>OX419688.1:9268518-14268518 GCA_948474745.1 Oligia latruncula
TATAATTCTTCAAGAACACAAAATCATTATGAAACCTAAGACGCTTACAAAATGAAATCCTTTAGAAATGAAATGGAAACCGTCAAAAAGACAACTTTCGAAACAAGTGCATAATCAGCTTTGGCTCGATTAATACCGCGATGCCCGAGGCGCAGCAGTCTGTCTGCTTGCTCGATATTGCCAACACAAAGAACTAAATTATTTCCTCCATTTCTTTAAGATCTCTTTGTTTTAGATACAACACGGTTTCTTCAGACGTCCCATTTTATAAATAATACGTTCAACGAAGTTGTTGTTTTGTTTTTGATAGGTAGTTACATTTTTGTTTATAAAGGAAGATAGGCAACCACTACCGACGACAATATACCTAATCAAAGAAACGTGGTACTTTTTTTTGGTACATAGGAATTTAATGAACGGAAAAACAGAATCACGTTAACAATGAACATAGGAATGTTCATTGTTACTTATTTTTAATTGTATGAAATAGGTACCCTACAATGTATTTTAATAAGCAAATTACAATGTATAAACAGTTAAACACTAAACCCAACGTCCACTTTGATCTCGAATTAAAATACGAAAAAGAAAATCGTCGCCGCGTTTCCATTCAGTCGCTACAACTCCTACTTTGTGTATCTCACCGTTCATCGTAAAATGGGTATCGATTTGCCAGCCGGTAAAGAGTGCCATAAACTCAAATTTAACATACAATAACAGTTGAAAATAGTCGGTCGTGTTCAACGAGTGGTAGTACTGGTTGGTTCCGTGCCAAACTATGCATGCAAGGGTAATGTAATTGTTTGCACGACGTCTAATGCACTGGTAACGACGGAGGTATCGCGTCTACGTTCCGTTCGAGCCGAACGAAAATATTCACATAAATACTGTCGCCAAATACCATATGCCATTTGTACGAAACTAGCAAAGATTTGTTCTGGCTGGTTTATAAACATTCATAGAGTAACTTGCACAAAAATATTGGTTACAAGCTCGAGGCGTACCTACCACGAAACAAATAAACAATTAGAGGGAAACCGCAAACATTGTCAGACCCACCTAATCCATAACTCATAAAAATGTACGAGCAAATCAAACATTGACCTCTTGTACAAACAAACACAATTGCACCAATATACCTGGGCTGACCCATACCACTCGTACCGCGGGGACGGTATAATGTGCATTGTTTCATGTTTATCTAGTTACACTGCGTAACAAGTCATCTTTAATAACAGTGTCTATCTTTTGTGCTATAAAATTAAATAGCTTTCTTAATGAAATTGCTAATATTCGTTGAAGGTTTAAGAAAATACCTAATAAAGACTGCATAAAACCAGAGCATCGCTTCCGAGTATAATTTATTTAATTTAGATATGTATAAGTAGGTATAGCGCAAGCGCGACTGACAGCGCGGCATTTTCATTAGGTTCGTTGCAGTAAGTAAAAACTTAATAAAGTTTTACTAAAGAATTTCTAATTAGAAATTTTAGCTCTTCACGACATAGCAATATTTCAGGCCCGTGGAGGTATTTCCAATAAAGGACTTTGCCAAGTCATAATTCTTCAAAGTTACGTGTAATGAGATGTGGATATTACGGCATTCTTATGAGATTTAGATGCTCCCACACAAAGGGCCTGCGGGCCAAGAACCTGAACAAGCTTGCAATAAACTACTCTGCTTCAAGTCACACACATACGTTCATATACAAAAAGTGTTAAATATAGTCAAAGTTGTACCTAGTTCGAGTGAAAAGAGGTATGGCGCGGCAAATGGCGCATAAATTTTGCTTCAAGAATAAGCGGAGGACATTAAGAAAATATAGATTACATGTACAGAACGTTAAAATGGCTTTGCATTGGTTAACTTAGCATAAAATTTATGACTATAATATACACAAGAAGAAATCGATTTCAATTGCTAACATTCGCCAAGCAACTTACTGTACCTACATTCGTACCATGTCTTGGTTTTTTAATTTCTAATTCTATTATTTCCAATAGGTACTTAAATAAAGTAGACGAGACAAAGTATACAAAAGCATTCCCGTGGTCTGTCCAACAAAACATTTCGATAGGTAGCGGTACTATCACAGTAAGAGGATCACAGTCGCCGTAATACCCGCTGCGTTCAATATAGGACCCTTGAATTTCTTATACTCTTTTAGACAAGAAGCATTATCACAAAACAGTTCAAATAACTGTTGCAGTCGCATCAATTTATAAATCGACTATCGGAGTCGGTAATCCGCGGGGGCTGTAAGACACAATACTGGGAATTGAATTTCAGAAGTGTACGTTTAGAGGCGAAACGTCAATAGGTAAGTAATGTAGCTCTATTGCTGGCTTTGGTGAATTTACATAATATTGTGGCGCATAGTGAGCGATCAAAGCTGCAGAGGACGACGCGGACGGCGTTCAAGTATGCAATCGCGTCACGAAAGTCGACATTTGGAAAGTGGTCACGTAAAATTTTACGTTTGAGCTCGGCATCAGCGTGCGACGCCGCTTCGAACCTAATCCAATCAGAGCCAATGGCGCTGGACACGGGTGTCAATTTCGCACATCGCGCCGCCAACACCACTTCTCCTGTCATACGCTGCGATCTTAATGTACGTGTATCTGTATTTCATTTATGCATTTCATGTGCGGTAAAAACTTTGTTTTTATATTTACTTATGGTGATAAATAAGTGAAGATTTTAGGTAGGCTGTCTCTTGTTTTATTTATATGGTCTCGGTGAGCTGTATTTGTAGTATCTGCAAATAAAACAGGGCGAGTGTTTTAATAGTGTGTATTATTTACGGGCCCTAATAACAGGCGCGGGTTGCAGGCGGCGGACTAGCCACCAGGAACTACCTCGACGCAACACTACCGCCTGCGAGGTACCCGTCTGGAATATTTAACGGTTATTTACTGAAAACTTTACATAAATTAGTCTACAAGTGTAGTGGTCCGCGAAAAACTTTCTTCAAGAACTTGTTTCGAGGAACTTCGTAGCTGCTTAGATAGCAAGCGTTTACGATAAGAATGTATTTATCCAAAGCAGTAAGTAACTAACCACCATACTATATTTATGGAGATGAGCTCCTTTGTTATTTCAATTATTTTTTTTCTGAAAACACCTATTTAAAGTTCATCAACGTAGGTAACTTGAAGTACCATTTACTTCAAGAAACATTCCAGCAGTGGGCTAATTTGAAACTTCGCTGGAAAGTTCTAAATAACATCCAACAAACCCACGAGAAAATTATCTTTATCAAAAATCTGGTAAAATGAGCAACGAAGCGGAAGCAAGTGGCAGTTAAACGATTTGTCGGCGTATTAATAAAACGATTAAAGGAAGCTCTCGGTGGTAATCTGAGAGCGACGCGGCGCGCGGCAGATGGCCACAATTCCCAAACTTTGATGACGACGCCCGGCATCCGCAGACAGAACCAACGATTTGTAGACTTTTGTTGGCGACTACTTAGGTACATTTAAAAGGAACAAGTTGCGAGGACGCCTTTTAATTTTCGTTATTCAAACTTAAATCGCCACTCTCCACTAAATGCACACCTGCCATAATAAAGCTACCGTTTCTAATTTGTCTCCAGGCGGCACCTAATGATAGGCTGATGTTCGGCGACGTCAATCGGTGTCCGTCGTTTGATGACTCGTCAAAATTACTTCCTGTGTTGTTAAGTGCAGGAAATTGTGACTCCTCCATCGGCACACCTACCGAACGCTAACTGCTTTTACTCTTCCCTACACGGGCCTATAATCAACTCTGTAAATGTATATATTATCGAGGGGAACCGACCTGAATATAGGTACACGATTCAAATGTAACTTTACAAACAAATACAATCAATATATATAATCATCATCCACCTCTAAATAGAAGATTCCAAATGTCCTTAATAAAATGACCGCTTAATTTTTATCTTAACATGTAAAACTGTCCCTTCAGTATGTAGAAGGATAAATCCACGCCAAAACGGCAAATGGTGCTTGAGGCAATATCTCGGCAACAGCAGCTGTGAAGTAATGGCGCCGACACTTTACGCGATGCGATTACGACCACCTAAACATTCATTACAAGTAATGTCCGTCATTTATCTGTCCTAATCACTGTGTGAGCGCTCGCCCCGTGCCTGTGCCCATGCGATTATTTTAAAAATAGCTAGCATAAACAAACTAACTAAATGCCAACTCACCCTTGCTTTATACTAAGCAAGGATAATAATGAACGCGAATAAAAACTAATACATTTACAAAGGCCGGTGTGTTGAACCGCTCGGAGGGCTGCGAGCCTAGCAGGTAAACCCCGCTAAATGTTTCACGGTTTAATCAAGCCCCTGCTATCAGGCAAGACAAATAGTTAGCTCATCTGCATCTATACGAGTCGGAGGCGCCGCAACCAACAAAGCATCGATATTTTACTTTAACTTCCCGATGAGGATAATAAATGTATCGACTCGTAGCTTTCACGTAATCAGTGGATTAGCAGGCAATGAATTAAATAGAGTTCTTTGTAGAAATCATAAGTATCGAAAGCGAGTTTAAGCTAAGCAGAGGTCGGTGGGCTAGTGCTCAATCGCACTAATGGCAAGAACCGCAAGCGCAGTCCCCGGGGACATACTAACTAAATATGTAATGGTTATTCGAAGCGGTCTCGCTACACTTAGGCCCCACTTCAAATTGACCAGATAAAGTTACGTGCATGCTTCAAATACAATTCACGTACTTAGTTTGGTTGCTATTTCATTTCTTATTCATGATTCCTAAATTAGAGCGGGAACAGAAAATGTCCTTTGTCGTTTGTCTCGTCAATACAGCCCCACAGAGCGTAACTAATCTGAACGCGCCCCGCCCACAAGTTCAAAAGAATTTCGAGAAAGTGCGAGTGCAGTAAAACAACTTTTGAGCCTTATTTTCTCGTTCCGAAATTGCAGTGGGTTTAAGCGAGATTTCATTTGTATGGAAGCCGGTATAATCTGGAATAATACCGCAGTAGCGGCGCGGGCCTTCAAAGACGCCACTCGTCCGCGCGCCGGTTGCCGCCTGTAATGAGTTTTTTTAAATGCGCAACACATTCATGCACCATGTCGAGTTTCACTGGAATTAATGTAGTGCAAGTGCAGTTTACACAGCCGTATGATTTTAGAATAGTCCTGATAAATTCCTGGCGGCATTCACTCTAGTTTTATAATAATTAAGTCTTATTTTATTAATAACGTTTATCTTTCAGAAATGAACCATAACAGTCGTCCGCTCGTCTGGTGTGCGGAATGAAATCCAGCTGAAGCCGTCTTGATTACTGCGACCCGGGCTCCGCTCGACGGTTCAGAATTGGACGGATTATGAGGAATTTAAAGGGCGATGACAATTTGAATATGAACAAGAAAAGTATCCTCTAAAATTAGATTAATTTTTCCCTTTTTGTGACACAAAGGTCTTGCATTCTCAACTAAAAAGACACTTTAAAGCGTCTACCGTATTTGTCCACAGAAAGCAAACTGATTAGAATTTCTTTGTTCTGTTGACGAATGACAGTAAAATAAATTACTTTCATATGGACCTTCATAATGCTTCGTCATTTCTTATTCAACATTTTACCATAAATGAACAAAGAAGTTTCCACATCACAATCGTAATGATACGAACAATATAACGAACAATGATGACACGTGGGTGCAAAAAATGTCTCATTACGTTTGGCAAAAAACGTACTGTTCAAGTATAATTGAGGTAAGAAGTAACATAAGGGGTCCGAGGTCGTGGCGGCGCGCGCTGTGTGACAGGCTGAGCGAGCGGAAGGAAAGCGCTGCTAATTACTGGCGTCGCGTCGCCTGGAGCAAGCCAGAGCTCGCATCCTCTTGCGAGGGAGACACGCTGAATGCAGAAGAAGTCTACCTACTACACGCCACTCATAACGCACCGCATATACATTGTAGGGACGCTCCATAATTATCACTAAATCTTATTTCGTACCACACAAGAATGTCCACAGATATAAGTTTCTACAAACATGTTTAAGATGTGAATCATCCCCAGTCTCACTGTATTACATCGTACAAAGACGTGCGTGATTCCACCTATCCTAAATTGATGTTAAATCGCTTTTTGTTTGCGCATTCAATCCCAGAGCAATTTCTCAGTTAGGGAAACAATCTAATACAGTCGCTGTCTTTTATGTTCCAGGGGAAATAATTTAAAAATCATTTGCTCTTTACGATTTGTATATATGTTTTAAACGTATGTTTCAATGTTGGTTGTTGTCTGTGGCTTTGTTCACTTTCAATAATTATGAGGACACGTCAAAAGTATTATTATTCATTTTAACAACATTACATCATCATTTGCCTAGCCTTTTCCCAACTATTTTGGGGTCAGCTTCCAGTCTAACCGGATACAGCTGAATATCAGTACTTTACATGGAGCGACTGCCTATCTGACCTCCACAACCCAGTTACTGGGTAATACGATACCCCTTGGTAAGACTGGTTGTCAGACTTTCGGGCTTATGACTACCCGTAACGACGGTCAAAGATCCAGGAATGACAGCCGGGACCAACGGCTTAACGTGTTTTCCGAGGCACGGAGGGGTCACGGTATGTAAAGATAGTCACCCATCCACAGACCAACCGCGGCAAGCGTAGCTTAACTTGATCGATCGACCTGTGCGGCTGTTATTATTTAGCCACGGCCCCCACCCTTGCAACATTACATGCAGGTATGAATATTTTTCATTTTTACTTAACAGACTTAGGGCTGCTTTTCAATCGACAGAAAATTTTTATTCGTGGAACAAAATTGACATCTGGCAGATTTTGTATGGAAGAACTGTCAAAAATTCGAAATTATGCCTCGGATAAAATTACCTGATTTATTCCGGTCTAATCCCCTGAACTCCCCCTCCACTCCCCCCTCTGGCGCATGTATATAACACCAAACTAGGGTAAAGAATCATAGAGCATCAATGTATATATCTAAAACAAAACAAGGGTAAAGAATCATAGGACCTCAAACAATTCGTCCGCATACCAAAAAGGTTCATTTCAGCATTAATGCCAGACAGATGCTGTCTGACGCTGGTTTTCGAATGAACCTTTAGGGAAAAGTCAGACTGTACAGAATAACGGGGAAAAGTGCATGGTAGGTATGTATGAATTAAAAGTAACTTCTTCCTATCATTACTTTTGATTTCGTAGCTAAGTGCTACGAATGTCTACGGAACTGGCTACGAAGGTGCTACGTAGCCCCCAAATAGTGTGCCATGATAGAGCCTACGAAGGCGAGACGCGGGCGCGAGGCGCGAGGGAAGCCATTCATAATATTGTAATAACGGCTTCCAGCAGCAGTTATTCCGTGCTTAAACGTTTTACTGCGGTCATTATCTAACCGCTGAAAGGATATGCAGGCGATAAATTGTAGAGTGTTACCTACACGTACACGCGTATCTACGGTTACTTACTATCTTAAATCTAATCGCCATCGCGCATTTAGAAGGAAACCTTTAATGGTGTAATTGACAATTCATAGATAAGAATCTTGAAATATAGACAAGGTAGGTTTTTAAGTGCACCTAGACTGTAAACAAATGGGCAAAAGGCTATAATAATATATCCAATTTCTTTAGCACAATAAACCAACCAGTATCACAACACAGATACTCCGATTGCCAACGTATTTTTAAATCGTATCATATTTCCCGTATCTTTGTACTAAAATAGATATCTCAATGGCACATAAAGGGAACGCGCCTTTCCTTTAGCAATAAAGAGAACATTTAATCGAAGCTTATCTGGCCGGAAGCATTCATTAGATGATTGCACCATTACTAGTGGACTCTTTTCGAACGACTCCGCCTTAGGGCTTTTATTTATTTAGGAGATATGAAAATTACTTACTCTAATATTCTGATCTATATTGTGGTACTAAACTACCTATGGAAGTCAGCAGAATTTCTAGGCCTACGATTCAGATAGATTGTTAACTTTTTTGTGAATGACAAATTTGCTGATAATCATAATCCTAACCTTCGAATGTGTTAGAATTAATTTTTCAACACACTTGCTCGTAAAGTGGCTCTTATTGAACCGCTTTTAGGTCCATAATGGAGTGTATTACGAACGCGTGCTTTTTCTTTACTTTAAGCCACATGTGCATGTGCACAATAATCGATGTGTTCCGAATTGGGAAATAACTGAATTAGCGTGAGTGCAATAACGATAACGATGTCCCGTGAATCGTCATAGATGACGTCATGACATTCGCCATCTTGCGATAATGCCGACCATGCCCTAGAATAATATCACCGTGAGCGGTGTCAAAAATGACAGTGTGTGTATGAGGTTGTGTCAGTGTGTGTTTTGTTTTGAGTTGCATCATCTTTAAATTAAACTAACGTGGCATTTTTGAAATTGTGCTTCTGGCTGACAGTCGCCACCTAACCAAAGAAGAAGAAGTGAAGAAGAAATGTGGTGTTTATACAAAGAAATACTGTAATAATATCTTTTTTACATTGTGTAAGCACTGTCATGTGAGCGCGTTCACGAGTGTTCCGAATTGTTGCCAGCTCTCAGCAGTCATAATAGTAATATCTAAATCAGAACGCATGTGAGATGATGTGAGCGCTGTGATGTGAGCGATTATAGCTAATTCGGAAAGCGCCCAAAGAGACTTCATGCCAAAAGAAAAATCCGCGGGCTATATTTAATTTTTTTTTTAAATAGTCTGTATTGTCCTTGGTCGCAAAATGAACTCGCAGGGGACCACAGACAATTTAAGGTGAATGCGCAGTGGTAGACCGCGAAATTCTTAGGTTTTTTGCAGTTTTCAGGTCGGTGTCAGGTTGTATCTTGATCAAAATATGATTTGCGGCTATAACAGGTACCTCTTTACAGGATTATAATCATTAGAAACATTAATACATCTTTCTAAGTTAGATTTGTTCCTTATGAAAAAATCTCTTATGGAAAATCTAACTTAAGGATTAAATTCTAATGACCATAATTCTGTAAATATACATATACATTATAGGTAGTCGCGAATCATATTTGATCAAGATGCAACCTGATATATAATAAGGTGAATACCTTAAATTGACCGGGGTCCCTTCCGAAACCAAACGGAAAAGACCCTGACTGGCGTTCTATTATTGCGGATTCTCACTGAACGAATGTATATTTCTCTATGCCAATAGTACTTTCTAATTCCATAAATAAAACTACAATTTGACGTACAACACTACGATCAGTCTAAACATTAGCTAGTTTGTGTTTATTATATTTTTTCTACAGGCAGTTTAGCGGTTTTGTCTGTGCCATAGATTAATATATTTAAAATGAGAGTCAATGATGCTTTTATTTACACCCACCGGCGCGCGCATCGCTAGTGCTGGGTGGCTAGCACGGCGCGCGGGAAAACAAAACCAGCGCGCCATTTTCCATACAAGTTAATATTTAACAATACAAGTCTGTTTTTTTTTCCTCGCAAGTGTGTTGAAAAACGTATGAAACGCGTGTGCATTAATCAATATACACTCGGCTTTCTTATCGAATAATATCGCCTCGTGTATAATGATCAACTTAGCACACATGTATCATAATGTACTATTACGCACAGTTAGTGACTTGTAATTGTCCTCCGCAACTCAATTACAACAGACTGCTTTAACATATGATTTCAGAATATTGAGGTTAAAGCAGTCGGTGTACATTTTGAAGGATATTGCTAATTTATTGCTTCATATGTTCGAAAAATTTGTCTGCTCAACAACGTAAATAACGCAATGAAAGTTGTTGAACCGTCAAAATGAAAGCCATTGCTACTGATAATGTGTAACGCAATTACCTCACAGGTAACACACACACACACACACAGGTCACAGGTCACTGTGTGTGTTGTGAAAATCACTATAAAGGTGCATAATACCTCTAAAGGGTTACATTAAATTAATTAGCGAAACTCCGCAGACGTAATGGGTATCGATATCTAAACATGATAAAAAAAAAAATGTTTTGATGATTTGCTTTTTAGGATCAAGGAACGGAAGTAGTGTAGTTAACTTTGCCAGCTAATTAAATTGGCCCTTGTATAAATTAAATATTTTCATTACAAACAATAAAGAAACTATCAACTTATCAAATTACAGTAAGAAGCTAATGAAGCGGAAATATTAACTAAAGAGGTTTTCTCACTCCCCATACCGGTATCGGACCTAAATCAACACGGCGGAGCACCCGTGTAGATGTTCCTGTAAATAGATGGTGAGCAAATATAAGAGGCTGTGGAGACGGTGGGGAACGAATCCGGTACCCCATTGTATACGGACTCGGAAAATATTGTTCAACATACCCCATCGATGTCTTGGTGTTTTTATGGTAGCTAATAACTGTCCTTATTATTGAACTTTGATGAATGATTTAGGAAGGTGGTAATAATGTATTTGTAAGTTTTTGGCTTCGTTCACTCTATACAAATTTTGAGCGTATATTTTTTAAGAAATATTAATATTTTAAGATGCCTAAGTGTCACTTGTATACCTATATTATTTGTGTAGGTAGTTATTTAATTTTGTACTTTAAATTATTTACGTTAGTAGTAGTAAAATAACGCATATTTTTTTTATTTGAATTGGAAACGCGACCGCGAACGGCACTGCAATTTGGACGCTCCATCGTTACATCATCAAAATCTTCCTTAAAATAAAAGTACTTACTTAGAGTAAGTTTCGAAAAGATTGATCCTTTTCAATATTTACTTTTACTTAGGACAAATAATTTTTTTATCACCACGACAAATGTACCTACTTATTACTTCCCATACAAGCTTACCAAAGGGTTAAATAAAACGAGTGCACTATTTTCGCGCGTCCCGATACCTCTCTCTATGAATGCAGGTGCATAGAATACTGTCTTTAATTAGATATTTTGCAAAAAATCAATAGCTCCGGCATAAATAGCATCAACGTAAAATCGCAGCAATATGAGGTAAGCAGTTCAAAAGTGGTGCATAGCAGAGCGAGCGGAGCGGAGCGGCCACCGCGCGCCGGCAGGTGGCTTAAATTACCGCATTTGTTACACGTTTACACGAAACTGTATCAATATTTCATGCGGATTTACACGAGCTATCGCGATGCTTTGCATTTTACTATCCTTAAAATATCTACGCAGCTTTTGATTGCAAAGTGAGCAACAAACACCCTCCGCTTTAATTTATCGCAGCCAGAACTTCACGATTTGCCAACTAGAAGTAATACGCTCTTATAGTCAACTATTATTTCAATAAGACAGCGCGCTGAATCCCTACAATGACAACTCACTCAAATGTAAACGCGAACTATTTCCATAAGAAAGGCATTGCGAAAGTTTTTCAATTTTCAAGTGACGCAGGTATGATGGAGAACTTTGGCTTCGGACGCAACGCCGCCGAACTGCCGCCGCACCGCAACCGCACCGCCACCGCGCCGCCGCCGCTCCCTTCCAACTGAAAGGTGATATTGTTTTACATGAATGCCACTCAAGTTGTATGAAATTCTTAATAGTTTAGAATGGGCAATAAACTTATAACTTTCATAAAACTCCTTGCCTTTTTAAACAAGGATTAGGAGAACATTAAACTGACTAGTTTATACTATATTGTAACCTAGCTATAGGTAATATTGTAAGCTACTCTAGTCGTCTTAACTTACTGTTAACCACCTGCTTACTGTATTACCTGGATAATAAATATTTTCTATTTCTTTGTAAACTAGGTAGGTACTTAAAACTGAACCGACGTTGGTGGGCTAGGACTGCCGCCTACCTTAAATATTTCTCACGTCTATAAATAGTCTACACAGTTGTAAGCTGCTAATTGTAAGCCACTTCATGACGAGGAAATACCTAATAGGCCTCCCAAGAAGTCACCATTCCTTACAGTAAGTAGCTTGAGCTTAGAGTATTAGCAAAACCACAGAGGTTTTACTATAAAACCATTTAAATAAACATTTTATTCTATTCGATTATCATACTTCTTCAATTATCACAAAATAAAACACCAAAAATATGATTTAAGCTCTAAAATAGGGTAGACTTACACGAAGCTCCGTCTTTTAAATATTTTTTCTTCGTTTTAACAATGTCGTGGAGCGCAGTTTTATTTAAATTGATAATAGCTTGTAGGTCCGGGGCCGGGGTCCGGGGAGCGGCGACATTATGCAGCATCACGCGGGGATCACGGGGATTGTTTCCTAAAACAGGATCGAGTGGGAGCGGGGCCTGAATTAAGGGCAGGCCCAAAGGAAAATCTACAATCTTAGATTAGATTTAAACAGTAGTAAATCATGTTCTAATTGGAAAAAAAGTATATGGCAGGAAACTTCATTATAAATGTGAGGGTCGACCCAGACGAAAACATGATACGATAAAATTTTCTCGATAGAAAACCATCACAAAGTTACCTCTAATTTTCAACTAATTTGGTTTGCATTCTATTTTGGTGCATATTACTGAACCACAAATTAGACAAATAATAACACTCATTATAACCGAGCGATGACCCAAGCGATTTTTTAAAATAATGTCTATTTTAAAAGATAATCGAATAAAAAGCATTTGGCGCTTACTACATTTTTAATCCGCGAGATACGCTGTCTTCCGTCTCGCGTGACACGAGCTTGAGGCATCAGTTTGTTTCACCAGTCAGTACCCCTCGCTCTGTTGAGACGGGAAGTCTATGACAATTTTCTCCGCGCCTAGCAACCATTATTATTATCGACATTTTGTTGAATAATAAATGGGAAACAAAAAAATACAATGAAAAAGCGAGAACTTAAACACTTGAAGACTAAAATGATTGCTAATTGCCGAAGTCGAAGGTTTGTATTTATATCAAGGTACTTATGCGTACAGTATACGCAAAATAAACAGATAATTTGACCGCTTCGATATGATCGTTTATTGTTTTCGTGCGAAATTATATAATTTAGCTAGAATTTATTTTTGAAAATATGTGAGTGTTGTCCACGCTTCCTCACTAAAATTAGAAATACGAAAAAATTACAATATCCCTCCCTCTCGACCCGTCTCTTTCTTTGTTTGTTACTTTTTTACAACTAGTCGAGTGAGGTATTACAACAAAGAATATAAGATTGTTCCAAAAACTCGCTTGTTTTAGGTATCAGTTCCCGGAAAAGGATATTAATCGAGTGATCGAGTTTGTTGATGGTTCTATCGGTAGTACCATTGAGGTCGAAAACAATTTTAAACCCGACCTGAGGTACACCGGCAGAAGTATAACAACAAGCAGAACACGATTGTTCTATGCATATACGTTGCCGGCGGCCATACAGGTAACTACGAAGCGAGCGAAGCATGCCAAGCAGGATATCGAAATTGACGATATTGAACGCATTGCTTAAATCCAATAAGCAAAGAATCGTCAGATTTCCTCCCCATGCCTAAGCGTATGTCATTAGTAACGTTCACTAGGGTACAGTAGCGGTGCTGTGATCAGGATGAAATCCGGATTGGAAAATATTCAGCAGACTATTCTTGCAAAGAAATGCACTAAGCTGATTGTGAACAAGGTGTTCAAGGACTTTGGAGAGGAAAGGCAAGATGGAAGTAGGTCGGTATTCTGAAAAGGAAGCAAGATTAGATTTTTTTGATATAGGAGTGATTTTTGGCTCTTTCCACATCGGAAGGAAAGACACCATAGAACATAGAGTAGTTTAGGATATAGCATAGAATAGGATTTATGAAATTTCATCGTATAGCTGATTGTCTATCAGCAGATTGACTTTTTCATCCATTGAATCGACACTGAATAAAGGACCCGACGAAAAATACATTCAAAAACAATTATTGTGAAGATTATAAGATATTTCTTATCATTGTGTTTGATTTGCTTTTATACCTTTTGGATTTTTATCACCTATTTTATCACTTCTAATTTTTTATGGTGGAATGGAGTATACAAAACTTTTATTTCTCAACATACAAACACAAAATAGGATTGCATTGTATATATTACACAAGTAAAGACATTCTTATCCCTGCACACATAGTATAACACAATAAAGGTACAGTCATAATAAAAGTACATTTTGCGAATTGATGATTTTGTGAAACCGAGAGCGTAGCGCATATTACTATTTTGTCCAAAGAAATGTAAAAATAGAATAAAAAAAAAGTCTTTGTTTTCAGGGTTCCGTAGTCAACAAGGAACCCTTATAGTTTCGCCCTGTCCGTCTGTCCGTCCGCAGCTTAGCTCAGAGACTCTTAGTACTAGATAGCGATAATTTGGCATGGATATTATTTATGTCGCATTACTGGATGGCCGAGATGCGATACATCGGGTCTTCTTCACGATCCAACATAGTTTAGATAGGTGTGGGCACTGCAGTGGGTACTCGAACGAAAAGATTATTTGAATTTGAAGTAACTTTAATAAACTAGCGATTAACAACCGAAACGCACACGTGCGTTGGTATTGAGCGTTTGCCTAGTATGTCCGAGCTCGACTGTCGACTGTCGCAACACTCTATACCTATCAAATTGTTAGATGGCGCTGTTCGCTATACTGTGGCGCCATCTATCCGATACGACATATATATTAATCACGCCGAGAAAGTGGTAAAATAAAAAAAATTAAAAAAAAATGGTACGTTCTCTACACGTAAAGTGGGGATGTTTTTTTTTCTAGTCTACCCCGTGGTGTGGGGTATTATCGTATTGGTCTTTCAAAAATATTGCGGGTTTGTGGAAACAATTTTGCGATTCAGGGATCCGTTTTAATTTTAGTTAGAGTCAAAAACCACCATTTAGCTGACATGGGTTCCCCCCTGCCATCTAAATGGTTGTCTTTGGATATGTGAAAAAATTCATGGTAGTAGTATATAATAACGAAATTAAAAGGAAAACTCACACACACTCACATCACAGCTAAGTAGGCTTTACAAGTTTACGAATAATAGTCGACCAACTTACATGCATGGGAGAACATGATTTTCAACTATAATGTTAAGTTTGTTCTTGGGTAAATTCATTTCAACTACGGAACTCTTCATTGTGCGTGGTCCGACACGCACTTGGCCAATTTTTATCTGAATATCCTGCATATACTACGCAAACGCACTGCACTTGAAGTTTAGTGTACAGAGTTTCGTTGCGCGCGTCGTCATGCCACCCGCGGTTGTTATTTGCACTAATGCGGGGGTTGGGAGACGCGCGGGTGAAATCAGATTTTATCCTGTCATTGGGCCCACTCTTAAGCGGGACTGAAACAAATCGCACTTGCTTCTCTCTTTTTGAAACATCTCACTCACAAACATAAAAAATAGGACAGCTTTTTTATATCAGCCACAGTTATTGTCTATACATCTATGAATGTTTAAAACTCAATCACAACACCAAGGCCCTCGACACCACATCAGGTACGTATTCTTTATCAAAAAAACAATCTGAAGGCTTCACTAACATTGCCCTTTTCTCTTATACTTATCTAAAAATGTCGGCGTGGGTGTCCCCCGGGGCTGACATTTATCAGCTCAATAAAACTTCCATGAAAACATTCAGTGACATCCAATATGATTTCATCGCTGTTTCCAAAAATCCCCAAAAAAGGACATGAAATATTCCGGATTATTATTCGCTCGCTACTTTGTTATGGACACGTAAACTTTTATGTTGAACCTAAGCAGTATTTGAATTCTCTTTTATATTGGAAGGCAGACAGTGGTGTGTGACGGTCGTGATCGTAAAAAATAAATATATCTACATAAAATTTTGACTATCAAAATGTGTTTACGAATTCTTTATTCCAAGTGTTTGCTTTGGCCAGTTGGTAATAGAGAAAAAACACCACACACCGTTCAGAAATACCGACTGTCCGACTAGTGTGTGGGTTTTGGGAAGGAATTAATAATTCACACGTAGCTAAATATACGGTATACAAACGCCACCGATAAATCCTGCCGTGTTCCAAAATTCAATAGTCATATCTCAAGAACGTTAGACCGGCGGCGGCGCGGTACGAAGAAGGTATCACAGAGGTAATTACTGTTGTCAGGGTCGTGTCCGCTTTAATTATTTACAAGTTTATATGAACGTGTCAGTTAATGACACGTTAACGTTAACTAGACTGGGTAATAGAGAGGAGCCCAGCTGTATCCAGAGCATTGTCGAGTTATGTCCCGCGCGAGACAGGCGCCCGATTAAAAATGCAACACTTCAAAACGAGCTGGATTCGGCAGCGCCGTCGCTCGCGCAGCCAGTGTTGTTATGACGCTGGAGCAGACAGCGCGCTCACACGCGCCTTACGTGTAGTAGTGCTTGATGCAGTTGTAGTGGTCATGTGACGGCTCCTCATGTAGAATTATAATTATACCGTCCGAAGTAAGTCAAATCTGAAAAGTGCATTAAAAATACAGTGTTAATAAGTGCTGACACTTGTCTCCGAAAATGTGACACAGAAGCTAATTTGCTTAGTTTACAAATTCAAGCGTTGACGTGGCATAAAGCGAGCCATTTATTTTTAAACCATCGGCGTCAGATCGATCGCCGTGCTGGTACCTACTGACTTTCATAAAACAGAAACGCGACCAGCGGGAGACAGGAACGTTGCAAACGTCGGTATTTTATTTACGTGGAGAGCACAGCGATACCCGTTCCGCTTCTATTTTCGCACTATATCGTTTATTATGAGGGCCGACGGCAACGGCGGCACGGCGGCATGGGCGCACTGAGGGCGAGCCGGGCGCGAGTCGAGCGCAGGCCACTCCACTGCCTGATATTATATTCTGGAGCACGCCGCCTCACCTCGCTTCGCGCCAGATATTTCGAGTGTTGCTTCCACCACCTATGAATTTACCTAGTCTCAGTCACAGCACACGCCCGGTGCAGCCGGCCGCATCGCTCAATTAATATAACCGATACTGTTTGCATCAGAGACGATAATATCCGGTAATATTGCAGTTTAGCATTTAAAGTTATACTTACTTGGAAAGTTATAATTGGAAGGTTTTAATGGCCCAAAAGCAAATGAAATAGTGAAAAGTTAACGTTAAAATAAAGTTCATTAGCTGTGTGCTTTATGTGTTTAATTAAGTGCGTAAAACACAGCTATCATACAATTTGCATACTCGATGCCCGGCGTTAACCACAGCGGTCGACGAGACACCGGTATGTCTGACTACGCGGACGCGCTATTATATTTATTTTACATAATCCCAACTAACTATTAATTAAACGAATTCGTGTTAAAATCCTGTATTTTGTAACTATGATTTTTGTAATGTTTATGTTTTTGTTTATGTTTTTCATCTTTGCATCGATTATAGAGTATACTTACTCAATAAATAAACAACTATTGATGAATATACGTCATCGTCATTCATTAACTGTTTTTAGGTTATGTTTACAATCTAACCTACTTATGTCTTAGGTATGTTCACTATTTATATCTAATTCAAAGATGGCAGAGCAAGATCCAATGTCCGTAATATCAATGTGTAGTAAAACTCAAATATAAAGGAATGTTCATTCTCGGCTAGAGTGGCCTATTGTACTGTGAAAAGCTTCCTCTACAAAGCCTGCTATACCAACGCTGACATAGATGCAATAACATACTATACACAGACCATGAGAGATTCTAACCAAGCTGTACCTAGGTACTTGTTTATATGTACTAGAAATGCCTGCATCAGCACCCCTACAAATATTCAATTATTGTATAAGCATTTCTTCTTCACCTCTAGGTACTCTTGATGTGGGTATCGAAAAACGCTTTTGGGTGAATTTATTTATTTATTTAAGGACATAAATGTACAGAGGCGGACTTATTGCCATAGGCATTTTCTACCAGTCAACCTTTGGGTGATGAATAGTGGTAGGTGCAACCATGAAAATTGAGGACTAAATATTTTAAATACGCATAAACCTATTAAAACTATGAATATAATATACAGGGCGTCACACGGCTATGTCCCATGGAGGGAAAGTACCTTGAATATTGTAGATGGAACATTTTACTGAAAGAAGACATTATTTTAACTTAAAAAACAATTTCAACTGCATTCATAGTTTTTAAATAATTACGTGGTTGAAACAGGAATCGAACCCGCTAAACGAGAAAAAAAAATACCCTGTAGCTTTATCATACCGATCGAAAGGCTTCATCATAAGGATTATTTTTGCTAAATAACATAGTGTCAGAAATAAAAGGAAGACCATGAATTTTAATATTTTTTTAATACAAAATTAATCAATTTATCAAATGCTCAAAATGAGTTCCATACTGTTGAATACAAAGTCACACTCTTTTGATTATTTCACTCCCTGTCGATTTTTTGATCTTGTTGTGGTGGATATTTAGAATACGTCTAAGTTGTTTGTAGCTCATGGAAATTTTTAACCGACTTCAAAAAATGAGGAGGTTCTCAATTCGACGGTATGTTTTTTTTTTTTTGTGTGTTTGTTATGGGTGAATATCCCCACAGCAAATTTTACGTGTCCACGTTGAGAATCGAGGTGTTAAATGATAGGATGTTTCTTATTTTTTTTTATAGTGAACTACGTAACTTGGTTCAATTAGGGCCACATTTTTTTTTTATAATTGTGTATTTAAATAATCAGGAAAAAAAAAATCGCCTTGTAATTCAAGTAAGGTGGCTTGTCCCAGTTCCGTTTTTTGATATAATTGCATTCACCAAAGTAACAATTTGCTATACAATAAAAAATAAACAAGTTCGTTAGTGTATGCTTATGACACATTATCTAAAAACAATTAACTGTATTAGAAAATCTAATTTAAAAGCACAGGATACTCGATCAAAGTTTGTCCAAGCAAAAATCAAAATTTTGGTGGCACATATTCAACATACTATAAAATGAAGTTTCGTGCGTGTGCGATCAATCGCGTTTTATTATTTCACATCTCTCAGTCATGCACCGGCACTTGCGTGTAACAGGTGTGTGATTAGTGCTCTGATTTTCCGCCAAAAACGTAAGTATCATCTTGGGTGGCACGGGGGACAAGAATTGTTCAATTTTTGGTGGATCGATTTGCTGTTAATTTTAAAGTGTTTTAATAGTAAGGTACACATTATAGGTAGTGATTTGGGTTACGCATAAATCAGTGATATTAAATAAATTGTAACTTAAAACCCCTATTTTTAAAGATTTTTTTTATATCTGGTTTCAATGTTGGTGGCTCAATTTTGGTGGTTTTGGTGGCGTTTTCACGACACCAAAATTGAAAACTAGCCACCAAGTTTTAAGTATATACTGTAAGTATTGTTTGTACCTATAAAGCCAGTTTTTAAGTTGCAAGTCAGTTTGATTAGCAAATAAATAAATATTATTTACCTACTTGGCAGTACCTAAGTGGTCTATTATTATAAGGACCTAGCTTCATATTTTTAGAATGCCAAAACAGACCACCGAAGAGAGGCTGCTTAAAAAGAGAATGGCAGAAAGAAGAATAATAGTAAATAATAACAATAATAATAATGCAGTCATGCATGTAAAGCGAGGGGAGATTATGGAATCCGAGGGAATTCAACTCTCCGATTCCATAAGCCTCAGATCCCTCTCCTCATCCGAAAGCTATACTGCTGTACTCTTTCGGCATACTCAAATGGACTCAGACCAAACTCGACGCCCTGGATAGAAGAGTCCGTACACTACTGACCGCAAACCGGATGCATCACCCACGATCATCGGTGATGAGACTGTATATCCCGCGGAAGTGTGGGGGGTCGAGGCTTTTTAAATGCGAAGACCCTCCACAACCGCGAGGTGTGCAGTCTCAGGGAATATTTTTTAAAAGCCGAAGTGGGTATGCACCGTGATGTGGTTGCAGTGGACAAGGGACAATTACCCCGCTCTCCATGGCTAAAGAGAACTGGCGCAAACCTGTAGTACTTTCTACTGATGACCGCAAGAAGGTATGGCAAAGCAAGGAGCTTCACGGGCGCTTCTATCGGGCTCTTCATGAGCCCGGTGTAGACTTCTTAGCGTCCGTATCCTGGCTACGTTTTGGTGACCTTTTCGGGGAAACTGAAGGTTTTGTCTGTGCAATTATGGACGAAGTTATCTTAACGAATAACTACCGGAGACATATTATGAAGGACGGGACGGTTGACGTGTGTCGGGCATGCCATTGTCCGGGTGAGTTTATCAGACATATTATATCTGGTTGTTCTCGTCTGGCTAACGGCGAGTACTTGCACAGACATAACCAAGTAGCTAGGATTATTCACCAGCAACTTGCTTTGAAATATATACTTGTGGATTCTGAGATACCGTACTACAAGTATGTGCCCGATCCAGTTCTTGAAAATGTACTGGGATCGGTCTATCATTACTGACAGGACTATTGTTGCCAATAAACCTGATATAGTAGTGATAGACGAGATAATGATTGTCGATGTTACCATTCCATGTGACGGGAACCTCGTGAAAGCTGAGAAAGAGAAGCAAATTAAATATCTCGACTTAGCACACGAGGTTGTTGACATGTGGAATGTGAGCTCGGCTATCATTGTGCCGATTGTCGTATCGGCCAATGGACTGATGGCCGAAAGCCTCGATTAACATCTATCGAGGCTCTCGTTAGGCGGTTGGGTCAAGGGCCTGATTCAGAAGGCAGTACTCCTCGATACGGCTCGCATTGTGAGGAGGTTCCTGTCTCTGGAGCCCTAACCACCGGTAGCTTGGACCCTGCTCCCGACACCGGCAGATCGCTATTTTTTTATATTTTTAAATGTTTTTTATACTTATTTTATATTTTAGAAATATTTAAAAATACAATAAAATAAGATTATGTAAATGAATAAAGGAAATAATACATTTTATTTGACATAAAAAGGTAAGTACACAAATACAGAGTGACAATTTAAGTATGCGAATATCCTGGTCCAAAATAAATGACCAATGACCCCCGTGCTAGGCAAAACCTGTGTTACAGGGGTCAAGAAGAAAAGCAAGAATAAAGAGCAATCCCGAACAGGCTGAAATAATATTTCCCGAGATATCCACCTTACACATTGTTTCAGATTCACCTTCTAATCCAATTTTGGTGCCACTGATTTTCAATTTTGGTGGGCGCTTTCGATTTTGGTGGGCGATTTTCAATTTTGGTGGCCACATTAGACTTTGAACTAAAATATCTCAAAAAGTTATCGAGATATTCTCAGACCTCTTGAAGATCCTTCCAGCTTGGACTTTCTATTATTATACCAGGTCATTATTTTTCACGAAAACTGAAGAAAAAAATTCGCCACCAAAATTGAACAAAAAATCACTTTGTTGATATTGACCCTTATGCGATTACTCGCCAATTGTGGACCGATTTTCAAAAATCTTTTTTTTTTTAAAGGGTATGGTCTCGAGGTGGTCCCATTGTCACCAACTCGAAATCTGATGACGGAATCCCATGGAAATCGAGGGAAACCCTCAAATTTTATTGGCACACCGATAGCGATTTGGGAATTTTTATAGTACGAGTAACTCGTGCATTTGCTTTCGGAAAGCACCATTTGGTGAAGTTGAACTGATGATGAAGACCACAGATGGCCACCGGAACTACTCAATAATAAGCATTTCACGGGTTACGATTCGATTAGGTACTTTAATGTGGTTGCTAAGCTATTTATGCTCGTCACAATGCTTATGGTGAAGTGGAGCTGAGGGTGACTTCTCAGCTCCAGTTCTCCTAGTTCTTACTAGGAGAACTCCTCAACAATTAACGTTCCTGCATCGGGAAAAGCAATATTTTGTAAAAGCTATTGTAAATTAGATAAATGACAAACTGACCCACTAAAAAGTGAAAAATAAAAACTTTTTTACAAAAACAACCGACTTCCAAAAAACACTACAAAGTGAAAAATAACTTTAATTTCGGAAGTCGGTGGCAAAAAACTAAGATACAGATCCAAAGACACCGACTTCCGAAATTAAAGTTATTTTTCACTTTGTAGTGTTTTTTGGAAGTCGGTTGTTTTTTTTTTTGTAAAAAAGTTGTTTCATACTGGTTCTTGTAAACAAATTTTTTTTACATAACCCCATAAAAAAGCCTAACTGGGTTAGATTTGGGGATCTCGGCGGTCATCTTGTTTGTCCATTTGTCCCGATCCAGGGACGAAAGTGTTCATTGAGATAGTCCCTTGTTCTGTGACTGTTATGAGCCGAAGCCCCATCTTGCTGAAAGTAAGGTTTTGTCGTTCTGCAACCGGAAGATTATTGATCTCATTTCTCACTTATAATAATGTCAGTTGTATGTCCTTACGGCAACGTTAGCTTTTCATTTTTCTGAACAAAATTTCACATCAAATGTTAAAATTCATGGTCTTCCTTTTATTTCTGACACTATGTTATTTAGCAAAAAGTTATCCTTATGATGAAGCCTTTCGATCGGTATGATAAAGCTACAGGGTATTTTTTTTTCTCGTGTAGCGGGTTCGATTCCCGGTTCAACCATGTAATTATTTAAAAATCTATGAATGCAGTTTAAATTGTTTTTTAAATTAAAATAATGTCTTCTTTCAGTAAAATGTTCCATCTACAATATTCAAGGTACTTTCTCTCCATGTGGCATAGCCGTGTGACGCCCTGTATACCTAATTATACATATACCATACCATTACCTATTTATTGACTGCGATCTCCGATCAATTTGCCAACCCTGATGATTGATATTATATCCGATATACTTTAAATCTTAAAGTCCCTATGCACTTTAATAACAACTAATAAATTACTTGGATATTTGCAATTAGTGTTACACTGTACTCTTGTACCTAATTAAATTAAAATCTATCAAAGGGATTCCTCTATAAACTTCCAAAGGAACTGGGAGATACTCTTTTCATAAATATAATGCAAGTAATAGGCGCGGCAGTTTATTTTAAACTGCGCAACAATAAAAATTGGAAATGCAATTTTAATGCGCAGTCCTCCAAAATGTACGTTTGAAACAAGAGTGCCTTTCTTAGTTTTGGTCAATCATAATTATTCGCTGAACGCATCTGTTGTTCACTGGAAACTAAAAATGTAAATAGGCCAGACAGGCCGAGCTCGAGCGCATAATCAATTCATCTACCTGTGTCTACTTCTACAATTTATGAATTCATTGTTTCCTAATTTGGGAATAAAATAGCAGAGGTACTAACTCAGTTACAATTGAGGGTACGAATCGATACTTCTACTACGCAGTTTTAAAACATACTACCAGTTAGGTAGTCTATGCATGATTTATTTAGATCATTGTTGCTTGTATCTGTATTATCATCTTAGAACCACATAGTTCAGACAGCTTCTAACAGATGAACAATAAATGCAGTTGTTTTTGGCATACACTTTT
This sequence comes from Oligia latruncula, assembly GCA_948474745.1. NCBI lineage: Eukaryota > Metazoa > Arthropoda > Insecta > Lepidoptera > Noctuidae > Oligia > Oligia latruncula. Next base: position 9,291,853 of record OX419688.1, read on the forward strand.
CTTGTTGTCCACAAATGCTCTTCAAATAATATAGGTAGGTACTAGCGCATTTTTTTATGAAGTTGGATTTTAATTGTTTTCCTAAGATTCTTAATTTAATATCATTGGTTATTTCTTCCTGGGGCCCGTGGCTAAATAATAACAGCCGCACAGGTCGATCGATCAGGTTAAGCTACGCTTGCCGCGGTTGGTCTGTGGATGGGTGACCATCTTTACATACCGAGACCCCCCCGTGCCTCGGAAAGCACGTTAAGCCCTTGGTCCCGGCTGTCATTGGTGGATCTTTGATAGTCGTTACGGCTAGTCAGAAGCCCGAAAGTCTGACTACCAGTCTTACCAAGGGGGGGTATTACCCAGTAACTGGGTTGTGGAGGTCAGATAGGCAGTCACTCCATGTAAAATGCTGGTATTCAGCTGCATCCGGTTAGATTGGAAGCCGACCCCAACATAGTTGGGAAAAGGCTAGGCAGATGATGGTTATTTCTTCCTAAACCTGAGTCGCAAAAATTGTTGATAAAGATAAAAATACCGAGAAAATAAATGATAGAAGTAAGAACTCAAAACCTCTTAAAAGTAGATTTTATATACCTTAAATCTATACATAGTATAAAACACAGTTTAATTTCGTGTCTGTTTGTGCGACCGCTAAGATCTTCTAAACACAATGGATTTTTATGCGGTTTTCACCATCATTTAGAGCATTTATTCCGAAAGGTATATGTGTAAATTTAACTTAGATATAGCTCACAAATCTATTGTTTTGTTTGTGTTTTAAATTTTTATGACATTGATATTTACATTATGTGACTACTGCAACTCACACATTTGTTAAAATTCTAGGAAAATCACCTACTTTTACAATATTGTAAATATGTGAGCCCCACAAATCAATTATGTGTGTATCACACAATTGATTTACCTGTCATTGCTTTATTTTTAATTCTAGATGCATCGTTTTCACATACAAATTATATACTGAATGTATAAAAAACCTTTTATATATTTTTTGTAAATTTTGACGTTTACAAGTGCCTTTTAAGTCCCTATCCATACTTAATATTATAAATTCGAAAGTAACTCTGTCTGTCTGTCTGTATGTTACCTTTTCACGCCTAAACCGCTGAACGGATTTCTATAAAATTTGGTAGAGATATAGATTGCGTCCTGGGGAAGGACATAGGATAGTTTTTATCGACATGCCTTGGGGCAAAGCCGCGGATGGAGGCTAGTTTGAAATAAATGATTTGATTTTGACATGACGGAATTGCACTCGTGCGCGGTAGAGTCGCTAGTATTCTATAAACAATATTATGTTAGTTGAACTGAAATCTGCATTGAGTTTCATAATCGCCACTAAACTAAATTCCTTCGTATTGACTATATATATAGCTAGACAGGTGACCTCGAGCAGTTCAGGCATAGCTAATAAATATTATATCGAGCACAAAATCCATTGGTTGCGAGTGGACCGGAACCGTTCTTTGGAAAGACTCCCGGTTAATAATATTAAACTCAATTCGAAAACTAAATCGTTTTAGTTTATTATCGACTTAAAGTACATTTGAGATATGACTATAAATCATTTAGACATAAGTATTTAGGTCAGCTTGAGTAAACGGCTGAGTTTAATACACTGTGTGTACTTCGAAATATATTTATGAGAAAATGATCTTGATCTTGGCTATGAATAGAACACCCGTCACGTCTGTTGGTTCTATAATGCCGCTATAAAATAATAACAAATTAATCATAGAATCAGATAAACCAACGTTAGCTAATCTTTGATTATAGAAATACAAGCAATGACAAATCTTGTCTAGAAACGCATTGTATTGAACAATACTTGCAGTATTAAAAATGTTTGAACTGGAAACCAATATAAAATAGAGATGTCAACTATGCCTTTAATTTTTGCAGCAGACGGAAATAACTTCTGTAATTATTTTCCCATTACTCAAGATGTAAATAAAATAAGTAGGTATTGCAAATATTTATTTATGACGTTAATTATAATTTATGCATATTAAAGAGATCATTAAATTTTAACGGGAGCAGGCTTGAGCCACAACACGTGTTTCAACATTCGCGTAATTCTTGTCGATGCACCCTTCAACCTATAAGAACATCACTAAACCAAAATAGTTTTAGTTAAAAAAAAAACTAACTCAGAATTTAAATACAGTTACTGACAAGATGCCTCTAAAATATGAGATGGGTAAGTTGCTGACAACTTTACAGATCCTTAAATATAGATGAGACTTAATAAGAACAACATTTCATTTACCTACTTTGTATCACAATGTGTGAAACGACTTTAATATAACCAGAGAGCATGGAACTCAACAAAAATAAACAATACCTACCCGTCTGCAACTTTAATTGACTCCATAGTGCTGCACTCTGTTTTGTACATATATAGGTACATGTGAATTAAATGTGTCTTGTTATTCTGCTGTCTGTATGTCGACCGTCATATCATCTGCTTTTATCTTCTATTCCGGTTATATACGAGTATACCCGGCTCTCCTCATACGATGTAACTGAGAGATGAAAAAAAAAAACAATTCACTTAGGCTTGTGGGATATCGGTTGGATCCCATTATTAAAAAGGTTATGATGTTTATTTACGTAAACAGTTATCGAGCTAGGGGATATTTCCGGTTACGAACGCAGTAATAGCTTTGGTTTTCATAGTTTTTTCGAGAAACAGTATGAATTACAAACTTGTTTTTCACTGTGCGTGGTCCGACATACACTTGGCCAGTTTTTTTTAATATTTACTCACTTGGGTAAGTAGGTACTTGCAATAGGTAACGGATTAGTTTAATCCTTCTATTGGAGGTCTAACCATAACATTTGGTTGAAGTACATTTTAATAAATCAAACAAACTACTTAATAATAAAATTAAAAAACAGATTTCGACTCTTTGTTCTTATTGCTGCATACATATGCATCTCTTACAGCACTACTTACAAGCCAGTAAAGTAAATTAACAGAGTAGATTTCTGTGAACAGTTAATAACAACATTCGGCCTACTTAATGGATGTTTTTCGAAAAGCTCCAGTGTTATATTCATTAGTGGGTGCTCGCTGTGCGCCATTCATTAGTACTGTGCGCTTTATCTGCAACTTTTGTCTCGCTCCTACCTTGTTTTTCATTCAATTACATGCCAACTAAATTGAAAAATCACGCTGAAGAGAATGTATTGTAAATGGGATATGCAACAATGTTCACCGAAGTATATTATACATACATAAGTAACGCTAGCAGTATGTATTGATTGTTATACATAATATACATGTATAATGTCTCATCTTGAGATTAGTGAGAGTTAATGGTCTGTTTATTATTGATGGGATCTTATTCGGCGACAATAATTATTCATCACAACTTAATTAAGTCGGTTAATAGAAACAGAGACCAAAATAATGACTTCTTGAATAATAAAATACCTGGAAGGCTTTAATGTTTGTTTTCTTTATACGTGAATGTGCAAGTCCAGCATTCGTGAAACAAAGGCGGGGTGCAGGTGTCTACCCCGGGCCCCTGGGCACAACACTTGCATAAGTCCTACACCTGACGTATCGATCTCACATCTCTCGTGGTGTTGTTCGTACTACTAAAACGGCTATAAAATATATTTACGTTTTCTGCAATAACTACACGATATTTTAGGATTATCGAGGGGTTGTTTACCTTCTATGAAACTAAAGAAATTATCCCGAGTCCGTTTAGTGTCATTTTACATTTTAAATGTATCATTCATTCGTTCCAGTTGAGAGAATTTTTATAACTTGAATACCCGCTCTCAATTCCAATCAATTAATTTGCTATGTTCTTTGTTACAGCTTTACAGTAGATCAGTCTAATAAAGTAGGCAGAGGTCACAAAATATGAGCGTGGAAGACAGAAGCACGAACGCCATCCGCGGGTGGGGTTGCACACCTACTGGTGAACCACCGCCAACCGCAGTGCCATCCGAGGGCACCTCTAGTAAAGGATGCCTACCCACAGCATTCACCAGGGGATGGAGGAGAACCACTCTATACTGCATACTAGTGTTCTTGATGATACTCGTGTTTTTAAATATTGGGCTCACGTTGTGGATCGTCGGCGCTTTAAAACTGAGTATGGTAAGACTTGAAAGCCCTTTCTGATTTATTTTCCACATATCTGAAGAAATGCATATTTATCCTACAACGAAGTAATAATTGATATATTGATAAGATGAAGCCAAAACGAAATAATTTTACACTTTAACAGTGGGCTCTTTGTTATTCTCGTAGGACCACATTGCATGCTTACCAAAGTAAGGTAATTATGGAAGTTAGCCATTATAACCAGTCTTTAGTATTTATAATAAATTACGTATCTATTGTCTGACAATAAAATATTAATCTAAAATGGGGAACCTTTAAGAATTTTATTTTCAAGTTTCATACTTATTTTCGCTCATTTTACAGAACAGTGTGGGACCTATTCGGATAGTGAAGGGTGGCATCCACGTGGACGGTCAGACGTGGGTGGTGGACAACCTGGTGGCGTCTACCATCACCTCACAGGTGGCACAACCCATCACTATTCACTCGCATCGCAACTTCACCGTGCAGGTCGCTGAACCAGACCACTTGGAACACTCCAAGCTTTTTATTAGTTAGTAATATTTTGTCTAAAATGTCACAAGAGGTTTCTGTTATAAAATAACTTTGATATCAGACCCCAAACGTTCATTTAAGTTCTGCATTATGATGATATAAGGCACCTTTTTGTTTCGTAGCAGCTACGGCTGCTACGAATTCTCGTAGCAGTCGTAGCAACTAAAGGGTCACATTCGTAGCCAGAGCTACAAGCCAATATTAATTTCTTTCTTCGATTATTTAAACGGTTTTGGTAGGTTTTAGGCCAGTATCTTCGGGCTGTAGTAGTACTTATGATACTGTTAAATTAGATAGTAACTTCTGTCTAGCGTCCCATTTACGAGTGTAATGTGGGAAGTATGTCACCATCATCAATTTTCTCAACATACTTTTTCGACCTTTTCCAGAGCGCGACCACCTCGAGTTCAGCGGTCGCGCGTTGCACGTTCGCGACGCACGCGGTAGTCCCGTGTTCTCGGCTTCGCGCGATGAGGTGCGCGTGTTTTCCGACGCGTTGGCAGTGGACGCGCCCGGCGGCATCAACGTGCGCAGTGCCTTGCAAGTGCCGATAGTGCGCGCGCCCCCTGCTTTTGACTTACAGTGAGTATTTTGCATTAGAAAGCGAAACATCCTATATTTTGTGACCTTCGATAAGCCCTTGGGCGAGACTTCCGTCGCTTGCTATGCTAATTTGCCTCTTGGGCCGATTGACTTCAAAATTGGCTGGACAGTTCCGATAAAATGCACATGCACTTTTAGACATGCATTTATTTTTTTTGTTTATTATTTAAGGTTGGAATCTCTGACTAGGCGGTTGGATTTGAGGGCACCAGAGAACATATTTCTCGAAAGCAGAGCCGGAAAAATAGAAATTACAGCGCATGGCAACATCAAACTAGACTCTGTTGTTGGTGCTGTAAGTAGATATACATTGTAACTAATCATTTCGATGTCATTTGATTTTGATGAAGACTAGGTATATTACTATATTTACGAGTTGATTTAATTTATTATTGCAGATCAAACTCAACGCTCAAAATATAGTGATCAATAATTTAAAAGAAGCTGTTAGAACTGACAAGCCTAATAAAAACTTGAGAAGTACTAAAGTTTACCAGCTATGTGCGTGTGCGTCGGGGAAACTATTCCTGGCCGCGCCCGAAGCTCCGTGCGTTACGCACGACGACGACACCGAGCTGTGCCGATGATGATCAAAGATACACGAGCAGTGTATAGTGATGCACCTCAGCGTAGCCAATACAGACCATAGTGCCAAATAGCTAAAGTGAAGTCAGTAGGTTAATCGAAAATTTTATTCCATAAAATAGAGATGTTATACTATTTTACTATTGTAGTTTAAAGAAATCTACACAGTATTATTAAAAATAATAACCGTTTTATTGCAAATTATAAATAGCAAATAATATAGATTTTTACATTTTGCACATTGGAATTTTATAAAACTAAAAAATAATGAAAGTCTTAAAACATTTACAAGATGTATTTAATATAAGTAGATTAAAAATTCATAGTTTTAGTTGCACTTTTAGTCAATTACATACTTTAATCAGCTCTTATGATTAGCCGCCTTATGCATAACATTAGTTATAAAGAGATAGCAGTACAATATCTATGAGTACAACAATAGAGTAGGGTAATGGGTTCATTTACATTATGCATTGTGAACACTCGCGCCATTGTAGTAAGCAGCAGCGTCAGCAGTGTTTCAAGCAAAAGTCGACATATCTCGACCCTGTCTTGCTCTTCCCTATAGACCGATATTCTACTACTTCAATCTCCACGTTTGGCAAACAAAATGGTGGTTGTTGCAGCTTTTCAATATCGCACAATAATGTTGCTATTATTATTAAATAAGTACAAATTTGAGTGAGCAGTGGTGGCCAAGGAGCAGTGGTGGCCAAGTGGTAACGGCCGCGACTTACGAGTTGTAGGTCGTAGGTTCGAACCCAGACAGGCGCTTTACTTTGTGTAAATTATTTCATCACCACTGCTCTCAAAACGGTGAAGGAAAACATCGTGAGGAAACCGGCATGTCCTAGAACCAAAAATTCGAAGACATGTGACATCTGCCAATCCGCACTGGGCCCGCGTGGTGGATTACGGCCCACTCCCTCTCACCGAGAGGAGGCCAGTGTCCCAGCAGTGGGAACATTATAGGCTGATTATGGAAGTACAAATTTTATGTTTTTTTTTTCACTTGTTTGCATTTTGTTTATTTTACATGTGTTGTTGTATTGTGTTTTGTTTATTAATTTTGTTATTTTTTTGAGTTTTTTTTAAATGGTATTTTACTTAAATGCTCTATAAAACGCCTTGGGATTATATTCTGTTATGTTGTATACAATATAAACCTAAATAAGTAAATACCGTCTTACTTTTGAGCCATTATACAATGTCGCATAAAAAAAATTCTAGCTGCGCAGACGTCATTATAATGTTAAAATTCATACATGATACAAGTTAGCAACGTCAACACCAAAATAGTAAAGGATTCCACAAATCTTCTTCTTCGAATGAGATAAAATCTCATGTGCTACGAGCAAGCATTTATACTAGCAGTTTTCTCGTGGCGCCGGCGGCGGGACTAGGGCGTGCGGTAACGGCGATTGAGACGCATCATGTAAATGGGCCTGGACAGATATTGCCCTAGCCATTGAATAAAATTGACAATTTGTATGTCACGGTGCATTTTGTTTACGTACGCATTTTGAATTGTTAATAAATGTCTATTATTTAATGTTAGTTTGATTTCATGTTCTCGTGATAAGACCAATAAGGTTTCCTTGTGTAAAACGTATTTTTTTAAGTGAAGTGAATAGTTTCTGAAGTTTATTTGTGCCATAACACAGTCCATACCAAATCTAAACCTGCAAGTATGTTATATAACAGGTAATTGCATTACTGGTCAAGCTACTAGACTATCGAGCATTTGAAATATCATAAATGAGCTAATTCCTAAATATCTGTTCGGGTTAAAATCCCAAGCGAGTGATTAGTGTGGTGAGCATCGCAGCGGCCGCGGCGACTCGCGACCGGACAGTGCCGCATCGCGCCGCACCGAGCCGCACCGAGCCGCACCGAGCCGCACCGCACCGCACCGCACCGCATGCTCGGTAATTAGAGCTAGCCAGCGACCACCCTAATTGAAACCGCAACGACAACGTTTTGTTTCTGTCGCTTTTTTCCCCGCACTGTTAACGAGGGGCAACATTAGGATTGCATCTTTAGAATTTTGCTTACTTGCTACACGTCCTCGATTCAATACGGTGGGGTTTCAGTTGTTTAAGTAATTAGCCAATTCTAAAAAACAGCTGCGCTGTTTTCACAGTTCCTTTAAAATCTGCTGAAAAAATTACGGGAAAATAAATGAACTTATTTTAAAACTGAATATATACAGTCAACGTTAGTTTATTTTGACGCAGAACTGTTGTAAGAAGTGGGTGTAGCGTGTTGAAAACATTACCTTCGAGAGTTTCAAACCGAATTTTACCAAAACTGATTGGTTAAAATCGAGCTCAATAAAAAAATTTGATTATTCAAACACCTACTTTTAGAAAAAAAAGCAGACTTCCATTATCTAATACCAAAAATAAGCTGATTTTGGAGAACATACCATAGAATCCATTTATTTATATGTTAGAATAAACTGCAATAGATACCATAGATTAAGCAATAAATGTTGGCCATACTTGTGTTCCATAAACGTCCTATCCGTTTACCACAAATTACAACGACACCCAATCAAAAGCGGTGCTTGCCATGATCCGATAAGTGCGAAGATCCAGATATATTAGATAATTGCAGTCACTCAGCGGTAATGTGTGTATGCGTCCTATTTATATGTAAATCGTTCCCGTGCAAATAATAACGCAACGGCCATAGTCAAAGGGAAGACGAGCCGAACGAACACACTCGTTGAGACTGTGTTTTATTTGTTTATTTTATCCTTCGTGTGACATAAAGAAGCTGTGAACTGTTACGTTTATTTCACGACACTTTTTTTTAGTTACGACTCAATAAACAAAGACAATCGAGTGCAAATATTTGTACACATTTTGATTTTTGTTTGTTTATCCAATCTTTTGAGCAATAAAATGTAACGGAACAATCGTCTAGCATCAAAGAAAATACAACTGTCTATAAGACAACTTTAAAGAAATTGAATTGTATTTCGGCCATGTGTGCTGTTGGTGTTAGCATAACCCCAACGACTCGACTATAACGTTTGTTGCGGAATGTTACAAGTTTCCGTTTTCCCCGTTGTTTCATTTGTCGCTAAGGGCACAAGTTTCTTTACGACTCTCCGGATACCTTTTAAATGCGCTCCCTACAGCATCACGGCCTGCCGTTTTATCAGATCACCTCCCATTACACACGACATGCACATATGTTTCGCAGTTTTTTGTTTACGTGTTCCTTTTTATTGGGATTATAAATAAAGATAATATCTATTTGGGATGTTCGGGATGCTGTATCTTTTTAGGGTTCCGTGTCCAAAGGGTAAAAACGGAACCCTATGACTAAGACTTCGCGGTCTGTCCGTCCGTCCGTCCGTCTGTCTGTCTGTCACCAGGCTGTATCTCAAGAACCGCGGTAGCTAGACAGTTGAAATTTTCACAAATTATGTATTTTTATTGCCGCTATAACAACAAATACTAATAAATAATAAAATTAAAATAAAAATTAATCTATTATTTCCTATACAACAAACGTGTTTTTTTCGGCGTTTTTGCCTTGTGGTACGAAACCCTTCGTGTGCGAGTCCGACTCGCACTTGGCCATTTTTTTTTATTTTTAGGGTTACGTATTTTTGTAGGTACTTTGAGAATTTCGACACTTTCGTCATCTTTCGAAACTTAGTGGTTCAAAATCTTATGAATATCGCAATCAAACACAGACGAAAGTTTCGATATAACAAATCGAAACATTATGAAAATAAAGGCATCATTAATTGTGTACAGTCACGAGCACTAATATGTCAACACTTGGCAACGTTCAATTGCGATTTTTTCGTGAAATAACGAATGTAACGTTGAATTACGACACTTTACACGAATCAGTGTGCTGCTGACATATCGGTATCAGGTCGGTGTCGTTATCTGACAATGTGAAAACGCCCATTAGGTACACAAGATATTTAAAATAATCATTGTAGTATAACACACCGTAGGTATAAAATGTAAACCTAAGGAAAAAAAATCGAACCTAAGAAAAACTAATTCAGTTGATCAACTGCAAATATTTTATACTGTGGCATGGATCTTCCGCGAAATGGTCGGCGACGCATCGTAAATTAATACCTACGTTGCGTTGCATTTAAGGGAGACACAGGCAGCGTTTCAAAGGCCTACAAGTCCGGAACCCGCCTTAACTAATAGTGCAAAACAATATTTCCTCGTCTTATTTTGACATCGAGACAAACATGTGGGCTACCTTTTATTCCGAAAAACTTATGATTCCTGAGGGGGACATGAAAATTCAACTTTTACCTCTGAAGCCGTGAAGCTAAAGAAGCAAGCAAATGCATGCAATGCATTATTCTACAGTTTTGATCTCTATCGTAAAAAACTGAAAACATCGCATACGATAGGTGCTTTCAAAGCTTCAAAGCGAATTTAATGGGATTTTGAGACAATTCAGGTAGGTATGTCTATTTCATTATTGAGTTGAGAACTTTAAATGAGGAGTATGTATCACCGTGAAAGTCATTGTTTAGAAATAAGTATCCGGCCGGAGGCTGGCAAGTTGCGCCTGAAGCAGAAAGTGTCCAGCTCCGAGTTCATCGACTTGTCCACATTATGTAGATGAGGCCGCAGGTGCTCGTTATGTGGCCAGGCGTACACAGTATAAAAACTTCGCCGAACAAAACGACCCTTACACTCACTATTTGTGGACGGCGCCCTCTGCCGTCTTCTTGCGGGAAACTATAAGTGTTTTGATGCGCCTCCAAATATGTTTGTGTGATTGCTTTTTAGTTCTGTTTCTATAGCAATATAAGATTGAAGTGTGTGCATAGGGTTTGTTGGGTATTAAATTTTTCTTCGTTTATTACGGTTGTTCCTATCATATGTCCATGGCTGCAATATTTGGACTTAAAAAATCACAAAATATAGCGTTGACGTGAACTATACAGCAAAAACTAGAAAAGCGAGAACGGGCGTAGCGTCGAAGAATATGAGTTCCAAAACTTATTTTATTAGTTACCTATATTTAAACAGCAAGTTTTATCAACTTGATGTTTTGAATACCTAAATATAATAAACACACGCTGTTAAGTCATATTATAGTGTTTACAACACAAGAAACAGTAGATAAATATCAAATTCGTGATAAATAGGATCATTTCGGAGTTGGTACGCGGATGACAAATACGGCTGTTAAAGCCACCTGGCCGCGATACCTGTCTGCAACCAGTATTTACGTAATACCCGATGCTAACTGTAGGTACTCGTACTATGTAAAACGGAAAAATCATACGTTATTTACATTTTTCGGGGTAAATAAGTGCCACTTTCACAAACAGAGCGATTTTAAAATGCAAAATGAGATGTGTTATTTACATTAAAATTTATGGGTTAGCCACATTAAACATACCTACACCATAGATATACACATATATATATATAACATCACAATATAAACGTAAAACATTTTCCGGGAGGTATAAAAGTATAATGAGGACGCACAAAATGTAATTTTAATTTTATTCTTGCCACTTTTTCCGCGGCTGGTGGCGCTTAATCATAATCACGGTGCGCGTGATAATCTCACGGCTAGAGCCAGGAGTGAAGAGGAAACGACACACGGATTATTTTTTCTCGTTATCTCCATGTTAGCTCCTTTGTGAATCGTTTTTTCTTAGGTACATATTGAGCTATTTCTGTCAGGGTTATAAAGACAATATTTTTTTCTAACAAAATCCCTAAGGATCATCAATTCTTCTGAAAGCTTGTTACCATGTAACCATATACATTAATAGAAATACAATGTTAATGAATTTGTGTCAGAGTAGACAGTCAGAATATAAACTTTTACATAGTTTTTATATTCTGACTGTCTCAGAATATAAAAACTATGTAAAAGTTTATGTGTCATCGTTATTCGTAGCTGTGATAATTATTTTCAAAAAACAAATCGTTAACTTAATATTTAACTAAACAAATTACGAAGCATCATTAATATTATGTCAATCACAGCATTTTCCTGCTCACTCCCACACAAATATCTATCAGTCTTACTTAGCCGAGTAACTTAGTTAATTTTGTTTTTGAAAGAATTACCAGACTGCTCAGGTGACTGAGGCGAACGTAAGCTTGGAGAACATTAAAATTTAATTAAGTTGGCATGAAAAATAAAGTTAACTTACAACGGAATCCGAAGATTGTTGTATTGAAGTACGAATGCACTCTTACCGATCAACGATTTACCATCTTTCGCTTATGCAAATGTATTGTGAAGACAAGGCGCGCTTCCTCTGCGGGACTCCGGCATTATATGGCAATCCCACTTTGTCAAGGCACCGACTTGGCTGTTATTGCGGAATGTTTCACCTGCAACACACTAACGGAACGTACTGTAATAACATTTACACAGGGGAAATTCAAACGTCGAACTATTTGCGAATTTGCCCCAAAATGGAATTTCTTTGTTACAGTAACGATAATAAATATTATATTTATGAACGATGTGACAAAGAAGTCAAAAGGCAACGTTTGTGCTGACATCAAATATTGAAAGGCGTAGACGTTATTATTGGAGAAGAATAAAAAATGTATTCGCTGTCGTTGAAATAAATGGCAGCTTCAGTGAAACTAAAAAGCAGCCGCTAAGAGTAAGAGGGTACTGGTAAATGTTTTAAATTAATCAAGGCAAGACTACAATCGGCTGATTTGCATTTATACGAGCTATTCGCGCTCGCGCTCGGTCAAACCACGTCGATATCTAAACGGCTTGTCTTCAAATACTGACAGAATTCATACGTTTCTTTGGCTGTAGATGAATAAATTATTATCATTGATATTATTATCGAAAATTATGACACAACTTTGTCGATCAAAATAATTTTGTTAGTGTGTTTTAGTTTAAAGGACTCCTTTAATAATTTCAGTTCAAAAGGCTAAACCCTTCTTATACTTCCGAGAAAATCGGAGCTCTCTGTCACATTTCAAAGCAAGATTTTTATTCAGACTTGCATGTTTGTTTGTAATTAGCTGCAGCGAAGAGACATTTCTCTTAATTACTAATTAGGTATGACACAATAGCGTGGCAACCTACACAGGCATACCTAAGTACAATAGCTAGTGCTTCGTGTAGCGATTAGATAATCTCTTAATAGCCTGCGAGCTGACATGTTTTGATTACTGCTATGTAGGTAATCATACCTAAGATGTACCCTATGATGTACCCGAACTTAATTATCCACATTGATTAACATAAGAGGGAACTGTTTCCATAGATTTTCCACAAGAATCGGAAGCTTATAAAAATGTTCGCATCGTTAGTTAAATGTTAGATTCAAACGGAGCCATGAAGTTTTATGCGTCGTCGGTAATATCGTTACACTCGTGTTACGTCGAACACTTATTGAAACTGTTCTTAAGTGTTGTCCTTTTATGTAGCTACTCCATAAATGTTTGATAGGGCCATCTCGGGAAATCTCTGTCTCCATTCGCAGAGGGTCTGCAGTCAAATAAAACTGGAATCCCAAATATTATTCGGCGACATTTTCCCGTTCCTTCGATGTGAACTTTTATTTTTATGCTCTTACGTATTCTTATCAGAGAAGAGACACACTCCGGGAGAGCTTCTGACATACTGACTTAAATCCTTTACCCAAGAATGTAAGTTTGTCTTGGATTACAGTTTCTTCGTCTTTCTTTAATATTATTGTGGCAATTTTAGGATTTAACGTAAAAAGGGACGATGATTCGATTACTTCCACTGCTTCATTGTTCCTATCTGTGTGAATGAAAGCGTTTGTTTCTGTGACAGTAGCTTTTATATAAACGTCTTCAAACAATGACATTATTTTTAGGTATTTGTAAGTCGTTATTAATATTTTTGAAGTGAAAACTTCTTTAGGCGCGTTGGGTATTTTTTGAGATGAGAAAAAACCATTGAAGTCGCGCCACTGTTACCGTAAGCGACACCACGCGTGTTTTGTTTATAAGACGATTAAAAAAAATACCCGCTTAGGGTGTGTTCGGCTGTCCTCGGGATGTACTCGGTTTTAATGTATATCCGATATGTCATGAGTGATGGCAAAGTATTCTGTTTGTGTTTGGTTTTCACCTCTGTCAGCACTCGCGGAGTGCCACAGTTTTTTTTTATTCAATTCATGCCTGGAATGCTTTGTTAAATGGTTGGTTTACCTATTCTCAAAACGACTAAATAGCTTTTATTGGACTTTCAACTATTATAGTAATTAACGACGTGTGTAAATAAACATGGGTTTACCATAATGAGACATTTGCTCTAAACGTCTTGAACCGTAAGCTATAGATAGGTTTGGAAAACCAAAACCATTAAAAAGTTTAAAGACTTAAATGTAAATTTTACATACCTTCGATCGGGTCAATAGTGATACGATAATTCACAAAATACTTCTACACAAATAATATAATGAGTTGATATTGTGACAAATGTGATATAGGTATGCCTTTCTCTTCCGTAGTAGTTAAGTACGATTAAATAAAAAAAAACTGAAAATACACAACAAAACATTTGTGTAAATAGAAGCATTCAGTATCTTAGTGTCCATAAAGCAAGTGAAGTGTGCGAGTGACCTGTGAGTTCAGACTCCACTAGATCATGAGGGCGACAGGCAGCACAAATTTAATTTAGTTCTTGCCCACTGTCGGATAAGCTGGGTTGTCTCACCGAGTTCACGACACGAGTTTACACAAGACGAAAATTGTGAGAAAAAAGTTAGGGAAAAAAGTAGCTATAGTTAAAGTAGTTAATTAGCTACGCTGATCTATTTTTTTTAAATAAATTTGCGGTAAAGTGTTCGATAGAGACATAATTTCATACTTCCGCTTAAAGGAGTAGTCGTAGGTACAATAAAAAGTGTGTGATGCCTACGAGCTGCAGTGAGGCGTCAATTTGCACCGTATTCTTCAGCCGGTACGTTTATTACGTGTGGAGTATGAAATGAGCTAGTCCTGTGGTTTCAACTCGTCACATATTTCAGCGGCGTCACCTACCTCGTATTAGTATGCCACGCCACAATAACCGAAGTCGAATCACAAAAGATTTCCGGAGCGCGACTTGCACAAGGGATGAAAGCCAACATTGTGTAATCAGAAGGGTCGCAATCTCACCTCACCCCCTCGCTCCATGTCGAACACAGCTTCATCAACAAGGGCTCTTTCTACTCATTGTGACATTTCGGTTCTCAATAGCTACGACTTTGCCGCGGCCGTTCCGCAAACACAAACATATGAATTAAATTGTTTTTACACAAAAATGAAATGTAATCACCGCATCTGAGGCCTTTGTCAATGCTTTGCAAAGATTGCTAAGATAAATAAATTGTTTTTCCCCTGCAAGCTAACGAAAATAACATTCCAGAAAATATGAGAATTCCAAAACCATGTCATGCTTACCTATCAAAAATAACGAGCAAGATCGAATGTACCTTGCTGTCGCGGCGATAAGACTGACATATGTAACGACGACTCATGTAAATTACGATATTTTTATTGCGGCCAACAGCTTGACATCCTATCAGATCCATACGATTTGCCAAATCAATTTCCACACAGTTACTGTTATGTTTTCAAGTGAATGTTTGTGCAAATGGCTCGGCGTGTGTGCGGTGTGCGGCGTGTGAGTGGTGTGTCGGGTCGCGGTACATCGGCACAATATCGCGGCGACGTTTCTACCACGCCGCGCACCCCTCGAACGCGCCTCGCAATAGTTTCACGTTTGAATTTCTTGAACAAACGTTATTACTGCTCCAATAGCGGAATGTTCCGCTGAAACAATTCACAATAGCGGGAACTTCAATGTCAAAGGCAGAGGAGATTGGCTGGAGAAATTCGATGCAAGAATTTAAAAGAATATAGGTAGACAGCTGAAATCTTCGATGTTTGGAGTGAATGCATAATATTTATTTACATATATTTTTTAGAGAAAATAAATCAAATATTTTTGCTAAACACACGATGGGACGAAGAGAATCAGTTGCAAACAGAATGGATCATAATGTTTTAATACTTTCAAAACTTAGAACCAAAAATGTTCTTACATTACATACAAATATAAACACTACACAAAAAGAAATGTCCTACCACCACAAAAAACGCCAGACGCACATATTTAATCTATCCTATAAACGTTAGTGTGGACGCGGTTTTAAATTCGACATGAAAACTTAATACCGCATGCATTCCCTGAGTCGTAGGCTTTATCTAGTAAAAGCACAAACATAAACGTTCACATATTGTGATAGATACGTCTGTTGTCATAATACGAGGGTCAGAGGGGCGCAGACACGGCCCGTCACTCACGAGCCGAGGGCCGAGGACTGAGGGCTGAGGGTCAGCGTCGCCGTATTCCCACACCTCGTTATTGTTTCATATAAACCACGCCATGATTTTATCTCCCCGTTAATTGGGTTAAAGGCTGCGAGTTTTGTTAAATGCGTATGAAATGTGTTTGAAAAATGTCTGGTTTCACGAAAATCAAGACTACATACAGGTGTACCTACATACGTAATTTATGGTGTGTTTAATTAAATACCCGCGCTTCTTAACATTGTATTATTCTTTCAAACTTCTATATTCCCTAAATATTTCTAGGAACTTGTAGCAACATAACATTCTTTCAGAAAAATTGTGAATAATATTTATTGAAATGATAAAACACAACATATTTAGCTCATTAAATACTTCACCTTCAACAATACAATTTTATAAAAGGTAAATAAAACAAATTATAAAAAGGGCAAGTTTTAAGTATATGAAGTAGAGCTGAAGGAACGGGTCTCGTACCTCGTTGCATTTAGCCGCCGGCGGTAATTAAGAATTCAAAATGCCTCTTTGTGATAGAGTTAAGTCGTTAACCCGCGACAAGATTTTACTCACTTTATTAAATTAACTAAGTTAAGTATTGCCAAAGTACCTAAC
Source organism: Oligia latruncula (assembly GCA_948474745.1). Classification (NCBI taxonomy): domain Eukaryota; kingdom Metazoa; phylum Arthropoda; class Insecta; order Lepidoptera; family Noctuidae; genus Oligia; species Oligia latruncula. Next base: position 9,308,644 of record OX419688.1, read on the forward strand.
GAGGGATAAGTTAGGTTAGCCGAGTAGCGTTTGAAATATCTTTGTCACGGTTACCTAAATTTTGTGGTCCAATTAATAAAGCTACCTTTAATTGGTTTCCTTAATTGCAGTTAGGTGGTGTTATTTGAACAAAGAATTTATGATAGAAAACTTTATGCATCATTAAATTTATAAAAAAGAAGCTCTGTATGTTCTTTCTTCTCTGTATGTCTCAAGGAAAGTTTTGATTCGCGTCCAACGAAAAAAACATTCCGTTTCTAACAGCAAATTCTCTTTTTTTATGGAATAATAGCTTCTGCCCGTGACCTCGTCCCCGTGAAATTTCTTGTTCCCCGACCCACCCCGTCGCATTGCATCGCCTACCCGGGCTATTGCTTCGTGTTCGCGTTCTTTCTATTTTTTTTTTCTCGGCTCCTAAGGGTCCTAGCGTGATGTTAAGTAAACTATAGCATTTCTCAAGAATTGGGCAATCAAAAAAAAAATTCAAATCCTACTGTAACTACAACAAACAAACTCTTCCGCTTTATTATAAGTACCTATACCTAGATACAATAGAAAACGTTAGAAGCTTCGATAAACTCTACTTCTAATAACAGACAATGCAATTTTCGTCCGCCATCAAAATCATCGTCTTCTCACAACAAGAAGAACCTTAAAAATCAAATCCTAATATCCATAATATGATATCACCGATAGACACATGGATGAGGGTAGATAAAAACAGCCGTAAGCACGTAGCTAATGCGAAAGGGGCTCATTACATTGTGTTGACACCGACAAATGCCCCTTTACATATTCTCACTGAGATCCCGAAGATTGAGCCATGAAATTGAAAACGATCCCTCTGAAGAAATTTATTCCGAGCACGAACTGCTCTCCCACTCTGGCGAGGAGATTTGCTCGTTTATTTTTATGAAATTATTAAAGATACACTTCATTTTTCTTTGTAATGATCGATACAGAATTGGAGAGAGATGTGTGAAACTCAATAGAGTACGACAAAGCTATAAGACAATCAGAAAAGCTACACTCGTATCACACCGTCTTACACGAACACACGGAAAGATATTCAAGGAATACTTAATTTAATTCGATAGATAGTTGGTATAAAAAGTTTTGTATTAACCTCAGCAACACTTAGGTACCCACTTAAACTCATTAATTAATAGATCACACAAATAACAGCTTCAGAAATTGACAATTATGTTTTTAACACTAATTAATTATTTGAAAATCACATCATACAAATTATAAAAAGTATTTCCAATCATATATTCAAAGTAACTGTAAGTATAATGATCCAAAATAACCCACTTAAGACTTAGCAAGCCCACAAAGAAACTTCATAAAAATTAAAAAATCAAGAAAGTGCTCACTAGGTACTATTTTAAGCTTTTAACTTGCATTTAAGTTTTAAGAAGAATTATGAATCGGAATTGAAAGGAAGTAAAAGTTGCACCGAGTTTGAAGCTGAAAATATCAAACTTTAAGTGTGTCGCAGTTAAAAACCTTATTTAAATAAAGCTTCTAATGGAAAAAAACAACTATTTGATCATTTTGAGAGCCATAATTATTAAAACAGGACGGAGTATGTATGAAGATATGTATTATTGCGGTATAAACACGTTTGTCGGCCGCGTGGTCTGAACGCGGGTGAACACAACTTTTGTACTTTTTCACGCGGCCGCGCCACAGCTTGCCAACCACACGTTCTCTATTACTCGAAACTCGCGCTCTCCATTATCTCCACGACCGAATTTGTTTTAAATTTCCTCGCCACTTAAAAAAAAACACGCACTCGAGTGTATTTAGCACGTTGGCTGCTAAAGTTTTGTAGGCAGTGCACAATGTTTTCATTTCAGCTGCAGAGTTTTCAGCAGATACAACGGTTGATTATATTTTTTTAATTTCAAACTTGTATCAACTACGTTATATCCGGAAGCCATTACTTTCCGGCCTTTAGCGTCGTAACTGACGCGTAATGACCTCATCGTATAAAGAAGCAAAAATATCGCGAGCGCAATTCGTCATGTCATTATGCAAGGAAAGGGCGAACTTTACGAGTATAATAACGCGAGATGTCTGACTCGGTGCGCCTCATGAATGGTGAAACGTTCTTTATTGTGCCGTGTTTTATGTGAACGATTAACCTTTTAATGTTAGCTGGCCGCGCTCGATATGAAATCCCCTATCGAACCTCCCACTCGAATCTATTCTCTGCTGAAAATTCATACGGTCACTATAATTCGGCTTTATAAAAGTATTTACCATACCTGACTTATATATTAGACACAAAGACTTTTAGTGACGATAGGGTCAATAAGCGCCACAGACTTCACAACGCCACGTGCTACGATCCTTACAAAGGCAGATACTTCTTTTATGCAAGTAAACATAGGTACTTACTAGGTTCACAAGTACAAAAATGATATTAATTAAAATGTTTTCGTAATAAGTTTATAACGAGTCCTTTTTGTGTCGCATTATTCGTATAACTACTGAAATATTAAATTGCAATTTACGCGTCGGAAGCATTTTATAAAAGCATATTATTTTCAGTTTACACGCGGCTAACATTGTGATTATACGGCGTACTTAAACAAATTTTCATGATATTACACTCGTATAAATCCTAAATTGTCCTGTAAATTCCTGAGGGCGGGCAGAGCACGGCAACTTAATTTGTTTTTGATGAATACTGCTTGATCACGTTGTTCTTGTCAAATCATGCGGTTAATGAAGTTTCTTTACCCTTTCGCAACGACCACGCTGCGGACATTATACCTATAGCCTTACAAAACCTTATTGTAAAAGAATTTAAGAAGGTAAACACTCCGGGCAGTTATGAATTTAATAAAATTACTGAGAATTTGTCGAACATGGTAGTGCAAGTTCCCCGTAAAAGTTCTCATCAAAGTGCTTTTGAGATGTCACAATACCAGCAATCACGTTTTCAAGTTTTCTCACAACGTACACGTAGGTACCTAAGTGGGTATATAGACTAGACACCGATGAATCAATAGTTTTGAGAGGGCTCCGCTTTATTTTCGTTTTATTCGTTATTGATTTTATTTTACTTATTGTATGGAAGGACTTTTGTTAGTTTCCTAGATAATATACCAACAGGCCATACATATAAGCATCAAAATGTGACCTATGTGTACCATCATATAGAGAAGACTTCATTAAGCCGAACATGTTCAATTACCGGCCGGGGCATAGGTTGCAGCACGTTATTGGCTGGACAGCACTGATACCGTGCTGCGTTCACGTCAACACACCGATACTGACAGCAGATAGCCAATGTTCAAAATAATTACCTCCTCGAGATCTACACTATGTCATAAAAACTTTGATGGAGTGTTCAGTGCACTGGTTTAACGATTTCCTCGCGAAACAAGTGACAACTAAACGTTTTATTTGCTTCGCTGGAACGCCGTACGATTCGTAAAGTTAGCAAACTCGTAATGCCTCCTTTAATTGTTCTGTCTAGTGCTTTGATAGGCATCTCCTCGTACTTACCGAAGTTAAGTTGTTAATTTGGAATTTTCCAAACTTTAGAGAGAGCCTAGCCTATGTTGCGACACTTAGCCAAAATTATAACAGGTGGTACGCTAATAAATTTGAACATGCCTGAGACTGACTAGAATAAGATAGGAATCATATAGGTGTTACCAGTTGTAAAAGTTGGTGGTTTATAGTACAGTCCATATTTTGCCTAATATATTAAATTTTTTTAATTTAATTTATACACAAATAACGAAACTTAAAACCTTATAATAACATTTCATCTTAATGTAAGTAGCGCTTAAAAGACGTAACCCCCTCCCGCTACTAGACAGATACGACATTGTGTAATAACTATGGCGTCACATAACGTCAACGACACTTGTTTAATTTTCCGCTCCCTCGCACGCAATATTTATATCATCGGCACAGCACTGGCCACGCATACAACTTGTTTATTCATAATCCGGAATTAAACGTTTTAATGACTCTCATTAATGTTCGCTTGATTACTTTGTCTCCTGCAACATTAAAAATTGTGGGGAACACCTATGTATGCCACTTTACGAATGAATGTTAAGCTTCTGGTAAATCATATCATAGGCTCTCTGGCTGTGTCAAATGATACATACAAATAAATTAAATTTAACTGTCTGTTTGTAATGTCAAAATAACAACTTTTTACTAAATGCTTATGAAAGTATATACTTACGGTAGGTATTCATAACAAAAAACAATTAGGTATTACAATTTTTGTCTGTCTGTCTGTTTGTTGCGGCTAATCTCCCAATCGGCTTAACCGATTTTGATAGGACTTTCACTGGACTCATAGATAGCCGATGTTACAACTAAGGCTACTTTTATTTTAGAAAAAGTTTTAGGGTTACGCGCTAAAAAAAAAACATGAATTACCGCCACGCACGCGGGCGAGAAGGTAGTATCTAAGTAATAAAAATAGGCTCATATACTAACATAAATCGATTCATAAGTAAAGAAATGAATGAAAGCGCCGTGAATACCATAAATATTATTAGTTCCTAATAATAGAAGCAAGATTTGCTTTCAATCACTTGGGACCGGAGACAGTCACTGTGTCTAAATTGATTAAAAACACTTCCTTATTTATTATACCACCTTCTTTGACTCCTTATCTCCCTTAAGGTTAAGGGAGATAAGGTTTGACCTTTGCAAGTTAAAAGAAAATCATAAAGGAAAGATATCAGGCATCAGCTGGTGTATCACCCTGAGCCATTTGTTAGAGTCAACGGAGTAATGTTGGGTCTTATTCATACAAGATCTTTTGCGCATTGCACAAGTTCAACACAGCATCTTCAAACCATGTGGTTCTATGATTCCTTAAGCACGATTTACACGGTTTGAAACGGTTGTTTCAAACCTAAGTTTAAAACAGTGTAGACAGTGGTTTAAACTTAGGTTTGAAACCACCGCACCGTTTCAAACCGTGTATATCGTGCTTTAGAGGTAGGGAGGAGTAGGTAAGTAGGGCCTCCAGCATATACCTATTTACAACCGAATTGGTTATCGTATCGAAAATGACATATTTCGATAACCTGATTTGCTTGCCCCCGACAGCAAACAGCTGTCGGAAGAATAGCGGTCAACTATTTAATCTAAACTGACAAAATTTTCGAGTTTTGAACTTGTTAACAGCGTTTAGAGGACTCTAACGATAATATTGATTGATGTTAGGTACGGTACGGAAGCGTATGGAGTGGTTGTAAATATGCAGGTGTTATAAAAAATCACTAAAGGAGTGGGTCAAAAGAAGCAACAGAATTTGATCGAGGTGTCTTAGATACGTTGCCTTGCCATCCCAAAGAAAACGCTGGAATGTTTCATGTGGCTATACCATTTTTCGGTAGAACTAGGCAATACTCATCAATATGGGGTGTAGTAGCCGTGGTTTTACAATTTTAATTATGATTCTTGTAATATCCACGGGAACCGAAAAATTGCTTTGAAGTTTAATTGGCAAATGCATAGTATATCAATCATAAAACAGTAAAGTAAACTGACTGACTAGGTGATATATCAACGCACAGCCGAAACTACTGGGACTAGGAATGTGGAATTTTGCACACGGCTCCCTTTTATTCAAAGTAGTTTATTATAATTAATAAAAACTAACTAATATAATATCTATATTGTATGGTTTTTTATACCATCAAATGAGCATTATGAGTCGTGCACTTTTGGATTTTCCAAATTTTTATTAATAAATTTTTAACTATTACATATTTTAGGTGCTACAACAGTGTAACAGGCTGCATCATAAAAAAACCGAAGTAACAAAATAACTACCTACGACACGATGGCTTCAGTTATTATAATAGCACTCTCCGTAAATACGAAAAGAGCGAGAAAATGACCGAAATCCCATTTCTCACATTAAATAATTACTCCCAGTTAAATAGTTTGTCCACAGTTTAGATACTCGGCAGTTACGTCACAGTAATAAGTTAGAGCTAAACAACTCCGCTTTCCGCCCATGCATTAGAAATTAAAGCGAAAGCACTAACTGCATTTTTCAATTACTGCCACGTCGAAGAGTTAAAAATAACTGTTTCAGTTCTCAAAGTTAGATAAATACAGAGCAGATATTATGGCAAACAAAGAATGTAGGTAGGTCTCGACTTTATTTAGCTTATAGCCAAACAGCTAAACAGCAGATTCAAGAAAGGCAGACACTGTGTTTTAAAAAAAATAGTAGTAGGTATAGTAATAAATAATAAGGTTAGAAATGACAACGTGCTACGCGAGACGCTACGGTGGCGCTACGAAGTCGCTACGTGTGACGCTACGTGTGGCGCTACGAAGTCGCTACGCGTGCCGCTGCGTATTTTTATTGTATGTAAATCGCTCCCGCTACCGCCATGCGGGCACCCCGCGCTATCTTGTGTCACCTACACCAAGAGTTCCCATCGGATAAATAATTCTACTCGCGCTTATCCACTTCAACTAGTACTAAATTACGTTAGTAGTGGGTGTCTCACCGCTCGCCCTCCCCGGTGCAACGTACGATACGACACAGCGACCTGGGCACTTTTTGCTTAAGTCGAGCCAGTTAGGTGACCTATCTGCAAAACAGTATTAAAGTGCACTCAGAATGTATGTGAATGCGCTGAAAGCTCACATCGTCTGTATTATTTTGTAGAACAACGACGGCTTTTTGCCGCATCTTAAAAATTATACGTTTGAAATTCTTCATACCAAAAATAAAAATGTTGTCCGTATTAAAGGCACTCGCATCTTTATTCTTTTCTGAATTCAATAAAATGCCATTAATATCCTAATATTCAAGACCTTGGGGCCTAAAAAGGCCACTTTGGCAGAATCATAAAAGGATAACATAATGGACAGTAATCGTATCAAATTCCATTGGAGAAGCATTTTTCAGTTATTTTTTTTTTTGTCTGTGCTAAAATACCAATCAATCCAATCCAACTCCAGTCACAATCTCTTTGATTGTACATAAGTAGTGCAGCGAAAAAAAGAAAAACACGGACTGTCTTCGCCATATTATAATTCATAATGTTATCCTTTTATGATTCTCCAAAGTGGCCTTTTTAGGCCCCCTTATCTCAAGACTATACAAGGCACAGGACAGATGGGCCAGTGACATCACGCAGTGGATTCCTGATAAGAAAGGCGTTTCCACCACGTTCATCACTCACGCTAACCAGGGAGATAGGAAAGTGGAATACTGTGGGGATGACCTTAGCCTCTTCTAAATATAATGAATGTAAACAAAATATTGTAAAACTGTTTTTTTTTAAGAAGTTTCTTCTCCATACGTAACTACGTATTAGAAGAGACAACTAGATTCAATTCTTTTTTTCTTGTAAATGCGTGTAATAGTCTAATTGAAATAAACGATTACACTTTGAAAATGTATGGTTTACCTAGATAAACTGTTTATAGCATGGTATAATACATAATTAATAGGTATGATGAAACGTATCTAAGCTAAGTATGTTACGTAGGTAGGTAAGTACACCTACAACGGGAACAAAAACTGGCCAAGTGCGAGTTGGAATCGCACACGAAGGGTCGGAACCCTTCGTATGCGATTCCGTTTTTGCCTTGTGGTAGGGATACCACAAGACAAAAACGCCGAAAAAAACATGTTTGTTGTATGGGAGGGCTCCCTAAAATTTAAATATTTATTTTATTGTTTTTAGTATTTTTTTGTTATAGGGCAACAGAAATACATCATCTGTGAAAATTTCAACTGTCTAGCTATCACGGTTCATGAGATACAGCCTGGTGACAGACGGAAAGACGGACAGTGGAGTTTTAGTAATAGGGTCCCGTTTTACCCTTTGGGTACGGAACCCTAAAAACGTAGAAACGACAACTCCCTGATACTTTACGCCCTCAATAGCCCTTAGCCCTATACCGCCAGTCAATGGTTCCGATCATAGAATTCTTTAAATTTAACCTGCCAGCCGAACCAAGGTATTTCAATAAAGCCAAGATGATTTTAGTCATTTATCTCATTGCGGCGGGGTTAAAGGAGATATATGTTACTAAACCCGATTACCCCCTTGGAGTTTCCCTTGTGTTCAAAGTGAATGTATTGGGGCGGAATGTTCCACGTCAGAGGTAAAAGCAAGTATTCATGTTTAATTTCATCCCGTTCGAGAGCACGTAAAAAATCTTTTATCTGGACCCGAATTCTTAGCAAAGAATTGTTTCATAAGTATCGCGTTGATCTTTTGCAGTGATGTAGGTATAGGTTGGCTATACATATTATAATATTGGTTAAATTCCTTTGTTTTTTTTTGTTAAGTACTTATACAGGGTTATTGGTAAAACATTAACAACCTCATATGAGGTCATTGTACTCATCATTATGAACAACTTTTACTATGGGACCAAACCTGAAATCGCGAAAAAAAAATCAGCTGTTCCCTACATTTTGACGAGATACACGAACATAAATGTAGGGAACAGCAGATTTCTTTTTCGCGATTTCAGGTTTGGTCCCATACTTAAAGTTGTTTTTAAGGATGAGTAGAGGAAAGGATGGTAATTTGGAATACCATTTTGTTTCAGACCTGCAACTTTTTTTCCGTGAGGTATTAAGAAATAAAACCTTGATTTAATTGAAGCAATATTATCTTACTATCAATGTGTAAGCTATCAAAAACAATTAAATATCCCTACAGATTACAATTTTAGGTTGAATGCAAAATGGCACAATTTAGTTTTGGAGATAGGGTGCAGGTATTTTGGTATAGGAGTATTCCAAATTATATTCACCATGCTTAACTTAGTTATTTTCGCTATTACTATGTCAATGTTTAAGAAGAAAGTGTAAGGTTTGTGATAACAAAATTGATCCCAGAGAGCAACTCTCTAAAATCGGTCATTCATTAATTTTTCTTTTTTTTTTTTCATTCGTCACAACGGGTAGGTATTCCAAATTAGCAACAAGACGTAGTTGGACATACCCTCAATTTATGTATTTATAAATATACAAATTGTTGAAATCAATGCTAATATGCAATAGTTATTTGTGCAACAAGAGAGCAAAGTCGTTTATTGCTGCGAGTGCTGATTTTGAATCCTGAGCAAGCGAACGATTCAAAGATTGAATCACGAGCGTAGCGAGTGATTCTAATGTTGAATCCTGAGTGTGGCGAGGGATTCAAAGGCACGAGATGCAAAAAACTTTGCTCTCGTGTAACACACATAACTTTTCACTTCAGCAGCGAGAACACTTTGTAAGGCGTGTTCGGAAATAGCACCCATGATATTTTATTATTCAAATATTGCTTATCATTATTGAAACTAGAAATAAATATTTACAGGTTAAATATCAGTTTTATTTGCAGTAAATACTTATTTTCGTTTAAATACAACAATAAGTTAAAAATTCAATAAATTACATTAAATAAAAGACATAATTATCTTTTTGCAAAATTTCTTAAGTTAGTACGAAATTCCGAACGTGTTTGTCTTCTATATATTACCTACGTCCATGGTCTTTGAGGTCGAATTCAAAATCGGAACTTCGAAAGGGCTGGTCTTTGTCTCTCTCTCTTTCTAATGGCGGGAAAGAGATAGAGTGTGAATTTTTCGAATTGTATTTAACCCAAGGCTGAATAAGATATTCGCGGCTTTCAGAAAAAATAATTAAAAAGTAACTTTGTCTCACTCAGTGAGCAAAATCGCATTTTGCTCACTGATTTCAGGCAGCAAAACCTACATGTTTGAGCTACAGCGGTGCTATTCTGTAAAAATCTCACCGTGAAAACTTAGGCGAAGTGAGAGTGGAGTGAGCTGTCAATAGTCCATCTTAGTAAAATGACGACTATCCGTGTAAACATATCGATAGATGACGCTACTTGTGAACATTTTATGATCCGTAATACGAGATGGCGCTTTTCATTTTTGTGAAACACTGCTATCCCAAATTAACAACAGCGGTGCTATTCTGTAAAAATCTCACCGTGAAAACTTAGGTGAAGTGAGTGTGGAGTGAGCTGTCAATAGTGACAATTCCTAGCAAAAACAAACTCACTTCACCATAGTTTTCACGGTGAGATTTTTACAGAATCGACCGGCAGCAGTGCGATTCTGTAACCATCTCACCGTGAGAACTTAGGTGAAGTGAGCTGTCAATAGTGTCAATTCCTAGCAAAAACAAACTCACATCACCTAAGTTTTCACAGTGAGATTTTTACAGAATCGACCGGCAGTATTCCACAATACCATCCTTTCCTCTACAATGACGTCTTAAGAGGTTGTTAATATTTTACCAATAACCCTGTATATTTTTCAATAACTACATTTCAGTTGAAGCTCATAAATATACGAAAATCATTATACTGGTAAATATTAGTTCTGATAATGTAAAGTAAGTAGGTAATCTCCAGAAACCGTAAGGGATATTTAGGTCTTACAGAATTCATACTATAAAATTCTCCAAACTAGTTGTTTTTTCAAACAGAATTCCGGCTAGGCTAAACTAACAAGACCATGTAGTCTAGCAAAATCAGACACCGATACCATAAGGTTGGACCCACAGACACATGTCCGATATATCAAGATATTTGTAGCTGAAGAATGAACGTCAGGTCAACTAACAAAATCTAAAAAAAAAAAAAAACAAACAAACTGCTGTTAACACAGAACCGACAATCACACGATTTTATTGCAAACCAACAAGCAATTGTAATCCCGTAGGTGCGTGCCACGCTGTAGGGAATTAACAACTTAGATTGGAGGTAGCCCGCGCTAATAAGACCAACTCTTTTATCCCACCAGCCTTTCAGCCGTTTAGTTAGGCGGTGCACGCCACTATTGCTTGTGATGTCACGATTTCACGAATCGTAATATTCCAATGCATTTATACTGTTTTAGAAAGCGAGTTTTTCGTGAAATTATGAAAATACTAGCTGCGCCCCGCGGTTTCACCCGCGTAAATAACGATCCCGTGGGAATATCGGGATAAAAAGTAGCCTATATGTTAATCCAGGGTGTCCGCTACCTCCATACAAAATTTTGTCAAAATTGGTCCAGCCGTTTGAGCATGAAGAAGTAACAAACATATGAACACACACACACCCACACACACTCCCTCACACACACACACTCACAAACTTTACGAAGATTTGTATGGTGTCTACGTCGAAGATGGCGCACCGACGCCTCGACGCCTCACACACACACACTCACAAACTTTCGCCTTTATAATTTTAGTGTGATTCTGCTTACCTACCTCTTTTGCATAAACATACAAATTAGAGAAATCAATCATAAGGCCCGGCGCCCACTATCGGCATCGGCACGGCTACGGCTGAGGATTTTATGCGACAAATAGAAATATAACTTAATAGTATGACAATAAAATTTAAATTTCAATGACACGGTATGTCGGATACCCTATCTTTATTTTTGCACCTACGATTATTATTATCATTGAAATTTCAATTTTTTCGTCATACAATTAAGTTACATTTTTATTCGTCGCATAAAAATCCTCAGCCGTGCCGATGCCGATAGTGGGCGCCGGGCCTAACTGAATCAATGCTGAAAGTAAGTAGAGTACAACACCAGATTTTTCGCCTAGGCCTTATAGGCCCCGGCCTAGAGGCCCCCAACCAGCCTAGGTGCCCCACTCACCCAGTTACCCCGACCAAGCAATGTGCCTGTCTGACGGAGGATGCTAAAATTTTTGACCTAGCATTGCTCGCTCCTGCATCTTAGTTTCTCTGTTTTCTTTGTTTTTTTTTTTTTAACTAGTGTATATTATTTGATGGAGCATGGGTAAGACCGTACCCAGACACAAAGTTAACTTAAGAGCGTTTACGCCGTACGGCCTTTCATACAAACTTTCAAGCCCTTGTTTTTCGAAATTAATGAACCGATTTTAATGAAACTTCATACGCATAAGCAGGATACAAAGGTCTAAAAAGTTAGTAGAGAACATTTTCGAAATATCTTATTTAAAAAAAGATAACTGGAAATCTCTGTTTCTATGGAAAATTTAAAATCGGTCTAATTTGGCTGTAACACTATTTTCCGAAAATGTTTTCTACTAACTTTTTAGACCTTTGTATCCTGCTTATGCGTATGAAGTTTCGTTAAAATCGGTTCATTAATTTCGAAGAATAAGGGCTTGAAAGTTTGTATGAAATGCCGTACGGCGTAAACGCTCTTAAAACTTCAAACGACGAAAATATTCTAACCCTAGAGGAAGTTTTATGTACGAGCCGTTTGGATTTGAAACACTAGAGCCATGTGGTCCGAGTGCCCACTTAGTTTTCGAGACATCGCTAACCAATGACGTACTAAGTGGTTGCTCGACTGTTCACGTGATCAGAGAGGTGGCCTATTTTTTGGCCAAAGAATCGCCATTCAACGTGGCAATTCTGCCAGCCTTTAGAGCATTTTTCCTATTGACAGCGATGCGGATGAATTTTTGATGCTCTACAATTTTTTCCCCTCTTTTTTTATAGGCAATACATGCATGGCATACACATCAAGCTATAGGTACATAACCAGTATAAGCTAACTTCTGATTGTACGAAAAACCTATACAAGGTCAGCTAAAACTGGAAACGTATGGCTTGATATGTAGCCGTGTGTAGGTACATACATATTATTATTTTAACCCCTTTACTAAACGCGTCTGTTTAGTACACAACGCTTTGTCTTCTTTTTTCGAAAGCCAAATTACCACTGACCTGTATTATACATAGCAGTCAGTGCAAATTACTGACGACTGAAAGAGAGAAATCTGATAAATACGTTTAAGTATTAGTAATGGGGTAAGTCTGTTAGCGTATATATTATGTAAATATTATCTCGTTTCCAATTAAAATATTAAAATCAATGATTTCAAAAGTAAGGATACGCCCGTCTGAACATTTTACATAGAAGTTCTTCGTTCGAATTTCGAAGTTCGCGCGCACCACTGTCAACTGAGTCGCGTTGGCCCTAAAACCTTCATTTTAGGGCCAGCGCGTTGGTGCCATTTAGTCGCGCCGTTCGCCCGGTCCTTACGCTAGTAATATATATGTCAATGATTAAAATAAAAAAGGTTACAAGTAAATCGGCTAAGAAAAAATGATATAGTTGGCAAAAAAAGGTTAAATGATATTCAATAATTAAAAATAATCGACTTATGGGTAGCCATGGACGTAATATATAGAAGTAATTACGTCCATGTGGGTAGCTCAATACTTATGGGATCCTCTACGACCATAAACTAACCTATAAATTAGTGGACAATGAAATTGTCAGAAAGTGCTTCTCCTGTCAACATGTCAATGTCAATTTATTCCAATATTAATGCAGTGATGCCAACTTTGGGGTTTTCCCCCTAAATTTAGGGGGAAGAAGTCTTAAGAGGGGTATTTTTAGGGACAGATTTATTTGGGGTTATTTTTAGGGGCTTGCTAAAAGTTTGCTGTGGCGTTATTGACGCTGCTCGTATCTATGGGTATGAATATGAGTCTTGCGTTAAGTTTGAACCTACGGCAAATATGTATGTTAAAAGCCTTTAGCGTACGAATGTATGATTTAAAAAATACATGGACCTTGAACAGTAGCACCGCTGGCGATGATGATGATGCCGTTCTGGAACTGATTAACAATATTACAATTTAGTTAGTAGTTTAGCAATAGGTATTTAGGTACCTAGTCTTTTTTTTTACAAACTATGTACCTATGCGTTTTATTTGGTGAGTTACGAACGACTTAGGGAGTTGGGAACTGCATCAAAGAAATTTACCCTATGTGAACCTATACTTAGGGTTTTTTTAGGGGGATTTTTAAAAAATCTTGGGTGCAAATTAAGTTATGGGTTGGTAACACTGTATTAATGTCAAAATTGTCAAATAGCTACTGAACGAAACTGATTAATTAGCAGTTTAGCACTGAACTGAGGAAATAGAACTGAAAAATCTTGTTGGAAATCAGTTAAATAACTTACAGTAATCAGCTGAAAAAATGTATTTCAATTCGTTCGCAGTTATATCAATAGTTGCACTATTTAACTATGCGGTTAGTTTTTTTTACTTTATTTATTAATTCTACTGATAGTTAGACAATGCTTATTTTAATGTATATTTCTTGTTTCTATTACAGGCCTGCATTGATTATGATGGTTGGCTGAATATTAAGATAGAACACTCACTAAATTGTGGTCCTGAAAAGTATTGCTCTAGGGGCAACATCGCTCTGAAGAGCATTCGCGCAGGAGCTGCAGTTATTGATCAAATACAGTTTAATCAACAACATATAGATCAATTAAAGGTATGTATCAATCATAAACCTGAGTCAAATATATTTATTTACTTTTCTTTTTATTTGTTGACTGGAAATAATCAAATGTAATAAAAACCTTTCAGAGTCTTGCTGACATTGATAGTTTCTACACCATAAAGACACTAGTAACATCTGCTGACAATAGCAAAGGAACAGAATTCTATTCATCAGTTAAAGCAAAAGCGTTCCTTGCCAATGGTCTGTCAGACGTGATCAACGCATGGGTGTTGCCCAACGGGGCAGTTATTGCAGTCAGCTTCCAAGTTACTAATTCTTCACAGGCATCGCTTAACAAAAACAGCAGTAATAAGATCAACTCTAACTTCTATCTTCGTTATGTTGAGCAAGCTCCAGTGTAAGTACAACCAATGTACTGGATGCATTAATATTGTTAAAATATTTACTAGTTGACTTTTTAAATTGTTTTTTTATTAACATGACAATGTGTTTTTTTTTCTAACAGACCTGACACAGCAACTTACATCCAAAAACTGGAACGTGAGAGAGAAGCAAGAGAAAAGGGAGATGTGAAGGACAACAAATCATTCTTAGCCAAATATGTAAGTTACAACCAGTAATGATGAAATGATTGGTTTATAATACATGTAGTACTATGCATGATGTAAAACTACATTATGCAAAATAGGCACTTTGATGTGGAGTTGTGGACACCAGTCTGTATTACCTATTACTACCTATGTATGAAGCATTTATTTATGTAGGTATTAATGTTCTTTTTTTTTGTTTTCCAGTGGATGTACATTGTACCTATTGCAATATTCGTCATGATATCTGGAGCAAGCAACCCAGAACCAGCTGCCCAAGGTGGCCGATAAATGAAAGTGATACTATACTATAGTGCTATTACAACAAAAAGTCTATGTAAAACTAGTAAATTAATCTAATACTATCATAAAAAATATAAAAGACAGGTTACTTTGTTTGTGAATGTATCTGGGAATATATCATGACTTTTACTCTATGACCAAAAACAGATGCTGAAATCACTGTACCAAATAACTCCAGCCGTAAGAAACACAAATCACAGCTTGATAACATTCTTTAGTGGTACAGTGATTTAGGCTGTAGTCTTTGTGTATGTAGTGTAAGCACCAGTGAACTTCTCTGTATTATGAATTCATTCAATCTGGTTTTTATCCTGCATGAAGTAGGTAAATGCTTTTTGAAATTGTTTTTTTTCCTTGAAACGTGGGACACTCAACGCCCCTGGATGTAATAATAATAAAACTTCATTGTCTCATTCAGTGTCCTTCAATGGGTTAACCAGTTTTCCTATAATATGTTATATTGTTTAATAACTGTTTGGTCCAAAGTAAAACAATTGTAATGGGGTGTGATTTATGAATAAGTTGCATGTCAGACTTGTATGCAATAAAAAGGTAATAAGTTATGTAGTTAGTTTTTTATTTATTTCATGAAAACTGAGGACAAGATGATATAAAAAATAATACCAATAATTATTACAAAATTAGTTATTTATTAAAATACCAAATATGTATATGTAACTGTAACAATGTGGGACTTAAACTTAAGTTTCAAGCAACTATAATAATTATGTGATAACAAATGCTTATGCACCAATTTTTTCAATTTCTTCTGCATCTTCAATGTCAAGTAATTGAATCTTTTTACCAAAATGACCTTCTATTTCTTTACAAATATTCATGGTTTGTGAAGAGTCAATTAAATTAATGGCTATACCTGCTTTACCAAAACGCCCAGTGCGCCCAATTCTATGCAAGTAAGTTTCACAATCAGCTTTCTTGTCCATGTCCATTGGCATATCAAAGTTAACAACAAGTGTCACTTGTTCAACATCTATCCCTCGGGACAGCACATTTGTGGTGATCAGTACCTTTTCTAAACCAGCTCTGAAACGGTCAAGTACTGCTATTCTTTGTTCAACAGTTAGTTCACCAGATAACACAGCAACAGAATGTCCATCTTTGGACATTTTTTCAGATAACCAGCTGGCAGTTTTTCTTGTATGACAAAAAATTATTGCTTGACCAATTGTTATTACACCATAAATGTTACAAATGGCTCTATACTTCTCTTCTGGGTTCTTGCATTTGACATAATATTGCTTAATATTATCCAAGGATTCCTCCTCACGTAGCAGTCTTATAATTATAGGATTTGGGACAATAATTTCAGCAAATTCCATCACAGCAGCATCATAAGTAGCAGAAAAGAACATCATCTGACAAGTTGAAGGTAAGCATTTGTGTATGCGAATGCACTGATCTTGATGACCTTGTCTGTCAATCATGACATCAGCCTCATCTAGTACAAATACTCTGATTTTGGTCATGTCAAACATGCCAAATTTCACACCCCAATCAAGCATTTTCCCAGGTGTTCCAATAATAATGTGGTCAGATATCTTAGTTCCTCTAGGCACCTCTTCACCTCTAACAGCATACTTCAGCTTGATCTCAGGACAGAACTTGGCCATTTTTGCAGCAACTTCTCCTGTCTGTATAGCAAGTTCATAGGTAGGGCTCAAACATAGCACTTGTGGATAATTTTTACTGGAATCTACTCTGCTCAACATGGCCAACACAAAAGCTGCTGTCTTACCAGTACCTGACTGAGATTGAGCAATCATATTTTGTGGAGGATCAGCTAACAGGGTTGGTAAGGCAGTCTCTTGAATTTTGGAAGGAGCATTAAACCCCATTGCATATACTCCTTTTAGAAGATTGGGCTTCAAGTGTAAAGCTTCAAATGTCTTCACAGAGTACAGGGGAGAGTTAGGATCTTTTCTCTGAATTTCAATGTCCAATTTAGACTCAACTAAGCCTTGCCTTATAATTTTCATTAAAAGAGAGGTGTCAGCTGGGTTTGCTGCATCAGGAGATTCATCAGACTCTGTAGACTGGGTAATAGGTTTTTTATTTAAACCTAATCCAGCTATTTTATTTGATACCTCCAACTCCTCTGCTTTTTGTCCCCATTGATTAGCCATCTTGTTGTCTGAAAAATAACAAGAAAAAACATAACAAAATTGTTTTCTTGTTGTGACATGTTCACTAAGTACATAAAAACTTGAACAAAAACAGTACCTATCATAACCTGCAGTATGTAAGTTTCTTTTTTATTCGGTTTAAACAATCAATTACTTTTAGAAATTAGGAAAGTGACGCTTCCTTCGCCCAAGTCACGTAAAGTCGTAAACTAAGTTTTGCGGTAGGGATGTCTTTGTTTAATTTTTTAGTTGTTACTATCTCAACAACTGTTGTTACTCATCTTAACCAACCCTATAACTTTGAAAAAGCTAATCAAGGATCATTTTTTTGTTAATTTAATAAGAGGAGTTAGAATTGGGTCTTACCTTGTTAGTTATTTAGGAGAGAAATAATTTAACCAACTGCCATAAAACTCAAGCACACCAATGCGGACAACTACCGCGGAATTAAATAATACGTCATGTGTCAATATATATCACTGTCAGTGTCAAAATTGCCAGTGCTGCCACTGTAATTTCCGTATCTCTCTATTCTCTAACCCTGCGTTCCGAGTTGGGAAATAATCAATTTGAGCGTGCTTAAATCCGTACCGAATTAGCGTGAGCGCGATAACGATGTCCCGTGAATCGTATATCTCCGTGAGCGCTGTCATAAAAAATGACAGTGTGTGTGTCAGGATGTGTCAGAGTGTGTTTTATTTTGAGTTGCATCATCTTTAAATTAAACTAACGTGGCATTTCCGAAATTGTACTTCTGGCTGACAGTCGCCACCTAACCAAAGAAGAAGAACTGAAGAAGAAATGTGGTGTTTTTATTCAAAGAAATACTGTAATAATATCGTTTTTACATTGAGTAAGCACTGCACTGTAAGCGCGTTCACGAGTGTTCCGAATTGTTGACAGCTCTCAGCTGTCAAAATCGTAATATCTAAATCGGAACGCATGTAAGATGACGTGAGCGCCGATTATAGCTAATTCGGAAAGCGGCCTAAATCTACTCAATAGGCCTCTATTGGTCCATCCAAAAATTGAGAGAGAAGCCATACCATACATGGCTTCTCTCTCAATTCAAATATACAATTTGAATACGTCAAAATGGGGGTGCCCCACTGACCTGTATTACTTGTATGATTGAGGTCAATGGGGTGCCCCCATTGAAATTATGGATAAAACTTCATGGGTGTCCCCTACTTAAATTGTTTGTAGTGTGTCCAGCATCCGCCATCCAGTAAACCTTGAATACAGTAGGTAAGAAATACAAAGCAAAGACAGTTGTTACGTAAGTTGTATTTAACAGAAACAACATTCGAACATCGTTTCAGTGATGCCTACAAGTGGTCGTCAGTTGTCGGTAATCACAATGTTAAAAATAATTATAATGGCTGTGATTTATAAAAAATAATTTCTTGCATTTTTATGTTCAAAAAAAGTAGGTATGTGTAAAAAAAAATATTCACAACGAAGTCTAAAGGCAGAAACACACTTGTAACATCCGACGCCATCCCACGCTTACGCATTGGCCACATTTTCATCTCGTTAAGCTATTTTCGTCATTTGGCCAATAAGTAAGCGTGGGATGGCGTTGCGTTTTAATAATGTGTGACCTCTAGTACAATCACTGCAACTTGTTATTCTTCTCAATTCTTAATGCTTAGGAGTAGTTGGTGGGAATTTTGTCTTTACTCCAATCAATTTCCACAGTTTTGCCAGTGCGCGCGCTCTCTTCAGCTGCCGTCGCAATCTTACTAACGGCCAGGGTCTGGTAGTCGGTCACTTCCATTTGGACTCCACCTGAAGAAATAAAAAATAAATTATCCACCAAAACTACCAAGATGAAAACTGACTGTAGGTACTCTACAGTTTGCCTCGCGTATGGTGAGCCAATTAAAACTGGAGTTATTTTAGGTACCTACATTAAATACTTTATTATAGACCATTAATACAGTATCAATGTTTCACGAAGCAGGCGCATTTAACTTTTACTGTCATTAAGAAACATCATAGGTATCTACTGCTCCATAAATAATTATATTTAAACTAGCTGCGCCCCGCGGTTTCACCTGCGTAAGTGTCGATCCCGTGGGAGATCGGGATAAAAAGTAGCCTATATGTTAATCCAGGGTGTCAGCTACCTCCATACAAAATTTTAAGAAAATTGGTCCGCCGTTTGAGCGTGAAGAAGTAACAAACATATGAACACACACACCCACACACACTCCCTCACACACACACACTCACAAACTTTACGAAGATTTGCTAGTGGTATAGTTGCGCCGACTTGCGCCACTTCGCGCAGACAAGCCATGTATGGTGTCTACGTCGAAGATGGCGCACCGACGCCTCGGATGTTTGTTTTCGAAGTATGCATTCCAGTGCCGTTTTGTGGAAATAAACTACCTACTATAAATAAAACTTTCGCCTTTATAATATTAGTGTAATACCTACCTACTAAAGTTTTAGGTACTTACGGGTGACGACGTCCAAGAAGTGCTCCAATTCATTTTGGTAGCCTTGCTTGAAGCGTGAGGGGAAGGAGTAGTAGATGGGGCTTTGTCTGACGCCTTCATGGCCAATAATCACCTCAGTCGAGTGGTAAGGCCTCTCGTTTTCGACCTTAATCATCCCTAGAGAAATAAAAAATATATACTAAAGGCACTTGAGGATTCGGGCTGGTGAGCGAAGAAGGACCTGAAAGTTATCTCTATTAGAAGCATATCTAAGGAATCAACAAGAACAAAACCTTATGCTCACAGCAGCGAAAAACCTCTGTTTCGCACGGTTTTTACTTTACAAAACATCGATATTTCTTAATAATTTTAATACGATTGTAAGTTATTATGACAAATAAATTCTATAATGATGAAAACTGCATCGAAATCCGTTCCGTAGTTTAGAAAAACAACGCGGTCACAGAGACAGACACGAAAAGCGACTTTAATTTATAATAGGTATATGTATGGATATACATAGATATGTCAGGGTTATTGTACCTTTGTTTCCAAAAACTTCCAATCTCTGGTCATATCCGTAGGCAGAGTAGCGGCTGTTGTCTCCAAGCACGACTGTTCCAGACGGGAAAGTGAGAAGGAAGGCGATGGTGTCGAAGTCATCAATAGCCTTAACTTCGGGGATGAGAGCAGTAGCGGAGGCCTGGACGCGGCAGGGCAGTTCCCCCAACACCCAGCAAGCCATATCGAAGTCGTGCACTAGGCAATCGTGGAAGACACCACCTGAAAAGAAAGTCAATTTGCCACTAGAAACTTGCTTGCTGGAAGAGCTTTTTCAAAAACCAGCTAACTAGCTTCTTTATCATTTAAATCAGTCCATAAAAGTTTTTCGAAATTCCACATAACATGGGGATTGTGTAGGGCTAAACACTCATAGATAAAACTGAAATGTAAGAAATATATTTAGGTGTTATCTTTTATAATAAAAAATATACCTACGTCTTTCCAAAAAACAAAAAAAAACAAAATAATCATAACAAAATAAGATTGTTATGGTTTCTTAATTAAATGTTATATCATTAATAGTCTTGGGGCCAGAGGGCCTAACAAGGCCACTTTGGCAGAATCATAGAAGGATAACATTATGAATTATAGTATTAAGGCGAAGGCAGTCCGTGTTTTTCTTTTTTTCGCTGCAATACGTAGGTATAATCAAAGAGGTTAGGATTGTATTTGGATTGGATTGATTGGTAATTTAGCACAGACAAAAATAAAAAGTAATTTAAAAAAATTAAACCGACTTCAAAAAGAAATGAACTCAAAATTATGAAATAACTTTAATTTCGGAAGTCGGTGTCTCGGGATCTGTATTTTAGTTTTAGTTTTTTTTTGCCACCGACTTCCGAAATTAAAGTTATTTCATAATTTTGAGTTCATTTCTTTTTGAAGTCGGTTTAATTTTTTTAAATTACTTTTTATTTGGTAATTTTTAGTTGTTGCACTAGAATTTGACCAAGGTTTTGAGATGTTTTCGCTTTGACACTACACCCGTAGCTCGTATCAATAAGCCAGGCCGTCACACTTTCACGTCTTAGTCCATATCTTGAAAATTACTGAATCCATTTTGATGAAACTTGCACTGTTCCCTAAGTTGAAGTAAATGTAAGCCAATAAAAAAAGAATGGTCTCCGTAACTATTAATCGGATCGTGACCATTCTTTTTTTATTGAAAATTACTGAATCCATTTTGATGAAACTTGCACTGTTCCCTAAGTTGAAGAAAATGTAAGCCAATAAAAAAAAAAAATGGTCACGATCCGATTAATAGTTCCGGAGATATGCGTGGACAAACATACATACATACATACATACATACATACATACATACATACATACATACGTCTATAAAATTTTGTATATTTGTTTGGAAGCCCTAATAGATTGTCATATGTGAATATAATGCAATTCCAATAATATTTCATACATACGTATTGAATTGATAACCTCCTTCTTTTTACCGACTTCAAAAAAAAGGAGGTTATTGAAGTCGGTAAAAATAACTGAAAATACTTCACCAATGGGATTTGATACGATTAACCTAACAGTTAACTGTCCATTATGATTCATAATGTTACACACACTTATTTAATTTCCTTAGTTACAGAATGTCTCACCAGATGTTTTCAGGTAGTCGATGGAAGGCAGCGGAGAGTCCCTGGCAGTGACTTTGAGGATCTGCACGTGTCCAACCTCCCCGTTCCTCACCCTGTTTTTCAAAGCCCTGTAGGACGGGTCGAAGCGGCGGTTGAATGCGGAGAAGAGAACGCGCCCCTTAGCCTTAGCTGCCTCGTAGCATTTCCTCGTCTCCTCAATGTTTTCTGCGATGGGTTTCTCACAGAACACATCTTTATTATTGGCAATAGAGTTGACGACGATGTCGTGATGAGTCCAGGTCGGGGACCCGATGAACACAACGTTGACTCTGTAATTTAGAATGTGTTTTCATTACTCAGCAATCGTATATTATCTAAAACTCACTGCCTGACTGTTATTATGATTAGTAAGTAAATAAATAACACCATTTTTCTATATTTGCCCTCAGTACTCACTCTTTGTCGTTATAGACGCGCTGTGCTTCCTTAGAAGACAGCAGAGCAACATCATCGCTGAAGTTCCAGAATTTCTTCAGGTCGGCAAACCGCTCTGTGCGGTCGTCAACGACGTACTTGAGGGTGATGCGGGGGTTGTTGATGATACTGGTCAAGTGGATCGAGCCGGCGCGGCCGAGCCCGAAGATAGCAGCTACTACCGGCTTCTTCGGCGGCTTAACAGAATGGTTTGTGGTAACGTTGTTTACGTAACTGTAGAAAAAAAGGAATTGTAATTAATGGGTAAGTATATAAAATTTGGCTCAGGTCAGGATTCTTACTTAGATATATAGCACTTCTGGCGAGTTTAAAAGAATGCCAGCGGAGGCAAGGTGATCAGTGCAGTGTCCGTCCACTGAAGCTGTGATGACGTGAATTTTGTGGAATTTTAGGTTAATGTTTTCCCAACTCTGCATTATTCCATGCAAATAGGTATACGCAGCCTAGGGAGAAGATTTCTGGACTAGCCTCAAACGAAAAGTTGCGACAATTGAAAGCAAGGATTTTCAGGTATCTGTATTAAACTTACTCTGTGTGGAAGTAGTCCTCCTTCGGATAGGTTTGAGGCAGTTTGTAAGGAGAAGGTCCGCCGAACTTTGTGGTTGCCATCTTGATTTAAAACTGAAAAATGAATGATCATTTGGAAGATTCGTATTGTTTTAAAGGAAGATAATATAGGTAGGTGTATTTCAACAGATTTGCCAGCAGCCAAAGTGATTTGTTCACTGATTGGCTAGCCCTCATGATTTTTCGTTGTAGCAGTCTATAGAATGGTAGACCCGCATCTTAAATGGCTCACGACGAAAGTGATTAGGTAAGAGGAAACAAAAATCAAAAAAAGGTTTTAAATTCTGCCAATGGGCGTTCCTCAAGGTTCTATATTGGGTGGACCCAATATAGAAACTTATACACCTTATACCTTATTAGAACCTCGGTGCGCGAGTCCGACTCGCTCTTGACCGATTTTTTTAAATTAATTTTACCTATTGTGTTAATGCATCGTCTTCACATAACTTTCACTAAATGACACTAATATTATAAAGGCGAAAAGGAGAATGGGAAAGACCGTACCCAGACACAAAATTAATTGTAGCATTATGAACTATGTTCATTTTTATTGCCCTCAGTGAGTAGTTTAATTAATCCTAAGACAGTATTTTAAAATTCACTATGAGAAAAAAGATAGGTATGTGAGGAAATTAAAATGATTTAATAAAGGGAAACTAATGATAGACACTTTTTGAAATCAACGAACCTTTTAAAACTTAAGAAAGGTTAAGAGTAGTGTAAAAGTAAGTTAGGAGTAGGGTAGGAGTACTGTAGAAGTAGGGTAGGAGTAGGGTAGGGGAAACCACGAAGTAGGGCCGGGCAGCTAGAAATAATTTATAGGCAAAACAACGTTTGCCGGGTCAGCTAGTTTTTTATAAAAAAAAGTATTTGGCATACCTACACACGTGGGTGTTCTACATTTGCGTTTAAAATGCAGTTCTTGAACGATATAAGTGATAAACCGCATAGGGAAATTTTTTTGAGTTATTATTTATAACAAAGTCCCCCGCCGCGTCTGAATGTATGTAAATATATGATTCGCGAGCGCGAGCGTAACAAACATGATTTTACTGTAGGTATGTATTATTATAATCATTAAAATCATCATTACAACCCTCTAAGTTCACATAACCCTATTGATTGATATTCACGGAATTATCATAATATAATCTTATTTTAATCAGCATTCAACGCATTCAACATGACACTGACCTGCAAATTGCAAAAAAAGTTAAGAAAATTTGAATTTCGAATTTTTGTGGGCTACCCTGTCGCTTCTTCCATAAATAGGTAGTTTTCCATCGTCTGTCCAAAATATACAGCATAAAGTCCGACCCAATATGTCCGACCTTTATGCCGTAGCTGTAGCTAGTAAATGAACTAATTTGCTTCTTACCAGAATTAAATGTCGGAGGAACCGATTCCCACAGCCGCGTTGTTAAGTGTGACATACGATGTACCGCGAACATCTTTATTTATATACCTACATAGTTACTGCTGTTTGTTCCATATAATTGACCGCGTAGGTATGCATGCACTTTTCTATGAAACAGCAGGTTTTTTTTATAACCGACAAAAAGTTTCTACGCTATGGGGTCTCGAATCAAGTGCTGAAATCATGGTTACTCGTACCTACAGTTTGCGCGTCGATTTCCCTGCCACCCTGTTTGTCTCTAGGATGACAATAACGCATCTGCAGAGCCTTTGGTAATGCATTTAAGTAGTACAATAAAACTTCCCTGACCTACATCCGAATTCTGAAAGGCAAAAATAAAATTGCTAAGCGTCTGTTAAACTCATGTCAACTGCTTTGATTAGCTGATTGAAGTAACAACAGCCTATCAAATCACCCGGAAAGATTTTGATTTTGACACTTTGTTGCTTAGGTAACCTTAGTTATACTTAGGTATTCTAGATACTTCAATAATATAAAGAATAACATGTTTTCGTCGACCAATGAAGGTAATAGGCACTGACCCGTACACAGCCACTTGACCTATTACTATATTTATCAAGATAAATTGAAGGCCATAATACATATTTATATCACACCATGCACTAACTTTACGTATGCACTATTATAGGGTTGTGAAAACAGAAAAATAAAACATGAAATCCTAATCAAATAATATAACTATGGGTTCACTAATGTTTCACTAAAACTCCATTGACCCAAAACCCCTGACGAGCGGCCCCTCCTCGGGTTCCTCTTCGCTTCACTGTGGTTGACCAAGCCACGGCTACTGAGCCCCCCCGCCTCGACAGTGCGGGAACCCACCGGGGGGGACAGTAACCTAACCAAACCTAACCTCGGGATGCCCTTCGCTCGCTCTTGCATCATAATTGCGCTTTTGTGAACCACGGTATCTGGAAACAGTGGTTTCTATGAACAAAGTTTACGGCAAGAAGGGCTATCTATGAACAGAGATCTCTTTGAACAGTGCTTCATAAGTACCGAGATATCTACAAACAATGTTTTCTATCAACAAAGTTTTCGGTGAAACGTGCTGTCTAGGAATAGAGATTTCTATTAGCTATGCTTTCTGTATGTAGTCGTATCGTACAAGCGTGTTTCTATCTTAGGTTCCACACTCATTCTCAAAGGGGTTCGAGCATTTTTCTATGAAATTGGAATATCCACCCGCCGCCATTTTTTTTTTTTTCAGTTTCCGCCCACGATGAATGTAGTATATAAATAATAAATAGTAACACTTTAGGGTTACGGGATATTTTTACAAGCTTTTATTTAACTTGCAATGTTTGTATGTATGTATTTCGTTCCTATATAGTTCGGGTCAAATCTTGCAAGCTGAATTAAAACCACTTCCTCTTATCCTACGGAGTTGAAATTTTACATGTTGATTCTGTTTCAAAGACAATGCATTTTTATAATGCATGAGCCTGTATCTACACCCAAGATTGGCTCCCGACGAAGGAACTTCTTAACTGTCAACGGTGCGGACACGGAATTTAATATAGGTACGCATTTACTTATTATAGTCCGTTCTAATGCCCACCATGACCTGGTGAGGCTGCTGCACCCAAGATTGGCTCCAGACTAGGGAGCTCCTCAACGGTCGATAGATAGCTACAAGATATTTTATATACGCAATGGCTGCGCCCTGCGGTTTCACCCGCATAAGTATCGATCCCGTGGGAATATCGGGATAAAAAGAGTACCCTATGTGTTAATTCTGGTTATAAACTATCTGTGTGCCAAATTTCATCCAAATCCTTCAGCCGTTTGTGCGTGAAGAAGTAACAAACACACTCGCAAACTTTCGCCTTTATAATATTAGCTGATATTAGTGTGATGTGATTTAATTATGATAGTCCGTTCTGAAGACCACCATGACCTGGCTGCTGCAACCTGAGGGGTATTTGCCTAACACACTATCAGTAGCAATGGGTTTAATTTTGACAGTTCAACAACATTCATTGCGTTATTTATTACGTTGTTGAGCAGACACATTTTTCGAACATAAGAAGCAATGGATTAGCAATATCCTTCAAAATTATTCAGATTCAGATTGATAGTGTGTTACGCAATTAGGGTGCAGGATTGGCTCCAGTCGAGGGAGCTCCTCAACGGTCAAAAATACAGACAAAATATTTTTTATATACAACCAGCTAGGGTTGGCTCCAGTCGAGGGAGCTCCTCGACAGTCAACAGTACAGACAAGAAATTTCTTTACTACGCGGCTTACGTTCAATTATAATAGCCCGTTCTAAAGTCCACCATGACCATGACCTAAGTGCTGCACCCAGGGATGGCTCCAGACGAAGCCCGTCCTAGTTGGTTAACAGCACAGACACTAAATTTTATCTAGGTACGCATTCATACCATGACCTATCTGCTAACCCAGGATTGGCTCCATACGAGAGATCTCCACAGCAGCCAACAGCACAGGCACGAAATTTTGTATACTCATGCAATTGATAGTACCTATAGGTTTAGTTTGATAGTGGATTAGAATAACATTAGGTACCTAACTGACATAATACTTATTTTAATCAATCTCGCTCGCCAGAAGGTAAATGACTTTGTAGACAAAACACTGATTACCTACCTAATTACTTACTTAAATATGAAAATTTATTAAAACTATCTACTTGAAAAGTGACAATAATATTCTTATTATTTTATGGACTTTGTTTTGTTAATATATTAAAATTGATTCTGCTTACCCTAAGATGCGCTTTAGTAGTTTAATAAAAATAGAACGAACACTATTCTAGCTTATTAAGCAAGTAGGTGTGTGTACATTAATAGGTAGAATCTAATTATCTATGTATATCTCTACCTCTTGGCCTAAGTATAGGGGCCCATGATGCACACACAATGAAATCCATTCTCTCGTCTCTCCCATTTTTATCTTACCTATCAATTGAATAGTTTACTTGAGCTCCTTATAGACAATTCCAAATAAGTAGGTAGTCACTACTTGTCTGCGCCTGAAAGATATATCTTTAGCCCTTTGATTATATAATCAAAGCTTTAGCCGAACATGAGAAAATCTAGAGCTGTTCCAAATGTCCAAGTGATGATTCACTTGGACATTTGGAACAGCTAGATTTTTTAGCTAGCTAGATTTTTTTCGAAGTAGATCGGTCTGATAAGCACATAATTAATACTGGATGGATGAAATGGCGGCAGATCACGGGAACAATCTGGGACTCTCGCATTCCCAAGATTTATAAAACAATGGAATGAACTGCGGTCGTATGGATCAGAATGTTGGGTCAAAAAGTTAGTTTGAAAGTGGCATCGGTGACTGCAAAGTTGAGTGGAAATCGGTTGTAATGCGGAGCCGGAGGAGTGAGGAAAATATCATGCTGACTATAACAGTAGAGGAAGAACTAAGGAACGATGGATGGACTATGTGTGAAAGATGACATTTTCGTCAGGCTAGAAACGGGGTGACTATACCTACTAATAGAGAGAGACGTATGTTGCACCGACCCCAAATAAATTGGGTTATAGGAAAGAGAATGATGATGCCCGACATAGTACTATTAAGGATCTTTTGTCGCCTGAAGGACATCGACAGGGGGAGAGGAGTTGTTGGTACACCTTTGTGAAATTTTCACAGAAATCGTTTTGAAAAAACAAGAGCGCGTATAGTTCCGATGTTGGCACCCGCCAAAAGAACCGGTAGCGTAGCGTGCCACTACTACTTCTATCGGTATCTGTTTGAACAACGCATTCAATAATTTTGCTACGCCCAATTGTCGGCGATTTATAGAACTATTTTCAGCAAAATAATACACTAATATTATAAAAGCGAATTGTTACTTCTTCACGCTCAAACGGCTGGACCAATTTTGATAAAATTTGGTATGGAGATAGCTGACACCCTGGATTAACATATAGGCTAATTTTTATCCCGATATTCCCACGGAAACAACATTTGTGAAGATGTTTGGATGTTTGTTACTCAATCCCGCGTATAGCGTTAAACAGATTTGGATGAAAATTAGCACATGGATAAATCATTTCCTGGATTAACACATAGGATACTTTTTATCCCGATATTCCCACGGGATCCAAACTTATGCGGGTGAAACCGCGGGGCGCTGCTAGTGAGTAATAAAACTTACAGAAGTTAACTATAACTTGCTTATGTGAGCCTGCCGCGATTTTTTACACGGGAATTGCTTTGCGAAACTCAACTTGTCAAGTTTTGTTGCTAATCTAAACTAAGCCAGATGACCAATAAATAATACCCTAAAAAAAATAAAACATCTGTTTTTAGGGTTCCGTACCAAGATGGTAAAACGGAACCCTTATGGTGAGACTCAGTCTGTCTGTCTGTCTATCTGTCACAGCTGGATATCTCAAGAACTACTAATGCCTGAGACTTGAAATTTGGAATAGTTTTAAATGACGTTTGCCCAACTATTTTGCAAATATGAAAGAAATAATAATATATGTACCTACCTATATTTTTTGCAACAGGGACTGAAAGGGGTTCTGAAAAATTCTAAGTGGGGCTACTAGGGCATCATATATGAACAAGTAATTAAAAATACTAAAAAACCCGACTGCGGTAAAAAAAATTAGTTTAAAAAAACTGAAAAGCTAAAAACAAGGCCATTTTAAATTAAATAAAAGTTGGAAGCAGGCGGGACCCATACCATTTTTTTATTATATTTTCAAACTCAAATGGGTCCCGCCTGCTTCCAACTTTTATTTAACTTAAAATGGCCTTGTTTTTAGCTTTTCAGTTTTTTTTAAACTAATTTTTTTTACCGCAGTCGGGTTTTTTAGTTTTTTTAATTTCACAGACGATTTACTTATGTATTAATTAATAGCTAACCCGTAAAGTCACTCAACAGGGAACAAGAAATAATTATTTTATTTAACGTGTTTTTTACGATTTGTCACTTCGAATTACTTTTAACCATATAAGTTGTATGTATTTTTGTAATCACCTTTTAAAACCCTTAATTTTGATATTTCACTCGATGGTATTAGAAGAAAAAAAAATTTCGAACTCCACAATATGTATATGGCACCCTAAATCCGCCATTTTACTTTGTTTTTGATTTTAATGTAGCCAGTGACACTCGCGCTACCAAGACCGTTCAAAAAAATTCAAATCCGTACATTCGTTTAGAAGTTACGAGGGAACAAAGAATCGGACATACATACATACATACAGGTCAAACACATAACCCTCCTTTTGGGCTTCGCCGCAGTCGGGTAAAAAGCGCAGTTTGCAAATTCTCAAAAAATTTTTTTTTTTTTTAAAGTCGAAAACTATGCGGCCCCAGTTTTCGACCGAAAAAATACCGTTCCCCTCCCTTATTTTCGAAGTTTGCAAAGAGAAAAATCTGAAATTATTCTATGTGATAGAAGTTTATGTAAAAATTGCAGCAAAAATAAAACGAAGTCCCTAAATACCATACTTTTTCAGAAATCATCAACAAAAGTTACATTAGTTCCACTATCGGTCAAGAGATGGCGCTGACATAAAACTGCAATATTCTACACTGCAGTGCACAATGTTAAAATTCTCTGACGAATATAGGCCTCGCCGATGAAAAATTAAAAACATGATGGTACGGAATCCTCGGTGCGCGAGTCCGACTCGCTCTTGACCGGTTTTTTTTCTATGTCAAAGCAAACTTTCTATTCTATTCTATTTTTTTGAGGTTCTGGCTCCATCGGTAACATTCGATGATTTTGCCAATGTCAAGGTATGAGAAGATAATTAAGATAATGAACGTAAACTGTTACACAACTATTGATCAGTGTTTGTAGCGATGGCATCCATGGATCCCCATGCTAAAAAAGGACAAAACATTTTTGATTAGTAGATGTAAAACGTCACAAATAAGTGTTAGAACATTCAGTAAGTAAATATAAATATCAACTATAACTGGATTTTATTAATGCTAATGAATTTATAAAGGATTTTAACTGCAGGGGTATGGGCTAAAGATAATAGGAAACGAATGTTAATTGGGCGGGGGACATCAGAAGGGAGTATGTCGTAAAGAGGAGTGGTTAAACGAGGACAGGAAAAAAACAAGTGCTCCAGAGTACCCTCATCCAGACCGCATTCACACAAAGAAGAGTCCCTCACGCGGATTTTGGCCAAAAAAACTGGTGTGCAAACAAACCCAAGTCGGAGCCTAATAATTATGACAGCGGTGGCTATTTTACTAGAAAAAAGCAAACTTTAAAATAATCGAGAATGTAAGAAACCTAAATTGTTAAATGTCAATTTGACATTGACAAATTTGACAATCTTTCTGCTGTGCTGTGTGACAGTGTGAGGCAAATACATAACCTTATCTAAATATTGAAAATAAATTCTACTTTAGCTTAATTAAGATTAATTAAAATAGTCTATTAAAACTCTGCCGCAATATGTTACGTAACTGCCGAAAAGTATTTTTTAAGAATAACGTGTGTCCAGTTTTTATTCATAAAAAGACTTTCCTATCCAATGAATATAAATGTACCGAAGCTTGGAATAACATGAACTCCTCGCCTGTGTTCAATAAAATAAGTATACATGATTTCTATAATGTACTAGACCAAAATTATGCTTCAAAAGGCGTATTAAGTGCAATAGACGTTGACATGTTTGCCAACGCAATTAAAGACCCTAGCCATCTTGAAGAACTAAAGGACCTACTTCATAAACTCAGGACTACAGCAGAAACAGGCAACATGTTAGATTCGACACAGCAAGCTACTGTGAGGAATTTCATTGAGTTTGGTGATGTCAAAGAGTTGGTAGAAATATTAAAAGATCCTCTAAACTTTGGCGTGTTCCTTGATGACTACACTGCAAATATACTGTTGGACAAATTAATAACATTACCGAACTATGAACTAGCTGCCAGGGTGGCTTCTATAATAATGCTACAAGAAGAATTCAATAATGAAATAACATGCTCACTGTGCCAATATGCCTGTTATAAGTACATCAGCAACTACACAGCACCACCACCAGAACCTACACCTCCTACAGAGAAAAACAAGAAAGTTGAAGAAATTAAGATAAGAGTTAAATACCTTCGAAATCCTTTCCTTGATGATCATTTTGACATCAAGGATACTATTACTTTATCTGGTAAAACATTATCATGGATTTCAGAAAGAGCCCCCAACAATTTGAACAATAACCTGCAGATTATTGGATGGCTTGTCTACAAAAAATATGATAAACTATCAGCCTTCTGTGAAAAAATGAGCAATGAAAAAACATTTAAAGTATTTAAAGAGGTTTTAGAACTTTTACAAAAAGAGATTGGTAATGCTGAAGCTGAATCAAAAGCAACTTTAGAAAACTGTATTACTAAGTTGGGAAAATCTGAACAAAACTCTGAAGACATATGCCTAGAAGAGTCACTAAAAGTTGGTATTGAGAATGCTATCAACAAATCACACAAGAATGATATTTCACAACAAAAACAGGTCAGTTTATAACTCATAATAAAAAACTGGCCAAGTGTGAGTTGTACTCGCACACAAAGGGTTTCATACCACAAGGCAAAAACGCCGAAAAAAACTCGTTTGTTGTATGGGAGCCCCCCCTTAAATATTTATTTTATTGTTTTTAGTATTTGTTGTTATAGCGGCAACAGAAATACATCATCCCGTGAGAATTTCAACTGTCAAGCCATCACGGTTCATGAGATACAGCCTGGTGACAGACAGACAGTGGAGCCTTAGTAATAGGGTCCCGTTTTTACCCTTTGGGTACGGAACACTAAAAAATATCCATTTGAAATTAATAACTTAATATTCTGATAAGTTAACTTGATCATTAAATCATTTGTATTGCTTTTAGCTATTTGAATCATGGGCAAAATTAAGAGACGAAAAGCTGGAGGAACAAGCCCAAAGACTAGACCGAGCACGCCGCATACAACTCATCCAACAAAAACAAAATGAAATGAAGGACCAAGAACAGAAACTATGGTTCTTTGATAATGAAGATCAAGTTGATCTTCAAATAGAAGAAAAAGAACAACTTGTTGACAAATCAATCTCAAAGAAAACTGCAACTAAAACTTCTGATGACAATTATATTCCACCTGAGATTCGACCAAAAAGAAAATAAATTTCCAGAATGTTAGAATAAAAAAATAGAATATGTATATGGTTATTTTATTGTACATTTTATTTTACAAAGTAGGTACTAATATAAATTGATACATAAAATAAATTACACTAAGCAGTATTATTAATAATTGAAATAAAATTAATTACAGGCATGATAACTTCTTACATAAAATATACAGAAGAGGCATAGCATCCCAGGCCAGCATAGTATTCAAATCAGATTACTTTTAATAATTGTATAAAGCGCCAATTTAACACCCGACAAAGACTGATGTAAAAATCATTTTAACCCTCTTCCTGTATCTTAGTGAGATCAAGTTGTATTTTCTTCAAGGTATCTTCAGTTCTCTTAGCTGTCTCAGTCTTTATGTTCTCTTCTAAATCAACAATGTCCCTTGCTAAAGTACCAGTATCATTGACAAGGGATACAATAGTATTACACTCCGAATGTAGCAGAGCCAACAGTTTATATGCCTTCTTTGCTTGGTCATCCTTTTTTGCATCCTAAAACAAAAAAATATGTTTTTTTTTATATGTTTATCATATAATTTACTTACATTAAAATTCCCATTTTACTATACTAACCCTGAAAAGAGTCTCATCGGCTATGGAAAAGCACCTATCTAGTTGGCCTTCCAAAGTGTTGATTTCTTTTTGTAACTGTCTTGTGTCATCTAATATCTTCTTTATCTCCATGTTCTGCTTGTCAACATTGCTTATTATTTCCAAAATTCGTTTTGTGTAGATTGACCTGTAAAAAGACACTGAATAACTAGAATTCATTAGATGTTATTTAAAGAATATTTATTGCAAACCTTTTGTTTCCACCTCTTAACTTTCCATAACTCTCCCTTAATTGGTTTCCTAATATATCTTTCTTGTCATGTTCTTCTTTTAATGCTTTTGCAGTCTCTTTCAAGCCACTCAAAATCTTTCTACACCTGCTCCTCTCAGACTGTAAATATTATTATCATAATACTATCTGAATGATAAACAAATAATGTTAAGACTATGAAATAATATATACATACTTCCATCAAGTTCATACTATTTGTAATTTTGTCAATTTCCACCATTATAGACAAGTTCCGTGATGTTAAGTCTTCACTTTGCCTGTGCAAACTATTGATGTTTGTTTGTACTTTTTCTATTAAACCATCGTCCACACCATCTGCATCAACATCAGTTATTCCAATACTGTTCAGAATGTTGTGTACATTTTTCAAGTCAGCATCTGCTCTTTCAAATGATTTTTGTGCCTGTAATAACAATAATTATATGTTTTATATATAGTCCTGTTTGTGTACTTCCTAAAACAATTCTACCATAAATAATCAATATTCTTGCTTATTCAACCCTCTATCTCCATGTTTGGAAAATGGATTTCTGATTACAGTACACCTTGTTTACTTATGTTATTTTATAAAATAACTATCTTCTGCCTGCAACTTCGTCCGCATGAAATTTCACCCTCCCTCCGTTCACCCTCTTAGGGGTGGAATTTCGAAAAATCCTTTCTTAATGGATACCTACTCTTCAAAAAGAACACCCTGCAACTTTCATGTATCTAGGACCAGCGGTTTAGGCTGTGCATTGATAAATTAGACAGTCAGGACTTTGAATTTTATATATATACTTAGATCACATCAGGTTCTGGTGCGGTAAACCATATACAATAGAAGTTTTACTGTTATGATGGCTACAGCTGTATAGGTCCCTTGAAAGTGTTAATTGCCACCTAAATACAAAAGGAGTGAAATTATTTACTCAACCTGAGAAAATTCAACCTCCATCACATTCTTTTCACTCTCAAGTGTATCCAACTTCTGCCTTAAAACAATTGCCATTTCTTTTAATTCTTTAAGGCTTTTATTTGGATCTTGCTTTATTTCAGGCTCTTCAATAGCTATCTGTTGTTCTGTATGATGCTCCGGTTGTTGAGTTGGTAACACTGATACACTTGTTTTGCTCAGCTCTTTAATTTTAAGCAATTTTTCTATTACTTGTTCATCACTTAGACTTGTCTGGCTGGATGTAGAAGTCACATCTGAAAAAAAAAATCTCTAATGTGAGGGACATAACTTCCTTCCAAAGCATTTAAAGCGTCAGTTGAAATGAATGTATGTAGGTATATCTTAGTAGTTTCACCTGTGATACAAAAATCCCCAATTCTATTTGAATTAGGTTTGCAGCATGGTGGGATCCAAATAGTCTTAAGTTCTTCTCCAATTTTATTACTGATATCTTGCTTGAGCAATGACTTTTTGTTGGCAGATGGCAAGCCTGTTGGTGCCTGTTTACCTTCGTTTGGTAATCTCTCTATTAAAAACATAAACACTTGTCTCAGCTCACATTCATTATGATATAAGAATGTTTGATAACCCACATCATTTTTATATCCTAAATCCTGTAATAAAATAGTTTGTAGAATGATAAAAGGAATGATAATTATATAAAATCGTGAATAAGTTTAGTATGAAGATTTGCCTACCTTACAAATGGATGCTATCTGGGAAGCCACTTCTATTCTATGAGATATACCAGATGGTAAGTTCTTTGTGACCTTAACAGATGGATTTATGGTGCTTAGACATGTTGATGCTGCTTCAATAATTGTATGGACAGGCAATTCATTAATACTTCTGACCTCATCACTAATGTTTCTGAAATGTTTCCAAAGTAAAAAGAAAGCTGCTACAAAAATGTTCAATAGATACATAGATATTTTGCTTATTATATATACATACACATTTAACTGACGAAGAAAATGTAAAATAATGGAATCCACTTCTTCCATGCTTACAAACTGAAATCCACCGAACTACTAAAGCAAAAACCTAGAGTTCTAAAGTTTAGAATTGTTTGAAGAGATAAAGTGGAATACAGTTAAAACGTTATACTTAATCACATAACACAATTGTTATTGACGTTTAGAACATACTGCATACAATAACTTTTGTTGAATTTTTAATGAAAGTTTACAATCATGAAATATGTAAACTTTTCCTCAAAGTACTCTGTGCTTTTCCTTTCCTAGCGAGTTAGTGTCATTCCTATCTCAATGGTGTCATTTGTCATATGATATTGACATTGACAGTTTTGGCAGTCACAGACCCTGCGTTCCGAGTTGGGAAATAATCGATTTGACCGTGCTTAAGCTCGTACCGAATTAGCGTGAGAGCGATAACGATCTCCCGTGAATCGTCATAGATGACGTCATGACATGCGCCATCTTGCGACAACGCCGACCATGCCTTAGAATAATATCACCGTAAGCGCTGTCAAAAATGAGAGTGTGTGTGTGTGAGGATGTGTCATTGTGTGTTTTGTTTTGAGTTGCATCATCTTTAAATTAAAATAACGTGGCATTTTCGAAATTGTGCTTCTGGCTGACAGTCACCACCTAACTGAAGAAGAAATGTGGTGTTTATACAAGAAAATACTGTAATAATATCATTTTTACATTGAGTAAGCACTGTGAGCGCGTTCACGACCGTTCCGAATTGTTGACAGCCTCGTTTTTTCTATTCCGTGTTGACAGCTCTCAGCTGTCATAAACGTAATATCTAAATCGGAACGCATGTGAGATGATGTGAATGATAATAGCTAATTCGGAATGCGGCCAGAGACGTGGGTGCGTTCCAAAACAAAGAAAAAGAAAAGACAAAGAAAAGTTCCAAGACAAAGAAAAGTATTGACGGCGGGTAGCGCCATTTCATTTCTACAAGAAAGGGATAAAGTATTGAGTTATTATAAGTAACAGAAAAGGATAAAACTAGACTATTTCCGTCTCTCAGTGCGTGCCCGTTTTTTCAAGGCAGCTACATAAGTAGCCAATGTTATTTAAGTTAGTTTTTTGTCTCATGTCTGGCCACGCTACCCGATGCTCTATAGCTTTCTTACTCCAAGGCTAAGTTCGCGCGACGCGCGGTTGGCTCGGCGCGCTGTCTAAGATTGTAACAAATCAATGTTGTTGTGTATGTACATACATACATGTACGCGGTCATGTCACGAGTCTCCGGTCCGCCGGTGGCCCGTGTTGCTCTATGCGTTGTTATTACGAAAATACGGTATACGGCAGTCCTCTCATTGCCGTATCACAAAAGGTGAAACGAAGCGTTTTTCACTAGCACGGCCGGGAAAATCTCGACTACAAACATTGTAATTATAACGCCAAAATAGCATCTCTTTCGCCTTGGATAAAAATTATGAAAAGGTTGCAAATGACACCACACACCACGTACTCGTATGTACAGACGCCAGCACATCAAGTTACTACAATCTGTCAGATTTCTTTATTAGTTTTTCGACTTTATTGCCAAAGCATAAGGTTCAAGGGGTTGATTGGGAAAATCTGACAGTTTCGGGTAGGTTGACCTGCTGGCGTCTGTACATACTAACGTAACTGTTTCACCTACGAGTACCACCTACATTAGTAATCTGTGCCTACGACAAAGAGTAAAGTAACTTAACTATGGCTACCCGGTATCTTGTAGATAGTACTCTTTGACTATGGCCTACGAGTGCGACAAAATGAGAATATCTTGCTGCAAGATATTCTCAGAAGCCAGCTTATTCCTGCATAGCTGGCTTCTACGCTTGTACCAAGCCCGCTATGCAAGTAATGCAAGATTGTCTACGACGTCGCATGACGTGCCTTTTGATGATAAACTTAGAAAGGATGACTTAGTTAAAAAAAGCCATTTCACAGAAGATATTTACAAAATTGACGAGCTATTGAAAAGAATCGGACATGAAGTGTTGCATTTGCCTCCATGTCCATACCACCTAGACCTGTTGAGTTTTGGTCTGGGTAATTCCTATTAGACAGCACAAAAAAATATCGACTCTAATTTGGTCCAAAAAAAATTTTCGAGGGATTATTTTCTGGATATTCCGTAGAGTAGTGATGTCACAGAAGTATCTTACGGCGTCCCCCAAGGAAGTGTATTAGGTCCAACGCTCTTCTTGATATACATAAACGTGTGTAACATAAAAATTCCTAATGCCAAAGTCCTGTCGTACGCCGATGATACAGCTGTCATCTTCTGTGGTAGGACATGGCATAATGTGCTAAGTGCTGAAACAGAAAATGTCCCTGGTTGCGAATTGGCTCAATGCTAATGTTCTCACATTAAATACCTCCAAAACAAACTTTATATGTTTCAGCATCTGCAATCGTACTCGACCAACTAATCGTAATCAATCAAGATTTTCGAATCATAATACACACTTTTATTTTTTCGGATGGGAAATCATCAAAATAATGACCCCTGTCGCTCTGGGTGGAGCGTAAGGGAGTGTCAGACTCTTACTGACTAAAACCCACCCATGTTCCTTCCTTAGCCCTTTATGTTCCAGGCCAGCGGTAACCCTTTCGGACAATCCCGCTGACCCGGCAGGCTTCGGCCCTATGGGGCCCATCTCTTTGAGGCGCGCGTGGAACACGTACGCGCAGCGCCGTCCGGTACGGGCCTGGTCCTGATCGGACGGTGAGCTACCCATTACTCTCCGCCCGCAGGCCCGCGCCTACGGTGGCCGGGAGTCGGAGCGCGCCAAATATGGACTGTACATTAAACCACAAACTTTTACAACTGGTAACACCTATATTTTCTGCAAATAAGTGATTCTTGTTTTTAGAAATAGTGCAGACAGCGTAGAGATCAAAAGTGGCAGAGGTACTCATGAACTTAAACCTTTCCTCATGTTAATTTATAAATATTATATAATTATCCTGTTTTTGCTGTGATTTGTTAATAAAAATAATATTAACCTTCCTAGGTGGATTTAATTAAACATCTAAAACATAAATAGAATTGATTACTTAATTGTTACACTTATTTATTTATCATTTTCAAAATCAGCAGGATTCTTGCGTGCAAGACGAGTGTGTTCCCTTTCTACACCTTCGTAAACTAGGTAACCAATGATGAAAGCTGAAACAATGAACAATATAATATTAAATAAATTTTAAAAGATTAGAGTATTTTAAAGAAGTTGACCTAATCAATAAAAAGTATGTGGGAAATAGTACATTATGATACATGTGACTTAGTCGACCATTATAGCGAAGGCGCTAAACACTGTGCAATAATGTACTGTGTAATTAAGTATTGTATACTATTTTATAGCTTGTGTGACCTAAACTCGCACTTAAGTCATGCTTTTCTGTGTATAAATCGAATACTTAAGTCACAGAAAAGTGCGGGTTTAGGTCACACAGTGCTATAAATTATAGTAACTATGACATCATTTTATTTATTAGATTAAAAGATGGATCAGCCAATGGATTCAAAGCTTGCTACGCAACTGTTTCTACATTTTAACTAAGTTCAATTACATCTCTGTCTTGTGACACAGAGATGAAAGGACACTCAAGACCTTCATCTGAAAGTCATCTACAGACAGCTCCACAGATACGCCGATCGATAGCTTTGTTGAAGTGCCAAAAGATGAGTTACTTCTCTTCTTTAAATTCTCAATCAGATCAATACTTCCTCTACAACCTGCCTATCATATTGCATAAGTATGTTTATGCATAACTGGTTGACCAATGAGTGATATATAAATAAACGAATGGTATTTCAAAGATAGAATTAAGTTTTACTTACGTGGGGCCCACTTGAATACGCTCTCGCGGAATCTACGGAAAATGTTGGGCAATCCATTGGAAATGGCTCCAGCGTACGCGCGTTGTTCATGTGGCGATAACTTGTATGTAATCAATCCTCGGATCTTAGCAAGCTCTCCGAAATGCTTTCCCATTTTTGTTTGATTATTTCACACTGGAAGCTCAATTATATAACCAGTCAGTAAGACAGCCAGTGTGAGTGCAACAGATATATTACTTTACTCTATGGAGTGCAAGCAAGTGACAAGCAACAATAATTTTTCTTGTGTCAAAATGAAATGACACTTGACAGGAACAGTTACAGACAGTGTTGCTGTCGTAAAAATCTGAGCTGCCGTATTATAATTAAATCACTGTGATTATTAATCACAGTCTGGTTTGCCGTCATGTATTGGGAAAAAGTACTAAATTGCCGTTTCATTATTTATTTAAAAAATGTCTATTCCTCATTTGAAGTTTCTTATCGCTTCTATTACCTCAGATTCATGTTTATCTAGAGCATACTAATTGTCCTTGCTTCTCATTTTGATTTCCGACTAATTGGCGACAAAATATGGGAGAAAACAGGATCTTCGCTAGGTGCCCTAGTTTTTTAGATATAAATGTGGCCCTACTGGGGAGACTCTCTCCCATGGACGTAATGTATAGTTACATCATTACGTCCATGCTCTCTCCAGGATCTCTGATCGGCCACCTATAAACCCTTATAATCTTTTGAACCAGTGACCGACAAATTCTGATATTTGGCGACAAATTTCGACTAATTAGCGACAATTTTTTTGGGTTAAAAAAATTAAAAACCCAGCCAGAGTCAGTGACACGCTGGAAATTTCATTTTTTTTTTCAAAATCAAATCATTTATTTCAAATAGGCCCATTAAAGGCACTTTTGGACGTCAAATAAAAAAATTAAACCGACTTCAAAAAGAAATGAACTCAAAATTATGAAATAACTTTAATTTCGGAAGTCGGTGTCTTGGGATCTGTATTCTAGTTTAAGTTTTATGCCACCGACTTCCGAAATTAAAGTTATTTCATAATTTTGAGTTATTTCTTCTTGAAGTCGGTTTAATTTTTTTAAATTATTTTTATTTCGTAATTTTTAGTTTTTGCACTAGAATTTGACCAAGGTTTTGAGATGTTTTCCCACTACACTCGTAGCTCGTATCAATAAGCCAGGCCGTCACACTTTCACGTCTTAGTCCATATCTTGAAAATTACTGAATCGATCTTGATGAAACTTGCACTGTTCCCTAAGTTGAAGTAAATGTAAGCCAATTAAAAGAAGAATGGTCACGATCCGATTAATAGTTACGGAGATATGCGTGGACAAACATACATACATACGTCTATAAAATTTTGTATATTTGTTTGGAAGCCCTAATAGATTGTCATAATGTGAATATAATGCAATTCCAATAATATACATACGTATCGAATTGATAACCTCCTTTTTTTTGAAGTCGGTAAAAATAACTAAATAAAAAGTGGCCAAGTGCGAGTCGGACTCGCACACGAAGGGTTCCGTACCACAAAGCAAAAACACCTGAAAAAAAAAAAAAAACACGTTTGTTGTATGGGAGCCCCCCTTAAATATTTATTTTATTTTGTTTATAGTATTTGTTGTTATAGCGGCAACTGTCTAGCTATCGCAGTTCTTGAGATACAGCCTGGTGACAGACAGACGGACGGACGGACAGACAGCGAAGTCTTAGTTATAGGGTTCCGTTTTTACCCTTTGGGTACGGAACCCTAAAAATATAGTCTATGGAATCTATGGAAAATGTCTATGAATCGTGATGTCGAAAGTCATTGTCCTATTGACATAA
This sequence comes from Oligia latruncula, assembly GCA_948474745.1. NCBI lineage: Eukaryota > Metazoa > Arthropoda > Insecta > Lepidoptera > Noctuidae > Oligia > Oligia latruncula. The sequence continues at coordinate 9,349,635 of OX419688.1, forward strand.
AAAATGTCAACAGAGTACATACATTACTTACATTGGGTGATTGGGATAGGATTGACATTTTAGATTGCCGACGTCAACAAAACTGCACAAAATATTCAGCACAGATATTCAGCAGCGTTTCGTGGAAGAAGCGCGATTAAGATTTTGAATTTCAGCAAATGAATAGTGTCTGTGTATTTTATAACTGAAGCGATATCAAAAATCGGTAATATCATTGTTATAATACGTTAATTTCTAACATTTTTATAGAATGGTGAAGGAGTTAACCCGGTGATTAATATTTAAATTTTATTTACCCAGATATCTCCTATTTACAAACTCAAATTAACTACCTGAAATGATTTGTTGGTATCTGGCCAACAAAAAAAAATTATGGTGTTGTAAGTACGTAGCTCCATTTTATCATTGTATTTGTAATCATTCTTCTCATAACTACACCCGACTTTTAGATCAGTTTAACTATAAGTACCACAAATACCATATCCATACTTTATTCTACATATTCGCGATTTCATTGTGATATCAATAGACTTCTTAAAATACAAAACAAAATCAGTGTTCAGTGATATCCATAGTAAAATCAAATGTGTTGATACAATCACTTAGCTTATCGCAAATTCAAAGTAGATTAAATGTAATATAAGTTAATTTCCTTATCAGGTTCCTATGAAGTCAACTGACACAACTCATGAGGTTTCAGTAAATACAGAGCCTGTTGTCAGTGAAGTAGCTCACGTAGCTGAGCCTCCAGAAGGTCCTGAAGACCTTACTACTGCCGCCACAGAGTTAAACAGTACTGAAGGCATGGACGGTGATGCTAAAAAAGTACAATCATATGCTCACAACAGAAGAATAAATAATTATGGTAAACATAGTACATTATATTATATTCTAGCCTCTAATGTCACTGCACGGCTGAAGTCTCTTCTCTCAGTGAAGACATATTTGATAATAACATTTAAAAGCATTTCATAAATATCTTAGAATATGTATTAAGCACATAATTATAGTGTGTATATTTTATGGTGTTTCCAGGTTACATTAAATATGTAAGTTTGGTGGTATTAACATTGCAAAATGCAGTATTAGGTCTTAGTATGCGGTATGCCCGCATAAGAGATGTGGAAATGTTCTCATCAGCAGCCGGTAAGAATTTAATATTTACTTTTTAAAAATTTCACTTTTTATAAATATTATTACCTATTTGAAAAAAACAAAAAAAAACTGGCCAAGTGCGAGTCGGACTCGCACACGAAGAGTTCCGTACCACAAGGCAAAAACGCCGAAAAAAACGTTTGTTGTATGGGAGCCCCCTTAAATATTTCTTTTATTGTTTTTTAATATATGTTGTTATAGAGGCAACAGAAATATGTACATCATATTCTGTGAAAATTTCAACTGTCTAGCTATCATGGTTCATGAGATACAGCCTGGTGACAGACGGACAGTGGAGTCTTAGTAATAGGGTCCCATTTTTACCCTTTGGGTACGGAAACCTAAAAAGATAAAATCCTGCAATATTTAGCAGAACTAATTTTTAATCAGTAATGGAACTTATAAAAGATAACAGAGTTTTATGATAATGATCAGTCATGCTACAACTGTAACTAATTAATTGTATTGTTATATTTTCAGCTGTTTTAATGGCAGAAGTATTTAAACTAATTATATGTGTGTGCCTTGTGATGCAAGAGTCTGGTGGCGTCCAAAAAGGTGCAAGGTCTATGTACAATATAGTCATATTAAACGTCCGAGACACATTAAGAGTTTGTGTGCCATCATTTCTGTACATTGTACAGAACAATTTATTATATGTGTCGGCATCTAACTTAGACGCTGCTACTTACCAGGTAACTCATAAAATCTACTAAAGTATATGAAACTTAAAATATTTAAATAATAATTATGTTAAATCTCAAATGGAAGCCAACCCCAACATAGTTGGGAAAAGGCTAGGCAGATGATGATGATGATGTTAGATTTCAAATGGATGCATGGTATAGCTATAGATGGAATCATTAACCTCATGTAATACAAGTAGAAATCTGATTAAAGATAAAGCTGTGGATGTATTAAGTAATAACTACAATTACAGCATAAGTGTAGTTACACTAACAAGTCTAAGGGTGGTCGCACATCTGACAGAAGATACGTCGTCGGGCGTAACTTCGTTAACTAACTAGTAAGTACGCTCGACACACTAACGCATCATCAGTTGACTGTGTAAGGTTGACCAATGCTTATAAGGTTGCGACCAATCTTATATGGGTAGCCCAGCCTTATAAGATTGAACAGCAGCACCAGAACAGACAAGTAGATAATAAAACATTCAACCTTACACTCTTAATCAATGATGCGTTAGTGTGTCGAGCATACTAACAAAGTTAGGCTCAAATCACACCGAGATGGAAGCGAAGCGGCGAGCAGTTTCAGTGTCATAAAATTTTAAACTTTATCTTCATTACTATAATACATAGTATCGCTTGAGAAACTTGAAAAGTCGGCGCCGCGTGCACTTCGATGACTCAAGTTTCTCATGCGATAATAAGTATTATAGTAATGAAAATAAAGTTAAAATTCATATGACACTGAAACTGCGCTCCGCTTCGCTTCCATCTCGGTGTGATTTGAGCCTTGGACATGATACACATGGTTTGAAACCAGTCTACAAACCAAGATGACCTTGAAGTTGTTGTTGCGAGATGCCTGCTACACGGTTTAAAACCAACATTTTCTTATGCCACTGGTTTGCAACGCAGGCCTTTCTGCCAAGGACGTTTAAAGGTCATACGAAATTGGTTTCAAACCACTGTCTACACTGTTTTAAACTTAGGTTTGAAACCACCGTTTTAAACCATGTATTTCGTGCTTAAGTCTAAATACTGACTGCTGTTATTTGCAGGTGACATATCAATTAAAAATATTGACAACAGCATTTTTTGCTGTGCTTGTATTGAAAAGACATCTCAAGAAGTGGCAATGGTTGGCATTAGCAATCTTAGCAGCAGGAGTAGCTCTGGTACAATTATCTTCCACAAAAAAAGCAAGTGTTACTAATTCACATTTACCAGAGCAATCCAAAATATTAGGATTTGGTGCAGCACTAGCAGCTTGTTTCTTATCTGGTTTTGCTGGAATATACTTTGAAAAAGTACTTAAAGAATCAGACATATCTGTAAGTTCAAAATACAGTTATAATTATATAAAACACTTAATACTGATCATGTGTGGGTCCCTTGATGCTTGTATCCCTTTTTTTCTACTGACACTGCTAAATGGTAATTAAAAAAATATTTGCAAGTGTAATAACATTGATTACATTCATGTGTAAAACACTTGAATGCAGTCAAAGGTAGTGTTTAATATGCAATGTTTTCAATAACAACAAGACTATTTAATGTTGAAAAGGTACTCATCTCATATTTTTATTTTATTTAATTGGTATTCATTACCTGACTGGCTTATTGAATTTACATAACAAATGAACTAAACAGTTGATATGAAACAAAAGGCCTAGCTCAGGGCCAACCTGTTTGAATGTAATCAAAAGCAATGTGATGTGTGTCTTGAATAAAACTTGTTGACTTGTTTCAGGTATGGATGAGAAATGTGCAATTGAGTTTACTATCATTGCCATTTGGAACCATCACTTATCTTATAAATGAAGGAACTCAAAATAATTTGCTAAAAGGCTTTGATGGTTTTGTTTGGTATCTAGTCCTACTACAAGCAGCAGGCGGCCTCATAGTTGCTGTGGTCGTCAAATACGCAGATAATATACTAAAGGGTTTCGCAACTTCTGTTGCAATCATCATATCCTGTATAGCGTCCATATACATATTTGACTTCAATTTAACTGTGCAGTTTGCAATTGGCACAATGTGCGTAATTGTTTCAATTTTCCTGTATGGTTATGTACCCAAGAAACCGGAGCCTCGGACATCTTTAAGTGTATGATCATTTCTATGATATAGGTTTAAGCATTCTATAGAGGTGTTCTTTTGATTTTACTTTATAATCTATATCTTTTTTAAATGCTTGCCTATCCAATAATCTTTCAAACAAATAATCTTAAATTATTATCACAGTATTATAAAGAACCTCAGAAGCAGGGACTTAAAACACCTTCCTAAAGGTTACAGAATTATGAGTGTTACATATTAAATTGATAACAGAATCAAAAATGTAACACTTATATGTTTTTTGTGTTAACCCAAAACATAAAAGTGTAACCATAATAAATCTGTAACAGATATGTGTTAACAGTGTTAATAAGTGTTACCGGAAAACGCTTATTACGGTTAGGTACAGTTTTAGTCCCTGCTCAGAAGTTCTCAAAATGTTAATAGTTACAACATAAAAGGAAGTCAATAAAAAACTTACTTTTAACAGGCAATTTTTAGTAATTACTAGTGACAATTAGGGTAATGCATTGACTGCCACCGCGGTCACCGGTGACCGTGTACAATAGATTTTCTATTGTGTCTTCTGTGGTCTGGCAGTCAACGTGTTACAAGGCAAATGTATTTTTTAATACTTCCTTTATATGAATGACTTTAATGTCAAGTTTACCTATTAATAAACTATACAGTTAGGGGCCATTTGAAGTAGATATCCTCTTGCTCATAATCTGTGTTGTACTTCGTAGCACGACCATGAACGCATTCATTATAACTTTTGATGGTAATAAAATCCTTATAATTTATACTATTTTATACCACTAATTAGAAATTTTATACCTCTCAATTATCCTAGATATACTGGTCGTGCTGGAAAGATTCCTTCCCAGCACGACCACGCTAAAATTCTAGTTAGCATGCATTAAAGCTTTAGATGGTAATAAAATCCTTTATTTTATACCACTAATTAGAAATTTTATACCTCTCAATTATCTTAGATATTCGAATATTCTTAATTTTTACATTTAACGCCATCTAGTGTCAAGTACAAAAATCATATACAGGCTTATAGTCAGAAAATGTTTTTTTTTGCTTTTCTAACAATTTACGACAATTTACGAGTAATGAAATAGGAGTAAATAAACAGTAAAAAATTTTAGGCATGCTCCCGTTTCATCCACTTTTATGCCAGCTGGAATTTTAGCGTGGTTGTGCTAGGAAGGAATCTTCCCAGCACGACCTGTATATCTAGGATAATAATTTGAGAGGTATACAATTTCTAATTAGTGGTATAAAATAGTATAAATTAAAAGGATTTTATTACCATCAAAAGTTATAATGAACGTGTTCATGGTCATGCTACAAAGTACAACACCATAATCTGACAATGATTAAATACTTATGTTTATGAGAAACAAATTAATTTATTAAGTTTATAGGTGTAATCAACTCATGATCAATTTGAGGAATAATAATTAGCTATTTAAATACTTTGGCACATAGCACAAGATATTAATTTATTTTTATCAAGAATATGACATGTGCTAGTTAAGTTTTTTTATCAAATGTACTAGAGCATTCAAAATAGTATTTTGTTAAGGTAAGTAAATAATTCACAATGAAATAAGAACTAAAAGCAAAATCGATGCTATTTTATATTTCTAATTAACCATGTTAATAAATGATATACAACTTAATATGAATTTATAATCTTTCTCTTCCTCATTTGTTCCAGCCAATTATCAAGTTGTTGTTGTGGTGTTTGTGGATTTCTCTTATAATAGTCTACAGGTGGCTTTCCCTCTTCCAATCTTACAAAATAATGACTGTACTGGTATCTTACTTCTCCCATGCGCCCCCTGGCATGTCTTCTAATTCCTTTTATCACCATTCCTTGACCAGAAAAGGATTCAGCTGAAACGGGAATTGAGTGTTGATTAGTATCTAAACATTTTTGCTTTATTCATATGTTTTAAGGGAACATACTGGGTATGTAACAAAAGGTGCAAGGGTTTTCTTAACTCGGTCATGGTAGAAGAGAGGCTTGTACCATGCACATTGTACTCTAACCTTTAGGGTGCAAGTAATGTTTAGAAATTAAACAGTAGTATGTACTTACCAACCCACAAATTGCTCCTAAATTCAACATTGTGTTCTTTCACAGCAAGGTCTTGAGCTTCGAGTATGGCTTCTTTAATAAAAATTGCTCCTTTTTTGTTCACAAAGCTGAGTTGTTTCACAGCCTCGTCTGCTGTCATTCCTCTGATGAAACTGGCAATGTACCACAACTTTTCAGGACTGTACTTTATATTGGTCTTTTGAAGACATACAAACTGAAAATATATTAATTTTATGACTGTGTGTGTTTTTTTTGAAAAACCAATAAATATAATTGTTTTTTTTTTTACAATACTTTTCACCTGTGCCTACTAATGTCCCTTTCATTTGAACAGACAAACATTTTAGTTTTAACACATATGTTGTAATTTCAGAAAGAAGATAAAGTTGGTGAAGGCATTGAGAAGGATCTTCAATAGTGACTCAAATCCTGCTAAATATTATAATTAAAAGATTTTACAGAGCTTAACTGCTAAGACATTATTTTTTATTTACAATTTTATTACAATGTAGATCACTAACCAGAATTAGAATTTATTTCTGTACAATTAATGATTAGGTACCTATTTTAAGCGTGTTCATAGGAATATCTTTAATTGTATCATCATCATCAAAAGTAATACATTGGTCAGTGGGTCGTCTTAGGGGATTTTACAGATAATAATCTAAGGATTGGTGACATATAGGTTTAGATGACTTTAGCTATTTAGTTTTAAGTGGCAACTAATTAAAAAACCAACAACTGTGGACTGATAGCGATAAAGCGGTTCCTTGCTATTCGGGCTACACCTAGATGTAAAGAAAGAATTAGTGGCAACTTACAGCCGGTCTTGGTTCTTCATCGAGGGACTGTGGAGGGTATATCTTTTTGTTATGCCTTAAAAATCTTTTCGGTGTATTATCTGATTTCGACCATGCTAAGGCTGACGAGCTGGTGTGTATGTTCTTCAACTGATTCGTTATTACATTTGTTAGACATAAGTTCTTGAATAATTGATTCATGTTAGTAAAGGTTTGAATCGAATTATTTATGCCAGGAATTCTACATTAATTGGCGATATTCAGCTTAAACATAACCTAAAACAGATAAATGTCAGACAACTTTTTTTAACTTCACTTCACTCTCACACACAGAGTACTTTTTGATAGACTGAAACAAACTCTCAGACGGAGGTTACACGTTCATTCTGATGTCAGTTCAGTCTATGATTAATGTCAGAATGACGGCAAACTGATTGTATAACACGTAGACTGATGGAATGATGGTCCAGAATGATGATTATTTAAATATTTTAATAATTTTTGTCAGTCTGGTCAGACTGATGCCAGACTGATCGTGTGTTTATTAGCTATCAGTCTGATGTCAGTCACTGCTTAGACAGCGATGGAGTCGCACGACATGTCGCCGCTCCCGACGTCCCCATCTCTACCATTAGCCCCGGAGAAAGAATTTATTCTTACATTAGAAATGTTACCTATTCTTTGGAATAAAAAAAATTAAAATTAAATTCTTTAATTCGATAATAATCAGCATAGTCATCTTCTTCTCCTGTGTCTAATATTCGGAAACAATATAAATATGACATTAATTTACCAGTTATTAACAATATGATGTAATATAAAAGTACCTATGTTACTATTCGGGTGTACAATCAGTTACCGCCAGCAATTAAAGAATTAAATGGAAATATGTTTCAAAATAAATTGAAGAAAATGTTTGAAAAAGGGAAGGAGAGACAATACTGTAGGTAGTCTGTGGTGTACCATATACATACATAATACAATAAATACATACTTAAAGCAAATTATACTAATCTACTTAGAAGAAAATGTTAATTGATAAGGTATTTTATAATCTGCATTAGGGATGTGACAGTATACATAAAAAATCGATTATTAATGAATCGATTATTTTGCCTAGTAATAAAATCGATTAAAAAATAATCGATTTTTTCCTTTTTTTTTGATAGATTAAATTAAACGCCTGAAATAACGATAATCACTATCACAGCACTCAGTTTTATTAACCCGTCGCATGAAATTCTATTGTTATCTGTACATACCCTGTACACGCGACATGCGAAGGGTTAATAATAATAATATCAACAAGCGAAACATTAATTTTACACAAAAAAGGTTTTTTTTTAATTTCTCCTTTCGCAGGAAGAAATTTGTTAGGGTGAATGGATAGTAGTAGACCGCGAAATTTAAATTTTCTTAAGTTTTTTGCAATTTGCAGGTCAGTGTCAGGTTGTATCTTGATCAAAATATTATTCGCGACAATAACAGGTACATATTTAGAGAATTTTAATCCTAAGAATCATTAATACATCTTTCTAAGTTAAAGTTTTGCGCGCCCGTAACAAATATGTATTTACAGAATAAAATTATTATAATCATTACAGTCATCAACACAACTCTCTAAGACCATGTAATCTCCAAGAATGACTATTTCATGAAATCTTGACATTTGGGGATTATACTAACTTAACAAGTTGTATTACTGATTGTAATGATTATAATTCTGTAAATACATATTTGTTACGACCGCGAATCATATTTTAATCAACGTACAACTTAATACCGACCGGCAAATTGTAAAAAACGTAAGAAAATTTGAATTTCGCGGGCCACCTTAGCGCTTCCCCCTTAAGATACAATATCGCTCGCCATACAATTCAATGGACCATTACACACGACGAAGATAATATTATTTATTTCATATTTATGGGGATTACAAAAGGATTACAAAGATAAAATTAATATTATAGTATCTTAGCCGTGTGGAGCGCCCTTTAGCGTCATTCATTTATTAGTTAGTGGTACACTTCGCGGTACTTTGCGGCTTCGCGCTCCTGACTAAAAAGCTGTGTTGCGCGGCCGTTCTAAATTCTAGGTGAAAAAAATCGGCAGTGAATAAGAAATCGATTTTTTATTAATCGATTTTTTGTAATATGTAAATCGATTATAAAAATCGATTTTTATAGAAAAAAAATCAATAATTAATCGATTTTTTCTATAACCGATTATTTTTTCACATCCCTAATCTGCATGAGTTTTTTGATAAAAAATAGAATTTGTAAGTACCCAATTTCTTATTACTATTGCATATCCGACTCGGGTAGACTGTTGAAACAAACAAAAAAATATGTATAAGAACTTTATACAGTTATGCAATAAATATATCTTTATCTTTATCCGTTTCATATCTCATTCTGTAAATTTAAGTGAATATTTTATGGTCTTTTCATTAGCCACTTTTTATACCACCGCTTTCTTTTTCTACTAATATATATAATAATATTATAATATTAGCCCTGTCTACGAAGGCAACGGGAGCATATTATTTTTCTTGTTAAAATCCATACCAAATGCATAAGCGTGTTATCGCGTAGAAGTTTTCAGTTGGACTGATCGTCAGTCTGACTTACCGTGTAATACCGCGCGTCATTCCATCATTCAGCCATCATTCTAGACGTGATCAAAGTCACAGACTGAACTGACGCCAGAATGAGCGTGTAACCTCCGTCTTAGACCTATATACATATAGTTACTTTACTCCAAGGAATATACTACTCAAGAGCTTTAAGGCGCTATTACATTATCCAATTTTAAGGAATGCTAACTAGGAAATCGGCAGATGTAATCGCAGTTAGAACAGATTGGATCCAATTTAGTGGAAATTGGAGGTCCAATCGCTCTACTTCCTAAATTGGATCCAATCTAGGATAGTGTAATCACGGCGCTACGATTTAAGGCGCGATTACATTATCCAATTTTAAGGAATGCTAACTAGGAAATCGGCAGATGTAATCGCAGTTAGAACAGATTGGATCCAATTTAGTGGAAATTGGAGGTCCAATCTTTCTACTTCCTAAATTGGATCCAATCTAGGATAGTGTAATCACGGCGCTACGATTTAGAACGACTAGTCGGCGTCCGCGCTTTGAGCAAGGTGGACGAGTAGACCGCGCGCACGAATGCTACCAAAGAGTATTTTTAGGGTTCCGTACCCAAAGGGTAAGGGGTCCGTCCGTCTGTCTGTCACCAGGCTATATCTCAAGAACCGCGATAGCTAGACAGTTGAAATTTTCACAAATTATGTATTTCTGTTGCCGCTATGACAACAAATACTAAAAACAAAATAAAATAAATATTTAAGGGGGCTCCCATACAAGAAACGTGTTTTTTTTTTTTCGGTGTTTTTGCCTTGTGGTGCGGAAGCCTCCGTGTGCGAGTCCGAATCGCACTTGGCCAGTTTTTTTTTATATAAATGCTACATACAACATGGCGACTGTATCGGAAACGACAGCATTGTCCATAGTAAAATAATCCATGTGCTACGAGTATATAATTATACTATCCATATTATAATATCATAAATTCGAAAGTACCTAACTCTGTCTGTCTGTCTATATGTTACATTTTTACGCCTAAACCACTGAACGGATTTCGATGGCAGAGAGATAGATTGCATCCCGGGAAAGGACATAGGTTAGTTTTTATCCCGATATTCCGTAGGATCGAAACTTATGCGGGTGAAACCGCGGGGCGCTGCTAGTCTTAAATAAATTAATAGAAATGTATGCCTTATCTTTTTAATAAAAACGACAAAAATTATATCTTTTTTTTTTTTGATAAAATATTCTCTAAAGGTAGCTGACACCCTGGATTAAAATATAGGCTACTTTTTATCCCGAAATTCCTACGGGATCGACACTTATGCGGGTGAAACCGCGGGGCGCAGCTAGTCTTTATAATAATAACGACCAAAATTATTATTTTTTTTTTTTAAACGACATTAAATTATTATTTTCTTCTGTAGTTTTGATAAATACGGCGCCATCGATAGAAAATTCGAAACGTGCAACCTAATACGATCCTTCTTCACGAATGCGACGACGCCGACAATGCGTCTGAATGCGTCGTCTCATTGTCTGTCTCTGTCCGATTTAGAATCCAATTTAGTGTAGTGTAATCACTAGCTCCGACCAAAGACTACAATATGATGCTGTGCTCCGACTTCCTAGAGTTAGCATTGCTTAAAATTGGATAATGTAATAAGCCTTTTACTCTTTGCCATAGACACCGAACGTAATACCTAGATAGAAAAAAAAAAATTATCAAATACGATTATATTATTAGAAAGAATGAGACAAAACGATATTTCATAATATTCTAAATCATATTTCACTCATATTTGTATAAGCAAATGTATGTAGAATAACGCGGCGTCTCCATGTTTTTCCTATCTTAATGGTATTTCCAGTCCATACTTTTCTGTCACTGACACGACGCGATATTCCAGACTGTATAATCTATGATTCCAACTGTCAGCTTGTGTCAGTCAGTTAGGTACTCAGGTTGTTGCCGTTAGTCAGTCTCGGATTTTATAAAAATTTGGTCTCGGTGGCATTAAGCAGCACACGGTAAAGCCCACGATACCACAAACAAAAGAATTTATTGTAATTCATGCATGCTTTGCCCCTGTATTGTATGAGACTTGAAAATGAGAGGACTTATGCAATTTGTTCAAAATCATAGTTAAACGCAATGTTTTATTTTTTTTCGACATAATCTAGAATCGAAGTATAAATAACTTTAACAATGTGTGATATCTACATAGCGGTTGTATGTTCTTCGAACATGAACCGTAGTATGGAAGCTCACGCATTTCTGGCGAAGAAAGGCTTTAAAGTAAAGTCTTATGGCACTGGAGAAAAGGTTAAGTTACCAGGTTCTTCTGCAGATCGTCCTAATTGTTATGAATTTGGGGTTCCCTATGACGATATTTACAATGATTTACTGGAAAAGGATAAAGTATACTATACACAGAATGGTATACTACATATGTTAGACAGAAACAGAAGAATTAAACCCAGTCCAGAGAAGTTCCAGACATCAACTGAACTATTTGACGTCATAATAACATGTGAGGAAAGAGTATATGATCAAGTCATAGAATGGTTTGGTTCAAAGAGGTCTGTTTATAACCAACCTGTCCATGTTGTGAACATGGATATTCAAGATAACCATGAAGAAGCTACCATTGGTGCATTTTTAATAAGTGACATGGTCACAAAGATGGCTCAAAGTGATGATTTAGATAATGATATTGATGAACTATTGCATGAGTTTGAAGGAAAGTGTCACCGGCCAATTCTTAATTGTATTATGTTCTATTAACATACTGTAACCAGATATTAGCCAAACTATAGAAAAGATAAAGATAAACTGATGCTTCCATTAACTGAATATTTTACAATGATTGACCATATTCTTATTCATAAACATCTTACAAAATATCTACTGGAAAGATGATAAGTATAAAAGAATTAAGTAGAAGAATGCCTTCTCTCACATTTACAGGACTAAAAAAAAAAAAATTGGAAAACCCAAAAGTGCACGACTCATAATGCTCATTTGATTGTATAAAAATCCATAGATATTAGTTAGTTTTTTATTAATTATAATGAAACTAATTTGAATAAAAGATCCTTATTCAATAGTCTTCCTCTGGGTGAAACAAATCTATTAAAAAAAAATTTTACTCAAGTGATTTTTTCCCAAGCTACCTACAATGTTTTCAGGTTTCACACTTGATTGATGCAATTTTTTACAAAATATTTTGATGTTTTTTTTTGTTTCTACTGCATTAAATCAATTTTTGAAAAGTACAGAATTAATCTCCATGAAATTATCTATACAATGGTATGCAAATTAAGTAGGGTCTGTGTACTAGCAGGAGTATAACAATAGAAACAGTTGCAGAAAGGAGGCAAAAAAAAAATTCAATTGTAAAGCACTTTACTACTCTAATGCTTTGCATTATTAGTCGTGCAATACATTGTCTTTTATGAATAAGGGTTAAACTACTGTTTTTTTTTTTCGTTTTTAAGTTGTGGAAGAAGTTTTAAAGTCAATATTGTTTTAAATTAGTAGATAACATGTTGATGCTAGTTTAAATACTTCAGTGACCAATAACCATATTTTTGAAAACAATGTTGACCTTAAAAGAGGCAGTAATTTTCTTGTTAACTATATTTATATACATTTAGCATAGCATAGTGAACTGAATATAATTTTAAGTTCCACTGATGAAGACTAATAATGTCCATAATATTCATTAATGAATTTATTCTGTATGTAAGACGGTGTTTTGATTTTTATAAAAAGAGAAAATATTTTTAATTTTTGTTTTATTTATGGTATATGATAGGTTCATTATTTCACTCAAAAAGAATACAAAATTATTCAATTGTATAAGGAAAAACATAATAATAGAAATGATACTTATATCAGATCAGCAGATCTTTGCATAATTATATAATTTGGAGCAGTGGTGGCCCAAGTGGTATCCACCCCGACTTATGGGTGGTTGTGAGTTCGAACCCAGGCAGGCACTAACTTTACTTTGTGTATTTAATTTCATCACTACCTACTGCTCTCAAACGTGTCACTGACTCTGGCAGAACCACCATCAGGGATTTTAATTTTGATAGCACAAAAAATTAGTCGAAATTTGTCGATCAGAATTGGTCGGTCACTGGTTGAAAAGTGGGATCTCAAAAACTAGGGCACCTAGCGAAGATCTGTTTTCTCCCATATTTAGTCGCCAATTAGTCGGAATCAGTCGCCAAATATCAGAATTTGTCGGTCACTGGTTCAAAAGATATAAACGTTTATAGGTGGCCGATCTAGAGAGAGTTTCCCCAGCAGGGCCACATTTATATCTCAAAAACTAGGGCACCTAGCGAAGATCTGTTTTCTCCCATATTTTGTCGCCATTTAGTCGCAATTCGTTGCCAAGTTACAGATTTAGTCGTTGTGTAATTAAAAAGATATTAAAGAATTAAACCCCATACATTGGTACAAGCACGTACAAAATACTTTGTGCAGTTTCTAGACAATATCTATGACGTCATAAGGAGGAATGTTTGTTTAGAATTAAATAAAAATAAAATTATTCTATAATTTCAACCCACCAAAGGAAAGCTTTATTCACTACCTATAAACAAATCTACAATAAATATATGTAATTATTTATCTAACACAATGTGCACTTACCACCTGGCAGATAGACCGCTGGCTGCGCTCCGTTTCATTTACGGTAGGTAAGAAAGAGATAGATGCGCGTGTACAGACGAGCTACTTAGAACGAGTTGCCCGTCACGTAAGTTAAAGTCAGCCAGTTTAATTAAAGTGGAACTTATTATGAACTAGCTTCTGCCCGCGACTTCGTACGCGGATCCTGTTGGTTATGCCAGCGACAACGGGGTAGTCAAAATCGAAGATCTGAAACGTCTGATGTCGAATTCTAAGAACCCGGGGACTGGATAACAACGGGATGCGCGAGACGATTCGAGACGTCATTTTCAGGCAATAATGAACCAATAGGATGGTAAACTTGGCCTTGCACTTTGAATGTTGGCATAAATGGGCCTTCTGAAATCTGTTTCGCAACAAAAGATGTCATTTGAAAGGCATTATTGTATGAACGTATGTTGTCCAAGAAATGTTTTGACTGTGATGGTCACCGATTAGCAGTGATCTTAATATTTCTGGAGGATTTTGTAATATTTCAATATGTACTTTCCCACCTGAGCAACACATACCGTTTGTTTCTTTTTGCTATTTAACAGCTTCACAAAAAGTAAAATTTTTAACCATACCTCCGATGGCGGAATATGTGGCGTAGTCAATCATAGGAGTATATGTAAATGCACTCCGTTCCTTATCAACCTAAGGAAGGTCGCCATGCCCTACGGCTATATCTTGAGACACATCCGATTCTTCAGATGATATCGACATTCTGTTCAGAAAATGTCGAAGTCGATCAGAATTCAAACGTTCGTTGCGCTCTTCTTAATCTGTCTCTTCATGCCGTACTCCAGCAATTATTTCTTTCTCACTTTCTGATTATGAATATTTTATTGTGTGCGTGTTCGGAACAATGTATGATAATCTCACCGTATCAGCGGTCAGTCGCGCATCATATTCTTCACTGGACTCTAGAAGATCTGGATGTAGAAGCGTAAATACGCTGAGAACGCAGGCGTGCTTCGCGATCCGAAGAGGTTTCCACGGAGCGAGTTGCAGCCTGATGTTCTCAAACAGCATCAAGTCTCTCCTGACGCTCTTCGGTAGATTCTTGGGATCTTATGATCCTCAATCTTTTAGCTCCTTTGGAACATTGGGAAAGATTTGACCTCTTTCTTGGCATGGTTATAGTTTTATTATGAAGATACCTGATCAATTAAAATCTAAGTGACTGCTCCCTTACCAAGGGTGCCCAGACACGGGATCGTCTGGCCCATGTGCTGGTTTGGTCCCTGGGGTGGTCACGGCGTGCTATGTGTTCTGGTGCGCCGGTGATGGGGAGTACTCCCCGAAGGAGGGTCCGGTGACGGACAGCCGCGGCGGGTTCACGGATGAGTGCTAACGCGTGCCCATGTTCCCGCCGTAAGCGGCAGAGGAGGACACAGTGGAGTTTTAGTGGGTTAGAGTCCCACATAACTGCACTATCTCCCCGTGGTAGTGCAGAATGCATGAGCATTTCTTCACGTTAAAAAAAATAAATGGGAGTTTTGGCCAGTAGAGTCAAATTATCAATGATATACCATCGTCATCGAAAATCAGTCCTAAACTGTTACCGCCTTCACCGCGTGGAGGTGAAATTAGTGATAGCTTAGATTTCCACATCAGATGTTTCTGATCTTCGATTTTTATAAGTCAACAGGAAATGCCCATCAGACCGAATAACTTTTACTAAGACGTCATTCCTATATGTGTTATGGTGTAGCTGGGCTCTTGGAGTTCCCCATCAGGTGTTCCAGATCTTCAAATTTATTCTCTCAGCAGAAAATCCTCATCACGTGTAACAATTTTTGCTATGGTACCATTTTTGTATCTCTTATAGTTAAGCTGGTCTGTTTCGGTTCTGCATCAGGTGTTCAAGTTTCCAAGAAAAATTATAGCCTGAATGTTGTCCAGACATATAATAACTATACAACAAAAAAAAATCATTCAAATCCGTCCAGTAGTTCCGAAGATCGGACGCGCAGGCCCGAGGCGTGTACGTACTCTGATAGAATACCTTAACAAATGTTTGCCGTGATTCTTTAAATTGACATAACTTTTTTATTTATGAACCGATTGACATGAAATAAACACTAAATGTTAAGTTAAGCCTACTACAATATATTAGTGAAAACCGCATCTAAATCGAATAAGCCGTTTCTGATATTAGCGTGCACAAACAAACAGACAAAAAAAAAATAATTACAATTTCGGGTCCGGAATCGATATAATAACAAGAACAACCCCTGCTACTTTTTTTTTATATATTTCCATTGTACAGACACCACTTTTCTACAAATTTATTATATGTAGGTATATATAGATAGTTACGAACTCGAGAGTTGTTATCTCTATTCTCTAGGCTAGGTATTCCGCAAATACAAAAACTGGTCAAGTGCGAGTCGGACTCGCACACGAAGGGTTCCGTACCTCAAGGCAAAAACACCGAAAAAAACACGTTTGTTGTATGTGAGCCCCCTTAAATATTTTGTTTTTAGTATTTGTTGATAGCGGCAACAGAAATACATAATTTGTGTTTCAACTGTCTAGCTATCGCGGTTCTTGAGATACAGCCTGGTGACAGACAGACGGACGGACAGACAGCGAAGTCTTAGTAATAGGGTCCCGTTTTTACCCTTTGGGTACGGAACCCTAAAAACGGGGAAAAGAGCGAGATAGAACGAGGGTGTCACCTGCTGCACGTCACCGGCGCGGCGAGTCGGCGTTCGCGCCGCTCAAAGTACCTACTTAATTAAAAAAAATATGTATACTAAACAAACTTGCTCTAAAGGGTGTTTTCTTTAGTCATCCACCGGTAGTACAGCGAGAAGGTTTGATTGTGTAAAAAATTAAAAGAACAATTACGAATTATTATTCTAACCTAAATTAACACAACACTTACAATCACCTCAAAATACACACATCAAACGAACTTTTTGGAAATTCATTTTTATAAAATAAAATTTTATTACAATTGACAATACATTTTCAACGTTTAAGTATTTTAAACATTTTAATAATAAAGGTACGATATTGTTTTTATTATTCTAACGTTATTTAGAGCTTAACATTGTAAACTGGTAAAACATTTGCATGCGACTGTACATCTTGACACCAAATAGACCAAGAAGAAGTTTAATCCACTCTACTCTAACCTAGTAATTTAAAACATAAAAACATGTATGTATTTGAGAATTTATCTCTCTCGGACATTTCTTGGACTATACCTTACTAATTAACTCATTATATCTCCTAAACTAAGACCCGATTAAATCTGTGACTTGGCGATAAATTCCAACTAATTGGCGACAAATTATGGGAGAAAACACATCTTCGCTAGGTGCCCTAGTTTTTGAGATATAAATGTGGCCCTGCTAGGGAAACTCTCACCAGATCGGCCACCTATAAACGTTTATATCTGTTGAACCAGTGATCGACAAATTTTGATATTTGGCGATTGATTCCGACTAATTGGCGACAAAATATGGGAGAAAACAGATCTTCGCTAGGTGCCCTAGTTTTTGAGGGAGACTCTCCAAATCGGCCACCTATATGCCCTTATATATTTTGAACCAGTGACCGACAAATTCTGATATTTGGCGACAAATTTCGACTAATTAGTGACAAATTTTTTGTCTTATCAAAATTAAAATCCCTGATGGTGGCTCTGCCAGAGTCAGTGACACGAATGAAACGAAAAAATGTTGTTTATAACGAACATTAATGCAGCCAGCTGCCAGGCATATTATAATATGCCTGGCAGCTGGCTGCATTAATGTTAATGTTAATGTTAACATTAATGCTGCATTAATGTATTTTTGGCGATGTAATCCCCCAATTTATAATTATAAATTGGGGGATTACATCGCCAAAAATACTTGGCTAAACGCTGGTCTTGCTCCACAAGGACGCACAAATATATTGATTAGCATTGGAAAATACTGTTGGAGCTGCTGAAGATTTTAAAATAGGTAGGTACTATTTTTGCATTACCTATATAAATTCAATCTCCTAGTAGGTATTGTACTTACTTATAATTGCATAGCACATGTCAGTGTGAGTACCGACTATGTACATACTATAAAGCTTCCATTTACTGGGTAGGTACGCCTTTCATTGACTTGAATGTGCCCTGGCGGCTGAGAGTAGGTATGCTCACTCAAATGTCTCGCTGATGGTGGCGCGTGTGTTGGATCAATTAGCTCCCTTCAAAATGGTTGAGCTGAATGGTGCTAATACATGCGTAATGTTCGTGAACGGGCGCCATCAGTAGGGACTGGTCATCTCTTTGCTGCCATGGCTTATTTTTATAGAGAGCAGTGTTGGCCAAGTGGTGACGGCCGCGACTTACGAGTTGTAGGTCGTAGGTTCGAACCCAGACAGGCGCTTTACTTCGTGTAAATTATATCATCACCACTGCTACAAATCGGTGAAGGAAAACATCGTGAGGAAACCGGCATGTCCTAGAACCAAAAATACGAAGACATTATGTGACATCTACCAACGCGCACTGGGCCCGCGTGGTGGATTACTGCCCACTCCCTCTCACAGAGAGGAGGCCCGTGTCCCAGCAGTGGGAACATTATAGGCTGATTATGTATGTAGGTATGTAGGTATGTAATTTAATACCTACCTATTTGAATTGTTTTTTCTTTCGTCTTTTCATTACGGACGCTTTTAACGTTCTGCATCGTTCTCACATGCATAATATTTTTAACATGAATGATGTAAACAAGACTTTGTAACCATATTATTTTGATTTAAGTGTCCATGGAGTTTCTTGCCCGTTCTTCTCCATAGGTACCTACGCTTTGGAATGGGCAACTAGCTTCATCTTTCTGACTGACCGACCCCTTGACAAATTCAAAAGTGCCTGTAATTGGTTTAATTGAAATAAATGCTTTGAGTTTGAGTTTACCTAGTCAAATAGTTTCATATTTGTAGGTACCTGTATATACACAAATCAACTCTGCCTATCGCAGTCTACTGCTAGACATAGGCCTTTCCCAGGCTGCCTCAAATGTCAAGATTTCATGAAATAGTCATTCTTGGGGATTACATGGTCTTAGAGAGTTGTATTGATGACTTTAATGATTATAATTCTGTAAATACATATTTATTACGACCGCGAATCATATTTTAGTCAACGTACAACTTAATACTGACCAGCAAATTGCAAAAAACCTAAAAAAAATTGAATTTCGCGGGCTACCCTGGCGCTTTCACCTTAAGTGTTACCACTTTTTAATGAAATTTAAATAGTGGTGTGACAAAATAATCGATACATTCAAGTAACATTCAGTTCAAAATCGATCCATGTTAAATTGATTTTTTAAAAGAGGGTAATAATTATTAGTAGAATTAAAAACTAATTAAAAGTCGGAGTATACTGCCTTACAGAGATGTGATGTTGTATATCGATTTTGTTTTCGATAATATTCATATGGAATGTATGAATCTAAAGGTTATCTTAGGGAAACCACCTTTTAGACATAGAGTATATTTGTACTAAAGGCACAAAGTTAGTTTAGGACTTTAATTTTTTGTTTTAAACATTGGGAACGAAGACCCTTAATAATTATTCTTTCGCGTTACAATGGCGGCACGAGGGAGGCACGTGCCTCCCACATTTATTATCCTACCGCGCAAGCGCGCCGTAGGATAATAAATACGCGTCTACGCAGTATGCGTGTGGGCAGCGGGCTAGGCACCACAGAACACTATAACTCCTAGCGGAGCTGGGCACTGGTGCGAGGGGCGCGCGTTCCACGTGCCTTCATCGCAACGGCCTGGCGAGGGAAAGAGAGAGCTTACTCTCTATACCGTTCCGGAACGCGACCGCGTATTTTATTTTAAAATGTAAATAACTACTTAAGGCGAAAGCGCCAGGGTAGCCCGCGAAATTCAATTTTTTTGTAGGTTTTTTGCAATTTGCTGGTCATTATTAAGTTGTACGTTGATTAAAATATGATTCGCGGCCGTAACAAATATGTATTTACAGAATTATAATCATTAAAGTCATCAACACAACTCTATATGATCATGTAATCCCCAAGAATGACTATTTCATGAAATTTTGACATTTGGGGATTACATGGTCTTAGAGAGTTGTGTTGATGACTTTAATGATTATAATTCTGTAAATACATATTTGTTACGACCGCGAATCATATTTTAATCAACGTACAACTTAATACTGACCAGCAAATTGCAAAAAACGTAAGTAAATTTGAATTTCGCGGGCCACCTTAGAGCTTCCCCCTTAAAAATACACTGAAACCGATACCTTGTCATAGACAGAGATACGGACAATGAATAGTAGCGAATAAAATTGTAGAATATTTTTTCTGTCTGAGACAATTTTTGACCTAATTTGTTTAGTTTTCGATATTTATCTAACTGATTCGATTTATTTCAGGCACCAATCCGATTTTCAATCCACCGATTGAAAATCGTATCTGGCAACACTAGCCACACTGGCCATCTACCGAGCGATAGCTGAATCTAATTGAATAAATTGCCGCTCTAATTTGGCTATACTTAGCTAGATGGCGTCACTGAGACATGGGATCACTGTTTTTCTAAGACCAGACTGACAAAAATTATTAAAATATTTAAATAATCATCATTCTGGACCATCATTCTACGTGTTACACAATCAGTTTCCCGTCATTCTGACGTAAATCATAGACTGAACTGACATCAGAATGAACGTGTAACCTCCGTCTAAGACATTTCTTTGCATAGCCCCTCTATGTACCACTTGTCTATCTTAAATCTCTTTGCGCGCAGGCGTACCATACTAGACTGAGAGACTTGTTACCGATATGTAGCAAGTATGGGATCACGGTTTTGTTCGCTATGTCCCGTCTATGTAAATAATATTTAATGTCTTTGCTTGTTTCCGAAGTAAACGCCTAACATCGAAATAAAACTTGTCATTTACAATGTACTGTATACTTTACCAACTCGCACTGGGCCCGCGTGGTGGATTAACGGCCCATTCCTTCTCACAGAGAGGAGGCCTGTGTCCCAGCAGTGGGAACAATATAGGCTGATTATAATTATAATGTATACTTACTTTAGCATTTTTACGATGAAATTGTTGACTTTTATCTGTCAAAGTCACGACAGATATAAAAATTGTGGTTTTGATGTTTCTTTGTCAATTAAAAGTTTAAAACCTGTGCCGAAAGCATAATCTCATCTCTATTTCGTTTCACAACTAATCACCTGCTAACTACAACGTTGATCATGCATTAAGAGCTAACTCACTGGTAGATAGCTAAACAGTGGCTAATCAGTGATTAGCGAGATTTTTACCCATAAATAAGGCTGTATACAGGCAGGCCGCTTCGCACTTTTTAAATTTAGTTTTAAAAAACAAGCAAGCAAAACTGCTTGTAGGTACCTACCTAAGTACCACTTATCCCGAGAAACTACTGTTGCACAGTACCGTAACTGATACGTAGGGATCTAGGGATCAGTAGGGATGAACTCATGAACAAAAAGTACATATACCTATAAGGTAAGTTGTTTTAATGTTTAACATTTTATTATAATATATTTAAATATACACAAAAAATATCAATAATAATTAGGAATGTATTTCTGATATTAATAAAATAGCATCGCTAAGCAATACAAATAAATATCTTGACTTTTTCTACTTGATAATAATATTGTACTTGGTTTTTATAGGTAAGTATTTGTATTAAATGTAGGTATGATAATTTTACAATCTTATCCTTAAAAACTTTTAATCAACTCAGTTGCTTAAATATCTTGTCTTTCAATTCATGATATCGGTTCAATCTTATTTCAGCATATCTGAAAAAAAAAAGCACTCACGTAAGTTTCGAAAGAATATTTTTTCTGATTGGGACCTAAACGAATTTAACGGGACTCGACATAGAGGGAATAAATCATACTAACAAACATAAAAAAAACTCAACTAACTAAGCCTTATTCTAAAATTATGATGAGTTTTAAATCTATATTTATTTACAACTCTTTAACGACAAAAAAAAAATTAAGATTGAAATTCAATTTTGGATTTGATAATGATTGAGTATTTTCTCGTATTTTGCTCCTATGGCGAAAGCGCCAGGGTAGCCAGCGAAATTCATTTTTTTTACGTTTTTTGGTCTGTATTAAGTTGTAGATACGTTGATAAAAATATGATTCGCGGCCGTAACAAATATGTATTTACAGAATTATAATCATTACAATCAGTAATACAACTTGTTAAGTTAGTATAATCCCCAAATATCAAGCAGTTGCTTTAGTCTCTAACCCAAACTGATTGAACTCACCTGCCGAAATCGAAATCTATATCGGAGTGTTCATACTGCACAAGTGACCATATTCCCCACATGAAGTGAGACAGCAATGATAGTTGCTGAACCTCTGTATAAACTTTGTAAATATGCGCATCGGAGGGGTGATCCACATCCAAATATATTGCTAAGTAGACTTTGATCCACTCCAACTGGAACTCTTCGCAGGGATACTTGTCGTAGTCAATGTCATCTATTGAGAGCCCTATAAAAATACAATAATAATTATAATGGACATTCCTGCTTTAGGAAACTCCTTTTTTTCTAGGTAGGACTAAGTAAAAATTCTACTTAAAAAAAATGCTAATAAAAAAACAATATAAGTAGGTATAATAATATAAAACGCTGTCATTTGTTAAAACTTGTAATTGGCCATATTTATATTATTAACAGTTGAACTATTGTAGGTAGGTACATACATACTAGTCTAGCTGTACCTACCTAAGTTTTCTGAAAATTATAGGTTAATCTAATAAAGTAAATAAATAATATTTCTCACAATAATATTTCTTCAATCACAATAAGCCTATTGTGGCTGAAGACATGCAAATATCACTCTGAAAATAAATATGGCAAAGATCGTATAGGCTAACGATCTTTGTCATATTTATTTTCAGAGTGAGTGCAAATGTGTACCTAACGTAGGTTTTTTACCGACTTTACAAAAAGGAGGAGGTACTATGTTCGGGTGTTTGTATGTTTTTTTTTTTTTTTTTTTTTTTTTTTTTTTTTTTTTTTTTTTTTTTTTTTTTGTATGTTTGTTCATCGAATACGCCGCCAATTGTCGACGGATTTCCAAAATTCTTTTTTTGTTCGAAAGTAGATAGTTCTGAGGTGGTCCCATTGTCACCAAGTTAGGATCTGATGATGGGATCTTAGAGAAATCGAGGGCAACCCTCAAATTTTATAGGCTCACTTATTGTTTTTCGCATATTTTATGAAGT
Organism: Oligia latruncula; assembly: GCA_948474745.1. Lineage (NCBI taxonomy): Eukaryota > Metazoa > Arthropoda > Insecta > Lepidoptera > Noctuidae > Oligia > Oligia latruncula. Next base: position 9,373,014 of record OX419688.1, read on the forward strand.
ATCTTGTGTATTTGTGTATGGTTGTCACCATCTCAGGTAGCTGGGCTGATGATGGAAGGTACAACTCCTTAACAGTAAGAAGTTACTCGAACAGGCAAGGACTGTTTTAGTAAATTGTTTTGATGTTTGATAGGGCATTTGCCACATTTGCTCTCATGATCATCAAGTCATGACCTGATGCTGCAGTCAGGATAGTCTGCAGAGTACCTAACTCCTCGACAACTAACAGCAGATATATCGTGTTTAGGCTCATTGAAAAGGGCTCGATGTGTGGATAAACGTACTGTTATTGAGGAACACCGAAGACCTGATGCTGAAGCCAGGAGCATCAGAAAAAGTACAAACCTTTAAATTACAGCACCGTAGTCGTGTTTGGGCTCATTTTAAAAAGGACTAATTTTTAAAGTTCAATGCAATGTTGACATAAGTCTGGCCTGATGCTGCAGCCAGGATTATCAGCATCTAATCTAAAAACTAATAAAAGGAGAACTCCTCAACAATTAACGTCCCTGCATTGAGAAAAGGAATATTTTATAAAAAGGCGATGGGCAAGTTGACATTAGGCTATTGTAACTTAGATAAATTATAAATAGACCCACTAAAAAGCGAGAAATAAAAACTTTTTAACAAAAAAAAAAAACCGACTTCCAAAAAAAACACTACAAACTGAAAAAAAAAACACTACAAACTGAAAAATAACTTTAATTTCGGAAGTCGGTGGCAAAAACTAAAATACTGATCCCTAAGACACCGACTTCCGAAATTAAAGTTATTTTTCAGTTTGTAGTGTTTTTTTTTTCAGTTTGTAGTGTTTTTTTTGGAAGTCGGTTTTTTTTTTTTGTTAAAAAGTTTTTGCATTATTGAAACCAATTTCATTATTTAATAATAATACACATGAATATGCTCAATAATATAAGTACTAATAAGATACTGTGAAAGACAGCCTACGCTAGAGGTTGGTCAACAATGCAGTTTACCCGCTTTTCCCCGGTTTTATGTTGTTAGCTATGCATTTGTGAAAAAAATAATGTATGTTTACAACCAGAATGTATGCGGAAGTTGATGTTTTATTGAATAGCCAGACAACAAAAGAACAACCCGACAGTCGTTGTCCTGGCAAAATTAAAATATTTGAGTTCATACTAAAATCCCATAGAAAAACTTTTCACTTTTTCCCCAATTTTCCGGGCAACATTTGCAATTTTTCTGTCCATAAAAACCTAATTCGGCCGATTACGAACATTTTAAAACAAAAATAGCCAAATCGGTCCAGCCAGCCATTCTTAAGTGATGCACTTACCAACGAACACCATTTCATTTTTATTTATATACCAGGGTCAAATTAAATTAGCTAGCGAAACGCTGCAGGCGTGATGGGTATCGAATATCGATATCTCACCATAAGCTACAAAAGTAAAGACAACAGATTTTCTCAACTCATACTTCAAGTAACAATACATCTAGCGGTCGTTAAACCCCAAAAAAAACATCAAATCTTTTTTGTTATTATTTTATAGTGTTTAGATATCGATAACCATCACGTCCGCAAAGTTTCTTTAGCTTATTAAATTGACCCAGTGATTAACTTTCCGTATACCGCCGGCTCGGGCGCAGCCTACACTCAACTCCACTCTCAATAAACTTGACTGCATCTATTTCATTGAGTTTCACGTCAAAGAATAGTAAGTTGTGATAGATGAAATACTCACCAACGAATTCATTGAAGTGATTGGCTATATCGTACGCTTGGTAGCAGTACGCTGCATATTCGTAATCAATAAAAGATATTGTCCTTTCATCTTTGTTGTATATAACGTTTCCTAGAAGCAAATCATTGTGAGCAAACACAATAGGACTCTTTGTTTTTATTAAGTGCGACTTAAGACGCTCGTACTCTATCCTTAGTTTTGTTACTGAGCTGAAACTATTTGCGAATCTATAAAAAAGAAAAATAAATTTGTTTAGTACTTATCATCAATTTTCTTTTGTATCTCATTATATCTTCTTTAATCTTATACATATACGCAATCTAGCTATCTACATACAAGTTGCTTAGTTTTAGTAATTCCTTGGGTGAGTGATTAAATTTAATATCTTTATTTCAATAAATACATATAAATTATATTTTCAATTATTAGATTATATAAACGTAAAAAATATAAAAAATAAAAAATTGTAGCCCATATAGTCGGTATCGGGACCAAGCTACCGACGGTCAGGGCTCCAAAGAGAGGAACCTCCTGACAATGCGAGCCGTGTCCAGAAGTACTGCTTTCTGAATTAAGCCTTTGATCCAGCTGCCCAACGAGAGCCTCTTCAGGTATTGGACATTGGTCGAGGCTCTTGGCTATTAATCCATTGGCTGTTGCGACTGTCGGCACAATGATTGCTGAGTCAACATCCCACATGTCGACAACCTCGCGAGCCAAGTCAAGATACTTGATATATATTATGATTATCAGCCTTTTGTGTCCCACTGCGGGGCAAAGACCTCTTCTTCATCTTCCCTCCTACATATCCCTATCTATTGCTCAACTCAAACTCAAGGCATATTTATTCCTATTACAGGCACTTTTGAATTGTCAAGGGGTCGGTCAGTCATACAGATGAAGCTAGTTGCCCATTCCAAAGCGTAGTAGATTCTTAAGGAGAAGAACGGCCAAGATACTTCACGGACACTCTTTTAAAATATTGTTTGCTGTATATGACTAATCTTTAAGAAAAAGAGTCGAGTTCGTCTCTCAATTTCTTCCTGGTCCTATCGCGTTGCACACTGTGCACACCACTGTGTCTGTTTGTGTGTGTCCACTGTGTACTGTGTACCTACATCAGCAATTTGAGTTATGGAACACAATATCAAGTTCCTTATGCGATCAGTGAGTTTAACTCCTAGGATACTGCGTTCCATTGCTCGCTGACAGCCTTCGAGTGAAGACTTTGGACGCTTGGTAACTTGGTTAGTCACCGTATCTACGCTCCATAGGTGAGGGTAGGAAGAATGCACATATCTATGAGTCTTCCCTTCAGTGAGAGAGGAAGAGATCCCTTCATTATTTGTATCAACGACCAATAGCTCTTCCAGGCATTCTAGTCTAGTCTAACAAGTTGTTTATCATATCTTGCCTAGAATGAGACTATATGGCCGACATCTACCATACCATATATGTATACCTTGCTGTTCGCCATATTCATCGCGAGTTCGACCTCGACGCTACTGAGCTGGCCGAGCAATAGAACTAACTCAGCTGCCGTTCATTGCTCAAATTAAATAGCGACTCTAAAATAAAAGGATTAAGCGTTCATAGAGAATTCAAGAATCTCGTAAGCAGACGCTTGTCGACATAGTGTTTATCAAAAAATCATCTGTAGGGACTGACAGTAGGTATGGTCTGCAGGCCTGCAGTGTCCTTTTACCTGTCTGTGTAGGTACCCATATAAAAAGAACAATAGGTACGCTATCAAGTGGGCCACACACGTAAGAAGAAAAAAGGCTCTGCGTCGCTAACGTCGCAATGCAGCGCAGGGAGGGCGCCACACACGAGCAACTTTTGTCGCAGCAACTAATTTGTCTCTCACATGAAGTCTACGGGTTTGTATGAAAGTTCGCGCATGTAGAGCTACGCGACAGCTGGGAAACCTTTTTTTTTCTGCGTGTTTGGACGCAACTGTCGCCCGTCTATTAGTTGCAATGCAAGTGCGCGCACGGCGACAAAAAAGTTGCCGGCTAGCCAGTTGCCTCTCAACCGAAAATTTAACAAAACAAGAGCGAGTCAGACTCGCGCACCGAGGGTACCGTATTGTGAAACGTGAAATGTTTTTAAACTTTCATCGGCGAGGCCTATAATCGTCAGAGAATTTTAATACTGCGGTGTAGAATATTGCCGTTTTAGATCAGCGCTGCGTGCGCATCGTCGAAATGTCGGCGAAGAGACAGCGACACTGCGACACAGAGAACAAAAAATTAGCTGGGTCGCTCGTCATCTCGTCATCGCCCCTTAGATGTTGGATTTGAATTTTCTCTTTTTAGGGTTCCGTACCAAAATGGTAAAAAGGAACCCTTATGGTGCGACTCAATCTGTCTGTCCGTCTGTCACAGCTGGATATCTCAATAATGCTATCAACTTGAAATTTAGAACAGTTTTAGATGACGTCTGCCCAACTATTTTTGAAATAAGTTTTTTTTTTTTTTGCAACGGACTGAAAGGGGTCTGAAAAATTCGAAGTGGTGCTACTAGGGCATGTAGGGTATCATATGAAAGAGCGCAGTTTGCACATTCTCAAACACTTTTTCTTTTCTTTTTCGGCCGCATAGTTTGCGACTTTTGATGAAAAATGAAAAAAAAAGGGGGCCCGAAGTTGCATAGATAAAAATCTGAAATTATTCTATAATCTATATGATAGAAGTTTATGTAAAGATTACAGGATAAATAAAACGATGTCTCTAAATAGCACACTTTTTCAGAAATCAACCACAAAAGTTACATTAGTTCCACTATCGGTCAATGGCGCTGACCTAAAACTGCAACTTTCTACACCGCAGCGTGCAGTGGTAAAATTCTCTGACGAATAATTATAGGCCTCGCCGATGAAAATTTAAAAACCTAAGCTGGTACGAACTCGCGCACCGAGGGTTCCGCCATCGGTGCGCGAGTCCGACTCGCTCTTGCCCGGTTTTTTTTTTTTATAACAGTACTTATGTAGGACCATAGTATAGAACAGATTATTTATTTGACAAACGTGATCTACAGATATAATAATATCGGATTAAATTAAGTCTTGTAATTATTATCACCACATGTTTTTGAGAATACATTTTATCATAAACTAGTGGACCCGGCGAACTTCGTACCGCCCCGCCGGCCGCTATGCCCTCGCTTTTTAAATCTCTGATATCTTCTAAGATATTCATTTTAATGATATACTGTAAAGGGCAATTTTGATCTACATTAAATGCACAACGTATCTAATGTCGCAATGCACAACGTATCTAAAGGGGAGCAGTGGTGGCCAAGTGGTAACGGCCGCGACTTACGAGTTGTAGGTCGTAGGTTCGAACCCAGACAGGCGCTTTACTTTGTGTTAATTATTTTATCACCACTGCTCTCAAAACGGTGAAGGAAAACATCGTGAGGAAACCGGCATGTCCTAGAACCAAAAATTCGAAGACATGTGACATCTGCCAATCCGCACTGGGCCGGCGTGGTGGATTACGGCCCACTCCCTCTCGTCGAGAGGAGGTCTGTGTCCCAGCAGTGGGAACATTATAGGCTGATTATGGTATCTAATGTATTTAATTGGTTATGGAATAATACTGTATAGTTTAAAATAGCTTGGTACCCATTTTTTTTTTGTAATACTTACGTAAAAGATAAAAATGGTTACTGTGGGTAATCATTATGAGATAAACATATACCATCGCGGTCTATTTTATCGATCTTTTTAAGATATACAATTCCGTAGTACATTAATTTGATCTATCTCGTAAGGTTTAGCTAGCGATTGCAATGTAAGCGCACAAAAATATGTTTGTTACGACATCACATTAAGAATCTTTGAATTTCTCAGCTTTTCTCTAAGATAATATGCATGTATTATACATACAAACCTTCCTCTTGAGTCACTCTATCTATTGCAGAAAACTGCATTAAAATCCGTTAAAAGACCTAAGCTTACAGACAGCGGCAGCGACGACTTTGTTTTATACTATGTAAAGATTACTTTATCAAGATTGAAGTTGGTCATCGGTTGCTATCGGACGATACGTTAAAAAAAAAAAATTATTCATAGTTTTTACCATTACACATACACACACGCACCCCCACACACATGCAAAAAAAACTCAATAATTTAAAAAAAGAGTCATTGTGTTAAGCATTATGTTAATACATTCGAAGTAAACCTTTGTACCTATTTTTCTGTTATTTTTTTTTTCTTGTCTGTTTAGTTTATACAGAATTATATATAATTATGTGTAAGTACAGTCACGAGCACTAATATGTCAACACTTGGCAACTTTAAATTGGATGGTATTTAAAAGTACTTCAATTTATTCCCATTTCATTTACCTAATTTTGCCTGTGTTCCACCAAATATACTGAATGTGCACCAAAATATGTTCATTAAAATATGTCATAACGAGCATCTATTTAACAACTGTTGCAAATTTGTAAAAATAGTAATACACCTAATTTTAAAAACAAGCATTTATTTTTTTAGTTTTACTTCAGATAATGCACTGCAAAATGTATTTGAATCAAACACCAATTAATGTCCAAATTCGGTTCTCGATAGCCTGCTAAAAATAATCTCTTTTTTTCCATATTTTTTTTCTATATAATCTAGTCGTTTCTGTCACTCGCCGGCCGCTGCCGCGGCACCGCTCGCTTCGCTCGCTCGGCTCGTGCGTCACAGTCACAGTTTTAACCTAACCTAAGCATTTTTTTTAAATAATTAACCTCGTCTAACTAATTCGGTTCTCGATAGCCTGTTAAAAATAATCTCTTTTTCCATATTTTTTTTCTTTAAAATTTAGTCGTTTCTGGCACTCGCCGGCCGCTGCCGCGGCACCGCTCGCTACGCTCGCTCGGCTCGTGCGTAGGAGGTCACAGTTTTAACCTAACCTAACTTAAGCATTTTTTTTTAAATAATTAACCTCGTAACTAATTCGGTTCTCGATAATGTCCATTTCAAAAAAATTAAAATAGTAAGTTACAAATATTTTGTAATATTTGGTGCACGATCAGTATTTTTCGGGGAAGAATAAAATAGTTATTGTTACAATAGAATATTTGCAGCGCACTACAATAAAAAAGTGTTATATCTTGGTGTTAATTTGGAATTTGTTTGATGTAACATATTTTGTTGGCCGAGTAGTTTAATTATAGTAAAACAATTAAACGGGTTTAAGATCAATATTTTAGAAATGCATACATAGATGTACCTTTAGATTTTTGGTGAACACAAAAATATTATCCCTTTAAATTGCAATTTTTTCACGAAATAACGAATGCAACGTTGAAATATGACATGACAATATGACGAAAATCGCCTTTGAGTAAAGCCAAGTGTATACATACTTATGCTCGTGACTGTACATACATTTTCCGCGATTGAGCAGAACCGAGGGTCAAAAGTGTTCGCTCAGCAATTAGGGAGTCATCTGACGAAACTAAGAACCAGTCCTGAAAGAGCTCTTTAACTCCGTTATCCAAGACGGTACCTACAAAGCCCGAGGCGTGGAGCAGAGGTGCGGTGGTTCTGTTCTTCAAAAAAGATGACAAATCCTTGCTGAAGGACTATAGACCCATCTCACTTCTAAGCCACGTATACAAGCTGTTCTCGAGGGTCGTCACGAACCGTCTCGCCAGGAGACTTGACGAGTTCCAGCCGCCAGAACCAGCCGGTTTTCGAAAAAGCTTCAGTACCGTAGACTTCAGTACCATACTGTTCGCCAAATTCTAAAGAAGACCGAGGAGTACAATCAGCCGCTGTGTGTGGCATTTGTGGACTACGAGAAAGCCTTCGCCTCCATCGAAATATGGGCAGTTCTGACCTCTCTGCAACGAGGTCGATTTGACTGGCGCTACATCGAAGTGTTGAGATGTTTGTATGACACTGCAAAGATGACTGTCCAGATCCAGGATCAGAAAACCAGCCCTATCCAACTGCTCAGGGGGATGAGACAGGGGGATGTAATATCCCCTAAATTGTTTACCAATGCGTTGGAAGACGTCTTCAAGACGCTGGACTGGACTGGACAGGGTATCAGTATGAAAGGCGAGTACATCTCACATCTTCGATTTGCCGATGACATCGTCATAATGGCAGAGACGCAGGAACAGCTAGACCAAATGCTGCACAGCCTAAATGAAGCCTCCCGGCGGGTTGGCCAGTGACCTCGACATGAATTTGCACAAGACAAAAGTCATGTACAATTCGCACGTCTTGCCGAGTCCAATCCACATCGAAGGGTCTCTTCACGAAGTTGTGAAGGATTATGTCTACCTAGGGCAAGTCATCCAGCTCGGTAGACACTTTGAGAAAGAGGCCGACAGAAGAATCCAGTTGGCAGCATTTGGAAAACTCCGTCAAGTCTTCTCATCGCCTATCCCGCAGTGTTTGAAGACTAAGGTCTTCAACCAGTGCGTCTTGCCCGTAATGACATACGGTGCTAAAACGTGGATACTGACGGTCGGGCTGGTCCACAAATTCAAGGTCTATCTCGGTCTAGCTCGGAGTCTCTTTGAAGGATAAAATCAGGAATTAAATTATCTGGAAAAGAACCAGAGCAAACTGAACTGGCAGTGTGCTGGCCAAGTCTGTCGAAGGACCGATGGCCGGTAGAGCAGACGAGTCCTGTAGTGGAGACCGCGTATCGGCAAGCGTAGTGTGGGACGCCCCCCAGCTAGATGGACGGACGACCTAAAGAAGGCAGCTGGGGTAGACTGGATGCGGAAGGCGGAGGACAGGGTGTTGTAGCGCAGTCTGGGAGAGGCCTATGTCCAGCAGTGGACTGCGATAGGCTGAATTGATTGATTGATTGACATACATTTTTAAATAAATATCCAACCTATAGTTAAAATGAACCAGTAGTGGCCCAGTGGTACCGGCTTTTTTTTTTGTTTGTTGTCGGGTTGGAAATCCTCATGGCTGTCCTCCGCCCTGGGGTTATGAGCAGAGAGGTCTGTCAGACTTTTAACACAGGTGTACGAGGGATGATTTTAGACTGACTAAAATCATCCCTCGTACACTTGTGTTGGGGGCTGCGGATGCGACTTCCGCTGCCCCGGACTGGTGACGGCCCGCGCTGTGAGGGCTACGCCCCATAAGGGGGAGTGAGGTGTTAAACTCCCCCAGTTACGTCTTAGAGAGTCGCGCGTGGGACACATACGCGCTACCAGCTCGGGTCCTGTGAATGGGGGGTGACGGATGTCCCCGAGTCCGTCGCCCCTGGACCCATTTAGGGGGGCTGGAAGAGGGCGGCCCTCCGCTGACGCAAAGTGCGCCTGCTACGAGACGGGAGAGCACTCGTGATTTCCCTTTCCCTTTCTGTAGCTTGCGAGATAATTGTTTCGCAGAAGGATAACACAACGTCCCAGGACTCTACACTGCCGACCATTGAACGAAACACGGTCGACAGTGACAGGTCGCTTCCTACTTCCAAAACGAGGCCACGGCGCGGCTCGTCCCATGCGAAACATTCGGCCAGAGTATGCGTGCGGCCGTGTCCTCCAGACATTGGACGCAGTGATGGTATCGAGCGTCCGACCAGCCAGTGGTAATTGCTGCCCCGATTTGTACCTAGGTCGTGTGTTCGAACCCAGGCAGGCGCTTTACTTTGTGTAATTTATTTCATCAACACTGCTTTCAAAATAATGAAGGAAAACATCGTGAGGAAACCAACATATGTCATGCCCTAGAACCGAAAATTCGATGACATATTGTGACATCAGTGACATCTACCAACCTGCACTGGGCCCGCGTGGTGGATTACGGCCACTCCCTCTCACAAAGAGGCCTGTGGCTCAGCAGTGGGAACGTTATAGGCTGGTTATACTAGATAAGGTATTATAAGAACGGAATAATGAGGTAGGTACCTATGATCAGCAACGAGTCTTTTCACTTCTGTTTTCCACTTAGGTAATAAGAATATGCAAGTATTTTACGTACCTGGCTTGCTTAACTTCTGATGTAAACGGTTCGGGAAGTAAACTTAGAAACTGTTCAACTTTATCCCATACAAATGGCTCTTTCGGCACCTGTAACAGCGTAACACGATTCTAACATAAGTATTAAGAATATTTTAATAATTATTGTACTTATGAAATACTAATAACAATAATCCAGGAGATCATATTATTATACTGCACTAGTTATGTGCGCAAACACAGGTGCACTCTCTGTTCCTTTACTCTCATAGTCCGATGGGACGGCAATTCGATACAGATCAGGCGCAGGACCAACGGCTTTACGTGCTTGTCGCGGCCCGGAGTTCGAAAGTTGGTGGTGTGACACCTCACACCACCAACTTCCGAACTCCGGGCTACTGAGAAATTCCCAATGACACTTTAGCGGACCTAGGAATCAAAACCCAGAACCCCACGCTCAGCAGTTGCGCTTGCGACCACGAGTCCAACGGGGCGAGTAACAAAGCGAGGGAAATACTATGTAAATTTACACAATCGACTAATGCCTGCGGTTTTACTCGCGTGTTTTACGAATATGTACCTCGCCACGATGATCCTAATGACTACGAATTCCGTTCGGGTTCGAAATAAGTTCGACCTATAACTGCAACTTTATCAAACATGAATATTCCCCACGGAAGTTACAATTTACGTATAACCCAGTTAGCATGGTGGGAAAGACTGCCAAGAGTGAACCGGACGGAAATTTAATTTAATACCGGCCATAAAACCAGACTCTGGGCAAACGCACTCTCTGCATCCGGTTAAACTGGAAGCCGACCCCAACATAGTTGGGAAACAGCTAGGCAGATGATGATGATGAAATCCAGATTCTGGGCTGTTACTGAAAAAATCCCAATGGAAAACCCCAATAACCCGACCTGGGAATTGAACCCAGGACCTCATGCATGAACTTGGACAAGACGAAAGTCATGTACAGACGCCAGCACATCAAGCTACTACAATCTGTCAAATTTATTTAATAGATTTTCAACTTTATCGCTAAAGCATAAGATTCAAAGTTGATTGTGAAAATTTGACAGTTTCGGGTGGCTTGATGTCCTGGCGTCTGTACAATTCACACGTCTTGCCGAGTCCAATCTACATCAGAGGGTCGCTTCTCGAAGTTGTTAAGGAGTACTTCTACTACCTAGGGCCAGACATCCAGGTTGGTAAACACAACTTCGAGAAAGAAGCCGACAGAAGGATCCAGTCGGGTTGGGCGGCATTTGGAAAACTTCGTCAAGTCTTCTCGTCACTTATCCTGCAATATGTGAAGACTAAAAGGTCTTCAACCAGTGGGACTGCGAATGACTGAGTTGATGATTCATAGGGATATTAACCCTAAGCCTTTTCATAATTCTGATTTCGGGTAATTATAACGCAGTTCAATAATGTAAAGAGTTTTAGTGTACATAGTTATCTGGTATATTATTAATTTATTATTGCGCACGTCGTAAAACTCTTACGCATTCATAAATTCATAATACCATACATATAAGTACCTACATACTATGACTACGGTTTTGATAACATAATTGTACCAATAAAATATCTTTGTACCTCTATAGATAAGACAATCAAAATGTAAGAAACGATTTCAATGTTACGTAAAGTGCCTATCTACTGAGAGATTATGTATAAACATAACGTCTCTTAGGCTGCGTTCTGAGTTGGGAAATAATCCATTTTAGCGTGCTTAAACCCGTACCGAATTAGCGTGAGCGTGATAACGATGTCCTGTGAATCGTCATAGATGACGTCATAACATGCGCTATCTTGCGATAACGCCGACCATGCGTTAGAATAATATCACCGTGAGCGCTGTCAAAAATGACAGTGTGTGTGAGTTGCATCATCTTTAAATTAAAGTAACGTGGCATTTTCGAAATTGTGCTTCTGGTTGACAGTCGCCAGTCGCCACCTAACCAAAGAAGAAGAAATGTAGTGTTAATACAAAGAAATACTGTAATAATATAATTTTTACATTGGGTAAGCACTGTGAGCGCGTTCACGAGCGTTCCGAATCGTTGACAGCTCTCAGCTATCATAATCGTAATATCTAAATCGGAACGCTTAAGACGAAAGCGCCAGGGTAGCCCGCTAAATTCAATTTTTTTTACGTTTTTTGCAATTTGCTGGTCAGTATTAAGTTGTACGTTGATTAAAATATGATTCGCGACCGTAACAAATAAGTACACACATCAACACGGTCTAGGGATATTTTTAAAAAAGCGAATTACTATCAATGTGTTAATTATTTATATGACATGTATATATTTAAAAGATACGTTATTTAATATTCTACCATTTTTTAATAATGGTTAAGGTACTTAGATTAAAATTTCAGGATTTTATGGAAAAAAAATGAAGCATAGACGGAAATCGTATATGAATGAACTTTTAATTTGTGAGTAAAAACTGAAAAAAATAGAAAAATCATGTAATTTGTGTTTATAAACTTGAAGTTAGTAGTCTGAGAAAGCGCCCATGATGTTCATAACACATCGGCAACGATTCGGCATGCTCAGAACAAGGTTGTCAATGTCTTGCTGCGGAATATTGTCCCATGTCCTTCTGAGGTGCGCAAAAAGTTGATCTTCTGTAGCCAGATTTTCAGGAACTTCCTTCAGAGCTCTTCTTTGCAGCATATCCCACGCATGCTCAATGGGATTTAGATCTGGCGATTGAGCAGGCCAGTCTAAGGCCCTAACATTATGTGTATGTAACCAAGCTGCTACCGTTCTCGCCGTGTGTGCCCGGGCATTGTCGTGCATGAGCAGGAAATCTTGCCCCATTTGTGTTCTGTGGGGCAAGATTACGGGCCCCAGCACCTGTTGGACGTATCGTTCTGCCGTCATATTGCCCCGCACCCAAACGAGATCCGTCCGTCCTCCAAGACGAATTCCTGCCCAAACCATAATTGTTCCTCCTTGGTATGGGTGAACTTCCTGAGGGTTCTGGAGACGGCTCCATCGTCCAGGAACTCGCCAAACACGCGTCCTTCGTGAATCTGGATGGAAGCCGAACCTGGATTCATCCGTGAACAGCACATTGGACCATTGCTCACGGCCCCGGTCCACGTGGTTCCGAACCCATTCTAATCGTCGTCCACGATTGCCTCTCCGTAAAGGTGGGACCCGGAGTGGTCTACGAGAGCGTAGATTGCTTTCATGCAGTCGCCTTCTTACAGTTTGGTCACTCACAAGCACTTGGTTTTCCACTCGCAGCCTTTGGACCAATTGAGTCGCCGTTGCATTTGGTTGTGCTCGCGCAGTAATTTGCAAAAATCGGTCTTGTCTGGGGGTAGTGATGCGACTTGGCCCCCGGTGCCTCTCCGCTACTTCACCTGTGGCACGATAGCGTGTCCACAATCTTGAAATTACATTTTGATGGGTCCCTATGGCCTCAGCAACATTACGCTGAACAGATCCAGCTTCCAGCATTCCCACAGCTCGTAACATCTCCGCCCTCGTCAAATGTCGGCGTTGCATGGCTACAATACCTCAATTTTAACTTTATCTTTCGTTTAAAAATGAAAAAAAACTGTAAGTAAACGTAATTCGTATTGTTTTCTAAATTTCGCACAAATGAAAATTCCCTCTCCTATACATCAAGACATTTTTTGCCACCGAAACAAAAGAATTTTCAAAAATTTAAATTTGGAATTAGTCTGAGATAAATTACAAACAAATCGGTGTATAAAAGATTCCAATGCGGCCAGTACTTTTCGAGTTATTTAATTGAGTATGAAATATCCCTAGACCGTGTTGATGTGTGTATTTACAGAATTATAATCATTAAAGTCATCAACACAACTCTCTAAGACCAAGTAATCCCCAAGAATTACTATTCCATGAAATCTTGACATTTGGGGATTATCTAACTTAACAAGTTGTATTACTGATTGTAACGATTATAATTCTGTAAATACATATTTGTTACGACCGCGAATCATATTTTAATCATCGTACAACCTAATACTGACCAGCAAATGGCAAAAAACGTAAGAAAATTTGAATTTCGCGGGCTACCTTAGCGCTTCCCCATTAAGAGAGGATGTGAGCGCTGTGAGCGATTATAGCTAATTCGGAATGCGGCCTTAGTAGATAACCTATTGCATTCATATCATATCTATGTATGTAGGTATCATTTACCTACTTACATAGGTATTGGATACAAAACTAGATAAGATCCTTATAAGTATTTTGATTGAACAACGCCATTCAATCCTGTCTCGTCGATTATTATTCCTTATGAGGTTTATATTTTACTAGCTTCTGTCCGCGACTTCGTCTGCGTTAAATTTCTTGTTCCCCCAATCCACCCCATTGCATCGTATCGCCTGCCCGCGCCATTACTTCGTTTTCGTTTAGCGTTCTTTCTGACTTTTTCCTTTTTTTTCGGCGCCTAAGGGACCTAGCGAGATGTTAAATTAAGGGTAGTATTTAAACGAGTGACTGTAAATTAAAGTTTTAAGTGACAAACATAATTAATTTACGATATAATATTACTAAGTGGGCGACTGACTGCGAGTGACGAGAAATCAACAGAACAGCAACTTACAAACATTAATTTGAGTTACTTAAAATACAAAATGAAGAGGTTTAAAGTAACCTAACACAACCGAACCTCGGGGTGCCCTTGGCTCGCTCTTGCATCCTATGTCGTGTGTGTGTGTGTGTCTTGTATCCTATGTGTATGTTTCTATATCAAACGTGACACACCCCTGTATTTCTAGTCGGTCACTTAGTAATTTAGTCGCACGGCTAGAATTTTAATATCTGAAATGGATTAATTACAACCCACTTTTTGTAAGCTCGTTCTGGATTTTAATATTAATTAATATTCGTCGTTAGTTTAGTTAATTTTTCGCTTACTCAAATTCATACCGCTCAAGTTATTAAAACAGTATCTCATCATCAGTCGCTAAGCTTTTTTTTATTCGATCATTTTATAATTCCCCTTAAATTAATAGCCTATAGCCTTCCTCAATAATTGGGCTATCAAATGCAAAAAGAATTATTCAAATCCGACTGGCAGTTCCAGAGATTAGCGCGTTCAAACAAACTAATATTAGTGTAGTTAAAGAAACGATGATTAAAGTTAAGTGAAAATTAAACGTCAAAAACAGTCGCTAGTCACTACTTCATTAGCAACGTTTATGAATACAATACAGGGGAATTTGTATAGATACCTCAATCTGCCTGACCTTTTCCAACTATGTTAGGGTCAACTTCCAGTCTAACTAACCGCACGCAGCTGAATACCAGTATTTTACATGGAGTAACTCCGGGATCTTGCCGTTTTGCCAAAAAGATTTTGCCAAAATTTCACTACCCAAACAAATTTTGGCAACCTTTTCTTAAACCAATGCAATGTTTGGAATGATTTTAGTACGCACATTTTCATTTGGTCAAATGTTTACTTGGCAGAATATTACCACAGATGGATAATGTCATTTAGGCATTTGGTCTTTAATCAAATGATTTATTACGGCAAAAAATCTTTAGACAATAAACGTTTGGTCAAATGATTTGTTATGACAAAAAATATAAAGACAAAAATAAGATTTTTTGGGAATTAAAAAATGCAATTTTATCTTTAAATAATAATCATTTCATTCATTTAAATTTTTTTTACAATGGACATTATCGAGAACCGAATTAGTTAGACGAGGTTAATTATTAAAAAAAAATGCTTAGGTTAGGTTAAAACTGTGACCTCATACGCACGAGCCGAGCGAGCGAAGCGAGCGGTGCCGCGGCAGCGGCCGGCGAGTGGCAAAAACGACTAAATTATATAGAAAAAAAAATATGGAAAAAAGAGATTATTTTTAGCAGGCTATCGAGAACCGAATTAGTTAGACGAGGTTAATTGTTAAAAAAAAATGCTTAGGTTAGGTTAAAACTGTGACCTCCTACGCACGAGCCGAGCGAGCGAAGCGAGCGGTGCCGCGGCAGCGGCCGGCGAGTGCCAGAAACGACTAAATTATATAGAAAAAAAATATGGAAAAAATAAATTATTTTTAGCAGGCTATCGAAAACCGAATTAGACGAGGTTAATTATTTAAAAAAATGCTTAGGTTAGGTTAAAACTGTGACCTCCAATGCACGAGTCGAGCGAGCGGAGCGAGCGGTGCCGCGGCAGCGGCCGGCGAGTGCCAGAAACAACTAGATTATAATATAGAAAAAAATTTGGAAAAAAGAGATTATTTTTAGCAGGCTATCGAGAACCGAATTAAACGAGGTTAATTATTAAAAAAAAGGGTTAGGTTAGGTTAAAACTGCGACCTCCTACGCACGAGCCGAGCGAGCGGAGCGAGCGGTACCGCGGCAGCGGCCGGCGAGTGCTAGAAACGACTAGATTATATAGAAAAAAATATGGAAAAAAACAGACTACCCGAAACTGAACTAGTTAGACGAGATTAATTATTTTTTTTAATTTGTCCCAGTGGAAAAAACACCCTTGTAATAAAACGTCTTCAAAGTTAGATCTTATGCTTGAAATGGCTGCCTTAAAACTGCGAAAACTGACGATACTAAATATTTGGCAAATGTAATTTTGCGTAAAATTAGTTATTCTAACTGAAATATTTGACTAAATAAAAATTGGTAAAAGTACTAGTTGGTAAACAAGTAACTTGTTTACCAACTAGTACTTTTACCAATTTTTATAACTTGTTACAAGTTATTGTTTAAACGTTCACTTGCCAAACATTAGGTTTGGGTTACAATTATTTGTGAAGAGATTTTTCGCTAAGTAATAATTTGGCAAATGAAATTATGCGGAAAATTGTTTGGGAAGTGATAATTTGGCAATTTCTTTTTGGTTAAACAAGGGAGACCCGTTGTCAGTCTTTTGGGCTTCTGGTTCTGTACCCGTTACGACTATCAAAGATCAACGAATGACAGCCGGTGTGCTTTCCGAGCCACTGAGGGCTCGGGTATGCAACCCATCCATGAATCGACAGCGGCAAACGTAGCTTAACCTTCGATCGACCCGTGCGGCTGTTATTATGTATAGGTACTGAACTGGTTGTGGTTTGTTATAGGTTCTATTTTCCTCTAGCTGAGTAGCTGCGCCCCCCGGTTTCACCCGCATAAGTGTCGATCCCGGGGGATTATTGGGATAATAAGGAGCCTATGTGTTAATCCAGGGTGTCCGCTACCTCCATACCAAATTTTATCAAAATTGGTCCAGCCGTTTGTGCGTGAAGAAGTAACAAACACACACACAAACTTTCGCCTTTATAATATTAGTGTGATGTGATAGTGTGATTTGTTCGTAAATTGCTATCACTAATCTGTCGAGTAAATATCAGCAGTAAGGTGTTATTTCCTGCTAGCTGTGGCTGTGAACCGGCTTGAGTATTGCATAATAATATCACAAAAGCTTGTCAATTTACTATATGCACATGCATCTTCGCGTGCAGGTAACCATAAACACGAAGGAGCATCTATTTCGGTCTCTATTAGTACTAACGAATGTATTCTAGACAGGAAGAAGACACGTTGTAGTTGCGCAGTTCTACACGTTTTGCTATCATAAATTTAATAGTAGGTAGTTCAGCAACAAAATTCGATAAACACTCCACTCCATAATTGTTCACTCCACGAAAAAATATAATAAAGAAACAGTCGTAAAATTAAAACAGCTCTCAATTTAGATGTAATGCAATAATTTCGTCTCAATTTAAATACGAACTCAAACTTTCTAATCTAAACAATTACAGTAAGTAGTTTTGAATATTGTCAAGGAGTCAGTCAGTCACAAAGATGAGACCAGCTGCCCATTTCAAAGCTGTAGAACAGGCAAGAAACTCCACAGCCACTCTTTTGAGTGATAACATACATTGATATTTGATACACATTGATTCATGTATAAACATAACTAAACGGCTATTTTTCCCGAAGGTTTAGGCAGAGGTGAACGTTCTATGTTACCTCAATCTAGGTAATTATGAAAATGTAACAGTTCAGCATGTTAATCGAATTTCGTTGCTGACTGTACCTTTCACATGTCAACGTAAACTGTAAATTGTTGCAATTAGGTTTAACTGTCTCTGTAGTTTTTACACAAATAAACAGACTATGTATGTACCTAATACTTATGTGATTACGGACGGAACTAGCTGTTGCCCGCAACTTTGTCTGCATGTGTTTTGTATTTCAACATTTCGATATACAAATATCCAGGACTAAAGTAGCCTTTAGGCTATGTCCTTCCCTAGGCCCTAGGCTATCTCTATGTTACTTTCGCATTTATAATATTATTAGTTTCGAGCAGTGGTGGGCATGGTGGCCCAGTGGTAACGGTCCCGACTTACGATTTAGATCGTGGCCGTGGGTTCGAACCCAGACGGGCGGTTTACTTTTGTAAATAATTTTACCACCACTGCTCTTAAAAGGGTGAAGGAAAACATCCTAGAACCAAAAATGCGAAGACATCTACCAACCCGCACTGGGCCCGCGTGGTGGATTACAGCCCACTCCCTCTCACCGAGAGGACGCCTGTGTCCCGGCATGCGGCAGTGGGAACATTATAGGTTGATTATGCTATGAAGTCTGAACGTAACGGTATAGGTAGGTACTGCAATATTATTACAAGATTTGCATCAACGTGGTTAAGTGATATTGTAGATGCGTTTATTTATTACTTAGTGTTAAAATAGATTGCAGGTTGAACAATGTAGGGGAGAGCAGCGAGATGAGGCGGAAATTAAAGCCACAGTTATATCACATACTAGCTATGCCCGCGACTTCGTTTGCGTGCATGTAGGAAAATAAATTGGATTTCATGGGTTTATTTTTTTTTGGGCTGAACCCTAATTATTTTTATGAAATTTTAGATAAATAAAATTTAAGTGTCTGTTTGTAATGTCAAAAAACAGCTTTTTACTAAATGCGGAAATTTATACGGTACGCGGTACTTAATATAAATAAACATTTTTTTTATATGATGTATCTGTTGCAGTTGTATGCATTTAGTAAAAAGCTGTTATTTTGACAGTACAAAAAGACACTTTAATTTTATTAGTACCTACACAGAATGAATTTTTCAAGTGGGCGTGGATGACCAAATCCGAAACTATGAGGAATAGCGAAAAGTCCATAAGAGTCGCGGGCTCGATTTTGATGAAAACTAAAACTGCATTAAGATCCTATACTACGTCAAATGGCTTAGCATGATCCTCCGTTATGTCGAAAATACCGGAGCATTAATTTTGAAATAAATATATGCTAAAGTTGAGGATTAATGTTAGGTACTATGTTAGACGAAAACACGATTCCATAAAATTTTCTCGATAGAAAAAAAATCCAAAGTTACCTCCAAACCGAACAATAAACCGCTGGTATTAAAAAAATACTTCAAATTAGATCATGAAACTTTGTATACTAACTGAACTAACTATAAAGCAGGTCTTATGTTAGCTAGTTTTTTTTATTTACCTTTATTTTCACCGTAAGAAGCAAATACCTAAACTATTGGCGCTGCCTTCCGCCCAGCACCGCACTCTGTTTCGCTCTCACACAGTCCGCGAGCAGTATCGTGCGAGCGAGATAAAGATTGAATTTTAGCTGAGGTAGTATAGGCTCTTAAGTATTGGATTTTTGAAAAAATCAATATTTCTAGCCAGGAATCGAACCGGTTCGGTTGATTGAAAAAAATCAAAACACACACTGTGTTATTACACCATTCGATAGTGTCGCTAATAAGGATCGAATTTTGGGAAGTAATGACATACGGGAAACTAAAGAAAAGAGCTCATTTTTAACAAAATACTTTTTTTTTTTCTTATGTTACCTAAGTACCTATTAAACCTTAACTGATTAATTGTTCAAAATTATGACCGTTGTTTTCAATACATAGCTGGATTCGATGTCTCAAGAATTGTACTGCGATAAATGTAAGTAAATGCGATAATCGCCATTTTGTTGAAAAGGGTGGTCGAGGCTAAAAAACAAAAATTGGGGATTTCGAACATTCAAACTCCACCACAGGGGCAGTGAATAATACATCATCGAATTCATCCATTGTCAAAAATAATTATAATTAATCTGAATTATAGTAAGTATAGTGAAGAACACTAATTGTATTAAAAAGTTGTGTTTATTTTCATTTAACCTGCTAACTATCGTTTATAAACCCATGTCCCATTTTGAGTTAAAAAATAAATGGTCAGTTTAATCATACCTTAGCTAAAACATGCCTGTGGTGATGGCAGGTAATGCATCCATTGTGGTTAAGTTATGTTTACCGCAGCCAATACCTGAATGGGTAACCATATTTATTTACTAGACCCTAAGCAGAACAAACCATTTTTTTTTTGTAAGATCAATGCGGTGAATTTTATATTTTTCATTAATTATGATTTGTGCCTGTTTAGCTTTTATGAAAAGTGAATAAAGATAATGATAGAAATTATAGTTAGCTAGCCATGAAATAATGATAAAAGATACATACATCTCTTCCTAGTTGAACTTTGTGCATTTTTGCCATTTGTGTTGCCACTAAAGGCCATATGTTGTCATTGGTAACTGTTTCAACGTCTAGGGTATGTCCAGGGTAATATTGGTATGCCAGTCCATTTTCAAAGATTCCATAAATTTGAGGTGCCAATCCAAGAACATTCAGTGTTTTGATGTTTCTAAAACATAAATTCATATATATAAAACAAGACAATTCATATTTTATTACAAATTCCCTGATTTATGTGCTTATTATCTATACTGATTACCGACTGAGTATTTACTATACTCAGTTTTATGGTTCCACATCCAAAAGGTTTAGGATTGCTAACAAAAATATATGTACAGGTGACCAACATTGTCTGACCCACCTAACATTGCCTGCCCCACTGTTAAAGTTGAACAGCTTCGGCAATAGTTACTACCTAATCTTTAATTTCTCGTATTCTCAACCAGTCATTGTGGCTTCGCGGTTCGATGCTGGATTGGCGACGAACAACATGTGGGTTCGAAAACAAAATCCACCTATTATCTTTTATTTATTTTTTTATTTGTTTTCATTTATGATTTCTACAATGTTTCTTGCATTATTAAAGAACGACCAATATGATTTTCGCCTAACAACTTTTCTGGAAAACAAGTGGGTAAATAAAAAAAAACTATAAGTCCTCAAATGAGTAGGACGAAGTAAAAGTTTACTTCGTGGGGTAGATGGATACTAAATTGATCTAAGTGACAAAAGTCAGTCTACCTACCTACGCCTAAACTAAACAGTGACTGCCCACAAACATTTCTAAAACGTTTGACGTACTTAAATCGTGAAAAGTATTTTTAATGAATTTGGTGTACCTAATCAAAGCGTCATGTCGCAACTTAATGACTATACAAAACATTGCCGGCTGGATGTCGTCTATGGGACCTGATGAATTGGTAGAAGTTGGTGGTCGATTTAATAGTAGTCAGTATTTGGAGATTCTGCGTGACGTCATGCTGCCGACCGACTGTGCGAATTGCCTATTCAAATAGGTACTTGGTATATATTTACTTCGTGCAAGATCCACTACCATCCACCGTGCAGGCATTGTGCGGAATTGGTTAGCTGCTCAAGAAGGTGTAACTGTTATTTACTGGCCATCTAAAACTCCCGATTTGAACCCTATAGAAAACCTATGGGGTCAAATGGTTTTAAATTGGAACTCATTCGAAGTGCGAAATAAAAACAATTTGGCTGAGATCGTGTCATCGACATGGGAGCACATGAGAGGAAAAAATTCGTGTTGGAACATGGTGTGCGGTATGCGTAGCCGCTTACAGCAAGTTATAGAAGGAGACGGTGCGCCACTCCGCTACTAACTAATCTAAGTACTTATATGTATTTTGATTCACACTATGTAAAAGTTGGTAAATGCTCAATTGAATGAATGCTAAACCATTAAAATGTTGCAGATTCTGTGGTGATGTTATTGTTATAAATGGAAATGCATTTTTCTATTTAAATAACACGTTGATTCACTACATATACCTACTTAGCTATAAATCTGTAAAACATTTCACAAATTCATTCATTTTCTCGCATTTATACATCAATGTTTTCTCGATAACAAACTTCCAAGCATTAGCATGACCTTTTTTAAATGTTTATAAATGGTTAGGTTTGCGTATTTCCCTTTCCGTGTCCAACTGGCGACACCGCCCACCGGTCTCGCGAAATCCACACGCTTTTGTATTACTACACAATTCAACCAACCCGTGCTCAACTCGCGTCAACTGCGCACGTTTTTGCGATCAAGCAACGTTAAAAGAGGTTTTACAAAATAGTGTGCAATTGAATTGAACACGGTTTTTTAACTGGTCTTTTCGAAACAAATCCGTGCTCATTTAGCGCGTTCGTAAATGTTCGGAATCGTGCGGGCCGAAGCAGGCGGGAGCCGCCGCGCTGCCGCAGGGGCGGGGCGCCCGAAGTTGCATTCGCGCGCTGTTATTTGCTCGTCAGTAACGAGCTGGAAGTCGGGGGACCTCTTAGAATAGAAGGTGTTCCACAGAACGGTCCCCCGATTTCCATATGAATTTCTATTTGAATAAAATTTTATTTCATGCTTTTTGTAGGGATACCTTCATTTTTTTATTATTTTGTGTCGAGGGTTTTTAAATTTTTAATTAATTTTTTTATTTATGTTATCACAAAGGCGTGCTCAGTTGATGCGAATTGAACACGGGTTAGTAGAATTCCGTAGGTACTAATACAGAAGCGTGTGGATTTCGCGAGACCGGTGTCGCCAATTGCACACGGAAAGGGAAATACGCGTTAGGTTTGATTATGATATTACAAAAATGTATTAATTTTGAACTATGAGCATTTACTTTATCTTACTTATGTATATTTTAATGAAATAATAAACATTATTATTACTTGCAATGATTTTATTTTATTTCTATACAAACTGCCCATTTAAAAAGATATTACCCGACTTCGTTTGTTAAAAAAAGTAAAAAAAAAGATAATAATTAAAAACAAAACATTGCTGCATTGCTAACAAAAAGCTATATTTAGGTTATTCCTGGTTTCGAACGCAGACAACGATGAATATCGAGCTGCCTTAGGCCCGGCGCCCACTATCGGCATCGGCACGGCTCAGGATTTTTATGCGACGAATAAAAATGCAACTTAATTGTATGACAATAAAATTTAAATTTCAAATTCGACCTTAGTTGTGATGATAGACGCAATATTCTAAAGAATTTGAACCATATCGTATATTTTCATAAAGTGTATTATCGCACGATCACAATTCACAACCAGCTATTAAAATGAAAAAATTGTACTGATGAGCGATATTTTTTTTTTATTAATCCTCCCTCGCCGTAATTTTTTTTTTAATAGTCGTGAAACTTATTCTGCCGTCATAAAGAAAAAGGGCTCAACTAAAATGTTTTCCAAAATTGAGTAAAAAAACCGGGCAAGAGCGAGGCGGACTCGCGCACCGAGGGTTCCGTACCATCATGATTTTAAATTTTCACCGGCGAGCTACTTACTAGATCTCGTTCAAACCAAACTTCGGTGGAAGTTTACATGATAATGTACAGAAAGCGTCACTATGTCCTAACCCCTCAAGTTTTAAAATGTTACACTGCTACAACATTGAATTCCTTACTAATAATCTAAAGAATACTTCAAAAAGAGTCCATTGTGTTGACTCGGATTCGAACCATCGCATCACCGAACGTCGTCATACTCATACCGGCAGTTTGACGAACTAGCCAGCGAGCCCATATGAATTGCGATGAAATTGTTATCTACTATCGGCTGAGTCATTATATCTTTAGGTCCCTGTCTAATCGAAAGATGTTATAATTTGAGGGTATCCATTAATTTTACTTACTTACGTTGTCTTTATAAAATTAATCCATACCTTCAAGTTAGAACTTTGTATACGTACACTTAAAACGGCGAAGAGTAAACGACTACTATTTATCAATTATTTTTTTAAATGATTTCTGATTTTATGAGAACTAAAATAGTTGTTCTGTTTGTTGTAAAATAAGATCATAGTTTTGTTAAATAATAGCAATAATAAATATTATTAAATGATTAATAAAGTATTTTATTTTTCTTGATTTTTTAATTCTTTATAAATAATTACTACATAAAACAAAATAGAAAAATATACCAAAATAATATAATGAACAAAACGCACATTTTGTGCCTATATAGGATTTGAACTTCCAATCTTATGCACGGTAAGCGGTCTTGAAACCTCCAGTCTATTTAGACGATGAATAAGTTGTCGTAAATGTTAACCTTATTATTGTTGCTTGTCGTCGCAAAAGTATTGTTTTATTGAAAAAAACAATAATAAAAACAGAATTTAAAAAAAAATACTTACTTAAACTTATTTATTCACTAAAACAATACATTATTTAAAATAAAATGTTTTTGCAAAATACAAAAACCAACTTGGGCCTATCACGGATTTGAACGCACATGTCTTTTGGTGGGGTAACTACTTAATGGAGCTGTGTGTACATCATATATTTTTTTTAGTTTTATCATTCTCTTATTTTAGAACTTACAGGGTGGGGGCGGGACATACATTTTACCACTTTGGAAGTGTCTCTCGCGCAAACTAAAAATGATATTAGAAACCTCAATATAATTTTTGAAGACCTATCCATAGATACCCCACACCCCAGACGTATGGGTTTGATGAAAAAAAAATTTTGAGTTTCAGTTCTAAGTATGGGGATGGGGAACCCCCATAATTTATTGGTTTTTCAATTTTTTTGTGAAAATCTTAATTCGGTTCACAGAATACATCTACTTACCAAGTTTCAACAGTGTAGCTCTTATAGTTTCGGAAAAAAGTGGCTGTGACATACGGACGGACCTGACAGACATGACGAATCCATAAGGGTTCCGTTTTTTGCAATTTGGCAACGGAACCCTAAAAACTGGCATATGCTACTTTTTTTACTCATTCCAAATATGTATATTTAACTGGCAAAAATGTTAGTCGTGCCATTTTTCTTTATGACGGCAACATTAGCCTTTCAACCTTAACAACAACCATTTATAATGATTAAAATCGCTAAACAACATGATTTATCGAAATGCTTGCACGGAGTATTTCAAATGTTCATGATAAGGTTCAAATTCGACCATCACTCAAGTCGGTCAGATAATGTTGGCCACGGACTGTACCTTGTTTAAATTTCAATTATAAATAAACTTTTTTAGTCCTTCACTCTGGGCAAGCCTTTTTTAATTAAGCCAAATTATGAACTGATACTGGGCTGAATCCTAATTTTTAGTATTAAAACTTAGTAGAGTAACATTTCATAACTGCAGTGGTACTTCTTTTGAGACTAAGTTGGTATAAAATCTTTTTATAAATTATGAGCAGCGCCCCACGGTATCACCCGGATAAGTGTCAACCCCTGGGAATATCTGAATAAAAACTATCCTGTCCTTTCCCAGGACTCAAACTATCTCTATACCAAATTTCATCGAAATCGTTTCAGCGGTTTAAATGTTAAGAGGTAACAGACACACTTTCGCATTTATAATATTAGTATGGATGTTGAAGTATTTACCTAATTTCAGCAGTACGATCAATAAATAAATCAGTTTTGTTTCCATAGATGCGAACCAGCATAATATCCTTTTCGCCACTTGTTTCCAAAAATTTACAAGAAACTAGTTTATTTGTTATTCCATCTGTTAAAGTCTGAAAAAAAAATATAATTAATTTATACAATTATTGTATTTTATTGTATAACCTTTTTACTTAACCCTATTAACCTAACATAATGTAATATCCTAATGAAATAATGCCTCATAGAAAATATTCACATCCTTGAATAATTTTAATAACCATTTTTCAAGGCAGCCCAAACAAACCTATAATTTAATATCTTCTTGAGTCCAGTCAAGTCTTATTTTTTACGTAACTTTAAAACTCTCGCATAAACATCATTTTCAACAATTTTAATTGGAACGAATATCTGTCTCCAGCAGCTACGCAAACCAACACATCACATTAAATCTAAATACCACCATTAATGAATACACAGCATACCTTTAATTTAATATCTTCTTGAGTCCAGTTAGGTCTTATATTTTTAAGTAACTTTAAAACTCCCGCATAGAGATCATTTTCATCAATTTTCACTGGAACGAATATGTCTCCAGCAGCTAGACAAACCGACGACATCACATTAAAATGTAAATACCACCAATATTGAATACAGCGAGCTGTCGCGAAGTCCTAGGCTGCAATGGCAGTTTATCCGACGAATAGTAACAATTTCTGTGTGAGAATGAGAATCACAGTCACAGAGCAATAAATCAAGAACCACCAAGATAGTTTAAAACTTTGAGCTCTATTGTGGCTCTAACTTGACATTGACAACAAGGAATCTTGACAACCAACACTTGTCACTTGTGACGCGCACGTAGACAGAGTAATCTATAGACCGTAGACAGAGTAATCTATGGACTCATGGTATCCGTGTCACCGAAAGGGACAACAAATTCCGGCAATCTTCATCATAATATCATTTTTACAGCTTATTACACTACACCTTACTATTTTCACAGTAGAGATGGGCCTAAACGTTAAAAAAAATAACACTGCTAAATGCTAATGCTAAAAATATTTAACACTTAAAATTAGCAGTTATATTTAGCAACTGTTAATTTAATCACAGACAGATTGCTAACAAAATTAATTCTCATTTCCTTCATACTTTTCACAGGCTTAAAACTGTCAACTTTTTCTGTTGGCGTATTTCAAATGAGAATCAATTTATTTACGATTTCTTTTTATATAGCTGTTTTTTTTTAGTATTTATAATTTTTGTTTATTAATCATCTTGTTTTTATTTCTTTTTTTTTCTGAGAATCTATTTATTTACAACGTATTCTTTTTTTATAGCAGTTTTTTTTAGTATTTATAATTTTTTTTATTAATCATATTGTCTTTTTTTTCTTATTAACATACAAACTAAATAATCATCTTTGTGCAGATATAATATATATGGTAAGATTAGGTAGGTACTTTTTTTTTTAATGTTATATATTTAAGTTATCGGTAGTTGAAAATCATTAAAAAAACAACTAAATAACAATCTGTCTGACTTAACAATGAACACAAAATAAACAGTTCACAGTTGCTAAATGCTAAGTTGAAATCAACTAAATAACAATCTGTCTGACTTAACAATGAACACAAAATAAACAGTTCACTTCACAGTTGCTAAATTGCTAAATGCTAAGTTGAAATCAACTAAATAACAATCTGTCTGACTTAACAATGAACACAAAATAAACAGTTCACAGTTGCTAAATGCTAAGTTGAAAACATTTCAATAGAGACGGAACAACATGTTGTATCCTTTTCTTTCTTTTGTACAAAGCTGCCTGCAGTAGTGGGTTAGAGCGAGACAAATATATATCAATCTGTGTGTGGACTGTACGCAGGTCGCAGAGTAGGTACCTGACGCCGCGCCGCTGCCATTATTATTAATTTGTTATCTGTGTAGTGTGTACAGACGCCAGCACATCAAGTTACTACAATCTGTCAGATTTCTTTATTAGATTTTCGACTTTATTGCTAAAGCATAAGGTTCAAGGTTGATTGGGAAAATCTGACAGTTTCGGGTAGGTTGACCTGCTGGCGTCTGTACATGTGAGATGTGACTGCTAAATTTAACAGCTATTTTAAAATTTATTTAACAGGTGTTGACACTAAAAAAATATAGCAGTGTTAATTTAACAGCTTATTAATTTTAGACCCATCTCTATTTCACAGTGGCGCAAATTTAAAAAGAGAAATATATTAACGTCACTAGCAAAGAAAAGAGACAGAGTAAGAATATTTCTGTCCCTTACTGCGTGTCGGCTAAGCACATCAATGTGCACAATTATGAAAATAATAACATTATGAATGAAATAATAAAAACTATATCGCGATTAAACGGAAAATAAGATCTTTTTCGTGCATATACTATTATTGAATTATGCACGAAAAAAATCTTATTTTCCGTTTAATCGCGATATAGTTTTTATTATTTCATTCATAATTTTTATTATTTCATTCATATACGTCAAACTTGTTGTGCACATTGATATGCTTAGCCGACACGCAGTAAGGGACAGAAATATTCTTACTCTGTCTCTTTTCTTTGCTAGTGACGTTAATATATTTCTCTTTTTCTTGTGCGAATGAAAAAGAAGACATGCAGCAGTCTATAGTTTACTCTGTCTACGCTATAGACCTTATACAAAGAAAAGTATAGACGGCGGGTAGCGCCATTTCATTTCCACAAGAAAGGGATAAAGTATTGAGTTATTATAAGTAATAGGTAATACGTAATACGGGCTGGTTTCCGCAACTCCACGACAATGCGCGTATTTATAAGTAACAGAAAAGGATAAAGCTATACTATTTCCGTCTCTCAGTGCGTGCCCGTTTTTTCAAGGCAGCTACTTAAGTAGCCAATGTTATTTAAGTTAGTTTTTTGGCTCATGTGTGGCCACGCTACCCGATGCTCTATAGCTTTCTTACTCTAAGCTATAGACTCAAGGTATCCGTGTCACCGAAAGGAACAAAAAAAAAAAAATTTTAAAAAGTAATTTAAAAAAATTAAACCGACTTCAAAAAGAAATTAACTCAAAATTATGAAATAACTTTAATTTCGGAAGTCGGTGTCTTGGGATCCTGTATTTGAGTTTTGCCACCGACTTCCGAAATTAAAGTTATTTCATAATTTTGAGTTAATTTCTTTTTGAAGTCGGTTTAATTTTTTTAAATTACTTTTTATTTGGTAATTTTTAGTTGTTGCACTAGAATTTGACCAAGGTTTTGAGATGTTTTCCCTTTGACACTACACCCGTAGCTCGTATCAATAAGCCAGGCCGTCACACTTTCACGTCTTAGTCCATATCTTGAAAATTACTGAATCGATTTTGATGAAACTTGCACTGTTCCCTAAGTTGAAGTAAATGTAAGCCAATAAAAAAAGAATGGTCACGATCCGATTAATAGTTACGGAGATATGCGTGGACAAACATACATACATACATACGTCTATAAAATTTGGTATATTTGTTTGGAAGCCCTAATAGATTGTCATATGTGAATATAATGCAATTCCAATAATATTACATACATACGTATCGAATTGATAACCTCCTTTTTTTTGAAGTCGGTAAAAAAAGTAATTTAAAAAAATTAAACCGACTTCAAAAAGAAATGAACTCAAAATTATGAAATAACTTTAATTTCGGAAGTCGGTGTCTTGGGATCTGTATTTTAGTTTTTTGCCACCGACTTCCGAAATTAAAGTTATTTCATAATTTTGAGTTCATTTCTTTTTGAAGTCGGTTTAATTTTTTTAAATTACTTTTTATTTTGTAATTTTTAGTTTTTGCACTAGAATTTTACCAAGGTTTTGAGATGTTTTCCCTTTGACACTACACCCTTAGCTCGTATCAATACGCCAGGCCGTCACACTTACACGTATTAGTCCATATCTTGAAAATTACTGAACCGATTTTGATGAAACTTGCACTGTTCCCTAAGTTGAAGTAAATGTAAACTAATACAAAAAAAATGGTCACGATCCGATTAATAATTGCTGAGAAATGCGTGGACAAACATACATACATACATACATACATACATACATACATACATACGTCTATGAAATTTTGTATATTTGTTTGGAAGCCTTAGTAGATTGTCATATGTGAATATAATGCAATTCCAATAATATTACATACATACGTATCGAATTGATAACCTCCTTTTTTTTTTGAAGTCGGTAAAAATACAACTGAGTATTTTGTGAATATTTCAAGTACCTACCGGTTGCCAAGATATCGAGCAAAAAAATCGCGTTTGTTGTATGGGAGCCCCCCTTAAATATTTATTTTATTTGGTTTTTAGTATTTGTTGATAAAGCGGCAACAGAAATACATAATTTGTGAAAATTTCAACTGTCTAGCTGCAGCTGTTCGTGAGATACAGCCTGGTGACAGACAGACGGACGGACGGACGGACGGACGGACAGACAGCGAAGTCTTAGTAATAGGGTTCCGTTTTTACCCTTTGGGTACGGAACCCTAAAAATAAAAACACTCTTTTTAGAGCGTATTGCACCTGTTTTTATTCGAGCGCCCTGTGGGCTAACTATACTCAAAAACAGTGCAGCGCCCTACGAGTCCAATTCAACAATGCCTACAGGATGTTGTTGGGGCTGCCGCGGTACTGCAGTGCGTCGGGGATGTTCGCTGAGTCGCGCATTGACTGCTTCTTTGCGACGATGCGGAAACGGTGCACATCCTTGGTGCGCAGGGTCCGCGCCAGCTGTTGGAGCTGGACCATCTTGAGGATGATGGCTGAGAGGTTTGACTGTCACTACATGAACCATTGTTGTATGATTAATGTAGTAGTGACAATAAAAATTACTTAAATAAAATAATCATAACGCATTATTGTTCATTATCTGTCCCTCTTTTCTGTTGTAGAATATTAAAATGTTGAATAAATGATAATTATTAATAAACAACTTTTATATTAATTTAAATTATGTAACATTTATGATTATTTCTAATTTGTAATTAAAATTTGTTGACTTTGCTAATTTAATCTGTAAGTAATAATGAAATTGTGTGTTGTGTTTAGTCTTATTTTTGATTATTTTTCTATATTTTATTTTATGTTTACTGACAGGGCCGTCTTTACCTATTGTGCAGGGTGTGCGTTGCACACGGGCGCAGCGGTCCTAGGGGGCGCCGAGCGCCGCTCGCTTCGGAGACCACTCGGCGCGCGCGATGGCCGGCCGTGGCACTTTCCATGACCAACGTAAAAAGAGCTCCGCTTTCCATACATTTTGTATAGTATCTAGAGCTCTTCTTATATTTGTCGAATTACACCAAAGCAAGCCGCGCCACGAGCGCGCGAGCGGCTTTTACAATATTAACTTTTTTTTCAACATGAAATAAACCTTATTACATTATTAAAGATTATATTTTGAGTGTAGTAGCACAGTATAAAAACCATACAGTAGGTCGACGCCTTTGATCTCGTGGTAAATGCCGACAACGTCTAGACATTGTCGTGACAGCTAGGGTTGTCACTTGTCTCAAGTAAACAATATTAATTTATTTATTTGAGATCAACATCGTCCTCAACATTACTATTATCATAAACAATAATTAACAATTATCAAAATATAGTCTTTTTAACCCCCCACGCAAAAACGACGGGGTGTTACAAGTTTGACGTGTCTGTGTGTTGGGTGTCTGTCTGTGGCATCGTAGCTCCCGAACGGATGAACCGATTTTGAACCGATGGTGAATTAGTCAGAAGTGTTCTTAGCTATGTTTGATGAAAATCGGTTCAAGATGGCCCCCACCACAAAATGGCGGATTACATAATTTTTCACAACTCCCTCAATATGGGTATCAAATGAAAGGGCTTGACTAGTGGAATACTATACACTATGATAAATTTCAAATCCAAGATGGCCGCCACCACAAAATGGCGAATTACATTTTTTTTTTCACAACTCCTTCAATATAGGTAAGTATCAAATGCAAGGGCTTGATGTAGACAACTCGTTATAGGTAATTATCATATTATGTTAGTTTTAATACTTGTACTATTTATTCTGTGGTTTTACTACAAGTCTCGAATAACGCATGCGCAGAACGTCATTTTTGAATTCGCGCGCGCTCCGCCGTTCGACGCGGCGGGAGGCCGCCGCACGCCCAACCAGTGTACCTTGACCCGCGACTGTGAGCGGCTGTGTGTAAATCGCCGTGGCGTTCCCGCCAAAAGTTTAGTTAGTCCCATGCTAGTATGTTGTTGTGTTAATTTATAAGCTAGTTCTGTTGTTGTGTTTTGTGTGAGAAGCCAATATATACTCTGAAAACCGGTAACTTTGTTTGTCTTGTTGAAATCCCGCCATAATGAACATTGGTCCTTCGAGCCGGATAAAATGGACAGCAAAGTTACTGGCGTCGTCACAAGGAGCAAAGCCCACGCTGGAGCTGAGCCACGACCTGAAGTGAACACGACGTGTGTCACTACGATCCCGCGTAGTGAAGTTGTTGCCACGTCGACCGGGTCGCGAACAAGCCGTGTGAGCCGCGAAGCGCTACGCCTCCGTGCCGAGTACAAGGCCGAAGAAGAACTCGCCAAGTTGAAAGAACAGCTTATAAAAAAGAAACTAGCGTTGGACATCGCGGAGATTGAGAACGATGCATCAGAAACCCACGCTCACAGTGTATGCAGCAGTAATAAAGTGGACGAGTGGCTAAGCTCAAGTCAAGCCCCATACGAGCACGCGGAAATACCGCCAGCGCCCCGTGCGCCGGCCGGCGCGTGCCCGCCCGAAGGCCTAGCTCGAGAGCGCGCGCGCGGGTCCGCGCATGCGCCGTACGCCACGCCCGGTTTTCCCGGGCTTTTTGAGCCCGTGGCGGCGTCCATCCCGAAATATGCGCCTGGCGCTCCGCCCGAAGGCCTAGCTAGAGAGCGCGCGCGCGGGTCCGCCGCGCATGCGCCGTATGCCACGCCGGGTTTTCCCGGGCTTTTCGAGCCCGCGGCGGCGTCCTCCCCGTCCATCCCGAAATGTGCGCCTGTAGCCCTGCCCGAAGTGACCACCGCTGGCACCGTCGCTGCTTCCGACATCATGCACCTAGCCGACGTTATCATTACGAACATGACGAAGCGGCCACGACAAAATTATGATCTTCCCGTGTTTGAAGGCAGCCCGGTAGACTGGTTGGCGTATCGTCGTACCTACGAAGCTACCGCGTCCACGTATAGCTTGTACGAGAACACCGTGCGACTACAAGCATCGCTCCGTGGCGCAGCAAAGTGTGCCGTTGAAGGTCTGCTGCAAACCGGGTCCGACCCATCGGACGTAATAAATGCCCTAGAAGAGGAGTTCGGACATCCCAATTTACTGTTAGAAACAGCACTTCATAGAATTCGAAGTTTACCACAAGTATCCGACAGTGGCGTCGAGTTAAGAAATATGACGTGCGTTATACGAAATTGCGTGTACATTCTGAAAAACATAAAAGCAGAGGGTTATATAAATAACCCCCAAATAACGCACGAAATACTTAGTAAACTAACTCATGTTCAACGAGCGCAGTACGGCGAGTTTGTGATGAAAATGAACACCGGCAGTAAACAAGATCTTCGTGTATCGCCGAACATAAATATTGTGCTCGACTTCCTGAGTCATTTGTCAAGGGCATCAGCTTATTACCTACCACTGAACATCGAGCCTAATAATATTTATCGTAACCGGCCCACCGCTGCTGCCAACTCTGCTAACGCAGCCGCCGTGAACATATCGCGCGCCGGGCGCGCGGATCCTGCTCGGCGACAGCAACGGGAACATACTCACCGTGTACATATTACCAGCGAGGAATCTGCGTCATCGAGTAGGTCGCCGCCGTGTACGTCGTCGTCATCGAATGTGTGCGTGTTATGTAGTAGTGCGGGTCACCGACTACCCGAGTGCGATAAGTTCGTAAATAAAAGTGAACAAGAAAAGTGGGACTTCGTAAAGGTAAATAAACTATGTTTTAAATGTTTAGTGCAAAGTCATTCTCGTTATCGCTGTCGCGCAAAACGGTGTGAAAAGTGTCGTTCCCCGCATCACACACTTCTCCACTACAAGAAGTCGAGCGCCCCGGACGCCGGCGCGGCCGCAGCCGCCGGCGCTGGCGCGCCAGCTGTGGCCGGCGCGGCCGCCGTACAATCGCCGTCGGACGCCGAGTCAGTGACGAGTATGGGTGAGCAGTGTCGAAACACAAAAACATTATTAAAAATTGTGCCTGTAACTATTATTGTAAATAATGTCGAACATAATTGTTATGCATTGCTTGATGATGGTGCCACTGTGTCGTTAATTGATTCAAGTGTTTGTAATTTTAGTGGACCATTATCCCCGTTGAAAATTGTTAGTGCACGCGGTCATGTTGTTACTGATAAGAATTCTTGTAGGGTGACTGCACTAATACGCGGACCCAACGGTTTGTGTCATGATATCGCGTTACGTACTATCGATAACTTAGACTTGCCCACCCAAAGTGTCCCCGTCAGAGTTTTAGTTATAAATAAACATCTACGAGACTTAGATTGTTGTGAGATGTCGTACGCAAAACCAATGCTATTAATCGGGCAAGATAATTGGCAGCTAATAGTTAACCAGGAAATACGACAGGGTAAATCCGGACAACCCGTAGCGTCGCTTACGAAGTTAGGGTGGGTTGTTCATGGGCCTGTAAGTACTTGTAGCGAGTCTGTTCGTGAATCGGTCAATCTCATTGATAATTTAGATGATTTAAACGAACTTGTTAAACAGCAATTTTTACTTGAGTCTATCGGTATCACAGAAGTGTCACGCAAAAACGTTGAGACTGAACGCGCCTGTAAGATCCTAGATAGCACTAGTCGCCGTGTCGATGGGGGCTGGGAGGTAGGACTACTATGGTCGCGTGACGCTGTACACTTACCCGATAATTACGATTATGCTGTCAAACGTTTACGCGGCATAGAAAGTAAGATGGATAAAAATCCCGATTATGCTGAATCGTATTGTCGTCAAATTGATAGGTTAATTTCTGAGAAATATGCTAGGCGTTTGGATACTCCGCTGTCTGTTAGCCCGGTATGGCGCTTGCCGCATTTTGGGGTCGTTAACCCGAATAAGCCAAATAAGCTTAGATTGGTTTATGATGCCGCGGCCAAATACAAGGGCGCATGTTTAAATGATTATTTGCTAACAGGGCCGGACTTGTTAAATTCTTTGTTAGGTGTGTTGTTTAAGTTTCGATCTGGCCCAATAGCTTATACAGCGGACATAGCTGATATGTTTCTGCGTATTAAAATAAGGAAAGAAGATCAGGGCGCGCAGTTCTTTCTTTGGAGAGGCCGGAACAAGGAGCGCGACCCTGACACGTACGTTATGGACTCCATGATTTTTGGTGCCAAGTCGTCGCCTGCCTCAGCCATACATATTGTGTTGAATAAAAATGCTAGTGAGTTCCGAGATTCGTATCCTGAGGCCGTCAAGGCAATTCACGAAAACCTTTATATGGATGATTACCTAGGTAGTGTGCATTCAATAAATAGTGCACGTCAGCTGATCAAAGATGTTGCCATGATACACTCCGCTGGTGCATTCTCTACCAGGGGGTGGGTGACCAATTTACCCGAGCTTCGAAAAGGATTACCAGCTGTCGTGCCCGATACTGTAAATTTTGATAAACCTCCTTATAGTGGTGAACGAACTGTAAGTATGATATGGATGCCAGAGTCGCAGTGTCTGAGATTTGTTATGAGTATCTTTGACCCTGAAATTATTTTGTTGAAACAATGTCAAGTTGAGACTTATCCCAAGGAGGTGTCAATACAGAAATCAAAAACTGCATTGCCTGCCGATAGTGAAATTCGCGATTTAGATCCTTTTTTGTATGAAGATGATGGTTTGCTTCGAGTCAGAGGACGCCTAAGTGCTGCACCAGAATTAGTAAAGCCTGCACTTAGAGTTATTTTGTCGGCGCGAGCGCCTAAAGAGGAGTTGCTAATGACATTGATAGCTGAGGTAGAGATGACCCTAAACAGTAGGCCAATAGCTTTTGTGGGTACGGACCCCGATGGGCCCATCGCTCTTACCCCCAATCATTTATTGATAGGTACAGCGACCGGTGCATCCACGTTAGGTATCTTTGATGCATCGGACTTAACCAGTAGAAAGGCTCAGAC
Organism: Oligia latruncula; assembly: GCA_948474745.1. Taxonomy (NCBI): domain Eukaryota; kingdom Metazoa; phylum Arthropoda; class Insecta; order Lepidoptera; family Noctuidae; genus Oligia; species Oligia latruncula. The sequence goes on from OX419688.1 coordinate 9,408,465, forward strand.
TTTGGCGGACATGTTTTGGCGACGCTGGCTTAAAGAGTATGTCCCCACTCTTCAAAAACGCCAAAAGTGGCTACATGAAGTGTCGCCCGTGAAGGTGGGAGACATGGTTCTTATTTTAGTAGAGGATCAGCCACGTAATGTGTGGCCTAGGGGCGTGATTAGCGCAGTCCACCCAGGTCGCGATGGCCATATTAGAGTGGTGACTGTTAGAACCTGTAGGGGTTATACCTATGAAGAGACCGGTTGTAAAGGTCATTGTGTTGCCTACTGACGAGTTTGTTCAGGAACAAGGGGGTGGAATGTAGACAACTCGTTATAGGTAATTATCATATTATGTTAGTTTTAATACTTGTACTATTTATTCTGTGGTTTTACTACAAGTCTCGAATAACGCATGCGCAGAACGTCATTTTTGAATTCGCGCGCGCTCCGCCGTTCGACGCGGCGGGAGGCCGCCGCACGCCCAACCAGTGTACCTTGACCCGCGACTGTGAGAGGCTGTGTGTAAATCGCCGAGGCGTTCCCGCCAAAAGTTTAGTTTAGTTAGTCCCATGCTAGTATGTTGTTGTGTTAATTTATAAGCTAGTTCTGTTGTTGTGTTTTGTGTGAGAAGCCAATATATACTCTGAAAACCGGTAACTTTGTTTGTCTTGTTGAAATCCCGCCATAATGAACACTTGACAAGTAGAATAATGTACACTATATTGAAAGGGAATGAGGAATATTAAGTAAAACTTGAAAATTATTTTTTTCCTAGATTGATGAGGAAACTGGAGTGATGACTGGTACCTACGACCGCTGAGTTTGACCATTATTACGAATGGAATTATTCTACTTAACATACGTTTTTCTACATCAGATAGTGTCGCAGTCCCATTTTCAAACAATTGGCCAAACGACATCTATGATGAAAAATTACATTGTTTCGCAGCCGCCATCTTGAATTTTGATTTTGACCTCATATTCGCTGTCAGCACCCTCGAAATCTTTGGAAACGACACCCATGACAAAATTTGAAAATTTTCGCAGCCGCCAGCTTGAATTTTGATTATGACCTCATATTCGATGTCAGCACCCTCGAAATCCTTGGAAACGACACCCATGATGAAAAAATTTAAAATTTTCGCAGCCGCCATCTTGAATTTTGATTATGACCTCATATTCGTTGTCAGCACCCCTGAAATCCTTGGAAACGACACCCATGATGAAATTTGAAAATTTTCGAAGCCGCCATCTTGAATTTTGATTATGACCTCATATTCGTTGTCAGCACCCTCGAAATCCTTGGAAACGACACCCATGATGAAAAATTTGAAAATTTTCGCAGCCGCCATCTTGAATTTTGATTATGACCTCATATTCGTTGTCAGCACCCTTGAAATTCTTGGAAACGACACCCATGTTGAAAAATTTTAAAATTTTTGCAGCCGCCATTTTGGATTTTCGTTTTGACTGCACTATCGGCTTTAGCGTCCTCAAAAGCCATGGAAATGTCAAGTAAAAAAAATTAAGTTGAAAAGAAAAGTAAAATAATTAGAAAAACTAAACAAATAAGCAAGCACTCAAATGTTACATGTCGTATCTCTGTATTTGTCTTCATAAATTAAAAATTAAATAAAATGTGTACCATTACATTTTTGAAAATAGTATCCCAATAATAAAATCAATACCGAAAAGTCGAAATCATCAACCCTGAAAGTTATGTCCCGAACTACTAACACGGTGGCAGTATGCAGTTCGGGCTCGCACCTCCCGCGTCTCGCCCCTCACACCCCGCACGATTGCTCTGTCTAGACGGCTTCGTCGAACGACTGTATGATGTATAGACGTGGTAGTAGTGAGTGTCGCATCGCTCGGCGGCACCTGTTTCAATGACTTGTTTGAAACAATGAAATGAAAACACGCCGACCATCATATTGCGAATAATGCGAATTCAACTGTTTGGGATAGACAATAAAGTTCAAATTGCCATGTCATGGACAAACATCAAGCGAAAAATTTCAGTCTGAAAACTGAAAAAAAAAAAAAACAATTTTTGAAAAAAAAAAACCATAAACTTGTACTTTGTTTTTTCTTCTCACTCTTACCTTCCTAAAATTACTTTTTACCCGTGTGTACAGTGGCCCTCGCTCGCAGTGAGCTTCCCAAAGTCAAATGTTCCCAATTGATATTAAACTTTGTTTGATATCAGGTCGTAATTGGAATGAAGAAATTTCAAAATTTGGACATTGATATGATGTAACATAACATCTATATAGACATGTTAACATGGGTACGTTTTGGTTTGTTAGGGTAAACACTAGAACACCCTGTATAATTCTAAATATACAGTCAACAGCACACCATGGTATCCAAAACCGACGAATTTCTTCTTCATCTCCAAACAATAGTTTATTATCCATTGGGGAAATTTGACAATTTGTGGTAACTTGATGTGCTGTTACTTGAACTTTGTACCCATTCCATTTCGACCGCGCGCTTACTAGGGGACGCTTTTTTTTTATTATGGGGCGCTTGGGTAATGTTTGCACACGGGCGCTACATGGGCTAGAGACGCCTCTGTTTACTGACTTCAAAAAAAGGAGGTTATCAATTCGATACGTATGTATGTAATATTATTATTTAATGTATCTACTTAATGCTGTTGTATTGTATGATCCAACTGTTGATCGAAATACCTAAAGGATTAATTGAATTTATCAAATACGATTATATTATTAGAAAGAATGAGACAAAACGATATTTCATATTCTGAATCATATTTCAAACATCCTAGGGTGGGCACCAGACCATTCTAGGGTGGGCACGCCGCACGGCCCACCCGCCCCCCCCCCCCCCCTTTCTACGGCTATGCCGGCTGTCGAGGACAAGTCCCAGGTACTTCATTGTCGACTCGACGCCCGCCGATGTGAACCCCTCCTACCGTTATTTGGGAACCCGAGGGTGGCGCGTTCCGAGGGCCATGAAAACGCATGGCCTCAGACTTGTGTAGGGCCACCTCGAGTCCCAGTTGCCGGATCCTTTCAACGACTGTCGCAACCCCGCGTGTCGCTAGTTCCGCTGCCGCCTGGTGCGACCTCCCCTGCGCCAGGACCAGCGTGTCGTCAGCGTAGCAAACTACGCTGACGCCGGTAGGGAGGTTGGCGCGCAGCACCCAGTCGTACGTACCCGATGTCCTACAGATGCGGCCCCAGGACCGATCCCTGTGGGACACCGCACGACATCTCTCGCCGGTTCCACTCTCCCTGATGACCGGGGTTGGCTTGTGGACCTTGTGACGTGGGTTTGTGCAAACACTTCCGTTCGCCGATCCGAAATTCGATCGAGTGTCAGATTTTGTGCATTAAATCAATGTAAGTTTGCGGCAAGGACAGGCAAACGCTTGTGACGCATCTATGCGGTTTGTAGTTTGCGGCAAGTGCCATGCGTGCAGGCGTGTAAAGCCGATTTTAGGCTTGTAGAGGTATCTACAACGCCACATGCGAACAACGCGTCATACTGACGTCACGCAAATCCTGCATCGCGCAAGCAGAGTTTACCGCGCAACTAGCATAGATACAACGGCCCGACATGAGTCATCGGGCAGTTGCCCGCTAGACACAACACCCGTCTGGTCGGAGGATCCTCCCTTTTCTATGGAGGTTGAGTGAACTTTTAATTTACACCCTGTTCCTCATACCTCTCTAGGCTCATTTTAATTACGGTACTTTTTCGTCAGGACTGTGCAATATTTCATTGGCATAAAAATTAAAACTAATTTTGAAAAAAAGTAAATTGACCGGATTTACTTGTCAACACAAACTACAATATTATAATGCGTGTCATCACATCACAGACTACATTATTGCGTGTCATTAAGTGATCAAAAACTACAATTTTTATTACTGCTGTGATTATACTAATTAATTGTTAAATTTTGTTGGTATGGGGAAACATTTCGGTGAATTAGCTGTTATTCGTGGAATAGTTTATTATAAACTGTCGCCACACGAACAAAAACCTTTCGCTAAAGCCTTTGCTCATGGGATCCCTAACTTCATTCCAAGGACCTTAGCAACTATGTATACCTGGCTCCCAAGTAAGTGTATTATTAGTTAGAATTTAATAAATGACTAGCGAGATGAGATATTGCGTAACAAACTCACAATCCCAATGCCATTCATTTTGGCAATTCAACAATATCATTAGATCTATGATCATTAGGTATTGCATAAAATTTACGTTGTCTAATAAGTAGGTACCTAAGTAATCGAATTTTGTCAAACCTATGAAAATGTTCGGATTGTGATACTTTGTTGTTCTTACTAAAATGTTCGGATTGTGATATTTTTGGGTCAGAGCTGCAGTACCTAAAGCCCTATAATCATCAAAAACAATGTTGCGCATCTTTTGAATCTAAGCGCACGGCAGTGCGCAGGCAAAGTTCCTACGAATTAAGTACAGACGCCAGCACATCAAGGTACCCGAAACTGTCAAATTTCCCGAATCAACTTTGAACTTTATGCTTTAGCGATAAAGTAGAAAATCTATTAAAGAAATTTGACAGATTGTAGTAGCTTGATTGCTGTTACCATGTTCCACGCAACATTGAAACTTTCCACGTTACCAGCAGTAGGTATATTTCCCGCAACCTATAAACATCTTACTGAAACAATTTTGTGTTGCTCAACTTACAGAACACCGCCGTTTAGTAAAAAGGCTAGGCTAATAAACTAGTTGGCTGCGACATACCTTTAAACCGGCTCAATTTGTTTGTATATTGTTGCAAGTGCATTGTCCAGCATAAGCTGACTTCTCATTGTGCGAAAAGTTTATATAATGCGAGGTCAGCTAGAGCTGGAAACGTACCTATTGCTTGATATGTATGTCGTCGGGTTAATTGTCTGCCTTTTCGCCGAAAATTGTTTGCCAACTTATCATATGATTTTGTTTTATTTCCCAACCTAACAGTTCCCACTGTACGATTGGTCTGCTTTTCATAATGACACTTTTTAAAATGCCAACTTTCAAGTAGCAGAATGTTTTAGTTTGGGCAGAGAACCGTGTAAAGGGTTTAAAGTAAACTAACCAAACCGAACCTCGGGGTGCACTTCGCTCGCTCTTGCATCCTATGTCGACGTAGCCCCGCTTCGCGGGGCTCTTATTTCTGTGTAACCTAACCATTTTTTTTTAACGTGGAGAAATGCTCATGCATTCTGCACTACCACGGGGAGATAGTGCAGTTATGTGGGACTCTAACCCACTAAAACTCCTCGGTGTCCTCCTCTTCCGCTTGGGGCGGGAACACGGGCACGCGTTAGCACTCATCCGTAAACCCGCCGCGGCTGTCCGTCACCGGACCCTCCTTCGGGGAGTACTCCCCATCACCGGCGCACCAGAACACATAGCACGCCGTGACCACCCCAGGGACCAAACCAGCACATGGGCGCCAGACGACCCCGTGTCTGTCACCCTTGGTCCCCCTGCGACGGGTCAGGTCATTGGCCCCGCCGCCTGCCAATTTTCGGCCGCAGAGGATAGGGAGAGCGGCCAACGTCATACCAACACTCCTCCTCCCCTGCGGCCCCACCGCGTCCGCCAGACGTCAGACGGTGGCGACCCCGTCAAGGCCGCGGAAGGTAGGGAGAGCGGCGCACCGCAATACCGGCACTCCTCTCCCGCCGCGGCCTCCAACCCTCAGCCGCGAATCCGCGATGCCTCCGATACGACATCGCGTCCCGCCTCAGTTGCAATGTCGCCAAAGCGGCACCGCAACTAGGGTTACCATATGACAGGCGTTTGCCGCATTTGACAGGCAACGCCGGCATTGGTCTGAGACAGGCATGTTTAAATTTCGCCCGCATCGCGCTTGCATAAAACAAAACAATAAAACAAAAAAAAACAAAAACAATATTGATTACTTACACAGGAAAATTACAAAACTGTATCTTGTGAAATTTTTTACGTTTATATATTAGAAAAGAAAGAACTATTAAAAAAAATAATGTCCTCTGACAAATATCAGTAATAAATATCCTTCTTCATTAATATATGTTGGCTTTTACTTATTACCTACAGCGTTAAAATTTTGCTTTAGACAGGCATTTTTCTGAAAATTCAGGCATTTTAGGTACCATAGACAGGCATCCCTCTATTTACATATGGTAACCGGACCCTAACCGCAACCTACTTGTTGGCCGCTACGTTGTCGGCTTACAGGCAAAAGCCCTGACGAGCGGCCCCTCCTCGGGTTCCTCTTCGCTTCACCGTGGGTGTCCAAGCCACGGCCAAAGAGTAAAGTAACTACCACGGCTACTGAGCCCCCCCGCCTCGACAATGCGGGAACCCACCGGGGGTATATTTAATAACGGCTCGCACTTCGTTTTTCTCTATTTTCGAGAACACGTTCCGACACGAAGCAAACAAATGACTACATTCAGAAAAAAAACAAAAGAGAATTGAAGATTTTTTTCTTTTTTAATAAATATTACAAATATGTATCTGAGCTATGCCAGTATTTATTTTTTTTTCTTACCAAGGAGTATGTCGTTCTCACAACTTTTTGATCCCCCTTCGTACAAAGATCGATTTCGACTGATCGCAGCCGTTTGAACAGCGCGCAGCGTTCTTCACACAGTTGCATTAGCAGCCTCTGACCTTTGCTATATACGTAGTATCTCTAAGTAGTCTGTGTTTGCTATGTATGGCATGCAATGCTGATAAGCAGTGTATCGATTTTCTTGTTTTATTTTATTGTAAATTATTGTTAGTGTTATTGTACTAATTCTACTTTAAATTGTTGGCCGTGCTCGGTCTTCTTCTTTTCGTGTCATTGACCTCAATAGGCACTCTTATCACATTTAGCACACAATATTGTATTGTCAACAAATCGACTCAACTAAACCGTTTTCATTTTTATTCTTTACAGTTTTCATTGCTGGCTACATTACATACGTGTCTGCGGAAGCAAGCTATCATCATTCCAAAAAGAAGGACCCAAGAGTATTCGCGAACGAAAAACCTCCCCCACCACAATGTGCGCCCAAATAGAGAAAAGACGTATTTTATAATATTAAAACGATCCATCATCATTATTGTTACACTTATAAAGACTTATAAATTTTCAATCTTTCATTGGGCGTTTACCCCACTGACGGTGGCGACAGCATCGGTGCGGGCGCGGTTGCTGGGGATACGAAAGCGACTTGCTGCAAAGTTGTAAGAACTGGGTCAGTCAATTGAGAGAATACAGTAAAGTATGTAACTACTAACTTAACAAGGATTATTACCCTGGCGCTTTCTCCTTAATTACCATTGATGGATCACTTGGTTCCCAAAATATGTTATTCCTAAAATATGATATTTTTTATACATTTGTTGGCACCATAATTTAAAGTATGAAGTAACATGTAGGTACAGTCAACAGCAAAAGTAGATGATCAAAGTCAGAAATTCAATACTAATGAACGGAGTTCGCGTCAGAACTGTGTGGCGTCGAAGTGATTCAAAAGTATTCTACATAGTAAGTATTCTAAGTAGTAGTACTTCGACGCCACACAGTTCTGACGCGAACTCTGTTCATTAGTATTGAATTTCTGATTTTGATCATCTACTTTTGCTGTTGACTGTACCTACATGGTATTTTAATTTGGTTAGCGGTTAGCGCCACAGAACATAATTATATACCCTAAAGGGTAACTGATGTACTGTATCCGTTATACAGGTGTATTGTACAGACGCCAGCAGGTCAACCTACCCGAAACTGTCAGATTTTCCCAATCAACCTTGAACCTTATGCTTTAGCAATAAAGTCGAAAATCTATTAAAGAAATCTGACAGATTGTAGCAACTTGATGTGCTGGGTCTGTACCTACTACACAATAACAGTGCCTCAAGCTTTTAAAATTTATATATACCTACCTACCTACATATTTTTTTTTTTTTTCTTTTTAGTTCGCGTTATTCTTTCTTTTTTGGGTTAGGTACGTTTTTATTTAGGTAAATAAAAGCTTGTTTTTAAAAACTTTTTTTTATTTTCATTTTATTTAATATATTATGATCAAACGAACTTCGGCAAGTGAAGTTCGATCGATATTATTAGGGTTCCGTGTTCCGTACCAAAACGGTAAAAACGGAACCCTTATGGTGAGACTAAGTCTGTCTGTCACAGCTATGGATATCTCAAGAACTACTAATGCTATCAACTTAAAATTTCGAATACTTTTAGATGACGTTTGCCCAAGTATTTTGCAAATAAGAAAGAAATAAAAATATATGTACATTTTTTGCAACAGGGACTGAAAGGGGTCTGAAAAATTCGAAGTGGGGCTACTAGGGCATGTGGGATATTATATGAAAGAGCGCAATTTGCACATTCTCAAACATTTTTTCTTTTTTTTTAGGCCATATAGTTTTCGACTTTAGATGAAAAACTTAAAAAAAAAATACCGTTCCCCCCGCCTTATCTCCGAAGTTTGCAAAGAGAAAAATCTGAAATTATTCCATGTGATAGAAGTTTATGTAAAGATTACAGGAAAAATAAAACAGTCTCTAAATAGCACACTTTTTCAGAAATCATCAACAACAGTTACATTAGTTCCACTATTGTTCAAGAGATGGCGCTGACATAAAACTTCAATATTTTACACCGCAGTGCACAATGTTAAAATTCTCTGATGATTAAAGGCCTCGCCGATGAAAATTTAAAAACATAATGATGGTACGAAACCCTCGGTGCGCGAGTCCGACTCGCTCTTTCCCGGTTTTTGTAAGTCTGACAACCAGTCTTACCAAGGGGTACCTATCGTATTACCCAGTAACTGGGTTGTGGAGGTCAGATAGGCAGTCGCTCCATGTAAAATACTGGTATTCAGCTGCATCCGGTTAGACTGGAAGCCGACCCCGACATAGTTGGAAAAAGGCAAGGCAGATGATGATGATTCTTGGTATGTACCTATACGGTTCCGCCAGAAGGAAGCCGAAAAAATACCATATTATTTGCAATTTTTAATAATAAAATTATTAAAAATTGCAAATAATATTTGAGGCGGATCGGTGGATGCGCTCGGGCAGAGATGGGTGCGGCAGCGGCGGCGGCGGCGGGGTAAGGAGCTGCTCAAGGTTCACGTCACGCGCCCGCCGACGCTCGAGCGGCGAGCGACTCGGTGCTCGGGCGATAATCTTTAACTGGTTCAAAAGATATAAGGGTTTATAGGTGGCCGATCTGAGTCTCCCCAGCAGGGCCACATTTATATCTCAAAAAAACTAGGGCACCTAGCGAAGATCTGTTTTCTCCCATATTTTGTCGCCAATTAGTCGAAATCAGTCGCCAAGTCACAGATTTAATCGGGTCTTAGTTTAGGAGATATAATGAGTTCAATTAGTAAGGTATAGTCCAAGAGCTAGGCGAAGAGTTTTTTCGTGAACTCTTCGATCTAGCTCAAGGACTATACCTACACCTATACCTAAACCCTTACATCTTTTGAACCAGTGACCGACAAATTCTGATATTTGGCGACTGATTCCGACTAATTGGCGACCACACCGCGAGCTAGCGGGCGGGCGGGCTAGGCGGGCGGGCGAAGCGAACGAAGGAAACTATACAAACTACGCGAAATATTGGCGAGCTAAACTATGGGGTTCACACCGAAAACTACGGATAGACGAGCGACGGGCGGAGCGGGCTAAGCGGGCTTTTCAATGACGAATTTGCACGAATAGCGGAACGAACCGGGCGAGCGGGCTGGCGGGCGAGCTAAGCTAGCAAAGCGCGGGCGCGCCAACGAGGTGAACGAGTAGCTTCGCTGGAATCGTCGGATATTTCGTTAGCTTAGCTCGTTAGGTTAGGCTCAACTCACACCAAAAGAGCGGCGAAGCGCCCTGTAGAGAAGGCGCGCGGATTCCAGCGACTGCCCGAGAAGTCGCTGGAATGCTCGAGAAGTCGCGGGAATCCGCGCGCCTTCTCTTCTTCTTTCATGTGTTTATCGCTGTAATGCCTTGATTTGATATTGTTTAAGCAGTCGTACATTTGCACCAAATAAATAAACTTTTCTTCATCCATTTCCATCACTTTTGTATTCGTTGCACTGCAAGGAATGAATGCGAATGCTCGCGCGCAACAGACGCGCGCGGGGAGGGGGCGCGAGGTGCGGGATTTTGCCAGCGGCCGCTCGCGACTGCTCGAGCATTCTCGGGACTTCCCGCGCAGTCGCACGGCTAATTCGCTGGAATTCCAGCGGTGCCGCTGGCATCCGCGCGACTCGTTCGATTTCTCATGCGATAATAAGTATTATAGTAATGAAAATAAAGTTAAAATTCATATGACACTGAAACTGCGATCCGCTTCGCCGCGCTTCGACGCTCTTTTGGTGTGTGTTGAGCCTTAGTCGGTAGCTCGCGGTGTGAACCGAAGTATGTAAAGTGGTGAAACGATGTTCGCCCGCCTAGCCCGCCCGCCCGCTAGCTGGCGGTGTGGCCTGCGCTTAAGTCTTGGGGGGGTAAGGGGGGTTCCATTCCTTCTGACGCTGACTGTACTTATCACATTTTGGAAATGTCATATCAAGACGTGGTGGTGGTATTGAAAAAAAAAAGAATATGTTAAATTATCCATTTACTAAGCTTTAATGCACAAATAACATACATAGTAATGGTTGAACCATTTATTTGCAAATGTACAACATAGGCCAGAATAACCTACAATAATTATAGCAATGACATGATGTGAGACAAAAATTGGTGAAATCATCTTGCATTACACAAACACATTTGGAAGGTAGGTGCACAAAACAATCAATTTCTTGTCAACCAACTGACCCCATACACCCAGACTAAGTAAAGATAGTAGGGGGTATTGTAATAGTGGCATTTGTAGTGAATTACATCGAAATGTAGAGTTTGGTGTCGAATATATTATGCTGACAGGAACCCAATAAATACAAAATGCAGATTTTTTGTGGTAAATTGTTGCAAGTATGGAATGGTTTAAACTGTATCTATAGGGCGGTTTGCACAACAGTATACGAACACTAAAAAGATTTAAATATCTACATTCCTCTGAAATTGACCTAGAGAATGATGTATAGACTCACTGGCTTCATAAGCATTCGAAGACAAGAGATGAAATATGTTTAACTCTAATTGAACTTTGTAAACTGTGGTGCAAGCAAGCCTTAAATCCCTGATGGTTAAAAACAACAAGTCCATTGTAGTCATTTGCGGCTGTGGGAAGATGGATTTTCCAAATTATACGCCTTTATGCAGTTAATAACGTATGTATGGGCAAATCAAAAGTCGGAAAATTACAACCTCTCTCTTTTTACTAGCAATTTCTGTTCTTCCTAAGTTAGGTAACCTGAGGATGAACAGATGGCAGAAATAGCTTTGAGCGATAACTCCGCCGAACGACGACAACCGCCTTTGGTTAGGACGCGACCATCTATTGTATAGTCCAGTATAGTCGACTTCGTAATTGCTTCACCACCCTAAGGTTGAATGTCACTTGCACATCATAAAACGCCCGTCTATTTTGACAGTTTGATAGTGTCAACCAGTCTATATCAAAAAGTACTCTGTGGTGTCAACCGTAGCAAATTTTCAATTCACTGGGATTTTATACCATTCAATTTAATTATTTACGAGGTGGACTATAACCTGTTTTTATAATTCTGCTATTTTCCTTGAACAATCAATTATTACAAATAATACGTTGTAAAGTAAAACTCATTATATATTATTTAATATTAAACCATGACGGTTTTATTTTAACAGATTAGATATTATTTCAAAGTGCAGCAAATTTAAATTTACGTTAGGAAATCAAAGAGTGCATATTAAATCATTCATTTTTAATAATCTTTTAATGTCTATGTTAAATACTTGCAGTATGTGCCTGTATAAAGGCACACGGCATAGTTTTAACCTTTTAATCTTTTGAAGTGACCCCGAGACGCGAATTTTACAGTATAAGAATTCGGTTGTGGAGCAATAAATAAATAGCTATTATTTTATGGATGTTTATCTTGTGTTGTGTGACAAAATTGAAAGTATTCTGGAAATTAATATACATATTTTAGGGAACATCTATCTATAGAAATCAAACCAGGGATCGTGACCATGTAAGTAGGCAAAACAACTACATGCGTAATTTCTTCGTATCCCAAATACCGAGATGTTTGTGGATACCAAACAACTGTTATCATAAAAGTATTCCGAAAATTGCTAACCGGGCCTTACTCACAAGTAAGGTTCTGTTAGCAAATTAGGGGATTGAATATCCATTGATAATACGAAGAAGTACATGTATCTACACACACAGATACAACATGAAAATCTGTACACCTGTAGACATGTGTAGTGTAGTATTCATGTCAGTTTTGTTTTCCAATGTTATTTCATATTATCAAATAACACAAAAGAAACTTAAAAATTAATCTATTGCATGAGCACACAGATGAAATTAAAATTCGAGGTCATATTAAGTACTTAGGTAGCCAATACAGCAATGTATTGATTACATAGGTACTTATTTAGATTTCAATTTCACCTTTACATTCGATGTGCCCATTAGAATTAATTTATTGGCTACACATAAAATTATTACCTAAATTCAATTTTATCACATCACATGAAATAAAATTGCAGTTACCGCACAAAAATGCATTAAGTAGGTGTACAAAATATAAATTACGTTAATACTATTTATTACTCGGGTTATACGCCTAGAATTTGAAATGCGTCATTATTACAGTTATTCGCTTGAAGAAAACGATAAGTAAAAAATGCAGCATAGTAGAAAATAACATCAAAATCACCGCCATTCCATCATTTGAATAAAAATAAATATTCACTATAATTTGACCGTGTGTTCCTTCAGGGTGGACAACGCGGCTTTAATCATAAAACTAAATAATAACACTGCATGTGACTAATATGCCGTCTAAATACAGTTAATTCCTACAATATCCCTGTTGTTTATTTGTTTCTCATACATTGTAAATGTGTGGCGTCGTAAATGGAGTGTAATTATATAGTATTATGATGTAGTATTATACGTGCAGATAGTATAAGGAGTGGTTCACATTCATTCAACATCCATTTGTTCTTGTGTTTGTTGCGCATCGCTGGGCGCGGTGCCGGCGTCAGGCTGTCCGTCGCCCGCAGTAGGATTCGCCGGCGGTGGGGTCTTCTCTTTAGGTTTAGGTTTGTTTAACACTGGATTCACAGTATTCTCAAAGGTCTGGAAACATCAAACATGCTCAGGTTTATTGAGACGTAAAAACTTGCTGGCTATGAATAGAAAGGCCTCCGAAGTGTGTTCAAGTTACTTAATCAGCACAGTATGAACTATTACAGTGTGGTTAATAAGGAGTGTATACCTGTCGTTCCTGGCGGATCTGATGCGTGGTGTGTGGCGGCGGTTGGTGACGCGGCGTGTGCGCCAGAGCCTGGCGAGCGCTCTCCAACCAGTTCAACGCATTCTTTGCAGCTTCAGCCACTTTCTGCATGTCAGCGTCAGCCAAGTGAGAATACTTTACGTCACCAGCTCTGAAAATAATAAAAACGCATTAAAATTATGACATCAATTTCTATAGTTTCAATAACACATTCGTGTTGCGGGACATTTCCTAGTGAATCAACAACTCTCTTAAACGAAAAAGGTAACATACTTGTATAAGTCAACAGCTTTGTTAGCTAACTGGATTGCTCTTGCGAAGTCGTCTAGCGCTCCTGGGCGCAGTTCAAACTCCAAACGCCGCTGTTTGATAGGTTCGCCTTCTGTTCTCAACTCCGTCAGTTTATCACTATACACCTGGAACGAAATATGTCAGTAAGATGATTTTGTTGCATCAGGTCTTTTAACACGATGGATGAGTTCTAAGATGAAACAAAAAACCAGGCTGTCTATTCACTCTTACTTGAAGGTTGATGAATTTTGATTTTAACTGTGGGTAGGGAACACGGCCGCTATTAGGGAATTCCGTCCTGTTACCATACCTCACAATATGAACAAATGATTTTGTTTCTTTTAGAGTATCTCACCTGTCTGTGTTGATCTTCGCCTTCGTCGTAGAGCCATTGTTCCAGAGCGTCCAACTGGTTCACAAGCCGGTTGCGGTTATCTTCCGCTATGAAGTCGTGCAGGGTTTCGCCGTCGGACAGTTTACCGCGCAATTCGTAAACATATTCCTCCAAAGCATTACGAGCATCTGCCCGTTCTTTTTCCTGTCTATCTTGAGCTTGCATTTTACCCTGGAAACAAGTAATCCGAATTTATGAGAAAAGCGATTTAGGTTTGGTTCATGTATTACACAACATTACTTTTTTAACTTTAAACTGCAAAACTAGGACAACAAAATTATTTTTCACAAATAAATCAATAATTACTTCTTGTTCCATGTATCCATTCAGGTCATGTTTACCAAGTCCATGTGTCTGAGCATCAATTGGCAATTCAATGGTTTTAACAAGAACCTTCTTGGTCTTATCCTTGGATTTATCCTTTTTATCATCAGCATTTTCCTGCAAATAAGCACACAAGTTCAAATCGAATGAATTTAAAATGTATTCCCCACTACCATCACTGCTTGGCTACTTGCTTTTTAAAATATGCATTTCTTAGAAGTCCAAGTGTATGTAGTCAAGCAGTGAGGTGACCCATTTGCATTCATTTCAAAATTCTATTTTAAACACCTTTAACTTAACAATTAATTATAATAATAACATAAAAAACTCAAACTTCGCAAGGCCGACAAACTCCAGGGTTTCTGCAGAACGAAAAAGCGGGAAAAACGAAATAATCAACTTGAAGCTTGACAAAAACATGCGTGGACACAGAGATAAAGTTTAAAAGAACAAAAACAAGAAGAAATTACATGAGGCAATAGTAACCTCATGACACAAGAAATTTGTGCAAATGGACCTCAAATTGAGGGTGGGGACGAAACAATATTTTGTGATGTCTGCTGCCAGAAGTTTGGAAAACAGAGGACTTATGATTGAATAGCGTTAGAATTTAAAAGAGAGCGTTATGAAGAGAAGGCGGGCAACAAACAACACGGGACTGGACACACGCGCTACCGACACGTACCCCGCTGAACCACTGTCCTACTTTCTGTGTCCACGACTGTTTTTGTTGAGGCTCCCCCTTCATTTCGTCGTCTCTCACCTCTTGGTTTTCGGGACCATTTTGTTGCTGATCTTGGGCGGCGCCATTAGTATCCATAGCAGCATCTTGTCCCTGAGAATTTTCACTTGTATTCTCCATATCTATATTGTCGTTTTGAGCAGCATCTTGTTTCTTTTCAACAAGGGAAGCAGAGGCGACAGTTATTATGCCATGAATGTTCACTCTAACTTTGAGTTTTACTTTCTGTGACTCTCCCTCAGCTGTTGGCTGAACATCTCTGATATGCCACTGACCTGTAATTGTTGATAGAATATGTAAAGCATTCATTTTCAATATAACCATCATATTACACAGTTATTTACAGTTCACAGCTATTAAGATTGCGTTACATACCAATGAAAGTGTCTGGGAAGGGCACTTGATCAGAATAGTAAGCACTGACAGAGAAAGGTTCCTTTCTGTAGAAAGTCAGCATCTTTGAGAATGGAGCAGCATGAAAGGCGGAGAACACCTGGAATTAAATAAATATTGATAAAACATAAGTATAAATGAAATTATAAGTGACATATGCAGTCATTATTATTAACAAAATATTTTTACAATTGCCTACAGTTTTATTTTGGGTTACTCTGTTTTATACTCTATCTATTTCGGTAAGGGTCTGTTCACTTATTACGTAAGACAATTTTGCCCACTTTCTGACCCCCCCTTCCCCTACGTAAGGTAAAATAAGACTTGTTCGGACCCGCTCCTATTCAAGTAACAAATGAACAACTTAAGTATTAAATGAACAGCCCCAAGTTTCTATTAGACAGAAGATACATTTTGTTGTCATAGCGACGGTAATTCCATTAAACATTCAACGCCCACGCGACGACACGATAAGTCTATATAAAATAAATACTCAGTTTATGTTGTCTGCCGTAAATAGCGTTGTCTATTAATAGTTAATGGTCTATTATTTATAATAGACCATTAACATCATCCATTTTATTTGCTATTTTGACTTTGGTTATATCTTTTATTCATGGAATAAAATTGACGTCTGACAGTTCTAGTATGGAAAAACTGTCAAAAATTCAAAATTTATTCTCAGGATAAGACTTATTCTTGGTATAAAAGTTTAGTGGAATGCACCCTTTATAAATTAAGCAGCCCTTCTTAAGAACAAAAACCGGCCAAGTGCGTGTCGGGCCCATGCACAGTGTAGGGTTCCGTAGTAGCCCGTTATCACAATATAGTACGATTCTGTTGTTCTTTAATCTGAATATAAGTAATGGTAAAGATATTAGGAGTTAATGGTTATAGTAACAAAAATCGACTTTAAATTTGAATTATCATGACGTGCGGGGATGTCGATCACTCGAGTATATTCGAATGAAAACGTAACCCGTTGGTACAGCGCCATCTAGCGGCAGTATTGTGAAACTTATGATAATTTATTACGGTTTTTTTATTTGCACTTTAAAAGTTAAATATTTCGTAAATGGAGCATTAAATCGAAAAATAATTTTAGCAACCCCCAAGTCATCTTAGAAGACCTATTCAACGATACCCCACACGATGGGGTTGGCGACGAAAAACATATTCACCCCCACTTCACAGGGGTGCAACCCAAAAAAAAATATTTAAAATTTTATTTTACCACTGTCGGCGTAATAAATTGATATACATACTCCTACAAAATTACAGCTTTCTAGTACTAACGGTCTCTTAGCAAAACCTCGGACAGACAGACAGACGGACATGACGAAACTATAAGGGTTCCTTGTAGGAACTACGGAACCATAAAAATGAAGAATGATAGTTTCTCAGGGTGAACTGAAATCACTCGCGATGTTTTGTATTATGTAGGGCAGGAGAAAGATGATTTTTAAAGTAACATAATTTTACTTTATGGTAAAATTATGTGAATCCTAACAAACTCAAAGCATTTATTTCAATTAAACCAATTAGACACTTTTGAATTGTCAAGGGCTTGGTCAGTCAGAAAGATGAAGCTAGTTGCCCATTCCAAAGCATAGTTTGATTCCTGTGGAGAGCAACGGACAAAAAATTACATAGACATTATGAATAAGTGTCAAGTGTACTGACCTCCATGTCTCCATCCTCTCCCTTTGTGGCATCCCAGGCAAGGCGCACGGCGTAAGGCTGCGCATCGGTGATGCTGAACTCACGCACGCGCACCGCCGGGCTCAGCATAGCGCACTGGAGCGCACAGCCGCGGGACACAGCTTCGTCCTAAGTATTACATGCACATTTACATAGTTCTTAAGATCGAAATGCAAGAAAGGGGTTTAGACTTGGAGTCTTCTATAAACATCGGCAACGGTAATGCCCGGGAATGTACTGATGTGATCTATAAAAACGCTCACTGCAACATAAATTATACGCCAGATGTCACCAATAGTTTAAATAGGAGGTTCTAGCTGTAACCAGCAGTGCAGCAGCTTCAAAATTCACGAAATAAATGAATATGTGGTGGATATCGGCCCGCTTACTCTCACCGAGAGGAGGCCTGTGTCCCAGCAGTGGGAAAATTAAATGGTGATTATTATTATTTATTCAATTATTATACATTTAAATGAATATGTTACCTGATTTAAAGTGGTTGAGGCATGCTTGTTAAAGACTTGTTCAATCAAGTTTTTGACTGCCGGGATTCTGGTAGATCCTCCAACAATCTCCACAGAATGAATGTCTTCAGGTCTCAGCTCTGAAAATATGATGCATGATATGTTAATGCAAAGGCCTGTTTTTAATGTAGAAAAATAAAAAATGTTATAAAAGTTTACGGCATTTATGGCAGTGCAGGAATATTTTGATCAATTACTTACTAGCATTGTGCAGTATAGCTCTCATAGTTCTCTCAATACGTGTGAAGGTCTCAGCACAGATCTGCTCCATCTGAGAACGCTGCAAGTCGCTGGACACGTCGCGCTCCTCCATGAAGCACTCAATGTTGATGGGCAGGCGAGTGCTGTTAGCTGACATCTGCTTCTTCAGTTTCTCTACTTCTTGAAGGAGTCGAAGGAAAGCCCTGATAATAATAGAAATATTTTATTATTTTTGAATTCAATACAATAATTACATGTTGTTATTAGTGTAGTACCTAAAATTAAGTTCTTCAACTAAAATTGCTTTTAGTTTTTGAACATTGCACACGATAAGGATGTGCTAAGTTTCCTGCTCATTGAAATTGTTAAAAACATAATTTACTTTTTTTTATTTTTTTATTCTGGCTCCATCGGTAACATTCGATGATTTTGCCAATGTCAAGGTATGAGAAGATAATTGATAATTTACTTGCAAATCTAAAATGCATATTGATGTCTTGCTAATTCCTATTAATTGACATGTAATAATAAAATTGTACCTTAATTCGTAATTGTACCTTTGATTTTTCCTAGCATCCAACTTTAATCTACTGAAGATATCTTGGCAGAAATACTCAGCCAGTGCCATATCAATGTCCCTTCCACCACATTGAGCATCAGTTGACGTAGCCAAGACACGCAGTTTACCCTTGTTGAAGGCACATGCAGACACCTGACGACCAAAAAAAAAATTTAATAATCTACTATTCTTATTCCTATATCTATCAATATTTAATAGAAATTCTAATAAATAATTACCTGAAGTGAGCTATGACCAAAGTCAACAAACACTACATTCTTAGGCTTCTCCTCAGGCGCCGGTAAGTCTTGCTTATAGATACCATAAGCCAAAGCAGTAGCAGTTGTTTCATTCATAAGGCGCAATACATTCAGTCCTGAAAATTGGTTCACATATTTTTATAAATTAGTTGTAAGGACTTAACTGGACTGTAAAACACTAGCAGACCACAGCAATAAGTTTGTGGTAATATTTAGGTGTATGGTTTACTAATAAACATAATCTACCACTGAATTACAACAACAGAACCGCAGTTGTGTGTGATATAAACCAATTGTTCTGCTGTGAAATTTTTAATTCATTTAGTTGTCTGTGTTGTACAAACAGTACCTAATCTAACTAGCCTATGTTGTCCCACTGCAGGGCAAAGGCCTCCATCTACCTTTTCCATGCAATTCTGTCTTTTGCTAGTGCCGGCCAGTCCTTTCAGTAGTATAGGTAATTACTAATTAGGTACCTAATACTGGAGCAATTTTGAACAAGTCTCACATACCTGCAATACTGGCAGCATCCAATAGAGCATTTCTCTCGGAGTTCGTGAAGTAACTAGGCACAGATATGACACAGTCATTAATTGGTGTCTGTAATGCTATGGTTGCACTATCTTTCAATTTCGTAAATAGCATAGCCGTTATCTGAAAATGACACAAAAATATAACCATTCATGTAAATCTTGTCTGTGACATGTACTTCATTACTTATTTGTAACAAAATGATAGATAATATATTATGACAAACAACAATCACACATTGCCCTATGTCAAGGATAGTTAACATATCATGATTCTGTAGGACTATTCAACTATTGATAATATTACCTGTTCCGGAGTGAAAACATTATCTTCATCCAGGTAGTGGACTCGGATGCCTATTCCATCATCAGGTCTTTGTTCAACCTTGAATGGGAAATGTTTCAGCTCTTTCTGAACATAAGGGTCGGAGAATTTTCTACCTAACAGTCTCTTGAAACCAAATACAGTATTCTTCATATTTGTAACCATCTGGTTCTTTGCAGCCACACCTAATATTCGATTTTTCGAAGAAAACGCCACACATGATCTGTAAATACAATTTATGTCACAATTTTAAGGGAAGCCTTATCATAACTGCTAATAAAACTGTTTATACTTAGAAGAAACATGTTCCACTAGGGATTTTTTTAACCATGTGTACACAGATCTTATCTCATGGTAATCTTATAAGTCACATTATTTTTACATTGGTTTTGCTAATACATATGTGTATTATAATTTTTCAATTAAAAGTTGGATGAATTTTAAATTTAAGTTATATATTTTAGAAGTATTTAGTAAAAGAACTGTGATGTGTTAAACAAACACATAAAAGAAGGAAAAAAGAACAGGGTTTTGTTTGTATTAAACTATCAATTTGACATTTACTTTTCTCTCAAGCTACAATCAGTAGGCAGACAATTCTTTTGTTAGGAGTTCTATTGAGGTTAGCTTTCATCATTATTTTGTTCCAACTCAAATTTACTTATTTTAAAATGCTTAGAAAGCGTGTAATACTTTCTAGCGGTGACATGACTTTATACGAACTTCAGTCTTATTTCTAAAATATGTACGTAATTGTAAACTAAATTTAAAAAAATGTACTATAAAGACTTCGCAGAAAACAATAATCAATGTGTCAGCGCCAGGAAGTATTCTTTCTAGCGGGCGCTATATATTTCACTAAGTAGTATTACACTTTTAGACTTTGTTATGGGCCAAGAAAAATGTACGGAGTTTGGGTATATCTATACTCATAGGTATATTAATTAGTTAATAAAACATTCGATTATAAATAATTATTTACTTCAAAATAATTAAAGAAAGCATTAATAATTTAAAAAGCATCATGGGAGAAAATTATTACAAAGTAGACAAAGTTATGGATTAGAGTCATTGAACTCAATTGAATAATTTTATGGGCTAGGGTTCCCCCTAGCCCATAAAATTATTCAATTAAATATTGTAGTTTTATGCCTACAGTCCAAATAAATAAGGGGGAAAATGACATTTTATTTCTATTAAAATTCTGAGTTGTGCTTAAACATGGATGTTATAATGAACAAATCTTTTTAGGTCTCAATGACCTAATACTCTCATAGAACTATGAATATACCTTTATGTAAGGAACACATGGGAATATAATGTTTTTTTTTTTTCACATCTGTTCAAAATTAGGTCAATCTGACATAATTATTACAAGTGAGATTAGAGACTTTCTTGTGATGTGCAAGGAATGGAGTAAATATTGTAATTCTTATTATCAACCTCTTTTCTAACACATTTAAAACTTTTTTTTAGTTATGTTACATTACATTACTTATGTACACTATACATAACCAATGAAATATTGAACTGACTTGTCCCAAACAATTTAATAAGTAAGATCTATACTAAGAATCCATTTGAATTGGTCAAATCTAAGTGTGACTAACCTACAATGAAACATCAAAATTCTGCAAGGACATTGAAAACATGAAAATTTTATGAAAGTGCACAGATGAAATACTATGACACTATTTTTTATAATCTTAGCTTGGCTAGATTACTGCAATGCATATGCAATCCATGTTCTTAAAGCATCAAGAAAATAATACATAAGGTTTGAACATGACAAGCAGTTAATCAAATCAGATGTTATGAGTTTCTAATGATTTGTCAATGGGCGAACCATAATGACAGAACAATTACAATATTTTACTGTAAAATAACAGGAATAACAATGTTTTGTACTTACGGAGTACCGCGGAGGCTGTAATCATTGGCTATTGTCTCGATACCACCTGCTTTAGCCACAGCGATATAACATGATTCATTACCGAAATCAATACCAATGACGGACATAGCGGCCATCGTGAACTAAAATTTGACTCAATTTATTACAAGAATAGTTAAATCTTGCTTATCTTCCGAATCACACGAACAGAGAAACACGTTGCTGAACTCGACAATCGATCAATCTATCGTACAAACGCCGGTTTATTGCCGCATTAGTAGTTCCTTCATTCGTGCTGGTACCCGAATTTTCTAGAAGTGTGGCCAATAGTGCTGCCCACCCAAAATGAAATTAATAAAGAAATAGTCGATTTCGTAAATATCGTTACATCATTCACTCTTAATGCCGGCGCCACACATTGGATTCAAATAGGATCCAAACTTGGCTACGAATTTATGGCTAATTATTGTATCCCAGTTAATGCGGCCACACATTAACTCCAATACCTTTTGGCAAACTTACTAGCCAAGAGCATTGGATGGTTGGACCGCAGCTCAACTCGTCATTCTCTCTTGCGAGTATGTACAGACGCCAGCTCACATCAAGTTACTATAATCTGTCAGATTTTTTTAATAGATTTTCGACTTTATTGCTAATGCATAAGGTTCAAGGTTGATTGGGAAAATATGACAGTTTCGGGTAGGTTGACCTGCTGGCGTCTGTACATACCAGCAGCCGTCATGTCGGACGAGAATCTACTTGCTCTGATACAAACAATGTGGGGACCGGGGAGCGACGTTGGATCAAAGTTGCCCGCCCGCCTACCCCCTTCACTCCCGTCGCCTTCGTTGGTGTATGAAAAACCGACACATCACGGGTCGACATTGGCTATTGGACGCAATGTTACGTTTATGGCCAGTATCGGGCCAAGACCGATCCACACATTGGTGTATTGGATCCAAGACTATAACTTGGAGCCAATATATCCAAAGTGTAGCGCCGGCATAAGACACTACTACTTTTAGCTTTATGATATATCATAGAGGTAAAAGTACTGGTTACGAGAAGTATCTCTGTGTTAATAACAAACATAAATAATTCTATTCGTCGTCACATGTGTTTGTGTAAGAGGTTTTAGTTTGACTCGCCTATAACATAGGTACGAGTATCTCTGTAGTCTTTAGTTAGTTTAGTGTTACTGAAGGAAACATCCGGAAACATCCGTTTTTCAACAGACTGCAGAAAGGTGAATGTTGCCAGTAGCCACCCATCAAATTATAATGAAGTATACGGTTTACAAGTCGGATCCTTACGTTGGTCATACGTAGTATCTCTAAGTAGTCTGTGCGTTGGTCAGAAATCATCACAAAGACACTATAATAATGAGAAAAAAACGCGTTTGACTTGACGATGGCGGTTTGGAGGTCTGTCTGGAAAGCATACAATCTAGTCGATCCAATCAAGAAAGAAGCTTTCGGAAAGTGCTAATGATTCATCCATACGGTGGTGCGATTTCTAGACTTTGGCTCGTAAAAATTCATCCTAAAGCGACTTATGACATCATTAATTTTGGGCTAAGTTACGAAACCCATGCAAAAAAAGTTATGTTCTGTTTTAGAACATGTAATTCATTCCGCTTTTCATTCTGGGACCAAATCAGTAGGTAATTCCCTCGTATGCTACTATCCTAGATCGTTCACAATTTAGGAACTAGAGCGATTGGACCTCCAATTTCCACTAAATTGGATCCAATTTGTTCTAACTGCGATTACATCTGCCGATTTCCTAGTTAGCATTCCTTAAAATTGGATAGTGTAATAGCGCTTTTATCGCAACACGGCGCTTGTCATGACGTCGTCTATGACGATTCGCTGGACATCGTTATCGCTCTCACTCTAATTCGCGTAGACAGAGTAAACTATAGACTGCTGCTAACTTCTTTTTCATACGCTCAAGAAAAAGAGAAATATAACGTTACTAGCAAAGAAAAGAGACAGAGTAAGAATATTTCTGTCCCTTACTGCGTGTCGGCTAAGCACATCAATGTGCACAACAAGTTTGACGTTTATGAATGAAACAATAAAAATTATGAATGAAATAATAAAAACTACACCGCGATTAAACGGAAAATAAGATCTTTTTCGTGCATAATTCAATAATAGTACATACATTTGCGCAACTGTGAAAATGGTAAGGTGCAGTGTAATAAGCTGTAAAAATGATAGTACGATGAAGATTGCCGGAATTTTTTGTCCCTTTCGGTGACACGGATACCATGAGTCTATAGATTACTCTGTCTACGCTAATTCGGCAAATCCCCGTCAGGGTATATATGTTCTGTGCTCAAATCGATTACTTTCTCAACTCGGAACGCAGACAGGGATAAGGCGTCACTAACAGCAAAATTATCTTCACTCACTCACCTGTTATTTGTCGTTGTCAATGTCATTAAAAGTCAGTCAAGTCAACAAAGATTTAAAAGTAAATAGAAGTGCATGACTATGACTAGATGACTACGCTATAATTTGAATTGTATTTGTTTAGGCTACACTCGTATCGTATCAGTAACGATTTAGGGACTGTCAGTTTTCACATCAAAATGACATATTAAAAAAGGACTGTTATCAAAAAGTATAATGAAAAGATAGTTTTTTTTACAGTTAATTTATAAAAGTCATAGGTTATCTTATCATTAAGCATGCATGACTCTTCCATTTCAAGTAACTTTTTATAACTTTGATTACTTGACGTAGCGAGGTCACCTTCAGCTACATGACGTTTAACTTCAATCGTATTCACGCTCTACTTGTTAGCGCGAAGTGATTGTAATAATTAACACTTTCAGGTTTAACTAAAGTCAGTCAGTATGAGTGGTGAACCCCAAGCGAAACGTACCAAAATGAACGCCCTTGAGCAACTAAAACAATACTGCACGGTGGTGGCCGATACCGGCGATTTTGAAGGTTAGAAATAATTTGTGATGTTGATTTCCATAGCGAAAATGCTACTTACCGGTTATTAGTGTCCTTGACATGATCTTGATCAAGGCAGTGACACAGATTGTGACCTTATTATGCCTACATAGTTAATTTCTTAGCAAAATTAAACAGTCTCAGTAGTTACCTAAATTGCAAGATGATCATTTTCTAGATTTCAAACAGTGGCTAAAAAAAAGCTTTTTTTATGATTGATTACATTGCCTAACTTGATTTTGTTGAAGGTCATACTGAACAGAATTTTAAATTTTAACTACCTACCACCAAACGGGGTGAATAGGGATGCAGGGGTGAATTGGGACAAAACTTTAAAATGGATTTTAACATTCATACAATCAGTGTTACTATAATCCCCAAATGTCATGATTTCATGAAATATTCATTTTTGGGGATTACTTGGTCTTAGACAGTTTGGTTGATGACTTTAATGATTATAATTCTGTAAATACATATTTGTTATGGCCCCGAATCATATTTTAATCAACGTACAACTTAATACTGACCAGCAAATTGCAAAAAACGTAGAAAAAAATGAATTTCGTGGGCTACCCTGGTGCTTTTGGCCTTAATCGTTAATTATAATACAATAAACACATTAGACTTCTTTTTGCCAAAAAGGAGTCAACAAACTATATTTTTTCAATGTTAAAATCGCTTTTAAAGTTTTGTCCCGATTCACCCCTGCATCCCTATTTACCCCATTTGACGGTACTTTGTAAATTCACATGAAAAATAACAACTTGAAAGTGAATGCGCATATGGTTTCTATTTTGACATTAAAACAATTAGCACACATTCTGAATTTTTGCAGCAATGAAGGAGTACAAGCCAACAGATGCTACAACCAACCCAAGCTTAATCCTTTCTGCAGCCGCCATGGAGCAGTACCAGCACATACTTGATAAGGCCATCAAATATGCTAGAGAATCGGGCAGGTATGTGTGTTACTTTAAGATTAACAGTTTTTTTTTTGATGGTTCAAAGTTATTTGCACTTTTTAAATTACACAATTGATTTTTGTTAACTGTAAGTTTCCTGTTTCCAATGATTAAAGTTGTATACAATGAAACCCACATTATAGAATTTTATTTTTAACCAACTTCAAAAAAGGAGGAGGTTCTCAATTCGGATGTTTATAATCTTTTAATTTATTATAATTATTTCAGTACTGTAGAGGAGCAAGTAGCTGAGACCCTGGACATGCTGAGTGTTTTGTTTGGTTGTGAAATACTCAAGATCATTCCTGGCAGAGTATCTGTAGAAGTTGATGCCAGGTGATTATAGCATTTATTTCCTTTATTGTTAGGTTTATTTTAGCTTTGGACTCATTTACGTTAAGAATTTCTAGTTATACTTTTGTTCTGGTTAAAAGTTCTAATGAATTTTAGAAAGCAATTTTGACCCAATAAATAAATGTCCAGTTGCTCAAGCTAATAAAACAATAGTTTTTAAGATCATACATACTATTGTTATAAGTTTGCCTGATAATACCTAATCAGGCATGTTACATAAATATACATTAAACCATGGAATCAACAATTTACATCACTCATAAATTTGCATACCTAGTTGAACCATTATACCTACTCAGAAGTTTAGTTATTAGGTATATCAACATTTACTTAATGGCTTCTTGAATTTCAGATTGTCTTTTGATAAGGATGCAAGTATATCAAAGGCTATCAAACTGATCAACATGTTTGCTGAGTATGGAATCAAGAAAGAGCGCATTCTTATTAAATTGGCTTCAACTTGGGAAGGCATCCAAGCTGCAAGGTAACTGGGATAATGTACATTTAATTGAAACAAAAAAGTTGAATATAGCAGCACAGCTAATGAAAATTCACTCAAGTCAAGCTTCAATGTATTACTGTACTTCAATTTAGAATTTTTACCGGCTTCAAAAAAAAGGAGGTTATCAATTCGATACGTATGTATGTATGTTTGTCCACGCATATCTCCGGAACTATTAATCGGATCGTGACCATTTTTTTTTATTGGCTTACATTTTCTTCAACTTAGGGAACAGTGCAAGTTTCATCAAGATCGATTCAGTAATTTTCAAGATATGGACTAATACGTGTAAGTGTGACGGCCTCGCTTATTGATAAGAGCTACGGGTGTAGTGTCAAAGGGAAAACATCTCAAAACCTTGGTCAAATACTAGTGCAAAAACTAAAAATTACGAAATAAAAAGTAATTTAAAAAAATTAAACCGACTTCAAAAAGAAATTAACTCAAAATTATGAAATAACTTTAATTTCGGAAGTCGGTGGCATAAAACTAAAATACAGATCCCAAGACACCGACTTCCGAAATTAAAGTTATTTCATAATTTTGAGTTAATTTCTTTTTGAAGTCGGTTTAATTTTTTTAAATTACTTTTTATTAACATCCAAAAACATTTTACAAGCAGTTACTTAACTACAACCTGAAAGAGTTTACTTGAGACTTTGCTCGGATGACGTAAGCCCGCGTTATTGAGGCGTCGATGCACGTTGGTGAGAGCGGTAACAGCGCGGAGGATGCCGGACGGGAGGGGCCGTTCGGGCCTCAAGTTCATTCTTGAGGGTCCTCATAATATACTTAGATATGCTTAGATTTTCTATATGACAGTCACTACAAAGAGGGTAACTCTTTGTAGTGACTGGCTCGCATATAGAAAATCTTATCTTTCTTATCTTTAAATAATGAACTTGATTGGTGGTTACCATGTTGATAGTAATTTTGAAATAATTTAATTTACAGGGAACTGGAGAAGAAACATGGAATCCACTGTAACTTGACCTTGCTGTTCTCTTTGTACCAAGCTATTGCTTGTGCTGAGGCTAACGTCACCCTCATTTCACCATTTGTTGGAAGAATTTTGGACTGGTAAGTAATAATCCATTTACTTTAGGCGACGCAGACCCATTAATAAATACCTGAACCTAAACATACAATTTTGAATAACATCAAATTATTGTACACGAAGTGGTGACTGTCGGCGTCGTGTTGCGCTGCGTGGTGTCTCGTAACCTTCCACGAAACGTCGGTTCGCCAAACCTTTCGACCAAAACATAAAGATCTTCACAAAAGGGTGTGAAGATTTTTATGTACTGAGTTGGAACTCGCACCACACATAAGGAATCACATTTTTAACCGACTTCAAAAAAGGAGGAGGTTCTCAATTCGACGGTATGTTTTTTTTTTTGTGTGTTTGTTACGCGATTACTCCGCCAATTGTGGACCGATTTTCAAAATTCTTTTTTTGTTTGAAAGGGTATGGTCTCGAGGTGGTCCCATTGTCACCAACTCGGAATCTGATGAGGGAATCCCATGGAAATCGAGGGAAACCCTCAAATTTTATAGGCACACCTATAGCGATTTGAGTATTTTTTATAGTAACTCGTGCATTTGCTTTCGGAAAGCACCATTTGGTGAAGTGGAACTGATGATGAAGACCACAGATGGCCACCTGAACTACTCAATAATAAGCCTTTCACGGGTTACGATTCGATTACTTAGGTACTTTAATGTGGTTGCTAAGCAATTTATGCTCGTCACAATGCTTATGGTGAAGTGGAGCTGAGGGTGACTTCTCAGCTCCAGTTCTCCTGGTTCTTACTAGGAGACCTCCTCAACAATTAACGTCCCTGCATCGGGAAAAGCAATATTTTGTAAAAGCTATTGTAAATTAGATAAATGACAAACTGACCCACTAAAAAGTGAAAAATAAAAACTTTTTAACAAAAAAAAAACAACCGACTTCCAAAAAACACTACAAAAGAAAAACAACTTTAATTTCGGAAGTCGGCGGCAAAAAACTAAAATACAGATCCAAAAACACCGACTTCCGAAATTAAAGTTATTTTTCTTTTGTAGTGTTTTTTGGAAGTCGGTTGTTTTTTTTTTGTTAATTGTTAACATAGCTACATGCCTGTGTTACTTGAAGGGATATGCAGACTTGCATTGCGACAGTTATAAGTCCAATGTGACCCCCACAAGGGACTTTGCCAATTGGATAAAAAAGTCATTTTTATTGTATTGAGCAAAGCCATTTCTTACTGTGGGAGAGGTATTTAACAGTTGATCTGTTATATTCCAGGTACGTTGAGCATACAAAGAAGACATATGAAGGCAAAGACGACCCCGGCGTTGTATCCGTGACTCGCGTGTACAACTACTACAAGAAGTTCGGCTACAAGACGCAGGTGATGGGCGCATCGTTCCGCAACACCGGCGAGATCCGCGAACTGGCCGGCTGCGACCTCCTTACCATCAGCCCGAAACTCTTACAGGAGTTAGCTGCTAGCGAACAACCACTGAAGAGAGTGAGTCTACACATTTTTAATTTAAGTATATCAGAATTCATCGTGATTATTTTCGCGCTAACAATGTACCTACAATTTTTCTCCGATTCTATCTCTGACATCGTTTTGTATTTTACCATATCTTGACGAACACTTTAATGATTCTGCAAAGTTATGTTTGACCATTCATAATTAAAAGGCATCTTGAGAGAGCTCAGCATAACATCTCAGTTTTCGAATTATTGCCTCTCTGCGATTCTGTAGGGAAAACAATTGCATGGCAAACTGATGCAGGCAGATTGTGTTGTAATAATACTGGAATAATGCACAAGTATATTAGCTGATAGTAAAAAGGCTATCTGCAATTTATCAAAGTAATTAGTTTTGTGTTATTTTCCACTTCATGCAACATTGCATTTGTGTAATCTGTTCAAGGTGTACATGTATAATTATTAGAATGTACATAATAATATATAGGTTATTATGATGTTATGACTGTTCAATTGCTGCATGGTGGTATACAAGTTTTTCACTTTGTTTGGCTGCAGATGCTCCCATGTTGTATTATTTTAATTATAGCCTACAATTTTTTTTAGCAATAAATCTTTTTGTGTTGTTAATATTTTTGATGACAATATATAAAAAAAATATATATTATAACAAGTATTGTTTATGATTACAGGTGCTAGACCCGAAATTTGCTGCTCAGTGTGATATGGACAAGATTACCCTGAGTGAGGCGCAGTTCCGTTGGCATTTTAATGAAGATCAGATGGCCACTGATAAGTTATCAGACGGTATTAGGAAGTTTGCTGCCGACACCAGGAAATTGGAGACCCTTATCAAGGCCCTGCTTGCTAAAAAGTAAATGAATTCATCGCTATCGATAATATTACTGGGGTTTAGTTGCACAATTAGACTTAAGCTCAAATTTTATCCTAAGGAGTGATTTACAGATTTTTTTGATATATTTTTGTGTTTTTTCCTTGATGTTTTTTGATATACACCTACCTGTTGTTTTTTTTGTATTTTTAATCGAATACTTACTGTATTGTGAAATGGGGACCACAAAATTGTTGATACATTCCTGTACCTACATATTGTTGTATAAAAAGTATATTGGACGGTTAAAAGAATATTAAATGATTTTCCTATTAATGTTTTTGTTTGTTTTTGCAACCCACCTGGAACTTGACTGGGGACACTAATAAACAGGTTTGGATTCCGTAATACAATGGTCAAACGGAACCCTTATAATTCATCAATCAATGGAAAATAATGTAGTGTGGCCACCTAAAGCGCCAGCCACCGCGCCCACAACCGTTCCCACATCTGTACGTGTCTGTACCCACAACCGATCTATAAGTCACCGAGCTTTTAGCAATAAGGGACAGACACACTCGCCAGATTATTTAGTAACTGTGGCCCTACATCAAACTCGTTTAAATATTAAGCCCAAAAAATCAGTTCATGTTAGACCAATATACGATATGTAGATAGAACGCCAGTCATATTTTTAGTAGGTAATTACAATTTTTATGGCTTTTTCTCTATAGTTGTACGGACAAGATAATTATACATATAGATCGCACTTTGACTTTGCTAAGTAAGCATTACGTACGAATACATGTTGGAGTTCCAATCCTACTAATATTATAAATGTGAAAGCTTGTGAAGATGTTTGGATGTTTGTTACTCAATCACGCGTAAAACGTTGAACAGATTTGGATGAAAATTGGCACATAGACAGACCATTTCCTGGATAACACATAGGATACCTACTTATTATCCTGCGTTCCCACGGGATCGTAACTTACGCGGGTGAAACCGCGGGGCGCTGCTAGTAAGCAAATAAATATGAACATCAATTTTGAATGAATAAAGATCAACATGAGACTTTTATTTAGCAAAGTCAAAGGGCATCTTGCCCTAAGGCTGCCTTTCCACCAGAGATGAGCGAGGATGCGTAGCGAGGGATGTGTGTGAAACTAACCGATACCAACGCTTAGTTCAAGCTATAAAAACCGGACAAGAGCGAGTCGGACTCGCGCACCGAGGGTTCCGTACCATCATGTTTTTAAGTAACACTGCGGTGTAGAATATTGCAATTTTATGTCAACGCCATCTCTTGACCGATAGTGGAACTAATGTAACTTTTGTTGATGATTTCTGGAAAGTGTGCTATATAAAGACTTCGTTTTATTTTTCCTGTAATCTTGATATACACTTCTATCACATACAATTATTTCAGATTTTTCTCTTTGCAACCTTCGGAGATAAGGGGGGGGGGGACGGTATTTTTTTTACATTTTTCATCAAAAATCGAAAACTATGCGGTCTAGAAAAAAAAAAAGAAAATTTGTTTGAGAATGTGCAGAAAATACTAAATAAATTGTAGATATTGTGTTGTTTTTAGTGTCATTTGATATGTTTAGGTCTAAAACGGATAGGGCAAAGTAAATTGTGTAAATAGGGTAATCCGTTTTGAAGTTATTAAGGATTTTCGAGTTCTGTAAACTTTTTGTTTATTGTTTTGTTTTAATATTGTAGAATAAGATTAACAATAAATCAAACAACTAGATACGAGTGCCACTACCACGATAGCTTTTTGTGCATAGGTAAGCCAAAGTTGACAGCCCTAGCGCGATCGCAGAGTGTAGGTATGAAAAGTGAAGTACAGACGCCATCAGGTCAACCTACCCGAAACTGTCAGATTTTCCCAATCAACCTTGAACCTTATGCTTTAGCAATAAAGTCGAAAATCTATTAAAGAAATCTGACAGATTGTAGTAACTTGATGTGCTGGCGTCTGTACATACATGTGATTGCCTTCTGTACTATCTGCATTTTGTGGTAATAGGGTCCCGTTGGCACTCTTTGGGTACGGAACCCTAAAAAGGCAAGTACTTAGATAATTTAGGATCTGGATTAGGTTTTTATTAGGGATTACGACATGAACTTTAGGATGCATTAAAATAGGCCCCCTTTTTACCTACCTACTACGGCTTTCAGTCTCGATGCATGACTCAGTGTCCTAGGAAAAAAACGAGGCACGATGTGGTCTCGAAATTCCCGGGCAAAACGTGACTTGAGACTATTTCAAAACTAGGTTTCTTACATACTTAAAGGTAGGCTATGCAATTAGGCAGTCAAAACAAGATATTTTAATCAAGTACTTTATTCTTCTTCTTGGTCGCGTACTTTATTACTGAAGGTCGTGTTCCTGAAAGGCCTTCGTGGTTTTATGCACGATGTCCTTCCACTTCGTTCGGTTCTCAGCTTCTCTCAGGGCGGTCGTAACAGAGAGACCAGTGAGGGCCGTTATTAGGTCTGACCAGCGATTAGGTGACCGTCTGCGAGGTCTTTTCCCATCTACCTTGCCCATCACATCACCACCAACTTTTCCAGATTATCTGGTATCCGAGAATCCTTCGGTAACAGACCGTGGGTAGTCTGTCTTTTATGCGAAGCTGATCTAGGATAAATTTATGTTCGTTCTCTTGGCGGTCCATGGTATGGGAGCATCCTTCGCCAACACCACATCTCAAAAACTCCTATCATTTTTCGTTCTATTGCCCGAATCGTCCACGACTCCGATCCATTAAGGAATATCGAGAATACCAGTGTTCGGACTAGTCTCATCTTGGTGACATTGGAGTCTTTTCTGTCCTGCCAAATACGTGTCAACTTACTCATCGCAGCTTTGGCCATTTGAGTCCTTCTCTTGATCTCTCTTTCGCTTCCTCCCGGATCAGTAAGTAGCGATCTGAGGTATATAAACTCGCTGACAAATTCTAGATCGGTGAGTTCTCCCGTTCTGGAGAGTTGACCGGTTCTGTCGATGAGCATGACTTTTGTCTTCGACTTATATGATAGTGAGTCCAACCAGCCTACCCTCGTATTCTACTCTGCGATACATATCAGCTAGCTCCTTTTCTGAAGATGCAAAGAGTGTAGTGTCATCCGCATATCTCAGGTTGCTGATCTTTATTCCCCCGAGAAAGACGCCTCCCTCCCACTCTTCTAAGACTTTCCTCCTCATTATGTATTCACCATATTAAAGAGAATAGGAGAAAAAATATACATTCCTGTCTTACCCCCTTTTCCGGCTTGAAAGGGCCAGAGATGACGTCATTAACCCTTACCATGGATACCCCGTCTTGGTACAGATTAGCGACCAACGAGACGAGGTGTTGAGGTACGCCCATCTCTTCTATTATGGTCCACAGGCAATCCCATCTAAAAATAAAATTTTAGTATTTATGTATCTGTACGTTTCTGACGTGAATTGAAATGTGACCACAGAGAGGCGGAACTTAGAACATTCAGTTTGTGAGAAATTGTTAACCTTCTTTAGCCAACCGCATAAAAAAAACATAGCTACCAACATGAAAATTCTGAGTAGCACTGACAATGACAATAATGACTTTGACGGGAAGAACTGTTATAGATAGGGATGCGCAACGCTTCGTATAGAAATCAATAAACTTATCGATATTTAGAGTTCATCGATATCGATGAAATGCATACTACGCAGATAATAGTGAGGCTCCAAAACTAATTTATTTTATTATAAAAATTGGTAAAATAAAACACTGATTTACATAATAAAATTATATGATTTCTGCATTTATTAATTTATACATATAAAGTACTAGCGACCCGCCCCACCTTCGCACGGGTAGCCTGATCGTTACCAAACTTCACAGGATCACCCGCCGGGCTAATCTGATGATTGCCTGAAATTTCATCAAAATCGCTCCAGCCGTTGCTGCTCATGCAGTTTTTCTATTGGTAGATGCACCAGTTCTTCATTACCAACTGCTTTTAGCCACTCTCGACATCTGGAAGATACAAAATTTAACCTTTTGAACGCCAGAGCATAAACGCACGCGCGTGCCCTCCACGCCAAGCCATAATTTTAAATATTTAAGGTATACAAATAAAAACACACAAAAGTAATGATTTAATTGTTTATTTCGTGATAAAGTGCACCACATTTTTTGTCACATATTTGTGTCGCTCGTAATAGGATAGGCGACACACGACTGGCGTACAGGGCACGCGCTTGCTTGTCACGTATATGTGACAATGGCGTTCAAAAGGTTAAAAGGTTACTTCTAACTGACTATGTTTGACTGTGAATTTATTTAGTGTGATTTAAAGTTAAGGAAACACCGAATTTACACTATCAGCGTAACTAAATGATTGATGATGAATAGATACTTGGAATAGAAATTCTAGATTTATTTCCTAGATAACATAACGGTGTCACAGGTAGATAATGCCTTAGACTATCTGACCCATTTCTTTAGCAGTCAACCTACTTAGACTAAATTAGATTACAATTTACATCAGACAAATAGGTAGGTATTACTGTAGGCACAAATGTTTTAAAACATTTCTTCATTATAGTTTCAGCAAATCTTCGTCGCATTACAGAATTTGAATGATGCTATCAATTTACTAGTACAATGAGGTAGTGCTATGTGAGCACAAGATCACATTAACACTAGGTAGGTAAAACTCACCGGTTTGAATCCAGTGGAAACTTGGAAAAAAGCAACTTATTTCCAGTATGCCAGGCCTCCTTGATACCGCAAACTTCACATCTTCTGTGACCCTTACCCATGATGGTTCACAAACTAGAGACACTGTCTCGTTATTATATTAATAATCACACTAATATTATAAAGGCGAAAATTTGTGAGTGTGTGTGTGTTTATAATGTTTGTTACTTCTTCACGCTCAAACGGCTCGACCAATTATGATAAAATTTGGTATGGAGGTAGCTGACACCCTTGATTAAAATATAGGGGTACTTTTTATGGGATCGAAACTTATGCGGGTGAAACCGCGGGCGCTGCTAGTTCCATATAAAAATAATTTGTTTGGAGTTTCACAGGACTGGAATGTGACCTAATGACGCGAATACGCGATGCAAACATCCATCCTCGGTGATCGCTTACCTACCTCTATGTAGGTAGTATCACACACATTATGACATATACGGTCGCGTACACGCTATGCTTCTCAACAAGCATAGTGCGCTCTATTTCGAAATCTCGTTCGAGATCTCGACCAACCCTGGCGAGATCTCGAACAAGATTGTCTTCCCACGAGATTGATCGAAAAATGGCTGGAGATTGCATTCTATAATTACACTGTACACATAAACTCAACCATGGGGGTAGAGGAAGAAAGTATCTACCTACAGGACGACACCAGCTACGATTGCTACGAACATTACATAGGTACCTACTCGATTTGCCGTTCCTTGTTTGCATTCCTGTCTCTCTCATACACAAAGGTACATATGGCACTCGCACTTACTCCCACACAATTTCTCCAACAACGTATCGTAAGTAGATTAAGAAGAGGAAATTGATGGTTCGCGGATATTGCGTTCACTTCGCGAACATGTCTGTTGTTCTGCATCCGCTTGAAGGTAAGTCTAGGTAGAATATTGCAGGGACGAAGCCGAATAATGTGAAAACTGCGTGCTTACCTACCTATGATGGAAACGTAAATAGATGCCTATTTAGGTAAATTAAATACTGGAGCTCAGTTTGCTTGAGTAGGAAATAAAAAACTGGCCAAGTGCGAATCGGACTCTCACACAAAGGTTTCCTTTAGATATGGAAGTATTCCGTATCACAAGGCAAAAAACGCCGTTAAAAAAAAACAAGTTTCTTGTATCGAGAATTCGAGACCCCTTTTATTAATATTTAACTTTATTTTATTTTTATTAAGTATTTGTTGTTATAGCGGCAATGGAAATACACACTCTGTAAAAATTTTAACTGTCTACCTATTAGCGTCAGCTCACACCGAGACGCGACGCGACGCGCAGTTTTCAAGACAGAAATACAATAATTACAGACCTTATCTACTACACAAAAAGGTACACGATTGTACTGCATTGTGTACCTTTTAGTGTAGTAGATAAGGTCTGTAATTGTATTTCTATTTTGAAAACTGCGCGTCGCGTCGCGTCTCGGTGTGTGAACCAGACCCTTACGGTTAATGAGATACAGGCTACAGCCAATGACTTCTATAAGTCATTGGATACAGCCCGCTGATAGTCAAACGGATGGACAGACAGCGGAGACTTAGTAATAGGGTTCCGTTGGCACACTTTGAATATGGAACCCTATGCACTATTGGTACACCAGGCCGCGCGCCAGTGATAACAAAACCAGTAAGTACCTTCTAGTGGTCCAGTGTGTAAT
Organism: Oligia latruncula; assembly: GCA_948474745.1. NCBI lineage: Eukaryota > Metazoa > Arthropoda > Insecta > Lepidoptera > Noctuidae > Oligia > Oligia latruncula. The sequence goes on from OX419688.1 coordinate 9,444,490, forward strand.
GTTAAACTATGATCCACCATAAGCCACCTATCATGCAAGGTTTCAGGTTTTATGAAATGTCCTTTGGTTGGTTATTCCAAAATTACAGAAAACTGGCGCGAAAACATATGAAATGTTAGGTACTGACAATGACAGCCAACGATAAACACGGTAGGTAAGGCGGTATTGTTGGACAGCGGGATTGTCCGAAAGGGTTACCGCTGGCCCGGAACATAAAGGGCTAAGGAAGGAACACGGGTGGGTTTTAGTCAGTAAGAATCTGACACTCCCTTCCGCTCCATCCAGAGCGGGAGGGGTCATTTGATGATTTCCCATCCGCAAAAAAAAAAGGCGGTATTGTTTGGATATCTAATGACTAAAGAGGATATCTTTACAAGGTGTAACAAAAACCCTGGCAAAGGGGCACATAGGCAGGTAATCCAATATCATTACCATAAAAAGTATTTATTATTATTGAAAATAGAGTTATTGCTATTTAAAATTTACGTTTTTAGTACCAAAATTACCTCAATTAGCAAATTTATCAATAGAGGCTATCACCTGCGACTTGTAGACCCGCTACAGCCGGTCGATTCTGTAAAAATCTCACCGTGAAAACTTAGGTGAAGTAAGTTTGTTTTTGCTAGGAATTGACACTATTGACAGTTCAAGCCACGTTCACTTCACCTAAGTTTTCACGGTGAGATTTGTACAGAATAGCACCGCAGAACGACGGCCGCGCCCCATGTATATCAACGCAAAATGCCCCATAAATAAAAATGAAGGGTGTTTTTTTTTGTTTTTCTGTAGGTACCTAATCACTACATAAATGGAACACCCTCACGGATCGGACAGGGTTTTTACAAAGTACTGAAACTCTAAGTAAATACTTTAAATAGTAGGTACCTATTAGAACGACATAAAAACCTAACGTACCTACGCAAAAAATGTTGCATAGATAATTTTAACTAGTCTAATCCTCTGCTAAAAGTGTAAATTAAATATTTTAATAGTTTTCTATGATGTAGGTATAAATGTATCCTATTGGTTAGTACCAATAGTACGTTAGGCCTTGCCTGTATTATGTACCGGATTCTAGACGCAGGTGTTAGTGCCTAAATGATCTTGTAGATAATGTCAAGCATAGGAAAAGCTTTCAACGGGGTATTTAGACCTCCATTTATTTTAGCTGGATGGTTTCGACTACACTTCAACATTGCGTAGCATGCATGAGCTGCTATATGTTCCTGAAAGATGACTCTTAACTGCTAACAGCATTTAAGGTGTCCATACATAGTGTAATCTGATCAGAAGAACATATAACCTCCTCCTTTTTGGAAGTCGGTTAAAAAGAATACTTAGCTGTAGAGTTTCTTGCCGGTTCTTCTCCATAGGAAACGGCCAATTGGAACCGTGCACCTGGCTTCTGACGTTTCATAAATCTGTAGTAGTAAGTTAGTAAGTATGTGAAATAATCAAAATCAAGGTGAATTTTTGTATAGGAACCGTCGGTTTTTATTACCAAAGGTTAATTGGAGCGGAGTAAGTTTAGTATCTTATGGCTGACCAGACCGAACCACTGTCGATAGAATCAGTACTACCACTTATGGGTAGTAAATATCCACTGCTAAACTTTTCCCTTACTCCAAGCACATGCAAAATAACGATCTAATAAAAATATTTGAGAAAATAGGCAGTAGCATCAATTTATGAGTTTGTGCTACGCCGTGCTACGAAATATGCTACGAAAGCTACGTACTTACATCAATATTTTTGTTAAGCTTGATAATTAAGAATTTTCGGTTGCTATTATAAGGATATAAGGATAATATTAATTCCCAAAGTATTTATTAATAAAGAACTTTCAATAGGTAATTTTATCGTACTATAAGGTACCAAAATATAGCCTTAGTAAGTGTTTTAACGATTATCTAAACTATGTTCGCTACTTTTTTGATATCATTTGTAATTAATTAAACGTTCTTCTTCTTGTTCTTTTTTATTAAACGTTTTAGTCATTGTGAGGTATATTTGATAGGTGTTTGGCGCATGATGGGGTGGAAATCATAACCTTTGATGCGTGTGATGCTGAGTCTTAAAGTCATGTTAATGTCGTAGTAAATGAGTCAATTGTGTTCCTGACACGATAATTAAGAAAATTTCCATATTATGATGTAGTAGTTAAGAAAATTTTCACAACGGGGTAAAGAAGGGCGCGGGGGCGGCGGAGGCGGAGGCTTGATATTGACCTAGATGTTCATTCAGAGTTCGGTCGATGCGAAACTTGACATCTGCGCGTTCCTGCGTTTTGTATTTTTCGATATAATGTACACTTAACTCGCTTGCTTTTTGATTAATTTCTTAAAAACAACTTCGTTTTATTGTCTACTTTGTTTGTAAAGTGATTCAGTGGTCTTCGTATTCTAGTTGTAACGAGTGTGATGTTCAGTGCGATCCTCGGTGTTCCTTGTGTCATTGAAGCGGTGGTGACGGCCGATATAATGCCTGAGCAGCTATATTTTGTTGAAATAGTTTCGGTTTTACTATAATTTAAGATGCCAAAGTCATCAAAAAAGCCAGAGACCCAGATTCCTGCGGTGGCAACGGATATTCCAGCAATGGACACCAGAATCTCTGATGTGAGTATCGGCTAACGTTCACTAGATTTTCCTAACAGAATCCCTGTCCAAAGCATGTAATATAAAATGTGATTTTCTTACCAGTTTTTTAAATAATTTCCATATTATAGAGAACTATAGGTGTTTTCGATATGTAGGTCACATGGTACATGAAATAGGTAGCTATACTTACTTCCATATAGTTATATGTCTCGTAACAATGACGATGTTGAGCCGAGTCGACCAATTGTGCTTAGCACCAGCTGATTCGCGTTTATTATATTGCTCAAAAGTTTTCGCTTTCATGCTAAATGCGACTCTTTTATAAAGTGGGTGGTATCTAGTGTGCCGTGTGTTAAACGGGGAGAACTATAAGTATGTATAGGATCACTACCACTACTACCGAGCTTTGATTAAATTGGTCTGAATGTTCTACCGTGCATTGCACTTTCCAACGTCTTTTTTATTCATCATGTTGTGATTCCTCATATTTTCCTATCGTTTGTCTAAATATATCTTTACTGGACCAAAAGTCTTTGGAGGAAATCTGTGAAAAGTAGGCGGAGCTAGGGTAGTTAGTATTGACGGAAATCGTTTCTTTACCAGCTAGCGATTAAATGGATCTACCTACCTATTAGTTCAAATTGAATATTATGAAGGTTCATGTACAAAATCGTTCGTCTGGAAATTAAGTGAGCCAAAAATTGATCACTCGGTCACTCCATAATTTCCCGTGCAGGCACTGTGAAGTGTCTACCTATTCAAATATACATTTCCGCACACCTGATTCGAACCACCCTGCATTTTTTGTCTATTGCCATTGGTCACTGACCTGTATGTAGTATACAAGCGTACTTGTTTAATAAAGGTCAGTGCTATTCGTCTTTAACATTTTAGATGTTCGTGAATTCAATAATGACACCAAAATGATGGCCATTATGTTGGCTTCAAAACTGAATAATAGTTATTTGTTATACAAGAGTGCAAAGTTGCTTTTTAACCGCGTGCTCAATTTTGATGACCGAGCAAGCGAAGGATTCTAAAACTTAGAATCCTGAGCGTTAGCGAGGGTGGGATGAAAAGTTACGTGTTGCACTCGAGTGCAACACGTAACTTTTCATCCCACCTCAGCGAGGAAATGACTAAATGCAAAAAAAAACATTTACAATCACAAGATACTTTTATTATTTCACTTTAGGTATTAACTACTACATTATGATAGGTAAGTATTACAGAATAATCTTTAAATTATAACAAATAATACTTAGGTATAATTAAGAAAAATTTAAAGTAACGTTGCTACAGTTACTCAAGTTGAGTGTAATATTTTTGTTAGGTACTGTAATGTTAGTGTTGGTGACTTGTGTACTGTTTTTCGGTAAACTATCTGTCATACTTAATAGTTGTACCGATTCATCGGATTCCCTGGGCGTAAATGTTGGCGAGAGAGGGCGATGGTTAGGTGTTTCGTAACGGCTCATTTTTGATGTAGAAGGGCCAGTCCAAGGATCTGACTGAGGCTCTTTCAGTGTAATGGCTCCTACGATGCCTTTACATATTTTAGACTTATTTTGGATGGAATCCTCTATGTATCCCTCTACAACCGCATTGGACTTCCAGCCTCCATGGCGCTTAAGGGACAGGAGATCAGCTCCTGAATCGGCCAAAAGTGTGGCTGAAGTTCGTCGGAAACAATGACCCGTGTACAAAAGGGGTTCTGGAAGTTCAACAAATGTTGCTATTTCTCGTGGGATACCTACTGCCAATTTTATTAGCACCCATAGGCTGTCTAACACACTTTCCGTTGCGATATTGTAGAAAAAAATCGATTGATTGGAGTGTTAGGCGGGCGTAAGGCTTGATATTTCTCAACAATTGTTAGGTATTCCTTGCGAATGACGAAGTTGCGGTCTCTTTTTGTCTTTGTATTGGGTAAATTAATTAATAGTAAGTCATCTGAATGTTTCTCAATGTTTTTGACATTAAGTTGTGTTAGTTCATTAGTTCGACATGCTCCGTTTATACCAATAATAAGAACAACCTGTAACGTAAAGAGATAAATTAATAAAATTGATATGCATGCATAATTATGCCTATCAAAATCTACTAAGTACGTATTAGATTATGTTAAGTAGTTGATTAATATAGGTACTTAAGTAGATACTGAATGTCCAACTGACTTACTTTTGCCGCCAAATATACGGAATCAGGTGCTTCGTTAAGAAACTTTTCAATTTCAGATGCTGTTAAAACCTTCGATTTTTTTGGTTGATGACCTGATGAGGCTCTTTTTAAAAATGCCACTAATTTAGGATAGGTGTCGATATGTATGTCTTTTTTCATCTTTATTGTTGCTTTTAGCATTGAATATTACGTACTAGAGTGCTTGATTTCTTGGTTTCGGATAATTCAATAAAATATGCCAGCAAAACGTTTTCTGAGAAAGTTTTGGCTCCTTTAGCTTGTCGCCACGTGTTAAACATATCGTACTGTTTCAAATACTTCTCGCGTGATTGTTGAGGGAGAAAGCTCATTTGCGCATTATTAACAGTTTCAGTCAATTCTGTTGGCGTCAAATAAACTTCCTCGTCACTAGAACCACTCATATTATTTTAGGTTTTTCACTTGTTTTCAAGTTTCTTGTTTTTAACCGGTTAAAACAATATGACGTGAAAAGAAAATGAAGCGCGCAAAGCAAATTAGAAAAAAGTACACCAAGAAGTCTGAGTTTTTAACAAATTAAAAAAGGTTGTATGATAAATTCGGCACCATGGAGGGAGAAGTAAATAGGTTTAATGATGTTTTGAATTCACAAACTTAGTGCACACGATGTTCTAAATTCAATTTACTTTATCCTCTAGCGGATAAAAACGGCTTTTGCACTCAGCTAACGAAGAGCAAAAATACTCTTTTCATTTCTCATGCTCGGAAAGTAGTGTTTGTTTGATCCGAATAGCGGGTGGAAGACGCTGCTTCCCACCTTAGGGCGGGACCGACTCATAGTTATTGCTTCCCTCTCTAGGGCGGGAATGAATTTTAAAAATAGAACTAAATTTGCTTAGGTAGTCAGCTACGTTTTTTTTTTAATAATTAAGAAAATTGCAGCAGTCTTCTGAGTTTATAAACAGCCAGTGTTATTTTTTTTAAAAACTTAGTAAGTGGGACGGCCCGCCGCGGCGTTGAACAGAATCTACCTACTTATGTGGCTGTGACGCGGTGTGTTCCATATTTCAAATTTAAAAGAGACTATTAAATAAGTAGTATTCATGTTCATGTCATCAATAAATATTTTATAAAAACTACTACCTATTTTTTACTTTCCTTATATTCGAAATGAAAAGTAGAGTGTTTAACGCGGGTGAAAGACATCAATTCCCACTCGGACTATAGCCGCCCTCGCTGCGCTCGGGCGTCTAAATACCTCGTATAGGAATTGATTCCTTTCGACCCTTGCATAACAATCTACTATTCCTAGATGGGGGGATGAAATAGTAGATTGTTATACAAGGGTCGAAAGGAATCAATTCCCATAGCAAATTTAGTTCTATTTTTAAAATTCATTCCCGCCCTAGAGAGGGAAGCAATTACTATGAGTCGTTCCCGCCCTAAGGTGGGAAGCAGCGTCTTCCACCCGCTATTCGGATCAAACAAACACTACTTTCCGAGCATGAGAAATGAAAAAACTTTTTTATATTTTTTATAAATATTGATGTTATTATACCAATAAATATTTTAGAAAAACTACAATTTTTTACTTTCCTTATATTCGAAATGAAAAGTAGAGTGTTTAACACGGATGAAAGTCATCAATACCTACTCGGACTATAGCCGTCTATATACCTCATATGGGAATTGATTTCTTTCGACCCTTGTATAACAATCTAGGTACTATTTTTTCATAATTATTTGTATGGTTTAGACCTTTAAACCTACATGTCAATATGCACGGTGGCTTGATTTAGGAGTCCGGAAGTGTACATAAGAGACAGTTAATTTGATCCATTAGCATTCATTTAGCACTAGTACCATCATATTATATCACTCATGAAGGTCATCATTATTGATGCAAAATATAGTGTTTTGTACTTATGTCCTTAAAATACTACATGGAAGTAATTATATTCCCGCATCGGAAATGCGGGTGACCGCCTAGTGTGTTTATTAACACAATCTTAGGCACTATCTAATTAGAACACCAGGCAGCTCTAAAGAAACCATGACCTGAAGTTCAGGAAAAATGACTATCCGGGTTCCGATACATTGGCGTATCTAGGCTTATTTCCAGGGGGACAAGCTGGCCCCAAACATTTTTATTTTCATTGCGAAATCCTCATGGAAACCCTTTGTTTGGGATGAACGGAGGGTTATGTCGGACTCCTACCGACTAAAACCCCACTGTTCCTTCTACTACCATAAGTCGGGGGTCCTAGAGCCCTGAGAGATACTTGTACATTCGCCGCATCCTCCCCTCGACTGATATCAGCCCGTCATGCCTAGCGGGCCCCATCCCCAAGTGCGGGCGATCCCACAACCGATCCTTTTCTTTGAGCACGTTTTTCATTATTAAACATTCTGCTCCTAAAAGAGTTTCGTCAATTTGGAGAATACCCTAACACCCTTATAACCCCCCACAAAATGCTTTCCATTTTCGAGATCTAAATTAAAAAATGCAATGGAATGTATTATGTAGGTGATAATAAGTTTGTGTAGGTCTTGGTGGTCTTATTTAATTGATTGATTTTATGTGAAGTTACATTATGTAAGTATCCAGCTTAGAAATTCGAATAGGCCCCCAAACATCCTAAGGTGGGCACGGCCCACCCGGTCCCCCCTCTATATATACGCCTACCGAAGCAGTTTTTGCTATAATTGGTAATTTAAAAATATTCTGAATGAAGTCTTTTTTTATCCAGAGCAATGATGAGTTGAATCCAGAGCCAGCGGCAGAAGACGTGGAGCCAGCTCGTGGCAACTGGACTGGACGGTTCGACTTCTTATTGTCACTGTTGGGCTACAGCGTGGGCCTGGGCAACGTGTGGCGGTTCCCCTACCTATGCTATAACAATGGAGGAGGTAAAATAACGGCTGTAAAAAGACGTTTAACGAAGCCGAGAGTCACTGTCCACCTCACGTCATCATAAATACCCTCCGGTACCGTTGCATGCACCCATAAGCACAATGTCTTGTGTGCGTTACATTGAGCGCTACTGCCAAAAATAAAAGTCGTTTCCCAGCAATAATTATTTTTGTACAATGTTGCTTAGCCCAGCAAAGTGTGCAGCGTGTCTTTAAATGACGCGTTGAATTTCTCAAAAAAATTACGTGGGATGAACGTAAGTATGTAATGAGAACTCATTGACCCCTTGGTATTTACGGGACGCAATGGGTCCGGTAACACGGATTGCGGGTTGCATGCACTTGTGATAACATAATCTATCTATGTTAGGTGCACAATGACGTGACGCGTTTGTTTACTCAGTCTACCAATGACCAATCTTGGCCTTATTTTTCATCTTTGCGGGATTATGACTCGATATAAAGCAATGTAGCAACAGTAATCTTTCCTTACAGGTGCGTTTCTCATACCTTTTACTGTGATGCTGATAATCGCGGGCTTGCCACTAATGTTCATGGAGTTATCGTTTGGCCAGTACGCCGCCCTGGGCCCAGTGGCCGTGTACAAAAAGTTCTCGCCACTCTTCCAAGGCCTGGGTTACGGGATGGTGATAGTCTCCAGTATCGTGATGTTGTACTATAATCTAATCATAGCTTGGACTATTTACTACATGGCTGTGTCATTCAAGAGCATTTTCTATCAACTGCCCTGGCAGAATTGTGATGCAGAATGGAGTACTGAACGTGAGTAATATTTAATTGCTAAAATAACCCTTCGCCACAAAAATAATTTTCGTTTAAAGAGATAATAAAAATATTGTGTGCTCAGATTCCATAAGCAGTAGCGGATGTTTAACACAATGTAAAATGTCTGTCTTTTTATTTCAGATTGCTATTCATACGAGGAGGCAGACATCTGTGAAGCGATCAACGGAACTTACTATCTAAGAAAATGCTTCAATCAAACGTACGCTGAGTTGCACAATATCAACGCTTTAGCTGACGTAGCGCTTCGACGACCTCCAGCGGAAGAATATTTCACGTGAGTACCTCCCCATTGTATGCTCATGGTCAAAGTCGCCTGTTGATCACAATTTCTGAGGGCCACTTGCCCTGATTTCTGTATAAAAAGAAAACTACATAGTTGGCTTGATACCGCATCACAGTAGAACAGAGTCGGTTGTATGGCTATACACAAAACCTTATAATTTGCTTGCAGGAATCAAGTGCTGGGACTATCATCAGGTATTGAAGAAACGGGCCAAATCCGTTGGGGCATGGCTCTTTGCTTATTAGCAGCTTGGCTCATCGTGTTTCTCTGCTTGTGTAAGGGAGTGCAGTCTTCGGGTAAGGTAAGTCCAAAACAAATATTACAGAAAAATTCAAAGGGTAACATTTATTAAGGTTATTTAAGGCAGCTAGGTTATCCGTTAGATATTGATTTAAATGTAGGTATAATGGATCAACGTCAAATGTTTTAAAAGAGTCAAAAACGCAATAAATATTGAAACCCCCCGACTCAAACAAAAAAAACCTCCAAATACTAAAAAAAATATAGTATCTTTTGAAGATATTTTGATTCAAGCGTCCTCGCGTCTGGGGATGGTTAATGAAAATTGGAAGTTAACAGCAGCTATCTTTTTACAATAGCTTAGGTAGATACATTTAGATTATTGCTGGGTGTAAGCCTCCTCTGTTTGGCGTTTTCATTAGCCGTCCTCCGACGCGAGGACGCTTGGATCAAAGTATTTCCTACAACTTATACTAAGCTTAAAAGGATCATTCCCAGAATCATTCATCTGACATTTCAGTGAATCTATTGTTATTTCAATCATAACTGAAATAACTGTCCATTCGTCGGAGTGTGAAAATTGAGAATTGCAATAATGTACCGTGTTTAAAAAACAATAAGTGTTTTGTTTAAAGAACATGTTTTGGGAATATGCCAATACTTACTTCCGAGCAAAGACTACAATATAATGCTGCTTCCGAGTAATTAAATTTTTCCCAAAATCAAGTAGGTACATACATAATTAGCCTATATTGTTACCACTGCTGAGACACAGGCCTCCTCTTGGTGAGAAGGACTGGGCCGTAACCCACCACGCGGGCCCAGTGTGGGTTGGCAGATGTCACATGTCTTCGAATGTTTTATTCTAGGACATGCCGGTTTCTTCACGATGTTTTCTTCTACCGTTTTAAGAGCAGTGGTGATAAAATAATTTACACAAAGTAAAGCGCCTGACTGGGTTTGAACCTACGACCTACAACTCTTAAGCCACGGCCGTTACGACTGGGTTACCAGTGGTCCCCACAGTTCACCACGGCACATGTACCCATTTTTTAACCGACTTCCAAAAAAGAGGAGGTTATATGTTCGACTTGATAAGTCAATATTTATTTATTTGGCTATACAAACTAAAAATAACAAAATTAAATCCTAACATAACTAAAACTATACAGAAACTAAAAAATAGCGTCGAAAAATTCATCCGCATCGCTGTCGACTGGTAATGTACCCAAGAGACTGGCGGCATTACCACGTTGTATGGCGATGCTTAGCCTCTGACCAAGATAGAAGCCAAGATAGGATCTGTATTCGGGCAAGCGAGACTCCAGGCATCCATAGCCTCGGTGAAACACGGCACATCATAATTAATCAGTGTGGAGGCTAGGATTTTCCTGATTAATTTATCAGTGCCGTGGACCGAAGATATAAAAGCCAGTAAACTAATACTAGAAATTTTGCGGACGCCGAGGCCCCCCATACGAATGGGAAGAGTAGCTTGTCCCCAAGCTCGGTCGTCCATGGCCACATTTAAAATGGAAGTTAATGTATGCCTGATAATTTGGTCCATTTTGTCTAAAAGGTGAGTGTGCTTCCATAAATGGGAAGCGTGAAGGAAATATGTTAATTTAGGGCCGAAACAGCAGTAGCGGATTAAGGTTATGGCCGAATGCATATTAATTTGGAATAATCTTTCCGAAACGTCATTGTAATTTTGGATTTTTTCGTCAATAAAAACGAAGGAGGCGAAGAGAGCTTTTTTCAATAATTTTGATTTCTGGAGCTATTGCGTTAAATTTGGGAAGTGTCAGATGTCTGTCAGTACTGTCCGCTAAATATTGTTCACCTCTTCGCCAATGGAATGAAGTTCATTAAAAAAAAATTGAAGGTCATGTAATACAGTTTCTGCATCGCCTCCCAAGGTTCTATCATCGAGATACCAAACGTTAAATTTGGAATTTAGCTGTCGAATAATTGGGTGAATGGCTAAACTAAAAATCACTGGGCCAAGGGGGTCACCTTGTTGACAGCCAACAGCAGATTCCAAAAGGTTGTCCCGATACAGTAATTTAGAAGGGTGTCTGTAACATTGCCAAATGAAACTATGGGTTATTTTTTTTCTAGTTTCTGCCAGCAAGGTGTCCCTATTAACAGAAAATCTCTATTCTGACATATTAAATTATTCCGCCTGTAAGTTATCTACGGGACTTCTACGAGTTGTCTGCGAAACGCCTATGAGATGTTACAGAGGCATTTTTTTTTTGTTGGGTGTGGAATAGCGCTGTTGACCTGGTCCTTACCGGACGGCGAGCTGCCCATCACACGCCGTCCGCAAGCTTGCGCCTACGGTGGCCGGGAATCAGGGCGTCTCCTGCGGGGACTAGGGGCGTGAGCGCGCAAAGATTGCCTCTTCGCCTCCTCCCTCGCGAGCATTACTGTTTCGCAGAAAAAGGCGACGGCCTTCCATGCACTCTCGCTCCGTACCATTGCCTGGACTAGGGCCGGACGCGAGAGATCGCCGTCGCCTATCGCCGCCGCCGTGAGGACGCGGCGGTGCTCTGCCCAAGCTGGGCAGACCTCCACCATATGCTCCACCGTGTCCTCCGGGCGATCCATACTATGGTGACACCCGGGCGTTTCCTCCCGCCTTATCCGGAACAGGAACCTCCGAAGCAATGTTACAGAGGCTTGTAAACGTGCCTACGAGTCATCTACGAGACTTTTATAAGTCGTCTATGAGACGCTACGAGTGGCCTACGAGTTGTAGACAAGTTGCCTACGGGTTATATAATAGACGCTTACGGGAAGATATAGATCTCACTTAATTTAAGTTAGCGTACCTTTTTCTCTGATATTCGACTAAAACATTTGAAATCGTTAACTTAATGATTAGATTATATTATTATTCCTACAAACAAGTTTATTTAACTATCTTCTATTTCCTTTAATTATAGGTAGTGTATTTCACCGCCCTTTTCCCGTATGTGGTGTTGGTGATTCTATTTTTCCGAGGGGTAACTTTACCAGGCGCATCGACCGGAATTCTTTTCTATTTGACACCTGACTTCAGTCAGCTCCTTAATGCTCAGGTATTTATTATGAATTATCAATAAAGTTGTACTTATTTTTATTTGTAAGTGAAATAATAAATTGAATACTCAATTAAACTTGCAGGTATGGGGAGACGCCGCTGTACAAATATTTTTTGCGTTGAGTCCGGCATGGGGTGGTCTTATTACACTTTCGTCTTACAACAAGTTTTCTAACAACTGCTACATGTAAGTACTATTGATTTTTGAAATTAGTTAAAGCTGATGTGCCGTTAATGTATTTGCATAAAAATACGTCTCTTTTTTCCTTTGCAGAGATTCATTGATCGTTGCAGTATCAAACATCCTAACATCATTTTTCGCGGGTCTGGTAATATTTTCTGTAATAGGGTTCTTGGCACACGAACTGAACGTCGAGGTGGACCGAGTAGTCGATCAAGGTGCTGGTCTTGCCTTCATCGTCTATCCTGAAGTAGTCACCAGACTACCCGTGTCACCACTTTGGTCTATATTATTCTTTGTGATGCTGTTAACGCTCGGACTCGACTCCCAGGTATAGTTTATACCTTTTATTTGTTCTGCAATCTAAGTAATTACTTTTGTAATAACCCTAAATTATTTATTTTAGTTTGCGCTCATGGAAACTGTTACAACAGCCATTTTGGACAAATTTCCCAATTTCCGTCAGAAGAAAGTTTGGGTTGTATTGACAGTTGCTGTATTTGGCTATCTGGGCGGACTTATCTTCACAACCAATGTAAGATTTCTGCTCAAAAACGATTCTTTAAAATTATTCTTGTTGTGAAGGACTTTGGTTCAATTAACATTTTTTTCCAGAGTGGCATGTACTGGTTGCAGTTAATGGACAAATATGCCGCAAATTGGTCTGTCCTGATCATAGCTATCGGCGAGTGCATTCTGATAGCTTGGATCTACGGTGCTGAGAAGTTCTGCGGAGATATTCAGCGAATGATAGGTCGTCAATCCAAACTTTGGGTATTCTTCTGGAGTGCTATGTGGCGAATCATTACGCCTGCTGCTTTAGTGGTACGTATTTTTAGATCAATGTGGAAAAATTTAAAATGCTTATCTGACCTTTTAGATTAGCATAATTCTGCACTGGCTTGATTACTTGGTTGTGTTCATCAACAGTTCATTTTGGTGTTCAACTGGATCGAGTACAAGCCGGCGTCGTATGGGACCTATGTGTACCCGATGTGGGCGGACGCTGTCGGGTGGATCCTGGGAGTGCTGCCCGTAGTCGTGGTCGTACTGATGGCTATCGATCAGATCTGTAGCGGTCCCGATGACCTCACCATTATGGAAGTATGTTTTGATATTTATCTGAAATATTATTCTCTTATTATCCGCCATATCATATCCAGAGATAATTATATCGCACACCTAGATCTAAACAGCGATTAACTCAAAAAAACACTTTTTTCAGGAAAGTTGAAAATCTGATTACTATGTCCTTAAGCACTGCAGGAGTTTGCTGTATTGATCAATACTTTCTAAGTTGAGTAATGGAACTATTTTTGAATCTGTTTTGGTGGTCGCTAGGTAGTGAGTTAGGGAATTCGATGGTATGCATACCTCAAAAATTGAGATTTTAGAGTTAGCTCTCTTTAGATCTAGGTGTGCGATATAGAGATATATACAGGGTGAATTTTCCAAGTGGGCGTGGATGGCCAAGTCCGAAACGAGGAATAGCGAAAAGTACTCAAAGGAGTTTGATGAAAAAGTTTGCCGTATGTCATTACTTCCTAGAATTTGATCCTTATTAGGGACACTATTGAGTGGTGTAAATACAGTGTGTTTTTTTTTTATCAAAATCAACGGGTCCGATTCCTGGCTAGAAATATAGATTTTTCAAAAATCCAATGATGCAGTTTAAGTTTTCATCAAAATCGAACCCGTGACTCCTTAGAGTACTTTCGCTATTCCTCATACTTTCGGATTTGGCCATCCACGCACAGTTGAAAAATTCACCCTGTATACATTGTTTTTTTGATATGGGTAAGAAAGTGTAGTAGGTATCTTAACCGTTGTACCTAAAGGAAAATGGTCTTAGGAGACTAATCCTTAAGTTTTTGAGGAACTTTGATCAACATCCACAAATAAAAAAATAAAAATAAGAGTCAACAAGAAAGTAATGAAAACTGGACAATTTCCACTAAAATTGTTTTCATGCCAATCTGTCCTGTTTCTTATGGATCAAAATACTCAATTGGCCTAATTAAGGTTTGAGTACTAGAAAAGTCAGACACTTATGGTTTTTCTATGAATAAAAATTGAAATACATTCACGAATGTTGCAGAAAGCTCGGGCGCTGTCACGTCCGACGGAAGAGTGGGGCCCGTCGGCGTCGGCGGTGATGAGGCACGAGTCCGAGCTGTCGCCGCCGGTGCTGCTGCTTCACGGCCGCCCCGTGCTGCGTGAGCGCGGCGCTTGACCCCCGCATACGCATCCGCTCATTGCTATGCGGAAGGTAATAATTTCGTCAATAAAATCCCATTATTACTCCGCTCATAAGCCAATACTGAGGTCATTTCTATTATCATACTGGTCTGATACGGGTTGACTATGAATGTGGACTTCTCTGCTAATTATCTAGCACCAGTAAAGGTGCTGCGTCGTTAAAACTCCAGGATGGTTTAGTTCGGCCAATAGAAAACACTGTTTTCGTTTCAGAAATGCTATATTTTTTACATGTACCTTCTAAATTCTGTATGCCATTAATGCTAAAGTCACCATAACGTTAAGTTGCTCGAAAAGGTACTAAGAGTTTTAAATGCTTCACAGGCATCACAAGATGGTGGAGACTCAACATCTATTACAAGTGGAATAGAAAACGACATTAAAAAACCTGGAGCAATACTAAAAACCAAAAGAAATTCTGTCAAGCGGAAAGTTCAGAATTTCAGCCTCGAATCTGACGAAGCGGTAATAGAACCTCTCTTGCAGAAAGATAAAGAAAAGATCGAAACCACAAAACAAAGTGCCAAATTTAACTTGTTGTCAAAAACTAAGACTGAAGCCACCAGTGAAAGAGGGACCGATAAAGACAAATTAATAACGGATGACAAATTGCAGAAAGAAGCTCTGTCTAAACCTTCTGTTGTCACGGATAGAAGCTTACCTGCTTCTAACGTGAAAGAAACTTCAATTTCTAAATCCACAAGTGCAAACGCTCCTTCACACAATCATATGAATACTAATGTGTTCAGCAATCATGACGGTTTAAAAACTTTTGTCGCTCCTAAAAGTCAAATTCTCGTCGAAATTGATGGATCTAAGCACGTTGGATATAATCCAAGTCCATTAATATTTACAACAGCAAAAATACACACAGATGGTAAAACAAAACACATGGAACCAGTTCAAATGACACCCGTACCAATATTATCAACCATAGAAGTAAGTGTTAAGAAAAGCGGAATTAATACAGGCGAAACTTCTGGCCATGTCACTTCCAATATCAGTGCAGTGTATATTCCTGAGAGTAACAAAAATATTACAGAACAAGATCCGAACCTACCTTTCAAAACTGTCATCAATACACCGACGCCACAAAACAAAGTCACTGATACAAAAATTCAGATGCCTACTGATAAACCAGATGTCAAAAGCAATACAGTAGATAAAAGTTCTGTGGCATCCTCGTCTAAAACCACAAAATCAATACAGCCAAACTTTTCTCAAATCATCGTTAAAGACAATACCCCAGAAAATAAATGCATTAATAAAGAAAATAAAATAGATAAAGAAGAATATCATATAAAAACTCATACATCGCAACCTAATTCTTCAACATTAGAAAAAAACAAAAATATAGTTCCACAGGAGGCCAAATCTGGAGTAGCGTCGTTCACTGCCACAAAAATGACAAATACAATCAAAGAGAGTGAAATATATGATCAAGCTGTTATAATAAAAAAGGATAAGACAGACTCTCTTCGATATCCAGAAAACAAAGCCGCCTTGAACAAGACTTTTAAGCCTGACAGCCTGGATTTTCAAAGAACGAAACCATCCGATAATGGAAGTAGTTCGGATAAAAACAGTAAGGATAAAACTAAAGACACGACTAACATCTCCTTTAGCAGCAGACAATTGCAGCGTCAAAACATTGTATTGGATAAAGACGATCCTATAACAAAGTTAAAACCAAATATGGTTTCACCTCCTCAGTCTGGTGAATGTCAAAAACCCTCTACGATTGAAATAAATACTTTAAGTGATAAAACCAAGTTGCCAAAATCTAGTGCCAATAGCATTCTAATTAGTAGTGCAGCTTCAGTGTTAACAAATATCAGTGCTGCTGACAATAAAACATATACTTCCACAACTACTGCTGCAGCTTTGACCAAGAAACCTTCTCCCACAACTAGCAACGCCGCTATTAACCAAACAGCTGCCTCAGTCATTAACCCCGCCGTTAAAAACAATTCAACTGCCGCTATAACCACAAGTGCGTATGCAAACAAAGCACCTTTCCCAACAATTTCGTCTGCCAACAAAACTTTTGATCCAACAACAACCACCTCAAATACCAAGAGCATGTCTGTAGCCACTAACAGGGTAGCTGTTCCTATAACTGCAGCTGCTGCTATAAAAACTACGTCTGCTTCTATCACTACCGCTGCAGTTGTCAATAAATCATTTGTGCCAATAAGTACTGCCAATAAGACTCCAGTAACTAATATTGTGACTCATATTAAAGTTTCGTCCACTTCATCTGGCATAAAGATATCTTCTCCATCGACTAGTTTTGCAACTGGCAATAAAATACCTTCTACTTCAACCACTACTGTAGCTGATGACAAAATATCCACTATATCAACTACTACTGCAGCTAGCAACAAGACATCTACTCATTCACCTATTACTACGGCTGGCAGCAAATTATCCAAACCAATAACTACAACTGCGGCAACTAACAAAATATCTGCTACATCAACTACTACTGTAGCTAGCAACAAGATATCTGCTCTATCAAGCGTTACTACAGCTGGTAGCAAAATATCTTCTTCATCAACTACTACTACAGCTGGCAACAAGATATCTTCTCCATCAAGTGTTACTACAGCTGGTAGCAAAGTAACTTCTCTATCAACTACTACTACAGCTGGCAACAAGATATCTTCTCCATCCACTGGTATTGCAGCTGGCAATAAAATACTTTCTACTTCAACTACTAATGCAACGGGCAGCAAAATATCTGCTTCATCATGCACTGCTACAGCTGGCAATAAGATATCTGCTTCATCAAGCACTACTACAGCTGGCAACAAGATATCAGCTCCATCCACTACGCATGAAGCTGGTAATAAATTATCTTATTCTTCAACACCTACAACTACAGCAACAAACAAGATTTCTGGTCCCGTAATTACTACAACTGCTATTAAAATGACATCTGGTTCTAAAACCGCCACTACGGGAGT
Organism: Oligia latruncula; assembly: GCA_948474745.1. Lineage (NCBI taxonomy): Eukaryota > Metazoa > Arthropoda > Insecta > Lepidoptera > Noctuidae > Oligia > Oligia latruncula. The sequence continues at coordinate 9,461,990 of OX419688.1, forward strand.
CGATAAAACAAGTACATCGAATTCTAATTCATCAGGCAAACCTATAACAAGTTCAACCAGTACTTTACCCACATTTTCAAATACACCAATGACGAAGCCTACGATTTCTTCCACATTTTCATCTTCAAAGCCAAGTAATGCATCAACTCATGGAAATATTAAATACACAACTGCAAATGAAACCTCTGCAACTAAATCACGAGAAACAAGTACATTAAATACCAAGCCTGCAAGTTCAACAACGACTACGAAACAAGCAAAAGTTACTACAGTGGCCTCTCCTATTACTACTTCTCAACAGACGACAGTAGTCAAGTCACCAACACTAACGACAGCGAAGGCTGCACCAACTAAAACAATACCAAAACCAGTTATAACCAAGTCAACAGAAATTACTCCAAAGAGTTCAACAAGCAACGAAAAACCCTTAACAGCCAAAAGTAGCTCCTCAACAATAAGTTCAACTACAACCAGTGGAATGTCAAATGTCACTTCAACTTCTGCAACTTTAACTTCCTCTGGATCTTCATCAGTATCGACAGAACCTAATAAGCAAAGTGACTCAAAATCCAAAGTCATAAGTAACGGCAGCAAAAGTTTTAAAGCTTAACAGTTGTTACGGTTTGGGTTTTTAGGAGATAAACAATTCGCTCAATCCATAGTTGTAATGATAATAATTAATTTATAAAACGAACTATTTCAACATTTATTTTTCACAAAGTAAGATGTACAATCTAGTCATCAAGATGCTTGTATCCTAGGTTGCACAAGTCACTTTTTCTTATGAGATAGAAAATTCCTTAATCCTCGCTCAGCGTAGTGGAATAGCAATGTTATAAATAGCTGTAAATACCTAAAATAGTACATTTTGTGAACTGAATGGTAAATGTGTCTAATCCTCTATAAGTATGAAATCATACTTAAAAATATTATAATAGGTGATTAGTTTAAAGGTGCGTGTTGGAGTAGAAATATTAGTAATGGTTCACCTATGTAACTCATGTTATTCATAGTAAATAAATGAAGGAATTGAAAAAAATATTAAAAACTGTTTTAAAATTATATGTTGGATAAATAATCTTGCAATAACTTTAATCTTGAATGTTTTAACCAGATTAATTATTCCAAGTGCCATTTTAAAGCTTGAGCGAAAAACATACATGGTAGCAATATTACCGACTAGTCATCATAACATGGAATGTTTAACTTCGACGGACATACGGATGGTAGGCTAGTGGTGCTAAGAAAGACATATTTTTCATAGACAATATTATTATTATATTTTCGATAACATTTAGAGATGATTACCTAGTTTCATCTCACGGAGTCAATTTATATCATTATTAAATTGATATGTTATCAAACATTGAAATCCAGAAATGAAGTGAATAAAAAATATATGTACCTATTTATAGGTGTTTTGTAAATTTATTTATCAATGACGAGAGAAAATTATAAAATCACAGGGTAGAAACTGATAATACGAGAATTATTTATTAATAGCAATCTAAATTCATTAATGTACGTTAACTATTACATTTTTAGAAAAATAGTTCGAGGCGAATAAATAAAATATTAGTTAAAATATTTATTTATTACAATGAAGTTATATCCTTAATTTAAAATTGAACAGGATCTAAATAAAAATTGGACAGTTTTATTTAGAAAATGCACCTGAGCATTTTCTAAATAAAACTGTCCAATTTTTACTAAATAAAGCTGTTCAGGTTTTTGAGTTATGCCCGATTAATTGCAATAACTTCAGAACCTTGTCCTTTTAAATTAATTTGACAAACTGTAGGCGTCAAGCACCTCTACCTTGGCTTCGAGAATGTCATCGGTATTCATTAGAATTCAAACATAGAAAGAAAAACAAAAATTCTGTCAAAAACCATAGAAAAAGTGCCAATATTATAAAAGTAAACAAGCACGGGTAAAACTTATATTCAGAAAGTAATGTACCTAGATATTAGAATATGATTAACCTTTTGTATGTTTAATGCACTTCTGTCAATAATATTCTACCCAAAAGCCATTCAATATAAAGAAAGCACAAAATAGAGTTTTTACAGAGAGAGAGGAAACTTTAGTTAATCTAGTGCAATTTTGTATTTGCTCAGCCGTAGAGGCGTGAATATTCAAATCCGAATTTTGTTGATAACAATGCACATCAACCAATTAGTGAGAACTATAAAACAATAGTCAAGAAACACCAAAGTTCCAGCACAATATAATATAAAGTAGATCGTCCGATTAACAATGGATTCCGTCTGTATTTGCACAAAGATTTTCTTTTTTTGTATGCCAATATTACATAAGCCTCCTATATGATTGGATATTATTGTAAATGTCATTGCAGAAGATGATGCGCGCAACAAAAGTTTAGTAAGTTGTAACACAAAATACAGAGAGTGGTTGTAATTTCCCGTTTTCAGCGGTTTACCATCGGAATCTTAAAACCAGATCTGTCTGTTGCCAAATCCATCATGTATCTTAGCTATTGCGAGTAGTTGAACAAAACAACAAAAATCAATTAAATTGAATAGCTTTTCAAAAAGTCTCCTGGAGTCTTAGTAAATCAGAATATTTCGTTGCGCCTGCGTCGTGTCTAATAGACAGATTTAGTAACCTATTTTCAATTATCATAACATAAACGTAGAGCAATTAGTTTTTTATTTATAATGTGCCTAGCCTATTAATTTTCTTAACATAATTTTATGAAATATTGGGTCAAGGCGTGGGCAGAAATAATAAAACTTACATTTCTTGAAATTCTGAAAACTCATTGATTGTAAATGTATTATCAAAAACTTTTTTGATCGCCTAATGAACTGAACTAATTGACTGATTTCGTCAGATCTGATGTTCTGATTGCGACCATTTCGGTGACGCTGCAAATAGCGGGCAAACAGAAAATCAGTGTAGAATTAAAGTACCTAAGAGGCTCAATCATTATTAGACCTTTGTATTTGTTGTATTAAATCGATACTCTTTTTATTATAACATTAGTCGAGTGAGTCTTTACGGAATGAAATTAAGGTATAGAAAATAAAGAACGTGTTTGCCTCTAGCAGAAGTTCGAATCAATCAAGATGAGCTAAAACTCTACTTCAAGAAATTGTTCTAAAGATAGTCTGTGAGCCACTTTTGTCTTATGTTATAATAAATAGAGTAATGGAGTAAACACTCTTGAGGTATTTCTAGAAATTATTTTTGAACTAAAACAATGCCCCTGTACTCTAAGGGGTTTATTTATAAACGATGATTAAAGTTAAGTGACGTTTTAATGTCAAAAATTTATGGGCCAACAGTTGCTAATCACTACGTAGCTTTAAGCAACGTTTATGAATAAAGGGATAATATTCTAATCTAAGAAATAATCTAGTTGCGGCAAATAAATAACATTCTAAAATGTTCCTGTTAAAAATGTTTACGTACCTACCTACCTAATTATTGTAGGTACATAGGTACAATAATTCTATCAGGATTTTATAGGAGTAACCCAAGTAAGGGTTTTTAGATACGTATAATTTGTTTAGTTCCTTAAATCACATCACAAGGAAACATTCAGTAGCAAGGTTGTAAAAATATGTAAAGCGAGAATTTATGACTTTGTTGAAAAAAGCACCGATTTTGTGATTGTGTTAAATTCCTAGTCAACAGTAGTACCTACCTAATAGTTGTGACAAATAAAATATAGTAGTTAAATATTAGCACCACCCAATAATAAAATAAACTTATAATCAAAACTTTAATAAACTGCCATAGAAATAGTTACAGAAGCTGTTTATTTTATACATGTCATAGTGAGTTTTCGTTTCTTCGCATTTTATACACTTTATCCCTAACAAGTATTAATTTCTAAAAATGTTTACTATGTATATTTACTCGAAGTTAACATATCTCTTTTTTCTTGTAATAGTTGATATTGCGTATCTAAATATACAATTATTTTTTACGGACTCTGCGTGTAATATCTTCCTAAATGTTGTACTTTCCACCATCATGCACAACGTCGTTATGTTGCACCTAATCTTACAAACTTAATAAATATCTACCGTCTCAAGTAAGTAGAATATTTTGTTAAGTAAATAGTGATTAGATGAGTTAGGAAAACGTTCAATACAATTTTTCCCTTGACCTGTAAACTTGCAAGTAGCCACATATTTTATTTATATAGACTACTTCTCTGTATGTTACATATTTATTGGAGAACGATACTATATTATAATAAAAATAATAATTTATTAGACAACAATGAGTAATGGTTCGTTCGTAGATGCTTTGGAAGTAAAGGTTCTTTGCACCGTTGGGGAGTATTTAAATTCAATTATTAAAGAACGATTGTGTAAGTAGGTACCTTAACTTAAACTCTAGATATCAAGTTGGTAGATTAGATTTGTGGTTAGATACTTTACTCAAATTGTAGGTTTATAGTAACTAAGTGAATAATATTATATTTAAATTAAGTTGTTATAATTTTTTAGATAACTTTATTTTGATAACTATCATGTTTTATCCCTTAGGCACAGAATTTATAAATGAACCTACCTGAAATTTGTATGATTATTGGAAATGTAGTTCACCTATTTGTTTTTGAATAGGTACCTACCCGTTTAGTTGTCAAACATACATAGGGTTGTTGTACTAGGTTCACATTATCGTGTAGAGGCGGAGCGCCGGCGCAGGCGCCGGGGCCGGGCTAGGCCGGGCCCCGGGGCCACGCGGGCCGTAGGGTAGCGAGTTGCGGCGGGAAGCAAGGTGACGAACGATACAGATACTATTCACCGATACAGGGCAATATGGATATTGTGTATTTCCAAAATACGTATGTTTCTACGTGACAATTAAACGCCTAAATTGATTAGCATATTGTTGTTGAACTTGATGTATTTTAGAGAATTATTGATCAAATCGATGTTATATAGATGTTTATTGTAAATATTAGCTTTAATTGAAGCCAAAGAAAAATGGAATGGTCTAGAGTGTTATAGAAGGCTGTATTTTTGGGTGATATTTTAGAAGGAAGACATCATATCTTTCATAACATTATATAAAATAACACGATATACCTAATAATAACAGATATGAAATGGAGACGGACGGACATAGAAAAGGTAATGATGTGATAAATGCAAATGGATTTTAGTTTTAGTGTTGTTGTGCTATTAATAAAATATGTTCAAATGTGGTTATTTGCTGTTTTCTTTTGAATTACACAACCTGCTTCCAACTTCAAACAATAACATTGATTGAAACAAAAATATAGGCTTCTACGCGACGGCGACGTAAGCGCTGCGCCTACGCCGCTAAGTCACGCCTACGCAGCATCTACGCCGGGCATATGTCCACTAAAGCACCGGTTCCTAGAAGAGCGGTGTCCAAATACAGAGCCTTTTTTACCGACTTCAAAAAAAAGGAGTTTATTTGACACCTTAATGTTAGATACTGGTGAATGATTTTCATGACGTCTGTTTATATATAAATATGACAGAAACGCTCATAAAGGAAACCGTAGCTTTACTCCTACCATAGATTAAAACACCCAATTCGATGCGGTTGATAGATGTGAATCCAATTACCTTAGATATACTTATGAATATACTTAATATATGTATATTCTACTTTCCTAATTTTACTACACCTACATAAAATCACGACCAGTGTCCCTGCAAACTGAGCAGAATATTTATAAGGATTGAAACTTGCTATACAATAGGTAGGTACCCGATACTTGCTAACCGTATTTGGGTACTAAGTACTTAGGTTATAAAACTTAAAGCGCTTCAACAAAATATATGAAACACGCAGTAATTAATCAAATAGGTACAGAATACCTACCAAATATCCATTAACTGAATACACTTTCAATTATTGCAATGTCGACTTTATAAAGCACTGCCGACTTTTATGAAATTTGCTTTGGCCTTTATAGTTCCAGATCTGCAAGCTTAACAAAACTAGTTTCCAAAACTTTTGATGTTGACAAACCTCAAATGATATCAACCAAATTGTTAGTCTCGACGTCTACTTCATTGTCAGTAGAACTTATACATCGGGGACACGCAGTTAGGCTCTGCGACACGCGTAACATGAGTTATTAGCTTCGATTTGGATTTGAGCAGCTACGCAAAGGCTTTTATCGTGGTGACGTCGAACTTTCTTTAACTGCTTTTATTTTTGCTGACATTCGTGTCGGTGAGCCGTCGTGAGCGCACGCTGCGGACACTCCGCTCCCTCCCTCCGCAGCTCCACAGTGTACAACTCGTCGCCAGCGCGGCTGCCTTGCCAGCCACTGACGTTGCCGCCACAAACCAACCGTGAATACATTTTAAACCGTAAAATCTTTTCAACAAGTTTCGTGTGTAATATTTTGTTAAACAGTGAGCCAGTGAAGTAAATCCATTAAATTCTGTACACTCAAGTGAAATGAAACTGAGCGATGCGATAATGTTTCGTTGTTTTAATCTGAGCCGAGGTGAAACACTGATGAATTAAACTTCGATTCGTACACAGGTGAGTCGCCAACCAGGTTTTTTTTTACAAATAGTTAAATAATTTGCTACCGTTATGTTAGATGGGGGTACATTTGTCGTTATTTTTATTTAAAGATCAAGTTGTTGAGTGCCTTGATGAGATAAACAAATTATTGATAAAACTGTATAACACTCTCAATCATCGTGTTAGTTATCCACTGTACATATGTCCTTGGTCATCCCGTGCTCTGATATCAACCTACTTGATCAATCGTCGAGATTAACAATTTAAAACAATAGGTTTTCGTACGAACCCCACATTCATGTTCGTCGAGCTAAAAAAAAACTGTTTCTGATGCATCAAAATTGTTACAGTTAAGTGTAACGAGTTTTTCAAGATCATTTTAATTGATAACTAGTTTGATATCCTGGCTGGGTATCCTCTCCCACTTACCAAACAGGCTCAAAACTTACCGTTATTGTGTGATAATATAAATCACTGTATGTTCACCTCAAAAAAATAACGATAATGAAATTCTATTTAAATATCTTGTTGGAATCCAGAAAGTATATTTATTTGAATAGGTACAAATATTATAAATGTGTGCATAAAGATTGCGGTACCGTTGTGATTTAATGATAGATCTATGTAGATTAGTAACTAATCTGTTTAAATAGAAAAATCAACTAGTAGTTGATAAAAGGTACTGATCGATAGGTAGGTAGGTACAGTGAGTCAGTAAAGCTATTTGTAATTTCAGTGTTCACTGTATCTGTGAGCCTGATTTGAAATGTAAGAAACTTGTTTGAGTTGGTATTGCACCGGGCCTATTCTACAGCCTGCATTCCTGGGAATAACAAAAGATTTTACCTTCGATAATGTAAAGCAGAGTAAAACGCAAACATAAATGTTCTATAAATGGAATGGTACAGTATCATAAATAATGGTCGGCAATGAGGTGTACTAACAATTATACATATTCATTTAGAAAAGAAGCCGAGCATCTTGTATGGAGCGTGTGAACTGAAACCTCGGCACAGCGTCGTCTAGTCCGTCAACTCACTTTCCATCCATTCATGGCGTCTCCAACTTTTTCCAACGATTTCTTTCACCCTTCTCTGTTCTGTTGGATTTCCAGCTTTCTTCTTTGTTTGCGTCGTTCATTCAGCATGTGCGATATTAGATAGTATAAGCATTGGAAAAACTAGATTTGCCATACAGTGATAGATACCATAGAGGCATAGACTATACACTTATAAACTGAGAGTAGATACCTACCACTGTAGTCCATGGAAGTGATTGTATATTACAATGTTATAACCCCTGATAAAGCATATGATGTCTTATCTGAGGTACCTATACCTAAGTAAATAGAAAAGTTACTATGTCCATTTGTCAATTGTAAGCATGTAAAAGCTACTTGACTAAGAAAACCGGCCATACATACACCTACATAATATTATATTCATAATAGATACGGCCCGAGGGTCACTAGTAACTACGTAATATAGATGCCATGCAGACCTTATTACTTTTAAAATTTTCATAAATTAAGAAACTAGACACTTCGTTACAAGATTTTCCATTTATAGAATTAAGATGAACCCAAGATTTGAAGTGGCATCAGGATGAATCGCATTATGTAATATGCTGCGGTCGGTGCTCCATAGTGGCATCATGTTCTTTCCTACATGGGCTACGTAACGTAGCGTAGTCAGTTTACTCACTACGTCAGTAAAGGGTAAATACATTTCTACATTGTTTAGGAAACGAACCGGTCTATCGTGTGCTCCTGGATTGATCAGTAGCCACTCGAGTATCTATGAGGAGTATCGGCCGGAATAATCGGTCAGGCATGCGGCCCAGAGGTCGGAGGCGGTTAATTGGCGAAGAGTCGCCACGGCCGGTTTGTCCGCCGGGCGTTGTTTTACGGCATTCCTAGTCTTGTAAGCGAGGCTCGCTACACTCCAACACCATTGCTAATTCTGTTAAGTTTTCTTTGTTAGAAAATATTCGGTTTTGAGAATATTGACCGCATCTGTCACCTTCGTAGACAAACAAGTCGTTGTTTATGTTCGTGTGCTTTTATTGAAGCGAGGGTGTAATACAATACAGTTGCGTGTAAGCTGTATATAGTGAGGCTTCCCGGTTTAGCCGGAAATTAAGAACCCCCTCGCCTGTGAGCATGCACCGACTCCCCAAAAGTTTCGGTTGTGTTTCCTAGCAATATTGATCCGTTATATTTTGATATTCAGGAAAGTTATGAACGCGACTCATGTTAAATCAATATTCAACTGTGAAGTTTTGATAATCTATTGATTTATAGAGATAAGTATTATCTAGCGTTTTATGTTTGCGAGCGAGCGGACCGTGGTCACGTTTAACTCGTTTGCTCTCAAGGATAAACCTGTAATAAAGGCAGATTATCCGTGATCTTATAATGCTTACGTGGATTCGGTCGGCCATTGATCTCGAGCTGTTGGAAAAAACGGGGAACAGTTGTCGGCCGGGGCGGCGGGGATTCACGGTTGAGCGCCCTCGCCACCTGCGTCACTCTGCCACCCGCACCATGACTTACCTAGCCAGCTAGCCGATAGTGCGCACACACTACACTTACTCTATTTCGCTGTTACAACAATGCTATCTACGAAATTAAACAAACGCCATACGATGTCACGAACACATGTTGCATAATGTGACTTTCAATTAGGGCTGAGTAATAAGTTTGCTATCGTTGCTTACTTTCAATGATTTAATGACAAAGAAAAAACCGGGCAAGAGCGAGTCGGACTCGCGCACCGAAGGTTCCGTAACATCATATGTTTTTAAATTTTCACCGGTGAGCTACTTACTAGATCTCGTTCAAACCAATTTTCGGTGGAAGTTTACATGATAATGTACATCATATATTTTTTTAGTTTTATCATTCTCTTATTTTAGAAGTTACAGGGGGGGGGGACACACATTTTACCACTTTGGAAGTGTCTCTCTCGCAAACTATTCAGTTTAGAAAAAAATGATATTAGAAACCTCAATATCATTTTTGAAGACCTATCCATAGATACAGTAGTATAGGTTTGATGAAATTTTTTTTTTTTGAGTTTCAGTTCTAAGTATGGGGAACCCCCATAATTTATTGTTTTTGTCTATTTTTTTGTGAAAATCTTAATGCGGTTCACAGAATACATCTACTTACCAAGTTTCAACAGTGTAGCTCTTATAGTTTCGGAAAAAAGTGGCTGTGACATACGGACGGACAGACAGACACACAGACAGACATGACAATTCTATAAGGGTTCCGTTTTTTGCCATTTGGCAACGGAACCCTAAAAAGAAAAAAAAAGACATAAGTACTATATACTACTATATATGTATAATTGAGAAGATGTTGAATAATCAATAAAGGATGATGTGCTCATTGCATTGTCACTGCGTCCAATTCATGAGACATAAACAATATACAGGGTTTTTTATTTATTTTATTTTATTTATTTGGGACAAAAAACAGTTATGCAATACAATATTAATAGTTAGCTTAAGTATAATAATAAACAAACGCATAACCCACACTATTGTCCACGGAATCATATCGATTTTAAAAGAAATAAGGAAACGGACGTATATAGAAAGGGACAGTAGGAAAAAAAAAATAAACCTGAAAAGTCACACAAACCAACTCAAGACAGCGCTCGCCGTCCAGACTTAGTCCGTAGTTACCAATCAGATCACACCATGACATCATCAAGAAGCAGCCATCGTTAAGGATGACCAGAAAGTAAACCAATAGCCATTTTTCTAAATTTGTTCGGATTAAGAGCGAAAATATCTAAATTTATAAAATGTGAGTTGTACGTTTCTAATAATCGGCGGAGAGGAGCTCTCTCCCCAGCATTTGTTCTACACATCTCTGTGTAGAACAAACGTGTTGCTCGCACTTCCCGCCTACTAACAGTCCTAGGTACTACATAACATAGTTTATTTGAAAGTTCCATACAATTAAACCTATTGTTGCATATGCCAAACAGCATCATAACCATCAGCAGTGTACGCCTGTGCTCCAAGCTTAATATGTTGTACTGTTTCATCAGATCCGCATAGGAAATCTTGGTATGGTAACACTTATAATGCGTAGTGCGAAGAAATTTTTTTTGAACCATTTCCAGTCTGTGCTTATATTTTTCGTAAAATGGGCTCCAAATGGGCACCGCGTATTCCAACTGGGAACGGATCAAAGTTTTATACAAGAAGAGGAAAGTAGAAGTATTTTTAAATTCTTTACAAGACCGCATTATAAAACCATACATCTGAAAGGCTCTATTGATAATGTTGTCAATATGGATGTCAAAATGTAACTTACTATCAAGTAGTACTCCAAGATCACGCATGCAATCAGTTTTGTTCAAATTTATGTCATTTAGTGTGTAAGGAAATTTAATACTTGTTTTATTTTTGGTGAAAGTAATATAATGACATTTCGGCAAATTGAGATGAAGTTTATTCTCAAGACAATATTGCGTAAGTCTGCATAGATCGTCTTGTAATAGCAAACAGTCCTGCATACTCGTGCAAGATTTAAAAATTATAATGTCATCGGCATACATGAGGAATTTAGAGTTAACCATACAGGACCTTATGTCGTTAATGAACAAGATAAACAATAAAGGACCTAAGACTGAACCTTGGGGCACACCGGATTCCACAACTGTGTATTCAGACTCGTATCCATTGATGACAACTTTCTGTGTTCTGTGGAATATGTACGACACAAACCATCTGAGCAGATTCCCTCTAATGCCGTTGAAGGCAATTTTGTCTAAAAGCAGTTTGTGGTCCACCTTGTCGAAAGCCTTCCGAAAATCAGTATACACAGCATCAACCTGCGTGCCTTTATCCATATTTTCAAATAAAAACTGTGTAAAAATCATTAAGTTTGTACAGGTAGATCGTGACTGAAAAAAGCCATGCTGTTCGGGAATGATGAGATGTCTCAGGAGTGGAAACAAATTACTGTGCACTAAATTCTCGAAAAGCTTAGACAAGGTGGATAGAATAGAAATAGGTCGATAATTTTCAACATTGGCTTTATCTCCACTTTTGTAGATGGGAGTAACAAAGGCTCTTTTCCATGTGCATGGAAATACCCCTTTTTTTTTTTTTTTTTTGCGGATGGGAAATCATCAAATGACCCCTCCCGCTCTGGGTGGAGCGGAAGGGAGTGTCAGACTCTTACTGACTAAAACCCACCCGTGTTCCTTCCTTAGCCCTTTATGTTCCGGGCCAGCGGTAACCCTTTCGGACAATCCCGCTGACCCGGCAGGCTTCGGCCCTATGGGGCCCCTCCTCGATGCTGACATCTCTTTGAGGCGCGCGTGGAACACGTACGCGCCGTCCGGCACGGGCCTGGTCCTGATCGGACGGTGAGCTACCCATTACTCTCCGCCCGCAGGCCCGCGCCTACGGTGGCCGGGAGTCGTCGCGCGGCTCCCGACGCCCGGAGCGTCTCCCGCGGCGGCTGGGACGGGAGGCTCTCTCCCTGAGCCGTCCCGCCACCTCCTTCGATAGCATGACTGCTTCGCAGAAGGAGGTGACTGCCTCCCACTCCCTCTCGCCCCGGACCATGGCTTGCACCAGGGCCGGGCGCGAGAGGTCGCCGCCGCTGCCGATCGCCTCTACGAGGACACGGCGGTGCTCCGCCCAAGCGGGGCAGACCTCCACCGTGTGCTCCACCGTGTCCTCTGGGCGATCCTGGCAATGGTGACACCCGGGCGTTTCCTCCCGCCTGATGATGTGCAGGAACCTCCCGAAACTTCCGTGTCCGGTGAGGACCTGCGTCAGGCGGTAGGTGAGGGCGCCGTGGCGCCTCCCTAGCCACTCCTCAAAGAGGGGTCTTATCGCCGCTATCGCGGCGTGCCCTGCGCTGGGTTGCGACAGTCGTTCCTTCCATGTCGCCATGAGATCGCGCCGGAGCTCAGTCCGCTCCGCAGCGATTTGCCGCGGAAGCGGAACTTCCCCCCGGCTTAGTGCCTCCGCGCGCCACTCATAGACGCGCGCGAGGACTATCGCCTCCAGATCCCATGGCGGCAATGGAAATACCCCTTCACTTAAACATTTGTTGAACAGGATATGAAGCGGAATACAGATTTGCTGTGCCGTATGCTTAAAGAATGTAGGTGGGAGACCATCTGGACCAGGCCCTTTATTAGGATCCAAGGACAACAATGACTTAAGCACGTCACACTTTTTGAGAAAAATATGGGGAATACAGGGTGACTTCTCATCAAGGATATCGGGAGGTACCCAGCTCTTAGGGTCGAAGGTTGAAGGCTCGTACACAGAGTTAAAGAATGTGGAAAACAGTAAACTTATCTCGCCAGGGCAATTAGTTGATATATTTTTGTAGTACATGTTAGCTGGAAGACCGGAACTTCGCCTGTGGTTGGAGATGTACGACCAAAAGTGCCTGACATTAAGCGGAATGCTGTCCTCGACCGACTTCATGTACTTAGTGTAACACTGATCCGACAGTTGTTTAAACTGTTTACGCGAAAAAAAAATCAGCTGTTCCCTACATTTATGTTCGTATAACTCGTCAAAATGTAGGGAACAGCAGATTTTTTTTTCGCGATTTCAGGTTTGGTCCCATAGTAAAAGTTGTTCATAATGATGAGTACAATGACCTCTTAAGAGGTTGCTGGTGTTTTACAAATAACCCTGTATATTTTCGGCTGAATGACATCAATCATTAATAGCATTCTTCCGGAATAGGTCAGTTAAAAAGAGTTCCGTATAGAAGGTAACGTGGATAAAACATTTTGTGGCAAGTGTACCTTTATGCAATTCTATTAAACTTTCACTTGCACGATTCTGTCATATTGTTGAATAATTCGCTCTGTCAGTTGGAGTCGAGGGAGACGGTCATAGATAATATTTTTGATTCCATACGCTTACTTAATTAGACACCGAAAACGTTGTAGGTTGATGTTAAATTATCGAGTCGTTTGCATAATGTTTCTCGGATCAGTTCTCTTCGATCAACAAAACCATTTTGATGACTGTTTGAACAGAGATTACTAATTTGGCGACTTGTAAATTTGCTCAAAGTTGTTTTTACTAATGACTTTCGCTCGAGACTCTATCCGCATGTAAGTAGGCTGAGTTTTTTCTTTTAACTTTCTGATCTTTTTCGAAAAGCGGTTTACTTCGATTCTACAATTTTCCACGCTTAACAGTAGGTTTCTATATTACAATAAAATAGTTAACGATGAGCTAGCTAGGGTGTTTATTATAATCCTAAACCTGGACTAATATAGTTAATTTAAAAAAAAATCTATAGACACAAATCGATCAAATTGAAGGTCTTTGATAAGAATTAACAAGCCCGGCTAGCCGGGTCTTGGCACAATTTGCGAACGGATGTTGAACTCTACTAAGAACGTCATGACTCGCTAATAAGCCACAATATAACGGAGAAAACTAGGTATAAAATGTGTGCTAGCCGAACAATTTGCTTTTTATGCATAGGACAAGTTAATTAAGGTTAATATCACTTGTGTCGCAGTGTCAATGAGTGTGGCGAACATTTGCAGCGGAGCAAGTTGCCGGAGGCTGCACGGGCGCAGGTCATTGTACCGCTCGCCCGAGGAGGCTGCACTCGCCCCTTGCCCCTCCTCCATCCGTGATACCCGCAAACCCGCATCCATAACTCATACAAATAACAAGGACGAAGACTATTTCCTCAGTGAAATAAGAGGACGCCTAGCTTCTAAAAAACCTTTGAGTTACAAGAAAGGAACAAAAAACATCAGCTATCATTTCTAAATCATTTCTTAAGAACGTGTTTGGCATAATATTAGATATGACGGGGGACAAAAACCCGTCCTAAGCTAGAACGAGATGATGTTGTAACTTCCCATAACGACAACATGTAACATACGGGAACAAAGAAGAAACTCGACATGTTGAGAGTTCCACCCGTAACTATAGAACTCCCCTACACAGGTAGTGAGATGGGTTGTGGGCCATAACCTACCTAACTGCATGTTCTTTCTTTTCCTTTTCTTGCAAGTTCACCATGATTACATCTAAGTCTCCTTCGTTTTCCAATATCACCATCTTTAAGCTCATTGAGTCTCAATAACAGCTTGATGACTTAAAGTTTGTGATATTGCCGAGTCATTGGAACCAAGCCACACCTACAGCTTAATGACCTCCAAATCCACCAGTCTAAAAATATGTTGCATCTTAGAACACTTGTGAACTTGCAATTCAATTACTGCACTATCAATTTGCCCTTTCAACCGAATCTAAAGTTGTACCTATGGAAACAGTTATATATCGCCCTCATTGTGTACACAATTTGTTAGAGCAGCAATTTTTCTAAATACCTGTTTATGCTTTGTTATGACTTTGACGTACAAACAAAATAGAATACAATTTGACCTTTGCTAAGCTGTATTGTTGTATGATAATGTCAAGGGAAATACCAGAGATCGTTTCTTAATGCCCTTAGTTGAGGATGGGATTGGTGAAATCCATTTTAGTGCAATTTGCATGGCTAGAAGTTAAATTGTTTGTAATTTTGTATGATTAATCGAAGACATGTCAGAGACAGGCGGTTCTTAAAATTAAAGGTTTAAATTTTTTATTGTGTCAGATTAATGATTACGTTTGATAAATATCCTTACGCATGGCTTGGATATAACTTTTTCTTGGAGTATCAATATTCTGAACACAAACTGATGATATATAAGGTCCCATTAAAATAGATGGACAAACTTTTAGATATCATTCAGACCACCAAAATAAGGATGATGGTAAAAAAAAATTAAGTATAAGAAAAAAAAAACGCATAGATACTTACAAGAAAAATTATCAGCTACCTAAATCCCAGTGCATTAGTAGGTACTACCAGTATTTTCATTTATTGTCGTCTCCATATTGTACAGCTTGTTCTAATTCTAATGCCATCTGAATGCTATCAATAACATTGATAACAATGAATACCATTGAAAGTAACGTGGAAATATATACTTATATCCATCTTTTTCTTAAAAGAATGGATATATAATATACGTATAAATCCACGATTTCTTATGAAAAAACACATGGTGGAGTTGCTTGTAACAAATATATGTTATTCATAGTCTCATTTAGATAACATCGAATTAAAACAAGATAGGTATTATAGTATGACTTTGTCCAGCATTCATTCAGCTAAAATGTTGGTGATTACATACTATTCTAGAGTAAATAAGTTGTTTTGAAAAACTCGTTTCTTTTAGCACGCTTGCTGACCATTAGAATAGTTAATTAACAGTCTTTAAATTTGAACAACATTAATATGTAATTCTACCTAACCAACTATTTCTGTTTTTGGAATAATTAGCAATTTTAGACACATATGGTGTACGTTCCACATAGCTGGACAAATAATGGCAATGATCAGAAACTTGACCATGCTCGCATTCTATTCTAAAGACATTTATGGAGAAATATTCTAACTCATAAATATTCATGTAAGCAGGCATATTGATAAGTTACAGGTAAATAAAATGTTCATGTCAATGAGCAAGTCAGACGTAAGCTGTTCTTAAAGTTTAAAATAAAGTTGACTAGAATTAAAGGAGTTACTCAGTCAGTAAGTGAATGAATGTATGTCAATAGTTTGTTATATTCTTATTTACGACTAGCTGACAGACGTTTTCCTGATAGTTCATACAAAATCCAATAGAAAAAAAGACGATCAGTTTTTTGCCGAATTTGAAAATTTTCCGGGAATCTTTTAAATTTTTCTACGAACTTTTCAAAACAAAAAATTACCAAAAAAGTGCGTTCTCATTAAGTGATCCGCTTACCAACAAACAGCATTTCGTTGTTATTATATGACTTTGCTTATATTATACTAGCTTCTGCCCGCGACTTCGTCCGCGTGAAATTTCTTGTACCCCCACCCCGTTGCGTCGTAACACTTCGTATTCGTTTACCGTTCACTCTGAGTTTTTTTCTTTTTGCTCGGCTCCTAAGGGTCATAGCGTGATGTTAAATAGCCTATAGCCTTCCTCAAGAATTGGGCTATCAAATGCAAAAATATTTTTTTCAAATCTGACCGGTACTTCCAGAGATTATCGCGTTCAAACAAACAAACTCTTCAGCTTTATCTATATATATAAAAGAAAGTCTGTTAGTTACACCACTTATAACTCGAGAACGGCTGAACCGATTTGGCTGAAAATTGGTGGGGAGGTAGCTTAGGACCAGGAGACGGACATAGGATACTTTTTTTTATTTTTTATTTATTATTAATTTTTTTTTTTTTATAGTAGGAGTAGTGTAGGAGTAGGGTAGGAGTAGGGTAGGGTAGGGGTAGGGTAGAAGTAGGGTAGGAGTAGTGTAGGAGTAGGGTAGGAGTAGTGTAGGAGTAGGGTAGGAGTAGTGTAGGAGTAGGGTAGAAGTCGGGTAGGAGTAGTGTAGGAGTAGGGTAGGAGTAGTGTGGGAGTAGGGTAGGAGTAGTGTAGGAGCAAAACAACGTTTGCCGGGTCAGCTAGTTATTAGTATAGATAAAAAACTCTATGGCCCATAACTCCTTAATAGGTACCAACTCTTAACATCTTACACACGTGATAACTTTTAAACGAAATATCCGATTGAGATGAAACAAAAAGTATTTTACTTCTTCATAAATACTCTTGATAACATAATGCTTAATTTCGATAAAGATTAATACTACGATACATATTTAACGTAGTTTTTTTTTCTTCAGACGATTTAATAATTATTTTGAACACAAAATCGGTTATTGTGATTAAACCATAATAGCTAGATATATGTTCTCGCGGACTTTTTTGTAGGTCTTAATGGGCTCTACAAACCCGTAGTACATCATTTTGTTCTATTGTCAATAGTTTTTGCAGCGCACGCAAAAATAGGTTTTCGATTTTACACCTTGTGTTACAAAATAGCAATTTTATTACGGATCCCTAATTTTGAAAAAAAAATATATAGCCTATAGCCTTCCTCGATAAATGGACTACCCAACACTAAAAGAATCATTCAAATCGGACCAGTAGTTCCAGAGATTAGCGCGTTCAAACAAACAAACAAACTCTGCAGCTTTATAATATTAAGTATAGATAATCAAAGTTATATGGATTTGGATTAGGTACTTGATTATGGATTAGTCATATAGTTGACTCGACTCGACTCGTGTATAGCATATTTTAATTAAATAGCTTGAAGAATTGAAATAATATGCATACTTTTAACTAACGTAACAGGCATCGCACAGAAATAACTTTGACGCAAACAAATCAGAGTTATGTTCTATATCAAAACGATTATTAACGCTTTTCAAAGGCTTATGACTGTAAGAATAGCTAGATATATCTATAAAACAAAGTCGCTCCCGCTCCCTGCGCAACGGATTTTTAATAGAGTGATTCAAGAGAAAGGTTTATAAATGTATAATACATGCATATTATAGTAGAGAAGAGCCGAGCAATTCAAAGATTTGTAATGTGATGTCGTAACAGACATATTTTTGTGCGCTTACATTGCAAACGCTGGCTAAACCTTACGGTATATCTTAAAAATATCGATAAAAAAGTCTGCGATGGTATATGTTTATCTCTTAAGGATAACCCACAGTAACCGATTTTATCTTTTACATATTACAAAAAAATATGGGATATTTGCCTAGCTATTTTAAACAATACAGTATTATTCCCTAAACAATTAAATACGTTGTGCATTTCATTGAGATCAAAATTGCCCTGAATATCTTAGAAGATATCAAGATTTAAAAAGCGGGGGCTGGCTAGGCAGTACGAAGTTCGCCTGGTCAGCTAGTTTTGTTTTATAAAATAACTAGCTAACTTCTTTCAAATACAAACTTCAAGTCCCCGAAGGTTGAGTTTCGAAAAGAGCTTTTCTTGTGCACAATACCATTTCAGGAACATATTGTATACATATACAATGTTCCCATGAGATTCTTTAGAAAAATATTCAGTATTCCAGGCGTGCCATTGTTTGTCGTCACTTAGGCTCTGTATCTGTTTTGTATAAACATCATCATTATTCTCTATCTCTATAACAGAATTATAATTCGAGATCGAAGTAGAATGTCTTCTTCTTCCATAAATCCCTATACTATCAGCCGTCATCGCAGTATTCCATTACTTATTTATTCATACAAGTCTTCTTTTTCTAAGGCAGGATATAGAAAGATATAAAAGATTAACATCATTCAAATCAATACCAAGTGTCGAAGGAATTCGAGAGCAGAATTTGTGAAAATTAAACATAAACTCGTTTGGCTTTGTGATCGGATTGGCATACCATTTCAATATTCAAACTAATTAATAACAAATTCCCCATAATGCTGCTGGGGGCATTAGGCAGTAACATAATGGTCAGTTATGTTTATATATCTGAATATTATGAGCGGGCAGTATTCTACAACGGCACTCTGACACACTTATAGTGTTAGAATTGCTCATTTAAATGACCAATGTTGGCTGGCGTCTATGTTTTTGAATTCGCTACGATATGTTACTTTCTTAATATTTTATGATAGACCCTCATCTTAATAAACTCTCACTTTTAATGAAATAGGTATACATCTACATGAACATTCTTAAGGATAATATTTATATGTTTAGGGGTATAAGATTTTAAATGACCAATATATCTAAACCCTGCTTAATGTTTAGATGTTGAAGATTTGTACAGGTTGTAAGATATTGAAAAAACAAAACCTTGAACACCTTACTTACCTAATTAAGTTTTTCTTTTATAAATCTAGACAGGCGTGGCTACTTAGAATAGAACTACGCTACGTTATAATACGATACGATGCTGTCGTAATTTGTTGTGCCTTTGCGACGAAACACTTATCAAGAGTTCGCAAGTGGCGAATTGTTCTTCTATGAGGTCATAAACTCATCGTTATGACGAGTTATTCCGTTCTGATCCCCTGAACACCCCCTCCACCCCCCTCCTCGATCCCCTGCTTGTTCGTCTTCTGTTTTAATCTCTGTCTTATCCTAATAATCGTAACTTCGCCAAATGCCTAATAGCCTGATTATTCGCAACGTTCTAAAGGCATTTTTAACAGTACCTAATCACTTCTACAAATACGTTATACCTATTAAAGTATATCGAAAGTTATGAACATAAATGTTTATGGTAGGAGAGGGAGAGAAAGGACAAAGAAAAGAAGGATGGATTGTGTGGGGAATGATATGAAATAAAAGGGAGCGAATGATAGCGTGACGGTTGACAGGGGAGATTGCAAGAAGAAAACGTGCTGCACCGACCCCAAGTAACATGGGACAAGGGCAGAACGATGATTTAAAGTTATGGCTTGACTATTTTCAAAGTTTTATGTTTCACGACTCATTTCCGATTATTGCACCTTCGAAATTAGATTTCTAGGCCTGACACTATTAGTGTCACCACCATCAGCTATGTTGGTTAATGATAAAAGCGTGTGTTTGGTTGGTGTATTATATAAATGATAGACTGAATGCTAAGTAAACTCGTTTTAATGTTAATCATTTTATAGTATTACCTTAGGATCACTTAGGATGGTAAGGACGCCATCTTACAGCTAGTGATGTTCCATCATAATAGTGATGTGACAGACCTACTCATAACATCCTCCTTATTAGAAAAACTTATTATAATTTTACAGCTAGAGACAGTACACAAATTGACTAAACTCTTAACAATAACTTTTGACAATAACAACTATTTAAGTAACTCAAACTAAGACAGTTTGTTGAACCAATGTCTTTATATAAACATATTCTAAACTTAATTCTAAACTTAGTTAGATCTATCAGTCCTTCAGTCATTGCTAAAATGTTTGCTCAGTTAACAAAATATTAACTCTTATAAATCTAACCGTCTTGGTGGTCTTATGACTCTTCCACACCTAGAGTGCATTTCAACTGGAGTTGTACGCTCTTCAATAGACGGTGTTACTGTATGAGAATTAGGAGATGTCTTGATATTTGGACTTTTTCGTAACATATCTTGAGATACTGTTTGAGGTGACTGCGGAGGCTTCAAAATATGCTGTCTGTTTCTCCTCCCTATAAATCCATCTGACCCTTCAACAGTATAAGACCTAGGCTGATCACATATGGACCTTACTGTGCCTGTAATCCATGGAGTATCTGGCATTTTCTTAAAATAGACTTCATCTCCTTCTTGTAGTTCTGGTAGTGATTTAGTCTTTCTGTCATAGTAATCCTTCATTTTATTTTTATTTTCTTCCTTAGTTTTTACATATTCTTGAAAATTGACTGTTCTTGGTATTAAGTTTTTTGTGACTGTTGGTAATTGTGTTCTAAGTGAACGTGACATTAATAATTGTGCTGGAGATGGTAGATTTCCTCGAGGTGTATTCCTGAATTGAAGCAACGCCAGATATGGATCTGTCCCTGACTCCTCCGACTTGGTAAGAAAACGTTTACATATCTTTACTGCCGACTCTACCAACCCATTTGACCTTGGCATGTAGGGACTTGACGTATTATGATGTATTCCCCATTCCCAAATAAAATTTTTAAACTCTGCCGAATTAAATGGTGGCCCATTGTCAGAGAATAACTCAACTGGGATACCATGTCTGCTAAAGATACTTTTAAGACAAGTAATTACTGTTTTGGCGTTAGTACTTGCCACTGCCATTAATTCAATATAATTTGAGTAATAATCTTGTATTACTATGTATTTTTTAGATTTATAATCCATAAAGTCAACACCAACTTTTTCCCATGGAAGTAATGTAACATCATGTGGAAGAAGTGGTTCTGGAACATTTGAGCTTCTATGAGACAAACAAACATGACACGACTCAACAATGTTTTTTATATCAGTTGACATAAATGGCCAGAATACATATCCTCTAGCAAACGCTTTTGACCTTTCAATTCCCAGATGACCACTGTGTATTATTTTCAAAATCTCTGGTCTTAATTTTTTGGGTACGACTATACTATTACTTCTGAACATTAAATCATTTTCTGTGTGTAAATCAAATCTATACTGCCAATACTCATGCAGATCTTTCTCAATTTGAGTTTTACTTGACGGCCATCCTTCTTTACAGTATTTTTTCAAAATCTGCAGACTTTCATCTTCATTAGTGCCTCTGATTAACCACTGTAGACGTTCTGATGAGACTGGTAATGACTTAATCAGTAAATTTACATGAACAATGACATCATCATCTAATTCATCTGAACTTGTTTCAGAGAGTGCTGCTCTTGACAAGGTATCAGCAATGTACATGTGACTACCTTTCTTGTAAACTACATTTAGACTATAGGGTTGTATTTTCAACATCATTCTTTGGAGACGTGTTGGAACCTCGACTAAAGACTTTTTAAATAATGTTATCAAAGGTGCATGGTCCGTCTCGACAGTAACCGTTTGTCCATATATAAATTGATGAAACTTGATGCAGGCAAAAACTATTGAATAGAGTTCTTTCTCTATCTGAGCCATTTTCTGTTGTGTATCAATAATACAATTTACTTGTGAATTATTTATATATAAATTAATTGTCCATTCACTTGACAACAACTTGGATGACTGAATATGACCTATAAACAGTTCATCTTGTTCTGACTGTACCTGTTGAGTATTACTATCTGACTGTACATATCTTATTGACTTTGACTGAACTGACCTACAACAGACTGCAAAATGACCGATTTTTTCACATTTTTTGCACTTTACACCTAATGCTGGACACTTATAACGATGCACCTGACCACACCTTGTACAAACTTCCTGTTTTGACTGCTGACTATATTGACTGACATTCCTTGAGTTAGACTTTGATCTTGAGCGTGACTGACTCGTATTATACAAGACTGAACTTTGTTCTGCTGTCAATTCATCTGTTTGATGTCTGGAGGCAAGCATGGCCTTTGCCATCTCTAAGGCCTTATCAAGATCCAGCTTATCTTCAAGCAATAATTTTTCTCTGATATAGTTGTATTTTTGATGCATGTTACATATAAACATTATTTTGATTAGGCGTTCTTGCAGCTGTCCTAGCTCACAGTTTTGTGACCTTAATTTTAATGTGCAAGCAAAATCGTCTAAGGTTTCATTTTCACCTTGTTTGTATGTGAAAAAATTATGACATTCATAAGTGAGGTTAGCTTTTGGGGCAAAGTGATTTTGAAATAACTCTATAAGCTTGTCGTATGTAATATTATCTTCGTCTTTTCCAAATGTATTAAATACATCCACGCCTTTTTCACCAATGACATGTAGAAATAAAGCTACTTTTCTGCCATCACTCTCTTCATCCAAGCCAGACGCACGTAAATAAAACTTAAATGACTGCACCCATTTTTTCCATTGTTGAGCCAAGTTACCATTCATCACCATGGGCTGCGGACTGGACATTCCAGAAAGTTTCTTGGGCTTTTGATTTTCATCAGACATGGCGCCGACTTTTCACACGAGAATTTCACAATGACTGTACGACACATAGATTACGAATCTACTTCTGACACCATGTTTGGTTGGTGTATTATATAAATGATAGACTGAATGCTAAGTAAACTCGTTTTAATGTTAATCATTTTATAGTATTACCTTAGGATCACTTAGGATGGTAAGGACGCCATCTTACAGCTAGTGATGTTCCATCATAATAGTGATGTGACAGACCTACTCATAACAGCGTGCATTAGTGGCAATAGGTTGTCGGCCAGTATTAACGTCACCTGGATCTAAAATAAGGTTATTGATTATTGTTTGACCACCCACTTCGGATCTGCGAATAGTTGTGAGGAAAATGAGCGAAGAGTAAAATCTGATGTGATGATTCTGTCTGGATTGTTGCCTAGAGTCTTAAGTGTAATTTCACAGTATCTACATTATGGCTTCTCATTCTATATCGGATTCTAGCCTCCGTGCTTCGGAAAGTACTTTAAGCCGTTGGTCCCGGCTGCTATTCGTGGATCTTTGACAGTCTTTACGTTGACAACTAGTCTTATCAAGGGGTATCGTATTACTTAGTATCTGGGTTGTGGGTGAGATAGGCAGTCGCTCCATGTAAAATACTGGTATTCAGCTGCATCCGGTTGAACTGGAAACCGACATCAACATAGTTGGGAAAAGGCTAGGCAGATGATGATTCTGTCTGGCCTCTCTCACTCATTGAAATTAATATCCATTAGTGAATTTCGGGATTCAATAATGTACCAGTCTGTCTTCCACTTCCTTAGATCCTAAATCTTTCCGCCTTGCCCCGGATTGAGGGTCATTAATATCGTGACTCGCACTGTCGGACACATTTAATTGATGTATTCTCAATTTTGTATTTATATACGTTATGACGTGCGCTGGATTTTCCATTGTCAAAAATTACGAACTTTCATCCCCTACTTAAATCCTGTAGAGGATTCATTTTCAAAAATTATTTCTTAATGCTTACCTTCGTTACATAAGGAACTTTTGTACTTTTCATGCTTTCAGACCCAGAGGTTTATTTATTAAGTAGTTGTTTTTTCAATTCACAGGGCAAAAATGTACGCTCCATCAACAGCGTCAACGACGACGTCGGGGTCTGGTCGCGCGGCTGCCGTGCCGGGGGATCGACGGGTGCGGGCGGTGCGCTTGGTGCGTCCGCGCAGGGCCGCACCAGCCTTCGGCTTCGCGCTCAGAGGCGGCAGAGAATACGCCACCGGCTTCTTCATATCCAAAGTCGACTTCAATTCTGAGGCACACGTTCAGGGATTGAAGGTTATTGTTTTTTTTAATGCTTTTATCTATTAATGCTTCTTTCTACTTGGTTTGACTTCCTCGACTGCTGTCGTTTTAGGTTCGATTAGCAGTTCAGGTAATGTGAATCCCACCAAAAACATAATGTTGAAAAAGAAGGCCAAGTTCCTTACTTCATGTAGATGTTTGACCAGCAAAAGAGTTGAAATCGAAACCAACGCCAAGTTTTAAACCATTTTCTTTGCACCGGCCTTATTTTGCAATTCGGTTGTAAGTAATTTGTGTTTGAAACTTTTCTATATATCAATACAATAATATTTTTCCATTTAAACTTGGCGGGTTTTCGCGAGTCAGACTCACACTTGATATTTTTTTTTTAATTTTTCCTTTAGTTTCATGCGAATGTCTAGCTTCGTGCCAAATTTCAAGTTTCTAGGCCTACTAGAAGTCCCTAAACATTTTGATTGAGTCAGTCAGTCAGTCAGTCAATGACACTTTAGCTATTTTGAAAAGTCCATATAACTTCGAATCTATTATAGCTAGAGTTATGAAATTTGGTATTCGAGGTTCCTTAATCAATTATGATTAGAGAAATTATGCTGTTATGCGTAAATAACAGCATAATTTCTATACTATACATTTACAGGGTTATTGGTAAAACATTAACCTCTTAAGAGGTCATTGTACTCATCATTATGAACAACTTTTACTATGAGACCAAATCAGAAATCGCGAAAAAAAAATCTGCTGTTCCGACATTTATATTCGTATATCTCGTCAAAATGTAGGGAACAGCAGATTTTTTTTCGCGATTTTCGGTTTGATCCCATAGTAAAAGTAGTTCATAATTATGAGTACAATGACCTCTTAAGAGGTTAATGTTTTACCAATAACCCTGTAAATGTATAGGTAAATATACAGATACGATTAATGGAAATCAGTAATGATAAATTCTGAATGATGAACATCTGAATCATGAATCGTATAACATAGGTCTGGAAAAGCAAAGCTATCTACAAGAACATGCTTATTCCATCTTCCTGAGCTGAGAGTAATCGAAATATTTTATAGTCGTCGTGAATAATGATTCACTTTGGATGTGTGCAACTGCGTCGGTTTATAGTTCATGCTGAACGCGAAGAGTGGCGTAACCTATGGGAGCTGTTCTCAGGGCTCACGTTCGGTATTTATTATTATTATAGTGCAGTTGTAAAACATTTTCAACTTAAAGCAAATTGTTATGTAAAGTACAACTAGTTTGAAGAAATATAGAAACTCTTGCAATGTCGCAAAACTTGATTTTATTTACAAATCCGACTAACGGACTAATAGGTAATACGGGCTGGTGTCCGCAACTCCAGGTACGCGTATTTCTAACGGACTAACCAAAGAACCATCACTCAGATGTGGCTAGGCGATTTTTATCTTATGCAACATCGATAATTATTTAGCCATGGCATTTGCCAGAAGTAACACCATAATAAAGCTTGTTATCCGCGAAATAACCGAATAACCGTGGTTACGTGGAATGCCACAATGATCAATACGTGGTAACATTGTATCGGAGAGTTCTTGTAGCTGTACAAGTTCTTTCGTCTATTAGGCAATATATTATTTCATTGTTTCGTGTGTTCCTTTCGTTCTTACAATCATGAGCAAAGGGAAGATTTAATCTCTATTGACACTTTTTGTGGCTGTTACCTATTACTTGTTCCCACGGTCCCTAGTGTCCCAGCCGCTGGGCGCGTGCGAACGACTGCTCACAATTAAACCAGCAAGCTGCTTGCTTCTGTGCAATTACCCACATCCGAGGCTGAACTACTGTCGCAACACGCATTCTATTCTTTCCGAGCGCTCACGTAACCACTGTTTGTATCTTTTGCCACAATTTAATCTCATGCGTGAGTCCATTTACCATGATGATCACCTCGTTGTCTCGTACATGTGGGTCAAACACTTCATTGCTTTGTCGTCGTGAGGCGCACTTGATTCATTGGTCAACAGGTGATGCAGCAAATTACATGGCGCTTTATTCTGTCGAGTTGAAGACGTGATTGAAAAGCGCTCGTGACAGTTTATTTTAAAATCTATTATGATTTATCATACTTTGTTTCGGAATTAGGGCATTACCGGTATCTAGGTACCGATCTATAATAAAACATTGATTAACGTTTATTAATTAACAAGCAGTGGTCAACATAACATTAGGTATTAATGCTTTGGTTTAGTCGATCTGTTTACTAATACTAGATAGGCTACGGAAATCAGATAGACAACAGCTGCTGCAGTTCTGAGTGAATTAATATTCAGTTAAATTTACGAATATAATGTTGAGAAATGAATACAGTAGGTAATAATAATGGTATCTCTAAAATTTAGCTTATAGACCTTAGGCAGGCAGGCACATAGTTATAAAATATATCTGCACAAGCAATCTCCGAAATTTCATAATTTTCAAGAAACATGTCTTGTGAACCCAGGACAAGAAAATAAATAGGTCAGTATCTGTATCTAATGATGCCGAAAACATAGGATTTCAGTATTTTTATACTAAGTAAGAACTTTACACGTTTTCAGCATAAACAATAGAATATTGTTGGAGCACTCTTGCAAACTTTATATAATCTAGTTTCAACTATCCAAAATCTATAAAATTATTTTGGTACATTTGCATATCTGGGCCCAATATACAAAAACATTGCGAGATGTTGATGTTGTTATGTAAGATCTGCATCATAAAACTATCCGCTTAATGGCCTACAATTTTATACACAATTAGCATATTATTTATTATATTCTCTACCTAATTAGATAACACAGGTGACATTTAATTAACCGGTTCTACTTATATAGTCCTAATAATTTTCTGAAATCTACGGGCACAGAAGAATTTAAATACTACTTTCTACTTAAAATTAACATAGGTAAAGAATCTTTTG
The DNA here is from genome assembly GCA_948474745.1 of Oligia latruncula. NCBI lineage: Eukaryota > Metazoa > Arthropoda > Insecta > Lepidoptera > Noctuidae > Oligia > Oligia latruncula. The sequence continues at coordinate 9,489,157 of OX419688.1, forward strand.
AAGTTTAGCGGCGTCTCGTCATAATTAAACAGTTAGACAAGAATGCACATTAAATTATTTGCAATCGTTACAAAACTTTTCACACGATTACTTCCTCGACAAAGAAGTTACGAAAAATTCACGTACATCCGCCATTATTAAAATAACACAATGAGGTGTTTTGAGAAATTACGGAGATTCTTGAGAAGCGAACAGAAATACTGCAGCTCAGATAAACTGTATCTGATGTCATTGACTTGTGTGCTAATGACTGATAGGTACAGCACGAGCATCGGTAGACGCACGGCAAGTCAACAAAACGTGTCAATACATATGTGCTGATGGCGATGGCGCACTTACTATTGGAGTCTCTAATTTATACTTTTCGATGCTACGGCCCGTGCGACGGCAAAGACTTATCTTTTAAAATTTTCTATCACTATAGTTAATGACTATTTGAGATGTTAATAACTGCAATTATTTTCATCACAGCTTCGGGGTACAGATTGCTACCGTGCACTCCGTGCAGCATACAACAGGATATGAAACTCAACAAATTACAATATATTATATTGAAACATATCCAATACTATATCCAGTGGCACGCTAAGTGCAGGAAGGTGGCGGTAAATCGGTGCAATTATATGACAATTTGTAAATAGTCCATGTTCCTATGAGGCGGGTCGTGAACGTGTCCAGTGCGTGAGTCACTCAATTACTCTGTACGGCGACTTTCTACCGCTTTCCGTTCGCGTGCGCCTCTTCGGCTTAATGCTTCTTGTATAACGTTTGCTAAAATAGAAAAGCGCTAATGCGGTCCTTCACAGAAGACCATGCGGTCAGTGTGATACTATTAGGCAATAGTGTTTTCATCTTCATCTGATTATGAGCGTGAATGATGCAGTTACGTCACAAGTATTCAAATTATGTGTATGGTACTTGGTAAAATAAAACCACGAATATTTTAAAAGGAACACGAGAATAAAAATCGCTAACAACCTATGTTCGCAGCTCGCAAGTTGTGAAACAATATAGTTTTTTCATGATAAAAGTAGAGAAATATTGTATCAACAAGGCCACGCTGTAAAAAGTAAATAGAGTGAGCAGTGAGCTATTGTATTGAAAATACATTGACGGTATGACTCACTTGATTACTTTTCGAAATGTGAACACTTCAGACGGTTGAATGGTTCAGACGAATGTGCAGACGTCATACATTATGTAGCCATTGTCTATGCGCACTTAATGTTACAGGTGTAGCTGTCAAGCAGCACTGTTCTAATTAAATTGATGGCACAGTTTGCTCATGTTGATTACAATGGTATTTTCAAGTTTGTAATTAATTTTATAATGATTAGGTACCAGCCCACAATACCACTTGCGTAAATCGAAATGTTCAAGGGATCTGAATGGAATAATAGCATAAAGCTGTGTTTTTTTCAAAAACATGCACGTGTGTTTTGTTGCGCTCCCCCATACACAATAAAGTAAAAGACATCAATCACACCCATTCCAAAAAGAAAGTGAATTCATTGGGAGGGCCGGGGCGTCGTTGAGTCTGGCGTTCTTTTGCGTCACTGGCAAAAAAGACGACTTGTATGTAACGAAAGTCTGATCGAAAGTTGTCCGATATGTGGGCCACTGAACGACCTGTCCGGCTTCTTTTGCTGCGCTCGAACTACGTGATGAAACTGACGAAAGTTCTATGCTGTGCTGCTGATGGGCGATGCGAACTGTTAGTCACTGTGAAATGCAAAGATACTTGCAACAGCTGCTTTGGTGAATGTACGAAAGAGTCGATTAAATTCAGTATTAAAAAAAGATAGGTACGAGATTTGATTAATATGATAAATGATTATTTCAAAGTCTGTTGATAATTGGCGATATTTTTTTGTGGGTTCATTTTTACTAGCGGCGCTCCGCGGTTTCACCCGCATAAGTTTCGATCCTGTGGGAATATCGGGATAAAAAGTAGCCTATATGTTAATCCGGGGTGTCAGCTACCTCCATACCAAATTTTATCAAAATTGGTCCAGCCGTTTGAGCGTGAAGAAGTAACATATAAACACACTCACACTCACAAACTTTCGCCTTTATAATATTAGTGTGATAATTAATCCCCATTAATGATTTAATGTTTAAAATTTACTGATTATAATAGGTAAAACTACTCATCATTAACGACCTTCCTTTCGCGGACTTTCCAAAACAAAAATGCTTTAAATTAATGAATAACACTGAAAAACAATATTCAGAATTAAGCTACTTAATACAAATTTAACAAGAGGTATTCTTAAAAACAATATCACCCGCGTAGTCCCTTAGAACAACTGGCGGCCGAGAAAAGTAGGCCACGGCTTCTGTCCCTGAGTTGTACCGAAATTTACATAATAACTTACGCCAAATTGCACGCTTAGAAACTCGGAACTACGATTAGTTATTTCAACTCTCTATAACGTTTTAGTATTTTAGTATCTGAATTAAATGAAAGATTTCTGATTTTGTGATACACCGTAAAATTATCCGTAAAAATTTATAGTTTCATTTCAACGACTGTAAACAAAATTGGATAACAATGGCCAATACAGTGCAGGATTTATTTTTCTTCACAAACGTCACAAATACCTAAGGCAATTGCTCTTCTTTTTTTTTGTTGTCAACATGTTGTGAGTCTTGTGAGTAAGTCTTGAACAGGTGTTATGAATAGTTGAACTTAAATGAAAATGCACAAACCAGCAACCCTATAACGAGCTAAGGTTGTACCTACATAAAAATGATCTATGATTAAGGGCTTGACAAATTGCAACGGCCAGAAAACATTTAAATTTGTAGTAACAGATGTTAATTATTGTTACAATTAGGAATCAATTGGACGATCACAATCACAACCGACACGATTATTGCGATTCTTTTATTTGCGCTGGCAACATTGCGTCAACGCGCCTCCCGCTGCCGGGCCACTGTTCTTTGCCGCCGTGGCGCAACACCACTTCAAAGCAATAACTACATGTGCCTAGTCCATTGTTGTTTCAACACCTGAGAAATTGTTTACGAACCTGCCACAATTTTCTCGGTACTCATGTAAATTACGTTTTCACGACTAGCGTCTTGTTGTTACTAGATACTCGTACCTAGTTATGGGTCAAATGCGCTGAGAAATTCTGTAGATATCTATAGGTAATAAATAGCTAACGAAGTTCCAACTTGAGTAAATATCGGCCTGAAGATGTTATAATATCTATGTAATAAAAAAAACTTTTTTTTATAACCTCATGATCATAATTATTATGATGATGCCACTCCTCATCTCGTCTAGCTTTTTCAGAAAAACATAATGCTTTTTCAGGATATTGTTGTTTCAACACCTGAGAAATTGTTTACGAACCTGCCACAATTTTCTCGGTACTCATGTAAATTACGTTTTCACGACTAGCGTCTTGTTGTTCCTACCTAGTTATGGGTCAAATGCGCTGAGAAATTCTGTAGATATCTATAATAAATAGCTAACGAAGTTCCGACTTGAGTAAATATCGGCCTGTAGATGTTATAATAAGTATCTATGTAATAGTATTTTTTTTTATAACCTCATGATCATAATTATTATGATGATGCCACTATTGCCACTCCTCATCTGGTCTAGCTTTTTCAGAAAAACATAATGCTTTTTCAGGATATCGTGTATGTGTGCGAAAAAAGTTCTTGAATAATGCGTCAGTTAAAGGTGCACCTACCTATGCCGATAGATTTTTATTAAGCTGGATTACCATCCTTTAGCAGACTATATCTACCTAGTCTGCACTGGGCCGCTCGTTGAATTTTAAAAATAACCTTGGACGGACCTATTTTTAATTTAATTTATGGTACTTACCGATGTTGGCAATTTTTCAATGTTAGCCTACCAATTTTATCAATTTTAATTTTATCAAATATTAGCAATGAGCAAAGCAAGTTAGCTAATTCTTTTATATCTGATTTATCGTATTATGTAGGTGGTGTTCAACCACATGTAATTGTTGCACTGTAATTTTACTTTTATGGATGTTATATGTATCTGTAGGTACTTATCCAGTGTAAACAATTGTTGGTAAACCTAATGAAATAAATAAAAAAAGTGTATTATTTTCGTGTTTGCAGGTGGGTGATCAGCTGGTGAGCGTGAACGGGTACCGCGTAGACGACGCGGTGCACGCCGAGCTGGTGCACTACCTCGCCGCGCAGTCACGACTCAAGATCAAAGTCAGACGTGAGTACCTACCATACAGTCTGCTCAAATAATCTACACAATCTACACTCTTAAAAATGTACGTGGGCGGCATGGCTAAATTAGGTACCAAAGAAACTATGACATTTGAAATGAATCAATTAAGTACCTACATATTTTTATCCTTTCAAGCGAAAACCCGCATAATTTATTTTTTTACCCTTAGGCGGTAGATGGTGAAAACACGGCTTCTATTTGTAGAAAATTATTAGTCTCAGACAAAGAGATTTAAGATTACCTTTAATGTCTTTGGTCTCAGAGAATTTCTAAACTGAGCCCAAACCATTTCATCCAACCTATCCTGCCTAATTTCGTATCAGTGTAGGGTTTATTGATTACCCAAACACTACAACTAATTAGACGAATGCTAAAATAGAATTTAGAAAACAAAATATTAAAATCCCCACTAGCCACACCAAATTATTCAATCATTGCTATTATGTAACTGAGATAAGATAAGAAATTATATCAGTAGGACAAGCAGCATCCGACTACTAACTTATACATAACATCAATCCACCTGTCACGAGATGCGATTACTATACAAAATATTATTTTGTCGTAGACACTGTCTTGTAGGAAATATCTATGTAATATAATAAAGGAAGACATGTGTGCTGACATGATATAATAGTCCATGATGATCAATTTATTTATTATACATGCAAATGTAGTCAATAGGATAAGGATCTTGGAAGTTGAGTGACATAACATAACACTATAGGGGCTTTTGACAGAAGTTTTTAGTTGATTAACGAATAAATTAATATATTAGGAGTGGTTTTGATATCTACCAATTATAATAACTGAAGTCATTACGCAACTAAACGCACACCACCAAGAGTCGTCTCGTCACTCCGTAGGCGTATCGTCTGACAATGTTACAGTGAATAAAATTATGATAATTAATCAAATCGTATGAGGCGCAACCGGTAATAGAAGCCGCGGAGATTTTATAACTCTCGTGAAAGCTCGTAGGCGTGTGCCTATGAACATTGTCTATTAGATAGAGTTGCGTAAAACGAATTATGACAGATGAAATGAGGCCCGCTACCCAGCGATTGTTGAGAGTTCCGAAACATTTCATAAATGACCAGTTTGGGTATAGACTTGCACCATGTTTATAGCAATGATAAAACAGCCAACTCAAAATATTTCCTTAGGTTTTTATCGACTCTATCGTTCACTTTCGTATGCCGTGAGAGTGTCCTTAAATGTAGGAAAAATAAACATATTACTTTAGTTGAAACATCCTCGAGATGACTCACATGCACACTTTGTTACAGATGTGGGGATGCTACCAGTCAAAGAGTAAGTAGACAAACCTAACCGTGAAAATTTGGTTGTGTACATAAGTGTGCAGTTGTTTGATCACGTTGTCGCATTACAGCAAGGCGCATGAGCCACTGTCATGGCAGTTCGTGTCGGAACGCGCGTCGCTGAGCTCTGACGTGTCATCGTCGCCGACGCTGTGTCACGACAACGAGAGACTGACAGACATGAGACTGTCTATACTCGTGCCTCCCAGAGCTAAGCTTGGCTGCGGGTCAGTATATTATTATTTCAATGTTAAACATCATGATAGTTGGTCGTAGGATGTTTATAAAATGAAAGATCAGCCTATTAAAAATTGTTTTGAGAATGGATGTGGTGGCTATAAGAGTTGGGAAGACCAAACAAACGGTTCATGGATCGTGAGAAAAAAACTGAAAGATATTATGGCTACAAAGGAGGTGACTACTGAGAAAACGACATGTTGTGCCAACCCACAGAACAGTTATTTGTCTGTTCTGTGCGCCAACCCCATCAAATCTATTGGGATAAGGGTGGGAGGATGATGATAACCAAACTGTAAGTTTGGGGCTACTGCGGTGCAGCCATATGAAATTGAGTTTATTAGTGTTTGTACAATTTTATGTGGCATATATAAATGCCTACAAGGTCACATAAAACTCAAACAATGTACAGTGTTCATGTATTTAATACAACAAAAACCATTTGTTTCAGAATTTGCAAAGGTCCAGAGTGGAAGCCAGGCATTTTTGTCCAGTTCGTGCGGGAAGGAGGCATCGCGCGGGAGGCTGGGCTCCGGCCGGGCGATCAGATCTTATCGTGTAACGGTCTGGATTTCTCCAACGTTACCTTCAATGAGGTAAATATCCTTCCACAGTTTTTAGGTCAAACGAATACTCATATCTTTTAAATATAAAAACAAAATACGTTCATCAAAACATTCCTCTGCATCGTCGTTGATGTTTCGAGCTTTCATCAAAGTCTGGCAGCATTGGTACCTTTGTGATTGACTATTTAAATAACAAAGCCTTCAACATACCTGTATTCACCGAAGGGTTAGGCAGAGGTGTACCTATAGTACACCCATAGTGGTTAGTATACATAGTAGGAAAACCTTAAACATTTATAAAAATATAAACTCAAGGAGAGGCCATCAAAGAATTTCCCTGTTATGTAACTTGCCGCAAAAACTAGCAGCATTGCATGATAAAGATTTCGCGTTTACATCTGAACTGGAGGTGCACTTTCAAAAGATGGATATTTAGCCCAAGGTTTGCTTGCAAGAATCTCTCTATCTCGCGTAGGTTCCTTATCGTGTCAGATTCGGCCCATTGTCATTCTACGCTAAATTCAATTCTTGAACCGGCCCTAACTGAGAGTTCTAGGTGCATCAGCACATCCCAGCTAATATATGAAAAGTATAGTATAAGTGAAAAATAAATTAAAGTTATTTTTCACTTTGTAGTGTTTTGATGGTATCAAAACTCTACAAAGTGCCAAATAACCATTAAAAAATGAGAGAATTTTTAGATTAGAGGTACCCCAATAACAACTTTGATAGAAATGAGGGTGTACCGTGGTATACTGAACACATCTGCGTACATACCCCTTTAGACGGTGAGTAATGATAAGTTGTGTGATTGCGTAAATAGGGTAGGGGTGTGCAGCACTGCGCACTTTTACAACTATGTTATCTAAAAAAAAAACAAAGCAGTTTAAAATCAACGTAAGTCTTTATTCATTTACCTAGGTTATCTGCCTAGTAAGAAAACTTAAAAAAAACAATTTAAAAGTAACGGTTTAGGAACTATTAAGAAAAATTGCAGCATCCTTAATGCGCACTTTTGCACAACATATGAGGACAAGAGTGCGCAGCCAAATGTGCAAGTTTGCGCACGTATGTCAAGAGTGCGCATCACTCACAAATGGCACATTTGAAGCTAAGAAGAAGAAGAAGCCTACGTATGCTATGCATTTTTCGTGCCACTAGTTTTTGCATAAAATACATTCGACCCAGTCTTCAATAATTGGAACTCTCTCTGTACACTTCAGAGCAACCTGGACATACGTAATTTATTGTTTTTGGGTGCAATTGCTGGCTTTTTTGGTTTAACAGTCTTGCTCTTTTTATGTAAAGGTTTATCATTCTTCTTTTTAATATGTTTTTCTTCTAGTATTCTTTTGTATGGATAGCTACATAAAATTTCAGACCTTTTGCTTGTCTTAATATAGGGCCGAACGACAGATGACTTTACGAGCTTTTTCGATTACACTCGAATCCACATTTATTCTCTCCGTTGTTCTTTGTCTTCTTGACATCCGAAAAACATCAATAATTAGTTTATTAGAATAGCAGGAAACACATGTCATGATAAAACACATAATATCTTAAATGAACGTCTGATACAGTGTACAAGACTGCGCGCGCAATCTTGTACACAATGGCTATGCGCACTCTTGCACATAGAGAACTAAAGGCTTTTGAAAGACCAGTACTACCATCTTTTGGCCAGGACGTCGTATTAACTCGAGTGAAACACGTTTCGATAGTAATTTGATAGAAATAAACACATAAAAACATCTTACCTGGATTACATTTAATACAATCACGTTTTCAAAACACCTAAATATTGTAACATAGGTCTCAAATTTAGTTTTTTTCGGATAAATCTTCGGAAATGGTATTAAAAACGAAAATTCTTGCGCCGGCACATTTAAAACGTTGATGATGCGCTGTCAACTGAAGTTGGCCGCAGAAGACCGTTTCCTGATTCGAGAATCGCTTTGCGCATTCTTGTACACTACGCAATCTTGCACACCCCTACCCTAATGCATACATATGCGATGGCAGCAATCGCGGTTGATTTGCTGTCATTTACCTATTGAAGAGTTCCGTTGTAACTCATCATCAGAATCGTTGAAACTCATCATCAGATATTTACGAAATTTAAATGAGACCATTTCGGAATAATCTTCTTTCGAAAAAAAAAAAAAGAATTTTGCAAATCCGTCTATATACATAACATCACATAATCAGCCTACAACGTTCCCACTGCTGGGACAAAGACCTCCTCTCAGTGAGAGGGAGTGGGCCGTAATCCGCCACGCGGGCCCAGTGCGGGTTGGCAGATGTCACATGTCAATCCGTCTATATATGATGGAGTTATGCCCGAACAAACAAAAAAAAATATACAAGCATCCGAATTGAGAACCTCCTCCTTATTAGAAGTCGGTTAAAAATGGAAAGGATTAAGTATACCATCCTCTAAGCTATGAAAACCATGTTACTACTCTTTGATATTGACATAGGTAGATATACGAGTTATAACCAATGACGATTGGTAATAGTTTTAAATATAAGGAATGAAGAAAATGTCGTGAGGAAAGTTTTCAGTATGAATGTCAATGGCGATTAGAGTAGAGGAAGACCAAAGAAACGATGAATGGACTGTGTACAGTCACGAGCAAAAGTATGTATTACACTTGGCTTTATTCAAAGTCGATTTTCTCCTTTATTTTTGAATGAAATTTTATATTGGTAGGGACATAGTATTTTTGAACACATTGGTATATGTAAAGTGTCGTATTTCAACGTTGCATTCGTTATTTCGTGAAAAAATCGCAATTTAAAGTTGCCAAGTGTTGACACCAACCAAGTGTTGGTGCTCGTGACTGTACATGATGATATGGTTAGAAAAGGGGTGATTAACGAGAGGACGACTATTTTTTTATTTGGAAGAAAAAGACATGTTGCGCCGATCACAAATAAATTTGGATAAGGTCAGGAGAATGATGATGATTGGCTAAAATAACTACATATAGCTATGTATATAACTATATGCTGCATATTAGTGAAGCAGGGAAACACGTGTTTCTTTAATGTAACGATAGTATTGTAAGGTAAGTACCCGATTAAATACTGTACAGATTGTATGAAGTCGTAAAAAACTTATTTCAAACGTGACTGTATAAATTATACCTCCGCATTTTACTTTCTCGTTAGGTACTCCATACTAGTGAATGTACTCTTACTTGGAAAGATGTAATAAAACAGAGAGACTAATTTAGTTATGTAGTCAATTAAAATTTTATATTTCAAAATTTACAAAATTAGTGATTCCTAAAAGGCATAACTAATTTCATTAAACAGCTCATGAGCTTGGTGAGGGTCATTTTTCATAGCTCGATACTCAATTTCCGCAATATTTGACAATATACCTACTCACAACATACCCATACGCGCGTGTAGAATATACTCAGTTTGCTGACTTTTTACACAATATTACCTATATAAAAGTATGTATTAATCTTTTCATAGAGGTCTATTTACGTAAAGCAACCCCAACTAACTTAAAAACCTTCATGTTGTCAACAGGCAATATCAGCAATGAAAGCTACAGGTCGTTTGGAGCTGGTGATTCGGGAGGGTGCGGGCACGGACCTGGTGTCTCCGGAGAGCTCAGGGTACAACAGTTCAGCATCATCGGCCGCTGGCGAGCGGAGCCCCGCACCCCTCGCGCCTCACGTGCCGCTGGCGCCGCCAGCCGCACTCCGCCGGCGCCTCGCCAGCGTCGCTGAGGAGGCTGCAGACCGCGCTGATAGGTTAGAACTTGAAACTATGTGTACCTATTTGCAGTGCTTGAGCTTTACTGTGTCAACAATAGCATTTTGTAAAGTGATTCTTACTCGGATATTGTTTTACAGATTAACGATGAACAGGCTCAAGAGAAGAACATGGGATAGTTTAGATTTCGAATGGAAAAACAATGATATCCATAATTTTGATGCACCTTCTGACATCGAACCCGACTACGACTGCCCTAGTATACCAAACAATCCTCACTCATATGAAAATAAAAGTAATTTACGATGCAAAAATAAGAAGGAATATATCACGAGCCCATCGAATAGAACCATAATTAATTTGACTGAAGATGGCGCTATGATACAATGTAGTTACGATAATAATCAGTCGCCTAGGAAAAATGCGTTTACAGCTAATCATACGAATCGAGACAACGATAAAAAAACGATAGTAGTAGAAGTTCATCATACTAGTACAACAACGTGTGGGAAAAATGCATGCAATTATTCAGCACCGCCTTTGAAAAATGATTTCAATTCGGATTCTGTAAGTTTGTCAAGTTCAGCTACGTTATCAAGTGCCATCGCCGAGGAAATACAGCGGCGTAAGTTGGTAAGTACGCAACGTGCGACGAAAATTGTAAAATTGAGAATGTGCGCATTACGAGATTATCTATTTACACTTTCTTCTCATTTGAGATTAGATTGAAAGTTGAGCCCAATAATGATAATGATAATGTCAAAGAATATTTGGATTAGAATTTTTGTAAATATTTTTAGTTTTACGTAACATCTAAACACTTAGGTACGCCACCAATGTCATTATCTAGTATGGTATAGGCTAGCTATAGTAGATGATGACAGTTTTATAAGAATTGGTACATCAATTACCTGCCCTTGAGAAACGTTCGATTCTGGTTTTTAATGCCGTAGATATGGACTAAACACAAACGTCGCCGCATTTACTTTTATACAAATATTCTGCTGAACCAAAGAAAATAAAAAGGGTGTAAATGTTACTTAGATAGATAGAGATAGTAACGGTACCTACGTTGGAGTAGACACTAATTACCCATTAATTTCAGCAGAATAAGAAGAAACCTAACCAAGAGTCAAACATACCGCCACCACCTCCTAAAAAGCCGCCTCCACCAAAACCAACGGATGTCAAGAAGAAACAGCACGACGCCTTGATGGACGAGTTCAAAAAAGTTCACAGGAAAATGTTTTCATTTATAGACAACAATGAAAAAAGTCCAGACACACAAAACAACGAGGAAGCATCATTGGTAAGTGCAATTTTTTGTTCTGTAGGTGTTGTATCTAATTAGTAAAGCGGAACATATGAAACCATTTGCTTATCGAACACTAGCAATTATGACGAAAGCATCGTTAATTAAGAAGATAACAATCAGTATACCAATTCGAAGAATTTTATACATTAACTGTTGGATTTCTGTTGTTTGTTGATTAATATCATCATATGTCAATTATTTTCCATCACATCACATCATCTGGTATTCTATTAAAATTATACTTATCTGGTTATCCTTGTTTATCGTTGTTATGGTTTTGGTAGGTAGTTAGGTACAGGTACAGGTACCTCTACGAGCATATTTTGTACTTGCATATTTAGCAGCACCACTCCGATTCTTATAGGGGTTTCGTTACAAGATTCATCAGATGTAGTAAAGAGGTAGGTAGGTAATTATAGAGGAGCAGTCGACTCTCAAATAAAATCTAATAAAAATCTTTAGTAATGTTCAGATTGTTTTAAGATTTGCCCCCATTACATGGGATATAACTGGTTAGATGCCGTAATTACAGAAACAATTAAAAAGCCCTTGTGTCTCGCGTGGATCCAGGTTATTTTTTTTTGCTAGCCTATGCTTTCCCACTGCTGGGCAAAGGTCTCCCCCAAATCCTTCCAGGAACTCTTTTCCCGCGCCACCTCGAACCAGCCCTCGCGGTACGTGTCGGTCATCTCGCTATCTCTTTCTGGGCCGTCCTCCACCACCCATTGTGTGGAGATTTTTGCCCAGCGGTCATCGTGCATACGGCTGATGTGACCCGCCTAATCCCATTTGAAATTACTTCTCCCGTTCCGCCCAGAGCGGGAGAAGTTATTTGATAATTTCCAACCCAAAAAAAAGCCTGGCAGTTCATATGAAGGGTTAAACACAACTGGCAAATTTTCGAGGAAACAAGGCGTGATATTTTGATAAGTGTGTTTCTAGACAAATAATATATAACCTTCATTATTGTGCGACAAAAGGCAAAGAAAAAATTGGGTAGCTAAATGTCGTCATACCAGGTACCTACCTAACATAGGTATCATTTGAATAATTAGGTTAGGACGGAATCTCCCATTCCAAATACACCGTACTAACTTAAACTTTCCTTGACTTTAAAACACGTGATTTCCTTAGAGGAAATGGAAATATCTAAAACCCAAGAAGGTTTAATCATACTAAGTCCAATGTAGTGAATACCTTAAATACCTTCTCAGATATTGCAGTGATATCTATTAAGGAGTCGATCTGCTGATAATTTTAGAATAAGTATTACTTTCTATTATTATCATAACAGTACCTATTCATAAAAATCCGTTCCTTCCTATCTATCGTGATAGGTACATATTGTGATTTTAATTGGCAATCATGTTCAAGATGACTGTCTAAATTTTGAGACGGATAGGCATCTTATTTGATCAAATCCCGTTAACGTTTCAATATAATTTTCTCGAAACCCACTTCCCGTATTATTGTAAACATCGATAGAGAGAGAAATAGAATATAATGATGACTTTTCTATGTGTGTGTATACCATAAAATTCAACAGGTTGTCGTAGAAACCGGGTTGACTAGGAGCTATCTCCTTGAGCCTATACAACCTCAGCTGAAATTGTAATTTCGCCCCCACTTCCCCGCGCCACCTCACTCTTTATCTCGCTCGCACACTACTCGCTCGCGGTCACGCGGGCACACGAGGTCGAAGCGATTTTGTTAGAGTAAACTACACTATTATCGGACGAGTACCTACCTACTAAGTAAATAATAAAATTATCAATCATAATTTATATTAACTTGTCATTAGATGAACATAAAATTATATATCGCAAATTTAATTTCAATGTACCTACTACCGGCTACTCATCAACCTATTTATTTTTTCAGTATAAGATGTCCTCTCATTGTACGGAAAGACTATACAATGCTAGATCAGCTTATACTGGAAAGTTGATGTGTAGCCGTGCGCAGTATTTTACCTACTGCTACAAAATACTAGTCAAGTGCGAGCCAACTTTGCGCTGAGGGTTCCGCCCATTGGTTTAGTAGTAAGTTTGCGTTTTATAGTTTTCACCGTGTATGTATGTAATGTGTCAGCCGTTTGCGTATATAATTATGTAGGTAGTAGTTCTATGCAAGTACCTACATATATGTGCATACATACCTATATATTAGAAATTTTGCAAACCGATTCTAAACCACTTCATAAATTCTACTGCTACAAAAAACTAGTCAAGTGCGAGTCACCATTGCACTAAGGGTTCTGTAGGTATAGGTACATTGGCTTGGTAGTAAGTTTACGCTTTGCCATTTTACAATCTTATAATATAGTTTTCGCCTTGTATTAAGTACTACTCTCTTAGTTATTATGCATCTATTTAAAATGAATCGCCGAAATGTATGTACCTACTTATGCGCATAACTTCCGAAGGACTGTACTAAATTGGATAATTCTGTTTTTGTTGTGTTCGTGATTCTCAGGACAAGGTTTGTATAAATATAAGATAGGTAGGTAGGTAGGATATGTTGGTACGTACGTAGGTAGATTAGGTAGGTAGGGTAGGGTCTAGGTATGGTATATACCATAAGTTTTTGGAAAGTAATAACATCGTTAAAATCATACAATATTTATTTTAATTCGCTTAAATCTCTAATTGGCATATTTCGAACATGCCTGGGATCACATAGCTCAGGCAACATGCATGTTATATAAAAATGTTCTAATTTTGGTTCCATTTCTCCCCAATATTGGTCATCTCTCTCTATAATTTCAACTTTGATGTCTATGTCGCATCCAGACCATACTCCGAAAATACACTTTCGCCTACCGGTGATATGTAATTGTCCCTGCACTTGCATATACCAAGGATGTTTTTTATTTATGACAAGTCCATTTTTAGTTTTCCTCCAAAACGTAACTTTTTTCTTATCTATAGCTTCGTCCAAAGACGTTTTAAATGCTGTAATTGGACACTTGATTTCAATGATTGTGTCTTCTCCCACTATTCCGTCTGGAGTTGCACCTAGAAAAGGCAACTTTTTATCTATGAAGAGACCACAAGGCTCTATTTTAATGTTTAATTGTGATGCTATCTGTTCTGTAGCAGTTGCTTCGTGCTCTATACCATGTTTCAAAGATGGCACATGGCTTAGATTCTTTGGATATATAAGATTCCTTACCAAATTTTTCACACTCGTTTTTTGACGCCTATTCACTACTTTGGCGAAATTAGACGCTGTTAGAAGTTTCCTTCTAAGTTCTAACCACTCACTCGAATCTTTTTGCAGAATAGTCGATTTTTCTACTTGTCTTCTGTCTTCTTCTGTACTCGGTAAACTTTTCAAAAAGTCCTCCTTACACCGATTGTACTCCAAAGTTGTCATATCTGGCTTTTGGCAATTTTCACCATAATCTTTATCGTTTTCTTTGGTTTTCAAAAACAGTTTCCTACATTTTCTTAAGTATTTAGATGCTCTTTCTCTATGTTTTAATCGCTTCTCCTCCAATTTCTTCACTAGTGACCTGGGACTTTTCCCCAAAATAGCTGTATGTAAAGTGGTAAGTGGGCATTTTGTATTAAATGATACCACAGCAGCGTTGCATCTTGAATCATAGCCCCGACGTAAGGAAAAGTTTATGCGTTTCCCGCCAACAAATTTGGCAATAATGCTGTTAAAAGATTCTACTTTATTGCTATCACTATTATGCATCAGGCTTCGAGCTTTAGCTGCTACAGTGTTTACTATGAACTTAATTCTGTACCATATAGCACACGTCTTCAAAATTAAAGTTAGATCTTCACTGTTGTTTTGGCTAGTACAATAATATGGTTGGCAGTTTTCGTGGTTTCCGAATGCATGATTGTAAGAATTCATGATATCTGTGAATAGGCTATTTACTTTAGTATCGAAGTTTGCGTCTTGAGAAATGTGTTCAGTTATGGATGAGCAAATGACTTTACGGATTGCTAGGATTCTTTGAGTAGTAATTTTTTTTCTTAAATTGGAAGGATATTTAGTTTCTGTAGTTATGTTCTTTAGCTTTTTGCACATGTTTCTGAAAATGTGATTTTTGCATTCTACTTTTTCTACGGTGCAATTTGGATATGGACGACCTTCCAAAATTTTTTTATATGTGCTCGAGTCACCGTCCGCCACCATACGTTCGTATATAAGGTTATGTATGGGAATGGACTGTTTAAATCCTTCTAACAATATTTCAGACTCCATCCCTGTAGAAGAACCGCTATAATTTTTATAGCATATATGGTCGCCTGGACTTATACCTTTAGTTTCAGCTCGCGCACATATGCAGCAATATTTGTTTTTCACCCCGATGAATAAAACCTCGCCAAACCTTTTTCCAATTATAGCGGCAGCTCCAGACAGGGCTGAAAAATTTGTGTTGAAGGAACGTTTACTCCAGACACCATCTGCAATGACATCTATGCAAGCAATGCCGTTTTTTATTCGTCCTTCCGCAATAGCTGCATCTCGTTCCCGTGCTGCAGCTGCCTCCATCGCAATTATAGCTGTTTTTCGCCAGTCATCATATGTCTCATTTTGAACTTTAGCGTAATGCTTTTGAGAGAAAGACGGACAATCCATTGATGCACATAATTCGCTAAATTGGGAATAGCCAATTCCAGAAGATATAATACCAGATGTTGCAGATTTGTTTAAGTCTAGGTTCGATTTAGGCTCGGAATCAAGATAAAATGTCAGGTTACACATATTGCAGACTAATTTATATTTGGAAAGTAGACCTTTTCTTTTTTCTGATACAATGTGAACGTTGCTCAATGTACATCCGAATGCCTTATTATGATTGCATATTTCTTGGAGTTTTCTATAAAAATATTCGATGTCAATTATTCTACGTCCTTCTACACAAAAACAGCTTTTCCCTTCTACAGGATTATTAAAACTCACTTCGTACCTGAAATGACCAGAATAAAAATATTTGATGAATTCATGCAAAACTGCCTAACATACAACCTTCTTATATAAAAATCTAACAATTACCAATTAGTATCATCATCGTCACATTCATTATCTGATGTGTCGTACTGCGGAGGGTAGTGTGAATACCTGAAAAAAAATAGTTTTGGTATATGAAGTAAGAAAATATGTATAATCGTAACTATCCTATCTTCCTAACGAATCCATACTATTAATATTATAAATGTGAAAGTTTGTGAAGATGTTTGGATATTTGTCACTTAATCGCGCGTAAACCGTTGAACAGATTTGGATGAAAATTGGCACATATATAGACCATTTCCTGGATTAACACACAGGATACTTTTTATCCCGATATTCCCACGGGATCGAGACTTATGCGGGTGTAACCGCGGGGCGTATTATAAATTCTAAAGTGAGTTTGTTTGTTATGCTTTCACGCTAAAACGGCTGAACGGATTTGAATGAAATTTGGGACATGGGTATACCATGTCCTGGAGAAGGATATAGGCTACTTTTCATCCTGGATCGCAGACGAAATCGCGTGCAACATCTAGTTACTAATAAAATCAAGAGTATGATTAATAAAAAGCTTACGCATCCAATATTCTTTCGTCACTATGTATATTCAATGAACAGCTCATGTCCTCAGGTGGTACTTGTGATCTGCAAGAAAACGCAACATTCACTATAAAAGTACACCTGGAAGCATAATTTTGACAAATGAATAAATAATACGGAACCCTAAAAAGTCCAACATGGAGAAAAGTTTTATCGTGAACTCGCTTATTTCATGATAGTACCGTTACGCGTTAGTACCAAGCGTTAGTGCCATGGTCCCAACAGCTAATTTCGTAATATCAAACACATAAATGTATTATGATAGGTACTCACAATCCTATATTTTGTAATATATGAACATTTGTTTCATGCGTATTTACTTCTACATCTTTCGAAGGTATTTGGGTCCTGTAACAATCACACGTATCAAGTTAATAATACCTACCTAGACCTTACATATTTTTATTTATCTTTTGGATATGGAACCCTAAAAATATACAAAAGAAGACGAAATCGTCCATAAAAACCAACGACGAGTGGTTATATTCTCTTTCATAAAAGCAGACTTACCGCATGAATAACAATCAATAATTACCTACCTACGTTTATTATGGAAATACCATGTGGCTACATAGCAAGCTATAATTTTCCAGTATAAGCTGACCTCTCATTGTACGGAATGGCTATACAATGTGAGATCAGCTTGTACTGGAAATGTATAGCTTCATAATTATGTATCCGTGTGTATCTTATCTACTAATATCAGATCAGTTAGGTACATTACATGTTTAGGTAGTTAGTAGAAGATACTCACGAATTTACCGGAATATTCTCTTTATCACCATCGTCTTCAGTACTGTGTAATCGACGTCTTCTGGAAACATACATTATAATTATTTAGCTAAACTACCAAGGTAAGTACGTCAGTAGGTTCATAATTTTTATGTACGTAGTAGATAGCACTACAGTCGGATAAATAAGTTAGTTTTGTTTCTTGTAGTTAGATAGGTAGGTACTTATCGAACATACTTATATTTATTTGTTACTTTCTAAGCGCTTGGCTGCTGCACTACAGGGTCGCGGGTTCGATTCCCGCACGGAACAAATATTTTTATGGCCTACAGAAAGTCGTGCCGGGGTCTGGGCGTTCGCGTTAGTGAATGTGAAGATTTGTGTTTGTAATAGCACCGTCTCCGATTCAGGAGAAATCTTGGTGTGGGTCAACATTATAAAAAAAAACTATTAGGTACTACATAAAGATACCTATGTTTTTTGTATATTGTCAAAACAAAAACAAACCTATTTAGGTAACTTTTTATTTTTTATAAAAGGTGCCCCACACTGGATTTCTCCTGAATCGTGGACGGTGCATTTACAAACACAAATCTTCACATTCACAAACGCCCAGACCCGGACAACTATCTGTAGGCCATAAAAATATTTGTTCCGTGCGGGAATCGAACCCGCGACCCGTAGTGCAGCCAAGCGCTTAGCCACTGCAACAACAAACGTGTCGTATGCTATCTACCTACATGTTTGTAATCTCTAATACTGTAAGTAGATACTTACTTCATTACTGACATATGTTTTCCTGTTTCTTTACGCCAACCCACTCGCTTCTTATTTTTATTACGGTTATTTCCCATTGCGCCAATACTATAAACCCTAAATACTTCGATATTTTAATTTTACGTCGTCCTGTTGCGTAATGTGAGTTCTGAGCGCAAGCGACACAGCTATCCCGTTCGAAAGCCGAAGCGAGACTGAGTGGGGGTGTCGGGCGGCAGGGAACGGACCTCAAGACGCCCGATAGTTTAGGTAATTTCTTTTTACGGTGAAAATATTGGTAATAAAAAAAAAAGAAATAACATAAGACCTGCTTCATTGTAAGTTCAGTTAGTATGGAATGTTTCATGATCTAATTTGAAGTATTTTTTGAATACCAGCGGTTCATTTTTTCGATTTAGAGGTAACTTTGGATTTTTTTTCTATCGAGAAAATTTTATGGAATCGTGATTTCGTCTAACATAATACTTCACATTAATCCTCAACTTTACCATATATTTATTTCAAAATTAATGCTGCAGTATTTTAGACGTAACGGAGGATCATGCTAAGCCATTTGAGGTAGTATAGGCTCTTAAGTAGAATCTAATATCGACCCGACAGCCATTAAAGCAGTTAATTGAAGGAATATATAAATGCTGTACCTAGATTATAAACCCGTCTGTGGAGACTATCCTCATAGGAGTTGATGTTAAGTATTTTATTCTCTTTTCGATAGTTGAGGATAAGCTCACGATCCTACGCATGTGAATATGCTTGACATTCACATGCTTGGGCTATAGATACATGTTTGATGTTACGTGTGTTAGTTTTATGATAATGTCATAGATAATGTTTATTGTATAGCTTTTCAAATGCACTTTATTCTTGCATGACTGGTAACATGTATGGGTAATATCGATTATTATTTTGTAGGTAATTGACATTTTTAAACTGGGATTAGAAGCGGCTTACCCTTCCGAACTGATGCGTCATTCAGACCATGCATAAACACCGCGCATTCGCTATCAGTATAAAAACTAAATAAAATAAAGTGTTATTCCTCATTGTTCGTTTACGTAAGTCTCTTAAGTAGTGTATCCTCGGTGAAATTTATTTTTCTTTTTAGGGTTCCGTACCTCAAAAGGAAAAAACGGAACCCTTATAGGACCACTTTGTTGTCCGTCTGTCTGTCTGTCAGTCAAGACCCTTTATTTGGGGAACGCGTGAAGGTATCGAGTTGAAATAAAAACCATATAAGTACTAAGGTCTACAATCCTTTGAAGCTGTGAAAAAATCAAACTTCTAAGTTAACGTAAAAAAAAGATACGGCCGTTTATGCCGCAAAAAACGTATATTTCGACACTCTCAAGGGAATCAAAATTTATAGGGTACTTCCCGTTGACCTAGAATCATGAAATTTAGCAAGAAGCAAGGTCATGTAGCACAAGTAAAGGAAAAAATCCTAAAACCGTAAAGTAGTTACATTGAAAAAAAAAAACCTGTGATAAACTATTTACATACCTACGTACGGAACCCTCGGTGCGCGAGTCCGACTCGCACTTGACCGATTTTTGTATATCGAAACAATAATAGCTAGCATTTGTGCTGCGTTTACACGACGATAAAGCCTATACTACGCAATGCTACGCAGTGCCTACGCTGTGCCTACGCAGTACTTACGTAGGTACTTTTATCGCCTCGGCGTAGGCGATAAAAGTACCTACGTAAGTAATAATCGAAGACATAAAAAGATGCTAAACCAAAGTAAAAGAGAAGCAAATCTATTTCTGGTCTCTAATTAAGGCATACTTTGCTCTGTTATCTTAAAAGTTTTCTCACCAAGTTACCCGCGCAACTTGTTCTTTATAAAGTTATCTAGGTTATGTAACATTAAGTTTCGAGACAATTGCCTTACGAAATTAATTGGGTCACTTCGACACGAATTATTTATTACTACATGATTACATAAACTTCAAGCAGTCATTGGAGCATTACTATTTTTTTGTAAAATGCACACGATAACAACAATTAGGAATCATATCACGATTTACATTTCTACACTATAATAACTGTAATTAGGTAAAATGATCTAAAAATTGAGCAACCTTATTTACTTCATCATCATTTCAGCCCGGAATCACCCACTGCTGGCTTCCCCTTTTTTTCTGCCATAGGTACTTCCCGGTTCCGTGCGTCCCTCATCCAGGGGTTTCCCGCGACTTTGACGATATCATCAACCCAACGCGTTTTTGGACGCTTTGGCTTATTTACTTAGGCTGAACTTAAAATAAATGAGAGGTGAAGAAGTTTTATCGTCATCATCAATTCAGCCGAAAAACGTCCACTGCTGGACATAAGCCTCCACCAAGGACGGGCGTTCGACAGGTTCGGTGCTTACCGCATCAAGAACTTTTATAAAATCTAATTAAGATTAAATTAGATAAGTCCTTAGAATTTGTAAACAACGCTTCTGACCAAAGCTACGGGATTTTTCAGGTCCACGAAAAGAGTAAATTATTCTATACTCGCTCATAAACAAAAGTAGTAGGTACCTATGGCATCCATGCACCGGCAGCGGCACCGTAACCAATTACCCATCACGACTTGCCAATTTCTAACCGACTTCAAAAAAGGAGGAGGTTTTCAATTCGGTTGTTTTTTTTTTGAACCAATTAACCATCACGACTTCATAAGAATGGGAATTAACGGTTATGTGAGGCACAGGTACTACAAAAATTGACATTCACAGGGTGGCAGGGACATTTATTCAATCAAGTTTTAATTGTTGAATACTTCAATATTAAATATCTCTTCCTGTTTGGTAGGTAATAAAATTCTATTTACCTCTTAAATTGCAAACTGTAGTTTTGTATAATTTAGAAGCATTTTTTTTAATTTTGTAAATGTAAGTACCATGTTTCCGTTTATTATGATTTTTTGATGTTGACTTGAAATAGCATGGCAGTTGAGAACGTGTCATGCTCACTTAAATGTCTCACCGATGGTGGCGCGTGTGTTGGATCATTCGGTTCCCTACAAAATGGTTGAGCTGGATGGTGCTGATCCACGCGTCATGTTCGTGAACGGGCGCCGTCGGTTGAGACTGGTCATCTCTTAACTGCCAAGGCTTATTTTTAATCTTATGTCTTGAATTGTTTCTTCATTTCTGTCTTTTTTACATTGTTCTCACATATAGAAGCAACAAGAATAATGTACCCAGGATTTTGTAATATCTTGATTTAAAAGAGTGTCCATGGAGTTTCTTGCCCGTTCTTCTCCATAGAGATCTACGCTTTGGAATGGGCAACTCATGGACGTAATATATAGAGTTACTTCTATATATTACGTCCATGGGGCAACTAGCTTCAACTTTCTGACTAACTGACAGACTATTTAATTTTGACAATTCAAAAGTGCCTGTACAAGGTTTAATTGAAATAAATGATTTGAGTTTGAGTTTGAGTTTGAGTTTGAATGGTAACCATGAATTCAGCACATGATTCTTGACTTCTGTAGAAGAGTGGATTCTACTGTCAACTTCAATCCTTAATTATGGGCAATATTCCAATTAACAAAAAAAAGAATTTGCTGTTTCATAGAAAAGTGCAACCTACGCGGTCAAAATGTATGGAACAGCTAAAGTTTTTTTTTACTAACCAACACAAAAAAATTCAACGCAGGGATTCAGAATCATGTAAGTACTGAATCCATGATATCAGAAGGCCAATTCTCCTAATTTGAACGTTTTAAGCGTTCAAAGTCTAGTCGCAGTCTCATCTCGGCGACAAACAAATGTCAAAAACTTGTCAAAATGTAGGGTAATTAGAGGTATTTTTGACAGATTGAGACAGATCAGACTGTGAACGTTCTTAATATTACGTAAATTGCCCCTCTAGTTGCGCATTGATGTCTCCGCCACCCTGTTGACTAAATCCAGTGCAGCAGCCTTCGAAGGTACAACTGTAGACTTGACCTCTTGGGTTTTTTTTTCTTCTTTGGAGGACTTTTTACAAATTTTGGGTCGCCGATGGGTTCGACTGAAAGAAGTAGGTATTACTTTTTAATTTACACCTGACCCCGTACTTGTTCCCGTTATTCAATTAAGTGATAAATATTCCTAAGAGATGGTTTATAGCCGCTCGGATAGCTTGAAGTTACTTAGTTTCAGTCACGTTACGTTTCGATCTTGATAGCACGACAATAGCTTTTGTTGTAAGACTCGGGTGATCTGGAGATATTTCGTGCTTATCTAATTACACGGACAATAGTTAGGTGCAGTTGTGATGAAAATCAACGTTATTTTTATACACTTTCATATAAAAGGTCTATTGTTTTGTTAGGCATTCATTAATTTGCACGCGATGGACATGGATATAACAGTTGAAATCAATAATAGCTAACGGTCGTCCATCATCGTTGTGAGCACATGACTAAGCAAGGCAAGGACTACGTAACGTAACAAAACAAAATTTTAAATATTCAAATTACTCACAGCCATCGTTTAGGTAGGTACGTCGCCGATTTGGTCTAATGATCGCTTTTAAGAACGAGGCAAAATTGTTGCTGCACTTAAACACGATCTAACTCTGTTTGAAACCAGTCTACAAACCAAGGTAACCTTGAAGTTGTTGTTGTTGCGAGATGCCTGCTACACGATTTAAAACCAACATCATCTGCTGCCACTGGTTTGCAACGCAGGCCTTTCTACCAAGGACGTTTAAAGGTCATACGAAATTTGGTTTCAAACCACTGTCTAGTGTCTACACTGTTTTAAACTTAGGTTTGAAACCACCGTTTCAAACCGTGTATATCGTGCTTATGAACTAGACAAATAGCTTGCGTTGTTGCCGGCTGATAAGGAGTTTTTATGGATTGAGGTGCACGGTCGTAGGCACAGCGTCCGGCGCAGCGCGGCTGGTGTTTCGCTAGATTTTGCTTTGCACTGATAACGGCAGTGAGTCGATCGGCGAGGGCACACCGCACGCCATCGCCGCTCGTGATTGCCGCTCGGCCGCACAGTCTCGTAGCACTCCGGCGGCCGCACACCGCACGTCTCTCCACCGCGACTCGCCATTAATTTTCCTGCGATTTTACACGCTACGGGGAAAATATATATGCGACCTTGACGTGCTTTTAAACCATTATTTTCGTGATTTTCACGCTACTTTCAAATACTAATTATAATTTCGGTAAAATGAATTCCTGTGTTAGTCTTCAGTGATCATTTGAACCAAGTGATGTGGTGACTTGTGTAAAAATTGTGTTTTTGTAAACTATTACTGGAAAGATGAAGAACATTCGGAAATCGAAACCCTTGGTCGTTATACAGTGCTATGAAGTAAGTTGAGTACGGATAAAATGTTCTTGTTATTATTGGAGCGAAACAAAATAAGTACTTACCTACCTACAAAGTTACTTGAAACTCGGTTAATTTTAAAATATTGTTGTTTGTTAGGCAAAACAACATAATAGGTATTAGAAAAATATTGATATTGTGGCTGCGAGGTGCGCGTAATTTGTTATTGTCCCGTCTATTGTTCACCTTCTCATTTTTCCGTAGCAACGCTGACGTCATGGTTGTCGAAAATAACAACAAACTCAAAAAAAAGTGCTCAGAACAAAACATAGGTATATTTATCTGTAGTGACGAATACCTATAGCGCTCATGTTTTTATCTCTCCGTGGCCGATAACCGATAGATAACACAACATTTTGATTATAATTATTGATGATATTATCTACAGCTACACAAAATACTCGTACTATTATCTCTTCCCCTAATTTCATCCTACATGGATGCCTAGTAAATTTAAAGCAACACAAAATATGTTTATGATAGAGCGAACTTTTATGCTGTTGAAGATTTTTTTGGGGTCTAACCAATGATATTTATATAAAATCTCGCACCAATGACGGAGTAACAATACCTCTCATGTTTTTTACTTCGAAACCAAAACGATTCTGGCGAACTAATTATGGAAAATAAATTGGATTTCTTGGGATTACCGATTAGTCTGATGCTCCAACTGAGAGCTAATTATGGGAATTAAAAGATAATATAATATTCGCAATACTTACATTATACATTAGTAGGTATTTCCATGACATTGTAGGCAGTTATCCAATATCCACACACTTATCATTAGATGATCTCATAGTGTGAGCATGAATGAGGCTTTAATGCAATATAACCGACTGATTTACTACCAAATATTAAATTGTTCATGATGTGTGGGGTACCCCCTACCTATCTGGTATCTTGTAATATTTACTGATAAGTTGTATGTTTTAATATATTATCCAAATAACTGCAATAACGTCTAAATCTGTAGATAATATGCTTATTATTATAATGTGCTTATGTGCATGATGAGTTATTGTATGCAATCTGCATTTAAGTGCTAGTTTGGAAATCAAACAAGGCCGTAAGAGGATGTATGTATGTTTTCCTTCACAAGTTGAGACGTAAGTAATATGCTTATTCATATGTCATACCTACATCATTATGTATCTATTACTCGAGCTATGAGTATAGAGCACTTGGAAATCCGTACTACTTATATGAATACGAAATTCTTGTTGTTGGTTCACTTCTTGACGCTTCATCTACTGAACTGCTTTCAACGAAAGGAAGATTTGATTGTGATTTCTTAGTACTTACATGGATTAACCTGGGCACATGAAGCAGATGCGAGTGAAACCGCGGGCAGCAGCTAGCATGGTCAAATTATTACTTTCAATTACAACATTATAAGTAATATGGGCACAACACTTTTACCCCCTCTACGAATTTGGTATATTCCTTTACATTGAGGAAACTTTTTCCTCAAAATTAAGGAAAACAGTTACTATTTATCAGATTAAAACTTATCGCTTAAATGGAACAGCCCACTAGTACCAAGACCTACTTTCCACGGCTCTATCATTATGGTAAGTTTGCCGAGAGCGATATAAAAGGGGGTAAGCGGTCAGTCTGTGCCGGACACAGCTCAAATCCCTGTGGCTCGAAATTTCTCAAGCGGAAAATTAGAACTACATAGATACATTTTCTTCTGACGAAGTATTTTTATCACTTCTTAAGATTATAGGATACTATCGA
Organism: Oligia latruncula; assembly: GCA_948474745.1. Classification (NCBI taxonomy): domain Eukaryota; kingdom Metazoa; phylum Arthropoda; class Insecta; order Lepidoptera; family Noctuidae; genus Oligia; species Oligia latruncula. Next base: position 9,514,733 of record OX419688.1, read on the forward strand.
TATCTGCGCCAAATAGCAAATGTAATAGTCATTTCATCAGTGACGTGCACGACAAATTTCCCAAAAAAAAATTTGACGATACAATGACATGACTGAAACCTTATCTAAAATACTAAAGTGATAAGTGTGATTAACGCCGCTTAAAACTTAAGGGAGTGCCGACTGCACGATTAATTGTTAAATTAATATTATTGTGTCGATGAACTGTTCAACCTTCACGCTGGCTCAACACGTTATCGTTCGCGTGATTTTGATTCAGTGCTGATTAATAGTACGTATTTTTGGCGTCAGCACTTGGGGTTAAGCCAGATGACGTTTGGCTCATGCAGACGACAATAAACAATAAAAATAATTGTTCTATAGAGAAAAATCAAAAGAAAACAATTCGGAAAATCAAAGCAAAATTTCGCTTTTTCGCCGTATTCAATTTACTAACCTCTACCCCAACTGCAATACATTTCCATTTTTAGACGAACACAATATAACCAGCATAATTACAAGGATGTCCCTCAAAACGTATGTTAAGAATTCCTCTGTAATGAACCTAATCATGGAAAGACAATTAAAACCATGGAACCTGCCCGAGCGCATAAATACAGACTATGTTTATATAACACGTTACGTAGGTAGGCTTTGGCGACTATGTATGTAGATATATGTGCATGTTATGTATAGAGCCTATGGTATAATGCGAATGTAATGTATTTGCCTAAAACATAGCCTTCGTTTTTGCTCATGTTTATCGTCGGTAATATTTTTTCTGTTAGCCTTCCCGACTTCCTTTGGCTAATGTTATGTTTGGTCAAAGGTCAATGTCAATGGTGATTAGATTAGTTATTTGCTGTATTTTCCTATTTCGCGAAAATTGTTAAGGTAAAGTTATACTGCAGGTAGGTATTATGTAACGGCGTGCAAGGAATTCATTCGTTTCATTATAGGTAGATACTACCTAATACCTACCTAACTAGGTAGGTACTATAACTAATATTGGTTGTAGGCTAATTTGCGGCTGCATAGTTTTAAAGCACCTACCTATTGAAATTTCATATCTTTTTACACTGAAATCGAATAAAAATGTGCACTTTGATATCCAAGCTTAGTTGTAAAAGCTTAATTTAATATTTTTGATGATTGTTGTTAATAATATACTTCTCATCTGTCAGTCAAAAGCTTAGCGTTCTTTCTGACTTTTTTGTTTTTGCTCGGCTTCTAAGTGTCTTAGCGTGATGATAAATAGTCTATAGCCTTACTCAAGAATTGGGCTATCAAATACAAATAGATTTTTTTCAAATACGACACTCTTCAGCTTTATTATTAGTATAGATTTTGTGTAATCCTATATACGAAATTAACCTACCGTTAGATCGTCCCGATGATCCAAAATTACATTTAGAAGAACCTTTGAATGTTTTAATCAAACTTAACAGAAAAACAACCTTGCCTACAGGACCGTCAACAGACATTGCCCCTGAGGAAGGCAGAGCAACCTGCAGAAGTAACCAACGACAACCATGCCCCACTGAAGAGGGAAGCCACGGACAATCCCCCTCCCCCACCACCTGTGAGTAATATCTAATGTGCTATAGGTGTACCTACCCCTGTCCACCACCTCCGAGTTGTTGTGTTAATGGTCAGTCTGTATATACCTACGGGATTGATACTTTGCCCAGAAGGCCAATTCCCGCAAATAAAAACGTTCAAAATCTCATCTCAGCGACAATCAATGTCAAAAACTTGTCAAAAATGTAGGGACATTAGAGGTATTTTTAACCGACTTCAAAAAAGGAGGAGGTTCTCAATTCGACGGTATGTTTTTTTTTTTTTTGTGTGTTTGTTACGCGATTACTCCGCCAATTGAGGACCGATTTTCAAAATTCTTTTTTTGTTCGAAAGGGTATACTCTCGAGGTGGTCCCATTATCATCAAGTTGGAATCTGATGAGAGGATCCCATGGAAATCGAGGGAAACCCTCAAATTTTATAGGCAAAGCTATAGCGATTTGGGTATTTTTTAAAGTAACTTCAGCATTTGCTCTCGGAAATCAACATTTGGTAAAGTGGAGCTGATGATGAAGACCACAGATGGCCATCGGAACTACTCAATGACAAATATTTCACGGGTAGCGATTCGATTACTTTAATATGGTTGCTAAACGATTTATCCTCGTCACAATGCGTATGGTGAGTGGTTGTTTAGGAGTTGGTAAGAACCAGGAGAACTCCTCAACAATTAACGTCCCTGCATCGGTAAAAGCAATATTTTGTAAAAGGTGATGAGCAGTTGACATTAGGCTATTGTAACTTTGTTATATTACAATCTGACCTAAAAGGTGAAAAATAAAAACTTTTTACAAAAAAAAAACAACCGACTTCCAAAAAACACTATAAAGTGAAAAATAACTTTAATTTCGGAAGTCGGTGGCAAAAAACTAAAATACAAATCCAAAGACACCGACTTCCGAAATCAAAGTTATTTTTCACTTTGTAGTGTTTTTTTGGAAGTCGGTTTTTTTTTTGTTAAAAAGTTTTTATTTCTCGCTTTTAAGTGGGTCTGTTTATAATGTGTCTAAGTTACAATAGCCTAATGTCAACTTGCCCAACGACTATTACAAAATATTGCTTTTCCCGATGCAGGGACGTTAATTGTTGAGGACTTCTCCTAGTATTCCACCATCAACTCCATTTCACCATTCGCATTGTGACGAGCATAAATTGCTTAGCAACCATATTGAAGTAATCGAATCACAACCGCAACCCGTGAAATACTTATTATTAAGTAGTTACGTTGGCCATCTGTGGTCTTCTTCATCAGTTCCACTTCACCAAATGGTGGTTTCCGAGAGCAAATGCATGAGTTAGGTACTTACTGTAAAAAATACCCAAATCGCTATTGGTGTCCCTATAATATTTGAGGAGTTCCCTCAATTCCTCGTGGATCCCATCATCAGAACTAGATTTTGATAAAAATGGGACCAATCTGGAAGTATATCCTTTTAAATAAAAAAGAATTTTCCAAATCGGTTTAATGACGGCGTACTGAGGTAACAAACATAAAAAAAAAAAAAAACAACCGAATTGAGAACCTCCTCCTTTTTTTGAAGTCGGTTAAAAAGACCCTATATAGGTTCTCAGATACCTACTCTCATTGAGCGATTAAAATCTTAGTGAATGCTTTATGTCAGTTCCTCTCACGACCTACCTGCAAAGTGACTGTAATAATATTCACGTCTGCTTTTCAGATGCCGGCTGCAAATGGTCAACAAACGCCAGCTACAAATGGTCAACAAACGCCAGCTTCAAATGGTCATCAAACACCGGCTACAAATGGTCATCAGGTGGCTGCTACAAATGGACATCAGAATGGAAACCATAAAGTCATAGAGAGTCAAAAACCCATTTCGAAAACAATTACGGCTGAACTTCTAACAAATCCAAACTTTAGGAAAAATGGAACTCTGACAAGAACTCCTACCCCAGATTACATTAAGAAATCTGAATCTTCCCCACAAATTAAAAATATGAAAGACGAAAAGGCTGACATGGAGTCACTAGAATCTTATAAGCTAAAGAATCCTTCGAATGTACTACCAAAGCCGCCGTCAAATTATTTTGTGAAGGCTCCGAACGGCACAGCGACGATGAAGAAGCACTCTCGTCCTGTGTCAGTAACAATTGGTGAATATGCATATGGAGGTGGAAGCAGGCGGGAACCAACGAAGCTTGACTTCCTAAATGGAGATAAAACCGATGGTCTTCGTGATGCAGACGAGGAAGTCCCTATATCCAATAGGCTACAATCAGAACTGGTTCTAACACTGTCTAGATCGAATTTACGTAAGAAGACTGAAGCTCTGGTAAGTACTGTTATATCATTTAGATTATCATGTCATGTTTATCTAGAATGATCATAAAATTGAAAGTAAAATGTTATGTAAATTTCATGTATTTCGATTCTATAATACAATATTTATTAATTTAAATGCAAATACTGGCCCAAAATATTGGTTGATGATGCAATATTAATTATATTATGTACTACATCCGCTAATAAATCAAAATACAAGTATATTTTTTAAGTTATAGCTTCGCAATTAATACTCGTTAATTAATCTATAAATTAACTCTTTATTCGTTGTTTGATTACAAAAAGGAGAGATTGGGATAATCTGCCCAAGCCAACAATAGCGATAAGCTGTATGCCAATGGATAGATCTCTTCAAGGGAAGTATATGTGATGGCCTTTTATCACAAATACTTGTGTAAACAGGAACCGAGCAGCTTATGCGGTTGTTTTTGTAGTTTGTAACATCCATAAATGTTGTGATAACAAAAATACTGAAATATTCACATGGGAATTTTTTTGACATAACATTTTGTATTATGTATTACGTTGCGGAGGTTGGGATACATTTTGGGGTTACACTACATTATTATTTATTTCTACATTTGAAATGTCATAGCGCCTATTTTTGAAAATACATTAAACATTATAGGTAGGTAGTGTAACATTTATTTGTTTAGACTGAAAATCTCTATCAATATTATCTTCTTTAGCTGTCACAGTGAAATCATCGTTATGAATGTTTATTTCAGGATCGTGGAAATATCAACAGAAGTTTTAACAATAACGAAGACAGTGACTCGTCTGTTGATAAAATTTTTCACGCTAGATATGGACATAATCTTTTACCGTTACCACCCTGTATAACGATACCCAAAGTCTCCGTTCCAAAAATTAAATCCTAAGTGAAGTTTGAGATCAGACAGTGAGGCTGTTTAATTAATTTAAATAAATAGAAATCAGTTAATCATCAAGAGTGCACTATAATACAAATTTTGTTATTGTTGAATGGACACGCGTGTTTCACTAACAATTTATTTTGGTGATGGTTGTTTACGATCTTTTACACTTGTCTTGTTCTCAACTCACTGGTTAAATCTGTTTACTTGGTATTATTTTTAACACTTATTTTTTGTTTACAGGCGGACGCCAGCCGATGAGGAAACAAGCGAATTTTTAATATCATTTAATATATTATGATTTTAAATTTAGACGTCTAGTGAAAATAAAACATTTTGGTTAGAATTTAAATAGTCGACCAAAGTTAGTTAGGTATTTAATTTATGAATTGGAAAATTTTAGATTGTTCTGTAGGTAGGGCCACGTTTAAAATGTATGGACTATAAAACTACGATATTGTATCATAGGTGGTAAAAATTGTGTCGTGTTTATAGAGTCCCGAAACCATGTGTAATTATTATGGGTTTATTATATTGTATATCTGTGGAATGCCTAAGTCATAATAAATGCTGGTTTAAATTTTAAACGTTTGTATTGTTTAGATACTATTCCCGTACAATTGCAGAGTTAACTTGATCTGGTGATAGCCCGATTTGCATGAAGAAAAAAACATTCAATAAACTGACAAGAACTTGAAGGCCGATTTCTCAACTGTCAGATAATTTTAATCTTGAGAATAAAAATGGCGGTTTTGTATTAAAAATATGTCAAACCGCCATTATCATTCTTCAATTTAACTTGGGTGGAAATGGTATTTGATTTTTCACTTTTGATTCATAGTAGGGGTATCGGGAAAAATACCGTGGTATTTTACGTCTCTTCGTACCCGAGCTTACGTCTCTTCGTCCAGCACCCTTGCCCCTTGCACCTCTCCGGCCTGCCTCATGCACCATCAACCAGCGGTCGGCGAGCCGTAAGCGCGGCGTCGCCTAGCCGTAGCCGAGTCGACGTATCGGAGCTTCTCATATGTTTTGGTTACGTGCTTACGTTAGTTTGACGCCTGTTTGACGGCGAGGTGAAAGACGATACGGTACCGATCCCTTTCCGATTTGATACGTGTGCTATGACCTTTATTCTGGTTACCTAATAAAACGGTGTAGTTTATAGATACCGGTACCTACGCAGAAAGAGACGTTTTTATATAAGTAATCTCTCTCTTTTGGCCATTTATAGGATCTGCGTAATTGTCTGTACCTACCTCATGGCTCATTGTCTGTAATCTGACTACTATGTATATGTAGTCAGATTTGATAAAGGACCTAGGTACAGACAATTCTACTTAAAACCTAGTTCTGTAACTCATCGTGACTCTGCGGTATAAAATTGATTAACGTGGAATTACCTACATTTCACTTCTCCAGCAAACCGGCGCGGCGGCCCTTGTTTATATTGCCGTTTGTCCTTGTAGGTACGCACCGCGCACGGCTACACCTCAAACTGTACATTTCCCAAAAAACCTGAGGTCAGCTAAAACTGGAAATATGTATAGGTTGATGATGTGTCGCCGTGTGTACGCCAATACCAACGAACGCACATTCGCACGTAGTAGATCATCATCTGCCTAGCCTTTTCCCAAGTATGTTGGGGTCAGCTTCCAGTCTAACCGGATGCAGCTGAATACCAGTATTTTACATGGAGCGACTGCCTATCTGACTCCACAACCCAATTATTGAGTAATACGATACCCCTGGATAATACTGGTTGTCAGACTTTCGGGCTTCTGACTATCCGTAACGACTGTCAAAGATCCACGTTCCGAGGCACGAAGGGGTCACGGTATGTAAAGATAGTCACCCATCCACAGACCAACCCCGGCAAGCGTAGCTTAATCTGCAGGGTAATTGCGTAACACACTATCAGTAGCAATGGGTTTCATTTTGACAGTTCAAAAACATTCATTGCGTTATTTGCGTTGTTGAGCAGACACATTTTTCGAACTTATGGACCAATGGATTAGAAATATGCTTCAAAATGATTAAAATTGAGAGTAATTGTGTTACGCAATTAGGGTGCTGATCGATCGACCTGTGCGGCTGTTATTTAGCCACGCGTAAGTATTTGAAGTATTTGCAAAAAAGTCGCAGTTACTAGGCGAGGACCTTTTTAGGGTTCCGTACCCAAAGGGTAAAAACGGAACCCTATTACTACCTAAGACTTCGCTGTCCGTCTGTCCGTCCGTCTGTCTGTCACCAGGCTGTATCTCAAGAACCGCGGTAGCTAGACAGTTGAAATTTTCACAGGATGTATTTCTGTTGCCGCTATAACAACAAATACTAAAAACAAAATAAAATAAATATTTAAGGGGGCTCCCATACAAAAAAACGTGTTTTTTTCGGCGTTTTTGCCGTCTGTCTGTCGCCAGGCTGTATCTCAAGAACCGCGGTAGCTAGACAGTTGAAATTTTCACAGATGATATATTTCTGTTGCCGCTATAACAACAAATACTAAAAACAAAATAAAATAAATAAATAAGGGGGGCTCCCATACAAAAAAACGTGTTTTTTTCGGCGTTTTTGCCGTCTGTCTGTCGCCAGGTTGTATCTTAAGAACCGCGGTAGCTAGACAGTTGAAATTTTCACAGATGATGTATTTCTGTTGCCGCTATAACAACAAATACTAAAAACAAAATAAAATAAATATTTAAGGGGGGCTCCCATACAATAAACGTGTTTTTTTCGGCGTTTTTGCCTTGTGGTACGGAACCCTTCGTGTGCGAGTCCGACTCGCACTTGGCCAGTTTTTTTATATCTATGGCTAGGGCACGCAGGTACTTACTAATTTTTTTTTCATTTTTGTAATATATTTTTGTGTCAGTAACTAAATTTACAGTTCCTTCAAATTTACAATTTACAGTTACTTCTATATATTACGTCCATGGTATCGCCAAATTAGTATTTTATCTATGCCACTGCTGTCAGACCTAAATGTCCATTGCACAGAGTACAACACAGAGTACTTTTTGATAAACTGGAGTATGCATTGCTTGCTGTCATCACGTCTCAGAAAAATGAGTCCAAAATAAATCAAAACTCTATCCGTCTATTTATTATAGCGCTGGGTCTATATTATATTATCAGAATATCAGCTAAAAAAAATTCGCCATGCTGTTTGGAACGATCAAAAAATTACTTTCTAGTGAATATAGCGAATTTGACGACACAATTTTAGTCGAAAGTCCATATAAGGAGACAACAAGAGATGGCACAGTAACGTTGCGTTTGGTGCAGCTTGGTATGTATGTTACTTTACATCTTTGTACATACGATGGCCTCCCGTTCGGTACTCGACAAGGCACTTATTTATAAACTTAGGATAGAAATGCCCAAACGGTTTAGGAACTTGACGGGTAGTGCTGCTTTGCGATCGCCACATTATTCAAATTCCTTAGTAGATCGACCTTAGGCACCTGCCTACTACCATAATTTTTGTCGCTCAAGAAACGTTCAAAAGATGTAGGTAGGTCCCGTGTATATCCCGTGTATTTTATAGTCATAAGCACCTATCCCACCGTCTGCTGTGTCAAAATCCTGTGTGTGGATGTAAGATTTTAAAATCTCCAGCGGCTCTAGCTGGCGACTAAAGTCGTCGCGTATATCTATATAAGGCACCTGTCCCACCACCGGCGATTAACGAGAAGCGAGTAAATAAAAACTGGCCAAGTGCGAGTCGGACTCGCACACGAAGGGTTCCGTACCACAAGGCAAAAACGCCGAAAAAAACACGTTTGTGGTATGGGACCCCCCTTAAATATTTATTTTATTATTTATTATTAAAGTAAAAATACAACTCTTCGTCTTAGTAATAGGGTTCCGTTTTTACCCTTTGGGTACGGAACCCTAAAAACGAGTTGGCGAGCAGCGATGTACCAAGCTTGAGTCTCTCCTGCCCGCCAAGGTAGCGTCCGTCGCTAAGCAAGTACCTACACTCTGATTACTCTTGTCGGCTGCGACAAAAGAATACTCAATGTGAACAGTCAGGTTTTATTTACACGGGACCTATGTTTTCGTTTCTTGAACGAGAAATTCGTTGACAGCAAGTCGCTCGTCATCTGTCGGTGGGAAAGGTACCTTAGTAGGTAGGGAAAAAAAAACAGTCTAGGGTATATACCGCACGTCTTTTTTATACTTGGTACAAACAACAGCCAATTACTATTTCCTTAATGTAAAGGTACCTAATTACATGATTTTAGGTTTAAGCTCAAAAACTTTTATAATTGCTTCTGAACATGATATCACTGGAAAAAATAGAACGACTAGTGACGGTACTCCACTCTGTCGGGAATCAAGTGTCATAGAAATCCTTTCATTGTACCCATGGGAGTCTATCAGGTTGACTGTGTTTAAAAGAAGTCAAAAGCAAGTACTTAAAGCCTCGTTCGTCAACAACGGTGTCAGGTATTTTGAATTGATGGACATTCCAAAAAAGAAGGTAAGGAAAATCATTCATTCACACTCAACCAACATTAGTACCCGTGTATAAATAAAGTGCAAGCCCTTGTGCTTGCTTAGACTCTGTGTCAGCTATATATAAAGTACTAGCAGCGCCCCGCGGTTTCACCCGCATAAGTGTCGATCCCGTGGGAATATCGGGATAAACACTATCCTGTGTCTTTCCCTGGGATGCAATCTATCTCTCTGACAAATTTTATCGAAATCCGTTCAGTGGTTTAGACGTGAAAAGGTAACATACAGACAGACAGAGTTACTTTCGAATTTATTATTAATTTAGTATGGATTTTGGGGCAAGATCGGCACTGGTATTATGACCATATGAATAAAATTCCCACCTAATTTGGCAATGTTTTTAAATAAACATTGGTGTTCTTCATCATTAGTAGGGTTCCGTACCAAAATGGTAAAAAAGAACCCACCCGGGCCTTATGGCGCGACCGCGCGACTCAGTCTGTCTGTCTGTCACAACTGGATATCTCAAGAACTACTAATGCGTACGTTTTAGACGACGTTTGCCCAACTATTTTGCAAATAAGAAAGAAATAAAAAAAAAAAAAAATTTGCAACAGGGTCTGAAAAATTCGAAGTGGGGCAGGGGGCTACTAGGGCATGTGGGGTATCATAGAGCGCAATTTGCAAATTCTCATGAAATTATTCTATGTGATAGAACTTTATGTAAAGATTACAGGAAAAAAAAAAGATGTCTTTTTATAGCACACTTTTTCAGAAATCATCAACTAAAGTTACATAAGTTCCACTATCGGTCAAGAGATGGCGCTGACATAAAACTGCAATATTCTACGCTTTACTTTGTGTAAATTATTTCATAAATCACTGCTCGGTGAAGGAAAACATCGTGAGGAAACCGGCATGTGCTAGAACCAAAAATTCGAAGACATGTGACATCTACAAACCCGCACTGGGCATGCGTGGTCGATTACGGCTCACACTCTCTCACAGAGAGGAGGCCTGTGTCCCAGCAGTGGGAACATTATAGGCTGATTATGCTTATGGTATGTGTCGGCTATCTATACTGGTTAGGTCAGTTACCACTGTTGCCTACCACTGCGGCAGCAATTTCTAATAGTTCTCGTGTCGACATGCGACATTGTGGCGAGGAAAATATTTTAAATTCTCATTCTCAGATATTTTGGTGTCTTTGGCGTAGCTGTATAAAAGAACTACAGTGCTCCGATAAAAAATGGCCTTTCACACTGTCAACTCAAATAAACACTAGAAAACTAGAAACTCGCGTAGCAGAATGCATCGAATTACGTTTTATAAAACATACTGACAAGGTTAATAAACTTAATCATTTTTTAACTGGCATGCTTCTTAAAAAAGTATCTATTAGTTGTGTGATCATAAACTTATTTATTTTATCATGCAGGAGAAATGGATAAAGTGGACAGACAAATATTTATATTTGGGATCTACAAGAGAAGAGGAGGACAAAGTCCGACCTGTGCCTGTGCCTGGCCTGGGGCGCTCTGAGGAGATCAACCTTTATTATTTAAAACCGCGATATTTCGGTTGCTGGGAGCAATCAGAACATTGGGTCCAGTGTGGAGACAGCACATTAAATACCATTATTACTTGTTCAAAATGAATGACACTTGTATACCTACAAGTTTTCATATATTATTTATATTAAACATTAAATATTTACATATTACACAAGCTAATTATTTGGAACTGTCATTAGGACGAAATCTATAGTATATATATAATACCGCTCGATTTTTAACATACCTACGAACAATTTTCTAGTAGCGCGATTAACATAATTAGGTATGTATAGAAACCCGACAACAACCGTCGACCAGTAGCCCACTGCCCACGCCCACCAGACACACCACCTGTCTGGTCGGGGATCCTCCATTTTCAACAGAGGATGAAGAACTTCACCCTGTTCCTCATACCTCTAAAGTCTAAACTGGTGACCCGGAGTAAGAACGCCAGTGCAGCCTTTGAGCAACAACATCATCGTTATGAACTCTTCAAGCTTTCGAGCAGCGAGTAACACAGCCAGCCAGCATTCACACGGACGCGCATACCTAATCATCGCCCTCAATCTCATCAGCGACCATAACAAAGCACAATGCACTTAGGCGTTCAACAAGCAGAGACGCTCTTTTGACCAGGAGAGAAGAGCGCACAGAACACATATATTCCATGTGTTCTATGCGCTCTTGTCTCCTGGTCGACGTAACAGCCAGCTACTACGCAGCACTGCACCTCTCCAACCCATTGTAGGACTAGAGCAAATGCAGCATTACCGGTCAGGGCAACTCCACAGACATTCTATCTCACCAACCATAAGAGTTTTTAATACTACCGGGCTACGGCAAAGTCTTACCAAACTCCATTTATTTATTGAAATCGAACGAGTTTTGTCGAACAAAATGTTTCTCTTTGAACTAAGTTTTCTCTTAAAGGACACACCGTATCATACCATGACCGTGCTAGAAACGTGTCAGCAAGAAATATACTTTGTCATGAAAAATAAGTCCATGTGAAAAGATGAGACTATGCCAACTAGATAGTTCCGTCTCCGACCAACACCGTCACGTAGCATGCACGGAGCGTGAACTGACAAAATTGTGGGCGAGAATATTTGCTGTGCTGATACGCTCCGTGCATGGCACTCTACGTTGCTAAACCGGTGCGCGCAGGCGGCGAAACGGTCATCATATATGAGTTTGTAATACATATCACACTAATATTATATAGGCGAAAGTTGGGGTGTGTGTGTGGGGGTGTGTTTATATGTTTGTTACTTCACGCTCAAACGGCTGGACCAATTTCGATAAAATTTGGTTAATTAATTTGGTGTCGGCTACTTCCATACAGATTTTTTTCAAAATTGATCCAGCCGTTTGAGCGTGAAGAAGTAACAAACATATAAACACACCCCACAACCCCACACACTCACAAACTTTCGCCTTTATAATATTAAGTGTAAAGTGTGCTCAAGCTATAGGTACAAATCCAATTTTAGCTCTCGCATTGTATAGGCTTTTCATACAATGAGAAGTCAGTTTGTACTAGAAATGTATAGCTTGATACGTCGTTGTGCGTACCTACTACTACAACGGAGAGAACGGGATCCGTACGGGTATGACACGCCGATGTTACGAGTACAAAAACCGTTTTGCACGGGTACCTATGATAAGTTGTTGTAAGTTCTAGTGGGCATATTACTCCGTGTCATGATAAACATGATATACGTTCATAGCACGGTCATGCCACTGCCCACTACACCGTACCATGCGGGACGGTGTAGTCTTGTCTTAGTATTTTTATCTATGGGTGTAGTGGGCAGACTAAGGGCACTATACGGTTATGGTCGTCAAAACAATAAAACTTCTATTGTGTCTCGTTTACCACGCCAGAACCTGTTACACTATAAATAATCACTGAACCTAATGGGGATATTCCCAAAAGCCTTTGACAAGAGGCTTCTAAAAATCGTTTTGGACCACTACAAAACACCTCCCTTAGGTCATTTTCAACGTTGAGAAATCCCATCAGGGCCTTGTATTAAAGCCTTTTTTATACATTTTTTCCTAAACCTTATTTTAATACCCACCACCGAGTCACCACGCCCGCTCCGTCAATTTATCGACTAGGCTGTATAATAATTATGGCCTTTTCTTTTTGTCGTTGGCCTTAAAAATACCAAACATAACCTGAAGGCTGAAACGAAACGATGACAGTTGACAGTAACTAAAAGTAAAATCATAACATGTGTTAATGTCAAAATCTATGAGTAATAGTGTTCTGTGGTCAAAACAATATATTACTTTACTCTATGGGTCAAAATGATCAAAATCAAAACGTTAAGAACACAGTGAAAAATATTTAATTTATTAAGTTTGTGAAACTATTCCAATTATGTCTTTTCTGGTTAGAATTGTGCGAAATATGACATATCCAAAATATCGGAATAACATATCGTTATTTAATTTTGCAAATGGAGTGGAAAAATGTAGCAGAAACATTCATAATAACTCATACTTATGTGGTAGAATGTTTATGGAACATGAAAATAAATACGCTTATAGTATTCTGGAAGACAAAGGCTATGCTATTAGCTTAAATTGCAACATGCAGTTAGAAACTTTAAGTGAAGAACAATTTAAAGAAGCACTCCAAGTGGACTGGTCCAAGAAGTCTCATCAAGAAATTTTAGAGATTTTTCCTAAATTGGCTTTATATTGTTCAGAACACAACATGTGTATCTCTAATAAGATTTTTGATACATACATAGACCATCTTACTGACTGTTTAAAAATGGCAACTGATAAAGAGTTGAAATGCATATTTTATGCCTTAAATAAGTGGCCAGAAACAGAGTCAATTCGAACTCGCAACTACATAGAAGTGTGGGCAGCTTTGGATGACGAGTGTTTAAACAGAATAAGGAATTGGACACATGATGAATTACTTTCTTTTGTAGCACTTTTCTATATGATAAACGTAACAAGATATAGTGAATTTTCTATTAAAAGCATGCAAAAATTAGCCAGTAAAGCAAAGCAACTAACACCGGGGCAAATTGTACAAACAATGTTTTTTATTGGAATAAGGAGAAAATCACCATTTGATATGCACAATTTAGAAATTGAGATAAACAACAAGTATTCACTGTTCAATGTTGACGATTTGGCCATTATGTGTATGGGATTCTTCAAAAGTAAAACACCTGTCAGAGATATGGACTTAGTAATGAAAATGATTAACACAGTGATTGAAAACTCAAAAAACATTCATGAAGTATCCTTGGCTGCTTTATTAAAAATAATTCGATACTCAACAAAATCAACCCTTGACAATAGAATATACAGACTACTGGAAACTTTGCAGCATGAAGTGCCTCGGCTATCAGTAATGTGTAATGTGCATTTAGCTCTAGTGGGGACTTCTACATTAAACTTACATGAAGAGTGTTTACATAAAATTGCTGAACAAGTCAGCCAATCCATGACCCAAACTAGGGTTAAAGACCTTGAAAGATTAGTTTTAACTTATGCAACATTTAATTTAATACCTCGAACAAAAGAATGTTTCTTCTCCAAAGTTTTGGATGAATTAAGAAAGCCTGAAAGAAGACCAGAGATTGTCACTTATGGTAGATCATTTGCATGCTGCATAGCATATTTAACTCTTTTAGGCATCCGCCCCATAGATCTTATCAATGAAGTTTTAAGTACAGAATTTTTAGAACAGACATATGGAAAGTATTGTTATAACTATGGAAGAGAAGTTCTGGTATTGAATAATGTAGCAGAAATCTTTTGCAGTGATGCTAAAGTAAATCGTCTTCAACAAAAATACATTCAAATTGTGGCAAAAAAATACACAGATTATATACCAGATGAACATTTTAAAAAACAGTATAATGTTACTGAAAGGATGGTCTTGGATATTATGAAAGTTTTGAGAAAAACTCGTGGCGGTGATGAGTATGTTGTTGGTGAACACATCTTACCTCATCATCAAAGAGGAGGTACACAAAGAAATATTTATGAATTTTATCACACTTAAATACTTACCTGTAAAAATCCTATGATCAATTTTATGCCTTATTTTCTTTCAGATATAGTAATTTGTAATGATGTTAGGGGAGCCCCATTAGCAGTCAAAGATGTATTTACAACCAAAAACTTTGGACTACTACGTAGGCCTCCTGATAATAATGTCTGGATAGCATTGGTGATAGCTGGCAGAAATGCAATAATACATGATACTGACAATGCAACTGGCTTCTTTACAAGTAAAGTTAGAGAACTTGAAGCACTGGGTTATCATGGAGTTCTGGTAAACACATTATAAACTAATAATAATTGTTGTTCATAGTTTTGCTTTTTAATCAACTTTTACCGAGTTCTGATACCAGTCATTGAGCATCAAACAACAATTAACAGAGACAGACATATCTGTGACTACATATTTATTTGAGCTTATTATGGAGTCAACCTTGTGGCCTCGTTCTTGGTCTTACCGTCTGGGCTTGTCCAAGTCTATTTTCTCTCCATCTTAGCTATAATAATTAATTAAATTAATAATTTATATGTATTTAGTGAAATAAAGGAAATAACAAGTAATTAAATAATAATAAAACTTAAGAAAAATCTGTATTTAACACAGCTCACCACCTCCCATTTTTCAGGTATCCTGGAGTAAATATTCGAATTTGAAAACAACAGAAGAAAAAGAAGATTACTTAAATAGTTTAATTATAGATTCTCTAAGGAAAATCAAATAAATTTTAATACATAAATATCATTATTATTTTTTATCAACCCATTTATTTCATAATGCTAGTGCTCTGAAATCATAATCATAAAAGAATAACATTTAAACGATTTTACTGCGTAAATATCATACTGCGAAGCCTTGTTCAATCGATGTCACGTTACTGTGATGTTTACTTAGGAATACTTCGGACGACCTTACGGCGATAACCAAGAACATCGATTTTCTTTTCCAAATTAATAACTACATTTTTCACATTTCTTTAAAAGCAGAGAGCCTGTGCAAAATTCGTCAGCAATAAAGGAATACGAGGTTTGGTTTTGTTTGGTGTGTTTTGGTTTGCGTGGTTTGGTTTGGTTTGTTGGTTTTGGTTTGTTTGGTTTTGTTTGTTTTATGGAATTTTGCACAGGCTCTCTGCTTTTTCACAGTAACGTGACATCGATTGAACAAGGCTTCGCAGTATGATATTTACGCAGTAAAATCGTTCGCAGTACAGTTTTTCGATGTAACGAAATATAGCAGTAACAAGGCGTCGCAGTATAGAGATGTCGTTGAAAGGTTTTCGAAGAAACAAAATTCGATGATACGGCTTTCGCACTCAAGTAGGTATTCTGTTAGTCAGTAGTACCTGTGGTAGTACGGAGTGAATGACCTAATAAGGTGACAACTTGGGCACCGAAATTACGGAATTCTTGGCGCCCAATAGCCATAAGATATACACCAATGAAAAGAGCTTTTCAAGGGGAACCTTTGTTATTGGCACGACTTTTGTCAACAAGAACATTTTTATATTTCAGTGCCCAAGTACCTAGGTACAATACCTATATAGGTAATTAACTCCAAACTGACTAACAATTGGCTAAAGTTGTGTTAGTAACAAAGGTTCTCGTTAAAAAGCTCTTTCCATTGATGATATCATAAGGCTATTGGGCACCAATAATCCCTTAACTTCGGTGCTCAAGTCGTCACTTATTTACCTTTTTTTCTCAAAAGTCATGTTTGTAGCAAAGAAGCGCCAGGGTAGCCCGCGAAATTCATTTTTTTTTAATTTTTTTTACAATGAGAGGTTTTCTTTTTTAGTATTAAAAAAAAATAGTTTCCAAGAACTCTGTAGATGGCGTTGTACTGACTACGTTACTAGATGCCAAAGCCAAAATGCTTGAAAAAAAAACGTTGCGTCACGTCACATACGCTCGTTGACTGATGGCGGAAACATACTTACGTGTCGTGGCGTGTCGTGACGCCGTCTGACGCAGTGTTAGCCAATCAAAACTCGTTGTAATTTGACGTAGTCGTGAACAGATTCGTTTGATTGGTGTATCCCGAGTCACGACACAGTAATGTGTCTCTGGCTTGACACTTTCGTTTGCTTTCGTTTTACGATCTCAAAATTACATCCAAGTGAAATAATCAAAAAATGATGTTAAGTTCCGTTCCTTGCAGTAACTTACCAAGGTCAGCGCCATCTATCCAAACAAATTGATCAGAGTTAAGTATGGTCTATGTTATGAGGCTTTTGGGCAAGCAACTTGCAAAGAAAAGTAGCCCGAAGATTCGCAGTTTATGGTTATGGTGTATCTACCGAAGACATACTAATACTAGTAGATCTATAGATACACACACGACACGAATACTACCCTCTGATACTGCCAGTACCGTACATACAATAGCGCCGTCATAGTATTAAATTGTATCTATGGTCGTTTATTACCATGGACGTAATTTATAGAAGTAAAATATTACGTTCATGTTTATTACTAAGCACAGAGCTTCATAGGTCGGATCCACACTTGGATACACACGCAGCGACTTTCCTAAAGTCACTGCGGGTATACACCTAGCATTAGTACTAGTTTTGGAAATTTGTGACCTGGCAACATTGTTTGAAATGTCCGCCCGAGTAATCTATGAATTAATTTTACTCTATGGTAATGCATCAGCAGCTTGCAGACATAACGGGTGGATAAATTTCGCGCCCGGTTTTTGTCATAACGCAGAAGATAAAAGTAAACGTTGTTCATTACGCTATGTAAAATCCATCAAATCGAGTAATCTACATTATTCATAAAGTGATATTTATTCTGTGTCAACATGTCTCAAACAGAGGAACCTATGGACGTTGCAGACGTTGGTGAAAATTCTGTAGGTTTCACTAACCACACTCTTGTTTTATGATTCATTGTGAGGAACTGTGTTAAAACGAACTCATTTTTGTAACAGAATGGATCCTCGAGCGACACTACGTCCTCGCGGGGCAAGGAAGGTGACTTCGAAAGTAAAATTGAAACTGATCGTTCGAAGAGATTCGAATTTCTATTGAAGCAAACAGAAATTTTCTCTCATTTCATGACAAATACTCCTAAATCTGGTGGCAGCCCACCTAAACCGAAAGCCGGCAGACCTAAGAAGATCAAGCAAGACGTTGACCCAGGCGGACTAGGAGCAGGAGAGTAAGTAATAATAAAATTAACCTTCACCTTGCCAGTACAAACAAAACAATAAACATGTGCTTTGACACTAATGTTTACAAAATCTAAAAAAAATAATAGTACAATTCAGATTGTACACTAGTATTGTGTAATTCTTGTGAACAATTTTGTGCACACCAACAAGAGTAACACACTAAAATTCTATTGTAAATGTTTTTGGTATTGTGTTACTTTTGTTTTGTCTAGCCACCGCCACCGAAAGACTGAACAGGAAGAAGATGAGGAACTCCTTGCAGAGACTAATATTAAAGTAAAATCAATATTCCGGTTTGAAGCATCTCCACACTTCATCAAAAATGGAGAAATGCGTGACTATCAAGTAAGAGGTCTTAACTGGATGATCTCACTCTATGAAAATGGTATCAATGGAATCCTGGCTGATGAAATGGGTCTCGGAAAAACTTTACAGACTATTTCTTTGCTTGGTTACATGAAGAACTTCAAGTGAGTGTTGATTCTATTGGTATTTATTAATTTATAATCAAATCATTTGCTTTTTTTTATATACATATAACTAGCTGCGGCCCATGGTTTCACCTGCAGAAGTGTCGATCCCGTGGGAATATTGGGATAAAAGTTGCCTATATGTTAATCCAGGGTGTCAGCTACCTCCATACAAAATTTTATCAAAATTGGTCCAGCCGTTTAAGTGTGAAGAAGTAACATACATATAAACACTCACAAACTTTCGCCTTTATAATATTAGTGTGATTCTGATTATGTAGCTAACTGTCTAAACTGATATTTTAATATACGAGGTGTCTTTCAATTTAATGTTGGTAACTGCTTAGTGAAGAAAACCAGTGATCTTATAAAGGTTCTGTTTTCTTTTAGGGTTGGAACTCTAAAAATAATGTAGCTTCTATCACATCCATAAAATATTATATATGCGAAAGTGTGTCTGTCTGTTACCTCTTCACGCTTAAACCACTGAACCGATTTAGATGAAATTTGGTATAGAGATAATTTGAGTCCCGGGAAAGGACATAGTATAGTTTTTATTCCAATATTCCCTCGGGATCGAAACTTATGTGGGTGAAACCGCAGGGCGCTGCTAGTAATTCATAATTTTGTATTAACTTCTTTATGTAACAGGAATGTTCCTGGACCACATATTGTTATTGTCCCAAAATCAACCCTGACAAATTGGATGAATGAGTTCAAAAAATGGTGCCCATCTCTCAAAGCAGTTTGTTTAATTGGTGACCAAGAAACAAGGGTAAGTTATGCAACCAAGTTTAGTAAATACTGTTTGTCTATTGTTTCAAATAGGGAAACATAATATAATAATTTGTCTTTCTTATTTTCGTACCTCACAAAAAAATATGAATAATACAAAAAGTCTCTTTGAAGGATAAAATCAGGAATGAAATTATCCGGAAAAGAATCAGAGTTACCGACATAGCTTGCAGAGTAAGCAAACTGAAGTGGCAGTGGGCTGGCCATGTCTGTTGAAACACCGATGGAGGAGACGAGTCCTGGAGTGGAGACGGCGTATCGGCAAGCGTAGTGTGGGACGTCCTCCAGCTAGATGGACAGACGACCTAAAGAAAGTGGCTGGGGTAGACGGAGGACAGGGTGCTGTGGCGCAGTCTGGGAGAGGCCTATGTCCAGCAGTGGACTGCGATAGGCTGAGTTGATTGAATACAAAAAATACTTTGTCATAAATTTTAATGAACAAATTTTTTTTATTAGAGCACATTTATTCGGGAAGTCCTCATGCCTGGAAACTGGGATGTCTGCATTACGTCTTATGAAATGATAATTCGAGAAAGATCAGTTTTCAAAAAGTTCAACTGGAGATACATGGTGATTGACGAGGCTCATCGAATCAAGAATGAAAAGTCAAAGCTTTCTGAACTGCTTAGAGAGTTCAAGAGTATGAACAGGCTGTTGCTAACTGGTACTCCACTGCAGAACAATCTCCATGAGCTGTGGGCACTACTCAACTTCCTCTTACCAGATGTATTTAATAGTTCTGATGTAAGTACTGCACTGTTTTGATAAATGGTTATAAACATTTAAATTATATGGCATATTGCAGTGTGGGAACTACTAATTTGCAAAACCTTTTCAGGACTTTGATTCCTGGTTCAACACTAATGCTGCTCTTGGTGACAATCAACTAGTATCTCGGCTGCATGCTGTTTTGAGGCCATTTTTACTTCGTCGTCTTAAATCTGAAGTGGAGAGGAAACTTAAACCAAAAAAGGAGGTCAAAGTGTATGTTGGTTTGAGTAAAATGCAAAGAGAATGGTACACCAAGGTTCTAATGAAAGACATTGATGTAGGTAAGTAAAATAATGTCTTCATAATTTTTAATTATGTAATGTTTATGTTGATAGTGATCATTAGGTGTAGAAAGAAAATGTATTAAAGCAATTATTCTGTTTTTAGTGAATGGTGCTGGAAAGGTTGAAAAGATGCGTCTACAAAACATTCTCATGCAGCTTCGTAAATGCTGCAACCATCCTTATCTGTTTGACGGGGCGGAGCCTGGCCCGCCCTACACGACGGACTTGCATCTCGTGTACAACTGCGGTAAACTCGCCATCCTTGACAAATTGCTGCCCAAACTACGAGAACAGGATTCCAGGGTGCTTATATTCTCACAAATGACCAGGATGCTGGACATCTTAGAGGATTACTGTCTTTGGCGACAATATAAGGTATGTAACAACCCTCTCATGACGACTCGACTCTTACGATACTCGTGATTATTTTAAAATATATATTTTTTCAGTATTGTCGTTTAGATGGTCAAACACCTCATGAAGATAGAAATAGGCAAATTGAGGAGTACAACGCCGAGGGGAGTGAGAAATTCGTGTTTATGTTGTCGACACGCGCCGGTGGTCTCGGCATCAACTTGACTTCAGCAGATGTCGTCATCATCTACGACTCTGACTGGAATCCACAAATGGACTTGCAGGCTATGGACAGAGCACATCGTATTGGCCAGAAAAAACAAGTTAGTAGTCCTCTTATGTATTTGAGTAGGTTAATCGGAATTTGAAATACTGGATTTTATTAACTGTTCAACTATGACTACCAATACAGGAAAACAATTTAACCAGTGCACAAACTGTAACAATGAATTCAGCACATGATTAGATCCCCTACTTCCCCTAGAGTAGAAATTTTTCGCCGGTTATCAAAAAAAAATCTGCTGTTTCATTGAAAAGTGTAATATCTACTGGTCAAAAAGACAGTAATTTCTTTTTTTTTTAATCACTGACGATAATTTTCAATGCTTGAAAATAGGGGTTCAGAATCATGTACTGAATTCATGGTTACAGTTTGCGCACTAGTTAAAAATGTTTCCTGTATATTACGTATTCTTTATAAGGTGCGGGTTTTCCGACTCATCACTGAAAATACTGTGGAAGAAAAAATTGTAGAACGCGCCGAAGTGAAGCTAAGGTTAGACAAACTCGTGATACAGTCCGGCCGCTTGGTCGACATTAAGAGTCATCTTAACAAAGACGAAATGCTCAACATGATCAGACATGGCGCCAACCATGTGTTCTCGTCTAAAGATTCGGAGATCACTGAAGAAGATATTGATGACATATTAGCTAAGGGAGAACACAAGGTAAGGAAGTTCAGTAATTGATCCATTTCAAATAAACACTAAAACATGAATATACCAGTTATTTGTCTTTTGTAGACTGAAGAATTGAAGCAGAAACTGGAGAGTCTAGGAGAGTCTTCACTACGGGCTTTCTCGATGGACACCCCCGGCGCCACGACAGACTCTGTCTACCAGTTTGAAGGTCTTCAAAAAAAATAGTAAAAAATCATAATTCTGTAAATTAAAATACTAATTTTTTTTTTTAATTCAGGGGAGGATTACAGAGAGAAGCAGAAAATTTTACCCATTGGTAATTGGATAGAACCGCCTAAACGCGAGCGTAAAGCTAACTATGCAGTGGACGCTTACTTCCGGGAGGCACTCCGTGTTTCCGAACCGAAGGCGCCAAAGGTACAGGTAAATAAGTGTAAAGAGCTAAATGCGGAGGTCAGCGCAGCAGTCTACTTTTGGTGTTGGTTCTATGGCAATATAAATATCATCTAATTCATGTACTTGTATTATGTAAATTGATTAGCTCTTTATACTGGCATTAATGTAGTATGTATTTCTGCTGTAAATTATTTATTTAGCCTTATTTCCTATTTAGATTAGAACTAGAATATCAGTTTCAATTCACATACAATCATTCATTTAAATATATATATTTTCACATACATACAATATCTTTAATGCTTGTAGTTACTTTTGAACCATGCTTGTGATGATCGTATGATAATACTCACTTTTCTCATGTCTAGGCTCCGCGTCCTCCAAAGCAGCCGATTGTACAAGACTTCCAGTTCTTCCCGCCGCGACTTTTCGAACTTTTGGATCAAGAAATATACCACTATCGCAAAACACTAGGGTAAGGTGACTAGAATACACAAAGTATAGTAGAAGTCGAGGATACTTATCGTGTTATTTTGTTAGGTACAAAGTTCCCCGTAATCCTGAATTGGGACCTGATGCTGCCAAGATTCAAAGAGAAGAACAACGTAAGATAGATGACGCTGAAGCTCTCACAGAGGAAGAGGTACAGGAGAAAGAGCAGTTGCTAACTCAAGGTATAGTTAATAAAATATTGTAGAAATTGCAGCACATCAAACATCATTAAAAGTTGGCAATGTTCTTAACACAAACTCTTCATCAACAGGGTTTACTAATTGGACAAAGCGAGACTTTAACCAATTCATCAAGGCCAACGAAAAATACGGCAGAGATGATATTGAAAATATCGCTAAGGATGTTGAAGGCAAAACTCCGGAAGAAGTGAGTAAAAATCATTGGTTAAAACATGCACAAAGACGAATTCGTAAAATCTTATTAAAAATATAATTACGCATCATTGTAACTTTTTAAGGTCATGGAATATTCAGCAGTATTTTGGGAGCGTTGTCATGAGCTTCAAGACATCGACAGAATAATGGGCCAAATTGAAAGGGGAGAAGCCAAGATACAGAGGCGAGCGTCTATCAAGAAAGCGCTGGATGCTAAGATGGCGCGATACAGAGCTCCATTCCATCAACTGAGAATCTCTTACGGAACAAATAAAGGAAAAAATTACGTCGAGGAAGAGGACAGGTGATTTATATTGATTTCATTCATATCTCATATTTATGTAGGTATATTGTATAGCAGTGTTGTGTAACAATAAAATTTACATTTTTTTTTTAGATTCCTGGTGTGCATGCTGCATAAGTTGGGCTTCGATAAAGAAAACGTGTATGAGGAACTTCGCGCATCTGTACACGCCGCGCCGCAGTTTAGATTTGATTGGTTCCTCAAGTCAAGAACAGCCGTTGAGTTACAACGCAGGTCAGTTGTTACCACTAAAAATCATATAAACACATGCATAATAAAGCCACACATCTCTCGTCGTTACGTCACCATGTGCCAGCGACCGTTTCCGGAGGCCCATTATTTAGTGTGCAAATCACGGCCTGCCACTTTATCCGTGTACTACATAACATTGATCAGGCAGGGGACATAGTCCTTCCATAGTTCTAGGTAACCAATCCACTATAGCCATCCAAGCCCAATATGTTTAATTTCCATGTTCTGCAATAGTCCTGAATAGTCCTGCACCAACCAGGGGTTGTCCTTGGGTGCACTTGTATAGTGCATAGAAGGATAATCATCGGTTGGTGCCTTAACACTTATGTCTAGTCTGTCTAAATGGGGGCCTCTGCGAGTTGGCTTCGGCCCTTCGTACGCCTTCCAAAGTTTCGAAACCCCAGGGTCCCGAGATATATGTCAAAGCCACACACAATTTAAATTCAAATCATTGGCCATTCCCAGATGTAACACCCTCATCACTTTAATTGAGAGAGAAAATCAAGAACTTGAAGAGAAGGAACGAGCTGAAAAGAAGAAGAAGAGTGGTGCCGCCAATCAAAACACACCTGGTGGGAACGCGACCGGCAAAGGCGCTAATACAAGCAAGCGCAAGGCCGATAACACACCGGACACCGCCCAAAAGCACAAAAAGAAGAAGAAATAAACCTCATGCGGTTAAACACGCGAATTGATGATCATAATTTCATGTAACGATTATTAACATTGCAATGGTAAATAAACCTAATGTCGTGATTATTTTCTGTTGTTTTTAAGAATCCATTACATATGTTGCTACCTGAACCCCTAGCTTTTAAAACCCCTCATTTATAATTAAAAACTGGCCAAGTGCAAGACGGACTCGCACATGAAGGGTTCCGTACCACAAGGCAAAAACGCCGAAAAAAACACGTTTGTTGTATGGGAGCCCCCCTTAAATATTTATTTTATTTTGTTTTTAGTATTTGTTGTTATAGCGGCAACAGAAATACATAATTTGTGAAAATTTCAACTGTCTAGCCACCGCGGTTCTTGAGATATAGCCTGGTGACAGACAGACGGACGGACGGACAGCGAAGTCTTAGTAATAGGGTTCCGTTTTTACCCTTTGGGTACGGAACCCTAAAAAACTGCCAAAACCACATTAATGATTCATCATGATGATTACCTAATGTATTATATACTAAAACCTTTCTGAAAGTTTGTAGATCAAAATTGGTTCATTAGTTTTTGAGAAAATCGCGGATGTACAATAATACATACGGGTCGAACACAGAACCTCTTTTTTTGAAGTCGGTTAAAATACTAATAATAATAATACTTTATTTGCCAAAATGTAGGTGTACAAAGTCGTATGATGTTGTTTAAAATGTGGCCCATATACATTCACCATTACATGTGTGCAAATATTTAATTCCAGAATACATTAAATTAGGTATTAAAAATGTCATAATAATTCTTCAGTTTACAAAATGTCTGATTACTAACTAGTAGCCCACAAACAAATATTTATTCTGGGCAGGAATTGAATCCGCACATAACGCAATATACACGGTTTGAAACCAGTCTACAAACCAAGGTGAACTTGAAGTTGTTGTTGCGAGTTGCCTGCTTGCTACACGGTTTAAAAACCAACATTTTTTTCTGCCATTGGTTTGCAACGCAGGCCTTTCTACCAAGGACGTTTAAAGGTCATACGAAATTTGGTTTCAAACCACTGTCTAGTTTCTACACTGTTTTAAACTTAGGTTTAAAATCACCGTTTTAAACCGTGTAGATCGCTTTAATGTCGCTAATATAGCAACTGGCTTCAATTTTTATCAGAACGGAAAGTTTCATGTGAATTTTAAATTGTAGGTACTTTGCAGTCATCGTAAATTAGGGAACTCCCAAATCTGGTCTATAAGCCAGACTGTTAGCTGCCACTTGTTGCAAACTGTTCGTAATAAAGATTTCGAGGTATAGGCAGTAGGTACCTATACATCGAAAACTTAATTTTGATATAAAACTACAGTAGGGCTATTTAAACTTTAGTGAAAAAAAAAAGGCCTAAGTACTTAGAGAACAAAATTATTTATTTAAGAAGATTTCGAACACTAGTTGGTGTTCTATTTACACTAGTTAAGACTACTTAGCATTTGAGTCTAAAATAGAATAACCTGGTAAAACACAAACCCACTTAAAATACTAATACGGTAAGGAACTAAATAATAATAATCGTATGTTTTTGCAAACATATTGGTTTCTAATTATCACAGCATAATCACCTAGGTACTGCTGGGACACAGGCCTTTCTGTGAGGAGTGGGCTGTAATCCACCACACGGGCCCAGTGCCGATTGGTGGATGTCACATGTCTTGAAATTTTTAATTTAGATCTCGAAAGTGGGGGTATATTCTCCAAATTGACGAAACTCTTTTATGAGCAGAATGTTAAATAATGGAAAGCGTGCTAAAAGAAAAGGATCGGTCGTGGGAACGCCCGCCTGGGGGTTGGGGCGCGGTAGGCATGGCGGGCTAATACCAGTCAGGGGTGCGGCGAATGTACAAGTATCTCCCGGGCCCCCGACTTATGGTAGTAGAAGGAACAGTGGGGGTTTTAGTCGGTAGGAGTCCGACATAACCCTCCGTTCTTCCCAGACGAAGGGTATCCATGAGGATTTACCAACGAAAAAAAAAAGGTTAGGGGCCAGGCCCCCCCTGAAAAAAAAAACGTTTTCAGAGCAGTGGTGACACAATACAGTGCTAGTCTGGGTTGGACTCCACGACCTACAACTCGGTAAGTCCGGGCCGTTACAACTGGGCCACTACTGCTCTATCATAATTAGTTATCGCATAAGTAGGTAGTACAAATTAGTTTATAAAACCCTTACACAGTATTTGCGTAACACACTATCAATCACAATTTGGATCATTTTGAAGGATATTACTCATCCATTTGGATCATTTTGAAGGATATTACTCATCCATTGCTTGATAAGTTCGAAAAATTTGTCTGCTAACTAACGCAATTAATGTTGTTGAATTGTCAAAATGAAAGCCATTCCTACTGTTAGTTTGTTACGCAATTACCCCGCAGGTCCTATCTAGCAGATAGTCCAATCGATATAGTCAACTGCCTCACAAACGCTTTCGAAGCTATTATTATCTCTATCTTATCGCCTACAAAATTAATGCTCTCAATTCTAGTATTATTGTAATAATGAAACATGTCAAAACAGATTCATGTCCAATAATTATCATCAAAGATTTCATTCAAATTGAACTACCTGACTAGTATGTACTCTCAAAACAAAAATTACAATTATGACTCGAGACAATTATTTCATTTCCCCTATGCTATCAAATTGAATAAGCAAGCTTTTTATGTACCTACCTACTAGAATAGGAGGGCTTAAAGCAATTGGTAAAATTATGTAGGTCTCGGAAACTTAAGGCCTGTTGGTTTTTTGGAGAGTACACAATCACTTTATAAACTAATAAAAAAAATCAATTCCACTTTTATTCAAATATGATGTTAGGCCAGCTTATTATTTCCTATACCTACTACTGATAAGTTCAAAGAAATTCTTAGCAGATGTTATTGCAAAACATTTCCTTGGCCAGTAATAAGCCTTACCAGTGCAGTTAAATATTACCCACATATCACAGGTTTTCCTCAATATTTTCTATCTTTTCCACATAATCAGGTTCCTACTGTTAACAAATAATGCTTTGCTTAAGTATCGCCAATAAATAAGGCAAGAAGATGGCAGTGTTTAATTCTCCACACAGTACTTCCGCATCATGGTGAATTACCATTCTCAATACCATCCTGGAAACTGTTTGCATTACTGTTAAATGGTGCTCCAAGCCCATAGAGATGACCACTAGTGCTTTCAATATTGCCATCAAAGAATATCTGTTAAAAAAATACACTTTTATTAGTTTTTTTGAAAAATCAACATTTTTAACACGTCTTGTAAATTAATAGAACCATACTTCTTTGATTTTGAAAAATGCCATTCCTGTAAGATGTGAATCAGAGCCAGCTTGGTGCTGGGGTCCTACTCGACGCAGTTCCAACTGGTCAGCTACTTCTTGAAGACCACCTTTTAAGTTCTTGCATAACTTCATTAAGTACTGTAAGCAAGTAGGTATAAATTAAATAAATAATTAATTAACCATGACAATGTATTTTGAATATTATTGATACTTACTTTCACATCATAAACAGTAGGGAAATATAATCTAAGACTGTCAAAGAAGTCATTCTCTTCTTGTGGCAGATTCTGATCAGTTAGGATTTTAAGTAAATATCCAAAATCATACCCAGAATGAAAGCTCAACCAATTTATATTGTCCATTAGCACAATACCTAAAATGAGAAAATGAAAAATAAATAGTGAATCGCCAAATGAAGTAAATTTAATATTTTTAATGAAGGACAGAATTTGAAATGACCTGAAGACATCAGGAGTTCAGCAAATTCTAACGGTTCAATGCCATGCTCTTCGTGTTCTCTGAATTGAAGACCAGAATTTTGTAACAGATCAATTGAGTCTTGCGCATACATGTCTTCTCTGAAAATATAAATCAAGTTCAATACCTATTCATACTTTTAATAGCAGTTAGAAGCCGCCAAAATACAAAAAATTGTACATGCAGCACCATACTGGTGATAGAAGTGAAGCTTCTTAAAAAATAATGAATATGAGAGATTTAGACCCATAAAATATGAGACTACGACTAATATACGAATGTCACCAGCGCCTCAACCAGGTGGGTTGGGTAACCTCAATAATATAACCATTTAATGGACCAAAGAACACAGCGGTTAGCTAGGCAACGATGCAGCCGACGAACTTGCCAGAAGAGGGTCGAGCATGGCACCAGTGGGACCGGAGCCCATCGCGCCACTCCCCTTTGGGTACATACCTACGCACTCTGGTAAGGAAATGCACTAGAGACCAACATAGCAAACTATGGACGGACCAAGGCGAATGCAGGCAGGCTAGGAAAGCACTTCCCACATTGGATGGCCGCCTCACGAAACAGGTTCTCCGTCTAACTAAGCAAAAGCTGCGTATAGTTACCGCAGCTTTAACTGGCCACGGGTCATTCAATAAACACCTCTTTGTCATAGGAGTAACAGACAGTCCGCTGTGCAGGGCCTGCATGGAGGACGACGAGACAGCGGCACATGTGCTTCTAAACTGCCCGGTGGTCGCTACGTACAGGGCATTATTACTTCCCAAAAATGAGAATCTGAAAGGCTGTGAAATTATACATCTATGGCCCGCTCAACTTCTTCATTGGATGCGAAGCGCTTCCCAGAAACAATTTTTTTCAAGTTGGGGAACAGTTGGAAGTCAAAAAAAAAGACAAAACAAAAGAATAGGGGGGGTGGCCGAGCAAATCGTACCCCAAATCCCGCAGTTTTCCCATTGTCAATGCGCCAAGGGTGCATTGTCCTGGTGAAAGAAATTCAGCAAATGCGGCACCCATCTTGCGCAGAGCTTTCGCATCCCTGATTCTGTGTGCAGATGTTTCCCACCCTTTCTTTTGATATCCGTACAGCCTCAGCTATCTCCCTCACCATCACTCACCTATAGTTCAAGACAATATCATGCACTTTTTCGATGGTTTCCGTTGTGGCTGCAGTTTTCGGCCATTCTTCTCGTGGGACATCTTTGAGGGACGTGCGACCACTTTTAAATTCAGCTGCCCGCTTTTTAACAGTTGACATGGAAGGAGCAGAGTCTCCATAAAGTTTCGTTAACTTTGGATTAGGTTCCTTAGGACATATCCATCCAAAACGAAGCATGAAGCGAATTTTTTGACCGCACAATATTCAAGTTTATACATTTTAACAAAAAACACGCAAGAAATCTACTGCAAAAATTCGTGTAAGCAAATTACTTGCAAGAAAAAGTTGAAACTTGTTATACAAATTAATGTAAATGCACCCAGACAGGAAAAATACATTTTTGCCGATTAGAATGCCATTTTTGTTTGAGGATGAGAACTTTTCACCTTGCCCTCAAACTCAAAGCATATATTTCAATTAAACCATTTACAGGCACTTTTGAATTGTCAAGAAGTCGGTCAGTCAGAAAATATGAAGCTAGTTGCCCGTTCCAAAGCGTAGGTACCTATGGAGAAAAACGGGCAAGAAACTCCATGGACACTCTTTTAAATTATATTTTTACAAAAATATTAGTTACATCATTAATGTTGAATTTAAAATTATATGTGAGAACGATGTAAAAAAGACGTACACGTCAAAAGCATCCAGAGTACAGCAAATAGCAAGAAAACAACAATCCAAAAATAAAAATAAGCCGAGACAGCTAAGTGATGAGTATAGAGGTATGAGGAACAGGGTGTAAAGTTCACTCATACTCTAAAGAAAAGGGAGGATCCTTGGACCAGACGGGTGTTGTAGGCGGGCAACTGCCCGATGATTCATGTCAGGCTGTTGTATTTAGGCTAGTGTGTCGTTGTAGATTCTGCTACAGGACTAAGGGTCGTATTACAGAGCCTTACCAAGCATTACTTAAAACTCGTTTAAAGCCATATGATTGGTTGAAACTAGTTTTAAGAAAAGCTCGAGTGTTGAGTGAGTGATATTTTTGTATAAATATAATTTAAAAGAGTGTCCATGGAGTTTCTTGCCCATTCTTCTCCAAAGGTACCTACGCTTTGGAATGGGCAACTAGCTTCATATTTTCTAACTGATCAACTTCTTGACAATTCAAAAGTGCCTGTAAATGGTTTAATTGAAATAAATGCTTTGAGTTTGAGGTTCTGTAATATGAGCCATAGTGTGAGTGACAGAGAGAGTTATATCTTTCTTTTCTCTCATGTAAGGCAATCTGCCTAAATGTGACGTGTCATAGAAATTTCACTCCTATTAAAATACTCATCCAAATATTGAATCGCCACCTAAGAAGTTTTACTTCAATAGTATTATTGTCATACTTACTGCAAGTTGAACTTAAAATTAAATTGCCAAGTAGTGCAGCCAGGTGGGGTTTTACCATTTTCATCCATAAATGTAAGACCTAACTGTATAATTCTTAAAAGGTCCACATTGCATCTGGAAACATGATTGATTTATAAATTTAATTAGTAACAATAATTACAAACTGAAGATTCAACCAAAAGCAATAATATATGCACTAAAACAATTAAATCAAAAAATGTTTACACTAAAACAATTTAATTCAAGTTGTTTAATTATATTAGGCCTGTGTCCCAGCAGTGGGAACATTATAGGCTGATTATGATGAATTATATTGTGAATAAATACCTCAACAGCTGATATTGATAGTCAGCAGTAGACCTAAATTCACCAATAGGTCTCGCAACCACTCCAGGGAACTCGGTATCCATAGCCACCCAGTGAAACTTCTGCACAATCTAGTGATGAAAGGTAGGAACAATTTATAATAAAAAGAGGAGATAGTTTTACTTTTTTGGATTGCAAAAAGACAAGATACACAAATGTCATCAAAGAATTGGGTTTACTAGGATTTATACATAAATACAGTTTCTTAAATTTAATAAAAGTATTTACCTGTCTAATAACATGAAATTCTTCATGAAGATTGTGATTCCAAACATTTTTGATGGAGCATTCATCTTTTAGGGAACTAGCTAAAATGGAGCCAAAACTAGCTGCAGGCATTTGTAAATTTATTTAAGAAAAAGACAATTCTAATGATAAAAATAGTACTAAATATACAAAGGTACTGTTTGAATTAATTATAAATAATTTCAATCTGTCTGTTTGTTTACAAAAATATGCCCAGTTCAATTCAATAACAATATTCAATGTTGCCAGATCCGATTTAAAAAACCGTAGGTCGACCGTCGACGCTGCCATCACCAGTGTGACCATTTGTGTCAGATTTCTTCCATCTTGGCAGATTTCGCTCCTAAATTTTGTCTGTGGCAGATCATGCTGACGATTTACAAAAGTGGCAGATTTAGAAGATTTCAAGATTTACATCATAATTTGAGTTTTCAATGAATTCATCTTTTTTAAAAGTAATTACATAATGTTCTATATACTATAATTAGATTACAAATGATCTTATCGAACTGGCAACTTCTGTATGCACAAATTATACGGGGATTTCCCATTTATTCTGTTTTTAAACAAGTGCGTCTTATGCTCATGAACTGTAATAAAACTGAAATAGTGTTCATATTTTTATCTTCTGTATTGATTTGGTTTCCAATCAACTTTTGATATTACCTCATTCTCTTTTGATGTATATCGTGTGCGATCTGTTTATCGAATCATTGAATACAACAAAAGAGGGGATTAAGGAACACGGAGACTGTGTCTCCTTTAAACCAATTAAAAACATGATTAAAAAGATGTCGTCAAAATCTATGTACAGACGGCCAGCACTACAATCTGTCAGATTTCTTTAATAGATTTTCAACTTTATTGCTACATCTTAAGGTTCAAGGTTGATTGCGAAAATGTGACAGTTTCGGGTAGCTTGACCTGCTGCAGCATGCCGTCCGTACACCGAAAATGACGAAAATTTGGAGGCAAATGCGGGTACGTATAATAAATAGTGTATAGTTATAATAATGCTTAAGAAAATCTATATAAATAAAAAGAAAAGTCCTGACTGACTGACTCATCAACGCCCAGCCCAAACCCTTGGACCTATAGAGAGCTGAATTTTTGCACTTTATAATGTAGACAAGGAATAAGGAAGGATTTTTCGAAATTCAACCCCTAAGGGGGTGAATGGGGAGAGGGTGAAATTTCACGAGGACGAAGTCGCGGGCAGAAGCTAGTTGTTTAATATTTTTGTTGATTAAAGAAATTTCATTGAATTCGTTGTGTATTTTTTTCCGTTTCCATGAAGGCATATTTTTGGCAATTTTGGCCAGTCTGTGGCAGATTTGCCATTTATAAGATGGTCACACTGGCGATCACGTTGATTCATATCTACTTAGAGTAAGAAAGCTGTAGAGCATCGGCATAGGCATCGGGTAGCGTGGCCACACATGAGACAAAAAACTAACTTAAATAACATTGGCTACTTATGTAGCTGCCTTGAAAAAACGGGCACGCACTGAGAGACGGAAATAGTATAGCTTTGTCCTTTTCTGTTACTTATATTAACTCAATACTTTATTCCTTTCTTGTAGAAATGAAATGGCGCTACCCGCCGTCTATACTTTTCTTTGTCTAAGTTCTCTTTGGAGAATCATAAAAGAATAACATTATGAATCGTAATATGGCGAAGACAGTCCGTGTTTTTCTTTTTTTCGCTGCTCTACGTAGGTATAATCAGACAAAAAAAATAACTAAAAAATGTTTCACCAATGGGATTTGATACGATTAACATAGCGGTTAACTGTCCATTATGTTATCCGTTTATGATTCTGCCAAAATGGCCTTTTTAGGCCAACTTATCACAGAGTACTTTTTAGAAATCCGTAGATTGCGGTCATAGATATCCGTACGTAATTGCCTCTAGAAAAATCCGTAGATCTACAGATTTTTTTAAAGGATCCGTCATTTATTGGAGCTGGCTAGTTGATAAGGAAAATCAAAACCCTTCTTTGTGTCGCATGGCACGACTTTTCTTAGATCTTGTTGGCCGATAACTTTGGCACTTCCACGGCGTCGTCGGTGGCGGCGCAGAAGTCACTATAAAGGTAACTGCAAGTTTTGGGACACAGAGGGCAAGATTTAAGGTGGAGCATAGTTTACCACCTAGCTCCACATCCACACCCTGCTGCCGTTCGCCGAAAAAAACATGTTTGTTGTATGGGAGCCCCCCTTAAATACTTATTTTATTTTGTTTTTAGTATTTGTTGTTATAGCGGCAACAGAAATACATAATTTGTGAAAATTTCAACTGTCTAGCTATCGCGGTTCTTGAGATACAGCCTGGTGACAGACAGACGGACGGACGGACAGACATTGGCACCGATTCCCTTGTTCATAAACTAAACTAAATTTAAGTTCAGTGCATCTTTTTCTTTCTATTTCATTAAGAAAAGGACAGAAGATAAATATTAGGTTAGTCCTGTCAAATTAAGATACTCCATAGACAAGTTTAGACGAGATTAAAAAATTGCCTACTAAAAATACGTCAATTTACGTCAGGCGCTGACTAATTTGACAGGACTAAACTAATATTTATCTTCTATCCTTTTCTTAATGAAAGAAAAAGATGCACTGAACTTAAATTTAGTTTAGTTTGTGAACAACAGAATCGGCGCCAGTTAAGTCTTAGTAATAGGGTCCCGTTTTTACCCTTTGGGTACGGAACCCTAAAAACGGCGAGAAAAGAATAAGCGTATACAGGGTGAATTTTTCAAGTGGGCGTGGATGGCCAAATCCGAAACTATGAGGAATAGCTAAGAGTACTCAAAGGAGTCGCGGGCTCGATTTTGATGAAAACTAAAACTGGATCATTGGATTCTTGAAAAATCAATATTTCTAGCCAGGAATCGAACTCGTTGATTATGAAAAAAAAACACTATTATTACTTACACCGCGCTCACGCGTTGAATTTGCAGCGTGGGCTCACAATTCATGAGCGGCAGGGTAATTGCGTAACACACTATCAGTAGCAATGGGTTTCACTTTGAAAGTTCAACAACATTCATTGCGTTATTTGCGTTGTTGAGCAGACCCATTTGTCAAACTTAAGGAGCAATGGATTAGCAATAAGCTTCAAAATGATTCAAATTGAGAATAATAGATTAGGGTGCGGGTTATACAATAGAATGCCGCTCATACATACATAACGGTCGGCCACGCTTTGCGTTTTAGCACAGGTGCCAATTCAAAACCCTCACTAAGTCGCTTTATTGACTGTGGCGTTCACTCGCTCTTTTGAGCTTTCGAACAGCGACAATACCGGTTGGCTTTTTTTACCGTCTGGACAAAAACAGGGTATAACAGGTGAATGGAGAAGAAGCGTATGGCACAGATCGCTTTTCTTTCATAAAAAAAAAAACCAAATGAAATTAACCTATCAATAAATACTATTACCTATTTATTTGAAGTAAACTTTAAAAACAAATAAATTTACAAATATAAAAATTCAACTTATAAGTACGCTAGTCTACGCGCGGAATTTATCAATGAATCCATAGCGACATTCAATCTTTGGATTGAAGCTATCGGACGGCTTCAAATAACGAATTTAAAGTAAAAAAAAAAAGAATTTTAGTGTCATAGACAAAAAAAAAAAAAATAGACAGTCCGTTCACGTTTTATACCGTTTCTGTCCAGACGCGCAGTATGATATATGCCTCGAAAAACGGAGATCGCTTTTTTATTCTTCTAATCGATAGTATACACTGTTTTGAATGCCAGAGTAGAAGTCCCAGAAACCAATTCAGCTTAGAACCAGAGCTAAGAGCTATATTTTTTTCAATATTTTATTCTGGTTATCCATAGCAATCAAAATAATTGTAATAATAACTTATTATGTATGCAACGTTTTTATGTTTTAATTATAGTATGTGATAGAGCCAAATATCTGCTATTTTTAGAAACAAAAAAATATTTTTTAGATGAAGCAAGCTACGTATTTTTTTTTTTTAATTTTGAAATTATTTTTTGCGCAGGTTCCATGGTAGTAGCATTTTAATTTCACATACATTTTGTTTAGTGTTATAATATCCTGCCTGTAAAATATCAGATGCTTAACACGAAGGAATTCGGATTTTTCTAGTTTCGATTTTTTGTTGTTAGCGTTTTCACAAATCAAAAATCTGAAAGCAAAAACATTTTAATTTTTTAAATTCTTAAAATGAAGGAAGTATTGCTCATTAAGTATAAACAGTAGGTATAGAGGTACCCATAGGAAATTTAATGCCATAAAATTTTTCATGGCTTAAAATAATATTGTGAAGTTCAAAAATTGCCCTTAGTGGCTGGTTGTAGGTATACTTTGTAAAGTTTATTTTGTTTTAAGTGTATATTTGTTCGTTTAATGTATTGTTATATAAAACCGTTGGGTATAAAAATGTTTTTATACATTAATATAATTTATATTTTTCTGATGAAGGGGTAAATGTGGTATAAGGAAGGGGTAAATGTGGTATAAGAAAGGGGTCCGCCCTCGTCAGTTAGTATAGTCTCCACAGAAAGTATTTATTGTATTTTTTTGGTGTTCTGAGAGTGACAACCCTATTATCAGAGAAAAATTTCAAAACCATAGAATCATCATAATTATCTTCGATTTCCTGATAGATTTGCATCAGAATTTTTTTACAGTTAATAGTACAGCTCTGAAGAATATTTTAAGATAAATATTAAGTGCTACTGACAAAAGATGTCCGAGGGAAAAAACAAAAAGGAATAAAGATAAAATCAGGCATATTTATTTTTCTATTAAGTTTAGTGAAATCTTTTCTGTTTCGCCTATATAATACCTTGCATATAATGTCAATAAACTTCAAAACCAAATGTTCAAATATTTTCATCACATCATTTAAATTTTCGTTTTTCTGGAAATCCAAAAAAAATCTAATAAAAATTTTAACTCTGTTGTAAAGTATATTTAAGATCCGGGAGTTCTACTCTCGCATTCAAAATAGTTCATACTTTGGATTAATAGAATAAAAAAGTGATGTCCGTTTTTTGAGGCATTTATCATACTGTGAGACGGTAAAAAGTCTGCCGGTATAATCGCTGGTCGCTGAAGCTAAACGTATCTTATATGGCCCATATACTAAGTTACATAGTAAGAAGCAGCAACGCTCAGGTGTGCGCTGCCGCGCCGCCCACATGAATTACAAAAATTATTGTCTCAAATGAAATAAACTTTTAAAAATTTAAAATTAGGTATTTATATTTTAAACATTACAAAAAATAATTACTACGAAATCTTAAAATGTTATAATATAAATCGATAAAACCTTACGAGGAAATAATAGTCTTAAATCTATAATTTCTATAAAATATACGAAATATGGATAAATCTAAGTAGAAATAATATTTTGACATTATGTATTGTATAATATCAACCTAAATTGTATAATTATTATTTATGGATGTATGGAATTTATTTATATTTATAATTTTGATTTCATTGCTAATTTGTATTTCATAATTATGTATAAATCAAATAGTGGACAAAACAGAGGTTCATTCACAGATGAAGGAGAAGTTTAGTAATGACTTAAATAATGTCCAAAATAAATGTCACACATTGTATTCTATGTACACAGCACACATTGAAACATTACTTTCACTCTGAGATATGGAACACTCGAGGTTGTGGCGACAGGCTTATAACATGCCCGTTTTCCAAAGATCAAGAGGAGTTTCCGTTTTCGCCGTTGTCTTGGAAGTTGTTGACATTCACAGAGAAGGGAGCGCCCAATCCATATAAATGTCCACTCGAACTTTCGATGTTGTCATCAAAGAATATCTGTAAATAGAAAAGTGCGTTTAGTTTTTTAACCGACTTCAAAAAAGGAGGTTCTGTGTTCGACCCGTATGTATGTACGTATGTTTGTATGTCCGCTATTTTCTCAAAAACTAATGAAGCAATTTTGATCATTCTTTCATTAATGTGATCTACCTATTTTCAGGAAGGTTTTAGTATATAATACATTAGGTAATTATTCTTATGTACGAAGTTATATGCATAAATGTACTGCATTCTCTGGCATTCAATGTAAATTTTGATGATTCTTCTACTCGGTGTCTTCAATTCTTCAATGCACTAGTGTTAATTGAATTTGTGTGGGGTAGGTACAACTAAAAGTGAAAAATAAAAACTTTTTTACAAAAAAAAAAAAAACAACAAACTTCAAAAAAAAAAACACTACAGTCATCAACTTTAATTTAGGAAGTTGGTGTCAAAAAACGAAAATTTATACCATTAATTAGAAATTTTATACCTCTCTATTATCATAGATATACAGGTCGTGCTGGAAAGATTCCTTCCCAACCAACACGACCACGCTAAAATTCCAGCTGGCATAGAAGTTGATGAAATGGGAGGTTTAGGCGCATTAGGGCTAATACTCATTTTGGCAACCGACTCGCTAATGAACTACTTCTCATTATGGCCACTTCTCATTAGGGCTACTTCTCAAAATTTGGGAATGTTTATTGAAATAAGTACTGTCTTCATGTATATAAACATGTTTATTCATTCATAAGAGATCAATTACATTATTTTAAGAATAAATCAACATTAATTGAACCAATGTAATAGGTAAGTATACAATATTATAAGTACTTATTACTTCTTGTAATTACTTTAGGTCTGGTTTGAAATTAACATTTATTTATTTACTAGCTGACCAATTAATATTGTTTGTTGATTATTGTGTGGATTTATGTTGATTTTATTGAAATTAAAATTAAAAGAAGTGACACCTAGTAATGTTTACCTATCCTTTAACTATTGATTTGTGTATGTTATCTATACATATAATAAATCTGTAGACGAGGCGTTTCTGTACATTGAAAAAAAAAAAAAAAAATTGGTTTTTTGAATTTTTGTCTGTTTGGATGTGAGTGATTTATTTGAACACGTTCAACGTAAAAAGTACCAAACCAATATGGTTAATTTTTATACTCAAATATAATGTAGAACTCTGAGTAGTGATTAGTCTTTGTTTCATCGCAATCGCTTTAGTCTATTAAAAGATATAATCAATTTAAAGCATTCTATAACAACTTTTGAATGCAATAAGTGGAAACACGTAACGACATCTATTGGCGCGATATACCTAGTACTAACAAAAACATATTGTGATCTTTAAAATATTAATAAGTTATTAACTCTGATACCTAAGTCTGTGTTATTTATTTTTTAATAACACACAGTAATGATAATGATTATAATCTATAAATATTAAAGATAGAACTCAAGAACGGCTAAACCGATTTGGTTGAAAATTGGTGGGGAGGTAGCTTAGAACCAGGAGACGGACATAGGATACTTTTTATCCGGTTTTAGACGGACATAGTATTTAATATTTTTATTATTTACTTATGGGAGAGAGAGAGATGAGAGAGAGGAGTAGGGTAGGAGTAGTGTGGGAGTAGGTTATAGGAGTTGGGTAGGAGTAGTGTAGGAGTAGAGTAGGAGTAGGGTAGGGTAGGGTAAGGGGTAGGACACCACGCGAACGAAATAGCGCCGGGCAGCTAGAAATGATTTATATGGCAAAACAACGTTTGCCGGGTCAGCTAGTAAATAAATAAATGTTAATTTCAAACCAGACCTAAAGTAATTACAAGAAGTAATACTTTTAATATTGTATACTTACCTATTACATTGGTTCAATTAATGTTGATTTATTCTTAAAATTATGTAATTGATCTCTTATGAATGAATAAACATGTTTATATACATAAAGACAGTACTTATTTCAATAAACATTCCCAAATTTTGAGAAGTAGCCCTAATGAGTAATAGCCCTAATGAGAAGTAGCCCAAGTGAGAAGTAGCCCAAGCGAGAAGTAGCCCAAGTAAGAAGTAGCCCAAGTGAGAAGTAGCCCTAATCAGAAGTAGCCAAAATGAGAAGTGGCCATAATGAGAAGTAGTCCATTAGCGAGTCGGTTGCCAAAATGAGAATTAGCCCTAATGCGCCTAAACCAAATGGGAGCATGCCTAAAAATTTGGACTCATTATGTACTCCTATTTCATTACTGGTAAATTGTTAGAAAAGCAAAAAAACATTTTCTGCTTGTATATGATTTTTATACTTGACAATAGATGGTGTTAAATGCAAAAAAAAAAATTACTTACACAAAATAACATACTAGATAGCTACATTTGTTTAGCATAACAAACATGCGCGAAAATATTTACATAAAGGGCGCTTTCCGAATTAGCTATAATCGCTCACATTATCTCACATGCGTTCCGATTTAGATATTACGATTATGACAGCTGAGAGCTGTCAACGATTCGGAACGCATGTGAGATAATGTTAACGCGCTCACAGTGCTTACTCAATGTAAAAACGATATTATTACAGTATTTCTTTGTATAAACACCACATTTCTTCTTTTTTGGTTAGGTGGCGACTATCAGCCAGAAGCACAATTTCGAAAATGCCACGTTAGTTAAATTTTATGATAAGATGCAAAACAAAACACACACTGACACATCCTCACACACACACTGTCATTTTTGACAGCGCTCACGGTGATATTATTCTAGGGCATGTTCGGCGTTATCGCAAGATGGCGCATGTCATGACGTCATCTATGACGATTCACGGGAAGTCGTTATCGCGCTCACGCTAATTCGGTACGGGTTTAAGCACGCTCACATCGATTATATCCCTATCTCGGAACGCAGGGAAAATCATTGGGAGAACTTTCATATTCACAACAAATAATGAATAATTTTTCTTAACTATGAAGATAACTTTTCTCGTTCTACCCTCTAAATCAGATTTATCTGTATTGTTACATGGTTCTATAGAGAACAAATCATAGTTTCTCTGCGCCGAAAGAAATATATGTAATCCTTGATATGCGCGAAAGTTTTGCTAATATTTTTGAAGATTTCACTTCTACAAGGCGGTAACTTATCACCATCACGAAAATGTTCCTCATAATTCAAAAATATTAATTTTTGTCCCTCCAGAGACACAGATAACGGTCTTCCGCGTTTCATTGTAGTAAATGAACTAAAAATATTATAATCGAATGATAATATTAGAGGGTAGAACCAGAAAAGTTACCGTACTAGTTAAGAAAAATTATTTGTTGTAATTATGAATGTTCTCTCAATGATTTTACGTAATATTTTCGCGCATGTTTGTTATGCTAAATAAATGTAGCTATTTCTTATGTTAATTTGTGTAAGTAATATTTTACTAATTTTTATTAATTACCATCTAAAGTATATAATAATGAATGCGTTCATGGTCGTGCTACGAAGTCAATCAACTCAGCCTATCGCAGTCCACTGCTGGACATAGGCCTCTCCCAGACTGCGCCACAGCACCCTGTCCTCCGCCTTTCGCATCCAGTCTACCCCAGCCACCTTCTTTAGGTCGTCCGTCCATCTAGCTGGGGGGCGTCCCACACTACGCTTGCCGAAGCTGTGAGCCGTGCTACGAAGTACAACATCATTATCTCATCATATTATGAACAAGTAAACAATCGCTTTGATGAAGAAAAAAAGAACTGTTTTAAACGGACAGCACGGTTAGTCTGCTCATCTGCTGCCCTACTTCCCAAGTCCTAATAGCATTAAGACATCTTGAATTGAAAAGATAACTTTAAAAAGAATATGTGTTAAGGGGCCGGCGTAGCATGCGTAGTTAATACAAACGTGATACCAAAATAATTTGTAATCAAATCAAAAATCAAACATTATATGTATTTATTCCGATTGAATTACAGAATATCTAGGTTCCCAAATATATATTTTGAAAGGAAACTGATATAAAGACGAGATATGAGGAATTTCAAATTTCTATAGAAAACATCGAATATTCACACCAAAAATAAAAGGCCTTTCCCAGCAATTATTTTTACACAAAATTACTTAGTTTGATTTACAGAATGCGTGGATGACGGCTTCTAAAAGGGTTTATTACACCCTGTATATCTTAAGGCTTGAGGTCAGATAACCATAGTTCGTTGGCCATTCTCTTTTGAATATCTGTAGGTTTGTTTATAACAACTTGAATGGTTTAGTTACCTCTTTGATTTTAAAGAAGGCCATTCCTGTGAGGTGTGAGTCAGAACCAGCTTGGTGCTGTGGTCCCACTCGACGCAACTCCAGTTGGTCTGCCACCTCCTGCAGCCCACCCTTCAAGTTTTTGCATAACTTCATTAAATACTGCAATAAAAAAATACAAAATAAATAAAAACAAGAACTGCATGTTCAGATAAGATGGCAAAATATTTGTCAGAACTCAATAATGTTAAATTATAATTATGTCATGCAAGATAACCTAAAGTTAGTTCAGCCCAGTTGCCCTGCCCTTGGGCTAGCCGGGCAATAAATTTGTACTGAATTTCGTTATAACACACTGGTCATAACGTGATTTGAATTTGGAACCATTAGTTATGATAACTAAAAAAAAAAAACAAAAAATCTAATTGGACTTTAATATCGCACAGGTGTAAAAAGTACAGAATTCTCCTTGGGGATAAAGGTATCTTCACCATAAGCTTGAATCTCTTGCTCAGGATTTTAGTCTTAAAATGGTGCCTGTGACATAAGACACTGCTTTATACCATCAGTGAATAATATACTATTAGGATGAGACCTACCAACTATGTGCCATTATGAATGTATTGTACTGGTCTAGGGAAGGGAAGGTCATATTTTTTTTAAACAAATACTAAAACTTACTTTCACATCATAAACTGTTGGGAAATATAACCTTAGGCTTTCAAAGAAATCATTTTCATCTTGTGGTAAGTTCTGGTCAGTTAGCAATTTCAGAAGGTAGCCAAAGTCATAACCAGAATGAAAACTCAGCCATTTAATATTGTCCATTAGAACCAATCCTGTAAAAAATGAACATTGTCAACATAATTTTAAATACACAAAGATGATGTGGAAAATTATTTATTGTCAGTATTACTGCAAAGTTAAAAAGATAATACTACTAGCTTCCGCCCGCGAGGTATGTCGATAAAAACGATCCTATGTCCTTCCCTGGGATGCAATCTATCTCTCTGCCAAATTTTATTGAAATCTGTTCAGTGGTTTACGTGTGAAAAGGTAACATACAGACAGAGTTACTTTCGAATTTATAATATTAGTATGGATTAAGAATGTACCAGATGACATCAACAATTCTGCAAACTCTAGGGGTTCAATGCCATCTTCTTCATGTTTCCTGAACTGCAAACCAGAATTTTGCAGTAAATCTATTGAGTCTTGTGCATACATGTCTTCTCTGAAACATGGAAAAATCTATTTTTAATGGCATAATTTTAAAGACTATCACAATATTTATGGTAACAATGTACACAAAAAAAAAACCTTACTTTTCATTTGTATACTGAAATTCAAACAATAAAACATACTGACTGAACGTGACTTCGAGTTGCACATTCGAAGTGCCATAATATGTGAACATAATCCAGCATTGCATTTGTAAGCTGCCACACCCTTTATGCCTAGTCTTTATTTAGGTTTTAAGTTTCGTTTACATTTGAAATTTTTAGTTTTGAATTTTTGCTTGAGTATAGGTTGGGATACTAGTGTGGCTAGCTGACAATGCGGACATATGGCAAATAATTTGATTTAATGTTCTATGTCTCGTAATATTAATTACTTTGGATACCTACTATTGTATAGAATCAAGTTTTTTAACT
The DNA here is from genome assembly GCA_948474745.1 of Oligia latruncula. Lineage (NCBI taxonomy): Eukaryota > Metazoa > Arthropoda > Insecta > Lepidoptera > Noctuidae > Oligia > Oligia latruncula. The sequence continues at coordinate 9,557,440 of OX419688.1, forward strand.
GAACAGACAGCTGTGCTGCTGGGGAATTTGTTGCGCTACTTCTTCCCAGCTAAAGCGCTATGATGCGGTTCTGGGGGACTGTCTTAGTAAATTTTGACTTTTGAAAAGTGCTGATTGCTGATTCAGCCTTTGATAAAATTAGTTTTGATCAACATGTTCTTGGAAATATGTAGATTTGTATGAATTTCCCTTCAACATGATCTACTTCTGTATCAATTTCATAATTATTGACAAATTTGGAATTGTAATATACAGTGTGAGTCTTCATAATGTGCACATATTGAAATGAGGGAAACTGAGCTTAATTTTATCGACGGAAAAAATATTTAAAAAAATCTAAAAAAAATTTTTTTGTAATATTTTTAAAAATTTTTTTCGCTCAATCGCCCCTCAATTGAGAATTACGGGTTTTTTTTTAACAAAAATCTTATTATTTACAATAATTGTAAAATTACTCAATAAAAGCCGATTACCTACCATTTTATATTACTTTAAATTATTCTCCATCGTATCAGATTTCTAAATGTAAAAATACCATGTTTATAACTCAATCACAACATTTCCTATCAACTGTTAAAGAAAGGCCTTGCAATCATCATACTTTAGCAGGTAAAGATCCTTTTAAATATTTTTTTATTTTTTCAAATGTTTTTTCCGTCAATAAAATTAAGCTGTTTCCCTTTCGATATGTGCATATTATGAAGACTCACACTCTATAGTAATCATAACTTACTGTAGATTGAATTTAAAGTTGAACTGCCATGTGGTGTAACCAGGAGGAGTTTTACCATTTTCATCCATGAATGTGAGACCCAACTGAATAATCCTCAGGAGATCAACATTACACCTGAAATTATACAATGAATATTGGGTATTACACTACAAACTAGCAATCTCTTATTGATATTGGTTGTTTTGTGTTCACCTGTACTGCATAATGATATAAACTGGGGGCATTTCAAAAGGAAATAAAATTGGTTTTCTTATAGGTACAATCATGTGCGTTACCCCAGCCAGAAAATGTAGAAAATCGTCATCTAAGTGCAATAGATAATTAGATATACAGCTTCTGTAATTGGCAAGCAGATTTTTTATTTTGGTAAGATGACAGTTTTTTAATTATTTGATAAAAACAGTTCCGGCTGGAGTAACGTTACCACAGCCAAATCTTTTGTTTTCTAACAGGTATGTTGAAATAAATGTTATCTTAATAATTAGATATCAATTTGAAATAAATGTTACAAATTAATTTGTATTTGCTATGGTTGCAAAGATATTTAAAATCCTGCTGCAGTAACGTTTGCACGATTGCTGCATCTCGGAGTTGACTAAATGGTTAATTATAATTCTTGTACAGGACATCTGGCTAATTAGTTATAATTTGTACCGCAATAAAAGAATCCACAATAATGCACCATTTTGAAGTTATTTTAGCAGAAAGAAATATGCTTTAATAGGTTCTAGCACTTCTAATAAGCGCTCCAAAGACTAACTGGAAACGTTATTATATAGGTAAATACTGCCTATAAATGGTACTGAAGTTTTATTAGTATCCCATACGTAATTAAAAAGTTATAATGAAACTTCTTTTTGTTCCGGCCACGGTGCGCAGCTGAGTTACACAGGCTTATAATAATAATGTATAATAGAAATAGGCTAGGTATAATAAAAATACGCTTATAATATAAATAATAATGTGTTGGCTCACTGCAGGGCAAAGGCCTGCTGCACCCTTGTTGCGTAGCACAAAATCGGAATAATTTTGAAGAATATTGCTAATCCATTGCTTCATATGTTCGAAAGATTTGTCTGCTCCACAACATAAATAACACAATGCGTGTAAAATGAAAGCCATTCCTACTAAATGATAAATTATTTATTTTCTGTATGTAGGTTTGTTACTTTTTGTTTTGATACTTTTACATATCAATCATATTTTTTTAAACTAAGTAGATGAGGTTGGTGTTTCCTATCTGACTACTGTTAGTGTGTTATGCAATTACTCCGCTGAAATTTTTTACTCATCCCAATCTTTAGCTTATATGAACCAATTTAATACTGACCACCCTAACTATATTTATCCTGCCATATTTGCCTAACACATGAGAATTATTTATGTGCGGTTTACCACCCACGTAGATAAGTGCAAAAAACAATGCAAGAAAGGTTACCTTAGTAATTGATACTGATAGTCAGCAGTAGATCTGAATTCTCCTATTGGACGGGCAACAACTCCAGGAAACTCAGTGTCCATTGCTACCCAGTGGTATTTTTGGACCACCTAAAAGAAAGAACACTCCATTAATGTTAAATTTGACTTGACATTATTTAATATCACAATAATATTAATATTGTAATAAGTTAGCTCACTTGTCTTATGATTTGGAATTCTTCATGAAGGTTGTGATTCCATACATCCTTTATCCCACAGTCTCCAGTTCCTGGAAGCTGTGCCAATCCAAAACTAGCAGCTGGCATCTGAGGGAATAGTAATTATTTTTTACATTAGGAATGAAACATTTGAGAGATAGAAATGACCTTCAAAAATTATAACTTTAATCTTACACTATGCCCTAGAAAAAATGGAATATCTCTAAAATATGTAGCATTAAAATTTTTAAATATTGCTGACAAGAAAACATAAACTCAGAATATTTTATTATGACATGACATGACACTTCATTGCTTTACCTTGTTTCACAGAGTACTCTTGTTTCATAATATTTGTCTTCAAATGGAAAGTAGATCAACATTTTTACAATACAGTTACGGGTCACACTTAGCATCTCTAGTTTTGAATCAATAATTATCACTGTCTCTAAGCAAGTTGCAGGGCATTTCCAGAAATGATTAATGTTATAAATATAAACAAACATAACAAACCTTGTATCGATTATCTGCTTCCAGATGGGCAGATTCTTCAGTTTTTTTCGACGCCGTGGTTTACGATTGGTTTCGAACTTCTGAAAATTGAGCGCCAGCGCTTTTGTACGAAAATGCTTGTTGATGTTTATAGGTTACACTTGATTTCTGAAAACATTTCAGCGACTTCAGTCGCCCAGCGGGCTTACAAGCAATGCAATTTAGATGATAACTACAATTTATTTAATTTTGTAATCCAACGACCTCAATTAACTTGTACATTCGTTTAAATTGTTTGTCTTTGTTACTGAAACGAATAGTCAAGTCAAGTCAGGCGGTTCAATCTTAGTACAAAAAACTGGGGACAGCAGTGGGTACAATGATACTAAATCACGACGTATGTAATATTCCTTAAGCGAACAAGTTGATAGGTGTTTTTTTATTTTGTCGGATTATATCGTGACGTAGATGGATAAGATAATAACTAGGGAAAACAGATGGCGACTCTGCACTAATGTTCACTAAAATTCCAACAGATGGCACTACAAGAAATCAAACAATGACGATTTTGTGAGGCTGATTGCTACTAAAATAGTAGATTTTATTATAATTTGTGACAATATTATTGATCAATTCCTAAGATTATAATAATATAAATTAGTTAATAAGACGTTTCATTGTTATTGGAAAATACTATCAAATATTCAAAAAAAAAATTAATAATATCAATCATAACTTTACTCCTAGAATGCAGCGACGCGATGGTAGTATTTCATTAGTGGTCTATTTATTGATGAATAAACTGGTAACCCCAAATGCAAATGTCTGCTGATGCCTGACGCTTGCGCCGGTTTCATGCTGTAATTTTTGCTATTTGTTTTGTGATCTTTCTGTTTCGTTTTGCATTTGTCGTTAAGTTGAGCTAAAGTTCCTCCGGCTTATCCATAATTGTGACCAGAAAGGTATTGTGTGATTTTATATCAAAACTGAGACAGGACTCTGGTATAGTGTTTGAGATAGGACCAGGGTTGGATTTTGTACTATAATTATAGTATTTATACTATAATTTTGCCCTTTGTACTATATACTATCCATATCTAAGGATAGTACGTTAAAATACTATAATTTAAAGTATGCTCCCGAATGCTTAGTTTTACGTCATATGAATATTTCGACCGTGCTTGTGTGTACCTATCTGACCGAATTCTGATCTTGCGATGTTTCTGTGTCGATGGCCGGAGATTCCCCGATTAACCTCCGCAGTATACACTTCTCTCTTTCCACTAATCTCGTTCCTTCCATTCCATTCAAAATTCAAGCATTATATTGTAGTCTTTGGTGACAACAATAGCTTGTTAATTTTTGTGTAAAATAATACGTTTTAGTGTTTTAATAAGGAAAAGTGGCAGCGATGGTCATGAAAATGACGATAGACCAGATGTATCCACCCCAAAAAAAAAAAAAGTCTGAGTAGTTGATTTTAATGACTATCAAGTTAAATTTAAAAAAATAATGAAAGTGTAGGTACTATAATTTTTTTATAAATACTATCCTTTTCATTTTTTTGTGCTATCTTTTTCAACGTAGGTACCTAAATCCAACCCTGGATAGGACTCTTTTATTGCACCATGTCTTCGGACAAGCACTGCTGTGTTCCAGAGTGCAAGGAGAGTGGAGGTATGTCATGACTTAATTTTAGTTATTTTACTTGCTTGTTGAAAGTCACAGAGTACTTTTTGATAGACTAGTAAAGTTGAAAGTACTGTTGTACAAAGGCGGCCATGTTTTTTGTTTGTGCAGAATCTATATATATAAAATGGTAAACTGACTGACTGTCTGATTGTTGATATATCAACACACAGCCCAAACCACTGATCCTAGAGACATGAAATTTGGAGGGTGTGTTCTTTGTGAAGAGTAGGTATCCACTAAGAGAGGGTTTTTGAAATTCCACCCCTAAGAGGGTGAAATTTCACGCGGACGAAGTCGCGGGCAGAAGCTAGTAAACAATAATTTTGCTTTCTTCTTTCTTTCCATGCATTATCTACCAGTCAACATAACATACAGTAATCTGTTGATCAATCCATAAAAAATCGATTATTAAATAATCGATTGTTTTGCCTAATAATAAAATCGATTAAAAAATAATCGATTTTTTATTAAAAATAATCGATTTTATTAAAATAATCGATTTTTTTAATAAAAATAATCGATTTTATTAAAATAATCGATTTTTTTTAATAAAAATAATCGATTTGATTAAAATAATCGATTTTTTTCCTTTTTAGTTGATAGATTAAATTAAACGCCTGAAATATCGATTAATTACTATCACAGCAATCAGTTTTATTAATAATATCAATTATCTCCGGGTGTTCTCGTCTAGCTAACGGAGAGTACTTGCATAGACACAACCTTGTAGCCAGGATAATCCATCAGCAACTTGCTCTGAAATACAGCCTTGTGGAATCGGAGGTGCTGTACTACAGGTATGTGCCCGACCCAGTTCTCGAAAATGGTATTATCACATTATATTGGGATCGATCCATCATCACTGACAGGACTATTGTTGCCAATAAGCCTGATATTGTGGTGGTGGATCGATCAGAGCGGCGCGCAATGATTGTTGACATAACCGTCCCGCATGATGAGAACCTCGTGAAAGCCGAGAAAGATAAACAGATCAAGTATCTTGACTTGGCTTGCGAGGTTGTCGACATGTGGGATGTGGACTCAGCAATCATTGTGTCGATAGTCGTGACAGCCAATGGGTTAATAGCCAAGAGCCTCGACCAACACCTAAGGAGGCTCTCGTTGGGCAGCTGGATCAAGGGCTTGATTCAGAAAGCGGTACTTCTGGACACGGCCCGCATTGTTAGGAGGTTCCTCTCTCTGGAGCCCTGACCGCCGGTAGCTTGGACCCTGTTCCCGATACCGGTGGGCTACTATTTTTTATATTTTTAAATGTTTTTATATTTTCTATATTCTAATATTTAAAAATATAATTTATATGTGATATTTAATGAAATAAAGGACATAATATCAACAAGCTAAACATTAATTTTACACAAAAAAGGATTTTTTTTTTTAATTTCTCCTTTCGCAGGAAGAAATTTCGGATAGTAGTAGACCGCGAAATTCAAATTTTCATACGTTTTTTGCAATTTGCAGGTCAAATTTGAATTTCGCGGGCTAATCTGGCGCTTTCGCCATCGCTCGCCATACAATTCAATGGACCATTACACTCGACGAAGATAATATTTATTTCATATTTAAGGGGATTACAAAAGGATTACAAAGATAAAATATTATATTATCTTAGCCGTGTGTAGCGCCCTTTAGCGTCATTCATTTATTAGTTAGTGGTACACTTCGCGGTTATTTGGTGCTTCGCGCTCCTGACTAAAAAGCTGTGTTGCGGCCGTTCTAACTTCTAGGTGAAAAAAATCGGCTGTGAATAAGAAATCGATTTTTTATTAATCGATTTTGTGTAATATTTAAATCGATTTTAAAAATCGATTTTTATTGAAAAAAAAAAACGCTTTTTAATCGATTTTTTCTATAATCGATTATTTTTTCACATCCCTACCGGCCACTCGTCTTCAAAGATTGGCGAGGTGGGAGGTGAGCTTATATAAGGCCACGCACGCTCCAAAAAAACTGCCATAATTAATATCTCCGCTAACTAAAATCGCTCGTAGCCGTACAGACCGGTCTGATGGCCCTGCACAGCAAAATAAGAATTATCTAGAATCTATCGAAAAGGGGCGCCCCTGAGCCAGTCTGCGCAACACCGGAGTCTTCGCAGTCGCCAGAGCCAGCCAAGGTGAGTGAATCTGGATTCCTTCATTGATGGTGTCATATCTGCGGCGCGTCCTCTGTCTATACCCATTTTATTATAGGATTAGTTATATCCTCCGCATTCGCCCAATTTTAGAATTGATTCTTTTCGCCAACGCAAATAATAAAATTAAATTACCCGCCATTATTCTCCCGCTCAACCATTTTATGGTCACTTCGAGCCATATTTATATAAAAACCAGTACCTTATAAGTCCAACATATTCATAAATATATTATATGTGTAATATGCATTAATTAAAGTAAAATAAATTCCCATATTCACTAATTTCAAAACTACCTACGTAGGTTGCGATTGAGATTGAGCGTAATTGCGATGACCTTGCGCAAGGTGACAGGCATATTTTAAATAAAATACGTTAACGGAAAACTTGTTCAATAACGAAGTGTAGGTAAACCTAGTTAAAAATGAGTTACGAAGCAAAAATAAAACAGGAATTTCTTGCTGCAACTACGAGTATAGATGAATTATACCGTAGTTTTAATACGCTATGCGATGAGCACAACGAAGTCGTTTTAAAAGTTGATCCAGATTATAAAATTAGCTTCAGTGACTGGAGTGCATTTGAATCACTTTATTCCCAGGTCAAGTACAGTCAACAAAGGAGTTAAGTATACAGGAGCGTCGGATATTGTTGAAGTTTACTAAGAAACCGATGGATATTCTCGAATAAAATTTTAGTTTATTAATAGAAAACAAACAGATCATTTATTAAATTAAATTTCAGTCCAGAACATCCATCGGTTTCTTAGTAAACTTCAACTATATCAGACGCTCCTGTATACTTAACTCCTTTGTTGACTGTACATACGAAATAACTTGATTGAAACTCAACGCATAAAAAATCCCGAGGTACCGCCCAAAGAGATGTACTCGCCAAGACTGCCCGCTTTAGAGTTATTAACTTTTTCGGGTAACCCAGAAAACTGGCCGCTGTTCTACGAGTGTTTCAAGGCTAATGTACACGACAATAAAATATTAACAGACAGTCAAAGAGTACAATATTTGGTGGGTAAACTCAGTGGGAACGCATTAAATATATACGCCGGAATTATTCCGAATGAAAAAAATTATTCCACAATATGGAACTCGTTAGTGTCGAAGTATCAAGATAAGAGATTATTAGGATCCATGTACAGACGCCAGCAGGTCAACCCACCCGAAACTGTCAGATTTTCCCAATCAACCTTGAACCTTATGCTTTAGCAATAAAGTCGAAAATCTATTAAAGAAATCTGACAGATTGTAGTAACTTGATGTGCTGGCGTCTGTACTTAAACAATATACTCGACATAAAACCAACTACCGCCGCTTCAGATCAGTTGAACGATTTTATCGAACGAATGCATTCGTCGTGGTCGGCGTTAACAAATTTACAAATTACCGACTTGTCTGATTTTAATTAATAGAATATACATACGTAATCACATAAAGATAATCGAAAGAACAGCCGCGGTACATCAAATTAGTGCGACAGAGAATAAAACTAGAAGTTTCGATAAGTCACGTAATCGGAATGCGCCGAGAACTACTCATAGTTTTGCGATCACGGAAAAAAATATAAATTCCAAATCTACCTGCACCTTTTGCAATAGTGCAAGTCATGCTCATTTGTACGAGTGTTCGGAGTTCAAGAAACTTGCCGTTAGGGAGCGCTTTATGTTCGTTAAGGATAAAAGATTATGCGTTAATTGTTTTAATGCGATATTTATGCGATAAACATACCACATTACGATGTGCATCGAAACATACCTGCAATCGATGTAATAAAACACATCACTCATTACTACACTTCGATAATAGCGAGGCGGCTGTATTAAGTCCCAATTAACCAGTTAATTTGCAACCGTTATGTTGATGACGCAATCGGCTGCCTGTGGCATCGTAGCTCCCGAACGGATGAACCGATTTTGATTTAGTTTTTTTTTGTTTGAAAGGTGTATTAGTCGGGAGTGTTCTTAGCTATGTTTGATGAAAATCGGTCCAAGATGGCCGCCGCTACAAAATGGCGGATAACATATTTTTTCACAATTCCCTCAATATGGGTATCAAATGAAAGGGCTTCAATAGTAGAATACTATACACTATAACAAATTTTAAATTCAAGATGGATGGCCGCCGCTACAAAATGGCGGATAACATATTTTTTCACAATTCCCTCAATATGGGTATCAAATGAAAGGGCTTCAATAGTAGAATACTATACACAAAACAAATTTTAAATTCAAGATGGATGGCCGCCGCTACAAAATGGCGGATAACATATTTTTTCACAATTCCCTCAATATGGGTATCAAATGAAAGGGCTTCAATAGTAGAATACTATACACTATAACAAATTTTAAATTCAAGATGGCCGCCACAACAAAGTGGCGAATTACATTTTTTTTTCACAATTCCCTCAATATGGGTATCAAATGAAAGGGCTTCAATAGTAGAATACTATACACTATAACAAATTTTAAATTCAAGATGGATGGCATTTTTTTGATGATTACATTTTTTTTTCTCAACTCCCTCAATATGGGTATCAAATGAAAGGGCTTGACTAGTAGAATACTATATACTATTAAAAATTTCAAATCCAAGATGGCCGCCACCACAAAATGGCGAATTACATTTTTTTTTTCACAACTCCTTCAATATAGGTATCAAATGCAAGGGCTTGACTAGTAGAATAATTTACACTATATTGAAAGGGAATGAGTAAGTGCCAAAACTGACTCCGGTAAGTCACTTAATGACATACTGCATTCCGGGCCTAATTTACAGGCTGACCTTTTCTTGCTTCTGCTTAACTTTAGATATTTTAAAGTGGCAATAACCGCGGATATACGTCAATGTATCTTAGGATTTTATTGTCAGAAAATGATCGCAAGTATCAGAAAATATTATACCGCTTTAGCGACTCCGAGCAGGTTCGCGTATTCCAGTTTAACTCAGTGGCCTTTGGCCTCCGGTCCAGTCCATTCCTAGCAATGCGTACTATTCACCAGTTAGCCGCAGACCATTTAGAAAGTCTCCCTCTCGCTGCGGAGGTGGCCACAAGAGAACTGTACATGGACGATTTGACTACGTCCGTACATTCAGTAGCGGATGGAACTCGGTTAGCAGACGAGTTACTAGAGCTATTCCGTCGCGGCGGATTTGAGCTTGTCAAATGGGCGAGTAACTCGCAAACTTTACTGAAACATTTACCTGAGTCCTACCGTGCGGAGATCGAGTTCACAGATGATGACGAAAATCTGAAGGTTTTAGGTTTGAAATGGATACCTGCCTCTGATGTGTTCTCGTTCGTCGCATCGGCGGAAACTGTAGGTATAACTAAATGTACTATACTGTCCACCATTGCTCGCCTCTTTGATGTGCTCGGACTTGTCGCGCCTGTCATTCTTTATGCAAAGCTGCTTATTCAAGAGCTTTGGCTCGCTAAGATAGGATGGGATGATAAACCTCCTGAAAACATTATTAAATGCTTTTCTAAATTTAAAAACGAATTACATTTATTATCTACTTTACAAGTACCGCGCCATTTGGGTGTCGCAGCCGGTTGCGTAGTGAACCTAATCGCGTTTGGCGATGCTAGTATGAGGGCTTACGGTTGCGTCATCTATTTGCATGTGGTGAACCATAACGGGGATATATCCGTTCTGTATCGTACGTTACTGTATCGTTGGCAAGACTAGAACTATGCGCCGCATTACTTCTAGCTAAACTTGCCCAGCAGGTACATAATGTTTTTCATACTCGCTACCCAATACAGGATATCTTTGCTTTTAGCGATTCAATGATTGCTTTATCATGGATTCATTCATCTCCTCACCGATGGCAAACTTTTGTTGCCAATCAAGTGACTGAGATTCAGGAAAACTTATCTCCTGAACGTTTTTTCCACATAAATGGGACAGATAATCCTAGCGATTGCCTGTCAAGAGGCTTATTGCCATCTCAGATAATTAGTCACCCCCTGTGGTGGAAAGGTCCGCCCTGGGTCTGTCGCCCCATAGCCGAATGGCCAACCGTGCTATTTGAGCCGTCCCGAGTGGAAGGTCCTATACCTGAGACAAAGGGTCCGGTCACACTGACCGTCGTTTCCAACATGGAAACGTCGGCAATCCTTGAACTAGCCATGCGGGTTTCTTCGTGGAAGAAACTATTACGAATAATGGTGTACGTTTTGCGATTCATTCGCAAGTTATAGGTAACTTGGGAATGAATTTCAGATTTCCAGAATTCCAGATCTGTCGCTTGAATTACTTCGGAGGTAGGCCTCCGAAGTAATTCAAGCGACAGATCTGGAAGCCGCTGAAACGGCAATCCTTCGCAAATTGCAAGAGGAATGCTTTGCGAATTAAATAAAAAACATAAAAAAAAGGCAATCTATCTTCGCATCCTTTAAGAAAACTTAACCCGTTTGTCGACGAAAGCGGACTGCTTAGAGTTGGCGGCAGATTAACCAATGCCCATATCCCATTCAACAACAGGCACCCTGTACTACTGCCCCGTAGACATCACGTGGTCAATCTACTAATAGACGACTGTCACCGCTCTAACTGTCATACAGGTTTGACTCAAATTGAGTGTGTGCTGAACTCTCGCCCACTGTGCTTACTAGCTGACGAGCCACACACGATTCTAACTCCCGCACATTTCTTAAATACAACACCGCTACAGTCATTACCTGCCTGCGAGGTTGACGCATCCGTAAGCCTCCCTAGTAGGAAGAAATGATTAGATAGCTTAGTACAAAGCTACTGGAAAAGATGGCATGTGGATTACTTACACACCCTTCAATTACGTCAAAAATGGAATTCGCCTGACACACCCATACAACCCGGTACACTTGTCCTCGTACACCAGGATGACTCACCACCGCTTCGTTGGGGCCAACTAACGTTATTGAACAAGTATACCCTGGTAAAGACGGGGTTGTAAGGGTGGCTCTGGTACGCACCGCGTTGGGAGTTTTAAAACGTCCTGTCGTAAAGCTGTGCCCACTGCCTTCGCAATAATTCAACCAACCATTAACCTAATCACAATCGCACCTGTTGTATTTAAGTATGTTTATTATATATTATATCACTTCCGCTAATTACCTTCAATTGAAACATAACTCATGAGTCTCCTTCCAGCTAGTTGGACCTCCTCTCACTTAGCATCGCCCTTGGTTCCCTTATGTTTTTCTTTCGAAACCCCTACGGAGTTTCAAAGGGGGGAGGATGTTTGCGCCGTTTATGAGACACCAATATGTCGGAAGAAAGAGACACCCGGCCACACACGCTCCAAAAAAACTGCCATAATTAATATCTCCGCTAACTAAAATCGCTCGTAGCCGTACAGACCGGTCTGATGGCCCTGCACCGCAAAATAAGAATTATCTAGAATCTATCGAAAAGGGGCGCCCCTGAGCCGAATCATCATCCAGTCTGCGCAACACCAGTCTTCGCAGTCGCCAGAGCCAGCCAAGGTTAGTAAATCTGGATTCCTTCATTGATGGTGTCATATCTGCGGCGCGTCCTCTGTCTATACCCATTTTATTATAGGATTAGTGATATCCTCCGCATTCGCCCAATTTTAGAATTGATTCTTTTCGCCAACGCAAATAATAAAATTAAATTACCCGCCATTGTTCTCCCGCTCAACCAGTTCTCTAGGTCCAAGGGTTTGGGCTGGGCGTTGATGAGTCAGTCAGGACATTTCTTTTTATTTATATAGATTAATATCTTAGATCTACGTATATTTATATCTTGACAGTATAACAAAATTAGTGTTTAGGAACTTGACTTAATTATTTTCCAATTTTAAGGACTATATTATTTATTTTAGGTACGCGTCAAGTGCTGCATGGGTTCCCAAACCCTGAAAGCGATAGAGAACGCTTCAACACATGGCTTTATGCGATTGGTAGTGATATCTTGGGCTTGGAAAACGAGCGCATATTTAAGTACCGCCGTGTGTGTCACTCACACTTCGAAGATAAATATCTATGTCGTAACAATAAAATCAGCAAAATTGCTGTTCCAACATTAAATATGCCAGGTTAGTATAAATCATCACTGTACATAAAAGAATATACTCCACTGTGCTATATGTATTCCTGTTGGATTTATGTTGATGCTTTAGTAATTTATGGTTCTTTCTTTCAGCACCATTGGCACTGAAAACAGAAATTAGAAAGCCATTAAAACAAATTTTGGATCTGCCATCAACCTCATCAGGTACCTATTTATAATTGTACTCTTAATATGCTTAAATTAATCATAATCATGATGTATTTTTCTTCCAGCTCACACTTTAAATTTTGAACATGTGCCGCATACATCACCAGTTAATAGAAAGCCAGTACAACAAATTCTAGAGCTGCCATCAACATCATCAGGTACCTTATTATACTCTTGAATGATGGGCATTTTTGTATGGAGCCTGGCCTCAGGCATGATGACAAATAGAGTTCTAATGTATGTCAACTTATTGCTTATTACCAGCAATTACCATAACAAAACATTTTATTTCAAAAATGGTTTGTATGTTTGTTATGTGTCAAAAATGGTGTCACAGCCTTCTGCTCAGAATTAAAATTAATGGTTATGATATAAACTTCCATTTGATGTATATGTGGTTTTTATTGGACATACCGGCCAAAACGCCCATCATTCTTTGCTTAAATTTGTAAAAAGCATTTATATAAATTAATCATGATGCATTATTCTTCCAGATCCCACTTTAAATTTTGAACATGTGCCGCATACATCACCAGTTAATAGAAAGCCAGTACAACAAATTCTAGAGCTGCCATCAACATCATCAGGTACCTTATTATACTCTTGAATGATGGGCATTTTTGTATGGAGCCTGGCCTCAGGCCTGATGACAAATAGAGTTCTAATGTATGTCAACTTATTGCTTATTACCAGCAATTACCATAACAAAACATTTTATCTCAAAAATGGTTTGTATGTTTGTTATGTGTCAAAAATGGTGTCACAGCCTTCTGCTCAGAATTAAAATTAATGGTTATGATATAAACTTCCATTTGATGTATATGTGGTTTTTATTGGACATACCGGCCAAAACGCCCATCATTCTTTGCTTAAATTTGTAAAAAGCATTTATATAAATTAATCATTATTCTTCCAGATCCCACTTTAAATTTTGAATATGTGCCGCATACATCAATGAACATTGAAAAGGATGTATTAGAAAAAGAAAATATTGGTAAGTCTTTATTATTTCTGATTTAATTAATCATAATTTAGATTTTTGCTGATTTATTCAATCATAAAGAGCATCATTCATCATGAAGCTTTCTTTTACTGCCATAAGATATTTGATCTTTTAAGAAACCCGAAAAAGTGAAAGGAAATACATAAACCTTGCCACTTTTAGCAAAGAAAACATTAGGGGGAAGCGCTAAGGTAGCCCGCGAAATTCAAATTTTCTTACGTTTTTTGCAATTTGCTGGTCAGTATTAAGTTGTACGTTGAATAAAATATGATTCGCGACCATAACAAATATGTATTTACAGAATTATAATCATTAGAATCAGTAATACAACTTATTAAGTAAGTAAAATCCCCAAATGTCAAGATTTCATGAAGACCAAGTAATCCCACTGAATGACCAGTGGGATTACTTGGTCTTAGAGAGTTGTGACTTTAGGCCTCGCCGATGAAAATTTAAAAACATTTATGATGATGCGGATCCATCGGTGCGCGAGTCCGACTCGCTTTTGCCCGGTTTTCATCTAAATTTCGCCTTACATACTCTGTCCCGACTCGTGTGTAAGGTTTCTTAACCTCGTCTATATGAGAAGAAACATAAAGAACTGAAAATAATATAATTGATATATTTTTTTTATAAATACTGACTGATGGATTGCCTCGCGCTGGTCTAGTGGTCGCTAGCGCTACTGCAGAGCAAGTAGTTCGATTCCCAGGTTGGACGAGGTGTTATTGGGTTTTTCTATCTGGAATTTTTTCGTAGCAGCCCGGAATCTGGATTTCTGCCAGGTTGATGGCAATAGGCTCGCTCCCTATTACATGGGACTTGAACATACATGGCTAAATTTGGGTGTACCTACTATAAGTACGCCTCTGCCCAACCCTCCGGGGAAAGAAAGGCGTGATATTATGTATTATCTTTTTATACTTAAATAATAAACTTGCTTTGTTAATTGTAACTATTTTGAAATTATAATATTGTATATTAAATATTTTTTGTAGTATTTGATATTAAAACATTGTTAGCTTGCTTATGGTTAAAATGAAATAAACTCATATTTCAGATCCGGACACTTCAGTGCATGAGCATAACATGCCACTTGGAAATCCTACAATACCCAAGAAAAATATTAAACAAAATCTTGGTAAGTTTCCAGTTTTTTGTGACCATGACTCATACAACCCGAATCTCTTCAAAGTAAGAGTGAACAGGCTTCTTCTGGGTAAGCTCACTCCATCGTCGACTTTGTCTCTGTCACCTCTGACCTAGACTAAAGTCGAAAGCAAAAAAAAAAAAGAAAAGACCACAAAATACTTTTTGAAATTATTTACCATAGTTGGGTTAAAATCCACTGATAACCAGCAAAAGTTCTGAAAACTTCCAATATGTAGGCACGACGACGTATTAAGCTATACATTTCCAGTATTAGCTGTCATGTGTGTGACTACGAAAATCCTATACAATGCGAAGTCAGTTAAAACAAGAAATGTATAGCTTGACAATTAGGTCGTCGTGTGTAGTGTGTATATCTTCATTTGTTAAAGTAATAATTATTATGAATAATAATATAACATTGGCGCAACATACTTATTTATGCTATAAAGTCATATTATGATTAATTACAGATCCCGGAGCTTTGGTGCATGAACAAGTTCCATTTTCAAGTACTCCAAAAATTAAGAACCAGCCAAATCTAGGTAAGTTTGATAAATGTAAACTATGATATTTATATGATACTAGCAGCGCCCCGCTGTTTCACCCGCGTAAGTTTCGATTTCGTGGGAATATCCGGATAAAAACTATCCTATGTCCTTTCCCGGGACTCCAAACTATATACCAAATTTCATTTAAATCGGTTCAACGGTTTAAGTTTGAAGAGGTAACAGACAGACAGACACACGTAAGTTTAGATCCTGTTTGAATATCGGGATATAAACTATCCTATGTCCTTTCCCGGGACTCAAACTATCTCTATACTAAATTTCATCTAAATCAGTTCAGCGGTTAAAGCGTGAAGAGGTAACAGACAGACACACTTTCGCATTTATAATATTAGTATGGATTGTCCTCTTTGTACATTGAAGTGCAGCCTATTATGCAAAGTCTTCTTTAATTAGTTGGCGAAGCTTTACAGATGTGTTGGGGACCAATATCTTATCTACATACTAATATTACAAATGCGAAAGTGTGTCTGTCTGTCTGTTACCTCTTGACGCTTAAACCGCTGAACCGATTTAGATGAAAGTAATAGAGATAGTTTGAGTCCCGGGAAAGGACATAGATAGTTTTTATCTTGATATTCCCACGGGATCGAAACTTATGCGGGTGATACCGCGGGGCGCTGCTAGTATCTTATCTAAATAGAAAAATATATATTTTATAAACGGTGATCACGGGTTCAAGGCCCGCGAGTCGCGTGAACTGCGGTGTGGATACTTGAATATTAGCCTATCCAATTTATCTTCCCTTATGTATAGCTGTTGGTTTTCCTTCTACTACATAAATAAATGAGTTTATTTTGTATTGAATTAACATCTTTTAAGTTTGATTCATATAGCTAGTAACTTGGTTTTTTTTTTCTGAATCCCATTTTTTTTTTAAACGTTGCCCCACACTAGGAATTTCTCCTGTATCGTGGGTGCGTTTACAAACATTTAAACTCACATACACACAACCAGACCCGGAACAACTACTTGTAGGTCATACAAATATTTGTTCCGTGCGGGAATCGAACCTGCGACACGCAGCTATTTCGATCACGCAGTATTTACTTAGAATGTTACTCAAAATATGTGAAATGATTAACATGTTATGTTTCTATTTTACAGGAGAAAGGAGAGTAGTCAGGAAAACTACAAAAAAAGTATTCCTTACAAATGTGGAAAAAGAATTGCATCAAAAACTTGTTGCTGCAAGAATAAAAATAAACAAAATAAAAAATAAAATAAAAAAACAGACAGCCAACATAAAAATAGCAAAAAAAATTGCATCTAGTCCTACAGTCTTAGATACCCTTGAAAATTGCACAAGTACTGCTAAATTATTAATGCGAATGCAATGCCGGGAGGACCGAAAAAAAGAAAAAGGCCGACGTTTTACATTGCAAGAAAAAATTGCCGCTTTATCGATCTTCAAGCAAAGTCCCAAAGGGTATAGATTTTTCAGGAAGATTTTTATTTTGCCTGCTCAGCAAACACTAATTAAATTAATTCAAATGAGTAATCTGAAGCCTGGGATTAACAAAAACATTTTCTCTCAGTTAAAAACCAAAGCTGGCCTTATGAAAATAGAAGAAAAGCTGTGTGTACTAATGTTTGACGAAGTCTCACTGAAGGCCAATGTCACATACCAGGAGAGAAAAGACAAAATAACAGGTCTTGTTGACAATGGACAAGAAAGAAAGGGTGAATTTGCAGATCACGCCCAAGTTTTTATGGTGCGTGGTCTAATTTATAATTATAAACAGGCAGTTTTGTACACATTTGCATCAAGTGCAACCAAGGGACCCGAGCTGGCGAAACAAATTAAAGACGTAATAACAGGCTTGCAAGAAGCAGGGTTAATAGTGGTTGCTTCAGTATGTGACCAGGGAACCAACAATAGACAGGCCCTCAAACTGTTGGCTAATGAGACCAGAGGAATCTATCTACGAAAAGGAGAGGAACCGAAAGAAAACATAATTCTACTAAATGGCCAAGAAATCATACCTCTCTATGACCCCCCACACCTTCTCAAAGGAATGAGAAATAACCTCCTAAATAAAAACTTAGAATACACCACAAACGAAGGTGTTACAAAAACTGCAAAATGGTCTCATTTAAAGCTGCTCTATGATGAAAACCCAGGTTACAAGGGCATTAGATTGATCCCAAAATTAACGGAAAATCACGTCAACCCTGAAAAACTAAATAAAATGAAAGTCAAATTCGCCTCACAAATATTCAGCTGTACTGTGGCATCTAACATGGGATATCTAGCAGGTAATGTTTGGCTTATTTTATATTAGGACTGTATTTATACATTATATAATAGAATAAATGTTAGCTGGTTGACACTTCCCGTGACCCAAAGGCTGGCTTTTACCTTGGCCACAGGCTAAGCATTGCCATACAACGTGGCAATGCCGGTTCTTCTCCATAGGAAACGACCAATTGGAACCGTGCACCTAGTTTCTGACGTTTCATAAGTGCCCATGTAGGTTTATGTGAAATAAAATATTTTGATTTGATTTGAATGCCGCCAGTCTCTTGGGTACATTACCAGTCGACAGCGATGCGGATGAATTTATCGACGCCATATTTTAGTTTGAGAATAGTTTAAGTTGAGTTACGATATCATTTTGTTATTTTTATTAATTTATTAACTTTAAGTGTTATTTACACGACATACCATACCATACCATAATCAGCCTATAATGTTCCCACTGCTGGGACACAGGCCTCCTCTCGGTGAGAGGGAGTGGGCCGTAATCCACCACGCGGGCCCAGTGCGGATTGGCAGACGTCACATGTCTTCGAATTTTTGGTTCTAGGACATGCCGGTTTCCTCACGATGTTTTCCTTCACCGTTTTGAGAGCAGTGGTGATGAAATAATTTACACAAAGTAAAGCGCCTGTCTGGGTTCGAAACTACGACCTACAACTCGTAAGTCGCGGCCGTTACCACTTGGCCACCACTGCTCATACTTGGCCACCACCACACGACATACATATTTTTAATTCTGAATTTTATAAAAAATCCCTAGGGGCTGATTTTTCAATCTTCAGTTAACCTAAGTAGATATTTTTTATCTGAAGAACAAAATGACATATTTTATATACAAAAGCTGTCAAACCGCAATTTTTATTCCTCGGATAAAAGTTAACTGAAGATTGAAAAATCGGCCCTAAAATAAATAGATTTGAATTGGTAACTTTCAATTATATTTTCCCTACTATGCTCAGTCAGTTTGGGTTATTTAACAGAGAAAAACATTCATTATTTCTGTTGTTTATTGAGTAGTTATTGTCATTTAATTGTGTTTTTTTTTCTGTTTTTTTTAGATAAGAACATACTTCCTACAGAGTGCAAGGAAACTGCGGACCTGCTGCTCTTCATGGACAATATATTTGACTCGGTGAATGGAAGCCAAATGAAAAATAAAAACGCCAAACCCCTACTCGGCCCAGCAACGCCGAACTCTGTCCACTATAAAACGTGGGTGGAGGGCATAAAAATATTTAAATCAATGAAATTTATAACTTCGGCTGGTAAAAAAGAAACTGTTCCCTCTGTAACTAATTGGGTGTGGACATTGAATGGAATACAAACATTGTTAAAAAAATTAAAAGATGATTTTAACGTGTCGTCAGTATGGTTGCGGCACCTTAATCAGGACCCCTTGGAAAATTTCTTTGGCGCAGTGAGAAGTCAAGGGTGTCGCAACACTAACCCGACCTGTGATCAGTTTGAATCTGCTTTCGCCACACTTTTAATAAATAATTTAAGCAATGTCCACACCCGCGGTAACTGCGAAGGAGACTTTTGCGATGCATTGCACTCTCTCATCATTAACGAAAATGCGAAAGCAACGTCGACCTGCACCACATTCGATTTTACAAAAATATTAGATTTTAATTTTACCCCACTAGAGGTAAAACAAAGGGATCCCCGCATTATTGCTCCAATTCAATATATGAGCGGATATTTCTTAAAAAAAACAAAATCCCAAATTTTTAAATCTTGCGCTTATTGCTTAAAAGATTTATCATCGCAAAATGAGATAGAATATATTAAGTATAGGGAATATGCAGGTCGACGATGGCTTTGCACTCCCAGCAAAGAATTAGTACAATTAATTTCGAATATGCAAGACATAATAAATGAAATCATTAAAGAAAACATTGAAAAATGCAATCTAAAAGAAATTATTAAAACAGCGATAATTATATTTGTTGATTTTGAATTTATAAAATGTAAAATCCATAAAGACAAATTAATTGATTATTTGATTAGCATTGTCATTCGTTGCATGGTTTTTAACTACTGTAAAAATATTAATAAAATATTAGCTGGGAGAAGACAGGTTGATGATGATGAGGACAATCTGCAAATAAAAGCCAAGAAGTTAAATAGGTGCTTTAAAAGACACAATTAAACATGTTTTGATTAATAATATTATTAGATTAAATAATTAATTGACGAGACCCAAACAGGCTCGTACTAAGTGAGATTCCTAGGTTAACTAAATATAATAAAAGCTGCCTTGCAATGTGTGTACGTCTATATAATAAGTTACCAAATGATCTCAAAAATTTAAATACTAAGTTTTAGTTATGTTAGAATTTAATTTTGTTATTTTTACCTGTCTAAATAAAGTAGACTTTCAAAAAAATACTAAGTTATTTAAAAATAAAATTTACGAATGGTTATCTGTTAATAGTTTTTAGTGTTAAGGATTTCATTGAGAAACAATGTTAATGTCAGTTACATACTGAAAAATTTGCATGCTTATTATTATATTGGCAAAACATGTTTTGTTCTACATTGTACTTTTACCATCTTTTTATACCGTGTTTTTTGCAAATAAATATATTATTATTATTAATAAAATGTTTCATTTATAATTCCTTAAATAACCTACAGTATAACCATCCATGAATAGTATAGTATACTACCTATATGTACGTACGTATGGCCCCTGTATACACGAATATAGCTATAGTTATAGATAGGATGAGTAAAGATTCTTACTAGCGATAACAGATGGCGTTGGAGGCTAGGCGTAAGCAGTTACCCATTTTAAGGCCGAAGATTGGTCTCTATTTCAGTATACTATAATGTACTCTGTGAGTCAAGTCTACGAATACGAATCCAGGGGGGTGACACTACGTACATTTTGACAGCGAAGTAAAGAAAGAGTCGCCATCTATAACTTGGCCCAAGTACTATTTAGGTACTTCAAATTATCAACAGATGGCGCTATATCATGATCGAATTTTTTTATTTAAAATAAGATTATTGATGTAATATTAATTGGAGATAAGTATGAGAAAAATATTAAACTCTTCTTACAAATTGAAATAGACACATAAATGAAATACTATTTGCTATAGCACAAATATCAGCTTTATTTAAAAAGACCTGGTGCCAGATTCTACCTATGATGTATAAAGTGACAGTTCTTGAACTGAAAGAAAATAAACAATCACAATAACAATATGGCGGTTTGCTGCATTCTGCGTAAGCGCATTTTGTAGTTCCCGATCCGTATTGTTGTATTTCGTTGTAATTACCATAAGTAAGTGCGTCGCGTTGAGCCTTGTGCGCCTCCCCTTACTATTGGGACCTTACTCCGAAATTTTGTACGTTACTGTGCGATAAAGACGCTTTGTTCTGTGCGCTCTATACATTGGGATAATTGGGAACAATTTTCATTCCATTGGGACTGTTTTGTTTCGTCCTATTTCTGTAACATGTTCTACTAGAATGTGTTACAGAGATAGGATGAAACGTTCTAATTTAGAACATGTCATGATGCATATAAAGCTATATAATATATAGGTAGCTATGTCTATGTAGGTATGTGATTTGTTTGGGGCCAAGTTACAGATGGCGTATTGTCAAATAGGTTTGCAATTTTATCTCGTAAGAGGGCTCTCTTTTCCCTCTATATTATTATACTCTTTGTACGAATCTATGGAAACTAGTCTATCAAAAAGTACTCTGTGAAACAAAACTTCCGAAACGAGAACAAACTTGCAATCACAGACTACTTTGCTTTAGGGATGTGAAAAAAAAATCGATTATAGAAAAAATCGATTAATAATCGATTTTTTTTTCGAAAAAAATCGATTTTTATAATCGATTTTAATATTACAAAAAATCGATTAATAAAAAATCGATTTCTTATTCACTGCCGATTTTTTTCACCTAGAAGTTAGAACGGCCGCAACACAGCTTTTTAGTCCGGAGCGTGAAGCCGCAAAGTACCGCGAAGTGTACCACTAACTAATAAATGAATGACGCTAAAGGGCGCTACACACGGCTAAGATACTTTAATATTTTATCTTTGTAATTCGCGAAATTCAAATTTTCTTAGGGTTTTTGCAATTTGCAGGTCAGTGTCAGGATGTATCTTGATTAAAATATGATTCACGACAATAACAGGTACATATTTAGATAATTATAATCATTAATACATCTTTCTAAGTTAGATTTCTACCATTAACACTTTTTCATATGAGATTAGTGGTTGGTGGCAGAAATCTAACGTAAACGTAGTCTAATCTAATGTAATTTGAATTGCGGTCGAAAGGAGAAATTTAAAAAATCCTTTTGACGTGACAACGTCTTAAATTAGGTTGCGGCTGGGAGTCACTTATGAAAAAGTGTAACGCTCGGTAACGTTACGATGAGTCACCGAACGAGAGAGAGGCCCGCAAAGACGTTGTCACGTAAAATCTTCGCCCGTAAAACCGACTTTACAGGCAACCATTTTTTTTTGTGTGAAATTATTAACTTGTTGTGTAATTAATGTTTATTATTATTATTAATAAAACTGAGTGCTGTGATAGATAGTTATTATCGATATTTCAGGCGTTTAATTTAAACTATCAAAAAAAAAAAAGAATAAATCGATTATTTTAATAAAATCGATTATTTTTATTAAAAAAATCGATTATTTTATAATCGATTTTATTACTAGGCAAAATAATCGATTAATTAATAATCGATTTTTTATGTATACTGTCACATCCCTACTTTGCTTGCAATGCAAATGCAACACGATCAATTTTTTGAGTATTTTTTTGATGTAACGGGAACCAGGTCTTTTGCCATTTTGTGCAGTATTGTGGGAATCTGATGCAAAGCTGAGAGAGTAGATGGCGCCACGTGAAGCATTTTGTCAAAGGCGGTGTTCACCATTTTTCGGCGTTTTTCAATATTTTAAGGTAGTAGTACCAAAAGCTTACAACATGCACATATTTATGTCGTCCAAACCGATTTGTTTTTGTGATATTGAACAACTTTACAATATGTTTACAATATACTTTTTATAGTTTTCCATAGCTTGCTTACTTGCTATGTTGTTTGTTTTTACTGAATATGGATAAAAACTGCTACTTGCTCACATCAGATGTCGTTACTATCCAGCGTCTAAGAATTTGACAGCTAGCACTCTCCATCTACTTAGCATACGCTATCCATATATTTTTTGTAAATAAGCGACTTGTTTGACGCGTATTATATAAGTATGCCAAAAATGCGGGACCTATGTATTTCCCAAAGATTTGACAAGACAAAACTGCGAGTTATAACTCTCCAAAGAAAAAATTGGAAAACCGATTCGAGACTATATGCTATGTTATGCTATCTTTGATAGACCTGAAAACTTCTAGGGGAGAACACGAGTTGCTCGCAACTAAGTTTGTTTAATTTAAATTACCAACAGGCACTTGTGATGTAATAATATATTAAAAAAAGTAATTTAAAAAAATTAAACCGACTTCAAAAAGAAATCAACTCAAAATTATGAAATAACTTTAATTTCGGAAGTCGGTACCGTGTCTTGGGATCTGTATTTTAGTTTTTTGCCACCGACTTCCGAAATTAAAGTTATTTCATAATTTTGAGTTGATTTCTTAAATTTCTTTTTGAAGTCGGTTTAATTTTTTTAAATTACTTTTTATTTCGTAATTTTTAGTTTTTGCACTAGAATTTGACCAAGGTTTTGAGATGTTTTCCCTTTGACACCACACCCGTAGCTCGTATCAATACTAGGGAATGCAAAACCGGCCAAAATTAAAACCCGGTTTTTTTTTCGGGTTTCGTATTAAAAAAGCCGGTTTTCGGTGAACCCGGTTTTTTTTTTTTGTCGAAGTTTTTTTTAAACTACTTGTGAAATTCAGGCCGCCTACATCTTGCATATTTTCAATAATTAAATAGAAACGTATCTATTAAAAATAAATACATACTCGTAAGTATTCAAAATTTCAATGAAAATGCAGAAATTTGTTTAAGTGAAAGGTTTATTTGCTTTTTGTGCTTCACCCTAGTAGGTACAATATTAATCAACAGTATTAAAAAGATCAACGAAACATAATTAAGTAATTCTAACTATCACGCATGAATAGAAAGTATTACAAAATATAAAACCAACATATAACCATATTATAAATTCTTTAATCATAAACTCTAACTTTTAAAATGTAACCATCCACACGCTGTTTTTATCCTCAGTTTTTCTGATGTTTTCTACAAAGTCATCCATAGTAATCTGAAAGCGACAAGCAAGAACAATAACTTGATCTGTTTAATTATGAAAGTAACAAGAATTATACTGGACTGGGAGAGGAAGGAAAATATAATGTTCCAGGCTGATCCAGGCACTTCCTGGGCATACTGTAAAAGTTAGGTAAGGAAACAAAGGCAAATCAGTTTCGTAGGCGATGGGCAGACGGCTTATGCCTATCATAACAAAACCGTTGATTAATAAATTAACTACTACCTTCTGCCCGAGACTTCGGCAGCGTAGAATAAGTGGAACATGATTTTTTTCGGGATTAAAAGTAGGCTATGTAGGTAGCCTAGCTATTTCTATTCTAAATTTCATCCAAATCTATCTAGATTCTAGCCGTTTCTGCGTGAAAAAGTAAAAAACATGCTAACAATCAAACTTTCACAATTATAATATAAAGCATTGTGTGGCACACTGTGAATATCTTAACATTTAAAAATAGCAATTTGTACCTAACCTAAGTACATATTATAATGTCAAATACTTACAAAAATAACTGAACTGCACGACAAATTCACTAAACACCTTTACTCAACTATTGAAAACAGTTAAATGTTACCAAATTACTAATGCTACAATAAACAACACGTCTTTTTCCACAAATAAAGAATGTTGAATCTTGAATCTTTTCACTAGCAACCGTTGGCAACGTTTGGTAAAACAAAATGGCTGACACCAAATTCATAGTTTTGATTGACACGTGGTGTTGGGTGTTGCCATTTGAAAATAATAAAAAAACTCGAAAAACCGGAAACGTGAGAAAAAAACCCGGTTTTTTTAATAACTTCAAATATTCCGAAAAACCGGGTTTTCGGTGAAACCGGTTTGCATTCCCTAATCAATACGCCGCGCCAGGCCGTCACACTTACACGTATTAGTCCATATCTTGAAAATTCCTGAACCGATTTTGATGAAACTTGCACTGTTCCCTAAGTTGAAGTAAATGTAAGCTAATACAAAAAAAATGGTCACGATCCGATTAATAGTTGCTGAGAAATGCGTGGACAAACATACATACATACATACATACATACATACGTCTATGAAATTTTGTATATTTGTTTGGAAGCCTTAGTAGATTGTCATATGTGAATATAATGCAATTCCAATAATATTACATACATACGTATCGAATTGATAACCTCCTTTTTTTTGAAGTCGGTAAAAAGATATAAATGTGTAAATCTTTTTTTTCGCGGGTAGGTGTTAAAAAAGCATAGACGTTTCTTTAAAATCGGAATTTTATTTAAAATATAATTAATTTAAAATACTGATATCTAGCCTGCACGTATTGCCGCTCAATTAACCTACTCATCACAACACTGTTGGCGAAGACACCTGGCTCGACCTGATCCTCACCTCGAATCCTTCCCTCGTTTCATCCCACGGTCAACATGACGCTCCTGGCTTTTATCATCACGACATGATTTTCCTTTCATATATCCTGAAACCTCCCAAACCTAAGCCCAAGGTTCTGTACAGGCGTTGTGCGCGCATGAACGTCGAGAAGCTCAAAGAAGATACAGCTGTGGACGATTGGGAGCCTATGACGGAAGCTAGTTCAGTTGACGACAAGGTTGCCATGTTTAATGAAGTTGTAGTCAACATTTATAACATCCATGCCCCCGTCAAAAAGGTTAAATTAAAACGCCCACCTGCACCATGGATGACGAAAACCCTGTAGACATGTCTCAGAAGTGAGACGGGCGTATAATTCTTAAGCAGGGCATTGTCTCCCCTTTTAAAGAAGATCGAGAAATATCGAGTGTTGTGTTAATGCACTTTGAAACATGATCAACAAAAAGAGCGGTGGCACTATTTGCGTCAGTCACCCTTGACAAAGGAAAAATCAACAGCTTGCAAATGTGATTTATGAACATGTGAGTAACGACATTTATTATGAAAACAGCCTGTATCTAGTGAGTAACGTAAAGTTTCTAACATGTAGGCGAAAACCGTGCTTAACATTACAAACATATGGTAATTACACATTATTGTACAGACGCCAGCACATCAAGCTACCCGAAACTGTCAAATTTTCCCAATCAACTTTGAACCTTATGCTTTAGCGATAAAGTCAAAAATCTATTAAATATACATAATTATACAGATGGTAGTAGCTTGATGTGCTGGCGTCTGTATATTTAATAATATTATGTTTTATCAGATCAGGGATGTTTAATAACAGTTACTGCTTACCCTAGAAAACTACTTTCGTTATTCACATGTAGGTAGGTAATCACAAATTTTGTTCGTCTCACACATTCACATCATATGCAAGAACAACAGACGGAAATGACGTCACTTTGCTATCTCGTTCGATAGTTTTAGTGTTACTAGAATAAAATATATTATGTTAATAATAGGTAAAATATTATCACGATTTTTTGTATGAAAACTGCGTTAAATAACATGTATCATTCACAGTCTAAAATCAGCGGAAAACATTCGGATGCAAAATTAGAACTCCATAGGTAACTTAGGACCGTGAGATTGTTAACTAGTAAAAAATAGGGTGGTTATTTTAATTTATCACGAATAAACTTATTTTTTCACTTTACGGTTTTGCCTGACTCTACTTATTCCATGCCTGCACCTATAGTAACACGCTGGCGATTTCAAAATCTCACGTGCACACACATATTTTGAAAATCTCTTACGACAAATCTATGTGTGGACGAGATATTTTGAAATCGCTAGTGAGTCGATGGCGACTAAAGTCGCTGCGTGTGTATCTACCTTAAGTATATGTAGTATTCCTGCAAGCTGCATCACAGACACTGAGCTCTATTAAACAAGTACGCTTGTATAATACAGCCATACAGGTCAGTCAGTAGGTAATCAGTAATCACAGAGAGCACGCGGTATTGCTATATGCTAACATAAAAATGTACCACAAGGATTCGGAAATAGAATGAACAAATACTGTTTAAAAATTGAGGTGATGATCGACTTTCATTGCTGGCTGTACATTTGTAATCAACAAACATACCTACAGTACGAAGTGAGAACCTCCATCTTCAAGTTACTGGAAATCAGTTTCTTAAAATTGCGGTCAAGTTAATTGCTATGAAAACAGAGATTGGATTATTTCATAGAGATACTAGCTTCTGCCTGCGACTTCGTCCGCTTAAAATTTCACCCTCTTAGGGGTGGAATTTCGAAAAACCGTTTCTTAGTGGATACCTACTTTTCACAAAGAACACACCCTCCAAATTTCATCTATCTAGGACCAGCGGTTTAGACTGTGCGTTGATATATCAGTCAGTAAGGACTTTGAATTTTATATATTACTAGCTTCTGCCCGCGACTTCGTACGCGGATCCTGTTGGTTATGCCAGCGACAACGGGGTAGTCAAAATCGAAGATCTGAAACGTCTGATGTCGAATTCTAAGAACCCGGGGACTGGATAACAACGGGATGCGCGAGACGATTCGAGACGTCATTTTCAGGCAATAATGAACCAATAGGGTGGTAAACTTGGCCTTGCACTTTGAATGTTGGCATAAATGGGCCTTCTGAAATCTATTTCGCAACAAAAGATGTAATTTGAAAGGCATTATTGTACGAACGTATGTTGTCCAAGAAATGTTTTGACTGTGATGGTCACCGATTAGTAGTGATCTTAATATTTCTGGAGGATTTTGTAATATTTCAATATGTACTTTCCCACCTGAGCAACACATACCGTTTGTTTCTTTTTGCTATTTAACAGCTTCACAAAAAGTAAAATTTTTAACCATACCTCCGATGGCGGAATATATGGCGTAGTCAATCATAGGAGTATACGTAAATTTATGCACTCCGTTCCTTATCAACCCAAGGAAGGTCGCCATGCCCTACGGCTATATCTTGAGACACATCCGATTCTTCAGATGATATCGACATTCTGTTCAGAGAATGTCGAAGTCGATCAGAATTCAAACGTTCGTTGCGCTCTTCTTAATCTGTCTCTTCATGCCGTACTCCAGCAATTCTTTCTTTCTCACTTTCTGATTATGAATATTTTGTTGTGTGCGTGTTCGGTACAATGTAAGATAATCTCACCGTATCAGCGGTCAGTCGCGCATCATATTCTTCACTGGTCTCTAGAGATCTGGATGTAGATGCGTAAATACGCTGAGAACGCAGGCGTGCTTCGCGATCCGAAGAGGTTTCCACGGAGCGAGTTGCAGCCTGATGTTCTCAAACAGCATCAAGTCTCTCCTGACGCTCTTCGGTAGATTCTTGGGATCTTATGATCCTCAATCTTTTAGCTCCTTTGGAACATTGGGAAAGATTTGACCTCTTTCTAGGCATGGTTATAGTTTTATTATGAAGATACCTGATCAATTAAAATCTAAGTGACTGCTCCCCTACCAAGGGTGCCCAGACACGGGATCGTCTGGCCCATGTGCTGGTTTGGTCCCTGGGATGGTCACGGCGTGCTATGTGTTCTGGTGCGCCGGTGTTGGGGAGTACTCCCCAGCGGAGTGTCCGGTGACGGACAGCCGCGGCGGGTTCACGGATGAGTGCTAACGCGTGCCCGTGTTCCCGCCGTAAGCGGCAGAGGAGGACACAGTGGAGTTTTAGTGGGTTAGAGTCCCACATAACTGGACTATCTCCCCGTGGTAGTGCAGAATGCATGAGCATTTCTTCACGTTAAAAAAAAATAAATGGGAGTTTTGGCCAGTAGTGTCAAATTTTCAATGATATACCATCGTCATCGAAAATCAGTCCTAAACTGTTACCGCCTTCACCGCGTGGAGGTGAAATTAGTGATAGCTTAGATTTCCACATCAGATGTTTCTGATCTTCGATTTTTATAAGTCAACAGGAAATGCCCATCAGACCGAATAACTTTTACTAAGACGTCATTCCTATATGTGTTATGGTGTAGCTGGGCTCTTGGAGTTCCCCATCAGGTGTTCCAGATCTTCAAATTTATTCTCTCAGCAGAAAATCCTCATCACGTGGAACAATTTTTGCTATGGTACCATTTTTGTATCTCTTATAGTTAAGCTGGTCTGTTTCGGTTCTGCATCAGGTGTTCAAGTTACCAAGAAACATTATAGCCTGAATGTTGTCCAGCCATAATAACTATACAACAAAAAAAAAATCATTCAAATCCGTCCAGTAGTTCCGAAGATCGGACGCGCAGGCCCGAGGCGTGTACGTACTCTGATAGAATACCTTAACAAATGTTCGCCGTGATTCTTTAAATTGACATAACTTTTTTATTTATGAACCGATTGACATGAAATAAACACTAAATGTTAAGTGAAGCCTACTACAATATATTAGTGAAAACCGCATCTAAATCGAATAAGCCGTTTCTGATATTAGCGTGCACAAACAAACAGACAAACCGACAAACAGACAAACAGACAAAAAAAAATTAATTACAATTTCGGGTTTTTTTTTATATATTTCCATTGTACAGACACCACTTTTCTACAAATTTATTATATGTATTATTATTATATGTATAGATATAGATAACTATCCTCTATGAGGACCATCCTCTATAGAAAAGGGTGGATCCTCCGACTAGACGGCTGTTATGTCTAGTGGGTTACTGTCCGACGATTTTTTTTTGGGATTGGCGTCTTGCAGTTCAACCTAGGAGGTTGTCGTCTACAACCGGACTTGCCTGTGATGGGTGCCTCAATAAGTTAAGCAGTGCCGGATTAAGACTACTTGATGCCCTAAGCAATCCTCGCCTGTAGGCCTCCCTATCCACTAGTCATCTCGTATTTTTTCAAAACAACGACGAGCGATTTGTAAAGATTGGCGCACATCTCTAGCTAGAGTGACTTTTGGGTCTTGTAATATCTTGCTGATAAACAGCCTTGCATTTCATGTGCTAGCAAATACTGTTTCGGTGCTGTTTCTGCCTTATGGTGACTGCCCGAGACGTGATGCGCTAAGCAATTGCTTAATTTGCTTATGGGGTAATCCGGCACTGAAGTTAAGGCCTCCAGCCAGAGCTTAAAAAACTTAAAAACTAAGCGACTACACGCTTAGGGCACCGCCTGAGGGGTACGGACCTCGGCTTAGAGCATCGCTAGGAGAGGGCAGCAGGGAATAGGCTGGATCGGATTATTTTGGGGCGAATTTAAAGCTACAGGTTCAGCGACGCAGGCTACCTAGCTAGGTCGGCGCGGACATGGAGTCAGGCGGCGAGGACGAAAGGACGGCAGTCGGAACTTGTTGCCCGAAGATTGATTTCAGGTCTGATCTTGCGTGACGTACAATACTTACGTGTGAAGCGTAGTTCGCACGTGGCGTTGTAGATGCCGCTACAATTTCGAGCTTTGGAATGTTTCGCTATATTGTTAACCTTACCGACATGACATTGTTTCGTATTTCTTTAATCACTAAAATAATTATTTTGTATGAATTTGTAACCGTTGCGCATTTTTTTTAAATGTTTGAGTTTTGGTTGCACTCACACTAATTTTGATATTCTAGCTAGAGGCAACTAAGCTGTTTGGTAGTGTGCTAGGAGTTAGTTGAGTTCCATCCTCAATTGTATACCGGTTGGCGATGGAACTCGGGACCATTAGCTTGACACTCTGCGCGATTACCGTTGTACAACCGACCGACCGGCGACCGTACGTGGTTTGAGGTAACACTTTGACGTTCAGCAGGTCTAGCGTAGTAAACATTGTCTAATTTGAAATGGCACGCCCCTCCCTTGTTGCATACACATTTCAAACGTTTGTTTAGATTTTTTATTCTTGCAGTTTTAAATTAGACTATCTCTACGGAGGTTCAATGGAATAAGAGGCTAGATTAAACTGGTTTTAATATCACTGACGTGCAGTCGACTGTAGACTTATTAGTTGTTTTTGGGCACTTTAGGGCCTACACACCTTGCGTTTTTTAGACGCACGTTCCGAGTAACGCACGTAGTCAGCAGTTCAGCACGTTGACGGTGCGATTCGGTTTTGAAAAAGCAGCGTTAGTTGCGTTTGCAGGCCGTCTACTTGCGTCGACGACGGTGCGTAAAAAAAACGCTATGTGCATACGCCCTTAGGTTGATAAGCCGAACGCTGCTGCTGTAGGCGCTGCTCTCCCGCGAACTAGGAATAGGTACTTCAGCGCGGGAGGGATGTGGTTACGGGGCGGTCGGCCGGTTATATGTATATATATTTTTAGGGCAACCAAATCGGAACTGGTGGACACTTCCACTACGAACAAATTAAACAACCGAAAGAAAGATAAATTAAATCAGTATTTAATTAGGCCTCTCAATTAATTGCGAAACCTCAAAACAGAAAAACATGATTACATGCAGTGGTTAGGCATACTTAAATAAAATCGAGCACAATTTTCCTTGTAACTTTCAATCCGACATTATTTGTCTCTTGGAAGAGGCCTCGACGAATTAAACTGCTAATTTCACACTCCCTCAGGCTAATTTGTAGAAAGGGTTTCAACGTATCGCAGCTTGAACTTATAAGTTTAAACTTCTTCAGTTATTTTGGCATGGAAGCTGTTATTAATTTAACATGAATATTTGTCTCGTGCAGTGTTTACGTTCATTATTATTACAGGGGTTTTCCTGAAGGAAAGAGAACAACAGGGAAAAACTATTCAAATTACATTTGACAACGTCTGACAGTCGCCTCTATGTGTACCTACGACATTTTAGCCATGATCTCCACTAAGTTCTTGTGATTTTCATGGTGTCGCCACCGCCAGGGCTTTGTTTACACCCGTTATGTATTTTTCCATTTTTTTTTAATAGTGAATGTTGACTATAGGTAGTGCAGAACAGCCCTTAATAAGCTTTCCTGTTTTCTTTATTTGTCATTTTATGTACATCCAGCAAGCTTATGGCTTATACTTATTATCCGTTCACTTAATGCGAACAGAACTAAATGTCTGAAGTTCTCATTACCAAATGTATCTCAAGTGTGTCTGAATTTAAAACTTGATGGCAAAAAACTAGATGCTACGGAAACTGTATTTCTAGGACTTACTTTAGATTCAAAATTACATTGGGGCGCACACATTAGAGCTCTTTCAGGTAGATTAAGTTCAGCTGCATATGCAGTAAGAAATATAAGGCAGTTGACAGATATAGCCACAGCTAGGTTAGTATACTTTGCTTATTTCCACAGTATTATATCTTATGGTGTTCTGCTGTGGGGATCGGCAGCTGACGTAGATTCAATTTTCATTTTACAAAAGAGGGCAATCCGCGCAATCTATGGGTCCTCGCGAGTCTCTTAGAAACAAATTCAAAGAAATTGATATACTAACTCTGCCGTCTCTTTATATTTTAGAAAGTATTTTGTGTGTTCGCAAAAACTTAGGACTTTTCAAAATGAGAAGCGATTTCCATAATATAAATACACGTAGTAAAAATGAAATTGTGGGTTTTATAACAAGTTGCCAAAGCCGGTTACAGAATTTAGCGATGGAAAGTTCAAACCCCTCATCAAACGTAACAAAAAAGCATATTATAAGATTAAAGACTACGTTGAAGTCAAGGTTGTTTGGAAATAATTCCTTCTGCACATGTGGCTTCCCATGGCACCTCGGCATACTATGTAAATGTGCTCTCAAATTACGATGTTTATTTTTTACATACTTCTTTGACATAATCTTTTTATTATTTGACATTATATCTACAGACAATTCTAATTTTCACCTCTTTTTTACTTAGTGGTTGTAATGGCAATCATATCACTTGGTTTTAAAAGGTTTTTTATATTTTACTTATCCTTTTGATAGATTCTTATTTTTTAAATGTGAGGACTTTGTAGGCCTTGACTTAGACTTGAAAATATTGTAAAAGCCAATTATTTTTAAAAAGAGTAACCGTGGAGTTTCTTGCCGGTTCTTCTCCATAGGAAACGACCAATTGGAACCGTGCACATCGTTTTTTATGTGCCCATGTAGGTTTATGTGAAATAAAATATTTTGATTTTGATTGACTGAGTTTTTCTTCTTCGAATCAAGTTTAAAGCCTGCATTTTCACTTCTGTTGATCCAACAGATGATTGTCATCTAACCCTATCCTTCAAATTGTGATCTAGTGATGAGTCTAGATTCAAGATATAAGTATACGCGGTAACAGATAATTTGCGATTAAGAAGTCTGTTGGTAACTAGGCAATCAAGTTTTACGAACACCTATAAAGATGGTTTAAGCGTCGATAAAACGATGCACGATTCCCGAGCTCAAGTTTGGTATCTAGATTGACTGAAAATACTGGAAGTGTACAAGCCATGGTCAGACGAGCCACTCGAGTCAGTCGGTTGCGAGCTCCCGCGAGGGCAGGTCGTTTCAGCGTAGTTTCAGAGCGCGCCGACGACCGGCGCTCGGTAACTTTGTCATCGCGACAACCGCAACTTTTCATGAAAATGTGATTTTATTTTGTGGACATTTTTATTGCTGTTTCGGTGACTTATTTTTACCTTTTGTTTGAAAGTTTTGCATCGAGTTTTATTTATAGGTAAGTTCTAGCTATAGTTTGTACTTTTGGTTGTGATATAAATATAAGTAGGTAATATAGTTTTCTACAATTTAAATGAAGAAATATAATAATATGTAGAACTGGAAAAAATAGTTACCTACTAAATTTAGTAATTCGTCAAGTAGGTATCTACCTAGATATAGAATTTTCTGAAACAGATTTTCAGCGAAAAGCTTTACCTACAGATTCATTCAATGGGTTAATTACATTTACTTGTGCAGATATAAGTACGAGTTAATTAAAATAATGATATAGCTACTTACTGTACACCTACCTAGAGATTTACTTGCTGTATCTATTTCTTATAGAGTAATAATTTAATATGGTACAAAAATGGTAGGAACAACTCTCCTTAAAAAAGAAATTAATTGTCACTGATAACTGTATTGTTTACTTATGCTAATATCACATGAGTAGACAAATAGAACTAATATCGTTTTACAAAAGTGAATCTGTGCACATTGCTGATTAATACGATGCAAATGGTATGTGAGCAGTGGTGGCCCAGTGGTAACGGCCGTGACTTACGAGTTGTAGGTCGTAGGTTCCAACCCAGACAGGCGCTTTACTTTGTGTAAATTATTTATTTAATCAAAATTTAGCTTTCAAAACGGTGAAGGAAAACATCGTGAGGAAACCGGCATGTCCTAGAACTAAAAATTCGAAGACATTTGACATCTACCAACCCGCACTGGGCCCGTGTGGTGGATTACGGCCCAGTCCCTCTCACCGAGAGGAAGCCTGTGTCCCAGCAGTGGGAACATTATAGGCTGATTATGTATGTTATGTAAATGGTATTTTTCATGGTGATATTAAAAACTAAGTAGGTATAGAAATACTTATGCAGAAAACGTTGCAAATATTTGTGGTTGTAGGCTCCATGCCTTTAAGTACATATTTATTGGGAAAACTGTATTACTATTATCTTCTGCCGCGAGGAAAAAGGGTATTGCATCCTAAAATTAAATTAAATTATGATGAGACCTTTCAACTGATTATACGAGTGTAACTTTAATATTACCCTTGGACTAACTTTGGGCCAATTTTCCTCAATTGAACCTATCTTACTGTTTATTGTGTTGAGATCGCGGATATTTTGATTGTGTTTATTTTTGTCAACAATTAGGTAAGCTCAGATTATTTCGGCAAAGTACTTAAGTAGGTACAGGCGATATAATACTGAAAATAACGCCAACGCTCTTGGCTATTAGACGTGAAATTAGGTTATTATCGATAAAGTAAAATCATATTCTGTCCCCCTACAAAATATTAACTGAACTTTAAGCAAAAAAATCTGCAATTTCTTGTTCCGAGGAAAACTCTCCATGGTACTTGATTACATTGAAATAGCTTCGGCCCACGACTTCGTCCGCGTGAAGTTTCACCCTCCCCTATTCACCCTCTTAGGGGTGGAATTTCGAAAAACCCTTTCTTAGTGGATACCTACTCTTCACAAAGAACACACCTTCCAAATTTCATGTCTCTAGGACCAGCGGTTTAGGCTGTGCGTTGACAGTCAGTCAGGACTTTGATTTTTATATATTTTTTACGGGCAATTTGATAAGTCCGGGCACTATTAATAATGGCCGGTCTGTATTCATAATACCCGACTCAATTGGGCAATGTGATTAAAACAGCATAATTAAGCACTTTTCCCGGTCATTATGAATAATGTCTTCCTTATCTTGGGCAAAGTAATAAAATAGGTGAACTGTAGTGTTTTTGTTTATTAAATGAAATTAAACTTACATTAAATTTACATTGCCTTCGCTACGCTATGTCGCGTTGTCCCCATAACGTACATTCGGCTAACGGGGATTCTGTATAAAGGGTTTAAAGTAACCTAACCAAACCGAACCTCGGGGTGCCCTTCGCTCGCTCTTGCATCATATGTCGCGTTGTCCCCATAACGTACATTCGGCTAACGGGGATTCTGTGTAAAGGGTTTAAAGTAACCTAACCAAACCGAACCTCGGGGTGCCCTGCGCTCGCTCTTGCATCCAATGTCGACGGAGTGACATGATTAATTATCATATTGCCCGGCTACAAGTAGGGAATTATTCATACTGCCCGGTCCAAGTGATAAATTCAAGCTATCTCAAACACTGACTTATTACAAGGACCACAGTTCTTCGGGCATTATTAATAATGGCCGGTCAAAGTGATAAATTAATCACTTTGCCCATCGCTCTTGGGCATTATTAATAATGGCCGGTCCTTATTAATAATGCCCAGTTAATCACATAGCCCGTAACATATATATAGGTAGATTGGAATCGTTTACAATGGCAGAAAAGAAAGGTGTACCCTTCCCTGGGTGATTCCGGGCTGAAATGGTGATGATTTTATTTTTTATAAACGAAAATAGATTTCTAGTTATTTTGACTTGACTCGATCACCGGCAATATATGTACCTACATAGTTTGTAACTAAGTGATTGCGAATCAAATGTCAGGAAAATAAGTAGGTAGAGGAGGAGTCTAAAAATAACTAGTTAGGTATCTACCTACCTATTTAGATCCTGAGATAAATCTTCAGAGACGTGAAGATCTTGCTATTACTATCCTATTTATTCTGCACGCAACATCCGCGCCTCGCTCTCGCCTCGCAGCGTCCTCGCTTTATTATCCGTATAATAAGATTTCGTACGACTAGGAGGCTCTTATCGTACACTAGCCAAATGTGTATGCCTTGCCTTAGATATAGTTCCGTGGTTTTTTGTTTAAGGAAAGTATACAGGGTGGCAGCGACATCGACACACAAACTGTTACCATGGATCCAGTACATGATTCTGGACAAAAGAAAAGAAACAGCTGTTCCATACATTTTGACTGCGTAGGCACGGCATTACCGTGACGTAGGTGTTACAATTTTGTAGGAAAAAGCGGTGTTTTTTTTTTATAAATGACGAAAAATATTGTTTCCGGAATCATGTACTGAAGCCATTGTAACAGGTTGCTCGTCGATAGCCTGCCATCCTGTATATCTAGGGAAATAGTTTTTTTATTTTGATGTAAAAACGATGTGGCTGTGGGGTTCGAATTCCGAATCTCTTGACTCGCCAAACCACGCCGAATCCGCTAAGCTATTGCCACTTCAGTGTTTCCAACAAAATTGCGTGTCGTAAGTCATATAAATTTATTATTATCGACTCCAAAATGGCGAATAGTGCTAATTCGTTAAGAATGTAATTTTCCTTCCGCCCCATAACATGTTGCATAATCATTGTGTTTTCTGCGCATTTTTCAGGCTTCTGTATTAATAAAATTCTTTAAAAGTCTTGTAAAAGTACGAGTGAAAGAGGTTGGTAAGTACATCTTGAAAAAGTTGATCACTTTATAAGACGCTACTTTCATACTTTGAGGTATACCGGGGTCCTTGAAAACATGTTTGAGGTATCCAACAGTTAAATTAAACTTACAAAAATCAAAGTTTTTTGATGTAAAACGTTGGCTGGACCTGATATTCTGATTATAATGTAGATCCATAGTGTTCATAGTTTATGAGTTAGTTAACTAATAAAGCTAGTTTAGTAGGTAGGTATATGTATGTATAGTTCAGTGAGGTCATTTACTTATACTCTCATTGAATTGAATTTAAACTTCCCCGTAGGTACACCATTTCCACCAAGTTTGTGTATTTCGACAAAAACAAAACGGAAAAATATTATGTGGTTAGGGAAAATATGTAAATAATACTGTAAGGTTTTTACTAGCTTTTCGTTTATAAAAGTTAGACAGCGAATCTTCGCATTACCATAAAAAACCCTGGTCACGGATTTCATTACCGCAAGCGCATGAACGGTTTTGAAATCTAAAGTCGAATTTTACCCAAAGGAACGTCTATAAGTAATTTCACTATCGTAAGATGCACCTTACGCCTTATAGGATCATCAGATTTACAAAATAGACACTAGGTATATACTCAGAAAAACGTAGTTCTAGTGTTCTCAATTTTTTGCATTTATGGAGTATGGAATGGATACTGTGCTGAGATCTAATCACCAGTCAAACCCTGACGCTTCGGGAAATTACTTTTACTGCTGAATACAAAAAATCTCGGAAGACGCTGGAATTCTAAGTTTATGTTTAATAATGATCTTTTGACCAATACAGTCTTAATTAAGTTATGGTTTTGAGTTTTGACATAGGTAAAATACTTAAGTTTCACCCTAATGTCTTAATACTGATATTCCGAGTTTATATTATAATATCTTTACACCACGGACTGCTTATGTCACCATCTGCCTAGCCTTTTCCCAACTATTATGGGGTCCGCTTTTAGTCTAACCGGGCGGTCTGACTAAATATTACCTACCTATATCTACTTAAGTAAAGGGATTGGTTTATTCGATTAGTTTTCTACCTATCGATTAAAAGTTCTAACAGAAACACTTCAAGCTACTAAAAAATAAAAAAGCGCATTCTTTGAATATAAAACATGCAGGAGCTTTTGATATTCAGTGAATCGTTTACGAAGTGATTGATAGCCCGATATTTTATTTATTTAGATTTTCTAACGCCAACCCACTGAATTGCGAAATGAAAAAAAAAGGAAACAATAAAACTTTACCCTCGACTTTAAAATACGAATCTGAAACCCTGTATTTTATATCAGTAATGGTGTATAAAAGGTTCTATACGATTGACTGGCCTACACAGCTTAGTATGCGGTTTCCAGAGTACCAATCCCAGAGTCAATTTAGAACAAAATAACTTAGTTATGCTTTCATTAAACGAAATTCTGTAGGTAGTTAACTGTTACTCGGTTCAGAATCTCGTTAGCACATTGATGAGGCTGTCTTCCGGCACTCGATTGTAGTTAGCTCGTAAACCTGACACTGATACTAATAGAACCAGTGTTCAATTAAGGGTCCTCGAGTTTCTACATCACGGTCTTTGAACATTTATAACGATTGTAGGTCTAAAATTTGATTGCCTTCCAGTAAAATAATTATAGAATAGAGGTCATCTGCATCATCTGCCTAGCCTTTTCCCTACTATGGTGGGGTCGGGGTAAAGATGGTCGGTCACCCATCCGCGAACCAACCGCAGCATGCGTAGCTTAACCTGAACGATCGAATCGTGCGGTTGTTATTACTTAGCCACAAGCTCGCTATATATAATTAAGTTAACATCCTATTTAATCAAACCTATATTACCAAACCATACCCTACCTCCAACCACACCTAGCAACCACCTCCACAATCATAACCATATCAATAATTGCAACTGTTTCAGTATATTGTAGTCATCATCATATACCTTCCCTTGGGCCTTATACCAATTTATTTGTGGTCGGCGCAGCTTGTCCATTTCTTCATCTCTATCAGACATCTCAAAACTAACGATTCTGTATTTTATTTGAAACACATACACAACACACATTTATCATGTCTGTGTTCAGAAGAGTATGTTAACTAGTAGGTACCTACGAGGCTACGATCGATAATTATGATCCAAAAGAATTCGTTTTAGTCTCCTAATCCTTTGGCCAACTGATTCCGATGGCTTGATAGATCCCCCAAATCCATTTTTAGATATTTTTGACACACAAGAAGGCACAAGAGATGCTTTGCATAGCTAAGATAAAACTCCAACGTAAAAACCTAGGTACTTACAACAAAGTGAAATCAACTTTCAAACTAAACTTTTAATCCTGTGAAGTTGTTTGAGTTCGGGTTGGAAAACATAAATTTACGTCTTAATGAGATGACGGCAAAGGTTTATTCGCGGCAAAGTATTAGTATTTGTGGAATAGTTCCGAAGAAAGATGAAAGGCTGAGACAAACAACACACAAGTGCGGCTCGAATATAGAACTGGAAGTAAAAGGGTTCAATGGGCACGACACATTTGCGGCGATAAGTCCCCTCTTCGGACTCGATAGCCGATTCACGGCCACCGTAGGCGCGGGCTTGCCGACGGCGAGCAATGGGCAGCTCGCCGTCCGGTAAGGACCAGGCCGGGGTCGACGGCGCGTTGTGTTCCACGCGCGCTTCAAAGAGACGTCAGCACTAACTGACGGGGTCTGCTAGGGCCGATGCCTGCCAGGGTTGCGGGTTGTTAGCAAGTGATACTATGGCCCCTAGCACAGGCAACTGAAGGAACACAGGTGGGTATTAGTCAGTAAAAATCTGACACGCCCTCCCGCTCCGCCCAGAGCGGGAGAAGTTATTTGATAATTTCCCACCCAAAAAAAAAAAAAAGTGATAGTGTGCAACAAGACGTGAACGGTTTATAGGTTCCGAGACTATCTCGATGCAAGCTTTAATAAGCCCTTGGGGATTGTTCGTAGATACAGCAATATTGGATACTACTGAAGCTGACGGGTACTGTTTTTCAGACGAATTAAATTTATTATTAAAACAGGTGTTAAAAATGTTTGTCGACACACACATAAATACGTTGTCAACAAGTCTCTCGTCGACGACGGTAATAGTAATAGGTAAGGTAGTAGCACAATATTTATTCAGAAAAGAGAGCAGAATAACTGAATATTTCGGTCATTGTAGCAAATCAATATGGCATGTTGTTGTTTAGTCTCTCAGCGCGATTCGTGAATGATTATTTACAGAATTTACACGGACAGATAATTTTGTACCATGACCAAACGAGAACGATTATAGAAACAGTCGAGGCGTTAAAAAAAAAATTCTTTTGAAAGATGCTTTCATATAGAATCTACGAAGAAGAAAAATATTTGCTCGTAATGATTTATTATGATAATCTTTAGATAATAATATCTGCAAATAGAAGTTCACACTTACCAGCGTTTATTAGAATAGTAGGTATATTTAGCGCGAATTCCTAGAGTTCAACGTAACATGCAAATGATTTTGTTGCTGGAAATATTCTGCTCAGCAATCTAACAACACGCAACATTTAATTAGCAAATGTCACTATCACAAACTCACAACAATATGTTGGTTTTCGATGCACTCTCATAACATAAATGACCT
This sequence comes from Oligia latruncula, assembly GCA_948474745.1. NCBI lineage: Eukaryota > Metazoa > Arthropoda > Insecta > Lepidoptera > Noctuidae > Oligia > Oligia latruncula. The sequence continues at coordinate 9,598,095 of OX419688.1, forward strand.
AGCTGAAGATAATTTCACATATTATTTTGATATTTTTACACATACTTCTTCAGATCAGCGTCATAATGTTGTTCCATTCGGCGAAAACAATTTAATTGGCAAAACACTCCCACAGGAGTGACCGATTTGCTATTATTACAGTAATATTGTCCAAATGTGGCAGTAATAAAATATAAATAACGTTATGGGTTTCAGTAACTACGGAATTATTATCGTTATACCAACACGGTATATTTGGCACACCCACATGGGTAATTTATTGTATTAATCGACACACATTATATAAAATTAGTCATCATCATTTCTGCCGAAAGACGTCCACTGCTGGACATAGGCCTCCCCCAAACACCGCCACTTCAACCGGTTCTGTGTCCTGCGGCCTTCACAAGGTCGTCGGTCCACCTTGAGGCCTTCTAACGCTGTCTTCCGGTACGCAGTCGCCACTCCAGAACCTTACGGCCCCATCGGCCATTTGTTCTGCGAGCAATGTGCCCAGCCCACTGCCCCTTGAATTTGGCTATTCTGCGGGCTATGTCGGTAACCTTGGTTCTCCCGCGGATCTCTTCATTTCTGATTCGATCACGTAGGGAAAATGTACATATATATCCAGAAAATAATGGAAATCGGTTGAGGTGACAACGGTTAACCAAGTTCTCTATTATGGAAGGACCGGCAGAATTCTGTATTCAACAAATTGAAAACTTATCCTTTGAGGTACAAATGCCTCACTTCTGGTGACGATTGAGCTGACTGATAAGGTTGGGAAATGTGTTTAAATATTCAATTAAAATACTGACAAGACAAAGCGTGCGTCCGTTTACCAATAAGAAGGAAGGAAGAACCAACGACAGCCCGATTTTATGTCCAGGAAAATCACTGTCCATTCCAAGGTTGCCTGGAATAGATCGCAGAAAGCGATAAGGCCGCCCATTGTATATTTTGTAGTGTTTGATGTATCTTTTTCATGTTATGTATTTTTGTGGTGTACAATAAAGTATATATAAATAAATAAATAAGGTATACCGAAGGGATCGGGACAAATCTAGAGGAATTGTTCTACCGCTCCTTTTGAAAGTAGGTACGGGTTGGTGATTTTAATGCGTTCGATAATTTTCAATGCCTACAAAAGAATACCAGAAAGGAAATTTTATACCCAAAGGCTAAAGTGCCATACACACATGATTTTTAGCATTTTCAATCTCAAATAGAAGCCGTGGGGGTTAATTGTAGACTCGTTGTAATAGTACAAAATGCTAAAGAGGTCACTTCCCATTTTTTTTGTAAATCTTCAAATGACCCCTCCCGCACTGGGTGGAGCGGAAGGGAGTGTCACACTCTTAGTGACTTTCTATCTGGCCGGCCCTTTTACTTTTGAGTGCGAAATCAAAATAAATACATATATTATCCTTTGCTGTTTGGTGGAGCGTGTATATGTTCCGTGTTTTCGTACCCGTATTTCAATTGAATAAGATACTATGGGCTCTTCAAAAATATTTTGTATTTGCGCTTTGATAACACCAACTTTAATTGTCCATGACATGTACATCGATTGTTTTATGATGTGTCATGCTTCACTTTAGCAACAATTATATTATAGAGTCTAGACATTAAAATAATTAATTACTCCGTTTCTACGTATGTACCTAATTCAATTTGATAAAGTAACGTAAGTACTTATTACATTTACTAGTAGCTATTCAAATCCCATTGTTATTGACCTAGAAGCTTTTAGAAAAATTGCTTAATTAATAACGAAATGCTTTTGAATAGATGACAAATCATGTACTTAGTCACTGTTCATTAATCATGAAAAGACATTTTGGATGGCGCAGATCACAAAAGAGAGCACTTGAGTTCAAAAACATCGAACACGCTGCAAAACATTTTACTGTAGAGCCTGTTTTATTTTAGCTGAAATTTATTATTAATTGCTAGTATCCTAACTTTTTCTTTTTAAGTACAATCACGAGCATAAATATATTACTATGGACAGCTCGGCAATAATATCTGATTTCATGAGTCAGCCATTAATATCTGTCGCCAAGATGACGGCAATTATATAACATAATTTGTGGAAGGCATATACAAGTGGCAGCTAAATATGGTGACATCAAAGGAACACCAAAACTATCTGACGTTCCAAAATATAGGATGCCTAGAATGCAATAATTTCGGACATGTGTTGCGTTATAAATATCTGCCTACTCAGTTAAATTCAGAAGAATTAGATACCTCGTTGTTATAAAAAATCTGACATCACTTTGGCAGCATAAAAATCTTACTTCTTAGTTTTCTTCTAACGTCGCAATCAATGCCGCTCATATTACAAAAATATGTGATATCCCACTGGAAGCATATACGCATATGACGTAGGTAGTCATGTTTGAAAGTAGAAATGTCAATAAAAAGCGATATTTTAATTTTTGGCAACTGAGCCGATGTCGTCTGCTAATATCTTCAAGTAGAATTTTATAGTGCATTGACTATAAAATTCTACTAGTAGGTAGGAAAAAAAAATGTTGTTGTAGTTTATATCCAGAAAATTCAAGATTTCGTATGCACTGATTCCGATATAGTAGAAAACTCGAAATATTATACTGTTAGGTTTATAAGCTGCCAAAGTCATGTCAGATAGACGGATATTAATGGATGAATCATGAAGTCAGATATTATTGCCGAGTTGACCATAGTTATATATTTATGCTCATGATTGTACTCAAAACAATTTAAGGAACATTGCTGTGTTATTGACAATTCATTTTTAAATTTTACACTCGGTGGCTTGGAAAAGTTTTGATTATCGCGTCAAGAATCAAGTTCATTCAGAGGGAGAAGAGATATAAGGTTTTCTAAACTTTCGTACGGATAGAAGCAACATAAAGAATGCACATTCTTATCTCTACGCTCAACAAGGTTTAGAATAGAAAGATAAGTTGTTTTGTAACATTTATTTAGAATACGAATAATTTATAGTGTTCACAACAATGCATAAAGTCTATGCAAAGTTGGTATTTTTTGTATCTTTTATAGCACTCTATCAAAAAAAGTGATGTAATTCTTCGTAAATATTTTGTAATTTCTTTATCTAATCCATACTAATATTATAAATGCGAAAGTATGTCTGTCTGTCTGTCTGTTACATGAAATGTAGTATAGAGAGAGTTTGAGTCCCGGGAAAGGAAATATGATAGTTTTTATCCCAATATTCCTACGGGATCGAAACTTATGCGGGTGAAACCGCGGGGCGCTGCTAGTATTTAATATTTATAACGGCTCATCCCTCGTTCGAATTGGTCCGTTATTATTATTATATACCTAATAATAACAATATTACGTCAGTATGTATTAGATACATCCAAGAAATGTGCTTTTGATATTCTTGTCGTGTTGTTATTATAATACGAACTTGCTTTTGTATATTGGATACTAGCGATTGACCGCGACTTAGTCTGCGTGTATTTTGCATTTCATCATTATTTTATACAAATATCCAGGATGAAAAGTAGCATACGTCCTTTTCCATGTCCCAGGCTACTTATACGTCGAATTTCTTAACGATCGGTTCAGTGTTTTAGGCTTGAAAAGGTAACATACAGACAGACTGCAGTATTACTTTCGCTTTTATAATTAATATATTAGTATCTGTTAGTGTGGAGGTATGAATTTACAGATATACATATTTTGGTAAGCGTGTATTAGTAGCGGTAGAGTATAAAGGCAAAACTGGACTATCCTAAGATTGTAATATGTATTTAGGTATGAAGGTTTAACCGAAACGCCAAATTCACTGTGCGCAAACATACTGCCACTGCTCTGTATCCGACGTGACATTTCGAATACAAGTTTGTAACCTATAAGTTATAACCACTCTTAGAACGTACGCGTATGGCATATAAAATACTGCTCTTGTTACAGTTCGCCTCATAAACTGCAAATAATAAGGTCCATCACAGCCATTCAGTGTACCTACATGTTTTACGCTACTTTTTTTTTAATTTTCGCAGAGAGCGACAAGCGGAAATATGACGCTTGCTCAGGCGGGATTTTTCTGATTGTACAAAAAGCCAATTGGAAATAAACAGAAACTAAAACTGGTATGTTGGCTACAAATATTATTGAGAAATAGTAGGAGAGCGTTTCCTTTGAGATATGATCGTGCCCATCGTTAGAAGTTTTTTATTGTTGGCCCGATGCCAAAAATCCGAGAAATGATTTACCGGTTAATACTTAGGTATAATGCCCGTGTCAATATCCCTGTAATTTGATTATCAATGTTTTGACTCATCCACATGGGATTATTCTTGTTTCGTACATTCATGATCGCAGTCCGCTGATTTGATATTGAGTTAATTTTAATTTTTTCGTTTTTGGATCTTGATTTTTTTGATTCAGCAGTACTATTCTGTAAAAATCTCACCATGAAACTTAGTTACAGTGAGATGTCAATCCCTAGATTGCCTAGTGTCAGGCAGTATGATAGTTCACTTCAAGCTCACTTCACCTCAGTTGCCTAGTGGCTGAAATTCATGTCGAAGTTTTGATTAAACAAACCTTGCTTCAGTCACTCCGCCTACCAATTTCGTATGATGTTAGAACTAATCTGGATAAAAGGACCGGTTGTTTGTTTTGATACTGGTGTGTCGTTTGTTTGTCAACTCGTTCGACAGCGCTGGGCTCTTGTTAACATGTTTCGTGTCGACGACATGTTGCCTTGTTAGTGTCGGCCATTAGTGACATACAGGGTTTGGACGTGAACTGATTTCTATGGGTTGTACTGGCAGCTGAGGGATGAATGTATTGTGTGGAGACAATATTATTATAATCGGATCGTGTAACATTTGCACGTTGTAGGTAAGTAATTGGAATAGCATGTTTTTTTTTAATACTCTACTTTCTTATTAGCAAGAGACGGTCTTACTACCTAATTCATAATTTTACCGACAATATTGGTGTGAAACCGAAGAATACTAACAGTCCTTTGGGCTAATTAATATTACAATAGGTCCTCAGAAAATTTTCCTTATCATATATTTTCCCAATTAAATAGCGTAAATTGGAGGTGACGCTTCAAATTTCTCTCATATTTTCTTTAACAAAAATAATGTAGGCCTTCAGCAGCAAAGTAGGCGTTACAAAGCTAATTACTTAAGGTGAAACTAGTCGCGAGCTCGAACTCACTGGTGGTTATGGCCAAGGTGGTTATGGCCAAAAAACACCCTGTCTCACCTGGCTTCGTGTCCGACAGAGACAGTATCAGTGATGAACAGTTAGACGCTAGTCTACACGCACAACGTCTAGTTTCACGCACAGAAACACCGTTCCGAAATGAAATGCGAGTAAAAAAATTCGAATAGTGCTTTGGTAAATAGAATTTTATGAAAAACCTCTGCATAAATCAATTACAAATAAAGTTTATTGAACTTTTCAATAACTTAGCTTTGTCGGTACCGACTTTGTTTTGAAGATTTTACAGTTCTTTTATTACTTATTTACACCCAAATTTACGTTAAAAATAGCAAGAAAAACGAATCTTTGTTGGCTCATAACTTTTAATGGCTTTTTATTTTACTATTCTGTTTCCGTTGAGACAAAATTAATAATAAGACGTATCGATATCATGTTTAACTTTGGATGCAAAATATCAAATAAAAAAATGGAGTAATACTATCCCGGTATGGAAAAAATAACGACTAGTAGCACCTTAAGAAAGCTACGGCTGTCAGTAGTATTCAAAATCTACTCGTATTAAAAGAACATTTTGTCTGAAGGTTTATTAAACTTAAATTAAAAAAGGTATGATTTGCTGTTGAAATTAGGTTTGAAGAAACCATAGATCCGATGGAAGAAACAATGTTTATTCTGCAACTCAATAAAACAAGAGAATATTTATGTTTTCTCTGCTTCGATATGCCAATGTTCATTGTTTTATCTGCGCTACAAGCAGCTGTCTTTAAAATTGGATTAACTCGTCATGGCCGGTAATAAATAAGTCGCTGTAAACAATGCGGCGGCCGTACAGCTTTATAAAATTTTACAATTTTGTTTGCGGAAATAAAAATGCTTTTAATGATGCCGTTAACTGTTGGGATGGATACCGAAAACAAAAAGCGTAAGGGATGGTACACTGGGTTTTCAGTTTTATAGGTGTCATAACGTGGAGAAATGCATAAAATGGAGTGTGTCCGGCATGTTAGTAGTGCAGTACCATTCCAGCGAAGTTAGTGCTAATCAATAGTGTTACGTGACTTAACGTGACTCGTCCGACGATTTGCCGATGAAAACCAAGTTTCAAATTGCTCATGCGATGGTTTTGACAAACAAGTGCTTACACTGGTTTGCAGAACTTTTATGTGTTAAGTTGGCATACATTTTATGTATTAATGTCACTCGTGAAATAAATCTCCTGATCCTGTCTTATACATTCGTATTTGAATACAGAATCCAATAGTCGTAGCTACGATTGGCACAAAATGTACTCGTAATACAACTTTTCTATAGTGAGTGTAGTGACGGTCGCTCCAACGCCAGCCAAGGGTTAGTTACTTGCGTGGGTTTATAAACAGCTGATCGTTGTGTACTATTCATTTCTTTCATTATCATATTAATAAAGATTTACATAATATAAAGGCGATGCTTATATTTTCCCAATGGAAAGATAGAAGTGTACCGTCACGAGCATAAATAAATAATTATGGACAGCTCGGCAATAATGTCTGATTTCATGATTCATTCATCATATCTGGCGTCAAAATGACGGAAACTATATGAGATCATTTGTGGCAGCACAAATACTATGTGACATCGATGGAATACCAAAACTATCTGACGAGACAAGCGAAGCCAATGGGAATAGGATGTTGCATCAACTTCAATAAGTTGTCACCTCTTAGAATATAATAATGCTATAGATATGTCGCAGCCAACTGGTTTGATTAGCCGCTTAGTTAACCGCCTAGCCTTTTAACTAAACGGCGGCTGTTCAACTAACGGCCTGAATGGTATTCAATTATAGTTTAGGTTGGAAGTCTGTAACCAATCACGCGCGAGCCGAATTGGTCGCAGTAACTAAGCCAGGCCACCCCGAATTAGGTACCGGCTAATTTAACCAGTTGGCTGCAACAGATACACCACTTCCCAGTGAGTAACTGGACAAATCTATGCCTTTTATAGGACACAATTTAAGCTGCTTTGCGAATTTCCTGTTTCTTTCCCAACTGAAAACCCGAACAGTTATTTGTGTAACCTCAAAATTAAAATCAGAACTTGACGCTTTGAAACTTAAACAAATTTTTAAATCAATTTTGTATAAGTTTTGCTAACCACTATTTGTTGACATATACAAAGTAAAATTCATTGCCTCATTGGTCTAATGGCCGCAAGCGCAGCTGCTGAGCGGTGGGGGACTGGGTTTGATCCCCTGATCGGGAAAAGATGTATTGGGTTTTTCCATAAAGATTTTTTCAGTAGAAGCCCGGAGTTTGGATTTGTGCCTGTTAGTAGCAATTAGCTTAAGTACTCCTTATTACTTTGGACTTACATATTATGCCTGGCAAAGTGAGGTGTGGTAGGTACTCTCTGCCTAACCCTCCGGTGAATCCAAGCGTGATGTAATGCGATAAAGTAAAATGTTAATAATGTGGACCTGTGCAAAATTAATTAATAAAAATGCATTGGCAGTTCACATAATTGACAGCGGGGGTGGAGTAGGCGACTTCCCACGGATTTACGCTTCTATAGATCATGGATAATTTGCCTCTATCATCCTCGGTTCTCTTAGGACTTAAGGCTACCACTCACTAACCACTACAGCACTTTAACCACTCGGAACTACGTTATGTCAATGGTAAAAGAGTGCAAACGACGTTGAGCGAACGAGAACGGTCACTTCAGGACTTTAGTAGTGTGTGCTTTCCGAATTCAGGAACTGGAGTAAGACCACCGTCAACTTGATACTTGAATGAACTTAGTGTGTGGCTAAGAAATACACTTCTCCTTGTAGAGCAAGTGGTTCAAACTACAGAGCGCTCAATTTTATTATATTGAGTCGTATACAATTTCAACATAATAGTCTTACCAAGGAGTATGGTGTCACGCAGTAACTGGGTCGTGGAGGTCAGATAGGCAATCGCTCCATGTAAAATATGGTATGGTATTCAGCTGCATTCGGTTAGACTGGAAACCGACCACAACATAGTTGGGAAAAGGCTAGGCAGATGATGATTATGATGATTTCTCAAGAAGGTTAATATAGATTCTTTGAATTGTTAACTCGATCTATAAGCCGGGCTTTAGCGTGCACCCTAGGAAAGATCTTGTGTCGTTCAGTCTCAAACAAAAGGTCGTAAAAAGCACCTGTAAAAGGAGTTCTAAAAAAGCATCATATTCAGTTTAACTTTGGTTATAGTAATGTTAAAAGTTGGTTATCGTAGGTACAGTCGACCGCATGTGGGTGATAACACTCGCACCTTGAGCTGGCCTAGTGTAGTGCGGAGTTTCAGTAGAATAAAAGGAGCTGGCCTTTTTACATTGATTTTGTTACCACACCGTCGACGCGCTGTCAATTGTATGTATACAGAATTAACTAGAATCTATTTATTATTTATGTATTGTGGATGTGCTATGCCGACTAATGTTTTAAAGTTGTAATTTTATTTTATTTCCATTATTTAATTTTCAATTTAGTGAACCAATTAATTAATGTTTGCATGCCTTATATAAGGTAGATTGTACAAGGCTCACCCATCTTATTGTAACATCTTATTTTATGTACCTGCAATGGCTGCAATCTATGCAAATAAAATTTACGTTACTTTACTTTACAGGGTCAAATTAAATTAGCTAGTGAAACTTAGCTGACGTGATGGATATCGATATCTAAACAAGATAAAACAAAAAAAAAATTTGATAATTGAATTTTTGGGATCAACAACAACTAGTAGTGTAGTTACTTGAAATATCAGTTTAAACATCAGTTTTTTTTGTGTAAACTTCACAGACGTGAAGGGTAACACGACAAAACAAAATAAACTTATTTTCTCAACTCAAACTTGAAGTAACAATTTTTTTTTTTTTTTTTATTATTTTTGGATTACGATACTCGTCTGCGGAGTTTTGCTACCTAATTTGATTTGACCCTGTATATTAAGCATTTAATTGCACCACGGATATCGATACTATGAATTGCACCAATGTTTCCACAAATGTTTGCATTGAAATGGAGTTACAATGTCATTGTGTGCCTCGTTTATTTTAATGCTACTCAAACTAGCGAAAACAAACAGCTTTTTATTAAATTTCCCAATTCATGTTTGTGCAAAAATAATTCCTGCTGAACAGAGAACAGCAACATAACGAGGTTACGTAATGTCAAACTAGATGGAGAACATCGTTAATTAAATAATTACCCTAATTGGATACAAGTGTATTAAACCTATTAATAAGCGTTTATGCTAAGAGTATCTTATGTATTAACAAGGTACTTTAAGAGAAACCTTACATTACCCGCAACATATTCAAGAATATTGAAAAAGTGCGGCTACAATATAGTTGGGTGTATATAAATTAAAATTTTGTTAGTTTAGCTTTGTTGGCTTCTTGTTACACTTCAGTTGCTGTTACTAACTAAAACTACTCGTAATTCACTCTTCGGGAATCTCAGGTGGTTACAGGATTTACTTTCATGCCAGATATTATAAGGAATGAAAACTCTTTAGTATAGAAATATGAGGTACATGACAGGTCTAGAGCTGGAGGAAATTGCATCTTTTATGTAGCAGATCTCTATTCTATATCGCAATTGCTGTGACTCGGATTTCCTCAGATATAATGTAATACGTCTGCATCTTTCAGAACGCTGCCCGCCCACTCACTTGACGCGATGTCTCGCTGTAAATCTGAGGAGTCTGGGGATTTTGATTGTTGTTCATCCCGATGATATTTTTAGTGAGTTTCCGGAGAAAGAATTAGGTTTCTGACGTCGAGTGAGTATATCAAGTGGTGACGGAAACACTAGCTGTCGTAACGCATCTATAGAATTCCATTCGTCCAAGCAATGCTGTTAATTAACTAGAGTTTGCGTTACGGGATAATAAACATTATTGTAATGTTGGCAATGAATATTGGTAGGTATTGACAAATTAAATAATTTGTAGGTAAGACTGTTCGAAAAATATGTTCATTTTGTATCGGCATGCAGTTTACACATGCATCTTCGAAGCTCAATAAGTTGTACCAGTTATTGTTTGCTATTCAGAACTCGGTCGAATATTGTCGTATTCGCGGGATCGTTTATTTTGGGTGGTAGAGCGCCGAGAGCGTTGACTCAGTAAGATTACGATTTAAATATAGGCGGGGGCGAGTTGCCAAATCATTGGGGAAATGTTCGGACCCAGCATCGTGGCACAAGAATTTCATTTGCGATTGTTCCGTTAGAGGGCATGAACTCAATCTTGATATCAAATAGATGACATACATTTCTTGACGTCAAAGTGGATTCATGGACGTAAACATTACAGTGAATAAAATAGAAATACTTATGGTAGCTTATTGAACATTTATTTTCCTTTAATTGTTTGATTACTGAAGCTGATATCAAACAATTAAAGGAAATAAAGATGAACCCGTGGATGGGTGACCATCTTTACATACCAAGACCTATCTTGCCTCGGAAAGCACGTAAATCCCTAGCTGTCATTCGTGGATCTTTGAGAGTCGCTGTGGGTCGTCAGAAGCTTGAAAGCCTGACAACAAGTCATACCAAGGGGTATCGTATTACCCAGTTTTTAGGTTGTGGAAGTCAGATAGGCAGTCGCTCCATGTTAAATACTGGTATTCGGCTGCATCCGGCTAGGCTACACGTACCTACTTAATTTTCTTTTAGGTAGATAGTCTCTTCAAGAGAAAGCTCCATAACGTTCTAGGTATAGATTCATGTGGTATAGATAAGTTCATATCCAATCATGTTAGATCACTCCCGGGATGATCAATGCAAACTTCGCAATCCCTTCATTTGCCTACGCTTCTCTTTCTTTTCTCAAATGTAAAGATTGTTCCTTTTACTTTTATATTTTGGTGACCTTTTTCATTGTGTTCTTATCTTTTATTGGTCAAAATTGCCGGAAAATTGTCCCCTCATGGACCGGCCATGAATATAAATTATTTCGACTGCGCCTCGATTCGTTAGTTCTCACTACAAACAAAACTTAGTTAGTTAACTAAGCTAAACATGCAAATTGGGAAGCTAATTGTGAAACGTAATTCCGGAGTGCTTACAAAAACATGGGGAATGATATTAAACAGATTCTTAATCGTATTATCGAACTAATTATTTTATTCATTGTAGCGTTTCCCCGGTCTTCTAGGTTCTGCTTTGTTTCGAAGTTAATTCAGCTGGTTTTAAGACATTACAAGTACCTACCTACCTTAAATGCGGGTACCGTTTATAAAGGCAAATAAATCTCTTAATCAAATTGTTATGTCGTTATTTATTTACTGTCGTTAAGGTGCAGGGACCATCAAATGATCCACAGCTTGCACGTTTGAAATAAATAGTCATTGGAAAAATACAATTATGACGTCATTTCTATGTTTACTTCACATTGCGTGTGTGCAAGGACAATGTAATAAAATCTATTTTCTTTGCATTTGAATTATGGAGTACCTACGTAATGGTTTTTCTCCATGTTTAGATAAAATTAACTCATGACAATTATAGAACTAAATAAACAAGCAACATAGTTCTTGACGACTAGTTGCAAGCTGTGACTAGGATTTATAAAAAAACTTGCAAGCTTTCCATTGGTAGTCAGAACTTGCATGGCTGGAAGAACTCTATCAAAAACTTATTTTATTTATTTAAAAGAGTTATATAGCATCAATAAAATAGAATGGCTGGTGCTGATGGTATTCTTTGGTTTATCTTGATCATAGTCAATTCTCACACTGAAAATTCCCTCGAGAGAGAGATGCTCCATTTTACTGGAATTTAGTAAAAATTGTTACAAAGTGTATCAGCGATAAAAAGGCACTGACATATAGGTACAGCTTTTTTCTTTGTTTAAAAAGTTTTCTCCACTACAAGGTTTTATTTTAACAGCCATTTTCTTTTCGGCGTATGATTTATTTTGTAGTTTCTGTTACGTAAATTAATATTTGATTTTAGTTTTTTGAGGATTATTTTGTCATCGTTAATCCTGGCACATAAATGACTAAGTTGAAAGAACGGATTAGGTAGTTCTAATTTAACTACCTATTACTATTCTATATTTCAGTTATTTTATGTTACAGCAATGCTAAAGGTACCAAAATAATTCATATTACTCAGATACTTATCTAAATAATATAATAGGTTCGCAGTTATCGTTAGCGTTAGCGGCACCACGGAAAACGAATTATATGAGGAGTGAGGGACAACTTTTGTAAAGTATCGCATTAAAACTCCTGCCGTTCCTACACAACCTATGGTCTATAAAAAGTTTTTATTTGCAGGCTATCTCAGAATTTTATATGATACTAAAACTTCGCCGTTCATTCGTTAATTTTATTAAAATTATTAGCGCATTTTTACCTACCGTTTAAATATTTTTTACCGACTTCAAAAAGGAGGAGGTTCACAGTTCGTCGGAGTCTTTTTATTTTAATTTTTATGTATGTTCCCCGATTACTCAAAGACGGCTGGAACGATTTCAAAAATTCTTTTTTGTTTGAAAGGGTATACTTTCCAGGTGGTCCCATTGTCATCAAGTCAGGATCTGATGATGGGATCCTCGAGAAATCGAAGGAACTCTTCAAATATTTTAGGCTAGGTGCGCCTAAAATATTTGATGATTAACGATTTGGGTATTTTTTATAGTAACTTGTGCATTTGTTTTCGGAAAGCACCATTTGGTAAAGTGAAACTGATGATGAAGACCACAGACGGCCACAGGAACTACTCAATAATAAGTATTTCACGGGTTGCGATTCGATTACTTTAATATGGGTGCCAAGCAATTTATGCTCGTCACAATGCGAATGGTGAAATGGAGCTGATGGTGGAATACCAGGAGAACTCAACAATTAACGTCCCTGCATCCGGAAAAGCAATATTTTGTAAAAGGCGATGAGGAAGTTTACATTAGGCTATTGTAACTTCGATACATTATACTCTGACCCACTAAAAATCGAGAAATAAAAAAATTTTAACAAAAAAAAAAACAGCTTTAATTTCGGAAGTCTGGATCTGAATTTTAGGTTATTTTTTGCCACCGACTTCCGAAATTAAAATTATTTTTCATTTTGTAGTGTCTTTTTTGGAAGTCTGTTGTTTTTTGTTAAAAAGTTTTAAAGAATTACCCATTGGCAAAAACACGCCATGTTGCAAAATATGCTTATTTTTGTGTGGTAGATAAGTAGATATAATTGATCGAAAAATAATTATATGTCGTCAGTATATTGTGGTCGATAACGTAGTATCATTATCTATACAACAGAAACACTGCGGTTTAGGCAAGTTCTATTTGTGAATATTTTGGTTACATTTTATTCTAACCACTTCCTGTGTACCGTGATTACTGCATTGTTTGAAATACTACCCACTACATTCTTTATTAATTATGTAGGTATCAATAATACACAATTAATTAAAACAATGATGAATTCAATAGAAGTTCTACACACCTACACAGAATGTGTTTTTAAACATTTTCTACCGGGCATGGATGTATTTTACTTCAGTTATAAACCTTTGACTATAGAATAGAGTATTTCTATTCTGACTTGATTTTACTAAAGATACCGGATAAAGGAAACTGTTTTTATTTCTAGTAAGCGCTCAACCGTATGCACAACTATGAGTACCTACCTAATTTAGGTATACAATATGTCCCTAAATTAACGCACGCCACCAATCACCCCAATTAGAATTTATGTTCTACTCACGTTCTACGCATGCACACAGTCGTAGATGTATTAATAAGGGTCTAGTCATTGGATGCTTAATATCATGTCCTACGTGTCCTGTCAGCAGCACGTTACCTACAGGAACTGATGGACGCTAGTGATGGCACCAAATACGTTGTCGAATCCTGGGCCGAGTCCATTTAGATTGCCATTGTCAACACGCTAAGAAGAAGGGTCTAGCGCAGTAGGTACTTCGTCCATTTTGGTTTGTTTTACAGTACAGCGGAAGTGTGACTGTCATTATTTCATCATCTGCCTCATCTGCGTAGCCTTTTCCCAACTATATTGGGGTCGGCCTCCAGTCTGACCGGATGCAGCTGAATACCAGTATTTTACATAGAGCGACTGCCTATCTGGCCTCCACAACCCAGTTACTGGGTAATACGATACCCCTTGGTAATACTGGTTGTCAGATTTTCGGGCTTCTAGTCAGAAGCCCGAAAATCACACTCGTTACGGGTAGTCACCCGTAACGACTGTCAAAGATCCACAAATGACAGCCGGGACTAACGGCTTATCGTGCTTTCCGAGGCACGGACCCCTCGGTATGTAAAGATGGTCACCCATCACAGACCAACCGCGGCAAGCGTATTAGCTTAACCTGATCGATCGACCTGTGTGGCTGGTTTTATTTAGCCACGGGCCCCTCTGTGACTGTCATTATTTATGTAGTTTTAATTATTTTTGGGATAAACAATTAAGTAGATACATAGATTAAAAAAAAATCAGAAATCGATTCAGTAAACGGTTTTGAACAAACTACTTCCATAGTGTGCATTAATTTAGTTACACATTGTATGCAGGGTGGCAGGGATAGAGATGCGTGACCTTGTTACCATGGATTCAGTAGGTACATGAGTCTGGCCACGCCTGAGTTAAAAGTGTGTGTGTGTGTGTGTGTTAAGTTTGTGCGTCGATGTACCTGCGAGCCTGTATTATATTACTAGCTGCGCCTCGCGGTTTCACCCACATGAGTTTCGAAACCCGTGGGAATATCGGGTTATAAAGTATCCTATGTGTTAATCCTGGCTATAAACTATCTGTGTGCCAAATTTCATCCAAATCCGTTCAGCCGTTTGTGTGTGAAGAAGTAACAAACATACAAACACACTCACAAACTTTCGCCTTTATATTATTAAGTGTGATAAATGCGAAAGTAGTTACTTTGTCTGTGTTATTCCGATGTTTGACACGCTAGTAGACCATGATCTAGATTAAGACATACTTATAAGATACTTTTATCCCGGTAGGTAGTACGTTCCCGTGGAATAATTTCCGACCTCCACGAGGGCGAAGCCGATGGCTAAAGTAAGCAATCTTGGAAAAGTACCTAATATTGATTCTCACTTGGGATAATGCTTAGATGAATTGCTTGGATCGATCAACTATAAGCTGCCGTTAAAGAAAATTCAGTTGCGGACTTTGTGTCTTAGAAAAGACTTACTGCGGTTGCCTATCCAGATTAAATGGTAATTCATAGTAATTTGCTAAGCTCGTTAGTATTCGGATGTCGTTCGTAGACCGCCGCTTATATTATGCGACATATATTATCGACATATGCAAAGTTTGGTGATTATGGCAAATTATACCACTGATCGACTAAGTTAGCGGTTGTAGGAATGTTTATGTTTAACAACGAGTTTTCGAAACCTAATGTCGTCGCTTATTGCGTAACCAGCACTTGAAGTTCACAAATCAGAAAGCTTAATGATACTTTGTTTGCAAAATCTAGCCTCAAGTGTAATTTTTGTAATCGAATCCAATCGGCCCTTGACAATGTTGTAGCCACAAAGAAATAGAAAAATTGCCAAAGTTTAGAATTGATGTCACCACCCGAGGGTGAGGAGTAAGGACATAAATTAACAAACTTTGGCACAGTACAGGTGATTTATAAACATTTAGCTTGCAGGCCAAGTTTTTAAGTTATGTAGGTACACAATGTTGAAAATAAACGGCTTTGCACTAATTTGTTGTTACAATACCTACTATTGATAACACATAACTATAATCACATCTGTATTCCTCGCAGGATTGGCCAGAGGTGTACCTTTTAGTACACCCACATTTCACTTCACCAGTTATGTTTAAGTCCCATGGATTAGGACCCTATATTTCCATCAACCGACACAAATCTAGTCTCCGGACTGCTACTGAGAAATTCCAGATGGAAAACCCCAATGTCACTTTTTCCAACCTGGAAATCGAACCCAGAACCTCATGCTTAAATACTAATGACTTATCCCAGATCTTACTGAAATAGTCGTCTCTAAAGTAAGCTATGTGGTACACCATTGCACCAGTCGAACATCAAAGCAGTTAATCTTTCAAGATGCTTGAGATGTATCAGTAACAGTTCTTTGATCAGTTCATACTTCAATCATCCGCTTCAGAAGTTTTGTAACTTACTTGTTCAGTTATCAACATGCCGAGCAATAATATTCCAGAATGCTAAATTTAGATATCAGTTTATAGTGTATACTTAATGTAGACACGCTTCAGAGAAAGAAAATAGAAATGAGCCAGTACATTGCGTGCATGTAACCCACATCCATAAATCCTTGCAGTGTATTATAATATTATAGCCTTAACGTAATATATCTTACGTATATATAGTTTTGGGATTCAGGTCGGGCACCAAGGATGACCGGCATAACTTACTGATAGAAAAGGGCTAGGAACTAGATTAATAACTAATGATATAGTTGAACAGATGTTACTGGATATTTAATGACAACGCTGTAGTCTGAATGGTATGAGCTCGCTCGCACACTGCATGACGGTACAGCACTGCATCTGCAAACATCCATCAGTTTGCCCGCTCATGCATATTCAGTGGATGCAAAGCGGTAAAGCTGAATTGTAAAAGTCAGGACCGCTTGTAGTGAATTTATAAAATGGATTTTTGTGCCACATATAGGTACAAAAGATGATGCTGAGAGAGAAGCGTGTATTTTAAGTTGATTCATCATAACTATACTATACTAGTTTGAAGATAAATGTTAAAATCTAAGAATCGAATAAAAACAAGATCTCGTCAGACGCCTTGTGCGCGGTTTGTGATATTTACTCTTGTGCCACAAAATTCGTGTTGGCATTTTCAAGAACATTCAGACCGCGTTTAGACAACAAACTTAAATTTCTGCAAAGCGACGCTAAATTTCGGTTTTCTTAGAATTTTGGTAACTTAATATTTCGTCGATGAGGAAGTTTTAAGATGTTCCGGATATTCAAGTATTGAAACTGCACTGCTATGCCCCTTTCTTTCTTTTTTAAACTAAGAAAACAAAAAGTACTAGGTACTCCCATCTGGAGTTTCACATTACCTACCGTAATCTGGCCCTACTTTGCTCCTAAGGTGGTAAAAATGCTCCATTTCCGAAAAATTATTAAATCTGATTTTACGTACTGATACTCTACTATTTAGTAGAATCCAATATTTTTATCTGAAAATATTGTTCTAAATATAGCGACACCAGAGTTGACAGATGTCAAAGTTAGCCCTTATTTTTTTCTGTGTGTGTTATAGAAATGCATCGCTCTTCGAGGTGAAAATTTTGGAGCAAATAAAAATGACTAAGTATAACTATGCTCTATTGAAAAATAAATGACAAACCTGTGAAGAGAAATTACGGTGCAAAGTTACCCCTGCATAAGAACTACTTTGCTCCAAAAGAAATAAAAAAAATAAAAAACTTGGTCACTAAATACAATAATGTATTTAATGTCAGGTTAAACTTTAATAGTACTATTATATACACAATACATCACATTACTGATTTAGGCAAGATTTAAAAAGATGTGGATTAATAAAAAAAGTTGGATCAAATTTTGGTGCAAAGTAGGACCAGTTTACGGTACTCATCAAAACTAGTTAAAACTCTGCTTCGCAAAATGTGGATATCGAATCAGGCACGAATACAGTATCTATTAATTAAACAATTTGATGATGATAATCCAGTTTCCCAAGTACCTACATGTTTTTGTGAAGGCATTATTATCATCATCAATTTAAATTAGGGCCAGGTGTTCGGCCTCGTTTTGTAAAACAATGCTCCGCAACAAAATGCCCGTAAGTCAAATATAGCAGCTTGGTTTTAAATAGCTTTGAGGAAAATGTGTTATGTTAGCACATAATTGGTTTGATTTTACATAGAGAGCGAAGTCGATGTTTCCCTGCATGATAAATTCTTTGGGCTCGAATCTCGATGCCGAATTCCCACGGGTTTAAGTTCACCTGCGTGTACCCCGGTAGTACCTTTGTAATCCTTAGATTATTTATGTATGTGAGGTAGAATAATAAATGAGCTCCATCAATAAAATGTTTTGGAACAGAGCTTAACGTTTGTTGGTTTATTTATTTTTATTTCGGTGAGTCATCTGGTTTTCTGGCTATCTAATTATGAAAATCGAGTCTTCTGTCAAGTTCAGAAAGTCCGCGCTGGTGTTTTATTTCATTCCTTTATCCTCACAGGCAGAGTGATGAATATGTAAATTGGTGCCTAGTGGAATAGCGGTATTTCCTCGATAGGCATGATAAAATATTCTGTGAAATTTGATTTACAGGAGTTCCGTACTCTAATTGGATAATGATAAATTTAATTCGCAAAGTAGGTGCTAATTTGATTAAATAGATGCTTTTACCGCTTTCAGCCTTTAAGTGTCGCGGGGAAACATCTAACTAGCTAATTCATTCATGGTTTCAGTTACTTACATGTAACTAACTTATGTTAAAGCCCTGTCGCACGTTGATGTAATATGACTATGAGCAGTGTAAATATTAAAGCGGGCTGTTTTGGCGTCTGCCAAAGCCATATGTTAACATATGTGTGTTGTGAAGATTGCATAGTTTGTTCGATCCCATCAGTTCACTCTCACTTACGCAGATATTGAGTTAAATCCCCGAATTAACATGTAAATGATCTAATTACTCGATCTAATTGTGATTGTACTAGATAAGCCCTTTGCAATTTATATAGTTAATGGAACTATGTTATCTTCATAATATCTATCAAAGATATAATATAAATCACGATGCAGCACGGTGTTGTGGATTTAAAAGTTTGTTAACACGTTTTTTGCAAAAAAAATTGGACACCATCCAATGAAACTAAAATTGTTTTAAATATTGGCGACTTTAAATGTCATGTGCATGAGCATTACACGCATCTTTAAATTTTAAACGAAATCAACCTTTTTATTAAGAAGCTCTTGTTATTATTTCCGTACTGTTGGCGGTTTACGCTTTTGCAGTCTGGACGTTGTGATAATATGAAAACCTCTCACTATAGTTAATGTCTACATTAACGGAATGATTTTATCATATCTTATAATGCCGTTAAGGTACCTACGATTAAGGAATCACAAAGTCGTAGGTGGCAATAGTTTAACGAACAACGAACTTATTTTTTTTCAATAATTAATAGCCCATCCAACAGTATCAAACCAATTACAACTTAAACCAAATGCCAATTATAGAGAGCCGTAGGTAAGCACGTTTGATTGTGCACATCGATCATAAATCCATTCAGTAGACAAGAGAATGGCTGCTCCTGCATACCTATTCAGTAATTTCGTTTTATGATCTTCAACATCATGAGTTTGAATGAGAATAGGTACACCATGGTTCTTTGTTTGCTCCTGCTATTGTTCCGTCACCTACGAGTATAAATGATGGTCTTTCTAACCGAATCTACATCTTCCGTAATATCCTTTATTTAACCAACCCGAAGATCTAATGGCAAGCCTCACAGAATAAAAAATCAAACGGTAGTGGTTGTAAATATTTGCACATCTTTCACCTGGTTCCTACGGCTGCTTGAAAAAGACGTCGTTATCCCAGCGTTTCCTGCTGGCGCCTTCACCTCTCCTCATTTCCTGTGTAGTTAAAAAATATACAACACGAAATAACAATTTTGCACATAATTATGTCGGCCAAGCAATAAAAAAAATGATTTATGTTCAGTGCTGATACTTATGCAAACAAGTAATTAACGCTTTTATTAATTAATTCTAAGAAAAATGAAGCTGTATTATAAATCTCACTATTGGCTTGAACCGACATATTAAGCGGTGATTAATTGCCATTCTGACTGTTTTCAGTTCTCGCTCACTTTCCCTAATAGGGCTTGTCGGGCGCTTAAATACCATGACATTGATCTTACTTTATCCTCGCTTTAATTACACCTCGTCGACGTTGTCATTTCAAACTATTAAAATGGCCATCAACCTTATGTGCTAATAAGATCACACAGCTCAGATATTGCTGTGTCTTGTTTAAATAGTTTGCCGTATTAGGAGCTGGAAAATTAAACGTAGAGACTATAGTGAAGAAAATCTTAAGAAGTTTATAACATATATAGAGAAAAGATAAGTTTATAACTTTTATAGAGAGAGAATTAGAGAAATATGTCTTTTTCGGAAATGCACACAACTTGTGATCCAAATGTAGCCTATAATATTTTCATTGATTTGTTTAAGTTATTTTATATTCCATTTAGATATTTATCACTATTAATACTTATCAAAAAGCTCACCCACACGTACACGCACGCCACCAACAAAGAGAACAGCGGTTTAAAATCTGCCGAGAATTGTATACCTTTCTTTAAAAAGTACAGTGTCTTACCATTAGCTTCACTCTATAATTTAATTGATTGATAGTCTTCGTGGAACAAAATCCTGAAATTTTATATTAGCATCTGAAGTTTTCTATCGAGTACGATTGTAAGCTTCAGATGCTAACACAAAAAGTTCAGGATTTTTCGAACACAGAAACGGTTTTCAAAAATCAATGATTTTCGGTTTAAAAATCGAAATCGTCTCTGTGTTCGCAAAACTGATACTGACTTACCCCCTAATTAATAAACGTATTATATCAAGGGGCCTAAAAAGGCCACTTTGGCAGAATCATAAAAGGATAACATTATACATCAACATTTTATCAAGAAGAAGATAAAGCGTTGTGTAACTATACAGACGTTATGTTACGTTTATTAGTAAGGGGATTAATGTATGAGTATTTTTCATAAGGCACCAGTCGTTTATAATAAACTGCCAAAGGAGCTAAAAAAAATCATGTTAATTTCGCGCGTACCCTAAGTAGCACGATACAATAGAAAATCAATTGTCTCTCATCAGTTATTTATCTATGGGCCAAAGCAGCCTGAAAATAAAAGTATTATTATTATTTATTTTATTTTACATAACTCGGGACCATGCGGTCCCGGTCCTTTGGAAGGCGTACGAGGTGCCGAAGCCAACTCGCAGAGGCCCCTTACGAAATTTTGATGAAATGCGGCACCAACCGAGGAATATCCCTGTATGCACTATGCAAGTGCATCCAAGGATAACCCCCGGTTGGTGTAGGACTATTGCAGGATATGGAAAAATAAAAAGTTGGACTATTGGTTTGGGTGGCTAAAGTGGACCGGTTTCCAGGAACTATGGTAAAACTATGACCCCTGCCTGATCAATGCTTTATGTATATACACAGATAAAATAGCAGGGGGTGACTTGCACACTCAATAATGGGCCCCCGAAAACGGCCGCTAGCACATAGTGACGTAGCGACAAGGGGGCAAGGCAACATGTCCTGAGGTGCTTATGAGGAGTGGAGAGGTATTCCACGGCTACAAGGACAATCCCGGAAGTACGGTCAAGATCCCTACCAGGATCTTACTGGAATACTTCCTTCCTCCGAGCACGTTTGCTCTTGCGAATCTCCACTCAAGCCGGCCAATAAAGACAAGAATGAGGTGGGAGCTCTGTTCCTCTTCAATGTTCACTCCAGCCGGCCAATAAAGAACTATGCTTTGTCAAAAAAAGTTTTTTTTCTATTATTATAATTTTTTTCTTAAATCTTCACTAAACTATTTCAGAATTTTTATTTAATTACATATTATAAAATTGAAATAAAATAAAGAAAGAAAAATAGGTTTTTAGGTTTAAAATGAATGTTTAAGTGATGAGACCCCTAAAGATACAGTAATAGTTACGAGGATATAATTATTACCATGTCTATTTTACCAATAGACTCATGTTTGTGAACTAGTCGTCCATACTTTAAATTTCTACTTGAAGTTTAGCAAACATCACATCAGTCGAACTTTGATGTGGATTTTATTTGATTTTCAAACACGTACAAATATCGGAAATTCGGAATCATGCGTGAACTGTGTAAACGAATGTGGATTTCCGTTAAATTTATATTCCAACTGGCTTTTTTATCTTAATTACAGTAATAATTGCTTACCTAGCAATCGCATATGCATTTGTGTTAACACGGAGATTAAGTAAACAAACTGTTTTAGTATGATAATTTAAATAAACAAATAAAGTCCTCCAGACCGTCTTTTGGCCGCGGCGGCCAATCTCAGCGGAGCCTTCGGCGCGGGAGATATTATAGTCACCTGTGTATGCGCGCAGACACAGGTGCACAGTGCACTCCCTCTTCCTTCGCTTTCATAGTTCGATGAGACGGTAATCCGACACGCCCGGAAAGAGATCAGGCGCAGGACCAATGGCTGCCCCGCGGTTGCGGTTTTTACTGCCCCGTTTGGTTTCGTGGTCGCAAGCGCGACTGCTGAGCGTGGGGTCCTGGGTTCGATTCCCGTGTCGGGCAAAATGTTACCTATTGAATTTTTCCATTAGGAATTTCTTAGTAACAGCCCGGAGTTTGGAAGTTGACGGTGTGATACCCCCGTGGCTCGGAAAGTACGATAATATAAGTAAGACAAAAGAAAATGAAAATGATTCCTTGTTAAACTGTTTTTTTTTTCAATCCATTAGGGTGCCTAAAAAGGCCACTTTGGAGAATCATAAAAGGATAATATTATGAATTATAACATGGCGAAGACAGTCTGTGTTTTTTTTTCGCTGCACTATCTACGTAGGTACAATCAAAGAGATTGGGATTGGATTCAATCCAAATCCAATCCCAATCTCGATTGAATGGTATTTTAGCACAGCAAAAAAAAAATTACTGAAAAATGCTTCACCAATGGGATTTGATACGATTAACTTAACAGTTAACTGTCCATTATGTTATCCTTTTATGATTCTACCAAAGTGGTATTTTAGGCCCCAAGCACTTACTAAGTGTATGTAAGTGTATGTACTCACTTAAGTAAAACATTATTAGCAATCGAAATTCAAATAACAATGAATCAAATAGATAAAGGTGAAATTGAAACAGACAGCTACTCAAAAACCTATGTGAGCACTACAGTAAAAGATCAAAAACACTACAAACTGAAAAATAACTTTAATTTCGGAAGTCGGTGTCTTAGGGATCAGTATTTTAGTTTTTGCCACCGACTTCCGAAATTAAAGTTATTTTTCAGTTTGTAGTGTTTTTTTTGGAAGTCGGTTTTTTTTTTGTTAAAAAGTTTTTATTTCTCGCTTTTTAGTGGGTCTATTTATAATTTATCTAAGTTACAATAGCCTAATGTCAACTTGCCCATCGCCTTTTTATATAATATTCCTTTTCTCGATGCAGGGACGTTAATTGTTGAGGAGTTCTCCTTTTATTAGTTTTTAGATTAGATGCTGATAATCCTGGCTGCAGCATCAGGCCAGACTTATGTCAACATTGCATTGAACATAAAATTAGTCCTGTTTAAAATGAGCCCAAACACGACTACGGTGCTCTGTAATTTCAAGGTTTGTACTTTTTCTGATGCTCCTGGCTTCAGCATCAGGTCTTCGGTGTTCCTCAGTAACAGTACGTTTATCCAAACATCGAGCCCTTTTCAATGAGCCTAAACACGATATATCTGCTGTTAGTTGTCGAGGAGTTAGGTACTCTGCAGACTATCCTGACTGCAGCATCAGGTCATGACTTGATAATCATGAGACCAAATGTGGCAAATCAAACAATCAAACATCAAAACAATTTACTAAAACAGTCCTTGCCTGTTCGAGTAACTTCTTACTGTTAAAGAGTTGTACCTTCCATCATCAGCCCAGCTACCTGAGATGGTGACAACCATACACAAATACACCAGATACTTCATAAAATATGCGAAAAACAATAA
Source organism: Oligia latruncula (assembly GCA_948474745.1). Lineage (NCBI taxonomy): Eukaryota > Metazoa > Arthropoda > Insecta > Lepidoptera > Noctuidae > Oligia > Oligia latruncula. The sequence goes on from OX419688.1 coordinate 9,622,067, forward strand.
GTGAGCCTATAAAATTTGAGGGTTGCCCTCGATTTCTCTAAGATCCCATCATCAGATCCTAACTTGGTGACAATGGGACCACCTCAGAACTATCTACTTTCGAACAAAAAAAGAATTTTGAAAATCCGTCGACAATTGGCGGCGTATTCGATGAACAAACATACAAAAAAAAAAAAAAAAAAAAAAAAAAAAAAAAAAAAAAAAAAAAAAAAAAAAAAAAACATACAAACACCCGAACATAGTACCTCCTCCTTTTTGTAAAGTCGGTAATAAAATATACATCATTGATAAATATAGCGCGATGATCAAATTGTATGGAACTGCTATTTGTTCATGGGAACGGCAATGACAGAAGGACGGACGCTGTAATATTTTATGTCAGTACATTGACAAGCAGACAGATGACGCGCCGGAAAATATTATTTTTGTTGCGATAACTGACATTGTTATTTTTATTTGTATTTTTCTTTCATCGTCTCTTTTAATTGGACGAGGAACTATATTCTTATGTCATTTTAATATACATTATGTAGTTTTAAAACCACATAGCCATGTCAAACGAAAAGTAGAGTTTGAAGTATTTACAGTAGTATAGAATTCGAATAGGACTTAGATACTTACGGACTTACTTACATTCAAAAGGAACAGACGATAACATAAAACTTTACATTCCCAATCAGATAATAATCATATAATCAGCCTGTAATGTTCCCACTGTTGGGACACCGGCTTCCTCTCTTCGAGGGGGAGTGAACTGTAATCTACGAACCCGCACCTGTGGACATTCGAAGACATTTGACATCTAACAAGATGTCATAAGCTTCGAATTTAAAATTACAGATTCCACAAAATTGAAAACCTACCCACTCTACCCTTGAATGTGATGCGATAGAATTTATGACGATTGTAATAAAATCTCCACAGGTCACACAGTCAGATGGGTGACATTTCCGATTGATCAGTTTGACGGTCGTGATTCAAATAGACGAGTACGAGTAATGTATTTCAAAATCTATCTGACAGCTGCCGGTATCTATAGTCCCGTGCATCAACGCGTATGAATACCTCACAGCCATGTCATTTTCATGTCTGTGATAATTTCATTTGCCTCTGAAATTCACTGAAGCGGGCGTACCGCAGCATTGTCATAATAATATCATAGGATTTGAATTTAGATTGGACATTACTCGAAACTTGGCCACTGCGAATATTATCTTCATCTATACTCATATCATATTATAAAGAGGTAAAATTTGTTTGTTTGTATGTAGGGAGTAATCTTTGGAACCAAAAGTCGGATTTGAAAAATTCTTTTTGCATTTGATAGCCCAATTCTTGAGGAAGGCTATAGGCTATTTAACACCACGCTATGACTCTTAGGAGCCGAGCAAAAAGAAAAAAAGTCAGAAAGAATGCTAAGTGAGAACGAAGTAGTAGCACGGGCGAGCGATGGAATGCGACGCGATGGGTCGGGGGCCAAAATTTCACGCGGACGAAGTTGCGGGCAGAAGGTAGTGTAATATAATTATGTACATTTAAGTTTGAGAAGTTAGTAAAGCTTGATTGATGGTTTAGACATACTCGTGTATCTTTAGGTAGCTTCATAAAGTTCTTGTTACAGGGACACTAGGACAGTCGAAGAAATTAAAAAATGAACGGTAATTATGTGACGAGAGGTGTACCTATACTCGTAGTCACCCACATTTTAATTAATTATGTTTATGTCTCATGTAATAGGGGACGAGTCTGTGCCATCAACTGGGCAGACATCCAGACTCCGGGCTGCTACTGAGAAATTCCAGATGGAAAAACCCATTAGCACTTTGCCATCAATCGAACATAGGACCTCGTGCTCAGTAGCGCTTGCGACCACTAGACCAACAGTCAGTACTTGCGTATTAAAGAAAATCAAGTTGTGAATTTGGTTTTATTTGGTATTCGATACTTATCAAATGTTTTTTTAAATAAAAAGTGAAGAGGTATTAAAAAATAGGTACCGCATGCTGAAAAAACAGAACAGTAGGAATACTTTAAAATACTTTACGGTTTGACTCGTTAAATGAATTTCCCATAAAAGTTTTCTAAAGGGAATCGTTAAAACTGTGTTTATTGCTTGTTGCATCTATAGGATAACGTCACAAATTACAGTTACAGTTTTTCGTCGACTTAAGGAAATGGATAGATAGATGTTACAATAAAAAAAACGCTTGAATCGTACATATATAGCGTAGATATCGTCTGAAATGACACAGTCACACAAATCCTAACTGTATACTGAATAGCACGCCCACCGCACCTCGCGTAAACGTGATTAAATCTATTTATACAATTATGAAAGCGTATAAGCCCTTTTGTCCCTCTGTCACGTTTACTGACCGGACCGCAGTACAAGGGACTATCAATTATAGCAATCGAGTTAAAGCTACTTCCCACAAGCTGTACCGTATGTTCCCAGTCGCCCCCGCGGGGATTGCCACCGGAGGCAAATGGGAATAAAAATTCCCAGTCGCCACCGGCGGCGACTGGGAAGTCATTGCCCCCACTTCAGTTTCGCTGTACATTGCTTTCTCCATCGTAGAGAATAAAAGGATGAGACAACTTATCGTAAACCTGCCTCTAATCTTTTTCTTTTCTTTCTTTTTTTGACGTGACAACGTCTTAAATTAGGTTGCGGCTGGGAGTCACTTATGAAAAAGTGTAACGCTCGGTAACGTTACGATGAGTCACCGAACGAGAGAGAGGCCCGCCGAATGCCTTGCGTCTCTCTCCCACTCAACTATCATTCAATTCCTTGTTCCTATTGTGCAATTTAATTATATTCATATCAATAAATATTCTACCGAGAAAAAGACGTTGTCACGTAAAATCTTCGCCCGTAAAACCGACTTTACAGGCAACCATTTTTTTCTCTTTTGTTTTCTTTTTTTTTCTTTTAGTCCGCCTCTGTACATTTATGTGCTGGAAGTATTAAATCACAGATAAAATCAGACTTTTATTCCGTTACGTTACTATCATTGATCATTCGGATCGAATGATAGTAACGTAACGGAATAATAATGTGATACAAAATACCAGTTTAAATGTTTAATTTTAACAAGTTTATTGATATCGAAATCAAAATAAAAAAATATTTCAATGCACTTAGTCTTTTTTTTAAAGATTATTATTATTTATTTATTTAATACTTCAAGCACATAAATGTACAGAGGCGGAATAAAAGAAAAAAAAAAAAAGATAAAAAGATTAGAGGCAGGTTTACGATAAGTTGTCTCATCCTTTTATTCTCTACGATGGAGAAAGCAATGTACAGCGAAACTGAAGTGGGGGCAATGACTTCCCAGTCGCCGCCGGTGGCGACTGGGAATTTTTATTCCCATTTGCCTCCGGTGGCAATCCCCGCGGGGGCGACTGGGAACATACGAGCTGTACGTTTGGATTGGAAGGTAACAACTCTTGATAATAAAATGTATGAACAGCAGAATGTATTAAGACTCGCAACGATGGTATTAAAATGATTTAAAGTTGAACCTACAGAAGCTAAATGTTAACAAAATACAAACTAAATAACCACACTACAATACTCGATTTATAAAATTACCGTCCATAATGACTTTATATGCTGTAAACTATTGTTACATGATCCAGATGTATTCGCGCGATATTGGCGAATACTTACGTGTATGTAAACCGATGCATGCCAACAATAATAGTGGATATGCAGGGAAAACAGGGAGGGTTTGTTTGTTCGAACGGTGGAAAAGGGTTCATACTGAATTGGATTATGCGATCAACATAAAAATTGCACCGCAGCCATTGATGTTTTTAAACATCAATGACCGCAGCCTAGTGGAGTACGTAGTTTTCCTTCAATCGAAGTCACGATGGTTTATTGTATACAGTGTGTAAAAATACACATCACACAGTGCCGTAATTAGCCTTTTATGCGCCCGGTGCGAGCTGCTATAACCACGGCCTTTTAACCCACCCGTGTTCCTTCCTTAGCCCTTTGTTCCGGGCCAGCGGTAACCCTTTGGGACAATCCCACTGACCCGGCAGGCTTCCGTCCTAAAGAGATGTCAGCATCGAGGAAGGGGCCCCCTTCTTCGATGCTGACATCTCTTTGAGGCGCGCGTGCGCGAACACGTACGCGCCGTCCGGAACGGGCCTGGATCTGATCAGACGGTGAGCTACCCATTACCCTCCGCCCGCAGGCCCGCGCCTACGGAGGCCGAGACTCGTCACGTGGCTCCCGACGCCCGGAGCGTCTCCCGCGGCGGCTCGGACGGGAGGCTCTCTCCCTGAGCCGTCCCGCCACCTCCTTTGCTAGCATGACTGCTTCGCAGAAGGAGTTGACTGCCTCCCACTCCCTCTCGCCCCGGATCATGCCTTGCACCAGGGCCGGACGCGAGAGGTCGCCGCCGCTGCCGATCGCCTCTACGAGGACACGGCGGTGCTCCGCCCAAGCGGGGCAGACCTCAACCGCGTGCTCCACCGTGTCCTCTGTGCGATCCTGGCTATGGTGACACCCGGGCGTTTCCTCCCGCCTGATGATGTGCAGGAACCTCCCGAAACTTCCGTGTCCGGTGAGGACCTGCGCCAGGCGGTAGGTGAGGGCGCCGTGGCGCCTCTCTAGCCACTCCTCAAAGAGGGGTCTTATCGCCGCTATCGTGGCGTGCCCTGCGCTGGGTTGCGACAGTCGCTCTTTCCATGAGATCACGCCGGAGATCCATCCACTCCGCCGCGATTTGCCGCGGAAGCGGATTTTGCCCCCGGCGTAGTGCCTCCGCGCGCCACTCATATGGGTGCGCGAGGACTATCGCCTCCAGATCCCATGGCGGCAGTCCGGCAAGGTGGCTTGCCCGCCTCGCCCGAGATCGTGCGGTAGCCCCGGATAAGCCTTACGGCTACCACCTTCTGGGGCGCGTTCAGGTAGTGGGCGGCTCGCCGCCACAGTGAACGCGACCACACCGGGGCGCCGTATAGGGCCATGGACCGCACGACCACCGCGTAAAGCATCCGGCAGAAGGCGTTCTCAGGTTGGGCAAGAGCCGCTTGAAGGCGGCCCCGGCCCGTTCCAGTTTGGGGGCCAAACGTTGGAAGTGCTCGACGAAGTTCCACCGGCTATCGAGGACGAGGCCCAGGTATTTCATCGTCGTCTCGACGCCCCTCCTACCGTTAGTTGGGATCCCGATGGTGGCGCGTTCCGGGGCCCATGAAACGACATGGCCTCGACTTGTACAATGCCACCTCGAGACCCAACTATCCGGCAGTTGGGTCTCGAGGTGGCATTGCACACCTCTGCACGACTATCGCAACCCCGCGTGTCATCACGTCGGCCGTTACCTGATGCGACCTCCCCTGCGCCAGGACCAGCGTGTCGTCAGCGTAGCAAACTACGTTGACGCCATCAGGGAAGTCGGCCCGCAGCACCCGGTCGTAGCCGATGTCCTACAGGAACGGCCCCAGAACTGATTCCTGCGACATCTCTCGCCGGTTCCACTCCCCGTCGCGACCGGGGTAGACGACGGCTCTGTCCGTCAAATACGCCTCGACTATTCGACGGAGGTAGGTCGGCACCCGGTAATACCGGATTGCCTCCACAATGCAGCTCCAGGGCAGGGTGTTAAACACGTTGGCGATGTCGAGTGACACCGCCACGACGACCCCACCCCGGGACACCGCGTCCCCCGTCGTGAGGGCTATCACGCGCATAATGGCGTCCACCGTCGAGCGCCCCTTGCGGAAGCCAAACTGTCTGTCCGCAAGAGCCGGCCCTGTCCTCACCAGGTGCCCGACGAGGCGGCCCGCAATCAATTTCTCAAAGAGCTTGCCGACCTCTTCGAGCAGCACGATGGGCCGGTATGCGGACGGAGAGTCCGCAGGGCGCCCTGGCTTCCGAATGAGGACCAGCTTCCCCGTCTTCCAACGGAGTGGAAACTGGCCTCTCTCCAAACATGCGCTTAAGATCGCCTCCAGTCAAGGCCCGAGAGCCCTCGTGGCCAGGACCCAGGCTTTACCTGGCAAGCCGTCGGGTCCTGGGGTAACATTTGCATTATATAAATTAGGTGAAAAAACGTTTATTCGAAAATTCGAATTCAGAAATTATTTTATCAATTGCTTCATTTATTTAAATATGAATTTTAAAGTTTTGTTGTGGGGTAAGATCGTAGCTGGCGTCTGAACTTTCTCTCAAGTCGTGTCTCTTTACTCGATTTTTACGCTTTTCAGGAAAATCGTCTTCGATATCACATTCTTCACAAACTTTTACGATTATTATTACGATCTCATCGTCTTTAATATTGATAATATTATTTATTTGTAAGAAGAATATACGCGGACGACGCGAATCCACACGTAATAAATAAATAAATAATAGGTAGTGTTAGTGGCCCAGGTCTGGTCATTTCTGCGCCCCTCCAGGGTCTGCGCCCTGTGCCTGGGCACCGCTGGCACCGCCCTAGTTACGGCACTGACATCACATAGCCGTCAACTATGCATTCTGTATATCAAACTAAGTAACATTGCATAAAAATAATTGCTGGGAAACGACCTTAATTTTTGGTGTGATTTGCTGATTCCAGTAGAGCGCAATGTAACACACGCAAAACATTGTATGCAAAGGTGCAGGGGTCGTGGGGTTATAAAGTTGTGTTATAAACTCATAATAATCAATAAAAACTTGTTTTGGTAAAAAACATCAGTACAAGTTGGAATTTTGATCTTCAATATCTCCGTAACCAGGAGGTTCCTAGGTCCAGTACAAAAGAAATATCACAATGGCGTACAAGTGACTCTCGGCTTCGTTAAGTGTCTATATACACCCGGTATAAATATAGGAGATATGTTTTTATTGCCGCAGATAAATATCGGAACGTTTCATAACGCAGAAATTGCCATCTTCAGTTCTCCAACGAGACATGTTCTGAAGATAAATGATGATTGTGATAAAACGTTTCATAAAAGCTCCGATGTACCGTAGCGACACCCACGTCTTTGTGTACAAATTCAGCGTTCAGTACGAAGGAGCCTCTGAAACACTCAGGGGGAATTTGCGTGATGATTTAAGCATGTTTGGTACGTGTAAGTGGTACGATTTGTTGTTGGGAATCAACTGCCAAAATTGTGTACATAAAACTTTTATAGGGAGATACTCTGGCGTAGGCGGTGCATTCATGCAGTCTATCAGATTGCGTACTCTAAAGTGACAACGGCATCTATTGAGTTTTCTTATGATTGTTTATTTGCACTAGGTTTGTTGTTATTCTACATTACGTACATTATGGTATCTTCCAGAAACAATCTAAATGTAGTTCTTTATATTCTGTTAGCTGAAAATAATGTAATGGTGCGTTGGGCTGATCAATATTTCACCACATTCTGATAATGGTTAACGTACCTATTAACATTTACATTTCAATGATTTATGAATCAGAGGTACCTAAATACAATTTATTTTCATTCAACGGGATATGAATACTAAGTAACCCTGGCAGTGATTGCGATATTATGAGTCATTACACTGTTCTTGAATGGAATTATTTTAGGAACACTAATATTAGTACTAGTAAAACATTACCTCGTACCTTTGTTTGGAAACTAATCTCAGTACTGTGTAACCAACTGACGCTGGTTTCATAATATGATTGATTGCGGATACACCTGTCGGCAACATTAATTTTACAAGGGTACCTCTGGGTGATGGTTACGACGCTTTAACATTTAAGTAGTGTTGCTGTAATGATACAAAGGAGCTGTGGGTACTTACGTGTCAATCACTTTAGTCACTTTCGTTGAGTGCTGAACCTTTACAACACGATTTTTCCTCAAACTTCATTGATACGTCTAAATACCTGCTGAAAAAGCTTAATCCAGATTGTATGAATAATCACTATACGATGTAGTTGTATATTTCGTGAACAAACAACGTAATGGAATTCAAGAGTCAAATAGTTCACATGTGGCTATACCCATCGATATCGACTGCCAACAAATTAATAACAAGCTAATAGAAAGGAAAATGTGCTGGTCACATGAACAGGTAGAGGGTACTGAACGGAAAACAATTCATTATTGTGTTATTATGCGCGGGTGATCGTTTGTAACCGACGATATTTTACCGGCTTGTAATGACACATCCATTACATGAAAAAGTAATCTTTATGGATTACCGTGTGACAAATTAGCGTTTGAATGAATACCAGCGCTTCGGTGTATTTTTTTTGAATAACGCAGCGTTATACAGACATAGAAGCCTTTTTGCCTCGCACTGGTTTTTTTTTCTTGTCTTTTTTTTTAAGTTTTAAATGGTTCTTTTTAACTGTTTGTTTTTCCTGCGCGTGTCCCAAATAAAATATCTTTCTTTCTTTAATGACCAGTACGATTTTTTCAGCAACTTCTTGCATTACTTGGACATTTTCCTCTCCCGATGGGGTAATTCTAACTGGCGTTCTCAAGTTGAAAGTATGTTTATCTAGCTTAACTTTGTTCAAAAGTCTTGCCTACCGCAATTAATCTTGGTTAACAGGATTTGTCTTTCGTTTCATGTTCTACATTTTTTTGTTCAAATACAATCGTTCCAAGAGCCGGACAATGATGTCTGGCTTTATTCACAAGATCGCTAGGTCATCTTATCTGTAGCCGTGACCAAACCACCTCACGAGGACATTGCTTTTTATTTTATGGTCCGTTTAAAGTTAAGCGGCTATTTGATGTGATCTAACATAGACCAAAAAATAAAACTGATCACTTCGTAGTCCGGTCACTTCAGAGGCCTAGCTTTTATCGCCTATTATGACCCTTTTATTACATTATCCCTTACATTTACTGTACAATATCTTGTCTCGCTTTTTTACGTAGTTGCTTTGTACCTTTGTCCTATTAAATCACTACTGGGATCAGCCTCGTTTAAAGTGGACTTCGTTAGTGCGTTCGATCCGTTCTGTGAGCTAGTACTTAGTACTTGAAACTGTCGAGTCTCGAATTGGATTTATTTCCAATTGCACCACGATATTATGAATAAAAATATTTTTATTATTGCAGTAATTATTTATTTTAGCAATGAAAATAATACGACTTGGCGTCGTGCCGTGCGGTGTCGTATTGCTTTAGAAGCATTACGTACTAGGGGCTTCGATCATTAATGGATTTGAGGAAAATCCAACTAAATCTACGACTTTTAAGACAAGGATGTAAATAAAAGATTCCAGGTATGTTATAACTTTAAACGTAAAAACTATTCAGTCCAAAGAAAAGTTTGCATTAGATATGGAGGTTGTAGGAATAAAGTCGTGAATGTGACATTTCCTTTACCAAGTGCTGAAATATATTTCAACACATAATTTATCTGACCTTACTCCGGCTTTAACTGACAGGGTTCGCTTTTATATAAGGACATACAGCAGGGGTTATGACGATCGTTACCTTGTTGTCACCCAAATTCACTACTTTATTCCAGTCCAGACAGGCGTGTTACTGGCATGTGGAGGTATTTTGTGACTACGCCCGAATCCCCGGATGTTAGTTGAGAATACCTACAGTTAGTTAATACCACTTTGTGGGAAGTAGTTTGTGCATTACTGTGACATGCCAACGCAACGGTCACGGAGGATATTTTAGTCCCGTTTACGAGTAGTAATTTCGCTTTATGGTGCACAATTATACGGGGACTTGGTTAGCTGTTATTTAAATAAAGAGGTGACGGTCTCCTGTGTGTACTTGCCAATGAGTTACATTTGCCTCGGACACAAACAAATACGAGTCATGAAGTTCTATGAAACACATATGAAATACTGAGAATTACACTTGTTCCACAGGAATTCTTTTTAGTATTTAGGTACCTTGTTATTTCTATTAGACTAGTAGTTTTATTATAGGTAGAGAAAAAACAATAGCAAGCTCACCTACTGCACCCTTTTTTACTTTGAGTAATTAGCAGTTTATTGCATCTGCTTTGTCGTTAAACAAGCAGTTTTTATGAGTTTACATATAAAAATTTGTAAATAGTCTCATAAAGTACAGTCGTTAGCATTATTTACAGTTCATTTCCTACAAGATCAGCGTTTCCAACTCTTTCCTTTTAAGTATATTATTGTTTTTTACCGTGAACTGTGCAATGGACACTGATACACCGCTATATGTAAGTGTGTGTAGCGTTACCAAACGGGAGCGTTCCCAAACGGGAGTAACCCGTTATAATAGATATCATAAGGTTCAGTAGTGTAGTAGTTCAAAATTAAGTTATCTTATGACACAAAGGGATCTTTCCTTTGTGTCATAAGGTAACTTACTTTTGCGACTCCGCACTCTCTAAGAGCAAATTACATCCTGTGATCGGTGGAGACCGCATGAACTTTGACGATCTTATAGGTGGCTGATCTAATAAAACGCCTTTGTTCGCTCTTTAGTTCCGGCTGTCATTTGTGGATAGGTAATGGTCGTCAGAAGCCCGAGAGTCTGACAACCAGTCATACCAAGGGGTAATGTATGACCCAGTAACTGGGTTGTGGAGGTCAGAGAGGCAGGTCGCTTCATGTACAATACGCGTATTCACTATTCAGCTGCATCTGGAAAAGCTTAGGTAGATGCTGATGTTGACACACGTTAAAGTATTTGATTAAAAATAAATATTAAAAAATTCAAACGGTGTATCAAATTCCGGAAGTTGCGTATCAGGCAAAAGCCGAGATTAATATGGCCAGGCAGAAGAGAGACAAAAATCCGACAGCGAATAATCAACTTTTTCATAAAAAATGTAGAATCGTGGGTGGAGATTTATTGTTATAGCTGCCCAGAACGGTCTCTCTCGCCCCATTCAGCTACATGGCGTACATCGTATAATCTTTTGTATCACGCGCTGTGAAAAAGGACTTCTCATTTATGATACTAACTACTGCACTCTATCTTTGTCTTATGTTAAAAAGCCCGTGAGTAATGTCGCTATCTTTGTGTTTAAAATCTTTCGATTCTGTGAGAAAGCGAATTGCCGTGGGTATTGTGTAGCAAGTAATTTTGATTGCGAATCACGTCACAATCGTTGCTACGTTTTATGTTGGGAGCAAGGGTGGCTCTATTTGTTTGTCGGAGCGTGAGATGGTTTAATGAGAACTGACTAAGTTATGTCATCCCCTGTAGACGTGACAGACGGACTGACATATGAAGCCTATTTTTGCTCATATACCGAATTAATCAAAACGTCTCTTTGTTTTTGTGTTGCCACAATGGAGTGCCGAGTAAATGAACATTCATTAGTGTTGCAATTATCGCTTTCTTTTGTGTCTCAGCTTTTGAAATACTGTTGTTAATCAACATTATATTTGAATTTTGGGAGCAGTGGTGGCCCAGCGGTATCGGCCCTGACTTATGAGTTGTAGGTTCAAATCCAGGCAAGCGCTATACTTTGTCTAAGTAAATTCTTCACCACTGCTCTCAAAACGGTGAAGGAAAACATCGCGATGATCGTGAGGAAACCGGCACTGGACCCGCGTGGTAGATTACAGCGCACTCCCTCTCGAAGACATGGCAGTGGGCCTGTGTCCCAGCAGTGGAGTGCAATCATTATATGTTGATTAAATTTGAAGTAGCAGTCTTGTGCTCCTAATATGTGTAGGTAGTAGGTACCTAGTTACAGAGGGACGCTGTATTTCGCTTCATTATCTTCAATAATCTAATAACATACATATATCCATTTTAGGATATCCACGGCACGGCTGGGGCGTGTGGTGTGGGTTGACCCGCTTCAATTTAATTTGCTGACGCGATATGAGCGTTGAAAACCTTATTAACTTTGTATTCACGAGGCTTTTAGATACGTATTTCTCACTGTCCCTGCTTGTAACAAGATCGTGAATTCGTGACTCATACTTATCACACATTTATTGGAGCGTCAAAATCAAAGTTATTTGCTATAGATTTTAGAGAAAAATGTCGTTTTTAGGGTTCCGTACCTCAATAGGAAAAAAACGGAACCCTTATAGAATCACTTTGTGGTCCGTTTGTCTGTCTGTCTGTCACTTTATCTCGGGAACACGTGGAGGTATCGAGTTGAAATTAAAACCATATACTTACTCAGGTCTACAGTCCCTTGAACTTGTGAAAAAATCAAACTTCTAAGTTAACGTAAAAAAAAGATACGGCCGTTTAGGTATGCCACAAAAGACGTATATATTTCTCAAGGGAATCAAAATTTATAAGGTACTTTCCGTTGACCTAGAGTCATAAAATTTGGCAAGAGGCAATGTCATGTAGTACAAGTAGCTAAACATACATACATACCTACCTACTTTGTACGGAACCTTTTGTGCGCGAGTCCGACTCGCACTTGACCGGTTTTTAGTATTGAGGGTGACCTTGACTTTTCATTCTGTCTATCTCTCTTTGTAAGAATAGAGGTCGCAATGTTAAAATAAACTATAGGCAAGTCTAAATCGGTATTATGTAAGTAGATACAATACATATTTTATAATGTTTTTCAGTACTTAACCATGTCTGTAAAAACTTTTATCTATTTATTTTCACTTTTAATAAGTTTGAAAAAATTAAAAGCTATAAACTGTATGTAAACCTTATATAGGTATATCGTGTTGTCATTATTAAAGCAATTTCAATGCTAACATAATGTAATTTATACATAGTAAGCGCTGAAATTGTGGGCAATCTGCGGCAATGCCGACCACGAAGAACATTATTGCAATTTTGTGCAATAAAGGCAGCAAACCCTATTTGCGTTTGTATTGTATTGTACAAAGGAAAATACCGACTTTCTTGTTTCAATAAAAGTATGCCTCTTTTTTGTTACATGTGTTTTTGGTTAAAAGAAACTGCTGGTTTGATGTCTTTATGGAAAGGATTTTTTTTCTGGAAATCATCATCATCATTTCAGCCAAAAGACGTCCACTGCTGGACATAGGCCTCCCCCAAGCACTTCCACTTCGACCGGTTCTGTGCTTCTTGCATCCAACGGGTTCCTGCGGCCTTCACAAGGTCGTCGTGGAAATACAGCATAGACTATTTGATTTCTTTTAATTTTTCTTCTGTCATCTTCGTTTTGTCATACTATTCGAATATTAGTACAAGAATGTAACAAAAGGACGAAAAATATGTGAGTATTCGGGGCAAAGCGTCACATGAGATAAAACTCGAAGGAAATAAAAGTAAATCGGGCTCATGACCGACATTCAAACCGGCTGTCTCAGATAAAGCCAATACAACAACAACCTTTTTTGTGATTGGCCTATTTTTGGCCATTTTATGAGCTACGTTGACGTTAGACCTATAAAGCAGCCATTATTTGATTAGCTCATCGCCACATGGGATGGTGATAGAGTAATAATATTTTTATAGTTGACGAAATAAAGATTATATTTAAGCATATACTAAGGTACACCTCTGCCTTACCCTTTGGGGATTAACAGGCGTGATGTTAAGTTATACTTAAGCAGATCTCAAAATTATGCATCGCTGCATTCATATTTAATTTGTGTTAATTACACTTACCGCAGCGAATGATTGTGTCCTACCTGTTATGAAAACGAAGATTATTAAATATTAAGTTGAATATGTAAAGGTAATTTGAATTTTCACTAATATTCTTTCAAAACTTGATTTCCTAAAATAATTAGTTAAAAACTAAAACCCGACTACCGAAAAGGAAAGTACCTTCCCGTGGTCGCATGCTACCATAGCTTATAAGTATGTTAGTACAGCGGCATGCGACCACGGGAAGGTACTTTCTTGTTTCGTCCTTTTCGGTAGTCGGGTTTTAGTTTTTAACTTATTTTTTTAGGAAATCAAGTTTTTGCACCGAAAGAATATAAGTGAAAATTAAAATTACCTATAACTATTCAACTAAATATTTAATAATCTTCGTTTTCATAACAGGTAGGCCACAATCATTCGCTGCGGTAAGTTAAGCTTCCAACGATACCTCATTTGTCAAATTATGACGTACTTTAGAAGTTATGAGGGAACAGATGAACCTGTATACATATATACATCCCGTGTATACATCGAATCATATCGGTCAAAATCATAACCCTCTTTTTTGCTTCGCCGTAGTCGGATAAAAAGAGGAAAACACGTTAGTTAAGATAAACCATTGCATCAATAGAGTGAAGTTTTATAAAAATTATGATTTTTCAACAGAATAAAAAAAAAATAACAGCATCGTCGTGCATTCAAGATATAAAGGCCTCTCAAGTATTTATTAATTCCTCCATAATTATCAAGTTAAGTGCTGTTGATATAGAAAGCTAAATATTGTTTGGAAGGTTGGTATTTTGCAGACCATTAATCAAGTGGCACCCATTGTGCTTATGACTGACCTATGCCTGTCTAAAGTTCCTTACAGTTACAACAAGCTAAGTGAATTTCCCAAGACTTATAGGGGTGGGCGTCAATAAATTTTAGAGATATTTTGTCTTCTCCGAGCTTAGTATTTTGAACATTTCCGACTTTTATATTCGAAATTCCTTTGTTTTGACATTTTAGCTTCCCATTAGAGGATGACAAGTCGGGCGGGAGATAAAGTCTATATTTTCAATTTATTTTCTAGTACACTATGGACATAGCTCTAAGCTTTAGGTAGGTATTATCTACCGTATGGTACAAATTGCACAATTACTCAGTCTGCGTGACACCTGGAGGATTAAAGGTCACAACTTACAGTACATAACACGTGGCAGCAATAGTCTGGTTATTTCCACACTGAGAGCATAAGCAAATCAACCACAGTAAATCAATCTATGAAATCCCCTTAGCAACCAACAAAGCTTGCATGGTATGAGAAGACTAATGCTCGGTTCGTTTACAGAAAAACGAATCGTTTTGTTTACCAATGGTAGCATTTTTTATTGACAAGCTGGGCATATAAATAGATTCGTAAGCAAATTTGACCTCTAATAGCTACTTCCATAGAGGTGGGTCTACTATGCAAAGCTCAATGAAAGAGTCCTTATTTAAGGGGCTTATAGGACCTAAACACAAAAAACGCAAGTTTTAGAAACAATAAAAGTATATGATCGACTACAGTAAACAAAATCAGAAAAATATATGATATTTTTCAGGATATATGCTAGGTAGATAATGTGTTGAAAACATAATATAACTAATTTGATACGATAGAAAAAAAATCATGAAGATACCTCTAAAAACTTTCTTTTTACAATAAAAACCATACTATTAAACATACAATCATTATGATTTTTTGTCAGATACAAGCAACATACTAAAACACTTGTTTAAATTTTTTAGTCCAAACTATACATTTTATGTAAATAGATAATTGCTTCATATTTTGCAATAAATTACCAGCGTTGTGTCATCGCGCTTCTCTTTCTTTTCTATGCAATCCGACAAAGACCGCGCTTTATTAGGTCATGTAGTCGCCTTAATCCATAACGGTCCGTAAATTATAGTCATAAGTTAAACTCCAGAGGAGTTATAATAGCTAAACATTTAGATATTTTAATATTTACCATGCGCTTAAAAGAATTGTTTAATTATATATTTTTTTTTTTTTTTTTTTAATTAGCCTGCGCTGTCCCACTCCTGGGCAAAGGCCTCCCTCCACTCCTTCCATCTCTCGCGAGCCCGCGCGTCCTCCTTCCAGTCTTGGTGGAACCGATCCAGCTCGTCCCGCCATCTTCTACGTGGTCTGCCACGACCCCGCCTCACTGTGTCAGGACACCAATTATAAATATAACTAGGATTACATTTTAAGTAAGATCCGTTTACACTGAATCCTAAACTAACTTGTTTCGTTTCGAAGTGCGAATGTAGAAAGTTTAAGTGAGCCTTTGAAAGGACAATTTATTACGAGCAACGCGTTGGGCCTTAATTATTTATATTTTATTAACATATTTACATAAATAATTACGGCCTCGTACGTCGGTTGTCCATAAAACAGAATAAAAAGGTTCACCTTCATTCTTCAGAATGCTAATTAAATATGATCATGATATATAGGTATAAGATATTTTGAAACTCTCAGGAAGAATTAACGGTTGGATACTTTGTTTCAGATTCACCAGTCATCAAGACTGGGCCATGGTAACGTGTGTCATCCTCGGCCGTGCAGAACTCACCAGCCGCCATTCCTAAGTCGCGCCAGAAAACACCAAGATGTTCGCGCCAGCGGAAAGATAAGAAAGGTTACAGAAAGGACAAGAGTCCCACGATGTTTTCCCTCGCTGAAGGATGTGGCTGCGTCAGTTTCCGAGGGGGGCGACGACCTCGTTCGCAGGGGGACGACTCGTCATCTTGCCGCAGCTCCGAGATAGAACAAGAGGTCCCCAAGAGACTCGGAAGGAGAATGCTCAATGGGGAATGCACCATCAAGGCTCTCGCCCCCTTCCTAAGATTTTGGAGGAGAGATGACGTCAGCATGACTAAGGCGGAGAGAAGTAAGTAAACTTGTATTTTATAAATCCCATTTTGAGCGGTAAAGTTTCCAAGTACCATATTGTACACAAATAAAAAATTATAGAAAGTTCGCAGACTCGTATGACACTAAAACTGAAAAATGACGCCAACGCCAACAATCTGAAATGAATTTTGAGATTCACATGTTGTTTTACATAATTTATATTTAAATGTAAATCTTTACGAGACGAACATATTCACGTCTCTACTATGCAAAGAGTGGAAAATAAGGCTATTTTGGCTCGGATCCCTTCTCACCCGCATGTTCACAGCTTTATGATAATTTAATAACTAAGATCTCGGTACAGAATAAACGTCTTGATGTTTTTAAAACTTTAGTATGTTTACGATCCATGAAATATTTGAGTGTTCCTAAATAAAAATCAAAGCCAAAATCAATATAAAGGAAGCATTTTATAGGGTATTTTAAACTTTCTAATCCAAATCTTCATTGAAGTGAAGGGGTTCACAACTTTGTGCCAAACGCATTAAAAGATTGGAATCTTTGTAGTTTTCACAGATCGTAATTGAAAAGACGAAAGACATTCCTGTAAATTATTCGGAGGATAGATATTTATTAACAATGAAAGATATAATGCTTGTTTTCCTAACAACATTGTTTATTTACGAGATTTGTTAAGAACACGTAAGCGCGTGCTTGTTCTCAAGGTTAACCCAACGTAAATTGGATCTCAGTCTTACCTATTAATACAACAAAGGGGTCAGGCGACAAGTTAAGGTTTCAGTTGTGAGTATAGCCGCGTACTACGTTTATAGTTCGACTTTATTGTAATCAAACATAGGGGAACGGCTTATATAGTCGCCTGCGCGCGGGACGTTATGCGTTTGCCTCATTTAGCTATTTTTGACTACGTTTTTCGTTGAAGTCTCACACGTGTCAAAACAGTTATATAGTATAAAAAATAGAGTCACACGTCATGTAATTAAGGGGATTCGAACAGATTACATGTGCCTCCGGATTTTTAATTTGTCTGTGTGTTTTTATTTTTATGTATTTGAGGTTTGGGATCATTGAAGGTACAGTTCTCCAACCATTTCTTTGGTATGGGAAAATTCAACAGTTAAAGGGGCTTATGCAAGTACATATAATTTTAGGCATTAAATTTTCAGAAAGTACTCTTTAAGACGTTTCATTAGATACGCATAACATCCGCGCATCCGCTATAAGCCGCTATCTTAGATTTTATGTGTCCTCATGTAGCGTCTAACCCGCGGAACAACATGACGCTTCCAATGATACTTGGTTTGTCAAAATACGATTAGTAATTTAAGAGTTATGAGTGAACAAATGAACACACACACATACATACATAACATAACCTGTTAAAATCATAACCCTTCGTTAGCTTTTTTTTACTCTATGCCTTTTTTTTAACTATGGCCCAAAAGTGGTTTTCTTCTTCATATTGATATTACTATTCTTGATATGTACCTACAAGCCTCCAACAAACTTGTGTCCATCTGAAAATTTTTCAAGGAAATATTTAACCATCTCACGAACTTCGCCTGCACGAGTTGAATCTTTTGAAGTGTAGCGTTTAATGACAGTATAATTCAGTTCTGCCTCTCTCTTCAGTTTAATATTCTTGGCGCGATTATCTGGCGCCGGCGTAGTGTAGTATCACAACCTAATAATGAATGGTATAACTATATCGAATATGGCGGATTTCGCTTACGAACTTATTGTGTTACGTAACGTTGAAAGGGTGGAAACATGACTAATACTAAATCGTATCCCGGCTTTCTATTAGTAGCACTCTTTGTATTTTCGCAATATTGCTTTACGCAGCTCTTTGGGTTAGCAGTAACCCTGCGAAGTTTCACTACAGAAAATACAAAGGACTTATTATGTAGAGCAGGCAATTTTTATATTGTTACGCTAGGAGTAAACTGTGACATTTTATTTATTTTATTTTATTTTTATTTAAAAGGTACACCTATTCACTAGAAATATTGACATAATAATAAATAACATATGCATTGAGTTATGGTGAATTAGTCACTTACAGGCATACATAGCACTTACATAAAAAATAGCCTCCTAAATATACCTATGTTTTAACAAGATTTGTTACTCGTAGTGAGAATAGAAAAATTAATTAGAAACAAAGAACAAAACATTATGTAAAAACCAAATCATAATCGATATTAGAATCAATAATTAAAATCAAAATTATCATCAAAATTAAAGCAGAACGCGATAATGTGTGCAAAAAGACAACAACCCAAAATTGGCATGTAACAAAAAAATATTATATTCATAAGGTTGGTTAGAACCCCAAAAGCCTAACATCCAGTCTTACTAAGGGGTATCGTGTTACCCAAAAACTGGGTTGTGAAGATAGGCAGTTGCTCCATGTAAAAATACTACAAACTAAAAAAAAACACTACAAACTGAAAAATAACTTTAATTTCGGAAGTCGGTGTCTTAGGGATCAGTATTTTAGTTTTTGCCACCGACTTCCGAAATTAAAGTTATTTTTCAGTTTGTAGTGTTTTTTTTTAGTTTGTAGTGTTTTTTTTTGGAAGTCGGTTTTTTTTTTGTTAAAAAGTTTTTATTTCTCGCTTTTTAGTGGGTCTATTTATAATTTATCTAAGTTACAATAGCCTAATGTCAACTTGCCCATCGCCTTTTTATAATATTCCTTTTCTCGATGCAGGGACGTTAATTGTTGAGGAGTTCTCCTTTTATTAGTTTTTAGATTAGATGCTGATAATCCTGGCTGCAGCATCAGGCCAGACTTATGTCAACATTGCATTGAACTTAAAATCAGTCCTGTTTAAAATGAGCCCAGACACGACTACGGTGCTGTAATTTAAAGGTTTGTACTTTTTCTGATGCTCCTGGCTTCAGCATCAGGTCTTCGGTGTTCCTCAGTAACAGTACGTTTATCCACACATCGAGCCCTTTTCAATGAGCCTAAACACGATATATCTGCTGTTAGTTGTCGAGGAGTTAGGTACTCTGCAGACTATCCTTACTGCAGCATCAGGTCATGACTTGATGATCATGAGACCAAATGTGGAAAATGCCTTATCAAACATCAAAACAATTTACTAAAACAGTCCTTGCCTGTTCGAGTAACTTCTTACTGTTAAGGAGTTGTACCTTCCATCATCAGCCCAGCTACCTGAGATGGTGACAACCATACACAAATACACAAGATACTTCATAAAATATGCGAAAAACAATAAGTGAGCCTATAAAATTTGAGGGTTGCCCTCGATTTGTCTATGATTCCATCATCAGATCCTAACTTGGTGACAATGGGACCACCTCAGAACTATCTACTTTCGAACAAAAAAAGAATTTTGAAAATCCGTCGACAATTGGCGGCGTATTCGATGAACAAACATACAAAAAAAAAAAAACATACAAACACCCGAACATAGTACCTCCTCCTTTTTGTAAAGTCGGTAAAAAATACTGGTATTCAGCTGCATCTGGTTAGACTGGAAGCCGACTCCAACATAGTTTTGAAAAGGCTAGTTGAGGTTGGTTAGAACTATAAGAATAATTCTAACTGATTTTCTATTATGAAAATTGTGGTATATTATCCAAACATAGCGTGAGAGCAAGAGAGCAGTGCAGCAGTGGTAGCCCAGTGGCAACGGCCGCGACTTACGAGGGAGTAGTAGAACCCAGAGAGTACTGTCTGTAAATAAACGTACATATTTTTCTTACTTTTCTTTCAGTTACGTGGCGTAAACGCTTACGCTATATCGTTTCGAGACAATAATTAATCATGGATGAATGACCTACGACTTAAATTCCTGGAAATAAAAAAAGTAATTAAAAAAAATTAAACCGACTTCAAAAAGAAATCAACTCAAAATTATGAAATAACTTTAATTTCGGAAGTCGGTGTCTTGGGATTTGTATTTTATTAGTTTTTTGCCACCGACTTCCGAAATTAAAGTTATTTCATAATTTTGAGTTGATTTCTTTTTGAAGTCGGTTTAATTTTTTTAAATTACTTTTTATTTCGTAATTTTTAGTTTTTGCACTAGAATTTGACCAAGGTTTTGAGATGTTTTCCCTTTGACACTACACCCGTAGCTCGTATCAATACGCCAGGCCGTCACACTTATTAGTCCATATCTTGAAAATTACTGAACCGATTTTGATGAAACTTGCACTGTTCCCTAAGTTGAAGTAAATGTAAGCTAATACAAAAAAAATGGTCACGATCCGATTAATAGTTGCTGAGAAATGCGTGGACAAACATACATACATACATACATACATACATACGTCTATGAAATTTTGTATATTTGTTTGGAAGCCTTAGTAGATTGTCATATGTGAATATAATGCAATTCCAATAATATTACATACATACGTATCGAATTGATAACCTCCTTTTTTTTGAAGTCGGTAAAAAACCGCGGCCTGTTTCCAAACGGTTTTCGTTTTGGAGTTTTGTAGCCGTAATGGTAAATTCAAATTCTACTAACTTAGGTGCAACGTTAAGGAATTTTTCGTAATTTTTTTAATGTTGAACTAATTTAGTCTTCATTGGTGTAGGTTAGGTATATTTATTATGTCACTATGTTTTTATTCACCTTTAATTTTTTATTTATGTAAATAGTAGTAGCTGCACCATTAAAACATATCAATTAGCCGCTGCAACTTCGTAATTTTCCCGTGGACAATGTCGTGTGTTGGCAGCTAATGATACCACACACTCATACTTTACATACTCGTTGTATATTGACCTACATTTTAACGTTTATGTTTGTCCTGTCAACCGATAGCCGGTTATGGAGTGGTGTATGATTAAAGTTTAGAAAAGCACTTTTCCGGTTCGATAACATTAGTTCGCTAATTACCTTACCAATACTAGTTCAAATTTATTATTTTGAAAAACTACTGATGGACCCACTTTGGGTTCTGCCAATCAGCCGACTAGCTATATTTACATACAAATTGGATATTAGGTAAGTATCTGATTGAGTTTTTTTTTGTAAAGTGGGAACATTTTAGATACACCAAGTTTTATTTTTTGTCGTATTGACGTATATCAGTATTTCTACGGTATTATAACATTTTACACAGTAACCCATAAAATAAGTTTTTACTTTAGACAGTCTGAAACGTGGTTGATCTAGTTTGTTCGTATTTCTAGTGATGAAATTATGCCTGTCACTTATATTACTAAATAGATGTAGATATTTTAGAACGGTCATAATGTTTTCATAGGTATTGACAAGGCACCGTTATTTTAAACAGTTCCCTTAGAGATTCGCGTCTGCTGAGCTTGTAGATGACTCAAACAACCCTCTTTTGCAGAATGAAAATAAAATCAATATCTACAACCCGCCCCCACAGCAAAATAACGTAAGACATGATGCTATGAACTTAACTAAAATAGACCAGTCTCGCGGTATCCACGTCTGTTAATTGACAGATTTTTCAAACAGCGGCTGAACTTAGCCGCCCTGCAAGTGATGTTAAGTGAGGACTCCACTGTAGCTTCGAGTCAAGCGTGATCCCTAGGAAAACCGTATTTTCGAAGGATTCAAGTATCTCCTTGTTCAATACAACGTGACATTCACTACTTCTAACATTCGGTAAAGAGACTCGTATAATAAAATACCACTCGATATTCTTTAACTAAATGAGAAGAAACATGCATTAAACGCACGCTATATAGACAAGCATATTATAAGTTGCTTGATTATACCGTAGATAAAAATGCTTGGCTTAATGCTGGTCCTGCTCCACAGGCACTTGGGCTTACTTATTAAAATTTTAATATTTGGAAGAAATGCTTCCCTTTTTTTATTGTTTCTGACATTACGAACTTAATGTTTATTTTTTATTATTCAATCAAGTTTTAATTGAATACTTCAATATTAAATATCTCTACCTGTTTGGTAGTGAAATTTTATTAATCTCTTAAATAGATTGCAAACTATAGTTTTGTATAATACGAAGTATTTTTTCAATCTTGTAAATGTAAGAACCATGGATTCGTTTATTATGATAATTATTATGATGTTGACTTGTAAGAGCATGGGAGTTGAGATGTCTCGCTGATGGTGGCACGTGTGTTGGAACATTCGGTTCCCTACGAAGTGGTTGAGCTGGATGGTGCTGATCCACGCGTCATGTTCGTAAACGGCCGCCGTCCGTAGAGACTGGTCATCTCATTACTGCCAGGGCTTATTTTTAATCTTGTATTTTGAATTGTTTCTTCATTTGATTTTTTTACATTGTTCTCACAACAAGAATAATGCAACCAGGATTTTCTAATATCTTGATTTAAAAGTGTTACCTTGGAGTTTCTTGCACGTTCTTCTCCACAGAGATCTACATTTTGAAATGGGCAAATTGGGCAGTGGGTCCAGTCGACGTATTCAAAATGTGATTAGGTCAACTGGACCCGCGGGTCCAGTTCGAGTGGGTCCAGTTGACCAAAGACTCCTAGCTTCAACTTTCTGACTATTTGACACTTTAAAAGTGCCTGTAATTGGTTTAATTGAAATCTACTGCTTTGAGTTTGACGGTACTGTTTGTCCACCTCTGTCTAATTTATAGAAATACCTAATATTTTCTATTTTCACAAGCGCTATACCTACTGTATTCTGTATAAGGTTTCTTCGCTTTCCTCGGCCTTGAGCACCCTCTGTGGTCAAATTGTTTACTCTCATATCGAATTCCTTAACATCCTTCTATCCAAGTTAATATTTGTTTACGGTTTGTTAATTTTGGGTATCAGAACTTGGTGGATTTTGCGGGGCACTGTTAATTATACACTCTTATTACTTTCTTTCAAAATAACGATTAACCAAAACGGCTGTTTTCTTTTCTACGATACCATTGCCAAACTTTAACATAAATAAGCACATACAATCCTGGTTTCTTAAAATAACACTTTTTATCATCATTTCATTTGTGACTTCTGCGAAATAAATCACAAGACCAAAAATTGAAAACACTCCTTTTTCTTTGATAACTGTGTAAGCTCAAAATTCTGTTTGTAATAGTGTTTAGACTACTTTTTTCAGAGTTTACAGGCTGACTTTGAATTAATTGGCAATCTTTCAGGGGTTGAAAATACTTATGAATATTATTTGTTATTGTCTAGGTATATTTTTTACTTACGGATTTTATTATCTGTGGATGCAAATAATGAAAAAACCGGCCAAGTGCGATTCGGATTTGCACACGAAAGGTTCCGTAACACAAGGCAAAAAACGCCCAAAAACACAAGTTTCATTATTTGCTGTTATAGCGGCAATAGAAATACACACTCTGTGAAAATTTCAACTGTCTACCTATTACGGTTCATGACATACAACCCGCTGACAATCAGACGGACGGACGGACGGACAGCGGAGGCTTAGTAGGTAATAGGGTAGCGGTGGCACCCTTTGGGTATGGAGCGTGATTACAAAAGCCTGTTGATTTCGGCCAGGTACTTGGCCCAACCACTCGGGCTTTTAAAGTAGACTACCTCACTTTAATCCAGAGTGTTTCGGCCAATCAAGGGGCCGAAATCAACAGGCAATTAAAGTCGGCGTTTTATAATACTGCCACTACAAAACCTTGAGAAGCAGGTGAAGACGGTGGAGTGGGAGGTTTTATTGAAAGAAAACAAAATAAACATTTCTGCAGGTTTATTTATCTCAAGTCTACGTAAATTAAGAATTTAAATTTAATTTTGCGCTTTTATGAAAATCTACTATCAAACATAAGAATGTAATTATTTTATTTTTCACTTTTTTGCACTAGGCTGTCCTAATTCAATACTTAGGTTTATATTATGAGGCCTTTTGCGAGGTCTTTTGGCTGTTTCTTCATTAGAAGGGCGTCCAGACTGAATTCGATTTCCCTCTTTGAATCTCTTTGAACTCGTCTTCCAATAGAGGTCGGTTGGACTCTTATCTTTTTCACTCAATCAATCAAAGCAATTTTTTTTTGTTGTATAAAATTTACCAGATGATATGGGCTCCGATAAGATTTTCTTTTATGTTTAAGTTATTGCAGCCGTTTTTTATAACATCAGTTAGTATTTCAAATTCAATAACATTTAAGAAGAAAGTATTACCTAAACAGCGCGCTATCTCTGTCACGCGTGTGGTATTTCATATCCGCAGAACGTTTTCGAAGGTGTTGAATTAATAACATCCATAACGCGACTGTTTAAGAGTTTTAAGATCTGCAAATCGACTCTTGCTTAGTGCATTAAATTTTGCGTAACGCTCTGGGTTTTAGAGTAAACATACCTGTACTACAATTATCTGTTAGACACAAACACACGCTGGCGGAGTCACTAGGGCTTTTGAAGTTGGAGTAAACCGATTGATCTACTCTAATAGCCTGTTGGTTTGGGCCATAATGTTGGCACATCGCTCTGGAGATTAAAGTGAGCGTATCGAGTGGTTGGGCCAAGTACCTGGCCGAAATCAACAGGCTTTTGTAATCACGCGGGTATGGAACACTAAACAGCATCTGCTTCATGCACTGTCTTGGGTAAGTCTCGCAGTTCTGAGGAAACCGTAGATTATTTTTTCGATATTTCCGAGTATTGGTTCCCTTCTTTCTTATACCTATGTTGGTTCCACAGTCAAAGATTTTTATATTAATTAACATTAGTAGTTCTGCCTTCTGAAAGATTGCCAATAAATTCAATCTCAGCCCGTGTATTTTATTAGTAAACTTTAGACGATTACGAGCTACCGTTTTATTACAAAATTGTTTTGGCTCAGATGATTCAAATCTTTCGTGTTGTATTTTTACACAACTGTCAATATGATTGGCAATTCTGTAAAAATAAATCGTGATATTCCTTGACCTTGAATACCCACCGTGTTATTACTAACATATTTTGTCTATGTGGATTATTATGAGATTTATAATTATATATATAGTTTGCATATATTAGTCGATTCGCATGAATTTACTCGCCCGAAACGGGCGAATCCTCTTTTTAATAATAACATTTTTCCTATATGCGAGTCGCACGAAGTTAATTTGTTTGTGGGCGATTCGACAACTCCAGAAATATGTATGTATTAGGCTATTGGACCATTTTCAATTTGAAAATATAATAAAAATGGTATGGGTCCCGCTTGCTTCTTTTTAGCTTTTCAGTTTTTTTTTAACTTAAGTTAAAAAAAAAGAAAAGCCGCAGTCGGGTTTTTTATTTTTTTAAATTACTTTTTTTTATTTCCAGATTTTTTGTTTACAAAATATGTAAAAGATTTCGCAGACGATTTAGTTCTTGGTATTTGGTTTTGTCACTTCAAAATACTTTTAACCATATAAGTGTTATATATTTTTGTAATCACCGTTTGAAACCCTTTATTTTGATACCCCACTCGATAGGTTTTGAGAAAAGCCACTTTTCTGTAAGAGATTGGCGGTTGGTGTTAGAAATCTAACTTAGAAAGATATACATATTAATGATTCGAATGATTATAAGTAATTCTCTAATTAAGTACCTGTTACTGTCGCGAATCATATTTTGATCAAGATACAACCTGACACTGACCTGCAAATTGCAAAAAACGTAAGAAAATTTAAATTTCGTGGTCTACCACTATCCATTCACCTTAACAGGTTGCGCGTCGATATCCGGCAGGAACATCGACGAGCAAACCCTACCCTGTATGTGTATATTATAACCCCTTTACTAATAAACGTATTATATCAGATGAATAATTACACACCGATTTACTCCCTTTCAGTCGTCAGTGATTTGACTTTCGAAAGAAGAAGACAAAGCGTGTGTAACTATACAGACGCAATACAACGTTTATAAGTAAGGGGGTAATAATATACAGCCTGAACTTGACGGCATTCACGGTTCAAATCTTATTTTTGTTTAAATCAATAGTCGGTCTGACCTATTAAAGCTCGGGACGACTGTGTACATTGACCTGCTTATTAATTATTCGTGCATGTTGGGTCTGTTCCAAAAGTATCTGATAATAATGTAAACACATAGACCAGAAAACGTACCTGTGGCTGCCAATTTGTAATGTCACTTTTGTGTACTTTGATTTGATTTCAAATTTGAAATTCTAATTCACGTCAAAGATTTCTTTTTCTTTTGACAAGTCGAAGATTTTTCAATTACAATTTAATAATAATTGTTGAAATAAGTGGTGAGACATGCTGTTGAAACCTTATAAATACAGAATTATGGGTTTCTAATTAGAAACCCATTATTCTGTATTTAAAAGGTTCGTGTTAAGGAATTCCCTATAGTAAATGTTTGCGTAAGCATTTACCCTGAACCAGGGGTTGTTTACACTTTCAACATAATAATATATACTTTTGGAACAGACTTTAGTGAGTAATATTATGGTTCCTATTATTCTAAGATGAGTGTGTGTTAAACATGGAAACATGTTATTTACTGAGTAATTCAATTCGTACAGACAGGTATCTATTGAAAAATCTAGCAAAATATGAATGTCAACCAAAATCATAGTTCTGAATAAAAAGTGGCGAATCCGACCATCATCATCTGTCTAGCCTTTTCCCAACTATGTTGGCGTCGGTTTCCAGCATAACCGGATGCAACTGTTTACTGAATACCAGTATTTCACATGGAGCGACTGCCTATTTGACCTCCACAATCCAGTTACTAGGTAATACTATACCCCTTGGTATAAGACTGGTTGTCAGACTTTCGGGCTTCTGACGACCCGTAACGATTGTCAAAGATCCCCGAATGACAGCCGGGACCAACGGTGCTTTCCGAGGCTCGGAGGGGTCTTGATATGTAAAGATGGTCACCCATTCACGGAACTGTCGCGGCAAGCGTAGCGTAAACCTAATCGATCGACCCGTGCGGCTGTTATTACTTAGGTAGACACAAGATGAATCCGACCATAGGTACCTATATTTTATTTTGTCACTTATCCTAGTGAGCTTGTTCCAGCTGTTTAACTGTTATCAATTTTTCCTTTCTTTAGTGCCTCATGTAGGGTAAGTAGATAAAAGCGGTTCGCAGGGCGGGATCTCTAAGCGAACATTAGTATTGTAGGGAATAATGCACGGATATATGGAATAATGTAGCACTTTGGTAAAACGAGCACTTACACCACGATAACATAACTTCTTGCGGGCTCCTAATATCTTACTATGTACGAATGTAAGCGTTTTTCATGTATGTACAGTCAAGTATTTCTATCTTCGTCAGTTTTAAAATTCTTCCCTTTATCAAGTCAGGACACAGAATACCTTTTGCACCTGAGCAGACTATTGCATAGACAACTATTTAATTACTTGATAACAAAGACCAATATAGCAAACATCTTTGACCAACGTCGAGTTGATATCAACCCAAAACCTTTTATATGCCTGGCCATTTTGTTTTTTTTTATTCCTAGAGTCTGTCAGTGCCACATTTAAGGCTCCTACAAACAGGCGCGACACGCGATATAATCGCGCGCGACACAAAGGCACCGCTCGTTGCGCGACTTGCGGTGCCTTTGTGTCGCGTGTCGTGTCGCGCCTGTTTGAAGGAGCTTTTATTCGGTCTGCTGGTTATCATTTTGCGGTATTGACATTACGACGCAATATAAATTGCTGAGTCGGTAAAGCAGATTCTATCGTGCAATGACCAGAAAAGTAGCAATCCAACGTGGCAACGCTGCCAGCCTTTTGGGCACTTTTCCCACTGATAGCGATGCGTGAATCTTTTGATGTCCAAAGAGATCTTCCCTTTTTTTTCCTTTTATACTTTTACATAATAGGTGTGTATATTTTAGTGTTTTGTATTTAAGATTTCTTAATAAACAGTGTAAGGTGCCTTTAAGTTGAAGAATATAATTTTGGCTGTGACTATACCCTTTAAGAGGGTTCTTTCTAAGATAAAACTCTTGCTGAGATCTGTGGTTTACACATAGCTCGAAGATGGTTCCTATTATTCTAAGATGAGTGTGTGTTAAACATGGAAACATGTTATTTACTGAGTAATTCAATTCGTACAGACAGGTATCTATTGA
This sequence comes from Oligia latruncula, assembly GCA_948474745.1. Classification (NCBI taxonomy): domain Eukaryota; kingdom Metazoa; phylum Arthropoda; class Insecta; order Lepidoptera; family Noctuidae; genus Oligia; species Oligia latruncula. The sequence goes on from OX419688.1 coordinate 9,650,474, forward strand.
AAAATCTAGCAAAATATGAATGTCAACCAAAATCATAGTTCTGAATAAAAAGTGGCGAATCCGACCATCATCATCTGTCTAGCCTTTTCCCAACTATGTTGGCGTCGGTTTCCAGCATAACCGGATGCAACTGTTTACTGAATACCAGTATTTCACATGGAGCGACTGCCTATTTGACCTCCACAATCCAGTTACTAGGTAATACTATACCCCTTGGTATAAGACTGGTTGTCAGACTTTCGGGCTTCTGACGACCCGTAACGATTGTCAAAGATCCCCGAATGACAGCCGGGACCAACGGTGCTTTCCGAGGCTCGGAGGGGTCTTGATATGTAAAGATGGTCACCCATTCACGGAACTGTCGCGGCAAGCGTAGCGTAAACCTAATCGATCGACCCGTGCGGCTGTTATTACTTAGGTAGACACAAGATGAATCCGACCATAGGTACCTATATTTTATTTTGTCACTTATCCTAGTGAGCTTGTTCCAGCTGTTTAACTGTTATCAATTTTTCCTTTCTTTAGTGCCTCATGTAGGGTAAGTAGATAAAAGCGGTTCGCAGGGCGGGATCTCTAAGCGAACATTAGTATTGTAGGGAATAATGCACGGATATATGGAATAATGTAGCACTTTGGTAAAACGAGCACTTACACCACGATAACATAACTTCTTGCGGGCTCCTAATATCTTACTATGTACGAATGTAAGCGTTTTTCATGTATGTACAGTCAAGTATTTCTATCTTCGTCAGTTTTAAAATTCTTCCCTTTATCAAGTCAGGACACAGAATACCTTTTGCACCTGAGCAGACTATTGCATAGACAACTATTTAATTACTTGATAACAAAGACCAATATAGCAAACATCTTTGACCAACGTCGAGTTGATATCAACCCAAAACCTTTTATATGCCTGGCCATTTTGTTTTTTTTTATTCCTAGAGTCTGTCAGTGCCACATTTAAGGCTCCTACAAACAGGCGCGACACGCGATATAATCGCGCGCGACACAAAGGCACCGCTCGTTGCGCGACTTGCGGTGCCTTTGTGTCGCGTGTCGTGTCGCGCCTGTTTGAAGGAGCTTTTATTCGGTCTGCTGGTTATCATTTTGCGGTATTGACATTACGACGCAATATAAATTGCTGAGTCGGTAAAGCAGATTCTATCGTGCAATGACCAGAAAAGTAGCAATCCAACGTGGCAACGCTGCCAGCCTTTTGGGCACTTTTCCCACTGATAGCGATGCGTGAATCTTTTGATGTCCAAAGAGATCTTCCCTTTTTTTTCCTTTTATACTTTTACATAATAGGTGTGTATATTTTAGTGTTTTGTATTTAAGATTTCTTAATAAACAGTGTAAGGTGCCTTTAAGTTGAAGAATATAATTTTGGCTGTGACTATACCCTTTAAGAGGGTTCTTTCTAAGATAAAACTCTTGCTGAGATCTGTGGTTTACACATAGCTCGAAGTTCAATATAACATATTTACAACGATGTCCTACATATGTACGTTTTGGAAGTAATAAGCCCACCTCTAGAGCGTCGACGTTAAAAATGCGATGGAAATTGTTTTTGTAAATTTGCAATTCAGAAAATATCGTATATATGCGGCTATGTTCGCCAAGATGACGGTTGACACCGCTGTAGGCGTGTGTAGTCAGTGGAAGCAATATGTGGAACACACGACATGTTGTTGTGAACTGATTACTAAGCCGTCGTAACACGAATTGAATTTGTGATGAGGGTTTAATTTCAATATTATTATAATAAGTAGGTAAGTGTGTTTAGTGTGTTATCGGGCAGGAGAGGATTATAATACCTAACTATCTGTTCATTCAATAATATTTAATTTTGAGATGTTGTTGTATTACAAAATAATAATGTATAAGTATAGTGGTGGCCAAGTGGTATAACGGCCGCGAGTTACGAGTTGTATGTCGTGGGTCCGAACCCAGACAGGCGCTATTTAGTGTAAATTATTTCATCACCACTGCTCTCAAAACGGTGAAGGAAAACATCGTGAGGAAACCGGCATGTCTTAGAACCAAAAAAAAAGAAAATAATAAAAATGACTTCTACACCTCGACATATTAATCTACACTATACGGGGTCCTAAAAAGGCCACTTTGGCAGAATCATAAAAGGATAACGATAATTTTCTTTTTTTCGCAGCACTACGTAGGTATAATCAAAGAGATTGGAATTGGATTTGGATTGGATTGATTGGTATTTTAGCACAGACAAAAAAAATAACTGAAAAATGCTTCACCAATGGGATTTGATACGATTAACTTAACAGTTAAATGTCCATTATGATTCATAGTGTCATCCTTTTATGGTTCTGCCAAAGTGGCCTTTTTAGGCCCCCTGGTACTAATTTAGGTCTTTTTCTTTATGCATAACATAACATGAACTTTATGAAGTACTTGTATACGTGAACTACGAACATTCGTAGCAAGTTCATGCTAGTTTTCATAAAACTATGGAAGAATATAATTGTACATTGTAGAATGTATCATCAGATAAAACTAATGGCCTGACTAAAAAAGTAACTACACGAACAGCCTGCCCATTCAAATCGATTAGCGATTAGCAAATCAATATACACTCAATACACTGTCAGGAGTAAACGGAGATTGTGCGCTTTTGTAGTATCTAAAGGTGAGTATAGACTAGAGCATTTACTTCTAACAGAACATCGAACATTCGCCGTTTTTAAATTTTATCGAACCGCACTTCGAACACGACCCTCGATGTTTTGTTACAGCCTGATTTTAAAAACCAACGAGCGTATTGGTGTAACATTTTATCAAGTAAAGGTACGAGCGGTACCTGTAAGTCCGACATTTCAACGCAAGGTAAATGTTACGTACCGTCGAGCATTCGCAGAAATGTTACATGAAATGGAAAAACTCGAGGAAATGCTCTAGTGTATACTCACCTTACCGTGACCGTATTATCGCAAGCAAGATGTAGTTTAAAAAACTGGCCAAGTGCGAGTCGGACTCGCACACGAAGGGTTCCGTACCACAAGGCAAAAACGCCGAAAAAAACACGTTTGTTGTATAATATTTATTTTATTCTGTTTTTAGTATTTGTTGTTATAGCGGCAACAGAAATACGTCATCTGTGAAAATTTCAACTGTCTAGCTATCACGGTTCATGAGATACAGCCTGGTGACAGACAGACAGACAGTGGAGTCTTAGTAATAGGGTCCCGTTTTTATTACCCTATGGGTACGAAACCATAAAAATATACGCCGCAGTATCGGCTGCTAACGTTCCCACGCATGCCGCAAAAGTAGGTAATTTGGGAAGGTTTCCCCAACAACCAATGTTTTGTTCGTATTGCACTGTTCTGTGCCACCATGTTGTACCAAATATTGTTCCGAGAAATCCGTACTAATGTTTGTCAAGAATTAATATATTTCTATTGTATGTAAAACATGTATAATGTAAACAAGTCTCGTTACATGTAGGTATATGTTTTTGTTTTCTTCTAAATAGTTTTCCTTATTTATTTACCCTTCAATCATGTCTGTGCTTATTCGAGCAATTTGTTATTATTGATAGGTACCTACTTATTTTTTCTTTGAAATCATAATCGTCTACGAAGTCTGTTATATATCTTGGCAACATTTTCTATGGTATCATAAAAAACGTTATTTTATCTGAAGATCAAGAAAAAGCCGAAAAAATCTGGAACAGTTTTTCCAATCACAATGACTATTTCATTGTCTTCACATGTCTTCTAAGTATTTTTGTGGCAATCTAAGAAGCGATTCTTCGACACTCAGTTAAATTACATTCTGGCTCTGGAATCGAGCTGATCTAGCCGCGATAAAGTCCGAAGGTTATTTTAAAGTCGAAAGAAAGATAGGAAGATACGGGCTGCTTCCTCCACGTTGTGAAATACTGACCATAAGATATTGTTTCAGCAATGAAGGCTGCTATCTTGATCCAACAGTGGTACCGGCGCTACTTGGCTCGTATGGAGGTGCGCCGGCGCTACACCTGGACGATATTTCAGAACATCGAATACGCTGGAGAGCAGGACCAAGTAAAGGTAAGCAACTTATGAATTTAATTTTGTATTCAGGGCGATGTAAAATCCCTTCTGAGATACAAATATATTACTTATCCCTTCCTGAGAGGGTTCTCACTGTCATGATTATTTGATTCTACATAATGTTATATCTCTATGAATAAAATATATTGAAATTACTCATACATTCTTCCTCCCAAGAAGTGGTTTATCATCCTGGGGTTTGTTGAAGATTGTTTGAACTCTAGGCGTTTACACACGTAATTAAATAATATATACCTAACCATAACCCTTAGGCCTGATTGTTGAGTAGTCAGATATGTTATATATCCGAGGAATAAATATTGCTGTTTGACCGCTTTTTTATATATTGAACCATTTATGTCCACATAATATAAACAGACAAGAAAACAAAGAACAGAAAAAGAGGTACAAAGGTGATGCTTATTTCTAAAGAAATCTCTTCCAACATACCTGCGACAGGAAAGTGAATAAAAAGATGTAGACAGCATGTGTTAGAGTAACAGAGAAAATAAAATATATAAAATATAAAAAACAGAACAGATCGGATGTATAGAAATTATGTCAAACTGTCATGTTTATTCCTCAGTTATAAGTAATCTGACTATTGAAAAACCAGCCCTTGTAGAAATGATCGCCGGCGTGTAATCTTGAATGCAGCTGAAAATAATTTCAGAATAACCTCGGAACTTTAGACTCTCCTGACAAAATTTTCGATCAGCAGTGTAGTACAGCATAACACTGAAAACTCTACCAGTGTGTCCTACGGGGCACGAAACTATAAGTAGGATTATTTCAAAGTATTGTCATGTCAAAGGATACTTTAATAATACTTAGACTAGTTTATTCAACAGTAGGTACTTGGCATGCAAGAATTTGTTATGGAAGCTCTAAATTGATTACTTTTGAGCGATTCCCGAGAGTGTAGTAGTGTATATAGTTACTGTTGCAAATGTTGTAAAAAAACTTTAATTTATTATGCTTTGAAACGTTAATGTTTAAGCTCTAGTTCTTAAACAAGGCTATTCTGTATCTCTTTGTCAACCAAGTAAATTCCAAAACTGTGCCTCAATTGCCTAACACACTATCTTTCACAATCTGAATCATTTTAAAGAACATTGCTAATCTATAATATTGCTGGCATATGTTCGAAAAATTTGTTGACTCAACAACGGGATTATGCTGAACTGCGAAAATGATAACCATTGCTACTGTTAGTGTGTTACGCAATTCCACCGCTGATCTTATCACCACCTTTTGAAAAGAATTAAAGTGTTGCTCTAACTTTTACTCCATTTGAAAATATATCACTTGCACCGTCAGACATTTTTTTTAAATTAAATAAACTATCTCCCTACAGCAAGACGAAACGTGGTTAAATGTGATAGTGTACGAAAATTTCTTGCTGTTCGCAGCAGCCGAGCCGTAGCGCGTACAATGTAATTACTAATCTAGGTAACACCGTTATTTCAGGAGCAGACGGGGACTACTTCATTTTGTAACAAAACAATTTCATTTTGAACAACTGAATTACAATTCAGTTGTTCAAAATGGTTCCAGTTATGTGTTGTAGTAATGGTGTTTGGTCTAGATGGTGGTGGTAGTCTGTAGTGACTGGTAGTCTGTACTCACTACAAACTGTTTACTTTAAGATAAATGTCAAAAGTTATAAGATTACAAACAATACCGCAAAGCTCCGCTTAGAGCCGTTCGTTATCCATGATTTATAATTAAATAAATAAAGGAATAAATTACACTTTGAGGCGATTAACGTTGCCGCTTAGGGTCAGTTCACACCGAGACGCGACGCGACGCGCAGTTTTCAAGATAGAAATACAATTACAGACCTTATCTACTACACAAAAAGGTACACAATTCAGTGAGCTACGCCGCGCGGCGGCGGCGCCTCGCTGCGTAACTCGACGTAGTAGGTAGACACTGAATTGTGTACCTTTTAGTGTAGTAGATAAGGTCTGTAATTGTATTTCTATCTTGAAAACTGCGCGTCGCGTCGCGTCTCGGTGTGAACTGACCCTTAATTTAAATTTATCGTTGAGGGTCGTCTAACTTTCCAAAATGTTAATTGTGAAAATATTGCCTTTTAATACCTATATTTCGCTTTTAAATTTATTTGGATTATGTTCAGTTTTAGGTTATTAAAATGCACGATATTCGATTATATTCGTTTCACATAAATTTATCGTCAATGTCATATTAAGTTAAGTCTGAGACGAACGAAGCAATCTAGCCCGAGGGAAAGAGGTGTCGGATCCATTGACTCAACGTGCTCACTGAACATTTCAGTGCGATCATTCGGTTTCAGTGAACAAAGTTACGCACTGACAAATTACATTACCCTATTATTATATTTGGTTGGTGTCCTTTGTATTTTTCTTTTCTTCACTATTATATTATTATAAACCAATTATTTTCAGGTAACAAATACCCATAGATATACATAATAATATAGTAACAATTTTGTTAGTAAATAAAACTTAATATCTATGTTAGTATCACTTAGTTGCAGTAAGTCTTTGTGCGTTCCGTTGGCACTTTGTCCGCGAAAGCGCCAGAATACCACATCCAGCGGCCAAAAACTTTCTTTTTACTATTGGCTTGTGGAGTAGTGTGAGCAATTCCACAGATAAAATTTGGCGCCTTTATGAGCTGTATTGTGTATCCGGCAAAACGCGGAACTTATATTGAGAACAATTTGGAAATTGAATAAAGTACCGGCGGGAGCGGGGATGTAAGGTCAGGTTAAATGCTTAACCTGCTTAAGCCTAACATCGTTTCATGACCTCAATTTTCAATATATAAGATGTAATTATTTAAATTTCATAGGTGCTGTAGTTAATGATAATATTATCTCATTGGGGTTAATAGTCTCCTAAGTGAAGGTTGTGTATGACTAGACAGTGGTACGGTTGAGTGCGCAGCCGGTGCAGCGGCGGCACCCACATGATTATGAAGTATTCACGCGAATGCACAATAACGTACGCATGTACGCATGGCCATTGAATAAACTGGCTAACCGTTCAAATAGGGCAACATTTTTAAAAGACCTAACATTTTTCTTTTGTGTTTTCAAAATGTTTAATCCAATTCACGTCAATAGTTTAATATAATAATATCTAAATCCTATTCGAAATCAAAACATTATATTTAATCAAAAAGCAAAAAGGTAGGACAAACCAATTTTTTTGTAGATTACAAAAAAGTTCAGTATATTAAAAACGAGAAAGTAATAATAGTCCAGTCATTTGGTAGTTTTACTTGGAAAGTTTTGCGGGAATTTTGAAAATTGGTGATTTTATTGAAAAAAAAAAAACAATTCAATCAGCTGTATCCCGGAGGTATACAACATTATGTGATAAAACGAAAATTTTACAGGAGAGGCAAAAATGCGCGGAGTGAAACTTTGAATGCAATTTTGACATAGTTGCTTTAAAGACATTGAAACAAACTTAACAGTATTTTTTATTATTATTAGATGTAATTATTATGTATTACACATAATTACAGTAAAGTTAATTCTTATCTGATTTTGTGACCTTGTAACATAAATTAACTTAGGTGTTATAAGAAAGCATTACGATATCATACATTTGTTAATTGTTTACCTCTAAATAAAACTTGTGGATGTTATTGGAATTCTGCACCTAGAAACATTACCTATGTCTCTTGTCCGTATGTAGCGTTACGGAATTATTTAAGAATTTGGGAAGGGTTTACTAATAAAATGAAACAAAAGTTACTTCACAAAGCTGAAAATCAAAATATTATTTATTTTTAATAACCAACACAGCTACTCGTATGCTTCAGGTAAATCAGGGACATCTGCACATGGAAGATTCCTATAATAATCGTGGAACATGGATGGAATCCACTGCAACGATTTTTGTAAGTCGTTGTATTTGAGTCTTGAAATGGGCTTTTGAGTTTCTCGAATAGGTTTCGGCGTGGGTACTGAAAATCCTTTCCGTTTATTTCGTATGAAACTAACTTCTTCAAAAGTTTCCTGATCAAAAGAAGTTTTGTCATCGAACCTATTTAATTTTTTCGAAATTGCATCCATACTATAGCAGAATATGGTACAGATTCTCCTGCAATAGATTTTTCTGTGCACGAAAGGGGCTGATGATCCGTTGCAAAAGGCAGAAAAATCTAGTGAATCCATCCAGTTCACATTCCAGAAGCCATTTCATTTCCGCCTCGTCCTCATCCCACATAAAACACCAACTTTCTTTTGTAACTGAATCCATAATTATTGTAAAGTTAAAAGTCCACAACTTTCTGTAATAGAAACTCAGCCCATTAGTCAAATAGGGTGTGGGTAAACCTTTTTGAAGGTCCACTGTCAGCATTTTCTTGGCCCCGTGACTTTCAATAGCTGCAACTTTATCAAACCCTTTCAAACTGTATCCTAGACTGTTTTCCTCAAGATGTGTATTATGTAGAGCTTTCATATTATTTTTTTCAGTTTCATCTGTGGCGTTTTTGTATTTGATAACAAACATATCACAATCATCACAAGTGTCATTAGCAGGAGGACTGAAACCGAGTTTGAACTCTGTATTAAAAATATGTTTGTATAGCCACGCCTTTGCCATATTCTCTTTCGGTATCCCTCCTCAGCAAAGAACTCTACATACAAGGAATATAATTTATCAATATTTAGGTGACAGTTTCGACTATAATGGCTCTCATATCTCGGTACCTTGCCAATGTGTTTTCGTACTGTTTCTTTAACTATCTGTACTGTTTTATTAGGCGGTGGATGTCTTCCTCGTCTATCTGCTTGAACAAATCCTTGTGTAGTTTTTTATCGCGTTTCTCACAACAGTTTCTGAAATAGCCAAGGTTTTTCATCAATTAAAAACGTGTAATATAATGTGGCTTATAGCTCTTTTAGGTGGTTGGTCAGGATCACGGCGTCTGGATCTAGAGTCAGTTACTCTAGCAGTTTGAACTTCTGAGACTCTAGATAGAATAAATTGTCTTTTTAAATCTTACGTCATCTCTTCCGCGTAACACTTCAGATAAATGAATTGTCTCACAGTTTCGTCTATACGTTCACTACATTTCAATCTGCAAGTACATACTGCTTTCATCTTCTTTTCTGGAACAAGCCTTTCTTAGAAGTATATGAGTTTCCTGTGATTGCGCATGTTTACTTCTCCTTACGTTTTCGCTAAATTATTTTATTAAAACTAATTAAAATAGTACTTACCATATTCTGAAGTTGTATCATGTTGATGTCCGATATCCACTAGGTCACACAGTAATTTTCCGCGTGAAACATGAGGTTAAAACAATTTAAAACAATTTTTAACGTGGATAGTTTTGCACGCACAGGGTTCGATGGCGAACGCACTGACGCAAGCGACGAACGGTTCATACGGACAACTAGTGCGCTGCGCGCGAATTTTCGTTCAGAGGTAAAGAAAATTAACTCCATTAAACAACATTAAATTCGCGCAAAGCTCAGAGGTAAATAATCTTATCGTCATTTGAGGTTTGAGGCGCGACGACTCCCGGCCACCGTAGGCGCGGGCCTGCGGGCGGAGAGTAATGGGTAGCTCACCGTCCGATCAGGACCAGGCCCGTGCCGGACGGCGCGTACGTGTTCCACGCGCGCCTCAAAGAGATGTCAGCATCGAGGAGGGGCCCCATAGGGCCGAAGCCTGCCGGGTCAGCGGGATTGTCCGAAAGGGTTACCGCTGGCCCGGAACATAAAGGGCTAAGGAAGGAACACGGGTGGGTTTTAGTCAGTAAGAGTCTGACACTCCCTTCCGCTCCACCCAGAGCGGGAGGGGTCATTTGATGATTTCCCATCCGCAAAAAAAAAAAAAAAAAAAAAAAAAAAAAAAAAAAAAAAAAAAAAAAAAAAGTCCTATACCTATTAGACGTTAGTGGATGTAATGTCGTATACGTTTGGATATTTCTTTTCATAGATGTCATAGGACTTAATGTCATATACCATTTTATAGAACTGGTTCTTGCGATTTTAATGGTGCAAGAAACATTATTTTCTAAAAAGGTGGAGTTACTATTGTATACCTCTGAGTTACATGATACTATCATATTGTATCTTATCTTATCAGGTATAGTGAAGCGAAGGAGAATGCGCTTATTTTTGCAATAGTGCATTACATGTGGATTAGACCCTGGGGATACCACAAAATACCCCCTTTTAAGCACCAAACGACTGCGGTGCTATTCTGTAAAAAGATCACCGTGATAACTTAGGTGAAGTGAGCTGTCATTCCACCTGATGCTAGGGATTAACACTATTGGCAGCTCACTTCACCTAAGTTTTTATGGTGAGATTTTTACATGAATAGCACTACTGTACTACTTATAAAGTCTATATTCTCATCTGACTTTGACTTTTCAGCACTTTTATACAAAAACCATTTTTTTCTGGCTATACTAAAGCTCAGTTTAATGGCGTACGACCTGCAATTCATTACCGATGTGATTAACGATGGCGCTAAAGTCGTGACTTGATGTCTATGGGTGAAGCTAGGCATTAAAGTAAATGACACAGCGCCTTGTAGGTCATGTCACAGCTCGCTTGAGGTCTTACGTAACCTATATTTAGCCGTTAAATTACGCTTAAAAGCGTTTAATTTACTTTGTACGTCTGTCTGTTTGGCTCACTGCAGTGCGACCGCTTTCCGGGCTTCTTGTGAAAGTAGTTTAAAATTTGTTTGCTTTAGAAGTTAGTGTACCTATGTATACTTCTTATGTAAGCTTTCAAATTTATTTAATTAAATTGGGATGTGGCCGCAATTTCAAATACGAAAGGGAAATCCTTGCGGTGTAGTGTAGTTTGTGGCCAAAACACAAATGCGAGCCATCATAATTCTAAATATGTGCGTGGGTAGTACCAACCCACATTGTATTGAATCTAATTAATGCTGTAAATTACAGTGTTCTCCGAAATATTATATAGGCTCGTAATTTTGTTAGACGACTATCGTTGAAAAGGCTATCTTTAATAATACATATTATTATTAGCTACACATTGATACAACAAGCATACAATTATGAAAAACAAAGCTTATACGTGAACCGGTGGACCTTACACATTGGTGCTCATACACACGAGCGATACGCGTCAACGACAGAGGCCACTACAACCGTCGATGGCTGCTATCGACAACATGTCGCTTGTGTATTTGAGCATTGTACTCAAATACATGAACGGCACGTTCTCGAGGGCAGCCGCTAACGCGTCGACGTTGCTGTTGCCTCGGTCGACAACGCATGTCGCACGTGTGTACATTTGATTAAGTAGACTGTCCCAGAGGGTTACGTATATTTTATATGTAATTTAATTGTGTTAAAACATTTTTTATTTCAATGTTATTAATTCCCGGGTCGTCCCTTTAGAATGTTTTTAATTAATAACATGTAACGCTATATGTCTCGTGTGGGTGTAACGCATTTACTTGATACATTTTGTTACAGCTATACAACTTCTTCAACGCCTTACTGAGTCATATGAAGGACACCAGTGGGCGCCCCTCCTCCGAGCGAACCTCGAGGACTGCTTCCGTTTGTAAGTCACTTCACCTTGGCATTTTCACGAGCAGAGTAGATTATATCTTAATGATGACTCGCGAGTACTTGCCACCCGCTTTCCAGGGGTTGGGAGTGCGTTACGGTAATCACGATGCTTACATAAACACGCTGCGTAAATAACATTAGATAAGTTTGTTTTGAGTTGTATATCAACAGCTGAGGTTTCAACATTTAGGCTAATGAAGACACTTGAGCCGCGTGTTTCTGTGGATCGCAGATATAACAAACAGAGTTATAAACTGCGAGAGACACAGATATCGTATACCTACGCCCTAGTTTCTCGACCTTTTGAAATGTCTGAAAGTTTTATTTGCTGACCAACTTTCTAACTATACGAAGTTTTGTTGTTCAAAGTCTAATACGTTAGCAGAAAACAAACGATTTTGTGATAATTATCTGTGATTACGTTCCCTTGTTTGACGAAACACGTTTTTAACTCAAAGTTCTGAAGAAAATAATAAAGTTTCGCCATAAAGGCATTAAAAGTACATTAGCTGAAAGAAAATTCATCTAAAATCACTTAATGGTCTGCGGTTAGTTTTTAAACACATTCTTGTTCCGTGTCGAGGTAATTTCATTAGGCGGAACATGCAGCGCGTCCGTTTTTCCGATCCGTTCATTCTTTACGTTCCCGTTTTGTTTTTCCTTGTTCAACGTGTTGCGAGCACGCAATGTTGCGGTATCTTCACACATGTCACGAGCTACATCATTCAGCTAACTGCAGTGACCCCTGCCACCGATGCAAAACAAAACTAGGTCTCGGCTATTCTCGGAGTGCTCTGACAGAAAATGTCTGTGATCTCGTGATGAATTCATTGATTAAGTCGAAACTATTCCCCGCAATATTCATCTGCTTTAAAATTTAGATTAGCAAATTGAAAGCTTTCAGCAAATACTGGATGCATTTACGACTGTAATAGTGTGCTGCTGATTTATGTGCATGCTTAAAATAAAGTAAAACTAGTTCTCGTAAAGGCAATCCACCTGCCGTCCTTACAAATGCAGACGAATTGCGGTGTTTTGCCGCGAGGTGACTCGAAATATGAATCTCGCTCACGTATTGTGTGCACGAAAGCACTTGCACCAACGCATTCAGTTGCTTGCAATGTAAGCAATCTTCAATTGCGAACCTGAAGCTAATATGTGTATTAGAATGCATTCCATACAATGCAAAGACTTTGCTTTTTTAATAAAACCTATGCACAAATAAACAAACGACAAATACTTTGTATGTTTATTCTCGTTTCATAGTTCCAGACATGCATATAAGCTTTCATGTTTAGCCAAATGAGAAATACCAATATCTAGGGTGATGCCCCCGGCTACAAAGTAATACATTGTTAAAAATAACGCAGTCACTGTAGTATACTGTGCACTGTTCGTAAGTAAATGCTTTCGCAAAATTGGAGTCGCTTTTGCAATATTTAATAATTTTGTAAGACAGCTTAGTGAGCGGCTTACGATAATAAGATGGGTGTTTGTATTACAATAAGAAGCTAAGAGGCTAAAATTATTTTGGTAAAGAAAATTCTTTATCTTATTTTGTAGTGGAGCAAGTATTTTCTGAGGAGTCGGACGAGGGAGGGGGCATTGACGAGACGGCTCCCCCAAAGCATTCCCGCGGCCCCGACATCGAATTCCCGCTGCAAAGGAAGGATATCGACCTACTGATTGAAGCATTTAGGAAGAAGAAGGTAATGTCAGATACGTGATACTTACATTTTTATTCATCCAAACTTACTACCTAACTGTATTATGACACTATGAAACATAAGACGTAAAGAGAAAATTTCTCTTTACGAGGTAAACGGTAATGATTAAAACCCCATTTGTGAAGACTGAAGACCCCATCCATCATTGTTAAGGACACTGCTACTGCCAGTTTAAGGAAAAGCCAGAACATCAAACTAAATTTCGGGTCAGATCTCAGTACGAAACGATCCATGATGTTATCGGTAGGTGGGCGAATGGCTGTGCTAGAATAATCCCTCGCTACCCTTTTACGACAGACATAAGTAGAGACGGGTTGATTGGACTGATCGGGCTGATCCCATTCGTACACAACAAGTACAGTAGAATAAATAGGTACCTACTGCAATTACGAGTGTTTCTGAGCAACTTATTTCTGATCAGTTTTCTTATATTGTTCACTAGTGTATTTACCTATGGGTATCTATTTAGATAACACTTATATAAAAATTGATGAAGTATTTTGCTGTTCAAAATACTTCATGATTTTAATTATATCGAAAGGAAATGTTAATTTACTGAAGTTTCTTATTTTCGCTTTCACGACGTCCATGAGACGCCAATCATAATATTTCAAGGAATTTCGTGCTTTTGACAGATTCCGTAGTTACGTTTGACAAACTCCTGGGGGCCTAAAAAGGCCACTTTGGCAGAATCATAAAAGGATAACATTATGAATCATAATAATTATGGTGAAGACAGTCCGTGTTTTTCTTTTTTTCGCTGCACTGCGTAGGTATAATCAAAGAGATTGGGATTGGATTTGGATTGGATTGATTGGTATTTTAGCACAGACAAAAGAAAATAACTGAAAAATCCTTCACCAATGGGATTTGATACGATTAACTTAATAGTTAACTGTCCATTATGATTCATAATGTTATCCTTTTATGATTCTGCTAAAGTGGCCTTTTTAGGCCCCCTGATACGGAATATTACGTGTAGTTTTCCTCATGTTTTATACTGCTTCACCATCTAAAAACCAATTTATTTTTGTAGCATCGCCTTCATCCGAAACACGTCGGGCAGATATTAAAAGAGGCCACTCAAGTGCTGAAAAGAATGCCTAATATCCACGTGGCGACCACTTCTATCTCTAGCCAGATAACTGTGTGCGGTGACCTGCACGGGAAGCTGGACGACCTGCTGGTTATATTTCATAAGGTACCTACGACACAATTTTTTTGCACTCCCAAATTAATTAACTGCGAATATCAAACAGTCTTCCTGGCACTACCATGAACCTAAAACCCTTGTGTCATGGCTACGCTTTTAGGTACCTACTTTATGTTGCTAAAATCAACATCAGAAACTTACAACATAATAACGACTTGGGTAATCAAAAACTTCTAGCACACGCTACATGAAGTATGTTTTCGTTAAGTTTGCTCGTATAGTAATTTTGTTTTTAACATAGGTTTATGAATGTAATATCTAAGTCCACATACACATATTGCTTAATGGCTGAAAAATATGTACCCTATTATTATGGTACCAAGGGTTATTGTACTCTTGATAGTCAATACTTTGTAGCTAAACGACGCAAAAGCCCATATAGCTAGTAAAATTAAGCTAGTAGTAATAATTGAATAGAGTAAATATTGACTCTATTCCATGAATGACTTCCACGTACGATATCTACGAGTATCAATAGGAAATATCCCGGTTTGTGTTGACAGATAGTCAACAAGAATGCAATGGAGTCCAAATATTTCACTATTGACACTATTTGGTAGAACGGCCTTTTCGAATATTTATTAATCGCGATGACCTATAACTAAAGTATATAAATAAATAAACGATATGTTTTTCCTCTATTAAGTTAAGAAAATAGTTTTAGCAAATACTTATGATGGTTTAACTTTAAAGGATGACTCACGCTAGACCGTGTCGGGTCCGAGCCGAGTGTCGTCCGTAGCACGGTCAACTAATATTACATATATTTTGTATGAACACACTCACGTTATACGCTACGGCCGACACTCGGCTCGGACCCGACACGGTCTAGCGTGAGTCATCCTTAAATCTATCAGAGTTCTAAACATAAGGAAAAACCGGCCAAGAGCGAGTCGGACTCGCGCACCGAGGGTTCCGTACCATCATAATTATGTTTTTCACCGGCGAGCTTCTTACTAGATTTAGTTCAAATCAATTTTCGGTGGAAGTTTACATAGTAATTTACATCATATATTTTTTTAGTTTTATCATTCTCTTATTTTAGAAGTTACAGGGACACACACACACACATTTTACCACTTTGGAAGTGTCTCTCGCGCAAACTATTCAGTTTAAAAAAAAATATATTGGAAACCTCAGTATCATTTTTGAAGACCTATCCATAGATACCCCACACGTATGGGTTTGATGAAAAATATTTTTTGAGTTTCAGTTCTAAGTATGGGGAACCCCCCAAATTTATTGTTTTTTTTATATTTTTGTGTGAAAATCTTAATGCGGTTCACAGAATACATCTACTTACCAAGTTTCAACAGTATAGTTCTTATAGTTTCGGAAAAAAGTGGCTGTGACATACGGACGGACAGACAGACAGACATGACGAATCCATAAGGGTTCCGTTTTTTGCCATTTGGCTACGGAACCCTAAAAAGTAAAAATGGTATCTAAAATAAGTTTCAACTTAGTTCAAAAACGTAATAACAGACAGTTTCCAGTTTAACGAGGTTGTTAGAAAAATAAAACTAGAATAAGGGCCAAGGGCCGGACCCTTGTTCTTATAGTTTAAATTTATATTTTTCCGCGAGCACTACTTATTACTTAGAGTAATGATTTTAATAGAATGCTTACTTGAACGGACGACGATACGAACGCAAGTCAATTAATCGTAAACCGTTGCATCTGGAGCACCAGTGCGGTTTCAATTTAATATAACCTGTAGAGTGAACATTTTTCTTGGTTTTATCGTTATTGAGGACAAGTACCTATTATGGGTTAACTGATTAATGTGGTTGTGTTATTCTTATAAAAAGTTTATTTAACTTAAAATACATGAACATCATACTCATGCGTCCACTTGGTTAGTACGTTACACGTAGCTAAAGGTAAAACTGACAGTCAACAATAGATACTGCTGTATCCAAAAACTCAATTACCTAGCTACTCCCTTCTCAACTTGCGCGGGAACATCAGCAGCTGACACGCTGTTTTTGCTCTTACTCACCCTAATTGCGTAACACACTATTAATCACAGTCTGAATAATGTTTTTAAATTAAATCCATTGCTTTGTATGTTCGAAAAATTTGTCTAGTCAACAACGTAACGCAATGAATGTTGTTGAACTAACAAAATGAGAGCCATTGCTACTGATAGTGTGTTACGCAATTAACCCGCGGGATCAGCAACAAAGTGTATTTTTATGTTTATTTATAGACTACGACATAAAAAGTTACAAGTTAGGGAACACTTCCAAAAATTCTGTCAAAAATAAGCAAGCGGCAACATTGTAGGTAATTTTTGCTTACGTTGTGGAAAAATTGTACGTGGGGTGGCTACGTCACGTCGGATATTAGTAGGGTTTCCTTCGAGTTATTTTTCGCGGATGGTCATTAAAGGTGTGACGTCAGGAGGGCGACAGGTCGGCTTGGGCCTCGGTACACATGGCAGGGAGCGGCGCACGCGTCATCTAATTGGTGCCGCCGCCGCCGCCCGCGCCGTGCTACCGCCGCCGCTCGCTGGTCGCTCCGCGGTTTGATTGATAGACCGCCTGTTACGCCGGACGACCTCATTAATTTACTGATATTGTTTTCGTATTGTTATTTCCGTCTTACAAGCATATAATCTAATGGCCCACTTAACCCACGAGACAGGCTCGACCACGGATATATATGGGCTCGACCTAGTGTGGAGTCCACAAGTTAAAATATTAAAATTATGTCTCCCTTGTAACAATAATTTTAGGAGTAGTTTTAGTAAATATCGTAGATAAAAATGCTTGGCTTAATGCTGGTCCTGCTCCACAGGCACTTGGGTATACTTATTAAAATTTCAATATTTGGAAGAGATTCTTGTCTTTTTTTTTTGTGTTTCTGGCATTACGAACTTAATGTTTATTTTTAGTATAATCAATCAAGTTTATATCATTAAATACTTCAATATTAAATATGTCTTTATATAATTGTGTTTTACCAAACAAGAAGACATATTTAATATTCAAGATTTTACTGCCATAAAATTTTATTCATCTCTTAAATAAATTGCAAACTATAGTTTTGTATAATTTAGAAGTTTTATTTTTTTATTTTCGTTTATTATGATTTTTTGATGTTGACTTGAAAGAGCATGGGAGTTGAGAATGTGTCATGCTCACTTAAATGTCTTACTGATGGTGGCGCGTGTGTTGGATCATTCGGTTCCCTACAAAATGGTTGAGCTGGATGGTGCTGATCCACGCGTCATGTTCGTGAAAGGGCGCCGTCGTCGGTTGAGACGGGTCATCTCTTAACTGCCAAGGCTTATTTTTAATCTTATATTTTAAATTGTTTCTTCATTTGTGTTTTTTTTTTACATTGTTCTCACATAAAGAAACAACAAGAATAATGGATACCCAGGATTTTGTAATCGCTTGATTTAAAAGAGTCTTCTTGTCCTTGGAGTTTCTTGCCCGTTCTTCTCCATAGAGATCTACGTTTTGGAATGGGCAATTAGCTTCAACTTTCTGATTAACTGACCGACTATTTAATTTTGACAATTTAAAAGTGCCTGCAAATGGTTTAATCGAAATAAATACTTTGAGTTTGAGTTTGAAATTTGTACTAGGTATTTGGTTAAGGGGACTACATGACATAAAGCGCGGTCTTAGAAAAGAAAGAGTAGCGCGATGACACAACGCTGGTAATTTATTGCAAAATAAGAAGCAATTATCTATTTACAAAAATCTATTGTTTGGACTAAAAAATTAAAACATGCTTTATATAATAATCTGACCAAAAATCAGAATGATTGTATGTATATGAATATGGTTTTTATTGTAAAAAGAAAGTTTTTAGAGGTATTGTAATTTTTTTTTTCTATCGTATCAAATTAGTTGTATTATGTTTTCAACACACTAACTAGCATATCCTGAAGAATATCATATATTTTTCTGATTTTGTTTACTGTAGTCGCTCATATTACTTTCAGGCATTATAAAACTTGCGTTTAGGTCCTGTAGTCCCCTGAATAAACGGTTTATTTATTTATTTAACTACTATTGAGAATTGTTTAGTGAGGAGCAGCTTTTAGAATCTTATAATCATTGGGATCTTAATTTATCTCTATGAATTCCATCGATTTTTGTTTTCAACAACCATAACTCTAGAATAACAGACAACGTTTGTCGATTTTTACAATCCAGTCGAAACTCAAAAAAGTTTAATAAAACCTGCGAGAATGTATTTTGGTACGAACCTTCATACAATATCCGTCGTACATACAAATGGCTTGGGTCCAGTGGGAATGGAAAGGGCTGCCTAAATTGAGTTTATACAAACAGGCGGTTTGTAAAAACACGAGGGTCGTATCATAACAACCGGTATTTGTCATAATCCTGGCTAATCGTGACATAAAAAACAACTGACAAATGAGTTATGATTTAGGACCCTTTAATGTCACAGGTAACATTCTATGTATATGTTAAAAAGTCACGATAATCACCAATTAGGGCAAATGAAATCGGGTGTGTATCTAGCCGTGGAAAAATAAAATAGAGATAAATTGGCTAAAGGATAATGATTATGTAACCGGCTACGTATCGATTAGCAGCTAACGTACCTACTTATTGCGTAAGCGACCTTCGAAGCGGCCACTGCTGCAGATGTAAGGATTCACAAAATATGTCAGCCCACTGCTCTCGTTTCGTGATCATTCCAATTATATTTTTTGTTACCGGGTGAACTTTATTAATATTTTCTCGGCTCGGTAAACTGATAACTATAACTGTTAGCCATATAATTTGATAGAGTCGCACGGATTGATAATTTATCAGAAATGTCAAAATATTAAGGGATTTTAAATTTATTGTAGAATAGGTTTTTCCACAAACATTTTAGCTATTTAATGTGAACCGTTGGGTGTAAAAAATGCGTAGAGTATTAAAAATGTATCTTGACGATCGTTATGTTTGTCCCATTTGTGTCCAGGCTTTATGTGCTAAAGGTTTTGTGGTTGCCTCCCAAATGAGTAATGGTCCTTTTTTGAATTTGTTCTTTGTAATTACAGTCCCCAATAATTGAAATCTGATTATTTTTTGCTTGAAACTTGCAGAAGATAAATAAACGATTCTTTTGCGTCACAAAAAGTAACTCATTTATTCTGTAACAATATAGTAGTTGACTACAATGCTTATGAACTTGATTAATTGCACCTGATCTATGAAATGACAGAATGTCTACGTGCTATCATGTAGACTTAACTTGTATGGCGACACGGAACGGGTGGAGTCATGGAACGGTCTATGTGTACAAGGGCACACTTCTCGTGTGTCAGCAATATCGTTCATGTTCTGTGTTGACACCGTCACTTCCAATGTCTCACTGCATATAAACCCCACATTTTACTTGATACTTCAACAGAATGGGCTGCCGTCTCCCGAGAACCCATACATATTCAACGGAGACTTCGTGGATCGAGGCAAGAAGGGGTTGGAGGTGTTCCTCCTACTGCTGTCTTGCATGCTAGCCTTCCCAGGAGGAGTGTTCTTGAACCGCGGGAACCATGAAGATCTCATTATGAATTCTAGGTTAGTCACATAAACGTTATGTGCGTTGCTCTTTAAGTTGAATACAATTACGTGTTTTTTAGGGCAGTTTTTTCTCGAAATAATGATACTTGATGATCTTTCTTCTGATATGCAAAACTTTTACGATTTAAATGCAAATAAAAAGAGATATATGCGAGGATTCATAAGTAACAGTTTGAGAAAATGGTTATGCTATGACCCGAAACGTTTCAGATTTATTAGAATTTAATTCCAAAGAAGTCTGTCATGTTGGGAAAGTTTTGATCCCATACTTAGATACTAAATAATTATGACACTTTACACTGAGAGTCAATTCTTTGTATAATTCGCTAACTTGAATGAACTCCTGCTTTTGAGCTTGTTATAAATGTTTCAATGAGACTTTAAATGACGACGTGCAAAGGAAAGCTATTGTTTAATTTGATTGCTCACCAATGAGCATGAATATTATGTATAAATACTCCTTATGACCCAAATCTTCGGGTTGCTGCCGGGCTTAGTACCTAGTTGACCTACGCCTCAGATATAGTTTTCCTACTACACTGTTTGAAGTAAATCTCACCTAATACACATGTTTTCTGTTTAGGTACGGTTTCATAAAAGAAGTCCAGCAAAAATATCGGGTAAGTAAAGAAACTGTCGTCCAGAAACACATGTCCTACCTAAAACGGTAAAAATATGAGCTTCATTTTATTTATACATATATACGAATACAAATCGGTGTTCGTAAATCCGAGAAAAGGGAAGCGGCACCGAAAACTAATTTGGAGTATCAAAAGTCCAGATCAGTTATATTTTATCCTTCTGGAATGGATGCTACTGAGCTCTGATTCACTGATAATGGAGACAATAAAAACTCCTAAATCTACACAATTTGTCAACTTGTCAAGGATTGGGCATGTTCGACGTTACCATAAAAATACGAAAAATACGAAATTCCCAGTGATTTTATGATTGTAGAAGTAAATGGTCCCTATAAAGCGATGATGTAATCGTCGTTCAAGGGGATGCTAAATAATATTCACGCAAAATATATGGTGAAGAAACACTGTAAGCAAAATCTGAGCATCTTTGCAACCTTGTATTTGTTCTCGAAATAAGATTTTTACAGCATCCGCAGCACAAAGAGTGTTCTGATCAAGTTTGTCTTAGAAATCACGCTTAGGAAGATTTATTCCCTTTGTGTCTGAAGTGTACCTACCTCCGTAGTTATCGCCAGTCGCCTTTTATCCGAATACAAAGTTATTATAGTTACACTAGCGACTGAGCTCGGCTTTGTGTACAGTTATTACATAATTTCCTCGAGGATTATAGCTGTGATTGTAGTTGCCATTGTAAGTAAAACATTTTCTAGCACACAGAAATGGATGCGTATACTTTAATCGTAAGTTTTAATATATTTATATATTACCTACCTATAAGTAGTCTATAGGTGCCTAATCAACGTTGTCTTTTACTTGGTTATTAAAATGTCGAAAGAGACATTTTATGAAAGTTTTCTATATAAGGCTTCAAAGAGCTACGTCCTTAGAATTTACTGTTTAGAGAAAACATTGAAATATTTTAAAGGATGCATTTTTTATACGCTCAGGGATGCTGAAATAGTTAGCGTGTCGTGTCGCGACTTCGAGCGCTGCAAAGCGTTGGAAAGCTTCGGAAAATGTAAAAAAGTTTTACAAACCGGGGAAAGCAATGCTAAAGCATTTTTTGAGTATACATTTTTGGCTGCTACAGTCTTTTTACGTAAAGCTTTAAATAAGCGAAAATAAAAACCGTGTTAGCTATGTTATGAACTGAATTTCGGGAACTATAATAGTTCCCGAAACCGTACCCCAGTTAATAACTGGGGTACGCAGTAGGGAAAATTTAGAATAACACGTGTATTTCTATTATTTCCACATTCGTTAGCTTTAATAATAATAATAGTATTTTTTTAGCGGGAATAATATACTGAGTTTATACACCGGCTGACTTTTTTTACCGTATGGACAAAAACAGGGTATAAAAGGTAAACGAATTAGAAGCCTTTGGCACAGAAATTTCTTTTTTTTACAATAAATATTAAACTCTTTTTAGGCTTCCGGCTGTAGCTTAGCTCAAAGACTCTTAGTACTAGAAAATAATTTTTTTTAGGGTACTTCCTCTACACGTAAAGTGTCTACCCCATGGTGTGGGATATCGTTGGATAGGTCTTTCAAAAATATTGCGGGTTTGAGAAAACCATTTTTCGATTCAGGGACCCGTTTGTGAAATATTATGTTTTAAAGTGCTAATTTTTGTTAGAGTCAAGTGCCCCCCCCCCCCCTCCTGCCAGATAAATGCTTGTTTTTGGATAAGTGAAAAAATCACGGTAGTAGTATATGTATATAACGAAATTAAAAGGAAGCCTATCACAGCTAAGTAGGCTTAACAAGTTTACGAATAATAGTCGACCAACTTGCAGTTGCAATGTATGGGGGAACACCTACCTGTTTATATTTGTACGCCGTTAAGAGCGTTTACGCCGAACGGCATTTCATACAAACTTTCAAGCCCTTGTTTTCCGAAATGAACGAACCGATTTTAATGAAACTTCATACGCATAAGCAGGATACAAAGGTCTAAAAAGTTAGCAGAGAACATTTTCGAAAAATTGTGTTAAAGCCAAATTAGACCGATTTTAAACTTTTCATAGAAACAGATTTCCAGTTATCTTTTTTTTAATAAGACATTTCGAAAAGATTGTATGAAATGACGTTCGGCGTAAACGCTCTTAAGGCAAAACATGACTGTGCTATAATTATAATTATATAACATCTTGCATGCCATGTGTGTGTATTACTTATGTTTTGGACAAATAAATGATCTATCTATCATGATTTTCAACTACAATGTTAAGTTTGTTCTTGGGATAAATTTATTTCAACTACGGAATCCTTTATTGTGCGTGGTCCGAAACACACTTGGTCGGTTTTTTTATTGAATGTCGCTACGAATTCATTGATAATTTCCGCGCGTAGAGTAGGGGGAGCCCATAAATTGAATTTCTAAATTAATTGCCGATTTATTTGTTTATTTTTATATTTTAATTCATATTTGTAATAGTATTTATTGATAGGTTTACATTTTAGGTTTTTGAAAAAAAAAAAAGAGATTTCTTTATTTATTTTATTTATTTATTGCACAATGTACACATACTTAGTTATAGGCTAGACTTAAACTAGTCAGTACATGACCCTGTTAGGGCGCAGCAAGATTACTTTGCCATATTATAGGCTCCTACTCCGTTCACCTTTTATACCCTATTTAACCAGACGGTATAAATAAAGTCAGCAAGTATAATTTATTTTATTGTTTACACCAGCATAATGCAGAGCGGTTACTGAAGCTGATTGAAGGCGTGTACCGCTGGCTCCCCCTGGGCACAATCATCAACAACCGAGTGTTTGTAGTCCACGGCGGCATATCAGACACTACAGATCTCGACATGATACGGAGTCTCGAACGAGATAAGGTATGACTTGTGTTCTTCGAGCTAATTGAATTACTTTTTTTGTGATATACGACAAATTATTTGGTGTTAAAGTAGCTGATTCACTCACAAAGTACGAGTATAACTATGCCTAGATACATACATAAAGATAGAAAGAAAAAAAAACTTTTGAGTGGATCGTCACTTTACAACTTTTTTCGAAGTTTGGAAACTAGCAATAAACAAAATTGTGAATGTTTGCAACTTATTTTCAGTACGTGTCTCTACTCCGGCCTCCGGTGACCGAAGGCTCGGCGGCGGGCGGCGAAGCTATAGATAAAGTGGAGTGGAAACAGGTTAGTCGTTAGTAATCAATCATTCACGATTCAATCTAAAGGTTATCGATCGTTTTATTGCCGGCTTCTTGGCATCACGAGTTTTTATCTATCGACGAAGACGCGTCAAGTCGTTGCCAATTTCTTTGATCTATGAATGTGATGAATGAAGCAGCGTACAGAATATTTAAATGCTCATCATGGCCATATTCAATGCGATCAATAACGTTTTCATAAACAACAATTTTCTATTCAGAAGCAATTTCTGTTGAATGAATTGTTCAGGCTAATTCGTGCACCTCGGGAACCGCCTGAACATTTTCCAGTTGAACGTCTATTCTACGTCGCGGACTGATCCGATCCAACATTCAGCAACTAATCAAAACTTTTGCTTTCAATTATCTTTAGAACTTCGAATATTGGGATTATGGGTTATTGTAAAACCTATTTCGCGCTCTTGTTACGATAGGAACCTAAGTACTTAATTCAGAATTTATAATGTTTGGTATAAAAAGCTCTACGCTGTCGAGCCTGAAAGAGCGGTACTCGTCAAATTATAAATGGTTCCGTTTCATATTTATTTAGAGAAAGGGTGAAGGTCGTTCTTTCAGGTGTTGAGAACGGAATGAGGTTTTATTTATGAACATTTTTTCGTGTAATTAACCTTTTATTAGTAAGGTAATTAATAGTTTTATTTCTGGCTGTGTCTATTCTCCCTACTCATTCGTGTATACTTTTTGATCATCCTTACGTTTCTTGTAATTATGAGTTAGTCAGAACACGGAGTCAATTGGTTTCGTGTTATTGCATGTCATGTTATTACCAACTTTCCCGGAAAAGTTATTTGGTGCCAACGTTTAGGTAATTGAAAGGGTACGTTAAAATTGACCAATTAAGTAGTAAATGAAAGTCTAAAAGGCTTTCAGCATTTTATAGGTTCACTATTACGACCTTTTGATGAACAAGTCCCCTATTAAAAGTAGGGAAAGCAGGTTATCCATATGTCTTGCTGACTCTTGCGTCGTATTCATGTAACAAAATAATATGTCCGTGAAATATTGGAAATCCTAAAATACTTATCCAGGCTGAATTCAATCGGAAATCTATTTCAAAAATGTCCTTTGTTTATCGGTTGAACACGTTTTGGCAAATCAATTGGATCAGTTCCGCCAGAAAATGTAACATTTGTTAGTGTCCAAAGTGCGAAATGTTTGAAAGATACGCTGAACGATCTGCATTTTATCATTCTATTGGTCTATTAATGGCGATTGCTTACGTGTTGCTAGCAGTATTTTGGAGATAAGTTTTCACAAACCTGTTATTCACACATGGGTGTATGTTGGGATATTTTTTTCTGCCAAGCTAATCTCATAGGTAAAATTTTCATTCGGGATTATTCATGCACATGTATTAGGGTTATTAAGATTCGCCTGGTAGTAAAACGGCCTAATTCTGGCTTTGTCGGCCTACCACACCGTAAAATTTAACATAAAATATACCATAATATTACATCTGGATTTTGCAGAGTTCTATTCAAAGTTAAATGTATCATCCTTTTTTTTTTGGTTTTATCGTCCGCCGCCCACGAGGATAATATGCTTTTATCTCGTACTAGCTGCGCCCCGCGGTATCACCCGCATAAGTGTCGATCCCGTGGGAATATCGGGATAAAAAGTAACCTATATGTTAATCCAGAGTGTCAGCTACCTCCATACAAACTTTTTTCAAAATTGGTCCAGCCGTTTGAGCGTTATCACGTCACACTCACAAACTTTTGCCTTTATAAGATTAGTGTGATCAAGCTCGTTGAGTGGCTTTGTCTCCCTTATTAGGTATATCAATGATCTTATCTTATTTCTTACGCTTGAAAGCAATTTCAGCCACCACCATCCTTGTCGTAATACAATTTGCCCGGGTCGGACCCCCGCGGTTTGTCGCGAGATAAACTTGGGTAGGTACCTACGTTGTGCGACCGCTTTATGAAGTTTTGTCCCAAAAGGATGGCTCTTCTTACAATTCGTCGCCAGCTCACACATTTTAAACGAACCAACGTGTACGTACAATATAACTTCAAGATATTTTACATGAGATATTGTTCAAACACAACTAATAAGCAAACGAATAAGCGGGGACGACAATATTTAAATTATACATTGAATTAATACTTCTCCTGGCTTTCACAATCTTCTGCACTCCAACTGGGATTGTCAGAGCAATGACTATTATATCTAAGAATGACATACAGACTTTGTAACAAAAACAACCCGGCATAAACTTTCGTTTCTTTTATCCTGGGTTACCAAGCTGTAATCTATGTAGGTACCTACATTGTATGTCGCACTGCGAACAGCAGTGACGTCGAAAAGCCAAATGTAACTGAAAAATATGGAATTGATCTTTCAGTTTTAATAAAAGCAAAATGTCATAATATCTTTAAGTAAATTATTCTAAGTAAAGTTCAACATGTTGTTAAAAGCTTTTCTCTCATTTATTTACGATAATAATTATATTTGTTTTGAAAGGAAAATTAAATTATATTAATATAAAAGACTTTATTATTCTAATTCATTTATAGAGAATTGTAGTTGGAACTGAATTTATTGAGGTAGGAACAAAGATGGGACTGCAGAGCCGGAGCTTTGTCTTCGAATAATATATAAAATATGCTAAAGTAATCCCTTTAATGCTACAAACTTTATAGTCCCGACTCGACGGGTTTGTTCGGAGGTAAGCACTGCAGTGCTGCATTAGATTGAAGTGAGCGATCGCTGCATTGTGTGCATGCACTATAAATAAATAGTGACAGGTGGCTTTTGACTGCGATTCTCAACATAACTGCTTGTTTAGAGTAGACTCATTATTTGCTCTTTCATTACAGTTTTCTTGAGTAGTAGTTCGATTAACTACTACTACGACCGTTACCGATCGTCAGAAGCTCGAAGGTCTGATCACCAGTCTTAGGGCCTGTGCACACCACGTTTTTTAAACGCGCCGTTGATGCGTGTTTGTAGCGATACGCACGCGAGTCAGACGCAGCCTGTAGACCTTCTGTAGGATAAAAGCGCGCTGTCGACGCACGTTTCTAAAACGCCCGTCAACGGCGCGTTTAAAGAACGTGGTGTGCACAGGCCCTTAGGTACCAAAGGGGTGTATTGTGTTACCCGGTACCTAACTGGGTTATGAAGGTCAGATAGGCAGTCGCTCCAAGTAAAATACTGGTATTCAGCTGCGTCGGCTTAGACTGGAAGCCGACCCCAAAAATAGCTGGGAAAAGTCTAGGCAGATGATGAGTTCGATCTCATATTTGCATACAAGCAATGCCATTACATTGATCCAATGAAATCAATTCCAACTTTTTTTGGATACATTGCAATGCTGGATGATTTTAGCTCATCATTGAGCTTTAAAATACTGCATGAATAAAATTGAAATATGTAATGCGTACTAATTTACTGATTCAATACTGTAGTATATATAGCTCAGTCCAATAATTACAGATGACCTGATCAATTTACGCTATTAACCCCATTCGTTCGAACTGGTAATTATTTCCATTTTCTCGTATATTTTACTGCGATAGTTGATAGTTCTGTTCATTTTATTTTCCTTCGTACGATACGATGCTTTTTATTCGTAACAGTGGCGTCAAGTGATAGATACGATCGTTTCGCTTTAAAGCGCTTTTAATTAAATGGAAAGCAATAAAGTAATAAATCGCAGAGTCGTTTAATGTCGTCTTATCAAACATTGGGGTGCATTCGAATAGCTTCCACGAGTGATACATAAATGCTCATAAGAACCAGTCAACAATAAACGTACATTCTATTGCTGACGGGCTCTTTTTTCAACGGTATGTGCAATTCTTATATTTCGTACTTATACAAGATGTTTTATCATAAACTCGTATACAAATAAAACAAAGTCGGGTTAGTTACACCATTAACTCAAGAACGGCTGGACCGATTTTTATAATCTTTGATTTGTTGAATTTGTCTCCGCCCGAACTAGAAATACTATTATTCATTTTCTCATACCTACATTTTGTATATAACGGCTTTTACATTTTATCTTAATAAAAACTGAATTTAATTCAGCTAGTAAGTTAACAACATTTATTGATTCTGAGCAGGTGCGAAGTTCGCCGGGTCAGCTAGTATTAAAATGTTTTAAAAGTATTTGAACGTACTCTGTTAATTCATTTACAAATTCCGATGTTGTCGGCTCTTGAGATTTTTTTTATGGTAAATAATTCAGCTCTATTTAGCAAAACTTAACTGCATCACACTACTCAAGCAACATTTTTTATTATCCATTCCTAATAAGTAAGTATGGAATAAGCGACTAATTGGAACATTCCAAGTAGAGCCAAAGGTGTGCACAGCTCTACGAATAGACCAATTATCACTTCCATGTGCAAAGCGTGTTTGTAGGTTACGGTTTGCCCGTGGCTAAATAATAATAGCCGCACAGGTCGATCGATCAGGTTGAGCTACGCTTGCCGCGGTTGGTCTGTGGATGGGTGACCATCTTTACATACCGTGACCCCTCCGTGCCTCGGCGTCCCGGCTGTCATTCGTGGATCTTTGACAGTCGTAGTCGTTACGGGTAGTCAGAAGCCAGAGGGTATCGTATTGTACCCAGTAACTGGGTTGTGGAGGTCAGACAGGCAGTCGCTCCATATAAAATACTGGTATTCTGCTGCATCCGGTTAGACTGGAAGCCGACCCCAATTTAGTTGGGAAAAGGCTAGGCAGATGATGGTTAATTAATATATTAACTGCGCTTTCCACGTAATACAATTTATATTTCTACGTTTCCAAGAAGGACTAAATTCTTTACAATTGATTTGTCGGGTGCCATTGTATATTATTTGCCTTTTCACTTTCAATCAAAATAATGGGGAAAGTTTTTTTCATAATAGGAGTTGTTTTGTTATATCTACTACTTTGTAGTGGATTTTTATTTTGAACCAGTATACAGGGTTATTGGTAAAACATTAACAACCTCATAAAAGGTCATTGTACTCATCATTATGAACAACTTTTACTATGGGACCAAACCTGAAATCGCGTAAAAAAAAATCAGCTGTTCCCTACATTTATGTTCGTATAACTCGTCAAAATGTAGGTAACAACTGATTTTTTTTTCGCGATTTCAGGTTTTTTCCCATAGTAAAAGTTGTTCATAATGATGACGAGGTTGTTAATGTTTTACCAATAACCCTGTATATATTATAAGGATTATGTTAATAAAAAAAAAATGGCACAGACACCTTCTACTCGTCAACGTTAATTTAATGTTGGTGTACTATAGCTGCAGGTGGTGACCACCGGGGTGGTTTTAGTGAGGTAAAAATCCCACACTCCTTGGTTTTATTCCCAAAGACCAGGCGACTTTGGAAGGTTTCCCCCGAGAGAACAAAAAAAAAGTCACCTCTGCCTAACCCTATAAGGAACACAAGCGTGATGCTATGTTATGTTAATGTAAAATAATTTATTTTTACCTTCCCACACTATGTATACCTACTTTATTGCCAGTGAAACAAAATATTTTCACATTGTCAATATTCTCTTTCATTACGACACTTTTGTTCAATAAGTCTCTACCTACTTACCCTTTTTTAAATTAAAAAAGCTGGACTCAATCAAATTTCTTTTTTCATGCTTTCACCAACCTACCCCTGCTTTCCGCAACACTTTACAGGCTTCTTTTCAATACTTTTCAATAGACTCTTAAGAAGGGGAAATGTACAGAAAAAACGAAAATTTCCTTTGAATTTAATTACGTAAGTTACTAAGAAACGAAAAATCTTAATAGGTTTCATTAAGGATATCAAAAACAAACGTATTTTCGTTTATGTTTTGTAGAATGAGTTGTTGATAAGAGGTACTAGCGTGAGCTGTCGATTTAAAAGATCTTCGTTAGGTATTGTTTCATATCTACCACTACAGCTTCAGAGCTTTTATAAATACTGACATAAAATCCTCCTTTATGATGCGGTGGATTTTAAAATCTACGATATTATTTCCAGGAACGACTAACATAAAACGTGCAGACGGCAGGATCATTAAAACGACAGGCAAGTCATGAAACTTCTACAAGATCCAGATTTAAACAATCAGAGCGTCGCATACCTTGGTACTTTAGGGTTAAATTGAGTTTCCCCTCGTTTCCTAACCTACGTTCTAGGTATTTAGGTCACCAGTCTGGAATTGATTAAGGTCTGTAGTTGACAAAATAACCGTTACAAGGGGTGGGCAGCCTACCTCCGCACTTTGTCAGCTTCATGGAGGTGTAAACCCTTTCAATTTAGAGGGCACCGATATAGACGGTAAACCTAATATTATTTCCTTTAGCTTTTAGCTCTAGCTCCGAGAACTTCATTGTACAAGAAACCGAAGCAGGTTGAACGCGTTCGAACTATAGAATATTCACATGTTTCGAGCTTGAATATTTACTAAGATATATTATCAACTAGCTGCGCACCGCAGTTTCACCCGCATAAGTTTCGATCCCGTGGGAATATCGGGATAAAATCGGGGTGTCAGCTACCTCCATACAAAATTATATCAAAATTGGTCCAGCCGTTTGAGCGTGAAGAAGTAACAAACATATAAACGAACACACTCACAAACATTCGCCTTTATAATATTAGTGTGATTTACACGGAGCATTAATCCTCGTTTCGTTAATGGTGCGATATTGTCTTCAATTAGTTCGTAGTTCGTTCTGAATAAAATGATGGTGACAATTTATTCAGAAAAGAACAGTTCAGATAGGCTGAAAATATCTTTACTTACATATTCTTATTGCATCGATCATTTAATATATAGGTACTTCGTTTATCGGTTAGCACATGTAACCTGCAACAAATGTCAGGAAGTTGAAGCGACAGCCACGACCTTCAAGTTTGTTTCGGTGTTTCTTCTCAAAGGTCCGTATTTGATTAGTAAATAAAGGTCATTTGACCTTTTGTAATTCCCCAATTTGAAGTTAATGAAGAAGAATCTTTTTTATACGTCTATCTTTTTAAAACTGTCTCTATAAAAATATTTCTTCGCCTTTTATAATATCAAATGTCTCGATAAATAATACTCTTTAGAATAAAATTAGATATATATCTTGACCTTATAATTTTAGTAGCAATGAAAACTCAAAAGTTTTTAAGGTTGTAACGTAAATGTTATGGTTTGTATGTTTATTAAACATGTGGGAAAATTATGTTTAACGAGTAGGTACTCATAAACTATACTTTCTTTCATGTTGTATAATTATTTTTATGTTTGTACCTGTTTAATTCAGTAAATCTTCGTTTTATACTGGCCCAAAAGATGTATCTTAAACGTTACCGTCCTAAAAGAGTTTGTCATCGTTATAAATTCAATTTCCCTAAAATGTTTTCCGTAAGTACCTGATTGAATCACATTGAAGATGAATATTTTGAATAATACATATATATGTTGAAATATTTATTCGGTGTTTATGTACCTACTTTCTGAGTTTATCTTGGACATTACTGATATCGGTGAAGGAAAAACATCTTGAGGAAACCTGTAGTGTTATTCTGTAAAAATCTCACCATGATAACTCGGGTGAAGTGAGCTTAAAGTGAGCTGTCATTAGTGTCAATCCCTTATTATATTAATCAGCATTAGATGGAATGACTGCTCACTTCACCTAACTTCTCGCGGTGAGAGTAACAGAATCGACTAGCTGGTGGAATGACAGCTCACTTTAACTCACTTCACCTAAGTTATCACGGTGATATTTTTACAGAATAGCATCGCTGGACTTTACAGTTGATATACAGTGGCCTCCAAAAGATAGTTGTCATTTTTCCACTTCAGTTATCGATGCCACATTAATATTTAAAATAAAAAAAAAACATTTGGTTTTCCTAAATGATTACTTGATTATTTTTTTAAGTTAAGTCAAAGGCAGTTGAATTATTCAATAAAAACGTTATAGCGGTTCAAACATTTGGATCACTAGAATTTCAAATGATAATGTGGTGTCACAGCTGAAGTGGAAAGTCAACTAACTTTTGGAGACCACTGTAAGTCTGAAATCGCCAATCCGTCTTGAGCAGGCGTGGTGATTCCTTCTCGAGGCCTCTCTGTATGAGAAGAAGCCTTTGTCCTGCAGTGGGACAATAATAGGCAGGTTTTATTATTATTTTATTCGGCAAAATATATTGATCCACGGATACATAAAATATAGCCTTAAATACGTACAAAAGGACTTTTCATTTGTTTGATCTTCGCATTCATGCACACAAATAAATTGCTGCCGCGGTTTATTTTGCTGTCAATGGTCCAATCAAAAAGGTAGAATTTTTTCATAAAGACGCCAACTGTATATGCATAGGTAGGTATAATCGTTGTCCTTTTGTTTACCTGTACAAATATCAGCTAGGTCTACACCATCATCAAATATTTATGGTGCCAAATAAAATAAATTGACAGCTAGATAATAGAGTTTTAAAACCCAGCCCATTAGGATGGGCAATTATAAACTTCACAGAAATACTATTATGCTGAACCTACACCATTAGTGAAATAAATGTGTTTATCGTCAAGGCAAGTAAAACTGCGATCGAAGCTAGTTAATTAATAACCTTAAACTTAATAAACGTAGTCGAATGTCACGAGGGACATTGATTGTCGTTCATTCATTCATTCAATCCGACGCCGACACGTCGCGCCGGAGTCAGGTCGACGGTTATTCGCCCCATGTATTAACTACATGATGGTAAATACAACTATTAACTGGAGGGCTTCCAATAAAGGTTATAGAGTTAATTAACTATAGGTAGAGTATTCACAGAAAATATTAGGGCTGAGTTAAGAGCTACTACGAAATTGTATTTACTTAATCACGCTACCTATCTATTTTAACGCTTATTATGGCAAAATGTCAATACAATTCAAGCTTACTATTTAATTATCCCAAATGCAGATCAAAGGCCTCTTCGGAGTCTTCTTATACTGAAAAGGCATGAACATTCATTACAACCTAATTATGAAAACTCTTTTTACGGAAATTGATTGTCATTCGTTCATTCCGTGGGACAGGTCGACAGTTATTAATTTTATCTTTATTATTATAAACTAATATATGCGACTGATATTAATTTATAATAAAAGCACCCGCAACGCCTATGGTATAAAGTTACATTTTTAATTGACGACATTTTAGACTACACATTTGAGAACTCTAAAAGGTGGTTCAAGATTTTTTTCCTATTTACCAATCTCTTTTTTGCTAATTACAAATCTAATTACCAATTATGACGATACAGGATGAGTTTTAAAATGGGAACAGTAAATGGATTTATTACTAAATGTGCAATAAATCACTTATAACTTAATTGCGGTTTCATAGAAATGAACTAAATCGGGCTGAATACACTCCACCAAATAATAAATTGATTCGCCTAATTGCAGAACACCCGGTGAATGAAAGTGTGGTCGAAGTTGGTTAATTTTTAATACCTTTATGCCATCTGACACGAACGACATTGATTGTCGTTCATTCATTCCCCCGGTGACAGGTCGATGACCGATTTCTTTTCTGTAAGTTATATTTATTGGAAATGGGACAGTCTCTAAGTATGCCTAGTACCTACCTACATAGTTGCCAATTACTAATGAAGACTAAACAGTATACAGCTGTGTTTTAAAAATTATGAACGAAAAAGTTTACTACTAACGCTTTATTTCAAAGAAATCTATTGCCAAATTGGGGTAGATCCCTTTTCAAAACAATACCCTGTAAAAAAAACTCAAATAAAAATAATAAAGTTGGTCAAAGTCCGAAATAGCAACTAAAATAGTGGCTGAAGCTAGTTAATTCCGTACGTACTCGTGTCGTGAAGGACATTGATTGTCGTTCATTCAATCCGCCAGCGACAGCCTGACATTTATTTACACCACATTGATTATCGCGACGCCGCAATGCTAATTAACGATCGATACAATAAAATGTATGTGAGTGAGTTTGGTTGAAAGCGAAAGCGTGTAGCTCGCGCTTTTTTGGTTTGAGTAATTTTATTTATATGAGACGTTTTTATTGGAGATGATCTATTTATTTGCGTATGTTTGTTTTGAATTTCGGAATGAAAGATTTCAGGAATGTATACTCACAGATAGTAATTTATAAGTAACTTACTGTGTGCTCTGATCATGTTTATATAATTAATTAGCTTATGCCAGCGGTTTCGTCCGCGCGGATGTCGAAAAATGTCCAACGGGAACGTACTATCGGGATTAATAAGTAAGCTATCGGTTAATCCAGGTTATAAACTATATGTGTGCCAAATATCATCCAAATCCGTTCAGCCGTTTTTGTGCAAACTGGAACATATCTACATCCAAACAAACTGGCGAAAATTCTAAAAACTATATTTTCGGCATCAGACTCGAATATTCAATGTAAGGTTTGACTTCGTTACTATTTTATTTTACTTCGTCCGCGTTGAGTATAAATTCTTTTTTTCTAGTTAATTATGAATTATTGTAACAATAACAATATAGAGCTTTGTTCATGGCTAATTGTCCTCCACTACGTGTGATATTTGAGGAAACTGTAAAGAAACACCTACTGTAAAGGACCGATATCTACCTAAATCCCGTCCTTCAGAGTATTTCTTTATATACAATGTTTTTCATTAATTCGGAAGCGGGCACTAAAACAACCAGGCTAGTCGGAGAGCTTACATTACACGTGATCAAGCCACATAAAACTGGCCGTGGGAGAAACAGTCTTGCCACAAATAGACTCCAGTAAATTTCAGAGTTTGTCCCTGTGACTTATTAATAGTCATCGCGTAACAAACCTTGATTGGAAACTACAATCTTTTAAATTCAAACGGAAGGTCATTTGGTATCAATGGTATACGCGGCACGAAGACTGTTTCTCCTCTGGCAGATCCAGTTAGTATTTTGGCCTCAATAACATTGCGGCGGAGAGCTGGTACTTGGAGTCTAGTTCCATTGCACAAACTTACTTCATGACTTGGTTATATACAGAGCTTTGCTCGGCGGTCAACGATTGCGTATTAAAAAAAACAACGATTTACGTTGCGTTAGTTTCCAACCAAAGCGAAACAACAACGGGCAGAGGTTAATAGATTTGCACAAGAGCACAATCTTAGTGTTATGAACAGCTATTTCAACAAAAAAACCTAGTCGGAAATGGACATGGTTGTCGCGAAACGGATACGTCAAAAATGAAATAGATTTTATAATTACGAACAAACCCAAATTGTTCCTAGATATAGATGTCATAAACCAGCTCAACTTCAACACGTTCGTGGAATAATGACCGTGTCCCATACGAAACACTCACGCAAACACTTACGAAATAATAAACAACCTTTTAAACTACCCTTACCAGATACTTTTTTAGACCCGTATTTTTTTTCGGATGGGAAGTCATCAAATGACCCCTCCCGCTCTGGGTGCAGCGGAAGGGAGTATCAGACTCTTACTGACTAAAACCCACCCGTGTTCCTTCCTTAGCCCTGTAAGTTCCGGACCAGCGGTAACCCTTTCGGACAATCCCGCTGACCCGGCGGGCTTCGGCCCTATGGGGCCCCTCCTCGATGCTGACATCTCTTTCAGGCGCGTGTGGAACATGTACGCGCCGTCCGGCACGGGCCTAGTCCTGATCGGACGGTGACCTACCCATTACTCTCCGCCCGCAGGCCCGCGCCTACGGTGGCCGGGAGTCGTCCCGTAGCTCCCGACGCCCGTAGCGTCTCCCGCGGCGGCTGGGACGGGAGGCATCCGTCATCATCCGTCCTCGTCGTCGTCGTCATTTTAGACCCCTTAAAACATGATTTACAAGACAAACTCATACTATACATGAAAAAAAAGATATCTTAGAAAATGAACTACAACAAATTGAAAACAATACGCAATCAACTAAAGCTTCAAAAGATAAAATCAAATGAAGCGAGGGATTTAATAGAAAGGAGACAAATTTTGAGACGGCAAAAACCAACTGACAGGGGATAAATAACTAAGATAAGTAAGAAGATCAACGAAAGCATTAGAAATTATAGAAAGCAAACAAGACAGGATCGAATTATTTTTCACATAAAATCTACTGTAGGAGTCAAGAAAGCATGGAAGGAGTTGCAAGAACATACAAATTGGATACCAGAAATGAATAAGCAGGAAAACCGAAGGAATAAAACTTTTTTACAAAAAAAACAACCGACTTCCAAAAAACACTATAGAGTGAAAAATAACTTTAATTTCGGAAGTCGGTGTCTTTTGTATTTTAGTTTTTTGCCACCGGCTTCCGAAATTAAAGTTATTTTTCACTCTATAGTGTTTTTTGGAAGTCGGTTGTTTTTTTTGTAAAAAAGTTTTTATTTTTTACTTTTTAGTGGGTCAGTTTGTAATTTATCTAAGTTACAATAGCTTAATGTCAACTGCTTAAAAAAACAGTCCTTGCCTGTTCGAGTAACTTCTTACTGTTTAGGAGTTGTACCGTCCATCATCAGCCCAGCTACCTGAGATGGTGACAACCATACGCAAATACACAAGATACTTCATAAAATATGCTAAAAACAATAAGTGAGCCTATAAAATTTGAGGGTTGCCCTCGATTTCTCTAAGATCCCATCATCAGATCCTAACTTGGTGACAGTGGGACCACCTCAGAACAAAAAAAGAATTTTGAAAATCCGTCGACAATTGGCGGAGTAATCGATGAACAAACATACAAAAAAAACATACAAACATCCGAACATAGTACCTTCTCCTTTTTGTGAAGTCGGTAAAAACGGAAAGAATCCGAAATATTGGAAGCAGCAACAGATTTCTATCGAAAACTTTACAACGACGACGAAGAAGCCACATCATCATTTACATGTCTAAACCACATAGAAGACGAAGACGAGATCCCAGAAATAATGGAAAGTGAAATATTGAAAGCCATCCAATCACAAAAAAATGGGAAAACGCCAGGTGAAGATAGAATCTCCAATGAACTTTTGAAAGGGCCCTCAGGTATTTTACTAGATACTGTGCACGACATATTTAATGATATCCTCAGACATGAAAAAACGCCAAAACAATGGACTACGTCAACAATTACATTGCTCCACAAAAAGGGAAGACCGGTTGACATTAAAACTATAGACCCATAAGTCTCATGTCCAACCTCTATAAAATATTTTCAAAAATTATTCTTGGTCGGATTACAAACACTTTGGATGAAAATCAACCAAAAGAACAAGCAAGATTCCGCAGCAGTTTCTCGACTATACTTAGCTCATATTTTTACGATTAAACAAATCACCGAGAAGTACAGAGAATAAGGATTACCTTACTATCTAGCGTTTAAGGGCTTTGAATCACTAAAACACAACAAGATTTGGGAAGCGCTAGCTAATCAAAGAGTACCTAGAAAATATATTCGGATTATAAGGAACATTTACAAAAACATGACCGCCAAAATTAAAACGGAAAGACTAGGTGAACTGAATTCCCCATTAAATAAAAAGGCGTCAGGCAAGGTGATCCCTTATCGCCTTAATTATTCTCAGCAACTTTAGAACTAGTGTTTCGGAACCTAGAATGGTCAATAAAGGGATATTAGGGTCAATGGAGTAATTCTGAATCACCTTCGATTTGCGGACGACCTTATAATAATTTCTGATAACCTGGATCAACTACAAACTATGCTCAGACAACTTGTAGATGAAAGCCAAAAAGTAGGCCTGAAGATGAATCTTACGAAAACCAAATTGATGACGAATCATTCGAAACCACCCATACGAGTCAACAACGACCTAATTGAGTTTGTAGATGAATACACGTATTTGGGACAGATCATATCTCGTATAAACGAAACAACTAAAGAAGTTCACAACAGGGTAAACGTAGCGTGGAAGCGATACTGGTCCCTAAAAGAAGTCACAAAAAATAAATCTATACCATTAGCGATAAAAAGCAAAGTATTTAACTCGTGTATACTTCCTACCATGACTTACGGTTGCCAATCATGGGCTTTAATTAAGCAGAACACTACATCAAAGACATTACAAACATGCCAACACAACATGGAAAGAAGTATGCTTAATGTTAAGAGTAAGGACAAATTAATCCTTGAACATATCAGAATGAAAATGAAAACGAAAATAGGACGTATCATACAAGATGAAAAAGCTGAAATGGAAATGGGCGGGGGGCCACCTTATCAAAGACAAAAAATGAAAGTGGAATTTCGAAAAACCTTTTCTTAGTGGATACCTAGGTACTCTTCACAAAGAACGCACCCTCCAAATTTCATGTCTCTAGGGCCAGCGGTTTAGACTGTGCGTTGATATATCAGTCAGTCAGGACTTTGAAATTTTTATATATGTGTATAGATTTTTCATATAAACTGTATCCCGCTTTTCACTCCCAAAGGGGTGTGGAATTTCGAAAAATCGTTTGGGGTATGTTCATTACTTGACTCAAAGATTATTTATACGAATTTTCGAGTTTCGAGCCACGCAGTAAAATCTTCCCCTGTATAACTACGAGTAACTACCCCCTTTCACCCACGTTATTCTTTATTTTTGGTCTTAAGTATAAATACCGAGTTTTGAGGTAATCGGACCGCGCGTTAAAATTCTTCCATACAAATTTTGACACCCCCCAATCCCCCTTTAGGGGGTAGTTTAAAAAAAACGAAAAATGCTAAACTTCATAATTTACATAAATAAGTATTCCTACCAAGTTTCAAGTTTATTAACTCAAGGAATAAGACTGTTCATACAACCTTTCATCCCCTATTTAACTTCTTTAGGGGTCGAATTTCGAAAAATCCTTCCTTATTCCTTGTCTACATTATAAAGGGAACCTCTGTGCAAAATTTCAGCTTAATAGATCCAAGGGTTTGGGCTGGGCGTTAATGAGTCAGTCAATCAGTTAGGACTTTTCTTTTTATACAGGGTTATTTGTAAAACACCAGCAACCTCTTAAGAGGTCATTGTACTCATCATTATGAACAACTTTTACTATGGGACCAAACCTGAAATAGCGAAAAAAAAATCAGCTGTTCCCTACATTTATGTTCGTATAACTCTTCAAAATGTAGGGAACAGCTGATTTTTTTTTCGCGATTTCAGGTTTGGTCCCATAGTAAAAGTTGTTCATAATGATGAGTACAATGACCTTTTAAGAGGTTGCTGGTGTTTTACAAATAACCCTGTATAGATAGAAGACTAGCAGCGCCCCGCGGTTTCACCCGCATAAGTATCGATCCCGTGGGAATATCGGTATAAAAACTATCCTATGTCCTTCCCCGGGATGCAATCGTATCTCTCTGCCAAATTTTATCGAAATCCGTTCAGTGGTTTAGGCGTGAAAAGGTAATATACAGACAGACAGAGTTACTTTCGAATTTATAATATTATTATGGATTAGATTAGACACGTAGGTTTGAGGTTCATAACATTTCTCTTTCACCTTATTGTTATGTATAGTCACCAAAAGTGATAAGTAGCCAGGTTCTTCGGATATAGTAAAATTTTAGTAAGAAACCGATGGATGTTTTTGAACGAAATTTAATTTACTAAACTTCACCTAACACCCAACGACCCAGGTTACTTATTTCTTTTGGTGACCGTACTACTCAACCATTGCATTGACCAAAGGAGTAAGAACAGCGGTTTGCCGAAGTGGTTGTTACCTAGACATAGGCATTTCTTTATTCTTGCAATGTTTACAGGTGTTTGATATACTGTGGTCGGACCCGCAATGCACTGGCGGTTGTGTGGCAAACGCTCTACGCGGTGCCGGGACATACTTCGGTCCAGACGTGACTGCAAATTTCCTGCAGAAGACCAAATTGAGCTTCCTCATCAGAAGCCATGAGTGCAAACCAGGTGGATACGAAATACAGCACAATGGAAACGTAAGTCTCCTCTCATTTCCGTTCTTTGTGTTCTTTCCATTATCCAAGGCAATGACCTCAGTCTTTTCCCAAATTCCCGGTTCAATAACCTTGAAATAATAATTAATTACTTATAAAAATGAAGCAAATGGTCAGACAATTTTACTCGTATTAAAGTAATTAATTACGAAAATTGAGTTTATAAGCTGTCAAAATTGGTTTCATATTTTTTTTATATCAAAAGAGTATTATGCTCGAGACCATTGGATCATTAAAAACCAATTTGATTTTCCACAATCTTTATATAGAATCTGTATTGACATCTTAGTCAAAAATAACGAAAAAACGTTGATACTATCTGAGTGCACAGTAGTGCCCCCAGATAGCAGATAGCTATTTCTATGTTTATGTTCTATGTTTCGATACCGTCACATGGGCGTTAGGTGAAAAATTTATTCACTGTTCATTATTTTTCTGTTATACAATAGTTCTTGTAGTAACGAAATTGCCAAGCCTCATATTTTGACTAAGGTGATGAATTTGTGAAGTTAGGGCTTGTAGAATTAAGGCGTGTAAAGTTTGAAGCTTGGCTCTACATGAGTTCTGATAACTTTTTGACAGTGCAAGCCATATGTGGTCTCGTATTGGCAACATTTTACATGAAAATGTTTTTGGTGGGATCTTTGTAACTGTGAGGGGTTCGTTATTGTCATAAAAATGCTGATCAAATTGTGATCCTGAGCTTGGTTTGCAACGAGTTTTCTTATAAGTACTTACCGTACAAACGAAATTGGCAGAACTCACATTTGCATATTTAAGGACTGGCTTCATTTCATTCTTTGCCGCATGATACTTGGTTATTTCATCAGCAAGTTAGCACGTTATTCGTGGATTATTAGACTACATCTTGTGTAAAGGTTTATGTAGTTTATACTGCGTGTTAATTTATGTAACAATATAATCATGTTGTGCTAGCTTGCAATTACAGAAAATTGGAAAACGTAATTGATTTGTTTTTAATATTGATCTCGCTATGTCCATATACCTAAGTTTGATAAACTTGTGTATAGAGTAAAACGAAAGGTGAAGGTTACATGCAATAAAACAAGTGTTGGTTTTTTTTCATGGTAATTACAGTAATTATATGTTTACATGTTAATTACTTACACTAGTAATTCAATGAGGA
This sequence comes from Oligia latruncula, assembly GCA_948474745.1. Lineage (NCBI taxonomy): Eukaryota > Metazoa > Arthropoda > Insecta > Lepidoptera > Noctuidae > Oligia > Oligia latruncula. Next base: position 9,691,483 of record OX419688.1, read on the forward strand.
AAGCAATGTATCAGGGGACATATTAAACATTGTATTCTAATATATTTACTCGTTTATAATATTAACTCACCACTACTATTCAGGGTCATAAAAATAACATAAATTGTGTTCCCTTGCGGCAGGTGATAACCATCTTCTCTGCATCGAACTACTACGAGTTAGGGTCCAACAAAGGGGCTTACTTGAAGTTATGTGGGAACTCGTTGGAGAGACAGTTCGTCCAGTACACGGCCGCAGTCTCCCGCACCCGTCGCCTCACCTTCAGACAGCGAGTAGGCCTGGTCGAATCCTCGGCCATGAGAGAACTACATAACCAGATTATGATGGTCCGAAGATCCTTGGAAGCGACCTTCCGCAGTATGGATTTGGATCAAAGCGGTTTGTTACCTTTAAACGATCTTCCTTTCTAAAGGCTCTGCTAACTAATTTCATAACGCATGAAATATGTAAAAAAAAAATCTGTTTTTCCATAAATACACCACATTCGTACATACATCCTCCGCATGTTTAAAAATATTATAGTAGAAAGGATCATAATGTTTTCCACTTAGAAATCTGTAATCGTAATTATTTATGTATAGGTGGAAAAAATTATGATTACTCAAAACTGATCCCTGATTGTAGACCGCAACTATCGTGTTGTATTATAAAACTTTATTGGCTGACACGAATGTTTGTAGGCTACATATCGATCAGCGATTGGTGCCAAGCGATGGAAGAAACCACGCATTTGGGGCTTCCCTGGAGAATGCTGAAGGATAAGCTGGTGCGGACCGACCCTGACACGCGGCGCGTCCGATACATGGACACCTTCGACCTCACCACCAGCGTAAGTGTCATTAATATATAAGTACATATAAGTAGTGGTTTTATTACAAATACTTTCCTGTATTTGTTTTTTTAAATCTTGAGATTATGTTCCTTCATCCCAATATAAATAACTATGATTTCACAATAGCCATTAATCAAAATTCAAACCACGTTAAAACACGGCATTCTTCAACATTCTGCGTCTGTAACCAGGCAAAGAATGTGCAAAAGGCCGAGTATAAAAACAAAAAGCTTTATCCATATGTGTAAGATGATATAGCATAATATAGTCTACCAAACAAAGCCATAGGCTTTTATGAACATGAGTGTCACATTAACAATCGAATGTAACGATTCTAATGTTACGTAATCGAATTTCCCTTTCAGAAAACAGGCCGTAAAACTGATTCGAATGTCGTTGAAACTCTGTATAAAAATAAAAGCAGTTTGGAAGCAATTTTCAAAATATTGGACAAAGATAATTCAGGTAAACAGTGATTGGAAATTAATTCAGTCTGCTGCGAATATATGATCAGTTCTAATTGAAATTTTGATTACAGGATTTATTACACTTGAAGAATTCTCGGAAGCCTGTCAGCTAATTGGTAAGTACATGCCAAATCCTATGACTCAGGAGCAATTGGTCGATATTTGTCGTTTAATGGATATCAACAAAGATGGACTGGTGGATCTGAATGAGTTTCTGGAGAGCTTCCGTCTTGCTGAAAGGAGTTTGCAGTACGACGACAACGAGGTAACCGAGATACAAGCCACCTGACAGGAACTAGACCGCCGCCCGAGCAGGACGGCGGTCGATAAAGATGAGACAGGTGTTCAAATAGAGATCCTTAAACTTGAAAATGATGATAAAAGTAAAACTGTTAAGAGTAATAAGAATGGACAAGCCCACCTGATGGGCGAGACCGTGGGCATGGCGCAGCACCTGGACGACATCGAGTTGATTGACTGCGAGGAGGCGCCGCGCAGCAGTCGGCCCGGACTGCTCGAAAGCGATATCTAAAACTTTCATGGCATATTACACCGCCTGCCGGAGTCTAACGGGATTATTGGAATTTACATGTCATGTTCCACAGCGTCATTTCGCCACTCCTTTTCTAGCTGTGCTGTATTTTCATTAATATTTGTGTATAGATTTGTTTTTGTTTACGTCTAATGTTTGATGTATATTCGATTATATTTGGAAAGTATGACTAAACTCTTTATAGTTAATCTGATTAGGATAATTTGTGATTTTCATCATGTTAGTTACAATTGATATTTTATTGAAAAAGCTCGTATCGACCTAAGTTATTCTAGTATTTATTTTGAAAGTGTTACTAAATCTATTATGGAAAAACTTTGTACCTACTTATTTGTTAAATGTCGAAAAACTAAATTTATAAATTGGTGCCAATTTAACCAAAGTACTTGAACAGAACTGATCGGGAATAAAATTACACGAACAAAAATTATATTTAAGTGCATTATGAAAGTTTCATGATGCGATCAATTAACGAATGGGAACAATGATACCGATGACTCTACAACTTTTTATTGGTGTTTTCGCTGTAGCCACAATTACTGATTATTATCTTATAATACGTAGTGTAGTAACGTGCTATTTTCTAATTATCGCCTGCATCAATTTTAGATTGGAATACATTTGATCTTATTAAAATAAAGTTCCTTAATATGATACATTTTCTTCTTATATAGGGCTACGATTAGATATTATTATATCTATATTTTGTTATTCAAATTGCAATTAATAAAATAATCAGTCTTAGCGTGTTTCTAGTCATTAGTAGAGCGATTTCATATACATATCTTTATACTCAATTATTAAGCATTCCAATCTATCTTTACCAGACACGACGCATTACAATCATTATTGAATATCTAACGTACTATACCTTACGTAGTCGGAGAGTATCTGTTCGCAGCATTAGTCTGATGAGTCTCGTGATCTTCACTGGTCTGCGATAGGCAGGCCTCGTATTTACTAATCGAATCTAAACTTTATATTATAATCACGATAATATATTTTACTACATATTATAACTCGTGACGTCGACTTGAAGGAATATATAAAAGCTCCAAATTAAAGGTGCCTACTGACTCGTAACATTTTTGATTTATATTCCGTGTGACAGTGGGATATGTTCCCAGCGATGCTATTTTCATAGCTGTGTCAGCAGTCGGTTATTATTATAATGTTAACTTCGTGCTCCCATTTTTATCAAATAAACAAGTCAGTATGCGCTTTAATGAAAATATATGAAATAAAAATAAGTCTAACGCTATCGGAATTTACGAACTTCTAAAAACTTATTTTATATCTTATAATAAATAAAAAATGTTATTTACGAAAATATTATAGCTAATATTCTGTATTTTTAATAATTGTCCATTAAATTGTGATATTGCAATCGGTTGTTTAATTTGTTTGTTAATTTGTTCTTCTGATTTTTACTTAGAAATTAGCTTTCTAACTGCGTTGCAGTAGGTACCTACATAGATGCCTGCATTGGAACTACGTATGAAATTTTTGTACTTGTTTTTGGGCTTATAATATCGGTTTGTTGATAGCACAAAATTATAGCGACAACTAACTACTTTATTGAAGTGCTAAATATTTATGATGCTGCAGTATTTAAAATATAACGTAGGTACATTTCTAGACTAGATGTCTAGAATCTAGATGGACAAAATAACTTTGTTGTGTTCTCAAATGATTGATCGCATGTTTTTATGAGGGTAGATGCCATAGCGTCTTCAAGGTTCCCGAAGGCTCGTATTAATATTACATCCCATACAGCCTATAAAATAATATTGGAGGAATACGTGTCTCCGTATCGGAAAAATCTAATTTCCTTCACACTTGGAGATATTACGTTCCGAATAACAATAAAGATAAGATCAGTAGGAGCATATTATTATGTATGACTGAAATGTAAACTGCGAGAAAAACTACTGAAAACAGTTTACAATGGTAGGAAAATTGATCTGTAAAAAATGCCTTAGTGCTCAAATGTTTTAGTGGTTTTCGACCGTAGATGTTCATTCTCCTTTTTATAAATTTGTCTTTTTGGAAAACAACCTAAAATGCCCTTAATAAAATAAATAACCATAAAATTAATACTTCTTTTTTTTCTGTTAACAAGAGAATTAGTGCCAATATTACTTATACGTTACTATTGCATGTAACCGTCCTTTCACATTTGTATGGAGTTGTAAGATAGAGAGAGAGTAGTGGTGGTCCAGTGGTAACGGCCGCGACTTATGAGTTGTAGGTCGTAGGTTTGAACCCAGTCAGGTGCTCTACTTTGTGTAAATTATTTCATCACCACTGCTCTCAAAACGGTGAAGGAAAACATCGTGAGGAAACCGCCATGTCCAAGTGCCAAAAATTCGAAGATACGTTGACATCCACTAATCCGCACTGGGCCCGCGTGGTGGATTACGGCCCAGTTCCTCTCTGTGTCCCAGCAGTGGGTACGGTATAGGCTGATTATATATGTATGGAGTTGTAATTCTACTTAATTGCCATTATGGTGGCGTTAAAAATTGCGGCGGTATAGCTTGCTGTTAGACTGAATGGATATATGTGACCAAAGACTACAATATGATGCTGTATGTGACTAAAGGAAAATGACATCCGCAAAATTAAAATTATGATTTTGACATTTTGTGTCAACATTGGAACGATATAGTTATCGGTACATGAAACCCAGTAACAATTTTATTTGCAATTCCCTTCTTTTTGAAGGAAAATAGAATAGGATGGGAGCAGTCGTCTGAAGACTAGTACCACCAAAATGCTGCTACGGCAATACTCAGATGATCAGTTTGTAAGCATGAAAATGTTGAAATAACAAACTTTTTTCTTCCTTAATTGTAGCAGTTTACGAGGTCACCAATACGCAGCACTTGAAGTTTCTTTAAATATTTACCTTAACTCATTAAAATACAAGAAAGGAAAAATACAGTAACATCTCTTAATTGAAAAGATTATTCTTTTATCTCATATTTTCCTCACTTAGAAAAGGAAAAGAAGAACGAGCTTTGTAACGAGCGTTAAACGAGCACTCGGCTGATATGTCGAGAAGCGACCCCAAGATAAAACGTTTTAAGTAATTACTTCCATCAGAATTGATCAGAATAATAACATTTTCCAGGACATTTATTCTCGTCGATGTTTTGAGTGACACGATAGATTTTTATGTTGGTTTATTATTTAAATATGTAAAGTACCTACTCTTAATTTCATAAAGGTCGTGTGAATGCTTTGAAAGGTCAGAAAAGCCATCAGCTAACATACCGGAATAGCCATTCTTAATACTTAATAACTTTTCATCGTAAATTTTCGAAGACAAATTGAATGGCGCCCACGGTTAAATTTATCATTAGGCATTTACTGGACAGTCAAGCTATAAAGAGGATTACGTCTGCCTGTCAGTTAAATGTAGGGCTATATTTATTTAGATAAAACCAATAGATTAAGTAATACTTTGTAAGCTTACCCAGAAGGGTATGCTAAAATTATTCGTGACTATAGTCTTTAAACAGATACTTAGTATAAAGCAGTTCATTCATCACCATAAACTCTAGATGAAGTAGCTCTTTAGGTATATAAAGTACCTTTGGGGCGAGGATATGTGGTTAGTGATGGGATCCTTCCTATCTCTTTCATAAAGTACACAAAGTACAACAAGTCACTTAGGGTGAATCAGTGATAGACCGCGAAATTCAAATTTTCTTACGTTCTTTGTAATTTGCAGGTCAGTGTCAGGTTGTATCTTGATCAAAATATGATTCGCGCCAAAATAATTATTTATGTATCTACAGAATTATATAGTCATTAGAATCAATCAAAAAAACCATTAATCATCTCCATCATTTTTCATGTCTTTAAGTTAGATTTGTTCCATAACCACTTTTCTAACTTAGAAAAATGTATTATTGATTATAATTCTGTAAATACGTACCTGTTAAAGTCGCGAATCATATTTTGATCAAGATACGACCTGACAATTGCAACGTAAGGAACATTTAATTTCGCGGGCTACAACTGCGCATTCACCTTAATATTCCAGAGTAGAAACTTCACTGTCACTGCGGGGTCATTGAAAACTTTTGTTGTTCAAGCTAGAGTAGGATCTAAAACAGAACTGTGCCGTCCTGTGTGGTGTCATCATTATTCTTCTGCCCGTAACAAAGTTTAAATAGGGTTCCGCACTTTGTTTTTGTAGCCGCTATCAAGTATTTACTTTCCTCCTTGCCATATTTTTAGATCACCAAAAAATCTTCTATTCTTAGGTTGCCAATCATAATTGCGTAACACACTAACGGTAGCAATGGCTTTCATTTTGACAGTTCAAGAACATTAATTGCGTTATTTAAGTTGTTGAGCAGACCAATTTTTCGAACATTTATGTAACAAAGAAATAGCAATATTTTTCAAAATGATTTTGATTGTGATTGATAGTGTGTTACGCAATTAGGGTGTTGGTTATTGCTACTGACATTCATACTTAAAGTGTCACGGAACAAGCTTCCTAATCCTCCATCAATCGGATAGGTTATCATAATTTTTCTGTCATTGGTGGTAAGTACGTTCAAAATACATGACAATCATGACATACTAAATCCCATTCCTGTTCTTTCTTGTCACACATCCCACTTATCATTTTATGCTCAGCTATGCTTATTATTCATCCCCTAGAAGGCCCAAAATTTCGAATTGAGACGGTGGGTTATGAGCTCTACAAACGAAAGTACCTACAATATAACACTCTCTAAGGGGTACTACAGTTAGTGCACTGCATTTTGTCTGTACTTCTTCTATACTATAATATTATAAAGAGGTAAAAGTTTTTTTTAGTTTGTATTTAGGGGGTAATCTCCGGAACTATCAGTCGGATTTAAAAATATCTTTTTGCATTTGATAGCTCAATTCTTGAGGAAGGTTATAGGCCATCAACATCACGCTAAGACCTTATGGAGCCGAGAAAAAGGAAAAAAAGTCTGAAAGAACGCTAAGCGAAGACGAAGTAGTAGCACGGGCGAGCGATGGGAGGCGACGCGATTAGTCGGGGGCCGAAATTTCACGCGAACGAAGACGCGGGCAGAAGCTAGTAAGTTATAATGTTAAGGTGCTTAACTATATCTCACATTTGAGCTAACTTGAGTCATCAAGCATGGTCACAGGTGTACTCCACCGTCTAAATGGACCATCAGGTGTCGCGCTGAACTTGTTATAGTTAAGCAAGAGGAAATGGGTAATTTCTTCATACTAAACACTCTTGCCTGTTCTGGTTTCTGGTTAATGATTTTAGAGCAATATTTTTTTACTTATTAATAAATATTAACAACTTGTATGTCCCTATGTTTTCCTTTTTGAAGATACATTATTTTTATAAGCATTAGAACCTCAAAAAAAGCTTAAAATTGCCGATTTAAACCGCTGTCAACAGAGGCCTAGTGTACAAATTTGACAACTATTAATGAAAAAAGAAAAACATAGGGACACAGTATATATTCTTCTTATTCAGTTTATGAAATATCTTTTAAATTGGTCGAATATATATAGGCGAGAGCCAAACCTCGAATTAGGACTTTTTACTTAGGCTTTTTCAAGTCTCTCCGACCGCAAGATCAGTCAACTTATCTGGTACTAACTACTGGGTTCCTGTCATCATCATCATCATCTGCCAAGCTTTTTCCCAAATATGTTAGGGTCGGCTTTCAGTCTTACCGGAAGCAGCCGAATACCAGGGGCTAATCTAAGAGGCACTTTGGGTTTCCATAATCTAGATTGCAATAGCAATCAATACCTTTCTCATCGATTTTAGATTATATAGTTAGTTAAATAATCATCAATCATGACATACTAAATCCCCATTCCTATCCATTCTCGTCACACATCCCACTTATCATTTTATGCTCAGCTATGCTTATTACCTACAGCATTACATAAAGCTATTATTATTGTTACGTCAATTTCGTCAAGTTTGATTAATAAAGCTTCACAGTCATAGATAACAAGATCCGTTTAGACTGGAAGCCGACCCCAGCATAGTTGGGAAAAGGCTAGGCAGACGATGATGATGAGTCATAGATAACAAGATGTATCAGATAATGTATATTATACGATAGATATGCTCTGATAACTTCAACCTAAAGTACCTACATCACGGATGTCACGTCGCCACCAAATGACGCAGTTTTTCCACCCATATTCTGAAGTCTACGAAAACGTGAGGATGTTAAACTCATTGAGGTCGATTTACGATTTCTACATTGTCGTAGAGACTTGGAGCTTTTTCCAGCTGGTTTCTAAGAATTTTCTTCAGGTGTTTGTAAGGCAGCGGTGGCGTCGTCATCATCTTCAAGAACATTGACTATTCCGAATATGTCAACGTATCGTTTCAGAAACTAGTTTTATTAGGGTAAGTAAACTTACTTTAAGATTGGTAAACTTATGGACTTTAGAATTATGTTATACAGTCCCGCAGAGTTTCAGTAACGTCAATTCAGCCTACCAGTATACCCACCTTTCTCCAATTACACGAACATTGCCGCACACGAACACTGAAAAAAAAAATCGGTAATACCAATCGATTTTTCGGTAATATTCACCGCTTTGGTCAGTAAAAATAGAGCCTATTGTCCAAAGAAGTATAACTAACTGAAAAAAAACAGTTGAGTTATAACAGTAGATTTTACTGTGCATCTGCAACTGTTTTTTGGTCGGCTATTCTTATTGTTTGTAAGACAGTAAATGATAAGACAGTAAGAAAAAACAGTAAAGGAAAATCAGAACAGACAGTAAAGAAAAACAGTAAAGAGTGTCTTCTTTACTGTTTTTTTTTTACTGTTTCTAACAGTAGGTTTAACTGAATCATGATAGTACCTATAATCGTCATGCAAACAGTTGATTTTACTGTGTTCACACAGTACATACTACGTAGGACAACATGAATGAGTAGGGGAGCGTGGGTCACAGTGGATCCTGGGTCACAGTGGATAAATCATTGTAGGTGTGTAATTAAAGCAAACAGACGCGTACGCGTTCGCGACGTTGCCGTTCTTACACTCCCCCCGCAACCGAGCTAGTCGCCATCTTAGTATCGGAGTGGACGCACGCGGTACGGAGCATCCGTCGACAAGTAAACCACAAACTTTTATTTTACGTGTTTTTGTAAAACGTTTTGCCTTTCCGTATATTAGAATTTTACAAGTGTTGATAATGTGATATGATCTAAAGTTACTGTAGAGAATTTTTGTTACTCTAATATGTTTATTTGACAAATAAATAATTTGGTAGGATTTTTTAATTAAGATTTCTCCAACTGGGGCACAGTGGATCGTTTTGAATTGGGGTACAGTGGATCTTGTATCCACTGTGGAGGATTAAGAATATTATGATTGTAATTGTTTTTTATTGTTTGTAAGAGGTTTAGTTATGTCAACCTTATAAGTTGAAGGACAGCAGATGTGTTCTATTTATTGATCGTTTGATTTTTTCATATTGTGAAACTAGTACCTAAGTTTAAAGTATTATAGGTACTTTCCAAATACAAAGTCCACGTCTAAATTACCTCAAATAAAGATTTATGTTATGTTTACAATTAAACGCATGTTTAATGATTAAAAATAAACCACTTAATTTAAATACACGTTTTTTAATGAATATAAATTAATCATTATCCAGTGTGACTCACAGGATCCAGTGTAACCCAAATCAGTATCCACTGTGCCCCTGTTATGGGGCACAGTGGATAATTTATCACTTAAAATAAAAATAATAAAAAAAAAATACTGAGTGCTTTTAGGTCTGTTTTTGTAATACAGGTTCAAATTTAAATATATTTTCTAGGACTCAGTCAACATGATAGAAAATTTGAGGTAAAAAAAGTAAAGTTACAAGTCATTGAAAGAAAATGGATCCACTGTGACCCACGCTCCCCTACTGTTTGATCAACGTAGTAGTAACCATGGAAAGCCAGTTATAAGTACTGTAAGCAACAGTAGCGGGTAATTTGTGCAGGACGTTAGCAGTTACTGTGCGATCCAGTAGAACTAACTGTAAGCGACCAGTTCTGTTCATTGTAAGTATGCATTAGTAGTAACGGTTTCCTCACAGTAACAGGCATGTAAATTCACAGTAAGGTATACTTTGGTTGCTCATTAAAATATACCTTGCTGTCCAGTTGGCAGTACCTTAGATATCAGTTATAATAATTGATAGTACACATTAATAACAACCGTTCCCTCTGTTATTTGTACAGTTGAGATACGTTACTAGTTACTGTGCGAAAACAGTAACTAATACTGACTGTCAGGTATCAGATACTGTGAGAATACTTTAAACGATACTGTGAGGTTTGCTAGTAGGAAATGTGGGCACATTAGGGTATACCGTGATTATCAGTTATAACAACTGTGTCTCCATTAAAAGTAACTGTGCCTTACAGGTTTAGGTACATGTTTCCACAGTAACATGCAGTGACCGCACATTACCTAGTACTGTGAGACTCAGTTACCATAACGTATTGTCACAGTACCGGGTACTATAGAAGCTATGTTGTAAGTACTGTAAGCGAACTTTATCCGGAACTGCTCATTCGCAGTGACAGGTACCTGTTACATCACAGTAATTACTGGGTACTCAACCCAGTAATTACTACTGTATATCGTAATGTTCAAACATTAAGCTAGACAGTAGTAATTACTGGGTTGAGTACCCAGTAATTACTGTGATGTAACAGGTACCTGTCACTGCGAATGAACAGTTCCAGATAAAGTTTGCTTACAGTACTCATTCGTAGTGACAGGTACTATTCATGATGATGTACCTGTAATTGCGAATGAACAGTTCCCAATGTCGTAATATTTAATATTACGATACAAAGTAGTAATTACTACTGTATATCGATATTATTAAACAATATCCAATGTATAGCATTATTTCAGTAGCAGTGTGGAATTTCAGTAAAAATGCAAAAACTCGTAAGAATTATATTTATTTTTTAAGATTATTATATTAGATTACAATTATCTATATTAAAAAATATGTAGGTAGGTACTATAAAAAAAAAGTATCAAAGCAAAAGAAAGAGGAAGAATGAAGAGAGGTGTGGTGGTGGTGAGGAGGAACACACCACACCTAAAAACCAAAATACTGTTTTTCTCTCTTAATTTGACAGATAATATTATGATATGCTACATGATAATAATATTCATAATTTCAATATTTACCAACTAAATATGTAAGTATGCTTAAAATACATTAGTGCCTTTTGACAAAAAAGTATGAGTATCACATTTTAACTTACTTCCTACTTAAAATGTATTTAATATTTAAACTTAAATTATACATATATCCACAGCCTTGATAATATTTGGCATTTCATAAACAATATTGTCGACAATCACATACCTGGCTGAAATTTTTTTCAGAGGGCCTGCAACTATTATGTATGGCTGAATTATTAATCCTAGATGTAAGTACTTTTCCTGAGGTATTTGCTGCTGTTCTTGAAGCTCTTGCTCTTCTTCAATATGAAGGATGAAGTTCTCGCGCAGTTCTACCGCTGACCTTCTCTTTTTCTTTATGTAAATAGGTCCGAGCAGATGCGGAATTAGCAGAAGAACCGCAAGATTGCTCGTCTCAGAATCTGGGTCTGAAAAATAAAAGAAATCATTTAGTACCTAAAGTAATTAAAAAATATGTTCGAAAAATAGTTTTAAGTATTATTTTGTACTTGATTGACTCTTAACTGTGATACGAAAATAGCTGGAGTAATAAAATGTATTTATGGTTACAAATACGAGTAGGCACTTCCAATTTAACAAATCGAAAAATCCCCGCTGAATAGAAAATGGAAAGTGACATGATGTATAACCTAAAAGATAAAGGTGTAGTTTTCATATTTGTAATATACAGGTTGTTAGGTTATACGAGGGACACACTTTGAGGGGAGTTAGTACTCATGAAAATGAGCAACTTTTACTATGGGGCCGAACCTGAAATCGCAAAAAAAAATCTGCTGTTCAGTACATTTTAACGAGCTATGCAAACATAAATGTAGGAAACGGCTGATTTTTTTTTCGCGATTTCAGGGTTGTTCCCATATTAAAAGTTGTTCATTTTCATGAGTACTAACTCCCCTCAAAGTATGTCCCTCGTTTGACCTAACCTTCTGTATATTTAATTTTTTTAAATAAATTTTAGACTATTTTAAAACAAATTACATTATACCCGACTGCATTTTAAAATATGTAGTAACTGAAAAGTAATAAACAAGCTGTCAATTCTACAATATAAAATATTAATGTAAAATTTTGTGTGTGCATGTATATTTGTAACTTATTGTTATAATATAATATGTAACGAATTTTGATAGAATTTGATATGGACACAACTTAGACCTGTTGGATTGACACAGGCTACTTTTATTCCCAGTAAGCTCGATTAACACCGCGGGGCGCAGGTAGTCTAGTAATAAAATAAAAATTACACAAAAACAACTCACCACGAGAGAGTTGTTTCAACTCTGCCAGGTATGTGTTCTTTCTTGAGATCTTGTCAAATGCCGCAAGCAACTTTACTTTGAGCAGAGGGAATTTGTCATCGAATGCTGTTTCGTTTCCTGGGTACCAAGCATGAAAGTCGGCAATTAGCTGAAACCAAAATACTGTGATAATAGGAACCTATGGTAATATTGTACTAAGTTTTTCAAATTACCTATACTAATGTATAATTTTATGTAGTTCATGGCTCTCGGGGATCTTGATTAACTTAATCTTAATTTGTTCGGCCGATTTGGTTTAATGAGTCACCTCATTAACATAAAAACATAAGCAGACACAAACTTTTGCTTTTATAATATTAATTAATATGATAATAATACATACCAAGGTATAACCCCGAAAGCGTCGAATGCAGGGAAATTCCTGGATGTATGATTCTCTTTCATTTGATAAAATGCGTTTTAGTCGTTCCTTGTTAGTTTTGTCCCATTTTTCTGCACATGAACTGTAATCATGAACATTGCTTTTTAGCCATTCTATCATTTCCTGTATCTCCTGGCTAGTGTCGTCGTCATTGTCAGCAGCAATCAAGTCATCAAAATGAGTTGTAGACCTCTCGCTAGATGGTTTCAGTGGTAATATTTTTTCAAGTGAACGACGTGCCCGTGGTTCAAAGACTTTGTTGCGGCCATTGGGTTTCATAAAATAAATGCTGATATTTTCTTTTGGAAACACTTTCTCTGTAAGTAAAACAAGTACATAATTAAAAAATGTGGGAAAGTAGGAGTCACTACATAATATATTATACTTATTGTCTATATATAATATGGTTTCACAAACTGATTTACTGATTTGGCGTATCAAATGAACCTACGTACATTTGTGCTTGTAATTAATAAGTAATTTAAACTTACTTATTTCTTCTATCCAAGTAATATAATATGTTTCGGCTGTTACGGGGGCCTTCGGATTTGCCCTAAGTGTGTGTGTAGCTATTTCTCAAACTAGTATACCTTACGGTTTTGTTCTCCCAATGGTTGTTGCCTTTCTTTTAGAAGCTGCAGGCCATCAGGAGTCTTTTCAAACAGCGTTGCGAGACTCTGAAAACAGGGAAGATTGTTAATATATGTATATGAGAGTGTACTCTTAGTAGTCTTAGACTTATAATGGACCTTATAAGGACCTAGTTTAGAATTAGTTTAGTCTTAGTTTAAACTTAGTTCAATTTTAGTTTTAGACCGCCTCATTGGCCTAGTGTTTAGTTTAGTGTATTTATTGATAACGCAGCTAGTAATTAAACAAAATTATTAAAATTATATCCCAGTTGGGAGTTAGTTTGAAAGGCGTTTGACCTAAAGCTCCACCCAAACACGAAAAATATTAGGTTGGTACAGGGCCACTATGAATAGTGTTAATTGATAGATAACTTACATCAAGACATAGGGGACATGGAATTTGCATGACAACGAGGTGCTTGGTGATGATAATGCCGAACTGATTGGTGAATTTGTAAGTCCACCAACATTCTCTCCGTACACTTCCTTGTACAGAACCTTGTTCTCAAGATTGTCATAAATCTGTAAAAAAACATTTATGTTCACAAAAAATTGATGCCAAGGCGTGACTATATTTTTTTACATAAATTATTGTGTGCTTACTTTACTACACCACTCAGTTACATAGGAATTTAGCTTGGAAGCATTTCCACTTCAGAAGCGCTCTTTTAAATTTGGCTTGTGGGCCAATAGCTGATATTAGCTCCCGGATTTGCTCATCATCGAGCAAAGAAAGCGCCTCTAAGTCAACTTCATGTTCTGAAATAACAAAGATTTATAATTAAATTAATTACAGTCTTGCATACAGATACAGACAGCAGCACAGACAGCATTCTTAACACAGATTTTCATTAGCAAAATTTATTAGTATACTTTATTTTACGTTACGCACTCGACAGTCTACCTACTGTGCAGTCAGTAGCTCGCAACAGCAGTTCTAACACGACTGCGTAGCGTACTTAAATGTAAGTACCTAGGTAAAGTATAAACCATAAAGCCATAGGTACATAACATAATAAACATAAAATCTTATTCAATTTGGCCCTAAAATTGGTAGGAACGTACTTTCAAAGTAGGTAGGTACATAAAACTTAGTTACTTACCAATAAATTTGTCGAGATATTTCTCAAAGCCCCACTCCTTTAATAAACATTCCATATCGTTCATGGAGCACGCACAGACTTGGTAAACTGCGTTGTCACTATTTGTTTGTTTAATATTTTTGTGATTTTTACACGATCATGCGAATCACGGCTACGCTACGCCTGACACAATCACACAACGGAAGCGAACTGATCAACTGACTGTTTGTTTGGTGGCGCGGCAGTCGCCGACGCGCGCGCATCGCATGTCGCGCTAGGGATGTGTATTTTCTAAACATTATCGATTCTATAATTATAAGAGCAAGGTAAAAATTTGGCGTGTTTTAAAACAACTACATGAATGATATGATTTTATTTCTGTAAGTAGGTTTGTACAAACACTTTTACACGTCAATCATATTTTTTTTTAAAACTAGATGGGGTCCTAACTGACTATTCTGAGAAGAAAGACCGAAACAAACTCAGAAGTCACAGTCTCTTTTAAAGTCCAGACAAAATCTTGGTCAGATCGTGTAACTTACATAAAAACCGAATTCAAATTTCTATTGCACGATATCTAGTTAAAATTCGCGTCTAATTTAGTTTGATCACACATGGTACCTCTTGCTTACGCATGTTGCCACGGAAACCATTACATAACACCAGTGATTGTGAAAATTATCATGATTGTGTAGATGATATTTGAGATACGTATTACGGCACACGTTAATTCCTCAAAATCAACTTTTAGACAACAACAGAAGAATCATCAAAATCTATTGAGAATTGGCGAAGATTTATTATCTATTCATTATTTATAGGTACAATATTGATAGAATTTTCATAATCGGTCTTTAATTGACGGAGAAACCGACGAACATCTATAAAAAATACATACAGCCGAACATAGAACCTCTTTCTTTTTTAAAGTTGGTTAATTAAATAGGACTTAGTACTATGGACTGTTAAATAGATATAACAGTTGTTATTTCAATCACACTAATATGATAAAGCTATAATCGACATCGAAACTCGTGATGAGGTGAGGTGAGTACCTACCTACATCACTAAATCACGATGCAACGTGCGTCCACGCCCCGCGCCCCGCTCCCTTCCCAATCACGTAGACAGTTATTTTAAATGTTTTGCTATGAATATGATTTAATGCTAATGTTTTAAACATTTAAGGCGAAAGGCCATAAAAATACTTTTCTTTTGTTTAGGTACTTTAATTAGGCAGAGATGCGAAATTGCTCTTGTTACATAGGTAGGTATAAGAAAGAGTAGGGCCTGATATCTAAGTAAGTATATAGCCTTTAGAGGTACCTACCTAAAATGCCAAATATGTACTAACCTAGCAGAGTCTGATAAATCTAGAGATGCATCGGGTAGGCAGGTAAGTAATATCAGTGCTCCGCTGTCACTCGCGCTCTCTTTTAAGTTAGGTACCAGGTAATACCTATTACATAGGTACCTACTTACATATAGTTAGTTACGTACAGTTTTCTTACCCCCAATTTGCAAGCTGACAACAGCTACCTACCTAGTGGATTTTTATGCTGCAGTAGGTAGGTACTTAAAAATATAAAAACTATTTACAGCGTATTAGTAACCTAGGTACATGTCTTACCTAATGAAAAGGTATATCTGGGGTCTGGGGGCACGGGAGCGCCCCGCCAAGACGAGCCAAGCGAAGCGCAAGGGCACTACTACCTTTTCTCGAAGCACTTCGACGTATTTTTGAACCTTCATAACTTGGGTTTGGATTATACCAGATAATCAAAATTTTCAGGATATGATGTCAGTTGTTGACTTATTAAGTTTCAGTTGCATAGCTCTTATACTTTAGATTTTATTGATATCTAAAATACCCCGATTTCGTCACTGACTCACTGATTCACTGACTCACTGATGATCATCAATATTCTAAGGGTCTTTCTGAAGTCCTAGAAAGCTGAAATTTGGTATGTAAGCTAGTAATAGTACACAAACAACAAAAAACTCTGAAACTTGGAACTTTTACCCTCCAACCTCTTAAAATAGGGGATGGAAGTTTGTACGAGACTTCCGCAAATTTTGATGCTAGAGTTCTGAAAATTGATATAGGGACTCCTTGTTATAAATAATAAAATACGTATTTCAGGATTTTCAGTAAATACCTAAAGCCCCCAAAAAAAATTTTTTTTTTCATAAGCAACTTTCAAAAAGATGTGAAATCCCACCAAAAACATTTTCATGTAAAATGTTGCCAAGACGAGACCACATATGGCTCGCACTGTCAAAAAGTTATCAGATCTCATGTAGAGCCAAGCTTCTGACTCTACACGCCCTAACTTCACAAACTGTACACCTTAGTCAAAATATGTGGCTTGGCCGTTTCGCTACCATCGTAAGGTGAAAAATTTATTCACTGTTCATTACTTTTCTGTTATACAATAGTTCTTGTAGTAACGAAACGGCCAAGCCTCATATTTTGACTAAGGTGTAGAGTTTGTGAAGTTAGGGCGTGTAGAGTCAGAAGCTTGGCTCTACATGAGATCTTATAACTTTTTGTCAGTGCGAGCCTTAAGTGGTCTCGTCTTGGCAACATTTTACATTAAAAGGTTTTTGGTGGGATTTCTAATACTTATACAAGAAGTAAGAATATTTTCTTTAATATAATAGGTATGGTTACATTAGGTATTGGTTTTGTAACAATATTTTGATTTAAAAGAGTGTCCATTGAGTTTCTCCTTCTCCATAGAGATCTACGCTAGGGAATGGGCAACCAGGGCAACTACAGTACTTTCTCAAGTTATTATGCCTTGTGTTGTGACTGTGACTGTAGCTTTGTTTTATTGTATTTTTTAACATTCAAAAGTATTTTACATTTAATGGTCAAATTGAAATAAATGCTTTTGAGTTTGAGTTTGATAGTAGGTTATTACCTATTAACTGTTTAGCTCCTTACTGTAAGCTATAAAATCTGTTCAGAAGCAGTAAAAATAATTGCTACGATATCAGTTAAGCCAGAAAACGGAAATACTTAAAAGAAACTGCTTGTTTCAGTAACTGTTAAATGTTCAAACAATAGATATTAACTGTTTAGCTCCTTACTGTATGCTACAGGAACTGTTCAGACGCAGTAAAAATAACTGCTACAATATCAGTAAAGCTTCAATACGGCAATACTTAAAAGAAACTGCTTGTATCAGTAACACTAAAATTTTCAAACAGTTGATTTTAACTGTTTAACTCTTTACTGTATGCTACAGGAACGGTTCAGAAGCAGTAAAAATAACTGCTACGATATCAGTAAAGCCTGAACACGGCAATACTTAAAAAAAACTGCTTGTATCAGTAACAGTTAAATGTTCAAACAGTTAATTTTAACTGTTTAGCTCCTTGCTGTATGCTACAGAAACTGTTCAGAAGCAGTAAAAATAACTGCTACGATATCAGTAAAGCCTGAACACGGCAATACTTAAAAAAACTGCTTGTATCAGTAACAGTTAAATGTTCAAACAGTTAATTTTAACTGTTTAGCTCCTTACTGTATGCTACAGAAACTGTTCAGAAGCAGTAAAAATAACTGCTACGATATCAGTAAAGTCTGAACACGGCAATACTTAAAAGAAACTGTTTGTTTTAGTAACTGTTAAATGTTCAAACAATTGATATTAACTGTTTAGCTCCTTACTGTATGCTACAGAAACTGTTAAGAAGCAGTAAAAATAACTGCTACAATATCAGTAAAGCCTCAACACGGCAATACTTAAAAGAAACTGCTTGTATCAGTAACAGTTAAATGTTCAAACAGTTAATTTTAACAGTTTAGCTCCTTACTGTATGCTACAGGAACTGTTCAGAAGCAGTAAAAATAACTGCTACGATATCAGTAAAGCCTGAACACGGCAATACTTAAAAAAACTGCTTGTATCAGTAACAGTTAAATGTTCAAACAGTTAATTTTAACTGTTTAGCTCCTTACTGTATCCTACAGAAACTGCTCAGAAGCAGTAAATATAACTGCTACGATGTCAGTAAAGTCTGAACACGGCAATACTTAAAGGAAACTGCTTGTATCAGTAGACGTTAATGTTGAAACAGTTGATATTAACTGTTTAGCTCCTTACTGTATGCTACAGAAACTGTTCAGAAGCAGTAAAAATAACTGCCTACGATATCAGTAAAGCCTGAAAACGGCAATACTTAAAAGAAACTGCTTGTTTTTGTTACCGTTAATGTTTAAACAATTGAAATAACTGTTTAGCTCTTTTACTGTATGCTACAATAACTGTTCAGAAGCAGTAAAAATAACTGCTACGATATCAGTAAAGCTCTGAAAATGGCAATACTTGAAAGGAACTGTTTGTTTCAGTAAACTTTAATGTTCATCCAATTGAAATAACTGTTTAGCTCTTTACTGTTTTTGCCCATTTCAGTGCACGGTTAGTAATCAATTATTTTAACATAAAAATAAGTTTCCTGTACCGTTTTTTTTTTTACTGTACAACAACAGTAAAAAGTCACGTTTTATTTTTTTCAGTGAAAACTGTGTTTAAAATTTTAATAGGGGGTGAGCTTATTGTCATACACGGGGCACGATGCCAAGCCACGAGCGTCATATAAATTCGTAACGAACAAACCTAATAAGTAATGCTGTGTTCGACCTCTAGAAACAAATTCAGGACGGAGAGGTGGTATTATTATTCTGCCTGAAAAGACAAGTTGGAACTACTTTATGTTCTTTATATAAAAGTGTGTCAAAGTACACATGAATAATAAAGTATTTTAGCCATACATTAGGATAAATAGTCAAAGCATACCTATATACTACAAAAAACTTACGAGTACCTTACCTTATAGATAAATAAAATTGTGAAGATGCTGAATTTCTTCTGTTTATAGGTACATGGCTTCACAGTATCTGTAGTAGTGTGTCTGCAATAAATTAATGGTGTAGAAATAGCCTAGTGACCTATATGATACAATTAATAAAACCCTAATTCACGAAGTCCCTCATTAGTTTGGTTTCCCAACATACCCTTGCCTTACAATGTCGTAAATAAAAAGGGAAAGGCTTTACGTGTTTATTTATTGCTTACACCGTAACCAATTTCCTGTCGTCTTTTTAGCGGGTCTTGCTGGAGTGTGTCAATTTGTCCATAGAACTATAAAAATACCCTAAACATTACAACGACAACGGCGTCCCTTTGAAATTAGGTATTATTGCCTAGCGTGTGCCCTAATATGACTCGCCAAACCGAATTTTGTTCTAAATACCCAGTCACAACTAATGCTATAGATTATAGAGTTGGCCGCCAGAACTAAAGGTATAGGTAGGCATAAGGGATAGGTACCTATTATAGGAGGGTTTAGGTCTCTTTTTACGTATAAGGCGTTTTTTGAAAAAAGCGCTTCGTTAAGAAAAATTACACACTATGCTAATACTGTGTAGGACTTCTTAAAAGTTTCCACTCAACTTATATACTTACATTAAAAAAACATTTTTTAATCTAATTTATTAAACATAATCGTCTATAAAAAAAGTCATAGGCTTGTTCGAAAGAGCATTTGGTGATTATAACTCCAAACTTGCATAATGGGTAACTGAAACCGATGCTAGCTCACCAGCTAACCCCATCTAGGTAATAGGTAATACGGGCTGGTATCCGCAACTCCACGTCAACGCGCGTATTTTGCGTACGGTAACCCCATCTATCAAATATATACAGTAAAAGTGTCAAAGAGATTATGAGACATCTGTGGAACAAAAATAAGTATAACTAGAAAGCCAGCTGCAGTAATCGATCGAACTGCCATCTATTGTAAGACATACAAAACGCTCAAAATCCACTTTGACTAACGTGAAAACAGCTTACACGTTTAATAATAGATGGCGCTGTATTAGTGGCGGCTGTGTAGTTAGTTCTCGAAGGGGAGTTGGGGAAGATGGCGCTAGTAAGGTTTACACAACACGGTTAGTGCGGTTAGTCATCACCCTTTTTTATTCTAACTTGGCTAATATACTGCTGTATGTCTAATTGAACATGATTGATGATATAAAGATGCTGTGATCTGTCTAAGGCTAGGAACTCACGGAGCGATTTTCGCCCGCAACCGCCGCGGTCGTGGATCTGCGGTTTTATTTCAAAACTCACGAGACCGGTTATTCGCGCGGTTACGCGGCCGCCGCCTCCCTACCTCCGTACCGGCCGGCCGGCCGTACCTCCCGCCGCGCCGCCCGCCGGCCCCCGCGGTCGCCCGCCAACCGATCGCAACCGATCGCAAAGCGCGCGGGCGCCACCCGCCGAGGCTGCGGGTAACCGCGGCCCGCGCGATTCTACTAGTTGCCCGCCGGTACAGCGGGAGCCGCATACAACCGCGGGCGTAAAACGCGTCGTGAAATGTGCTTTAATTTTTTATATAAATATTTGCATTCTACAGAAGCTGCGGGCCCGCAACCGCAGCGGACGCGGGCGAAAATCGCTCCGTGAGTTCCTAGCCTCAAGCTTTTGATTTGGTCGGTCACAATATGCTTTGGATTATGAAGACAATAGAATGCGATTCATAGATGAACACTAGAACTAGTATTATTTCAGCTTTCAAAACATAACAAGATAGGTATAGGTAGGTGTAGGCAATATTACATTTTCAAGATTAAAATTATAATGGGTAGGTATACCACAAGGACAAGCAGTGGTGGCCAAGTGGTGACAGCCGCGACTTACGAGTTGTAGGTCGTAGGTTCGAAGGTAGGTTCGAACACAAAGTAAAGCGCCTGTCTGGGACAGGCGCTTTACTTTGTGTAAATTATTTCATCACCACTGCTCTCAAAACGGTGAAGGAAAAACATCGTGAGGAAACCGGCATGTCCTAGAACCAAAAAATTCGAAGACATGTGACATCTACCAACCCACACTGGGCCCGCGTGGTGGATTACGGCCCACTCCCTCTCACAGAGAGGAGGCCTGTGTCCCAGCAGTGGGAACATTATAGGCTGATTATGGTATACCACAAGGCTCAATACTGGGCTCATACCTATATTTTTTATAATATTTTGCAACGGAAAGCACCCGTTGCATACTTTACTAGAAGTTCTAGAAATTAAAGGTTGTTGCTTGAGTTACCTACCAAAATAATAAGGTACCTCTCTAAGCTTGACTGGCAAGACTACCAACCAGTATTGTTCCTGCCAACATTTTTCTGCGGTACAACTATTTAAAAAGTGGTCATGTTTTAACAAATTCCAGTGTTTTATTCTACTAATCTACAACCCAAGTATTACTCAAACGAACAAAAGCGGAACCATTAAGCTACTAACCTAGACATAAATTATCTATTAAGTAAATTACAGTCAAAAACCGTTTACTTAAACGGTTATTCTGAGACATAATTATCTGCTAAATATTTGGACCTATCTATAATGGTCAACCACTTATTACGCTACCCTATATTCGCGCCAATCCCCAAAAAAATATTATCCTAACTGGACAAAGGTTCTAGGTAGCTGCTTACTGAATGCCTCTCGTGGAATAATAGTTTGTAGCTATTAGGATAATTTATAGCCGTTTAATATCCAACGAACTCGCAGAGATTTGATTATCGATGTAGTATTTTTTTCGTCCGACGCCGCAGATCGCGTGTCGCGTGCTCCGACGTTTTTTTTTCGGTTTGTGTTTCGGGGGTGTAACGCACAAAAAATATTATAACTGGCCAGCGACTACCGGAATATAATTTTTGACAATTTTATAAATTATACAGGCGTATCGCTTAATAATGGGTAGCTACGGGCATGTTTTTATTGTTCCTAAGACAGTCAGTAGCATTTGGGTTCCTTTTATGTTAGAACGAATATTGTACGCATGTAATAGGTTGGAAATATAAATAGGTATAGTTAGAGAGTAGTGTGGTAGTGGTTTTGTAACTATGAAGTTACAATTAAATCTACTAAAAATACTGATGGACCATTGAGTTACTTACCTACTATCTAACATAAATAATGTTTATTCCAATGTGCAGAAACAATATAAATGATATAATGTATTCAATTGACATATCCTCATAAGGGTAATGTTCATTGCACTTTATGACTTTACTTTCATCTCCCATTCCCATACTGACTGTCATAATATCGGCGGCGCAGGCGCAGCATTGCGGCGACGAAATTGCGCGGTCGCGCGCGCCTTCGCTCCACCGCGAAACTTGAGCTCAGGCGCAGCAGCCTGCACTTTGCAAACACTACATGACGTCATGATTCTGTATTGCTAACGCTACATGCGCTTCGAGTGTCAGAAAATTTGTATTTCAAACGGGATCTCGGTACAAATCTTTTTTCGGCCCTTACGGTTATGTCCCTTGAAATATCTTTTGCTGATCTTAGGTTCGTGTTCCTTGTCATTTTACATTACTTGCCTTTATCAGTCCGTTAGACAAGAGGCCTTAGGGTTTCAGCTACTTGAATCCAAGAAAACTGAAGATCAAGCTTATTGAACAAGGCTTTCAGTTTTTATTATCATATGGTTTAATTAAGTACCGCAGAAGTATCGAGAAGAAACTATACCTACTTACTTGCATATAAGACTTTGAACCAATTTTCTCACAATCAAAACAGTTGGAATTCGTATGCCGTGATCACGTTACGAGTCGCCGGCGCGCCCAGTAGCGATGCTTGCCCGAGCCGAGCATTTTTTGTCTCATCTCTGACAGATCGAATTAAAATAAATGCTCCGATAAAGCGTCCTATAATATCATCCTGTATTTGGTTACGTGGACGAGTGACGTGCAGTGGGAACATACGAACGCCGTAGGTGGGACCAGAGACTATTTTTAAAGTTGCTCTATGTTTTTTTATGATTAAGATTTGGAGTATATTAAAAAGGTTTAATCGTTTTGATTGTTCGGATTGGGTTGTATTGTTCACGGGTAATTGCTACTGCTGTGTTTTAGTTTTATCTCTCATTGGATTTAACGTCGATGCTTTACAGACAAATAGTCCACTCAACGAATAACCCAAAAGGTGTAGAGTGCATGAGCTGAGCCCTAAGCGATTTCTTCAGAAAGTTGTTTACGGTGCTTAGGGAGTAAACATACTAAAAGTCCCCGCGTCTAGGAGGTGAGCCGGAGTGTTGGGGGATAAAAGTTCCCACTTTTGAGTTTTTCGCTAAAATCTTTAAAACGGTGCGTCGTAGAGAAAAAATATTTTTTACGTACCTAATGAAAGCTAATAAAATTTTCTACAACTTTTATCTTAAATACACTTTTTTCGAATTCCTACCCATTTTCGAACTAGTATACGTTCCGGAAAAGTGAAAATATTAGAAAAAACGACTTTTATCAAACACTAGCTGTTGCCTGCTACTTCGTTCGCTTTATTTCGGGATATAATCTAATCAGTTTTCGAGCATAACGCTCTGAAAAGCTCCGCTGGAGTCGTGTCTGTCTGTTACCTCTTCACGCTTAAACCGCTGAACCGTTTCAGATGAAATTTGGTATAGAGATAGTTTGAGTCCCGGGAAAGGACATAGAATAGTTTTTATCCCGATATTTCCACGGGAAACTTATGCGGGTGAAACCGCGGGGCTGCTGCTAGTACCTACATAGATAAAAGTTTCGATAATTCAACGGCTGAACGGATTTGGATGAAATTTGGTAGGTAGATAGATTAGGACCTGGTTTAACATATATCCCGAAATAACGCGAACGAAGTAGCAGGCAACAGCTAGTGTTTGATAAAAGTAGTTTTTTCGAAAATTTTCACTTTTCCGGAACGTGTAGTTCAAAAATGGGTAGAAATTCGAAAAAAGTGTATTTAAGATAAAAGTTGTAGAAATCCTCCCCCCACTCCGGCTCACCTCCTATGCGCGGGGACTTTTAGCATGTTTACTCCCTAAGCACCCTGAGCAACTTTCTGCAGAAATCGCTTATGGCCCAGCTCACGCACTCTACAACTCCTTTGTTAACTGGACTAAAACTAGATTTTCCAACTAATGTCCGCCAAGTGTAAAGGTTTGGTGGTGTAATGTGTCTGCATGATACTCAAGTCCATGCAAGAATTGATACATACAATTTAATGGATCTGTATGGAAACGGAATTATTGTTCAGTAGGTACCTATCTACTAAGTAGGTATAGGTAGAATCAACCGTTCACCCGACAGTTCATTAAAATATGTAATTAATTTTATTTTCAAACAAGATATTACCATAATAAGCTAACATAAGCTAACAGGGTTAAAATATTTGGTAAGGGAATCTCTTGACTAAGAAACCATTTTGTTTCCCATTACTTTCAACTGACGATGAACGATTATTGCGTGGTAGAGCAAAACTTCCGTGCAAGAAACATAAAGGCGCAGGAATAACTAGAATGTATTTCACACTAACATAATTATATGAAATGCTCCACCGATAAAGTGTTACAACAACGTGTAAACAAAATTTCAACCAACAGGTCCATTAGATAACAACAGTCAACAACAAACTCAGTCAGGCGTAAAAGCTACTGAATTCAACGGAAAAAGGTTTGCCTTTTTTTCTGGCAGACCGTTACAAATTGCCAGATGGTCTATTTTCTTGTTTCAACACATCCATAATAATTATGGTCGACACGTATGCTATATGCTTCAACGAGAATTGGGAATTCAGTAGCAAAGCACCGAGAAAAGTAAACACTTAGCTGTTGTGGAGACACCATGGATGTATTGTTGGACGGGCTATGTTGATATTTCTATTGTGTGATTCGATTTATGTGTTTGCAATTTTTCAGGGTGAGGACAATAGAGAAAATGCATGTTCAGAGTTTGCTGGTGACCGTTTGGAAACCTTATGTGTTGGTGTTGACCAAAATTTTCTCATAGTATAGGTACCAAACATCAAAGTCAAAGCCTTTGTTTCAAATAGGCATATAAAAGGCATCAGAGAGCTTTTAATTTTATTTCAACCAACCCGCACTGGGCCCGTGTGGTAGATTATAGCCCACTCTCTCTCGAAGAGGCTTGCGTCCCAGCAGTTGGAACAATATTGGCTGATTAAGCTTATTATATGTTTATGTTAAATCCTCAATTACTTACTAATATGTGATATTAACTACACTATTTCATTGAAATGTCAAGTATTTTATGATTTTGCCGATATTATCCGAACAACTTTTAAAAAGGGTTTCTTGTCATGTCACTGCTCATCAACAAAACCATAAATAAACAAAATTAATTTCAAAAGTTCATCGTACAATATGAACATCTACATGCTCAAAAATTTAAAATAACTAAAACAAAAGCAGTTTCATCTTAAATCGTACGAAATACTTGCGGAGGCAGAGCGATATCCACCTTATCGAGTTACCTAGGCTACTGGGCATCTCCGAGCAGGCGAGGCGAAATGATCTAACCTTAACCTTGAACAAAACAAACAAGCCTTTATTGATTCAACCCTAAAGTTTAATATCAAATGAGGGTATGGTGCGGACTTGAAACAAAGAACGAACACACAATAATAGTCGCTTCGGTGATTTTATGGAAACGTGATATCGTGTTGGCCTCTTACAAAAAGAATAAAGCGAAACTCGAACGAAATTGTTTTAATCGTCAGAAGCCACGGGTAGGTACTCTTTATTACTTAGTAATTATATTAAAACGATTATGCAATATATTGTATTATTTAATCATGTTGTTACTATACAAAAAGATGGAGGTTTAACAAAAAATTAAATCTACAAATTCGTTTTTTTACTGAATGGTTAAACGCATCATGTGTTATTGCCATACGGAGGTGGGACAAAAAACATGATTGCCCAAACAATACATTGTCCATGGTTCGTTGTAACGAGTTTATTCATCTCGATCGTGACCGTTGACGTAAAAATAATGACGTGATGCGATGGGACACCGTACGATTTGTTTGAACTAACTTGCGCATGAAATATCGGTCGGAGTCAGCTACCGATGGTTTGCTGGCTTACCTACCGCCGCTGCGGCCACAGAAAAAACTCATAGCTCTGTCTTAAGGCATCCGAATTCCTTTGAAGCAAATACGTGTGTGTAATCGCACGTAACAATTTATTTAATTCACCGCAAGTTAAAACGTTGAGCGAGAAACAAAAACTCGATTTTGTAGTTCGACATGGTTATTCTTACGTTGTGATTTTTGTTGTAGCGAGTTTCTTTGTTTAATCATCGAGCGCAAAGTTTAGCATTTGCGTCGGCGGCGCCTGCCTACCTGAGGTTTCCGTGAAGCGCGGATCGCGTGTCGAATACAACGGTGAACATTCACGAAGTGGACTTTTAATGGAGCCTGATAACCTGGCCAACGTTACATATTTCGTTCATTACCTGCTGCAAAATCATAGCCTCAATGGAATCCTTTAAAAATTGGTTCTGATTAAAGACCTAAACGTGTCATGAGTGTTTTGTAAAAAGCACAACTTGCAGGGTGTTTTAAACTTTCTTTTAAATTTCAAAGCACATGACAAACGACACATTGGAAGGAACAGGTGACAATGAAACAAAGCCCTAATAGATTTGCAAAGTTGACATCAAAAGGGTGAAATGCGTAAGGTATCTTTTTACGAAGTTTCGGAAACCACAATAAAACCACATGCCTTTTAAACGGTGGTGTCGCGTGGCTGTTACTAAAAACTTTTACCAAATTATGCTCCGCCATTCAAAGCATTTTGGCACATGGCTTGCCTGCTTAATAGCCTGGAAAATACCTTCATAAGTTTTATGACTAACGAATTAATTTAAGAAGTTTTTGGTTTTATTTTAGTCCTAATTATTTCTAGGGTGTTTTATTACCTATATCAATAAACAGATCTTGACAAACGCAAAGGGTTTATCTAACACTGCTCAGGAGACAAAACATCTATAAATTAACTTGTTTTTATTTATAATAGCAGTAAAGTGGTCGCCTTTTAACCTATAATGAGGTCTCATTAACTGTTTTCGGAGACTTTTATGATGTAGCAGTCATAGCAGTGAACTAGTTTACAAGTTTTCGTTACCACATGCCGTTTTATGAGGATTAACTTAGAGTAATTGGAAGCCTCAGACTATGGGGCTATCATAGTCGATGCTATACCTACCTACTTATGGTCACCAAAGTTGTTGGATGAGAGTTGCCGAGAATCGAGTTGATGGTGTGCAATTGGAGAGGCTCATGTCCAATGGACTGTTGTAGGCTGATGATGATGATAAAAGTTGCTTGAAAAATCAGGATCAGCTGTCTTCTTCAGATGTGACCTTTTAACCTACAGAAAGTGATAAAAGCAAAAACAAAAAAAAAACACACAGTGGATTGTCATTATCGTCTTACTTTATCTTACCGCGCATCTAAAAGTCTGTAGCAACATCCTTAATGCATATCTCTGCAACGTTTATGATATTTCCCATAGTCACAATTGGGAGTTGCTCTCATTTATTATTAAAATACAGTCTGTTTTTGTTGCATATCAAATATTATACCCACATAAATATTCGGTTTCTCCGTTCACGATGAATTGAATAGTAGGAGAAAAAAACCTGATATAAGTTAAATCATGTCGCAGGCACGTATTAAGAGCTACATTATTGCTACAAACCTGAATCAGTGGGTGAGCAAGCGATGCATCAATTGAGCGCCGCAAGGGGCCGCCACCGTCCCGTCACTCTGCCTTCAGAACGAACAATGTTTACCACGCCGAATATCGATGTCCATACGTTTCTTTATACAAAATCATCGACTGTCGACATTTTTAATGTAAGTAATATTTTATTATTAGCTGTTTGAATATAAACTTTCTTATATTCGACATGTGAATTCTCATAATCATTGTATCGACCATATATAGGTAATCAACCGATGCAGCAGCAGTTTACGGAGATGCGGAAAGTCGTGATAATTTATTTAGCTAAATTGAATCGATAATGATACATTTTGCATTATATTATGTAGCACATCTCTCGAAATGTTATAAGTGATATAATAAAGGTATGGTCAGCGATGCAGTTCGGAGAAGCTGCGGCGCGGACGTCGCATTCCCGCGCTCCTTCACGGCGCATGCGCGAAACGCCGCCGACACAACTCGATCGTAGATAAAAACCACTTATGACATGAACCATGCCTTTATTCCAACAAATTGATTTCGAACATAGAAGTCATATCGACGATTCCGATCTCTGTAGCGTTGTGTGCGTCGGAACAAACGCAATGTTATCGTTTATGAATTGACACGTTACTTCAAAATGCACCTCACTGTGAGCAAATGATTGATCGCACGGTTTTATTCGATTATTATTATACGTAAGCGGTACATTAAATTGCCGAAAATTAGTATACAGTATGTAATTTATAGGTACAATCACAGAAGAAAGTCGGAATTCGTAATAATTTCTAACAGAACACGTTCAATTATTATGGTATTCGAGCCCGTGATCAAGATAACCGATTATTAATCGTCTCTAATTACTGCTGGTGTTAGTTCGACCTTTATCTGGACACCATTTACCTATGGTTAACAAAAAAACCCCACAAAAAGTGTAAAGAAAGGTTGATTTGTACCGCGATGTGTTCCGCCGGTGACCGTTTCACCTGTTCATTGTTTGGCTGGCGGCTGTTAAACAAAAGGGTTCAAATATCACAGTTTTTGGGATATAATCGCCGTAAATGCAATAAATCTTATCGTAATAACTGCACTTGCGAAGGCTTAGATTATCGCTGTAATGTATGGGCGAGGAATTTATTACTGGATGTGTGATTTATTGGAAGGATATCCTTGTTATAGTTAACATGTGGACGGGTACGTATTAGCACATTGATGGGTTTAATTGGTGGCCCGTGTTTGGTTAAAAAAGGGTATGGAGTAAATTGATGAAAGAAAAATGATTAAGGCAGGCGTAGATATATATTTTCATAACGGATTCAAAAGCTCTGGGTAGGTACCACTTTCAGTTTTAAACTTTTACATACCTAGCTATCCTATGAGCTTTTGATGGTTTAATTAACATTTTGACTATTTGGCCAGTGCATGTTATACCTAAGAAGATAGAAAATACATCAAGTTACCAGCTCCTGAAAAGCTACAGCAAAAATATCATGTCTCCTAGTCCCCAAAAATGAACGATCGACTATAACCATAATGACAAGGATTGACTGACAATCTTCATATATTCTCTCATATTAATCTCGTCTTCCTCGTTCACTAATCTGAGTACGTAGTGATGTACGCACGTCGTAAGTACGTGTCGTATAGTGATGTGCCACGCGGCTTGGTCCCGCACAGCGGATGCAAACGTCAGAGCTGGGAGTCGCGCGCATAAATCCCGGGATCGCCGCCGGCGCGGGATTCGGGAGCCATCAATCATTATGGAGGAGCAACGTCGCTGGGGGTTCGGTAGAGCGCTTTGTGAAACAGATCAAACTGCGGTTAAACGTCTTGTTTAAACGTTGGCTTGATGAATGTTATGGAAGTTTTTTTGGTAGAGATTTCGATAGAGACCCAAATATGTATCTAATTGCTATCAAAATGTTAGGAACCGCTTTTAGGTTTTTATGATTTACGATTACTTTTCAGTTTTTTTAGGGCTAGGCATTTTATTTTTTGGCAGTCAGCTCTTGATGCAGTTTCAGTGTCTTTAACGACCTGTCGTGTTAATCATAATGAGCGCGGTCAGCAATTCATGATAATATAATCAAACAACAATAGATCATAATTGCAGCCACAGTCCAGCACATACCAATACTGAAATTATTACCAGTTGGTAATAATTTCACTAATTTACGCAGATATATGCAAACCTGACAGTTATCGCGTTGCTTCTGTACATAAACTACTCTGTGCACTCCTCTAACGACTCGTTATTAAAAGGTAAGCGGTGGTTAAGGCCGTCAGACACAATGTTTGATACATGATAACTAGAGGCGAAGTCACATTAAATCGCGTTGCTCGCACTAACCGGGCAATTCACTTAATTTCACTTATATGCTCTTATTGGCGTAATACCGCCTTATTAAGGATTATAAACATCATTCAATTCTCGTGGGGGTTGTGATAAATGATCCATATGCAAATGGGAGGATAAGTAGCTGGATCGAATAAAGCATTCGCGTCTCGAGTTAACGATTTGCTTGGAACCTAAGGGAGTTTTATGGATTTTTAAGTTAAGGAATTGGTAGCTTGGTTTTTTATTACAGACACTTGTCTGTTATCTACTGGTTTTTGATGCAAGAATCAAGACGAAAAGGTGTGTCGCTGTTTAACCTTTTAACCGCTTGTGTCGCATTTATGCGACACATATTTCCGTGCCCCTGCCGCTTAGTCGTATTTCTGTGACAGAGAACATGCAAGATTTTTTCGTTCTATTCAAAGATTGCTCCTCCTTATTTATTGTAGGTATTATTTTATGGATTTGTAGCCGTGCGCTAGGGGCACGGCAATTGATATTTAGCCAAGCGCTTAAAAGGTTAAAAGGTGATTCAAGTACTTAAATGACCAACGAGTCACTATGATCAGCATTTCAGCCGAAAGATGTCCACTGCTGGACATAGGCCTCCTTCCCCCAAGCACCGCCACTTCGACTGGTTCTGTGCTTCCCGCATCCAGCGGATTCCTGCGGCCTTTACTTATAATGTCCTACGAGTGCAATTGAAAGCATCGCTTTGAAATTAGTATAAAGGTCAAGAAGAAGACAAAGATTACACAAACAGTTGAAGCTTCCAATGACTGTTTTTTAAACCTTGCAATTTTTTTAAACATAGCAAAAGACTTCGAAAGAATTCTTCACTCGCGAACTCGTCTCGAGCTCCATGTATCGCAACAGTCGTTTTGCCTTCCAAATAAAGTGCTTATCAGTCATTTGTGAAGAACTAAAGTCAGCGCCAAGGTGCAAGTCATTACGGTCAAACGAATTACAGTAAAGAGTGCGATTTGTAAGCCTGAGACCAACAAAGGAACATTTCGCGATAATACTCACCCACAGGATATAAACTAGGATCATATATCTCCAATCAAAATTGTCTTTTAAAACTTGCTGGCCAAAGTTGAATTTTGCTTGAATGTGGGATCGGTAATTAATTATGATTGTTTGAGAGATTCTGTTCTTTATTAGCATGTGCATAAGGTTTTGTTTTAGATAATGGATTAGCAGGCGAGGCTGGATGGGTGCGAAATCATCGCTCGAATGAAACGCTAGCCGCGAGCTGGCGATTAGGGGGTTTTGCGTTTTCTTGTATAGACCTAGAAATCTACTAAATTGGAACAGGGTTTTCAGCATCCTATAAAGTTTCTCTCCAGATAACAATTAGAAGACCATAAATGTAGATTTGTATGTTGTACTAAATATTTTAGTTTGTGAATAGTTTTAGTTAAGTTGTGATAGGAATATCATTGTGTTATTTTTATTATTTAATTAGGTATTATTTGTTATTTATGTACTAAACTGAATGTCGAGTCAGTTTGGAAAGTAAGTTACGTAAAAGGGGACAGATTTGCCGAGCAGTGGAAGAAAACATGACTCTTTTATACTGACAGACCACGTCAATGCGTGCAATGTTAGCGAGTCATTTACAGATTCCACTGATGCTTGATGTAAATATATATATTGGAAGTCAAAGTATTCAACATTAATTTGATGCTTCTTCAGTTGATAAGTTTATAATTCATTTGATTTGATGGAACATGACTTGGAACGTCTACTACTTCTATAGTCCACTCAATTCGAAGGGCCCATACCCGTGAAGTCCACCTGACGGTGTCTAATGTGTTTGTTATTTTGTCCTACAGGCACTTATTAGAGGCTCTTTGGCGGCGAGTTTATCACCCGCGGCAGCCCTAACGTGCTCTCATTGTGGTTTATTATCCTCTGAACATTTTGAACCTAATAATAAGGATTATCAAGGTGCCGTGCAGTTCCGATAGCATTAACGATACTTTTTGCAAGTTGCAGGCGTTGTCACAAATATAAAAACTGCTATGCGAATGGAATTCAGGGGACAGATTGCTCTTGGTTTCGAACACCAAAGGAGCAGGACTATGTTGCAATCGTTGTTGGTGCATTAACATAATGGGCAGCATAAGCATAATCAGCCTAAAATGTTCCTATTGCTGAGACACAGGCCTCCTCTCGGTAAGAGGGAGTCACCATCACAGGTAGGGGTAATCGACAACGCGGACCCTGTACGGGTTGGTAGACGTCACATATATGTATTCGAATGTTTGGTTCTAGGTCATGCCGAAACATAATGGGAGCAGCCTCATAAATAAAGTTGATGAATAGACAAAAATCAATATGAAATATTGAGCATAAATCTATAAAGACATATACTCCATAACCTTTGAAGTACATCGATAAGTTAAACAACCACACCTTTTACATAATATCTCAATGTCCAGCCTCCAATATTTAACCCAGATAAGAAGTTCACGTAGTGTTTGACTAGGCTACATCTAAGCTAGGTGTATTACTCGTTCAGAAATTGTAGCAATGGTTGGGTAACCTCAGAATTACGGGCGCGGTAACAGATCACCGCTTGGCTTTTGAACTCGATGAGTGAGCCTTCAACACAGCTTTTAGTGTTGGCTGTAGTCGACAATGTAGCTCGATAAGATTTAGATCCTTAAATAAAGTATTTGACTATTACATACCTGTGTACAGGTAGTATTGAGATTTCAGGTGAAATGGCTTGTATAGAAATCATGTTTACAAGTGGGAATCTATAAATATGGCGGTAGTTTTGGCTTTAGTAGTACTTGAAGACTACAACAAATCCGCCAAGATCTTTCATTTCAAACCAGTTTATGGCAAAGTCAAAAGTCGATATGTTGTACAAGGGAAAGAACGGGTGGTCTTTCACGAATAAGACACACACAACCTACAAAATTTACTTAAAATTACCACAGCATAACTTCGCAAAAAAACATAAAGCGACAGGCAACCCACGAGTCAAATTGAGGTTCAGTTGTCACCTCTAAAAGGTATGGTCAGCAAAAACTAGGACAGTAATCAGCAGGCCATCAATAAACTGTCAATTTATACTCTCGAGCGATGCATGGAAGTGACCAAAGTAAAGTGATCGGCGAAAAAATCGAGGCCATGATAGTGATGGAAATAATACTTGCGAGTATTAATAGTAAGTAAGTAATAATGAATTATATCTGTGTGTCGTACAGTGTTGTGTTAGTAGTCTGTAGTACGTAAATAGCAGTGCGGTTTTCAGGTATACCTACCTAATACCTACCTACAGTGCCCTCCAAAAGTTAGTAGTTGTCATTTTTACACTTCAGTTGTGATGACATATTATTTTTATGATAAGTCATAGGTAGTTGAATTAGTCAATAAAAACGTTATAGATATTGTGTGGTGTAGTGAACAAAAATTTTGAATCATAATGTGGGGTGTCACAGCTGAAGTGGAGAAATGTCAACTAACTTTTGGTGGCCTCTGTATGTTTCACATTCCTGCTGGTTTCGAGCCTATTCGGTAGGTGCTGGTTATTACTAATTTAGGTATTACGTCACGCATATGCAATTTGGTGGTAAGTAATGTGTAATTAGCTTGATTGATTGATAAAGTTAATTGTTTCGTATTTTTATGCAAAGAAGGTAAACCACATGTCGATATAACCTGGAGGTGTCGACAACACTTAGAGCCGTGTTATCGGTAATCGATACGATTAATAAAGTTGTGAAGCGATCGGCACTAGATGGCGGTGGTGGGGTCGGTCGCGATCACCTCTATTATCCTGTCGATACCGCAACTCGTGCGCACGAACATCGCTGAATTACACCTCTATTTACTGTCAAACTTAATTCCTCGCTCGTGTCGTTGGCTTTCATTGCCGCTTTTGATATTTTTCTTCGTTATTATCATGTTTCTCAGTTACGGCTTAATGTTCTCGTGTACCTAATAGTGAGAACTCTAAGCGAATGTGGGAATAAGCATAGCTATGCACAAACATTTGATACGCTTCCGTGCCAAATCGAATAACAATCAATGTTAACAAACGAGTCCTCTAAGCGCTCTTCACAAATGCGAAACCCGAAAATTTTGACAGTTTAAACAAAAACGGTACCACGATTTGATTTGATTGAAAATCATGTAACCTAAAATGTGTCATTTTCGTTTCGGAAGCCTGTCGACAAGCTGTGAACAGCTATGAAGGCCTCAATTACTAACTATTTTGAGTTATCTATGCCCAAAAACGTAATTCCTAGCAAAAGATGAAAGTTTGGGTTGATGCTGAATCCTCAAATCGAATCTAAGCAATGCATTCTTGATGCCTGGCTATGATATTGGTTAAATCATCATCTGCCTAGCGTTTTCCCAAATATGTTGGGGTCGGCTTTCAGTCTTACCGAATGCAGCTGAATACATGAAGCACCTGCCTATCTTTCTGACCTGTACAACCCAGTTACTGGGTAGCACGATAGCTACCCCTTGGTACTCGGACTGGTTGTCAGACTTTCGGGGTTCTGACGATCCGTAACAACTGCCAAAAATCCACTAATGCCAGCCGGGACTTACTCTCCGAGCCACGTCTTGATATGTAAACATGGTCACCTATCCACAGACCAACCGCGGCAAGCGTAGCTTAACCTGATCGATCGGCTCAAGCCCCTCATGATATTGTTCAAATAGGTATAACAAAAAATAAATACTTGTCGAGTATTTACGCCTCTTACAACTTAAAATTCTCAAAATAGACTAAGAAATATCACTGGCAGTTAACAAATCAATATGAATAGTTAAGTAATAGATCTTGTTAGTACCTCGCAGATAAAGTTAGAGTATAGTAAAGTGCGAGTGATTAGTTAGGTGTTATAATTTAGGATTAGCGTCAGTGAGACGGTTTGTATCGACCGCTTGTTAGCTTCACTTGTTATTGCGCGCGCGCTCATCTACGGACACATTATGATGAAGATAGTGTGGAAGAAACTTTTGTAACAATTCGCTGTTTTATTGCTAAGGAAACTGGTGATGTGTAGATATCACTTTTACTTTGTTTTAGTAACGAATCCAAAGTTAAGCGTTGCTAGATCCGTTCACTAATTTCAACTTAAGATTTTCATTGAAATGGAAGTATAGATTAATCTAGTGCAGTGCAGCTAGCATTTCGATCAAAATAATTGCATTAGTTTTCGGAACATTATGCCTTCCGATTTTCTGAAAAAGCTTAGGTAGGTACCAGTTATGATTTTATTAGTCGCTTCAAAATATGTATGTATATTCAAAAGCCTACTCCACAGTAACCAAGCGCCGTGCAGACACTAACATATCGATGACCATTTATTTACATTAGAACCATTTCTTTATCAGTTTATCACTGATTGTCTCGAGGTCCCTTTTGAAGTGCAGCATAACTTGTGTTGATTAATAGCCAATGACTAAATGTAAATATGATTGAGCTTTTGTTACACCTCTCCACAAGCGTCTGCGCATGATTTTGTTTGGCCACAAGAGCCAATTGCACGATCCTATTTAGCGGCGAGATATTTTGACAGGACAAAAAACTTTATTGATGATCACAAAACTTGTAGACCAATGAAAACATCATTTGTTGATGATAATGAATAGCTAAGTGTAATATTTCTTTTTTATATGGCTCACTGATTGTAGAAGACGCTCGTATAGGTGATGCGTGATTAAACTTAATGAAGCATTTAGATAGTGAATGTTTTTCTACACAGAGTATCAATCCTTATGACTGTCCCGTTGGTCTTGTGGTGGGGTCGTTGGTTCGACTCCCAGGTCAGGCAAAGTGTTAATGGGTTTTCCATTAGGAATTTCTTAGTAACAGCCTGGAGTTTGGAAGTTGGCTGTGTGTTGGTCCTGCGCCTGATCTCTTTCTGGTCGTATCGGATTGCCGTCCCATCGGACTATGCGAGTGAGGGAAGAGAGAGTGCACCTGTGTCTGAGCACACACTTGTGCACTATAATATCTCCCGCGCCAAAGGCTCGGCCGCCATAGCCGAAATATGGTCTGGAGGACTATTTTATTATTATCAATACAATTTAATATAATATTACCTTTCGCCATACCATCGTCGTGATATTCAGTGTTGCGCGGTGACATGATTACGAAAACCTAAGAAAAGAATTTCGATAGAGCAAACCCTTTGAGCGCGGACACACCGTATAAATATGAATTAGTAGGTCGACTTCATTCAAAGGTTGTACCACCGCTGTGCTTTTGTGTATGGTCCCTATTAACTGCTTCAGAAGTTCATAGTATTTTTTATCCCGACCCACCGGTGACATCTATTGTTAGTTTGACTTATAAGTAGGTTTCTTTGAGTTATAATGAACACTTCGGCCGTCCTTAGGCGTTGATCGTATTATACTGGAGTATTTTGACACATTGCTTTACATTGTTTATGAGTTTTTGAGGTCGTAAATTATTTTTTTGAGCTACGCGGTGATATTTGACGAGGATTCAATGGTGTGATTTGGGATTAACTTGGGGTTATGATTTATGAGACGCGTTTATTGTGGTGTGGCTTTGTAAGCTTGTTTGTTACGATTTTTTGGAATGTTATGAAATCATTTTGATATTCAAATCCTCTTACTGAGTTTATTTTACACAAGTGGATGAGTTGGTATTGTTTTTAAATAGAAGGTGTAATATTATTCTGACTGTTAATTAAGTATCACTAAGATAATTTAGTTTTATTTACGTTCCTCACAAGAATTGGCAACCATTTTTCGTTAATGTTATCTATCATTTGAATTTGTTATTGTGACCATTGCACCTCATTGGTGGTTAATAGTTTACCAAAAACTATCATATAAAAGCAGAAACACTACCTCTGCCCGTCAGTTCTTCATCAGACGTCGATCAGTAGTCCTTAAGTGCACCTATCTCAGGTTCGCTCAGTTTACTTATGAGTTATCCATCTTGAGAAAAAAAAACGATGTTTGTACGCATACTAGTTTTGATCTCTCGCCAGGCCTTCTTCGTTCTCCGCTGCTGGAAATCATGGCACAGGGGACAGAGCTCCGGCGGATCTCATGGCGACATGGAGAGTGCGACAGGCAACTGTCGCAACCCAATGCTTGGCACGCCACAATTGCGGCGATAGGTCCCCTCTTTGAGGAGTGGCTGGAGAGGTGCCACGGCGTCCTCATCTTCCGCCTAACGCAGGTCCTCACCGGACACGGCTGCTTCGGGAGGTTCCTGTTCCGGATAAGGCGGGAGGAAACGCCCGGGTGTCACCAATGCGTGGATCGCCTGAAAGACACGGTGGAGCATAACCGTATGCTCCACTGTGTCCACCGGGAGGTCTGCCCAGCTTGGACAGAGCACCGCCGTGTCCTCACGGCGGCGATCGGCGGCGGCGATCTCTCGCGTCCGGCCCTAGTCCAGGCCATGGTATATACGGAGCTAGAGTGCACGGGAGGCCGTCGCCTTCTTCTGCGAAGCAGTAATGCTCGCGAAGGCGGATGCAGATCGTGTGAGGGAGAGTGCGCGCCTCAAAGAGATGTCAACACTAATTGGCGGGGTCGGCTAAGGCCGATGCCTGCCACGGTCGCGGGTTGTTCGAAAGAGATACCGTGGCTCCTGGCACAGGCAACTGAAGGAACACGGGTGGGTTTTAGTCAGTCAAAAGTCTGACACGCCTTCTGAATGGGAAATAATTTGAGGTCGTGCCAATTAAAAATTTGTTTAGAATGGACTTCAGAAGATTCAGATTCAGATGTCAGAAGGCTATGTGATTTTATTTCCTGGGAGATAGAGGCAAGTTGGGACGCGGAATCACGAAGGAATCGATAGACTTGAACGGGTTAAACAGGTTGAAATGATATTCATTTCCAAATCATTTATAATTTAAATTTATTTCTATTTCATTACCAATTTATTTCTATTGCTCCCATTAATTTCTATTTCATTTCAATAAAAAAAAAACAAGTTTTTTTTAACGAGGCATGTTCAATTTCTTATAAGGCAAGATTTGGATCTTCTATGTTTGTGATTATTTGTGATGAACTTGGAGCACTTAAAATCCAGTAGGTATTCCCGTTGTCCCCTTAATCTGTGTCCCCGTCACGGGGACAAACGGGAAGTCATAAAATTTCCTTACCGTTGTCCCCCTTAATGATCAGTTCTGATATTTATGTTTGTGAAGTGTAGGTTAATCACTACGGTAATGATTCCCGAACCGTGAAGTTAGTGGTTTAAAATGTTACTTGGGAAAGCAACTTGTTTTCTTTGGCGAAAACGTAGTTCCGTTAACAGCGTGATTTTTTTGTGCTATTCCTCGAAACGGACCAACTTTGAAACGCACCAAAAGAATTCCACGAAAAAAATATATAATTTTATTTCTCGAAAACGATGAAACCTAAAGAAGAGCATGGAGGATTCGTAATAAATGTAATCGATAGATTTTCATTTGGTGGGTTTCAAAGTTAGTGCGTTTCGAGTAATACCCCGATTTTTTGGTGGATATAGATTTATTGTTTTCTTTTTTCTTTATTACTAAATGGGCCGCTTTTGACCTCGATCACGCCTGATGGAAAGTGATAGATGAGTTCTATGATAGAACGAGCGTGCCCAGAAGATGCCTGTTCACTCTTGCTTTGAAGGCAGACGGGTTAATTCCCTAAGGCACTGGAACACCCACGCAACGACGAAACAGCAGGCTGCTTGACGCCGGACTGCGGTGGGAGGGTTGCAAACAAGGCGGGCGTTAGCCCTACCACCGCAAGGGAACAATTTGCCAGTCATAAATAAGGAATGTTCGGAATTCTTAAATGTGAATATCACTTAATTTTCACTACATACAGGATGGCAGGGTCATCGACGCGCAACCAGTTACCATGGATTCAGTACATGATTCTGAACGCCCCTGCGCTAAACTTTATCAACGGTTATTAAAAAAAAAATTAGCTGTCCCATATATTTTCACCGTTTTTCATTTTCGGTGTTGCGCTTTTCTATTTTTGATTAGCAGATTTTTTTTGATAACCAACTAATAATGTGTACGAGTCTAGCGTAGAAATCTTTCGTCGGTTCAATTCATGGTTAAAGTTTACTCGTCGATGTCCTTTCCACTCTGTATAATGTCTAATGTCCACCAAACTTTTATACATAGAATAAGTCTTTTACTGGGAATAAATTTTGAATTTTTGACAGTTTTTCCATACTAGAACTGTCACACGTCAATTTTATTCCAGGGATAAAAGATATCTGACTTTGGTAAAATGAGCCCTTCCCTTAGCCCCTTAGTAAGGCAACTGCAAAATAGTTGTTATTTATTTAGGTACAGCTAATATGATGTTACAAACGGAAATTAAAACATTTGATTTTTTTTTCTTTATTTTGGCACATTATAATATTATTTTTAATTTTTTAATTTCATAGATGACTGTCAGTTGAAATAGAAAGAAATGTATCTAGTAGGTACCTATTAAATAAGAAACCTTTGCTATGGAATTATACATCAACTAATTATAGCTTTTAAATCTATTAAGAAGGACGTTATTACCTAAGTAGTTAATAAATTATAGTAATAAATTATATGAATTTACATACAATATTGTGGAAAGTTATTAGGTATAAATGTTTTATTTAATTAAGATAATTGACTTGCTGTTGTATAAATAACATTTATTCAGAAACTGTCGTTTACAAAATATTCGTAATCATTTATATTTAAAATACTAATTATGATTTCATGTTTTAGAAAACTATCGTGCTATCTTGAAGTTGGTTCAATTTCACTTTTAAGAAAAGCTATTATTAATAAATTACTGAACATGAGTGATAATGTTTTTGGTCTCTTTATGAGTTTTTTTTTTAGTTTTTTTTTTTTTTGGTATACATCGATGATATTGTGTAAAAACAGGGGCATTACGCCAGATCCTCAGTTGGAATCTCTTTGAGTCTAGGATAGGTTCTTACAGTTTTGGACTTGAAAATAAATTTTTGTTTAATGACCACCGCTTTTGATTTCTCGCCCCTTATCCCTCTTTCTTATGAAATAATCTATGAGAAAACCTTGAAGTTCAGTCCTTTACCAGTCAAAATTTTTCGTTAGTCGGTTGGTCCCCGCCATAGATTTAGTATATACTACTAAGTATATCTCATTATGTATTTAGGTACGTAATATACTACTAAGTATATATTAAATCTATGGTCGCCCCAATAATTGGATGAATACATACTATTGACTTTAAAAGCACATCATCATCTGCCTAGCCTTTTCCCAACTGTGTTGGGGTCGGCTTCCAGTCTAACCGGATGCAGCTGAATACCAGTATTTTACATGAAGCGACTGCCTATCTGACCTCCACAACCCAGTTACTGGGTAATACGATACCCCTTGGTAGGACTGGTTGTCAGACTTTCGGGCTTCTGACTACCCGTAATGACTGTCAAAGATCCACAAATGACAATAATTCAAAAGCACGTCTCCCATATAATTAGATAAAAGTAAAGTGAACTAACGTTAACTAGATTGCCACAAAAACTACGTCACACCTCACACCTCACACTTAGTGTAGACAGGTGACAATGGCGCGGCGTGCCTTTGTAGATGTCTCGCGTAACTAGTGTGGTAAGTGGTAACCAATTGGGGAGTGGGGGGGGGGGGGACAATGGACGCGCACAGTAGCGGGCTTCCGTGTCACCGACAGCGATAGTGCTCGGAACACACACAGAATACAACTGGTGGAGGAATGGAGGAATGTTTAGGTAGAATCACTGTATCGAAATATTCGTCATTGGCAGCTTCCAGCCTCACCGTTTGCAGCTGAATACCGTTATTGCAAATGTTGTGGTATTGAAATTGGGTATTGCTCTTGGGTAATGAGATATTATTGTGCCGGTAAGTATCCAAAGTAAACTGGCGTAATTGATATCATGTTATCCTTAAAAAAAATCATTTAATAAATAACAAAATGAGGCAAACGACTGCGCAAATTAGAGCCGTTTCTATGTAGTGGATAAGAAATTACTACTTTACTTGCTTGACTAAAGCAATTTTTGTTTTATTTTCCTTATCAGAGTGGAAGATCTGGTGTGGAGACCAATAATCCGGAAGAGTTAAGAGATCAAAAGAAAACTTAGGGTTTATAAATGTTGCTGCAAGTTAAGAGACATTTAAACGTCACATAATTTAAGGCTAAGCTGACGTTAATCATAACTTAACTTTAAGAAAAGTTTATAAATAAACCCTCTTACGTCTAGAATAAAAAACTGAAAATGATGTTATTTTAAGCAAGCCAATAATACCTAATTATTATTTATTAGCTAATGATTTTACTTACTTTTAAACCATCGTTATATATATTTTAGTCTATGGTCAGCGTTGTTATTGCGACATAATAGCTTGTGGCGAGGCGCTCATAGGCCACGGTAAGCAATTAGCATAATTTTAAAACCTTTGACTTTGTATGCCGCCGCCTGCCGCCCGTTTTAACTTCAGGTTTTGGTAAGACAAATCTTAATGGTAACTAATATTCTCAAATTTTAATAGTAACTACCTATAAATATATTTTATAGCCATTGAGTCACTAAAATTCTTATACTTAGGTAGGTACTTCAGTATTTGTGCCTCACAGATATAGATAGACCGAGATAACGCAAGTATCACGATCTGTATGAAAACCAAGCGTGCCATGTTTTGACAACCTACTATGACTGACGTCACAAGCACTATTTAGTGATGGGAAAATCAAATCGATTCAAAGACGCCGCCGCGTGCGGCACCCGTCTGAGCACACGAAGTAGTTGCTCTTGCGTTATCTAGGTGTATCTATAATTATCTGTGTTGTGCCCACTTTCACAAATTTTTGACATGGCCACTCTGACCAATTAATTAGTAAAATTAATTAGTTGACATAAGATCACCAATAATAAAAGAAAAAGAATAAAACATTACAAAGAAAATTGAAATCTTAATTTGTATTCTTACTGTGTGATGCTCACTACTTTGGACTCATATACTCAATCCAAGTAAAAGAAGCCACGTCCTCGAGCAAATTTCAGCAGGTGGTGATGGCAACTTTAGACCGGAGTCGTTGGAGGCAGATTGTTCGCCCTGAGGGACCGATTGAAGAAGAGAGAGAATCAATCGAAAGTATACATTTAATTTACTTTACGACAAACGTTGTAAATAATATTTGTCGTTTCTCAGTAGGTACTTAGGTTGTTATTATTCACTTAGGTACCTATTAAGCAATTCATAACTAGGCAGGTATTGTTTTTGTGTGCACTAATAGTTCATTGCTTTATTACCTATCACTTCGCTTTAGGTACTTAACAACTTCTTAATGATTATCTAAGTAAGTATATTAAAGCTATCTGAGACATCCTCACAACGAAACCCACTAGCTACACAACTATTATATATATTCACGACGAACACAATAATGCTTATTCAAGACTTATATACCGCGTTATATACTCGACCCTAATGCTCATTCATTGGCGAGCTTCACCGAGCATTCCCCTTCCGAGCAATTAACAGTTTATTGCTGCCCCCATTGGTTACTTGCGAAGCTTTAGACGCCATATGTTTAGATAACAATGCTGGTAATGACTTTTTATGTACCTACTGTATGTACCTAGGTACATAGTGGTTGGTTTTAAATGGTGATAAGAAAATAAGAAAATGATTATTGTGTAAAAAAGTGAGGTAAAACGTTACATTTGCAAGGTGCGAAAATTAAAAAAAATATTTAAATTTTTTAGAGCAATGGTAAATTTTTTAGAGCAAACGACCCCGACTTACGAGTAGTAGGTCGTGGGTTCGAACCCAGACAGGCGCTTTACTATTTCATCACCACTGCTGTCAAAACGGTGAAGGAAAACATCGTGAGGAATCCGGCAAGCCTTAGAACCAAAAATTCGAAGACATGTGACATCTAGGTATCAATCCGCACTGGGCCCGCGTAGTGGATTATAGCCCACTCCCTCTATCAGCAGTCCCAGCAGTGGGAACATTATAGGCAGATAAAGCTAAAT
The DNA here is from genome assembly GCA_948474745.1 of Oligia latruncula. NCBI lineage: Eukaryota > Metazoa > Arthropoda > Insecta > Lepidoptera > Noctuidae > Oligia > Oligia latruncula. The sequence continues at coordinate 9,734,883 of OX419688.1, forward strand.
TTTTTTAAATTGAAAATGTTGCCTTTTTAAACGTATAGGTAGGTATACTCGTATACCCTAGAGATAGATCTTAATTCTAACATTTGATAATTTTGACTAATCAAAATATCGAAAACTTCAAGGTTGTTTAACACAATTTGCCAATACCTATACTTAGTTTACTTCGGAAACATTTACCTACGTAATTGGGAAATTAATAAAAACCCACTTCTTTGTATTCACACCTCTGTCAATACAAGAAGCAACATGGCTGAGTAGGTATAACATGTCATGATCCACACTACTCAAACTCAATCCATTTAGGCATTTTTGAACCGTCAGGGAGGCAGTCAGTCAGACATATGAAGCTAGTTGCCCATTCCAAAGCGTAATAGGTTACCTTTGGAGAAAAACGGACAAAAACCTTCGCGGAACTCTTTTTAATTACATATTATATTGTTATAAAATATTAGTTACCTACATCATTATTGTTGAATTAACAATATGTGACAATGGTGTTAGAAAGACAAAAGATATAAAAAAAACAATTCGAAAATAAAATAAGGCACCTAAGAGATGACCAGACCCAACTGTCGGTGCCCGTTCACGAACATTCGGCTGAACCATTTTGAAGGGAACTAAATGATCCAACACACGCGCCACCATCAGCGAGGCATTTGAGTGCGCATGGAATACTGTGAGTATTCCATGGCTTATACTAAAAGCAACCTATTAAAAACAATACACTGGACTTTATAATGATATCGAATCGCATAGTTAACAATTGAGGTCACAGTTTTTAGAAAACATTTGCAATGTAAAACAAAACATAGATAATCATAAGACTTCGTAGATAATACTGGATAAAAAAAAACTACAGTCGTCAAGACAATGTACGAAAATCTCATAACTAATTAAGTAACTTCTAATTACACAAACCGTCCATTTTAATATCTCCAACGGAATGAAACATATTTTCACATGTTAAAACAATGGCTACCGACAGTTGCTCCGTATTTGCTTATCTGCCACATCAATAAATACCTTTCTTTGAGCCGTTCAAGAACTTTATATACAATTTTAATTTTTATATCCGTCCAATATTCCAAGGCCTTTAATTTCATAATACTTTAGACTTACGTAGAGGTCTTGTTATATTTGTGAAATGCTCCTAAATTAACGTATGAGGAATGTAAGTGAGTCTGGTATTAGATCTGGGTGGTGATGGTCACGGGGTGATCGCCATGTGTTTCCGTTGATGGCGTTTTAATTGCAGCGGGGCAAACAATCCGCCCATGCGCGGTCTGCGTGGCATTAAAAATTTGTATCTTTGATTATTCACTTATATGCTTTCCTTATTCACTATACATACCTTTAATGAGGCGATTAATATATAATTTTTACTGAAGATGTACTAATTCAGTAGTAAGAAAATTTGACTTTCGGCTTAAACAAATGTTCACAGTTTTTTTAAAAATGACGAAGCTTTTAAAAGTGTTGTTTAAGAACTTGGGAGAAGACCGACACTATTTCCAACTATTGCAACAATTTGAAAGCCAGAATTTACCTACCATGGCCACCAGAAAACTGCCGAAAAAATAAGTTAATTTAGCAATTAGAAAAGAACAGTAGATGAGTAAGACAAATTATAGTTTCCACTTATTTGAGGACACGTGCTTTGTGATTTGTGGTGAGCATTCATAAGGCGATGCCAAGTATGCGATGCGATGCCTTGCAGCAATTAGCATAAACAAGTAACCGACCCACCATAATAAATAGAGTGAGAAATGTTTCAGTATTTATAAAAATAATACACAATATTATTGACAAAGTTTAACGATACATCAGTCAAGTATCCCTTAACCCTTCAAATACTAACACACCTGTCTATGCATATTGTTTTGGTCAGATTCTTTTTAGCCCAGAGCCCTCCGAATTATGTGCCTTGGGTCTTAATGCTTTAAAATTCTAACAGTCGGCCATCAGGGCATCGCAAGGTGCGCGTTTGAATATGATTAGCAGCTTGTCAAAAGTGAGTTAAGGGTATAATGTATTCAAATTTAATCAGCAAAGGGTTGAACTTATAAATTTTGAAATAATTAGTGAAGTTGGAATTGGTTTATAATAATTTGGTATCAATTAGCTAGGAAATATAATTTCTATTAGATAAGTAGATGGAGGGTGTTTTGTAATTGCTAGATTAATGGGAGAAGATCAAGGAGTAACAATGATTTTCCCACAAACCACGGGCTATAGACTCTTCTAGAACATAACTAGGTTATTCCTTAACATAAATACACGACTGGACACAAAATGTTGAAGGGCGATTCTCCACAATTGACGGGTTAAATTTAAATGCTTGGAACAGCACAAGCTCAATTAACTGAATTTCAAACACTTAGGTTGGAACTATCAGGGCCCCAATGCTGTATTGTCATTATTATTCCCCGCGTAATGTTACCACGTGCAAACCACGTACCGTTGTCAAGCGTGGTATTTTGTTGGTTCAAACCACGCCAACTTCGTGTTACAGACGTCGTGATTAGGTAAGGATTTAAGGTGGTTTCGAAGGAAGGATAGATTCCATCCTTCGAAACTACGTCAATTTCTTGTGTAAGTGTAGGTACATAGTGAATTAGGGCCAAGATCATGACTTGAATACTGCCAGCCACTATCGTTTCCAGCGAGGGTTACCAATGATGAAATAGATACTAGACTAGTACCAAATACCTAGATGGATGCAGTTTATTACCTACATAGTTTACATACTGGGGTTTATTTATAAACGTTGCTCATTATTAGCGACAGCTTAACCATACATTTTTGACGATTAAACGTTTTTTAACTTTAAGCAACGTTTATAAAATAAAGGGGCCTATCTTTTAAATTACAAATGATTAAAAGACTTTTAATCATTAAGAAAGATCACAAATACTTCTTGAAATATACACTCGAAGTCTGAACTAATTGTATTAATGATAACCAAGCCAAACAATTTACAATATCTATTAGCATATACTTAAGTGTTTCGAATTGATGAAAAGAATGAGTACTGATATGTGATGGAGATAGTGATAAGCCACCCTTACAGTACAGTGTACAACTGTCCGGTACTTGGGGGTGCTAAATCGTCCCGTCAACTTATTAACATATCAGTTTTACATTGTTTTGCATTATTACTTGTCTTGTAACAAAATGAACGTTTGTTTGATTTCTGCTGTAAATCGTTTAATGATGACGATAACTTCAACACTCACATGCCTAATAAAGCTTGGTGTGAAAGCCTTATAAAGCTTTCGAGTTTCTCGATAGCGAAATATTGAATGTTTAGAGCTTTATTCACTTATAGCTTTTCTAAATATTGTAAAATCTAACTTTATTTCATTATAGATAGGTAGTTAAGTTTGCTGTTATACCCACTAACATCGTGTTGTACAGTAGGGGTCGGTAATTGGATGACCTTTTGGCGTAGGTAACTACCAATATATTGTCATAATTCAATTAAATAAACAAGGTAGTACTATGAGTGATTACATGACCGTGTTTTACCATCGTAGTATCACATGCCACGCTGAAATTCCCGACATTTCAATGACATTTTACTATGAAAACAGCATTGAATTGTCTCGCATTGTCACCTCACAAATTGTTAAACGTAAACATGTGCGAGTTTTGTGTGCAATGTTCGTGTTTCCTCATCAAGATAGGGAGCGCAGTCAATTGTTGGAAGTGCACTTCGTTGTTACCGAGGTAAATACACACTCCGAACGGTAATTTTCCTATGACGCGCGTGTTTTACGACGCGATCTGTTTTGTTCAACACGCGAACAGATACCGCCAGCTATTAATGTCGTACTCACACATTTTATCTGAACATGCTCAATTAACAGCCTGGGATGGACTCTTCATTACTTTTGAATGACAACGACCTTTTCTCTACAAATGTAGTTTGATGGGCACTCTCTCTACAAATATATTTTCTACATCAGGTTTTTAATGTCACGGTCTGACAGCAGATAATATTATTGTCGATCCAAAGATAAAGTCTTTTATACTAAAATCTTAAATGAACAGGTTACATGAATAATGCCGATAAATACACATCTTGAACACACGTAACATATTGCCGATAAGCCTTTAAAAAATGAAAGGACTAGCAAGCATGCTCGGGATATTTATCATGCAAAACCGTATAACGTGTCTCACCCTTCCCCACAAGTATTGAAAAGTCAGTAAATTAATAGCTATAAAGCTCCATCATATGCAAATAGTGGCATCCCCTCGGCTTAGCGTATCTAGCACATCACGGCTCCCATCGTACGTCTTGTTTAAAATTCGTTCCAGCGCGACTCTGATATGCAAATGGCGGGCGACATTCGAATACAAAAAGCTCGAGCGCGGTGGCAGCGAGTAAATCAATCGATCAACGCCGGATATACTCGTAGGAATACGTCTTCATTGTGTTCATTAGCGTCGTCGAGAGCCGCGAGCCGGGCCGGGCGGCCGCACCTGCCTCCACAATGTCCCGCATTCCGCAAAAAGTCCACGAAATTAAACACCCCTGCCGTTTAGTAAAATGATCTTGTTGTTACAGAAATAATGTTTTTAAGTGTTCTGTTTGATCGAGTGATGTATGATCACATGTTTTGTATTGTCGCGTGGCCTGTGGACATTTCACAAATTGCTTACGTCATGTCTTTAGTTTATTACAATTGACACTCATTTGTATGCAGATTAATCCACATAATATTCATGTGAAATACATTGTAAATGCAAAAACATTGCACAATAAGTACCAATTTATAGTGTTTGTAGATATGAAGATAGCTAGACTTGTTATTTTTAGTGCACATTGAGATATACACATTCATGCTGTTGCTTGTTCATAAAATAAGGCTTTTAATAGGATAGCTCTATAATAATATCGTCGACCGTAGGTTCAATTGAGGTAAGGGACAAAATACGATTTTTCAGGAGAGGCCGACAAAGTTTTTTTTCGGACTAAATCGCCTATAACTTTTTTTGTTATTAACCTTTTTCGGATCTGATTTCACACATAATCTTGTATTTTAGTGTTCTATCTACCTGTTTGTATTTATTTAAATAAGTTAGCTATTTAAGAAAATAGATGTCCCTTACACCAACGTATTTTGTTAGTAATGTCCCTTACTGACCAAGTATTTTGTAGTCCTGTCCCTTACATTAAATTGATCTCTACGTTGGATCCAAAAAAATAGTGTAGGTAAAGGTCTTGTTGAAAAAATGTATGAAGAATAATTCGTTGATTGGGAAGACCCTTACCTTATGTGAAGTGGATTGGCGGCGGTAATTACACCATTTCAAGTTGCTATATTGCATAGTTTTTCAGATACATTGTTATTATGGGGCTGATTCGAAATTTGAATCAAAAAATCAGTAGGGTAAGGGACATTTTTTTTAAGCTAGAATTTTTTCATATACACCATTCGAAAGAGCGCAAAATTCTGAACAAAACTGTATACTCAACTCATTTTGGGTATTTTGTCTCTTACCTCAATTGAACCTACCTACGACGATATGCAGAAAATAAATTAGCTACACAATTAAAGGTGTTAATCTCTAATCAGTTGGAAGATCTACATTTAATTATCTATCCATCGAACCACCACCACCACTGTGATTTTTACCAAAACGAAAGTAGAAAGTATCAAAATACGGTTAATTTAATGATATAAGACTAGTTATATCATTAGATAATTATCAGAAAAGGACACGCATTCACCGAAATTTTTTCCACGCATTCAATAACAAGTTGAGGTGCTTTAGAGGTGTACAAAAAACACAATGCTATTCGATTGAAAGCCGTTACGAGCTATTATGCTATTAAACACCCTAATTACAGATCAAATGCTGTAACCACAAAGGCTTCATCTCGCATCGCATTTTCGACTTTTGTGTCGTAAAATTCATGGTGGAAGAGCGGACTGTATTTAAGCGGTTTTTTTAATTACTTAAGTCCCGTTTGCTGGAGCTATTTTAGTGGCAATGAGGAAGATTCAACTGTTTACTTACTGAGCGCAATGAGTTTTGGGCGATGTTCGATGGAGGTGTCTAATAAAATGGATTGGGAACTTCTAGTATGATATTCCAAGTCCATATATAATGGAATATTGCTTACCTACTGTGTTGAATGTAACGCGATGACGCAAAGTTTATGTAGTCTCTCTCCATCTACTGCTGCTGAAAATCCCAACCTGACAAATACATTCGTTTCATTAACGAACAGAAACTTTAATAATAATAATAATAATCCATTTATTTCAGGCATCGCAGGCCCATAGATAAATACCTTAACCTAAACATACATATTTTAATAAAAACTAACTACTGTGCACGAAGTGATGACTGTGTCGGCGTCGTGTTGCGCTGCGTGGTGTCGCGTAACCTTCCACGAAAACGTCGGTACGCTACACCTATCGGCCAAAACTCTTCCTTCATGAAGGTTTCCAGGTACTGAGTTGGAACCCGCACCACAAACGATTTGAAGTTTATGTTGTGGCGCGATTCCAACTTCATACCCACAAGATTTACCCATACCCATAAGATTAAAGTGCTGCTTACGTAGGGATTAAATAAAAAGGGTATGATGAAATAAAATGACGATGGAAATTGTGTTATTTACACTGTCACTGAACAACAACCAACATAGTTGGGAAAAGGCTTGGCAGATGATAAGATGATGACAATGTCACTGAATAAATTACGCAGACACTGAGGAACTATTGGTTGCAATATTCAACCAACGGTGTAGTGTGGTGGGAGTATAATTTTGTGTGTTGACACAAAATTATACTCACATGCACCCCACCCCACACATACACACACCCCCACACACAGTCACTCACATACTGTTTATATCTGAGGTACTGAAAAAATTGTTTACTGCTATGGAAGAGCGGAGTCTCCTAACACAGGCATTACTTGCTTAACAGGAGGCTCTCATCACCAACTAATGTAAAACTTTTAGGTTTAGAAACAAATTTGATTTGATTTGTTTTAAATAAGCTCTAGATACCAAATTTTAAAATACTCACGTTTGATCCAATATTTGCTAATTACATAAGATGACGTAGACATTATTAGAGAAATAGGTGGTAGCAAACGAAACATTTAGATCTATAAACGGCGGAATAAGTAGCAGTAAAAATGCACATACTTATTTAAACGAAATCCGAATCTGTTCATTCGCAAAAGTTATCCAATTATAGGAAATTTGTGAAAAATTATGTAAATATTATCATAATTAATAAAAACCAGTACAATAAAGGAATCATAAATAAATAATAACTTCAATAATAGTGGATAGCTGTCCCGGAAAGGAGTACGAAACCGCATATTGAAACCAACGTGTAGGTGTATTGTGTGAAAATGTTTCAGTGTTCAACAAAAAGTGAGCTGAACAAAGAACAAATATTCCTTACATCCATTGTAATGTTTTCATTTCACATTATTAGTTCGTTTCATATCATAAACCACAAGCCGCAGATACTTTTGAATATTTTTGCTGTGATTATTTAACTTACTTTAACTGTTATTTTTTAAGTTCCCACGTAGCTGGCAAGCTGTTCGCAAAACCTTGGCTTTTGTTCTGGATGCTAATTAGTGTGCGTCAGTGTTTCAATAGTGAGTGTTAAATCTTTATTTTTATTAGCGCAGTGACAAAATTGATTTGATGCTGTTGATAGTTTAATTATTTTGAGGTTATAATATGTCAGATTAAAAAAAAATATTGGTGTTTTTCGTTATTTGTGCGACATTTAAGTAATTATCTTCGTGTTTTGTTATTAATAACAATCGTATCTTTTGGATAAATATTTTCCTTTTTTTTCAACGTTCATTTCAGTTCTGTTATTATATTAGATGGCTGGAGAGAATATTGCTGAGACAAAAACACTGCCATGAACATTTTAGTTGAGTCACAAAATAATATTGTAAGTGTCAACAATATTAATTTGCTTCCTCTATGGACAATACGGACATATTATTTTCTCGTTGACTTTGTTCTTGCATACATTTCAGACATTGCAGACTTTACAAGACCAGTGTAGCTATTAGTCTTCCCAAACAATATTTCCATACATATCAAGACGATACGATACGATACCCTCAACCCTGAGAAGAAACCTGAGTGGATGATGTTTTGATTTCTCAAGGATGGGAATCCAATGATTGTATTTGACGACATATGAACAAGTACTCGAATCGCTTTATTTATTATTAAATTGGGAAGAAAGCTTTGGTTTAATTTTATATCAGAATAAACGAAACCATTGCATTTCTTCACGAACACTTTAGAATCGAAAGACTATTTTGTTTCAGTAAATTTCTTATAAACGTTGTCCAAAACGGTTAGGGTCGTAAAATCCAAGCAAACGACACCAAACTGCGGTTGTTTAGAAAATAAACCTTATTAAGGCGCGTTATCGCACCATAGCTACGTGTAGCGTATTTACGACCATATATAAGCCTTAAATCGGAGCACAAGCGGGTAAGCCATAAACGTAGTCAACCGTCCATTTTCCCGCTATCGCGACTACAGGCGGCCAACACGCAGACCTCGCTGAAAACGGTCGAAACAACAGCCTTAACTACCAAACTTAGATAAATGACCATTAAACTTAACCACCTTAAAATATGGTTGATTTTCAAGTGGTCGTTAGGTGGTGTGTATGAATGTTTGTCTGTCAGGTGGTCTATTAGCATAACGACCCGCGCGCCCCTTAACGCCACATGCTTGGTCACGCTGCCCCCTGACGTTGGTCGCAATTTCCACAGCGGGACTTTTCGTGAAAAGTGGCGCGACGTTACCTACGTTTTATTTTAATGAACATTATAAAATAACGGCATGGAAATGGGAAATTACACGACCTATAAAGGTATGAGAGAATATCGTGTATGAGAACGTAGTTTTCTTTTAGAGGGTTTGGTTATAAGGAGCGTAATAATTACCTATAATTCTACCGTAGTAAATTAATTATTATGTTTGAAAATGATTACAATAAACCTCTTCAACTAATTATTATTTATAAGTAGATTATTCTAATGTCTTTGAACTGTATTCTTTTGTTCCAAGAATTGTTACGTCAGTGCTTATCAAAAAAGAAAAAATATCGACATCAACCTAACTAAGATATCATCAAAATATTACTTATACATTCATGCTTGGCATATCACCCCAAAAATACATACATCAAGCCATGTCGCGGGTAAAACTTGCTTTTCACGTAAATCCAATTTGTGCGGTTCTTCCGAAAGGGCGAGTCGTGGCTGGCTGTAATTATTCACGTGTTATGACATCTCATTTGCATATAATCGGTGAGCCAGTCCCCGATGCGTGAGGCAAGAAAGGCAGCGGAGGCAAGCGGCAACCGTAGGCCATTCACACGAACGCGAACGGCTATCTTGATCGACGCCGGCCTATGAAAAAGCGGCCACTAATTAAAAAATAAACTGTAGCTAAGATCGTCCGCAAATACACGGAAGCCGCCGGAAGAGATTTGCTTTCACGTACTTCTATTAGTTACGAAACTCAAATGAATGTTGGTAATTATATAGAAAACTCACGGAATATGTAGCGGTCGATATGCATCAAAGTGGTTCGGCTAATTCGTCGACAATTAGTTTTATTTTAGGAATATTTAATTTTGATGATTACTTAATTGGTTTTGTGCGAGTATATTAATAGTTATTTTAATTCAATCATTTTAAAACAACAGTGGTGACCATCACGCAAGTTTGTTTCGTGTCGTTGTACATACTCGCCACTGGTAACACTTCTTGCATTTTAGTATTTTTCGTGGAGGAGGAGGAGGAGTATAAAGGAATGGAATCACTTATACACACCACATTAAAAAATAAATAAGCTAGATGGTGCCGATATTTCCTATTTGACTAACCTTGAGAAAAAATGGCGAAATAAACTCAGGGATCAAAGTCCTGGCATAATCTTGGTTAGATCATGTGAAGACCATGTAGATTAGTGTCTAAAATGGTCTAAAAATGAAGAAAAAGAGAAAGAAAGACGTTATATGGTCACTTTGTCCCTTTAAGCAAAAATATAAGGAAGGTTACACAATGTCTTTCATGTGTAGTAAAAACTAGGACCCGTAGGACCTACAAACATTGCTAGCTGCTGATGTCTGAAGCAACAAATCATTTTTATCGCACTTTTTGCTCGCACTCATTGCACGCACTTATGCAGGGCAGTGATACGCGTCCGGTAGCAGCCTGAAATGTTCTTGTTACAAGAAATGTAGAGATGATGTTTTTTTAACGAATTAAATTTAGTTTTATTGTACAGTACAGACTGATAAATCAATTATTTACAGTTATTGGGCGTATATTGGTATTTGAATCGAAGACTTCATTTCATAATCGACAGGCATTCCTGAAAACTCCGCATAATTTTATTCCTTCAGAACATAAAAAGAATATCGTTTCCAGTAATGAAGTTGACATTTCTCTAATTGTTACTAATCCTGGAGGTACGACAATACCTTTAAAATTCAACAAAGTCAATAATATATCAATTTATTTTTACATACAGCTTCCCCAAAAATCACTTCATCGCATTTCGCCAGTCGATTTCTGCGCGGAACATCAACAAAAACTCACGTCGCTCTCACTTATCAGCAAATCTGATCTAAAATCGAACAGACGGACTGCGCTAACAGTTCACAATGTAAATGATGAGACGAGAGGCAATTTCCCGAGGCAGCACAATGGCCAGCAATTGGAAAGCGTGGTGTGATGTGTGTGTGAGCGGAGTAGCTGAGTATTTGCATGACCTGCATCGTTTAGCAGTATCTATGCATATCGCCAGCCCATTGTGCCCGCCCGGACCGCGAAGCGAGCAAAATCGCCTCCTTTATTTGCGAAATGGTGTACACTTGTACAGATACACACAATGTTTCTGTTGCAGTTAAAGTGGATCTGGGTTGGGTTTGGCCGGACCTGCGACACCTGAGCTGCACATTGCTGAAATTCCTGAATATGTGGGTGGTCATTAAGCGGAACTGGTGCAATTTGTCAATGGAATGCACTTATGCAAATCTGGTAGTAAACTTAATAATACCTTCAGTCTTTAAGACCAGTTTTGCTGAATTGAAGGAGACCTATTTTGTAATGGAAAAATATGGCCATGTGCATTCTATTATAATAGTTTCAATCGGCTCTAATTTGCTGGCAGCCCCTATTTATTGGAATACTGATATGGAAATATGAGTCCTTGTGACATTCAAAAGAATAAAGAATTGGATCAAAGCTTTACGCAACTGTACCTATCCCTTCGCGTAGCAAAAACTGCCGTTTCTTCCCAACTGTACTTCGCAGTCTGAACATTACCCGAGTACTTGGTTTCAGGTTAAACTAACGTCTGATGTCAGTGGAGAGCGTATGTGAAATGACGATTAAGAACAGTTGTAAGTAGCTTTTGTTTGATCGCGCTGCAGATAACCGCGGCCATTGTGGCGGGCAACGTTGCCTCCATTCAAACTGTATTTAGCTGAACCTCTGAACACATTGCTTAGGTTTGATCTGTTTATTATATCAGGAATTACCTACTGTGAAATAACTAGGTAAATAAAAATGCATCTATCGTATTGCAGGGCGAAAAGTATTCGTAAAGAAAACGAAAGCAGTGCGAGTCATTATAATAATTTGTCTATTGTATAAATAAAAAACTATCGTATAAATAAATAAACAGCCGGTCGATTCTGTAAAAATTACTCCGTGAAAACTTGGTGAAGTGAGTTTGTTTTTGCTAGGAGTTGACACTATTGACAGCTCACTCCACGCTCACTTCACCTAAGTTTTCACGGTGAGATTTTTACAGAATAGCACCGCAGATCCTGACAGCTTCTGATGTCATCAATAGCCAGTTTTTGTTTCCATTAAAATTATTCTCCATACGAAAACTACCTTTTGGAATGGGCGACTAGAATTAATTCTATTTAGTTGTAATTTTTGCGTTCAAAAGTGCCTTTAATGTGCCTATTTGAAATAGATGATTTGACTTTGACTTTGAATTGTTTAAAGGATTAAAAATATCCAGTTTTTTTTTAAATATATTTTTATTTTTTTACAGTTAAGTAGTTGCAGATAGATGCAGATTTGAGTGGATGGATTTATTTAAATTTACAGGTCATTAAAACAGGTTCTGTATAGGTAAACTTAGGAAGTAATTTCATTATTAATTTAAAATTTTTCAGAAGACTAGTGAAAATTACCTACCTACCTACTGAACCTTCACTGACGAAAGGTATAGATCGTGAAATTACGAACTTGCCTTGTAAATAAAGAGATTGCAAACAGTTGATGTGCACATTCGTATGCATACGTAATTACACCAATGTAGGCTCTTACACACAAAGAACAATGAGTTTCTCCCCAGCAATCGACTACAGATTTCACAAAACGTTCGACGTTGCGTCTATTATAAATTTTGGAGCTTAATTTTACTTGCTACTATCTATTGTCAGTTTTTGGTTCTCACCGTCATTTAATTACCTAACGTTTCGTAATTAGCGGCTCATAATTGAATTGAAAGGATAATGAGAGGCTATCCGTCGTCTTTTCTCAATAATAGATAATATCCGATACAGTAGCGTTTAAACTATTTACAATTGATATTTCGACAATGTAGGACGGTCGTTACGTTTTAGTATTTCACTGGCACATTCCCATGGACAGCCAACAACCTGTAATTAGACGGAGGCATACGGCAATTGATTTCCGTTATTAAACTTGGTAATTTGTATATCGGTTTGGTCGGTGCGGTTCTCGGCATAATGGGTTTAGGTAGTTACATAGGTTTGTTATTTATATAGCAGGCTGGGCGTCAGTTGTGGACGTTTTTTTTCTGTTAATGTATGTAAATGGGAAGCAATTAGGCGAGTTAAAACACGGGGTAGGCAGTCTAGGCAAGTGCGCCTCGCGCCCCTTCCGACTGCCGCCATATGTTAGGGGCGGACGGCGAATATATAGCGTGTTACTAAACTTTCATTTATTTTCGAGTCACATACAATAAAATGTTTTAATTGCATTTTAAAGTATGCTTGCCTTCTTGAAGGTCTCTGTTCGTTTACCTAATGGACTTTGAATTAAGTTATGCAGTATTTTTATGGAAAGTTTTAAGTAAATATAGGGTAGGTACCTAACTACCTACTTAAGTAGTCTGCATCATTTCATTTTATTTTATTTATTCATAAAACAATTTACATTGTGTTGAATATAATATGCACATGGCATTTAATGGCTTAAACAAAAAAAGAATAAGTTTGTAGAAAAAATATCTCATCTTTCAGATTCATTCAGCTTTGCTTTGAACTTAGATACGAGGTAAATGATCACTACATACCTAAGTATCTACCCACTAAACTGATTGGACGTGTTATTGAAATCGCTCCTAATTTTAATTTGTCGATTGTACAGCAAACATATCTCGTCCGAATTTGTCATCTAATTAGCAGTTCGAGGTGTCCACATACCTACTATTTGTACGCAATGAGTAACTAATTAATTTATTTACTACTAGCTTCTGCCCGCTACTTCGTCCGCGTGAAATTTCACCCTTCCCTCATTCCCCCTCTTAGGGGTGGAATTTCGAAAAACCCTTTCTTAGTGGATACTTACTCTTCACAAATAACACACCCTCCAAATTTCATGTCTCTAGGACCCGCGGTTTAGGCTGTGCGTTGATATATCAGTGAGTCACTCAGGACTTTGAATTATATAATTATATAGATAGATACTTTTCCGGGATAAAAAGTACCCAGTGTGGTGCCCAGGATATTAAAGAATAATTATACCAAGTTTCATCGTAATCGAACCAATAGTTTTTGCGTGATGCCTGAACAAACAGACAGACAAAAATTTTTTTAATCACATTTTTTTTTTTTAATATTTTATAAATATTTTCAATGTACAGAATTTTCACTTCTACAGATTTATTATAAGTATAGATTCGACCTTGCTGTTCCTACAAGCAAGAGGTCGAATGGTACAAAACTATTCTGTGAAATGCTTATTGCAAGCAAGCTACTAACCTTATTTAAAAAATAAGTTTAAAAAAATCATGTATTGCGACAATTCCTACCACCCAAACCTACTAATAATGTAAAAGCGAGTGAGCTACGTAACGATATGAAAAAAAATATCAAACAATTATGCTCAAGAAGAGGCTACATTAAGACCTATAGGTAGGTACTGTGAAGATCCAGGCGGGATCTCCACAGTTATTATTAAAAGACACGTAATCACTTTAAATAGATACTATATTGTTTCAAGGAATTATATCGTAACACGTTCAATATAAAAATCACTTCCTATCTTAATAAAAACCTTCTATTATTCCATAGAATACGTGACGTGGATGTCATAACATCCACGTCTAAACTTTCGAATATCAAATAACCACAAATATTACCTGCCAGTGTTACGTTAAGGTTAAAACCTTTACAGTACCTATATTACCTTATATCTTCATCTGCCTAGCCTTTTCCCAACTATGTTGAGGTCGGCTAACGTGCTTTTCGAGGCACGGAGGGGTCTCGGTATGTAGAGATGGTCACCCATCCACAGACCAACCGCGGCAAGCGTAGCTTAACCTGATCGATCGACCTGTAATGTAATATGTAATGTAGCCTTATATAGTAGGTACGTATTAATAGAAACAACTGCCCCGTTGGTCTCATGGTCGGAAGCGCGCCCGCTGAGTGTGGGCTCCTGAATTCGATTCTAGGTCGGGTGTTATTGGGTTTTTCCATTAGGAATTTCTCAGTATCAGCCCGGAGTTAGGAAGTTGGCAATGTGATACCCCCGTGCCTCGGAAAGCACATAAAGCCGTTGGTCCTGCGCCTGATCTCTCTCCGGTTGTGTCGGATTGCCGTCCCATCGGACTATGAGAGAGAGAACGAAGAGAGAGTGCAACTACACACACTAGTGACACTAGTGCACTATAAAACCTCCCGCGGAAGGCCAGTCTCCACTGAGGTTAGCCGCCATGGCTGAAATTCGGTCTGGAGGACTATCTGTTAAAAGAAATCACATGAACACAGGTTACAAACAACGCTACCATCTCCTTCTTATCCTATTTTCGAATCCTCGACAGCTTTTCCAGTATGTTCGATAGGCTGTTAACTCTTAACCCTATTTCATAGCATAAGTATAACCTAATCAGTCGTTATTGTTCTCACTGCTGGGAGTCAAGCCTCCTCGCTATGAGTGGAAGTGCCGCGTTGGCTAGTTGCGGGTTGTTCTGGAGTAGCGACCGCGTACCGGAAGACGTAGTATTGTCTACCACAAAGTGGACCAATGACCTTGTGAAGGCGCAGGAATAAGCTAGATGCGGGAAGGACAAAACCGGTCGAATGGCAGTGCAGTTTTTGATTGGATATTGTTTTCTGGATTATGAAAATTCAACCCTCGTTTGAACTCATCAATTACTAGATAATACGATACCTCTTGGTAAGACTGGTTGTCCGACTTTCGGGCTTCTGACTACTGCGGTTGTTATTACTTAGCCACAATCCAAATTAACTTTGAGATGACGACTGACACAGATGTTGGTACGGAAAAGAAGTCGTAGGTACCTAGGTAGTGCTCCGAACGTCAATACATTGGGATTATTTGCGATGACGTCAAGACTGTTCTCAAAACGGGGAAGGACAACATCGTAAGGAATCCGGCATGTCCTAGAACCAAAAATTCGAAGACATGTGCCATCTACGAACCCGCACTGGGCACGCGTGGTAGATTAAGCCCACTCCCTCTCGAAGAAACTAGGCCTGTGTCCCAGCTGTTGGGACGTTATACGCTGATTAGATTATGCTATAAACAAGACGATGACTATTTAATTAAAGCAAGAAGAACCTGTGCTTACGCAGATCTCATAATGCAACGTGATTCAGATGGAAACATACAAAGTCTGCCGAATGTAATCTTTTAAATAATCACTTGGCTCGCCCTGCATAGGTTAGAATTTAGAATATTGCTCTTCCAAGATTTCGAGAGAGACACCAAATGGACAACAGCGAATTGCTCGAACTTGACAGAAGGATTCGTGTTAATAAGGTTCCATTAATAAATGCTGGTGCTCATTATCTTATGGTTCCTTTGTTTACCAACCTGTCGGAGGAAACAAGATTGTAAGTAAACCTAGGCATGGCCGACTTGGAAAACCTTAAAGAGACTCCGCACGCAGGTTGGAAGGTAAGGGTTTCTCGGATGGTTCCGATCTTCTTGTATATGAGGCGTCTCCTTACAGATCATGGCCCACCTTTCATCTTGCACCACATGCAATGTCACCCGTGTGCACCTAATGTCTGTGTCAGCTAATGGTGGTACCTAAAAGGGAAATGCATGAAAACAGAAATATATGCAATACCAGTATGTATTAAGTAGATTTATTAAATGAAAGAAAAAAAGACACCAAAATTTCAATTTGATCACATCATTTTTGAAACTTCCATTTTATGCAGTGGGCTCCTCGGTTCGGCAAAATATGTAAATTATTTAAATGCTTATATTTTTTATCAGCCTGTATATGAACCCTCCAAATTAAAGTCACACAACAAATATTGAACTTTTTCGTTTTGGTTCCGTTTGGGACACAATATTTTTAAGCTCTACCTACTCAAAGTAGAGCTTTTTAGGAAAATAAATTATTTGAAAATTGGGCCGGTAAATACTTTCCGGGTGGTTTGTGTTAAAATATATAGGTACCTATCGATTCAACGTTAAAGCGATTATTTATTTATATTTTAGGTGTTGTTTCATTAAGTATTTTTATTATGTTTCTCTTTGGTATAAAAAACGAAAAAAGTTATTAGTTTTTTTTTTAAAACAATACAATACATTACAATGTTTGTAAACAAATAAATGTTTTAATGCTTTTTTAATTAAAGGTTTGTTGACTTATCCAATTATTTCGATTAAAGATTTCTTGTCATTTGACCTACTAAATAGTAGTAAAATATCAAGATTTTTTTTTTTTACTTAAACATCCCTAAACTCAAACTAATCCCAACATTAGGTATACGTAAAACGTAAACAGTAGGTATATTTTTGTTTTCATTAGCGGCTTTTGTTTTAGCAGTGAATAGCGTATTGTCGGCTCGGCGAACGGGGTGTGGCTTGTCGCTCCGCCCCGCATGCAAGCGCGCCCATTGGGCAGGGCGACGCGCGGCATTGCCTTGACAAGCATCACTGAGATCGAAAACGAACTCAGGTTATTTGCACCGAATTTTTATTGAGTTGAAGATTTTTTTTTCTCGAGATTAGGGTTTTGCTTTTGATTTTCAAGGGAAAATAAGTTCCTATGAGAAAAAAAATTCCAAGTTTTGAATAAATATCTAATACCTAGGTAATTAAAAAAAAATATAGAGCTGTATTTTTTTTTTTTTACTACATATCTCTGTTATTTCGATTACATTCATTTTTAGTTTTATTATAAAGGAAGGTAGGTAGGCCTTAAGCGGCATTTTAGTGGCTTTATAAATTTCAGGAACCCTCGTTTCAGTTTTTTTCAGTGTGTAAGATGTTATAATGCCATAAAAACGAATCTATTTCTATCTCTTTTTATGAATACTATCATTGAGTTTGAATTGGAGATAGGTACCTAAGCGAGAAGAAATAAGAGTTGCTAAAACCTTAAAGATGACTTTATCTCTTGAACTGACATAGGTACCTAGGTCTATGTAACTTTGACTCAATTAATTAACTAATTGTTCCTTAAAAATCCTAATGCATGAGCTTTTATTTGTTATTGCGATTCTTTTCTTTTTTAAATTAACTTAAAATAATAGCATTGTGCAAGATGAAATTAAATATTTACACACCATAGGTAGGATGATACAATGTAAAGGGACCATTATAGTTTTGAGATCATACGTTGTGAACGTAATTCTGACAAATAAATGAATTTGAATTTGACTGTCTTGAATATTAAATGAATGGAAGCCAGGGTTGTTAGAAGTTAGGTAAAGTTTACACAATAGAATACAATAGAATATATTAATTATTTATTTGCATAGAAAGTAGGTACAAAAATATGCAGATGTTTTTTTCAATGAATACCTACGTAGAGTAGGTATATGGATAATTCCATAACTTTATTACGAATGGTTTACCTACTAGGTACTACTTTATATGAACCGGTAACATAATCCTAACTATAATATTATAAATAACGAAAATAAGTTTGTTTGTTTATTACGCTTTCACGCTAAAACGGCTGAACGAATTGGGTTGAAATTTGGCACATGGGTAGACCATGACCTGGAGAAGGGCATATAATAATATAGGTTTTTCATTCTGCATCGGAGACGAAGTAGTATAACAGCTAGTTTCATAAAACTTTTTTTTAAGGTAATTTTGTGAATAGGATTGCCTACGGGCAATGTGAACCAGAAAGTTAACTTATTTTCTTTTTATTTTTAATCTGAATGAACCTGGATAAGAGGGATAATGTGTAGCTAAGTAGGTAACCTACCTAGCTTGCCTATAGGTACTTACCGATATCAAATTAGTTTAGACAGACACCTATCTACCTACTAAGAAAATTAAAGATTTCAAAGACTTTTACTAGACTCTTTCTGAACGCAAAATCACTCTACCTTACATTATAATGTTCACGTATCAAAGTAATCGAGCAGAAAGGGAGCGAAATGGAGAACGTCACCCATTGTTCTAGCAGGTACCTTCATAAGGTACCTACATCCAGATCATGTGTCACCCACCTGGGTGGTCCAAAATAGATAGCACAAAATATAATGTGTACACATTATAATGTTAATACATCTGTCTGTGGAGAAGCCGCGGCTTTGTCGTCGCGAACCACGACGAATGTCGAGCCATGTTTAGTAACACTTAACCACTTTACTCTGACCTCTAAGGGACAGAGTGTTGGGTAACTTTACAAGGAAAGGGTTACGCAGGTAGGGGTCAAGGTGTACTGGCTAAGAGGCTGTGCACGCGATGTGTAGAATCCTGATTCTGTATGTGCTGTGGGTGATGATTCGTTAGTTCATTGTGGACGGCCCTATTGTTCGCTCGGGTGCTAATGCGAAAGGCATATAAAGAAAGAGCTGCCTGTATTAGGAGACATGTTTTCTTGCTGACGTTAGCACAAGGTTGAAAGGGAAAATAAAGTGTTATGTATAATTTATGAAGATCTAAATGGATACTCAGACTTGATTCTTATCACACATGTGTGTTTAATAAGAAATCACGAAAATGAATAAATTCCAATTGGTTATACTTAGTTAAATCTTTTCTTATTCACCCTCTCGTCGTTCTGTAGAAACTTGAAGAAAGTTTTACCTACTTTTTCGTTCGGCTTAAACTTCAGTCACTAGGGAGGTGCTTATATTCCTCTCTACTGTTTCATATTCATCAAATTTTCTTCGTGATGAGTAGGCGCATATTTTCCAATAAGAGCGATCGAAGAGATGAGGTATGAGCTAAAAAAAGATAAAGAGCAAAAAACTGTAATCAGGTGGTACACTGAATCTGGTAAAAATCTTATGAAAAATGCCATAATAATGTCCGAAAGTGACCCTTCTATCTTTAAGTGCCAATTTACCAAATCTAAACTACGGTCAAGATATGTCAATATTCCTCAACAAGTGTCATCAACACTGACAGCTCTTAAACTCGGTTTAGAGTGCTGATCGCGTTCAGTTTCATTGGTGAAATCAGTCGTAAAACCTCATTTTGGACTTAACAGAGGGGCAATTCTCGTAATTTTAAGAACGTTCACAGTCTCATCTCAATCTCAATCTGTCAAAAATACGTCTAATTTCCCTACATTTTGTAAATTTTTTGACATTTGTTTGTCGCCGAGATGAGACTGCGACTAGATTTTGATCGTTTATTATGTAAATTACGAGAATTGGCCTTCTGATCTCTGTAACTATCATGTTTAAAAATTGAAAATAAAAGCATAATTAGGTACTCCGAAATCCACCTAATTACATAAGACTTGTATCCTTGTATCAACACCGTTACGTCGATAAAAAATCACCGAACAACACATTATCGGGTCACGTATTTTGATTACAGCCATATTTATGGGTGCTAGTCCAATTACAAAATATTCACATAACGACCGCATACAGGATAACGCTTAAGTAACAGGTTAATCGTAACTGGCGTGTAACAAGTAACAACTGTTCGGTATTCACCTTCGGCCAGATAAAAGTGGCCGGGTCCACATAAATAAATTTATTCATTAGGTGACACCCACACCATATCGACGCACTAAATCCTCCTTGTCGTCCTCTGTCGGGCTGTACGTAAGGTAAAAAGAAAAATTTGTCATCATTATACACTTACATATTTTTATAGGTCTGTTTGTGAGCGCGCTCTGGAGTCGGAGAATTGATTTTGTTGGTTTCATTGCATGAAATATTACGAGTATTTGTAGATAGGATTATGAAGCTGAAATAATGGAATTCTTGGTAGGTTCCTACTTACGTACACACACGTATTT
Source organism: Oligia latruncula (assembly GCA_948474745.1). Classification (NCBI taxonomy): domain Eukaryota; kingdom Metazoa; phylum Arthropoda; class Insecta; order Lepidoptera; family Noctuidae; genus Oligia; species Oligia latruncula. The sequence goes on from OX419688.1 coordinate 9,755,392, forward strand.
GAAAAGTTTCCCTTTTAAAGATAAGTACGGTTTCGACCTCGATCGGTCTTGATCGGTAACGATTTTCTCTTGTTTTACCTAAAACAAGAGAAAATCGTTTACATTTCGGCAAACCGTAACTGTCAGTAGGTACCTACTGCTGATAATTATTTTGGAATAAAGGGACATGTTACTATATGTGGCACTTTTTTTTTATTTTTATTACAAATACAAGGATAAAAAAATCAAAGAAAGTTCTATCCTTTTTCTACAATAAACAAAGGTGGTCGACTGTGTGTTAGCCTAAGAAATGCTGGCCAGCATCATTTTGTAATCTCTTATTTTTTAAATTGGAATTGGTTTGCCGATGCTTTTTTAGGGTTCCGTAGCCAAAGGGTAAAAACGGGACCCTATTACTAAGACTCCACTGTCCGTCTGTCACCAGGCTGTAGATACCTATCCCATGAACCGCGATAGCTAGACAGTTGAAATTTTCACAGATGATGTATTTCTGTTTCCGCTATAACAACAAATACCTACTAAAAACAGAATAAAATAAATATTTAAGAGGGGCTCCCATACCTACAACAGACGAGCTGTTTCGGCGTTTTTGCCTTGTGGTAGGTACGGAACCCTTCGTGTGCGAGCTCCACTCGCACTTGGCCAGTTTTTTGTAAATATGGGTTTACTACACGTAATTAGATTGACTTTAAAATAATTATAACATTGTAGTATATGTCAGTGAGATAATGAAATGTAAGATTTTTTTTGGTAAGAAGGTACTTACGTAGAAGTGTCTTTTTTTCCTGAATAAGCAGTTTTACCCGAATCTTCCGACATTTGTAGTTAGACGTGGGAACTTTGTTTGATTAACGTCAGATTTATTATATAAATTTATACACAGGCATACACCTGCGTTTTAGAAAGAGAAGGCAATAAAATAAAATGTAGATGTAATGTCAACATAGCACCCTCCTGTTAGAGTCTTATTAGATTGTTATATAGTCTATCTATAGGTACATGTTGGAAAATAAAAGTAGCAAAGTCGGTTTTCATGTCTCTTAATGCGGTTTTCATTCATCATTGAGAGAATTTATTCCGGAAGGCTTATATGTGTATGATATGATGCCTACATAAATATTGAACGGCCTTAAGTACATATAATAATGAAATCTCTATGTTTTGTCAAGTCATAAAGCGAGGCATAAGTGGGTCGCTAGTTATTTAGATAAAATACTGTTATATAATGTACTATAATGCCTACGATGATGTTAATAATTAAGTACTTACTGGGATTTTAAATACATTTAAATCATGATTAAATTGTAACATTTTTATATGCTCGGACCAAACCAGATTTTACCAGGTGGCCAATACCTACATAATTACTTAGGAGCCAAAAGCGGTAAGATATTAATCGAATACGGAAATCAAAATCTATTTCTTCGCTCCAATAGAAAATAATCTAAAAGTTATCGCCGTATGCGCCGGCGCTGTGCATCCGGTAACGAATTTTCTCGCTGGATGTTCGAAAAGTTGTTTTACAACATGAATTTGAGCTTATTATTTTACTAGAATTTTATATTTTAATGTAGAAGAGAACGGGCGGGTTGACTAACTTTACACTTATTGGTCGTAGTGTAGTAGGTGTCTATAAAAATATATGTATTAAATTACTTAATTTGATAGTGACAACATTAGCCTAAAAATAATAACTAAATTTATCATATTAAGTTCCGAAATTCCTACTGGTTTATGCAGAACAAGAAATCTCGTCGACCTGCCAGAGGACCGGGGTAGATTGACTACAGGTCTGGGGTAGGTGGCCTAATTCAGTAACCTAAGTGTAAAATCATGAGAATGGACGAGTAACAAAACAATACTTCTATTCATTAAGCCTCAAGAAACTGAACAGCTTAAATCGATTCTAAAGTTAGCACGTTCCCAACAAAAATATATATTGACATCAATCAATCAATCAACTCAGTCTACCGCAGTCCACTGCTGGCCATAGGCCTCTCCCATGCTGCACCACAACACCCTGTCCTCGCCTTCCGAATCCAGTCTACCCCTGCAGTGGCGAAGGTTCCATATAACTCGATTCCCACCGGCTTCCCTTTGAAAAATGGCACAGTCAGTATTCTATAGACAAATAATATAATCATATTAAAGATATCTACTCCGGCTTACCTCTTACAAAAATTGATCCTTCGCTACTGTAGATACCCCAGCCACCTTTATATTGACAAATTCTTCTTCATACATTGACAGTGTCAAATTCTCATTTTAGTCGTTTCTCTCACCTAAATTAACTAAGTGACAAGTGTTTTCCATAACATTTGGTATATCAGTGTTATTCAGCCTGCCCGGAAAAGTTAGTCAACAACTCATAAACGTCATTTTTCTCTTTGATTACCTACTTGGCTAACCTAAATATTGAGTTTGATTTAAAAATAACACTGTGTTAAATGGTCCATGAGTTTAAAAAAAAATTTTGTATTACTAGAAAAGTATTCACCATAAATCTGTAGGCTTTACAACAAAAAGATGACTTTCGTGTCCGATAAGTTAAAAACGTGTCACCTCTACTAAACGGAATGCGACTGCGATGCGGCGGCGATTCGCAAAAATGCTTTCGAAAAATGGAAATAAAATGGTTCCGAGATGCATCCTGCCTACCTACCTTCAAAATACAACAAAATTAAATTTCAGTATTCGTGGGTAATTTTTCAGTGGTAGGTGCTTAAACAATATGAAAGTTACTTTTTCTCTTTTTTTCGACTGCAAATTCTAATCAAATAAATCTCTAGAAAAATATATTTTCTATAAGTACATAAACAGGTACCTATATGAAGTGAGTATATCTACTAGGTAGTTGTGGTAGCCTATTTGTATTTATTGTGTCTGACAGATTGCAAGTCTGTCGTCATTATTTTTAAACTCTTTTGATTCGTACTTAAATGCCTTATGTATTATTTTATTAATACTCTCAGCAATTACTAAAGTCGAAAGCCAATAATTAAAATAAATCATCAGTTATTTTTCAAAGAAATTTTCAATAAAGGAACCCTTTCAAAATCCCAGTACAAAACGTATTTATCTGTGCAGGAAACCACAACTTCGAAGAGATTGATACAAGTTATTGAGTAAAGAAAACTTCCAATTAAATTGTAAAGAACGGATATACAGGTACCTACGTAGTCGGGCAGGCGCGTCAGTTGCTCTGCGGCTCATACAAAAGTAGGTACCTTCCACCGATACACTTTTCCCTGTAATTATAGTAGGCACAAAAACACGCCGGTGATACAAACCGTATGCTGTAGGTAATCTAGTGGTTCATCAAAATATGCTACTACTGCATTTTGCATTATAATTTAACCACTATTAACTCAATATTCTTTACATTAAAATATTGGAAACAGATTGCTGTAAACGTGGTTCTACATTTATTTACGTCAAAGGGTGATTAGTGACATTTATGTTTTAACGGATTCTACCAGCAACTATTTCACCATCGGCATGCTCCCCAATATCAATGAATAAATAATTCGTACCTACACATAATCTACATAACGATACGAACGATAAAGTTTAGAATATTGAACTACTCTTCAACTTAATTAGAATGGAACTCACTCCATACGGGTAACTATTAAAACGGATGCTAAGCATAGTCAAGTAGAACTAACTTTAATTAAGAAGCTAATCGGCACTATACCGTTGTCTCTGCCGGCTCACACTAAAGTATATAAGATAGAGCGAGAGAGGTATACATTAACACCTTCTTTATGAAGAAATGGTAAAAGATCACCTGTGCTCACTACCGTAATTCTACCGAGCGGTAGAGCACCTGTCCCTTTCATACGGTTCATGCTTAAGCTGAACCGAACGAGTGCGAGTAGGAGTAGTTTCATTTGTGTGTCGTGCAAAAAGGTCGTAACAGGTACTTTGGCGGTACAACATATACAACATACAACAACAACAACAAACAAACACAACATATTGTTTCAGTATTAATAAGTTTAAATTTTAAAATCTAAGAACGGGACGGAAGGTTGCATTGCAATCGAGCTGTGTTGTAATTTTGACGCGTTCGGAAATCGAATTAAGAGCGTTAGAGTGAGAGGTGCGCGGAGGTTTGCTCGGCGGAGGTAGTTTTTTGTTATTGTTTGGCGGCGGAGATTTTTTCTGAGGCGTGCAAATGGGAGTAGGCGCGCGAGTGGGCGCGCCGGCACGACAAGCGCGCTCTTCAGTGTTCTGGCTGAGCTTCAAGCGAGCGCGTGCGAGCCGGGCCGCGTCCTATAGGTGCTCATACCTTATCACAAACTGGGTTCTTAGAGCGAATCGAACTGTTGAATAACGTGGACTATTTGAAGTGAACTATTTGGTTGGTGTCGCATGCTAACGTTGCAGAGAGCTCGTGACCTGAAGGTGGCTCGACCATGTTGATATCGGCGGGCAGTGGCCCCACGCCCGAGTTCTCCCCTGTCTCGTGCTGCGCCCCCTGGAAGATGGAGCCAGCACCCCCAGCCCCCGCTGCTATCACACAGTCGCTCAACATATCACCTAATGGTAAGCTCATGTGCGCCTGCTTTTATTTACCCTGAAACTGATCTATATTTTTTTCAAGCGTTGTGTAAACACAATAGAACCTTAAAAAAAATTATGCTGAAAATGAACTTTGTAAAAGCTTTAGAGCTTTCATAAACACTCGTTTACATTGAATCTAGAATCTTACACAAGTGACAATGCATTGGTAAAAAAATTTGAATAAATATAAGTAAAGAAACATACCTGTCAACTATACGAAGTAACAATTTAAAAATACCTAAATGTCTATACCAAAACAATGAAATAAAAACTTTTTCTTTTATTTTTTTCTGTTTCACCAAAATATATTGAAATGCTGATTTACATGTTGGTAAACATAACGGCCATTTCTGTAAATTTTAGACTGCCTGAATAATTTTAGGCCTTTAACATTTCCCATTTTGATAAATGGAGCGGTTTTTAAATGGACTTATGTATAACAATACAAGAAAACCTTATACACTTAATTTAAAAAAAACATTAAGGCTTAGGTACATTGTGGAAAAACTATTTCCACGTTTTCTTCTGACTCAGAAGGGCACAGCTATTTTCTAAAACTCTTAGGTAGAATGTATTTGCTTCCAAAACATTCTTCATCTTCAACATCCACAGTATTTTTGAAAATATACCTGACATATTTAGAGAAGTTTCAGTCCTAATAATTAAATATGTAGACAGTTCAACCAGTCTATTTAAGATAACAATAGCAGTTTTTGTGCGACACAATTTAAGAATTAAACGTTGATATCTACTTATTCTTTGTAATAAATAGATAAATATCACATAGACTGAAGTATATTTAAACAAGTTAGATTTTCATAGCAGGTTTCTTCTGATCAACAACAATTAGTTTGTTACTAATCGTCTGAAATCAATCATCATCCTCATCATTTATCATCAGCCTTGTTCCACCTAGTGCTGAGGAGATATATACAACATTATTTTTAGTATATGCGAAACCCGAAATAAAGAATCTATGTACAAAATTTCAAAACTGTATCATGAAAAATCACAAAGTTATAAGCTTGTTAAGTTACCTGTTTGTCCGGCCAAAAACATGCTCATTGATAATAGTACCTAGGTACCTAACCGTTCAGCGCGGAGATTGGATAACCTACTTAGTGTCGCTCAGTGTCCAACTTTTAACCTTTTTTAAATATTTTAGGGAAAAAATATAACATGGGGTAAAAATGATTGGAATCGATTCAGTTACTTATTCTGAACAAACTATATTCAGGTTTCGCATATACTAAAAATAACGTTGTATATAAGGCTTCCACCCTTTTGTGCCATGGTTCCCTGGTCTATGCGAGTCTCATCCAGGACTTCCAATCCGGTCTAAAAACCGAGGAAAACTGAAATATCTACCTGGCCTAAATTTGTAACAAGACATTCTAAAAAAATAGAAGAGAGATAAGAGCAACTGCATACAGATACCTAAAAATATATTTATTTTGCACTGTTCCTGTTGACAGCGATGCGGACGAATTTATTGATGCCCTATGATTATTTTGCTTATTTTTTCATTATGTACATATTATTAATATTTTAAATATTAGCATAGATTATGTAAATATTATCCTATTAGAAATAAATAACAAAGTCTTCAGCTTTATTATTATTATAGATCTATAGATAATAAAAAATCTTTATGTTGTCCTGAAAAATAATATTCAGAACATTCCACATTGTCATCTATATAATAAACTTCATGTATGAAAAACTTTACACTGAAAAATATTTCTTCCTAATAGTTCTTTTAAACTTCTTCATCCTCACTAATATTATTAACCAATAGAATCGCATCAATCGGCTGATTAATGACACCAAATTAAAATCAAAACAACAACGCGACAAGTTGGTGAAATAACATAAATCTACTTATTGTTAGACTATTTTATTTGTATTTACCTTTGTATGTTTAATGGAATATGCAATAAAAATATATATAACAATAAAATATAATGAATGTTTATCATTTTATGATAAAGTATGGAGCTCTACTGTAGAGTCGATAAGCCGACGGCGACGGTGTCGGGTTTTTGCAAGCACCTTTGTAGCTATAGAATAGAATAGAATTTTTCTTTATTAGAGTAACTCAGACTCAAAATCAAACAATATAGTTAGTAAAACTTATGACTAGGTATGTTAATAAGCACAGACGCTAAACAAAAATTTACGAAATAACGGTGGTCACCGTTGCGACATCCCATGAGAGACGGCACGACAGTGACCCACGTAAACACAGTTTAGGCGACTCGCAACCATGTTTAAGACACTGTTGAAGCTGCCCCACACCCTGCGCACCAGGGAAGCGCACCTTTTACGCATTGTTGCGTAAAAGCAATCTACATGCGCATCCGCGAACATCCCTGACGCACTACAGAAACGGGGCAGCCCCACCAGTATCCTAAACAAAGCCAGCTTTGCTATGCAAAGCCTTTTTCTTTTATATGAACAAACTACAGTACCCAAATAACACGAGAAGGTTAACCGAAATATTTGTCTTTTTATTAATGACAATTATAAATTAATTATTAATTTTCCATACATTTTGAAAGTGATGCAAAAGATAATAGTTGTGAAACACTTTTGATATTCAGGTATTTTCAATAGTTTAAGCAACTATTTTTTGACTAATGGGATTATACGAAAGTTCATATTTTTCTGCTGAAACTGTAAGAAAAAAAATCCCATGCTAGATTGCTAGGTACCACTACCACTTGAATTATCTTCAAGTAGTACACATATGGATGTGCGGTCTTCAGCTGTGGGGTAGTGCTTGTAACTCCTCCATCATGAAAATACAAAGAATGCAGAACATAATTCCCCGAACAATCAGTAATGTCCCCTGGTATGTGACTAATGCTGAGATCCACGAACACCTGGAAATGCTCACAGTGAGAGAGGAAATCACTAATATGAAAACTACATCCAGGAAACGGCTGGAAGCCCACCCCAATACCCTTGCACGACAGCTCACAATATCCAGCTATGTTAAACGCCATAAAAGAAAAGACATCCTATAGTGTAGTAGAGAATCATGAGTAGATGTCCTCGCTGGGGGACACACTCTGAATGAGAGAAGCACGCAACACATCTGCTAAAAGTGAATGCACTGATTGCAGATGCAAAGAGAGAAAAAAAAAAAGGAGTACACAATGATTTCTGCCATCAAATCATCATCATGCTTATACATAGTTACAATGTCCATAAAACCTCCATACAAAACCAGCAAAGATAACAATTGACACCAAACATTCATAACAGTCTTCTTGAAACGCGGAAAATATTTATAAATCCTGAAAAAAAAACACAACACCATCCTGATAAAAAAAACCAGCCGTGGTGCGCTTTATGTAGGGAAAAATAGTTTCCAACGATATTGCTGAGCATAAATATCTCCTACAAAATAGTCTTAGTTGCAAGCCAGTCAAAGTTGAAAATCCGACAGTGCAATAATATTTAGGCATTAGGTACATTTAGGCTTCGTCTGGTGTTAGTGAAAACGGGAAATAGTTGTATATCTGAAAATCCCTTAGTTTTCCAACTTCTTACATAAACAAAGGTTGGAAACTGAAAAGTCATCGACCCTTCCAACAGTGTGATTGTGAAACTACCGTTTACTATATTACTTTTGTTTACAAGGATGTTATATTTATGTACCACATACATACATGTGACCTATTTACAGCCTACTTGGCTAGTATATGGTTCTTATATCAATACAAAAAATAAACAGCAACTCATTGCAGATCATAGTTGGAACTAAATCTAGTCTGGAACCACGTTGGAGACTCTTCGCCTGTCTCGTCCCTTCTTCTTTACAATACAAGATATTATGTTTATTGTTCGTTTATCAAGATCACTACTGATCAAAGAAGTGCAATCAACGTTGTAGTATTAGAAAAACTGTATTTCCAGCAGATTATTATAGTTCATCAAAGTATTAAACATCATCAGACTTAGTTTTTCAAGTTGGCTTATAGTTCATCATCATAATCAGCCTTTAATGTTCCCACTGCTGGGACACAGGCCTCCTCTCTGTGAGAGGGAGTGGGCCGTAATCCACCACGCGGGCCCAGTGCAGGTTGGTCGATGTCACATGTCTTCGAATTTTTGATTTTGGTTTTATCACGATGTTTTCCTTCACCGTTTTGAGAGCAGTGGTGACGAAATAATTTACACAAAGACTAAAGCTTATACTTACCTACAGTTAATATAACGCCTAACATAACAGTAAAAGATATGATAAGATGCCCCTGTAAATTAGTATTTTAATTGCATTTATCTGATCTCGCCAAGCCTTTTGAGTAGCGCGTACATTTATCTAATGGGCGCAAACAATCTACCTGTTTTAATGAGTTGGGTATGAAAAATATAATATAATTTATAAGTACCTGACTATTTATTAAAAAAAAATAATATGGCTATTATAACTGCGACTCTGAGTAACTGTATCGGCGTAGTACTTTTCCAATATTTTTATCGTATTTTCCAAAGCTGCTTGTTAGGGTACAAGGGGCCTAAAATAAAAGGATAACATTATGAATCATAATATGGCGAATACAGTCCGTGTTTTTATTTTTTTCGCTGCACTACGTAGGTGTAATCAAAGAGATTTGGATTGGATTGATTGGTATTTTAGCACAGACAAAAAAAATAACTGAAAAATCCTTCATCAATGGGATTTCATACGATTAACTTAACAGTTAACTGTCCATTATGATTCATAATGTTATCCTTTTATGATTCTGCCAAAGTGGCCCTTTTAGGCCCCCTGATTTATTTTCATTGCAATCAAAGAATTTTCATAATTTTTACCGACTTCAAAAACAAGGAGGTTATCAATTCGATACGTATGTATGTAATATTATTGGAATTGCATTATATTCACATATGACAATCTATTAGGGCTTCCAAACAAATACACAAAATTTTATAGATGTATGTATGTATGTATGTTTGTCCACGCATATCTCCGTAACTATTAATCGGATCGTGACCATTCTTTTTTTTTGGCTTACATTTATTTGCAGTCTTATTTTTCTCTATTATTTCATAATAACAGGAAAAATTGTGACTGATGTACCTACACAAGTGAGAAAAAGCGTGTATAATCACCCACTTTGCCAATAAAGATGGCGGCTTAAATATCCAACTTGCCCGTTTGATGAGCCCTGGCGTACCTACCTGGGCTCATCAAATCGCTTATTCTTCTTCGTCTTGCAGTCACTTACCAATTCGACAAGCAAATAGAAATTAGATCATAACTTCGCTTGTTCAGGAATCAGTAGCGCTATAATTAATGTCTAATAATTGTTTCCCACAAACAGGACTGTAGGAAGCATTCGATTTTAATTAATTAAACGGAAACTACATTTTCTTTAGTTGCGACAAGTAATAAGAGTGGGATGATAAGCTCTACTGTAATATCTATAAATAAACTTGGAACATATCTGTTAACACTTATATGTATTGTTATATTAAAACGAAATGGCGCTTGAGGTCAACGCCATAATTCCTGAAAATTGAAAAATTATGTAGCGAGGGACCCAACGTTCTAGTGCTGATGATAAGTTAGCAAGTTGCTGAATCGAAAGTTATTAATATAATCAAGGATTGGTGTGTATTGTACTAGGGATTTTAGCGTGATAGGTTGGAAGATTTCAGTTCAGTGACTTCTGGCAAATAGGGAAATGTAAGCCAAGCAAGTACTTGACTACTGTGTCTCCTTTAGTTGTACACTTATACCTATGCAAGTGTAGAGTATTTTCTTCAATGCCGATTATAGACGTGACAGATAACGGGGTATTTATCTCTCAGAGAGCAATTTGAAAAATAAGTTAATAAATATACACATCACGAAGCTGATCATTCATACATAATTATATAATTAACTTAAGATAAGTGGTATGTTCGTGGTATTTGTCACGTCACTGGCCGCGTGTGGACTGAGCTCAGGCCACGTCGACGGCCTGTCATTTGTCATCGCTGGAGCCAGCTGCCGCGATGAGTGAGCGAAAAGTGCCGACCATCGCACAACATTGTCTGCATTGTACTGCCGATCGAACTAATTAATCGATAGATCGGCCGCTAGATTGCCCAGTAGCGTTTCCGGTGAAGGTTGCTCAATATTCACCCGCCGATTTGTATGCGATACAGCATTCGAAACGTTTTGATTGACGATAGCAAATAATTGGACAAACAGAATTGGTTACCAGTTTAAAGATCGGAAAAAACTTAATTATAAAAAAAGTGATAGAATGTGCATGTAAGTTAGATAGATACGTACTTAATTAGATAGAATAGTCTCTTAAGTATTCATCAACATCGAAGTTAGTTGGCTTAACTTTATTTGATTCAGTCCTAATTACATACTTCACCTTTAGTAATGTTAACAAAATGTAAATAGGTGAAATAAATTCAATGATGGATGATTCAATTGGCAAGACGTTAAGATATGTATGTAATTGAAAATATAAAGTATTTTCACGTCAATTACCTGACTCATAAACGTCGAATAAATTTTCATCCAGTACAATACATCGCAGGCAATGTTTTTTTCGCGTCAACGTTTATATCGAGACGCGTTTGATCAGGTGCTTTAATAAATCTAATTAACATTTAAATGGTGATCACGCATAATAATCAGGTGGCTTTGTAAACTGAGACGATGCTCCTTAATTAGTAGACAACAGCAACAGTGTACTAATGAGCCATTAAGTCGGTTAAAACATTGAATACATGGGTTGCTGAATAAACAGTGGAGCACTTGTTCACACCAAGCGAGTGCCGTATGACGCAAGCGGTGGGTCCGCAGTGCAGCAGGTACTGCTTGTGCCGTGTGCCGTGCCGAAATGCACCGAGATGCCGATGGTGACACAACTGTGTGCGTGCCCAAGCGCCTGCCATTGAAATGCACCGCCATCTACAAACAGCTTAGAGGCGGAACTTCAAACTGTTAGTTGAATTTTGAATACAAACCTTTTGTTAAAAATCATCAAATTAATTTGTTTTATACTGACTTCAAAAAAAGGAGCTTATCAATTCGACACGTATGTATAGGTAATATTATTGCAATTGCATGATATTCACATATGACAATCTATTAGACAATTATACAAAATTCTATAGACGTATGTATGTATGTAGGATGTATGTAAGTATGTATGTATGTTTGTCCATGCATTTCTCTGCAACTATTAATCAGATTGTGATCATTTTTTTATTGACTTTCATTTACTTCAACTTAGGGAACAGTGCAAGTTTCTTCAAAATCGATTCAGTCATTTTCAAGATAGGGACTAATACGTGTAAGTGTGACGGCCTGGCTAATTGATACGAGCTTAAACCTTGGTCAAATTCTAGTGCAATATTTACAACAAAACTATTACCTACTTACTTATTACAAACAAATATTCTAGTTTTTACTTGAAACTAAAAATTACGAAATAAAAGAAAGTAAGTAAGTAATTTAAAAAAATTAAACCGACTTCAAAAAGAAATGAACTCAAAATTATGAAATAACTTTAATTTCGGAAGTCGGTGGCAAAAAACTAAAATACATACCTACCTAGATCCCCAGACACCGACTTCCGAAGTTATTTCATAATTTTTAATTTATTTCTTTTTGAAGTCGGTTGAATTTTTTTCTTATATGAGAATTCAGATTCATTGACTTACATAATATTTAGCAACTATTTTGTGCGTATCTGTATCTAGAATCAATTATCTTAAAATTATTCAAGCTATAAATAGCTCTAGCAAATTTTTGAATTTATTAATGAAACAATATGCATGAAATTAGTATAAATTCTGGATTTCATCAGCACCATGTCAAACTGTAAAGCCGATCGTCCACCGCCAGTTAAACTAAGTTAGTTTAGCTTAGCACGCATTGTTGAGCCAGTTTTTCATACATGTGCGTCCACCGCAAACTATGCCAGCTAAGCTAAGTAAAATAGCCTAAGTCAAACTAACTTAGTTGTGTAGGCCATTCCGAAGCTACACGAACTAAGCTAAGCTTCTCTCATCCCCTTAAGTTACCCCTCTGGTGCCTTTTGCTAGTGTTGTTTTGTAGTGTGTGATCGTGCGCAGGCAGTGAAACACGAATTTGCAGCATAGAGGTATTTATTAAATACGTCAAGCAATAGCCTATAATGTGTAATCCGGAATTGTATAATCTTCTTTTCCTATGACGACTGTAATCCTCCTCTGAATACTCATCATAGCTCTTCTCTTGTTCTTCCATCACGTCCGATGACACTCCAGAACAAACTGATCATCAATAACGTAGTTTTAGCTTATTTTTCTGTGGAAGGACAACTTTATTCCCAGTCTAGCTTAGCTTAGTTCTTAATTAGTTTATCTGGCGGTGGACGATCGGCTTAATATTCAGACATTGTTGATAAAAATCAATCGCATAATGATTCTGGACATAAATTACTCTACGAATTTATTGGTATCTGAATGAGATTATAAGTTGGTTGACACAAAATTTTGTTATGTAAAATGTAGATTTTGTTAATGTAGAGCTGTTCCCACGTTCTCCTATTGTGAATATTATAATTCACTAGTAAGTAATTTTAAAAGCATCATATTTTATCACAAAGTACCTACCGAAATCTATAACTATAGGTACTTATTACATTGGTCAACAATACCCCAACAAATCATTTAATATTAAACCAATGTTATCAATTTAAATCACCAAAACACTACAGCGAAGAAAATTCCCCGGATTTTCTGTTTAATTAGACACGTTCTATATAACAAAATCAATCAATGTTGCACCTATTAGAGAAAAAGAATCATTTTGAAATTGTACACTCACTGAATTGTAAGCTAAGCTTGAAAAAACGTAAGAAAAACGTGTCTAAATAATTGCAATAGTTAATGAATTAAAGAACCTTTAATTTGATGAAGCCGGACGGTCTGTCACGTAGCATTCTAAGTCAGAATCCTCATTTTCTGTTCACAAAAAAGCTATTATCTGGTTACAAGAAGAAGTTTTAAAAAAGAACGACTGTAGTTTGGAACAGGCTGAGTATCTAAATGAGAACAAAACATTTGCGATGATGAACGGAACAATGAGAATTGTTTGGGGTGATTTGTCGATTTTTTGGTAACGGATAAATAGTAAGTAGGTACCTATCAAAAGAAATCCGAGAAAGAGTGAGTTGGACTCGCCCACTGAGGTTCTGAACCTTGATATTATTATGAAAAATATTTTTTCATTTTCAATATTACATTTGAATTTTATGCTACCACAATAAAAATTTTGTTGGTAAAGGGTTTTTGCTGATTACATAGAAAATAATTAACTTAACAGTTAACTGTACATTATGATTCATAATGTTATCCTTTTATGATTCTGCCAAAGTGGCCTTTTTAGGCCCCCTGGGCCTATTTGGCGCAGCCATATAATTTTAGGTTTTTTGTTTTTGTGTGAATATTATGTAAGTAGGTACCTTAATCTGGGTCAAACAAATTTATTTTATTTCTTCCTATTTTAATAAATGAGTCAATTTTTAACTTTCTGGCTGTTTCTCACAGTTGATCGCAGTAATTTATATAGGGCACCACGACCAAAAGGGTTTTGTTATCTTATGCTATGTTCACACGCGCGCGTTCAACTCGGCATTCAACGTGCACATTCACATTCACGAGCGTGTAAACGGTACGCCCGAGCCCGTAAACGCGCCTGTGAACGTGAATGCCGCGAACCGGGCGTGCTGACTGACACGACGGCGTGCGTGTGAACAGCTTGAATGTTCGACGACCTGGGGCGGGCTGCATGCCGCGCAGCCCGCCAGGCAGCCCGCCGGGCTGCACGGCGTGCATGTGAACATAGCATTAGAACTATAATCAACCGCGCCGCCGCGCGCAAGCCGAGCGAGCGTAGCGAGCAGTGCCGCGGTAGCGGCCTGGGGAGCGCTACATCTAAGTCGACCGCGGTTACTTGGCTAATTAGTAGTTTTAAGACCCCAAAATAGGATTTATTTAAGGTTCCCAATGCAGTACAACCTATCGTTTCTGAGGTTCATACTGAAAAATTGTGATTTCTTAAGAGCGTGTATGGGCTGGAGCGTGTATGGGCTGAGTAACTAAATAATGTTTTTGGTAACTAATGCTTGCCATACTGTAATACATATAGCTAACCTAGGTTTTAATTTATAAAATCTAAACACCAGACGGTATGAGAATGTGGACTTCGTCCGTTACGTTTACACTTAAGTAATTTTCTTTGACATATTATTATCATGTTTATCCATCGAAGACGAATGAATATATATTTTTTTAAATTAGCCAATATGTGCTTTCAACAAAAATTAAGCAAACAAACTCCAAGAATATGTGAACAAAGGCTAAGTATAAGCGTTCATTTATTATCTATATCAAAGCTTACTTCCGCTGCGGATGCCGTCTGAACCGCCTATTAAATCTTCGCGAATCGAGCACATTGAATATGCAACGAAGTCGAAACACAGGATAGCCACGTTAAGTTTGTCAAGCATACCATCCAACGTAATTTATTAACACAAACAAAAAGTACGAGGTTTTTGTACTAGTTTTTATAGGTACCTACTGTTACCAACGAAAATCGATTAACACTTCAGTTTTTAGGGTTCCGTAGTTTCTACAAGGAACCCTTATAGTTTCGTCATGTCCGTCCGTCGGTCTGTCTGTCTGTCTGTCCGAGGTTTTGATAAGAGACCGTTAGTGATAAAAAGCTGTAATTTTGTAGGAGTGTGTTTATCAATTACGCCGACAGAGTGGTAAAATAAAATTTTGAAAAATATTTTTTTTAGGGTAGCTCCTCTACATGTGAAGTGGGGATGAATAATTTTTTCGTCGTCTACCCCATCGTGTAGGGATGTGAAAAAATAATCGATTATAGAAAAAATCGATTAATAATCGATTATTTTTTCAATAAAAATCGATTTTTAAAATCGATTTAAATATTACAAAAAATCGATTAATAAAAAATCGATTTCTTATTCACAGCCGATTTTTTTCACCTAGAAGTTAGAACGGCCGCAACACAGCTTTTTAGTCAGGAGCGCGAAGCCACAATTACCGCGAAGTGTACCACTAACTATTATATGAATGACGCTAAAGGGCGCTACACACGGCTAAGATAATATAATATTTTATCTTTGTAATCCTTTTGTAATCCCCTTAAATATGAAATAAATATTATCTTCGTCGAGTGTAATGGTCCATTGAATTGTATGGCGAGCGATGGCGAAAGCGCCAGGTTAGCCCGCGAAATTAAAATTTTCTTACGTTTTTTGCAATTTGCACGTCAGTGTCAGGTTGTATCTTGATCAAAATATGATTCGCGACAATAACAGGTACATACATATTTGGAGAATTGACCTGCAAATTGCAAAAAACGTATGAAAATTTGAATTTCGCGGTCTACTACTATCCGAAATTTCATTGCATTGCAGTGCATTTAATGAACTTTAAAGGAAAATTATAGCGGTTAAGATAACTTTATTAGTTTAGCTTTATTAGTTTACAAAATTATCCAACACCCAAGTTCAACGACTATTAGTCGTTGAACTTGGGTGTTGGATAATTTTGTACCAAATACAAAATCCTTAGCATTAATCCTTTAAAGTGACTAAGATAAAGTAGTTGCTTGTTTATAACAGGTAAAGACTTGCATTGAAAAACAAAATAGGTTTTATTTTTGTTAGAATAAAGGACAACAGAATCGTGCTATATTGTGATAACGGGCTACTACGGAACCATACACTGTGCGTGGTCCGACACGCACTTGGCCGGTTTTTTTTAATCTCAGTTATTGAGCAAAATATTTGTTAAAATTGCAGCAGAAGTACAATGCAATTTCGAACAAATACTTTAAAACTGAAGTGTTAATACTTTGCTCAATAACTGAGATTAAAAAAAACTGAAGTGTTAATGGACTTTTGTTGCTGACTGTACCTATTGTTTATTTTATCGAATTCTTTGGATTACAAATAGTAACTGACTGTTGTCGAGACATTCGCATATCGCCCAACATCCAGCACCCCAATTGCATAACACATTTTCAATTACAATTTTAAGAATTTTGAAGGAAATTCATAATCCATTGCTTCTAATGTGTAGAAACTTCGCCTGCTCGACAGCGTAAATAACCCAATGAAAATTGTTGAATTGTCAAAATGAATGGTACTGCCACTGTAAGTATGCTATGCAATTACCCCGCAGTTTCCACAAAAGATAACCACCACTGTCAGATGTGTGGTGAATAGCCAAGCACTCCTCTAGGCATAAGCTAAACTATCAAATGACAGTATCAGGAGCAGAAAGAAGTATGACATTGTGGTCTTTACAAAATATTTCATCAACGCTTTATTAGGCTGTTGTTTCGTCAAACGACTTTTCGACTTTTCCAAATAATAAGCTATGTCAGTGATGCTTATTTTCAGTATTGATACGATCATTTGCTGTTCCGATCTTTCGAATCAAACTAGCCCTCCCTTTCAAGTATATTTTTAATGATAATTAAATTATATCCCATCAGTATTTCTAGAAGATACATCTATACTAATATTATAAAGCTGCAGAGTTTGTTTGTTTGTTTGAACGCGCTAATCTCTGGAACTGCTGGTCCGATTTGAATGATTCTTTTAGTGTTGGGTAGTCCATTTATCGAGGAAGGCTATAGGCTATATAACATCACGCTACGACCCTTAGGAGCCGCGCAGCGGGTGACACCGCGGGGAACAGCTAGTCAGTGTATAATTGGCTATAAACATTTGTGAAGTTGGTAATTATACCTGCCCATTAGTTTCCATCCATCTACAGATCAATTTATGAGCAGGAATGTTGGATCTCCTTAAATATATTCTCCCCCTTTTAAGGAAAAACATTGTACTTAAGATTAAAATTCTTATTGTTGTTTATGACATAATTTTCACTTTTATATTGTTTGTTTGTAAGATGACTATTATTAAGCATCTATGTTTTAATTGAAAGATCTATAAATACTGTATTAATTGTGTTACAACCTTAGGTTTAGTACCTACTTTATAATGCCTAGTTAAATGTCATAGGTGCTATTATTTCATTTAAATATTTTAATGAGCATGAAATGTAAAAAAGTAAAATCTCATAAAATTCGAAGATTGTGAAAAAAAAAATATATTGCGCAATCCTAGATGAGGTGCTTTAGAACGCAATAAATTACAGAAAGAGTAATTGCAAAATAAGAAGGTCGAGGTCGAGTTGATTTTGTTAGTGTTTTCACACTGGGAGTTCAATGTGCCTGCATGCATTGTTTCATAGCAGCCAAGAATATTGGGTTCGTAGACCCGCGTAGAAGCAGTGGCTCCATGCTTTGTAGATCTACGTAGGCGCTACGGCTACGCTTCGTAGACCCGCGTAGGCGCTGCGGCTACGCTGCGCGTACTTTCGACGAATGCCTGCGTAACATTTCATTCGTTGCATTGGCAGGGAAAAGGTTTTTTTTTTAAAAGGCTACATTAAACATAGTCAGGATGACATGTATGGAAAAGTTAGATAATATGGAAATACAATATTAGAAAAAAAATATGAAGACACATTACCATAACCACGCAAGTTGGATAAACGAAAGCGCCCTGTGTATCGGACTGGCAAACTAACCGCCGTACACACGGTTGTCTCACTTAAGAGCCTATACTACCTCAGCTAAAATTCACTCTTTATCTCGCTCGCACGATACTGCTCGCGGCCTGTGTGAAAGCGAGACAGAGTGCGGTGCTGGGCGGGAGGCAGCGCCAATAGTTTAGGTATTTGCTTTTTACGGTGAAAATAAAGGTAATTCAAAAAACTAACTAACATAAGACCTGCTTTATAGTTAATTCAGTTAGTATGCAAAGTTTCATGATCTAATTTGAAGTATTTTTTGAATACCAGCGGTTTATTGTTCGGTTTGGAGGTAACTTTGGAATTTTTTTCTATCGAGAAAATTTTATGGAATCGTGTGTTCGTCTAACATAAGACCTTACATTAATCCTCAACTTTAGCATATATTTATTTCAAAATTAATGCTGCGGAATTTTCGACATAGCGGAGGATCATGCTAAGCCATTTGAGGTAGTATAGGCTCTTAAATGATACAATTCTTACAATACTGTCATTGGTCCTCCGTGCGCCTGCGCAAGAAAGTCGTTTTACGTTGTTTGTGTTAAAATGGCTACTTTTATTGTACGTCCTGCAGTGTAACCTTTAACAAACCTTTGTATTTCCAAGTAAATATAAACGTAAATTGCATATCTATTGAAGTCCTTATGGGTAGTTTTCGAAACAATTTTATACATTATATTAGACTAGCTTTTGCTTGCGGCTTCTCCCGCATGGAGGTTTGAAATTAATCCTGGGGAGCGTACATATTACCAGGATAAAAATGATCCTATATTCTAACCGAGGTCATAATCTACCCGTGTTCCAAATTCGTACAGCCTTTTAGGTGTGAAAAGGTAACAGATGGATATGCAGACAGAGTTACTTATTCATTTATAATATTGAGTATCCGTTCTTTGCTTTGCTCTGTAGATGTCATACTCATTAGTTACTAGTTTTGCATAATATATGTAAAGCTCGAACGTAAATAAGTTGCTTTAAGGTATAGTAGAAACGCCAGGTTGATCACCATGATGTCGATAGTCGACGAACAAGATAGACGATTGATATACCTATACTTAGTCACCGCACCCACCGTGCAATAATTTAATACCAATAGATACCATTATAAATTAAAAGGCATAGAAAAACTAAAACTCGTTTCTATGAGAACTGATTCAATACCTACCTCTCAATTCGCACTTAAACAATAGTTGATACCTACTTTAATAAACAGTACGACTTTATTGATTCGGCATACCCAAATGGAAAACAGTCCGGTAATGCATTTATTTTGATTGCTTTCAATCCGAGTGCAATTATTATTAATACCTCGCTTCATATCCGTGATATTTACAGTATTTTGTTCTTTCGAGATCATTTCACGGACAATTTAACTCAAATCACTGAAATCGCCATTTTAATACAGGAGCGAGTAACTACAGTCTTTAGCCCAACTCATATCCATAATTCATGCGTATTTTTAAACAATTTCAAAAGAATTGTTGTTGCATGTAATTCTTTGCAATCATAAAGGGGCAATATCGAGTACACTTTCGATCTCGTATTGAAATTTACACGAAAGGTGGTAATTTTCCGCCGCGTGATGACATTAATAGCGGCGAGACGCGCGGGTAGAACAATATTTTTTGCATAAAACTGTTTTACATTCGGCCGAAGTCGGCGCTCGTCGCTTCCCCCCGCTCCCCCTAGCCGCCTCGCATCACTTTACATGTTTATACGACGCCTGCGCAGGTGTTCCGACCAAACTTACTTGTGTTTGTTTATACAATTAAACTATTGCTGCACAAAATATTGCCTACATGTATGTAAATTGTAATTTTCATAACAGTTTAAATTCACAGATAGCGCCTTATTAGTTCCATGTTCGTTAATTAGCGATGCGTTTTACGATCATTATCTATTTCTAACTGTTCTAAGTGCATTCACCTAACCATAAGAACTATAATTGCATAGGTGTCTGATTCTCAGTGCTCATCACCACTGACACCCGGCCGTTGCATTTCCATAAGTAATTGAAAACTAAGTTTAACCACGCACCTCTAATAAGATAAGCAAATCACAATTTGCATTAGTGGCGGAGCTAATTAAATAAACAAACTGTCTAGTTGGGATCGTTAAACATTAACAAATAGATAAAATGAGGCCGTAAAAGCCTAAAAAACTGATGGCCAATAAATAATAGCGGGGACCATGCGCCGGAGTCAACGCCAGTCAATACATTCTAATCAGTGATTTATTGCCACTAATCCTCAGCTCAGCACAAATAAGCTATCTTGTCGATTTAATGTTGTATCAGCTCAGGCGTGAAACTCCCGCGCACCACTAAGTGGTCCTTCCAGTTTCCACTCGAAATATTTTAATAAGGCCTCACTGCTCACGCACCCTAATAAAAACACACACACGCACTCACCAACACGAACGATCTCCTTTAAAACCTCTACTCGTTTGAGTCCAATTTATTTATAATAGTAGCGACACTAAGAATCTACATTTTTGCTCTAAACGGTGTTAATTTATTGACCGTGGGCAGATAATATCACTTTTTTCTCCCATTATTAAAGCGATTACACGAGAAATTATACGTCGTAGTCGAGTCCCGAGCGCTCCATCGGAATGGGCCCTGCTATCTAAAGTGTTCCTTACTTGTCCACGACAAGGGTCAGTTTCCCTTGAGACCTTTACGAAAGCTTGATAATACTTTCGTTGACGAAATCGCCTTATTGACTCGCTAATAAAAAGTGTTAAGTTATGGACAAGTTATGCCACTTGCATTAATTTCGATGCTTAACCTGATAAACAAATTATGGTATATTAAGTTAATAGCTTAATTTATAATTGAATGTGTTACGATGTGTTCATAAGAAAGCATTGTTACGATCGGCCTTTAGCATATCTGGTTGCTGTTAACGACAAATTGCGTGGATAAAAATATGTATGTGTACGTGTTGAGAGATCGAAACTTTAATGCTTGAGAAACATTTTAATTTTGTATTTATGCCATCGACGGATCCAGTTTGTCTGCCTATAAAATTTTATTTTTACACCATTCTGTCTGATTTAAAAAATTGTATTTCTTAATCTTATTAAAAAGTTATTTATTTTATTGCTAGATTTACACCATATTTTATGAAATGTGAGGAAGGGTTTATGGGCGCAGGTCTGTTATCATGGCGAGTTGATTACCTACGCGTGGTGAAGTTTTCTACGACGATTCACACAGGTTATATGATTAGCGTGCTGTGGCTTGTAATAAAAGTGGTCGCTGAGCCTTTGACACGGTATTGTAATGACACGGGGACGGGACGTAATGAGCGCGCACGGAATCACCGCTTACGTGGAATCAGGGCCGACTATTTCGCCAGAGGCACTCCCATCACGGTCACATGTAAAAAACGAATGTTATATCAACGAGGACCATAAAGTCTGCCAAATGACTGTTGTTATTTGTTTTGATGACTTAATTTTGTTACTTTTCCTGACGGGTTTTATAGAAATCGTAAAAGCAGCTAATGATTTTAATTGATACGTCTTCTACATTTTTTATTTATTCAAGAGCCGATACCGGGCTGATAAAAATGCGGTTTATAGGAATATGAATAAATTAATGCAAGGAATATTTTAGTAATTTCACACTTCTACGGTGAAGCTTATCATCTTGTGCAGGTCGTAAAAGACGATTGCGGAGAGGTGTCGATACGGTTGTAGGTCCTACTGATAAACAGGCTATGCTCTGGCATGCTGTCACCGCACAGTGGTACTCTGCTTACTTTATTGATTTAATTTATTAAGTGTGGTTAAGCGAAGTAATAAGGATACCACTATAGCTTTCTGTGAATACTTATGGTTCACGTGTTTCTGGCTATGCACCTTGAATCTGTAAATCGTTCAGCAAAAAAATAAAAAATGTGCTTAGAAGAAATAATCTTATTATCAGGCGCAATTATATTCTTTCCTTTATCTGAAAGTCTATAAGTACCGACACGTACTTAAGAGCTAACAGATAAACTTGATTCTTTACAATATTATTGGCATTGACATTTAGTCTTCATAGTGCAGGCAGTATTTCGTTTGTGCGAGCTTCAACTTTACGCTCTGACAATGTATTCATATTGCATTTATAGATATTTACTACTTTATTATTGTATCCCCTAGATATATGGAAGTTAACCTGAGTTAATCTTGCCGTTGATCCTTTAATAGGTTTTAAGAGTAGGTTCAGGAATGGTAAAGGACAGCGACAGCTACTTTAATGTAGAGATAAAGTCCAGGGCTCATATCCTGCACCAGAATCTTAAGCCCTTAACCTTACCTCCTTCCTTACAATATAGGTACTGGTAATATGGCACATGGAGTTTCAGAGCGGCTGTTGAGAGACAGAGAGACAATGCTCAACAAAGTCGAAAATTTTCCAAAACTGTATGTTCCTTTTATGAACAGCCGGTTGCTGCTGGCATTTTCTGATCTAAGCTAATTAGGAATACCAGCATAACTTCAGGTGCAACTGTCACACTAATACTCATCTTTATACATTTTGTTTCCAGTACCTGTCTCGCCTTCATCCACTGGTGGAGGCGCGGGCGGCGGTGCGGGCACCCCCCTGTACCCCGGCGCGGCGTCGCACCCCCTCTCCTCCCTGCTGTCACAACAGAGGCTGTTGGAGCTGTCCCGCTTCGGGCTGCGGCACTACGACATCGCGCACCATGTGCTGTCACAGCAAGGTGCTGTAACCAAGTTGCTTGGTAAGCTATTAAGGGTTATTTTTAAGCTGATGGTATCACACTAATATTATAAAGGCGAAAGTTTGTGAGTGTGTGTGTTTATATGTTTGTTAGGTAGGTAGTTCTTCACGCTCAAACGGCTGGACCAATTTTGATAAAATTATATATGGAGGTAACTGACACCTTTTTTTTTTAACTGACACCCTGGATTAACATATAGAAGTTTTTATCCCGATGTTCTCACGGGATCGAAACTTATACGGGTGAAACCGCGGGGCGCAGCTAGTTAATAATTTAGACCAGCACCCTAATTGCGTAACACACTTTCAATCACAATCCGAAGGATTTTGAAGGACATTGCTATACCATTGCTTTAGGAATACACTGACGAGCTATATAAAAAAAGCCACTAAATTACCATTAAATATTTCCAAAACCACGTAAGATAGCTTCTTGAAGTGAATAGCAACATTCATGTGTTAAAAAATTTGGACAAAAAACAATTAACTAACTCATAAAGTGGGTTTACGAGTTTGTAAACTTAATTTTTTATCATTCAATATTTCGTATTGCCTCGACTGCATGCTCTCAATAGGGCTTCTACACGATTTGGCATGGTGAGTACCAGATTCCTCAGAATATGCTGAGGAGTATTCTCCCATTCTTAAATAAGTGCATTTTTCAGGACATGAATTGTGGCTGGAGGTGGATTTGGGCTTCTAACACGTCTGCCAAGCTCGTCCCAGGCATGTTCAGTAGGATTTAGGTCAGGGCTTCACGCTGGCCACTCCATTTGTTGGATTTCCAAATGCCAAGGCTTTACACATAAGTTAGGCATTATCATGCATAAACAATGCGTTGTCGCCCATATTGACCAATGAATTGATTTTCTCGGGCCATTGTGCACCTTGGACTGGCATTTCTTGGTATTTTTAGGTTAAGTATAGTCTCCCTAAACCTCCAAAGTACTTGTTGAACAGTAGAATGTCTCACACCCATTGTTCTGGCCGTTTGTCTCTGGGATCTGCCTAATTGCAACATAGTGATGATCCTGGGACATTCCTCGGGTGTGACAATGCCTGTCACACCCGAGGAATGATGATATCATCATTTACAAGTCAATGTCAGCCGTAAGCACTTTCAGTTGAAAAAACGATACGCTAAGGTAAAGACACTAGTGAAATCAACGTGAAAATAAAAGTATTCAAATGTAATTCAAAATTATGAAGCGTGGCAATTTTTTTTTTTACTTTTTTATCCATGATTTTGATCAGGCCAGTATATAATAAGGTTTTAATGTGCAAAATAATACTGATTTCAACTTCGATCAATAATAGTACTAGATGAATGATTAGGAACAAAAAGAAGTCGCTAAAGTGGCCACGTTTGCACACAGATAAACATTTATATTTCTTACTACGAACTATAGAAAAAAGTTTAATAATATTAACAACTTCAGATTATTATAAACCTTAACACTCTAACATAAAGTTTAATTACGATTGCAAATGATTAATATTTAAGTCCTTCTGTCATCAAAGCAATAAATTTAAAATGTCACTTGAAAATAAAGTCATTTTTATAATAAGTACAAAAATATTTATTCTAAAATGAAACTTAACGTCTAAGCAATAAGGTTAAAAACA
The DNA here is from genome assembly GCA_948474745.1 of Oligia latruncula. Taxonomy (NCBI): domain Eukaryota; kingdom Metazoa; phylum Arthropoda; class Insecta; order Lepidoptera; family Noctuidae; genus Oligia; species Oligia latruncula. The sequence continues at coordinate 9,779,975 of OX419688.1, forward strand.
TTTTGTTGACAATTTCGTACTTACTCGAATTTGGAACTAGACGTAGTTCTTGGAATTACATTTCAATGCTTCAATGTTTGTTAGTATAGTTGGCGCGTTGTCGCAAACATTGGCCAAACAATCATAATATATTATTTGCTTATTGATTTATAGTTACTATTTCATTGTGTTACTATTTTATGAAAAACATTTAATGATAAAAACTTACCGAAAAAAAGATATTCCTTCCAAAATCTTGGTGTTACGGTGGTTATTTACACAACTTTTGAACGCGCACTGAGGCATTTTGACGTCTTAACATTGGCTATGATTGGACCATACTAATTTGAAATAAGAGCACAAAAGTATTCGTGCTCGTATTTTTCGGGCCGTTTTTGAAGCGCTTATCGGGCATCTAGTACTATTATTGATCGAAGGATTTCAACATTGATATATCGAAAATAATAAAATTAAGTATATCAATGGTTTTCAAGATGTTTTTTACTTCATGAAACTAACTTGTGTGGTATAAGAGATATTTTTTTAACCGACTTCAAAAAAGGAGGTTCTGTATTCGACCCATATGTATACATATGTATGTCTGTATGTCCGCGATTTTCTCAAAAACGAATGAACCAATTTTGATGTTTCTTTAATTAGCGTGATCTACCTAGATACTTTCAGGAAGGTTTTAGTAAATAATACATTAGGTAATTATTCTTATGTACGAAGTTATATGCATAAATGTACTGCATCATCATTTCCATGCCAATTTTGATGATTCTTATAGCTAGTCAGTGTCTTTTCGTCAATGCACCTTAGCTTGGCACCGCTTAGCTGTAATTGTATATCATGTATTGCTTTTAATGAATAAGGTATACCTCAGGGGTGGTCCCATATAAATTTGATTAACTTTGCTTGGTTAGCTTCAATAATACGATATTTCCACTACTTAGTATAATGATGATGTTTTAACTGATATTTTCATAGCAAGTAGTGGTAATTGAATTTGTGTGGGGTCGGTATAACTAAAAAGTGAATAAAAAAAAATAAAAAAAAAAAACATCCGACTTGAAAAAAAAAAACTACAAAGTGAAAAATAACTTTCATTTCGGAAGTCGGTGTCAAAAAACGAAAATGCGGAACCAACGACACCGACATCCGAAATTAAAGTAATTTTTTTTAGTTTTATAGTTAGTTTTTTTTGAAGTTGCTTGATTTTTTTTTTAATTTTTTTAGGCACTTTTCAAGTGTCTTTTTATATTGCTCGTAGTTTATGTTTGGAAAATTCCTTTGGTGGTTGATATATTCTCAAAATAAAATGCATTGCCATTGTAAGTGTACTACGCAATTTTTGAAGCAGTTCTAGCAGCATAGGCAAAGATGATACCTAAATAAAATAAAATTGTCACAAGAAATTAAAGAAAATCGTGACAATAAAAAGTTTTGATGACACGGACACGGCTAGGATTACTGAACGGAATAATGTCGCAGCTGCTTATCTTCTTTAAAGAGAAAAGTTTATTGAAGGGATAGGTACCTATATCGGTACACTGTTAGTAGACCACACAACCATACCTATTATTAGCATTGATTGTAATTCGGGTTACAGTGAATCTCATACAGTTATAAATCAACATGAAATAAGGGAAACATATCTCAAAATAGTCTTTAAATAGGCAACTTGCAGCTCACTAAGATTACTTTAACATAGACGTCGTGGAAGGACTTTCATATTTATCAAGTAAGTCAATGTATGTTGTTTATTAGATAAGTATCAGTGTCTTCTGCTGTAAGTATATCCTTCAGGATAGAATTAATCACTTAATCAACTTGATTGGTGCGAGTAATTAGCAAAAACACACCCGTATTAGGTGCTAATTAAAGAAGTGCAAATGCACCTGTAACTGTTAATGTAGGTACATTCTCTTGAAGCTTTTAATGTATTCATCACGGTAATCAAAGTTTGCGCCAATTTTATAGACCTGAGTTGTCAGAAATGAAATACTTTTTCATATAGATAACAGTTTAACTGAATTTTTATATCACTAACGCCCGGCTAGGTATTGTAATCCTAAGATATGAAAGGTATCAAACGCCACAATAGTTCTTCAAAGAATATCAATATCCAAAGATATTCTTATAAATGATTTGTCAATTTCATCTTAGATGGAAATTGTGTATGTGTATATATATATTGGCTACACATAAAATGATACCAACGCATATGTAAGAGCAAAGCATCTTGAAATCGTCAACACAAAGTTTGAATGGTGTATTTTTGTGTTAGTAATGGGTGTATAGTCCATGCAGGCTTTTATGTCCTTTTGATGATTCGGAGGAGGCGGCTACAGCTATATTCGGCAAATTTTATAGCTTTAAAAATATCTTCATTTTGCGTTTATTAGTGTTTTAGACCCTGCGGATTATTTCCTCATTTTAGTATATTTTGAGTGTTATTGTTGTCATAGCACCTCTTTTTTGTAATCTTGAATCTGATTCTCTGAAATCAACTTTGTTTCTCAAACTAACACTTAAAGCATTTATTTTGATTATAAAAATTACAGGCACTTTTGAATTGTCAAGGAGTCGGTCAGTCAGAAAGACGAAGCTTTGGAATGGGCAAATAGCCCATTCCAAAGCGTAGTAGGTTCCTATGAAGAAGAACGGGCAAGAAACTCCATGGACACTTATTTAATTCAAAATGTTATAAAATGAATTCTACAAATAAAGTCAGTAATTGTGGTACTTAGCTTGAAATAAAGCAATCTACTTCAAAGCGAACAGTGGCATTACCTTTCTCAATAGCTCTTTTATCACGACAGGTGTTATATGAATATTTGATGACTGCAGTGTGCGATACTTCCATATGCTGTCCCACAAACGGTCAATAAGTGGGTGTTTTAAGAAATAAAAAGCTAATTTACATCGAACTTTGTGTTGGTTATTACCAGTCTTATAATCGAACGATACGCGTAATGGTTTAATAGGAGATGTCGGGTGTTGCAGGATAAGCTAGCTAGTTTAATTAAAAGAAAAAAGTATTTTGTTTACTACGTTTTTTCTGTTCTGGGAATTAAAGGGAAAGCTGCTTATTATCGCGCCGTAGTAGGTGGAAGGAAACATGCCGACAATTATTTATAGGTGGATATCAAAAGATAGAAAAGAGTACTTGCTTTTCTTAATTAAATTTCGTAAGTGGAAGGTTGTGTGGGTGGTACCTACCTACTTCATTGTTTACCAAATCCCTTATTTTGGCTTAAACAATAAAGTCAAAGTGTCACTAAACCTGCGTGGTTTAGTGACACTTTGACTTTATTGTTTATTAGCCTTTTGACCGCCTCACGTCAAAAAATCAAAAACGTGCCCTCGGCGTCAGTCTGTCATGCAGTCGAACCGTGGCGTGCTGGGCACATTTTGGTTTGTCATCTATACATGACTGTGGCGGTCAAAAGGTTAATAATTACCAGACACCTGTCATCCACCTCCTCTTCCTTTCTTTTAATATGTTGTCACGTATTTCTATGAGAATTATCTTGCACATAGCACACTAAAAATCATTATAGTCTATTTATTGTACTGAAGAATATACGGAAACACTCCCTCAATTCGTAGAAACACACAGCTATTTTATTCCTTAACTAGACTTCCAAATGTCAATTACACATTCACATCGATTTAGTTGACTGAACAACCTGAATAGTCTTGGCATACAGTTGGAGGGCACACTCATGTCTTATTATTGTCCTTTAAACAACGCTACGAAACTGAACCTTATGACCTTGCTTATACAGAAAAGTTTTGTTACAAAAGTTGAATATGCTCGGGGAAAGATAATTGATAAAATGAACTTATGCCTACTGGGTATCTGTTCCACTGTAATTAGTGTTCGTATATGTTATTTATAGTTTGTCGTAGTGGTGTGCTCTTCACCGGTATATATTGATTTATACGTGCGCTCTTTACAGAAAGGCCCCGGGCCTTATTGCCCGCAACTAAGTTATTTGCGATAATTACTTCACTCGCCCGCATGGAATGGTCAATAATATTGTCGGTTAGTAACTCTACAGGTGACCTAAAATGCTAAGTGTTAGCTTGCTATGTTAGCTTTTTCAGTTCATGAGAATTGGATTTAACATGTTCTGTTAGTAGGATAATTACATGCTTTGTGGTATTGGATTTCACCAAATAATTATTGCCGCTAAATGAGTAAAAAGATACAATAGGTCTTTCCTCAATATCTTATTTGTGAAAGTATTACCTTCTTTGAAATAAATCCAAATGAAATAATGGTATCGAAAAAGAACAAAATAAATTACTCTTTTTTTCGAATAGTCAGTTATTAGCACTATAAACGATATCGGATCATCCAATGACAAGTCAGCAATTATCGAAAGCGACGCGGCCGCGGTCCGAGTTTAACTCGCATCTAATAACACGGTTAGGGCAAAAATCTCAATCGCTATTAATCATCGGTAAGGATAAGGCATCGGCAGAGTCCGCCGCGACGAAAGCTGCTATTGACGAAAGCTTAGATCCTAATCGATTCATAAAACTTGCAGCGTGTTAATTATAAGCCACCGGGGTGCGGATGAATGCGCCCGCGCTGCCGCCGCGCCGCCTCGCCGCGAGCATGCGCTCCCGAGATCTCGATTGTCGATGTAAGAACTATCGTATCATCGACGATTTTTCATATCGACAACCCTTTATTTGACTGTTTCCTTTACAATTATCACAGCTGCCTTTCAATACAATCTCCATCTCGAACCACAACAGCGAAACCTGCGAAAGTTTTGGTGCGCTACAATCATCTTCAATAATTTTGCTAACATACAATCGCGACAGGAAACATGAAATTAATGTCCGGGAGTTTGTCAACTTCTCATAGTAATTATTGCATTCGTTGATTAACGTGAACAATGTAGGTAGAGCTAATTGTTGCGCTGTAATAGCAAGGTGAGTTGTAACCGAAGCGTGAGTTGACTATGACATTGCAGACACTTGGTTGTACTCAGTTAATTTGCTGAATTAGTTCTGTGCGCGGTGTGTAATTAGGACACGTTTGTGTTTGCTCAGGACTCGTGAACGGGCGATTTCAAAACCACTCGACCGTTTACAGCGCACTGTATTATTTTACGCCGTTTGCACATTCATATTTCTTACCAAAAGTGTAAGTTTTTGTATTTTATTTTCCTTTGAGCGTTTTTCTGCCGGTTTGGATTAGTGTTATTATACTAATTTCTTGCAATGATTCAGCGGTTAGATATTACCTACGCTAGATATTGTCGCGTTCTGGGAATCAATTATCTGCAAATAAATTTTAAACGTAGTTACACGAGAAGGCTGAGTGGAGTTACCTACGTTATAATTTTCCTACATAAACGCTTTGCAAGGGAGGTGACGTGCGTCAAAACTTGGGTATAAACGGTTCGTTAAAACCATATTACACAAGACGATAGTCAAATGTGCAAGAATACCATAAACGTAGAGACGGTATTGAGGTAAGCGTATATTATGAGAACAGAGGAGTGTAGTGTCAATCAATTTTCGCCGCTGGTGATTTCATAACGTCACGTGTCGGGTTCCCACGGAAGCCCGGCTACAACCCGCCCAGGGCCGTCATGTCCAACCACTTAAGTATTTAACATAGGTACATAGCCTTAGCTTAAAAGTTATTATCTAGCCTAAACAATTTCTAAGCTGACGGCATGGAAATGGGCACGCATAAATAACGTTTCATGGCCGAGTTTGAGTATTAAATTGTTGGTTGCGATGCGAGCGGAGTGACGAATAAATTGCCCATACACTGTCTAGTTTGCTGCCTCTTACAGATTAACTTGAGCACATGGGTTTAAGCGATGCCACAAATTGTGTGCTTGAATTATGTGCGAATCTTCTAATTGTCCATAAAATACGACATACCGTGACATTAGTAGAGCTATTTGGATTTCTAATTTGAAGTGAAATAATGTAGCAGCGGATGTGTTTGTTTCAAATAATTTAGGAAGTCAAAGAACCAGAAAAGTCATAGACTCAGTAATTTCATATTAAACCGGTCATTTCATTTCGTCGTACGTATATTAGTTGGTAGCTAATGATACCTACTCAAGATGATTGTCCGCGGATCGCCGGGGCCCGTAATGAAGCCGTATTTAGGCTTTGGTCCTATAATCAAAATTGAATTATCCCACTTGACATTCTTGCTTCAGAAATCATGCTTTTTCTTTTTCCGCTCCAATTCTCTTGGACAATTTGAATTTCTAATGGTCTTTGTTGTCAATAGGATGTTATTTTTAGTAGATTGTCATACGGATCTATGATTTATCCTCGGGTAGTCACGTAGTAGGTGACATTATTGAGTCTATTCGTTTGAAAGTTAGTGTGGGTAACAAAATTAGAATCCATTATTTTTGTTAGTAAAGCAAACTAGCCTAGGCTAGAAGGTATTAGAAATGAAACGTGACAAGTTACTATGAGAATGATTTTACTTGTTTTAGTTTATGATAAGGTTCAGTTTTTTGATGTCGTGAACGGACAATGGTCAGGTTATCCAATCATTGTTACAGTTGACTTAGTCTGGGTTAACTAATATCTTTTCATGATACCTACCTATTGTTTAATGTCATAGACCTTAGTGATTCCACTTCAGTAACTTCGGCTCTTGAACTGCTTTTTGTAACAAAAATATTATCTAATTGCTTCCGAGGGAGCAAGCGCGAACTGATTTAAGTTTCACATAAAAAAGTCGATCAATCACCGAATCAAGGCGTCGTTAACACGCGTTGCATTATGTTCAATAAATCAGGCCATCCAGACCCACTTCGCCGCTAAAGATTTTGATCTATTAACTGGATGACAGTGCACTACTGAGCCGCGGTTAACTTTAGCGCCAGCCAATATAAAGAGCCACTTCTGAATACCTTTAATACAAATTTAATTAACTGGATTCAGACCTTTTCTGTGTCGTTTAAAAAGATCTTTGTAGACGCACCGTGTAATGACTTAAAGCGTCCATAAACGACTCCTGTGTGGAAATTTATTAACCGTCGTTTTGAGTGTGCATTGTCCCTTTGTGGCTCTCACTTCCTTAAGCGTACCGCTGATGATTAATTGCTCATCTTTGTTTTGCAACATGAGTCCTTTTAAAATGAAAACAACAAAAACTTGAAGGGATTATTCGACACCTTGTTCGTGCATTGTGAATGTGTTTATGTAGTTTCTCTCGCGTTTATGGTGAAGTGTTAAACTTTCAATTGATTCGTGCCGATCATAGTTATGACGCTTATTATCATAACGAACACGACGTTTAGTATTTATGAAGCAATTGAAAGATGGCCAGGTTAATTTATTGTTTTATTTTTATTTATAACAACACCAACATGCTATCATTAATAAATGCTTCTTCATTTTAAGCGTTATCTAGTTGACGTTACCTATAATTTGATAGATGCAAGTAAATAAATGTTTATATTCATTAGGTATTTAGCAGTCCATAATAGATACCAATTTATTTCTCTGTATGTTGTGTAAATTCCTTCATTCGCCCCATTTTTTTACAACTTTGCGAGTCTTATTTTCAAAGGTCTTCATTCGTAATCTTTTGTTAGTAGAAACTTTTGAAAAATTATAATAACTACACTATGATTATGTAATTTTATACTGTAAGTAAAAAATAAAATTTTCCATATAACTGGTATAAAAACAGAAAATGTATAAGCCTAGTTTCCTCGCAGGTCGTGCGTACGCGCCGGGAGCGCGCTTGAGTTTCACGCAAATAATACACATTTAGCAACAGTTTCAGTGGCTCACACGATCCGCCTCTGCCTAAGCAACGCCGAGTAATTGGTCCCGGTCATGCGATTACGTTTCTAGCCGATTTAATTATCGCGAAATTATCAGTGTGCCGGCCTCCCGCAATTTAGCTATCAATCAAGACGAGAACGGTTATTGGCGTTCTGAGGCGGCCGAGTGGCAATATGGGTTTTCAATAGTTACAGCAAAACTGTAGTGAAAGGTACTGTTGGATTTCATGCACGTACAGCGTAATGTTTGACGTCCTGGTGTCGCCTCGCCTGCGTCAATGCACGTATCCGCTGGCCAAGCAATTATATCTAACATTTTAAACGGTTCGCTTTTTGGTGACATTTTCCGTAAACATTTTTTTTTTTGTGGATTCACGTGCAACTTTTATGGAGCCGTTTTTGTCTAAGGTGTTGTCGTTTTTTTGGGAAAGTATGCAACAAAACCGTAAAAGCACTTGTCACTAACACCACAAAGTTAGTCATGATAGAAAATATTAAATCAACATTGGCACGCTACATAAATATTAGAAAATTATTGAGCAAAATAACCATGAAAAATCATTTGTATTAGGTAAATCAAATCAAACGAATGAAAATATATGTGACAAGAATAAATATTTTGACATTATAAATGGTAAAAAGTTTTTGTACCTTTACGAAATTCATCACACGCTACATTTTGAAGTTTGAATTAATTAATACAAAAGAACTTAGGTATGTGAGCGCCTTCATGTTATTAGGTAGGTATTGTACTGCACCACTACTACTATTGTGGTACTTACTGTGTAATACCTACTGTACGACTGTTAGCAACCTCACTTATTTTCTACTTCATGTATGTAAAGGGTTTAATTTACCATTACGGTTTTAATAAACTTATGAATATTATCGCAATGTTCCAAATCTATGTTGAAATAATTACACAAAACGTGGCGTTCGCTTTTTACAGTTTTGTATCACGCCACGCTTGCTTAATTACCTATACTTACCAACTTTCTATGGCCAATACCTACTACGTATGAAAACACACAATTTTCTACATAAATTCATATCGTGGTCGCAAATCGCAATATTAAAATGGGTTTCACCTATTAAGGCGATGTGTCGCGGACCTCATGTAAACGCGAAATTGAGTTTTTGTTCGTCCGCGCCATTTTGGTCGGTAAGCTTTAGTCTTATCAAGACATAAAGAGACTTATGAATTCATCTTGAATGGCGTTGACAAAAATGTGAATATAAATAATGTGTTGAATAATTCAGCGTGTTATCGGTATGGAGGAGCGCTGTGCGCGTAAAAAGCGAGCGGTCCGCGCGCTGCCCGCCGGAATGCCACTGCGCAGTTTTTACGTAATTGTCCTGATGCACGCACTCATCCATTATCTAACTGACTTAGGCACCCGGGAATACGTTAGTTTTTACCAGCCACTCTAATCATAAACCACTCCATAACTCTAACCTTGCAATAATTTTCCTGGTTCATAAATACTTGAAGTTTCAGGAATACCTAATAATTGTATTTTCATTTTTTGTTTCTGGATAGATATTTCAAAATCCAATCATTTTATTGTAATATAAAATTCTCCCTATATCATAAAATCCCTATGTTTGTTTTCCAAAACATCATTATGTGAATCCCACGTGTTTAAACCCAATAAAAACAAAGCTCGAGATAAATAATAATTAAAAATTCACGTCTCGTCACATGCAGGCTTCATTTAGCCGATGTCAATGATTCTGTAATTATTAATACTAATTTAAAGCTTTCATTGTTATTCTTACCGCCGCCGTGCTCGATTATCGATTTTTTGTGGGGACGCACGTCCACTGTCCTTTTAAATGTTAAAATACAAATGTGATGTGGGTGTGTATTTTGAGGTTTATTACTGGTCAGATAAGGGCTAAAAAGTAAAACTACGGATTGTGTTGCAAGAATTGATTCGCAGCAAGGAACCTGCGTTTACTCACGTTTAGCACTCAATGAAATTGCATCAATCGGTATCGTGTCGCTATTACTGGTATTTTTATTTGAGTCTCTAATTTGATTTTGATTTTTCTTTTATTTCCTTTACCGAGCAGCAGGTGACAGTTTCTTTAGTTCGTTTTTATCTACAAATTGTGTAGGTACTTGCCAGAATTGTGATTCGAATCACAACAGAACGTACTTTTCTGTTTATTAATTACTATTATTGTACCAACACATTATGGTGAAGCTCTTCGTAAAAGTTTAGTTTTCCATGTAATTTTAAGCTAGGTATAATAATCTTATCCATACTAATACTATAAATTCGAAAGTAACTCTGTCTGTCTGTCTGTCTGTATGTTACCTTTTCACGCCTAAACCGCTGAAAGGATTACGATAAAATTTGGTAGAGAGATAGACATGCCATAGGATAGTTTTTATCGACATACCTTGCGAGCGAAACCGCGGGCGGAAGGTAGTGTGGTATGTAGGTTTTGGAATCATCTATAAAATACTCTACCGCGTAAAGTTATAATTATTTTTCAGATATCTTTACCTATTGTTTATTTAACTAGTCTAGATAAAATGTCTCTACTATACCTACCATAGTTACTGATTGTAATTTTGTTTGCTTCAGGCACTCTCCGGCCGCCGGGCCTTATTGGGGGCAGCAAGCCCAAGGTTGCGACCCCTGCAGTGGTCTCCAAGATTGAACAGTACAAAAGAGAGAACCCCACCATCTTCGCCTGGGAGATCCGGGAACGACTTATATCTGAAGGTAAACCTTTCATGTATGGAGATTGTCATAGCTAAGGTTAAAACTAAAGTTTAAAGGAGAAAGGGGTTGAAGGTGACTACTTTACCTATGCATAATACAGGGTACCTGATGCCAGCCTCATAAGATTTAATATCCAATGCTTAATATGTTTTGTGGCTACACAATGATACAATATTATGGGATAAAGGAAGTAGCAACAGTATGGTTGTTGTTGTGTTGTAATTAAATGCATTCTTGTCGATGTAGGTATAACTGTATAACTCTTTGAAGCTGGCTGTACCTGTTATTTTATATCAATGTAGGTTTAACATATATTTAACCCAATAATTGAAATCGATTAAACGTACAGACAAACGTATTCTAATGTGCGCTTTGATAGAAAAGGAAAATCAGGAAAAATCTAAAAGATGAATGAAAACCATAAAGCTCCTAAGTTATGACTCTAAAATAATCAACATTTCTGCATTTATAATTATACACCAATTACGTACAGGATATGGCAACAGTATTGCTAATATTCGAACTACGGACCGGCGAAATTTCTCAACTAGGTTGCGCATTCACACAATTTTCCAATGGCATCAGAGCTTTCATCGTTCAAATTGCTTTGGGCTTAAATTTCCAGGAAGTGTCAAATACGTGAGTTCTTTACATTAATCAATATAGGTAATGCAATTAATAAATCGTGTCTCAGCCTAATTGCTTTTCGAATAAAATGCTCAATGAATAAATTAATTTCCTAGTAATGACTCGGGCCACGATTTTCCGGAAATTGTAGTTATACAGAAATACTTTTTTTTCTATGGAATAACTATCAAGATCATAGCGTATTTCTATTATCGAGATAGTCTCCAAATAGTGGGATTGTCTAATTCCCTGATATTTCTATAATCGAGATAGTCTCCAAATAGTGCAATTGTCCAATTCCCTGATATTTCTGTGATCAAGATAGTCTCCAAATAGTGCAATTGTTCAATTCCCTGATATTTCTATGATCGAGATAGTCTCCAAATAGTGCAATTGTCCAATTCCCTGATATTTCTATGATCGAGATAGTCTCCAAATAGTGCAATTGTCCAATTCCCTGATATTTCTATGATCGAAATAGTCTCCAAATAGTGCAATTGTCCAATTCCCTGATATTTCTATGATCGAGATAGTCTCCAAATAGTGCAATTGTCCAATTCCCTGATATTTCTATGATCGAGATAATCTTCGAATAGAGGAATTGTCCAATTCCCTGATTTTCTTCAACTCCCAGATCATGGAAACAAACAATTACCGCCATCAACCGTAGGTACCTCTATAGCCGTTTCCTAAGCGTGTGCCGTGAATGCTGTGGGCTATCACGAGTGGACCGATGTAACTGTGCTCACCCGACGTGCACCCGCTAACGTGACGCACACATTGTTCGGCCATTTTGTTGGTACTGCTATTATAATAGTCCAGCTTTAGGTTTTTTGCAATTTGCAATCATTAATCATCATCTGCCTAGCCTTTTCCCAACTCGGTCGGCTTCCAGTCTAACCGGATGCAGCCGAATACCAGTATTTTACATGGAGCGACAGCCTATCTGACCTCCACACCCCAATTACTGGGTAATACGATACCCCTTGATAAGACTGGTTGTCAGACTTTCGGGCTTCTGACTACCCGTAACGACTGTCAAAGATCCACGAATGACAGCCGGGACCAACGCCTTAACGTGCTTTCCGAGGCACGGAGGGGTCACGGTATGTCTGTGGATAGTCACCCATCCACAGACCAACCGCGGCACGCGTAGCTTAACCTGATCGATCGACCTGTGCGGCTGTTATTATTTAGCCACGGGCCCCTCATCAATCTATCTAAATATATAAAACTCAAAGGTGACTGACTGACTGACATAGTGATCTATCAACGCACAGCCCAAACCACTGGAGGGATCGGGCTGAAATTTGGCATGCAGGTAGATGTTATGACGTAGGCATCCGCTAAGAAAGGATTTTTCGAAATTCCACCCCTAAGAGGATTCACCCTCTTAACCCTCCGTCCGGGTGAAATTTCACGCGGACGAAGTCGCGGGCGGAAACTAGTCATTAATATATCCCTTTAAGTTAGATTTCTTCCATAAGCACTTTTCGAGATTTGTTCTTACTCCTTTATTTATAAACGTTGCTTAAAGTTAAGTAATGATTAGCGACTGTTTAACCATACATTTTTGACGTTTAAATGACTCGTAACTTTAATCAACGTTTATCAATAAACCCCTATATGTCCACGTCGAGACCATAAAATTACAAGATTTTCCTATAAAAACGAACGCAGTAATAACAACTTTATGTACAAAAATACTAATCTGTAGCTTGGTATATTATTCTAAACAAAAAAAAAAAAACAAAACACCTCCTCATCTATCAATTCTGTCAATCAAAATTCAAGTTCATTCGGGTCTATCCGAAGGATCTCTAGTTATAATAATATAATAAAACGAACGTCGCGTAATACCGGTGAGCGACTCAAGTTACAGGCATTGCGTGCGCGCACACACGATATGGAACCGTCGGATCATCGAATTATTACCGAGTTACCTTATTAAAATAATTTATGGCAATTTACAGATTCTTATTAACTTGATGAGGAGCGTTCTTGAGACGTGTTTTGATAAATCGCGGCTGGATGACGTGCGAATTGTGTAGCTCGAGTAATTGAGATAGATTTGTCTAGGAACTAGATACATAGTTTGAAACTAGTAAATAATTAGAAATAGGAGTACCTATGTCTATATTATCTTGTCTAATGTTATCGGTATATCTTAAACTTACTTCTTGTTTTAATATAAAATATACCTTTTGAGCTTATGACACTCGGCAATACTGTTAGCTACATAACTTACCATTAGTAAAAGAAATTTCAGAATCGGTTAGCAGTTCCGAAGATTACCCCTACATACAAACTGACAAATTCAGGATCCTGCTTGTGTAGCCACTAGCAGCGGTCATTAAATTTTCGGAAAACTTAGATTTTCTGATGAGCTTAAAGATTTTGCTTCAAGTATACTGAAAGCTCACACTTTACTGAATAATCTGAAGTTGAGAAAACATAATACCTACAGAGAATTAATTTTATTTGATACCTAAACAAAAACTACACCGGCATGAAAAAATAAGGTCACCTAAGCCACACACTGCGAACCGCTCTGTTTGCCCAGAAACCAAACACTTATCTAATTATAGGATTAAAGTCTTTGAGTAATGAACTTTAGATGAGTGTCAAACAGTTTCGGCAGGGCAATAGGCAAAGCCATCCAAGTGCAAGCCCGAATATGGTCTGTTAGTTTTGTAAATGGCCGCCGTGGCTGACAGCGGATATGTAATTTGAGAACATCTATTGGATTTTGTGTCTATGTGCGAGCAATATAATGCTTTAGATTTCATTATGTTATGTAAGTTGGTCTTTAAACCAGGTTTCATATATAAAAGTTGACTGTAAAGCTTTAGTTTTGGCAAATATGGGCAAGGAATGCTGCATCCTGATCTTAGATGTTTAAAGCACAAGGGTTTTAACTAAAAAACTTCCCTATTCATTAGAGACTATTTATTTCCTTAGTTGAAATGTATACTATAATAACATTTTGAAAGATTGAATGTAATTACGTCACATATTATTGCTGCAGGACTGTTCATTATCCATGTCATTATGAATGTAGTCGTGCATTAAAATATATATTATACATATTTATTCATTACCTCTTCGCACGTTGAGTGTACACCATGTGTACCGATAACAATAAAACTTCTATTGTATCTGCCAATTAAACGCGCGACGGATAAGAATCATCATCCTACGGGTCGGGAACAGAAGATCTAAATTGTAAATAATTCCTAAGTTTAGTCGACTAATCTTGAAGTTTAGTATGCATTAACCATAGCATATATTAAATAGAAAATTATGTCAATCTGTTTTTCTTTGATCTCAAGATCAAATGAAACAATTTTGACAAAATTTCTACGCAATGAAGAGTGATAAATAAGAATGTCGCGTAGTGCCGCGGGCCCGAAGCCAACTGCACAATAAATGTGTCACTATACCCGAGAGCTTTGATTATAAAGATGTCGGTGTTACACATATGCAAGTATATTTATATATAATGGTATTATAATAAAATAAAAAGCACCAATTTCCTCCGGCGAAATGTAACATTTTCACAATTTTAAGTTATTATTCGGTTTCCACTCATTATTTTTTATGTTCTCACAGTAAAATTCAAATTATTTTTATAATTTTTAGTATTTGATACAGCTCTTCACAACAATTGCAGCCTGAGACTGCTCACAAATTTCCACTTTGTTAGCCATAGTACAAACATAACTATTAGAGTGGACATTTACTGAAATGTCTTCTCCTATAACGTTACCACGACACACGAACATGCGCACACATATCTTAGAGTACGATGGGCGTCTTTAGCTCAGAGGCCAACGAGCCAATTGCGATAATTGCACCAACGACACCTCTCGTGCCCATGCGTGACGTTAAACGTCGCCAACTGAAACAAAAGACGGCTTAAGCGCCAACAATCCGTTCAATCTATTTGTATCCAACAGCCGAGCAAATTAAAGCTCAAAATCGCAAGAATAAATAAACGTCATTAAAGCGTTCGTCGTCAAAGGACGTTCTTCGCCTTGATGTTTCTCTAGTGTAGTTCAGTTCGGTAGGGTGCATGCGATCGCATTGGAACTGGTTTTGCTTACAAGACCACTTCTGGTTTACGATATCAGTGGGGACCGGATTAGGAGACGATAACATTCTTGATGGGAAACACTGTGCTAAACTGAGTTGTTAAATTGGTTCGCAGCCATTAAATCCGCAGGGGGCGCCGTAACTTCAGAGCACATGATTGGGTTAACGTCTATATAAAACACGTTTTATTTACATGATTTTATAATACTTGGAAAACATTTCTTGTAGGTCAGGCTAAATAATATTTATAAAGTAAAAATAAGCACAACAAAAACCTTTTCCTGATATATGTAGAGTCATTTATGTAGAGTAAAGAACTTGAATATATGTGTAGGTAGGAAGTGGGTACAAATTTTCTTCAGATAAGCGCCTCAACAAGTGCAAAATGAAGTAATATAATTTTGATTATGAATATGTGAACGAGTTCTTACGAACGAGGGGTCGGACAATTGCTCAGTGAACGCTTTTATTTTTTTATGTTTTTTTGTTCTTATCTCTGCGGCTGGCTGACATTATCGTCATTTGTTGAAATGTGTTTAAAATAATTGCTCGAGCGCAGTGAGCGCTCATGCCTCCGTTGTATGCGAAAATTGCACGCGATCCCACGTCAGTCGGTTGTTTTGCGTAAATGCTCACATATTTGTCGTAAATGTTACTGTATTTAAATAAATTCTGCTGCATTTTGACTCAAAACATTTAAAATTTACCGCTAACTTTTGCGGGTTCGATTTAATACAAAATTGAATGGCTTTATTGCATCTGGAATGCTTTGTTCAATTTGAACGGTCCAGGGTTGTAGTTATGATTGATTCCATTTGATCGGTCGATGGTTTCGGTGTATCAAAGTGTGTTGACCGGCGCGGACCACCTGCTGGCTAGGGAGCCCGAATAGCTATTGCTGCTACAGAAGTATTAATCTATAGAGCAGACCTCATAACTGGATTTTGTTCCAATTTTCCTTGTTCTGGCAAAAACACTTCTTGTCCTTGTTGATTTTGAAGTCAGATTTGTCTTTTGGGTAATAAACAATTGTTTCTAGTTCTGTTCTCTTTTGCAGATTATTTTACTTATTAAAATTGAGTCCGTACTATTATTTTTCTAAATCAAAAATCTTTTCGATTCATACTTTATTATTTTTCAGAGAACGAACGTTTCTAACTCTGTGGCTCGGTCAGAAATATTTCTAAGTAGGTAATAGAAATTTAATCAAATTATAACAAAATGATCACGCTCAACAGCCGAGCCTTTTGTCATAAGCGCGTGCCCGAGCAACGCGCACTACTTCACTTGGCTAAATTGATTAAAGTTACATCTGCATTGTCGGCACGTATTCCTACACTTAATTTAATTTCTTTAACGATAATATTCAGTTCAGGAAATATAATAGTCTGCTGCTGTTGAAAACTATCAATCACATTATTTCAAGATTTTGATAGTAAAAAATCCATCTTTCATAATATATTTATAAAAATATGGAACGTTTCGAACGGCCCAATTTATTTTAACTTAATATTTATACAAACGGTGACTACAAAAGGAATGTGTCAAAAACGCAACCACTCGAGAGCGGTGCGCGTCTGTCGATCGGTTGCCGACGAGCAGTTATTAAAACAGAGCAGCTCATCGAAGCCGGCTAAATTTTAATAAGGTATCCACTACCGTCTTTGTTAGCCGTGACGAGGCAGTTTTGGACAATGGCTTGCGCAACTTATCGACTAAATCGATATCGGTTTACGAGGCGTTACGGGCGGCTCTAGCTACTGACCATATTTTGATTAATTGCATTCTTAGCCCACAAACTGTATGGGTTACGTGGAGGCCCAAATTATTGGCTGGCGCCGATTAATTAGCGAAACGGATGACGAGTAAGTTTACGGTTGGGGAGTTAAAATGTTTTGGTCGGCCATAAAAACACTTGTATAATTTATTATTCCTTGTTAATGTTGTTTTTATGATTCTTGTTTAGCGATCATATTGAAAACTTACATTTCCGATGGTCGTTCTTATTTGTTTCTAATTTCTCCGAATCATTATTTTACTACGGTACAAGTTACTACGAGATAAAGGGAAACGTTTTTTTGTGAGTCTTTTGACATTTACTAACAAGGTCCCACCTCGTTTGCCGTTATTGTACGGTCGAAATAAATCAAATCGATCTCTACACAGCTTCCAATAAACCGATACATTTATTGATTTGTTACAGCATTAAATTGGTTCCCAGCAGTGCATCACATCAACAGTGTTGCCCGCCGTCGGGAGGGTCACGGTCATGATTTCGGATTTCGGTTTTGGAGAATCTTTAATCGTCGCTTGTAAAATGTACATGGCGCTATAAAAACATGTTTTGATCGGTTTTTGTTTAGCTATTGTCGTGTTATTGAATTACCTAATGGGCTTTGTGAGTTTTGAAAGTGGCGAAAGTTGCACAAGAATGGTATCTGTACATAAACAAATCGTTCCGATTATCGTTTATTGTAATCCTATTGGCAGCGATCGAATTGTGAGTTGTCATTTTGCTTTTAATTGTTGCTGTACAGGTTGTTATTCAAATGATATGGGAGCTAGATATTGCAGGGCGATTATTCATTGCGGGTTGGCACATCCTTTGTGACTTTGGCCATTGAGAGCTAATTGAAACGAGTGGACGCGTGTGCGTAGGGTAGGCGTTTAGCGCAACGGTTGCGCGAGGCCCCCTGGAGGTACAGACACCTTTTTACTCAGTCGACGCGGCGGGTGCCGCTTGATTGCATCCGATCTCATCGTTTTATGTTCCCCATAAAGCCAACAATAATTCATTTAGACGACGTGACGCCACTCATTCGTTAACTGGTTCTAGACGTTCGATGAGGACGTGATTTTTATTTTGGAGCGACAGCAGTGAAGGAAGCGACTAATCGTCTTCAAATTAGAATTTGAGCTTTGATGGAAAACTTTTCTACTAAGAAACGGGGACTTCAAAAGAGCGTATAATTAACTACTTAATAAACGGCAAAGCAGGCGCCTACAAGTCTGATTGGACTTGCAACATACTTTTATAGAAAGAGCAAGCCGTTAACAAGGTTTTTCATGATCTTTAAGATGTCACACAAAATTCTCAAAAATCTGCCACAGACAGAGTGCAAATTCTATCAATTAATTGATAGAATTTGCACTCTGTCTGTGGCAGATTGATCTACTTTTTATGATTTTGTGTGAATGATAGAAAAGCTGAATTTGAACTTCCCTTTTCTGAAGTACAGTTTTAATTCCGCGTTAAATAAAATACTTAGCTTCTCGGTGGATGTTGTCCATTACATTTAATTACTATGTTGGACCAGCTGCGATCTTAGCCGAGATTTCACTTAGGTACCTAAGCTTTAAAGAATAAAATGCTTTACCTATTCTACTTGATAAATTGCAGAGCAATCTGACTGTGTAGACAAACCATTGCAGTTGCCTAATTAAGTAACAATACTTAACATCTGTTTAATGCCGCACCCACACATAGACAAAGCTTCCACAGGATATCAGAACATAAAGTTATAAATTGATTATTGATAGTGTCTTGCAGATTGAGATCAAACAGCTACCCTATTTAGTACAGACACAATTGTTTATCAAAGTCTACTTGGAATTTATTCATCATTTTTGAATAATGTTTATCCTAACAGACCACTAAATAATATCGGAATTCGTGCCTAATAAGTACTACAAGTTACACAAACGATTTTGCCAAGTAACCGTCAAGCTAATTAATTACAGTCGTTTGAAATATTGTCTAAAACTAATTAGCGTGGTTCGATAGAATCCGACATCCGTCGCGTTACCAGTCGAACGTATCGAAGAACCGGTATAAGTAAAACAAACAAACAAATTCATTCCAAACCATTAGGCACGAGATCCGACTGTTAATGTCTCAATTTAGAAACGAGCGTAAATCTTCAAAGGCGTGACAATTACTGTTACTTCCCGGCATTACAAACAAAAAGGTTTTCCGTCAATTATCGATAAATTAACCCGATTAAACAGTCTATAGCCAGACGGCGCCGGAGTGCCTTATCTTTGGACATGCCACGCTTTTAGGCAGGTACCAACTAACAACACTCCGACGCAGAAACATTAAGATTTTTAAACCAATTTGCTTTTTATTAGGATGCCATGGGAAACTAAATCACTTGCTTGATATTTAATATAACACTGAATATTTCAATTTCTGCTTTCATTCAAGAAGCACGCAACAATTAAAGCCGATAAAATAATTATTGTTACGTATCAACACCTATTATTCTGTCTGCACTAATTGCAGTAGGTAATGCAATCGCTTTCGTAAAGCGCGCACGTATAAATGTTGTTAATTCGATAATTAATCGCTTTCCGCCGTTTAATGATAGAACAAGAAAAAACTACATCGCTTTTAATTGTGCCGTTACCGCCAGACCCTGCGTACTGATGTATAAGATGCTCTTTATGTTGTAGACATCTAACCTTTTAATAGAAGCGAACCCTATTGTGACTAATCATGATTAAACGACTTTAGACAAATTGCATGACCGTGACTAAGCATGTAGGATCCGGGCCCGATCCCAAATCATTAAAAGAACAATTATAGATATCGCATTCCCACCTGCAACCTGTTGATGGATAATGATCTGGCTCTAAACAAATAGTTGAACTAAGACCACTGATCGGCGCACATTGTCAGTGAAGCCTTCAATAAAAACGCAATTGATATTGGCAAACTAAACTTGTTTATACTCATTATAATCATAACTACTCGTTAAATGCAATCAACTGCTGAAAAGTGAATGATTTCGCACCATGCCGACTGTTGAACATGTTATCAGATCATTGACAGTAACGCGTTTAAAGATACGTTTTTTTTTTTATAACAAAGTTATCGACTTATCCAAATTGAAAACACGCCCGCTTAGAACGTTGTCGATCGAAACTATCGATAGGCTACGTGCTTGTTACTAGACAAAAACCAATTTAACTGTTCTGTTAAAGATCATTGAAGTTTTTTGTCATTTAAAAGAATAGAAAACGAAGTAGATTAAGTAGCGGCGACGCGTCGCTGAGCTCCTACAAAACGTTAAGAGATTTTCAACGGTTTGTTTTATTTCTGAAAAACGGCTGCTTCCATTATAATTAGAGATCTTGACTGGTAAGTGATGACTAGTCACCATTATAGTGTTCTCAGTCACATCAAGCTTTTGACGTCCAGCGGCACAGAAGGCGTTTCTATCGAGCCTTCGTCTCAACTCACCGATTATGAGCCAAACAAATTGTGTAGAGCCCACCTTTTTATGTGTGACGTGCTAACAATGAACCAAGCCGCGCAACTGATCATTACCATTATACTATATAAGGCTTTGTGTTTTGAGTAAATTATAACAGGTACGTTTTGTGTTTTATTTGATACGTCAAGCGGTGGTTGCGCTGAAGCGCGCCGGACGCCTCACAATAGCGCTTCATTATCAACGGTGACCGCCTTTAAATCCATCTGTATAAATCGCGATAGTCTCAACTCGTTATTATAATAATTATTATTCATGTCTGTGAGGTCCATCAAATCATTTCCTTATAACAAACAATTGACAGGGTGGCAAACGCGATGGTGCAACTTTGTTTAGCGAGTCGTGTCTAGAAAATGTCTCCTTATCCGCTCACGTGAACAACAATCATTAAGCAATTAGGTTCAATTATTGTTCCTGGATATAATTGTCCTAAGTTAGTCTGTACTAGCTTAAATGACAGGCTTGCAATAAATGGATCTATTTTACGTAAATGCAGACAAATTACCTTTGACCATTGGTATGGTACGATAAAGTGTGAGTTATACCTGAAGAACAGCCAGTTGTTATTCTTATTAGCTATGAAAATTGTTTGGTATTACGAGTGTTATATGGTTTAGTAAGTACTTTTGTCGATTGCATTACATAGGTTCGTACTAGTCTTACCTATATGAACACGCTAGGACTGTAATGTAGTTACCTATCCTGCATTTGGAATTACATGTCCAAAAATGTAAACAAATAATATGTGGTTTTGGAAAAACTACTCTAATTTCCACAACATAAAGTGGAACTGTGTTGACTTTTTCAATAGTACTAGTTATTCTAAAATCAACTTAATTTACATTAAGATGATATTTGTTGAAGTGCAAAAAACATCAATTGGAAACATGGACTTGAACATACTTTACAATCGACCGATATGGTTGAAAGTCTTCCCCATTCCTGACATTTATGTCTTATTCAGTTCACAAGTCATTCGGTACCTGTAATTAGCACGTCCTTAGAACTGCACCGTTTGATCAATTAAAGGTAGGTAGGTATCGGCTAATAAATGGACATAAGGGTGGTTGCCACCGTTTCTGTTATTATGCGCCCTAAACATCAGTGTTGTGTTTATACGAACAACTGTCATTTTTACACCTTCAATTTAATAAACAATGCAGTAGGCTTTTTAGTCAGGCATATATTGTTGATTTCAGGCGCTTAGAGACCCTTTTTCCATTAGGTTTCTTTTGTTCTTATAAATTTGAAGAGGATGTGTAATATTCTAGTCAATTTTACTGTCTTGTTAAAATCAATCCGCTGGAAGCACAACACCGCACCCTAATTGTTTAACACACTATTACTCTCAATTTTAATCATTTTTAAGCTTATTGTTAATCCATTGCTCCATATGTTCGAAAAATGTGAATAACGCAATGAATGTTTTTGAACTGTCAAAATGAAAGCCATTGCTACTGATAGTGTGTTACGCAATTACCCTGCCGATCGAAGTGGTGATGCTTGGTGGAAATGGTTGTTGGGGTTTTCTCGTCGTTGACGGATATCTCGGTATTTGTTGTAAGTACGTAATTAGTTCACACCAAACCAATTTTAAATTCAATAGCTTAGTTATGGATACAGTTTAAAGTTATGTTTGTTTAGTTATCTGAGCCGCACAATGTGATGTTATTATTGATCGACCCGGAATTTAGCTCGTCACGAAGTTTAGTTACGGCTGAATAGAGTGATTATTTTATAATTAGGTACGCGTAAACGTATTTCTGCTGTATGAGTATTAATGGAGACAATGGTGATGCTACCAGCAGGTGCTGCAGTTTTGATTATATACTTCCACAAAATTTCAGTGTTTCTAAATAGGTACATAGAACCTTAACTACTAACTCAAATATAGTTTATAGGTAAGCCGGAAAATGCAGGGTAAGCTACGTGTATAGTGATAATAAATATAAATAAATCAAATACTCTTACAGTACACTAGACACTAACCAACAAATTGCACGAATAACATAAAAGACCAATCAAAAGCCAGTTATTTAAAACAGTTCAGTGGCTACGCGCTCGGTAGCTCAACAACGCTCGGTAGCTCAACAACGAATCCTACGACAATTACACTCGGACAGGCTATGATTAAATTATGGCACTTACTCGGAGTGTTTCCTGAAAATTACATGGGATGGCTCTCCAAGGCTGCGCCGGCACGCGATCTGTGCACGCAGTTAACTCGCGCGCACATTTAGTTTACGTTACGACACGTTCTGGGACTCGATAGCTTTGTGCGCTAATGACTACCGAGTTGATCAAGCGGTCACTGTAGAATTTGTCTCGACTATTCTTCATATATATCAGTAGCGATCCGCTCCTGCTTTGCATGGGTGCAATGGCTATATAACAAAACATTGAGGTTTTTGTGCTAATTCTAAGTTAAATAATAATAATAATAATATTCCACAACTATCACACAACGCCGTCTAGTCTCAAGCTAAGCAGAGCTTGTGTTATGAGTACTAGACAACTGATAAACATACTTATATATTTCTAAATACATACATATATAGATAAATTACACCCAGACACAGAACAAATGATCATGCTCATCACACAAACATTTGTCCTGGGTGGGAATCGAACCCACGACCTCCGGCATAGCAGTCATAGTCACTGACCACTAGACCAACAGGCCAGTCGCCAAATATTAATGTATTATATACTTAAACCATTATGGATGGTGAAAACAGCATCAAAATCCGTTGGGTAGTTTAGAAGAACAACGCGGTCACACAGACATACACGAAAAGTGAATTTAATTTATAATATGTATATAAATATATATGTATAGATAGATCTCTCGTACTTGCGATTTCTAAGCTAATCAGAGCTTACAGACCAAAGATTAAGGTAAAAGGCTCGGATTGGGGGAATCACTGCTTTTGCCGAGATCTATGTAGGTAAGTAGAACAGTTAAGCCTTGTGTCATCGGAAGGGTTCTAATGTGACGAGGAAGACTGCGTTGTTAATAATGTAGTCGTACACACCCCAATGAAAAGGCTCTTCCTATGATTTGTAGGATACAGCAGACAGTTCCACGTATGTCAATCACATTGTGATTATCAACAATCCGCCTACGAAGCTTAGGTAGGCAATGATTATGGCGTTACCGCGTAACCTTTAAATTACAGAGCAGGGAATGTTCTCTTATGGGTAATTTAAAAGTTAACTACATATACCTACACCTTAAGTGATTCAAATTCAGTGCTATTCAACAACGATATGTTGACACTGCTGAGGAAAAGATTTTGTTGTTTCATAGAAAAAATCATACAGTGACGATTTTAATCGATCAAGTTACTTAACATACTCGTGTCATTTTATGCCGTATTTTCAATAATTTACAACTCAAACTCGTGCAGAATATAATTGTGTAACTTAAGCTGATTGTACCACTTAATGCTATAAGTGCAGGGCATTTTAAAACGCGACCAATGACGCATCGGTTTTAACGCGCGCCCGTAATTTTATGCACATTTGTACTGCGTTCTAAGAGACATCGGGTTTCAAAACTGCACACATAATTGCTATATTCGTGCTCAAAGCGAAATGTTTCTAGCAAGGTGTATATATATTAACACTAAATACAGCTCACTGAGTACAACCATCGCAGTATTACTTAAGTTGAAAAAACAACATTCACTGGCGCACGTTGTTGTAATTTTAACGTTTTCTTTTCAATATTAGTGATTTTGGAGTGGTGACTTTGTCAGAATCTCAACTACAGAATGCCGATATGGATTCCAAAGGATTGGGCTTTTATTTTTGCGACCATAGTAGGTACTGAGTAGAGAATCCTTTACCCAAATATTGTTCAAAAACTACCAACTAAACTGCTGCGTAGCAGCGTAGCCATGAAGCGTAGCGTCGTAGCAACCAAATACTCTATCAAACTTTAAAATAATCTATCTAACAATGTTAATTATCCTTTGTCCACAGGCGTCTGCACAAATGCGACAGCTCCTAGCGTATCTTCGATCAACAGGATACTTCGGAACAGAGCTGCTGAACGTGCAGCGGCGGAGTTCGCAAGGGCTGCCGGCTACGGGCTGTATGCTGCTCCTCCGCCGTATGGAGCATTCCCATGGGGTGGTGGTGGCGGGGTATGGCCCCCCGGCTCACTGCCCCTACCCCCCGGAGTACCTGGCCCTCAGTCAGGAATGCCACACCCTGACGTCAACCAAGGGTTCCTAACGTCTGGCAGAGGACTAATCGGTGAGATTTTTTTGTTTGTTATCAAATTATAACGTTCAAGCATGATTCTATTGTACAAAATTATGTTGAATCTTCACATAAATACCGTGACACTTTTTACCATGAATTCCTACTCATTCGTGACTGTTTTTGCCGAAACAGATGTAGACGGCGACGACTCCGGCTCTCTCGACGGAGAACAACCAAAGTTCAGACGGAATCGCACGACTTTTAGCCAAGACCAGCTCGAAGAACTGGAGAAGGAATTTGAAAAATCCCACTACCCATGCGTCTCTACACGAGAACGACTGGCGTCCAAAACGTCGTTATCAGAAGCACGAGTTCAGGTAAAGATCTCTAATTTACTGGACCGTTTGCATAACTACATAAATCTATATAATTTGAGCCAGCCAAAGATGTCAAATCAAAGTTGCCACTCTTTGTCAATTTGCATTAATTTGAATTTGTTAAAACTGTGAAGACAGAATACTAATCATTTTTATTTACCGTTACTGACAGGTTTGGTTTTCCAACAGACGAGCCAAGTGGAGACGCCACCAGCGCATGAACCTCCTGAAGCGCGGTGGCGCCTCGCCCCCGCACCGCCCCCCCCACTCCCCCCCTTCCCGCTCGCGCTCGCGCTCGCGCTCCCTGTCGCCCGCGCGCATGTCCTACCACACCCCGCAGATGGGCGGCGAGAATAGCGCCTTCAAGGCTCTCTCGCACCAGGACACCAACGCCCTGAAGGCCTTCGCGCACCAACAGTTCGACGCCAACGCACTGAAAGCGCTGTCGCAGCACACCAACTTCGATGGAAGTGCTTTTAAGCCACATCCTGCTTTAGAGAACAGCGCCTTTAAATCGCTTGTACCACATTCGGCGGCTGCAGCACTACTAGCAGCGCAGTCCATCCAGTTAGCCCGAGGATACGAGTCCCACTCGGACTCGGACGAGGAGATCAACGTGCACGACGAGAGTGACAACGAGGACCGGCGCACGCGCACGTCGCGCTCGGCGTCGCCGTGCCGGCCGCGCGCCACGTCCAACGACCTACCACTACAACTAACTAAACACGATCGTTGATACAGTCATTATCATTAATTTATTTACATTTTACCTACATAAAGTATTACAATTATCATTCCTATCGAATGTCCATGTTCCGAATAATTATGTAAATTAAGATTCTAGAGTGCTAATACTCCAGTTAGTTTGTAAATTAATGTAAATACCTATGTAGATATTGGAGTTTGTTGTTAATTAGTGTAAAGAAGACGAGAATGATTAATTTTAATGATGCACAAACTATCCCGTTTAGTAGGTATATAAGAAAATAGTTGGTGATTTGTTGAACTGTTTTGGCCTGGGGTACACTTCAAATAATAAACTCGATTTCAATGGATATTGTTATGGTAAAGGTGTATAGTTGTAAAAAAGTTGAACCTTCGCGACTGAAGTTGCTCGGTGCACCCTAGTGCAACACTTATTAGGACCAATTTCATCATGGCGTTCACTTTGAACGCGATCAGCACATCTAAACCGTGTTCAAGAGCTGTCAGTGTCAATTTTCAATAACGATAATGACAGTGACAGATCTAAACGCGGTTTAAATGGGCTGATCGCGTTCAGTTTCATTAAATTCGCCTTTAGTAATAGACTTGGATACTAACTGGTTTGTGTTTAGTTGTTGTGATACTTCGAGGGAGTATACCAAAGTAATATTATCAATGGTAAAAAGTATGGTTTCAGGAGATAAAAGTTCCTAACGCTTTTCATATCTACCGAATACAAAATTTAGATGTATTTACACCAATTTTAGACGATTACAAACATTTGAAAAGTATTTGTTAGACAATGAATCAGGTCACTAAATTATATGATTTCGGCACTATTTTATAGAATTCGTTTATATGGGCACTTTGCATTCCAACGATGGCCCAGATTGCCCTTAAGTAGTTATTTTTGTAAATATTGTTACAATTGAGCGTTGTATACTATTTATTGCTTAAAAGAATAATAATTATTGTAAAATATAGGAGACAGGTTTACATACGTACCTAAATATTACAAAAATATGAAAATAAATACCTAATTAAAAAAATGTTTTGGTTTCCTTTTCCTGTATCGGATGAACATACCAACCACACAATGCCGAAAAAAAAGAAGTAGTCCACAATATCCACTCAAGAGTGGGTGGAGAAGGCTATCAAAGACGAGAAGTGGCACGACTTTTTACAAACATTCGTAAGTATTACGTAAGTACCTACTACTGCAAATACACAGTTCCGAATGAAAAAAGGCCCTAAGCTATCAAATTGAAGAGGCTGGCGGGTTCGATTCCGGCAAAGAACAGTAGGACAGCCGGTCTGATATTTATGAAACCCACGATATATTTATGATTTTAAATAAGAATAGAGTGAAGTAAAAACAATAATAAGAGAGACACAGCTAGTAGAAAAAAATCATAGAACAGTTAGAGAACATTAAACACCGCGTTGTCAAATTAGAAATATAAATATCTACTGAAAGAGAGTTATAAAACACTAAGATCTCAACACAGCTTTAGGAATAACAATTTACATGGTTATCAAAAAGAGAAGTTATCAAAATGTTGTTAGATGGAGTTCCCATTAAATCAAAGTCACGATTTCACTTGGCAAAGATGACATAACAACACAAAGAAAGAATAGAAAGAAAGAAAATACATAACCCAGGTTAAGGGGACTACATGACCTAAAGCGCGGTCACTGTCTGACTGCATAGAAAATAAAGAAAAGCGCGATGAATGTGATTAGGTATTACGCTGTTAATTTGCAAAAAATATGAAGCGATTATCTATTTACAAAAAATCTATTAATAGGACTAAATAATTAAAACACTAGTGCTTTAGTATGTTGCTTGTAGAATGATCTGACAAACAAATCAGAATGATTGTATGTATATTAGTGTAGTTTTTATTGTACAAAGAAAGTTTTTAGAGGTATCTTCATGATGTTTTTCTATCATATCAAATTAGTTGTATTATGTTTTCAACTCACTATCTACCCAGCGTAATATATCCTGAAGAATATCTTTTCTGATTTTGTTTACTGTAGTCGATAATATACTTTTATTGCTTCTAAAACTTGCGTTTTTTGCGTTTAGGTCCTGTAATCCCCTTAATGAAAAGCTTAAAGACAAAGAAACGATCTTTGGCCAGTAAGCTTTAGATAACAAATTACAACAGAAAGGCAATTTATCGAAAGTAGGGCAAAGATAAACTCTCTTAATAATATCATAATTATTGTATCCTTCATAAAGGGCTTGAAAACACTTAACTTTAACAAAAAAAAGTCATATCAAATCCGGCAATTCGTCGGTTATTAAATCCACGAAGGATAGAGTTGTGATTCTCCTTTGCCCGTATTGCAACGACAATTATCCCTTTTTTCCGTATTGTTATTAAACCGATTCACTCCTTCCCGGATATCGACAATCATGTTGGTGAAAGCTGATCGGAATCAGCAGAAAAACCTGGTTGGAGTAACAATGGTTGTCTTAAAGTATAGTTCTACCAGAATCGCATGGCAAAATTTTGTTTGTGATTTTCAGATTGACATTACCATTATGAAAATCACTTTTCTTTCACTACGTTTCTTTTCTACCTATCAATAAAACCTAGTCAACAAACAAGCTTTATCATGTTGGTTGGCTTTCAGAAAAACCCAGTTAAAGTAAAAATAATTCTACTTTGCGTCGCCTTATATCATGAACAGCGTCACTAGGTGTAGGTTCAATAATAATTTAATGGTATAAAGATGTGATGCCATGCCTAGAGCTAAATGCAGAAACATTCAGAAGGAAACGTTCTTAAATAAGTTAGTATCAGTAAGTTGTTATTATTATAATGATTAATAAAAAAAAAGTGACATCGTATTAACATTTGAGTTTAATAAAAAGGGCGACTGTTGGCAAAGAACTGGGGGCCTAAAAAGGCCTCTTTGGAGAATCATAGAAGGATAACATTATGAATTATAATATTGCGAAGACAGTCTGTGTTTTTCTTTTTTTCACTGCACTACGTAGGTACAATCAAAGAGATTGGGATTGGATTTGGATTGGATTGATTGGTATTGTAGCACAGACAAAAAAAAACTGAAAAATGCTTCACCAACGGGATTTGATACGATTAACTTAACAGTTAACTGTCCATTACGATAACATAATGGACAGTTAACTGTTAAGTTAATCATAAAAGGATAACCTTTTATGATTCTGCCGAAGTGGCCTTTTTGGGCCGCCTGATCTGCTTGACGGGTGCCTAAAATATATTTATATTTGAAAGCTCAGACTCCTTCAGTTTGTCATAGGCTTTACCTATCAACGGAATGTCGGGATACTATGACGTCAACCATACCTGCGGTACCTATCGTAAGAGGGAAGGATAATAAATAAGAAGTTAAGTACCTATCTGAAAATATACGCAGCAAGCACAACTCCAAATGTTTAGAGACCAGACGTTATTGGGCATAAAATGTCCACTTGACCTAATCATAAGCTAGACAGTAGACGCAAATGGAGAAATAATATCTTATATTTATATTGTATATGTAGTTTGCGAGTAAATGTGCATATTATGTAGATGTAGTATCATTAACAAATTGGCGATGGCGCAGAAACTTTATAGCGTAGCAAGAGAACGCGAACAACCTTATTCTGGTTGATTTCTAAGAACATTAGATTCGTTTGTAGTCAAGGCAATAGTCAAAAGTGACTATTGCCTATTGTATAATTGAAAATGAAATTAAAGCATTTTCTAAATAAACTAATATGTTATAGAGAAAAGATTTAATTTTTTGTGTGTTTGTTACGCTTTCACACTAAAACGGCTGAACATATTTAAATAAAAATTTCGCACATGGGTAGACACCTGGGTCAGGACATAGATAAATATATTTTATTTTGCAAATACGGGTACAAGTCATGGTGGTACTTAATATAAATACAGAAACAGCCATATTTTGCCAATAACAAGGCATGCAAAAGTATAGAAATACAGTATAGAATACTTTTTATCCCGATATTCCTAAGGGAGGCCTTTGCCCTGCAGTGGGACATCACAGGCTAATAATAATAATTCCTAAGGAATCGAGACTTATGCAGGTAAAACCACGGGGTACAGTTAGTTAATTAATAAAAAATAAGTATAGAATGACAAGATTTTACAAATAGTACATTTATGTAGGGAGAATCCAACTGAAACTTTTTATATTAGCAATATAAAAGACACCAACGATGGCGTATCATGATGACGATTTTTGTTTTGTTTGTAATGTTAGTATTTTTACTATCAGTGATTAAAGTGCCGAAAGCGCTTTGAAGCTTTTTTTTAATAAATCAATATGTAGGTAGGTACAACAAGTCACAATCAAACAGATTGTCAAACAAATCAAAATAGCATATTTATGTGTGTCGTAAAAATCACGTGTACACGGAATAAAGTCGTTTCGTTTATTCGGAATAGTGAGGTGCTTCGATAAAGTTGTAGCGCGTGATAGCCGCGGAGTGAGGATGCATGTACGCGCGCCGCTCCAATAACAATAAATTTTGTGCGTCGTTTGAAGCGCCGAGCGTCCAAGGCGCGTCACTACCAACTATGCACTGAGTCCGGTGATGTTTCTCGTGAAGAATCTTGGGAATTTATAAGCAACGTAAGTCGTCAAAAACTTGTATGTCTTCAAGTTGCAAGGATATATATAAACAAAATAAATGCTTATGTAGTTTGACGTAAATCTTCTGCCACAGCGTAGCAGCTGAAATAATTTTAGTGTGCGATTCATATATTACGTCCATGGTGGGATTTATAACGCCTGAAAATGTCTAATATTGTTTTAAGCAAGGAGTTTCTAAATACCAAAACCAATATTGTCTTAAGCAAGGAGTGCCAAAGGCCTACCACCTTTTTAATCGATCTTTCAGGATAAGACAGCTTGTAAAGTTGGACACATACCTAACTATTTTCCAATCCTCATACACGTTCTTGTGAAAAATACTACTGGACCGAGTAAATCCTCCTATAAATTAATTTGCAATTTGTATTCAAATGGACGGTAAAAAATACTCCATCCCAGCGAACAGTATATTTCACAAACACGCGTCCCGTGTGCCTTGCTGCTGTCACACGGGGCACAGATTAAGAGCGCGGTGTGAACCGCTCCACTATCTCCACAATACTTTAACACGTAAAAAGTGCTAATACAGCGATATGAGCCGGATTATAACAACACATATTTATTGTATTTTACTTCATTTCATTATTCTATCCATTTCGTAGTTCTGTTTTAATACCAGAGGCTGGAGTATGACCACTTACATTTTTTTGCTTAAGAAGACATCTTTTCATACCATTTTCGAAGTTAATAATATAACCAAATACGGCTAAGCGTTTCACGAGTATTCCGATGCCTGTAAGCATAATCAGCCTATATTGTACCCACTACTGGGACACAGGCCTTCACACGGTGAGAAGGAGTAGGCCGTAATCCACCACGCGGGCCCAGTGAGGGTTGGTAGATGTCACATGTCTTCGTATTTTTGGTTCTAGAACATTTCCACAATACAATACAATAGGTTTCCTCATGTTTTTCCTTCACCGTTTTGTGAATGATTGAATGCCTGTAAATACCTACGTATTCTGAAAAACTATGAAACATGTGTTTCATTTTTTTTACAAAGTCAATAAATATAGGTACTTATTGATTTTCAATATCTTTTTTTGAGAAAATGCTCTTGCTTCTTTTCTTTAGGATTAACACTGTTTCTTTTTTGTTTTCTTCACTGTTTTCTTCAAAGTTTTTGAACTCTCGTGAACTTTAGCATAACAATCAGCATCGCCTTCGTTGATGGCTGCTTAAAAGGTGAGAGATCAGTAAGAAATTATAAAACGTTATGACAGGCTCCTGCATGACGTCACACCAAACACGTTATCGTTACACGTATTAAAGCCTGATACGCCATCATCATCATTAGGTATCTCCTTATTTGAGTTATAATACCCATAGATATCTGAATAATACCTAATTAATTTGTAGTGATTTGTATGTATCTGTTTGTAAGTGATGGATTTGTATAAACTAATAACATTATTTTAATCATAAATTATCAAAATAATTTGATAGCTTTATGATGATAAGCAGTTATCTATTTAACAACATTAGCCTATGCTTTAAGGTTACTGACACGCTTTATCTATATGGTTTAAATGAGATTGGTTTTATCCCGTAAAGAAAGTGTTAATCCGGTATAATTTAACGGATGGCATTATCATTATTTTTTTATCGCAAGCAATCAAACTTTTCCAAAAAATAAACTCATTCAATATGTAATCGCGTTAACTTACAAAAACAACATTTATCCATGTTATTTTTTTTTTCACACATTTCTTAACAAAACACCGAAGGATATGACATCATTCGCACATAAAATTCCCATATTATTTTTATGCAAATTGACTGAGCAATCATAACATAAATTCTTTAATATACCCACTCGGGACGGAGCTGCTTCGGAGGCAATAATGTCCTCCCATAAGGAGCGTCGAGGATTTTGGGTTGACACACAAAATTAGCTTTGCACTCAACTGCAGAAGCATATCGGTGCATCTCGCAGAATAAAATCTTTTATGGAATTTTATCGTAAAATCGTTACTGAATGAACGCTGATTAATTTTATAAGGAGAATTAAACTTCTTTTTGAATGAGGTGACAAAATAAAGGTTAGTAAGTTAAGTAAAACCTAACTATAAAAAGCTTGTAAAATTAGCGATTAAAAATATCAATTGGCTTCATTATTAATTTGACCCTTTAATAGAAAATTTGACCGCAATGATTGGAACCGGTTTAACAGTTAAATCAATAAAATAACTTAGGGAAATTGATACTAATCGAAATATCAAATTGAACGCAAACAAAACGACGGACACATAAAATGTAGGCAATTCAAATTAAAAGATTAAAGGGAAATAGATATAAATTGCCGAGTGACAAGCCACGCATTCTGAGCTCAACATAAATTAATTTTAATTAGTCATACAAAACCTCTATGATAGCCTCTATACAGCAAAAATATAATGATCATTGATTTAATATGACATTAGCATATACACGAATGTAACTAACGATTATGTTCATCGATTCGCGTAGGACGATCGGTATGCACTATTTACTGGCTCACACGTGTTATCACCAAAAACACGGTATTTTGTAAGTATAAAAAGTCCGGCACCAAATCATCAATTCCACAACACTATTGAATGAAAAAATATACGGCTTGATAGTTTCCCATAAAATCATGAGCAGATTCGAAATGTAAGCACATTAAGTTATCGGGCAAATTATCTCGTAGTGTGCTACAATATTTATTTGTTTCTCGCTAAGGACGGCCTGGCTGCCCGGCTGCCCGGCTGCCCGGCTGCCAGAGAGTTCTCTCCCAATTAGGTGGTTATTGACGTTTTACTGTTATCAGGTAATCTTCAAAATGAGAAGCCGTATTTATAGTGCATTGGATTTTGTGCAAACGGAATACTTTCACTGTTCACGGATTGTTTTTTATACAGAAACAGATCCGCTATCGTTAAATCTTAGGTACTTGTAATTGATTTTATTTAAATTATTTTCAGTCGCAATAATTTATTAATCTGGGGCGCAACAACTGTTGTAAAGGCGACGAATGTAGTTTGTAACTGAATAGTTTAAATTCTAAAACGACATGATTCAATTTTATTATTAATTACATTGATTTATTAGACATAGTACGAGTCAAGCAATAAACTTGTAAGTTTAGAACAACACTGCTCATCCCACACTATAGATAAGGCTGCACTACGACACAACCCAAAGTCGACATTTATCCCAAAAAGGGAAGCTGTTAATAGAGTCATTCAACGTTACCGGCCGAATTATCTACAAAGAGAGAAGTCAGGCCGGTGTCGGTCGGAAATATAAATTTATTTGGTGGTTGTCGCCGCGACACGGGCGCCCGCACCTCTATCTCGCCGCGTAATCTTGAACATTGGCGTTAAAGAATTTAAATTATACGCTGATACAAATGAACGGGCGAACCCGCCTTATTTATTGCCTTAATCCAAATTATATTGACTAGGTTTCTTCGATTCGGATACGTCGTCACGTGATCCAGGTTATGTATAAAACGTCGAGTTATTTGATTATTATAAGCTCGGATTATTACCTGTGTACGTTGAGAAATTTTACACCTATTATCATTAGTGTCAATATTACAAGTGGTATGGTGTTTATGAATTATTTTATATTCGAAGTCGTTGCTCCATCGTTTATCAAGTGAGGCGTCATATCTGCCCTATAAATTCCAATTACTAATATTTCTGTTCGGGCGCACTAATTAAGTGCAGCAAGCAATTCGCGCGTGCGCATCGATCGAGCCCCGCCTGGAGACACCATTAGTCTTGCTACTATACTTCTTCATTGCCGCAGACGTAAACATGTGTAAGATATGAATACTATAACGAATTAAACAAATTGTTTTTAGTAAATTATGTATTTTAATTGTTTCTGTTATAAGTGCTTGTTTCGTCTATAGCGTAGGTAGCAGTACCTAAATTAAATTAGATATCTATGTGCAAAAATGTGGGTATCAAAACAAGTAACCGGATTTCAGAAAGCACGTTAAGCCGTTGGTCCCGGCTGTCATTCGTAGATCTTTGACAGTCGTTACGGGTTACGGGTCGTGAGAAGCCCGAAAGTCTGACAACCAGTCTTACCAAGGGGTATCGTATTACCCAGTAACTGGGTTGTGGAGGTCAGATAGGCAGTGGATCCATGTAAAATACTGGTATTCAGCTGCATCCGGTTAGACTGGAAACCGACCCCAACATCTGTTGGGAAAAGGCTAGGCAGATGAGATGTGGGACGAATAGGTACCTGATACATTAAAGACAACATCTAAGATGATAGACATTTGCGCAGCCAAATAACATGCAATAAAAAAAAATATTAATTTGTCATTATGCCTGTCTAAATGTGCTTAGGTCTATGAATTTGTGTAAATTTATAACATGACAACTTCATTCCGAGCTTAAATGCTAATATGAACGGTGCGATCAACTAATTTAGACTGTATGTCTTTATTTGCCCTTTCAAATTGTGCAGTCGATTACACCTTTTGTAAGTTGTATTAAACAATGGGTTCTGAAACGGCTAACCTTATGAAAAAATTTCATACAATGCTGGGGAGTTTACCGCGCCAATTCTTCTTCCAAGCTAAAACACTAGGGCACGCCGCGATAGCGGCGATAAGACCCCTCTTTGAGGAGTGGCTAGAGAAGCACCTCGGCGCCCTCACCTACGGCGAGCCGCCCACTACCTGAACGCGCCCCAGAAGGTGGTAGCCATAAGGCTTATCCGGGGCTACCGCACGATCTCTGGCGAGGCGGCAAGCCTCATTGCTGGACTGCCGCCATGGGATCTGGAGGCGATAGTCCTCGCGCGCGTATATGAATGGCGCGCGGAGGCACTACGCCGGGGAGAAGTTCCGCTTCCGCGGCAAATCGCTGCGGAGCGGACGGAGCTCCGGCGCGATCTCATGGCGACATGGAAGGAACGACTGTCGCAACCCAGCGCAGGGTACGCCGCGGAAGCGGCGATAAGACCCCTCTTTGAGGAGTGGCTAGAGAGGCGCCACGGCGCCCTCACCTACCGCCTGACGCAGGTCCTCACCGGACACGGAAGTTTCGGGAGGTTCCTGCACATCATCAGGCGGGAGGAAACGCCCGGGTGTCACCATTGCCAGGATCGCCCAGAGGACACGGTGGAGCATACGGTGGAGGTCTGCCCCGCTTGGGCGGAGCACCGCCGTGTCCTCGTAGAGGCGATCGGCAGCGGCGGCGACCTCTCGCGTCCGTCTCTGGTGCAAGCCATGGTCCGGGGCGAGAGGGAGTGGGAGGTAGTCACCTCCTTCTGCGAAGCAGTCATGCTAGCGAAGGAGGTGGTGGGACGGATGAGGGAGAGAGCCTCCCGTCCCAGCCGCCGCGGGAGACGCTCCGGGCGTCGGGAGCCACGGGACGACTCCCGGCCACCGTAGGCGCGGGCCTGCGGGCGGAGAGTAATGGGTAGCTCACTGTCCGATCAGGACCAGGCCCGTGCCGGACGGCGCGTACGTGTGCCACGCGCGCCTCAAAGAGATGTCAGCATCGAGGAGGGGCCCCTTTAGGGTCAGCGGGATTGTCCGTAAGGGTTACCGCTGGCCCGGAACATAAAGGGCTAAGGAAGGAACGCGGGTGGGTTTTAATCAGTAAGAGTCTGACACTCCCTTCCGCTCCACCCAGAGCGGGAGGGGTCATGATTTCTCATCCGAAAAAAAAAAGCTAAAACACTAGGAAGTGGTGAAGGGCAAACGTTTTGGGTGGTGAAGGGCAAATTTTGAAAAAGTTCAAACGTTCAAAAAGTGATGATTCTGAACCGAATTTGATTTTACTATTATTAATGACTTTTGATTTTGGTAAAACATGGAATTGATAATAATGGCTTAACTAAGAACCAGGTTAAAGATTATTGCTGGAGAAAATGAGGGAAATGTATCAAAATTAAAGTGCTTTCCAAGGCACGGATGGGTCTCGGTGTATAATGCATGGTCATCTATCCATGGACTGACGGAAGTTACTGACTATGTATGTACATGCCGAATTCGCCAGAGTGCAATTTGAACTTTTACTGTGTTAAAATACTTGTTGATTTGGATTATTTGCACTGAAAAATTAGGAAGGTGCTTGGGCTTCTTCATCGAATACGATCCGGCCGCCCGGGCCGATCCGAGTCAGGTCGTTTACACATTTTGCCGTAGCTGCAGCGGCACCGCCGCCGGTGCGGTGCCGCTGTATTAGTTACTCTTGGATTTGTATGAAACCTTACACACGGCGCCGGCGGCGCGTCTATGTACCGCGGCGGTAGCGGCAAGCGGTGCCGTAGTTCTTATCGAATGTACGAGTTTAGTTGGCAGTTTACACCCTGTTAGGGTATTTATGTTCTGTGGTTTAAACACGGAGCAGAAAGTCGTCGCGCGGTGCCTGTCAAAGAGTTTTTTGCAGAATGAACATACGTGAATTTATAAAGAATATAGATAGGTCCACCTTTTTACACTTATAGTATCATTGGATAGGTCCATTTAATCTCATTGGTTCATAAAATACCAGTCTTGTGGGACAAATCTTCTTCTTTTTTTCTTTCTCTTCTTTTTTTCTTCCTATTATTTTCTCTTTTTGTTTTTTCTTCTTTCTTTTATTCTTTTTGTTTTATTTCGACTACCGCATGGAAAGATAGGTATTTGCTTAATATCATATTCCAACTTCGACGCGCTCAGTGACAAAGACAAGGATATTTTTGGTAAGATTTATTTATTTTGTTTAGACAAAAGACATCTATCTCATCAAATGTAAAGGTGTGTCCAAACATAAAGCGGCAATCGCGCGATACGTTTCGTTGAAGACTGGATCGATCCTAACTGTTTTTGAGTTTCTATTTTTACGACGACGACGCAGAGCACAAAGAAGCGTCGCAATAACCACGCTGCTGTCCATTCTGTCTGTCTGATCAAGCAAGACTGGTCTATGATCGCGCTGCATAGACCGCGTTCGTGTCGCTGGTTTTGCGGTGAAACGCCGTAACTCCTACGGCACCGCGGCGGCGAAAAACGCTGCCGCTGCGGCATAATGCATAAAGGCTCTCAGTAAAACACGTCTGACTGTATAAAAGCAGCGCATGTGGTACGATATTTAAAGGCAAACTATTTTTAATAGGTTCTTTATTTTAAAAACGAGACATAATAAGAAGAAATAATAAAGATAAATAAGCATTTATGTATCTATTAATAAACATTGCTGATGCATTCAGGAACTCAGTTTGATTCGCATCTTACGCTTTTCTTCTAAAATCTTTTTCAAATCATTTATTTCTTTTGAAGAAGAACTGACTAAGGTAAGGTTGGACTTTTTATTGTGTTTTCGTGACATTGCTCGCTCGCTCATGTAACTCTTGATAGACATTTTTGTTTCCTCGAGGTCCTGTTTAGCGGCTTTATTTTCATCTCTGATCATCTTCTTTTTCACTTCCAGTTCTTCTTTTAAGCCAATTTTCATGGCACTTAGTCTTTCTTGTAACTCAGCCACAGACATTTCACAAAGAAAACCCATTCCAGCTGTTTCGGTCAGATCTACTATTTTAGGCACTTTAGCTTTCTTAGCAATCATTGCTAATATTTTAATTTCTTTGATCATTTTGATCCTCCGCTCCAATTCATCTTGTTTTATTTGAATGGCGTGTGCTAAAACCACTTCCGATTCTTTCTTAACCTCGTCTGCTGTTTCTTTTTTCTTCGTCAGCATTTCGCTTTTAGCATGAAGCAGGTTCAATTCAGTTAATGAAAGTTTTTCAACTTGTTTGCGATTTTTTTCCATTTCAAGTCTTTTCCACCTTTCTATTTCTTCATTCCAGGATTCTTTTTCTTTTAAAAATTCTTCGTATTTCTTTTTATTCTCGTCTACCATTTTCTTTTTCGCAAGTACTGCTTCTTCATGAGTAATTTGGCCCAACAAATGTTTTTTTTCTATATCCAATAACCTTTCTCGTTCCTTTTCTTGTCTATCATATTCATTAAGTTCATCAATTT
This sequence comes from Oligia latruncula, assembly GCA_948474745.1. NCBI lineage: Eukaryota > Metazoa > Arthropoda > Insecta > Lepidoptera > Noctuidae > Oligia > Oligia latruncula. The sequence continues at coordinate 9,818,408 of OX419688.1, forward strand.
TGACAGTGTTCTTACAACACTTCAGTGCGTTTTGAAACCATAGGACTTCTTCTTCTTCCGCTAATTGTATTCTCTTATTAATTCTTTTAACAGTTGCAGCGTTTTCTTTGACCGGTGCTGGATTCGTTTTCATATGTAAACTTTGTTTTGGCTTGGTTCTCGCAAATTCGGTTTGAATTTCGTCTCTGATACTTGAAATTCTTTTAAAATATTTTTCAGATTTTGTTTGAGCATAGTGGAAATCGTTATTTTTGACATCGTTCAATAGATGTGCAGCTTTCTGTTTATTTTTTTCATGTATTTGTTTCAATTTCTGATCTATTGTCGTTTTTGTAACCATTCTTGTTCTTCTATTGTACATAGAATTTGCAGGAGCAGCGGGGAAAACAGTCGATGGCAAGACGGGAAGCGTGTGATCTTTTCCTTTTCGGTTTAATACGTTCGGTTGCACTGACACAGTGGGCGGCTTTAACTTTCTACTCTCCATCTTCTTAACATACTCAGCATAGGTATGTGCCATGTCGCTAATGTAAGGCTGCCACTCAAAAAGTGGTCTTATGATTTTTTCGGTGATGAATTTGGTGTCGTAGCTAGCTTGTGCTACTTGTGAAATAAATGTTAATACTTCATTGTTACTCAAAAACTTTGTGAATGTCTTAAGCAGAGTCTTACTTAAATTGAAGAGGCACTTATAGAGGAACTGCATATCTTTTGGCTCACACTGGAAAGTGACAGCGTGGAAGATGATCATGAAATAATCTTGGTCGTCAACTGTGAGTTCTTCAGATAAATGAGATGATACCTCCTTCAAAAACGGCTTATGTCTATGAAATCCCAGAAAAGATTCAGCTATCCATGATAGTTTCGTGTCATCAGTATTTTCTGGACATTTTTCTATGTATGTTTTCATATATTCGTATGGCGATATCTCACGGGCACCCCCATAATCAATTATTATATTTCTAAGCATTTTTACATTTCCAGAGGTGTGGTAGTAAACCATTTTTCAATGGTTTACGTGTTTTAGGGAAATTTCATAAACGGAATGAAAACGTGACACACACAACACTGCAAATAATTTTGGTGACAGATAATACAGTTGATTTTTTATTGTAATGTCAGTTATTTACGGCCAATTGTAATTTACCTATTTATATGAAACTCATTGACTCTAACCTACATAAAAAATACGTTTTTCCAAAGTATTTGATTACCTTTATATCTACACACACATTTACTTACTAGGTAATGTACGTTAAAAAAAACTGAAATCTTTGAATACATTAAAGTACCAGATAATTTGTGTGACACCTTAAAGGTTTTCTTATAATTGGATCGTTACCTACAACGATATTTTTATAATAATTTAGATTACCTTCTACTTTCATCAATATCATAGTTTCTTTTGCGGTAGGTAGGTAATATTTACCTAATGTATAATTAAATTCTGGTAATAACTTTATGTGTGAAATCAATACAGCGGCTTAATATAGTGAGCGGAATGGTAATTATATGAAAAACTATTTACCTACTTAATTTGGTGTTAGGTAGTTTCATTTTTATTAAATAAATTCAGTAGGTATGGTGGAAACAGATCGCATTGCTGAATGTTTTCAATTGGTTCAAAGTCTATGCCTTCGATGAAGCAGCTAGATTCCGACCGAACTGCATTTTCGTTTTCGGTTTACGGCCGAAATATCCATTTTCGTCAAAAATCGTTTCAGGCCGAAAACAAGTATATTTTCGATGGCACTCTAGTTGCAGCTGAAGACGACAAACATCGACCTCGATAACCTCATACAAAAAATACAAGTAGGTAGTCAACAAGTAAGTAGGTAAATCAATCGTCAGTCAATCGTTCAGTTCATCATACCTTCCTGTCATCCATCCTTGCCGACGGGAGTATTTAATTAGGTAGACGGCCTGTTTTCGCCGGGTGCGTCATTTATCAATCAGTTTGGACGCGAAGCTATTATTCGACAGCTCGACACCTCAGGCCGCTTCGATACGCGCGAAGTGCAAGTCATACACTCCCTCTTAAAATATAATAATCGTGTTAAACACAACCATAAAAGCCATATTCGATTAGAGTATTTTAAATAGGTTGCTGTCTTGTTATCTCGGACCATTGTCGGTGTAACAACGTATCGGTTTTTGTTCTCTCTCTTTATAATTACTCTGCGCTCATAATGCCGCGGGTTGAAGTTAGTATGTTAATAGAAGTTCGGGGTTTCTTGTGTAGGTTCTGTTAAGTAGTTATTATAATAAATATATGTAAAAGAGCTTTTATGCGTAATAGTGTATTGTTATTTCTTTCATGTGTTTCAATAGTTGTGATGAACCGAAGAAAGTGAAAATGCTTAAGCAAAAAGCAATGATTTATAACTTGAATTTCCTACACATACTAGCCTAGGTTAAGTATATTGTAAGTGTAAGGTTTAGTGTATTGTTGTTTTAGATAATTGGCCACAATTGGTCACTATCTGAGAGTTTCAGATCAACCCTTCTTCGGCTTCTTCGGCTGTAAGCTATTTAATTTTTATATATTTTTGCTAATTAATATACATTATCCGAGGGTTGATCTGAAACTCGCAGATAGTTTGGTGATTATTCGTAAGAAGTTGTTCACACTGCCAGGTGTGGCTTTGAACCTAATCAAACCTAGACCGCCATAATCATTCACTACCATCATCCACAGCCTCACGTCACCCACTGCTGGGCATAGGCTTCTTTTTTCTCGTGCCAATCACCACGTGCCAGCCTCATCCAGATTTTGCCCGCAATGGCAACAATATCGTCTTCCAATCTCGCCGCCGGTTTATCATTAAAAGAACCTAATGTCATAGGTGAGCATAATATTCTTTGTCATCTCCAAATAATATTACCACATAACCAGTCTCAAAGTAACAACGGTCACTCCGATCACAAGAAAGCGGTGGCTTATTGACTCTGTCAAAATTAATTCAACTTTGAACACAAATCAATTTCAACATAATATTAGCTGTCAGGGCATGTCAAATTACTGCCTTTAATTAACGATACGGCTCGCCTTTCTCACGTCGTATAAATGTCTAATGATCCTCGATTGTACGTACTCTGTATTGTTATTTTTGAGCCTTTGTGCTTTATTTCACTTTTAAGTACGCATAGAATTGGAGTGGTGAAGTGATACTGAAGGGTCTTTTGAGGAAGTTACTTAATTAATTAATTGATGATTTTTTACGACTTTAGCATAATCAGTGGCCCAGCGGAAACAGCCGCGACCTATGAGTTGTAGGACATAGGTTTGAACCCCGACAGGCGCTTTACTTTGTGTAAATTATTTCATCACTACTGCTCTCAATACGGTGAAGGAAAACATCGTGAGGAAATCGGCAGTTCCTAGAACCAAACATTCGAAGACATGTGACATCTACCAACCCGCACTGGGCCCGCGTGGTGGCCACTCCCTCTCACAGATGGGAGGCCTATGTCCCAGCAGTGGGAACAGTTTATGCTGATTTTAAGGTCTTTGAGGTCTATGATTTGATTAGGTGGGGGTGTATCTGAATGTCAAAATTTTATATTTATGCAAAACAAGGCGTATTTTTAAGGTCGATTAATAGGTGTGACGTATGCACACCTATAAACACAAAAAAACTGAACGGCTGCTGCTGAAAAGCGGCTTTCTAAGTGCATGCTTCTAGCTTCCTCGTATCTGGTCTATTCCTTAATAGGAATGTACTAAAATACTTAGAACTGGGACTAAGCAGACTGAGCAACGAAGAGGGTAATACTTCCATTTATAAAAACAAAATGGTGGCTTTGGTCGAAGTTTCGTACGTAACAACATATTACATATACCAAAGCCTAATAAAGTGAAACTTTCCTTTCACAATATATTATGATTCGTAAAGGAAGTACGTAATAGCTCCAATTTATATTAAAAATCCATAACTACTGCAGAAACGAAAGGAAACAATTAGCAAGGTGAGATGGTAGTGTAATGGCCGCGATTTTTCCTCCCGTATTGTGAAGACACCTTGTTTTAGCAGGTGGAGGAGGACAGTCCTACACCCTAGCTTGTCAGTCACACTTATAACTTGTGGAAGTCATATGTGTGGAAAGATGGTGGCTCACTTTGGCAAAATCGGTGGACAGATTTTCTTTTAGAATGGACAAAAAATTTGTTGCGCTGCATAGCAGTCCGATTCTTACATAATCAAAATGAATAACAGTCCTAAAACATAGCACCCTAATTGCGCACACACTTTCAATCATAATCTGAATGATTTTAAAGGGTATTGTTAATCCATTGCTTCATACGTTCGAAAAAAAATCTGCTCAACAGCGTAAATAACACAATGAATGTTGTTGAACTATCTAAATGAAAGCCATTGATACTTTGCTACAGTTTGTGTGTTACGCAATTACCCCGCTCATATATTCTTAATCACAAAATTAAATATACCAACTTTGCTATAGCGAATTTCACCTAGAATAGTCATTATTTCAATCACGAAATTGTATTCAGGGCCTTTATTTAATCATTTGTTTTCCACAAAACTTTTACAAGTTACGTATGATTTATACGAAAAAAAAAACTCCAACAAAAAAGTAGTAGGCAAAAATAGTGTTTAAATCAAAGCTAAGATAAAAGTTAAGTGGGCAGAACGGTCGGTCGCCGGTCGTCACGAAAGGTCACGGATCAGTTAAGTTATTTATCGGCGCCTGCGTCACGACTCGTGAACACAGTCGAAACTCAACCTATTATGTGTATATTCTAATAATAAACGCTTACAAATCACATTGTTGGTACTTTTAAATGTTTAGTGACTAATCTAGTACACCTTGCTTGTTTTGAAGCCTGTCCCGAATGCGTTGCCAGATCTATAAGATCTTAGCTTCTATTGCATGGATCGTAATAACTGTTTCGGAATCTTCACTCAGACTGCCCAGTACTTTTTAGGGTGCCATACCCAAAGGGTAAAAACGGAACCCTATTACTAAGACTCCACTGTCCGTCTGTCTATCTATCCGTCACCAGGCTGCATTTCATGAACCGTGATAGCTAGACCAGTTGAAATTTTCACAGATAATGTAAGTATTTCTGTTGCCGCTAACAGCAAAAAATAAAATAATGTTAAAATTTAAAAGAAACGTTTTTCTCCGCTGTTTTATGCCTTATTATTGATGGACGTGGGTTAAATAAATTTATTTTCATTTTATAAGAGATAAGAAATTGTTCTTCTATACGCCGCATTTTTTACCATTTTCATCCCGTTTCTTGCGATGCCATTCTAGAGTTTCTCTAACTTGAAAGCAGTATTTTTGTAGAGTTGCTTCAACTCGAAGTTTAAATAAACTAAACAATAATCATGGTAATTAAACAGCAGCTATATACACATGACATTATATTCTTACGACATCATGATGGGTTCTGTCCCATTTTGTAGTAAGACCAGTCATTATTCAATACCCGGCAAAAGGACATGTCAATTTATGTCATTCAGTTATGATGCCATCATCATTTTTCATGATATGGTGGTGGTTATAAAGTGCATGTTTATATATAAATATTACCTACAAATACATTTTCATAAGGCATAATAAAATACAGTTAATATAGTTTTTAATACAGTTTTTAACTGTTAAATCAACTAAGTACAAAAGTATCTGGTGATTCATAGAAATATTACGATTTTTATTAAAGACTAGCTTCTGCCCGCGACTTCGTCCACGTGAAATTTCATCCTCCACCATTCACCCTCTTAGGGGTGGAATTTCGAAAAACTCTTTCTTAGTGGATACCTACTCTTCACAAAGAACACACCCTCCAAATTTCATATCTCTAGGACCAGCGGTTTAGGCTGTGCGTTGATATATCAGTCAGTCAGTCAGGACTTTGAATTTTATATATTTAGATTTTTTGAGATTTGGTCCCACTTACCTATTGCTTATAGTGCCACAACGCCTACAGTCACCAACAGAGTTAAGAACCAGGGTCTTCGGATATAGTTAAAGGTTAGTAAGAAAGCGATGGATGTTTTCGAATGGAATTTAATTTGATAAATTAACTGTTTATTTTCTATAAATTAAATTACTAATCTTCAACTATAACCGACGATCCTGGTAAGTTATCATTTTTGGTGATCGTACGTGTTTAATTAACTTGATTGTAATACCATATTCACCAACACCTTCATAATATTTAGGAGCACTTCACCGTCAATAACAATACCATAAACATAATAGCCAATAATTGAAACGAACAGAAGTCATGGATTATTATATTCGAGTCGAAACCAAATTATTGGAAGCTTATTACGGGGGCCACCTAAGGAGAGGCACCATCAATCTCCTTAGCCAGTTACAAAGGAACTTAACAAAGAATTATAGCTCTTTATGTATCGTCGCTACTATGTAGGAGGATTATTACTTCAATTTAATGACCCTATGCCGTGATTAGACATCGCCTATAGGTACTTACTCTCCGTAACTTTATTACATAAATCTTGATGCGGGTAATAAGGTGAATGTCTTAAGCTCTAATGCCGGTAACGTTCATTAAAAGGGCAGTTAAAATGTTAACTAACCGTCGTCAGTGTTGCCAGCTTGATGTTTAAGATAAAGTAATGTATTTCTTCGCGGTGCTCATTAGAAGTTTGAACGCGTAGGAAATTATTTTAACGTTCCACCATTAGATTTTCATTATATGCTAGTATTTGATCCGTTTTTTTCTTATTTGAATTGAAAATCCTACTAACATTATAAATTCGAAAGTAACTCGGTCTGTCTGTCTGTATGTTACCCTTTCACGCCTAAACCACTGAACGGATTTCGATAAAATTTGGCAGAGAGATAGATTGCATCCCGGGGAAGGATATAGGATAGTTTTTATCCCGATATTTCCACGGGATCGACACTTATGCGGGTAAAACCGCGGGGTGCTGCTAGTTTGTATATATGTTTGGATGTTTGTTACTCAATCACGCAAAAACGGGTGAACGGATTTGGATGAAAATTGGTTCCGAGATTGTTTGTAACCTGGATTAACACAAAGGATACTTTTTATCCCTGAAGTACGTTCCAGTGGCATAATTTCCGACATCCATGCAGGCAAAGCCGCGGTCAAAAGCTAGTTCTTTCATTAATAATTTAAATGTTCAGCAGGTGAGTGAAAATTAGTCTGACACCAAACCTTACCTTAATTAAGTTTGGAATATCATTTTTTTTACTGACAAATTGAAAAATAACAGTGTCAGTCAGGTTGGTTTTTCTGTACTTTAATTACTCTTTAATCAAGCCACGTAATTAATGATAACTAGATTTACCTTGACGGTAAATCGAAGTTCATTCATTAAGACTTGTAAGTGTCTGACTGTCAGTCCCTTGTTGATGTCGAGTGGTCTATTCCACTTGTTTTTTTTATTTTAAACTTGCTTTACGAACTTCTCTAAAGCTTTCAAAATACTGAAATTATGAATAGTAGGTACCTACTTATCGACCTTACCTACTTACCTTACTTGTCCTTGTTTGATTAAGTGTGATTTTCGCGTCGACACAAATCATGTCTTAAACATTGTTTAGATAAATCAACCAACATCTTAATTAAAGGAAAGGAAACGTCAAAATAAAATCTCAACAAAAACCCAACAAGGAAAACTTAATTGAATTATAACCACATCGAATCCAGAATTGTTACACAAACAATGTTAAAAATGTTGATGCAATCACCGTCAGAGATAAACTTTGATGACCAACGATGTTATTTATTTGTTTAGTAATTTATATGAGGTTAGTTACTGTTTTATTGAGCGTATTAAATCAAGCCCCAATAAGGCAGCCATTCATGTTTATTTTTACGAAGTTTCTGCTCGGTATGCCCAATAAATTATTAACTTGGTCACTTTTATCACGGGCCCATGGTAACGTTTATCGGACGTTAATAGTGTGTGGATAAACCCTTTCGTATTATATGTTTTTTACACGGGCGAGTTGGACTGTGATATAATGGTAGGTGTTAAATCCTCGTTGATTATGTTCTCTTTCAAAATGCTTTTAGAAGGTAGTGACTTAAACTTTAAAATGTTACGAAGACCGTGATTGTGTTAACGTATCCTTTTTACTGAGACACTAATTACTTACTACAACTAGGTATATATTGTGCTGTGTATTGTCTCTGCATCACCCTAAGGTAGACTGGTAGAAAATGCCTAAGGCATTAAGTCCGCCTTTGTACAGTTTTTACTTGTGCATAAAGTTTAATAAATAAATAAATATATGCAGATACTTTAAATATAATAACGATAGAAAAAAAAAACTTCATCATATTTTTTTATTGAAAGCAACTAGTGATACTGGTTTGCCAAATCTGTAGTAAAATTATGCAACAACACACATGAAGTTTCTAAACTTTAACAAAATCAGTGTAAACCTGACCGCCATCACAGTAATATTATAAAGGCGAAGTTTGTGAGTGGGTGTGTGTTTATATGTTTGTTACTTCTTCACGCTCAAACGGCTGAACCAATTTTGATAAAATTTTGTATGGAGGTAACTGACACCCTGGATTAACATATATCCTACTTTTTATCCCGATATTCCTACGTGATCGACATTTACGCGGGTGAAACCGCGGAGCGCAGCTAGTAATTAATAATTATGGAGACCACAACTATCCCAGAAGACTAGAACATCATCTCAAAACCGAGCTGATTGGATAATCGGAACAGTACGGATAATGTCCACACTAATCTCACGTGGTCCGCAAAGTGGCTCGACTCGTTCGAGTTTATTGATTGACAAGCGCACAGTTGGATTAAATTCTCCCAACACTACACACACATTAGCTTTACACCGGCCCTTCAGATATATCTGCATCAAATTATTCTTCTCGCGATTACCAATCGGAACGCGCAAATAAATGCGTCAACGTCATTAGGAAAATTGGCGTTAATGATTCGGCTAGTCGTGTAGCGTTAATGTCAGTGCGACATTTTGTTGGACAAACTTGTAGTATTCTCAGTTTTGTCTGGTTAGTAGAATGCTATGCCATAATGCTTAATTATTTATGGTGCAGACTTTAGTACTAATTTCCTTGTTTTTCCAATACGCACACATATAAAAGCAGCATAAATGGAAGATCACAGATAATCTCCTGTGTTTACATATTGATCAAGTTTTTTAAACGAAAAAACCTAATTAACAAGTGGCAACACTAATAAGATGAATTTCAATGAGAACGTTCACTTCCTAGTGGGGGCATAAATCACAGCGTAACTTTTTATTGGATCCCAAAAATGTCTGATCATGACGAACCATTCATGTGTAATTGGGATCAGCGGCTTCACATAAAATATGAGATGCTGGCTTCAGAGGGTTTTATAGAGAACATAAACACTTTATTGTGTTTTATCCACGTCGGTTCAGACTTACACTGTTTGCCTGGTCACTACTTACGACACTGCATCGGAGGTTATTAGCGTGTATTTTGTTAGTCTTTGATCAAGCATTATTATGATATTCATTATAAAGATGAAAGTTTTTGGTATCCTTGAGATTCATAAAAAGCTCTAACTTATGTGCCTGTTAAACAACGTATTTTCACAAAATAATAGGAAATCCACAAACACATATTTACACAGGAAGTCATTGCCATTTGAAAGGACATATATTTACATCATACAGACTCATAAAATACGTCATTATATAAAAATATACCAAGACGGTTTCAAGTTTACGGAAATTAAATTTCACATGAGCGAAGTTGTAAGCCAAGCGGCCGAAATGTCAGTCATTTAATAAATGTAGAGCATTTCATATTAACGCAATATTCCTTTGAAGTATAATTATGGTTGATAAATTAAGTGAACGACATAGGTATTTCATGAAAATAGGTAGTAAAAACAGTCTGAATGCTAGACTAGATGCGAAAGAAAAATAGCTTTAGAAATAGTTAGAGCCAGATAATTTACTGCACGAAAATACAACATTATAATTCGTCACGTCTACAATTAAGGCAACAAGAATAAGCAACAGTTATAAGAAATTTGAAAGTTCAGGATTTGCAAGTTATTACAAAACAGTTAAAAGACAGTATTTTCATTCAAATGAGCAGACGACACTGGAAAGTGGTCACGCTCCTGTTGTTATATAAAGCATAACTGCAATTCAACTCGAAGACAAAGGTGTGCGACACAGAGGCACACCAAAATTGCCATTCAAAATTTTCCGAGCGAGTTCCACTTCAGGTGAAGTTCATTTAAGCATAAAATTACATTGTCTCCCAGACATTGTCTGGTGGCAATGAACTGCACTTTGACATAAAATCGTAGTGGAAGCTATAAATCCATTTCATTGCCTTAATAAAGGATGACTAAGGAATTCGATAGGAGCCATCAGTCTCGGGGCATCTTTCATAGGTCACAGTCATTAAGTGCCTTTTGTTTCTTTAAAGTAATTAGCACAGGCTATTTTACATTGATGACAGGGATTTAATGTGATGTTGGTAATCTAGGTTCTTAAAAACCTACGAGGTCTTGAGATGTGAAAAGGTAAGATATATTCTAAGGAGCACGTTTTCTGGCGATAACCCAAAAATGGTTATAATTAACTTTAGCTTTGGCCACGGCCATGGTTTTTAAGTGTTAAACACTTAAAAACCATAATGTAGGTGTTTCGATTTCCAGTTTGAATGCTCAGAACCGCAACAGAAAGGTTAAAAAACAACGATAACTGTTGCGCATCAGTAGCAATTTCACAAATTATGTTTTCACACAAATTGTGCGCGTTAGCTTGTTGGAAATAAATTAGTTGTTAACAATTGCTAATAAGGTGAAAACGTTATGTGGACCATCAACAAAAACTGCTTTACATAATCCTTTATTATGTTCTGCCGTTGCTTGTCAATCAGAAGCGGTTACGAGTAAATCCACATTTTGTGGTTGAAATAATAACCCTCGTTAGGTTCAACGAAGAGTTGGGAGATATGTAAATTCGTGAAAGGTTCGACCACAAAAAATCCTTGCTCATGCGTGTAACAGGTGTGCTCCTGATTTCTAATAGCAGCATTCGTATAATTGTTGGATGAAATCTGGCTTTAAATGTCCTTTTTTACTCAACTCTTACTATCGAGCGACCGCAAACTTTCGATTTTTTAAAGGACAGTCCTCGATATGATTACATGGATTACTAGTCTTTTTTCTCCTTAATATATTGTCGTAAGTATATACTCTCGACAGATGTTTTCAATTTGCCTTTTTTGTTTACATTCACTGTGCTTTGTTTGCCTTTTAACTTACAATTATTTATATTGTTTTCTCATCGTATTATAAATCCCACTGTTTTTGTATGAATACAATGGAACAATATTGTTGTTCTGTTCGGCCTTTTGAAACAGTTTGAGCTGTATCTAATGATGGCAGCAGTAAAGTCATGAAAATGGTGGGTGGGACGTAGTTTGTAATTGCAAATTAATTAGAAATAGATTTATCTACATCAATATTAATTGATGGGTAATATTCGGAACAGATAGTATAACGTGAACTGTACCAAAACCTACACTATGCAAAACATTTATCTCCGAGTAAGTTCATATCACAAGAATACCAGAATTATTTCGCACTTGCTCCACACTTAATCAAAACAAACTTATGCGTATCCAGCTATCGGTTCAATAGAATATCGCATAAACTGGTTCCCATAGGAAATGGTTTATAATAAAGAAATGTGATATCAAATGTTTGACGGTAGCTTCTGAAATGCGCGCGAGTGGGTGCTATCTACACAGCGTGGATTTACGAGCCGTCCCGCCACTTTGCGCCTGAGCAAGGCAAAATAAATATTGTTCCTTATATACTTTTATCGGTTATATTATTTTGAATAACTTTCTTCGCAATGGACGCTCAGTTGTAAAAGTTTTGCCTTGATATTGTTGCGTATTCATTGCATTATTAACTTTCAGATCTCAATTATCTGTACTTTACGATCTTTGTCGCACAATGCACCTTGATAGTTATACTATTCGTTAGCGGTCAGATATTTAACCATAGTTAAAGACAACTTTTGACCGAAAACTATGTCCGAAATAGTCATCCGAAGAACGTTTGCGGGCAAAAGTTGTTAGCCGTAATAGTATAGGTATAAAACTAAATAAATATCGGTGTTTTAAGCTTTCAGATCAGCACATGTAAATTAATGTACCTAACTACCTTTACTATTCTGGTATCTAGAAAGGAGAGCCCTACTTCTAGACTTTTACAGTTATTGAGAATGTAGGTTTAGCTGTAAGGTACTTACAATGACAAATAAATACTGCTACGTATGTACCTAATAGGTACCAGAATAGTGATGCTGTCTCCTACTGTACCGTATTAGAGATTAAAGAGAAACTACGGCTTGGGCCTAATGGTGGGAGCAGATAATGGTCGTTCATTAATGTTTATTGTGATATTAGTAATAGACACTACATTGTTAGTCAACGTGAGCCTAGATTTAAGATAAGAAGAAAATTATGATGGAAAGATAGAATAGGTTCCTTATTCTGTTTTGAATGTTCAAAATATATTATTAACTTTAGGTACACCTAATAAAAGGTTTCATTTATATGTAACCTACACCTGGTATAGTCTGTAAAAACTTTGCTGTGAACACTATGGTGAAGTGAGCTTGAAGGTGTCCTGTCATTTGACAAAAAACGAATCACAAATTAAAAAATAACGTTAGGTAAATTTATTAACCGACTTCCAAAAAGGAGGAGGTTATATGTTCGACTTTATATATGTTTTTACTTGATAAAGTTATCACTTTACAAACTATTCTTTCTGTAAATAACTCATTTGATCAACTATTACTTTTTTATTCATGTTAATTGGTAAAGCAACGCAAACCATAAATAACGTTTGACAAAATGCATTGCTCGATAATTACTTATTTAATTTATTGAGAATTTTTTTTAAGTGTCGGTCCAAGAGCGACCGAAGCGAGCTCGGTACTTGGGGCACCCCGACGCGGACAGGTTAGGTTCGAAGGGGATGACGTGAGCGAGCAAAGCGAGTGAACGAGCCCCCGTCATCTTCTTCGTGTTAGGTTTCTTTAAACCCTGAAGACAGAAATAGGGGCCCCGCGAAGCGGGGCTCCGTCAACTGCGTCTTATTAATATTGCTTGTAAACCAACTTGTTTTTACTCCGCCCCTAAGACGAGACGACCCACTGACAATTACTTTATACAGGGTTATTGGAAACACACCAACAACCTCTTAAGAAGTCATTGTACTTATCATTATGGACAACTTTTAATATGGGACCAAACCTGAAATCTCGAAAAAAAAAACAGCAGTTCCCTACATTTTGACGAGTTATCACACTAATATTATAAAGGCGAAAGTTTGTGAGTGTGTGTGTGTGTGGTAAGATTTTTATAGAATAAACCAATAGGAATGCCAATTCTTCAATGTGATCAAACGCACCCTGGGTAGACATTCCCAACTTGCTGACTAACATAAGCATGACGTCATGAGCTATTCTCATATACCTATCTACTTACTTAACTCGTTTCTGATACAAGAGAAGAAAAACTCCATGAAAAATCGCGCTCCCACACTCTTAAACTATATGCGTATCTATACGTAAGTATGTGTATGCTGGCGCCTGGCGACGATTGAGTTATCTTGAACTGAAGTAAGGAATTCGCAGCGTCTGCCTGCCGGCTTCGTGAACAAGAGACACGTATGCATCTCCGTACATATGACTGGATACATTACCAGTCTACAATTCCATTAAAAGCTTATTTTACGTATGACAGTCCAAGATAATAGGTGAACCATGATGTCAGAAGGAACAGCAAGATAATATTATACATAGTCTTGGTATCAATGATGAAATCATGTCCAAATTTTCCCGAGATGTCGGGTATGTAAGTAAAGTAGTTTTACCTAGTAGGTTTACTTTATCTCGCTACCCCAAACAGATGCAGATGTAATAGTCTACTTTACGCAAAATAAATCACAGATTGATTACAGTCTATTGTAGAGAGCGCGTGGACTAGTAGCAGCTCGGCTGCACTCGGCCATTCCATGGGCTTTCCGCGCAATGAGCGGGCCGCGCGCCGACAGACGTGCCCCGCCGATATTTTATATCTATTCGAGTGAAATGATTTATAGGAACCGGTGCAATTGCGATACCTGCGTATGAATTGTCGCCTTACTTCCTTTTGACTTGCCAACTTGTTATGATTTCATTTCTTGGGAAAGAACTTTGTTGTGCAAAGGGGTTTATAAATGTGTGTTCATTATACGAATATTTATATTCTGGATTATCGTTGTGTTCGTCAGTCTTTCCTTTAACACAGAGTACTACATTATTCTTCATAGATTCTGTAAACTATTGAAACTGAACCTTTTTTCATGGAACGCTCCTAGACCGCTTTGGTTTATTTTCTCAGCAAGTAAAATCAATGAATTTTAAATGCATACCAAAACATCTAAAATCACCAAATCTTCGTTCTTTTAAAAAATGTCTAAAATACAAATAAAACTTCAAAAATTCTAACTTACTTAAAGAAAATCAACCAAAAAACCTAAAACAATGATCCAGATCAGAATTAGGCGCATCGCGGCTGTGACCTCTCTGTTCCCGTGTGCGGTGTGCGGTCGCGGTGACGAGCTGCGATTGATCGATGATTATGTCTTCATCCCGTCCCGACTCCCAGATCTATGTCCTGAACTTGAGGAGCTCTGCGCTTGATGGAACGGAATGTTTTGATACTTGATGTTTCTGCAGGATCTATGGGAGTTGCCATTTGTAGGATAGGTACCTTTTCTTGTTGTTACCTTTTTCAGAAAAAAAAAACCTATTAGCACCTTGACATCATCTCTTCTGGAACTTCAAAAAAGTTCTTAAATCTTAATAAAGAAGTGAATGAACTAAAACAAATAAACAAACGCTCTAGATCCATTAGGCGCATCGCGGCTGTGACCTCTCTGTTCCCGTGTACGGTGTGCGGTCGCGGTGACGAGCGGTGGTTGATCGATGATTATGTCTCCATCCCGCTAGACTGCCAGATCTATGTCCTGAACTTGAGGAGTTCTGCGTTTGATGGAATGGGATGGTTTTAATACTTGGTGCTGTCGAAGAACAAGACTTATATTTGGAAAACGCCATTTTTGTGTTCAATGTTCTTGTTATACTCATAGTGGAAATGAAATAATCACCTTGCTGTAAGGGTAGCTAACACCATCTCAAAAAACTTACAAAAGTCCTTAAACCTAAAAAAAAAGAAGTGAATGAAGGAATGAATCAAAACAATCAAATAAATGCTCTAAAACAGTGATCCAGATCAGAATTAGGCGCGTCGCGCTGTGACCTCTCTGTTCCCGTGTGCGGTGTGCGGTCGCGGTGACGAGCGGTGATTGATCGATGATTATGTCTTCATCCCGTCCCGGCTCCCAGATCTATGTCCTGAACTTGAGGAGCTCTGTGTTTGACGGAATGTGATGGTTTTGATACTTGATGTTGCTAAAGAAAGCTACCCATTCTTGCGTTAGGTGTTCCTGTTGTGTTGGTAGTAAAACAATCAAACGAATAGATAGACATTAGCTAGGTAAATGTTATGTTCATTTTTGGAAAAAGTTTTCTGTTTCTCCTGTGGATTTTTTCAGTATTTCCGAACAACCTAATAGTTGTACACATACAACCAAGAACGGTTAAGGTAAATTTAAAATGGTACTATGGTACAATAACTGTTGGTTAACCACTGTAGCTAGCCTAGCAAGATCGTTACTTAAATTAAAATGCGAAACACCAACATCCCATTAAACTTGTCAACAAAGTTTTTATCACATTATAAATAAAAGTATCAGTTCACCTACGCCCACAGTAACATAGAAGAGCAACGATCAAAACGTTGTGATCATAACGTAATCCGCTCTACCTGTGTCATTCACCGTGTCGTTACAGGTTGCTCCGCTACACAAAAAAATGCTCCTTTCAAATGTAAATCAGCACAAACCGACAAAGCAAATTGTCACAAATAAACACTGTTACGTTTAAAGTTTTTTGTGAAAGTTTATAAAAACCCGGTCGCATCGGTAAAGGGTCAGGCAGGGCCAATCAATCTAAGATGAAAATTTCTTTTATTGATTTTTTGCCGGGCCTTCTCTTTAGTTAGGTATTCTTTGTGATTCTTGAGATGATTGTTATCCGTGCGACTTGATCAAATACAAATGTTCCATGTCAAATACTGAGATGTTGGGGATTTGTTTTAATTTTAGAAATAAATAAATAAATTGTAACACGGGTTTGATTAATTTATGTTATTATCTCCCGGTGTAACTTTGAGATTAATAATAATTCGTCATTTATTAGGTAATTAGGAAGTAGAAATTAAATTATTTGCAGAGAACAAGATATTTGACCAACATAAATAATTAAATGTCACTAATGTTAATTATAATTACTTAATTATTTTAAAATTAGTAGTGTTAAAGTTAATTTATGTAAATTCCTTTTTCCACAAAAAAAATTGAGATGGAGGCCTAACAATAATAATAAAAGCTGGTTCTTTTCAGTACAACGTTTACCTAGTCTAGCAGTCGACTTACCTTTAGGTACCCTTTAGCACTTGGAAATCTTAATAAGTACCAAGATTTAAAATTGCTGAGGCATCAGCCAATATTATTACATACTCGTATAACAAAAAAAAAAACATAAAATCATGTCACTCCTGCTTACACCTGACTCTCACTTTAACACTGAATGCATTTTTTATCAAACACACTCCCGACCTCTAATCTAATTCATAACAAAAAGACAAAAGATTTGAATACGTTAGTCCAAATATTGATTTAACCCTATCGGCGACGGAAGCAGGTGCCCAGCGCACGCGCTCCGCTTCGGAATCAATAAGCGTTTCCCAACTATGAAATTAAATGATAATCACGACTTTTTTCATATTTATATAAGCAGTTAATCAGTACATTTTGACGGTAAGGAAAGGGGTGGTCAACATTTTCTTGAAGTAAACGAATCGAGTCGTTTCAGAATGAGCAGTGATTTTAGTTGCATGTAATGAAAATATAATTGTGTATATTAAAATCTGATTGTCTTTCTATAGTTAAAAGCGCATATTAAAAGCGGTCGTATCTTGACTGTCATGTCAAACATCCGTTCTGACGAAAATATTAGCTGAGAAACAAAACAAGCTTAAATTGATATTGAAATAACGATATACCTAAAGTGCTTGCCTATAGAGCATTTTAATGGTAAAACATAACCTGGATTTACTTTTAACATAATTTATTATAGTAATAAAATATTCAGGCGTATAAATAATAAAAGGGTAAGTAAGTTATAAAAACAAAAGAGGTTAAACTGTGTTAAGCAAAAGATAATGGCTTTGTATTGATTGTAAATCTTTGTAATTCACTATGTTCACACAATGATCGGGCAATTTACTCACGTCACAATTTCACAAATCTGATGTTTTACAATATCATTTTTAATTATACTTTTGGAATGCTTTAGAAGAGCTTTCAAGTGTAGCTATCGTCATTTAATAAAGTCTAACGAGTTGTGAGCTATAAGCTTTGCAAACAACCTTACTGAATACCATTTTATGTAAGATAGATAGACAGATAAGTCATTTATTTAGTGCACGTATAAGAAATAGCACAGTGCACAAAAACACACTTTAATGATAACTAATTAGGTACATGAATAAAAAGAAACTGCAACGACAAGCAATTCTCGTACCTATATGCCAAATGCAAACAAGGCGGTATCTACCAACTCAACCTATAAACGTCAACCGCTATCTCTAACCATAATCTCAAATGGTCTGTCAAGTTTTCAAAATGATCCCAAGGTTGGCAACTCCTGCCCCCGCCGCCATTACTCATTTTAACGGTTAGCCAGCACTCCTGCACCCCGGCACCCACTCGGCCCGAGAGGGTTGCCGTGACGCGTCATGCTCCGATGTTACGGACAGATATCAAGCCTTTACGGGCAGATGCATGCACCTTATAATTGGAGCGTATCAAAACATTAGTGGACCATCGTTAGAACATCGTAGGGTGTATTTGACGAATGTCGGTAATTATAGCATAGCTTGATGGCTCTGGATTTTGTTAGGCCAACTTCGTTAGTAAAAAAAATTAACCAGTGCGCAAACTATAACTATGAATTCAGCATATCTATATACCTCCTATCCTATCTATATACCTCCTAGCGTAGAATTTTTTTGCCGGTTATAGAAAAAAAAATGTTTTTCCAATGGACTAATTCTATGAAACAGTAGATTTTTTTTTATACCTACCCGATTACCGTGAATTGCTGCTAGAATGAAATGCTGAATTCATGGTTTTAGTTTTCGCACTACTTTTTAGGGTTCCGTACCAAAATGGTAAAAAAGGAACCCATAAGGTGCGACTCAGTCTGTCTGTCACAGCTGGATATCTCGAGAACTCTACTAATGCTACCAACTAGAAATTTAAAATAGTTTTAGATGACGTTTGCCCAACTATTTTGCAAATAAGAAGGAAATAAAAACAGGGACTGAAAAGGGGTCTGAAAAATTCGAAGTGGGGCTACTAGGGCATGTGGGGTATCATATGAAAGAACGCAGTTTGCACACATTTTTTCTTTGTTTTAGGCGCATAGTTTTCTACTTTTAATGAAAAATGTAAAAAAAAATACCCCTCTTATCTCCGAAGTTTGCAAAGAGAAAAATCTGAAATAATTCTATGTGATAGAAGTTTAAGTAAATTACATAATGTAGTAAGTATACAATGACATGAATATTTACTTTGTAAAGTATTTTTTTTTATTTAATTATTGTGAATGTGAGGACTATGTGGGTCATTTCTTTTTTTTCTGTTTTCCTTCTTAGTTAGTTTTAATCATGATCTGGCAGTTTGAGTAATTTACGCGGCCTACCCAAATGTAAAGGACATTTGGGTAGGCCGCGTAAATTACTCAAACTTTGGTATTGTTCGTCGAGTCGTTGAGCTCCTCAAGTTCTGAGTTGAGCTGCACGATTTTTGGCAAATGCGTTCACTGATTGAACAGGTCCGCTCAATCTGTGTGGTTCTTTCCTCAAAATACCATTTCAGACACCAATCTACATGATCTTTACACCATCTGACCAAGATTTTGTCTGGACTTTAAAAGAGACTGTGACCTCTGAGTTTGTTTCGGCCTTTCTTCTCAGAATAGTCAGATAGGAATAATCGACCTCATCTAGTTTAAAAAAAAATAATTGACGTGTAAAAGGGTTTGTACAAACCTACTTACAGAAAATAAATCATTTATCATTTATAAAGTTTACAGAAAAAATAAAACGTTGTCTCTAAATAGGACACTTTTTCAGAAATCTTCAACAAAAGTTACATTAGTTCCACTATCGGTCAAGAAAGGGCGCGCGAAATCGCAGCGCGCAGTGTTAAAATTCTCTGACGATTATAGGCCTCGCCGGTGAACATTTAAAAACATATTATTATGATGGTATGGAACCCTCGGTGCACGAGTCCGACTCGCTCTTGACCGGTTTTTTTCCTGTATAGCAAAACTAAAATAAAATGACCTAAAGACGTCGTCTTGTCGTAGGTAATCAAAATTGTTTATTCGTTTACCTAGGTGATCATTCATTTATTTAATTATGCCTGTCCAGTAAAGTACCTGATGCTTATGTACGTTCCTATATTTAGGTATGCTAGATAGGTACTCTTTCTTTTCTGATATTGCGAATTTGTAAAACAGATGCGACTTTGACTTTACTTTCCAAAAAACTCTCCTAAAATCAAAAATCCCTATCATTTGCGGCAAATCTTAAATAATGGAGGCATTTGTCAAAGCAGAGCATTTTGCATATGAAATCGCGTAGGAGGGCGATTGATGACTTATGAACATACCCCTTTATAGACACACGTGTGTTCATAATCGTGTGGGGCTTACCAGAACATCCATTTTGCCTGAGAATAAGGATTTAAGGTTCAAGAAATGAAGAAGCAAGGAATCACTTCAAATGAATGATAAAAAATGACTTTATTTTTGTAAGTTGGTTTGCACAAACCCTTTTACACATTTTTAAAAACTAGATTAGGTCGGCGTTTCCTATCTGACTAGTTTGAGAAGAAAGGTCGAAACAAACTCAGAAGTCACAGTCTCTTTTAAAGTCCAGAACTCCAGACAGAGATGTCTTTGAGGTCTTTTGAGGAAAGAACCACACAGATTGAGAGGACCTGTCCAGTCAGTGCATGTATTTGTCAGAAATCTTGTACCTCAACTCAAAACTCAAGGAGCTCAACGATTTGACGAACAATACCAAAGAAAGGACATTTGGGTAGGCCGCATAACTTACCTACTTAAACTGCCAGATCATGACAAAAACTAACAGAACAGAGAGAAAAAAATTAAATAAAAAAATAAAATTACCCACATACCAAAACTTAACGTTCACAATAATTTAAATAATACTTTACAAAGTAAGCAAATATTATTGTTTAGATAAAATTAATTAATGTCAATGTGTTTAGGTCTAAAAAAAATATAAAAATTAGAAGCAGCTCAAGCCTTTTTGTCCTCAATATAATCTTTCGGTATAATAAAAGGCTTTCTGGCACAACTTACTTTTAATGAATGATTTGAATTTATTAAGGCAATCTTGAACGTGGCTTGGAAATTTATTATAAAAGCGTATACATTGGCATCTGAACGAACCACCTATACCGTACGACATTACACTATAAAAATAGTTAAAGTACCTACACTAAACGGGCTGTCTCTATAACAGTTAAATTTTGTCACGTTAGATCTAGTGTGTCCCCGAATAAAATAAATTAATGATTTTCAAACATCAGACTTTTCAATAATATTATGGAAAAGGAAAGGAAAGGAAAGCCCTATTCAGATCGACAAGACTCAGCCGGTTATCCTATATCATACCACTAAACCATTCTACATCATCTTACTATGCCGGCCAACTCTATTGCATTAGTTGTGATCGAGTATTTAAAACTAAATTCGGTTTGGCGAGTCATACCTATTAGGTCATACGCTAGGAAATAATAATAATGATTTAATGGGTCGCCGTTATCGAAATCGATAAGGAGGACTATATTATGCGCAACCATACTTAACATTTTGGTATTAAGCCGCAAATACAAATGCTGGAACCTTGGAGCAAACGACAAGGAAAAGCAGCAAGCTCTTAAGACACATACATATGAAGATGTGACCAGAGATACCAGGAAACGAGATGAAGTCCCAGCAACATTTTCACTCAACATGATCAAATAGTTGCTGATCTGTGGGTGGAGGTGTTAAGTACGGATCCCTAATGGAAATCGCCGACCTCGCAATTCCTTCAGTTTACGCCGAGCGCATAAAAACTGCATCGATGACGTCCGGCCAGCCACGAGTCGCCGATGCCGACGCAGCGAAATTCGACATTAGCTATTAATTATTTTAATACAAATTTTTGTCATTCCATATTCTAGCATCGAATAGGTTTCACCAATTTTAATTGAAATAATTTCTCTTAAAATAAATTAGTTTAAAGTAACTTTGGTTTTTTTTTCGATCCATCGTCTGCAGCTTACGTTATTCGTATTTCGGTTGCCGCTATAGCAACAAATACTAAAAACAGAATAAAATAAATATTTAAGGGGGCTCCCATACAACAAACATGTTTTTATCGGCGTTTTGGCCTTGTGGTACGGAACCTTTCGTGTGTGAGTCCGACTCGCACTTGGCCATAGTTTTTCTAAATATAGATAACTAAAAATGTCTTAGTAGCGCCATCTATTTTCCAAGTTTTCGACTACAGCTGCAGTGAGGCCAGTGAGCCGTAACAGTACTTCTGTGCAAGTTTGCCACGGTAAAGACAGATGGCGCTCCCTGTACTGCCATCTAGTACCAATGAAGCGAGTTCCTAACGCAGACGGCTGCGTATGTTTCGACGGTTTTGAAATGCGGTAAGTCGGTTTGTATTTACTGACACAGATGGCGTTTATAAGCTTCTTTTATTTTAATACTTTTTAAAAGGTCAGAGGACAAGATTTTTATAGTTGTTAATATTGAGAACAATTAAAAACTTGCCAATTTTTTTTTTTTTTAAATGGCAGAAGTGCCAAAATACTTTTTCTAGATGATCAGTAATCCATTTGCTTCGTGCAATTTGCAATTTCCAGTTAGCATTTATCCGTTTCAGCAGTGACCATTGAATTTTCAGTAGGTAGGCAGTAGGTAGGCACTATTATTTATGACAATCGTGACGAAATTGTTTTCTTATTTTTATATAATTATTCTGAGGTTATAAAATCAGACTTACGTAGACGGTACCAACATAGGTAACACACACACGGGATATTTAAAGTCAGGTTTCCAATATAAATATTCAGATATTGCGTGTCGTTGCTTGAAACGTCTAGACGAACCTCAGCTCGACGTTACATATACAATGTACCTGAGCTCAGAAGGTATAAAGCCAGTTCAGCCTCTCAACATCTACTGTCAAGACTGGGAAAAGACAAGCAATGTATCTAATCGCCCAGAGGACACGGTGGAGCATACGGTGGAGGTCTGCCCCGCTTGTCCTCGTAGATGCGATCGGCAGCGGCGGCGACCTCTCACGTCCGGCCCTGGCGCAAGCCATGGTCCGGGGCGAGAGGGAGTGGGAGGCAGGCACCTCCTTCTGCGAAGCAGTCATGCTAGCGAAGGAGGTGGTGGGATGGCTGAGGGAGAGAGCCTCCCATCCCAGCCACCGCGGGACGTTCCGGGCGTCGGGAGCCGCGTGACGACTCCAGACCACCGTAAGCGCGGGCCTGCGGACGGAGAGTAATGGCTAGCTCACCGTCCGATCAGGACCAGGCCCGTGCCGGACGGCGCGTACGTGTTCCACGCGCGCCTCAATGAGATGTCAGCTTCAGATGAAGGGGCCCGTTAAGGCCGAAGCCTGCCGGATCAGCGGGATTGTCCGAAAGGGTTACCGCTGCCCCGGAACATAAAGGGCTAAGGAAAGAACACGCGTGGGTTTTAGTCAGTAAGAGTCTGACACTCCTTTCCGCTCCACCCAGAGCGGGAGGGGTCATTTGAAGATTTCCCATCCTGAAAAAAAAAACACAATGTATCTAAGTACTCGTAGGTACCTACTTATCTCTCGGTCTTTTGTGTTGTAGCAATCTGTGACCAAACTATTTTATAACCTTTGCCCCAAAAACCATTGGCTTTCCATGATTTAATCCCCAGATCAGTTTAATTTATAAAGTACCTAAGTATCTATTAATATTATGTAGGAAGTGAAGTTCCACACCTACACCCACCCACAGTGAAGGACTATTCGCAGAAAGTTGTTGTGGCGAAAGATTGGCGTGAGACCGCGCTCTACGCTTCAACCCCTTTAGGGATTTACGGGAATACGGGTAATTTTATTTATTTTTAGGGTTTTTGTTACAACAACGTTAAAATTTGTTTCAGCATTTACGTAACTCTTGGGATAAAATCTAATGTAGTAAAATAATATTATAGCCTTCCTACAATACAATCCCATAAAACCTCTAGAGGTAATTACGTTGACTACACCTGTTTAACATAAAAACAATTCGGTACCTATCATTGGTAATGTAAATTCGCACATTATATTTGAATACTTGATCTGCAATCGGTTCCCGAGGGATTGCTTCCAATATCTTTAGAACGATTTGCGTTGCGTTCAAATTCTCTTTAAAACGTCGATCCGGCTGTGACTGGTGCAGGTCGATTAAACGATGTCTTGAATACCTAATAGGAGAGGAGAGGCGGCATGCTCGTTCTCAATTCACTCGCCGGCGCATAAATTAGCGGTGCGGCCACACAACCGCAGCTATTCCGCAAAAACTCCAATCGTAGGGGAAAGTTTGGCGATTAAGCCGTGAGGCGTGGCGTGGCCAGGTCTGTTCGTGACAGTTAGTGCCGCCACTTGTTATAATCCGTTAAACTTTCGACCCTCGTCAAGGTACGCTGAGAATTAATGGAAATGCTTTCTTTCCCAGATTTATGATATTCTTTTTTGAATCCCCGATTCACCTTTGAGTTTGACCCGCCCCGCGATAAAAGTGATAAAAGCCTACGTCGCGCTGGCGTTATGTAATTACGTAGCGCATACAACGCTCATCTTAATAGAATTAATTTGCATCCTCTTTAATGCGAAACCCTCTTAACTAGTTTGCATAAAATCTCGTTTGTTTATGTAATTTTTAATCAGGTCAATTAACGCTCTGCACTTAGTCAATTTCGTTTATGTTACGTTAGGCATTTACGTGAACACAGTAGGCAAGTGTCTAAGTGAAAATGTATTTTGGTCCATGTTTCAGAGAAGTGCCCGTTAGGAATGCCAGGGAGTCTGAAATATATATTTTTCAACACACTTGCTCGTAAAGTGGCTCTTAATGAACCGCTTTTAGGACCACAATGCAGTGTATCAAAAACGCGTGCTTTTTGCTTTATGTTATTGCACTAGTACGCTATTGCTACAGATAACTATTAACTAGTCGGAGATGCGCGCTTCTTTAATCTCATCAAAGAGACTTCATGCCAAAAGAAATCCGCGGGCCATATGTCACTTTTTTCTTAATAGGTACCTAGTCTGTATGGTCCTTGGTCCCAAAATGAACTAAAATTTATTGACCTTAAGGTGAATGCGCAGGGACCACGGACAATTTAAGGTGAATACCACGGTACGCTACGTTTTATAGGTGAGTTTTTGCAATTTTCAGGTCAGTGTCAGGTCGTATCTTGATTAAAATATGATTTGCGACTATAACAGGTACGTATTCACAGAATTATAATCTTTAGAATCATTAATACATCTTTCTAAGTTAGATTTGTTTCTTAAGAACAAATCTCTTATGGAAAAGTTCTTAGGGAACAAATCTAACTTAAAGATTCTATTCTTATGACTATAATTCTGTAATATATTATAGTCCCGAATCATATTCTCATCAAGATACAACCTGACACTGACCTGGCGGCGCAATTGCGTAACACATTATCAATCGGAATCGGTTTCATTTTGACAGTTCAACAACATTCAATGCGTTATTACGTTTTGAGCGGACAAATTTTTCAAACATATGAAGCAATGGATTAATAATTTGCGTCAAAATTATTCAGATCCCGATTGATAGTTACGCAATTAAGGTGCCGCAAATTACAAACAACGTAAGAAAATTTGAATTTCGCGGTCTATCACTGCCACTGACCTCTATCTTGCATGGTAGAGGTCAGAAAAATAAAACCAGCGCGCCATTTTCCATTAAAAGTCTGTTTTCTCCTCGCAAGTGTGTTGAAAAACGTCGTATGAAACGCGTGTGCATTGATCATTGCACACTCGGCTTCCTTATCGCGCTCGCCGTTACCGCCTCAGGTATAAAGATCAACATAACACACAATTATCATAATGTAGGTAGGTACTATTGATGAACTCTAATACTGCTAAAACCACATTATTTGTAACTATATGTTCTTTATCGTTCAGGTTTGTGACTCTGTCTGTGTCCTACCTACTGTAATTTGAGAAGGATTTACTACTAATATGATAATATTTTAAAGATCGATTGTGTATCTATAGTAGATGTAATGAGGTGACTCGGGCCATAAGTCTGGCGAAATATTTTAATAATGAAAAAAAAAAACATATTTTTTGTTCTTCTTCATCAGGTAAAATGAAACACTTTATATTCCAAATAATTTCACATATTATTATCACTAATAGTAAATTACCTTTAGGTAGCTACGCCTGCGGCGACAAACGCAGTCTGTCCTACATTTTCCTATTGATACAAGCACCTCTTCTAAGAAATTCCTGAAATTATCACCAAAATACCTGAAATAAGTATCTGTCTATTTGAGACGCTTGTAATTTTCGGAATTTAGTCGAAGGGGATGGAAATTGATAATGTTCGCCGTAAGTTTTTTATCCTTAACAAAGTGTGATTTTTACGTCGTAAAACATTGATGGCAAAGAATGGATAATGGAATTTTTCTCGATTTTTTTGGAAATTGATGTAATTTTGATGAAACCGATAGAAATATTTTACAAGAATTATTTAGTCGCTTCTTAATATTTTTCACTTATAAATTGATCAAAGCTTGTAAATAGGTATGATGTAGATTTGGGACCATTCGTGTTCACATGAAAGTCTCATTTTATCTTCTACTTAGGTCATCTTCCTTTAAATTACATATCTGGTTTGAACATGTTAAGCCGTGGACTACACACGTATCTAGTCTATTTAATTGGTTCGTGTTACCTCACAAAGTAGTAGCTAGTTGGTTATTCGGATTGCAACGTCCACCCAATTAAAATTGGTCAAATTCCTAGAACCTCGACTCTCAAAATTAGACCAAACTAGTCCCCAACAAGAGCTGATTCAGTTACATCACGTGTACGAACATTCATGGTGAAACTTGTGTCGCTGATAAACACAAAACCTTTGATTTAGTGGCTGAAATTTTACCGAAAGCAGAAACAGAAATAATCAACGTGTATACGTAAAATCGAATTCACAATATAGGCATTATGATAATCACAGGTACGAACAAAATCACAATAGGATCGGATATATATAAGAAAGGAGAATTCCCAAAGACGATAACATGGCGGGAAAAACGCTACCGTAAACCGTGCGCAATAAAGACTGGCAACAATTTATTTATATGACGCTTCAGGGAGAAGTTATCCGCGGATCCGGGGTACGAACGAGGTGGAATCAAGTTGATGCGTGCCGAAACACGAATGAGAAAATGGATGCTACTGTACGGTATAGTAATCACGGCTAATCTTCTTATGCGGCCGATTGAGTCGCTGGCGGAGCAAATATTGACTTCGTTAGATTTCGGAACGACTTAAATAGGTTTTGCAATCAATCAGTTTAGGTCTAGTTGTCTTCGTGGATAGCGTTTCTTTCACAACCTATGACTAATAAAAAATTAGGTACATTAGAAGAACCTTCGATTTATTCAAGTCATACCTTATCCTTACATTTATCTGCCCCTCAAACTAATCTACTCCAGTGTTTCGTATTTCTATTTTAACACTAATTACGTTAAGTGGAACGAAACTTTGTAAGTTCCTACTAAATCCAGTTAATTAATATTCCAAAATCTTAACAAAATATATTAACTTATTAGCTTCTCCACATTAAATATTTCCAAGTGGATAATCCTAGAGCACGCTTACAATTAAATCTTAATTGTTTTCAAATATGATATTACTTGAAAACAAAATCTTCGTAACTGTTGCCAAATTAACAGTGTTTAAATTCTTTTTCACAGACATAAAAGTTGAAGAATCTTAAGTATTATTGATGTAAGCTCGATTGAAGCATCAAATGCCTTTGATGGAGACTTCGAAAAGTATATTCATTCTTCGCCGCGATATTATTAACATAACTATGATCAAACTCCGCTAATAATGCTGTTAGAGGATCATACGCAAATAATCGTGAACTTTAAATTATTTTACATGAGCACAAATAAAGTGTATTTCTACTAACTTGTTTGATAGGCTAACGTATTATTCGCTAATTGCTTTGTTGTGTAGTTATTTTATTAATGCTTGTTTTCATTTCTATGGGTGTTACCTATTACGTTTTATGTAGGTATTTTTTACTTTTATTAGCAGTTTGCCCTTTGTGACCTGGTTTAGAAACAATATAAAACCTTATGACAAAGGGCATCACTGCCTTTTCTCAATCTTTGATGAAAACGAATGCATGTGCTTCCAAAACATTGTTTAATTTTATTAGTCCTAAAAGCAACAGTCAATAAAAAAGGTTCTATGCTTGGTACAAAAATAATTAGGCACCCGTCCAAGAGTAGGTAATAACTTGCTAAAATACCGTTCATTATAAAAATCGAACAGCGCAATAAAGCCGGTGCACATGCACGCGATATGTATGGTCTAATAAAAGTCGCGTGCACACAAGCTGATGATGCGTGGCGTAGCGCCGGATTAAACAGTCAAACTGGAAATACCACGGCTTTGCCTCCATGCCTCCATGGCTAGACATCAACGTACTGTCAGCGTTAACATTCGGATTTGCGCGGATCGGGGATATTAAACAAGCTGGCCGGCTCCGTTCAATGCGCGTCAAATACGTAGCAGATGCGTGAATAGACATTTTGAAGCTTGACCAAAAGTAATTTTGCGTGCGTCAATATTTCTGTGGGAGTACTGTAATCACATTTGCACCGTGCTTATTATTTGGACTGAACATAGATTTTGAGGTTTGTAGGTAATTAAAACTGATACTGAGTTCCATGAAACCTGAAGCGTACCTATTATATGCGAATTTACTGGGAATCGTCTACTGAAAACAGTACATTTTGCATTGCCTTTTGATTTGGTTTTTAATAAAATGCAATTTCATTTTCATATAGGTAATATGTAAGCGTTGTCACTTGTGGGAGAAGATAATACCTTATCTGCTAAACCGCCGGAGAAAGATCAAATGAAAACAAACGATGTGGATAATAAATCAGCAAGAAAAATTTAAAACGTTACCTACTCACAAGATATCAAATGTCTATTTAATAACTAGGTATGTTTAATAATACACAAACATTTCTGACGACAGAAATTTTCTAGATAGACACGAATCAAATTACTATTACAAGGAAACCAATCTGTAAACATAACAGAATAACAACCCAAATTTGTAAAGCAGTGGGAGTACCTAATAGTGGAAAACGGTCCATGAGATGAAAATGTAGGTTCTATTTCATATAGCTTTATAACAATGTCTGAACAACATAGGAAATGTACTCGTAAATATCTTAATTTCTTACAAGATATCAAATGTTGACCTTTCGATAACAAATAAATTAACTTTTCTAAAAATATAAATTAACAAGGTAGACACGAATCAGATTACTTGGATATTACAAGAAAAGCAATCTTGAAACAAAACACTACTAAATACATCCCACACTTTCTAGGGAAAATACTCGTATCAGGAATGATAGTGAACAAACGGGCCATGAAATTAAAAATGTTCGATAGTTGGTTTTAACCGCATCCGGTGCGACAGACAGCAGGCAAATAGGAACTATTTGTTCCGAAACGTATCAGGTAGGGCACACGCACGACCGCGAAATTCTCGTACCGAATAGAGGAACGAGGGTACACGGAAATCCAATTCTGGGTTTTAGACTCGGAGTGAGTAGTTAGGCCTCATTGGTATATTGATAATGATGATGTTTTAATTTATGGACTGAAGTATTCGGTGAATTAGTAAGTTTCAGGTTGACGCCTTTCGGTAAGGCTATTGTCGCCCAACTGGGACAGTTTCTGACTGCTTCTTTCTAAGATGAAATGAATGCACTGACGCCAAAACAAATCTTCACGTCACATTTTCTTCACATTTTTGGTACTCTATAGATATTTTTTAATGTTAACAAAATGCTCTGTCTTTATTGTTTGCTCTTAAGTTTTTACACCTAGATTTTAAGATTTTCTTTTCATTTTGACGCCGTTATTTTTTACCGACTTTACAAAAAGGAGGAGGTACTATGTTCGGGTGTTTGTATGTTTTTTTTTTTTTTTTTTTTTTTTTTTTTTTTTTTTTTTTTTTTTTTTTGTATGTTTGTTCATCGAATACTCCGCCAATTGTCGACGGATTTTCAAAATTCTTTTTTTGTTCGAAAGTAGATAGTTCTGAGGTGATCCCATTGTCACCAAGTTAGGATCTGATGATGGGATCTTAGAGAAATCGATGGCAACCCTCAAATTTTATAGGCTCACTTATTGTTTTTCGCATATTTTATGAAGTATCTTGTGTATTTGTGTATGGTTGTCACCATCTCAGGTAGCTGGGCTGATGATGGAAGGTACAATAACTCCTTAACAGTAAGAAGTTACTCGAACAGGCAAGGACTGTTTTAGTAAATTGTTTTGATGTTTGATAGGGCATTTGCCACATTTGGTCTCATGATCATCAAGTCATGACCTGATGCTGCAGTCAGGATAGTCTGCAGAGTACCTAACTCCTCGACAACTAACAGCAGATATATCGTGTTTAGGCTCATTGAAAAGGGCTCGATGTGTGGATAAACGTACTGTTACTGAGGAACACCGAAGACCTGATGCTGAAGCCAAGAGCATCAGAAAAAGTACAAACCTTTAAATTACAGCACCGTAGTCGTGTTTGGGCTCATTTTAAACAGGACTAATTTTAAGTTCAATGCAATGTTGACATAAGTCTGGCCTGATGCTGCAGCCAGGATTATCAGCATCTAATCTAAAAACTAATAAAAGGAGAACTCCTCAACAATTAACGTCCCTGCATCGAGAAAAGGAATATTTTATAAAAAGGCGATGGGCAAGTTGACATTAGGCTATTGTAACTTAGATAAATTATAAATAGACCCACTAAAAAGCGAGAAATAAAAACTTTTTAACAAAAAAAAAACCGACTTCCAAAAAAAACACTACAAACTGAAAAAAAAAACACTACAAACTGAAAAATAACTTTAATTTCGGAAGTCGGTGGCAAAAACTAAAATACTGATCCCTAAGACACCGACTTCCGAAATTAAAGTTATTTTTCAGTTTGTAGTGTTTTTTTTTTCAGTTTGTAGTGTTTTTTTTGGAAGTCGGTTTTTTTTTTGTTAAAAAGTTTTAATCTCTAGTTACGATAAGACTATAAAAATCTCGATAAGAAAATGTAAGCTCTTGTTTTTCTAGATCATCCAGATTGCTTCGTAGGATCCGCCTGCGGATGTTATAAAAATAGCTTTCCAAAAGTAAGCAGTAAGAAAACTCATTTTCTTGGTTATGATTGTGTTTTCTCAGCGGGATTATGAAACGATATCCTTTTACCGCTTACGCGGAAAACTCATTAGCTCATTGAGTTGGTGCGGTCAATTCTGCTTACGATATGGAAGCAATCAAATGTAGGTATTGGTTTTATTTCCTTGTGCTCTTTTTAACCGACTTCCAAAAAGGAGGGGTTATATGTTCGACTTTGTTTTTACCGACTTTACAAAAAGGAGGAGGTACTATGTTCGGGTGTTTATATGTTTTTTTTTTATTTTTTTTTTTTTGTATGTTTGTTCATCGAATACTCCGCCAATTGTCGACGGATTTTCAAAATTCTTTTTTTGTTCGAAAGTAGATAGTTCTGAGGTGGTCCCATTGTCACCAAGTTAGGATCTGATGATGGGATCTTAGAGAAATCGAGGGCAACCCTCAAATTTTATAGGCTCACTTATTGTTTTTCGCATATTTTATGAAGTATCTTGTGTATTTGTGTATGGTTGTCACCATCTCAGGTAGCTGGGCTGATGATGGAAGGTACAACTCCTTAACAGTAAGAAGTTACTCGAACAGGCAAGGACTGTTTTAGTAAATTGTTTTGATGTTTGATAGGGCATTTGCCACATTTGGTCTCATGATCATCAAGTCATGACCTGATGCTACCTAACTCCTCGACAACTAACAGCAGATATATCGTGTTTAGGCTCATTGAAAAGGGCTCGATGTGTGGATAAACGTACTGTTACTGAGGAACACCGAAGACCTGATGCTGAAGCCAGGAGCATCAGAAAAAGTTCAAACCTTGAAATTACAGCACCGTAGTCGTGTTTGGGCTCATTTTAAACAGGACTAATTTTAAGTTCAATGCAATGTTGACATAAGTCTGGCCTGATGCTGCAGCCAGGATTATCAGCATCTAATCTAAAAACTAATAAAAGGAGAACTCCTCAACAATTAACGTCCCTGCATCGAGAAAAGGAATATTTTATAAAAAGGCGATGGGCAAGTTGACATTAGGCTATTGTAGCTTAGATAAATTATAAATAGACCCACTAAAAAGCGAGAAATAAAAACTTTTTAACAAAAAAAAAAACCGACTTCCAAAAAAAACACTACAAACTGAAAAATAACTTTAATTTCGGAAGTCGGTGGCAAAAACTAAAATACTGATCCCTAAGACACCGACTTCCGAAATTAAAGTTATTTTTCAGTTTGTAGTGTTTTTTTTGGAAGTCGGTTTTTTTTTTTTATATGTTTGTTCACCGATTACTCGAAGACGGCTGGACCGATTCCAAAAATTCTTTTTTTGTTTGAAAGGGTATACTCTCGAGGTGGTCCCATTATCATCAAGTTGGAATCTGATGAGAGGATCCCATGGAAATCGAGGGAAACCCTCAAATTTTATAGGCAAACCTGTAGCGATTTGGGTATTTTTACCGACTTTACAAAAAGGAGGAGGTACTATGTTCGGGTGTTTGTATGTTTTTTTTTTTTTTTGTATGTTTGTTCATCGAATACGCCGCCAATTGTCGACGGATTTTCAAAATTCTTTTTTTGTTCGAAAGTAGATAGTTCTGAGGTGGTCCCATTGTCACCAAGTTAAGATCTGATGATGGGATCTTAGAGAAATCGAGGGCAACCCTCAAATTTTATAGGCTCACTTATTGTTTTTCGCATATTTTATGAAGTATCTTGTGTATTTGTGTATGGTTGTCACCATCTCAGGTAGCTGGGCTGATGATGGAAGGTACAACTCCTTAACGGTAAGAAGTTACTCGAACAGGCAAGGACTGTTTTAGTAAATTGTTTTGATGTTTGATAGGGCATTTGCCACATTTGGTCTCATGATCATCAAGTCATGACCTGATGCTGCAGTCAGGACAGTCTGCAGGGTACCTAACTCCTCGATAACTAACGGCAGATATATCGTGTTTAGGCTTATTGAAAAGGGCTCGATGTGTGGATAAACGTGCTGTTATTGAGGAACACCGAAGACCTGATGCTGAAGCCAGGAGCATCAGAAAAAGTACAAACCTTTAAATTACAGCACCGTAGTCGTGTTTGGGCTCATTTTAAACAGGACTAATTTTAAGTTCAATGCAATGTTGACATAAGTCTGGCTTGATGCTGCAGCCAGGATTATCAGCATCTAATCTAAAAACTAATAAAAGGAGAACTCCTCAACAATTAACGTCCCTGCATCGAGAAAAGGAATATTTTATAAAAAGGCGATGGGCAAGTTGACATTAGGCTATTGTAACTTAGATAAATTATAAATAGACCCACTAAAAAGCGAGAAATAAAAACTTTTTAACAAAAAAAAACCGACTTCGAAAAAAACGGACTTCCGAATTTCGGAAGTCGGTGTCTTAGGGATCAGTATTTTAGTTTTTGCCACCGACTTCCGAAATTAAAGTTATTTTTCAGTTTGTAGTGTTTTTTTTTTTCAGTTTGTAGTGTTTTTTTTGGAAGTCGGTTTTTTTTTTTTAAAGTAACTTGAGCATTTGCTCTCGGAAATCATCATTTGGTAAAGTGAAGCTGATGATGAAGACACACAGATGGCCATCGGAACTATTCAATGACAAATATTTCACGGGTTGCGATTCGATTACTTTAGTATGGTTGCTAAGCAATTTATGTTCATCACAATGCGTATGAAGAGACGCGTTTGATGCGTATGCGTGTGTCTTTGGTTCCGCATTTTCGTTTATTGACACCGACTTCCGAAATTAAAGTTATTTTTCAATTTGTAGTGTTTTTTTGGAAGTCGGTTGTTTTTTTTCTCTAGGAGTAAACACAACGTTCTAAGAAAGACTATTTGTTAGTGACTTTTTTTTTATTATCTATTGGGGTTAATTTACAAACGTTGCTTAAAGTTAAGAGACGTTTAGGTACACGTCAAAACAATTACGGGTAAGCAGACGGGTGGGCGTTAAACATGGCAAGGTTTTAAATAAACCCGTTTGTGTTTTGTTTAAAATAATTGGGACAAGATTAGTAAAATCACACGTATTTCAGACCTCCATAATACACACACATACACACATGACATCACATCTTTATTATTCTTATTCCCCGAAGGGCTAGGCAGAGATGTAACTATAGTACATCGTATTATATCTCATATTTTGCCAGGTATGTTTAAGTCCCATGTAATAGGGGCGAGCCTATTGCCATAATATCGTGCCAGTTCAAGTCCGAGAAAATTTGCAGTACCTATAAAGAAACTCATAGAAATTTAACTGCACAGTATGAATAAAATACACAACCATACACCCGTACCGTTTACCGGGACATGTACAACAAAAACAGGGAACGAAATCAAAAAAAAGGTTAAAAATTGTCCGACTCAATTGTATGTAGTAGGTAGGTGTCAGGTCGCAGGCACGCGAGGCGAGTCCCGGAGTCTCGACGGAGTTGCGAGTCCCGGGTCCCGGGTCCCGCGGTCACGTATAAATTACTCTGAGGGGAATGGCTCCTCTTTGTTGTCCCGGCAAACTTACTTTCTTCTAAGGTTTAAATCCTGACTTGAATTACGGGGGTCGCAGTTTAAAGAACTCTTTAGTGCGCATCCGTTAACGCCATTAGGGTAAATCTGTGGAGAAAGTCAATAAAACTTTAGGGAATTAACTTTAGTTTGCATAATTTATATTGAGCGTTTATTAAGAGGTTGATTGAAGGTAAAGACTGGTGATGAAAACTTTGCCTCACTTTCGTGTAGCTTTGTGTGGTTAAAATATTTCATGCACTCTTTTTGAGACCTCTTTTTTGATGCACTATTAAGATGATGATGTAGTTAAGGTAGTTTTCGTATGGAGAAGAATGGGCAAGAAACTCCACCGTTACTCTTTTAAAATGTTTTACAATATTTTGCATACATTAATTAGTTATATAATAATAATATGTGAAGACGATGCACCTAAAATAAAATTACTATACCACAATAGGTACAAGAATTAAAAATGAAATCATGACATAAATAAATTAATTATCTGATTAATTTATTATCATGGTGCTCACATATTTACAAACATGGTAAAAGTAAACGATTTTCATTTAAATGAAAAAAATACAAGTAAGTAATAAGTCAGGGTGTGAGCTAAAGTAATTACAAAAATCGATCTGCCGAAAATAAATAGAACAGATTAAACACTACGATTATTCATCATCTGCCTAGCCTTTTCCCTACTTTTTTTGGGGTCAGCTTCCAGTCTAACCGGATGCAGCTGAATACCAGTATTTTACGTGGAATAAATTAGATTAAACACTACGATATTTACTTTAAATTCGCAAAACAACAATTTGCTTATTGGAAAAGCAGATAATATTATGGTAAATATAGGGAATATCAGATTTATATCTCAAACGATTCGGAAAATCAATGGCGACCGACAAACTCATATCCCTCACCAAACATACTGTCAGGGGAGTACGAAAAAACATTAGCGTTGTAATTTGACACTAATTAACCATGGGCGTTATGAAAGCGATACATCAACAGTGTTGCCTCGCCGCGCCTACCCACCTATTACCTACCACCATAACTTGAGCTATAACGCCCCTCCAACAATACTTAAATCAGTTATAATGAGGGTAGGTTGTAGGTCGGTCAGGGGTCTTTTGAAAGTGGTTGTGTGTCGCAGCGCATTCATCAGAGCAGTTAATTTGCGAGCAGATGAGTCACGACATCATCGCTCATCTTGTGTGCCTATGATACACTCATACGTCGGGAACATTTGGCGCGATTTTGTGCGACCATGACTTAGTGGCGGTTCCGGCTGGCGGAGTGTGCTTGTTCGTATGACATTGTAATGAAAATGGTTTATCAAGGCATGGCTACCGATGGTATGAACTTGAAACTGTAGGCTAGGTTTACAGATTTAATAACATTCATAACCCACCTCCAGGAGAGCTTCTGGCTACGTAATAGCAGCCACACAGGTCGATCAATCAGGTTAAGCTAAGATTTGCCGCGGTTGTTCCGTGGATGGGTGACCATCTGTACATACCAAGACCCCTTTGTGCCTCGGAAAGCACGTTAATCCGTTGGTGCCGGCTGTCATTCGTGGATCTTTGACAGTCGGTACGGGTCGTAAGTCTGACAACCAGTCTTACCAAGGGGTATAGTATTACCCAGTTACTGGGTTGTGGAGGTCAGATAGGCATTCGCTCCATATAAACTGGTACTCAGCTGCATCCGGTTACACTAGAAGCCGACCCCAACATAGTTGGGAAAAGGCTAGGCAGATGATAAATAATCATCAACCTATTAGAAATGATTAAGTTCTGACAAGTGCAACATCAAGGGAATTTCCGATGCTTTGTCGTCGACAAACAACAAAACAAGTTTCATGGCTCAATTGAATTCCACAACGCGTTACATTTCACAACGCCATTCCATATGCTTTCACCGAATGTAGTAGGTACTATCAAAGGTTCAGTTTACACTGGCTGACCACTGTTAGTCAGCAGGTAACGTGAACCACCTACTAATGCTACATTAGTTTCAAAACGTGCAATGGTGGTCACAGCTAGGTAGTCAAATTGCCAATACAACCTGCATTTCCACAATCGAAATTATTAACAGACGACTGAATATGTACATTGGCCAAAGTGACCAAACCATGCTTTTCATTTGATCAACTCATTAAAATTACTTGCTAGACTAGACTCACTGACATGCACTCTAATTGTGTAACACACTAACTATCTGAATCTGAATCATTTTGAAGGATATTGCTAATCCGTTGCTTCATATGTTCGAAAAATGTGTCTGCTCAACAACGTAAATAACGCAATGAATGTTGTTGAACTATCAAAATGAAATCCATTGCTACGCCACTACCTCGCAGTAGTTCTTAGGTATACTAAAATATGTTTGATTACCATCCCAGGTAGCAATAGGAGAGATGAATTGTTTCAGCTGAAGATGAGGCCAAAACTTCTGAATAGATATGGGTACAGTCACGGACACAACTTTGTAATAACTTAGCATAATCAGTCTATAATGTTCCCACTTCTGGGACACAGGCCTCCTCTCTGCGATAGAGAGTATAGGCAATAATAGCGGTAGATTACTCCGTCTCGTCTTGGCCTAGTACGGGTTGGTAGATGTCACATGTCTTCGAATTTTTGTTACCCAGGACATGCCAGTTTCCTCATGATGTTTCCTTCACCGTTTTAAGGCTAGTGGTGACGAAATAATTTTCCCAAAGTAATGTGCCCAGCTGGGTTCGAACCCATGACCTCCGTTACGTAATTCGGAGCTGTTACCACTGGGCCACCACTGCTCTCTCTGTAATAACTTAGCACATGTAAATAGCAATTTTTTTGTGGAATAACGATTGCAACGTTGAGATAAGACATATTTCATAATAGTAGGGATTCCAATTCACTCATCATCTGCCTAGCTTTTTCCCAACTACGTTGGGGTCGGCTTCCAGTCTAACCGGATGCAGCTGAATACCAGTATTTCACATAGAGCGACTGCCTATCTGAATTCCACAACCCAGTGACTAGGTAATACGTATCCCTTGATAAGACTGGTTGTCAGACTTTCGGGTTTCTGACGATCCGTAACGACTGTTAAAGATCTACGAATGACAGCCGGGACCAACGGCTTAACGTGCTTTCCGAGGCACGGAGGAGTCTTGGTATGTAAAGATGGTCACCCATCCACGGACCAACCGCGTTCCAATTCACAATCATTATAAATAATTTATAATGATTGTGAATTGGAAAGGTAATCTTACTGTATTGATTGTAAATTATTTACAATCAATATAGTAAGATTACCTTTAAAAGCAGCTAAGTGTAAACATATTAGTGCAGATCATCATCATCATCATCATTTCAGCCGAAAGACTTCCACTGCTGTATATAGGCTTTCCCAAAGCATCGCCACTTCCACCGGTTCTGTGCTTCCCGCATCCAGTGGATTCCTGCGGCCTTCACAAGGTCATCGGTCTACCTTGTTCCCGAGGCTTTCCAACGCTACGTCTTCTGGAACGTGATCGCCTCTCCAGAACCTTTCGGCCCCAACGGCCATCTGTTCTGCGAGCAATGTTGCTTATTGCGTACTTACTTAGTGCTTGTAACTGAACCTAGTCACCGATTCGTTTGCCCACCGTGTAATGAAACATTCCCTCACCACTTTTTGTTTTCACAGTCTATAAGGTTTATAAGCCACTGCTTAACATGGGCCTAGTTTAGCTAGCAGTTCCTTATAATAATAGAGCCATATTTCTTAGTCTTATAGTCGCAACAAACTTCTTAGGTCGCTTATCTTCAAAAGCTGTTCTACTGAAACTAAAAAGAGTTGCGGCCGTGGGTCAGGCGTATTACATAACCTAATGTTATTTGCATTGTCCATATGAAAAATTCAAAAGAATTAAGCAGCTGCGTCGGCTAGCATCGTAAACATTTCATAGTGTTTTTACGACAGTACCCAGCGGGCCTCGGTCTTGTAAACGGACATGCCTTTAGTTCGTGTACGAAACAACGTTTGTCTACATTTGTTGGTTGCTTTGGAACATGTATTTTTGTATGAAACAACAGTGTCGTGACAAGAATCGTGTAAGTTTTGTAATTTGTGGGGTAATAACTGCGATTAGGGTTTGTTTCAGGCGTCAGCGGGTAGCGGAGCGTGGATGCGTTGATTGAGACTATTCAGAATCTTACAATTAGACTAAAAATGAAAGTGAAGTTTCGTCACAGAACACATTTTTCACAATTCACAAAACATTATTTTTATTTTTTTTAATAACAGCAAATCAAAACATACTTTTGATTTTTAATAACAGCTAGTCAAAACATAATTTAGATTTTTAATAATAGCTAGTCAATAAATATTTTTAATTTTTTATTTAAGAAGAAGAAGCCACTCGACTCGTTGTTTCTTATTGAGAAATTGACTGTTTTAAAGAACTGAGCTCAGAGTGTAGACTTTAAAATCTGATTAACAATTAAGTGGATAAGACAGAGATTAAAACAGAAGAAGAACTAGCAGGGGATCCAGGGGGGGGGGTTCAGAGGATCAGACCGGTATATATTCAAGTCACGCCTTCGTCCCATGGAGGTAGGCAGAAACTACAGAACACCATCTGCTACGATCCTTACATAGGTACTCCTTTTGACCCGTTTAGGTTCATACATCTGGTCATACACGCACGCCAGTTGCGAGTAGGTACTACACACCATAACAATCATTTACAATCCAATTTCATATCTGCAAACAATTCAAAAATTCTAAATGGATTTCAATCGAATTTTATAAATTCGTGAGACTGTTTACAAAATATGAGATATAAATTATCGTGCTGCGATGGGGATGAGATACAATGGGGATGAACAAAAAGACTCCCGTCCCGATTCCGTCCGCGCCAGAGGAGACGCGGGCAAAACCTGGTAGCGGAATATAGTTGAAATAACTCAGCATTGTTTTATTTTCGTGCAAGGCTTTAAAAGTTTTGTGCTTTGTTTAATCCTTCATTTGTGAATAGTAATTTCATAGATACATCCGTGAGGTGGAGTTTCTAAATTAAAAGTTATCTTTTTTGTTTGAATTTGAAAGTTTCAAGTTAGTTAATAACAGAATAATTGTTGGAAAAAGTGGTCATATAAAGTTCAAACCTTCTTTAATTATACAGATGAATATTTTACTAATTCTCTTTAGGGAGCGATTGCGTAAGAATGAAACCTGAACAGGGTTTGTATATACTTCCATGAGATACTTTTGAAACAGACGATACTATAATTTTGACACGAATAAAATACAGGGTGGCATCAATACGCAAACTGAAACCATGGAATTCAGCACATCATTCTAGAACCCTAGCGTATAAATTTTTCATCGTAAAAATCCTGCTGTTTCATAGAAAAATGCAATACCTACGCGGTCAAAATGTATGGATTTTTTTTAACAACCGACGAAAAATTTCTACTCAGTGGCATTCAAATCATGTATTGAATCCATCGTAACAGGTTGTGCGCTGTGCTACCCTGTTTATTTCTACGTAAGTATAGCATAATCTTTAGTTTCGGCTCGAGCTTACTATAGGAAAAACCAAAACCTATAATATATTAAAATAAGTTGTAGGTATCTATTAAAATATGACCTTTTAATTTTGCCTCATTTTACAAATGATACTCCTTTGACCACAACATAATGACAGACCTAATTAACTTAATTATGTATAACCCTTAATTTGATCGCTTTTGTTAATGTACTGGATCGATATGCAAAGTTAACAAATATCGGTGCCTACACACTGTTTATTAAAGGCAAACAATGAGCCTGTAACTTGTAAACATGAAGAGCGAGCCCTTGCGGCGATTTGCAGTAAGGGTGCGACCTCGTGTGGTTCACAAGTAATGGCGGTGACCTGATCTGAGATTAGCTTACCTGTTACAACTGACAGAAGATGGCCAAGTTTATTTACCACCTACGGTTTCACCGGTTTTTAGTTCGGTTCGGTTTTTTGGTTTCGGTTTTTTACGGTTTCGGGTTTACCTACGGTTTGTAATGTTCCCCCTGCTGGGACACAGGCCTCCTTACTCCTAGAGGTAGTGAGCTGTAATCTACCACGCGGACCCAGTGCGGGTTGGGGGATGTCACATGTCTTCGAATTTTTGGTCGATATGCCGATATATGCGGATTTGCCGGTTTCCTCACGATGTTTTCCTTCACTGTTTTGAGAGCAGGGGTGATGAAATAATTTACACAAAGTAAAGCGCCTGTCTGGGTTCGAACCCACAACCTACAACTCGTAAGTCCCAAACAAGCCCAGTGCCCCCGATACGACTGGGGCACCACTGCTGCTCTCATAATTTTATCGGCCGTCGTGAAAATCTGTAATTTTCACCACTATTTGACATTAAGGTGTCAAAACAGGTCCAATTACTGACAGACTTTTACTTACATGGCAGGTGATTTTATTTTATTTTTGAAAAGGAATAGACGTTGTCACTTATAACATCGCCTTGGATGATTCTGTAAAAATTGTGGTTTAAATAAATAAATAAAAAACTGTCTGTAACAGCCATTATTGTGTGACCGTTCACCGCTTTCTCAGGAAACCAATCTTTCTTTTCAACTTTTCAACAACTGAACTGATCAACTTTCAACCAACTCAACTCATCATTCTCTCGTTTCAAGTTTTGATTTTTTAGTTGATTGATGGTAAAACCGCGCTGAAATGATCGCTACTTACAAATCGCTATTATTGAGACCGAAACGTATAAAGTGCATCACCTCCAGGCGGTAGTTACGAAGGTCTTTCTAATTAAAACACTGTTTCTTTTCTGATAACTTACAAGACATAAATGCAAATTGTGTGAGCAATAGGCATGCTTGTTTATGCCACTGCACTCCATTACTGTAATGCATTAGGCGATCCAATGTTGATTTCGATATAGATTCAACCGTCGTCGGTTCTTCCCCAAAATAATTAATTGTTATTCATTACAATTAATTATATACCCATTCAATAGTACTGTCAAACAAGAAAAAAGACTCCCGCTACATATATGGTAGTCCAGCGGTGCTATTCTGTAAAAATCTCACCGTGAAAACTTAGGTGAAGTGAGCGTGGAGTGAGCTGTCAATAGTGTCAATTCCTAGCAAAAACAAACTCACTTCACCTAAGTTTTTATGGTGAGATTTCTACAGAATCGACCGGCTGTATCGAGAGGGAGATGAAGCGCAGAACCTAACTGCTATGACAACCCAGGACAGGTCGTTCTGGCGCCGCTGTACAAGAAGACCTGACCCCAGATAGATCTGGTATTTAGGCTGGTAGAAGAAGAATGGTTGTGTCAAACATATCCTGTTGAAATGAACAGCGCTAAGGGTATGGCAAGCACGTATTTGCCTTCCTCATAAAAATCCCCGTCAGTGTTACTGACCATTCCCTCGGCATAAAACACAGCCTAAGATCAATCGGGCCACAGCCTTACTTATATTTCATGCCGAGTTACAGTTGAGAGTGACTTAACCCCGAATATTATGCTAAGTGTACACGAAACGTAACGTATGATTGTTTAAGTGAAGTTACGGTTTGAACACTCTGTGGCTTTCAGCGATGTATTTAGAGGTTAGAGTTTAATTTTAGTAAGTTATTTGTTTCATGCTAACATGTCGTAGTTTGAAAGGTTACAAAGTATGTAGTCGTTACTTATTTTTATATGATAAAATGTAAAAGGTACTTACGATCTGCCTATAATATCAAAGTACAGACACGCACATCAAGATACCCGAAACTGTAAAATTTTCCCAATCAACTTTGAACCTTAGGCTTTAGCGATAAAGTTGAATGTCTATTTAAAAAAATTGACAGATTGTAGTAGCTTGATGTGCTGGCGTCTGTAACTAAAGCACTACTATACTCCATTTGAAATAAGATTACTTAGACATTTAAATAAACATTTTTTACAGTCCGTTCAATCGATTTTGACATCTATTAGGCATAAGGATGGCAGTAAAAGCAAAAAAGTGGTTACAATACCAACTGTTT
This sequence comes from Oligia latruncula, assembly GCA_948474745.1. NCBI lineage: Eukaryota > Metazoa > Arthropoda > Insecta > Lepidoptera > Noctuidae > Oligia > Oligia latruncula. The sequence goes on from OX419688.1 coordinate 9,860,693, forward strand.
ACTGCAGCTGCCATTTGTCATGCCACCAACGCAATAGAATTCAAAATCGGCTGAACGGACTGTAAAAAAGGTCTAACCTTACTTCAAATGGAGTATAATTACTTAATTATAATGTAGGTATTATTATTTCTACAACTTATAGTCTCTTCGTTAGAGAAAGTGCTCGCTTTCCTCAGAATAAGAAGAGGAAAGAATGGGGAGGAAAGCCGTTCATACCTTGTCCTCTCAGACAGAATGGAGGGGTGTATTTTTTTTGGTTGAAAATCTTTTTTCTTGTATATTAAGTTGTGATTATAAATACCAACTTTATGATTTTATGCAATGCTAAGGATTCAACATGATACATACTTTCTTATCTATTTAAAGATTTATAGCAAAAAAAAACTTATTTTATATCCTATTAAAATGACATACTTAATATATTTCACGGCCTATTTTTCACAGTTAGTTTATAAGGATGAGTATTGAACTCCGCTTGGAGTCCTCATTAATTTCCACTAGTATGTCCCGCGGCACGGCCTTCGTGCGGCCCTAACATAAATTCCGAGATAACTTGAACAAACAAGTAGAAGTCCAAATAAGTAGAGCCCTTTAGAATGCGCCCCAAGTGACGTACTCGTTTGTGAACTCAAATAAATAATTAAATTCTCTTTTGGTGTAGTGGAAAAAATTCAGGGATATTGTTTTTTGGGTAAAACGCTGGTAATGTGGAGACACCTACGTAGATATTGTAGGCTTTTCTATACGTTTAGAAAATATTACATTCCTTTGCCATTTTCTCTTCAATATATTCCACAAATTCCCTCAAAATTTACAATATAGACTATTCAATGAAACAAACATGAAGTTCCAATGCACAAAGTCAGTTTGGGAGCACAAGTGTTGAACTGAAACACTATTTACGTAAATAAACTCGTTCCGAAGGCGGTCTACGTCGCCGAGCTTCGTTTAAACTTTTAATCGCTTTCGAGCCGTGATAAACAAATTTTAATTAAGTTTTAATATCACCACGTAATTGCCGAGCCAAACGGATATCACAATTATTTACGTTTATGAATATTTTAGTTGAGTTGTTATTCAATGTTTTGAGATTTTGAATAACAATTTGTTTAAGTTGATTTACTCTAGATTATAGTGAGTAGACTCGGCTGTATTATGCCGTATATAATACCGTAATATTCTTCTTTGTTTTATTGAATAAATATTTAGTAAGTTTGTATAGACACAACTAGTAGAATGCGGTAAAGACGATAGAGAGTGCTATAATAGCAATGGATTTCATTTTGACAGTTCAACAACATTCATTGCGTTATTTACGTTGTTGATTAGACACATTTTGCGAACATAAGAAGCAAAGGATTAGCAATATACTTCAAAATTATTCAGATTGAGATCAATAGTGTTACGCAATTAGGGTGCTGCATTCATTGCTTGATTGGAAAGTATTTGCCATTTTTAAAAGAAAATTATTTACACCAAAATGGAATTTAGAGATACCTTTGGAGAGACCTTACTATAGAAAGTATTCAGGGAGTGAACTAATAACGTGCCCCTCAATCTAAAGTGTGCATGAGTGATTCGTGTAATTGTTTACATGCTTCGAGTCATCTCGAGCTCGAGTCAACTTAGGAGTGGAACCACATGAATAAGTATTATCAAACTAACGTTATTTGTAAAAAACGTTAATTGTATTACTTATTTATTTTTGAAGGTGTTAAAAACAAAACATAATAATAACGTTTGTTAAAATTTGTGTTCGCGAGGATTTGGTAACAAAACAGGAGGAAAGCCACAAAAATTACCGGGATTTTTGTAATTTTAGTACTTGCTCCCTCCATTTGTCCCTTGGCATATTTTTTATTTATCAACTTAGGTGCTTTCTTTGTTTCCACCGAGCTTATTGTTAATTTCATTGTGTAACGGTCTCACTGAAGAAGTTTCCACGATTAACATTGGCTTCCGCGCGAAATTGTTTATGGCTCGTAAAAATTGTGCTTTGTTATTTCATTTGCGTTGTTTCGGTGAACAATTTATTTGATAACCTTTTTTATTTTATAAATTTTATACCTATGGAACTGTTTGTAATCAAGTTTTAGTTTGATTGTGTTATGATTTATGTGTGCTGTTTCTATGCATAATATTACCTGGTTTTTGCCACAATATTTGCATTTCAAAAATTATGTGCGAGTTCAATTTATGCTGCTACTACTACTATTGAATTGTTTGCAAAGATCTCTAGATAGCTGAACTAAATAAGTACTACAGTAAAACCTCTTTTGTTCACTTGACAAGTGAAATCGAGATAATGCCACCATTTTTCATCTCGGTAGGAGTGTGGACGATGCGACGTTATTCTGAACGAATTGTACCTCGGGGTATGAATTTAATCTCAGAATTCAGCGTGTCAGATTCATAAGAAACGTCTCTTCGGCGATATTTTGAGTTTTATACGAACATCTTATACAGCGTCTTGTATTCGTATGAACATTTATTGAAGCAATAAAAATATGAAGGTTTTATTGTTGTTTGTTTGGCTTGTTAGGATGTTTTTGTACATAAGGAATGCTTGTAATAGGGTTCATCTTTGATGGACAGGTAAGGTACTCAACAATCGTCTCGTGTTGAGACTAACAATAACATAGCATCAATTTAAAAAATATATTTGGTCTTTAAGAAGGCACTTTTTAGAAACTTAAATGAATTGATTGCACATAGAAGACACCAAATTGTTTTTAAAGTTTTTTATAAAATACCTACCTACATTTAGTGCTTCAACATTTTTACCAAAGTTTTTTTCAAACATCACACAACATTTTTCCATTACCTAACCACAAACCCAAATGCACTCGTCACTTCGCTGCCACTGGAACATCCAACTATCCCACAGGACACGCTACCCTGCCCTGCCTTGCTTACACAAGTCAAGTAAAATAACAGCAAAAATATTAAAAACGGCGCGCAGCGAGATTCTGATGCAATAAATCATAAGTGCATTATAAGGCAACGTCTCCGGCGCTTCGTTAAGAAAAATAAACCTGCCTTAATTTTGTATCAACGTGCTAACGTGGAGGGTTTATTTTGCATTATTGCACCTACAGCTAAATATACGTTGTGTACCTACGATTTAGTTACGAATTAGCGGCATTTCGTAGGTTGGTTTAGGCTTTAGGTACCTAGGTACTTTAACACACAATAACTGTTAGGTTAACAGTAAACCTAACAGTTATTGTGTGGCCAAGTGGGAATAAATTAGCATCACGTCGGTAAGCAATGGAAAAGTAGGTATAAAAGAAAAAGTGTCGCAGTTGACCGGAAAAAATGGAAAGAGGGAAGGAAGCCATTGCCCTGCAAGGTAAGGTAGGGTAAGGTGAGGTTATTCATAATTATTATAAGGGCATTGTTTCTCATTGCAGAGGAAAACAGTTTCATCTTTCCATTTTTTTTCTCGGACTTTTGCAAACTGAAGCTAATGTAGTTTTACTTGTTCCACCTTCTCCTTCTCGTCACCACGTTTTAAAGTCCTAGAAATTCGTTAGGGCTGAAAATATTGATAAATAAACCGTGTCAGAAAAAGTCATGTAACCGTTAACGTAACGCAGTCCCAATTAGAGCCAAAATACTAACCATAACCGCGGTTGGCACAGATATGCTGGATTAAAAGTTGATGCTGTGTGCCGATAAACCGCACATACTAATGAAAGGTTGCCAAGCCATTACATCAACACAAGCGTTCACAGATGAAAACTACTAGGCCTGTTCGGTCCTATCTCTAGAACCCTGTTTTCCGATTTGTGATCTGCAATAACGTACTAAGAAAACCTGTAAAAAAACTGTATAACAAAAACTTTGATTAACAGACCCCAAAAATCGTTATGATAAATGATTTATTTTCTGTAAGTAGGTTTTTACAAACACTTTTACACGTCAATCATATTTTTTTTAAACTAGATGAGGTCGGCGTTTCCTATCTGACTATTCTGAGAAGAAAGGCCGAAACAAACTCAGAGGTCACAGTCTCTTTTAAAGTCCAGAGAAAATCTTGGTCAGATCATGTGAAGACCATGTAGATTGGTGTCTGAAATGGGCTTTTGAGGAAAGAACCACACAGATTAAGCGGAACTGTCCAGTCAGTGCACGCATTTGTCAAAATCGTGCAGCTCAACTCAGAACTTGAGGAGCTCAATGATTATGACCCCTTTTCTGATTTTTCCTCCGCTTCAGAAAGTCATGATAATCAGCCTATAATGTTTCCACTGCTGGGACAAAGAGCTTCCTCTTTCTGTGAGAGGGAGTGGTAATAATCCACCACACGGGCCATTCTGATTTGGTGGATGTAACATGTCTTCGAATTTTTGGTTCTAGGACATGCCGGTTTCCTCATAATGTTTTTCTCCACCGTTTTAAGAGCAGTGGTAATGAAATAATTTACACAAAGTAAAGTGTCTGCTTGGGTTCGAATTCACGACCTACATACAACTAGTAAGTCGGGACCAATACCTTCCACCGGGCCACCATTGCTCTGTGTCGTATTATTTGTATTGTGGTGTATACTGTAATTTTTATTAGAAACATTAATTAGTAATGCGTAAATAAAAGTCAATCATTGTAATATTTATAAGCAAAGCCACAGTCTACGTGAAAAGCCATATAGCTAACCGAAAACCATTACCAGTATGCTGGTCCGCATCTCCCAAGAGTCCTATCTATGCTGTATAATCTTTGTGTGAGGCACTCGTATCTACCGGCTGATCTGATGAGGACGATAGTTGTGCCCATAGTCAAGAACAAGACCGGCGATGTCTCAGACAAAGATAATTACAGGCCGATATCGTTGGCCACGGTAACAGCAAAGGTTCTTGACGGTGTGCTTGAGCGCAGAGTAACCAGACAGCTCAATCTACATGATGCACAATTCGGTTTTAGAGCTGGGCTGTCCACGGAAACTGCTATACTGGCGCTCAAGCACACGGTCAGGTACTATACTGATAGAAACACACCTGTGTATGCTGCTTTCCTGGATCTCTCCAAGGCGTTTGACCTGGTTGATTATAATATCCTATGGTCGAAATTGCGTGAGCAAGGTCTTCCTAATGAGCTTATTAAGCTCTTAGACTATTGGTATGATCACCAAGTCAACCAGGTCAGATGGGCGGGTTCTTTTTCTGGGGCGTATGGACAGTGCCGTAATTAGCCTTTTATGCGCCCGGTGCGAGCTGCTATATCCGCGCCCTTTTTTTTCGGATGGGAAATCATCAAATGACCCGCTCTGGGTGGAGCGGAAGGGAGTGTCAGACTCTTACTGACTAAAACCCACCCGTGATCCTTCCTTAGCCCTTTATGTTCCGGGCCAGCGGTAACCCTTTGGGACAATCCCGCTGACCCGGCAGGCTTCGGCAGGCTTCGGCCTTCCTCGATGCTGACATCTCTTTGAGGCGCGCGTGGAACACGTACGCGCCGTCCGGCACGGGCCTGGTTCTGATCGGACGGTGAGCTACCATTACTCTCCGCCCGGAGGCCTACGCCTACGGAGGCCGGGAGTCGTCACTCGGCTCCCGGCGCCCGGAGCGTCTCCCGCGGCGGCTGGGACGGGAGGCTCTCTCCCTGAGCCGTCCCGCCACCTCCTTTGCTAGCATGACTGCTTCGCAGAAGAAGGTGACTGCCTGATAAGCCTTACAGCTACCACCTTCTGGGGCGCGTTCAGGTAGTGGGCGGCTCGCCGCCGCAGTGAACGCGCCCACACCGGGGCCCCGTATAGGGCCATGGACCGCACGACCCCCGCGTAAAGTCTCCGGCAGGAGGCGTTTGGCCCCCTCAGGTTGGGCAAGTGCCGCTTGAACGTTCCAGTTTGGAGGCCAAACGTCGGAAGTGCTCGACGAACTTCCACCGGCTGTCGAGGACGAGACCCAGGTATTTCATCGTCATCTCGACGGCGATATGAACCCTTCCTACCGTTAGTTGGGATCCCGATGGTGGCGCGTTCCGGGGCCCATGAAACGACATGGCCTCGGACTTATGCAATGCCACCTCGAGACCCAATTGCCGGATCCTCTCCACGACTATCGCAACCTCGCGTGTCATCGCGTCAGCCGCGCCTAATGCGACCTCCCCTGCGCCAGGACCAGCACGTCGTCAGCGTAGCAAACCACGCTGATGCCATCAGGGAGGTCGGCCCGCAGCACCCAGTCGTAGCCGATGTCCCACAGGAACGACCCCAGAACCGATCCTGCGGGACACCGCACGACATCTCTCGCCGGTTCCACTCCCCTTCGCGACCAGGGTAGATGATGGCTCTGTCCGTCAAATACGCCTCGACTATTCGACGGATGTAGGTCGGCACCCGGTGACACCGGAGTGGCTCCACAATGCAGCTCCAGGTCAGAGTGTTAAACGCGATGGCGATGTCGAGTGACACCGCCACGACGACCCCACCCCGGGACACCGCGTCCCCCGTCGTGAGGGCTCTCACGCGCATGATGGCGTCCACTGTCGAGCGCCCCTTGCGGAAACCAAACTGGCTGTCCGCCAGATCCGGCCCCGTCCTCACCAGGTGCCCGACGAGGCGTCCCGCAATCACTCTCTCAAAGAGCTTGCCGGCCTCTTTACGCGAGTAAAGACGCTTTTTACGCTTTTCAGGAAAATCGTCTTCGATATCACATTCTTCACAAACTTTTACGATTATTATTTATTTGTAAGAAGAATATACGCGGACGACGCGAATCCACACGTATAAATAAATAAATAATAGGTATTGTTAGTGGCCCAGGTCTGGTCATTTCTGCGCCCCTCCAGGGTCTGCGCCCTGTGCCTGGGCACCGCTGGCACCGCCCTAGTTACGGCACTGCGTATGGATTGGAGTGTGGGGTGAGACAGGGAGGTTTGACATCCCCGGCGCTCTTTAATCTATACGTCAATAACTTGATCGAGGAGCTCAGCAGCACTGGTATCGGATGCTCTATTGATGGTAAGGTTATTAATAGTATAAGTTATGCAGATGATATGGTGCTGCTGAGTCCCTCGATTGATGGACTCAGACGGATGCTGGAGATATGTGAGAAATACGCCACGTCTCATGGTTTGTTGTACAATGTACGGAAGAGTGAGCTTGTGGTGTTTAGGGTTGGTACTAAGAAGCCTAAGACAGTTCCTCCGGTATTTCTGTATGGTGTACCGCTAAATAGAGTGTCGCATTTTAAGTACCTTGGCCACATAGTAAATGAGGACTTAAATGATGATAGTGATATTGAAAGGGAGCGGAGAGCGTTGTCGGTCCAATGTAATATGCTGGCCCGTAGGTTTGCACGATGTACTAGAGAAGTGAAACTTACTCTATTCAAGGCGTTTTGCCAGTCTTTTTACACGTGCAGCCTGTGGGTTAGACATACGCAGAGGGCCTACAACGTTCTTCGCGTTCAGTACAATAACGCCTTTAGGGTGCTGTTGGGGCTCCCGCGGTTCTGTAGCGCATCGGGGATGTTTGCGGAAGCAGAGACAGATGGCTTTCATGCTATTATGCGAAAAAGAACAGCATCCCTGATGCGCAGGATTCGAGCGAGCACCAACAGCATTCTGAAGGTGATATCGAATAAGCCAGATTGCCCGTTCCTGGGGTACTGGACCCGTGTGCACAGCTGCGGGTCGGGTGCAGCGGGAAGGGGGCATAGTTATAGGTATATGAATTAGTGTTTTTATATTTCATTTTAGTTTTGTTTTGTTTAGAATGTTACTAACGTAGTTTATAAGTGTTACTAACAACAATATGAATCATGTGTTCGAAATAAATAAATAATAATAATAATTACCACTGAGCCACCACTGCTCACTCATAAAGTCAAAGTATTTATTTCAAATAGGAACATATAAGGCACTTTTGAACGTCAAGAATAGAATTGATTCTAGCCGCCCATTCCAAAAGGTAGTTTTCGTATGAAGAAGTATGGGCGAGAAACTCCACCGTTACTCTTTTCAAATGTTTCACAATATTTTGCATACAGTATTATATAATAATAATAAGTATGTGAAGACGATGCACCTAAAATAAAATTACTATAGGTACCACAATAGGTAAAATAATTAAAAATGAACTATGACATATAAATTAATTATCAGATAGATTCATGGTGCTCACATATTTACAAACATGGTAAAAGTAAACGATTTTCATTTAAATAAAAACAAAATACGTGTAATAAGTTCAGGGTGTGAGTTAAAGTAATTACAGAATGTAAATCAATGTCTAAAAAAATAAAGTCATGAACCTCAAACTCTTCATCACGAACCCCCACAAAATCAAAAACTTCCAACAAACATTTACGCGGGATTACTATTTCTACAATATACGCTAGCAGTGTGCGGACAGCCAGATTATAAGTTGCAGTTGTGCCACTAATGAATGCGAGCGGGATTACCTCCACGACCCACGGGCCATGGACAATTACATAAAAGTTGGCTGATATTTTGAATCCTGCCCGATACATTATCCAACTGCTGGTCCTGTGAAAGCTTTTGATATTGATAGTCGAATTAATTGTCACTTTGCTGTTTCCAGTAGTTGCATGGTGGAAAATGTGAACGCTTAATTGGGTATTAAAAAGGTAAGGTGGCAAAATATTACGGAGAGTATGTCTAACTTGTATGGAGTAGTATCAGGACTAAAACTAAAATTTATCTTCGGTCCTTTACTTAATGAAATAGAAAGAAAAAGATGCACTGAGCTTAAATTTTGCATAGTTTAGTTTGTAAAATCGGCACCAATGATTAAATGTTTTAATTAGGTACCTACTTTAAAATAACGCTTTTTCATGTGCCTCTTGACTGTAGGTAGCAATATGGTAATATCATCCATGAACTCCACGAGACAGGCTCCATTTAGTGTGGATCGATATCCGTGGTGGAGTTCATAAGTGAAAAGCTTTCTTTGCGTTTTATTTTTGTTTAAAGCTAGCTAAGGAAATGTATAGCACTAGTTTTGGGAAATAAACATTATCTTAACTTATCTATGCTAATAATAAATAAATAAATGTTTTTTATTCAGTATTAAAATTGGTAAAATTATTACATAGTCTTAGAAATTATTTATATAATAAAAGCTGAAGAGTTTTTTTTTATTGTTTGTATGTTTGTTTGAATGTCATCTCTGAAACTACCGATCGGATTTGAAAAATTATTTTTGCATTTAATAGCCCATTTGTTGAGGAAGGCTACAGTAATAGGTATACAACGTTATTTTTAGTATATGCGAAACCTGAATATAGTTTGTTCAGAATAAGTAACTGAATCGATTCCAATAATTTTTACCCCATATTAAATTTTGTCCAAAAATATTTAAACAAGGTTAAAAGTTGGACACCGAGTGATACTAAGTAGGTTATCCAATCTCCGCGCCGAACGGTTAGGTACCTAGGTACTATTATCAATGAGCGCAAGACGGCGCGGCGCGGGTGAGCATGTTTTTGTTCGGACAAACAGGTAACTTAACAAGCTTATAACTTTGTGATTTTTCGTGATACAGTTTTGAAATTTTGTACATAGATTCTTTACATAAATGAAGGCCAGGGGATAAATTTTACGCAGACGAAGTTACGGGCAGAAGCTAGTCTCAAAGAGATGTCAGCATCAATCGAAGGGGCCCTTCAGGGCCGAAGCCTGCCGAGTTAACGGGATTGTCCGAAAGGTTACCGCTGGCCCGGAACATAAAGGGCTAAGGAAGGAACACGGGTAGGCTTTAGTCAGTAAGAGTCTGACACTCCCTTCCGCTCCACCCAGAGCGGGTGATGATTTCCCATCCGCAAAAAAAAAAAGCTAGTCTTAAGATACATCGGCACTGGTAGAAAACGAACTCTAAAAAACAAACATTCTTAACGTGCCAGCCCTAGATTACACCAGATACTTTTATGTGTAGGTATACGCTTACAGTTCCCAGCAGATATCGTTATGTCTGTTGGGCCACTAAAAGCTTTTTCCGTCGACATGTTATATTGTACACATAACCCCGCTGTCCTGTGTACTTACGTTACTCTATACTGTTGAATACAGGTACTTTTGGGGATCATAGTAGGTACAGACGCCAGCACATCAAGCCATTACAATCTGTCAAATTTTTTAAATAGATTTTCAACTGTATCGCTAAACCATAAGGTTCAACGTTGATTGGGAAAATTTGACAGTTTCGGGTAGCTTGATGTGCTGGGGGCCTAAAAAGACCACTTTGGCAGAATCATAAAAAGATAACATTAAGAATCGTAATGGACAGTTAGTATCAAATCCCATTGGTGAAGGATCTTTCAGTTATTTATTTTGTCTATACTAAAATACCAATCAATCCAAATCCAATCCCAATCTCTTTGAATATACCTATACGTAGGGCAGCGAAAAAAAGAAAAACACGGACTGTCTTCGCCATATTATGATTCGTAATGTTATCCTTTTATGATTCTGTCAAAGTGGCCTTTTTAGGCCCCCTGGCGTCTGTACATTGACCTAGGTACCTACCTACTCGTACTTAGAATAATTTTGGGGAAATATGTAGGAAGTGTAGGGGCAACTTACTATTTGAAAACTATACAAATCTGTACATAAAATAAATAAAATTGAAGTTTCTGTTTGTAATGTCAAAATAACAGCTTTTTATACGGCACATAAAGAAAAACTCTATTTTAATTTTTTTCTTTCTTGTCTTTTGACTTCACTAGAAGATAGCTGATGTTACAAGGAGTAACTAAGAATTTTTTATTTTAGAAAAATAATTAGGGTTCGACGCAAAAAAATAAAATCCATGAAATCCAATTTGTTTCCGACATGCTCGCGAACGAAGTCGCGGGCACAGCTAAGGACATAAAAAATAAAAATTTCCATGAACACCACTCACTTTTTCTTCCATAAGTAGATACAAACATAATTTAAAAAAAAATAGAAGGCTATATAGTTACATGTATAAAACGAAATATTTAGCCCTTTCTTAGAACACACACACTGTTTATGGAATTGCTAAACAAACATTCCTTGGAATAGCGATCACATAAAAAGATTTTAAGTACTTAAACTATAGCAACCATTTGTGAATGGATCAGAGTTAAAAACTGAAAGGTACCATAAGATAACCAAGCATAAAGGGATGCCAACGAGAGAGTTATTAATATCCAGTCGGCCTGAATCAGATAATCATTTAGTTACCTATTTTTACACTGTACAAATAATACACATACCTAATACAAATACACTGTACAAATAATACACATAATACTTACAAATAATGTTAACAAGTAATTTTTTTTTCTTTTTTCTAAAAAGAATAAGAAAAACGAAAAAATTTGGGATTTCGAGAATCGAAATCCCAATGCAAATGATCAGCCTGAAAGCGGCAATAACCAAACAGCTCAGAGCACTAACGAATTTGATGTATTACACTAGGTATTGACGAGAACCCCAGGTGGGTCCCGGCACTTTTATCTTAGCTAGACACTTAAATTAACAAAAAAATGTAAGCCCGCTTGCACCACAAATCAATAAATACGATTAGCGCTAAATGAATTTACAATGTCGTTGTTTTTCTATCAATTGTTTAAGATGACAGAGAAAGAACAATGTTTTTTTATATTCGTATCGCTCTAAAAGTATTACGTGTTTTGTGCGGGTTCGTCCCAACTCTCACCGATCGTGGCTTCTACACGATTTAAAATTACGTAACAAAAAGTCCCAACTCTACACGAAACGATAAAAATGTACAGGCTGCCAGTGGGCCTTAAATAAATGCCATTATTAAAAAAAAAAATATTGCATCCCACGAATATCTAACCTTCCCTCAACAGTAGTTTATTTCTACAAATAGGTAAACTACAAAACAAATCCTTAAAATAAATCCGCCACAATTATTCTTATCGCAGTTACTTCCCCGTGTCCCCCACGCGGCCACATTTCACGCCATGCCAGCTCTGACCACGCTTCACACACACCTGAGACAATGGGCGCCATCTGCTCGTGACGTAATCCGAAGCTTCCTTGTGACGTCACCTCGCATTGCATTACCTGAGCTAGTTAGCCGTGGCTAGCTTTAATTAATTTCTTGGTTAGTGAGGATGTTGCGTTGATTTTGGAGGAATTTTGGGTGGTTCGTTGCGACAATAGTTCAGTGAAAAACACTACCAGTTTTATGTATCTACTTAGTCAAGTAGTTTTAGATGGTGGTCAAAACTCACGTTCAAATGATATTTTGTCTGGACTTTATTAGGGACTTTTTTGACTGCGAACATTATGTCAGATAATAATAAATCTTTGTTTATACGCATATCTTCTGACAGAACCGATAGATTCCACAAATGCAAACCTTGACAGTTTAATGACTCACCCTGTACCTTTTTTTTTTGTTTTCGGGGGGAAACTATCAAAAGGCACCTCGACTTTGGGGAAAAAGACCAGGTAGTGTGGGATTCTTACCTCACTAAAACCTCCCCAGTGATCACCATCAGCACATGGAGGGGGTCCCGTTACCTCTTAATAACCCCGTCAGTGAAACGCCTGTTAGGGCACGTGCAATTTTCATAATTATGGAACCATCCATACCAGAATCGGCTCGAGATGGACTTAAAGGACGATACTGCAGGCTTTCTCATGAAAAAATACTATTTATGCTTTAAAACTATATATTCCAAACACTAACCCGCTTTGTTCATATTCTGCTTATGTCCAATGAGAGCTTAGCAATGTCTAATCAGCACTTGATCGCCGAAGACAACAAGATTAGTTCCGATTCCGAGTAACCACTAAGTGAAGCCCTAAGTAGCGAGAACTGTACAGCTAAGTACTTATTATGTAATCTGTGGTATGGCCATCAATAGTAACTATGTTTGTTTGTAATTGATTGACACACAAGTAATTGGCATAGGTCATTACCCCCGGGACTTTGTTCCCGTGCATATCGCACCTCCGATAAAATGGGGTTACAACTCGAAAAATCATTTACAGAAATTTTCAAGTTGTTTTTCAGGAAAATTGAAAAACAGCGTATGCCATTAAAACATAATATTTTTTTGTAAGCTTTTCAAGTATGTATAATTTTGATCACAAATTAAATAATAGTGTAAGAATAAAGACTGATTGAACATTTTCGAAAAATAGTGTTACAGGCCTATTATACCGATTTTAAATTTTCCATAGAAATAGAGATTTCTAGTTTTCTTTTTTTTTACATAAGACATTTAGAAAATGTTCTTAAGTAACTTTTTAGATCTTTGTATCCTGCTTATGCGTATGAAGTGGAATTAAAATCGGTTCATTCATTTCGAAAAACGAGGGCTTGAAAGTTTGTATGAAATGCCGTAGGTATGGCGTAAACGCTCTTAACTTGTTCTGATTGGTGATCAAACATTGCGTCGTACTACGGTTTTGATGTTGACCAAAATCGAGTAGTTTTTGATGTAATCCATACCAAATGAGCGTCTTACAAATATCAAGAAGTTACCAAACCTAATAGGGCTTTATTGATCCGTAAACCCGTGCTTGTTGTAGCGTGTTTGTTTACAAAAAGAGACATATGAAAAAAAAAACCTTAGCAACAGCTGGATTTCAAAAATACAAGTAAGTATTAAATCGACAGTACTGTGTAGGTAGGTAAGGTAATATAAATAAATATAGCGCAGTATAAATTGTAGTTATAGTATTTTTCCCAGTATAAATACCGCAGTTATATTTCCAAATAAACCCTTTTTACTGCCTGTCTGCTCGATTCAAAGAAAATCGATAACAGACAAGTTAAAATTTAAAAGTACGGAGATCCCAATCCTAAGTTCCATATTATCTGCATCAAATCCCGTCTACGTGCCTTCGTATAATCATCCGGATAAAAGAGGCGTGCTCACCTTATCCCGACCAAGTTTATCTACTGCCATTTCATAACACAATCATATTTATTCGTATAGTCTCAAAACTATGTGAACAACAGCTGGCCGAATGGAAAAAGCGAGTCCAAAATGTCACCGGAACTGAAATAAGGTTGAAAGCACAATTTCGAATGATTTAATACTCTTTTACTATGACGTATTGTGTTGTGCGGATGAATTTATTTGTGCGTGTGTTGGCTACCTACGCCAATAAAAACATGCGCTTGCACTTCAACCGACCAATTCTGTAAAACTCTCACCGTAAAAACTTAGATGGAGTGAACTTGGACTGAGCTGTCAATAGCGTCATTCTTTAGCATCAGATCCAATTATCGTAATTTTAAGAACGTTCACAGTCTGATCTCAGTCTCTATCTATTAAAAATACCTCTAATTTCACTATACTTTTGACAAGTTTTTAACATATTGTCGCTGAGATGAGATTGCGACTAGATTTTGAACGTTTTAAATTATGAGAATTGACCTTCAGGTAGAATGACAGCATTCCACCTCACGTTTACATATTACACTCATATTACATAGCGTATGGAAGGACCTTAGTGGAACAAGGTAGAACTCATAGCTGGACGTGTGACAGCAGCCCTGATAGAATGAAGGATGAGGGTATACACGGAGCTCTCAAATATGAATAGCAAGATGTGTCAGTGCATGATCGGACAGCACAAATGAATAATGTAAATGTGAGGTGGCTTATGAGGCAGTGGTTTATCAAAAGCTATATTGAATGATGGTCACTTCTAATGAAAACTATCTCTGTTGCTTTTGTGGTTGAAGCGTGGGCAATGTTTTCGTTATTGAAAAATGTAAACTTTACTTCTATATCAATTATTTTATACGTTTCTAACAAATTTCTAATATAGCGGCTTATTTATGTATTAAATTGTGAAAGGTTAGGATTCCATATTCGTTTTGTTTATATACTCTAAATAATACTTTATTGTACATCAAATAAGTATTATCAACATTGATTAAGAAAAAAAAATAAGTTAGATTAAAATTGCTTATTAGTCTTATAGGCTAGATTGTAATTAATTATTAAGAACCTAGTTCTTTTTAAAAAAAGGATAAAAAAAAAATCAACATTGAAATAGACCAAAGTAGAATAGGTACTCATAGAGATCAGAAGACCAATTCTTGTAATTAAAAATGTTCAAAATCTAGTCGCAATCTCATCCCAGCGACAACCATTGTCAAAAACTAAATTAGAAATTAGAGGTTTTTTGACAGATTTAGACTCAGACTGTGAATGTTCTTAAAATTATGAGAACAGCGCTTACCTCTTTTAAGGCAAACTATGCAACATTATGCGTAGATGAAATTGAGTTTATATAAAAACTATTTACTTCGACCACTTTTCCATACTTCTAATATCGGTTTATGTCTTGTATAAATGTATTAAGTATAAAGGTATTTCCAGATATTTCCCCCCATGTGTTCCGTTCCGTGTGTGATCGGTACGGATCGGTTACGGGCCGGGGGAAATTGCCGCGTTATGTCTCAATGGGGGTCTCAGGACGTCAACTGTTGCTCTCATCGATTATTATGAATCTTCGTTGTGAGATACTGCTAACGTTCAAGTAGGTACTGCTTGTAAACGTTTTTGTAAGAAAATACTTGCTTTTGATTGGGTAGCTTTGAGTTTTGGAGAGTTGGATTTGTCCATAATCACGAACTTTTAACGCAGACTTAAAACAGATTTTGTCGAAATCGTGTTTAGATAATAAAAAACATTCATAACAGACAAAACGAGATCTTCAGTTCAGTGATATTCATTCAACTTATTATTGTTAGAACTTACATTACTGTCTAAATTCCTTCAAACAATGATTTGCATTCATTCTTAACCCTTTTCATGGTTCTGCGTGGTTCTAATGTTCTATCCAGGGCTGTCGATTTTACGTGGAATGATAATATAGGTAGGGATTGATATTTTGCTTTCTCTTCGTTTTTAAAAATGTACCTATGTCATGCAAAATGAGAAAACAGTGAAGCCTTTTGCATTTGAGTCGAGTCGTCTTAACTAATATTATAAAGAGAAAAGCGCAAATTTTTTGTATGTTTGTAACAAACAAACATACTGAACTGATTTGAATAAAATTTGGCACATGGGTAGACCATGACCTGGATAGGATATTTTTATCCCGATATTTCCACAGGGTCGAGACTTATTTATCTAAATCGGTTCAGTGGTTTCAGCCTGAAGAGGTAACAGACAGACAGACAGACAGATACACTTTCGCATTTATAATATTAGTATTGATTGTATTCAAAATATTTTAGGTGAATATTTTTGTAACCTAGGTCCATAAAACTAAAGTGAACTGAGTTATCAATACTACATAATTTAAATAACTTTATAAAATAACATTTGATTACGTTTATTGCAGTCGTCTTACGTATCTCACTAAAATTAAACTGTTCCATTATTTATTTATTCATTAATTAAATTAAATCTGATGTTGTATTTTCTTTATATTGTCTTCATTAGTTTATTTTAAATCATTTTGAAATAATTCTCTTAATTTGTAGGTATGTATTTTGTATTTATGTCTAAGCTGTGTACTTCTTTAAGTGACAAATTCACCATACTAATTGATACAATATGTAAGTTTTTTTTATATATGTTATTAGTGAACAAGTCGTTGGAGTACATAAAATAAATAAAAAAAAAAATAAAAATAAAGATTCTTAATTCAGACGCTCTAGAAATTATGTAAAAAGTAGTGTAAATGTAGTGTTAATCCTTTCAAATTTTTGATATTGAGTAACTTGGTAAATATATTTTTTAACTCGGTGCTCTCTCGGTCAATTATATAAAGTCTTTCTACAAAACCAATCCTTCCGCGACCTTAAATCTCTGACACCCCTGATCGTTTGTGTACTTACATTCTTGTCTTATAGTGAGTATTAATTAATTAAATGTTAATGAGTTTGGGCGAGTGCCCGCTCTCACCCTTGTCAAATTATCGCACAATGGATGAATCCTCATAAAGACATTCTACACTTTTATTTGTTTGTTTTTCTGTGCATTGATGATTATTGTTCAGAATAAGTACCTATCATGTTTGTGATTGAATTGTTTGTGAAAAGTAATTATATTAGCTAATGAGATACTTAAAAGATTGTATCAATGTTGTTACAATCTTGTTTCGAAGGCACGGTTGGCGCAGTGGTGAAGCGATTGACTGCTGCGCTGCGTGTCGCGGGTTCGATTCCTGCACGGAAAAAATGTTTGTATGACCTACAAGTAATAGTTGTTCCGAGTCTGGCTGTTTTTAAATTTTCCATAGAAACAGAGATTTCCAGTTATCTTTTCTTTAAATAAGACATTTCGAAAATGTTCTTTACTAACTTTTTAGACCTTTGTAACCTGCAAAAGCGTACGAAGTTTTACATTTCGAAAAACATGGGCTTGTAAGTTTGTATATAATGTCTTACGGCGTAAACGCTCCTAATGGCAATCAGATAATTTCCAAGAGCTTTACGATTTAATTAAAATTACTTTGTTTATTCCATTCAGAAATCTATGTCGTAAGAGGCACTTGACTTAAGAAAGTATGATGTTCACTGAGATGTTATAGTAAATTCGTATAGGTATTTTACCCATGAAGCGCCCTGAAAATAAGTTTTTTTAAATGACAGCCCAAAATAAAAGCACAGTTTGCATTCGGTTCGGCTAATGCACATTAATATTGAATGAACATTCATTTTCAAAAGATTGTTGAACTCATTGTTCGAGAAAACCGATCATGTGCTCAAACCCTTAGTATCGATTCAGGATTCGCGAGGGTAACCCTTCGATGAGTTACGCACTACACGGGGGAGTTGAGTCGTGAACGGGAATGACTATGTTATTTACATGTTGGTATGAATGTAATGAAAATATACATCGTATCAGCTGGTTAACTTTTCATAGGAGGCGTGAGAGTATTTTGAAGAAAAAACAGAGAATTGAAGAAAAAAAAATTTTTTTTTTTTTCAAGTGTATTCGACCTTTTTCTTTAGCCCAAGTGCACCATGGACTGCACAGAAAATCTGTATAATCTATGGATATCAGTGTAAGTAGTGTGTGAATGTGTGTAGTGTAGATCAAAGAACGTTTACCAATGCAAAACTTTTCCGTATAGAAAACATTATTTAAATTGCGGGTACCTATACTTAGTACATTCGATAATTGATGTAAACTGTGTCTTATTCGTGGTGTCACTTTATTTCTTTATTTAAAATATGTTTTCTATGTTTTTTGTATGTTGCCTACATAAAAAAAAAGTGGAGTCGGGGAACCCCGGCAGGAACGAAGTTCAAAATGAAAGTCCAAGATGGCGGCTGTGATTTTTTATTTTGACTTCACTATCGGCTTCAGCACCTTCGAATACTATGAAAATGACACCCATGACGAAAAATTTGTAAATTTTTGAAGCCGCCTTTTTTATTATTATTTTGACTTCACTATCGGCTTCAGCACCTTAACGAAAACGACACCCATGACGAAAAAAAAAATTGTAGCCGCCATTTTGGATTTTTATTTTGATCTTACTATCTGCTTCAGCACCCTTCAAAATCATGAAACCGATACCCATGACGAAAAATAAGAAATTTTTCTGCAGCCGCCATCTTGGATTTCCACTTTGACCTTCCTAATGGCTTCAGCACCCTCGAAAACCATGAAAACTATCTCTCTCTTTGTCTCTTTCTGTATATAATAAAAAGTTAACGCTTTGTCATTACGTGACGATTTCTCCAATTTTACTCCTACCGCAAGCTCCGTTATAGAACTTGTTCCAAAAAGAAAACCATTTTTTTTCCTATAAATTCATGTAAGTAATATTGTGCTACCACTGGTCACTCTCTAAAAAAACCTTAACGACATATTCCAGGTAGACTAGTACAACAAATTTCCAGTAATAACCCCAAAATAACCAAAACACTAACACCAGAATAAATACCACATAATTATTTACAATTCAGCGTGAAACATGCGAGCACTGTAAAGATACGTCCGACATTAACTATTGAAGGTGAAAACACACATTCTGGACTAATGCCCATTGTAAAGGCAACAAACTACCTCCAATCAAACTAACGCCCGACCGCAATTTGTTTGAAGGCGAGAAATATTGTGTTCCTTAGTGTTGGCGGACTTGTGTGGGTTACATTTTACACTCGCTAATGTTGCCCACCTGGAGATAAAGCGAGCTGGCTATTTGTGCATCTGAAACAGGAACGAATATTAGAATGTCGTAATTTCCCGCGTTCACGAGCTGTCAGTGTCAATATTCCACAACAATGATGACACTAACAGCTGTTGGTCGCGCTTTGGATGTGCTCATCGCGTTCAGTTTCATTGGTCTTGTTCTTAGCGTGTCGATGGCAATCTAAATGGACTCGGCCCAGAATTCGGCTACGTGTTTGACGCCATAACTAGTGTCCATCAGTTCCTGAAACGTGCAGCTGACAGGACACGCAGGGCATGGTATCGTTTGGTGAAATTCGCCCTTAGTAATAGCAAGAAGATTTTAGCTTCGACAAAGTGTAGAGTAGAAAAGCAATAAAAACCATCATCATGATCTTAATAATAATTCGAAACACGCTCGTTATTGCTCAGAAGTTTCTTCCATTGATTTCGCAACTGTTTGTTCGACCGTTCAATACATTCAACTTCTCTTTCACTAATAAATCCGTAAAGCACGAAAAGAGTAAGAATAAACTGAAAGATACAAAATATAAAAAACAATTAATTAAAAAAACTAAAAAACCCGACTGCGGTAAAAAAATTAAGTTTAAAAAAACTGAAAAGCTAAAAACAAGGCCATTTTAAATTAAATAAAAGTTGGAAGCAGGCGGGACCCATACCATTTTTTTATTATATCAAACTCAAATGGGTCCCGCCTGCTTCCAACTTTTATTTAATTTAAAATGGCCTTGTTTTTAGCTTTTCAGTTTTTTTAAACTTAATTTTTTTACCGCAGTCGGGTTTTTTAGTTTTTTTAATTAATTGTTTTTTATTTCCAGCTTTTTAGTTTACAAATTTGAAAGATGAAATAATTATTTTATTTAACGTGTTTTTTACGATTTGTCACTACGAATTACTTTTAACCATATAAGTTGAATATATTTTTGTAATCACCTTTTAAAACCCTTCATTTTGATATTTCACTCGATGGTATTAGAAGAAAAAAAAAATTCGAACTCCACAATATGGCTCCCTAAATCCGCCATTTTACTTTGTTTTTTATTTTAATATTGCCAGTGACACTCGCGCTACCAAGACAAATCTAAAGACGTATAATTTATCCAAATCCGTTCATTCGTTTAGAAGTTACGAGGGAACAAAGAAACGGACATACATACATACATACATACATACATACAGGTCAAACACATAACCCTCCTTTTGGGCTTCGCCGCAGTCGGGTAAAAAACATAACTTGTTTGTCTGAAACTAGTTTAAAATACCAGATAGTTTTATAAATAGAGCGACCTTACCTTTAAACTATTTACATAAAACGTGGGCAGTACTTATGTAGTTATTATACTGTCTGCAATTTATTAAATTACTAGGCCAAGAAAGTTGTTGTTAACCTACAATTGAATAGTTTAACAGTTTTATTAGGAATGCCTATAAATAATGAATACTCCGTTCTCACAAATGCGTAGTTTATTGCACACACGAAGGGCGCTTAGAAAACAGACTTCTATAATTATGAGTGACCGCGTTGTTCTTCTAAACTACGCAATGGATTTTGATGTTGTCTCGCAACATCAAAGGTTTATGTGACGCATAGGCATAGTATAAACAGCCTATATCTAATGTTTCCACTGCTGGGACAGTAATTGGGACACAGGTCTCCTTCCTCCTCCTTCTTACTACTTCAACCGCTTCTGTACTTTCCGCATCCAGCGGATTCCTGCTGCTTTTACAAGGTCATTGGTCCCTATGTTTTATATTTACACATAATAAAAAAATCTGAATGCTTTTTCAAGTCCTAAAAACCGTACGAAGCGGCTTACCAGTTAAAAAATAAAAAGTTCATCACAGACACTTTTTACAAACATTCTTCATTAAGCCTGAGTTATAATTAAAGGATATACACCAGACAGCTATAACGGATAATGAATAAACAGCAATCAAAATATAATCTTTGGCGGCGTAAACTTACCAGGGTTGCCACTCTCCAAGTCTCGGGAAGTTCAATCGTACTTTAAACGAGTTAATCCCCTTTTATTAAATGTTGATGCTCTCTGCGGCCGAGTCGAGATCTTGTTCCTTTGTAACTAGTTAAAATTCGACTTGGATTGCTAGCTTTTTGGCAATTGTGGGTGATAAGATTAATTTTAAGTGTACAAACATTTTTGTAACTTACTTTCTTGTTTAAGACTTTTGACTGTAACTGAAGAAGACTTTTTGTTCCAATTATGTATGTACATTTAAAACTGAACAACCCGCACTAGGCTCTCGTGGTGGATTGCGGCTCACTCTCCTTCTCACAAAGAGGAGGCCTGTGTCCCAGTAGTGGGAACACCTGATGATGATGATGACATTTTAAAGTACAGTAATGTAAGTTCAAAATCGTACCTGATTCCTCCCTTTACTGTAAAGGAGGTATATACACAACCTCTCTGCACTCAATCATGTGACATGATAGGTACCCTCCTATCAATTCGGTCGGGGCTGCAGCTTATTCTCGGCACATCACTAACGTCATTATCATGCATAAGGTTTAGGAAGGAACGTATAAAAATAATCCAATCTTGTAAAAGCAATCTTCCGCCATACTTCCCATCTAAAAAAAACCGGGCAAGACCGAGTCGGACTCGCGCACCGAGGGTTCCGTACCATCATTATGTTTTTAGATTTTCATCAGCGAGGCCTATATTCGTCAGAGAATTTTAACACTGTGTACTGCGGAAGTTGAAGTTTTATGTCAGCGCCATCTCTTACCCGATAGTGAAACTAATGTAACTTTTGTTGATGATTTCTGAAAAAGGGTACTATTTAGAGACTTCGTTTTATTTTTCCTGTAATCTTTACATAAACTTCTATCACTTAGAATTATTTCAGATTTTTCTCTTTGCAAACTTCGGAGATAAGGGGGGCGAACGGTATATTTTTTTACATTTTTCATCGAAAGTCGAAAACTATGCGGCCAAAAAAAAAATGTTAGAGAATGTGCAAACTGCGCTCTTTCATATGATACCCCACATGCCCTAGTAGCCCCACTTCGAATTTTTCAGTCACTGTTGCAAAAAATGTACATATATTTTTATTTCTTCCTTATTTGCAAAATAGTTGGGCAAACATCATCTAAAACTATTCCAAATTTGAAGTTAATAGCATTAGTAGTTCTTGAGATATCCAGCTGTGACAGACAGACAGATAGACAGACAGACTTAGTCTCACCATAGGGGTTCCGTTTTTACCATTTTGGTACGGAACCCTAAAAATGACAGTGAAACTCCAGCATATGAATTTACACGAGTATGATAACTACAATCTAGGCTCACCTACGTAAACCTATAAAAGAAAATTTAATCTGTCGGATCCACAAACGGCTCATATAGCGTTTAGTAAAGCTGTATATATATCATAAGCGAAGCGTGTTTTTTTGCGAATGTGGCCGATCGGATTAATTTACACGAAATCGTTTTACGGATTTCCCCACTTGCTGTTACTCTTTATTTTACCCCACGGTATCATCTCTAGGAAATTGTTTCCATGGATCCTTTTGGGCTTTGAGCAAACAAAAAGCTTGTTGGCTGCCGTGTTTATAGTTATTTGTTATAGCTGATGAAATTGTTTCAAATTGGATTAGCATACGTTTCTTTTATGAATGTCGCGTTGTGTTTTTTATGGAAGGTTTTTCGTGTATATGTACAGGATATGAGAATCCTAGTATTATTTTACAAGTTAGGCTGTTCCTTGGTTGTTAAAGCGTTGTTGAATATAATCCTATCCAAAATTTTGAGCGCCTACGTATAATTATGAGATGGAATGTTAGTAGGTTGCGTCGACTACTCAATTTGCCTTTACCGCTTCAAAATTTGGTTTCCATTCAAAAACTTGTTATAGAGCGGTTCGTAAATAATTGATCGAGCTACCAAACTTATTCGAGTACCTACTAAGCAAAGTTGAACTGCGTCGCGTGGGTTTGTTTTATACACAAAAGTAAATAGCAAACCGCGTTGTTTACGGTATCATGTATAAATATCAAATATACTGAGCAAATGAGAGGGTATTACCTTTTGAGAGATAGCACCGGCGCCGGCGGCGGGCGAAATCATTTCCGTTGCGTCAATCACACGTCGCTCCCGTCCTGTCCGTCTACATACGTCCACTAATGAGTTCGCGAGCCAGTTCAAATCTCATCTAGATTGAGAACTGGCCGCTTAATTATTTTTTGTCTGGTACTTAGAAGTAAAGTAAATCAATCTAGAATTGCGTGTTTTGGTAAACAAACTTGGAAATAGTTCTAGCGTTATTGAAGTTCTGAAAGTTGTTTAGTGTAAGTACTGTTTGTAATACTTGGTAACCTAATTTATAAACCTAACCTTCATCAGGGAAGCGGCTTTCTCAGAACTTCATTTTAAAACCGACAAAACGGACTTTGGTTATCATGGCATAATAAAAATAAAACTTAAAAGCATTTATTTCAATTAAACCATTTACAGGCACTTTGGAACTGTCAAGGAATCGGCCAGTCAGAAATATGAAGCTAGTGGCCCATCTCAAAGCGTAGTGGGTACCTATAGAGAAGAACGGGCAACAAAATCCACTGACACTCTTTTAAAATATATTGTTACAAAAATATTAGTTACATTATTAATGATGAATTTATAATTATAGTATGTGAGAACGATGTACAAAAACCGTAAAAGCGTCTAGAGTAGGTACAGAAAATAGAAACAAAAACAAAATAATTAAAATAAGCCAAATGGCAGCTAAGAGACTTTCCTCTAACTTAAAACCCATAAAGATACACAAAGACACATCGTAGCAAAGGTTACATCACATCACTATATCTTTATTGGGCCAAGTTTTATAGGCATCGAAGGCTGTCGCCGCTGACCGCAAGTAGCGGGGCCAAGTCGGAAACATTAAGGTCCCATCAGCGTCCATATTTTCCGGCGGGCGCTGAATTTTCACAGAGCAGGGGCCGGTCGGCATCTCGACACGCCTTTGCACTCAGACACTGGCGTCGGATGAAGTGGAATTGTGTACCCTAGTGCCTCTCTTCGCCAATATTTTTACTCACTTTTACAGTTTAAGATGTGGATTTTGTCCGGCAGTTACTTTAGATCTTATGTATAGGCGTCTTAAGTTTCGAGAGTTTTAGAATCTTCACGCTACTATTGCATGATAGTTACGAATATTTGTTTTATTTGGGAAATAGAAATGACTTATTTCATCCTACACAC
The DNA here is from genome assembly GCA_948474745.1 of Oligia latruncula. Lineage (NCBI taxonomy): Eukaryota > Metazoa > Arthropoda > Insecta > Lepidoptera > Noctuidae > Oligia > Oligia latruncula. The sequence continues at coordinate 9,885,000 of OX419688.1, forward strand.
CAATTTAATACTTCCAACTCTGTCATCAATCCAACAGACCGCGTAATTTACTTACAACATAGACTCGAAAAGAAAACTTTGCTCACAGCCATAAAAAATAAACATCTTATCTCATAAGTTCGGGCAGCTCTCTGTGAAATGACACCTTTGGGTATCTTTGTCGCCCAACAAACGCCGCGTGAAATTGAAACAGTCCGGTCCATACTCCAGAAAATTTCACGACGTCGAATTCCTCCCTTTTGATTCTTTTTAATCCTGGTAAAACAGTGTAACGCTTTGGGGACAAAATGTTCAATTTGTGTATTAGGTAGCTGTTATATTTTATGTTGTGGTTGTAACAGTATATGCTTTATTTATTTACTAGCAGCGCCCCGCGGTTTCACCCGTATAAGTGTCGATCCCGTGGGAATATCGGAATAAAAACTATCCTATGTCCTTCCCCAGGATGCAATCATCTCTCAGCCAAATCTTATCGAAATCCGTTCAGTGGTTTAGGCGTGAAAAGCATGCAGACGTTACTTTCGAATTTATAATATTAGTATGGATAAACTTGATTTTACACCAGAAAATACATAACATAGAAAAATAATACTTAATTAGGTATTTACTAACACTACAAAAGTACCTATACCAAAATGTAATGATGAAACTTTACTTTCCACTAAAACGACCTTCGACCATAGTTACCAAATTATTGGTGGGTAATGTCAACAGTAGATATACACAAAAGTAGCACAACTTACAGTTGGTATTTAAATAAGCTTGTTTTATAAAAAAGCTGATAACGTTTTATTTCAAGCCAAGCCTTAACTTTGCTTAACAACTCAAACTCAACAACTTAATGAAAAGCTTAACAACTTAATCAACACAAGTTAAATCCTAAACTTTACACGTAAATTGTACATTACTGACCACCAAAGTAAAAGGTTAATAAGAAACAAGTTTCACGTAACCTAGTGCACTCTAAAACCGTTCTATAAAGTGCATGAAGCAGCTTCCCACAACACTCAACAAATTACGAGGTCGCATGTAATGAATCTATCAGAACGATCTATCAGAATTAGAAGACCCTTTCGCTGTCACTCGTATGATCGATGTGCGGAAATGAACACCATCTTTTTCTAAGTGTGTGTGTGATATAGCCCGGAATCGCACACTTCATCACCCCAAACAGACGTATGTACAAGTTGTTTTAGTATATTTACAAGTAGTTTTAGTTGTAGTAAATAAGAATGGGATTTTTTGGGGTTATTCTTTGGGACATGTTGTCCCTAAAGACAGAACTGAATATGTTTGAATATATACTATGGAAACCACATAATACATATGCAATAAATTATACCACAGACTTGTTATCGCCTTTTCTGACGATGTACAAGAAATGAACGAAATCGGTCGCGAAAAAAAATCAGCTGTTCTCTACATTTTGACGAGATAAGCGAAAATAAATGTAGGGAACAGCTGTTTTTTTCAGAAAAGGCGATTACAAGTATGTGGTATAATTTATTGCATATATGTGGTTTCCATAATGTATACTGCCATATCTTCAAATACTGTCATGCATAAAATGCCATAACCATCGAAATACGGTTGTATAAGACAGTAGTAAATGCTCACAAAGAGCAAACTGTCCCACATGTGATAAGTGGTAAAAAAATCCTACAAATGCATCCGCGACCGACGCTCAGAATAATTTATTACGGAAAGGATTTTAAAAACACACATCGCCCGAATCCTCGGATAAAGCTGTTTTAAGAATATGTGGGAATTCTTTCAGGTGATCCTGGGAAAAATATATATCATTTCTGAAAACCGGGAATAAGAATCCATTTGAATTTATTTTAGCGATGAGAATATTTTATATCGAGGTGAAATTAATATTTACAAATTATGTTCAAATCTAGTTATTTCTATTTCAGATGCAAAGAGTTTGCTTTCGTCGACCATGAATCCAAAAGAAACTACATAGTAGGTAACACAGTTATAAATACTTTCTTCATTCTATTCCTGAGTAATATTAAACGATATTTTCAAAGGTAAAAAAAAAGACAATATCTGAGTACCTACCCATTTTGACCAGCCATAATAACACAAAGTGGTCCCTTATTAACGAGGACAAAGAAAACGATATCATCCCGATAAACATTCCAACGAGAGCAACAAAATATTGTTTACTCGTCTCTCATCTTTCCACCCGCAGTACAATCGGTCCCATTCAAGTCCCATTGCAATAGCTATTGTATTTGCTGAAGGCTCTACTGCTCATGTCGATTGCCAATCGAACGGTTGGCGAACGCCATTTGCCAGGAATGAAAGGCTGCTTGATTATTTGCTAATCTTGCCCCGACTATACGGGTTCACAAATGCTTCGCTAAACTCATGCAAAACCATTTTCATTTAGCTGGGAGGTAGTACTACTTATATATAATTTAAAAGTGCAGACGACGTCCTGTGAGAATACACCGTGACTGCTGGTAGAGTAATTGCCGTCCCGTCGTGTAGGATATCTACGTCGGATTAATTAGCTGGCTCCCAGCACGAAACTTTTAATCTTTATAATGTCTGCATACCTGTGTACGTTTGTATGCATGCATCGGAATATACAACGACATTTTTCAATCTACTATTCGAATGGAAAACCGAAACATATCGGATATTTGGTCATCGGACAGCCACCGCGAACGCCGCATGTAATCGAATACGCTATTGAAGCGATCACTGTCTCTGTTCGTATAGAATAACTAAATTATTTGTATCGCTCGTCGGTTTGCCGTCATATCGTAGAATATAGTAAGGTATGGTTTAATTTATAACAGACTTCGTGGAATTTGTTAGTCTGATACCTACTTGAAATAGATCACATAGTGAGACAGTAATGTTTTGTAACTAATTTGTAGGTTCCAATAAATATTTTATTACAATTTGTAACAGACAATTTCTACCTAATTTAGTGCTAATATTTACATCAGTAAATATAATATTCATTGACATAATTCACTTCTCTGGCTAGATTTACTCGGAGTGGTTCTGCAATACGGCAAATGATTCCCATATGGACAATGAGGAGGGGAGCTGTATGATTGCGAGTGAGGGGTTCAGGGGTATCTGTATATGGGGTGCACGTTGAAGAGCCTCCACGTGGCGCACCCTGGGCAACGTCGGCTCCAATTGCCCACCAGGTTTGGGTGGACAATTGGGGCGGGCGGCAAATCTTCGACAGGCGGAGAAGGTCACGGTTCCAGTCACCGATCATCCTTGATGGTCGGTGAAGGGAACCGGGCTACAGACGGACGGTCATGCGTCTACTCCCCCTCTGCTTACAGAGGGAGGTGAGTGGGCGTAGACCGTCACGGGGCGGTTCGACCGCGGTACCCACGAGAGTGTGGGTGGTGGAGGGTGTCCCATGCCCGCGCTGCGTCTGTCCGGCATCCGGCGGCAGCGTGGGGACGCCGGGGCGGCGGTTGGTTCTGCCCAGCCGTCGGTCACCCCGTAATCCTGAACTGACAGGACCGGGGGTCCGGGCCACTGAGGCCCGGGCCGCGAGGTAGACAACCTCTATAAAAAATTACCCCAATCCCAAGGTCTAGCGTGCCGAGGGGATGAATGGCCGGAGGGGATCCGGCCGTTAGCGCGAAAAGGGACCTCACCCTTAAAAAGGAACAATAAACAATGGATAAGACAAACGGCAAAAAACTACCCCAGGGCGGTACCGACTGCTCAGCAGTCGGAGAATCCGCCACGTTCCCTTCGGGAACGTCAAGCCCCCACTCGTATTCTGGGGGGGGCAACGAATGTCTTCCGTTTGCCAATGGCAACAAGAGCCGAGGAGGCTCCCGTCCATTAGAGGACCGAACCATGTCCGACCAGGACTTGCGCGAGCTCTCCAAATTCTGGAGAAAGAGGCCGCGCGAGGAAGACTCGGACGAAGCGGGGTCGATGGGTCGCACCGCAAGTGAGGAGAACCTGTCGGCTGCCAAAGTGTCGACGGCGAGGAGGGGCCGAGGTCGTGCGGCGCAGCGCGGTGGAGGAGCTCGCTTTGAGCGGCCCGGCACTCCTGGAGCCCGCGGGGAGAGCGACGTGGAGGGGCGAGAGACCGGCCGCAGGGCGGCCCTCTCAGAGTCGTCAGGCGGTGGGCCGGACGCCGCTGGGGACTCCAACCCCGAGAGCGCGACTAAATTTGCGGAGGTTGTGGCGGCTGCTATGAAGAGCGTGACCTTGAAGAGGCTCCAAACCTCTAAAGACAAGGCCATATCGGCAGCCACGGCCTCCATTATGGCGGCAGCAGAGGCCGCTTACTCTGGGCCTCCGCCGGACGGCATGTCCGAGATGCGGGCGGAGGTTGCCCGCCTGAAGGCTGAAATGGAGCTTCTCCGGAAAGAAAATGGGGAGCTCCGAGCGGACCTGGGCAGGCTCCGAGAAGCGGGCCCCCGGGAGGTGCCGCAGGGAAGGGCGCGGCATGGGCAGGGCGGGACCGTGTCGGCTGAGGACCGGGTTCTGGATCTGGTGCGGCAGGAGCTGGCTGCCTTCCGGGGTCGGTTTTCGGCTCTCGAGGCCATTGTCCTGCGTCCTCCTCTAGCAGCCAGCCAGCCGACCTCGGGCCAGCGGAAGAAGGCGGCTTCGTATGCCGCCGCCGCGGCTACCACGGCCAAACAGAGTCCGTCGGGCCAAAGCGGCCAAAAGGCCAAAAGCGGAGCCGTGCCGGAACCCGCGAGGGCCCCAACCCAAGCGGCAAGACAGCCGCCCCCGCCTCCGAAAGCTCCTCCGACCGACGCCGAATGGCTAGTAGTCGGGGAGAAGAGGAAGGCGGGTAAGGCAGCAAGGGCGGCCAAAAGAAAGGAGAGGCGGCAGCGGCGCAAGGACCGAAACGTCGCGGCTAGGCTTCGTGCCCCGAAGACCGCAGCTGTAGTGATCACACTACAGCCGGAAGCGGAGAAGAAGGGCATGACCTACGGCGACGTGCTCGCCAAAGCGAGGGCGGCGGTGAAGCTCGAGGAGCTCGGGGTCACCGGTGGCGTCCGGGTAAGGGTCACTGCGACTGGTGCCCGGATGCTGGAGGTCCCCGGTGCGGCCAGCGGCCCGACCGCTGACGCTCTGGCCGAAAGGCTTAGGGCGTCGCTAAATGCGAACGAGGCCCGAGTGTCCAGACCCACCAAATGCGCTGATGTGCGCATCTTGGGTTTGGACGACACTGCGACGGCGGAAGAGGTGGTGGCCGCCATCGTTAGGACTGGGGGGTGCTCTGCCGAGCAGGTGAGGGCAGGCACCATCCGTCCTGACTACACGGGGATGCGAGCCGTTACGGTGAGCTGCCCCGTGTCGGCGGCCCGGAAGATAGCCGAGGAGGGCCGAAGGCTCCTGGTGGGCTGGGTTTCCGCGCAGGTGAAACTGCTGGAACCCAGACCTCTGAGGTGCTTCCGCTGCCATGTGGGCAACCACGTGGGAGTGAAATGCCCCTCGGAGGTGGACCGCAGCAGTCACTGCTTCCGCTGTGGTCAGCCCGGTCACAAGGCCGGCTCGTGTAAGGCCACGCCGCACTGCTTCGTATGTGCGGCAGCTGGCAAGCCGGCCGATCACCGGGTTGGGAGCAAGGCCTGCGCTCCACCCGCCAGAGCCAAAGGCAAGGGTAAGCCCTCCGCCACCGCCGTCACCGCCGCAGCCGCAGCCACCGTCACCGCCGCTGCCGCCTCCACCGTTGTCGCCGCTGGAACTGCCACGGCAGGGCCCTCACAGAGGGTTAGGGAGGGGGCTGAGATGGAGTGCCAATAACGGCCCCATTACGCCTCCTCCAGGCGAACATCAACCACTGCGCCGCCGCTCAGGATCTGTTGCTCCAGAGCATGGCGCAGTGGTCGATCAACATCGCCGTGGTCGCTGAGCCGTATTTTGTCCCGCCCAGAGATTACTGGGTGGAGGACCTGAGCGGCTCAGTGACCCTAATTTCGTCGGCCGCCGCCGGTACCCCGTCCCTCGAGGCTGTCAAGAGGGGACGGGGTTGCGTAGCAGCACGGTTCGGGGGGATTGTTGTGGTAGGGGTATACTTCTCCCCGAGCCGAACTCTCGCCGAATTCCACAACTCCCTTGTGGAGCTGAGAGTCGTCGTCGTCGGGTTCCGTTCCCTCCCCGTGTTCGTCCTCGGGGACTTCAATGCCAAGAATGTGGCTTGGGGTTCCCGGTATACGGACACGCGGGGCAGGATGGTGGAGGACTGGGCTCTGGAGACAGGCCTGGTCGTCCTAAACCGGGGTTCTGTCCCAACGTGTGTGCGGATGCGGGGTGAATCAGTGGTGGACATTTCGTTCGCCAGCCCCGCTCTGTTGCCGCACGTCGTCGACTGGCGCGTCATGGAGGGGGTGGAGACCTATTCCGACCACCGGTACATCCGGTTCGACGTCTCCGCCCAGACCTCAAGCGCGCCAGTCCGACAGGCCCCGAGTGGTCCGCGGTGGGCGCTGAAGCAGCTGGACCGGGAGCTCCTCCTGGAAGCCTCGATCGTGCAGGCCTGGGTGTCACCACCGGACAGGCCTGCTGACATCAACGACGAGGCGGAGTGGTTCCGGGAGGCCATGTCCGAAATATGTGACATGGCAATGCCCCGGGTCCGGCCAGGACGCGCCTGGCGCCAGGTGTACTGGTGGTCGCCGGAGCTGACGACCCTACGCGAGGCGTGCGTCGCTGCACGACGCCGGTACGCCAGGCACCGCAGGCTCCGTATCCGCCCTCCGGATACCGAAGCCATTCAGGCGGAGCTGTACGAGGGGTACAGAGCGGCGAAGACCGCCCTCCGAGCGGAGATCCTGCGGGCCAGGGGACTGGCCCGCGAGGAGTCGCTGGAGACTCTGAACAGGGACCCGTGGGGACGCCCCTACAAAATGGTGCGGGATAAACTCCGCCCATGGGCTCCCCCGCTGACGCAGAGTCTCCGGCCCCAGCTCGTGGAGGACGTGGTGGGCGCTCTGTTCCCTTCGCGAGGGGAACATACACCCCCGCCCATGGCTCCGCCTCCTGCGGTGCCCGATGAGGACCACACACCCGACGACGACGACGATTCTCCGGAGGTGACCGAGGTAGAGTTGAGAGTGGCGGTACGTAGGCTGAATGCCAAAAATACCGCCCCAGGACCCGACGGCTTACCTGGGAAAGCCTGGGTTCTGGCCATGGAGGCTCTCGGGCCTCGACTGAGGGGGCTCCTAAGCGCATGTTTGGAGGGGGGCCAGTTCCCACTACGATGGAAGACGGGGAAGCTGGTCCTCATCAAGAAGCCGGGGCGCCCTGCGGACTCTCCGTCCGCTTACCGGCCCATCGTGCTGCTCGACGAGGTGGGCAAGCTCTTTGAAAGAGTCATTGCAGACCGTCTCGTCGGGCAGCTGATGCGGGTGGGGCCGGATCTGGCGGACGGCCAGTTCGGTTTCCGCAGGGGGCGCTCTACTGTGGACGCTGTCATGCGCGTACGAGCCCTCACGACGGGGGATGCTGTTGCCCAGGGTGGGGTCGTCTTGGCGGTGTCCTTAGACATTGCCAATGCCTTCAACACCCTGCCCTGGAGTTGCATCAGGGAGGCACTCCGGTATCACCGGATGCCGACCTACCTCTGTCGCGTGGTCGAGGCCTATCTGACGGATAGGGCCGTCATCTACCCCGGTCATCAGGGAGAGTGGAATCGGCGAGAGATGTCGTGCGGTGTCCCACAGGGATCGGTCCTGGGGCCGCCCCTGTGGAACATCGGGTACGACTGGGTGCTGCGCGCCGACCTCCCTAGCGGCGTTAGTGTAGTTTGCTACGCTGACGACACGCTGGTCCTGGCGCAGGGGAGGTCGCACCAGGCGGCGGCGGAACTAGCGACACGCGGGGTTGCGACAGTCGTTGAAAGGATCCGGCAACTGGGACTCGAGGTGGCCCTGCACAAGTCCGAGGCCATGTGTTTTCATGGCCCTCGGAACGCGCCACCGTCGGGTTCCCAAATAACGGTAGGAGGGGTTCACATCGGCGTCGAGTCGACGATGAAGTACCTGGGACTTGTCCTCGACAGCCGGTGGAATTTCGTGGAACACTTCCGACGTTTGGCTCCCAGACTGGAGCGGGCCGGGGCTGCGTTGAAGCGGCTCCTGCCAAATCTAGGGGGTCCAAACGCCTCCTGCCGGAGGCTCTACGCGGGGGTCGTGCGGTCCATGGCCCTTTACGGGGCACCGGTGTGGGCGCGTTCACTGAGGCGGCGACCAGCCAGGCGGTTGAACGCGTCCCAGAGGGTCATGGCCGTCCGGTTAGTCCGGGGATACCGCACGGTCTCCGGGGAGGCAGCGAGCCTCCTTGCCGGACTGCCGCCATGGGATCTGGAGGCCAAAGTCCTCGCCCACATATGGGAGTGGCGAGAGGAGGTGAAACGCCGGGGCGTAACTCCGCTGCCGCGAGAAATCGCGGTGCAGCGGACAGAGCTCCGGCGGGATCTCATGGCGACATGGAGAGTGCGACTGTCGCAACCCAGTGCTGGGCACGCCACAATCGCGGCGATAAGTCCCCTCTTTGAGGAGTGGCTAGAGAGGCGCCACGGCGTCCTCACCTTCCGCCTAACGCAGGTCCTCACCGGACACGGCTGCTTCGGGAGGTTCCTGTTCCGAATAAGGCGGGAGGAAACGCCCGGGTGTCACCATTGTGTGGATCGCCCGGAGGACACGGTGGAGCATACGGTGGAGATCTGCCCAGCTTGGGCAGAGCACCGCCGTGTCCTCACGGCGGCGATCGGCGGCGGCGATCTCTCGCGTCCGGCCCTAGTCCGGGCCATGGTTCGGAGCGAGAGTGCATGGGAGGCTATCGCCTCCTTCTGCGAAGCAGTGATGCTCGCGAAGGAGGAGGCGGAGCGCGTGAGGGAGAGGCAATCCTTGCGCCCTCACGCCCCCAGCCGCCGCAGGAGACGCCCCGGGCGTCGGGAGTCGATAGCCGATTCCCGGCCACCGTAGGCGCGGGCTTGCGGGCGGCGAGCAATGGGCAGCTCGCCGCCCGGTAAGGACCAGGCCCGGGTCGACGGCGCGTTGTGTTCCACGCGCGCCTCAAGGAGATGTCAGCACCAACTGACGGGGTCCGCTAGGGCCGATGCCCGCCAGGGTCGCGGGTTGTTCGAAAGAGATACCGTGGCCCCTGGCACAGGCAACTGAAGGAACACGGGTGGGTTTTAGTCAGTAAGAGTCTGACACTCCCTTCCGCTCCGCCCAGAGCGAGAGGGGTCATTTGATGATTTCCCACCCAAAAAAAAAAAAAAAAAAAAAAAAAAAAAAAAAAAAAAAAAAAAAAAAAAAAAAGGGGTATCTGTATCAGTTATAGACCGTTACCTACTTACGTAGCTTACGTACAATAGGGTTATTTTAGTATGCGTAATGTATAAAGGTAAGTCAATGTTCAAAAACTTAAATACAGAATTACGCAGGGTATTTCAGAATCATGTACTGAATGGTTGCATCGAGGTCCCTGCCACCCTGAACAGTTACATGCAGTTTATTTGAATTCTTTGGTTTTGATCATGATTTTTAATGAAGTTTGATTTGGTCAAGCCGACTTTGGACCTGGCTGGAAAACATTGATGTGGTCAAAAGTATAAACTATAATGCAGTTTAGTAAAAATTCTCTACCTAACACTGCAAGTGGTCTATGAATACTAAAATCCCCAATAAAAGCTACGAACACAAATATATTCAAAGCGTTACAACTCTAAGCAGCATATTCACCTTTACGTGAAGTTTCTAAAAGATCCACTAGTACTATTTCTTTTCTCACAGTCGAGCACGAGAGATAAAGTAAGTAATTTATACAAAGGAAGAGCACTAGTTTGGAAGACGCAACAACTAGCGCCCCCTACGTCTCCCCCCGGAGGCTTCTCGCACATAAATCGTGGATACTGCCCTCTGCGGTGCTCGGCTAACTACCACCATTTATTTGCAGCATCTCTGATTACACACCTACGTACGAAAAGTAAGCTTTAGGTATTTACTACTAAATAAACTCTTCTGAACATCAAAATGGAACCATAATTACATAGAAATGTTTATTGAAATTATTTGCTAGGATAATTGGGTTGAAATAATAAGTGTCAGAATAATGATCATCATTTTATTTCCAATAAAATTCGATTCGAGTTAACTCAGGAGGTATTGAAAGTAAATCTGCACCACAATTGCGCAACACTCTTTCAATAACAATCCGAAGGATTTTGAAGGAAATTGCTCATCCGTTGCTTTGAAAGGTTAGTCTGCTCCACAACATAAATTACGAAATTAATGTTGTTGAATGATCAAAATGTAAGGCATTGCTACATTTGCTACTGTAAGTGTGTTACACAATAATTACCTCGCAGGTAGGTAAGCTGTTCTAATAAAGCAACAATAAGGCAGTCTGTCTTAGGTTAAGTCAATGAAACAAAGAACACAGTTAGGTAACTACTTGTCTAATGGTCATGTAAGCTTGGTTGGGCATTTTTGGTTGCGGGAAATGGTATTTGTTTCTAACTATATTTTATACAGGCACTCATTTTTTCAAAAATCTTTTTTACTTTTTGAAGGTTTTGTAGCACCACATTTTTTGAATAAATAGTTTGCAAGTTACGAGAGCATTTGATAACACTCAATGGTAGCGCTCTGCCGCTGGGCTTTGCAGCCGGATTATGATATTTAAACCGCAAAAAATCTGGATACCTGAACACATTATTCATTTTCGACAAACCGTATAGTATTTCGCATTTACTTTCCAGAATTTTTGTCTAATTCTAATGGATTTTTTTATATTACATAAAAAACAGGTTATTCTTTCATAGCTGTCAAAGGTCCTAAGTAGAACTTGAAAAATTAAATGGCAGCAAAGCATAGACAATCTTTAAGAATATTTTTTAAGTTCTTTAAAAAAAACAGGTTTTCTAATACCCCATTCTTAAACAACATAAAACAAACTACAAACTAATTTCGTTTGGATAAATCACTCGGCTAATTTAACAATAACTTTATAGCTAACATTCTAATTCAGTTAGGGTAAGTTAACCCTTTTCAGAATAAGAAAAGTTATGGTTTCGTAAGAAATTAACGATTAGACCTACTTACCTAACACGAATAAACGAAAAAAAAAACCAAACAAATAAAAACCCACTCTAAAATTCCACCATAAAATAGTGATTAATTAAACAAAATGCGTCTTTGTTTGTCCTCCAACTGAAGTTAACCTTTCAGAATGGAGCGTGCAAATAGAGAGCGGTCGGGGGTTGACTCAGCTCTTGATTCCCCGTGTTGCAAATGCAGGCCGCTCTCTCAACGTTTGTCCCCCGCCCCGCATGCGGGGAAAAATTAGATCCTCATTGATGTTTGTTAATGAAATGGATGAAGCTTTCGTGATTGAACACTGGGTTTTATTTTTCTAGGAGAAAACGGCTTCGCTTTCTTTTTCGACTTCAATATTGCCACCAAACCACCACTATCTAGGGAGTCATTTTGTTAATTGTAGATAATTATGTTATGTAAATTACAGTTTTGACCGAGGACATAAATTGTATTAGGTACTTTATCACTGAACATAAAAAAGATAAAATAGTTGTATGTGGACAACTATTTTACACTTTATCCGTTTTATTTGCCCTTATTTTTATTTTCTTCTTTATTGTATCTTTATTATCTAAATGAAACTATTTAACATTTACAAAAAACAAGCTCACAAAAAATAATTCATAAAGATATCAAATGTTTAACATACTACGTTTACTTTTAGTCTCAACATGTATTTACATATTGTAACCCCCCACTCATCCTCCAAGAATCTTGATCTCTTCACGACACATTAATATTTATTTGGTGCTGAATTTATCGTTACAAAATTCAATTTAGTCGACGACAGTCGAATGTCCTTTATCTATGCACAGAAGGTTCTTTTATTTGATGGGCTCTCTGGGATACCGTGTCCCTGTGAACTACGGGAAATGGTAAAAGTATGGACATTCTTTATGTTGTATGTAAGGATGTCTCTATTTTCTTTTAAGTTTAATCTTAGCTTGGGTGCCAGTGGAGATAGTCAGTGATTTATGCAATTTAAAAACAAGAGTGGCAAAGTATTAACCTATCACCTTGATGTTAATTGTAAAATTGGTAATAAAGTTTTTTTTTGTATAGTAAGTAGGTAAATCAGTTCTAAACTATGCTGTATTTGTCATTTAGGAATACTTTTATAGCACAAAATCTGATAAAAAGTCCATAATCCAAAGTCCAATAATTAATTTACAATGAGTGCCAATTTTGTGTGCTTCTTTTTTAAAAACTATGGCAACTTTCAGGCGTTAATTTAAAACATGTCATAAAAATTATTTTTTTGTCTGTTAGTTACACAAAATAAGTGATTTGATTAGGTATTAATAATTTTTCCCACACTTACCTACTAATGACCTTGAAAAAAAGATAATTTTTGGTCTTGCATAAGGTGCAAGACCAATAAATATATTCTTTTGTAATAAATATTATCAAACCGAATAAATAGTTACGGAATACTTTAAAACCATGTTATCAGGTTAATCGAGTTTTATAACGTGTTCCCAGGTGTCTTTAGCACCCACGCAAAGTATTAGATATCTTGCATTAAAAAAATCTGAATACTTTTTTTAAATCTTTATTTATTAATGGAGGTTTGCTCATATAATTTGAATACTTTCTAAGCAAAACAAAAGAATAAGTTTAGTCACTAATATTATCGTAGGCACCTACCTAATTAACTTTTGTGAATACCTAATCAAAAACATTTCTACATAAGCTCAGTTTTATTCAATTCTAGAAAGTAAGTGCAGTTAACTTACCTTTGAGTCTGACTATCCATTTAAAATAACCTAATTAAATAGGTGCATAATGTAAAGCAACTGTATCTTAGATCGTATCTCTCATAAACCAACGTTGAATATTCATCACATTTAGATAGCAGAGGCCGATAGACCCACATCAGAAAAACATCAAAAATGCATCAAGCGGAAATATCTGTCGACATTGTAGGAACAATATTGCGTCTCACGCGCCACGCTGGGTTAGCCTGGGATCTAGCTGTAATTCAAAACTTAGCAATAGGCAATAATACCCCGTAATAATGGTAAAACCGCTTTAGTTATTCAGAACATTGAACATTAGATAGACATCTGTCATTAATTTTAATGTCATGTTCATACAGCGACCATTTTATTTTAGCCCCAGCAATTAACTTTGTTTCACCACGAATATTTTACAAGCACGCTACAAACTGCATTCTCATTCCCCATGTAAACATTCATGAAATTGCCCGCAATAAAATATCGTCCTAACTCTCGGCTCTCATTTACATGGTAACATTCATAACACAATGAGGGAAAATAAAATTAATTTTATGAAAAACATAACTTTGGCGAATTCGTTAAGGGCGAACAAATTGCCGGGCCCGGGCCGCGACGTGACAACGAGCGTTCAGTCACAGTTAATGAGAGGTCACCGCAGACGCGACGTGGAGCCCCCCCTCCCTCGCCTTGTTTGCTACCATATTGTTTGAAATGGCGACCCGTCTGCCCCTCTGAAATATTATCGGCACTTCGCCAACTTTTTAATTATGATCCCTAACGCAAGGTGTGATTTTCCATTTTTTACCAACCCCTAATGTTGAGTTTCGAAAATATTGCATCGAGCATCTAAACATTGCCACGTTGTACGGCAATGCTGATTCTTTGGAATCAAATAAAACTGTTTAGGGCCCATTTTACAATGTACAACTTACACAATACAGTATAGGTACCTAACAACGAAATGTTATATTTTTAATCATACAGAATCCGTTTTATTTTCTGTTTTGAATATGTATTCATGTTTCTGCTCTCAATATTGTTTCGCGGGGCAGCATACACAATATCATCCTGCTACCCGACGGCGGTGTACTATTCGAAGTATTTTCTACGAAACACGTGTGCACGCCCCAATGATTATTACTTCTTATACAGAATCGTATAAGTTGGGTGTATGTACTTGGGGTCTGAACAAATCTCATGCCGTGAGTATACGAACTTGTTCGTAAACCGTTGCAGTTTTCCAATATGTTATTACGAAAACTCCACTCAAGATTGTAGGGAGGATTAAGTGTATTGGTTTGAATATCTAAGTAAGGTTATATTGAAGGTAGAGTCAAACTTGTGTACAGGCCGCAGCATTTACGTAATTCCCACCCCGCACAGGTCAGATAAGCAAAACACTTGAGTAATAGTCTCAAGTAGGTACTTCATGGTAGGTAAGTAAATCTTGTACACAATGTGGCGGGAGGGTTGATAAACTAATATTAACAAGCACGTATCACAAACCGCAAGATCATGAAAATTTAGCCCGATCCCTCTCAACATAGCATGGATAACTTCCATGTTTGGCCTCCATACATTATTTATTACATTAGGTTATACCTTGTTTACATTGGTTGCCTTTTGGAAACTACCCGACCCACCGCAGCTAATACGGACAAATTAATTTCCATTCAATGCTTACCTATTGATGTGCTTGTGTAATTTGTGTCAATGCTCCTTTGTGCAATACTAACAAATTGTATGCTTGAATGCTTATGCTTTGCTTATATTATGATACTTTCCAAGATATTATGTTGTACTTATACTCACATGACATTATAAAAATAATCTTTATAGAAATGGCATAAAACCTTATAGCAAAGTTTTTCAATCAATCTGCATATAGCCTTTTCCGAACAATGTTGGGGTCGGCTTCCAGTCTAACCAGATGCAGCTGAATAGCAGTATTTTACATGGAGTGACTGCCTATCTGACCTCCACAGCCCAGTAACTGTGTAACACGATACTCCTTGGCAAGACTGGCTGCCAGACTTTCGGGCTTATGACGACACGTACCGACTGTCAAAGATCCAAGAATGACACCTGGGACCAACGGCTTAACGTGCTTTCCGAGACATGGAGCGGTCTCGTTATGTAAAGATAGTCAACCATCTACGGGCCGACCGCGGCAAGCGTAGCTTAACCTGATCGATCGACCCGTGCGGTTGTTATTACTTAGCTACGAGCTTCTCCTACATCATACACAGCACCTTATAGCAAATTATTTAATCTTTTTCACGCAGTAAGATGTAGGTGGATTAAAATGCAATCCAAGTTGTGAAAAACTTCGCTATCGTCGCTTAGAGGAAAAACGTGGACGCGTTTAGCGAGTAACGCCCATTGCACTTTTATAGCCGTTTACACACGATTAAACCAACACACATTTAGAGATAAAGCTTTTCGATGTAAACTGTCTTTCCACATAAATGAGTTATAGTTAAATACGTAAAATCTTTCAGTAGTAATTAAAACACTCTTTACTTTATTTTATCGCTTCAATCAAGCATCTGATGCAAAAAATAATCAATATTCCACAATATAAAAAGCTTTTCGCTGTACCCAAGTTACTGAAAAATTCGAAGTGGGGCTACTAGGGCATGTGGAGTATCATATGAAAGAGCGCAGTTTGCACATTCTCAAACATTTTTTTTAGGCCACATAGTTTTCGACTTTTGATAAAAAATAAAAAAAGTAAAAAATTATTTAGTTCCACTATCGGTCGAGAGATGGCGCTGACATAAAACTGCAATATTCTACACCGCAGTGCACAGTGTTAAAATTCTCATAATTCCTAATTCTATTAATTCCTCTCCGATGAAAATTTAAAAATATATGATGGTACGGAACCCTTGGTGCGCGAGTCCGACTCGCTCTTGCCCAGTTTTTTCATTTGTATTGGTGAATGTTCGGGTATTATTTTACTAACGAGTTGTGCACGCACAAACAATGATCGGATCAGATATCTGTAGACCATACAATAAATAATAATACGCGACCCTTTACTACTGAATGAATACACTCGAATTGATTCTGGAGTTGGACTAAAGTCGCGGGCAGAAGCGAGTGAACTATATATGTGTGCAAAATTTCATCGAAATCCGTTTAGCCGTTATTGAGTAACCAACACTAAACATACAAACTTTCACAATTATAATATTAGTGGGATATTAGTAGGATCCTAAATCAAAACGACAGTATTTCATGTATACGACAACAGCAAAGATAAATATGAAAGTTTAGCCTGTAAATCATTTCAGTAACGAACACGGCTAGTTCCAAATAGACCAATACGTATAATTTAGGGGGTCGTATGAAGTGATTAAAGTAACATTTCCAACTAGTTGTTGGTGTTGGGGAGAATTATTATAATGTTGTTATCGGTCAAAACAGCGGACTCTGCAAATTACTACCAAATTGGTGACATAACTTCGCGGAACTAGTTCAAGTTCAAAAGGGCAATTATATTCGCGTGAACTTTAATAGTTCAGATCATTACGAGGTGAAATTACATTTGGAACTTAGTCGGTTTAAATCAACTTAATAACCTTACTTTTTTTCGTCATAATTCAAGGATTGTGATAAGTTGTCCATTTCTCCACCTTCTTCACTTTTTTTTTTAGTTTGATTAGTAGGTACTTAGTATGTGTATTTGTATAAAGTAACGAAATAATTCTGCATCGTGTAACTACAACATACTACATAAAAGTCCGGCCGGACACCTGGCAGTGCGACAATTCTAGTCACACTAATATTATAAAGGTGAAAGTTTGTGAGTGTGTGAATGGGGGTGTGTTTATATCTTTGTTACTTCTTCACGCTCAAACGGCTAGACCAATTTTGATAAAATTTGGTATGGAGGTAGCTGACACCCTGGCTTAACATATAGGCTACTTTTTATCCCGATATTCCCACGGGATCGAAACTTGTGCTGGTGAAACCGCGGGGCGCAGCTAGTAGCTAATAAAGATCGAATTCACAAAAATCGTATTCGTTTGTATGAAACTGACAGATGTCAAGAATGCATTTTCTCGTCAGCCGCACTGTAACTAATAGGTTATTAATTTAGTTATTTGAAAAATCATCCAATGCACACGTTTCAATGAAAAATAAATCTCACAAATCAAGGAAATAGGAATAGCAAAAACTTTCCAGGACACATTTATTTTAATTTATTAGAGTGTTGTTTCCCATCGACACGCAGTCACCGTTCTTTTCACAAAAACAAAAGGTATTTTTTTATTTATCATATTTCTTCCCGGCAACCGCGGCAACGGAAATATTTCACTTGCTAAATACAATACGCCTGTAATGTTCACTTTTATATGTATTTACAAAACAAAGCTTGAACTAAGGCCACGAACAAGGTAGCATTAAATTTATGGAGGAGTGAGGAGGTAAAACTCGTAAAAGTGCCTCATATGTCAATACCTTTTGAAATACGGTAATGGAAATACGAAATAAAACAGAAAGCAAAGTATGATTAGTGAGTGCCATATGTCCCATTGGCGCACTTTACGGCGCGCGTTCCTGCAATATCCATTTCAATACGATATATATTTAAATTTTCAACTATATGGATATTTCGTGTAAAAGTTAGTTTTATGGACTCACTGTTTAAATACTCCTTCATTTGGGTATTGTTGTTTAAGCGCTTATTTTAGCGCAATATATATTATTTAAATTGTAAATCATACTACCTCGATTAAATAGTTTTATTCGAAGAGAGAATAGCATAGAGCATTTCCATCCCCGCTTTAAACGACAGGTCTAAACAAAGGAACCAAATTATTTTTAGTAAAAAAATGATATAAAACTCATCCTCACAATTCCACAAGAAATTCAAACGAGCGTTGTTATTGTTCCAAGAATTATTATGGATTAGTAGATTTCTCAGCAGCATACAGTGACTGTGTTTGTTGGAAACAAACGAGGCTCCAAGTGCGGCCCGACCACAAATGTAATCGAATAGGAAATAGGAAATGTCTAGTTACTGTTATCTGCTGCTTCAATCTGTTTGGTCACGCAGGGATGAAGACATTGTGCTTTGTTTACATAGAGCAAGTGGGGAAAGTAACTAGGTATTGCATATTAACCAGAACAAAATCGATTAACCCTCTTGCTAAAGATGATTCGGTCCTGATTATAAACCACATTCCTATAAAATTCGATGACAGCTTCTCAAGACCACCCTGATTGCGTAACACACTATCAATCACAATCTGAATAATTTTGAGGGATATTGCTACTCCATTGCTTCGTATGTACGAAAAATCTGTCTGCTCAACCACGTAAATAAGGCAATGAATGTGGTCGAACTATCAAAATGAAAGCCATTACTACTGTTAGTGTGTTACGCAATTACCACAGACGATAAAATCTTTAGTGAACCAGAAGTCGATTTCAAGTTTTCTCTTTTATGCATTTTAAATGTTATTGTCCCAAGCTTGACAATTATTACAAAGCCACCCTTTAAAATTATATTTGTAGAGTCTACCATCGACACTTTATCCAGACGGGCGAGTACAGGCGCTTGTTCAAGGGACCGCAGGATGCCCATAAAATTCAAAAGCCTTGCAGAAAACAGATAATCTGTCGAGCAAGCTTTGCAAACAAGAAATATAGAATCGTTTATTAAACTGCCCATTAAGAGGAGATTTATACTTGCGATTACATAATTCAATTCTTTGGACTTTAATGAAAAGGATGTAACATAATTGTTGTTTTTTTTCATAATGTAAGTGCAATCTAAACGTTACAAGGGGAAGTCGGGGAGGCGTGTGATCACGGACGTAACCGCGGCGGTGGCCGTTCGGTGCTCAGGTGAGATTAAAAGTCCGGAGCAGTTGTTTGCGGTAGCGTGGGGTCGGCTCTCAATGCACATGCACTCGCAACACTGACGCCAGTGCTCGCTATGATTAATGTGCACACCATTCACCTACAAATAAATGTAGCCCACACCAGGGATATATTGCACCGTAATTTTCAGGTTTCATATTCATTTGTCCGTTTTGCGCTAGATCAAAGCGAATGGTTTTGCGTCGGGCGCGGGATTGCTATGTGTTCTATCGTATAGATCTTGGTATTTAGTAATAGTATTAGTTGTCTGTAATGCTTGAGGTATAGAATGAACTTTATATTCTGATGTTGACTTACAATGCTAAGCAATTAAAGGAATTAAAAAGTTTTAGCAGCAATAATTTTCAATAGAAATAACTAATCCTTTTCATCACATACACATCTTTATTAAATTTGTTAACGTTGTTCAATGTTACGACAAGCTTAAACGTCAAAAAATGTCATAGTGTTTGATTTATTCCGGTCAGGGGGCCTAAAAAGGCCACTTTGGCAGAATCATAAAAGGAAAACATTATGAATTATAATATGGCGAAGACAGTCCGTGTTTTTCTTTTTTTCGCTGGACTACGTAGGTATTATCAAAGAGATTGGGATTGGATTGATTGGTATTTTAGCACAGACAACAAAAAATTACTGAAAAATCCTTCACCAATGGGATTTGGTACATTATGATTCATAATGTTATCATTTTTTTATTATGCCAAAGTCAACTCTATAGGCCCCTGATCCCCTGAAGCCCCCTCGATCCCCTACTAGTGCGTCTTCTCTTTTAATCTCTGTCTTATCCACTTTATCTAGGTTACTCTTTTTGACAGGTAAGTACAGTCAAGAGAAAATAAACGTTTCATGTTTTACAAAATTAAAATAATCAGCCGTTAATGTTTCCACTGCTGGGACACAGGCCTCTTCTCTGTAAGAGGGAATAGGCTATAAATCCACCACATGGGCCCGGTACCACGCATTGTGTGTAGTAAAATTTAAATTTTAAGCAACACTTATTAGGTAAGCAGGACAATGTCCAATCAATTAAAATATGTATCACAACATGATCACGACGTCTTCGCTTATAAATTCAACATGTAGTTGTAATTCCAATCAAGATACTTACAGTTAACTTAATAAGTTATACTTAGGTAGTTAGTACAAGCGATCGGCGAGGGTTCTCAAGGTGGCGCAGAGATTTATCGCAGTAGGCCCCGACCACAAACGGGCGCACGCGGCAAGGCTGAGCTGCCGCGCCTAACTGACTGATGCCTTACATTTGTTTCAGCTGATTTACTTTACAGACACACGTTTGCACGACACTGATTTGTTTTGTTTATTTTTTTTAATGCCTCCTGATGACGTCATTGGTAAACTTACTAGAGAAACAAATGAGCGTACTTCTGACTTAAAAACGTTCAAATTAAAGTCGCAATCTCATCTCAGCGACAATCGAAGCCACAAACTTGTCAAATATGTAGAGAAATAAGAGGTTTTTTTGACAGATTGAGACCGAGATTAGAATGATAACGTGCGTAAAAAAAAATACGGAAATTGCTCCTCAGATTTCAACACTGTAGTGTTGTCCAAAGATGTATCAAAACCTTTGATTACTTACAGAATACGCAGTACTTGTAACTTTGTGTCTGTCCCACGAAGTGTTGAGGTCACACACAGACACGTGCCTGCCCCACGTGTCTCCCGGTCGGTCGGTCGGTCAGTGTCGTCGGTCAGTTTCGTTAGTGATTGAAACAAATAATTTTAGAAGAGAAATGTTAGGTTGCGTGTTCTACGGGATTCGTTACAAAAAGTATGTCACTACAAAATAATGTAAGTAGAGCTAACAAAAAAGATTGGCATGCAGGTCATAGCACTACGCAGAAAGAGGGGCTTGTGGCTAAGTTATAACAACCACACGGTTCGATCAATCAAGTTGAGCTACGCTAGCCGCGGTTGGTCCATGGATGGGTGACCATCTTTACATATAAAGACCCCTCTTGTGTCTCAAAAAGCACGTTAATTCGGTTAGTCCGACAAACAGTCTTACCACGGGTTGTGGAAGTTAATTGGGAAAACGCTAACTAGATTATGATGAGCACTAAGCAAGAAGAAAATAATGTAGTCAATGGTATTGCGTGAGTCTCTTCAGTTGACTCTACGTCATCAGACGTAGAGTCAACTGATGAGACTAGAGAGTAAGAACAGATCACTGTTCTTACTCCAAAGTTTTATGCTATAATAAAGCCACCCTTTAAAAAACATCTCAACTGAAGGTTAACCCCACCATAATTAAATATATAATAACATCGGTATAAAATTCGGCAGTTCGCGTTCACCTCAGACAAAGTTTTCATTAGGAGCGAGCGTAAGTTTGCGGCGAGTGTGCGAGCGGGAACGCTTGGCACGATGCTGATAACACAACAAACAACTTGTTACAAACGTGTTTAGTTTTAGTTATTGCTTCGAGTTCGACGCTTTAACTCATTGCTCTAATAATGAAGAGGGTAGGCAGTAATTAAGCTCGGTTTTGTACGAGCAGTTTGAGCGGTGATGACGTTATTTGAGATGTGTTTGTCTATATTTGAGGGGTTATTGGATAAATTGACAGGGCAACTGATATACTTATGTAAGGTCAAAGTAATAATGGTAGTAAGATGAAAGCAGTATCCACTAAACTTTAGAACCCACATATTTATAGAGATTTGAGATGTCCAAAAATACTACCAGGAATTAATAGAAAGAGATAGATATTGCAGTTTAGATTTTACAGAAAAACCTACCAACCCATAGTGTAAGCTACAGGCAGATATGAAAAGCAAAGGGAGATCCGTTAGTAATGACTAGTGTTTACTTTTAATCCGTCACAGAGCCCGTGCAGTGATGAATTTTTACACAAGGCCTCGTCAAAGTGATACAAGATTAAATTACGTGCGGGCGCGTGGACTGGTATTCGGATTCAGGCCAGTCTAACAAATTTTTGTTGTTTTTTTTTTCTCGTACATTCGTTTGCCGGATGTCAAACAGATCTGTAAACCGAAATCAAATTGGGAAATTTGTGCGGATTGAAATTTGCGGAAAACGTCAAACCTACCTATAGTATTGGCGTTTTAGATGTGGGATAAATTCATTTTTTATGGGAATCAGATTGTCAATTTGAGTGTTAGGGGTTTGGGTCTTGTTTGCGTTTGCCCCAGGTACTTTCAAAAATAGTCGAAAAGCGATGGTTTTTCCTGTATTTCCAAAGTTCAAACCGTATTTACAATACCTACACTGGCGCACGCTGAAAGCTGTAAAACGAAAAAGGTGTATCCATAACTCAAACAAGTAATAGAGATACTATCGGCCATATAAAAAAATACATGTTCGTTTAAAATCCATCACGTTAAAACTACACCGAAAAATTCCTCCAAACATCCACACGATAATACGAAGGTGAAACCTGGCACATTAGACGTGTATTTTACTGGCCGTCTTTTGTAGTGTGTCCGTTACACCATGTTAGGTAAAGGGGCAGGAAGGGGAAGCGGTTTATCTGTGCTCCGGAACTCAGGAAGACGAACGCGGGCTCCGCCGGGCTCCGTTGAATTCCTTTAGGCTTTACGTTTGTACCAAATTGCGATTGTGTTATACGCGTATGGCGTGTGACTGGTAAAAGTGAGGAGGATTTCGTTTGAGTGGTTTTGTTTACATTGGTAAATTTTTTTCTGGGTTGAAAATTTTGAAAAGTATTGAATGTAGGTACCTATGTTTTATAAGGAGGTAACAAAAATGGTGAAATAGAATCTATATAAATAAATAAAATTGTAGTGTCTTGTCAAAATAACACGTTTTTTATACTTACGGAAGACTTAAAACAAAAAAATATTTTTTTGTGCCGGCCAATCTGCGAAACGGCTGGAACGATTTTGAAGGGACTTTCACTGGCAGATAGCTGATGTTATTAGGAGGCTACTTTAACTTTAGAAAAAGAATTAGTAAAGACACACTTTATTCTTTTCCGATCCATCGAACGAAGTCACGGGCACACCTAGTTAGGTATAAACATATAGATCATAGTATAGTGTCATATTGTATGTATAGTGTCGTTTTGATCATTTGTAGATAAGTACTGAGAATGCTACCGTCATAATCAGCCTGTTTCAGAGTTGCAGTCAAGTTAGAGCTTTAGGTACTCGGTATGATTTTCAAAAATGAGCCACCAAATAGCGGAACAAACAAATTGGATTATAATTACCTAATTTCATAATTAGGTAATTTTTATAACTCTGAACAAATCGAAAAACTGAAGCTTCCGTAGCTATAAAACTATGTTATGAATATATCGGTATTTTTGTTATAATAGGTACCACGTAACATTCGCAACCGAATTCCTCTTTTATCTGGCTGTCAAAATTATTTCTACCAAAAACCCGACACCATTTCTTTACTGACTTTCATAAAAATAAACTATTACACAAAGGGTATGTTACGCAGCATTTTTGAATCCCCGGATTATTTCAATAACATTTTCTTTCTGAACGTTTGCCTAGTGCACCGTTTTATTTTCTTATCTTAAGGAAATGTTTCCTTGGCTTTGTCTCCTTTGCAACAAAGAGCGCGCATCAGCCGTTGGTCGACCTTCAGGGAGCGATTTTAAACGAAATACTAGATTCCACCCCTGTTTAACCACTTTTAAAGAATCCACCCTACTAAGGGAGAATATATAGTTATTTCTCTACATTGTACGTGTATATTAGCTTCAGTCTGTATCGTAAATTCTGGTAAAAAGTGTCACGACTTGTGGAAGTTAAGAAACTTGGGATACTTACTGCGGCTTTTCACTTTGTCGACAATAAACTCTTCGAAATTGAATAACATACATCAAGTAGAAATAGTAATTGAATTTCAGTTCAAGAAAACTTCGCACTGGTCGGAGAAATAAATAAAAAATGCGCATAAGTAGAGAGTCGTTATTTTTAATGTCAAAACATTCGAAGAATACAGTTTGTTAATCTTATTTTCATGATGTTTGGATATCCGAAAACGTTCACAGGTTTTCATTGCAGGTGCTTTGGGATATAAAAGAAGGGATCTACTGCTTAAAATGTCGATATCATAAAAATGGAGTACTGCAAGAACAGAATAAGTAAGTAGGTACTTGCAGCAAAATACAAAGCAAGCAACAAAATACGTGATACAGATAGGTACTTTGCTTTTCGTACGTATCTTGCTAGCCACTTCACTTGGCTTTCTTAGTGATCACAACTGTAGGTAATCCTTTATGTGCGGGTACTGTGCACAGAAATGCTGTATCTACCTTTTACACAGTTGATGACAGCAAATATCCCAGAAAAAAACCCTCAACATCAAAGACCACGCGTTGTTTAAAACCGAACCCTAGAACAGTGAACTGGCGCAACTCTTACAAGGTGAACGTAAACGTCTGCCCGCAAGAAATACGAGAAAAGCTAATGACGCTATTTCCTGTAACCCCTACCGCACTGCAGCTACATTCCAAATATAATTTTCAAAGGTGTTCAGCGTCGATAGGTAACACATAAATTTAAACGGCGATAGTAATAGGCTAGTGTTGCTACAGCTTTGATTTAAGACTGGAGCGAGCTGAAAATGCAGACGATATCCAATTGCGGATTTACGTTCCAACTATTTATTTTATGCAAGGAAATGCTGAGCTTTTTACGTGAGTTTCTGTTAATTGATTACAGGAGCAAACGAGGGTTCAAAAAGTTTAGTCGCCTTCATTATGGGGAAGTGAGAATTTAACGCTGTTTACAGACTAAGCGGAGAGAAAATAGACTTTTGGGTACTTAAAGTTTCTATAAAACTCGCGATAGAAATCGTTGTAAGAACTCCGACGTATTCAAGATAATTTATCTCCCGAGACTTTTACAGCACACTTCATATGAGTAGGTATACGTTTTAAGTTGTACCCTGCAGAAAGGTCTAGTCCCTACAGCGACTAGCCCCTAATACAGTGAGCTCTTGGATGGCCGTAAGTGGTGTTTTGCACAGCAAACAAATACTCCGTGAAATTAACTGCGCCCGCCGCGCCCCGAACGTTTCGGACGCCTCGATTTCGCTTAGCAAGGATATAGAAGTGCTGGAAAAGGTATGACGAAAGACTAATGTTAGAAGAGAAATATCAATAAAGCAAATATTTATAGCTCTCTTGGATAATAAAATCTTATTTCAAAGTTGATAACTTGCACAGAGTACAATGAAGCGGAAATGTAGTTCACATACCTAAAGTATGTAGGTAAGTATTACAAGTAAGTAATGTAAGTAGTATTCCTGTTAGTTAATTTGAGTAAACTTCAAGTGGAAAATTCTGCGGACTGCTGCTGCTGTCTAAAACAAAATAAAGAGATGATACTTATTTTCTAAAGTAAGCTAATCTATGACTGTTCCTAAATTACCCTAAGCTGATAAAATTTTCGTTTTTCCTAATTATGTTAATACTAGCTGCGCCCAACGGTTTCACCTGCATATGTGTCGATCTCAAGGGAATATCGGGATAAAATGTATCTTATGTGTCAATCCTGGTTATAAACAATCTGTGTGCCAAATTTTATCCAAATCCGTTCAGTGCGTGTAGAATTAACAAACATTCAAACACACTCACAAAATTTGGCCTTTATAATATTAGTGTGATTAGTATTTAGGTCGGTTCCCACATTTGGGGGAAGACCGCGCTCTATGTCAAAATTCAAATGTCCACATCGCTAGAAATCCACGTCGCCCGTTCTGTCCTGTAACCCGCTCACACGTACCACAACTATACCACAGCCGCGATAAGATGTGGGCAAGCAGTGAATATAGTGTTGCTATATTCACTGCTTGCCCACTATAGCTTCTTGCAGTTGCATTGTGATAACTACAAAACTTCGAAGTGAATACGTTATTGCTAGTATTTGCAGGCAGACAAATCGAATCCGGCTGTAATAGTGTCATTGCGTTGACGCAATGTTGCGTTTGCGATGTGGCCGGCCACTAGTGCGAGGTCTCGCTGCTACGTGGCCTTGATGTGGTCGGCATCGCACACATGGTTTGATTTTGACAGCCAAATGTGGTCCGTGTGAATAAACTATTCATTTGAATACAAAAAATGACGAAGTTCGTACAGAGAGAAGCTCAAAAAAACCGTCCTATCCAGTACCTTCTTGAGATCCTTTCGAGGGCGTCTACTTATCTTGCTACTGTCGGCCAACACTTTTACAGAATCTCGACAAGGTTTATGTTGTTCTCTGTAGATTTTGCTTTAAAGTAAATATATTTGCAAGGACCGAGTAACCTCCAATAGTGAATCGATTGCAGATCAATGTTGGACAAATGGACATTGGCACCTCTCCGAAATAGCAGCATAACACGACAAACAATGCTTTTTCTTCCGAATACCTTTGTATTATTTTCCTTATTAGGTACGTAAAGTCTATTCAAAATGTTTAAAATTGATGTAATTTCAATAATATTAAACATATATCAAATTATTTTAATAGTAATTAAGTTGAATTCAGAGTGACTAGCACTATTGAAAATGTTGTAAAAATGTTTGAAGGTGTAGCGTAAATTGAACTTTATTGTGTAGGAATTAAAGTAATTTTTCCATAAACTCATATTTGTTTACATTTTTGGCAAATAAATCATAAATACAGATTAGGTACGTCTTGGCAAAACTAAGAAGAAAGCATAAGCACACAATCACAAACATCATCTTCGTCATCATTCTCCGGCCCTTATCCTAATTTATTTGGGGTCGACGCAACATGTCTTTTCCTCCCACACTCCTCTATTAGTCGTCATCTCGGTAGTCACCCCCTTTCTAACCATATCATCTTTCATATTATAGCTTATCCGTCATTTCGTTGGTCTTCCCCTACTCTTATAGCCAACGAAATTCATATTCAAAACATTCCTCACGACATTTTCCTCATTCCTCCGCATCATATGCCTCATACCATGATAACCGATTTAAAACAAACAGTTTCAATTTATTCAAATAAACCACACAAGACTTTGATTGCATCGAATAAAATTGTAAGTATCAAAGATATAGCGAGTGACAGATTAACCATTTCGATAACTTTTTCTGCATGGTACAGCGGCGTGGCAAAGAATACGACCAATGCAATAAATTAAACCTCTCAGGGACTGACCCGTCTACGGGTTTAATTAACTTTTCACCAGGCATTTTTAAATGAAAAAAAAAAGATGGAAGGCAATATAGTTACAGAATCCCACTGCTTGATAAAGTTTTGTACGTGCGACTCGAATGTAGGTAATCTGGGTACGACTGTGGTAGCTGGAAAGCCATGGATTTCGGTTTTTCTGGTTCTTGGTTCAGAAGGCCAATTCTCGTAATTTAAGACGTTCAAATACTAGTCGCAGTCTCATCTCGGCGACTAACAAATGTCAAAAACTTGTCAAAATGTAGGAAAATTAGAGGTATTTTTGACAGATTGAGGCTGAGATCGGACTATAAACGTTCTTAAAATTACGAGAATTTCCCCTCTGGTTTTGTGAAAAAAAATAAAAACTTCAATGTAAAAAAAGTAGGCACTAAGGCGTGAGTTTTATGTATGTATGTAGGTACAGACGCCAGCACATCAAGCTACCCGAAACTGTCAAATTTTAAAAATCAACTTTGAACCATAAGCGACAATGTTGAAAATCTATTAAAGAAATTTGACAGATTGTAGTAGCTTGATGTGCTGGCGTCTGTACAAAACAATTACGTAAGTATATTAAAAAAAAAACTCTTAGCCGTTTGTCTATTTGTGTTTGTTTGAGTAAGTACCTTTTATGTGCCTATTTGAAATAAATGTTTTGACTTTAACTTTGTCTTTTGTAACAGTTGAACTTTTGTAACAAAACCTAACTTTATTTAATCAAAACAAACATAATTCTATTTAGCAAACCTACCTAAATACACAAAATGTAATGAAAAATTCTAGAAAATATCGCGAGACATGTCCAAAAAATTGTGACATAAAAATAAAATGCTTGTAATATTGCACCTGACTGCTAAATTTGACATGGGTCTTCTTGCATGTATCACCCTGACAGGGCGAGTAAATTTCTGTCGCATGCCTGAATAAATAATCACGTCGTTTATGTCACAAGAAACCATTGAACACACGGATAGGCTCATGAATATTCAAGTTATATTATCATCTTTAACATTATACGCTCATGTCGGCTAGATGTTTTCTTTATTATATTTTATCCAGGGAAGGTTGTTTTTAAGCGTTGCCTCACTAGAAGTTTTAATTTAATATATATAGTCCGCACGAGCGTATTTCGGCCACGGCGGCCAATCTCAACGGAAACTATTCTTCACTGCGGTAGATACTAAAGTGCACAAGTCACTCTCATAGTCCGATGGGAGAGCCCGCCCACGGCCCACCACCACGCATTCCCAGTACCCGCACTGAAGAAATAAATATATATATAATAAAGTGGTGAAATACGGCCCATTTTGGTGGATAAACTTGAAAATTACTTTGAAAGCACAAACACGTTTCTTTACCTCACAAAATTATAGAGTTTCAGCTAAAAAATAAAACGAAACAATAAAAATGTTCGTTAATCTAGTGCGAGGAGTTTAATTCATTATTTTTTAGCGATTCCAAGAAGAGTCCAATTCCTAACATGAACATTCGCCTAAGAAATTAAAAAGCTTTTATTTGTTAGTAAACAAAGCGGTGTAGTGGCAAACAGAGACGTTTTGGCTAAGGCATAGTAATATATTAAGTGCTCGCACGCGACCCCGCAATAAGTCTGCCTCGCCTACTTCGCTGTTAGATAACAATTATAAATCTTACTAATACTTCTCACTGTCCACACCGAGCTATTGTTTCGAAGTTTTGATTTTATAAAAAAAAACAACTTTAATACCTAATAATAGAGAACATATTGCAATGTTGCAACGATTATGTTACATAGTACAAAACCTTTAACTAGAATTTTACTGCAAAATTACGATAGTTTGCAATAGTGAGTGCGGCATTTTGTAATTTTTTTTATAAGTTATACCTACCTACTGTTCTTCTATCAGTTATTACAGTAAAAGAAATCTGTAAGAAAGCAAATGTTTAGGATAGCAGTACTAAAGATTTTGTTCAGCCACGTCAATAAAAAAGTAGCAAAGAAAATCAACTGCTTCAGTTTAAATTTTAATTACGAATTTAACAAACTGGCCTCTTTCTGGAGGTTAGCCCAAATCTAAGTGCAGTACGAATTAAGAATTCTGGTCAAATTGTCCAAATATTAGCCTTTTAGTCCGTTTATTTGCCAGCAAAAAGTTGGAAAGCTATCTAAAAGTTTAGCCTCCACAATCTTTATCTTTGCCAAAAGAGTCTTGATTTATTTCAATCATTCGGTACAAATAAAAAGAAAAACCAATACAATTTCTTTATAGTTTATGTTCGAGATGTTTTACATCGCTTGACTACTCAACCCCTTCAACGCGGCGCGTAGCAACGTAATAAAAAACTATGTTATGTTCCAAAATATTCGGCTCCGTTGTCGTGGACAGGACATCATAAAAGCATCAAGAAGCCATCAGAGGTAGTAACAGGTTGTGGCCGCATACAACATTCTTTACATTTTTACCCATTTGTGCAAGATAAATGGTGTGTTTCGGGAGTGTGACATTACCAAAATACTGAGGGATGTTATTTTGGATTGTATAAATCTGGATAGATTAGAGTCTCATAGAAAAAGACATTACAAAAAAGAGGGCTTTAAATAGTCGCCTTTTTGAAAAACACTATAAACTGAACATAGACTGTTGCGACCCTGAGACAGAGTATCTTTGCCCGCCTCACTACACGGTCGGTCGACTCTCAATGTCGGACGCGGAAAGTGAATACATAAAACAACGGAAAATAACAAAGACATTATGCTTTTAAGAAAAAAAAACCGGCCAAGTGCGTGTCCGGCCACGCACAGTGTAGGGTGTGTAGTGTAGGGTTCCCTAGTAGGTCGTTAACACAATATAGTACAATTCTGTTGTTCTTTATTCTGAATATAAGTAATGGTAAAGAAATTAGGAGTTAATGGTTATAATAACAAAAATCGACTTTAAATTTGAATTATCATTTCTAAGACGTGCGGGGATGTCGATCACTCGAATATACTCGAATGAAAACGTAACCCATTGATACAGCGCCATCTAGCGGCAGTATTGTGAAACTTATGATAATTTATTATGTTTTTTTTTTGTTTTTTTTATTTCATGTTTTGTTTTTCAATGCAAGTATTTTACCACTTTGTCGGCGTAATTGATATACACACTCCTACAAAATTACAACTTTCTAGTACTAACGGTCTCTTAGCAAAACCTCGGACAGGCAGACAGACGAACATGACGAAACTACAAGGGTTTCTTGTCAGAACTACGGAACCCTAAAAACGGACGTTGACTCCTCACATTGCCCTGTATCTATTAACCGTTGCTTAAAGTTAAGAAACGTTTAAACGTCAGAAATGTATGGCTAAACAGTTGCTAATCATTACTGCGTTTATAGAGGGTTACTCCCGTTTGGGAACGCTCCCCCTTAATGGTCGGCTAAGTGCATGATGAGGTGACCGCCTATGTCACCTGATAGCCAGACAATGAGACAATGAATAACCAAACCATGTTTCTACTAAGGTCCTCTATAAGTTTAAGTGTAGGTTGCACTTATCAAACTAAAAATCAGAATTCAAATCCAGCCATTAATTCACGTCCTTTCCCAACAATCAAAACAAAACTTTCGTAATAAACTCTCGCAAAACATTAATTTTATAGAGAAGTGCGAACTGTCTAGTCTGGGCGACTCGGTGCAGCGGAAGTGTTGCCGCGATGACTCGGCAGGTCGACCGACACGACGCGACCACAGAATGGATACACCAAAGAAGGTCGGCTCCATAGAAGCAGCGAAAACGCACGAACACATTGACACGCGTCTACGTACCCACATCTAGTGCAAGTGCACTCGCGACTGGCATTCATTTGTGATAATTCCACGCCTGCCCGTACGAACGCGTCTATGTGTGCGGCGCCGGGTTTCGCTGGCTGTATGGAGCCGGCCTTCTGTACCTATCTATTCTGTAAAGCGACGCTCCTCACGATGTTTATATCAGTTTAAAAGGCGACTACACCGATCGGAGCGTTTCCTTTTGCGACAGCATAAAAGAATTTCCAAGAAATAACGGCTGTATTTGAATAGCGGTATAACATGTTCTCGAATGCTTTTCTCCGGCTTAAAACAGCAATAGAATTTGCTCTTTTAAATTTTTCTGTGAATGTTTTTTTAAGTTAAATACCTATTCTGATTGTCGTATTTTGTTGTTTCTTTGTTGACTTCGTTGCACTTGTTGATAAATAATACTGTTGCTTTTGAATTGGTTTACGTAGACAATTTATTTTCTTTCTTACTTAGGTCCCTATTTTTCTTCGCATAAGACTGATATTGGTTCACTTGCCTTTCATATGTTTTTAGGGTTCCGTACGTCCGTATGAACCCTGATACCCGTATCACTATGAACATGGTATACATATGAACCCAAACACGGACCTGTAACTTAAATAAACTAATTTTGAATATGGGGTTCATTGGGGTTAATTGGTAGGAAAATTTGATGAAAATAGGTACAGAAAAATAATCTTTAATTGTAGATTACAGGAAAACCTTGGTAAATCTCTGAATATAGTGCGTACGAACTTACATGTGCAGTTGGAATGTATGAGAACATGTTTTTTACCGACAATGGCAATGTTAAGTTTGTAGATAAATTATTATTGACACAAAACATGGTGTATAACATCTTCATCGTACGGAACCCTCTCTATGTGAGTTCAACTTGCACTTGGCCGGTTTTTTTTAATCACATCACACAAAACAGTAGCAAATAATTATTAAAAAAAAAACACACTCAATACTCTTTTAATTAGCATACATACTCGAAATAATTTAAATTTCAGCTGAGAGATGTCTTTAAAAATGTTTAATTACAAAACGATTCATTGGTTTTCAGAGAAAATTTCACACTTATTTGAGTGTAAGTAATTTAAAATCACAATAAACGTAATCAGTTCGTAGAACAGAGAAAACGACGTAGTATTTTCTCAATAAAATTGTTTTACATTGAATAAAGCTTTTCGTATCGTTGTAAATCTTTTAAGAATTGCTCTTTTTTGTTCTACGCTGTCTACGAGGATTATTGTACTCGCAATAAAATGTACACAAAGCGAAACTGAGCTACAATCTTTATAAGATTTATTTAAGCACTTTAAGAGGACTACAAGACCTAAACGCAAAAAACGCAAGTTTTATAATGCCTAAAAGTATATGATCGACTACAGTAAACAAAATCAGAAAAATATTTATGATATTCTTCAGGATATGTGCTAGTTAGATAGTGTCTTGAAAACATAATACAACTAATTTGATACGATAGAAAAAAAATCATCACCTCTAAAAACTTTCTTTTCACAATAAAAACCATACTAATATACATACAATCATTCTGGTTTTTTGTCAAATTATTCTACAAGCATCATACTAAAGTTTTTTTTTAAAGTTTTAGTCCAAGCAATAGATTTTTTGTAAATGGATAATAATTGCTTCATAATTTGCAATAAATTACCAGCGTGTATCATCGCCCTTCTTTGTCTTTTCTATGCAGTCCGACAATGACTGCGCTTTAGGTCGTGTAGTCCCCTTAACATGCTTCGCTATTCTTACTTCAAGGCCTATTTAGAAATAACGAATGATTGTCTGGATAAGTAATTTTGAAATATGAATGATCATAATAAATGTACCTACACGATGTATTTGAGATGAGTTTGGTTTTTTTTTACATAGTTCGAAGCTTCTGTTATTATAACCTACTAGCTGTTACCCGCGACTTCGTCCGCGTGGAATTTAACAAAAAGTTATTGTTCAGTTCGCGGAGTTTACGATAACTTATTAATTCTGTATTCCGCGTAAAGAAATACCTATGCTAATTTTAATGAAATTCTTCTATTTTATGAATCGATATATTGTTTTTGTACACATTTCTCCATTTAGTTATTTTTTTTCGTTTTTGCATAGTTTAATTATTATTTATTTTTACTTTTTCGTATTAGCTTTATTGAAAAATTTCTTTGTTTACAATATTTGGTGTACGATTTTCTTGGGCTAAAACAACAACACTACTGGCATTCCTCGCACGTGAACATGCCACGTATTGCCCATGGGTAAAGCAACCCTTAGTGAATTGCAATCTTTTGAATTCAAATGGAAAATTCGACGGTATTATAGTAATCCGTGGTATAAATACTATCTCACCTTTTCCGCATCCGGATATTATACGACCTTCTATAACGTTTCTTTGCGACGCAACTATTCGCAACCTAGTACCATTGCAAAGTTTCGGTGGGTTTAAATTACGGATTAGTATGATGGGCACGCCAATCTTAAGTTCTAGTTTGTGAGGGGTTAGATCAGGCACAATTATACTGTTTAAACATTCTGTTGGGTAATTAACCACTCCATCCGGATTGCAAACTGTATTGATGGAAAGGTATGTTTGTGATTCACCAGATAGCTTATCTAAAATGCGCTGATTAAGCGCAGTAACCTGGTCGTACATAGGTGATAACATTGATCTTTCACACAACCACGAATCTTCTTTGATATTGAGATTGTAAATATCATCATAAATACTATGTATTAAAATTTCAGTGTCCGCCACAAGCTGATAAAGACCGGTAGGTACTTAGTTCTATATCATGAGTACTTCTGGACACTTTCCCTCTCCAACATCAAGAAGAATTTGGCTAAATTCTGAATCGGTTGAATGTGCTCTCATTACAAACAGACACTCCAATTTTATTTATTTGTCTAAAGATGTATGGATTTCATTTCATTTCATTGGTTTTAATTTTTTTTTTGGGTTATTTTTTTTTTCTTAAATAGAAGTAGCCTAAGTTACTCCTTATTACATCAGATATCTGCCAGTGAAAGTCCCGTAAAAATCAGTCCAGCCATTTCAGAGATTAGTCGGAACAAACAGACAGACAGACAAACAACAATAAAAAAAATATTTTGGTATATGTACCGTGTATACATCCCTATGCATTTAGTAAAAAGCAGTTATTTTAATATTACAAACAGTGACTCTAATTGTATTTATTTGTATAGATTTTCACCAAGTAGTTGTCACCTTGCAAACACTTTAACTCGTTTTTCGGAAATGAAAAATCATACAGGTTTATGACTCTTCTATTCCGACAAACAATACATTTTTTTTTAATAATAAACAAACACTGCAAAGCTTTACAGGTAAAAACAATACGGTTTACTTATTAATTTTAATGATATAACCAAAATATCGCTGAGCACACCACTTGGTTCGAGTATGCTTCTTATAAAGGTCGCAGGGGTGCAAGCACAAAGTTCACCTGAAGATAATCACTGTGAGAACCCCACTTCAAATGGCACGCAAGATAAACGAGAATTCCCTTATTTTTTTTACAAGTACGGTAGGAAACAACGGACGTCTTTTGTGTTTAGATTGCCTAGATAACTATGCTCAGTTTAAATATGCGAGTATTTGAGGGTAAATGATAATAGATTCATGTATTTAGTGGGACCTTTTCATGAATGAATAAATAGACAAGGGAACTAAGCACTTGGCGTTCTGTTGTTTGGGCCAGCTACGGATTCCTAGAAGACTGGCGACCGCCATTAGCGGCGGTAATGTCCAAATACAGAGCGTTTTTTGACAGCTTAATGTCAAACACTAGTGAAAATGACAGGTTTCATGACGTCTGTTATTAAATATGACGGAAACGCTCTTTTTTGGAACCCGTAGCTTATGACTTTGGTTTTCTAGGAAAGCGGACAACAGTCACACATTATCGGCTGCCCAAATACAGAGCGTTTTTTGACATCTTAATGTCAAATAGGTACTGGTAAAAATGACAGGTTTCATGACGTTTGTTATAAATATGACGGAAACGCTCTTCTAGGAACCCGTAGCTTAAGACTTTGGTTTTCTAAGAAAGCGGACAACATTTACACAATATCGGCTGTCCAAATATAGAACGTTTTTTGACACCTTAATGTCAAATACTGGTGAAAACGACAAATTTTCATGACGGTCGTTACAATATGACGGAACGGCTTTCCCAGGAAACCAAAGCTTTAGGAAAGGGAAGTAAGAGTTAATTTTGAAAAGGTGTGATAAAAATTATCAATGTTAACTAATGCAAGAAAGAAAAACTTTATTGTTATCATTTTTATACTCAGTAATTCTTATCCGAAGCTCGCGTGGAATTAGAAATTAAATGTTTAGACGTGTAGCAACGCCATTTATCAGGAAGAAAATATAGATCTACTTTTATTCTCCAAGGATGTGTTCGAAGTTGCGAGAAATATACCGTGCAGGATCCTTCGTAGGTTAAACCGACTATAAATAAAGGTGCAAACATTGTAACGTGTTCGGAATTTTTAAGTAATCTTTCTTAGCTTAGCTGTTAGAAGTTTTCAAATAATAGAACAATATTATGTCTGTAAATGTAATGTAAGATTGTTAAAAGTTACTCACTGGAATTTTAATGATGATAAGCTGGTTGTCTGATATAAAAGTGATTCTGTCTGCCAAATCTTTTTCACGAGCATGATATAAAGTGGACGAAAATTTTGTAAGTTACAACAAAAAATGTTATTTAAGATATTTTTTTTAATCGCCGAAAATCTGTCATTGTCAATGCGTTCTTATGACTTCACTAATTGTTACAGAATAAACACAGTTTATAAAACCACCAAGTACAACTTTTTTGCAAACTGTACTCGCGCGGGGAAGTGAAAACATCAGTCAGGCCAATATTGAATTATTTATAAACAGACAGTATTGAATGGAGTTAAGGAGTATTCTGACACCAGCTATTGACTGCATGCTTACGATGAGTTATGACTTCTGAATGATGGAGCCTTTTGTGTTCCCAACCTTTGTTACTCCTTATAAATGATTCTTTACGTTTCTCAAATGGCTTTCTTATTAAATATCTGCACTTCGGAATAAGGGTTTTGATATTGCTTTATATTTATTATATTGTCTGGTTTCACGTTCGATTCAGCCATTCTTTACTTTTGGAGATTAAATTATTATGAAGGGTATATTTAGGATTCGGAGAATTGATCGTAGTATCAGCTATTTATCAGTATCAAAGGACTACGTACTTACTGTAGAATTACTTCGTTGCTAAATTCTAAATCCTCATGGGCCAACTTATGCCACAGACTGCGTAGCTGTCTCGTAGCGGATGCGCTACGCAAGCTACGCTTTCGTAGCAAATAACATGCACTACGCCGCGCGCCGTAGACAGTTGGGGCTATTGGAAGAATTATATAATTATTTTTATTTTAGATTTCATATTAAATAAAAATGGAATAAGAATAATTCAAATAGTTTTATTTTTAAAAATATGTAACATAATACATTTAACCTACATAGTCAAACTTTTTAATAAGAGAAATAATAATATTAATTTTAAAGATGAATATTTTTAGTTTAATTGATTCTCTATTATGTGTTTTTTCTGTACATACATAAATAAATATGATTCTAAACAAAGCTAACCGTCATTATGGTTTATTATAAAAAATGCTTAAAGTTAAGAAACATTATACAACAAAATGTAGAGTTAAGAAGACGTTAAGCATTAGGGTAACTTTAAGCGACGTCTTCAAATATTATACCCCTTTACATATAAATTAAACGACTGATACTCAAAACAGCATATCTATTTAACCAGCTTATGAATTCAAATACCACTTGAAAAGATCCCTACTCACTTGAAACAATTCATCTTTTAAGTGCAAAAAATCCGTTCCTTGTTCGAGTACGAAAGCAATCTAGCAAAAGCGTGTGAATGGGAGCAGGTGGTGATTCATGCTTCTTTCTTTTCTTTCGGCCTTTAAGGTATGTATTCAGACTCACTCATGTATGGGAAGCATTCTTAAGTGTACCACTTTCTGTGTTGTTCTTAGTTGTTTTTCAGGCAAGCTTGGCTTAGGATTATAATTTAATTCACATTGTTTTTTCTAAGATGGTTGCAAGTTCATTTTTACAGTCATAGTTTGTGGGTGTGGATTCGAAGCCTGAGTGTCTTTGTCTGAGAAAGAAACCCGAGTAGGAGTAGGTAACCAGAGCTCCTACCATGAACGAGCGACGTAAGCGTGACGTAAATTTGAACGATTTTTGAATCGAAAATACAACTACCCTATTAATAGCAATTTGGGTGTTTATGGTGCAAGCAAAATTATAAACACCCACAGATATGTATAAAGTCTTAAAACTTCTTAAATATTCTTTGCGAAACGACTATTTTCAATTTTAAAATCGTTCTAAGTACTTATGTTTTGTTTGCCACTGATATCAAAACCAACAGATGCACTTACGAAAGATACTACGTACTCTCTCCGCGCCCTCCATACACGATGTATGCGCAATCTACTCGTACTTTAGGCACAATTTGCACAGAATGCATACAATCTTTCACATATTCGCTGATGAAAATAATAAATAATATCATCAAACCGCTATAAACCTTTAATGTAATCCGGATCATTCGGTTCAATGTCCGATAAGCCTTTTCATAATGAACCTGTTACCGTTATCTCGCAAACTGTAGCTGTACAAATGTCAATACTTGCACGATATAAATTCGCAACAGTTTTTATTATAAAGTAGCTATTGCCGGCGGTTTCGCTCGCGTAGCGGTCTCATGCAGCGAAACGTACGTTCTTTTGACGTTCAAAAGTTTTTATGTGCCTACTAGCTGCGTCCCGTGGTTTCACCCGCATAAGTTTCGATCCCGTGGGAAAATCGGGATAAAAAGTAGCCTATATGTTAATCCAGTGTGTCAGCTACCTCCATACAAAATTGCAGGTAAAGCCGTTTGAGCGTGAAGAAGTAACAAACATATAAACACACACACACACACTCACAAACTTTCGCTTTTATAATATTAGTGTGATTTGAAATAAATGCTTTGACTTTGTACTACTGGGATAAAAGTATCATATGTCTATGTTCTAACCTAGTTTTTGGTTTACCCGTGTGCCAAACATTGAAATCCGTTCAGCCGTGAACGCGTGAAATTTCTTGTGCCGTCGACCCACCCCGTCGCATCGCGTCGCCTGCCCGCGCTATGACTTCGTTTTCGCTCATCGTTATTTCTGACTTTTTTTGTTTTTACTCGATTCCTCAAGGTCCTAACGTGATGTTAAGTTGACTAGCTTTTCTCAAAAATTGGGTTATCAAATGCAAAAATTATCTAAAAACTGACTGGTAGTTATTACAGATTTTAGCGCGTTCAACCACACAAACTCTTTAGCTTTATTACTAGTACCTACATATATAAGGACGTTTAAACAACAAGATCACATACATCTAACGTGGTTACATTGACGCAACTCCAGGGGATTTAAAGTGCACTTTATTTGAGACGTATTTACATAACTCTTTCATAAGCCACTTTATTTTTTACTAGTAAGCTCTCGAGGTCTTTTACATTGCATTATTTTGAGTTTTCTTTCGTGTATGCGTTGTAATGTGCAATGCAATATAATGTTAAGTAAGTTTACTATTCTGTGTGTTTAAATTGTAACATTAGTTAGAGCGTTATAACATAGGGTTAAACAGAAATAAAACGCTGGCCAAGTGCGAGTCAGACTCTCACACGAAGGGTGCCGTACAACCGTACAATGTTGAAAACTATTTTAAACACATTTCTTGTGTAAAGTCAAAAATGAAAGGGTTCATTTTTGACTTTATTTTGTTTATAGTATAGCAGTAGAAATACACACTCTGTGAAAATTTCAACTGTCTACCTACTACAGTTTATAAGACAGCCAGTATACATACAGACAGACGAACGGACGGACATCGGAGGCTTAGTTATAGGGTTTCGTTGGCATCCTTTGGGTAAGGAGCTTTAAAAATGGTGCTTTGACAGCGGTTGTAAAGAAAATATGTCAAATCATCATAATTATTCTTCAGATAAAAGTTACATGACCATTGAAAAATCAGCCCTATTGTAACGAAGGCAAAATCACTAAAACTGGACTTTTTTGACTTTTGTTGTGTCTGAACTATATTTTCTTTATTTGAAGACGTTACATTCCCAACGAAAACGTTAAAACCCAAATGGATAATCGATTCAGGTTTGACTTCGGGACTATGCAAATATCTACTTGTAAACAAATGTATCGCGAACCGACGCTCTATGATCGGACCGACCACAAAATTCAATTACGTGGCAGACAAAATAAAAACGTCCCAGGCAGTAGCGTATCGTTGATTTGTTTTCAGTTTGTTGCTTCTCTTTCTACTAGCAGAAAACACACGGATTTGTCACCAACAAGACTAGACCCCTGCCAGCCTTAAGTCCTAACAAAAACTGCCTAAATAGGTAATGAATCAGAGGCCATGTTATCTGGTCATATGAAACGCCGAAACGCCTCGACATGAGACATGACACTTTTGTCCAGATTTCATGAAGTTTAATTAAACATCTCCCACGAGATGGTATGTCGTGATACAAGATGATTGGTAGGATTTGATTGACTAGGGGAAATTATGTAACTTAATAATGTTTACGTAATTTAGAACGTTTATTTGGGACATCACTAGACGGCGATATGTCTGATAGACATAGTAATTAGCGAATGTTTTCACTATTAAAAAATCAATTTATTTTTAAAAAGACTGTTAATATTAGGTATTGAAATCACTTTTGGAAAATGGTGTATGTATATAAAAGTCACGTCAGCTTTTGGCAGATGCATTATTTTATTTACTAACTTGTTTTTTTTTTTTAAACTGGTTGGCAGGGGAATCGGCGCACAACCTGTCACTATGAATTCAGTACATGATTCTGAATACCCTTGCGTTGAAATTTGTCGTCGGTTTAAAAAAAATTGCTTTGCCATACATTTTGACCAACTTATTGCACTTTTCTATGAAACAGGCGAGAAGCAAAGTTTCTATGCTATGAGGTCGAGAATCATGTGCTGAATTCGTGGTTTCAGTTTCCGCTTCGATGCCCCTGCCACCCTTTATATTATCTCCAACTCAATACAAGACCTAAAAGGAACCCAAGAATTATTAAAAGTCTACAAACTTCAAAACAATACCACAACCTTGTATACGAACATGCTTTCCCTTAAACGCATCGTGAATTTTGTAGTGGTACACCGTTGGTACGCCGTTCTGCTATTGTGAAATATGTCATGAAAATAATGGCCGACAACTTTAGCGGGGGAGATGCTGTTCCGCCCTTCAGATAATGCTGGGAGATCAGCGCTGAAATTGGTATCAGAAGTGGAAGAGTTTTCTGTAAACATACGATTAACTGTGGGTACATAGACAAATGGTATGAGTATTTTATTTATAACCGACTTCAAAAAAGGAGAAGGTTTGAGAACCATCTCCTTTTTTTTAAATAAAATTTTCCGAAATTAAAAGATTTCGTTGGAATCTTTTAATTTGAAGAACATTGTGAACATTGAATTGAAAAATTCTCAATTATTTAAAAGGGTGGTTCTTTATTATTTTCCCAGGTGGCCCTATTGTCATCAGGTCAGGATCTGATGATGGGAGCTTGGAGAAACCGGGGGAACACTTCAAATATGATAGACACATATATAGCAATTTGGGTATTTTTTTGGTGTTCATAGTAAGTAGTGGTAAGTATACGAATTGATTTGGGGTAGGTACCATAACTAAAAATAGAAAAAAAAAACTTTTTTATAAAAAAACACTACTGAAAAATAACTTTAATTTCGAATTACACCCAAAGTCACCGAAGTTTTTGATATACAAAATTGTTTTTTAAGTAATAGACAGATTATGTATCGGGACAATTCATTGTATAGATTGAAAATATTTTTACAATGCTGTTTGACCTGTGGGTTGTGATTTTTATTTCTACTGCGTAATATGGCCATTTACTAAGATTTATTACCGTACGTAATAAGTATACAACTTTAAAACATAAAATTATACATTCAATCTGTGTAGGTATACCTATTTAGTACACAGCTCTAAAAGTACCCCATTTTCTTACAGGACTTTCTACACTCCAACCTATTTTCCCAGTAGAAAATTCAACGTAATTTTTCGTCGCAAGGTATCCCAACTTAATCCCACCTACAGTGCTTCAAGAGGAAATGAATTAATTCTATTTTACACAAGAGTGCTTTAAAATAAGGAGCCTTTCTTGCAGTAGGAGAAATACCCCGTGAAATTAACTTCAGGTTTCAGTTCACACTGGACACCTCGCAGGTACGAGAGACAAATGGCCGGAGGGTCCACACTGTATAGCATTGTTACTTTCATGAATGGAATTTGAAAATATAGTTTATATTTATCGGAGAATTGTTGAGAAACTTTTTTGGTTCATTTTCATGTGTGTATATCACACTAATATTATAAAGGCGAAAGTTTGTGAGTGTGTGTGTGTGTGTTTATATGTTTGTTACTTCTTAACGGCTAGACCAATTTTGATAAAATTTTGTATGATCGTAGTTTGAAAAGTAGCCTATATGTTAATCCAGGGTGTCCCCTGGATTAACATATAGGTTACTTTTTATCCCAATATTCCCACGGGATCGACGAGCTAGTATTTTATAAAAATAAAGTTACGGATAAAATTATTGGAAATAAATAACTGTATCAGAGGCAATCATAACACACACACCTTGAACTTACCTTTTTTACAGTTTGTGATAGCCCACGGCCAAATGATTATAGTTTCAGTGATTAGACCCTAAATACCTATTTGGATGCAAACTCCACACGAATGCATCTAACAACTCTATTAACGGCTATACATTTTAATAGGCGTTATTATCAGACGTGATTTATACACACGCCCGAAGCACGTAATTTTAACGCGATAAAACCGATGATACATTAGCAAGATTGCGCTAAACCTGACCTGGGACCGTTATTAGTAGCCAGATCTTGTTCTGTCCTAAGTGACACGGCTCACGTGAATACTTTACGTTGTCGTGAGGCGTTCATAAAAAAGACAATTTCCCTTATTGCCGCAATCTGCGGCACATGTGCCGTACAGCGTTATGTCCCGCACAGGGTTATGTCTGCACCCGCCCTCATAAACGACAAAGTAAACCATAATTTATTGCGCATATTTAGGGTCAAACACATGACTCATAAATTGCTTTAGTATATTATTTGCGATAACTAGCCAGTAACTAATAGTAGCATATTACGTTGTGGTTGTGGTTGCTGTGTTTTAAAGTCCAAAATATATTGTCGTATAAATAACAATATTCATATTTTGGGGCATAATGTTTTGACTTTTATACAAAGTAAAAATGAAGTGTATGTAGCTTCAAAGAAACAATTTTATTTGCAAGATACTAAATGCCAAGTCTCTCAGAAAGCGGTCAAGAAAATGCAGTATTTATTTTCATTCAGTATTTTCGTTTCTAAGAAATAAAATACAAAATGCTAAAATGCGACGTTCCGCGTCATGAAATGAATAAAGTACTGAAAACCAAGATACACGTTTATTGATTCAAGTTTGCACTAACGACCAAGTTGCTACATGAAAAATGTAGGTATCGCTTTGAAAATACTGACTGAACTTTTGAAAGTCTGAAACATAGCTCTTCTTTTATTCATGTTCTGACATGTGGCGCTCTCCGTTGTGTACAGGCTTTCTTCCTTAACAAAATAAACAACATTTACTTGGAGTTAGGTCCTTTGAGAGGCTGCCCTGTACTTATGTTTTATGAATGAGCTCTTATGCACTTACGTGTGTACTGTGTATGTTGGTATTGGGTACTATTTTGAATGAAATGAGAAAACAAAGATGTTACACTGCTTTCGAGATACTATATACCATACAAAAATATATAACAAATCACATAGACTCGCGTACCAAAAGACTATATTCTCATACAGATTCTTAGAACATTTTAAGATCACCCCCACCACTGCTACGTGTAGGCAGTTCCCTTTATCACGAAAAACTATCCGTCTCTGTCTGGCAAGGAAAAATTTCACGCGTTTTCTGACGTGCCGCATGGTTTTCATACTTTTACTGCATTGCCATATTGAGCTCTGCTGCACAGTTCAAACGATCCAATGTTCCCTAACCAAAATATCACCACTGCATACCTTTTATACTCTCGCTAAAGAGCCTTCCGTTCGCCTACGACTTGAAAGGTCATATAGATTTTTATTGCACTCCAAAATTTATTCTTTTCCGTTGCAATAAAGTTGATATTCCTTCATTCCGAAGTTCAATTTAGAACCTTTTGCATCTGAAGTTTCGGTGCAAAACTTGTAACGTAGACAAGTGGGAATGTATAGGCTGTATCGAAACAAGTCTTCAGTCGCGGCGCGCACATGCTCGCGTGTAGTCGGACGCAAAGCTAGTCCTTGCGCGAAATGGCGGGAACTTTCCGATAACTTGCGTATCGTAACACGCTGTAACATATCTTTGTTAAATGAGATAAACTATAAAATTAAAGAGTGTTAACGACTTAATTACCGAAGTTTTGTTATAATAAGAATAGTGTTGGAAGATTTACCGAAAATCTACTGAATCCTGTTGACACGACTTTTTTCAAGTACGTAAATATTTTGTATATGCACTTAATGCTTAATATGTAGATAATACCTTTTTTTTTT
The DNA here is from genome assembly GCA_948474745.1 of Oligia latruncula. NCBI lineage: Eukaryota > Metazoa > Arthropoda > Insecta > Lepidoptera > Noctuidae > Oligia > Oligia latruncula. The sequence continues at coordinate 9,928,393 of OX419688.1, forward strand.
AATTAATTTCTTAGATAGCACTTACCTACCGGCTCTTTTAGCTAAGAAATATAAAATGCATTCATGTAATACGGGTACTAAAAACTTCGTCATTTACAAGTGATATATATATATTTTTAAAGTCGCACGTATTTTAATCAATTAAGTAAGAGAGAGCACAAGAAACGTTATGAAAAGTTCTTATCTAACTAGAGGAGAACTTTTGAAATGTGAACGGTGATCAGATTGTCGTAAAATATAAAAGTAATAGTAGTTGAATAGAAGACTGCTACAACTATAACATCACAAATTCGAGAAAAACTGTACTGTAATCAAAAACTTAGGATAAGTACAACCATATTAAAATCCACTAAAACTACGTGTTAACTGGAGAACAACCGCAACAATTATAATTAAATGCTGGGTAATTATGAAATAATTGCCTCCTCTCTAACCTAAATTCAATTAAACCGTTGTTATACCTACAGGGAGGGCTGACTGAGAGCATTATTATAGGGTAATTATATTCCCGAGTTTACATACTTATTATCAATATTTTCTTGTTACCTATGTTTGTTTCCGATAATATTAACATTATAATATTGCGTCATAAACAATATTAAATTAATCCTACAGTTTTAAATACACAACTGTAAATATTATAAAAAGGAATGCTCTAAATATTATGAAAAAGTAAATTATTATTGCACTTTTTACAGTAATTACCTACAAGTTCATAAATGCAGCATCCCCTTATGCCTAAATAGGTAGGCATATTTATTGCCACCACTAAACTGTGGCAATCGTCGTGAATGTTTTTTTAAAGATTATATATTCACTTCCTACAATAAGCAAGGGTTATTTATAGTTTTATGTAGTAATCGTTTTTTTGTTCCCTATAATTAACAAGCAATCATATAAAAGTCGTTGCACTAAGTTACACCTTTTAGGTATCACTTTAAGCACTTGCCCTCTATATGAGTGAAGACAGATAAAATCCTCTAGTACTTATTAATAATTAGGTTATGCACGGCTATCATCACCTCAATTGGGTTTTTAAAATTGCACCAGGAAATATTGATAACTTTTCCGCAGTAATAACCGAGGTAATTTCAGTATAAACTACATTTGAAACTATTACAATGGAGATTGGAAATATAACAATATCTATAAAGTGCACTGTGCAGTGTACACCACCTGTATCGGAATAACATTGTATAAATATAGTACTACATTTTTGCAGACGCCCCTACCAATGAAATCAAGGCATTCAGTAAAAACAGTGGACAACAGTGGTAGCCCAGTGGAAACGGCCGCGAATTGCGAGTTGTAAGTCACGGGTTCGAACCTAGTCAGGCGCTTTACTTTGTGTAAATTATTTCATCACCACTGCTCTCAAAACGGTGAATAAAAACATCGTGAGGAAACCGGCATGTCCTAGAACCACGCCGGCCCGCACTGGGCCCGCGTGGTGGATTACGGCCCACTCCTCACAGAGAGGAGGCCTGTGACCCAGATGGACCCAGCAGTCGGAATATTATAGGCTGATTATGTAAGCATAATCAGCCTATAATATTCCGACTACTGACCTGCATCTTTATTCATATTTTTACGGAATAAGCACTTATGCTTATTCCGTAAAACCGTGCAGTTTATTAAAGTTTATAGCTGCTACTGCTAATAGGTTTAAGGTCTCGTACAAACCACACAAATCTGCAGTCGGCAACTAATCCAGGCCGTTAATCAAGCGAAATCACAAAACGAGGCAGTCATAAATTTAAACAAAATAGTGCCAGCAAAATTCCCCGTGGAAATAATATTCGGACAAATGAAAATTCCAACCGATGCATTCGGGATCGCGAACGGCGCTCAGAGGTTTTAATTCCCTTGACTGTTGCGAATCGGCGCATGTTTTTTCATTAAAACGCATTCAATACGACGACGACGTGGCTTTGAAAAAGCGGACCTTTTCAAAAAATATTTTCCTGACATTCCACTGTGCACTGCGCTCGTTGCATTCACGGCCTTTTTGTAAAGAATTAAAAAATCGACGGTTTTAATGTCTGCGTTTTGACAGGTAGGTACTTAGGTACGCGTAATCCAATAATGCAGTCGTGTCGCCAATTGTATTTAATTTTATTAGTTCATTTTGTTCTTTATCAGTAGGTATTAACTTTTAAAAGGCTATTAAAGCACCGTGTTCGGAATAATGTTTGAATTGTAAGATTTTACTGTTTTTTTTTTTTAACTTAATTTTAGTATATAACCCAGCAAAACCGTCGCTTATCTTAGTTTTTATGTTTTTCCTCATAGGAGAGAATAATTGTATTATTTTTAAGCGGACTGATTTATCTTAAAACGTATTACCGAGACGAGCTTTTTAATATGCGATGCTTTTGTTTGTGTAACCCCCATTATGTTAATTATAAATGTTCATAGAAATATCATACGCAGAAACTCGCAAACAAGTCTCGTACTGAACATATTGGTAGGTACCTACACTTCGAAGAAACCATAATGCCTCATCACCATACTTGGCAAACGCATCAGTGGTCGCAGAAAGTTTGAGTTCTGCTGTCCCTTTCATACATAATAATGTCTTGTCATCCTTAACGACATTGGTCTATAATTTCCTATCGATTGTCTTGCCCAATATTGTCTGATATTGGCTTCTGACAATATGCAAATGATTTCACTACAGATACATTACACAGGTAGAAATCATCATTACCCATCCTCCACCACCAATACCTACTGCCACTTTTTGCTATCGATTTCTTTGATGCTGGCAACCAACCCACATTATTACAAGGTGTCAACATTTTTCTCCCTCTTTCCTTGCCCACGATTTTATTAAGCCAAAAGATGAGGAATATCCTTATTTTCTAAGCAAACTGCGACAGTATATGCTAACTAAGTGCTAAACTTCGTCACTAAAATAGCAAACGAAACCATTTCAAATCCAATATCTTAGTTCCAGTTATATAAATGTAACACTAACATAAATACATGTTACAAAAGTTTATCAACTGCTAATTACAGTCCTTTCTTAGCTGTCATTCGGACCGCGCTGAAGTGACCGTGTTGTGGTCTCAATGACACCCTCACCTCTCCATTACTGCGCCTTGGAGCAGGGTTAACGACTCGTTCGCGTGATGCCACACAACTTTATGCTTATTTATACGATGAGGCGAACAAACTCGACGCTCGACATTCAACCGTTACAACATGGCCGGCGACATATCAAATCTCCATTATCAGCGGCCGCCGCGCGCCGGAACAAACGATGGCCTTGCCGAATTTTTTTAAACTACCCTTTCGGTTTCATATTTTTTGGTTGAGTATCAGAAGTTTTAAGAAAGTCGATTAAGAGCCGGTAGTTTTCTTTTTCAAATCGATTTTAACGTAACTTTTACACATAAAATTATCATGACTACACGTAGTCTTATGTTAGGGTAATTCAATAGAAATTAACATTAATCCTCGTTTCATGAGAATAACTTGAGAATAAACATTGCAACTAGGTTCTCTCAAATGTAAGTTCCTACTCCGTATCATGAATCTACAAGCGGATGCCTCATTGTAACAAAGCTTGTAAGCAAGGGGACATTTACGAGCGAATAATCATGCTCGTAAAGTCCCCTACTGAAGACAGACAGACGCCTCAAGCTAACACTATCAGTGCAAGACTCTTTAAATTTGTAGCTTATCACAACCTTGGCAAATATTTTAAGCAAATATATTAATCCTACTATACCTACCTATTAAAATCATCACACTAATTTTTTTATTTTTTTTAAAGTTTGTGAGTGGGTTTGTGTTTATATGTTTGTTACTTCTTCATGCTCAAAAGTCTGGACCAATTTCGATTAAATTTTGTATGGAGGTAGCTTACACCTTGGATTAACATAATTATAGTCTACTTTTTGTCCCAATACTCCCACAGGGCCGAAACTTATGCGGGTGAAACCGCGAGGCGCAGCTAAAAGGTCGTAAATTTTGGATGTTTGTTACTAAATCACGCAAAAACAGCTAATGAACTAATTTAAATCAAAGGCACACAAATAGTTTAAAACCTGGATTAACACATAGGATACTTCCTACCCCGGTTATAGGTACGTTCTTGTGGGATAATTACCGACCCCCCACGCGTGAAACCGCGGGAAGGTTGCAAAAGCTAGTTTTATATAAATATAGTATTGTTTATAAACAAAATACCTAGTGGCAGATAGCCAACTATGTATCAACACAGCTCCAACCAGCTTTCTTAGTTTGCACCTATTTAATCAATTATACTTACTGATGCTATACATTTGTGTTACATTCTTACACAACCATAGCTCATTAATAAGTCATATTTCATAATAAATAACAAGTTGATGACAGTTTAATGATTGCATTATAGAATAGCTTTTCTAGTTACATGTAAACACTATACTGCAGTGTGGTTATTGTTCAGAAATAAGGACACGTCATGTGTGTAAAAAAATGAAAGGAGAAAAAAACATGCAAATTGGTGCTAATTATCTATTATTTATCTTTTAATATGAAAATTAATAACATTTATTCTAAAAGTAAACCGATTGAGTAAATTAGATACTCTATATTTTATTTAAAAACTTTACAGCACTGAATCCGTTCAGAATTTTACACAAAATAAAGATTCTAGAGCAAGATTAAATTATAAACTGCAAGGCAAAGGACAAAAATTAATTATTATTTGTTACATATTATGTATAGCTTTGAAAATGAAACAATAGTACAAAAATCTACAGCTTTGACAATTCAAACCATAGATAATTCAAACTATATAACAAATTAAAAAAAATTGTTTTACCACTGGTCAGTTTTAAAAAAGCAGGAAAGATCCAATAACGGGCAGTGGGTCGTTTCGCACAATTTCCAAATGTTTGCCTACTGAGGCAAATAGGTCGTTGCGGTGCGCGTGGGTAGGTACACGATAGACGAGGAATCTGCCGCTGTTCTACTTATCCAGTATTGTCGAAACGACTTGTAATTACTACTTTTAGGGGATGGTTAATTAATCGTAGGGAACCTGCAACCCTAGTACGAACGCGCAAAATAAACGTAAGTATCGTAAACTCGAACGTAATTTAATCGAAAATGTAATTATCCTACAAAATTTTGGTTTAAGCGGCAACTCAAAGTCAAATCATTTATTTCAAATAGGCACATAAAAGGCACTTTTGTACGGTATGAAGAAGAATAAGCAAGAAACTCCACCGCTACACTTTTTAAAATGTTTCACAATATTTTGTATAAATATTGATTATAATAATTAAATTTACAGACGATGCACCTAGAATGAAATGACTATACCACAATAAGTAAAAAGAATTAAAAATAAAGCAATGACAAGTAAATTAATTATTTGATAGATGATCATCACGCAAAGACAAGAATTAAGTTTTAAAACTAAATATTGTGCGAAACGAGAATGTTCAAATCTAAAATCGTTCGAAACGTTACGTTACGATAAGGTTACGATACGTTGTTCCGCGCGTTTGTGCTAGGCCCACAGAATCGAAAAACGCAAAACTGTAAGATTGAATATAATCATTTCTATGACCCACATACAAAATGTAGTTTTGTATGTGCAGAGTCATAGAAATATATACAATGGATAAAAAAAATCTAACCTTATGGCTCTTGCTAAAAGCCGCACACTAAGCGGGTTACCCGTATAGTGTACACTATAGAAATACTCTTAATACCTACCTATGTTTTACGCACATTTTTTACATTTGCATTCAACTAATCGGCTTGTCCTATAATCCTGTCACATAGTGCGAATGTAAACTAAATAAAACATAAAAACAACAACTTAAGACAAGTTATCATTTTCTTTTGTTTCAGGTGCAACCATGAAACCGAGTAAAAAAGAACGTTCAAAGTTTTCCCACTGAGGTCTATTTAACGTTTTATTTTTACGATGAAAAAGTTAAAGAAGGAAGAACACTCCAGCGGTGAAATGTAAACAAATTCCAATGCCGGGTCTGAAAGAGAACGTGTCATAGACAATGCACAGCCTCCTTGGAGCGGCTGTAGTGTCGGCATTACTGCAGATACTGCTCTCCTACACCGGTAAATATGAATAGTATTACATTTAGGATAAATATTTTGAATAACAAAAATTTTGTTCTAACAAAATATAAATTCTATACTTTGTTTCCTTCATCAAAATGGTTGGGAAAAGGATAGGCAAATGATGATGACTTTGTTGTAAAAGTAGTCTAGATTCTGGCCACTAAGAAACAGGCATTCTATTCCGGTTAATAATAACGTGTTAAATGTTTTCGTCATTATAACAAGTACCTACCACCAAAAAACAAAATAAGCTCCAGGAAAACAAAGTGCAGGTTCGTAATTAGTGTTTTTATCGTAGCTTCGTCTCCTCCCCTTGCGGTTAAGCAGCAAGTAAAATATTTCACAATAAAATAAAAGAAAACAGACTTAATGTGTTTGAAAATACCTTTCCGTACTTTCGGCTTTATGGACGTTACAGGAGAGCTACTCTTAATATTATTGTATGGTAATCTCGTTTCAAATTGAAACTCTAACTTTAGAACAAACTTGGGGATTACTGACTTCTCTAGTGCGAGGGTATCTATTGTGAGTTCTCAACAAATCCTGAGTAATGTGTCGGAGTGAGCTGTGTGAGAATTAATTGACGTCATATCTTGTTGTTAGTTGATACTAGTAGTCGAGATAGGTAATGTTATTCTTTTCGCGGCGTGAGCATTAGCCATCGCGGAGACACACCGGACCGGTCCGGAAGCAGCTATGTCGTTCGCGTGCTGTTTGCCAATTTATCACTAAGCTGATTATATATAGGATCGTCCTTGTGACGTGCTTTATGAGCTTGTTTGCTCTCCTCCCATTGTATCGCACTCCCTTATTTACACACCTTTTAACCCAAGACAAAAATTGGCGGAGAATTTCTCGTGTCAACATCCGTTGTCGCCTTTTGTTCTAACACATGTGTGTTTTTGTTATTACTGTTTACGTTTTCTTGGCGTTGTTGTTATCTGAAATGTTTTTTGAAATTGTATCGTTACCGCCAAGCTCATATTTTAGGGCGAAGGCTCCATGAACCTACTTAAACATTCAAAGACTTAAAAACTCTGCACCCTTTTCTACCACAGGATCGGTTTAAAAGTTTAAATAATATACACTTCACAGTAAAAGTTTAGAACAAATAAGAATAAACGGAAGCTAATTCTAAAGTCTTGAATACAATTAATTTCGAAGTTAATAACACTTCAACAGTTATCCGACAGTGCCAAACTTTGGCTCACATATTCAAACAGTCGTAAAGTCCTAAACTTAACGAGAAGTGCTAGAAACTTCACATGTATCTCCTAAACATGATATGCGGACATAGATCATATCGTCATAAAGCCTGGAAGTAGGTATTATGTATTCAGAATCAGAATCTATAATTGTAAACATTGGTAGAGTTACACAGTGTGTGAGATGTTATAACATTTCCCTCTTCTTCTTAGGTTCTCTATGTTTTGCCATTAGGCGTACAAATTATTATCAATTTAAATTTATTAAGTACTATAACCACGATATCTATGATTATAATAAATTATAGAAAGTACTAGAGTAATGAATCAATATGTTTTTTTTTTTTCAGTTTATTGTGTAACTATGTCATATTATGACCGTTACAATGAACGGTCAGCCTACCATTACTTAGTGTTAACTGATAGGAGGGCCACTCCTGGGCCCTAATTCACTATGACCACTCAATGATTCCTTACTTCGAAACCACGTTAATTCCTTAGCTAATTGCACCATTCTCGCGTTCATTTCGCGCGAGAATACGGGCCCTGACCGAATTTAGTACATTTAGTAGAAAACTTCATAATTATGTAAGGTGCATTACAATTGTTTCCATGTTATGTGACGAGACCCGAATGGATCAGTGAGCCTCTTGTTATAAAGAAGTCGCTGTTGGGGTCGGCATAGAATCGTTCAAGTTAATATTAGCCCTCATGTCAGTGTATCTTTCGTTCATTGCCATGTCATCGCATACAATTCATCTTTATTTTCTTTTGTCCGCCTTATGTCTTACGCAAAGATTCAAAAATAAAATCGTTTAAAAATAAAATGCATAAAGTAAACAAGAGTACAAAAGGCGCGCCACAAATTGTGTTTTCAGTGCTAGGTCTGAGCGCAGGTGGCACAGCCCGCCTTAAGCTTCGGCGGACCGCATCCAAATCCGCATGTGACTTTAATTTAACTTTGCTTCACTGAATATTGTCCTTACATTGAAATTTGAATTATGACTTCGAGCTGACGTGACGCTTAATGCAACTCTGGCTAAGTTTCTCCTTAATCTCGAATAAGTTGGATGAATAAAATTTATTTGCATTAAAGTTATTGTGGAATCTGCTGAGGAATTGTCATAATATGCAATGTTGTTTAAGTGATGATAGACACCTACATAGTTTTTCATCGGTTATTGGCTTTTAATAGCGCAGTAGTATTGCACTCACATCCATAGACACATAACGTAAATTAATACTTAAATTAATGTAAAACTTAACCTAATTGATGAGTGCAGCTGTTATTACACAGCTGCACTCATCAATTAGGTTAAGCTAAGCTTGCCGCGGTTGGTCCGTGGATGGGTGACCCCTCCGTGTCTCGGAAAGCACGTAACCCCTAAATTGACAGACTGTAGCCGGCTGGACGTTGATAAAAACTAAATTTGTAAGCGAGTAGGTATACTGAAAATTGACTCTGGTGGCAAAAACAAAATTTTATTATTATGATTGTTCTGCCAATTAAAGGGTTTAAGCCGTCTGTCACTCGTGAATCTTTGGCAGCCGCTACGGGTCTTCAGAAGCCCGAAATTCTGTCAACCGTCTTACCAAGGGTATCGTATTTCCCAGTAACTGGGTTGTGGAGGTCAGATAGGCAGTGACTTCAAGTAAAACTTCACTGGTATTCAGCGCACCTGGTTAGACTGGAAGCCGATCTCAACATAGTTATGAAAAAGCTACGCAGATGATGATGATGATGATGTAAAACTGAAACTCACAAAAAAAAAACTAACACAGGCATTAAATCGTATGGTATTAAATCGTAAATAATAACCTAAAGAAGCCAAAGACACTGAAAATACTACAAAATATCATAAACTAAAACTGTATGAAAAGTTCAAACGCAGTAGTAAGGAATTAGCATATAGGTACACGTTATACCGCATACGGTGCAGCCACGATACCGCTTGAATACGTAACATGGCTCATACCGCGAATTCTGTTGCAAATGTGACGCACCATACGTCATTATACCTACCTGTATTATCTCCATGACACTCGAAATACTGAATCTCATTCCAATTAATGTCAATCAGATCCCTAATGTTCACGGAACAAAGGTTTTCTCTGAACTGCACTAATTAAGGGGGATGCGATAGGTAGGCCGCGAAATTCAATTTTTCTTACGTTATTTGCAATTTGCAGGTCAGTGTCAGGTTGAATGTTGAACAAAATGTGATTCGCGAGCGTAACCAATAGGTATGACTTTATAGAATTATAAACCTGAAAATCAATTGATTGATATTTCAAGGAATAGTCATTCAATAGGAATATATGAAGTTAGAGGATTGTATTGATGATTCCGGGACCTTCCCACTTGAGGAAAATTATGACAATCAGTCGGTAAGTAATGAAGTAGTTTTTATTAAAACAAGTTGGACGAAAGATAAATTAAATTATGAACACGTATGACGTACTTACTTACGGATTCGCGTGGACAGAAGTTTGGTCGCAGCCATTGTGACGTTGAGAGAATATTTCTATTTCTTATAATTTGAATTAATTGCAGATAAGAAGAAGTAGAGGCAAACCACTTTCTTTTTATTCAAAATAATATCTTCATAAGAAGTGGTATATGTTGTTTACCGACGTCAAAAAGGAGGAGGTTATAAAAAAAAATTATCTAACAACCAAAACTACTGACTTTCGAAACTAAAGTTATTTTGCATTTTGTACTGTTTTTTTTTTGCAACTCGGTAGTTTTGATAACGCACATCAAATCCGCTGTTTTACATAACCGCTAGTGGTTTTCCAGAACAGCTCCGATATGTAAAACTACTGAACGACGTTTAGCGGTTTTTGATAATTAGGTACTGAACTTTAACACGCCAATTGCATAAACTTTTTGCATTTATCAATACAGCGGGTCAATGACTGCGGGTATGTAAAACAGCGTGAAATGAAACGTCAGATATCATTATCATCATCAGTAATTTTAGTTCTAAATTTAGTCACTCGTGTGTCATAACAACAATAATGGCATCCGAAACAGAAATAAATGAAATGAGTAATATGAGTGAAGATGACTCTGACGCATGTGATTTTTATGAAAGTTAGTCCTAAAAATACTAAATAGTCAAGAGTTACTTGACTATTTAAGTAGTATTTTCTAGAGACCAACTTGGAAGCGGCACTCGTTCGGCTCACGCGAGGTTTGTCACAGTTCTAACCTAACCTAAACCGGTCAGCACCCTAATTGCGTAACACACTATATCAATCGGAATCTGAATAATTTTGAAGCAAATTGCTAATCCATTGCTGCATAAGCTCGAAAAATTTGTCTGCTCAACACGTATATAACCTAATGAATGCTGTTGAACTGTCAAAATGAAACCGATTCCGATTGATAACGTGTTACGCAATTGCCCTGCGGGTCGGGTTGTCACAGTTCTAACCTAACCTAAACCGGTCGGGGTAAGTGTAGATAAGCTATACTGCTTTACGTCTAAGCGTCGGTAGCAGTTTTATTATATTATCAGCTGCACGTTGTGGACGTTGTGGTTAGAAGTGTTTCTTTATATTTATTTTTTTATTACTGAATGGGCCCGCTCTTGACCTCGATCACGATCATTAACGTAACGGAACTGTTTTGCAAAACAACTAGAGGTTTGGTAAAACAGCGGATTCAACGATCCATCTGCGACATATACATTACATGATGGGTCGGATTTTCTAGGCCACCATAACTTCTAGGAAAGACTTTACTCTCATATCATTCAAGCAAGGATTTTGCGCTCCCCCACGTGAACCAAAGTTTGAGTACCTATCTGAATGCAGTCAGCTAGTCCCACGGGTGTGACTATTCCTAGACGAGGACCGAGCGGGTAAATATAAAATGAATAAACATTAGTCATACAAATGAATGAGTTAACCCTCGGTTTCTGAAAGCCATTTGATTGGCTACTGTCATTTCGGCTAAATACGTCACAAGAGCTATCAGGTTATGGGATAATAGATTTTCGGGTTAAAGATGTTCAATGGAATGATAACTAGGTTCTAAAATATCTGTATTTGTTACTGTTAACATTTATTGTTGATTCATTAATTTAAATAAAATTATTATTATTTAGTAAATTTAAAAGATACACACACTCAACAATCTCTTTGATTGCAACATTCTCCTCATACAGAAAGACTATTTTCTGCCGGTCGGTTCTGTAAAAATCTCATCGTGAAAACTTAGGTGAAGTGAGTTTGTTTTTGCTAGGAATTGACACTATTAACAGCTCACTCCACGCTCACTTCACCTAAGTTTTCACGGTGAGATTTTAACAGAGTAGCACCGCTGTTCTGTACCTATAATCACTAAGTTGTAACAACTGCTTTGGGAACCACAAAATGAATACTTACCTATTAAACAATTCACTTGTCTAAAGGGTACTTTTCGTGATTTACGTAAAATGTTATAACACTGCTATTAAGCGTAGGTACTTAGTAAGTTAACTTTATTGTCACTGACGCAAGGTAATTTATTTATTTATATACCGATTGGTACATTTTAGTAATCGTCTTACTTCATAGATTTAGTATTACAAGCGTAGTTTATACTAAAGCCATGTGTTACTTATTAACACTCATTATCCTTTCAACCTTAATGACAACAAGATCATGATTAAAATCGCTTTACAACGAGATTTATTGAACTCCTCGATTCCAAATTCGCGAGAAGGTTTAATTTCACTATATTTCAAAGGGGGTTGTATTGTTAAAAGTCGTTGTATGAGATACGCCTAGAAAACGTTTCTTTAGGCACTTGTCTAGGTCATAGATCTATGGTGTAGCTAAATAAATTAAATAATTAAAATTGACGATCGAGAAGTCATGTTTTCGAATTCCGCCTATTGTATTTACGTGAAGCCATTGCATACAGTAAATAAAATTACAACGTATTTTAACTCTAGTAAAAATTTCCGAGTAAATAAATAAACGAGAGCGACATTATTTAAAGCTCAACAGATCACATCGCAATTTCACACCCGATCCGCAGAGCGATTAATTGAGTTACGTATTGGACCGGACCCGACGTCCCGGCAATGGACTTGGTGGCCCAATGTGCAAGAACCTTAAAGGCTGACGCAGATTTGGGCGGGACGCAGCGCATTGCTAAAATCCTCTTACGTCTTCAGTATTAAGGGGCTTACAGGACCTAAACACAATAAACGCAAATTTTAGAAACAATAAAAGTATAATTATGATCGACTACAGTAAACAAAATCAGAAAAATATTTATGATATTTTTCAGGATATAATATGTTAGGTTGATAGTGTATTGAAAACATAATACAACTAATTTGATACGATAGAAAAAAAATCATGAAGATACCTCTAAAAACTTTCTTTTTACAATAAAAACCATCCTCCATCCATCCATCCTCCTCCTGATTTTTTGTCTGATTATTCTTCAAGCAACATACTAAAACACTAGTGTTTTAATTTTTTAGTCCAAACAATAGATGTTTTGTAATTAAATAATTGCTTCATATTTTGCAATAAATTACCAGCGTTGTGTCATCGCGCTTCTCTTTCTTTTCTATGCAGTCCGACAGTGACCGCGCTTTAGGTCATGTACCTTAGCCCCTTAAAGGCTGACGCAGATTTGGGCGGGCCGCAGCGCATTACTAAAATCCTCTTATATCTTCAGTATTAACGCTTCTTGAAAACTGTTCAAGAAACTGTTCAAGGAACAGGTTTCAAGAAGTTTTCTTAGAAATAGTTCTACTAGAGTCGCATCGCGATTCGCGCTGTCGTATCGCGCCTGTCTGCGGTAGCCTTTATTTTGTATTGCTGCGGCCCGAAGCGGCTGTAATGTGCGCTTAGCTAAAAAAGACCGTTCGGAAAGTGTTACTGTCAAATGAAAATGTCCTTGTGTGTTTGTCTGTTTTTCCGAAGGAATCTCGGTAAATACCATTACAGATTTATTTCATTTCCTGGACTATCGGGATTTACACAAGCTACTTTAAATTAGTTTGGATAAAAGGGTTCTCACGTTGATGATGAAGTCATCATCAACATGGTCAAGAATAGAATAGAATATTTTATATTATGTACACCATAAAATCTTACAAGGCCTGACACAATGGGCGGTCTTATCGCTAAAAGCGATCTTTTAAAGACAACCTTTGGATTGATTTAGAAAACGACAAGTAGATCATCATCTGCATCATCATCATTCGCGCTTCTGACGACCCGTAACAACTGTCAAAGACCCAAGAATGACATCCGGAACCATGCTTTCCGAGGCACGGGAGGTCTCGGTATGTAGAGGTGGTCACCCATCCTCGGACCAAACGCAACAAGCGTAGCTTAACCTGATCGATCGACCCGTGCGGCTGTTATTACTTAGCCACGAGCCCCTCCTGGTCATCATGGTGAAGTTAATGATTAGAAACGTTTACACTATCGATGATTTTCTTAACATTATTTTCATCGACAGAGTCATTTGTGCGTAGAATAGAGAATATTCAATGAGCTGTGATCATCAAGTATCTACCCAATATCTACCTACACTTAAAGTATTGAAACATTTTTGGTAGCACAACCTAAGTAAGTACCAGATTGATAACGTTCTCAGAATAATATAATTCTAAAGAAAAAAAAAGAAAAACATTAATTATGAAGTATTATGTTTTAAAAAAAATGGAGAATAGGTAAACCGACCTACGCATTCTCCTTGCTTCATTAACTTGAGAACAAAACAAAGATGATATTTATACAAAATAATCTGGATGTAGCTATGTATAAGAGTTATAATATACTTACCTATTTATGACAATATTGTGTGATACAATATCCACTGTCGCATTTATTCCTATATTGGAACAAAACATTCGTTTGTACTACGAAGAGAAGCGTGGCACTGTAGATATAATATTATAAATGTGTGTTCCAATGTCAAGTCTTGGTTTTAGCATAATCAAATATTAAGCAGTGCAGCGCTTGAGAAAAGGAAATCGTTTTTGAACTACTACAGCAGAAATAACATGTTGGTGCGCATATTATGCGGTATGTAAAAAGCACTCAGCGCACGATTAAAATTATTCGCGCGAACGAAGCTTTTGTTATGCGGACGTCGGCACTAGTTTGCGATACGACGCGATCGCAGTCTTGCACATCCACGCAAAGAACATTCAATGCACCGTGAAATTGCCTATTTTCCACGTGATTTTATTTATTTATTTCATACATCGATGACATTTTCATTCGTTCTGTTACGGCTCAATGCATCGGAAAATCGTTACGGAAGTCCCGATGCATCCGAATCATCCGTATTTGTTCCCAGCCGTACTTCAGCAGCCCGGAGCACACTCCTTAATTTCAATTCTTGAACATTCTCGAACTTACGCTATGCATTTAAAATGTACGAATAGTACAATGTGTCTACAAGAAGCGCATCCTGTTTAAATTTGTTAAGCCTGCAGTGCATTGAACGGTACCACGTAGACAGTAGAGTCCCGTTTGGAATGCAAACGTAGACACATATATATCATTTGCCTCACTCGAAACGGAAACTGATTCATTTCCGATGCATGGTTGAAGCTCTTTGTGGAGTTCGTCGGCTGCGAATTGCTCACGTTTTCAACATTTGATTGCGACATCAATACCTTTGAAATGTTGTTGATTGTAAATTACTGTGCTTATGGTAAAGAGGAAACTATAAAGTGTCATAGAATAACGGTAAATCTTGTTCTAAGTGAAAACAAGGTTAAACATACAATAGTAAGTAGCTAAGTATTTCCCGCGGGGTTACGCTGGAAGGTGTGTCGACTTCTAGACTCCGTCGAGCCTTAAACCTAAGCAGACGCTGACTGGCATCTCCCGCGCGAGCACTTTCCTACTTCACGTAGCAATCGCGTCTGCAAAATGCAACAATGCATAAGAATTCAATCTCACATTTGTTTCGATATACTTACTCGTGTACCGTCGACAATATTTATTATTCTCTGTTCTCACACGAGACGTTTGATTGGTGCAAAATTGAATGTTCAGGTAGTTTATTAGTCTACTTTGAATACAATTAGTTACTCTTTTTTGCCTTTGTCTTTAAAATCTGATAAACTGTCACCTCGAAGTTTAACCAACTTTTCATCTGGTCCATTATCACTCCCAAGATGTAGTGTGGTGGTCTGATATAATTATTTCAAAGCTGGGTAATTCATAGATTGAATGAGCAGGTAGCGCGCGTAGCCTCAGGTGTTGTTTTCGACACTAAAGTTGCTGTTAGCCGCACTGAGCTGTACTTAGTGTCCATGCAGGCTTGCGAGCTCACTTAATATTATCTCTGTTACCGAAGTTACAAAGCAATCATTATAGTTTGCTGAATAAAGCGAACCCTGTCGCTTGAGCAGAACTAATAACTTCTACGACTGTAAAAGCTTTGAGCTTATTACTACCCTTAGTAAGTAGCAATAAAATCATAAAAACTATTTCCTATTTCTATATTTGCAAAAGCAAAATATCGTATGCGATATATTATTTCAAATAAACGGGGGCGTAGGTACTCCGTGAGGCTGAAGTTTGTTGAGTAGCATTAAAAGATTAAAAGTCGACAGTTCGCTCAAGCTGTATCGAATCGAAACTGGAAACGATCTCTCGACTCGACTGTAACATATATTTGCGATGCAGGCGGCGCGTCCGTGGCGAACTTCGCCTGGCGAATGCAAAAATTTAAATTAAAAACATAAATCAGCCGTGTATCGAGTAACTTTCGAGATTGGTGTATATTTCGAATGCACGTTTCACTACACGTATTATGATATTTTAACTGTGTTGATTTTTAATTAAAGTGAGCGTTCAATAAATATGAACTTTGTATTTAAAACAGCTTCGTGACAAAGACAGCGGAAGAGTGCACACTTGAGTGAGAGAAATCAACGTACCAGGAAAAGATTCTCTCGCAAATAATTACGTAAGAATCTCCACTGAGTATTTTTGAATTAATTGCTTTGAAATTATTATGAGTATCATAATCTCATAATCTTAATTAAGAGAACTTTAGCCAGCTCAAATTAGAAATTTTAATCTTTTGTAAATCCTTCTCCCGGCGGTGGCCGGTGGTGTTTATGAAGTCGGATTTTTTAGGGTTTTGGCGTTAAAAGTATTTTTAATAAGTATTATATCGTTTTTATGTTGCCATATTATCTTATTAAAACTGGCGTCACCTACGAAGCAAGCTCATTTAAACTAGCCAATTAGTGGAATGGTATAGGAAGTGCATTTCAGGAATACTAAGTGTAACTTTTGCTTTTCATAAAAATAAATAACAAGAATAAAGGGCTTTAAAAATACTGTGACAAGTAAAATAAACAAAAGCTAATTTGTAATTTAAACCTGGAACAATAAAATACTTTAGAAAGAAAAAGACAAAATAATCGTATTGAAACAAGTGACAGACAAAGTTCACAATGCAAGCACCTCGCCGTCGGTACAAAGGTACTTAAAACAAACAATAGCAGCGGGTGTCAAACATCGCACCACGTCAAGAAAAAGCCGTTTTGTTTCAAAAGAATAACGCTTTTCCGCTCCATTGGCTCAATCATTTTATTTCCATTGATTCGTTTGAGGAAAACAGGAAGAAAGATAAAAATGTAATGTTACACTAAACAATGATTTAGAAGTTTTTTTTTCTTGTAAAATTGTTACGACATTCTTCAACTTAAACCTAACTTATTTTATATAAACTAATCACTTATCCAAATAAACGTTTTACTGCTACATACCCAATTACTTAATCGTATTTTGAGAGAATGATTTTCATTGAAACTCTGAAGTTACATTTCGTATTAATTACATTTTAAGACTTGAAGGAAGGTGGTATTTGTTATTCTGACGTTCAAGACGTACTTTTCAAGTATAATTAGATTGATAAAGGTCTTGGTATTTAAACCTATTTATAATCAGAGAAGTATTTAGAGAGAGAGCAATGGTGGCCCAGTGGTAACAGCCGCGTCTCACAAGTTGTAGGTTTGTACTCAGAAAACAAAACGGTGAAGGAAAACATAGCGAGGAAACAAAAATTCGAAGACATGTGACATGCCTGGAACCAAAAATTCGAAGACATGTGACATCTACCAACTCGCGTGGTAGATTATAACCCACTCCCTTTCAAAGAAAAGAAGCTTGTGCCCCAGTAGTGGGAACGTAACATAATGTAGAATCAGAGTTACAAACGAAAAGGTAAAAGGAGCGACAGAAAATCTAGAAGTCGATTACGATTAAACCGCAGCCAGGCAATATCGAGACCAATACTTTCCTACCTTGCACAGTTTCCAATCCCCCACGTATGTAAGATAAATCATTCTTGCATTTACTTCCCGAGGTCGACAAACTGGGAATAAAATCACTCAAGTTATAACAAGGAGTAGTGTTCATTTTGTGAATAGTGCAGACTTAATTAGAGTCGGTGTGATTGCAGCCGTAGACGGCGTCAGCTGGGAGGAATGGTGGACCTACGACGGGATTTCAGGTGAGCGCCATATATTGTTCATGTCATTGTTAAATTTTATCGCGTTATTTAATATTTATGAATCGTTTGCGAGCACTATTTGTATGCGGGTCTAGAAATGAATAAAGCGCTTGTGCATTTTTAGTGTTAGTTGCAGTCGTGTTTTGTTTTTGTGAAAGAAGACTTTTGTGCTTGACTTTTGTTTCGTGTTTGTCTTTTGTTTTATTAAAATGATTTTTAATTTTATTTTGTATCGAGCATAAACAAACAGACCTGGAACTACTATCTGTCGGCTTTATACATAATTGTTTCGTGAGGATGTCGAACCCAGGACCGATAGTACAGATATCAACCACTTCTTAGCATCTGCGCTAACCGGGCTGGCACTGGCTGGCATACCTAGTCTACGGACGTCCTGAGCTTTTGTCAGATTCATGTTTTTTTCCTATAGGTACAACCTACCTTTTATAGTCTGTTGTAAACTTAACCTACAAAAAGGAATGAAGAATTTCAAAAATTCATAATTTCACAAGAGACCTATGCAAGGTCTCTTGTGAAATTATGAATTTTTATTAAAATAATCGATCAGCTGTTCGTGATTAAACATACGTGCTCCCAATTGTATAATTTATCTTATTTCATTTTGCATTTTAAATAAAAGGTCATGTATGCTCGTAGGAATATAATGATTAAATAAATTATTGTGAAATATTATAGCTACACTTTATCTACATTTATATTTATCACTGATTGCTGAATCATAGAATTATTTCTAGAATAAATAGCCTCCCACTACTGGATTCAAGTTACTGAGATTCCGTCTGTAGAGTTAAGCTGTTACTATCTATTAATATTCTGCTCTTTATAAAAGCGTAATACTACTTACCAAATTAATTCTTGAAATGTGATTAAGTATAAGCTATAACTCTATTGAATGACTATTTCATGAAATATCAATCAATTGGGTTATATATATAGTTAATTAAAATAATTTTAACCGACGAAAAAAAGAAGGAAATTCTCAAGTCAAAGCGCATTTTTTACTTGGAACAAGTTTTTTTGCAATATCTCACCACCTAAGGATATATACAGTGTCACAGTGTAGAAAATCTCAATTCATTGACCTACCGCAAAACATTTGTCCTGTGTGCCGTATCAATTTCTCTGTGCCGATAACATTTTTGCTGGTTTACGTGACACGCAATTTATACGGGCGATTTATCTTGTATTCATATTACGTCATTCGCAAAATTGTGAGGTGTGTTATCGTGTGTTCGGGAACTGATATTTTCATGATAACTTCCGTGCAATTTATGATGTTCTAAATTTTTTTCCGTGAGTGGTGTCTCGGTATTTCAGTTATATTCAGGCTATTGTACTACGTGTGTCTGGAGGTAATAATCAAAATTAAGAAGTTGTGAACTTATTTCCATTTGTGGGTGCTTATGGGTTATATATCTAGATAGTAAGTAATAACTTCCGCAAATGGTATTTGATTGCGGGTAAATGGATCCCCCTTAATCCACTAGCTAAGGGAACAGGATAATAAAATGCTTTCCCTTAAAACCTGATAAGTAATTATCCCTAGACGATACAGGCATGACTATATCGACTATTAATAATGACCGTGTGTCCGCGTGCGCTTCTTCTTAACGTGCCGATAGCAATCTAAATTCAGTCAGTCCAGAATTAGCATCTATCAGTACTGAACTAAAACTAGCTGATACGCTACTAATTCTTTTTTAACGTTTTTTATACTATCCAGAAAATTCAGTTTTCCGTTTACATCGATCCGACCCTCTTATAGACGAACTAATCAAGCCACGGTACTGTTTAAGCATTAAAAATGTATCAGGACACGTCGGGCAAAGTCCAAAGTTAGCAACTCAAGTTGCGTGCTACCACAACACTCTCAGCCTCATATAATATTCAGTGACATTGGTAATCACCACAAATATTGAAAGATGATCATACAATAAATTCTGTAATAATCTGACAATGCTGCGGCTTTCCTTCTTTTGGAGAATATACAATTTAGGTGTAAATTATTTCGTAAAATGATGAAGGAAAACATCGTGAGGAAACCGGCAAGTCCTAGAACCAAAAATTCTAAAACATGTGACCTCTACCAACCCGCACTGGGTCCGCGTGGTGGATTACGGCCCACTCCCCCTCACCGCCAGGAGGCCTGTGTCCCAGCAGTGGGAACATTATAGACTGTTTATGATGTTTATGACTCCATTATCATCATCGTCCCTTTTTATTATTATTATTATCAGCCATTTCTGTCCCACTGCAGGGCAAAGGCCTCCCTTCCCTCCTTCAACTTATCTCTATCATCCTCCCTTATCTTAATTAATTTAGGGTTGGTGCAGTGTGTCTTATTTTTCCCTACACAATAGTTTTAAAAACACAAATGCCGAAAACTACTAACGCGCAATGCATACAAGTTTATTCCCAATGTCGAACTCAAAATCTATGCCAGTCTTCGAATTCTAATAACGATAACATACAACGTGCTGTTAAATCGATGAAGGAAAACATCTAAAGGAAGCCAGCATGTCCTAGAACCAAAAAATCTGCGCGACCGAGACTGAGGATCGTACCCAGAATTCCCCCGCCACACCAAAGAGGCTAATTCTAGCCTAAATTATAATATAATATTATAAATTCCTGGGTACTGTTAGTAAAACAATAAATACATTAAATTCATGTTTCCAAATACTAGAAATTCTTATATAAAATAATGTCATTAAAGGTACCAGTAAAATGAAATATCGAAATACAAAACCAAATTAACAGCCATACAAGCTAATTAAATAAGTACACAAAAGCCAATTACAGGATCATTGCCTTTATTATTATAATTGTACAGCTAAATAACGAACAATGAGAATGTAATCTACTCTTCATTAACATATTATGTGAAAGCTAATACTGAAACGAAAGGGTTTTCTTATGGTTAAAATGGAAAGGATAAACCAAGACAGATTATATTATTAAATACAAATATTGATTTATGTACAGTTAATAAAATTCACACGCATTTATGGTACATATACAAGTATTATACAACTAACTATTTACACCAAGTATTAAATTAAATGACTATACTAACCAATAGGTAGGTATACAAACAAACAATAAATACAACAATAAATGGACACTTTGGCGTCGAAGTACTCGTCCGCATCGCTGTTATCCGGAAACGTGCCCATAAGACTGGCAGCATTGCCACGTTGGATGACAATTCTAATTCTTTGGCCAAATAATGAGCCAGCCATCTGGCCACGTCTAGTGTCGACCAGTCGGCGAGAAATTTCCTCAAAAAGGGGACGCGCACTCGGGCCCATAACCCGAGCGTTTCGATAATAGCTTCTGTTAATCACTATGCGCCAGAGTAGCCCGCGAAATTCAATTTTTTTTTTACGTTTTTTGTAATTTGCTGGTCAGTATTAAGTTGTACGTTGATTATTATGATTCGCGGCCGTAACAAATATGTATTTACAAAATTATAATCATTATCATCCCACTGAATGACTATTTCATGAAATCTTAACATTTTACAATAAATACTAACTTAACAAGTTGTATTACTGATTCTAATGATTATAATTCAGTAAATACATATTTGTTACGGTCGCGAATCATATTTTAATCAACATACAACATAATACTGACCAGCAAATTGCAAAAAACGTAAGAAAATTTTAATTTCGCGGGCTACCTTAACGCTTCCCCCTTAAAAAATATTGACACAGACATTGAAGATTGGATTAGAGTTGCAATTCTCGTAATATTAAGAACGTTCACGGTCTAATCTCAGTCTTAATCTGTTGTTTACATTGTTGACAAGTTTTTGATATTGATTGTCACTGAAATGAGATTGCGACTAGATTTGGAACGTTTTTAATTATGGGAATTGATCTTCAGATAGACAACATTTGTATCCTAACAAAAATAACTAACTACCTCAGTAAAACCTGAATTAATAATTGGTTTTGATATTTCACTATGCGAGCCAAATGAATTCATTGTTACCGTTTGAAACTGATGTAACATCGTAAATTCAATGTTGATAGTATCCAGTAAAACTGCACGATGGTAAATTGTGACGGTTTTGAAAGTTTAGTGTCGCATGATAACAATAATTTATTTATTGTTTGGTTTCAATAATAAAATATGCATGTATGTTTGTATGTGTATTATGAGTTTATTTATATACTTGTGTTGGTACCTATTTTATTTATAATTATTTATTATATTTTTTGTCATTGTTCTTCTCAACTAAAGCTCTTTCTTGTTCTCTCAACCATACCTAGGGTTGTGAAGAGATCAATTAGATGGCAGATCCATCTTATTAATATCTTCGCCACCCTTGATTGACTAGTAGAATTTGTACTTTTTTTTGTGCGAAAATTTTAAATTAAATAAATAAAAGGAAACCATTAATGAAAACCATTAGTGAATAATATCCATTTTTAATGGAACATAATATCACGCCTGTAATTCCTGAAGGGGTAGGCAGAGGTGTACCTATAGTACAGCTACATTCCTCCAGTTACGTTTTTATAAGTCTTATGCAATAGGGAGCGAGCCTATTGCCATCAACCGGGTAGAAATCCAAGATCGGGGCTTCTAATGAGAAAATCCAAAAGGAAAAACCCAATAAAATGTTTCCTGCCGGTGAATCGAACCCACTCATGCTCAACAGTAGCGCTTGCGACCACTAGACCAACGACGCAGTCTGAATATGGCCCTTGTAAATACCCAAAAATTAAAAGAGAAGGAGAGACAATACTGAAGGTAGTCTTAATCTATCCAAAGGTTGTCTTTTAAAGATCGCTTTTAGTGATAAGACCGCCCATTGTGTCGCCCCTTGTAAAATTTCTACATTTGTATCTGTCATTTTTATGGTGTAGGTACATAATAAGGAATAATCTATTTATCTACCTATCTATAAGAGTGATTAATTATTGTGGGCTTAAAGTATCAGCCGAAGTCAATATAGGATAATCTGGACCAGTAAACATACCAAATTAGTTTTTACAGACACGCGTATTTCTTCTCGAATTTTTCTTACTTCTTCAATGAATACTCTAGGATTTTTCATAAACTGGAAAACAAAATCCTTTTAGAGCAAGTTTAGCTGAGACATTGCACGCCGCATACAGTGCCAAAAATAATAAAAAAATGCATGCATTAACGGAAAGTTCACTTAACGCGTGGCCATAAAGTGGGCGTGACCGCAACCGCTGCACCGGCTTACTCATGCAATTTTCAAGGTCATAAATAATAAAACCGTGAATACGATCCAAAGCACTTTGGCTACTTTCACGCCACTCCCCGCCAATATTGAAATACCTTGGGAAAATAAATGTATGCGGTTTTTCGGAACGTTAATCCGGGTAAAATAATTTTGTTCGGTTAATAATTCCGGGTATCAACATGAGCGGTTAACTGGGTGTTAATTACTATAACGTTATTTTATTATCATTATTAGTTAAGCGTATTTGTGAAAACATTTAAAACGATTTCTGTTTATTCAGTCGGGGCTAAAGAGTCCATCTACTGTAATTATTATAGACAAATTAAGAGGTAATTAATGATCGAAACTATTTCATACTTAAATAAAACATTTTCATGAAAACTATAAAAATTACTTCTCTAATTTCCAAATCTTCGGTGCAGTTAAATTGCTAGCAATATTCTCCGATTTCGCCGAAAACGGCGAACGCAGGTGGACAAGCAGCTTAAAGGCAAAGTAAGGCTCGAGCTCCGGCTTAGACCGGCACCGGTCCGACACGGATCCGAACCTGCTGTTTATTATTTAGGAACATGCTAAATGCTGGGCAGTGAGAAGGGAAAGGACCACTATGCTTTCCATGATACAACATGTATCAGAAAGGTTTGGTCATATTTACATTCCCGTTTCAGCTGACCTCGCATTGTATAGACTTTTCGTTCAATGAGAAGTCAGCTTATACTGGAAATTTATAGTTTGATATGTCGTAATGCATACGAACCATCAAGCTGAACAACTTTTTCCGTGAGACAACTGACCCAACATACGAAATTTCAATACCTAACCTACTCGACGCAAATGTATGAGACAGCTGATTGTTTTTGGAGAAAGTTGTTCCGTTTGATGTTCTGCGCCAGGCTTATAATTATGACGACACCTATCCGATACCTATATACTGCAGATATGCTATCGGTTGATAATTATCTTAATAAAGCTGAAGAGTTTGTTTGTTTGTTTAAACGCGCTATTTCTCTGGAATTACCAGTCGGATTTGAAAAAATCATTTTGCATTTCATAGGCTAATTCTTGAGAAAGGATGTAGGCTTCTTAACATCACGCTACCCTTAGGAGCCGAGCAAAAAGAAAAAAAAGTTAGAAAGAACGCTAAGCGAAAACAAAGTAATAGCGCGTGCAGGCAATGCGATGCGACGGGGTGGATTTCACGCGGGTGCCAGTCGCGGGCAGAAGCTAGTGCCTAATAATTACCTTACAAATTAGTAAGTAAATTGCGAAACCCTTGAATAAAAATTAAAAAACAAAAAAAACTTTAAAGAAATCAATAGGTTGGTCTAATCATTAAATATTTATTTTTAGCACCGACTCATTCAAAGCGAATTATCCAATCATTCATTTATTCGGTCAATTTGGAAAGCTTTTAATTTCAGTAATTCTCGTTCAGAATTCAGTTAAAAGTGGATAGCCACTTCCAAGAATGACTTCAATAAAACTGCTATCAGATTGAATGAACACAATTTAACGCATGAGAAAATTGAAATAACTTTTATAATGCATATGATATTCACATGATGCACCGAACATTTAAAATAAGGCCTTTGTCATTTCGATAATTAACATAGTTCCATCTGATACCAACTGCCGGTCGACATTCATAAAATACATATTATAAGTACCTACCTGCATACTTCGGTATATGCGATAAATGTGTTACGGGTATTATATCACAAAGGTAACACTCATTTAAAATTATTGTAATTCGAATTAACTTAATTTTAAAGTAGGTACAGTCAACAAAAGAGATAAGTATGCAGGATCGTCGGATATAGTTGAAGTTTAGTAAGAAACCGATGGATGTTCTCGAATAAAATTTTATTTTATTAATAGAAAACAAACAGCTCATTTATCAAATTACATTTCAGTCGACAACGTCCATTAGTTTCTTAATAAACTTCAACTATATCCGACGATCCTGCATACTTATCTCTTTTGTTGACTTTACCTACTGATAGAGCTTCGTTGATCTAGTGGTCGCAAACGCTACTGCTGAGCATGAGGTCCTGAGTTCTATTCCCAGGTCAACTCTATTTTTTTTTTTTTTGACGTTCAAAATTGCCTTTTATGTGCCTATCTGTCTATCCTTGTTCCTACTAATATTATAAATGTGAAAGTTTGTGAAGATGTTTGGATGTTTGTTGCTCAATCACACGTAAACCGTTGACCAGATTTGGATGAAAATTGGAAAAAAAAAGATAAATAAATTAAATAAATAAATTGACATTTACATAGATAAATTGGCATTTCCTGGATTAACACATAGGATACTTTTTATCCCGATATTCCACGGGATCGAACCTTAATAGATATGTAACAATAATGTATTGTTTTTCCATGGGCCTTTTTAAATTCTAAACTTACAATAATATAGGTATCTCCCTAGTACTCACGGTGCCCATTAATAAATCATCCACCCGAACATTTTATTCAAAGTAAACCTATGCTATGCGTTTTTCAAGACTGTCTTATGTAATTTTGACGTTTAAAAAGTGGTGATTGTCAGCCTAGTTTGAATAAACGACTTTGGATTTTGATTTTAATTTTTAATTGATTATGTAACTCTAGTTAGTATAAAACACACATTATCTGTATCTACTACACATTGACTGAAATAAAATCTTCAATATACACACACCGATTATCAAATCAATAGGAAGCACTCAATTTATGATAACATTTCTTTTTTACGTTCGTCGTGAAACAAATTCAATCCAATTGAGTCTGTGATAGTTTCAAGTTGATCTGAGTCAACATTTATTGAACTGGGTCTTGATTCCATTATTTTAAAGCTGCGTTCTGACTGGGAGCACTCGTGTGTAATGGACGAATCGACAGCGAACATTTTATACAGTGAGGACGATAAGCCGACTGTTATAATTTTCGCTTACGAAATTTATTTAACAAAATCTGTTGAGTAACTTTACTTTTAACAATAAATAAAAGTCCTCCAGACCGAATTTCGGACATGGCGACCAATCTCAGCGGAGACCAGTCTTCGGTGCGGGAGATATTATAGTGCACGAGTGCGTGCGCAGACAGGTGCATTTCTTTTAGACATACATAGGTGAATTTCTTTGGTGAAGAGAGGGCTCTTCCCTCGCTCTAAAAAAGAAATTCCCAATGGAAAAATCCAATTACAGTTTTCCCGACACGGGAATCTAACCCAGGACCGGACGCTCAGCAGTCGCGCTTGCGACCACGAGACCAACGCGGCAACGGGGCAGTCAATTTTAATAATAAACAAAATATGGTTTTTCGGGGTCTGTGGTGTATGTCAACCTACATAGGTATGCTGTTTAAAAAAAAACAAGTGCATCTAAGGCTGACATCAGACGTTTCACTTTTTGTTCATTTTTGTCTTTTACTGGAAGTGAAACGACTGAAAACAAAATTAATCAAAAGTAAATTCTTTAGTGAACCGATCGCAACGATGTTTTTTCGTTCAGCATCTTTCACTCGCCTACCGAATGATCGAATAATGAAATGAACGGAGCAGATGCACGTTCATTCCTTTGTAATTTTTGTGTAACTGAATGTGAAATGAAACAAAACGGAATATTTTGCCTGTGTCACAATGATAATTTTTGAATGATAATTTTTTTTTACATTTAAACCTGACGAATATTATTATTTTATTTACAAATTACTTTTAGTTAGGTACTAGAGCTTGCTTATGATCCATTACAATAGTGCTTTTAAAGTTAGAAGCTTAATAAATCTGGTTATTGCAAGCTTGTAAAGTGTCATGTTCAGTTACACAAAAAATACATAGGAATCTATGTAATTTTAGTGTAACTGAACGTGAAATGAAACAAAACTGAGCATTCATTCGAGTGAAGCGTCTGATATCATTTTACCATTTCTTACGTGTTTTTTTTTTAACCTTGTCTCAATTTTTATCAAACTAAATGTTGTGTGTTTTTAAACCGCGAATCTATGTAACAGGTCCAGCATTCTGGGGGTTGATCAACCCAGAATGGTCGCTCTGCAACAAGGGTCGGCGACAGTCTCCGGTCAACTTGGAACCGGACAAACTGCTGTTCGACCCCAACCTACGGTTTTTACACATAGATAAACATAGGGTAAGTGTTCCTAGTTAACTTATAATTTTGTTTAGTCAGCCGCGTAGCCTTTCATCCACTTGGTGGGCTGCCAGTTTAATAACAGGAATATAAAACATTTTGATAGACTGCCATCGGTCTATCAGAATCCAATAGAAGTACCTAATAGACTTGGTCTAATACAATGTAATATACCTATGTAAAGTCAGGGAAAATAATTGTTCGTTAAAGTGTCCGTATATTCAAATGACATCTTGTCATTCTTTGACAGTTGTATGAAATGGCTGTAAGTACATATTTAGGTGTGTCCTAGTGATAGTGAAAACGTGCATTTGTGTGTCAATTTGATAATTATACAATGAATTTCTCGGAACTCTTTCTCTTACAATATTGTCAACGACTTAATATTTTTATTAATTTATAAACAAACGTTTTTCCTACAATAGTGCTGGAAAATTTTCTATAAAATTTATTAGTATCCTCAATCCCTTTACGAACAGATACTTACTGTATTTTTCTTTTCCGACAGCTAAATATAAAGTTTGTATTGTTCACCAGATAAACGGCCTAATAAGCAACACGGGTCACTCGGTGATCTTCACGGTGGAGAATGAGACGCGGCACCACATCAATATAACGGGGGGCCCTCTCTCCTACAAGTATCAGTTCCACGAGATACACATACACTACGGTCTACACGACCAGTTCGGATCTGAACATGCCATCAATGGATACACCTTCCCTGCAGAGGTAAGCAAGAGATTTTCATCTCCAGTAACCTACACTTATGAGAACCTAAAGACGCCACTGGATGACCAAAATCTCGAAAAGAAAAACACCGTGATTTAATTTATTTTTGTTGTAAGTATAAAATCAGAATTTTCCAAAAAGTTTTCAGAGGCTACATGATCTAATAAAGTCTGTTCTAAGCCTGAAGGAATCCATAAATAATTCTCCTGGCTTAAGGTACATAGTGACACGGATTCATATCCTCATAAAGTCAGAGATTCGCAACACTCATGATACATTATGTAAGCAACCGAGGATAAAACCTAAGTGAAGCGTCGAATAAACATGTAACGCAGATAAACGTTAAAATGTTATCAGGGATTTCTTCGAAAAGGTCTCAAAAGAAAGCGTAACAGATGTTTTCACACGCATCCTCGCGCCTTCGTCGTTGAGACGTTCAAATCCCAAATGTAATCCCGACGAACGACTTGACTGCGAACCAACTCAACCATGCCTCCTGTTTATTTATGTGACAAATTCTTACGTAGCCATGTTAAATCTAAAATCATGTGCTCCATCTCGTGGAAGTGGCTTTTAACTCCGTCATGGTTATTGTGACGTTTCAAGCTCAAAGAATTAAAAAAAAAATGCTTTATGAAGCACTACACCGTATTAATTCTATTTTTGTAAAAATTCGCGTGACCGGAACTTAGAACTTTAATTGATTTTTTTATTAAAATTCTGTAGATATGATTGATTCTAAGAAATATTTTAATGGGTAATAAGTTATAGTTATAGTACGCAAATAATTAAAATTTAAACTACTTTATTTTTCAACAGTTTTTTCTGCATAAATACTAATTAACTTCTTGAAAATTATTATTTTTATATTGACCTAACCTTGCGACTTCGCAGAAGCTATACCTACGTAACCTAATAAAATTTACGGCAAATTTAAATAACCAACTCCAATGAACCTTTATAAGTGTAACTTAGGACAAAAACCAAGTAACTGTTATAATTTCATTTGTTCCAGATTCAGATATTCGGTTTTAATTCACAACTGTATTCAAACTTCTCGGAGGCTCTGCACAAAGCTCAAGGAATTGTTTCAATATCGCTATTGTTGCAGGTAATTACATTTATTAAGTCATTTCAAATGTTGAGTACACCCGAGGTATTGTATTTTTGTGAACACAATGTTCAAGAAGAGTTCAGAGGTCACATCAACTCGTCAGCACAGTCCATTGTTGGACTTATATACGAGCTTATTACAAAACAAGGTTTAACTTTGGATACAGGTTTAAACCATTTAGCCAATTTTAAATAAGGAACTTTATTACGACAACGTAATTTTTTGTATTAAGAACTTAGTACTTTCAATGGTTATATAACTTTTATCTGAATAATAAGTATGACGTATTTTTTTTAAACCGCAATATGTTTCCTCTAATAAAAGTTATTTAACTATTGAAAAATCAGCCATTTTGTAATAAGAACTTTACGTCAGTCGGAATATGGTTCGTAATAGAAAAAAACTGGCTGTAAGTTTTAAACTTGAATCAAAGTTAGAACTTGTTTTCTAATGAGATGGAAAAGGTAGAGATTATAATACGACAAAAAATACACTAAAACGTAAGTATTCTTAAATGTGTTGACAAGTAAACAGTTCTTATCATTAGTGTTCGAATGAAAGGAGTTCAAAGTGGAATGTTTTATCTGCAACAATTACCAAAATCTATTTTTTAATTTTATCTAACACTAGCTGCGCCCAGCGGTTTCACCCGCGTAAGTGTCGACCCCGTGGAAATATCGGGATAAAAAGTAGCCTATATATTAATCCAGGGTGTCAGCTACCTCCATACAAAATTTTATCAAAATGGGATCAGCCGTTTGAGCGTGAAGAAGTAACAAACATATAAACACACACACACACACACCCCCACCCCCACAAACAAATATTATATATATTATATTATATATATAGTGTGATTATTCCTGTGACTAAACTATTGAACGTAGATAGCTACTTAAATGATCATTAATTTTAGTACAGTCGTAGAACGCAACAAAGCATACATTGTACCATTTACTGACGTATTTTCACCCCCACGAACAGAAAAGAGGGAGATAGCTCACATAAGCGTGTGAAAGTGCATGTGACGCGCGACTTAGGCAAAAGTTTGCAGTCACAGCGATCGCATTTTAGCGCTCTTGCATGTTTGTTATGATCGTGTTTAGTTAAACGTGCGACTTCGTAATGATTTACCTGGTATGCAACGAGCTGTTTCCGTTGACGTGTGTATTATTATTAGTCGTAATAAATGAACATCTTATTCTTGAAAGTCTTAATAAAAACTAAATTGAAGCGAGAGAGCAAATATCATCCCTCGCATGACTAAAAGTCTTATCTCATTTTTTAGCTGATTTGTGTTGGACAACTATATTTTCTATTCGTGATTCTTTACATTTTGTTGCCTTTCAAAATGGTTATATTTTGAGATCCAAATAACATAGATGTAAAATGGTTAGTGAAAAGTGTAAAGAATCACGAATAGAAAAATGTAGTTGTCCTAGCGCAAATCAGCTAAAAAATTAGAAAATGAGATAGGACTTTTAGTCATGCGAGCGACGATATTTGCTCTCTCGCTTCAATTCGATCCACTTTATGGAGTTAGATGTTTTTTTTTTCCGAGACTAAATTAAAATAACTCTTTTTCTGAACATAGTAATTTCTCAAGTTACACCACAATTCCCTGTTCGCCGCCTTGCGTAGCCAGTGTGACCCAGACGTATTATAAGGTCGTGCTGCATACAGCTTACTTTAATGAATCAGTATTGAATTTCAAAGAAAGTATCGATACACTCTACAGTCTACAGTGTACATTTTGCCAATGCTTGAGGCAGTAAATGATTTTCTAATTACAAATAATGCAGAGAGGTGTTTATTTAGGTACTTAACCGTAATTGTATCCATCGAAGTGTTACCGGCCGCACCTCTTCATGGCGTCGAACTGAGCGCAGTTAATTAAGGAAATTGGATTTTTCTGTGCGCCATTGGATTAGCCAGTAAAGCTATTAGTTCAAATTAAGTAACTGTCTGAGCTGTGGTATGGCCGTCAGCCCGTCACCACTCGGGGTCAGCGTAGACGCCCTGTGCTTTCAATTAATTGGTACCATTTAATATTATCTACTGTATCAATATTTGGATAAAGGTTGGTTTATATTTGTGAAAAGAAAAGTTTATCCGTTTTAAATTCTAAGGTGTCTATGCAAGAAACTGTTCTGGCATTATTAACTGAATTTGTGTTTTTGTTTGTGTCATTTTTCAAGTAAAGTATTTTAAGACTTGTTAGTGCGGGCGAAAGCGTGTAATTCTGCAGGTATTTATGTTACGATATTTTATGTACAAGTATTTTAAACTAAAGTTAGGTTAATGTTGAGTAAGGCCCCATTCTGCTTTCTTACACCGTCATCTTAAAGAGAGGTTATTTTCGATCGTTTTATGGTTTCCTTAATGAAGGCCAGTGCCTGTGTTAGCACATCCCATCCGATGTTGTCCCAAGGGGGAACATGTTTGCCGACACGTTCATATTTCGCTTGTGACCGCAGTTAACTGAAACTTTGCTAAAGCAAGCTATTTCCCCACACGACAAACAATTAGCGCTGTGTCTCTGACTTTTCTTTTTATTAAAGAAGTTGTAGAGGAACACTCGATTTAAGCTGTTAAGGCAAAATTTCTTTGATTCTACTTTTAGACTTTCTTTCAAATCATACAACGCTATGGTATCTATTAAACCAGACGATTTCTAAAGAAAACTGATTATGAGGTCGCTATTTAACAATTATCTTTGTTTAAAGTTAAACATTTTGATTCAACATGATTTAATAATTATATTAATCGATCAATATTGTTTCAGCTTGGTGATTTATCAAATCCTGAATTAAGAGTTCTGACAGAAGAATTAGAAAATATCAAATACGGTGGTAAGTGTTATTACATATTAGATGACCCGATGAACTTCGCACCAAGTGAGATTGATACAAAATTTCGATTATTTTGGTTTTTCAGCTATTTCTTTGGGTTTTTCTTAATAATCTTTTTTTCTAAACCACCCCAGTATTGAGGCGAACAAAACAATAAAAAAAATATATTCAAATCGGTCGAGCTATTTTCGAGTTTTTGCGGGACGGCAATTTATTTTTTTATTTATATATATCTAACCATTTTTTGATTGCTATGTAGGTATGTGGTGTACTCTAGGTTTACCTCTCTGCCTAACCCATCGGGGGTTACAGACATGATGTTATGTTATGTACGTATCTGGTGTTGAAGACACGCAAAAGCTCGAAAATAGCACGACTCAGTAAAATGGTTGAGTCTAAATTCCTTTGTAATAAGAAAGAAATTTAGACTCAACCATTTTTCTCGACCACTTTGGAATTAAATACTAAAGAAGATAGAATGAAATACAAGTTGCGATCCTAAAATAGAAAAATGGAGGAAACTTGAAAACGTATTTATTGTAGAGTGCTCAGCCGATAAACTACTTTCTCTATTACCTATCTTGTAAAGAACTTACTCGAGATAAAATTCGTTTGCTCCAGTTTCATACTCAGCGCTACTTCTGTTAAAGCATTTTAAGATTTAGGTCTATATTGGGTGGCGATGTAGTCACCTGCGTCCATCAAGAGGGTAATTCTACACATTTTGCACAACTTTCGCTATGAAACTCGTACCAGAATTGTAAAAAAAAAAAAAAAAAAAATATACATACATCGAAATAGAATGTCTATTGTTGTATAGGTTATTGTTTTTTTTTTTTCACGAATCGGATAAGAGTTTCGTAGCGGAAATGACAGGAAGCATTCCTTCCATCCCTTGATGGATCCAGGTTGCTAAATCGCTGCGCTGTAAAACGTAGGTAACTGACAATATGTGAGTATATTATAGGTACACCTATAATATAAATATATATATATAAATATATACCTCTACCTTTTTTTTACCCATCTAACTCTTGGGAGATTACAGGCGTGTTACGGTATATATTATGTTTTAAGGACAATAAAACTGTGTCATTATGCTCTACCCCATTTAAATTAAGCGTGACGTTTAAGTTTTTTAATCCACAAAGGTGCTGAGATGCCAGTGAACAAGTTATCCGTCCGGGGCCTCTTGCCTGATACGGACTACTACATGACGTACGATGGCTCGACCACGGCGCCTGCCTGCTACGAAACAGTCACTTGGATCATCATCAACAAACCCATCTACATCACTAAACAACAGGTAAATACATCGTTCATATCCTCGGCTTATCGCAATCCACTGAATTGTAGGATAGGCCTCCCAAGTTGCGCCACAATACCCGGTTTTTGGCTTCCAGGTCTGTTTAAAACCTTTAAAAGGTTATCGCTCTATAAACCAGCCGTGGGGCTCTGTCTTGCATAGGGTGGCAGCGTAATGCTGAGCGACAGCCATTTTGCGTGGATGTGACGCATGTTTTCCCCAACCCTTTCTTATTTTTTTTTTTGTGTTTATGTATTTTATTGCGTCATGTTTAGCGCAAATAAACGTATTTTCTTTTCTTTCTTTCTATCTTGCTGGTAAACATTTTCATTACCAAGTAAAACTACCTACTTTTCATACTTACCTAAATATAGGGTGGCAAGGACATTGACACGCCAACTGAGCGCGCTATAAATTTTTAGTCGGTTATCAAAACGTACTTAAGCAAGAGCAATTTTTTTTTCAACGCAGTCTGATTCAGAATCAAATTGTGAATCCATGGTTACAGTTTGCACGTTGAGGTGCCACCCTGTCATCATCATCTGCCAAGCCTTTTCCCAACTATGTTGGAGTCGGCTTCCAGTCTAACCGGATGCAGCAGAGTACCAGTATTTTACATGGAGCGCCTGCCTTTCTGACCCCCACAACCCAGTTACTGGGTAATACGAAACCACTGTCACTGTGTATACCTACATAAACAATTAAACATAAGTCTATAATTATAGTCTAAGTACCTATAAATTATCAAAAGATAAACGCTTACTTATAGGCAGCTATACCAATCCTTGCAAATTGTTGATCTTGGATTGGTAGAAACTTGAGTAACAGCTGCATCTCAACCGGCACAAGTTGTACAAGTCAACAACAAACTTATAGAAAAGTCATAACTGGTTGAGCTTTCATATCGTCAGCAAACCTATTTTCGATATTAAAGCTCAACCAAACACAACGAACCACTTAACACTTTGTACTGTAAACTAAAACGTGTCAAATGAACGTTCATTATTTTTATTTATTTATTTCTGTGGTAAACTCAAGGGGCATATTTTTCTTTGAAATTCACATTATTATAAATATCGACCATCTCTAAATATCGAAACTTGTCAAAAGTTCATTAAAAACTCTTTCAACAAATCATTAAAAGTGCATTAGGGAACAATGCTCAACGCTCAACACTCAACAATAGCTCAGTACTCAACAGTAGCTCAGTACTCAACAGCAGTGGGTCAGTGCTAACAATCAATATGTGCGGTAACTGCATCCGTTCAAGTTCGCCGTTTGCATTATACGCCTCCCTTCCCTCCTTGTTCGACTACAGACATAGGAGTTATGGAATAGCTTCCTAGAGAATTTAAGTTTTATGATATTAGAAACTGAAATCCAATATGAACTGATATATGGATTTTATAGAAGTTTCTATAGATGATTCTGTATCTGGTTAATTTGTTACTCCGAACCTCGCGTTTTAAATTATTCCTGGATTTACAATTTTAGATTTCCAACTCAAAAGAAACAAGAATATAACCATCTTAATTATTTCGTATCTCGCAACCAAAATGTTGATATAGATAAGAAACTTTTGAAGGACGTAGATATAACTTTCTCGGACACAAAAATTTTTGCTTCAAGATTCATGCTGAGCCAAAAATCTATGACGACCCGGGTATGTACATAAGGCACACTGCTACCAGGCGTAATTAAACTAGCGTGAGCAGTTCCTCCCATGAATCACACAGTGAACATATTTTACGGGTCCACTTAATAGCCCAACTAGAGCTACAGTAGCCGGACGCTTACGGCCACCGCATCCAGTCGAAGACAAGTATCAGTGTATTCAAGCGTGGTTGGGGCAGCGTAATAACATTTTCATTTGTGCCCACGCTACAATAAACAACTCACGTCCTTCGCCTTTAGACAAAGACTCCGCCGTGAATTATGTACGTGTTAAAAGTAAACTGAAAGTGCCGCGTTGTGTGGCTGTTATTATAAATCATTGTTTATGTTTTCCGTTTGTGTTGGTCGGAAAATTAAGTGCTAGTGGAAACTGCTTGCAATCTCGCGGGGAGTTGAGCGAACGCCATGTGGTCGCTGCTTGAAGCGCAATTTACAACACCACTAACGTGCTTAGTTTTATGCTAATAAAAATCCCCACACCTTTATGGTGGCAGGAGTCATAAAAAGTGAAATAAAAGGAATAATACGTGTGAGCTTAACTGTAGAAAATAAACTCTTGAAGTTGGTGATGCCTCGAGCGTCATACAGCTATTTGCTAAATTACCCATAAAGGGGCAACCACGGGAGAACATTTACTACACAACACATACATAGGCATTGATAACGTATACCCGTTTCCTATGGCCACGACTTTTCAGCTATTTTTTCATAATTTTTTCCACAGCACTGATGAAAATTAAGTTCCAGTTGCCTAATAAAACGCTTAAATACAATAACACCGCAGAACAGCTACAATAAAACCCATGTAAAGCTCAACAAACCAAACACAGCCTTCGCACCAAACACCACAATACAAACCTAATTACAGTTGGTAAAATCAAAGTTTAGGCGGAGTCTATAATCAGAATCAAATTGTTTAATACAGCGTAAACTACGATGCGAATCAGATAGCCGTGGTCGCGTGTTTCGCACCAGTTAATCCGACCGTGGCACCAACATACCTATATTCACTCCATGGTAGTCACCCAACGTTGTAAAAGGAAGAAATTTCAATTTACTTGAAATAGCTCTTCACCTATAAACACTTGTAAACGTTATCATAGAAACTGAACATCATGTGCATTGAATTTTCGAAGTTACTTTCACAGGTCGTGTAGCTCTATTCTGTTCATTTTCTTAGTTTGCTTTTCTGTTAAACATATTTTCTCAGAGTCCAAAATCGTCTGACAAAAATTAGATAGAGTGTACTTACTGATTTTTAACGTTATGCTTCTTCTTCTCTAATAAAATGGTTCCCTAGAGCAATTTTCTACCAACAAAATAACCAGCGCATCTTCCGTATAATATTTGGCAAAGGCTTCATAAATTTCAAAATAGGGTTAGTCATTTTACTTTCAAGAACTTTAGTGTCAACATAATTGAATTTCATGACTGTAGCTGCACGGCTTGAGGCGGCTGATGCAAGGCGACGCCAGGCACCCCAAGGCTCCCCTCGGCAACAACTTTCGGCCGCCCCAGCCTCTCCACCACCGAGCCGTGAGGACCAACATTGACTTCGATCTCAGCAAGGTAAATTACACCTTAAAGGAAATCAAATTAAGCACAAACTCCTCTGGAGACACGCTTAATAATTCACATTGTATGCTAAGCTGGGTTCCTAAGCGATATACTCGTACTTAGTCGTTGCATTGTGTATGTTCCTGTAAAATGGTTCGCTGTACTATTAGCGTAGCACTAATGAATCGTGTTTGCTTAGTCGGCGCTTGAGTTGACAATGTTTGTGTTAATTGTTTTTAAATTTTCAGTATCCTGGGAAGACTTGTCCAAGCATGCATCGAGACATGCATTACAAAGGTAATTATAGTCTTGATTACTTTCACAAAACACCAATTATTTCATGATTTTTCCAACGCTCTCGTACGATATTTTCTTATTAAGGAAAATGTTAGCAAGCTATCCCATTTTCCATCGAAGCCTATTACAGCCATTACAGGCATAAACTATCTCCACAATCACCGAGCAACTGGTGTTAGTAACAGTAACCTATGTAGCGATAACGATAATTTCACAGTTATCGCGATTGCAAATTACGTAATTGGCGCAGTTACATTTCGTGTTCAAATATGAGGGCGGCTTTTGTAATACCGATAGCGGGTAGCAGTGCTTTAATTAATATGGTGGCAATGATCAAAGGTTTTTTTTTAACAATCAAGAAGAACCTCTCATAAAAAAATGGTACAGTTAAACCAGAAAAGGTGTGCGCTTCGGTAATCTTCGTGTTTCCGAAATAGTAAGAACTTCACGCCACAAAGTAACCCCTTATTGAAGCAACGCTTAAGTTTTGTACTGCCGCGCTTTGCCGTATTGCATCGATCATTGCGCGTTTGTATAAAGCTTTCTCTCTGTTGAGTTTTAAGAAGTTTTTTGGAATTGCTTACTTAATTATATTATGTAATTGGTAATGACTAATTTTGTAACATTGGTGTACAAAATAGATAAGTACTGCCATTATGACTCTATATTAGATCTCATCATCGTGCGTTCGTATTTCCGAAATTAGACGACGACTGCCGAAGTGCATACTTTTGCCGTAATATCTGCATAGATAAAACGGCTGCGTGGAATGTGATGTTTTTCTTACCGTTACCTATTGCCAATTGCTCAGTGATCGTTTTGTTCTCCCAAAACTAATATTTATCTGTTGAAAGAATACGCTTGTTAAAAGAAAGGTATTGAATTTTATTTATTTGAACAGAACAGCTTTTCAATAGAAAAATAACAAGGTGACAATAGAGTAAAGAGTATTAACCATAACTTTTTGTACCTATACACCTATATAAGTATGAATATACAACATTATCCTTTGTAATAACAGCTGTCATACCCAGTCTCTTGAATTGTTAACAAAAATATCGCAATATCCACTATTTACCCGACTGTGCCAGAAGGAGGGTTATTTCCCTGAATGTTATAGCAATTACTTTATTTCCATTTAATTTTAGCACCAACACAGTTCTTAATAATTTGTATAGATTTTAGAAACTTGCTCAAATCTTATTCAGCCCCGCGTTACACCCGCTCACTCAGACCCCAGCTTCCACACGTTATCAAGGTTTTCATTTCTGTTGCAGCCAAAAGCTGGACACAATATTGAAGCTAATTCCACTCCGGTAGGCATTCACATAGCAGCTACGTAGAAGTATACATTAACTAGTCCATAAGTTTGTATATACCTCTTGTACAGTCTTATTTACATCCCGCTTATGATAAATGGAGCTACAAAATATATTTTAAGTGTAATATAAACAATCTTAACTTAGCGCTGATGTTAGAACTAGAATAATGTGATGAGTGAATTTCGTTGGGTAAAGGTTACCTATAATATTTTATTACGGCCTTTGATTAAGTAGAGTATTGATAGATATTTTCGGATAGATTATTCGAACCATGCCATCGGTTTTGCTGTAGTAGGTAAATTGTATACTTAACGTAGGAAAATTTATCCATAGTTGTAATTAGGTATGTCGAATTTATATAAATTATTTATTGAAATTCTTACATATCATTTGAAAAGTCCGAAGGTTTTAATCGTTATGTTGCAATTATTGAGTGCATATCTACTGAATTATCTATTGTAAATTGTTACTTTTATAAATGTGTGTATAATTGTTTAGAGTCTTCTAGTTAATTAGAATTGAAATCAATTAACGAATGAATTTAGATACATAATCATATCAAATTATATGTACTAGTTTTAAGGTCTTATTTGGTGGTACTAGGTACTTTAATATAACAATATCTATCGCTGTAAGACGTCTATAGCTTTAATAAACTATATTCTAGTGTTTATATTTCATTGCGTATTGTAAAATGAAAACTATTCCATGATTATGAAATGTATATCGCCTGGCTTTCTTGTAAGATCTATTAGTAATATTATTTGATTAAACGATATTCAATTACGTTAATTTTTTTATTTATTTAACCAACTGTAAGCAATACCTTGCTAGAGAAAACCACATTGTAGATTTTTTATCGGCCGATAAAAATTACAAAAGCACAGCTGTAATCTGCTTGAGCCTCTGTAATTTTTCGCGGTCGATGTTAAATCTGCAAATGTTGCGCATTCCCATATATTCCGATACCCATTGGCAATCCCAATAAGCTACAGGCCGATAAAAAGCTTGCAGTTCACGATGGTGGTAAATGCAATATCAAAGGGTTTTATAGCAACGTTTTTGAGTGCCAAATTTGTGGTGTCTTAAACGATAAAGTTGAAATTAAAATAACATCTACATACAGGTTCAACTGATGTCAGATGTTGTTTCCCAAAATTGACAATATCAAGTTTTAAAATAAACTGGAGAGATGTCCTAATGCAATGGAGTAAAACCGTCTGTTTTAGTGTTTCCTTCAGTCTTGTGTTTGAATAAAAAGCTCATTTGAATTCTATGAGAATCGAAATTGCTCTCCTTCTCGCTGTAGTAACTTAATTTAATCGAGTTCCATCACAATGTCTTTTACCTTTAGATTAGGTACTCGCTATAATGCTGATAAAAGTGGAAAATAAAATTTATAATACTTTTCCTTTTGTTATCTCCAGACGCTCTTTTTCCCAAGTTGGTAGTCACGTATATTTTATTGTACAAGAGTCAAATATAAATTATTTTTCCACGCGATAACGTGGAGATTAAGATTGTAAAATAAATTACTTGATTTTCCGCATAGAGGTCGAGTTTATTGGAAAAGTTTCCGTCGGCGGGTGCTGATACACTTACATAGATTGAGTTCATTAAAATTTTATAATTATCGAGTTTAGTGTAGGTGTTTTAATACGCCTCTACGTTATTAGGGACGCAAATAGGTTACCGCAGTTTTATTTTATATTATTATATTATCATCGTCCTTTTTAATAAAAACGATTTTGAATAAAAATAAGAAAGATGTTTTCCAAAGCTTGAAGCGTTTAAATTTCATGATCCTTAACAATTTATAACTAAATACTCTTATTAACTTATAAACTTGACACATTTGGAAAGCAAAGTGAACAAAGTTGAGTGGTGCAATAAGCTGTTTATTTCTTTTGTTCCTCCCAGTCTAACTCGACGGAGTTGCGAATTGAGATCCCTCCTACGTGCATGTCGACGTTGATAAAATACAACATACAACTGTGTATGGGTAGGTATGTATTTATAGTTAGTTAGGTACCTACTTCATGTACTTAAATATGGATACGTTTCGTTTAATTTTATTATTAAAATAGGTACATAGTTTTGACTTGACAATCCCTTTGCCTAGCTGCAAAAACATATTTTAAACAAGTGTGAAAAGATAATTATTTTTATGAATAGGGTCCAAGTGACTAGTGGATTGGTGGTAACTGCCTCTAGAGGACGAGGCACCTCCAAGAGAATTATTACCCTGACATAAGTAGGTAAATTTCGTTTGACTTTCCGTTTTCCCAGTTCAGTATCTCTCTACTCCAGCCTATTTTCGTGTACGCCCACCATCTGTCGCTTGCTTGTTTCACAGTTTCCGCCGGCAAATTTCTTGATGTCGTCTGTTTTGTTGTGCTCTATACATAGCTAGGCCTACGTTTCTTTTGTTCTTATGTAATAGACACACGAGGGTCCTAAAAATACTTTATTAAATAAACAAATTCAATAAGTCAGGAATAACAGTTTGAACACCCTCAAAAAACTTTGCTGAATAAAAATAACGTTTTGTCGAAG
Organism: Oligia latruncula; assembly: GCA_948474745.1. Classification (NCBI taxonomy): domain Eukaryota; kingdom Metazoa; phylum Arthropoda; class Insecta; order Lepidoptera; family Noctuidae; genus Oligia; species Oligia latruncula. Next base: position 9,968,977 of record OX419688.1, read on the forward strand.
ACTGGAATCACCGAAAAAGTCGGATAAAGGTCATAGCACACTTATCAAATCGGAAAGGGATCGGCATCGTATCGCCTTTCGCCTCGCCATCAAACCGGCGTCAACCTAACGTAAGCACCGTAACCAAAGCGGATCAGAAGCTCGATACGTCGACTCGGCTACGGCTAGGCGACGCTACGCTTACGGCTCGCCGACCGCTGGTTGACGGTGCAGGCAGGCTGCGGGAGAGGTGAGAGGGGCAAGGGTGGACGGAGAGACGGAAGCGCGGGAACGACGAGCCGTAAGCGCGGAGACGACGAGCAATAACACACCGCACCGCGGTTCGTGAGCTTATCCTGAGTGTGCGTTGCATTATGGAGTTTCATACAAAGAATACTGAACGGCTCGAGTTGGTACGATGCCGATCCCTTTCCGGTTTAATACGTATGACCTTTAGAGTGACACTGGCACCAGCCAGTGTCACTCTAAAGGTCATACGTATTAAACCAGAACGTCGACGACGTGGCGACGTGTCACCAGACAGTCACTCTAGGAGAGCGTCGCATCGACTGTTACGTGGCGGCTGTCTTCTAATGACAGACATGGTGTGAGGGGAGCCGCTGTCGTACTACGTCCATGACGAACTGCTATATATTCCGGCATAACCCTGATCATATTGAAGCTGCGGAACCACTAATACGATTGCCACTTCTGGTAAGGGCACTTTTCCTTATCGGAAAGCAACAATTAAAAAAAAAAAATTTAACGTTTGCCCAATCTGTCTAACATAAATCACAAGAAGGTATTGTTTACACAGTTTGCTAAACACTCGTCGAGTGCCGCGCCTCGAGAGCTCGCTTCAACACGAGTGTGAGCTCAAATGTACTCGAAACTCGAGTTTATTTGCTCTTTATTGAGCGAGTGACAAGATTTGACGCCGCGTCTCGCGTGTGCATTGAGCGTTATGTTACAAATTGAGTAACATATTTAGGTACCGAAGTATATCGGAAGAATAGTGTCTTATTTGAACGAAAATTGGTTTTATTGTTGAAGTGTTAGGGTGATTCATAGATTTATAAGAACCTTATAAATCTATGGGGTGATTGCTATAAAAGTGAAAACGATGTAAGTTTATGTTCAAGTAACAGCCGTCATATTCTTCCAGTCGAAAATATTTTGTGATTCCTTAAACATTAATTGCATTCTTAATACTAGCTCAAAATGCAATAAACATGAGGATGTTTATTGCATTTTGACCTGGTGTTAAAACCAATAGATATTATTACCCTGCCTAGTATTATTACCACGCCGGTGTCGGCGTCGGTGCAGTTACCGTAAGCAGGACCTGCCGGCGTCGGTGCAGTTACCGTAAGCAGGACCTGCCGGCGTCGGTGCAGTTACCTTAAGCAGGACCTGCCGGCGTCGGTGCAGTTGCCGTAAGCAGGACCTGCCGGCGTCGGTGCAGTTACCGTAAGCAGGACCTGCCGGCGTCGGTGCAGTTACCATAAGTAGAACCTGCCGGCTTCGGTGCAGTTACCGTAAGCAAAAGAGGTTCTGCTTACAGTAACTGCACCGACGCCGCACCGGCATGGTATGAAAATTAGTAGTACCCAGGACACGCTCAGCGTACTTAGTATCGTCTCTTGAAGAGAATTTTTTAACAAACCCCAACTCTCCACAAAATCCAGTGCTGAACTAAGGTCAGTTTCATGACCAGACCTTGATTATGTGTAGCGAGCAGCTGGCCTAAACACTGCAGGTACATACTCTAACAAATCTCCAAATATCGACTCCTGTCTAGACAAACCGCTCAAAAAGTTATCTTCGGAAACGCAGAGGAAGTTCCAACGTGTAAGGCCGAGCAGATCTAGTTTAAAAGTTGCATTACAACAGTGGCATACACATCGCTGAAGCCAATTCGAGTTTTATGCTAATGTGTGTTTTGTGCCGCGCCACCGCGCCTTCCCTGAGTCGCGGCCCCGTTCCTTGTGTTGGCTTGTTGGCAAAAACAGATTTTCGTATTGTATTTCATACTGGGTATTTGTGTTTTGACAGTTATTATATTGCTGTTATTATGCTATATTATTCCTAGAACTCTGGCCTATTGAAAGGCAACAGTTCTGAGATTTCTGTCTAGTGTTGAACGTGGGCGGAGTGGGGTAAGTATCGATAAACAAAACATCACGCCTTGTTTCCCGGAAGGATTGGACTGAGGTGTACCTATATTACACCCACATTTTGCCAGTAATGTTTAAGTCTCATGTAATAGGGGGAGCGCCTACTGTTATGATTTGGGCACAAATCCAGAATCCGAGCAGTAGCCTGAAAAAAAAAAGTGTTAAAAGTGTTGACGTTGAGTGTTGAGTGTTGGTGTTGTTACTGTGTTGTTGTGTGGGAAGTGTGTGTATATGTGTTGATTGTGTGTTAAGTGTGTACCAGATGGAAAAATCCAATAACACTTTGCTCGACCCAGGGACAAACCGACCCGGAATCGAACCTAGGACCTCATGCTCAGCAGGCGCTACCACTAATCCAACGAGGCAGGATCGGTAAACAATCAATAGCTTTATCACTACTTACTTGGTAGATTATAACACAATCCCAATAAAATAAAAAATGCAAAATATACAGGCATGACCTACTCTTAGCAGAGTGGTTCATTTCAGTAGTGCATCGTGTGGGAATCGAACTTACATCGCTCGCTTGTCAGCCTTCGCGCACTAACCGCTAGGTTACAGTAGACTTCTGCATAAATAACCTTATGACTTTACTTAGACAAGTTCATAATTTCTTTCCGGCTATCATCATGTAGTGCGAACGTACCTACAAGTCATTGAATATTTAGATTTATATGAACCTTAAATCATACATAATCCAAAATATATCAAACTAGTATTCACCCGGGACTTCGTACCCCAAGATTGTATGTACTTCATGACAGTCAACTTTCTAAGGGCTTTTGGATAGTGTGGAACTCATATGGATTGGATAAGGTATTTTATAAGTTTTTGGTACAATATTGTGAGAAAGATTGTTTTCAAAGTATACGAGTGTTCCCTATAGTTAGATTTTAAACCGACAAGGCTCCATACATACATCTTCCTAGCCTTCACCCATATATGTTGAGGTCGGTTTCCATTTTAACCAAATTCAGTTGGATACCGGATATTTGACATGGAGCGAAACTGGTATACACATATGAGTACATTCTAAGTAATTTTCATTAAAAAAATGGGAAATGGAATTTTTTGAAAGAATTTTTAATATCAATATTCAGGCTGCGAACAATATAACGCTAAAGTATATATCAGCAGGCCATCAGCTTGGCCGCCTGCCCATATAAAACCTACATATAAAAACAGAAAATTTACTTAAAATGGCAAACAGCCAGGAATGTTTTCTAAAAGTTATTTCAGAAAAAGAAATCCGCTTTCATATCGGAACTAACTCTTTATTTGTATGGGTGATCCCTCGCGGTTACAAGTTAAAAACAGCTTTCACCGGCCGCCGCGTTTGAATAAGTTTCGCTCAAGTTTTATTGAAGTTGTAACCTTCGGCCCGGTTTGATATATGTACTTCCCGCATCTGTACCGAACGGGTCCCGCCGTGCCAAAGTTAGTGCACTCGTAAATTATTCAACCCCTCTGTATACATGTGCTTGTCGTAACCGAATGGTGTTCGAGTCACGATGTCACATTGTGTTTTTTTTATTTATAGATAAAAAAGTTTTTTACTTGTTGTGTCGTAAACTTTATTGAAATAAAATCTATTGATTAATCTCCTTTTACAAGGATACTGTTAACCAATTCATGCTCGAATCTAAGCCCAATGGTTTGCACCTGACAGGCTGATAGGCAACCACGGTAATATAGATACAAGAGAAATAGTAGGATGCTGCTGCTTATCAGACTAAAAATATTCCCCAAGCCAAATTTTGGTTCTTTCAAAGCCGAAAACAGCCAATTCACAATTTGTTAACAAGCATTTATTTGAACGAACAGCATCAAAGTGAGTGCTAAAGCTTATAACGGCAATTGCCAAACGACTTACACATAGCAGCAAATTGCACTAAGTCTAACGACATTGCTTGCTTAGTGCTACGAACTGGCTACGGAGCTACGAACTGGCTACGGTGCTACGGAGCTACGAAAGTCTACGAAACTCAACGCTCCGGTGTACAGTCACGATAGTCAGTATGTATACACTTGGCTTTATTCAAAGACGATTTTCTCCTTTAGTTTTGAATGAAATGTTATGTTATTACGAACAAAGTATTTTCGAACCCATAGGTTTGTGTAAAGGGTCGTATTTCAATTTTGCTTTCGTTATTTCACAAAAAAACGCAATTGAGAGTTGCCAAGTGTTGACATATTAGTGCTCGTGACTGTACGGCAGACGGCAGGCTACGACGTATTAAAATAAAAGCAAAGCGGAGTCACTTTAATTCTTTGAAGCGACCCGCCCAGGTGATTCCAACGCTGCAGATTTACTTACGCCGCTCAGTTAACTTTTATTACAATTACTGGAGCCCTAAAAGGTGTGCCTGCTGTTTTTATTTTAAGAAAAAATAAAGGCAATATAAATCTGTCATTAAGATTAGATAACCTCGTCGCCCTTGCGTGAGACAACAGAACGTATGTTTTACAAGAAAATAGGAAGAGATTTAGCTCATGGTAGATACGGCCGTGGGAACAGAACACATGCAGTGTTCGCCTTGGCAATATTAGTACGACGCCACATAATTTTATCCAGTCTCGCTCATAAATATAGCACCTAACCCCATTATTGTTGCAAGAAAGCGAACGGTAGAGGCACGGCACGGCTTTCGTGAAACCGCTACTTATTTGTCTACGGATGCCTTATGAAATGTTACAGTTGTGTTATAAACCGCGAGCAGCTGGCGGAGCGAAATGTTGAAGAACAAAGAGCTACATACCAGTAAACGATATAAAAATTGCTGAGTAAAAAGGTGGTTATACCCGTTTTTACCACCTTGTGTTGATCGCTATACAATAAAATGGTGTTTTATGATGATGAGCAAGCCAATAGGTACACTAGCGCGACCACGACAGACGACCCAGGATGCGGCGGACGACCTGGCGTAGTTTTGATTAAAAACAATAAATATAAGCCTTTTGTCGTTACGGGTAGTCAGAATCCCGAAAGTGTGACAAGCAGTCTTATCAAGGGGTATCGTATTACCCAGTAACTGGGTTGTGGAGGTCAGCAAGGCAGTCGCCCCATGTCAAATACTGGTATTAAGCTGCATCCGATTAGACTGGAAGCCGACCCCAACATATAGTTGGGAGAAGGCTAGGCAGATGATGATGATGCATCACTTAAGCTACGGTTTTCTAGAAAAGCGGTGGCCGCCACATAACGGCCGCAGTGACGACTATTATGAAAAAACTTTTTAGTCCGTTGTTTTTTTTTTTTTGTAATAAAGTTTTTATTTTTCACTTTAAATAATTGTACTTACCCCACACAAATTCGTATAAAACTACTTGCTATGTAAATATCAGTGACAGGAAGTCATTATAACATCATCAATATAAACTAAGTGGCAAAATTACGTATTATTGAAGCTAACTTAAAAACTACCCACGCAAAGTTACAATCGCCGTCGAGTCGCTTTAGAATTGCCGGAGATATCGCGTAACCGACTTCAAAAAGGAGGAGGTTCTCATTTCGACCTTGAAAACCTCCTCCTTTTTGAAGTCGGTTAAAAATGATGGCAGCCGGGTTTGACTTTACTATGTCAAAAAACGCTCTCTAGGAAAACACACCAACTTACTTTCATAAAAATAACGTATGAGTGACGTCATTCGCCGGCAAATTGCGGACGCTTAATGGCGGCCACCGCTGTTTTCAGGAAACCGTAGCTTACCTTCTAAAAACGAAAACTTAATAGTAGATAATTATTAGTATTATAACGCCCATTCTATAAAATTCAACGAACAAAATATACAAAGAATCTTAAAAAAATCACGTACCCGTAAAGTTATAATAAAATTGTTTAATTATTCAAAGCGATTGAAAGAATCAAGAGTAATTAAAACGTAATTAAGGACGGCAATGGTTTCAGGTGTCCATTCTAATCTCATGTTCCGAGGGAAGGCAGGCCGGTCCCCGGCCGGTATATTCTGACAGCGACACGACTCATTTTACAACGAAATTATGATATTGTTATTTAACATTTTGAGAACCGTCTTTTTTGTTTTAAAGTCGGCATTGACTTTACAATATAACAATAAGTCTTTTAATTTAAATGAATATTTTCTAAGCTATTTAAATACACACACACGGGATTTTAGCTTTTCAGAGAAAAGATGCTTTTATAGACAGAAGATAAAAGTTAAGCTTCTCAGAAACATTCAATGTAAAGCAAATGAATAAAAAAGCTATCTCATTCCATGAAAGTTTCCTAATATCACTTCAACACAACAATCCCAGAGGCCTATTAAACGAATAAGACCACCCATTTCCCAAATTACATCAGGTACCTATATAGAGGGTCATCTAATACCCTAACACCAGATAATGATCCTGTTAACACAGACGCCGATGTCCTACAAGTTACATCTCCGTAACAGATCGGACACCACACTTACAAGTTACGCCCGGACATGATCGGGTCACCGTTGTCCGGAATAAGGATACCCGCGTGTGCTCTTTCCCACGCTTCTCCACAAGCATGCGACGTTTATTAAGCACTTCACGTTTTTGTTACCTGCAGAGAGATTTATTACTTTTAATTATTTTTCATTGTCCGCCGCCGTTATTCGTCTTAGAGGCATCGCATTAAATTATTATGCTCGGATATGATTTACCGCTGAACGTCGTGTAATTTATGTATTACAGGTTGATAGCGTGTGGTTAGTTTTGTCTTATGAAGAACCGATAGGATGTGTTGTGTTTACGTGTAACTTTTTACCTAATCTAAATTGTGTAATGTGATAATCAACCGAGTTTTTGATTTATTAAAAATTATTAATTTGTTCCCACTGCTGGGACGGAAGCCTCCTCTCTATGAGAGGGAATGGACAATAAAACACCACGAAGGCGGGCGGTCAAGTACGGGTTGGTAGATGTCACATGTCTTCGAATGTTTGGTTCTAGGTCATGCCGGTTTCCTCACGATGTTTTCCTTCACCGTTTTGCGAGCAGTGGTGATAAAATAATTTACACAAAATAAAGCGCTTGTCTGGGTTCGAACCTAGGATGTACAACTCGTAAGCCACAGCCGTTACCTCTGCGTCACGAGTTTTTTATTATAGACTATGAAATCTTTGATTTGTACAAATAATGATATGTTGCTATGTACGCTTTGTAAGACTGAGGCCAGCGTAGATATCATGCCATCAGATGGGGTGGATACGACTGTGAATTTAAAAACTGACTACAGTAACTCACCAAAGATTTTCAAACCACCACAAATCCTAAACCGCCCTTCATCATAACATCACACCCGTCCTCCCTAAATTATAAAATTAATATCATAAACAAGTTGTAGGTACACAAAATAGAAAAATTAAACGTAGGCCCTTCATCGGTATTCACCTCGGTCATAGTAGGGTTCATTAAAATGCGCCGAACAATAAACGGTGGCCCGCGGGACCTTTTGTGAGTGCGCGAGTTTTAACCGCATTTCAATCTGTTCGTTATTATTTCCTCATTGTTTATGGTTACTGTACTGTGAGGTGCTCTTTTGGCTGAAATACAATTTAGCTGTTGTCTGGCTTGTATATGTACCTATACTTACGTAGCTTCAATTCAGTGGGTTGAATCAAATTTGTAAGTAGGGTTGTTTTTAGTATAGATATTTTTGCAGATGACTGGTTAAAAGGAGATGTAAAGTACTGTCAATTGGTGACACGTTGAAACATCATAACTAACAAACTAATAAAGTAATTAGACAGATAGAGAGAAACAACTATTAATAGATATATCAAGTGATCCTTAAATTTAAATCACAACCTAAGTTTAATTACTTCACATGACATTTCTAAGCCAAAATCTTCATGGAAACTGTATGCCCACTAATTTAAGGGTTACATATGACCTTGTTCTTGCAGTGTACGGGTTAATTTATGTGGGGTTACTTCGACCACGTGGTCGCGACAACCGCCCAGGCTCTGTTCGCCATATCTACGGCCGCCCGCCCTCCTCCGTCCGCCCGCCCAGCGGATTTCCATATGCGCCTCGCCGTAAACGCTCGTAAATTAACTACAACTATTATAGAATAATGTTACTCGGTTATATATTATGGTGCTTTTGATTAAAGTTTCAATTAGTTTTACTAAACAGTTACGAAAGGAGCGGAAAAATTAAAAAGTTTTATTGTCGGAATGTTTTATTGGATAGTTATAGGTAAAGTGAAATAGGATTTGTTTATAATTTTCCGGTGTTCAAAATGAACTGCTTTCAAGGAATCTTTTGACATGCTCTTTATTTTATACTGAAACAAAAGCTAAAGTACCTAATATATTTGCAACATAAAAAGGAATTAATGTTATTTTTTTGGCAATTTATCAAATTCACATAAACCAATAGAAAAGGTACTTTCAAAAGCCAGAATGTAGATATAGGTAAACTAGTCGATTTCCCAACGCTCGCGCTAGCTGGCAACATATGGGTTAAGATATTCGAGTGAGCTCAGACACGGCCCATTCAAAAGGCGCTCTAAACGGAAGGATACGAGCCGTAAAATAGGATTTCATGCATGCGTAGCTTTGTGTGAACAAATATGTACGGTTGACAACGCACGACCTTTGCCAATAACCCCCGGTGAATAAAAAAAATGATTTCATATTCCGTTTTTGAAAAGTTGAATGTTTTTACATTAGGTAACGCTCCCCTTTATGGATTACGGAGGGAACTTGTAAATGGATTATAAAATGTTTTTTTCAGCAACCGCCTGCAACTGTTTGCGTTACACATCGATACTAATATTATAAATTCGAAAGTAAGTCTGTCTGTCACCTTTTCACGCCTAAACCGCTAACCGGATTTCGATAAAATTTGGCAGAGAGATAGATTGCATCCAGGGGAAGGACATAGGATAGTTTTTATCGACATACCTCGCGGGTGAATCTGCGGGCGGAAGCTAGTAATACATACAGGACATCGACGTGCAAACTAAATCCATGAATTCAGCATATGATTCTAGACCTCACATTACACTCACGTTATCACAAAAATATTAGCTGTTTCATAGAAAAATGCAATACCTACGCAGTCAAACTGTATGGAACAGCATTTTTTTTTAATAGCCGACTAAAAATTTAAACGCAGAGGGGTTCAAATTCATGTACTGAATCCATGATAACAGGTTGCGCGTTCATGTCCCTGACACCCTGTATACATATAACAGTTATACATATAACATGCAGTGTACAGTGTACCTCAGTTACTACGACAATAAATGAGACATAGGCAATACAAACGGAGGGGCCAGTAGTTAAATAATAACAGCCGCACAGGTCGATCGATCAGGTTAAGCTAAGCTTGCCGCGGTTGGTCTGTGGATGGGTGACCATCTTTACATGCCTCGGAAAGCACGTTAAGCCGTTGGTCCCGTATGTCATTCGTAGATCCTTGACAGTCGTGACAGGTAGTCAGTAGCCCGAAAGTCTGACAACCAGACTTACCAGGGGTATCGTATTACCCAGTAATTGGGTTGTGGAGGTCAGATAGGCAGTCGCTCCATGTAAAATACTGGTATTCAGCTGCATCCGGTTAGACTGGAAGCCAACCCCAACATAGTTGGAAAAAAGGCTAGGCAGATGATGACAGGCAATATTAAATGCATGGAGTATTTTGGAAACTGCCAAAAAAATCGTAACATCAAAATTAAAAAGGTTTTTTTTTTTTTAAACAAACTAAATAGTAGTGGTGGACCCGACTAGGGGTTTTGCTAATCTTTGACTAGCTATAGTGTAACTATTGGATATATTTGATTTAATTTTTGTATGCAAGCTGGAAACGTCAGTGATAAAAAGTAACCGACCTAGTTGAAGAAAAACATTTAGTTACATATCTGTTTTTCTTCAACTAGGCGTCGTAGACATAAACAACTCAATAAAAATGTTTCAACGTTTTCTTTCAACTACGTAGTAATGTTATCATTAATCACTACAAAACCGATCACAAAGGACGTATTTTTTGCTTAGAACCAAAACAGTGCAGAAATGTAATATGAAATCTCATTGATGCACAGTTTTTCATTAATGCACTGTTTTTTATTTTTTATTTAGATATAAATTTACCACAAAGGTTTAATGTCTCCCATTAAGTTTAATATAAAATGTATGCATAATCGGGTGAATAAAACCGACTTGGTGAAAAAAAAAACAAATGGCGCGCATTTCGTACCATTGTAAAACTTTGATATTTCATATTAAGGAAGAAAAGTTTTAAAAATGGAAATAGACAGCGATAGCAATATGAATTCAACTCCAAAAAGTATAAAAACAGCTGCAAATGAAATTGTTAATAACCTTTTGCCGCAAAAGTCGCGGGATAAGTATTTATAAGCTTATGAAACCATTGTTTTCATTAACTTGAGTTTTTATTTTGAGTAGGTATATTTTATCACGGTAGGTGGATTGGTAGTTAAAAGAAAGTAGATTACGCACCTTGCTAAAGTGAGTAATTAATGCACTCGTGTTAATTTAGTGTAACTCTCGTGCATTAATAACTCACTTTGCGCTCGATGCAACAATCTAATATTATCATCACATTTCGTAAAATTTTAAAATTATGGAAATTTGCATAAATAATAAAAAAGCTTCAATATTCAAACTAGTCAATTCAACTATGATAATGATAAAACAAAGCGACTATAACATTCATTCAAACAAGCAGTTCCAACGAGCACATTTGAAATCTAAACCACGTCCAGAACAGCAAACCATAACTTTAACCTAACAAAAACAGAAAATTACACGCGGATAAATAACACTTTTATGTTAGCTTCAGTGACCCTCACAGATTCATACAGAGAGCACTATTCTCAGAGCAATCAGCCACTCATACGTGTGTCTGCTCGTCCCAAGTGCCCCATTGCACACTCGTTTTGAATATTGCATTTAGCACTACTATCTCTACGACTTTTAGAATCGCTCCCTGCTTATGCTTTTAGCTGACCTTTTTGTGACATACAGTTTTATGCTTTTTTGAATGCGTGGGCTGTCGTGGTAATTGAAATGGGTTTATATTTTTTTATTAAGTCAATGCTACGATAAGCTGTCCAGTTTGCATACATTTTTATTTAGATTGTGTAATTTTAGTGACTTGTTAACCTGTTTAGTCTTCGTTAGCCAGTTCTGCTAGGCCCTCATTTTTAAAACTATGTAGACTATCGATTAAGTGACATTCGACTTCCCACCCGTTGATCTTCGACTTCAACCAGCTTCTACCACGAGCTTCACCCACGTATTGAACTAAATAAATTAAATAAATATCTTTATTTCCCAAAAATACAGATAATTGTACTTTAATTTACAATTTTAAATGTTCAAAACGTGGCGTGGGTGTAAACAGTACGTTATGCTAGTAATTAGCGTCCAAGTTCCTAGTAATCCTTAACAAAGCCTATTTAAGTTAGTTTTTAGGCAACACAGTATAAACACTTTGTGAAAAAAGCATAATATATTTTACATTTTTGCTATGGACTAAGCTAACGTACCGTATAAATATTATTTTGTCCCCAAACACCACCAATGAATATTTCCCTCTTTATAATATCACCGGTATAGTGACCCTGGTAAAATGCATTAACATGGACGAACTGAAAAGAGTAGGTTGTGTAAATAAACAGCTGAATTAAATAACAAAAGACAGGCCAGTGATCTGTATTCATTGTGGGTACTTCCAGGAATACGGAATACCAATTAATATAAACGGAACGGAACATCAGACAATAGGATCAAAAGATATTGTCAAGAGCAATGGCATTTCATCTCGCTATTGACATTGTTTGCATTTCGACTCAACAGTAGTAATCTAAGTTACTGGTTGGATTGTGGAGAAACTTGGACGGAACTATAGAGCTAAGCGTATCCATTTAACTAATGCACTGTCGGACTATTGGTCTTGGTGCAAACGAGGCACTTTGTTCCCTGAGTAACATATTAGCTACGTTACTTACTCGCGTACTTAGTCTTTCCAGTGTTTACAATGTCTGCTACTTCGTAACTTGGGCTGAAGACTTGGACGAACATTGTGAATGTGTAAATAATAACCGACTTTGTTGTTAAGAGCCTACAGCTAAAACTCAAATGGTAAGTATTAGAATTTGATAATCTCCATTTATAAACACGGATCAACAGTTACAACGGCAACATCACAGATGATCTTGTTAGTCCAATAAGTATGAGTTCCGCTTTACAAAATCGTAACTAAACAATTGAATTACTAAGGCTACATCTAAAATTCACGACATAAATATTCCCAGTTTTATAAAACGCCCTTGTAGAATTTTTCAAACACAGTCAACGAAAACAATGATTAAATTTCATGCTAAAGCAATTTAGGCCGGGTAGTTTGAATGCGGCACTGGCAACGTTATTAGTTCCAATTAACGTGGTAACCTCAGCACATATATGGGCAATTAAATGGAGTGATACCTTACTTCCATTAGTACCTCGTGTGTGTTGTTTACATCAATTAACAACCATGTTAATTTTAATGCTCGCATCTGTTGCCCGCTTTGTACGGCGTGCCTTCACTGACTCGCCGACTTACGATAACACAATTAATTGTGTCGCACAATTCATCTCTTTGTTTGTCATTTACAATTCATTTGCGTAAATCATAATTAATTTTTGTTACTTGTTTAAGTGAGCAGATGGCCGATGCTCGTTAATGATGCGGTTCAGTTGTATTCATAGATAGTTGTATTGATACTATTTGATAGACTCGGCTCGGCTATTTTGGTTGGATGCGCTGCGCATCATGCGCATTTAAATAATGATATTGGGAGGTTCTGAAAATAGAGATAATTGTCACTTCTCGTTCAAGCAAGCGATTTTATTTACTTCCACATTATGTATGTTTACTTATCTAGAAACTTGAAATTCAGTTGATCTTCTTCAATTTGGCTGCAATGACTTTTAAAATAACCCTTGCTACGTTGCTACATCAGACATTATCATATAGTAGGTGGTGTGCTAAAACAAATCATCCAGTTAGTCACCTGACTTCTTCTGTAATGACAGCGCTAAAAGTCAATTATAATAAGTTGAAAGCTCAATTACTGCCAGAGTATTAGATAAGTACCGACTATGAACAAAACACGAATGGTCTTGACCTGGTGATAGGAGACATTACATTTCTCACACAGAACTTTTCAAATAAAGGGTGAAAACTAAACAATAAAAATACATAGGTCCACAAAATGTCCATCTACACAATACCTTAAAAAGCATATAAATAGAACCGTTCACCAATATATCTTAAGGTTATATAACTGTGCGGTATGGACGTTAAGCTGGAATGCAATGCCACAGGTCGTCGTTTTTACGCTCCCCTTTAATGTTATTTCCTCGTTTATGACACTATAAAGACGATACCGGCCACTACGCGTAATGAAATCTTGTGTTCAATACCTTCAGACACGGCTAACAAAGGAATATTTCAGTAAACATTAGATTAATAAATTATATCGCTTTAAAGCGGTATGAGCTGGACTCCTTCAAGAAAAACTGATCTTTAGCAGCTTCAAATAGAGATAAGTCGAAAGAGAATAGAGAGGCCTTTGCTCTACAGTGGGACATAACAGGTTTTTTATAATGAGTATTAAAAGGATCTTTCAAACTACATAGTATACAGTGATTGTAATATTTTGCTGGGTTATTAGCTGAGATTGGTCTGTATGGGTAAATCAGAAACTTGTAGTTTGTTCAACGGAACTATGGCATCAGTTCTAGCCGTAGATGACTGTTCACCGCCCTTTGTGTTTATATCTGTAATTTTTGCGGTGTACACAGTAAAAAGTATTCTATTCTAGGAGCCCAGTGGTAACGGCACGACTTACGAGTTGTAGGTTGTAGGTTCAAACCCAGACTAGCGCTTTACTTTTTACATGTGACATTTACCAACCCATACTGGGCCTGCGTGGTGGATTACGGCCCACTCCCTTTCACTGAGAGGAGGCACGTGTCCCAGCTGTGGGAACATTATAATGTAGGCTGATTATTCTATTCTATAGGATACCTATGTATACGCAAAACTATTCGTCATTTTCAACAACTGTAATATCCGAATCTGCCAGAAACAGATAATACAAGTCAATAACACATCGCCAAGTATTTGCCTATGTTCGATGCACTGCGTACAGACACGTAGGTACATTACCACACACGTCATCTTTGCACTGCGCCCGCATACCTGCTAATCTAACATTCAGGATACGATAGTTCTACCTGAGTAACAACAAATGTTAGTACAGAAGGATCATTGCAAGTAAACATTTGAAACGATTTCGAGGGGCTCGTGGCTAAATAATAATAGGCGTAAGAGTCGATTTGCAACGCTTGCTGAGTTTGGTCCGTAGATCAGTGACCATTCCAATCCGTAACATACTGAAACCCCTCCGTGTCTCAGAAAGCACGTTAAGCAGTAATTGCTCCGCCTTCGTAGATCTTTGACAGTCGTTACCGGTAGTCAGAAGCCCGAAAGTCTGACAACAAGTCTTGCGAAGGGGAATCGAGTTACCCATGAGTAACTGGGTTGTGAAAGTCAGATTGACAGTCGCTCCATATAAGGTATGGTATTATAGCGAGTGAGGGAGCGGGAGGGAGCGGTGCTGTTATTATGAGTGATGACCTTTAGCCGACGCGACCATATCAGTCCGACGACGCCGGCTATCGTCCTTGAGGGTAGTTCAAGAATCACGAGTCGCCTAATTCGCGCATGCGCCCTTCGAATTTTTCGTTTTGTGGATATTTTGATAAGTTATTAATTTTGTTTGTGATAGGACTATAATATAGGATGACAATAGTTATAGCTTAGTGAAGTGGAGTGACGCTCTATAGGGTTTGTTATATTGGTATGTAGGTACCTATACTACGTGTGACAACATTGAAATCAAATTAATATTTTATATTCATTCATTCCTACTGAAACATACATTTAATATAATGAGAATTGCGCGTTTCTCAAAAAAAAATTCTAGTAGGCAGTACTTCTGTACAATCCTATTGCATGTAAGTAGTGCCTCTCGCCTATTATTTACCCATTACTTACTTAAGGGTATTACCTAACACTCGAACCGCTGTATTACGTATTGATATTCAATTAATGGTACAGCTTGAATATCTAACGTTAGTGAGCTTAGATTCCGCGAGGGTTATTTCAATATAACCTACCTACCTACCTGGTACATATACCGGTGCCTATTTGGTCATTTCAATTATGGAACAGCCATTTGGGGGTGCAAGCTTTGCAACTTTAGCGTGAGTTTGTTTCGTGTCTGTTATTCACCGACAAATTGTACCTAGTTGTAGGTCCTACTCACCTCTTCGGATGTTTATTTGCCTTCTCGTCATTTTCAGACAGACTTACTTTTAGGTCAAATTTAGCGATTCAATAATGACTTACAGGCAGGGCTTGGAACCGGTGCCAAAAGCACAGGTTCTGTATCGGTAATAAGCGGTTCGTGTCTGGGTACCGGTTCCAGACGGCTACCGGTACTCCACCTAACAAGTACCGGTACCTGATTTAGATACCCAGCGCGTATGTTCCACAAATCTCATATTTGTACATGAAACCTGGTACGGTTGCCTACCTAGAAATAAAATTTTATTATATTTCTAATACCTATTAAATATCATATATACCGATGCTGATTAAAAATACCAACAGTACAGGTACTACGTCTAAACCGGTACCAATAATACAGTACTATTCCGGTACCGGTATCGCACCAAGGCCAATGGTACCGGTTCCCAAAAATACCGGGATTTCAAGCCATGCTTACAACCAACAAACCTAATTAACAAACCTTACATTCCAAATTCCAAGAAAGCTTAAAAATAACAGCGAGTCTAACGATCAAAACGCTAAAACAAAGTAATCTAACTAAGGTTAAAGGTTAAAGCATAAAGTACTAAGAACATTAATACGATTAATAACTTGACAATTTGGTACTTGGTAAAACTGTGTATAACATCATATTTTGATGTAAATTAATACAATCATAATGGTTGTCAAAGTATCGCACGACGCCCTGGAGGCTGTGGTAATGTAACGAGGTTACGAATTTGTTATCCCCCTGGGACGTAACCCACTGCCGGCTCACCCGGTTCATCCATAGAGGTTCTTTATGATATTTTCTTCATGCTATCCCCCACTTGAGGATAGCAAGCTGCTGTTAGATTTGTTAAGTTATTTCGCGCTTGTCTACACGTTAGTACTTTCGTGTGTCCCTTTTTAGGGTTCCGTACCCAAAAGGTAAAAACGGGACCCTATTACTAAGACTCCACTGTCCGTCTGTCTGTCACCAGGCTGTATCTCATGAACCGTGATAACTAGACAGTTGAAATTTTCACACATGATGTATTTCTGTTGCTGCTATCAACAAATACTAAAAACAGAATAAAATAAATATTTAAACGCCGAAAAAAAGAGTTATTCCGTTCTGATCCCCTGAATCGCCCCTCCACCCACCTCGGTCCCCTGCTTGATCGTCTTCTGTTTAAATCTCTGTCTTATCCACATTTTATGTAAGTTTACTCTTTTTGACAGGTAAGTACAGTCAAAAGAAATTAAAAGTTTCATGATTTACAATTTTTTTTGTATCTATACAAAAAAACGTGTTTTTTGCGGCATTTTTGCCTTCGTGCGCGAGTCCGACTCGCACATGGCCAGTTTTTCTGTTTCGTAATTAAACTGGGGAAATTGTGTTGATATGTTCACGCTTGCTGTCCCTTAGGGATCAGGCAGACAGCTTAAATTTTTAATCCTACACGGTCTGAAGCCTGTTGTCATTTGTCAGGCATTATATTTTGCGGACTAACAACGACAGGTAACCGACATAGCCCGAAGAATTGCCAAACTTAAGTGGCAGTGGGCAGGTCACATTGCTCGCAGAACAGATGGCCGATGGGGCCGAAAGAAAGGTTCTGGAGTGGCGACCGCATACCGGAAGACGTAGCGTTTGAAGGCCTCCCACAAGGTGGTCCGTCGACCTTGTGAAGGCCGCAGGAACCCGTTGGATGCGAGAAGCACAGAACCAGTCAAAGTGGAGGTGCTTTGGGGAGGCCTCTATGTCCAGCAGTAGATGTCTTTCGGCTGATGATGATGATGACTAACAACGAATCCGTAGTGGTATTCACAGTGGTCTTTTACTTCAACTAGGTTAAACTAATTGGGACCAGAAACTACACCTAAAAGTTACTGCAACCATTTCCTCATAGATAGCATATAATACAGTTTTGGCATACTTAATGAGTGCTAAGGCTTAAGGGTTCTAACATTGTTGCTTTATGTGGAATACCTAGACGGCCTGCAAAGAACTTACATAAATAATACTTGCATAATAAAATTTGAGGTTTTAATCGACTCTTAAATTTTAATAGAGTAGATATTTATTTAGATAATAACACCATACAGGGTGGCAGGGTCACCGACCCGCAAACAGTAACCATGAATTTAACACATGATTCTAGACTCTATCTACGCCAAGCGTAGAAAAAAATTGCTGTTCTATACATTTTGCCCGCGTAGGTATTGCTCTTTTCTATCAAACACCAGGTTTTTTTTTATAACCTACGTAAAATTTCAACTCAAGGGGTTCAGAATCATGTGCTGAATCCACGGTAACAGGTTGCACGTCCCTGCCACCCTACCTGCTAGCCTGCTACCTGTATGCGTGTGTGTGTGTGCTGTAACAATTCCCCAAAGTCTAGAATAGAATGATGAGATTAAAATGCATAAAAATATTGACTTTCAAATGAACTATTTTAAAGTAACACAGTATTTTGATACAAAATAAAAGCGACACAGTTCAGCAATAAATAAATAAGCATAAACTTTGACATAACTGCAAGCAAGCAAGCCTCGAACGCGTTCCTAACATACAGAGCAGCACTTTTAGAATCGGAAAGTCATTTGAAAGAATTCACAGTGTATCGGTATAAAGTCGGAGGTGACATGGCTGAACACGTATCTCCGCTAATCCTTTATCCGCTCCCGGGAAAAGTGTTGCTTTAAGCAGTTTATTTTAGTGCCAATAAAATAGAGAAGAATATTCGGAAGTACCAAACATTGCACATTAATACTTCTTGATGCTTGATTTTTTAATAAAGTCAAAGTTAAACCATTTATTTCAGGTAGGCGATTAAAATGCACTTTTGAACGACAACATCAACAAGAAAATGGAAGTGATTCTAGTTGCCTCTTGCAAAAGGTTTTTTTGTATAAAGAAGAATAATAGAAGAAGTATCTAATATTATTTTCATGCAGAGTATCAAAATAACAAATAAACTTTTTAACAGTTTTCAGGAAAAGCGTCATTTAAGTCTTATGTGTTTTATGAATTCGAAGGTATATTTGCAAAAGAAAATGGACATAATTAATTAATAGAACGACTTATAATTAATTTTACATCAAAATCAAAAATTAAATCGGTTTATTAAACAATACATTATGTAATATCTTTATTTCCTGCAAAACTTAATCTTATTTTTATTTTTTTAAAGATAGTATCCATATTATTCAAAATAAACCACAAACATCTCGCCAGTAACATCTAAACTCGCAGCATCCACATTCAGAGCAAAAACTTACCATCTTGCAACCCTTTAGGGGGTACCAGGCAAGTTTGCCGCGCCAGCGTTTCCCAGCGTTTCGTCGCAACTATTGTACGATTTCTAACTCTACTCCCTCCAGTGTATGTGTACGTTTTTCACTTGTTATGTACGAATGATAAAAACGTGCCACGAATCCGAATGCAGAATCGAGTTAAGAAACGAATGTATGTGAAGATCAAAATAAATGTTTTTT
Organism: Oligia latruncula; assembly: GCA_948474745.1. NCBI lineage: Eukaryota > Metazoa > Arthropoda > Insecta > Lepidoptera > Noctuidae > Oligia > Oligia latruncula. Next base: position 9,987,964 of record OX419688.1, read on the forward strand.
TTAGATTATTATTCTGTGTGTATTACAGAAGTTCCATTGAATTTCGGCAACCTTATTATAAGTAATAGTCGTTTATGCTCAGGGTGGAAAATAGCTTATTCTTCTCTGTTTAGTCTCCGTACCTCAAAAGGAAAAAATGGAACCCTTTCACTTCGTTGTCCGTCCGTCTATCTGTCAAGAAAGTGGAAGTTAATATCGAATCTACGGTCCCTTGGAGCTATAAAAACATCAAGCTTCTAAGTCAACGCTATAAAAATTCGGTCATTTAGGCGACATATTTTGATACTCGCGTATAATTCAAAACCCCCGTGGACCTAGAATCACGAAATTTGGCAAGAAGTAAGGTCTCACAGCACAAAGTAAAGGAAAAGGTCCGAAAGTCTTTAATTTGTAGTTTTATACAATTTTCTTTTTTTTTTTGTGATTACAAACCTACATTAGCCGTTGGAGAATTGACCGTGACGTATATTGATCTATAGGAGAAGATTTTTTCAACTATTTGGGATAAATTCATCCGAACTACGGAATACTTTATTGTGCGCGGTCAGACACGCACTTGGCTGGTTTTTTTTTATTTTATTTTTAAACGGGACAAAATATCCAAATAATATACCTACTGCAAAAAATCAAAAGTCAAACGACACGGTGGCATTCAATGAAATATTTTATCTTTCGCTCAATGTGACAATTTTATTAAAACATACCTTTTTATGCTGTTCGGTCACACACAAACTATTTAAAAACATCGCTGAAGGTAAACGCAATGCTCATATTTATTTTATAAAAGTTACACACATCAAAAGTGTCTAGGGATCAACATATATTTTTGCAATAACTTTTCTCCTGATTGATATTAATTAAAATTTTCTTTAAGGATTCATCAAATAAAGTGTTTTCGTTTGTCACAGTAACGATAAACCAAGTCACCTTTGCATTAATAAAGAAATTTGCCATTTTCCTAATAAAGGGATTTTTGACATTTGAACCACTAACACAAAAGTTCGAAAAAAAGACTGAAATAACAGTTTTCTTTAAAATTTTATTGGGTAACTTAAACAATTAATAATCCGTGTTTCTACCGCGAACACTAACAACACAAGAACATCGGTTTGGCATACTCAAAATGAGTTCATCCAAATCACGCTGTGGAATGGCCGCCCATGTTCGTTGCAACAACAAAAAAAGGTCTTCTTGCGACTGGATACCCTCCATATTCGGCAGAGCTCTTCTCTGTAGCATATCCCATGCATGCTCAATCGGGTTCAAGTCTGGCGACTGAGCAGGCCAGGGCAGGACATTGATGTTAGCTGCGGCGAGAGTCTGTCTTACAACTCTTGCGGTGTGCGGTCGTGCATTATCATGCATTAACTGAAATAAGGGACCGATTTGCACTTGTAGAGGAACGATGACGTCTGATACAATCGTCTCAGCATAAATTTGAGCGTTGAGGTTGCCTCTGATCCAAATCAACTCAGTTCTTCCGCCGATCCAAATACCCGCCCATACCATGATGGTTCCACCACTATAAGGATGGACTTCCTGGCAGGATTTTAATCGCTGTTGGCGTCCAGGGGTTCTCCAGTGTCGTATACGTCTTGTATCCGGTCTCATACCAAAACGAGACTCATCAGAAAAGCACACGAAACGCCATTGTTCTTCTGCCCAATTTCTGTGTTCAAGAGCCCATTGATATCGAATCCTACGATTGTGCATTGCTATAGGTTCACTTCATGCAAGCGGTTTCTGACTGTTTGGTCGCTAATTAAGTTCCCTGAAGAGTGATGAAGCCTCACGGCTAACATCATGGCGGTTATTGTTGGAGCTCTTCGAGTTAAGATTTGAATGTATCGGTCTTGTCTCCGTGTGGTGCAGCGATACCGTCCTCCATGGCGCTCAGCCACGGTACCAGTGCTTCGGTAACGTGTCCAAAGTCGACTGATAACACTCTGACTTATATTCAGAGCTAAAACCACAGTACGTTGCCGGGAACCAGCTTCTATCATTCCCACGGCTCTGAGCATTTCTTCCCTGCTTAAATGACGTCGCCGCTCCATAATAACGTTGGTTTTAATCAGTAGTAGGGAAACAGTAGCACTAATAATGTCTTCAATGCGTTGTATGTTTTTATAGGGAAAATATTGACTGCTGATTTTCATCTTTTACTCGAATTTGATTCACAGTTCCTGATTCAAATTATGAAATGCACCAAAAAGGATCCATATAAATTTATAAAATCATAAATTTATTACAAAGCCACATCTCAATCTCAAGAAATCCGCATAAAAATGCTTGATCCCTAGACACTTTTGATGTGTGTATTTCAGTGGAAATAAAGAAATGATTTTGATACTTTGCGGGAGAATAAACGCTCCGCGACGTAATAACAATAAAACTGCTATTGTGTTTCGCTCAGTGTCTTTCAATGTGTTAAATACTGGACACAATACTGTACAACATATTTTTATTAATGCCTTATATATAACAAAGTCATATCCCTCAGACTTACAAGATACAGTAAAAATTAAGTATAAATACGTTGGGTACCCGTGCAAAGTTTTGGGCGGTTAACTTTTCTGCTCTCTTACCCATGCCGGGATTAAATTTTAAACTTCTACTGACTATCCTCATGAAGTTGAAATGAGTTGAATTTATAGACTGTACTTACGAATTTAACTTGGGCTTAGTGTGACATTTATTTAAAAATACTGCAACGGCCGGCCGGCTAGGCATATAATCGGACTTCTAAGCGGGGTTGGGTAATCTACCCCTAACGTAAACATAAGGGGTGTTTGTCCATCTGTTTGTATGCAGTAAAAAGTTTTTATAGCACTGTGTGACCTAACCCGCACTTAGGTCACGCTTTACTGTGACTTAAGTAGTCCATTTTACACAGAAAAGCGTGACTTAAGTGCGGACTTAGGTCACACGAGCTATAAAATAGTAGGTAGATATAGATAGGTATGACTTAAATAATCTATCAATACATGGCGTTTAATTCACACCGTGTAATAATGGACTACTTTAGTCACACGTATCGTAATGTATTGGTACCTACTATTATTCTGTCTGTTTAGAAAAAAGTAAATTCGAAATAACTTTTGTTCGGCTGAAAGTAAACCCATGTTGTGATCTTTATCAACAAGTTAGGTACTTTAAATTCAAAGATACGAATACTAGAAAAATAACAAACTCATACAGCAGCGAGGCGTAGTTGCCTAGCTTATTTACCAATTTTATTCACAAATATATACTAAATTGAAAAAGTCAATATAGACATAGGACGAGTGCTCTTTCTATCATGCGTTTGTCTGAATTGTAAGGCTAAGCGCGCACTGCGATGCGATTTATTAATCGCATGTTTATGCGAAAGAAACTTAAAAAAAAACGACTTCCAAAAAAAAACACTACAAAGTGAAAAATAACTTTAATTTCGGAAGTCGGTGTCGTTCGTTTTTTGACACCGGTTGTTTTTTTTTTGTAAATAAGTTTTTTATTTTTCACTTACCAAGTTGTACCTACCTACCCCCACAAAAATTCATATAACACTACTTGCTATGCTAATATCAGTGACAGGAAGCTATTAAACACATCTGCCTACTCCTTTAAAGGGTACAGGCGTGATGTTATGATGTGTGATTGCGTAAACAATGCATACTTAAGCGACAGGAGCAATCGCGGTTGATTTGCTGGCATTTATTGAAGAGTTCCGTTATCTGATTTTCGTGGTCCAAAGGTTATGCACAGGTAGTAGGTACAGTATTTTTTTTAAAGTAAAACGTCTTACACTGGGCTAAAAATAAACATATCAATCAAACTTCATCATCATCATAATCATCTTCCTGTCCTTGACCATGTAACTGCTTGGGGTCGTGCAACACGTTTTCTTCTTCCATTCTCCCCTCTCAACCGTCACACTATAATTCAGATCCTTTTCTTTCATATCATCGTCACACAATCCACCCAAACTTGAGCTATAGAAAAAATTGGTACAATGCTGCTGCAACTGTTGCAGCTGCATACCTACAACGGCTACAAAAAACAGATAGGTAGTTTTTACTTACATAACTTAACATAATCATAAGGGCCCGGCTCAAGGCTAAGTATTAACAGCCGCACGGGTCGATCGATCAGGTTAAGGTACGCTTGCCACGGTCGGTCCGTGGATGGGTGGCCATCTTTACCATCTCTTTGTGTCTCGGAAAGCACGTTAAGTCGTTTATCCCGGCTGTCATTCTTGGATCATTGACAGTCGTCACGGGTCGCCAAAAGCCCGAAAATCTGACAACTAGTCTTATTAAGGGGTATCGTGTTACCCAGTAACTGGGTTGCGGAGGTCAGATAGGCAGTCGTTCCACGTAAAATACTGGTACCTGCATCTGGTTAGACTGGAAGCCGACCCAATAAATAGTTGAAGCAGCAATAGGCTAAGCATTGGATGATAAAATAATATAATCAGCCATAAAACATAATGTTCATGGGAACATTAATTAATGTTCCCACTGCTAGGACATAGGTCTCCTCTCAGTGAAATGAAGTGGGCCATAATCCACCACGCGGACCCAGTGCGGGTTTATAGATGTCACATGTCTTCGAATTTTTGGTTCTAGAATACGCTGTTTTCCTTCACCATTTTGGGAGCAGAGGAGATGAAATAATTTACACAACATAAAGCGCGTGACTGGATTCGAACCTACGACCTACAACTCGTAAGTCGCCGCCGTTAACCCAGGGCCACCACTGCTCTCAGAAAAAAAACTTACGTAAAATTAATAAATAATGGAAAACCAGTAGGTGCGTAAGAGCAGCAGGCGGCCTTTTAAAAAAAAACACATTGTGAGTCGCTAAAGTAACAATTTACACTCAGTGGAACCAATTTGACAGTGACAGCGCCTACGCGTCTTTATGTCGTTGCTGTAAGGATTGTTTCGAGGTACTAGTGTTACCACTAATATACTATACACAAATGAAGCATAAAATATAATCATAAATAATTTCATTATCAAAAATATAATACATAGAAAATACAAATAAACCAGCAGAAACAAGTGTGGCTAGCAACTGGCAATCTTCCCTCTATTATGTAATCGATTGGGGATGTTATTGCACAAGTTCGCGACTTTATTGATAGAGTTGCCAAAGTAATTCCGATAGACACTGCTGTATTCAATATTACTCCCAAGGAAAATAAATATTATATTTGTAGCCTGTTTTTTCGTTATGGACTAAACACACTTCAAACGTATCCGTTCATGGTGTGGTGCTGTTATAAATTAACTACACTCGTGTACCTAAATAGTTATTAGCAAGTTCAACAAAATAACACGTTATAGAAGGCAGACTAAATGCAATGATTGACCTAATCATTTTCCATGTCTACAATGGAAATAATATATGCCATTCTCAAATTACCGCAGCAAAAGCGGCATTGATTTACAAACGTGAAAATGTGGGCCTTAGTGACACACATACGTGAGTCCATTAATGCCTGGCTGCGGCCAAGGCATTTTTTGTACTTTTCTCAAATAGGTAATGCGCGGAAATTTAAAAAATCCAAAATCAATGACGGACAACAATAGTTTTTCACACGTCAATTTGTTCATTCGTTTGGGTTCCGTACCAAAATGGTAAAACGGTGAGGATCAGTCTGTGTGTCTGTCCGTCTGTCACAGCTGGATATCTCAAGAACTACTAATGCTATCAACTTCAAATTTGGAATAGTTTTAGATGACGTTTGCCCAACAGGGACTGAAAGGGGGTCTGAAAAATTCGAAGTGGGGCGGCCTATTAGGGCATGTGGGGTATCATATGAAAGAGCGCAGTTTGCACATTCTCAAACAGTTTTTCTTTTTTTAGGCCTTTTGATTTGGACTTTTGATGAAAAATGTAAAAAGAAATACCATACGTAAGTATAAGTTACCTCCTTGGTTTGGATGTTGCGAAGTAAAAAGTTCGTTCCATTTTAAATTACACGATAGTTATGAGTTTTCATAGTATATTCGGCCGCTAAACACGACAGATGTGGATTTTCATACTAACATTGCCGGCCGCTGCTCGCATGTCTTTGACCAGTACCTACAGCATTTTCGATCTCAAAGAAAGTTGTCAAAATAATGCTCTTTCCAACCATATTTGAGAAAACATAATTTATCATTCTAAAAAAAGGATTACTAAAGTCATTACAACTGAGTTTTTTGGATTCAATATATTATTTTATAAAAATGAACTTATGTAGTTGGATTTTGTAAGAAAAATAGTGCGTTGCTAGAATGTCGAAGATAAAGTAGTTACAATAACTGACGTGTGTACAGCGTGTAAATATCGGAAAACTGAACCTTATCTCGAATAACTCGATCTCACATTTCGAAGAAATTCTTGTCATACCAAAAAGAAAACTAAACTCCACTCACGAAAAATGTTAAACCTTTAATAAAGTTTTTACTGGAACATATTATGTGTACACAGAATATTATTACGCGATATAATATTGGCAGTCCTCTCCCAACTATAGTGAGGAGCATTAGCAAACAGCTTAGACTCTCGACACATAGCACGGCAAACATAATTAATAGAGAGCCGCTTCGTTATTACAACGAAAATAAACTTTGTGCAACGGAGCTCAAAGTAAAATTAGCACAAAGATTTATTGGAAAAAATCGTAAAGGGACAAAGGGATTTGTCCCCAACAGTACTAGGTACTATCGACGACAAATCACTACTGCCTAATCGTCTTGAACAAAATGGCTTCGATGCATTTCAACGGTCGCTCTAAAGAATTTCTCTTTTTAATATGAGCATCGATTCCAATTACAAAAGATCAAAGAATCGCCGCGCGCGGCCCACTTCGTCTTTGTTCAAACGAAAGATGAATTATTCAGAGACCTGGAAACGTTTCAATTGGCCAGCTATAAAAAAGGAAACGGTTCGTTGCCTCTTCCACTAAATTAAAATTTTTCTTTATTTTCGTTTTTAATAAATGTTTTCGGACGATTTTAATTTGGAATAGCGACGTTTAATTAGATATAATCGTATTTATTGTGGTTTGTATTTCACTGTGCAGTGATATGAATACCTAATTCAGTCAGCTGAAAAATGTGTCTAATGTGAAGAGATTAACTATTCAAAACGTTTAATAAGCCAGTGATTTACATTTTAAAATTGGTAAGTAATTATAGTTTTATCAAAAACCTGTTTTTAATTCTGAAACCAGGCTTGCTTAAATGTGTCTCTCTGTGCCATAGCAGCAGCCAGCAATTACTAAAGCCGTTACTGTCTTAGCAGTAAAACTTTAATTAGCATTTGTTATAGCTTAGTTTATATCACTACCGTTAAATTCTTGTAATTTTTAACCAGCCTGGATTTATGAGGGTGACACCTGGCGGGGCTTATGATTGAGAGGGCGGACAGGCTGTACGGGAAATTATTAAAACGTAATAATTTATGCTCGCAATTTGTACGTAACTTGAATTCGTTCCTTGTGTCATTCATCACTGCGGGCCCCGGGATTAATTTTAACAATCATCTGTAAAAACGTTTTTGCCGATTACACACGTCGTTTGGAGCCGTTTTAATAAAATTTTAAAGTCCTGTATATGTCAAGAATGGAGATAAAAATACGGAACCAATGTGTGGTAAACTAGGTAGCTAAATAAATTTCAATTTCGCAAGACATGTTCCGCCACAAGAATAATTTAAGAATATGCTGTAAAACTTTGTTTGTCTAGGGATTTAAAGGTCACATTGCTTGCAAACTTGCAAATTTTCTGGGAAAGAAAAATCTGCTAGGAAAAGACTAGGTGTCGCTGACTCCGGCAGGGCCACCATAAGGGATTTTAATTTTGGTAACACAAAAAATTTGTCGCTAATTACTCGAATTTTATCGCCAAATATCAGAATTTGTCGGTCACTGGTTCAAAAGATATAATGGTTTATAGGTGGACGATCTGGAGTGAGTCTCCCCAGCAGATCTAACTCTTAGATCTAGCTCTTGGACTATACCTTACTAATTGAACTCATTATATCTCCTAAACTAAGACCCGATTAAATTTGTGACTTGGCGACTGATTCCGACTAATTGGCGACAAAATATGGGAGAAAACAGATCTTCGCTAGGTGCCCTAGTTTTTGAGATATAAATGTGGCCCTGGTGGGGTGACTCTCTCCAGATTGGCCACCTATAAACCCTTATATCTTTTGATCTCGTCACCGACAAATGCTGATATTTGGCGACAAATTTCGACTAATTAGCGACAATTTTTTTGTGTAATCAAAATTGAAATCTCTGATGGTGGCCCTGCCAGAGTCAGTGACACAAAGACTAGGATGAGAAAAGAACTAATAAGATAAGAATCAATCATTTCTTTTTTTTTGCTTTAAATGACCGGATTTGGCATTCATAAATACAGTCAGTACATACCAGTAAATATGCTACTGCCTTCTAAACGGACCAAATTTAACGTGAAAACTTTACTAAGATTCGGCTGTAGATATAGATAACTTTTCCGTCAGTGACGGGGCGCCCGCTTCCCGTCGCCTTCCGCCGGGGAAGCCCCCTCGTTAATTTTATTTTTGTTACGCTTCACTTAATCCATTACCGGTTAGAAATGGCCAGAAATTCACAAATCTAACTATGACTGTAGTTACATTTGCCTTGAAGAGAAAACGAATTTCTTATTAAATTTTCTTGACTTCGTATTTTTCGCCGATAGCCAACTGCTACTTGCGAGTGCTTGGGTACTTAGCAGTCATAACCTAGCACCGGCTAGTGTACAATAAAACCTAATTATTATTCAAATCAAGCCCCCTTTTGTTCGTTCATGGGCTGCAATAAAAATTAAATTATACCAAATTTTATTATCTTCCTCTTCGGGCCCATAACTCAGCGAAAATATTCATGAGGAAACTTTTTAACTAGAGATTTGTAATTGTTCTGCAGTTTTTTGTGGGCGTAATTTCATATTGTTGAATAAATTTAGAAGTACAGACGTGTACGGAGCTGCAATAGGTCCATAAAACGGAATTCTAATGTTGAATAATGCTGTAATAGCAGGTATCTAACTATCGTGGTCAGACGGAAAGCGGGGCGGCAATTTATTCCTTCCTGTATTTCAATTACGGAAAAAGACAAGTCACGTGACATCGTTTCAGAAAAATAAACATATCATTTGAAAAAACAAGGAGGAGACTAGTCCTAGAATAAAAGAAGTAACTGTGAAAACTTACGAATATTTATTTACCCAATATGTACCTGTTGAGTTTATGTTGGACATTACTAACATAGGTGAAGGAAAATATGATGAAACCTGGACTAATAGTTAACTAGCGGCCCGCCCCAGCTTCGCACAGGTGCAATTTTTTTTTCAAATTTCCAATATTTTCTTTCATGCAAACCTTGTCCTGGCAACACCGAACACGGCAAAAAGAATTATCCAATTTAGTGCAGTCATTCGGAAATTATGCGCCTACAGACATTTCGGCGACTTTGTTTTATACTAAGTATGTAAGGATAAGGATATAAGTCTCAAATCGGCAACCTGTTTTGAGCAAGCGTGGTCATCAATGTTCATGCCTTTTCTGTTGTAATAGAGTGATATAATTATTGTAAATTATCTGAACAATTAAATGAGCACTATGACGGATGACGTATTATTATGAAGTGTGTTTAGAACAACCACTGACAAATTGAAATAAACAAATGACAATCAAAACGCTACCTAATCGCTTAATCCGCACCTAATTAATCTAAATAACTGTAATACATAGTAAACGGGATGACAACGTAATACGAAACCACTTTCAAACCATACCGCGTTGTATGCCGTAACCCATAGTAATTTGGGTAATTATTTCGTATACCTACAAATTAATGACTACATTGATTTAATAGATATCCTTTGGTTTGCACATCATTTGCGGTTATTATTGCGGTGCGTGTATCGACCCAGACTTACGAGTTGTAGGTCGTGGTTCGATCCCAGGCAGGCGCTTTACTTTGCGTAAATAGTTAAATCACCACTGGCATTGCTCTCAAAACGGTGAAGGAAAATATCGGAAAGAAACCGGCATGTCCTAGAACCAAAAATTCTAAGACATGTGGCATCTACCAACCCGCACTGGGCCTGCGTGGGGGCTGTGTAGCCTCTCTTCGTGCAGTCCACCCCCTGTCGAAGAGAGGCGGCCTGTGTCCCAGCAGTGGGAAAATTATAAGATCATTATGCTTTTTCATCTGTTCATAAAAAAATTAGAAGAAACTGCTATTAAACATACCTACATTTTATGGTATAGGTCCCCGGTGGTCTCGCGGACGCAAGCGCGACTGGTGAGTGTGGATTCGATTCTCAGGTCGAGCAAAAGTGTTATTAAGTTTTTCCATTAGGAATTTCTTAGTAACAGCCCGGAGTTTGGAAGTTTGGGGTGTGACAACCCCGTGCCTCGGGAAGCAGTTAAGTCGATAGTCCTGCGCCTTATGTCTCTCCAAACGTGACTGATTACAGTCCCATCGGAATAAGGGAGTGAGGGAAGAGAGACCTGTGTATGCGCACACACTTGTGCACTATAATATCTCCCGCGTCGAAGGCTAGTCCCCGCTGAGATTGGTCGTCATGGACGGGATTCAGTCTGGGTATGTATAATTGTACACATTAAATTAAAATGATGAGGCAGACAGGAGATCATTAGGGACATCATTTATCTAATAAGATATCGATAACTTTGTTCCACCTAGTAGGTATAATTTCCATGTCCTGGACTGCTATAGAATATTGCTCCTCCTAAAACATACAAAACGACGAACTCTGTTAGATTTTCATCTATTTTATCTAAGTGTCTTTAAAAGAGTTTTGATATTAAAGACCTTCTTAAATCATGTCCTTTGATGTTTATTCCAAACTAGCTGACACGGCGAACTTCGTGCCGCCACAAAATCAATAAATGTTTTGTTAACTTATATGCTGAATTCAATTAATTTTTTATTAAAATAAAAATGAATACTCAACATTAACTTCTCGAGATTTCAAAAAGTTCCATACAAAATGTATGATAAAATGAATTATCTTCATTAGGTTTAAATTTAATTGTGAAATTTTCCCATGTTTTATTAGTTATTCTGCTATTCGGGGCGTAGACAAATCTATGAAAACAAAAATCATAAAAATCAGTCCAGCCGCTCTTGAGTTATGAATGGTGTAACTAACCCAACTTTGTTTTCTTTATATAGAAAACTAGCTTCCGCCCGTGGCTTCGCCCACGATGTATGTCGATAAAAACTATCTTAAGTCCTTCCCCGGGATGCAATCTATCTCTCTGCCAAATTTTATCGAAATCCGTTCAGTGGATTAGGCGTGAAAAGGTAACATACAGACAGACAAACAGACAGATTTACTTTCAAATTTATAATATTAGTATGGATAGATAGACGTCAAATACTTTACATTCTCCTTGTTCTTTAGTAAGAAGGTTCGTATAGTACATAGGTACTTACGAGTACAAGCTCTTCTAGGCCTAGTAAACTCACGTTATACCATAACTAATTAGCCCAAACAAACCTCATGATTGGAATTGACAACTACATAATTGTTTTGACACTTCGCTTTGATTCAATTGCCAAATTCTCAATAGATACAATTACGGTTTAATTGAATCATCATAATGTGAAAGCTCAATTAACGCTGAATGTTGAATTCGGAGTTACGAGACCAAGTTAAACGCGACGAAATACATAGGTACGAGTACCTACGTATGAGTCAGTCCCTAAATATATATTTAAAACTCTAATTAATGCCTAACTTCAATATTTTTAGTCTACTCCTTATGACGCAGAGCATTTTTGACCCCATAAATTAGCGTAGGATACGACAAGGCATGAATAATAACTGCATAATGCCGTAAGCTCGCTGCACGCTGCTACGCAGGTAGCGCAAGTCTACGCACGTAGCGTGCACCTACGAGCTACGCGCGTAGCCGCACGTCTATGGAATTTTCACAATATTAGTAATGCTACGTGTACGAGTATGGATAAGTATAAGGTACGAGTTGAACTTTATAGTAACGGTGTCACTGACACTCTAAGCGTAGTCTGTGCCAAGACTTTTCAAGAAAATTAATAGTGTAGTCCAATTAGGCCATTTTAACAAAGAATATGCATATTCTTTGTTAAACTGTCTGCACTTTGTGAAACCTGCTATTATTACCTCTAAATTAAAACTGGTAGGCAGTTTATTTCTTCTTTCATGACCATGCACAGTCCTAATTACAATAACTACTGAACACCCTAATGGTTTCCAAAATAACCCACATAAAAATAATTTCAAAAACAAAAATAATCAAACAGCTAGATTAAGACTAACACTTTTAATTCGCTTCAAATGGCTACGTAAAGTCAAGGGTCGGTTAACACCCCAAAATGGCGAAAATTTTCCAATCAGCCCCTGTAAATTGGAAAACTTTTATATGCGTTCAAAAGTCCAGGTGTATTTCTATCGTTGGCAAGTTGAAGCTTAGTTTTTGTTCCAATGGTGGTGTCGAAAAAAACGCTTTAATTAGTCGCGATTGAAAATTGTTGCCGTAAAAGTGAAACTCATTTATTGAGTGCAAATTAGCTTTGGTTTTTGTTGACGCTTTGGTGAAAAGATGATAAGTCGGATTGGAAAATAAATTTTCCTGGTGTATGACTTTTGGTATACCACAACATTAGATGCTGTCCACACTATTATAGAAGTACAACTATACAAAAAACGTAGAGAAAACTCGGAATTTGTAAGTGTGATTGCCGATTGACTGTGTGTCTAACACCTATTTGTGTTTGAATAAAAAATACAAAAAAACCTGTAACACATTCGTATTATTTAATGGATGATGAATGGGGACGAGGGCTCCCCTGACCACAGAAAACTTTTTTTTTCTAGTTATTCTTAAATGTCATTGAAAGAAAAATAATAAATCTCAAAAACAACATAAGTAGTACAATACCAGATTTTGCAAACACTTCTTAACTGTAATAAATTCTGGATCCCCCTTTTCCATTCATCTCAAGCTTTCTTAACTACAGACTGAACGAGTTTCCCACTAACCTTCTTAACTCAAACTAAATTCATCGCCAAAATTCTCCAACTAAGACCCAAACTAGGAACCCCTCGATCGCCACTCCGCCACCTCAACACTTGAGCTATACTCGCCTTAACTGATCGGCACAACAACGATGTTATTATTGTCGCAAATTGGTTTTTGGCTCGGTTCGGCCGCGACCGCACCCAGCTCGCGGTCATTAGCCATTTTGGCAGCTACATGAGCGTCTGACTTATGACTTTATGAGATTCCAACGCTTTCTAAATTGCTTTTCACGTACGGTATTATTTCATGTTATATTAAAAGACGCTTGAGAATGGGTTACATACATCTTTTTCCAAACTTATTTATGTTAAACTTCTGCCCGCGACTTAATCCGCGTGAAATTTCCTGTCTTAACATAAAATATTCTATGATACTCAGCAATACTGTAGCTTCCCATTAGTGAAAGAATTTTCGGGAACGCATCATTAGTTTTGAAGATTATCTACCCCTTACATAAAAACTCACATATTTTACCTCTTTAAAATAACTATAGTAAAAGAAAATTATATCACCTAACCATATGAGTAGCGTGAAAATACATGCAAACTTATTGCAAACTTTGTCCGATCTACATACTCGTAGGTATTACTTCTATATCTCCTTCTGTCCCTGAAATTACCGACGAGACAGGCGTCTCTGTCACTTAAAAAAAATCCCAATCAGCGTGAAGTCTACCGTAGCCTACATTTTATATATTCTGGGATATCCGTAGGTATTCGTTCCTTGATTGGCACGGTGCATTAGTAATGGCGGGTGGAAGTCGATCGAATGCGTTTACCTAAGTCGGATCACATCAGAATCTAATGTGTATGTCTATCATTACAGTATTAGTAATGTTAGATGTTCATTCACAGTTAGAATACGATATTACCTATAGTGTATTTGGTTTTCAATATACAGAAAGGTGTGGTCATATTTAAAGGTGTGTACAGACTAGCAAACTAAACAATTTTCTCCATGGGATCAATCAATTCAGTTCAATGAACTCAATGGGATCATTGTGTAGCTTACGTACAGCATGTATCAGAAAGATGTGGTCATATTTCAGAGTGTGGGGGTACAGACTATCATTCTGAATTGTAATCGTGAATAAATATAATCAGCCGTCCCATCATTTTAGTCGAGTAGGTATGGGACAGTTGATAATTTTTTCCCGATTACAATGTTGGTTCCATGGACATTGTTGTTCAGAATGATGGTCTGTACCACCACACTCTTAAATACAAGCATGTATCAGAAAGATGTGGTCATAACATATCTTTCTGGTACATGCTTGTATCAGAAAGATGTGGTCATACATTGTACTTGTACATAAGCTACATAATGATTTATTATTTACCACACGAATAAAAATCGCTTGATATAATGATAATAGACGATTCGTAACTTTGAAATAAGTAGAGTTTTTCCGGTCCCGAAACAGTAGGTGTTACTTACATAGAAGTAGAAAGAACTAAAAATCAGCTATTATCTACGAAGTATATATTTTACTACTTTCATTACTGGTTCCAAGAACTCAAATTTAAACGACGCTACGTATTCTCAAAAGAAAAAACACAAAACCAAACGTTATTCCGCAGTCACAGTAAAAATAAGACTACCCTACTATTTCATAAAATACAAGTAGGTACCCAACTAAAAGTGCAAACTACCGCCGAAATGACTAGAAATACAGTTACACAATAAATACTAACGAAGCAACTCAACCTCTGTGGTTTGCTGCGACGAGTATTTTTAGAGCTAATCAACATTCCTGGCACATACAGCGCCATGTCTCATTAGCACACCTTTGTCTTTAATTAACAATGTAGCGCTAATTATTACACCCACAATGATTATAAGGGCCGGTGACTATGCATTGCTGCGTAGAACAGCAGTGTTGGTTCTATTCATACCCGCATTTGGCATTGCATAGTGAATGTCTATTGTCATCGAAATTAAATTGTCTTGACCGATTCTCGAGTTAGATAGATCGTGTGGTTACTAGACTACTGAGGTAGACTTAATTCAATAGGCTGACTTTCAAAACAAGTTTTCGGAGTCTCTAACGGTCACACGTTAATATTCAAACTTTCTAAAAACCTTTTTTTTTTATTTTGTCGTTAAAACTTTTTTAAACTTTGGTAAAAGGTTCTAGAGGCTAGACAAATAGAGCGAGACGAGAGCTAGATTTATTACCTTCAACTAAATTCACATCAAGCGATGCGTAGATGAATTGACAAGACTATTTTCAACCTACCTCCCTCGAGCTAAGGGTCATACTTTACACACGTTATAAAAAGTGTGTAAACAAAATATTTGTTCGACCTACCATCCACCTACTACTGATTACTGTTTATACTGACATTTTCGTTTTATAAGCAGGTGAGTTACTCAACGTCACATAAAGCACCGTTCAAGTCTCTGAGTAGTCCTTGAAGCTTGCGGCTTTCACAACTTTTTCATTTATTTTTCTTTAAAAAATGTCGTCAAGAGCTTTCTTGGCAATGCTCATTAGTAGAAAATAATGAGTTGCCTATATACAAGTAAGTAGCGATTTTGTGTTTTGAATGAAAAGTTAATTTTGTAAATCAAAAGTCCGTGTACCTTTAATGTTTTATCCTAATTAATGCCATATTCATGAAGAGTAGGTGCTCCAAATTCAATTTCCGATTTCTCGTTTCTTGCTATAAGTAAATGGGGCTGCATTTTCAAGTGGGCTTACATACACAGGATTTGTTGTTGTCTTCCTGTTCACTATTATATTACCTGTCTTCCTGATATCTCTGTGATATGAGAGAACCATACTGTGAAACTTTGGGATTTAATCCTCATTTCCACTCACCAATATTTTTTCACTCACCTTGTTTTTCACTCACCAATATTTTTACTCCCTCCATAACAATTCACAATATAAAGCCACTGCAATGACACAGGAAAATCACCAAAACCACAAATAACGTGCCTGACTATTGGTTAATTTATTTCCATTACCAACGTCAGTTCAAAAATTAAATTTAAATGTCTGTGTCTCTGCGTAAATTGAATAGCTCAGCCGTATCGAGGTATTTACACTACAAATTATTTAATTTATTGGATATACTTACCTACATATCTATTGAATTAAAAAAAAAAAAACAGCGTCGGTAATCAGCAGTGATGGTGATAGCCCAGTGGTAACGGCCGCGACTTACGATTTGTAGGTCGTTATAGGTTCGAACCAATGAAAAATATCATTGGTTCGAACCCAGTCAGGCGATTTACTTTATGTTAATTATTTCATCACCAGTGCTCTCAAAACGGTGAAGGAAAACATCTTGAGGAAACCGATATGTCCTAGAACCAAAAATCATGAAAAAGTCATGTGACTTCTACCAACCCGCACTGGGCCCACTCCCTCTCACTGAGAGGAGGCCTGTATCCCAGTAGTGGTATAATTACAGGCTTATTATGTAATCAATAACCATAGATCCAAAGCTATATACCAAATATGAAACTAAGTCACTGCTCGACGAGTCCTTATTTTTCTTGTTCAAAAATCGATAATTTGATTTACCCAGAGATATAATTAAAAATGTCAGTGCTATGATAAAGAATTAATCGTAAGAGAAGGTAGTTATGAATTCAACAGTAGCCACGACCAAATCAGAGCCTGGCAGTGGTCCAGAAAAAAACACAGACATACCTCCCCAAAAGTGCAACCGGAATCCGTCGCAAGAAGACATTTAAATAAGAATGGTCAATTAAAATCCCCTCAGCACAGAATTCATTGCTACTCCAAGTCCACATCACTCGAAGTGTAGAATATTTAGAGCCGTAATATTATAAATTCTGAATATAAGTGCTCTCACTGAATTCTGAGTATGTACTTCAGAAAATTACGGGAAGGCGGTCTTATCCTCTTCAGCTGCCACTCCCAAAGGTTTGAACTCAAATTATTATCTGCATAGCTCTTGTACGAAATCGTGCTACAACCTACAACCACTGATTTCCTCTTTTGATATTTTAACGTAATAGGAAATGATAAAAGATGTTTTATATTTAGTTAGTTCAGATTTTATCTGAGGGAAAATATGTTTTTTGTAGATATTTCTGTAGTCTTGAATCAACGCAGCTGTATTTAAATTCTTTACTTCTTAGATTTAAGAGAATTGAATAATATCCCATTTCTATTGACCCTTTTATGTATTTTCTACGCTCTTTCCCTTTATGGAAAAAAAATACCAAAGTATTCGCAGCACACATCCATTCTAAATGTGACCTTGGATGACCGAGCGTGATTGCAAGCCACACTACCCATCCGTTTTGGTTTGCTTGTCCTCTGTCCACAGCACCGAAAAGTTGACTGGTAAGATTTTAGCCCCAGCCCTGGTTGACTCTTAAGTGCCGTACTTGGCCGACGCGGTAAACGCCTGGAAAATGGCTTGCCCGGAATCAGATTGACCCGCGAACCCATCTTCCCACAGGCAGTGGGATGAGCCGCTCTGCAGGTTGGTACGGAATAATCTTATTAATACGTCCACCAATACTGCTGAGCGTGCGCGCCTGCTGGCTGTAGGTGAGTGGGAGTCGGGCCTCTGGCTTCAGGCGCTACCGTTATACGTCGTCAACATAGGAACTTTGCTGGGTGACTACCTTCCAGCTTGCTACTTGTCTGCGTCTGGGCGCCCCTTGCGTAGCTCCGCACCGCTGCCAAAGCGGTGAAGATGTCAACTGCCTCGGACACCATGGCTTTTCCTGCAGTAAAAGCGCAGACCAGACAGCACGGCATGCTAGCTTTAATGACATCATCCGTCGTGCTGTTTGTTTTAGAACCCAATGGCTTGGCACGCAACAATGGGAAGACACCAGACGGAATTACCATAATGCCTTGGAAGGTAGGTAGGCCTTTGGTGTGGGACACCTTTGCGCCATCCCATCTTCCAAGCACGGTGAGCTGTGCTGGGGCGGCTGCTGCAGGTGCGGAAAACCTCGAACGGCGCAAATACTCCAATCTCTTTGGAACTTATATGTTTGAGCCGTTTGGAACACACACAAACACTAGGGCCATGGATTCTTCACATGACCAGAGAGCTGGCCTATTTTTGGCCAAAGAATCAGCATTGCCATACAACGTGGCAATGTTGCCAGCCTTTTGGGCACGTTTCCTGTTGACAGTGATGCGGACGAATTTTTTGATACCCTTTGATTATTTCCCCTCCTTTTTACATACTTGTACATACATATTATTATTAATTTAAGACTGTTACCTTTTTAATTTCTTTCTCTAGTTAAATATTTATAGAAATGTATGTTACATTCAATGTAAAACTCAGACCAAAATCTGTAAAATGTTGGTTATTTTTATAAAAAAATATTGGTAAACCCCAAAATTTCGAAGAGATGTAACATTCACCAACCCGCACTGGACCCGCGTGATGGATTACGTTTACGGCCCACTCTTTCTCACTGAGAGGAGGCCTGTGTCCCAGCAGTGGGAATATTATAGGCTGATTATGCTTAATTTGCTCAATATAGGTGTTGATTTTATTACGGAATCAAACAAGAATGGAAGCAATTTTCGTACGGACTTCATAAAAATCTCTGACCAGCTGAAACTCTTCTATTAACTAAACATAAAAAGTAAGATTTCAGTGTAAAAATTCATTAAGATCATTAAACTTTAATAAACATTAAAAGAAGTGAAAACTTAGCGAAACCGGGAGCACCGCGACATGGCGATAATTATTCAAATCGTCTCTTTATATTTTTATTCGGATGTTATAATAAAAATTTAATTTCACGTAATTTAATTCTTATCTTCAGCAGCAAGACCATATCTCTGAAGAAAATTCGTAAATTATTCATGAAGAAAGTTTTAACGGGGACATGATTTTAAAACCGACATTTGTAAGCTCCGCGGCAATAACTCTGTAGGATTTAAAACGATTGCTGGAACTAACTCGCTGTATTAGTGATGTTACGTATTTTTATGACTTTAATGTATGGAACGAGAATAAGTTTGAATTGTTACGACTCTTGATATTTTATTCTTGATGGCTGGCTCTGTATTTTTCGTAACTTAGCATTAGACGATTTTTTTTTAAATGCCAAGTTTGAAAACATCTTGTAAGGTTTAAGTAATTAGACTACTTAGTGGTTTTCATTCACCTTCTTACATCTAATTCACTAGGTACTTCCACAAAATAGGTGCCTATTTTTGTAACCAACACAAACACCTTTAGTAAGTCTTCCACAACAAAGCCCCAGTGATGTAATCGCTCGTGCTGACGTAATATTTATTCACTAAAACTCAAACAAAATTAGGTACCGAGCTGAATATCACACGTTTACCGTTTACTCAAGGCGCTAACTTACGAACAAGAAATCAAGTCGGCTATGAGTTGCAAAAGTTTAGCTTGTGCTTTGTTATAACAAATTTACAAAGCGAAATAAGAAAGCAAACAACTAAATGGAGAGTTGGAGTCATCGTTTACTTATACACGAACGTTTTAGTGTAAACAGTTAGCTCGGAATACGCTTACAACGGGCGTTGAGTTGAAAAGTTAGTTTCTGGTGCAAATAGCTGGCAGCGAGCTGGCCCCTACCTATGTTGTTGCGATCTTTACAATGACGCCTCATTATTAGTTTAAATCCATATTCTCAAATATTGAACCAACCAGCCAACTTGTTTTGGGTTTCAGTTGAACTGAATTCAGAGCTGTTTTGGAATTGGGGGCAGTGAATATAAGCGCATTATCAAACTGTTGAGAGAATGCCACCCTATTCTCGCGTCTACTATGCTGCAAGGCAGTGGTTTGATGAGTCAGACTCTGTCATTTTCCATCGTTTATGCAGTATGTAATCTTAAGACTAAGACGAATGGATATTAACCGAGCCCATCACAAATTCAAGAATAACATTAAGTCCACCTCTTTAGATTTATGTGCTTGAAGTATTAAATAAATAAATAACAAGCTAAACACTCGAAATAATTAACAAACCTTCCTTTACAAGACGCAACACATACATAAACAATAAGATACAAGAAAAACTAATTCACAATTCATGCGAGATGAGTACACGATACGAGGTCTAATCGCTGAAGCCAGAAATCACGCACAATTCATAGGTACGGTGATTTATATGCAAATGTACTTATGGTACAAGCGATCCCTATTGGAGCAGCCTGCCGGCGTCAATTGAAGACTAATTTGCGCGCCAATCAAATTTCTGTTAATTATGAAGCTGTCATTACGTATGTCTCACCGTTTGTGCATTTATAAACAGAAGATGAATATTTACAGTGGTACATTGATACTACCTACGCGTCAGAAGTCAAGTACTGCCGGTCGATTCTGTAAAAATCTCACCGTGAAAACTTAGGTGAAGTGAGTTTGTTTTTGCTAGGAATTGACGCTATTGACAGCTCACTCCACGCTCACTTCACCTAAGTTTTCACGGTGAGATTATTACAGAATAGCACCGCTGTTAGTAGTTATTTCAAATGGCATGTTTTGGGAAACCACATTCAGAATTAATATTCTACTCTTCTCGATAACCCTTCGTATATTTCGTGGATTTCCGCGAGACACAATAGCTTTTTAATTGTTTCTATAATTACGGTATTCAACCCTTAGTCGCAAAATGTCTCATTCGCAAAATGTCTACTAGTTGTAAAATGTCTCTTTGTTAAGACGTTTTGTAAAATAAGTACTTACCCACATGACACAGGCTCATTAAGTCATTAGTCTAGTGGTCGCAAGCGCTACTGCTGAGCAGGAGGCTCTGGGGTCGATTCCCAGGTTGGGCAAAATGTTATTAGGTTTTTCTATCTGGAATTTCTCACTAGGAGCCTGGAGTCTGGAGGTGTGCCTGGCGGATGGCAATAGGCTGGTGGTAACACATGGGACGTAAATATAAGTTCTGGCAAAATGTGGGTGTAGGTACTAATAGTTACACCTCTGCTTAACCCTTCGGGTTAACATGGCGTGATGTTCTGTTATGTTAAGTAACGTACGCCATGTATAACACCGTACCAGGTATTCCAAAGTGAGAAATCAAGAATATAAATTGACCCAAGCACAACATGGGAACATACCCACCTATTAATTTAAAGTAAGAAGACTTCTTAACTTTAAAACAACTGATAAAGAATAATTTTATAATTTATGTCAGATAAACAACAAATTAATTGTTTCAGATACTTCGCTGAAAGTTCTGTTTTCTTGAACTTTTCTCGTTACATAAACAGTGTCGAATATCGTCAGTGTTATGATTCGCTGTGCTCTATTTACAAAACAACAGGAGTTCTTGATCCGTTCAATTGACTTTATTATTACATTTCTATTTTTATTACATTATTTGTATATACCCATACCCAAACGTATCCAAGAAAAAAAAAATTTTTTTGTAACTTTTTCTGCGTCTTCCAAGCATTGCAATGATTTTCTGACTAAATTATGCGCTTAACCAGGAGTTTTTTTTTTAATCAACGTACCTATTGTCCCAAACATAACGATTAGGACTCTATAATATTTTACTTTAAGACTTTTTAGCACCGACTCCCAAAATAAATAGGTAGGTACCTACATGAGGCGTTAGTCATCGACAACAATGCTTACACAGTAAACGTACAACTACCGACAGTTGTTCAAACGGCCGATTGGATTTGAAACAAAGCTAACGAACCGTTGAATCATGTAAACAGGGGCCAAGACGACCGTCTTGTTTATCCAAAGAGCCTTTGCTTCATTAGGATCCAATTTACTGTCAACAAATTAATCCCCTTTCAGTGCTATTGTATAACCGATACCGTTTTGCTATTATTTGAGGATAAACAATCTAACAAAAGGCATTTGATTTTAGGTAATTTGTGATATAAGCCGTTTAACCGGGTGATTAAGTGCGAACTATTAGGTACCTATATCCTACATGGTATGAGGTGCCTTGATTATAGCTTAATTGCGTGTGGTGTTGTAAGACTAACGATGACATTCAATTGATTGGACAATTCTATTCAGAGATTGTCTTTTGAAAGAGGATTTAATTAGGAGCACGGAACATTGGCTTACAATATTAATATACCTACCCTTACACCTAAGGATCAAAAGATCATTGGTAAAGCAAAATCCAGTGGAGCACGAACATTCTAAAGCAAATTAAACATCAGCTACAATTCGGAAAATCGCCAAGATAAATACGAAATTAAAAGAAACACAGAATCCAATAACAATACAACCGACTTCAAATACGATAAGTAAATTAAATAAACAAAACAGAACAGAACAGGGCCATTCTCTTATTTTCAATAGCGGCTAATAAAGGAAATCATTGAATAAGTCAAGCAGTTCAAGAAAGCAAACGGCTAAAGCGGAACACAATGCATCACAACTGGGAACTTTTCTATTGTTGACTTAAAATTAATTGCTTTTCGCTGAATTTATAAATAGGAGTTCAGAAGGAATGCTTCCTCCACAAAGTGTGCAATCGGCAAAATGGAATTTCAAAACTACTGAGATAATTACTTAGACATATTGTAAGGAAATGCTGCCCTGTTTATAAAGTGCAATCGTTGCTGTTTAACTGTCTAAACTTGCGATCTGATTAAAAAATAGGTAAACATAGATTTATTTGCTTGTTTCCATTCTTTGTAAAGAGACAGAAGTCCCGATCTTTTTACTGATTTAATTAAACTTGATGTGTTTATCTCCAAGATTCTACAACCGGTAGCTTTGTGTTCACATTTCTTTTTCAGGCGACTTCACTGTGAGTTGAACTCTGAATCATCATCATCATCTTTTCAGCCGACAGACGTACACTGCTGGACATAGGCCTCACCCAAGTACCTCCACTTCGACCGGTTCTATGCTTCTCGCATCCAACGGGTTCCTGCGGCCTTCACAAGGTCGTCGGTCCACCTTGTGGGAGGCCTTCGAACGCTAGGTCTTCCGGTACGCGGTCGCCATTACAGAACCTTTCGGCCCCATCGACCATCCATCTGTTCTGCAAGCAACGTGCCCTGTCCACTGCCACTTAAGTTTGGCAATTCTTCGGGCTATGTCGGTTACCTTGGTTCTCCTGCGGATCTCTTCATTTCTGATTTGATCACGCAGGGAAACTCCAAGTATAGCCCTCTCCATTGCCCTTTGGGTGACTTTAGAGGGCTAAAAGTCACCCAAAGGGCAATGGAGATAAGGCCCATTGTGAGCGACCACGTTTCAGTGCCATATGTCATCACCGGCAACACGCACTAGTCAAAGACTTTCGTCTTGAGACACTGCGGTATGTGGTACGAGAAGATATTGCGTATATTACTTCCCGAACGCTGCCCAGCCAAGTCGGATTCGATGATTGACCTCTTTCTCAAAGTTACCCCTACCTAACTGGACAGTTTGTCCTAGGTAAACATACTCGTCCACATCTTCGAGTGTAGCGTCTCCGATCTTTATGAGAGTGGGTGTTACATGGCATTTGACATGACCTTCGTTTTGTCCATGTTCATTTTAAGACCCACTCTTTCAGAGGCTCTACTGAGGTTATCGAGCTACTGGGGTCATTGAGGAGATCGAGAGGTCCTCCATAGTCTCAGTCATGACTACGATATCGTCGGCAAACCGAAGGTGAGTCCAGAACCTTGAAGACATGCTCCAGTGCAGCGGTGAACAGTTTCGGAGAGATAACGCCTCCCTGTCTCACACTTCGCTGCTGAAGGATAGGTTTCGAGGTCTGATCCTAGAGTCGGACTGACATAGTGGCGTTTTCGTACAGACACTTCAGCTCTTCGATGTACCGATAGTCGATCTGGCACCGTTGAAGAGACTGCAGTACAGCCCATGTCTCGATCGAATCAAAGGCTTTCTAGCAGTCCATCACAAACGCTAAGCAGAGATGCAGGTTTATACTTTTCGGTCTTATGTATAACCTGTCGCAGCGTACCTATGTAGGTATGTGGTCTGCGGTGCTAAAGCCTTTTCGGAATTCGGCTTGTTCGGGAGGCTGAAAGTTGTCAAACTTGCGCGCGAGACGAATAATATTATAATACTTATTGATTATTATAAGAGCTGCTTAATCAAACGACATCGCGGCAGACAGTGTTGGGCTCAAAAGCCGCCATCTTGGATTTTCATTTTGACCTCACTATCGGTTTAATACCCTCGAGAGCCATGAATACGACACCCATGATGAAAAATTTGAAAATTTTCGCAGCCGCTATCTTTGATTTTTATTTCAACCTCACTATCGGCTTTAACATCCTCGAAAACCATGAAAATGTTACTTTTAGTTTTTAACCGCCAACAAACAAAATTTTTGCCATTACTGGCGGCAGGCCCAGATGGAGATGGCGGGATGAGCTAGACTCCTTTAATAAAGATTGGTCCTTGGCAGCTCGGCGGCCTTTGCCCAGTAGTGGGACATTCATGGCTAATATTAAATAAATAAAACTGTGTCTGCTTAAATCTTTGAGCAAACATAGCTTAGTAGATTAGTTATACGATTGAATTATGTATATTTATAACTATATCTACATAACCATAATTCAATCATATAAATGCCTTCAGCGTTTGAAAAACTGCAACCCTATTTTTATTTTCCGTAAATCCGCAGCATTCCACAAACAGCGTTTACTTAGGTAGGTACACATAATTTATAATTCAATATAAATAATTCTTCACAATAAGTCAAATTTAACCAATCCTCGTCACAAAATGTAATTACAGGTCTTTATTTACAAATTAATTTAAAATACGTGAGCGTTGAAACAGTCTTGTTTGCAGTACCTGCAATAAATTGCAATTAGGAAAGCTGTTGTGTCTTGTTATCGAGTTAGCTGGCTTCAAGCCTCTTGTCGCTTCACGAACACTCCAGCATAGCTATGAACGAATTAATAGCTAACATTGTTATTACATCGAACATTTCTATACGTAGAATAAATACGTTCATTAAAGGCTGAGAATTTTCAAGGGGCGGGCTCGCTTTTCTGTAGCTATTGAAGGCATTACGAACAGTAATTACGTCATCTTATTTCTAGCTACTATAAAACTGCTGCAGTTGTTTTCAGAATTAATACCTTTACAGGTTTTTTTTTATAATTTTACTAGCTTCTCCCCGCGACTTCGGGGCGGGGTGGGCGGGGGCCCACCCTATCGCATCGCATCGCCTGCCCGCGCTATTACTTTCTGACGTTTTTACTGAGCTCTTTCGGGTCCTAGCGTGATGTTATTGATGTAGCCTTTCCTCAAGAATTGGGCTATCAAATCCAAAAAGATTTTTTTCAAATCCGACTGGTTGTTCCAGAGATTACCGCTTTCAAACAAACAAACTCTTCAGCTTTATTATTAGTATAGATAGATATAGATTTTATGGAAACGTGATTCCAATTTTATATTCCCGGAACCTTCAACGACTTAAGGTAATAAATTGCTGGGAACTATTCATTTGTATCGCCATAAAAAGTATCTAAACTCTACATGGAAGCAATTTATTTATGTCACACCTTTTGTTACGTTTTAATTAATAATTGAAATAGGTTTCTTGCAATTTACAAAAAGTTATTACTGAAATTGTTCACGCGGGCAAAGGTCATGAATAAAATCATGATAGATCTCCGCAGCATCTATTAGTTAGCCCAGCAGAACATCGCATCGGTCAGCCCAAACATGATAGCTCCCTTATAAATCATAAAATGGTCGGTGATATTAAATTTGTATTCAACGTTTCTGCAATCAAAGTTGCCTTCCTCAAGAATGGAAAAGTCACAGATAAAATAAACGCCGAATCTTTCCTCGTAAATCTGTCAGCAAAACAATTCGTACCCTTTCACGAGCAATAAAATGCTACCAAGAAGAGAGAAAAGAAAAAAGTATCATAAATATAAGATTCATTTATATTCGTTCAGCCGACCCTTGAGGGGGAACTGAGACCGCCAGAGTATCGAAAAAACAATGTGATCAACATTTATGTCAATAGTATAAAAGAGACTGTACATATTCTTGCTGAATCGGGGACTCGTTAAAAGATAGTGTTGCGGGATTTGTGAAAACTGAAAAATAGATTTTATTGTCACATCAGTATAAAGACTAACTTGGTAAAACAGAAATTCTGTTATACTTAAGGCTAATGGATGGCACCAACCCGCACTGGACCTGCGTGGTAGATTACGGCCCACTCCCTCTCATAGAGAGGAGGCCCGTGTCCCAGCAGTGGGAACATTATAGCATTATGAATTTTTGACAGATCTTCCATACAAAAACTGTCCGACGTCAATTTTATTCCACGAATAAAAATTATCTGTCTATTGAACAATCAGCCCTTAGATCCGATTTTTAATCGTCAGATAACTTTAATCTGAAGAATAAATATAGTGGTTTGTCATATTTTCCCTACAAAAGCTGTCAAACTGCAATTTTTATTCCTAAGATTAAAAAATCAGCCCTTAGTCAATAATTATTCATCATCAAAGGAAATATCACTATTATAATAATTATGTGTAACTACCACTAAAACACTGGTCAACAACAGTTTTATTATTTCGGGGCCAACATTAATTAAAATCTTCTGTCGAAGCTTTCAAATCGAAACCGACGTAAAGCAAAGTAATTTTAAATTAGAATCCAACAAAAACCCCAAACCCTTTCTGACCACCGATCAATTGAATGTTTTCGGTTCTTTACACCATTGATTTTTCATGTCGTTTGATCTATTCTAATTTGTCTGAGTACTTGGCGTTCATACTTTGGTATCTATATGAGAATACCGCTATTGTATCGTTTGTATCTTTTAGGTGCGTGATTAAATTCTATTTGAGGATTATTAAATTGAAAGTGACAAAAATTGGTATCGAATAGCCTATATTACATTCTAGGCGGAGGTGGACCATTAACAAACACTACAGAACTCAGAGAACTACTGTGAACCTGAAGTGGGCAGTTTTGATTTTGATAGTTTAGTAAAAGCGGTCGCCTTTAGGTCACTTTAAACTAATTATATTCCAACCTCTTACATGTAACTAGGTTACAGGTAGGTACAGTCAACAGCAAAAGTTGATGATGAAAATCAGAAATTCAACGCCACACAGTTCTGACGCGAACTCCGTTGAGTTCGCGTCAGAACTGTGTGGCGTCGAAGTGATTCAAAAGTATTCTACGTAGTAAGTATTGTAAGTAGTAGTACTTCGACGACACACAGTTCTGACGCGAACTCCGTTAATTAGTATTGAATTTCTGATTTTGATCATCTACTTTTGCTGTTGACTGTACTACTAATGTCAACAAGAACTGCTACATTCTGCGAACAGGTAATTTTCATTCCTCGAGACATAGCTAGTGCCATCACAAACAACGTTTTTAACCTTTTGAAGACAGTTAAAGAATCTTCGAACTTGAAAATACTGAGAATTGCTTTTCTCCAAATACATGTTTATCGTCTTTAAAATATTTCTCAAAGTATAAGGTAAAAAATATCTAAAATTCTCTGTTAAATTAAGCTCACCCAGTTTATCAAAGGGACAAGAAAGCAAGAATCTACAAAAATAAATTGGTGGTGAAGTGCATGTCCACAAAATGCGTTTTACGCGCATACTAGTACCATACGTGTCTAATAAACTAATAAAACACCCTATCTGGACAGTAGTACCTTAGCCATAGCATGACGCCATGTGTTGCTTTATTTGTAAAACTTTACCCAATTCAACGGTTTATTCCTGATTCTTATCCCCGATCGGCGTGAAAGCAAAAGGACCTAAATCCACAACAAACATGCAAGAAATACGCACACACGCACACTCAACGCAAGTAGACACGTAACTCGAACGTATAAAATTACGTCCGCTTGTGCGCTCCACCCGATGCGACAACATAACAGATGAGAGGACAAATCCGCCGTTAATTACCCATTCGTGTGTAATCTTTTAATTAACTAAGTGTAAACTTATTCGCGTCGCTGACAGCACTCCCTTTATGTTTCTTAGCTCGTTCTACAATATTGGCTTTTGTATGTTTACTGATCTGCTTGATTTTGAAGGGCGGTTATTTTTGTACTGAAATATGCGTATGGTATAGAAAGGAATGAAGAACATGTGACCCTTTCTATGCGATAGCCATTTCTTGAGAAACTATCTCAGGGTGAGGGAAAACTTTTAGGTTGCAATGAAGCAAGCAGCGTGGTGACTGAGAAATCCTTATTAACTCGACTACAACTTCTGTGAGCTAAACTTTAAAAGACTTATGAAACCTGTTAGAATTTTATTTATAATTTCAGTTCATCTTATTCAAACCTTCTATGGTACATTGGTTTGTGGTCTTAGGAGGTTGGTGACCATCTGTGAAGAGTATGCGTTAGATCATGGATTGATCTACAACGTTTCTAAAAATGAAGTCTTTGGTGTCAGCGTTGGATGTTCTGATACTATGCCCGGTCAAGTTGAACGGATCGCATATAAGGGCATATAGGGTGATATAGTTGTGACATATTTTGACCACTGACCTCAAAGATGACGATGATATTGAAAGAGAAAGAAGGGCGCTGTCGGTGAGAGCTAATATGATCTCTCGCAGGTCTGTACGTTGTTCTAGAATAGTAAAAACAAACCTTATTTCGTGCATATTGCACCTCGTTCTACACGTGCAGCCTGTGTGTAGATTACACTCAAAAATCATACAGCGCCCTTCGCATTGTTAATTTTTGTCCTAAATTTATTATAAGAATAGATTTTATAATTTTTGCTGTGCCCTACAGGGTCCATAATTGTACCTTAGCTTTAAGCCATTGTAACACCTCTACAACATTATGGAATGCAAATAAATATATGAATATGAATATGAACATTCAATATACGAGTAATAATGCGTTCCGGGTGTTGATGGGGCTTCAGGGATGTTTGCTGAAGCTCGCGATTGCTTCTACGCTACGATGCGAAAAAGATGCGCCTCCCTGATGCGCCGGGTGCGGGCCAGCCCTAACGTTATATGGCGGTGTATCGCGAACAGACTGGGCTGTTTGTCTGTGAAACACTGCTGCAAACTTTCCACATACGGTGTTGAGGTTCAGCAGGGATTTGCATGAACTATATTGCAGTGTTAGGTTAAGTTTACCAACGTATTTGTTAAGAAATATTGTTACTAACATACTCGAGTCCTTTGTTACTTATTATTAAAATTAGTATGAATCGCAACTCAAACATTAACAAAATATCAATTGCGTAATCAAATTTAAATCTCATATCCAACGACTATATAAAATTCAATCCAGCGACCTTTATTTTCCATTTCCTCAACAACAATCTTGACAAATACAATTGACTATTACAACATCCGTCTTGTGTGAATAGCGAATGTCGTTGCTTTATTGGCTTGCTCGTACAATATAATGCTC
Source organism: Oligia latruncula (assembly GCA_948474745.1). NCBI lineage: Eukaryota > Metazoa > Arthropoda > Insecta > Lepidoptera > Noctuidae > Oligia > Oligia latruncula. The sequence continues at coordinate 10,017,397 of OX419688.1, forward strand.
TTTGGTAGGCACGGTGGCTCGGTAGTCGGCGGGACACAAAGAGAATCCGCATGTCACCGACCACCGCCAGGTGGCGCTAGCAGATTCATGATAGGCTTTGCTCATTGTCCGCCGTGTAAGTGCATAATTGTCATCGGTATCTGAGGTATACATAGAGACGACATTACGATTATAAGTACCTATAATTGCTCTGTATTGGATTGTAATGCTACTTGAAATAGTTTAGTTTGTCACTTGAACGCGTGGCGTCTTTTACCTTTGCGTAAGCGCCTCATAGACTCCGCAATAAAGATATTCCGTTTATTTTACAGCTGTAAAATTAGGAGCAGAAAGCTCTGCTCCTAATTTTATGCGGTCACGTGGAGTAACCGCAGAGTGAGACATAGCGCTTGACTTTTGTTTTCTTCTTATAAATTCATCGAGTTTTTATTAAGAACAAATAACGTAAATGGGTGACTGTAACCTAATAAAAAAATGCAAATGAAATTCTTAGAAAAAACTTTGTCTTGATACAATTTTAAACAACCTGATAAAAAATCAGTTCTACGTGCAGTAGTCGATACTGTATCGAAGCTGACGTGTATTCGATATCTGAGCGGGGTCATTACCAACAGGCAATTTATAGCCGGGTCACGCGCGCCCCCATCGCTTCGCCTCGCCTCGCTGTCTAGACACACCCTCTTAATTTTATCAAAATAAATATCACTCGTAATTATAAACGATCTGTTAACGAACTTTGCAGTTTCTGATGAGTTAAGTGGTCGAGAATTTTTCGTCGATTTTTATTTTATGAGCTTGACTGATAAGTATATTAAATTCGTAGTCGTAGGTTATTTAGGAGTTAGATGAGTCCTTTTGGATAATAATGGTTTTTAGTATACTTATATTAAAATAAATCATCTGGTTAAGACTAGTTCAGAAACAAATCCCAGTATCTTCAAGAATAGGTGCTGAAATTCATTTCATTAACATCAACTTAAGAAGCAATCTACTTAAAAAGGTCCACATAGGGCTGAAACACGTGCACGTGCACGTTGAAGAGCCTCCACGTGGCGCACCCTGGGCAACGTCGGCTCCAATTGCCCACCAGGTTTGGGTGGACAATTGGGGGGGGCGGCAAATCTTCGACAGGAGGAGAAGGTCATGGTTCCAGTCACCGATCATCCTCGATGGTCGGTGAAGGGAACCGGGCTACAGGCGGTCACGCGGCTACTCCCCCTCTGCTTACAGAGGGAGGTGAGTGGGCGTAGATCGTCGCGGGGCGGTTCACACCGCGGTACCCACAAGAGTGTGGGTGGTGGAGGGTGTCCCATGCCCGCGCTGCGTCTGTCCGGCATCCGGCGGCAGCGTGGGGACGCCGGGGCGGCGGTTGGTTCTGCCCAGCCGTCGGCCACCCCGTAATCCTGAACTGACAGGACCGGGGGTCCAGGCCACTGAGGCCCGGGCCGCGAGGTAGAAAACCTCTATAAAAAATTACCCCAATCCTAAGGTCTAGCGTGCCGAGGGGATGAATGGCCGGAGGGGATCCGGTCGTTAGCGCAAAAAAAGGGACCTCACCCTTAAAAGGAACACAATAATGGAATCGACAGACCGAAATAAACTACCCCAGGGCGGTACCGGCTGCTCAGCAGTCGGAGAATCCGCCACGTTCCCTTTGGGAACGTCAAGCCCCCAATCGTATTCTGGGGGGGGCAAAGTATGTCGTCCGCTTGCCATTGGCAACAAGAGCCGAGGAGGCTCCTGTCCCTCAGGGGACCAAGAAGAGGCGAGAAGTGATGCGGGGTCGGAGTCCGACGCCGCATCTGGAGGCACGAGCATGGGAGGCTCAGAGAGCCCCTGCCGTGCCGGGGAGGTGGCTGCGAAGATAGGCAAGCGGCCAAGGTCTGGGGATAGCCAGGGACTGTCCTCAGACGGAGAGCAGGCCTCGGCCCGAAAAATCCCCACAAGTAGGCGGGGTGGGGTCCGAGAACGAGGCAAGGGGAGGGGGCTCAATGCCCGTGAGGCGAAGGAGAGAGCGGAGGAGTCCGCAAAGGAGGGGGGGACCGGTCGTACGGCCGCTTCGGGACCCTCGAGCGACGAGGCGGGTGCGGCTGACGCCCCTGACCCCGAGGCGGACTCCATGCGAAGGTTCGCGGCGGTAGTGGAGGCCGCCATCCGGGACGTGTCCTTGAAGAAGCTACAGACTTCTAAGAACAGGGCCATAGTCTCGGCGACGGCCTCCATCATGGCGGCGGCGGAGGCGGCCAACTACACCGGCCCTTCGGCCGGCGAAGTGGCCGAATTGCGGGCGGAGGTCGCCCGCCTGACGGCAGCCACGGAGCTTCTCCAAAAGGAGAACGGGAGGCTCCGGGCAGACCTGGCCGGCCTGCGGGCCACCGGGGGAGCGCAACCACCGAGCCAGCCCGTCCCGGTGGAGAACCAGGTCCTTAGCCTGGTTCGGCAGGAGCTGGCGGCTTTCCAGGCGCGGTTTTCCGTCCTGGAGGGCATAGTCCTGCGCCCCCCCCTGGCGGGCGGAGCGACCCCGGGGCCGAAGGCGGCCTCGTACGCCGCCGCTGCGGCAGCTGCCGGCCCTAAACCCGGACCGTCGGGCCGGGCCCAGGCGCCGGCCAAGCCGGCGTCGGCCGGGCCGGCGTCGGCTAAGCCGGCGCCGGCCAGACCGGCGTCGGCCCAACCGGCATCGGCTGGAGGAGCCGCGGCGCCGGCGCCAGCTGGCGGGGCCCCGGCGCCTATGGGCAACCCCCCGGCGCAGGGCCGAAAGAAGAAGGGCAGAGCGGCGCGGGAGGCGAAGGCCCCAGAGCCCACGCCCCGCCCCCAAAACTCCCACACTTCTCCCGCGACCGACGCCGACTGGCAGGTGGCCGGGGAGAAGAGAAGGGCGGCCAAGGCGGCCAGGAAGAAGGAGCAAAGGCGGCGCCGCAAGGAGAGAGCCGTTGCGGCTAGGCTTCGCGCCCCGAAGACCGCGGCTGTAGTGATAACGCTACAGCCGGACGCGGTTAAGAGGGGCGTGACGTACCGTGACGTGCTCTCAAAGGCGAGAGAGACGGTGGACCTCCGGGAGCTGGGGATCACCGGGGGCCTCCGGCACAGGGTGACCGCCACTGGCGCCCGCATGCTGGAGATCCCCGGTGCTACAAGTGGCCCCACCGCTGACGCCCTAGCTGAGAGGATAAGGGCGTCCCTAGCGGACGAAGCTCGAGTCACCAGGCCCGTCAAGTGCGCAGACATGCGCATACTGGGCCTGGATGACTCCGTGACGGAGGGAGATGTGGTGGCCGCCGTTGTCAGGACGGGCGGGTGTCTGGCCGACCAGGTCAAGGCGGGCACCTTACGTCCTGACTTCGCGGGGATGCGAACCGTTACGGTTAGCTGCCCCGTGACGGCGGCCAGGACGATTGTGGAGGGCCGAAGGCTCCTGGTGGGCTGGGTTTCAGCGCAGGTCAAACTCCTGGAACCCAAGCCTCTGAGGTGCTACCGATGCCATGTGGGGCACCACGTTGGCATCCAGTGCACCTCCGAGGTAGACCGCAGCACACTGTGCTTCCGCTGCGGTCAGCCCGGACACAAGGCCGGCTCGTGCAACGCCGCGCCGCACTGCATCACATGTGCGGCTGCTGGCAAGCCGGCCGATCACCGGGCGGGGAGCAAGTCCTGCGCCCCACCCACCGGAACCAGGAGGAAAGGCAGGCCCTCCGCCGCCGCCGACACTCCCACCGTCGCCGCCGCCGCCGCCGCCGCCACCGCCGCCGCCGCTGCCGCCGCCACAACCGCCGCCACCGCAGTCGCCGTTGCCGCCGCCACTACCGCCGCCACCGCCGCCGCCGCCGCTGCCGTCGTGGAGCCCTCGCAGGGGGCCCAGGAGGGGGCTGAAATGGAGGAGTAATGGCTCCATTGCGCCTCCTCCAGGCGAACATCAACCACTGCGCCTGCGCTCAGGACCTGTTGCTCCAGAGCGTGGCGCAGTGGTCGATCAACATCGCCGTGGTCGCTGAGCCGTACTTTGTCCCGCCCAGGGATGACTGGGTGGAGGACCTGAGCGGCTCAGTGGCCATAGTTTCGTCGGTCGCCGCCGGCACCCCGTCCCTGGAATGCGTCACGAAGGGACAGGGGTGTGTAGCGGCACGGTTCGGAGAGGTTGTAGTCGTGGGAGTGTACTTCTCTCCGAGCCGAACTCTCGCCGAGTTCCACAACTCTTTAACAGAGTTGAGTGTCGTCGTCGCCGGAAGCCATCCCTTCCCCGTGCTAGTGCTCGGGGACTTCAATGCCAAGAATTTGGCCTGGGGTTCCCGTTGCACAGATGTGCGGGGTAGGATGGTGGAGGACTGGGCTCTGGAAACAGGCCTGGTCGTCCTAAATCGGGGTTCTGTTCCCACGTGTGTGCGGATGCGGGGTGAGTCAGTGGTGGACATCTCGTTCGCCAGCCCCGCTCTGTCACAGCGTGTCATTGACTGGCGCGTCATGGAGGAGGTGGAGACCTACTCCGATCACCGGTATATCCGGTTCGACGTCTCCGCCCAGACCTCTAGCGCGCTGGTCCAACAGGCCCCGAGTGGTCCGCGGTGGGCGCTGAAGCAGCTGGACCGGGAGCTCCTCCTGGAAGCCTCGATCGTGCAGGCCTGGGTGTCATCACCGGACAGGCCTGCCGATATCGACGAGGAGGCGGAGTGGTTCCGGGAGGCCATGTCCGAGATTTGCGACGTGGCAATGCCCCGAGTCCGGCCAGGACGCGCCCGACGTCAGGTGTACTGGTGGTCGCAGGAGCTGGACGCGCTACGCAAGGCGTGCGTCGATGCGCGACACCGGTACACCAGGCACCGCAGGCTCCGCATTCGTCCTCCGGATGCGGAAGCCACGGAGGCGGAGCTGTACGAGGGGTACAGAGCAGCGAAGACCGCCCTCCAAGAGGCTGTCCAGCGGGCCAAGGATATGGCCCGCGAGGAGATGCTGGAGACTCTGAACAGAGATCCGTGGGGGCGCCCTTATAAAATGGTGCGGAATAAACTCCGCACCTGGGCCCCCCCGCTGACGCAGAGTCTCCGCCCCCAGCTGGTGGAGGAGGTGGTGAGCGCTCTGTTCCCTTCACGGGGGGTGCACACCCCCCCGCCCATGGCTCCGCCAATTGCGGTGCCCGAAGCGGACCACGCGGACGACGACGACGACATCCCTGAAGTGACCGGGGTAGAACTGAGAGCGGCGGTAGGAAGGCTGAAGGCCAAAAATACCGCCCCAGGACCCGACGGCTTGCCGGGTAAAGCCTGGGTCCTGGCCTCGAGGGCTCTCGGGCCTCGACTGGAGGCGCTCTTAAGCGCATGTTTGGAGAGAGGCCAGTTTCCACTCCGTTGGAAGACGGGGAAGCTGGTCCTCATTCGGAAGCCAGGGCGCCCTGCGGACTCTCCGTCCGCATACCGGCCCATCGTGCTGCTCGACGAGGTCGGCAAGCTCTTTGAGAGAGTGATTGTGGGCCGCCTCGTCGGGCACCTGGTGAGGACGGGGCCGGATCTTGCGGACAGCCAGTTTGGTTTCCGCAAGGGGCGCTCGACGGTGGACGCCATCATGCGCGTGAGAGCCCTCACGACGGGGGACGCGGTGTCCCAGGGTGGGGTCGTCGTGGCGGTGTCACTCGACATCGCCAACGCGTTTAACACCCTGCCCTGGAGCTGCATTGTGGAGGCACTCCGGTATCACCGGGTGCCGCCCTACCTCCGTCGAATAGTCGAGGCGTATCTGACGGACAGAGCCGTCAGCTACCCCGGTCGCGATGGGGAGTGGAACCGGCGAGAGATGTCGTGCGGTGTCCCACAGGGATCGGTCGTGGGGCCGTTCCTGTGGGACATCGGCTACGACTGGGTGCTGCGGGCCGACCTCCCTGAGGGCGTCAGCGTGGTTTGCTACGCTGACGACACGCTGGTCCTGGCGCAGGGGAGGTCGCATCAGGCGGCGGCCGACGCGATGACACGCGGGGTTGCGATAGTCGTGGAGAGGATCCGGCAGTTGGGTCTCGAGGTGGCATTGCACAAGTCCGAGGCCATGTCGTTTCATGGGCCCCGGAACGCGCCACCATCGGGATCCCAACTAACGGTAGGAGGGGTTCACATCGGCGTCGAGACAACGATGAGGTACCTGGGTCTCGTCCTCGACAGCCGGTGGAACTTCGTCGAGCATTTCCGACGTTTGGCCCCCAAACTGGAACGGGCCGGGGCCGCCTTCAAGCGGCTCTTGCCCAACCTGAGGGGGCCAAACGCCTCCTGCCGGAGGCTTTACGCGGGGGTCGTGCGGTCCATGGCCCTATACGGGGCCCCGGTGTGGGCGCGTTCACTGCGGCGGCGAGCCGCCCACTACCTGAACGCGCCCCAGAAGGTGGTAGCCATAAGGCTTATCCGGGGCTACCGCACGATCTCTGGCGAGGCGGCAAGCCTCATTGCCGGACTGCCGCCATGGGATCTGGAGGCGATAGTCCTCGCGCGCGTCTATGAGTGGCGCGCGGAGGCACTAAGCCGGGGGGAAGTTCCGCTTCCGCGGCAAATCGCTGCGGAGCGGACTGAGCTCCGGCGCGATCTCATGGCGACATGGAAGGAACGACTGTCGCAACCCAGCGCAGGGCACGCCGCGATAGCGGCGATAAGACCCCTCTTTGAGGAGTGGCTAGGGAGGCGCCACGGCGCCCTCACCTACCGCCTGACGCAGGTCCTCACCGGACACGGAAGTTTCGGGAGGTTCCTGCACATCATCAGGCGGGAGGAAACGCCCGGGTGTCACCATTGCCAGGATCGCCCAGAGGACACGGTGGAGCACACGGTGGAGGTCTGCCCCGCTTGGGCGGAGCACCGCCGTGTCCTCGTAGAGGCGATCGGCAGCGGCGGCGACCTCTCGCGCCCGGCCCTGGTGCAAGCCATGGTCCGGGGCGAGAGGGAGTGGGAGGCAGTCACCTCCTTCTGCGAAGCAGTCATGCTAGCGAAGGAGGTGGCGGGACGGCTCAGGGAGAGAGCCTCCCGTCCCAGCCGCCGCGGGAGACGCTCCGGGCGTCGGGAGCCGCGCGACGACTCCCGGCCACCGTAGGCGCGGGCCTGCGGGCGGAGAGTAATGGGTAGCTCACCGTCCGATCAGGACCAGGCCCGTGCCGGACGGCGCGTACGTGTTCCACGCGCGCCTCAAAGAGATGTCAGCATCGAGGAGGGGCCCCATAGGGCCGAAGCCTGCCGGGTCAGCGGGATTGTCCGAAAGGGTTACCGCTGGCCCGGAACATAAAGGGCTAAGGAAGGAACACGGGTGGGTTTTAGTCAGTAAGAGTCTGACACTCCCTTCCGCTCCACCCAGAGCGGGAGGGGTCATTTGATGATTTCCCATCCGCAAAAAAAAAAAAAAAAAAAAAAAAAAAAAAAAAAAAAAAAAAAAAGGGCTGAAATATCTGATTTTAAAAGCCATTCTATCCGAATTCCGAACAAAGTAGATTTTGATTAAACTCCAGATAAAGAAGTTCCGAACACAGTTTTCAATAACAAAAATGTTTTAAATCGATTTTTATTCCACAAGTCTTCCATATTGAAATGAATTTTTATTTAAATTAGAAAAACTAAGGAATCTCCGTTTCCTCGACTGAATAAAATAAAAAAGTGAGAGAAATGCATAAACGCGTTCAAGCTCAATTGGCCTGCCGAGGAGAGGAAATCGTGCATTCGATGTTCTTTTAAATTTTATTGCTATAACTATTATTTAACTTCAAACGTTTCGTAATAGGTATACAGATATTTTTTGTATACAGGAGATTTTGCTGCAAATTTACTTTTAATTTAAGATGTGGTTGACAATTCAAATACACGCTATCGTCATTATCACCAATTGATTATCATTTGTTTGTGGTCCAGCTTTATTATGCAGTTTAATCGTTAAAATGTGACACTCCCAAATGCTAACTCGCACCAGAAACGCCTTGCTCCTTATACAAAACAAAAATAATTATTAATACAATGACACTACTTGATGGCGCCAGTGTCAGCTTATAAATGATAAAAATATAGCTAAGCTTATCGAGTAAATAAAGTAGGTACCTACATCTGTTTGCGTCTGTTGTTTGTCTGTGTGCATCTCATATTCATATCTCTAATTTCGAATGATGTAGGTACATAATAAAGAGGAGAGAGGGCTTTGTGGTTAAGTAATAATAGCCGCACGGGTCGATCGATCAGGTTGAGCTGCGCGTGCCGCGGTTGGTCCGTGGATGGGTGACCATCTTTACATACCAAGACCCATCCGTTCCTCGGAAAGAACGTTAAGCCGTTGGTCCTGGCTGTCATTCATGGATCGTGTGCAGTCGTTACAGGTTGTCAGAATCCCGAAAGCCTGAAAACAAGTCTTACCAAGGGGTTTCGTGTTACCCAGTTACTGCGTAACACGAAAGGTCAGATAGGCAGTCGCTCCATGTAAAATACTGGTAGTCAGCTGCATCCAGTTAGACAGGAAGCCGACCCCAACATAGTTGTCTAGTCAAGGCATGTTGTAGGCCAGGCAGATGATGGACATAATAAAGAGTATAAGTACTATTAGGTATTATATTCTGTTCCCTTGAATGATAAATGATTTTATTTTTGTAAGTAGGTTTACACAAACACTTTTACACTAGATGAGGTCGGCGTTTCCTATCTGACTACTCTGAGAAGAAAGGCCGAAACAAACTCAGAGGTCATAGTCTCTTTTAAAGTCCAGACATAATCTTGGTCAGGTTATATGAAGACCATGTAGATCGTTGTCTGAGATGGTCTCTTGAGGAAAGAACCACACAAATTGAGAGCAACTGTCCTTGAATCTCAATATTAATGAAAACGTACCACGGTCACGACTTCACGAGCCATCATAGTGCCGCTATTGTAGGCCAGCTTACATTTAGGTTAACACTCTAACCTTTCTTTGTTATTTAAAATTCACAAATAAAACACAAAAAACTAGACTAATTTTCAGCTCGAGTTCGCTTTAAAGCTCTTGAATAGCTCAGAGGCTGTATTCCTACAGCAGTTAGGAGACAATAAACTCCTGACGTGAAGTCAACGTCTGTCACTATTGGTAAAGGGAACCCGCACTTCGCGCACCGGGAGATCCACAAATTAGGATAGACACGGAAATAGGAATGTAGTGCCAAATAATAATTGACGTGTTAAATTATGAAGAGTGCATGGTAAGGAAAACAATGAAAGGTAGGACGAAAATTTACTTTAGTGAAAATGAATTAGGGCTGATTTTATATTTTATCTGTGGAATAAAATGGACTTCTGACAGTTCTAGTAGGTACCTATGGAAAAACTGTCAACATTTTTAAAAATATCTCAGTTTAAAACTTGTTCTAGGTATAAAAGTTTAGTGAAATTCGCCCTTAATAAGTTAAATATTTACGAAGAAAAATGCTGATTCTGAAATCAAACGGTCAACTAAACATTACCTAGATACTTATATCTGAGAAAAGCTCTGAAAAACATCTCTAGCCAATCAAACCCGGTCTTATATCAAGGGAAAAAAGCGTTACCATCTTCGTGATCACACGTGTCATGTAGTAGCATGTTCTAAGTACCTCTACATACCTACATAAGATGTGGTAAACTTCCACATTTTCTATGGATCTTAAACTGCAATAAAACACCACACAAGACGCTCCAGGCACGAACTAAGTTCGTTTACAGAGCTAATTAGAGCAGGTACAAATCAGCTGGGACTCCAACCTAGTACACATACTGGAGCCACTGTATTTCTGAGCATTTTGAACTAACAATACAATAAAGAGATTGGGAGACGTGAATTTCGCAATGGCCCATAACTTTGGATTGCGTGTCTTCGATCAATTACGTCAGATTACAGACAAACAAATTAACGAACTGGCAACTATAAAATTGATGGAAAGATATTATATGACTCGTGGAATCGTAGGTCTAGTAGAAATAAGCAAGACTTCTCAATTCTAAGTCCTATAATCGTTTGGTCAGGAAATCTGTAGGAATCGGTTTTATGGACAAAACTCCTTTCTAAATGTGAACTTTATTTATTAAAAATAGAATAATGGTATTTTATAAAACCGGCCAAGTGCTAGTCGGACGCGCAATTGAAGGGTTCCGTACCACAAGGCAAAAAACGCCGAAAATGTCACGTTTCTTTTATGAAGACCCCTTGAATTTTTTACCTTATTTTATTTTTTGTTGCTATAGCGGCAATAAAAATACACACTCTGTGAAAATATCGACTGTCTACCTAATAAGGTTCATGAGATACAACCCGCTGACCATATGACGGACGGAAGGATAGCAGAGGCTTACTAATAGGGTTCCGTTGGCACCGGCTACGGAATCCTAAAAAAGATAGGAGCTTGTAGGTACTATATTAACTCTACGTCCGGACGGAGAGTTAAAAGAGTACCTATAGACAATTAGCTTAGTTTTAGACAGCGGACGTATTGTAGCATTCTGTTGTTTCCGTATTTCAGTTGAATATATTGTACTATACTGACTCATCACCACACCAAAGCCTTTAGTGCCGACAAGCTTCACTTTTCATTGTTTCCCGCCATTCGTGGAGAACTGACAGTTTATATTAGTTACAGCTACCTCACTATGATGTGCATGAGATAGTGTTTACATATCTATTAAATAGATGTATGAAACAGGGCATGCAGTAAAAACGTAGTTATGACGTAAGTAGATACGTGTTTACTTTATTCTTATAAAAAATGCAAGCAAAAAACGGTACTAACAAAAACCATCATTATGTTTAGACGAAACAAACATACATACGTAATGTAATCTATTCGCACACATTTTTCACACCAATACCTATTCACAGTGTTAAAAGCTTGTTCTGAACTTGCAACCTTCCGCCTTCATGCCTTGGAGCAAAAAGCAACAGAGTTTTAAAAACAGGAAGCCAACACTTTAAAGAAGTTAAGTGGAAAGTTAGCGGTCTCGGTTTTATTTATGAACTGTTTAGTAGCAGCTACGGTCACTACGTTGTAACTATAACAACCAACAACACTTTTTGTATTGGCGAAGGGAACCTAATTAGGACTTTAGCTAAACAATAGAGGGTTCATTAGTGAAGGTAACAGATGATATAGAGATGTTTAGTCTGCGGTACAAAATCAGACACAACAATAATGTTTGAAGAGCATAATATGTCTGTGGCATGAAACCAATCGGCGGCTATCCATGGAGTTCTTGAGACTTTTTTGTGCATGTTGAAAGCTCCACCATCAAAAGTAACGAAAAAAAAACATTACAAATTCAACCCATGTCGCAAAACCTATAAGAGAAACAATTTTCTTCATGATAAATTGAATATAATAATTTTATAGGCTCTTTAAACTCGGTGAGAACTGCTGTTAAAAGTAGGGTGAACACGTTTTATCGGAAAACGCAGAAGCGATGATAATGGTCGCTCATAAAGAACTGGCGAGCGATAGATTTCGCAAGTTACCAACTTTTCGGGCACCTACAGCCATTAGAGGGGCACTAATGCGGTTGTCCCCTCAACTGCCCCAAGACCACATTGCCGATGTCATTACGATTTTGTACTCGTATATACCTACGATGTATACCGTTTTTCTGGCGTCTAATGTGTTTCGTTTTTCGTTGTAATTTGTTTGTGACTTCGTGTAAAGTGGATTCAAGACCATTTTATACTAATGGATATTTCGGTGGAAATTCACTGCTGTAGGCTAAATCACCATGTCTACACCTGAATCTAAACTAACCGATATTCGTTTAGATGACTTTCATAACTTAACAGAAACAAAAATAACGTAAGATGAAACAAAACCTATTTATCCATCCCAATTCGTACCGAATAGTACCAACAAAATGTAACAATCTCATCTGATCCATTCAAATTTCCGTTTTCTAGCGACGCAAAGAAGAACATCCGTCCTCTTTGATTTTGTGAACGTATTAGCATTGGATTTGAATAGAACAAACAAAGGGTTTGCTCGAGACAGTGTGCTTTCGTAGGCGATTGTAAATTCAACGTATCGTAAAAATCCCAGTTCCCACTACCCTGCCAAGAATAAAAACATATTCGTTAGCATTTTATTTTTGTAACAGTACAATCTGGCGCAAAAACTTGCTACGTTTTCCCCATTTTTTCAGCTTACTGGTCACAAATGAATGCTTAGATCTGCTCAAAAATTTGTCATGGTATTATGACGCAAAGAAGCTGATTTATGAAATAAAAACCTCGTACCCGCTGCAGCTTGACAAATAGCGATGACAAAAGTATAACAAGGGCTTTTGTAACCATGGCACGATACGACAAAATTTAGAATATAAGCTGGAGATATATTTCATTTGTATTAATAATTTATATAAAACTTGCTAAGATTAATTCAATTGTAGCAGCTTTTCTTACTATTTATTACCCAGTCAGCGCAGTCGCTCCTTCATATCCTGGTACCTGGCTCCTTAAATTCGGCCACATTCATTTAAAATGACACGAAAAAACTTTGAACAGCATTCGGTGAAAGTTAATGGGAACCATTGCCCAATAATGGGAAAGAGCAAGCAAATATTAATAGGAAGGTACCTAACCTACCTAAACCTACAGTCCGGTCGTCGAGAGAAAGTGTTCCTGACACCTGTCAGTGCGACAATTCTAGTAGCCAATAAAGATCGAATTCGCAAAACACGTAGGTATTCGTTTGTCAAGTATCAACTGACAAGTCAGGAACGCATTCTCTCGACGACTGTAAGTAGGTACTTCATTTAACTTTCAATTCTACTTTTGCGTTTCACACACCTGCAGCTTTCTTCAAAGCAATCTTGTAATCAAAAACAAATATCCACAAATCTTGTAGTGGTATCTGCACGTTTTACTAGCCGTGTAGTATTGCCGGGCGGATCTCCTCCCATATTGATAAATCCTTACAATCGTTTCGGCTTTGCGAATTGCACGCCGCCGGTGCTCGGTGCAACTTGTGCCCTGTATTACATTATCTTTCGTGCCTTCTATTGGCAATGTTGTGAAAGCAAATGTAAGGATTCACGCGCTTTGCATAAGTCCTTGAATATTCTTGTCTTTTAGATAGTCGATTGTTGCTTGCTGTTTTAAAAACATAACACATTTGTGGATATACAGGCTTCTAGAAGATACCTACTATTTATGTTATTCTTGGTGTTGTTTAAAATCTAGAATGGCGTGATCAAATCTTCTGCCTGCCTTTGTCCAAGTCCCTTGTTGGCATCATCAAAAATGTTCTCCTTCAAAGAATTAGGTAAGTATTTATTTGTATAGTTAGTTAGTCACTAAATATTAATAAAAATAAATAAATAAATTTTATTCAAGTATAAAGTAAAGTAAAAATAGGATTTACATTAATTACAATCTAGGAAAAATTAAATTTTACCTGTAATGTAGACCTGCCTGATCTAGGTATATAATAGATACCTAGTGTAAATAGTTACCTAGTTGTGTTAAATATTGTAAACTTTATGTAAGTGTATGGATAAATAAGGTATTTAAATAAAATAATATAGTCCCATTGTCTAGATTAAAACGGACCCAAATAACTGTTATCTGTATTTGAAAAGTGACAAATTGTTAGATTAAAGGTCTAAACTGAAGAACAGTCGGTCGATTCTGTAAAAATCTCACCGTGAAAACTTAGGTGAAGTGAGTTTGTTTTTGCTAGGAATTGACACTATTGACAGTTCACTCCACGCTCACTTCACCTAAGTTTTCACGGTGAGATTTTCACAGAATAGCACCGCTGAAGGCCTTTTATGAAAACATTCCAAATCTAACATACTCATCTCAGTGACAATCAATGTCAAATATTTTACAAAACTTTGAGGTTGCTAACAGATTTAAAACTGATACTAGAATACGAACGTTCTTAAAAATACGAGAAATGCCCCTTTGAAGTTTCCCGTAGCCGGCATCCTGTATGCAAAAGTGACAATGGACTCGCTCCCTATAACGTAGGATGTAATAGCCATCGGCAAAATGTGTCTACCATTTTGGAGTACCTAATACCTATATACAAAAAATGGTACAGAATGAACAGTGTTATTGAATGACTCTCGTGCCGGGCGACCTGTCTGTCACAGGCGATTTTTCGGAAACCATTCAATATACTCGTACAGTGAGAAAACGAGATTCAGTTTTTTTTTTTTCCCTACCTACGCGGTCAAAATGCATTTTTTGAACAGCATTTTTAGGGTTCCGTACCTCAAAAGGAAAACGGGAACCCATACAAGATCACTTCGTTGCCCGTCCGTCTGTCCGTCAGTCAAGACCCTTTTTCTCAGGAACGCGTGGAGTTATCAAGTTGAAATTAAATACCCAAGACTGCAATCCCTTGAAGCAGTGAAAAAATCAAACTTCTCTAAGTCGACGCAATCAAAAGGTACGGGCGTTTATATTCCGAAATCAAAATCTATATTGTACTTCTCGTTGACCTAGAATCATGAAAGGCAAGAGACAATGTCATGTAAAGGATAAAATCCGAAAACAGTAAATTTGTAAGTAGTTACATTACAAAAAAAAAAACATTTTAAAACTATTTACATACCTACTTTGTACGGAGCCGTCGGTGCGCGAGTCCTTGACTGGTTTTTTCTAAATAACCGACGAAAAATTTCAACGCAGGGGATTTCAGAATCATGTGGTCTACTGAATCCATAATAACTGGTTGCGCGTTGATGTCCCTGCCAGCCTGTAAACCTACGAACGTCACCTGAGGGCCTATGACAAAGTGATTCTATTAGCAATAACGGCGCTGGAAAAGTCAAAAATGTATGGGACTGACAAGCTTTTCAGTAGCTTATGTCAATTCTATTCAAAGTTTTTGTAGAAATACGAACCGCTTTGAAAGCGATTGGCACTTGGCTAGGCCCTTTGAGCAAAGTAAAATATTAAAAAAAAAATGTTTGGTGTTGTATCCCTACTTGGAGTTGACCTGAATTCGGTATTTAGTGTCATATAACTGGAGAAAGCCATTCATTGAATATCCTGAATTCTTCACCAGGAATTTCCTAACAAAAAATCAATAATTATTATATTAGCACAATTCCAAGTACCCACCCAAGTACAGTTTATTGCTTGTTACAAAATTACACGAAATCTGGGGGCCTAAAAAGGCCACTTTTGCAGAATCATAAAAGGAATTCATCAAATCATTATAAATCATAATAGACAGTTAAATGTTAAGTTAATCGTATCAAATCCCATTGGTGAAGGATTTTTCAGTTATTTTTTTTTGTCTGTGCTTAAATACCAATCCAAATCCAATCCCAATCTCTTGCAACGAAAAAAAGCAAAATACGTTTATGATTCTGCCAAAGTGGCCTTTTTAGGCCCCCTGATTCTACAACAATGTAAAGTTAGTGAGTTCTTGTAATCAATAGGATTGGGATACAGTTTCCAAAAGAGAATAGGGCGAGCGTGTTATTGCACGTTGCATTGGAAATGTACACACGGCGACACATCAAGCTATAGTCTATATTTCCAGTTTTATTCAGCTGAAACTGGAAATATAAACTATAGCTTAGCTTATAAAAATCTATACAATGCGAGGCTGACCTCGCACAATCAGAAGTCAGCTATACTGGTTATGTATAAGCTTGATGTGTAGCCGTGCGTACCTTAATTATTTAATTACATGTACCTACTTAACCATTGTTAAAAGTGAATGATTAAAAATTGAATTAATTTTTTTTTTTTTTTCTAAAAATATCAACTTCAAACCTTCCCGTAAATAAATAAAAACAGAATTTCTCAGGAAAACGTAGGTAAGGCAAGAAATCTTTGGCGAGCCTTTTTACGTGATTATACCTCTGGTGACGGTTTCATAGTTCGGGAGTCAATGGCGAGCTTAGCAAAAGTATCACGTGCTAACAAAACGGGCATTCGGTCACACGCCCTCTCACCTTCCAAGTGCCTCCGGGGATCACAGACGATCTTCTACAGACGCTTAGTATTAAAACCTACCTTTTTTCTTTAAAGGCAGGTGGAATTAGAAAAAAGGCTCTCGCACTAGTTAGGATTTTATTCCCAGGAGGGTGGAG
Organism: Oligia latruncula; assembly: GCA_948474745.1. Lineage (NCBI taxonomy): Eukaryota > Metazoa > Arthropoda > Insecta > Lepidoptera > Noctuidae > Oligia > Oligia latruncula. Next base: position 10,033,422 of record OX419688.1, read on the forward strand.
AAAAATTGCGTTACTGTAAGCATATGTCAATTCTGTCATTTTCAACTTCTTAAAACAAAATGCTGAAAAATTAGGTGTACACTGTACGTATAAATATTAAGAGCCCTTTAGTAAAATTGGGAATGCTACACAAAAAATCACCATGTTAATTAATAAAATAATTTTAAATCATCTTACGATATGATATAGAATCATGCTATGTTGAAGAAACATACATCTTCATCCAATAAAGCCAAATTAACCCTAGCGTGCAAGTGATGAAAAAGTAAAAAAGCCAGTTTTAAGTTTCAGATGCTTTTATTTATTCATAAAACAATTCTTATTGTGTATGAAAATTGCACATTATTATTGCATGCAGCAAAAGTTAAATTAGATTAATTCAATAAATTATTATAATCGACAAAATAATATTGATTTTAATTAGGAAGTTCGTCAAAGTTAAATAGGTACGTTAATGCCTCTCGTAATATTGTTAAAATGTCTATTAATGATTTAATAGAGTAGATGATACACACCAGCTTCAAAACATCATCATTACTCAATCATAGCATTAAATTTTCAATAAATTCCGCCCCTAATACATATCTGCTAGTTCCACAGCCAAATGGCAAGACTTGGACAGTTTACACACATTAAGAGGCTTTGTCACCACAAAATGGGATACGTGCGTCCAATTTCTCACTCCAGCAGGTTGCGTCTCAAGTTTGGTCCTGAGAAGTTATTGGCCCAACTAATACTAAGTACGTAATAGTTAGTGGTTACCTATTGTAATATTATTGAGGTACCCTTAAGTTCAGGTATGAGTGATTGGATGGTAGTAATCGTGTGTTAAACTATCATGTTTATGGGATGTAGAGATGCCAATGTCCGTGGAGTTTCTTGCCCTTTCTTCTCCATAGGTACCTACTACGCTTTAGAATGGGTAACTAGCTTCATCTTGCTGACTGACCGACGACCCTTTGACAATTCAAAAGTATCTGTGATTGCTTTATTTGAAACAAATGCTTTGAGTTTTTAGTTTGTCACGGTTGATAAATTGATATTAAACAAAGGTTCAGTCACAATTTTAGGCCCTCATTCTTAGTCGACAGCATTCGAAGGTACCGTTTGAAATTGTAACAGGACAGGCATAAGGATAGTTAAATAATTTAGGTATTCACACTTTACACTTTGGGGGTTCGTCTAGATTCTTCCAAAAGCCAGTGTCCCGTAACTTTTTAAACTACTGTCCGAAATGCGATAATTAACGTAAGTACGGCCAAAGCAATCTGTCAAAACACGCTCCCAGTGATTAGCGGCATAGCTCGGATAGATGAAACCCAGCGGCCGACCGCGCTTGTCACTCGGGGTATCAAATTTACATTGCACGCATATTTGCGGCATCTGCAGTGAACCCACTTCGTGAGCAATGTCTGACATCTGGGAACTTGCTCTATGCTCGCAACCGTAGTATTTGTGCTTAACACTGTTATTTTGGTAATTGTGGTCATGAATGTTTGTGGTTTTAGATGTCATTAGGCTTGGGGCTGTTGCTGGTAAGATCTTTCTGTGAATCGAACTGATTTTGGGTATTTTATTCAAGTGTAACATCATCATGCTTGTATTAAAAGAAATACCTAAAAGAATTTTGCCTGCTCTGTCTTAAAGGACCAAAAACAAATCCAGAGTCCGTTTATAGGGTTCCGTACCCAAGGAGTGCCAACGGAACGCTATTGCAAAGCCGTCCGTCCGTCTCATGAACCGTAATAGGCAAACAGTTGAAATTTTCAGTGTGTATTTCTATTGCCGCTGTAGCAACAAATAAATAAAATAAAGTTAAAAATTAAAGGGGGTCTCCAAACAAGAAACTTGAATTTCGGTGTTTTTTGCAGCGGGCTGTATCCCATGATACGTAATAGGGAGACAGTTGAAATGTAGTATGTATTTTCATTGCCGCTACAACAAATAATAAAAATAAAATAAGGTTAATAAAAAATAAATGGCATTAACTTTAATACAAATCATTGTACCTACTTATATTATTATTTTTTATATCAATTTCTTACGTAGACACCATCATTAAAAACTTAAATATTCCAGGTACTTGGAAACTTTCCACACACAATATACTCAGAATAACCATAATCACTCTCTCCTACTTTTGACATTGACCCCAAAGTCGGATCGGGTAACAATTTTCCACGACATTCTCCTTAACCTTGCCAAATCAAAATACAGCAGACTTAAACTAATTACTTAATTACCGTATGTTTATTCAATTAGTCGCCTGTGACGTATGTACAACAATAACATACTTACATGATAAACAAGCGCTTAGACGCGAGTCTCACAAGGGAAGGCAATGTTAACGGAGATACTGATTTGCATATACACATTTGCAGCGATTTTGACAACCTCACTATGCTTGACATTTGAAATCTTGACATGAATATTGCTTGGCATTCCCAACGAGTTACCATTACGTCTTGAAATATAGGTACGTAACGACTGCCTTGTACCGCTTAAACATTAATACGTTACATCGTGTTTGAGTATTCACAACAAGCGTTGCGAAAACATTTCTAGACGTCTGATATTTCTTACTTATCTATCTCTGTGCCAGCTGAAATGTGAAAATATTTTCCTCAAAAGTAGTTTACTGTTTGTCTTTTAATAATAGATTGTCATAGTATTTCTAGCTTAAACACAGTCATTATATTCATAACCTGAATTAATTCAGGCCATAAATTCAAATAACGTGCCGCTACTATAATTGAAGTAAGAATGTGTCGCAGCGTCTAATTGAACTGTAAATAAATAACAAATTAAAAGCACCTACAAACGAAAGTAATATTCTGCTGGGCGACTTCATTACAAAAGTTTGTTACCCTCAAAGCCTAGTCCCCACCGGTATTAATAAAGTTTTGTACCAAGTCGTCCGTAGGAAAAGAAACGTGTTAATTATCTGTTCCGAGTACGGGCCTGGCCATCTGTCACGTGGTCGCAACTCGCAACCCTCCGGGACTAGAGGTGTGCCATGTTATTGGAAGTTCGAATCTGTGATCTTGGAATTATTGTGTTAACCGTAATTTGTTTCTATATTTAGTTAGAGCGACCGTAATTAGTGATGATGTTAGTTGTCATGTTAACACAAGGATTATTAGTGGTCGTCCACTTTGTAGTTGTTGTGGGAAAGTCACGTATAGAATTACAAATAAGTCATATTTAGGAAAATGGTAGGATGATACAATTGTATTGTGTGTTCTATTCTTTAATAACTGTCTCTAAGAGCTTCAAATGAATACGTATTTGACCTTTACACATATTATTAATTTACACAAAGTTGTTTCTGGGAAATTCTCTTTTATTCTGAACTCAGAAACCACAGCCGAAGTTTGTTTAAGAAAGGTTGTTTAACAGCTACCAACTCTTGGGGAAAATTAATGTTTGATTTCCAATTCACGTGGTATCGTAGTCTCGACACACACAAAGGTACAAATCACGTGTTTGGCAACCTATATACAACATTACAGTATTTTTAAAAGTTCCTGTAATTAGTCATTTCAGGAGATATATAAAATGTAAACAAAATCTGTCCTATCCACGAGGGTGTTGTTAAGTATCGTACTAACAGTCTATTTATGTGGTCATATACAGAAAAAAAAAATTGGGAATGAAACAGGGGCCGTCGTGTAGCGAGTGTCTGTTACACATTGTATTATCCAGGCGCCGTGAATTGAAACACACCAAGTCCTGCTCCACACCAAGTACTCTCGAAACGGTGAAGGAAAACATCTTGAGGAGACCGGTATGTCCTATAACCAAAAATTCGAAGACATATGACATCTACCAACCCAAGCACTGGGGTCGCGTGGTGGATAATAAGGACCGAGAGGAGGCCTGTGTCCCACCAGTGGGAACATTATAGGCTGATAATACTATGGTTATGCTAAGTCCTGCCAGTCTATTCTGTAAAAATCTCACCGCGAAAATTAAGGATAACAGCTCATTTCATTGACACTATTGACAGCTCACTTCACTCAAGTTTTCACGATGAGATATTTTACAGAATACCACTGCTGCGGTGTGTTGAGAAGAATAAGCTTATTAGGTATTGAATTTTAATTTGAACCAAAGCTTTTATATCAAGAAATAATGAAGTGACAAGAATAGAGAAAAGAGTACAAAACCATAACGTTTTGTAACATACCTAAAAAAGTATGAATATACAACACGGTGCTATTCTGTAAAAATCGCACCGTGAAAACTTAGGTGAAGTGAGCGTAAGTGAGCTGTTAATAGTGTCAATTCCTAGCAAAAACAAACTCACTTCACCTAAGTTTTCACGGTGAGATTTTTACAGAATCGACCGGCTGGTCTAAACCTATGTCATAAGACAAGCAACAAAATGTGTCAATGTCTGCGCACATACAAACTCTTACCTGAAAACGATTAATTAAAATTAAATCACATTTTAATCTTTAACGTCACTTACGTAAAACGTTACACACGATTAATCAACCTATCGTTACGAAACATACTATGCCGCTGAAAATTTAAATAAGAGGGGTGTTAAATGACAACAGTACGGCCATACGCAGGTGATAAATTTCATTGTTAATACCTCCGAGCCAAAAATGAAGCAATTTGTTTTCGAAACAAGAGGAGATGAAAAACATTATTTAGCTGAAAGTTTATTAAGTTAGTAAGGCAAGTCACCAGGTATAAAGCGACGCGTACTTTCCGGATTTTCAAAGTTGTGCACCGTGGAGCAGTGGCAACCCTGTTTTTAAAAGAAATATACTGGACATACGGTAGGATTAATATTGCGATTTTTCTTTTGAACGACACGTACTATTTAGAAAGGTATTTTAATACCTAATTTAGAACTATTTATATTAAGATCATTAATTTTGTACAGTCAAGAATATGTTAACCACCGTAAGGTAAATTTTTGCTTACCGTTTATTATTTTTCCGACTATGTCAACATTTTAATTGAAAATTACAGCTCGAAAAGGTGCCAAATGCAACCACTACCTATAGGTATGGGAGTGGATTTTTTTTTTTAATTGCTTATCATTGTCACTTCTTGATCATGCATGATTTCTATATCAACTTTTTTGTTCCTTCTCGAATTTCTGTCCTAAAAAAGTAAACATAGTTTTTCGTCAATCGTACACTACAAACATATTGGAAAACTACGGAAGCACGAACACAAAACAACACATTTCAAAGCTTTAAAGAGTAGAAACTATAAGTCTCTTCAATATTTCCTATGACAAGCTACAGGACAGGTAGCGCAGCATCGCCTGTGAGACAAATACCTGCCGGTGTGGCATTGCAAACAACGGGAAATTACAGCCCTGTCGTTTCTATTACAACAGACGTCAAACGAATTGATTTTGCACAGTCAACTGAGCCCGTGGACCTTTTGTAGAAACAGTTTAAGATTTGTTATTTATTGTTGTCTTTTAGCTGTGAACGAATATAATGATTTGTGTGGAGTTAAATAAAGGGAGCCTCGATAATGAAGATGTAATGAAGGTGTCGATTGGTTGGTATTTTAGCAGTGTATCGGTTCCAAAGTTTGGCAACACTGTTTTCGATGGCCATTATTGATTATGCTCAGGAAAAACATTGCGAAATCAGTCTTGGCAGACATGCTCGTTATTGTAGTGTGTCTAAACGTAGGAGAGAGGTAACTTACCGGTGCTTATCATGTCATGGTTTATCCTCAACACCCACTGTGAGCCATATACCATCTTTTTCAAAAGCAACAAGTCTTTACTACATTCTAGCATATCTAATGCAAACTACAAAAACTCTCACAAACACAATATCTACATGAAAAAATACATCGTTTTAAAAACAAAACACAAATTACACAAAAACAAAACACTACCTATACTGCCAGCAACATAAGAATTAGCCAGAGCTACCTGTAATTTTTTGTACCAACCTTCCAGAGCGAAAGAAATTGTAGTAATTTAGTTAAGCGTAACGGTGGCTCAGGTGAGCTGAACATTTGGACCAGCCGGTGCACTGATGACTGTAATCAAAGAAAACACGCTAATTAAGTTTGCTACCCCCGAAATATTTCTTATGGCACCCTTGCGTAATACCTTTGCCTTTTTACGAGAAAACTGAATTAGCAAAATCGATGACTGTGATTTAGTGAAGGTCTTGATTTATTTTAGTTCTTCTATATTAGAGCGTTAACAGATTTATGAAATTGATTGATTGATTTATTAAAATTTCAGTTTCAAAATACAAAGCCAATGTTACAGTATTCATACGTGGTAACTATGCCACGATATTGCCAGACATGATGTGATGTGCCAGACAGCCAGGTGTTTCAGGTCAGCCAGTTTTGGAATCGCCTAGATTCTGAATCTGGCCGCGGCAGCGTTTTGGCTACCTTCGAGAAGACAGCAGCAACACAGGTGGAGCACCGGTTACTTTCCGTATGCTGGAGTCCTTTGGGACTACTTAGAAGTAAAAATCTTACGTCCCAGCCCAGCTGGTCATTTAGAAATTGGAAAAGGTAAAAAAAAAACAATTTCAAACACCCGCTTAAACTTTTAGCTCGTGTTAAAATAGAAAATATTCCAGAACATTCGAGTTTAAAACGTCATGCACCAATATATTGAGATGCGGGCGGCTCTCCCGGTCTACGGTAGTGTTTGCTCTCAAATCAGTCGTTTAAACAAAACTGTTTCTTTTTTCTCTCGCCTCTGCCAATTCAATTCCCGTAGCACCTGAAAGGACGGTCTGTACGTTTGCATTACATTAGAGTGATTTTAAATAATTGTCTTTAAATAGATTTTGAATTAAGGAAGAGATTTCTATTTTAGATTGATATTGACGCAGATCAGAATATACCTAAAACTCTTAAATACATCTGGCATCTTATGTACTATCGACGACCCGTGGTGCAATACAATAATAACCTTTTAATTTCCTTCTAAAAGTAATTGTAGCAGACCTAACCTGGCAAAGTATGATGGTCAGGAAGCGTCCGATTTTGAGCACACACTGCTAACTTAAAACGCACACACAGATATATCTCATTACCTATACCTACATACATGAGACGAGGGATGCCCCTTTATTTAATAAGAAACCGCGGTTTAAAAAAAAAACTTTTGTTACGAGAAAAAACACGCCGTAAATATAAAATAATCCTCTAATACCAAAATAATCACAGAAAAGCCCCACCATATATTTTATCCACGTTTACAAGCCAAGAATTCTCTCCGTCGCCTTATTCGCATTTTTTCGTAAAAGTAATCGTGTCAATCCGTTGTAATCCGTGAAAGATGGCTGGAGATTATTAAGGCTTCATTTGCAAACTCTCGTACGGAAGATTAACTTGTACGAAATCTTCGCACTTAATACTCGTTCATGTTGGCATGACATGGATTTTATCGCTAATAATATTACATGTCTGGATTTTAAATATATTGACGTAAGAACAATGTTCTCACTGGTTTATCGGATCTGTGCAAGCTGTCAGAAAACTCGAGGAATGATGAAGCAACTTGAAATAAGTGTTAGTTAAGAGCTAAGAGAAATGATTGCTTCTTTTACGTGGTAATTACGAGAGTTACTTACTAATTTGAAGAAAACTATTACAAAACAGTTTATTTTGTCCGAAAGATCAGCAAAAATCCCGAGTAGACAAAAAAGACAACACAACACAAGCAGAAGCTTGAAAAAAAACGCCCCCAATTTCACATATAGACAAATTCTTTCGGCAATATACAAAGACGTAACACGAAAAGACCGCCATATTAGAAAACGAACACAGAAAATAATTCCGGTACTACATAAATTAGGGCATATCTACACGATAAGCATGTATGGGTGTGTAGCGTGCACATGATTGCATGTTGACGTGGCTTCGAAAGAGCTTGATATCAAAGCGCAGCGCTACGAGCGAACGGGTTTAAAAACCCGGTCCCTTTACCATGTCCACGGAAATAGGCAGGCGCAGATACACTTGGTAAAGAATTCTCTTTGTGAAAATAGTGTAACAGGATAACGATTCGAACTGAGATTCGAAACCTGTTAAAGTAAAATAAAGCTAAGCTAAATACTATGCATATTATATGATAAAAGTTAAAAGTACAAATATTGTATGTACCTTTAATATGAATTTTAAAATAGGCAAAAATCAGGGAATTAGGTACACACTATTCCCAAAAATTGATTTTTTTTCTGGATTTAAAAAGTTACATTCATTAAGTTGGCTGATGGACTCACTATTTTATTATAGTGAAAGTGGGTGTCACTGTACTTCCCTTAGATATTACTCTTTAGTCGCCTCATATGGCCCCCCTGGGAAATTATTCGCTAGTTTGTTCGTAACGCAGACTACGCCAAGGTAAATTAATGCCTATCCAATTTTGAAAATAAATCTAAACTAAACGTATTGTCCTAATTTCAACATAATTATCAAAGCATTCGCAAAACCATGACACTGTTTAGATTTTACGACAACAATAAATACGGTAAACGAACTAACATTGTGGAAAATAACCTCTTTGAAAGCAACCCCACACTAGCGTAAATTGGCAAATAAAAAAATCCTATCAATCGCGGAACTAATTTCGTCTTGATAATCGTGATAAAGCAACAAAATAGCAATTTGCCCCACCATAAAAATAATTGAGTTCAAACTGCGTTCAGGCAATAAAAAGCGTGAAAGCAGGCCCAATAACCTTTAGCCGGGGAATCGTGGGAAAACAGGCAGCTGGCAAATAGTGAGGAATAGAGAGGAGGGCTATTAGGTGCTCACACCACGTGAGGCAATGTAACGACCTGCGCCGTTTCGGATGCTCCATTACTAGGATTTAAAAAAGAATGATTGCCAGTCTCTCGTTTCTCTTTTCATGGAAATAATGAAATTCTTTTTGTCGTTAAGGTGGATTGAGAATATTGAAAATGTTGCCTATTGAAACCGTAGACGGCCATTCTTTGAAACTATTTGACTGAGAGCAAGCTTTACAAACAGGGAAAGTGATGAAAACATTAAATTCAGATATCTTGTAAATCTATCTCTAACGACTTATGTTACAATAAGATGAGTTCCTCAAATCAAGTCACGTACCTTTTTATACGGTACTACGCTTTTGAAAAAGAAGGTGGTACTCGTATCACTATCTGTAAATTACACCACCACCAACGACATGCACCATTGGTGCCATCATTTTAACTTAAGGTCTAGCCAATGGAGCAAGCGTCACCACACTCACCACTGTATCTTTGAATTGCCTACATCCACCTTAAATAGCACATTTAAAAGCCCCCTAACACGTATGACAAGACAATATAAAGAAAGGTCCAAGTTGACGGATTACCCTATTGATATTTTCTCCATGAGTTTCGCTTCATACAGACGTTATATACGTCTATGTGGCTCAAATAAGTTTGTATTTGAAGTGTTCTAGATTTAGGTCAACTAGACACACTTTATTTATATATTTTTCTCGTTTGTCTCTAATATTCATAAGTCAATGTCATGCATGTCATTTGCATGGTTACTGAAATGTAAATTTTTGATGTTAATTAATTTGACAGTGCTGTTGGTGTGCTTATTCTAAATAAATAAAAAGGCAAACTTAACTACCTACTGTAATATTCCTATAAAGATTATGTCCACACCATCGAGTCTACAGCTTGTAGTTCCTTGTACAGCCGCCAGCACATCAAGCTACAATCTGTCAAATTTCTTTAATAGATTTTCAACTTTATCGCTACAGTATAAGGTTCAAAGTTGATTGGTAAAATTTTACAGTTTCGGGTAGCTTGATGTGCTGGCGTCTGTACCATAAATTCGTTTTGACCAGAACGCAACCAAGCAATCCCTAGAGACAGTCAAGCAACCTTGTTCATGAGTAAAGAGTTCCTTAGAATAGCCGCACCCTAATCGCGTAACACACTTTCAGTCGAAACCTAAATCATTTAAATTCTATTGCTAATACATTACTTCAGAAGTATGTTCGAAAATTGTCTGCTTAACAACGTAAATAAAGCAATTCATGTTGTTTAACTGACAAAATGAAAGCCATGGCTAGATACTGTTAGGTAGTACCTATGTTACGCTTACCCCGCTGATCAGGAAAGTGTGTTCTAGTTTGTGTTTTAATAATTATGTTAGCAGTACAAAATATCCTTTATTCGCATAGGTAATATCAGATTCTCAAAATAGCAGATTCTCAAAATATCTCAACTACAAAAATTGTAATGCTTTTGAACACGGAAATGGTTGAGCTGAATGGTGCTGATCTATGCGTCATGTTCGTGAATGGGCGCCGACAGTTGGGGCTGGTCATCACTTAGCTGCCTCGGCTTGTTTTTAATTATTTTATTTTTGGATTGTTGTTTTCTTACTATTTGCTGTACTCTGGACGCTTTTAACGCGTACGTCTTTTTTACATCGTTCTCACTTAAAATTATAAATTCAACATTAATGATGTAACTAATATGTTTGTAAAAATATAATTTAAAAGAGTGTCCATGGAGTTTCTTGCCCGTTCTTCGCCATAGGTACCTACGCTTTGGAATGGGCAACTAGCTTCATATTTTCTGACTGACCGACTTCTTGACAATTCAAAAGTGCCTGTAAATGGTTTACCTAATTGAAATAAATGCTTTGAGTTTGAACTCACTTCGCCTTTATATCGGTGTACTGAATTGCAGCATTAGCTACCTATAAATCGATCAACCTTACGTCCATCAAATACAGTGTGTCTGGCATTTAACATAATAATTTAAACTATGCATAGCTCATACAAACAGAGCCGTTTCATAGGTTAACATGACAGTTATCATTACTACTGTGTACATACGTTTAATATCTGAGATGCGCATTTCAATCAAGTAAATTGAATAGTTCATACTTGCGTATTAATTGAAATTGGTCGAAGCCTTTAGGATAGGTGGCATAACGATCTTCATAAACTGACTGGTAATTGGTACATGAGAAGCTAACGCAGTGTGCTGTTGTAGGTATCTATGACCAGCGTCAGACATTAATGTCTGACATTAATGCTGAAATGAACCTTTTTGGCGCAGCCGTGAGGCACATACTATCAATTGTTGTTGAAACATAATCTTTTATTTTGTTAATTTTGTATTTTGTGTTTCACGAACTGTGGCCAAATAAACATTTTTCTTTCTTTCTTTTAGTGGACTGCTAAAGGGCGATGACCACTGCTCAGCCTATAATATTTCCACTGCTGGGACACAGGCCTCCTCTCGTCGAGAGGGAGTGGGGCCGAATCCACCACGCTGGCCCAGTGGGGGTTGGTGGACGTCACATGTCTTCGAGTTTTTTGGTTCTAGGACATGCCGGTTTCCTCACGATGTTTTCCTTCACCGTTTTAAAAGCAGTGGTGATGATATTAAATACACAAAGTAAAGCGCCAGCCTGAGTTCAAACTCAAAGCCTACAAGTCGGAAGTTGTAGCCGACACCACTGCGCGACCACTGCTCTCTGATGACCACTGATGATGGGTAATGCTCGGGTTCAATTTCTCCACATACTACTCAGATATTACTTATAGTAAAACTGCGCAGTGCTGCACACCCCCATCCTATTTCAAGTTAAACAAATATTAACTTTATTCCAATGAAAATTAAGTTAAATTCAGAGTGACTAACACTATTGAAAAAACAATTTAAAATGTTTGAAGTTGTAGCGTAAACTGAACTTTATTGTGTAGGAATTAAAGTTATTTTTCCATTAATTCGAATTTGTTTACATTTTTGGCAACACTTACGATGTTGTAAATAAATAACATTTTAACTTTTAACTTTTAATAGTGCCCGTAGCAGACAGCAGTATAGTTTCACTGAAAAGTCTAAGTGAGATGTAAACTTTAACATACAAGTTAAGGTATAAAGAAAAACCTTGCTAAATAATAAAGAAGATACGTAGTAGGTATAGGTACTATCTACATATTTGCCGTTACCCAATATGCCCAGAGTGATGGGTCACCAGTGGAATTTATGAAATTAATTATTAAATTGCCAACCCTTTGTGTTTCACAAGCCAGAAATACTTGAATAAAATTAAATACAGTAGGTATATGAAGCAATATTAAATTTTAAACCACATAATGGCAGCATCAATAACCAACACAATGTCCACTGTACCTAGATGTTTTCGCAGATAAGGTCCATATTTTTAAGCTGACTTTACAAAGCTTATTTGGACTATAAAATCCGAAGCAGAGACAAATGCAGCGTCCCCACTAGAAAATGAAGACTAGTGTTAAGGGCATCTTTACAACACGCTAGGGAGACGGCTAACCGTGAGTTATGACGGCCTTTTCTCCACCCTTATGAGGAAATACGACAGTTTCAGCACCGAGATGGCGAGGGTCGACTGTATGATTGCCTAAAGTTAAGCTAGGTGACCGTAGTCTATAAACATGCCCATTTTTGCGTTCCCTGCCGAAATTGGAAAATAATACGTGCGCTATCAATTGTCATTTGTTTCTCTTTGGGGAAAGTCTTTTCTTTTTCTTGGTGAAAGTAACTAAGTGCACAGACATACGGCCGCATAAAAATGGCAAAGAAAAGGTTTTGTGAGTAAAACATCTTGTCGGTCATAGTATCTACACCATGTCTGGCATGTACAATATGTACATATATTAATATGAACCTAAGGGCCTGTGCATACCACGTTTTTTAAACGCGCCGTTGACGCGCGTTTCTAAAACGCGCGTCAACGGCGCGTTTAAAAAACGTGGTGTGCACAGGCCCTTAGACGCTATCACTTTATAAATTCCTTATAAAAATGTTGATATAAATTTTAAAACACTTATTAAAAATAAAATACTAAACAAAGTACAGCGGTAATTCATACTCCCAATAAAACACATTAAAACTGAGAGAAAGCCAACGACATGAGAAGCATCCCCTCTAGACACTCATTATGCGTCGTGTATCGTCGGTACTTAACAACACTACGCCAACACTTTAGCGTCCAGATTTGAACCTTCCCGGCTAAATTACGAATCAATGTCCTATACCGATCATAGAATACTAGAAACTGTAGAAAGCAATTAGGGCAGCGCGTTGCTTCGGGTGCAATATCAAGGCGTATAGGCCGGCCATGATCTAATATTCATCGTCGACAGACGTGCCTGTCTACATGGCAAAGCATAATACGTAATTAGATACAGCAAATGCTCGCAGGGTCTGTGCCCGTCCGCCAGCATGCATTATGCACGAATCTAAATTGAATGTGCAGTTAGTTGCGTGGATTAAAGCCCGACATACGCCACATGACCATTGCACTTTAGTTAATGCCCTTTTTATAATGTTACGCGTTGTTAATTTTTAATGGCTAACGCTGTTGGATCATGCGTTTAATTAAAACATTTGCTTGGTACGGTTTATAGTAGACATTTGGACTTAAATATGTGAAGTGCTGAGCTTTAAATAGACTCCACAAGTCCACACTAGATGTCTAACGCTATGTTTTATAGTAGAACAACAGCTTAACTCTGACACCAAGTGTCGCCAAGGGTGGTAATTAAGGCAGTCACGCCCTCAGATTGTTCTTTGTTGTCTATGTGAGCGGTTAATAAACCTGCTAAATTAACACAACTCATAACAAATGTTTATTTTTACCATCATGATACGTCATTACCTATAACGAAGAAGAAGGTTCAAAACAAAGAGTTAACTCCGTAAACAAGGTAGCCAAACATATTATACAGCCCGTCCTATACAGAGGTTTATTTTGGATCGACTTAACGAACGTATAAAAATTCAATAACATGTAAATTGGTGTGTCTGTACGGAAACTTTTCAAAGGAAGTTCTTGACAAAAGCAAGTTGATTGAGTAGCTTAGGAGCACGAAAAGTCAATATAAATGTGTAAACGTATTGGAACGGCCAATAACCTGCTTGAATTGAGTTATTTATGATAGGAATCTTTTGTTTATTATTTCGTTCATTTGTGTAAGCTCTCAAGCCTTTAGATCTAGATGATGATGTTATCAAACAAAGCTTACATACGAAAACTTACCTAAAAGTACCCAAAATATTGGGTACTAAAATCTAAAGATTGTTAGTTAACTTATGTTACAAAAATAGACTGTCTCAGTATACCTAGCCTAATTTCCCAGCAACGGAATCCTGCGAACAGAATGATGAAATTATTTACAAAAGCGGGTTCGGCCAATAAACGCGTCAAAATGCTTTCGACAGATTTACCTTGAATTCGTAATTTTCTTGCTTTTTAATATCGTCTTCTGAAAATTGATCCTTTTGCTTACCTATACCTCATTGTTCTCCATGTAAAGTCATTTATTAAAATAAAATTAATATTATGTACAGCTGTCGAAAATGTATTGAATTGCGACTAGTCACAACAATGTTTCGACACAACAGTATCCATTATAGTTATTTCTGTGAAATTCAATTCATGGATATTCCAAAAAGAGCCCACACAAAAACTGTCACGAGTACAATTCAGCAATCACCATGGTCAGTTTAAAAAAAATGTGTGAAATTATTCCCAAAAAAATGCCGTTTAGTGGTAAGCATCTACCTACAGCTATAAAGATACCGCAAATGAACTTTTCGACATAAAAAAGGTCTTCGAACGAAGGTTTTTCCGACGAAAATGTCATTTTGTGACTTGGATTCCGGTTGCGTATTAAGTAGAGCGTTGCGTTGATCGTATCGACGCGACGATGTTTTTATCTTTGAAAGAAAACATCCAGTAATAGGTACCCACGCGCTTCTTCGATAAAACCGAAGAAATAAATCATGAAGAAATTAACAGAATAAACATTTCACTTTCCAGAACACATAAAAATGTGTCCACATCTCTCATCCAACTCTTCTATCACAGGTCTGCTGAAAGAAATTTCGAATGAAATGAGCAGTACCTCTACCTTTGCTCTTCTATTTCTATCTATTTTTTTGATTAAGTGTCCATAAATAAATAAAAATAAGTGAGCAACAAATCTATTACAATAATTCAGATATAGAGACAATACAGAGGCCCGTGACCGAGCAAGAGGCACGCGAAGGCACGCGAAGTATCCAAAGGCCCGCTAAATATCCGCAATCTTAGCACCCGCCCGGCGTCGGCCTGCAGTATTTTCTCATAGACGCCAACAAGATTGAACCGAAGTAAAGCTATCATAACTCACGGTTAACCGTAGCCAGAGGTAATCTGGGAGCGTGGACGCCGTGATAATCCCAAGCCGTCCATTCTATAAGTGAAGCTTGTAATTTTTATACGTTAACCAAACAACTATTTACGGCTCCTTAGCGGGATTACGGATTCAGGGATGGTCACGATGCTTCGATATGCTTGTGTTCATCATCATTGATCCTTTTTTATTTTGGCATGCGACCTTCAGGGCTCTGTTAGGGTCTGTCATTACAGGCCCATACAGAGCCCTGAAGGTCGCATGACCTTTCCTATTAAGACAATGGGTCTTAATAGGCTCGAAGTGAAAGAAAATTACGGATTCATAGCGACAACGAATAAACAAACTTTATTTAATAACAAAAGTAACAGAAAAATATAATATATTATAAGTCATCAAATAATAACATTGATACCAACCATAGATATCCGATACCAATGATATTTTAACTTTTTATTTATAATATCATTGATTGATACATTGGGTTTTCAACGACGATGACAGACAGATAAAAAAGTGCACATCAATTTGACAGCTAAAAGAAGAAAAGTTTTTGACATTCTATAAAAAAAGTCTATATAGCAAAAAGTTCTTACGCTAGTTGCGTCGCTTACAGGGCCATTGGAACCTTACAAACATCCAAAAGATGACCTCGTATTAAGGTCTATATCAGAAATAATCTGACAGCTCAATGAAACTCAAAATACCCATACCTACATTATTTTCTAAAAGAAACTAATAAAAAATTAATACTTAGTCCACCAGATCGAACTTCGGTCATGGTAGCCAATCTCAACGGAGACTAGCCATCTACGCGGGTATTTTAGTGAAGAAAGGTATCACACCGCCAACTTCCGAACTCCGGGCTGTTACTGAGAAATTCAAGGAACAACCCAATAATGCCTTGCCCGCTATGGGAATCGAACCCAGGACCCGACGCTCAGCAGTCACGCTTACGACCACGACATCAATGGGGCAGTACAAAAATAAACCACAAAGGCACTAAAAGGATTTACATCGTCAGACAATTTTGCAAAAGTTTAAAAAACATTGGATTTCTGCGAACAAAGTCGTCCCAAAAATTCATACACAATACGAATTTAGATGATAAAAGCATTCGTGTGAACGTTTTGTTTTCTATTTTAAGTGATTGCATGGCGCCACAGTATCCGTCGATAGTCCGCGTGGCTTGCAATAATAATGAAAGCAAAGCAACATGTTCTGAATTTATTTTCCAATTCAAAGTTCATTCAGAATTAAGTTCCGTGCAAGAGAAGCGCCCTGCAGCTAAATGGAATTGCGTTGCTGCATCTAGACTGCGAACTTCCTGCGGGAGTATCCGATTAAGTGAATAATATGTTTGTATGTGTTCGTGTCTTGTCATTGGAGGTAAGCAGACACCTGTCTTCGTTATAGGAGAACCTTTTGAGAACATTAATCTAAAACTAATGTTTACGACTGTTTACAGTTCGACTCGTGTGCATGTTTTGGGAACAACAGCCTAATTTCAGATTCCAGTAAGGAGCAGATCACGCGGTCTAGTTTGGTTCATGACACGCCTCACCACGTGATCAACTTATTGCCATAATCAAAACCTAAAAACTAGATCGCCAAAACAGCAGGCAAGCAGAAATCTTCGTTTTATCTTAGAACTTCTCTGTTTCTCTCTCGTTCTAGCTTCCTTTCTTTAGTCCCAAAATATGGGTCGTCTTTCCACAGACAATGGTTTATCTTCTATCTTGCACCGCATTCCCTGTCACCTGCACACCTGAGGACATAATGGCTGCGTCAGTGAATGGAATCAGCGTTTATGAAATTTGGGCCAACAAAAAAAATTCAATCAATGATGGTCCCTGTATTCTCCATAAAGTAACTTCTTCCAGTTTTCACTTCATCTTCGAAGACTACGCAAACTATGACACATCTCTTAGAGGGCTTCTATACCGCAAAATATTACACGATACAGCTTTATGTAAGAGCACCAAGCTCGTATGAGCAGAGATGCTGTAATATGAGCCCCATTAATTAAGTACACGACCACGTATGCACCGGCAGTCGAACATAAAGCCGAATTTATAGGAAAACACCAAATGATCGCCTCATTGACCTAGTGCTAACAAGCAACGCTTCGCACAGTTTACTGAAATGCTTCGATGTAGTTCGGTTTATAAGTGAACTCTGTTTAACAAATTGGAACACCACTTCGGAATAACCAGCACCTGTAGTATTATTTTTCATGATCGATAGTGAGTTTGACGATAATCTTACCCGATGATAAAGCGATGATGCGATCGGTGATGGTGCACTCTCGCCTAGAAGTAACTAATATAGGTACTAATATTTACTAGAGTGTCCTTTTTTTAAATATTTTTTATGGAAGGAGCAGTGGTGGCCCAGTGGTAACGGCCCCGACTTACGAGTTGTAAAAATTGGTCGTGATTTCAAACCCAGACAGGCTTACTTTTGCTTTACTTTGTAATAAATAATTTCATCACCACTGCTTTCAAACTGTGAAGGAAAACATCGTGAAAACCCGCATGACCTAGAACCAAAAATTCAAATACACGTGACATCTACCAACCCGCACTAGGTCCGCGTGGTAGATTACGGCCCTCTCACAGGGAGGCATGTGTCCCAGCAATGGGAACATTATAGGCTGATCATGCTTATGCTTTGTGGAAAGTGAAACATGATTTATTTTTCGCTAATAATGGCTAATATCATGAATGCTATTTCTGGATTTGGGAGATAACCCCAGAACTAACCGATTTCTTACTAAACGAAGATAAAGAAGCAAATTAAATACGTCCAATTCCAGATACAGCGATTAATGGCAATACCTATTACTGTTGATTTGTTTTTGTGAGAACTTAGCACGATCGTCGTTAATTATCGTCGAATAACACTCGGCACGGAATTTAAAACGTTGTTGTTGCGATTGTTCGTCGCAACACTTTTATCTAGAGTGACGCTTAATGGCGCAACAATTTCGCTGGAATCTCGCGACGCGACGCCTTTGTTTAAATATGCAGCATGTCACCACCGGTGACGTCACTCCACTATACTCAAAATATTATAACGTTCGCCCGTTAGCATAATAAAACGAGCAACGCTACGGCGCCGCATTAAGCTGCACTAACGAGGTGTGCGAGGGAATCAAATGTCATTCACTTTGTTTTATAGTTTACACTCAGATAACTTGTTCCTGAAGGCTGCTGAAAGTTTTATGGTTTCCATGTTTTATAGTTAATGTTGGCGTAATGTTAATGGTCAGTTTCAGGATAAAAGAAATCAATTGTTTCATTATTTGTATGATAGCTTCCATTTACGCGCCTGCAGATTTTCTGTACTGAGGCCATCACGCATTATTCTAAAATTATTCTGCAATTATGCACATGCTAGGCTTACTACGAAATGGATGCTGATGAAAACGAAAAAGACGCACAACAATCTGTGTTATAAGAACCAAGTATACATACCAAACAAACACACAATGTAACAAAATAAAAATGTGTTTGTAATAAATTCCCCTTCATCAGTTCGAAAGTGAAGCCATCATTGAGAAAAAATCGGCAGAAGATGTATTTGACCCGGCGGATGTGTTTGACAGTCGGGCCACATCGCCACCTGAACGATTTACATATTACGTGACACTTTTACGGAACTCGCCATTGACTTCTGCCTGATAGACTGAGACATGAACGCGATATTGTTTTTCCAATGTAGCCCCATTCCACCAGCCCTTCAAGACAACTGTTTTTTTATTGATACTGAAAATTCTATGAATGTCTTACACCCTTATGCTCACGAAATTGAATAATACACTTTATCTGCCCCATTTTGTGAAATAAATTTCGTTACGTTAGGACAAAGGTTATTGATTAAATTACACGAAAACATGTTGCGCTCCTTGCCAGCGGTGAGATTAAATTATTTAACATAAAACGCCAGCAAGACTTTGATACTAAGAGATTTACACCTTTGTGACTGCGTTACGTGCTCATGTCATTACAAACAACATTATTTGGTTTTAGCTATTTACTCTGGGTCTTTGATGTCACAACCACTGTGTAGTGCGTAGGTATAGACAAAATGTTTGATAAGCTCGTACTGACTAAATACTTAAAACTATACAACTAGTCCTGTGTCCCAGCAGTGGGAACATTATAGGCTGATTATGTTATGTTATACACCTAGTTGCTCTAACATGTTCACCTTTAGGAACTTGAAATATGTATTTGAGTTCAACTTAAACATTACCTTAAAATGCCTCTAATGTGCAAATATCAGTATATTTGCACATTAGAGCAGGGCAGTGGTCAAATTAAATAAGCTAGCGAAATCTGCAGACGTGATGAATATCGGTATCTCATCATCTGCCTAGCCTTTTCCCAACTATGTTGTGGTCGGCTTCCAGTCTAACCGGATGCAGCTGAACACACACTATAAAATAAAAAACACACACACACACACAAAAAAACCCCATCAGTCTGCTCAATGTTTTTGGCAAAATCTACGAGAGGCTTATTTATAAGCGTCTCAAGGACTACGCCGAAGCAAAGAGAAGAGCCTTATCCCTAACGAGCAGTTTGGTTTTCGAACCAAGCACTCATGCATCCATCAGGTCCACCGCATCGTTGAGCACATTAGCGCTGCCTTCCAGCGCGGTGCGTCAACAGGCGCTCTGTTCTTTGACATAGCGAAATCATTCGACACAGTCTGGCACAATGGCTTATTATATAAGCCTACCTTCTCGGTGTGCCAGACCGTCTCGTACTCATCCTTCGAGACTTTCTGTCGGATCGCACTTTCCGCTACCGCATCGAGGGTGCTCTCTCCCCACCCCACCCGATCCGTGCCGGAGTCCCCCAGGGCTCCGTAATATCCCCCCTCATTTTCACCCTGTTCACCAGTGACATTCCCAAAAGTAATTCGGCACAGTTGGCTCTCTTCGCCGACGACACTGCCGTTTACTGCTCAGGTCCCAATCAGGGCTCTATCGCTCGCAAGCTCCAAACCTCCGCAAGCGCCTTAGGCGATTGGTTCCGGAAATGGAGAATCGAGGTCAATCCCGACAAGAGTCAGGCGGTACTTTTCTCAAAACCGCGTAAATTCAGTCCGTCGCGACACCCCGTACCATGTCCACCCCGACCCTTGCTCGAGCCAGCCCGCGCCGCTGAGCCTGTAGCTTTAAATTCGTCCCCATTAATTAATTCCGATCCAGCCTGTCCCTTGCTGTCCTCTCCCAGCGACGCCCTAAGCCGAGGTCCGAACACCACGGGGGGTGCCCTTAGCGTGTAGTCGCTTAGTTTTTAAGTTTTTATGCCCTGGCTGGAGGCCCAATTTATTGTGGCATCTACAGGAAAGTCCGGTTGAGCAGTCGACAACCCCTATGGTTGAACTGCGAGATGGCATTTTTCAAAAAAAAAAAAAAAAACACAAAAAAAAACTATAAATTGAAAAAAACAGATTTCATGTTTTTTTATGGCTCTACGACCGCTGGTAGTGTTGATCTTGAAGTACGAGTTGAGAAAATATGTTTTTTATATATATTTATATATCATGTTTAGATATCGATACTTATCACGCCTGTGAAGCTTACACTTAAAAAACTGATTTTGACACTGATATTTCAAGTGAATACACTAACTGCGGATGACCCCACAAAAAAATCATTAAAATTATTATTTTTTTGTTTTTTCGTGTTTAGGTATCGATACCCATAGCGTATGCGGAGTTTCGCTAGCTAATTTAACCATGTGTTAAGGCATCAATCGGGTTACCTACCTTAAAATAAGACGCCTGTAAGTATTCGATTTAAAACTTAATCTTATTAAAAGTTGCGAAGCGAAGCTAGCCAAAGCCAGTGTATTACAACAAACTACGCTATGCATTCCGACTGCATTTGCTTAAAACTTGTAAATATTAAGCGAAAATTCTAGCCAATTAGGCCAGCGGCTGTGCTGCAACTGAGGAAACTTTCTGTAGTCCCACTTGTTCGGGAATACAATCGAGAGCTTATTGGCTTTTGATTTTTATAGGCATAACTTTTAATAATATTACAACTAACTTGCTACTCTATTATTTGAACAAGTAATATCTCTATAATTGGAGTGGCGACGCAATTAGAGTTGCTATTTAAATCACTCGAAATTACCTTTAAATTATTCTAGTACCATCTGAAAGCTGTTTGTCTAATTAGTGATATAAGTCGGTTTATAGTTTGTATTTCCCGAACTAAGTATTTTCGCGACTTGCTATCTAATATGTTAGGTGTAATATTGTAAAGAAAACTTTTGCTGAATTGATCTGGGTCCTGAAAAACAATCACAACATAAAAGTAATTACAATATTTAAAAAAATGGTATTAAAAAAAAACCCGACTGCGGTAAAAAAACTTAAGTTAAAAGAACTGAAAAGCTAAAAACAAGCCCATTATAAATTAAATAAAAGTTGGAAGCAGGCGGGACCCATACCATTTTTATTATATTTTCAAATTCGAATATAATGTGCTTGTTTTTAGCTTTTCAGTTCTTTTAACTTAAGTTTTTTACCGCAGTCAGGTTTTTTTTTATAACTTTTTTTATTTCCAGCTTTTTAGTTTACAAAATTAGATGTGAAAGATTTCGCTGACGATTTAGTTCTTGGTACGTGTTTTTTACGATTTGTCACTTCGAATTACTTTTAACCATATAAGTTGTTTATATTTTTGTAATCGTCTTTTAAAGCCCTTTATTTTGATACCCCACTCGATAGGTTTCGAGAAAAAAAATTTTTTTTGAAGACTTTCATACATACATAGTAGTCGCCATATTGAATTTCACTAACGTCATGTCTTTAGTGACACTCGCCGGACTAAGAGGAATCGATTGACGTGTGAATCATAAAAATCGGCCCAGGCGTTTGGTCTGTATAGTGCTTCAAAGGAACATACAAACAAACATACATACATACATACATAGGCTGATGAACACATTACCACTCCTTTGCGTCGCGCAGTCGGGTAAAAACGAATATAACAAGAAAATTAAACACATACACGTACAGAGTAACGCCACAAATAAAAACAAAAACACCACTGACTGCAATATAAGTACAATTGATTGCTCCTATTCGATATATTTTAACTATGGCCAAAAAACATGACGGTGCGCAACCAATTTAGAACGTGACACCGTACCGATACGTGGACAGATGACTCGTCCATTTGTTGCAGCGATGTCCGAACACATCGGCTTCGTTTAATTGAGCTATTTGTGTTAGTCCGCCGTGACAACGCCGCAACGTAACTTTATATCGCGACTTTGTTTACCTTTGATGTATCCATCCGCTTTTGATGCGTGATGGGCCGATGACGCGCCCTTGGGGTATCCTTGGTTTTGAGTAAATTGAATTTAGACTCTGTTTAGTTAATAAATGGGTTTGGGGGTTTATAAATATTTGTATCAGGGGTTTACCATTGTCATACCTACTTCTATTTAATGAGAAAGTATTATTGCATCACCACCATCATCACCTATAATATCCAAAGTTTGGTGACGGTGCTATTGCAGGGCCTGGTCCTGTTGCCATTACTTTAATTCTAGGAATTTTTAGTTCTAGGACATGCCGGTTTTCTCACGATGTTTTCTTTCACCGTTTTGAATTTACGAACATTATTTAACACAAGTTCTATACACATTAGTGAATTATATCCGTGCAAAGCATGGGCGGGTCACATTCCGTAAATAATCTCAGCTCAACCTCTCCTGTCACATAAACTGGAAAAAGTAACTCTTTGTTCATCATGATTCAGTTTATAATTGTATCAAACGAGTTCGCCGTCGCAAACTTATATCGCTTAACGAGTTGCACCTTCATTTATTTCGCCAAGCGAAGGCCAACTATTAGAACTTGGAACAGCCGAACGAAGACGTCGGGACTCTTCGCCTGCTGTCGGAAACTTCCCGTACATTTGCTCTGTGCGCTCTGAGCTTCGATAGTTTTCCGCCTGATTTCGGATTGTTGCAAATTTAACACAGAGTCAAAGCAAGCTCTTCTGATCGCAAAGGCACTAAATTAGCTGTCAGTTCTGAAACTGTCCGCTGAGTTAGAATTATTTAGAATGTTGTAACTCGCGGTAATTTGCCAGTAATACTTCCGCGAGTTGGTATTACGGAGTTTACAGAAGTGGTTAGTCGGACTTAATCGCTTTGAATATTATTATGTTTTTTATTATTTATCGACAATTCGGCCTTGTTCATATTTTTTTGCTAACACGTTTAAAACGTATTGACAAAACAAGTATAAAAAATAAGATAAGAACACAAAAGAAAATAGATGCTCCTCTTCCCTGTGAATTACGACTTATCTGAAGAAAATGAGTATACCTATGACGGATTTGCAAACCAGTATGACGCTGTACCTCCGAAGGTTTTATGTTTTATTAGTATCCTTTGGATTGAGATTGACAACATACTAAAGAGCAACATAATAAATGTATATACAACATGTATAAGTGAACTGAGCAAATAAAAAGAGCTTTTACTACTAGACTTCAAACAAAAAATATTGCAGGCATTGCACAGGCAATTATTGCTGTAGGGTCTTGAAAAAAAAATAACTAACTAATCAAATCAGGTTAGACTGGAAGCCGAGTTAAACATAGTTTAAAAAATGCTAGGCAGTATGACTTTGGTCTTTAAAAAAAATGCTCAACTTCAATCGATTTATAAAAAGAATTGAATTACTGTCTTTGAATTCCACTTCGTGAATACCCGGAGCGTTCCCAAACGCGAGTGACCCGATAAGGACACGAACCTCTGAAACCGAAATTCCGTTCTTGAGTATCCCAAAATTAAAGTTGTTTATTAGAAAGATCCAACTTAAGAAGTCTATAAATAAAACAGACCCTGCCTATTAATTGTTGAGTGCTAATTTCATAGTGCTCATTTTCATTTCTATCTAGAGTCTAGAGTATTCTCGTTAGAGGTGAGGCAAGCAAAATACCAACTCACCATAGCATGTAAGACGCTCCGTGGCACTATTGACGCGCCTGCCCTACATGCTATGCTGGGTCGCTTCTTTGTCCCAGACAACTACTGCCGCGGCAGAAAACACAGGCTGTTTGCTGTGCCTGCATGCCGCACAGTTGCGTGAGCTATGTCCCCAGTACCATATAATCTGGCCGCACTTAATGATCTCTTGAACCCTAATCCAATAAACGATCTGTGTGGGGACGAAGATTTTATCGGCATGTCAGAAGAATTGTGAGAGGGATTTATGAAAGTGTTTTTGAAACGTTTTTGCTGAACTTGATAATTTTATATTTTCTCTTTTATCTGAATGTGTACTCGTATATACAAACTATGTCTTTAATTTTTGTAACTGGTTATAAACTGAAAGAAAAAAAACCGGGCAAGAGCGAGTCGGATTCGCGCACCGAGGGTTCCGTACCATTACATGTTTTTAAATTTTCATCGGCGAGGCCTATATTCGTCAGAGAATTTTAACACTGTGTACTGCGGTGTAGAATATTGAAGTTTTATGTCAGCGCCATCTCTTAACCGATAGTGGAACTAATGTAACTTCTGTTGATGATTTCTGAAAAAGGGTGCTATTTAGAGACTTCGTTTTATTTTTCCTGTAATCTTTACATAAATTTCTATCACATAGAATAATTTCATTTCTCTTTGCAAACTTCGGAGATAAGGGGGGAACGGTTTTTTTTTTACATTTTTCATCAAAAGTCGAAAACTATGTGGCCTAAAAAAAAATAAAAAATGTTTGCGAATGTGCAAACTGCGCTCGTTCATATGATACCACATGCCCTAGTAGCCCCACTTCGAATTTTTCAGACCCCCTTTCAGTCCCTGTTGCAAAAAATATACATATATTTTTATTTCTTTCTTATTTGCAAAATAATTGGGCAAACGTCATCTAAAACTATTCAAATTTCAAGTTGATAGCATTAGTAGTTCTTGAGATATCCAGCTGTGACAGACAGACAGACAGAAAGACAGACAGACAGACTGAGTCTCACCATAAAGGTTCCCTTTTACCATTTTGGTACGGAACCCAAAAAGCTATAAATAAATATATCTATCTATAGGTAGGTACATAGGTAGGTTGAAACGTTACAAAAACGTTGTATTAAATGATGTGATGATTTGATGAATCAACGAGTCATCTTTATCGGTAAACAGGTGAGGAACATAACATTTTACCTTGAACCTCTATAATTGAATACTTTATTATTATGTTAGTTCTTGTGCGATATTTAATGCTATATGTATACGCATGGAGTTCCAACGAATGCTTGTATTGTTTATAGCTGACAGTAAAAAAAACTAATTATAATAAGAAACCAGTTCGTACAATATTTTCGAACAATTATTTCGTCCAAAAAGCAGAAACTATGCATTAAATTATATCGGAGTGTGTGTCTGTAGTGCTAGGCGTACTCAGTATAAATGCGGAGGCTATTACTGTGTCAAGGGTAGGCGACAGTGAGGTTTAGAACGGGGTTTTGGTCGCCCATGTCAGAGGAAATAGGGGAACAGCGGACACTCTTTCGAATGAACTAAAATTTTTGCTAGGATTTAGATAAGCGATTAATATGAGTAATGAAAACAGGTTCAGTCGCGAGGATAAATACCGTATAGTTACGCAAAATTCAAAAGCGTTTTCTCGTGAAATAAAAATCAGCATTTTTGAGAAAACACCTTTTTCATAATAGTATGGTTTTGATAATGCCATGTTCAGAACACTACATAGTGTACCTCAGAAGTATACAATAGTAACTCCACTTTTTAGAAAATAATGTTTTTTGCACCATTAAAATCGCAAGAACCAGTTCTATAAAATGGTATATGACATTAAGTCCTATGACATCTATGAAAAGAAATATCCAATCGTATACGACATTAAATCCACTAACGTCTAATGGGTATAGGACCTCAAATGACGATAAGATTATTTACCTCTAAGCTTAATGTGCTGTAAATATGTGTAATACATAATAATTCCATCCAATAATAATAAAAAATACTATTGAGTTTGTTTCAAATATATTTAAAGCAACTACCTATGTCAAAATTGTATTCAAAGTTACATTCCGCGCATTTTTGCCTCTCCTGTAAAATTTTCGTTTTATCACATAATGTTGTATACCTCTGAGGTACAGTAATAATATCTATTAATAATTTAGGAGAAAATCGCTTTTGAATCTTGCGTAAGTGTAATGCTCGTCACTGAACTCTACTAGGTAGTTATCAGAAATGACTGTGAAGATAAGTTTCAGAACTTCATGCCTGCCTTCATGCCTGGCGGCATCTACAACGCCACATTTGAACTACGTCACGTAAAATTCTGCATCCCGCAAGCGAAGTTTACCCATGTAACTAGAATACCTATATGTCGCAGAAGGATTGTCGAATCCGCTGTTTTACATAACTCCTACTTGTTTTACAAAACAGCTACGTTATGTACGGGCAGTTGCCAACCAGGCACACCACCCATCTGGTTGGAGGATCCTCCCTCTTTTATGGAAGATAAGTGAACTTTGCACCGTGTTCGTCATGCCTCTATAAGGACTTCACAAACATTCAGGCTACATAACTGTTTCAAAGGTTTATTTACTTAATAAATACTTTTTATCTTAGCGAATAAACAACCTAACTAAATGTCAAATCCTCATCAAGTTAAATATTCTTCAAAATTCAATATTCTACAATTGAATTTGGTTTTAACAAAGTTTTAATGGCTTCGTCCCTACTCTCGCCGATCCCGGCTCTACACGATTTAAAATTACCTAACAAAAAGTCACAACTCTACACGAAACGATAAAAACGTAGGTACAGTCAGAATGAAAAACATTAAGACGAATTAAAAATATTTTATTCACCATGCTTAGATGATAATAGGCTATTTTCCAGCCCATGTTACACAAAAATTACAGATGGCGCTGTCCCTCGTCTTTAAAAAAGACTGCTTCTTTTCTTTATAACACAAAAGATGTATTTGTTCAATGATGAAGGACAGCGCTACTTATGTGATTTTTGCTAAACATGGCTTGGAAAATAGCCAGTTGTCTTAAAAGCATGGTGATTAAAATATTTTTAACTAGCTTCTGCCCGCGACTTCGTCCGCGTGAAATTTCACCCTCTCCCCATTCACCCCCTTAGGGGTTGAATTTCGAAAAATCCTTCCTTATTCCTTGTCTACATTATAAAGAGAACCTCTGTGCAAAATTTCAGCTTTCTAGGTCCAAGGGTTTGGGCTGGGCGTTGATGAGTCAGTCAATCAGTCAGTCAGGACTTTTCTTTTTATTTATATAATGTTTTTCATTGTGACTGTACGTTTTTATCGTTTCGTGTAGAGTTGGGACTTTTTGAATCGTGTGTGAGATCGGTGAGATTACGGACGAACTCGTTTTAATTAACAACAACATTATCTTGTTTAGTTCGTATCGATACAAGAGAAGAATCTAGAATTCCAAAGAAACTATATATTTATAGTTGCAGATGAATTATTTATTTTGCTGTTTTGAATAACCGCTAGCTGTTTTACAAAACAGCTTCGTTTCGCAGAATTTCCTAAACGTTTTGCATTTATGTCAACGATTAAAGGTTATGTAAAACCGCTTAAAATTATTATCAGATTGTCGAATTTAGTTCTTAATTTTGTCACACGCAAAGCCACGAGAGACAAAATTTAGAACTAAATTCTAATTCTTAACCTGCCGTTTAATTTTACGCTGTTTTACAAAACTCAAGTGAAAACAGTGATTTGTAAAACCACTAGCGGTTTTGCGAAACAGCGGATTCAATAGTCCATCTGCGACATACGCACAGTGTAAGAGTCATCGACGCGCAAAATTTTACCATTTAATCAGCTTATGAAAAATTGTCAGCTGTTCCTTACATTTTGACCGTACTTTGTATGAAACAGCAGATTTTTTTTTATATACGACGAAATATTTCAACGCGTTTGGTTCTGGAATCATGGACTGAATTCATGGTTAGAGTTTGCGCGTCTGCCGCCTTTAAACCTTGTACTTATTTATTTAGGTCCTTCTGCAACCAAGCCTACTAACCACCTAAAGCAATAAGTGAGAACCTGTATCTATCTATTACAGCATCAGCATCATTGTAGGTTCCCATATAAATAAATTAATGAATAACTAATTCCCATGTAATAAAAAGAGTCCTTGTGTTCCATTTAGTGCGACTCCACCGTACGCAGGACAGGTGTCTCGGTGTCTGCCACAATAAATAGCTATTTACCAGCGAATGCGGCCTGCGGCTCCCGGAGTCCCGGCTACGGAAGGTGTTCTCAATTTGTCGTCGGAATGAGATTGTCGCCGCTTTCAGTATTAGGTAAGTGGCTTTTACATTTCACTTTATACTGGCAGCATTGATTTTGATTCTGTGGACTAATGGTTACTGACGGTGTAGTGGTATTTATCGAGTAGACAGCATTAGAACTGGGGTAGATGGGTTTATGTTGTCTAGCGCGCTTCTGGGGCATTTTGTGAATGATGAGTGTTGGAAAAACTAGTATCTAAACTAAAAATAATTCGTATTTTAAGATGTCGTTACGTCTCTCTTTCCAGGTTAGTGGTTGTGTCAGTAACCAAATCATATTAAAACAAATAATTTATTATCATATTTTTTTATAATTTATTTCTTTGTCAGCACTTCCTAGTGATTTAGCTGGGAAGAAGAAGTGGTGCAACAAACTCTCCAGAAGTACTGTCAGTTCAGTTAGAAAAACAAATGAATTCAATCAAAGTACTTGTATAATATTTCATTTAAGTGTCTTTGAGAAACGACATTCCCACAATTTATCTCTTATGGAATATTACTGGATTATGTAGAAGAAGAAAAAAGGCTTGAGGTAAAAAATAGATATAGGGTTGAACGCAATTTTTTCCCATGAAAAAGTAGATATTTCAATAGAATATTTTTCTCATTAATAAATAATTCCAATAAAATGGCACGTATTTCACTAAATAACAGCGACATTTAAATTTTTAGAGTTAAAAGAAAATATTACCTACCCCTACATTTCACCTCCAGACATATGTACCTCTCCTCAAGATATTGGCACCAGCTTGTCCATTAAACGTCAACATAAAAATAAAACTGTATACGATACTTTGACATCCCTAGGAGCAATGACTCTATTAAATTTATAAGCTGTGGTATCTTAGAACATTTATATCTCACCTGGTTTTTGCGAGCTAACTTATGACGTACTTACCTGTATGTACCTAGTAGAACCTCTATTAATCATCAGCTGGCCCACAAACCGGTTTCTCGGTTTACCAACATACTCATTTTCCACCAAATACATTGAAGATGGACGTTCAAGAAGCAGTGTAAAGAATAAACATTATTTAAATAATATCAAACTAAAGTTTATCAAAATGTTGAAGTGTTTTGTCTTTGTTTTATGTGCTGTTACGATCGTTTTTTGTGCACCCGGATTCGAGAATTCTCAAGGTTAGTAAAATTTGCCTTATTTGTCCTTAAGTTGAAGTGTTTGAACTACGCTGATGTTGTCCTATAGTTTTAAATGAGTGTTTGATTAACATTGTTATTAACACACAAGCCTATTAACTGGATGTTATGATTGAATATCATTAGCATAAATAGTAGAATTATGCGCAAAAAGTGTTAGCTGGGTACATTATGCACCTTGTCCTTTAATAAAGCTATTATTGAAGACATACTTTGTATTACTGCTACATCATACTTAATATTAGATAGATATACCTAACCTTCCTAGCATATTAAGTTTGATGCGAAACTTGAGCAGTAATGTAAGTTTTATACGATGTTTTTTTTTTATTTGGAAATAGATCACTATCTAAGCCGAGGATTCCATCGACCATTAAGTGCAAAATATTACATAAATACTTGTTAATTTTACGAATTGCAAAAGTGATCAGTATCTCGTATTCACAAAAGCTTGATAACCTTATTAAGTATTTGTGCTGGAAACAATTATCTACAGCTAGGGACGTATACCTACCCCAATAGCGGTATCAACGGAAAACTAAAATATATACCGCTGCACACGAATAAATGTCATTTTGAGGTCAACTACTGTCAAATCGCACAGCTAGGTCATATTGTTTTTTGCAAGCGATTATTTCAATATTAAAACAAATAAAATCTTTCAGCATATATTGAATGAGTAAGTTTTTACCTACGGTTACCCTTTTAAGAATACGGTTATGATGTATGTTTTTAGGAATGTGACTTGATCATAACATTATTTATTTTATAAATGTACTGTCGTACAGTCTTATCTCTTTTAAGTGGTTATCTAAATGAATATAAAACATCATTAAAGTTATTGGATTTACCAAAAATTACCTACTGATTTCACTATCTCTTTAAATCCCGTTACTAACTACCTACTTAACTAAACAATACCGTGTGATAATAAAATCATTAATTGCAAGTGATACTCTTTGACACTCTTATCTTTTTTATCAGAAAAGCAGTCAACGCATCAAGATGTGACTGACCAGTTAAATGGCGCTTCAAGAACAAGACGTCAAAGTTCGGGAACAGTTGGCATAGTCTACATCGATGCTGCATCAATAGATCCAACAAAATTAACAAACTTGCAAAGCAAAGAGTCACCTCGTCTAGCACCTGTTAATGTCGTCACTAATGCTGGGCAAAATTATCAACAACTGTCTGAAACCAATTTGGAATTAGTATCTCAGAATTCAGACTACGCTGTTTACAAATTAAATAGTGCTGGCGATTCCTTCGTTCCTCTTAATGACTTGCCTGAGGATAAAAAGGCTCAGGCTTCTGACAACCAGTATTATAACTATGATAGTGAGCAGTATGGGGGATACTCGGATGAGCAACCGCCGCCACCACTACCTCCGCCCCCTCCACCTCCAGACCACCATCCGCCACCACCGCCACCTGATCACCACCCGCCTCCATCACCTCCAGACCGCTATCCTCCTCTACCACATCCCCACCATCCCCCGCCAACACCACCACCAGATGATTACAAATTAAATTATTATGATAGATATTATAACAGACCTCCTCCACCTCCACATTCATCTTACGACGATAGATCTAGAAGATTCTATGATGATAGACGAACACGGCAGTCTCCCAATGACAGACCGCCACCACCGCCGCATAGACGTGGGCCACCGCATGGGAGACCTCCACCACGTCATGGGGGACCACCACGCTATGACGAACCACCTCAGCACCATCGTGGCCCACCTCCGGACTATGGCAGGCCACCTCCTCACCACAGCGGTCCACCAGACCGTTATGACGACAGACCACCTCCACACCATGGCGGACCACCAGACCTTTATGATGACAGACCACCTCCACACCATGGTAGATCACCACACCGTTTTGATGATAGACCACCTCCACACCATCGTGGGCCACCAGACCGTTATGATGATAGACCACCTCCACACCATCGTGGGCCACCAGACCGTTATGATGATAGACCACCTCCACACCATCATGGACCACCAGACCGTTATTATGACAGACCTCCTCCGCCCCGTGATAGACCCCCTTACGATCGAGGACCACCATCCCCTCCTAATGATCGAAGACCACCTCCTGATCGGGAACAATCTTACAACCAAGGCAATGAAACCAATGAACACTCCCAGTTTGACGAAAATTCGACTAAATTGATTGATACTACTCGGACATCTTCAACTACTGAAGCTGATACAGATGATCATTACCAGCTTGATGTTAGATTCAATGATGATGAACAAAAGTCAGCAAAAGCTATGAAAAGGGATGTAACTGTAACAACTGCTCGTCCCTTATCTCCGTTTATGTTTCAGGCCGCTGCTGTTACGCAGGAAAATTAATTATAAAAGCACTAGATTTTTACAGTTGTTAATGTTCATAATTTTAGAAATTACAGTTACACAAATGACAAACAAATGTACCTACTTACTTGTCACTCTGTTCCTAAAATATTTAATAGGTATGTACAACATTTCATGTTATATTTGTTTTATTACTACTGCCTTCTATTGTATTTCCCACTCAAGGTTTTCAACTCAGAAAATAAAATAAGTTTAAGGTCTTAACTACGTAAATCTTATTTAGTATGGCGTTAATTAATTTAAACCTATTCCTACTTCAAGTTATTAAAGATCATGCATGACACAGCTAAAGTACCCAGCTCTATTTTTATAAAAACATCTCAGCGAGTAATACAATCATAGAGAATAATACCTACAAGAGTTTTTTTACCCGACTGTAAAAAAGGTTGTTTAAATGAATAATATTTTTTGTAGCTTTAACCCATCGTCATATGTAGAAGTTCGGTTCACTATGAGCTAAGACATCATCATCTTTAAAAAACAAAGTCAAGATAAGTGGGAAGAATAAAATTAAATTACCGTATTTGCTTTCGTTATTTATAGACCAACGTACCCCCCAAGGCTGGGGACAGCAAAAAAATAGAGGCCCACCCGCGAACAGAGGTCCTCCCAACAATAGAGGACTCCCAAATAACAGAGGACTACAGGGGACCGCCAGACAACAGGGGACCGCCAGCCAACAGGGGACCGCCAGCCAACAGGGGACCGCCAGATAACAGGGGACCGGCAGCCAACCGAGGCCCACCAGACAACAGAGGGCCTCCCGGCAATAGAGGGCCACCAAACAACAAATGGCCACAAAAAAACGAACAAACTAATTACGAAGGCAATGCACGCCCTGGAAACAATGGTATCTAATAATGTACTCCACAAGAATATTTTGGTGATCGTTACCAAAATACAAGTAAACAACCACCAACAAAGACTCCAGTTAAACCTTACCTAATATTTCAAGCAGTAGCTGTTACTCCTGAAGAGTAATTATAATCCAGTAATAGTAGGTATACAGTGCATTCACCGTTATTTTACCTCTGAAACCAGCAACCTAACAGCAATCTTATTGTAACGAGAATAAAAATCACAATGATTTAGACAGACTTGTCAGTGGCAGCTACCCAACTGCAACTTTATAAGAATGAG
Organism: Oligia latruncula; assembly: GCA_948474745.1. NCBI lineage: Eukaryota > Metazoa > Arthropoda > Insecta > Lepidoptera > Noctuidae > Oligia > Oligia latruncula. The sequence continues at coordinate 10,066,625 of OX419688.1, forward strand.
AATAAAGATCACTGTGATGCAAAATCATAGGTAAAATATATGTGAAAGGACTCTGTAGTCGAGCTCCCAATTGCTTTTTTAATTTTGACAAATTGAAACTTCACATCTAACTATGGCATAGACAAATAGACCTCGTAGTTTTAAGAGGTACAAGCACGGATATCTATGGGTACAAGCGACATACAACCTTAGGCTGACTAACCAATAATGAGTTCGACTAAAATTTTCTATGTGAAGTAACAAAGATTAAACCACTTAAATAATTTCGAAAACGAAATTAATAGGAGAACTTCTCAAGGAACTTTAGTTTTTTTTTTTCTTTCTGCTATTTTCAATAATTTAGACAGAAGTTGTTTTAATTCGTAGGGAAATTATTCTATTCAAATTAGACGGGTACAATAAATAATTAATAAATTATGTAATAAGTACTATTCTTAGGCTTTAGGTCCAACCTTTATCAATTTTAAAACTGCACTTAATGCTTGCTTGAATTGTTTTGGTTAAAATATTTTTTTAATATTGTTAATAAAATTTCAAGAAATAATAGAATATCATTAAAATGTCGGTTTTCAAGTAATAGCGTGCCTTATCTGATATAAACAATAACTTATCACGGCAATCGACAAAACACAATGACTTATGATAAATAAATAAAATCCCCTTTGTGTGACGTGTGTCGAAGAAAATCTCCAATAGCACTTCAGTTTATTGGAAAATGAATTTCCTAATATTTTACAACTTGTAGAACTGGCTTAAAATGTTTCCAATGTCAGTTAAGTTGAGACAGGAAGTTAAATAAGGGTACACTTTAATTATGTAATAAGTTTAATTTTGTTTCAATTATCTCATTTTTTATGCAAAAATTAAATTATTAAATGTATAAATACTTTCTAAATATTTTTTCACGGATAACTTACCTATTTAAACAAAAAATAAAGAATAATTATCAAAAATGGATATTTAAACGCTTTCATTGTCAAATGTCTATAAAAAACAATAATGACTTACATTATTACACACACATAAGATGGAGCAGTAAATTACTAACTGTACGAAAACAGTTTACGAGAAAAAAAAATAGGTATACGCTGATACGTTACCTCCTAGACACGTAATTAGTAAGTATTATAGTCAAAAGGTGGGTTTGCATCTTCCGTCAGGGGTTCGCATATAGCCTGCGACACATCCGGCCGAAAAGTTTTCCCGGCCGTTGTCATCTGTTTCGTTCTTAGCAGTAGTCGTAGTCGGTGCAAGTGTGGTCGTACTGGCAGCAGGGGCAGGAGTCACTTGTACTGGTTTCCTAGCAGCTGCAGCAGCAGCAAAGTCTTCTTCTGATTCTTCTTGAAAGTGAATATTCGAGGACGCATCATTGCTTTCCTGTTGTTTTTTCTCATTTGTATGAAGTAAGTTATGCACATCTTGTTTCACCTTATTTAAAGATTCATGTGCAGTTTCATGGATGCGTCCAAATACCTTGAGTTCCCCATCAGCGCCATTATATTGTAGAGTTAAAATAACACAAAATAAAAAGGAAATAGTTAATTTCATTTTGTGAAATTATACTGTTCGTGTCGCGTCTTGTCAGATAATTTTCTCTTGACTGAAGTCTCGAGAATGACTTCGGTTTATAAGATAACTCGATTGACCTTTTAAAAATTATCTTACAACATATTCCGAGAACTGATTAAATACCAATGAGTTAATACGTCCAATTGTCCTCCTTAAATAATTAGATATTTTCCTGTTGGTAATGGTTTTTCATTTTCAATGTCATCTTGCAATAGCAACCATCTGAAAAAAATGTTTAAGTTAAATAAAATTGTTGTAATTTTTTTAAAGTAGGTAAATACATATATCCTAAGTAAAATAATGTTTTTCTACTAGGTAGAAAAACATTATTTAACCTACTTGTAAACAGAAAATTAATAACAACTATTTAATTCCTTTTATTCAGGGTAATTTCGAAATACTTATTATTATTTTTAAATCCAAGCAACTAATTTTATAAATGAGTATGGATAATAAAGGTCACAGGTCATGTCATCGGTCGTACACATTATGATTGAAGTAGGTACATATTATTTACAATTGACAAACTAAAAACAGTTACTAGAAACTTGGCAACTTAGTGACTAATACTGTTGATAGCGTCATCAAAATAGTTAAAACCAGTACCTCTAAAGTCTCTGCCTGCAGTTTCCTAGCTGATCTCGTCTCTGTCCCAAGGGGCATTCCAAGACCGGTACTCGTATGATTTGACTATGTTGCGTCAATTCCACAGCTGGAGTCGAGGTCGCCATTCGAAGTTTATCGTGAAAATTAAAAACAACTCCTGCTTCAGCCCGACAACACGTGCTCTGAACCATCAGTATTAGAAACAACACACATTTCGCGTCCATTTTATTGTAGTGCAATGAGCATACTACGTCGCAACTATAGGTATTTATAGTTGGTGCGACAGCTCACCATGGTTGTCTGCACACTCCATTCACGTCCATGGTTTGGCCAGCAGCACACCTCTCAGTGTTACTTGGCACGTCTATCATTTTAGGTTTAGCGTTGTCTGCAGCTTTATTATCAGAAAAATTTTCTCGTACAAAACTGGATTTGGGAGTTTCCTCTGGTTTTATAAAAGTATTCTTGAGATCTTGAATCGGGTTCCCGAATATGTCCAATATGAACTTTCCGGAGAAAGAAGTGCTGCCGGCACAAGCTAGGAAACTGATTAATAAACTAAACACAATAAAGCGTGTCGACACAGAAGTCATTTTACAATACTAAAACATATCGCTGCCCGCTGTACGTTTATCAGTCAACAATTACCAGGCCGCTACACAAATACGATAACATTCGCCAACATGGTGTTAATTTATCTATAATGAACTGTTTGTTTATTATGCTTTACATATTTCCGAACACATGATCTAATTATAAAATCAGTAATATTTAAGAATGTAGCACATCGCTCTTAGGAATTTATCTTTAAAATTAAATACACAAAATCACTAATGAGAATGATCTGTAAATTAACTCACTACAGTCAACTGGTTACATTAAAGTGTCAAAATACAAACGATGTAACACGCACTGTCCACCAGTGACAAATATGAACTGATCTTATTCAAATCTTCAATTCATCTAAAAGTGGGCCCATTCTAAGCTTGAACGCATGGGCTCATCTACATATGTACAACCCAAATGATAGGATTCTTCATATTATTATAATGTTGCTATAACATACACTCTTCAAGACAGTGGATAAAGTAACCCTCTACAACAGTCTGCATAATTATTATCTAAGAATTTAGTTTTCCTTATCGGGAATGTTTATTACATCACTAAAGTATTTTATTAAGTACCTACTTCACTCACTGTACTTTAAAACTCTAAATAGGGGCGTACCTTTATCAGTTCTTCATTTAACTTATTCTTGTCACAATCCGGATGCATTTCACAGTACACATTGAGCCACATTACCATTTGTTTAGATTTATCAACACGTGGAACCAACGAATACGAATTGAGGTCAAGTAATTTTGGTTTTGTTTTGATAATGACGTATTTACTGTAGTTATCGCTGTTATCTAGTAAAACTTTGTAATCTTGACTGTCTTTCGGAACAAGTATAATGTATGTAAGCTCAGATTTATCTTCACTGTTCTGATAATCTATGTTAGGACGTTCGTCAGACTCCTTTATAGTATCAACTTCATAAAAGTTAGTTAGATCCTCTACCGCTTTTTGCAAGATTAATCCTTGGCTTGAAAATGCGAAGCAGTATAAAAACACAACAACAAAAACTAAGTTATCCATCACAGTATTTTCGTAACGACTGTCTGGACCTAGTTTCAGAGAAAGAATACGAGGAGATACTGAGTTTTTAATCAATACAGTTCGCACCGTATGATGTTAGGATGTTACTCACATCTGTAGATGGACCGTTTGATCCAATTGACTTCTATTATTGCGTCTATTGCCAATTGACTAACAAAAATGCATGCCTACAGTATTTTATGATTGGAATAAATTATCTTCGAGGTCAGATGTAAGCCACTACTTTCGTGCGTGTTCCTTAACTACCCATCTAGAATATTTACAGTCATAAAACCAGTATTTATTTTAGTTTGTTAATTGCCGATGCGGGCAATAAGTTTGTTAGACTGAAGTGGCAATTGGACGGGCCATACCTTGATGCATCGGGATGGATGGGCCAAAGTCGTCATGGATTGGGTGTCAGAAGACGCGCGTCGTCGCCGAGGGAGGCCTTGGAAATGATGGCGTGACGACCTAGATGCGTTTACGGGAGATTGGTTGGAGAAGGCAATGCACAAAGAACAGCTATGGAGTCTACTCCATAGCTGTTCTTTCACCTAATATTGTCCCACTGCTGGGCAAAGGTAGACCTTTGCCCAGCAGTGGCAGCAAAATAAATTGTTTAAGTTAAGTCAGGTCATTATATTGTGTTTTCTTTATATTACTGAAATAGTTTGTTAGGTTAATTTAGTATAAGAGATTTTAGCAAATTAAACTGTTTAATTTGAAACCTGCATACTTTTGATCCCCAAAGCAGCATTATTCAGAAAATTACTTAATTCAACAGGAGCAATGGGTTTTGTGTCCTTCACGATGATAAATACTTAGGTACTGATATCTTATAATAATCATTAGGTACATTTGATCACCATTTCATCACCACTGCTCTCAAGACGGTGAAGGAAAACATCGTGAAACCGGCATGTCCTAGAACCAAAAATCCGAAGACATGTGACATCTACCAACCCGCACTGGGCCCGCGTGGTGGATTACGGCCCACTCCCTCTCACAAAGAGGAGACCTGTGTCCCAGCAGTGGGAACGTTATAGGCTGATTATGTATGTATGTATGTAGGTACATTATACATACAAATAAATAAAATTGAAGTGTCTGTAATGTAAAATAACAGCTTTTTACTAAATGCAAATGAAAGTATAGGTAAACGGTAGGTACTTATAACAAAAAACAAAAAATTGTCTCTCTGTCTGTCCCGGTTTATATCCGAAATGGCTGGACCAATTTTGACGAGACTTTAACTGGCAGATGGCTGATATTATAAAGAGTACCTTGGGCTACTTTTATTTTAGAAAAATTAAGAAAATCAAAAGGTATTAATTGTCACGAGAAGGAAGTCGCGGGCAGCAGCTAATATTACACTGTAGAATCGTTACACCTTATCCGCTTTCTAAAACAACAACACGACAACCACACATCATGCAGTAGTAACCCTTGAACTACGAAAACGACCCTTACTGCTACAAAATAAAAGCGCTGCCAAATCAAAATAACTTGCAGTTGACTGTAGGTAGGTACCAGGTACGAACAAAAAGCCGTTTCGGAACTACGTGCTTCAAAACATCTAACTAAAATAAAACAAACAGAAGCACATTATTCCAGTAAGTAATAACTACCTAATTGATGATTACGCTGGTTGGATAAAGGGCTCTCATAGTTCATCATGCTGAAATCCTCGTTAGCCGCTCCCGCAATACAAATCCGCTTCAGCGATTTCATTCGTTTCGTTTCGGAACAAGACAGACCTATTTTTTGCTGGGAAACTGACCATTTGAATTAAATTTGAAGCCTTTGGTTCGAATGAAGCTACTTTGTTGTTGCTAACAAATCGGGAGTGTTCATTAATGCTTTAATGAACTCTTTTCTTTTCTGAGCTGGTAGCAAAATCATTATTTTTGTAAAGGTTCTTTGCTTATTAACTACTATTTAACCTCGCTTTTCTTTATCCTATCATTTTCCGAGCCATCGGATCGGATCCGATTTGCTTAAAAGAACCAACTGTGCGCTCGTTAGCCAATAATATCTGAATATTTCTTTTACTTTTATCAATTTGTAGGGTTACCTAAGTGAAGCAACTACTCTGGATTATTATAGCCCTTTTATTTTGCCCATATGCTTTTACCAACATATTGGGGAGGATCTATCCCGCAATACATAACGTGTAGTTATAACAAAGGCCCGTTTATATACTAGCAACAATATCGGTCAGTATAAAAGGATATGTCATGTCCTTTGACGGCACAACTGACGCTAGAGAGTGAAAAATGCCACGCACCGGCTTTACGTGGGAGGCATTTCGTGATTAAAATACCTACCTCCGGCTATGATATTTTAATTAAACACCACATGTTAACATTTACATGAAATGATACAAGTAAACCAAAATAATTTAATAATGGCACAATACAAAGCGATGTCAATAATTAAAACATAGAAATGACAGCGGTGATGTTATAAAATAAACGTGTTTTATGTTTATTACGAGGTAATTGTAGCCACAAGAATTTGATGTCTGTGTAATAACAGTATTTAATTAATAATACAACCAGGAGTACGTATTTTACATAAAAAGTACCTAACACATTGACATATATAGGGTGACTGGTTTATAGTGACCGATACTTAAACACGTGATTTTACTCATCATCATGAACAACTTTTACTATGGGACCAAACCTGAAATCGTGAAAAAAAAAACAACGTTCTCTACATTTTGACGAGTTAGACGAACAATAATGTAGGGAACAGCTGATTTTTTTTTCGCGATTTCAGGTTTGGTCCCATAGTAAAAGTTGTTCATAATGATGAGTAAAATCACGTGTTTAAGTATCGATCACTAATTACCAGTCACCCTATACATATATTACTAGCGTAACCTAACATTATAGGTAGGTAATAGGTATCTGTGTGGTGTGTAATTCCCGCTATGACACGCAGTCAATCAATGGGGGGGACAAAACAATGTCATTTCAATTTTAATTCACAATTTCCTTCAATGATTGTCGTTGGTTTTTCAAAGTCAATTAATAAGTGTAGCCGTTTTTTTATATTGAAGTTCATACAAGAAAACGAATTCTTGAAAGGCTTCTTCTCTCAATTAAGCACCAACAACAGGAACGAGCCAATTAGAAAGATTATCCAATTAGCAAGGCTTGTGGACGGAATTACATAAAATATTTTCTAGTTTTCTTAGTTATAGAATGAAAGAAAATACGTTTGCGGTTTACATGAGAAAGAGTACACAAACAATAACAAGGTGAGGGAAAATATGCGTCACATCCACGTAAAACAGCCATCGCTCAGCATAATGCTATGATACCTACTATGTGAGACCGAGCTCCAGCGCTGGTATTCAACGACAGTCGGCGTTAACGTGATGACGTCAAAACGTTTGCAGTATACAAGGAGAGAGAGAGTTGTCAGTCTCTTTAGGGAATCAACAGAACTTTAAGTTTCTTCAGCATTTATGAAAGTTGTACGACCTTAGGACCTTGGAAATAAATAGGTACCCAACTTTATCGAGTGTCAAGACCTTGCATTGCTCCTTCGGTGAAAGTCCTCCATTCAAAGGCGTCTTAGGAATATAACAGTTATTTATTTCAACAACTCTACACAAAAGAAAGAAAAAAAAAAGTATTTTGTTAAGTTAAATCACAGACTTATAAAATAAGGCTTCAATGTTGTTTCAATCTGAGTCCTGTCACCTAAATGCTGGGATCTAGTTCAACAAACTTTGAAGTAACATTGGTTCAGCCATCATGAATTTAGTGCTTGCTACCGCCGCATTTGCTGCTCTTGAAATGCCCTGATTTTTTATTCTGAAAAAAAAACAACAAAAAAAATGGATTAAATATATTTTTTTTGTAGGGATAATTTAAATCTTTTGAAGAAATAAAAGTATGACATGACTCTACAACTTCTGTCAGGTCAGCTGACAAACAGCTACAGATGAGCAAACAGAAGGCTAATTCTCGTGCCATGTTCTCGTAATTAGAAACGTTCAAATTGTAGTCGCACTCTCATATATCGACAATCAATGTCAAAAACTTGTCAAAAATGTAGGGAAATTAGAAGTATTTCTGACAGATTGAGAATGAGACCAGACTGTGAACGTTCCGAAAATTGCCCCTCAGATGTCCGAAAGTATCACAGCAAGTAAGTTGTAATCAACTGTTGTCAAACTTTGAGATTTATTTCCTGAGAAAAGACTAAAGTGATAACATTATAAGTTCTCCATTATTATTTTATTTAGATCGCAGATATAAAGGAAATGTCTTAATATGCTTTAAATATGTATTTAAGAAAATAAACTAGCTTCCTCCCGCGGCTTCACCCGCGTGATATGTTGATAAAAAATAGGTAGCATATGTCCTTCCCCAGGGATCAAAGTATCCCTATACCAAATTTCATCAAAATCAGTCTAGCCGTTTCAAAAATTAGCCGAAACAGACAGTCAAATTTTTTTAAATTGTTTTTTATAAGTACCGCATAAATACTATCATAATTATGCGTTTAGTAAAAAGCCGTTATTTTGATATTATAAACAGACTTATATTTTTTTTTTTTGTAGTATACATATATAAAAACATACCTAATAAATAACATGCTTTTCTAGAATATTCTCTCAGCAGATTGGGCTGGAAGTCGAAGCGCGACTTTCAGAGTAGGTACTAACCTCATGACACTTGTTAGATTCGTCCTCTTCGGAAGATGATGATGAAGACGAGGACGAAGATGATGATGATGACGACGAAGACGACGACGAGGAATCCTTATGATTTTTTTTGCCCTGAAATGTAGAAAAAAATATGTTTAACATTCACTTGTCATGAGCATTTTTAAAATAAGGATCTGTGGTTCTGAAATCTGAATAGTTCTTAAACACATTCAAAATCTAGTCGCAATCTCATCTCAACGACAATTAATAATGTCAAAAACTTGTTAAAATGTAAAGAAATTAGAGGTAAGTATTTTTGACAAATTGAAGACAGATTAGGCTGTGAACGTTCTTAAAATTATAAGAACTGCCTCTCTGATTACGTCCAAAAATAGCACGGAAATTCTGACGTAAAAAAACTGAAAATTACATTTAAAGTTCACAGTAATTTTACCTCTGATTTTGCATCTCTGTCCAAATCACAGTGATCTTTATTCTTATTCAAATATGGTTGCTGTTGGGTTGCTGCCACTGACAGGACTGTCAAAATCACAGTGATCTTTATTTTCGTTACAATAAGGTTACTGTTGTCAGCGGTAAAATAACTGTGAACGGACTGCTCATTTTCAAAATGACAAATAAAACACTATTTGTTTAAACAGACTGGTCACACAGTGAAAACAACTGAGTTTAAATTAATTAAATAAAATTATTCATTCATAGTGCAAAAAATACAAATGATTATTTACAGCGGTGGTTTCAGTGTTCAACTTAATTTAATTTGTTCAGAGAATTTACGAACTTTACTTCGCAATTATTTAAATTATTAACATTGCTTTAAAGTTTTACGGAATTTATTAATGAACTTTTATTCTCAAAGGTGAAATGTTTGTACTCTATTAGGTACTATGAAAGTTGTTTGCGCAATTTTCATATTCAGGACTAGTCTTCGGGCATTGGAAATAGGGCCTAAGTTACCAGTTTTCAGGGCTCCGAAGAGAGGGAACCTTCTAACTATGCACACACATTTTAACTTTATTAGTGAATAGCTTCCGCCCGCGACTTCGTCCGCGTGAAATTTCACCCTCCCCCCATTCACCCTCTTAGGGGTGGAATTACGAAAAATCCTTTCTTAGCGGATGCCTACGTCATAACATCTATCTGCATGCCAAATTTCAGCCCGATCCCTCCAGTGGTTTGGACTGTGCGTTGATAGATCACTATGTCAGTCAGTCACCTTTGAGTTTTATATATTTAGATTACCTAAGTATTTGTAAATCATTAACTATCAACATCTGCCTAGCCTTTTCCCAACAATTTATGGGGTCGGCTTCCAGTATAACCGAATGCAGCTGAATATCAGTATTTTATACGAGTATGGAGTGACGGACTATCTGACTTCAAAAACCCATTTCCTAGGTAACATGATACCCTATCCACGAATGCCAGCCGGTACCAATGGCTTAACGTGCTTTCCGAGGCACGGTAAGGTCTCGGTATGGGTCTCCTGCCCTTATTAAATTTTATTTGGGGTCGGCGCAACATGTCTTTTTCTTCCATACTTCTCTATTAATCGACATCTCGGTAGTCACATCCTTTCTAACCATATCATCATTCACACAATCCATCCATCGTTTTGACAATCGATAGTTATTATCAAATACTATATAACAACTACAATACTTGTAAAAGGCACAGCTCAAAAAAAAGTGGAAAAATATTGGTGAGACTTTTGCATGGTCCGGAGCGAGAGGGAGTGGGAGGCAGTCACCTACTTCTGCGAAGCAGTCATGCTAGCGAAGGAGGTGGCGGGATGGCTGAGGGAAAGAGCCTCCCGTCCCAGCAGCCGCGGGAGACGCTCCGGGCGTCGGGAGCCGCGTGACGACTCCCAGCCACCGTAGGCGCGGGCCTGCGGACGGAGAGCAATGGGTAGCTCACCGTCCGATCAGGACCAGGCCCGTGCCGGACGGTGCGTACGTGCTCCACACGCGCCTCAAAGAGATGTCAGCTTCAATCGAAGGGGCCCCTTAGGGCCAAAGCCTGCCGGGTCAGCGGGATTGTCCGAAAGGATTGCCGATGCCCCGAAACATAAAGGGCTAAGGAAGGAACACGGGTGGGTTTTATTCAGTAAGAGTCTGACACTCCCTTCCGCTCCACCCAGAGCGGGATGATCATTCAATAAATTCCCATAGTAAAAAAAAAAGACCTTTGCCCAGCAGTGGGAAAAACAGCTTCAACATAGCTAACTAAAACGTAGTAAATCAAGGAGACTTCCTTCCTAATATCTGTTAAAGTGTAAATAAAATAAAGCTCGGTAAAAGTTCGGGGAACTGTTTCATCATTAATGCTCATTACAGTCGCAATCGAGGCTCGCTCCAAGAAACTCGTAACGGTAACATTCTGCGAACAAATTGAAGTATTTCACAGTCCCACTGTTTCTCTGTATTCTCTAGCTACGTAGGATTAACATTAATACATGTAAAGCCTAGGTTTATGGCGTGCTAGCCGTTTTAATTCACGCCATTATTTTATATTGCTCTTTTTTTTACTAATTGTTTGTACTGTGAATTATGATTTCCCCATAGGCTGCCGACATAGAACAGAAAGATTGATCTGGCTTAAAAAAAGTTAAATGTTATAGTTTAAAGCGACACCAACTGAAGTAATGTCGAATAGTAAGCAATATTGTATCATTCCACTGATAGGTGAAAGGTGAGTTTTTTAAGATTTATCGGACTAATGGCTGATTTTTCAATAGTCAGATACTTAACTTTTATCTGAGGAATAAATATTGTGGTTTGACAGTTTTTGTATAGAAAATATGTCAAACTGTCAGATTTATTCTTATGATAAAAGTTATCTGACTATTGATAAATCAGCCCTAAAGCTATTTAAATTGTTTATGTTTCCCAACCAACCTCTCTTCTCTCTTCCATTGTGCATGATGTGACTATCAATACAACTCATTAATCCATTAAAGTAGGCCTTGAGTCACGAATGACGTCGGTAAACTAGTTTATAGTTGGTTCGTTGTCTTAGGGCCTCCCCTTATGATTCTTAGAAGCCTTTGCCTGTTTGTACTATGGAGAACCCCAGGTACCTACATATTTTTAGTTAACAGCTTTTTATGTGTAGTAAACATACTGCGGTAGCCTTAAACCGCATAATTATGATTGGTCTTGGAAGGAACCAATACTAGTAGTATTCAAGAATCTTTACAATGCCTTCAGCTAGACTGATAAATTATGGTGAGACCTGCAGATCTATTCTGAAAAATCTCACCGTGAAAACTTAGGTAAAGCGAGTTTAAAGTGAGTTGTCTTGTCAACAGTGCCAATCCCTAGCATCAGCCGGTTTATTCTGTGAAAATCTCACTCTGAAAACTCAGGTGAAGTGACCTTGGAGTGAGACGTCCTTTCACCTTGTCATTTCACATTCACTTCACCTAAGTTGTCCCGCTGAGATTTTTACAGAATAGACCGGCTAGTATATTTACTTCTTGGGTCATACACATAATCAGCCTGTAATGTCCCAATGATGGGACACAGGTCTCCTCTGGTTCATACACAATCATGTCAAACAAGTTGGTTTACTACACAATCATTTTATCATATTTAGGTATGGTCTGTTTGAACAGTTTCCGATGAATTGGTAAATAAATAATCCAGTTTAATTCTTACGCAATCACTCTCTAAAGAAAATGTATTAATTTATAATTAGGATTACGGATTTAAGAGGAAAAGCGGTCGGAGAGACTTTTTGAAAAAGCCTAAGTAAAAAGTCATAAAATTTCGAGGTTTGGCTCTCGCCTATTTTCTCCTCCAATATTGCACCAATTGAATAGATATTTCATAAACAGAATAAGAAGGATATATACTGTGTCCCTGTGTTGAGGGGGGGAGGGGGTTCATCCAAGTCTTATTTTTTCTTACGTCAGGGGAGGGGGGCGTCAGAAAGTAGTCAAAATTGTCTTACATAATAAATGAACAGCCCCTTTTCAGGTACTTACGCTGTCACCGCAGCAGTTACCGCAGCAGTCACAGTTTTGTCCATCTTCTTCAGAGGATGATGAAGATGATGAAGAAGACGAGGACGATGATGATGATGAACTAGAGTCACCACCGCATTTGTTTCTGGATTTCTGTAATTTAATGAAGTCATAAATTAAAAATTAAACTTGTGGACCGGGTTAAGAATACAACAATCCGTTCCATCACTAAAATAACCGACGTCACCTGGACCCATCTGCCGCATTTCAGACGATCAATGGGCTAAACTTACAACCCAGAGTGTCAGCTTAATGGCAAACAACATCGCGGCAGGCGCAGAAAGAGATGGGGGACGAGCTGAGCTGGACTCCTTTAATAATGATTGGTCCTTGGCAGTTTGACAGAGAGAGGTGGAAAGAGAGTAGAGTAGAGAGAGGCCTTGCCCAGAAGTGGAACATTAATGACTCTAAAAAAATAATTAAAAGCCATTGGGATACTAGCAAATGTTTGACAAAATACTAAGTTTTGGAACGTGTCTTTGTCTAGATCTACATGGTGTGCAAACTTGTTTACTGTGACGATGGCATTTAGTTTCGAAAGTAACTGTGTAATTTCATAGCAAGTGTCGAAGTCACATTTCTTTTTTCTTTTTTCGGCCCGCGACTTCGTCCACGTGAAGTTTCTTGTTCCCCCGACCCACCCCGTCGCATCGCATCGCCGGCCCGCACTATCACTTCGTTTTCTCTTAGAGTCTGACTTTTTTTCTTTGATCTAAGAAGCCAAGCAAATCCGGCCGGTAATTCCAGAGATTAACGCGTTCAAACAAAGAAACAAACAAACTCTTCAGCTTTATTATTAATCGTATTATTAATAGTTTAGATGAAAGAAAAGAGAAAAAAACGGTAGTATAAACAGAATTCAGATGCAAATGTAGGTACTCATAAATACTTAAAATATAATAAACCCGATATCCCACATTCAAACTTCCATCGATATAAAATATTTATGCAAACATGTGGGTTACAATAACAATCGATACAAACAGTGATTGCGGACGGCAATATCCTTCACCCGTGATCTGGTCTAAATCTTCTATATAAATAAAACAAAGTCGGGTTAGTTATACCATTTTAAATAACTCAAGAACGGCTGGACCGATTTTTATGATCATTGATTTTTTGGATTTGTCTCCGCACCGAATAGCAGAATAACTCATCAAAACATGGGGAAAATTCACGAAAATAAATATAATGAAGATAATTCATTTTCTCATACATTTTGTATTAATAGATTCTGAGGCGGTACGAAGTTCGCCGGGTCAGCTAGTTACTAATATATAGGATTATTACTGCGTCTTATTTGGCTAGAATTGTGTAATTACACAACTAACTCATATTTTTTGGGTAAATCAGATAACTGTGAAGGCCTTAAGATTAATTTAGAACAATATTTTCAATAGATAGGGTTTGAAGACACAATATTTTGATTAAATTTTGATTGCTAGTCATGTATAGATGACAAACCAAAATGTGCCCAGACAGAACGCCACGGTTCGACTACATGACAGACTTTGACGCGCGTGGGTACGTTTTTGATTTTTTGACGTGTGGCGGTCAAAAGGTTAACTAACTGATTATGAGTCAATACTTTTGCGTGTGGACTTCACCACCCAACCTCATTATTTAAAATCGAACCCGTTTAGCCATAAAATCGTGTTCTACCCAAAGGTTCTACCGTCTTTCTCTGAATATCATGGGTCCAGGGTGTACCCACAGATGAAACAGGAAAATATCTACATTAATTCTATTACTTCGTTGAACTACTCGTCATACCTACGAGCTGCTTGTTAACAACGGAAACGTGAGCACATAAATCATTGATGAAAAATAGTATAATAATAATTATTATGCCGAGCATGTCATAAGTACTTACTTCGTCACACCGGGAACGGCTGAAACAAAAAGAAAGGAAAAATATATAGGCCAATAGTATAACAAAGTCCTTCAGACCGCATTTGGACCACGGAGCCCAATCTCAACGGAGACTAGCCTCCGGCGCGGGAGATATTATAGTGCACGAGTGTGCGCGTGGACATAGGTGCACTTCCTCTTCCCTCACTCTCATAGTCCGATGGGACATAGTATAACATAATCAGCATATAGTCTTCCCACTGCTGGGAATCCGCTTTTCGAAAGTGGGCTGTGATCCACCACGCGGGCCCAGTGCGGGTTGCTAGATGTCACGTGTCTTCTAATTTTCGGTTCTAGGACATGCCGGTTTCACGATGTTTTCTTTCACCGTTTTTTAATTTAAAAATTATTTTATTTTGATTTACACAAAGTAAAGCTCCTATCTGGGTTCGAAACTACGTTCTAGAACTCGTGAGTCGCGGCCGTTACCACTGGGCCGTCATTTCTCTTTAACATTGGTTAGTATGCTGATTTCACTGGCGAATAGCGACTAGCAGTCAACCGCCACAGACTGCTGTTATGAAACGGTATCGATATTGTCATAGTCTCGAAAACAGACGAATGATGGGCGTAAGCGTTCACGCTTTGGTGAAATTTGAAGACACCTATGGTTTGAACATGGGAGAGGGGCGCAGTGAAAGCAGTGGTGACCCAATGGTAAAGGCCCCGACTTACGAGTTGCAGGTCGTGGGTTCGAACCCAGGCAGGCGCTTTAGTTTGTGCAATTTATTTCATCACGATTGCTCCCAAAAACGGTGAAGGAACAATCGTGAGGAAACCGGCATGTCCTAGGACCAAACATTCGAAGACATGTGACATCTACCAACCCGCACTGGGCCCGCGTGGTGGATTACGGCCCATTCCGTCTCACAGAGAAAAGGCCTGTGTCCCAGCAGTGGGAACGTTATAGGCTGCTTATGCTATGGTCTGGAATAAACTCTCAACATAATTATGGGTCTCGTGATCTTATCCATTCATCGTATAATGCCTCCTTTTACCTAACATTTTCAAAGAGTTAAACACAGCCCGCCATTTCTTGGGCGCAATTCCAATTCCAATGTTAAAATGGGGAACAATAGGCTCACCCTCTTAACTTAATAATAACTAGCTTCTGCCCGCGACTTCGTCCGCGTGAAATTTCACCCTCTTAGGGGTGGAATTTCGAAAAACCCTTTCTTAGTGGATACCTACTCTTCACAAAGAACACACCCTCCAAATTTCATGTCTCTAGGAGCAGCGGTTTAGACTGTGCGTTGATATATCAACAATCAGTCAGTTTACCATTTTATATATATAGATAATAGTCCTCCTGACCGTTTTTCAGACATGGCGGCCCATCTCTACGGAGACTATCCTTCGGCACGGGAGATATTATAGTGCTCCAAGTGTGCGCTCAAAAACAGATGCACTCTCTCTTCCCTCACTATCATAGTCCGATGGTACGGGCACGACCAGACAGGGGTCAGGCGGAGGACCAACGACTTAAACGTGCTTTCCGAGGCACCTTCCAAACTCTGGGCTGTTATTAAGAAATTCCTAATGGAAACACCGAATAACACTTTGCCCGACCTGGGAATCGAACTCGCTTCGAAATCGCTCAGCAGTCGCGCTTGTAACCACGAGACCAACGACAACACAACTTGCGAAATGTGGGTGTACTATAGATATCTGCGAGGAGGGGTCCGTGGCTAAATAATAACAGCCGCACAGGTCGATCGACCAGGTTAAGCTACGCTTGCCGCGGTTGATCTGTAGATGGTATACCATCTTTACATACCGAGAAACCTCCGTGCCTCGGAAAGCACGTTAAGCCGTTGGTCCCGGCTGTCATTCGTAGATCTTTGACAGTCGTTACGGGTAGTCAGAAAACCGAAAGTCTGACAACCAGTCTCACCAAGGAGTATAGTATTACCCAGTAACTGAGTTGTGGAGGTCAGATAGGCAGTCGCTCCATGTAAAAAATACTGGTATTCAGCTGCATCTGGTTAGACTGGAAGCCGACCCCAGAATAGTTGGGAAAAGACTAGGCAGATGATGATCTGTGACTATGATACACCTCTGCCTGTGTGTCGGGGATATAATAGACAGGCGTTATGTTCATAATGGCCGGTACAGATTGGTGAAACGTAACATGAAGCATATTCGCATGGTTATTGTGTTACATTTCATGTTGCATTGTTTAAGTTTGGATGGCTCATTTGTATAACATTTCATCAATCTGTACCGGGAATTAGATCGACAATATTGATACTTACCAAGCAGATCTCGCTTCAGTCATTGCCAAAATGGCAAGTGTACCCAACAGTAATAATAGAGCTTTGTTCATTTTGATTATTTACCTGAAATTTAGAAACGTGATTATTAACATCAAAATTTAACCGAGTATTTTTTGCGGCTTATGAATATTTTTCAAGAATTTAATGTGAAAGATAATTACATTATTTTATTATTACATCTTCATCACAATTTTGGGAGAAACACTTAACAACAAAAAAACCTGCCATTTATCGAGATGTTCATCCAAAAAACCACAAGGCCTTGAGCTATTTTAGATGAATGTCACCTATAGCCAAGTGATTAAAAGAAACTCGAGTGTTAACACACTCCAGTCTCCTTGTGGTAATTAAGACATTTGTGCATAAGTCACCCGGCACCTAACATATGTTATGTGGTTCATACCGACTTGGCTCTCTAACAAAACTCACTCCATGCAGTATTAACTAACCCAACTAGCTTAATCTTAGGGCTTGATTCACGGTGTCCAGATGGGCACTATCCACCAAATAGAATAGAAAAGAATTTAAATTAAATTATCTTCTAAAAATTATTAACTAGGAATTTTCCGAGAGTAGTGAAAAAGACTTTAAGCTTCCTTAAAAATAAATAAAAATACCTACTAACAGAAACTGAATTCCTGAAGAACGTTGAAACAGGTTACTCTTAAATTGTTCTCACGAAACGTCACTTCAGCCGAGTGTATGTAGACAGTGGCAGCGATTTGCATCGACTGAATTTTCGTATTTTATCACTATTAACAAATTTGGGTCAAATTTACTTAACTCTTAGCTTGCGTCCGTAAGGTCAGCAAGATATCACTGTTTATTGCACAGAGATGCTCACCCTCAGAAACCGATCTCACTATTAATTTTAATATTTATGTAATAACAAAGTTTCTTCGCATTTAGATGTACGTAGATGCTGAATTATCAGTATTATTATGTTAACGTTTTTTTCTTGATTTGTAGATAAAGTCAAGGCGCAAATAAAACCTTTAAATTTTGTTTTTTTTTTTTTTAAAGTATCACGGTTAGAGTTAGTGATACTATATTCACATTTCGATCTAGCCTTTAGCTAATATGTAGGTAATTTAAATGTAACTTAAACTGCTAAGTAACTTTAAAAGTAAGGAATACGTCTTAAAGCGGTTTCGCACCTTACGTTGTTTAGACAAATGTTCTTATCAAAATAATAAACACAGTGATTTCATATTCCGTAAACACAGTGATTATTAAATCCGTTGGTTTTTCAACGTAAGCGTTGAGTAATTTATTCTGCGCATAATAATAAACGTTAGCTGGAGTACACTAGTATTTTCTGAAAAATCGCTTCATTACCTTCATTTCGCCATAATTATCATCAACATCATCTGCCTAGCCTTTTCCCTACAATGTTGGGGTCTACTTCCGGTCTTACCGGATGCAGCTGAATACCAGTATTTTTCATTTCGCCATATCGGCAGTTTATTTGTTCTATTCTATTACAGTATTGTACATGCTCAATTCACTCAGCTTTATCAGGATTATTCGATAAACGCTCCACAGTCAGCGAGAAAACAAGCTCCTTACACAAATAGGGGATTTTAATATCCTTAAGTAGTGATGATACTGGCCTCTCGTATAAAAGACTTGCAAAGTAATCCACAGAGGGCGCGCTGGTATCGCGCGAATCTGCTTGAGTCATCTCATCCTTTTCAAATAAATAGGGTCCGAGAGATGTCTGAAAAGCAACGTTTTATTTTTTATCCATAATTCAATTGCAAACAGATTTTTTTGGGGTTATGTTGATGTCTTCCTGGTGTTGTTTTTTAGATAATCGTGGGATGTTTTGTTTTTTAAGCTGTAAACATTTTAATAAGTTATTTATGGCCATAATTCTGCTGATAATGAACCAGTATTAAGTATTTATAAAAAAAAACTTTATCAATATTCTTTTAATTAGGCACTACGACTTACAAGACCTACACATGACAGTTGCGTGTCCGTTCAAGGACCCTAAAGTTAACCGTCCAAATTACCAGTCTCAATTTGCATACGAAAATATTGCATACTTAAATAAAAATATGTTTGCGATGTTTCCAACAAGATAAATCATTTCGAACCCTTTCCAACCGCGCAGACACGGAAACAGTCATTTGGAAAATTCAGCAGCACAGGAAGCCATACGTCACATTAGGCACGGCGCACACAGAGCAAAGTGTCCCGCGAACGTGTTGTGTGTTCTGTTCCGCTCGGCGCAGTATATCAAACTCATTATCAAACGCCCCAAATGTACGCAAATAAATCGTTTTTATTGCTCAACTCCTACTTACCAAATTTACCTTTCAATACTAAACGTTACGTACTCTCAAGCAAAATTATGAACCGGTTTAAAACTTCTCGATGAAGTGGAGTTCGAAAATAGCATTATAAATTCACCGGTTTACAATCACAGCGCTACTTGGCGAAGGCAAAAAAACCTTGGCGGGAAACTCGTTCTAACTTTTCCTATTTTTCTGCGTTAATTTCACCTGAACCCATTACACTTTGCAACAATTCTTAGTGAGAACGTTTCTATTAGGCTGTTCAAATTGCATTTTAAATGACTTTCGGAGACTTCGGAGAGGACATCTTAGAGCCCTTTCATGTCAGCTGATAACTTGTTGTTGGTTGGGATAATAAACATAATCCCCTTTATTCATAAACGTTGCTTAAAATAAAGTAGTGATTAGCGACTGTTTAACCATACATTTTTGACGTTTGAACGTTACTTAACTTTAATCATCGATTATAAATAAACCCCAAAATAGTGTAATAATGTTCCGGAAATGCCCTCTGTTGGTTTTATTGCTTAGTTATACTTTAAGGAGTGTGCGTCCAGAGTGTCTGGTGGCACAAACATGTGTATTTAAGCCAGTTACTGAAAAATTAATGTTTTCTTTCTTATTTGATTTTATTGCTATTGGATTCGTACTTACATTCAGAAAATTATTTTATTTCAAGTCGATTTATTACTGATTCGCACGAGGAGACAGTCTAGAGGTTAAAGATAATTAAATGACGTGAATCAGTTTCAATTACTGCAGGTAAGCTACTTTCACAAACACACACACATATCTTACATTAGGGCAGATATTTTGCCTCTTTTTTTTCGAAATCAAAAAACAAACCAAGTCAATCTCTCCGCACAAAGAATCCGTTGAGACACTTGAAAGTATTTATGTTATGCAAATTCAAGGGCAGAAGTTAACGGCAGGTAATCATACCGAACCCATAAGGATGAGACGTGGAAAGTACCTAAAGCGTAAAAGTAGTATCCAAGTTGAGCAATGAAATGTTAAGGATGAATAAGTTAATTGGCCCCCGGGGCGTATCGGCGGGCCCTCCTGTGGCACAGAGGAATGCATTTAAATTGGATTTTAAGAGTAGAAATCACCGGCGTTCTCTCCGCCTCTCCCAGCCTTGTTAGAGCCAATCTCAAAGTTTACGTAAACGAATAAACCTCCGCCGTGAAACCGAATTTATCGGTATCCATTCAAACTATATTTATCTATGATCGTTCGCTCATTTAAACGAAATGCTAAGCGTTGCAGGTTTGGAGTGGCTATTAAATATTAACGAGGGTTTCATTTTTTATTTGTAATCAAATAATGGTAATAATAAGAATTGAGAGATTCATTAAAAAATGAAGATTAGTTTTGCGTGTGACCTTTCAAACTCAGATTGCAATATATATACTAAAGATAATGAATAAATATAGTAATTATCTCATAACACTAACAATGTGGCCACTTATCTTCTTCTTCTTCTTGGTCGCGTACTTCATTACTGAACGTCGTGTCCGTGAAAGGTCTTCGTGGCTTTATGTACGACGTTCTTCAACTTCATTCGGTTCTCAGCTTCTCTCAGGACGGTCGTAACAGAGTCCAGCGATGGCGGTTACTTGGTCTGACCAGCGGTTAGGTGACCGGGGCGGCCACGAGATTTTTTCCTATCTACCTTGCCCATCACCACCAACTTTCTATTATTATTATGAGCCTGTGTTGAACCACTGCAGGGCAAAGGCCTCCCTTCCCTCTTTCCTCTTTTCCCGATCTACTGCGATTGTGGGCCAATTCTTTAAGAAGGAGTCCAGCTCATCCCGCCATCTCTTTCTGGGCCTGCCGCGCAGTCGTTTCCTGCCATTGGGGATCCACTGAGTGGTGGCTTTTGCATATTGCTGCTCATGCATGCGACAGATATGGCCAGCCCAGTTCCACTTTAGTCTAGCAGCTGTGCGGCCAGCGTCCGCTATTTTGTGTTTTGGAACGAAGTAAAGAGTTTTTAATGCGGTCTGTGAGTTTGACACTTTCTATTATACTTTATAATGACCTTATTTTGTAAGTGAACAATAGAATTTAATCCCTTGGTTTGGAACAAGCATCAATGTCACCAAACACTACCATCCGGAAAACCACCCGCAAAAAACAAAAGCTTTACCATTGCTACGTGGGTTTATACCTGTGGTGACTTTACCCTTTAAAAACGATTAATAAATAAACACTGAGTATCCTCAAAAAGCTCATACGTAAGTATAATTTAAAAAATATATGATTGAGAAACGTTTCATATTTCATACATGAGCGATAATTACATAATTTCGCCAACGTTTAATTACTTCTGCTGCAAATATTGAAATAATTAAGTGTTGAGAAATTAAACGCGAGAGCTCTCGTAATACAGCGTTATGTGCTAAGGACTTACAAGCGTTTATTTGTACATAATCATTACAGGCGTACTGGCATGAAGGATTTGTAGAGTTGTAGCTTTGTGACTTATGCTGAAAAAGAAATTCAAATGAAAATTAGTGCCGCGTGGTCCCCGATGTGTAGAACAGATATTACTCAGATGGTAAACAAATGGGGGTAAGCTAACAAAATATCATAATCAGCCTATAACGTGCCCACTGCTGGGACACAGGTCTCCTCTCTGTGAGAGCGAGTGGACCACAATCCACCATGTCGGCGCAGTGCAGGTTGCAAACAATATTTGGATGGATTAAGGAAGAAGGAGAGACAATACTGAAGGTAGTATGTGGGGTACCATTTACATATATATGTCATGGACCAAGTGATTATTAGGACATTATAAAAAATGCCCGGGCAGTTTGAAATATGCCCAATATAAGAGGGCAGTGTGATAACAACTATTGAAATAATCAAATCGACCGGGCATTTTTATAATGCTAGTCACCTATGGGGCAGAACAATTAAAACCAGATATTACTGTAATTTTTATTTCAAACGTAGAATAAATATTAAAAATCAAATAACATCTTTCCATTCATAGACACTCTGCTGGCGATAGGCGACGTAGGATGCAAGAGCGAGCGAAGGGCACCCAGAGGTTAGGTTTGGTTAGGTTACTTTAAACCCTTTACACAGAAATAGGAGCCCCGTCGAGCGGGGCTCCGTCGACATAGGATGCAAGAGCGAGCGAATGAGAATACAAATACCTTTAGTTATGATTACGTGCAATGCACCTGTGTATTATCAGATTGCCCAAAGCCCACACGCCAATATTTATAATGTCGAGGCACTGTGATAAATAAGGAAGTTCAAATTATAATTATTTATTTCGCCCTAAGTAGCTTATCATACGCGAGCATTATGAAAAATGCCTCTATTTATTACTTGATCCATAACATTATACAGTAAATACATACATACCTAGACATATTATATAATATGGTTTAGGTATTTATTATCTATAAAAATATACAATAATAATCATTATACAAGTGCAAAAAACAAAAAACAATACTCGTTAACGATATAACATTTTGAATGGGCCCTAAGTCGAATTAATGAATGTATCCCCAATGTACATAATTAACATTTGCGAGACATTACTCAAGTGACCTCGCCTTCTATAAATCTCAGCGAGGATCTGTCTTCTCGCTCGGGAGCCTTCTCTATTTTTATGTAAACTAAACACTTGGGACTGGTTTTTCGTTAGTGTTTTATTTGGACAGAAGTGATGGACTAACACAGAACACTTGAAAAACAGAGATAATGTGAGATTTTCTTTTGTTTATTTTTATTTTATAGACTCGCGTTTGACTTCTTTCTTACGTAATGGTAGGAGATAATGTGGTCGATGATGGTCTATAGTCGACGTCGTAATTGCTTTATCATTTTTGACAATAATTTTCAGTAAATTAGAACTTCACGAATGTTGAAACTATCTAACTGTCACATAGACAAATAGACCTTGTCGTTATATGATGTACAAGTAACATTCAACCTTGGGTTGATGAAGCAATTACGAGGACGACTATACAGTTGCCTAGGAGTGACCAATCATATTTTTCAGTGCATGAAGATGTAGCACAAGCTTAGCAGAATCAGCCTATAATGTCCCCACTGCTGGGACACAGGCCTCCTCTCTGTTAGAGGCAGTGCGGGTTGGTAGATGTCACATATCTTTGAATTGGGATCCTGCAGTTTTGGCGAAAAGATATTGCCAAATTTTCACTACCCAAACAAATTTTAGCAACCTTTTTTTATACTAATGCAATGTTTGGAATTATTTTAGTACGCACATTTTCATTTGGTCAAATTTTTACTTGGCAGAATATTATCAAGGATAATGTCATGATGGTTTATTACAGCAAACAATCTTTAGATAATTAACATTTAGTCAAATGATTTATTATGAAAAAATATATAGACAAAAATTGTATTTTTGGGAATTACATGGTTTTACTTACATAATTACTTTTTTAATTACATTGTATGGTTGCGGTCGGTCGATAGGCGACGTAAGATGCAAGAGCGAGCGAATGAGAATACAAATACCTTTACCTCATATCATATTAAACATGGCCAATTGAAATCATAGGCAGACAGAAATAGGGGCCCCGACGGTACTAAATATTTGGCTTATTTTATTTTGCGTTAAATATGTTATACCAACTGAAATATTTGACTAAAATAAAATTGATATAAGTACTATTTGGTAAACAAGTTATTGTTTAAACGTTCACTTACCAAACATTAGGTTTGCGTTTTGTGAAAAGTTTATTTGCTTAATAGTAATGATTTGGCAAATGAAATTATGCCGAAAATTGTTTGGGAAGTGACAATTTGGCAATTTCTTTTCGTTGAAACAAGGGAGGCCCCTTCGAATTTTTGGTTCTAGGACATGCCGGTTTTCTCACGATGTTTTCCTTTAGGTACCGTTTTGAGACCAGTGGTGATTAATATGTGTAGCATAATATCTACATTTTCAATACTTATACCAGACATTGTTGCCTTTTGAACCCATATGACGCGTAACTACGTAATACAGATATGCATCATAAATTATTCTATGTTGCTAGACAGACATCAGACTGATCGAGTAATGGAATGACGGTTCGGACGATATGTTCGGAATACCAGATTATTAAAATATTATTATGATAATAAATTTAATCCAGACTAATTTGGATTGACATGTGTACGTTTTTACGTTCTAATTTAATCTAAGCAACCTTACATACATACATACATATACGTAAATATATACGTATATAGGTATTTATACATACAGTATAAATACCTATATACTGTATGTATAAATACTTATATTATACAAATAAATAAATAAATTGACTGTATGTTTGTTTCGGCTAATCTCCGAAACGGCTGGACCGATATTGACGTGACTTTCACTGGCAGATAGCTAATATTATATGGAGTAACTTGGAGTTTATTTTAGAAAAAGAATTAGGGTTCCACGGAAATAATTAAAACCCATGAAATCCAATTTGTTTACCGCCATGCACTCGAACGAAGTCGCGGGCACAGCTATTTTGGAGATAAAAAATAATTCATACGTAATCGCACTACAGAAAAATTAACATAACTAGAAAAATGCAGCTACTGTCTAAAATGCAAACCGATCATAAAGACTTCCTTCGCAATGACAGACCTAAAACCAACGACCACACAAAAAAACATAACAATATTAATAAATATTGAATTACCCCTAATGTCACTAACCGAATCCATTTACCTGCAACCCTTTACAATAGATGCTAACAATGCAATCAATATCATCGAGATGGCTATAACTACAATAAAACTACATCCAAACAGACAGAGGGCTTAAATCGCTGCTCGCCTATTAGCTACGAGAGACGTAAGCGGAAAACAATGGTCGACAAGGTCGAAAACGTAGCGCTTTCAGTGAAACACTTGGCGTTTCAGTATGAATATTGAACCATCAATAGAACACAACATTGGCAAAAACCTGTAAGTTAACAAAAATATACATCATCATCATCATTTCAGCCGAAAGACGTCCACTGCTGGACATAGGCCTCCCCCAAGCACCACATAAAGATTACAGTCAAATAATGCAATTAGAATGAAAAAAACGGAGACTCTACTTTTTATAAAACGTCAGGACTAATGAGAAATCTTAGGGGCAATTCTCGTAATTTTAAGAACATTCACAGTCTGATGTCAGTCTCGATCTGACAAAACACTTGTTTCCCTAAATTTTTGACAGTTTTTAATTAGGGGATTGCCTTCTGGTGGATAAAGCAGACTGTGAAACAGTCACAGTTCGCTGTATCTACCATATTTATTTTAAAAAACTAAATAAGTTATACATTATTTGCCAATATAAGTGAACTTAGCCTTAGGTGGTAAAACAAGTCATCATACGCTAGAAAAAAAATCCCAATCACTTCGCACGAAGCCTTACAAATGATGCAATAATAGCGATTCCTAATAAAAGGCCCGTCGGCATATAAAAACAACCTGGCAATAATAATCTAAGATGCCTTATTCGATGCTTAGTAAGTTAATTATCCGATCACACAGAATCTCCGTTCATCTAGGCAGACATTACGATAATGACCAACTATCAGCCTTACGTTCGCTGTAACTTATAATGTCACATTAGCCGAACCTCGCACCTTACTAGCTAGTTATATGTTTAATTTGCAATTATTTTTCTGCCTGATAGTAATCTCGGCAATTTTCGTCAGTTAATGTGAGTGTGTGTTGTGGTTATGGGAGTAGAAAATTAATTAGATCAGAGGTGGGTAATTAATAAAAATAGATACTATAGAAAAGTAAACGCACGACGCCGCCATCGCGGCAGGCTCAGACGAAGATGGCGGGACGAGCTTGACTCCTACCGAAAGGACTGGCCGGCCCTCGCAAAAGACAGTTATGTGGAAAATGGATATGAAGGCCTTTGCCCTGCAGTGGAAAACGTTCAAAGCTTCGTAAGTTAATGTGAAGTTAAATAAATCATCAGGGTACTGTACAAATACTCTTAGGTATTTAACAACAGTTATTTCCTCCTCGACCATCTGCAGTGTCACATAAAGAAAGAAAAGGAAGAAAATAAGTTTATTTGACCCAGGTTGACCCAGGCACACAATATTCACACAAAAACAAAAAAAATATATACAAATTAAAACTGTATTGTGTGCCTCACGACTGCGCCAAATACAGTTCAGCATAAATGTCAAACAACTAATGCCTGACGCCGGTCTTCAACTGGACCCTATGTTATGTTTACTTTAAAACTACCCCCATCATTACGTCACTATTGATCACAGACCGACGTAACCTCGCTACATCTGTTTAGCTTATTATAGAGACGGTGAGGAGCGGTCTCAGGAGAAATCCAATGGTATTGTTGAATTTTCGCAAATGGCCTGCGCCGTTCACGCCGCACGAGCCGAGTCCTGACAGCTAGGGGAGCTGGGACACTATTACTTGTCTCATGAATAAGTAGATACTTGATGCTATATGTACTAGATGTCTACTGACATCTCGTCATGTGTTGCGTGTGTCTGTTTGTGTGTTTAGATGATAATTGTGCTCGATAAATGTTGTATTGAGTCTGATAGATTAATTCGTGCTGCAATATATAGTACTTATCAAGTTTTTCTAACTGTGCTACTAGGGAATTTGTTGCGCCACTTCTCTTCTCTCTCTTTCTCTTCTCTCTCTCTCTCTTCTCTCTTCTTTCCAGCGAAAGCTTTATGGAGTGGTGATGGGTGGGAGTTTTAGGGGACTGTCATTCAATTTTGACGCTTAAAAAGTGCTGGTTCTCAGCCTAATTTGATTTTGAATAAAGCTACAAAAAACAAATAATACCGGTTGTGTGTGTGTTTGTGCGTTAGAGTGACGATGGTGTTGAGACTGACATATAAATCCGTGCTGCAATACAATTATAATCACACTAAATAGTATAAAGGCGAAAGTTTGGGAGTGTGTGAGTGTGTGTATTTATATGTTTGTTACTTCTTCACGCTCAAACGGCTGGACCAATTTTGATAAAATTTGGTATGGAGGTAGCTGACACCATGGATTAACATATACTTTTTATTCCAATATTCCTACGGGATCGAAACTTATGCGGGTGAAACCGCGGGGCGCAGCTAGTCTTCTTATATTTGCTAAAAAAATTCAAGAAGATTATGATTGTGTTACCAACTAAATACTTGTGACTGTGGCTCTTCATTTATTAACTTTCATCACACTGACAAGCTAGTGTAACAGCAAAACATACATAATTTTCAACCCATTATTCTGCATCAATCTCAAAATATAATAAGAAATTCAACCCTAACATATGTGTCTGACCTTTCATGATACGATATTCCGATTTGTGTTCAACCCCCTGAATTTTTGTTACTCATCCACTAACCTGACCGGGACCTGTCCACTTAACTTGAATAATGATGTGCGAGGAAAAAGGATCGGTGAGCCGAACCGGCAAAATGTGAACCTCCGTGCAATCCGCCGCCGCTCGCTGCCGTCGAACCGACCCCGCGATTGAAAAACTATGTAATGTAGAACTTTCCTTTTAATCCCTTTTTAATCTTGAACTGTTCACTTTTTATGTAAAACTCTTTCTTTGAGAAGAAGAATAACAAGTCTGAGAACGTTTGGTTATACTTTACCCTGTTTTCTAAGCATACCTAATTAAAAATGAAATCTCGTGTGACATAAAATCTCGATGAGGCCTAATAATAAAATGTAAGCGTAAGGCGGGATGTAGTTGCGGTGCGTAACCCCGTGGAAAGAAAACGGCTTTCTTTACGAGCTATTCCGCTGAGCCAATATTTCTCCGCGACAGTGCTTGGCATCATAAAATAAAACGAAAAATTCCAGCGCACTGCCTCCAGCCGCCATGAAATCATAAGAGGCAAGATTTTATGCCCTATCGGCCAACACACTTCGTCAGGTGATTAATACCATAAATAATACTTACATATCAGCTTTATTGTTCTTTTTCGTGTAATGGGAAAATATAATTATTTCCACTCGCAGATTTTACAACACTGCTCCAAAGTGAAGTTATGATCTCATATTAACGTTTACCTTTTTTATTGCTATTACTATACCATCTCAAATTACCACCCCGCGGCCCCGTACAGAATAAACACATTATTTTATCGGAAAATGTGAGAGAGTAATGCTTTTTGTGTGAGATATTTTTGCCAAATCGTCAACAGAAAATTATAAGAGCAAACAAAAATAAATATGTTTATTCATAAGCCTACGTTCTCGTTCCGACTAGTCGAATGGGCGTGTGGAGTGCACTTATTATGTTCTGCGCTCGAGTCTCGTACGACAACCGCTTGACAAAATACTCTGCCAATTGTGTCGGAGTACCGCCCTCAATTGTTCCACATGAAAAATGGCCTATTCGGATTGTTCCCGAACAAATGCGTGCCGTGCGGGTCATTACGCTTTGTTTTAGGTATAAGTACGACAAAAAATTCACTGTGAAAAAGCTGAAATTTTTGCTTCCGCCCTCTTGAGTTGTGAGCAAGCAGTGTTTAAACTAAGGCCAATTGTTTCGCCTTGAAAAATTATTTCCCGCAAAAAGAACAAACATACCTATTCTTTTCTAAAGAGTACAATGGAGCTTTCATATAAAATACATGTTCCATTTACTAGTAGTTCTCTATTGTCAGGAGATACGTACATTTTGTGAAATTGGAAGAATAATATTTAAAGATGAAAGTCGACGATGGAAATCATAACAGAGATTTTACTGCTCAACGACCGATTGGAGCGAGAATGCCAAAGATTGTTTCAGAGCTCGAGCAGGATTGAGGCGATAATAACAATGTCGTCACTTCCTCAATCTAACTTCTTCAATATTTCCTGTCGAACCGATCCGCTATAAATTTTTATCCGTCTGGAATATATTTATTCGGCGCCGTTTCGGCCGAACTCTTTTAAGTATAAAAATAGAATTTTATGAGAGACGTGTTTAGACGAAACCTCTTTTGGAAGGAGCTATCAAATAAAAAATGGTGTATAAGATAATATTAACTCTGCTGTAACTTATTTTTCAATGGAATAAAAGATTTTTTCTAAATAATATAATGAAAAAAATGTGTTATAAGGCCCTTTGCTAAACCTTCTTTGAGCTCTTTTTTTTTTAATTTAAAGGACTTTCTGATTTTTTCAATCCAACTTAATTAAAAAAAAATGACAATACCTAATGAAGTTTTTGTGCTGTTTACAATACATAACTGTAAAAATCTAGTGCTTTTATAACAGCAGCGGCCTGCAACATAAACGAGATAAGGGACGAGCAGTTGTTACAATCACATCCCTTTTCATAGCTTCTACTGCCTTTTGTTCATCATCATTGAATCTAACATCAAGCTAGTAATGATCATCTGTATCAGCTTCAGTAGTTGAAGATGTCCGAGTAGTATCAATCAATTTAGCCGTTTCGTCAAATTGGGAGTATTCATTGGTTTCATTGCCTTGGTTGTAAGATTGTTCCCGATCTGTAGGTGATCTTCGATCCTCGGTGGTCCTCGATCGTAAGGGGGTGTATCACGGGGCGGTGGAGGTCTGTCATAATAACCGTCTGGTGGTCCATGATGGTGTGCAGGTGGTCTATCATCATAACGGTCTGGTGGCCCACGATGGTGTGGAGGTGGTCTATCATCATAACGGTCTGGTGGCCCACGATGGTGTGGAGGTGGTCTATCATCAAAACGGTGATCACCTCTACCATGAGTTGTTATCGAAAACTTAAACTTACTCGTCGATCGAATAGATTTCGATAATGCTTGCACCATGAGTTTCACGGAGTCTTACGCAGGCGCTAAGGTAAACTCGATAGATCGTGTCGTATGAAACGTCACTTCCTTAAGTTTTGTTTCTTTCTTTCTCAGTAATAAGGAGAGAGAACGGCATATATTATGGTCAAAATGTAGTGCTATCGCCCATGCTTAAAATGTTATGATAGGCAATAAGCCGACTAAATAGAATGGTTGGCGGTTAGTGAACTTTTTAAAGGATTTCGTGGTTTTTAAATTTTTATTCCTTATATGTCACTGTTGTGTCATCGAGTGTCGTTTTCATCAATTTGTAATTTTGTTGACATTGTGTGGTTTACGGCGTTATATAATAAAATTCAGTGAAATAAGTTTACAAAAAGACAATAATACAATGAGGACCAGTGTGGCATAATTTTTAGAAACTGCACCAATCCTGTCGCTTCTGCGCTAAGAATCGCCGGTTCATTTGTCGCATGGAGCAAAAAGTTGTGTGATCCAATCTTCCAAAGAAAGATACCTAATTGCTCCGGGTCTGGGTGTTTGTGCATGTGAGACTTGTGTTTGTAAATGCACCCACGATGCAGGGGAAATTCTAGTGTCCAATGTTTAAAGAAAAAATCGTGTATTTAGGAGGTACTAAGTATGTGTTTTTGTGTCCTTATTTTGTTAAATATGCTGTATGTTTCCCATATACTAATACAATAAATGAAAAGGTTGTTTAAGTAAAATGTCTTTTATTTAAATTTAAGTTAATATTCATCACAGAAAGCCTCCTAGGTAGCTGCGTATGCCGCGCCTATTGATAAGCTAGAATTTCATTTTCCTGTATTTTATTCACGTTGTTTATGTCGTTGGTCTTGAAATTCAGCGGCCGCCTACATATTCCATGCTAATTAAGCTCTTCCAGACATTATTTTGAATCAAAATACTCAAAAACGTATATAATTTCACATGTTATGTAGTAAACATGTTTCACACGTCAAAATGCTAGTGAGTAACGTAACTACTATCGTAAGCGTATTTTTCGATAGCGTCTGTCAAATTATTGACTCATGGTGCCGTTTTGTATGGCGACAGCTGGAAAACGTTAGTGACTATCGAATAGATTACGTTAGGTTTCTTACCTATCGAAATCTATAGTACTCGTGGTACGAATTTTAATTCTTTCTGTGACCGCTAGGGGCGCTGTACAACATTTCATACATATTATTTACGGAGACGCTAGCGAGTTTTGGCAGTGCAAACTCATGGTAGAGCCTGAATTCTGAGATCCTAATTCCATATTGGTAAAGTGACCAAGATGAAGTAGTTGCTTGTTTATAACGGATAAAGACTTGCATTCAGAAACAAAATATGAAATAAAAAAAACAAAAAAAACATATCATAAGTTTCACAATACTGCCGCTAGATGGCGCTGTACCAACGGATTACGTTTTTATTTGAGTATATTCGAGTGATTGACATCCCCGCACGTCTTAGAAATTATAATTCATATTTAAAGTGGATTTTTGTTATTATAACTATTAACTCCTAATAGGTATATTTACCATTACTTATATTCAGAATAAAGAACAACAGAATCGTACTATATTGTGATAACGGGCTACTACGGAACCCTACACTGTGCGTGGCCCGACACGCACTTGGCCGGTTTTTTGTAATTTAAAAATTATCTGAACATCGGCGGCATTTCCCCACATCAGAATACCGTACGAGATCACACTATTAAAATAACTAAAGTAAACTAAACGGGCTGTCTCTAAATCAGTTAAAACACGAATTTTCCTAATTTTCCTTTCGGCATATGCTGCATTTACATTTGCATTATGGTAATGATATTGTATTGTCTTCAGTCTTAAACATATTTAGTTAACATACCAGAATTATAATTACGTTTTGCTGGAAAGCGGTATCGATAACTCAAATTAATGAACAATTTCTTGTAATTATTCCAGGAATTTCGACATGTTTACATGTCAATTTACGGCTTGAGTTATTAAACTAATCGTAACATTAACGCCGTGGTTTACTATGGATTAATTTATGTAAATAAATTAAACAATTTTCAGGTTTAGTCAAGGAAGTTAATTATGCGGTTACAAAATTATCTGGAATAAAATAACTGATCCTGTTTAGATTAAATATCAAAATCAATTTCACTAAAACATAGATATAACCTATTAACACATTTGATAGGCCATGGAAAATAAGTAGCCAACTTATATTAGAAAACCATCAAACATCAATACGCCATAAAGAATAGGACCCTTATGAAAAACGATTTAAGGTCTATAAATGTAAGCTTAACTGTCAGTATGATTTTCCTGTGAACCAAAGCTGTGAAGGAAAGCAGTAATAAAGGTAGAATGTTTTGCTGAACACCTTTATATTATGAATTATAGAAACATTCTTCTCTCTTCCCATGGTTATCGTAATAAGCGCTTAGGGATTTCTTATGTAGCATCTTACTTTGCCCTTACAAACACCCTACGTCCTACGACCATATTTTTTTTTTTTTTTTTAATAGGAATGGAAACAAGATTGCTATAAAATCATAAACCAATAATGTCTCCACGCTACTTATTGCAACGATCTACGAGAAGGCACCGAATGATAAAGATTAAAATGTATCTTTATCTCTTTGTAACACGCATAGCGCGGCGTAGTTATAAGACCGTAGCATAGCGTAGCACGGTATAGCATAGCGTAACGTAGCACAGTTTTGCACAGCGTAGCATGGTGTAGCATAGCGTAGCGTAGCGCAGCGTAGTACAGGGTAGCACAACGTAACACAGCGTAGGACCGCGTAGCACGGTGTAACATGGCGTAGTGCGGCGTAGCATAGCGCACCACAGCGTAACACGACGTAGCACGACGTACCTACGAAAACTTGATTGACCTGAAGGCGACTAGTACAGCTGAACAACTGTACAGCATTTTTAAAATAGACCTTTTCATAAAGTACAAGCACCTACTTATGAAAGCCGCCGAAGGAGACGGTTAAGGCCATGAAAGTCATGTTTAGCATCAATTGCATAATTCATAGAAAAAGATAACTGAGTCTTGGGTTCAAGTTTATTATGTCATGGTGTTCCAGTTACATTGGCAAAAGGTGTAATATAAAAGTGGAATTTTACATAACTCTAAATTATAAGTACCTACAGCAAAACGTTTTCGCGCGAGCATCGAGTGTCGGACGAGACAACAACAGAAGTACATTGATAAAATCGTTATAATCATGGTCTAAGCATGGTTAATCAAAAACTTGACTAAACTGGAGAAAGGGTATTACTACAGGCTGTTGTAGTTGCTACGACACGTTTATATAACAATACTAGCTGCGCCCCGCAGTTTCACCCGCATAAGTTTCGACTCCGAGGGAATATCGGGATAAAAATGTATACTACCTATATCCTTTCCCGGGACTCAAACTATCTCTATACCAAATTTCATCTAAATCGGTTCAGCGGTTTAAGCGTGAAGCAGACAGACACACTTTCGCATTTATAATATTAGTCATCATCATCTGCCTACCCTTTTCCTAAGTATGTTGGGGTCAGCTTCCAGTCTAACCGGATGCAGCTGAATACCAGTATTTCACATGGAGTGACTGCCTATCTGACCTGCACAACCCAGTTACTGGGTAATACGATACACCTTGGTAAGAATGGTTGTCAAACTTTCGGGCTTCTGACGACCCGTAACGACTGTCAAAGATCCACGAATGACAACCGGAACCAACAGCTTAACGTACTTTCCGAGGCACGGAGGGGTCTCGGTATGTAAAGACGGCCACCTATCCACAGACCAACCGCGGCAAACGTAGCTTAACCTGATCGATCGAACTGTGCGGCTGTTATTATTTAGCCACAGGCCCCTCTCATTTTAATAATCTCTCATTTATAATATTAGTATGGATGGATATGACGACTTTTCAGTAACGTTACAGTAATGATTTAAATACACAAATGCAACATATAAACGTCTTTTATTCACAGAACCCATCGTTTTATAGAACCATATGTCTTAGACATTGACAAACTACACAAGATCACACCCGCAACTATTTGCAAACGAACAAACTAACTCATGTCTCACCTTTAAAACATTATCAGCTCAAGTTTTCGGAGGAATGAATGGTCATTAATTAATTAGCTGAACCTTTTGCGATGTGTCCCTGAAGAGTCATTACTTAATTAACATTACTCATGGGCTGGTCCCGGCTCCACTAGATACGATAAGATAAATTGCTACTTACCTTTTTACTTGGATGTTGGTAAAATTATGATGGTAGAAAAGTGATGAGGTCTTTCATGAAAACTTACTTAAAAATAATGGATCTTATGCAATCAAGACCACCAAAATCCATTCAAACCAACACAAAAAATCAAAACAAAACCAAACAAAACAATCAAAACAAAAAACAACAACAAAACTAAAACAATCAAAACTATATTTTGATATAATTATCTTGATTGGTTAGCGAAACATATTCTTCAACGTTATGACTATGTAGTACGTGCACCTCTGCCTAACCCTTCGGAATTACAAGCGAGCGTGTCATGTAATGTTTTATTTTTGATCGAGTTACGCCAAAACCACCACATAATGTAAGGTCTGTGGGGTATACTGAAAGAAATAAGCAGTAAATAAAAATGAAAAAACATTGATCTGAACTGCTTGAAACAGTTCCCTAAGAGCCTAACGGTCAAAACAGTATTTTTGAGGCAAAATGTTACCGTCATGACAGTAAACTTTAACGTTTTAAGTAGCCAAAAGGTCACAAAATTAACTGTGTTATTCATTTGGTGATATCGTTCAAACCATTGTGCATTGTTGCATTACAGTAATGGTGGTTTTCCTTTTTTTTTGTTGCTTTTTTTCTTTGTTGTATTAAAAGTTACTGTTTTGTCTTTTACTGTTTTACAAACATTTCTTCTTACCTACTGTATAAAGTCAGTAAGTCTTAATGAAATCGCGTTAATGTGGTGTAGTAATAAATTATTTTTTCAGTGTAATTGCGTAACACACTACCAGTTGGAATATGGCTTTCATTTTGACAGTTCAACATCATTCATTGCGTTATTTACATTGTTGAGCAGACACACTTTTCGAACATACCTAATATGAAGCAATGGATTAGCAATATCCTTCAAAATTATTTAGATTATGATTGATAGTAGGTATTAACTACTTAATAAAAATGCGCTGGTTCGTAGTGGTAAAACAAAAGTATAATGTCAATCAGAAGTAGAAACCAAAAGGTAGAAAAAGCATAGACAAAATTAATAAAAAGGTAAAATATCAAAAGGAAGAAAAGGCTTGCACATTCTCCCCTTTTTTATGAAATGGGCAGCTTAATCAGCTTTTTGAGGGGCCTCCTGAATGTGCCGGCCACAGTGGCAACATCGGCCACCCGCACTACTCCATCTGCGCCGGGGAACAACCTCTCGACCCGGCCTTTGGGCCATGAACCACGTGGTAAATTTGAATCGCATATTACGACCACATCTCCTTCCGCAATTGAGGGCACGGTGCCTCCACCCCTTCTGGGTGACAACGAAGGCAGGTATTCTCGAACCCACCGCTGCCAGAAATGATCGGCTAGCCTGAGTGCCCTCCGCCAATGACTTCTGCTTGAGAGGTCCGATTCCTGAAGCGTGGCTGGGATGGGACGCCCTGGTGATCCGTTAAGGAGAAAATGAGCTGGCGTTAGTGCTTCTTCAGCATTAGTATCGAGTGAGATCATCGTTAGTGGCCGTGAATTTACCAAGGCTTCAGCTTCAGCCAGCAGGTTTCTGAGTACCTCATCAGTGGAAGTCCGTCCATGGAGTGACACTTTTAGCGCTCCCTTGACACTTCGGATAAGGCGCTCCCAAGCTCCACCCATAAATGGTGCCGAGGGGGGTATGAAACGCCAGTTTATAAACTCGCTGGCAGCGTAGTCTTCAACCGCCTCACCGTACAACTCTCGTAGTTCTCGGCTGGCCCCAACAAAGGCAGTGCCGTTGTCGGACCAAATCTCGGATGGGGTTCCTCGGAGCGACACGAAGCGGCGTAAGCACATGATCGCCGAGTCAGTTGATAAGCTATGCACCACATCCAAATGTACAGCGCGGACGACCAAGCATGTGAATAGGGCCACGTAGCGCTTCTCCTTTCTTCTCCCAACCGTGACGTGAACGGGCCCATAATAATCGAGACCGGTGAATGAGAAGGGCCTTTGATGATGAGCTAGGCGAGCTTCTGGCAGATTTCCCATTGGTGGTTGGAACGGTCTAGCACGGCGCAATTCGCACAGCTGACAGGTACGAGCCACGAACCGAACAGCATTTCTTAGTCCAATAATCCAGTAACGTTGGTGAAGCTCATTCATTACCAAATCTAGGTGTGAATGCGCGGCCTTCCTATGATATTTGTGGATCAAAAGACGAACTGCCGGGTGTTTTCCGTGCAAAATGAGCGGACGCTTAACGTCATCTGTAACGGCTGAGGCAGCAACAATGCGGCTTGACATTCGCAGCTGATTATCAGCATCTATAAATGGCGACAGCTTGAACAGGCGGCTATTACGAGGCAACGGCTGTTGGTTCTTAATCCGCAAAATATCTTCTTTGAAGGAATCGAGCTGAGACTGCCGTAATATGTGGGTTTCGGCCAGGCGTAAATCGCTTGCTGTTATTCTCGCTGATACGTGGAGGTTATTGAGGACATTAGGAGAGGATGTGCAAGATGGAATAAATGTACATAAACTTCCCTCAAGACGAGTTAAATAGGCGTTAGCGCCTCGTCTTTGCAGACTACGCATGCGCAATAAAAAAATGAATTGATGCGCTTTTGCTGTTGCTCGCACCATTCTCAACCATGAGCTGAAACGCAGCGGATCCGCGGAGATTGGTGCAGGCAGGTCAGTATCAGTAATGAGATGAACATGATGTTTGAATTCTTCGCGGCCTAGTCCACTGACATCGATCACGGGTTCAGTGGGCCAGTCCGAGGAGAGCAAGAAGGTAGGCCCTGAGATCCAGCGAGATTCTGGAGTTAACTCAAAACGTTTGACCCGAGTCGCATCATCTGCCACGTTTAAATCACTCGGGATCCAACGCCACTCACCGATGTCCGTGAGCTCCAGAATTTCACCTACTCTATGGGACACGAAAGGCTTAAGAGTGCGAGCGTCGTTGCGAAGCCAACCTAAGGTCGTCATTGAGTCACACCAGAATACGCGTCTCGTCGGTTTCAGTCGGTGGGCTTCGTAAATAGACGTAGCAAGACGTGCAGCCATCAGAGCCCCTTGGAGCTCCAAACGGGGAATTGAGACAGGCTTAAGGGGTGACACGCGAGCTTTGCTGGAGATAAGGGATAGACTAACGTCGCCGTTAGCGTACAGAAACCGCCAATAAGCGACAGCGGCAAAGGCAGACTCACTGGCGTCCGAAAACACATGTAATTCGCAGCCTGCTAACATGAGGTCATTCAA
Source organism: Oligia latruncula (assembly GCA_948474745.1). Classification (NCBI taxonomy): domain Eukaryota; kingdom Metazoa; phylum Arthropoda; class Insecta; order Lepidoptera; family Noctuidae; genus Oligia; species Oligia latruncula. The sequence goes on from OX419688.1 coordinate 10,103,891, forward strand.
GTTATAGCGACGTGGAATTCGTAAACAAGAAACCGAAGATAAATCCTGAAACCACGACTTCCACGCGGCGCTGTCACCTTGGGAGAGCTCCTCATCCCATTCCAAACCCTTACGCCAAGCATTTTGAAACATGATGCGGCCTCGAACAACGATTGGCGCAATGATTCCAAGAGGATCATAGACTCGCATCACGTGAGCCAACACCTCTCTCTTGGTAAGCTTCTGTGGCAACACACCCTTATGGACTCCTGTGTTAAAACCAATCATGTCACAGGCGGGTTGCCAGATAAGGCCAAGCGTGCGGACATGCGTAGCCAGGTGACCTAAATCTACATCCTTCACAACGGGCGCCTCTAGCAAGGATTCTTTGGGTAGCAACGAGAGCGCCATGAGATCGTTTGACGTCCAGCCTCGCATCTCAAAGCTGGCATGAGAATGTACGTTATAAATGTCCGCAGCCAATTTGGCCGCTTCATGAACATTGTCTAAACTAGTAATGCAGTCATCCATGTAGTGATCCTGTATAATTACTCGAGCTGCATCGGGGTATGTACCCTGCCACTCTAATGCATTTTTGTTTTTTATATGGATTGCAGTAAAGGGGCTGGACGCAGCGCCAAAAATCATGGATGACATGCGGAATGTATGTATAGGCTCATTCGGATTGTCGCGCCACAGAAATCTTTGAGCATCCCTATCTTTTTCAATTATCTTAATTTGAGGGAACATTTCACGAATGTCAGCTATCAGAGCGACTTTACCCTCACGGAAGCGCATCAGAATACCTAGCAGGGGTTGCAAAAGGTCTGGACCAGTTAATAACATCGAGTTTAATGACACACCGTGGGACTTGGCAGCTGCGTCGTGTACCGTTCTCAACTTGTTAGGCTTATTTATGTTAATTACGCCAAAGTGAGGGAGGTACCACAACGGAGATCTCAAGTTAGGAGTAGCTGAACACGGTTCAGCATATCCCTTTGATAGCATATCATGTATATTCCGACGGTAGCGTTCAGCATAGTCAGGGTCTTTCACCATTTTTTTCTCTAAACCAAGGAACCTAGACACTGCTAACTTGTAACTGTCGGGAATATCCAATTTATCAGCCTTCCACAACAAGCCTACTTCAAAGCGACCACTACTGGGCAGACGGCGCGCGGTGCGCTCGAGAACTTGCACGGCTCGTTCGTCGTCGGCACTACGAGCTTCCTGTTTAGAGATGCCGATTGAATCAATTTTAAACTGCTCCCTAATAAGACTTTCCAGAATCGAACGATCGTTCGCTATATCAGGTTCGGTAACAGTGGCGTGGTTGACAACGTTGACCAGTTTAGTTTTGCTGCAACCAAAACCATACAAAACCCAACCTAAAGCAGTTAAAATAGCTACGGGTTGTGTCTTGGTTCCTTTACGCGTAGCTTTAGCGAGAGATAAGTGCCAGTTGTCGATGCCTATAATCAGCATAGGCTTAACTTGTTCATAACAAAACTCATTAGCAATGTCCGCCAGGTATGGGTACTTACGCACGCTCTCAAGATGCGCAGACTGTCGCGCAGCGCTCAAACCGCTCATTGACCTGGCTCCCTTAACGCAGTGAAATTCATTGGAATGGCGGCCTTTTATTTTGAAATTGACGTACTGTACAGTAACGTCCATTCCAAGACCACCTACACAGTCTAAATGTATTAGTTTTTCTTGGCCCTTGCAGCCTATTTGAGCCGCCAACTTACAGTCAATGAACGTGCCAGTGGAACCGTCGTCCAGCAAAGCGTACGTATCAATGCTATTATAAGGTCCGGACACGGTCACGCCAACTATTTTCAGTAACGGCCGAACAGAAGGTTCCGCGGCTGACAAGGAGGATGCATGAGCCAAGACTTCTTGATCCGAGTCGTCAGACGATGGTTCGCCGGTCTCGTCGCAGGCCGCGAGCGCGCCACATGTCGGGGGCGCGCTGGAAGTCGAAGGTTCGGGTTCAGCGTCGTCTTCCACTTCGACGTGCGCAGTGACTGCACGCTCTTTCGACCCGTGCAACAAAGCATGATGACGCATGTTACAACCTTCTACGGTACACACTCTTTTAATACAAGAAGTTTTGTTTTTGTGCCAACCTTTCTTTAAACATCTATGACATATTTTATTTTTCTTAATAAATTGCCAACGATCATTTGTTGTCATTTTGACAAACCTATCACAAAATTTCAATTCATGTTTTTGTTGACACAACGGACAAATAGTATCTGTAGTTGATACAGTTTTCGTTGAAACGCTACGACTATGATTATCATTTTCAGCTACAATATTCACCCTATCCCTGAAGCCTCTGTTATCAGTGTTAGGACGTGCTACAGTAGGCGACGAGAAGTCAATAGCGCCGCCAAACCTACACTGCAAGTTGGCTTCACGGGAAAGGAAATCGGCAAACATTTCAATTTTAGACAAGCTACCATCGCATAAATGAGCGTAATCCAACCACCGTGGTCGCAATAGCGGTGGCAGCTTGCTCCATAGTGCCTGAAACAGCTCGGGCGAGCGTAAGTGGTCCGGCTGATTTAACAGCCGGATTACTTCTACACAGTTCCGTACACGGCTTGCAAAAATTACGAGGTCTTTGCTATCGTAGCTTACCTTAGGCAGCGCACGTATTACAGACACTTCATGCATCACGACGACCTCAGGGCGGCCGTAGCGCGCGTCAAGCGCAGCTAGCACCACACCGGGGGCGCGCGCCGCTGCCAGCAGGCCCGCCACTGCGTCGCGTGCCGCTCCGCGCAGGGCGCACGACAGCCTCGCTAAATTATCGGTTGCCGAAAAACTTTGAGCTGTATTTTCATACGCACGTTTTAAACCTAGCCAATCCAAATAGGACTTGCCATCGAAAGTAGGCAAGTCTGTCTTCGTAGCAGTTTGCTTGTTAACTTTGTTTATTAATATTCCGAGCGAGTTTATTAAGCGCGTCACTTCTCCATCTTCATTACGATCTTGGTTGAGAGCGTGTGTAGTCGCCACAGCGTCTTGGCCGTGCGACGCTCTCATGCCCGGTGTCCCACACTGGGCTGTATCGCCGTACCTGAAATGTGAGTTGGCACTTAAAAAATCTCGCTCATCGGGATTGGGCACTACATTTTTTACCCAATCTTGAACACTAGCACGGCTACGCATGCCGTGGCTGCCGCGCTGGCTGGCGTCCGCCTCTATGGCAGCGAGCTCAGCTTGTAATTGGAGCTCAGCGACCTGTCGCTCTCGCTCTAGAGCTTGGTGCTCCGACAGTCGCTCTCGCTCCAGAGCTTGGTGCTCCGACCGTCGCTCTCGCTCCAGAGCTTGGTGCTCCAAATCAGCTAGCTTGCGCGCGTGCTGTGCTTGTGCTGCCAGTTGACGCGCCACGATGGTGGCGGAAGAGCGCGAAGTGGCGGCGCTGGCCGGGCGGGAAGGCGCCGGAGCCGCGGCGTGAGGAGGGAGGTCCGCGCTCTGCTGCGCGGGCGGGGCAGTCTCCCTCGCCGCAACTTGGGTGCCGTCTCCTGCACACAACGCGTTCACTTTTGCACGTTTAGAACGTGTTTCTACCATTGTTCCGTAGATAGGACCAAATATTAACTACTTAATAAAAATGCGCTGGTTCGTAGTGGTAAAACAAAAGTATAATGTCAATCAGAAGTAGAAACCAAAAGGTAGAAAAAGCATAGACAAAATTAATAAAAAGGTAAAATATCAAAAGGAAGAAAAGGCTTGCACAGTAGGTATGTTACACAATTAGGGTCCAGATTGGCGGTGAATAATTTTAAACACAGAAGATCAGCAGCAATTATCAAGATTGCCACCAATTTTCCTGAAAAACGTTGTAAGTACATGAAATTGTAAACATGTCTCAATAGTCACTAATATCGTATGAAATAATATCAAAGAACATAGGTACATGATAGTAGTTTAAGTGGAACTCGCCCCACGCGGAGTACCTATTTATTTTTAAACTTCAGTGGACCGTAACAGGTAACGTATGACCTTTCTTTATACTGCTATTTTCCTCCGCAGAAAAGAACGCGGTGCTAGCATTATTCAAAGCCAGACTTTACTAATGCATTTTATGGTCGAGGGTAATATTTACGAGCCTCAGGTGAACGCAAAAAACGTACGTAAGCACCTCATCGGGGCCGATTTTAATATTAGTTTAACGCAATATTCCTACAAAGCTCATCCCCGGGTTAAAAATAAAGTTTAAATAAAAGAATAAGAAGAAAGAAGGTCTGGAAAAGACCATTTTACAAAAAATAAATAGTTGTTTATTTTTATCACCACATCCTAATTGCTTGTTATCTTTCTTTTAGCACCCAGGACTTAAGAAGCCATTCTATAATCCCTGTATTAAGAGTTATACGTGGCGAGGGATTTGAAACGTGTTTTCCTCTATTTTCGGAGGCCGAACCGTCGCGTCCCGGTATCCTTAGGGATTTCATTCCGAAAAACCTCCATAAATATTTCTTACAGTATTTGTATCTTCCTTGGAGTATCGTTAGCACAATGTTTCCCTTTTTCCTCTGAACCCGGTTAGCATCTGCTCCCACAAACTAGATTGTCTACACACCTATTCAGCCAGTGCAAACCGTGCCTACAGTTACCGTTGCGTAATAAACAACTAAAACTATTATTAACAGTACCATCCCTCAAAAAGACCAACATTTTATATCAATTAGTAAGCTGTCAGGGAAAATATGAAAACAATTTATTTCTGTGAGAATATAGTAGTCATTTGTTTTGATTACCTCCTACTGTAATCAACGTTTTATAAAGATGTACGATTTGTATAACTGACTGACGAATGTATAAGGGTGATGCTGTAATTTTTTTAAATCGTTGGCAAGTTTGAGTTTTAGTAGAGATTGCAAGAGAACGTGTATCATTGCACTTATGGCACCTGGCAAGGGCCGAACGTGACAAACAAAAACACTTTAATACATTTGCTCCAACGTCATTACAGTTTATCGGTACTTTGGCGCGAACCCGAAATAAATAGCCGCTATCAAACAGCGATTACACAAACTGTTCACAAGCTCATAAAAAGACAAACATTACGAAATCTCTGATGTCAAAGAAAAATAAATCGGTAATAAAGTTTAACTGCTCAACAATAATGTTATAATGGTTGTAACAAAACCGATATTTTTTTAATATTGACCGAGCAAATTGGAATGAGTGTATTTTTTAGACTTCAAAATAATTGTTCAGATACTTTTCTTTTTCTTCTTCTACATATATTTCAGTTTTAAAATCGTAAATTTTACTTATGTTGTGATAGACTATTTCGTCACTTCCCGTGGGTATTGTAAGAGGCGACTTAGAAAATATATCAGAAAGATGGACAGTTGTACCTATGCATTTCTGTGAACTATCTTATAAGTTCTTATTGCCCATGAGCTAGCATGCCAGTGTTTCAAGCAATATTTAGCCAGATAATTATAGAGTAATTCAATGTACGTCGATTTATTCATAGTTGAATACAAGCCGCTTTAATTAATATTACATAATCACTTAATCAGCCTTTAATGTTCCCACTGCTGGGACACAGGCCTCCTCTCGGTGAGAGGAAATTGCTAATTAATATTAAGAAAATTTTAATTAAGTACAACAATAAATATTAAGAAAGTTAGTCAAACTCAAGTAATATTGACTGTAGATTAGTCCAATTACATAATTATTGTATCAGTTACACTATGATTTGTGTGCTGTAGAGTTAATCACAGTTCAGTGTCCAATAATGAATTGTTAACAATGTTGATGCAGTTCGCAAGAGTGATCACCACAGACTTGTATAAGATGTAAGGTTTACAATTTAGAAACTTGTGTAAATTATCTGTAAGTCGAAAATAAATATGATCTAACTCGTACCTTAGTGTGGTTTACTTAAAACTCTTCCATTTGATTCTTGCAAGGTACACAAAATAATGATAGTAAGATCGAAAAACAATAAAAAATCATTGATCTCGTAGCTTAAAATATCTACGAGTTTAACGATTCTAAGGTACTTCTGTATTATGCCATTTGTCTACTTTCGAAATAGATTTTGTTCGGAAAAGGTAGTATAAATTTTATTGCATATATTTTGAAGGTATCGAAACTCGAGCTTAATTGCAATTCACGCCATTCACGTTTATGTGCTTGGCAAAAACATCTGGCCCCTTGATTGCTTACGTTTTTATGTGCACTTAGAAACTCAAACACCACTGCCGGGGAAAATGTATCCAGGTACCTAAATAATGCAATCACAAAGCTTCACATTTATTGCCATATATTTAAATTGCGAGCGAAATCTTTTTTAACGCAAAGGATTAGAGGTCCACGTGAAATTGTCTGAAAAGTTATAAAAAATAGATAAAAATAAAATTCATTTATTTCAGATAACTAACTGATCCATACTTAATTCGACAAAGTCCGACTTAAAAATTAACATACATAGATAATATAAGATTAAAATAAATTAAAAATTACAAATGAATGATTTAAAAAAAAAAAATTAAACATCAAAAATTAAATTAGGTAAATTAAAAATTTAAAAAATAAATTAAAATTAAAAATCATAAATTAAATTAAAATATATTCAAATTACTCGCCTATTAAAGGATCTCCATATCGGAGAAGAGATCCTATCTGCTACAGTCTTCAGAATTCCGTTGCAGCTGCCACGCAGTGCAGTTATGAAACAATCACAATCTTATAATCTTTTTGATTGTAAAGAGCTACAGGTCTGGTTTGCCAGATCACAATCTTCGCAGAGTTTAAGCCACCTTGGCTGGCTCCATTAGCAAATTAGCTGTAGGTATTTCTGATTACATTAATGTCCCAATAGCTATTCATCACGTCTGTTGGTTCGAGTGGTAATTTTTTGGCTTTATAGGTAATTTGAAATTCATCAATTAGGTTAAAATCCTTTAAGGTATACGTACTTACGTAGCGTTCCATTGGTATTTAGTCTATAGCGCATGTTGTGTTAAAAGTTTGTATCTCAAATAATGGTCTCGTGAAAGCGAAACCGTGTATCTCGATCCTTTGGGGATTTTAAGTAACCACATCGTAAGGGTCAACTGAAAGGTTTGACCATACAACAAGCATTCGCAATTGGAACAATGGATATGGACACAGATCAACTCTAAATAGTAGGTACCTAAGTCTTTGTTGTTTTTTCAGAATTATTTTTCAGAAAGAAAATTCGATTATTTCTGAAAATATGTATTTTAAAAAGAAAATATTTTTATGACAGAGACTCAATATTTTTACACCGCTTACCATCAACTGAACTAACTATTCATTTCTAGAGCCAACATTCAAATATCATTTGGCATTATAGTTCCAACGAAATAGCAAATGAAATATGAATTTTAGAGAGTCGTACCAAAAAGTTAGTGTGCCTATAAATTCATTTTTATGACACCCACTAAATAAGTTATCCATACATATACGCCGTTAGTAATAAATACAATGCAGACAGATGGTCACAGGCTACGTATGTTCGGGCAGACCATTATATTGAAAAAACTTTATACTTTATTTTCTTAACAACTCTTTAGATATTATAAACCCATTTACAGAAAGCATAATTTCCTAGCACTTTGCTATTTAATTGAACCTCCTAAAACTAACAGTGAATTCTACGAATTAAACTAAAACAAGAGCCACCAACCAACATTACGCAAATAGTTTCCCGAAACTAAAATAATAAGATGTTGAAGTGTAACAACAGCCGGACACGGGATAAGGGCATTTGAATAGCCCCTAGGTGGCGTTAGTTATTCCGCTCGCGAGTCGCCGGCCGCCGCGCGCGCTCGTAAATCAAACTCGCCATTCGCTTATGCATTATACAGTTTTATTTGTGCGAGTCCGCTGAATAGGTAATAAACTATGGCAGGTGAAATGCCCTGCGTGTTCGAATGCGCCGAGAATTTGAAACGTAGGCAAATATTCGTCTGTTTACTACGCTGTGGAACAACATATAGTGTTGGTGATTGGATTACGTATGTTGGAGGTTTGGTGACTATCTGGTTTGGTTTTTTAATGAATTGCGTGTTATGCTGTGATTGCATTCGATTGAAAAGTTAGTGGATATTTGATCCAGTTTTCTCTTCGTACGTTCTGAAAGCATAATTAGAAAAGTGCAAAAGTTAATTACAATACTAACCTATAATCATGATAATCTTGAAAACATTATCAATATGTTCAACCATCTGCCTACGAGTAAGTACCCAGCTGAAACTACAAGTCTAAAACCTATTAGCCTACTAATTAAAACCACCATCTCATTTGCTAAACAGCGCAGGTTATTAGGCATTTTCGAAGGTCCCCCATCTCTCGACGCGACGGAGCAGAAAATTCACTGCGGTCCTCATTCCACACGGGCCTGCATACTAGTACGTACGTCTGAGGCCGGCCTGCGCTAATCCTCTTAGTAATTTCATTATTTTAGCATCAACTTTTTTGCCTTTTTTTATTCGTTCAATTAAAAGGATTGTAGCTTGAAAGTATGCGAGGTTTTCTCTACAGCTTTTGTGTGACAGTTCGTGAGTAGTCCATTTTACTGATAGATTAGGAGAAAGATGTTTTTCATGTTAACGTTATTGTGTGTGTGCAAATATTATGTCGCACCTTTAAAGTAAAACCGTTACTAAACGAAATTATAAAATTTTACCTGTAAATTTTTTCCTGTAAAATTTTATAATTTCGTTTAGTAACGGTTTTACTTTAAAGGTGCGATACATACTTAGGTCCTTTGTACACACAATTCGCACCTTTAAAGTAAAACCGTTACTAAACGAAATTATAAAATTTTACCTGTAAATTTTTTCCTGTAAAATTTTATAATTTCGTTTAGTAACGGTTTTACTTTAAAGGTGCGATGTGTCGTGAGGAATTAAGACACCGAGGATTTTTTAGAACTGGCTACGCATTCAGCGTAAGTCAGCGATAGCGGGGCGGCCGCACCGCCTGCCTTCGAGGCCAGTTACATATAAATCTATGCATTGAAACGCGCCGCTCCCAGCGCCGCCACCCGCTGCCACCGCGCCGCGCCGCGCCCGCTGACTTCGTATCCGCAGCCTAAGAAAGGCTGCACTCTGTAGGGTTAAAGAGAAAATTATACCTATAACAAACAAGCAGGTATTTGGTTTTGGAAAAAACATTCTGTGAAAGTACAGTCTATTTTTTCATTTAAGTAACTGAAAATCAACAGAAAATAAAACGAAAGTAGAACCTCAATTTGTTCAGGTAAACTGGACGCAGCAAAATAAGCATACTTTATAGGTTGTATTGATTTTATTATTATTACACAACAGATACAATCCGGACGCCGATCACCATTCATGTTAATGAAATAGCAAATAAAATGATCGTAATTACGGAACGTTTTTACTGCATTGTTGGGAGCCCGTCGCCGAATCACCTGGCATTACCGTAGCGACAATATTTCCAACGAATTGGCCATTTATACAAGCACCAGACATAATAACTTTTGTAATTACAATATCAACATTTACGTTGCATGCCCTCGTTCGGGATACCACCCTTCAAGGATAGAGGGTGTCTGACGTATAATTTAGTGGGATTTTGTTGCGATTTTAATATCACATTTTGAGTTTATACTGCGTTTATATTCCGAGGGGCTCGTGGCTAAATAATAACAGCCGCTCGGGTCGATCGAAGGTTAAGCTACTCTTGCCGCGGTCGATTCGTGGATGGGTGACCATCCATTACAGATTGAGACCTCTCCATGCTTAGGAAATCACGTTAAGCCGTGGTCCCGGCTGTCATTAATAAATCTTTGACAGGTGTTACGAGTAGTCATAAGCCCAAAAAGTCTAACAACCAGCCGGAATAACTCGATTTACCAACGGATGTATTGTGTTACCTAGTAACTGGGTTGTGGAGGTCAGATTGGCAGTCGCTCCGTGTATAATCCTCCGACCCCAACATGGTTGGGAAAAGACAAGCCAGATGGATTTTTGACTGCGTTGATATACCCTTAAAAAAATACACTGCTTTCAAGACAATTCATAACAGGATCAGTATCAAACTTAATTAAACAGACAAATAATTTTATTATGATTAAGAGCAGAAGGCTGAGGAAAATGAGAAGTCTACTAAATAACCATCCATTAACCAACATAGATATAACCGTATCGCCCAAAGCGTTCAATTGATCTGTTTAAACTGTTAAAATCCTGTAGAGTGTGGCCCAGTGGTAGCGACCCCGACTTACGAGTTGTAGGTCGGGGTCGTACCGAGACAAGTGCTTTACTTTGAGTAATTTATTTCATCACCACTGCTCTTAAAACGGTGAAAGAAAAAATCGTGATGAAACCGTGAAAACTCATGTGTCCTAGAAACAAAAAGACGTGAGATCTACCAACCCGCACTGGGCCCGCGTGATGGATTACGGCCCACTCCCTCTCACAGAGAGGAGGCCTCTCTGTCCCAGCAGTGGGAACGTTATAGGTTGATTATGCTATATCCTATACTGTTATAATCTAAGGTGATAATGAAAGCATTCTTGAGTCACATTCTGTAGAATAGTAAACAAGCTAATGCATATCAATTCAATTTTTCTTGCGTCCCTAATAAATTTATAAATTAGGTATATATATAAATAATACATTTATGGTTTTCCTTATTATTAAATATTTATTTAATGTCCTTTTTATCTGTTTTTAACAATAGTACTTATATGTTTTTATATATTATTTATAACTCATTTATTCTTTGAATATTACTTGTGTAAGTCAATCTACTTAGTATAATATTTTGTAATATTAATATCGTTTATTTCGTCGAATCCGACTCGGCTGGGCAGCGTTCGGGAAGCTACGCTAGAAGACGTAGCGTTGGAAGGCCTCCCACAAGGTCCGACGACCTTATAAAGGCAGCAGGAACCCGTTGGATGAAGAAGAAGAATAGAACCGGTCGAAGTGGAGGTGCTTGGGGGAGGCCTATGTCTAGCAGTGGACGTCTTTCGGCTGAAATGATGATGATGATGATGATCGTTTATTTACTTATTCGCGTAAATATTTTGTATTGCACTTAGTATACCTATTCAATGTAGTTATAATATATTTAAACTATTGTTTATATTATTTATTTTATTAAGTACTATTTTATTTTTATTATTTCACTTATCTGGTTAACAGTTGTATCTAAATTGTTATTGTTATCTGTTAGATATTCGTCTATTGTGTAGTAACTTTTATTAATTAAAAATTGTTTTATTTTAATTAGAATTATATTGGTTTTGTTTTATTTTTTATGTTTTCCGGTAGTTTATTATATATTTTTATTGTCATTGCATATGGACTAGAAGAGTGCAGTTTAAGTTGAAAGGGAGGCGGATTGTGGCGCAACGAATATTTTGTTTGTATGTCTTCTCGTGTGTTATAACATAGATGATATACATTATTATACATACATAAATATGTAAAGCAAAGTCATAAGCAGTAGCGGTATTGTATCGGATTTCTTAGCTTTATTCTAGCCAATGGCTAGGTTGATAGGTGTATGGAAAATCACAGGTAATGCTTCCAAAGGGTTTCTCAGTCTCGCTCCTGGCTTAATTTGGCTGGAGTTCACTGTAATATGATTTTCAATGCCAGTGACTGGTAGAAACAGGCTATCAAAAGGAATATAATTGAATTTCAATTTGGCTGCCTATGTGCTTCACGAAAGCACATTAGATTACAGAATTTGAGAGTAAAGGGAAAGCTTTGTTGTTACTAATTATTTTAGTAACGAAGTAAATATACTAGGTACCTACTGTACCTAATACAATAATAAAGAACGTCACAACTCGGCCAACAGTTTTTTTTTTTATTAATTTATTTTATGGAGCTCGCTATATGCTAAAAAAACTAAGTATCTAATTGTAATGTCAAAATAACAGCTTTTTACTAACGTTAAAAACTGTTAATTTTTGCGTCTGTTCGGCTAATCTCCGAAACGACTGGACCGATTTTGACGGCACTTTCATTGATAATTATAACGAGTAACAGCTACTTTTTACCGACTTTACAAAAAGGAGGAGGTACTATGTTCGGGTGTTTGTATGTTTTTTTTTTTTTTTTTTTGTATGTTTGTTCATCGAATACGCCGCCAATTGTCGACGGATTTTCAAAATTCTTTTTTTGTTCGAAAGTAGATAGTTCTGAGGTGGTCCCATTGTCACCAAGTTAGGATCTGATGATGGGATCTTAGAGAAATCGAGGGCAACCCTCAAATTTTATATGCTCACTTATTGTTTTTCGCATATTTTATGAAGTATCTTGTGTATTTGTGTATGGTTGTCACCATCTCAGGTAGCTGGGCTGATGATGGAAGGTACAACTCCTTAACAGTAAGAAGTTACTCGAACAGGCAAGGACTGTTTTTAGTAAATTGTTTTGATGTTTGATAGGGCATTTGCCACATTTGGTCTCATGATCATCAAGTCATGACCTGATGCTGCAGTCAGGATAGTCTGCAGAGTACCTAACTCCTCGACAACTAACAGCAGATATATCGTGTTTAGGCTCATTGAAAAGGGCTCGATGTGTGGATAAACGTACTGTTACTGAGGAACACCGAAGACCTGATGCTGAAGCCAGGAGCATCAGAAAAAGTACAAAACTTTAAATTACAGCACCGTAGTCGTGTTTGGGCTCATTTTAAACAGGACTAATTTTAAGTTCAATGCAATGTTGACATAAGTCTGGCCTGATGCTGCAGCCAGGATTATCAGCATCTAATCTAAAAACTAATAAAAGGAGAACTCCTCAACAATTAACGTCCCTGCATCGAGAAAAGGAATATTTTATAAAAAGGCGATGGGCAAGTTGACATTAGGCTATTGTAACTTAGATAAATTATAAATAGACCCACTAAAAAGCGAGAAATAAAAACTTTTTAACAAAAAAAAAACCGACTTTAAAAAAAAACACTACAAACTGAAAAAAAAAAAACACTACGAACTGAAAAATAACTTTAATTTCGGAAGTCGGTGGCAAAAACTAAAATACTGATCCCTAAGACACCGACTTCCGAAATTAAAGTTATTTTTCAGTTCGTAGTGTTTTTTTTTTTCAGTTTGTAGTGTTTTTTTTTAAAGTCGGTTTTTTATTACCGACTTTACAAAAAGGAGGAGGTACTATGTTCGGGTGTTTGTATTTTTTTTTGTATGTTTGTTCATCGAATACGCCGCCAATTGTCGACGGATTTTCAAAATTCTTTTTTTGTTCGAAAGTAGATAGTTCTGAGGTGGTCCCATTGTCACCAAGTTAGGATCTGATGATTGGATCTTAGAGATATCGAGGGCAACCCTCAAATTTTATAGGCTCACTTATTGTTTTTCGCATATTTTATGAAGTATCTTGTGTATTTGTGTATGGTTGTCACCATCTCAGGTAGCTGGGCTGATGATGGAAGGTACAACTCCTTAACAGTAAGAAGTTACTCGAACAGGCAAGGACCGTTTTAGTAAATTGTTTTGATGTTTGATAGGGCATTTGCCACATTTGGTCTCATGATCATCAAGTCATGACCTGATGCTGCAGTCAGGATAGTCCGCAGAGTACCTAACTCCTCGACAACTAACAGCAGATATATCGTGTTTAGGCTCATTGAAAAGGGCTCGATGTGTGGATAAACGTACTGTTACTGAGGAACACCGAAGACCTGATGCTGAAGCCAGGAGCATCAGAAAAAGTACAAACCTTTAAATTACAGCACCGTAGTCGTGTTTGGGCTCATTTTAAACAGGACTAATTTTAAGTTCAATGCAATGTTGACATAAGTCTGGCCTGATGCTGCAGCCAGGATTATCAGCATCTAATCTAAAAACTAATAAAAGGAGAACTCCTCAACAATTAACGTCCCTGCATCGAGAAAAGGAATATTTTATAAAAAGGCGATGGGCAAGTTAACATTAGGCTATTGTAACTTAGATAAATTATAAATAGACCCACTAAAAAGCGAGAAATAAAAAGATTTTAACAAAAAAAAAACCGACTTCCAAAAAAAACACTACAAACTGAAAACAAAAACACTACAAACTGAAAAATAACTTTAATTTCGGAAGTCGGTGGCAAAAACTAAAATACTGATCCCTAAGACACCGACTTCCGAAATTAAAGTTATTTTTCAGTTTGTAGTGTTTTTGTTTTCAGTTTGTAGTGTTTTTTTTGGAAGTCGGTTTTTTTTTTTTTAGAAAAATAATTAGGGATTCGCGCAATAAAACAAAAACTGATGAAATCCAATTTGTATTCCGACATGGGCGTGAACGAAGTCGCGGGCACAGCTAGTGGTAAAACATAGAGAAACATTTAGTTTTTTTTTTAAATGAGGTAGGTATGTGTCCATATATTTGATACCTACCCCGTAAGTATGCCTGACCTAAACAAAAAAAAAATTACATGGATAAAGCGGGTACACATTTCATAACACGAGCTTGGGCCGAACTGTATTGAGTGAGGTTGATATTGAAAGTTTGCACGGGAGCCATGCGGCCCGCGGGCCCTAAGGATACACATTTTACTTTGTTCTTACACACAACTTTAAGAAGTTGCTTAACAGATGTTCCGCCTGACTTTTGTCCCCAAGTAAGTCATGTATCCTTGTAACATACGTTTTATGTGCGACGGAAATAATGCCTTCTGTCGATGTTTGTAATATACGGTGACAATGTTGGTAGGTATGCCTTTGAGAGATGTAAGTACCTAAGCCTTTAAAAAAATTGCGTGATTATTTTTATCTTTGCTAGTGTTGAACGGAGCAGTGAAGCAGTGAATCTTATACCCTTTTAATAGAAAAAGTTTTCTAGTTCTATAGTTTTTTCTGTCAGCAAAAAAATACTTCTGAACGAAACAACTACCTTTTAATGGGAGTCATACAAAGTACAAAGGCATGAGCAGTGGTAGCCCAGTCGTATCGGCCCTTCTCTCAAAACGGTGAAGGAAAATATCGTGAAGAAACCGACATATCCAGAACCAAAAATTCGAACACATGTGACATCCAACAACCCGTACTCGACCCGCGTGGTGGATTATGGCCGACTCACTCTAATAGGAGAGGAGGCCTATGTCCCAGCAGTGGGAACATTATAAGCTGATTAGGTTGTATGTTGATACTAACTTGCATGTTTGACACACTATTCTAAATTACGATGAAGTAAAACAATGAACAATACTAGAATACATTTAGCATCCGAATTGATTACTGCTGCACCATACACTTGTCAAACAGGCGAAGAATATTCTCGAAACTGACGCAACTCATTGAGTTTCAGGCGAGACCAAACTGGGAGCTCAAAATAGTGGCTAAACGTGACTTGCCGATATTGCATCATTTGTACCACATCCGACCGCAAGTGCACGTACTCCTGATCTTGAACGTCGCACTGTATCGTCCGTAACATATCCTACACTACAATACTTTGTCATTCTTGTGTTCTTGCTCTCCTACATAACTTAGTTCTAATGCACCGAATTAATCATTCCAGTATTGAGTATCTGATTGGATGTTAATATGTGCTAATTAATAATAATATTCACATCTAATAGTGGGCGTTTACGACAGCGAACAGACTAATGATCGTGGATAGATAGTGATGTAGAATTCAGCACGCAGATATGGCTGATATCAGTTTGTTTTTGCGTAATTTACTAATGTGTCTCCACTGTGGAGAAAAGCCATGGAAATCCTGTTCCATTATAAAGCACCTGGTACCTATAAAATTATCCGCAAGACCGAATTCCATGAGCAATTAACCTGCCTACGGTAGATTTCAAGGTGATTTATCAACCCGCAGCCTTAGAAAAACATAATTGAATCTAGTGTAAAATTTTCGGAAAGCAAAGACCTCTTCGAAAAACTCTCTCGTGTAATGGAAATCGTGCCCCTCGGCCCCCAGGGCATCGCGGATTCTCTGCACAAAAGGCCCAACAAAAAGGTCCTGCCGTCACATGAACATTGTAAAACTCGGCCTCGTATTCACGTCTCCACTTACAAACCAATAGCGTCTTAAAAACTTCACATGTAAGATTCAATTTTGTTCTACTAAGATTGTTTTGTAACAGTTTTTTCCAATCCGATAATGCGACCTTAGCGTCGGGATCATGGTTTACTACAAATTGTATTAGAGTAGTAGATTTAACTATTTACGCGGTGTACGGACCGGTCGAGCGGTCGCGTGACTCCTCCGTACCTTGTGGAATGCTGATTCTTTTGTTATCATACATGGCATAAATTCTTTAGAGCATCGCGTCCCTGAGAAGCTAAAATAACATTGGTGTCATGCGGGTATGTTATAGTGTTGTGTTTTACAGAAAGGATTCACATTTCCAGATTCATGTTTCCGAAATTCCAATCTCTTTTGACCATCAAGCAGACGATCCTCCTCAACATGTATCAAGGCTATCGTAGTACATAAACACGGAACTACTACGCCAGAGTAGGATACTCAGTGTAGCTTCATCTCGAGTGCATCTCTCACGATCACGGGAGCTTTTGCCTCTAAGGAATCGATTATACGTAGACGTCTCGCATTCCTCAGATATCGTCTTCATCTCAGCGCCGATATGACGACGTGCATTATAATATCTATAGATGTATAATGTTGCAATGCAATCATGCTCTACTTAGTTTTCGCTGATAAGTTATTTAAGTAATATGTTGGTTCTAATTTGAAGGTAATTCAAAACCAATATACTTGTATGTTCGGGTTTGTTCTTATTTTTTGTTTGCATTATAAGAGAAACTATTTACTGGTTAAGTAACTACTTAGTTACATCTTAGTATTTTTATGATTTCATAGCATAATCAACCAATAATGTTCCCACTGCTGGTACACGCAGGCCTCCTCTCTTCGAGAGGAAGTGGGGAATATACCACGCCGCCGCCGGCCCATTGCGTGTTGGTAAATGTCACATGTCTTCGATTTTTTGGTTCTAGGACATGCCGGTTTCCTCACGATGTTTGCTTCACCGTTTTGAGAGCAGTCAGTGGTGATGAAATTATTTAGGTACACAAAGTAAAACGCCTGTCTGGTTTCGAACCCACGACCTACAACTCGTAAGTCGGGACCGATACCACTGGGCCACCACTAGGTATACGCAATAATGTTCCTATAGCAACCCGGCAGATCACTTACCCCAACATTTGCCGAGCTGTCCTGTCATTCCGTGTTTTCCGTAGATAGAACTTAGTATAAGCATAATTTACACAAAGATAAGTGCCTGCTTGGATTCGAACCCATAACCTAAAACTCGTAAATCGCGGCCGTTACCACTGGGCCACCACTGCTCGGATAGAGCTTAAGTACTTAGCAACTAAGCACAATAACTTGAAAATAAAAAAATAAGCTCGTTCGTTCCGCGAAGGAGATTCTTAGCGTCCAAGTAAACATAAAGCCATGAAAACACAACAACAAGCATTATCTCGCCAAAATCCTTGTATCGAGTTCTGGAATCGTTCGCATTGTTGTCCTTTGTGTTCGCGTTCGCATTCGTTTTCCATCGTACACCATTATTCACATTAAGTGGACAGATCTCGGGTCAGATCCAGGCACAAGAAAAGCACAAAAAGTGCCCGCTTTATCCGAGCATGATAAATCTACTTCAAATCCGAGAATAGCGTCTTTTATGAACGAAATTGAAATAAACCGACCGTGCGGATAACGGCTAAGTAAGAAGATCGAGATCCTTTTAGAATATATTGGTGAATCATTTTCATTCATCAAGCCTACTTAGAATACCGTCTACCTACGTACTTGTGTAGGTTGGCCTTTTAGTTTTTTTTTCGAAGAAATGTTTTCTTGAACAGCGTAAAAACTTAATCTGGATTAATTCTTGAAATTATTTTCCACTTTTTACTTCATAACACATTTTTTTTTAGAATATTCCCATTATAGTTCCTAGGGTTTAATCCTAGTTCAACAAACGAATCTCGTATTCAATAACAAAGTAAGAAACCTAGAGGGTTTTCAAACTACATTTTTTAAGATAGGGTTTCACAAAATTCTCTAAGCTCTATTCAGCTTAATATTAACTAAGTGGACATACTTACATTTATAGTGCACGCGTTGGTGATGTTCTTTAAAAAGGTCAGGTGCATAGAAATCGCAAACGGCGTGCGTGTATGACCAGAATAGATGTATGAACGTAAACGGGTCAAAAGGAGTAAGTATGTAAGGACCGTATCAAGTGACGTTCTGTAGTTTCTTTCTACCCCCATCGGAAGAAAGCGTGAGTTTGTGTATGTATGTGTATCAACTAAGTATCTAGCTGTTCGAGTCGATATGAAGGCGACGCAAGCTTTCATCAATTTACTGCAAGTGTTAATTATCATCCAGCAGTGACCGCTGAATTGATTAATTAGTTCATCAACGGTGCCCTCAGACTTTTCAAGACTCCTGCAACTTACGCGTAAGTAGGTAATGTCTGTAGTTCCTTCTTATACGAATCGTGAACATATTGAAAACTTTTAAAAACCTTACTAAATAATACATGCAAAATCCGTACACACACATTCACCAATCATTTTAACCCTTGTCTTATAGGTAGCTTAGTAGAAGCTTTAGATTCTAATCTTTTCATTAATGTTTGAGCTGTAAATTATTTATATTTTTAAGAAAAATTTGTTGTTTTAAGTTGATACAAACTGCTATTAAAATATTGTCTGTGCAAACATGCATCACCCAAGGTGCAAAGGTGCATCACCCAAGTCGATCCCTTATTTTTATTTCACACTAAAACATTTATTTTCGTTTTCTCTTATTCCACATAATAGATCGTTCGGAAGATATGTCCCTATTTTTAGTGTTGGAGATGAAATCGAGCGTGAAATGGTTACCACACGGTTGTCTCGTGAACAAACGAATACCGGATCGCCGTTTGCCGCCGGGGCGTTTGCCGGAAAATTGGCTGGCACACCACTACGCTCCGGCTTAATAATAACAATGTATTGAATGTCTGCCCTGTTCGTGATGGGCAACTCTGGTACAATAGCGGCAAGAGCGTAGATACGTATACTACTGTTAAAATTATAAACCACTAGGATAATCCAAGGGGTTCCTTCTTACCGCCGTGTCCTCGTAGAGGCGATCGGCAGCGGCGGCGACCTCTCGCGCCCGGCCCTGGTGCAAGCCATGGTCCGGAGCGAGAGGGAGTGGGAGGCTGTCACCTCCTTCTGCGAAGCAGTCATGCTAGCGAAGGAGGTGGCGGGACGGCTCAGGGAGAGAGCCTCCCGCCCCAGCCGCCGCGGGAGACGCTCCGGGCGTCGGGAGCCGCGCGACGACTCCCGGCCACCGTAGGCGCGGGCCTGCGGGCGGAGAGTAATGGGTAGCTCACCGTCCGATCAGGACCAGGCCCGTGCCGGACGGCGCGTACGTGTTCCACGCGCGCCTCAAAGAGATGTCAGCATCGAGGAGGGGCCCCATAGGGCCGAAGCCTGCCGGGTCAGCGGGATTGTCCGAAAGGGTTACCGCTGGCCCGGAACATAAGGAACACGGGTGGGTTTTAGTCAGTAAGAGTCTGACACTCCCTTCCGCTCCACCCAGAGCGGGAGGGGTCATTTGATGATTTCCCATCCGCAAAAAAAAAAAAAAGGGGTTCCTTCTTTTTGTTTCGACGGTACATCTATGTTGCTTATTCGGTTTGGTTTTATCCTAGGGGTCAAAAACTACATAGGTGCAGATGTGGAACAGGAACGTCTCACGTGGAGCTCTATAGTTTCTGCCTACTGTCTACTTTCTTCGGAAAAAAGTGTAAATTTACATAGGTTTGTTTGTAAAGCTACAGGTAGGCTTATGTCATAAACATTACATCCAGCCTATAATCCCCGGAGGGTTAGGCCCTGTGTATCTATACCTAAGGTCTATTCAAATTTATGTTGACAATTGATGTTCTTTCAAGTTAAACAAATATCAACTTTATTTCAATGAGAATCAGATTGGTTTCAGAGTGACTAGCACTATTGAAAAAGTTATGATAATAATTTTTTTTTTGAAGTTGTAGCGTAAGCTGAACTTTATTGTGTAGGAATTAAAGTTATTTTTCCATTAATTCATATTTGTTTACATTTTTGGCAATTAAATCGCGAACGCAGATTAGTACACCCACATTTTGCCCGTTATGCTAAGGTCCCTGTAGGTTAGTGTGGTGTCAATATTTTGTTCTTTTTGCCAAACAATTTTTAGTCACGGATTTTCTTTTAGACTCATAATGTAGCTCTTGTGATCGAAATATAACATTAATAAAAGCAACAGCAGAAATCAAACATAATACTTAATATCGATTGGCCTAAGCGACATTTTTTTGCAATATTTAGTTATACCTATACATATTCGGAATCAGCATAATTTGCTCATTCCGAATAGGTATGTATATATAACTAAATATTGCAAAAAAAAATGTCGCTTAGGCCAATTAGCCTTTCAACCGTCGATATAATAAACATTTTTATGTAATAAAATATGTTTTAAACAGAAACAGCTTTATGCTGTCAATTGATTGTCTTTATCCAAAAGAAGTTCACGTTTTTACTATGGTTTCATTGACTTTTCTGCTAACAATTGTATTGTAGTCTGTGTGATAAAAAAGTGCTCTGTGCTTTTCTGGTGCCTGGTCAATTTTGATTTTTAGATTCGTTCCTTTTACATTTTTGTATATTTTTATGTGTTTCCTAGGTATTCTCTATTTTGATAGCGAGTAAATTTCAAATGGTGTGAAAAATATTTAGTACCTACAAGTCAATTTATTCCATTTTCTTTTAACAAAGCTAAAATTAGGTAGTCACTCGTTAACTGAATAGGTACCTATCTGCCTATTTAGTATACTTAGGTATATCAGTCCATTCAGAAATGAGTGATGAGGAAATCGAAGCTGAGGAAATGCGAAATGCTCTGAGTGCTATAGCAAATGAAATGCAAAAGTACGTAGGTACAAACCTAGTGTTTCTTTGTCTTAATTTAGCCATACCTTGGTTCTAACGCTACTAGTTTTAGGTCACACGTGCTATTAAATAGTATACGATACGTGACGTATTGATGGGCTACTAAGTCACACGTATCTTAATGTAGATAAGTACCTACTATTTGCTGTTGTAACACTTTTTTTTGAGAATTCTGGTTTACCTATAATTGGCGACCGTGTAAGCCCTAAGCTAATAGTTAGGTAGGTACCTAGATACTAATAATATGTTGTATAGGTACAGAAGCTGTTGGTAAACCTTTTACCAACATAATTAATTAATTTATTAAATTAATTAATTAATAGTGGTAAACTACCTACTTACCTATTATAAGTGCAAGCCAAAAACTCAGGCCAATAATTGTTCCAAAACATAACTTACACCGAATCCGACCCAATGAATCACGTACCTATATAATTTTAATGAGTAGGTTTCCTTAATAGTTGTTAAAAGTCGCACATAGGCACTCCGAAATTTTCTTTGATATGTCTTCCGTCCTTTCTTTTATTATAGTATAGGTACCTAATTGCAGGTTTCAGAAAAAAACCATCACTACAAGTGAATGCAACGAAGCAGAAATATTGAATAAACTAATAAAATACAAATGCGCTATAAATGTAAGAAATCTCCAAATAAAACATCTGAGATCGAATCTTAAAACGGCATGCGGTAAGTAAATAAAGGTTACACGTATCAAACCGGAAAGGGATCGTCACCGTACCAACTCCAGCCGTTCAGTATTCTTTGTAAAACTCCCTACAGCAACGCACACTAATCGGAATCGTAACGTAATCGCCTCGCCTCGGGACAAGCTCACGAACCGCGGTGCGGTGCGTTACGGCTCGTCGTCCCCGCGCTTACGTCTCTCCGTACCCAAGCTTACGTCTCTCCGTACCCAAGCTTACGTCTCTCGACGTCTCTCGTCTCGTCGTTCTCTTCGTCCACCCTTGCCCCTCTCACCCCTTTGGCCTGCCTGCTGCACCATCAACCAGCGGTCGGCGAGCCGTAAGCGCGGCGTCGCCGTCGCGTCGCCTAGCCGTAGCAGAGTCGAACGTATCGGAGCTTCTCATCCGCTTTGGTTATGTGCTTACGTTAGGTTGTCGCTTGTTTGACGGCGAGGCGAAAGGCGATACGGTGCCGATCCCTTTCCGATTTGATACGTATGTTGACCTTGATTTGATAGGTAACCGTCTACAAATACCTAAATAGTTAAGTAGGTATAGGTACTAACACCGTAAGTATGTACCTAGCGAATGCAAACATCTGTAGCTGCTGTTTTGTTATGAGTTGTTTCCGCCCAGTATAGGGTACCTACATATTATATAAAAACTCACTACAAGTAGGTAATAATTAGGTAAGTAGTCGAAAGGTATACCTATCCAACATAAAAGTAGAAAGTTTCATCTAGGTACTGCTTAAATAATAAGAAACTTATCCAACATCTTTTAAGTTTAATGCCTACAAGCAAACAAATGCGCAGGAAGCAGAGATCTTAACTTGAAAACTTGCTTTATTTTCAGCCGTGGCAAAAACAATATCATCAGCTAAGGCAACTGAAATAGCATCACTCAGCAAGCATTTAGGTTATGCAAGAAATCAATATATCGAATTAGAAAAACAACAGAGTGAAAAAAATGAAATAATCATCAACCTAAGTAAAGAGAAACACACTCATCGTGATCAGTTTGAATTTTTCTGTAACGCTATTCAACTGGGATATCAACAGTTACAGGGAATGCGAAATGAGCGAGTAGAAAATATTTCCACTGTCGAGCAACTCAAATACATTATTGCTTGCTGCGGACTGTATCACGCAGATCATTGCAGTGAACGTGAGAGGTGCATTCAACTACAACAGAAGAACAGATTTCTAACCACCAAAATGATCATTATGGAAAATAATTTGGAAGCAGCTAGAGATGAACTCCGAAACCTTCGCACTTTTATAAAGCCTTACAAAGAGAAGAGTGACGCTTTAGCGAGATCACGACAACGTATTGGTGTCGTAAGCTCAGAGTACAAATTAGGCGCACATCAAAAAAACTTCTCAAAACTGACGATGACTAAAGTTGAACTGACCAGATGTTCATCACTAGTAAATATTAGAGAATTAGATCTAACGACTCATTTAAAAACAGTAAAAAAACTTCTGAACGATCACGATAACCTGATAAATGATTTGAAATGTCTATCGAGAGTAATAAATGTTGATAAAACTTATAAGACTATATTTTTTAGAAACGTGTAGATCAGATACCAACGTTCTAATAGGAGTGTTAAATTAGTTAGGCTATTCAATTTTATTCATAACTAGCTACGCCCCGCGGTTTCACCCGCGTAAATGTCGATCCCGTGAGAATATCGGGATAAAAAGTAACCTACATGTTAATCCAGGATGTCAGCTACCTCTATCCAAAATTTTATCAAAATTGGTCCCGCCGTTTGAGCGTGAAGAAGTAACAAACATATAAACACACACACTCACAAACTTTCGCCTTTATAATATTAGTGTGATAAGTGTGATAAACATTCCTTTCTACAATACGACCGACGTAACTTGGCGAGCCTGAACATAGGCACTAAGAACTTTCGCGCAGGTTCTCTCACTAGCACTCGCCTCTTGTCACCATTTGGTTCCTAAAAAATATTTTTAATAGTTGCTCAAAAAGTGGTGTATTGCAGGGACGTATAGCGTTCGGGATGTGGGCATAATAGTGCTTTTTTTTTACCTTTCCCGAACTAGTGCGTTCTCTTTCCCAACTGTCAAAATAATGTCTATTAAAAAGAAAAACCAACCATGAAGTTTTTACTAAAGAGTTTTTGTGATTCATACAAATACGTATATTTCTAAAAAGAAGCTACTAATTTATTTCAATATCAGATTTAATGATTTAATTGAATGAGTTAGGTTAGGTTTCATATCATTTCATCTCATTAAATTTCATTTTCATTTCATATCTATAAAAAAAATATACTGAAGACTAAGCTGTATGGATAGTTCCCTTTGCCTACTATGGGTGAAGAAGAAAAAACTCTGCCTATATTCTACGGTTGGCGCCATTTTCCAGAAAAAATGATTAGGTAGTTAGTTGAGTTTATTGTGTTTTTATTAGGTATTTTATTAAAATGCTTCATTTTTTCGCAACTGTATTAAAAATAGTCGTTCAGTACATCTGCGGAACCGTCATTGCAACTTGTTCCGACTGTCAACCCTCGCCTTCGGCTGCGCCTCGGCTCGGGTAGACATTTGTCGGAACTCTTTGCAATGACAGCCTTTCCGCACTTGTAATGAAATATACTATAGTGCGCAGCCTTCTGCGCAAAGTTCGGGCTCGCCAAGATACATCGGTCGTATTGTGCTTATTTTTACAGACACCACTACAACACACACACACACAACCCTACCACACAACACACACACACACCTACCTACCTACCTACGTAGGTAGGTAGGGGTGTGTGTGTGTGTGTGTGTCTCCGAGTAACATTTCGATCAATCTATTGATCGAAGGAGTAACACTACCTAGCAATCAGGCCGCAGGAATCCGCTGGATGCGGGAACCGGTCGATGTGGAGGTGCTTGGGGGAGGCCTATGTCCAGCAGTGGACGTCTTTCAGCTGAAATGATAAAAGATAATGATGAAAATGCGAGGAATTGCATCCTATACTCTATGTATTCCCCTTTATTCCTAAGTAATCGTTGCTTAGAGTTAAGTAGTGATTAGCGACTGTTTGACGTTTAGGCGTCGTTTATACGTCACATACGTAACTTTAATATAAGTTTCGTCATGTCCGTCTGTCTGTCCGAGGTTTTGCTAAGAGACCGTTAGTACATACAGCTGCAGAGTGATCTCACCCCATAGAAATGTATAAAAGCGCGCCATCTCTGTGAAGTCAATGAAACTGCTAAGATATTATAACTAGAAACAAAATACTGACGGCGCTCATGCAAGCGACCGCCAGTTATTATCCATCGCATCCTACCTATTGATATTTGATATTTTTAAACTTCCAAACGTGTTCCACAAACATTATATTTTTTTAACAAATTTCTAAAAACACAACTTAATTTTAAAATGTAATAAAACCTTTAGGCCGAAGTAAGAATCGAACCTGGACCATATTTCTCACGAGACCAGCTGTTAGACCGCTGCACCAACCAGTTACGTATCATAGTTGTGAAATTTATCGCTATATTATGTTTATGAATCATCCAACGCACCATTCATGTCGGGCGTGTCATTTTTATTTTTATAATACATAATGAAGAAGATTGAGGGTAAACTTATAATTATTTTGCTAAGTAAAACTTGACGTCGCATTAGCGTAATTACTCGTCTGCTTGTGCTGTTCGAATCGTTACTCTTATTTACAATAAAATCATGCCTCGATTGACTAACTTTTTAAAAGTTAAAATAATTGTCCTTTGGGAACAAAATCAAAGTTTAAAGAGTATTGCTCGAGAATTAAATGTTGACGTAAGTGTAATATACCTATTATTATAATCCGTTTAAATTTTCTTTTTTTTTCCATTAGAAATCTTAATTTTTATTTTTTTCCCTGTAGAGAAACACAGTTCGTTTATGGGTGCGACGGTATCAAGAAACAGGTGAAGTGAAGTGTAACCGCCAAGGGCCACGTCCGATTGCTTACACAAATCAATCCAACCGTCATCGTGATATTATTAATAGCCATACCACGGATTCTTTTACAACCACACGATCTAGTGCTATAAGACATGGCATTTCGCTTACCACTGTCCGTAGGCATTTACATGCAGCTGGGATCCATAATTATAAACCTGCCAAAAAAATTGAACTAACCGAGGCTCATCGTCAAGCCAGGATAAGATTTGCAACCCAATATAAGAATTTTGATTGGGAAAATGAAATAGTCATTTTTACGGACGAAAAGACGTTTAAGTCCGATAAAGATGGACGTAAAATACTGTGGAGAAGACCAGGCGAACGCTACAACTCTAAAAATGTTTTACCTTTGAGGACTAGTGGCAGGTTAACGCTGGGTAAGCAATAGTTAATTTAATTAAATATTAATATTTACCTACTCACTTGATTGAAATATAATAAATACTATTTATTTTCTAAATTATGACTCATTAGCGCTGTGGCCATTATTACTAATTATAATAATATGTTATTATTAGTAATCATAATTATTGTTATTATGAATCATTACAGGATAATAAATGTAAACAACGCCAACGCTTAAAAAGTGTTTTTGCGGTGTCAGGTATAGTAATAAAACTTTTGTGTGTTTTCAGGATATTGGGGATGGATGTCTTCGACGGGTCCTGGAGAGCTTGTCGAAGTCGGCGCTCGAATGAATGGCGAACGTTACTTGGAGATTTTAAAAGACGTGATGATTCCAACAGTGCGCAACGTATACCCAGATGGACATATTTATTTTATACAAGATAATAGTTCGGTGCATCGGTCAAGACTGGTTATGGACTGGTTTTCTACACAAAGGGACATAACTTTGATTGACTGGCCGTCTAAAAGCCCTGACTTAAACCCGATAGAAAATTTGTGGGGTCAAATGGTGCTTAATTGGGACTCAAGTAAAGTCAGAACTAGACAAAATTTAGATGAAGAGGTTATGAGAACTTGGGAATTAATGCGATTAAGTGACATTTGTTTTAATATGGTAAAGGGAATGAGATCAAGATTAGAAGAAGTTATAGAAAGTGAAGGTTACCCACTCCGTTATTAGTAGATATAGGTTTGACCCCACAAATTATAGTTAAGTTTTTTATAAGTAAGTAGTTAATTGTTTGTAAACAGTTTTGAAAAATCTCGAGAGATGTAAATTGTTGTTCTGTTTGTTTCAAACGTGAGTAACATGTTGGTTCTCTTGTGAAATCATCAAAACTAAATTATCATTTTTATCAGTAAATAAATATTTGTTAATCTAAAGGCTGAATCGTTGGAAAATCAGCCCAGTCCAAAAAATCAAAATTATTCCTCGGATAAAGAGCCAGAAACGCAGATCCGAGCATTAATTTTGAATTTTTGACAGTTCTCCCATACAAAAATTGTCAGACGTCAATTTTGTCAATTTTATTCTATGAATAAAAAATATCTGTCGATTGAAAAATCAGCCTAAATGGGTTAATAATTATATTAATGAATACCATAAGAATAAATAATACTTACTACGTATTTATGTGAATCTCCTTCCCCTACTTCCCCTCTCAATCCGCAACACCCCGCTATCGCCCTACAGTTACCACCGGGTAGCCTAAAAATGCGGATGTTAGTTAGCTTATGACAATTTTGTATTGTATCAATAGCGTAAACTATCTTGCACGCTTACTTGTAGATATATACTACAGAACTTGTAGATATATACTATAGATAGATACTACAGAACACCAACTTCACTGATGTCACAGAGATGGCGCACACGTAACCATCGTTATGTAGTACCTATATCCTTTAAAAGATGTCGCCTTTTATACATTTTAGGGGGTGAGATTTTTGTGGAGCTGTATGTACTAGAAAGCTGTAATTTTGCAGGAGTGTGTATATAAATTACTTACGCCGACAAAGTGGTATTAAAATAACATTTTGGAAAATATTTTATTTTAGGGTAGTTCCCCAACATGTGAAGTGGGAATTAATATTTTTGTGGGGTATCGTTGTATAGGTCTTCTAAAATGACTTCAGGGTTGCTAATTCGATTTAATGCTTCATTTACGAAATATTAAACTATAAAGTGAAAAATTTTGTTCCAGTAGGGCGTCTCTCTAAAAGCTAAACTGCTGGCTTGAAAAATCTGGAAAAATTCAAGATGATAGTCTATACGAGTTAAGATAACTTTATTAGTTTAGCAGTAATAGGTAGTCGTTGAACTTGGGTATTGGATAATTTTGTACCAAATACAAAATCCTTAGCATTAATCCTTTAAGGCGAAAGCGCCAGGGTAGCCCGCGAAATTGATTTTTTTTACGTTTTTTACATGTTGCTGGTAAGTTGTACGTTGATTAAAATATTATTCGCGGCCGTAACAATTATGAGTATTTACAGAATTATAATCATTAAAATCATCAATACAACTCTCTAAGATCAAGTAATCCCCAAGAATGACCATTAATAATCATGAAATCTTGACATTTGGGGATTATATTAACTTAACAAGTTGTATTATTGATTGTAATGATTATAATTATGTAAATACATATTTGTTACGACCGCGAATCATTATTTAATCAACGTACAACTTTATACCAGCAAATTGCAAAAAACGTAAGAGAATTTGAATTTCGCGGGCTACCTTAGAATGTCTAGCAACTGGGTAAACCTACCAGTTGGCAACACTGAGTGCAGCAACTAATGAGCTGTTAAATTGATAGTATGATGAAGATTGCCGGAATTTTTTGTCCCTTTCGGAGACACGGATATCATGAGTCTATAGATTACTCTGTCTACGCCCTGCATTATTTTGTAGTCTGTGGCAGCAACTTTGACAATTTTGACATTTTGTCTCTTACGTCATACGTGTTTGCTTGCTTGCAGCAGTGCTGTAGAGTGTAGAGTTGTTTGTATTGTTTTACATACTTATTACGTACCTACGTATAACATTAGTCTAATAATAACACCGATGCTGCATGTTGCTTAAAGTCTATGCAAAAACGATATTGAAACACAGTGCTGCAAGTGTACAGTTACACCGGTATTGTAGAAGTGGAAAAATGTCTTTAGAAGAAGCTAAACAATTCGCCGCTCACCGGGCAGTTGATGAGTACGTAACAAAGGATTGCATCTTCGGCGTTGGAAGTGGATCCACAGTTGTGTATGCAGTCCAACGACTCGCAGAACGCGTAGAAACGGAGAATTTGAAGGTGACCTGCGTGCCTACATCGTTTCAAGCAAAACAGCTGATCATCAAGCATAACCTTACATTGGGCGAGCTTGATACGAATCCCATGATTGACGTCACAATCGATGGAGCTGACGAAGTGGACGCCCACATGACGCTGATAAAGGGTGGGGGCGGTTGCTTATTACAAGAGAAAATAGTTGCCTCTTGTTCCAAGAAACTCATAGTTATAGCAGACTACACAAAAGATTCTGTAAAGCTAGGAGACAGGTATAAAAAAGGAATACCAATTGAAGTAGTTCCAATGGCATATGTTCCTATTCAGATCAAGATAGCGGCTATGTATGGAGGAGAAGTTAAGTTACGCAAAGCGATAGCTAAGGCTGGCCCTGTCGTGACTGATAATGGTAACTTCATCCTTGACTGGATATTCACTAACCAGGACATGGACTGGGACAAAGTAAATAATGTTATAAAAATGATTCCTGGTGTTGTTGAGACTGGTTTATTTGTAAACATGTGTGAAAAAGCATATTTTGGACAGCCTGAAGGCAATGTATTAGAGAGGATTGGTGTATAACTGCATGGATCCCCGCTTCCTATAAATTAAGCTCAGCTATTGTTTTATGTATGTAAGAAGTAAGAATCAACACATCAATGCTTTTATTGCCATACATTTCTTAAATGAATGAGGCAACCAAAACCTTACAATTAAGAAATAACAAATACAAAATAAGACTTTTTTTTACTTTTTCTTCATGTAGTTGTTATAAAAAAAATAAAAAATCCATTTTAATCATCATTCATAAATTGGAGGTTTGTCTGTGATACAAAAGATATTTCATATGATGATGTAAGTGCCCTGGGTATTTTATCAGTAATAAACATTGAACTAATGTTAATTTCACAATCAAATGTCTCCATGGGGAGTTAAAACTTGATAAGAGAATTGGCTTCACCGGTAAAACTAAGGCAACAGTTTTAAAACTAGCAGTATCTACTACTTACCACAATAAAATTATAGATGGCTTAATACTTTAAGCAGTTTTAAACCAGTGTGAGCAGTGGTGGCCCACTGGTAATGTCTGCGACTTTCGAGTTGTAGGTTGTAGGTTTGAACCCAGCCAGGCACCTTATTTTGTGAATATGTTTTAATCACCACTGCTCTCAAAACAGTGAACGAAGGATTGTGAGGAAACTGGCATGCCCTAGAACCAAGAATTTGAAAATGTGACATCTACCAACCCACATGAGGCCCTCAGATTGGTAGATTATGGCTCACTTCCTCACAGAGAGGAGGCCTGTGTATGTGGGAACATTATAGGCTGATTATGCTAAACCAGTGATTAATATAATTTATTGTTAGCCTTTTCTCTCTTAACATAACCCAATGAATAATTATAGACTTTTCCCCCCAAAAAGTATAGGTAATCAATTTTTTAAATCACTTAATTTTTTAATGGATTTTTATGTGTAGTTGTGTAAAAACAAATGTTTATGCCTATTGTATGTGAACAACGAACTCCAGTCACTATGCATTTGTTATCATATCCCAAATGGTGTCCTCTAGTGTATGTCTAAAATAAAACAGCAAAACAAAACAGATTTCATACTTCTTTGATTTAATCAAATAATAAACACTTCTAGGTAATAATATTAACTTTGGCAAGTCAAAAGTCGAAGTTCTTTGATAAATCAAAGCATTTTAAGAGGTAGAACATAGTTGGTAAAGAAAACGTGATTAGGCCTTAAGCTTACTTAATCTTATTTTAAAACTTATCCTAATAAACTAAGAAAACTTTGTGAAGTTATTTGCTCAGAAATAAGAAACATTGTGTATGTATCCAAGCAGATATTGATTCAGATCTTTTATTCTTAAAGGACTAGTTTGTATAATTATATAAGAGAGCATGTTTTAATATACATATTTTGGAATGTAAAAAAGACGCTATTTTAATAAAAATCAAATGCATTTTAATGTTGTTTGTTCATTGCCTTTAAAATCTAGTAAGTAGTTAGGTACTAAAAACAAAACATTAAGTACACAAAATCAATTAAGTACCCTCAAAACACTCAAATTGTGCAATCTTCCTAAAGATAGGTTACCAGACTAGAAAAAAAAAGAAATAGAAAGCAAGAGATGCACTGAACTTCACCATTATCTTCCAGAGTTATTTAAAATTAAAATACATCTTGCCAATTATCATTTTAGTCTAAGCAGCTACATTAGCTGAAAAGTACCATTTGAAACACTTAGTATAAAGCCTTGTCTGCACTGGGGCACTTGTAGCAATTCATCTTTTCAAATAAATAAAAATTCTTTGCATGTATACATTATGCAACATGTCACAAAACACAGATATACCCACTTGTGCCCTAGCACAGTCAATGCTTGTTGGGTTACACTATGGATGCCACCTATGTGAAACTTCACACCATTGTACAGGTTGTTAGCAGTAGCACACAAACCGCTTGCATAGTGGAAACATCAAGCTTGAAAAGTATAGAGCTTCAGTATAAGTTACATGAAACTTCTATTCTCTATGACAACAATAAATTGACACACCTGTGAGAGAGAGAGAAACAAAAGGTACATCCAAAGTGTTAAAACCAGACTACAAGTATATTTTTATGCCTATCTACATTAGATAACATTTAGATATATTTTTTATAATTTTGGGCTGAGAGCTGAGATAATACTGACATAAACTCAAAATTAAAACCTAAAGCCCTGTGAAATTGTCAAGACAGAAAATATTTGGGATTTAAAAAAATCTGTGTAAACCTTAAAATAATTGCATTGTTTGTTTGACTTAAATATTCAGTTGCAGTCGAAGATAATTTGAATATATTACCACACTTAATAACAATAGACATCTGTAATATCTAATAGAGACTAGTTTTTTTCATAATGCGCAAGAACTCCTCTTGATTTATTTCTCCATCGCCATCTCTGTCAGCCTCGTCTATCATTTCATGAAGCTCTTCATCTGTTAGGTTTTCACCAAGTTCTTTTGCCACCCTCTTTAGATTTTTGAAAGATATCTTACCTGCAAATATTATTTTTCAGATTTAAAAAAAATGCTACAACCTTGAAGTTTAAATGCATAATTTTGGCATGTCTGCACTAGTTGAACCTTGAGTAAGTGGGTTGTTCTAATATTCATAAAAAAATATTATCATAACAAATCCACTGACAAAGCTAGTGAATTTACTTAATAGGTACTATGGGCTATTTTGCATAGTGAATTTACTTATGAGTGAGATGTCTAAGAAGTCGTTCCCTAGCTGTGTTATAATACATTTGATTAGATTTGATGTTTTTTGAGAAACCAGTTGTGGTCAATTCCAAAGTTATGTTCTTTTTAAACTACAATATTAAGATCTAGGCATAGCAACTAAAGGGCTTGATAATATTTGTACTCACCAGTCTCATCATCATCAAATAGTTTAAATGCCTTCATTATCTCCTCTTTGGTATCCTTTTCAGCCATCTTTACAGTCATCAGCTCTTGAAAGTCTTCATAAGACACTTTACCGTCTCCCTTGTCTATTTCTACAATCATCTTTTTAATTTCTTCCTTTTTAGGTTCAAAGCCTAGAGCACGGATAGCTACCTTTAATTCTTTTGTATCTATTTTTCCTGTACTTTCTGTGTCAAAGAGATCAAATGCTTCTTTTATGTCTCTCCTCTGTTCATCTGTCAACTCAAACTTGGGTCCTGACTTCTTGCGGACTCCACCTGTGTTGTTAGAGCTCACAGATTTCTTTTGAACGTTAGCTACCGCAGTTGCCTGAAATTTTTTAATAACAACGTTGAATAATTTACAAAGTACTGAGAAACAGTGTAATCTTGGCATCCTCTTGTTTTCTGCAAACATTTTTCTTAAGACTCCTTGTAAATAGGCAAATAGTTTGCGTTATTATGATGTGTACAAATTAATCATAATAAACAACGAGCGACAGGTATCAATACGTGCAAACATTCACTTACCATTATGATAATTGAGAAAATAATATATCCTGGAAAGCGTTACATATATAGCTATGATTACAAGATATGTATCATATCTGTAATTCAAGGGGAAGATGAATATATTCAATGTATCGATCCAACTTCTATTTTTATTTCCAAATCAACCACAACAATGAATTTGATTGTAAATCGTGTAGCTTTGTCTGTTGAGTGTTGACATAGACATGACAGATGCAATCGTCATGACAATTTTATTGACAGATAGGGCTGGGGTTGGGCCATTGAGATAG
This sequence comes from Oligia latruncula, assembly GCA_948474745.1. Taxonomy (NCBI): domain Eukaryota; kingdom Metazoa; phylum Arthropoda; class Insecta; order Lepidoptera; family Noctuidae; genus Oligia; species Oligia latruncula. The sequence continues at coordinate 10,136,963 of OX419688.1, forward strand.
GAAAAACATGGAGACGCCGCTTATTCTATACATACATTTGCTTATACAAATATGAGTGAAATAATATTTCAGAAAACGACAAAACAATACGATACACACAAAACGATATTTCATATTCTGAATCATAATATGATTCAGAATATGAAATATCCTTTTATCTCATTCTTTCTAATAATATAATCGTATTTGATAAAAGAGACAACAATAATTTAAGATGTTGCTCATTTTGGCAACATTTTGTCGTGACGTACTGAAAAAGTACCGTAGCAGCCATCTTATGCGACAAGTTTCGTGATAGTTTGGCTGTCACATGTTTGTTTATTTTTTGTAATAATGAGATTTGCGAGAAAATTACAGGGTAAAAACCCTGTAATTTTCTCGCAAATCTCAATAATACAAATAATATTTGTTACGGCCGCGAATCATATTTTAATCAACGTATGTACAACTTAATACTGACCAGCAAATTGCAAAAAACGAAAAAAAAAAAATGAATTTCGCGGGCTACCCTGGCGCACTTAGAAAGATGTATTAATGATTCTAATTAGAATCGCAAACGCGAGAATCGCAAAAGGCCGCATCCATTGCTCCGAGTACGAAAAGGTTCATTTCTTGTGCTTATCAAGTCCTTAAAGGAACTATTGAAGGGTAAGCTTCCTATGGCACTGAGACGCAGGCTCATGGACATGTGTATTCTTCCCGTCTTAACCTATGGTGCACAAACTTAGTCTTTGACTAACATCCAGAAGTCCAAACTCAAGGTCTGCCAACGAGCAATGGAGCGCAGTATAATAGGTGTTAAGTTAACGGATCGTGTTCGAAACACAATACCAAAAGTACTCTGTGCACAATACTGCGCTCCAAAACAAAGATAGCTGATGTGGCTCAAAAGGCTGCTCAACTTAAATGGGACTGGGCGGGACATGTCTGCCGCATGCCGGACAAACTGTGGGCTCAAATAGCGCAGAATTGGTGCCCTGAGACAGTGAGGGGGGTCGTGGCAGACCACGTAGGAGATGGCGGGACGAGCTGGATAAGTTCCACCAAGACTGGAAGGAGGACGCGCGGGCTCGCGAAAGATGGAAGGAGTGGAGGGAGGCCTTTGCCCAGGAGTGGGACAGCGCAGGCTAATAAAAACAAAAAAAAATCAAGTCTACATGGGACTGTTGAATGTTCCATATTTTAGGTGGAAGTGGGTACAAAATAAAACAAAACAATTTTATACAAAAAATTCGTGTATTACACTAATATTACGATGCGAATGCGAATAAATTTTATTCAAATAACATGGGACAATAATAAACAATCATTAGTTTATATAGCTACATTCTTGATATTTAGGCGGATGAACACCACTTTTAGGGTGCAGAAGGCATGGTTCCTATGGACTTCATGAGGTGGTAGCAGTGGGGCAGGCGGCTCCTGTGGCCTATCTTCTGCAGCGTGGCGGCGGCCTGCGCCAGCATGCCGGCGCGCTCGCCCGGCGCCGCCAGCACGGCGCCGGGCAGATGGCGACACGCGAGGTACAGCGCCGCCGCGCGCTCGCCCGCGCCGCCGCCGCCCGACAGCGCGCGCTCTGTCCAGCATTTTCAAGTTATGAATATTCTTATTGTGAGGAGGTTGTTTGATGAACATAAAGTGTATTTTAAGAGAAAAGCTGTATTATCGATTTATCCCTAACAGTCTCATTACAAAACGACTTTAAACTTTAGTCCCACTCCAAATTTGAACAATTAAGTTAAAGTTTTTTTTTTTTAACTTCTTCCGATTGATGTAAAGTTCGTAACACAAAATTGTCAACTTAGACTCGGCTATAAAGTCAGCTTCCGTAATAAGAACTTTACATTAGTCGGAATAAAGTTCGAAATGCAATAACAGACTCGATGATTTAAACCATGTTACCGTAAAAAGCTGTCTGTGTTAATATTCTTAAGGCCTTCTCCAATGTATACTGTGGTGTCTTTTATTACCTTTGCCACAGATGATAGACGAGCGATTAAGCCTCGGTCTAAGGCTGCCGTCCAACAGCTGTTGAGTGCGTCGCGGCGACGCGCCCGCCATCATACGACACACCGCAGATTGCAGGAAAACGCGGGAAGTCACCCACTGAAAACATGATGATACAATTTAACACTGATTTGTGACAGAGATGGTGTGAAATGACAGTTTGAGACAAAATAATTTTGTTGAGATACATCAACCGCATCAACTATTACGAACTACAACCTCAATCCTAGATACACGGAGCCGTACCATGCTATTGAATAGGTTGATAAGTATTCTATTTAGAAATGGTAGAAGAGCCAACTTTTAGTCTTCTTATTTTGAGAGAACACTAACTAATGCCACAGCCGTCTCCAAATATAACCCCTTTTAGTGAGTTATTTAATACACATTAGTGCAATGTGAAAGGCAAAATAGTTGGAGAACTAAGAGTAATGGGTTAGTAAATTGTTTAACACGAGAACGTCTAACGCCAACAAATATACAAACATTGGATGATGAGACATGTTGATATTATTAAGTTTCACAAAAAAAAAAAAGTGTGTAATCAATTCTACGCTACTAGAATTATGAAGTTGTTGGTTACTTGAAGGTAGACAAGACTCTACAAAATCGCACAAAATACACGGGGGCACCCCTGGCACTCCAACAGCTCAGTCTGACACGTCAGTCAGCAACTGCATTGTCAATGCTAAGCTGTGGCGCTATGTACATACTTTAGATTTCCAGTGTTGCCGGTTACATCATTTATCTCTGTTCAGTAAAATTTAATATCCCAAATAATTTAGAAAACAGTTACTTAAGCCTTTTTTGAGAGAGTGTGTAATCAAATACTGACCGGCAAGTTCTGGGATATCCTCCTCAAAGAATGCAGGTCTCGTTGGAAGGCTCGCAACTGCGCGTGCGGCGCGGGCCCACAGAACGCGTCCACGTCGCCCTCGCATGCGAGGTCCGCGCTCGCCTCCCACACGCCCGCGCGGACTTCCAGCAGCCAATCACAGCATAGGACTTGCATAAGCTGTCAAAATTTACATTTGCGTCAAAAAAATGCAATGGTTTTTTGAAATTGGTTACTTTTTAGAGTAAGCACTTTCTATATCTACAAAAAATTATATGTGAGCACAAAGATTAGCTAAAGATCCAATTAGATTTCGGTACCCATCGACTGATGGCTTCAAAATAAGCCACGATATCGACGATATACGATATGAAAGTATGTTTGAATGTGCTTGAATATGAATTAAGAGTTCTTGAAATAGTAATTTTCTATATTGAATCAGTTGGTACGATGCGTTGGAAAGCACAATCAAAACAAACAGACGTTAGGTACTGCTGTGTGACTTATTTTGAAAATATATGACGTCACAAAGGATTATTACGCAAGTGTCACTCCTTCGAAGGAGTGGCCAAACGTTTTTGTTATTTTTTATCTTGTTTGCCTTTGTGAGAGGTTGAGAACCCAAGTAAGTTAGGGGGTTACTTGATTTATACTTAAAAATTCCGTTCTTAACATATTTATGAAAATGGCTCTCCTCAACAAGCTTTGATTTCCTAAGAAAGCGGACTACGCTCACACAATATCGGCTGTCTAAATACAAAGCGTTATTTGTGGTGAAAATTACACGATTTTCATGACGGTTGTTATAATATGACGAAACCGCTTTCCTAGGAATCCCTAGCTTTACTCATGCGAAATAATTGAGAATCTTATATGCCACATGCTTTTGCAAGATGTTTTTATCAGTGAATTTTAAACTACTGATACAATATTTAAAAATAAAAACTAACAACGACAAATAAATTATAAATAAGAAATAAAGTAAAAAGTAAACCATGCAAGAAACACCTTCGATGCGATGAATGCAACTAATGCGAGATTTGCCTTGTAGTAATATTGCACAACTCATATAATCCAGTGCAATGCAACTACAATGCACTCCCGTAATAGTTATGTCTTCAAGCTCCTTCTAAATATGATTCAAAGAATAAAACTGAAAATGAGCATAAAAATAACGAGCAAAAAATAAGTTTTAAATGAAATAATATTAAAAAAAAAAAAATGATTCAAACCTCTTTTGTTGAAACTTACCAACATAAGCTGCGTGGGTTTTCGGCAACAGTAATATGCCAAGGAATCAGCTAACCTGGTTCCAGCAATATCACAGACCTGAAAATTGAAGTAGATCAAAGTTAGTCCTCCCAACGAATTTTAAAATGAGTTAAAATTACTACCATAAACACTACATGAGCTACATTGGAACACCCTTTGTATGTGTATCATTGTTTCAAGTAGTTTTCAGAACAATGAAGCTGCTTTAATATTAAAACACTCCTGTTGTTATTAGATTAAATAAACAAGCTACATCGTATTCATAATATTTACTCATCACCAAACTATTATAATACGCGTCTATCCGGTGAAATTTAAACTTACGTTTTTTGTAATTTGTAGGTCAGTATCTATAGTCATAAAAGTCATCTATACAACTGTCAGTGAGAAAATTAGAATTTCGCGGGCTATCTTAGCTCTCCCCCTTAATTTTAAACTGTAAAAATAGTAAATATGGTGTCTATTAGTCAGAACAACATATGTCAGAATTTAAAACTCCTTAAAATCTTCTATAAAAGGATTTTTAAATTCTGACACTGCACTAGAACTCTACTAAAACCTTAGACTAACAATTATTAGAATAAATAACCAATAAAACACAATCAATATCCCAATATTTTAGAACACAGAAAAGATTGGAGTCGAATTCCCATTCACCAATTTTCACTAGCTAAAAACTTCACGCACTATATTCGCCTAACTTACAACAAACACTTGAAGAATAAAATGTGCACACACCTTGAGTATTGTCTCTGCAGTCCTCTCGAACGAACGTTCATCTCGACACTGAGCGAGGCTTAACAGGCCGCGGCGGCTTTTGTATGCCATATGCAATGCCCTACGAATAATAGTACAATAGCTATATTTTCATCAGCTCATGTTTATGCTATCAAAGACAATAGTTATTAATACAACAACTATAAACTATACACTTTTGTTTTATAAACACCAGTGCGACTAGAATTTCTAAGTTTTAGCATGTATGAGAATCTTCTCATTGTTAATTAGACTGCAGCTGTTGAATAAAAGTTATTTTAATTTTCATGTTGTTGACCTGTATTTTGTACAGGTACAATTCATATATTGGTTTGTATTAAGTACCGGTTGTAAACATATTCTTTGTGATATTTTGATACAAAAATGCGACAGACTTGATTCAATTAACATATTTGTGTACTTTAACTGCAGGCGATGGGAAAACAAGAAGTGACGTGTTCATAACTAAGGTAAGTATTATTCAAAATCAATGTAACTAACTATGAAATTAACCAACACTAGGTAACAGAAGGCATAAGGCCCTCGCCCAAGAGTGGAGCGGTATGGGCTAAACGTATTTTAGCATTTTTGGGACAAGTCTATAGATATTTTCTATTATTTTTATTTGCAATGAAAAGGTACTTAATCCATACTAATATTATAAATGCGAAAGTGTCTGTCTGTCACCTCTTCACGCTTAAATCGCTGAACCGATTTAAATGAAATTTGGTATATAGTTTGAATCCCGGGAAAGGACATAGGATATTTTTTATCCCGATATTTCCATCGGATCGACACTTGTGCGGGTGAAACCGCGGGGCGCTGCTAGTAGAAAATAACACAGGGTGGCAGGGACATCTACGCGCAGCCTGATACTTTTGATTCAGTACACGATTCTGCGTTGAATTTATCGGCGGTTATTTAAAAAAGATTTGCTGTTCCATACATTTTGACCGCGTTGGTATCGCACTTGTCTATGAAACATCTGCTGTTTCATAGACAAGTGCGATACCAACGCGGATCTTTTTTGATAACTCACGTAAATTTTCTACGCTAGGTGGTCTAGAATCATGCGCTGAATTCATGTTTACAGTTTGCGCGTCGGTGTCCTTGTCATCCAGTATGTAGGTGTAGACCAGTCCCAAAAATACTTAAAATACGTTTACCAATTTTCATGCACAGGCAGTTGTTACTTTTATACATACCCTGGTAAAGGATCTTCGCAGTTGGCGAGCGGTTCGGGCAGCATGTTCAGACGGTCGCCAATTTCCACGGCTTTACCAGTATCGGCCAGCAACCATGTGGCAGCCACGCCCACGATGTTGGCCCACCACTCCATCACGGGGTCCCAGCAACCTGCAAGGTTAGTTATTGTGTGCTATGTTTACCAATATTATTTATTAAAGCTTTATGCACAAGTAAAAAAAAATCTGTACCAAGGCAGACTTAAAGCCCGAGGCATTTTCTACCAATCAACCTTAGGGCGACGCATAAATAGAACATGGCAGGTAAAACATAATAGACAGCTCGAGAACACCTAATATCATGATATTAATAAATAATAATACGATATTTTCTTACGTATAACACGAAAAATTAGATATTTGCTTTTTTGCCTCACATAATATCCACAAAACGACCTTTATCAAAGGTATTTTACGCATAAAATTATATCGGCAAGTGTTGCTTGATTGGGGTACAAATAACCTTTGTTAGAAAAACCAGATCTGCTGAGGTAATCTTCACGTTTGCATTTCAAACAGCTGATAATTCGGCTACTTTTGACCATTTGTACTAGATCTGACCATCATAGAGATGAATGATCTGTAGATCAACCGGTTTCAATATTAAACCAAAACACAACAATTTTTGCTCTTCGTTAATTTATGAAGCTGTTGGCATAATACTGGTATTCAGCTGCATCCGGTTAGACAGGAAGCCTACCCCAACATAATTGGGAAAAGGCTAGGCAGACTGACACTTATGAAGCTGCTGGCAGAAAAAAAGGGGAGCCTAAACCCACCAGTGGGTGAGTCCGGGCTGCAATGATAACGATGATGAAGCTGTTGGCAGAAAAAAGGGAAGCCTAAACCCACCAGGTGGGTTACTCCGGGCTGCAATGATAACGATGATGAAGCTGTTGGCAGAAAAAAGGGGAGCCTAAACCCACCAATGGGTGAATCCGGGCTGCAATGTTAACGATGATGAAGCTGTTGGCAGAAAAAAGGGGAGCCTAAACCCACCAGTGGGTGAATCCGGGCTGCAATGGTAACGATGATGAAGCTATTGGATACATCACGTGTGTAATAACTTACCAGTATGATGCGGAGCGTCTGTGGACACGTCATCAGTAATCAGTTTGATCAGTTCCAGTACATCACGCGTGTTGCTTCGCTCATCGGCACACAGCAGCATCTGCAGGCTCTTTTGAAGAAGCTCCAGATGATAAGCCTGGGACAAGAGGTACACTATTACAACTTGTAACCCTTTCCTATTCTCCAAAATTGATTTGGTCAAGAATTATAAGTTAAATAATTTTAAAGTCAAAATATAATTAAGTTTAGTAGTGAGGCTAACGTTGTTTACGGTTTCTGTAGATTTTTAGGAGTACCCAGGTCAAATGTTGAGGGGATGCAGGAGGCAATATCGCCATGGACAGTTCACGTAAACTTTATGTAACCTCTACTTGATTTGCGAAAAGGGCTCGTCCAATTATGAATAGTTCTGCTTTATCTGAAATTGCTATCAACCTAACAACTGTAGTACCTATTATGGCACTATGCTGCGCACAAGTACGTTCTCTGCATCCGTTGAAAGGAATGAAGAAGTAGCCGCATCAATGAAGTTTTTCTGCTACATCGAGCGTATACAGCGACTTCGCAGGAGTATTTTTATCGTAAAACAAAATGATGTCTCATTCACACCAGAATCCTAAATGCGTAACACACGACCAGTCACAATCTGAATGATTTCGAAGGATATTCCTAATCCATTGCTTCATATATTCGAAAAAACTGTCTGCTAAATAAGGTAAATAACGCAATAAATGTTGTTGAAATGTCAAAATGCTGCTGTTACTGTGTTACGCAATTACCCCGCAGGGCCATCTTCGGCGATGGACTTTATAATAATAATAATAAATCGTTTATTTCTTAATTAGAAGTTACATTTGGAGGTATCGTTGGTCCCAAACTAGGCACGGCCTGTGTCTTGGGCACCATTACATAGGTACAAAATAACTAATTAAGTGAAAATTAAAGTTAAAATTAAAAACAAAAACAATAGAATTCTTATAATGAATTACAAAGTAAAAGTAAAACTTGGTTTGTAGAAAGCGGTGTAGAGAAACGCTACCCATACGAAGGTCGAAAAAGGATTCGATCGGATGTCATCATAACTGACTATTGAGATGCAGCTGCACCACCCAGCTTTTTGCTCTAATTACCAATAAGATAAACACCCTCTATAACCACCTCATTGTGTGCACCTTGGCAATGTCTTTGTTAAGCGTGTCATAATACATAATACTCGTACCTTCATTTATGTAATCAATTGATAAAGTTATTATATCATAATATTGATAGCTGGAAGGGAAACTATGCAGATAGCCATAAGCTGATTCATTAACAAGTGGTGTAACAATAAGATTTTTTAATTCGTTAGATAATTCAGCTATCAGTGATGTCACCTAAACTACAAACAAATCATACCAGCAGGTCTGTTGTTACAAATATGTGTTGCTGTTCAGGTGTTTTATAATGCACTTGGTTTTCTTTGAAGTGGTTAGGTTAATACTTTTGTATCGTATATAAACAAAAATTTTACCCCCTTACTAATAGACATATTATATCAGATGAATAATTACACACCGATTTCTCCCTTTCAGTCGTCAGTAATTTGACTTTCGAAAGAAGAAGACAAAGCGTTGTGTAACTATGCAGACGCTATACAACGTTTATTAAATCGCCTGAAACACAGGATTACCTAGTTCAGGCACAAATCATGGGTGAACTCCCAATAGATTTAAGAAAAACTGTATTTATTTATTTAAACTTTTCGCACAAAAAGGTACAAAGGCGGACTTAATGCCTTAGGCATTCTCTACCAGTCAACCAAGGGTGGGTGGGTATTTAACGTTAGTCTTCATATTTTTGAATAAATGTTATTATTATTATTTATTATCAGTAAGAGGGTTAAACCTAAACACTTTACTAGCTTATTTTATTATTTTTCCATGTAAGTTGCTCATGTTGTATAACAATCGCGCAACATTGGGGTCACAAGATCTTCTTTTGTTTCCCATGATTCTATAAACTAACCCCCTTACTAATAAACGTTGCATAGAGTCTGTATAGTTACACAACGCTTTGTCTTCTTCTTTCGAAAGTCAAATTACTGGCGACTGAATGAGAGAAATCGGTGTGTAACTATTCATATGATATGCTACGTTTATTAGTAAGGGGGCAATAATAAAGCTGAAGAGTTTGTTACCAGTCAGATTTGAAAAATCTTTTCGCATTCGGCAACCCAATTTTTGAGGAAGGTTTATAGGCAATTTAACATCACGCTACGACTTTTAAATGAAACCGAGCAAAAAGAAAATAAAAGTCACAAAGAACGCTAAGCGAAAACGTAGTAATAGCGCAGGCAGGCAATGAGATGCGACGGGGTGGCTCAGGGGAACAAGAATTTCAGGCAGACGAAGTTTCGAGCAGAAGCCATTACGGAATATTTTCACGTTGCCAGCAACACTGCAATATTCCAAGTCACCAGTAACATGCTTCCCGCAATACAGAAACATTTTGCTAAAACAATGTTGCGCCATCACTTTAGTTTCCTAACGAACAGCAACGCGGCTTTAGACATGTTTCAAAACTGAATAAAATCTTCTCCCAACAACTTACCCTCATAGCATAAGCCAATGGATCAGCGGGGTCAGGCAGTCGACAGAAGAGCGCACAAGTAGCAGGGTTACGTTCATACGTCCATCGGCGTGTGCGCAGGAAACGCATGCCGCGCGCGCTGCCCACCCAACGTAGACGCACCGGCCATTCGGATAGGGAGTCTGTGCACCATACACGGCAGAGGCTGAGGTAGTACCTGGTGAAAGAATTAAATATTGTGTCAAATAATCGACATTCTAAATCATTAATAAACATGGAATTCGCAGTCAGCGTGAGACTTAAGGAAGTAAAGACAAGTTTTTACTCCTTTTAATTAAAGAAACCTTTGCTTAGTAAGATATTAAATTTTTCATAGCAGATGCTACTACTCAATTCCTTGCAAAGAAAAATGTCACATTATACAGGGTATAAAAAGACCCATCATTAAGCCGTCATCTACGCATTCTGTAGGTACGTAAGTAATTTTGTGCAGAAGTAATTGCTGGGAAACGACACACGCAAAACATTTTGCTTATGGGGGCATGCAACGGTACAGGGAGTATTTAAAGTTAAGTTATGTCAGAAAAAAGAAGTTGGAACTTTGATCTTAATGTCTCCGTAACCTGAAGGTTCCCAGGTATGGTCCAGTACAAAAAATATCATAATAACGAGAAGAACTCTTGTTTTCTTTAAGGATATTATTACACCCGTTAGATAGAATACTCTTTATTGCACACGAAATAAAGGATAAACACATGAACTAGGATTTTCGTTTTTGGTGTTCTATTTCTCAAATAGTTCTTTGTTTTTACAAAACGTATGCTTCCAATCAATATATCGTTTCTACGTTCCACTTACCCACACAACCAATTCCCGAACTTCGGCATATAGTCCTTGAACACCAGCGCGGCCGTAACATATGTATCAGCCAACAGATGCCTATTGCCAGTTACTTCAGCCAGATTGACTGCTTGTAAGGCCAAGAGGACGCGTTCGCTCCTACCGCTGTGGCTTGACAAGATCTCTAGTTGTGCGAGACGATGGGATACCGTTGATACTTCTGCAGCCCAGTGTTGTGTGGCTCTTCTTGAAGGACTGTGGAAATAAAAGTTGTTGATCTGTGGAGTGTGAATGCTACTGACGAAATTCTTTGTAATAACTAAAATAAAATGGGATCTATTTCTTCGATTGTTTTCAAAGGAGAAAGGTAGGGACATTGTTTGCAGTGGATGAGTAGATACCTCCGCCTGTCATTAACATGTGGCTTGATAGATTAGATTGCTTGGGCATATCAAGCACAAAAGTTAAGCTGGCTAAGCAAGCCAGTTGAACATAAAAATCAAAATGTGACTATATTTTGATATAACCTGCGGTATAACGCACCTTTGAATTTAAGACGTAAGTATGGTTGTTGCGCATATAATCATAAGAGTATCCACATTTTGGTGTAATTAAATGAAATGTTTATTTATGTAAGTATGTAATCTTTTAGTCACTTTTACACGACAATACTTTGTTGGTCAATATTTTATAAACTAGATATGGCTCCGGCATTTCCTAGCTGATTGATCCTTGAGAAGAAATGCCGAAACTAACTCAGAGGTCATGGTCTCTTTTAAAGTCCAAACTTTATATTATTAGGATTTTAAGTGAGTCTAACAATGCTGGGCCATGTCTGGAAGGGCCTTTTGAGAAGCCATTGCAGCTTTTGAGTTGACCTGTCTCAACAGACGGCATTCCAACAGGTAGCATATACATACAGAAACAGTATTAACTAGGATCAATATCATAACCACATTTTTATAGCACATAGGTACTAAAGAAGCATCAACTATAAAGAGCTGCTAAACTCCTACCTATCACTCCACAAATCGCCAGCCCGGCGAGCGAGGAAGGATCCAAAGGGTAATCTCTGCAGCATCTGTCGTAACACAGCAGCAATGAGCGCGGAATACTTCGCGTGCCCCTGACCGCCAGCTTGTACGCTCTTCCCAGATACTGCTAAACTTCGATGCAGTTCCAACCGTGCGTTTGTTAAGTCCCCCTGCAAAGTAATCCTAACTAATATTATAAATGCTAAAGTAAGTTTGTTTGTTACTTTTTCACGCCTAAACCATTGAACCGATTATCCTGAAATTTTGCATATAGGTACGTTGTCAGGTGTACAGAAATGGACATAGGGTAGGTACCTTTCATCCCGAAAAAAAGTGCTGTTCCCGAGGAGAAAATAACAATAACGTTATTATGATAATAGATGGCGCCTAGTGTCTTTCGAATCATGATTGAATTATTATTAAATTAATAATTAATTTTAATTTTTTCATAATTAATATTTATGTAATGAGAAGTCAACTTATACTGGATATGTCTAGCTTGTTATGTCGTCGTGCGTACCATGAGCTGCAATCGAAAACTTGGATCAAATACCTACCTACTGTAAAAAAAAAAATAAAGCGTTACCTTTTTCAAAAAGTTGTCAGCTTGTCGTTTGTGTTTGTAAAAAAGTCCAGCTTCTTTAGATTGTGATTTAGGTACAGAGTCTCCGTAAACTAATAACTTAATCAGACAACCTCCCAGTACGAAAAAGTTTATCAGATATATGAAGAAAGTGCTGAACAGCCACATTCCCCATGATACTCCCGTAGAACCTAGAATATTGAAATCAGTAATTTATTGAAAGCTTAGAAAGCATGGCATTTATAAGAAAAAAATGTTGAAACTGGAAAGAACAAGCCCTACAATCATTTGATAATTAGAAAATAAGTCAGTGCAGTACTATTAGTAGTTAGTTCCTGTGCTTGCCTTTTGAGAATCACAAAGTAATGTTTATTTTTGTTGGAAATAAGTAAGTTTTGTACCTCTATGAGTGCAACCACCAACCAATTATTTTCTAAACATCAGTTGCAGAATAAACTGTTAACTAATATTATAAAGAGTTAAATTGTTTGTAATCTCTGGAAGTACTGAGCCCATTACAAAATTTCTTTCACTGATGGAAAGCTTCACTATTACCTAGTGCTATAGCATAATTATGTTAATTCCACGCACACGAAGTCGTACACAGAAACTAGTCATAAATATAATCAATGATAAAAAATACTTACTAAAATCATCATCAGCCAATATTTTCCTTTGATCTACTCTTGCAGAGAAATCTGTGGCAGATGACTCTAACATGAAGTTTCCAAAGAATGTACTGAACGGGTTGAAAGTAATTAAACCAACCATGAAGGCACATAAAGCTAATCGGGAGTGGTCGCCCATACCCATGACGATCTTGCTCGAATATTTATCTTCCACCTGGAAACAAAATGTAGGGTTACACATGAACATTCAGAATTGGAAACTACGTACATTTTGCACTTTTTATTGATTTTACAATGCCTAGCCTTGTCTGATTTCTAACTATCCTTCAGTTTCTCAAGTCTACTCAATAATAATAAAAAAAAAATCTTTGTCATCTAATGATTGCCTGTTTTTACATGGTTAATCAATAATTAACATGAGATTTGACTCAAATTATCTATCAATCTCAGGAAATCTACTGTCTGTCACCCAGAGACTCCCAGATAAGGTGGGCCTTATCCTTTACTATTTCCATATCTTTCCTATTCTTTAATCTTCTTAGATTTCTACAATTAAGTACAAAAAAATTGATATTGTAGTAATACCAACCTTATACTCAGGTGATGAAGGTGAATCACTATCAAACCCGTGTTGTGAACTGGACGGCGATGAGATGTCGCTGTGTGGAGGAGTGTATGTTACATCAAACTGTGGCTCTTTCACTCCAGACTTCTGGAACGCGATCTTCAAAGCCATGTTCTCTTGTTTTAAACGAGTATTCTGATTCTGCATGTACCTGATGTATTCTATCGTTTTCCTTAAAATAGCCGATTTGTTCAACTGGAAGATTTGGTACAAATAATTAAAATAAATTGTTTATTGTATATATTTACCTTGTTTGTGATACACAATCTATTATAATATTCGACACAAAATCATAAAAGCTAAATAGATATTTAGGGCTGATTTATCAAAAGTGAAATAACTTTTATCTGAGGAATAAATATTGCCATTTTTATGAGGTAATTCAGCTTTTTTATGGAAAATATGCTAGGCTAAGAAAGCCTTTTAAGCAATTCTTGTTTAACCAAGATGTAACAGCATGGAATAGGCTCCCAGAAAATGCTGTGACTGCTCCCTCACTGAACTGCTTCAAGAATATCTCCAAGCTATTTAATACAGACTCATCAGCTAATTACCTGTGTCTAACCAAATAATAATAAACAACTAAACAATAATAAACTTACATATCTATTCTTCAGATAAAAGTGACTTGAAAAATTTGCCCTTAATTAAATAAAAGTCCAAAACTCTCATACGTTGGACATCAGGAATAAACAAAAGTGCAATTTGATTCTAATTATATTCTAGTAAGTAAACAAACTCTATTAGATTATTAATTAGAATTAAGATAATAAGTTTAGCCTATATAAAAAGAAAGTGTCGGCTGATATTTTCATTTTAATTGATAAACATATTATCAATTAAAATGAAAATATCATCCTTGCATCATGCCATCAAAAATGCTGATGCAATATTATTATTATTACGTAATATGTAAAAAAAATAACACATACTTTTGCTTCTTCTCCAACCAGCATATTCTTTAGTTCGATTATCCTATCATTAATACTAGTTCTGTATCGTCTTTCAATAGCATTGTGCGCACTTCGTTTCACTTCTTTAACCTTCGGTACACCCATATTGGGAGCCTGACTTAATGTTATTTTTTCTCCATCAAGGACTACGGGTATTCCTGTTAGGAGTGTAGGTCCATTGTTGCTTGTAAAAAATGTGTGTATGGGACGGTTCTCTGTGTTCGCTTTAGTGCTTGTGATGATGCCTTGCGTTGTTCCTGGAAAATAAAGCATAAAAACATTCTTAGATATTTAGGTAACTTTATAAAAAAAGAGTAAGTAACAACAAACAAAAATAACTGCTGTGTCAAAGAATAATTATATTGTTCATCTAATCGTTGAGCTTGTTATGTTCTCAGTTGAGCTGTATGATTACTGACAAATGTGTGCACTGACTGGACACTCCATTTGTTTGGTTCTTTTCTCAAAAGACCATTTCAGACACCAATTTACATAGTCTTCACATGACCTGACCAAGATTATGTCTGGACTTTAAAAGAGACTGTGACTGGTTTATTTCGGCCTTACTTTGCAGAGTAGTCACATAGAAAATGTCAACCTGATCTTGTTTTTAAAATATAATTGATGTGTAAAAGTGTTTGTATGCACGGCTACACATGAAGCTATACTTAACCAGTATAAGCTGACTTCTGATTGTATGAAAAACCTATACAATGCAAGGTCAGATAAAACTGGAAATGTATAGATTGATGTGTAGTTGTGTGTACAAACCAACTTACAGAAATAAAATCATTTATATGAATCTTATAAGAATTTACCTTGTATAGGAGCACTGGTATACATAAAAGTTTGAGTTTCTGGATTAATAATATTCGACTGTAACACAACTGGAGAAAAACTTGCATCAGAAGTTTTCAGAATAAGTGGTGTCATTCCTTTTGCATTGTTTTGTATTAGCAAAGGTTGACTTGTAGGCTTTGCTTTTGCAGGCTGGTTCATTTGCGTCAATGATGCCCTGTTATCAGGAAGTTTTTGCACATTTGGTGCCAAATTCACATACAGTGGACTCTGAACTACTTGTTGCACAAGCATGGGGGCCGGGACCTGTGCAGGTATTCTCTTGCGCCCATGCTGCGTGACGTCAGGCAACGGAGCGCCATCATTGAGTGGCAAATTATAACTTTCTTCTCTAGCATACACTCCTTGTACAGGACTACTCTTAACTTGTGGAGTGGTTATTGGCTGTGTCTTTGCTCTGTGCGAGTATTGTGACACCATAGGGTTTCCGGTAGGGTTGTAGCATGGCGATACTTGGGGTTGTGGTGTTTCTTCGGACTTAACTTTCGTGTCAATACTGAGAAGTGGATTATCATCGACGCGAGCCAGCTCATCTTCAAGTGTCTTCATAAAATCTCCATCACAACCACTAAGAAAGTCTGAAATTATCCAATTATTACATAAATTACTCATTCTTTTACGACGTTAAAGAACGTACCCACAGAACATAATACTCCGAACCTTTATTTATAAAAAAACGAAGAAAGTCTTACCTTCTATTTCCGCAATGTCATGAACGTTAAAAACGTCTGAATTTATAAAAGGATCATCCTGCTCCATTTTGAGATCCATTTTTACTAAATAACTTTGTTTTACACATTAAAAATACACTTGTTTACGTTTTTTTGGCATTTGGTAATATTACTCATTTCATCATTTGACATTTGTCTGATGATTTCTAATACAACCAATCAAAAGAAAGAAAATAGGTGGTGTGATAGTATGACGTCATATCATATCGTTCGTTCGGAAACTCACTTTTAGTCAATTATTTTCTTCCAATCAAAAAATCAAAATCAAAATATTTTATTTCACATAAGCCTACATTGGCACTTAGGAAACGTCAGAAGCTAGGTGCACGGTCCAATTGGTCGTTTCTTAAGGAGAAGAACCGGCTAGAAACTCCACACACACAATGTAATCTTTTTAACCGACTTCAAAAAGGAGGAGGTCTCAATTCATCGGAATCTTTTTTTTGACGTGACAACGTCTTAAATTAGGTTGCGGCTGGGAGTCACTTATGAAAAAGTGTAACGCTCGGTAACGTTACGATGAGTCACCGAACGAGAGAGAGGCCCGCCGAATGCCTTGCGTCTCTCTCCCACTCAACTATGATCGGTCTGCATGTCATATATATATGTATTATAGTAGTTAAAATTTGTGCAATTCTTATTTTCATTCAATTCCTTGTTCCTATTGTGCAATTTAATTATATTCATATCAATAAATATTCTACCGAGAAAAAGACGTTGTCACGTAAAATCTTCGCCCGTAAAACCGACTTTACAGGCAACCATTTTTTTTTTTATGTATGTTCCCCGATTACTCGAAGATGGCTGGACCGATATCAAGAAATAATTTTTATACTAAACTATCTTCAGCTCGCGACTTGGTACACGTGTTTTAATAAAAAACATATCTTAGGGTACTCGGCTTTTTATCAGTCGAAAGAATTTTTTAAATCGGATTACTAGTTTTGGAGATTCATCATCATCATCATTTCAGCCGAAAGACGTCCACTGCTGGACATAGGCCTCCCCCAAGCACTTCCACTTCGACCGGTTCTGTGCTTCGGTTCTTTGGAGATTACTATCAGGTAATTCCCAAAACTTATAAACTTTACGAGTAGGTACGTCTTCATAATTTCAAGTGTAAATATTTGGCAAAATTAATAAAGGACATTATATTAGCTAGAATTATGGCTTTATACTAGACATCTCATGTCCACAAATAACAGTTTTTCAACTTAGATTTTGACAGTCGATTTGTCGCTATTGATCGGATAGATCGTGTATACTCCCTCTTACAAAGTTTTTATTTCCATGCGATCTATACACTATTTATCAACAGAGGGCGGTCATTCAACAACACTTTTTGAATTACTAATATTATTCTATAAAAATTATTTGATTTTGTGCTAGGTACAGCAGTAGACCTACACAAATGAAAAGCTGAAGTCAAACGTAGTAGCTTCTGTGATTATGCTAACTACTTTTGCAACGTTTAAATCACATGTAAGAATCTGGACCGACCTAAGAATATATTTAGCCCAGCGAGTGTTACTTGCGAAAAAACACATTGTTTTAAATTTTAATCTTAACGTAATTCAGTCGGATGAACGAGCTGAAACATTTAAAAAAGGAATATCTTTCCAACAAATCATTTATCTACCCCCTGACAGATGTCGCTCTCCAACTTATTACTTGTTACCGTTATTGGCAATAGATGAAGGAGTTGTAATTTTTTTTTTCTATTATCAGTGTGATATAGTTTACTTCTTACAGTACATAGACTATTTAGTACTTCTCGTAATAAAATTGTTTATAAAAGTGTCTAAAAATTGAGATTATTTTTTAACTCGGAAACAATTTAGACCAATATACGCCATCTGCTGTTATTTTTCGGAACTCCTGCGAAGCGTAGCCGTAGCTCGCCCGTTCGTAGCCGGCCGTAGCGCGCGGCTTCTACAATGACGTAGCAAGTATTAACCGTTTACAGTCGTAGCCATCGGATGGCGATAATGTCAATAATTTTTCTTTTTTTACAAAATCCTTTACAATGTAAATAATAAGTAACTTGGCAGGATTGTGAATAAAATTTAAATTTTATTAATTGATGTTTTGAAGTATTTATACCAGTATGATAATCTACCACCTATTTCGTACTTCGATCACCAGTTTGCCGGCAAAGGGTACCTAATTCTTCAGAAACCGATTACGTGATTCGATTACTTTAAGGAAATAAAAAACTTGAGAAAACTAATGATATTGCTCATCAAATCGGCTAAACTAAAACGGCTCTATAATAAAAAAATAACTGAAGTTCAGACAGTCTTTTCGTTTCTATAACTAGTTTTACGGGAGGATGCTGTAGCTGAAATCTGACTAGATAGATAGATACATACGCACATAAACTCGCGCCTCCTTCCCATGGATATAGACAGAAACTATAGAACGCCCCTGCTACCATCTTTACGTACTCCTTTTGCTTCGTTTAGGTCATCACATTTGGTCCATCTGACCTTTCTGAAGAACAAGAAAAGATAGGATCTTAATTAGCCAAATCAAATTTATCCAAAACATTTGGGTGCATAGATACCTAATACTTGTGCTGTTACAATCTTGCTCACATCTTTTTGCGATGAAAGAAAGAAGTTATAGGTAGGCAGGCTCTTTCAACGACGTTCAAGGATTTTTTCGTTCGATATATTATGAATAATTAATTGATAGAGATACTACTTCTTGCCTAGAAAGCTTCGAAAATACACAGGTAGTTTTAGTAAGAGTTTGTTGCAGATGAGTTCGAGGCAGTCAAGCAGAGTTCAGAGGCAATCCTAGGCAGACACTTTACTTTGTGTACATTTAGTTTCTTCACCACTGCTCTCAAAACGGTGAAAGAAAACATTGTGAGGAAACCGGCATGGCCGAGAATCAATAATTCGAAGTTATGTTCTCACATCTTCGAATTTTTGGTTTGCGCGGGAACGGTGCGGGTGGATGTCTCCACGGTCTCCACCTATCCGCACTGGACGGTGGTGGATTATGGCTCACTCCCTCTCATTGAGAGGAGGTCTGTGTCCCAGCTGTGGGAACATATAGACTGATTAATGATTACCTTTGCTTGTTGTAGATTCTAACTAGCCTGTACTGTCCCACTGCAGGGCAAAGGCCTCCCTCTCCCTTTTCCACACAATTCTGTCTTTTGCTAGTAGCCAGTCCTTACGGTAGGAGTCAAGTTCGTCCCGCCATCTTTGTCTTGGCCTGCCGCGATGGCGTCGTGCGTTTAGTGGGACCCAATCGGTGGTTTTCTTAGCCCAATTGTCATCTGACATGCGGCAAACATGTCCGGCCCAGTCCCACTTATGTTTAGCGGCTTTTTGGGTAACGTCTGTAATCTTAGTTTAGGCGCGCAGTATTGTGTTCCTTATATGGTCAGAAATTCGAACCCCCAGGATACCTACTGCGCTCCATGGCTCGCTGGCAAACCGTTGTAGATTATTTAATTAATAATTTCTCGAAGGTATAGTTATCGTATAGGTATCATTGTAAACAGTAGCTAGGTTACTGTACTTAATGCTTTTAATGATATCTAATTTATTTTGAAACAATTCAATTAATACTGCTCAGTTGAATGAAAAATAAAATGATCATTGATATTAAACGTTTAATTTATATTTGTAACATTATATTATCTGTAAATATAGAGTTCTTACTATAATAATATGTAGTTACGAGGTAAACAAACTCGATCTAATATAACTTAAGTGTATACATACAGTACAACTACATATTCAAGTACATACGATTTATTTTCAAATCCCAACTTAATTGATGAACTATAGTGCAATAACATCATACTTAATAACATATATTTATAGGCACAAAAGTGGATATATAATAATTACATTATAACATGATTTAACGAAAAATGTGAGGTATTTAATTGTAATGGCAGGCACCTGTAGGTGTCAGTAGAAGCCCTGGTCCTACGCCTGATGGTCAATCACGAAACACAAGAGTGTATAAGGTACACCTACTGGAATGTCCTAACATAGATAATGTTTTAATTATAACAAACAAAGGCACAAAATAGTGAAACCTACCAAAGTGTAGCTTCTACACACACACCATACGTGATTTAAATTAATTAATTAGATATTTGCGATTGCAAAATTAAGGTAGATACATTTGTAGATATCTATGGCATTTTCAAACTAGACTAAAGTAACAAATCAGTCTTCCAATCAATTACCAAATAATAAGTAATGTATTTATTAACTTAAGGATAATATAAAATTATATGTTTACTCTTAGGACTTTAATATACATGGGTGTCTAATTAAGAAACCAAGTTTATAGAAGATGTGATGGTTAAACGAACAGGAATTACTGAGAAGTGAAAATGTGCAGATTTGTACATTTGGATATTTTTCTTATTAGAACAAGAGCTTATACAACGAGCGAGACACACGGTATTACACTCATAGATCAAATGTGAAAAAATAAACTAGACATTTTTACGTATAACGGCTCATCACGACGACTTTTTTCTATGTTACCACAAACCTAATAATAACATTGAGCATTCTTAACTAAGTGTTGATGAAATCTCTTAACTCTATTATGAACCACCGTGCTTGTGCAAAACATTTTAAATTGAAGATATGGTGAGCATAACTAGATATTTAACAACGAACATTTATGGCAATCGATGAACAAATTAATAAATTAATCTAACCCGTAACGTAAGGAAACAATATAGAATCGATCGGTATGTGAATACGTCGCTATCCGCGGTGACATGTGCGTCGCACACAAGGTCTCTTCAACATGCATTGTCGTCAATAAAGTAAGGGTATCTTATTAAAAGTTTCACGTAGATGTATGGCATGGTGCGACGCGGTGGACTAGAGTAGCTGTAGCGAGCGTGAGGTAGTAGCGGCATTTCAGTCTATAAACATCACAGTCGCGGACAACAAATTGCACAATAACTTGTCTAGGGGAACCCGCCCGAGGCGCGGCGGCATGGCCAGCGCGGCCTGTTTGCCCTTCGGCCCTATAAAGTTACCAGTCAAACTAAGACAACTACATGCTAGTTAAAGCTAACTTATTCTGCTATTCATTAACAAAGACGTAAATGTTATAAAACAAAAAAAAAAAACTAAAGAAGAACATAAACAAAAATAAAATCACAATAAGGCGTCGTCCAGCATCAAACGGAAATTTTATTTCGTTTTCAAGCTTTGACGACACTTTGAAATAAATAGAGAAGAACAGAGGTACAAGAAAAGTGGCCGCGGGGCCCATTGCAATCGCCCGGCCGGAGCGCCCGGTCATCGGCGGCGTGCGGACGCGGCACGGCCTACCAGTTAGCCTACCAATAAGTGCCTTACTCCTAACTTTGTACGCCTAAGTCAGTCTTTTCGAATGTACATTCCACGATGTCTTATCGTTCAATCTCTTTCGCTACCACAATCTAACGTAAAGTTACGCGGCGGAACAATAACCCCAGGTGGCTGGTCTAAGTCACGTCGACGAGGTACTGACAAGTCTTCGACGTGATCGTCGTCGTGCATGGGTGACCGCGGTGAGTGCGGTGGCGACCGAGGTGGCGTCCGGGGAGCCAGCGCCGCGTGGGCGGCCGCGGCCAGCGCCATCGCGTGTAGAGCCTCTCGGCCACCGTCTCTAGTCGCTCCCTCTAACGCTTGTTGTAGGAATGATGGATCGATAAGCGGTGTTGATGGATTTCCATCTTCACCTACACCTCCTGTTCCACTTAAACCATATGGAAATGCAGCTCCATTCGACTCTCTTTTGACCCCTCGACTCATTGGACGGCTTGTCGTTATTCCGAGTTTCTTGACTTTATCGTACAATGTACGTGAAGGCACGCCGTATTTACGCGATGCTTGTAGTGCACTCATTCCATTACGCACACATTCGATAGCTGATAAAATATCGGATCTCGTGTATTGTTTATATCGCTTCCATTCTGGTTTCTGTTGTGGTGGGACGTATGGCGCTAATCCGGCTCTCACGTCTTGTTGAAAATTGTTTGGTGGAGGCGATGGATGGAAAGTGCGTTGGCTTTCATCGTCGAAGGATCTTTCTGTGTACGGAGAGTGAGCATCTTCTGACCTGTCTGATCTATTGTAGTGGGGTGAAGAAGCTCTTGAAGAAAGTCTACGAGGGCGGTACTCGAAAGGACGATGGGGGCTCGCAGCGCGTTCGGATTCATGCGCTGATCCATTGGAGTGGAGGCGAGGTGGTACGTGCTGGCTAACTGGGTGGCACACGAGAGACATGGGCTGCGATGAGTCCACGGGAGAGGTTTGGGCTAAAACGTTCCTTAAAATGGGAGTGTCGCGAGTAGCCAGCATGCTGGACAATTTCTTACGCTTGAGAGGATTCATATCAGAGGAGTCGTAGGCGGCGGAGAGGACGGGCGCGGCGGGTGGTGGCGGCCAGCGCGAGGGGGGCGCGGGCGCAGGCGGGGACACGCTGGAGGGCGCGGCGGGAACAACGCGCGGGGGCGAAGCAGCCGGCGCGCGTTCCGTGTTGCCCGGCCGCCGCCGCAGCTCCGTCATGTCGAACAGACCCTTCACCTCCAGCTGCTCAGCCACCTTCATGATGTGTGGGATTTGAGCCTGCGTCACGTTCACCTCACCCGTGTACATGTACTCGAGGAGAGCACGCATCTCGAAATCCTTAACACCGGGGAAAAGTATGCTGCAGTGGTCCATTGGAACGTCAGCTAATATTGACTGAAAGTACGGAGAGTTAGCAGCTAGGACGACTCGGTGCGCCTTGAAGGTGACCTGGTCGTCGACCACTAGTGTGCAGTCGACATAGGTCTCCACCTTGATCAAGGCTTCTAAGATCTCCACTAAGTTTGTTTTGTGGTGATTCCATTTCAAACAAAAAGTTTGCGGTCCTTCGACGCTCCCCATTTTTTTGAGTTGTGATTCTGTAAGAGAAAAACAAACTATATAGCTCCTGTAATATTTATTGAACATTTTTGAAACGTACGGTTTACCGCACCTAGGTAGTAACAATTGAACTAGAAAAACCGCTCTATCGGCTACGAAATAAAGCCGTTATTGCGACGAAATTGTTTTTGCAGACTTTCGGTTCATTGTAATTGCAATGTAGAGCCTCTTAAAAGCAAATGAAATGATTATCAATATTGTTGACTTTATACAAAAAAAATACATTTTCTAACACATTATTCAAGCAACGAATGCATACCAATGGGCAGAATCAAAGAATTTATCCCTTAGTTTTATTTGGTTGACTTTTTTCCAAAAAAGTTATTCCTAAGTAAGTACAACTTCTAGTCATATTTATAAACAAAAACACTATTAACAAAGCTGGAATGTATTTTTTATTCATTAATGTAACTCGTATCAACTCCATTTGTTGTACAAATATTCAAGTTTCAATTAACTAAAGTTATTTAAACCGCGATCAAATTATCATAAAACAACAAATAATTAAACTTTGCATAAATTATATCTAAACAACTTCTCAAAAATATATTAAACATATACCTGGCAAAATATTGTAGTTGGTAGAGGCGGGATACATCGTAGACAAATTTTCCAAGTCACGCACTAGTCTGTCAAAAGTGATAATCCTTGCGTACACAAAGTTCGTGCAACCTGTCCGGGATACGCATCGCTCTGCGACCAGCACTGACTGACGACGTATGCCGCGGCTCAGCGCGACTGCCCGACTGCACCGCCCTTCCCCATTTACATATTACGCTCTGTAGCCCTTCCATACTGCCAAATTGACTTTTTACCTTTTATTCGGCAGGTATAATCGAAGTTAGGGGACCGATGAAAGCAGTTACGCCGGATTCCCTCCTGTTGTGTTCTCTATAAATTTTGCACCGCACCGGCTTACCTATTTTCATCTTTATATCCACAGGCTTATGCATAAAATGCGACAGCAAAATTGTGGCACTTATTTAATTCATACAAACCTTGAAAACAAAACAGGTCCTGCATTATCAGCCGGCTACGAAAGCGTAGCACCGCTACGAAAGTAAAATTAAAAACAATAAATGAAACTTACCTCAAAGAAAATTAATCCAGCGTCTGCACTTGAGCAGGATTGTTGTTGAAAATATTTATATCAAGAGAACTCATGTGAAAATGTCCGCACTTGCACTTAACAAAGTTCGTAGCACGTTCGGGGTTGTTTCGCGCGAGTGGCTACGCCCTGTGTGGGGGCGGCGTGCTCTCGCGAGCGTCTGGCAGTGACTGTGTTGGAGGAAGGCGGCCGGTCGCGGCAGGCCTGTGTGCCTGTTCGCCTCCTCCCCGCACCTCTTGTGTGCGCTTTTTACGCACGCAGCGCAGCGTGCCGGAGTGCAGTGCAATTGCGTGCGGAGGGCTAGGGCCGCGGGGGGCGGGCGCGCCGACGAATTGCAGCGCGCTGAGGAGGGCTCGTGAGAGTGTGTGCGTGAGTGCGCGCGCGCATGTACACAGCAACTGTAGCCGTGTGCGCCGCGAACGCTGCTGCTCGGCGTCAACACGATAAAATAAAGCCGAAATCAGCTTATAAAAAATTAATGCCGCGCCTCACTGCGCCTTTGTATGTTAACGTTGAACTTCGCGTCTTGCCTTCGGAATCAGGAACTCTATCATTCATTATAAAGTTCTAATGAACGCGCAATTGATATTCTAACTAAAGTCATTTAAATATGCTCGCTTGTGTTTAAAAGAAATGTTTTTCTGCCATCAATAATACAACAGAAAGTACCTACCCTAACAGACCCAGTTCCTTGACCTAGAGAAATACTTAACTAGAAAAACATTTGTTCAATATATTTCATAGAATTGATTTACTTAGACTTGTGTGTAAGGGATGTCTGATGTGAGTAGGACAAGTAATGTGTTATACGAACTTTTTACAAATATCTTAAAACCTACAGTAGCCTGTACAAAACAAAGACCGTCCCTCCCCAGTCATGAAAATCGCTGAAAACGTTACAACAACCAACTAATTCTGGCGCGCAATGCTTAACATTTCGATACAAACATGACCGTCCCAAAAATTCCCCAAAAGTGAGTGAACAACGCCACCAAATGGGGTCATTGACACATTGCTCGCGTAGGGAACGCCAAAATAGCGCGAAATGCACTCAAAAATAGACCAAGCTGTGTGTGCAATATTTTTTGTTAAGCGAGGCTTGTCATCCGCCAAACTTTTGGGGACGCATCTTCGTAAATACGTCATTTCTATTATTTTAAGATGCGTTTGAACCTAATTTTAGAGAAATAGAGACGGTTTTCTTTGTAGTTAGAATTTCGTATAAATATCGAAAGACAGAATATAATACTTTCTTTATTTTTCAATTATTATATGATGTTGCTAAAGTCCGCGTTATTTTGAAGGCAAAAGGTAAACAGAAGACAGTCTATAGTTTGTATTTTATAATCACACTCTAATTCTTAGCAGGTATTTTATAATGCCTATAATAAAATGGATAAATAGACTATGTATCTAAATGTAGAGCAGAGTAGATTCGAGCATTAGAAAATAATACGACATTAACTGTCGTATTATTTTCTCAACTCTTAATCAAGAACCTACAGAAACTCCATGTTATATTGATCTATAACAAGTAATAATAAATGATATTGTCCACGTTTATGAAAGCTAAATTCACCACATCACCACACATTAACTGAATAAAACGTCAATCTTCATGATCGGGGTTAAATATCCCACAATCAAGATGATACGGGATGCGAGAATGCAATGAAAAACATATTAGGGACTTAGAGATAATTAATGGCGTTAGCCGTCACATTGATAGCATAAGTGCAGGGAACGAAAGACCTTGCAACTTTTTATAGTAATAGCAGTTATTCTGTGGTAATAGTTCATTTATTTGTTAGAATATTGTTACAAAGTTGTTAAATAGATATAAAAGTTCATAATAGTCTGGCGTATAATAAAATTTTCAGGGTTTTGATTGGTTTGTTAGATATAGGTAACATTGAATTAAATTAATTAGGATAACATTCCAATTGCAAATAATATTGTTTGGAAAAATAGGACCAGAGGCCTGAATTAGCTAGAGCATTGAACTACGCAATAGGACAGTGTTAAAACTATGTCCTGTGTAAACGATAGTCGCAAGGTAAGTAATTCATGTTTTCGGGTTTTCTTTTCCTCTCTTTGCGATCAGCGGCAGAATCAGTATTTTTAATAGTCTGCGTTTTTCAATACTTCTTATCTAATGAAAACATTCAAAAATGTTGTCAGAAACTCGTATAGTAATAAAATGTATTTCGAGAATGGATAATAATTTAGAGGCAGTACCATGGTTGTTTTCATTAGATAAGTTTTATAGGCGACATGTGCTCATGCGGAAAAGTCCCTAAAACAATTGTATCAACGAATTATTCAACCATGCTTGACTTCTGACCTATAGTTTTCTCACGAATTCATGCAAAACCCGAATTCCTTCAAATAAACAATGGCAGTGAATGTCAGAGCAATTCTTTCGTATCAATGGCGAAGTGTGGAGTGCACTTGAAGCCTTTCGAGAACCATTTGCATATCGATACTGGCCTCGGCTCTAAGCACCAATTATTATTAATTCGATTACGTACGAATGTGGGAATATTTGGTGTAAAGAGAAATATTGGCAGCGGTATAAAAAGTTATATGATTATTTTGAACAAAGCGTTCATTAGCTAGATAATGATTTTACGACCTTGACGCTTTTCACGTGGGTAAGTATAGTGTACTGATTCTGTTTTCAGTAAAATTGTAGATGTTACTGTAATTAGGTAATGTGTCCTTAAATGTTCATTTCATTTCTACTCTACACCACAAGCTCTTATTAATAACGAAATCATAAAGACCACAAATACCAACACATGGTTTCAAACAGACAAAGCCACAGTATCTATGATAGAAGATCGGCTCTACATACTCTTTTGTGTAATTTTGCGATAAACATTAGCTAATTAAGACAAACGACAAACGAAACACATTAAAGCAGCGGATTGGATAAACAGATGGTTGAATGGACCGACTGACAAACAAACAGATTACAAACATATCGAAACTCCACAAAAAAGGAACCCAAAGGTCCGGAAATAAAACCAAAAAATATTCTCATTCGTGTACTGAATTAGCAACTATTTATATAATATTTGCGGACAATGGTTTGCACCAATTAAATGAACAAAAAAAAACATGTTGTAACGTCAGCGGTCAACCACACGGCCATTAAAATTTCACGATAATTTGGCTATTGCTCCGGAAACACGAATGCAAATGTACCATTGTCAATACTTAACAGTTATGACCTTTGATTCGGACTGCCGCGTCACTAATTAGTTGAGCGATTCGCGGAAGATGTCTCATACGACGACGAGGCTATTAAACTCTACAAAAGGTCCGCATTTGCAATTCACACCAATAAGCCGATGAACTCACATACATTTTACCGACAATTGATCAACAATACACTTAGTGAGGGATAAAAGTGCATTATGCTAATACCAGCATAAACAGAAACGCATCGCGACCTATCCCACGAACGCACGCGCAACAAAAACTGCGAGACGGGGGAGAAAAAGCTAATAAAAAAGCAATAATGCGATCCCGCATGGTGGCTCGTTGAGATCCGAAATTGACGAGACTGATGAACTGTAAGGGATAATATTGATGTACGATAACTGAAACGTCACATGTGAGTTCCAATTAAAAATATATTCCGATAAAAATATACCTAATGATAAATCAGCAAATAAAATTAGTTGAAAATTCTATTTCGACAAAACATTTGACAACCATCCGTATTTTTCCAGTGCCATTTGCGATACGCACATTCGCAGTTCACAAAAATCACCTATCGGCAAGAGTTAATGATATAAATACTTCATAAAATAATTACATTATGCATGTACACTGGTTCTGTAAATGCGTTAACTTTGCATAATGAGAGAAGGGTTGCCAGCATGAAGAGATAATTGTAATTTTACGCGTCCTCGTCATTTGTCACCAGCATCCTGCCACGCGCCCTGGCCCTGAATTTATTATTTTATTATTATCTGGGGTGCTTCTACCCTTATCTACAATTAACTATTAAGAGATATTAAATAATAGACTGTACAGAATCCTTAATTTTGCACACTTCATTATTTTTTGTGGCTGTTATTGTCTTGTATCTAGAAGTTTAATAGAAATAAATCCTTTGAGTTTGAGTATGAATAGGGTGTTACTGCTGCTATTTATTCACTACCTTTATCTTAAAATATTTGTGACTCAGACATTTTAGAAAAATATGATTGTTTTGGTCGACTTTTATGTTTCTTTTAGTTTATCTACTGCTAAAATATTATAGATTTTATATTTAAGGCTTTTAATTAAAAAATAATCTAGTTTGAGGTTTCGTTACGTAGGTCTATATCTATAGCCAAGCCGAACAAGGACACGCAGTGTAAAGCACAGTAAATAAGCCGCGTGGAGCTTCACCGCGCTGTTCACAATGATATCAAGGGACATGATGGCATACCTAATATATTCAGTTTGGGTCTATGATCGTCGTCCACGCCCGGCGACCCCGGATGCGGTTCATTGTAGCGAAACTCCCCGGACCCCGAGGTGAAACAATACACTCTTTCCTTCTATTGTCTATTGCCCGCCCGCACAAGCATTCCTATTCATATTTTTATGTTTAATTGTATACATGTAGGTAAGTAAATGCAAAATAATATCCAAAATTAAATTAATTTTCCCAGAAAGAAATACTTTACTTGGTTTTTGTTTTAAACTTTTAAAAATACCACCCTTACTGCGTAATTATTATTTTAAATAAGAACGATATAATCATATTAAGCACCCCAAAATATCATAAACATAATTCAACTCGTAGTAACGAAAATGTCATTTTTTTATTTAGAAATAACATCGGTTCGCTCAAAAACGGGTCAAGTGGATATAGAAAAAAAGTATTAAATTAAAAAAATGGGCGGTTCTGCTAAGTATCGTTGTCAAAATATCGGCGAGCACCTGCCTGGAGTAGACAGAGCGGCGCGTAACGAACTTATGAATATATTATTTTGCCTTTTAGCAGTTTTTCAGGTTCAAAATGAAATTAATGACTTAACTTTTAAACAGTTTCACCCCCACGATTAATGCGGCTCGTACCGTCAATTAGACGCACAACTCAAAGCTTTACCTATCTCCTATCTCGCATTTTACGACACGTAAGCTTCATCTATCCAGCACCGCGTGATAAGCATCTTATAAAGTATATCCAGAGATAATTCGCTTCTCTCGCAGCCATGTTGCCTTCGACCGCGGCTCGATAAAATAAAACAACCGCGAGCCGACGCTTTTGGACTTTTTTTATACAGGATCATTTTTCTTGCCGACTCGGCCAAGGGATTATCTATGATGTATGCCAATAAAAAATGGTCCTTCGGTACATGGTGATAAGGTCGTATGGTTTCTGGAGGCTGTGGAGTGGACGTCCTTGGGCGGACTCGATCTGCTAGGCGAGAGATCGTCCCATCGCGCTGCGCTGGTCGTTGCACCGAAACTATACTTTTAAAATGCATTGGAAAGTAGAAAACTTATTCGTGTGATATTTTCGAGAAACTTCTGCCCAATTACCAGTTTGTGTCGGGCGTAGATCGTTCTAAATATGTTCTGAGTTCATTTATATACGATGGAAGAGTTAAGAAGCGAATAATGTTAGTGGCAGCACTGAACAAACTATGCCTGCTAAAGAATTAATTGTGAAGAGATGTTGCTGGCTGTCAATTAACAGACATTTTCTCATTAATGTCAAAAACCGTAGCTATATCATAATTATTATACTTACATAAAAGTGAGGGGCTGGGAAAGGCACTGTTTTGTAACTGAGAGAAGGAAGGAGCAGTTTGTTTTAGTTCGCGCCCATCGCTAATGAGTCAAAATGTGTTGCCCTCGAATTTACGACTTGACGATGTCGCTAAATGTTGAAAAAACCGCCTCATGTCGTAACAACGAACCAAACTGCCATCATATGGGCTGTTATCTACTGTTTTAGAAAACAACTTTCGCAATTCACTTTGTTTAAATACTTTGAAAACGCAGAAAATGTTGCGTTGGACGTTAATTGCCAAAACTGCAGTCAAATGGGTATGTTACATTATAGTCGTTGTTATCCATCTGAAAATACGTTGAGTAAGCACTATGTATCAGTATACATAGTGCTTACTATTCAAACTAGCACTTTCCTATTAAAGCACTATGTGTCAGGTACACATGTGCTTTAGTGACAGTGCAAGCTATATTCCAGTAGGTAAATTATAAAATTACCCATCATTGAAATGCAGCTTTCGTTTTCCGAGGGAAAACCAGAAATGCGATATAGATAATTGACCTTCGATAATTAGATAGGTCTTGGTAGGTATAGGTGGGGTAAAACATGACATTTTCAAGATACATTTTGTAAGTAGAATATCTACTGAAAAGATTTGCATAATCAGCCTATAATGTTCCCACTACGGGGGACACAGACCTCCTCTCTGGGAGAGGGAGTGGGCCCTAATCCACCACGCGAGCCCAGAGCGGGTTGGGGGATAAAAAGATTAAGTATTGAAAACAATTTCCATAACATACTGAAAACTATTGACCTGCACCACCACACTCGTATAGCAATTTCAGCCACCTGAAACTAATATCGAATTCCTATTTCAGCCACGCAAAATATTAACACAAACAAAGGCGGTGAATTAAAATAAACAAACGACAGTCACCGATAGGGTTGTGGACTAGTGTATTTTAGCAAAATCAATAGCATGTTATGAGCTTCCGTTATTTCCGTGGTGGATAATAACTGCATGCCCTGGCCGGTGCGAATAGATGGACGGTGCGATATGCGGTCGTGGGGACTAATTACGGGTATCATTTGCAATAAACTCGTCCACCCTGTACAACGGACACGTGAACGGTGGTATGCGAATAGAACTAGCATTTGTATGGACTGTGGGCGAATGATGAGTAGAGTAATTACTGGGTTTCATGTATGTAGGAATTGTATTGGGTTTTTCTGTCTGATAAATGAGGGAATTGATGGTTTGTTTTCAGTTGTTTATGTAAACTTTATTGTCCACACAACAGCCTAAAGTATGACCTATACTGTCTACCTATACCTACATTTATGTTGTCTCATTTCAGTGCTACGTAAGTATTAGGTACAATAAAACATAGCACTAAAAACCTCTTTATCTTGAAAAATTATGTCCCCAACCTCGAACCTTTGATCGCACTTTTTGACAATTCTTATAAACAACACTTTTATTCCCTATAAGGCTTAGAATAACAAACAAAACTGCAGTTTGTATCCAAATACCGATCATGCGCCAATAACGTATGTCAATATTAAACCCTACAATGTTTACGGGTTTTATGCTCGCTTTATTCGCGACACCCCTCGCCGGTTGCCATGGGGTTGTGGTCAAAATTGTATTTTTATTATAATTGCTCCGTTTTATTGAGAGCCCGTAGAGGGTAAATATTGTACAGTTCCAGTTTGCCTACAAAATTGTAGATATCATATAATTAGTTAGGAATATTTTTATTGTATTGTCAGTGTTTTCATTCGTGCTATTGTGGATCGATGGATGTTTTTAACGTATATTAATCCAGTTCTTTAGAATTGATCAAGTATAGGTAAAGTCTCTTGGTTTAGAACTGAATTAAAATAAATGAAATGTGCTATAGGTAACTAAAAAACCTTAATTTGTCGTTTGTATTCGTTATCCTAAACTATAGTTCAAACAACATACAAATTGAAGTTTATCTCTATTCACAACGATTGCCCAGCAAAAATACAAAACACGAAAAACAAAATATAAATATCATTTAAGCATAAGATAAAACTGACAGTTTTACTATTCAAATAATAGCAAAAAAAGCGAATACGTCCGCCTGTCCATACTCAATTGGACCCGCATCAAAAGGCTTAGTATAAACCCCTTTTCTCATTTTTATATCACGAAAAGATTGCCCATGACTATTTTGTTGGCAAATATGACTTGATCCCATTGTCCGTAAGAAAACTATTCGTGTCGAATTCAAATGTTGTTGCTGGCACGGTGAAATTACTGCTCAATATAAAATGGAAAAGAAATGAACCGTTTTGTTTACTTTATTCGTAGATATATTTTGTGCACCCACTTTGTATAGCATTGTATTTTTATGTAGGTATTGTTGGTCTGTGACTATCTTTTGGATAAAAGAGTTAACTCTGAAGAGAATTTGCCACTGCATACATTGATTAATTATTATTTATTTTTGACAACCTACAGTTTTTTAGATGCCGTTTATCTAGTGGTCGCAAGCGCTACAGCTGAGCATGTGGTCCTCAGGCAAAATGTTATTGGGTTGTCTATCTGGAATTTCTCAGTAGCAGCCTAGTCTGAATTTGTGCCCGGTTGACTGCAATAGGCTCGCCCCTATTCAAAAAATTAAAGGTCATTAATACAAATTAGGCTGAGAATCAGCACTACTCGAACGTCAAAATTACAAAAGACAGTCCTCCAAAACGCCCACCCTTCACCACTTCCTAGTGCTTTCGCTGGTAAGAAGAAGTGTCGGAACAAACTCCCCAGCAGCACAGCTGTCTGTTCAGTTAGATAATACTTGATTGTATACAATACTAATTGTTCTGTGTACAACAACAACAACAACACAAAACAACAATTTTATTACATGGGACTTGAACAAAACTGGCGAAATATGGGTTTAGTATAGCTGCACCTTTGCTTTACCCTACAGTGAATATAGGCGTGATGTTATGTTACCAGTTTCTTAGCAAATAATCATAACGTCTTCATCATCTACCATTCCTTTTCCTTTGATAGCATCTAACTATTGACCATAAACGTCCTAGCTATTTATTTAAACGCCATCACGAGGGGCATATTAATCACATTCGTACGTCGTTTGTGTACCAATTTCATCACCGATATTGCAATTTGTCATTTCGTTATCTTCTATTATCGCAATGCATTAGGTTCTGAGTATAGATAGTGTTATCTTTAACTAGAATTCGCCCAGCTTGATTACAGAACGGAGGCGACGTACATGTAATGCAGATTTCTATGCTTGGAACTTTTTATTTGAACTGTCATGTTTTAATTGATCGAGAATGGTATTGGGTTTAATTTATAAAATAGTCTATTATAAACAGTTAAGAAAACTCCTAAAATTTGAAAATTAGAGAAGTTTTAGCAAGAATGTAACCCTTGCGCTGCCGTTAAAACCGTGTTTAAAAAATATGTATGTTTGTGAGCACACTGTATCCTATCCTCTTATGTAGGTACCCACTAAATAGCGCAGGATTCTATTATTTTACAATATACTCTAAATATCGTTCTATTCATTTAAAATATAGTGTACCTATATAGGTATCTATAGTGTATTTAGAGATATGCGTGTCGCCTATGTACGTGCTTACCTATTACCGTAACTGCATACCTATTGGCATGAAAGACTGTCGGTATCTAATTTTCGAAGTATGGCAAAAGTGTTGCGAATCTTCTTTCATATACAACTTCGATGGAAGTTGTTTATATAAAAGCATTTGAAAATTGATTTCTAACACATATGTATGTTAGAAATCAATTTACTAAAATTATATTGAATGGAAATGGAAACACTAGTGCTTCTTGATAGCTGTATTAATTCTCTCGTCTATTATAATTGTATAGTATATGAATAGCATGTTCAGTGTCCAATATCTATAATGCTATTAGTCAACGTGCAACTATGCCTCGTATCATCAGTTTCACATGTGCGTAACGCATGGATTTCACAATCAATCTCACGTATTGTGAATTCTATAAAAAAATTGTAATTTGTTTGCGAAAGTGGTATTTTTATGCAATGCACATAATGTACTTATAGATTGGTGCGAAGTGTGTATCGCGCAAAACGCAGGCGCACGCACGATTCCTACATGCAGATAGAGTGCGTACGCTCGATAACGCAAGTCTGCAGCGATAACACACTGTCCGTGTTGAATGTTGATGCTGCATATAAATTTGCTCATAAAAAATACCTACTCCGCTGGATTTTCACCCGCTTATCCTACGTAGATTCCATTTAAAATCAATGAACATAACCTAACCTACAGTTAATGCCGACAGTGTAATCAAATGCAGTAGAACTTATCTCAAACTAGCTGCGCCCCGCGGTTTTACCCGCGTAAATGTCGATCCCGTGGGAATATCGGGATAAAAAGTAGCCTATATGTTAATCCAGGGTGTCAGCTACCTCGATAGCAAATTTTAGCAAAATTGGTCCAGCCGTTTGAGCTTGAAGAAGTAACAAACATATAAATACACCCCCACACACACACACTCACAAACTTTCGCCTTTATAATATTAGTGTGATGTTCCATAGCTATAGACCGACTACGTATATTCAAGTCTGCTATTCACACACGCGACTCATGCAAACAAGTGGTTACATACACAAGGACAAAGCTGTCTAGAGAGATTCGCACAGCTTATGAATCAAGGGGTATCCCCGACCTACAAAGTAATGCAAGCTCGCATTTATAATGCGCAGTCCACTTTTGTGGTGCAGTCACCGTAATGATGACATAACAATGACGAATGTCAGGCGCGTGCGCTTGCAAAAAAACTTTACTTTGGCGGGCGTGAAATTACGTCAATTTCGCACAATTGTACCAGAAGACTATAAAGCTACAAGAGGTGTCTTTGTTGTTGCGAATAATGGTCAGCCTTGAGCAGATTTGTTGCCATTACAGTCATTCGGTTCCTTGCAGATATTTTTTTCATCAGCTTCATTCATTCATTCTATCGCTAATCGATTAGCAAAATTAATTTACGTTATATTTGATATACTGCCCACCTCGATATCCGTGTGCCCACCTGAGCCTAAAGTGCAGTAATATTCATTTTGGTCGGTTAGTTGTTTACTTTCATAATCTCCTAACTATTTACACTAGGTACTAAGACTAACTAAGTATATTTACGTTTATTAATATAATCTTTGATAAACAAACCGTAATTTTGATCGAATCTTAAGTTTTCCTCGTCTTGTTGCTTAACATTGTGTAACATGATATTTTAGTTGCACGGGTAACTAATGAACATTACTAATAGTTCTTTGCCTTTCATGTCGAATGATAAATACAACTACCTACTGCTTAATTACTTACAAGTTAATATTATTCGTTTAGTTTACCAGCTGCAAGTATGATTTTGAAGTAAATCTCAGTGGAGATTCGCGTAATTTCATTAGGAGAACATGAATTGACGAAACTGTTGGCCAGTGTTGGCGGCAACAGGGCGCGCTTCGTCATCGTCACACATTTACTTAAAATGTATACCTATGATTACTATTTTTATTATCTACAATAATTACGCACAAGGATTTCATAATAAATATCAAAATAAAAATTTATGCATGAAATCGATAATGAATCATTAAATTCATAGAATTTGTATTTCTTTACCACCTACCTATTACTTAGTAGATATTTTTGAAATGTTGCCAATTACATAAATGTAAAATATTTATATATATTGTAGTGGACACCTGTGGTATAAATTGTCGTAGAGAGGTAGAGGTACGGTAGAGTTGGTAGAGCCACTATAATTTCTGACGAACATGGAATTCAAACTATGAAGTAGAGTAATTTTCTTCATAAACCACAAAATGTATGAACAAATTTCTACCAGGGTATTAGGACGTACCAGGAGATGGCTACTAGGAGGTATATTTTACAGATATACGTGTTATGTATACATAATGAATCCGACGCTTATATAGTAAGAATTATAGCTATCAGCCGTGACGTGTGATGACGATGACTCATTTTGGCAACTGGTTGGCGAGGAGGCGTTGCCATTTTGCTATCTCACACATACACGAATTCGCACACACTAACAAGTTCCGTGATAACAAATTCTGATACCCTAGTACTTAGTATACCTACAGTTAATCGTAACGCTATTGGTTGATAAATTATATATTCATAAAATTTAATTTCATAGTATTGTTATACAAAGTTAGTTCTATTTGCACGTTCTGTAAAGTGTTTTGAAGAAACTGGCCTGTGATAAAATCTAAATATTAAATGATTTTAGTTGTAAAGTCGACTCTTCACGTGACCAGAGGGCTGGCCTATTTCTTGGCCAAAGAATTAGCATTGCCATACAACGTGGCAATGCTACCAGCCTTTTGGGCACTGTTCCCGTTGACAGCGATGCGGACGAATTTTTTGATGCCCTATGATTATTTTGCTTACTTTTTCATATATTATTATTATAAATATTGGCATAGATTATGTAAATATTATCAACATTTAAATAAATATAGTTGTAAAACCGGTGCCTTTGTTGTTTTTTCGTAGGTAGGTACTGAAAAGTGCTTCGAGAAACATTTTGAATGAAATTAAATAAGTTAAATAAACGTAAATATTTTTTTATCTATTCCGTTGTGATATTTTTAACCTAAACAGATTGTTAAACAACGTTGGCGAGGCTACTGGGAATTTGAGGCCAAGGTTTAACTGCTAATATGTAGATATTTTATGTAAAATAAATATATATCTGTATTTTGAAAGGTTGAAAAACTGGTACTATTCATTTTAATGTTTAAGGTAATGTAAACTGTGCATAAAATTAATGGTAAGTAGTTTAGCATAATGACGATGTTATTTTACTTTGAATTATTGACCTGGTAGTGAGCGTGTGACACGTCCTACTGTGTATGTTTTTAGTTCATTAATTCGTAAATCAACCCCTTGAAACGTGGTATGTATTGATAGTTTGAGTGAAGGGACGGTCGTGGGCCGCCTGCGTCGCTCCGCGGCCTCGTGACCAAAATACGCGCTTTGAATAATTGAAGCATAGGGCCACTACCACCTACCCCCCATCCCCCCTAGCTCACCGGACTTTTAGTTTTTATCGGATCATTATAATACAACGCGAATTATTGATGATCGTACGTGTAGGTACGAAGTGGAATCCGCGGTTTCACCCGCATAAGTGTCGATCACGTGGGAAAAAAGAGGGATAAAAAGTAGAGTGTGTCAACTACTTCCAGAAAAAATTTTCAGCTACCTCAATACAAAATTTTATCAAAATTGGTCCAGCCGTTTGAGCTTGAAAAGTAACAAACATATAAACACACACACACACTCACCAACTTTCGCATTTATAATATTAGTGTGATGATGTCAATGCCTGTGTGTGTTTGTTTCTACGTAAACTTGGGTACAGGTGAAGACATTGACGAGGTTCCGTTCTTAGCAACTTACAGGTGCTACATAATATTCGAGGCCTAGTCGAGTAGCCTTTAAAAAATTAGCTATAAGTTGTCCTCAAAAAACCTATAATTTTCTAATCACCTAGAACCAACCCTGCCATGCTCATCAAAACTAAACACTTGAAGCAAGTTTTTCATTTCAGGGAACCAAAACTTCGCTGAAATTAAAAACTCAGTAAATACAATAAAAACAGAACATTTCAGTACCTACAAAACAGAAAGCAGTAAATTGACAACAGTCACCCACCAAATAATTGAGGATACATTTGTCTAACAGTAATTACATAGAAAGATTCGGCTGTCGGTGGTTCAGCTACTATTTGTCTTCCACACGCAAATGTGGCGGGAAATTAGTGTGAATAATTGATACGTGTCATTTGGCAACCACCCTAACCCACCACCTCGTGTCACCAAACTTAACATACCCACGCTTCTCTAAGTACTTGTGCGTAGGACTTTTCTCTAATACGTTTTGTGGAAGAGGGGAGGTTTTCCGAAGTACAATTTTCGGTAGCATCAGGCTAGCTAGATTAATGTAGGATTTAGGATTTAATTAGTCGCTTAGGATGGAATTGTCATTCTTGAAGATCTGATTTAGATTGAGTTTCTGCTTACTTATGTGAGTGACTGCGCAGAAGAAGCAATATTATAAACATTTTAAGTAGCTAGAGATGTCAGAGTATAACATAACACATGCCTCATGGCATGTACCCATGACCCACCCGTGCAGATGTGAGAAGTAGGTACTTAAGTCTCCAATTAAACTAAAATACGGTTAGTTTGGTATAGAACACGAGGTCGATGAAGATGTGGTGTAGTCCACGCACTTTGGAGGTGGTATGGTGGTGATGCCCCACATCGATATTTCGTGCATTATTGAATAGTCGCGTGTGGCCTCCCGAATTTCCAATGTTTGGCGATTGATGTGTAGATTGACTTTTGTCATTTGCCTCGGCCATGTCAAACAGTAAAATGTTTTTCTATGCCTTCTCCACAAATTGTTGGATCGAATCGTAATGGACTGGCGAGTGATTGAAGTATATAAATATTTTTTGTCCCCCCTCTATCTGATTGGCACGGCGATGGATGAAAGCTGTCTGTTGTTTTCTTTATTCACGTGATCGATTAGTCGGTGTTTTGTGTGTGTTACGAATTTGTTCGCGATCGATGATAACGAAATAATGAGGGGTAGGTAGAGTAACAAACAATGCCTAAGCTAATCATGTATACCATGCGTGTTCTTTTTCCACAAAATAAGCACTTACCTACACACATTCTTTGAATAGAAAGAATAGAATAGCAGATGAAACCATAGAACCTCAGGTACATTGTGCACCGGGTTGCCGGCTATTGTATGAAAGTGTTGAAAACCGCTATGCAGAAAGCTCACTGATAAGAGCTACGCAACGTTCTGCAAATGTAGTGGGTGGTCGGTGAAAAGTTTAGGATAGCCATAAAAGCGGCACATTCAAAAGCAATGATATAAAATTGCGGCACCTTTGTGTGTAAGCGCCAGTACGAAGTCCTTCAAAAAGAAAGTTTTATTTCAACAAAACCGTTACGTGGTCCTTAGTGGAGCCACTTTGTAAATTAGCAATCACAGAAAAGTATTTTTTAAGAGAAAGCATAAAAGACTTGCATGCTATTGATTAAGGATTGGACGGTTTGGATTGGTTTGGAAGGATTGTTTTGGATTGGATTGGATTTTGTTTTTTTCATTAGTTTATTGGTTAGGATAGTATTTGTAGTTCCTGTAACTAAGTTGTAAGTACGAGTATATAGGACAATGAAATTGAGGGAAGAGAGACTGCACCTGTGTCTGTGCACACACTTATGAACTTGGGCCAATCTCAGACCGCTGGTCCGACCGCGTGGTCTCCATGCTGCATGCTGCCATGGCCGAAATTCAATCTGGAGGACTTCATTTTTATTTTATTTAAAAAAAAAACAAGCTTCGTTTCTGAAAGGAGATAAGGTATCTTAACAGCCTAACCATTTATAAGTGCAGCATTGTCGTGAAGGCTTTTACTCATACACTTACCATAACACACTTAAAACATTTCAACTCCGGCTGCAGTACTTTCCATGATAAATATTACTCGCGTGAAACATTTGGTTTATCTGTCGGGTAAACTTTACGAGCCTTCCATTAGATTCATGTATAGGAGAAATGCTTTCATAAAATACCGTTACGGTCCTCGCAGCATCAAATAAAAGAGAAACCCTCACCCGCAACAATTAACCCTTTTGCGCACGTTTTCTGCGGAGAATAGCGCAATTTTATAGGTTTACAACTCAACTCAAATGTTGCAGAACTGTCCGCAAAGAGGCCGACACAAAATGATAATAACTAAATAAAGGGGTACAATAAAACAAACGGAAAGGGTTCATAACAATGCGGAAAAATTACGCAATTGCTAGTTTTATGATCGCATAAAAAAAACTTCGCAGGTACGAAAAGGGTCTTTTGTTGGTTCAACTTTGGGTTGGCGTGGAGTTCAAAAAAGCGGCCCGAACTGCGAAAACAAGTGTCATTCATCCGCAAAATGATACTCTATGCAAATAGATGCAAATGTTTTTACGATACTTCTTTTTATTATGACAATGGGGGTATTGTGAGCGGCGCTACCGAATTCGATTATGAATATTGTAAACGCATTATTGATTCCGGAAAGTTGTTTTGTAGAGCTGTCTATTTGTAATTGTAGCATTTTAGATGTCATGTCACATGTGTCATTTGCTTTGGTTTCTTTTTTTTTTCTTTGAATTGGGTCTGTCACAGTTATCTTTATCGGACTACTGCGGACTACTACACTACACTACTAAGGACGACTAGGAAGGACTACACTAAGGGCGGATTTTAAAAATGAAACTGAACGATCAGCACGTCTATGGCACGTCTATACTGCGTTCAAGAGCTGTCAGTGTCAATATCCACAACAATAACTGATGAAATTGTCACTAAATTATCATTGGATCTTTTTCCGAACGATCTCGTGCATTGTGCGTCTCGCCATTTAGTCTCTTGTTTGTTTTCAAACCACCAATTTCACCAAATATGTATATTTTACTTGCTTATCTAGAGAAAGTTACTAGTATTAATTTAAAACTCCTTTCACGGAAACAACGTCTAAAACCCATATCACCGACATGATGTTTGCCCCTTTTGAACTTGATCTTTTTATCAAGTGTGGCTTCGAGCCCAAAATTATATCAGCGAGTCGGTCGTCGCCGCATTCCGCGTTCACACACTCACACATGTGTGAATGTGAACCCTACTTATATTAACAACTAGGTATGCACACTAGTACAGTGTAGTCAATACCATGTATGTCGAATTAGTTGTCGATTAAGGAAAATTATTAGGTCGTATTTTATGGTTTTTAATGAGGAAAATGTTGTACGTTAATGAAATAACTACGAGGAGTTATTGGCTATTTTCAGGTGATGATATAATACGAAACTGTGTTCATTTTTGATCAGTCATTCATATGTAGTCCATTTAACAAAGGAGTTGTAGAGTGCGTGAGCTGGGTCCTAAGCGATTTCTTCAGAAAGTGGTTCAGGGTGCTTATGGAGTAAACATACTAAAAGTCCCCGCGTCTAGGAGGTGAGCCGGATTGGATGGGGGGATAAGAGTTCCAACTTTTGAGTTTTTCGCTAATATCTTTAAAACGGTGCGTCGTAGAGAAATAATTTTTGATACCTAATGAAAGCTAATACAATTTTCTACAACTTTTATCTTACACACTTTTTCGAATTCCTACCCATTTTCGAACTACACGTTCCGGAAAAGTGAAAATTTTCGAAAAAACTACTTTTTTCAAAGACTAGCTGTTGCCTGCTACTTCGAATCCTGCTACTGCTAGGGCCCCGCTCACGCACTCTGCACCTCCTTTTGGGTCATTCGTTGAGTGGACTAATGTAGGTACACCTGTTTTTTGTCACAACAAAACACCTGGGTCTCCAAATAAAACTTCTGGACTGGATGTTACAACGATATTCAAATGTCTTCAGGCTAAAACGAGATCTTTCACTACCCGAATACTTATCCCACTAGGTATATGTACACTTGTACAGTAACAATATATTAAATACAAAGAAAAATTATATAACTGATCTAGAAGCATAGTAAATTAGTGAAATATGATTTCTCATAAATCGCAATCATTCGTTCGAGGTACGTTTTACGTACAACAATCTTCGGAAGATAAAGCCAATACTGTTCACAGACGTTCAAAGATGGTGTGAGACAGCATTTAATCTATCAATATGAGCTAACACATGCATGTAACTGCTTCAAGACGATGCAGGAACACACGCACACATAAGCACGCTTCGTAGACGCTCGTAGCACTTACTACGAGTGCGTAGCTCAGATTTTTTCACAGACACGGTGTTTCCCGCGAGTTTTTCAAACGTTGCTCGATTTGTGACTGTGTTTTAAGTGAGTTGGTGGTGTGTAAGTGTGTTTTGTGGTCGTGGTAGGGTGTCATGCATCTATACGCACACAAGGGGATTGGCTAGACACGAATATTGCTCGCTATGCTAATGCAGCGGAGATTGGGCAGGTCGTTGGCCGCTCCCGGACGCTCGGAGTCATTCGGCAGAACCCGTCGTCGGCCACCCTCGCTCGCCCTCACAATAATTTAATCGTCTCCTTGATATCTCTACCTAGAAATTCTTGGGCGTTTTCTTTGGATTTTGCTTTAGATGCAGTCTCTTGGAGATAAGATGGAATTAGTTTTTGTTTTTGCTTTACGTTTTCTTTTTCAAGGGCTGTAGAGAGCAAATAGGTATCTTTATGATGAAGACATTCTATTTTTTTAAATGATAAATAGGTCTTTCTGATTGTTCTGAAATGAGTTTGATTAACTACTTAGAAAGGAGCAGCCGCTTTTAATACAAATAGTATTAAAATAATGCTCTATACTGATAACTGTTACCGACGCGACGTCCAAAATTCTTTAGACATAAAAACATTGGTACCTAAAATTTTGCCCGGACTGTTTTCTTCATCATATTTTGAGACAGCGTAATATTGATGTCAAACAGTTACCAAATCCCAAATGGTTAATAATGACAAAGTTAAAATAGTGTCCGGGCTGCACTGGCCAGTGACCTTGAGTGGTGCGCGGGCGCAATAGATTAGTCAGGCACACATTACACACACACGCACACTCCAACCTATTGCGACACATGAGTGTGTGTGTGCGAGTACTTGCATCAAGTTGGGGTGAGGCCTGCATGTTTTTTAAATCCAGATGATTTTGATAGCATGAGAACTTTGATGATAAAAATACAGATGTTTGCCTGCTTTGGTAAATGGAGCCTACCCCAACACACTTGGAAAAAAGCTAGGTTAGGGAGAACCTAGATGATGAGGTTTTTAACACGAGCAACTAGTGAGCAGTAGAGGAACTAATAGTGTTTGTTTATATGCGTGAAATATTAATTTGTAACCCCACTTTTCCACTAAAAGTAATCATTTAAATCCAAACCTTTAATACATTTTCTAAGTTATACAAGAAACAAAACTATACACTCAGTAATTTACCGCATATTATCTTAGTAAAGTCAGAAAAAAATGTTCGTTGCGTGGGCGTTTTGACAGGAGAAAAGACAGCCGACGACGCGGCGCATAATGGATGCATAATAATGGTGTGTGCCACATCTCGTGAAAGCGCATCGCTGGCTCGCTGCAGCGGCTGCAGCCTTGAGCGGAGCCTTTCCCTCGTCCATCAAACGCGCACGGGCTCGCCTCGTATCATAACACCGTACATTAGGCTATCGAGTGACATTTATCGCTCAACCGAGACTTCATTAGGCGGCAGGCGATGAGGCGACGTTCAAACAAACTACTTACAGAAACATTTTTAGACCAGTCTACTTTAAAGAATTCTGTTTGTAGTGGTATATGCAAATTAATTCCTCAGCAACATAAAGTTAAAAGTGTTCA
The DNA here is from genome assembly GCA_948474745.1 of Oligia latruncula. Taxonomy (NCBI): domain Eukaryota; kingdom Metazoa; phylum Arthropoda; class Insecta; order Lepidoptera; family Noctuidae; genus Oligia; species Oligia latruncula. Next base: position 10,180,223 of record OX419688.1, read on the forward strand.
GGAGATATTCTGGGTGTTTTCTTTTCAAACACAGCTATGAACAGACAAAACTTGGTATAAAACATGACTAGCTTTGATTCTGAAAGGGTTCGTTGTTTACAAAGTAACAAGTAACAGAACTCCCCTTGCGGTGGTGCGATAGGCGTGCCATGCATGGCTATAAGGCGAGTACATCCTGGAGTGCGCGGGGGCGGGGAGCGTGGGTGCGGGGAGACACAAGCGGTTATTTCGGTATGCACATTGCATGCGGCGCGGGCGACGCCGGCATAAGCGCAGCAGCGCACTTGCCACTCGAAATAGTCAGGTCAGGGACCGCGAGTATCGCCTCGATCCTGCCCCAAGGTCAAGTCTCTGCAGCACCGACACCTCCCACCCCCCTCCCTCCCCTCACGGCGCGTCTATGCACATTAATGTAAACGCCTCACGAGTCACGCCTGGCTATGGTCTGTACACCGAAATTCGGTTACCGGGTCCATTTTGACGCTTCATTTCATTAATGGACACGTAGCCCTGATACAAGTTTTATATTAAAATAATTCGAACCTACTAGACGCACGTTAGGTGTTGCAAACATAGAAGATAAAGAAATAAATGCATTTATGAATTTGTTATCAGAACGAATGTTGCTAAACGTGACCCGATGAAGTTTTAATCGATTCTTAATTGCGAAAAGTCAATTAAACGTCGCGAGATAAAACCGCGAAGTGCGCAGCGATCATTAGACAAGTTGGGGTCACAAGGTTGCGATAAATGTCAATTAGACTGTTAGCAATTAAATCACGAAATTGCACAGCCCTTATCCTCCCATTCCTATGATCCATGAGAACCCCTATACTTTCACTACCAGGATTTGGTATAAACTGTGCAACTGTTTTAAGAGAGGAGAATTTTTACAAACAAGCTACTAGTAGGTTCCTAATATTTACCAAAACCGAAGTCATTAGTAGATTGATTGGTTTCAAATCACACAACGAATTAATGACTATCATCAAATCCTTTTGCAAAATGAATGTCACGTGTTTGATCTACGTTCTTTAGTATTTTAATCAAAGTAAAGGCTTCCATCAGTTTATTTATCAAACAAAAGAAAGTCGCACTATTCATAAATTCAATGCTAAGCTTTGCATAAAACTAAAAGCCAATTCTCGTAATTTAAAACGTTCAAAATCTAGTCGCAATCTCATCTCAGCGACAATCAATCTCAAAAACTTGTCAAAAATGTAGGGAAATTAGAGGTATTTTTGACTGAAATCTGACTGTGAACGTTCTTAAAATTATAAGAATTCAGGTTTTCGTTGAGAAATTCTGGGCTGAAAACCGTCCATAAATCCGGAGCGACAATCAAAAAGCAGCAGTTACTCCATGTTATATACCGGAATACCTAAAGAATACATCGATAAAATGCTGGTGCGGCTACATAAACAATAACAGGATTCACCCTCATGTCAGCGTCATTATTATGGCTTCAGCTTCCCTTAGGTTTAGTCATCGACACCATATTGTGTAGGGAACCCTCAACCAAATGTCCTTAATTACACTTTGACACCTGAAAGTTTATATTGGCTTCGCCATACATGGGGATTTGCACGGAAAAGGAAGGAGTCATGGAAAAGGACTTGGTCATCCCGAAATCCGTGATATAAACAAGAATTATGCTGAAGTTCTAATGTTATTGAAAAGGTTCTTATCATAATTGTTGACTGTCGATTTGGTAAAATCACATTGCATCATTAGCAACTTTGTAACAGGCATCGCTTCCTTTTTTATAATGAGAAATAACATCAAGACTTTATCAAACTTCATCAAACATGACATCATAATTCAAAAATCAATTAAATTTAAAACAATGCCATCAAAAACGAAACGTTTCCATATCATGTCATATCAATTGTCCATCGTTGATATTAATCTTGGCAACTGCAATGATTTTAAAAAGAAACATTTTTGTTTAAAAAATGTTGAAGTTTCTAGGCGCAAAGGAGAGATCAAGGCGTCCGTTGGCGAGGACATTGCACTTCGTGGCTCCCCCCCCCCGGCCCTTTGGTCCTCGTTCTGCCCCCCACTGGCCCTGCCGAAACTCGCTAACCAGTGTTACTACTGTTACTAGCCGACCGGATTGGAGTGTTTAGTCATCGTTGCTTTCGGGTTGTTTGGTTTATGCACAAAAATGATCAGCCCTGTGTTGGGATTAAAATAATATTAGTTGTTATGAGTCAGTGACAGCATTGATGATAGACGTTAATTGGCTATAAGATGAGAAGTATTTAACTTGAACGTAATGAAATTAATTTTGTATTGGATTGAATGGCTAGAAACATAAGGAATACACTGATGTAATTTCTTGATTTTTTTAGGTCCTTACTGAAAACGTTTTTGCCGACAATCAAAACATGATCTTTGTCATTTACTTGACTTTCTCACAGACTGTATGAGCTAATGAGCCTAGATGATCCAATGCTAGATGGCCTAACAGGATATCTCTGTGGGCCAGTAACTCCATCATAAACTGCAAATCGACAATAGTATCACCAACCTTATTTGGCTGTTTTTTTCTTCGCTGCTAAACATTAATTAATATTTATTTAATTCTTAGTCATATTTGCAGATACTGGCCTCTGTCCACGAATCATCAATATTTCAAATCTATGTATATTTTATTTACGATCAGTACCATCAACTAAATAAAGATGGTTATCTCTCGGGTCAGTTCTCAATCAGCCAAGTATCTCGCATTGAATGAAGGATTCCATCAACATCGTCGCATTGGCTACAACCGGCGCAGACGCATCGTTTCCCGTTACTTGCTATGTAACAAGTATATATCCGGTATGTACTTACTACTTGTACCGTTGACAAATAAAGTTTTATTGGGCGGTGGAGATATGGTCAGAAATAGGTTACTAATCTTGCTTGTCGTGGTAATATTCGGTATGCACTTGTTTTAATAATTCTACGGTTTAAAGACTTCAATTATTATTAAAAATACAGAAAAATAAATGTATGTGAGACGAATATACCTACTTAAAAAAACGTTACATTTAAGAGAAGTCATTAGAGATCTAAGACATTCAAAATTGTAGGTTTAAACGCTCCAAATACGAAACCATATTTTTAAACATTTTATATATTTATGTCAATAAAATCTACATTTGCTGACGCTACGTCTGCAAGAGATGCAGCGACGATGGCGAGAGGTGCGGGGCGCGGGAGGTCGTTCGGCCTGCCTCAACACGCCGCGCGTTCTACGATGCGCCTGCGCAGCGCGTGACGTTGGCGTTTCCTGGATCAAGAAGTATGTACCTACTTGCATTTATATTACGTAGCATACATTTAGTAGAGAAGGTTCTTACATTCCTTATTGGTGTAAAATAGAGCCAGGTGGTTCCATAAAACTTGGCTTTGCATTTTCAATAGGTATATAAGAATTGAAAGTCGAAACAAGTTAATGTAATTTTGCGAAAATGAACTTCCATGGAATGTACGTCTTCAATCATAGCCACAATTATCATCAAAATAGAAAAACTATAGTAATTGACGATCCTGTTAGGCCATCCAGCATTCGATCATCTGCGTTCATAGCTCATACAGTCTGTGAGAAAGTCAAGTAAATGACAAAGATCATGTTTTTATTGTCGGCAAAAACGTTTTCAGCAAGGATCAAAAAAAAACAAAAAAAAAACTAGATATGAGCAAACAGATATACCTATCTTAAACCCAGAACATAAAAGCAGACAATGAATGAAATGACACTCTGACAAAAATAGGTAAATACTACAGCTACTGTCCAAATAATGCTAAAAATATAGGCCAAAGACAAAAAAAGGCCAGATAAAAATAGAAAACTGAGATGTCCCACTTCGGTGGAAGTGGACCGTTCCCGAAACAATCCAGAAGTTAAAATGTTTACCGAGCCTTGTCTAGCTGATTCAAATAACCTGCTTCACTCGAGTACTGTTTTAACTAGTTATTAAGACGACGGTGTTATAAGGTCCTATAGTCCTTACAATTGGTCAGTCAGTCCATACTTCAACGGTTTTTCGAATAGCCGTATTGACGAAGAGAAGTGGGAACGTTCACTTCGCTGGCGATCTGGGAATGGCAGTAAAAAAGACATAAAATAAATATTGGGTAGCTATTTATCATTCCAATCAAGTTGAAGTCAACTGCTTGGTTCTTTAGGCAATCAAAGGCTCCCATGGCTCCAATAGCATAGATAATACCAATGTTACCAATGTCACAGGTGATACTCAGACTGACCGAGAATACGTATCTAAGTCCCAAAAATATTCAATGTTGAAATAATAATGCCATTCCGCTTTCTATTAATACACATTGAATAAACTGCTGAAAGAACAATTGGTTTTGTAATGCCACTGGGTCTAGTAGTAGTAAAACTAACACTGTTTAGGTACCTCCTTATGATATTACTAGCTGACCCGGCCAACTTCGTACTGCCATCTATTCGAAATCAGAAATATCATCAAAAAAGTCGTTCCATACAAAATGTATGAGAAAATGAATTAAATTTTTTTTTTGTGAATTTTTCCCATATTTTAAAAGTTATTCTGCTATTCGGGACGGAGACAAATCCAACAAATCAAAGATCATAAAAATCAGTCCAGCTGTTCTTGAGTTTTAAATGGTTTAAGTAACCCGACATTATTTTATAGGTATGTAAATATTAGCAGAACAAGGTGCACATAATACTTAGAAAGCTAAGCACTCATATAAAGTCTAAAATATTGTAAACAACAAGTAATGGATCAATGTGTGAATGTTAACAAACATTGACAATAGATTATTAGTCAGTAAATATCACTTTCTTTGTTTGCAAAATGAATAGAATCTGTTAATTACTGGACCTGTGTATCTGACCTTATTATTTATCTATTTGGCACATTTATTATTTTCTTCATTATCTTCGTTTCTCTGGGTTGGCTTCGATGATGAAATTGACTATAATACCTAATGGAGGATCGAGCTTACTTAATTAGTTTTTAGAGACATGTTCTGGTAATATTTGAATCTCCAGCATTATCAGTATCACGTAACGCTTTAGGAATCAAAATTTTGTGTCCTAACCTGTTTCTTTGGCAAAAACCACTAAACTAAACTATTACTATTCAAAACCACTTTTCAATTGCCCAAAGTTTACCGTTACACTGGTGGCCTAAGCCACGGATCCTGGGGTTTACCAAACACAGAATTTAGTAGAGAATAGAGTGTCTTAAAAGCGGCTTAAAACTATCGTGGAAAAGGGTTAAAAAGGAAAAAGAAAAGTGCGATGATTCTTCCTAACCAGATAATTCATATTCGTGGATTTTACACATCAAACACTAAATGAGGTCACACAATAATTATTTACAATAATCATTAGCTAACAATTTGTACATTTGATAATGTCAGTCGGGCCTATGACAACAATGCCCCATTTATTTGTTTGTGAAGCAGTAACAGTGATAGTACTATCACTCAATGCAAATTGTCACTGTGCATGGCCGAATCGCTAATTGAAGTGTTTAGTAAAATGACTAATAAAACAATTCATTTTCTTTTTATTTTGTTCAAAACTTTTTTTTAACTATTTGAGCATTGTATATTTTTGCTCAAAAGTAAAAGTTGTGCATTTACAATTATGTATTCACATAATCTAGGGTTCTCAATCAATTCTAGAAGACATTAAAATGGTTGACTAGGATCCTTGAAGCAGATTATTAACTTGATTAAAATATGCTTCTAAGGCAATATTAATAAAAAGTAGAGTTTTAACCTAACAAAGGTATAGGTAGTTACTTCAAATTGCAGTCATCTGAGTAATTGTAAAATAATTTTCATCCACAAATATTTAAACATTTTTGTTTTGTTAATTACTTGGTTTAATTATATTTGCTATGTTTTTATAACTAAGTACGTCTCCTAGAAACGCCTTGTTCGAACTATCAGTCTACGTTCCCCTAGAAGCGGATGGAGCTTTATAAAATCAAAAAGAAAAGAGTTCAATTATATTTAGCAATCTCCCCTGTAATTACAGAGCAAGTTTCCTTAATTACAGTCCCCCAATAAAAGGATAGGTGCTTCCTACTTCCCACGTAAGGGGGTGGGCAGAACGCATGCGCGACATGTGAACGATGCGGCTTATTATTAAATAAATATAAAACAGTATTTACCTGCGTAGAGTTAAGAATCTTAAGAAGATCTGGCAAACAAACAATCTATTTAGTAAACTCAACGAAGTGATATGATATGTATTAAAACTTACAACACAACTTATAATATTATTAGCGTAGAAACAAATTATTTATTTACATATAATTTTGAGTAAACAATTGCGAACGAAGGCAGAATGCTTTTCGAGCGTTTTTTATTTTTCACAAACTGTTTTTCTCGCGCGCGTTTTTCTTTGTCGGCCTGTTACTTGTTCATACAATGTTCGTGATTGACCTCTTTGGTGATTGGAACTTCCCTAAGGGAAGGTCCCTAGGGCATAGCTATTTTAGTCCCTGTTTATGAAGAATACACTAGCTCTTTTTGAATAGATGTGATAAATATGAAATATAAAGAACACTAAGTAATACTTTTTTTTTTTCTTGGTAACTCTGTGTCTGTGTGTGTAACCTGACGTTATGCAGAAATAATATTAACAGAATTATACTGTTATTATTATTTCTGCATAACGTCAGGTAACTCTACCGATTCTAACTCTGTATTCATTATGTGCGTAAGTTGATATAAAATAAAAAGACGCCACAGTTCCGGCTGCACATTAAGACCTGCGACAGACGGTCTTCTTCATCCGACGATTAATTGATCACGTGTTACATTACATAAAATTAATTTATTTATAGATGTAGGTAGCGTTGAAATCCTTATAAATAGTTAATGCAGTTGCATTATTTAATTTATATTGGGTTAGGTAAAGGTTTATATTTGTTGAAATTATGTAGTAGGATTATATAAATTTAAGAATCAAATGTCGAAATAATCAGTGTTCTTAATAATAAAATTGAAACTATTAGCAGATAGGTAATACCTACCTACTATGTACCTAATAATCTTGTAAGACGAAGGAGACTAGTATCCACGTTACAGGGAATCCTAGGGTGGATTCGAGGCTCGTGCTATATAAATATTGTAATGTTTTTCCTGAACAATAAAGTTTTTATTATTTATTTATTATTATACATTTAAATAGCTTGTAAACTACAGCTGCTGAATATTGGCATCTCAAATTCAAATACATTAAAAATGTTTCGATGTAATATTGACATAATACTGCAAAGGAAAGAATCATTCCTCTGAGTCGCTTTTTATGACATCCATCAAGTGGAAAATCGAATATTAAACCATTTTAAACGGTATTATACCTACACTACACCTTAATTTTTTTCACGTAAATATTCTAGTGATATTAATTATATTTGACTCGAAGAACCATACATGGTTATATTCTTTCTAAGACATACAACATTACTAAGACAAAGACCGAATACACAGAAAACGTTTTGTATAATTCTAACGTATTTATGTACATAGCAAATCACAATTTCCATATTCGTTTGCACAGTTATTACGTAGATACGAATAACATAGAAGGGTTGACATGACATGAGGAGCATATGTAATTAACTATCCACCGATATTGTTAAAGTGTCTTTAATTGCCAACCAAAGTACCTACCTACAGTGTAGGGAAAATGAGTCAATTTTAATTATGTGTTTATATGTTCTCTTTATTTTTATATCTGTTGGTTTTCCTTCGGAGTAAAAACAATTCGAATAAAACTGGCAATGTTTAGAAAACACACATCAAACGAAAACAATTTTTCTAAAAATAGAACTGACTTCTCGCCATTTTAAGTGTTTTTAGCTCTCGATGTTAATTCAATTCAATATAATCTAAAAGGTATATTCCGAGTGCGTCAACTCAATTTGCAAAAACGTAAATATTCAGTGGTACCTATTCGTACATACAGGTTAATACTCTATGCTAATGAATTTTTACGATTTAATGTTCATTATCGCCAATTCTTTACGAGAATGGTGTTTTGTAAGGAAAAAAGATCCATGTTTCCTGATCATGCGACGGAATAAATGGTCAAAACATGCATATATTATTTAATAATTAATTTATACTAAGTATTTGTTGCGTCGCGCGTCGCTGCCGCTACTGCAGATTGTGAGAAAAACTACAAATGGCTTATGGAATCGATAGTGTACCTACGCCTTGCTGTTATCGATTTATTGTAAACAAAATGATCTTCTATACTTATACTTACTAATAATAAATCTGACGAATTTGTTTGTTTGAACGCGCTAATCTCTGGAACCTAGTCGGATTTGAAAAAAATATTTTGCATCTGACAGCCCAATTCTAGAGGAATGTTATAGGCTATTTAACATCACGCTACGGCCGAAAACGAAGTAGGTACCTAATAGTGCGGGCGAACGATGCGATGCGAATGGTTGGGACGGGGGAACAAGAAATTTCACGCGGACGAAGTCGCGGACAGAAGCTAGTATAAACGTAAGAATGAACTTTAAAAAAAGGAATTACTTATAAAATAAACAAATGCACATCAGTGTGGCCAATGACATTTAGTAGCCGGACCCAAAGTGTCACTTCGATCAATGAACCTCATTGTTGTGGCTTGCGAAACTTTATTAACATACCACAACCTCCTCTGTAAATGCTTATAAATTGCGAATTTCATTAATTAAAACATTGTTACAATTCCACTTATTCAAATAACTTGTGATTTGAATAAGTGGCCTAACTTTATGCTGCGTGTTTCGCACACACTTTCTAAACACTGCCTTGTTTATAAATAGATCAATTGATAAAATTTGACAATTAATTATGATACAATTAAGTAATACCAAAGTAACTGTTTGATTGCCAATATTGCCAATTTCTTTTAGAATGTATATAAAGATCGCATATTAGGTACCTTCAATCTTTCTTTTAATAATCCCAATTTCCGCTGTAATGGTTCAAAAGGAGTTTTTCGAAGACCCATTCCTGAAACCTGTAAAAACCTTTTATGCACTTCTTTCTCAAATTCCAAAGGTTTAAATAATAACGTCTCCATAAAGCAGAGGGATGGTCAAGTCGTTGGCGGGTCAGAGGTGACCAACGTTCGGCCGGGCCCTGCACCCTTTCGCAATTGCATTCTACACAGATGGCTAAGAGAAGGATTTACTGACCGTTTTTTGTAATTTTAATAACAATGAAAGCTATTCAATAGGCTTTCGATTGATCGCTGCACTTTTATATGAACAAATTATTATGTGAATTTCAATAAATAGGTGAACAGGTATTTTGTGTTGGCATCAAAATTAATTATTTTTAACGATCTTACACAAACCAATTGCAGAGACATTAAATCATAGATCTTACGCAAAAGTTCGTAATATGTAGGTATAATTTTGCAAACTTTTGCTAGAATTCAATTCAATAGGTACGACAAGTTTTTGGCATAAAAATGAGAAAACTCTACATTTATTATTGAAAGCATAAACCATGGTTAAGTTCAATGTCAGTGTTAGCGAGTAAGGTACCCACTGTGTAAAGCAAGCAGTGGATCCCATGAGGTCACCGGTCAGCGGTCAGGGGTGACCAACGGCCGTCCAAGGGGTTGCAAATAAAACTGTTTGACCGTGACACATCTTGTTAGGAGTTTTTTGTATTGCTTTCGAGATTTGAGCTGTGATTGTATAAATGAAAAGCTTGTTTTGAAGTATAATTTGTGGAGCATACTAGCTGCTCCCAAAGGTTTGGTGAAAGAAAAGAAAAGCCGAATTTGATTTTTCCATGTCCATGTTTCCAAGTAGGTATGTACAGAAAACATGTAAGTAGCCTAATTGAAAGCATTAAGTTATCACAACAAAAAGCGATAGCACGCGATAGTATGTATTGCTGACATTTGAATCCAATACGTCCGCACAATAAGATTGCTGACTTGCATAACAGATTCGCCTACGAAACAAGTCTCGCATTGTTTATGTTACAGTATTATGTGGAACTATTAGTCATCTGTGCGAAGTTCAATGTCAGTGCACGGATTAAGTTCAAGTTCTCAGTCCCATAGGGTCAGCGGTCAGAGGTGACCAACGGATCGCGAATGTCCGAGTGGGCTCGCAAACCCTTCTTTATGTAATATTCACCCCACCTGTTCCCAGACACCATTATTACAACACAATAACATTTTTCGAAGTTTTGCAACACATTATCACTTAGCAAATAGTTTTTGCAGTTGTGTTATCTATCAGTGTAGGTACTACGCTTTGTAGCAAAACAATGTGAACACAGGTGGTATGCGAGATAACGTGTTTAGTGATCCCGGAATTCGTAACAAAATAACAAACAACGACTCCGGTTACCTCATTGCTAAGAATTTCAACTTGCGAATAGGTAGAAAATTACCTACTTTTCAAAAATATCCCACAAAATTCTTAGGTGAATTTCTTTGTGAAAATAAATAATAATAATTGAATAATAAGGGAGGGAACGGAATGCCTCGTTGATTATAAGAGAACCGGGTTTGTCTGTCCGTTCGTCACCTCTGACCCACGCTTGACCGGTGTCCCCCCAAGACGGTCCGCCAATCTTTTAGATTAGCAAGTTCACACTAGTCAGCCACATGACGTGGGACTTTTTTACTAAAAAAAGAGGAAATATTTTATGCGTGCCTATCGAGATTTGGGCGCATAAAATTGCCATGTTTATATCTGGTCTCAAAAATATTTATTTTTAGTACGCGATAAGCGTTATCTTTTATACGCTTTTGATGAATCGGAAGCGAATATTTCGTCACCGTCAAAACATTACATTTATCACGTAGGTATTTTGGCACATGTTGTTTTTAAACTGCGTGAAGGAAATAGACTTTAGCACTAAGGACATCTGCCGATAAGAACAGCAAAGTAAATATTTTACGTTTGCAATGATTTCTGAAACTGTCATTATTGTACGTTAAGTCGATAACAGTTGATTATAACTATTGATTAAAAGTTAGGAACTATAAGTAAACTAAGTAAAAAATCGCGGATTGTCCACCAATATATTAAAATATAATTCACAGAATAAGTATCGAGTGGTATTTTAGTATAATATTTTATTTATAAGAAGTTTTTACTTTAGACAATCTGAAACGTGGTTGATCTTATTTGTTCCTATTTCTAGCGTTAAAATTATGTCTGTCACAACTTATCTTACTAAAATGATTTAGATTTTTTAGAAGAACATTACCTATACCTACTTAATGTTTTCATATATATTGACATTATTTTACTCTACGAGGCTTTTTATCACAGGCGTCGTGAGTGAAAACAGGAATCGTAGGTACCTAGGTACAACCTACTTATTGTTATTGAAGTCGGTTATAAAACAAAGTTAATAAAAGTAAACTTGGGGTACCTAGGTATTAGTTGGTATAACGCAGGTTAGAGGGATTTAAATGCATTTTTAAATCTATTCCTACATCCTGTTTAACCAAAGAACAACGTTTCGTTAACATATCACAATACCTTTTTCAATCATTCAATAATAAACGTCACATCAAATTTCACACTTTTGCACAATATGTTCTGTGCACTGGACAGCGGTCAGTCCGATTTACGGCTCTTTTATTTACTCTAAGCTTATTAAACCCCATCTATTGTGTACATTTTGAGGGTAATTAATAGTGTGTATTGTGCAAAATATTCTTTGTTCATCGGTGTTCTTGCTTTGTGTTCGGCCCTTGCGCATTGTGCAGAGTTTTGTTTAGACGATCATTAGCCCAGTGGGCAGTTTCGCACTGACCGGTGACCGCTCAAGGTTTTTTTCTCACAGATATAAACTACCACGACCGTTATGTGTGATTAATTATATTGCATTTTTAAACGATAATGACAGCGAATTCATTTTCTGGTTATTTAAAAAGAAAATAATATAGTTGGTTAATTTTGTGTCATCGGCTGGGAATCATAACTAAGTAGGTACCTATATTGATTTATAGATTCGGATATAATTTTTAAAGAATTCACTTCTTTTTCATAGCTATAAACCTAGCTATAACTTGTTGCGAATGAACTAGATATTAGGTAGGTAGGTACATTTGTATTAGATTTTCACAACAACAATGGGCAAACTGCATTGACGTAGTGGAACTGACCACTGCACATACACACTAGGTCCGTGATGACCTCTGAACTAAGCGCTCCTCACAAAGCCGTTGAGCAATTGTGCAAAGACTGGTTCTCAATCTCCATACAAAACGCGTGTGAATCGATTGATCATAAAACGTTCATATAAACTAATAGCATAATAGAATCGCAGTCCAAACCGGACGGACGCTGCGATATTAACATATTTTTGTTTGGAAACCTGTAAACTGATTTAAGATATACCGCGCTTTTTGTAACGGTAAATAGAAACAGACGCGAAAATAATAAGAAACATCTCCTCAAAACATAGTATACTATGTTCGCCTGATACCACAACTACATACAAATTGTACATAACACACAAACGCAGGTCGGAGATAACGCAAAAACAATGTTATTCAAATGTAGAGACACTTGTATATGTGTGGGTGTGTAGGTATTTGCGCAGGACGCAGGCGATTTGCCATGGTCGTGTATGTAGTGGTTCGCGAATCACATCAGACGAGAGGAAGGAGGATCGCCCTCCCGGGCCGCTAGCCAATGGGAGGACTTCCCGCCGCGACCGAGCTCCGTATCGACTTGTACCGATATCGCGAATATATTAGCACATATACAAACTTCCTTTTATATACCACACACTATCTTGCACACTGTAAAAAGTGCTTATGTATGTACAGTTTAACAATATCCCATTGGTTGATTAAAGGTTCAATAAATACATAACGTTTATGTATTAACCGAATTAAATACATACGTTGTCAGTGACGCAACTATAAATGAGACCTTTTCCGTATTATGCGGCCTTGGTACCGCGACTCGAACGCAAAGTTCTCTACGCGGCTGTTTCGAACAATAGTTCGCGTCAAACGTCAAACATCTCTCAATTCCCGACCGGAAGCACAAAAACAAAAGGCGAGGGGTGAATTCTATTAAGAATTGGGAGGATTACTTACTTCTAATGAGATTCTAAAACGCAGTAGGGATTGGACTATATTTGCTAAGCAATGTGCAACCCTTCTTTGTATAAAATATCTCAATTTAAACGTTTAAAAACACGTGTTCGAGCGAGCAGTGATCCCTTGAGACGTGAACGGGATAACACATTGCTTGTTGCAGCAGTTAATTATGTGGGCTTAAAATATTAAGCGCTTTTATACCTACATTAAACAAAATCTTGCATACCAAAGGCGGTAACATTAATTAATTAATCGGCTTACATTATATTCAAATAAAATAAACACTTGTTAAAATACATCGAATCGCAACTACAATTTATTGGTGTAAATTACGAGGTTTCTATGATAACTAGACAATTTCTTTGGTTTTGCTAAAGAGCTTTAATCGTGCCAAAAAAACATTTTTTATAAATATACAATAGTTATGTTGTAAGAGAAGAAGTTAGGAATCATGCTTGCTACGTCTGTTCAAGAGCTGCTCAAAACAACCATTAAAAAAACCAAAAATGGCATCAACAGCAAATGTTGAAACAATTACGGCATACCTACAAGCTATAACCGCAACCCCTTAATAATTTATAGCAAAAAAACCTCAGGGGATGTCGCGGGATTAGCCCTCTGTATCGCAAGGCAAAAACTCATTGCACATGGGCGTATGTCAATTAGCTGTCACTTTGTCAACTATACCGCTATTCTTTTTCGGAGGACGTTGCAAGTTACCCCTTCCCTCAGTTTAGTTTTAAAAATAGCCTCAAGTATCTTAAAAGCTCTGTGATACTTTGCACGAGTGTCGATTTAAGCTTTGAAGCTGCATTGTTGTTGAAATGAGTGCCTGGAAATCGAGGATATAGACTGAACTACAGTTTCTTCTGGGTACGCTTTAGAAGTAAGCATACGTATCTAAGGGTTGATAGTACCAACTAATTATGAACCTAATATATAAAATTATACTATTTAGCTTTTCAGCAATACTCCACAGAAACCCTCCAAGTATTTTATTTTATTTATTTATAAAGGTAGGTACACTAACAGTTTCTCTGTATAAATATCTTAAGTACTATAGGTAACAATAGCCTTGGAGTCCCCGGACTTGCACAGTCGCCAATTAAGTACAGCTTAACCAGAAATCTCAGAAATAAGTGTTAAAGAAGAAGCAAATTGGATTTTATTGTGAAACAAAGGAATACCTACAGTTCACAAAACAATCCCCTAGGGCCTAGAAAATACAACCATTTTTAATATTCCTGCCTTTTCATACCCTGTAATTAAATATCCCAAGATATAGACTTTTTATTGTAAAGTAGGTACAGTTTAATCACAGCTTCTTATACTTAACGATTTCACATCCTTGAAAACAAATCTCGGTAGATTTTTTGCCGATCGCGGATATTCCATTTAACCCTTTAATGCAGAGGAAGTGTAGGTAAGTAGGTCAGATAGTACATTGCACATGTTGTGAAAGCGGGGTAAAAAATACCCTTTTATTGCGCTTTGTTTCCACACGTGAAAAAAAAGTTTGATTATTGCCTGCAATTTGTACCCTCGATGCCGTATAGTGGGATTGTTTTGAATTGACAGTTGAATGACTAGGATTTTAAAATAGGATAGAATTAGTAGAAACTTAGCATAGCTAATTATACCTACCTATAGCAAAACATTTATATTATAATGGTGGAATGCTGTTATATTTTCAGCAATTTTCATTTTATGTTTTCAATCAGCGCACATAATCTAAGGCCAACCCATAACTTGCTTGAGATTCGGATCTCTAAAAAAATATCTAATAAATGTCATCCTAAGCTACCAATACTAAACATCATCACTATACCTAACAAACCAGCATTTTATCAAATTTTTTGCTCTCTCGCGCATACGTTCAACCCTTCCCGCGATCTTGGCAGCCATTCTTTGCCTACCAAATCATTTTTTGTTCGTTCCTTTTTAAATGGCACATGCAGTGAGAGCCAGTTTTTTAGACACGTTAACCAATTTTACTAAAACGCAATATCATCAGCCTACCTGGACTGTCTCGGTGCCCATTCTTTTAATAGATCATCCTTAATCGATTATGCTTGACAAAGGTGGACGCGCTCCTCAAGTTCATACAAGCTTCTTACTACTTTCTTAAAGGATTTTGTACTTATTCAGCATATAATGTTCCCACTGCTGGGACTAAGGCCTCCTCTCGGTGAGAGGGAGTAGGATTTTATAGAAGAGTTTTTTATAGGTAAGTAAATTTCACAACGGTTTTGGGTGTCTCGATGTTCACTTTGACTGCCAGACAACAGACACAATAGAAAATCTATTTTTCGCGGTCACCGGTTACCGCGGTGGCAGTCAATGCCTTAAAATATTGCCTGAGTCGCTGTAACATGAGAAACCTTTCACCAAAGTTTAAAAAACCCTCAAACTCCACGAAACCTTAGCCTCCGTCAATATTTTTTTCTTGGCAGCTAACAGTAAACCGAAATCCAGCGATATCTTCACCAAAACAAACGGTCTTGCAAAATGTCAGATTCGGTGGATTCCGAAATCGGGAACAAAAAATGGCAGGTAAAAAGTCATATACCGGTATAATTGTCACAAATTAAAGCAAAAAATTTCGAACAAAAGGTATCAAAATTCTGCAAGCCACACGAGCAGGTAGGCGAACTTTATAAAATAAGGTTTTTATGTGAGGAAATTGTGCAAAAGCGTGGGACGGGTCGTGGAGTTAACTGTACTCGGCAAGACATCGCCGACTCGATCCGGAACATAAATCTTCTCTCTGATTATACAATGAAGAATGATATTCGGCTATACTTTGCATTTTTTTGTAAAATACACATTTTTTTCTACCCAAGTGGCGAGTATTTTCAGACATTATGTGAACGGCAGGTCTATGACTGGCATGATTTAGCGTTTTTAATAGGAACTGAAATCAAAGAAAATATGGAAAACGGAGGCAAAGTTAAAAAAACTTTGATCTGCAGTGTACTCTTTTGATCATGTTTCTTTTTCTTCCAATTTATTTGACAAATCTTTTGGAACATCCAAACCTAATATTAATTGGCAACACAATATTCATCGTCACGACCCTTTGCCTCTAACTTGCCAAGTTTACTTTTATCATAAAAGTAAACAATTCGGTCGCGACGGAAAGTGCCTTGATAGTTTTTGTTAAAAAGAATTTTGTGCAAAAACTTCGAACAAAAACCAAAATCTGCTCTCGCGGGGTTTTTGGTAACGTGATAAGTTTATTTTGAAATGGAGATAGAAGTTTATCGGCTTAGCAATAATTCGTAAATTTTTAACAAAGTTATCTAGGACCCTATTTAGGTGAATACCAAGCTTGCTCAGAAGCACAAATGTAGTCTTTCTTAACTTACTTTACACACGGTGTAAAAAGAGTCTCTTTATACGTGACATACGTTCGTTTTTTAAACCTAGATAGTAATTTGATAGCGGTAAAGTCAAACTCCTATACTAAAAAAAGCAAACACAAAAGACTTAAATGTCAGATCATCTGGGATTAAAAATGAACCTTAAGTAGGTATATCTCTGTTCCTTTTCTGCAAGTACCTAGTTAATTAAGACTTGGACCAAAGGTGTTAACTATAAGAACTGAACCACTGATTGAAATCATAAAAAATGGACGAATTATGAATCGTACAATTCATACGAAAGAAGAGCTTTTGCAAGCTCTATCCCAAGCATAACAAATTAACATTTCAAGAATCGCAATTAACACCATGTGCAAGTAATATTGTCTTATTCAAACAACGTTTCAGTCGAGAAGCCGTTGGTGAGGGCAAACGAGAACATTTGCGCGGAGTCGATGAACCCTCCTGAACAAAAACTCCCCCGAGTTTCAGTTGCGCGGGCGCAGACGCGGCTGTGTTCTCACGCCGCAACTGAACTCTGACACCGGTAAAAACTTGCCAAACTATACGTTAAACGTATACAAATATAGTGATGGTATATTTCTGAAACTAAAATGACTGCATTAGTCGCGGTTTTTAATGACAAAGTTAGTATCGATCCATCATGGTAGGTACTTAGTGACAGTTTTCGCAGATTTTAGGAAATATTCTAAGAGTAGAGCTCAGGCATAAATAATAAATACAACCACCATACGAAGAGAGATCAACTAAACCAAATACTGTAAATACTTATTATTCATTCGGTAGAAACTGCCACTTTGTTTTGTGTAATTGTACAGCGCCAATTTTCCCTGAAATGATTTAAAAACAAATCTCTCTATCGATGTTAATTGTATCATCACATTGTAACGCAGATAATAATATCAAACCTTTTCTAATCCGTATGGAACTACACAAACATTACTATTACATTGGTTCCTAATTTCGCTTGCCAGACGGCCCTGTCACCCGAATATTGGCTCATTCATGGCTAATTAGACATCCCAAAAATAAGATTTCTGATAAACACTGGTTAAAATATATATTATTTAGAAGCCCTTGATTTAATACGGACGAACTCGCTAAATACGAAGTATATTATTACAAAACTAGGGGCTCGAGGCCTCCTGCATACATCCAACTTGCATAAGTACACATACCTAACATATATTACTTGCAACCATAGTGCCTAACTCTATTTATATTGTCGGTTAGGAGAAAATCACTAGGTGATAATGCTGAGTTAGAATTAGATGGCTATACTATCTGTAATTTCCTGTTCAACCATAATTTCACCCAGTGCCGATCTTCTTCTAATTGACAACTATCGTAAATGATGGTTTAATTTATTGCTTCTGCGCAGATTGATCGGTTTATGAGGTCAATCAACGTTGATAGGATCAATAATTATGACTGAACGCTGTGTTCAACTAAGATATTAGTTACTTATTGCATTCAGGGTTTTATTTTTTCTCATAAATTGAGTGCGTCAATTCCATTACAAAATAATAGTTAGCATGTGGCATCACAGGAAGTAGTTTGACTGCGAATGCCATGTTTCCTGCGCCCTGCCGCGAACTGTCATTATTCTTTCAGCAAATATGTTGTGACTACCCTTTACTTGCCTGGGGCGGACGTCGCAAATGATCTCCATTGCCCTCATAATGATTGTATCATTATCGATCATTAAAGGGTAGACAGTCGCCACATGGCGGGTAGGTTGACGCCACAAGGTGGATTAAGAAATTTAACTGGTTTTATTTAATTAAAAAATAATTATTAATGGTACAGGTAGGATGTTAGGTAAAGGATTATGTAAGTCTAAGTACTTAGCTACGTATGAATACCTACTTTTTCAATTTAAGGTATGTAAGTATGTATGTATGTATGCTGGGCCCGCGTGGTGGATTACGGCCCACTCCCTCTCACAGAGAGGAGGCCTGTGTCCCAGCAGTGGGAACATTATAGGCTGTTTATGATGATGATGAAGTATGTAATTGCTATTTGAATCTTATTTGAAAATAAATAATACCTATGACCTTCCCATCGAGAGGAGGCCTGTGTCCCAGCAGTGGGAACATTTGATGATTATGTGTGTGTGTGTTAATACCTATGACATAGGAATTTGCTTTCCGCACATAGACCAAAAATTAAGTTAATATTTATTATTTTGATTTGTATTTTAAAAAGTATCGGTTCCAAAAAAACAATAATCTTTTCTATCCAAAATTCATATAGGTATCAGTAATAATATTTGATTGCACAAACTGCTTAAATTCTGTGCAAAAAACTGTCTAATCTTCAACCCGTTAGGTGCTTCCATAGAATAATGCGCTGCAATAAAAATTGTGCACCTTGCAAATACAGTGTACGGTATCGCAATACCATTCATTCGTGCACAAACCATAACGGTATTAATCTATTGAACGATCTATGGCTGTCATCACTTCCCCAATCCTACGAAATTGTGGGAACAAATTATCGCAAACACTTCTGCCATGCGCAAAAAAGTGTTGCACAAAGTACTATCGGCAAAAAGCGAAACTCCCACGCTATGGAAGGGTTGAACATGCACCTGACCTATATTAAATTGTGTAAAAAAATTGTGTTTTATTTATCTATTTTTTGCTCATTATTCACATTGAAGATATCAGGATGCGTTTGATTTAGTATTGTCACCATGGTTTTGGATATTGTGATAGGTACAACGTTATTTTCTAAGTTTTTCAGAAATTAAGAGAGATTCCTGAAAAGTTTAGAAACTACATTCTCAAAAAGTCTGAATAATACTGCAAGATTAATTGCATTTATCCCTTCTACAAAACAAACTATTTTGCATAATGAAATGTTCCTCTAAAAACACTATTAGGTATTGTCTTTTCGTATTTACTTATGTAATACAATTCAAATAAACATGAGCACAGGTTGCATTGATAACAGATCAACTTTAACTATATTTGCATAACAAATAACAACAAACCGATTTGTCCGACACTAGTTTCCATTATACTCACCCTAGTTGCGCAGGAGTTGCGAACAATGCATGCATTGTTGGCGCTCCGCAGGTAGAAGCTAAAGGGTTATCCGCTTATGCAAAAAATACACTGAAACTATCCGATTAACACCACTACAAAACACGACTTAGAAGCCTTAGATCCCTTGTGATGATTTTGTTAATAGTCTTAACTTTTCTTTACAATATACTAAAAGTGTGCAGTGGAAAATGAAATTAAGTTTACGAATAAAATCCGAGTAAATGTCTATACTTTAAAGTTCAAACCCACGACGTAATCGTATCTAACCAATATTCAAATTCATAATCAACTTTCGCTAAAACAACAATGACGCAATTGCAGATATTTCAATAAAACTTTTATTTCGCTACCTTTTGATGCTCGATTATCATCGACTTTCACTATAAAGCGAATAATAAATAAATTGCCGTATATGAAACGGCGTGCGTGTCTGTATTTTGGTTCACGCCTCAACAACGTGGGGTTTCGTGAATTTGGCGGCCTTTAACGAAGGTGCTTCATTAACAATTCATTGACGAGAACGCGTGAGCCGACAAGGGAGGGTGAAAAGGCCGACAGGCGATGTGTTGCAAAATGAATAAATACTGGCGAGAAATAGGGGCAGTTCGCTAAGGTAACGACCGATGTAACTCAATAATGCAGCCAAATGTTCTGTTTCAGGCTGAAACCCCTTGTTTCTGGTAAAGGCTATGAGTGTAGCGGTCTAATAAGACTGGTCCTAAAAACACAATGCGAAACAAAGTATGGGTAATGAGAAACGTCGACACGATAATGCCATGGCTAACAGTTGCAATCGACAGTTCGCAACCGCCCCTTTCTCGTCAAGGCTTCATTAAACTATTATGTATGTTTTACGTCGCATTTTGTCGATATTTTATAACATCATTGTTTGTTTTATGTTTTGTAATGCGTCGTTTATTATTTCGTTTCTACATACGAATAATATGTAAAAAAGTGCATTAGACAGATATGTGTGCGCAATGTATAAAAAACTCTGTGTTGGAGCACCATGTGCAGTCGCAGGTGCCCTCCGTTCCCACACAACCCTTTCAGCGACCGACCGACCTCTCGGTTCGCACCACCTCCGCCCCGCAGCAGCCCCTCAAAAACTGCATAAAAACTAGTAATACAAACAATCAATGAAAAAAGAACCGAATCTCTTCAACGTAAGGTTCAGTTTTAGTTGCTAAACCTTATGGTCTATAGTCCCTTTCAACACGTTGCAGTCATTAGTTCCAAATTCTACCTGTTCCGATTTATAGAGGCTGTCGCGTCATTAGATTTATTGTGGATATAATGCAATCCTCTCCATATTTTTTGCTTTTGATTCGGACTAAGTATGTGCAGTTCTGTGTTTAAAAAGTTATTTTAAATGTCTGTTAAATAAATTGAGTTCTTTGCTACGAACAAAAACTTCATATTATTTTCTTGTTGGAATGAACCTTAATATTGAATTCTACAGGTAAGTACTGCCCTAAGATAATTTAGATAGGTACCTATAAGGTCAATACATACGGAATATACGGTTTTAAAAAACATGAATTATTTATTTATTATATTTAGGTATAATAATTAGTTAAATTCATGTTTTAACTAATTAATTATGTACTGCTCTGGCATTTATTCTATTTTTAACAAACTAATATCAACGAAAAAAATTAAGTCATATAAATAAGAAGCCAAATCACCAATTAACTATTTAATTTTTTGCCAATCCCAGATTCACTGCATCCAGATTGCAGCCAAAACAAAAAACAATCAGAGTACCTAATAAAATACAAAAACCTCCTTTGTCCCGTTATCTGTGTCTGTTTTTGTAAATGGGATGTGTTTTGTAGCCAATTAAATGTAGAAAGGACCCGGCTGTTGGTCCGCAATAAATCGCACAACCCTATACACGAAATGTTTCCGGCGCGACGAGTGGCCAGCCTGTTCCGTTTTAAAAGTGATCATTTGCATTGGAAATATGTGCTTTTGGACTTTTTTGTTTGCTTATGTAACTCGCATTTTGTTATTGCGTATGTACTTTTATTTACATACATAAACTCCAGTACTTCTATGTAGGTAGGCAGAAACTACAAAACGCCACCTTCTTTCTACCTACGATCCTTACATATTTACTCTTTTTGCCTCGTTTACGTTCATACATTGAAGGCCAATTCACGTAATTTAAAACGTTCAAAATCTAATTGCAGTCTCATCTCGGCAACAAACAAATGTCACAAACTTGCCAAAATGTAGGGTAATTAGAGGTATTTTTGACAGATTGAGACTGAGATCAGACTGTGAATGTTCTTAAAATTATCAGAATTGCCCCTCCTGGTCGTACACTGACGCCGGTTGCGAGTACTAGGTACGCACCTGACCTTTCTGAAGAACATCCCGGTAAGGTCCGTATAAGACTGTATGTCCCTACGTGGGGTCACTATGTGTACTTTTATTTACGTAGTCGTGAAAAAAATCCCGTAAAGTAGCAGCAAAAGGTCGTCACTCTATTAGAAGTTTGACGCACGAAGCGTAATAAACGTATCTCCTTTATTCGATTTGCATAGCTACGTAACTGACTGCTACTTAGTTATAAAGACGCGTATATTTAGTTTCAAATAACTATCAAGTGGAGTAAAGTTGTGACTGAATGGTACCGCAAAGATGGCAAAAGGTACAGGGGAAGACAATTTATAAGCTGGGAAGGTTAATTAAAGCCCATAGCGGCTCCAAATTCGAGAAGAGTTGCGGTGAAATAGAACTTAGTAGAGGATGCCATTGCCAAAACGCACAATGTAAGAAACCTTCTGTAAACTACAAAAAAAATAGACATTCTGTAAACTACTGAAAAAATACCGCAACGCAAAGATGTTTAGAATAAAAAGGGCTTATTGTTATAACTACTTAATAAGTGAAAAACAACCCTCTCAAGCTAATCTTAGGTACTGAATAATATGAAATAGATACGTCATCACTGTTAGATAAGTAATCCTGAATTCCAAAATTGGACATTCACTTTTATCTTTATTACCCTGGATAAACTATTTACAAAATGCACATATTATTCTTTAATGAAAAAAAATAAAATGTGTTATCAAAAGCCCCTAGACATTTGTATAAGTGGTGAATTAATTCGGTTTGCGTGACGCAACGCGTCCCCATTGGTCGGCGCGCACAAGCTGCGATCGATTGCAGATCATGACGATATTCAGCCTTCACATCTGCCTAGCTAGCCTGACCCGTAATTACTTATTGATATTTATTACCCTCACACAGTAAGGGTAAGTTTGCATGCTGATCGAAGTTGGTAACTCCTTTGTTTGCACCTAATCGAAATCAGCTTAGGTATCAGCTTAACTTCGGTTTAATTATGGGAATTGCGCAGACCCCGCCCTTAGGTTCTTTACGGATAAACAAGAGCTTGATACACTGAAGATGTGTATTTATTTGGAATGAGTAAGTAAATACCTACGTTTGTTTGTTGACAAACATCTACTTAGGTATAATTGACTTTTAAACAAGGAAGACGAATTTGCAATTGAAGGGTTTTTTTACAAAAACCGCACTTTTTTTTGGCGTGAATACGTCTTTGAAATTGCTTTCAGGGTAGTAAAAGAATGAATGCGGCCGAGCGAATCAACCCTGTTACGTAAACGTATTCACGTACATCACACGGCCGTGTCTGTGGTCCATGACACAGCCACCACCCCTTTTTTCTGTAGATTTTTCAATAAAGACAAAAACTTCATAGCATTGTCAAAGTTAAAGATAATAATTTTTATTTAATTTATGGTTATGTTGTCATGTCATGAATTAAATTTATAGTAAGTACTAGCTGCGCCCCGCGGTTTTACCCGCGTACATGTCGATCCCGTTGGAATATCGGGATAAAAAGTAGCCTATATGTTAATCCTGGGTGTCAGCTACCTCCATACAAAATTTCATCAAAATTGGTCCAGCGGTTTGAGCGT
The DNA here is from genome assembly GCA_948474745.1 of Oligia latruncula. Taxonomy (NCBI): domain Eukaryota; kingdom Metazoa; phylum Arthropoda; class Insecta; order Lepidoptera; family Noctuidae; genus Oligia; species Oligia latruncula. The sequence continues at coordinate 10,203,717 of OX419688.1, forward strand.
GAAGAAGTAACAACATATACACACACACACACACCCCCACACACACACACACACACTCACAAACTTTCGCCTTTATAATATTAGTGTGATTTCAATCATAAATGCTTCACATTACTGCAAACTATTTATAAGAATACTTTACAGTTGTGATGTTTTTGTAAAAATGTGGTAATTAAATTATTTTTGTAAAAACATTTTTGAAAATAAAAAATGTTTTATTATTTAATAGAAACAAAATTTGTATCAATCTCCACCGCTGCTATTATCTTCATTTCGTTTCGTTTGGGCCCACTTTTCTGCTCCAATCTCTTAACTTTTTTTGTTTTTCACAACATTTTCTTTTTGTTTTCTTTATTTGTTCTCTTCAAAATACTAATATTACAGCGCTTCACAGCACTAACAACATTTTCCGCCATTTTTGATAAGTGTCAACGTGTTTTTTTTTACAAAAATAGTTTAACTTCTAGGTATGGAGTTTTCCATTTTTGCAAAAATTCATGAAATTTATGTTGTTTTTGTAAAATCGCGGTATTCCCGGCTAAGCTTTTTTATGCTTTAGTGTTGTTTTTGTAAAAATGTTTGTAAAACGAATGCTCTTGAGCCATAAATTATAGAGATGCAAAAAATAAAAATGCGAGTTCTGCTATTTTTGTAAAAAAACCCTTCAATTGATTCATCTTTTCATCAATGAAGACAGACAAATATGTGATGCAAGCCAGTTCTATTTATAAGAGTTAATAGAGCTGTATGAGAGAAGAAATGAACAGAGCAGATTTGTTGCAAATGGGTCACTCGTGTAGGCGATAAGTGGAGTACTGAATTGGACTTTATGAAATATTTAATGACACGAACTCTAACTGGAATGTATCGTATCTTAGATGTCGATCTAACAAAAAGCCTAAGTACATCGTCATCGTCATTAGGAAATATATTCTTTGGTGCATACTTCTTGTATATTCTTCGAATCGTTAGCGGAATTTCACAATAACATGAAGACAATGTCATTGTAATCGGCGTAAAACTACACACGTGTATCTCCCTAGACTAGATATAAAGCGAACCCTGAAACGAAGGCCGAGATAACATCAAAGCAGAAAGATTATTCACAACAAGGAGTAGGTACCTACCTACTGCATGACAGTAAAAACCAAAGGGCATCAACAAATATTTGACAATACTATAACGAGTATATGCAGTGGAGTGTTTCCGTAACCGATATTTCTCATTAAAACAGTTTGTTTGAGGTTCGATAAAAAGCTGTGGCCGATGATGGCCGGTGGCCGCGGGAAGGGTTGGCTATCTCAACCCTCCACCGCTGAGGAGGCAAACAAGCAGATGTTCGCAGATACAATTACATAATCAACAGTTATCGTATTCAAATGGGCTCGCATTGATTTCGACCACAAATCATACAAACATTGTACGCGAACCAAATGTTATACATTTCTACCTTCAACGAACTGTCTAGCCGATAAGATTAGGTGTCTAAACAAACAACGACTTTGTTAATTGTTTAAACGAGTAGCATATCAATCTTTTGATTGTTGGTTATCGTAGCATCTCATCGGTCCGATTGAAATGTGTTACCCAATAATTGAAATTGAAAGTCGTAAAGAAAGCAAGAGATTCATATTATTGTAAAGTCACTGGAGCACCGGGTAACAATTGTTACATTCGTGCGGTAACTAGCCACTCGGTTTTGGGGGTCCCTACTAGCGCGTCGCCTGCGCAACGACGCGAATCGCGGTTAGTGATACATCGCTTTATTTGTAGGAGTAAGTTTTCTGAGATGCTTTGAGAAGCGTCAACCTATTATTAGTTACTATATTTCTTGTTTTTTAGAGTGTATGGTAATAAAAGTGCTGATCACGATGCGCTCTGTACGTAACGGTGCAGCGGTGTCTGAGTCACAGGGAACTGACCTACGGGCATGCAGCCGGGTGCATTGACGCCGCAGCCGACGCACTTATCACTGGCATGCCTCTTAAAAGATATTGTTTAGAAAATGCCCTTTACGACTGATGAATAACACATGTTTCATGTATTAGTCTACTCTGAATTACATTTGAAGGTCAAAAACACTGTATTTATCAAATTATAGCATTGAACAAAATGTTTACAATGTCTGCACGAATTTTAATAACAGCTACAGCCAAGGATTGTGTAGGTAGAGCACAATTTTACGGAATGAATGATGAAAAGGGCTTTAATATGTCTTTTTTTTCCTCAAGTTATCACGGATTTTGGACCCAAATGTGTAGGTACCAGTCACATAATAACAACATGCAAGGGAAAAAAAATTGACAGGAAACTTATCTAGGTATAGGAAAAAACCCAATCATTCGTTCTTGCTAAATCGACGATAGCAGTTTGATTTAGTATTTTTATTAATGACTAACGGATATCTATGATGACTAATCATCCGTCGACGCTTCTCAACGCATCTCAGAAAACTTCTTCCTACAAATACGGCGATGTACATCGCCGTATTTGTAGGAAGAAGTTTTAATATGGTTTTTTATAGGGCATATAATGGCCCTGTGTTAAAAAACCAAGTTTAAAAAACCCTTAAAACTGTACATAATTAATCGGTAGTAACGAAAAAAATCAATCAATCACCGTAGCAGCAACATTTTGTGTAGAATTTGCGTAGCAAAATATTTTGCGTAGCGAAAATTCGCGTAGAAGGTCGCGTAGCAGATTTTACGTAGCGGATTAATTTTCGTAGCAGGAAGATTTGCTGTACTACGAGCAAATACAATATTCACATACTGTGAAATTTAACCAGTTAATTATTGATTCGTACTATAAAATATCTACCTAAACGTAATTTTTATCATGAAATACAAAATTATAATCGTGAAATCGTCAACTTGACCGTAATTCGTGTGATCTAGCCAAGGCCCCGCCGGATGATAAGGCGTATGTTTCACAATAGCAGAATTATTTGCGGCGGAGGGCCAACCGTCGCCTTGAGATGCGCGCACAAACAACTGTAGCGAACGACTCCGCTGAAATCTTATACACTCACACGCACAAGTGATTGGGTGGAATGATCGTTTCGATTATTTCTCTAGAATTTTTTGGGAATTTTCACTAAAATGTTGAGCATATTTAAACTTTAACATTGAGTGGTTCGATTAACACAATTGGTTGTATTTAATCTGAACATTAATATTGTAAATATAGGAATTCGAAGTGTCTTTAAAAGTAATTTCTTTAGTGTGGCATTTGGATATTCTATTTTAAGAATTAAGTTCCAAGTTGTATGGTATTATGTAGGTGTATCAACTAAAATAAATGCTAAAGGAGTGTACGTGACAAGCGAACTCGCGAAGGGCTTTCATTGGCGATTGTACGAGGTGCGCACACGCAGTGTAGGTATGTGTAAGTGGGTCAATGGCGGCGCGTGACGCTGACGCGGCCCTTTGCGAGCCGCAGGGCTTGCCTTGAACCGTCCCACTAATACCGAGCTTCACTGTATTAATTTGCGCTTGATTTTCTGCTAAAAATAAAAAATATATGAGTCTAGGCCACAGTAGAGACAACATCCGCCATTTTTTATTTGTTGATCATCGTCGCCTTGATTCGGCGTTTGTTAAATGTATTGTTGGGTGTTGTCGTCTGGTTTTATTGAAGTCATGAGGATTGTATAGAGAAAAATGATACTTACCCTTTTAAAAATATACCTAAACATTTCGTCTGTAGGCATGTGATTTTTTCCTGTAGACCATTTTTGGATGATTCCAGAAGCTATAACGTTAGAAGTACAAAGAGGGTCAGTGGGCTACCATGTCGTCAAAGCTAATAAAGTGAATAGAGTTATAATCCTGTGCTATATTTGGGGACGGAGCCTTGCAATCTGATACTTATTATGGAGATCTATATCATAAATTGCCGTAGGATGGGATCCATCCATGATGACTTGCATGAACTTTTTGAGGTCGTGCGTCTCGTTGTATGCAAGGTTCTTTTTTAGATCAGCAGAATTGAATGAATAGTTAGAAATTTTGTGTTTTTGGAGGACTCCACTAAACAGATATTTGATAATGAACCATTTTAGTTAGGTATTGTTACAATATTCTATGCTGTAAGAATATGAACAGGTAACCAGTGTGTAACATGTCCATGTGGTAGGTTTGAATTCATAGTGCAAGTAGTGTTTGAGGTTAGAATATTTTATAAAAACTATATCTTTGTTGTACTGATTATAATGAAAACAATGCTTGCAATTTAAACATATTGTACGTACCAAGACCTACTGAGATATTTTAATTACCATATTGTTTACCTACAATCACACTAATATTATAAAGGCGAAAGTTTGTGAGTGTGTGTGTGTGTCTATATGTTGTTACTTCTTCACGCTCAAACCGCTGGACCAATTTTGATAAAATTTTGTATGGAGGTAGCTGACACCCTGGATTAACATAAATAGGCTATGGCTTATGCGGGTGAAATCGCGGGGCGCAACTAGTTTATCATAAAACCAGACGGTATGAAGGTAGGTAACTAAACTGTAAATTAATTAGACATTCTACCGTCGTCGGTAGGTACTCAGTACCGTTTTCCAGAATGTTCTTTCGCAACGTCAACTAATTTTGTGAATCGTTTTAGATTCACGTCATCAACTGGTAGGCGAGGTCGTGTAGTGTTGTTGAAAACTACTAGTATTTAAAACACTTCTGTTAAATAGGTACCAGTATAGCTAACAGTGTACCGGAATGAACGAATGTATCCTTTCTTACAATGTGAACAATTTTTGCCTCAAAATGGTTATCTACCATGGAATTCTCCTGAAATATGATGTCATGAACCTCGTATGTCCTTGATTTTTCCACAGATTTTATTCATACAGAGTTTACGTTTTTTGTTGTCTACGCACCGGTTTCACGAAAATCTGTTAAGCAAATGTCTTTGGCAATTTTCGCAAACATCCGTTTTTTTGGCGTCTGACCTCATACCTACCTCATATATTCGCAAGACAATTTGAATACTCGTGTTCAAATATTCAGAAAGTCTTGGGATGTGTTTGGACTGGTATATTTTCCTGTACCTATCCACCAAGGTTAAGACCAGGAAATCGTGCATAAATGACGGATAGTCACGGATTGGGCGTCCGAATTGAAGGTTCGTTAGTATGATTGCAGTATAATAAAGTACAGCATTGAGTTAGAGTGGCGCTGTACCGGTAGTAAAGCTACGAGTACCTAAAGCAAGCACGCGCAAAGACGATTTGCATAAGGGCCGCTGTCAATGTTAACACCGGTGGGCAATGGACAGAAGGTCTTATCGACCTTCCGCCGCCGAAGCGAGGCCCTTTGATTCGCCATGACGCCACTTAGCGCTCCGATAAATTATTTTGGTTATTATTGTTGTTTAGCTTTACATTTTTACAAAAATAATGCCATAAATAAGATTTAAATAAATTTTGCAATTTAAATTCCTAACGGGAGCGGGAATGTAAGAATAGGGGGATATGCTCTTGAGAAAATAATATTTTTTTAACTGACTAAATGTTTGTTCCAGCTGCTCTACTGGATCTGATGCGTACCTTCAATTCGAAATCATGGTTTTAATAGAAACGTATTAACAGTAACATTAGCAGTTGGTTTAAGATATGAAAGAGTACGATCAAGGCAACACTTATCATTCTAGTAGCTACAGCGATTGTATCTAAACGGCAAGATTCTAGAAACTTCGATAATCATTAACAATAAAAACTAGTTTTCTGCCGCAAAATTAGATACCTACACACAAGTTAGCTAATTTCTTGTAAAAAGGCGAGAGAGTTCGAAGAACATAAGGGACAAATACCTTTGCGGAATAGCAATGTACGGATACAAAATTGAAGTTCTTGTTGGTGTTATGATTTGACATCTGCAAGGCATTTTGGCAATATTGGCTTAACTTGCTGAACAATACCCTGTTTGAAAACATTGGTCTAATTTTAATTTTATTTTACGTTAAGCGGTGCTAGAAACATTTTTATTGTTGTTTATTGTATATTTTAACTGCTACAGAATACATACGCCTACACGAGAAATGCGAAAATAATCATACAGGCCTTGAAACCAAAATTTTATCAATCTATTCGTATCTGACTTCATATTATGAATCTCTGCTCACACAATCATCTTACGAATAGGGACTTAAATAACCGGGTCATGTCCACCATATCCTGGCTGGACGTCTATCTGTTCCATGTATTCGCGACAACAAGGTTGTATTACACAACGCGTCGTTTACACGTGTCTTGTTCGGGCACGACGACCTCTCCCGAACACTTCCGATTCGCGTGCACAACTACTTCGAATATTTTGAAACCGAAGGTGACCATCATACGGAAACTTAGATCACGAGGTTGTCGGCATAAAGATTAATAACATCTTAATTATGTACCTCATTATTGTTATTCTTTAAATATCATTGTGATCATTGTAGTGAGTACTTGAATTTAAATAGACGTTTTCCGAGTCATATTATATGTCCTTAATTTGTTTTTTTTTTCAGTTGAGTTCACTGACCTTATTTGTAATTGAATTGAATTAAATTATAGGTAGCTACTTACATAACTATTTGGTTGTTTACGTAGGTATTAGGTAATTTAGTAGGAAGTCACATGAACTTTCAACCCTCAGCACAAGCGATCGATCAGTTAAAAATAAAAATAACTTGCCTTTTCATTAATTAACGTGGAATATTCTAGTATCTAGGTACTGGTATCTACGTTTAACTTTTCGTTCTAAATTCACAATTTCGAGGAACTGGGTTTTAAATAGGTCAATAAAAAGCACAAAATGTAATACGAACTGAGATGAAATTCTCTTATGTGTGTGAAACGATCAAAACACATTAACAGCTTTTGAACGACTGCGTATGCATTTGGGTTAGGACTGCCAAACTTGATTTTACATAGATAAACGGGTGTCGTTAACTATAAATTATTATAACGAGGTGTTGCCGAGATCTCTGCAAGAGTCGCCATCTGTCGGCTTTCGTCATAATGTATGGTCTTTATTAGCGCGCATGCAAATTCGAGTGCTGCGCCCGGTGACCTGAATTCAGCTACACCGCTATGGCTCACTCTGGCGTAGCGCGTAGCACTGCGTAGCGGAACGTCGTAACCGACATCTACGTCTGATAACACGCTAGGTGACCTAAGGCCTTGCTACGCCGTGTTGCCTAACGCAACGCGTGTCCAGTTTATCTGCCAACGTGTCCAACTGTGTTGCCAAGTTGTTTTACGTTATCAATCCTAGACCTACTTAGAATAAAATTTGTATGGCGTCGGAGTAGGTACCTACGTGTCTATTTACAATAAAAGGAAATTTAATCAAAATATAATTAGCACTTTGTGATTTAGGTAAAATTTATATTGGAAAATACCAAGGTTCTTTAAATACTTAGTACTTAGTTCATTTTGAGAAATGACAAGGGTCAGAAATTAAAATTGTTTCATGCAAAAAAGATTGATAAGGTATGTTCTATTATATTATTATTTTTCTATGATTAGAAGGTTTGGTTTCCGCACTTAGTCCTTCAAGTGGTCCATTGTGAGTGGGCCTTGGCGGCCATCGGTGGTTATTCCAACCAGCCCACCTCCCTCCAAAACTTGATTACGTCTCTTGGCTTCTTGAGAACATCTGTGTATGATCTGAGTCTGATGTAACGCATTAACAAAGTTACGTATTTTGTTTAAATAACGAGTTAGGTCTCTTTAGTCCAGAATACGGGGAATTCTCCTGATATATATAAATCAAGAATTCTTGCGAAAAAGTAGGACAAAATCAGTTGTAATCGTAACACATAGGACTTATTCTGCGTACAGTTTGTCACCCCAGCAAATGCAATAGAATAAAAAAATTGGCCAAGTGCGAGTCGGACTCGCACACGAAGGGTTCCGTACCACAAGGCAAAATCGCCGAAAAAAACACGTTTGTTGTATGTGAGCCCCCCTTAAATATTTATTTTATTCTGTTTTTAGTACCTATTTGTTGTTATAGCGGGAACAGAAATACATCATATGTGAAAATTGTCTAGCTATCACGGTTCAGGTACAGCCAGACAGACAGACAGACAGACGGATAGTGGAGTCTTAGTAATAGGGTCCTGTTTTTACCCTTTAGGTACGGAACCCTAATTATACAATAACCTCCATACAGGGTCTCAAGAACCGTAAATAAAACACCTAAACAACATCCATCCATCCGCCATAGATAGGTATTTCTAATAACGAATTCTCAACGAATCGCTGAATATTTATCATTCATTAATAATTTCCGAACAAACTATACAAAAACGTTTGTCACATTCCATTAGTGATCGTATTGGGCTTGTGGCCCTCCGCAGTCCGCTATAGGTATCGGGGTCTGCCAATGTCAAGTGGCCGAGTCGCGCATTCTAAAGACATGCTGTCCCTAACGGGACAATCCACAACCATGTGGACGTGAAACCTACTGGTTCTGCACTAGGTGATCCAGTTTCCGTCGAATGTGTCGACACATGAAATCAGGAATGGAAAATGCCTTTAAGAGACCTCTCTAGGGCTAGTATTGCGTACTTGATAACCGTTTTACATAAGTACGTCGAGAAAAGCCGCCGAATATTGCGCATTTTATCGATATAATTAGATCATGTAATCGAGTTTTCATGAAATGCGGCAGAAAGGGACTTTTTAATTGCCTATACATTGATTGGAATGGTTTATATAAATTCTAGACAATTTACTTTGCAACTACGTATATATATCTTTCAGCCTATGTTTTACTAGCTCAATTGAGCTAAATCTAGCTACAGCTTGTTCTACTGTTGAATACCTACTATATATTATAATTTTATATACCTAAGCCTAATCTGAAGCATAGCTGCATAGGGACAAAATCCTTCATCGCATCAATTAAGGAAAACCCAAGTAAACAACTATTTATCATCAAATTAATCAGCATTGCGGTCAACTGCTATACAGTTGAAGCCCTTCAACAACACATAGGAACATCGTGCGTGCGCATACAGTAGGTAGTTTACGCACACTGGGACCGCAAGCGCAGAATTGACACAAACAATGTCAATGTAGAGTCAGTCTCAAACATACGTAGGTACACATCAACAAGAATTCGTTTAATGGTCTACAATCTTTGTTCTATAAAACGTTTTACACTTTTTGTACCTACTGAATTGTAGCTACACATCGATACAGTATTATTGAACACAATTAGTAGCGATTCTCTATATATGAATTGTTGCCGACGTTTAAATCTTTTTGAGACTGACCGTACGTGTGTAAAACGCACACATATACGTGCGCCGAAGACTGTTTTGCTGTTGAGATTCGCGCGTGCGGTTGCGCAAGCGGCGTTGGAGGCCATTGACTCGTGGCGGCCATGTTGGCGGCGCGGGCGCGGTAGTGGAGCGCGAATCCAGCGACTTCTGTTCCGCGGCGTGTCGTAATCGTGTGTTTACGCCTCACCGACGCCGATGCCGATCGTCGCCATTTGCTAGATAACACGCTGAGCTGCTAAATATTCTAAACAACTACTCTCTTTGACGAAAATTCTCGGTAGTTTAGAATTGTCAGGTTAAAACTCCAAATACATGTTGTATGACGTCATTGAGAGAATACCTACCTATGCACTTGGACATCGCATTACCTTCTAAGTACTTACTTCTGGATAAAATAACTTCAGTTTTCAGTTGGTACCGATGATCTTTAGAACGAAAAATTGCAGGCCTACCTACAGTTTTTCCTTTATATAACCTCTTTATTCAGGTTTATACCTACCTACCTAAGTACCTGCCTATTGTATTTTCAGCTGAAATATTCATAATTAGGTCGCTCATATAAAGCTGGAATAATAGCCTCTAATGTCAATAAAACCGTATGTAGGATGTGTGGTTTTAATAACTAAACTTATACTATAGGTAGGTAGGTACCTACTTGTTACCTATCCTAGCCTTTAATCATATCGTAAAGTTAAAGGCTTTTTATAGATCATTATTATCAAAAAAGTGGTTTTAATGTGGATCTACGAATTTTACAAAACAGTTAAATGATAGAGTCTTTTATTGTACTTAATGAAATCCGTAACTGACTATAATGTTTTTTGTGATGATTTTTTTTATAATAGACCTATTTTTATCTAGACCTTATTTTTCATTTCAAACGACCGTCTTGCCTTTTCTAAAGGTTCAAAAATCTGTTACGCCGTTTTGAAAAACGCAAAAACTACAAAATTAACAAAATTTCCACCGCCGCTTACAGCGAGTCAAACATGTAATTTAATAATTCGTGTCGCATCGATTAAGCAGGTTTTCAAGGCGATTTGTACTTTGACGACGGACAATCAACGATGGGCTTCGGAATCGAAGGAAAACTCGACACATATTAATGGTCAGTTTATCGATTCGAGTGTTTGAAAAACGTAATTTTGTTCGAGCGAAATAGAAACTTATTTTGCCCGTTGTACGTTGCGCAACTATATTCGCGAACAGATAACGGAGTAGGTATGTATAGCCCCTCCGTCCTCGCAGAATCCGGTCTCATATACGTCCCTCTCGCTTACTCCCACGCTATCAGCCTATCTTTGTCTCGCCATCACTATGACATAGATACCATTCGAGTTGCGAAACAGCGCGGATTATATAGCAGGTGGATTGTGCCGTAAACGAGTTTAAATAACTGCTTTCACATGCCTCTAAATACATAAGCACACATAGCACGCCATTTGTATATAACAAACAAAATAATAGTTATACTAAATGCAAATCTGAGAATCAACTCTAAGTTGATGATGCGCATTTAATCGACGTATTTTATGCGCCATAAAAATAATAATATTATAATATATTTGTTTTTCAGATTTAACATAAACTGAGCTGCAGTAAATTACGAATTAGGTATAATTTAAAATTATCAATAAACAGAGTAGGTACCTACCACATGGTGATTTTATTGTGTGAATTCGAACTCTTGGTTCTACTAGGCGCACAGAATTCCACGCGGTACCTACCGATAACAAACGGTAATGAAAAAGCTATAAACTACACGTACCTATCGATAAATCGTGGTATCGTACGTAAGCATCGTCTGCCACACTGTCTTATCAACCTACTTGCTGAAAACCTACAAGCATCGGATTTGCAACGCAATTTGCGAATAGTGACATCGGAGGCGGAGTTTGCGACATCCAATGCAAGGGCCAACAGGACGCATGCGCCATGACGGTATAAAATAATGCTGTGCCGATGCGTGCGTTTTGATTCCCATTTATTCGAGGCGACACGCCACCGATAGCCGGCGATAAGATAAGCCTAATCGATATTTTCGCGCGATTTGCCGCCGCCAGCACGAAAGGTCACTCACGTTGCGAAATAATGTAAAGAACGCCGCTGTTATGAACACACGAAACAAAAACACGAATTGCTGATAACATCGTGAAGTTATAAAGCTAAATCCTCAAATAAATATTATGTTATTTTGTTGCTGAGACAGGAAAATGCTGTGACGATTGAGCGATTTCCTTTTGACCTACATACAAGCAAAACTAACCTTTGGGACACATTGCACTCATTTGTTTATTGCGTAAAGCATAGGTAATTACATTGCTTTAAAAAAAAAACCCAGCCTATCCTGATCATACCCGAGCAGCATTAAAGCATTAGGTATACGTAATTATTATACGAGGAAATAATATGCAGAATTACAGTCCATAGCTGAATTACGGTATTTTAAAGGTTTTCCCAACCACAGCTATAAGCTGAATTTCCCTATCTGCTTTCAAGAGAGATCTTTTCAATACCTATGGCATAAACCATAATATGCCTACTCCAAAAAGCTGCATGAAATACAGTTTCGCTAAACACTTCAAGTGTATTTTTTTTTATCCAACCATTAATCAGTTATGGTTAAGTTTGTCTGTGCTGAATAAACGCTTAAAAATGACAACAACTCTCAGCAGTCCTATTAACCAAAGGCAATTCACAAATCAAATTGTATTGTCAGTACAAATTCGACCCTACAACCTATACATTATTATATTATCAATAATACCTACGGTGGCCGGGAGTCGTCACGCGGCTCCCGACGCCCGGAGCGTCTCCCACGGTGGCTGGGACGGGAGGCTCTCTCCATGAGCCATCCCGCCACCTCCTTTGCTAGCATGACTGCTTCGCAGAAGGAGGTGACTGCCTCCCACTCCCTCTCGCCCCGGACCATGGCTTGCACCAGGGCCGGACGCGAGAGGTCGCCGCCGCTGCCAATCGCCTCTACGAGGACACGGCGGTGCTCCGCACAAGCGGGGCAGACCTCCACCGTGTGCTCCACCGTGTCCTCTGAGCGATCCTAGCAATGGTGACACCCGGGCGTTTCCTCCCGCCTGATGATGTGCAGGAACCTCCCGAAACTTCCGTGTCCGGTGAGGACCTGCGTCAGGCGGTAGGTGAGGGCGCCGTGGCGCCTCTCTAGCCACTCCTTAAAGAGGGGTCTTATCGCCGCTATCGCGGCGTGCCCTGCGCTGGGTAGCGACAGTCGCTCTTTCCATGCCGCCATGAGATCGCGCCGGAGATCTGTCCGCTCCGCACCGATTTGCCGCGGAAGCGGATCTTCCCCCCGGCGTAGTGCTTCCGCGCGCCACTCATACAGGCGCGCGAGGACTATCGCCTCCAGATCCCATGGCGGCCCCGACACGTTCCAGTTTGGGGGCCAAACGTCGGAAATGCACCATATCGACCCTCAAGGTATCTTATGGTAAATGGACATAATATGGCTATTTGGTCAGACAATCAGCCTCGAGCAGGCGCTTTCATTTTTATTTATCCTCAAAAATCAAAGTGACACTTCGTCGCATTGTCATTATGAACCCTGAAGACGCAATGACTGCTGTGCAGTCGAAAGGGCTATGGTTGAGAACCCCAGGCAAGGAAAGCGTTACCAGACAAGATCGGAAGATTTTCCTTTTACACCTTTCCTAAGCGACACATTATTGTGTTCCGACATCCACGCGAACGAAGTCGCGGGCACAGCTAGTCAATAATAAATCGAGTCCTATCTTTATCCTTTTCTATTTACTTACCGATTATGGTAACGTAGATTCCCTAGGTAGGTAATAGGTAATTCTAAACCGCAACCACGATTTCTATGTGTAATAGAAGAACGCGAATCGTGAATAACCAATGACTGCTGGGGACGAGTGGTTCCATGAAATGTATAGACGATAATGCAAACCATTTCACTTGTCTTAGCCGCTGACATTGACAAGCTGCATTATAAATGAGGTAATCACGGTAAATAGCGTGCGATGCTTGCCTAGACTGCACTATTTCAGTATTTCCGTTCATTGGATGTGAAGCTATACTAAATGGCTGATGGCTGGACATTTTAGTTCTGTTCGTTATTAGTTCATTGTTTATGAATGCACTTTTGTGTTTTTCAGGTATTCTCATTGTTGCCAGATTACGAATCTATAGGTACTGGATTTTCGCAAATAGATATGAACCATCAAATTCTTTCAGCCACATTCACGAAATCATTTAATGCAAAATATTCTAGCCAATTCGAATCACGCGTTTTTCCGAATTGGTGTAGGTGCGTATTTTTCTAATAGCACAAACATATAAGTAAGTGCCTATTCCAAACTTAAGGGTAATGCAATTCTGTCTGAATAACCCTCGAATTTCTATATTTCCCGAGCATGAGCCATCGTCGCATCCAAATCATTAGCGCTACCGAATAATTTACCATTTGTGGCCGAAGTCGGGGCGTGATTAATGACCGCTGTTACTTAAAGTTGTTAAAGCTGGATTTGCGATATTTTTTGTTTACTCACAAACATATAATTGAGTGATTTATGAACTGGAGACCATTTACATTTGACACGGCTTGTTGCCGAGGTGTCGAAAGAATCCGTCCTTTACAGATGCTTCAGTTTTGCTACCATTACATTTACTAAAACAACATCCCAGTAAATGGAGCCCTACTTTTTTGTAGATGAGTAGTTTTAAATCCATTTCTTGTTTGAGATTTTGCGCAAACCTAATAAAAAATATGATTAATTATTCATTTAACGAATGCAGCGAAAACAGTAATGTCGGCTACGGGTGTCCGCATAGTATAATAAAATATTAATACATAAAACATTATTCCAATTTATTAAGTAAGTAGAGTCAGTAGTGTAAAATTTCTTTTTCATAAGTAGCTACCTACACGATACAGCCACGGCCTGAAAAAAATACAATTGCGGTATTTAAAGATAGTGCCTTCTTAAAAATGTATCGTTATTGTCCATTCCATTTGGATAATGTATTGTATGGCCTTACACTCATGGTAGGACTGTTGACATGCCAATATGGAAATAACAACTAAACATAGAGTATACCGAAATGAAAATTTGACTAGTAGGTGGGTATGTAAAGTACTTATTAAATTAAAAAAACAGTGGCACTCCGGGAGTGCCGACAGAAGTGAAAACCAAACACAAACAGAATACTTTGCCATGACTCACTGACATATTGGATATACATTAAAACCGAGTACATCCCGAGGACAGCCGAACACATCCGAAGCGAGTATTTTTTTAATAAACAAAACACGCGTGGTGTCGCTTACGGTAACAGTGGCGCGAGTTCAATGGTTTTTTCCCATCTCAAAAAATACCCAACGCGTCTAAAGAAGTTTTCACTTCAAAAATGGATTCTTACGAGGGAATGGAATGTATGTTCAAGTAAGTAAAACTTCTTCTTATTTCTCCTGGCTATTATCCCAATTTATTTTGGGGTCAGCCGTCCCGTCGGTACTTCTGTGCCACATCGTACGGTTGTGGGTTGTCTCTTTTGTTGTGTTGCTCGCTATCGTGTCATTTTTAGGGTTCCATACCTCAAAAGGAAACAAGCTAAATAAAAGCTTGTAAAAACGGAACCCTTATAGGATCACTCGTGTGTCTGTCCGTCCGTCTGTCACAGCCATTTGCTCCGAATCAAATGGACCGATTAAGTTGAAATTTGGTACACATATGAATCGTTGTGACCCAAAAACACAGACGTGTAACGTAAATAAATTAATTTTGAATATGGGGGTCATTTTTGGGGGGCAAATAGAAAATTTAAAAAAACAAGTTTCGTAATCTGCTGTGTGAGATATCAAATGAAAGGGCTTACTGTGAGAGTCTCAAATATATTTTTCATAAGTTTAAAGTAAATTGTATTACAGTTATTTAAGAAAATAGACGAAAGTTTACCATTCCCCACCTTTATCTCCGAAACTACTGAAACAAAATTTTTGAAAAAATACAGAAAATAGCTCTATACCTATAGATTACAGGAAAACCTATAAGAGGTCTGTGGTCTTAAAACAACATGGTAAATCTCTCAATATTGTGCGTACAAACTTACATTTTCAGTTTTTCAACTGCAATGATAAGTTTGTTCTTGGGATACATTCATTACAAGTACTTACGGAACCCCTTCATTGTGCGTGGTCCAACGCGCACTTGGCCGGTTTTTTATTGTTCGTAGCCAAGTTATTGGTGGTCGTGCACGGTCCCTTTTTCCATGTTCTATATTCATGACTCGTTTAGTCATACGGTCATCATCTAGCCTCATCCGTACCAGCTCAAGCGGTTTTCACTGTTTCGTGTACCTATCTTAGCGACTTTAAAAGTACTACGGATATATTCGTTTCTTATTTTATCCATTTTCAAGACTCCACCAGACCAGTGTAGCATCTTCATCTCTGTAGTGTGAATTTTCTGTTCATCCATCTTCCTCATCGGCCAGCACTCAGATCCATATATTTAGGGCTGATTCTAGTAAATAAATATATAAAACTTACTTCCTAATTATTATGCCAAATGAATGAGCGGATTCAGCCGTTGTGTAATCTACCAGACAGACTACTAAATAAAGTATAACCATAAGTAGTTCTATTTTTACCACCTTAAGTTTACCTAAGTACCTACATAGTTGCATACTTAGTTGAGTTACGCTGATTACATAATGTGTAAATAAATTAAGCGCTTTATACCTGTCATTTTATTACTGAGCTAGGGATTGCTGACCCCGAAAACTGTGCGTGACAACTACTTAGTCAGAAATTCAGACTTATTTCAATTAAGATTAAATTACAAAACTTTTTAATGAAACTAATAAACTACATTTTCGGACTAGGTACAGCAAGTGTGCTAATGTTGCACAAATCTAAGGACGCTCTTCAATTTCTAGGATGATTAAAGTTTATAATGTGGTTTTTTAGGGGGTACCTCTAAGTAGCCCGCGAAATTCAATTTTACGTCTTTTGCAATTTGCAGGTCAGTGGCAGTTGTATGTTCAACAAAATATGATTCGCGAGCCTAGCAAATATGTTTTGACATTTCATGAAATATAGTCATTTCATAGTATTATAATTATGAACTTACAGGGTTGTATTATTGTTTATAATTCTGTAAAGTCATATTTTGTTACGCTTGCGAATCATATTTTAATCAGCATTCAACATGACACTGACCTGCAAAATAATTAGAAAAAATCGTAAGAAAATTTGAATTTCGCGGGCACCCTAGCGCTTCCACCTTAAGTCAAAGCAAAATTACAGAAACTATAATAACGCCACAAAAAGGTGACAAATAAGGCTTATAAAATAATCTCGGCCAATCTTGCGTGACGGAGTGGTCGAAAAGTGTACACATAAAAACACGGGCAACGCACATTTCCTTCACAAATATAAATAAATGCATGCCTAAATGAAAATGTAAACAAAATAAATTCCTGAAAACATTCGTAATTAAACGGACTTCATGTTGTTTTGCCTAAACTGCACTAAGCTTTTTGTAGTCTAAGTACCTACGTACGTAAGTACCAAAGTAACACAGGCTAAAAACTTACCTACATAGATTTAATAATATCTATGCTTACCTATGGTAAGTAACATCTGTAGCAAAAGAGTTACATAACATCGCGCCTATAATCCCCAACGGGCTAGGCAGAATTGTACCTATTAAGTAGGTATAGTGCGCCCACATCTCACCAGTTATGTTTAAGTCCCATGTAATAGGGGCGCGAGTCTGTTGCCATCAATCGGGCACAAATCTAGACTTCGGGCTGTTACTGAGAAATTCCTGAGAAAAAATCGAATAACACTTTGTCCGACCTGGGAATCGAACTCGGCACTCGGCAGTAGCACTTGCGACCACTAGACCAACAGGAAGTCGCATAAAAGAGTAGGCAATGATAGTGGACTGCTTACCTACTTATACAAAATATAATTAGGAATATACGATCCTAAAACTCTCTTAAACACATCTTAACACGGTCATATTGTTCTCATAATGTACCGAATATTAATTCAGCATCACAAGGTGTACAAACATCGTAAAAAGTAACTACTCCTTCACCTCTGGCTGTGGCATGACTTAGCTCCATATGTAACCGATAAAATTCAAAATAATTAACGACAATAACCAGTTACCCTTATAGAATTTATTCAAACAAAACATGCTCACTTTCAGGTGGTTTCAGGGCTTTAGTTGTTAAAATATATTCTTATTAAGTATGTGTTGACGACCAGTTTTAAATCTTAAAGCACTAAAAAGTTTTTAGTGCTTTAAGATTTAAAACTGGTCGGTACAATAAAGCTGAAGAGTTTGTTTGTTTGAACGCGCTAATCTACGGAACTGACAGTTGTATTTCAAAAAAATTTTGGAATCGATACTTACGCCAATTCTTGAGGAAGGTTTTAGGCTATTTAACATCACGCTAGCACCCTTACGGGCCGAGCAAAAACACAAAAAGAACGAAAACGAAGTAAAAGCGCGGGAAGGCGATGCGATGCGACGGAATGGGTCGGGGGAAACAAGAAATTTTGACGAGGACGAAGTCGCGGGCAGATGCTTGTCTATATAGGTTTCAGTTTTTTTTGCCGTATTTGGTATAAATAAAGTAAACTACCCAGTTTCTGAAGGACAGCAATAAACCTGCTGTGTTTGAATTATTTCTCTAATTAGAATGTTTTCCCAATTTTCCTTCAAGCTATTACGCAGTGGATGACGTTATCAATGTGATCTACCTGTTGCCGGATTTAAACCGCAGCCACTCAGTACCTATTTACTTTTTAATTTTATTCGTAAATCACACACAAGTTGGCGGGAAATCTCGCTGTCGTAGCATCCAATACGGAGAGCGAGTTTTTATCGCGTTTTTTCATCGTCTGTATAGAAGCAGGTTGACAGAGACGAACTGGGAACGCGTCTTATCGCTCCAAATATTCTCATATTTCTGCCATTTTATTCTGTTCACAACTGGTAAAGGATACGAGCTTACAAAAATACCACTGAAATAATGAACTATAAAAGTCAACATTCGAATTTTTAATTGGCATACTTTAATCGCACGGCAAATCGCGCTGGACAAAGCAGCTTTAGTATAAAAACATGTAAAATTTTTGTCGCTAACGTTAATTAAACCGTAGGTATTATAATTTCAGCGGTATCACGATCACGAATCCGCCCCGCGGTTCTGTTGAGTTATTTAATAGTGTTTTTTGTGCGGTGGCGGGCGATTGCGCTCTGCCACCCTCGGGCTTCGCGCAAAAAACCCTCTGCTTCACAAATACTTAGAATGTTGTTTTGTAGGAGTGCGGAGCGCGGGAGGGGGGGCTCGAGGGGCGCGCGAGATCGCTATCGCACGCACCCAATGCACGCACTATCCTAAAGCTAGCCACTTAATTGTTATGTATGACGCGAAGCCTAAATAAAAATTCGCCCTCATAGTTTCGGACGGAGAACTCTTTAGAAAACGTTGACGGAAACCGAAAGTTTAAGGCGAAAGCGCCAGAGTAGCCCGCGAAATTCAATTTTTTTTACGTTTTTTGCAATTTGCTGGTCAGTATTAAGTTGTACGTTGATTAAAATATGATTCGCGACCATAACAAAAATGTATTTACAGAATTATAATCATTAAAGTCATCAACACAACTCTCTAAAACCAAGTAAGTAAAATCAATGATCAAACTGAAATCAATGATTTCAAAAGTAAGGATACGCCCGTCTGAACATTTTACATAGAAGTTCTTCGTTCGAAGTTTGCGCGCACCACTGTCAACTGAGTCGCGTTGGCCCTAAAACCGTCATTTTAGGGCCAGCGCGTTGGTGCCATTTAGTCGCGCCGTTAGCCCGGTCCTTACGCTAGTAATATATATGTCAATGACTGAAATACTATTTCATGAAATCTTGACATTTAAAGGTTATACTAACTTAACAAGTTGTATTACTGATTCTAATGATTATAATTCCGTAAATACATATTTTGTTAAGCTCGCGAATCATACTTTAATCAACGTACAACTTAATACTGACCAGTAAATTTGAAAAAAAAAAGGAAGAAAATTTGAATTTCGCGGGGTACCTTAGCGTGTTGAGAGTCATGAGCAGACTGTTTGTATCAGATGCAGTAGGTATCAATCACTTTCATAATCAACTAGCTTCTGCCCGCGACTTCGTCCGCGTGAAATGTCTCCACATTCACCCTCTATAGGGGTAGAATTTCGAAATAAGTACCCTTTCTTAGTGGATACCTACCATTCACAAAGAACACACCCTCCAAATTTCATGTCTCTAGGACCAGCGGTTTAGGCTGTGCGTTGATATATCAGTCAGTCAGGACTTTGAATTTTGTATATTAGTGTGCTAAGTTAAACGAGGGACATACTTTAAGGGAGTGTAGTGTAGCTAGTGTAGTACCTATTCATGAAAATGAACAACTTTTAACATGGGGCGGACTCCAAAATACTTATGAAAAAAAAACAGCTGTTTTCCCTACAATTTATCCAATTATGTGAACATAAATGTATTGAGCGGCTGGTTTTATTTTCTCGATTTCAGTGTTGGTCTCTTAGTAAAAGTTGTTCATTTTCATGGATAGGTACTACACTCCCTTAAAGTATGTCCCTCGTACACTGTATAGATCACGAGTACCTATAAACTTCCCGGAATTATAAGATCTCAGTTGGATTGTCCCTACCTATCTTAGGTACGTTCGCTTTTCACTTGTTTTCACACAAGGCACTTCACATTATCGTATGAGGCCTCGACAAATTGATTCTGTCTAATAATCCAATAAGAAATTGGTGGCTATATTTAAGCCCTTTTATGTCGTTATGTCACCGTCTAACCGAGAGGTTACGTTACATCAGCACACATGCTGTCATTCGACATTCACTTAAGAAAGGAGCCGAATATCATAAATTCACTTACAATACTCACACATGTGAATAGACAGACAGACAGTACGACAGGTGGGTGCATGGCAACCTGTTCTCCACTCCCCGAAAATGACGGCAAAAACTCTCACTAACCCTTTGGATCTCGAATTAGAGATGTCTCAGCTCTGCCATATTGCCAAGCATAATATCATATTTGGGCCATCTTTTGTATTAAGCAACTGCCAGGAAATAGCAAGAATTAAATTTCGTAGAAGTATTATAATGACGTTCACAGTCTGCTTACAAAAAATTCACCAAATATATCTAATAGTTTAGTCATTATAGCTAGTCAAAGATTGGCAAAACCAATTGTATAATTAGTTAGTGTAATTGAATGTTTTGAAAAATAAAGGAAAAAAATATATAGTCGGCCCAAGTATTTAAATGTCTGAAAAAATCGCTTTTTTTAATTTCGATGTTACGATTTATTTGATATTGCCAGTTTTTTCATATTATTTATTATCGTATTGTCGTCTCCACACTGTATAACGTTTATACCATCTGGATTCGACTCAACTACACATTGCAGAAAAGGAACGGTGTATTTTCCAAATAGTGCAGTTTTCTAGAATTCAATGACAAGTTTTCTGAAAGTAAAAGTTCTCGAACTCGATTCTTACAAATACTTTGCACTAGTCGGATAACCTTTAATCCAAATTTCGAAATGGAAATACAAATTGCATTGCAAAAGTTCGAAGTCCTATCGCATTGTATGTTTATTAGATGCATGCGTACGGGCTGACTTTATACACCGGATGTAAGAAGACCATCAGTCTACGGAAGTGTCACCCCTGGCCACTAATGCCCCTTCAGCATTAAGGTGGACTTATTAACATAACTTATTTTTACTTGGATTTTGTCAGAGTTCGTTACCCATTCGCAACATTTTTTCCTACATTTTTATCCTTGACGTTTTTCGTGTTGTTAGGGATAGCTGCACAAAAATGCGTATTGGTGCGTGCGTGTCGCGAGAAGCCAACGGGGGGAGCTCATTAAGGTAAAAAGCCGAGTGCAAACGGCGACTAATGGCGAATTACACGAAGGGGAGCAATAGCCGACGACGTTTGACGACCAGCGTGCGTAGTGTTGGCTGTGTTCCTGCGCTTTTTGGGCGAAAAGAAAATTTTATTCGATTTTGGTGAAAACTTTTTGTCTACTTGAGTCTTGGAGGATTAAGTTCAGTATCAAACTTCCAATAAAAAGTGTTGCTGCAGATAAAATAGGTAAAGACTTCAGGTTTGTTAAGTAAAGAGTAAGGACTCTCTAAAGTAAAGATAATATATCAAAGCAAAAGTCAAATACAACATCAATTTCACATTTTGTTCAACCTGCAAAAGATTAGGTACTAGGTCACCTCCCTACTCTTTATACTAACAACCCGTTTGAAGAACTGTTTGCTTTTACGGAGTATTTTCTGTTAAATTCTAGACTAGAGTCGTTCATTTGCATTCTACCTATAACCAGTAATTACAAAGCTATAATTACTTAACATTCGCCTGACCCTCAATACCTAATCGAAAATGCATGATGCGCGCGAAGTGTCCGCTAGACAGCAACAGCCAGGGTGCAGCGACTAGACAGGAGCGGTTGGCGGGGCAGGCGGGGGCGGAGGGCTATCAGCATTTCGGCGCGTCCGCGCTCCCCGCCCCCCTCTCGCGCCCGCACCGCGCCGAATTCGCCCTGCACTACCCGCCACGTTCCCCTCCAACAACCTAACCTTGAAAACAGTTTTTACCGGCTCGAGGGTATTCACCCCGAACCCAAATTCCGGGGCCTGTTGCACACTAGGCCTATTCTCGCTATCCGACTCATTCTCCAATAGGAATCACGTTGCTTTCACACAAATCGCCTAGTGTGGAGTGCTTGCAGTGAGTTTACGCGGACCGGCAGGCAAAGGATATTTGACTATGTAGTTTTTTAGGCAAGTCGTGAGCTCGCTGCTTGTTGGCGGGATTTGTTTGTGACTCGTTGTACCTTTTATTCGGCTAAGGAATTTTGATGTGATCAAAATAGCCAATCATATTTTGTTATGACAACGTTGGTAAAGAAAATTTTGAGTTGGAATGTTGCATTCAGACACTGTCTACTGTGCGACTCTTAATGCAATTTGAAAAAGAATTTTGTCAGTCAGAAACGCCTACCCACTAAAAAAGTTAAGATTGAACTTCGTGCCATTTTACACATAAAATAGAGGAAGAGCCAAATTGCCAAAATTGCTTTCAATCACGAACTAATGAAGCTTCCAAGATCCTCCCCAATAAAACACGATAAACTTGATTGAAAAATCTCATAAGGTTCCAATTTCAGCGTAAAATGACCCTCAATCCTTTAATCAACAATATAAAAATTCATCCGCGGCGAAAGAAATAAGAAAACGTGCGTCACTATTTACCTGCAACTTGCATGGTTGCAGTAAAAAATACGATCGACTTACATAGTGAGGGAAGGAAGGGTAGCTGGCTCGCGGCTCGCGGGCGAGCGGCAAAAAAAGCATAAAACAACCGCGCGGCCGGCAACCGCCTACGCGAAGCGAAGCGACCGCGGAGGCGAGCCCGGTGCCGCCCTCCCGCGCTTCATTATAAAATGCAAGCCGTATGCATCTTATATTGGAGATTATAGGTATATGTGCTACTTTCACCTTAGGTATTCCTAGAGTTTAGGTACCTATAGATATGAATTTGGGGGAGGAAAATAATTTTGCGTTGATTTGCAGAATGTGGTGGGAAATATTTATCAGCCAGTAACAAACTTTTTGAATAAAAAGATCTAGACAGAAACACAAAACTTACCTAACTCAGCTACGTTACGTAGATGAGCTAGGTTACGCTAGGACAAACAGACGTCTACGAGCCTACGTAGTCTCGTAGTCTCGTAGACGTCTGTTTGTCTTAGCATAAAGCGAGGCTAAACCTAGAGCTACATATTACATTACTTTGAATGCGTAATCGAGTATAATGTAGATAAACCAAAGCTATTGAATTGTTCCGAATCTAATAACGTGCACGTGCATTTGGCATTCACTTCTCCCCATGCACTCCTTGAACATACGGTGTGCCTAAAATATAAACAAACAGAATTCAATGCGGGTTGTATACTCATCGGATGATACTGATATCCAATACCTAGGGATACATAATTATTATTGGCATATTTATTCCAATTACCTATCGATTTATACAAATCTATGGTAGTTTATCTATATAGTTACTAATACGTGGGGTATACTGAAAGTTTCTGGATCTGGCCACTTACATTAAAACAATGAAAAAGCAGTTATGGAATTCGAAAATGGAACTCTTTGGGAACATGTTACTTTTTAATTTGCGAGACTGTCATTTGCTTTTTCTTTGTGATCGGGTCTTTTTGAAAATTGTGTATGGCTATCAAAATTAATTTCACTCTTTTATCTATGTTTAACTCGTGAACATTCTCGTACAATGATATTTTATGATTTTCGTTGTGGCTTGACAGGTGGACGTGATCATCTCCATGACGAGGTACGTGAAGGTCGGCCGGCGACGGTTACAGACTCTAATATTGACACCGTACGACAATTTATTGAAACTGACAAAAAAATTATTTGCCAGCTAATTCTTGCAAGCATTGGAATTAGCCAAGTGCAAAAAATTTTACATGTGCATCTGAAGGTTCGGAAGCTTTGCACTCGATAGATACCGCATGATTTAACGGAGGACCAGAAACGATTGCGTGTCCAGTGGTGCCGTAAAATGATAAAAAAGTTTAACGGAGGCCAGGTATTGGCT
Source organism: Oligia latruncula (assembly GCA_948474745.1). Lineage (NCBI taxonomy): Eukaryota > Metazoa > Arthropoda > Insecta > Lepidoptera > Noctuidae > Oligia > Oligia latruncula. Next base: position 10,227,726 of record OX419688.1, read on the forward strand.
GTCTATAATATCGTGACAGGTGACAAAACCTGGGTGTACTGCTTTGAACCCGAAAGAAAAAGCCAGTCGACAGAGTGGGTCTTTCGTTTTGAAGATTTGTCGACGAAAGTTAAGAAAAGTCGAAGCATTGGTAAGAAAATGGTTGTTTCTTTTTTCGGCAAATCAGGACATTACACTACATTATCACTTGAAGATCCAGTATCGCTTGAAGATCAAAGGACAGTGACTGCAGATTGGTACGTCAACACTTAAATTGCTTGCCCAGAGTCTTAGTTCGCGAAAAGCGTCCTCGAAGCAATGTCCTCCTTCACCACGATAACGCATCCTCACATTCCGCTAAGGTAGGTAACAGAAGCCTATTTGAAGGCTTCATATGTGGAACTCATGACGCATCCGCCTTAACTCGTGAGCCCGGACCTCGCACCCTGCGACTTCTTTTTGTTTCCAAAAATTAGAGGCACACGTTTTACGAGCCCTGAATCGGCGGTGAATGCATTCCATGAAGCCATTGAAGAGGTTCCTAAGGAAGACTGGTCCAACTGCTTTGTACAGTGGTTTCAGCGAATGCAAAAATGCATTAATTGCGAGGGAATATAAGTACTTTGAAAAACAATAAATGTATCTAAGTCTTACCTATCTAGTATTATTTATCAGAATCCAGAAACTTTCAGTATGCCCTAAGTAGGTACATCCTATACTAGGTGTATAGGTATTAGTAATTTCGACTGATAAATAGGTACATGACCTGGCCCATAAAATCTAGTGACAACTTACACTTGGTCAACATTACTCATCGATAAGTCCGTACTTAAAAAATCACTCAATCAATCAACAAAATCCATGAATCGAGCTGCCAACCAGCCGACCTTAAAAGTGAATGGTCAAAGGCGAGTTCTTTTATCAAAACATAGGATAGTCATGAGTCGGCAATTAAGCAGCAACCCTCACTGCACAATGCACATTTTGATTGGTGGGCAGCTGCCCGTAGCGGCAAAAAACTGCTTTCTAAATTACTACTATCAACCGCGCTCGCATCTAGTGTACACCCGCCTTGCTTAAGATCATAATCGCCGTCCAAAACCATACTTCCGTATCAAATATACGTTGGCAAGGCGAAGAATTAACGAACTTTGTTACAACCGTTTTCGGTGAATTCAAATGGAAGCGAATTAGAATCTAACCAGAAAATGTAATCATTATCACTTCCTTGAGCAGCAGTTTCAAGACCCTGCGCTTGCTCATTATTATTTGACTCTTTTATTTTTTATGCATATTTATCACTTCCTGCATGTTGAATGGCAACGTTGGAGTTAATTTACTCAAATGTTTTTACACGCATCGCGAGTAGGTAAATAGGAAACCTTCATAGTTTATCCACCAATAGGTCAAGAAATCACCTCGTTTCCATTGTATATAAATACATCGCACTTCACCTAATATCATACCTATGGTCTATCTACTAAGTACAATTTTGTTTTAGATAAAAGCTGCGAGTGACTCGCCCGCTTCGTTGCAGCGAAGCTCGAGATAAGGAACTGTTTACACTGCTTGAGTCAATGTCCTCCTCCTGTGCACACACAAGGAAAACCTTGGAGTAGACTGAATAGTCTTCCGCATTTATAGCGAACGTTTGAGGGCGTTGATCTATCATTGCCATTGATCGAACATTACGCGCTGTGTGCTGCTTTTATAAATACGCAATTACTATTACAATTACAAATGGTAGGGCTATTTAACTACCTGACATTAGGTCGCTACAAACAATGCAAGTATCGGCGATTCTGTTGATAAAGGCGAAACGACTTAGACAGGGCCATTTGGGTTATAATGTTAATTGTCCCTACATATTAGGTATTAGGTACACGTAGCTATATTGATTAATTATCTAGCTGTGAATTTCGGATAAGCATTGGTTTCGCAGAGCAGACAGAAGTAGGAAAGTACATACGGGAAAGTGCAGTAATTAATCAGACCTTGGAGTCTGAAAAATGGATTAGAGAAAAGTAGATCTTGTATTTAAAGGTATTATGATTAAAAAAAGAAAATTTCCCTTTAGAAACCTTCAGCCGAAACGAATTCCAGCAAAATAAAAAATACCCATGTCTACTCCATCGTAGACCATCGTCTATGCTCCCATGCGCCCCTAGTGACTGACTCGTAAATAAATTGAGCCTGCATTAGTGGCAATTGTTCGCTATTGCCGCTGCCGACGCTGAATGCACCTTCCTCGCCAGTCGCCGGTCGCCATGTAAACGTCACTACAACTTATGACCGAATAAAACTGGAACACGTCATCATTTATTACGGAGCTGTCATTATTGTCAAGTATAGGTATTTCGTACCTATGTATGTTTCTGGAGAAAACGCCCGCTTTTTAGAGACAAGATTAGGTATGTCATTAAACTTCTAGAGACATCGACTGCACTCTAACTATCTTAACTTTAGGTAGGTATCTATCTACGAATGATTGTCACATGCCTTGTATTACAGTGCGTAGCCCAAAATCCATAGATTAGATGCGTCATCCTATATAATATTCTGTTTAAAGTTTTAAACTTGCTGAAACAAAAAACCGCTAGATTATACAAAATATAGCTGTACTTTTATAATGCACACCGTATTAATTAACGAAGCAGATGCAAGAGATTGGCATTAATTATAAAAACAGTAATAGAACAATATTGTGTATATTAGCGTGCTGTTTGTAGATAAGGTCTACGTCTAGGTACACTCGAAGACCCGTAAGTTCTAAAGGTGCACACTACTCTATCTCACGAACTAAATCAGTTCGCTATTCGTAAATTTACCTGCATTTACCTGCATAAATCCTAAAGGATTTGACATTTTCAAGACGCTCATTAACTAGGTACCTAGGTATCGTCTTTAAAGTCTTGGACTGTGACATAGACCAACAAAAAAGAAGAAAAGACAAGACAATTTTTTTGTTGGTCTGAGGACTGCGAGGTAATTGCGTAAAACACTGTCAGTAGCAATGGGTTTCATTTTGACAGTCAACATTCATTGCGTTGTTTACGTTGGTAAGCAGGCACATTTTACGAATATATGAAACAATAGATTAGCAATATCCTTCAAAATGATTCAAATTAAGATTGATAGTGTGTTACGCAATTAGGGTGCTAGTTGGACACTAACGCAAATTCCAATGCGTCAATAGGTTAGTTAGGTTCTTTGTTAATATTAAACATTGACAAGTTAGGTAGGACAGCTATTATGGGCATTATTCAAGGGTCCCAAAAAAATCTGCATCGATATCCGATTTGACCCTACAAAATGTCGAAGTCATTGTTTATTATAACGTTTCCAATCTTTTCTAAAGCCCCCACTGGGCCCAATGAACTTAGATAAAATGATAGGTCGCTGCAAAAAAAAGGGATTTCTTCGGAAAGAAATCGCAGATACACTGGCCATTAACTTTTTTAGATATTAAGAAAAACATTTCACATATATAACGGGACCGGCTAAATTATTGCGTATAATCTTCTGCCTTTGTTTTTTACTTTGGACTTAAAAAAAAAATTGGTTCCCACATGGTTCCCACACTATTTTATGATTTGACTTTGAAATCGTTTTTGCTGAGTGCCTAATTATGTACTTATTATCTTTGTGCTACCTAAACCTGGCCACCAGGTGGTGAAGTAGGTACGTGTTGACAAAGTTGATGGTAGTACCTAAGGTACCAATGATATTATAACGACAGCAAAATATCTACTTTCAGTAGGTAGGTACCTACGTTTTACGGAGGTTCAGATCCCTCTTGTTAGGTAGTATAAGGTAGTGCCCTAACAAGGGATCTGAACCTCCTTTTCCATCAGCGTCTCAGGGCAAAAAAAATCACCGGGAGAAAGCCCAAGAAGAAAAACTTTTCTAAAAAATGGTTGCCTGTAAAGTCGGTTTTACGGGCGAAGATTTTACGTGACAACGTCTTTTTCTCGGTAGAATATTTATTGATATGAATATAATTAAATTGCACAATAGGAACAAGGAATTGAATGAAAATAAGAATTGCACAAATTTTAACTATAGAAAACACTATCAACATTTATCAATATGACTCATCGTAACGTTACCGAGCGTTACACTTTTTCATAAGTGACTCCCAGCCGCAACCTAATTTAAGACGTTGTCACGTCAAAAAATCAATGAAGATAATTAATTAAGTAAGTAGTATTTAATTAAGAAAACAGTGAATAAAAATCTTACTCATGTAGCAAGATGGTGATCCTCGTTATGAGACTTTATTACAAAAGATAATCTCGAGAGTTCGAGACTAAACCATCGAGTCAGTTTTTGCATTTCGAACTTTATTCCAGACTTCCGTAAAGTTTTTAATACAAAACTGACCACTTAGAATCCGACTAAGCTGTCAGGTTTGTATAAGAGCTCTTACACACGAGCGGCATGTTCCCAACGGCAGAGGTAGGTAACTGCAGCCGTCGACGTGCGTCGGCGGCAACCGTCGACGCGTCGACGCGACGGCTTCCGTTGACGCGTCGACGGCTTCCGTTGACGCGTCGACGGCAGCCGTCGACATTTCAACTTCGAGTTTCAAGTGTCGCTATAGGTCGACGGCTGCAGTTACCTGCCGTTGGGAACATGCCGCTCGTGTGTAAGAGCTCTAAAGAACTCTAATTCGATTACTAGGTTCTTATTTCAAAAACTAACTCGATACCTACCTAATTTAGAAGAAAACCTTGTTTTGTAATAAGACCATATTTTTTTTTAAATCAGTGCCGGTTTCTCCAAAGCGGTAGCAGTCAAAAGCCAAACCATGCATAGGTATTAGATTAGCCTTTCATAATTATCAAAAGCAAAATCATTTTTGATACCTGTAGGTAGTTACCTATACCTACGCAAATTAAAATAAATATTATGAATAGAATCCAGCGATCCCACGGCGTTGCACAAAGAATGCACAAGTCACAGCACCTGTGTCCCTGCTGATCAAAAGGACACACGAATTATAAATAAAAGGTAACAAGTGCCATTCGAATAAAAAATAGTGAAAAGTTAAACTTGTATATATTCGAACGAAATAAAATTTGATAGAGCACCTAATAATGAGAATATTGACAGGTCTACTCCTACGCTTTACGTAATAGTATGAAGGGTTAGGATTAACTTTCAAAGCTGGTAAACCAATTTTATATTGAGTATTCACTGTATAGGGGAGAATGCACATAGGTACCTACATAATTATGAAATCAATAGGTAAATATAAAACACTATTTAAATAACATAAAGACAAAAATCCTTGCACATTTCCTCAGTAGGTAGGTATCTAACGAAAGAGTTAACTAGCAGCAGTGACTGGACAGAAAATACTGAACCTGGACCAAACCTTGTACAGTCACGAGCAAAAGTATGTACCTATAGGTACACTTGGCTTTATTCAAAGGCGATTTTCTCCTTTATTTTTTAATGAAATTTTATATTAGTAGGAACATAGTATCTTCGAAACCATAGGTATCTATATGTAAAGTGTCGTATTTCAACATTGCATTCGAAATTTCGTGAAAAAATCGCAATTTAAAGTTGCCAATTGTTGACATATTATTGCTCGTGACTGTACCTATCTAATTGTGCGTTAATTTGTGGTTTCACCAAATACACTACCTAAGTAGGTACCTACCTAAAAAACATTGGTTTGATAAATATCTCGCCAGAAACACGAATTTAAACGCACGTCCTTTTAAATTCGGGACGTGTTTCTTTTATGATAAGCGAATAAAGTTTATTATGAAAGTAGGATAAAGGTTTGATACAAAAAATCTATATTGTAAAAGGTCGCCCTGTGTCGCTTCACAAAAACCATTGCGTTATCGTAGGCCTCCGCTCATTTGTGTTTTTTAGGTTTTGATAGAAGTGTGAGGGCAGGTAGATAAGTAGACTCGCAAACATTGTACCTATATTTTTTAGACATTTAGGTGGTGCATAAAACAACAATCCTAGTAGATGAGTAGGTACTTGGGCACTAAAAGGCACTAAAACCATGCAGCTTTCGTAACTCTTATGCTAAGAGCGAACCTACCTACGAAATGTTCTCATACGGTAGGTACCACAGATTTAATAATTTACGCAAAATAAAAGTAGGTATTTCCCAACTGGAATGCGATGTGGACGCAGGGAAGCTTGAGAAACTTCTATGTAAAATTACCGCCTGCCTGCTACTTTGCAAATAAATTCAGTATTCAATTACCGCCTCAGCTTTAGCCATTGTTTGAAATCAACATCAGTCTGTTTTGTTTTCGTGAACCGAATGTGCGAACGGAGTGCGAACTTGAACTAAAGCGCCATCTGTGAGGTGTGAAATGAACATAGAGGATAGAGGCTATCCTCTGCGTAGAGAACCATGTTATCTTTATGTAGTCTGTGCATGGTATGGATTTTCATGGTTATCGTACCCCGTTATGAACTGGGTAAGTTGGGTAACTTTTAAACTGTCATCAACTTTATTTACAATGTTTACACTGAATTATAACCATTGAATTTACCGGTGGCAAGTTAACTGTTTAAATTCTGCAAAAACTGTGCGATAGCGATACCCTATTATATTTTTCATTATACCACCTAATTACATGCTACATTTTATAATTTTTTTTATTAATTTATTATTATTATTATTCTATGGACAATATTTTGATAAAATTTGGAGAATAAACTACTGATGCAGAATCTGTCAGTGTCAAATGTCAATGAATTCTTCATAATTCAAATCTGTCAAATCCACAGAGTACTTTGATAAGACTAATCACTATTTAACCATTGCGGCTGTGAGTGCGCGATACGAAATATCTAATAATTAAAATACAATAGCTCAAAGTAAAGATATTATACTTCAATAAAATACTGTTGCTTACCGAAGAAATTCTTTGTGAACCGCTTTGAAGTTTTTGTAAAATGGAGGATCAAAACCCTGAATACATTCCAAAGGTATAATTTGTAACAATTTATTTATTTTACATGATATTTTTTTTTATTGTAAATACTATACTGACTAGAAAAATTTGAACAGAATTTCCCAGAACTGAAAAATGATAGACTACTTCGCGCTGCGCTTGGGAAAGAGGTAGACAAAGTGCCGGTATGGGTGATGCGGCAAGCCGGCAGATATCTTCCAGAATTTCAAGCAGTAAGAGCAAAGCACGACTTCTTCACAGTTTGCAGGACGCCCGAGTTGGCGTGCGAAGTAACCCTGCAGCCCCTGAGAAGATACCCACACTTGGATGCTTCAATTATATTTAGTGACATTCTTGTTATACCACAAGCTCTTGGTATGACTGTAGAAATGCACCCAGGCGTGGTAAGTATACTTAAATGTAAAAAAAAAAATTAAAATCTTAGAGCATTATATTTGTTTCTTAAACAAACTAAATTTTCAGGGCCCTGTATTTCCAACTCCTCTCCAAGATCCAGCTGAAATAGATAAACTGCAAGAAGAGGGAGCTGTTTCAAGACTGGCATATGTTGGCAAAGCCATTACATTAACTAGGCATAGAATTGAAGGGAAGGTGCCTTTGATTGGTTTTACTGGAGCACCGGTGAGTAAAAAATCATCTGTTCTGAATAAATGATGTCATCATTATATCCAAAAAGTTATCTGTTGTTATTGTTATCAAATGGAAGGTAAACTTTTATCGCTTGTCTTAATTTCTATTGAATAATCAACTAATCTTCAAACAAAACCATACACATTAAATTGTTAATATCAATGCCTGAAAGGCAAAATTGACTAAACAACATACTAACTTTACAGAAGAAAAGTTTAACTTTTCATTAAAAAAATCGTATAATTTTGATCTGTTCATTTATTATGTAAGATTTGAGGGGGGAGGGGCACCAAACTATTTTTTGTAGATACTGATCACTGTTACTGGTACTGATCTTACGTTATATTGAAAGGGGGTGGAGGAAAAAATAAGACTTGGATGAACCCCATCCAAGTCTTATTTTTTCTTACGGGGGGGTCAATGTGAAATGTTAAAATTGTATTACATAATAAATGAACAGCCCTTAAATGTCATGTAATATATTTTTAATTCCAGTTCACATTAATGGGATACATGATTGAAGGTGGTGGCAGCAAAACAATGTCTAAAACTAAGGAATGGTTAGATAAATATCCTAAAGATGTCCACAAACTGCTGGCACTGCTAACCCGAGTCATTATTGACTATGTACTAATGCAGGTAGATTTATATAAATTATTCTGATTCTGGTAACAACTAGGTAGGTAATAGTAGTATGGTCCTGTTTTGATACAAGAAGAACCCGTTTGTCTTCAAAGCAAGAGTAGGCAGGCATCTTCTGGGCACGCTTGTTTCGTCATAGACCTCATCCATCATCTTCCGATCGAGGTTAAGATCAGGCCCACTTGGCAATAAAAATAAAAAAAGAAGGTAGGCTTACGAGTATCAGTAGGTTTATACAAGTGCCCACTGGAATCGTAACTGGTTTTTTCCAAACCTATGAGACCTACCGCTGAGTTTTTAGTTAGCCATGTTGGTAAAAATAGATGTACTATACAATATGCCATTGCCAATACTTCTTGTCAAAATGACCTTTATGATATATATTATGTAGGTCATATAAAATTTAATCTAGTTGCATTATAGAATAGAATACTCTTTATTATGTACACCATATACCCTGTATTATAGCTTATTGTTCTTTTTGTATATCACTACAAAAAATATCAAGGATGATATTACAGGTCACAATAAAAAAAAAATTTTGTTCAGGTGTTCATATTGCAATTAACTATTTTCACAGGTGGAGAGTGGAGCTCAATTGCTGCAAGTTTTTGAGTCAAGTGCTGATCATCTAAACAGGGAACAGTTTACGGAGTTCTCTGCCCCTTATCTCAAAGATATTAGAAGTGGTGTTAAAAAGGGGATAAGTCAGAAGAATTTGGAACAAGTTCCTATGGTATGTCCATACAATTGTCAATATTACAAAACAAGCTTTTAGATTAACCGGTTGAATGTCGTAACTACAGAAACAATTAAAAAGCCATTGTGTCTCGCGTGGATCTACGTTCCAACATACTAAAATTAACAAAGGTTGTTTGACATTTCTTCTAGTCTTGTATGTTGTAAACTTTAAGAATAGCTGATTCCGTGTTAAAAATGGTTAGCCAGTCAGCAAGGTGGTAACACGGTGGTTTTTTATCATTGTTCCCCGCAACCAAAGTACCTGCCATCTATTTTCATCACCACCTTGGTTGACTGGTAGAGTGCCTTTACCTTTTTTGTATGCAAAAGGTTTAAATAAATAGGCTGATTATAGATATCTCCAGAAAATGTATCTCTGTTCATGGAGTTTATTTTAATGCACCCCAAATGTATGCCTTGTAAGACAGCTGATGCTATCCAAAAATGAAGTTATTATTATTATTTAACCTGCAAGGCAAAATCCAGAAGTACACATAATATTCATTTATTTTTACAGACTGTATTTGCTAAAGGCGGTGGACCAGTCCTAGACGTCCAGATTGAACTAGGGTATGAAACTATTGGACTAGACTGGACTGTCGACCCCGAGGAAGCCAGAAAGGTGGTGGGCAATGATATTACATTACAGGGAAATCTTGACCCACAAGACTTGTATAAGACACCAGTAAGTATTATAAGTATTTCTCCAATCCCTTAAAGACATCACGCCGGTATATTCTTAAGGGAGGTAAGCAGAGGTGTATTATTACAACTAATAAAGAGCTAGCCTAAAGCCCAAACTAAACACAAACACAGACTGCGCTGCTACTGGGAAATTCCTAATGGAAAAGTTGCCTGGCTTGGTTTCGAACCCCGGACCCCGCGCTCGTCAGCCGAACTTTAGACCACTATGTTCTCTTATTTTATAACTACAGAGCTATTTTTTTTACTTTCAGGAGGAAATCACTAAAATGACAATAGAGATGGTGCAAAAGTTTGGCAAAAAGAGATACATAGCCAACTTGGGGCATGGAATAACACCACAAACGCCATTGGAAAGTATGAAGGCTTTCACAGAGGCTGTTCATGAAGCCTTGTAATTAATTTGTTAATAGTTTGTATATAAGGTGTATGCATTTAAATATATTTTGTTTGTTGATGTGGGATAGGGAATATATATCAAAGTGAAACTGCAAGACTGTTTTAATTACATAACTATTTAATAAAAATGAGTATATTATGATTACATAGAATAAGTAGTCTTCGAATTCTGACTGGTAGCGGGTATGTCTTCGTCGTGGCTTCCGACAGATTTCTTAACGTACTGTAACAATAAAATTAAGTTTTAGCACACAAGGTTTTTGACATGTGGAATGTGAACTCGACTGTCACTGTGCAGATTGTCATATCGGCCAATGGCCTGATGGCCGAAAGCCTCGATCAACATCTATCGAGGCTCTAGGCGGTTGGGTCAAGGGCCTGATTCAGAAGGCAGTACTCGATACCGGCTCGCATTGTGAGGAGGTTCCTGTCTCCGGAGCCCTAACCACCGGCACCTTGCTCCCGGCACTTTATTTTTAATATTTTTAAATGTTTTTTATATTTTCAGAAATATTTAAAAATGTAATAAAATAACGTAACTAAATGAATAAGCGAAATTAAGTTTTATTCATGAACACGGACTACTAACACTGACACATATTTTTGGAATTCACATTCTCTAAAAATAATTTAAATCAGAAACATCATCAAGAACAGCCCGATTCAAACTTTAACGCGACTCGGAACATGAGGCGAGTCGCTGCGAAGTAACTAATTCAGGCCCTTTACACATTATAAATAAATAAATAAAGTCCTCCAGACCGTATTTCGGCCACGGCGGCCAATCTCAACGGAGACTAGCCTTCGGCGCGGGAGATATTATAGTGCACAAGTGTGCGCGCAGACACAGGTGCACTCCCTCTTCCCTCACTCTCATTGTCCGATGGGACGGCAATCCGACACGACCGGAGAGAGATCAGGCGCAGGACCAACGGCTTAACGTGCTTTCCGAGGCACGGGGGTATCACACCGCCAACTTCCAAACTCCGGGCTGCTACTAAGAAATTCCTAATGGAAAAACTCTTGCCCGACCCGGGAATCGAACCCGGGACCCCACGCTCAGCAGTCGCGCTTGCGACCACAAGACCAACGGGGCAGTCAATTAGTCAAGTCATTATGCCGTGGATGCGGCATAATGTGTAAACGACCTAACGCACTTCATAAGGTTTCAATAGGGCTGTATCGAAAGTAAAGTATAATAGCGACAGGCGATTAGGATTTTTGTTGACTTGATGAAATTAAACATTGTATAGGCAAAATAACAAAACAAGTCAAGAAAATAACCCACCTGAGGATTGACTTGAATCTGTTCATCCATCTCTTGAATGTACTGGTGCAGTTTTGTGCATGCTGCCATTTGTTGTTCTAGCACACACAAAGTTTCAGGAGACGCGTATTTCTCGGGACTGTCCAGGAACACCACCATCCCATCCTTTTGATTTATCATCGCATATATTTCACCTTCCTCAATCTATTGAAACAAAAGTTAAATGTTTTGTTAGTAATTTTAGTTGATTTCAATTCACACGCCTTGATTTTGATTATCCTGCAGTTAGTGTTTCTTGACATGTTTACTAACTTTAGTATTTAGACAAGAAAATATTTCATAACTTTTGCCCGCGGCTTGGCACGCATGGAGGTCGAAAATTAACCCACGGGAACGTACTACCGGGATAATATCCGAACCCAGATCATGGTCTATCCTTGTGCCAAATTTCATCCAAATCCGTTTGAAAAGGTAACAGACAGATGATGTTACATACAACTGTTTATGACTTACCATATTCAGTATGTAGGTTTCAGCTTGTGATGGGCCTCCTAGCTGCACTCGAGCAGCTACATCACTTAATGATAGCGTTAAGAAAGTCTTTGTCAGCCTTTGAATGTTCTTTTTGTACATAGAACTTAAAACCTGTAAGAATACAACACAAGATTGGAAAGTTAGAGAGAAGAAATGCATGTTAGTAGTGTCCCCTTGAAGAATGGAATAGAATTACAAAATCAATCAATATTAATCTTAAAGCATTATGTTTGTCCTGTATGTCCACCTCCTCTCTAAGATTCAGCTGAAATAGATAAATTGCAAGAAGAGGGAGCTGTTTCAAGACTGGCCTGTGGGCAAAGTCATTACATATTATTGTGTATCAACTGCACTTATAGCATTTTGTAACTGCCCAAATAGATCCAGTTCACGGTCTCGAAGCATACGTTGATGCATGCCCTGCAGTGAGTGATTCATCTGGTCGCAGTTTTCGTGCGTAAACAAAGCGCGCGTACAGTCTCCGTTACAGTTTAGAGTAATAAATTGCAGATGAGCAAAACAGTTGGTGTGAGAACATAGATCATGAGTATGGTCTTAACAGTTGAAGTGAGGATGGAGTAACAGTTGAAGTGAGGATGGAGTTACAGCACAGTATAAAAAAATACAAAACTCAAAGTCCCTTACTTGATTCACTAGTCCCATATTCTTGTCTCTGACGAAGGTGTCACGATGTTTGTTAGCCGCATGTTGGGAGTTAGCTAGTTCATGGTAAGCCACCGACAAAGGTTTTAGGAAACGGCACACTACTTGTGAAGTGTATTTCGGCATGGGTAGTATCTGCTAGAAAAAAAAAATTACATTATGTTACGCAATGTACATATTTCTAGGTATATAAATATCTATACTAATAAATAAAGCTGAAAAATTTGTTTGTCGGATTTGAAAAATTCTTTTAGCAATATTGAAAGCCCAATTCTTGGCCTTGCGGTTATAGACTACTAGCTTCTGCCCGCGACTTCGTCCGCGTGAAATTTTACAATGTGGTGAATGTGTCCCCCCATTCACCTTCTTAGGGGTGGAATTTCGAAAAACCCTTTCTAAGTGGATACCTACTCTTCACAAAGAACACACCCTCCAAATTTCATGTCTCTAGGACCAGCGGTTTTGGCTGTGCGCAGTGGCGTAGCTATATGGTGGCATTGGGGCGAAATGCCACGGGCCCCCAGCCAGAGGGTGCCCCGGCCCGAGAGGGCATGAGCACAAGAGGCCTGACATAAGTTTATAAATGTATTTTTTTTTTAATGTTCAACAAAGGACATCTATTCAGGTTTCGAACATTTTGTACCTTTTTCCCAATGTTTGTCTAATTTTTTGGACAGGACGTCATGCTCAGCAGTAGCGTTTGCGACCACTAGACCAATGAAGAAGCAGTCAGGCGTTAAATGTTGTAGGGGAAAATATGAAATCTACGCGGAAGAAGTCGCGGAAAAGTGCGAGTAAAAAAAAAACTATAACATTGGTTGAGCTTCTTTACATTGAGGGAGGGCCCCATCCCTTGAATTTGTCACGGGCCCCAAACGGTATAGTTACGCCACTCAGTCAGGACTTTGAATTTTATATATATAGATTAACATCACACTACGCCCCTTAGTGGCCGAGGAAAAAGAAAACAAGTCGGAAAGAACGCCAAGCTAAAACGAAGTAAGCCGACTTTCGCACGGACGTAAAAATATCGCGGCAGGATTTTATCGCGCACTGGCAAATATTTTTCTTGACTCAAGCCAAGCATTGACAATCCAACAGACCGTATCCCATCGTCAACTCTCCATTTTTCTATACAAACTTTAACATCCCGCCATTCCCCCCTAACTAAGCTCCCTTTGTCGTAAGTCTAAAATAAGTAAGCACATGATTCAAATGAATCTTGTAGAAGCATACCTTTCCATGTAGAATAAATGACACCAGTATGTATTTCTTGTAAGCTTCTAACATGATATGAGACACCACCATAGCTGGAACTGTTACTACAACTTCAAAGAAATATAAAGCTCTATCATAGTTCTTCATGGCAGTATAGATCATGCCTCCGTAGTAGTAGTAGAGAAGGAAATGCTTTGAGTCATTGTTGCCACCAAGCTGGAATATGAATTTTAAAATATATTCTATGCTGAATTCAATAAACATAAGACTGACTTACACTGAGACTAATTGCAAGAGAAATTAGCAGCTGCTAAAATGATTTACTCGAACAATAAAGACAATCAAAACAAAATCAGCTTTGCAATATAACGCAAATTGGACGCATTCTACTTTGTATTTAAAAGGTTATGAGACACATACATTATTAACAGATTATTTTACCTCAGATCCAATCCCAGTGACATCTGTATCCAAGAACTCTAGAGCAGGTTTCATGCATTTTGAAAGCAAACAAAGTTGGCACAAGTCTGCATGGATAGATGTCAGTTGTGAATCAAAGAGCTGTATCTTCCTGATAGCTTTCTTCAGTATCTCAATGCCTCTGATTGGTTGTTTAATTTCTACCAAGTATATTGTTAAGAGGTGGCACAGCTCAGCATCTGTGGAAAGTTTGTTGTATGTTAAAGATGGGGTAATAATTTCATGGTTTCAGTAAAAATGGACTATGAAATCTACTAAATTGCAAGCATTGAAAACATTCAAGTTATTGGCTATTTACTCCAGGAATTTGTCAGTAGCAACCCGAAGTCTGGATTTGTGCCCGGTTGATGGCAAAAGGCACCCTATTACATGGAACTTAAACATGACTCAATGCAGGTGTACTACAGATATCTGCCCCAACCCTTAGAGAATATAGACGTGATGCTATGATATCTGATAAATTAAGCATTGAAAACATTAAGTTAGTTAGACAAACTGTAATAGCTTTGATTTTAACATAATATGAATTTGTTTACAAAAAAAATATAACATACATAATTCTGGTGAGAATCTGACTTGTTCTCCATTGCAGTTTGTAATAAAGTCGTGAATCTGTTTGTACATTGTAGACTTGTCTACATCGGCGCCCTGATTGAGAAAAAAAGATCATACCTAAATATATCATGACAGAAACATATATTATCTGTTTTAGAGTAATCAAAAGATACAACCCTGTGACAGATAGCAAGACCTTAGTAATAGGGTCCCATTGGCTCTCTTTGAGTACAGAACCCTAAAAAGTATCATGTAGGAGTATAAAAAAAAATACAGTTAAGTTGCATACTATCAATAGATAAGTTTTACAATACCTGTGGCAAAGAAAACTTAGCAACGAGAACTGCCAGGACTCCTAAAGAATGCTGCTGAATATCTAATGTTTCCAACACTGTAGGTAGATGGGCACTGTTTCTTTGTAAGACTTCATCCGATTTGCCAATAACTTCGCACAACTCACGAAACGAGCCTGTAATGTACATCAGTGTTAAAAGTATTCAACAAAGCAAAAGCAAATCAACGAAAAGAATATTATTTACCTGATGCCGACATGGTTCTCACATTGTCTACGAATTGTTCCAATGGTGAAGCCATTTTACACAAATATACAATATTACGTGTTGAAAAACTGTAAATAAATCTTTAACATAAAATAATATTTACGGTCGTGTTTTTCAAGAGTTTGAAAAAATATACTGCTACAGAATGTGCAAATTATTTTATTTCACTCACATGCACAACAAACGTCAATTTCTTATTTTTTTTTTTTAATTCTGTCTGACGTTTGTGCCACAATAATGTACTCTGTGGTGCTACAGCACAGAGCATGTAACCCAGTGTTGCCAGATGACCGTCTCGCGTTCTCCCCAAACCTTCCCCGAAATCCCCCCAAAATTCGGGTTTTGAAAAAAAAAACCCCCACAAAAGACAAAAAAAAAAAATTTTTTTTTAATCAATTGTTTATTCATGTTATTTTTTTTTTGACGTGACAACGTCTTAAATTAGGTTGCGGCTGGGAGTCACTTATGAAAAAGTGTAACGCTCGGTAACGTTACGATGAGTCACCGAACGAGAGAGAGGCCCGCCGAATGCCTTGCGTCTCTCTCCCACTCAACTATTCTACCGAGAAAAAGACGTTGTCACGTAAAATCTTCGCCCGTAAAACCGACTTTACAGGCAACCATTTTTATTAAAATTATTTTTCTTTCCTTAGGATTATTGAAAGGTACAATTGTATACTATTTCAGCAATAATTTCCATTACTGAATCAGCCTCTTCACCCGTGTCGTTTGCAGTTCCGTATATATTTTTGACGTGACAACGTCTTAAATTAGGTTGCGGCTGGGAGTCACTTATGAAAAAGTGTAACGCTCGGTAACGTTACGATGAGTCACCGAACGAGAGAGAGGCCCGCCGAATGCCTTGCGTCTCTCTCCCACTCAACTATTCTACCGAGAAAAAGACGTTGTCACGTAAAATCTTCGCCCGTAAAACCGACTTTACAGGCAACCATTTTTTCTGAATTAAATCTGTTTAGCATCTTTGAACTAGGTTTAAAATGAACAAATTCTTCTAGCAATGTATATCTAATTCTCAAGATTGATTTGGCAGTGTGAATGGCCAATCTGTTTCGAAGTTTGTCTTTAAATAGCTACTTGAGAGAAGGCTCTTTCCACAAATGCGATAGATAAAGGCAACGAGAAAAATTCCTAATGCCAATTTGCTAACATGTCCGTAGATTTATAACCGACTGCATTTTTTTGTGTGCTTTCACAGATTAGTTAGTGGTTTGATCGCGTTGATTCGATTGATGCATTCTGATAATATATTTTTTAATCATCACTGCTAGCCGCGGCTTTGCCCAGACTAGTTATGGTAATAAAAATCCTCCAAATCCCCCCACACCTAGATTTTCTCCCCCCAAAAATCTCCCCATAAATATTGTCCCCCCAATTTTCCTCCCATAACTATAAAAAACCCCCAAATTTGGGGGGATTCCCCCCAATCTGGCATCACTGATGTAACCCTGCATTATATAGTAGTCTGTGCATGTAACCATGGCATGGACGTAATACGCGTAATATCATGCGTATAGATCTAAAGAAGTTACTTCTATATATTACGTCCATGAACCACGGACGTAATAATATATTAGAAGTAACTCTATTATATTACGTAGGTCAGGCAGGTCAGAAATATTTTGTAAAATTTTATGCAAAAAATCTGAAGCATAATCACCTAACTATTTTGAAACGCTTGTGTTTTTATCCTTTTCTAATACCAAGAAAATAAAAAAATGTAATAAATAAATAGTTTATTTATGGAACTGCATGCCTAACTAAACGAGTAGTACACAATCAAGTGGGTTTGAACAGTTCAGCTGGAAGTGTGTGAAACATCATTTTTTTAGTAATTTTTACTTGAGCCTTTCTCTATATCTCTTAGGGTGACAATACTGACAATAAATTGTTGACACTTGACATTGACAATAACAAAATGACATTGACATTTTTGACAAGTTGTTTGGAGATCGATGCGTGTATGTGTGATATTGTGCTTTGCTTTCAGTGATTTGTGCTAAAACAGGAAATCTATTTTTAGTTCTAAAGAAATCAAGTCCTAATACAATGGCTATCTTACATAGAGCTTTATTTACTTGGTTCATTTTCTTAGTTTTTTTAATACTACTATGCCTGAGACTAGAATCCAGGACCCACTGGAATTGGTTTATTGTTTTCATACCAATGTGGGTTTACGATAGCATTTTACTAATATATGTGTTATTTCACATGATTTCTCACTGTAGAAACGGTATAGAAAGGTTTAGAGGAACTATTAACAAAAATGTGTGGTATATAGCAGCGATAGGCTTAAAAATGGCAGCACAAATTATCATATGTATCAAATTGGAATACACCAGAGTCAGTCTGCCAATATACGTCGTCATGACGCCTATTTGGATGTTACTGCCAGTACTTTGCGTCGAAGTTTTCATGCATTTAATAAAACATTCAAGTGGGAGTAGTAGATACTAAAATGTACCTGCAAAGTATGAAATCATCAGTTTTCTGCTATTTTGGACTATAATAATCTCAACCGAAGGTGAAGCATGTGACAAGAAGTGGTGTAGATAATTTTAAACTTGGCACACATTCATTGAGACTGAGTATGTTTGCACATGTCAAATCATTTGTGCCTGCCTTGAAATATTTGGTGACATAATAACTCTATTGAAGTTTTAACTGGAAAAGGACAATTTCAAGATGTTTTCTACGGGTGGTAGTGTTCCAGAGATAAAACAGTTAACAGTGAAGGAAGTACCGGCTGGCAGCACAACAGTATTGAATTGTCACAGCAATGATGTGGACCATAACTTTATGTTCTGGCTCTTCAATGGTACTGATGTGATTGGCCCTGGTAATGTTTATAACGAACAGAAGTACAAGTATGAAGTACTCTCTGGGAAGCTCCATATTCATGTAAGTACTTTAAGTAATTCCTCAAGGTTAACCTT
This sequence comes from Oligia latruncula, assembly GCA_948474745.1. Classification (NCBI taxonomy): domain Eukaryota; kingdom Metazoa; phylum Arthropoda; class Insecta; order Lepidoptera; family Noctuidae; genus Oligia; species Oligia latruncula. The sequence continues at coordinate 10,246,009 of OX419688.1, forward strand.
TTGAATGCCAGAGCATAAATGTACGCACGTGCCCTCCACGCCAAGCCACAATTTTAAATATTTAAGGTATACAAATAAAAACACACAAAGTAATGATTTAATTGTTTATTTCATGATAAAGTGCACCACATTTTTTATCACATATTTGTGTCGCTCGTAATAGGATAGGTGACACACGACTGGCGTACAGGGCATGCGCTTGCTTGTCACGTATATGTGACAATGGCGTTCAAAAGGTTAACAAATGACATTGGCTTAATTTCAGAAATAATATTATAATGCTATTATTTTTGTGACATCTGTTTTTTTTTTATTTTGTTGCTAATTAGTTTGAATTTTATTTTTTCAGGATGTGACTGCCAGGGAGTCTGGGTACTACCATTGTATATCCAAGAAACTCAGTGGTGTAGGCTACACTGTAGGGCAGGTTGACATGATAGTAACTGGCTCAACATTTACACCAATTGATGCAGTGAAGATAACAGCTATAGTGTTGTCTATTATCGTGATACTTGGCTGCGCAGTGCTGTATTACAAGATGAGAAAGGACTGGAAAAGATATGAAGGCAGGGTAGTTGTACCAGGTAAGAAGTCTTGTTTGTTGGAATATTGAGTTCTAGGCAATGTTATCTATGTAATTTGTATTTCTATCCTTTTTTTCCGGTTTTATTATGCAATCAGTCTTTCAGACTATGAGCAGATGAGATGGTTCTGTTGGCATTTAGGGTGCTACTCCCAGTGGTGTCTGCCCTATCTTATCAAAGTCATTCTTCACACTGACTGTTCTGATTGAAAATGTCTGCTGCTTTTTTAATCAGCAGATTTTATTAGGAGATAGTAAGCTGCACCGCAAGCTTATTAGAATGCTTATTGAATTACCAGTCGGGATTATCTCCTTGATGACCATTGAAATATTGATTGAGGATTTAAATCCTGATTTTATTTTCAGTGGATGAAGTAGAGGATGATGAGGGCGACGGAGATGAGATATACAACCGCACTACCACCCCAACACAAGTACAAGCACGGCAACTTAGTCAACCAGCTCCAGGCCCAAGTAGGAACCTATCATCTGAACAGCTTCTTTATGGAATAGACAATCAAGGCTTAGACACGGACTTCAATTCAGTTTTCGAAAATATACAAATAAAGTCACCACAAGCAAGTCTGATTTAAATGTAGAAAAATAAATTAACTTCTAATTTTGTGATAAAGTAATCAATAATATAACTTAGATAGTATGCATTATTATTATTACTTCACAATAAGTTCTCATTTGTAAATATGTAAGATGTAATCTATTATTAGGATTATAATCCATAATAAAAAGTTTTTATTTTAGTTTATAATTGCATTTTAATTTTTAATGAAGTTTTTGTAACTTATGCTCTTATGATCACTGGTAAATACAGAAAAATCTTAAAAATACCCCTAAAAATATATCAGAAAGTAACATCAGCACCAGCAGTTGTGTTTTGCTTTTCAGATGTGGACTGGTCATTATTAGTACTTTGAGACTGTGTTGTAGTGTCCAATGTCTCATCCTCTTCATCATCTCCATCAATTTCCATCTCAAACACTCTCACTTTTCTATGACTTTTCGAAAGAACAACTGCTACTTTACGACCCCCAGAAACAGCTACTCGAAATCCATCCATTTTATCCAACACCTTGAAAACACCAGGTTCTATCAAAGGTGATATATTCTTCTTAATTACTTTTTCATTAAACAAAAAAAGCTTTGGTTTTAAAACATATTCAACAGCATTTATCTGAATGATTGCTATTGGAACTTGAATAAATATAGAATTTTCTTCAATATGAGGATGTTGTGTCAGCACAGATAAATATTCAGCGGAATAGAACTGTAAATCCAAAATAGGAATATTTTCATCATTTAGTTTTTTGTCTCCTAGTATAAGAGTTGAGAAAGTGTATTTCATTGCAGTCACTGAGCATGCCTTGTCTTTAATTTTTACGGACATATAATGAATCCCATCATCTATATTCATAGAATCTGTAAATGCCATCATAAAACTATCTTCACAGCCATAGTAAGCTTGACAAATTCTCAAATTTTCACTAAGTTTTCCATTTGATTTGTCTTCATAACATTTGATATTGAATATTGTAGAAAAATATTTTCCTGTTTCTTTTTTGGTAACATCAAAGACTTGGCTTATAGCAGACTTTAAATGGTTTTGCTGTTGTACAAGTGAGAATTTTTTGAACTCCGCCAAGTTGAATATAGTGTCATTGTCCTTTAGTAAGCATGAGTTCTCTTTGAGAAATTTATGCCATGGATTGTCTTCATCATCAGGCAATATTGTCAATTCTTGGTCTTCTAAATATTGTCCTAACCTTTCAAGGTTGAATTTCACAGGTTTTTCTGGTAAACTTTCACCCTCAACCTGTGCATTGTCAAAGTTGTATAGGAATTCAGCAATGTGGCCAAGTTCTTGTTGAGTGATTTTCACTATTTCGGTTGGTGTTTGTTCACCTAGTAGCCTGACTATAACAACAAAGAGCCACCTGAAGAATGCTTTGTAGTTGCGCATTGACGCGTCAATGACCTGCTGTAGTTCTAGACACTTATTCAGGAATGCACAGCAAGCTCTTATTGCAGCGGTTACTGTGTTTTCTTCAATGCCCATCACCTGGAAAAACCGATGATTATTATTTGGCTTAGTCGGCAATGAGGCGACCTTTGACTATCGGTATCGGGAAATAGAGGCGATGTTATGTTGGATCTACAGCTTGAATCAGATTGAATTATATAAAATAAGTGTTGCAAGCTCATGAGCTTCTAAATTGGTGATTGCCACGTACAGGGCAAAGTACTTTGGTACCCAGGTACACTCTGTGAGATTGTCAGTAACATCAAGTCGATGCTGGCGGAAGGAATAATCGATTCCCCACCCATACGCAAAATACGCGTATTGACGTTGGAGTTCCCAAGACCAGTCCGTATTACCTAAGTGTTGCAAGTCTTACCTTGTATCTATCTGGTATCCTTGTCAAACCTCTTAGTTCAGAGAGATAATAAGTGAGACTTTGCCCCACAATATTCAATTGCTTCAGAACCAATTTCTGTATAGTTGAGTAACTCAACTCAATTGAGTTACCAAACTTCTTCAAATCATTAACTGTTAGCTTCTGCAGTAGACAGAGTTCTAACTCATCTGATGGTGTTCCTGTAAAAATAATAAGGTTTCGACCTTACATGTCATAATGAAAATGTATTAAACTTGGTTTTATAAGATTTGTTAAAGTAAAATACAAACCCAACATGAGTAGTTCTAATAAATCAGCTGAAACTCCACCCTCAGGAACTGATGCAGCATAGTCCGACATTTTTGTGTCCATCTCCAATAAAATATGCTCCCAGGCTTCAGTAATTGAAATCATGGTCTGATCCAGGTAAGAAGTCAATCTTATAATTTCACTGTGCTTTTTAGCTACAACATACATTTCTTCAGCATATGCTGACAATACACTAGTGTTTATGAGTGATACAAGAAGATTATTGGTGATTCTATCTATGTAGAGAACCTGCATGAAGCTAAAGTCGACCGACATACAGATATCAAGTACTTTGTACTCTCCAAGATCATCTTTAGCCACTTCAGCAAGGTGTATAGTCCCATAGGGATATCTTCCAAAGATATTCATGTAAATATAGCCTGTTCCATAGCCCACCATTAGCATATTTAACTGATTTGGTGCCTGGACTTCTTTGAAATCTTTGATGTTCTCATCAGTGCCTTGGTTCTTGTACTCGCCAGTCGAAGGTAAGCTTTGTAAAAATATTGAAGCATCATCCTGAAATCGGAAAATATTCTAGTTACAGATTGACTGTTTGATATTACTGACTAGCTTTCTCTTGCGACTTCGCCCGCATGGTATGTAGCCTATGTCCTTCCCCAGGGTTCAAAGTATCCCCATTCCAAATTTCATCAGAATGGGTCCAGCCATTTCGGAGATTAATCGGGGACAAAGAGAAATCAAAATTTAAAAAATGATTTTTTTTATATAATATATATTGTATCATTATAGTTTGATAAATGTTTTTATAAAAAAAACTGTTACTTTGAAATTACAAACAGACACTTCAATTTTATTTATTTCTATAGATTCATGTTACTAGTTGAACCTTAAATTTTGGTCTGACACAAATATGCAGGCAAGCCTTAAAGTTTAAGCAAAGCTAAAGGTAGCTCATAGCAAAACAAATAATGTAGATATAACCTGAAAAGAAAATGCTTCAAGAATGTACAAAACAGTTACATACATAAACGCTTGGATCTAAGGTACCCTCCAATATATCAGCTCTAACTGCCCAAGTAATACATGTGATGCCAAACTGTTTGGAGTTGTCAAATTCATCGGTCTGCTCCTCCAAATCATATTTGTCAAGAATTTCTTTATCTTCAATATCCACAATGTACACAGCTCCTGAACTGTATCCAATTGCTAAAGCCTGCAAAATATTAAAATGTATGTTACATGTGTGCACGGGTAGTCAGAACACCAAAACTCTGACAACCAGTCTGGCTTGTGGAGGTCAAATAAGCAGTCACTCCATATACAATACTGGTGTTCACCTGCACCTGGTTAGGCTGGCAGTTGACCCCAGCATAGCTAGACAGATGATGACATGTGAAAAACTTCTGATGAACTAATGAAACTTAATTTAAAGATGTTGTAACAAAAAAGGGGTTCCAGGTGTCTAATGGTCTGCATCAGTGTTATGATGGCTTATTTCTATAAGGCTTTACTACCTTGGAAGAATTAGAACATTGTGATTAAGATATACAAACTACTAAGATTATTGTACTGCCATCATTAACTCTGGCTTCTGCCAACTTGAAAATTTGTGTCGAATATAAAATACCTACCTTTCCATCAGGCCGCCATGCCATTGCTCGAACAGTAACATTTTCCTTAGGAGGTGGCAAATTCCAAACTTTCTGCCAATGGAGTCGATGTATTTGGACTTCACCTGAAAATAACGAGAATACATACCATACTACAAATAACTTTTGATACCCGTCCTCCAATCAATTATTTAATTTTTTCAAGAATGCCTAAGCATGAAATTGATACTAATAATAAAGCTGAAGAGTTTGTTTGTTTTAACACTCTTCTTAATCTCTGGAACTACCTGTTGGATTTAGAATATTCTTTTTGAATTTGATACTTAGCCGAATTTTTGAGGAAGGCTCGTAAAGGCTATCCCACCAAAAACATTTTCATGTAAAATGTTGCCAAGACGAGACCACATATGGCTCGCACTGTCAAAAAGTTATCAGATCTCATGTAGAGCCAAGCTTCTGACTCTACACGCCCTAACTTCACAAACTCTACACCTTAGTCAAAATATGAGGCTTGGCCGTTTCGTTACTACAAGAACTATTGTATAACAGAAAAGTAATGAACAGTGAATAAATTTTTCACCTTACGCCCATGTGATGGTAGCGAAACGGCCAAGCCAAATATTTTGACTAAGGTGTAGAGTTTGTGAAGAACACAAACCGACAGACGGGCAATATGATGCGACGGGGTGGGTCGGGGGAACAAGAAATTTCACGCGGACGAAGTCGCGGGCAGAAGCTAGTTTGGAATATAATTATGATAGTACAAGTGTATCGAACAGCTCTATTACAGACAGGAACCAAATCGTGTACCTTTAAAATTGCTTAGCGCTAAGAGATCAAGCCGGTTGCTCCAAACCATCAAATCCACTTTGTAAGCAACATGCCTTTCTCCAACTTGACGCATTCCACAGTGATACATGTTGTTAGGAGTTTAGGTGATTAACTCAAACAGTAGATTTTATCGTTTACTTTCACTTCCCGCTCCATTCAACTCCATTGTAAACAGAACTAACAGAAGGGTACTTCTCTTCTTAGTCTGTGGTAAACAGTGTTCTGTTCTGTCAAGAGTGTCAAATGTTTTTTTTTTGTTATTTTAATGGCCTGGTTGCTGGGACCTTTTAGCCAAGTCTTTATTTTGTTTAGTCATTGACATTTATTAGGTACTTGAAACTCGTACGTAGTATCGATCATTTACGTAGTAATTAGTATCTCTAAGTAGTCTGTGCAAGAGTCAGTCTCTGTTTTCAGCATAGAGTAAGAAAGCTATAGAGCATTCGGGTAGCGTGGCCACACATGAGACAAAAAACTAACTTAAATTACATTGGCTACGTATGTAGCTGTCTTGAAAAAACGGGCACGCACTGAGAGACGGAAATAGTATAGCTTTATCCTTTTCTGTTACTTATAATAACTCAAACTTTATCCCTTTCTTGTGGAAATGAAATGGCGCTACCCGCCGTCTATACTTTTCTTTGTCTAAGGCGCGCTACGTTTGCACTAAGTAATTGATAGATGTCACCAAAACAAAATGGCCGCCAAAATCTACCCGCCTTTAATGAAAAACCCTTCTATAGTGTATTATATGCCTTAACCAAAACTATCTGACGAGACAAACGACGCCAAAATACAAGACTGCATCAGCTTTAAAAACATGTGTCACCTCTTATAATGCCTTACTAAAGGCATGTTCTAAAATACGTAATAAATATCTGCATAAATAAATGCCTGCCTCGTTGTAATAAAAAATAACTGACATCATTTTGGCAGCATAGAAACCTGGCAGTATTACGACTAGCTGTTCTCCTATTTTGCAATCAGTGCCGCTCTTTGCAAACACAAACACATCAACATCTGAGTTTGACTCCAGGAGAGCCAGGTGTCCAAGGTAAGGTAGGTATAGATAAATGTGATACGGAGTGTGCAACAGTATGACATGTAGGAACTGCCAGTAACCGGTGCTTCCAACCACGACTGTAGTTATTGGGTACATAATATAAGTTGTATCATTGTAATCATGTGAATCAAGGTATCTGGAAACAGTGGTTTCTATGAACAAAGTTTACGGCAAGAAGTGCTATTTATGAACAGAGATCTCTGTCAACAGTGCTTCCTATGGACCAAGATAGACCAAGAAACAATATTTTCTACCAACAAAGTTTTCGGTAAAACGTGCGGTCTAGGAATAAAGATTTCTATTAGCTTTGCTTTCTGTATGTAGTCGTATCGTACAAGCGTGTTTCTGTCTTAGGTTCCACAATCTCGAAAACGAGCTCTATGACATGGAGACTGTGGAAATCGCGACAGTTTCATAAGACAAAGCCAAAACACTTTATATGACTCCGAAGCGTGTTATAGATTGTATACAAAGTATACAATCTATAACAATGCGAAATAATGAAAAAAAACGGCGAAATACCGCATTTTTGGATGCTTTTTAAGAATGTTTAAAGACATAGATTATTGTTTTGTAAATAATAATAACCTTAATTTTAATTGAGCTAAATGAGAAAAGAGTGTTGATCTATGGTGTTGAGAGTGACAATTCAAAAGTGCCTGTACAAGGTTTAATTGAAATAAATGCTTTGAGTTTGAGTGTTTGAGAAAGTGTCAGACAGGGAATTTCAGAGTTAGAGAAAATTCAAAATCAGAGGTTGGCATGGCAACACTAACTGACAGTTTGTTGACACACCAATCTATGTATTCGACTGAAAGACTAAACTTGTATTTATGGTCATGAAAAAAAATATATCAAAAAAAGTTTGTTGACACTCGACAGATTTTTGACTCACTGAAGAAGACGAGGCGGTATGGTCCAAGACCTTAGCCTGCCCAAGTAGGGCGAAGGAAAAAAAAAAAAGATTTTTGACTTGAGTCCATTGAGTCACTTGACACTGATAGACTTTTTCAATTTAGTTCACAAACTACTTAGAGATAATACGTATATTTAGTTCATTCAAAACACAAAACATCCAAACTATATTACTTTACTCTATGATCCAAACTCATCCAAACTTAGTGTTTTGTATCGTCGTTATATAGGTAGATATTTAATTAAAAACCTTTACAGATATTATTTCAGATTGTTAAGTGAAGTTCTTTAATTACAAGTGTAATATGGCTGCAACTTCGAAAAGTACTATGAAAAATGTTTATTTTGATTGTTTATCACAACAAATAGATGAGTTTGAATTACTCAAATCTATGTATCCAAATCAAGGAGAAATTATCTTAAGTGATAAAGATATAATAAAGGAAATCAGCAACTTTTTAGAACACAAAACAGAATACATACCTTCGCATTTAGACTTCAAACTAAATCTTTTCATAGATGGACTGAAGTTGGAAATTTTTATTAATTTGCCTAGCTCTTACCCAGAGGAAGAGCCAGATATTTATGTAAGATGTAATAAGATGAATCGACAAAGTGAATCAAGTTTAAATTCAGAACTTCTAGAATATATCAAAGAAAACCATATAGGAGAAGTGTGTCTTTACACTGCAATTTCATGGTTGCAAGAAAATGTTGATAAATTTGCAACAATTACACAGGAAAGCAATCCTCCAGACTCAGTTTCAACCCAGGAAACTAAAGATGAATTTGCACGGCTTTGGATATATTCTCATCATATTTACAACAAAAGAAAAAGAGAAGAAATTGTTAAAAAAGCCAGGGAACTAAAATTAACTGGGTTCTCTTTGCCTGGGAAACCTGGCATAGTATGTGTTGAGGGACATCACAGCGATTGTAAAGAATGGTGGAAAGATATTAAATCAATGATTTGGAAGAAAATAATGATTAGAAAAACAGAAATATTTGATCCGAGTGAAGAAAAGTCCTACAAAAAATTTTCAAATTTTGAAGAACTTTGTTTAAAAAATCCTGTACATAATAAACATTCAAACATGAGTGAATTATCCAAGTTAATGAATGAACTTGGCTTAAGCCAAATATTTAATGATTTATTTGGGTTGTGCAATGATGAATAAAATTCAAATCAATATTGTATCAGCCTTTAAATGAAATACTTGACTGTTCGACTTCTATTGGGGCCATACTTATACATTTTTTTATTTTTATACATTTATTTTGTTGTAATTGATAAGAAATAATATAAAATACTTATTAATTTGTGCTATTAAATCTTATATTAAGACTATGTTTTTTATTGACCTATTACATACCACATGGGCTACCATGTGGTATGTAATAGGTGCTTAGTTGTCAGTCATTTAATCTATCTATAGTCTGGAATTATCAATATTACCATCATCCCATTATCAGTGACATCACTCCTGACCAACTTACAGATGAGTTGTGTATGTCACAACGGTGGCGAAAGAGAGGAAAGAAAAAAAACTGGCACTCCTGGGAGTGTCGACAGAAGTGAAAACAAAACAAACAGAATACTGTCTTTGCCATCACTCACTGTCATATTGGATATACATTAAAACCGAGGATAGCAGCTGAACACATCCGAAGCGGGTATTTTTTTAATCGTCTTGTAAACAAAACACGCGCGGTGTCGCTTACGGTAACAGTGGCGCGAAGTGTATAGTAGGCGTGAAGTGTATAGTAGGCATGAGAGTCATGCCTACTGTACACTTCAAGACACAATCATGCGCGTGAGAGCTCTCACGAAGGGGGACGCGGTGTCGGTGGGTGGGGTCGTCGTGGCGGTGTCACTCGACGTCGCCAACGCGTTTATCACCCTGCCTTGGAGCTGCATTATGCCTACCTACGTCCGTCGAATAGTCGAAGCGTATCTGACGGACAGAGCCGTCATCTACCCCGGTCGCGATGGGGAGTGAAACTGGCGAGAGATGTCGTGCGGTGTCCCGTAGGGGGGGGTGGGGGTCGTGCGGTCCATGGCCCTATACGGGGCCCCAGTGTGGGCGCGTTCACTGCGGCGGCGAGCCGCCCACTACTTGAACGCGCCCCAGAAGATGGTAGCCGTAAGGCCTGTGCCTCGAATCTTGCGGGCAGCGGGGTGGCGGTGGCGGTGGCGCGGGCGGTCACCGCTTGACTAGTGCACCGCTCGTTGCCCGCTCCCGCTGCCCGCAAGATTCGAGGCAGAGGCCTTAGGCTTATCCGGGGCTACCGCACGATCTCGGGCGAGGCGGCAAGCCTCCTTGCCGGAATGCCGCCATGGGATCTGGAGGTGATAGTCCTCGCGCGCTTGTATGAGTGGCGCGCGGAGGACGCCGGGGGGAAACTCCGCTTCCATGGCAAATCGCGGCGGAGCGGACGGATCTCCGGCGCGATCTCATGGCGACATGGAAAGAGCGACGGTCGCAACCCAGCACAGGGCACGCCACGATAGCGGCGCCGCGATAAGACCCCTCTTTGAGGAGTGGCTAAGAGGCGCCACGGCGCCCTCACCTACCGCCTGACGCAGGTCCTCACCGGACATGGATGTTTCGGGAGGTTCCTGCACATCAGCAGTCGGGAGGAAACGCCCGGGTGTCCCCATTGCGTGGATAACTCAGAGGACACGGTGGAGCACACGGTGGAGGTCTGCCCCGCTTGGGCGGAACACCGCCGTGGTCCTTGCAGAGGCGATCGGCAGCGGCGACGCGGCGACGACTTCTCGCGTCCGGCCCTGGTACAAGCCATGGCCCGGAGCGAGGGGAGTGGGAGGCAGTCACCTCCTTCTGCGAAGCAGTCATGCTAGCCAAGGAGGTGACGGGACGGCTCAGGGAGAGAGCCTCCCGTCCCAGCCGCCGCGGGAGACGCTCCGGGCGTCAAGAGCCGCGTCACGACTCCCGGCCACAGTAGGCGCGGGACTGCGGGCGGAGAGTAATGGGTAGCTCACCGGATACGCGTATACGTGTTCCATGCGCGCCTTAAAGAGATGTCAGCAACAGAGAAGGGGCTCGCAAGGGCCGAAGCCTGCCGTGGCAGCGGGATTGTCCAAAAGGGTTACCGCTGGCCCGGAACATAAAGGGCTAAGGAAGGAACACGGGTGGGTTATAGTCTGTAAGAGTCTGACACTCCCTTCCGCTCCACCCAGAGCGAGAGGGGTCAAAGGTGAAGCGGTAGCGGCGCGGTGGCGAGATGGAAACAAAAGTTTTGTCGCCAGCTCGCCAACACTTCGCTGCATGTGCATAAGGAATCGCGTATTGAGGGCTAATAAATTGTGAATCCAAAAACGAATGTTGTCAAGATTTATTTAAATTGGAAGTCGTCTAACAATCTATCAGGTAAACAATGGCCGCATTTCGAATTAGCTATAATCGTTCACCAGCACTCAATCTCACATGCGATCCGATTTAGATATGACGATTATGACAGACAGCTCAGGAGCTGTCAACAATTCGGAACGCGCTCACAGTGCTTACATATTATTACAGTATTTCTTTGTATAAACACCACATTTCTTCTTCTTTGGTTAGGTGGCGACTGTCAGCCAGAAGCACCTGAAGCACAATTTCGAAAATACCACGTTAGTTTCGTCATGAACGTTCATCATGACGATTCACGGGAAATCGTTATCGCGTTCACGCTAATTCGGTACGGGTTTAAGCACGCTCAAATCGATTAATTCCCAACGCACCAAACCAACTGTCAACCACCATAGCTGTCAACGCTGTCAATTGCGTCAAGGACGTCAACAAAAATAAAGTGTCAAACAAAGCCTGTGTAACGTTGATCAATCAATCCACGTTCCAAGATTCTTTCTGCTGGCATGGCAATCAAATGTTTACACGTAAAAATAAGGTATATTAGCCCATGCTACAGAAGCATTTGAAAGAAATAAATGTGTATTTATGAGCGAGTTCGCTCTAAAAATAAGTAGCTATCCTTGTGTTAAACGTGATAGTTACAAGTGGAACAAGGACTGCCGGCTTGTTTACAATGATTTCTCAGATAGTTGTAATTGTAACGACCGTTAAATTATTATTTATTCCACTATAGTAAGTAAAATTAACTTTCAATACATCTTTATTTTCAGTTCTGTTTAACACATGTGTACAATAATCACTTTACTGATTATTGTCTTGTAATCAGTCCCTGATTATCAAATATTATATCAATGCATGTCCTGGATGTATCTTAGTAATAATTGTTAGCTAAGTATGACCTGTATTTATTGTGATATCTCAGACCAACAAAAAAAGTTTTTGTTGGTCTATGTGTGAGATTGTTCCTTATTGTTGTGTATGAAACTTATTTTCTAGTTGGACTTTTAACACCATTTTCAATGTGTAATATTGTACTTTTCAGTCATTCAACAGACTTCGAGGTACACCGTAACTGGCTAGCAATCACACACAATTTGACATTAGACAAGTGGTACTATGAAAGTACATCAGAATGGACCTTGGATTATCCTCCATTCTTTGCGTGGCTGGAATTTGTGTTGTCATTTATAGCAAAATACTTTGATCCAGAAATGTTGTACTTAACTAATTTGAATTATAAGTCTGACATGACTATACTGTTTCAAAGGTTGTCAGTTATTGTGTTGGACTTTGTTTATATTTACAGTGTGAAAAGGTTGGTATTTTTAAACACACATCTATATACATAAAACAATGTCGGTTTACCATCTATAACTGAAGATTGGCTGGACCAATTTTTATGATCTTTGATTTGTTGGATGTGTCTCCGACCCGAATAGCGGAATAACTATTAACCCTTAGTATGCCGGAACGTAGATCTACACGAGACACAATGGCTTTTTAATTGTTTCTGTAATTACGGCATTCAACCGGTTAAAACATGGGATAAATTCACGAAAGAAAAATAATGAAGATAATTAATTTTCTCATTAATTTTCTGATTTATTGATTCTGAGGCGGTATGAAGTTTGCCGGGTCAGCTAGTTGTTAATAAACTGGTTTTTAAATAAGGCATTTTTTAAAATTTTACTTTGATTTCAATTCAAGATTTGAGAAAAGCATCAAGCTGTTCCACCTATAATTTTTCTAAATTAAATAGTGTACCTTATTTATTATAAAACTTACAATTTATAATAACTTAATAACTGGTTTTTAGTGAACACTGTTTTATTACAGACTGTCAGGATTTGTCGGTGATGGAAAGCTTCTAGTGTTCATATTACTGGTGACTTGTCCTGGACTACTGATGGTGGATCACATACATTTCCAGTACAACGGATTCCTGTTCGGAATACTCCTGTATTCTGCATCACATATCATAGAAGTAAGTTGTCACTTTAATCTTTGGCAGACAAAATACTTACTGTTTTCTTTTATGAACAGTAACAAAATATTTAAAATGGAAATAATGCTATAGGGAAATCATATTAATGTGATAAGTGGGAATAACTTACACTGGTGGAGATTTAATGATGAAATAGATTCAATAGAAATTCAACTATGCACAATAGTATTTAAAGGTTCTACATAAAAAACAATTAAATTGTAACTTCATCATATTCAGCCTATAATGTTCCTGCTGGGACACAGGCCTCCTCTCTGTGAGGGGGAAATTGTAACTTAAAAGTTGCTAATAAAAATCATTATTAAAAGAAGACCATACAATGTTTCACCAGAGAGAAATAGTCATGCCTGATGACAATTAAATTAGTAGTATGGAAAATAAAGACATGTTGCAGCAACCTCAGAAAAAATGGGATGAGGGCAGGAGAAAATGGGATAAGGGCAGGAGAATGATGAATGATGATGAAATAGTAATGCCTGAAACATAAACTTGACTGACTACATTACTATGCAGTCTTTTCAGAGTTATTTTACTGCTGACAACAGCAACCTTATTACAACAGCAATAAAGATCACTTTGATTTTGGCAGACTTGTCAGTGGCAGCAACCCAGCACCAACCTTATTAAGATGGGCCAGACCACTGTGATTTTGACAGTGATGCAAAGTCAGAGGTGAAAAGACTGAACAGACTGTAGTTTACACATTAATACATAAAAATATTTTTGTTCCAGAATAATTATCTAACAGCAGCATTTTGGTTTGCAGTGCTGTTAAATTTGAAGCATATATTCTTATATATTGCTCCGGTGTACATTGTGTACTTATTTAGGGCATATTGCTTCACAATATCCTCAGTGGATGGTGTCCATACTCCATGGTACTCATTCTCCGTCACAAACCTTTTTAAACTGGCGTTTACAGTACTTTCGGTGTTTGGACTCTCTTTTGGACCTTTCATACAGCATCTTCCTCAGGTATGGATTAATATTATGAATAATAAGTTCAAATAACACTAGGGGAATCTAAGGCCCACACAACGATTTTTTTCATGCACCGTCAACGCCTGTTCAATATGCGTGTCGATGGCGCGTTGTATGAGGGACTAAACTTAAAAAGTAGCACTAGTGGCTTTTGGACCGCGTTTTTGTTGCGTGAAAAAAACATTGCATTATCACTTGCACTAAGTATGTAGAGTTAGGATATTTATTGATTGTAGAAGACGTTAGACCCGAAAGATAGAACAATCATTTGAATTGTTTAATTTTGTTTTCAGGTGTTGTCAAGATTATTTCCCTTCAAAAGAGGATTATGCCATGCTTACTGGGCACCTAACTTTTGGGCGATTTACACATTTATAGATAAGGTGTTGCAACATTCGGGTTAGTAGTTTATCTTTTTAATAAATGGTTTTTCTGATTAATATGTGTGTCGGCGCAGACCTGGCTAAGCGCAGCGCAGAGTTTTTACTGCCAAACAAAGTTCAACCTTGCTCGATTTGAAATAAAGTTTAAAATAAATAAACTTCCTCCAGTTCGCGAGAGTTACGCTTATTAATTTTGGTCTATATTTTAAGGGACGCAATCTTGGTACTTATTTGTTTTTTCAGGTACTTCTCCAGGTCTGCCTATTCTATTACTTGCACTTCCTAATATTGTTTTTTTTTTATTTTAGCGGCCACTTTGGGCTTACTGCGAATACCGAAGTCCGAGGCATCAATGACAGGCGGGCTGGTGCAACAGTATGACCACGCAGTATTGCCCACAATCACTCCAACTCTCACAATAGTGCTCAGTTTGTTGACAATGTTGCCAGCACTAGTCAAGCTGTGGCATTTGTGTGCTGACAGGAGATACAGGGTGTTGAGTTTTATAAGGTATGTTGTCAATTGAAAAATCTGCATCCAGGGAATTGTATGATGAGAAAGTTATATCGCGATGGATGCGGCGTGCAAGTTCATTAAGAAATTATTGTCAATATTGGTACGGAATAGGACCAAAGGTCTTCCCACACTTTATTGACTCTGTACTTATTGAGGCGGTAGCTGTAGAACCGGAGTATTCGAGAAACACCCTTCGCGGATCGATTTGCTGAATTTCGGAAATCTATTCATGTATTTGCGCTCGGATATATATGATTGAGATGGTTAACTCGAATGATTAATTTTATTTATTTATTTAGGGACAACAAACAAGTGTAATAATAATAATAAGTAAACATAGCATAGGTTAGAACTTAATAATAGAGGTAACAAATACAATATGTACTCACAACGTTATCCACATATTACTAAACATATCTATATACTAGTTGTTAGAAAGAACGGTATAAAAATAAACAGAATAAAAGTAAACATTAAGTAGGTACTTAATTATTAGCGTTCTGATGAGTAATAAGTTCGACGCAAAATGTAGGTACAGCCCAACTCAATCTTTATGGCGGCTCGGAACATGAGGCGAGTAGCTGCGCAGTAGTAACAAATTCACGTGTCAGCGAGTGTGAGGGGTGAGTTACTGCGCAGCGAGAACCGCAATTCAGCCGCCATAAAGTTTGAATCAGGCTGTAATACGTTATGTAATTAGTACAATCATGTTTTATTTTGTTTTAACAGGTGCATGGTTATTTGTGCCGCTTGTTCGTTTCTGTTTGGCTGGCACGTTCATGAGAAGGCCATTCTCTTGATATTGATACCATTGAGGTTAGTAAACATAAATACTAATTTTTATGTCTGGTGATTTTTTTTGTAAGAAAACTAGATGACCCAGTGAACTTCGTACCACATGAGATAAAATTTAGATTTTTTCGGCTTTTCTTTTGGGTTTTTCCTAAACCACCCCAGTATTGAGGCGAATAAAACAAAAAAAAAGTATTCAAATCGGTCGAGCCATTTTAGAGTTTTTGCGAGACTTACTCACGTTAATTGATTTTTATATAATATGGATAAATAGATGTTGATAGATGAGTAGAAGACTGACGTAGCCTCTTTTAATGAGTAGGTAAAAATGAATAAGTTTGCATTTATTTTCAGTTTCCTGTCTGTGCTGGGCGACGTCGATGGCAAGCAATTTTTAATCTTAACAACAGTCGGGAACTATTCCCTATTCCCGCTGCTTTTTCCAAAGAATTTATTCTCCATTAAGTTTTTTATATTATTAACGCACATAGCTTTAGCTTTTGTTAACGTTCGAACTTTATATGAACCCGCTAAGGTTAAAGGTGGTAGAAGAGTGAGAGTACTTCGTTTACCTATGTTAATGCAAATAGAGTCTTTATACCTCTATGGTCTGATAGTTCTATGTGTTTATGAGAACGGAATTCACGTTCTCTGGGGCTTAGACAAGACCTTACCGTTTTTACCGCTGATGCTCACTTCTGTTTATTGTTCATTAGGAGTGATATACGTTTGGCTTCGGTACTACTATTATTTCTTAACGTTCAATGTTAGTCAAGTTCCTACTTTATGTTCAGTTAACTTAGCACAAAAATATAAGAAGACGAGTTAAATATGTATAAGATATTGTAATATGAACAAGTAAGGCAGTATTGTCTACTGCAGCATGTGCGACGTGCATGAAACGGAAGACCATACAAAGAGAGAGATAAAATCCGTTCATAGTTATTTTACCTGTGACAGGAGCAATTTAACAGCAATCTTATTGTGACTTGGAATAAAGATCACAATGATTTTGACAGACTTGTCAATGGTAGCAACCTTATTAGAATGTGAATAAAGATTATATTATTATTTTTTGCTATTTTGTTTTATAAATACCTACACAGCGCCCCGCTGTCAATGTCATTCAGACACCAAAAGATTTAGATTCCGTCGACTTGCGTTGGTAGTGGTGAAGGCTTTGTTGGTATTACGTTTTTTTCGATTTTAGTGGTTTTTATTACTGTGAACTTCAATCGAGATTATTCTTTGTATTTGTGTTCATATAACTACCAAAGTGTACAAAGTCCGACGGCACGCCACTGTGCGCCGCCGTTGCAACGTGACGCTGCTGGCAGAATAGTCGACAGTTCGACACCGGCTCAATTGCCAATAAAAAAAACATTCCGACGACTGCAGAGCCGCGTTTGTAAGACTCTCTTCGTTGAAAGCAGCCTAATTTCAACTTCATGAACAAATATTTGTAAAAGAACAAAAATGTGTGGGTAGGTCACCTCGCTCTATATAACGCGCCTTGCACGTGCTGCGGTGACAATGCAGTCTATGTTATCATTCCACCAATTGTCGACGGAGAAGTTAGTGAGATTATTATACAGTAGGTATCACGAAACTAATTATGCGCCTCGGCAATATTCGTTTTTCCAGATTAGGTACTACCAATTACCGAACATAATACGATACGATTAAGGCTTGTATTCATGCCAACGACCTTGTGCATTTGGGCGGAGCTAAATACCCCTCTCCGCGCCACTCCGCCACCCGCATGCACCCGCATGCCAACGCTTTGCCTAGCAACACGAGGCGCTCCGCACTGAATTCGTGGACGAGTGCGTGGATGATATAGACACGGACTTTAAACGATCGCATTTTTAATTTATTATATTAAAAAATATACATGTTTTTAAAAAGTAAGAAAACCAAATCATTTTCGTTTGTATTGCAAAGCACTAGATATTTTTTTTCATATTCTTTTGATAAAAAATGAAGGAGTAAAATGGTTTCATCTCAACGATTTGGAGGTGATTTGGTGGTTTTTTTTCTTAATAGGTAATATCGATAGAAAAATTATGGCTAAACCAAATTACGAATCATATCATGTAGATTACCAACTATTTTTTCAGATGTAATTTCTCTGTAAGTTCCGGAGAAAAGCTGCTTCATCTGCACGCTGTTTTTAAGCTTTTTTCGAAAGAGTAGCCTTAAGAGCCTGCGCGCACTAGCGATTTAAGTTGGCCGATAGTTGGTTCGGTAGTACAATTGTTAATCTTCAAGTGCACACACTGCCTTAAAACTATACTGATCCTCTGACCGATCAAACTATCGGCCAACTTGAAATCGCTAGTGCGCGCAGGCTCTAAGACGTATTCGTATTTCTAAAAATAAACGAAAATAATTGAGTTGCATAATTGGTTTCATACTGTCAGCTTATTCGTAGTCAGAACTGATGATTTTAAATAAATGTAGATTTAAGCTAAGTCAAAGATCGCTTGTAAATTAATTGATGTGATGGGCTTGTAAATATTGCTGTCTTAAGACACAAAGAGGCATAATAAACGTTTTATAAATTGAAGATTGTTTTTATTTTGAAATGTAATTCGAAACCCTAATAATTCCCGTTTTCCTCTTCTAAAAATATGAGTGAACACTGATTTAAGAAAAATTTGGAAAATCCAAAAGTGCACGACTAATGGTCAGTGTGTGGTCATTTGATCGTATAAAAAACCATAGAACATAAATAGATTCTGATATTATGTTCGTTAGTTGTTTATGAATTATAATTAAACTACATACCTACTTAGTAATAAAAGCGCCATTTTCAATAGGGTTCCTCTGGGTCAGAGATGGTGGAAAAATTTTCCTTCCAATATTTACTAACGAAATATTTGCATTTTTGGCTATATTATTTATTGAAATAAAAATTCTCGCGCTTCTCTTTCTTTTCTATGCAGTCCGACAGTGATCGCGCTTTAGGTCATGTAAGCCCCCATGCTTCGCATTAGGAGTCGTGCTGTCGTGCAAAAATTTTTTAAGGTTCGAAAAAGAAGCGCCATCGTTATCGCGATGCTTTACTAATAGACCAACTTAGATGCAGCGCTCGCCGACCACTGCCGCGGCATCGCGGTTTTTAGAGATTTATTCATTGCCCACACAGCACACAATGTCTAAAGAATATCTAGTAAATATCTTTTAAATATTCATACAAACATCTAGGAGACATCTGCTGATATTTACAAGTACTATAGTAGATATCTAGAAGATGACTCTATGTCCGCCTCCTAAATGTCTTCTAGACATTTTAAATGCACATCTACTAGACATGTCTTCTAGATGTCTACTAGTAAACTTTAGAAGATATCTTCTAGATTATCTAGTAGTGTAAGGGATGTCGTCGCCGGAGGATTTATTACACAACGTACAGAGTATAATTGTATATATATAGGACGAATCCACACAACTAGGTATGAGCGTTATTTCACGTCACTAGTTACAATAACTGCTTATGGGGCATGTAACCGAATCACTAGTTTCGAGTCACACATAAACTAGTGATTTTTGTAACTAGTTACATTACCAATGCAGTGATCGAATGAAAAGCGAGACACGAAACAAAAGTACGTTGCGAGTCGTTTCTACATGGTTACTACTCTGTGCCTGTGTGCCTACTTCTTTGTACTGACCGGCAAAGCGAGCCGAGACTTCCCGAAATCACGAGTGATGACACGATGAAATCCGAACATGCACACACCAAGTCGCCAACTACGAAAATGATGCGTATAATTTTCATACGTATTACTTAGGACTTAGAGATTAATTTAGATTGGTCATTATTTTTAACCTTCGACGGGCGGTGTACGAACACAAATTTGAAATTGTATTAGTATTTGTTTATGATTACTTTGACAAGTAAACCTTGTTTAGTTCGTTGGTGAATATTGCACAAGTATGTACCTATGTATGTTGCATTTATTGTGAATGTGACTTCCATGCATGTTTTCGTAATATTTTTGAATAAATTGTGAATAGTGTAGTACGTATAAAAAAAACTGTGAATAAATAACTTTTTCGTCATGTCTCGATGCAATTCGAGTGTCCTGTGGAAGTTCTTCCAAAAACTACGTAATGAAAAAAAAGCAAAAAAAAAAAACAAAACAAAAATAACAAGAAAAAAAATGCAACAAGTGTGGTGAATCACTGAATAGAATATGACAAATAACTAGTTACAAAAATCACTAGTTTTCAAAACAGGTAAATGTTCGTTTCGCAAATACTTCGGTAACACCTTTTGAATCACTGAATAGAATATGACAAATAACTAGTTACAAAAATCACTAGTTTTCAAAACAGGTTACGCCTCTATAGTAACTAGTTACGTTACGTTTCGCGAAAATCACGTAACGACCCATACCTACACACAACCCCTTCCCAGAAGGGACGAAGGAGGGGGAAAGGTGTCCTCTAAACCAAAAAGGACACTAGGTCTAGAGTTAGGCTAACTAAGTAGCGATGTCCCGTGTGACTATTCCAAGGTAGGACGTAATCCACGGATGCACCACTAGTTCAGTTTTCTCAAATAAAATAAAATATACTAGCGGAGGTCATTAACCATCGGAGAATCTCGACACCGCGATTCAGAAACGTGACGTTTTGCGTCAGCGCCATCTAGCGTAGAGTTGCGACATGTTGTAGTGTCTCTCATAAGTAATAGGTGGCGTTAGTAGATTAAAAAATAAGGTTTGCTACAGTAGGAATTTAGCAAAATATCTTCTAGATGATTCGAGAGTGTAGTATAGACATCTTCTAGATTATCTGCTATATGTCTAATAGAAAGTATGCTGAATATTTTCTAGACGTCTTCTAAATGATTCAAGATATCTACTAGACGTTATGCAATATCTTCTCTAAGAGATGATCAGCTGTAGATGTCTTCTAGATATTATGTAATATCTTAACTAAGAGATGATTTCAAGACCAGTTGTAGATGTATACTAAACGTTCCATTATGATCTTAGATATCTTAGATTTCAGTAGACTAATATTGGATATCTACTAGATATTATGTGCTGTGTGGGTGTACAAGTGTTCATAATTAGAAGGTCAAGTTTTTAGAGGATCAGCTAAATATTTCCCTTCTCGGAGTTGGTCTACTCAACTGACTGTTTGATTGGTAGAGTCACTGACCTCTATTAAATAAGTACATATAAGTAATACAGGTTAGCGGGTAGAGAGTACTTTATTTTTTTTAAGTAACTAAGTAGGTAGGTAAAAAGGTCAATTTATTCGGCTAACATCATTGACTTATATATTACGAGTATGATGACCACTCGTTCGTCAACCTGACGCGTAAAATTTTTTGGACCATGTTAAGAATTATTATAATTTTAATAATAAAGCTGAAGAGTTTGTTTGTTTAAACGCGATAATCTCTGGAACTACCGGTCAGATTTGAAAAAATCTTTTTGCATTTGATAGCCCAATTCTTGAGGAAGGCTATAGGCTATTTAATATCACGTTATGACCCTTAGGAGCCGAGCAAAAAGAAAAAAAGTCAGAATGAACGCTAAGCGAATACGAAGTGTTGCGACGGGGTGGGGGTACAAGAAATTTCACGCGGACGAAGTCGCGGGCAGAAGCTAGTTAATTATATACCTAGGTAAATAGAAATAAAACTCCATATTGTTTTACATAGGTAAGTTTTTCTACGTCTGTTATTATAAAGATGCATATATTTGTAAGAACAACGTAGATGTCTTGTATTTGTCTAATACAAGACAAACTCGAAAGGACACGTACGCGTGTTTACACGGAATAAAGTGAAGGCGTGCGTCGATCGCGGCATGAATATTCATAGCAGGCTATACAGCCGTCGCGCACCTTATTACACGCAAACTTTGAGGTGCGAAATGACACTCATGTGTTGTCATTGATGCAAATATCTTCTGAATTCGTAAAGGTACCTACCTAAGTACCTACTTTAATACGTGTAATTATTTTACTCTACGACGAAACCGCATAAATCTGTCTGAAATTTACGCGACTGACGTCACTGAAACGTTATTTATGAAAGTAAGTTAGTGTGTTTTCCTAGAGAGCGTTTTTGACACCGTAAAGTCAAACTCCGCTACCGAAAGATTTAAATCGCTAGATTTTCCCTCACCATAGGAACTTGTCACGCTAAAAAGTGTCCATAATGAGAAGAATGAGCTCGCACATTATTAAATAGCGTTTCCATGACAATCAAGTCAAGTCACTGTCGTTGTGTGTTAGAGAGGTGTCAAAACGAAACAGAAACGCGAATATGCGTGAATCTAAATTCGAAACACACTATGCCGAAGGTACGCGACCGAAGTTCGGCATGATTAGGTACGCCTGCAATGCTATTTAACGCAATGTAATTTCGGCATAATGTGTCAGTAATTCAAATAGCATTGCAGGCGTAATCATGCCAGCGGTGGCGACCTCTCGCGTCCGGACCTGGTGCAAGCCATGGTCCGGGGCGAGAGGGAGTGGGAGGCAGTCACCTCCTTCTGCGAAGCAGTCATGCTAGCGAAGGAGGTGGCGGGACGGATGAGGGAGAGAGCCTCCCGTCCCAGCCGCCGCGGGAGACGCTCCGGGCGTCGGGAGCCACGGGACGACTCCCGGCCACCGTAGGCGCGGGCCTGCGGGCGGAGAGTAATGGGTAGCTCACCGTCCGATCAGGACCAGGCCTGTGCCGGACGGCGCGTAGGTACGTGTTCCACGCACGAGGAACACGGGTGGGTTTTAGTCAGTAAGAGTCTGACACTCCCTTCCGCTCCACCCAGAGCGGGTCATGCCGAACTTCGGTCGCGTACCTTCGGCATACTTAGTGTGTTTAGAAACTTAGGAATTAAATCTGCTGTTGCTATTATTTCAGTGGTAACGGCTGCGACTTACGTGTTGTAGGCTCAAACCCAGTCAGGCGCTTTAAGTACTTTGTGCAGATTATTTCGTCACCATTGCCTCAAAACGGTGAAGAAAAACATTGTTTTGGAAACCGGCATGTCCTAGAAACAAAAATTCGAAGACATGTGACAGCTACCAACCCGCACTGGGTCCGTATGGTGGATTACCGCCCACTCTCTCTCTCACTGAGAGGAGACCTGTGTCCCAGCAACGGGAACATTGTAGTCTGATTATGCTTAGGTATGCCTATGCGTCACTGCAGCAGTTATGAGGCGGCCACCGCTTTTCTAGAAAACTGTATCTTATGCAGCACGCATGGGTCAGTGGATTCGCATCTATCAACTTTACCTTACTTAACAAAATTGTGTAAATGGAGAAGTGATTAACATACCAATAATTAATACTTGAAATGTTGATGATGATGAAAACAAATCCAACACACTTATCGGAAAACGGTTACCTACATTTAAAAGGTGCCAAAATAAATCGACATTAAATAAAATAATCTAACGAGCTCCTGGATAAACATTAACGTTCCGAAATAATTCATGGTTTAATAATCGTCCAGGAAACGTGGAATATTTTTCCCGTTCACACATGAACAGATAGGTAAAGTTATTCGTAATAGGTTCAATCGCTCGATTCATTGGATTGGAAGTTTGAAAATAAAAGGGAAATGGAGCGGAAGGAGTTGTTCATTCAGATTGTGATTCAGCAATTTGTTACTTAACCCGCTGTTAGTTATTGCAATAAAAACAATCAATGCCACTGCGATTTTCATGATGTCTTCGCGGATGCCGCATTTCACGTTGGACTCGCCAAGTGAGTCGCCGCCACTACAATGTAAATTGAATGAACTTGCCAGGTGAGTTCACTAGCATTGTGTAAGGATAAAATGTATGTTTTGTTATTTATGTGGTCGTCTCAGTCTCTGTAACGTTTGTATCGGAAGTAAAAAGTGTGACGATTGTTCAGTGTGTTTCAACTTAGAAACATGGCAAAAACTGTAAGGATGTTGACGTAGTCGTTTTTCTTCAAGACACTGTGGCCGAGCAGTTGAAACGGACACCATGTTTCGACCGCGCGGCCATAGCATTTAAGGTCTGAAGGTCGTGAAGTTCAAACATTAGGACTTCATCCATATTTTCTTCGAAATCGTATCAGTGGTTAGCAGAAAGAATGAGACTTCTACTAAAGCTCCGTTTAAGAGAACTGCGTGGCCGCGCGGTTCTCCACGTTTCGACCGCGTGGCCATGGTTAAACCTTTACGACTTTCTGAATATTGGATCTACGAATTTGCGAGTTTCATTGTTAGTGTTTTACAAATTACTTCGTAATGTTGACGTAGTCGCTTTTCTTCTACGACACTGTGGCCGAGCAGTCGGAAACGGACACGAAACATGGAAAACCGCGCCGCTACGCAGTTCTCTTAAACGGAGCTTAGTAGAGGTCCCATTCTTTTTGCTAATCACTGATACGATTTCGATGAATAAGTATGTAGATAAACTCATCCCAACTACTAAACCCTTCATTGTGCGTGGTGTGACATGCACTAGGTACCTGCCAATTGGTAATAAATTATGACTATGGTCCGTAGAGCTGGGCCTGTAGAATAATAGTCAGGTCTATAGAAATGTATATCTTTGGCAAGTTATATTGCAGTGGCGTCCTAGTGAATAAGTAGGTTAGTACCTACCTAGGTAATTACTTTTTTACAGGATGGCCTGAAGCATTGTCAAATTAATACAACAATTAATTTAATATAGATAAATTTAATGTATAACATGTAAGGTAAGTTTATAATAATAAAGTATAAGTACTAGGTATAAATTCAAAGCATACGGTACATCCATAACATTAGATAAATTAAAAAATAACTAAGTCTATCAACGCATCTCCCCCCAAATGTTGAACTTATTAAATTACCTATTTATAGCAGGCAGCACGAGCGTAACTGGCTTTGTTAATCCACAGTATAATAAAGTAAGCAGTATTATGTCCTCACTTCATACAAAACGGCCGAAACGACGCGCTGCGAAAAGCGAAATGTGAAAGTAAACAAAGTGGCTAATGTAAGTATATTGTTTTGTATTTAATAATAACAAACACAGCCATAGAACCCACCGCACGATTTTTTATTCGACAGCAAAAATTCGATAATTGATACTACATAACTACAAATTATAGTGCTAGACGTTGCTGCAATCACTAGTTCCATCTGTCAAAAAACGGTTAACCTAGTGGACAGAGTGTAATAAGTAGGTATATATAACTTCCTTGACATGTAATCAGTAGGTAAGTACCTATGTTTATTTTTCCAGAAGGTAGTAGGTGTACCTATCGAAATCGAATCGAGCTGAAGTTAGTAAGGGTATTTTCTTACTAACTTCAGCTCGATTCGATTTCGATACACCTACTACCTCGAGCTAAAGTTAGTAAGCTCGATTCGATTTCGGTCTGTCACCGAATGTTTTTATCGTGCGTTCATCGATCAAAAATACGTTATAGAAATCTAAACTAATCATCCCTTAATAATTCATTCAAAATGACTTGGTGTAAAATGCATTTTTTTCTACATAAAACCTTGCCGTAGGTAGCTAATGCAATGCCATTTCATTGCATTTTTGATCGCTGGACGCACGCTAAAGACTTTCGGTGACAGACCGAAATCGAATCGAGCAGAAGTAAGTAGGTAGGTGTATTTTGTTCCTTTGAAATAATCAAGGTTATTGGCGAGACGTAATACTAAGTACTTACTTTATTATGCTGTCGTTGTAGTTAATCTAATCAACCTGTTTTGCCAGCGTCGACGCTGGATCTGGCTCACAGGAAGGACGTCTTCTGGCACTTCAGGAAAATCTGATGGCAAGGTCGGGCTGCAACAAAACTTAATGATAAAAAAAATATGACCTGTGCTTGGAGTTACTTTTATTGTTCCGTACCCAAAGGTTGGCAACAGGACCCTAATTACTAAGCTGTCCATCCGTCCGTTCGCCTGTACCTATCTCATGAACGTAATACCTAGGTAGACAGTTGAAATTTTCACTTTTTTTTTAGTGTGTAAGTATTTCTATTGCCGCTTTAACAATAATAATAAATTGTGTAACACACTTTCAATCACAATCTGAATCATTTTGAAGGATATTGCGAATCCATTGCTTTCATTATGTTCGAAAAATTTGCTCTGCAACGTAAATAACGCGATGAATGTTGTTGTGAAATTGTCAATGAAATTAAAGCCATTGCAACGTGTTACGCAATAGCCCCACGGAACACAGCACCTCTGCTTGATGGCAAAAAACGGTGGCGGTAATACTTCCCTAGACGAGCTTCCTCCACAATATGTGCTCTACTG
The DNA here is from genome assembly GCA_948474745.1 of Oligia latruncula. Classification (NCBI taxonomy): domain Eukaryota; kingdom Metazoa; phylum Arthropoda; class Insecta; order Lepidoptera; family Noctuidae; genus Oligia; species Oligia latruncula. The sequence continues at coordinate 10,272,022 of OX419688.1, forward strand.
CCAACGCTCAATTAACACACCAAGTTGAAGTGACTATGGACAAGCAAGTCAGATTAATACTCAGAAGAGCGACGAGATGACGCGAGGGCCCACTGGAGTCGCGGCCACGCGTGTTAGCATTTTGTAGCAAAGATAAACAAAATAGGTACAAACTCTAAAGGGTCTCTCGGTGGTAGTAAAATTTCAGGGTAGAACCTCTGAATCGCCTGCGAAGATTTTCCCGTCATGCTTTTGAAGCTACCGGCAGTGCTTTGGGACTTGCTCGATGACTTGGACTTGACTTGTGCCTTGGACCTGTACATTAGAATATATTTATTTATTTGTCGCAAATTGATTTTGTGTGGGCAACTAACACCCTTACACATTTAAAGTAATGTGTGAGCTCAATGTCCTCAGTACCTATGGACACTTTTTCGCGTGATTAGAGTAAGTACGATGAGGGCATCTAGCGATTTAAATCTTTGAGCGGCGCCGCGGCGGTGTTTGACTTTACAGTGTCAAAAACGCACTTTAGGAAACACACTAACTTACTTTCTTAAACAACGTTTTAGTGACGTTATTCACCGGTAAATTGCGGACTCTATACCTACATGTTCTACTACTACAGTTCCTAACAACTACAGTTCCTAAAATACCCTAGGCTGATAAAATTTTCGTTTTTCCTAATTATGTTAAATATTGATGTGTGCGGTCACCGCTCTTCTAGGAAACCGTAGTTTTAGTGCCTACTGAAAGGTACACATCGTGACACTTTTAAGACACATCGTGATTCAGAGAAAAAGGTGACAAAGAGTCTACAGGGAAGAGTGAGGTAGGACAGGTACCTATAAGTGACAGATACAACGATCTAAGTACCTACATACACAAACTTTTTTAGATTTGATTGTACTATTCCATGCTTTACTTTAGATCTTATTTAGTGTGCATTGATACTAACATCGAACCTTTAGATTTGTCACCTAGCTGAGCAGGTACAGAGATGGGATTTAGCATTATGTCGAATAAACAACGTCGCATGCCAATAATACCCACTGTCAGATTCGCTTCCTGCAACTTATGCTCTGGACCAGCCACGATGAGATATAATTTATAAAGCCGAGCGGTTATTCTTAAAAAAATAAAACAAACTTTACTTTATAGAAAAATCTTTTTCTACCTCTCTCTCTCTCTCACAAGTACCTAAATATGTACAGTCAACAAAAGAGATAAGTATGTAGGATCGTCGGATATAGTGTAAGTTTAGTAAGAAACCGATGGATGTTCTCGAATAAAATTTATTTCTATTAATAGAAAACAAACGGTTCATTTATCAAATTAAATTTCAGTCTACACCATCCATCGGTTTCTTACTAAACTTCAACTATATCCGACGATCCTGCATACTTATCTCTTTTGTTGACTGTACATACACCAATGCCTAACTAACCATTCGGGAAATGCAGGCTTCATGTTAAGTATGTTGTTATGCTAGTAAATCATGTTAGTGGGAAATAAAAAAGAAGTCGGTGGCAAAATCCGAAATTTCAAAACCGAAGACAGCTACTTCCGAAATTAAAGTAAATTTTCACTTTATAGTGTTTTTTTTGGAAGTCGGTTGTTTGTTTTTGTAAAAAGTTTTTTTTTAACTTTTTCCAAAACCAAATCGCTACTTATAGGTGCGCATAATATTTCAAGAACTCGATTTCTCTAGGATCCCATCATCAGATCTTGACCTGATGACAATGGAACCACCTGAGAAGTATACCTTTTCAAACAAATATAAAATAAAAACAAATCGGTCAGCCGTCGTAATCGAGGAACATACATAAAACAAATCCGACGAACTGAGAACTTGCCCCATTTTTGAAGTCGGTTAAAAATAATGACTAAAGTCTACTACTAAGTAGATACTAAAATGGTATGAACTTATTTTCCTTACTTTTCATACTTGACAACTCCTAATCCCATCATACGAAAATCTATCGGCCGCTGACAGAACACCTCGTTCATAAGCGGGGAGCGAGTGTTGACCTTCTTCTCGTACAGCAAGCAAGTGCCCAGCAACACTTTGCGCTTCTCCGGCGTCATTTGTGCAATGTATCCTGTTTTATACCTGTGCTCCACTGTATTAAATATATCCGTCTTAAATACACGATGGCATTCCAGTTCTGAAATAAATGACTTTTTTTTGTCAAGCCTTTACTGTCCCACTGCTAAGCAAAGGTTTCCCCCAAGTCTTTCTTGGAACTCTTGTTTCGGGCCACCTCGAAACAGACCTCGCATTACGCGTCCGGTCATCTCGCAACCGTTTTCTGGGCCGACCTCGGTGGCGCTGTCCATCTTCAGGCACCCATTGTATGGAGACTTTTGCCCAGCGGTCATCCTGCATGCGGCTGATGTGACCAGCCCAATCCCTTTTGAGTCTGGCAGCCTTTTATTTTGGCCTACGTTTATTGTAGGTACCCGTTTTATTATATAATAAAAAAATCTGGTTGTTAATAAAATAGACGTGTAACGGTTACCTACCAATTTGACGATAGTTTTTTCGTCCCAGAGCCAAGTAAACAATTCGGACGGACACATGCGCGAACGTTTCAAATAATCGTGCATCCTTATCCGATAAAGACCGTCGTTTTTTATTCGAACCCATATGATGGAATTTTTTCATATCTCCACCACCTATATAGGTAATAGGTAAAATAAGAATATTTGTTAATGGGACAGCACCACATTTAAACTCCAGGACGGAGTCATCTGAGACAGTCCACCTGAGCAGGTTTTCTTTGCTTCGGAAGTTCGGACTCCCTAAATCCGAAATCTATTTAAAGATTTCCAGGTAAGCCAAGACAACTCATGAACAGGTGCGAGATGGAATGAAATAAAATTATGAGTCACTGAACAATGAAGTTGTTTATAATCAAAATATTGTATTTTTCATATATACCTACATGGGCACTTATGAAACGGCAGAAGCAAGTTGCGCGTTTCCAATTGGTCGTTTTCTATGGAGAAGCGCCGACAAGAATCTCCACGGTTAGATAATTTTTTTAAAATAATTGGCTTTTACTATTTAGAAGCCACTTACCAATGAGCAATACACAATATTCCTTAGCTACTAAAACTCTTAGATCAGACAAGTTACGACTGAACTCGTTTTCCAATATTTCGCAGCTATTGGTTCTTATTTTTGTTTCGCGTTCTAACATGCGGATGGCCATTTCATCTGCTACCTAAAAAAGTAACACTGGTTTTTAAGAGATTTCTAATGAGAATAATTGTATAATTACCTACAAGCTTTGTTTTTGTTTTCCTTTAACCTGAAAAGGGGTCATTGTACTTAATCATAATTATAAACTACTTTTAGAATAGAATAGAATACTCTTTATTATGTGTACAGATTTTCCCAATTAACTTTGAACACCTTATACTTTAGCGATAAAGGTGAAAATCTATTAAAGAAATTTGACAGATTGTAGTAGCTTGATGTGCTGGCGTTTGTACAACATACGAGTATATGGACTTCGGAGTTCAGCCCGATTCAAACTTTATGGCAGCTCGGAACACGAGTCCATAGAAATGTAAAAAAACAGGAGAAGTGACAAGGGGGCGTGTCTGTAGGTATCCACGCGTCATGAGCAACATGAGCCTGTACTAGGCAAATGGCCGTCTCCGCGAATTTCGACCGTGATCGTGTTAAAATATAAAGATGTAGAGTTGTTCAGTGGTATCCTGTAAAAACCGAAGCCAAAATAAATACTTCGTATCTTATGGAATAACTAACCATATCACAAGTAAAAGTATTTTACTGTATTTGTCAATGTTGAATCTATAATTATATGTGAGAACGGTGCGAAAAGTGTATCCGGTTAGACTGAAAGCCGACCCCAACATAGTTGGGAAAATGCTAGGCAGATGATGATGATGATGTGAAAACGGTGTAAAAAGCGTCCAGAGTAAAGCAAATAGTAACAAAACAACAATCTACTATATATCTATACTAATATTATAAAGCTGCAGAGTTTCTTTGTTTGTTTGTTTGAACGCGCTAATCTCTGGAACTACTGGTCCGATTTGAATGATTCTTTTAGTGTTGGGTAGTCCATTTATCGAGGAAGGCTATAGGCTATATAACATCACGCTACGACCCTTAGGAGCCGCGCAGCGTGTGACACCGCGGGGAACAGCTAGTCTAAATATAAAATAATTAAAAATAAGCCGACGCAGCTAAGTGATGACCAGCAGCCCCTACTGACGCCATGACGGCGCCCGTTCACGAACATGACGCATAGATCCGCACCATTCAGCTCAACCATTTTGAAGGGAGCTAAATGATTCAACACACACGCCACCGTCAGCGAGACATTTGTGTGAGCTTGACATACTATGAGCCGCTAGGGCACATTCGAGTCAATGATTACCCGGTAGATGGTATCTCTATAGTACGTACATAGAACATAAAGTTTAAATCGGGTTGTAGGTACTAGGGTTTTACTAAAGGACAAAACCAGAATCCCGCGAAAAAAAAGCAGCTGTTCCATACATTTTGTCGATTTATGTGAACTCAAATCTCTCGATCTACCTACAAAATGTAAGTATTTCACTGATAGAAAGCTCCATTATTTCCAAGTCACTTATGTCACTGCTTATGCCCGGAAAAGGCACGGTTCCTGTGAGAATCTTGGCATGCAGTTGAAACTGTGGGACGCAGCTCTCAGCTCAGTACTCAATAAAGGTAGTCGCTGGAGTCTAATTTAGTGCCCGATTGATGGCATTAGACCCTCTTTTAAGTGGGTAGGTACCTATATTATTTTAATGGGACTCAACTGGCGAAATGTGGGTAGGTACTCCTTTCCCTTTGGAGAATACACGAGTGAAATTATATAATGTAACATTAGTTGGTACCTGTAAGTAGTAAGCACAGCAAAATATGAGTGCTCTAAGAAATCTTTCTGTGGTTGGTAGGTGTAGCATATCAATTAGCATTGGGCTCAGTATGCTGAGGGGTGCAGTATAAATTGCTATATCTTTAACATCCTAAAAGTTAATATATAATATTATGTATGTTTAAAAAATCTGTTAATATTTGATATTGAAAAATCAAACAACAGGCCTAAGGGCGCTTGTCCACCGCAGTCGTCACCAGGTCGTCACCGAGAAACGAGATTATTCGAACCGAACGTCACCGTCCCGGTGACGGCGATCGTTTGTCAACCGCGACCGAACTCGTGGGTTCGGTATGTTAGGATGAATATGAAACACAAAAAAAAAAGCCGCGCGAACGGCGCCAATGCGATGGCAGTGTGGACAAAATCAAACGTGATTTGTATTACTGGCATATCGGCCCGTCATATTCTCGGACCGAGTTCTAGCGGTCGCGCCGAACTATTCGAAACTTCGGCGGCCGGGATGACGGGGCGCTCGGGTGCCGGACGTGTGGTAGGACACGCGGCCATAGTAAATGTATGTGTCATCTCGTTCTCGTTCCGGCGACACCTGCGGTGGACAAACGCACTTACAAGTTCGTTTTTTAAACCCAGATAATTTGACATGTGTAATGTCAAACTTCTATACTAAAAAAAAAACAAAAGAGTTATCTGTCAGATTAATATCTGGGATTAAAAAACAAACTTAGTGGCATAGCCACCCGTTACCATTTTGATTTTTTTGAGTTACGGCGCACGTTCTGACTCGAATTTATGGATCACTATCCATATATTCCAGTCAGAACGTTACTTATACAAACAAGGAATGTTTGTACACATGGTGCCCTAAAGTGTCAGTGTATAATGTGTACAGACGCCAGGACATCAAGCTACCCGAAACTGTAAAATTTTCCCAATCAACTTTGAACCGTAGGTACGTCTACGCTTTAGCGATAAAGTTGAAAATCTATTAAAGAAATTTGAAAGATTGTAGTAGCTTGATGTGCTTGGCGTCTGTACCTGTATTTAGAGGCACAGTTCTCATAATTATAGCGATTTTGACTTCTGAATATTTTTTATTACTAAATGGGCCAGCTCTTGACCTTGATCACGCCTGATGGTAAGCGATAGATGAGGTCTATGATGGAACGAGCGTGCCCAGAAGATGCCTGTTCACTCTTGCTTTGAAGGCAGGGGGTTAAATGTGGGAGGGAACACAGATGCCGGCAGAGAGTTCGACACTTTGGCTGTGCGCATAATAAAAGTCACACTTAAGGGCATCATCAGGATCATTTTTGTTTGTTAAAGTGTCCTTATGCAGGGTGGCATCGACGCACAAACTGTAACCATGAATATTCAGCACGTGATTCTAGCCATAGCGTAGAAATTATACGCAAGTTATAAAAAAAAAATCTTCTGTTTCCTAGAAAGAAAGAAAGAAAGAAAATACGTTTATTTGCGGTAAACATGACGCAATAAAGAAAATAAACAAAAAAAAATAAGAAAGGGTTTGGGGAAACATGCGTCACATCCACGCAAAACGGCTATCGCTCAGCATTATGCTGCGACCCTATGCAAGACAGAGCCCCAGCGCTGGTTTTCAACTTTTCATAGAAAAGTGCAAGACCTAAGCGGTCATAACGTATGACAAAGCAATAAAAAAAAACCGACGAAGAATTTCAACGCAAGGGTGTTCAGAATCATGTGCTGAATCCATGGTAGATAAGAGGTTGTGCGTCGATGTCCCTGCCATCCTGTACCTATATGTAGATACCAGTTTCATCGGGCGCCGAAACTTTACAGAAAATTCAAAATAGCTATGCACCCCATCATCATTTTGAATTTGCCATACTAGCTGCCATAAAAAATGTTCGAACCTTCTTCTAGTTTCTGTACATACCTGTAAGGTAACCACATTTTCATGCCCCGGTTTCGGTTTTCTCTGATAGCGTCGCTTGTATCGAAGCTGAGAAGATAAATAACTATTGGGTAAGGAAAGTGAATTTGATTGCTTATATTTATTAAACCAACCGTGTTAGGAACACAGTGCTGCGCTACAAAACACAGGTCGCCGAAGTCACCCAAAAAGCAGTGGGCCGTGTAGGTACCTACGTTACCCCAGCAGGAAAGTAGCTCCTAGAGTGAACGAACAATTAGTGCGTAATCTGCTGTAAATGTGCGCCAAATAAAAAATTTATGCGCTTTGTCGTTTTGAAAAAAAAACGGAAAAAAAGATTCCTGTTAGGGTAACGTTTTTCCAGCAGGAAAATTATAAACGTATGATCGGAGAGAGAAATATTGTGTGCATGGGCAGAGAGGTTATATTTGTGCAAAAATGTGCGCTGAAAATATAATTTGTGCGTCTTCAGGTTTTCGAGATATTACATTTCCTGCTGGAGTGACGTTTTGCAGAGTCGCGTATCTCTAAAACCATTGTATGTGCGCCTGTGGAATAAACATACACGAGTAGCCCTTAATTTGTGCGTATTTGTGACAGAATTAGATTCAAGAAAATATTTATAATTTTCAAGTAATCGCGCTTTTTTGAAAACCCGAAAAAATATCACAGCGCCTGAATGAGAAAACGTACTTAGGTATAAGCGCACAAATTTTTTATTTGGCCCACATTTACAGCACATTACGCACTAATTATTCATTCCATTCTTAACACTCTAGGAGCTACTTTCCTGCTGGGGTAACGTACACGACTGGGCCGGACACAATTACCCCATGTCGAACAAGTCATGGGCCAAGTCTACCACCATCTGGGTCCCAGAGAACGCCTGGCAATATCGGGGCAGACCCAGAAAACGATTGCGGGACGTGCTTGACGCCTACAGATAAGATTGGCCCACACTAAATCAGGGCAGAGATTAGTGGAAAGGAAAGCCTGCCCTGCAGTGGGACAACATAGGCTAAAAATAATAAATAAAATAAATAATAATAATATTTATTTAACTTTAGGTAAGGCTATTCTAACCTGTTCAATTAAGTCAATGTCGTCTCTAAACTCGATAGCACCAGTCGGTGCTTTGGATCCTATTTGAATAGCTTCTACTTTCATCGGAGGCAGATCACTGAAAAATATTGTTCAATAGGTAAATGAACAGGTAGGTTTTGTAACTGCACCCTCTGGGGTTCTCAAACTAGTTCGAGCTTTTTTCTACTAAAAAGAAGTCTTCTTCATCCATATTATATTTTGACAAACACTGGACACGACAATACGCAGAACGCAGGCGCGTTCGAGTGCGGACAGCCAGCACGCGCGCGTTCCCGCACCCGCGCTCGCGCCCTAGTCTGGCCACTTAGTGAGTTTCGCAATAACCTCGTTGCATGCATTTACATATACATTAAGTACCTACATACGTGTATTTATGAAAAAATGAGTGATTTTATCAATACACTGAAATAAATAAAAATACTTTAAATGTGTACCTACCTAAGGTCGTATTGTTCTCATGTGGCGATCTTTACGTTTAAATATCTTTTAGGTATTTGTCCTCCCATTTATACCAGTTACATCGTGCGCCGCAATTTTTTTGGGCTATGGCAGCTTTTATAGAACAACGTTTAAGCTTCTTTGGGTACGGTCGTAGCAATAAAACACAGTATAAGTAAACAAAGTTGCAGCAACAGTTGCGCAACATTGTCTCCCGTAATGTCAAATGTTGCTGGCAACAATGCTGCACAACTTTGTCTGATGATGAATACCAGGCTTAAGGGCTTAAGTTTTTAAAGGATATTTACCTTACAAACATCAATGCTTTTGTATGGTCATCCCACACCCAGTGTCCATCCTCATACAGGCCTCCATACATTTCATCTTCGTCATCAGCCATTTTTATTTAAAAAAATTAATACCTTGTATACAAATGTTATTAAATAACCTTGGTACAGGTTTTTGGCAGACTTGCACTAAAGTGTTAAATGTGGTGTTACATGCTCCGGGACTTGCACCACGCATCAATTATATACAAGGACCTATCAAAATTGTAGTCTTTGCTATCAAAAAGTACTCTGTGTCAAAGGCTACAATATGTTTGTTTATAGGCAACTGATGCCAATGTCAAACGTCAATTTAAATATAAAAAAAAATCTTTTGATTCCAAAAAGTTTAGTTAATAACCTTTCGCAAAAGTCGTGTGATAAATATGATCCTCTTGTAGTGTAAAGCTTGATCTCGCTCTGTTGTTTTTTTCAGTGCTAAGTGCCGAAAGCAACATCGAAAGCTTGTGAGAGTTTCAATCTTCTTGTACTAATACTTTAATAATTTTCCAGGTCCAGGTCATCGTGCCATCTCTTTCTGGGCCGGCCTTGCCGTACATCTTCAGGCACTCATCATTGCGGCTGATGTGACCCGCCCAATCTCATTTGAGCCTTGGGGCAATCGTCTTTCCTACATCCAGTATGGGTTTAGAACGCAGCGTAGTGTTCCGAATTCTGTCCTGTGTTTTTACACCCAGAATGCAAGGCGGAACTGTTGCGACTCGGTGAGCGACCAGAAGACCAATTCCCGTAATTAAAAATGTTCAAAATCTAGTCGCAATCTCATCTCAGCGACAATCATCAAAAAATTTTCAAAAATGGAGGGAAATTAGAAGTATTTTTGACAGATTGCAGATTGCGACTGAGATCAGACTGTGAACGTTCTTAAAATTACGGGAATCGCCCTTCAGGTCAGGACACATAATATTATATGCAGGTATTGTATGTGGGGGATAATCTTTTGAACTACTGAAGCACTATTACCGAGTGTCATAGGAGCTTACTGTTACTTTCATGTTAAAATAAGAAATTTCACGCGGACGAAATCGTGGGCCGAAGCTAGTCTCAAATTAAGACCACGCTTTTCAAGGCCAAATTTTCACCAAAACTCAATGTTTTATAAGTATTTACGGCCGCGCACTGCACTAATTGTTTCATTCTCTTCTCCTATAAAAATTTGTTACCTATTAGTAAATATTTTCTAGGCTTTCTCTTACGCGTTTGTTATGTCAACCAGAGGAAGGCTTAGCGTGCTCTGGCTTTAACTATACTTAGCATCGAGTGTAAATATCGTGAAGCAACGGGGTGCATCTAATAAAGTCGTTCTGCAAGAGGGGAGGGTACTGAGTATCGAAAATCTTAGTTATAACCATTGATTTATTAAAAGGAGGGTTCTAACTAAGAGCATAAACATGTTTTATTAGAGTGGTAAATGTGACTGTTTGTTAAATATCAACTGTATTTTTCATTTAAATACATTTTTTTTTTGTTCAGTCAAATCGCGAAAATCGCGAAAAGTGAAATCGCGAAAAAAAAAACAGCTGTTCCCTATATTTTGACGAGTTATACGAACATAAATGTAGGGAACAGCTGATTTTTTTTTCACGATTTCAGGTTTGGTCCCATAGTAAAAGTTGTTCATAATGATGAGTACAATGACCTCTTAAGAGGTTGCTGGTGTTTTACCAATAACCCTGTATATATATATTTTTGGTAATTTTCACCCACGGTGAAACGAAGAGGAACCCGAAGAGGGGCCACTCGTCAGGGCTTTTGCCGGTAAGCCGACGACGTAGCGGCCAACAAGTAGGTTGCGGTACCGCTTGGGCGACATCGCAATTGAGGCGGGCCGCGATGTCGTATGGGAGGCATCGCGGCTGAGGGTTGGAGGCCGCGGTGGGAGAGGAGTGCTGGTATTGCGGTGCGCCGCTCTCCTCACCTTCCGCGGCCTTGACGGGGTCGCCACTGTCTGATGGCGAACGCGGTGGGGCCGCAGGGGAGGAGGAGTGTTGGTATGACGTTGGCCGCTCTCCCAATCCTTTGCGAACGAAAATTGGCAGGCGGCGGGGCCAATGACCTGACCCGTCGCAGGGGGAGCAAGGGTGCCCAGACACGGGGTCGTCTGGCGCCTATGTGCTGGTTTGGTCTTTGGGGTGGTCACGGCGTGCTATGTGTTCTGGTGCGCCGGTGATGGGGAGTACTCCCCAGAGGAGGGTCCGGTGACGGAAAACCGCGGCGGGCTCACGGATGAATGTTAACGCGTGCCCGTGTTCCCGCCGTAAGCGGCAGAGGAGGACACCGTGGAGTTTTAGTGGGTTAGAGTCCCACATAACTGCACTATCTCCCCGTGGTAGTGCAGAATGCATGAGCATTTCTCCACGTTAAAAAAAAAAAGTGGTTAGGTTTGCACGATTATATAATTTGACGTTAGCGAGCAGGAGGTGTGAAAAAATATTACTTAATAGTCCTCCAGGTCGAATTTCGGCCATGGCGACCAATCTCAGCGGAGACTATTAATGTGCACAAGCGTGTGCGCAGACACAGGTGCACTCTCCCTTCCCTCACTCTTATAGTCCGAGAGGACAGCAATTGGAAATTACCGAAGATCAATCAGGCGCAGGGGTATGACACCACCAACTTTCAACCTCTGGGCTGTTACTATGGAATTCCTAATGGCAAAACCTAATAAAACTTTGCCTGATCTTGGAATCGAACCCTGGACCCCACACTTAGCAGTCGCGTTTGCAACCACGAGACCAACGTGGCAGTAAGGTATAAGGTACTACCCAAAATATAAAACCCCTGTGCAAGTACCTACCGGCCTGTTACCCGGGCTTTATACAAAGTACCTTGATTCAATAGAAAACAAAATCTAAAGAGCACGCTACCGTATAAAATTGAGCTGAATTAACTGCACCGCATCAGATAGTGTTTTACAAGCGTAAATCAAATCGGAAACTTTTAAAACAGATGTACACAACACTAGCATCCAATGTCTTTTCCATCCGCTTTGCGAGCTCACGTAGCACAGTTTACGTCCGTGGAACACCGGTTTATGACTGCGGAGTAGATTGAACATCGCTCCCGACGAAGGATTATACCCGCTCGAAACGTGCTTCCCGACGAATAGGTATACTTCATCCCTGTATCAACACCGAGTAGCTTTTGATTTCATCGAATGCAATCGACTCGGTCTTTATTAAATTTCCTTGGCTTTTAACCTAGATATTCTGATGCAATAATAAATATCTAGTTCATCAGCGAAAGATGCTGAAGGTACTATGGCAATTTAAAAAGAACAGCGCGGCGGTGGTTGCTTTTAAAATGTGAACGTAGGTCGATCCCGTGGGAATAGCCTATATGTTAATCCAGGGTGTCAGCTACCTCCATACAAAATTTTATCAAAATTGATATAGCCGTTTGAGCGTGAAGAAGTAACAAACATATAAACACACACACACACACACACGCACACTCACAAACTTTCGCCTTTATAATATTAGTGTGATTCTGTGACGAATCTCACAATACTTAGTGTTTTTTCACAAATTATGTAATCGGTAGGTTTTAATCTTTTGAAAGGTGTCTGACTCTTAATTTAAACTAGCTTGAGCTCGCGGCTTCGCACGCGATGAGTTCGGAAATTATACCAAGGGAACGCACTACTGGTATAAAAAGTATCCAATGTCCAAACATCGTGAGGAAACCGGCATGTCCTAGAACCGAAAATTCGAAGACATGTGACATAGTCATAGTCTACCTGTAATCTTATCGAAATCCGTGCAGCACAGGTATGAAAAGTAACAGGCAGACATGGCAGAGATACTTTCGCATTTTTAATGTTGAATATCTACCTATTGCACTTTACAATTTAACAAAAAGTAAATTAAAACGGCTTTTAAATTCGTAAAACATGTTTGCTAATATGACTGCCTTGCTGGTCTAGGGATTCTACTTCGCAAGCGCGACCACTTAGAGCATGCGCCTTTTTTTTTTTTGCGGATGGGAAATCATATAATCAGACAGACTCAGATTCAGAGACACTCTGAGTGTCAGACTCTCCTTCCTTAGCCCTTTATGTTCCGGGCCAGCGGTAACCCTTTCGGACTATCCCGCTGACCCGGCAGGCTTCGGCCCTAAGGGGCCCCTTCGTTGGGGTCTTCTGCCTTGGGGAGGGTTTCTTTTATCAGGAATTTCTCAGTAGTGAATTTCGCACCTCGGCCTTTTTCGCCCCTTTTACATGGGACATAAATATAACTAGCGAAATGTGGGTGTACCTGCCGAACCGATCCAGGAATACAGGCGTGATGCTGTGTACCAAATGTTTGAATACCTACACCATAGTTTGTTTTGACGTTATAATAAATGAATGAAACTACAGTTGAGTTTCCATTTCGGTAGGAGTGAAACATGCAAAATTAAATTGGAAAAAATGTTCATCGAGTTAGAAGTATGTTCGGTTTACCAGTTACACGTTCGGTTTGTTTGCTGCGCTAACTGTTAGTGGAGCAACATTCCACCTGTATGTGAATACTGAAACTACTGGTTTATTACTTCATAGAGTTCATAGCATCATCATCTGCCTAGCCTTTTCCCAAGTATGTTGTGGTCGGCTTCCAGTCTCACCGGATGCAGCTGAGTAGGTACTAATATTTTACATGGAGCGACTGTCTATCTGACCTTCATAACCCAGTTACTAGGTAGGTAATACGATACCCCTTGGTAAGACTGGTTGTCAGATTTTCGGGTTTCTGAGAACCCGTAACCCCCGACTGCCAAAACCACGAATGACAGCCGGGACTTTCCAAGGCACGGAGGGATACTGAATTCTTGATATGTTAGGGCTAATTCTTGATATGTTAGGCTAACCTGATCCATTTATTTTTTTTATTTTTTTTGATATATGTAGATCTATTTTGTTATATACAGGATACTTATTTATTATGGGCACGCAAGGACTATTTGGCGTGAATATCCACGTTGATCAAGTAAGTTTTCTTATCTGGGAGATTAACTCATTTATGTGCGAGACATTGGTTCTTTAATTTCTGTTATCCTAAATAACTCGGAGTTAACAGCCAACTCAGGGTTAGTCAATAATTCATATTTCGCCACCAAGAAAAGGTAAACCTTGAAGTTAAACTTTAGAATATTTTCTAAACCCACCGATGTGGGAGAGCAGAAGACAACAACATCTGTCGTAATTGCTGATTGTATACCATGATTACCTACACGGAAAGGGAACCCTGAATAAGCAAGGGAAACTGAATATTTACGATAATTACCGATGTTGTATGGTGTCGTGCGCTCTCAAAACGGTGAAGGAAAACATCTTGAGGAAACCGGCATGTCCTAGTACCAATAATTGGAAGACATGTGACATCTACCAACCCGTACTGGGCCCGCGTGGTAGATTACAGCCCACTCCCTCTCGAAGAACAGGAAGCCTATGTCCCAGCAGTGGGAACATTGTGGGCTGATTATGGTGTCGTGTAACGTGCTGCTGTGCTTGACTAGACTTCTCTAAGTCATCTGAAAATGGATGATCCGCTAATGGACAAATAGTTTCCTTCACAAACCTTCATATTTAAAGCTATTTATGAAAATTAGGGACTTGACAATGCAACAGCATTTTCCATTGCTTTCTTTTTAGATAATTTAGAGAAACGGCAAATGATTATCTACAATGGCCGGCCCTCACATTTTGGTAACTTTAGTTATGTTCCTATTAATTACTTTGTTTCGGGCCTCTAAAAGCTTTGCGAAGCGAGCACTAAAACTCAATGGGCCGCAGGTGCCCCCATTGGGCTATTACAAAGAGAATGTTTCATATCAAACAGTTTTTTACTGTATTCACTAACACTTAACAGACTGAACTATCATCTCTATAGGTACAAGTATTTTAATAATTGAGCACCTTACTTTCTGAGAATTCGATTCCAGTTTCAGCTACACACGCAACGATTAAGGAAGTGGAGCGTAAACGATACATAGGTACAGAATTTACTTTGAATGTTTTAATGGTTCCCTGTTAGTAACCGCGCTAATCCCCAACCGTGTGCTAAACTAAGTAGATACTCATTTGATCACATGGCAGAGCGCACACGATCAAAGCAGCGCATCGCAGCCTTGTGTGCGATCGTGCGTGACAGCCAATTCAATGAATTAACACAAGTGACATACATGCTCAAAATTTTATATTTATTCAAGTAAAAATGTATGGCAACTAAGGTTATTCACTCACAACTTTTGGACATATTTGGTACACTTTACATGTCTGGAACTCACTCTGTTTTTCCAAACTTTCCCTCCAAATGCGGGTAGAAGTTGTAAGTGATTTTATTGTCCATTCTGCAAAGTAAAGAAAAAGAGCACGGACCGATAAGTAGACTAGCACTATGCACTTATTTAGTTTCTCACAACTTCTGTACCTAGGTTCAGTGAGCTGTTTTTCTACACAATGGAAAGCTTAACGTTGTCTTACTCGGCCGTCCCTTTGTTTGTTTGGCCTGATATTCAAACTCTATTGACTGTACCGCTTAAATTTACATGTGCACACTGCACATACTAGTGCGCTTACAGCTTTTAATACTCACTCGTGAGCTTGCTCAGTTTAAAACATACACACAATAGCTTTTATCCCGAATTGGAGATAACTCAGAGCATTTTATAAGTTTTAAGGTCCGGAGTTGGATGCACTAGTAACATTAACATAACTTTATATTCAGTGAAGCCGAGAGCAAACTTACTAGTGACGTCGTAAATTCTGCCAAACTTACAAACACGCTGGATGGAGATTCCGATTTGCAAGTTATAGCTGTCCATGAATTATAATCATGAATAAGAAGTTGAAATATGGGATATCATAAGTCGCGCGCCGATGAATCCCACAATTTTTGAGGAACTGCTACTTCTGGGGTAGTGGTGACTTGGATTACGTTATTGAAATATAGATCATGAACCTATCACGCAGATCTACATTACATAATCAGCCTAAAATGTTCCCACTGCTTGGACACAGGCCTCTTCTAAGTAAGCGAGAGTGGGCCGTAATCCACCACGCTGGCCCAGTGCGGGTTTGTAGATGTCACATGTCTTCGAATTTTTGGTTCAAAAGACTTGCCAGTTTCCTCATGATATTTTCCTTCACGATCGATTCGAGGGTCCGAACCTACGACCTACAATTCGATAGTCGCGGCCGTTTCCACTGGGCCAACACTGCTGTGATCTAAATTAAATATAAAATTATTGTATTATAGAGGTCAGTGGACGATGGGACGAAACCCTTATTTAAAAAGTTAAATGAACAAATAGTAAATACAAGGCTTTTAAGTAAACGATATTCTAATCTCTTTGGCTTAAATTAATTTAAAAAAACTTAAGTCAAATACAGTCCATTCCTTCCACGGTTATTTTACCTTTGTTAGCAGCAACCCAATATCAACCTTATTGTAACGACAAATAAAGAACTCTATTAATTTAACAAACCTGTCAATGACAGCAACCCAATAGCAACCTTATTACAACGGCAAAAAAGGTCATTGTGATTTTGACAGGGAAGCAAACTCAGAGGTAAAATAATTGTGGAATGACTGTAACGCGTCTGACACTACGTGTGACGTCGACGAAACTTATGACAGTGACATTTGCTACGCCTTTACATTTAGTATTTTTATCTATGGCCTGCTATGGCCTTTTATATGTCCATACAACGTTGAATTGGAATTTGATATTTTGCATATATTTAATCTATTTATATCTTGTGTTTAATTTTCATAATAATTTTAATTTGTAACTAATCTTAAAACATGGCAGATGATGACGATGAAGGAGTTTTTGGAGGAGCGTTTGAGGATGGCCACTGGGTTTGGGACGAGAGCACACAAGCATTATTGTTTATGAGGTATGGATACCCACTTATACAGTATCATATTGTAGTCTTTGATACCCACTAGTTGTTTACGTGTAGCAGACGATTAATTAACTTCAGAAAATATATCGATAAGCTTTGCGGTTCGTGAGTGGAGACTGCGAATTGAAAAGCATAGGGAAGAACGCCCTCAGGCAAGGATGTGTACGCCACGCAGGAAGCAACCAGTAGCAAACTGTATAAGACAGAGGCCGAGGATTGTTAAATGCCGTAAAATTGAAGGGGAACTGGTTGTCAGACTTTCGAGCTTCTGACTACCCCGTAACGAATCTACGAATGATAGCCGGAACCAACGACTTTACGTTCTTTCTGACCCACGGAGGGGCCTTGGTATGTAATGGATGATCACACACGGACGGACCTCGGCAAGTTGTTGCTTTATCTTGAAGATCGACCCGTGGGGCTAATATTATTTAGCCACCATTTAGCAAATGATGATAATGATTAAAATAAAAGTGTATTATATTAATGTGATTGCTGATCTTTACAGTGACTTGCCCCCTAAGCCTGTAGAAAGTATACAACTTCCAACCAAAGCGCCAACAGGCACCATAGAGTTTAGAGACGACGTTGATTTAATTGAACAGGTGACAGCTATTATTATTTATTTTTGGTGTATTTTTTGCAGGGATGTTACGAATGTTCGCATTCGCATATGCGAAAGATTCACATCTTCTTCTTAGCGTGTCGATGGCAAAAATAACACAAAAATATATAGATTTTAAAATTGTTTTGGCCCAAAATTCAGTAATGCGAATACCGTTCACTAACGCAGCCATTGGTCCTCACGTGTGTAGGTGACAGCATGCGGTGCAAGTTGGGAGGTGAGCCATCGTTTGTGGAGGTACGCCGCTTAAACACTCTTGTGGATGTTGTCCTCAAAGCGGCCTAGATTCTTATCAAACGATGTGAATCTTTAGCGAATGCGTGTGTCATACACGTTGCGACAAGTAGGAGTGGGCGTCACTTAATTCGTAGAATCTGGACCTTTGGATACGGTGTTGTGTGAAATTAAAGTTCAATTGAAGGCATATTTAAAAGAAAAATGAGTCTCTTTCGAGGAAAATCCTTTGGACTGGTGGAAAACCATAAAGCATGTGGTGTGGTGGAAAATATGAGCCAATGAGAAATCTCCTCATGGGCGAAAAAACAGCCACCTTATTATATATTTTGTAAATTATATGATTTGGCACTTTTAAAATGTTATTAGTAATTTTACTTATAAATATTACTAGTTAACGTAAAGCTTGTAATTTAAATTTATTAAAAAAAATATGATTAGGTACTTATAAGTTATAACCAAAGTAAAGCGCTTTTTTTGTCTTTTCGAAATATTGGCACTCGCATTGGCACTCGCATTCGGACTCGCATTCGCACTCGCATTTGCACTGGCATTCGCACTCACATTGGCATTCGCATTCGCTTTCCCACTCGCATTCTGATTCGCATTAGCATTCGAACTCGGATTAGCACTCGCATTCGCATTTGCACTCACATTCACACTCGCATTCGCACTTGCTTTTGCACTGGCTTTTGCACTCACATTAGCATTCGCACTCGCATTTGCACTGGAATTCGCACTCGCATTCGCACTGGCATTCGCACTCACATTCCAAACATTCGCATCAGCGTTCGCGAATATCTAAAATATATCATTCGTATCATCCCTGATTTTATGAACTTACTTGGTTAGTAGGTAGGTACTATGCTTTTATCGACAGTCGACCTCTTACTTTCATGTTCCAGCAGTGCGATTCTGTAACTATCTCACCGTGAAAACTTAGGTGAAGTGAGCGTAGAGTGAGCTGTCAATAGTATCAATTCCTAGCAAAAACAAACTCACATCACCTCAGTTTTCACGGTGAGATTTTTACAGAATCCACCGGCTGATCGTGATATGACAAGATAATGTTATATTATGTGTTATAGAGTAACTGTAAGATTGAACAATCAAATATCTGAAGCGTTTTTTAGTATCCAGAAAAAGTAAACTAAGGTCCAATCCTTACGTGTCTATGCGGTATCTACGCTACGCTGGATTTTTGTACAGTGTGGAGACACTATTGAGTCTTGGCTAGTTTAGCCTGTAATGAGTAATTACGATATTCGTTAGCTACTTGACATTTTTCAGGTGTATTGATTTATACATTGCTGGTAAAATTGATTTAATCAATGTTTTTTTAGATCCGCTATCGTCGTCGTTATCAAAGAAAGTTGCTACCAGGACAAGCGGACGTGATTACTCTACAGGTCAACATTTCTTTTGCTATTTACTAATAGGCTTTGTTGTTCTATCAAACAAAACCCTAATTCGAACTATAAGATGCATTTTAAAACAAAAAAAGCAGCTAAGTGCGAGTCGCACACGAAGGGTTCCGTACCACAAGGCAAAAAACGCCGAAAAAAATATTTCTTGTATGGAAACCCCATTTAATTTTCAACTTTATTTTATTTTAATTTATTTGTTGTTAGAGCGGCAATAAAAATACATTCTGTGAAAATTTCAAAAGTCTAACTTTTACGGTTCATGAGCTTCAGCCCGCTGACAGACAGTCGGACGGACTGACGGGCGGACAGCAGAGGCTTAGTACGGAACCCTAGGTAATAGGTAACACGGGCTGGTTTCCGCAACTCCACGACAATGCGCGCTACCGTAAAAGTATTGTCAGGACGACATAAGCGGGAGACAAAATTAAATGGTACCCTACCTCGTGTAGTGTGGGTATCTACCTAATGTAGGCTTATTTAGTGATGAAGTAACAGTTCAAACTTTCAGGACGTAAAAGATATAGCGTTGTATACTGCACCTATCAGCATTCTGAGTCCAATGCTTATAAACCTGCTACACATGCCAACTACAGAGAGATTTCTAAGAGCACTCATTCTTTGCTGCGGTTATTATTTACAGGTAATAGTTTAAAAATAGGTTTATGGATAAATCGCTGTACCTATACATATTGTACAAATTATTTTTTGTCATCATCATCATCGCCTACAGCAGTCCATCTGCTGGTTATAGGGCACGCCATTCAGCTCGATTCTCGGCACCTCTTCGCCAGCTGCTATCAGCCACCCTGCGAAGATCGTCGCTCCACCGAGCCTGAGGGCGTCCTACCTTACGTTTGCCGATTCGCGGTCTCCACTCAAGAACACGTCTACTCCAACGGTCATCGGTTCTACGGCTAATATGGCCGGCCCATTGCCACTTCAACTTGCTTATTCTGTGAGCCATGTCGAGAACGTAGGTTCTCTGCCGGATCAACTCATTTCGGATTCTATCCCACAGAGAGACTCCAAGCATAGTTCGTACCATAGCTCGCTGAGCGACCTTGAATTTATGGACCAGCCGTACTGTGAGGGTCTGTAAGTGATAACAGGCAGGACGCACTGATTGAAGGCTCAACGAAACTTACCAAACGCTGTCCAGCTCAGCTGAATTCTTCTGTTAGTCTTCTCGAAGTTGTTCTTATCAAACTGTAGAGTTTGCCCGAGATAAACATATTCTCGAACAACCTCGAGAGCACCGCCATTTACAGCAATGCGTTTTTTATATCTACCTTCTAAACTTAGTGCTTTCTTAGACCCATTGGCGTGACGGCAATGGCAAACGAAAATAAATACTTTGGAATGTCATATTAGTACATATTTTTTTTAATAATATGATACAATGGTATTTACAAGATATTAGATGTACCATAATTGCGTTGGAAGGCCTCCCACAAGGTGGACCGACGACCTTGTGAAGCCGCAGGAACTCATTGAAGCACAAAACCGGTCGAAGTGGAGGTGCTTGGTGGAGGCCTATGTCCAGCAGTGGACGTCTTTCGGCTGAAATGATGATGATGATGATGACCATAAGTTATAATAATTTTAAAAATTCAACCAGATTGCAGATGAAATGGCTGAACGCATGATGGAGCTCCAGACAAAAGTGAGAACGCCGGATTGTGCTCGAGTCGAGAATGTATATCGTGATGACTTGGCTGACCTGAGAGTTCTGGTTGCTAAAGAATATTCTATAATGCTTATTGGTACGTAAATTGCTGAAACTTAGTAGACCAACAACAACAATCTACCTAGTATTTTCCCAATTATGTTGGGATCGGCTTCCAGTCTAACCGGATGCAGCTGAATACTAGTATGGAGCGATGCTTCTCTGCCCTCCACAACCCAGTTATTGAATAACACGATAGCCCTTGTAAGGCTGGTTGTCAGAGTGTTGCGCTTCTGACTCTCTGTAACGACTGTCAAAGATCTACGAATGACAGCCGGAACCAACGGCTTAACGTGCTTTCCGAGACCCACAGGGGTTTCGATAAGTAATGGATGGTCACCCATCCAAACTAACCACCGTAACCAAGCGTAGCTTAACCTTCGATCGAGCCATCCATAGCTGACCATGATAGTTTTTAATGATTTGCCTATATGAATTAATTTATGAGGCAGGAGGAGCTGACACGAAGAAATTTCATCACATGGGTCCTCTGAAGAAACGTCGATCGTTATCGAACAAGGACGCACGACTGTTTGAAACGTTACTACGAGTGAGCGTACAGATTGTTTGGCTGGCGTTAGGACGCAAAAGTTTTAATCGAATTGGTGATGTATAATCTAATGTATTTATTAATTGAATTCATTAAATAATATCTGCGGTGCAGTGGTGGCCCTGTGGTACCGGCCCCTACTTACGAGTTGTAAGTCGAATCCAGGCAGGCGCTTTATGTAGTGTAAATAATTTCATCACCACTGCTCTCTAAACGGTGAAGGAAAACATCGTGAGGAAACCGGCATGGCCTAGAACCAAAAACTCGAAGACACGTGACATATACCAACCCACACTGTACTGCACTGGGCTCGCGTGGTCTACCAGCGCGGGCCCAGTGGATTACAGACGCCTGTGTCCCAGCAGTCGGAACAATTACCTATAGGTTAATTATGCTAAATAATATCTTATTTTATTAATTGTAATTCAATGTTAATACATTTTCAGAACTAGAAACTCATCGTATGTTTAAGTCGGAAATATTCAACAGCGTGGAGCACACGTTGAAAACAGGATACATAGCGCAAATGGTACCGGAGGAGCAGGCTGTGCTACTTGGTCACTGTGTTCGTCATGACAAAAAGCTTAACACTCGCTCACCGCTTATGAACGAGGTTTTTTGTGAGAGGCCAATTGATTATCGTTTAGTGGGACTTGGTGTTATCAAGTATCCACAGTGAGCATTTATCATATTACAAGTTTTTTTTTAACTTTCCTTGTTAGTTAGTAGGTATGTATAGGTCAAATCTTGCAACTGAATTTTATAACAGTTATCCCCAACCGGTTGAGCTGAAATTTTGCATACACCTTTGGTTTGGATGACAATGCATGGTTAAGTTACATCATTCTTAATCCAGTACGGCGGACTCCCACAGATGGCGGACCAATTAATTTTAGTAGGATTGAATAAGCTTAATTGTTTTTAAAAAGATTATTTTTTAATTAGTAATTTTATTTTGTCTGTCTGCTTAGTGTCCGCTGCTTGTTCTAACAGATTCTTTGGTATTTCTAAGGATAACAACCCGACTACAGTTTCTACGGCTCATGCTCGCTGGTGCAGAAGAAGATTTAATGGAATCAAACGTGACACTCGGCATCATTGGAATGCCGCGCTCAACATTTGATACGATGCTTAGGCCTGTTGTGCTAGCAGATGCCTCTACTAGTAAATCTAAAGCTTCTATGTTAGTAGAATATTATGGATTAATTACATGATTCGGTAACAAATTAGCTGTTTCATACATCTTGACCGCGTAGGTAATTGCACTTTTGTAGGAAACAGCAGATTTTTTTTTGATAAGCATCCATACATTTCTTTAATTAAATTAATAAGAATTAAGTGCTGAATTCATGGTTACAGTTTGCGGGTCGATGTTCCTGCCACCTTGCATATAAAAACAATATCATTTTGTTGCTCATCTTATAGACCGCGACATCGTCTGTGTTGAAGTTAGCTTTAATTACAATAAAACACACATATCCTATAATTAAACATATGCTATGACACTCTAGAAACGCTTTACAGCTCTATCCTGAGAAATGAGGAAAATGTTGTGAGGAGACATGTTGCGCCGACCCCAAAATAAATTGGGGTAAGGGCAGGAGAATGATGATATCCTATGATACTCGGCAAAAGAGTAACTTTCAGTAATCTGAGAAAGAAATTTTGTAATCGGATCAGTACTTCCAGAGATAACCTCTTACACAAACAAACAATTTTACCTCTATATAATAAGGTACCTGGGTCGAATATGGCCACCCTAAGGTTTGGTGTCTATTTTTTCATAGTTTTAAAGATTAGAGGGCAAGTCACGGTATTTATTTCTAAAGTGTACCTAATAAGCTTTCATATTGTAGCAAAAAAATAATAAAAATATTGAATATTTACCGATATTCTTTACTTTTTTGGCCATATTTCCGACAGGGTAGGTAAATATGCCCATGGATGTGGCCATATTTACCGTATTATAAATAACTAATAAATTCAACAATTATAAATAAATAATAAATGTTTATTCAGTATTAAAATTGGTAAAAATATTAAATTAATTATTTTAATTGGTATCATAATTTATAAGT
The DNA here is from genome assembly GCA_948474745.1 of Oligia latruncula. Classification (NCBI taxonomy): domain Eukaryota; kingdom Metazoa; phylum Arthropoda; class Insecta; order Lepidoptera; family Noctuidae; genus Oligia; species Oligia latruncula. The sequence goes on from OX419688.1 coordinate 10,295,240, forward strand.
GTTAATAATAACCAATTAAATCTACATAATCTTAATTTTCTATCGGTTAGTCCTCACTACACTGGGACCATACATGTCCATATTTATCAAAATCATCTGCTGTTAAGCCAACGCACTCCTCATGAACGTAGGCCTAAACCAAAAAAAGTAATAAGTTTATTATGTGTCAATAATTCATACGGTAAATATTGCCAATCGTTGGCCATATTTTCAGTCACGACTTTTTTTCCTCTACATTCCTCTATATTCAGACGAATCAAAAACACATTAGTATTTTGAGAAATACACAAAAAAATATCAAAATACAATTGCCGTACAGCATGGCAACTTAAATAGAAAACAATAAAATCGAAAACTAACAGAAATATAGGACCGAACTTAGTTGGATTTTTTTATAACGGCAGCACAGCCTACCACTGCGATGAAATCTGAGAGACTGGCGTGGGTGCGAGAGGGGTGGCGGGGGCGCTATTCGGATACGCGGCTCGGCCGCGATCGTATACCGTCGCGTTTAATTTTATAAAGTGTTGTGTTTTAGGGATAATAGTATGTGGCCATATTTATCGGCTGGCCATATTCGACCCAGGTACCTTATTAGTTTGAGTTTAGATTGGATAGATTAGTATAGATGAGTTCCTGTACCAATTATTTTGTTATTTATTATATATATATGCTGTAGTTCGGCGCAAAGCAGTGCAGTTGCTACAAAAAGCGGCTCCAAAAGCTCTGTAAAAAAGGCTAAGAAACCTATATACCCACGTATGTATATACCAGCAAAAGATGCAGCGCAGTAAGTGTTTTTCTTTACGTTTCTATACTAAAACTAATTGCACACACTCAATCACAACCTGAATCATTTTGAAGAATATTGTTAATCCATTGCTTTATATGTTCGAAACATTCCTCTGCTCAACAACGTAAATAACGCAATGAATGTTGAACTGTCAAGGGGTCGGTCAGTCAGAAAGATGAAGTTAGTTGCCCAATCCAAAGCGTAGTAGGTACTTAAGGAGAATATACCCATACAGTAAGAAAGTTCTAAGAAAAATAATATGGGAAATAATTATACCACTATTAACCAGTAGTCGAGAAACTATTGAATATAGACTGCACCAAAGTCCAAAAAACCTTCATGTGTTTTGAGTTTTAAAGGGCTTTGAAGGTCCATGGCATACCTACTGTCGAGCCATTTTGTATTTTTTTCAAAATGGTGGCTACCCATGATACCTATATAAATCGATAGCTGACATCAATGCAAACAGAAAACAAAATAAGACCAAATCCCGTAAAGTGTCACGTAGGTGTCATGCGTGGCCGCCATTTCGAAAAAAGGTCAAAATTGCGGTCGGTGAGGTATGCTAGGCTCTATAAAAAAACTCAATCCCCTTTGTTTTTCTAAGGTTATACTTTCCGCCTTCATTTCCTGACGAACAAGAGCAGAGTAACCCGGTTAGTCACATCCAACATAAGCGCTGGCTGAATAGACTCACGAAACTGTTAGGTCATCCCTAGTCTTTTGTAGAACATTTAATTGAATAAAACTATTTTTTTTAAGATTTTTAATTTTAAACACATGTGTTCTTTATTTGAATCCTTACAAATCCTTCATTTGCAGTCTTTGCTCGTGGTCAGTTTGAGCCATTTGAAAATATAATATAACTAACTTCTGCCCGCGACTTCATTCCTGTGGAAGTCGTAAAACACAAAGCCTATACTAAAATAACAGCCAGATTTTTATAAAACTCCCCGTCGCTATTACTTCGTTACCACTTAGCGCTCTTTCTTTAGTGACATTTTTTCTATTTGCTCGGCTTCTATTGGCCGTAGCGTCATGTTAAATCTTCTATACATAAAAAATTCAAAGTCTGACTGACTGATATATCAACGCATAGCCTAAACCGCTGGTCCTATAGACATGAAAGGAGGGTGTGTTCTTTGTGAAGAGTAGGTATCCACTAAGAAAGGGTTTTTCGAAATTCCACCCCTAAGAGGGTGAATCGGGGGAGGGTGAAATTTCACGCGGACGAAGTCGCGGGCGGAAGCTAGTAGCCTCAAGGGTTATCAAATCAATAAGATTTATTTCAAATCCGACTTGTATTTCCAGAGATTAGATTTAGATTTTTATAGATGACTCTGTGATTACTTTAAACTCCAATAGGTATCGCCTTGTGTTTTTTTTTTTGGTGGATGGGAAATCATCAAATTTCCCCTCCCGCTCTGGGTGGAGCGGAAGGGAGTGTCAGGCTCTTACTGACTAAAACACACCCGTGTTCTTCCTTAGCCCTTTATGTTCCGGGGCAGCGGTAACCCTTTCGGACAATCCCGCTGTCCCGGCAGGCCTCCGCCTTCGCGGGTCGCCTTGTGTGCTCGTCAGGATAATTTTTACAGACGAAACATGGTTTAACTGGGTGCCAAATTTCATTACAATCTGTTTAGCCATTAAAGCGTGATAGTGTAACAAACGTCTCTACACATTTATTTACTTGTCGTGGATAGATGGCAACACAGTACAGCGAACAGCGCCATCTAACAATTTGTTTGGTAAACGAAGAATCATGTGATCGGAAACGCAAGCGAGCCCTACCGCTTGGACACGATCGTCGGTGGAGGGGATGCCGCGAGGACTGGTGGAGAGACCGAGTGGTGCGACAGTCAGTCTACAGTCGACCGTCGAGCTCGGACAGTCTCGGCAATCGCTCAATACCAACGCACGTGTTTGTTTCCGACGCACGTGTGCGTTTCGGCTGTAAATTGCTAGTTTATTAAAGTTACTGTGAATTCAAATAATCTTTTCGTTCGAGTACCCACTGAAGTGCCCACAACTATCTAAACTATGTCGGATCGTGAAGAAGACCCGATGTATCGCATCTCGGCCACCCGCTGATGCGACATCAGAACTGGGATACACTCGAGCTGAAAAAATTATGGAGAATTGAGCGATGACGTCATGGTACGATATTTCTTTGCCTGGATTTCATCTGGATAAGGACAAAGTCACTCCACGCTCTAAGAATCGAGCCAAGCAGCCTCGCAGCCATCAGTGAAACCCTTAGTGTGCTGCAAGTGAGAAACCAGGACATATCGCGACCCTGCACGAGCAGTGGCAGCTAAGCTGATGGTGAACAACGTGCTGGAAGTAGTGAAGGGCGAGTAGTTGTCGTTTATCTGCCCTCAGGCACGTTACAAAATAAAGGTGAGCTGTATTGTTTTGTTTACAATTCTGGTGCTGAATGCAAGTTAGTAAAAGCGAGTTGTGCAGCCAAATTAAGTGACAAACTAGTTAATAACGTTGTTGCGTTGACTGGTATTGGTCAAACGCGTGTATTCAGCACAGAACAAATCATTTGTAGCGTTGCGATTAGCGACCATCAACTTGAGATTTTATTACGTTTCTACCCGACATTTACTTGCAAAGTAATATTATGATAGGACAAAGGCAGCTATAACAACATTTTCGGTTGGCGATTTCGTGTTATTAGAAAACGAAGAGCAAAATTAGATTATAAGATGTAACGTTACACGTTATTTCTGTTAATTATTTTTTAACAAAAATAACTCTTATGATGGATCTTGAAGGAATTATAGTGGCAACACTCCAGCTACGTCCTGATTGGCTGTGTTCTCCTTCCACCAAAATATTGCTAGAACTATCCAACCTCGGGCTATATAAAACCCGGGAGCTCATTTGACGGGAACGCGGCTGAAGAAACCATTATCTAAAAACTTCACGACAGTTATTTGTTGAAGTACTAACTTTTTATAACTACCATGTAATAATTCAAATTCAAATTCTTTATTTCAGACGTAAGTCCATAGTGTTAGTAGCAACAAAATAACTTAATGACTAGTGTTAGTAATAAGGAGGACATAAAATAGACTATCAATTGGTATGGATCCTCTCCCAGTGACGCAGCAGAGGGGAGTCCCACCTATCTGAGAACACGCTCAGGAGACTATTGGTGGCGGTCCTTTTTCTTATAATGGCGTAAAAATCGTCTGTGCGCGCTTCCGCAAACATAGTGGACGCACTACAACGCCACGACAGCCCCAACAGTATCCTAAACGCGTTATTATATTGGACACGCAGATCGCTGTATGTCCTCTGCGTAAAGCGGGTCCAAAGACCTAAGTGTTGTGAAAAAACCCCAGACGAGTGAGTGTCGCAAACACCTATTTCTTCGCCGCTTATAGTTGTTCCAACTCTCTTTATAACTTAAATAACAACGTTTTAATTAGAATCCTTTGTAAATTAGAATTGTTCAGTGTTCTTACGCGTACCACGGTTAACTTAGATCTACCTACAGCTCACTTTTCTAAGCGTTCATAATGTAACCGTTATCCGTACTGGTACCTATCAATTCTCTTTGTTATAATAACTTCTTAAGCGGCCTACAATCTTATCTTATTTCTATTAACCATGTATCCAGCGGAGGATATCCAGATCTGTTCGTAGCGTAGGTTTAAAAGTGAAAAGAAAGTCTATAATTTTTCTTCACCTACCTACACTTTTGGATGTCATTCTTTACTTTCCTTTATTCATGTGTTTCTATTGTAACGCACCACCTGGGCTGCCGCATCTCGATAACCAGTGGATGCCAGCTCACTGCTGTCCACCGTAGACAACTCAGACTACGGTTGTGGGGATGTGTCAGTCGGTCGCGTGTGTCCGGACATCACCTCAACGGACAAACCGACTGGTTACAGGGTTTTTTTTCTTCCTTCCTTCCACCTTTCTGCCTGCCTACTTCGCTTCTGCACCTGCACCTGCACAGACGTACGTGTCTACGTAGGCTGTTGAAGGCTTGAGGCCCTGAGGCGGTTACTAATACTGCCACCGCCGTCGCCACAGGGGAGCGGCTGGATGACCCTGCCGCGGCGCTACGGGACCCTGGACATCTACCTCCAGTTCCCGCTACCTACGTCTGGAGGCTCTATAGGGCAGTAGTGTTCTTAGACGGTTATAACCATGTTAGATCGGAAGTTCAGAGGTCCGTTTCTGGTAGATGATTTTTAGCTATGATTAAACAATCAAAGTTTGTTTACATGGCTCTGGCAGATGATTTTCGCTATGATTAAATAATCAAAGTTTGTTTACATGGCTCTGGTAGATGATTTTCGCTATGATTAGATAATCAAAGTTTGTTTACATGGCTCTGGTTGATGATTTTCGCTTTCATTAGCTAAAATCAAAGTTTGTTTACAAGGCTCTGGTCATTGAATGTTTTTACTAATATTATTCAAAGTTTGTTTAGTTAAATTAGAGGTAGTTTTGACAATAAGAAGAGGATTAAAGTTTTCTGATTTCAAAACTTAGTAGTTCTTCTCCATGGACATCTGCGCTTTGGACTGGGCGACTGGCTTCAACTTTCTGACTAACTGACAGACTATTTAATTTTGACAATTTAAAAGTGCCTGCACAAGGTTTGATTGAAATAAATGATTTGAGTTTGAGTTTTAGAAGTCGTAAATGGTCAGAATTGGCCGAGTGGAACATGCACTGCTGTTGAATTTTTGGTTACAGGTTAACACACAAGAACGTGTGCAACAGGATGGCAGTGCCCCACAGCATCTGTTTTCGATGCGGCAACACCAGACATGTTGCTTCGAGATGTCCACGAAGCTATGATGGAGACGCCAGTACGGCGAGGGTGCCAGGCGGTTTCGGGCCAGCGCCTGCAGCAGCGGCTAGTACCGAGTGATACGGTTCAAGTTTGCTATGTCAGCAATCCGAGCAGTGTACTGATGAATACTGGGTGAGCCACATCCATTTTATTACGATTCTGTCACTCTATCATCAAAGATTGTGTTGCGTCAAAGTGTATTGACTTAGCTTAGTGACAACTGATGATGAGTTGACTGATATTAGCTTAGATGATATAATAGACCACGCGACACAGGGTCTTAAAAAATGCAATTACGATAACATTCGATTTGATTAAAGTAAAGTTAGCTAAGTTTGCTTTTAGGGCTTTTTAGTTGTAAAGGCGCTTGACTCAGCGAGCCTAAGAATACCCTCATGATTGTGTGAGAAGGATACCCGATCACCAAGTTACTCGAGAATTACTTGTCATAGTTGATGACAGTGGTAGTGAGACCACCTTTGGTTAAGAATGGCTTGTACACTCAAACTCAAAACTTAAGACCAAACCTCATGAGTAACATGTGGCGATAGGTCTATAAGAAATCGTTGGTGCGATTTCTGTCTGTGTTGGTGCACGGAGCGCTTTATGTGTTGTAGCACATATTGCGCAAGATATCTTAAGAGTCGTTGGTGCGATTCTTTTCTGTGTTGGTGCACAGAGCCCCTCATGTGTTGTAGCATATGTGGTGGCAGATATCTTAAGAGTCGTTGGTGCGATTCTTTTCTGTGTTGGTGCACAGAGCCCCTCATGTGTTGTAGCATATGTGGCGGCAGATATCTTAAGAGTCGTTGGTGCGATTCTTTTCTGTGTTGGTGCACAGAGCCCCTCATGTGTTGTAGCATATGTGGCGGCAGATATCTTAAGAGTCGTTGGTGCGATTCTTTTCTGTGTTGGTGCACAGAGCCCCTCATGTGTTGTAACATATGTGGCGGCAGATATCTTAAGAGTCGTTGGTGCGATTCTTTTCTGTGTTGGTGCACAGAGCCCCTCATGTGTTGTAGCATATGTGGCGGCAGATATCTTAAGAGTCGTTGGTGCGATTCTTTTCTGTGTTGGTGCACAGAGCCCCTCATGTGTTGTAGCATATGTGGCGGTAGTTAAGTAGAAAGTCGTTGGTGCGATTCTGGTCTGTGTTGGTGCACAGATTACAATGAAAGTTTCACGAGTTGAGTATACATTGCCTATGAGTTTGATTTCGGTAAATTCTAACTGATTTGTTACAATTTTGATGGTTTAACTTGTTGATCGCGGTCGAGTCCTGTCTGTGTTGGTGGGTGCACAGAGCGCTTCATGTGTTGTAGCACATATTGCGCTAGTTTTCTTTTACTGAGTATCAATCGGTCGAGTCCTGTCTGTGTTGGTGCACAGAGCGTCTCATGTGTTGTAGCACATATTGCGCCAGTTTTCTTTTTCTGAGAATCAATGGGTCGAGTCCTGTCTGTGTTGGTGCACAGAGCGCTTCATGTGTTGTAGCACATATTGCGCTAGTTTTCTTTTTCTGAGAATCAATAATGGGTCGATTCTAGTCTGTGTTGGTGCACAGAGCGCCTCATGTGTAGTAAGCACATGTGGTGACTAGAATCAACCGCACCTTATGTGCAGTAGCTTATGTGACAACTGATCTAGTAAGAATCATTGGTGTGATTCTGGACTGTGTTTTTGCACAAATTTTGGTAAATTGTAATTGATTCGTTAGAATTTTGATTTTCTTTGGTTCAACTTACTGATGGAACCTTTTCTAATGATTAATGTTGGGAGTGCGAAACCTTGACAACAAGGCATTGTAAATGAAGACTAGAGAAATTAAAGTAACAATGAGATAGAGTTACCTTAGTTATTAGGTAATGGCAGGATAGCCGAGTTACCTTAGATATTTGGCAGGATAGCCGAGCTTGTTTACTCTGTGAGTATATTTGGTCCGCAGGTACTACACCCGAGGACGGGTGCTAGTCAGGGATGGCCGTGTCGTGGATAGATGGCAACACAGTACAGCGAACAGCGCCATCTAACAATTTGTTTGGTAAACGAAGAATCATGTGATCGGAAACGCAAGCGAGCCCTACCGCTTGGACACGATCGTCGGTGGAGGGGATGCCGCGAGGACTGGTGGAGAGACCGAGTGGTGCGACAGTCAGTCTACAGTCGACCGTCGAGCTCGGACAGTCTCGGCAATCGCTCAATACCAACGCACGTGTTTGTTTCCGACGCACGTGTGCGTTTCGGCTGTAAATTGCTAGTTTATTAAAGTTACTGTGAATTCAAATAATCTTTTCGTTCGAGTACCCACTGAAGTGCCCACAACTATCTAAACTATGTCGGATCGTGAAGAAGACCCGATGTATCGCATCTCGGCCACCCGCTGATGCGACATACTTAATATAAGTAGAAAGTAGTATAATTTTATAACATAAAATTAGGCCCTTATTCGGTGTGGTAGGCAGTTGTTTATAGTACTCATGGCATACATTTTCCCTGTTATATTTAAGTCCCGTTAAAGGCACAAATCTAGATTTCGGAATGCTACAAAAAACCCAATAACACGTTGCCCGACCTGGAGATCGAACCTGGGATCCCACGCTCAATAGAGTCAGCTGTTGCGCTAACGACTACTACCATAATCCAATGAAGGGCTCGATTTCAGGCAGAAGGACTGCCTGAGATCAATCCGTTGGACTATGGTATAATTAGTATTGATCCATTTAGTAGGTTGCTGGGTATTCATTCAAGGTCTCCTAATTTTCGTATCCTGCATTATGTATTACAAATCAACCTACCTTCGACACGGTAATTGCTTCTTGAACAGCCGTCACGCTATTAGAGGTTTTGACGGAATTCTGAAAGTTCGACATTTAGAATCTATCGTTAATATTCGGTTATACTAATAACAAGAATTAAATAAAAATGATTGTAGTAGGCACTCAATGGGCGTGAAGGCCCGAAGGTCTTGGGCCCAGTTCTCGAGCACGTGGATTCGGATTCGAACAATGTAACGTACCATAGATAAATTGCAAGTAGGTACCTACATAATCAGCGCATAACGGTCCCGCTGCTGGGACACAGGCCTCCTCTCTGTGAGAGGGAGTGGGCTGTAATCTACCACGCGGGCCCAGTGCGGGTTGGTAGATGTCACATGTGTTCGAATTTTTGGTTTTAGGACATGCCGGTTTCCTTACGATGTTTTCCTTTACCGTTTTGAGAGCAGTGGTGTTGAAATAATTTACACAATGTAAAGCGCCAGCCTGGGTTCGAATGCATGACCTACAACTCGTAAATCGGCGCCGTTATCACTGGGTTACCACTGCTCTCACTAAAATACCTATGCCTGAAAAATTAAAGTTAAATATCTCGTCGAGTGACTTAGGGACTTCGAATTGGAAGGATCTCGTCAAGATTTTAAGCACACAATAAATATAAGCTGGCTATGATATGCGAGGGTGAGGGTAGGGCTAAGGGTGCACTTTGAAAGTGTTTGTTGGACCGTAAGCGAGACTCACTCGGCCGTCCGTGAGCCGCTCATGGGTTCCTAACGAATTCATACACCACCGATGTTGTGGAAACTCGGGCAAGGGCGAAATTTATATTATTAGATACAAACAAGAGTTCCATGAAATTGGATTACCTAGGTATGTTAATAATTTGCGGCTACAAGGTCAGTAACTTCTAACTGAAATGTAGGTACGTTGAAAGGGCAAATTTGATAATGTTAGGGTAGTTAGAGTAGTAGGTAGTTATAGTTGTAACCTATGTTAAGTTTTATGAAGTATTTTTAACTCATTATTTTTCTGTAGAATTAAAACGTTGTCGTTTGGTCAGGAATAGGTAGTGTTTAAAATGAATTAACTTTAGACTAATGAAATGGAAATGGAAAACGGAATCACTTTTAGACGTCATATTATAAAAAAATAAGCTAGATGGATTCGACATGTTCTCCCTGAAAAGAAATGGTGAAACAAACTCAAGGGTGAAAGTCTGTTTTAAGGTCCAGACCATGACATAATCTTAGTCAGATCATGGGGTAAGTAATATTGATATAATTACAAAACCTCTAATATTTACAAGATATAACAACTGAACCTATAACTTTATTTGATAAAATGATCAGTTAATTTAAAAGTAATTAATAAAACATATAAAAGTAACTAATTTATATAAGCAAAACAGACAATTAATTTATAATCGTTTGATAATTATACCACTCAAGAGAGAGACATAAAACCTACTAACTTTTTTTTTTGTAATTTTTGTCATAGTTATTAACCTGAGTAGATTTACTTAGTAACTGATTACCACCTGTCAAGATAGCTCGACGGAGCCCCGATTGGCGGGGCTCCGTCCGTCCGTCCGTCCGTGCTATCTTTGAGTGGTTATAAAAAAATAACCACGAAGGCTAGCCTTCTAACCTAACCTATCCGAGTCGGATTGCTCTGAATCGGGGTGTTAACCATAATGGCACCATGCTCCATGCATGCAAGCATGCAGCATGCAAGCAAGCATGCAACATGCAGCAGTCATGGTTTCTGTCACGGCTCCGACGCTGCGGGGCTCTTGTGGAAGTCAATGTAGATTAGTAGTTACTACAAGTATTACCTACTTTTGTAATACTTGTAGTAACTACTACTTAATCTACATTTACTTTTGTAAATGCAACAACTGAGGGGCAATTCTCGTAATTTTAAGAATGTTCTTAGTGTGAGGTCAGTATCAATCTGTCAAAAATTCCTCTAATTAGTAATTAGAGGAATTTTTCTCAGCGACAATCTATGTCAAAACATACATAGGTACATACATAGATTGTCGCTGAGATGAGTTGTGACTAGATTTTGAACGTTTTTAGATCATGTGAAGACTATGTAGATTAGTAGGTACTACAAGTACTACAAAATTATAAATGCAACAACAGATCATGAATAATGGTTATTAGATCTGCAACAACGTGATAAACAACTAAATCCACAATTTTTACAGCATCCATCAACGGCAGACGCGGCAGTCATTCCAATGAGCTGTCCTGAAATATATTTCACACAAGGCAGTGTTTAAGCCCGCACCAGTGGTACTAAACATTTACGATACGTCGCTCGTCTTCTATCCCGGACAAGTCCAATCAAAGTTGCAAGTCCGAGGACTTAGAGCAACGATATTATGTATGATCTTGGATTACCAGATGGGGTGTTTGTGTCATGGATGCAACCAATCGTTTTGGTCGTAATATCATGGATAGATAGGTCTTAACAAAGTTTTCCTCATAAACAACAAGGAATTATAGTTAAGAACCCACATCATTTATTTTGGGATATAAAGTGTAACCGGCGCGCGTTTACGTATGACCAGAAGGCCAATTCTCGTAATTTAAAACGTTGAAAATTTTGCCGCAGTCTCATCTCGGCGACAAACAAATGTCAAAAAGTTGTAAAATGTAGGGAAATTAGAGGTACTTTTCACACTTTGAGACTGAGATCAGGTGGCTTCCATAACGTCGTACCATGACGTCCAATTCGCTCAGCGGCATTTGGATCGTTAAAAGTGAATGAAAGATCGCAATTTGTGGTTGAAACGTTTTTGGTGAAAAAGAGACAACGCCATTATTATCAAATAGGTAAGTTTGTTTTGCGCACATTTTAGTGTCAGACACGTTCAGAAGCAAGTAACATTTTATTGTAACTCAATATCATTACTTTAAAGTAAAAAAGACACTCAAAATTGTTTTTAAGATTCCACGTTAATACGGTAACTATTGTTAAAATAATTCTTAGTCAAATTGGATGTTTATTTACCTTTTGCTATTTAATAAACGAAAAAAATATTTTTATTTCGACGTAATAAAACAAGTTACTTATGTTTCTGTTTCAAACGTATCAAGAAAAAGTAATGCGGTTAAAAAAGGCATATGAAATAGATTTTTTAGACTTTAAAAGAAAGATTAAAGTACACTTACATTGGTTTTTGTAAAATTCCACTAAAATAGCACTAAAAAACTTTATTTTCGTCAATAATTCACCAAACGTTTCAGTTTATGTTAGAGAAATAGTAACTTTTATTGGATCGTTTATTTTGACAGTTGAGCGTTTCAGTTGAGCTCTCTATGGACGTCATGGTACCAAACAAGTACAAAATTAAATGAATAAAACCAAAACTTGCGACTCAGTTTGGGACAATCGCTGTCAGATGGCATGACCTAAATTGAATCGTTAAAGTGACGTCATGGTACGAATTAAAAGAACAGTTCAGTTTAGGTCCTAAAATGGAGCGCGTTAAGAGCTCGTGGTAGGCCTCCAGACTGTGAAAGTTCTTAAAATTACGAGAAATTACCCCTCTGATGATGAACGTAAGAAAAGCAAAAGCGAGTATGTTAGAGCTTGTCCAGACTGGCAGCGCGGGGCGGGGAGCGGTGCGGGTGCGGGAACGCGATCGATCTGCCTGTCCGTAGTCGAGCGCGGCTTCGTTCTGAGTGTCTGTGTGTCCAGTGTTTGTACACTTATAATAATTCTAGGCTCGAATTAGTTTGAGAACCCCGGTCCCCGCGCGGGCTGCCGGCGCCCTCGCTGCGACCACTTGTATGAACGAGCCATGGCGTGAGTTGCCCGCGCGCTCCCGCGCCAAGCATCCCGCGCCGCTCTTCGCGCCCGCGTGCCCATTATGGACGCTCAAATGAAGTTCTTCGCGCCGCGCCCGCCCCGCGGCCGCGTTTGCACTCTGGCCAAGCACTAAGGATCGTAGTAGGTGGCGGTTTGTAGTTACTACCTGCCTACTTCCATGGGAACAAGCGTGAGTATTAGTATTTAGTAGATATATCTTTGACCTGTGTACACATAGGCAGGACAAACGAAGTCGAACCTAGCAGAAGCCTATACAGCCAAATCGAACAGTCACATTTCTAGTTTCAGACGAAATGTTTTTATTAAAAATTACGTGAGTTGTTTCTAACTAGGACAGGACGTAGGTGAACTTAAATATACACGACAAAAATTGATCCTGCAGACGAGAACGTGCCAGAGTTGCTCGAGCGGACTAGTTAACTTTGGAAACGGTTAAGTTTACAGAGACCATGTAAAATGAATAAAGTTGGAAACAAAATAAAACTCAGGCCATTTTTCATTTAATTGTAGGAAAAAAGTAGTACATAATTCTTCTGAGGTATACAACGTACCTACAGCTACAATGCCGAATCATAAAAATTATAACAACATAAAATCATTCGTAATTTGAAAACAACCACCAACACCCCAGGGCTCTCTCTCTTTGCTTCAACTCGCCTACTCTTTGCAAAGAATTTGTTAAATGACTCCTGCACTACGATTGCTCCAAGATGCTATTTTAGAAAATTATAAATAAATAAAATTTAAGTGTATTCGAAAACGCGAAACCATATGCGTGTGTTAAATTTATGTTATCAACAAAGCAGCTCGATGTCTAATAAAAAAAAAAAGTTTGTTTATTTGAATAACGGATTTAGTATTATTGCTAACACAAACAATAGCTACATAAACCGAACACAATGATAATATTCATAAGTACCTACTTCAACACATATTTATTTAACAACCAAACAATAAAAACCGTCATTTCTTTCCAATTTATTACGCAAAAAAATCTAGAGCAGACTGTATGAACATATTCATAAGCGACGAGAACGAATGGCCTTGCACTGTGTCAATAGGCATATTGACGTTTTAAGAGCACAAGGAGACTTACTATTGGTCCCATTTATGAGCCATTAGCTGATAGGAATGTCACGCGACTAACGCACACACGCTCCTGTAGAAACACAAAGAATATTATTTTTTAAACGTTAAAACTATAAGTGTTACCTACTGAAAATGGCAGTGGTTTCTGGCATGTCTGTTGAAAAGGAATATGAAAAGTTAAATGTGAAACAAGAAAACATTAAAAGTTTGATGGCGTGGCTGAGTGAGCAGACGCATCTTCCACATCAATATATCACTGGTAAGGATTTTATAATTATTTTTCATTTACAATAAATTGTACAGCTTTATAAACCAAGCTAACCTACTTTGTTTCAACGATACAATTGTTTGAAATGGTTTTGACCCAGCTTAGCCTAACAGCATGATTTAATAACAGCATAAACATATCAATTAACGTATAATAGTTTAGATTTCCCGGAATATAACAATAAATACGGCTAATACTGAGGTATAATTTTCAGAATTGGACGTGATATTAGCATATCATAGTTGTGCATGCGACGCCGATTTAACCAAGCGGGTCATTGATGTCAATTACACTCTAAAAACATTGTTCCCGTTCTATCAGAGTAGGAAAATTGATGATTGTCTGGAATTGGCATTTCAGACTTGGTATGTGTGTCTTGAATTCTTGATATACTCGTACATTGAATTGATGAATTTAGATTGCTTAGCGACACTGTACTGCTGATTACAATGTTATTATGAGAAGTTAACCACTGCTTTAGTACCTATTCAATTAAGATTATATTAGGAAATAAACTTTGTTGTCATACAAAGATATTCTCGTTTCTCATATTTCTCTTATATGTACTTACAAGACGTTTTTGGCTCTTTACAGGTTAATCTTTCCACTACCGACTCTAACGAAGCAGGGTTACAGACCAATATACTGTGAACTTTTGGATGCAGATCCGAATAAGTTTGTCTATAGCGATGTTATTAAGTAAGATTATAAAAGAAACTACATATTATAATGTATTAAAAAAAATAAAAAAATCCTATACTTATAATTAATCATTTCCCAATTACTTATTAATTTCAGAGCTTTTTTAATGGTTATGGATTTGTGGCAATACGAGCAGGGCACAGTACCAGGAGTAGCTATCGTTGTGAACCTGGACAGAGTGTCACTTGGCCATATATCGAGAGTCAACCTGACTGTCGCACAACAGTTCTTCTATTTCTTGCAAGTAAGTTCTTATATATAATATAATAACCTTCGTATTTAGATCGCAAGTATCGTAATTTTCTTGCGATCTAAATACAAAGGTGAACTCGGAAACCTCCAGGACTATCTCATTCAGTGTGTTGCCATTATAATGTTCCAGTATTCTTTTCCATTGTCTAAGACAAAGATGCTGACCTACTTTTGACGTACCTACCCACAATCTTTTCATAATTGTTTTTGTTGTTAAGATTCCAGGAACTTATATTAGTATCGAAATGCCTGCAACAGATTTACTGCCAGTTAACCTTTAGCAAAAACAATAACTTTATTACTAAGTTAAAGTTGTTAAAAGGAAGCATAGAGTTTCTCTTTTTACTTAGAAACTTATAAACTAATTCTGTTCGTTTTCAGGAAGCTATGTTTGTGTGTCTCAAAGAATTCCACTTCATCAATGCTCCAACATTCGTTGACAAATTACTTTCTATGGTGAAACCATTTATGAAAGACGAACTACTCAATATATTGAAGGTTCACCAATCAGACTCCCATACTTTAGAAGAGTACATATCCACAGAAGATCTGTTCAAACACGATAAAAAATATCTGAAAGGTATAAAATAAATCAAGTACTTTGTAATTCTTTAATATTAAGTTTTAAGAAGTGAATATAAGTAGGTAACTGTAGCCTGATTATTCCAGATGAAATGTGCAAGAAACTAAAAGCCAACCACAAGTTGTTCGACGAAGAAGCTCAGAAAAGAGTTGACGAATCAAAGAGGCCGGGCGGTCCCAAAACTTTGTGTTCCTTCTTTCCCGGCATGGAAGATTCTTTCAAGAAACTCGAAATAGATTAAAATTATGACGTGAAGATGAATCTAGGTCGGGCTGGATGGTAGAAAAGACCTGAAGAAAATGCTTACAAGCTGATTTAAGGACAAATTAGCAGGATTGTTGAATAAAATAAGAAAGTCGCACACTGGCCCAACCGACGCAGTCATGAAACACTTATGTTTATCTTCCGATTAACCGCTTTAAGATTGCAAAGGACAGTGATTGTAGTACAAATATAGATAAAATGCAGCATGTGTATTGACACTGCTACGTGACAACACGTGCAGTTCGCAGCGCGGGTAGCAAGTGACACAAAGGAAATTGCTTCTTTGCATAGCGGTGTGCTTGCCACCTCTTGCAAAACGACCAAAAATCCGAACACACGTAACATTCGATGGACTTGCCAGGAGCTTATACTTATACACATGTCCTTGAATTAAATATCTGAATAGGTATTCACTTTATATTTTTCAGTAGGTAATAAGTACATAATTTTCTATCTCAATAGTTTTTTTGTTTATTCCAAATAAAAAAGCAACATCTTTTTCATTCTATTAAAAGTTTAATTTAAAGTTATAAATAAAATATTTAGTCGACTCGTGTAAAAGTTAGTTTTTAATTTCCTCTCGCAGTGTATCGGAGTTTTAAATCTTAGTTTTGATGCTCTTCATAAGTTTGCGAATTCTTGAAAACTCTACAATCTTTAGTTGCAGAGTTGGTATCGGCTAACCAACGCTTTTGTCCGGAAAATTGAGGTCACACAGAGCACAATGTATCAACGTTTTCGTCGCATTCGCATTCTATTGATACAATCATTTCGTTCGCAATGGCGTAATGGTCGAAAATAAAATACCTAAAACTGGACTGCAATCGGTGCACCATTGTCCCTAAATAGTGCACAAAAGAAATTCGATTTTAGCGAAAAGCTTACATTCTCTTGTAGATAAAAGAATACCGATTTCGGTTAATCCCAAATAACGGCTTTAGTACTAGATTACTGTTTTTTGTGTCAGCCCTTTCATAAAAGTGCTGAATATCATACAGTAATATCTAAATATTTAGTAAGAAAATAAGCGAAAGTCTCAAAGAAAGGTCAATCATTATAATCACAACCTATACTAACACATGGGTATAATACTAATTGCATCTCTCTTCCAGCTATCACAAAGAGCGGCACGTGTCGAGGTCTCAAGCAGCTTTATTTTAATATAAATCCTTCGTGATAAAAGAATAATAAATTAAATTAAAGCTTGAAAAAGTAATTTAATCTCGAGTGTAGATTTTAACTCAAGATAAGAGCTGTCTCTTCCGAGCCCCTTAACCTTGACCGACAATGAAATGTCGGTCAAAGTTCAGCTTTTTTCAGGACTCCATTCCAGCAGAGGCTCCAAAGTAAATTGCTGTCTAGAAAAAGTCTAATATTTTCGACCTAAATATTAACCGAGACGGACGAATCTTTTTTATTGTTTACGGAAAGAAAAACGGACCTTGTTATAGCGTATTCCAGATGAAGGTCTAAAGGATTTAATTCAATGTAGACCAATAAATTTAATGTAGGTAGTTAATTTAATGTAGCCTAATACATTAATGTCAGACCCAATTTGTGTACAAGTTAAGCGTGTTACCCTACGCTTGTAAACTAACGTATAGATGTGTGTCATGACCCAGTCCAGTACATCATCTTGTAGGCCATAACGCGAGGATGTCATGAAGTTAGTTGCGTACCTGTCTCATTAAGTATCCCGTCTGAAATGAACCCTTGCGTGATTCAATTATTAATGAGAAGCCACGGTCACTTAGTTACATTAGTTCATTAATGTGGATGGAACAGCCAGCGT
Organism: Oligia latruncula; assembly: GCA_948474745.1. Classification (NCBI taxonomy): domain Eukaryota; kingdom Metazoa; phylum Arthropoda; class Insecta; order Lepidoptera; family Noctuidae; genus Oligia; species Oligia latruncula. The sequence goes on from OX419688.1 coordinate 10,312,428, forward strand.
CTTCCTACATATAACATAATGCGGGACCCACCTTGAAGATTGTTCGACATACTTCGGACCTACATAAATTACTTGCAGCTCTGTGTAGGTATTATTTAAAGCGTCTTCAGGCATTGTATCGTTTTGTAAAAACACTGTATTCAAAAGGCTTATTTTCATGCTTGTTTACGATGTTTAACTGCGAATAGTCTCTCGTATTGTGGAGTATGTAAATACTAAAAGCGAATTTAACACGAATAAAACGAAAGATTTCAATACTAAAATCGACGGATGGAATAAAGTGCATGTGCTGTTACATAGTAAATAATTCTGGCGAGAGCTACGCCATCCGCACTTGCAATAAAACGAACAATGCAATTTAGCTAGTGCTGCATTCATGCGATGGTTTCTCTGTAAAAGTTGGTTGTTCCAACCGTGCATGGCTCTCGATTACCGACACGGGTAAATATAAAACAAAATACCGGGAATCACAATACGTGCTGTAACATCCGATGATATTTAGTTGGTAGAGAATCTAACAAGAATGACCGAATTTCGATTAATGGTATTGGTTTTTGTAGAGATAATATATCAATATTATTGTCCTCTTATGTGGCCATGTCGTGCAGAGCGTTTAGGAATATGTAGGTTCAACAAAAATAGTTGCCAGTTGCTGATCAAAATGTAATGACGAAATAAAATAGCAAACTTTGTAACGTTCCCTTTGGGTTCCACAATCAGTGCTTTTCTACATATTTATTGTAAAACAACAGTAAAGAACGCCATAAAACTAGACAACACGGTTACAGAGTGTGCTTCCTCATAAAATGCAGCGACGTCCGATTTGTGGGAATAGCATATAAAAATTTCAAAGAGCCTGTATGCGCGTGCAGTGTCCGCGGCGGCATCACTCGCCGCTTGCATAAAACATGCAAATTGGACCACTTCACTGGTGTGGTGTGCCTAAGTTCACTCGCTTTTGCACTTTTATGTAAAATTGTTGCCCATTAGTCATGTAAATATCGTTAACTGCAACTCTGGCGCACCTCTATAGCGTTATTCTAAAAATTATCTTTTATTCTTGTGCAAGCAGGCCAACGCTCTAAGCCTTTGTTATCCAATCTCATTTGTTTTAATTATCTTATATATAAAAGCATACATAATTTAGAAAATGAGCACCTAAACATGCCTTTGTTTTGTATATGGACATGGTACCTAGTTTTTCAATAGCGTTTTAATTGGCATTGTGGTGCAAAAATGATTTTAATTATAATTGGGAATGCAAGAACACAATAGGCCGTTAAATGATGACGGATTGTCGGCACGATTGTTTAGCGTATGCGACTGAATAGCGAACGTTCGGTGCAGTAATGAGCTTCTGAAGTACTTAATGAATGCCCACTTTACGGTTCTTCCATTCTAAGCAGATACATGACAGTCTTTGTCCTCTTCGTCCTCTTGGATACAGTAATAGTATTGCGAGTCAGTAAGCCAGATTAGATACAGTTGCGTTTTGTTTGACTGCAAGCTATTTACGGACGTTTTTGGATAGGCGCAATGCCCAACTATAGCTTTGTGTTTTTTTTATCTACGCATAGTAGGTACAGGTTTGCCCACAATAAGAAAGTTGCTGGCTGAATGGTATACTTAATACAAACTGTTAATACTTTTTCTCATTCCGAGAAAAAATTAAACGGTGACCTCTGCGTCGCCTTGGGAGTAGATAAAGTTTGTCCTGTCGAAGGTGGCTGGGTGGAGATTAACCGCAGCGAGGTCTTGCGTCGACTTCATCAATTATGTCCCGCCCCCCGACTCCCTTCGATTGCTGCTGGCTCGTCCAGAACCGAAGGCACGCCTCTTCGCAGCTGCCTCGTGATGAGACCGTTTGCAGTTTGTGAATGATTAATCTCTGCACAATAAATAGTCACGTATCTTAAGACAAATGTTGGCTATCAGGAAAAACTGCTTACTTGGCTTTTTTCCGGCTTTTTGTGGCAAGATATGTCAAAAGATAATGTGCATACTTTCATCATGGTGCGTTTATGATCTATTGAGCTTAAACTCTAGTCGGCTGTCGGCCCTTTTATACCGTTAACTGAATGCGTAGATTCAACTTTTCACAATTGTTATGACTCCACTACAGAATAAATATCAGTATCTGTAGTACAGAGTAACCTTTAGTCCCAGATAAAGCTGAACCAGTGCATACAGAAGTGGATAATGTGCGCTATTTAACAACATCGTATATCTAACAGGAGCGTATGCAACCGGCAGCAGTGATCATTGTTCCATTGTTTATGGTTGCACAATTATGTCGGTATTGGCGTTCAAACCACCGCTGAAAACAAATTGAATGTATTAAACTCGCAGTACAACTTTATACACAGTTTATACAGCCCGTTTTACGATATATACGCGTGTTATTTTGCTTTATGTTCGTATTATGTTGTACGTAGACGTGACAAAATAACGAACGCGTAAGGACAACGACTTGTAAGTTGAGTTCACTATCGCCAGTATACTGTCGATAGTTACTATTTACGGTGGCAGTTTAGCATGCAAAAACTATTATTTTTGTATGGTAATGGGTTTGTGAAGACTCAGTAGGAGTTAAGTTTGTTTTGTGACGATTTTTTTTTTCAGATTTTTTTATAACTTCAACGTAGTCAAAGTGATGCTAAGGGATTTGGTGTTTGTGTTGCTTCGCTTCTTGCTGACCGGCGTGTGTTACAAAGACGTTGTGACTTGTGAACCCGGGTCGCGGTAACTACTCACGTATTCTCGGATACCGATAGTCATGATTTAGCAACAATTTTTGTGGGATGCATGAAGAAGCCTCCTCGTGTAGCGCAGTTTGTTCCGCCAGTTGCTCAACTGAACTGAGCGCTCGGCGCAACCTGGACAGTCACACCCAACACCTTAATTGACTGGCCAATTCTTCCCTTGCGTTGGTAGGGCTAACGCCCGCATGGTTTGCGACCACCCTCCCACCGGACTCCAGCGTCAAGCAGCCTCCTGTGTTTCGTCGATGCGTGGGAGTTCCAGTGCCTTAGACATCTTCTGGGCACGCTCGTTCCATCATGGACCTCATCCATTTCTTTCCATCAGGCGTGATCGAGGTCAAGAGGAGGCCCATTCAGCAATAAAAAAAAGATGTAATGAATTTCGCAACTTCTTTCGAAAGCGTGGCTCAGATTTTCAGGTTCAGCGCTCGTTTATTTCATACAATTTCAATTTTGAGTGCCGTATCTATATTACAGAAACATGTTTTAGTCTAAATTTGCAAATGGTAAGATCGAACTTTTTTTAGGTTCTAAGTTTCTAGTGGTTTTAAGAAAAGTTCTTTAGAAAAATAAAAGACAGTAAATCACTAAGAAAGTAAGCAAATAGCAATCGTAACAACGAGATTCTAATATACTCGAATTTGTGTCGTGTCAGGTAGGCGATAACTTAATTTATAAAATTGGAACTATGGAAACCGGAAGGAGGGCGTTGAGGAGGGAGCTGAAGGTTTTAACAAAAATGGCATTTAAAATATTGTAATTGGAGTGGCCGATGGGCCGGTGTGGGGCACTTGGTGGGAGCGACTCGAGTGCGACCTTTCTCCTCTAATGGATACCGAAAACCTTCTTCACTTTTACGCGAAAAATCTTTTTGGAAAATAAATGAATCCATACCGTATGTAAATCGGACGACTTCGAAAGTTTTTATTGAAAAACTTGAAGAACTGATGAAAATGGGGCCGCGACGTTTAAGATATCTCCGTTCATCTTATGAATGTACCCGCTGAATCCCAAATGTTCTTACTTTTGCATAAGTTACTTTTATATTGGCGCGCGGGCCTCTGTGCTTTGTGAGGTTTAAGTGGAAAATAATGCGTGGTCGGTGGGTGCAGTAGTTTGGTGAGACTAATAAAACATTAATCGAGTTATGTTAAAGGGTTTCTGGTATAATTAAGTTATTTAAGATTAATTAAAGGCGAGTCGGGCGGCACTCTCAGGCGAGCAGAGGGCTAACAGCCTCCGCAGAGAGCCTGAGTAATTGATAAAGCTAACCCTACCACCCTTAATCACGGTCAGCTCAAAGTTAGACTCGATAAATAGTTATTTATTAAGTTGTCTGACAACTTATTACTAAGTCTGCGCTTGGATTTATGGTATTTAAGTTTATAAGTATAGCGTTGTGCTATTCAGCACTGCTCTTCATACACATATTGAAATAATTATTTTTTGAATATTTTGGTCTTAGGTAATAAATAGGTATACGGGTTGGTGTCCGCAACTCCAAGTCAATGCGCGTATTTTGCGTACGGATATTTTGGTCTTAAATTATATTGTTAATGGTTTGTCTTTTTAATAACTTAATATTCGTGATTTACAACGTATTATGGTTTCGAATGGAGTTGTAGTGAACAACTAATTTGAATGATCTATTAGGTTAGGATTTAAACTTTATCTGCCTGAAGTTGAACATAAATAACTGGCTAATTATATAAATAATGCGAGTTTCGAATCTCTGAAGATTTCGTGATGACTTGTTTACCGTTCTCTATTATTTATGCCACACGACGTCGTGACTCATACGCTCCACTAGGCTACTTATTAATAAACATACAAAAAATAAACTGCCGACTTCCTTTCGCGTGCCTACAGACATAAAAGTTCTTCGTGCGTATCCTAACAAAAACATAAATTAGGTAAATTTATATAAGGGGTCATCCCTCCGTTACAATATGTTCGTAACGACACCGAGGGTCAATGCGCAGTCAAATCTCCCCCGCAAGAATTCAAGCGGCTCCGGATCGGCGAAATTATCAAAACTTTTTAACTTACAACTTTTCCTTAAACGAGTGGAGCGGGCTTTTTCATTCGTTTGGAGCTTTCGCGGGTCTAGTGTTCCGTGATATTGCCATCCTTGTCGCTCGCGGTGGAAGCCGGGGCCGGCAGAGGCGGCGGCAAGCCTCGGCTCGGCTGTTGTCTCGCGTGCCGGTTCCCGCCGGGCCGGTCGCCGGTCCGTGTCGCCGCGCGAAACATTTTCAGTTCTCGTCGCTGCGATGCCGGTGGCGCACGTCACGCCTGTCGCCCGCCGACGACGCTGCGTTACCACGATCGTGGCGTACTTCTTTACCAACTAATAAATCAAGCGAACCGAACGAAGTAAACCCTCACGAACAGATTATAACTCGATATGAGATAACAGGCTCGCGGCACGACTGCGGTGATTAATCACAGAAGTCCGTTCAACTCGAATGATCTGAACGGAAGCATTATCTCTCCGATTTCGGTTTAGGTGCGCGTAATGTAAACATTGTTAAAGTTTTCCGGAATCGTCAGTTGACTTGAGGATTACGATAGTCGTAGGTGCATTGTATGGCCTGATGCGAGGGATAATGTTGAAGTGGGAGAGTAAGGTGTAGCAATGTGTGCGGGTGGGATGTGGCCTGCGGCGTGGACAATGGGTGCTGGTGGACAATGGACAACTGGGGTGCTGTGTGCGGTGTTGGCGTGCGTGCTGGCGGACTCCTGGACAGCGTACCAGGAGCAGCCGTGCTGCCGGCCCGTGTCACATCACCGCGTGAGGCACCACAGAGGTGAGTCATCTGTCATACTCACACAACTCCCAACTTTCCGTAGTAAGCAGTCGAATTGGTTTTTTGTACAGGTAAGTTAGACACAAAGCAGTTCATCGGCCGAGACTATTAGTCACAGCATTATGTAGGACGGACAGATACGGCATCATTACAACTTTAAATATTTACCTAAGATGTTTGGACTAACTGTTCTAACTGTTGTAACTAGGTATTACGTACTTATTTGAGTCGCGTATGCACCATAAAATAACTTATTCAAATGATTTAATAAGTTATTTTATGGTGGTTCATGGATTTTCGTAATAAACACTGTGTTAAATGATTCTAACACAGTGTTTATTATGAAAAACCAAGAACTTACCTAATAAGTACCATAAAAATTTTGTGGATGCTGGAGATACGATGAATTTATATGCTAACGGACCGTCACGCGTCAGGGTCCCACTAGAATGAAGACATTTAATTTTGATATAATCCCAATAACAGTATAAAGTAAACAACTAGCCGGCAGTCAACAATTTATGTCGCATATGAATTGAAGAGATAATCGGTAATAACTATAAGCTTATCAGTAAATGCGAGCCAGTAACATAAAAGTTGTACCATGCTGTACACGATAGAGTCGCACACAAACTTATGTTTGTGCGCTGACGATGCGCTGGGGGCCCGCGGGGCCCGCTCGGCCGCCGGCGCCGGCACCAACCGGGACGCACACACCAACACTCAAATAGAACATTTACCCTCTCCGACACTCGTAAAAACACCATAAATGAATAAAAAGATACGAAAAACTGTAAACAAACCTATTCCAAGGAAATCCAGCTGGAATTCTTTATATATCAGTTTATTTATCTATCGTATTCTTGGAATAAATAAGAATAAAATGAAGAATTTAGTCAAATTTATCTTTGAAGGGACATTGCAGTAGATTTCCTAAATTCCATATAGATAAACGATGATTCTTTGGTTAGCTAAAATTGCGGTATTTATCACACCTTTGTTCACCATTTTTCTCACTTTTTGTATCTGTTACGAAAAAAAGCCTTTAATGTAGGTAAGGTAAGTATCTATTTAGCCAACTACATTTTCAATTTAACCAAAGTTTGAATACAACATTGTAAATAAGAAACATTGTTGCGAGTCTAAAGATAGTTTGTCTGGCTTAAACAGAGGAACTGTGTCAGTCATTTCAGTAAGTTAATACAAATACACAAAGTAATAATAGGTTAAATTCAACATATTTGCGTGAATGCTATTTCATGATCAGTAAATATATAATTTTATGTGGGCATAGTCGTTTCCGAATTCTTTTCGGACATTGAGGGGACTTATTGGTATCATTAGCATGGAGCAAGCATTTCACAGTGACGCGTCAACGTAAATAACGCACTATATTAAAATGCTTGATCTCATCTAAATAGAATTTCGTCTATTTTCCTGCTTTAGAAAAATGATTTTTTATAACAACAAAAAATTAATCTATCAGAAATCACAAAGAGCAATCCACGGATTTTACAATTTCGTTCAAGAATTTGAGTAGCAAAAGCAAACGGCTGCGATCAATGAAATTGGTTCGAAAGCCGTTACATACAACGTATTTAAAAAAAAATGTAACGGACTTTGGGACTGGCCACTAAGATATTTATCTTAACTACCTCCTATTTATTTCTTTGGAGATAATTAAAGAATATATACCTTAACGGACAAAGGATTAAGAAAAGAAAAATCAGCCAGGTAGAATAGACTAGTTAGTTGCTCAAGTTTAGCTGGTATACAAAAATTAAGTCAGCAAAAAATGTAATCACGTTGAGAATAATTTAAATAGCTGTATATTATTATTATAAATTTAACTCCACAGTGTTAATTGGCAATAAACTCGAATTCATTGAGAATGATTAAGATAATTTTCCAATTATAATCCGTTCAAGCGATTATTATAATAATCAGAAGTTGTATGTTGGATAAATACATGCATATTTTTAAATGAAACGTTAATTACATTGGACTTAACGATTTTATTTCATGTTTACGTTACCGGACGCTTGTACTATTATGTATGTATTCTGTGCCGGACCGAAGATTTACGTGATTAAAGTTTCAGTACAGGAAACGAGATTATAAAGAGAATAAGGTCTTACGAATCGCAATGCGGCTCAAAGTCTTTAAACATTTTTCTTTACAAAGGGCAGGTATTGTAATATGTGTTGTATCTTATTGTAAGGGGCTTACTTCTCACAGTTAACGAAGGGGCCCCTTTATGTGGAGTGTGGAGCAAAAAATATGCAAGATGGGTGCCAGGGGCCACGGAGCTAAGGTGAGGGGCGGAGGATCATGCGAACCGGTCCTGCGTGCGCCCGCGCAGGTAATCGACTCGCGCTCCTTTCGACTAGGGCTGCTCACTTCTCATTGATGTCTTCATGGGTTTTTGTTTGATGTTAATGGAGAAGTGCTTCTGTTGGTTGTTCACATAAAATGCTTTTTTATCGTTCGTTTAGTTAGGAAAATTGAGGGGACTTTAAATGAAAATGTTATTTTCAAAAGAAAGGGTTGAATAAAAGGTTAAAAGCGTGCAATTTTATCATAAAAAACATTGTAAAAAGACCTGAAATGCCAGTAAATACCGTAGTCAAAACTTCAAAAACCAGACATCGTGACCTTTTTAATTTGGCTCACCACTTAACATTTGGCAACCCTACTCTTGGCTAAATTAAGTAATAAACGAGCCAACATAATCGAAGCATAAGCTATGCCCAACAGTTTTTATTGTAACGTGATACATCATTCCAATAGAATGTATCTTAATGGTTATAACTATTAGGCCAGCCACGCATGCCTGAACTCGCCTTTTTTTTTCTTTTATTTATGGCTTAATTTACATGTTACGAAGATTATTATGTAGTGGTTAGCGATGAAGATAGTGTAGCGAAATTTGTTAGAAGTAAAATGTACTGCGCACTGACACCTAACTTAATTTATCGTTTATCGGGAAAGTTAAGCGTGGAGCGCATGCTTAGAGTACCTGGTGCTAGAATTTGAACGCTAAAGTATTGTTACACAATTTTGTAGCACAATTTTCCCTTGTTTCTGGTTAGCGAGCTAAGCTAAGTAATAATGTGTGCTCGAAGTACTTGTAATGATGTTTGGGAAAAGTAAGTGGTTTGAAAGCTCTATGGGCTTACATAATGATGATAATTATTAAAATGATTAACTCTATGTTGTTTTAGATCAATACAAAACGGCACGGTAGCTTGATTATCATCTAACTTTACGTGAAACTGTAACTTTCAAATTACTTTGACTTCCGTATATCGTTTCATGACTCTGAACTAAAAGGTGGTAGCAATTTTTTTGTGTTTCCCTACACCAAACTTTGGCCCGTTTACTTTTATTTTAAGCATAAACAGGTACTTGTAACCCACAATTACTTTACGCAGCATTACACGTCGTTCAAAGGGCGATTTTAGCTAAACAGAGCGCGGCAACAACAATAAATGTTCGCGTTAGTCGGTCGCCCTCGCCTGGCGTGTGGTCTCATCGCCGAGAGCCCAGCAATCGTTCCGACAGCGAGCGATGTTATCGCTATTTAATATAAACCTATTTACTAGCCCGCATTCGGCCGTACCGCTGTACCGCTATACCGCTATACCGCTTCGAGACACCCACAGGTATCGCTTACCGAATTATCTTTGGATAGCGGATCATGCTCGTTGCTTGGAGCGTATTTGGATGTTTTGTTCTCACGGTTTGCTTGTTGACAGACAGTTTGTGTTGTAAGCACAGGTTGTGACGTGAGTTTCATGTAGAGGTTAGGTTAAAAGTGTTTGTAGTATTGAAGGAAAATGCTTCTCTATTAATGCTGATTTCTGAATAACTCGATCGCTTCTGCCTAGATACCTAAAAGCTTTTTCAGCTTCAATGTTCCAATACTGGTGTAGGTTATACAACCGTAGCTAGTAACCGTAGGTATATTACTCTGCAACCCTATTATTATAAAGATCTAATGCTAGCTTTTGCCCGTGGGTTTCGCCCGCGTGGAGGTTGGGAATAATCCTACACGAACGCACCTACTACCGAGATAACAAGTATCCTATATTTTTATACAAGTTATAAATTATCTGTGTGCCAAATTTCATCCAAATCCGTTTAGTCGTTTTTGCGTAATTGAGTAACAAACATCCAAACATCTAAACATCCAAACTTACATTTATAATATTAGTAGGATAACTTATAAAGATATAATAAGTTTTTGATTGTGCTATTCATTCATGCTTTATTAAATTAATTCTCTTGAATGAACAGCACCCTAATTGCGTAACACACTATTAATCGCAATCTGAATAATTTTGAAGGATATTGTAATCCAATGCTTCGTATGTCCGAAAAAAAATCTGTTTAACAATGAAAAAAACGCAATGAATGTTGTTGAACTGTCAAGATGAAAGCCATTGTTACTGTTAGTGTGTTACATAATTACCCTGCAAGATACTGCAGATATTTTACTTTTCATCCTTTACTTTACAGTACCTTGCGTCTATATAAATCCCTTGACACTTCCCAACGAAACTGTAAAACAAAATATTTGAGATTGTTTTGTGTCATAAACAGAAGTTGTTGGTTGTGTTATCGTAAAATGAACGAACAAGTACTTTAAGTAAAAAAATCAGGATTAATGTATTCCGGAAGTGTGAAGGTTTAGCTTTGAACTCGTAAAGTGTTTGCGGTGCCCAGAATACGCCTGAATACAAAGTAGCTGTCAATACCAGGAATAATATTTGAGTTTATTTTTATATACACCGCTTATTTTTTTATTGTTAATCCATTATTTGTTTGGTTCCGAAGGCGTCTAACATTCTATATCTTACTAAGGTACATTAAAATGCACCTTAATTGCGTAAAAAAATATTCAGATTGAGCTTAATAGTGATTAAGCTCAATCTGAATATTTTTTAAGGATATTGCTAATCCATGGCTTCTAATGTTTGAAAAATTTGTCATCTCAACAATGTTCATTGCGTTATTTACGCAATGAATGTTGTTGAACTGTCAAAATGAAAGCCATTCTTACTGTAAGTGTGATTAGTGTGGTACGCAATTACCCCGCAGTTGTACAAAGTACCTATAGCAAAACAGACACATCATCTGGTAGAAAATGAGTTTTACATTTTCCAATTTAGACATTTTCCAAAAAACTTGAATTGGTTCGATGATTTTGGATACCTACCTAATAAACACATTACATTACATAACCTTACGTTCAGTAAAGTCTACGCTGATGACTGCAAGTAATGAAGTAATAAGCACCACAATCTAAGCTACTATAACTAACCCAGTTCCAACATTTCCTCTTAAAACCGCCGACAATTGCGTGGGATTGAAAACCTGCCGCTTTCCAGCAAACCTGTAATGATCACGTCGCCGCCGGGCGTTATAATCACTCTAATTAAGTTATCTAGACAACACGGTTATATCTAGGATTTAACGAGTTTCACGAAAAGGCGATATTAATCGGTGTTTACTATAAAACTTGCTCTATTTTGTAGTAAGAAGTTTTTTATAGGACATCTATACTATTCATTTAAGCGAACATCCATTTACTTAATCAGTACAATGTATTAACGTCTTTCCTGAACTGAACTGCAATAGCATTAGTTTGTAATTAATTCTGCTCTGTATGATGTAGATTTCTGTAAGTAACATTTTCCTTTCGGGGTTCGGTAGTTTCCCGATTTTCTAGTGATCAGATACTTTTTTGGCATATTTTCATTTTCTTATATTGTCTATGCCCATTACTAGTTTCCGAAGGAGCTTACTTTTTCGTAGCATTCTAATAAAGAAAGCGTTTCGAATTTACCTTTTAAGAGTAAGATTCTATTTTGGACGCTATCGGTGGCGAATTTGATTTTCCGAAAACATTTAGGTTCTAGAAATACCTCTTCAACGGTAAAGCTGGTAAACACAGGTTAGAATAAACAGGATACTTTAAAACCGTTCGTGATAGTCGTATAGTAGTGTACATTATAGCTTTGTTATCTTTATACTATCGTATATCTGTAATGTTCCAAGTAAAGTCTTGCCAATATCGTACGGAGTCGTGTAGGGATTTCCTTGCAGTGTTAAGCGAGGTTTATTGGGCGTGTAGCGTCGCTGGCAAGTCGGGCTTGTGTAAATCGAACTGACAGACCTGTCTCAGATTGACTGACGTTGCTTTAACGGCGCTGTTCAAAGTATGTTATTGTAGGTATACAATTCTAATTTGAAATTGCTATTCATTGGATTTTTTTGCAGCGGTTTTCATTTTATTTGAGTCAGATGTATTGGCTTTTGAGTTTGTTGCTAAGCGGTAATCTACAGAGATTCACTATACAGATAAAGAACGATATCTACAACATTATGTAAGAAGGAGTATTAAGGATATCCGGAACCAAATCTATTTCCTAAACTGAAAACTCTATTCAGGTACAAACATTTTCCTAGCGTAATATTTTGTAGGTACCTACTATTTGCGACTTTTGCTTCTTATACGCTCATGTTTATCTTTGTTTCTAAATCAGAATACAAAAGACACTATAACACTATTCTTTTAATAGTATTTTTCCTAATCTGCCACATAGCTTCGTATATGTATAAAGTGCACTGAGAACAGGTGCACTCTGCCTGTATGGATAATCTATAGCTTTTTAGGATTTATGGCTGCCCGTATAAAATAAGAGTACATTCTGGTCCCGTTCGCTTTTGTGCATTTAAAAGGGAAGATTAGTATGTCCGTGTAAATTGCAGTAGAAGTAGCATTTAGAAGAAAACGAGTAGAAATGGCTTTGAATTTGAAAACTGATTTATCAAATCCTTTTGATATTACTTTATTATTACTGGAAGCCGACTCCAACATAGTTGGGAAAAGGCTAGGCAGATGATGATGATGATTACTTGGTGTATGAGTAGCTCGAAAGTTTTAGATTTAGAGATTTAGGTCGTCACTAGGTCAAGTAGCTTTCGCAAAAGGTGATCTCGAAAATGGGTATGGTTGTATTTAGAAGTTATATTTACTGCTGAGTTAAAGATTCATCACTTTTTTTTTGGTGAAGCGTGGTATTAAATACATACCATCACGTGGCTGAGATTTTTTCTGAGCCGAGCGAAAAAAGATCGTCGTCGTCGCGCGTTTTTGCCAGCTTCCGATCCCGGAAGCAATATATGACAGAATTGACAATCTGTCATAAAAACCGGATCGACGTGAGTGATTCCGAGCGTGACCTACCCACACCTACCTAGTGTGTTTATATTTATTTATAAAGCAAAGTAAGTGGACCTAAACAAACAATGCATATTATCCAATAACACGAAATTTGGGCATCTAATATTTAATGGATACTAAAAATGCTCGACTCTTGTACAATGGTTGTTTAAATACGGTGCTATAATGCCATCACATCGGAGTTATACAATAATACGGCGTATTTAAAGTTTTAGAACTCATCTAAATTGTATAGAGGCGGCGGGCAGGTGGCGTTTCCCGCGCGAGGCGTAAAACTTGACGGACGGACAGATTGCCATCTTGGGGCCGATAGAGTGACAATACCAATTTTATGCTTTATTTAGACGTTAAAGCCGGTTTTAGTATTATATCTAATGGAATTATGTATAAGCTTTTAGTGCTATGTGATCCCCGGCTTAGAATATATGTATTAAGTCGACACCTACGTTAAGGTCGCTTTCCGTGAAAGCCGACTTACAGATCAAGCAGCGTCCAGCCAAACACTGCTACGTAACATTGCTTTCAATAATCAATCTTCTTATGTAATTAATTCTCACAAGATTATTATTATTTATTATAATTTCGTCATCATCATTTGTTGATTCATAAGTCTTGACAGTTCGTAGACGCAGCGTCAGTGTTGCGTAGACGAATCGTAGGCGCGGCATAGGTTCATTGTAGGCACGGCGCCGACGTAGACGCATGTTAGACGTGGCGTAGCACGTCGTAGGCCCTTCGTAGTGCGTCGTAGGCGCGGCGTAGCGGTTCGTAGACGTATCGTAGACGCCACTGTAAAGCTTCCCGTTAGGGCGCTGCCAAAACGTAGGACACCGTAAAATGCTCAGTTTCTTGTCACACATTTAGGCGTATTGGTACATATTACAAGCTAGAAAAAAATGGAGTGTACCCATTGTCAAATATTTAAAGAAAGCCTCAACCAAAAATATTACATTTAAACAAAATAGTATGATAAAATAATAGTAAAACAGAGCTTAAAAAATATTTTTCGTCGTATAATTCTGAAAATCTTGAGCGTAAACTATCATAATATTTTATGTAATGATAATAAAGGGAATTCAATCAAGTAAAGAAATACCTAAAATTATTACACTGAGCGGTGCATTTATTTTTTAATTGAATTAAAACTGCAAAATTACTTTCATTTTGGTGGTCATTCGATTCGACTATCAAACGCATCGCTGTGTTGAACCTTATTTGTTGCCGCGATGTGCTATTATCAATTACCTGTTTCTTATCTTACCTGACTGAATTGTCAGTTTTGTGCTATATTATCTTTCTGACACGATTGCACAACGCCTAGTGTGGGCCACAGCGCAATCCCAAGGCACCCTAAGATCATGCTACATAGTGCTAGCCCATAGCGCTAGTTCCGCAGATAACAACTAGCAAAGATCTAATTTAGGTGTAACTTTAAACACCTAACCTGTTTTAACGTAACTTTTAATTATTTCTATAAAAAATATGTTGTCACAATAATAGATGGTATCTATCGATTTTGATACCGAAACCAAATCGAGTTAATCTAAAAAGCCTACGTGCCATAAAACCGCTCGTAATTGGGTATCAACATACCGGAACAAAGACCATATCGATTCTCTTACATTGTCACAAAGATGTTTATCAACGTTAGATACAAATTACAATCCGAATATATTTACTTTCACTTTATTATTGACCCTAATGGAAGCGATAGCGTTTATTTACTAGGACGGGTGAGTATTGAGTGTGGTATTCAAATATTGGTCCGCTGTCTAACCGATAAGGCTGGCAACATGACACTTTACCGGTATTCGAGGGACAGTACCGACTCCGAGAGCTTCGGTCGACGTCGAGACCTCCACACAATCCGGACCCAACACCGCACCAACAGGAACGCTTTTATTACTAAGATATTCAATAGACACTATCTGTTACTGTCAATACTAACATTCTCAATGGCTGAGTCGGGACTTATCTAAATCGCTTTACATGTAAGTAGTGTTCGTGTTCTGTGGTAAGCTGAGGTTGCTTATCGACGCGTTAAGGTTTGGTTGCTACACTTTGGTTGTTCGATGGTTGATGGACTTGGTAAGTAGTGAAATGTAGGATCTTTTACAACTAGATATCAAAAAACGTTAAATTGGAAACTGGATTTATCAAAAAAGAATATATGAGAGTTAAATGTTGAAACAGTGTTCATGAGAAACAAAATAAAAGTAAATGTCTTAGCTTTCATTGTATGTATATTTTTGATACAAAAAAAAAAGCGTGATATTATTTTGTTCTTATTCTCTTGGCGCTCTGGATATGTCCATGTCGCGCCTGTACGCCTGTACCTCATGTCAGGTAGCGATACTTATCGCGCATTCCCGAGGTATTATACTCGTAGGTACTCGTTCAACCTTGTATATTCCGACGCTTGATAAAACGGGACTAAATAGATGAACATCCGAGGGGATATGAAGCAACTAAGGTGAGGATTATGTATGCAGTAAAAGAAGATAGGCGATGACGGGCTCATTTGTTTCAACATGCTTCTTAGCAGTCTCTCCCCATCTTTCTTTACCGTTGGGAACTAGTGATGAATTGACACTTTCCTGCAAACAACAAATTGGTAAAAAATTATCAGGGATACCGACTATTTTTTACCAATTTGGTATCTCTGACTATTTTTTTACTCTACATCTAATTATTTATAGCCAATAAATATTGTGTACACAAAGTCTCGTCATTATTTCTGAATAGTAATTTAAAGTCGTTGAACTTTTATTCATTTTAGTACGATAATTTGTTTTACGTTACTAAAATTGATGTTAAAATGTAGAGGCTGGGACTGCTCAATGGTTTGGTCGTTACAATAATTGTAATTAAATAGCTTAGTTGACCCCGATAAAACAGGAAAATTTGGATTTAATCCAAATAATAATTTCTCTATATTAGAAACATAGAGTCATCATTTGAAAGATCTTGATGATAAATATGAATGCAATTAATAAAACAAATGTATAGGCGTTTAACTTATTTATCGTTCAATTAAGGAAGTGATGTTACAAATTCCCGGAGTGTCGGCGGCGGATAAAAATTAAATGGCTCGAGTTTCCGTGCCACAAATATAGACATCAGTTTCGCCGCACGACACACGCATTCTGTATTCGCGGTGCGTGTACGCGCACTACGCACTACGCGCATATATTTAACATTTCAGCCAAACGAATTAAATTTCGATATGCGTAAAAGCAACACGAACAATAAATTGGCAATTATTTCCAATTTTTTGTGCAATTCATACCCGCCGGGTTGTGTTTATGGGAACGCTTAGTTGAGTGGAATGATTGTGTAAAACTGTTGGATGGGCTCCAACGAGCGGGCATGGAGCGGGCACGGAGCGCGCACGCGGGTGCGCCGCGAGAAACAAACGCCACAAATAAAGTCAAATAAGTGAGCCAAGCAGAACGGGTGGCCCGCGCCCGTTGCAATTGCAGTATCGAGTATTTTATTGGACCGTGATGAAATATCGATATGAATCATAGACGCGTGCCCGATACATTCCTCTGAACACAACAGGAACAGCTCTAATAGCCACACATGTACTTCAGTGTCGATGTGAACTATATTATATTGTAATGGATGGTAATTCATTGAGTTTCTTTCTCTGTAAGTAAATGTGACAACACAAGTTCGAGGAACGGTCACCGAGTTATTTCTGTTGCGCCGTCCTTTATTCTGAGAACTGGTTTGTGTATGTATCAATGTGCCATTCCGCAACGGGTCTCGTTGCTTGTTCACGGTACGATAGGGGCAATCTGACGGAAATGATAGAGACGGCTGCGGCTTGACGATATCTTGTTACCTGAGAAATATCTGCTAACGTTGATACGAGGGATTTTGTTCCAGAACTCCAATTAGGCACTAAAGATACTGAGATTTCAGTCATTCTACTTTCGCCAATTAAAGCTGAGTTCGGTTCCTCTTTCGCATCTAAAAAGGGTCGAATAAAAATTCTTGACATTAAACCAATGAGGAGTGATATGCGGTTCAAATGAAAGTACTTAGCGGTGCCATTAAGTGTAATACTTATTGTGTTTATGTCACATGTCTATTGAGGATGAATTGTCTGGAATCCCGAACTGAATAGTTATATAATTGGCATCAATTGTCTGGCTCGTTTTATGGTTATTAATAGCTATATCACGTGTCTGCAACAGCTAGTTATCTTTGATGCAATTCGTTTGTTAAGTTGTTCTCACGCCTTGTTGAAGAACCAACTCGTTTTTATACTCATGACGTTAATATTTATACATCTTTAAAACAAACTAAGTATACAATTATTTCTCACAAGAAAATGCATTGTTTAATTCCAAATGTAAAAAAAAACTGTTTGCTAGTGACAAATAAACATAAATTAACTGAAAAACAATAACTGAAAAACACAATAATAACTGAAAAACATGCGTCACATTTAGCCTATACTAGATTTCTACGAACGCTAGAACTGAAGGCGCGCGTGTAGTGTCGGGCTGACCATGGCGGGCTGGCGGGCTGGCGGGCTGGCACGGCTCCAGTCGTTTCAATTTGATCCCGCGGCCGCCCCGCACTGTAAACATCCCTAAATGATAAACGCATAATTTAACGCCTCAACGAAACACGAAAAATTGTGCATCCATTTATTTTCTCGATCATAGGAGCGTGAAGACGTTCATATTTGAAATTTATGATTTCACGCTCCGACATAATAGTAACAATACGTTATTCTGTATTAATAATATACTTTGATATATTTTTAAGTTGCACCTACTATAGTTCACGTTTTATGTTGTTAGAAATTGATTATTAACACTGTTTGGACCGTCAAGCCTTGATTACTGAGCCAATAAAACCAGATAGCAGCAGTTATATTACCCGCCTTTATGAAGTTTTTTATAAGCAGTTAAGAAGTTTATTAATCCAAAGAGAGATGTAAAGATTTTTAAGATTATTAAAGGGAGTTGAATGCAGTAAGGAATATTTTATTACTCACAGTGTAACGGTTAATTGAAGGTTGGTTTAATGAGAGGCGGTTGCCCCTAAAACCGGTAAAGCAATGTAATGGAGAACGATGTAGCTGTGCTCGAAAACGTACCACATAATTCAACAATAAACCTTTAAAAGTGAAACAGAGAAGCAGTTGAAACATTAAAGCATGATATCAAATACAACTCCACAAAAACTTGCGCAAAATATTCTCGAACCATCAGGCTTCAGGATATTCAGTAAGTATTGTGTAAGAGCGACGAGGTAGCAGCGTGGCACGTAGTTATAGCGGGCACGCCGCGGGAGCGCAGCGTGGTCGCCGCGGCCCGCCGATACCATCGCAGCCTTCGTCGCAACCCCACATAAATCTAGCTTTGATACATTTTGGTAAGGAGCCAAGAGCGGTGCATCGGCCGGCCCGCGATCCACTCGACCTGTGTATCGCGAAATAACATTTGCTTTTATTTGAACCGCACCTCACTTTTTATTACATTGCCCGAACCAGGAACAATATTTTTGCCTTTTTTGCTCCACATAAAAGGAACAGAAACTGTATAGTGAATTGTGTATTCATCTGGAACGACCTAAACTGGTCTGGAATTTAAAAGCCTACTTAACAATAAGGCGGCATTCACCTAAATGTTCCATATTTTACGAACGGCTTTTATTAAAGCTCTTCTATTAACATACATATATTAGGTACACGAAAGACATTCGGGTCCAAACAGTTGAATGGAAATAGAAGAAAGTGTACATGTGTACAATCTGATAATATATGTTTAGCCAGTTCTTCGCTTCATTGTTCAGTTCCAAACAAGGTAACTGCTTTTGTCTTCTTGACACACGTACACTTACGTATGTATTTTTGCTTTGACCCACTCAATTAAGTTTCACAATGAGACTTTTGTATTGTGGCTGACAACTAAATTGTGGTGTGTAATCGCTTGTTGGAACTTCAGTCTGCTGAGTGCAGTAATACTGCTGTTACACTGGGCGCTGACTCACCCCGCACTGTTGTTCGTTCGATATTCATATTAAACAAATCCGATTGTAACAAAGATTTATCTTGCGCAATAAAGGTATTGTGTTTCCGAAGCTCGCCGCTTTTATACTCAAATAAATACATTGAAAGTTATTTTATGAAGTGGCTACGCTCATGCAGGTGTAATGAATCACGTGCAAGCATTGACTGATATTATCTGTGTCGGCCCCGGCTGGGCCGCCCGTGTTTCTACGCGAATATCTGCGAACTTAATTATTATAAGTACAAAGTGGGTCATTTATACACGAATATCTGCATTTATTATCATATTTATCATGTCTGTAAATTTAGCGTCATTTTGTTAACTTTAAAGTTCCCTCGAATTTCTCTATTAATCGAATTTTCAGGGTTTAGTCGAACAGTGGAGTCAAATTCCTTACTGACATCATCATCTGCCTAGCCTTTTCCCAACTACGCTGGGGTCGACTTCTAGTGTAACCGGATGCAGCTAAATACTAGTATTTAAAATTCGTTGCTATATAGGTTTGTTACCTACTACATAGGTGCTATCGTAATAACTGTAAGGGAGTACGGTACCTAATGAGCTCTAATTATGAACTTTCTAAACTGCTCTCTGAACCTGGTTTATAGCTCTTTACCCGAAAATTAAATAGAAAGCATCCAAGGTCGTCTACCTGCCCCAAATGAGTGCGCAGACAAAATGTTTGACGTACCGCACCCATCTCCCTATAGCGATATAACTGTTGTTCATAATTAGGCGCTAAATTCTGGCTGCCCGGGTAAAGGTCAGCAATTAGAGAGCTTACTTTTCTTAAGATGGGCGTTAAGTTAGTTAATAGGGTTCATTTTCAAGTCGGCGAGGTTCGCTCGTTAATCACCGAGTTGCGCGTTGGCCGTGCTTCCGTCTCCGACCGACGACGCCGGAACACAAGCTTATTTTTGATTGTTTTTGATAACAACAAACAAAGACAAATGAATAAGCCAAATCGTTAATCATAACCGGTTTAAACTGAACTTCCTTTCGCAGTACTTACATTTTTCTCGTCGAATATGTGGCTGTTTCTCTTACCACAGTTAATTTATGAAGACACATTTGTTTTATCACAAACTGCGATCAAAACGTACGGTAATAAATCGTCGTTCTTAACGTGGCCCGTGGCTAAATAATAATAGCCGCACAGGTCGATCTATCAGGTTAAGGTACGCTTGCCGCGGTTGGTCTGTAGATGGGTGACCATCTTTACATACCGAGACCCCTCCGTGCCTCGGAAAGCAGTCCCGGCAGTCATTCGTGGATCTTTGACAGTCGTTACGGGTAGTCAGAAGCCCGAAAGTCTGACAACCAGTCTTACTAACCAACTGGTATCGTATTACCCAGTAACTGGGTTGTGGAGGTCAGATAGGCAGTCGCTCCATGTAAAATACTGGTATCCAGCTGAATCCGGTTAGACTGGAAGCCGATCCCAACATAGTTGGAAAAAGGCTAGGCAGATGATGCTCGTCGTTCTCTTAATTCGTTTTATATCGTTACCAATCCGCACGTTTGACACTCAGATGTCCTAATAGCTTTATCGCAGGCGCATGAAATGAAAATTGAACGATACCGTTTTGTAATTTATTAAGTGCACATCGCGAGTGAGCTCGTGAGAATGACTCGTGAGCGTGTTATGAAAAAGCGATCACCAGCGGCGGGAGCTTTGCGCGCCCCGCACCCGTTGCCAAATTAATGTGTCACGAACTGTATCGCCCTATGATATTGATGTTGAAAAATGATGCCATTTGACGTTTGATTGCAATCGTAAATCTCTAGCGAGCTGTTTGAGTATTGCGCCGCTCTATCCGTAATTGACGGTTTAGTAAATTTTCCGCGAACGCCACTTTCAAACTGCCGACTGACCTTTTCCCTTCGTGAAACTACGTAAGGGAGATGTTAATGTACTATCAAAAAGTAGATATGTAACTTTCAAGTCCTATTACGCTTCGCTAAGATAAATGGGGAGGATAAAATTTGCGTTGTAACGATGTAGATAATATATACTTGGTTAGCGCTGAATCAGTTGATATGGATACTAATTCGGTTATTATTTGTATAAGCCTTAACGTGGCTAATGATTAATAGTGGCATTATTCGGCGAATGTGTGGAGCCGAGGCCGAGATCGGAATGATTATCGTGAGGCTCACGCTCCGCTGATCACAGCACAAAATTAATTTACGTATAAGGCGGGTGGCTACGCTATGCTGTGCTATATGAACGGTGTATCTTTACGCTCGTTTTCACATGCGGGGTGAGCAGATCTGTGAGGGGTATCGGCATTAATTGCGGCGGCCTCACTTACCAATTTCTGTACCTACACGATATGATTTATTTACTAACAGTCAAATCCACGATTCGACGTTGCGACGATCTTCGCATGGTGGCTGGTAGCAGCTGGATGAGAGTTGCCGAGAATCGGATTAAATGGCGCGCAATGGAAAGGCCAAACCTCTTCCTTTTCTTTTTTAAACTAGAATTCCAGAACAATAAATAATTATCATGAACTCATGATTCCTAGACAAATAATGGCCAAATTCATTACGTAGTACATGACCATCAACCAATGTTCTATCCAAAAATGGAATCCGATTCCAAAACACTGTTTGAGTTATTTCTAAATACGCCAGAAAGAGTTATATTTTGAGTCCGGCCGTCAGATAGTGATCCGGCAACTTGTATTCATAGGCCGGCCTAGTGGCTGTCAGCCTGTCGAACTCGGCTCCAGTGTAGTTGATCTGTAAAATTGATTTCCATTCGTGCTGACGAACAAAGGCATCGCGACTGCCTCGGGCTGGCGTTGCCTCGTTGCACTGTCGCACAGATAGATAGTGCTCAACCATCTAAAACATTAACGTATTTGGTTTATTTGGATAACGTTGGTTCACTTAAGGTGTGCATTGACATGAGTCAAACCAAATGTGCATAAGCACATTTCATAATTATATAAGGTTAAATAAAATTAGCTAGCGAAACTCCATATATTGTGATGGGTATCGATATCTTTAATATCTAATGACGATAAAGCAAAAAAACATTTTCTAAACACATATTTTCAAGTAACTACACTACCAGTGGCCGTTGACACTGTAGTCAGCTGCAGTTACTTAAAATTAAGACTAGAACTTTTTTACTTAACATTGTTATTAAATATCTATAACAATCACGCCGGAGTTTCGCTAGCTCATTTAATTTGACCCTTTATATTAAGGTAGGTAAGTAGTAGATCAGCTATATGACACCATAATGTTGCATCGTCCTCAAAACAACACGGTTGTTAATAAAATCTGCTCAATCGGATTACAGGAAGCGGCTGAAAAATCCATCACAAGATTTGAACATTTTGTAGACAGGTAGGTATGAAACTAAATAAACTTGATATAATATCATAATTACATTGATAACTGCAAAGATATACTCACTAAAATATACGTGCTAATTAGCAAAGCTCACGGTATGTTTCCGTTTTTAGAATTTGGTTTTTAGAATATTTATAGTGTATATAATATGTTTATGCGAACCTATCTTTATTATTATTATTAGCCTGTGATGTCCCACTGCAGGGCAAAGGCCTCTCTATATACTTAAAATATTTATTCCTCAATTTTAATGATTACACCTACCACTGTTTGTCTCTGCATCACCCAAAGGTTGACTGGTAGAAAATGCCTATGGCATTAAGCCCGCCTCTGTACATTTATGTGCTTGAAGTATTAAATAAATAAAGGTTAGTAAATTAGTAATGCCAGCTAAGTAAAGCGACAGACATAACTCCATGGGGTTCAGTTCCCACATAAACTTTGATATGTTATGATTATTTTGGGACGTCCATTTTAGAATAAGAAAAATTTATGTAATATATTTAGAATGCAGTAACATTTCTGTTGATCGTTTATCTCTTTCAAAACAGTGCGGTGACATTAAACATTCTTAAAATGTCTGTCAAGCTCAAAACAAACAATTCAAACTATCATTTGTATGAATTAGAAATCGTAAATTTCTGGAAATAAATTATGGTTATGACAGAAATTGGTCGACTTTCCAATATTTTAGATAACAATTCCTTTCCAATATCAATTTTATTTTTCGATGTTTGTCAATGTGCGAATCGATTGGCCGCCGGAACGTAGAATAGAGCAGGACGCAATTTTAGAACAATGAGGTGGGAAATTGGTTTCCAGCATGAGTAGGTAGTGGGTGGTCGTGGCGGGTAAACTGGCGGTATCCTCAGAGTTTCTGATGGCGGTCGTACAACAAAACCTAATCTATCCACTGTGGCTTTGTGAATATTTGTCAGCGCCGAATAGTTCGAAAATTGGGATATATGATTACGTTATTTTGCGGATACATTTATGCTTGATTTTCAACTAGAGTTTGAGTACTTATACTCCCCATATTTGAACAAGTTAGAAACTAGCGAGGGGATAGGCTACATTATTAAAACTACCTAAATCCGAATGCATGTAAGATAACAAACGACATTTTTACTTAAGTCATGACTCAAAATATTTCAAAGTTATTCCAGCCTATTTTTCATTTTTAAAGGCAAGGTTCTCCATGGTTTATCAGTTATGATGTGGTTTCAGCTTTTTAATAAAGTGAGAAGCATAGCTACAAGCGTTTTATAAAACATACAGAACAGTCGAAGCTGTATCGCTAGCCAATCGCCAGCGAAAACCACAATATCCCATTTTCCTCAATTGGTTTTTATAAATCGAGCGATAAACAAGTAGCTGGCTCTGTTCAATGTTTTTGATTAAACGTCAGATAAAAATTTAACCCCAGGTTAAGATTAGCTATCCGTCAGTGGTTAATATTAATAGGTGAGTACGTGGTTCGTGGTGTATTGGCAGTAGAGTCCAACAATTCATCTACCAAGTTTCAGGGGGCCTAAAAAGGCCACTTTGGCAGAATCATAAAAGAATAAAATTATGAATCATAATATGGCGATGACAGTCCGTATCCATGTTTGTCTTTTTTTCGCTGCATTACGTAGGTATTATCAAAGAGATTGGGATTGGATTTGGATTGGATTTATTGGTATTTTAGCACAGACAAAAAAAATACTGAAAAATCCTTCACCTTCTTCCCTTTCTTCCTTGGATTTGATACGATTAACTTAAAAGTTAACTGTCCATTATGATTCATAATGTTATCCTTTTATGATTCTGCCAAAGTGGCCTATTCAGGCCCCCAGGATTGTGGAAATATGGAAAAATAGTGACTTCCACGTCACCTATTTTCTCCTTAAGTGACAGATATATTTACTGTCGTCCACACACGTGCAGGTGACTGTAATTTGATCTGGGTTTTATTCTTTCCGCACGGATATAACAACACCTTGTATAACTATATTGGTAGAATTGCTAGGAATATAGACTCTTTCTAGCCAATCTTCAAATTAAAATCAATTTCGAGCATCCCAGATTAGATAGTGAATTGTAATAAATTGAAAAACAATTAAATTAAATGAACTTACTTTTTAAACCTTCCGAATTAATGAAAATAGTTCAACACCGTTCAATTACCTGATTTCAATTGATATTAATATTTAAGCCTCATTTAGGCGATAGACACCGTTTAACTATAATTATTTCGCCGTGTCAAGGCTATTTATTTAGAAACTATATTTATGCCACGAATATTAGATGTTTGTACGATATTCTAACGGTTATTGAGTCGGTAAGATGCACCTATACTATGAGTACGTGCCTACGATTGAATTTTGTTTGTACCCGATGAAATAACGTTATAGAGCAATTAGTTTGATGGCGTAGGCGTGATAAATATTGTTATACCCCAAGATCGCTTATAGCTATCATTATGTTTTCTAATTGCAATACTCAACGGGATAATGACTTATTTAAGAATTACCATAATAGGCTACGCTTTGATTGTATTATGAATTTATATGTAGCGTATAATTCTAACATTAATATACGGTGGGTGGGAAGTACATTTTGAGGTAGGTATTTCAATAAGCGAATGATGATGGTAATATTTCAAGAAAAGGTGTCGCTATATTTTTTATTTATTACCGTAGCGAGTTGAATATTTTATTCTGTGTATTAGTCTGTAAGAATGTTTCACCCGATGAAGGTGCAAAATTTCGTAGGTAGGCAGGTAAACCAAGCTTGTGGTTAATCGCAGGGTTTGGCTTACATAAGCCACATTTGTCCCGTGGTCACATTTTACGACAGCTGCGGTAATCTCAGAGGGATTACTGTCAAGTCTCAACGGAAACTATATTATCATAACAACCCGTACAAGTCTACTACTGACTAATTACCCTCGCTATGATGCTTCTATCTTCATCGAATGGTTGGGTCGTACGTACTTCTTGTCGATCTTTGGCAGATAAATTCTTATAATTGTAATCGGCAGACTAGAGATGAAAACTGCCTACCATCAACGTAATAAGACTAAGTATCATACAGCGAAAACCAGCCGCAGGCGCCGGGCGCCTGTGGCTGGTCACTGAAAACCAACGCTGGGGCTCCGTCTCGATTAGAGTCTTAGCATTATGCTGAGTGATGGCCGTTTTTCGTGGATGTGACGCATATTTTCCTCCAAGTTGTTCTTTTTTTGTTTGTGTTCTTTTTCTGCATCACGCTTACCGCAAATTATTTTATTTATTTCTTTTCGATCACTAAACCTACTGCCATTTGGAATTTACCTATACGCCACTGGTCACGGCACAGCCAGAAACAAACATCGGTGTTTTATAAGGGCTTGTTTCAGTTCATATTTATTTTATTATAAAGGGACCTGCAATATTATAATTCTATATTGATATTCTAACATTCAGCTGACATGTATGATAAATTACAGAACTTAACCGTAGTCTCAAGTCGTATCACAGCTATAAATTATGACATTTACCTGTAAATACTTTGTACAAGCAAGTAAAACTCGTGACTTGTTTATTAGATGTGACCGCGTAGATGCTCGTATTCGTGAGGAACTGCTATCGTAAATCTGCCCGGACCGGAATGGGTTACCGCATCGAAACCATAAATTGGCCATCCATAGTTTACGATTTGGTGTGAAAGGAACCCTACGCGTCTCGCCTTCCATACAGATGGGACATACACTAAAACATTGGTACTAAAATATGTGCAGTTTTTATACAGCTTAAGAGGTAGCATCAAGAACAAAATTGCTCATCTTACCTTGGAATTTTAATGTAACAAGACGGCAAAATTCTCGTCCGTGAACTTTTAATCTGAACTTAAGCTTCATCAATATAAATTGACGCTAAACTTGTCATCCAGGTCACGTCGGCGCCAATTTTAGAAGAGTGGCAGTTCTTCTAAATTTAGATGACGACGATATTGTGATCATTGAAGTCGTTGGGGACGACACTGTCGGCGGGTGGCGCCTGTGCTCACTTCAAGTGCTAATTGAAATGTACCCGAGAGTTATGTATATTTCATGGCATTAAACGGGCTCGCGGGCCCACAATTCCGACGCTGCGCCACCTCTTCATTAAGAATACATTAGTTCATTAAAGCTTTTACTCTAAATTTCTTTCCAGACCGTTTCGCTTCTCAACCGCAAAGTTTTGAATCAAAATACTACCACTATGTTGTGGTTGCACTATTGAACCATGTGAACCGAGTATGGCAATTTATATTACACGAATCCTTTTAAAGCTTACAATAAATTTTCAAACATTCTGCAATACAAAAATACTTTATTTTACAAAATACACACTTGTGTTTTTTGTAAAAAGCCCTTACGATTAGACCCTTTGCGAATCTGATAGCAATGGATTTCATTAACAAAACAATAAGAGCAAATGCTCACACAGAAACAGTAAACGCTAACAGCCAGAGTGATCCTTTGGTGAATCGGAAACAGGCTCGAAATAATTCCAATGCGACGGAATCAATCAAAGCTAGGTGTGCCTTGAACGCTCATTGATATGCAAGGGATCCATTTATTACTTCGCATTCAATTTGCAAATATTTTCTTAGGAAGAGTGAGAGTATTAACTTAAATATTTATGATGAAATGGAGCGAGGAGCGATCTATTTTATTCGTTGCCAAGCGCAAAGTAGAGTACCTCAATTGTTTAACCCGTCGCGCGTCTAATTAACAGACAATATCAATTTTAGTGTTATCGGTAAACATGGTGTACACTGGACGTGCGATGACAACCGAAAATCGTATATTCCCTTGAAGTACTAACAGTATGCGTGCCAACGTTCAGCGAAACATATTTAACATTTCGCTTTTGGTATTTGCAGTGATACGAGGGTTGTTTATTTATTTGTAAGGATTAAAACGAGAACCGAGCCCGAGTAGTGAGCGCGGCGGTAGTGGTTCCTACTTAAACTTTGCTAAACGGCCAGCTCCGCTGAAAGCCTTCGAAACTACCACTGCGTTTTACGCTTCCCATTCTGTGTGTTGAAATAATATTGGCAAGGATTACTACACAACTCACGACTACTGTTTGCTTGTTCGGGCACAGTCGGCACAGATGTGACAGTTCGGAAAGTACAGTAATTATGATGCAGACAACATATAAATTAGGTCTGAAAAACGTGACCGAAGTACGAAAACTTCTAATTTTATTTTGATTAAATAAAATAGACTCATACTGAAACATATCTACCCACATTAGTTATTGATTCGATTTCCATATTATTCAACATTTACTAAATTCATAACTGGCATGGCATTAACAGTGGCTGTTGTTTGGGAACTTGTCAAAAGTTTCCCGAATGATTCTGGACAAGTTGCGCTATTCGTGCAAGCGGGACTGCGCCCGATGCGAGACTGACTGCCCGCTGTCCAGATTAGAGACTACTCTGAAATTGTGAGAAAGTTTTATTTATCGGTACTTTTGAAATTAGAATAGAAGCTAGCTGCTTGCGGGTACAATTTTTTTTTGCAATTCTAAAGGTACAATTTGCACATTTTCTTGAAAAAATTCTTCAAGTTTTTTTTACTTTTTTAAGTTACCCTACTCTCTTCCTTTGTGTTTAATTCTTGTTTTAACTTTTCTGTTTTTCTTGTTCCGGCCATGATTATTCAACAGCGGTGACCGTAACAAATATTACTACAACCGAAATAAGTCCTGTCTCGTTATAGCTCCGTCTTCTTGATTGATTATTTATTTTTATTACTTCAGACATAAGCGAGATAGCATGGGATACAAATGAATTAAAGAAATAGATACGAACATCAATAAAATTTAATTTAATGTCGATCAAAATGTCAGTTCCTGATAACTGTCAGGTGATTTATTTAAAAGGTAAAAAATGATCCTGTAGGTAATCAGGACAGGCTCGCGTATCTAGTGGGTGTAATAAATCATTGGAATGACTTCATACCGTGGCGTATGAAATAGTAATACTGTAGCATGCATTTTAATGATACTGCGCCCACATGTGGCTTTGTCGCCCGATATTTTGTTTACTTGATTGGAGTCAGCATGTTGACAAAACTGGTGAGCTGTTAATTTATAGATAGGGGCTATAAGTTTACGTTTGGATAAGCTAATATAAGTATGGGATCCTGGAAAACGATAAGCATTCTCTGTACAAAGTAGAATTTGATGAAACTTTGGTAAGTTGTTGCGTGCGCGCCGGAGATGGTTCCTAATACTTACAAACAAAAATGGATTAAGCATTGCAACGCATGGCGAGCAGTAGCTAGTAGTAAATAAAATTCGTCCTTAAATAATTGCTTTCAACAACTATTCATTCAAAAAATATATTTTCAAGTTCAAAGCTCGCTCTTTCTGAATATTTACCTACAGACCAGTTAACTCCAACCAGACACACAATATCTGTAACTATTTACTGCAAGGAGTATTCAATACAGCCTCGGCCTCCGGTACATTTATTCAAGTTGCTTTAGTAAAAGGAGTTTGAATAAAAGTTCCAGATTGATTTATGTGCGGCTGTGCGGCATTTACAAGTGAATAGCAAAAGCACCTGTGGGTTACATTATTGTTTTCAATTGTAATGTTAATTAGCCAACTGGTTTAGAAACAAAACCCACGTTCGTTAAGCAGGCCGTTGTTTGTTGCTTTCAAGAAATATTTTCTTCTTTGCATAAGTACGTGTATAATAAATCATTGCGGTCTGTCCGCTTATTTGCTTATAGCTTCACTTCAACTTAACGCGTTTTCATATGGCTTACAGTATTAAGTACTTTGTTTATGGTGGAAAGTTTTAGTATTAGGTTTACATCGCCTATAAACACTCTAAGACATGAACACACTGGGTACAACATAAAAAATCTGTTTTACGACGTTGTGAAAAAGTTTTTTTTTAATACATTATTTTTAAGCTGTCAACTTTGTAGGTATGCATATTTTATATGAAATGTTTCCCAGATACATGGAAAACGTTCCTACCTATTTTCATGGGATGGTTGTAGAAATATGGTGGTGATATCTAAACTAATATTAGATATAAAAAGATTTTTTTATATAATAATAATATAATAATAATAATTTTTCACGAAGTCGAGACTTATGCGGGTTAAACCGCGGGGCGCAGCTAGTCAGTTGAAATAAAATAATTTTCATGCAGGTGAACATTGGAGTTAACTAGGCTACATTTAAACAAGTCAGACGAATAACCGAAATCGAAGTCGGAATCGAATTTCTTTCAAGTTAATGTGCACCTAAGAGCTGATTTTTCAATAGTCGGATAACTTTTATCTGAGGAATAAATATTGCGCTTTGACAGTTTTTGTATAGAAAATATGCCAAACTGTCGTTATTATTATTGAAAAATCAGCGCTTAGACACATTATCCATTTTCCAATTCATTTATTCTTTTCAGCTTTGAAGCGTTAGTATCTATCGCATAAATATTTTTAATTTAACTAGAAATGATTCAAATAGAACTCTTGAGACATTTTCGAAAGTAAGACTAACCTATTTTATGAAGCCTTTTAACATCACTTATATAATTTCAATATTAACAATACCTATA
This sequence comes from Oligia latruncula, assembly GCA_948474745.1. Lineage (NCBI taxonomy): Eukaryota > Metazoa > Arthropoda > Insecta > Lepidoptera > Noctuidae > Oligia > Oligia latruncula. The sequence goes on from OX419688.1 coordinate 10,342,252, forward strand.
TGAAATATAATTTGGCTTTATGTGGTGACAAATGTACCCATTGATAAAATGATGGGTTACCTAACATATCACCTCTTTCGTTAGCTCTACATTAACCTTTACGACCTATCATAAACCCAGAGGCCGCTCTTTTTCTCTGTCCAACTGTCCTCTAGATTAGGGTAGAGATGTGACTAATAGACTAAAATAATAAAAAAGTGCAAAAACAAACATACATCAATTAGCCATGTCAGCAAGATCAGCAGTATTCATTTCAAGAACCAACGTAAACGTAGTATTTCGGCTAAAAATAGGATTATTTTCTCAAAGCTCTCTGATTTTCCCCGAGACACTATCCACCGGACGTCTGACTGGGTAACGTATAGGTTTACCACGAATAATAAACGAGAATATCTATCTACACAACATACCGTGGCCACCTCGTTTACATAATAACTACCAAATCAAGTTTATTACGTTAATGTTTGAATGCTATTCATGTTACCTCATTTACAAAATTAATATAATTTGTTTGATGACCATTCATTTGTAAGCGTATATCTTTTTTGTGGTTGAAATATGAGAAACGCAAGTTATTTTAACGTACTTTTAAATTAAAAAATGCCAGTAGAAATATTGTTGGTATTTGCTAACTGGTCTCGATTAAGCAACAGTTATCATAAGTTCCAAGAATCCATCGTGCTGTGTGCTCGTCAATGTGAAAAGCACATAAAGCTAATTGTGCCAACAGCTTATGGCGGATACAGACATTGCGAGGCATGCGCAGCGTACGGCGCTCATCGCATGATTAGCAATGTGTGGACGTTCATATTCGTGGTGAGGCATGTGGAAGCTCATCGCATGATTCGCAATGTGTGGACGTTCATATTCGTGGTGAGGCATGTGGAAGCTCATCGCATGATTCGCAATGTGTGGACGTTCACATTCGTGGTGAGGCATGTGGAAGCTCATCGCATGATTCGCAATGTGTGGACGTTCACATTCGTGGTGAGGCATGTGGAAACACGCGCCTCGCAATGTCTGTATCGGCCTTTAAGCAAATGGCCGAGGTGTGGGACATTGTCCGCGGTCGTAATCACCGCGTACCGTTGACGGCCTTCCTTACTTTCATTAAAGATACATTACTCCTTTTATTCTTGTTTAGATTGCAAATTCTCTCCCAGTCCTTTGTCTCATTTAGCATTTATTTACGGCGTATTCAATTTAAATACCGCTCCTATCGCGTTTTATCGCTCTAGAAATTGCCTGAGTTCGCTGTTTTATTTATTTGTCAGTTTTGTTCTTGTTGCTGGTAGGCTCCGATTTTGTTTAACTTCGAAGGTTGTCTTTACATTAGCTACATTTATTATTGTAAGTAATACTAAATCTTATTTAAATCTCCTGATCCATAATTCATTTGACAATACAATGAGCCGAACGAAATTATTAACATTGTAGGTAGCTATTGTAAGTGTTTCGATCGAGAGAAATTGAAAATAAAATCTGTCGAAAGTAAAGAAACGTTGTTGATGATGGGTAGATAATAGAATTATTAAAAATAGATAAAAAAATTACAAGGTGAGGCGACATTTCTGCGAGAGCAGCCGATCATTAGGGTTTTTATAAATACAGCGTTATGTCGGGGCGTTAGTTTGTAGAGGCGTAATTAAAACTTAAAACTTGTATTATGGGGAAAGCGCAGCGGGAATGTGAACTGTGCCAAGTGTCGGATTTGGTACGTGCCGCGGGTCCGCAATGCAAGCGAGTACGACGCGAGACCGCCTCACGGCTTCCTCCGCAAGCCACGCTTTACTCACTTCCCGGCTTCCCGTTCATCTTAAAGTGAAGAATTTTCCGAAATGTGGGTGAAGGTTTAACGGGTAGATATTAGATATTCATTTCAACATTTGATTTTTCACAAAATATTTTAAAGTAGGTAAAGGATCTTATTCAATATTTCTTTATTCATTTCTACATTACATTTTTTATCTTTTTCGTATTTGACCCATTCCTACAATCCAAACTATTTCTAATTGAAGCTAAATCTAGTTTAGTTTCGTAGGCAATTTAAAAACAATTTTAAAAGCCTGTGTCGTTGGTCAAGTGTTCGCAGGCGGTACTGCTGATCATGAGGTCTTAGGTTCGATTCCCGGGTCGGGCAATTTGTTATTGGGTTTTTTGCATCTGTTATTTCTTAATAGCAGTTCGGGGTCTGGTTTCGTGCCCGGTTGATGGCAATAGGCTCGTTCCCTGTTACATGGGACATAACTGGCGAAATGTAGGTGTAGGTACCTACTAAAGGTACACCTTTTTTTTTTAACGTGGAGAAATGCTCATGCATTCTGCACTACCACGGGGAGATAGTGCAGCTATGTAGGACTCTAGCCCACTAAAACTCCACGGTGTCCTCCTCTGCCGCTTACTGCGGGAACACGGGCACCCGTTAGCATTCATCCGTGAACCCGCCGCGGCTGTCCGTCACCGGACCCTCCTCTGAGGAGTACTCCCCATCACCGGCGCACCAGAACACATAGCACGCCGTGACCACCCCAGAGACCAAACCAGCACACGGGCGCCAGACGACCCCGTGTTTGGGCACCCTTGGTCTCCCTGCGACGGGTCTGGTCATTGGCGCCGCCGCCTGCCAATTTTCGGCCGCAGAGGATAGGGAGAGCGGCCAACGTCATACCAACACTTTCCCCCCCTGCGGACCCACCGCGTCCACCATCAGACGGTGGCGACCCCGTCAAGGCCGCGGAAGGTAGGGAGAGCGGCGCACCGCAATACCGGCACTCCTCTCCCGCGGCGGCCAAACCCTCAGCCGCGATGCTTCCCATACGACATCGCGGCGCGCCTCAATTGCGATGTCAATCCGATCAAGCGGCACCGCAACCTACTTGTTGGCCGCTACGTCCGTCGGCTTATCGGCAAAAGCCCTGACGAGCGGTCCCTCCTCGGGTTCCTCTTCGCTTCACCGTGTGTGACCAAGTCACGGCTATAAGCCCCCCAGCCTCGACAATGCGGGAACCCACCGAAAGGTACGCCTAACCCAAGGTTACCCATCGAGGGATATAGGCTCCAGCTAGCGCCGCTAGGACCAAGTGAACGCTTATTCTATCCTTATAGTATCCCAACTCTAAAGAGATTTAATTAATATTTTCCTTGCGCTGTATCGGTGGATTGGATTTAATCTCGCCTTAAGGTGAAAGTCATGCTCTAGGTACTTTATGAGAACGGATATACTCGTATATCGGTTATAAGTGACACATTAACCTACATACTCGTTTTCCGAGATTGCAAGATAGGCATACACAGATTAAACATTAATAGTTATTTATGTAAATTAGTTGATATGTAAATAAAATACTAATGTTCTACAATATGAGATTCAGTGTGTTTCATATTCTCTTTATATCCTCATATCGTAGGCACAATTTCTATCTTTATCTTTTATAGACGACCTTCTTTCAACAATTACAAATAAAATGGAAATATTTTTAAGAAAACTATTTAATGTCCTAAAAATCTGAAGGAAATTTAATTAAAAGCTTAAAAGGGTTTGTTAAAAAGCTTTGTTATTTTCTACATTCAGTAAAGAGCTTGGATTTTTTTGGAAGTACCTAGGTTAGGGTATTTTCTTTGGTGTCAACTAAATAATATTTAGCGCTATAGTACCTAAGTAGTATTAAGTTACAAGTTGATAAAAGGTCTTTCTAATCACTTTGAAACGTCGCTTCGAAATTGAATGGAAATTAATGCAAAAAATTAATCTGTTATATCCCCTTCATTAGCAAGAGTTATTACCAAACACGAAAACAACGAAACGACGACGAAACGTTAGTGTTTGATAGTACCAAAGTATTCACTTTCTAATGTTTCAGTCTAATCATCTGCTATTTCTTTTTTAAAAACAACCGTTCAATTTCAATTGAATTTTCAGCTGAATCATCTGTTTACGCCGTACGGCATTTCATACAAACATTCAAGCTCTTGTTTTTCGAAATGAATGAGTCGATTTTAATGAATCTTCATACGCATAAGCAGGATACAAAAGTCTAAAAAGTTACTTAAGAACATTTTCGAAATGTCTTATTTAAAAAAAGATAACTGGAAATCTTTGTTTCTATCGAAAATGTTTAGTTATAACCTGCGCCCCGCGGTGTCACCCGCATAAGTGTCGATCCCGTGGGAATTTTGGGATAAAAAGTATCGTATGTGTTAATCCAGGGTGTCAGCTTACCAAATTTTATAAAAATTGGTCCAGACGTTTCTGCGTGAAGAAGTAACAAACATAGGTACAAACACACTCACCAACTTTCGCCTTTATAAAATTAGTGTGACAAATAACAGCCGGTCGATTCTGTAAAATTCTGACCATGAAAACTTAGGTGAAGTGAGTTTGTTTTTGCTAGGAATGGACACTATTGACAGCTCACTCCACGCTCACTTCACCTAAGTTTTCACGGTGAGATTTTTACAGAATAGCACCGCTGTTTCTAATAAGGACCTAACTATTCAATTACAAATGAAATTTTAGCCTAATCATGTGCTATTTCTTTAAAAAAAAATTACATTGAATGTTACGTGTTCATTTGCGGCAAGCTGACTGCAAGGCTAATTAGAAAGGTGCACGTGGCGTGGCTGGGACGCCGGCGGCGGGCCCACGACGACGCCGACGTCGCGAGACGCCTCCGAGAGCTATTTGCCCTCTCTTATTGCCCTTTTCAGCCCATAGTCGGCACCTACAATGTTCTAGTACTCCGTTTTGAACTTTGAACCGGCTCGCCTTTTGTGCAGCTAGTAATAGGACGCACAAACAGCTTATGTTATGTACTAGGTATGTAGCTAGATAGGTAGTGAATGCTAGCACAGATGCTAGTTTGTTTTGTTGTTTAGCCAAATATTTGTGTTCGGGGACAATATTTAATTGGGATTTGTCTTGTTCGTTCTTTGGACAAAAAAGATAGCAAATTCAGTTACTTTGTGATATACAATGTTACCTATTCAAAGTAGGTATCTGAATGTGTCCGTGATTTTTAATTTTTTACTGTGACCTGCACCCTTGCGCACCATTGCGTACCATATTTTCAATCAGAATCTCAATGATTGTAAAGGATATTACTAATCTATTGCTTCATATGTTTGAAAAATGTGTCTGCTCAACAACGTAAATAACGCAATGAATGTTGTTGAACTGTCAACATGAAACCATTTGCTACTGTTAGTGGGTTACCCAATTACCCCGCTGTAGCTTCAGGTATAGGTTTAGGTATATGTTCAGTGCTGCTAATACCTATCTATATTAAAGTAGGTTCATAAACTGAGTAATTGAGTTATTTCTAACTTTTCGTTATGACCTTGGTAATTATAATAATTATTGTCACTTAACCAATAAACGGGTCTTTAGAAATTGAAATACAATGTCACGAACATTAACTTCAGTCCCGAAATAGCTGTACTTAAGTACAATACGATCGTCTTGATTCCACTTAAACTTAATTTTCGTGACTAAACTTGTTCAAACTCCGCGCAGTGTACAGACAAGTTATTCTAAGATTAACAATATGCTCCTACACAGGCGTGGCCTGAAATCCTGACCTTAATGTTTCACTTACCAAAATCTTGTTCTTTATGGATAAAACTGAAATATAGGTACGAACTTTCAAGTTAAACTCGGAATTATTCAACAAAGTGCTCATGTAAATGAAATATTAAATTCAATTCTTACATCAAGGTGGGAATTCGAAACCCGCCGCGCTTTGAATTAGAACGTATTATGTTAACTTTATGCTAAAGTATCTAATTGTATTATGGGTTCAAGAGTTGTGACATTTTAATTAAAATTACAACTCGTTTTGTGTCCGTCCATCGTACGTGTCCTGTGGACGTGACATAAATATATTGTAACTAACTCGTGTGACCTACTGCAAGGAAATAATGTTATTTGTTAATATCACGAATAACTTGGAGAATTACCCCCTTACTAATAAACGTTGTATAGTTACACAACGCTTTGTCTTCTTCTTTCGATTGTCAAATTACTGACGACTGAAAGAGAAAAATCGGAGTGTAACTATTCAAGACGTCTATTAGCAAGGGGGTTATGGTTTAATTTGAATTAAGAATAGTTTTAATGATTGCCTCGTTTGTCTAGTGATCGCAAGTCCTACTGCTGAGCATGAGGTCCTGGTTTCGAGTCCCAGGTCGGGCAGTGTCATTGGTTTTTTTTATCTGGAATTTCTCAGTAGCAGTCCGGAGTTTGGATTTGTGCCCGGATAATGGCATTAGGCTCGCCCCTATTACATGGGGTTTACACATAACTGGCGAAATGTGGCTGTACTGTAGGTACTAACCTCGGTACCTCGGGGAAACAAGGCGTAATGTTATGTAATAGTTAGAATAAAGGCATTTGTTTAATTAAATTTAAAGGTTAAGGTGAACCGTTGCTAATAAACACATGTTATTGTATAAATATTGTAATTTAATAAAACAATTTGTTTCAGACATTAAATCTTTATTATTTAAGGTAGCTATTTTATAAATATTGAGAAACTTGAAGTTAAGTAAAAATTTAGTCAATGTTTTAACGTTTAGTTATTAAATACTTTAGTATAAGTCCATCATAATCAGCCGTAAATGTTCCTACTGCTGGGACACAGGCCTCCTCTCAGTGAGAGGAAGTGGGCCATAATCCAACCACGTGGCCCAATGCGGCTTGGTAGATGTCACATGGCTTCGAATTTTTAGTTCTAGGACATGCCGGTTTCCTCACGATGTTTTCCTTCACCGTTTTGGGAGTAGTGGTGATGAAATAATTTACACAAAGTAAAGCGCCTACTTGGGTTTGAATCCACGACCTACAACTTGTAAGTCGCGGCCGTTATCACTGGGCCACCACTGCTCTCAAGTATAAGTAGAAGTCCATAGAGGATAACATTAGTTGACAGTTCACTAAAGTCACCACAAAAGTGGTCAGTAATATCAATCAATTTTCGTCAGTGGCGACGTAACAGATCTACCATCTCGGTCCCTCGGGAGACCAGTTTGGCTCATCCGAAAAGGAAAGTCACGAATTCATGACGGGACCATTCTAACTCCCAACAAAATAAGTATATTTTGCTGATTCGAGACGAAATTTGCAAGTCTGCCAAGAATATTCGTACCAAATCGTTTTCCTATAATTGGAGTACATGTGAATTTGTATTCAGTGGCGCATCCACGGCGGATGGAATTTCGCCATTTCGTGGGAACCTCGTCCTCCATCATGCGTGCTTATTGAAGTAATTTGTGTAGCCCTGCGTGTATCTGACTGTGTTACTTGAATTTTATTGTGGTTATACGTATATTTGCTGTATATACTGAGATATAAAATCGGCCAACCGTTCTCCTAAATGTTCAGAGCCTGTAAACATTATTAATAATATGAAGCGTAGTTTGCAGAAGGACGAGCTTAGTGGAGAAGATACAGTTGATAGCGATCCTTGACATTTAGGTTCCCAGAACGCTAGGTAGAAAAAGTTTTAATGATCGTAGTTATGATCTTTAACGTGTTTACTAGAGTTTCAATTAGTGACAAATCGTGATAAAAATGTCATGTTTAACGTGCTGGATCAAGTGCAGTATATACCACCTTGTACAGTCACGAGCACAAGTATGTATACACTTGGCTTTATTCAAAGACGATTTTCTCCTTCAGTTTTGAATGAAATTTTATGTTATTAGGAACAAAGTATTTTCGAACCCATAGGTTTGTGTAAAGTGTCGTATTTCAACGTTGCATTCGTTATTTCACGAAAAAATCGCAATTGAAAGTTGCCAAGTGTTGACATATTAGTGCTCGTGACTGTATAACACCTACCGACGCACTTCTTCTAATAGAAAAGCGCATTAAAAAGGAATTCTTCACAATAAAGTTAAAAAAAAAGGCATGTAGCATCTGTTAAAAATCATAAACATGATTATCCACTCAGTGAGTTTAATATCATCCCATTAAACGAATACGTATTTCCTACGAGCAACTTCAATCTCTTAAAAAACATGAAATAATAATAGAAAGAAATATACCTAAGAACAATATTTTTTACTTACTCCAAGTCTAATGTCAATAATATATCATTATAATATCAATCAAATATTTATTAAACGTAGTAATATTAATAATATATTTAAATTTTCCCCTAGCTAGACAGTGGACATGTTGCCTAACTAAAGTCGAGGATTGCTACGAAAAGCGTAGACCTTGCTACGCACGTAGCAGTCACTGATTGTAGGCTGCATATAGTACGTGTGCGCTTTTGAATGAACTGAATTAAATTACATACATACATGTGTAAGTAGGTATGTGTCGGACGCGTGTTACGCATCCGCTTGGCGGCTCATTGTTCCCGCTTAGCCTCAACACTTCAGTTATTAAGATATAAGTCGGAAATGAAAAAGATATTGTATACAAGCGAAATGTACTTGCGAAACGTATTTATTTTGAGTATTGTGTTGGAGAAATATATTTATAAAAATAACATCATGCCAATGTTCCTCGCAGGGACAGGCAGAGGTGAGTTGTACATCCGTATTTCGCTATAGGGACTAGTCGATTGTCACGAACATGGCACGACACAACAATTCATAGTCCGGAATTCCTACTGAAAAAACCCGGGACACTTGGCACAACTCGGGGATCGAACCCAGGAAGTCAGGAACCCACACTCAGCAATTGCGCAATGAAAATAAAATAATCAAATGTTAACAACTCATTTAAAAGAATTGGTCTTACCACCACTTAATGAATTGTTATCGACCTTTAATTCCAGTGTCATCACCCTTCCCCCAGGGAACACAACTAGACGGGGGACTTGGTAATGATCATTAGCGAATGGTAGGTTTAGTGAGTCAGCGTGATTTTTGATGTGCCTTTTATTTTTACTAAAACGTTATTTCGTAAATGTCTATCTATAGGTATTACCACGAAGAGGAGGCCCATGTTATTGCGTACATCGTCTAACCATCTCTCTAACAGTCGAGTTTGCTGATAGATTTACACCCATTTGTGGATAGAATGGGTACAGAAAAGCACAACAGTTTTAAGGAGTCATATCTGGTGATGAAGTCGGAAGGTGGGCCAGGAATGCAAGGATTCCGCAAATCTATGTCAATACAAATAAATAAAATTTAAATGTCTGTTTGTAATGTCAAAATAACAGCAAAAAACAAAAATAAAAAGAAGCAAAAAAAGAAAGAAGAAAAGAAGAAGTGTAGTGTGTGTGTGTGTGTGTGTGGAGAAGTGTTCTTTTTGCTTCTTTTTACTAAAAGCAAAAAGAAGTAAGTATATGAAAGTAAATACGGTAGGCTACCTAGGTACTTATAAAAAAACACAATTTTTAAAATTTTTGTCTGTCTGTCTGTTTGTTTGTTCCGGCTAATCTCCGATACGGCTGGAGCGATGTTGACTTTTATTGGAAGATTGCTGCTGTTATAAGGTGTAACTTAGGCTACCGTTATTTTAGAAAAAGAATTAGGCTTCCGCGCAAAAACATTAAAACCCATGATAGGTATCCAATTTGTTTTCTGACATGCACACGAATGACGTCGCGGGAACAGCCTGTGAGAAATATAATTAAGTCAGTCTTTAAAAAGATTTGTCTAATTATAATAATTCTACAAATATTGCTGCCTAAAACATCACTATGGTACGTATAATTCTTCCTTATTCAGTCCCGTTCTCCGTGCGTCCTCAGTATTTGTTTGTCCGTGAGCATCGCGAGCGTGACGCGGCCGCGGGCACAAGGGACCGAAGCTATCAGTGACACGCTTCGCTAACCACGTGTCGTCGCCCGCATCCGCACATGCCATATTTAATTCCCCTTCGAACTACACTTGGACGTTTTGATAATTTTGGTATTTATGTGTAGGTATAGTTACAGCAAACCATTGGTAAAAATTCACACACTAGAAAGTCAAAGTCAAATCTTTTATTTCAGATAGGCACATTGAGTTAAGGTTTAGTTTCATATCATGCCTAAACGATTTTGTAAAACAGTAAATGTGCTTCGGTATCCTAAGTTGTACCTATACCTACTGTGATTTCATTTCCAAACATGTAAATAAATATTTGTTTAAAAAAAAAAAATATTTAATGCTCATGTACAAACTTCAGTTTGCGCTACAACTTCGCAGTTTTGCGACTTTTTAGCACTATCATCATCTGCCTAGTCTTTTCCCAATTATGTTGGGGTCGGCTTCCAGTCTAACCGGATACAGCTGAATACCAGTATTTTACATGGAGCGACTGCCTATCTGACCACCACAACCCAATTACTGGGTAATACCTCCCTCGATAAGACTGGTTGTCAGACTTTCGCGCTTCGACTACCCGTAACGACTGTCAGAGATCCACGAATGACAGCCGGGACCAATGGCTTAACGTGCTTTCCGAGGTACGGAGGAGTCACGGTATGTAAAGATGGTCACCCATCCACAGACCAACCGCGGCAAGCGTAGCTTTACCTGATCTATCGACCTGTGCGGCTGTTATTAATAGCACTAGTCATTTTGAAATCAGCTTAATTTAAAGTTGCATAAAGTTGTTATTGTTTAACTGGAAACAACAGTAATTGGAAACAAGGTTTGAATAGGCTTTACATAACTCGCACGGAAGCACGAATATTTTTTGTTGAGGACGTTCCAAGGAGCACCGACATAAGTTTGCAAGTAAATGATTGGCTCGCATTTGAATTGTATACCTAAACCTCGTAAAAACCCAGTTTTGAATGCGCGTGCGAATGTTGTCAGTGCAGACGTACCGTTTACTTACAGTTTCCGGAATCGTGTGATGTAAATTCCGAAATAAAAGTTACCTATAGTATATATTCTTTCAAGTCACTATTTCCGCTTCTATGTTAGTGCAGATCAATCCATCATTCAACTAGATACGTAGACAGACAGTTTTTCATTGAACCTCTTGTTGTGTCATGTCACTGTCGAAGCTTCTCTTGGAAAAACTGGTTTTAAACAAAATATACAGTAAAAAAATCTATGCAAGGTAAATTGTATAGCCTTTTATTTTGATATTTTTCATTTTCAGTTTTGTATTCAGGCCTTTACTGTAGTCAAAAACTTTTAAACAGTTTAGTCTTTGTTTTAAATGCAATGCATTTTGATGGGAATAAAAGTGTTGACATGATACTCGCGAAATAAAATGTTGAATGAATTTTACGATATTTTCAGTGTTTTTTTTGACGTGCCTGCCATGATATTACTGTGGATAATGCCAAAATATCCCGCTGTAATTTTAATTGACTTTTCCCGGAAACATCGTTGAAGTAACGAATGAGCAAATCAGTTATCGATAAATTATATAAACTGACAGTAATATGAATGTGTATGTTATTTACGCCAATCAACGCTTTTAATGACGCAATAACACTCACCATCGTCCTCATTATCTTTAGCGGATTAATTCGATGCTTTCCCGAGTTGACGAAAATTGCTTTGTACAAAATTCAGACGGCAGCCGGCGACGCGCGCTGACAGGAGCCGAAAGCTCATTTCACGGCGGCCGCACTCATATTTTACACTATCCAAAAGAGGCATTCTAAATAGCGAGAAAAATCTTGTTTACTTTCGTGTATAAACATTCTTTGTAGCTCCGTTCTGGAGTACAATTTTGCTCGAAAAGGGTCACATAGGTGAATATACGAAGCTTTTAGTGGTATCACACGGCGAACCAGTTCGGTTATAATGTATGCTCGCTGTAAACATGTTAGAATTCGTGGCAGAAGCTGCTAAGAGTTACTTGGTACTGCTTGGAGGCATAAACTGGGTGTTACATAGATAATTCTGTGTTTAAATTAATAGAGACCACAGGGTGTAAGTGATAAACGAGATTTAATTAATTAAGTAATTTATTTAGTTACACAACGTAATCGCTTCTGATCCCAAGGGATTAGGCAGGTGTTCTATCTCACATATCGCCGATTACGATATTTAATCTCCATGTGATAAGGATAAACTAAATTGCTAATTTGCTATTCATAGAGCTCATTTTAATCCTGATAACTTGGTTTTTTCATTCCAAAAAGACGACTGGATTGATAATTTCAACCTTGGTACTATCTATTATAAAAAATTATATTTTTCCGATCTGTCAATCTAACTTATTCAGTACTCTAACGATGATAGGCCAAAAAAACATTCTAATTGTGAAGATAAAATCATCATAAAAATATTTTCTTCAAGTATTGTGACGGGAAGTTTATACCATCCATCATACTATCTTTCTAATCGGATTAGAGCCAGGTATACAATATGTTGCACATAAAGTCATCCCGTCAAAGAGCTCGGATGGAGGGCTTCGACATAACGACGGACTTAAAGTCTTGAAAACCTTGCATCAGGGGCCACGCTGTATACATATATGAGTGCACTAAACCGCCTTATCTCCCCTTCTTGTTTAGATAGACGCCGGCTTCTTCCGTAGAATGCATCTTTAAGAAGTTCATATCATAGATAAGATTTTATGTCGAAAATAATGTAGATCAGCTTAAATGGGGAGGGTGCTTTGTTGTATTATATTGCAAAGACTCCATTAACTGCAAGTTCAAGGGTCGTTTCATTGCATATGTAGAAATGGGGATGACAATGTAAAAATAACAGAAGTTTAGTATTTAGGGCGCGAGCTGCGTTGCCAAAGCGGGCAGGATTGTCGAGGTCATGACACGGCGTAGTTGAATCCGCTGTCACCTTAGTGGTGCGGGTCCACTCCGCACTCACTGACCTACATCCGCTTTGGCACCGTTCACAATCGCCGCTTCAACTTAATTGTCCCGACACTTTGGCCTTCCTAACGACTGTGCCGCAATCGGCCGATTTAAGGGGCGTTCTGAACACTGCACCTGCAGCCCGCTCAGCTCTCGGGCCGGCGACATCCATCCGACACCGACTCAAAGGCCGCATTGGAGATGACGTTATGCAAATCATACCTTTGTTGCAATTCAACGTTTGCTAGCAAAACACTTGTTCCTTTCACAATAATAAAATAACACTGCAGTGGCATGTGTATCTACATAATGCATGGTCCTGTCGAATAAAGTAAAAATACGACACATTGTGTGAGTGCCACGTTACGGGAATATACAATGAAAAGAGGGAGGATTACAATTTGCCTTTGTGATGGCGTCGTCGAATTACATTAATCTGGCGTACTTGTGCCGAGGCGGCGCCGCAACCAACTTGATTAAAAATTCTATTAGTTGAAAGGCACATCTTCTTAATAGATAAAGTGCACGCCGCTAGTTGTGGTGACTTGCGGTTACGATCCTTGTTATGGGGCACCCGACATACTTGTGCTAACCTTAATTAGATTTTTCTATGCCATTATCTAGCTAGTTAGTAGTGTACGAACCCACTACTTATATGTAGTGGGAATGGCAAGATAACGTGGAATGTTTGTAATGTGGAATGAGTTGAATAAATACTCGTCGTATTACAACTTTTTGCTGTCCCTAAACTTTCCAGGCCTATTGTTAGCTCCTCTCTGGGTAAAGAAACTGGTCGTGCGTAGTGTTCCGATTTCGTTTGGGTGTAAGTTCTATTTGTGACCCAATTATTACTTTCGGGTCCTTAAGGAAATCTTAGGTACACATTTATGCTAATTGGAATAAACTTTTTTGCCTTAAAAGTACAAATATTACTCGACCCTGAGAAAATGTAAGAGATATAAAAAGAAGATTTTGCATAAATTACATATGGATATTTTCTGCCGGTATAAACAGACTGAAATTTTTTATATGACAAGTTTCGAAATAATCCCACCTCATCTGATAGTTAATAGTTAATGCCACTCAGCTGCAACGGCTGCAACATAAGAGGCCAAGCTTTAATGTAGCGGCAGAACTAAACCCGTAGAACGAGTTACTGCTTTCTTAGTACGCCTAAAACAACAAGCCTTTGTTGTGCTGCATAATGTATCCTACACATAAACATTTGTAACTGAATTAAGTGAAGCATCGTCACCTTACCGTGGTAATTGTAACAGTGAAATCCGTGTAAAAACAACACGGCTTGGGCGCGGGCGCCTCTCTCGGCCTTAATGAGCGCCCCGGGCGTCCGCTCGACACTTCTGGCGCCATATATCTGTATTTTTTGCCTCCCCCTTTATGTAAAATACTCAATTGAAACATTGAATCGAATGCGCAGTCATATTTTCTCATTACATTGTTTTTGTTGAAATTAATTTGAATCCTGATTACTTAGGTCCAGGATTTTTTACTTTGTTTAAGTTTGTGATTATTTTATTCATAACTGCAACCATTTCAAAAATATTTCTCGAAATTCTTTTAGCATAGTCCTACATATCATGTACAATTTATTTTTAAGCCGCAGTTACTTTAGAACCATACAATCCTAAGGGTGTGTTGATGGGACCAACACAAACCTACCCTTAGAATTTTACCCGTCTCGAAATGTAACCAAGATTTAGACCTTAGGTGGTAGCTATAAATGAGTCAATTTTCATACGAATCCTTTGAGCATTGCGACTTCTAGTTTTGGAGATACACATATGTACAAAGTTTTATACCTATCTACAGATTATTAGCATAACTAGATAAACATTATTTCCCAAACGTCGAAATATATAGGTAAGGTTTAAAGGCACTTCAAGCTAGATACTATTCTGAAAAATGTAACTTAAAATTGTAAGACGAAAATAAATCACAGTATTTTAGCAAAACACGTCAGTGCGGTTTCTCCAGAGTATTTTCTTTTAGATATCAATGTGGAGTAGAGAGCCAAACACGGCTACACAGCGGCGACTCGGACAGCGCAGATTTACGAAGACCGCCGTTATCTTGAACCGCATCTCCGACCGGACGAACGCGCAACTGAAACACGCAAAAAGAATGCAACACATCCCTAACCATTGAAATCACAAGTAGGTAGCAGAAGAAGTATAGAAGTGAGAACTGCACTAGCTCCCGCCACAAATATAACCTATCTGCGCTCTGCCGACGCGCCTTACCTTCGAGTTTAAAACTTTAAACAATGATAAGGGACACTATACCAGACGCTTAGTAAAACGTTTACTAGAGAATTGTTCTTTTTAAGTACACAGACAACTCTCTCTGCAAGTCGCCGACATCCGTGTGAGCTCTTTGTAAATACGTAGACTTTATTTGAACTGCTGGTGTCTGATTTACTTTCGGGTTTCGTGTACTGGGACGTAAACCGGGAGTTATGCGACTGTTTTATTACCTATGTAAATTTCTGCTGCGTACGTAAGTATAAATACCATTGCTTTTTTAAGAGCAAAATGTTTTTTTAAATTCTTAATGACACACTCCGTTACCGAAGTTAGTGGGGGTAGGTAGCATCATGACTCTTCCAACCTTCCGACTAGATTTTCAGATATTTGCACTGCTTTCTTCTTTGTTAGTTGTTTTGAAGCTCCGAGCGCTATCTAGTATCGTAAATTGTATCGAACATGCTTACAAGGCACCGTTTTCTCTAAAAGAGTATTTTTACACAATTTGGTGCTTCTGAAACTCTATAGAATATTATTTTAAAACTTATTGTTCCAGTATTTTTCTTTTAAATTTTCCGGCATCAAATAAAAATTGAAGAGCATTACTGGTACTTAAAATGTGGCCAAATAACGGGTAGTGAAGCTGCGAGCAAAAGCTATTTAGTTTAATGCCAGCACGCATGCATAATGCGCTTAAAACGCTAATTCTCTCATTTTCGAATACATGCAAGGATATTAATACACTGACGTGAATGTAGGGCCGGTGCACACCAGTTACAATTGCGTCGGAATAAAAAAGGAAACATATTCTGTACCACAGCTGCTGCGGTCTGCAACAACATATTTAGTTCGCAAACAATTCCTTTTCTTATTTTAAAACGTTTTGGTCGTTTATGCTAATTTACGGAGTCATGTTAAGTTGTTAACAACTTAATAAGAATATTATCCGTAAAGAAATAAATTATTTCGTGGTCATTTCAGTCCGCATAATTATTAATAGTTACGAGTAGACGAACATGTATTTCTTTTATCGAATGTCATTTGGAGGATATACGCTTGCGAACTTTAATGTAGGTAATGTTTTCGATAAGCTTTATTTTAAGAATAGAGTTCAGTTACATTAAAATGGAATAATATAGTATAGTACTTCATCTAGTACAGTAACCGCTCTTTGACCGCCCACATGTACTTTCTAAGTTTCTATCTTACGACCACTATATAAATAATCACTAGCTAAGCAAATAAAAGCTCTGCATTAACTATGTAAAATTGTAAAAGCTTGGCTTATGAGAGCATATTATTTGTATATCTACCTGTATTATTTTCCTCTGAGGTCTTAGGAAAAAAAGAACAGTCTATCCCTTTCTGCGTGGGAGTTGGGTAAGGTAGACTAGAGGATATCAGTAATATGGTAGCTGTATTCATTTGGGTATATCGTTCGACATCAAATGGACAGGTTCGTAAGTGTTCTTGCTTGATGTTTTACGGTGTCTATTTTTGGAGACTATCCTTGATCCATATCTTGGCAATTTGTATATAATTACATAAGAAAAAATAATTTTCCGCAAAATTTCAAGTACGAGTTTACCGGCCTTCCTCTCCTCGGTCGACAGTACTGATAAATTAACCATCGCGCCATCTCATGTTCCTAGCACGGCGTTCTGTGCTGGCGCCGCTGCTGCGGCTGCTGAGACCCTCAAGCGGCGCAAATACTGTAACTTTATGGGCAACTACAGCTTTGAGTCGTTTGGAGTCGAAACGCTCGGGTCGTGGGGCCCGAGTGAGCGTCTCCTTTTTCTGGTTGACACTTCAATTGACCAGAGGGCTGGGTCGTTCTTTGGCCAAAGAATTAGCATTGCCATTCAATGTGGCATTGCTGCCAGTCTTCTGGGCACGTCTTCGGAAGACAACCATGCGGACGAGTAGGTACTTCGACGCCTAAGTCCATTGTTTTTGTATTTATTTGTATAGTAAGTTAGTTAGTCATTTAATTTAGTATCTAGTGTAAATAGTACCTAAGTAAGAGAAGTTAAGTACCTACCATTACCCAACAGTGCGTTCATTTCATAAGTTGGTTGACGAATAAGTAGACGGTGATTGTAGTACAGTACCATCATCATTTGCCTAACCTTTTCCCAACTATGTTGGGATCGGCTTCGAGTCTAACCGGATGCAGCTGAATACCAGTATTTTACATGGAGCGACTGCCTATCTGACCTCCACAACCCAGTGGGCCACTGTTGCCACTGGGCAATACGATTGTAGTACAGGCTACAGTGACGTCTGTGACGAAGTATATATTAATTTCATTTATTTTAAGCGTTGTTTTTATGTAAGTACTTCAGTTTGTGTTCTTTTTGAGAATAGATATCTTTAAACTTAAATCTACACCATGCTCCAGTCCAACAAACCGTGGCGATTATGTCCAATTCTACTTTTCGAGGGACATCCCATTATATCAAACTCAAACTTTCTTTCAAAAAGAGAGAGAGAGAGAGAAACTCAAAGCATTTATCTAAATATATAAATCTCAAAGGTGACTGACTGACTGACATAGTGATCTATCAACGCACAGCCCAAACCACTGGAGGGATCGGGCTGAAATTTGGCATGCAGGTAGATGTTATGACGTAGGCATCCGCTAAGAAAGGATTTTTCGAAATTCCACCCCTAAGAGGGTGAATGGGGGGAGGGTGAAATTTCACGCGGACGAATTCGCGGGCGGAAGCTAGTTTCAAATAAACCATTTACAGGCACTTTTGAATGGTCAAGGGGTCGGCCAGTCAGAAAGATGAAGCTAGTTGCCCATTCCAAAGCGTAGTAGGTACCTATGGAGAAGAACCTACCTAAGAAACTGCTACGTAAGTAGATTATAGCGGAAAATCATGACGACCGTTAAAGTATTAATCTAGGTAAGTCGGCAAGTTACGTTCAAGTCCAACAACACCGTCAATTACTGAAACAACATTTCAACGTAAAAACAACAGCACGAATTTCAGTAGGAACATGAGTTAACCAGTGCCGGCACGTTTCAGCAAACAGTCGTCCGCCCGTTTACTTGTTGCGGTATTTAACCCTCCGATACGATGGTATCAGCATAATGCGGTCGTCATTGCTGCCGTCGCGCGATACCTCACCTCGTTATTATGGATTTACATTTTAACCGCACTTCTACCCGTATTGCCTATTTGCTGTAAATTAATTTATTAACATTAGTACGCCACTTGTTATGGATGTTTTAGGATAGGATCAAGTGTGGTAGAGTTTGTTAATTATTCGTCAGTTACCTAGATTAAAGTTACACAGGATTTGAACCAGTGCGCAAACTGCAATCATGAATTCAGTACATGATTCTAACACCCGCCGTTGAAATTTTTTGTCGGTTATTTAAAAAAAGTTTAGAATTAGGTATGTGCTAAGTCCATGGTTACAGTTTGCGCACTGGTTAAAAATACCTGTATATTTTGTCATCATCGTCCGCTCTATGAATGTATACGATTGCTGGCCCACTGTTCGAAAAAATAACCATGTTTTGAAAAGATTCATTATAATATCTAAGAAAATTGGTTTTTCTTCCAGAAAAAATACGCTTATAAAATCAATCCGTTGTACTCCCGATGCTGTTTAAGGAATCTCTTTGAAGGTTAAGGGCGTTAAGCTCGGCACACACTGTTCCCGATAAAACTTATTATAAAAAGATCATGTGTTCATACTGCAGTGGTATGGAGCATACGGTTCATTAGACGAGCAAACAATGAGTTCATTAGTGCTGTAATTGGCGCGGTGTCCGGTGGTGTCAACATATCCATGCTTATCACGTGATTCACTAAGCAAATCATCACAATGTGGTAATTAGCCTTCATTTATTCACGATGGAATTTATAACCTGCATGAGGCGTTGGCGTTTTTCAAAAGTACACGCAGCGAAGACGCTGTTCAATTGTCGCATCCGTAGTCTCGATAAAATCACGCCTACGCCTCGTAGCGACGTAGCTTCTACGCGACTTCAACGCATACGCTCAGTGCGTAGTATATGCTCTTCCGTAGGCTGTCCGCATCGGTTTCAACGACTTTTGTCCGTAAGCTGTCCATGTCCGGAGCCGCGTCCGTAATTTGTCCGTACCGGTTTGACTGATTCTTTAGGCAGGTGGACTACGCCTCCTTCATAATCAACGAGCAGGACGAATAAGTAATTGAGGGAGGATCAGACTAAGCCTTTTGATGGAGGAAGTAGCCGTCCTCACTTACTTAACTTCGATTCGACGAACATCGACCCTACAAATTGAGTGTGAAATTAAGATACCTACGCTTATGTGATTCTTGTCTATTTATTCTTTCTCGCTTGTGATACATTCAATATAATAGTATATTCATATTTATTTATCGATTGTGCACAGAACTTTATAAAAAAGTTTAAAAGTAATCAATTATCTACTCGTAGCTTAAAATTTGTTCTGGACTTCACATTTGCCAAAACCGAATTATACTCCAGACCTAAATAAGGATCGAGTTCTGCGTATTGAGCGGTTCGATAACCTGATAACGAGTCTTATCAGCTCATAAACTTCCATTACTGAACATGGTAATATCGACCACTGCTTATGAACGACTCATAAGGGATTTTGTCAACTGCTGGGACGCAGGCTTTCTCTCTGTGAGAGGGAGTGTGCAGTAGTCCACCACGTGGGCCCAGTGCGGGATGGTATAATGATGGGTTATCGAATTACCTACTCATTAGCAAACAGGAGGATACAGCTGCCCTTTCTGTCAGTTTCGCTTAAATCTCTTTCTTGCATTTTACGGTATTTAAATACAACATGACAGATAGAACCGGGGAGGCTTTAAATTCTAGAAACAAAACCTTTGTGACCCTTAGGCCCTTTGTACACGGCACGGTTTCTTTACGGTACGGCGGCGTATAAACCGTGCCGTAGAAAAAACGCGTCCGTCAACAAGCTTCCATAGTGATCCATATAACACTGACGACCGTGCCTACACACACACGAACACGAATAAGCCGTAGTTATTCACGGCAAAAAAGTGTGTGTACAGAGCACCGAGCTACCCGAAACTGTCAAATTTTCTCAATCAACTTTGAACCTTATGCTTTAAGTAGCGATAATCTATTAAAGAAATTTGACAGATTATAGTAGCTTGATGTGCTGGCGTCTGTACAAAGGGCCTTAAGGCTTAACGTCCAATACAGTTATATATGATGCATCAAATTAGGCAATGATGACCTGACGATTGCCTAGTTTGAAGCTTTTATCTATAGCTTCCATCAAGTCCTTCCAAGTAAAGGAGTTGTACAACGGCCAAAATAATTAGTGGGCAACAATTTGCGCTATTATATTTAACATACACATAACAATACGCCTAGTTTTAACAAAGAAAAAAAAGAAAAAAGATTGAGGGTTAGGCACAGGTGGGCCTAGACCTATAAAATATAGTACACCCACATTTCGTCAGTTATGTTTAAGCCCCAAGTTTATAGGGGGCGAACCTATTACCATTAACCGGGCACAAATCCAGAGTCCGGACTTCTACTGATAAAGGAGAATGACCAAAAGTCGTACCAAAAAGTCTCATGCATCAATAACAAAATATTGTACCTAGTAATTATTTTCATAATTTTTTACGACATTACGCGTCGGGGATTTGATTTTTGAATAGGGAATTTAATTTAAAGTAACAAAGTGTTGATATTATTTTATTCCCTTTACATGACGTTCCGTTTCAAATGATATGATATGACCTTGAATTTTGAAAGTGCTATGATGTCTTACAAAAAAATATGTAAAAAGTTATCCTTTGTCGATTCTACATTAATTAAAAATAACTAGAATAGAATAGGCTGATTTTTAGAGCAATAATGGCCGTTCGTGTCAAACAAAATAAAGTTTAGATTTTTTTGAAAATGTCCGAAACCCAGGTTTTGTTTCCAAAAAGAACTTTACCTATGATAAGTGTAATCTATAAAAAACAAAGTTTGACTTTGATGCAGCGTGGTAGGGGTTCCATACATCCATGCGCATTGTCCTTTAGTTGGAAAGACCCAATAACACTTTGCCCGACCCGGGAATCGAGCCCAGGACCACATGATCAGCATTAATTTGCATTTGCTATTATATTGAAGTGCTCTAATAAACACAGGTACGTTCCCTTACATAATTATTACAGACTAGCTTCTGCCCGCGACTTCGTCCGCGTGAAATTTCTTGTTCCCCCGACCCACCCCGTCGCATCTCATCGCCTGCCCGTGATATTATTATTTCGTTTTTGCTTAACGTTCTTAATTACTTTTTCTTTTTGCTCGGATCCAAAGGGTCATAGCGTGATGTTAAATAGCCTATAGCCTTCCTCAAGAATTGGGCTATCAAATACAAAAGATTTTTTCAAATCCGGCTGGTGGTTCCAGATATTACCCCCTACATACAAACTTACAAACTTTACCTCTTTATAATATTAGTATAGACAATATTATATATACACCTATCTACCTTAAGGTTTAATTATAGTTAAGTAGAGGTCGTTGTGAACGTGACGATGGAGCGGCGCGCTGTCACGTGAGCTTGCGTGCGCGCCGGTCCGACCACCTGCCAATAATCACGGCCTTCTTACCCTCACTTATAATTTAAGTAATTAAATACCTTCTGAAATTGCATACGGAATACATTGTTTTGTTGTTAGGGGTTTATTTAAATGTATTTGAAAACGCTTTTAGCATGAATCTAGATTTAAAACAAAAGCAACCTTATTGTAACAACCAATGATATTATAAGTAAATAAAAAGAGGTAGAAAGGTTACCTACCCGATCTTCGATCTTCAAAAGCAGTACCTTGTTGTGACAAGGTGCAGAATGAGATGAGACTGAGACGTGTAAGTAGGACAACATGTCGTAATCACGAAAGCGAAACAGAGACAAGGCGAAGAAAACTTTGCTAATTAGGCATGTTTAGCCGTGTCACTTACGGAGCGCGTATACTTAATCTATTTACCTATTTTTAATCACACTAAGTAAATATAAATAAAATATAAAGTATATAATATATATAAAAATATATAATATATATATAAATATAAAGGCGAAAGTTTGTGAGTGTGTGTGCGTATGTGAGGGGGGGGTGTGTGTGTGTGTGTTTTATATATTTGATACTTCTTCACGCTCAAACGGCTGGACCAATTGTGATAAAATTTGACCCTAGATTATCATTTATAAGCTACTTTTTATCCCGATATTCCCACGGGATCGATAATATTATTATTAAAATAAATATATTATTATTATATTATTATTATCGAAACTTATGCGGGTGAAACCGCGGGGCGCAGTTAGTAACACCATAAATAACACTGATTTGTGCCGAACAGTGCCGCGTTATTTTACCTCTGGCATTAGCAACCTAATAGGCACCGTATTGTAACGACTATAGAGATCACTGTGATTTTGACAGACATCAATGGCAGCAACACATACCATAACCATAATCAGCCTATAATGTTCCCACTGCTGGGACACAGGCCTCCTCTCGGTGAGAGGGAGTGGGCCGTAATCCACCACGCGGGCCCAGTGCGGGTTGGTAGATGTCACATGTCTTCGAATTTTTTGGTTCTAGGACATGCCGGTTTCCTCACGATGTTTTCCTTCACCGTTTTGAGAGCAGGGGTGATGAAATAATTTACACAAAGTAAAGCGCCTGTCTGGGTTCGAACCTACGACCTACAACTCGTAAGTCGCGGCCGTTACCACTTGGCCACCACTGCTCTCCGGAGTAACACAACCGCAACCTTATTACAACGACGATAAAGATCATTGTGATTTTGACAATGATTCAAAGCCAGAGGTAAAATAACTGTGAATGGACTGTAGATTTAAATACGGAAAGTATGAAATCTGACAAATTTTCAGATTCATATTTGTAGGCTTTTGTACCAATTTGTTGCAAAATATCAGAATACCTTGTTTAATTGTCGCATTAATATTAATCGCCTATTTCAACGCACAGCTTCCGATTTTATTACTTCATAATAATGTCATAATGTTCAAAACGGGCATACTGGATGTAGGAAAGAAGGCTGCCAGGCTCAAATGGGATTGGGCGGGTCACATTAGCCGTATGCACGATGACCGCTGGGCAAAAATCTCCACACAATGGGTGCCTGAAGATGGACGGCGCCGCCGAGGCCGGCCCAGAAAGAGATGGCGAGATGACCTGGACGCGTACCGCGAGGGCTGGTTCGAGGTGGCGCGGGAAAAGAGTTCCTGGAAGGATTTGGGGGAGGCCTTTGCCCAGCAGTGGGACAGCATAGGCTAGCAAAAAAAAAAATGTCATAATGACACACTAGGGTTACTTTTATAAGTACCACTTTAGATTTTGTGTTCTTTTAATTGTCTCAAAGTGGATGGAATCCCATATCTTAATAAAACTTAATTATTTTATATTATCAAACATATTAAGAGGTACTGCACAGTTTGTCTGCATAAAATACTGTTATTATATTTCGATAGCCATATTATTATGCAAATGATAGAATACTTCGGCTTTAAAAGTTTTATGGATTCTGTCTGTTGTTCGTAAATCACGATTTATGAAAAAAGACTAAATAATGACGTAGGAATCTATACTAATAATATCTATACTAATAATAAAGCTGATGAGTTTGTTTGTTTGAATGCGCTAATTTGTAGAACCACCAGTGGGATCTGAAAAAATATTTTTACGTTTGATTGCCACATTCTTGAGGAAGGCTATAGGCCATTTACCATCACGCTAGAACCTAAAGAACCAAGCAAAAAGAAAAAAGTCGGAATGAACGCTAAGCGAAAACAAAGTAATAGTGCGGGCAAGCGATGCGATGCGACGGGGTGGGTCGGGGGAACAAGACATTTCACGCAGACGAAGTCGCGGGCAAAAGCTACTACTAATATATTTTTTAATGAAGTTACGCAATTATTTAAGTCACACACACAGTAAAATAGAGTAGGTAAACTTGAAGACACTGTAAAAAATACAGTACCTATATCCTAATCAACTTTTAATAAAGTATTGGGGGTCATTTTAGTATTACAAGTAGTTTATCAAGAGAAATACCGCAGTGTAGGTACTAAATATGCTTTTCTTTGTTTCAGATCATATAAGAGAATTCTCATGCGGCAGTCTCTTCTACCGCACTCTGTATTTGAACGAGGAGAGAAATACTCTCTACGTCGGTGCTATGTAAGTACTATATGCTACACTACAATGCAATTTTATAACATAACTTCTGAACGTGGCTCTAATATACATATATGAAAAATGTAAGTTGCGAGCTCAGGGCGTAAAGTTTTGCTTTATTTTACAAAATAAAATAAATATAACCAACTACAAACACAAGAGAAATAAAATGAAGAAAAAGTAGCGAAAGTTAATGTGACCTTGTCCGCCCATTCATACCTACTCCGTAGAACCAAAAAAAGCCATGTTATACCTAACAGGAGTCAGAATCAAACACAAATCTTCATCATCATCATTTGCCTTTTCCCAACTATGTTGGGGTCGGCTGCCAGTCTAACCGGATGCAGCTGAATACCGGTATTTTATATGGAGCGACTGCCTATCTGACCTCCACAACCCAATTACTAGGTTATACGATACCCCTTGGTAAGATTGGTTGAAACATAAATCTTATGAACGAGAATTAAAAGATTTCAATCAGAAAACATGCTACTTTTAAGCCAATTAATTCGAAACCAACAATCCCCGTATATAATTACTCGCAGTTACCAAAAATACCTTGCATATTATGTTGTTTCACTTCTAATTATACCAAAAAATACACTGAAATTTTATCAGAAAGCACAATATAAATACGAGGTTACAATTGTGCCTGATTAGTGCTGTTGCCACAACCACTCGCCGTCACTGTAATGATGGCAAGGGAAATGGGCCTGAGACATGAAACCGTATTATCCACCAATTTCTGTCAACTTTTATTTCTTCTTGCTGGGTCATTTTTCTTGTCGCTACGTTTATCTACATGACGTGAAGTTTGTGTGTGCTGTACCTGCATTAATGTTGTGGCACTCATTTTGTTAATGCTTTATTTATCAATCTGTCTAGTCTTTTCCTATGTTGGTGTCGGCTACCAATCTAACCGGACGCAGCTGAATACCAGTATTTTGCACGGAGTGACTGCCTATCCGACCTCCATAACCCAGTTATTGAGTTACACGATACCCGTATATTGATAAGATTGATCGACATTGTTAAGACTGGTGGTCTGACTTTCGGGCTTCTGACGACCCGTAACGACTGTCAAAGATTCAAGAATGACATCCGGGCCTCGGATATCTATGGCCGGGCCCAACGGCTTGGCGTGCTTTCCGAGGCACGGAGGGGTGTCGTTATGTAATAATGGACACATGCACGGACCGACCACGGCAAGTGCAGCTTAACCCGCACCTTAATTGCGTAACAAACTATTACTCTCAATTTAAATCATTTAGAAGCATATTTCTAATCCATTACTCCATATGTTCGAAAAATTTGTCTGCTTATCAACGCATATAACGTAATGAATGTTGTTCAACTGTCAAAATGAAACCCATTGCGTTTGATAGTGTGTTACGCAATTACCCTGCTGATCGATTGACCCGTGCGGCAGTTATTACTTAGCCACATCTACCTCTTAGATATTTAGGCCCGCTTGCATTACAAATACCTATGTAAATACCTGCGTTTAGAGCTAAACGAATATAAAACATCGTTCTGTTTCTGTCAATCGTTTGAAGATGAAAGAGACCGAATGATGTTTTAAATATGTTTAGCGCTAAACGCATTTAGTGATTGATGCAAGCGGGCCTTAATATCTAATAGTTCCTTAATTTGATATTTATGTAATTTGTTGTGATAATTAAGAAATCTTCTTTAAAAGACGTGTCTTGTTTCTGAACTTTTGAAAGTTTAATCCAGTAGCTTGAGTTGGTCTGCATCAGCTGCATAAATAAACGAATTTCAACCGTTTACTTATTCACGTTAAGACTCCATTACCGCCAGAAACGCTCTGTAGATGGTATTTTTGTTATGTCTGTTTGTTTGTCTGTATGCTGTTTTGACAGCTATCCGTCACGTGTCCGAAAGTTCGCAATTCTTTCTCATTTCTCGCGGGAATGGTTTTTACTTCAACCAAATGTGGCCTCGGGTAAAGTAATGCACATTTATGATATTTTTTTTATGTAATTCCCCTGTCCAATGCATATTTCCTTTCCATAGGTACGCGTGAACTTTTTGCCTACCTCATCAAGTAGAGTGTAGTTTTTAACATTATGGTATTTAAAATATCTGAATGCTAACTTTCCGGATTTTTTGCTAACTTTATACTCAGTTTAGGTAGTTTTAGGATATAAAAGGCAATGTACAGCAAACCATGAA
This sequence comes from Oligia latruncula, assembly GCA_948474745.1. Lineage (NCBI taxonomy): Eukaryota > Metazoa > Arthropoda > Insecta > Lepidoptera > Noctuidae > Oligia > Oligia latruncula. The sequence goes on from OX419688.1 coordinate 10,368,659, forward strand.
TATTTTATTGTTATTCTAATAGGTTAATGGCCGCCTTGAAATATTCATGAAGTTTTATTTTCTTTAACGACTTGAATAATGTAAAAGCGTATGTGTAACTATCACAATGAATTAAATAATTTCATTGCTTCTTAGCAATTTGACGGGGCAGTATTTTATCCGCCAATCTTTCATTTTATAGATACGTTTATATTGATTATAATGAGAAAATGTAATAACATTATTTTACGTCTAACGTTAACACATAATGTTGGATGTAACGAAACTCGTAACCGCTTCACGTAAGTACTAATACAAGAACATCTATAAATCTTGACTCTCAACTGCGATACATTCTCAAATTCTCACACTAACTTTAACAAATACGATGTGAAGTAGGTACCATTTATTTTGTTAACAAGCCACGAATACAAGTTGCTATAAATTAAGACGTATGTAAGAAACACCACACACCACTATTTGTAATAAACTTTAATCAAAGGGTTAATAAATTAATTGCTTTGTACAGGAAGACTTGAATTATTAAAAGGGTACTAAAACTAGACGTCCATTTTACTAACAAAGCATTAATGTTAAACGACTAACAATTCAGCATAATTTATACGATTCGTTGAGCAGATAGTGGACGCAAAAAAAAAAGAAAAAAGGAGGTTGTCTGTGCATATGCTACCCGCCCACTAGGACCGAGCTCATTCAATTCCAACGTGGATTGTCTTACTTTTGTTATTTGAATACGTAATGCAGCTAAGAAACTATTATTATCTTGTGCTTCTACTACTGCATTACGGTTATTACCATAAACAATTTCATTTAAGTGGCCATCTTTGTTATTGTTACAGGGATCGTGTCTTCAGGTTAAATATGACTGATATTAGTCAATCACATTGCGAGGTAAGTGTTATAAAAATATTTATTATTTTGCAGACACATTTTCCATCTTAAAAGCTGCTTCAACCCATTAATAAGTAATTCTCTAGATTTCATTGACCAACAACAGAACTACCCTCAGGCTACCAAGAAAAAAAACATTTCAAATTTTGGTAAACCGATACTCCGGCTTCTTGGTTTACTTTTAACTTGACTGCAATTAAGACTTTCACAGAAACACAAACACTCATAAAATATCACCCCAAAATTAAGTCCAAAAGTTTTTTTTATAAAGTAAAATGAACCGCTTGCTTACGGTTGCTGAATACTAAAGAACACTTTTACGGCACTACACTGGATTTTTAATGCATCTTACTTTCATATAAGCTTTTCTACATTTTCACACGTAAGTGTCATACTCTTTTGACGTTAAAACCCTTGTATTCTGTTGTAAAAGAGGACGTGTGCGTTTTATTCGCTACTTAGGTTCGTGAACGAGTATCAGGTATCAACGAGTAAATAAAAATAAAGCGTTATTCCTTGTCTATAAAAAGACGTGGTTCTAGACTATTTCCAGGGCGTTGAATCAGAGCAGGCGGGTATTCCAAATGTGCTTACTATGTGGAACTGGATTATTTCTGTATTCCACGTCAACAACTGTATCCTTGCTCGACGGGGCGGGGAAAGATAGTTTACATTGTTTTCGTTCCCGTCGAGCCATTTATATTAAGTTTTAATTTTATTATAGCGTTAAAATTGTATTTTTATTGCTAAAGTAGCATTTTTATTAGGTACATTAATCTCAAATAAACACATACAAAATATCATTTTAAAATCCACAATAATATCTTAGACGTAGAGACGCACCACAACATGTGCTAACTGAACACGATTACTGAATTAGCAGACACATGTTCCCACCGTCACACGAATTATGTGAAGCATGTGTCTGCCACAGTTTATCTAAAACACGTGCATGTTTTGCAGAGGGACGCGTTGCTGTTGGAGGCGAGCAACGTAGCCAGGTGTGTGAGCAAGGGCAAGTCGGAGCCCTTCGAATGTAGGAACCACATACGTGTGCTGCAGCCTTTAGGAGACGGAGAGAGGCTGTATGTGTGCGGGACTAATGCGCATAGTCCGAAGGACTGGGTTGTCTATGTAAGTATATGCAAAGCTGGGCACAAGACCATTCATCGTTAATTAACGAAGTTAACGTTAACTTTAAAAAATGTTAACGGACTCATTAACTTCCCATAAGTCCGTTAATCAATTAAATCGTTAAAGAAGAACTCTCTCTGAGAATCTTTTAATAATAATTTATTATTACAAATTCTAATGATACACAATTCTTTTATAATTTTTTCATGTTCTGCCTAAACTTCCATAGCCGTACCAACATTTTTATATTAGTTAATCACTAACGCAACTACATAAATAATATCTGCAATATATGCTATCACGAGTTAACAATTAACGTTACTTTCTGTTAAATCTTCCGAAATGTCACGCTTTAACGTTTAACGAAGTTAAATTTTTAGTAACGGATTAGCGATTAACGTTGTTAACTATTTGATTAACGGTGCCCAGCTATGAGGACTAAGCATTTAATTCCAGTTATAAATATTTTGTGGTAATAAAATAAACGTTTACAGATTTTATTATAAATTATATAAAATGTAAAGAAATTTGTATAAAATAACATTTCATATTATTTTAGAAAATATGCCAGTGTTTAAAAATGTTGCTTACTTTTTGCTTTTATTTTCACTAAATTTTATATAAATTTAAAGACTAAATTACTGACGGATTCTTTGTTAATCCCGGCTAGAACCCAATTTCTCTCATAATTACTCCAATAATTAAAGCTCTAGCCGTGATTAACAAAGAATGCGTCAGCAATTTAGTCTTCAAATCTAAAGTCTATCATTCTCTTAACGATAACCCGTAAAACAGTTAATAGCTTCGATCATCATTAAGTAGTTCGATCAGTTGGGTAGTTAGTAGTTACAAGCCCCAACTAGTTCCTCCGAAATGTAAGATTGATCTATCTATTCTCATGCTCATTTATCTTTACTGTTACGTAGAAGTCTGTTACCACGTTTAATCCATCATTAAGACTTGATCCATATTACGTAAAAGGCTAAGTTTACCAAGATCACGGTTTTGGGGCGTTTTATGTGTGGAAACCTTATGAAGTTCGTAGTTTTTTCTTATTTTTTAGAGCTAAGCACGTATTGATTTCGAATACTTAAGAGATACTAGACTAACTTCCTCTACAACTAATTTATTTTCATTTAGCTGAACCTCACACATTTGCCCCGACATGAGTACGTGCCGGGCGTAGGGCTAGGGGTGGCGAAGTGTCCTTACGACCCGGCAGACAACAGCACAGCCGTCTGGGTGACGGATGGCAACCCTGGCAGCCTTCCCACACTTTACGCGGGAACCAACGCAGAGTTCACGAAAGCAGATCCTGTTATATTCCGCAACGACTTGTATGATTTCCGGACAGGACAGAAGAAGTACAACTTTAAAAGAACGCTGAAGTATGATTCGAAATGGCTTGACAGTAAGTTTTTTTTTTTGTTTTTGTAGCTTCAAAGCAGGAATACCTACCAACTTATTTTAAGTTGTGTATGCTAGAATTCGATGTTCAATGTTTCATTTTCAAACATTGTATTCTACAACTTATTATTAAACTGTCAATGTAAATCAAACATTCCAAATAGTTGTCCATTGTCTGCTGGAGCTATTGGGTATACCTATTACTTAGCGAAATTATGACCGCAGGTCCGCAGCCAACGAATATAAATTCTCTTCGAACGTTTCCAGCCAATAAGAATTATTAATACACCATAAATAACACCAAGAATGTTTAACTGAATGTTATTATTTGCAATCCTAAGTTTTCTTATTTACAGTTAGGTCATAATTTTGCAGTAACATGATCAAGAGCTCTATGCAGATGAGCTAGCTATCAATCCAATTATATGACCTGCTGCGACTGAAATGTTTATCTATTGTCACTCCGAAGTTAAGACCTATTGAATCGTTAAAACGTAGTTTTATGGAAAACAGTAGTTAACCTACTTTTATAAAACAACTAAACACAATTCCAGATCTTCAACCTGCAGATAAAAGTCAGAATACCTACGCAAAACTTCAGCTTTATTGTATAAGTAAACCAAGGACTGTTCATTATATTAATCGGGATATTGGGTCTGTGTCCCTTATTCCGTACATTCTTTTATGGGACTACTAAAACCTATAGGTGCTTACTCTTTATCGTAGGAACATAAAAGGAAATAAAGAAGAACCTTGTACAATGTCTGACCTGTCAGCTAAACGACCCGAAATAAAAGCCTACCTACATTTTTATTAGTTATTGGAAATGTAAAAAAAAAAGTATTTCATTCGAGAGCGTTTCAGGATTTTCACAATACACACATTTGCTAATGAAATCGGCATAGAAAAACGTTAAAATTGTATCTTTTTTAATGAAATAATATGTTTCGAATGTTACCATGTTTTTATTTTGTCGCAGAAACTAATTTTGTGGGCTCTTTCGACGTTGGGGAGTACGTGCTATTCTTCTTTCGAGAAACTGCTGTGGAGTTTATGAACTGCGGGAAAGCGGTCTACTCGAGAGTGGCGAGAGTCTGTAAACACGATACCGGTGGAAAACATATATTAAGCCAAAACTGGGCCACATATTTGAAAGCGAGGCTCAATTGTAGTATACCGGGCGAATTCCCATTCTATTTTGATGAAATTCGTAAGTATGACCTCATATTGTGTAATTTTATGAATCTTTTAATTGTACGCTTTTTAATAGTCGTTTTGTAATTCAGCCTTTATAGAATTCAACATTCCAGGCTTTCATTTCATTGCAACGTTGTAAAGTCGGATTTTATTTAGGACGCAAGTTTGTAGTCACATTAAGTACCAACATTAAATTCTCTGAAAGACTAGCGAATACCTATTTTGCTATACCTTTATGGTTCTTTAGTTTCGCTGCAAGTTAAGCACGACTCGCATTTATAAAGGTTGGATGCATGTGGAATGTATAGGTACTAAACTAATGGTGTCCTTTATTTTTAAACTTTTACTGATATGCGTGATCCAGAGAGCGTGTATCAAATGCCCGGTGACACGACGAGGTTCTACGCGGCGTTCACGACGGGGGCCAGCGATGGACTGGTTGGCTCTGCTATTTGTACTTACTCCATGGACGACATACAGGAGGCATTCGCTGGGAGATTCAAGGAACAGGTACGCTACGCTTATTGTTCTGTTAAATTCAGAACGTCCCGTCCATGTGTTCTAGGAAACAATGAAATGCTCATTTTGTAAGTAATTAATTCAGATACAGATATAATTACTAGACCTTCCGAATTAATTGATTCATTTTTACCAATAACGATACTTTTTGACGATGTTAAAATTGACTAAAACTTCTTGAGACAATCCCATGTCCCACGGGCTTGCCATGTGATGTGACATATCAAGTGTCGTAAAAGGATGGCCATATCTCTTTCACGTTTAATTGAATGATCCGCGAAGACATAAATAGGATGTTTCGTATAAACCTGCAATTTAACGTTGTATAATAATATAGGTGATTAAAATGAGTAAGAGCTGTAATTTCTTGCCAGCTCTGCGCACTGGAATTAAGCTTAACAGTGCGCTAGTTATGAATAATTATACTATATTTTGCTCTTAACTTCAGCCTTTTCATATGCGTTCTTTTCAAAGACTTTTATATAGATATTTCCATCTTGTTTTATAACAAAGTTCGATAAGTTAAATCAGTTTTCATTGTATATTTTATATTTTTCTCGAATGATGACTACAATATTAAAACGTTCATGATTTCGGAAATAGACTTTAATAGGCTCGTGTCTTACTCAGGCGTCCTCAAGTTCAGCATGGTTGCCGGTGCTTAGGGCACGTGTGCCCGTCCCCAGGCCAGGCACATGCGTCAACAATACCGAGGCACTTCCCGACAATGTCCTCAACTTCATCAGGTATGTTATGTTAATTTTATTCGTGAAACTTCCTATTTTATTTCTTGAATTAAGGATGTAAATTAACCTATGCACCCAACTCATTTATTTCTGGACTAAAGATTTATGTGATACTTAATCTACCTGCGCTTTCAGTCTCATATCTTCGCTAACTATACTAAAAATAAATAGCAGTAATTAACAAGTCTGCACGACCAACTGGATGTATTAAAGTCTTGTGCACACTTTCAAGATATTGGTAATGTTGGAGTTTAATCTTGCTCTCAGGAGACTAATCTGAGCAAGGTTAGAGGGCGTAGTTCCACGCGTATCCTTTAATTGGGTCACACACTAATTGATGGCACGCTGCGAGGTTCCTACTCTATTCTAATTTGGGGAACTTAAACAGCTTTTGGATATTTGGTAATTGACAAAACTACTGAATATGGACGTCAGGGACTGTGGGGACTTTGGGGTGGGATTCTTACTGCTGGATGGGGTCTGCCAACCCTCAACAACAACACCCTCAAATTATCCGTTTTATTTTTTGCATAATTTTTTGTACGCACTAGAATAAGCGAGTGAAAAATACATTACATTTCAGACGTGGTAATTACCGCGTCTACGCCTATTCTAGGATGGGGCTATGACCGAAGTGTCTGTATTAATTGCCTAGGTCGTGCGCTAATGGACAGGAAATCCTAGTGTTGGAGTAAAGCTATTTATGTATTTTGTCGGTCTTCCCGTCTGTCTAGTATTTGCAACCGCAGCTCCGTTACACGGTTTTACATTAAATCTATTTAAGAGGAAACTCGTTCTCAATCAGAAGCTTAACAACTGTCTAAGCTGACATTTGTCATCATTAGCTAGCGAAACTATATACCTACTAACAGGAATACGGGCTTGAAGATTTATGTTGTTCATTCGTAGGTCTCACCCATTGATGGACTCAGCGGTGCGTCATGAGGGCGACGCTCCTGCCTTCTACAAAAGGGACCTGGTCCTAACCACTATCGTGGTCGACAGACAGTTCGTCGACATGCTCGGGGATGACATCACTTACACCGTCTTCTATGCTGGCACCAGTAAGTCTTCAAACAAATTTTGAAATATGACTGGAATTCTAAATAATGTAGTGAAGATGGAAGACGCTATCATTTTTGAGATTTGATTTATTGAGAGCTTTCTTTCTGCATTCATCAAATTCAACTAATAGCTTGATTTGCTAGTAAAACTAGATTTTGATATGGTTTATTTTATAGTCAGTTGGATAGGTTAATCTTTAATAATCGTAATCGTTTTTATAATCGTTAATTAAAGATTAACGATTATACAAACTACAAAATATACAAGCTTGTTGTGGACATTCGAAAACGTATCTTTGAAATCTAACGCAGGTGTCTCCCGGCAGCTATTTTCGTTCTAACAGAATGCAACTAGCTGCACTTGCTTATAACTGATTTGTGACGCAGGCGCAGGCGAGGTGTACAAGATTGTGCAGTGGGCGGGGGGTGGGGGAGGCGGCTCACGTGTGGCTGACGTGTGGCGCGCAGCTGGAGACGAACCCGTGCGAGCGCTTGCGATTTCGCGCCGATTACATGCGTTGTACCTGGCCACTGATAATCGCATTCGACAGCTGCCATTAAGGGCTTGCGCACATCGGTGAGTTATCTATCTTCTTATCATAAAAGATAAACGTACTTTGTGCGAGTTCTGCGGGTAATGAATGCCCTGTGTGTGCGGGCGCGTTGTTGTGGCCTCGAACTGACCTTCAACAGCTCTATAAACGGGCCACTTGCATAATTTTGTCCATGATAATTGTGATTATATTCCTGGTCCTTCGTAGCAAAAAGAAATGTGTTGTGGGCGGGCCCACAACACATTTCTGTCGATATGACCTATCAAAAAGTACTCTGTGGATATGACATGACATTTCTGTCGACAGACATTCTCTTGACGTCTACAATTTGCATGCTGTTGCTTCCCACAGATACCTAATCGCCCCGAACAGCTGCGTTCAAGGTAGTGGGCATTGGTAATTACCAATTATAAATCTTATCAGAAGTGTGTTTGGGGTCGTTAGTGAACATGTGGTAGGCGGGGCTACTCTTGCGCCGCGCCGGTTGCATTCTAGTTCTTGTAATCGCATGCGACATCTGCTGCTGCGCCATTACATAAGTCTAAATGTAGGTGTGTATACGATATATAGGTACCTCACAGTGTTCATACGTTTTATTTGTGCTATTTAAAGAGTGCCCGGTGAACGTGAAGGCTACAATAAATGCTCCGTAGATTTAGAAAAAAAATGGTGTTAAGCATAGATCGTTGGTCCTAATGCTACGTTATGTATCGATTCGTAATTATAAACAGTTATGCTATGTGGAGAGAGGTAGTTAAATAATAACCTCTTTTCAATGTTCTGTGAACGATCTAATCTTACAAGTAAAGTGCTATATTATTTTTATTATTATCTAGAATGTTTTATGACTCGACAACATAAAACCATCCCGGAAAAACGAACAAGAACTTTGTTTAAAATATTAAGTTAGTATTTTTTTAACAGCTACGACAGTTGTGTCCGCTGTGTCCTGGATCCCTATTGCGGTTGGGACAAAGAAGTGGGAGCCTGCCGTCCATATAGCCCAGGTTTACTCCACGACGCAACCAACTCCACGCCTTCAATATGCGAGGCTAGTGCCCCTCTCAAGACCGTCAGAGCAGGATATGGACAAAGTGTCCATTTGGCTGCGTATGGGAAGACGCCAGAAGCGTTGAAAGACCAGCACGTTATCTGGTATCATCATTCAAGAGAGAAGGGACGGTACAAAATTAGTTATAAGTAAGTTGTCTTTACCTCTTCATTAAATGAATCCACCAGTGGTTGATATTTTTTTAAATTTACAAATTGTTTTCTTGTTTCTATAGTTGGGAGCGAGTTCTGCAGACATCAGAGCGTGGTCTGGTGTTACTGTCAGTGACAGAATCAGATCGAGGGCGGTACGAATGTTATTTCGGACCCACATTGATCGCGTCTTATAATTTGGACATCGATATTCATAGGTAACCAAAGTTTGTCTACATTTTTATAAGATTCTTTCTTGATTATCTTGTATTTTATGCACTGTTTTTTTTTCTAATAGTCTGTAACTGTCCCACTGCAGGATAAACACCTCTTCTTATACAGAGAAGAAACCAGGATTGATCTGCTATATTTTTCAAATGACCTAACTGTCAAAATGATTCTAAACCACGAGCTATAGATGTTACGAATGTTATAGATGTGAAGTACATTGTATAATGTGAGTATCTTTACAGATGTACGCAACCAAGTAAATCGCAGGAATACAAGCAAGTGTATTCAGACTGGTGCCACGAGTTCGAGAAGTACAAGAGCGCCATGAAGGCTTGGGAGACGCGACAAATGGTAAGACTATCAAGAGCTAACAACCTTTACTAAAATATTTTTAAAGCATGGAGGTTGAAACACGCACACACACGAAAATCGTTTATTCAGTGAAAGACAATGCACAGCCTAAACCGTTGGGTCTATAAGTATAAGCAGGAACTTTTGCATTAAAGTTCTAACTATTAGTACCTATATATCGAAAGTGACTACGGAAGGATTTTTGAAAATCCATCCCCTTAAAGGTTTAATAGGGGATAAAAGTTTGAGTGGAAGTATGTTAGTAGTTTGTTTTTTGTTAAACATTACTTGCACTTTTTTATTTTGTTATATTTGTATTCTGTGTTTCACGAACTGTGTCCAAATAAACGTTAATTCTATCTTTCATTTTTGCCGATGAAAAGCCCAACAGGCTCGCGGCTAGTAGAATAAGAATTATGCAGTAGTTTTTAATATCGATCGCGATTCATAAATATCCATCCAAAAATATCGCAATTTTAGCCAAAATCTAAGCGATATTTTTAAACGGATCATTGGTCATTCTCTTATGGCGCTCGTACACTTAACGTTCCTCCTGCCATTTTTAACATATCCAGACTAATGGAACATGTCCATGTTATATCAAACGTTTGCATTCCGACCTCGTTAATCTTGTTTTCAGGCTCTTACAGGGTTCAGCACACAGCTTTGTATGGCTAGTTGCACTTCAGACCTTACGTGACTGACTATAAATTCTGCATTTAACTCATTCAAATCCTATCATTCACTCGGATATCCATACCAATATTATAAATTCGAAAGTAACTCTGTCTGTCTGTGTGCCTGTATGTTACCTTTTCACGCCTAAACCACTGAACGGATTTCAATAAAATTTGCCAGAGAGATAGATTGCATCCCGGGGAATGACATAGGATAGTTTTTATCCCGATATTCCCACGGGATCGACACTTATGTGGGTGAATCCGTGGGGTCCTCCTAGTTTTGTAGAAAAAATTGAAATCGATACGGCGCGACGATTTGTAATTGCCCCTCAAAAATCAATTAGAAGTACACGGCTACACATCAAGCTATACATTTCTAGTTTTAGCTGACCTCGCATTGTTTAGGATTTTCGTACAATCAGAAGTCATAACTATACATATCCAGTATAAGATACTGGTAACTTGCTACTTGAACTTTTAATTATGTCTGTAATTTATATGGTGTATGTACATAATAAAGAGTATTCTATTCTATTCTTTTTCTATTCTACTTGATGTAGCCGTCCGTACCTATGTATAGTGTATTTAAAAAAATAGTGTTTGGTTATTAATTTCAATGTTTTTGAATACGTATATCAAGCATAATATAGTTGATAATAAACCGAACTGTCCATTGATCGAATCTTGCCAACTTGAAATAACAAACTTTTCTATGTCGGCCAAAAAAAGGCTTTGCAGTAAAACTTGAATCGACGTGGGTACAGTTAAGACAATTTAGTCGATAAATGTTAAGAAACTCGATAAGTACTTACGTATTCTCAACTTAAAACTTCTTCACTATAAAAACTAAGTTTGAGAATGTTAACGTTTCTTTTCGATTAAATATAGTTCATAGTTAATGACGCTAGCTCCTTCGTCATTCTTCTAAGTGTTACTGTTGAAAAAATTTAATCACAGTTCAGAATCCAGTTGTTGCTAACAACTGTTATCAAGTCACCAATCCAATAACACGTGTTTTATTTACAGAACTCTAGTGCTTTATTACGGTCAATTTACTAGTTTTAACTTAACAACTCTTGGAATGAATAGTTAATAACATTATGGTGCGTAATTACTTACATTTGTGCCGGCTCTATACAAATAAGGCTTTGACTTTAAGGGTACCTATGTAGATATTTTAATACCTAAGTTGACCTCGATCCTGTACTGCAAAGTAGGTGTTAAGCTTACAAGCAACTAGCAGCGCCCCGCGGTTTCACCCGCATAAGTGTCGATCCCGTGGGAATATCGGGATAAAAATTATCCTATGTCCTTCCCCGGAATACAGTCTATCTCTATGCCAAATTTTATCGAAATCCGTTGAGTGGTTTAGGCGTGAAAAGGCAGGTAACATACAGACAGACATACAGAGTTACTTTCGAATTGATATTAGTAGGTATGGATAGTTTTAGATCCATATCTATAGCGCGGAAAAGTTTCCTATCGTATAGATATGGCAGACGAACTGCGTCTCTGCTGCTTATGTTTTTGATGGTGATGTAATCACAAAAAGTAGCTTAGCTTTCGCAAGGATTTCAGTAGGCAGTTTTTGTTTGAAACATATTTGTGTACTTATAAAAAAACAGGCTTGATTATGGTGTCTAACTTTTCCTGTTTCACCCAAATGTATTCTTAGAACGAAGTAAATTACAAAATCTGTCTCTACAACAGTAAAGAACTCAGTAACAGATTGCAATATTCCAATTTCAAGTTTCTTCCCAGTTCAGCATCTACAATTTCCTTATTGGCAACGATTTGTATCCAATCTCTCACTCAAGACGTTCCCTTTCCAGGAAAATTTATTGATAGATATTGTGTATTTCAGCAGTGCTCCAAAAGCCTGAATGCATCGAGCCAGCAAAACAGTATGTCCAACGAGATCGTGGCTTCGCTGCGGTGATAGGGCACAGCTCGCTAGTGATTAATGAACGATTACACACACCGAGCCACGCTAACGTAAACTAGCCGATATTTTGCAGACGCAACCCTCGTACCCTTACTACGGTACCGTTCTCGCAACGTTTAAAAATGCAAATCTAGGTAAGTGAATGTTAATAAAAATAGGATTTAATTATGAGATTTTTTGTAAGTTAACCTCATCCACAAATAAAAAATATTTCATCGTGTGAAACAATTGTTTTAAGCTGATAAAACTGTTCAGAATTTTCCCGTAAACTATAAGAATATAGTGTAAGAAATGTTTTGTAAACTTTAAAGTTTACAAAATATTTCTCACATAAATTAGAACTGTCAGCCAAGTAGTAACATTCATTCAGCATGAGATGACAGACGAGATTCCGTAGTGAGGGAGCCGAACTAAAAGGGGAACGGTAATGTAGTGAGGGGATGATCTGTTAAAATAGATTTGTCCGTTCCGAAGACTGCGCACTGATGGATGACTGACTTCTGTTCAACTTTCGCTCACAACTTTTTCTTTGTTATCAAAATAAAGTATCGTATAGTTTATATTAGTTATAAGTAATCGAGAATAAATAAAATATAAACGAAAGCGACTGAGTATAATATAGTGAGGGCAATGGTCTCGTCGAAAATGTTAAGCGCTTCAATGAACGAGTAGTTGTACCGTTCGCCTTCGCTACGAAAATCTACTGTAAATATGTCGACGATGTCAGATTATAAGGGTGTGATGCCACCTATATAAAATGCTGTGATATCAGTTCTCATTGGATCATTGTGCTGACGCATGAAATTGTACGTTGTGATAAAATTATTTGCAAACAAAAGTATTAGACGGTGTAAAGTCTTAGTTTAATATCTTAAGCACAAAATTAGATTGCACCAATATTCAACAAAGATATTTACAAAATTTACACGCCAGTTTATTTAACAGCAATGAAAAATGTGTCAGTTCCTTGTGTTAACTAAGTTCATAAATAACGTTTAAGTTTGGTGCAGTCGATGCGAAAGCCCGTACTTGACAAGTGAAGTACCTAAATTTATTTATAGGAGGTCGTGTTCCCTAACTTTGGGAGTGTTTAAAATAAAGAGCAATACAAACGCCAACTTAGATGTAAGATATTATATATTATAATGATGACATGCTTATTTGTACCGTATCAAGCGTTGATGCGTAGATTCGTAGTTTTATCATTTGTTTGTACGAGTTGTGTTGAAGTAGCGGCTGACTGTTGCGTGTTGAACAACTGTTCCACATTGTAGTTACGCGGTTTAAATTTCAAAAAGTTGTTATTGTTTTGTTGCCATAAAATGTAATTTTAGGCCCGACTTCGGACTTTGAAACCGAATTTAATAGTTGGTCGTGTTTTTGGTTGAGTTTATAATAATCTCGCTAGAATAGTGCCTTGTGAAGCATGCTTACATTATAATGAAAAAACTTATTAAAATTTATTGAGTAGATAATATTTTTGTGTACTGTGTAAAGAGAAATTAATGAAATAGTCGTTAAGTGATTCATTCGTAAAATAAAGCAATAACGTTCCACTGAATTAATAGTCACCAGTATTATAATAATATTATAATGATCTGCAGAGAGTAGATAGCGATTGCATTCGAGAAAAAACTAGTGTTTAAGATATTGAATACGTACGATTTATGTCGGCGTTACGGCTGTACTGAGCCTTGCTTAGTTTCACCTTTGACTTGTTATTTATTGTTGTGCTAGCCAATGAAGATTTGGTTTTGTTTGAGCGGTGAAAAAAAGGATGTCTATTAGTTATCCAATTATTACATACCGACTATAATAATTATATTCTTGTATTCTAATGCTGCCTTGTATAAAATATCTATCGTATGTGTTGTTGTTACTGCAGTTCAAATTATACAATGTGGCATCTGAGATCTTTGCATTTTTATTTATTCATTACATTTCTCGTTAAAAATTAACGGTAATTCCCATTACTCAAATGTTAATGTATAAAAATATTGTAAATAATTACAAATGTAGAAGAAACGCTATGAAATATGTTTATTGTAAAGTATATAATTAAGTTAGATTGTAAGCAATTGTTTTATAAAAGAAACAAGAAAATAAATTATTTTAGATCTAAACAAGTGTTTGTAATCTTCTACTTTATTATTGCATTAATACTGCAAGCTTAGGCTGGCTTATTACCCTTTTAAAATTCATATTTGTTTTAGTAAAATATTTTTTTTTTAAGAATGAAAGAAATGATGAAGTCGTTTACTGAGTACCAACACTTTTTTGAACGTCCCTCAAAACGCCCGCCTTTCCCCAATTCCTATTAGTGATTTAGCTGGGAAGAAGAAGTGGCGCAACAAACTCCCCAGCACCACCACAGCTGTCTGTTCAGATAAAAGAACTTGATTCTATACAACAAAGTGGTCGATATGACGTATTCTTGAGTGGAGACTGCGAATCGGTAAACGTAAGGTAGGATGCCCTCAGGCTAGGTGGAGCGACTATTTTCGCACAGTGGCTGGTAGCAGCAACTGAATGAGAGTTGCCGAGTATCGAGCTGAATGACGTACAATTGAAGAGGCCTATGTCCAGCAGTGAACTGCTGATGGTGATGATGAGGATAATGAATGGCTAAGTACTTATATGGTGTTGGCAACTTGGCAACAGCTCCTATTCTAGCTATCACTAGTCCTGCTGCAGCTGCACTTAGTCTTCAATTTAGCTTTACTACGCCATACACTGATACAGTGCCACAACATTGCGTATCATCCTGTGATTTTCAAGTCCTTCAGTCTGTGGGAAAATACACTTAGACTAAATAAACCAACCAACTAAGAAATACAGAAGAGGGTTTTAGAAAGTGGTTCCTAAACCAACAACTTTGGAATCTGTAACTGCATTAATTACCTCTGCAACAAGTATCTGGTTCAATGCTCTTAGATCAGGTTAAATAGATTTACCAGACTAAGGTTACTTGGAAGATCGTATTGCAAATTAACTTTATTAACGCTTACTTTACAAGTGCACCATTCGGCACGCCAAAGGAAGAAACATGTTTGACTTCTTCTATTCCTTCCAGTCTTTTATTTCTGTCTGCCCAAGGAGTACCCACTAATTCCTTAAACAAGCAGGCTGGCATTTAGCGGGACCCTCAAAAATCTCGGACATATTAAAAGAACTCGATCAGAGAGTCAACAATCAATCCGCTGACAATGCATAAGACCGAGTAAAGTGGTGGAGACAATTGTCCGGAAAGCGGACTGTGCCAATAAACTGGAATAATTCTAGGAACAAGAACAAAAATACGTTGAACATTCTCCATTCAATTTAATAAATCAGTTTCGGCGCGTCTGAGCTCCTTTTAATGCGTGTCAACAGCCGGGACAGTGAACTGATGACACAGAGGCTTATGGCGGCGGCACCAAGTGTGTTCAATACTCCATAATACCATTTAAATTACAAACGAGACAAGTTTAAAGATAAAAAATAATTTTAATTAATATTCATAATGTCAAAACTTAACTGTTCTTTCCTAATTATGGCTCCCCGAAAAAAATATGCGCGATTATAACTGGAACTCTCACTAATAAGCTATTCTTATATCTTTTTACGGGCAATGAAACCGTAATTTGGGTATCGTAAACGGCGCCTGTCTTAGATTGGCGAACATCATAGAATTTAATTACTGAGGGAGACTGGAATAATTGGCGACTCGCCTGTAATGGCCGCGCTTTACGGCCAAATTAATAGATTTCCGCAGCGGGACCCGCTGAACCTCCACTGAACTCATTTTGATATTAATTGCTGACCTAAAATCAGCCCACTAATATACTTTAATAATTGAAATTTTCAATTAATTATAAATTGTCCCACATCAATGATGTCTGGTGGTTATTGAATCGAAGGATAGCGATGTCCAACCATTGATAAGATTAATTATTATTGTTCCCGATACCTACATTTTACTGAGCATGGAACATATTTAGGTCGGAGTCTCACAAAGCAGCCACGGCCTATAAATAATTGTATTGAAGGGACAATTGGCGCCAGTATGCCGCGACTTTGTCGAACACATGTAGGTAGGTGCGTACAAATCTGTGGATATCGGAAAGTTAATTAATTACACGAGGCACGCTTGGGTAAACAGAACAATTATGACAACTGACTGACTTGAATTTATCAAAGGGAACGTGTGTACCTTTACGTCTCATGTCAATATTGACAGATTGAATAATACCGGCTTGAATTAATATTTCTGTGTCGGTGATCGACGACGTAGCTAGACCGTGCTAGGCTTTATAAAGTAGCCTACCTACTACAAAAAGCCTAGCACGGTAAGGTTGCGTAAGACGTAACCCCCAAGAGAGAAATAGGCTGTAGTTTAAAGAGTAGGTAATTCAAATTAATCAAAATCTTTTGCGTCCACTCAATCTTTATTTATTAAGCTATCAACCTGCATTCATAAAATCACTAAAATCTTTTATCATAATGGGTTTTTTAGCGTTTTACTAAAAAGTTCCTTCGGTGCGATTAAGGGTACCTAATTTGTATCACATATAGCCTAAGTCGTACTTAGAATAAGGTAAGATACATAAACCTGAAGAATAATAAAACACGATGTCATTATCACCAATTAAAAAATCTACAAACTACTATGTAAGTAGGTAACGACGGTGTTGTAGAGTTTCTAAGTTACAATTCCATACTGAAGAATAAAGTCAACGTCTATCACTTGTGGTATTATGGCAGAAAAAATACACGAATGGTAGAAAGCAACTATATAGGTAGGTCCCACGAAAAGCAATTTAAAATCTGCAATACGTGTAAGAACTATTTAAATAACTCCGTCTAACAACAGCTTGAACTATTAAATTAAAACAAGGCAAGGCATGTCGAACTCATTTCAAAGTTTTCATTTTAATGTAGTCTAATTAATTCCTTTTCTGTATGTTCTGGTTTGATGCAGTATGCAAACTGAACGTAACGCCTACTGCTTCAGATGTGTAGTGAGTAAAAAAAAGGCGAAGAAAGCTCTTTTGTTTAATTTAATTGTTTTAACAGACTTTGGCAAGACACCAAAGAGAAAATGGTAAGAGAAAGAGTGCAGCTTTACATTTTTTTCCCATTTTATTTTATTCTATAATATTTTGTCACCTGTTGGCCTAAGCAGCCTTACACTTTCTGAATTTTTTCACTTTTCATAAAGGATTTTCTAATTTATTGTCATTATTTATTGCTTCTCTTGAATGCTCCACTGCAGGCAAAAGGGCTTCCTCCTCTACGTTTGTTTTATCTGAAAAGGGCCGTTCGGAAGGATTAGCTAATCGAGCTGTATCCTCCGAGGTATGCATACCGCGTTGACGTTTTCCAAGGACGAAGTCATAGTCATAGTCATTTATTTCTTAACAAAATACATTGTGTAGAAAATCTTACATTACATAATAACTTAAAATTACATTAATAATGATTAGATAATGACAAGAAGTGTGAAGTGTTTCATAATGTCTATGGTTACACCTAACTTTAAAAAGTCTAGAATACTTCATCATACTAAGGGGTTCATATTAATTTATAGTAGGTAAGTAGATACTTCAATTCAACCTTTTTAAATTGTACATAATGTCTTGACCGAACAGGATATAGGTACAACTGAGAAATCGAATTTTTTATACACACTTTGATAGTAATGTATTTTATATACCTATAGGTACAATATCATTGGCTTACTTTGTAAAGAATTATATTATTTTAATTATTATGAATATGAAATCAAAACAAAATAATTTTTATTTCAGGTAGGTATATGAAAAACCAGCTTACAGAATTATTCATTAATCATAAATTATTACAAAACAACAACTAAGGAATAGATACGTGTTATTTTAGCTGAAATATTAATTGCCATATACGAAGAAATAGTTTAGCTCGTTTAATATGAAGACTACGTAGGTAATTTTTTTTTCTCTGTGTTCTGTTAATTTTTGTCATGGTCAGGCAGTTTGAGTAATTTATATGACCTACCCAAATGTACTTTCTTTGGTATTGTTTGTCGAATGGTCCTTTTAAGTTTTGAGTTGAGCTGTACGATTACTGAAAAAACCGTGCACTGACTGGACAGGTCCACTCAATCTGTGTGGTTCGGGTTCCTTCCTTAAAAGACCATTTCATGGATCGCTACATGATCAAGACCACCTCATGGTCTTTACATCATCTGACCAAGAATATGTCTGGACTTTAAAAGAGACTGTAACCTTTAAGTTTGTTTCAACCTTTCTTCTCAGAGTAGTCACATAGGAAACGCCGCCTCAACTAGGTTTTAAAATATTATGATTGACGTGTAAAAGTGTTTGTGCAAACCTACTTACAGAAATTAATCATTTAACAAAGTCAAGAACTAGGACAATTTATTAATGACGAGACAAAAACAGTCCATTTCCACAAGTTTCAAGCATCGGCAGCGTGTGAAAGTTGTAACTAGCTTTACGAGGAAACCAGTGTTTATAGTTAATTTGTACCACTGTAGTAATCAGGAACTTTCCTTATTTACTACCTTTATGTTTAGCCGACATGATACGGTTCCTATTATCTACTAACTGGTTAAGTTTTGTTAGTTATTTTATTAACATCGCTGAAATTGCCGACATATACCAAAGTACCCACATTTCTCCTTTTTATTTATATGGAAAATTATATTACTTAGGTACAGTCAACAGCAAAAGTAGACGATCAAAATCATAAATTCAATAGTAGTCAAAACTGATCACGAATATTTGGCAGCTGTACTAGTAGTAAATATTATTAAATTTACAATCACATACTTTTGAATCACTTCGAAGCCACACAGTTCTGACGCCAACTCCGTGCATTAGTATTGAATTTCTGATTTTGTTCAACTACTTTTGCTGTTCACTGTACATGTATTCAAATAAACAGACGGTTATTACATGAGAGATATTACATTTGTAAATGTTGATTCATGAATAAACAATAATATATTTGACGGAGAAGGTACGTGTTTTTCGTTATCATCAGCCATATTTTAATTACTGTGGGCGTACTATGGGTAGTGTTAGGCATTGCGCAATAGAAAAAACGTTGGCAGTTCAAATCAGATTATAATTTACGAACAAGTTAATCACACTAGCGAATCATTCACTGTAGGTATACGACCGGATATCTATGTGCACGACACAACTAGATATGGAACGCGAGACAGTTTCTGATCACATGTTGTCCGTACGATGTCCAATGTCCAGGAGCGCCGTTCCACCTCGTTGCTCACTCTCCTCGATTCTAGGCTAGACTCTACTCTTGCGGGACTGGCGTTCCGATTAGTCAAACGAATGACTCCCACATAATATTCATAATATCACTGAACAGAACTCCGTACTATATGTAGGTTCTCGGTAATCGACATTCGAATAGATTGCCATAACTTGCTCTTGTGTTCTTAATCCGTCAATCAATCCGCTATAATCCGTATCATAAGCTTCGACTAAATGTAGGGAATTATTCTTATAGATATCGGTAATCTGTCTATTTACCTACTAAAAGCCACATTTAGTTCTACTGACTGGGTTTCGAACTGACTTAAAGGTTTCCTTTGCTTTACTTGAACTTTCTCTGTCTTGCTTGAACCAGTTCCGTCCATGGCAGTCTTGCTTAACTCTTTTTGAACGATGTCTTTGAGAGGTTTAGTTCCAGTTTTTTGTAAATGTTTCATGTAGTAGGTACCTAATCTGAAATAGTACATTATGATACGTGTGACTTAAGTGGTCCATTATTTCACGGCGTTAAATTAGCCCCGAGCCGAGCATTAATATACTACATATTATGTCACACGTATTGTATATTATTTTATAGCTCGTGTGACCTAAATCCGCAAGTCACCCTTTCTATGTAAAAATGGACTACCTATTTAAGTCACAGAAAAACGTGACTTAAATGTGGGTTTAGGTCACACAGTGCTATAAAAGCCATTTTGCTATTCCCAAAACTTGAGCCCAAAAGCTGGGCAATGTATTTCTTAAATAATCGAGATGGAATAAACCCGCTGTACCTACAATTCGCAATAGTTAGCCCAACTTACTTCTAATACTATAAACTTAAAAAGCTCTCTCACATTATTTGAAACGGTTTCAGTATCGACAACATGTGTAGGTACTACAAACACATTGCTTTCTTATTTCTCTCAGTGCCCAACGAACCGCATAAATTACCGCTTTCCTGCGACTCGTTGAATGTTGTTTTTTTGTATTAAGACCGCCAACTTAATTTATAGCGCTGTAGAATGTACTGAGAAAATTTTCTGTTTGAAAATATCATCCCAATATCAAAATAAACATCAAAGCGTCTTAGGAGTTACGACTCGAAGGCTGTGTCATCATAATAAAATGCAAATTGACACAGATTTAATCCGGACTTATACCGCGGAGCTTAATAAATGTTAATAATCCGGGGGCGCCGACGCGCAGCATCGGCCGTGTCACGGTGTCACATACTAATACAATCATAATGCCCGTGTTTACTCGATTGTATTCCAACTGCTATAGCTTACATTGCACATACCTACGATTATGGATAATCTCTTTTAATAACATTTGCCTTATTTTCGTAACAATATTTCAGTTTTCTATTACCTATTCGTTTTTCAGAACCACGAAGAAAAGTTTTTATAAGAAACTATGACAACACAAGTGCCTATCGTAGTCTGCCAAACATAGGAAACAGTTTGTGAAAATGTTTTCTCTCAAACTAAGTTAAAGTCAAGACACGAAAATGTTAGCTTTCTGAAAACTCGACATTATTATATGCTTCGGTAAAATATTGTTATTATGAGCTCAAAGCCAGCTTGTAACGTTACAAACTGTGCTTCATGTTCGATTAGGTACTTTGAACTGACGCCTTCAATAGGCGTAACTACTTACCAAGTAGTTCTAACTTAATGTTCTTCCACGAATAAGATATCGCTTGCGTTGATGATATAAGTTAATTATACTAAGAAGGCACATATTTGGTATTAATAATATTCCAGCTAATATGCTAGTTACAGTTAATTTAGCCAGATTATTCGGATAACTTCAAGCAAGGTCTACTATACAAGGAAACATTCGGTTGACAACCTCCGAACCGTCCCGGGTAGACCCGGTCGTTAGCAAGGGCTAAAATAATGAAATGTAAATTAATACGTCATCTTGGATTAGCAGAGGATCGAGTTCTTTAATCCTATTAGTCCGGCTTGTCGTAAACGATAGGCCTCTATTACAATATGCCGACAATTATTCAAATCACTACGATTTTAATTTGGGTCACTTTTGATATAGTGAGAAAAAGGCCGAGTAAAGGCTCCTACAAACAGGCGCGACACGCGATATAATCGCGCGCGACACAAAGGCACCGCTCGTTGCGCAATTTCAGCGGTGCCTTTGTGTCGCGCACGATTTATCGCGTGTCGCGCCTGTTTGAAGGAGCCTTAAAACCGAATAAACCTAAAAAAGGCCGAGTAGAGCCGATGTTTGAAAGCAAGATGTTAAAAATGTGAACAGATATTTATTTCGGTGCGAAGTTGAGCGCTTTCATTTCTAATGTAGGTATATGTAAGGCCTACTAATTAAACTTTTTTAATCTGAGCAGCGGCAGCAAGGTGTCGACGCCTCGAGGCCACTCGGCCTCATCGAGATAGCTCTTTCTCAATTTAAGGATCTCGGCCAAGCCCTCTGATAAGCTCCAGATTTAGCGCTGAGCGAATTTGTTCGGGTAATTTACTCTCCAAGTTGCGAAGACAATAAAAGTTGGCGTCGGCTTTACTTTTGAGTAGCTTTATTTTGTTTTGTGTAATGAAGACTTATTTTACAAGCCATAAGTTTCTTTTTTGTTAAAAGACTTCTATCTAAGTTTCGTGTAGTCTGTGTAGATAGTTGGGAAACAATAATGAGATTTAGCAGCCGCTGTACGTTACCGACTCGCTCTGTAGATATGTATTCGAAGACTGCAGGTAAGTGGGCAATCTCCGTTTGTGTTACCTTGATTTATAGATCTAATTAAATACCTTTACGCAGACCATGAATTGTCTCAGAATCCCCGGTATTTCGTTTCCGTTTACCAATGTAATAAACGTCTACGTGTGTAGTAGATATTAATTCAGATTTGGTTATCATTCTAGTTCTAAGCGCCTAGGTACTGATGTAATACCTAGAATTGAAAACTAGAATTTGTGTGTTAGGTATAACTACCTAAGTTACCTATAAGAAATTAAAAGTACACGTAGCTCTATAATACACCCCATTTTTCCTAGAAAAAGAAACGAAATAAAAGCTCATTATTTGCTTTGCTTTCATGTTTATAAACCTAACGCAAAGTTAAAATCTAGTTAAATAAAATAAGACCAATCTGTGACTTTGCATTTAAATCACAAAACATTTCGTAAAATAGGACCGGACCTAAATGGGAGCTGACCGAGAGATGTTTTCGTGTTTCGTCTCAAACGTCAACCGACAGATTGTCGGGTATCGCAGCATCTTCGGATAGTAAGATTAAGGATGCGTGTCACGGACCCTGGACTGCTGGCCCTGTCAACGACGATCTCATCCATCAACCCTTTCTCACTACGGGTAAAAAGTAGTAAAAACTTTCGTTTTTATACAGCCACCTAAACAGCTGATTTCAGCGGCTTGATCTATGTTTACAGTTTACTATACTGAGGTGAGGGAACCACTTTAAGGCCTGGTGAGAAGCAAATTTTTAGGTAAACGACAATTGTGTATCGCGGCGACAAATAAGATGCGTTTGATGTTAGTTGAATCGAATGGCCACAAAAAAAAGTAATTTTTCAGTTTTCTTTAAATCCTACAAATATTTTAAACGCGAAAGTTTGTGAGGATGGATGGATGGATGTTTGTTACTCTTTCACGCAAAAACTACTGAACGGATTTCGATGAAACTTCACAGTATTATAGCTTATAGGTACATCAGAATAACACATCAACCCGCACTGGGCCCGCGTGGTGGATAACTGCCCACTCCCTCTCGCAGAGAAGAGGCCTGTGTCCCAGCAGTGGGAACATTAAAGGCTGATTATGATCAGAATAATACATAGGCTACAATTTATAAAGATTTTGTATGATTTGGCCATAATATAAAGATAAGTATCAAGTAAGTCGGAAAAATTCCTGCCCTCTGAGTGCTATCTTGGTGTGCGCTGCCTAAACCGTTAGAGTTACACGAAGATAATGTATCGTGGGACTATTTTGGGCTTCTATATAAACAGTAGATATCTACTTTTTATGTAGAAGCCCAAAATAGTGAGCCATTTGAAACGTACATCATCGAAAGTACATCTTTCTGTAGGTATGTTACCTTTTCACACCTAAACTGAACGGATTTCGATAAAAGGACATGGCTAAATCGATGTATGGACGAATCACCAGCAATGTATAAACATGGTACCTAGCAATATGTAATGCTGAATAGCTGAATATTAATATTTCATATAAAAAAAGTTACAGGAACTTTTTATATCTTTACAATCCTGAAAATAAAATCGTGTAACTCCTACGTCAAAAGGCATTTAAAAAACTGCAAACAAATGACATTGCTATGAACTTTTACCTAGGCTTTAGGATGTATCTGCGATAATATTGATAATTGTATTTTTGACTAGTGACTCGGATATCTATGCTAGCGACCCACCCCGAATCCCGTTTAGTAAATATGTACAAATGGGTAATTGCACCAAAAAACGTGATACAACAGGTATTCTACAATTCGCGCAAAAATCACTCCCCGCACGCGTGAAACTCTTGTTAATCCTAAACTACTTTCCAAATGAGTTGAAATAAAGACAGTTTTCAGAGACAATAAATAATATAAATAAGTGGTTGAATAGCTGAACCTAATCCATGGTGCTCAGACCTGATCGCTCACCGAGTCGCAAAAGTTCCGCCTTGGAGTTTGCCAAAGAGCGATGGAACCACAGATATAGAGATACACTTAGATAACGCAAGAGCAACTACTTCACGTGCCAAAAATCGCACCATCTTACGTACAAAAATCGTAAGCCGCCACTTTCGCGCTCAGTCCTGTGTACTGCTGGTTGGGTGAGCGTGAGCGCTGGCGCTAGGCCCCGGGGATGGGGGAGACGGGTGCCGCATGCGGCGGCGTTTTTGAATATGTAACGTCATAGTAGGTAGTTAAAAAATGGGCACGATTGGTTTTGTAGGAAATCTAGGTTCCGGCACTTCAATAAAACGAGTTATAGGCTTTTCATAACTGTAAGTATATTATTAGCCAATTAGAAAGTCACTAGGAAGGATATGCATCCATCTTTTATAAGGCTCAAAAAGCAAGTAAAGAATATTAGAGATGGCGGTTAAAGGAGAATTTTATTATTTTTTAAATAAGTACCTTCATATCGATTATTACAGAATCGACTAAAGATTGATTTTTGTAAATAAGTAAATCGAATAAATCAACACGCCCCCTCAAAAATTAATCTACCAAATAAAATAAATTAAAGTCAATACCTAATTGACCGGAACATATTCACTTCCTAGTGGCTGCTGGGAAATACATCTCATGGCCCAACATTTGTTGCTAAGGATTAAGGGAAACCCAGAAAACCTTAATCAGACCATTACTAAATAATAATTAAATTAATCACAACACAAAAATACTCAGTCTTATTCTAAGAGTTTAATTCTATTGGTTGGATTATTTGCAATGCTTAAACAGCCATTGTTATCCTCATAAATTATGATAGGTTTATCAATGTCTATCTTAATACTAACTGCTAGTGATTTAAGCCATAAATGCCTCAACATGACATACATTAAACATCCTATAACGTTTCGACATGGCGCGTTACATTTTTCTTCAGAGTTTAATGCGTCATAATTAAGTTTATTTTCAATGTATTAACAGGTTTACAGTCGTGCATATTAAATTTATTTAATATCGTCTGTATGTATGCACTTTGATCTAATGTAATTTCATTTGCATGCCTTTTAATTTTTATACCAAGAAATAATTTTATCTCTTTCAAATCAGTCATTTTAAATTTACTCTATAGATACCTTTTAAAATTATTCATTATTTCAATATCAGCGCATACTATATTTAAATCATCTACATAAAGAACGACATAAATATTTTTATGTACATCTCCATTGTCTTGCAAATATATATCCACACCTATCGACTGAAGAACTTTGAAAACCTTCTTCTTTATTCGAAAACTTCAAACCAACACCTAGCTGCCTGTTTCAGCCCGTAAAGTGCATTATTTAATTTACACACATAATTATCTGGACAAGAGAAGATACCCTCAGGGACTTTCACATAACTTTTTTTGCTTTAATTCGCCATTTAAGAAGGCAGTTTTGACGTCCACATGATGAACTAGCAAATTAAATTGATTCGCAAAACTAAGCATAAATCTGAAACTAGCTATTCTTGCTACAGGTGTATAAGTTTAATTATAGTCCGTGAGGTATTCTTTACTGAAACCCCTTGCAACAAGTCGTGCTTTGTATCTTATAGGTTTTCCAAATTCATCATTTTTTATAGTGAATAGGTATCCATTTACAATCGACAATGTTTTTATTTTCAGGTATTTTGGTACTAAAGTCCAAATTTTATTTAACTTTAGAGAATTTAATTCATCTCTATTTGCGCTTTCCCACTGAGATCTATCGTCTCGAGTTTTGATATCTTGTAATGAATTTGGTATTTTACATAGAATAGACTGAGCAGTGAGCACACAAAATGTAATCATCATCATCGTCTTCATTATACGAAATAGGTGTACAATTTTTGAGTATATTGCTTATTCTAATCTCAGGCATAATATCTGTGTTTTCTTTTGGTGAAGACGGGTTATCAGAAAGTGTATCAACTATTTGTTCCGATTCAATTAAATTATCATGGTTTAATTTGCGAATTTTACTAGGACACTCGTGCCCATCAGGTTTAGATGTATCTGATATTAAATTATCAGTTATGAGACTTTACCGGCACTGACTTAGATATTACATCATCAGTTTTGCCGTGAGAATTTTTAATATTCCCTTCAGACTTGAGGTCTGGCCTGGATTTAAAAAAAACCAGTCTCTTTAACAATAACATCCCTGACTACTACGTATTTTTCGCATTCTGGGTTCCAAACTTTATTGCCGTTTGGTTCATAACCCACTAGTATCTCTTTCCATGATTTTTCATCAAACTTGGTCTTACTGATTTTATTATGAACGTAAACAGTTGAACCAAATACCTTCAAATATTTAATTTGAGGTTTTTTATCATGCTACATTGCGAATTATTTTTCGCATTCTGGGTTCCAAACTTTATAGCCGTTTGGTTCATAACCCACTAGTATCTCTTTCCATGATTTTTCATCAAACTTGGTCTTACTGATTTTAGTATGAACGTAAACAGTTGAACCAAATACCTTCAAATATTTAATTTGAGGTTTTTCATCATGCTACATTGCGAATGGTATTTTTGAATGTTTCAAAGCTTTAGTTGGGGTCAAATTAATTTTATTAAATAAACAGCAGTCAGTACTGCATCGCCCCAAAACACTTTGTCTAATTTCGCACCGCTTATCATGGAACGAGCTTTTTCAGTAATGGTTCTGACCATACGTTCAGAAACGCCATTCAACTGTGGTGTTCTCGGAACTATTAAATGTTGATATCCCTTGTAACGTTGCACCTAGCAAGTTACACTTTAAAAGAGTTTATTCTAAGTATCCTTAATAATAACTAACCTATATACACTGAAAACTATACCATTTACACAACAAAGCTTAAAAAAAAAAATGACCAAGTGTAATAATTAAAAGTAAACATAACACTTAAAAACAACAATAAACTTAAATAATACTATACGGAACCTTCGAGCGGTCATTAACTTAAAGGTACTCTACCCTTCAACCCTTTCGCCACGTCGTGGTTCCGGCGTGAAGGAGGACGCTTGGTGAAGATCCTCTGCTGCAGAGTGATTCACGTCTACTACCATACACAGAAGTTTTACCACAGAACCTGGAACTGGAGCCGGCAGTTGCGGACAAAGTCTGGGACTACCATCATCACCTGAAGACGGCTCAGGCCAGTGTTCCTTACTTCATTACTACCCTCTGCTATCGGGACTTGAGAAGGCCACGGAAGTTAGGCAATAAATAATAAGTATACCTATCTTCTAGTTCTTATTATTTACGAACTTCCTACATTCCTATCTGCTGGCAACCCCCCTAAGGGAAGAGTCACACCCTCTCTCTACACAATAACTTTTCATTTAAGTCGTTAGATATTCGCCACCATGTATCACAGTATAAGTTGACTAATTTTAAATAAAACTTAGCCTCACTTTTAGCCACATACCTAATCTATAAAAACAGCAAACACGCCTCATTTATAGGTTAATATATACGTAACGCAATAATGTATAGTATACTCTTCAACAAAAAACACAAAATAGTTTTTGTTGTTGTTAGTTGGGGGAGTATTAAGTTCACAAACATCTGAGTGCACAATATACATATAATGGCCATTTAACATGACTTTTATCTTTAACCAGATTGAATGGAAGTCGACTCTGTTTTCCATTTATACAGGCCTCACACAACTCATCATCTGGCATTACAGTTTCAATTTGGCTGGTGTCATAAACCATTTTATTAGTTTTAATTTCAATGAAATTATTTTTACTAATATTACCAAAGTTATGATGCCATAATTTGTACATATTTTTATTACTGCATACTTGAGAAACAGATTGACACTTATTTACAGATGCCATTAAGTCTACAGCAATTAAATTATTTTTCAACATACCTTACTTAATAGTTTTACTATCCTTACGTATTTGGACTCCTTGCTGGTCGAAAATGACTGTCAACACAGCACGTTGCATTTTTGATACAGATAGCAGGTTGCATGGTACCTCAGCACAGAAGAGCACGTCCTCTAAAACTCCTTGAACGCCCATGTTGCTGGTCACATACATTGTTTCCTTTTTGGTACCTGAAACATAAATTCACCATTTTTAGCAATAGAAATTTTTAATGGCGTTAGTGACGGTGTGACTAATGAAAAGAACTTCCCGGTTTATTATATGGTCCGATGCTCCAGAATCCATAGGAAAGTAACTTTGTTTCCATCATCATCCGCTTGATAGTCTCCCATAATAAAAGCAAATCCAGAAAAATTGTTTGATTTGGATGGTCCACTGATCTCAACTGCCTGGACCCTCCTTGTCCTTTCCGTATTTTTCTGCTGCTGCTGTTGAGCTCTTTTGAAGTAGAAACAGTCGTTTTTCACATGCCCCTTGCGGCCACAGTGATGACACTTCAAGAACTGACACTTCTTCTTCTGCTTGTTATCCTTCTGCTTGTAGCTATTATTCCCTTTATAATTTTGAAAATGATCGAATTTTCTTTTTCGTAATTCCTGTCCATTTTTCCACTCAACTTGCAAAACTTTGACACTGGTATCAGTAGACTCATTTTTGAACTTGACTTCATGATCCAAAAACCTTGTTTTAATAAATGCTAGCGTTAAATTATCCTCCGATAAAGTTTCGATCGCAGTTATCACGCCATCATAAGTTGCATCCAATTATCGGGTCTTCGTCAATAATTTTTATCACATCCATTTCACATAACAATGCCCGTATTCTAAACTTCTAGACACTGTATATTTCACCATCGAATGGCTTGATATTACGTTTGTTTATAGATAATCCATTTTAAAAAGTTCGTAACGGACTTACTTTTTGAACCACTTATTATATTGCAGTAAAAACGTAACCTGGTCCCATAACCTGTAGGAAATCTAGGTTCCGGCACTTCAATAAAACGAGTTATAGGCTTTTCATAACTGTAAGTATATTATTAGCCAATTAGAAAGTCACTAGGAAGGATATGCATCCATCTTTTATAAGGCTCAAAAAGCAAGTAAAGAATATTAGAGATGGCGGTTAAAGGAGAATTTTATTATTTTTTAAATAAGTACCTTCATATCGATTATTACAGAATCGACTAAAGATTGATTTTTGTAAATAAGTAAATCGAATAAATCAACAGGTTTTCATACAGATCGTGATACTTGTTATCTAGGTCTATCTATATCTATGGATGGAACGCAGTACGGGTGTAAAAAGACAGGACAGAGTTCGGAACACCACGCTGCGTTCCAAAACGGGCATACTGGATGTAGGAAAGAAGGCGGCCAGGCTCAAATGGGATTGGGCGGGTCACATCAGCCGTATGCACGATGACCGCTGGGCAAAAGCCGCCACACAATGGGTGCCTGAAGATGGACGGCGCCGCCGAGACCGGTCCAGAAAGAGATGGCGAGACGATCTGGATTTAATATCTGAAGAGGAAGATGATCCATGCTACCGAATGGGCATGTAAATGTAAAGAACACACTGTGTTTAAAAATCATTTTATTTAACTGGTGGAAAGCTGGATGCGACGTTGGTAAATTCTGCAACATTGAATCGCTTCTTTCCACTGTATGGCGTTGTATACTTCTCACAGAACGGCCAAAAGATATGCACACCATTATATGGCCAAATAAACGAACATCACTAGTTGCTTCTGAATTCAGCAGTTCATAACAAGGATGACAAATGTTGGCATCCCTTGGAACCTGGAACAAACATAATTACCTTAGTACCCACATGAATTAACTGTAACACCTACACATTTGAACATTATGACATCTAAAGCAACCAGTCTGTTGTAGTCGTGACGTGTTGTGGTCGTGATGAGACGAGATGAGTCTTTCTGATTCATTGCCATTGAGTTCATTATGTATTTTGAGAAACACTATAAACTACTTAAAGTCACATTTGTGATGTTTATTATATTTATTAGTTCTATAATGATGCTAACTGTAGATGACTTACCTTGTGACTTACTCAATTGTCAACCATCGTGCTAAGATAGTGAGTAGAACAGCAGACAATGAAGAGGTGATATCCGCCGCAGTCTTTGCGTGGCTACACACCAGTTTAAGCATCTCATGATGAACTGATTGCAAGTCAAGTTCGTGTCGAGTAGCGAGAGGCTACGTAGTCGCGCGAGCACACAAAATAAGTCCATTATACAAGGATTTTCATTGACCCTCGGTCAATGAAAATCCAAAATAAAAAATCACAACAAACAAGCAAACGGCAGTGCGTTCAAACGAAACGACGAAATAAACGTCAGATGTCAGACATCTGACGTTTATTTTTTTCAAAGAGATGGGATTGAACGTCGAGTGAAACAGAATCGATAAAATAATCGGATGGGTTGAAAGATAAAAATCGAATTAGTTTTTGTCGACCACTATTCAGTTAATATTTTTCGACACAAAACAGGTAGTAAGATATAAGTAAGAGAAATAGGGAGACGAAGAAACACATTCCTATGCTTTCAGTTATTTTTATTTGATTTTGATAGAGTAGAAAAGAGTGGAATTGAGTAGAGTCGATTGTCACTTTAAAAACAACCCGAAAACTCTGATTGCCACTTCTTAGTTTCAGAAAATAAATTGTTTTGATACCTATTATCAAAAATCGATATAGGTACAGTTTCGGTTTGACATTCTGGAAAAGCGATATGACTCCTCCCTAGCTTGCAGTACTGTATTATTTCCCCTTAAACTTGTCATGTTAATCAAAAAAAGCAACTAAGATACTTTTTTTATGTATAATAGTTCACGAAAGTTCTAGGAAATTATTAAACACTAAATAATTCATGAATGAATACTTAAAAATTACGAGTTAATGTGAGATTACTATACATGCTTGAGGTAGTCATTTAGCCATCTCCTTTGGCAAGTAGATAGATCGCATCCTAGGGAAGGACATGGGCTACTTCACCGGTACTGTCCCGTGGGATAATTTCCGACATCCACGCGGGCGAAACCGCGGGCAGAAGCTAGTTCAAAATAAATGCACGGCTCAGTGGAATATTTTGTTGGTATTTCTTTACTTGATTGAATTACCTCGATTAACATTACATAAAATAATATGGTAGTTTACGCCCTAAAATTCAAGAATTATGCGACGAAGAATATTTTTAAGAGCTCTGTTTTACGATTATCACGATATCTACTATTTTATTTTTATGAAATATTTTTGTATAAGTCTTTTCTTCGAACATTTGACAATATACTAAATTTTTTCTGGCTTGTCTTAAACGTGTTACAAAATAGGCCCCGTAAAAAAAAAAAAATATATATCAAAGTCAAAAATTGTCAACCCTAGTAAGCTGTCATGTCAGGGAACCAGATTATTTAACAGAAAGACCTACGTACCTATTTTACCTAATAATTGTCTACTTTAATAGTTTTTCTATTTTTCATTCATAAATGTTTGCTACCTCAATACAAGGATGTCATTATACTCAAGTACTGGCTTCAAAAAATGTCAAGTTGGAAAAAAAATATGTTGTCAATTTCAAATCTTCTAATCGATATCCTACAACTGTTTCGAATTTTGTCGTTCCGTGAATTAGGTTAGAAATGTCTTTAATTTTACTGAAATAGGGCTTGCACATCAGTGAAAATAATAATATTTTTTGGGGTATGTTATACAGCGTTACTACGGTTCTTAAATATTGTGAATGGACTCGTTATAAGGCCCCATTTAACCTCCTTTCGGCTTTACGGGTAGTTTTGTAACACCCTGTATAATAAGTAGGTACCAATACGCCTACCTGTGCGACAAAAAACTGAGCATTTTACGTTGTCATTGTATATGAAGTCACCGTTAGCGTGTCATGTCTAAAATGCGTATCTATTTGGGAAATGTGTAACTGATCTTCTAATAAAAACTTATTGACCTTCTAATGATGTACACTTTTTTTTAAGAAAGCATTTACATATTTAGAAAAATGTAAAGTTTACAGTTCAAGTATCTACATCAAATATTTAACTTAGAGTAAAGGACATCATTCATTCAGAGAACCGTATTTTGATTTTTTTAGTCGGCACTTTAATTGTTGGGTACAAAATGTTTGATGTCCATTTCAAGGTTTTGATTTATTAAGTCAAGTCGTTACTTATCGCCAAGCAGAAAAAAACCCACGTTTATGTTACAGATATGTACGGTAATAATAATATAAAAGAAGTTTTTGAGAAAATCAACAACTAAAAAGCTAAATTATAAACTTTTACTTTATTCTTCGTTTTAAATCAAGAAGATTTTTTATTTTAACATTTTGACTACGCCGTACCCCAAAAATCTCCTTGTAGTTACCCTAATTAGCCGCTCTTTAACTTTAATAAGGGAAATGTAAGGGCAACCCGTACTTAAAGTTGGTGCTTTATATCGCCACACTTACTTTCAGTGGGCCTTCAGTGAGCTTCAGTAACGAAAATAAATAGGTAGGTACCTAACATTTACGCAAGATTCAAAAGTGATGTTCTCCTAAAGTATTGATCGATATTTTATAGTGTTACGAGCATTTTCTACACACGGTTATTTTAAATTGGCTAGCTAAATTCCGTAGATTTGTGATGGATATTCAACATTAGTTTTTGTTTATACTAAACCCGAAAAGGGGTCATTGTACTCATCATTTTGAACAACTTTTTCTATGGGACCAACCTCGAAATCGCGAAAAAAAATCAGCTGTTCCATACATTTGTGTTCACTTAAATCGACAAAATGATGAGCACAATGACCCCTTTTCGGGTTTAGTATAAACAAAAACTAATGTTGTATATATACGATCAAATAAAAAGTAGAAATTGGTGTTGTAACTTGAAGTAAGAGTTGAGGAAAACTGTTTTCTTATGTTTTATCAAGTTTAGTTAGCGATACCCATCGCGTCTGCGGAGTTTAGCTAGGCAACTGTATAATAAAAGTGAAATGCTGTTCAATTGGTAAGCGCATCACATCAGAATGGCTGGACCGATTTAGCAAATTATAGTTTTAAAATGTTCATAATAGTACAAATCAGGTTTTTACCGAAAGAAAAATTTTAAAAGTTGCCGGAGAAATTAAAAAATTCGGGAAAACGCATACTTATTGTATGAATTATTGAAATTTGGACAGGACAATGTCTGTCGGGTCAACTAATAGTATTATAGGAACCATAGATACTATTATGAAACAGGACTTCTCTCAAAGTTGTATCTTTTACGAGAAAAACACTTTTGTATTTTGCATAACTGTAAGGAACCTATTTGTGCTCGTGACTGTACAATGTTGAGGGCGGGACGGCGGGCGGTCCCCTGCTGACTTGACGCATCTCTTTCGGACCATGTATATTGCATATTAGTGATATTCGACTCTACCAAGATTAGCTTCGATAACGTCAACAACACAATTGATTCGAGAAAATCGTGTGTCATCGAATAAGTTTGTAAAAAAACAGCCTTTTTCATATTCACAATCGTTTTACTGCTTTATTACAGTCCGATCGAATTTCGTTTTCGTTTTTGGCCGAAAATAATTTACCTACAATTTATGAATATTTTCGATTCATTTACCTATTCAGAAAATCGATAGTAACAACAATTGAAAGTACAATAACGTGTGTCACTGCAGGGCTCCAGCAGTATATCAGCGTCAGGTACATTTGCCTGACACATGCTGAGCTGGACTCCCATTTGGTGCAACCTTGAGACGCACACTGCACTGTGTAGGTACCTATGTTTCGTTATTAATATTAATTTTATTTTAAGTATTCGTCATAGTGTCACTTTCATTTCGATGTATTTTTCATCTTGTTTTTATATCGGCACCTTGTTTTTTTTTATATTAAAATTATATAGGTAATTTGGATAGGTATCATATAATATAATATTGTACTTTTGTGTGTTGTTCTGTCTTTTTGTGTGCGTCAAATAAATGGTTTATCTATCTATCTAACTGTGTAAATGCTGAAAAATTGCTTTTTCTAGCATCAAATTGTTTAATTATTATATGCATTGTCTTTGACAAATGTGAAAAGTTTTGTGTGATTTAAGTTTTGAACTCAAACTATTAAATATACCTAATGATAACAATATTGACACTGCATTTCCAAAGAAAAACCAGTGGACAAACAAAAAAAAACTGTTTCCCTGTTCGGTTTTTGGGTGAAAATACTTTTCGGCGAAAAAAAGTCCTTTATCGGTCGAAAACTAAATTACAGGACTCTACTACTTTATAGACATTACAGTCGAGATTTAATTCAATATAACCACATGTACAGTCACGAGCACTAATATGTCAACACTTGGCAACTTTCAATTGCGATTTTTTCACGAAAAAAACGAATGCAACGTTGAAATACGACACTTTACATAAACCTATTGGTTCGAAAATACTATGTTCCTAATAATATAAAATTTCATTCAAAAATATAGGAGAAAATCGCCTTTGAATAAAGCCAAGTGTACACATACTTTTGCTCGTGACTGTACCTACGTGGAACCCAAATCACAGAGCTTTGCCTATTAGATGCCTGAATAACTGTTTGTATCTATATGTATTTAGGTATGTACATCTACGTCGTCCCTAAAGACGCCGGTGGCGGCCGTTAATTGTCACTTTAGGCATGACCTACTAAGCAGCAGTATACCTACCTTTACATGACCCACTAGATTCAGCAATGTCGTGAGGCAATTACGGATACTATTAGTAGATATAATGAGTAATCTTGCAATATTATCCAAGTAAATATAACGTTTAGTAAAAAAGCAACTACGGGCAACAACAGTCCCCGTTTACCTCATAACATTATTGTTTTAAGCATACTTCAGCAGTTAGGCAACTTTTATAAGGTAATGAATACGCTTATGCGAGCGAGGTAGGGTAGGGGTGTCAGTCACGTGACGTGCCGTGCACTCGCCCGTGGATAACTGCCAATAACAGTATGTTTTACCCTGCCATTAAGTTACGCTATGTTATATGTCTACGTGGCTCCGAGTCTGCGTCAAACCTGCAGCCGCATTTAAAACAACCCCTTTTACTGTAATTACTAGATACCGACCAACTTTGACTCACGAACACACGACATTTGTGATTTCGTTCGTTGGAACCAATTTAACACGCTAATGCCATTTCTCCTCGCAAAATATACGAATATACCGCTCCATTACTTTATACTCGTATTTGTATAATAGAGCTGAAAACTTAACGTATCGACCGGCAATAAAATATAGGGTTGGTCGTAAAGAAGCCAATACTTTGACTAGCAGCGGCTGCGAGGCGAATGTTTGTATGTATCTGGGAGCGTTTCCCGCTATAAATCACCTCATGAGTGTGGGAAAATAGTTAAAGCGGAAGATGCGGTCTGCAAGTGGGCATCGGCGATACGCTCCGTGCCCACAGCGTGCGCATTTACATACTCACAAAAATGCTATATTTATATTATATTTTCTTAAAATATTACCGCATATTCCAAGCACCTAGATACGCATATAAAATAAATAGGATCTATTTTTCAAGTGTCCACGTTGCAGGTAATCGAAATGAGAGGCCAAGTTTTCGTAGGCACGAACTTTCTGAGTGTCGTCTCATAGCTAAGGGTACAAAATGAATTATTACACTGTCTCAGGGAAAAAAATCACTTCCCCAAGTAATGAAAACTCGAGCTGATGCGCTCGAGTGCTGGTACTCCAGTCCGGCGGATATTACGGCAATATATTTCAATTACACATAAGAAAAAGAACAAGTCGTTTGAAGTAGCTGAAAGGCCAGATTACAGTCGTGGAGGAAATAATAAGGAAGACCCCGCTAACGAGCCGGGGACGGCAACTTTTAAAAAGAGAACGTGTGGGGAGGCAAGATGCTTGTTGAGAGTGATTAAATTTTATAAGTATTATTATTTTCAGGTACTCCTCGCGAGTGCCTGGAAAAGGTAAAAATAACTTTGCATTTATTATATTTGAAGCTAGATAAATGTGGATCTTTTTTATTTTCGTTTTGTGACATTTTTCCGGTTTATTTTATCATGGTTCTAGTTGGAATTTTTACTATCAGTTAAAGCTTTTTGTTGGTAGACCACGGGTCTACAGGAAAACAAATAACTTTTTAGCTGGCTGCGTATGTATTTTTGGTGAGCAGGGAAGTTGTGCGCGGACGTAGGGCGAAGATTTGTGCGATTCAATGGAATTTAATTACTCGCTAGCGGCCCAGCCATAACGACGCAAAAATATTTATGTTTATTGTCGGAGCTAATGCCGGAATGAGACCGCACACGGACCGCTTCACGAGATGCACTTAATGTACCTTTAATTAATGTGCGCACTTTCACGATGACAGCTCATCAATATAAAATATTGATAGATGAGTGAGAAAACACGTAAAATATATCATTATAATAGCGTGTATCGGTAAGACTTAGGACAGGCCAGCGTCCGGTTATGAACTGTGATAAGCTAAGTTGATAATATTTATGCTTTTTCTTTCATGATCAGAATATTTACACATAACAGTTGACTAAGTAAGTGTCGCCTTGATCTTATAGCCTTGGTGACGTTATAGCCTCATCTGTAACATCTCTAACTATACAAATAAATAAAATTGAATTGTCTGTTTGTTTTTTTTTTCTTTATCTTTGTCTATTTTGATGTATTTTATTTGGCTAAACAAACTAAAAATAACAAAATTAAATCCTAACTTAACTAAAACTATATACTTAGAAACTAAAAAATAGCGTCGAAAAATTCATCCGCATCGCTGTCGACTGGTAATGTACCCAAGAGACTGGCGGCATTACCACGTTGAATAGCGATGCTTAGCCTCTGGCCAAGATAAAAGCCAGCCCTTGGGTCACGGGAAGTGTCAACCAGCCGTTTTGAAATTTCTTTAAAAAGACTATGAGCACTCGGACCCCACGGCCCGAGAGTTTCAACCCCAAACGGCTCGAAAATATAGTTTCCGATGAGGTTATTATATTTTCGCCGCTTGAGGTTTT
The DNA here is from genome assembly GCA_948474745.1 of Oligia latruncula. Lineage (NCBI taxonomy): Eukaryota > Metazoa > Arthropoda > Insecta > Lepidoptera > Noctuidae > Oligia > Oligia latruncula. Next base: position 10,405,479 of record OX419688.1, read on the forward strand.
CCGCAGCCGCAGCAGCAGCGCCAGCACAGCATGCCGAGCCAGGAAGATGGGATGGCGCAACAGTATCGACACACGTAGCGTCCCACACTAAAGGCCTACCCACCTTCCATGGAAATAAAGACATACCGTCCGGTCTCTTGCCATCGTCGCGTGCCAAGCCATTGGGTTCTAATACAGCTGGAACGCCGACGGTGACAAGAGCTCGTCGAATGATGTCATTAATGTTCGCGTGCCGCGCTAAACGACCCGCACTTCGGCTGCAAGACAGGCCGTGGTGTCCGAGGCTGTTGACATCTTCGCCACAGTGACAGCGATGGGGAGAACAGCACCGAGTGCCTAGACGTAGGGAAGCAGCGAGGCGAAAAGTAGTGTCGTCGAACAAAGTGCCTATGTTCGACGAAGGTAGTGCATGAAGCCAAAGACCCGACTCCCACCTACCCACAGCCAGCAGGCGCGCACGTTCCGCAGTAGTAGCAGACGAGTCAAGTAAATTGTTCTGTACTACTCTGCAGAGCGGCTCATCCCACCGTCTCTGGGAAGATGGATTGTCGGGTGGATCTGTATTCGGGCAAACGAGACTCCAGGCATCCATAGCCTCGGTGAAACACGGCACATCATAATTAATCAGTGTGGAGGCTAGGATTTTCCTGATTAATTTATCAGTGCCGTGGACCGAAGATATAAAAGCCGGTAAACTAATACTAGAAATTTTGCGGACGCCGAGGCCCCCCATACGAATGGGAAGAGTAGCTTGTGCCCAAGCTCGGTCGTCCATGGCCACATTTAAAATGGAAGTTAATGTATGCCTAATAATTTGGTCCATTTTGTCTAAAAGGTGAGTGTGCTTCCATAAATGTGAAGCGCGAAGAAAATATGTTAATTTAGGGCCGAAACAGCAGTAGCGGATTAAGGTTATGGCCGAATGCATATTAATTTGGAACAATCTTTCCGAAACGTCATTGAAATTTTGGATTTTTTCGTCAATAAAAACGGGAAAGGAATTGTCAAAGATTGGGGTGGGGACCCAAGGAGGCGAAGAGAGCTTTTTTCAATAATTTTGATTTCTGGAGCTATTGCGTTAAATTTGGGAAGTGTCAGATGTCTGTCAGTAGTGTCCGCTAAATATAGTTCACATTTCGAAAGATTGAGATCAAGGCCAATGGAATGAAGTTAATTAAAAAAAAATTAAGGTCATGTAATACAGTATCTGCATCGCCTCCCATGTTTCCATCATCGAGATACCAAACGTTAAATTTGGAATTTAGCTGTCGAATAATTGGGTCTGTCATTTGTCTGTTTGTTATGTCAAAATAACAGCTTTACTAAATGCATATGAAAGTACTTATATAAAAAAAACTGTTTTTTTTTGTTTGTCTGCCTGTTTGTTTCGACTAATCTTCAAAACGGCTGGACCGATTTTGACGAGACTTTCATTGAAAGATGGCTGGTGTGATAAAGAGTAACTTAGACTATTTTATATTAGAAAAAGAATTAGGGTTCCGCGCAAAAAAATTAAAACCCATGCACACGAACAAAGTCATGCACACCTAGTACAAGATGATTCATACGAATTCTCTGAAAAAAAAAAACCACAGGCTGTTCCACCGTTTGTTAATAAAACATGTTTCAAACGCAGGGGTTTAACAACTAGCAGTTAAACCATTTTCAATCTGAACCACATAGTTTTATTGTACATTTGCTCACATTTTCAATGGAGAAAACACATGAAATACAATACATTTAACAAGCCACAATAACCATAAGTCTTTAAAATCGAACAAACGTCGTCCAGCTCATATTTATTTCCGGACTCGACAATTACGGTCATTGGGACTTGAGCGTGATGTTTCCACTACACTTCTCGTAATAGCACGCTTTTATAACCAAACCGTAATGAAACTCGTTTAAATATCACAAAAGTGGTTGGATTACGGCAGCCAAGCACTTTATACTGCTTAATTACAGCCCTCAACCGAAATAATTGGGAACTTGGGGTATTATAGCCGGACTTTACAGGAATTAAAGATTTTGTGAGAATGACGAATTGAATCCGATTCGCTGGCTCCAGCTTAACCGATTAGAATTGCCGTTTGTCAAGTGATTGGCGAGTTCTTTCAGTTACCTATTAATGAATTGCTTCCTTTTTATTCAAGAAAAAAGTCTGGGTATTTGGAAGGACTAGAATCGTAAATGTACTTTGTTGCCATTAGTATAGAGTGGATCATTAATTCCCTTAACTGGATCCCTTAATGGCCTCTTACGTCGTTCATGGAAAATGATAGGGTGGTTCTATGCATTGCTTGTACTTACTTATCGTGAGAACGATCATAAACGAATTTGAAAGATACACAGTAAGTAAATAGGAGATCCAAGATTAGCACGGTCCTGAATTTTCTGAAAAGCTTTTACTGAAGGCCCATATTTATTGCAAAATAACTATTTCAACCAATGATATATAAACTATAGATACGTTGCCCGCGCTTAGTAGTGGCAACATGAATGGAAGGTAATTACCGCACGACCATTTAGTCGCGTACCAACCAGTGCCGCGGCTGTATGTGACAATAAATTGACTAATTGTGTGAATAACTTCCTCAAATATTAAAAAAAAATGTCGTCCTGTGTTTTTAGGAAATGTAAAAATTATAGGTACTGCAACTGTGAATGATGAAAAAGTATCATTTCATGCGTAAGTATCAAGAAAAATGTATTTTATGTTATTTTATTCGATGCCTTCTATTGGTGGCTGGCGCCTAATGTAAGTCACGTACCGTTAGGGGAAGCTGGGGTATTTTGCATCAGTATTTATAAAACTTACATTGTTATTATTTTGATGAATTATATTATTTGAATATAATGATATGTTATGAAACTTAATGATCAATATAATAATTAGATTACCTAAAGATGGGCTTATGAGTGATAAGTAATTAAGCGTTATATGGGCTCAACGGCGTGAAGACGATTGGCTACCCACAAAATACTCTAGGGTCTGCTCGGAACATTTTCTAGCCAGCGACATTATACTTAACGAATAAATTTTTTTATGTTTATAATATTACATTTTTTTTATTAATTAAATAACAAAAATTACTATTGCGAAATACTACATTCATATTTTTAAGAAACGAAAATAATTTATTATTTTACCCGTAACACGTAATTAAAGAAATATATTTATCTCTTTCTAACAACAGAAATTCCGTAGATGACATTTAATTTTCTTTCCTTTTCTTCGTGCATATAAGTAGCTATTTAGCTACCGATAGTATTTACGCTGTTTTCGAGTGCCGTGATGTTCATACATGAAGCGTTTATTTGTAGTATGTCATTGATTTCAACTCTATCAAAGAATACTTAATTTTTCTTTTATTTTCAAACAAGATAATATTTACATAATATAAAAAACTTACAGACTTAAAATATCTAATAATATTTACATGTATTTTTAACAGAACAATGGTTAAGAATCACGGCATCAAAAAATCTGTCCGCATCGTTGTCAGCGGGACGTGCCCAAAAGGCTGGCAGCATTGCCACGTTGTTTGGCGATGATGATTCTAAGGACAAAAAATAAGCCAGGCCTCTGGTCACGTAAAGAGTCGACCAACCGCTTGGCGATGTCTCGAAAAACCAAGTGAGCACTGGGACACCAAACCCTAGTGCTTCAACCCCAAACGGCTCGAACAAATAAATCCCAATAAGGTGAGAATTTTTTCGCAGTTTGAGGTTTTCCGCCGCGCACCTTCAGCAGCCGCCGCGCAGCACAGACCGCCGTGCTAGGAATGAATTATTTTATCGCTCAAATTCAAACTTAGTAGATAGTTCTGTGACTTCCTTTCATGTAGATTTACACGTGTTCTTTTGCACGTGTTCTTATGCACGTGTTCTTGAAGAAAGTCAATATGAATAGGTACAGTCACCAAAGAGACAAGTATGCAGGATCGTCGGATACCTATAGTTGAAGTTTATTAAGAAACCGATGGATGTTCTCGAATAAAATTTAATTTTGTTAATAGAAAACAAACAGCTCTTTTATCAAATTAAATTTCAGTCGACAACATCCATCGGTTTCTTACTAAACTTCAACTATATCCGACGATCCTGTATACTTATCTATTTTGTTGACTGTACCTAGTTATTGAAAACTATGTTTAGTAAGGAAGCTGCAAAAATCGTTTATTTCATAATTTAAAATTACAATATGGAGGTATCGTTGGTCCCAAACTAGGCACAGCCTGTATCTTGGGCACCAAATGAGTTTTGGTTTCCATTTCTTAAAACTGGTACCGTCTCTCGCGTTTATCTTACGTCTAAGCAGGTTTCCTTATACTGAAATATACAGTCGCGGCATCCACTCTACAATCGGAAAGCATAACAAAGTGGTTAAATAACAATCGATCGCGTTGTCAAAATAGCTTGAGTTTAGCTAGATTTAGTTGGATGGCGAGCTGGAACAATAGATTGAGTGAAATCCCAGTAAGCTGGCTGAATCCATCGGACGAACGACACGACAGGACATCATTTTGTATTGTTCGTTAACTGAATGGGAACAAATGAGTTCATGATTTAGCATGCGATGTGTATCACATCTGAATATCGGATCGCGCCGAGCTTCGTTTGCGCGTTGTGAATCAATAACTCTGTTAAGCTGTGTTTTCATTAGGGATTATTCAGTACTACCAACGTCGACGGTGCGAAATCAGTACCTACTTAGCTGTTTTATAGCGACTCATTAGTGTGCTTATATTGAGATAATCTTTATCTAATCCCGTGCTGCTGTAATAATATTATGAGTTTGGAGCTACCACAAAAATTCTTTCAGGATGTTTGTGGATTTATATTTTATACTAGCTTCTGCCCGCGACTTAGTTTGCGTGGAAATCGTAAGACACCACAATGTACTAAAATAACAGCCACATTGTTATAACTTTCCGTTTGTTGTTTTGGTCCCAGCAGCCAAAGTTTAAAGCGAGCCAGGACTGGTGACGTGGGAGTGTGGCGGGAGCAAGAGACGTACAGTGATCCGTGTGGGAAGCAGCTCGTCCTGAGGTCGACACCCGCAAGCCTTCAGTAGCAATTTCCCATTACTTGCGAAGTTTTTCGATTATAGTGAATGAATGAGCGCCTGTGTTCTTGCATATAATATACTAACCTAATGGCGCAACACTGCACTGATACAATGACTGTTGCTTTCTTACAGATTTTTTCTGACGAAAAGCTATCACTAAAATAATATAACTAACAATATATTATAAACACGCGGGATTATTTATTAACAATCACCTAACCATAGTAACCATAAATATTTATGTTTATTATACCCATAGATGACAGAAGAGGCTTAAACTTAATATTTTCAGCGAATTTTTTTTTTGATTTCTTACTTTTTTAGTATTCGAACCTGAATTGGTCCAATAGAGTTTTTTGAACCTTACAAGAAATAGGACCGGTTGGTATAAAAAAAAGTTTTTGTGATAATTAACAATTTTCTTGGTGACTGTATTTTTTTTCAAAAGCGGTGAGTGTAGGTCAAAATGTTTCAAAAAGCTATGACCATTTTCTTGTACCGACAACGATTAAGGTACCTTACCCCATCTCAAAAATCCATTCTGTATAAGTCAAGATTGACTGCTTAGCTTCATAAAGGTATAGCGTGATGATATTCATTGTAATGGTTAAATTTGTAACTGTTTGCAATATTCTAACCTTTTGGCTCGTCTTTTTACAATTTGCGGTAAATTAAAGAAAAATATGAACATAAACCAACAAATAGTGATAGAATAGCAAATAGTGTGATAATCTATAGCCTATAGACTAACCAGAAAGGGAATATTTATGCAAAATTTTAACAGAATCCATCGGGTAGTACCTAGGTATTTGCGTGATGCTGGAACATACATTCAGACGAACAGACAAAAATTCTAAAAACAATATTTCCGGCATAAAAATCGTTCCCAGACCTCAAAAAAATTGCTTAAAAAAATGTTATGTACTGTTTTCACTCCACTACGATTATATTACACAGGCTGTCCCGTAACTCAACGTCCAGCGGGTACCGGACAAACCGCCGACCCATACCTGTAATGCTATTCTGTAAAAATCTCACCGTGAAAAGTTAGGTGAAATGAGCATAAAGTGAGCTGTCAATAATGTCAATACCTAGCATCAGGGGGCCTAAAAAGGCCACTTTGCAGAATCATAAAAGGAATTCATCAAATCATTATAAATCATAATAGACAGTTAACTGTTAAGTTAATCGTATCAAATCCCATTGGTGAAGTATTTGTCAGTTATTTTTTTTTTGTCTGTGCTTAAATACCAATCCAAATCCAATCCCAATCTCTTGCAACGAAAAAAAGCAAAATACGTTTATGATTCTGCCAAAGTGGCCTTGGCCACTTTGCAGAATCATAAAAGGAATTCATCAAATCATTATAAATCATAATAGACAGTTAACTGTTAAGTTAATCGTATCAAATCCCATTGGTGAAGTATTTGTCAGTTATTTTTTTTTTGTCTGTGCTTAAATACCAATCCAAATCCAATCCCAATCTCTTGCAACGAAAAAAAGCAAAATACGTTTATGATTCTGCCAAAGTGGCCTTTTTAGGCCCCCAGGTGGAATGACAGCTCACTTTAAGCTCATTCACCTAAGTTATCACGGTGATCTTTTTATAGCACCGCTGTTCTGGTAAAAATAAAAAATAAATCCATATCTCTTAGTTATGTGATAATAGGCATATACTCGTATTTTTGAACATATTTTGGTACTTTGGTCAGAAATTTTCGCAATTCAACACTGATAGGTACTTTTAAAAACGTTATCCTTATTTACCATGCTACTCTAGAAGCCAGAAATCAAACAGCAAAAGTCGATAAATTAGTTTTGTGATAAAAATATAGTTTGATTAAGAGTGTTTACGCCGTACGGCTTTTCACACAAACTCTCAAGCCCTTATTTTTCGAAATGAATGAAACGATTTTAATAAAACTTCTTACAAAAAAAATCGGTCTAATTTGGCTGTAACACTATTTTTCGAAAATGTTCTCTACAGACCTACTTTTTACACCTTTGGATCCTGCATGCGTATTAAGTTTAATTAAAATCGGTTCATTCATATCGAAAAATTAAGGACTTGAAAGTTTGTATTCAGAAATGCCGTACGGCGTAAACGCTCTTAACTTAAGATTGAAAGTACCTATCTAAAAAAAATGGCGTGTCAAAATTAATAGACTTGTGGTCTATTCATTTTGACACGCCATTTTTTTACCCTTGGCAAGACATTTTAAAAGATGGCCTTTAGAAGATTCCAAAACGGTAAAACACTTGCCATTTTCCATACAAATAAAAAAATAAATTGTTTATTGTTTTGGAAAAAACACGCTATAAATGTACAAAAACGTTTATATAGATAGGTAATGCTATCAGTAAAACCAAACTAAGATCTACCGTGCAATGAGAGTACACTCATCTAAAGATTTCGGCAGTGTTTTTTGTTTACGTTTAAATCTATTCCTTGCTCATGATACTGGGTATTGAATTTTTAGTCTTAATAAATATACTGGGAAACACTATATATACTATATAGGAATAAACACGGAATCTCCAAAACACTGCATTTTCAATTATTTTTTTTTATAAATATTTTTTATTATTTTATCATTACTTACAGTGTTTTATCAAACACAACTCATGTTTTAGTAGATCGTTTTTTTTAATAGGTACAGTTCGCATTCTTTGGGGATAGCCCCAAAAGAAAAAAAAAAGTTTGAGGGATGCTAAATACCGTGTTTTTTTCACGTCATGTCCAGTCCATTTTTAATCAAAAATATCTTCATTCTTCATTGTCATTGCATGGCAGAAACGTACTTAGATACACAAAAGTCTTCTGGATTCCAAATAATCATGTTGTTTTTCATTAGTAGGTACAATATATCTCCAGTATTCCCTGCTCGTCTTTCCTATTTTCGTTTTCATCAGGCGCGAACAAGCCTTCTCAGTGATATTTAATTGCGTATATTATTGCGTATCACCCCGTATTGCGTTTCAGCACGTTTGGTTCTAATTGCGTCGTTAAAGATAAAACTAGGACGCAATGACATACCTAATCTCAATAACGCGTTCCCTTCTGTTCACGTTACATCCTGAATAATACGCTGAAAACACAGTAATGGTTCTGATTGGCTGCGTTTAAAAACAGAATAATATTCAAATTTAAATGGATTTCTCTATCGTTTTTGTAAAGGAAAATACGTTCGAAGTTATTCACAAAAAATTGCAATGTTGTTGGCACCTCTAGTTGCATCGTTACAGCAAGTTTACACGGAAAAATATATTGTGTGCTGCCTACCTAGTTAAGGTTTTCCACTAGACGCAGCGGCACACATGTTTCCTACTACACGTCAATAATTGATATGAACGACATAAAACAGTTACGAAGTTTTCACGTCCCTTCTTGCTGTTACCACCTTTTGTTTTGTAAACTTTGCGTGTAGGAAATGAGTTTTATGCTCAATAAATCTGTTATGCTTATGTAGCCCTTAGTCAACCGGATATAAATGCCGATTTTGCATGAGCAATGGATCATAATGTGCATGTGCTAGAAAGTGGACTACATTTATAGGTATTGATTGACATTCACTTAATTAGCGAGCTTTGAGTGTCAGGGTGGTTACCTACTAGTTATTTAATATGTGTAAAAGTACATATGACATGGTATCTATGTACGGTAAAGATTTTATGAAGAAAGCACAGAAAGACGAGAGTAGGCATTTATTTCAATTAGGCTTGTCAACTATTAGGTAACGTTAATGGGAAAGCTAGGTATCCGTTCCAAAACTAGGTCTTCATGGAGAAGAAGGATAAATAAACTCCATGGCAGCATGTTTTATACTGTTTTCTCAACACATTTATACATATGGCATATTTTACAAAGGAAAGAAAACCACGAAAAAAAATTCTATCCGCGTTGCTGAATTTTGGGCCAAACAAATTTAAGAAAAAAAAAACTATATTTTAGCCATCGACACGCTAAGAAGAAGTACAAAGGAAAGAAACAGAACATGAATATTTCATCATTCGATTTAACACAAAAGCAATATTAGCCATATACTAACACATACAGAACAACTTAGTTATCAGAAACAATCGAGATAATAATTTATATCAATTAACTTACATGTACATTGTAGGTACTCAGTCGCTCTTTCACAAGTGATCTGATGATCGTATTTCAATCCATTTTACAATATAGGCAGAACTTCCGCTATATGCAGCGTGATTTCCTTACATTGAATTTTTTGATATTCTCCTATAAATTTGAATAATCTCACGCATGCACTTAACGCATTGGCTGCTAATATTCAGTTCAGTCTTGATCATTTTTATGGTTTTTATTAATTATATTAAATTTTAAGTTATTTTCCTAATTTCTTGACAATTACGAAGATATTTTTTCGGAGTTTATGAGGTTATTTCCTGGGACAGTAAATTGCAGATGTAAATATAATACGATTTTTAATCTTATTCTGCGCAAAAGTTGGGGACAGTAAAATTTTCTTGGAGTAAAAATAAAATATGGAAGCAAGTCCACGTTTCAAGGTGACCTAATTACGCGTCTCGAATCAACTGACACCCGTGTAATCCAATGAGTCTTCGTTAACCGTGGCCTATATATAATATTATAGGTAGAACATTTTCATATGTAACTCCAAATAATTAATATCTTTTTGTGTTAGTAGGTAGCTACCTACCTATTTTAGAAAATAATATTAATTCGAGATACGCACTTGATCTCGAAGGTCTTAGACGAAAGCAATAGAATTATATGATATAAACATTATTTCTAACGTTAAAATGTTATTATACAGCAGTACACATAGAAAAAAATATTGCTTACAAACTTAATGGTAATTTAAAAAAGTGTATTAGCAAAGAGAAATTGTTCGTGCGGCTAGTGGCCAGCGCAAACTGATTAATTCTCGGCCGCTGTGCGAACTCCAGAAATATTAGCTCCACGGATATGAGATTGCTAATTCCACTAATGCAGCGGACAAATATCGCAAGTTCCCCTTACTCCACACTTGCATTTCAACCATTTTGCCAAATCTATTTTGTCAAGCAGTCGGAGGAAGCCAGACAAATTCGAAAATTAAAAAGCAATTCGATTATTACATTTGAATTGACTGATTTCATAGTGATCGTTGAAAGAATCGAGTCGGCCGACAATGGCTACAATCGATAGAGTTACAACAACACATAGCAGGCACATTGCGTTTCATATCAACCTGGTAACCAAGGAATTTAATTTAAAAACTTCTACGTAACAGGCATGTAGGTAATACTGATTTTTGGTACGCATGAGAATTTCGTATACTTTCAGTTTTCAAATACCTACTAACTAAAGAGGGAAATAAAAATGGGCAGGTAGACGTATTGTTAACTATATAATACGCATCATGCGAACTTGCGTGTCGCATTCAAACAGTAAAAATTTGATTATTATGTAATAATGGGAATAAAACATATGATTACTGCCCATAATAAAAGATAAACTTTTGTTACTGACGACGCTACGTTGCTGAAGCTAAGAACATTTTTTCAACGGAATGAAAGTGGTTAGAGGAATCAGCAGGTCCTGTTATAAAAGGGTGGTGGTCCATTCAAAAGTTATTTGCAGTTTAAAGTTAAAAAACATCAGTCATACGTAGGTCACCCCTTACGCACAAGTGCAGTCTATTCATTTGCCGGATGGATTAATTTCCGCCGTGAGATCGTTCCGAAGGGAAATGCGATTGGAACAAAGTGTACGCGACTGGTACAGGGAGGGTTGCCGATATGCCGTTTTATGTCCATTTTTCCTTTGAAAGGGTTAATTTGAAGCTTTTATATCACACCAAAAAATATTATAACTCGTAATTTATAAAACCAAGGCTGTGTCTATAATATTTTGTTTCATTGGATGAGATGTTATTCAAAGGGTTTTATTTTTCCCCATATGATCGGCATGTTTCGGGTATTGTTCTGGGGAGCAGCGTCATAACAAGTTCTTCGCCTTATTTTCCGAGTCGGGCCTGTTGCCCACAGAGATGTAACTTTATTGCAATGCCGGCACACTGCCAAAGCTGTACTGGATGATTATTATGAGACTTTTCTTTTTCTTCGAGGAAGGAAGACATGTTTATTTTTCAAATTACTATTTTATGAACTTGATTTTCTTCTTGTATATTCTATTTAGATTATTCCGCGTTCCTATTTTATGCATGCCTTGTATCCGGCACACAACTTCTACTTATTCATTTTCCGAGTCACTTCGATTTTCTAAATTTATGTGCGCAAGTTTATGATGCATTTTACGATGGCCTCTCGGTCAAACACGCGACTGCTAAGGTTAATGGAGCTCACGCAGAGTTTATAACATGGCTAAAATAAAGGTTATTACTGACAAAAACTCGACATAACCCGACATAATGATGAGCAGGATACACAATTAAGTTTGTGTTTTATTGTCACGCCATGTACTGATACATCTTTTCATCCAGTTCGTCATCAGGGTGAACATTAAACAAACCACTTTGTGTTATGGTAATTACTTGTGTAGAGTTTCTTTAATGGACTAAGTTACAAAAGTATTTACGCAAGGAACGTCTATTTGAATGGTGTAAACATTATTTGTGGACAAAGTTGTAGATGTAATGTTTTGCGTGACGATGTTGCCAACACAAGCGACCGGATTTAATTAAAACTGTCACATGTTGTTAATTTTTGTAAGGATTCAGAAAATTACACTTTGTCGCCATTACGATTAAAAGTTTGAAACAAGCGTTTGGTACGTGAGGTGTAAACTCAAGAAGTTTCAGATATCATTTAGTACATTTTGTATATGATTACGAGATTTAAGAAGTAATTTTAAATTAAGCATACAAATGTTTGTCTAGTCATCATATAGGTATCTTTCTTTGTGTGCTAAATCTAGTTATAGGTAAATGAAGATAGGCACTTGAACCTTTAAGGAAATTAAAATGGTCAATTCTGAGTAGGTACATACTTACGCTCGTACCTATATCAGTTTTCCTCAAAGAACATTAAATTATTCCTCCTGAAGAAGATTAATTCAACAAAAACACATTGAGCCCTACTCCCTAAACTGTCTTACGTTGAAATTGAAGCGCTGTTCAATTTTAATAGTTATCATCCTTAACGTTCAGTCCCGGGAGTTGCGTCGGACACGGTGTCTTTGCTAAAATCCGGCATACGCCGCTGATAGATGACATTTAGTGCAGACTGAGTTGTTCCCCGGAGTACCTTTCGCTCCACGCCGTTGAACAAGTGCCAATGAGGACCAATCTCCGGGAAAATTTGTAAAAATAAGCTGAAATCGACTAGAAATGAGTTCGTGCTCCGGATACCCGGATCCCTATCTAGAGGAACACTCATGACTCCAATTAAGAAGTTTCCTCCTTTATTATTTTATTTTATACCCATTTATTCAGCACACATTAATTATAGAAGTAGTAGTGCGTAGTACTCGCAACCGGCGTTCGTGTATGAGCAGCGGGGTAATTGTGTAACCACGGTGCGTAACACACTAACAGTAGGAATGGATTTCATTTTGACAGCTCAAGAACATTCATTGCGTTATTTACGTTGTTGAGCAGACAAATTTTTTGAACATATGAAGCAATAGATTAGAAATATTCTTCAAAATGATTCAGACTGTGATTGATAGTGTGTTACGCAATTATGGTTCCGATGTATGAACGTAAACGTAGCTAAAGGAGTAGGTATATAAGGATCGTATAGCAGGTGGCGTTCTGTAATATCTGCCCACACCCATGAGAATTAGGCGTGAGTTTATGTGTGTACATGTATTAAACATTTCAGGGGTTTCTTATTTTATTTTTGTGGGCCGTGCCGATCTAAGCAAACACGTATTTTCTTGATTTATTTATTTTTTGAAAAAGCTACACCACCGGGGCCACTATTTATTTTCAGTTGTTTGTAGAATTGTTACTAAATTAAAAAACAATTACTTCAGGTACTTGGTATTCATCAATCTGCAAAGAAAAGTTAAGTTTAAATTTTTTGTTCTAATTTCGTATCTCAGTTAGGACTAAAAGATGATTAGTATTGATATTTCAGTGCCAATCATCGTTACAGATTTACGTACCCAATTTTAGTTTACAAATGTTAAACAAAAAGCCAGTTAGAATATTTAGGGCTGATTTTTCCAACTCCAGATAATTTTATCCGAGGAATAATTTTGAATTTTTGACAGTTCTTTCATACAAAATCTGTCAGACGTCAATTTTATTCTACGAATAATAATTATCTGTCTAAATAAATTATAACTGCCTCGATGGTATAGTAGTCGTAGAGGCCCTGGGTTCGATTCCCGGGTAGAGCAAAGTGTTATTGGGTTTTTCCATGAGTAATTTCTCAGTAGCAGACCGGAGTCTGGATTTGTGCCCAGTTGATGGCAATAGGCTAGACCCCTTTTATATGGGACTTACATAACTGGCGAAATATGGGTGTACTACACCTCTGCCTATTCCCGCGTGATGTGTATGGTGGGGTGGTGTGGTGTATGTATGTAAATTATTGTGTATGATGGGGTGGTGTATGTATGTAAATAATTGTGTACGTTGTGCTGGTGTGGCGTATGCATGTAAATATTTGTGTATGGTGTGGTGGTGTGGTGTATGCATGTAAATATACTGGACATGAGTTCAAGTCTTTAAACAGACTCCGGACCCAGACTGGCCGAAACAAGTAAAACCTGTTCAGGTGGAGATTCATAGACGAGTCCGCCTTGAAGTGTAAATGTGGTGCTGTACCACAAACGATGGGAGGCTTAATATCATGTGCAGCTGCACGTTACAGGAACTGATAGACGTTGGTGATGGCACCAAACAAGTAGCCGAATTCTGGGCTGAACCATTTAGATTGTTAGCGATAGCGACACGCTAAGAAGAAGAATAATTATTGAATTATCATACCATTCTCATGTCTCTCTGCATTCTTCCATTCGAGTTCAAGTCAGAGTGCATCTGGTTTGTTGGTTTGCGATCAATATTAAGCACTTCGTCCTTATCGATAATATTATATTTATATGAATTATTATTTATTCTAGATGTTGTATAGTCATTCGCTATAGTAATGGTCTCCGTTGTAGTCGGCTCCAGATGCGACAGTTTATATTTGTCTTCATAATATGATACCAGCTTCATCATGAGGACGTCTTCAAGAATAGCTTTTTGCGTATTGAAAGCAATCTAAAATAAAACATACTAGCAGTTAAAAAAGTTAAAATGACCAAAATGCCTTTTTCTGAAGACTAAAAATCAGTTCAACAATTGAGGCATAACGCCAATAAATTAGCAATAGATAATGCTAATTGCATTATCTATTGCTAATTTATATTTTGTAGATACTTAGTAGCTACAAGGTACAAAGTTACAAACACATAACTAGCTATATCTACTCAAAATAATGAAAAGTCAACTTCGATAGGTATTCATTGCTAGTAATTTATCACTACTAATAGTTTCGTTTTGATTGAAAGAATAGGTTTACCTATTTTCACTATCACTAACCTGATTTTTTCGATAATTCTTGATCAACGGCGACGAGTGTATACTTTGGGTGGAACACGCTTCATGTTGATTTACGTTTGTTTTCTTAATTTTATATACCTTTGATCCCAAGTCTCTTAGGAAGTTGCCGAAATTACTATCGAAGTGCGGCACATTATCGTTTGGGATCTGCATTAAATAGTTGTATTATATACCTATTAATCTTGAGGTTGAGGTAACACTTACTTATAATAAAATAGAACTTTGTCGGTACCTTTGAACTTGAAGCAATATCCAACTTTAATACGAAAATGAGAACAACACTAATCCACTGTCCACGGAACGTCCTGCTCATGAAAACAAGCGAACTGAACAACATGTAGCATCGAAACTATAGTACAAAGTCTTACACTAAAATCGTTTTTAATTGATAAGGTGTTATTTCCTGCGGCGTGTTTACGATCGGCGTTAATCTTTCTTTTTACAATTTCTTATTTTTATTTTTTTTAGTTGCAAAAATTTATAGCGTCTGGTGTTGAAATTTGCATTATCGAAAGAAGGTAGAATTCTATTTAAAAAAAGTGGAGCCGGAGTGAACCGTCACGTATGTATCGTGTGACTAAATGCAAGTCGAGTCAAGGCGAAATCTGAGCGTAGGTTTAATGGTTTCGCCTTGATCCTGAGCGAGTCGGGAGCGCGCAGTTACACAGCTAGATTTATTAGTTCAATTACCCAGGCCCTGTTCGGAGCCGCTTCGCTTGCTTGAGCGCAGACGCCAACAACTAAATTTTGCTCAGGTTGCAACACATTCTATGTTCACTTTTTTTTTCCTTTTCGCAACGATGTTAATGTACAAACCTAAATTAGGAACGCTTTGTAGTTGATGTGGCTTGGCTTTTTGCAAGAAATAAGGCATTGTGCCAATCTTTTTAGGAAATCGTCAATGTTTTAATAGCACCAGCTTCGATGCGGATGTTTGTCGTTATATTGTTCAAACATAGGTGCATAAGTAGTTTGAGGAGAAAAAAGAACATTGTAGTAAAGCCACTACGTGGTCAGATAACAATACAAATTATGATTTCGACTCTACTTAAAAAGATCTAAGCTTACATGTTAGTAGCCTACAGGCGGATGGTACCAGCTAGTTACAGAATAATCCCTTCGACCCTCTGTCACCTTTTACGACACCTGTAGACAGGAAATGCAAGTATCCCACTTTAACCTCACTTATCATATTAGTTAATAATTTACATAATATTAAGTAGAACAAACATGAAAGCAAATACGATTTTACAGAAAATTCATTATGCAAGCAGCTCAGCGTGAATAGCGAAGTATAAAATCTTGCAGCTATAAGAGCCATATCGTTACGTGATTTGCTTTTTATTGTTAGTAGTAATTAACGTACAATGTTGTAAAGCAGGCGTAGACCGGCAGAGCGACGAGCGGAGCGGGCTGCGACCACAAACACCCCTGTCGATACAACTTGGCCAACTTTCAAATTTGTGGGTTGGCGCTTTCAGAGCTCGCTTATATTCACATAGCTTTACATGCGAATTAGTTAAGAGATTGCTGAAGTCCGAATATGCCCAGAAAACAGTTCCTTTTTCAACAAAAGGGATGCTTTAGCAACTAATTACACTTGAATCAGCAGTTTCAAGATATGATATCTATGGCACTACTATTGGACTTTGTGTGTCCACCATGGTGACCATGGCCCATTGTGTATTCGTAATTACGCAGATAAATTATACATTTTTAACATTCCCGAAAGGTTTAATTCAATTGTTGACGGCAATTAAGTATTATTTTATTTATAACTAGTATACACGACTATGATCGCGTGTTAAAAGTGAATATAAAACGATTACATTGTTCTATTAATTTTCTGACATGCCCACGGTTTTCTTTAGCCTATGTATTTAGAGCCAAATAAGGCTACGATGACCATTTCAGTAATTATACAATGAACATTCGGCAATTTTCTTTCTATTAAATCTCATGATGACGTATTGAGATTAAAAGTAAGTTACTGCAAAAGTTAAAGTATAAAATAATTTTACATAATATTTCGTTGCAAGTGAAAAGAGTTTCAAGAACAATCAACTTCGTTTCAACTTAAATTTTTTTTTGATAGCTGCCTGCAGTAATTTTTTTCGAAAAAATCTTTAATGAAAACTTAAAAATTCAAAGGCAGGTTCACACTGTTTTATTACGAGGGAAAATTAATCTGGCTGGTTTTTTTCTGAGTGTAGACTTTACACCAACCAAGTCCCGACCATAATATGAAATTCTGAAGAGGAAAAAAACTGGTAGGGATTTGCAATTAGCCAATCAAATAAAACCTTTTAAAGGCTTAGCTAAATGAAAACCTAATTTCAGTCTTGTAACACCGAAACACCTAACAAGTTGGGCGCAGATTAGAAACCACGAAGGTATATGCAGCAAATAGCTTCGAGCAAAGTTAATAGAGCTATCCTATCCCACTGTCATTGTTGTCAGTGTTCGTGGACAAAGTTTAACAGCCAACAAGCACCAACTTCGCATCTGCAATTAAAACAACAATATTACGTGAGAGTAAAACTGTTCGCTAAAAACATAATCCAAGTCAGTTTAGTGGCACTTACCACGACGAACGTAACGAAACACCGATAAACTTACAAGTTTACTCGTTTCGTAATACCAAATAAAACATCTTCTTCTCGTATCTCTTGTTAGGCGTGAGAATTCAATTTGTTTCCAGCTTTAAAATAAACTTAGGTACTTATATGACGTGCACATCGGAACCGACTATATACAGCTACATCAGGAAAATCTGCCTTAATGGCTGCATTGATCGCTTAATAAAACTCGTAAGAAGTTGCATCAATGAATTTAGTCATAGAGAGCCTGGAATTTATTGAAGCTGTGAATATACAGTGTGAATTATTCGCTCATACGTTAGTAGAAATAGGTTTTGCTGGCTATAATCGTATTTTCTACTTTAGCGGACATAATATGTATAAAGGTGGTCACTAAACAATTCAGGTCAGCGACTCGTTATATTGATGGAACGGGTCCGAATGTGAGATAGTGTTCGCGGGCTGTGCCGCCCGATAGCCGCCGCGCTCATGAATATTGTAGCAGCACGCGCGTCCGCTGGATCCTCCAGATTCCGAGCCTGTATCAGGAGCTTTATATACCTACACCTTTATATTGTTTCCCATGCAATCCCTAAATATAAGTACGGACCGCACGGACCTCTGTACTTTACCGCTTTTTGTTTACGCAAAAAAGTTAAATCTATGAATATTTTCGACATCGTTTCGGGATAGTAAGGACTTAGTTTATCTTTTTCGCTCAGGAATGGTAATATATTGCGGCGAGAACTTTTTGCGGTTTAGATATTTTGGCCAGCTATGAAATAGCGGACGACCCTTTCGGGAATGACGATACAAATACGTAGTAAAAGTTAAAGTTGAAAGGTTAGAGTTGAGTACGTGATGAGTTAGATATATTATTCAGTTTGGGTGTGCAGTGCGAGCGCGGGGCGGCGCGGGCGCGGCTGGAGCTCGCGTGCCGGGCCGGGCGCCGGGCGCAGGCACTAAGTGGTGTGGCGCGACGATAATACGTCAAACCGCCGACTGCGGTTCACCCACCCCGTCCGGCTAAAATTTAATAGTACTCCACTGTACCTAGCCTACGAGGCTACGCTGTTATCTCTAAAGGGGAGGTTAGCTGTGTCAAGTCGTCGCGATCATATGTAGACGAAGCGTGAAACTACTGTTGGCTGTTTGGATGAATCGGTCACTTCTCTTTCCATAAGCATATCCTCACATAATTTTCGTCAATAGTTTTATTTTTGTCAACAACTCTGACATTACTTAAAAATTATGTAAGAAATTGCATAAATTCAAATTAATATTAATTTGAATTTATGCAATTACTGACTTAAGTATTTATTTGATTTATGACATTGTATGACTTATTGATTTGAATTTATGACATTATATAGGGTATTATTTTGAATTAATGAAATTGTACCTATAACGTATAGATTTGAATTTATGACACTGTATAGGGTATTAATTGTGATTTAAATGATATTTTTATGGTATTAATTGGAATTCATGACATTGTGTAAGGTATTCATTGGAATTTAGTACATAGTATAATTTTAATGATAATTTTGCATGCCTGAATTGGTGCAACACAGGGGACTGCGCATTCACTTGACATCTAGAAATGTATTATTATGTACTGTGTTGAGCAATAAACATTTGAATTTGAACAACATGAAAAATGAAAAGTCTACTGTAGAGTTCATAAATTATTTTCATCCCCAACGTGCCACATGTGTGCAATACGCTATTGAATTGAGTGACATTTTTACTTTCATTCGATTACGCACTTAAAACTAACGCACGTATGTAGTAGTTATGTCACTAAAGGTTACAATCCCCGGCTGGCATCGACGGCCAAAAATTTTATCTGCCTTTCAAATCCACTCAGATAAATTTTAACAGCGAACGCGTTTAGTGCGATATGTTGGGTGAAAGGTTTACCGACGCTATTTGACCGACAGCTCTATTTGTCGGGAGTGCAGACTGCAGGTCATTCGTATGGCACGTGACAGATATACTGGTTAGCTGAAGACAGCGCGCTATGGCGCTCATTAGGGGAGGCCGATGTCCAGCAGTGGACTGCTGTTGGCTGATGATGATGATGATGTGACAGATATAGTATGCAGCTGAAGCGATTATCTACTCTATGTATTCACATAAATACTTCAACCGACTTGAGGCTTGGGTAGTCATTGTGACAAATAGAGTTTTAAAATGTCTATGTCCATGCTTTAGATTTTCTTAAAAAAAACACTCGCAAAATACGGAACTCTTCACCACAATTAACCCCCTTCAGGGTTTACACATGTAGGATATATGTCTTCCCTCGAGATCCGCAAACCTGAGTGGATCAACTCGTGCTGAAAAGCTGTAATGATTTACCTTTGAGTTCGAAGGAACCCTTTAGCTAACGATTAATGAACGCCGTTCGCCTTAATTAATCTGTTCTCAGCTATGGCTTGCCCTTAATAAGATTGCATTCCGACGATATATTGAATTTCATGTAATGAGTGATTTGATCCGTGCGTGCTTACTATGATTGAGTGTTTTGAACGATGGGGAAAAGACAGAGCATATTAAGCAAATATAAAATAGATAATGAGTTCGCAATATGTCTTTGTTTGTTTATTTTATGTCTGTTGTGTACTTGGAACAGAGCTGGCAAAACAGAATTCATCTATATCTTCACGCCAAGGTGCAAGGTGACAAATCATTCCCACGTCAGCGTTGATTGCTGACGACAGAAACGACGACGAATTAAAAGTAATTGCTAAATCGCTTTGAGTAAGCAATTTAAGCCTAATTTAGAACTAGAAAAGAACACTTAAAAACTTCTAGGAATTTGTCCATTTTCGTACAATACGAATACGACAATTTAGGCCCTGAGTAACAAAGTTGGGACCTGAAGTGATTTGAAAACACAGTCAATCGTAAATAAATTCAAGCGAGTTTCTGTGTCATACGAAATACCAAAAATGTTACCAGGGGAGGCCCCCTGGATTCTAGAGTTGTCGAACAAGTCATTATTTGTAGTTTTACATAATCAAAACAAATGTTTATTATTTTAGAATTACAATAAATAATTTAGTAGTAATTAATATGATACTAATAATGTCTCACGATTTAATATTGCAATTTTAAAGTAACACGCTGTTTTAAACGATTCTCAAATCTTTAATAATAATAAAAATAATTCATTTATTTTCCAGACAAAGTCCATTCCTTTATTACAATTAGAAAAACATAAAATTAAAATTGAACACATACCTACACAATAAAATAACACTCAGACATTGAAATCAAATCAAATAAATAAATAAAATTAAAATACTTAATATTATATTACAAAATTTTACTTAGATAAAATAAAATATACTAAATTGCTAAACAATCTTATTAAGTTTTAAAATAGTTCCAATACATAAGATTTGTTAATTATTACCTATGTTCGAAGTTATTTAGTAATTATGTACCTATGACCATCTCTGACTGACCTAAAATGGCGGTAGAATAGGCGGTAATGTTTGAGGTACCGGAAATATCGTAAGGCAGGGTTACAGCCAATTTAAAAAAAATACCTGCGTTACAATTACTGTTTGACGATACAGGACAGACCCTCAGTGGTACCCCATGTTCGTAATATTAAGTTGCTAAAAGCCAATGTAAGGAAATCACGCTGCATAGCGGAAGTTCTGCTTCTATTGTAAAATGGATTGAAATACGATCATCAGGGGGCCTAAAACGGCCAGTTTGGCAGAATAATAAAAGGATAACATTACGAATCAAAATGGATAATTAACTGTTAAGTTAATCGTATCAAATCCCATTGGTGAAGGATTTTTCAGTGATTTTTTTTTGTCTGTGCTAAAATATCTGCCAATCAATCCAATCCAAATCCAATCCCAATCTCTTTGATTATAGGAGTGCAGCGAAAAACTGGACTGTCTTCGCCATATTATAATTCAAAATGTTATCCTTTTATGATTCTGCCAAAGTGCCCTTTTTAGGCCCCCAGGTCAAAAAGCATTGTGTTTTGTCAAAAGCACAAAACAATTTTTGATTCTGACAGTAACTGAAAGTTTTCAGTGTAACTTTCATTAGCAATTAACGGTTTCGTTTATGTTAACATTAAAACATTAGGTACATATTGCAACAATTACAAACGCAGATTGTGTATGTACAACTATGCTGAAAGTTTCAGTGCAAGTCCGAGTTGAAGTTCAAGTTAAAACTTTACTTAACAGTAACGTCTACTGATTGCTTTCTCTCTCAAGTTGCAAAACTCTAATTAAAGTAATAGGCCGCTAAGTTGTTCGTTTGCAATAAGTTTCTGATCTGTTAAACTATTTATTATTCGGAGTTTACTTTCGACTTTCGAGCCAGATCTTTCTTAATTTAGTTTGGGGTGATATTCGATAGATTTAAAAAGAAGGATTGGTGTTATACTCCATAATGCTGCCACAGGGATGTTCCGAAGGATTATTAACATTGATAACTATAGTATTTTAAGTTCAACTTACGATCCTAATGGCCGTAATATAGCCTAGATTTTGAGTATGACTTCTGGGCCTGCAGTCTCGACATTGATAGCGATCGCTTTACGACCGAATTCGGTCGCAAAGTCCTATCGATCCGGATTTAGCGATATTTGGTAGTCTCGACTCTCAAAGTTATCGATTGTCATCGGTATCTTACCGAAGTTTGTCGCAAACTTTACGATTTTCATAATGTTTACGAATATATTTTGCGAGCATTTTTGACAGATGTAGAGACTTGCGTTTGTCGTAAGGATCGTTAAGGCTAGCGATTATTGTCGGTATTATTTAGCGATCGGTAGTTTGCGACAGCGTCGCTATCTATGTCGAGACTGCAGGGCCAGCCCCTGCAGTCTCGACATAGATAGCAATCGCTTTACGACCGAATTCGGTCGCAAAGTCCTATCGATCCGGATTTAGCGATATTTGGTAGTCTCGACTCTCAAAGTTATCGATTGTCATCGGTATCTTACCGAAGTTTCTCGCAAACTTTACGATTTTCGTAATGTTTACGAATATATTTTGCGAGCATTTTTGACAGATGTAGAGACTTGCGTTTGTCGTAAGGATCGTTACGGCTAGCGATTATTGTCGGTATTATTTAGCGATCGGTAGTTTGCGACAGCGTCGCTATCTATGTCGAGACTGCAGGCCCAGATCTGCATAATCAGCCTTTATTGTTCCCACTGCTGGGACACAGGCCTCCTATTACGTCTTCCAATTTTTCCTCATGTTTTCCTTCACCGTTTTGAGAGCAGTGGTGATGAAATAATTTACACAATGTAAAGCGCCTGTCTGGGTTCGATCCTACGACCTATAACTCGTAATTCGCGGCCGAATCCACTGGGCCACCACTACTCTTTAAAGAGTTGAATAGAATCTAATTAATTCTTGATTGTTTATTTTGACAAATCTTAAATACGATAAACAATCTAACACTAATTTAAATATTTTGTACAAGAAATTGATTGAACTTTACTTGAGTTCATGAAATTACAAACATAACAATCAAGTGAAGTTTTATTCTGAATCGTTGTTTTTATTTAGTTAACTAATCTAAGTTTGTAATAATTTGTTATAGGTAATTTGTTTGTGTAATAGTTTGTTGTATGTACATACCAATGTTAGCCGAAACAATATAAACACATGAGTAGTTCTATTCTGTGGTAAGTATTAGGAACACAATTTGTCCTGAAATAGAGGCCACATTATTTTAGTTCTGTAACACATTAAAGTTGGCAACACAG
The DNA here is from genome assembly GCA_948474745.1 of Oligia latruncula. Taxonomy (NCBI): domain Eukaryota; kingdom Metazoa; phylum Arthropoda; class Insecta; order Lepidoptera; family Noctuidae; genus Oligia; species Oligia latruncula. The sequence goes on from OX419688.1 coordinate 10,428,441, forward strand.
AAAATGGGACGTAATAATTTGAAGTGACATTATCTTTCTATTTCGCTTGGTAGTGGCTTCGGTTCTGCTACAAAATATCTATGTTCACGCCTTTCATGGATGCTGTAGTGTTATTCTGTAAAAATCTCACCGTGAAAACATAGGTGAATTGAGCTTAAAGTGAGCTGCCAATAGTGTCAATCTACGGATTGACACTATTGGCAGCTATTAGCATCAGGTGAAATGACAGCTCACTCTAAGCTCACTTCACCTAAGTTATCACGGTGATCTTTTTACAGAATGGCACCGCTGTGTAACGACACAGCAGAAAATAAATTTTAGTTTAGTCCTGTCAAATTAACTAGTTTAATTTTTTTAAATTAATCATTTAAAAAAATTAAACTGGCTTCACAAAAGAAATGAACTCAAAATTATGAAATAACTTTAATTTCGGAAATCGGTGGCAAAAAACTAAAACTAAAAGACAGATCCCAAGACACGCTCGTGTCAATAAGCCAGGCCGTCCCACTTACGCGTATTAGTCCATATCTTGAAAATTACTGAATCAATTTTGATGAAATTTGGACTGTTCCCTAAGTTGAAGTAAATGTAAGCCAATCAAAAAGAAATGGTCACGATCTGATAAATCGTTGCGGAGAAATGCGTGGTCAAACATACATAGGTACATACGTCTATAAAATTTTGTATATTTGTTTGGAAGCCCTAATAGATTGTCATATATGTGAATATAATGCAATTCCAAAAATATTACATACATACGTGTCGAATTGATAACCTCCTTTTTTTTTGAAGTCAGTAAAAAGGATTACGCACAACTTGGTATCTTTGTACAAAAGCTGTTTCAGAGAACAAAGGGAATCTGACTAGAATTGGTGTATTGTTGCTGAGGCCCCTAATAATGGGAGACAAGAGGCAAAATATCGCAAGCACAATGTCACACATGTCATCCATTGTCTAAGATATTAGAGTTACAATCAATCACGGGTGTGTCCGTGACATGTACGTAATTAGGAGCGAACCTACGGGGGAGGCCTGCGACTATTCCAATAGAGAACTTTGTCGCAGCCTTCATGTCGATGCGAGATTGTTTACTGTATCGTAACGTCAAGAATATAGAAACTATTCTATTAACCGCTGATTTTTACCAAAGTCAGAAATCTTTTACCCGTGGAATAAACGAACAGTTCTAGTATGGAAAAACTGTCAAAAATTTATTCTCAGGATAAGAATACAAGTTTGAAATGCGCCCTCAGTGTTTAGACGAATGTGGCAAGTCTGTGACCAAAAATGGGATAGTGAGCTTCCGACACATATTCTCTTTAAAGAATCCAGGCTACTGCTGAATATTGTCCTGTTGAATTCATATACTTATTCTCACAAACATGGAAGGTAGTCTTGATACTGTAACCCGTAATTTAACTTAATGTTTAAATGACCTCATTTAAGATAAAGCTTAACCTGTGCCAAGACTGATGAAAATAAAGCTTGGTTATTTTATTTTACACCAAACATTGTATGACGTTTTGTAAGTCAAACAAGCCGTGTGATTTCCTATCGACAAAAATGTCGAAATTCCATACAAACTTTCATTTTGCCCCTATTTAACCCCTTTGAAAGGTGAATTTTCAAAATCCTTTGTTACATATATCTAAATCTTATATGCTTTTAGAGGCATACAACCTAGGGTAAGGTTGTGCGTGGTGTGACAGTGAAAGAATAAAATGAATTTAAGGTTTTTATTATAGTCCGCGCGGAACTAGTTGACCGCGCCTTAGGTATGTGAGCGGTAGGACGGAGGGGCGGGAGCGCTTTGTCATTACAGTACGTGCGTTGCGAACAATAGGCAACCCCGCCGCTCTCACCCCCGTCCCCACCCAAAGCGCGGCCAACTAGTTCCGCGCAGACTATAAGTAGCTACAAACAACTGTCACCTATCTTGGTACACAATTATAGTTGCGATACAATAACGATACGAAACCGAATAAGTCGACGTAAGTGGTCGTGGCAGCGGATGTTGCGACGTTCCAAGGGTCGCAGCGTTTCGTTGAGTCGACGCCGACACACGCCGCCCTCCGCGGGACCTTAGACGTTCAGACGTCGACGTCGCGACGTTTAATTAAACACGAAGTGGCTTCCCGCATTTCAGACACATCCAAAACTTTAATTTTCCACGGAGATAATATGTTACGAAGCTACTGCGGTTCAGTTACAGGTAATCCCTTTGTTATGAGACGACGGATTCTAAGAATACACAAATCAGAGATACTGGATTATGTTTCGTTTCTGCGAAATATTTATAGTTACTACGAGGTTTTCTGGAATAACAAAACCTGGTTTTCAATTAATTGTTGTCTTTATTTTACTGTTTTCAAGCCAAAATTTTAATTAGCCAGACAATTTTATGTTAGTGAGATTGTGCGGCACAGACTGGTAATAAACATATGCTCTACACCCCTTTGTTAGTCTCAACAATCGGAGAAACGAATAAACTTCACAGCATTAAGTTCTTTGACTCTTCTGAAATTAACTTTTAGGAGGTAATTAATAATTTCGTGGCTTCACACTTGTCAGACGCATTGTAAATCGAACTTTTATAAGGAGATAATTTTGTGACAGCGATATTTGAGAAAGATTTAAGAAGAAGAATCGATTTTTTAATAATTTCCTCTGTTCCAAATCATAAATTACTTCCAATTATTTTTAAACATTGTTTATGTGAGTGTCGCTTATTCCTTGCTTTTCAGACTGATGTAAACTTTAATTTCCTGTAGACATTAAACGCATTGTATTTAAGTATTTACGGAATAGTTCCGTTACAAGTGCTCTGTTTTAGAGTTTTACGCATAGTGACTTTCTGTAAAAATTGAACACAATTTGCATTGTCTGATTAAGTTTAGTAAAAGCCACAAAATATTTAAAAGTTCTACGACCTTTACAGCTATCTAAATGATCCCTGGGGTCTTAAAGTAAGAAAGAAAATCACAATTGTACAAATGTCTAGACTCCAACTAATTAAAGAATAAGTAGGTGTAGGAAGAAAGTACCCCGAAAAAGCGATTTTAATATTGTTGCTTTCTATCTTAATAATTCGTAAAAGTGCTCCGTTAAGATAATAGGGTTCGCAGATCGTGAATCTTCTTAATTACCAACAATGTTGAAATTAAGCTTTTAATGAGTTTTAATTAACAAGTTTAGGGACGTTGCGTGAAAATACTTAACGATTGCCGCGAGATAATTTAGACAATATCTAACGGTGAACGTCTAACGAAATAACAATTACAAAATAAAAGGGAATAGGAGCTTGGTCTATAATATTTTACCATCGACCCTTTTTGTAAGTAGTCGAATGATACTCATAGATCTACTTTGCCTTACTGAATTTCTACATACTCCATCTTTTGGCAAAGGAAAGTACCTACATAGTTTATCAACACAGCAGTAAATTCAATAGCTCTATTGACAATAACACACAATGTTAAACATCTCGATGACACCAGGCCAGAGATATAGACAATTTATGCGGAGACGGAGCCAACTGTCCTGCCCCAGGGTGCAAGTAGGTCACACTCAGGAGTTGGCTGCCAACCTGCCTCCCAGTAACTGCAGGTGCGATCTAGAAAGGCCTGATTATGGACCGGCACAAGTTTTTAGGCCATTGGTCTTTTCGTTTGTATTCTTGAATTCGATGTTTATTGCACATAAAATAGCATCTGTGGGGAGTATGGCAAAGCAATAGACTGAGATATTCCAATAAAAAGTACTTATGCAGCAATTCACAAGAGCTGCTGCTGACTTCAAGACTGATTACCTACTTGTCCATTGCCCGAGTTTATTCTGATATTTTTCTTCTGACGCGAAAAAATGAACTACTGAAGTAGTAGTACCTACTTCATGCTCTTTTTTCATTCTGTTTCCTGCATTAAGAGAAACAGAAAGCGGCAACATGGATTCTCGCAGTTCAGTTTTCTTCCAATTAAAAGTTTTTGATTAAATAACTACGTTCTGCACGCCGATGTATGGATTAATTAGTTCAATTTATGATTCCCATAAACAAATACATATGAATTGATTTTAGTAATTGAATACGTGTGCTGATTGTGTGATGTATCATACAATAAACGTCTACTTGATTAGCCTAATTACAAGCGAATCGGGAAAATCGCGTAATAAATCAATTTGCTTTGATTTCCCTAATGAGTTACGGAAAACTAAATAAACAAGGGAAGTATACAGTAAAAGTGAAGGTAAATTATACCGAGCGCGTCTCTAGGACGCGACGGGTTGAATGTGGACAAATTAGTAGCAATTTGCGTCGCAACGTTCCCGTTTCGGACCAAATGTGAATATCAAATGAGTGTTTAAGCCACCCATTTGGATCACTCTCGGCCGATGCCAATCATTTCAAAATTGATGCTTGCGGCTTTCACTCGACGACTGTTAATTATTGCTAGTGCTATTATTCCAGCTGTGGTTTATTACCTGCTCCTCATATTTTACGCTCTTTATTCTGATGTTATCGTTTTTAATAAATATGTAGCAATTTGTTACTTATACGTCTGTAGCCGTAGAGGCGGTTGTGTGGGAGAAAGGTAATCTGATTAATACGTAATTGATTTTTTATACTGACTTGCCGTTTCGACATCGAACAAATTATATGTATTGTTGGCGTAGGTACTTATGAAAAAATTTGGAAAATCCAAAAGTACACGACTCATAATGCTCATTTATATGAAACCATAAATATAGATATTATATTAGTTAGTTTTTTATTAATTATAATTAAACTACTTTGAATAAAAGAGCCATTTATAATAGAGTTCCCACTATGGGTAAAACGAATCTATTAAATAAAAAAATTACTCGATTATTTTTTTCGCAAGCTACAGTGTTTTTAGGTTTTTAACACTTGATCGACGGGTGTTTGTTTAGAAATATTTTGATGTTTTCTTCGTTTCTACTGCATTAAATCAATTTTTGAAAAATATAAAATTAAACTCCATTAAATTATATATCTATACAATGGTATATAAATTAAGTAGGTTCTGTGTACTAGCAGGAGTATAACAATAGGAACAGTTGCAGAAAGGAGGCAAAAAAAAGCGATCGTAAAGCACTCTCTAATGCTTCGTTCGCATTAAGTATGAGTCGCGCAATATTCTACTTTTTATTCTTTATTAATCTACGAATAATTTAAGCTATTTAAAACCCGAGATCTGCCTTTAGAGAAGCCCGTAATTGCTGTAGCAAAGAATGCAGAACAAGAAAATAAAATGTTAACTTCACATTGCGACTTCATAATCTTCAGTGCGACTTTCATAAAACTTGTTTAAAAGCTCTGCTCAGAATATACCTGCTTCTGGTATTAAATAAGACAGTAAATAGAAAAAGTTAAGGAGTTGGGATACTAAGCTAAAGTTATATGTAAAAGGAGTCAAGGAGTCCCCCGCAAGTCTTGATTATGTCTCGACCAGATTGAATGCCTAAAACAAAGGGTCTTATTGTTATTCACCCCTGTAGTGTAGCAGTGACAAACTATTTAGGCGACGTGGCAGCCCTTTAACGGCACAGTTGATTGTTTTCAGCATAAAGGTTAACTACCTGTGTAAAGCTGGAGGAGGTGTTAGTCACAATCTATTGCCGTACACAGAGAAGAGACTCTAGGCAGTATTAATTGTTAGTAGTTTGGCAACGAGCTCGTTTGTGATATCTCTGATGTTCGACTTTAGGCAGTGTTGGGAATTGAGCCGTTCAATTAAGTAAAGTTTTTTATGTTGATTTTGTTATATATACGAATAGTGTTTATCTACCGTCACTTAGTTTTACAGAACGATGATGTTGTAAAACATTTCCACCATAATTACGTACCTACTTAATTTATTTAAAAAAAATCTTTAATCTGCTTATTTCCGGAAAATGTGCGAAAGCATTTCCAATCAGATTACGACCACAATAAAGCATTTAAGAGTACACAGATTCTGAACATCCCTTGCATTTTAATTTCCAGTCGTTTTAAAAAAAAAGTTGGCTGTTCCATACCTTTTGACTGCGTAGGTGTTGCAATTTTCTATGAAACAGTCATATTTTTTTGTTAGCCATAGAATAATTTCTACGCTAGATTCATATGTTGAATTCATGGTTACAGTTGGCGTGTCGAAGTCCCTGCCACCCTGTGAACTTCCTAAGCGGTCTAAGGCGGAAACAAATCCATACTAATATTATAAACTCGAAAGTAACTCTGTCTGTCTGTATGTTACCTTTTCACGCCTAAACCACTAAATGGATTTCGATAAAATTTGGCATAGAGATAGATTGCATCCCGGGGAAGGACAAAGGATAGTTTTTATTCCGATATTTCCACGGGATCGACACTTATGCGGGTGAAACCGCGGGGCGCTGCTAGTGTTTTTATAAGATGCTACTAGTTAAGTTACATAATTCTAGTAAGTAAGTAAAGGTATAATTATTTCGACTCCATTCTAAAATAAGCCATTGTTCTATCACAATGAAGTTATATAGACGACGTCCGGCACCATATTTCAGAGCGCTAAGTATCCAATCTTCAAACGTAATACTTTATTGCAAGGACTTTCAGGGCACCTGCTCGCGGCATTAGTCCGCTTGCCCCGTTGACAATATTTTTTACAATTCTACAATAAAATATTTTCGCAGTAGTAAGATAATTAATACATCCGTTACACACTTACACTTCTCTTGTATGGCAGGAACTGATAAAGGTTGATTTAAAATAGTGTCCATAGAGTTTCTGGTCCGTTCTACCTACTACGCTATGGAATGAACAAATAGCTTCATGTTTCTGACTGACCGACTCCTTGACAATTCAAAAGTGCCTGTAAATGGTTTAATTGAAATAAATGCTTTGAATTTGAGTATTGGTCCCAACAAAGACAATATTGTTCTACCGGTATTTTGTATTCGAACTAAGTCTTGTACCGCAAAAAGGTACTTATCATATTCAGGGCTGTCTCTTTCGCTGAAAATTTATATCAGCCTTTTGTAAGCCGATTGCCCTGAAAAAATCAGACAAGTGTATAAACATCTCGGAAATTAGGTACCCTGAGGATATTTGTATGTATAGGAACCTACGTTCATATTTCATGGACTTAATGAAGAACTTCTAGTATACCTACTTTAATAACTCAGCAGAAATATTGAGTAACTAGCTGTGCCCGCGACTTCGTTCCCGTGTATGTCGGAAAACAATAATGTGTCGCATATGAAAGGTGTAGGTAATTACCACTCCTTCATTGAAAAGAAAGAATCTTCCGTTAAAGGTAAACCTTTATGACGTGATTATTCACTTAAATCACAATATGTTTTTTTAGTACTATATTGCGCCAATAAATGTCGTTACATGTTTCTACATTACGTAGATAATGAAAGTTGTTCTAGAATCTTAAAATTGATTTAAATATATTTTGAGTGAAGCGATTGCGATGAAACAAAGACTAATCATTATTTCGAATTCTACACTATATTTGGGTATACAAATTAACCATATTGGTTGAGCACTTTTTACGTGGAACCTGTACAAATGGATAATCTCTCACATCCAAACAGAAAAACAGACAAAAATTCCAAAAAAATATGAAATTCCAAAAAAATATCTGTTGACTCGTCTACAGATTTATTATATGCATAGATTAAGTCGCAGACATGTAATAATGTAAAGCCTACGCTCGTTAGTAAATACTGGTACTTATTTATCTTCGCTCATTTTATCTGAGCCGAGCAAACACACAAAAGGAGTACAAAACTGGTTCTAGGTGCGTAGGTTTCTGTCTTATTTCTTGTGAAATAATACGTCAAATATTTGAATCAACATTTTTATAGTAATACACACCTTTGTCTTCGAATAGAGCCGGAAAATCAATGAGAATACCAAATATTTATTTTCCCCACTACGCTATCAATTTTATACATACCTACTTAAATGGTAAAATTTGTCAAGGAATTGTTTCTACCTTTATTTTTACCCATTCTCAACGGAACGTTTTTATTTATTAAATTTCTCGTATAGCTGGTCAAAATCCCTCTATAATCTATTCACGTATATGTAATAAAATCTGTGTAACTCAAAAAGGTCGCGTTGTGTATCGAAATTCTGTTATATTTCACCTCTCAAACACCTCCTTTAGATTTGTTGTTTCAGATCGACGGAGTTGGAAGCAGCCGAATACATAGACAAGCTGTAAACTTGATTAGGGGATTGAAAGAAACAACAAACAACGAAAGAAAAATCAAGGGAGAAGAAGCCTTTTGCACTGGTACTTACTCAAATACAGCGAATAAATTCTTTGATGAAAGGGGATACGAATACGATACAACTATAATTGTGATAAATAGAATGTGAATGTCAACACGTTAGGGGCATATTTTACAATAAGGAAGCGTATGAGTAAAACAAATTACTTAAATTGTGTGTCAGGTGTCGTGAGGTGAGACAAACATGAGGGTAGTCAGCACGGCGCGGCAGCGTCGCGACGTCTGTACGACAGACGCAGTAATTGCAACACACCGGTTTATGTGCCCGCAATAACTAATCTTTCTTTTCTTGAGCGCCATTTTTTAGCGGGTGACATTTTATTTTGCGGCTCGAAATATTACATCACGAACGCAGGGGTGGTCTTCCTGTGTTGTATTGTTAGGGAACTCTCTTTACCTAGATGTTCTATTACGTTGATTGCGTGTAACGAAGTTTTTTTCATTTTTACAGGAATTAGAGACATTATTTATTTAGTAAGCACTTAGTAGATATCTTTGTTCTTCGACGGTTTTTACCTAATGGTTTTTACGGTTTTACCCTGAGTAGTACACTACAGTACCTACTCATAATTCCTAGCAGGAAAAACCACAACCGAGTTTCCAGACAAGAAGTTGATTGGCTGGTCTACTGGCCTATATTTTAAGATCAACGCATCGAAACATAACAAAGCGTAGAGATTACGTTCATAAACAATAACAATTTTAAAATGGAAGCATCTGAAGACGCTACCATTAAATTGATCGCGCATAAGAACGAGTAGTAAAAATAAAACGGGTAAAAATCTCGATCGGTTGCGTAAAGTTGAAAGGAGGATAGGAAAGCGGTGGCTCCGACGACCCTCGGCGTCCTCGAACTTTGACAGTTTATATGAGCCGTGTAATGGCGCCTTAAACTAAATAAAGCTTTGCATTTGGCTCGTGTATCGTAACCCCCCGCTACGCTTGCTTTGTCTCGACTAGATTAGAACTTGCTCCAGCAACGGATCTTCTGTAGGTAAGTTTATATCCATTTTAATAAATTCCGCCGCTCTTTCGATTTTCCATTTCAAATGTTGAGACTGACTTAATTTGGTCTCGTGTTTCTTTATATGCTGTAGAAATAGTGAGCATACGCTTTTACGCAATTAATGGGGACTGTTGAATGTTATTCATGACATCATCTATAACAATGGCAATAATTCAGGCCTATCAATTCATGTTTGCTATGTAATCAGACCACAATAATATGGCATACGTAAGTAACTGATTACTCGGGCACGGCACAGATAACTATATTCTGTGACCTCAGGTGCCGTACGTGGTCTATGTGTAGGTAGGTGCGTATGTGCCGACGACTAGACTAAGTACAGAGATAGGATGAGTGATGTAGCTGTCATCGCCGGAGGCAGCTTGGACTGAGTCCAGTCACGAATGCAAATTCATACCAGAAATTGACTCACTATGCTTTCCAGGCATATTAGTGCGAATTTCGGCGGTTTAGCCCCCGCTACGGGCTACATGTCGTGGCTTTTGTGTATAATGTTAGATGCTAGTGGATTTTAGTACGCATAATGAATGAATACAAGCTGTGTGGCTAATTGGACGATCCTAACATCGGAATGGAGCACAGACCAATATTCCATTGAACTAATTGAATTAAACCAATACTGTCTGCTAGTCCTTTTTTTTTGGTGGAAAATCATCAAATGACCCCTCCCGCTCTGGGCGGAGTGGAAGGGAGTGTCAGACTCTTACTGACTAAAACCCACCCGTGTTCCTTCAGTTGCCTGTGCCAGGGGCCACGGTATCTCTTTCGAATAACTCGCAACCCTGGGAGGCATCGGCCCTAACGGACCCCGTCAGTTAGTGCTGACATCTCTTTGAGGCGCGCGTGGAACACAACGCGCCGTCGACCCGGGCCTGGTCCGTACCGGACGGCGAGCTGCCCATTGCTCGCCGTCCGCAAGCCCGCGCCTACGGTGGCCGGGAATCGGCTATCGATTCCCGACGCCCAGGGCGTCTCCTGCGGCGGCTAGGGGCGTGAGGGCGCAAAGATTTCCTCTTCCTCACGCGCTCCGCCTCCTCCTTCGCGAGCATTACTGCTTCGCAGAAGGAGGCAACAGCCGCCCATGCACTCTCGTTCCGTACCATGGGCTGGACTAGGGCCGGATGCGAGAGATCGCCGCCGCCGATCGACGCCGTGAGGACACGGCGGTGCTCTGTCCAAACTGGGCAGATCTCCACCGTATACTGTCTGCTAGTCCTTGGTTTTGATTAGCTCTGGATTGAAAAAACTGAAAGTCAAGGGGAGAAACCTTTGCCCAGCAGTGGAATGATGCAGGCTAACAGCAGTACATATTAGTAATAGGAGTCCTTGATTAGGTATGTTTTATTTCTAGCAGTCACTTCCAAACGCACATCTAGTTACATGCTTTCGTTTCGAATGAAGTCTTTCACGCTTCAGGCGGAGCGCGATTACTACTCGCTATTTCGCTACTCTCTAGGGAGTCGTAGGGACGTCGGATTAGTTTGAAACTTCAGCTTCATTTTCCAATGATGACGATGATCATGGGCCAGTTTCGAAACAAACTTAAAGCAGCACAATAAATTAGAAATAAATAAATAAAAATTAAGTAATTAAATCAGCACGATTTAGGCGCAAAGTACTAATATCTCAATTTGCCATTAATGTCTAAATATGCCTGACACTTACATAATACTCTATGGAAAATTTTGTGAATGGGAAATTCGTTAAGTCCAAAAATGTGTAATTCTTATGACGGCTAGTTTTATCAATAGCCACTTTAAAAAAAAAAAAAAGAATTCCTACAAAGGTGGCCTATCCTTCCTCGAAAAAAACATGCGTGTTCACTTAATGATTGTTAATGGTAAGCAGAATCTTTTTGCAAACTCAGATCCAATCTAAAATACCTATTGGAAATTATCAGTTGGTTCCAACAATATGGGAACTCTATATCAATAGAACGACTACAACAACAGTTAGAGCCCATGTAGATTGCATCATATCACTTAATATCTAACAACTGAGCTACTATTTGGCTATCAGTTGCACTTAACTGCAATTGGCAAGACCACAACGGACTCTGCAATGCCGCTATCTGTTTTCGATAAACAAGTGATCGAAATCAAATGGGAAACCGGTGTAGGGAACTATGCGATTAATAACTCGATTAGACATTTGGGCTATATTTAGCAACAGAAAATATCATCATTCTCCTGTCCTTATCGCAATTTATTTGGGGTCGGCGCAACATGTCTTTTTCTTCCATACTTCTCTATTAGTCGTCATCTCGGTAGTCACCCTCTTTCTAACCATATCATCATTCACACAATCCATCCACCGTATCTTTGGTACCCTACTCTTATAGCCATCAACACCCATACTCAAAACTTTCCTCACGACATTTTCCTGATTCCATAAAAACAGAAAATATAACATTTCAAAACAATAGCACTAGCAAGTAGTATCTGTATGGTGGTGAAGGTTTTAACATACACACACACACACAATCATCATTAAAATAGAAGACTCATAGATATTATAACACACGTAAAAGGACGACTTACAAGAACCAAGTGTTAGAACATTGAATGACTAGAAAACTATCCAGTTTGAGGGGGTTCGGCTATACAAAATTTTAACAAAAAAGGTCAATGAGTGCTCAAGTATGCATTTAAAAAAGCATTATGTTTTAAAAGAAATATTTTTCAAAAATTTAACGATGTGTTCTGGGGCTTAATTATTATGTTTGTCGTAATATAAAACACTTATTGTAATTTAGTAAAGTTTCTCTATAATTTGTTAAAAGAAAAAAAAAATGTATAACCAGAAGGAAACAACATTTTCACTCATGGACAAAAAGACAGTAAGAGTTAACGTCAAAAAGACGGCAGCAACGATGAGACAGGATGACGTCTGCTAATAAAAGAAAGTTGTGATTGCCATTCTCTCTGCCAAACGTGAATGGTTGTTATAGCATTTTCCCCTTAGACAGTCTTTGCGAACCCGTTTTCAGAGAGCATTTATGGGCTGATATGAAACGATAAGTATAAAGTTCAATTTAAAAGGTTTAAAAAAACGTGTACCTATGTAGGTATATATATTTAATTTATGTTCAGTTTTGGTACATTCATGTTGTACTTGAAAGCAGTGTAATGCCTTACGAGTTGAATGTCATGGGTTCGAACTCAGGCAGGCGCTTTACTTTATGTAATTAATTTCATCACCACTGCTGTAGAATCGGTGAAGGAAAACATCGCGAGGAAAATGTCCTACAACCAAAAGTTCGAAGACATGTGACATGTACCAACCCGCACTGGGCCCGCGTGGCAGGCTATTAGCCCACTCCGTCTCGAACAGAGGAGGCCTGTATCCCAGCAGTGGGGACATTATAGGCTGAATATCTATGTTATACTTCTAAGTCTTTAAATATAAACTGAACATCCGAAGTTGCCCCGAGTAAACAGTAATGTAATTGTAAAACAGCCTGAAGTGTCTCAATAAAGCGAACAGCCAATAAGCACGGCTCCTACTTTGTTAAACTGTAATAATTTGACCGTAAAATGCAGGGGTTATCTCTAACTCCCAAATCAATTTGCAAAAGATTAGGTGAGGAAAAGTTTTCTTTTGTTTTCTTGTTCTTGTTTCAAAGACAGTTTGGAAAGTTATCTATTTGATGGCAATATTTACTTAATTCAGTCTTCTTTTCTTCTTTACGAAACATGACCTTTTTTGCAAACGCCTTTATAAACCAGGTTCTTCCCACGACTTCGTCCGCGTGAAATGTCTTGTGTAAAATATATTTGTTACTTAGTTTTCATGTGCTTCGGTTCCTAAGGGTCGTAGCGTGATGTTAAAGCCAAGCCTGCCTCAAGAATTGGACTATGAAATGAAAAAAAAAATCCTATTTCTAACTATTACGGTACGGTAACGATAGTTCTAGATAAAAGCGTGCTCAAACAAACTTTATTATAGGTACTAAAATATTATTATAATATACATATTGCGAGTAGTATAAATTACCAGCAACTAAACTAACTAATTATCTAAAAGGAAAACCTTCCAAAGTGTAAACAGTGCTGTGTAAACACAAATACATATGTAAAAAGGAGCAAAACAAAGCAATTTCGATCTCTCCCCGCCGGAACTTGATGCTGCCAAACACTAGATTATGACGTGTAAGAAAACATGGCTGTTATACCATGTTATATTGGATTCTTTTCTACTTGTTTTGTTACAAAAACAATATCTAATATAGTTAGATATGTCTGATAATTGAAGTCAAAGTGAAAATCAAAGCATTTTTTTAAAGGCACTTTTGAACGACGAAATTTACAATAAAGTAGAATTGATTCTAATCGCCCCTTCCAAAAATTAGTTTTCGTATAGAGAAGAATAGGCAACAAATGTTACTCTTTTAAAATTAAAATAAAGATCCTCGAAAACAATCCTGTCTGTTTCAGGAAAATCTGATCAGAGTCTGTCTGGTCTTTAAAATGAAAGAAAGAAAAAGTTTTGTTTGTAAGAATGACTATCCTGTCTCTGTAACCCTTGGGTGTCATAAAATACGGCTAAAGGTTGGTCGCGCAGGCAGATGACCGCTACCCTTAGGGCTGCGAAGGTCAACCCGAAAGGCATCTTAGCAACTACCTAACATTATGTTACAGTTTTGCCATATCAATAATGGAGAATTACCAGTTTTGAAGAAAGATAATGTAACAAAACATAACATAACATCACGCCTGAATACCCGGAACGTGTAGGCAGAGGCGCACCTATAGTTGACCCACATTTCGCCAGTTATGTATGTTTAAGGCCCATGTAAAAATGGCGAGCCTAATGCCACCGGGCATCAATCCAGACTCCGGGCTGCTACTGAGAAATGAAGGAAAAACAACGTCGAAAAGAAATTCTGAATTTGTATCTCAATAGAAAAATAAAGTGAACAGAAATACTTGAATAAGTAGAGCAATAACCAATAAACATCGGCAGGACACAGCCACAGCATCTCTAGTAGAGAACAAATAAGACCGGTATTCACTGCACCTTGGTCCCACAGCGCGGATGTCGCCGTCCCGCACTTGGGTTTAATGGTGCGTGTAGACCGCCTGATCTACATGTGAGAAATGCAAATAATATTGATTTCCACTATAAATACTCTAACACAATGGCGTCTTTATTCAAGTATGCTAGATTTTTCTCTTTGTCTTGTAAGATTTCTCTACACAGTGTAGGTAAAGGTACAGACGCTTCCATGTAGGTATATGTTACTTCTGTGATTCTGTCCTTCTGTCTTTCTTTCTTAAAATAAGTTGTAGCTAATCACACAATATCAATAAACTGATTGTTATGCCACTGCCACGATGGAGTAGATGAAATACAAATCGTCACTGGCAAGGGGAAAATGCTTTTGGCCCAAATGGCGCTTTAGCATTTTTCCTTTCCAGTGACGAAATCCAATCTACATAAACTCACGCCTTCTTCCCATGGTCAGAAACTACAGAAAGCCTTCTGCTATGATCCTCACATACTCTTTTTGCTTCGTTTACGTTCATACCTACATCTTGTCATACACGCACGCCGCCGCGCCGCGCCGGAGCAAGTACAGTCAACAGCAAAAGTAGATGATCAAAACCAGAAATTCAATACTAATGAACGGAGTTCGCGTCAGAACTGTGTGGCGTCGAAGTACTACTACTTAGAATACTTACTACGTAGAATACTTTTGAATCACTTCGACGCCACACAGTTCTGACGCGAACTCCGTTCATTAGTATTGAATTTCTGACTTAGATCTACTTTTGCTGTTGACTGTACAATGCACCTGACCTTTCTGAAAAATATCGTCAATAATACAAATCCAATCTCCACTGGTAGTATCCAAGGGATAGTCGTAAACTGAAAACCTCTAATCAGTACCACATTAAAGTTCTGCTCACATCACAACATAGAAATAGCAACAAAGCAACCGTTATCTCCCATTATACCCGATCCGTGAACTGTGTACCCAATCCGTAGACGCCAATTACCTATCCCATAATCAAGGAGATTCGCGAAAGGGTTCGGACGGGGCTCAATCAAACTTTGGCAATCATCGCGCCTATCTAATCTCCTGGGTAACAATGTAACCGGGATTGGATACTCAGTGGACCACATTAACTATCTCCTTATTTATATGTAATGATAACAAGGCTAACAGGACAAACCCTAGTTTGCGAGCCTTTTATTGCGCCCACGTAATTATTGTATGGACATTCTGTTTGTTAGTGCGACCCGCCACGAGTTTGTGAAAGGTAAAATTAATTCCATATTCAACTGGTGATCTCTAGGGGCTCTGTTGTTGTAGTTGTTTGCTCTTCAGGAGCACCTGTTCACTGTTATTTAGTTAGAGTTACGTCTATAAGCTGGTTTTAACTGCGACTAAAAAGATAAGTCGTTCTTTGTTAACTGAGTAACCGCGCTACTCTCCAATCAGGGTGAACTCTGGCCGAGTACCAACGTTCATTTTCAAATCCATTTGTGTATCGTATGATATGTGACTCCCATTGAATATGAAGTAGGCACAGACTTTCTATATAGCAACATTAAACTAGACGGTTTAATTTCCGGTGGCCTGGAAGCATCCGCTACGAAAAAGTGTTAATTGAATGTGAACGCGTGTTTGCGGAGATAGAAACGGATCTAAAAAACGATGTTTCTGTTGTTTCGTGAATAATAAATCAACAAACGTTCGAAAACTCATGTATTCTACACGGCTTCGCAAAATAAACCATGAGTCGATATCCGTAGGTGATGTGCAAACAAAATGTAAGCTCCAAAGAGATGTAGATTTTAGTCGTGTCTCGATTTATTACGTCGAAACTACGTGTACCTTTAACTGGGTGCTGCTAGTTATTCATTAGCAGTAGCTCATGATGATATTACTCTTTGAAGGTTTGGACAGTTATATCCGTCACATTGACGTGAACAAACACGACGAGTCCCGAGTTTGAAGTGGCTTAGATGCTGAAGCACTGCCGAGCCAACACAACCACGGAACTGTTTTACTAGGGTATCAGTCAAAATTCAACTTCCATTAGTCTGCAAAGCTAATCACTCAAACCACTTACTTTTACTGTATGCCTAATAACTATGTATAATAATATTATTTTAGGTCGGTATTCTTGTCTGTCTGTATGACCGCGTTGCTCTTCTAATTTCACGATGATTTTGATGCAATTTCACCATCTTTTAGAGAATTTTTTCCAGAAGGTTTATGTGTATAGTTAATATAGTAATATTAAACTAAAATAATTTAACAAAAAAATCTCGATGTTTTGTCAAGTCACACTGGTTTGGTCGCTATATTAATGTATAACACAGGATTAATCACTCGGAGGGGCTTCTGGCTAAGTAATAACAGCCGCACAGGTCGATCGATCTTGTTAAACTACGCTTGCCGCGGTTGGTCCGTGGATGGGTCTATCTTTACATACCAAGGCCCCACCGTGCCTGGTACGGCTGTCATTCGTGGACCTTTGACAGTTGGTACGAATCGTCAGAGGTCCGAAAGTCCGACAACCAGATAAGCCTGGTGGTCATTGGTAAGCCAAAGGGTATCGTATTACCTAATAACTGGGTTGTGGAGGTCAGATAGCACGTCGCTTCATGTAAAATACAGGTATTCAGCTGCATCTAGTTAGACTGGAAGCCGACCCCAACATAGTTAGGAAAAGGCTAGACAGATGATGATGACAGAATTAATCACACAGGACACATCCTTAACACATAATTTTATCACAAGTAATTACACCCCAAAGATAACTATAACCCTAAATGAGAACGAACCATTGACGGTAACTGTTATAGAAATACGACTAGTTGGCAAAACAGGATAGCAAAAGAAATGGGTTGGTTGAATAATTCATGGGAGGAACAAATAAAATGGATCCCACGATCAAGCTGGCTAGGAAATGTTTAATTGAATTGTGATGTCGTATACAAAGAAAGGGTCAGTTAGCACGAAAAGTAGTCTGGAACGGCTGAGTCGGATAATCTAGTCTAATGAAAATCTAGTAATAGCTAATGGATTGCTTTTAGCCAGAGGATGTGCTAGACTGGGTTCCGAAATTAAAACAGAAGCTCCAGTTTGAGAACCTCAAATGACAGCTTGAAAGTTTGTAAACTTTGCTTTATTTAAATAAGTTATTTTCCGTAGCTGAAAAATGAATGTATAACTGAATAATCAATTAATATGGAATTCTCCTTGTTACGTCACAGATCTAGTAAAATCCGGCCGGTTTCTTTGTTGTGTACTGATCCTTATGTAAATTGTAAAGTTGTACAATTTGATTACCAAACTCAGAAAAGAAATCAATTTATTCCTGGACGCTCTCTTCCAATTTCTTCGTCCTGTTTACGATTTGCATAAATTAATTTTGCTCACAAATAAATAGATGCTACAGTTACTATCGTTCTACTGTCGTCTGTCTATCAAAACAAAAGAAAAAACAAAACTAATGTGTGACGAGTGACGTTTGCGCAGACAAGACTCAGCACGGATATCTATGCTCAGCACCAATGTGGTTAGATCGGGTTAAGAATCCTGAAAGCCGATTATACGAAAACCTACATTAGTAATCTGCTGCGAAGTCCTTACCTTACTGCTGCGATCTCGATATAATCTGCACTTTCATCAGTGTGCCTGTAAGTGCATTTTTTCTAATTCCATTAAAACGATGGATGTTTGTATCTAGGCGGTGTCTTGCCGGGTGCGAATATTTATATCCTAAGAATTTGTAACTAATGGAGCCTGTCCAAGACGAGACAGCAGAAAGATGACAACAATGCCCCCCAAGGGCAAGCCACTACTTCTTACAAAAACGACATTAATATTCTACACCGACCGGTGGTGGAGCTGCTTTTAACTTTATGGGACATCACGCGAATTGAAGAAGGCAGCCAGACGCAGAAATTAACTTTTTAAATTAACCTTTTCACTCGCTTGGCTGGATAGAGCAATGGAGGGGAGAAAATAAAATGCCACCTATGTGTCTTTATTTCGGTTTGGGCACACAGATTAATAAAAACTTTGTGAATTAGGAAATATGATGTTTGTTAACTTTGTGCAAAAATAATTTAAACATTTTTTCTAACATTGTTAACCATCCCTGAAAGTTCTTCGGTCGCTAGCGAATATACAAATATCATACATACATAATCAGCCTATACCGTCCCCACTGTTGGGAAACAGGCCTCCTCTCGGTGAGAGGGAGTGGGCTGTAACCAGCACGCGGGCGCAGTGCGAGTTGGTGGATGTCATATGCGTTCAAATTTTGGGTTCTAGGACATGCCAGTTTCCTCACGATGTTTTCCTTCACCGTTTTGAGAGCAGTTGTGATGAAATAATTTAAAGCGCCTGTCTGGGTACCACTAAGCCACCACTACTTTCTACAAACATCAGTTTATTATTAATATTCTTTATTATATTATTATTATTTCAACACTCTAACATTCTAAGCTACCTAAATCTAAGTCGTAATTTACAAAACCATACCTCACATACAATAAATCTACAATACTATTAGTAGCAAGCAATTCCTGATTCCATGAAAAGCATAAACGCCATAATCCCCACCAAGTCAGCCCACCAAAAATCGCGACGCGTGATTTTCCCGAAACGATTTTCCAGGAATCGTAGCTCCCAATAAAAGACAACATAAAAAGAGAAACCTCTAAATATTTCCCGCCAATTGATAGGTACATACAGCAGTAAAGTGGGAGAGCCAACAACAGATTTATAGGGCGCCAGTCGAGTGCGTGCTTTAATAAAAAAAATCACAAAGGTAATTCGCACGACAAGTTATTACAGAGCTAGAAATATATATGGCTCTCATATTCTCTTATGAATAAATGGGAACAATTTTTAGTCTAGTAGGTACGCCAAGTTAGCGCGATGATTTATGTTGTCATATGTTTAAAGTTTCGCTTCAGGAGTTTTTAATATTTAAAGGGGCTTAATTAAAATGGCGATAAGGTTGCGTCTTATAGATAAAGTCATTGGTGAAATGAGTGCCTTTGAGAAAACGCAGTTACTACCGTTGGGTAGGTACCTTTTTGCTGTCTAATCTTAATATTTGTGCAGGACAGTTAGTTTTATGTTTTCGTTTAAGAATAATTATTGAATTAAAGCCCTTCTATGTATGTAGGTATGTTCCTGTCAAAACCATAAAAAAATATGTAGGTGCGCATTTTTTTGACTCGCGAAAATCAACTTTTATGTTTCACGAAATTCTAAATACCGGATCAGTTGAAGTCAAAAGTGTGTCGATGTACTCGTCCGGCAGCGCTCGGCGTCCGGGTCTTGTTCAGTAAGTCAAAACTGTCAGGATCACGCGCGCGGGCTCGGCTGGGCGTACCGGCCCGCCCACCACCGTATTTCACAACAGCCGAAGTACAGTCAGCCAAAATATATTCGTCACC
Source organism: Oligia latruncula (assembly GCA_948474745.1). NCBI lineage: Eukaryota > Metazoa > Arthropoda > Insecta > Lepidoptera > Noctuidae > Oligia > Oligia latruncula. The sequence continues at coordinate 10,448,185 of OX419688.1, forward strand.
TTAACAGCTATTTTCGTCTGCTCATTGCATGGTTGAGTCTGCTTTATCGACTCAGCATTTTATATTGCGTCGTAGTGGTAATATCGCTGAATGACATTCAATCTTCTTCTTTACATATCAGACCGAAATAAAAATGTGTCACTTTCAAATTCTGACAAATAAATTAAATATACTCGTATATAAGGTGTTGATTTGCATCCTCGTCAAATTTCAGGAGGTTGTCATAAAAGACATTTTAGTACTTTAGTATTTTAGTACTTAGTAAAGTAAAAGGCGTTTGTTTGTGTGTGAAAGCGCGGTTATAGGCTAGTAACAGACGGGCCGCGTTTAAATACGGCTGGTTCACACTTACGGATTTACGTAAATAAGAAAAACAAAAAAAAAACCTACCCATTTTATTGTTGATTTGGGTCGAGAATCATTAGCATAATTACGTCCTTGAATTTGACTAGGATGCAAATCAACACCTTGTATATACAGGGTGTCCCTGGAAGTATGGATCAAATCGAATAGGGGCGTGGGCAAGGTCATTTCCAAAGTTTTGAACCAAAAAGTTTTTTACGGTTTCAAAGTTATGACCAATTTTTGTTTTTTTCAATCACTTCGCAGTGCTGAAAGAAAAAAAAATTATCAGGGCTGTCAATATAATTTTTTTTAGATAGTCCTGATTGTTTCATTTTTTATGATTTTTTTACACCATCTAGGTATACATCGTGTAAAATACACATCACATAGCCGTCAATTATGCATTAGGTAAATCAAAGTAGGTAACATTGCACAAAAATAATTGCTGGGAATCTACTTTTATTTCTACAGGGAAAAAATTATGTTTGCGGTAACACGCAAAACATGGTGCTTCCCTTAAGCAACGGTACAGTGTCGTGGGGGTATTTAAAGTTATGTTAAAACGTTAAAAACTTGTTTTCGTAAAGAAACGTCAGTAAAAGTTGGAACTTTGACCTTCAATATCTCCGTAACCAGAAGGTTCCCAGGTATGGTCCAGTACAAAAAAAATATTACAATGACAGGGAGAACAAGTGCCTCTCGGCTTCGTTAAGTGTTTTTTTAACACCGGTATTTATCATCAAAAAATTACCTACTAAAAAGATTTTATGTTGATGTCAACTCGACGTTGGTCAAAGGTTTATCTTATTCTGATCTGTGATAGCAAGTTATTTACTATACTTTTCTATCCAATAGTCTGCTCAGGGTCGTAGCTTCAAAAGTTTATGTGTTTTGACTTGTTCAAGAAAATAATTTGAAAACTGCCATGACAAAAATATTTAAGACTTGACTGTACCTTATCAACTTTATTAACTTTTACCCGAGCTTGTTTATTTTTATTGATAAAATTGGGTTAAAGACAAAACAACAAATAATTTCGTAACGAATTTTTATTAGGTACCTACCTTATTAGGTACTACCGATAGTACCTACTACCTATAGGTAAAGTTAAAAATTTTGTCGTGAACGTATATTATATTTACACCAAAAAAATAAAATTTAAATTTAAATTTCGTTCTAAAAAGCGTATTCACAGTCCAGAAAAATACAAGATTAACATTTTATATTCCTAAAAGCTAGCCGAGATATTTTCAAATTGCCTGTCCTAGAAATGAAACTGGATTAGTTTAGTTTCCTCACAGTGTAACTTTTTTGCTAAATCGGTATGGGAGATTTAAGCGTACATTTTACATACACAAAAAAACCGACTCTTTATAGCGTTAAGAAAGAAATTATGAATAAAATATGCTATACCGACCGTATACCATTTTCCTTTTTGTAAGATTAGGTAGGTACTATAAAATATTCAGAAACAATTTCATTTCATTATACAGCGGAGCAGACAAAACCTCTGGCAAATGAGCTTACCAATGTTGTAAAATGTTAATTTTCTATTAGGACAAAGTTAGCCGGCATCGACACTGCGACCCGGGCCACCTCACCGACACATCTTCATTAGCCAGCCCGTAATGTCACTCCGGGGAAATAATATTACGTTATAAACCGCCTTCGCGAAATAATATGCTTTCATAAACATCTGTGTTACTTACCTACATACAGCGAAAAATCACTGTAGGAAAAATAAAATTTTATTCAACAGAAATTATTATGTAGGTACCTCATTTGTTAAAACAGGGTCTGGAGTTTTGAGATAAAAATAGAACAACAAACCCAACATTCTCAGAATGCTAAAACCTAACACTTCCTCTATAAAATCAGTGTAAAATGGAACTTTGGAAGCATGATGTAGCGGAGATGTAGGCACTCTTGAAAGCAGAATGTTTTAACTTTTTGGCCGGATCCGCTGTTGGCAGGGGATCCAGATAATGTCACCATAACAGATTATGTCTTGGCACCGAACAACCACTATGAACGTTCAAGACATCACAAAGAGGTTATATGTGCGTATAGTTTGCTTTCTTCCTACGTTGAAATAATTCGGCTATTTTTCCCATAAAATTGTGATGAATCACAGCGGAAACGTATTCTTCTTTTGAGTATACGAAGCTATTCTCTTTTTTTTAGAGGATTACCGAGGTTTAATTGTTTCCTAAACTATTAACTTTAGCCAAATAGCTGCAACAATAAAAATTTCATCTCTACTGAAACATTTCACAAGATCACTAAAGCCGAAGCAACCGATTCCCTGACGTCACACTAGTAAACAGAACATGTAGATATCACGATACAATCAACTAAAATTATGCATTCCATCTAGTTAAACATCGTTATCCGCACACCTAGCAACCGTCTACCTACTAATGTGCTACAGATGCCGCACCATCACATACATAGGACATTCCAAATAGTTATGGCTACACCTGCGAATACCATCTATAGGTAATTGAAGTAATAAATCCTGGGGAGTGAGCAAATCACGACTTATTGCCTCCACTTCCCGCGGAGACGACAATTAAATCAAGCTGTAAAGGCACGTCAAATTGATCTAACGCTATTCTAAGTAGGTCACACCTGACCACTGTCCAGAATAGTTAGATTCACTAGCTAATATACTCGTAAAGAATGTTCGGCGCGGCGATATTCGGGAAAAATTGCTTTGGAAAATGTTCAATTTACGGTACCAAAAAAGTCACAGAAAAATGTAATCGTCTAGGTATAGTTTACGAAGAATATTTGTAGTAAAAGTGCTAACTCTTTGTGGCACTAATAAGGCATATTGTCGCTTTAAAAAAAACAGATGTTAAAACGAAACTTTGAGACCGCCTTTGTTAAGCAGTGGACTTTCGGGTAGGCCAATTACTAAAAAAAATAAGATAAACAGGCATCCATAATACAGCGAATGTTCGGGCACGGCAAACTCACTGAAAATTCGACACAAAAACCTAGTTGATAGGTTCAAAAACTTATCTCAAAACACAGTTCCATTTCATGTTCCATGAAAGAGATAGCTTGAAGATATATAATGTATGCCAGTCGAGCATAATCCGGTTAAGTGCAAAAGACGTGAATGCTTCCAGGTGTGCGCCGGGCAGACCGCGTATAATTGAGCCCATAAATCCGTGCAAGGCGACTTATGTAGCCGGCCGCGCCGAGACGCGACAATTAAATCATGGAACACCACTAATTACTTGGCATTTTATTAGGCCATTAAGGTCAAATATATTTTCCTTAATTAATTATAAAGAATTGCAAGGTGTGATGGTTTTTTGAATGAATATTTATGAGTCTTTTGAGAGGTCAATCAATTTAGTGGCTTGGGAAATTGTGGATATTAATCATAGAATATTTATTAATTAATGTCGTAAATTTATCATATCAATGTTTCTAAAAAGTGGTCAGAACAATCTGCAAGAAAAGAAACGGAAGACACTCGAACACACCACACAAAAAATGTAATGAATATAAGAATGTCAAATAAATGATGGTAACCGACGTAATGTCACGCGTGTGCAATAAAATGACTTTATTTTCGGGTGCTGCGTCATTAAGGGTTCGCCGCGTCGTAACTCTTGATTTCGCTCGTAACTGTTTATAGCAACGCAACGCTTTAAATTAGAAAGCGGTGGGTACTCATATATTAAAGACCCACAAAAGAAACCTACGGAATACCAGCCAAGATTAAAATGTAATTGCTTCTGTCTCTTATCAGTGAACTGGCAATAAAGCCTGAAGCTTTTAATAACGTGTTACAGGTATGTACCGTCGAAGGTTGAGGAAAATCCTTAGACAGCCTTTTGGCTTCAAAATGTTTTTCGACGAGAAAAAACAAAGCTTTATTGGCTCTTTTTGGTACACCTTCGTCACTGTCAATTAAAGATGCTAAGTTCATCTTAACACCAATAAATAAGAAACTACAACTAAGTACTTAAGAACTTAAAATACTTATGTAAATTATCCAATTTACTGTGTGATGCAGATTTTGGACAACAAATTATGGGACAATAGTAATGAATGTAACTGTGAGCTCATTAAATGCTTTATTTCAATAGCTTAATTGTATTATCGCATAATAATTGGTATTTTGTATCGCTCGGGGTTTGTTAATTATACCTACATAATATTACTGATTTTGTTCGAATCACGTAGGTGACCAGTTGTTTAACTATTTAACATTAATGTTTATTTAGTAATACATTAGGCTTAATTTATGATGTCACATCCGGTGACCTAAATGAAAAACATGACTTTAAGTTGATAGTGAACTAGAATAGATGAAGTTCATCTGATGAATGAATTAACACATGATGATGATAACAATTAACATACGATGAAAACATTAACACTTGAAGAAAAATTTCATTATCATCTTCCTCTTCCTTAGTCGTTCACTCTTGACAGAGTGGTCGTGGTTGATGACTCTCCATTTTCTTTGGCCAAAGCTAGCCCTCGCGATGCTTCTCCACTTATTCCGGTCTTCAGCGTCTTGGAAATTCTGAACTATGTAGGTTTGTGTTGACCACGGATGGTGTTGACGCTTTGATAAGGTCTGTCCAACGCATAGATATCCGGTCCAACGAGTAGGTGACAGACCTCGTGACCGCTTGCCCTCTACTTGTCCCTGGACAACGAGTCATTCCATGGAGTGTTCGTTACGAACCACGTGGCCGAAATATTTGATAATTCGTGTTTGCACAGTCGACGATAATCTCTGCTTGACTTTTAGTTCCTCCCGGATCGAAACATTTGGTCCGAAACGCTGTCCACGGAATCCGCAGCAGTCGCCGCTAGCACCACATCTCCAGTGCATCGATTTTGCGTTGGTCTTTGAGGCGAACCGTCCACGTTTCTGCGCCGTATAGGAAAATCGGGATGACTAGGCTTCTCATTATAGGCGGACTTTTTGATAGCACATCTCCTTCGAATCTCGTCTTCACATCATCCAGTGTTTGTGATAGTGGAACCGAGGTACACAAAGGATTGGACAACCTCACAGTTGCCAACGAAAGAGATGTCAGGATGGTTTAGTTCAGCTCGGTCCACGATCATCACCTTGGTCTTGTCTCTGTTGATCGTTAGTCCGAAGGAGAGGCTAGTTGTCTCTAGACGGGACAACAAGTGTTCCATGTCTTCTCTTGTTTGTGTGAGAAGAGTAGTGTCGTCGGCATATCTTAATTTAGATATCTTCTGACCTTCCCTTGCCTTTGTCCCATTGATCCAGAACGATTCTCATACCTAATACATACCGTGTAGATGTGGAACAGGAGTGGCGAGAGTATGTACCCCTGTCGGACACCAGCGTGTGTATGAAAGCTTTTCGAGTCAACGTCGTCTATCCGAACAGTCACAGTTCCATTTTTTTCCATTATCATCTTAATTTCCCCAAATTAGATAGGAATATCTGCAAAATACATACATAAACAGTCACACACCTTCTTCTCATGGGGTAGGCCGAAAATACACAACGCCACCTGCTACGATCCTTACATACTGCTTTTGCTTCGTTTACGCTCATATATCAGCATAGCTATTCACAAACACTCGATACGCTTCCGTGCCGGATCAAACGTCAATCAATGTCAATCAAAGAGCTGAATGGTGTTAATAATTATGCGTCATGTTCGTGAACGGGCGCCTTCAGTAGGGACTGGTCATCTCTTTGCTGCCATGGCTTATTTTAATTTAATTTAATATTTGAATTGTTTTTTTTTTCGTATTTTCATTACGGACGCTTTTAACGTTCTGCATCGTTCTCATATGCATAATTTTTAACATGAATGATGTAAACAAGACTTTGTAACCACATATTATTTTGATTTAAAAGAGTGTCCATGGAGTTTCTTGCCCGTTCTTCTCCATAGGTACCTACGCTTTGGAATGGGCAACTAACTTCATCTTTCTGACTGACCGACCCCTTGACAATTCAAAAGTGCCTGTAATTGGTTTAATTGAAATAAATGCTTTGAGTTTGAGTTATCGAACGAGTCCTATAAACGCTTCTGTTCACAAATCAGAAACCCGAAAATTTTGACATTAATTTTAAACCAAATAGACGATCGCTATTCTTCACCAGACTAGGCAAATCAGGTTATAATGTGTAATTTTCGATTCGGAAGCCTGACGAATAGAACTGAATAGCTATGCTGGTCAAACACGCACGCCAGTTGCGAGTACTTAATACGCATCTAACCTTTCTAAAGAACATCACCAATAAGGTCACTATGTCCTTCTTGGATGTCCCCTCCCGGTGTTTCCACTCACCTCTGCCAAGTAAATACCTTTTGTCAGCAAAATAGGTTATGTTATTTTAGGCCTGCATCCCGGATAACGTAAAAATAGCATAGGTACCACCAATCCACCCTCCTGTGTCCAAAACTATGTACCTAATTAAGTACCACTTTATGAATACCTAATTATACAGTGGTGTTATCATAGCAACATTTACACGCTAAACCAAATTAAATGGGCCACCTTACCTGGTTCAGGGAGGACACAGGAAACTACACCCAGGGGAAACTTACCGACCATTTCTGTTCACATTTAGATATCGTTATGAATGTAATGTGGTTATATTATTGTGAGCTGTCGTGTAAACTGCGGCAAAATGCGCGTGCTGTTAGATAATGCATAAGTCCGTTTGTCCACCGTCACGTCAACAGGACGTCAACAAGAACGAGATGACGGCGCCGAAGTAGCGATACATACATTTACTATGACCGGGCGTCCACCGCACGTCCGTCAATGGGACGTCACGTTCGATTCGAATAATCTCGTTTCTCGTTGACGTCCCGTTGACGGTGGCGGTGGACAGACGCTGTATAAATCTTCAAGTCGGATATCGTTTGAGGTTATTTCTTTAGGTTAGAAAACTGTAATCCTGCTATTAACATTACGTACACAGCTAATTGTCCTGACTGACTGATCATATCTATATAAAAGTAATACAAGCTCGGTCAGTTAATTAACATTTCAGGCCTAAAAGTGGACGTGTCTATACTTAAATCCAAATATTTGTACATTGATTTATGTGCCAAAACATACATGTTAGAAAATTCAAAAATTACCGAAAGACGACGAAACACATTTTGGTTAGCTACTAGCTTGAGATAGTTTCCTACTTCTGAAATACCAGTACCAGTACCTAGAGTATTTCGTATTATAATCCTTAAGATTTCTACCAGAAACCATGAACGTTTGAACGGAGAGTAGGTATCTTAAGTCTTAACGTGTCGGATAAAGAGAAGTCAGTGCGAAATCAACTGTCCTAACTTGCAAACTTCACCTGTTGCCAAAGTTACCAACTATTCCAACTCAAGCGAGATAACATTAAGTAATATTATTACAGTTGTTGCTATTTTTCTGCCACATTCTGTAACAGAATTACTTGCATGATTTATGGCACGTAGCTTCCTTTGTGCCGATTGGCCGCTCATGAATCTCTGGGGATGGAATGATATGTTAGTATTGGCACCCTCAGGGATAGTAAACGATAGTTTAGGGGACCCTAAACTGTGCTAACATAATAAAACGGTGGTTTAAAAAGAATTAATGAAATTAAATAAACATTAAAATATGTTCTAAAATTTCAGGCCCATTCAAAGTTATTTCACAATCCACAAAATTTTTAATTTCCGGCCTAAAGTACTATTACACAACCAAAAACTATATTCGGCAAAAACAACGCGTTTCGAAATGGTCGGCAGTCGGTTAATGTTTAAGATAGAGAGGCTTCGAGGAGCGCGTCCGGTTTCCGGCGCCGTCCCTCCGACGATTCAATTTAGTCCGGTCCGCGACAAACTCCATTGATTGTTTCGATATTCCGGTCACAAACGGCGGAAACTCTAACAATTTTTCTAGTTCTGTAAGGACAGATTTTTATTATGTTTAGTTGTTATACGCGTGGCCATGTTCTTAGTCTCTTACGTGTGCCTATTGTGTATAGACAATAAGTAAACTCAATCATGCTCGTAGAAAAATCATATTGTTGTCTTTTACACAGGATAATATACAACAAGGCGGAAAATATGACGTAACGAACTTAAATATGGTTGAACGGGGTAGATAGATCTTGTACATAATTATGTGACTAATCCACATCTTGGTATCTTATGACATGAATTAATAAATTATGAAAAAAAGAGGCAGAACAAGGTGGCTCAGTGAAAGAAAAATATTTTACGATTCCATTTTCAAAACAGGTAAATCAAACATGACAAATAGACAAATTCGTAAAATAAATAGAACAAAACTATCAAGGCTGTACCTCGAAAATAATCCATACAACTAAGCGAGCGAAAGTGATGCAATTAGTTTTGAAACGCAAAAGAAGAAGATGGCTATAATGTACGTGCGCTTGGAATAAAACGACGTATGTGGCAAAACGTATTTACTCCTTTTTTAACAAAACAAATGAATTAAATTTAAAACTACTTTGAGTAAACTTTGATAAGATAATTCTCTATGTTTTAAAGAAATTCCAGTGAATAACTCTTAAGCGTTACGCTGTGATGTCGAAAAAAGTAAAAAATAGATATAACTTTGCAATTTTTTTGTATCGAGAAAAAAACATTGAATCATGTATTCCTTTTACATAATACTAGACCATAGTCAAAAAACATATATCAAAATGTTAATTCCCTATTCCACATACTAAACAAATTACACGAAATAGAAAACCAAATTGTTTTCAATATATAACCTTAAATGTAGAGTACCTTTTATTTATTTTAAACTTTGTCCGTTTTACAGCTTTGTCTGTTTCCGGAAAACACGCTTTTCTAGGTAACCTAACGTTGTTTGTCATCCCTCGCAAATCACAATAAATGCGAAAACTTTGTGATTGAATTGTTCAACGCGAGTTCTGCTTACCAATGACCTGGCTATAGGTACCTACCATAATATAGTTTATTTTATATCCGGAGAGAAACAAGTTGTCCCCCACATACGCTCGCTTTCCGCCGGCGCCGCACGGGCACAATACACAGAGCCTTCAGTGATTTAGTTTTATTGTCATGCACCCTCCATTCGCTGCGATATGCATCCAGATTATTCACGAGAAGGTGATATTGTTGTTTTAATATCAGTCTTCGAAACCCTCCGTCAACTTAGAATATCTACATAATATGCAAAACGTCCCAAATTGGGGTCATTGCTGTATGAAATCTATTTAGTCGTAAAGGTGACGTTTGATAAACTTGTAACGATGTCCCTGGCACTCATCCGTGACGAGGGATGATAAAAGGGTCATGGCACAACCTTCACGTGAGTACAAGCGGTTTACCTCGCATTGTAATGTGCCCTCCGCGCTGGCCAACTCCTTTGAATAGTAATTTCATAGACGCCACCCCTATTATTAAGGGTAGTATAAACCCGACTACTAGTCGCCGTCTCAGCGGGTTAAACAGACGAAGAGAACCTTTAAATTAGATGCTTTGTGCATTGCAGTCGTTTCGTGAGCGACTGTGCTATTTTGTCAGCGATCCTTTTATCTCTGCTGCGATATCTGTGTTAATAATATTTGAGCTTGCTGCTGCTGCATAGTCTGAGCTCTATTAAAAAGTGAACGTTTCACAACAAAATCGTTTAAAAAATTTCTTACGGAAACGAGTAGATGTATCGGGACCGTCATAAAAATTGTTCCGCCGAAATCATAAAACGATCTTCTCCGTCGATGAATCGAGGCTGTTAACCCATATCGCGCGAAACGGCCACCACTCCATCCGGGGACGATCTTTGGGCGAGACGTGACCGAACGGGCCAATAAAATCTTTCCGAAACGCTAGCTGGTCCTATGTTGTAAAAATCGTCGGACGTGACAAAGACGAACCGTTGATCCTCCGCCGACCTGCCCCGTCGCCGCAAACTGGAATGCTGATACGGAAACGAGTTTCAGTGTTTTTCTTTATTTTCTTTCGTTGCGATTGAGCTTTGTGTGAACTCCCTAGGTAAACAAATGAAATAAAGAAAACAAAATTGAGAATCTTGTGTTGTTATCATACACACAATCTATAGACATGTATACCAATAGGCATAAAGTACCTACATTATAAAGAAAAGGAACGAATGTATTTCTCAAGTCGTATTTTAAGGAAAACCTTTGATTCGAGCTGAGCCACGAAGCTCGGGATAAAATAAAGCTGGAAGTTGGTTGGTAATAATTGTGGAGCTACGCATGGCGGGGCTTGGTTCGAAGAGACATTCCGATGGCGGATAACAATAAAACTAAATCATCGGGAAGTTATCTATCTCCGTAGTCGACGGGCCCGGAAAGCGAACATGTGCACCAAATGTATTACACGGGATAAGATGTTAAATGGTGCAGCGTCAATGCTACTGTTCCTAATTTTGTTTCCTCCTTTTGTTTCAGTGTTTGCTTTGGGTCACTAATATGTGGATTTATTTGCACGTCTACCTACTTGATACATTGCCTGTGCGTTGAACGAAACTTCTATAATTCAGCTATTTTACTTTCGCTTTACCGTATTAACTAACTAGACAGAAGAGAGACTTAGAAAAAAATTCTTAAACAAACTAAAAATCATTTTGAAATCAGCTAGAACAAAAAAAAAGAGACCATAAAAAGCTAGAAGTTAATAATGTAGGTCTTAATTCAATACCAGCGAAAGTTGAAAAGAAATTTTATTAAAACAAAGTTTGAATATCCCCAAATTCGACGGAAAGCCCTTATCTAGATTCAGGTTTCGATTAGGTACGTAACAGGCCTTCGGATATATTTCTGTAGGGCTAATGAGGCTCGAATATGATCGATTGTCTACCTCCCTACCTGGTCTTTAGGGTGGCAAATTGTGTCGTGCGATAAAAATAATATCAATAATGTCGTGTACCTATATGATATTTACGCAGGACGACATTTTGCAAATTACCGATCCCATTAACTTTCCATTAGGGATAATTGGGGCTGGAAATGAAGACGTATTTATTTATTATAACATTTTATTTTTTTCAAAGTATACATTTCAAGGGACTTGTAATCCAACTTAAGGCAGGAAGATTTTAAATTAAATTTTATGATATGTAGTTTATTAATTAATTTTCAAGTCAGGTTCTTAACGCGGGTAACTTCATTATGAACCCTAGCTGCTCTGCAACGAACGTCAGTCAAAGCAAACACGATCAAATACTTTAGGTTATTAGCCTATCGTCTGTGACAAGAAAGTCACGTTTTACAGCTCAATCAACTCTCATGGTTTGCGTGATCAGTTGAGAAAATCATACAATATTTTTTCAGATCACGTAAAACGGTAAAAGCAGTAAAGGGTAGTACTAATTTAAAAAGAAACGGACAATGCCCTCAAATTAAGCGAAAAAGTTAACTTCTAAATTCTTTATACAAAACTTTCATTCCACGTAACAAAAGAAACCGGATTCTACCGCGGATCCAGCCAGGCAGATATAAATGAGCTGGTCAGCTTTAATTATTGCCGAAATTAATAGTTAGCAGATAACAGCGCTAGTTACGTTTTCTCTCTCTAATAAATAACGTGCGTCGGACGGTTCTCGTCGATAACTTAATTCAATCTGGCCTCCCCTCGTCATCTGGCTCACAATATGCTTCCACAAAGAATTGTTAGGTGATGAAACGCGACTTTTCCCTTCCACCTATACACAAACATGTCTATTCTCCCGATGAATTATTTCATTGGAATATTTTCATATCGCGTATTTTTCTTTCCTGTTTTTTTCGTTGGTAATTTTTCTGTTGTATTGTTTTTATAAATGGGTTTACATGCTTACTTGCATTTTTATAGACGGAAGGTCGCGTAAAGGTAGGCATTGTATTGAGAAAGCAATATTATTTTACCTTGTTTCAGTCAACAAGCCTTGTAAAATATAAGAGCCTCTCAAAAAGGACTTAATTAAAATTCAGATGAACATTTTGATCTTAGTCACGCTTTCAGTTAAATGCAGAAATATTTGCATACTAGGACGTACAATGTAAATTTTAATAAAACTTTTGAACGATTGAAAAACCCACATGTCAGCGAGCAGACAGAAATAAAAGAGCTTTTTCCACTGCCAATATGAAATATGAAGCTAACTGCGTTCAGACTTGGACGCCAGGCAACTCTTACTCATCTTCGAGCTACATTGAACTGCAAAACTTTTAAATGCTAATAACAATTCTGTGGCCTTAGTGTGAGTTTTTTCGACTCACGTTCGATTGCGAGCGCGTTAGAATTTTGTATGGAAAATTAGGTTTCTCCTAGTGACCACCAGGTAGCGCTATAACTTTTTCTCATATATAAAAATGAAACGTGCTCGCAATCGAACGTGAGTGAAAAAATTCACACTAAGGTCACTGGTTATTTCTGAGTAACCTTACAATTTCATACTTATAAATTGAATAGGTACCTACAACAGGTTTATAAAAAATGCAAATCGTTTTCAAAGCTTATCAGTCCTGTTACCTAAATACTTTGCCTTGTAAGCTTGGAGGCCCATGTCACAGGCCAAGGTTTCATTTTTTAAATTTAATTTTGTTCTGCTGACAGAAACGCGGGTTTTGGTGGTCATCGTTCAGCCCAGGGTCACACGGGACAATAACTGTGACTCGTGTATTTTGATTCCACCTCGTCATCTCGTTAATTACTGATCGTGTGGCACACCAATGTGTTAGAACGTTCAATGAGCTTTTGTGTATGGAAACTGACAATTTAATCGAACGAACGTAGGCTTTTGAATTAAGTTTTTTTTTCATGTCTTTTTCGCTGTAATCGCTAACGTTAATTGCGTAAGCTTTTCGCGAAATCCATGAGCATTAATTTCAAAATAAAATTCTGAAATGTTTATTTATTTCTACTACAAGCAAATGACCTACTTGCAAATAATTTCCCAAACTCCTGTTAGAAAAAAAAACTATTGTCTTATTTATTTAAAACCTGCACCTCACCTTTGTCATCTACTAAATCTTTGGATCCATTAAAACGGGGAACGTACTTGAAACAAAATAATTTACCGGAGAATGGAAGTGCGGGATTTTCTGAAATCAAATGGCCGTGTCGAGGAAGCCTTCGCGTTTCTTATTCAATTTGAAGCGAAGACGGCGAGGCTCGGGGGCAACTACTAGGCCGAAACAAGTCTGGGTGTAATCCCTCAAATCCAAATTAGATTTTCTTTCACTGCCTCTCACTATTGACAGGTTTCCGACATCGGGCGTTGTGCTCCGTGTCTCGACGCTCGGCTTAACTTTTATCCTTACCATACCTCTGTAAGACTGCGACTTGCGACTAATTGGAAAAAAGTAGACGACATTCTACAAATGAAGTTGATAGTGTCCATCGAATAGTGTCGGATTGGCGGCATTGTTGGCGTTGTTTTCAAACTGATTGGGATTTTAAAGCAATTACCTATTGTTTGTTGATTAGGCAGCGCATGCATTTAATCGTGTTTATGTTAATAAAATTAATTTAAAAAATGCTGATCCTAGCTCAACCTGCGTTGTTTTAAAGCACGTTGCAATATTTCAATCTAAGTACTAACGAGGGAGAACTCGCCTAATTAATCAAATAAAATTAACAATTAATTAACTAAAACAAATAAGTCCCTAACATAATAAATTTAAACATTAAACCCAAAACACGACTAACAAGCAAAAATACTAGCACAAAATTAAATTCATACGTGTATTATAATTGGCTATAAATTTTCATTGAACAAATTTTAAGGGGTACACGAAAATGAAAACGCGTCGTTACAAGAAGAAACAATAAAATAAAACGCGACGGTAATGAATAGGCTGTACTAATATTGGGCCAGATTTAACAGGGTGTAAGTCGATAGAGGGACAGGCGATGTGGCGTGCCGCGGGCCCGTGAGGCGGCACGCAGCTATATAGACATCACTTACAAAGCCCTACACTTGTTCTATATAAATATTTGATACAATTAATACGCACGCGTAAGCCTAATTGCTCGTTGTAAGCCGCTTGTTTTGTATGTTGTGCAATGTGTCTTTTCGAAGGTTTATGCAGAATATTTCTTCTGCAAGTACCTGTTCGTGGCAATAAAAAATTATATAGCTTCTGCCCACGACTTTATACGCGTAAAATCCTTTTTCCTCCGACCCACCCCGTCGCATCGCATCGCGTTCTTTCTAACTCTTTTTCTTTTTGCACGGCTCCTCCTTCTCCTTGCGTGATGTTAAACAACCTATATAGCCTTCCTCAAGAATTGGGCTATCAAATGCAACAATATTTTTTCAGATCCGACTGGTAGTTTCAGCGATTATTTCAAACAAACAAACAATCTCTTCAGCTTTATTATTAGTATAGTATATAGATATTGAGTGATTGCATTGAAGCAAGTAAGATGACCCGTGTAACCGGACTTAAAACAGAAAACATTTTATACTATTTTCCGAATTGCTCATAACACACAAGAAAATTACCTGTATCATTGCAAATATCATCATGAATCTTCAGCCTATGTTCTTATTTAAAAGCAAATAGAATAAAGAGCGTATCTAAACAAATCCCGTAAAACGCTACGTAAATGTTCGTATTTTCGCAAAGTTAATACATGTTTCAGTTCGGAAAACAATTTTCGTAAATAAATTCTCCTTTTTACGATCCGATATAACGAGTTCATTCTCCTAAAGTAAGGGTCGTCTGACATGCATCCCTCAAAGAATTAAATTGAATATGAGAGGAAATTACACGGGTTCATATCAACGCCGTCTCTTGTTCCAATCGAATTTCCCTCTGAAAACAATGCCGAAACGGAAATTAAACCGATGTATGAAAATAACTGAAATCTTCAAATGGACGCAGATTTATGTTTTTAGGTTTTGAATTTATATGGATTTAATCAGTTTTGGTATTGTTATTCAATGAATATTGAATGATAATCGTTCATTCAGCCGTTTATCTGAAAAACGTACCAATATTAATTTGCTCAAAGCCATTAGCGAGATGTTTATCAAATAACTATGTTTCTGACAGCAGTAATAATTTAATACCTAATACTTTATTTTTATTCATTTTAATAATAAAATTGCATGGGAGGAATAAATGAATATTTTGTGCTAGTAAGTTTCAGTACGTTTGCAGAAGATCGGGTGTTGTTCGAGAGCTAAGTGATTGTAAGTGGAGGCGAGTTCTGGCGCCTGGCCGGAAGTCGTTCCCACGTGACGGACGCCGGAAGTGACGGCGCGCGCCGGATCGCGTTCCTTCGTTATGTCGCCTTAGCATCACTCTCTAGAGCCTTTTATCCGAGGCGTATTCAATAGACTCCATACTTGTGTCTGGGAAACAGAGGTAAATTGAGGTATTACATTTGTATTTGATGTATGTTACTACCGGGAAGATTACGGTGTGTATTATATAGAAAATATTCCGAACCAAAGGTCTGATGAAGACATAATAGTGACAATATTGTTGTCTTTTCGTTAGTCTGTTCAACTCTTGATAAGTATTATAATTAAATCAAATTTCTTATTCTAAATAACTGCGCATTTTCATCTAGTTGCTGAAGCAATTTCTTAGATAGCCGTTTCAATTATACTGAGATGTAGAGACATCAGGGATTTAATAAAATATGTGACTGTCAGTGTTGCAAAATATGCTATTTTTCATGGAGAATATATTTCTGTGTCAAGCTTAAATGTTCTTATCATAAACATGATCATTCAGAACGTAGAGACAACGAGCGATATTTACTGGCAAGAAAAAAAATGGCTGGTATAATTTTATTTCTGTAGTGTGTAGTTTTCACAAAGAGGCACTTCCAATTATTTATTTAGCAGGTGTATCGTCTAAGAAAACAGCCCTCCTATTCAAAATAAATTTTGTTTAAAAACTACAGGGCTTGCAAAAAAAAAGTGACGAAATGAAGTAGTTTGGCACTGACAAAATGTTGAGTAATACGGGTTAAAGTGCGTCGTTGTTTTTGTAATGCCTTTTCTTATGACTGGCCCTAACGATTATTCGTCCCATTGTGAGCGGCAGGACGCTGCCAAGACCCCGCGGAGAAAGAGCTAAACTTACAAAACTTTCCGACTTGTTCAAATAGCCAGCTTTTGTTCGAGAGAGACTTATTGTTCGGGACAGATTGCTGGGGATCAGCACTGTGAGACATATTCCGTTTTTTCGTAGTAACAACATTGACTGTTTTTTTTTTTTTTTTTAGTTTTAAGGGATTTTGTAGGAAATTAAATAGACAAGGGGTTAATTAATTTCATAGATGAAGAACCGTTTGCGATATTATAACAAGAGAATAAGTGATGAATAAAAAGTTATTTTATTTCTGAAACCGACTATTAATATTTTGCTCTATTTCCGACAGTCATTTAATAAACACATTGAGTCAATTATCTATTTAAATAAAGCAGAGCTACTAGTGCACTAAGTATTACTATAACGGGGACTTTAATTCAGACGGTTGTAAACCACAGCAAAATACTTCGTTCTTTACTTTTTTTCCTGCATCCGAACACAGCGCACTGTGCGACGCGGTCGCCGGCGTCTCGCCGTCGCCGTCACGGGCCGGTTACCGACAAACCGACCCGGAGCACCCCAGAGCTAAATCTTTACACACTTTACAATACTGCTGCCCTTTTATTGGCCCGTGTTTATAGCGTCGTAATTAATTAATGAACTTTCAAAATTATCATTGTTCAGTAATTCATTTTAGGGAAAACGCAATCAGGATTATGTCAGAAATGGGAAACATAAAACTGCGGTCACCAGCCGCCATTAAATATGACCTTACCGATGCCTACACTGTAATTATCTCAAATGAATCATTATTATTTAAACATGATCGTAACATAGAGTATCAAATTTTCAGCTCATTTATTTTTAAAACGTAATAGGTACTGTTTTCTATTTTACCTGTACAGCTGTAAATAGATCGCTTTATGTTACCTCGTATGTCAGTTTATTAAAAAATGAAATAAGTCTCTGTCAGCTCTTCCTATCGGTATCCGAGAAATTTACATTTTAACAGCGGGCCCACAGTCACAATGGCGTACGCGATGCGCTCAACGATATTTATTTTTGCTTATAAAGAAAAGCATATTATCCCATATAACTCTGAAACGTGTAGCAATATATTCAGTAATAACGAAATAATATGTTTTGCGAGATAGAATTCATATTTCATAAGCACTCATACGCATAAGATATTACAGAGAGAGCTGTACTGCTTTTTCCTTTATTTCATAGTGAAGATAACGGGTAGCAGCCGATACGAGGGAGCTAACTGACTCCGCGTCAGCCTCCTTCAGATTCATTCCCTAACATTTGCGTCGCATAATATTTCACGGTGGGAGCGACAAAATTTTATATGCATGAAGACAACCGGATTTTATTCGGACATATGGAGGCAGTTTATTTTATTCCAACGAAGCCATATGCACTTACGTGTCTATAAATATGTTATTGTAATATTCCAATATTGTAGCGACAGCGTTTTATCACACAGACATTAAGTACGCTCGCAGCGCCGCGGAAAGAACTTAATAAGTTATCTAGTTCGCGAAACCTTCACGTTTTACTTTATAATTTTATGAGTTGAAACACATTTAATATTTGATAGTAGCGTCAAGTTTACAGACGCCATCAGTACAACAGTAAAGTGAGCGTATTAAACGATATTACTAATTCAATAGTTGGTTCCAACGTCTGTAAGTGTTATGGCGCCTATAAAAAGCTCATTTGGGCCCCGGTTTAATGATCACATCTCCGACACGTTGTGAACCGCAACACGGAGCTGTTGCTGCTGTATTATTAAGAACCTCAAATTAAATATCATATTTTACCTTAATGCCGTAATTCGGTGCACGCCTCTTATAACAAAAACATTCTTCTAAATCCGGCGAGATTGTATTAACATAACCGCTTTGTTAAATGGAGTCAAGATAATTTGTGGACGAAGTTCGGCCTGTAATACCTCGCAAATTGCCGGATAAGACTGTGTGAGACAACTGTTAGTTTTAATTAAACTGCTGGTTGCGCTCGCGGGGAGTCCTCGGAATGAGAAAATTATTCTAATCTTATAAGCCTGTCGGTGGCCCAGAGCTCGGCTCGGAATTAATATCATGTGGGTCGGCCTGCTGACGTGCCCCGCTCCTAACACATTCGCAACACCGTTCTAATGACGCGAGGTGCGCGAACCGAACATGAAAACCTACGACGAACGTAGCTCTTAAGGCGATTTGTGGAGAACGTCTGTTCAATTTAATGAAAAGTATAAAGCCACGACGAAATCACCGGAATGAGATAATCTGCGGTATCAATTTGAGGGGAAACGTGGTAGGGTGTCTTGGGAGAAGTATTTCATTAGACGTCGCGGCCGGTCGCGGCGAGCACCTGTGCTTCCAGCAGCCGGCGACTCCCTTGCTCGCTGGCCACGTTAAACTTTTGAAATAAAATTAATCCAAACTTTTAATTCCAAGTCTGGAAGTAACAGTCAAAATTATTAGTAATAAAAATCTTTTTTATGTCAAAATGCATATCTAGCTGCACTAATAGTAGATAAGTACCTCGAGGGTGATTGTCTTCCGACCACGCTATGCAGAATTATTGCTAGCGTAGTTTAGTGAGTCGGACCGCTTGTCAAACTTTGGTAATTTAACTTCAAAACAGGTTCCTGTCGGTGTACCAGGGCCGAACATTTGTTCCACCGCGTTTGGGATGTAGCCTGCTCTATGACAATAACATCAAAGACACTTCGATTGAAAATATTGAGTACGGTTTGAACGCTCTCGCTTCATGTAAGTTTAATGTAGCGCTTGATCACTATAAAAGAAGCTGTAAAGTTTGTATCATTACGTTATTTTTATAGACGTTCATCGTGTAGAAGATGTTAAAAGTAAATTAAAAGAACACACATTGCTATCGGAGAGCCACACATCGTAAAGTGTGTTCTTCATCTTTAAGATGATTATATTATTTGTCTAGAATACTGACTGTGCCATTTTTCAAAGGGATCCGGTAGGAATCGAGTTGTATGGAACCTTCGCCACTGTAGTAGCTACCTATTACTTGTTAAACGTTTTCCTATCTCCAAGTCTAGTCGATTTATCTGTCACAAGTGCTGTAATAATCTTTATCCAGCGGCTGACCCTCACTGCCCCTTACAGGTTTTATGAATCTATTTCAAAACTTATCCATATCCTTTCTATATAGGTCAAGTTACCAGACCAATTGGAACCTATATTATTGAAAAGTATCTTCTTAAAGCCAAGTAATTTATGTTTTTCTGTCATGTAAAGAAGATTTATTTTATACGTGTAACGATAAAAAAGAAAATAAATTCCACAGTTGTAATAGACCTAAGTTCTAATTTTATTTCTCTTTGTTAGCAACAAAGCGGTAATACTGAGTAGATTTGTGACTGCACAGAAATACAAAGTATTACAGTAACATATAACAATTTTATCATATTAGGTAGGTATTCGTATGAGAAAGTCTAGAAGCCGACCCGAACAGCGCTGGAAAAAGGATTTACGGGTGTATATCTAAGAATAAGATATAATATATTTATGTGGTAACGTCATGAAAACACAAAAAACCTTGACACGGTAGAAGATCGCACAATGTTGTACACTGGTTTCTCTTCAACACTCGCTTCAATTGATCTCGTTGCGCAGACGCGGCCAGCTGGCTACGCACACGCTACGAGTGTGCTACGTAAACGCATTCGGCTGCTACGCAAATGCAACGATGCCATGTTGCGTTACTTACGCGGTCAGCTTGCTACAGACGCGTGGCGAGCATGCTTCTCAATCGCTATGACTTTGCTACACACATGCTACGATGTTGCTACGTTCACGCGTTGAGCCTGCTACGCACAAGGCTATGAACCTGCTACGCAAACGTTACGAGTCTGCTACGGACACGCTACAAACCTAATACGCACACGTTACGAGCCTGCTACACGCTCGGGTCGATCGATCAGGTTACACTTGCCGCGGTTGGTTCCGTACCATCATGTTTTTAAATTTTCATCGGCGAGGCCTATATTCACCAGAGAATTTTAACACTGTGCACTGCGGTGTAGAATATTGCAATTTTATGTCAGCGCCATCTCTTGACCGATAGTGGAACTAATGTAACTTTTGTTGATGATTTCTGAAAAAGTGTGCAATTTAGAGACTTCGTTTTATTTTTCCTGTAATCTTTACATAAACTTCTATCACATAGAATAATTTCAGATTTTTCTCTTTAACGGTATTTTTTTTTTAATTTTTCATCAATGTCAAAAACTATGCGGCCTAAAAAAAAAAAAAAATGTTTGAGAATGTGCCAACTGCGCTCTTTCATATGATATCCGACATGCCCTAGTAGCCCCACTTCGAATTTTTCAGACCCCTTTTCAGTCCCTTTTGCAAAAAATATACAATAATTTTATTTCTTTCTTATTTGCAAAATAGTTGGGCAAACGTCATCTAACACTATTCCAAATTTCAAGTTGATAGTATTAGTAGTTCTGGAGATATCCAGCTGTGACAGACAAACAGACAGACTTAGTCTCACCATTTTGGTATGGAACCCTAAAAATCAATAAGTAACTCAATATTTATTTAACCAAAACTATTGTTTATTGTACAAGATACACCCTAACTGGAGCCTTTTTGTTCGGTTGCCCTGTGACGGAGTTCGGTGAAGTTTTTCAAGTTAGGCAAGGGCTTTTGTCGTGACGCTTCGGGTGTAGAGAGTAAAAGCGGCAACATGAACGAACCTTTTGTCATAACCCACAGACTGTGAATTGATAATGGTTGTATAGTATTTGTTGTGTTTTGTGCTGTTGACCCCAGTGTGTGCACACATTGTGTTGTGGGACACAGGTAGAT
The DNA here is from genome assembly GCA_948474745.1 of Oligia latruncula. Classification (NCBI taxonomy): domain Eukaryota; kingdom Metazoa; phylum Arthropoda; class Insecta; order Lepidoptera; family Noctuidae; genus Oligia; species Oligia latruncula. The sequence goes on from OX419688.1 coordinate 10,469,401, forward strand.
AAATAGGGTGCCCACTTTATTTAATTGCATTTTGCTTCGTTGCCGAAAAACATGGGTTGTTTTCACTCAGATATAAATAATGTTATTATTTTAATGTTTATTTTTTTATTCATAAAAATTACCTTTGAAGCGATATTCAATTATGTATATACCTATTACAATGTAAGTCCTAAAATAATGGAACAGCCAACCTATTTCTGTGACTAACTGGTTCTGTAATCAGGCAAAGGCTACAATACAACATTTGCGTAATAAACTGTTCCAATATCGTATCGCGAGCCGCGCCATCAATCCTCGTACAGACGCCGCAGTTACCTGTCGCTTTTAAATCATATGAAACAATTTGTACAAACAAAGACGCGGTCGCATAAATTTGTTTTACGCAGCTCTGCTACGTTCGCCGAGCGACTAATTAGAACATAAATCTGTCTTAATACAAATCCGTACTTTTTACGACAGAATTCCGTGTCCGTATGAAACTTGCACGCTGGTACGCTGCTGGTAATGTTTTCACACGTCTACCTCTCACAGTTTTATTCTGAACTTAACAAAACTGTACGACACACTCATTCTAATTACAAAAGAATTTAAATACTAGCGTTGCTACTGGAACGAAATAGTCGCGTAGTGTGAACAGTTAGGTACTTACCGTGTAGGTAGTTCAGTTACAGTGTTACTGATTGCTACATTATTTCAAAATAGGGTTTCTCGATACCTACTACCTACTGTGGTATAGTAATTTTTTTCTAGGTGAATCGTCATCACATATTATAATAAAAAAATTTTAATACAAAATATTGTTGAACATTTTTAAAAGAGTAGGTGGTGTTCCTTGCCCATTTGATTCTTCTCCATATGAAACTACGCTTTGGAAGGGGCGACTATAATCAATTGTAAATTTTGACGTTCAAAAGTGCCTTAAATGTCATTGTGCATAATTGATCTAATGATTTTACTTTATCTTTGATGATAATTTTCTTATTTCGTGCTAATAATAACAGCTAATTTTGTTAGTTAGTTTTCACTCGAAGATGCGCTTAGAAATGATGGAAGGTTTTATTTTTTTTAATGTTCACCAATTTAATCACGAATGTTATTAAATTACATTATTAAAATAATAAATAATTAACGAACCTAAAAGTTTATGAGATTATTTTCTTAAATTATTTTGTAAATAAATATCTAATGATCGTCTAGCTTACATACAAGAAGTTATATTTAAGTTCTCTCGTTCATTTTCTTGATGTATTTGCGAAGGCTCCAGTAAAAGTGAGAAAAAATAAAATCTGAAATTCGTCGGGTAGATTCGGATTTTATTATTTAACTTACCTTTAACATAAGTTTTCGATGGCATTTATATTTTCAGAGAGAAAGTGGAGTGATACGTTTTTTTTCATCAAGCTAAAACGTTGCAAGTGGTAAGTATATTTGTCAATAGGCAAGCCGAACTTTTTAATACGATGTACGTTTTATATTCAGGGCAGATGTACACGAGCGTGCGTTATTGCAGCGGGGTGGGATTTATGACGGTGCTCATTTTAAAAATAAAGCTATTCCTTCTAAAATATTGTCATATCTGCTTTAAATTTTTCACTTTATACGCCCCGTAGGCCACATTACAAAATGTCGACCGGGTAATATGAGTGAACGCGTGAATTTTTGATTTTAATTTTATTGTCGCTTCCATTTCTGAATTCTACGACCCGATGCTTTAAATACATATTTTATTTTATGGATGTCCAATTTGCATTCCTTTATTTCATGGTCCTGTGTTTTCGAGAATAAAATACAGATTTAGTCAGCATCATTTCGTGGTAGTCAGAACTTTAGTTTTATAAACAAATGCTTCGACCCTTTAATTAAAACGTAATCCTTTTTATTGAGACACCAGTTTTTCTATAGAATTATTAAATTTTCTGATAACAATGAAAATGTCGACCAGTTCATCACTTTACAAAATATCTATGAGCAACGCAAAGTTCAATTAAAAATAAGTAGCTTAGTAAACATGCCCACAGTTTTTAATCTAAAAAGAACGCCCATGGGCTACTAATCTTTTTAAATTAGATACGAATTTTCATTTACTTTCGAACTGAGTTTCTTTTCTGATAGCTACTTACTTAAACAAATTAAACGCGTACATCATATTTATGTTGCAATATAGAGCAAGTTAAGATATCTACATATTTATTATTCACACGTGTTGTTTATTGTACAGACAGCAATGTAATTGAATAATCACAGAGTTTGTAAGCTGTAGCCTGTAGTTGATTAACTTGTAATGTGTAGGTATAATATTAATAAGAGCAGGCAGTAGTTAAAGCTAGATAATAACCAGGAGCTAGTTATTATTACTATGGCAAGAAACATAAAAGGGGAGCACGTTCTGTCGTAAACCATCTAATGTTTTAATTCCTGTTTACTTATTTTGTTTATTACACTCTCTCCATAAAGGCTGTGCAGGTGTAAGTATTCTCACGAAGCAATTAACGTCCAAGTTGAAGGGTTGCTCTTGAACCTCAAAAAGGAAGCAAAGAAAAACAGTAATTTGGTCTTAGCCATTATTTTGTTGTTTCCAAATGTTTTTTCGCTCAAGGTATGAAAATAAACGTGTAACCTCATTACGACTTGGTCGTAACTTTTGGCTCTGTTCTTCACCTAAATACTTTCGTTATTTTTTCTTGTGGGTTTTTTAACAGTAGTGTGCGCTAGCCGAATTAATGCCGCGTGTCATGAATTTCTGTAGGAGGTCATAGAGCGACCGCGAAGTTAGCGCATGCAGTTGCGGAGTGGGCCATAACTTTACACGCAACATTAAGTTGGGACGCAGTCGCGACACGAGCTCTAATGGGAACTAGGCATTGTTCCACTGGATAAGACTGCTCTTTTTAATCTGTGTCTGTGTTCATACCTACATGCCTTTTTCAAATGGATCGTTTGTTACATTCTCTTTGAAAAAACTTTTCAGTTGCTCTTTGTTTTACATTAACGTGTTTCTGATATCATGATTAGTTCAGATTTCAGACACGTTCTAAATAATGTTATTAGAGGGAACATGGCCTCACGACTAGGTGTAATTGACTTTGGTGTGTTCAGCGTCAGCAATCTCAGCACAGTAGGTTCTTACAAAATTATTAGTTAACTTAATTCATCTATTGATTGATTTACTTAAGTTGTCTTATTAAGATAAATAGCTAGCCACAAAGAACCTTCTATTTGAAACTTACCTAGGGATATAATATAAACTACTTACATAATATGGCAAAACATAAAAAAATTATTGTTTTCAGCTGAACAGCTTGTATTTACCTACGGCAACACTGTTTTACATAGTCATTACCTACCTACATTTGAATTACATAGACATTTATAGTAATTTATACCTAACACACAAGATTCATTTTATAAACCTATTTTCGAAGACTTGGAACATAAAGTTTCTTATGAAAATTATTTGAAACATCCGATTTTAGACATTAACTCGTATAATTCATGTCTAAGTTCGTTACAGGTACAGGAGCGATCGTTTTTACTGTTCATGTTGCTGTAATTTATTCACAGGCAGAACACGATCCGACCCTAACAAGATACATTAAGAAAATTAACGTTTGACTCAGTTCTCTCTTTTGACACGGAATTCCTTGATTGGCCTGCTTACGTTACAGAAATTTGATTTCGTGTCTGCTATAAAAATAGAGGGAATTAATTATATTTTCGTAGAGCTCTATGTTTCGGGGAGGTTTTAAAAATATTCACTGAGTACAAAAATGTCTGAGCGCTACGAGGGGAAATGCATGCACTTATTGTCGTGTCATCACCTTTTTAACAACAGCAAAACACAACGTAAAAAAATGTGATAGAAGAGACTACTATTCTCGATAGCTCACAAAAAAAATTCTCCTTTATGAATATTTCATCACTATGAAAACGTAATTATCAAGTCGCTATTATACTTATCATAACACAAGTTAGATCTTACTTTGAGTACCAGAGTTCAAAATACGCTAGTTTAAAGAAAATCTGGTAATACAGTTCTTAGCATATCATAGTTACTAGTGTTATTGTTCACTTTTTTGCGAAAATAAAGAATTATTATTATATCTAAGTAGGTAACTTGTAATATAAGTAATAACTTGATCTTTTGCTTTTCAAGAGACTCACAGGTATTAAAGGTCATTTTAAAATAGGCGATACGTAAAGATTAGTGAGTGTAACGAAACAGTCCGTGTCCCGACGGGCTATCGTTTAAACTAAGTGGCTATAATTCGCAGGAGTTTGCCCTGTGCCGCCGCCGCCCGGCCGTGGGGAATCGCGCTCCAGCGCACTGAATTATTTCTTACACATGAAGGTACATAATAGTAATCCCTCACCTTATTCTAATTTTTCGTAACATCTGTTGTGCCCCGGGTCTGTCTGCATAAGAAATACTTTAAGTGTTAAGCCAGGATTATATTCTACGTCTGTGCACATGAAATATAGATCGAGAGCACAAGTAGCTATTCTACCTATAGGTATAAACGATTTTTTGCCGTTCGCTTTAGGCCGTTAACGTTGTAGGTACCCTGTGATTATATACCTACTCTTTCATTTTATTACATCGCAAACGATTCTTAGTAACTTTGGGGCGCCAGTGGCTCAATAACAACAGCCGCACAGGTCGGTCGATCGGGTGAAGCTACGCTTGCCGCGGTTGGTCTGTGGATGGGTGACCATCTTTACATAACGTGTCCCCTCCGTGCCTCGGAAAGCACGTTAAGCCGTTGGTCCAGGCTGTCATTCGTGTGAAGCCCGAAAGTCTGACAACCAGTCTTACAAAGGGGTATCGTATTACGCAGTAAATGGGTTTTGGAGGTCAGATAGTCAGTCGCCCCATGTGAAATATATACTGGTATTCAGCTGCATCCTGTTAGACTGGAAGTCGACCCCAACATAGTTGGGAAAAAGCTAGGCAGATGATGAAAGGAATCTTAGTAACTTTCATTATTAAAACTGTTTCGAACTAACTTTTGGTTTCGTTGAGCCCTAACATGGCAAGGCCTTACACATTCTTTTTTCTTATAAAATATCAAAGGTCAATTATTCATATAAAAAGATTCTTTGCTGAGCGTTTTCCGGAGAAGTGACAAAGTCACGGCCCAGTTCGCTTTTTCGGAAGGCAACCGGTATTTGTGTGCGAACTCACATTAAACGTACACTTTGTAAACAAGCATACTATAAATTAGAAGATTATATCCAAGATAAGATTGAATGCTTGGAAACATGCTGGTCCTGCTCCATAGGACAATCAAGAGTCTAGATAAAATCAAACTGGTTGCTAATTTAATTGTAAAATTTTTTTTTTTTTTTGACATTGATTACATTCTGTAATTATTTTTTCTTTAACTCACACCCCGACATTGACCCTGACAACTTGATTTTTTATTATTATTTTAAATGAAAATCGTTTACTTTTACCATCTTTGTAAATATGTGAGCACCACACATGTGTATCTATCAGATAATTCATTAATTTATATGTCATGGTTTCATTTTAAATTCTTTTACCTATTGTGGTATAGTAGGTAATTTTATTTTAGGTGCATCGTCTTCACATATTATTAATATAATTAATGTATGCAAAATATTATAAAACTTTTTAAAAGAGTAACGGTGGAGTTTCTTGCCCGTTCTTCTCCATACGAAAACTACCCTTTGGAATGGGCGACTAGAATCAATTCTATTTTATCGTAATTTTTGACGTTCAAAAGTGCCTTTTTGTGCCTATTTGAAATAAATGCTTTGACTTTGAAGAGTTTTGTTTTATGTATATTTGAATTAACTGAAGTTAAAGTTATCTTTAAGTTTCATTTTGGTCTACATTCCACTTTTATATAAGGTTAATGTGGCCTTTATAAATCTCAATAAACAACTCACCTACCTGTCTTCCATTTAAACCCATCAGTGACCGTAAATGCGCTCACCTCTTGTCAAAGCCTGTGTGTACGTTAACACGTTCGATGTATGCGTTTATCGGAAGGCTAGGGGTAAGTCCGGCAGGGGTGGCGAGCAGTCGGCCGGTTTTATTGGCGTTACTAATGAGTTGCTAATTCAATTTCATGGACGCAGGGCCTGTGACGCGTCGGCTAGGGTGCACGGTCCCGCTCAGCCGCTTGGCCGCCGCACGCCCCTGGCTTTAACAAGTCGTACAGCGCTTTGTGTTAGTGTTTAAGTGTGCTAGTGTTTTGTTTGAAGAAGCACTCTTTCATTCGGCCGTGGGTCTGTTATGTTTTGACGTGACAACGTCTTAAATTAGGTTGCGGCTGGGAGTCACTTATGAAAAAGTGTAACGCTCGGTAACGTTACGATGAGTCACCGAACGAACAAAATATATTTCTATAGTTAAAATTTGTGCAATTCTTATTTTCATTCAATTCCTTGTTCCTATTGTGCAATTTAATTATATTCATATCAATAAATATTCTACCGAGAAAAAGACGTTGTCACGTAAAATCTTCGCCCGTAAAACCGACTTTACAGGCAACCATTTTTTTTATTAAGTCTTTCTGCTGGTATAAAAATATTTAACAAGAAATGCATGCGGAGGTATCGATTTTAATTCTCATCCTTTTCATCTTAAAAATATGATTCCTCGTCTAACAAAGAAAAAAACAGAGGAGGTTGTTGTTAGGTACCATCAATAGCTACCATGTAGTATTTCAGGCAAGTAGCTGCCACCATGGGCGGGCGGCTTTAGGGCGGGCGGCACGGACAACTTCCCGGAACACCACGCGAGACGAGATTTGATTGATTTTTGGCGCTGCTTAATTTATGGTAAAAAGGGCCTCGCAAAAGTTAGTCGCTATGATGGTCGCAACGGCAAAGTCAAAATTGAATGTAGCCAAATATAATCGCGGCGAATTTTAATATTATTGAATAAATATGGCTCAATTCTAATAGCTTCACCTTGCCTTTATTTGAACTTTGATCATTTTCATTTTGAAAGTAAATTCGTGTCTACTAAAGCTTTTGACGGTGAGACTTTTGTAATTTGTTAGTGAAGTAGTATACCTACAGAACAAATAGAAAATTCAAAACTTTAAATGAGTTCACGAAAAATACGTCTTTCAAATTACATTCCCAGACTACATGTCTTGTCGAAACTTAGTCAAATGGCTCCGTACGTCAGCTTCTCATCCATTTACTTAATGCGGTCAATAAAACCATTGTGTTATTTGGTTTATGACGACCTGCTCGTTCGCTACCCGAAGGAAGTTTGGGAAAATGAAGGAAACTTTTGATTCCCCCGCACCAAATCATTGTGGCGAAAATAAATAACCTTATTGTCTAATAGGTAATGTCAGGAAAAGCTTTGTGGCGAAACTCTTTTGTTATAACAATAACCATAAAATCGTTTATTTATTTTCGTCGTATTTTCGGAGGGATTCTTGTGTCTCATCCTAGTTGAGGAAAGCTAGACTTATGATATGTATTGAACAATATGCTTTGTTGATTAAAAGAACGACCTTTTGTTTTGGCACCTTTGTAAGTCAATATTGATCCCTAAACCCTGGCTAAAATTATCTTCGAGAATGTTTGATAGTGTCCGAATAGTATCTAAGTGCTCATACACACGAGCGACACGCGTCATCGACAGAGGCAACTGCACCCGTCGACAACATCACGCGCGAAGGCGCGCGCGCGTGCGTGCTTCGAGTGGGACGTTGTCCACGGCTGCAGTTGTTGCCTCTACCGTTGACGCTTGTTGCTCGTGTATTTGAGCACTGTACTCAAACACACGAGCAGCACGTTGTCCAAGGCTGCAGCTGTTGCCTCTACCGTTGACGCTTGTCGCTCGTGCATTTGAGCACCGTACTCAAACACACGAGCAGCACGTTGTCCAAGGCTGCAGCTGTTGCCTCTACCGTTGACGCTTGTCGCTCGTGTATTTGAGCACCGTACTCAAACACACGAGCAGCACGTTGTCCATGGCTGCAGCTGTTGCCTCTACCGTTGACGCTTGTCGCTCGTGTATTTGAGCACCGTACTCAAACACACGAGCAGCACGTTGTCCACGGCTGCAGCTGTTGCCTCTACCGTTGACGCTTGTCGCTCGTGTATTTGAGCACCGTACTCAAACACACGAGCAGCACGTTGTCCACGGCTGCAGCTGTTGCCTCTACCGTTGACGCTTGTCGCTCGTGTGTAGGCACACTAACAATCTGCTTAGTACTTGTCCTGCCTGAAACAATAAAATCGACCTGCACTCAACTCAATATTTTACCTTTTTATAAAATCAACATTTATAAACCGAAATACGTGTCTGTTATCTAACAAACCGCAATAAAAACGGTTAACAAGTTGTGATATTTGTCCCATTTCGTTTTATTCAGTTATGTCTTGTTGTAAGTGTTTATAACAAATAACAAGTATCGAGAAGTCAATACTACGCAACTGTCAGTTCCGTTCAACAACAAAGTTGCGCCTGAAAGAAATAACACACTTTAAAGTTAGTGAATTCAATCGCTGGAAGACGGTAACTTCGTACAATTGTTTTCTTTCTCAAAGTGTTGCACTTAGACGAATTTGTAGAGATACTGTGTATCGACTCGCTTCTGCCGCTCCGTTGCAAAAACTACCTCAAATGGATTGCTGTAGTAATTCTTGTACGAAATACTACCTTCGATGGCTTAGAGTTTAGTTTACGAGTATAGTTTCCTAACAATACTTGGCTCTGTTGCTTTAAGGCAAGTTTGAATTACACAAAATACAGTTCGAGACTGAAGATCTAGAAATGTTAGGATTCTGTGGTAGTATGACTCAGATAACATTGTTTATGATCCAAGTCTGAATAAAAGACAGGTAGAAATTCGGATAGGTAAGTCTAGCTACATATTTCGATTTCATACCCATTGTTGTCAGCTTGCTATTTAAATATTTTATCTTCCCAGGTTTTCAGTTTAAAATCCTGGAAATTGCAACATCCTGGATAACACATTATGCTGCATTAACGTACGTTATGCTGCTACATGAATACCATTTCCCCGCGCTTATTCTAGTTGCGAGTTAGTTTGAAGCCTGTCTATCGTTTACAAGCATCATTTAAGTTAACCATTAGGATACCCTCGGCTCACGTTCGTCGAACAAGTTGCGAGGATGATAAACAACAAGCTAGTTGAATGTTTTACCTTTAAGTTTCGGTTTCTTCTCTGAACGAGTATTGGCAGTTGTGTAAACTACAATTTACTGAAGGATTTAGGTTTGTTAAAAACCTGTTATCCTGTTTCCTTAAAGGTAAATTTATTTTAGGTAGCAAGACTTAACTCTACAGGACACAGGGATGCTGGTACACAGGCCCCCTCACAGAAAGGAGACCTGTATCCCAGTAGTGGGGCCGTTATATGCTGATTATGAAACTTAGTGCTTGGCCAGACTGGCAGCGCAGGGCGGGGAGCGGTGCGGGTCCGGGAACGCGCGCGATCTGCCTGTCCGCAGTCGAGCGCGGCTTCGTTCTGAGTGTTGTCGTGTCCAGTGTTTGCCAAAATATAATATGGATGAAAAAGACTTATTTTTATTAGAAAAAAGGTCGAACTAGTTTGAGAACCCCGGTCCCTGCGCGGGCCGCTCGCGCACTCACTGCGGCCCCTTGTACGAACGAGCTATGGCATGAGTTGCCCGCACGCTCCCCGCGCCAAGCAGCCCGCGCCGTTCACCGCGCTCGCGTGGCCACTATGGACGCTCAAATGAAGTTCTTATGTTTGAGTACGCCGCGCCGCGCCCGCCCCGCGACCGCGTTTGCAATCTGGTCAAGCACTTAGGGCTGATTTTTCAATAGATATAAAATTTTTATTCGTGAATATAATTGACGTCTGACAGACTTTGTATCGAAGAACTGTCAAAAACTCGAAATTATTCCTCGGTAAAAATTATCTGACGTTGGAGAAATAAGCCCTTAAATCTATAGAAATTGCTACTTACTCTATTCTCTGTTTAAAACAATCCTGCCTCATCTGTATATTTCCCCCATCTATTTCAATTCTATTCTCACACAAAAGGACAATAAAACCGTTATAGTCACTTATTCCGCACTAGCCGACGTACGAGTATAATACAAGAATTCGTCGAATGCAAAATAGGAGAGCAAACAATTGTATGCGCAGGCACCATGTTTCAGTGCCAAGAAATAATCTCTTACGTGACATTAACATACATCATGTGCAGAACAGCTGCCAAAACTGTCTGCCAGAGGTCTTGCTCCGCACTACTTACCAACTAAAACAATATTACTTAGCCGAGTTATTCTGGCGCATCACTGGAGTTCCCGCACCCAAGTCCCAACTACTGACTTCTGTGCGTCGAGACCGCGACCTGGTACGTGGGCCACCTAACCTTTGTAAATTGAAATTGAAATAGTTAATTGTACCGATTGTATTGTATTAGTATTAAAATAGGTTGTGTGTTAGAAATAAATAAATGTGCACTAATAAAAAAAAATAAAAAAAATTGTACCGATTGCTGCAAGGCAAGAATTAGGTTGGTGCTTTCTACGAGGATATACTAAAAGAGGCGATCGTTACGAATGTTACAATAAGCCTTGGTCTGGAAAGGAAATCGTTAACCTAATTGGGCACCAAACTACGCTCTGAACATAAAAATATACCAAATTAACATTGTAGCTATAACAAGAATGAAACATTAAAGTATAAGCGTTACAGCACTTTTACAACATTGAACTCGCTGAAGATCTTTCAGCCAGAATCACACTTTAGTTTTACGAACTCTATTCTGCCCAATGCAATAACCAGCCCAGCCTTACCTAAAATTCATTATGTACTTAGTAGCAGTTTGCATGCAACAGTTCGTTCGCTGTTGCATTAAAACGTTGGCATGTGCACGGTCCCTAAGGCAGACAACAGCGGAGCCAGCGCCATTGACCCATTTATGTAAAGGTATACATTTCGGTGGGATTCCGTGGTATCAACAGGGATTAATCCCACGCAAATCTCTATTTTAGTGGCACGATCTGTGCTCACCCAAACTGGGCCAATTAGAGCTTACTCGTACTAATCAGAATATCGATGGCGCTATATTTCCTTGGTTGTTGCGTATTCGGCTCTTGTGTTGTATGTCTCAGTTAAACATGGCGCGGGGATAATTCACGTGGCGCTCATAATCGTTCTGTGAATGTTCAATACGTAATAGCCGATAGGTAGGTACGTTTGTAGGAGGATTTTTGGTCTCATGATATGATAATGCTGATTGATAAAGAGTTGTTATCTCTTTTTCCAGTTTAAATTATCTTTTGCTCTCGATTTATCTTATCGAAACATACGTTACATCTGCTACGTCTTAAAATCAGTTCTTGACCACAAGTAAGACAAAATAAGTAAGACCTAGGATTTTTCTTAAATAATTGCTCTGCCAAAATAATGTGATAGATAATGTGGAGGAGCCATGGATCCTAGGATGCTTACAACCTAAAGGAGATGTTTCCGAAAGTCAATTTTTAATGCCCGTTTTCACCAAAGTTCTGTAAACACCTCGCCACAAACACTTACCTACTTACGCCACCCAAAATAAAACCAAGTCGTAAAATTAATGGCTTAGAAAAATTACAGAACAGAGCCGTAACAGCGAACTGAAACGTTATCGAATTTACAGAACTTCGCTGAGCAGTCACGAGGACAGAATTTCAAGGAGCAACAAGATTTAGTCTGTATAGAAACTCAACGGAAACAATATAATGTCACATTAAAATCAAGGCCTTGCTTCAGCAATCAACCTACGTATTGTAGTTGTATTTCCACATTTCCACCACGAAACAACACAAGTCCGCCATACAAACAGATGAACAGAAAAAAGCAAAAAGAAAAATAAGGTAGTACGTTATTTACCAACTAAATAGGCAACGTAATTATCCCCCGAATCCCGGGCCAATTCCAGTGTTTAAGAAAGATAAACGAGAAGGAAAGGAAACTGTTCTAACAAAACTTGTAACTCACCCCAACTGGGGCTGAATTACTTAACTGCTACCTGATGAATGGGGTTATTGGTTTTAACTTTAATTTAGATAGTTATCATCCTATTAGGGCTTAATCTTTGCGTTAGTTTTGGCTTATGACGTAAGCGGTATCTACATTTTGAGCACCGGTGCGAGGGGCGATCGGAAATCGTTTAGTTTCGACAATAGCTCCGTGTTTTAGAATGTTAGGATAATTAAAAGGATTAAGTACAGGTTTTGTTTACATTAACGAATGTATTTAGAATAAAAAAATTAATACCTAATATTAATTAATAATTATTTATAGTCCTCATTTATTTTCGGTGCTTATATATTTAGTATGTATGTATTTATGTAACTTTTATTTAGGATATGTTTAAATCTGCGTATCTATTTTCGTATACTAATGTACCAACGACAACCCCATTTTATGTCCAGGCAAATCACTGTCCATTCCAAAGTTGCCTGGAAGAGATCGCCGAAAGCGATAAGGCCGCCCATTGTATATTTTTAGTATTCGACCAATTGGTAATGTACCCAAGGACTAGTGGTATTACCACGTTGTATGGCATTGCTTAGCCTCTGGCCGAAAAGTGTCAACCAGCCGTTTCGAATTTTCCGTATAAAGACCATGAGTACTCGGATCCCATGGCCCGAGAGTTTCACCCCAAACGGTTCGAAAATATAATTACCAATTAGGTTATTATTATACTAACGCCGCTTAAGATTTTCCGCAGCCGCAGCAGCAGCACCAGCACAGCACGCCGAGCCAGGAAGATGGGATGGCGCAAGAGTATCGACACACGTTGCATCCCACACTAAAAGCCTACTCACCTTCCATGGAATAAAGACGTGCCGTCCGGTCTCTTGCCATCGTCGCGTATCAAGCCGTTGGGTTCTAATACAGCTGGAACGCCGATGCACGATGGTGACAAGAGCACGTCGGTCGGATGATGTCGTTAAAAGAATCGTGTGGAACTGCTGTTATAAATTCTTAAGTTAATGTATAAGTGTTTGGCTAGACTGAGGAGAGGGCGCGGGGCGGGTAAGGCGTGGTGAACTCAAACATATGAACTTCCTTTGAGTGTCCACAGTGGGCACGCGGGCGCGGTGAGCGGCGCGGCCTGCTAGGCGCGCGAGGCGCGCGCGTTGAGCGCGCGGGCATCTCACGCCATAGCTCGTTCATACAAGTGGCCGCAGTGAGTGCGCCAGTAAGCTCGGCCGTTTATGCTTTTAGAAAGATAAGACAGTTAACAGATGTAGAAACCGCGCGTTTAGTCTATTTTAGCTACTTAGGCATTTTACTATGGGGTCGGGCTGCTGACATTGAATCCATCTTTATTTTGAAAAAGAGAACTGTCAGAGCCATTTACTTTCAAAAAGTTGCCGCGATTCTCTCAGAGAACTTTTTAAAAGGATTAATATTATGACGGTACCTTGCCAATTCCTAAATGAAAATATCAATGTATTATGAGAAAAAAATTACTTCTTTTTAATAAAGTAAGCGATAGACATAATTTTAATAGGTAGGTACTAGAAATAAAGATAAAACAGAGAGAGACGCAGAACTTGAACAGATTTGGATGAAAATTGGCACATAGATCGACCATTTCCTGGATTAACACATAGGATACTTTTTATCCCGATATTCCCACGGGATCGAACCTTACGCGGGTGATATTATGGTAATTAATGTATGCATTAAATATTATTTTAAAACATTTTAAAAGAATAACGGTGGAGTTTCTTGCCCATTCTTTTCCATACGAAAACTACCTTTTGGAAGGGGTCACTAAAATCAATTATATTTTTAGTAGTAGTAGGTAAGTGCCTTTTATATGCCTTTTTGAAAAACCAAACGAACCAAAGTGGATTTTTAGATGTCATCATCACCTTATGCCTAGAAAACTTTTCAGAATCCTATACAACATTATGGAATATAAATAAATATATAAATATGAACCGAGACTAATGCGCATAGATATACTTCTATTTAAAGCCTAGGTAGCCTTCTGCTTAGGTATACCTAATAATTTTGCCCTTATCCAAATATTTTTCAGAGTTCCAACCCTAGAAGAAATGTACCTACTTAAATATACCTTCACCTATATTAAAAGATATAAGTACCTACCATGTATGGTTTTATACTCACCCTTCTGGGACAACGTGCGTGAATACACATCCATTCAATTCAATTAACAACAATGATATATGAGGCCGAAGTTTTTAATATTTAATTATCGCTCTCATGAAATATATTTTTCTGTCCAAAGTGGGGAGAGGCTTATAACTTCATTCCGAGCCGCAATTACATTGCAGTTTATTTTTTGTCGAGCGGCCTGTGTGGCATTCGCGAACATTTCAACAACTGCAAACATTCGTCATTAGTTAACATTATTCATTCGGATGCCGTGTTTTTCAACGTCTGCGTTTTAATGAAATGCCATTGAACTTATTTAGGCAACTATTGTTTGAAGGAACCTTGCTCCATTTAAATGCAAAGTGAACGTTGTCTTCAATTGATTGGCTCTTCAAGAAAATGAAGCAAAACGTTTGCCGAACAAAACAAACCAAGCAATTTGACACATCTAATTTTCTTGCGACCTTGCCGCTTAGTAATAATTGTGTCGGCAATATTCATGGTGTTATGAAGCGAATAGAAATGCCATTGTAGAGTAGGCGTCATCGTCAGATAGGGACGGAGCCACTCTAAGTTCTATGTTGCGTACGTACGTGATTACTCTCTAAATATTCCACTTTATTGTGCAATCCTCTCCTTGTCGTGTGAAGAAGCGAAGCCAGGAGGAGCCTGAATAATTTAGTCGGTCGGCGGCGGATGTACCATTTATCCAAATTGTCGTCTCCGACGTGAAGCAGAGGCGAGAGTTAAAAATGAACGAGCTGTCAGTTTCGCGTCGCGCTCACACCGATTTGCTACAGAAAAAATTGTAACAGCGGAGAAGGGTAGGTACTATTTATGTTTGCCGTTTTCAGAGTCAATTTGTAAGCAATCCTGTTTATGTGCTCGTATAAGATCTCTGTCAGAGGGCTTAAGTTTAGGAGAATTTCTCTTCATCACTACTAGCGAATTTAACTGCCGCTCTGTGAAGCACATTTTTATAATACTATCCTGTAGGTATAGGTATACTACAATTTATAGTTTTGGTATCATCAGCCAAAATATAAAGAGAGTCAGGACTGATGACGCAGGAGCAAGGGACGTACCTACAGGTATCCGTGTGAGAAGCAGGTCGTATTGAGGTTGACACTCGCAGCCTTTAGTACCTAGTCATTTCCTATTTCTTGCAAAGTTTTTCACGTATTTTTATTTTCAGTACCTATGCTATCATAATAATTATATAGTACTAGCGTCTGCCCGCGACTTTGTCCGCGTGAAATTTCACCCTCCGCCCATTTACCCTCTTAGGGGTGGAATTTCGAAAAACCCTTTCTTAGTGGATACCTACTCTTCACAAAGAATTCTTGCCTCTAGGACCAGCGGTTTGGGCTGTGCGTTGATATATCAGTCAGTCAGTCAGGATTTTGAATTTTATATATCGTCGACCGTAGGTTCAATTAAGGTAAGGGACAAAATACCCAAAATGAGTTGAGTATACAGTTTTGTTCAGAATTTTGCGCTCTTTCGAATGGTGTTTAAGAAAAAATTCTAGCTTAAAAAAAATGTTCCTTACCCTACTGATTTTTGGATTCAAATTTCGAATCAGCCCCATAAGAACAATGTAACTGAAAAACTATGCAATATAGCAACTTGAAATGGTGTAATTACCGCCGCCAATCCACTTCACATAAGGTAAGGGTCTTCCCAATCAACGAATTATTCTTCATAAATTTTTTCAACAAGACCTTTACACTATTTTTTCATTATAGATTGGATCCAACGTAGAGATCAATGAGATCAATTTGATGTAAGGGACAGGACTATAAGATACTTGGTCAGTAAGGGACATTACTAACAAAATACGTTGGTGTAAGGGACGTCTATTTTCTTAAATAGCTAACTTATTTAAATAAATGTTACACAGGTAGATAGAGCACTAAAATACAAGATTATGTGTGAAATCAGATCCCAAAAAGGGTAATAACAAAAAAAGTTATAGGCGATTTAGTCCGAAAAAAAACTTTATCGGCCTCTCCTGAAAAATCGTATTTTGTCCCTTACCTCAATTGAACCTACGGTCGACGATATGTATATAGATATGTAACAAAATGTAGAAAAAGGGAAGCCCAAAATATACAAATTGTAAGGAATCGCACATAGGTTTGCAAAGCAGTCGTCGAACCACTAAGCTATTTGTTTTGTTGAAAGTTGACAAAAATAACCGATCTTATATTACTTATGTCATGATTGACTGCTTATCTCCCTAAGAGGTATAGCGGCATATTAATAATGTAAAAGGTTACATCTATAACTATCAGCAATATTCGTTCCTTATTCAGCCTAGTGAAATTAAGTGAAGTAATAGAATAATTCGGCTGTTGTAATACACTGGTATATTGTGTTCTCTATCTTTCATCTCAGTATCTCAGTCTCATTTCCAATGATATTTTTGCGATTTATGACTTTTCTAGTACTTACTCAAACCTGTGCTCAAACTACAGTTGGGTTGGTTGTTTGAGAAAATTGCCCATTTTCTTGGTGGACTGTAAACACATATTTTCAAATTCTGTGTGCAGATCAATGTTTAAAAAATTTAAGAATAATATCATATGACTGTTTTCTTGTAACGACAACGGTTAAGGTGCCGCCCTCCCATCTCAAAAATCCACATAAATACATTTTTTACTTCTCTACGCTGTTAATATACTTATACATACTTTAAATAGTTAAGTAAATAGTAGGTAAATTAACTTAACTAATTATACCAACCTATATAAAATTAAAAGCCTTCTTGTAACGCAGGGATACGTGAGCTTTATTAGTTTCTGTGGAAACGAAATGGCTCATAATTATAGCAATATTTGAATTGGCTTTCCCATAAACTACAATCGCATGTTCAGAAACTATTCGAATGCGGCAAAATTATTATTTCGGTGTCTATTCCTACACGAGTGGAAATAGAACGGTGTAAAGTCACAACTTTAATAGACTCGTAAATGCCAACAAGTTTTATTCAACAGATGCAATCAAGATAAAGTAGGTAGGTATGTAGATAGGAAATTTAATGTTTAATCAAGACTAAAAACTTCTGAAAATCTACCCAAACTATCTTTTTTATTTTTTCTGTGTCATGCAATCTTAATGCATGCCTAATAAGAATAACACTGGTCGGCATCAAAATAAGAGCAAAACATGGAATTGATACATATATACCTAATCGCCACGCTAAATCCAAATAAGTATGTAATCAGAATTTTATTTACCTAGCACGTCCAGTTTTGAATTTGTTTTCATTTAGTTTTGTTTTCCTTTAGGCTAAGCGCGCACTACGAATTTTAATCGTTGCGATAAATAATCGCCAATCTGTAGACCATACTAATATAGGTACTAAAGTCCGCGCACTGCGGAAAAAAATCGCATGAGAGTTCGCTTGAAATTTTTTTGAGTTTGTGATTTTATAACAAAATCGTAGTGCGCGCTTAGCCTTAGACTTGACAGCCAAAAATATTTTTGTCGCCACTTCATATCAAATTAGACATAATATATTTTTTTTAAAGCTATGGACAGAGATGGAGAGGCATTTAAACACCTGAAAAGTAAATTTCCACGCATAAGTGAGGCCAAATTGAAGATCCCCAAATATATGAGAAATCTTTAAAGACCAATTTGTTCAACTCTAAGTAGGTCGATAAAGAAAAAGAGCATGGGTAGCTTTTGAAAATATACGTCACAATTTTCTTGGAAATTTAGGGCAATTACAAAATACAAAGAACTGGTACAAGAACTTCTTTCTTCATATCAACAACTCGGATGCAATATATGTCATTAAAAATATACTTCTTGCATTCGCATTTAGATTTTAACCCAGAAAATCATGGTGCCGTGTCTGATGATGATGAGCATGGTGTGAGGTTCCACCAAGATATTGCGAACATGGAAAAAAGATATAACATCATGTGGTCCCCGGCAAAGTTAGCTGATTTTTGCTGGGAAATCAATCGTGAAACAGTAGATAAAACTTATAAAAGAATCATCATCAATCATCATCATTTAAGATTTTAATTTATATCATAGAAGTAGATACTTTATGTGTAAGATTTCTTCTTTTTTTTTAAATAAATATGTAGTAGGTACCTAATTCTATTTATTAAGTCTTTATCTGTATTTTATTTAAACGAAAAAATCTCAAAACTAGACGTGATATAATAAATCTGTGAACAGATTTGGATTTAGCACACTAAAGTATTTTTTTTTTGCCGACCTGTCTAACCAGTGTTTTACATCTTAGCAAATAAATAAATAAATAAAAATCCTAATACCTACCTACATAAAGACCTACAATGTGTGTACTGTCGGTAGGTATCTCTGCGTAGTTACCTATATAAGTAATAGCCAAAATATATTTTCTATTTCATATAACTTACTTAACTACCTAGGTACGTGTTAAGGGACCTATATAATTCTTTTGAACGCCTTTAATATAAAAAGGTATAGGTTCAGTACAGAGGATAACACAATTGCACCGACATAAAATTGAAGGAGCAGGTAAACCAAATAATAAAGGAAAATTCCATTACTGTCCCAGGTCAGATAGCCGAAGATTTCTCGCGAAAAAGAATTTCATTTCGTTTGTAAGGAAGTTTAAAAGTAGTAAATACTTAGATATTAGATATTCAATCAGAGACGGTATTCGATATAAGTATACCTATTGAAACATGATTTCGTTTGCGAAGAATTAAGTACTGTAAGTAACCATACTACCGACTGACCTAAGTAATTTTGAATGAAAACTGGGTTGAAGTTGCTAGGAAAGTATTTTATAGACACATCAAACAAGAGGGGGCCATGGCAGTAGATACCTACTATTAGTTATTCTGTGCCGTGGCTAAGGGTGCGTCCACATCTGGCGAATGTGCCGCGAATGTGCAGCTCGCGAGCCGTTTGCGAGCTGCCCGCGAGCTGCGCGCGTGCAGTCACGGCAATGGTTTGGTGCGCTTCTTTAGCGCAACTCATGCAAGGCTGTTTATGGCGTGCGCGCGGCACGCGATCTGCGCGCACTCAATTCTCGCACTAACAGTTCCGTTTACTGGCTCAGTATTTTCGCGCCGCCCGGGCCCGCGCGCTGATCGCGTCGGCGGCGCTTAGGTCGCGCGCGAACTGCGTGCAGGCGGCGCAGGAGCGGCGCACGAACAAAAATGCACGCGCGCAGCTCGCGGGCAGCTCGCAAACGGCTCGCGAGCTGCACATTCGCCAATGTGGACGCACCCTCAGAGGAGCCCGTAGCTAAATAATAACAGCCGCACATGTCGATCGAACAGATTAAGCTACGCTTGCCGCAGATGGTCTGTGGATGGGTGTCCATCTTTAGATACCGAGACCCCTCCGTGCCTCGGAAAGCACGTTAATCCGGCTGTCTTTCGTGGATCTTTGACAGTCGTTACGGGTAGTCAGAAGCCCGAAAGTCTGACAATCAATCTTACCAAGAGGCACCGCATTTCCCGGCAAAGACTACAATAGTAGGTATACTGGCTTTCCCAGTAACACGGGTTGTGGAGGTCAGATAGGCAGTCGCTCCATGTAAAATACTGGCATTCAGCTGCATCCGGTTAGACTGCAAGTCGACCCCAACATAGTTGGGAAAAGGCATAGATATCCGTGGGAAAAGGCTAGGCCGATGATGATCAAACAATAAGAACCAACAAAAGATACCTACGAGCTACAACGACTTATCCAACGAGTAGGTACCTACCCAACAGTATAATATGGCCCTTTGTACACGGCACGGTATCTTTGCAGTACGGCGTATAAACCGCGCCTTGGAAAAAACGTGCCCGTCAACAAGTTTTCATAGTGATCCATACAACACTGACGGTCATGCCTACACGGCAAATAAACCGTAGTTTTCGTAAAAATTGTCTTTGATTGGCAAAAAAAAGGCAATATAGTTAGGTACTCAATCCGCTGACCTTTAATAAACAAGTAGGTAAGTACGCTGGAGTCTGCTGGACTAAATTTTACGCTATATACGAAATGACAGTTGTTTATTTTTTATTATTATTATTTTAATGGCCTGGTTGCTAGGACCTTTTAGCCAAGTCTTTATTTTGTGTGTAATTTTGTTCACTAAATTTCTTCGAAAATGTTTTTTATATACATTTAATAATTCGTAGGTATAGCAAGATGCAATGCGCACGACCTCAGACACCTCAATTAGACAAAACATAAGACTGTATGCCCCGTTTCGCCAGTTAACTAGCATAATGTTACAACAAAAACCTCATTAATGGGCTTTTTGTTGTAACAATAGGATAGTTAGTAGTCCTAGGTTCGATCCCCGGGTAAAGTGACACTTTACCCGGGGATCGAACCTAGGACCCCATGCCCAACAGTCGCGCTTGCGGCAACTACAGCACCAAGGATGCAGATTTTAGCGGAATGTGACGGATTTGTGTTGTTATTATTTTACTTTCCGATTTGGGTACCTACCTAGGTATCTACTATCAAGCTTTCAACATAGAGAGAGAATGAAAAGTTGGAAACTGACCAGTGATACGTGGACTCCCTGCTTAGGTCAGAAATCAATGCTTGGGTCAGAAATATCTGATTCTTAACTCAGGGATCGAGTAGCTTTCCCGACGAGCAACACATATGCCCAGCCCAGTCAACCCTTGTATTGCGTCCTGCATGCGCTATTTTTGTGTTTTGGAGCGAAGTAGGTAGGTATAGGTGCGGATGAATGAAAAATAATATAATAGCGAAAAAGTTTTGTGAGACAAGAAAAGCGACTAGTCCGCTTGCAATAAAGAAAAGCATTAAACAAGTAGATACTTAGGTACCTATTACGTACCCAATAGGTAGTAGCCGTTGCATTGATTTTCTTTAAAATTACTGGTAAGTTATTCAAAGCTACTTCTATGGTGCATAGATATTACCGTTCTAGCATCGCATGTCAACTAAGTACCTACCTATGTAACAAATTGGTTTCAGCTGAACACACAGCTAAGTAGGCCGTAATATTACTTAAACGGATTTAAATCTATAATGCATTCGACGTTCATAACTTCTGTGAAACCCACGTGAAGCCATTTTCATTTTGAAATTACCTAATAGTCATTTTTGTAGTTGTCGAAGATGGGCAGCTATGTACCGTAAAAAGGATAATCTTCGGCCTATGGCATGCGTAGATGCTCCCCGCATCTACGCTTACGAATTAAAATACGAAGACGAGACAATAATAAATATATAATATTTAATAGAGCAGTGGTGGCCCAGTGGTAACGGCCGCGACTTCCAAGTTGTAGGTCGTAGGTTCGAACTCAGACAGGCGGAGGCGCTTTACTTTGTGTAAATTATTTCATCAGTGCTCTCAAAACGGTGAAGGAAAGCATCGTGAGGAAACGGGCGTTTCCTGGAACATTTGTTGGAAGTCATGTGACATCTAACAACCCCAACTGGGCCCGCCTGTGGATTACGGCCTACTCCCTCTCACCGCGAGGAGGCCTGTGTCCCAGCAGTGGGATCATTATAGCCTGTTTTCTTTCTGGTTAATGACCATAAGGGTCAGTTCACACTGAGACGCGACGCGACGCGCAGTTTTCAAGATAGAAATACAATTACAGACCTTATCTATTATTAGCAGTAAACCAAATTTGGACCTGCCGTAGGGCGTTATTTAAGTCGTCAAAATTTATAGCACGCCTATTTACCTTAAAAATAGAATTTTGTGATTGCCTTTTTAATAAATGGAGTAGGAAATTAACACTAAAAAGAGGAACCCTAAATTTTGCCTTAGGAACCCATATTTTTACTTTTAAACCCCGTGAATTGACACCATTTATTTGAACTTGTACTGTCTATAATTAAATTATGATTTTGCTAAGCTCGCGCTAATTTGCCTAGTCAGTAATACTCAAGTGTCAGAAATAATTTATCGTGATTTACTCAAAAGCCTAAGATAGGTCATTGAAGATATCTATGGCTTAAAGGCCTCTTCCCACGCGTTAAAAATGTGTTTTAATAAGATTACTCCAATGTCTGTCATACAAAGTCCTTTGGTGTATCCATACTGTTGATTGTGAAGGATTTTATTCGTATTTAAATGATTAAGCATTACCTTTTCAAACACCTTGCTGAAAACCGGAAACACGGATATGGGTCTATAATTATTGGTGTCTTATCTGCTGTCTCCGGATTTGAAAAGTGGTATTACCTTACTGTACAATAGATCTGGGAGGACTCTTTGATCCACACACAAATTAAATATTAAGGGTAAGTAAGGCAGTATAAAGCAGTCACTTGTGTGTCCACGTTGTTCTTCTTAACTACGCAACAGATTTTGATGTAGTTTTCTCTATCATTTAGAAAATGTATTCCGGAAGGTTTAGGTATAATAAACATTTTTCAACACACTTGCTCGTAAACTGGCTCATAATGAACCGCTTTTAGGTCCATAATGCAGTGTATAAAACACGCGTGCTTTTTACTTTATGTTACCGCACTAGTGCGGTAATGCCACAGATAACTTTTTACTAGTCGGAGAAGTGCGCTTTTTTTAATCTCATCAAAGAGACTTCATGCCAAAAGGAATCCGCGGGACATTTCACTTTTTTTTTAATAAGTCGGAATTGTCTTTGTCCCAAAATTAACTAAAACCTCAGATTGTCCGTGGTCCCTCCCGGAACCAAACGGAAAAGATCCTGACTGACGTCCTATTATTGCGGATTGTCACTGAACTAATGTATATTTCTCTATGCCAGTAGTACTTTCTAATTCCATACTAACTCGTAGTGTTTTCGTATGTCAAATTGTAGTTCAGTCTACACATTATTTTGTTTTTTTTTATTTTTATATAGGCTGTTTAGCAGTTTTGTCTTTATTTACACCTGCACGCGCATCGCTTGCGCGGCGCACGTAAAAACGAAACCAGTGCGTAATAACAATACAAATCTGTTTTTCCTCACAAGTGTTTTGAAAAACGTCGTATGAAACGCGTGCATTGATCATTACACACACGGCTTCCTTATCGCGCTCGCCATGCCGCCTTGGGTGCGATGATCAACATAGCACACATCACATGTATCATAATGTCCTATTATATTAAACTGTCTTATTATAATAAAGAAATCTTGGTTTTTTTTTTCAGTCAAAACCGCTCGAAGCAGGGGCGGGTCGCTAGAGCATTACAAAATGGAAAACAAAAATCAGTTTGTTAAAATATTATTAATTTAATAGTTAATACATTAATACCAAGGCATTAACGGCCACTTTAAAAAGCTATAAGTAAATGAAACCAGCGCAGCTCAGTTTCTAGGATAACTCTGAGGCATTATAAATTCAAAATCAAATTAATGTGACCGTGTCATTCATAGAATTCCACATTTGTAACTCAAAATACTTATTTAAAACATACATAGAAAGTCTAGTATGTTTTGATTTTTTTTTAGTTATTATATAGAACTTTGTGTAGTCACAAAGGAAGAGCTTTTGTTATAAAAATGCACTCTTCTGTGACTATTATGGCTAAACTGGTAAAGCTAAACTTAAAGTTATTTTATAAGTTGTACAGACATAAAAGCATTCTGACACTGCACTGTTAGCAAGTGCAATATTAATACAATAAAAATAAACAGAAGTGGTCAATCCGGTTAAGTCACTGAAAATCTAACTAACGTAGTGATATAAGCTCCAGTAAAACTATCTGATAGTTTTCTACAAAATCGGAGACACATTTCATTTGAAACTAATCAGTTGGATGGTTGGTAACCCACTTCTACTTATGTTCGTGGTTGAGTATCTAGAATGTTCTAGCAAGGGCGACGGTCAGGTCCGCGACGACGTGGCGCCGCCTTGAGAATGTTGTCAACGCGGAGGATCATTTCAGCGGCCTCGGCGGCAGATAGCAGCACCTGTCGCTTCACTACGTAAGACTCCGTGATGCCCATCTTCTTCATGTCTCCTACGCGGCCCTTCTGCATGTCTATGAACGAAAATGGTTATTTGTAAATTGAAATGTATTTTACAAATTGTACTCATTTATTCCAAGTTCACGATCGTTGTTTACAGTCCAGAAACAATTTTCTCAACCGAATTGTATTCCAAAATAAATTGAAGAGTACTCTTCGCTTAAAGAAGGCGACCAAAATATTTTTATAAGCTATGTTTAGAGTGTACACAACACTAAAACACGGTCGGTAAGGTACAGTCATGAGCATAATATGATAAACACTTAGTCAGTTAGCAAGATCTTTTCTTTTTACCTTTTGTGGTAGACTAATTTTATTATGGGTGCATCGTGTTCACATATAATTAAGTATATTATGTATAAAAGACCTTTTTTTTTTTTTTTTTTTTTTAAATCTAATATTTGGAGGCTTCAGTGCACTCTAGGTGACTATGCCAGCCTCATGGGATCATTCCTATAGTAGCGTAATGGGCATCTTGCATGCTGCGATACAGAATGCAAGCCACCCATTACTCCACTCTATCCCTCACACTCCCACACACACACACATCACCAACTATACCTAAATACCTACACCCACAACACACACACACACCCCCACACACCTACACAAATACACATACCCACCCAAATACACACACCCACACAAATACACACATACGCACCCCCAAATACAGTTCCTGACCTACATTCTCTCCCCCTCTCTATCCTTTCTCTCTTTCAAACACCGTTTTAGGAACCTGTAAACACTCTGGGCCTCTTCAGTCACTGGCTGGTTCAGAATCAAATTGATTCCACCATTGTGGAGATCAATATTTGTCAACAGGCTCCTCCTCAGTTCGCGATACTGGTCACATTCCACCATCACATGAATTATATCCTCGGGTACCGGACATGCATCGCACAGTGGCGATGATTTAACCCCCATAAGATTATAAAACTTGTTTAGTGGAACATGACCAGCCCGCAACCTGAGAGCCGCAACTAATGTCTCCCTGGAGAGGCTGGCACATTCGAACCAAGGCACTGAACCCGGTGTGTCCTGTATGGTATAGTACCAAGCACCCTTTGTTTGTGAGCACTCTCTAAACGACTTCTTCCATTTCTCTCTACACACCCTTTTAGCCTCTGGGATAATCTCCCAACCGTAGGGCTGATTCAGTACATCCACACCATCATCCACTGCATTCCCAGCCAACTGATCTACAATCTCATTCTCTAGCAATCCAACATGGGAGGGTATCCACTGAAACTCGACACAAATATTTTCTTGCTGCAATCTGTGCACTAGACCCAAGGCTTCATAGGCTATCGGAATACCTCGGATACCCGAGACACACCGAGCCAAATGCTGTAGAGCGCTTCTGGAATCTGATAATATAACTATCTTTTGTTGCCCTACACTACTAGCATACGATAATGCCTCTGTGATCGCCGTAAGCTCTGCTCTCATCACCGAGACATCCTCATGCAACCTAAGTTGCATATGTATATTCCTTTGTGGGTCTAGGAATGCTGCACCTACCCCCCTTGTGCCCCTTGATCCATCTGTGAATAATTTATAATATTCACTGTATCTGTCTCGAGTTTCAGCCAATACCCTGTCACGTAGCTCCATAACATTATACCCTCGTTTAGGTCTATCCATACTGTCACATGTACTATGGATGTAGGATCTTACATTGATATTTGAAATCCATGTGTCTAACATAAACATCTCCAATTGGTCACTCTTATAAATAACCTTATCAACTAATTGTTTATGTACCTCTATCAAAACTGGCTCATTTTTCCCTCTCCAGTGTCCCTTTAAGCTAGCAAGTTCGCCTATCAAGTCTTTTGTACTATTAGAGAGTGAAGCTGTTCGCAACCAATATCTGCACCCAAGCCAAAATCTTCTAACATCGAGAGGTTGCAAACACATTTCACTCTCCATTACATGGATTGGTGTAGTTCTTATAAAATTACCACATATCCTGAGAGCTCTATTCTGTAAAATACTTAGTTTTCTTAAGTGAGTTTTAGCACTGCTACCATACAAAAAACCACCGTAATCAATTCGGGCTCTAATTAATGAAATATAAAGCCTGCGAAGATGTTTTGGGTGTACTCCCCATGACTTACCCGCTAGGGTCTTGAGGATATTTAAAAATTTGTATGCTTTTTCACATATTTCATTAATATGAGCCCCCCAACGCAACTTACTGTCCAACCATAGACCCAAATATTTAATTTTACTATGCACCTTAATTTGTATTGAGTTTATTTCTATCGAGATATTGTAATTTTTCCTTGTTTTATTAAAAGTACATAAACTAGTCTTAGATTCTGATATAAATAAACCAATATCTCCAAGTAATTTTATCATAATATGTAAGGAATCTTTCATGCATATTACCGCCTCCTCCACATTCTTATTATCTATAGACTTATACAAGACAAAATCATCTGCATATTGTGAAATACTGACGTTTTCGATACTTTTACATATGTTCATAGTGACAATATTGAATAGTAAAGGCGACATTGGATCTCCCTGTGCTAAGCCTCTATTTGTATGTCTCGTTACCATACTATTGTTATCACCCAATATAACTTGACATTTTCTATCTGACAAAAAATTCCACAAATATTGATTAATTTTATGACTAACCCCTATGTTTTCCAAAACTTCAACTAACGATCTTATGTTTACATTATTATAGGCGCTATCTATGTCAACAAAACAGGCTAATGTGGGCGTGTTTCTAGCAAATCCTACTTGTATTGTTGTTATCAAGCGCGTCAAATTATCTAAAGTAGAATGAGCTTTCCTAAAACCTACTGTAGCTGTAGAGAGTAATTTCTTCTTCTCTACATACCATTCCAATCGTTTCCCTAGAATATGATGGAATGTTTTACACATACATGACATGAGCGAGATGGGACGAATAGACGACAATAAAGTAGGATCTTTTCCCGGTTTTGGGATTGGAACAATTCTAATATTTCGCCACTGCTGGGGCACTAGCCCAGTTTGCAAGATTAAGTTAAAAATGTGCAACAGAAATATTTTACCAGACTTAGAAAGATTAAAAATCATTGAGTATGCTACATTACCGGTGCCCGGCGAGGTGTCTTTGCTTTTCAGAGAGTTTTCCAGTTCATTCATTGTTATCTCTTTACTCAAACTGCAGTCCCCCCTGTCTCTTAGTTCTGGAGGTACTTCCCCAACAGTGTCAGGAGTCAAGGAATGCAATAACTGTTTGGCTTTTAAAGGATCTACTGTTTGTCTTGCTTTTATACCCTTCATCCATCCCATCTTCCTCCACATTTCTGTAGCAGATGCTTCAT
Organism: Oligia latruncula; assembly: GCA_948474745.1. NCBI lineage: Eukaryota > Metazoa > Arthropoda > Insecta > Lepidoptera > Noctuidae > Oligia > Oligia latruncula. Next base: position 10,496,791 of record OX419688.1, read on the forward strand.
TATCTATGCTTGAACAAAACTCTGACCAACCTTTATGCCGGGACTTCTGTATAGCTTTTTGGGCGTGTATTATTCCATTTTTGTACTTGTCATAATTATCTGGGGTTGGGTTCCGTCGCACTTGAGCTAAAGCTAGCCGACGTTTTGCAACAATTTGTGAGATCTCTGAATTCCAGTATGGTTTTGGGGTAAATTTAGAACTGGGGTCCTGACACATTTTTATCCATGGAATGGTCTCTTCGGCTACAAGGTTTAATTTGTGTTCAAACAGGTTATAATCAGATTGCACATCGCCTGACGGTACCAAAAATGCAAACTCCTGCTCTGTCTTCTGCCGGAACTCTACCCACCGGGCCTCCCTGTAATTTCTTTTCTTCATATATGCATTAGATTTTTCATAACCGAGTGTGGATTTGATAATTACGTGATCACTACCCAACGTTTCATTCAGGGGATTCCGGGTCACTTTTACTGCTATGTCGCAGGTGGCAAACGTTATATCCGGCGACGACTGCTGCAAATGTCCATTCACCATTCTGATCCTTGTAGGTCTTCCATCGTTCATGCATACATAGTCATTTTCAAACATTGCTCTATAAACTCTCTCACCTCTTGTGTCTGTTTTACATGACCACAATGTATGGTGTGCATTAAAATCCCCAGCCAATATCGTTTTTGAGTTGCACAGGCTAAAGACCTGGTCCCAGTCAGATTGGCCTACATTAGCTGATGGTGGGCAATATATGTAGATGATGTTGGTCAGCCCCGGCACATTCAGCACCTCTGTAATAAGGATCTCAATACTACCATTTGCAGGTGTAAAAGATCTTTGCACCATTCTAATTGACTTATGATAAAATATACACACACCTCCATATCCATCTTCCCTATCAGCTCTAATAATATTGTAATCCTTTATCCTTATGGTAACTTCTTCTGACAACCATGTTTCGCTTATAAGTGCAATGTGTATTTTTTCTTGCTGGAGCAGCAATTCCAATTCCCTACATTTAGTTGGTAAGCTGTTTGCATTCCACTGAGCCACATTAACTGTACTTTTATTGTAACTAGCCATTAAACTGTCAGTCCTCCCAGTAACTTCCACACGAATTCCATAGTAAAGTATTCTTTCAGCCAACCAATAACTTCTCCTACTATATATTTCAGTACCCCTGTCAGCTTCATTTCAAACTCCATATCTGAACAGATAATCTCTTTCAATCTGGATATCACCACGCGTAACTCAAATCTTTTCTTCTCATCGGCATCGTTTTTATTTCCTTCCTGTGTTCCACAATCAAAACTTGAGATCCAGTCAAATTGATTTTTATTTGCGGAACTTTTACCCTTCTCGTCAGGCGTTTTCAGGCGACGACGCACCGTGGTCACTGTGCGACGTTCTGTTTTAGAAGGTGTTTTCACCACTTCTGCATAACTCACCTCCCTCGGGGTACAAGATGTGTCTCGTACTTTTTCTGTCTCACTCTCCACGGTCTCTGTCACTTCTGCTGTTGAGAGGTCGGCTTCTCTCTGATAATTGTTTTTGGTCCCATATCCTGCATAGCCACCTACCTCTTTTAGTGCCATTTTGTATGTACATTGGTTCCTTGACATCACTTCTCGGATATTTTTCTCCCTCTTGAACACAGGACAAAGTGATTTCACAAGTGCCATATGACCACCCTTACAATTAATACATTTGATGTTTGTTTGCACTGTCTCACTCTCAATAAAAGTTCCATTTTCATCCTTCTTTTTCAATCTTTTAACCGCTATTATCTCCACACTGCTTTCCAATGTATTCATAATATCTTCATTGGACAAATCCATTTCTATATCTCTTATCATTCCATACGAGTATAGTATCTCACCTGATCTTCTACAAGTCCAGCCTCTATCTTTTATACTCTGACATTCCATCAGACTTACAGAGCTTTCATAGTTGCTAAATCGTAGCACAACTTTGTATGGACTCTTATATGTGACTTTTATAATGCCTTGAATTCCTGTTTCCTTCAGAATCTTAGCCATACCAATTTGTTTTGGTAAATTTTCTTTACATGAGATTGTGACCTCACACAACTCATCGTGCTCGAGACTATCAGAACTGTTACAGTTTGATTTTTTTCCCCTTCCCACTGTAATCCATTCCCCTTCCTCTCTCTCCTTAGAAGCAGCCCTTTTATTTGCCCTCCTATCCTTGCTACTGTCTCTGTCTCTGATTTCATTTTGTGTTAGATCAACCTCCATAATTTTCCTTCCTGTATCCGACCCAATAATGATATGATTTATTTCTTGCTGGGTCATTGTTCCCGTGACCATCAAATTCTCCTCTTCACCATCCCCACTGTCGTCACTATCCATCACAAACACTAAAAATACTTAAAATTCTAGTTATTATTTTATAAGTTAGATGTGGGTAGACCCATAAATTTTTCTTAATCACACTATGTGTCCTAATCGTCACTGTTTGCAATATATCACAACTAATTTACAACTTAAACACTATCAGTACATTACTAGTCCTTGTATCACCAGAAATATAACACATTAACTGCTATTTGTTACGCAAACGATATCTATACCGTCGATAAACAACCGTACGCGGCGGTAGCGCGGGCGCAACTGATAAAAGACCTTGTAAAACATTTTAAAAGAGGAACGGTGGAGTTTCTTGCCCGTTCTTCTCCATACGAAAACTACCTTTTGGAATGGGCGACTAGAATCATTTCTATTTAGTTTATTTTTTGACGTTCAAAAGTGCCTTTAATGTGCCTATTTGAAATAAATGATTTGACTTTGACAAGATTCCAAAGTAATTTTCTCCTCAAGCATTGAAAGAAATTTTTATTATGGAATAGGTTTTTTCACAAAGTCGCAATCATTACTTCACTAGACAATCGCTTTTGAATGTTGTGCAAGATTTTTTCTTCTTTTTCATTCCATTTGCAATCGGTCGTCGGACATAAGTGAATTCGTTCCATGACAAATGGCATTGTGGTGCAGCAGCGCCTCCCACTTATATAAGGTGGTCCCCTCGCAGAATGGAAGTCTAAATGCGGAAAAGGGAGTCCATTATCGTCATCATAATATAGAAAGTAATTTCCTCTTAATCCTTTTCACCACCGCTGTCGGGTTTAACAGTTCAGTAACTAGTGGGCTTGGATGCAAGGTTAGTCGTGCCTTGTGTTGTCCCTTGTACTGCTCGATTTCATATTTTACTGATGGCATTTGTAGCAAATCAAGGCGCGTTTGCTATGGATCTTAGGATACCGTTTTGAACTCTTTGTAGCCAGAGTATGTTGGTTTTGCTGGCAACGCCCCACAATCGGGTCCGGTAGGTCTATAATGGTTTAAGGACTGAGTTGTAGATGAGCAGTTTGTTGTCTATAAAGAGCCGAGTTTCTTCCCATGAGCCAATACAGGTTGCGGAAGTTGTGGTTTATCTTGTCCCTTTTATTTTTAATGTGATGCTTCCATGTTAGTTGAGGGTATAAATGGAAGCGAAGATACTTCACACAATCTGTGTGTGGTAGGATATCAGGACCAAGCCTGACAGGTGCTCCCGTGCCTGAGCGCGAAAGTAACCTGGTCAGACTTCGATGCACTGGCACGTATCCGCCACGTACAGAACCATTTATGAGTTTCGTCTAGCTGTTTTTGGCGACTATTGCTGGCCATTTCTGGGTTGTCTTAAACTGATAAATAGGCTATGTCGTCAGTATATGTTGCTATTGTTATGCCATCCAATGTGGGTAGATCTGATGTAAATATGCTGTACAACACTAGGCCAAGAACAGATCCCTGTGGTAAACCACCTAATTTAAACAATCTTGATCTTGCTTCGCCCTGTTTTGGTTGAAAGCAGCGGTTGGATAAGAAAGACTCGATAAGCAGGAACATTGAGTGTGGAACATTTTCCTTCACTTTAGCCAGCAATCCTTTGTGTAAGGAAAAGGTATTTATGCTCATAACTGAACAAGCTTCTCAGTATAATACATTAGTAACAAACAATATACACATAGCAACTCACCAAGTCCCATAGTGATCTCTCCCTGGGCATGATGCGCGCGCAGGCGTGAGATGAGGTCGGCAGAGTCGTAGCCCGCGTTGTCGGCCACGGCCGAGGGCAGGCGGCGCAGGGCGATGGCGAACGCTTCGGCGGCCGCGGACTCCTTGCCGGCCGTGCGCGCGGCTACCCGGGACACGGCCTCGGCCATCAGCATCTCGCTGGCACCTAAGATGGATGAATCATTTTGTATTATAACATTAAATTGATTAAAAAGTTACCCAGGAACTATTCGCCAAACTATCGCATATTGCATCTGCTAGATTAGGAGACATTCATAAATAACTGATTATAGAAACAACACAATTCAACATTCAATTTCCCATTCAAGGAATCTATTAAAGTCAAGCCAAATTTTGTTTTATCCCTTAAGTACCAAAAATAATAAAATCAATGCCGAATTAAACTCTGTAAATATTTATTCGGAGAATATTGCTCACCTCCACCATAAATAATTTTAGGTTCCTTGACAGTAGCGGCGAGCACACAGAGCGCGTCGTGCAGGGAGCGCTCGGCCTCGTCGATGACTTGCTGCGTGGCGCCGCGGATGACGACCGTGCAGGCTGAGCCGAGTTCCACGCCAGAGAAACGGATGAGGCACTCGTCACCAATCAACACCTGAAATAAGGCAATACCTCTCATCTGTCAATTACCTTTTCACGCATTAGTGGAACGGAATTTGATGAAAATTGGCGCACAGGTCGATCATGACCTCGATTAGGACTTTAGTATATTTTTTTAATCACATCTATTCAAAAAAAAGCTATTAGTATTCTTCGTAAACAGGGACTAAAATATCTCATTAATCCCTAGGGACTAAAAGTGATTTGAATATGTAATGTGGATATTGTTAGTAAAAGTTCCAATCGCCAAAGAGATCACGAACATTGTATGAACAAGGAACAGGCTGTATGATAAAGTAAATCGAGCGAGCAAAATAAAAAAAAAAAAATGTGAAAAAATAAAAAACGCGCGAAAGCATTCTGCCTTCGTTCGTAATTCATCATCATCATCTGCATAGCCTTTTCCCAACTATGTTGGGGTGGGCTTCCAGTCTAACCGGATGCAGCTGAATACCAGTATTTTACATGGAGCAACTGCCTATCTGACCTCCACAACCCAGTTACTGGGAAATAAGATACCCCTTGGTAAGACTGGTTGTCAGACTTTCGGGCTTCTGACTACCCGTAACGACTGTCAAAGATCCACGAATGACAGCCGGGACCAACGGCATAACGTGCTTTCCGAGGCACGGAGGGGTCACGATATGTATAGATGGTCACCCATCCACAGACCAACCGCGGCATCAATCGATCGACCTGTGCGGCTGTTATTATTTAGCCACGGGCCCCGCCTTCGTTCGTAATTGTTTACTCAAATTAGGATTTTACTTAGTTTTATAATAAACTAGCTGTTCCCCGCGGTGTCACACGCTGTGCGGCTCCTAAGGGTCGTAGCGTGATGTTATATAGCCTATAGCCTTCCTCGATAAATGGACTACCCAACACTAAAAGAATCATTCAAATCGGACCAGTAGTTCCAGAGATTAGCGCGTTCAAACAAACAAACAAACAAACTCTGCAGCTTTATAATATTAGTATAGATACAGGCCGAATTTTAAATGAAAAGGTAGCTATGTTAAACAAAATAAACCATTGGAATAGACCTGTTAGCTATCTTTCTACAGCAGTTAGCAAAGATTGCTAAAAAAATACTATCATGAACTGCATTTCGAAACCAACGGCATACGAAAGGCCTGGGTTAGGGCATGGCATCCCAATGGGATAATCTCCGACCTGCATGCGGGCGAAGCCGCGGGCTAAAGCTGGTAGGTATATTACTATGGACAGGTCGCCGGCAATAATATCGAACTTCACGATTCGTCCATTAACATCTGTCGTCAAGATGACGGCAAATAAGTACTTCCCGTACTTCGTGCAAGAACCCAACTGCATACAAACACAAATATTACCTGTTCAATAACTTTGCAGTGTCCCAGTTTGACTTTGTCGGGTGAGTCAAATGTGGATGCGATTTCACCTCCAGTCACGAGGGCCAGTCGCTCAATACCGTCGAAATCAGCGTGCTCGATCGCCATGACGCCGGCGTCAGCAAACAGCTGCTCAGGGTAGTTGTAGATAAGTTGCCTGGTGAAGAAAATATGCATGTCATGTTATAAATACTGATAGTAGTCATTGATGTACTCTAATGCTGCACTGTTGTGTCGGGACACAAACACTAGTCACTATATGGCAATATGAAACGGGTTTCATATTGCCATATAGTGACATCTGTTCTGTGTGGGAATTAATAATAAGGAAAATGTTCCTTTATTAAGTTGATACAATGAAACGCGTCGCTTTCGCGTGAGTTATGACTCACGCGTCATTTTTTCATGTAAAAGCTAATGCTAGTTTATAGATGAAAGAAAATACATTCATTTAGCACAGACTAAAATACACACTATACACCAGATACATACATCAGATAAAAACAAATAAAAAGTGGAAAAGCCTGATGTAAAAAATTAGCAGGAAAGTGTGCCTCACAGCTGCACCAAAAAGGCCCAGTTCATCAAAAATGCCAGACAACTAGTGCCTGACGCTGGTTTTCATTTGAGTAACTGTAAAGACTATAAGTATCACCAATTACCTGTTGATAAAGACATTGCATTTGTGAGCCAAGATCTTGTTGACTTTGTCCTTCATCTTTTCCTTTTCAGCAACTTCCAGTTCTGCGATCTTAGCCATAGAGTCCACTTTGATGGTGGATCCGAAAACTTTGATCTTGTCTGTATCCATGGGTGTGTTTGCAATCAGGATGCTGGCGTTCTCAATGCGTTTGGGTTGGTGCACTCCCACCTGATGTAAATATTATGATTGATCAAGTCTCTAGTTCAGACACAGATGCCTTCACTATAAAACTAAGAAAATTTTAAATTGTCCAAGTATATCTGTTTAAATGTAACATCAGTTTTTGCGACAAATAAAATTATTATTATTATTTAGAGATTGTTTTCCTCGGCCTAGCCGGATAGCTGATGGCACGGGCCTAAGTCAAGTGTTCATCAGTGGGATTAAGTGTTGGAGTAATATTAGATACTGCATGGTTATCCGCAGTAGGCTGTATGTTAGGCGAAACTATATTTAAGTGGGAGTAATGTTGCAAGTTATCGGACTTGCACTGGAGGAATTTTCTTACTAGCCTACATGTATTGAGAATCACTGCCTTCTGCAGCAGGTGGTAGGTTTTAGATGGCAGGTTGAGAGAACTAAGGGACTGATGAAGCTGTTTGGGTATTACTCCTGTTGTAGATAGCACTATAGGGACTATTGTGAGTTTTTGAAGATGCCTAAGTCGGATTTTTTCGTCTTATTATTAAGTATTCAGGTGTCTGGGTCAAATGTAAATTAATAGATTAAAGAAATTTCAAAATCATCCATCATCAACTAAATTACACAAAATACACATGAATGGTGGTGGTGGTAAATGGAGGTTAATTTTTTTTTTTTGTTTTAGTAATCTTGTTTTTCATGAGGCTAACAGAAGAATTCATCTTGGCTGAGCAGCATTTGGGAATCTTCTTCCGAGTCTTCTCGTCGCGTATTCTACAGAGCCTAGTTTTCATCCATGCACACACACAGTACGGCTGGTCCAAGATTGCTTAGCAAGCTATAGAACAGGCCATGCTTGAATCTCTCTGAAGGATTGAATCCGGTAACCAGGTGATCCAGCAGAGAGCCAAAGTTGTCTACATAGCTTACTGAATCATCAAGCTGAAGTGGCAATGGGTTGGCCATGTTAGCCGTAGAACGAATGGCGGTTGGGGCAGACATGTTCTTGAGTGCCCACCACGAATCTCTAAGCTAGTAATAGCTGGATGAGAGTTGCCGAGAATCAAGCTGAACAGCATGCAATTGGAGAGGCCTACAACTGTGGACTGCTGTAGGCTGATGATGGGTTGGGAAGTTTATACAAGGAGAGACAATTACATAAGTTATTAGGACTAATTATTCCTAATTGTACCTTCTTATTTAGGAGGAAACCTTCATCCAGGAAAGATTCCTCCAGCAGACCACCAGAGATTTTGATAATCTGGATAGCCTTCAAGTTGCCAGAGCCTTTGAGACGGAGCACTGCATCCACAGCCAACTTTGTGAAGTGTCTGAAATTATACATTTTTTTATAAAAAAATATGGTTTATGACTTCCAATGTCAGCTTTTTTATGATTTTTTTACTTTATAACAAATTGCACTCTGTTTTATAATTTACTCACTCTTTGTGGTTAGCAAGGATTTTAGAGCTCAATGTTGTGCGTGCAATATTCTCAAGGTCCTCACGGAGGGCAGCCTCATTGAAATTCTTCTGATGGTCAAAGCTAGAATCGGAGAGAGCTTTTTTAGCAGCATCTACAGCTATACGCCATCCAGCAATGATTGTCTGTGGGTGCAGCTTCTGTTCAACAAGCTTTTCAGCTTCACGGAGCAGTTCAGCCGCTAAAATGAATGTAAAAAAAATGTTTTAACTTATATAAAATGTTAGATGGTAAACATTCAAACAAAAAAAAAAAAAAAAAAAAAACATTAATATTACAAAAATATATTCAGTGGATAAACTTCTTATACTGAATAACTCGGAAACTGTACCATATTATTTTTAGTATATGCGAAACCTGAATATAGTTTATTCAGAATAAGTAACTGAACCAATTCCAATAATTATTACCCCATGTTATATTTTGTCCCAAAAATATTTAATAAGGTTAATAGTTGGACACCAAGCGACACTAAGTAGGTTATCCAATCTCCGCCCCGAACGATTAGGTATCTAGGTACTATTATCAATGAGCGCAAGACGGCGCAGCACGGGTGAGCATGTTTATGAACAGACAAACGGGTAACTTAACGAGCTTATAACTTTGTGATTTTTCATGATAGTTTTGAAATTTTGTACATAGATTCTTTACATATAAATACTAGACATGTGTTTCGGGTTTCGCATATACTAAAAATAATGTTGTATAATAACATAATCAAAGAAACAAATAGCAACAAAAAAAAAACAAAATATCCTGAAATATGTAAACAAAAAAAACAATAAAATATCCTGAAATATGTAAACATGATACACTTCAGTGGGTAACATTTCACAAAAACTCAGGTAATGATGATTGTAACATGCAAACAGTAACAGGCATCTGTAGAAACAACTTTTAAGTTCTGTTTAAGAAAAACTTCCTTTGTCTATAGGGATACTGACACAAAAATGTGTTACCTACCCAATACAGTTACAGATGTGGTTCCATCTCCAACTTCCTCATCTTGTACTTTTGACATATCTACCAAAATTTTTGCTGCTGGGTTATCAACACCGATGGATTTCAAAATAGTAGCGCCGTCATTTGTAACCTCAACCTACAAAATATAACCAATTTATTAGAACTTCAAACTCTCACTTATCCAGCTTTTTTCATTTCAACTAGCTATTTTTAATTACGTAAGAATAAGAAACATTTACCTGGCCAGCATTTCTGCCACAGGAAACCAGAATTTTGTCCATTCCCTTAGGTCCCAAAGTACTTTTCACCAAATCTCCAATGGCGATGGCACCGATGAAGCTGGACATACGAGCCACTTCGGCTTTTTCTTCTTCAGCTTCATTTTTCAAAATACGGATGGGATTTAGTGACACCTGCACAATAATTTCATGTGATCAAGACACACGTGCAACAAGAACAACCGCTCGAACATTTCTAGATTATTCACTATTCTTTTAAGTTTTCGTTAACTAAAATACTAAAAACTATTGACACTATCGTAAATAACACATTGTTTCTTACCATTTTGGCTTTTCTTTAGACTGTTTCTCTAGAACACTATTAAAATACCGGCGACAAAATTCTACAGCAGTGTTGCCAGTATGATTTCCCAAAAATGGACGGTTGGCTTGCTGAAAAGGTACGGTTTTTAACTTCAAGGTACGGTTGGGTCGGGATACTTCTGCAAGAACTAGATCAGTTTTTTTCTTCTTCAAGTTGGCTGTCTGCGACCATAGGTTGGAAAAAAAGCGATAGGGAATCGAATATTCAAAGGGATATGGTAAAGTAGAACATTATTACCAATTGATAATATCGAACAAATTCATTTGTAAATCAATTATAGAATGAAGTAAAGTCATTAAATTCGTTAATGATGCAATGAATAAATTTTTTTTTTGATAATAATTTATCATAGGAATAATGTGATGAGGAAGTTCAGATATGAAGCGATATTATTCTCTATATTTAAAGGAACAAAAAGTATTGTTTTAAATAAATCACTAGTATAGAAAAGGTACGAAAAAGGTACGGTCTACACTGAGGTACGGTTGTGTGATGAATAGTACGGAAAACCGTACTTTTTGGTACGGTCTGGCAACGCTGTTCTACAGCAAGAAATCAGGACTGACAGCACTCAAAAAAAAATTATTGCGGATTATTGCCCGACATCGGCAACATGTAATGTTGCCGTACTAAATTAACATTCCAGTTATTTTATAAATTTATTATCAGGCCTTTGCCCTGCAGTGGGACATCACAGGCTGGCTAATAATAAATAATAATAATATATATTTATCTCACACAATACATCCGGTCGTCTCTAAAGTTTTCGAACTCGATACCTACTTTGACATGACGTCATGACCTCATTCGCGCTTTGGGGGTAAGACCGTCTGCGACTGGTAACTGCGGCAAACGGCATGACACTCTCGTCTCGTTGACTCTCATAACCTGCTTACCTGCCCCTCTCCATTGTCGGATTCGTGCTTCAACATCAAGCCTTAAGACTACATAATTGTATTGCTCCTTTATCTTCACAGAGAGAATCAAGCTGCGCATAACTTCCTTCCCTTGGTGGGCCAACATTCTGATCCAAGGGCTCTCAGGGCTTGGATGAAAATTATAAATGGGGTTTCAGGATCACTGAGAATAATGTGTTATAAAAGACAAATGACAATATTATTGTCAAGGTCAATAACTGAGTTCAAGAGAGCCACCGCCGCTGTCTGAACAACGGATTAAAATTAATAAGCTGTAATCTGCTGGCAACACCACATTTCACCACATTTTTAAACCATAATGCAAGCAACTCTAGGAATTCATTCATAGAGAATTTGTAAACATGTTTTACCCTTACAGCACAGTTCGGACCAATCACAAGCAAAACGATAAATATGAACGATGGCTGATTGGTCAGAAAATGATATCTGATCTGTAAACGTAATCATACTATGACGTCATGTCATGAATGTGTCACGCTGATTGTTCTTTCTTCTGTCATTCAAGTCGAAAAATTTAATTCTCCGTGCCTTCGCCATATTTACGTTATTGAACTGAATCATAGACTCAGTTTTTAAAGAATACAATATAGTTATTGAAGTGTGAAACTTTTCAGTGTAATTTGTACAAAGTTTAAAACAATCTGACAAAATGGAAGACCAAGGAGGAAGCTCTGGCCCTAGAGTAAGCGATAAGCGTTTGGCTCAGACTCAAGCCAAAGTCGATGAAGTGGTTGGCATTATGCGCGTTAATGTCGAGAAAGTTTTGGAGCGGGACCAAAAGTTGTCCGAACTAGACAATCGTGCAGATGCTTTACAGCATGGAGCAGCGCAGTTCGAGCAGCAGGCTGGCAAACTGAAACGAAAGTATTGGTGGCAGAACCTAAAGATGATGTTAATTATCGGTGCTATTGGGGCAGTTCTACTTATCATAATCATTGTGTGGGCAACGTCCGGTAATTCGAGCGCGCCCGCGCCCCAGCCCGCCCCTGTCACTGAGGCTCCCGCAGGGCGATAGTCATCATGCAAACTTGTAAACCTTTGATATGGATACTTATTTATGCTGCTCTGTACTAAAAATCGCGAGTTTTATGATAAATAATGCGACTGAACAGTATGTAAGACATCTATATTTTGTATTTGAAACGATTAACCAACGCACACATCATATTCCTATTATAAGATTTACACCTTGATAAATGTTTTGATATTTTTCTATAAATTGTATTAAAATAGTACCTAGCTGTTGATATACTGTTAAAGTGAATTTAATTCACTAATAAAAGACTTGTTTACAAATTGTTATACTTCTAAAAAGAAAATAATGGGAAACTAACTATACATCAGTTTAAATATTGTAATTTTTAAAGTGGCCAACTTTTGTACAGAATCACTTCGTGATAGGTAGTATTAAATATAAAAGATTGTTATAATATTGCAAAGCCTACTTTAACAGCTGATTTGGGTGTTGACACAAAGAACTGATATTTAACTGCACAAATTAAATGTGTAATGAAACTTTAATGTGATTGTTCTCGTTGCTTTATCAGGGAAGCCCCTATGTAATCCTGTTGCAAAATTAATATATATTAAGTTAGATAAAATATGTTATTCAAAGCCAGTTTTTGTCGCACTTTGTATAAACTATTACAAAACTTATTTCACATTATGCTGCTGTTTCGTTTAATCATTAATTACATTATAAGTTCAGAATTGGATTTTAAAGTATGCATAGTGTGAAACAAGTGCTAAGGCACAAAACCAATTAGTTTTTAATTTATTTTAATATGTAATTAGCACATTCTGTCGGTTGGTATTGATCATATTATATTATTTAGTTATGTCTTATCAATATGTTTATAATGCATTTTCAAAGATTACTAATTTTAACGGCAGTTGGGACCAACTTTGCGCTTGTATTGCACGGCATCCAAGGTCCAGTTACTAATTGGATCTTGACAGTAAACCAGTTTGATGTTAAATGCAAAGTATATGTAATATCATAATCTTAGTTGTTTTGTATTCTGTAAGAAATAATAAATATATGTATTTCTTCAATATTGTATGATTTGCCACTTGTTAGACAAGTATGCAGTACTTAATGTGTTGTCTTATCAAAGGCATACACCTACTTAAAGCTTATCAGTTTTGTAGATGTTGATAAGGAGCCTGTGATTCACACAATAATTTCATGACTACAGATGTTTCATACGTCATTGGAATTTCAGTGCAAGATATTACACTTCAATAAACATAGATTTGCAACAAGTCATTGTAATCATAATCAAAGATTCTATCAACAAGCTAATACTATATATAGCCTTTTTGAAGTTAGTAAAAAAATGTGCCAAAGGGTATGTATATATAATTGCTTTTTTAATTAATTTAAAACAATGAATAAATGCATATTATTAGTGTCATTAATTTAGTAGGAAAGTACCTAAACCTACTAATATAGATATGATTTTTTGCACAATGTTTTCCTCCACATACAACAATCATAATGGCAACTGGTGCCATTGTAACTCAGAATAAGGTCACAAAATATGTGGCTGTTGACTGCAATTATTATTTTTCTCAGGCACGACAATACAATAAGCCCAGTTTGTGAATGTTTCCAGTAACCAGAAGGTGCGAGCAATGCATGCATGATTGTGTAGGTAGGTACTGTGCACTGCTGCCTACCCTTTTGTTATTTCACAAACAAACTAAAATGCATGCAAAGACTAGCCTGCATGGCGACTACTGGCTGCATGAGGACTACTCCGACTGCAGCAGTTGAAGCCATTCTGGGAATCCCACCGCTCCATCTGTTCATACAGCAGGAAGTGACGATGGCGGCAGTACGTCTTAATACACTAAATCTCTGGGGTAAGAGTACTACACCATACACCATGCTGCTTGAGGAACTCCACAAGAAGCTCCTTATTACAAAAGCCATTAACGACAAGGTACCCAAACAATTTATCTTCGATAAAAAATACAAGATTCAACTTCACGAGGATCGTCGATGCGACTAAGCCCTGCAGAGCTGCGTATGTTCACGGATGGATCCAAAACAGGTAGTGGCACAGGTGCTGGAATCTTCTCGGAGGATTTCAACATACATATAGCCACATCACTGGGGGTTCACAACAGTGTTCCAGGCCGAATGCATCTCTGGCCGCTTCAGCCATCAGTCCGCATACTCTCAGACAGTATGGCTGTTCTGCAAGCGCTGAACAGTTACACAGTTGACTCTGAGCTAATATACGAGTGTCACCAGCGCCTCAATCAGGTGGGTAACCTCAATAAAATAACCATTCAATGGATGAAGGGACAGCGGTTCGCTGGGCAACGATGCAGCCGACGAGCTTGCCAGGAGAGGGTCGAGCATAGCACCAGTGGGACCTGAGTCCATCGCGTCACTCCTCTTCGGGTTTTTACGCGGTAAGGAAACGCACCAGTGGTCTCTGGTGCGCACGACAAACTTTGGACGGATCAAGGCGAATGCAGGCAGGCTAGGGAAGCACTTCCCACATTGGATGCCCGCCTCACGAAACAGGTTCTCCGTCTAACTAAGCAAAAACTGCGTATAGTTACTGCAGCTTTAACTGGCCACGGGTCATTTAATAAACACCTCTATGTCATAGGAGTAACGACAGTCCGCTGTGCAGGGCCTGCATGGAGGATGACGAGACAGCGGCACATGTGCTTCTACACAGCCCGGTGGTCGCCACGTACAGGGCAAAGTACTTCGGTAACCCAGGTACCCTACGTGAGACGGTCAGTAACATCAAGGCGTTGCTGGCCTTCCTTGAGGAGCTGGGGTGGATCGAATAAACGATTTTCCCACCCGTACGCAAAATACGCGCATTGACGTGGAGTTGCGGAAACCAGCCCGTATTACCCGTATTATTATTAGATACCTACTTACTTCACTTTCGCCAAGCCACTGCTATATTTTTCACCAGTCTGGTACAGTTTGACTGCGACCATGACATGTATTGTCTATCTGTGATTCTGTTATCAACAGCTGGGTCACCGAACTTAAGCACACCAAACCTTAATGTCTTTCTATGACTGACAACTTTCTACAAGAATAGTTACATGCTCTGTTGAAAATAGTGCGAGTTAGTTAGGATCAAGTTAGCTGCTAGGTATTCAGCAGCTACATACCTACCTATATAAATATACTAAGTACTTATAGGTAACCAACCGTGTAACCAACGGAGTTAGTTATTCCATAAACCTTGCATAGCATAGTACCTAAGCAACATATTATTATTTCCATTGGGTATGTAGGTACTTAGGTGCCTATCTTTTTAGGGTTCCGTACCAAAATGATAAAACGGAACCCTCATGGTGAGACTCAGTCTGTCTGTCCGACTGTCACAGCTGGATATCTCAAGAACTACAATGCTATCAACTTCGGAATAGTTTTAGATGACGTTTGCCCAATTATTTTGCAAATAAGAAAGGATTTTTTTTTTCAACATGGTTTTATGTGGGGTATCATATGAAAGAGCGCAGTTCGCACATTCTCAAACATTTTGACTTTTGATGAAAAAAAAAATACCGTCCCACCCCCCCTTATCTCCGAAGTTTGCAAAGAGAAAAATCTGAAATAATTCTACATGTGATAGAGTTAATGTAAAGATTACAGGAAAAATAAAACGATGTCTCTAAATAGCACACTTTTTCAGAAATCATCAACAAAAGTAACATTAGTTCCACTATCGGTCAAGAGAAGGCGCTGACCTAAAACTGCAATATTCTTCACCGCAGTGCGCAGTGTTAAAATTCTCTGACGAATATAAGTACATATAATAGACCTCGCCGATGAAAATTAAAAAAAAATTAAATTAAAAATTTAAAAAACCCCCGACAAAAATAAAATTAAGGAATCTCTACAAAAAGCATGAAATAAACAATAAATTTAAAAAAATCTTATGGAAGTCGGGGGACCGTTCTGTGGAACACCTATTCTGAGGTCCCCCGACTTCCATAAGATTTTTTTAAATTAATTTTTTTATTTCATGCTTTTTGTAGGGATTCCTTAATTTTATTTTTGTCGGGGGTTTTTTAAGTTTTTTATTTCATGCTTTTTGTAGGGACTCCTTAATTTTTGTATTTCATTTCTTTTATTTTCTTCCGTTTTAAGATTCTGGTAATTTGGTGTTTAATCAGGTTTTTTATCCGTCAAAAAATATTGATTAATTTACCTATAGTTGAAGAATAATTTTTAAGACTAAACAGATTTTTTTGTTTTATTATATTTTTCAACTTTTTAGTTTTCATTTCGTGAGGTAGTTAATATTCCTCATTCCCTTTCAATATAGTGTACCTGGTCTACATTATTCTACTTGTCAAGCCCTTGCATTTGATACCTACCTACATTGAAGGAGTTGTTAAAAAAAATGTAAATCGCCATTTTGTGGTGGCGGCCATCTTGGATTTGAAATTTTTAATAGTGTATAGTATTCTACTAGTCACGCCCTTTCATTTGATATCCATATTGAGGAAGTTGAGAAAAAAAAATGTAATTCGCCACTTTGTTGTGGCGGCCATCTTGGATTTGAAATTTGTTATAGTGTATAGTATTCTACTATTGAAGCCCTTTCATTTGATACCCATATTGAGGGAATTGTGAAAAAATATGTTATCCGCCATTTTGTAGCGGCGGCCATCTTGGACCGATTTTCATCAAACATAGCTAAGAACACTCCCGACTAATACACCTTTCAAACAAAAAAAACTAAATCAAAATCGGTTCATCCGTTCGGGAGCTACGATGCCACAGACAGATACACACACACCCACAGACACGTCAAACTTATAACACCCCGTCGTTTTTGCGTCGGGGGTTAAAAACATATTATGATGGTACGGAACCCTTGGTGCGCGAGTCCGACTCGCTCTTGACCGGTTTATTTTAAGGCAACTGAGTCTTTGCATTTAGAATTCTTGAAAAGTACCTGAAACCACAGTATATACCTACTGTGCTGAAACCATGAATATATTTAATTTTAGTTGAGCTAATTTCAGCAAACTTTGGCCACAGTATAATATGATCTTGCTTTGGCTTACGTTAAGCCAGGTAATGAATAAAACAGCAGTTTGGTTAGTGTAAAGCTTGACACCTACATTATGATAACGCTTTGTCTTTATATGGAATTCTGTCCGGCCTGCGAACAGCATGCTTGCAAATTGGATTACTTACTCATATATTTTTTTATTAAGTTAATCATTCATACATAACTTACCATAAAAGGAAGGTATTGACTGAGTATGCGGAGAGACATTTTTTGTGTGGTAGGTAGGTACTATGCCGATCAGGAAGTCAACAGGTACATTTAAAGGTATAATTATCATGCTTTGAACCAAATTATATGTTTCCACCTAGCTCGGTCCAGCTTCGTATCTCAGGTCTGGTAGGTCCCTCCTGCAGGGATAAAATCAACAGCCTGCAGCGAAAAATGGCTATTCGTATCGCACGAGGATACCGAACTGTTTCCTTTGAGGCGGCAACTTTCCTGGCGCGCTTTCCGCTGCTATGTTAATGGAACAGGATCGCCCCCTCCTTTGCTTACCCCTTCGCAGAATACAGGCATGATGTTACGTATGTAGTGTTATTATATAGGGTTGTTGGTAAAACATTAACCTTACTACCACAAAACAGTCTATAACAGTTGTTTAAGTTAAACACCTTTTAAACACGACATATTTAAGTAGGTAGGTATATGGACTTTGACGTAACACTGACATTAGACACACGTTGAACAAGTGTTTAAGTTTTTGTGGTAAGACCATAATAATCTCATAAGCATCATTATGAACAACTTTTACTATGTGACCAAACCTGAAATACCTACGGCACCTACCTATCGTGTAGGTAGATTATATTGTTCATAATTGTTTTTATTGACCTAGGTACAAGTTTTCCTTCTAAATTGGCTACAAATTACAATAGGTAGGTAGGTACTTAAAATGACTGTAGTAAGTGGTAACGTTTGTTTTTCACTCCAAACGGCACGATGGCGCAGTGGTTTAAGTTTCTGGCCAAGTTCTATACGGATCGCGGGTTCGCTTCGAAACAAAACATTTTTAGCTTTTGTGGACTACAAAATCTATGGGTAGTCAAGTGAAGACGAATTAAGGAATCCCTCTTTTTGAAATCGGTTCTTCTTCTTCGTGTTCGTGTCACTGGCACGACAGATCTTGTTGGCCCAGAACTTCGCCACTTCCACGGCGTCGTTGGTGCGCAGAGTTTAAAAAGGACAATTTCCTAGGTACCTACTTAGTTATAGGTATAACTGAGGCGTGATAGCCGTAAATACCATAATGTGAGTAAAAACACGAATGTGTGACGTGTAATGACGTTTCTGCATAATATTTTGTACAAATACTTAGATAGGTAATAATTGTAGTTGATATAATAAAGATTTTCAAAGTTAATGAATTGCCTACTTAACAAAGTGGATTTCCTTAAAATATCGATGATTAACTTGTAGGTGCAATAAACATTCGATATTATCTACTGACTCCGTCGAGTCCGGATTAGTATGGCATCATGTTTAATCTTATTTCTCATTTCTGTCTCACTTTCCGTAGCACTGGAAGCATTGATGTTAATTTCTAAAAATAACCAGCCCGTCAAGGCTACACCCAAGTCAAATGATTTATACGAGCGTGCAAATATGTACGCAATCAATTTATCCTCGCACATCATAGTATAAGTATAACTTACGTGATACTTAGGTACCTATAATAGTAACTGTACAAGTATTGTGCAATTAATGTAGGTACCTAGGTACCTAGAACAACAATGGAAAGAGTACCTGCCTGCATAGGCTACCTATAAACATTTTGACACAGCAAACTTCTCAGTTTTGGTTTAAATAAGTTAATATGTAGATTTTTTAGCTCTTTTGTCATCAATAATAAGCCTAAAAATTTACAATTATCTACTTCCTCTACTGTTTGCATGTTAAAATTTACATTTAGGTTATTTGGTGCTGGTAAACGCTGTCTAAAGTAGGTACCTACCTACATTAATTTAGTTTTGCTTAAGTTGGCTTTCAGATTATAATACTTATTAAGCCAATTCATAACAGAGCTCAATGTGTTATTTATGTCATCTTCAAAAGTATTTATGTCTTTACACTTTATCGTTACTGTACTGTCATCCGCAAAAACAGTTATAGGATTATCAGTGGCATTGGGTAAGTCATTGATGTACCTACAATATAAAAAGTGGTGGCTCCAAAACGGTTCCTTGAGGAACACCGTAGTTTAGTTGACGTTCACATGATCTAAAGGTTTCTTCTTTTTTTGTTAGGATATTCACTCTAGTCAATTCAGTGTAGGTATTGGTGACGGCCTTTGAGGTATGATTCAAATAATTTCAGAACATTACCTCTTATTCCATATTCATTAAGTTTGCCAACCAATATATAATGTTCAACATAATCAAAAGCCTGTGTTATATCCATAAAGATAGAGCAGACAGGTATTTTTTTGTCAACATTATCCATAACAAAGTCCAGAAAATCATATATATGGCCATATTTATAGATTTATTGTGTCTAAAACCTTTTTGTTCTTTTGCTAGAATATTGTTATTTTCTAAATAATTATTAAGTTCTTTGTAAATATATTTTTCAAATATTTTGGAAATAACTGGAACTAAGGCAATAGGTACCTATATTTTAACGATTATAAACAGAATTTACGGTAGGTACTTATATCTACGGTGCATTAGGTACACAGGTTAGTTATGTAGGTAGGACGGACTGCGATACACAACAATGCTCGAACATTTTCCAGTGAGTAGGTAAGGTGTTTTCAGGTCGGCGTATATTTTATTGAAATTGCCGTACAAAACGAGAAATGTCTCCATTCTCACGCGGTAGGTAGGTAATATAACATTACGCTCATTTAAGTTTCCTGGGTGACTTAACCAGTCGTTAGGTGGGATGCTAGTCTGTTGGATAAACTTAACTTCCTACAATGCTTAATATTCCGTGATGGCCATAATGTCGTCACTCCTCTGGTTTGTATATTTTAAGCCTCATACAAGTATGCAAGTGCGAATACTGAAAGAGAATATTACCTACCTACCTATAACTAATTTTGAACTTAAAGGTAGGACTTATTAGCCCACATCTGGCTACTTGGCCAATCAGCGGGTTTTCCTCAAACGGGAAAATGGGTTCAAATCTTTTTATCGATCGTTTCGCTAAGATACTCACGGACGCGGACTGCACATACCAAACTGTACCTACCTAAGCGGAAAAGGGGCTTACATTTACCTCCGTAGGTATTATTTAGGTACTTTCCTTTAAGTATAGCAAAATGCCTAAACCATTAAGGTACCTACATACAATAAATTGCGCTTTTATTGAAATGTAGGTACTCAGCGTGAAATGACTGCACGCACGCAGACGCAGATACATCATAATAATGTAACAGCATGGGGAACAATTTCATTTAGGTACATGTGATACGATGATACCCCACATTAGTGAGCAATGAACCAACCATGATGTCATTCAATTACAGACGAGACTTAGTAGGTACCTACCTATAAATACCTAATACAAGCTGCGTTATACCCTTACATATCTACATAAAACACAGAATAAGTGTAACTACGTAGGTATAGTATTTTTCAGGAATCCAGTAGGAACTAAGTTTCAGTTTATTTTAGTTCGATGACTTGACTTGTGATATTTTGATAAAAGTTTTTGCTAATCTTTCGATTATAATGATAGGAAAACCAAGAAAACGATTCAAGTATTGAAGATGCTGCATAGAACGTTGCAAACCATCAAAAGGTAATAAAATCAGAAATCTATAAGTAAGATAATCTTAATCTCTCTTGGTTGATTGAGATAATAGGACGTTTAATGGAACAGTTAAGACAAGTTAAACCAGCACAACTAAAACCGTAGAGTGTAGCGCATGGCATGTAGCGAATATCACGTAGCCTGTAGCGCAAAGATTGTGGCGTGTAGCGTGTAGTGCATAGCTTGTACCGCGTAGAAAGGTGCACGTAGCGTGTTGCTTGTAGAGTTATAGTGCGTAGAAAGTAGCACGTAGCGTGTAGTGCGTAGAAAGTAGCGCTTAGCGTGTAACGCATATTGTGTCGTAATGTAGCATAAAGAATGTGGCGTGTAGCATTATATATAGCTTGTAGCGCGTAGAAAGTAGCACGTAGCTTGTAACGCGTACGTTGTGGCGCGTAGCATGTGGCGCATAGTACGTAGCGCATAGAACGTAGCGCGTAGCTCATAGATTGTAACGTGTAGCGCGTAGAAAGTAGCGCGTAGCGTGTTGTGCGTAGCTTGTAGCGCATAGTGGTTGCCGTAGCTTGTATCATGCATGTAGCGTGCATCATCCAAACCCGTATCGCATACAGTATTTATACCTCACAAAGCAACGCGTGCTTTACTTGTGTTACAGTATATTTATCTCACGAAGCGACGCGCTTTACTTGTGTAAACCAAGTGTACAAAAAGCTGTGAATGAGTAGGTAGGTACGTGAAGACGAGTAGCTTCAACACATAACACAGATGCGCCCACACACACTTCCGACTTCGCCTTGTCTCTGATGGTACCGAGAGGTCTTCCGCTTACACACGCCTTCACAGCGTGTTTGTACACTTGTTAACCATAAGTAAAGTGCGCAACGTTTCGTGAGATAAAAATACTATACCTAGCGTGTACATAAGGGTTCATTTAACCATTTGGGTAGGTACAGAATCCTTTTACGTGTAAAAAGATTTTTTGAAACAATTTACAGAAATCAATACCTATCATTTATCATTAGGTAGGTACCTACACTCCTCTACATTTTGTAGATATTCGCCAATTGGTATTTGCGATACTTACATAGTTCATTCATTGTGTAAAACTGCAATACCTGCCTACAATACCTATTATGTCAGATTTATAACCGGTTATACTGCAATACTTCATCGTTACTTACCTAATTATAATTAATTGCGTTAATTGGCGGGCAGTAAAAACACGAGCATTGTGTGGTCTTGGTTGGTAGTGTTCCACATGGACCATAAAATAACAATTTTCTTGGACGTGGTGGTAAAATCTTTGGTAAGGTAGGTAAACGTGATGACTGTTGAATCTGTTTCTTATGAAGTTATAGATCTCATAGAAATTTTAATGAGAGGGAATGGAGGGAGTTTTCTAATGAATTCTACGAGAGCTAGCATTTAAGTAGGTCGATAGGTAGTCAAAGCAAGTTCAGATGTTCAATATCATTGTTCGATAGTACCGTTTGTTTAACGTGGTGTGGTAAGTTCAACATCGCTGACCCACACCATGTGTCATGTCACAAAGGCTGAAAAGCCGAAACAATTTAGTGTGTCGTCCCACTCACTGCCGAACCATCACAGGAAAGACTGAAGCTGTGGAGAGACAGTGCTTCCTTACCCAAACCGTTCGTTCCACGTGCTGAAGACCTCAACCTGGACATGAATGAGTTACCTTGGGTAACCTGGAACTCTTTAAACAGACTCCGGACCCAGGTAGGCCGAAGCAAGGAAAACTTGTTCAGGTGGAGATTCATAGACTACTCCGCCTTGGAGTGTAAATGTGGTGCTGTTCCACAAACGATGGAACACTTAATATCGTGTCCCGCGCGTGTCCTGCCAGCTGCACCTTGCAGGAACTGATGGACACCGGTGATGGCGCCAAACATGTAGCCGAATTCTGGGCCGAGTCCATTTAGATAGCTGTCGACACGCTAAGGGTCAGTTCACACCGAGACGCGACGCGACGCGCAGTTTTCAAGATATAAATACAATTACAGACCTTATCTACTACACAAAAAGGTAGGTACACGACCTTTTTGTGTAGTAGATAAGGTCTGTAATTGTATTTCTATCTTGAAAACTGCGCGTGGATAATAGGAATGTGAAATTTTGCACACGGCTTCCTTTTATAATGTAGGGGAGCACAAGAAGGGGTTTTTGGAAATTCAACCTTTAAGGGGGTGAAAAGGGTTGATTTTGTTGTATGAAAAATCTTATTCCTTGACTTGAAACTTGGCACGAATACTTTTCTTAGTAAATTATAAAGTTTGGCATTTTTTGTTTTTCTAAACTACCCCATAAAGAAGAATTGGGGGGCGGGGGTGTCAAAATTTGTATGGAAGAATTTTATCGCGCGGTCCGTTTAACTCGAAACTCGGTATTTAAACTTAAGACCAAAAATAAGGAATAACGTGTATCAGGGTTTTTCGAAAATCTTTCCCTGATGGGGATGAAAAGGGGTAGTTAATTTTACAGGGAAGGATTTTACTGCGTGAATTAGTATAAATAATCTTTGAGTCAATTAGGTACCTATGATCACATCCCAAACGATTTTTCGGAATTCCACCCCTGTGGGTGTGAAAAGCGGGGATACAGTTTATTTCAAAAATCTGATTCCTTTGATCTATAAACTTGAAACTTGGCACGAATACATAATTATCTGAATAAATTATAAAGATTATAAACATATACCTAAGTATTTTCGAAACTTTTAGAGGAAAGTACGAAATGCACGCGGACGAAGTCGCGGGCAAAGTGCTAGTAATTAATAAAATGTTACCTTAAATTTTACTTGGAATAAGTTAGTTTGCATTTATATAAGTTTGTTTTGCTGTGCCCGACAGGGTCCACGATTGTTACAACAAATGTTACCTTCACTCATTGTGGAATGCAATAAATGATTGAGTATTGAGGGTAGCTTACGTCATGGCTCTGTTTTGTTACCTATCGAACAACACCGAGGGCGTTACATTGGGAGCTCCAGCTTTTAATATAAGGACTGGTACTGTTTCTTTGGGTCTCGTGAATGTCATAATTAGGTAGGTGTGTTTTGTGTGGGTATGTTTTTATGAATGTCGTTTTGCTGCTTTCGCTAACAGTCATTGAACTATAGGTAGGTACCAGTACCACTGCAGGAAATAAATGAAACCGATTCATGTGGATTCGGCTGAAAATACTTACTATCCAAAGTAGGTAGGTATGACTTTTGTTTTAAAATCTTTCCTAAATTTTGGTTTTATCCAGTCATACAACCATACTTAGGTCAGGCAGTTCGGCTATAAAATATAGCTGCAGCCGCTACAGGATATAATTTTCCTGTAGTCTAGACAAATAAGTAGGTACTGGTACTTACCTAATTGATTCTTTTCATTTGTAGTGCAGATACTGCTATTAAACTTTTAAAAATATGTAGGTAGGTACCCAGGATTTTGTATTATTCTCATTTAAAAAAGTGTCCCAGCCGGTCGATTCTGTAAAAATCTCACCGTGAAAAGTTAGGTGAAGTGAGTTTGTTTTTGCTAGGAATTGACACTTGACAGCTCACTCCACGCTCACATCACCTAAGTTTTCACGATGAGATTTTTACAGAATAGCACAGCTGGAGTTTCTTGCCCGTTCTTCTCCATATACATCTTACCCTTTGGAATGGGCAACTAGCTTCAACTTACCTAAGTACTAACTGACCGACTTTTTAACAATTCAAAAGTTTATGATATATTTGAAATAAATGCTCTGAGTTTAAGTTTGAAAAGTCCCTACTAATCTTCGTAATAAAGTGGCGAGTAAGAATTTAGGTAAGCATCTAAAATTAATACTTACTTACTAGGTATTAATGAAGAGTTGATAACATTGTTGCGCATCTACCTATTCGCCGTGTCAATCAATGTGAAATCAGGCGAACATAATATCGAGTGTCATCGAAACTTTATAGGCTTGTGAGGAAAAATGCGGAAGGCAGCGATCTGACCAGGGGTTCCGCTTTCCGCTCTGCTTGTCATTGTCACCCATCGCGAGCGCGACTGTCACAGAATGGACCTAGCCTTGATCTTACTTAGACTATTCGTCACACTTTGTTATACAATTACTGAAACAACCTTGGCAGCGTTGAGGAATAGGATCTGTCTAGTGTCCATTTGAATGCTGCAAAAGATACTCGGATCTCATTTGACGTGTAGGCACAAAAGTACCTATTTTTTTAAACCAATAATCCTGAAAAATAATAAGTATAACACACTAGCTTCTGCCCGCGACTTCGTCCCCATTCACCCTCTTAGGGGTGGAATTTCGAAAAACTCTTTCTTAGTACTCTTCACTGAGAATATACCCTCCAAATTTCATGTCTTTAGGACCAGCGGCAGCGGTTTAGGCTGTGCGTTGATAATAATCAGTCAGTCAGGACTTTCAGCTGTTCCCTACATTTTGACGAGTTAAACGAACATAAATGTAGGAAACAACTGTTTTTTTTATATACTTAGGTAAGTAGGTACCTACTCAGATTATTTGAAAGCTCACTTAAAACTCAATTGAATAATTGAAGTAGGTACTTACCTACTTATCTTTTTAGACTCACAAAGAAAAAAATGATTTTGTAGATAAATTTAAGATTACTAAGTTAACCAAGTTTTAGGAACTGTTTTTCTGGAGTAGGTACCTACCTATATTTTTATTCCTTTTTTACTAAAATTAGTAAGTTTAGAGAAATGACAAGCTAAGAAAATAAATCAAACTATAGAATCACATACCTACATACCTAATACGAAAAAAATAGAATAAGGTAGTACTTCACCAATACCTACGGTTTTTAGTAAGTAGGTATAGGTTTTGTATAGGTAATATCTCATAACTAGCACTACTTTAAATGTAACTAGTCTTTACTTTGTTTGAACTAGCCTTACAAAATCAGTATTGTCTAAAATCTTACTTCGTATAGGAAAAATTTTGCCCTTTATGTGAAAAATTAATAAAACATTTTCCGACGACACTTCATCAGAAATGCAATTATTACATAAACAAAATTTTATTGTTTGTTTTCTAGTATTTTAAAAACCCGTCTGTTTTCTAGTACTAGGTATCTATAGATTTTACACGAGAAATAATCATGCGTTTTAAATTTCCAATGCATTCAAGGCATAAGAAAGCCTTTTCTAGACAAAAATTTGTTGTTTAATCGCCATTTTCATAAATCTTAGGTAAAACAGTTTTTGTAATAATTTAAAAGTTCACTATATCTTCTAAAATAAAGTTACATAAACACTTTAAAGCCAAATAAGTTTTAAATTTTACTTCACTAAGTTATTATCGAATATCTGCAATTCAATATTGATAGTTTTAATTAGGTATTGTAGATATCTTTATGTCTATTTCTTGATCAACCTGCAAGATATCTTGAAATCAGTGTTTAGAGTTCTGCAAAACCACATTCTTAAATAGGATTAAAGTTTATCTAAACAGTAAGTACCTAGTATTAACTCTTTCTTAAAATGTTCTTAAATGCTGTGCCCACTTTTACTTTAGGTAGGCTTGAAGTGTGGGTATCTAGGAGATATCTTGAAGGACATACTATTTTAGGTAAGACAACATCTGAAATTCGTCTACTTGCCTTCAAGATATCTACAATACCTACCTTTTTAGGACATTTGTTTGCTACTTGGGCATCTAACTTTGCCTGACCCGGGAATCGAACCCTAAACCGCTTGGGACGACCAGACCAACGAGGAAGTAAAAACATATTTTATTACATTGTTTACAAATGAGAATACTTAAAAAAATGCGACGCCTTTACGAAATACCGTATTTTTGAGACGGAAATGGCATACCTACGTAAAGGCTCTTACACACAGGCGCGACGCGACAGTGCGACGCGATTCTGCGATATATATCCATAGAACAATTTCTATGGAAACGCGCGCGACACTTCACACAGGGGCGACTTGTCTAAATGTTCATTTAGTATGGTGTCGCGCCGCGATTCGCGTCGCGCTTGTGTGAAAGGTGTTGCGGCGCGATAATATCGCAGAATCGCCAGGCGACACGTCGCGCGACTAGTCGCGCCGGTGTGTAAGAGCCTTAATACGGGCTGGTGTCCGCAACTCCACGTCAATGCGCGTATTTGCGGTACGACGGAAATGGCATTTGACTATCTTGCAAATGTTATGAAATGTTTATATAAAGCGCAATATTAGCTGCAAACTGGCTGGTTCTGTAATGTTTACATGTTGCTAATGCTTTGTAAGCTGAAATCTGTCTTGGAAGAGATTTATCGTGAAATAAATCAGCTTTTTCTTTTAAACCATCCCATCTGCCACTCACTGCCACACTGGGTTTCTCGCGCGCGTTGGTGCCAGTTTTTGGTGTCCTACATAGGATTTTTTGTATTTACTTATAATAGGTATGGTTCTTATGGTTTGTGAAACTCGATCTTGGATAAGTACCTAGGTAACTGATAGTATTTCCTGGGAAGAATACCTTCCTACGTAGAGATGTTAAGTATTACCTACATGCTATTACCGAGTAAACAGAAATCCTAAGAATGTAATTTGCTCTTATAAGGGTTTCTTTTGAAATTAAAAACATGTGGATCCGTGCAACGTAGGCATCGCATCTGTCCTTATAAAGTCAGTTATTAGCACTGTAGCTGTAGGTAGGTAGGTAGTATCAGCATGACGTCACGATCTTGCCCCGCGTTCTATTCCTAATCGGTGTGGTCATTCACCCGAGCTTATTAAAAATTTAATCAACGAACTTGCCGCCTTTGGAGGAGCTTATAGAAGGAACTGTCAGTACTTTTATTAGCATAATATAACAAAAAATAATGGATGATTCCATTTCATATTGTGTTCCTGCTTCTCACTATGGCGGGATGTGAATGACCTCTAGCTTTATCGCTTTCATCAACTTTCCGGCCCGGACAGTAGGTACCGTGCTGTACTAGAATAGCAGTAGTTGGCACGTTTTTAGGATTTGCCAGTAACACGATGGGTAGGTACATTCCGAGATAGAGGTAGGTTACATCCGAAAGTTCCTTCGAAGTGTCTGCATCTGTGACAATAATTTCGAAAGCATAGATATTTGGTAGGTACGTACGTTTTCGTGAAACAATCTACTACCTAATAAGAACTTAAAATAGTTTTATAAATATCAGGTAGACAATACAAGTTTTAGATTTATAATTATTATGAACAGGGTTTTTCTTGTAGGTAAGTTAAAAACTAAACATCACGCGCCTATTGTAATCTGACAATAAAAGATAAATCGTAGAAGTCGATGGAGCGGAAGGAGTCATAGTTGTATTCAAACTGATCAACCTGTTGTGTTACTCACCTATGATGACTATGCACATGAGGCGTCGAAATTCGAATCGAGACCTAAACCCAATTAGGCTTGCCAGATTTTACGGGTTAAGGTCATAGCACACGTATCAAACCGGAAAGGGATCGGCACCGTATCAACTCGCGCCTTCAGTATTCTTTGTATGAAACTCCCTACTGCAACGTACACTAATCGGAATCGTAACGTAATCGCCTCGTCTCGGGACAAGCTCACGAACCGCGTTGCGGTGCGTTACGGCTCGTCTTCCCCGCGCTTTGGCTCGTCGTCCCCGCGCTTACGTCTCCCCGTACCCGAGCTTACGTCTCTTCGTTCACCCTTGCCCCTCTCACCCCACCGACCTGCCTGCTGCACAATCAACCAGAGCGGTCGGCGAGCCGTAAGCGCGGCGCTATAGATGGGCAATCCACCCGGGTTTTAACCCGGCGTTTTTATAAACACCCGTAAACACCCAATTTTCTGAGTGTTTCTGAGAGTTAACGGCTGTTTAACGGGTGTTTATCAAAAGCACCCGGTTTAAACCCGGTGGATTGCCCATCGGCATCGCAAAACCGTAGCCGAGTCGACGTTATCGGAGCTTCTGATCCGCTTTGGTTACGTGCTTAGTGCTTACGTTAGGTGGACGCCTGTTTGACGGCGAGGCGAAAGGCGAAACGGGGCCGATCTCTTTCCGATTTGATACGTGTGCTATGACCTAAACCCTGTTTTCCGGTTTTACCAATATAGGAACCCGTAGGTACTATTTTTTTTAAATCATTTACCAAAGTTTATAAAGATTATTATACATTTCCTTCACAATAAGAAGAGCTTTCAAAGCTGTTTCTTCAAACAGCGGCTTATTCCGTTCATCCACCCTAAAACAGCCACCACGTGGAAACGCATGTCCGAGAATCCACCCTAAGCCGATAAATTTCGTTTATCTAACTAGGACTAGGGTGGATTCTCAGACATGCGTTTTAACGTACCTACCTATCCACGTTAGGGTGGCTGTTTTAGGGTGGATAAATGGAATAAGCCCAAACAGCTAATATAAATTAAAAAAAAACAAAGAAATCGTTATTAAACAATGCTGTTTAATTTGTCTCCTGTAAAAAAAAAAATAAACCCCTGTAGCCGACGGGCATAGGGTTCGGGCCTCTGAATGATAGCACTTGGTACTTTCAATTTACTTTAATTACACCAAAATGGAAACACGTTTGGGAAACATAGAAAAAGAATTATAACTAAACTTCTTAGAGATCTAAAATGGCCGGCACTTTACGAGTGCGGCTTGAGACACGTCGCGTTACACAGGGATCGAGAGAGGACTTCCCCGCGAGAGGCGCGTGCTCAACCCTGGCGCTAGAAGCGGGGCGCGCGGGTAAAATAGTGGCGCGTGATTGGTCATCACCTACAGTGGCGCCAACCTTTCTAATGCTCCCGCGATCATCAGATTGGATGTTACTAACAGTGCGGCCAACATCATCCTTACCCTTATGGTCATGGGGTTGCCGCGCTACATCCTCCCCCTCTAGATCACGATTACGTACTCGGTCGTGGTCTAGCCCTACATTAACATCATCAGGAATAGGTTGCAAACGAGGTCGGCCACGCTTTTTCTTAGGCTCCAGTGGCTGAGTGCATTCATCTACTCGTCCTCGAAAGGGAGTGAGCTGATTGACGTGGAATTTGCCCAATACCTCACCAGGATTTACATCAGAAACGATCAAGTATGTTGTGGGGCTCAATTTCTTCTTCACAACATATGGCCCATCCCTCTTAGGGAAAAACTTAGCGGTCTTTGACTTGCTGGCGTCGCTCAGCTGATGGGTAGTCAATAAAACCTTGTCATTTACTTTAAAATCTTCTCCTACTCTTCTCGAACGATCAGCATATGTCTTCCTTCTATCTTGCAGTTTTTCTACTCTGTCACGAACTTCACTTAAAGAGTTTAAAAATTTTGTCAGGTAAGGAGTGATCTGTGGTACAAAATTATCCTTCCGCAAGACCGCCTTTGGATCATTGTACACCTCTAACGGTGACCTCAGCTCACGTGCAAACGTCAAATATGCAGGAGTAACACCTGTCGTTTCACAGACCGCGCTGTTCATACTGAACCGTACTATCGGTAGCTGCTTAGGCCATGAGGGGTGATCCGTACCAACCAACAGAGCCAATTGGGTCTTCATATCCCGGTTTTTTCTTTCCGCTGGATTGGCTTCTGGGTGGTAGTAGGGTATTAAATCTTGCGTAATACCAAGAATGAACATGCACTTCTGCATGACCGCTGAGACAAATTGGACACCATTGTCCGAAATAATGCGACGTGGTAAGCCAAACCGAAGGAAATACTCTTCTATGAGTACTTTCGCGCAGGCGACAGACGTTGCTTCTTTGAGGGCATACAATTCAACCCATCTTGTCGCGGTATCTTCCACTAACAGGATCCACTTCTCCCCGTTTTCGCCCTCTGGCAGTGGTCCAAATAGGTCGATAGCCAAGACTTCATTGCGCTGGTTTAAAATCGGTGTTTGAATCAGACCAGGTGGCTTTTCATTTGTCGCTTTATAGCGTTGACATGACGAACATGATTTTACGTAATCTGTTATTATTCTTCTCATGCCAGGGAAAAAATAATTTTGAGCTATTTTCTGGTAAGTTCTCTCTATTCCAGGATGACCTGCAATTGGAGCATCATGACATTCCCTTAGAATCTTCTCACGTATGCTTACAGGTATCACCAATTGCGGTGACTCGTTGTCTGTATCTGGGTTATAGCGGTAAAGGATACCACATTCCATGAGATAACCACGTTCAGCCCAACGACGAGAGGCAACTTCTTCTGTATCTTCTAATTCCTTTATAATTTTATTCAAATCGGGGTCAGATTCTTGTGCTGCACGTAGCTCCGTAAGATCTCGCGTAGGCAAATCAATAATAACAGTACATATTCCACAGGATTCACGAGACTCTTCTGTACAGACAGGGCGGCTGAGTGCGTCAGCCACCACATTTACCTTTCCGGGAGTGTACTCAAACCGGATATCATACGCCTGAAGTTTTAGTGCCCAACGCACTAGACGACCAGTAGGCGACTTTAATGAGAGCAGCCATTTCAAGGGCTGATGATCACTGGCTATAATTACTGGATGGCCATCAATGTAACCCCGCATACGGTCGACGGCCCAGACGACCGCCAGAGCCTCCCGCTCCGTGGTCGAATAATTTCGTTCCGCTGCTGACAACAAACGGCTGGCAAATTCGATGGGTCGTTCTTCATTCTTCTCACCTTGAAGCAACACTGCACCTATCGCATAGTTGCTCGCATCCGTGCGCAGGATGAATGGCTTAGAGTAGTCTGCCTGTATGAGGATCGGTGCTGACGTCAAAAGCCTTTTCAAGTTACTGAAAGCTTCAGCCTGTTGTGGTCCCCATATCCAAGGTTGATTCTTCCTCGTCAATCTTGTCAGTGGCTCTGCTACCTCCGAAAACTTGGGAATAAATTTCCTAAACCAGGAACATGTTTGTATGAATGTTCTGAGGTGTCCCAGTGAAGACGGCTCTTTCATGTCTAAGATGGCTTGAATTTTCCTTTCATCAGCTGAGACTCCTTCCTGTGAGATCACATGACCTAAATATTTAACCGATTCTCTTGCGAATACACACTTTTCTCGGTTAGCACGCAATTTGAACTTCATCAGCTGTTCAAAAACGATTCGCAGGTCTTCCAGGTGACTCGAAAAATCCCCCTGCGTTATAATTAACAAATCGTCTAAATACCCTAGGATTGTAACGTCCTTTAGTGCTGAACCGGATCGCATTCTGTCTATCAAACGCTGAAAAGTAGCTGGCCCGTTCTTCAGACCAAACGGCATCCTTTTAAAACGGAAGGTTCCGAAAGGGGTCACGAAAGCCGTCTTATCTCTATCCTCTTCCTTAACTGACACTTGCCAGTATCCAGATCGCAAATCTATAGTACTCATGTGACAAGGTCCACGTTTAGTAGATTGGAGCAGTTCATCAATGCGAGGCATTGGATAGGCGTCAGTCTTCGTAATCGAATTTAACTTTCGATAGTCGACGCAGAAACGAAAACTGCCATCACGTTTAGGTACTAGCAGGGCTGGAGCAGCCCATGCAGATTCGCAATCTTCAATAATATCTTCCTTCAACATTTTGGTAAGCTCTTGCTGCATAATCTCCTTCTTTGCAGGTGTCAGGCGATATGGGGGCGTCGCTATCGGCGAATTATTTCCCGTGTCTATATGGTGCTCCCCATATGGAGTCGGCTCCCCAATTGTATTAAACGCCTGTTGAAAATCCGTGAGCAATTTGGCAAGCTCCTCACGCTCCTGATCCTCTAAACCTGCACCCTCGTCATCGCGTAAAACATTCATCGCGGCGTATGCCTTTCGACGAGACGAAAACGTTTCAGAAATCAATTTATACTTTTGATCACTACTATCTGAAAAATGCCAAAGACGCTGCTTGAAATTGATAACGAGACCGGCACTGTTAATAAAATCGATACCTAAAAGTGTTTCGTTATCTCGAGCTTCGGGGAAAATTATGAACTCGGTAGGCACAATTTTATGAAAAAGTTTCACCTGTACCTCTGCAACAAGCACCTCCATCAGGCGCGTGCAACCATCCGCCAGGCGGATGTTTCTAGTGCACTGTTGTAAAGGATGGCCTTTTTCCTTGAACACGCGAAAAAGTGTGTGGCCGGCAATACAGCCCCTAGCACCAGTGTCCAGTAACGCCGTCCCGTTTTCCCCTAAAATACCTATTTGCATCAAAGGTCTATTATTATTAGGCTCCCCCTTGATTGGACCTCCCTTAGTTCGACCCTGTGCAGACGCGAGGTGTTGATTACAATTGTTATTTTTAATAACATTTACTGAGCTTAATCGTAAACATTTATGAACACTATCAACAGAAAAACATGAACATAAACAATCACCCTGAACATTTCTATTCTTATTTATGCAACATGATATGGCAACTTTATCATTATCATCTGGTTGAATTAAATATCCATGTTGCGAACAGGTTTTAGTTGAACATAAACAAAACTTAGTGTCTCTATTATTATTATCACAACACACATTTTTACCGACACTAGAATACTCATTATTATTTCGCGGTTCAGTAACACGATCACAGTAAAGTTTTAAGTGACGCCCAGCGTTGTAAGACGCTGGGTTACCTGTGGTATCAGCAGGAACGATGCGACGCGGGCCCGGCGACCTTCGGCCGCGCGGAACGTTGTCAAAACGCTCGCGGACGGTCGCTAGGCAACGAGCGGCGATGTCGCCCCCCGCGCCGCACGTACTGTGCGGGGAGGGCGCGGGTGGCGGGGCGCGTGCGGCTGTCGATCTCGGCTCGCACGACGCGCCTACATCGCGCGTGATAAGGCGATGACGGGAACCGCGCACTTTTGAATTTACGCTATCACTAGTTGTCGTAACCGAGCAGAATGCGTTTTGCGAACTAGATTTACACTTTTCGCACTTCGATTTTATAACGTTAGGGGTACCGCACCCATAACATTGAATAGCTTTGTTTTTGTTTACGCTGTCATCACTTTTCCCGTTATCACTTTTTACGTTAGATTCACTTTTAACATTGTTGTTTATTAACTTTTTACACTGCGATTTATCGTGTCCCCATTTCTTGCAGTAATTGCACGACAGTCTTTTGCTGCGAGTGTCCTTGTTATCACTTGATGCCGAAGTTGAAGGAGCGCCTGCGACGGTAGATTGGTGACTGGCGCTCGGATGCGTCAGTGCCGGTGTCTTGTCACATGCGCTGTCTACTAGCGATTCCTCGATCGCTCTGGCACGGTGCAGTAACTGGTCAAAAGAAGTTATGGAGTTACGATCGAGCCGCTTTCTTATTCTACGATCGAGAAGCCCGTATACCATATCCAGTTGAACTTTTTCACGTAGATCTTCCTGTGGCAATCTCGATAAAAGCGCTCTCGTCTTCGCAATAAACAAATCTGTTGTGTCCGTATTTTGTCGCAATGAAAACAATTCCAAATATATGCGAAATGGCGGACGATGCTCTCCGAAAGCACATTTTAGTTTTTGCATGGCATCCGGCCATGACGTTGTGCTGGTTTTTATGCCCTGCCACCATAATGCTGCTGAGTCTACTAGCAACATAGAGAGTCCTTTAACAGCGTTATCATCTGATATCTGTAGGCAGTTCTTGTACACTTCTATCGCGTCGATAAATCCGTCGACATCAACGGACGATCCGTTAAATCGAGCTGTGCACTTTGAGAAGTTCGCGGCGGGCGTTGTCATAGACATTTCATGCGCCGGTGTCGAAGTTCTGACATCATGGATGAGCCTCGCGAAAATCTCTGCCTGACTCTGCTGCAGCGAGTGCATCAGGGTTGCAAATTGACCCTGGTCCATGGTGATGGACGTGGAAATCTCCTCTGATTCTTCTTCTGCTTCTACTCCCTGGTTCTTGGATTTCTTATTTCTTGTTTCCATCGTTGCCATACTGGCAAAGGGTACGGAACCACGTGGCGTGAATTTTCATTCGCCGGAAACGCCACACGCTTCAAGTTCCGAAGCTCCCGCGTGCAGGTAGGTACGTGTAACCGATACACTAACCGCGGAGCTGTTTCGTAAAAAAAAAAATCGCAAGCACGTGTCTTCAAAGGCCCCTACTGTTGGGACGCCACATGTAGCCGACGGGCATAGGGTTCGGGCCTCTGAATGATAGCACTTGGTACTTTCAATTTACTTTAATTACACCAAAATGGAAACACGTTTGGGAAACATAGAAAAAGAATTATAACTAAACTTCTTAGAGATCTAAAATGGCCGGCACTTTACGAGTGCGGCTTGAGACACGTCGCGTTACACAGGGATCGAGAGAGGACTTCCCCGCGAGAGGCGCGTGCTCAACCCTGGCGCTAGAAGCGGGGCGCGCGGGTAAAATAGTGGCGCGTGATTGGTCATCACCTACAGTGGCGCCAACCTTTCTAATGCTCCCGCGATCATCAGATTGGATGTTACTAACAGTGCGGCCAACATCATCCTTACCCTTATGGTCATGGGGTTGCCGCGCTACACCCCATATTTTTTATGCTAGTACCTAAGTAACCCTTAAATCGTAGTGACTCAGTGTAAAAACATCAATCAGGAAAAACTAAAAAGCAGTTTTGTACGATTAATTAGGCATAACTTCTGATAAATTATATTAATTCTAAACTATAATCTTCAAATCAGAATGAAAACTATTTTAAGAGAATGACGTGAAGCATACGCTAATTCACTGCTTCTTTGTGTACCTACCTACCGTAGTAAATATAAACGTGCATCATTATTTTTGACGACGACGCTAATGTTTCATTGCTACAAATAAAGTTATTATTGTAATTAATTCATTATTACCGTCTACGCTGTGAACAGCAACATCAGTCAAATGAGACATCTGATGTAGGTAATGGAAACTGGTACATTTTAAATTAGTCTTACTAAATGTAATATCTACACACATCAAAAGTGTCTAGGGATCAAGTACATTTTTAACTATAAAAAATATCCAATTATGTACCTACATACTTAATATTTACCAAATCTAGTCTTACAGACTGACTTCATACTTTAATTCCTATGTTTATCTCTAAATTTTGTAAAAATTAAGAAATTTTTTATCAATTTTTGCAAATTGGGGGAAATTAACTTACGTTAATGTGGTCAATTCAATGGCAAAAATGAGGATTTCTTAAATTTTTATTGTTATGATAAAATTAATAATAATCTGTGTTTCCACCATTGAGACACAATCACAGCGATTTGGCATGTTTAAAATCAGTTCCATAGATTAATACCCCTAATAATCAGTTCATCAAAATCACTTTGAGGAATGGCCGCCCACGTTTTTTATAACAAGTCAAAAAGCTGGTGTGGGGTATGCACGGCATCCATAGGTACTCGGCAGAGCTCTTTTTTGGAGCATATCCCATGCGTGCTCAATTGGGTTAAGATCTGGCGATTGAGCAGGTCACGGCAGAACGTTGATGCGTCGAAACGAATCACCCAACCGGCTTTGCAAAGGGATGATCACGTCTGAAACAGTCCTCTGCGCATAAATCTGAGCATTGAGGTTGCCACTGATCCAAATGAGATCGGTTCTTCCACCGATTCAATACCGGCTCAAAGCATTATTGTTCCCCCTCCTGAATGAACTTCCTGACCAAATTTCAAACGTTCTTGACGTCCAGAGGTCCCTCAAACTCAAGTACCTACGTCTTGTATCCGGCCTCATACCGAAACGAGATTCATCAGAAAAGTAAACACATCGCCATTCTTCTTCCTCTCAATTTATGTGTTCGCGAGCCCATTGTAAACGGGCCCTACGATTGCGGGGTGCTATACAGGTGGAACTCACAGCGGCCTGCGGGAACGCAGACCCACTTCACGTAAACGATTTAGGATGGTTTGGTCGCTTATCAGCAAGCCTGAAGAGCTGTGGAGCCTCGTAGGCAACATCATGGCGGTCATGGTACTATTCCGTTGAGCAATATTTTGGATGTATCGGTCCTGTCTGTGAGTGGTGATGCGAGATCGTTCTCCATGTCGCTCGGCCACGCTGCCCGTGATACGATAGCGTGTCCAGAGGCGGCTTATGACGCTCAATGTAGTGCCAAGAGCGACAGCCATAATACGTTGCCTGGAACCAGCTTGCCACATTCCGACGGCTCTCATCCTCTCTTCTCGTGTCAAATGATGTGTTCGGTCCATATCTATCGATGTAATTTTTTTCAGTTCCGATGCAGAAATTGTAATGGTTTTGTAAAAACGCTTTTACTTACACACTTTTGTAGAAATCCTGATTAACAGTTGATTTTCTATTTTTGATCAAAATTTAAGGAAAATTATTTATTTAAATAGTGAAATTAACTAAAAATAATCAATAACGATCCAAAAAAGTTAAAATAATAATTATCAATTGCGGCGATACTCTAAAACGTCCTTGATTTCTAGACACTTTTGATGTGTGTATTAAATAATCGTGCGAAAAGGTACGGAGACGCTGCTCTACGAGAGTCATACGGTCCAATAAATAGAGCACGCTATGCTAATGAATGGAGCACGATAGCATTATGTCACGTCTAGCCAGGACTTGTATATTGAGCTCTATACTGTGTGAATTGTCTAAATACTTACTTGAAATATTAATTTAATTTTGAATTTAGGATTATACTAACTTAACAAGTTGTATTACTGATTCTAATGATTATAATTCTGTAAATACATAATTGTTGCAGTCGCGAATCATATTTTAATTAACGTACACCCAGACACTGAGCTGCAAATTGCAGAAATCGTAAAAAAAATTGAATTTCGCGGCTAACCTTAGCGCTTTCTTAAATACAAATTTTAATACATTTTAATTTTACATATGAATAATACAAATTTAGCGGTATCTGCAACGCCACATGCGAACTACGCGTCATACTGACGTCACGCAAAATCCTGCATCTCTCATCGAATCACGCTAGACGAGAAATTACAATGGGGATATAACATTTAACATCTATTGCGGGGCTGCTAAGCTCGGCCGCTTATGTTGTTAGAAAGAAGAAAAGACAGTTAACAAATGTAGAAACTGCACGTTTGGTCTATTTTAGTTACATCCACAGTATGTCATATGGAATTTTACTATGGGATCGGGCTGCTGACATTGAATCCATTTTTATTTTACAAAAGAGAGCTGTCAGAGTCATTTACAATCTACGTCGCCGCGAATCTCTTACGAAACTATTTAATTTTTTTATATCATGACGGTACCTTGCCAATTCATGTATATGAATATTATGTAGGTAGATACAAAAAATCAACATCTTTTATATAAAATAAGTCATAGACATAAATTTTAATACTATAAAAAATAAAGATAAATTAGATCAACCTTTTTTCAGATTACCTAAAGTACATATAGGTACTTACATCTTTTATGGGGTATGCTACAACAAAAAACCTTGTGACATATTATTGCAATTAAATGAAAGAAAATTTAAAACTCATATTAAAAGTCCTACACTTTGAAAACGAGGATATTACAAATTAGTGGATTATATCCAAGATAAGAAGGCTTGGAAACATGCTGGTCCTGCTCCATAGGACAAACTGCTTGATAATTTAATTTATATTGCGCGCGCATTGCTAGTGCTGGCTAGCGCGGCGTGCGGAAAAACAAAACCAGGCAAACCAGCGCGCCATTTTCCATACAAGTTAATATTTAACCTTTTGACCGCCACGTCAATAACGAAAATCCGTGTTCTCTACGCCAAGCGATAAATTCCTTCTTTCATACCTACAAAATAATAGTCACGGCACATGTTTATTTTGAACTGTAAAAAAAAAGGGTTATTTTCGACGTGCCATGCCGTCCGTGGCGTCGTGAACACTTTTTGATTTGACGTCCATAGACGTCTGTGGCGGTCAAAAGGTTAACAATACAAGTCTGTTTTTTTTTTTTCCTCGCAAGTGTGTTGAAAAACGTCGTATGAAACGCGTGTGCATTGATCATTATACGCTCGGCTTCCTTATCGCGCTCGCCTACGCAGCTACGGCTCGCGGCTCGCGCAAATATAACCGCCTCGAGTATAATGATCAACATAGCACACATGTATCATAATGTAGGTACTATTATATATTTTTTAATTTTTATGACATTGAATTTTACATCTGCGACTACAGTAACTCATACACTTGTTAAAATTCTAGGAAAATCACTACAATATTTGTAAATATGTGAGCACCATGTATCTACCACTTTGATTTACCTGTCATTGCTTCTTTTTACCTTTTGTGGTAGACTTATTTTTTTCTAGGTGCATCGTCTTCACATATAATTATATAATGAATGTATACAAAACCTTGTAAAACATTTTGAAAGAGTAGATAACGGTGGAGTTTCTTGCCCATTCTTCTCCATCCGAACACTACCTTTTGGAAGGAGCGACTAGAATCAATTCTATTTTATTGTAATTTTTGACGTTCAAAATTGCCTTTTATGTACCTAGGTATATGGAATAAATGATTTGACTTTGACTTTGTTTAAAAGGTTAGGTGCCTTCTTTCTTATATCTTAGTTAGGTAGCTTAGGTACCTACACTATTTATCGGTTGTAGGTATTGCATCACACTCCCACAGAGCATGTAACCTTTTACACACTCCTTTGGTCAGGATCTGGCCTAAAAAGGCCACTTTGGCAGAATCATAAAAGGATAACATTATGAATCATAATATGGCGAAAACAGTCCGTGTTTTTCTTTTTTTTCCTGCACTACGTACGTACAATCAAAGTGATTGGGATTGGATTTGGATTGGACTGATTGGTATTTTAGCACAGACAAAACAAAATATTTGAAAAATCCTTCACCAATGGGATTTGATACGATTAACTGTCCATTATGATTCATAATGTTATCCTTTTATGATTCTGCCAAAGTGGCCTTTTTAGGCCCCCATGGGGCCTATATAGCTACCTAGATTTTCGTCCTGAAATTAGAATTTGGCGTGAGTGTAATAGTTAAAATATAAGTTATGGATAGGTTATAATTAATAACTTATTAGTAGCTTAAAAATCGTGTTTTACTATAATTTATGACACCAATCCAGCAAAAGAAAACATCCCAGAAGTGTTTTAATAATTCAAAGATTTTGAAACAACAATGTTTCCAAAAATAATGTTGACGGATTTTTCAACCTTCAGGCGGCAGAGTAGTTTCCTGTGATAAAAGAGCTGTCGGCGGTTATAAATGGAGCAATAAGTGCGGGGTGGATGCTTTTCCGAGGGATGACTGGTGTTTACATTGTTGAGCAGTCGGGGCTTATGGCACATGTGGAATCGTATCTATAAATACCGCTCCGAGTACCTTGTCGACAGAAACTGATGATGTGGATTATGTTTAACTCCCATATAAGGTCAGAATTGGCCAAATGCTTTAGACAACTTTCTGATAGTTGCTTTTAGAACTTATGACTTTAGGATCAGTAGGTCAAATTCAGAAAGTTTCTTACCCTGGAAGCTTATTAAAATTAGCCAAGTTTTTCAGTGCTAGCAGGAAAAGCTACTTGGTAGATATCTGAGCGGGAAAATCATTCTTCATTAAAGTAGGAATAGTTATGAATTTTCATGAATCATCTGATTTAGGTAAGTAAGAATATTTTGAGAACACCCTGGTTTGGCTGGTATTGAATTCATAAGTGCAATCCAACCTTGGACCAATTCTTGGGATTGGATTAGTTCAATTCAATACTTACCGAATTCCTGGTAAATATCTCGCAATGATTGATATTAACGTAGGAGTTAGAGCATGAGTAATGTTTCCTATCTGTAACGAATACAACGAATATTACATATTCGCCTACTGGTTAACGTGGACATAATTGGATGTTTTTGTGTTAACACTCAAGACATGACAAACTTCTGACTCATATTAGGCATCAAGGTCTACTGGCTGCTTTCATGCGGCTGTCGCCCTAAACGGACTTTTATTTATTTGGCCATTGTTTTAAGGTTCCCTATCATTGTCAATGGGAAACTAAAGATTGAAATCTTTTAAAACGACAATGCCACCGTATTGTTGCTCTTTGATATAAAACAATAAAGAAATTCCACATAATGTAACAAACTGGGAGAATCTTGAAGCGGTTCTTAGGTAATTTCCGCGGTTACGTCAAATTCACGTCCTAAGGCCAAGGTGATCAACTAATGTAGTTTTTCTATATTTTTTTATTGCAGAACTACCGTTTAGTTCTGCAGTAGTTTGTCACTATTCAAGAGAAGGAATGACAAGCAGGTAAACATAAAATACTGCGATGAATAAGAAAATCGCAGGTACATATTTATGGTGTTGATTGCCTTAAACAGAAGAGATGGATTCAGATAAATGATTCATCAATGACGTAAATAGTGGTTGGGGAGGATGTTGTCGGTTGTAGCGCCTATGCATCATGGCGAAGATGCTCGAGTGTGACCAACGGCATGGCCAGACGTGGAATGAGCGAGAAGAATAGTGTGGGCCGAGTGACGCCGAGCGAGTCTCGGCGCGGCGCGGTGGCGTTCGAACGTGAGGCTATTTAAAACTGTGCGCAGGCCCCCTGGCGCCGAGTCGAGCGACGACTAATGATCAGTACTGCCTTGTCTGCCGTTGAGTGCGTAGCGACACTGTGATCCGTGTTTACATAAGAACGTTTCAGTGTTTGTTTAGTTTCACCTATTCCACAAAACACACAACGCTAAAATGGCTGACAGTGGTCTGAGAAGGAATATTCCCATCAAGCTTGGTGACTTTTCTGTCATCGACACTGAATTCTCCAGCATTAGGGAGAGATTTGACGCCGAAATGAAGAAGATGGAAGAAGAAATGAGCAAATTCAGATCGGAACTCATGAACAGAGAAAGCAACAACTTCTTCAAAAGCACAACTAGGTATTTATTTTTACTTATTTTCTAAATTATTTAATTACGATTTAATTTAACATCAACTTATGTCTGTAATATTCGCTTTGATTCTTATGACATTTTACATCCAAGTTGGACATGTTCAAGAACGCATGGAATTTTAATTCGGGCATTTGTCAAGACAGACAAGAGGGTGAATAAACCGAGTTGTCTCATGGCTATAATATTATTCCGTCCGTACTTAACAGTTACGTTGCCGGGCACGTTTCCTAAAAGGGAATCTTGAATTAATGAGTTTGGTAGTTTCGCAAGACAGTCGCCCACCTCGGCCGGGTCGACTGCTTCAAGAAAGTATATTCAAAAGGTATTATTCGGGATCAGTCCGCGGAACGGCATCAACTGCAGACAACTTAGTCGCCTCCATTTAAAGCGTGCAGCGATACGTAAGCCCGACGCGGGATGATGTCATAAATAGAAATAGCGCCGGTTGCGCGCCTCTAAACCAGAATTTTGTAGCTAAAACACAGAAACGCGTTAAATTGTAAACACAATATATGCGCACAACGAGGGCTTATAAAAGCGAACCCGCGCTATGAATGAGCCACGGACTAGCTTAACGGAGCTCAATGGAGGCATGTTGCAAAAAAAATTAGGTACTTAGCATTGCCAATCTTTTCGGAATTGCAATTTTTTTTATGTCAACTGTACTTACATTCATCTTGAATATCAAGGTCGGAGTCGACATAATATCACGTTTAATTTTTCACAAAACTGCATTATTAAAATTCAAAGGTTATCGGAGATGCAGAGGTTAATAATAAAATTACACAATTAAGATGTTGATATCACACCTTGGATTATAGGGAAAACGCCTGCATGCCGCCGAGAGAAAACCGGTTTACGACTGTTTTATCAACACAGGCATTGAAGGTATATAGGTAGTTTTGTTGGCGCAAACGCGCTGAAATTATGTTTACGGCATGAATACATGACCCACTTGGAGCGAGTTGGTTATGTTTCAGCCGCAAGTCTAGTGATGCAATACCTACCAGCCTTCATTCAGTAGCATTCGACATCTCGCGACGCTGCGTAGGATTCGTGCTCGTCAACCTTAATTCATATTCACACATGTGGGTAGTCAAATATGTAGGTATGGTAGCAATACGATTTGTATACGACTTATCAAGCAAAATGAACAACGATAGTACTTGTTAAAACCACGTCACCAATATTTTTAGGATCTTGCTCAATTCCATTCAAGTGTGGGCTTACTGATCCGCCCATGTTTCAATGGTTCCATGTGGGCTGCGTAACAGTAAGAACTGTTTGGACATATTTGGCGGTAATGCCTACATACTTAGCGGAATGATTAAAGTTAAGGCGACAATTTTTCACTTGTGTGGTTGTCTTTTGGCTACCAAGACAGTGACGTCACTTGTTGTTTGCAATGCCCGTAGTACGTTACTGTATGCTGCGATAGGTATGTAATATGTATGCCCATATTTTTACGTATCCTTTATCATTACTTATGTTTTTAATGCTAAAACTGCTTTCGTATATGGAATAATGATATCTTATTATATATAAATTCATATAATATTATTTTTATTATTTTATGCATTACCTTTAGGTGTTTAAGATACTTCTCATGCCTATATTATACAGTTGTAGGTACCTTTAGCGGTCTGTTTCGTCTCAATAACTATAATAGTCATCGATGACGTAAACTTTATTGGTTTAATATTATTAATAGGTATAGGTACTCATAAAATTTATCTCCGGTTGATTTTGATGCCCCTCGTTTACATCTGGTTTATTGGCAAGGGTTGCCACTTTTAGTGTGATTAACATTCATCTGTGAGAGTGCGAGAGAAATATTTGTAAACAACTAATTAAGGTTTTTTTGTAAACCTTAATTAGTAGCTCTAACTCGAGCTGGGAAAATCATGGGAACATACCTACTTAATGCCGGGTACAGATTGGTTAAACGTAACATGAAATGTAACACAAGTAACAAATTCACCTAATAAGTAATTAGGGGATTTTAGTTGTTTGTTGTTGTGTTACATAACATTCTACATTGCATTATTTTGGAGGTCTCTTTTTTTGAAGTGAAAACTTCTTTAGGCGCGATGGGAATTTTTTGAGATGGGAAAAACCATTGAACTCGCGCCACTGTTATCGTAAGCGACACCGCGCCTGTTTTGTTTCTATGACGATTCACAAAATACCCGCTTCGGATGTGTTCGGCTGTCGTCGGGATGTACTCGGTTTTAATGTATATCCGATATGTCAGTGAGTGATGGCAAAGTATTCTGTTTGTTTCGTTTTCACTTCTGTCGGCACCAGTCTATCAAAAAGTACTCTGTGGTGTGAAAAAGTACTCCCGAAGTGACACTATTTTTTTTTAATGTCATTCTACGTTTAACCAATCTATAATAACAATCGTTCCTCTATTGAGTTCCTACTCAAATATTATAATCCTGCCTTTGCCGTTGTAGGGACCTTCAGTTCCTACCGGTACTTAAAACTGGCAATCCTACGCTCAAT
Source organism: Oligia latruncula (assembly GCA_948474745.1). Classification (NCBI taxonomy): domain Eukaryota; kingdom Metazoa; phylum Arthropoda; class Insecta; order Lepidoptera; family Noctuidae; genus Oligia; species Oligia latruncula. Next base: position 10,540,796 of record OX419688.1, read on the forward strand.
TAACTAACAGCCGTTTATTCCCCTCCGCCCCAAATTGTATCAAGACCTTTAACTACCAGATATAAATTAATATTGTATATACTTGGTAGTGATGGATTTCATAATAAGACCTACATTGTGAATTGAAAAGAAAGTGTCCTTGTGGGGAAACTTATTCTATAGTTTTCCCGAAAGGAAGGTAGACTATATGGTTAACAACGACCAAATGCACTTGGGGAAAAAAAATGTGGATTAAAATATTATGATCTAGGCAGTGCCGGTTTAAGACTACTGGATGCCCTAAGCAATCCACGCCTGTATGCTCTCCTATCCACTAGTCACCTCGTATTTTTTCAAAACAACGAAGAGCGATTTGTAAAGATTGGCGCACATCTCTAGCTAGAGTGACTTTTGGCTCTTGTAATATCTTGCTGATAAACAGCCCTTGCCTTTCATGTGCTAGCAAATACTGTTACGGTGTTGTTTCTGTCTTATGGTGCCCCCAGAGACGTGATGCCCTAAGCAATTGGTTAATTTGCTGATGGGCTAATCCGGCACTGGATCTAGGTCTATGCCCAAAATATTGTCCATCACTACCTAACGTAAAAAAATGTCTTGAGCTTAAAACTAACAACATACGTTGCTTTTTGCATGTCTTACAATTTCGAATCTGTTTCCTCCGGAGGAGTAACCAAGTCATCAGAGAGGTAAAAATTCTATCATAAAATTATGTATATTGTGTATGTAATCCAGTGTACTAAATAGTATGTAACAGTAGTTTGTTTTATAGTATGGTTATAGTACGTCATAGATACGCATTAATTCATGGTTGTTGATATAATTAATCATGTACTTATGCTTGCAGTAGTTTCGCACCTGTAAAGGAATCATTATACAACATTAACTTAGTTAGTAGTATTTATCACGTGTATGATAATATATATTGTATCGCATGTATTAATCTTGACATTAAGACTCAGTGTTAACATTGAAACGTATTGATTTATATGTCTATTATTCCAAGGTTGTTCAGGAAAACCATTTTCTGTATTAGGGTGCTAACATAAAGCAACGGGTTTTCCGCTATAGATTGCTGCAGGATCTACGGAAAGAAACGGTCATAATGGTTTTACCAGTTTCTTTATGTGTGAGCGCATAAGCTACTAAGTACGGGGATATTTTACCCGCACCGATCGGTACCATACCAGCGTGTTCTTCCCGGGAATCCTCGTCTTTATGTACCAACACGCCCTTACGGGCGAGAAATCTTAACTCATGTGGAAATTTTATTTTATCAAAAGATAGATTATGTGGGTAGTTGCGTATTTACCACAAGACTACGCCATTGAAACGTTGGTAACCGCAGACTCGACTAGAGTATAATAAAAAGTATTGAATAGCTACCACGACTTAGTGGATTAATAGTGAAATCACGACTCACGACGCATTTTATCATTAGCAGTCGTACACTAAACGCTTGGAAGCAAATTGTACCCGTAATTCTATGGTAATTAAAGGTTCTATATCCCGATAGAAGTTACATCGCGTATGAAGGTTGCATACGTAGAGCAGGTAGGTAGGTACTCCGAAATGGTGCAAGCATATATAATACAGATAGTACAGAAGGTAACCTACATACAAAGTGCGTTCGACCAACGCACACATAGACACCGCTCACGAACACGTTATCTCGGACGGGTTGGGACTAGTGCGAGCGCGGGTGCCATCCGCTTGAGACACGCATCTGTAAAGTGCAAAAATGGAGCAACAAAAAATGCCTATCTAAGCTCGATTTATATAATAGTTTCTTATTTTTTTGAATCAGTATAAACGAAGTTAACTTTCTTGTTTGGTAAATTCACGCCACCAACTAAGTATAGATAGTATAAGTGTAGATTTGATATTGTGATGTTTTTAGTGTCATTTGATAGGTTTAGGTCTAAAACGGATAGGCCAAAATAAATTGTGTAAACAGGGTACTTAATCCGTTTTGAAGTTATTAGGGATTTTCGATAGTGAAAAATTGACAAATATAAAATTTTATGTTTTTGTTCTGTAAACTTTTTGTATTGTAAAACTATGTTTATTGTTTTGTTTTAATATTGTAGAATAAGCTCAACCATAAATCAAACAACTAGATACGAGTGCCACTACCACGATAGTTTTTTGTGCATAAGCCAAAGTTGACAACCCTAGCGCGACCGCCGAGCGTAGGTATGAAAAGTGAAGTAGGTACGGTACATACATGTGATTGCCTTCTGTACTATCTGTATTTTGTGGTGCAAGTGCAAATGAAGCTAGCCGTGATTGTTTAATTTGAGCCTTACTCCAACAAGCCAGCCTTTGTGTAGAGCTGCAATATTTGCAGTTCGCTGGGAGGCAAGGAGCTACGACCTTTTACTCCGTGGCTACGACCGAGAACAGTACTTAGCCAAGGCTAGACTGAATAGAAAGTAAAATTTGCATTCAGGGGAACTAAAACTAGACTAGAGTCAGTTACGACTCGACCAGGGAACACTAAAATTGTACATAAATGAACCGCTTAATTGTTATAAGTACAAACAAAATAGTATATAGGTTGTTATATAAGGGTCGAAAGACTATGTCGGCTATAGTCCGAGTGGGAATTGATGATTTTCACCCGTGTTAACCACTCTATTTTTCATTTCGAATAAGTACCTACCTTTAAGGAAAGTAAAAAATAGTACCTAGTTTATCTAAAACTATTTATTGATAATAACATGAATAGTATCTATATAATAGTCTTATTAGGGTTCCGTAGCCAAATGGCAAAAAACGGAACCCTTATGGATTCGTCCGTATGTCACAGCCACTTTTTTCCGAAACTATAATTGATACTTTCTGTTGAAACTTGGTAAGTAGAGGTATTCTGTGAACCGCATTAAGATTTTCACAAAAAAATAGAAAAAAAAACAACAAATCTTGGGGGTTCCCCATACTTAGAACTGAAACAAATTTTTTTTTTCATCAATATACGTGTATCTATGGATAGGTTTCTAATATAATTTTTTTCTAAACTGAATAGTTTGCGCGAGAGACACTTCCAAAGTGGTAAAATGTGTGCCCCTGTAACTTCTAAAATAAGAGAATGATAAAACTAAAAAAAATATATGATGTACATTACCATAAAAATAAACTTCCACCGAAAATTGGTTTGAACGAGATCTAGTAAGTAGCTCGCCGGTGAAAATTTAAAAACATATGATGGTACGGAACCCTAGGTGCGCGAGTCCGACTCGCTCTTGCCCGGTTTTTTTTAATATGAAATATGGAACACACCGCGTCACCGCCACATGAGTGGGTTCTATGTCACCGCCGCGGGCCGTCCCGCTTACTAGAGTATTTAAAAAAATTCACATTGGCTGTTTATGAACTCAGAAGACCGCTGCAATTTTCTTAATTATTTAAAAAAAAGACGTAGCTGACTACCTTACCAAATTTAGTTCTATGTTTAAAATTCATTCCCGCCCTAGGGAGGGAAGCAAGAAGCAATTACTATGAGTCTTTCCCGCCCAAGGGTGGGAAGCAGTATCTTCCCTTCCACCCGCTATTCGGACCAAACAAACACTACTTTCCGAGTATGAGAAATGAAAATAATGTTTCGGACTTGTTTTCTGAGTCAAAGGAATCTGAATTAGGTATGTCACACTTTACAGATTCTTTAGATACTATGCTAATTAATTCTGTAAACCGTACTTGAACGTCGTATGCGTTTTGCTGCCGGTCGTGAGGTATGTGGTAAATCACCACACATCTTGGTACCTTGAGGTACGGTGAGCAAAACAAAAATCATAATTTGAGATTAAAAAGTGAGGCGAAGTTTATCGTGTCTTTCTTCAATTTTTCCGGACATCAGGTGCTCCTAAGCATATTCAATGCTAGATCGACAAACAATTTTTTTGGAGCACAGTTAAGTAGGTAGATACCTACCTGCCTCCCACTTGCACAATTGATCACAAATTACGTCGATACAAGTGCCCCTCTAATATCGATGAGCTCATTTTGTTGACAGTGACCTTGTATCTGCGCTGATGACTTGAGAATGACATCAGCTGTTTTGTTGAAAAACGTCAAATATGCACTGGCTGAATTGTTCACGGGTCATAGATTGTAACTTGCTCCCAGTGACTAAGTCAGATAGTAGTTACCTACCTAACTCTACAGCATGATACCATATATGGATTGTAGTCCGAGTACAAATTGCAAGGAATTTTTAAGTGTTCACAATCTGGAACAGTAATGGCAAAGAAATGCTGTGTTCGCACCTCATTCACTTAATTAACATCCGTTCATGAATGCTTATGATATTTTTTGTAAACCTCATTTAAGGCAATGGCTACCAGTACCAGTACTACACCTACTTAAACTGTTTTGGAATACATGATTATTTATAATGGCTGCATTGTATTATACTAAGATAAGGATAACTTTTAAGGAAACAACACGTCTCATTAGGCTAATAAACAGTTAATAACAATTGCATGCAGCCCACGTTGTCGATAGTGGATTATAAAAGAATAGCGTGATAATATTTCGCATGCCAGTAATCACTTTTGCTAGACTGAATTTAAAACAGCTAGGTATTTTTATGTTATCAGAATTAAATTCATTTTCAAATTACCAGTTTTATCAGTTTTTGTCTGGGTGGTCTGGGTAGTATTAGAATCGATATAATACCGTCCGTCAACGACCTCAGGTCCACGTAGTATGGTTGCAAACCTGACTGTACTCGTAGTTGTAACTAGTTCATATCGTACTTAGTGTTCTTTGCATGTACTTAAGTGTTACGATGCTCTGTTTAGATATCGTCCATTTCATTTATGTAGTTAAGTTGATTTGCATAAACATAAGCCACATGGCAATTAAAAACCATGTACTTAAGTAGTTACGGAATGTTATAGTCGTGTTTGAACAATTCACATCTACCCACATTTGGGTCCTTCACTAGCTTCTTGAACTGATGTTCTTTGTTAAAGACTGTCGGGGCGACGATTGTCAACGTTAATCAAATTATGTGCTTACAACAGACTAGCAGAGCACCCACTTCGCATACATCTACCTACACCTACATGATTGTCAATAAACGTACATTTAAATCTACTTCGCAAAGGTTATCTCTCAATGTCGCCACTTAAATCATACATATACATATTATTAATAATTTTATTATCTACTACTTACTAACTTTGCAAACACTTGTCCAACACTACGACTCGAATGTGATGCACGAATTTAGAAGTATTGGTGGTATGTTTTGGGATATGAGAGTCAGAATTCGAACTACCGAACAGATAGTTTCCCGGCAGATTTGAAATAGAAATTTACGAGCCGGTGTTGAAATGGCAGTAAAATCCACATTTGAAAATTAGAACGAAACCCGAAACTTCCGTGTTTGGTGGTTACGTAATGGACTCCCCGACGTGTGGATGAGTGAACGCATTAAGTAACTTGATTTTTGTGATGTTCGCAGCAGCACCACACAATCACAGCACAGTGATGGCAGACAGTTGGCCGAGCCCAGTCACTGGGACAGCCTCAACTCGCCCCTGATCCAGGATGAGGGCGACGGCAAGTCACTGAAGCTCCGTTTTGATGTTAGCCAGTACACCCCTGAAGAAATTGTCGTTAAGACTGTAGACAACAAATTATTGGTGAGTACCTACCTATATCTACACTTTTCCTAAATAACTAGAGTATGAATAAGACAAGAATTTTCTGTAGACATACATAAAATACTCCTACAGCTACTGTATGCTTTCTGTTTAAACGAGCTCTGTAAATGTCTTATTCATGCTCTTCTATACAATCCAAAAGCAAAATCTAACTGCCTAGGTACTTACCTTCTCAGTACTATGTAGAAGGCCAAATATAATCTGATTTTGATTCCTGTATAATGTCTTCATCTTATTAGAATACTCTTGCTACGCTTGGAGCGTAGCAAGCCTATATATAAAGGCGATCGATTAGGCGTAGGCTGAGTTCAGTTAGGAATAAAAGCAATCTAAAGTTGCTATTAGAATTACATTGTAAAACGAATCTAATCATGTTCTTTCTCAAACAACATGGAATGTATTCATTTCAAATGTAACTTTACAAGATTGCAATAATTTGCAAGAAATGAACCATGATCTGTGGATGTAAAATGTATTCATTAGGCAGTTAGAATTCACAGCCAACGATTGTTAAATTTATGGCAACTAAACGGTTAGCAGTTCGCGCAATTTGCTCAACTACACAGTATAGCATAGATACCGGTGTAGGTTTACACAAACATTTGGCAATGGGGCGGTTTATATCCACACAATGTTCGGTTGCCGTTTGACGTCATCACTGAATTCCTGACTTATTTTAGGCAGATTTATCACAGCGCCACTGACACGTTTAATGACCGATTCCACCAGAAGCAATAACCGAGAAACACCTAGTCCAGTAAATGTAACCACTGTTTTGTGAACGTAAAATGTATTTAAAAGCAGACGAAATTAAGGCGCAGATTTAAGCAGACAGCACATTAAATTGCATTGTACAGTATTATCATCATGCTATTACATAAGGACGCTACTACGCTTATAGGGTTTCTCTATAAACAAGACATCAACGCTCCTTCACTTTTATTTTCTGTCGCGGTCTAACGAAGATAAAATTATCTCTGAAATAATGAAGCGTTTATTTACGTATTTAGTGTGAAAAAGTGCCCGAAACTTCTGAGAGTAGGCAGCATGCCAACATGTCATATATATCTATCGCTTTGGTGCACACAAAACACAAGCATTTCTTTTTTTTATCGGGGTCAACGAGTGTAGCCAAACACGAATTCTCAAGTTTCACTGGAGTTGTTTGGTCGTATTTCAGGTCCACGCCAAGCACGAGGAGAAGTCTGACACAAAGTCTGTGTACAGAGAGTACAACAGGGAGTTCCTGCTGCCGAAGGGCACCAACCCCGAGGGCATCAAGTCATCGCTGTCGCGGGACGGCGTGCTCACCGTGGAGGCGCCGCTGCCGCAGCTCGCCATCACCGACAGGAACATCCCCATCCAGAAGCACTGAGTGCGCTCGCTAGCCGTCCGACATGACAGCAGCTATTCCATAATACTGTTAATAATTTATTTTAATTTACGTTTTATAAATTTAAGAGGAGCAATTGGCGATATTTATTTAGAATCTTTTAGAGAATCTCAAAATTTATTACACCTTATCTAAGTAATATTTTTATTGGTCAATTAGTATTCTCGAAAATTCCAACCGACGATATATTGAGCACAGTTTGCATGTTGAATGTTGCTTTAGCGACATTAAGCTTTCTCGATGAATGATATGAAATGTATTCAGGCAATTGTTACTTTTGTTTTTATATTGGGTATTACGATAAAGTTTTATTTGTGTCCTATATGATTAAGTAGCTCTAGGATCACTAAAAAATTGGAAAGAAATGGCCTACAGGAAATATTTCACTGAGCTTACACGTGTTCACCAATAATGAATTGATACAACTTTCATATTATAAAAGGCTATTTGGCAAATAGGCTATTGGTAAATAGGCTATTTGACAACGACGATTGATAAAGTGTCTATACTTATATGTACAGAAGTCCATTTTGCTTAACACTACCTGCAATGAGCAGCTATAACAAGCACGTTATAATACACCAATTTAACAGCTTTTAACATAAAACACATTTATATTTTAGTACAAACAGTTGTTACGAATGTTTTAGATGTCAATAAAATATAAAAAGCTTGTTTTTATTTTATTTTTACCTATAAAAGCAAATTTAACTTTGTTTATCGAAGACTTTGTTTACCTAGTCTTAAATACTCCAGGGCGATTTTGTTAGTAACATCATTCATTTTGATAGTTCAACAACATTCATTGCGTTATTTACTTTGTTGAGCAGACAAATTTTTCGAACATATGATTTTGGATTGTTGTTTTCTTGCTATTTGCTACTCTGGACGCTTTTAACGTGTAGGTACGTCTTTTTTTACATCGTTCTCACATATAATTTTAAATTCAACATTTTAAATTCAAAATTTAAATTGATGTAGGTAACTAATATTTTTGTAAAAATATAATTTAAAAGAGTGTCCATGGAGTTTCTTGCCCGTTCTTCTCCATAGGTACCTACGCTTTGGAATGGGCAACTAGCTTCATATTTTCTGACTGACCGACTTCTTGACAATTCAAAAGTGCCTGTAAATGGTTTAATTGAAATATATGCTTTGAGTTTGAGTTTTTTGAGTTTGAGTTTGAAATGGATTAGCAATATCCTTCAAAATGATTCAGATTGTGATTGATAGTGTTATGCAAGTTATTTTAAACAAAACACGATACCTACATACAAATCCCACAAAATCTACTCAACAATATATAACTAACTAGATGCAATACAGAACGAATCGAATCATGAGTACCTACCCAGGACAAGGTAAATACACATGATACTTAATTCATCATGATTTTATTTGCACTGCACTGTAAGTAGGTATAAGGAAACAACCATTGTTATAATAACAAATCGAGTGGTTATCTAACAACTACATACCTTAGATAATGAGTCACGTCTCTATCACAACCACAAAGCCAGCTATAAAAGGAGACTTGAGATAAAATATTACCAATTAGCAATTTTGCCTTATTCCCTTGGAAGCCGCAGGCTCCCGGACAATTTAGTGGTAGTGATTGTCAAAATAATTAAAATTTTATCTATTTATAAACTCAAACTCAAAGCATTTATTTCAATTAAACCTTGTACAGGCACTTTTGAATTGTCAAAATTAAATAGTCTGTCAGTTAGTCAGAAAGTTGAAGCTAGTTGGCCATTCCAAAACGTAGATCTCTATGGAGAAGAACGGGCAAGAAACTCCATGGACACTCTTTTAAATCAAGATATTACAAAATCCTGGGTACATTATTCTTGTTGCTTCTATATGTGAGAACAATGTATACAACACAAAACATTACGACTGTATTCCTCGAAGGGGTAAACAGAGATGTATAGTACTAACAGTCATCGTCAGTGATGTTTAAAGTCCAATGTAATAGAGCGCATGCCCTTTACCTGGTAGAAATCTAGACCAGCAGGGCAAGTGCGTAACACATTATCCATCGGAATCGGTTTCATTTTGACAGTCCAACAACATTCATTGCGTTTTACGTGTTGAGCAGACAAATTTTTTGAACATTATGAAGCAATTGATTAGAAATTTGCTTCAGATTCCGATTGATAGTGTATTACGCAACTTGGGTGCGGGCTGTCGTTGAGAAATTCCTTATGGAACGACTCAAGACCACTGTCCCTACTTACTTAGCGTTGTTATCAATATTACTATTTCCAAAAACAAAAACTTAAATTCAAAACACACCTACAAGAAATGAAATAGGTACAGTCAACAAAAGAGATAGGTATGCAGGATCGTCGGATATAGTTGAAGTTTAGTAAGAAACCGATGAATGTTGTCGACTGAAATTTAATTTGATAAGTAAGCTGTTTGTTTTCTATTATTAAAATTAAATTTTATTCGAGAACATCCATCGGTTTCTTACTAAATTTCAACTATATCCGACGATCCTGCATACTTATCTCTTTTGTTGACTGTACATATTACTCGGATCACGTGAGCATGTGACAAGCGTTACAACACATCGGGAAGTCATTATGAACCCACATGGCTTAACGCATGCGAAATAAAGGAAACGGATAGTGTTATTAGTAACAGTCGACGTAGATCCTATGTCATGTTCGGGCAGACCGGACGATGACTAAGGTAAGCAGTCATTGCGCAACTATTCGTGTCACAAACGAATGAAAAGGTCATTGTTTAAACATTTAATATAATGCGCCTGACAACTGTACACACAATTACAAGAACACTTCAAAAACATTTTTCTGTGTATTATTCTTTTCTGTATAAGTGTATAGTGACTAAAGGCATTACTCTTTTCAGGCCAGCCAGCGTTCGTCAACTTGTATTCTCTTTATTTATAAACTAGCTGCGCCCCGCGGTTTCACACGTATAAATCTCGATCCCGTGGGAATATTGGGATAAAAATTTCATATGTCCTAATCCAGGTCATGGTCTATCCATGTGCCAAATTTTATCGAAATTCGTTCAGCCGTTTTAGCGTGGAAGCGTAACAAATAAACATACAAAAAAAAAAACTCTTTAAAAGTAATATTATTTTAGATAAATAATTAAAACTTTATTGTTCAAGTGAGCAGTACAAATTCAACTAGCACTAGCCTCCACACCAAGGTATGTGAGGCACATTGGTAGGGAAATAACTATTAAGTAGTTGTTATTAATTAATTGTTCTATTAGAAATTCTACCTGTAGGCAGGCTTCTTAGAAGAATTACTGGCGAAAAGTGAACGTTCTGGACACCTTTGCCTACCCCTTCGTGGAATCCAGGCGTGATGTCATGTTTTTATTACTAATTCCACAAGATGACCTAAATAAACATACCAATCCCCACAATTAGTTTTAGTTAATGGCATTGTCACACTGTAATTCTGTCGACTGTGGGACACAACGACATAGTGTGGAAACATTTATGACAGTTTGAATTACCGGTCGAGGAGCTAAATAGGGAGAGATATAATCTGTACTAGTGGGAATACAGTACAGCGTGTATTTATTAAAGTGCTCAGTAAAAACAAAAGCAACTTTTTCTGTTATTCGCCTTTCATGCAGTTTATTGGGGGGCATTCAGATGTTCTGCGTCAGGCTTGGATTTCCTGAGTAAAATACTAATACAGGACCGACACGCAGTGAGAGGCAAAAAAGAGCTGGTTGGCTCAATCAGAATAGTTATTCAGATATGGACATGCAGCTACTTTTTAAATCCTATTATAAATGTGAAAGTTTGTGAAGATATTTGGATGTTTGTTACTCAATCACGCGTAAACCGTCGAACAGATTTGGATGAAAATTGGCAAATACATAGACCATTTCCTGAATTAACACATAGGATACTTTTTATCCAGATATTCCCACGGCATCGAAACGTACGCGAGTGAAACCGCGGGGCGCTACTAGTGGAAAATAAATAGACAATTTTAGCTTTACAAAATTATTATTACTATTGAAACAGTAGTTTAAGGAAAGCTTTATAATTAGTTTTAGAAAGCGATTAATTCGGGCCGGAAGGGCCGTTAAAAACGTACCTATACTGACCATTGGTTCTTAAAATAAAATCAAGCATAAACAAAACAAAATCTGTAGGAGTAGGCTACAGATTTTTTTTATTTGCAAAACTGAGAGACAGCGAAGACATGCATCATTGCCTAACAAACTCAAAGAAATTGAAACGATAAAAAAATTGTTTCGGTAAATGATTAAGCCGGACCGGATGTGCTGTTAAAGACGTACCTACTAACCGGTTTTGGTTCTTGAAGATCAAGCATATCTAAATAAAATAAACAAAAAAAAAAAAAAGTAGCTAAAGTCAAACAAAACTAAGAGACAAGAGTGAAAAGTTATGCGCCACAGCGCATGCGTCATCGCCTAACAAACTCATTGGCATGTTCCTCGACCAGATGCTATTGGCGCCACTTGTTTCGATTAGCAGCCCATAAACCATGAGTGCTACCACTGATATGAACAGTTGTGTCTGCTATTCTAGGAAAAAGATACAAATCAATCGGTTAATGGAAATACATGGAAATGTATTCATACCTTACCCACTGAGTTTAAAGTAGAAGTTATACCTATGGATCTCTAATACAAGGTGCTATACAGGGTGGCAGGAGACATGGACGCGCAAACTGTAACCATGGATTCAATACATGACACACTATCAATCTCAATCTGAATCATTTTGAAGGATATTGCTAATCCATTGCTTCATATGTTCGAAAAATGCGTCTGCTCAACAATGTAAATAACGCAATTAATGTTGTCGAACTATCAAAATGAAAGCCATTACTACTGATAGTGTGTTATGCAATTACTCCATTAATTGAATCATAAGGTCTAACAAAATAATTAGCGCCAAAATACTGCCCCAGTAATTACTCCGAATCGTTCTCCGGGAAAAAGTCGGCGTTTTATTGCCAGCCGGCCAACTTGGTCAATCTGATAATACTGGCTGTATTATCAGATTGACCAAGTTGGCCGGCTCATGCAATCTCCTGGCAAGGGCAGTATCAACAAAGATTACGAATAAAATCAGAAAGGTAAATTGATGTTGACGCCGGGAGCTAGTGTTTTATTTAAGAACTGCAACGAAATTAATCAAGTGTTTTTAGGGTTCCGTACCCAAAGGGTAAAAACGGGACCCTATTACTAAGACTTCGCTGTCTGTCCGTCCGTCTGTCTGTCACCAGGCATGTGTATCTCAAGAACCGCGATAGCTAGACAGTTGAAAATTTCACAAATTATGTATTTCTGTTGCCGCTATACCAAAAAATACTAAAAACAAAATAAAATAAATATTTAAGGGGGGCGGGCTTGCTCCCATACAACAAACGTGTTTTTTTCGGCGTTTTTGCCTTGTGGCACGGAACTCTTCGTTTGCGAGTCCGACTCGCACTTGGCCAGTTTTTATTTATTAGCTAAGCGGCTGTGTGAAAATGTCAACGCATTTTTGTGCGCCTACGCAGAGAATATTTCGGGACATGATTGCGTTGAGGTCAAGTGCAAAGTCAGTAACGTTTTGTGCGCGGCGGTTGCTATGCTACACAGACGCAACTGTTTTATTATTAAAGCTTTTTAAAGTGCGGCCGACGAGAGAATGCGTTCGTGACACCTGTAAGTTTCATACAAATGAATACGTTTTTCGTGAATTTGATCTTTATTAGCTATACTAGAATTGTAGCACTGGCAGGTATCAGGAACGCATTCTATCGACGGCCGGGCTGAAGTTGAAAATTTAACATACATCACGCTTATTTTCCTCGAAAGGCTATCAATTTTTATATTACTATTTTTAACTTTTTTAATTATTGTTTTTATTCTTAACTTTTTGTTCATGTTTGTTGATCTTACTTACTTTAGTCTGCTTTAGTTTATATCAGTTTTAGTTTAGCATATTATACCTACTTTTCAAGGCAGCAAGATATATAATCAATGCTATGTACGCCGTAATTGTCATGTACATTAGTCCTTTAGTTATTAAGATTATTCTAGAATAAGTTTAATGTACGTGATGTGGCTGTGCTTTTTTAAATAAATAAATAAATAGAAAGGCTAGGCAGAAGTGTGCCCTACAGTACACCCACATTAGGTCAGTTATATTTAAGTCCCATGTAATAGGGGTTAGCCTATTGCCATCAACCGGGCACAAATGCAGACTCCGGGCTGCTACCAATTCCTGATGGGAAAACCCAGTAACAGTTTGCCCGAAGTGGGAATCGAACCTTTGACCTCATTCTCAGCATTAGTAGTGCTTCCGACCACAAGACCAACGAGCCAGTCAAAATAAAATAAAAAATGATAAAACCAATAAAAAAGTGTTCATAAACAAGTGTTCTTACATATATTTTGTTGAGACAACACTCAACACTACGAAACCTACAACATACTTACTTAAAGTATAAAGATAGAAGATAACAAAACAGAGTAGCATGCAACGCATGAATGCACCAACGAACACGCCCACGTCGCATCCAAACCATGAATAATGGATACAAATGACGTGCAATTAATTATAAACAAGCTCTAATTATCCCCGGCCAAACGCAACTAACTGCAGGTGACAAGGCTGACAACAGACTGGCAAGTGACACTCATAATTTTCAATGTACGCATGTAATGTGCCATGATGCTTGTCGAAATCAATGAATTATAGCAGGAATAAATGTGATATACAATTCTAAAGTGGGCCGACTATGCCGTTGACAGCAGTTCATTTTGTCTTGTAATGAAATACATGAAGATTTAAGATAGTAGTTGCTCCACATACGCCTACATGTTGAAAGTTGAAAGAATTAAAACATCAATCAAAATATCAGTTAAAAATAAAATTTCAAACGTGTGTGGTCTCACTGATATGTGACTCAGTACCGTCTAACATAAAGATAAAAATAAACCGTAATTAAAATATTTGGAACGTGAGATAACTGTGTTATTTGCGGACCATACGATTGTCTGTTTTTTGAAAGACAACGAAAATATCTATTGTAACCATTTGCCCTTCATATTTTAAACTGTAATTTAACATTCAATGAAGTCGGTTAAAAATAAACCCGTCACGAGTGAAATCAATGCTGCTGTAATGTTTCACAATTTGAAAAAAAAAAAACAATTACTAGTTTTAGGCAAAACTGCAACGTGAATGTATTGTGTTAATATTTATCATTTCTAAAATATAATTTTTAGAAATTCAGACATATTGTGAAACACAAAAACGCCGAAGAATACATAGAAATTAATTCATTCATGACCGGTTGTCTGTTGGATACGGTGATGCAGTTCAGGGTGACCATCTAATTATAATTTCTTCGTATTTGGTAGTGCATTTATTACAAAAAGAACGATATACGGTCGCATTCTATACTGTGAGCGTGGCATGAAATCTACATAAACATATAAAAATCTATTGTTTAAGCGTCAGTCCCATAAAAACTCAAAAATGGCCCGACCGATTGTGATGAAACTTTGGTATGATGTTGTGTGCGCGCCGGGAAACCTAACAAAAAAAAGGCATGCAACGCGTGCCGAGCATTAAGCTACTGACTTATAATTCAATTGAGTAGATTATGATTATGCTCATGAACCAATCAACAAGTGCACTAACAGCAACATTCAGTCTTTGGCACGCTGTTCAGCTCAGCTAGTTGCTATACTGCTACAAGCAGTACAACAGCTTGTAGTAGTATGTCTAGCTGGGTGACGTCCCCTATCCCACCACCCCTTAGAATGGTAGGTTGTCTTCTTGAATAGCAATCAGACCTGATAAAATTCTACAGCAAAACATGCCACCATGTTTAAGAAATTCCGGAATAACCGAGACTTTCTCATTTTAGAAGTAGAGGAAGCATCTCGCATCTTGCTTGCGAGTCGACTGAGTTAGTATTAGTCCAAAAATTTTGTCAAATCGGATAAAACTAGCTTGCGCTGAGTTTAATCTTGGACTGGAAGTGTCTTGAGAAGCCGCATGAAGTAATCATTAAAAAAATATACCGTTTAACCACGAATACTTACATTATTTTCACTGATAATTATATTGTGCCCTAATATTGATTTGAAAAAAAGAAAATAGATTTTATTTCTGTAAATAGGCTTGTACAAACACAAGGTTTTAAAATATTTTAAAACCTTGAAAAAATAAAGGTTTCAAAATATTTTAAAACCTAGATGAGGTCGGCGTTTCCTATCTGAATACTCTTGAGTAGGCCGAAACAAACTAAGAGAGAAAAGAGACTGTCACAGTCTCTTTTATATAAATTCCAGACATAATCTTGGTCAAATCAAGTGAAGTCCACAAGATTGGTGTCTGAAAAGGTCTTTTGAGGAATTATTGTTTTGTCGGGTTTAATATTTATGTTAGTTTTGAGTTTATGCCTCGATTAGATGTTAAAATTAAATGTGTATAAATAATGATGAATGAAAAAAATATTAAAACGAACACGTAAATCGTATGTCCTTAGAGATGTTGCCACCTAGTTTATTAAGTACACAAAATACCAAAAAAACACTTATTTGAGCAGTTCAAAACTAAAATATTTTGTTTTTGTCCACAGAACATTAATTCTTGTGGTATCCGAAGCATTATTATCCAAATTACATTATTTTGTGTTATACACAAGATATGTTACTTAATAGATTTTAGAGTTTAAATCCGTAAAATACTTAAGTGGGATGAGCTGGAGTATCTACAGTAAACTATAACTGCACCATTAAATTCTTAAAAAAAAAAAAAATTCCCAGGCCAGAATAGAATTTGTTTTCGAAAAAAAAAATAACACATGCTGTATTATTTTACCAGCTGGAGCACAATTAGTATTTTCTATTATCTAATGAAGCTGCAAATAACTAGTATGGCAACATTTCGATTTTATGCAGAGCAACTGCCGCAACAAAAACCACAGAATTTCTGTTTTAAGTCAACAAATTACAAAGTAGATACTTCAGCCCAGCCAAATTCACATCTTTACACATACTAAATAACAGAAATGAGAACCACATATTATTTTTTCACTATATAGGAGAATAAGTTTTTAACATTGTAGACCAGCAAACCTAGAGAGACGACGAACGCGGCTTCGGTGACGTATCCCGCGACTATGTCCTGCAAGGTCTTCTCTTTGATGAGATCTGCAGGCTCCGGGTTACTTTTAGCCACCTGAAATACATGAAAATATACGAATAAGAAAAAGGTTCAACGCCATTCTACGACCCATTTATCAACATTTTTTTAATCATTTTTTGATCTTGAACACTAGGTACAGATCCTTAGGGAGCAACGCATGTTTAGCTGTGGATGTGTCTTTGAAAATATGATGGCTGTTTTTTTGAAGATTGATAAGTAAGCAAGCAAGAAAGAGACATAGGAAGACAGGTGAAAAGGTGGGAGGATGATCTGCCAAAAGTTCGGCGAAGAACAGCTTTGTACAGGAATAACTGGAGGGAGATAGAGGAGGCCTGTCGCATGACAACCTGACCAGGTAGCTGATAATCGCTTATGTAGACCTCACCAGAAGACATGATATTATTAAATTTTATTAGTATTGAGAACGTGTTTATGTACGAAGTAGGGTCAGAGGATAAATAAAGGTTCTTTTTTTATTTATTTTAAGTTAGAAAGATTGGAGATGGCGGCAGACAGATGGAGTCTGCGATTGTGTGGCGTCCAAGAACTAGATATAGGAGTGTCGGTCGCGGCGGCGAGATGGACGGACGACATTTTTTCAATCGCAAGTAGAACCTGTATGAGACAGGCACAGGAGCGGTGAGGCATAGGCATAGATCTATGTATTTTGTTTTTATTTTTCTTATCAGTTCCTTTATTTAATTAAATACTTATAAATTATATTTTTAAATATTAGTATAAATTAAATATAAAAACATTTAAAAATATAGGCCCATCGGGAACAGGGTCCAAGCTACCGGCGGTCAAGGCTCCAGAGAGAGGAACCTCCTAACAATGCCGGCCTTGTCCAGAAGTACCGCTTTCTGGATCAAGCCCTTGATCCAGCTGCCCAACGAGAGCCTCCTCAGGTGTTGGTCGAGTCTCTTGGCTATTAGTCCATTGGCTGTCACGACTATCGGCACAATGATTGCAGAGTTCACATCCCACATGTCGACAACCTCGTGAGTCAAGTCAAGATACTTGATTTGTTTATCTTTCTCGGCTTTCACGAGGTTCTCATCATGCGGGACGGTTACGTCAACAATCATTGCGCGCCGCTCTGATCGATCAACCAACACTATATCAGGCTTATTGGCAACAATAGTCCTGTCAGTGATGATGGATCGATCCCAATATGATGTGATATTACCATTTTCGAGAACTGGGTCGGGCACATACCCGTAGTACGGCACCTCCGATTCCGCAAGGCTGTATTTCAGAGCAAGTTGCTGATGGATTATCCTGGCTACAAGGTTGTGTCTATGAAAGTACTCACCGTTAGTTAGACGAGAACACCCGGAGATAATATGCCTGATTGATTCTCCCAGCCGGTGGCATGCCCGACAGATGTCAACCGTGCCGTCTTTCACAATAAATCTCCGGTAATTGTTCGTCATCATAACTTCGTCCATAATTGCACAGACAAAACCTTCGGTTTCTCCAAAGAGGTCACCGAAACGCAGCCAGGCTACGGACGCTAGTAGATCAACATCGGGTCCATGTAGGGCCCGGAAAAAGCGTCCGTGAAGCTCCTTACTCTGCCATACCTCCATGCGATTATTAGTGTCAAGCACTACTGGCTTGCGCCAGTTCTCTTTAGCCAAGGAGAGCGGGGTGAGGCCCTTGTCCACGGCGACTACATCTCGATGCATCCCTACGTCGTCGGTTTCTAGGAAATATTCCCTGAGACTGCATATCTCGCGATTGTGGAGGGTCTTAGTCAATTCCACCCTGATGGCGCTACTGAAAGTTTGAGTTACTTTCAGTAGCTCCATCAGTTGTAAATTGTTGGGGGCAAAGAGTTTTAGGTCATCCATGTAGAGGAGGTGCGATATAACCTGACCACCTCTCCTCAGTCGATAGCCTTGATCTGAATCCTCCAGCAGTGTGCTTAGAGGATTCAAGGCTAAGCAGAACCAAAGCGGATTCAAACTATCACCCTGAAATATACCTCGCTCGATCCTTATCGGTTCGCTATTCCTCTGAATATTTCGACATCCTGGATAGCGAAGGACCGTCCTCCATTGCCCCATACACGACATTAGGAAGGTGCGCAGAGTTGCATCTACTTTGTACAACTCCAACACTCTCATGAGCCATGTATGTGGCACCGAGTCATAGGCTTCTTATAATCTATCCAACATGTCGACAGATCCTTTCGGGAACGACGAACCTGTTGGCTAATGGCCATATCAATGAGGAGTAGCTCCTTAGTACCACGGGACCAGTTCTTACATCCATTTTGAGAGGCAGACATGATGGAGTTGGTGTTTATATGTTTGTCAATTTTAGCTCTTAAAATGGATGGAAGAACTTTATAGACCGTCGGTAAACACGTGATCGGTCTATAATTTTTGGGTACCGCGGTGCTACCTGATTTATGGAGCAGGTGGGTAATTCCTGTCATTAGGAACTGGGGTAGCGAACCAGACTCCAATTAAAGCAGTCTGGAACTGAGATGCCAAGCGAGCGTGTGACCTTGAGAACCACTTGATCCAAAAGTTATGCAGTCCATCCGGCCCTGGAGATTTCCAGTTAGGCAACGGACGGACTGCACGAGCTACATCTTGGGGACGATGATGGTAATAGCCCCCATTTCTGGTATTGGATCACAGCCTCGCTCGACTTCCCGAGCCCAATTAATTTCGGTGTGACTGACAGGCACCGACCAGATACTGCGCCAGAAAGAACACATGGCATCATCATCTGGCAGGCACGTGTCAGTCACACTTTGGTCCGATCGCTCCCAACCCCTATAAACCCACCTGTCATCACTCTAGAAGGTGGGATTCTGAGTGTATCGCTCTACTCGCCGCTTATACCGACGAATGCGGTTCGCCCATGCATACACTTTCTGCTTCAGAAAGTCGATGCGCTCCGTGACACAAGACATATAGTCTTGAGGACTGATATCAGTCCCCAAGAATGCCTGTCTCACAAAGCGCATCACTCTAGGGCGAGTATTGCCCTCCCTGAAGCAGATTAGTTTGCCAATGAGCGCTCTGGTCCCACCAATACGGCGTTCAATTCTGCACTGCCAAGCTGGTACGGCTGGTTTCGGTCGTATAGCTCTAGAGTAATTGGCAAATTTGACGTGAGCTACACGACATGCCGCTACAGCCGCGTAGTACAGAATCGAATGAGTATCGGTGAGGTCTTCGCAGCCATCAAAATAATTTGACAACTGCAAATCCGAATCGAAGCGCCCTATTTTTGCTATGCATGGGCAAACAAGGTAAGCGTGGCCTAAGTTCGGGCGACATGAAGCGATATTTCTATATTATTTTTCTTTATTATTAGAGTTTTATCTTTTTGTATGCACGTGTTTCTGTGACAATTATACCAATTTTTCTTTCTTTCTTTTAATGCCTATGCCCAGCATTGGGTAAAGTCAACATGTGGATGACGTTGAAATTAAGAAACATTCGAGAAGTGACCTTCCTTCCTTACCTTATTCAGTATAATTTTCACTCTATCCGACGCTCTTCTAATACTGTTGATATTTGTGACCATTTTCTTTGCTGCATTGTTCAATTGCCCGAGAACGAAAGAGTCTGGTGGTTCAAATTTAATTTGTTCCTGGATTTTCTTGTATTCACGTAGAATATACTGCAAGGTTGCTTCTAATACGTATATTTGATAGAGATGGGATCCCAGTGCCGTTAAATAGTTTAGAATGCTGGAAAATGTTATTTACATTTTAATAAAATTAGAAAAATGATTGAGTATTGAACAGCTAATGCTCAATGTGTTTAATGTGTTAATAACCTATCTTCAGCAGTAGATTGGGATAGCGATTACATTCGAATTTATCGGTAATATTTTGCTGATAAGCTGAACTATCCAAGAAATTCAAAATTGTAGCAAGAAAATCGATTGTTAACGGCGGCATTGCACTGGATGCCGCATGCTTTACATAGTGAACTAGTCACCACCTCTGTTTTGTGCTAAGCTGTTGCCCACAAGTTACATGTCGCCCGTATTTCCCAAAGGGCTATTGAACATTCACAATTCGCCGAGAACTAGGTTCCAGTTAACAGGAGTAGAACCAATATCACTCTTGATACATTATTTAATATTAAATTCATAGCTACCTAAAATTTTCTGGCTTTTGAGCAGTCATTCCGACCACAGCTTTAATTTTCCAGTTCCTTTTATGGAAGCTTCGAAGTCCACTCCTTAGTCTTTGTCGCTCGTACGGTAAATCCATGCCCAAATCTATCATATCGTTTTCTTCTAGCAACAGGAATGTTCTCAAATCGATGCCAGTCTTCATAATGGTGGTAGTGAAATTTTCCAAGTGCATACCATATAATAGATGCGGGATTTCGCTCTTGTAATCTGGTCTGTAAATACAGTGTTTACTCTAAGCTCCTTACAGAAAAATGAATTTCACAGTTGAAGTATTGCTATTACATTTTGAACAGGCTCTGTTTTTTAACTGCACCCATTTGACTATTGCACATGAAGGGTTATGTCGTCCGCTTTAGTAATTTACAATAAAGATAACAAATATCTTAAAATATAAATTATTTCAAGAGAAACATTTAAGCTTAGAGTTAGAGCAATTGTTAAGTTATGTAGTTGATTGATAGTAAGCAACCCACGACGCTAAAATAAGCCTTGGATGCTCCAATTAACGCTTATTTACTTAAATTTACTACAATTAAATACCTTTGCCCTTTCTTAATTCCTGGGTAAAAATCATGCCAAGATGTTAAATCCATATAGAATGAGTCTTCATGTTCCTCCGGAATTTGAAGATGTCTTTTAAATATTTCAATAATATTATTGTATTCATGTAACTCTGCCAGGTCTAAAGCTGAGCGGTTATATTTGTCAACTTCGGTCATTCGGGCACCTCGGGCTATAAGGATCTCTAATATTTCTGGCTGATTGTGGTGAGCTGCCCAGAATATTGCCTGTAATTTAATTATATGTCAATTATTTTCAAGTATGGCTTGTCGCTTGTGGTACTATTGGGAAACTAAAAAAGCCTGTGGTTGAGCGGTTTTCGTTGTGTTATGTCATTATGTGTTAGTACTGGCTGGCAATTATTACTGACTGTTTACTTGTACAGTACTAAAACTTAAGAGGGCACGGGGGCCTGCGAGGATTTTTAAAAATCATTATCATATCATTAACCTGCTAATCAGCTAGTTAGTCATATTAATTTGAATAAATCTCCCAACCAGTTTATTCTATAGGTGTTCCATTGCTCATTGATGCACAAGTCAAACATGCCTAATATGGAACTATTGACAGAACCATCCTTCCCAATGTATTTTCCCTAAGTGATAAGACCTTCCATTGTAGGTACATTTCTGTTCTTATAATTTTGCCATTTTGTGTTAAATAAAAACTAAACTTTACTTACTGTCCATCCCTGCAAATCTCGTATTTCAATATTTACTTTGAGATCTAACAGTTTCTGCACAACGGCAACTCTACCACATCCAATGGCTTTCATTAGAGGAGTTTGTCCATAGTTGTCAATACAATTCAGTTTGCAGTCCTTTTCTATCAAATTGGTCACAATGTTGTATATGGCTTCATTGCTGGCACTGCTATTTGAACATGCACTCATTATGGGTGTCATGGAATCTGTAAAATTGATGTTTATTTCATTATTTACCTCATGTTTATCACATTTTGACAGACCATACACCATATCTTTGACATGTTTACATAGAACATTTTATATTATTCTATTCTGCAATTGTAGTTAACTGATGATGGAAATGAACCTGATTTGCGTAATTCCTATAAGTTGACCACAAAAGTGGTAAGTGCATGTCAATTTATGTAAAAGTCACAAAACTGTACAAACCACATGAACAATGACGAAAGCGCATACACCGGACACTAAATCATGTCTCTTTTCTGGGACATACATTATTGATTCGCAATTTATTTTAACTTACCAGCACGATAGTTGGGATCAGCACCCTGTTCCAACAGATATTTAACAATATTATCCTGCGCGTGGAAACATGCATGCATTAGCGCAGACCAGCCACTGTCTAGCTTATCATTAACATTGTTATTTAATCCTGAAATAAAACAAAGATTTTATCATTATTTGTTAACAATACTAGATTTACAGCTCATCACTTTCTTGGTGGAACTACAAAACTTAAATTTTCACACATACAACTTGAAATATCTAAGTCAAAGTCAAATGGTATATTTCAATTAGACCTTTAAAAGGTACTTTTGAATGTCACAAATTATAGGAAAAAAGAAGAATTGATTCTAGTTGATTGGTTTTTTGTTTTCAGAAAATGCGATAAGTTTTGTTTGTGATATTGTCATCAGATTAGCTCATCGAAGACCTCAGTTGCCAAAAACTTAAGCTGTTAAACGTAAGTGTGTAATACTTTATCACATCCACAGGTAATTATTTTCTGGGAACCAAGCTATTCAAAAAAAAAATATCAAGTAGGTAAGAAAAAAAGGAAAAAAAATTATTATTTTACTTGTAGTGACTATTTCTTGAACTTCTCTTAAATTCCCGTTGATGATGGCATCTTGTATGTCCATTTCAAGCTTTTTTTTCTCATTTTGCTGTTGATGTTGGTAGTAATTTCTAGGCTGAAATATAAGAATTTAATTGTTTTATTTTAGTATTTTTATTTCTGTGATCATTGATAATATGCACAATATGGGCTCAACAGTTGAATCGTATTAGGACGTCTAGTAGGTAACCCTGACGATGGAAATAAACCTGAGATCGACCCAGATCTAGGTCTTAGAATACCTAAGCACTGGGTCTGTTTTGGGTTGAAAAAAAATATTTCTGAATGAGCTTACTGATTACGCGGGTGTATTATGTTGCCAATTATTACAAAATTAAAATTTATCAACAAATACAAAATCAATAGTTACCGGCTTTTCGTAGAAGCCGAAGTCCTCGTCGCTGTCCGAATCTGAATCTCCACCGGGTCTGCCTGGTAAATATTGAGCCATTATAGTTTTTACTCCGAATTATTCCTAAAATAAACGATGCTTTTGTCGTTTTTAAACAATTTTTCCAATAAATTGTTTAGCTGCTTTAGGTTAGTTTTCCAATTCAAAACAAAAGTTTTTGGTTATTGACAGTAACATGACACTGACACTTGTCAATTTTTTTTTTTTACACACGCCCAACTCTTTCGACCTTAGAGTAAGAAAGCTATAGAGCATCGGGTAGCGTGGCCACACACTCAAAAAACTAACATAAATAACCTTAGACAAAGAAAAGTATAGACGGCGGGTAGCGCCATTTCATTTCCACAAGAAAGGGATAAAGTATTGAATTATTATAAGTAACAGAAAAGGATAAAGCTATACTATTTCTGTCTCTCAGTGCGTGCCCGTTTTTTCAAGGCAGCTACATAAGTAGCCAATGTTATTTAAGTTAGTTTTATTGACATAGAAAAGTAATACCGCCTCGTCTTCCGTGTAGATGACACTTGACAAGTGAGGTGAGTGACATTATCGTAGACAGAGAATGCTATTAAATTTATTCTCTGGTCTACGGACAATAAAATACATATTGGCCGCATTCCGAATGGGCTATTGTCATCTCACATCATCACATGCGTTCCGATTTAGGTATTACGATTATGACAGCTGATGAGCTGCGAGCTGTCAACAATGAGGGATTTTCCTTTTTATTTTCAACACTTCCCTAGTCGCTGGATAGATGGCGCTGACCTTGGTAAGTTACTGCAAGGAACGGAACTTCACATCATTTTTTGATTATTTCACTTGGATGTAATTTTGAGATCGTAAAACGAAAGCAAACGAAAGTGTCAGTCAACGAGCGTATGTGACGCAACGTTTTTTTTCCAAGCGTGTTGGCTTTGGCACCTAGTAACGTAGTCAGTACAACGCCATCTACAGAGTTCTTGGAAACTATTTGTTTTTTTAATACTCAAAAAGAAAACCTCTCATTCGGAACGCTCGTGAACGCGCTCACAGTGCTTACTCAATGTAAAAACGATATTATTACAGTATTTCTTTGTATAAGTAAACACCACATTTCTTCTTCAGTTCTTCTTCTTTGGTTAGGTGGCGACTGTCAGCCAGAAGCACAATTTCGAAAATGCCACGTTAGTTTAACTTAAAGATGATGCAACTCAAAACAAAACACACACTGATACATCCTCATCATGGACGTAATATATAATCTGTCAAAAATACCTCTGATTTTCCGTACATTTTTGACAAGTTTTTGACATTGCTTGTCGCCGAGATGAGATTGCGAATAGATTTTGAAGTCAAAGTCAAATGTTTTTAATTATCGAGCTCGAAAATTTTAGCACCTCGGCTATGTTAAGTTTTCTTTTGACCATTCCTACAAAAAAATAGGGTCAGTGGGTCGTCTTAGTACCTACCTAGTTACTTTGTTGACTTATGCAATAAAAAGAAAAGCTTGATTATTCCTAAAATGTAGCAAGCATGAGCGAGCAGAACAAGCTCGAAAATTTTTGCACCCCGCTTCAAAGGCTATATCGCAACCACTGCAACCACGGAATTGCAACCAACGTAATTTAGGGAGTAGGTAAAGACTAAAGTCAAGGGTTAAAGAGATTGACTGCTTTTCTGCTTCTCATGGTTGCTGGCGCCCCTGAGCACCCACAGGGTCGCCGCTCTTGAAAGTAAGTACCTGCCGGTCGATTCTGTAAAAATCTCACCGTGAAAACTTAGGTGAAGTGAGTTTGTTTTTGCTAGGAATTGACACTATTAACAGCTCACTCCACGCTCACTTCACCTAAGTTTTCACGGTGAGATTTTTACAGAATAGCACCGCTGTATCTTAATGGAGACCTTGGGGTAGGTTACCTATGAAAAATATTTTATGAAATTTGACACACTCCTGCTATCCAGATTTCTTTCTTCCGATACACTGAAATTATCCTTACATGAAACAGAACCGTCCAACCGCATTATAAGCAAATTGTTCAATTATACCTATTACCTACATAGACTACTTACCTAATTATACTACTTACAGCTTGCATTTGAGTAAACTCAAGTAGATATGCCATAATTGTTTTCATGAAAAAGAGCTAATGGTTCCTGAGACAGTTTCCTTGTATCTCTAATGGATTCAGATTTTCCCGTACTGTCCCCGCTATAAATAAACACTCTGTATAATTTAAGTACCAAAAAACAGGGCAAGAGCGAGTCGGACTCGCGCACCGAGGGTTCCGTACCATCATATGTTTTTGAATTTTCATCGGTGAGTGAGGCCTATATTCGTCAGAGAATTTTAACACTGCACGCTGCGGTATGGAATATAGCAGTTTTAGGTCAGCGCCATCTCTTGAGCGATAGTGGAACTAATGTAACTTTTGTTGATGATTTTTGAAAAAGTGTGATATATAGAGACATCGTTTTATTTTCCCTGTAATCTTTACATAAACTTCTTCACATAGAATAATTTCTGATTTTTCTCTATGTAAACTACGGAGATAAGGGGGGGGAGGGCCGTATTTTTTTTAATTTTTCATTAAAAGTCGAAAATTGTTCGGCCAAAAAAAAAAGAAAAAGTGTTTGAGAATATGCAAACTGCGCTCTTTCATAAGATACTCCACGTGTCGTGCCCTAGTAGCCCCACTTCGAATTTTTCAGAAGCCCTTTCAGTCCCTGTTGCAAAAAAAAAACTTTCTTATTTGCAAAATAGTTGGGCAAACGTCATCTAAAACTACTCCAAATTTCAAGTTGTTAGCATTAGTAGGTAGTTCTTGAGATATCTAGCTGTGACAGACGGACAGACAAACAGACTGAGTCGCACCATAAGGGTTCCTTTTACCATTTTGGTACGGAATCCTAAAAAGGGCACGCTGCTAACCGCTGCTTATTCGCTTTTCTTTTGAATGCTCTCTTATAGTTCCAGAAAACTAGGGTATATTTATGCAGTGGTATTATGGTACCTAGATAACCTACCACGCCATGCGATAATTGGAGGGGGTGGATGCCTATATTTATACGGTTATAGGTTCCTTTATATTATTAAAGGGTTGTCTTTAACGTATAGTCCACCAGACTTTCCAAAAGGTTTATCAGGATCTTCCTAATATGTAAGTTAGGTAATAGCCATATTTCGTATATTGCTGCTTAACTTATAGTAGTTTAAGACAGTCAACAAGTTCAACCTAATACTCAAACCATTCATTTCAATTAAACCATTTATAGGCACTTTTGAATTGTCAAGAAGTCGGTCTGTCAGAAAATGAAGCTATAGTTGCCCATTTCAAAGCGTAGGTATAGGTAGTACCTATGGAGAAGAACGGGCAAGAAACTCCATGGACACTCTTTTAATTTATATTTTTACAAAACTATTAGTTACATCATTTATGTTGAAACAAGTGCGTGTCGGGCCACGTACAGTGTAGGGTTCCGTAGTAACCCGTTATCACAATATAGTATGATTCTGTTGTTCTATAATGAATATATTATGTAATGGTAAAGATATTAGGAGTTAATGGTTATAATAACAATATATTACAAGGGTGTCCAGAGTAAAACAAAACTTTAAAACATGACTTAACCACGGAGGTCATTACCTTGCAAGAAAATTTTAACACCGCGATCTACAAAAGTGACGTCACGGTACAACGCCATCTGTTATCGAATAGCGATACTAAACACACCAAATTTTGATTTTCGAAGATAATTATTTAAACAGATTAGACATTAAGATAAGATAAGATAAGATAAGATAAGATATATTTATTTGTCAAAAACATGTGTAGGTTCACAATCAGTTGGAGCGATTACAAAAAAAAAAAGTTTCAGCATGTTTTGCCTTGAAAGGCGTACAAATGTGGTAATAATAATATAATTCAAAGTACAGGGAAAAAACAAAATCATAAAGTTACATTAAATTAATAAAAATAATAATAAAAATGTCTAAAATACATCATTTAAATATTCGGCAACATCATAATAGCATTTATCTATTAAAAGTTTCTTCATGTTTTTCTTAAAACTATTAGTATTCAAATCTTTGTATGCCTTTGGTACCTTGTTGTATAATGTTGGGGCCATGCAGAATACACTCTTACGCATGAGTGCTTTTTTAGCACTATGTATACGAAGTCTCCGATTATCACGTTGACTTCTTTCGGAGCCCTCTGAAGCCCTCGGAAACAGTTGGGGATTCTTTTTAACAAATAATACTGTTTCTAATATATACAAGGAAGGAAGTGAGAGAATTTTATGTTTAATAAAATATGGTTTGCAACTGTCTGTAGTTTTAAGACCAAACATAGCTCTTATGCATCGTTTTTGCATTCTAAATATAAAATCTTTATGTGTAGAGTTTCCCCAGAAAATTATACCATATCTAAGGATCGATGCAACAAGTCCGTGATAGGCCGTAAGCAATGTATCCGTATTTACGATTGGGGCGAGTTTATACAATGCGTAGGAAGAACTACTTATTTTCTTACTAGTTTCTTCAATGTGATCTTTCCAATCAAGTTTCTTGTCAATGGTTAGTCCAAGGAATTTGGCATTACCCACTCTGCATATGGTGTGATTTTTATAACTTAAGTTAATGTCATTTCTTATTGGTATTCTTTGACTAAAATGCAAGATTTGTGTTTTATTTAAATTAATTTTTAGATTATTATTATCTAACCAGTGAATGATAGAAGCTAAAGCATTATTAATGTCAAGTTCATAAGTGTCCGTTTTCTTACATGCTATTGTGACTGTGCTATCGTCTGCGAATAGAGTCATTGGATGCTCAATATATTTCGGAAAGTCATTTATATATATGATAAAAAATAATGATGCCAGAACGGTTCCCTGGGGTACACCAAATTTTACTATACGTTCTTGAGAAAAATACGTAGTCGCTTTTTTGTTACGATCTATTCTTGAGATTGCTGTGATTTGCCTTCTATTGGACATATAGGATTCAATTAATTTAAGAACATTGCCTCTTACTCCGTATGCGTCAAGTTTATTAATTAAAATAGTGTGGTCAACGTAGTCGAATGCTTGTGTCATATCGCACAGCACAGCGCAAACGGGAGTCTTTTCATCCATCCGTAGCATCACAGTGTGTAGAAAATCATAGACCGCCATATTGATTGTCTTATTTTGTCTGAAACCTTTTTGCTCATTACAAAGAATATTATTTTTTTCCATATACGTATATAATTGTTTGTAAATGTATTTTTCAAAAATCTTTGACATAATTGGTATCAGCGCTATTGGTCTATAATTTTCGATTAGGTCTCTGTCGCCTTTCTTAAATAGTGGTTTTACTATTGATGTTTTCATACCATCAGGAAAGGTACCCGTACTGATACATAGATTCATGATGTGGCTTAAGTGGCTGCATATTATATCACCGACAGACTTAATTATTTTGGTAGAGATACCGTCATAACCCACGCTGTTAGTATTTTTAAGTTGTTTTATAATGTTAAAGATATCACACGGTATACTTGGGGCCATGAACATTGATTTTTGTCTGTTCAAAATGCCTGATGTGACGTTTTTTCCCGACTCTTGTATAGGGACAACTCTGTCAATGAAACAATTATTAAAATGATTCGCTATTGATTCTGGATTTGTAATTACATTGTTTTCAACATTAATTTTATTTATATAATCTCGAGGTACATTTAATTTATTATTATTTATTATTTGCCATGTCGATTTAGTTTTATTCTCGGACGTTTTGATTTTATAATTATTTTGAGCCCTTTGGGTAAGTCGTATAATTTTTTTAAATAATTTACTGTATTTAATAAAGTGCAATTTATTGGTTTCAGACGGTTTAAGTCTATATTTCCATAGGAGATGCCTCTTTTTCTTACTGCAAACTTTAACACCACGTGAGATCCATTTAGCTTTTCTGCCTATCTTAATAGTAATAAGTTTACAGGGAAAGCAAAGTTTATAAAACAATGTAAACTCCTCCATAAATGAATTATATGCGATGTTAGGGTCATCTGTATTATAAACATCCGCAAATGTCAGAATTTCTAAACAAGATCTGAACTTCAATATATTTTCTTTTGCATAATCTCTCTGTGTTTTTTTCCAGTATTTACTATTGTATGTATTTTTCACAGGACATTTTAACAGTTGCGCCGTATGGTCAGATAATGCAAATTCTATCACTTCAGTTCCACATCGATTTCGAAAATTATGTGCGAAATTATCTATGCAAGTCTGGCTTTTTAATCGAGTAGGTTCATTAATAGCTAGTTTCAGATTGTAATTTAATAACAAACAAGTAAAATCAAGGCATACACTATTTTTTTTCATGATGTCAATATTGAAGTCACCAGCTAATATAATGTTGCTATATTTTTTATTACTTACATTCGTTAATAATTGTTCTAGTTTTTTAAAAAATGCACTCAAATTTGTAGCTTTTGGTACACGATAAATACACACAATCAAAATGTTATACTTTGTCAGTTCTATTCCACAACATTCAAATGTATTAGCTGTTGACAATTTCGTAACCTCAGGTACTTCTTTCCAAAGATATCCATTTCTGACTAAAATACACGACCCACCTCTTTTACTATTAATTCTGCTAAAACATGATGCTAAACTGTAGTTTGGGATCAGTAGATGTGTTTCATCGCCCTCTGACATAAAATGTTCCGTTATGCACAATATATCAACTTTTAATTCCCTATCTATAAGTTCATCTAAGCAAATTGTGAGCATGTCAGATTTGTTGATCAATCCTGCAATATTCTGATGCAATATTAATAATTTCTCTTTAGTCAAGAAAAAAATTAGCTTCTTCTAAGTTGGTCTGTAATTCGTTGTTGTTGTACTCTTGTAAATCCTTAATATAGTCGTTTAGGTCACTGAAGATGGCGCGAATGCCTTTGTCATTAATTATTCCAGTCTTTGTATTATACAGTGAATAGTCATAATATATATTTTTATTGGAATCTAAATGATATGCATGCTCATGGGTAATAATGTCCAAGTATAAAAGGTTGTTGAAGTTTTCAACCCTCCAGTTATGCATATTTACGTAATCTGTACATTTATAGGTAGGCAAACAGATGATTACATTTGTATGTGTTATATTTCGCAGTGCCTCACGAATAAAAATAATCTGGTCAAAGTAATTTTCCGTCACCATAAAGTCTTCTTCACCTATAAGTATGATACAATAATCTTGTTTTGTGAAAGTGGATAATTTTTCGCTTATTCCTGTAAATAGTTGTTTATTACCTGCATGGGGTGATATGTAGTGGCATAGCTCAAAATTACCCTTGATTGTCGCTTCAGCAATCGATAAAATCTTATTTTTGTTATTGGTACTTAATAGACATATTTTATTTTTAGTTGTTTCTGTTTTAGTGTCACTCCTTTGTGATTTCTTGTTGTTCTTTTCAAGTTCAAAATTTATTTCAGCATCACTATTTGTAGGAGAACTCGTTCTAATCTCCTTCGTAACAGGTTTAGGTTCAGGTTTCCGTTTCTGTCGTTTTTTCTTGCTGCTCAGGCGCACGGATGATGGCGTAGGAGTATACCTGACTTTCTTGTAGTTTTCTATAACTGTTTCTTTGTGCTCTAATTCTGATTTTAGTTGTTGATTTTCCTCTAGCAAATTTTCTACTTCTTGGTGTACGGATGCTAATTCCATTCTTAACTCATTTATTTGCTTGATGTAATTCTCATTTTCATTCATAGTATTCTCAGGTAAACTCATTCCAGTAGTATCAAACATTGAGCTCGAAGAATTATTCAAAGAAACGGTTTTGTTGGTTTTACGGTATGTAATGTAATCGGAATCCATTATTGTTATTTTGTTTCTTTTTTTTTTTTTTTATTAAAATGTTCTTTATACAAGTTTTGGTTTAAAATGTCTTAATAAAGTCAAAGTCTTCAAAAAGTAATAATTTTCTACCAAATACTGAAATATTTGTGCACTGGTATCCCTAATCGTTAGTTTTGCACCGTTGGTGGCAAGTAGCGGTACTATCTTGGTTAGTTTATTCACCGCTTGGTGACGAGCTGGCGCTAGTTGTCTAACATTGATTAGAGTCCAAAGGTCAATTTTAAAAAAATGTTTTTCTTAACGGTGTTTATATTATTATACTTC
The DNA here is from genome assembly GCA_948474745.1 of Oligia latruncula. Taxonomy (NCBI): domain Eukaryota; kingdom Metazoa; phylum Arthropoda; class Insecta; order Lepidoptera; family Noctuidae; genus Oligia; species Oligia latruncula. The sequence continues at coordinate 10,572,178 of OX419688.1, forward strand.
GTAACTATTTCACTATTTTATGATAAAAACCGCACTTATGTTCACTATTTGACATTAGTTATAGTACGGTAGTGGCGAATTGTTGTTATTATCACTGATTTACTGTTCGTGAAGCGTTTTGAGCTGGAACATACTACGAACCTAATTTGGTTATATACACTTGTCGTTTATAGTCACAAATAACATCACTTATAAATTATAGTTATTGCACTGACTTTCACTACTTTTAGGTCAATTTAGATGGTTTTTTCTAATATTATTGATTTCTAATATTAGCCGTTTCGTTACTACAAGAACTATTGTATAACAGAAAAGTAATGAACAGTGAATAAATTTTTCACCTTACGCCCATGTGATGGTAGCGAAACGGCCAAGCCACATATTTTGACTAAGGTGTAGAGTTTGTGAAGTTAGGGCGTGTAGAGTTAGAAGCTTGGCTCTACATGAGATCTGATAACTTTTTGGCAATGCGAGCCATATGTGGTCTCGTCTTGACAACATTTTACATGAAAATGTTTTTGGTGGGATTTCACATCTTTTTGAACGTAGCTTAAGAAAACAAAAAACATTTTTTGGGGGTTCTTTACTAAAAATCCTGAAATAATTATGTATTTTATTCAGGGCCGTCTTTACCTATTGTGCAGGGTGTGCGTTGCACACGGGCGCAGCGGTCCTAGGGGGCGCCGAGCGCCGCTCGCTTCGGAGCCCCACTCGGCGCGCGCGATGACCGGCCGCGGCACTTTCAGTGACCAACGTAAAAAGAGCTCCGCCTCCCATACATTTTGTATAGCATCTGGAGCTCTTCTTATATTTGTCGATTTACACCAAAGCAAGCTGCGCCACGAGCGCGCGAGCGGCTTTTACAATATTAACTTTTTTTTCAACATGAAATATACCTTATTACACATTACTAAAGATTATATTTTGAGTGTAGTAGTGAGTGTCGCATCGCATCGCTCGGCGGCACCTGTTTCAATGATTCGTTTAAAACACGCCGACAATCATATTGCGAATAATGCGAATTCAACTGTTTGGGATAGACAATAAAGTTCAAATTGCCATGCCATGGACGAACGTCAAGCGCGCGGCATTTCTGAAAAGCGTGAGTACGCGTGGCGCGTGCCGCACTGTTCTACCGCTCGCTACACGTAATTTTGCGAAATAAGCCTTGGCGCCATGGATTAAGTTTTATGTTTGAGTAAACATGTAAATATGAAATTTAATTCATATTTGCGGCTTTTCTTTTTATTGAAATTTACCTAATAAGTAAGATTTAATTTTGATATTTAGCTGAATTAGTCTGCCACAAGCACAACTGTTGCGAATTTCGACGGGGTCGGAGCACTCGTCAAAAAATATTTAGCTACGCTACCAAACAGTCTGAAAACTGAAAAAAGAAAACATTTTTTGAAAAAAAAAAAAACCATAAACTTGTGCTTTGTTTTTCTTGTCACTCTTTCCTTCCTAAAAATACTTTTTACCCGTGTACAGTGGCCCTCGCTGGCAGTGAGCTTCCCAAAGTCAAAAGTTCTCAATTGATATTGAACTTTGTTTGATATGAGGTCGTAATTAGAATGAAGAAATTTAAAAATTTGGACATTGATATGATGTAACATAACATCTCTATAGACATGTTAACATGGGTACGTTTTGGCTTGTTAGGGTAAACACCAGAACACCCTGTATAATTCTAAATACAGTCAACAGCACACCAAAACCGACGAATTTCTTCTTCATCTCCAAACAATAGTTTATTATCCATTGGGGAAAGGACATCATTCACGTTCCATACATTTTTGGGCCAAAAAAAAAAACAACGTAATATTCGGATAGATCACAAAATTCCTATTATTTTCGCCCTATGGTTATGTTGTTACATGCTTTTAAAATACAAAATACTCAGCGGTGTATCCATATTCTTCAAGGGTGGAAATTGCATCTCTGAAGCCACGGTCCAAAATAAATACGTCCGCATTTCGGAAAAACCATTGAAATAATCCGTCGCCATGATCATTTTCATTTTGTACAATATTATGCATTATTTGCGCATCTGAAGAAGTAGCAGCGTGTGGACCAGAAACGTATTAATTAGATGAAAATACGTTCAGAATTCACTTTATTGCACATCAAAAGGACATAATACAGTATGAACAATTAAATATACATGATCAAATGTATGAAAATAACATCATAATAGCATTTTTATTGTATTTTAAAATGGATAATATTTTTGTGTTCACCAAAAATCTAAAGGTACATCTATGTATGCATTTCTAAAATATTGATCTTCCCCGAAAAATACTGATCGTGCACCAAATATTACAAAATATTTGTAACTTACTATTTTAATTTTTTTGAAATGGACATTATCGAGAACTTGCTTAGAAAATGCTTAGGTTAGGTTAGGTTAAAACTGTGACCTCCTACGCACGAGCCGAGCGAGCGAAGCGAGCGGTGCCGCGGCAGCGGCCGGCGAGTGCCAGAAACGACTAAATTTTAAAGAAAAAAAATATGGAAAAAGAGATTATTTTTAACAGGCTATCGAGAACCGAATTTGGACATTAATTGGTGTTTGATTCAAATACATTTTGCAGTGCATTATCTGAAGTAAAACTAAAAAAATAAATGCTTGTTTTTAAAATTAGGTGTATTACTATTTTTACAAATTTGCAACAGTTGTTAAATAGATGCTCGTTATGACATATTTTAATGAACATATTTTGGTGCACATTCAGTATATTTGGTGGAACACAGGCAAAATTAGGTAAATGAAATGGGAATAAATTGAAGTACTTTTAAATACCATCCTTTTAAAATTATGTAACACCGTAAGCAAAGGGAGCACAGATTTTGGTGTCGTAGTAAAAAATTATAGGAATTGTGTGTTCCAGGGCGCACAGATTTGGTGTCGTAGTAAAAGATTATAGGAATTGTGTGTTCTATCCGAATATTACACATTTTTATCGTGGCTTTCAATTTTTGGTCCAAAATTAATGATGTCCTTTGACAATTTGTGGTAACTTAATGTGCTGTTACTTGAACTTTGTACCCGTTCCATTTTGACCGCGCGCTTACTAGGGGGCGCTTTTTATTTACTAGGGGGCGCTTGGGTAATGTTTGCACACGGGCGCTACATGGGCTAGAGACGCCTCTGATTTTATTATTTATAACAAGGAGTCCCTATATCAATTTTCAGAACTGTAGCATCAAAATTTGCGGAAGTCTCGTACAAAGTTCCATTCCCTAGTTTAAGGTGTTTGAGGGTAAAAGTTCCAAGTTTTAGAGTTTTTTTGTTGTTTGTGTACTATTACTAGCTTACTTATCAAATTTCAGCTTTCTAGGACTTCAGGAAGAACCATTGATGATCATCAGTGAGTCAGTGACGAAATCGGGGTATTTTAGATAACAATAAAATCTAAAGTATAAGAGCTATGCAATTGAAACTTTATAGGTTTAATAAGAAGTCAACCACTGACATCATATCCCGAAAATTTTGTTTATCTGGTATAATCCAAACCCAAGTTATGAAGGTTCAAAAATACGACGAAGTGCTTCGAGAAAAGGTAGGTAGTGCCCTTGCGCCTCGCTTGGCTCGTCTAGGCGGGGGCACGGTAGTGCCCCCGCCGCAGATACACACTCCTACAAAATTACAGCTTTCTAGTAGGTACTAACGGTCTCCTAGCAAAACCTCGGACAGACAGACAGACAGACGGACGGACATGACGAAACTATAAGGGTTTCTTGTAGGAACTACGGAACCCTAAAAAGACCCTACGCGTTAAAAGCGTCCAGAGTAGGTACAGCAACTACAACAACTAGTAAGAAAACAACAATCCAAAATTAAAATAATTAAAAATAAGCCGAGACAGCTAAGTGATGACCAGCCCCAACTGAAGGCGGCGGGGCACCCGTTCACGAATATGACGCATAGATCATACTTTACTCTTTGATTACATTATACTAATCAAAGACTTTACTGTAAACCCATGACTTGGTTACCAAACCCTTAGTTACCTACCTATTTTAAATAACTACGACTTGATTGTACACGCAATTAAAAAAGCTTTGCGTTTGAATGAGTGGATGCCTACTTATCTTTGAAAACAAAAGCAATGAGTCTCAGTCAATTTGAAGAAAGCCGAGTAAAAGTCTGAAGTACAATTCACGAGGTTAGGAGTTATTCTCCGCGTCGAAAGGTAAGGATAATAGGCAACAGTTCCAATTAGACGACGAGGGCGTTTGTTAACATTTAATTAACGTCAGGGAGCTATTGTGTCGGCGGCGGCGCAGACACCAGAGCCGGGCTTCGTTGCTATGCCTTGATGAGCTGCAGTCACAATGTTTCCAATTACAACAGTTTTTTTAGTATGCTACATCGCCTTAATAAACCGATGGAACAATGGATGGGTCGATTTCTATGCTGAGACGTTAATAAACGTTAACTACAAGAGTTTAATAAACAAACTTTTTATAGGGAGGTAGGTTACCTAGACCGTACGTACCTAAGTAGAAGTTATCAATGTATAATTATATAATGTAGGTATGTTTTTCTCTTGGATGCTGAAAAGTTAAAATTACCTACCTGTGAAGTAAGATAAATTATAATCATAGCGCGTGTTTATAGGGTTGATATAAAACTAGAGCCCAAAATATAAAATTGCTACGAGGCAGAATAGTCACAAATATAATTGGACGGTAATTTTTTACTGGTGGTCGAAGAAATGTTTGTGAATGTAATAGGGATTTTTCTCAGCGACGTAGAAGGTAAAAGATTTGATTTATCGTAGTCGGTTGGTGAGGCGCGCTGACCACCCGGCCGGCCCGGTCCGCTGCAGGGCCGCTCGCCGCCCGCCCGGACGCGTTATTAAACTTTTCCCCATATTAAACATTCCGGAGACGAATACATTTTATTGTTGCCTCGGACCGACGTCAGAGGCCCCTACAAAGCGAAACTCAAAGACGGCAATTGCGAAATAAATTGAAAGCAATTTGATATTGCGTTGTAAGTAATAGCCGTCAGGACCCACAAGTCTGTAAGAGACATTTTGTATGCAATTTAGAAAAATTTCAACGGGTCATTTGCTTGTAGCTTTTCGGTTGAATGGTGGGCTGAAGATTTATGGTTTACTGGTAATAGGTTGACTTATGAGTTGTTATACCCTTACAATGAAATCCTCAATCTTCAAGTTTGTTCAGTGAACGTAATAACATCTGAAGATGTATATATGCAAACAATAATGTAATTATTATAAACTCAGTGAATGTGTTCGTACACTGACTTATATGTAGGTATAGATAAACCATCCAATTAGACGCTGGCTTTGTTAACTTTTAATTAACGGAGTTGTGTATAGAATACTGTAAAGGTAAATGACTACCAAGTAACAGGGCTAACTTAAACTACTCTTTTGAAACTGTTAGAATGCTGTTGTAGCCATAATTCATTTGTAATGACATACAATAAATCATGAAACATAATTTGTTCTTTGAAGTAAATAACTGCAGTACCTGTTGGACATAAGGGTTTGTTAACTTATTACCTACGGAGAACTATCAACAAATGATCTTACCAAAAATGTCATTCGTGGATCTTTGACAGTCGTTACGGTTCGTCAGAAGCTCGAAAGTCTGACAACCAGTCTTATCGTATGGGTTGTGGAGGTAAGATAGGCAGCCGCTCCATATAAAATAGGTACTGGTATTCAGTTGCATCCGGTTAGACTGGAAGCCGACACCAACATAGATGGGAACGGGCTAGGCAGACGATGACGCCACTAGTTCACCATCACCATCTGATCTCTAAAACTAGCTCTAGATGCAAAATTATCGAACCTGATATTTTTCTTGCCCTTTGGTTTAAATCTCTAACGGAGGCCCTTGCTCACCACGTTATTCACCTGGGTTGAAGCCTAGCTTATAACAACAAAGTGGATAGCAACTTTTTATCAAAAATTAAACTAAGTAATGAGTATTAATTCTATACCAGCCTATAGAGTACAGATGCCTACCTCCTAAATCTACCAACGTCAAAGTATTAATTCTGTCTACATTTAATTGTTTTTTCGTCCCAGTCCATCTTGTAGACGTCTTCATCAGACGGCGGTCTAATCCGAAATCTCATTTCCGACGAATAATTGTAGGAAATAGAGCGAGCCTCTTCGGCGTCGTGCTTAAAAAAACTTGAGGGGAGGAGAGACCTACACGTTATCTTAGCCCCTTCAGGAATATTTTTTAATAATGAAAAGAGTTGCCAATATCGAAATAAAGGGGACTATTCGGATATTGAGAAATTGAAAATTGTTACAGCAATAATTATGTAAGGATGAAAAGAGTTTTTATGTCGTGTCTAAAATGCAATTAATTCGCTCTGCATATTGTCTTGCCAACAAAAACTAGTCTCAGTATTGAAAGCAATCGTGTAATATGGAGCGATAGACGTAATTTGTTGGTCTTTGCTTAAATTATGAGCGTTGAAGAGAGTTCACAAGATCCAGACTCCTGCAATGTTCCCAGTAGGTACCTAGGTCATCATCTTCTGCCTAGCCTTTTCCCAACTATGTTGGGGTCGGTTTCCAGTCTAACCGGATGCAGCTGAATACCAGTATTTTATATGTAGCGACTGCCTATCTGAACTCCACGACCCAGATACTGGGTAATAGATACCTACCCCTTTTGGAAAGACTGGTTGTCAGACTTTCTGACTACCCGTAACGACTGTCAAAGATCCACGAATGACAACCGAGACCAACGGCTTAACGTGCTTTCCGAGGCACGAAGGGGTCTCGGTATGTAAAGATGGCCACCCATCTACAGACCAACCGCGGCAAGCGTAGCTTAACGATCGACCTGTGCGGCTGTTATTATTAAGCCACGGGCCCCTCTAGGTAGGGGTCCTCCCAGTAGGTACGTACTGCCAGCAATGTTACGTTTACAGATCACAGAAAACTGATTTTCAACATTTTATAAAACAGATAACAGTTAATATTAATTAAATTTGACTTCCATCCCGATTATAATTGAATATTTTGAGATACTTAGTCGATTAACACTTTAGTTTTTTTTTTAATCTTTTCTAATTGTTAATTTAAGATTGAAAAAAAAAACTGATATGGTACCTAATTTGATTTCCTCGTTATGACTGTACCAAAATATTTAACAGTACCTACCTATCTATATCTACACGTTCTAATTCAATAGGAAGTTAATGGGTTATCCACTGTTACGACGACAAGCAAATTAATCAAGCTTAGGTATAACCGAATCAAGATTCAAGATCCGTATGGTATTGCACGTCAACGATAAACAAAGGCGAGCTTGCAGGGAATTATATATAGAGCCTTGTAAATTTATACATGAGTGTAGTAGCCAGTGTATAAGTAACCGAGGTCCACCTCGCTAAGTGATTGGATCGGTCCATTATCTTGTATCTGCTGATTTCTTCAGAGCACTCCAACTCTTTTGATTCACTCTAAGCAATGAATGTAAATGTGTGGTATTTATCTGTTTTATCTATAGGAAGAGTATAAAGGCTATCGTATGTGGGTTATATAGTCAGCAGTTATAATGAAATTGTTCTCTTATCTATTGCTTTAGGGTATGGGTATATAAGTATATTGAAGCGGTGGTATGCCCTCGTTGCTGCGGATTATATTAACTTATTCCTATGCCATTTGGTACTTTATGTAGAGTTCTTCCGTATTTTGCTGAAATAGGCACAATATCCTTATTCCGAGTTTAAGTTTCCCTTCACTATACGGTTTCAATATATTCAGTTTCTATAAAACCGGGCAAGAGCTAGTCGGACTCGCGCACCGAGGGTTCCGTACCATCATCATCATCTGCCTAGCCTTTTCCCAACTGTGTTGGGGTCGGCTTCCAGTCTAACTGGATGCAGCGGAATACTAGTATTTTACATGGAGCGACTACCTATCTGGGGTTATCTATCGAGGGTTCCGTACCATCATATGTTTTAAATTTTCATCGGCGAGTGTATTCGTCAGAGAATTTTAACACTGCATTGCGGTGTAGAATATTGCAGTTTTATTTCATCGCCATCTCTTGACCGATAGTGGAACTGACGTAACTTCTGTTGATGATTTCTGATAAAGTTTGCTATTTTTGATGATTTCTGAAAAAGTGTGATATTTTTGATGATATCTGAAAAAGTGGGCTATTTAGAGACTTCGTTTTAGTTTTCCTGTAATCTTTACATAAACTTCTATCACATAGAATAATTTCAGATTTTTCTCTTAGCAAACTTCGGACTTATGGGGGGAGCGGTATTTTTTTTTTACATTTTTAATTAAAAGTCGAAAACTAAGCGGCCTAAAAAAAAAGAAAAAATGTTTGAGAATATGCAAACTGCGCTCTTTCATATGATACCCCACATGCCCTAGTAGCCCCACTTCCAATTTTTCAGACCCCCTTTCAGTCCCTGTTGCAAAAAATATACATTTATTTTTATTTCTTTATTACTTGCAAAATAGTTGGGCAAACGTCATCTAAAACTATTTTAAATTTCAAGTTGTTAGCATTAGTAGTTCTTGAGATATCCAGCTGTGACAGACAGACAGACTGAGTCTCACTATAAGGGTTCCGTTTTACCATTTTGGTACGGAACTCTAATAAGTAATCTTTCAAGCTTGTTTCGCATTTACAGGTTGAAGCTGTCAGCACAAATGCACATCGTTATGAGCACTTTCGTTAATTAGGTCCCTAAACCAATTAATTAATTGACACCCAATACTTTTCATTAAGAAAGATTTCTACCAAGACATATCACGTTCTTGGTTCAATAGTTAATTTATGTGCATACATATTTATTGCTAACGTAAGTAAGTACCTAGAAATATTGTAAGAGACGCGAGAGAGTTACGAGGTAGACTTATGGCTTCCATTCAGTGGAGGAGAGATAATGCTTGCAGGCAATCACATAAGTGGATCAAATAGCTGTAGTCCATTTGGATAATGAACTAGCGACTGTGTAGCCTCGCTGAGTTCTTTTTATTGTGCGCTCCTTCATATAACTAATATTAACTATTTATTCTTACCTATATATTGAGAGATAGGGTTCAGTGTTTGTACATGATTGAGTAAGGAGATTAGGTGATGTCGTTTTGCAAAGCTATTGATAACAATACCTACCTAAATCATACGCCAATTCAGCTAATGGTATTGAAGTTATGACTGTATTTGTCCAGACAAATGTAATTTCGTGTATCAGAAATGTGTGGTGAAGAACCAGACTTAAGAGTAAACTAGTCGCGAGCTCGAACTCACTGATGGTCATGGCCAAAAACCACGCTGTCTCTCCTGGCTTCGTGTCCGACAGAGCTAGTATCAGTGATGAGCAGTTAGACGCTAGTCTACACGAACAACGTATAGTTCTCACACACAGAAACACCGTTCCGAACTCAAAAAGTGCTTCGGAAAGTCGAGTTTTATGAAAAAACCACTGGATAAATAAATTACAAATAAAGTTTATTGCACTCTTCGATAACTGAGCTTTGTCGGTACGGACTTGGTTTTGAAGATTTTACAGTTCTTTTATTACTTATTTACACCCAAAGTTACGTTAGAAATAGCAAGAAAAACGAGTCTTAAACCGCCAAGTGGCGCCCTCATCGTTTGTTTGGTTATTTCATTTATTTTACAATGAAAATGCAGAAAATAATCACGTTAAGTTGTGCTCCACAAGATTATATGTTAATATTATTATAAACGGTAGTTTTAGATTGTTTAGTTTTACTATAATCACTAAAACGGATAAAAGTGGCCACTATTTTCCGTTTTAGTGATTATAATAAAACTAAACAATATTAACGTACCTATAATCTTGTGGAGCACAACTTAACATGCTTATTTTCTGCATTTTCATTGTAAATTAAAAGAAATAAGGTACGTCCAGGATAGGTGCCCCACTTTTTGATAGGGACCCATAACTTATTAATTAAAAATCTATTGGCAATACGTCTTTTGCATATGGTAACTTTGATCTTTAATCTATGATGGTACCCCTTTTGTTTTTACATAAGTTTCATAGATTTTGAAGAAATTGTGTCTTTTTTACCCTCTCAAAAGTAGGATAGATGCCTATCGTGAGGGATAGAAGACTCGTAGTAAAAATGCTTCAAGGGATAGATGCCTAACGTAAGAGATAGAAAACTCACTGTATAAATGCTTCAATATTAGATGCTAATTGAAATAAAACATACTAATTAGTTTCAATAATCAGTTTGTATTCAGCATTAAACATTAAGCGTATTTAACATTAATTTGTGACATCTTTTATAATTTATATGTCTATCTAGACCTACGAACAAAAAAAAAACAATATTGGTGAAATAAAAATAATACAGCCTTTTCCAAGCTTTCTTCAGTCCAACTAATGTGACGGGGGACCACCCCCGGTTTTCTTTTATATTTTTCTTTTATATTTCGAGGCATTTCCTCCACCTGCAATATGAAAACATTTATAGAAATACTTAGGCATCTATCCCGAACAACAAATGGGGCAACTATACTTTTAGCACAGGATAGATGCCTTTTTTAATTTAAAAAGAGTTAAAAAGAAAACTATAATTTATAGCATTATTTCGTGTACTTTAAACTGTAATATCAGCAAATAAAAAAAAAAAAATAGAATTTATAACAGAGTGAAAAGATATTCGATAGTAAGTACTTACGATTATAATTTCAACGCTTGTAATGGTCTCGCCGCGGAAGATTTTTACACTCACGGGCAAAACGCGTGCGCTTTCACGTGCTGTTGGCGTGGCACTTGACAGCCACACTTATATGTAGTTATGTGTAGGTTAAGCTTAATATAAACAATTGAAAAATTAAGATAAGTAATAGTAACTTGTAGCGTGTGCTTTAGTCTAATAAAATACTTCGTAGTGTAAAGACGTTCTGTTTCATTTACTTTGGACCCCTTCTGTCATCAGAAGTGGGATATTGTAATAGTAGTCTATGCTGAGGTCTGTGGGGGGAGCGCTTCCTATTACTTAGTACAATTTTAGCCCACGGCATTTCTAATATACAGTATTCAAAGCCGCGGCACCTATCCCATTGGGGCACCTATCCTGGAATTACCCTAACTAAACAAACGATGAGGGCGCCACTTGGCGGTCGGCGCAGCCTTAAGTTTTCACGGTGAGATTTTTAACAGAATAAACCGGCTGAAGACAACATTTATCACTACACAAAACAAGATACGTTATTTAAATCTTGTTTATAATACGGACATTTAATATTATTAAATCTGTTTGCAACAATATACGTTTAACAGCCTTGCCATTTATAGCATTTTATGTTGTCTTGAACGACATAATTAAAACCACCAAAAGTATTTTATTGTCCTTATTAAGTAGGTAAGTGGAAAAGTTAAGGTCCCCATTTACTCTACCGACTTACTTTCAACATCCGTAAATACATGTTTACGTTCATATCAAAAATACATTCTGTTTTTAAAGCAATTAACCATAAAAACTGCATTAATTTAAACGGGCAATTTATATAAATAAGATCAAGAAAATGTTGTTTTTTTACTTTCAAAACGATTTTATAACATGAGATTGTAATTCCATAATATCTATAAACCGTAGTCGTAAAACCATACAAATTTTCAATAGGAATCCAAAATGTCACTTAGGTACAAAATTTCAGAAACCTGTTTCCTGCAAAACGTAGCTACAAAATATGTAGCTATAACCTACCTAATATTTCACTTACAGCCATTTTGTTGAAACCTGTTTCCCGGAAAAAAAAATGATGTAGCTATAACCTACCTAATATTTCACTTACTTACAGCCATTTTGCAGAAACCTGTTCCCCGGAAAAAAAATGATGTAGCTACAAAATAACCAAATAGAACCGACACAAGACCTACCGACAATATAGGTACCTAATAGTATAGCCGTAGCGTACTCAAAGTGGTATCTGATCAATCCATTACCGTCGCTACTCTGTCCAGGAGCTGTTAGGCCCAAGTTGGCGACACACATTTTCCATTTCCCCCTTGTCCCTACACGGCCCAGTTCCGCGTCTTCCATAATTCAATCCATACTGAATCCATTGTGTGAATTTGTGTGACGATACTACTCGATAACACCTATGTGCTATGTGTTATATACGGATTGTGCTGTGTTGTTTATTTAGTCGTGTAGGTTGATGTTGGTTCTGAAAATTGATTTTGAACAATTCTAATAAGTTTTTCTTGTGCCTATGTCAATAAACCGGGTATTTTTACAGAACTCCTTTATTCACAAGATTCGTGAGATCGTACAGTTCTAGGTATTTCAATTTAATTAATTAACTTTATGTACCGTAGCTTTAATAAAAATTAAAACTGTAGTCTCCCATTTAATGCCAAAAATGTGTCTTAAAAATAATTCGTCAAGTTAAAGTTTGAGTTAAGAATAAACTAACATTGTGTTATAAAATTCCTAATTATTAAAAAAATATTTTGTAAGTCTTAGGTACCCGTGTTTATACTTTTTTCTATTGATTTCCCTCAAGGATTGAGTAGAGGTGTTAAAAATGTTTTTTTTTTGGTGTTTGGTAAAGAAAATGTAGATCGTATTCGTAGTAACTTTATTTAGTATCACAATCAAATAATCGGCTTCTATTAACATCTTCTATAGTAATACTAATAATAAAGCCGACATTAAGTTTGTTTGTTTGATTGAACGCGCTAATATATCTGGAACTACCAGTCGGATTAGAAAAATTATTTTGCATTTGATAGCCCAATTCTTGAGGAAGGCTTTCAACATCTTTGCTAGGACTCTTAGTGTTTCGCCAGACTGGAGCGCGGGCGCGGGACGGGCGCGGGCGCGGGGCGGGCTCAGGGCGGGCGCGGCGCGGCGAACTCAAACATATGAACCTCCTTTGAGTGTCCATAGTGGGAACGCGGGCGCGGTGAGCGGCGCGGGATGCTTGGCGCAGGCAACTCACGCCATAGCTCGTTCATATAAGTGGCCGCAGTGGGTGCGCGGCGAGTTCAAGCTTTTTTCTAGTAAAAATAAGTCTTCTTCATCCATATAATATTTTGACAAACACTGGACACAACAGCATTCAGAACGCTGCCGCGCTCCACTGCGGACAGGCAGACCGCGCGCGTTCCCGAACCCGCGCCCGCTCCCGCCCCGCGCTGCCAGTCTAGCCAAGCACTAAGGAACCGAGCAAAAAGAAAAAAAAAGAAGTAATAGCGCTGACCGTCAATGAAACGGAGTGGGTTGGGGGAACAAGAAATTTCACGCAGACGAAGTCGTGGGCAGAAGCTAGTAATAAAATAAAATGATTACCTACTTCGTAGACAGGTTGCTACGCTGTCCTGTCACCGCTACGCAACGTAGGCATTCTCTGTCACTAAAATGTTCTACGGAGATTTAAAGTAAAAAAAGCCATAGAAATGCCCACTCAGTTGATCTCTGTAAGTTGTATTTCAGCAGTTATTACAGTGGTTAGCTTTTAATAAATAAGTACGCTAAAGCGAGGTAGTTAAGATAAAAATAAATGCCAACATCATTGTTTATGACGTTTACTTACCTAATTCATGACAGTTAGAAACACGACTTGTTTGTCGTGCTCGTGACTTGATTAGGTAGGTATAGCAGATTGATTTCAATTACTTAGCCAAACCATTTATTAAATTAATATTTCGTTTGTCTTATGCAAATATTAGTACTAAGAATATTCAACAACGTCCAGTAATCTATTTTAAGATCGAATGTCCACTCGCTACATAGATATGCACTTTGCTTTGAGTGCTGTTTCACGGTGACATTTCTGCGCCGCCCGGTGTCTACATTGAAAACGGAAAGGGTATAATAGATACCTGGCCTGATATATTTATTTAAATTACTTATGTGCAGTATTAAAATGAAAATCTAAATTTGTGATGATAGAATTCAGTATAGCAGCTAATTGTAGGTACATATGAATATTTGATTGTCTGTGTGACTCTGTGTTTGCAAGCACAAAAGTCATTGCGTCAAGTTTGAGTTTCAAGACAGTTTATCAAGTTAGCACAAAGTTTCCACTCCGTGTACCACATCCATCGCGTTGTTTATCGCAGCCGCGTGGACGTTCGGTGCACTAACGCACTAGCAGTGTTTCCTTGATCCAGTCTATTTCGGCGGGATCCATTACCTCGAGAGTAGCGGCAAGAAGCAATCTCATTGAATGACCGTCTTTACCCCCAGCCCCCACGTCCCCACACTCCCGCTGATCCACGCCAATCGGTAAATATGCGTGTTAAATATGTATGCGCTGTAAGATGCTCGTAAGTGTATTAGATTTCGCTTGCTTTTTCATTCTGTCAAGTTACTAAGTACACATACACTACTCGATTCGTACATAAACATATCCGCTCAATTTGCTTAAGAATTCAACGCACGCACCGATTTATTTCCTCGCGAATACTTGGGATACCTAAAAGTATTAGTAGCCATTTCTAATGTATCATTGCCCTTCAAGAATTTCGAAAGGTTTATTCCCATAACGCCTTGGGTAAAAGAAGTTTGTTTACTTCTAAAAAAATTAAAGAGAGCCTTTTTATATTGCAGGATTGAACTGAAGATATAAAACCCATTAGTCGCTATTGAGAGTACCCATTTGTTAAGCTAATTATCTATCTATATCAACACACTTGTTTGAATATATAAGTCGTTGCCTGCACAAGGCTAAGTAATAACTTCTATCTGGCAAAAGCGAAAACTTGGAATGCACTTCGCACGAAGTGACTAGACTTTTCCATTAGGGGCAATTATCAGGCACAACAGAGGATCCCGTGCTTTCACCAGTGAAGCAACCCCATCCCGGCGACGGAACCTGTTAGAGATAACGTCATAAAGTCGCCGATGCAGAGCCGGACTAACGTCTTTGCTGTTGCGACGCCCTCACCTCGGGATAATGGACCGCACTCCCTGTGTACCACCCTGCCTCCTCTTTCAGGCGCGAATTTGCAATATTTATGACTAAAGATCTCGAATGAATGGTTAGTATCGATAAACATTTGGAAGAAATTCTTGATTTTATACAGTTCAAAGCTTTTCTCTTTTCATTGAATTGGAAGGATTTTATGTAATTCGCTATTTAATTGGGTGATAAGCCCCGTACCGGTGTATTAAATTACAGCCTATGAATGGTTTCGTGCCGATATTCGCACTTATTCACTGTTTTGATTTCTCCAGCCTATGACAAGCAGTTTAATTTTTCCGAGTGATATGAACTAATAAAGATATTAAAAAACATTAATCAGAAAAGAAAAACTAGAACCTCAATTATTAGTCTCTCAACACGTTAGCATCAAGTTCTCATAATAAATCGGTACCTACAACATTATATTTAACTCAGCTCTTACGTGAACAATAATTACCACTAACATTATCCATTAGCTTTTAGAGATGTCCATGTATAGTGCTGTTAAATAATCGGCTCATGACAGCGCGCAGCGTAAGGCTGCTAATGAAGTAATGGCGTATCAAACATCCCGGACTCCCCCGGCCCTCGACCGTTCTCTGCTAATGGAGCAGTGATGGTCCGTCACTCTACATTTGACTAGGCGGCTCTCACAGCGGCGCTCGGCACTTACCTAATGCTAGTGGACTTACACACTATACTAACGTGTCTTGCGATACGTATGTACCGTGTACGAGGTATTGTATTGTACAGGTCCTATCTATCCATGTAGGTACCTATATCAGTCAGTTGAGATGATAATTTCACAATCTCAGTACAATTCTGGCTGTGGAGAACTATAGAAATGTCTTTGATGTTTGCTAGTAGACCGGTACTTTGGATTTTTGCTAGTTTTTAACGTCAAAAGTCATGTTTTTATTTTATGATTATGATATCAAGTACTTAACTTCTTTAATAACTTTGTGTACAATGTATATATAGGTGGTACACTTTTAACGGCTTGTAAAACTTTTACAAACAGACAAAACGTCACCACATTTTCTTATTACACGACATTTTCCTTCGTACATCGGAAAGAATCTCAAATAGTAAAATCTTTTTAGGCTTATGTCCAGCGTTGAGTGGGTCCACAAATGTCGCTAAAAGGCTGGACGTCATTGTTTATCCGGGCAACATTAGGCGGGTAACCGGACACGCGCGCCCTGAGTGCGCTACAAGTATCCGCTTTCAACTCATTACGGCTCGGACGTGGTGCGTGGGCTACCCACCCCCTCCCGCCTCAC
Source organism: Oligia latruncula (assembly GCA_948474745.1). Lineage (NCBI taxonomy): Eukaryota > Metazoa > Arthropoda > Insecta > Lepidoptera > Noctuidae > Oligia > Oligia latruncula. Next base: position 10,588,386 of record OX419688.1, read on the forward strand.
ACCCCCTCGCCCATCTTTGTCCTTCAATCCCTCTTACAATCTTCGATCCAATTTCGAATACCCATACATCCATCTAATGTTGGATTCCGCGTTTGATTAGATGACATTGGACGGACCAAGGTTTGGGTGCGAATGGCACTGTAAATAAATTTGATCTATCTGATGCTTTGACACCTCTTGGCTTTTGTGCACATGTACTTACATATGTGGGTATTCTAACATTTGCTCATTCCTTTTATGTTTTTCTTTTCATGTTTGTTTATCGTTAAACGACAAAAATGTTCAAGAATGAATAGAGAGAGACTAACAGTGCCAACATTTTCTCCTTTAATAGGTTGGAAGTTAATTAAATGGTATTTGCGCAAACTTTCAGTAAAACAAAAAGTTAATCAAGCAGATTTATTCCAAATTAACAATAAAGAAGATTGCGACCTCATGTCAGATGTAATCGCAAAATAAAGTGACACAAGTATCTTAATCAAGTGTCCATTCCCGGGAGTTAGAGCCGCCGGAGCTGTCCGTTATGGGCGATTCCATATAAAACTGAACTGGCGCGGGCTGTCCGTCCGCGCAATAACAGTTTCGACAAATTGAGTCCGCTGACATTGAAGCTGGGACGACATTGTAACCGGCCATTAATATACTTACATGTCAGCTCAATTAACTGCATGCAAATCTTTACAGCATCTGCGGTGAAACTTCTTGATTGGCATCAATTGCAACTCTTTCACTTTGTTCTTCACAAACGTGCATAGTCATAAAGTAATATAAAATCACCCCACCAATTACCAAAAGTAAATAGAATTAACCAAATAGTTCGTGAAAGTTATTTTATGAGAAAAATCATGTAGCGGATTGCGGTCGCTGCGAGCTTACCGACCGCAATAACATAACCGTTTGGACAAATTGTGGCTCGCTTGGGCCCGGATTAGCGGCTTTATGGCACAATTCGCGTATACAATACCATCTCCAGCTTCCTGATAATTGATATCAATGCGCAGCGTCCAGCAGAGAAAGGAATTAAGCGCTCATTTATCTGTGTTTCTTTTTATTACATCGCCGCTTGACTCCGTAAGGCTAATTGAAGGAGGAATTGGACAGATTGCGCGAATGACTAATCAAATTAAAGGACGCAAACTGCTTACTTTTATTACTGTTTTTGTGGGAGAATTAATAGGTACCTATTCTTTACTTAATTTTAAGGCTTTAATGAAGTTTAAAGAGTTATTTTCATAAAACAACGTAGCATGAGGATGTTATTTTTTAGATCACTCTAAGTAGTTAAATAAGTATAAGACTAATTAATAACAAGAATTTGGCTATTCATCCAATTATACAGAAACTAAATTCACAATTTAACGTGTGGTATTTAGACGATGGAACGCTAGGAGGTGACGTAGACACTGTTTTGAAAGATCTACAACTCCTCAAACAAGAATTTCAATCTATTGGCTTGGACCTTGGACCACTGCACCTCCTAGGTTCCCCGATTTTCGAAGATAGTTTTACTCCTTTCATCGACGAAAAAATTCAAAATTTCAACGAGATTTCGGACAGACTCTCCAAAATTAATTTACATTCGGCATTCACCCTGATTAGATACTGTTGTTTTGGCCCAAATTTTATGTATTTTCTACGCTCTTCCCCTTTATGGAAGCAACCACACCTAATGGACAAAATTGACCAAATTTTTGTTTTTTTTTGTAATTTTTTTTTTTTTTTAAAACGTTGCCCCACACTAGGAATTTCTCCTGTATTGTGGGTGCGTTTACAAACATTTAAATTCACGTACATAAACAGCCAGACCCGGAACATCTACTTGTAGGTCATACAAATATTTGTTCAGTGCGGGAATCGAACCCGCGACACGCAGCGCAGCAGTCAATCGCTTAACCACTGCGCAAACCGTGCCGTCAATTATTCGCAGCACGCTAACATCCATTCTAAATGTGGCCTTGGACGACCGAGCGTGGCTTCAAGCCACACTACCCATCCGTTTTGGTGGCCTCGGCGTCCGCAAAATTACCAGTATTAGCTTACCGGCGTTCCTGTCTTCTGTCCACAGCACTGAAAAGTTGACCGGGAAAATTTTAGTCCCTTGCCTAGTTGACTCTGAAGTGCCGTACTTGACCGACGCGGTGAACGCCTGGAAAGCGGCTTGCCCGGATACAGATCGGCCCGTAAACCCATCTTCCCAGAGACAGTGGGATGAGCCGCTCTGCAGGTTGGTACGGAATAATCTTATTAATACGTCCACCAATTCTGCTGAGCGTGCCCGCCTGCTGGCTGTGGGTGAGTGGGAGTCGGGTCTCTGGCTTCAAGCACTCCCGTCACCCAACATAGGCACTATGCTGGGTGACACCACCTTCCGGCTCGCTACCTGTCTGCGTTTGGGCTCTCCTTACGGGGCTCCGCATCGCTGTCAGTGCTGTGAAGCTGTCGACTGCCTCGGACACCATGGCCTATCTTGTAGCAGGAGCGCAGGCCGGATAGTACGGCACGCCAGCATTAATGACATCATCCGTCGTGCTCTTGTCACCGCCGGGGTGCCAGCTGTTTTAGAACCCAACGGCCTGGCACGCGACGATGGGAAGAGACCAGACGGAATGACCATAATGCCCTGGAAGTTAGGCAGACCTTTGGTGTGGGATGCAACATGTGTCGTCACCCTTGCGCCATCCCATCTTCCTAGCACGGTGAGCTGTGCTGGGGCGGCTGCTGCAGGTGCAGAAAACCTCAAACGGCGAAAATATTCCAACCTGATTGGGAGTTATATGTTCGAGCCGTTTGGGGTTGTAACACTAGAGCCATGGGGTCCGAGTGCCCACTTGGTTTTTCGAGATATCGCCAAGCGGTTAGTCGACTCTTCACGTGACCAGAGGGCTGGCCTATTTCTTGGCCAAAGAATTAGCATTGCCATACAACGTGGCAATGCTGCCAGCCTTTTGGGCACTGTTCCTGTTGACAGCGATGCGGACGAATTTTTTGATGCCCTATGATCATTTTGCTTATTTTTTTCATTTAAATGTACATATTAATATTATTTTAAATAGGAAATAACAAGAAACAAGAGTCTATTTTTGTTTTATTTGTGTTTAAGTTTAACAACCACCGAATCCAAACAGCCAATATCAAATTTGATTAAACCGCAATCAAACTTAGCCAATTTATATTTTTTGTAACTTTTCGCTGTATTTGTAATCAGCTAATTTCATTTAAATCTCAAATCAGATAATACCTACACCCAAACAGCGAGCGTAAATTAGTTTTTCTTAACACAAGCCATTCTGAATAGTACCTAAACAAAATGAATGGGCCACCCTAAGCAAAGTTTAATCCGTTTTTATTACGAAGAAAAGAAGTAATTACTCTACCCTTAACGCTATAGAGGGTTGGAGCCCGAGGTAAAAATTTCCATAGATTTATCATAAGCAAATTAAGTTTATAATTAAAAGCAGGAGTTTTGTACAGAAGTAATTTGAATATGTAAATAATATTCAGCATGTTGCTTATTACAAAAATCTGACGCCGTCTTCTAGACAATGGCGGGCTAGTCGAGACGAAAAGTACTGCGGCTTGTCGACGACAACGATCATTAACATTGTTAGCACCTGATTAAATTATTAGATATTGTTGTTTGAACTGGATGTGTGGTCCTGTGGAGGCTGGCACATGGAGTAGGTGGAGGGCGCGCACACCCCCGCAATTATCCTCCTCTCAGCGCCCTAATTATTCCATTAGCTGAGTAAATAGTGATAAATCAACTGATTAATAGTTAGCTCAATCAATAGTAAATGTCCAGCAAACTAGTAATTGTTATTGAAGTGTTGATCAATGTTAACTTCGGCCGTTTTTAATACACATTCTGAAATTGAGGTCCTTAGAAATCTCTCATTATCTGAAATAAAATGTTATTTTGTTTATGTAAGCAATTCGGGCGTCACCACACTCACGAGTTTTTCAATTAGATTGTAAAAAGAATTCAATTGACGTTTTAGGGCTGTCCGTAGCTAATATTATTCGCGGGAAAAGTAGTTTTGCCTTAGTAATTTCCGCATTGTGTCATTTGGTGTCACATTCTAACAAGTGGTTACGAAACTTGGAAGCACATAGAGATGTTCGGTAGGCTCATTCATCCTCGGTGAACATTCTCATCCCAAGTGACGGTTTTATCACTTCATCAAGATACCAGCGAAATCAATTTAAAGCCCGTAAGGCCGAGTAGACTCACCTAAGAGTCCCTAAAAGTCCCGAAGGCGGGCGTCCCTGCCGCCCGTCTCGTTCGCTCGTGCCCGTTTATAAACGGTTTTATTGCTTTCGGAGCAACCGAACATTATTAAACTTTTCCAATTTCGATTTATCACGTAGCTGTCGGAATTTAATACCGCCCTACCTTCGGCGGAGGCGATCGCCCGCCGCGTGATTACAATACACGTCGTTAATAATACGAGTTGAGTGCGGCGCAACTCAGCTGACTGCGGAGCGCCGGCATGATGTGCCGCGACCGCGCGACCGCCCTTCAGAACTGTCGACACCAACGCACCCCTACCACTCCTACTCTTCTGGTACTGATACTGTTCACTTCATCACAAGTTTTCAAATATCGTTCAATAGGTTCAGTTGCCATTGATACTGAAAATAAAGACGTTTGTTTTGTTTCATCGGTTAAGATCACAAAGATTTTTCAGGGGTTATCCATCCCTGATAAATCTTTCTGCAAATAATTTATCAACATTGCTGTTTTTTAAACAAATATATTTTTGAGCACTTTTTGTTAGATTCTAGGTTTCTAGTTTGTGTCATCAGGTGCATTTCGTGCACACGCGGTTAATGCGAACTAACACAATTTTCAAGATCAGTTTTTGAGTGCCGCTGAAACGCGTAGTAGGTACCTATTCGTACACCGCATGCGTGCGCGTTTCAATGGCGTTTATGAGCTCATCCTGTTACGAAAAATAAATAGGACACTATGAAAAAACAACATCAAAAAGTAATATGAAAGCTATAAGATAATTTAATATGTAAACCGTACCTGCTTTACATATCTGCAAATATCATAGCAAAATAAAGTATCTTATATCGGCCTGGGTTAAAATTATGAAGCTAAAACTGTAGGTTATTGAAAACGTGACTTACATTTACATGGGTTAGCATCTACAAGATTTCGTACAGCAATATGTGTAGGTACCTACAAGGTGTATGCTTGTGTCTTAAAATATGAATGAGCTGATGATTCTATATTTATTTCAGAACGTGAAAAGGTTAACATTACTCACGTACTTATCACATTTTAGTCCGCTAATTGTGATTGACGTTTTGTTTTTTTTTCCGTCGATTTAAGGGTACCAGCATTGAGGGTTAGGTATTCTGGGGAACAAGCCTCGGCTATCGGACACTTAGCTTAAAAACCAGCTCATTTGATTGGTAAATACATCGCTAGAGACCTACCTAATATACCACCTGATAAATTGACCTCTTCTTTCACTAACAAAGCTGCAAGGAAATAAAAAATGTGCAATAAATAAAATAATATATAAAATAGGGAGTGTGGTGGCGAGAGGAAGCATCGGCGATCGCGGCCGCGGTGCAATCTACTCACATTCATAGGGCCAATCAAGCACCGACCCACTGCCATCCGCGCCCCTTAGCTACACCCCGGAGAGGAGCGGATTCTGACTGGTGTTTATTTTGTTTTAATAATATTGGTATTTTTTTTTGCAAATATTTATATTTGATCCCACCACATCCAGGTAGAGCTAGGTGCCATACCGAATCATACCATCGTCGGGCTGCACTAAGTTTTCGTAAAAACCTTTTTAGTAGATATTGTGTTATACCTACTTAGTTCAAAAACATTTAAATTGATTAAAGCCGAAAAAAACTAAAGGTTACATGTTAAATATTATAACTTTGCTAATAGTCACGGGGTTGGGCGGACGACCCGCGCAAACGGACAATTTGCCCATAGGTACTAAATTTCAACGACAATGAATTTGCTGCAACTTTTTTTCTAGGAACCTTCTATATAAAAAACTTTTTTACAAAAATAAACAACCAACAACCAAAAAAAACACCACAAAGTGAAAAATAACTTTAATTTCGGAAGTCGGTGGCATAAAACGAAAATACAAAACCAAAGACACCGACTTCCGAAAGTTTTTATTTTTCCACTTACCCCATACAAATTCGTATAACACTACTTGCAATGTGAATATCAGGGACAGGAACTTATGATAACATTATCAATATAAACGCCTAAATGCCTATGGCATTAATTCCGCCTCTGTACATTTATGTGCTTGAACTATTAAATAAATAAACTATGTGGCAAAATACGTATTATTGAGTCTAACTCAAAAACTACCCATGCAAAGTTAAAAAAAAATTATATGTGCGGTCCCTTATAATTTTATCTAATAAAAAAAGATTATTTGAAATCGATCCAAAATTGCCGGAGACATCGCGTACCATACACACAAAAAAAATACAGTCAAATTGAGAAACTCCTCCTTTTTTTTTAAGTCAGTTTAAAATTATTCCGAAGCTTATCATTTTAAAGGGCGGATCCGCCCAAACAGCTGATCCGCCCAAACGAACCATCTGCCCAAACTAAATATCAACTACCATGAATTTGCCGCAATTTTTGTCTAGTAATCTTCTAAATAAATACCTACTATTTTATTATTTAGAAGCTAATCTTTCTAAACAAAAATTTAACTAATCGTTGACTACACAAGCGCCATATTTGACACCATGCCATCAAGTGATGCGCAACAGCAAGTAACTGAAGCTCACTGAGCTACAGCAATCAATGTGTTTTGATTTAAAGCTAACAAGTAACAAGCAAAGTTGAAGGCGTCGTTAGATCCGGCCGATGTTAATGAGGCTGTCACTCTTATTAAAACTCCTCAGACTCATTCCATCTAGTTAACTGTTCTTCAGAATCATTTAAAGTTCCTTACACGTAAGTGATATTATAAATTGAGTGATACTATAAATTGAAGAGTAGAACCGCTTGGTTTTATACTTGGAAGCTGTTGGCTTGGAAGTGTTTTTATTTTGTGTGCTGTGCTTTTGCTAACTTTGTCAGATTAATATGTTCTTTCATATAACATGGGCTTTTCACTAGTCTCTTTTCAAGTTGTCCTCTATTTGTAGTATTTCTCAGGAATTGTTTTAGTTAGTGTCAGATTGGAAACTGCTCAAAAATGTAGAAATTTTTTTTTTATAAAAAAAACAACAAATTTTTTTTTTATAAAAAAAACAACAAATTTTTTTTATGAAATAACTAAAACCTTTTAGGAAAACAAGTGTCCCACTTTGCTGCGAATACCTACATACAACTCGTTTATCCTAAGTAAATTCTAAATCTAAACAAGAAATGTTTTTGTTCCAGTCGTCCGAATACGTCCCTGTGTACAGAGCTCACGTACGACCGCTCGTAAGTTCAATGGAGGTGTTGATTAAAAATATTTCCCATGTGCGGCGTATAAGGCCCAATTGGGCAAGCAATCAACCGCCCGCGCTGCCCGCCCCTCTGCCCGCTAATCATGCGCGCTACTTGCCCGCTTTTTGCAAGCCTTTCCTTCGTACATGTGTACTTGTTATGTCTTCATACACATTACAGGTGCTGTGAAGACAAAGGAGGATGAAAATGATTACGTAAAGAAGATTTAGGTTCAGTGTTACCACGGATATTCTATGAGTGTTACAACTGTTACAGATGTAGCGATGAGCTCGGGAGTTGTATTGGATACTGGTATCGTAGCGTAGGGATGAAACCAGTTTTTAACGGATCGACTTTTAATTAAATTGTATAAGTAATATTATTTGTACAAGGTAGATAATATGTTACTGGTGTGTGCATGAAGTAACTAGGGAAATTATTTTTCTATTGGATTTGTAAATACAGAGCACGTTTTTGTTTATGAATTCAGAACCTGATTAATTTTAACGTAGCATACTTACGCAGGTTTTTCCTTTGTTAATAATCGTGATGAATGCTTTTAAAATACCTGACGAAAATAAGTTTTCTTTTGAAAGATTGTACGCGGAGGCCTTCAACCCAAGCAAAACAGCATCAGATCAAACAACAATAACGTTATTAGGGCTCGAAATACTTTAAAACAAAAATGTATCTAATGAATGGCTGTGTTCAAAGCAGCCGAATGTTTGGCATTGCCAGAACCGTTCGGCTTCGACAAAGCGCGTCTGGCCTGCCTGCCTGGCAAAAACAACCACTTTCCATTCTTGGAGTGCGTTTAATTGGTGCGCTATCTCGAGTGCGTTAGTCTGCCAGCCCATTACAAGTATATAGACAAAATAATAAATAGGCACCTGATTTATATTAGACAGTCTTTTAAATTCTTACTGATTAGATGAGTCGGTTCGGTTCCTCTCGAACTACAGATCAGAAATAATGGTATCGTTCAACAGTCGAAGATATACCTAATGTTTTATTGATATTTTAAATCAGGATATCGATTTCATTTTGCTAAGAGACGTGAAGAATGTGGATTTCGTGTCAAATAGTAACGAGAAAAATACATTGTAGTAACTTTCAAAGAACCGTCGCACAGACGCACACCACTCACTGACATGAGAAAACTTTTTGCTTCATTGCTGTTAAAGATCAATTCATCATGTTAAATGTACCTTTATCTTACCATGCTAGTGCTTTTTCTTATTAATGTATAGGAAAAGAGGCAACAAAAGTGTGAAGAAACGATTGATTTAATTACTTCTAAATGAATTTTTATGGAGACATTCCATTGCGCGAGCAATCTAGACCTGCAATTCCCGATGCCATATCCAGACCGCCTAACTACCAACAATCGTTTCTTTCAAGAATGATGACAGCGTCCTCTGAGACTAAGCAGGATGGCTTTCTTCGTTTTTTTCCCATTGATCTAAATTCATGAGAGCGCGCGCGCACGTTCGCGGCCGTCGCAAGCGCACAAATGTCGCGCACGCGGTGGATTCCGAGCTTTTTGCGCGCCATACTGCTGTCTAACAAGATTGAAATAACTGCTTGCCTTTGAACAGAGGATTTGATTACTTCAAAGAATGAAACAAGATCAAGAATAAAAGATGAATTGCGTTAATTGCTACTTAGTTTTGTAGACCTTGTTTCTGTGTCTACGCAAGAAAGGACTGTAGAAAGTTATATTGTTTACGTCTTTAAAATCACTCACTCTTTTCACAATATCAAAAAAGAAGATTGCGTATTGATTGATGTAGTAAATTAGGTACTGATTGACAAGTCTCAGTCGCCTATACCTACTACGCAGTAAACAAAATCTGAAAAATCTATTAAAATATAATTAAAACTTTAAGTTGATGAGAAAAGTAAAAGCAATTTAATTTTTCGAATCATAACTAAGTAGGTACTGAGTTTAATATAATATAGTGCAGATGGTTTAAAAATATTCGATATTTATAAAATTTACAGATAAAAATTTCAGAAGATGACACCGAAGGCAGAAGCTTTTCCCTAATTTTACGATTGCTTGCTCTGCTTGCAAGTTATTGTAAATTCCAAATCCTGATCTGTAAAGTGTCTTTGTGTAGCACGTTTAGATTCAATAGGCTCAATCATACAATTTATGATCCCGATGCACCGGTGCCTGTCACGTGGAGCCGCGCCACTGGTCCAATAGCGTAGGATTTATGTAGTTATCACACAATACGAGGAGAAGAAAATTAACGAATAGAATACGATTGAAGTTCAGGGAAATGCATATTTCCAGCGCTCATTAATTATTTTATTTGCCGATATTACATACTACCCAAGATTCATCCAATCCTAACGATTTGGTTCCAATTCAAATACTTGTATACTTAGTAAAGTGACTCCACAGTTTTCCTGTGAAGGAGCCAGCAGCCGTTATTCAATAGGTAGGTAGGTATACCTGTTGCGGGCACAGTTGTCGCAGCCCTACGTGATTAGGAACCGTTTATTTTATTGAAGCACCCACTTATTGTTGATGCCGACGGTTTTTGCCTCTCCATTCCCATCTCGAGTGCGTTTGCGCAGTGCCACGTTTTATCACGGACATTCAGCGCAGTAACGTCGGATTTAATTAGAAACTCCTGCATTTCGACTCTGATGCAGTTTTTTTATAAGTTTGCAACTGAAATGTTCCACATATTTCGTTAACTATTTGGAGTGGTTTATTGTTCCTCTTTTGATTTAATTTAGAGCATCGTCGGCATCGCCCTGTTGAATATTAAGAGGCAAGCCTCTTATCAAAGAGGAATTTACTAATGAACATTTACGAAATACTTAACGTTACTATGTAGTCAGATTAATATAGTAAAGTTGGATGTCATCAAGTTGCGAGTCAACATACAGACTTGTGTTAACAGGGAAATTACAGCTGGCATTAATATGCGGTCCATGTACATAAACTTAAAAGCGGCCATGGCATGTTGTGTGTCTACTTTGCAATGTTATTAAACAGAATATATGTTCATCTTATTCCGGCTGCGTTATGAACTCGTGTGGATTCCAGGGGGTTCTCATAATGCTGCCTACACGTCGTGGCGCCAATAAGCGCTGCGGTACTGCCACGGTCAGAGCCACGCTAATTAAATCGGATTAGGTATTAATGTTAATATAGCACCCGCGTGCAAATGTAATTTTCATGTATTGTGGGTGTTTATGTGCGATATAATAAGCGTCATTAAAATTCTTACCGTGATTAAAGTAGGATTATTGTAGCGATTAACACTTTGGGATTGAAACCGCAATAACGTTTGTGTGAATCTTAATTGAATTCACTAAGATGCCAAATCAACCCAAATCTAACTATATATCAATATTTAAAGGCAAGTTTTTCCTTTTTTTGTGACGTTTTAGTTAATCCCACCATAGCATTAGGTATTGCAAAAAATATTTTCATGTAAGACCTACCGTCGTCGTTCGTTGGAAGTCTTTAAACTAAGTAGTCTTCCTTTGAATGCGCTAGTCATTCATAGACGTGAATTCGTTTTAGATTGATATCAGTTATGATATTGGACGGTCCTCGCCAAAGTAACTAGAAGCCGTAAAAAAAATTGTATGCATGCAATCAATCGAACGTTCCGTCCACTTTATTCGCCATCGCCACCCACGTAGATGTCAAGTAAAAATATATTTTCGGAATATAAATTCAACAAAATTGCCAAACAGCTTTACTGAGATAACAGCTAGTAGGTATATTTAATACACCCGAGTACGGCGATTCTAAAATGAGTCCAATCATATCATTAAAAATACATATAAAGCAAGGATATTTATTTTTACGACTAATAAATTTTGGCATAAAATAAAAAGATATGGAGGACATTTTCTGAGCTCGTTCTTTCGTTTTTATCGATTTCACTTCTGGATCATAATATGAGTGATTTAATTAACAATAAAAGTAAAATAATGGTACGTTTGATGATAAAAAAGTAATGCAGTATTGAATAATTCATAATTGAACATTAGGTATTCATGTTTGAGTAACGTTAAGTGAGTGGGGTCAAATCTTGGCTGAGCGGAGTGTCGGTCAACGCGCTCACTCGATTCCTTTATAGCGCTCACTCTCTTACGGAAGTGCTTTGCAACGATAGAATAGATGGGATGTTACGGAAACTATTTTTAAGGACGATGAAAAACACTAGGTATATGATAAATGGTATAGATGTTTTCGAAAAATGAGTTCTTTTAGCATGTTTGTTGAAAGTAGAAATGGTGCAGGCCGTTGCTTATGCGCTTTCAAGTCTTGAATTCGATTGTCACGTTTGTAACCAACTTTAGAGATTACGTAAGTTTTTGAGTAGGTATTGCTAGGTTCGTTTCTAGTAACATTTTTAATTTACGAAAAACGCTGATCGCTGAAACTTTTTCACTTTGTGACTTCGGTACGATAATAATAAAAAATACACTCGCAGAAGACGTATCCACACCATTCCAAATTTTCGTAGCAATACTTTTAATGGATCTTGTGAGTTTTTGCCTTTATTTATACGTTACGATGTGCGCATAATGGATCAGCAGACGAACACTTAGTAGATATGCGATACTTGTATATTATTGGCATTCTACTCGATTCTCGATATAAAAACATTCGTAATCGATACAATGTTTTAGGGGCCACACATGCTTTAGTCACTAAAGTGTTTTAATATGTAATTCCAAATGGCATGGCGAGCTCGTCATGATACGGTAAGGCTATTTCTACGTATACCATCGCACACAATACATGTCGGCTGTAAAAACAATTAAACTTGCACAATGAAAGCGCTACACATATAGTGCTAAGCGCCAACCCATTGTGTAGCTCGAGTATTAATCGAATAAGTCGGCCGGCTTAGGGTGGAGTGTGCAAATGCTGTGCCACTCAGTACGTTCATTTCTCAACGGTTTATGACCACTATTTTCTGATTAATCGAATGAAAATGTAAATTTTTAATGTCCAGAAATTGAGTGCTTTGGCTTGGACGTTACTCTGTTAGGAAAACGACTTATTAAGTGTTACTAAATATCTTGAGATAAGTGCCAAATCCTGCAATTAATTCGTGTATATTGCCAAAAATGCATGTACGAGATGAGAATAAACACATTTCCGTAGTAGTGTAGGGTGTAGTGTCGGGTACGGCGCGCGCCGTTAGTCGGATAGGTTGGCCCAAGTGAGTTAATTAACTGGGAGCGTGTAAGGCGACGCTCACGGCCGCTCTAATTGCGCGATTATTCCTCCGCGACGCCTAACTGCTGGATGAAATTTAATTAAAGTTTGTTGTTCAAATAGATTTAATTAAAGTAATGTTGTAGCGAACAGCGCGCCGACGCCGTCGCCGCGCTGCTCGGCTCAATCCGCGTGAGTGCTGCGCAACTTTTCTAATTCATTACTTCTGAAAGCGTTCCCGTGATGCCGAGCACTCTTAATAATTTGTATTGTGTAGTTATAGTCGCTCGCTCGCTCTCAGCGCGGCGCGAGTGGTCGACTGGCGACTCGCGGCGCTCTCCGGACGACACTTTGATATCTCGAGCGTCTCATGAGTAGCTGCCCAATTACACTAATGGAAACGTTCGATCCCGTCATTACCCAAATGAAATCAAACGCCGTGATCTAGTGACGCTGAAACAGAATGCCCGATCGATTGAATTATTCATAAATTTTAAAATTAAACAAATAGTCGATATTTATCCATTACCGAGGCGGTAGTGCCGTTGAAATTACATCGAAATGGTCTCTCGAATACAAATGTATCGTTAAAAGCCACATTAAGATAAAAGCTGTTCGCAGTGTTCGCCATAACTCTTATTAATTATTAATAGTATTGTCAATTAAGATGGAATAGCATTCGGAAGACCTGAAAATAGGGAATGTTTATCTATCCAAAAATAACAATCATTGCGACGATTCGCGGCCGTAAGCGAGGAACGATGTTCGCGTCAATTACGGCTAATGGAAAACTTAAATTATGATAAAAGCTAAAGAGCTCGCGGCGGATGCTGCGTGTCCGTCCGCATCTCTTCGACCCGTTAATGATGAGCCTGTCTCTTCCTTCTTAACAGCCTTATTCACCTTCACATTATTATAATACACACGGAGCGACTTGAAGATTTATATCGTAGAAAGAAAATGTACAATCAAGATATTTTTTAAATTATTTGAATCACGACACGTATGAAATACCTCTAAATTAATATGTAATTAGAAAACTTTGGGCATATTAATTCACTTCTGAACCTAAACTTCCTCCACTAGTCATTGCTCGGCGTGCTGCCAGGGTTTGCGTCGCTTAATAAATAATGGCCGTGGTCATTTGCAAACGCGTGACCAGTTTCTTTAGCAATTTTTCTTTCTGTTACATTCCAGTGCATGCTGCTTGGTTTCATCTGAAATCTTGATGGGAATATTTCACAAAATTAAATGTTGGCTGCATACCTAGTCACTTTGTTTTTATGCTCTATAAAAAGGACTTTCTTTTCACTCTGCAATTCTGCATCTTTAAAACAATCCAAACAGCACAGTTGAACCACTCCACTGCATTTTCTGTCCTGAGTGCAAGTTCAGGTCTACAGACGGCGACCCACAAAAGTTTTGTTTACTTTTGCTCTGCATTACCTTTATCTAGATTTAAATGGATAAAGAACGGACATAAAAAAAATATGCGTGTCTAAGTGTCTACACACATTACAATAATCTATTGTAGGTGCTCAATTTTCTTTCAGCAATCGACTTTATTTTCTGTAATCTTCATAACGTTGATCTTCGAACAGCATTGCGTAAATACCTACTTATAAAAAAAGTAAAATTCTGTACAAATCCATTGCATTTTCCGTGCAGGTCCACAGGCGGCGCTGTCCCGTCCCGGCGACCCACAAAAGCTCCGTCGGGCAGCTTTCAGCCGATTACCCGCGACGCGGAGCCTAATTTGATTGCCACCCGCCATCAATTACCTCACGACCGCCGCAGCTTTTTATTTACCGACCCGCTTTCGCGTCATCTCCTACGATTTTTTGATTCTTATATATCAAACACATAGATTTATTAGTTTGTTGCTATTGTTACTCGTATCTTTGTTGTCGTGTATCACTGTGAGTGAGTGATGTGTGATGCTTTGTTTTGGTAATTGGCGAACTAAAGCTGAATTATTGGTCTGTGTCGGTGTTAGGATTTTAGCTTCTTACTAAGTTATCCAATCTGTAGTGTTTTTTTTTTATTTTTTACTAATGGCAACATATAATAGGGACAAGCTCGTAACTAAGCACATAATTTATCTGCTTACAATTACGATGCTGTTGTTTTCAACATCAATATAAATGTATAGTTTCTTCTAACTTATTGATACTTTAAAAGCCGTAAACCTATATAAGTATTGCACCGATTTGTTAAAATATTCAATAAAACTTGTTTTGGCGGCAGACGTGATGTTGTCACTCCGTTTCGGAGCACGCGAAGCAATCGTTGTATGGCGAGCGTGATGTAAATAAAGAGTGGATTGCGTTGCGTTGTCTGCCAGTCAATTTCCTTGATGAACTCACAATTACGGAAATTGGAAGCGCCGTCCGACGTGCCGCCGCCCGCGCCGCCCGCTCTCCCGACACGTCGCGTCGCTACCACCAAACTTTCATGTCAGATTTAATGCACATGTAAAATTATATTTAATCCCTCGTGACTCAATTCACAAAAAAACCTCATAACATGCAACATGCATACCTAAAAATTAATTAAACGCCACAGCCCCAACGGTCGGTTGACTCAATGTCAATTAAATTCTTACGACAAGGAGTCCATTTCAAAAGCTTTACTAATGAGAAGCATATGGGCTCACGTCTCGGAACCAGTATTTGTCGTGTACTTTTTGCCGCGGCATAGTCGCGGGGAGTCGCAGCCAGAGCTATCCTTATTGAAATCTTTACTGGCCTCATTGTTCTATTCTCAATTTGGGCGTCCTTGCAAGTTTACGCATCTCTTTCACGAGTAAATTGCTCTGCTCCGTCGGAGGAGTCATAAAGAAAATTGCTATACAGTTGATAAATAATTTATCTGAAAGCCCGCCCCAGTCACCGAAACGCGCCCGGGGTAGCACTGCGTCTACTTCTACCTAATATTACTTTCCTTTTGTACAATTTTGCAACAGGGCCGTTCGCACGTTCCCTTGCTTTTATGGGCAATAAGTGGAACGCAATTATATTTATGGAGGAAGAATGGTTAGAAAACTAATTTCACCGAGTATTATTTTATGTAACCTATGTTAATCTCCCAAATGAGTCGCTGTTTATTAAGTTTAGATCCATTAACATTATTGAACGTAAACTTTTAGCTGTAGCCTAAATATTACTTTTTGTGTGACTTTTTTGTGATAATGTACAGTAAATTCAATTAGACTCTACTGAACCGTACCTAATATTAATCAAGCTTGAGGATTTTTCCATTGTAATTGGAATGAACGCGATGACGTAGCTGCTAATTGGGAAAGTTAGGTATTCAGTTTCTGGAGCAGTGGTGACTGTTGCCTAATTAGTGTGCGCAGCGGCCTCTCATTACGAGCTCGGTTTTAATTACCCGCACGAACAAACTTAATATGGCGTTTGATTCACGGTATCGTCAGCTCTCTGAGAGTGTTTCCATGTTGTTTATAAACGGATTTTACACGACTTAAGTAACAGAAAACAAAACATTCTGAAGTTGAACGTGGAACTGATACCGTTGTTCGGAAAAATGCCTATAGCCTTATGGAATTTGGTCGTTTTGAGAGTTCGGGAGAAATAATATACAATATAGCATACTTAATTTATTTTATGGCTCATAGAAACAAAACATTTTATAGACAACACTAGCAGCGCTCCACGGTTACACCCACATAAGTGTCGATCCCGTGGGAATATCGAGATAAAAAGTATCCTATGTGTTATTCTGATGTATAAGCTATATTACTGTAAAGTTTCATCAAAATCCATTCAGTAGTTTTTGAGTGAAAGAGTCACAAACATCCGTTCCATCCTCAAAAACTTTCGCGTTTATAATATTAGTAGGATTAAGTAGGATTGTCAACAACGCCCACCCCATATACCTTATTATTAGGCTCCCGACTAGTTAACACGAACGCAATAGGTGGAACATAATAAATGTCTATTACACGGAATTGTTAATCCCCATCCCACGTGCTGGCGGTTGTTTATTCAGCTGTATTAATTAACAGTCAGGTGGATTACAGGGCAGACGAAACGTGGCCTAATTAGAGAGATGCCTGCCTCGCGCGGCCGGCGGACATGGCCCGCTACCGGATACAACGCGAACGCAGCGCCAGTCCAAGTGAAACGACCTTTATATTATTAAATTATCTAATTTGTTCGTCGGATATCTACATGGTGTTTGTTAATTGGTTGACTTGGCTGTTTTTGAAACGGAAACGATGCAGTATTATTTCTTACTTCTGTATTTCAATTTCATTGTTTTTACTTAATCAAATGGTTGTTGTGTACCTTCTTCAAGTTTATTTACGAGAAATAACTACAAAGTTAAGCTATCGGTTACCCAAGTAAAACAGCAAGTGGTTCCTAATAATTCGGAAACGATCAATCTTGAAAGCTAAACTTTATAATTTAGGCGTAGATTGATAGTTTCCTATAGTAATTATTTTAACAGTTTACCTATTAGTGTGCATAAATGAATCTAGATTGCAATTAATATGCAAATTGCTTTAATTTGTGCATACTAAAATTATGTACTTAGGTATAGGCTAATGAAAACGAAAGTTAATCAAAGCCATTTATTTTAGTTTAATAGAGGTGCTAAATAACAATTTTGCATGTAAGTGTAGGTACCCAGGTACATTAAAGAATATTCTATTCTCTTACTTTTCGTAACTTAACATTAAAGTAAGTGCAGTGTTATTTGAATCGACGTGACCCCAATAATTTTAAAAGTTTTAACAGCTTCAAAGAATAATTAATTAAAACACTTAACAGACGACCTGATTGTTTATTTTAAGTTAAGTATTCAATATTCATCTTCTCTATTATTATCAAGTTATGTCATCTCATTTAAAGAAATAATTATTGCACCGGTCAAGCCCCGCGCGTAGGTACTACATATGTGGCACGATACAATAGAAAATCAATTGTCTCATTAGCGGAACTTGAGAGGTCATTTACATGGAAAATTTATCTTTGATACAACCAGTGTCACGGAGGCAGGTCATGATTTCAAAACAAGTGGGCTCTTAAAAACATTGTTCACTATGTAAATGAGATTGGGAACCAGAATAATATCTTAAGTGTGGTGTGGGCACACTTAAGATATTATTCTGATTGGTTTATTAAACGGAACGTACTCGTAAACATAACTGGTGAAATATGGGTGTACCTACTAATAGGTAGGTACAACTCTGCCTAACCCTTCTTTGGGGATTACAGGCGTCATGTTATGTGTGATGTCATCTTAAGTATCGTAAGCTGATTAATTCTTGAATCCATACTAATATTATAAATGCGAAAGTGTGTCTGTCTGTTACCTCTTCATGCTTAAACCGCTGAATTGATTTAGATGAAATTTGGTGTAGAGATAGTTTGAGTCCCAGGAAAGGACATAGGATAGTTTTTATCCCGATATTCCCACGGGATCGACACTTATGCGGGTGAAACCGCGGGGCACTGCTAGTATCAGATAAGTCTGCGTTGATTATTCCCCTAACGGACAAACCCTCTGTATGCACATAAATATGTTGTATCGAGTGGGTCTCTTCCACGGCACTATGTGGACGTATCCGTAGCAGGCTGCATTAATAGTCAATAAACAGCAGTCTCCGGTGTCGAGTCTATAACATGTCAGCTGACGTCGGCGTCGGCGCAGCGAAATCAATTAGGTTCGTTTGCGAACTGCTCCAATAAATACTGCTATCGTTAATTAGAATCAATCGTGGGATTGCGTTGGGGACTATTCTGAAATCAGTTTGCGTCGCGTGGGCGGACGGCTCTGCTCTGACAGCAATTGGCTTATTAAGAAGCTAACAAAACGCAATAGCCTCCAGCTTGCTGGGATTAATTTATTTTACTTGTATCTCTTTGTATTTGTGAGTGATCGATCTTCTTTCGCGAGCTAGCTTTAATCAGCTATATTTGTTATTGATTGTCTGGAGTTTCTATGGGATTAAAACGTGGGCGTTGTTGCGTACCTACTTACGCATTACGGTAACACTGTACAGTTGAATCACAAGCATAATAGACTTTTTTAGACTCGTTCCTTATTCTTGAGCTTTGATTTATAGCAATAAAACCATATCCGTTGTCAATAGTTTATCTTCATCGATTTATTGTCGTAATTACAAAAGCGATGCGTCTACGCTGTGTTTTTTTATAGCTCCTTAAGTTATTGAATTACAAGCACTTCGCGTTTTCTTGCCGAGAAATCAAGAGCGCTTCAAGTGGAAAGAAAAGATGGAGTATTGATGCAATTATAAATAATGTATTGAGTTTTGATAGAGTGCTATTACATCCTGCACTTGATGCAATTATTTCACATACAGCTTTTATTTCCGCCGCAAAAAAACTGCTAACACAATGTATCTACAAATAAATAGATTTATTCCTTAAACAGAATGTAGATTTAGAACGGAAGTATCAATAAAATCAATGTAGTCGGTCATTCATATACATTTAAGAAAACCCACAAAAAGTGAGATTATACTAACAAATATCATGTAATTACTACCTTACCCGCGCTCTACGCTGCCGCCGCCGCGGTGGTGGTGCAAACGCCGATTAATCTTTCCATTTGCATCGATTTGAATACTGATTGGAATTATACGAGTAGTACAGTCGAGTGCAATCGGCCAGTCACGCCCGAGGCGTGTTTACAACACGTTCACCGCGACAGCTTTACAACTTCGAAGTCCCGTTTTAATATTTAATTTACTAATTAATACGAGTGTTATAAAAATACCAATAAATATTCCTTAAATAAATCAGATGTTAGAGTTTTGTTGCCGTAATTAGAATTGCATCAGAATGATTATTATAATTTACAACATATTTAAGTATGGCTAAAGTTTTGTGGCACACCTGATACGTTATTTAAGATGTTTTGTTGAAACGAAAACGAATACAATTTAAATAATTTGAATATATTTTAAGAATATATAAACATAAACGTAACTAAGTTTTATGTTTAGTATATTTTTATTCAATACTTTGTGTATAACGTCTTGCTTTACGTATCAATAAAATAATACTATATTGATTCATTAATTTTAAATCAACAGATTCATAATGATTAGTGATCGATCAACAATTTTGTAAGACTACATTACCCTATTTCAAATCTAACAGATTGTTTTTATTGCGTTTCGAGATGAATATTTCATCGTACAAACTGAAAACAAAAATAGTCATACTTTATTATCGTACGTACAATGTTTTATAACCTTGGTGCTGTTATAACAGGAACGCGGGCTTATTAGTCGATTCGCACGAATTCACTCGCCCGAAACGGGCCAATCGTCACTTTTAAATAATACTTATTATTACGATGACCCGCACGAAGTTACAGCAATTGGCACATTATAAATTTTATGCAATAAAGTATAGAAAAAGTGACACTAGCGCACAGAAGTGATATGAGTTAAATAAAAGGGAGTAGGTACCTACTTATCTTTCTTAACTTCATTGCATAAAATTAAAAATGCCTAATACATATTTCTGGAGTCGTCGACTCGCCCATAAATTGACTTATAGAAAAATAATTATATTTAAAAGTGACGATTCGCCCGTTTCGGGCGAGTAAATTCGTGCGAATCGACTAATAAGCCGAACACGGCACATCGAGCGAGCAATCCCGACAAGTAAACGAGATGAGACGGGACGGTAAAGCCTTCAGCGTTATCTGTAATTAGGATCGAGTGCCGGAAGTGTTCGCCGAGACACTGCCAGCATCCGGCCCGTTGGCGAACGGAGCTGATACCTAATTAGTCATATATACGGCGAGATGAAGATAACTATGGCATTATTAATTAGATTGATTGGGAATTATGATATGTTAGTGTGATGGGCGACATTTTCCGTTATATTTGGGAGGGGCGCATGTAGGTAATCTGAACTACCATAGATAAATGAGAAATTGCATGCGTAGATAGAGCAGCTTTGCTAATATCTATTCTACATAATTATATAAAAAAATTACGATAATATTTTGTCCGTTTGTCTTGATGTATGTTCCGAATTTTCGCCAAAACGGCTGAACGGATTTGGATGAAATTTGGCAAACAGATCGTTTAAAACCGGAATTAACACAAAGGTTATACTTTCAATCCCGGAAGTACGTTCCTGGGGGATATTTTCCGACATCCACGCGGGCGAAGCCGCGGGCAGAAGCTATGAGTAATAAAGCTTTAATCTTACTGCGGAAGTTATAATCAATTTAGAAAATTATAATTATTAGTAGATGATAAATGTCGTTAAGCTCTTGACGGTTATGAAGCGAGTAGCTTCAAGCATAGCCTGGGGATATGTTTTGTGGCGCTTGAGGACAGCTCCCTTGATTAAATGGTTAATTTT
The DNA here is from genome assembly GCA_948474745.1 of Oligia latruncula. Taxonomy (NCBI): domain Eukaryota; kingdom Metazoa; phylum Arthropoda; class Insecta; order Lepidoptera; family Noctuidae; genus Oligia; species Oligia latruncula. The sequence goes on from OX419688.1 coordinate 10,609,417, forward strand.
TTTATTTATGTTCCAATAAATTAACGAGGAACACATTTTTCAGAAATTCTACTATCAGTATTAATTAAATCTAACGAGTCCAACACAAAAACTCGCTAGGTTACGTAATGAGAGCGAGTTTTTTCTCGTCCATCACGTGAGAGGTTGTACAATGATTGGTGTGCGTAAATCTGAGACAGATGCTTGCACATGTCATTATTAAGAGCAGCAGAGCCGATCCGAGCCGATCCGAGTTTAATCCGGACTTGACCAACAACTTTGTAAATTAAATTGGCTCCGCGCTACGTCAACTCCGTGAATTGCGCTTCTTATGGCCCCCGTAATCACCAGCTCTGTATAAATGCTCCATTAAAAGTGGCGTCAATTACATTAATTCCTTATATGTATCAAGTTAAATATATAATGTAACTGGAAACGTTCTCTAATTAAATGTCATGTGCATAGTATTTTCCGTATAAACAATCTTGTAGAATGCGAGCAACAGTTACGAGAAGCTAAAGTCGATTGAAGAGAGACAGAAAAACCTAATGGTCGTTGACATGGAAATGTAATAGAATGTAATGACGTGTAACGTTTGGAAGAAATCGTCTTTTTTGTGGGTAGAATTAATTTGTATTTTAGCCTTGCTAATATGATTTTAATTTGCTCTTTTTCTGATCAATTAGGAATAAAGAAGAAATACTTCACTGCACCGTTGTTACGACTTTTGTTCATCTTAGACTGGTTACCTTAGTTTGATTAGTAGGTACCTATGTTCTACGTAACATCCAGAGCTTTTAATAGGCAGTGCACATAGTTGTTGAGCTGTTATTAATGGTAATCGGTAACAATATAAAATCTAATGGCGTCGTTAGATACTGCGGGGAATAACGGTTAAAAAATAATAATTGCTATTGCACATAACTCATAAAATTATCAAATAATGTTACTCGATAAAATTTGCCTTAATTAAGCTAGCATTAAATTCTATTTTCCTTCCAGCATAAAAACAAGGCACACAACCGTGACCGTCCACGAGTAATGTTTCCGAGAAAATGCGTCTCTACTAGAAGCAAGAAGTTCATTAAGTAAAACATGAATCTTGATGAAAATTGCTTAATGGTAAGTTGTAAGATTGGCGCCAACGGCGGAACCGTGTGGAGGCTCCGCTCAACTCAGCTCCATTCCGCTCTGTCCCTCTCCCGGGCCGCGTCCGTCTCGTCCGCTCAAGCTCAAAGAGCCCCAAGTGGCAAAACGTGCCCAGTAATAAGGAGCAAGTTATTCATTAGTGTTTTGAGAAAAAGTTATTAGTGCCGACAAGTCATGCGAGGCGGCGGTGCGCATGCGTTTGCATTTTTCTCCGCAATTTTCTGGATCAAAATGCAGATGCAGAGAATTTGCATTTAGTTCACAAGGCCCTCGTTACTGACCAATACAAAATAATGATTTAAACGAGGTGGTTAAATTAATTCGTGTAAAATTATACGAACCTGTATGTTGACTACTATAGAATGTGTATTGTTTGATTCTGGTTGTAATTTATCCATGGTAAATTAAAAGAGAAATGGAAAAAATATGAATACCTACTTACTTGCGTTTTTATAAGATATAAAGAAGCAAATTACTAACGAAGAACTTGACCGTTTCATTAATTGACAACATGGTTGTGCAGCGTTAATTAACGAGAGAAATTGCTCGTTCTGTAATGAGAGTTTTATGGCCAGCGGGATACTGGCGCGAGGCAGCGATGGCGGGAAGCTGCAAGACTCATAGCGCAATTTGCTGTCCGTGTTGAGCTAGCTCCTAATTAATTAATACCTACATCCTACATACTAATAATTGCACAGGCTTTTTGTTCTTATTAAGGAAATCGTTGAAGCTTATTCCTAACTTCCTAAGGTTCCTGGTCTTTATAACTTATTTTTACGAATAGAAACTTAAGATATTTTTAAACCATTTTTAAAACAAAATGAGTGGAAAGTATAAAAGTGAAAAAATAACAATAAACTTTACCAACTTGTTAAGGACAATAGTTATAATTTATTGAGGCTAATAATATTGTTAGGACTAGGTACATAGTACAGTCATTTGGTGCCCAAAAAGGGGGATCCCCTGGCAGAAGAAATTTCTATGTGTGTACGATGAACTCGTAAAACCTGGTCCATAAAAACACAAACAAATGATCTTATCTTATCAAGGACAGCAAAGTGAACGAGAAATCGAGAATGCTATAAATTTGTGTCATAGTGCATTACATGTGGATAAGACCTACCTACTGGGGATACCACAAAAAATAAACGCACCACTTATCCGCCTGGTTGTGTGAAAATGAGTTATTTGGCAAAAATGCGTGTTGGAGTAGACTTTGCGGCGCTCGTACGCTAAAACCATGCTAAAACTATTAATTTTCCAAAAACAAGGTTATTCATAAATTAAAAGAAATTTTATCTGGTTTAATTTTTTTAAAACTATTTTCATCGTAAAATGAGTCTGAAGGAGATCTTGTCAAAAACGTTTTTTTTAATATGGCGGCGCGAGTCAAAGTCAAAGTTAAATCATTTATTTCAATAGGCACGTTAAAGGCACTTTTGGACGTCAAAAATTACAATAAAATAAAATTGATTCTAGTCGCCCCTTTCAAAAGGTAGTGTTCGTATGGAGAAGAATGGCCAAGAAATTCCACCGTTACTCTTTTAAAATATTTACAAGGTTTTGTATAGATTCGTAATTTCATTCTATGTGAATACGATGCACCTCAAATAAAATTAGTCTACCACAAAAGGTAAAAAGAATTAAAAATACAGCAATGACAGGTAAATCAATTATGTGATAGGTAGGTGCATGGTGCTCACATATTTACAAATATTATAAAATTAGATGTTTTTCCTAGAATTTTAACAAGTGTGTGAGTTACTGTAGTCACAGAATGTAAAAATCATAGTCATAAAAATTAAAAATATATAAATTAAATTAGCAACCAGTTTGATTTTGTCTAGACTCTAGATTGTCCTATGGAGCCTTCGATCAATTGATCGAAGTATGGAGCAGGACCAGCATGTTTCCAAGCATTCTTTTCTTGGATATAATCCTCTAATTTGTAATATCCTTGTTTACAAAGTGTACTGCAACTACAATATGTCACAAGGCTAAGTGAAAATTCGAAAAGAGCACGCTGAAATCAATAAAATCGCCAATTTTCAAAACTACCGGAAAACCGTAAATGACTAATAAAAAATTACTGGATTAAGTAAAATATAAATTCTTAAGGAGTAGCGCCAGAGTAGGCCACGAAATTTCAATTTCCTGACGTTTGTTTGCAATTTGCAGGTCAGTGTTAATTTGTATGTTGAAAAAAATATGATTCGCGATCGCGACCGTAACAAGTCATGTAAGTATTTACACAATTATAATAATTAAATTGATATTTCATGAAATAGTCATTCAATAGGATTATATGAACTAAGAGGGTTGTATTGATGATTTTAATGATTATAATTCTATAAATACATTATTGTGACGGTCGCGATCGCGAATCATATTTTGATCAACATTAATTAACACAACAACATTAACATTAGCATTTTCATCAACTATGTTAGTAGGTACAGAATCTAAATATAAATAACAAATAAAACATTCTATTTTACCGTCCCAACCACGATGCTTACCCAGAGCGAGTGTATCGGACAATGATATTTAAGTAAGTATTCGAAACCTCAGAGTGTTGTTGCTGAAGTAATTACATCTATAAAATGTCACAGTGTTAATTATTTTATTAAATGATTACTTTACATTCTAATAAAAAAAACAACCGACTTCCAAAAAACACTATAAAGTAAAAAATTACTTTAATTTCGGAAGTCGGTGTCTTTGGATTTGTATTTTTGTTTTTTGCCACCGACTTCCGAAATTAAAGTTATTTTTTACTTTATAGTGTTTTTTGGAAGTCGGTTGTTTTTTTTATAAAAAAGTTTTTATTTTTTACTTTTTAGTGGGTCAGTTTGTAATTTATCTAAGTTACAATAGCCTAATGTCAACTGCTGATCACCTTTTACAAAATATTGCTTTTCCCGATGCAGGGACGTTAATTGTTGAGGAGTTCTCCTAGTATTCCACTCTCCTAGCTGATAATCCTGGCTGCTGCATCAGGCCAGACTTATGTTAACATTGCATTGAACTTAAAATTTAGTACTGTTTAAAATGAGCCCAAACACGACTACGGTGCTGTAATTTCAAGGTTTGTACTTTTTCTGATGCTCCTGGCTTCAGCATCAGGCCTCTATGTACTTCGGTGTTCCTCATTAACAGTACGTTTGTCCACACATCGAGCCCTTTTCAATGAGCCTAAACACGATATATCTGCTGTTAGTTATCGAGGAGTTATATAGGTACTCTGCAGACTATCCTGACTGCAGCATCAGGGACTTGATGATCATGAGACCAAATGTGGCAAATGCCCTATCAAACATCAAAACAATTAACTAAATAAAACAGTCCTTGCCTGTTCGAGTAACTACTTACTGTTAAGGAGTTGTACCTTCCATCATCAGCCCAGCTACCTGAGATGGTGACAACCATACGCAAATACACAAGATACTTCATAAAATATGCGAAAAACAATAAGAGAGCCTATAAAATTTGAGGGTTGCCCTCGATTTCTCTAAGATCCCATCATCAGATCCTAACTTGGTGACAGTGGGACCACCTCAGAACTATCTACTTTCGAACAAAAAAATAATTTAAAAAATCCGTCGGTAATTGGCGGAGTATTCGATGAACAAACATACAAAAAAAACATACAAACATCCGAACATAGTACCTCCTCCTTTTTGTGAAGTCGGTAAAAATAGGGAGAGATGCCCCGACAAGGAAAATAACCATAGCACGAAAATATAGACATAAACACGGGATTCAAGTACCAGTTATTAAATGAAAACAATAATTTTGATAAATATAGAGTAACTATTTTCATAGTGTATTTAATAGCCTACAGTTAGTTAGAATTAACTGGCAACAGCGTCGAATGAAGCAATAACCATTAAGCCAAAGTGGATAACAATGTTTATAATTTATACAGCTGTAGTTACAATAAATTAAAACAAAAATTAGCACAGAAACACGAATCGCCTTACGTCAGCAATGAGAAATATACAATGTGCGATTAGTAAACTGACAAAATAAATAGCCACTTCACACCTGTAGCTGTGATTACCTCGCGGGTTCGCCCGCCGCGAAACCGGTTGCAGACACGAGAGCCGCCGAAGCCACCCGATCCTATTATTTGGCTAACGAAGCCAAGGGTATCCCTTGATTATTAAAACGAACTTGGAGCCACCCACGGCGGCGCCTCCCGAGTGTTAATTGGGCCCCCGTAGACAATACTAATAAGGCCCGTCCGCGCCTCTATCTGTCTAATTAAACGCGAAACTTGAGAGTAGCACCCTCGGCGACGAGGGCCTGTTTGCTGAGCCTCCTGAATACACTGTAATAATACCGGCTAAGCGTGTTTGAGTGGCTCTTTTTCGGATCTCTGTAAACCCCCGTTTAATTAGCAGTATTATGCGTCTGAGTGTCGACTACCGGCTTGTTTAATTAAGCTAAGTCAGTAACAACAATCCATTCTTGTTACTGATGTTTTACTCGCCGTTCATAAGAATTGTTTACTGTGTTTTTATGTAATGTTCCAAGTTATCGTTTATTGCTAAACCGCGTTCATTTTGTTAAAATGTTTCAACTTCTAAGAAAAGCTATAAATGAATTAAGGGGGAGTTTAATATATAATTTCAGTGGAAGATAATTAAACCAAACCATAAAAGAGTGCTGATATGAACTATCTACATAAAATGGAAAGAGTGCGTGAGCGCATTATATATTTTTACGACAAGCGAAAAGCCATAACGCGATTAAAGAGAATATTTTTAATGCAATGTTTTGAACATTTATTAACTCTGAAGTCTTTAATGGGTATCATTATCTCGTTGAATTTAATAAAAAATCTTAATTTTGTTATAAATACTATATAAATACTTTGTAGCACTAAACCAAATTCAGAACAGTTTTTATAAACACGGTTTTATAATAAGTAATGTGCAGACCCTGGTGGTCTGCATTTTGAATAAGTTGTCTACAACGGACGGACTAAAAAATACTCGTTTTTTTTTATAAACCCATGGGCTCACACCTAGAGCCTAGACCATACGGAGTGCTAACTTGTAGCACGTAGGTCACCCTACATATATATTTTTGTTTGTGTCACGTTAGTTGCAAAACTTTCTATCTTTGTTTGGCTGCTCACTGTTCATGCAAATTTAGACCCTTTTGTCTAACCTCAAAATGCACACTAATTGGGTCGCAGACGGCAGACGGTTGTTGCTACGAATAAAACTGACCGAAAAGTATATGTACCTTTCTGTAACTAAAATATTGGAATAAGTATAAATCACCCATGTCCAAGTTACAAGCTCAAAATACTGAAAAAGCTGGATAATTTTATAGAGGTATATGAGGAACAGGGTGTAAAGCTCACTCATACCTACTCTATAGAAAAGGGAGGATCCTCCAACCAGACGGGTGTTGTGTCTGGCGGGCAACTGCCCCAATGATTCATGTCGGGCCGTTGAATCTATGGTAGTTGCGCGGTAAACTCTGCTTGCGCGATGCAGGATTTGCGTGACGTCGGTATGACGCGTTGCTCGCATCTGGCATTATAGATACCGCTACAATTTAAAGGCTTTCCCATATTTCGTCTTCTAAGCGTTGTTTTCCCAGAAGAACGATTCTTTAGTATAGCCGGCTGATCATCTTTCAATAAACGGTGATCAGTATGTCCTGTGAACCATACACAGGCTACCTGTTGCTAATTTTAAACTCATCCTTATTGATATTTGAAATTAGGCTTAGTGCGTACTGCAAATAAGGCGCTACCTCGAAAATAAATCGTAGCGCCGACTGATCTACTAAACGAGCGAAAGTGATGCAATTACTTTTAAAACGCAAAATAAGAGAGATGGCTACAATATGCGTGCGCTCGGAATAAACCGACGTATGTGCCAAAACGAATTTACTTACTCCTTTTTAACAAAATAAATAAATTTAATTTAAAATTACTTTGAGTAAACTTTGCTAAGATAATTCTCTATGTTTTAAAGTAAATTCCATTGAAAAACTCTTAGGCGTTACGCCGTAATGTCGAAAAAAGTAGATATAACTTTACAATTTTTTTGTATCGAGAAACATGATACTAGACCAAAGAGTCAAAAAACATATACTTACCAAAATGTTAAGTCCTCATTTCACATACTTAACAAGTTACATGAAATTGAAAAATCGCATTTTTTTCAATATATCGCCGTTTAAAAACCACCGAAAAATGTAAGTAGCGACTTTTTTCAGTGACTAATAGGGTAAGTCCAGGATAGGTGCCCCACTTTTTGATAGGGAGCCATAACTTATTAATTAAAAATCTATTGGCAATACGTCTTTTGCATATGGTAACTTTGATCTTTAATCTATGATCCTTTAGTTTTTACATAAGTTTCATAGATTTTGAAGAAATTGTGTCTTTTTTACCCTCTCAAAAGTAGGATAGATGCCTAACGTGAGGGATAGAAGACTCGTAGTGAAAATGCTTCAAGGGATAGATGCCTAACGTAAAATTCACTGTATAAATGCTTCAATATTAGATCCTAATTTAAATAAAACATACTAATTAGTTTCAATAATCAGTTTGTATTCAGCATTAAACATTAAGCGTATTTAACATTAATTTGTGACATCTTTTATAATTATATGTCTATCTAGACTTATGAACAAAATAAACATTTTTTTATTGGTGAAATAAAAATAATACAGCCTTTTCCAAGCTTTCTTCAGTCCAACTAATGTGACGGGGGACCAACCCCCGGTTTTCTTTTATTTCGAGGCATTTCTTCCACCTGCAATATGAAAACATTTATAGAAATACTTAGGCATCTATCCCGAACAGCAAATGGGGCAACTATACTTTTAGCACAGGATAGATGCCTTTTTTAATTTAAAAAGAGTTAAAAAGAAAACTATAATTTATAGCATTATTTCGTGTACTTTAAACTGTAATATCAGCAAATAAATAAAAAAAAAATAGAATTTTTATCAGAGTGAAAAGATATTCGATAGTAAGTACTTACGATTATAATTTCAACGCTTGTAATGGTCTCGCCGCGGAAGATTTTTACACTCACAGGCAAAACGCATGCGCTTTCGCGTGCGATTGGCGTGGCACTGAGGTCTGTGGGGGGAGCGCTTCCTATTACTTAGTACAATTTTAGCCCACGGCATTTCTAATATACAGTATTCAAAGCCGCGGCACCTATCCCATTGGGGCACCTATCCTGGAATTACCCTATTAAAAACGTAGGTCTTTAATTTGCCACATTTGGCTAGCCATTCGAATACGCGCGATCTTTTTGTGTTAGTATCTATGGTATGGTGGTGCACGCACCGCGGTTAGCCTCAGTCGCACTTCTGGTGATATTGCCTTACGGAATGTAGTTTCTTCATATTGTAGATACTACCCATAACTTGTAATAATTTATCAGAAGTACCGTTCGACGTTCTGCGGTAATTAAAAAACTTATCGCGATGCTCTCGCACGTAGTTGTACATTTTACAAAAGTATCCTTTCAAATCTCTTTGATCAGTTAGTGGATGTACCCTGTACCTCTGATGGCGGCGTTGAATAGATACGTTTTCAATTTATAAAACGTAAGTCACAACACGCTGCTCGCCAGAAATCCATGGTGGTACTGAAATGAAATCGAATTTGAACGCGGATTGGCGTTTTCAGCTATTCCAAAACAGAGTGCGTTTAATTGCAATAGCCTTAAGGCTGCATATTTTACACTACATTTTTTTTTTACTATTGTATGTTTTGCTACTCCACCACCGTTTAGTACACTTATAGCAAAACATCGTAGTTAATATACATGTATGGGGTAAAATGTGGTAGTGATAGTGAAAGTATGCATGAAACTAGTAAGTTAATAACATAAGTTGGGGGCGTGTATAAATTCCGGCCGACACTGACACCAGCCCGCGTGTAATTACACCAGATAGTGGTGTTATGCGCTTAAAACTACGCAATAATAACTACAGGCACTGCCTAAGTTTTCCAATAAACGCGAATGGGAAATTTAATAGAATTCCTTTTACTGGATTGCTGTAAAATGGAGTTTTGCAGTCTACTTTACTTAGAGACAATATAGGTAGTGGGGAAAGTTTAACCAGCTCGTTTATTTGAATGTAAATCTACAAAATATTATTGCTTTGATAGCAATAAAGAATAGTTCATTTACATTTCCTGTAATCCGCAAGGTGGGAACGTTAGATCACTTCATATAACTTTTACTTTGGATTATCTAGTATCTAAATAACTAATAGAGCACTAGATAACAGGAACCCACAAACACCTAAAGATATTCATAACACTAAGCACCACTTAGTACTGAAAACATTATACTAGCTGTACCTACTCATGAAATCTTCCTAATGGATCAGGCGAGGCAATGGTTTAAAAATATCCATCTAATCGGGGAGTCGATTTAGCTAAAACATTTCGGATCTGTGTCCAACTCCCAGTACTAACAGGAAATGGGATGTGCCGCCCTGTTATGACTACCCTACATTTGCTAATAACGTTGCATTGTAGTTCGACGAAAGAGCGTTTGGGATTAACACAAACTGACATGTATAATGTTTATTTATTAATATTAACATGTTCCACGTTAAACATGTTGATTTCGAGAATGGTTAATCGATTTTGCATGTTGGATCTTAATCTGTACATACATACAGTGAGTTTAATTACTTTTCAACATTGAAAACGAGTCTTGGATACCGGTAAATTAAATAAAAATGCTCTTGTGTGGGATTAAAATTGTAATAACGGATAAGTTTGGCATACCTATTTAAATTTTTTTTAAACTCATTCCTGTCAATAAAAAAGAAATATAAATAAAGTTGTAAGTTACTAGGGTATAATAAAACTTTGAGCACCAGATACACGTTAATGTAGACATACTATCAAACTATTCGAGGAAACTGAGCTTAAGTGCTCCAAAAAGACCATTACTTAGTGGAAGCTTTGTTGTGTGAATCTTTGGCTGTGTTGACGGCTCTGAATGGGGAGGTGGATGGTATTTATTCAGCATTAGAAAGCATCCACTCTCCGTTGATGCGTCACTGACATATCCGTTAATGCTTTTTCCATTTCCCCGTCACCCCTCCCCACACCCTCTCACGTATAATAGTTTTACCGAAAGCTACGTATGATTTCAGCATGACATGTTGAAATTGAGTTCCTTAATAGAACTAAACTTTATTCATATTTTCATTTTTGCATCATTTAAATTTGCACCTGGTAATACTCGGGCCGTAATAGCGAAAATGAAAAGTAGTTGTTGTGTGGCAAAGCAATCAAAAGTGTAATTCGCAAAAAGAGACAAAGGGAATCAAGGAGCGAGGGGTGTACCTCCCTAGTTGCATAGCCCTCCAGTGGTTGCCCGCTGCCCTTTTGATTGCGCATTATTCGCGTGTTTATACAGTTAGATCGCTTTCTAGATTGTTGCTATTGTGATAGCGTTTTTTGTTGGCGCGGTTTTGAAGGGGGTTTTAATTAAAAATGTTTGTAGAGAGAGCCTCAATGGTATCCTTCGTTTGTGGTTGTTTATGTACAATTAGACGTATTTTACTCTTATTGTGTTTTATCGTTTACACAAGAAGTCCTTAAAATTATATTTCCGAGATGTTTCGTAAACGAGTACTAAGGAAACGTTTATGATTGGGTTAAGCTCGATTAAAATTAAAGAAAGAGTTTTAAGCTGCTCTGCTCCTAATTGTATAATGGACTTTTTACGTACTTATTTTAAAATGTATTTTCTGAAAGTTCCAAATTCTAAGTCTTGTTGCGAATTATTGTATAAAAGTTGCTTAATCCAAAAATTGAGGAGGCCCGCCTATCTCGTCCGGCCCACCCACGACGTCGTCCATTCATCTCCCCAGCGCATTTATACATTACTCTCGGCTCAAGTATCCGATTATATAACACGCAAAATTTCAATTACAACTTGTAATTAGTTTTTCGAGAGTTTTTCTTTCAGGAAGGGGGATGTGGAGGCGCGTGCGAGCGAGACGCCTGCAGCTCTGCATCTCTGTCTCGCGCGGTGCACTGCAACGCTTTGAGTAATGTCCACGCCACTTATTTGATTATTTTTATGCAATCTGCGCAGGAAAATGAAGGATTTATTTCCCACATGCGTTCACTGTTAATTAATTTTACAAAGTCTGAAATGTTTTGTGCCCCTGTTCATTAACTGTTTTAGCTTTTTCATATTAGGTTTGTGATTTGTTAAAAAAGTTCGAAGAATTTAAATTAGTTAGACACAGCTTTGCTGAACAATGAACTTCAAATGTATTATTATTAAGTTAACAAGTCTAGCTAAGCTATTGCCTATTAAAAATTGAAAACATCTGAAAATTCTTTTCCCAATTAATTTACGATGTATCACAATAAAAATATATTTCAAAATATTTGTAAAATAAACATTTAAGTCAACAAAGTAGTCTTACTTAAAATTAAAGTGCAGCATAAGTAACGAAAACAAAGTGAAGTTGTTTTCACGTAGTAAGTTGCACAACAGAAAGCGTTCACGTCGTACAGAAATGACCCTTTTCGTGGATTGGCAGCCTCGTCGCTGGCCGCTAATGCACGGAAGCCGGGCCATGCGAATTAATGGCAAGAATAATGGCGATCCCATTATGGATTGCCGCCAACATACTTTAGCCATGAAAAGAACCGAAAGTTACATTTGCGATACTCTGAATACTGAGCGCTCTTGGACGGCCCCCCTCCCCGCCCCGAGCCACCCCTGGGGTGGCACAAAGATTGAAATGGAGTGGTATTAATAAACCCAGATATTGTTTGGATTATTGTACAAATTAAATAAATGTTCCTTATTGCTTGATGTACTTATACAATACTTTAGCATTTGGGTTACTCAGTATCTTTTTATTATAGTTGTTATAATAAGGAACAGAGCAATAAGGAAATGAATTCACTGCAGCCTATTGTCGTTTATGGCTATGTCAATTTATGGGTACATAGCTATTTATTACTAGATTGCTATTCGTTCGATAGTTTAAGTTTCGTCTCTATCTACATCATTGTTCTTTTGTCATCGTCTTTCATGTGAAAGTTTTAGAACGGAAAAGTCTTTTAAAACTGCTTTCAAGGAAATTAAAGCATTAATGGTCGTTATATTTAAGAGCTATCGTAGTGCGATGTGAATAGAGTGACAACAAGAGGCGAGGACGCGACGTGAACGTGGCGACGGCTACGGGAAGTACGGGATGGTACCCGTTCACATTAGTACACTGCATTAGTCCACGGCTCGTAGCCGTCTCGTAGCAGTTCCGTAAGAGCATCGTAGTCGCGTCGTAGCCGCGCTGTAGCCGCGCTGTAGCAAATCCGTAGCAACGCGTTCTCACCCCGCGCGTCGTCTCGTCGTCGGCTTCGTGGCCGCGTCGTCCCGCACCTTGAGGGCCGCACCGCGCGCCACGGTGCCACTAATTGGCAATTTGTTCGATCCTTAGATCTGACATAATGATGCGAGTTCGTTTATTTAAATGATTCGACGGAAACTTCTTGCGCCTCACAATACACTTGTACCTAGTTGTTTCTTAAATAAATCAAGGGTTAATGGCCCATTCACGACTCGCGTACGAAGGTTGAAAGTCTTTAGTTGTTGCTTGTTAATTTTTTATAATTGATTTTACTTCAAAGTGGTTTTTGAGGCCGGGACGTTTTAATTAATAGTCGGGCGGATATTGAGTGATCATAAAAAGAGTAAAATAAACATCATTCTCAATTTACTCCGCAAGTGTACCAATTAATTGGTTGCTGGAACATTCTGCTTGCACATATTTATTATTGATCGATCGTACACATCACACCGTGTAAAAGCAATGCATCCATAAATAGAATCAATTTATCAAGTGTCGACTCGTGTATCTTATATGTTTTAGATCTCAATGTGCTAAGTGCACGTTCCCGGCACTTTTTGCCGGTATGGTAAGTGACATTTACCTAGACTCTAGAGCTAAAAACACGTCGTATTTGTAGTTTTAAATATCTAAGTGTACTTATGATTAAACGAGTAAATAAATAATCTATTAAATACTCTTCAAGTAATGTAGTAGTACATAGAGGCAGCATTTATTATAAAGCATGGAAGACTCCGCCATTATGTTCTTAATTAGTCTGACATTTTCAGAACGAAATCTAATCTTTTATGGACTACCTATTTATTTTGTTGGAAAATGTCATTCCTATTAGGTAGGATAATAAATCGTCTACTCGATACAGAATCTGTCTGTTAGCTTGCATGTTTACTGTGTTTTATATTCACAAAGTCTTTAATGAGTTCGCTAATGTTTAGTTAATTATATGAGGGCAAGCAACGTTAACTGCATGAACTTTATAATAATCCATCGGTCGGCTTAATGACCAGCCGTGGCGCGGCGTTTTCGTTAATTAAACGCAAACAAAGACGGCTGACTTCACTTAGTTATGATCAAACACATTAGCGTGGATTTGCTCGCACTTATAGCTATTTCCTCGAACCAGATCTTGCTTGAATTCATTGCTTTTGTAATGTATTTACTCAGATGGGACCTAGTTTTAATCCATTATGTGGATGGAGTTCTCAAAGCTTTTTCTCGTAACATACCTACTTCTAGAGACCCAAATCTTTGTACGGTGTATGTAAATATGGAAGCTAAGTAAATTCTCGTTCATCAACACATTACGAGAACAGTTTGTTCGTCGCCGTCAACGTCGCAGGGTGCACCGCTCCGTAGAAGTCGATTACGATGGTCATTAGTCTTCAGTGCGCGGACTAATTAATACAACGTTTTGAGTAAAGCTTCGGGATAAGATTCCTTACGGCGTCGACGAGAAAAATCCAAAATTTAATTAAAAAAGTTTAAGTGAGTTTTCACGGGCGAGCGTTCGCCCGCGGCTCTCAATAATTTAGGCAAATTCTATTCTTTCTGCAACCAAATTCTTTTGGGATTGCCTATGAACTGTAATTAACCTTTTAATCCCAACCGATACGCGGCTTTGTGACATTTATCGTAATTGAAATGAATTTCCTTAATGAAAAAAGTCAGGAGACGAAATAGCCGGCTTACACAGCGATAACATTGGAATTAAGGCTGTATAAACCTTTGCAAAATGTGTGCATAAAGATACTAAAAATATTCTTCAATAAAGCATACGTGTAATAAAGTATGATAATCCTCTTAAATGTAAAGATAAGCGTGTGTGACAACAACACGAGCACGGCGTCAGTCATTACTGCGCCTGCGCAGACGACGACGTCCGTGAATACTCGGAACCAGCACACATTTTTGTGAGCTCATTAAAATTACATTACAGCTCTTATTTAAACAGCAAACAACTAAACGACACTCGTTAATGCGTCTCGTCGTTGAGAATTTTATGGACAATCCCACCCCGAACAAACACTAAAACATTAAGCTTGTTATACACTCGATTAATTGTTACGGAGAAAGTTTGTATGAAATTAATGAATGCCCAAATATTTTATTGTACTGTACCGAATGGGCTTTTAAGCCATAATATTTTATAAAGCATTTATTCTGATAATCTTAAATGAAGCACTAACTGGGGGGCACACGCACAAATTATTTACTTAGGTAAATAATTGTTGTTTTTGTGAAAATAGGTGAGCGTGAAGGGTACTATGATAAGTTGTACATACGAGTGATTAAACTAGTTGTAGAGTCTACGCGCACGTGTCTCTTTCGTCGACTGTACCTATATGCAACAGCTACAGTTTATTAAGAAACTAGCTGCGCCCCGCGGTTTCACCCGCGTAAATGTCGATCCCGTGGGAGTTGGAAAATCACGCCAAGAATCGATTCCTAAAGACTTAGATATTGATCTACTGAATCAACACTTCACTGTAATGGGACCATGAAGGCAGCTACTGTTAACTATCTTTCAAACCTTCCAACTCCGGACCATCCCCCATTTATTTTTAGTCAATTCTCTGATTGTGATGTTAAGAAGAGCATAGTTTCAATCACGTCTAACGCAGTTGGTAGTGATTGTGTGAGTCGAAAAATGATACTCCCTGTCCTCGATGAAATCCTTCCTATCTTATGCTATATCCTAAACTACTCTATATCCTATGGTGCCTTTCCATCGATGTGGAAAGAGGCCAAAGTCATTCCTTTACCCAAAAAATCCAATCCTACTTCCTTTTCAGAATACCGTCCTATCTCCATCTTGCCTTTCCTCTCCAAAGTCCTAGAACGTCTTGTCCACAATCAGCTTAGTACTTTTCTTTGTAAAAATAGTCTGCTGAATCCTTTCCAATCCGGTTTTCGTCCAGGTCACAGCACCACTACATCCTTAATTAACGTCACTGATGACATACGGTTAGGCATGGAGGGAGGAAATCTGACAGTTCTTTGCTTACTAGATTTTAGTAATGCATTCAATAATGTTGATTTTGATATCCTGCTTGGCATGCTTCGCTCGCTTAACATATCTCCAACGGTGATTGACTGGTTTCGTAGTTACCTGTATGGCCGCCGGCAACGTATATGTATAGAAGAGTCTTGCTCTTCGTGGTGTTATACTTCTGCCGGTGTACCTCAGGGTGGCGTTTTATCTCCTTTACTTTTCGCAATATTTATAAATTCCATTACCAAAAAACTTCTTTCTTCCTACCTTTATGCTGACGATTTGCAAATTTATAAGCAAGCTGACTACTTGAATTTGGCTGATGCTGTTCATATTATCAACAAGGATTTGGTTTCAATCTGTGAGTGGAGTGAGGCGCATGGGTTGCAGGTTAACCCATCGAAGACTCAAGTCATTGTTGTTGGCAGCTCAAGGATGATCCCCAAGATAAACTGGTCGCAACTCCCCCAGGTTCAATTTAACGGAACTCCTATTCCTTTCAGCGAAAAGGTTAAGAACCTTGGGGTTTGGATTGATAAACATCTTTCTTGGGGTCCTCAGTTACAGGAGGTAAGTCGCAATTTTTTTGCATCTGGCAAGTCACTGAGACGATTGCGGAACTTTCTTCCAACTGCCACTAAAACTGCGCTTGCACAATCCCTTTTACTTCCCATCCTTGACTACGCTGATGTCAGTTATCCAGATCTTACTGAGGCACAACTAGATAAACTTGAGCGACTTCAAAACTTTTGCATAAGATTTCTATTTGGCCTGCGCAAGTATGATCACATTTCAGAATTTCGTACAAAGCTCAAGTGGCTTCCCATACGTCTTCGCCGGAATTCTCATATCTTGTTTCAGCTCTACAGTATTTTGTTTAATCCTAAAACCCCCACTTATCTTAAAGAACGTTTCAAGTTCCTTCATGACACACATAATAGATATCTGAGGTCATCGGAAAACCTGAGACTAGAGATGCCGATGCATTCCACCAGTTTCTATGATAAATTTTTGAAATAATGAATGAATTTTTGATTTAGTAATGAAAATAAAGTTAAAATTCATATGAAACTGAAACTGCGTTCCGCTTCGCCGCGCTTCGACGCTCTTTTGGTGTGAGTTGAGCCTTACGGTTTACACCGCCAGCGAGTACCTACTTGTTTGTCGCAGCGAAAAACGCTATCAAGGAGAGTACTTGCTCAGCGCCGCTCGCTTGGCGGGCAGAACACTCGCTGAGATACTCACGCTTAGTGCAGACGCCAGCACAGTTTTAGCGATACAGTTGAAAAGCTATTAAAGAAATTTGACAGATTGTAGCTTGATATGCTGGCGTCTGTACATACGCATATAAACGAGTAACCGTTCGTCGCCGTCGCACAATCGCGGCTCGTTGCTCGCCAACTCGTTTTAGTTGCTAGCTCCACTCGCGTCTCGTTAATCGCCGGCGGTGGGACAGTTGCCTAAGGCTAATACAGCTAGTATAGCTAATTGTTGTCAGCGTAGAGCTTCCATTATTTTTAGATAGATAAGTAATTATATATTCGGAATCCTAATATATCAATATAAAATTGATATTGATCGAAGTTTATGAAGGTATGATTGAGTTGACTAAGTTCCAATGTAGTCGAGTTATTTTAGTTATCATATTTATTTTAGCTCGTCAAGTAAAGAATATTAATGTTACGACATTTTTTATCACCATGCCATTAACAGCTCAGTCTACTTCTGTCAACCGTTAACCATAATTGGTAAAGTAGGTACTTATTGGTATTTATCATTTGAATGAACTAGGAAAGTATCATATTTTGGACTGACATTAATAAGTAGCCATCACTGTCCGCCACTCAATAAAAACTTTACTAAAGCAATTATTGTACATTTATGTCTAGAATACATAATAAGACTTGGTAATAATCGGTTCAGTTCAAGTTCCGACAAAGAGAATTAAAATGGCGTGTCCACACGTTTCCACGGAAAACATTTATACTTAGTCGTTTTTTGTTTGACAGCATAATGTATTTTTAAATGAATTTAAAAAGATGTTTGTTTCTGTGTAAAGGCCTCTGGCCAATTAGCACAGTCTAGTACCCCGGACTCCGGAGTACCTGTGGAGTGCCCAAACACCTTGGCGCTGCGCATGGAGAATTGTTTTAAGTGCTTTTCACGAACGGGGCTGTAATATTTGATCGGCAATCAACTTAAAAGCTTTTGTAATATAATAATGTATAATACACTGACTTTTTGTAAGGTCTGCGTGTGGGTGTTCACGTAATATTCGTAGTGATTGACTCATTGAAATTGGGTAATTATTCGCCGAAGTTAAGCGCTTTCTGATGACTTTCTGACATCTTTTCCTGCTCGTTGACTTACCTTCCGTGCTGTACCTACTGACGTCATAAAATGTTCATTTAAAACATTTAGGTATTTCGTTATGATTTGGTTGATGCTGATTATTTATTTATACCTTTTTCAGTGAAATACTTTTATTAAATGGAAAATTATTTATAACTCGCTGAGCCACGCGGTTTCACCCGCGTAAATGTCGATCCCGTGGGAATATCGGGATAAAAAGTAGCCTATATGTCAATCAAGGGTGTCAGCTTCCTCTATACCAAATTTTATCAAAATTGGTTCAGCCGTTTGAGCGTGAAGAAGTAACAAACATATAAACACACACACACACACTCACAAACTTTCGCCTGTATAATATTAATGTGATACAGTCCGTTCACTGTTATTATACCTCTGATAATGCATTACTGTCAAAATCACAGTGATCTTTATTGTCGCAATAAGGTTGTTAATGGGATGCTGCCATTGTCAAGTCTGTCAAAATCACAAAATCAAATCAATCTGCCTAGCCTTTTCCCAACTATGTTGGGGTCGGCTTCCAGTCTAACCGGATTGCAGCTGAATACCTGTATTTTACATGGAGCGACTGCCTATCTGACCTCCACAACCCAGTTACTGGGTAATACGATACCCCTTGGTAAGACTGGTTGTCAGACTTTCGGGCTTCTGACTCGTAACGACTGTCAAAGATCCAGGAATGATAGCCGGGACCAACCGCTTAACGTGCTTTCCGAGGCACGGAGGGGTCTCGGTATGTAAAGATGGTCACCCATCCACAGACCAACCGCGGCAAGCGTAGCTTAACTGGATCGATCGAGCCGTGCGGCTGTTATTACTTAGCCACAAGCCCCTCATAGTCTGTCAAAATCACAATGGTCTTTATTTTCGTTGCTATAAGGTTGCTATTCGATGGCTGCTATCAGAGAAAAAAAATAACTGTGAACGGTATGTGAAGGTACCTATGTATGAAAGTCGTAAAGAGAGTAGGTACAATAGATTAAAAAACCACTTGACGGTTTCAATTGTCACACACCACTGACACAATGTTTTTTATGACACTGCAGCTGTAGCATGCCAAAGAGGATTTAACACTCTTCAACCAAATCATAACGAAATAGCTAAATGTAAAGAAAAGAGTAGGTATAATTAGACATGGAGTGCTGGGAGATAAATAAAAAGTAAATATCCAGGATGATGCGGTTTAATTATTAACGAGACACTACAGGAAGTTAATGAAACAAAAACATTAATCATTAAATAAATATATTTATTTACACGTTAACGGCAAAAGAAATAATATTCTGTCGATGTTTATGAAGTTGAAAATATTGTTAAATCGGTTTTATGGTAAGTAGGTAAGTATTTAGTATTAAAAATTTCATGGAACATTTTACATTAGCCAATAGTAGGTACTAAGTAACGACAGTTCAATTTTTTACATAAATACATATTTTATCGTAGAAATCTTTATTTTACATTAGGTATTCTATCTTAGAAAATTTTAGCATTTATCTACATAGAGCTTCCAACTTCTTTTTTATTAAACAAAATAAAAATTTAGCTTATTCATCTGTATTTCAAGATTGTTACAATTTAATGCGCGAACAACATTCACTGAAGCTCTGTGGCGGAAAGAAAAACATACCACCTTATTGATAAACGTCACACGCTGAACAACTGCCTGCTGCCTGCCCTATAGCACAGACCGTAAGCTAACCTACCAACAGTACCTAAGTGACTGAATCTTATTATAAACAGTCACCTACATACGTAGCTACAGACAGCGTTTATGAATAAGATGGGTGTTTACAAAATGTTAAACAGTTAAACGTTTATATTATACAGAGGTACCTAACTAACCATTGCACCACTTCAGAGTACCAATATATCACTATTAATCTACAATCTTAGCTCATCTGTGTAGACTATTATTTAGAAAACCCTTCTACGGAAACTTATCTTTGGTAAAAAATAACATTAACATACGTAACCAATCAAAAGTAAATAAAAGTAAGAAATTACGATCAATAAAACTTCATACCTTGTATGATAACAATATTTATGTTTAGTACATGTACATACATACAATCCATAACAATGAGATCGATTTTATCAATTAATATTTTAGTGTCTGGACCTGAATCGTTGTATCACGATAAAGAGTACAATCGATAAACAATCTGTTCGTTTCGAACCGAGGGTGAACCTACCCGGCACATCGAACGGAATATATATTACCGATAATACTATACTCCCTAAGTAAAATTTAAAATAATGTATTCAAATAAAGACTTAAGGTTGTGGGCACGTAATGAGCATTTTATCCATTGTCTTATTTATTGGTACGGGGCGTGTCTAAATTGGCTAAGCACAAGATGTGGTACAGAAGGTACAATAAAGTAGAAGCGAGAGCGCGCGCCCTACCCACGCGGCGCTGCTATCTTAACATGTAAACAAGTGCTCAAATCGTATACATAATGGAAATATCGTGTTCTAACAACGTTATCGCGACTCATCCCGGACACTTTGTAAAGTGGCCACATATCCACGACTCGCGGCCGCCCGCGCCCGTCTAGCCTAATGTACTCTCGTACCGCTCGCACTAATATATTCCCGACATCTCCGTGCAGATCTGCACTTAGACGGCTTACAACATGGAATACCTGGCCACCTCACACAGTTATTAATATATTACCTTAATATCAAGTACCTACAATTCGAGATTTCATAACAGATTTCAGGTTCGCAAGACTTTATTATGAACTAAATATAAAAATAAAGCATTACACACTAGTCTATTTTCTATGTAAGGTAGTTTTGTAGGGTGATGGCTAGTTTGTATGTGTGGTGAAGAAACGGAACGTCACGTCTAGTGTCCATAACTGTGTCGTTAGAAAGACGTTCGTCGATGCTGAGGTGCTTGCCCAACGTCAGGGGCTAGCGGCAGCCTGCGCGCCTCGCCAACACTCAATGAGGTTTTACCTGTATAGAACAGAAATAAATTAATATTTTGAACCATAACGCCCAAACAAGTACAGTTATCATAAAATGCTCTCCTGGACCATCCTGTTAAGTTAAATCCAAATAGATAGGTAGGTACATCGAATAGGTAACATCTGTGAAGTTGTGTTGACATCTCATTCAGCCCTTTTACTCTATGTTGCTTAGCAAGATGGTCTAAGCATCAAGCGAAAGGCGTATAAAATCCACAACCGAAACATCAAGAAAAAAATCCCACGAACGAGTTACAGGTCTAGTTTTTGCACAAGCTCTCCCCGCATCAGACATCACCTGTCCTTTTCTAACCAACTTATTGGCCAACAACAAAGAAAAAAAAAGCAACAAAGAAAACAAAAACCACGAACCGAGGCGAGATGTCGGCGCTGCACCGTCGGTCATCGTGCGGCGTCGCACACGTCGGGGTCGGGCGGACTGCCGTAGCCGCTGGACGCGTCATCGGCGCCCGCGCAGCCGCCGCCGTCCTTGTCCACCATCGCGCCACCGGCGGCCGCCCCACCGCCACACCCGGCCACCCCGGCCACGTAACCACCACTTGTTGGTGACTGCACACAACATTCAACATGTCAGAGAAGAAACTTTATTCTAAACGAAAAAAAAAAGTGGCAGTTTCAGGAGTTCTAAGTTCCAACTGTGGAGGATGACAAGCCTTTAATGAGTTCAAGGAGCGTTTGATTGAGAAAAGAGCCACGAAAAAAGGTTCCAAAGTGGCGCATCAGATTAGATGTCATAAGTGTGCTCATAATCTATTTTATAATTCACTTACGCGCCCAACAAAAGACCGTGCACGCAATCAAAAAGTCGATTAGAAATGTCGCGCGGCTGAATGGGTTCCTCCACTCGCGCGACTCATAAAATGAAATAGATTCCCCCACATTCGCATTCCGACAAGCGTTCGTACGAGAAAGATTAATGATCACAAAAGAAACATAATAAAGTGGAGATAGAATCTCCCACTAACAGTGTCCTTGTGGGAGTTATTTACTCCGCCGAGTCGACTTTTTCACGTGCCCTTTATTTCGAATGGAGACGTTTGAAAAAATATATTCCTTTCGGCTATGGTAAAATGCAAACACAATTATGCTCACTACAACAAAGGCTCTCGCCTTTTGCGGTAGAGACGAAAGCATAAAATCTCATAATTTTGTAATAAAGTGCAAAGCTGTTGCGTACATAATAACCGAATCCGTATTAAATCAATAAACGTATATTAATGTAAATGGTGTGTAGTCGCACCTTGCTTTATAATAGCGCTGGTTTGCGGCTATTAAGTTAATAATAATTTAGTAGTTAAGTGCGAGTGTTGGGCTGCCAGGCGAAGTACAGGCTTGTGGTCCCACACTGCGCATTGGTCCACGTCAGCCTTTCAGGCGCGATGTGTGCAATGTGGCGCAGTCTGGTCGAGTAACGTACACCATTTCCGGCCGGTGAGAACCGGACAATACGTGCAATTTCGATAATAATACAGCACATGTCACGACCGTTTCTATTTGAGAACGATAACACTTGGAATATAAGAGCACCTACTAACGCTCATAAACCAGCTAAATGAAGCTATTGACACCAATGATTGGGGTCAATCAATAAGCAGCTGTTGTTGTAGATAAATCTGTTCATAACGAAAGCAGTCTAGACGTAGCTGAAATAGACGTTCCATAAATATTCACCTGTAGTCCGCTCACTTGGCGGCGGATGTGGGCCAGTCCGCTGGGGTTGGCGGCCATGCTGGCGAACACCAGTCGCTCCTCGTAGTCGTACTCGCACAGGATCTTGTTGTCGCACAGGTAGAATCTGTCGCCGACGCAGAACCTGTAACAATCGATCATTCAAGGACTCTGTCAAACTATTTGTCGCTATACCTACTGTTATTAATTTAAAGTTGGGTAGCAGTTTGTAGTTTTCCTCACTACTTTTCCTTCCCATTACTTTATGAATCAGAATACACATTGAATGATTTTGATTCAAATGTATACTATCCGAGCTATTCCATGTAGGTAGGTAAAACTTCGTGAAATTGATTGATCACGTCATTTAAACAACTGTTTTCTTTTGTTTTACCACTCACCTATGATTGCACTGTTGGCAGGCGAAGCATTCTAAGTGGTAGACAAAGCTCTTCGCTCGCATGACCATTTCGAAGGCGGGAATGACTTTGTTGCAGGCCACACAGTTGCCTGTGGCACCGAATAACCTGTTAAAAATAACAAGACTATAAACATAAAATACTTACGACTTATAAATACCGAAAGCACTTTACAATAAAGTATTTTAAGCGTAAAAATGTGATGTCACTATAAATTGTTACCTAAGGTAGTCTCTTTTGCAGAGCATGAGGTCTGCTTTGTAGTACAGTTTGGAGCCAACTTCTCCTAGACGACAGTCGCAGCAGCCGCACTTGAGGCAGTCCTCGTGCCAAAACCTCTCCATGGCTTTGAGGAGGAACCTCTCTGTGATGACCTTCCCGCATTGCGCGCACAGTCGCGTGCCCCCCGTGCTACCGGTGACCGTGCTGTTGACGGTGAGCCCGTACTTGTTGTCGTCCTGTTGACCTGTTAACAAAGCACCAATCATCTTAACCATTTGACGTGCAACATGGAAAGCCAATTACGAGTATTTACGAGTGGTATACTTATGCAGGTATGCATATTAGACAGAAAAGGAAAAGTAATGGTTTGATTTAATGATTCGCTACGTAGCTGGTACATACCAGTAATTGTTCGTAATACGCGTCGTTATGGCATTAGGTTAGGCTCAATTGTTTTCTACTGTGTAATTGCGTCAATTAATTCGAGCAAAGGCGCGCCGCGTGACATGCAGTCGTTGCTCGCTGACGTCATTAAGATGCGCATACGCATTTTTCTCACACTATAAAAAACTGCAACATTGAAACATGCGGACTCATTATGTGCATTAACAGCACCCAATAAAACTTTATGAAGCATTCGCGCCATAAAAGGCTAAGCTACAATTATTATTTCCTTTTAAACATATAAAGTGTTACGGGAACATATTTTGAACGACTGTATTGCATTTTATAATCAATATCGAATACGTTGGTATAAATAAATAAAGCTTTGGACATTTAGCAAACAATCAGTTCCAATTTATCGGCATACGGTCCACATAATAATAGTGCGTACGTCAAACCAATCAAGGATCCAATTGAAGGGGTAACTAGGTGGATATAACTCATCGCAATCGATCACTTGCGCATCGCCGCCGCCGCCGCCGATACGTCTCGTTTATCGGAGCCGACGTCGCGACAATAAACTTAATTGGGGTATATTAATGACGGCTCTTTACTAATAAAATAATAAAGAAGACGTGTGGCCTTCAGGCGTCGCTATTCACAATTAGCGGTGCTGTATGACGCCGCAAGGGGTAAGCTCGTATAACACCCAAGTCGCCCAGAGGGGATCGCGATGTATGTTATTACGATATATTGGCCTAGCTCAATATTACGCTTCAAAAATAATTACGTAGGTACCTAATTTCCAAAAATCTTAACTTTCTCTCAAATGTAGTAGTAGTAGTAGTGTAGGCTAATAATATAATTTCCATTATATTATTATTTCCAATACAGACGCGTTCACGCGAACCGTTAAAAGCTAATCAATTCAATGTTGTAAGTTGTCCCTTAATATTTTCAGAACGAGTATGTACAACCGTGGTAAGTTTTCTTCACGATAAAAACATTTACCATGTAATGTCGGTTTTACCCCGTCTTACCTGAAGCAATTCAAAAATCTCAGTATTTTTCTTCGGAATGCTGCATGGAGGCGACAGGAAGGCGTGCGGTTACTGGCGTGTTTTGACCATTTCAGGTTGTATGCATGTTGTTAGTGCCGTAATTACGAGCACTGTACATCGTTCTAATAGCCACATCGATTTTATCCATTTGCTTTGTAAATGGACATGTCTGCTTCACTTTTTTCCTCGGTGATTATATTTCAATTTTTGTAGGTGTTTCAAAAGTTGCATCAGGGCATTCGTCTTTTACGCGACGTAATCTGCAATCCTTCAATCGAATGGTTTGTGACCTGTGTGTCCCGACCCTACTTACTCCTGTCCACTCAACTTTGCCACTATCAAGAAACAATAAAAGGCACGTTAATAACATGGACTGTAAATAAATATCCGATGGTGGGAAGGCGTTTCGTATTATTTTCGTTTTATTACCTTCGGCTCGAGAATTTGATAGAGACTTGGCTGCCGCACTAGCCGGCAGTATAATTTCGCCGACACAGCCGGTTGGCCGCCGCCAACGTATTAAGGCGCCGAAATGAAAAGAAACCCGGAAATGGATGAAAAGTAATTTATTTTAGCGCGAGTAGGGTGACAATGGTGGTGCACAAGTTGATACTAACATTTTTGTTCCTAGGAGTCCGGAGTAGTTAGTAAATGGAGCGTTAGGGATGCTTCTTTTTCCTTCGATTTTTTAACAAGTTTGGGGTAACACACACACAGACATCTGCTATTTCCAGTCAGGCTAAACGCCTAATACTTAATTGACAAAGCTTAATTTAAAGTGATAACTTTACAAATCCTCTTGGGGAGCCTATCGCCCGAACATCTCCACAATTGGCGATTACTATGTGCGCAGGAGAATACTGTTCCCTCCGCAGCCGGAGCGATCCCCTCTGACATAGTCCCCTGCCTCCGGTAACACAATATTAATTTTCTAATTTCACCGCGAAATTACATCTAAACATGGGATCTAATTGGAATCCGTAATGGACTTTCGTTCAAGAAATCCTTTCTTAGCGACGGAACTCATTTCCGTTTGTTTTGGAAGCGCGAGTAGAATGTGAGAGTTAGTTATTACCTGTTTGTACTTCACATGAAATTCTCTTTTCTAGTTATTAAAGGTGTCACTATACTATACGTATGTATTGCCAACTAAATTGCAAACAAAGAAAACAGGAACATAACTTCAAACTTGGGTTCTTTATTGGTCGGATCGAGCTCTATTATTGGAAAATAAAATTCGCTTCAATGTACAGTTAGCTATATCGGGAGACTAATGTACATCGATAATATAATGATACTTTGTTTATAACCTTATTTATAAAGTTGGAATTTAATAAAAAACGCAAATTAAAAACTTTTCTGTCTGCGGACAAGCTGGTTTACGTCGAACACACACATGCAAGTCCACAAAAATGTGATTTAACACAACATTTTCAAAATACTTGTTCTTTATTAATGCTCCATAAACCACGTAAATTCCTTGGATTTAATTAATGCCAGGTTATTATTGTAATTAGTAAGAATCACGAGCACTCCGCGTACATTCCGTGTAATTTACAATCGTTCATTAAGTTTTGCAATTAGTTGCCATCCCTATATGCTAACGTTACATGCCTACATTGACTATGCATCATTCTTGGAACAAGATTTCTACAAGGTTTTGTGGTAAATGATTGGAATACATATCTACTTCGGTTTACACCAATGAACTGGTTCCTGCATGAAATCATAAATGTAAGCAAACGCAATTTAATAGCTTATTGCAACAGTTAGCTGCAGTTAGATAGGCAATAGAATATAATATGCCGACTATTGCCCACCCTAAAGGTTTCCTTCCTATTCCTACATAATGCCAGGAAATAATTCATCGAAATAGTACGCAATCAACATTTTGGAATATATTTCTTGAACTTATTAGCATGTTGACATTGTAGAAGAGTACGCGCTCGCTTTGTTAACTACTCGCTACTACAATAAGATGCCAAATTGCATCGTTACGACAACTGATGTGTTCTGTATTCGCTGATACATTTGAACAATGTTATGCAAGAAATGCACTTCTGGCTATGTGCTCTCATGAGCTTTTTAACCGACTTCTAAAAAGGAGGAGGTTCTCAGTTCGGATGTTTATATATATATTTTTATGTATGTTCGGGCATAACTCCGTCATATAAAGACGGATTTGCAAAATTATTTTTTTGTTCGAAAGAGGTTTACTTATTCCGAAATGGTTCCATTTAAATTTCGTAAAGATCTGGTGATGAGTTTCGGAGACAGACAACGGAACTCTTCCGCAACTGCTGCTATCGCTTAAACAGTATGCATTGTTTACGGAATCACACAACATAACATCACGCCTGTACCTGCCCTTTAAAGGGGTAGGCAGATGTGTTCAATAGCTTCCTGTCACTGATATTCACAAAGCAAATAGTGTGATATGAATTAATGAGGGGTAAGTAGGCACAACTAAAAAATTAAAAATAAAAACTTTTTTACAAAAAAAAACAACCGACTTTAAAAAAAAACACTAAAAAGTGAAAAATAACTTTAATTTCGAAAATCGGTGTCAAAAAAAGAAAGTGAGATGAAAAACAGAAAAAAAAGTTTATTTTAGAGACAATTCAAGCAATATATTGTAATTTATAGGCAGAGTTAGCAACAGTAGTTCTTCAGTTTTCTTCTGAGAAACCGTAATTACGAATAAACAAACTGAGTGTATGTTTGCTAATGAGTGCACGACTCACGATCACTTCC
Organism: Oligia latruncula; assembly: GCA_948474745.1. NCBI lineage: Eukaryota > Metazoa > Arthropoda > Insecta > Lepidoptera > Noctuidae > Oligia > Oligia latruncula. The sequence continues at coordinate 10,636,799 of OX419688.1, forward strand.
TTTCAGCAGACGGATCTTGGCAACGTTCCGGAAAACGAAAGGATGACGAAGAACGATACAAAACTAAAATTAATTACCATAATCTATTCTGCGGATAAACTAAACATACATATTTAATTAAATTTCCATCTAACGCAAACGCAATTGCTGTAGCAGAAACCGCTTATTCAATTTAATTACGAAAACAAATATATAATCATATGGTATAATCTAAAGTACGATACTAATGGATTTGTATAATGATTGTGGTTGCAGCTATTCTAAATGGTCGTACAGTTTATTTAGTTTTAGTCGCCGGTCACTCATTAAACAATGGAGTTGATTGCGTTGTTGCGATATCCATTATGCGGGCTGTAATTAGATTTAACCAAATGCGGGTTTTGCATTAATAGCGATTAAAATGTAAAAAATAACGAGCAGGATGTTCGCCCTGAATAACGATAAACACGTTACTACATGCAGACGATAGCATCTATTTCGTTAGACAGATGTATCCATCAGAAATACATGTTTTTAAAGTTTCTTAAAAGAGGAACTTGTTTGCAAAGATTTAAATCGGTGGGTTTTGACACGTCTGACACACACGTCAGTGACTTAACTTGATTGTCATCGAAACGCTGTTCAATAATGTGTGAGCTCACTCTTCTAAGTACGGACACTTTTTCGCGCGACTAAGACTACTCATCATTATCATCTGACTAGCCTTTTCCCAACTATGTTGTAATCGGCTTCCAGTCTAACCGGATGCAGCTGTATACCAGTATTTTACATGGAGCGACTGCCTTCCCGCGACTAAGTACGGTGGGGGCAAATCTAGCAATTTAAATCTTTGCTTTTTTTGCAATTTAACATTTGGATTCATCGTTTAGTCATTCATTGTCTGCAGAGTAAGGCTACGATACATATTCCTCTGTTTAAAGTCTATTTTTAAAAGTACCATTTACCGCGCATTGATTTGTTCAAGTCCTGAATTTCTGATCTGATTACTAGAAGCACGGATGAGTTCGTCGTAAAAGTCCGGTCGGATTGAGATTTAGTCCGGATTAGATAATTTTCCAGACTTGAGCATGGCTTTTTCCACACTTGTAAGACTAAACTAAGCAGAATTTACACCTTTGAGGGCGAATTTCACCAAACTTTTATACCTAGAATAAATCTTATCTTGAGAATAAGTTTTGAATTTTTGACAGTATTTCCATACATTTCCATACATATTGACAGTATCACATTTTCCGTGGAATAGAACTGTCAGACGTCAGTTTTATTCCACGGATAAAAGATCTGACTTTGGTAAAATCAACCCTTAGTTATATTTAAAGTTTTTTAGTTTCAGGCTCCATTCATTAATCACATGTAAGTAAACTTGCGAAATGAAAACGGTCTTGGTACATAGTATTTAATGTGACTAGATTCGAACTAGATATGAAACCCTATCACATCTAGTGCCAATGCAAATTACAAAACAAAATATTAAGCCAATTTTCAAACAAGCAAAATATTTAATGTCCTGGTCCATAATATAATCGAACCCGTTATGGTAACTAGCACAGAATAATGTTACCTACTTGTAAATCTCACAAGTTGCCTATAAAGCGGCAAATAACGAGGTGCAGAGGTGAAGGTGCAGACGCCTTATTAAAATTCCGACTGACCTATGGCAACGGGACGCACCCTGCAACAAGCCCCACCCTCCCTATTGCCACCATCGTTAACATTTCCGTTATTAAAAAAGTACGAGACTTTGTCATCACAGAAGTTAGTTTTTTTTTAATTAAAATTATGAAATTGATATTGCTTTTACGCCGGTGCTCGCTTCCCAGCTCAACCTTGTGAAAGTTTAAATTAATTTTTGAATTAAGCCTAATGGCAGTGGTAAACGATTTCTAAGGAAAGAGTTTTCAGCAATTAAAATTTCAATTATTTGATGGCAGAAAACCGTATCTTAATTGCTTTTCATTACTGGTTTAAAAAGCGACCGGCTTAGCAATTTGTGAAGATTAATCAGCCTCAAGTTGAACAGGAAATTGTTGTCTAAACAAATAGATTTAATTATGGAAATGAATGATTATGAGCGTGTATATTTCCATTATTGATAGATGCAGCAGACCACAAAGAGTGCGTAGTTGTTATCAACATAAAAACTGAGCAGTTGCGCATGAAGAAATGTGTTTTCTTTTATAATAATTTCCCTTCTCTGCTTCCTTGTTAACGTCAGTCAGATCTTCAATCTACATATTCAATTAAGAAGTAGATGTATAGGTATGTCAGTTTCTATCTAGTGCGGTAAATGAAGACAGCTTCTCATACAGATAGCGATTGGTCTCATCATCAAATCTGAAGAACGAGTTTTCCAATTATTCACGTCATATCATGAAGAGGCATTTAATTCTTACATAATAACTTCTTGTTTATATTCAGCGCTCATTCTCCGCTTTTCCTACCGCTTTTAGTGTTGTACAATTTGAGTAATAAGATATCGATAAAATAAATATCGATATTGTTTTAATAATATAATATTGCGCGATATTGCGCGTTGCATTTCTAATAGAGTCGTTGTATATTTCTGTCACTCATAATTAATTACTACTCAATGGAAATATTTATTATATTACACTAGCGACCCGCCCCAGCTTCGCAAGGGTGCATTTTTTTCGAATACCGAAATTTTCTTTCATACAAACTTTGTCCTGACAATACCGAACACAACAAAAAAAGAATTATCCAATTTGGTGCAGTGATTCGGAACTTATGCGCCTACAGACATTTCGGCGACATTGTTTTATACTATGTATAAGGATTAGGTAAATATAGTAGGTACCTACCTAATAACTCACAGTGTTCATCGATAAGATGATAAGACATACGTCTTCTTGCATGAAGATTGTTCATTAAATTATACAGTAGTAAATTAAGTTTAGTTTTATTAGTTGGAAAGGGTAATTTATGATCTGCTGTTTCTAGTGCTACTTACATTTTGCTTATATGCTGTGTAAACTTTGCGTTTTAGAATTAAAATTTTTTGCTTAAACCTATAGTACCTACTTACTAACTCACAGCGTTCATCGATAAGATGATAGGACATACGTCTTCTTGCATGAAGATTGTTCATTAAATTTTACAGTAGTGAATTATTAATTTTAGTTTTATTACTTGGAAAGGATAATTTATTTCTGTTTCTATTGCTACTTACATTTCACTTATGTGCTGTGTAAACTTTGCGTTTAGAATTAAAATTGTATGCATACACCTTTAGAATAAATTAGAAAAATATGTGTAGGCCAAAATTAAGTTTAATGTGCACATCACTAGATGATACATCGTGTCCCAAAACGACAATCAAACGTATACAAAGTCGAGACAATCTACGTCATAAATTATTTTCTCAGAGAAAGGCTCCGGGCGAAACTTAAGCCTGACATAAGTGGGCAATAAACTTCAGCCAATTTGGAGATTCGCATCTGGAGGCTCTTATTAAAGCCCGAAAGTTAGTCCTTTTCATCCATCACTCGTAATACGTGTGTGAGTTATTGTATGAAAAATTGAAGAATAAATTGAGTCGCTGCAGCAGCGGCGAGACATAAATCCCAACTGAGCCCTCAATATTGTTTTAAAGGGGAAGTGGCCATAAATTTTATCAGGGCCGCCCAGAGAAGCCGCGGGCGCCGGGCCGCTGCCGCCACGCCACGCTGCCGCGCCGCCGCCGCCGCCGCCTCGCACCCGTACTGTCTCCGCAATTTTCCGCCGGTGCCCGCGCTGCATTTGATGCTCATGTGAATTTGTTTTGTTATTTCTGAAGAAATTGAAATCTTCCTCATGGATAACTACGTTATCGTGAAATATGGGGTAATAACCACGTGTGCGAAATTGTCCAATGCGGCAGTCTCTAGCACTGGCGGTAGTAAATCGATGGGCCGTGACATGTTTACACTATTTAGTATTAGGTACATTTAATCCCAAGGATTGAAAAGAACTAAAGTGTTTACTCTTGGATGAATTGAAGTTTACTTACTAGTAATCCCCCTAAACCTAGAGCCTTTTATTGTCTTACTACAACTTAAATAGCTAAGTAATTCGAAAACTGACTTTAAATTCGAAATCCGGAAAAAGGCTAAACCTGGTTGCCAAAGAATTTTAAAGCACGATAATGATAAATTAAATTATGCCTTTAAAAATGTTTGCTAAACCGGTCAATATAATTTGTCATAAGACCTATGATCGTTATATGATGTCAATGTGTTTCAGTCTGTGCGACTTCCTGTCAAATAAACTATGTTCCATCTGGCTGGCGGAAACGGGATCTCGTTTAATGTTATCATATCAAAAAAAATTACCATTTTATATCAGCCATCAGCCGTTCAAGAACACACAGACTACAATCAGCAATACTGTGGAAAAACATACTCCGTACAAGTTTGTGGGGCACAATAAAAAATCGCTTATTTTTATCAATACGATCTGGGTGTCGGACATTTCGCATAAATGTGATATTGCAATATCGTTCGTCCCCTTTTTAATATCGCGACGGTCGGTACTGGGCGGTTTATGGCACAACCCTTCCCGCGTTTTATTCGCGACCTGTTTGTCCTAATATTATGAAAAAATTGACGTCGGCAAAACGAAAACGTCTCTGCTTATATTTTTTGGTCCTTGATTTAGTTTTTGCGTAGGTACTAGCTCTGTTTATTTAACGTAAGTAGATATAACTCCAGTCTGCCTTAAATATTCATAACGTGTATTCAATGTTTACAAGACCGTTAACAGCTCGTAAACACTGGTCTTTAAATTAAAAAACATACTACGTATTGTATGCAAATAAATAGGTATATACTGACGCTATTAAAGTTTGCTTCACATAAATACGACAGGTTATCATGTTTGCATCGGTCGCAAATTGCATTAAAATAGAGTTTAATTACAGAAGACAGCTCAGCTCTTGACCTTTCGAGTGCAGGTTTACCTTTAAGGTGAAGGTAGAAAAAAAATATATACGGTCGAATTGAGAAACCTCCTCTTTTTTTGAAGTCGGTTAAAAATGATCGAGAACATTGTTAAAATATAGGTTACATAATATAAATAATATAATTCTGCAACATGAAGATAATTTTTTATCGCCCACATACCTACATTTAAGGATCACACACGCAGATTTTTCGCCACGTGATTTTATTTGTAGAGTGTGAAATGTGTAAGTAAGTAAAGGTGTGTACTCACTGTTGGCACTGTCGGGCTTATGCATGGCCGGAGGATCTCGAATCATGGCGCGGTCGTCAGTCGCGCATCACACAACGATACTGGTGTCCTGAAACAATGGCAAATAACTGTCAAACATCATAATAATATCATCCGTTATATAAAACGATCTTCTGTGTGGTGACTATTTATACAGATCAGACCTTGTTAAATAAAACCCGAGTATTTTTAGTATTTACAAATGATTATAGACATAAAGTGTAGCTTATCTAGGTATGTCTGGAATCAGCTGGTGCAGGATAAAACTATTGGGTTAATGAATTTTAATTGATACACAAGCACTTAATATTACAAGCTATGACTATCAATGCAGTTCACGGTGAAGAATATTTTCTAGTTTCCTGTTTAAAGTCATGTGCTTATGACCTAGACCTAATGTTGCTCCGGTCTTGATACACTATGCTAATAATTTATAGATTGATTTATGTTTAAATTATATACCTATGTCATTATCTTTTCTCGCCAGAACCAAAATAATCCATGACCTCAACATTTAAATCGCATCCTAAGTCCAAAATCAAATTCTCCAAGTCAGTTATTGTATACGTATGCATCTACATCGATGTTGTATGCAAAAGATGTCCTTATTTACAAAGAATTCCACCCAGAGCTGGATGGAAGGTAATACGCTGAGAGCGAGCCCCAGCAGCACGCGTCTAGCTACGAAACCTCATTAGAATAAACGATATCCTCTCCTTACGTCCACTCCGCGAGACCTTATTACTCCGACAAACTGCCGTCAAACGGTACCAACCAGGCAACAAGAACCCCGCATGAACTGTACTCTATAAACTACACACTAGGGTCCCCTTTCCAATAACTGAACACAACTGGAGCTTCACATAATCATTTTCTGTCTTAGAAATACGCTGTAGAGTCCAATTTCAAATGTAACATGAATAACAAACGCACTATCTGGTGGTATTATTCCGTGAAGGTTGAGACGTCCAAGCAAAGCTGTAAATTGAAACTTGGGGAGGCACTAATATCTCTTGCGGCTTGTCTCGTGTGCATATTGGATGTCATCAATTTTCTAACGCCATAAATGGTAACTTGTGCAAACTTTTGTAAAAGGACTTGGATTGACAAAATTGGTCACAATATTAATCGGAGAAAGACTCGACCAATCTGATTTTTACTTCAGCACCTCACTACTATAGCATGCAGAGGAATGGCTGAAAGAGGTCATTTAAAGTAGTATTAAATTAAACTATTGTCATAAATCTTCAACATTAAAAGTCAAACTCAGGAGAGCTGATGTGTATTTCATGTTTGGTGACTACAAAGCGGCCACCGAAAGAGAATCATCTCGTAAATAAACTAAATGGACTAGGAACGCGCTCACAAACGTCGGAAGACCCTTCTTTATCATCTGGGCCACTGGTCGCAATGAAGCGATCCGAATACTTTGAAACGATTTATAGTTTTCCGGCGGCGCCGGCGCAACTTACGAGTATCTTTGGTATATTTAATAGACAATACTGATCTATCGAATATACATAAGAGGACAAATACTACACTCGATTTTTGTTATGGGATTTTAACGCCATTAGATCTCTTAACAGCTTTCTCATTAAAAACCAAACCAGGAGAAAGTAAAGAGTGTCAGCTGGTTCAAGAGTCTTGTGCCAACTCGGCGCTTACGTCCAGATGCTACCTATGTATGTGTCGAACAAAGTGCCATTAATTGTGGTGACACCTGTTATTTGGTGAATGCTTGGCATTCTGCATGTCCCTGCCGCATCGGTTATTCATGTGCACCATTCATTGATACCTGCCAACCATTGAAGTTACTATGTGAGTCATTGAGTACCTATAGAGCATCTATCTTTAACATCAAACTGTTTATAAGATCTCAATTTTAAATAGATGAATCTAATCAAGGCTCATTGTGCTGCTTAGTCTGAAATAAACAGCAACTAATTTTAATAATAAAGCAATTCAGTAACAAGTTGGAGATTATAGAATCATGTGCCCATTCTTAATCGATAACGGAGCACTAAACCAGTGCAATAAAAGATTAAAACATTGAAAATCGTCAGTCAAAAATAACATGATGTACAAATATAAAATAAAACACAAAATGCTATCAAACTTGAGTGGAATGAAAAAATTTTATAACCACATCGAAATTCCCATCAGCACCTGTTACAAAGGCGGCTATCAAATTACCCGCGACATATCCGCGGAGCGCGCCGGAGCGAGCACGCCTCCATCCATAAATACGGTATTCGTTATGCATTTCTCATATTCATGAATCCGTTTTATTGGCCCCAATAAAATATGAACATCTCAGAATGGATATGAGAGAGCGGGCAAATCTAATATGGATTGCTGTGCGCCGGATTCGGTCCGATCGGCGGGTGGGGACGGACAGCTGCGCCGCTCTCGGGCCACACCAATCAGTAATGCTACCGGTTATCTTTTTAACAATACCTCGAGTCATAAAGCCCTTCTTTATTACATCGCAAACAATCGCGTCTTGTCGACTTACGTGACAACAATCACACAAAGAGTGTAGCGTCCCCGCGGTAATCTGTCGCTACTTGTAGTGTGAGACTGACAAACGATCCCCGCGGCAGCGCCCAACACATAATGCGAATTTAAAGGACTTTGCCCCACTAAACCACCTGAAGAAAAGGGCAGTACTCCGTCGACGTGTCAAAAATTCAACAGAGTGCTCGGGATAAGTGGAATGGATGACGGGCGTCGCAGTACCGGATAAAATATTCTACGTCAAATCGTACGTCACTGGCTCTCGACTTGTTCTCGCCGAGAGTACTTCGCGGAAGTCGATTATTTATTCGCTTTTACGTCAGCTATAATACGGCTCTTTTGTGCCCTTTCCGATTTATATGCGCCCATCGAAGTGTTTTATAATTCGAGAGAAAGCTACATCACGCCGTATAGTGGCTAATTTTATTCGGCCGTTTGTCAGACAAGCGATAAGCGAATAATTTAAAAAAACTGCGCTATAAATTGTGTTAATTACCAATGCTTGGAACAGTAGGTAGGTATTCTTAATAACATTATTGCAAAACATTTGCTATTACAGACAAAAGTATCAATTAAATCGCTAACACTGGTAGGGAAGCTAGAGGGTTGCAACGAAAAAGCCCATTTGTGCATTCTGTTGAGGAAGGAAGGCTGACTAGTAGTTGACTAGCAGCAGGTAGGTCCATTATGATTATGTTATCAACACGATCAATTAACCAGCATTACGTTAAAATTCACCCCAGCCATCAATTACGTGGCAGCCGGCCGGCGCGTCGTCAAACACTTCGTCAGGCGAAACATGGACCTACCCATTTTACTTTCAGTCACTTATAATAATCTCGAATAGCTCTACAAATACTGTATCCTACAAAAAAAAAATGTCGGGAATTAAAATCATTTTCGATATCCGTGATTTTTACACATTAGCACCAACGTAATCTGTTAGACACTCCCTTCCGACTCCGCTGATCGAATTCATTATTCACCGGAGGAGAGCAATTAAAGCTCTACTAATCAATCTCAAACTTCAGGCTGAGCTGAACTCTAATCAAGAAAACTCCTATTCTGTGAAAGCTTTTCGAACAAAATTTAACTTAATTAAAAATGTAAATTAAATTCCTAGTCGCTTCCACAAGCATGACGTCGCCGGGCCGCCGCCGCCGCCGCGCGCCCCGCACACAGCGCTCGGGGCTTTTGATTGCAGCTAAAAGGTTTGGGATTAGTGCGCGAAAGAGCTTTCAGTGCATTTGTAGAGCTTTTAAGTGGGAAGCTTTCGCTTAAGACACTTACATACAATGTAAATTTTATGTAGATAGCTACCTTGTGAGTGTATCTTAGCAACTTTTAAAATAGTCCTTCCGTTTAATGCTCCAGTACAAAGTGAAATTTCGATAAACACATTGAATAGACAAAGCGGTGTTATCGCTAATTATGTTTGTTTTAGAAGTGTGTATCTGCAGACAAACAGCGCTAAGCGAAGGGGTTGTGGGGTGTCTGGGGAGGCGGCCAGAGGGAGCGGCTCTGACCAAGGAAGTTCGGTGTCCGGAAATAAACCGCCCGTAAAATTGTCAATTCCGAGGGAGCGCCGGCGCCTGGGCCCGACAATTTTGAAGCGTGCGGTTCAACCGGCCCGCTGAGCTCCGGCCCGATTCAATGTTTAAAAGGCATCTCATGTCAGCACTTTATTTTGATTTCGCCACAACATTATTATTTAAGTAGGTTACAAACAGACAAGTAACAACATCCGTCTCTACTTTTCAGATCCAATATAAAAAGTAGAGTACGTACTAGTATTGCAGCTCACGCTCTACTCTACACGTCAGCAAAATGCGCATTGCCATCTGGGTGTGCGCCAAAACAATCACTGTTATTCAGTACTTAGCTGTACGATACAGTAAATTACACAACATTGTTTCACAGTCATTAATTCAGCGATTTCGCGATTAAAATTTAATTACATCCAACTGTCGGTATACAGAGCCATCAGATACAGCGTAGATTGAAAAATGGTTAAAAGCGTTAGAAGCGATGTAAAAGAAAATTGGGCGAGATATATCATGAGTAGCACACGCAGATAACACACGCATAACCCATCCAATCACAAGGAGCAGCGAGCAGAAAGCTTATTATCGAGACGCGGCGGTGCGTCACCCGGGTAATGAGCAGATCGAGAGGCGCTCCTGGCGGGCCGGGCCGGCCACAGGGACGGCACGGACGCGGCGCCGCGCGCCGGCCGGCGGACCGGGCCGGCCTGCACACGTGCACCCATCCGACGTACAACCCTCGCGCTTTTTGAACTGAGATCATCGCGACGCTCATCCGTGAAATTGATTCTCGAGAAAAGGAAAGACTAAAAGATAAATAAAAAGGAAATAGGAAAACACAAGCTAAGATTTGGCGTGAAATTGTTTTTCAGCACCCGGCCGCCCGCGCCGCCGCCCGCGCCGCCGACGCGGCTACGGCCGCCGGCGGCGGCGGCGGCGCGGCTCGGGAATTTCCCAATTACTGGGTGTGAATGTATCTACTTGATTACGTAATGGATACTTTAAACACCCAACTTGGAACGTTCAAGTATTATAGTGTTGTACCAACTAGTTAATTGTACAATGCTCTTCACGACTATCCTAAAACTAATTTGTAATGTGACCATCTAAATAAACATGCTTCGTTTGATTAAGATATTTGTTCTTCATTTGAGATGACTCTACTTATTACAAGTAATAACAGAACCTAATATCTAGCTTTTGACAGCACAGCCTGTTAGCGCTATACATATAAGTATAAGCTATAACTATCTAACGGATCGGTCGAATTGGGATCTTAAAACACTGTGACATCTCATCCACTACGTGATCCATTTGCCGAAGTAAGAAGCAATCTCATTCAATACCCGGCCGCCCCCACCCCTGCCCCCGCGCTAGGGTTGCTAACAATGCGATACTTTGTGCACGCCCGCGCCCGCGCCCGTATCACGGAACGTAATAAAACTTTACATTCCTCTTTAACTACTTTCCTGTAGTTATCAGCGTGTGATACAAAATGGGGCATAAATACAGAATTGTTTGTTGTTTGAATTTGTTCTAGCCAACTTAATAGGGTGGCTGAAAGTAATTCGATCAACTTACAGATATTACCCACACAGTTTGTGTTATATCCACATGATTGTCTAACTATCCATCTGTAATGCAAATTAGGACTTTCATATTGACCCAGTTTGGATTATTTGGTAAACAAACGGGTCAAAGAAAACTCGCTACGAAAACTTTTTCAATAACCTTTCAGAATATTTGGAATAATACACAATATCATTCTCCGAAACGGCGAGCGTCGTCAACCCTAACATAGTAGCGAGTATCGCTTTCCCCGATTGTATTAGATTCAGCTGCCCTTTTCATCTACATGTCGTTCTCTCTTTACCTCTCAAGAGGGTCGCACGACTAGTGGATGTGCCGCGGACAGACGGGCGTTTCTCACAAACTGTGCCACCCTTCGGATTTGCTTTACTTTCAGGAGCTTTGTTAACTTGACCTTCGGTAACGACTAGTCAATGATTTCACGTTATTCATAAACAATTTAATTGGTTAAATAATTTTGCTTAATTTATAATCCATTTGACATTAGCCTATTTAGTACAAATAAAACAATTATTCCTGCCAATTTTATTGCCAATCATTTGCCTGTAAATTCGATCAAGAATCATGTTTATACGGCATAGCTGTCGCCTGTAGGCCGTGATGGAATTTAGATCACTATCGGGAGGTCACCATCGGCGCACAAAAAACTATTTTCATCTAAAAACTCATCTATATTTTGTCGAAAAACTATGAATATGATTATCCACACCATTCCAAAGGCTATCATCCAATAAACCTGGTAGGTACCAAAGGTATCAAATCTTTTTCGTCCGTAGTGAAATTGAATATTTATCCGGGTAGTATCTCTATTCCGGAACAATTTTTATGTAGGGGGAATACAATCTCAAGATATTTGGGAGGGCCACTCCACGAGGATATTGGCAAATACCTTGCCTACATTACCTTTATTGCCTCGCGACTTGCGTGCCCGATTTGATCGTATCTACGATTATTTGCGTATTATTCAATGTTTCTAAATGTTATTCGAGTTGAACTCTAATTCGTTATTCATGAAGCCGATAACAAAGAGTAAGGTTTTAATGCAATATTCATCATTGTTTGTAATGCACTGTTTACGTATATTGTCCCTTATTTACGTCGTGTATAGTCTAATTAAAAATTGAAAATACTTGCATGAAAAGAATACGTTTTCCAGACATTAGTTTCCATATAACTCACGTTAATGTATCTTTATTCACAGTATAACGTCGTCCGTGACATTTTCTGCTGTGTTGTATCATTAAAGTTAACAATCATTATTGTTGGTTAGTGATTAGGTATGTAATTAAAACGTGAAGGGTTCGTTTAGTTGCTACGACATTTATAGGGCTTAGTTTTCTATTTTTATAAAATGTTGCATGTTACAATAAAGCCTTCTAAGCCATTCAAGAACCGTCAATTAGTATAAGTAGGTACATAAAGGTGTATCAAATCGAAACTTCTTTAATCTGCCCACGACGCGGGCGAGGCGCGAAACAGCCGGTGGAAATGTAATTTGCGCAAATTAAGCCAGACAGTCTGCATAATTTAGCACATAAAACTTGCCGCCATAGGCCGTATAGGTGCTCTTATAATTGAGTGGACCGGACGTAATGGTGTGTTTCACGCCATCAATTCACCCATGACACACAATTTGTGTAAATGTCGGCAAAGATTTCGTTTAACGTTGTGCTTAATTTAATATTTGGGTCGCATACTCTCTGTCCGGTTTATTAGTCGATTCGCACTTTACTCGCCAGAAATGGGCGAATTTTATTAATTTTATCAATTCATGCGAGTCGCCTATAAAAAAAAAATAAAGTGATGTTTCGCACTTTTCGGGCGAGTTAATTCTTGCGAATCGACTAATACGCCCTCTGTCCTCTGTGAATCCAATATTCAATCTAGTTAATGACATTATTCCAAAGTGTTTTAAGAAACGAATGTACCTATCTATTCATCAATATTGCATAAGGGCCACGCTGAAGGGGGTGTTCAATTACGCCGTCAGAGTGCATAGATACTAATTCCTTCTCAATAAATATTAATGAAACCTAACAACCTATAGCTTTTAATGACTTTTAACAGGAACTTTGCTCAAATAAGCTTGCAAAAATATCCTCATTTTGTAAAAAAAATATTATTCATCATCTGCCTAGCCTTTTCCCAACTATGTTGGGGACGGCTTCCAGTCTAACCGAATGCAGCTGAATACCAGTATTTTACATGGAACGACTGCCAATCTGACCTCTACAACCCAGTTACTGGGTAATACGATAACCCTTGGTAAGACTGGTTATCAGACTTTCGGGCTTCTGACGACCAGTAACGACTGCCAAAGATCCACGAATGGCAGCCGGGACCAACGGCTTAACATGCTTTCCGAGGCACGGAGAGGTCTTGGTATGTGAATATGGTCATCCACGGACCAACCGCGGCAAGCGTAACTTAACCTGATCGATCGACCCGTGCGGCTGTTATTACTTAGCCACAAGTATGGTATCATAATTAAAATTGATTTTGTGACTGGGCAAATAAAGGACTTAAGAAAAGTAGGGAAAGACTTTTCGAGCTGTCTGCCCTTAAGCCTTATATTAACATGGAATATTTTAATAAGTATGTTGCTACTTACTCTAGAACTTTTAAGAACGCTTGTAAGGCAGCTAAAGCCTTATACATTAGTAACAAGGTTAAATCAGCAGACAATAAAATAGAGACGGTTTGGGAAATTATAAATAATGAAACAAACAGGAATAAAAAGCATAATTCTGACTACACACTGCAGACGTCAAGCGATCTCCTTTGCGATAACAAAGAAGTGGCTCAAGAATTTGTAAATTTCTTTACTAGTATCCCACTCAAAACAACTGAAACCTTATATTCCTCGCCCTCGCTCGCTTTTGATTTAGTAAGGGCGAACGTTTCAGCCTGCCCGATTGAATTTAACTTTAGGCATATTAACCCCTTAACAGTAATTAAAGCTTTTAAGCAAATTAAGATCAAATTGACCGAAGATCTTTGGGGAATGTCCATTAAAATCTGTACCTCCTTTGAGACTATTGCACCTTACTTAGCTTTTTTTTTTTTTGTGGATGGCAAATCATCAAATGACCCCTCCCGCTCTGGGTGGAGCAGAAGGGAGTGTCAGACTCTTACTGACTAAAACCCACCCGTGTTCCTTCCTTAGCCCTTTATGTTCCGGGCCAGCGGTAACCCTTTCGGACAATCCCGCTGACCCGGCAGGCTTCGGCCCTATGGGGCCCCTCCTCGATGCTGACATCTCTACCTTACTTAGCCTTAGTATTTAATTCGTGCCTGGATCAAGGAGTCTTCCCCGATTTAATGAAATATAGTTAGGTAATAATACTTTACAAATCCGGGGACAGTAAAGACACCAATAATTATAGACCCGTATCCGTTTTGCCGGTTTTCAGCAAGGTGTTTGAAAAGATAATACTTAGTCAAATGCTCAATCATTTTAACACGAATAAAATCCTACACGATCAACAGTACGGTTTCACCAAAGGACGTAGTACGACCGACGCCCGGCGTGTAACTTTATTAAAACACATTTTTAACGCGTGGAAAGAGGCCTAAGGCGCCATAGGAATCTTTTGTGACCTCTCTAAGGCATTTGATTGCGCCGATCACGAAACCTTGCTTTTGAAACTTGAGCATTACGGACTTGGCAAACTTGCGCTCAGTTTAGTTAGTTCTTATTTAAATGATAGACAACATCAAGTTCAAATAAATGGGGTCAATTCACTTGGTTTAATAATAAAAATTGGTGTGCCACAAGGCTCGATATTGGGTCCTTTCCTCTTTTTAGTGTATATTAATGATCTACTCCATTTATAATAAAATCAACCACAAATGGTGTTATTTGCTGATGACACTTCCTTAATTTTTAAGCACGTCTATTTAAGACATGCTACCAATTTTGACGACGTAAATAATGCCCTACTGCAGGTCCAAAATTGGTTCACTGCTAATAATTTAGTATTAAATGGAAAAAAAACTAAGTGCATAAAATTTTCTTTACCAAATGTCAAGGGTAGTGATTGTGACATAATATTGAATCAAGAGAAACTAGAATTCGTCGATAAAACTGTTTTCCTAGGGATCACGCTCAACTCAAGACTACAATGGAGTCCTCATTTAACATCTCTTGCAGGACGGCTAAGTTCAGCAGCTTATGCTGTCAGAAAATCCGTCAATTTACTGATGTAGATACCGCGAGACTAGTCTATTTTAGTTACTTTCATATCATGCCTTACGGTATTTTAATTTGGGGACGGGCTGCAAACATCGATTTTATTTTTATGCAGAAAAGAGCAATCAGAGCCATATATAATCTCCGCAGGCACGATTCTCTAACTGTTTAAGGAAATTAACATCATGATGGTGCCTTGTCAATATATCTACGAAAACATCATGTATGTAGGCAAAAATTTACATCTTTTTAGTAAAAGAGAAAATTTTTGGGGAGGTAACTTAGAACCAGGAGACGGACATACGATACTTTTTATCCGGTTTTTTTTTTATTCGGTTTTAGACGGACATAGTATTTAATACTTTTATTTACTATAGGAGTAGGGTAGGAGTAGTGTAGGAGTAGGTTAGGAGTAGGGTAGGAGTACGGTAGGAGTAGGGTAGGGGTAGGGTTGGGTAAGGGGTAGGACACCACGCGAACGAAGTAGCGCCGGGCAACTAGAAATAATATATATGGCAAAACAACGTTTGCCGGGTCAGCTAGTATAATTATAAATTCAAAAGTAATGATGTAACTAATATTTTATTAAAATGTAATTTAAAAAGAGTGTCCATGGAGTTTCTTGCCCGTTCTTCTCCATAGGTACCTACGCTTTGGAATGGGCAACTAGCTTCATATTTTCTGACTGACCGACTTCTTGACAATTCAAAAGTGCCTGATAATGGTTTAATTGAAATAAATACCTACTTTGAGTTTGAATTTGATTGAATAAGTTCCTAGAAATTATTTCACGAACATGTTATTTGGTAGATATATATTGTATTTTAAAGGCAAACTTGATTAATTCACTCACGTAATTATTTTAAATGACTCAGACATTAAGAAACCGTTCAAGCAAGTAGTAGGTAATGAAATTAAGTCTGTTATAATGATAACATTTTAGAAGGGCAGTTCTTAATTAATATTATCCACTTGTTTCCCTTTCTTTTTAGGGCTCCGTACCAAAATGGTAAAAACGGAACCCTTATGGTGAGACTAAGTCTGTCTGTCTGTCTGTCTGTCACAACTGGATATCTCAAGAACTACTATTTCTATCAACTTGAAATTTGGAATAGTTTTAGATGACGTTTGCCCAACTATTTTGCAAATAAAAAAGAAATAAAAATACATGTATATTTTTTGCAACAGGGACTGAAAGGGGGTCTGAACAATTCGAAGTCCCACTAGGGCATGTGGGGTATCATATTATGAAAGAGCGCAGTTTGCATATTCTCAAACATTTTTTCTTTTTTTTAGGCCGCATAGTTTTCGACTTTTGAAAAATGTAAAAAAAAACCGTTCTCCGAAGTTTGCAAAGAGAAAAATTTGAAATTATTCTATGTGATAGAAGTTTATGTAATGATTACAGGAAAAATAAAACTAAATCTCTAAATAGCACACTTTTGCAGAAATCATCAACAAAATTTACATTAGTTCCACTATCGGTTAAGAGATGGCGCTGACATAAAACTGCAATAATTATTCTACACCGCAGTGCATAGTGTTAAAATTCTCTGATAACTATAGGCCTCGCCGTTGAAATTTTAAAAACATTTGATGGTAAACCCTCGGTGCGCGAGTCCGACTCGCTCTTACCCGGTTTTTTTAATTTAAAGGATATCAACAGAACTTGCTTACTTGCTGGCTGTCAATTTTGATTACATGTTTTCAGATAATCAACATTGAGATAATTATATCTACATAATATGTCAGAAGGAATTATACCGAATTACCTTCTAGGTTACCATTTTAAAACTGAAATACCAAAATTAATAAAGGGTAGTTCTTCGAAATTTGATTATTTGACTGTTCCATATCGCCAGAATTTAATTTCACTTTCAGCTCTGTAACACATGTTCTTATAAAAATAGGTATACCAAATAACATATTATATTTCAATGAGGGACTCGATTTTATAGTTTTCAGGTATTGATTTTGTGCCTAGATGAATCAAAATTTGTTACAGATGAATCAGAAACAGAAATAAAAAGTAATAAATACACCGTTAGTTATGATTGTAAATTCTAAACAATAATTATTAATTCTTAATTAAGACTAAGACGTATCCAAAGTAGTGTCATATTTAGAACAAGTTATACTCCTGTAATTTTTTAATTATTCAAAAGGTTACAGCTAAGTAAATAATAATAAATAAAACTATGACTTGTACACGGTAAAAAATTGGACAAGGAGAATTACGCAACAAAAGCGCTCCTTCCGTGCTGGAGAAAAAAAAAACTGGCTAAGTGCGTGTGCCCGACACGCACTTAGCCAGTTTTTTTTTCACAGTGTAGGGTGCCGTAGTAGGCCGCTATCACAATGTAGTACGATTCTATTGTTCTTTATTCTAATATAAAAAAAAAAAAAAGTTCATAATTATTTTGTTTTTCAATGCAAGTCTTTACCCGTTATAAACAAGCAACTACTTCATCTTAGTCACTTTACAGGATTAATGCTAAGGATTTTGTATTTGGTACAAAATTATCCAACACCCAAGTTCAACGACTATTACTGCTAAACTAATAAAGTTATCTTAACCGCTATAATTTTCCTTTAAAGTTCATGAAATGCACTGTCATCGTGAATTTTTCCAGATTTTTCAAGCTAGCAGTTTAGGTTTTAGTGGGGGGGGGGGAAGCCCTACTGGAACAAAAATTTGCACTTTAAAGTTTAATATTGCGTAACTGGAGCATTAAATCGAAAAATAATTTTAGCAACCCCCAAGTCATTTTAGAAGACCTATTCAACGATATCCCACACGATGGGGTAGACGATGAAAAAAATATTCATCCCCACTTCACATGTAGGGGAGCTACCCTAAACAAAAATATTAAAAAAAAATATATTTTACTACTTTGTCGGCGTAATTAATATACACACTCCTACAAAATTACAAAATTACAGCTTTCTAGTACTAACGGTCTCTTAGCAAAACCTCCGACAGACAGACGGACGGACATGACGAAACTATAAGGGTTCCTTGTAGGTACTACGGAACCCTAAAAAACCAATGTATTTTATGATGCATATGGGGTTTTGACCATACGAATCAGGCACAGCTGAATCAGGATTTTGCCTACAATCATGCATAACTCATCATACATACAGACTTCATTATTTTAATTTTTCTACACGAATCTATAACCCAAAAGCATCACACGAAACACAGATTGAAGTTTTAAAACAATAAAATAAATTTTATAAAGTAGGCATTGTAATCAGAATGCCACCTGAACCAAACACAGATGAATCAGGTATTTTCCTTCGTAACACCGGGATCTAAGCCAACCAGCCGCACGTCCACCTCCTAGGTCGTCCGTTGCAAGACTGACTGGCTTCCCCCCGCGCGGGAAGCCAGACTATCTTTATTATTATCCGACCAAGTACGGTCAAGCGCAGCTTACGCTTAGCTTACATTATACGCCGGACACTTCTTATTTATTTATTTATAGACAGACTAACGTAGTTTTATCTAATACACATTTTTTTTGTAAGAGGACAATTCATTTCCTTTCGATATAGGTAATTATAATTTAATTATTTTTAAAAATTTTTTTGTAATGTAATTATCAAAGGTAAAATGCGACATCGACCATTTTGTTCCGGAAAATGGCAAACGGACGCGTTTTATGAATCAGAAGAACGGAACGAATCTATACTAATATTATAATCTATATCTATACTTAATATTATAAAGCTGCAGAGTTTGTTTGTTTGTTTGTTTGAACGCGCTAATCTCTGGAACTACTGGTCCGATTTGAATGATTCTTTTAGTGTTGGGTAGTCCATTTATCGAGGAAGGCTATACGCTATTTTTTATTAGGGATCCGTAATAAAATTGCTATTTTGTAACACAAGGTGTAAAATCGAAAACCTATTTTTGCGTGCGCCGCAAAAACTATTGACAATAGAACAAAATGATGTACTACGGGTTTGTAGAGCCCATTAAGACCTACAAAAAAGTCCGCGAGAACATATATCTAGCTATCATGGTTTAATCACAATAACCGATTTTGTGTTCAAAATCTATATACTAATAATAAAGCTGAAGAGTTTGTTGGTTTGAACGCGATAATCTCTGCAACTACCAGTCAGATTTGAAAAAATCTTTTTGCATTTGATAGCCCAATTCTTGAGGAAGGCTATAGGCTATTTAATATCACACTATGACCCTCAGGAGCCGAGCAAAAAGAAAAAAAGTCAGAATGAAATTTAAAAAGAAAAAAAAAAAAAAAAAGAAAAAGAACGCGAAGCGAATACGAAGTTTTGCGACGGGGTGGGGGTACAAGAAATTTCACGCGGACGAAGTCGCGGGCAGAAGCTAGTTTCAAATATTTTTATAATATTTTTTTTTTTTATATTTCGTACCTACCTAGACAGCAATTATTTAAAAAAAATAATTTGTCCCAGTAAGGGATAAAGCAAAACTGTACAAAAAAAAAATGCATGCCGTTTTGTTAGTTGGTTACAGAAATATACCCACAAAAATCGAAAATTTTGTCCCTGAAGAACTACCCTAAAAAAGAAACTCATGTACAGACGCCAGCACATCAAGCAACCCGAAACTGTCAAATTTTTACCAACCAACTTTGAACCTTATGTTTTAGCGATAAAGTTGAAAATCTATCTAAATAAATTTGACAGATCGTATTAGCTTGATGTGCTGGCGTCTGTACCAGGGTGCAACGGCCCTTCAATTTGAACACTTCACAAGAGCTAAATAACGAGTAGACGGAGCACACGTGTAGTTTAGCGCATAGATCGCTTGCGGTACAGTTCCCCCACATAATTGTCATTGTAACACGTCGCTGTAGATTCAGCGATAATGTAGCTAATTAACGCGCTGCAGACGAGCGCGGCTGATTGTGGCGCTGCAGCGCTGTACGTTGACTTAAGCTGCAATAACTTAGCTCGAGTGCAGTAAATAAGTGTTCGTGATCGTCGTCCACTAGGTATTTTAATGAGATTTAATAGCAGCGGTCTGTGAGCCGCTAGCCGCCCGCCAGCGGCTCCGCAACTGGCCGACAAGCAACGCTGTCGGCTTTTAAGGCCTTAATTGGTTCCGTACATGTTTAATCCGCTTAATGGTTGTTTTGTCGGACAACACACAATAACAAAATCCGGTTTCTACGCCGATAATTCTGATTGATGTGAAACTTTATACACTTGTTACTAGACATTCTTGTCATTAGGCAAATAGGCTATTATACGGAAACGGGAGACTGACATTTTACCTTCACAAGGCATTGAGCGATGCGAAGCGGTTTTATTTACATCGCGGAATACCTACATTAAACCTCCACCGAAACCTCTGAAATAACTGAATAATTTAATGGCTTCATTAGAAGGGCGGCGTTGGATGCTAATCGTTATTTATAGACAATAAATTGTTATATTCGTAGTGGCCGGAGCGGAAGGCGCATAAATTCGACGAGCGAATGTCGGGTTGACACCTGTGATTGCATTTACAATGCTAATTCACGGCACAATATCACGTCATCTGCCGCCGCGCTTCACGTTTTCACAATCGCGGTCGCTGACAACCACGGATATGCTGACAACACACGCCGCACCATGGCATGCCATGCCGCGCCACCGAACCGCGCCGCCCGCCATGCCGCCGCACCCAAATATTCAACTAATGTCACCACGACATTTTACTATCCGCAACTTTTTTTAAATATCCGAGTTAATTACATTGTTGGCGCAGCACCAAGCGCGGGCAAATGGCCCACAACGCCCAACGACATAATATCCGATATTGACACAACCCATGGAAATGATTGATGATTTAAATTCATTATTAAAAAGATAAAACGGGGAGAGGGTCGTTACACGTCGAGATAAGCCGGCGGATAAGCGGCCGCAATCCATTATCGAGCAGTTAATTGATAATTACTTTCTTCCATTACGCCGAACGAAAAACGTGGTGATTAACTCAGAATCGCTTTAACGAGCACAATGGGTCGACGTTCAATTAAAAACCCTTGTCGAATGTCGACGGCTTCGCAGAAAAGAGGAATCGACGCTGACTCAATCTCGTATACATGGAATAAGGAATTACTCGCGTGCGGAAAGTTTTTAATTAAATATTCACCAGTTTTGTAATTAAGACGCGATTCAATTGAGCACAATGGAGTTTCGTGCGGCGCTTTCCAAAGAAATCGGAGACAGCTTTAACGTTTTCATTTAATGCTTGCTTACCAACATAATATACTCACACATATGAATGTTTTACTTAAGCTCTTCATTAATAACAAATTAAGTATAACTTAAAAAATCTTTTTTATTTTCCTTCGCCGACTTTATGTCTTATCGCTACCTCGATGTATATTTTTCCTCAAAACTTAAAAGCTTTGAATTCATTACTGTCTAATGATTGTTTTAGAAATTCGTATCGCGAGTGTTCCCAGTATCAAATTTTGTCTCATGTGGGTGTCATGGTGGTGCAGGGAGGACGCGCCCGCGCCGCCGACCCTCCCGTACGTCACATATGCCGCATTTGAGCGTAATTTAAATGCATGCACATTACTCGCGAACGACGCTCTACACAATACCTTAATTTATTATAAATAGCTTTATTACATGACCAAACTCGTCAGAGGTTTTTAGAGGAAATTCGTGTTTTGTAGCGATCGTGTTTTTTTAGGTTCATAACAAAGGCTACTCTTATAAAAACAAGAGCTAATTTAAGTGTTACTTACGGCTTTACGTTAGGTAAACTTCAATCAGACTTATAGCAAACAAATCATAATTAAACTCGAGTTACATTATATATTAAACTAAATCAGAACTTAGCAAACTTCAAACTGCCTTTCGAAACGAAATTAGAAAACAAATTATATTTCCTATTAAATGATCTAAGTGAACTGATAAGATATAAATTTAATAAAAGTTTCTCAAAGTAGTTCAATAAATGTCTTAGTTATCTCTGTGTAATTCCCAAACGACCCAACTGGTAATCTCCTAGACGTTTAATTTCGCCGTTTTAAATGAATCGCAGATCTCATATCCCGAAATCCTTACTACGATTGGTTCGTCCGACCGCGCGTATAAATTCTTAAGGAAAATCATCTGCAGAATTCCAATAGCTGGTTGCTGATGTCCAAAATCGTGATATATCGTGGCTCAGATCGTTTCGGAGCGCCTGTTTATGAGATATTTCATAACGTGCATAGTTCTTCGATCATTTATCATCAGTGATTTTATATCGAGAACAGCTCTACTATGGGGATGGTATGCAAATCAAGATTTTCGCACTGCAAGGAGATTATTTAGGCTAACATCAGCCAGTATGACAATTGGAATATCAAACATTCCTACCAATACGCCTACTTATTTATAAAAATAACTAGTAGGTAAGAACTGGGTAGAAAGCTACTAACTAAATCAACAAGCCACGTAAGAACCATGCACGTCTACGAGTGTTCCTAAAAATGTCACCTCAAGCCATTAACACGAACAAGAAAATATTTCATAACCATGTGCTAATGGTTCGCATACAATTTTGTGATGTCGCTAATGAAACAGTTTCGGCAAAAAGTATGAACTCGCCGCATCATCGGCTTTTGACAGTCATGTGAAAATTGCTAAAGTGGTATCAAAAATAGCATACAAACTGCTATTAAAATAAATAATTCGCTGATTGTCTAGTCCCGCGGTGACTGTGGTGAGCGATATGTTGTGTGATGATTCGATATAATTGCAAATGTGGTGCGTGCTGCCACGTGATCGTCCACGGTCCCGAGCCTGGCGCACGGGAGCTCACTTGCTCCATAAACAGGTTTCCGTATTTTTCAATCAGAGAGCTGTCAAAGCGTTCTGACACCCTCATCCCGTCGGCTCGCACTCGCCGAGCACCGAAATTGGTTTTCTACATTCAATCCATACAAAGTTTAATGTTATTCGTTCGCGATATCACCGGGATGCTGCCGATGTTTACCGACGCGCCAAATCATATTGGATTTGCAAACTTTTGTTTGCGGACTTTATTTCATTTCACTGTTAGTTCAGGCCGAGAGAATGTAATTTTAGATATTGTCCTCGTCTATGTTTTGAATAAGTCTCTTTTATTTATATTTGTATTCCACAAAGTTAAAGATTTTATTACAAATGTGCAAGTCTTTTAGATTTGGATCTACTGTGCGCAGTTTTCTTTGCAAAAGTGCAAGTTACAAATTAACCGCGCCGGATATATCCACGAGAAAAGAGTAGAGCGCCAATAGAGGCGGCTAAAGGCTGGAGTGTGCCCGCAAGCGTTTATAAATTGAAGGGCTTTGGTACCTGCGGCTTAATACACCACCGTTTCCGGTTCATTTCCGGGCGGCGCGCGCGGCGCCGGATATTGCTTTTAAGGTTGCGCCGCACGCCATCGCCCGCATACACACGCGCATTACACGCCACGCTACACGCTCCGCTACTCGCTACTCAGCACCCACGACCCACTCACAATCACTCCTACATTTTATTAAACGATGACTCATGTCTCAAGTTCTCTACGCCATCTTAAGGCTTCTATTTTCGGAACACCGTTTCCCCAAATTAATATAAAAAAGCTGTTCTAAGCCGCCAACAAATTGATATTAATTTAACATGTACAAAATGAACGATCAGAAGCTTTATAAGAGCTGCATTAAGAACGTCGGCATCATTACAAATAAAAATACGAGAAACATAATCCCTGGGAGCCGCTCCGGAAATTAAATTTTCCCTTAAGCCTAAAGTTTAATTAAGCAATATCACGCGAGTGCATAGTGGCCAGTACTGTAGCGGAAAACGTAGGGCGAGTGGGTTTGGATCCCAGCCGACAGCCGCGTCCCGGAGGATATGCGATTTGATGGACAGTCAATTTAAGAGCGATGCCGAGCCGGCAACTGTGAGCACTTTAATTTACACGTGAACCGACTGAGAGCGTACGACGCGTATGACGAATGTAAAGAGGAAAGATAATGGTTCAATTTCACAGAGTGGTTACTGCTAAAGCTCACGTAACTTTTTAATATTACTCATTCCTGTTTACGAACATAAAAAACGATTTACGTGCAATCGAAAATGTCATTCAATACCAATTTAACCTCAATGTCGCTGCAAAACGTGCAAACGAAATGTCAACTGAACGACAATGACATTTTATACATTATCACACAATCGAAAAGTGGGAATTATTAGAAGCTGAGTTATAATCCCAACTAATTGGAAACGCTGTAAGGTGCTGGACACATTTGTCCAATAACGCGGGGAATCCACAATTTTAAGAGCAAAAACATTAATCTGGTTCATATTGAGCAGCTGGCGGCGGCGACGCAATCTCTTCCTGGCACCTTCGCGACTGAGGCGCGCCGACACATGCGCTTTATTAATTATATTCTACTCTCACCTTTATGCTGACATGGTTATGAATATTGGATAATGTAACTGTCGCATTATTTTGGAGCTTTGTTTGTCTAAATGGGACCATGGAATATTATAGTATTTTTCTTATAGATAGGAGCTTTAGGCAAAATGATGCTCATGGATGTACCTATAACTTTTTCTAGTCATTCATCAAATGACCATCTATATTTAGTTACATGGCATCCGATAGCATAAAAGGTTTCAAGGAATCTATAAAGAAATCTATATTTAGTTTCAAAGCAGTAATAACTTCACGCCATAGAATCACGAGTGTCAACTATGAAGCCAATTCCAAGAAATTCGTTTACCCTGCACTAATATCGATAGCTTTCTTGGTATTAGGGTTATATAAAAATTTGTAATAAGTTACTGTAACTTGAGTACTTTGAGTAAATAATTTCATCACGTCAGCTCTCAAAACGGTGAAAGAAAACATCGTGAGGAAACCGGCATGTCCTAAAACCAAAAATTCGAAGACATGTGACAATCGCCAACCCGCACTCAGCACTGGGCCCGCGTGGTGGATTATGGCCCACTCCCTGTCACAGAGAGGAGGCATGTGTCCCAGTGGGAACATTATAGGCTGATTATTAAGTTACGATTATTAGTGCATACCGCGAAGCCAAATCCAAAGTTTAAGAAACTTTTTGTAAGAAAAAAAAAAGGGTTTTCCCTAAAGTTCACAAAAACTAATTTATTTTCCAAACTTCACCTCTTCCAAAATCAGCACAATTTACATAGGTCCACTAATTAATTTTCTTTTTATAAGGTCAAAGTCAAATAATTTATGTCAAGTAGGCCAGGTACTTATATCCACCCAATCGAACACGATTGCCCAAACTATCTTAATAACAGATATCTACCTCATAAACATCTTCGGATAATCTTACATCATTAAGCATAACCGCGGGGCATCGGGGGCATTAATTCATGGTAATTTCTTGATTTGTCATAATAACAAGCTCAAACCTAAATTAAATTTTACGACGTGTGAATTTAATAAAATGTCTAATGTATGTTTCGTGTTTATAATTTTTTTCCCACCATTAATGATGACCATATGGTACGAGTAGTACTGTAAACGTCGTGGTAATAGACAAAAACGTTGATATATTGTATTGTACTAGCTACATACATTCGTACCTACGGATAAGCATGCGGTTTCAATTAGAGCTGGGTATTACGAAACTTCATAAAGCAATTACGTTTTATTACTAACTTTTTTTATACAGCGAGCGTGTTGTTTTAAGTTACATATTTTTTTACACTTTAACATATAGCTAGATTGGATATAAAAGCTTGATCAAAGAGCTTTGTAAAATAAAACCATATTTTATAAAAGCAATCAACTAAAAAAACGACTTAAAGCTTTTTATTTTAAATATTGAAGTAATAAAAACATATTGAGATACGACAAACACTTTGAAAATTAATATCTATTTGTGAACATTAGTAAGGAAACTGGTCTTATCGCTCGCCCTGATTCGGCTGCATTAAATCATTTCCATTACTTTAAGTAGAATTCGATGTTTATGTCAAACGCGGCGACGATAATATCGCAATTTATTTTATTAACACATTCACTCTAATGGGGAGCAGGTCGGATACTCACATGGATTATATTATAATAGATGACGGACGTATTATTAATTATGGTTAATGCATTTTTTCACTAGCGCATAATTTGTTTGATACAAGAATTAGATACCATAACACTGTCCAGTCCATTTACACGGATGTTCGGTGTCAAAAAAAGGGGTAAATTATAATGTTATGTTAATTTGTGTCGATTACAAAATATAGTTATCAACTTAATTTACCCACGTAATATATCTAATATACATATTTATTATGCAAATGTTAACATCTTCTGTCAACGTGGCGTAAGTAAATAAAACTTTAAAATGTCTGTCTAATTCTCCAGTCCATTTAGCAATATATTACAACTGACTCTCAAAAGTTTCTCCGCATACATATTTTATAATACATTATTTACGGAATCGCTGCCCACACTGCAGACCGGATTTAAACAATAAATATATCGTTTTGAATTTCTACGTCCATTCTCACTATTATATTGGGGCTATTCGTATTGGGTGTCAAGTAAGTAAGAGATTATATCGTGTCGATATAGTTTGTTAGCAAAAGTACTGCAGTTTATCAGCCGTTAAATCAAAGCTGTAATAGCGAAGTAGTAAGTAAGTGCTGTAATTTACATAAATGTGGTTCATGCAGACTGTTGTGTTACTAAATGCCGAATGTGGCGCCGCGCGCCGGGCGATGCGGGGTTCACGTAAATGTCTATCTACGAATTCCATGAACTTTTAACCCTTTACCAAAAATGTATGCAAATAATTAAATCATAGCTGTTCCAGCGAAGTACTTTACATAAGTGCTGTTATTAACATACCGAAGTGCCGTTAGTGTCAAAACAAACAAAAAATTCTACGAACACTTAACCCTTTACAAAACATTATAAATTTATATTTTAGCAGCACACGATAGAGACGCTTTTTAAATTTCCATGTGTAAGCAGATTAGACACTTTCTTCCCGACCGAATATACCCTCACGATCCCTTTTAATACGATAATACGCCTCTATCTTTCGTCTGCAGTCACACACGACCCTTGTGTGCTAATTGAATTTAAGGAATAAAATCCAATCGCCCCGATTCTTTATTATTCAAGATCCAATTTGGATAAGGTCTGATCGGTCCGAGGGGCGGCCCGCCTGAGAGGGGCAGTCGAGAATAAAATTGGTTTGTCACTCAAAACATAAGGTTATCAGTTTTGATATGAATGTATCGGTTTATGCTGAGCTTCAGCATGGACTGTGGAAAAATAACAATTTAGCTGTTAACCCTTCCGCTGCTAGAAGCAATTAAGTTGATTCTACACGATAAATCAATCTTCAGTCACAGTTGCTCAAACGTCGCCGTCGGGGAAGTTAATTTGAATAAATGGAAATTATATTTACGGCAACATTTAATTTTATCACCGTGTTAATGAATTATGTTACAAGGGTGCTACAGTGCAGGTTGCAATGAGTGCGTCAACGTTAGACGTTATTTACGGCAGCGCGGCGGGCAGCGCGTGCGGCGCGGGTACCTTCCGATGCGAGATAACAGTGATGACACAGTGCTATCGCCGACACACAGCGACTCCACCCCTGTGCAACACTCTCCCTCGCAATAGTGCTAAAATAAACATTTGACAACAAAATAATGCAATCAAACCATGTGTGGTTGTTTTGCTTTATGTTTGGTTAGTTAGTTATCTACTTTATAAAAGCCGTTTTTCATTTTCATTTAACAACCATACTGAGCAAACCTTTCACGAAATTAAAGTTAAAAATATATATTTAATAACCAGCATGCTTCACAAGACAAACAAAACTCATGAATATGATAATAATATATCGTGTTTACATTTAATTAATGTTCTTTTTCTGTATCAATCGTTGCAAGCGTGTTAAGTCAAGTCAACAGGGCCCTACCACAAAATACAGAGAAGAGTACAGAAGGCAATCACATGTATGTACTTCACTTTTCATACCTACGCTCGGCGGTCGCGCTAGGGTTGTCAACTTTGGCTTATGCACAAAAAACTATCGTGGTAGTGGAACTCGTATCTACATTTATTGTTGAGCTTATTCTACAATATTAAAACAAAACAATAAACATAGTATTACAATACAAACAGTTTACAGAACCAAAACATAAAATTTTACATTTGTCAATTTTTACTATCGAAAATCCGTAATAACTTCAAAACGGATTACTCTATTTACACAATTTATTTTGCCTTGGCGTGAATTTACCTTACAAAAAAGTTACTTCGTTTATACTGATTCAAAATAGGAAACTATTATATAAATCGAGCTAAGATAGCCATTTTTTTGTTGCTCCATTTTTGCACTTCACAGAGTCCGCGTGTCTCAAGCGGATGGCACCCGCGCTCGCACTACTCCCAACTCGTCCGAGATAACGTGTCCGTGAACGGTGTCTATGTGTGCGTTGCTCGAGCGCACTTTGTATGTAGATTGCCTTCTGTGCTATCTGTATTTTGTAGCCCTACGTTGTTCGTGGCTGGATTCACGAAATTAATGGCAAACAAACATACAGTGGCTTCTATTAGTGTGTGACGCACTGATTGCTATCGCACAAGATGGATTGGGGCGTAACACCCCATACACCCTCGCTATGCACTTCTTAACCTTATGTACTTAGGTTCATTCTTCACCAGTAAATAACAACTTACTCACGTACGTGAGCAAGTTGTTACTATATTCCACTTTTAATTTAATTCTAAATGATGCTACATTTAATTGTGCAGTTCAAATAGCAAAGGTTTGCACAATGTGAACAAACTTTAATAAAAATTGAAGATGGACTATGAGCGATGTTAATTACATTAACATTTTAATTTGTTTGATGATCATGCTCATAATTAATTATTAAGCCACATTATGAAACAAACCTTAATCATTTGTTTTGAAATGTTTCCGCAACAAAACGTGTTCCAAGGACCATGGGGTTTCATATGCATAATTAAAATCGTTCCAATACCGGTGATACGTATATTATGGAAATTCTATTAAATTAATTAAATCCAATCAACGATTTTTCGAAAAACGATTTAAAAAAAAAACGTTTTTATCACATCTATTAAAAAACCGGGCAAGAGCGAGTCGGACTCGCGCACCGAGGGTTCCGTACCATCATGTTTTTTAATTTTCACCGGCGAGCTACTTACTAGATCTCGTTCAACCCAATTTTCGGTGGAAGTTTACATGGTAATGTACATCATATATTTTTTTTAGTTTTATCATTCTCTTATTTTAGAAGTCACAGGGGGGGGGACACACAGTTTACCACTTTGGAAGTGTCTCTCGCGCAAACTATTCAGTTAGAAAAAAAATTATATTAGAAACCTCAATATCATTTTTGCAGACCTACCTATTCATAGATACCCCACACGTATGGGTTTGATGAAAAAAAAGTTTTTGAGTTTCAGTTCCAAGTATAGGGAACCTCCAAAATTTATTATTTTTGTCTATTTTTTTGTGAAAATCTTAATGCGGTTCACAAAATACATCTACTTACCAAGTTTCAGCAGTATAGTTCTTATAGTTTCGGAAAAAGTGGCTGTGACATACGGACGGACAGACAGACAGACATGACGAATCCGTAAGGGTTCCAATTTTGCCATTTGGCTATGGAACCCTAAAAAGAGCTAGTGTATTCTTCGTAAACAGGGATTAAAATAGCTCTTTAATCCCTAGGGACTAAAAGTGGTTTGAATTTGAAATGTGGGTATTGTTAGTAAAAGTTCCAATCACCAAAGAGTTTAATCACGAACATTGTATGAACAAGTAACACGCTATATGATAAAGAAAAAGGCGCGCGAGCCAAATAAAAAAAAAACTTTGTGACAAAATAAAAAACGCGCAAAAGCATACTGCCTTCGTTTGTAAGGAGTAAACAAACTCCTATGTAAATAAATAAACATACAATTCTTAGATATTCATAAGTTGCACTTACTTATTTTTTCATAGAGGGTGATAAAAAGTAGTGTCCACCTCGGGAGCAACACTGTTTTAAGCTCGAGAGACGTACTTTGAATCCCTACACTCTCGCCTTCAAAATAGTTCTTTGCTCCTTTGGCAATCAATCTACTATTTTACTATCCAAAAACTGTTAGGTTGGATGTATTATAACTAGGTTTCCACACGTCCTGACCAACCTCCGTTATAAGAGCCGAAACAATGTAATCTGCGTGAACAATCAGAAATAATACAGTCTCAGTAACAATCTCCAGAGACGTTGCGAATGCATTTAATTGCCTAAACAGAGTGGATCACTATGCGCAGGAAATCAGTCTAACGAGGGAACAATAACAATTAACTTATGACTGAAACATTCCGTGTATTTATCTTGATTATTCGCTAAAGAGACTACGGAAAATTAATAATTTCACTTAGTTGAAAATTCTTTTTAGTGCTGAGAGATACTCACGGAATATTGATAGTTCTCAAATACTGTATAATTGTCTATTTCTCGTCTTATAAATTCAATAACCTAACCTCGAATTTATTTCCCTTAATACCGTAAAGTATCTAATCTATATCCACCAAAACCTCTTTCTAAAGCGTTCAGAACATGATACACAGCGCAATTCCTTTAGTATCAATCCATCATGTAAGCACGTGAAGCTTCAAAGTACGTTCAGGTGCAAAGCTGGCAACTGACAAGAGTTATATAGTTGAATATGAAACGATCATTGAAAGCACGGAAATTAAATAGCCGCTCATATCCGGGCGGTGAAGTGTCGTGTCGGGCGCGCGCTCAGACAGACCCCATGCACCTCTGATACTTACCACAGAGCACAAAGGATCATGCTATTTTTATACTGGGTCATTATTAAAGCTCGTTGGACAAGGGTTCTCCTACTGATTAGCTATTATGTGTGTTCCGTCTTTTGATTGGCTTATAAAGCTTTGTAAGCCAATCGACAGTAAAGAAGCACGGTTGCACATGCCATTCATTAATTAGAACTTTACTTGTTAGATGTGGGCCTTGGAACTTTTACAGTGCGAGTATTGGTAATCACTTTTAGCAGAAATGCAATAGTGTAATATGAAAATACCTAATTGACAAAATGTATGATTTTAACCATCGAACTGTTGCGCTACGCCACGTTAAGCCGCGCTGCATCGCACTACGTCGTGCTTCGCGACGACGACGGTTCGACGCGCTACGCTACGACGCGCTACGCCACGCTACGACGCGCTACGACGCTCTACGCCACCCTTTGTTTGCTAAAAATGTTGTTTTTATTTTTAACAACAGAACCAACAATATAAACTCATTTATGAAATCCAATTTGTTTATGATTCGCGCGCGGTGTTAGGCTACCTCGCCTTACGCTGGTTTACGCCGTATGCGTTGCGTCTACGCAGTATACGAAACATCTACGCAGCATGGGAAATTACTAAACATGCACTAATCGAGGCATTCCAAATGTTCGTTTGAAGTCGAATTTACTTTTATATTATGGTCTCTAAGTGAACCTTCATCGTATTTCCTTTGAAGCGCACTCAAAATGCATCAATTAGTTTAAATGACCAATTACCCTGTCTACTGTTCTACGCTACTTTAATAAAGTCTCTAATTATCATGGTTATTTGCGATCGATTTCATAAATAAAAACCGTTTCCACAATAAGCTTTAACAAGGGCTTTGACAACCAATAACCGGCGCCGCATGCACCCTTATATCCGATAATAAGAACTGAGCAAAGGCTAAATGTCGGCTATATTGTCATTATTGAAGTAATAATAAAGGTCGGGATATATTTTTATTTAGTTTATGTGAGGTTGATGTGCTTAAATCGGCTTACATTTTGACCATGTATCATATAACTATTGAGACGGTTTTAGTGCGTGGTATTTACTAACGATAAACATTTTCTATGAAAAAAAAAAAAGACAAGGAAGTTCGCAATATTTTAATTGGACGCCAAGTAAAATAATGATACAATCTCAGTTAAGAGTCTCTTGGAAGTGTTTTGCTGAACGACTCTTTAAAGTTTTACGCAAATAAGCAGACAGTTGTTGAGTTACCCTAAGCGACAAGGTACTCGTAAAATATTAATTAGGGATTGTTATCATAATGTGTGGTTCCCGCTATCGCTCGTAGCGCTTGGCCGCGTGGTCGCACGGCGTACCCGCACGCACGCGCAACGAGCGTGAGTTGCCAATCAACCGGTACACTCCAATCAATTCAAACCGATGCTAATGTAAACGCTATTCTTTCTTAATTGGACTAATTATCGATATGCCCAGTTATTAGTTTCGTGAACGAAAAACATAAACAGTGATAAAACATTAATAACGTGGGGCAGATAATTATTAATTATGTGGGTAAGTAGGCACCTACATTTTGTTATCATTTATTCGTTCAAAATAAGATTGTTTTTCTGTTCGTTTTGTTTTTTCTTTTGTGTGTAACTACATAGTTAGATAATGTTAAAAGCGTTTTTATATTGTAGTTTAATTATCTTATCTTGAAACTTTTAAAGCGCTCATCTAAAATTGTTTTATTTTATTAAGTGCATCGATAAATTAGTAAAGTTACGAAACAGATATTTATAACGAATGGACACAAACAGATAGATTATAATGTAGGCAGTTCCATTCTAAGTTGACACCGATAACCTCTCTAATTCACTTAGATAAATAAATTTTGAAACAGTGATAGCTTTGACTAGCTGAGATTTGGGGTACCTACCTACCCATCGGATAGAAACACATGTCATGTCACGAGAGAATATTCATTCATGTCCGGGTTTCAGTCGCTAGTGGTGTTGAAGTTTGTAAATAAAGAGGATAACGAACTATTGTAGTTTGTGTGCAGTCGACAAGTCACAAGTGTTCAGCGGGGTTTGGTTAAACACATTCTGCAAAAATCTTTATGTTTTCACTTCTAATTGTATGGCAATTAGAAGTGAAAACATAAAGATTTTTGCAGAATTTGTTGATTCTCTATGTGAATTGGTTTCTCTAATATATTTTCTGAAAAAATCTTTAACCTAATAACTTCCCTGAAACTCGAGGTTAACGGAAAGCGTCACCGCGTCACACAAGAGTCAAACGACATTTGATCTTAGTAACAAAATATTTCTCGCTTATTAAAGTAAAGAAATTGGCAAAGCGTCAGGTGTTCCTGTGGAGTCAGAGCCTATTATTCGTAATGACGATGACTACCTATACATTTTAGAGGAAAGCTCCTGTTAGTGTAGGCGAGCCAATTAGAAGTGTTAGGAGGTAGCGAAGCGCCAGTGCCCCCGCCCCGCGCCCCTCGGCTGTCCAATTAAACCGGGTCTCTGCGCTGACGACGGCGCACCCGCCGCCGACGCCGCCGGAACCGAGTACCACCTCGTAATTGCGTAAGCCACTTCAAAAACAAACCTCCGCTTTTTTACACCGAC
The DNA here is from genome assembly GCA_948474745.1 of Oligia latruncula. Taxonomy (NCBI): domain Eukaryota; kingdom Metazoa; phylum Arthropoda; class Insecta; order Lepidoptera; family Noctuidae; genus Oligia; species Oligia latruncula. The sequence continues at coordinate 10,670,295 of OX419688.1, forward strand.
GCTAACAATGGAATCATGTCAGACACCACAAGAACACCCCTCCATTCTATTCTTCTACTGTGTAACTATTGAGTTGTTAATTAAATTCGCACAACATAATGGCCACTCACAAGCTGGCACGAGCGAGTCTCTATTGCACCCTCATAGAGGTGATTTCAGCACAACCCGCGCTTAGCGATCCGTAATGATGCAGCTTCTTGTTTAATTACAACAATAGTGGCCCCTAATGAGAGTTTGCGCTAATAAGCACTGCAGAATGTAATCAACATGCTTCGCCGGTCTAATGAGTCGAGTTCCTGGCAAAAACAAGCACCGTCGACATTTTACTGAAGATTAATTAGGCGTTGTACCTATACGGCAAGATCCTCAGTTGCGCCGGAAGGCCCCTGTTTCTAACGTGTTAGCTACTTATGCGTTTTTCCTGGAAAGTATGACGTTAAGAAGCCATTGCCCATCGGTATCGTCTCACGAACGAGTAGCACCGGACAACAGTGTCGTACCACGAATCACAGTTGTTTGTGAGCCGTATGGCCAACACACGAAGTGCGTCCGGCTTTGAATAACTGCTATTGACAACAAAGTACACATCCCTGGTAAACGTCGTTAACTTAAATAAGTACGTTTGATTACGTCGTAGCTGGCTACACCATTAAAACTTAACGAGGGGCAACCCCGGGGAAAATAACTAACCCAATTTCCCTTTGCCGGGAAATCATTAAAAGTCTTAAAAGGGTCTTTTCATATATTTTTTACCCTGAAGCGTACGTGCAAATAAACACATTTTTACATACTCGAACAAACAATTCTCCTAACGAGGCGGGAGCGTAACGAGCGCGCGGCGGGCGCGGGGCGGTGACCAGCGCGCCCAGCAGCACCGCGCTAATTGGAAGGATACGTCCGGAAATGTGTCTCGTTACACGCGGCGCCTACCTGCCGTCGACGCCTGTACCTCACCTAACGACACCCCTGATTTATCTGAGCCAATACATTCAAATTGACAGCCGAAACTCGTACTAAACCCGACAACCACGCACCACACCGCCCCGCCCGAACGCCGCCGGCGCCGCTGCTCGTGCGAAATGTCAACAGGAACAATCAGGACACCAGCCGCATTCAGCAATAAGTCATTAACATTTCTTTAAAAGAACAACTTGCACTAATTTGAAAGACATTTAAATGTTACGACCAGTTTGCGTCGCATGCTAATTGTTGTGACATTTGTGTCTTGCTTGCGTCGGATGTGGGTGCCACTTTCACGCTTTTTATTAGAGATGTCGTTCCAAAGGTTAGAAAAGATCAAGATAAATTAACTTCCGTTGTAGTTTTCCATTTATACGATTCAATACACCATTTTAAGACACTAACATTGTCGATTTCATAAAAAAAATACAAATCCGTATAGTAATTAGCCGTTCTTATTTATCTCTGGCGCCAATTAATATCAATTGAACGTGTAATACCATCAGTTCATTTAGCGTTCTCAGGGATTTCGTGATGCACTAATAGGTAATTTAATTAATAGATTTCCCAATTAGTGTTCGCTGTATAATTAATGGATGTGTGCTGTATTAGCGTCGGATATAATCTGATTCGGGACTCGTCGGCAATTACGGACGACTACAAAATACGTCGAATTCCGCGTAATTGCTGAGAATATTACGGCAGTGAACTTAATTGTTCTCGACTTAATTAATTAAGCTTTTGTTTGAAACTAACAGCAAAGTGTAGACTTGGCAATTCTAAATTGGATCTTGTAATTACCTTACCCTCCCTTTTGCTGAAACTGTATACCTACTTTCAATTATGGGCCAAGCTTTGTTAATGAAATCAATTATAATTGGGACACAATGAAATGAATTCTATTTGAGCCGTAGGAACAATCCATTTCATTAACTAATTAACTTTGTTTTCATACGAACAATAACGGAGTCGAAGAGAGGAGGCCTGTGTCCCAGCAGTGGGAACATTATAGGCCGATTATGTATGTTATGCATTAAAGGATAGAGAAAGAAGAATGTTTCATAATAGTACTGCAGATATACAAAATAATGATAAACAAACGAATAACGTTGGGTGTTCATTTCATCTGTGTTGGTTGAGTAGATATTGCCGTCTTCATTATGGAGAGTTTGCCATTATGTAGGCCGTCAGCGAATCACTACGGATGCCTCTAATGAGTATCTCTTGTACGCCTAATAATAATCCTTATCGACATTCCCAAGGCCACTCCGGGGCGGTTTGTGAACTAATTAATTGTGTTACTACACGGACTGAATTTCAGTTAATTTTCAACGGGTAATAACAATGCACTTATGTAAATCACAATCGTTAACTAGGTTTAATTAAATGTTAATTTGCGTACTGTTGTAACCGAAATTGAATATAATGCCACTGAATATTTCTAGTGCTAATTTAGCAGGTGATTGTATGTACCAACAATACAAGCGGTAGTCGCGGTACTACTTTGTGTTTGCAGGGCATCGTTTAGGTCAAACTTTAAGTACTTCTTTATCCTAATAAAAGTATCCTCTTTGGAACTTTTGTTGTTTTTTTTTAATACAAAGTTTTACTAATGGCTGATTTTTCAATCGTCAGATAAATTTTATAATGAGGAACAAATATGACAGTTTGACAGTTTTTGTATAGAAATTATGTCAGACCGCCATTTTCATTCATATCAGATAAAAGTTATATGGCGATTGAAAAGTCAGCCTTAATTAAAGTAGGTAGGTAGGTATGTGTGGAACAAAAAGATACATCTGTGTAGAATCATAAAACGAGTCTTAGCTCATCTAGCTTTTGATTTTACGCGGAGCGATTAGTATTAGATTTTCACATGTCAACCCTTTATTGTGATTCCCGTGTCCTTATGAAATGACACAGGTATTTCGGCCCGTTTTAAATCTTCTAAACGAATATAACAAAGACGTAAAGTTTTTAAGAAGTCATGTCTGGAAATAACTACTGATCCAATTACAAAAAATCTTGCATCGCTGTACCATTCTCGAGTATCATAAGGTACTTTTTATGTCGGGGAAATGCACTGTTTCTGTGATAGTTCACGGAAGACAAGCTGCGGGAATAAGATAGTAAATCTATACTAAGTAATATTAAAAAAGAGGTAAAATTTGTGAGTTTGTATGTAGCGGGTAATCTTCGAAACTACAGATCCGATTCCGAAAATTCTTTCACTTATATCAAGCTACATAGTCCTTGAGTGGCTTAGACTATATTTAAAAATTATAGACTTTTCACACGCGGGCAATTCCGCGAGAAAAGCCGCGGGCGAATAGCTAGTAATAAATATACACAGGCACTCTGAATGTCTATTAGTTATTTAATGTTATTTGATTGCTCTCAAAAACCAATCTTGCTCATTCCAAACATAGAAAAAGCTTTTAGACTAGAGCAAAAAAATAATACAAAAACTGCTCTTTTTGCGACAAATATTCTTCGCTACACAAATAGAGATGCTACGCTACCTAATGCATATTAATTTGCAATTAAGATATGATCGTGATGTAATTAATATCTTACAAACAGCAATGTTCATAAGCAAACAAAATATAATTTATGTGAAGTAATATCTACCTACATTCCTTTTGAATAAAGTGTAATATTAAAATAATATAATTCATATTCGGTCAGCGCCATAAATATGTTAATATTAACTGTTGAATTAGGTTACCACTTTACATTATATTTTATGATGTTAGACAAATTAAATTCTAAGATGAATGTTGAGATAACATTAAATAGTAATGACCTCTGCATCTTGTTTGTTGGATCGGTGACATTTGGAGAATAGGTATGTTAAACTATCATCTAATTAACAGGGTTTTAACTATTAATTGAAGGAATTTTAATACGAACAACGTAAAACTTTCCTGTACTGAAAACTTGCGAGTTACATATTGTATCATCTTATATTCGTCAGTGGGGTGGGCAAGGGTTGGGGCGGCTTCACCAACTTTAATTAAGACACAATAATTAAAATAACAAGCGGCGGGCGTGGTGGCGCATCAGTATGCGAGCTCGTGGGCCCCGGCCGTGGGCCCGTGGGGCCGCATACACGACACTAATCCACCGGACACATACTGGTGGAAGCTATTGTGTGGCCCCTCCGGCTTGACGCTTCAATTTTGTTCACAATGATATTGGTACAGGTCGGAGCGAAGGTCACGTGATAATGTTATGACAACAAATCATTGGATTACTCTGTAGAGCGCTCCTCGATGAAAAGTGATTAAAGCTTAGTTATGAAAGGAGATAATGTGTTAACTATTTTATGAATGAAATTCTAAGAAATAAGACATTACAAGAAAAGAAAAACACAATGGAATCAAAGCCACTTAATGTTTTTACTATGTCTGTTTCTACTCAATTGGCTCTACGCAATTTTCCTTAAACACCGCACTTTTATAAAAGCGTAATTAAGTTATTATCTGTAGCATCGGATTTTCCAATTACACTGAATGGACACGCACTCACGCCCAAAATATATCACAACGTGATAACGTAACGCACACACGTAAACATTGCCGTGAATGAGTTAACTTTCTCGTTTGAAAGCGCACTCTACCTAATTGGTCGCTGAATTAGATAATAACTGTCAAGATTAATACGAGTAATTTATATTGTCTGCGAAACTAATTTAATTATGTTTATCATATAATGAATATTTATATCTGAAGGCTCTATCTCGCAAATTAATTAGGTAATCATAAAAGACAAGATAATTAACTAACACAAGCAGGAAAAAATGTTTTTATTTGGCAGCATAACTACAAGAAGCAACATAAAATAAAGCGAAAGAAAGCATTGTTAAACAGTATCTAATTACCTATAAATTGTATTTTCCGGTGAAAACTGCAAACAAACCAAGTATTTTCCAAGCACTCTGGTCTGGAACCACGATAAACAAATCCACAGTCAAGAACTAAAGCACCAAAATAAATTGATACAATACTTGTCCACTCTAACAATTGTCACTTCAGAAAGATTTACTGAAAATTCGCTTTTCTAAGTAAATGTCCAGCTACGCAGCTCGCCGGTAACGCAGTCGATCGTGAGATATTATCCTTAGACTAACCGCGGCCAATTAAAATGATTTATTAAACTTGTAATTAAACGACAAGGAACGTTTGTACGAGCGGGTCGGCAGCTCGAGTAAAGTTTGTAAGTCTGCGAGGGAAGCCGGCACGTGTAGCGTCGAGGAGGACTCGCGGCGAAGTGAGGCGAGCGTTGGCGGACTGTGGCGGCTCTCGGCGTCGCAGGCTCCGCGCCGGCCCGGGGTGGCGCGGAACAACACTCTAATATAATGACAGGGTCGGAACACTTTAATACTCTAATTGAAAAAGTATACTCCGACAGCTTTTAAGTGTAATTAAGGTTACGCTTCCATATTGCGACTTTACTGACTAGAAAATGCTGATTCTACGTCGATCCTCTTTGTTTAGATTGGTTGTGTTATGAAATTACTTTTCTTTTAACGTTGAGATGAATTTTCAGTTTTTCAAGACTTACATTTTAGTGTTTTCTTACCACTAGTGAACATTCACAACAACCCGTCATCGTGTGAGTATACATAATAGATAATGTTTTGTTTGAGTGTTTTGGTAATAATGATCTAGAGATTGTAAATGTTAAGAGATCCCGCGCAGCGGGTTGAAATTTTCAGGATTCAGGATGCTTTTGCCTGTTGCTGACAGCGCCATCCATTAGATACCCATAATATTCTTCTACACCTAAATAAAACAAGGGGGTGGTACATGTTACTATAGTTAGGCACCACTATACATAACTAATTCAGATAACGTTTATTTACACGAACAATACATTGTATACAAGTGAAGTAACAAAAAAGTTATTGCAAGTTCTTGGATAAATATAATTAGACTGGTTTAATTAGATATTAAATATAAGTAATATCAGCGTCCTACTCATACCTAATACACATGGGTTCATAATATCGTACGCTATCAGCGTCATATAAATGTTCGTAGAAATCGATACCTAATAAATGTAATCGGCAAGTGCGTCACGTCCCACTACTGCTACATAGGTAAGAAATATCACAAACACAACCTCGCTAGTGAATTCCGGCCTAAATTCAATTCCACCCCTTTCCTCCGCGCCCGTTCGACTAGGAAACCAATCTTCTTTACATTCCCTTGCCGACAAATTTATACACCTCCATACATCGTGGGTAATGGGTGGCGGCGGTGGCGGTGGCTCAGCAGCGGCCGGGCGGCGGCGTCGGCGACGCTGCCTCCGCCGTACATTATTAAGCAGGCGCCGGCTGAGGTGACCCGCAAAGAAACGGCAAGTGTATGTCCAGCGGCCGCCGTCGCTGAGAATTTAATTTCCACGGCCCGCCCGCCCTCGTCGCCATTGTCCGCCCAGTATTTCATTACGGCTCGAGCTTTTCTATTAATAAATCACTCTTCGCCTCCGCCGTTTAATTACGTCCCGGATCCGGCCAACGTCTGATTACACTTTCATCGAACATCTAATTAGGAGTGCAGCCGAGCCGAGCCGGGGTGGGAACGTGTGTATTCTTTGTTCCACAGATATTACACTCGGCCTATATTACACCGCGAAGCACTGCCTCCCCAGCTAAGTTCGAAATGAACGAACTTTGATTAAAATCGACCGCTTGCACTGCCGCTAAAGTATCAATTTAAATGTAGGCAATGTCTTAACATTCTAGTCATATAAGGAACTCTCAGCAATGTTATATCGATACAGCCTTGTGTTTTATATTGAGTTAAAAGTCAATAAGGCTGTATAAGAAGCTGATATTGGTTGTCTATCCTTTCTCGTTGAAATCTGATATTATTAAAAATCTGATAATATTAAAATGTATGTTTTCTGTCTTTGGTCATTTATAAGACGTGATTTAGTGGCAAAAATGAACAACAGAGCGAGGTGCAGTCAAACAGGCTTGAATGACCCAATGACATGCAAAATATGTAAACATAATTTCGAAGGAAATGCACATGTGTTGTGGATGGTATTGCATAATAATGAGAGGAAACATCGAAGTGGCGCATATGACGTCGGTGGCTCAAGACTTTTTTTAATTTCCCGTCGCGGGCGCGGCGGCCGGCGCGGGCTGCCCGCCCGTTTAACTTATTGCCACGGTTAACGAGAACACGCCGTTGTGTGCCGGCGAAATTGAAGGATTTACTCCGCGTCCCTCCTTTATTAAACGTATTGCACACTCGCCCAGTGGCCGTGTGTGCGTGCGACTCTACACGCAGTATGCCGAAATTACATTTCACATGAGTCGTAATAACAAGGGAGGGCGTAAATCACTAGCATTATTAGTTTCTCTTGTTACTCGTGCCATTTGTCACTTTATATTGATGCGAGAATACCGTTTTGGAAAAAAGTTCATAAAACATTAAGGCTGCTCGCCGATAACTGTAAATCAAAGTTGATAATGTTCTCACTTAAAGCGGGATAATCGATCAGTGTAAGCGATCGGGTGAGAAGCAGTGGGAGTAGGTAGGTGGGTGGTATACTTACAGAACCGCTTATTATATACGCAAGTGTGTAGCATTAATTTATCCGAAGTTATTAGAATCACAAATGTGAGTATCATCTAAGCCACGATTGATCTCGCAGCAAACAATAGGCTGATGTTAGCCGGAGCGCGGGGGCTGCTGGCGGCGCTCGTGACGGACGCGGCGTGCGCAAGATACTCTATATCGCCGGACTTCCTGTAAGCTGAGCGTATCGCATCGCTTAAAGTTTCGCAATATACGCGCACCGAGCCCGTCCTTTATTAAAAACTATTCTCACATTTTTAATTAAAACTTGTGTTCCCCCACTAAAACTTTATTTAAGCAATAAAGGCGGCGCAATTAGCGGCGCTGTCCCCGCCGCCCGCCGGCGACTTCACCTACTTTTCCTTTGCTTTAATGAGTGTTTTTTAATAAAGCCGGAGACTGGTGCAAGTTTATTAATTTAGTTTAACTCGTGTCACGGCACCGGCCCACGGTATGCCCGCCCTAGCGCTAGCCCGCACGCTATAACCATACTTTTTAATTTAACGCTCAACTACTGTACAATAGCTATCCTCTAAATATAACTGGTACATAATTTTTTCAGCGTATAAACGCTGAAAAAATTGTGGACTTAGTAAGTGGTATAATATTGATGGGTTATGTTGTATACATAGCTCTACATAAAAATGTATAAACGATACCACTTCAACGGAATTTTGATAGATATAAATCAGAGCTGTGTTAGTAGTAGTTAAAATATTGCCACGCGTGTTGGTTTTAAAAATACCTTTCTTGACCCTCCCATTATTAATATGTAGGTACCTACCTATGGGAAAAACTTGATGGTTTCCGAAACGTACATTACGAATCCAAAGTAACGATCGTTGTCGAGCAACGAACTAAAAGCTTGAATGACGTGAAGCCCTCACTGCAGCCCCCTCCCCCGCCAAGTGTTCCGGCCATAATTACATTCCCGTGTCTAACAAATGGAGAATCGGTGTTGATTTGTGTTTAGCCGGGCACGCGTCCGTGATCTGCGCGGCCCACGCCCCGTCGCCGTCCCGTCGCCATCCCGCCGCCGTCCAGCCGCCGCCGCGCCGTCCCGCGCCCATGCCAACTGCCCACGTGTGACCACTTCACCAATCCCGCTACTCAACGCCATGTCAAATAAACGTCAGCCCCGTGAAGGCTTCCTTGCAGCTTAACTGCTGTTAATGCTATTGTTGTGTCAATGTTTAGTATTTTCGGGATCGCAGAAAATGGAATTAAACAACTATCGAGCGAGTTTCGAATAGGTTTCCCATTTTAGCTTTACTCATAGAGCATACAGTTCATTCGTGGTATTATCCAACATACCTACTTCTACTAGGTACCTATAAGTAGTTAATTAACAGAAGGTATATAATGTTATTATTGGTAGCGTTTAGAATGTGTTTTAGTTTCGTGCGAAGCGAGTAATTGCGCGCACGTCGACTAAGTGAAAAACGAAGCTCGCCGGCCAGCCTAAAAGCTTCGCGGTAGATTGCATCAGCACACGGATTTTCCATTACGCGCTAGTTCTTTATTACGAGGCTCGAGAACCAAGTTAAGGTCGATGCTTTAACAGGCTATTTTAATTAAATAAAGGCGGCGTAAAGCTTGCCCATTAAAGTTTACCCACAGACAACAAAATATTATGGCTATATCCAGTAGTCCTGAAATAGCCCGAGCTTACAATCAATAGCAGTACATTATAATATAAAATGTTCACAAACTACATAATGGTGGAGCATCGGCTAGTGGCGTTCCGCGGACTCGGAACGGGGTCGTTTGTGCAATGGTTCGCACGAACCGAGCAAGGAGTCGTTAGGGCGGTCGTATATCCTCGGATAACCGCGAATATTGGCCGCACTAACAATGTGCGTCTTTATAAGTTTTTAACGAGCTCGGACGATATAAATTATGTGTGGTGCGGGCAGTGGGTCTCGTTATCTCGCTAACGGCGCACTAGCGGAAGCTTAATGTACCGAGAGCTTTATTGTAGCCACTTACGGCCAGCGCACTGCTGCTCCAACTAGTTGTACTACACTATTGTCGTCTCGTTATATTACTTTTAATACAAAAAGTAACACCCTAGACCGTACCACTAACATTAATAGGCGTGTGATTTGTAAGAGTTGTCTAACGCTCCTTAAAATAAATTATACAGGGTGTTAATGAATTAAACCAAAACAAAAAAAAAACAGCTGTTCCCTACATTTTGACGAGTTATGCGAACATAAATGTAGGGAACAGCTGATTTTTTTTTGCGATTTCAGGTTTGTTCCCATAGTAAAATTTATTCATAATGATGAGTACAATGACCTCTTAAGAGGTTTTGGGTTAATTCATTAACACCTTGTATACCTTCTTACTTATTCAAAACTTACATATTTAAAAAAAATTAAATGCAATAATTAGATAATTTCTTACCATTCATGCGTGAATAACTTATCATAAATCCTTCATTATTATTAGATACCTTAGATGGGCTCTAATTTCATATACTAAAGTATCTAATTAAAGCAGCCAAACCAAATCAACAATTCAGTCAAGCTGTAATACGGAAACCATTAAGGGTGGTTGAAAGTTAATAAGTAATAGGTACAGTAATTGCTTGCCAGAGACGCACTTGGAGTAGCCAGATTGTTTATCATAAAAGTCCGACTGCGTTAGTTTCCTTTTTCCCGGAAACTAGAGAAGCATATTTATGAATGAATGAATAATTGAATGAATGATAGATTTATTTGCAAGAATACAGGTAGCTAACATAAGTTCTTAAGATCTCTGGGTTTCACTATATTCGGCATTTCAGCCGTGCAAATATTTAGATTTAAATTTAGGTACATCTTGGTTATCTTGAAGCATGCAGTACACATTAAAGTAATTAACAATAACATAAAAATACTAATAATAATTTAAATTTGGATTACAATGAAATTAATAAAATTAAATCATAATAATAATTTATATAAAAATAGTGATTAATAATGTTATATCAATGAAAAATTGTAAGATTAATGAAAATGTTTCAATATTATTTAAGTAATGTAAATATGTAGATCAGATGTCATAGTAATTATAATAAACGACGGCACGGTTGGCGCAGTGGTTAAGCGATTGGCTGCTGCGCTGCGTGTCGCGGGTTCGATTCCCGCACGGAACAAATATTTGTATGACCTACAAGTAGTTGTTCCGGGTCTGGCTGTTTGTGTATGTGAGTTTAAATGTTTGTAAACGCACCCACAATACAGGAGAAATTCCTAGTGTGGGGCAACGTTTTTTAAAAAAAAAAAAAAAAAAAAAAAAAAATAAGTTTTACATTTTACATTCAAAATATTCATTGATGAAATAAAAACATCTCTCACACAACCAGTTATATAGCTTTCTATTAAATTCTAAATCTGTAGCACTTCTAAATTCTTCGGCTAGGTGGTTACCTATATATTTTCACCGCCATGGTATAACAATTTTTGTCGCATACTTTTAGTCTATTACGCGGGACTACTAGTGGCTTTTGTACTACTTTCCTTTTTGACATAGCCTTTTCATCTTTTTCAAAAAGCGAGTAGTTATTTCTTACAAATTTGCAGATTTCAAATACGTATAAAGACGGGAGGGTAAGCAGCTTTTGCTTAATAAATACAGGTTTACAAGAGTCTGTCCACTTAACATTAAAAATTGACCTTACACACTTTTTTTGGGCTATGAATGCCCTCTGGGCATCAGTTGAATTCCCCTATACAGTTATTCCATATCTTAAAACAGAACAAACATGGCTATGGTATACCAATAAGGCTGTTTGAATGTCTGTTAGATTTTTGATCCTCCTAAGTGCAAATACGAATTTGTTTATTTTCTTACATACATTATTTAGAAAATATGATTTATTTAAATTTATTTAAGTATCCAATTATCTCGTTTTTCAATATGAAGCTTTCATTTTTGCAGATTACTATGTCGATTACACCTGCTAGATGTAATTATTTTGTATGTTAACTCTACTTTACGTTGGGCGGGGTCGAGTACATAAGCAAGTACCTACTGAAGTGTTTATGTCATCACTTATAGGAGAACCCTAAGTTAAAGATTTTAACTTAGCCCATCACCGTCAATTACCTACACAGCGTCTTAACATGAACGAGTTCAGTATTTAAGTAGTATAACGTTTTATGTACAGATAGTGCCCTACGTTAACATACAATGTTGGTAACACGCTGTTCTTTAAAGTCACACGGAACTTAATTAAGTACCTATTTATCTTATCGGTTAAGTAAATAAAACTTTCCATGAGCAATTAAGCTAAGAACGTAAGATAAGTTAAAGCAACATTTAAAACCATACCTACCTGAAAGTTAGTTCTGGCTACAACCCAAATTGTTATAAATGGTTGTAAGTTGAACAAAGTATTTCGTCATAAGGTCTGTGATATTTTTAATATCACCGTCTGAATACATCACTGGGCTCTGACGTGTAAATCCAATACACTGTAACTCAAGTTACAGTGTTTTGCCTTAACAGCGCTCATTTGATTATTTCGAGGCAGTTACATATCCCTGTATTAATATTTTTTCATTCTTTAGTACGTAGAAGGAGATATGAACACATACAAAACACTGTATTTTGCTTACATTTATGGTTTGTTATGGCATAACACTGTGATTGAAGTTACTGTGTTTTGGCTGAATAGGTTTACGCGAGATTACTTGAAACTCTCAGATACAGTGTTTTGTATAACCAAACAAACTGGAGACGTCGCGCGCGGCGACATGTCAGGAGGGCGAGAGCTCAACGGTTAGTGGTCGTGAATCATTGTCAGTGCTCTTGCTTGGACGCGCGGACGGTGTTTTGATCGACAGCGCGTATGCTGCGTTCTGTTTACGTACCTACGTTTTGAGAAGTTTGTGTAACTGTGTTGAAGAACAATAACAATGAGTGGATACCGTAATAGACTAATAGTGAAATTGTCACAAAGCAATATAGAACTGATACAACAACTCATCATGTACCACAATGGCTTCAGAGCTTAACAGTGTGTTAAATGAAAAAGAGAATATCAACGGCAGTTAACAAGGAGCGTCCTGGTATCAATACAACATACGATTGTGATAACATTGGATTTGAACTAAACATACAAGTGTTTTGCTCAAACAATCGGGGACATTTCTTCATATTTTGTAGAGACAATACACGTTTGCTTAATTAATTCTAATTGTATGCATAGTATGGTTGTAAAATATACATGGCTAGATAAAACGTAAACATACCTTTAATTTGGTACCTAACACATAATACAATGTTATAGTAATATTATTAAAACATACCAAAAACCAAAAAAACTTTTAAAAGCCCTTTTCACGAAATAGGTATTTCAGAGATACAGTGTTTTGGATTCACACGTCAGGGCTGTCCCCCGAGCAGGCTTCACGGAGAAATGAAGGTTACCTACCCTGAAATTAGTGCTTTACGGTATTAATAAAGAAATCCCTTAATTCTTCCTTAATAAAAGAAATTCTTAACGTATTTGGTGCCGGGAAAATTCATTAACATAACTCAGTTTTCATCGGCTTACGTTATTATTACTCTTACCCAAATGTAAGGAACTTAATTCACACAGATGTTAAAAATGAATGTTAAATTAAAGTACCTAATGGTATTTTTAGTTACCTAAGACTAAAGTATTACCGAAGCGCTCGTCTAAATAACTTCGCAGGAGATCCCGTCGACGCTGAGAGAGCTTTGATTAAAAATACCAATTAAGATTACGAGCTTTTTATTCCACTTGTAATCAAGCAGTTAATTAGGATTTAGCGCGGGCGGTGGCGCCCGGCCGGCCCTGCGCTACTTACCGACATTTTCATAATGATACAATTAACGTTCTACCAAACGAATTAGAATGTAACACCCCAAGCACAAGCAATCTTTGACTTTAAAACTAATTTAGCCTTGACTATTTAGTTCTATTATTTTCCAAGAAACTCAGAAAATTTTATAAAAAGGTTGACTCATAAATAGGTCAACTAAGTTCCAGTTATTTCCTAAGAGACAATAACTTCTACTTGTTTTAAATATAAGAACGAACATGAAAGCCAAGACATATCTCTCCCATTTTAGGAGCGGCGAAGTAACAAATCAATATTTGGAGTGAGTGCTTTTTCGTGCTATGGAGAAGCTTTTATCTGGACAACGGTCGGATGGCAGCACAAACAGTCACACGACAGACACATTCACTTTAACATAAAACGCTCTATCTGTCCCTCTCTAGGGACTTGGACGCTGAATCAACTTTAATCATGTTTTTAAGTTACATCATTAGGTGCTCCGATGGTCAAAAGATGACCTATAAACCAATCTTTCTGATAACATCTGACTTTTTGCTGAATATTATACCACTATCGCGGAAATGGGTTCAAAAATAAAATGAATTGCTTTATTATGTTGAGCTACCTAATTGTTGTATTATAATGAATGATTCGCACTTTTTACTTTATTCGTATTATGTAGAGATATACCTATGCGTCATTAAAATAGAATAACACACTAAAACGAATACCTACATATTGACAAGTTCTTGTTGAGGAAACACCGACGTTGTAGGTCTCTGTTTATTCATAAACAAACTAATACAGTGAAACATTAAAAAAAAACTTCTCACGACAGGTTAGTAAACATAAGAAAAATCTCTTTGACATTAAATTCCTTATCTGCACAACGCTCAATCTTATTTAAACAAATTAGAAGGGCAGGAAAAACATTTAATTAACGTTGCCAATGGTATAGTGAGGTTTAACCAATACAGACTAAGTGGAACTTTACCGCAAGCGTTAATTATTATCTGCGAGGAGTGCTCTTTGTTTAGTTGCTAACTCTAAATTAGTTTTCGAAATGGATCATTCACACCCCGGCAATCTCCCCCCGCCCCAACCCGCTCTTAGTAATTGGAACGTTCTGAGATGACACCACTCGGCTGCCTCTAATCAGTTAACAAGAAACTCAGTGTACACCATTGTGATCTGTAATCACATGCCACACGTCACGACTAACTTGAACCCCTTGATTGTGAACCGCACTTGTGTTTAGAACCTCTTCGGCCAAATGAGAACCTTCAACCTTGTGGGAAATTGGGCAAACGTAAAGAAACTGCCAACGTGGAAAACGACCACTTATGCAACAACAATGTAGGTAGATCATAAAATTAATTAGTTTTAGTCAATAAATTAAGTGAACAACAATAATTAAAACTGTATTAGGCTTGGAGTTCATAATGGGCGCAGCAGGATGAGAAGTGCCGCAGGACTATCTGCCGACACTTACAAAATTAGAACGTTACTTAGGCACAAAACATAGTCGTTTTATTTCAGCCGCTCAGCGAGGGCCGTAAGTAAGCACTTATCTTTACAGTTCCTGCATTAAGTCGTCAACAATTAAGCCTCATTAAATTTCATTAGTGGAACAGTCCCGCGAGTGGTGGCGCGGGGCGGCGGACTGCCGGCCCGACGCCGCTTAGACGGATAATCTCCAGCTGTCAGCCGCTAATGCGTTTTAGAGTACGTAATTTGAACCGTCGAGATCGGTGGTAATTAACGGCCGCAATTAAGCTAAGTGATTATTAGTAACTATGAACGCAAAACGATGAATGCACTCGTCATGACCACTCATTGAATCAACTTAATTAGAATCTGATAGTGAAATGTTTGCCCGACGTCTTCACAATGAGCGACTCATTCCTATATAATTCCAGTCCAAGCTTTCAACGTTACTTACAGCTGGGAAAATATCTTCCAAGTTTTGGTTTTTTTATTACTAAGAGTGAGATGTGTCAGCTTTCCAATAAAATGTAATTTAAGTGAAGATACACATGAGAGCAAAGTGAAGGCTTTACGTCACTCCAATTTTGTGTTAAAAGTAAGTGTGCGCGCCTCAAGTAACCCGGAGGCAGAGGTAATGTATTCCCATATATACATAAGTGAAAACATTTTAAGAAGCTCCACGGACCCACTGCATCACCCCCGGGGTTAGGGCCTAAAAGCACTATCTCGGAGCCAAAGCCTTACAACTCTTCTCAAATTCAACTTACTTTGCTCTGTGTGTAGGTGCCCGTACGTATGTTTTATACTGTACTAAACCATCTTGATACATCACATTTATAAAAGCAGTTCAATGTTGTTTATTTCGTGTATTCCCCGTTCGTCCCACATGGTTTAACGTTGTCATCACTCCTACGCCCATCCGACATATTCGTTATTTTATAATATTCCAAACTTATAGTAAACGGAACCTTTATAACAATTTTTTTTATAGATTCCCTTAAATAACGTCCGTATCCGTGTAGCTAATGATTAATTGAGTGGTATAAAAGAATTTATTTAAAAAAGCGTTTCATTCAATTAGTTCGTTTTCACATGCCTCATAAGAGAATAGTCTTTAAATTAGAAAACTATCGTGACTGTTGATATCACGAGTATTATTCACTTTTGATTTTGATATTTATAAGCTAATCACAACCCCAAGGTTGACAGGGATTACAAAGGACTTAAATTTTTTTGGAAACCAACCTTTGACATCAGATATGGGCTAAGCTGCGTGGCGATGGACGTATATGATATTGTTTAATATCATATTATGGTACCGCTTGATTTTAAAAGCGTAGCTAAGTTTTGATATACGTGCAAAGCGCATCTTCTAACACATGCACCTGCGAGTAAGCTCGCAACCATAGATATCCGTGCTCGCAACGCTACACAATTTAGCTCTGGGAAAATAGAAACATAGTTTCGAAGTTTAGCTTCACCGGTTAGCTACCTCGCACATCTCTTTTTTCGATAAATAAAGATTATGTAATTGCGAGTTGCTATAATTATGAACACTGCTTTATAATACAGCAACTTTCTGATGTATTTTTTAAATCGTCCGTACTCGATGTGGTAAAGTATCAAACATGTTATGTCATAGTATACGGACACAACCCACGTAACGAATTCAAGTTTAGTGTCGCACAGGGCTGAGACCGTAGAGCTGTGGTTGCAATTGACCGGCGGACCAACCGCAGCATCACCGCTCACGCGGCTTGCTTTGGGTTAGAGCCCCTACACCCGCTCTCTCATTCCCCCACAAACATCGAACATTAACCCTCTGTTACTTCTAAAAAGCCACAAGTCGAGCGACACCAAGTTTGCTTTCTTCACGTCACGAATACGCGGCTATGCTCGATTTCATATAAAATAAATTGAAAAGTTTTGGAGTTTAATTCCGTCCCTCAAGCCGCCATCAGTTCGCGCTCGCGGCGGCGTGGCGGAAGCGAATCTCGATGTTTTGTAATGGAGCTTTTTAAAATGGAAGTCGAACTTTTGTCAGACACTTTTAGCCGCGCCGGAGATACATTTAAGCTTTTTAACTTTTCCACTCCGGTAATGTATCCCACACTTTCCTACGTCTGTAGTGGAGATGTCGTATAAGTTTTTTTGTCGAGTAGATAGATGAAGTAAGCAACTTTTTTATTTATGTGACTCAGCTACTCCCCAGTTGCTTGCAATAATCCTGCCAAAGAGCTTCTCTCTATCCGACTTCGTTCTACTCGTTTTTTTCGTGTTCGACGACAGTGTAAACATTTTGCCTACGATCCATTAAGTAAATGCACTCTGGCCGCCACTCGGCACTGCATTAATATTGCATTTCTAACTCCTCCCTGATGCCCCGAACCCCCACGATTGCGAACCCTCGATGGACATTTACTTGGGCAGGTTTTCAGAAACGAAGCTAATGGACAGTGTTTTACATATCGCACGAATATTAATTTACAAATGTACGAGTAATCCACGTTCTTTTCCATTTTTAATTTTTATAGTAAACATGAGCCAATGTAGGTACTGGCTACAGCAATGGGTCACATCATATACCTACAAAACGTTATTCAAGCCGTAGTAAGGTTGACCTATCTGACTGAACGCACTTAAAATAGAGGTACAACAAACCTGAAGACGGATTTTCGCATCGTTCTCCTATTTCACCCATAAATGGCAAGACATAAAGCACGCTGTACTAACTCCTATAAAAGACGTAGCGTGCCTTTCTTACAAATTATATAACTAATATCAATCTCTCAAAATCAATAAGTGTTTGTAGCTAATGTAAGCGCTTAACGAGCCGCGAGTGGGACTCCTGAGCGGATCAGCAAATGGAGTGCTTCATGCATAATGTAGTGCAGGCTGAGTGTTGTTTTGAAAAGCGTTCTGAATTTGTTATTTTCGTCACACCAGGTGATGCCCAGGCACCTCATGAAACATTTAACGACATATCGACGTACATAATGTTGTTTGTTCGACAGGCTTTATGAAGATTCCACTTGATGGTATAGGTACTACCAGGTATATCTCGTCTCATTATGAACTTCGGTTCGGTTATGGATATTTTCATGATTCAAGTAATCTTGATTAAACATTCCATCAACGAAATCTTTGGGAATGTGTTTAGTTGCTTATTAACTGTGTTAATAAATACATCAATTGGTATTACGTAAAACACAACAATTGGTGTTACGTAGGAAAATGTGGTAGTTAGGTACGTACTACGAGTAGCTAGTACTTCTGATAATTATGAATTAGATTTAAAAATAAAATTGCTCTAAAAACTTTAAGAGCCATCCAGCGCACCTTGGGCAATCAGCCCCGCTACCGCCACTGACTAGCTGATATTTTACCATGACATGAAATATTCTTACAAAGTTTTTACCGATATAAGAGAACTAAAGAAGTAGAAGTCGGTAAATAAGCTAAGCCCATTTAGTTATTGCGTTAGAACAAAAAGTGCAAAATATTTTACTCAAGTCCGACCAGAAGTAAAATGTAAGGAAGGTACTTACTTACATAAATTATATATTCCTTACATTTAACTTCTGGTCGGATCGAACTCCTAGTTATTACCTATATGTATTAGTTACCTAATGCTAAAAATCAGATTGTGGTAAACGACTTTTGTTGCTGACTGTACTTCTTTTTTTGTATACCTCCTTAAGACATTGAAAGGAAGAAAGAAAAGAAATATAAATAAAACTGGCCAAGTGCGAGTCGGACTCGCACACGAAGAGTTCCGTACCACAAGGCAAAAACGCCGAAAAAAAACACGTTTGTTGTATGGGAGCCCCCCTTAAATATTGATTTTATTTTGTTTTTAGTATTTTTTGTTATAGCGCAACAGAAATACATAATTTGTGAAAATTTCAACTGTTTAGGTATCGCGGTTCTTGAGATACAGCCTGGTGACAGACAGACGGACGGACAGACAGCGAAGTCTTAGTAATAGGGTCCCGTTTTTACCTTTTGGGTACGGAACCCTAAAAAAAGGAAAAATAATTATAACTTCTTTTTTTTTTTTAAACCGCACATGATTAGCACATCAATCCTCATTCATTCAAAGGGCTTCGTTATACCTACTTGATAGTAAACATCGCTACGAAGTCATAATATATTAGGTATATTATATCGTCGCTTATCTTACTAACTGACGGAACTAACTTTGAGGTGACTTTTCAGGACAAGCTTTTTGCGGTTTCGCACTATGTTTGTTGAATTGTAACTCTCATAATAAGCGACTGATCAAAATAAAATTGCATGAATTATATTATTATTTGGTTATTCTTCCTAAATATATATATGAATTGTAAATATTACTGTTAGATAAAAAAATATAAGCATTTAAAACAGATACGTCAGTTTTGTTAGATCTTTGTAAAAAAATGTTTTCATATAGTTTTCAGATACGTCTGTATAAAAAAGGATAGTAAAATAACACACAAACCTCAGAATCCACTTTTATTTATTAAAATGGCTCATTATTTTTTACTTATTAAAAAACTTTTTTTTACAAAAAAAACAACCGACTTCCAAAAAACACTACTTAAAGTTAAAAATACCATTTATTTAGGAAGTCGGTGTCTTTGGATCTGTTATTTTAGTTTTTTGCCACCGACTTCCGAAATTAAAGTTATTTTTCACTTTATAGTGTTTTTTTGGAAGTCGGTTGTTTTTTTTTTGTAAAAAAGTTTTTATTTTTCAATTTTTAGTGGGTCAGTTTGTAATTTATCGAAGTTAATGCCAGTTATGTGTTGGCTTAATGTCAACTGCTCATCCCCTTTCACAAAATATTGCTTTTCCCGATGCAGGGATGTTAATTGTTGAGGAGTTCTCCTAGTAAGAACCAGGAGAACTGGAGCTGATTGAGAAGTCACCATCAACTCCACTTCACCATACGCATTGTAACGAGCATAAATTGCTTAGCAACCATATTAAAGTAATCGAATCGCAACCCGTGAAATATTTGTCATTGAGTAGTTCCGATGGTCTTCATCATCAGCTCCACCTTACCAAATGATGATTTCTGAGAGCAAATGCTCAAGTTACTTTAAAAAATACCCAAATCGCTTAGACCGATTCCAAAAAAGAATTTTTGGAATCGGTCTAGCCGTCTTCGGGTAATCGGGGAACATAAATAAAAAAAAATAAAAAAAAAGATTCCGACGAATTGAGAACCTCCTCCTTTTTGAAGTCGGTTAAAAAACAGTTTCTAGTATAGCTTCTATTAATACAAAATATGAAATGAGATCCTAAAGTTTCGTAAAAACCGTCTCTTCTAATTTAAATTCTCATAATTATTTAGGTAGACGATTTAGATAGGGCTCTTTTTGCTTAAAATATTGATTCTGAAAAATTCAAACTAAATAACGTATGTTACTTACGTCGGTTAGCAGAAATCACATTTGTATAAAAAGTTACTTACGTCTACCTGACAAAATGTGTTTTCTCGGTAACGCTTGAAGATACAGATACGTTTATTAGACCGATCGTTTCGTCTTCAAAATTGTTTTAACTAGTATGAATAACTAATTTTTGACGAAAATACAGATACGTCTGTTAGAAAGATAAGCGACGATATATATATATAGATTTTAGATATTTTTTGTCTAAAAATACAAAGCAGCAAAAATGCAATCATTTTCTGAGAATCTATTTTGGCTTACATAATTATATGAACTGAACGTTATGCAGTATCTAATTCTATTCCATGTTAAAAAAAAAGTTAGGACCAAATATGGCATTGTCATAAAAAAGTGTAGGTACATACCTGTGTGTGTCGTCTACCCAATGTTAAATGTGTCAGTAACTTATTAATATGTTATTAACCACATAAAAGCTTGCGTTTGTTTTATTTATTTCTTCATATGTTGAAAAACGTCGTTTGATACTAGTGTGCATTTGTCATTCCATTCTCAGCATTGAGCACTCACATTAAAAAAAAATGTTTGCTTGTATTGCAAACTATCGGTTTACACATTCAGCCATTAATAGGTAGGAATTTGTCAGAATTGAGCAGTACTTTTCCATTGGCAAGTCCGCTTTTCGATTCAGTTTTTATTAATAGATCCTGAGGGATTTTTTTTTGAGCCTTCGTTGCTTGGTTGGTTCATCCATAAGGTTTTTTGCTAAATATATTAAGATAGTGAGCGTTTAATATTGTCCTTTATTTATTGCTTAACAGTTTTCATGTTTTATTTTCTTATTTTACGTAATCTGTCATTTGTTGCATTTACATACCATGGTGCGTTCACTGCTGCGTTCGTTAGATTTGAATCTTTGCAGGATAATGATATTTGAATTTGCTGCTGTGGAGTGAACTATGGGGAGTTGCAGACCATAGCACCAAACAGTTTGATAATGCGTTTGTTTAAGAGTACTTTGTTTGCCAGTGATAGCTGTGACTTTTTGTTCTACATCCAGTAGGTACATTTTTCTGCATTGCACGTTTAAAGAAGATATGCTTTCTCCAGAAAACCGGCAGAGAACCGGCGAGAGGAAACTGGCAGGTCCTACAACCAAAAAACTTCGAAGACATTTGAAATCTACCAACCCGTACTTGGCCCGCGTGGTGGATTATGTCCCATTCCCTCTCACAGAAAGGAGGCCTGTATCCCAGCAGTGAGAACATTGAGTTTCTTGTAAAAGTACATTAGAGATACTTGCAACACGCATGGTCTCGTCAGTGTGAAGGATATGAACTCCATTCAGTGTGACTGGTGGGCAAATTTATTTCTGTTTTTTTTTTATGTTGAAGCTTTTACAAATGTTTTTATCTACTGTGCCATTGAATTAGGTATAAAAATGTCGCTTGAAATCTCTACTACTAGACTTTAAAAAATGTATTTGCGCATGCTGCAGCTGTAAGGTGCAGCCAGGGTCTACGCCGAGCGCCTGGGCGCGTAGCACTTGCTACGAAATATGTATTGTTTTTGATCCGCATTTAACTGTTTTTTGTTTTGTTATAGGTACTAGTATTGAGTGTTCTTTCAAAAGAATACTTACTGTACTAGATACTTGACTGTCTATTAAGGACAGCAAATCCAAACTGGAACGGTGGCGTCGAGTTTTTCAAGCCCTGATACAGTTGCAGCCTGATGTTGACAATTTGAATACTTTGACTTAGAAAAAAAAGTTACTAATCTTGCACAGAAAAAACAACATATCCAGCAACAGTTTAGGCAGCGACTTGGTCTAATAGTCGACAAACCGCGAAGTGGAGGAAATGGCACATCCAACGATGGAAACACTGCCAGAAGGTTTTTTTCTAATTCAGCTATTTCAGCGGAAATTACTGGATTAGACAAAGACCTTATTGACAGATTTCATAATCTGCTGCAGTGTCTTTCGTCGGGACACAAAATTAATAACGCGGCTTTTAAAGAGTATGCTCTAGACACAGCACGTAAGCTTGTTGCCACCTATCCATGGTACAACCTGCCCTCTTCTGTACATAAGGTCCTCATTCCTGGGGGTCTACTCCGAAGTGGTTGATTGTCGTGTCGGCCGAATGTTCGGTCATTTTCTGATTCGAATATTGTTGTCCTACTACGAATTTAAAAAAAAAAGGGTAAAGGTTCTAAAAAGGTTCGGATTGGCACAGTTTGGTCGGGACCTATAGTCAATATAGGAAATGAAAGGTAGTAGAAAATGACCGAACATTCGGCCGATACGGTGGTTAACCGCTTCGGAGTAGACCCCCAGGGGGTCTACTCCGAAGCGGTTACCTGCGCGGTTGCTTGGGCGGCGGACCTGGTTCGGAAATAATTGACCATGCATTATTGTCAATAGGTGAGCTTTCGGAAGAGGCCGCCGAATCTTGCAATGAATTAGTTAAACAGTTTAGGCGTGACAACACGAGGAAAATGTCCCAGGTTGTCACAAACACCGACTTGATACATAGACTTCTTCTTAATTCGGATCCTTATGTTTCTGGTTTAGGAAGGTTACCACGGAAAAAGATATTCTATCTAAAGAGGTGTTGAATTTGTTGTCGGTATAGAATAAAATGTATATGGTTATACATATAATAAACACTAGTTGCCCATTTCTGTGTTTGTAGTTACGTAATAATTCAGTATTTACTTTATTTTTACTATAAAAATGTAAATATTTAAGTTTATTAGTTATTAAGTTGCAATTCTTTTCTTGTATTTTAGTATTTCATCAAGTATAATAACTACATTATTTTTCGAATAAAAAAGTGACGATTTTTATGGAGTCGAATTTGTGAGTCCTGTTGTAAGTGTTAGGGGTAAAGTTTCTCATATTAGGTGGTACCTAAGTTGTTGTATAATTTGCTTTACAATTATTATTAATTCTTGAGTGTCGTTTTATACGGAGTCAGTCTGCGTGTTGTCTTTATGTCTGTTAAGTAAGTTAGGTTTTCTAGTAAGTATGTTCTTGTGTTTTTTGGTTTTGGTTTTTCGAAGGCCAAGTTGTCTGTTAAGTGTGTTGTTGTACTGGTTTAGGTCTTGGTAAGTGACATTTTCTTGCTGGTTTGTCTGATTTGCCAGGAAATTTATTTTTTTGTAGTTCTCAATACACTTGACATCCCTTATAATTAGCATGGTGGTTGTCTTCGCATAAAACACATTTAACTTGATCCGATCTAGTCTTTCGAGGGCAATCTATTAATAAATACAGGGTGGGCCATAAGGGTGTTGGCGGTTTAAATATTCGATTAAAAAAAAACTACGAAACATAACACAAATATATTTGTATTGTTAAAAAGTAGAAGCATAGGAATTTTTAAGACTTAAAAATAATGTTGTCCAAATGGCTTCCCTCGGCTGCTTGGCACTCTTGGAACCGAAGTCTCAAATTTTGGAAAACTCGTTGAAAATTTGTTCTCGGTATTTTGTTACTTTCCTGAATAATATTCCTCTTCAGCTGCTCGAAATTGGTCGGATTATTCTCGTAAACTACCGATTTGAGGTAGCCCCATAGAAAATAATCGCATGGAGAGAGATCGGGGCTACGTGGGGGCCATTCAATATCCCCCCTTTTCGAGATGAGTTCTCCGGGAAAAACATTTTTCAGCAGCTCTATGGATACCTACCCTAGCCGTATGATTCTTGGACTATCTGAATCTTATAAGCCTTCAAATGCAGATCACGTTTCAAAATTCGTCGCAAAGTTGTTCTTTTGACGTCCAAAGACTGACTTCTCTTACGTGTTGACTGTTGCGGATTTCGCTGAACTGAAACACGAACACGCTCCACAATGTCGGCTGATCTTGCAGAAACTGGGCGACCACGAGCCGTAATTGGTACGGTTGAGCCGGTTGTTTCAAACATTCTGATCCATTTTCGTAACACATTGGCGCATTCAGGTAAGTAACAAAATACCGAGAACAACTTTTCAACGAGTTTTCCAAAATTTGCGACTTCGGTTCCAAGAGTGCCAAGCAGCCGAGGGAAGCCATTTGGACAACATTATTTTTAAGTCTTAAAAATTCCTATGCTTCTACTTTTTAACAATACAAATATATTTGTGTTATGTTTCGTAGTTTTTTTTAAATCGAATATTTAAACCGCCAACACCCTTATGGCCCACCCTGTATAATCTAAATTACTTTGGGTAAGCATGCACTTATGAAATTGCATTGAGAAAACCATGGGCCACGAGAAAAATTACGACCGTTGATTACTAGTTACCTTGCTACCACTACCACTACTACCACTACCAGGTTCCATACTTCACCAGCTCGATAACTTCAATTAAACTCGAACTTAGAACGGATTTTTTTCAAAGTTTTTAAGGAAGATACTTACCTAATAGCATAGGACCTAATGCTACAATTATCTGCCCTAGTCCTGTAGGTAGTTCGGTCAAGAGGATATACATGTATAGCTGTATCATCTTGTTTTCTTTTTAAATGTCTAAGTAGGTATGTAGGTAAGTAATCTCAATCTGAATCTGCAAAGAAACTACGCTTAAATTAATTCCTCACCCTTAAAAGTCTCCCTAAATTTCTTCAGTGTCTACGTGGTAACGGATACAAGAAACATAAGTCGTAACACGAATAAGTTAGATTCTTGGTAAGAACGAGCAGGAATCATCTCTTTGCCGTAAAGCGAAATTTCTATATCCTTACGTAACTTTATTAAATGATAACAGGAGATAACCGGCACCTCAGAATTAATTAATCCACTCAGAGATTGCATCTAAAAGCCCGCTGCCCCCGCGCACCCCCCTCCACCCGGGGTCGATCCGTTTCCAGCCACTTAAACTTCACGCGGCGCGCTCCTAGCTTCCGTTTTAATTACAAAATTAATTCAAAATGTAATTAAAGTTAACAATAAGGCAGCAAACAATTGAAGTTATTTATGTTAGTTTATGCTTTATGGCGAGTAGGTACTGAGCTACGTTGGAAATGCGATTTACTCAACAGCCGAGTTGAATATGCTGACTTCTATTGTTACGTCTTTAGCTGTACAGGCAATATAACACAAATAGCAGTCGGTGATAATATGTGAGACGGCTAATTAATATAATATCGATTTAGGTACATATTTGTGAGAATAAGCAAGCTGAAATACGGTCATATTAGCCGTAGAACTGATGACCGTTGGGGTAGACGTGTTCTTGAGTGGAGACCGCGAAACCGCAAACGTAAGGCCCTCAGGCAAGGTGGAGCGACGATCTTCGCAGGGTGGCGAGCTTTAAGAGAGGCCTATGTCCAGCAGTGGACTGCTGTAGGCTGATGATGATGATATGTATCTATCTATACCACATTACCTTCGTAGGTTTTTATCAATTAATAACGCCTTTAAAATACTTTACATTGTTCTTGCAAAAAACCACGTGATTCTGATTTTTAAGCTTGACGACCTGTACAAGTGATCAAGCTAAACCTTTATTTCAGTAAAGTATAAGGAGATGAGCCGCATCGAGGACTGATCCATTCAACGCTATACAGGCAATAAAGCTCTGTTGAAAAGCACTTAACAGGATTGATTCAGACCATTTACCATTCTATAAACAAACACAACCTTTCCATTATGGTAAATTATAAAACCTTTTAGCAAATCGAAATCGAAGAAAAAGGAGCGGTCTGCTTTGACGCTATTGGATATTATTATTTAAATAGGTTTGGTATCTAGCGCTGAATTCATTTAGTAGCTTTAAATTTAAGTACTCTGCGGAAAGTTTACAATTAACTTGGTAGGCATAACTTGATTGAATACCTAGTAGGTTGTATAATATGCAACAGCATAAAAGCTTTGAGTCCTTCTAAGTGATTTGCTTTTCTTTCAATTATTTTTTTTTAAAGTGGACTTAATTTTCAGCTGCAAAAACCCGAAATCATCACGCCTGCTATCCCGAAGAGGTTAGGGCAGAGGCATATTTCACCAGTTATGTTTAGGTAAGTCCCATGTAATAGGGGGCGACCCTCTTGCCATCAACCGGGCACAAATCTAGACTTCGGGCTGCTACTGAGAAATTCCTGAAGGAAAAACTCAATAACTATGCCCGACCTGAGAATCGAACAAAGGACCTCCTGCTCAGCAGTAGCGCTTGCGACCACTAGAGTAAGATACGTCAAGGTACTAAGTAGAACTACTAGACGTTATTTAAAAATCAATATCAAGAACCTAGGTACCTACTTATTTATGTTATTACAACAAGTACAAAAAGGAAGATTCGATATAGATTGTCTAAGTGCGGATTTCACTAATTAAACTAAACGCGATCAGCACTTCTAAACCGCGTTCAAGAGCTGTCAGTGTCGATATTCCAAAACAATTTTCACACTGACAGCTCTTTAACGCCGCTTAAGGCGAAAGCGCCAGGGTAGCCCGCGAAATTCAATTTTTTTTAGGTTTTTTGCAATTTTCTGGTCAGTATTAAGTTGTACGTTGATTAAAATATGATTCGCAGCCGTAACAAATATGTATTTACAGAATTATAATCATTAAAGTCATCAAAACAACTCTCTAAGACCATGTAATTCCCAAATGTCAAGATTTGATGAAATAGTCATTCTTGGGGATTACATGGTCTTAGAGAGTTGTGTTGATGACTTTAATGATTATAATTCTGTAAATACATATTTGTTACGGCCGCGAATCATATTTTAATCAACGTACAACTTAATACTGACCAGCAAACTGCAAAAAACCTAAAAAAAATGGAATTTCGCGGGCTACCCTGGCGCTTTCACCTTAAATGCGCAGAATGCGCTGTACGCGTTCAGTTTCATTGGTGAAATTCGCCGTAAGTGGAGCGACAAACCAGCCAAAATAACGCGACGAAAATTCGGCCTATGTCGTATGTAGGTATAAAAACATTGCAGGCGTAGGTAGGTAAGCATTATAATAATATATTGCGCGCCCCCTCACATGTTCCATAAATGTAAGTGACCAACAGCAATAATAAAATTTAAATGTGTATGACTGTAATGCTATGGCTACATTGTCGCAGTAACGCGAACTACACTTCGTGCGCTCTCTGTTGTACAGGGAGACGTTGAGCGGTGTGCAACACATGTGGGCGAGAGAGCATACGAAGTGTTGCGTTATCGCCACAATGTAGCCGTAGCTTAGTAAGCAAAGGGGGCGCGCATTTTTAAAAAGACGAACTAGGTAGAGATCTTTATGAGAGTGGGCATTTGACATGACATTCGTTTTGTCCATGTTCATTTTAAGAACCACTCTTTCGGAGGCTGTACTGAAGTCATCAAGCATTGTACGGTACTGAGGTCCTCCATAGTCTCAGCCATGACTACGATATCGTCGACAAACCGAGTGGGTGGTGAGATAGGTGAGATATGCACTCGCCATTGATGTTAATGCCAGACCCTTTCCAGTCCAGAACCTTGAAGATATCCTCCAGTGCAGTAGTGAACAGTTTCGGAGAGATAACGTCTCCCTGTCTCACACCTCGCTGCAGAAGGATAGGTTTCGAAGTCTGATCCTGGAGTCGGACTGACATAGTGGCGTTTTCGTACAGACACTTCAGCACCTCGATGTACCGATAATTGATCTGGCACCGTTGAAGAGACTGCAGCACAGCCCATGTCTCGATCGAATCAAAGGCTTTCTCGTAGTCCACAAACGCTAAGCAGAGAGGCTGTTTATACTCTTCGGTCTCCTGTATAACCTGTTGCAGCGTATATATGTGGTCTACGGTGCTAAAGCCTTTACGGAATCCGGCTTGTTCGGGAGGCTGGAAGTCGTCAAACCTACGCGCGAGACGGTTCGTGATGACTCTCGAAAACAGCTTGTAGACATGGCTCAGAAGTGAGATGGGCCTATAATTCTTAAGAAGGGCATTGTCGCCCTTCTTAAAGAAAAGTATCACCACACCTCTGTTCGATGCCTGTGGTGTTTTGCCCTCGAGTACCAATGACACAACCAAACAACTTCTGAAGGGCCTTAAGAACGGGTTTTACGCCGGGCCTTCAGGAGCTCGGCCTTAATTCCGTCATCACCGCCTTGTTGTTGTTGAGCTGCTTCAGAGCCATCCTAATCTCGTACAGGCTGACGTCCGGTATGTCTTCGGTATAGTGTCTTTGGAAAACTATTGAATTGATTTACATAAAATACCAACCTGTATTCCCCTTATTTCCCGACAGTTTACACAAAGATCTACGTTCTTAATATACCTATAGAGAGCAGAATCGCAATGTGTAATACACTGTCAATAAAAATTAACTTCAGAGGTTTGAAAAAATCGTCTACCTCTACCCAACAACGTCAAAATTAAAGATATTGCGATCAATTACGATTGACGCCATTGCCCCACTGGATTTCTCTAGTAACTAGTGTCGACATCTACAATATTTTCATGTAACTAAAAATTACTGCGCGCGAAACCTGCAACGCTAGAAGAATGTAGTAACACTAAACAAAATGTTATGTATGTGTAAAAACTATCCATGAACTTAAATGACTTTTTATTGTTTTATGTTGTACTTTTAAGTTAGTTATGAGTAGTATGTTTGTTTAGTGATTACGACTGAAAGACATGTATCCATGGTCAAGAATAAAGATTAAAAAATGTTATGTATGTCAGTGTCACTGTCAAACAGGCGTGATCCTGATCAGTTTGAAGTGTTTTAGTGAATTTTTATTTTATTAAGAACTAACAAATAATACGGCTATGAAGTAACGCTGTTATTTAAAAAAAAAAACTGTGCTGTGTGTCCTGTGTTATACACCGTCACAGTTGTTCAAGGTTAAACTGTATAAGATACCATGCCTTCTACCAGAAAGAAAGTTATCAAAACCGTGTACAAGGATGAGGATAGTGAAGCAGAAGACGGTGATTTTAGCGATTCGGGATCAGATGCGAAATTTTCTGCAGAAGCTGAATCTAGCTCTGAAGGAGAAGCTGGCTGCGTACCTTCATCTGGAGACGAGTTCGACAGGAAAAGCAAAGTTAAAGTAAGAGTTAAACGTACAAGAAAAATTAAGCCGCCCGCGAGAAAGCCGAAATTTGCGCAAACATTATTAAAAAAAATAAACAAACAAACGACTACCGGCGATGAAAATGACGATGAAATTCCCACAGAACTATTCTCCGTGAAAGACCTCACAGAGGCAGATAAATTACTGCCTTCTTTTCTTAATTTATCAGAAAGTGGTAAGTTTTTGTGGTACATGTTAGATAACAGGTCCCGACAGGTTTGAAGCTGTCGGCGCCACAGATATTACTATTTTGATTAAAATTTATGTTACCTATCATGTTTCAGACAGTAGCGATGATGAATCTCCAAAACTTTCGAAAAAAGCTACTATTACCTCAGATAAGCCTTCAGAACCTGACAAAGACTCAGGCAGTGATAATGATGTTAATATGGAATATAAAGATGTAAGTGTCTTTTCATTGAAAAGATCCTCTTTGTATTCTTTGAATTAGATAATTTTATAATTAATAAAAACTTTGTAGATGTTTCCTAAAGAAAAAATTTTTGACCTAGTAAGATATTTTTTTGTAAAAGATTTAAAAACCAGTGTTGCAGTAATTTTTCCTTTTTAAACTGTCATTTAAACTACTTGGTTAGGTCTATTTGTTCCGATGTATAGTCAACAAAAGAGATAAGTATGCAGGATCGTCGGATATAGTTGAAGTTTACTAAGAAACCGATAGATGTTCTCGAATAAAATTTAATTTTATGAATAGAAAACAAACAGCTCATTTATCAAATTAAATTTTAGTCTACAACATCTATTGGTTTCTTACTAAACTTCAACTATATCCAACGATCCTGCATACTTATCTCTTTTGTTGACTGTACATTTGAGTGGATAGGGCTACCTATAGAAAAAAAATTTGCTTGCATACGGTACCTATACACATGTGGAATATTTGAGTATTTTTTATTACTTGATATTATTTTAATTCTAGATTTTATTATAGTTTATATTTCAACCTTTTTATTCATCAAATAAAAACAAAGTATGGCACAGGGACAATTAGTATATTAAGTAGTGGTCAAGATTAAATTATTGAAATGATTATTTTTTGAATAGGTATGGTCAAATAACATCCAAGACAACAGTGAAGAAATTGCAAAAAAGACATTTTTGGAGC
This sequence comes from Oligia latruncula, assembly GCA_948474745.1. NCBI lineage: Eukaryota > Metazoa > Arthropoda > Insecta > Lepidoptera > Noctuidae > Oligia > Oligia latruncula. Next base: position 10,700,716 of record OX419688.1, read on the forward strand.
TTGAACAACACAAGTCCAAAGTTGAAGAGACTAAAGCCTCTCTTCAAAACTATACATTGAAAGTTAATTCAGAAAAAGAATCTGATGTTAAAGATCTGTTGGCAATGGGAGAAGAAGCAATACCTGAAGTACCAGAACTAGTTAAAGCTAAGAATAAAACCCAGTTTAGAAGAATGAAAGATGACAGTGACTCAGAGGAAATGGAAGACTGGGAGGAAGTTAAAGGTATGTCCCAAAATTCTAAATGGATCTGCTCCAACCTGTATGTAAATATTATACCGTAAACTGCCAAAACATTAAAAAAAATGATGCTTTACAATAAAACAGAAAAGTAATGTATATGTTGCTGTTCTACCATTACCTGAACAATCTGGATGGAGTGCTTTTTGTCTAAATTTTAAGATTTTTCAGAATCAAAACCGCTGTCTCAACAAGGCTTACAACTTTTTGTTGAATTCCCTGAGGCTGCATGCAGAAAGAGTAAAAAACTAGATGTTGAAATGATGATGAAAAGAAAAATGAATAGGGTTAAAAAAGAATATCAAGTTTACATGCATAAAGTACATGTTCTGTGTTGGTTAGGTCATGGCAATTTTGTGAGTGGAGTGTTGAATGATCAAGAGCTTATGGCAGCTGTATTATCTTTGGTCCCATCCAAAGAATGCTATCCTGGAGAGAGAGTTGACATGAAATATGTTGAACAGATTACAACTTGGTACAAAGATAAACTAACACTACTACAAGATAAAAATGAAAACAAGTTCAAACCAAAAGCTCCACCTCTTAAAATGATATTGTTAGAACAAATTAAAAAAAGAGTTGTAACAACTAAAAAATATTTAGTTTTTATATTTGTGACTATGCTAAGAGCACTCGGACTTCAATGTCGTGTCATGTTTAATTTTGTAACATTGCCTTTAAAACCACCGAGTTCTGAACTGTGTTCACTTTCTATAAAGGCGAAAAAAGAAAAGGCAGCCACTACTGATAAGCCTAAGTCACCAACAGTTAAGAAAGACCATAAAAATTGTGAAAATCGAAAGCAAAAGGCTGGTCCTTCCAATTCCAAAGTTAAAAAACAAAATATAGCCCAAGTAGATGGGAATGATGACAGTTTTTTGTACAGTGATGATGATAATATAATGCAAGTTGATGGAAATGATGATACTAGTGCCAAGAAAACCAGATCTGTAAAACGAGCAAAAGCAAATGAAAATAATACAGAGAAATCTGATAACGAAGAGGTATCACCGCCAAAAATAGCCAAAAAAAGAACCCGTCGCGCATCTCCCAAGCCAGCTACAAAAAAAGATGAAAACAAAATAGTTGATGGTAACAAACTGCCACAGAAAGGAAAAAATACAAAGGAAACTAAAATTGGAGATAGGGAAACCACAAAAAAAGCAACTGATATAAATCTTAAAGAGCCAACTAAAAGCTTAACTCGTGGACAAAAATCAAAAGCTGAAAGTAGTAATAATTTACCACAAACAAATGATAAAACTATTGATATCAATACTGCTACTAACACAGGCAGATTACAAAGGACTAGAAAAGGTTTATTGAACAACAATAATGAAAAAAAAATAAGTGTACCGAAAATATCTGTAACAGATGAGAATGCAGAGGATGTAGAAAGCAAATATTTTGAAGAGACGAAACCTGCTGCGAAATCCAGCCGGCTATCAAGAAAACGTTCACAAACTGCAAATCCTGATGGCTCACAGACTAATGACAAAGTAGAAGGCAAGGGCAAAGTGGTCAAAGCAAATACCAGAACAAAGAGTGCCCCTGGTACTGCTGTAGAAAAGAGCAAATATTTTGAAAGTCAGCCTAAAGAAACGACGTCTAAAAGATCGGTAAGACAAATAAAAAAAGAAATCAAACCTGAAGACAGCCAGAGAGTGAGTCATAGAGATCTTGCGAAAGCTAAGAAAGGGAAAGGTGATGTCACTGAAGATCTGGTAAATATTATCAAAAGTAGAGTTAAAGATGCTAAATTGGAAGCAAAGAAAGGTGTAGTGAAAGGTGAGTTGTCTAATACAATAAACTAAAGTATTTTATTTAGTTAGAACATTCTTTGATGACATATTATCATGTTGATGTCTCAGACTAAGGGTTGCTCAACAACTTTTTTGTCTCTGTCGCTGTCTCGCCGAGATTTGGACGATGCGCTTTTTTGTTAAATTTTCGGTTGAACGGCAACTGCCTAGCCGGAAACTTTTTTGTCGACGTGCGCGCACTTGCATTGTAACCAATAGACGGGCGACAGTGGCGTCCAAACCCGCAGACAAAAATGTCTCCCAGTTGTCGGGTATTTCATACAAATCCATAGACTTGATGTGAGAGACAAATTAGAATTATTATTAAACAATAAGGCCGTTTACACATTATCAGCGACACCGCGGCGGCGGCGGCGGTGCCGCTGCAGCTACAGCATAATGTGTAAACGGCCTAAGTGATGTTGTTTTCAGGCAAAACAAAGGAAGAATCCGACGAGGATAGTGATTATTTACCAGTAGAAGATCCTAAAAAACGCAACTCTGAGAGCGAAGACGAGTTCAAACCTACCAAAATTAGTCCCAAACCCGGTCCCAGCCGCCGCATAGACCGAAGAGTTCTGTCATCTGTCTCCAGTGATGAGCCCAAAAAGAACAGAATTGATGTGTGGTGTGAAATATTTGTTGAAGAGCTAGAACAATGGATTTCTGTAGACGTTATCAAAGGGAAAGTTCATTCTTCTGGTGATCTTTATGTACGTACTAGCTTTTGCTCGCGGCTTAGGTCGTGTAGAGGCCAAATTTCATCGAAATCCGTTCAGCCATTAAGGTGTGAAACTGTACCATACTGACCGACCGACTGAATCAGACAGAGATACTGACGCACTTATAAAATTAGTATGCATGCACAATATATTATGCTCTGATCGATTCAGTAACACATAGCCCCAAAATATCTTTCATCTAAATTCGTATTATCAAATAAGTGCTCATAGTACTCAAGTTAATTTTTCTACAGAATAGTGCCACTCACCCTGTGTGCTACATCGTCGGTTGGGATAACAACAACTACCTGAAGGATTTGACTCGTAAATATGTGCCGCACTGGAACACAGTGACTCGCAAGCTTCGCGCCGAAGCACCGTGGTGGAGCCAGGCCGTTCAACCCTGGCTAGGACCGAGGACTGCTAGGGATAGGGAAGAAGATGAATACTTGGACAGAATGCAGCTAGAAGCGCCTTTACCCAAGAGTATTGCTGAGTGAGTGACATCATAAGACTTCGTAAATTTTTGTTACATAGTGCTTCAAAATACTATCGAGAGTTAACACCTGTATTTTAAGTTTTTTCCTTAATCTGCGGCTCCTCAATCCGCAACTCCTCTCAAAATCAATCAAAGCATAGAAAAAAGTAAAAAGAGTACCTACATTTCAATTTTCAATACGTGTGGGGCCGCGGGCGCTACTTTCACGCCGTGCAGTACTTAAATCACACCATTTTATAGCACGTGTGACTTAAACGCTGACTTAAGTCACGCTTTTTTGTGTAAAAATGGGCTACTTATGTCATAGAATAGCGTGACTTAAATGCGGGCACAGAGTAACTAATAGTACTTAGTACAGAAGATCGACTCCTTTGATCTTGAAGAAAGCCGCTTTTATAATAGCCTACAAAATCACTTCGACGCCAACGCGCAAGTTAAATTGCACTTGATCGCCGCGCTTGAGAGTTGTTATTACTTTGTGTCCTTTCTCGTCCGCAACATACCAACGCCGCTTGACCGAGTACTAGGGCTGTCCGGAGAAAAATAAAATACGGTATATACCTTTTTATACTTTTATTGTATTTATGTGTAGTCTATCTACAGTTTTTCTCTTTCATGTAAGACACCTTACAAACCGAACGAAACGAAAACCTTACAAAAAATATTGCCTCAGCCCTTGGTCTATTTACTACTTTAAAGTACTTACCTACGTAATTGGGAAAATAAAAAAGTGAGTCCCTGTGGTCTACATAATCAAAATATTTAGATACAGTTTTTCCATGGTATCTGGTGTCTTACTAAGATCAAATTTAAATAGGTACTTTCCTACTTGATAAGTATGTATATTATAAAAGCTAAACCTGAGAACTACGTAAGTAAGTACCTAACTATAAAAAAGTAATTAAAAAAAATTAAACCGACTTCAAAAAGAAATTAACTCAAAATTATGAAATAACTTTAATTTCGGAAGTCGGTGTCTTGGGATCTGTATTTTAGTTTTATGCCACCGACTTCCGAAATTTTTTCCAAAATTTCATAATTTTGAGTTAATTTCTTTTTGAAGTCGGTTTAATTTTTTAAAATTACTTTTTATTTCGTAATTTTTAGTGGTGTTTTCCCTTTGACACTACACCCGTAGCTCGTATCAATAAGCCAGGCTGTCACACTTACACGTATTAGTCCATATCTTGAAAATTACTCACGAATTGAATTTGAATTGAATTGAAAAAATTAATCACGATCCGATTAATAGTTACGGAGATATGCGTGGACAAATATACATACATACGTCTATGAAATTTTGTATATTTGTTTGGAAGCCTTAGTAGATTGTCATATGTGAATATAATGCAATTCCAATAATATTACATTCATACTTGTCCAATTGATAACCTCCTTTTTTTTGAAGTCGGTAAGAATAGTAATAATAATTAATATTCTAAATACCTACGTAAATACACACACACATATTATATATTTATGAATAACAAATGTAAACATTTGGTAGGTAGGTTGCACGTCTACATGACGTACCAAATTACCAATTAGGTACGTCATGTAGACGTGCATTTCTTTACCTTTCGATGTCCTTTGGAAGTGAGAAAAACGTGAGGTTCGGATCCTTGTTATTATTTAAGCAGCCGAATACGATGCAATAAGCTTTTGCCTTCATTTTATCCTAAGCGATAAGCGACGAACGGACGACGCGTCGCGGCGCGTGAGTCAGGGCTCCCACACATAAACACGATACGACGTCGCGTCGTAAACGATGCGGCGTCGTTTCACGATACGACGTCGCGTCGTGGAAATCTACGATGAGCATCGTAAAAAAACACGACTTCGTAACGTAATGTGCCACACACGATACACGGCACGATGCCGTCGATAGAGTGGGGTGGTGTTTAAGTTCATTCCGAAAAATGGACCGCTCTAGACGCATTCTGCTTCTGCTGTTAATAGGAAGACGAAGAAAGTTTTGAATAAAGTTTGTTTTTTCTTGATTACTTAAAATTCTTGAAAACCAGGAAATAAATTTTCACACACCTCTTTCCATGCTGTTGTTTTTGCATTTTTATTCTTGTATTCTTTAGATGTTTTGTTCCATAGTACGCGACGCTGCTCGACTAGGGTAATTAAATGATCGACTTCAATACCATCCGTCATCCTTGAATTTCGAATAACAACTGCGCAGGATTGCATCGTGAGTTTCTAACGTCACGACGTCGTATCGTGCATCGACACGTTACGACGTCGTGTCGTAGATTTCCACGACGCGACGTCGTATCGTGAAACGACGCCGCATCGTTGTACGACGCCGCATCGTTGTACGACGCGACGTCGTATCGTGTTTATATGTGGGAGCCCTCAGTAGGTATCGAACTAACGTGCGACCCGGGCCGGCGCGCGGCATGCCCACTCAATTGGCCCGGCAAGTCGAGCCCGCCGCGTACTTGTAGCTTCATACCTAAATAAAATGCGGAGTGCGCCTGGCCTGGTGCGGGTTTAGGTCACATGAACAATGCTCCATATTTTTTTTATCGAGGTTAAAACTTAGATAAGTTATCTTTTGGCTTGTAAAAATCACGAATTATCTTAATTTAGTCTTTCTAAAATAAAAGCTAATGACCTGTTACTAATCCTATAGATACAAGAACCATCCACTGTACGCGTTGAAGAGACATCTACTGAAGTACGAAGCTCTGTACCCGGCCGATGCAGCCGTGCTTGGTTTCGTCCGAAACGAACCTGTGTATGCGCGGGAGTGTATATACACGTGCCGGTCCAGGGATACGTGGCTCAAGGAAGCTAAGGTCGTGAAACTAGGGGAGACACCGTACAAGATCGTTAAGGCACGTCCTAAGTGGGATAAGGTAAGTTATCTTCTGGGTAATCACCACTTATCTATATGATAACTGTTACATTCCTTTAATGGTGGCTGTTTGCCTGGGCAAAGGTCACCCAACAGGTCTCCCTTATACTTTTCTAGTTGATGTCTTTAACATTTACCTTCTCTGGCCAATATGTCAGGAACGAGTTCAAATCGCTGGTGTGACGGTTTGGACTAATTTCCAAGGCCTACCTCGGTGACGATGTGCAGACGATGCCCGTTTTCAGGTATCCATTGTGTGACGATCCTGGCCCATCTGTTCTGATGTATCCTATAAGTGTGACCCGCCCAGCCGCATTTTACTTCAGACTTATCGCCAACATCAGCGATGGCCTGCCTTGGAACCTATTATTATGTTGCCAATTCGATTGGATAGTTTTACCAAGACAAGTTCTTTTATTATATTTTCAGCTCTCAAATAAAGCGATAACTGATAAACCTTTGGAAGTATTTGGACCATGGCAAGTGCAAGAATACGAACCACCAACGGCAGAGAATGGCGTAGTGCCTCGCAATGCATATGGCAATGTAGAACTCTTCAAAGATTGTATGCTGCCTAAAAAAACTGTTCATATTAAATGTAAGTTATGTTTTATGATTTCTTCAATATGAACGATGTCTGCCAGCCTTTCAGAATGAAAGTAATGTCTGTGGGGTTATGATCATAACGCTTCAAACGTTAGTCTAATAAAATACTTGATGGCTACTTACTAATCATCACCCTCCTGCCCTCAGCCCAATTTGTTTAGGGTCAACGCATCACGTGTTTATCTTCCATACTTTATCTCTCTCTATCAGCCATATTCTCAGAGTTCACTGCCCTATAAGTCTTACTTATAGAATAATATGATTTTCCAGTACCCAATCTGATCAGAGTGGCCAAGAAGCTGAACATAGATTGTGCGCCTGCGATGACTGGGTTCGATTACAACGGCGGCTACTGCCACCCAGTGTACGACGGGTTCGTTGTGTGCGAAGAATTTGAAGAGATCATCACTGATGCATGGGTCAAGGTAAGAAATTATTACCGCTGTCCTGTTACCGCTGGCCCGGAACATAAAGGGCTAAGGAAGGAACACGGGTGGGTTTTAGTCAGTAAGAGTCTGACACTCCCTTCCGCTCCTCCCAGAGCAGAGGGGGTCATTTGATGCATTTCCCATCCGGAAAAAAAAAAAGCTAAGAAATAATCTTTGACATTATCTACTGCCCTATTACCCGACACGCGAAAGCAAAGACAGACTTGTTTTTTACGCGTATCTAGGCATCTGTTTCTTTTTATGTCGGTACTTTATACCCTCGAAGTATCGTATTGGCTGCATGGATTTAAATACATGAGTGCCTATCGACACCCCTTTATGTCCCGCGGTGGTAACAGGCCAGGATATTGTTTAAAGGGAATTCAAATTTTACACTTCATTATGCAATGTCTTGATAAAAATAGCGTTTTTTAAATTGTTTTTATTTTTAACTGCCGCTCAACTGTTGAAAAATCAAAATTTTATTTATAAGTAACAATAGAAATTCAATATTGTCTCATTAGCCACAGTTGAGCTACTACGGAAATTAAATCTTAAAATATTGCCTCTTTATTATTCAGGATCAAGAAGAACAAGAGCGCAAGGAAAGAGAAAAGATAGAAACAAGAGTTTATGGTAACTGGAGACGCCTGATCAGAGGGTTGGCGATTCGTGAACGTCTTAAGTGTAAATATGGGTTTGAGGAACCTAAAACACCAGAAACTATAAAAAAAACTAAAGGACCGAGATTGGTTGTGAAGAAAAAATCGTGAGAAAAGTATTACACTCTTTAATTATTTTAAGATTACAGCTAAATGCATGATAGTAATAATTATGTTAAAATACAAAATGCCCAATGATAAGTAACTGTAATACGATTACCTACTAGTTACATTGGAAATGAGAATTGTGTACATCATGTTTTGCATGAGAATAATAATAATACTACAATTTTTTAGAAAGATAAGATTGTTAATTAAATTTTAATTAATTATAATTTCATTTTGTTTTAGATTTTAAGTTGTTATTTTTACACTATTAACTTAAGATCAGTTCCCCCTACTACCTCATTTTTATAATCATCACAAGATACTCCGGTGATAGCGAATCTTTTTATAATAATTGTGATAAATCTAGCATCCTAAGGTTATTTTTCTGTTTAAGTATACAAAAACGACGGCCAATTTTTTATCTACCTCCGATTGTTTTATAATTACTACGATTTATTGATTTAAAAAAATTGTTTGTACTGTGCAATTTCAACAAATAAAATTTTATTTTCAATAAGTAATGCGTTTTATGTATGAACTCAACTTTTGAATATTTTGGATTCATAAAGAAAACACTAAATATCGTATATGTATTTAATAAAAATTATAACTTATACAAATTTGGTTTAATATAATAATAATTATGCAAAAAGCTGCTTTAATCTTTACATTATTCTCTTAATATGTTTTCGTTAGATATATATAGCAAAAGCTCCAAAAGCGTAATACACGTAGGTGTTCTGGTTAAAATTTACTGTAGCACAGCTTACGTGCATTAAGTAAATTACAAAATTATGTACAAAAATCTTTGGTGTATAAAAATATGTATAGACACTTCAGATCTTATACATTAAGATCTGGTCGGTCGAAACGATTACAATTATTTGCAATCTTATCCGCGTTTACAGGATAGTTTTTTGTTTTGCACGCACCTTCATATCACGATGTGATAAATATAAGGTACGTGTAATCACAATGCCATTAATTTTTTTTTGTTTTTTTTTTTACTTTCTGTTTAACAAATTATTTATACCTCTTATATACCTACATTAAGTCTATTACCTTATATACTACAATATTTTATAACGAAATATGTAAACTAAGGGCCCAGACACATTTTGTACCATCATCACAATTTGTACAATAATTTATGAAAGGAATGTAACCTTAATTTATACTTTCGTAACAAAATGTTTGTTCTCAAAGGCTCTATTACCATTTACTTTATTAGTCTCATTGAAAGTAGGTATCAACCATTATTAAAGCCAGTTTAATACATGGTATGATAGTCCGTCAAGCTAGGTAGCAATTAGCAATATACAGTAGATTAGATTCCTTTCATGCTACCATTATAACAAAATGGTTCCTATAAAGACCAGCTTCATAGTAATTTTTTTTATGCCATGGTTAATGTGCCTGCGCCCATACCGAATCCTACACCCTTAGGACCATAGTTCCTGCCGTAACAACTTCGGCAGTAAATTTCTCCGTTAGGTCCGTCGTTTAAGTTGGTGGAATCCTGAAACAAAATAAATGAAAATCAGTGGAGAAAGAATTACGTAAGTATCAAAAATACCCGAATAATGCATAACCTCACGCATAATTTGAAGTAGGATAGAGAAATGTAATGCGAATTCATTAGCCAGCACCCTACCCCACAACATTTTACACATCATACGAACACACAACACTACACGCGCTTTGAATATGCAAAAATATAATAAAATTACTATCCAACTGCCTCGTTGTTCTAGTCGTGGTCACAAGCGCTACTACTGAGTATGATGTCCTGGGTTGGATTTCAAAGTCTGGCAAAGTTTTATTGGGTTTTCCCAACAGATTATTACTCGGTAGCAGCCGGAGTCGGGATTTGTGCCCGGATGATGGCATTAGCTAATCTATAACGAATCTATAGGGCCTACCCTATAGGACTTAAACTGGCGCAATGTGGGTGTACTATACATGCGCCTCTGCCTAATCCTTCTGGGAATATAAGCGTAATGTTATATAAGATAACATCACGTTTAGAATCATTTTTCAAATTACTGGCTGGCAATAGTCAAAATAAAACTTCTCAATTTTAAAAGCCAGCTACCCAAACACATTATTAAAAAATATAAAATGGTGCGTTCCAGACCCTCAATTCATGTTTCATACAAAGTTATGCATTACAAGTTGTTTATTTATTCTTATACACGTGAAAAGAAAAGGATAGTTTCCAGAAATTGTAAACAATACGTCAACACGTCATACATAAATGTCAGGAAAGGAATAATGTCCTAAAAAATGTCATCACACGTCAGTGAATTGAGTGAATGGATTGAAGAATACGAAATGGTAAAAAAATAACGAGTAATTGTTTTGTTTTGTACGAAAACTTCTAGACATAAGTGATATTGAAGATGTTTTCAACAGCGCTGCTCGTGTGTTTTGCTACACTCTTTATACATATTAGCAATGCCGAGTTTACGACCGAAGATTGTGCTTCTCTTGGATTCATCAAAGCTAACCTGTTATGTTCCTCTTGTGATCAATTGAAAGATTTCGGTTTAGAGCAACTTACATCTCACTGTAAGGAATGCTGTCATCAAGATGAAACTGCTCCGAAAGATAAGAAATATGCTCGTGCTATACTAGAAGTTTGCACGTGTAAGTTCCCGGCTTATCCTCAAATTCAAGCGTTTGTGAAGAGTGACAGGCCGGCTAAGTTCCCTAATCTACAAATCAAATACGTTCGAGGCCTAGACCCGATCATCAAATTGCTGGATAAGGATGGCATTGTTAAGGACACAGTGGCTATAGAAAAGTGGAACACAGACTCTGTGGAGGAATTTTTAAAGACTCATCTTGATAAAGAAGAAGATGATGAACACGACTATTTAAAAACTAACAAAATTTAATTATAACATTAAATGTGTTTACTTAGTAATGGCCTTTGTATTTTTTTTATTGGACCTTCCTATTATGAATAAAGTCTAGAACAGGTACTTACAAGAGATCTATGGCAATCCGCACATGAGAAGCACCGTTTGTGCCATGTGCCATACTTGGAGTTTTTCTGTTCAGCTGCGTAGACTGGGAATCCACAACGTGGGCAACCCTGGCCCTTAGCTGCCTTCTGGCCAGTGAATGGCATCTGTTCCATGCTGTAAAATTACATTGCACTTAGTTTCTGACCACCATGTCAAGTCAATTTAAAAGCTAGGATTAACTGATGTATTATTACTTACAAATGAATTTGCTTTGGGTCATAATTCTATATAATCGAACACTAACTATAAAATTGCAAAAAAAAAGAAGAATATCCAAAGGAGTAAGTCTGTGGAGCGGGCCACAGAGAAAGGACAGGATGCAGACGCAGTATCCCTTTTATGTATCTTCATACAAAATGGTTTTAAACGTGATCTGGCACAAAACATACAGAAAGTACAAGGCGCAAGCGCGTCGCTTTTCTATCTGCATACTATTGCCATGTCTGCTTCCCGTCCTCGTCTCAGTCCCTTCTGTGTGGCCCGCGCCTAACATTGAGCAATGGGCGAAGAAACTAAAACTTTCTAAAATGCAAGATATTTTGCTCATACTCTATAACATAATACACCACAGAGTACTTTTTGATAGACATAATACACATACCTACTTATTATGTAATAATTATATTATATACTTACTATGTAATGGCAGGCTCTGCGTCACAAGACACGAGGGTTGGGGCGTGGCCAAATCCGAACCCTTTGGGTCCGAAGAGCTTAGCGTAGCAGGCACGGCAGTGGATCTCCTTGTCGGGGCCGTCGCAAGCCAGCATCGAGTCCAGAGGCCGGTGGCACTCCGCACAGTTGAAACATTTCTTATGCCACATCTATAAGCAAATAATATGATAACCATAAATATAGCAGAACATAAACTACCTACTAAGTACTATTTTTTGCTTTAGCTTAGCTTTTTATCTACATATATGGTATCTATACTTATATAAAGAGAAAAAAACTGATTTTTGGTGTTTGTATGTTTGTTACACTTACACGCTAAAACGGCTGAATAAATTGAGATAAAATGTGGCACATGAATAGACCATGACCTGGATTAGGACAGGATACTTTTTATCCCGATATTTCTACGGGATCGAGACTTATGCGGGTGAAAGCGCGGGGTGCATCTAGTACCTACATAATAAAAAGTATTCTATTAATGGCCGCCCACATAGATATATGAAAGCATTTCTATGGCCGCCCACCTTTCAATACAACGTCATCAATCATCATCATTCTGCCTAGCCTTTTCCCAACTATGTTGGGGTCGACTTCCAGTCTAATCTGAACCGGATGCAGCTGAATTTTAGAAGAATTGGCTGCCTATCTGACCTCGACAACCCAGTTACTAATTGTATGGTTATAATTTTTTTGGCCCGTAAGAAAGCGACCTTCCAGCTTATCAGCCAGATTCCTCAGAATCGAGATTCGTACCTTAATTAGGAACGGCGTTTTACACACAAAAATAGTCTAAGCTAGTACCCATCTGGCATCTGTACTGAGCGATAGACGTATGAGCAAGTTCGCGCAACTGACCTTTTTCGGCCATGTTTCCGTGTCACTGACTCTGGCAAAGCCACCATCAGGGATTTTAATTTTGATAATACAAAAAATTTGTCGCTAATTAGTCGAAATTTGTCGCCAAAGAATAGATCCAATATCCTATGGTACTTATACTGGTTGTCACATTGCTCGACCATCCCATTATAATCCCACTGCAATTAATTGTAATAGCGACTAACATAAGCTTAAAAAAAGTCGGGTATCAAAACTTACCGTGCCCTTAGCCAGTTGTTGTTCAGCGGCGAAGACCATTCCACCGCAACGCGGGCAGCCCTGGCCTTTGGGTGCCTTGATGGACGTGGTATCGGGGTTGTAATAAGGACGGTTGGCGGAAATCTCCTCCTCGCTGTAAAAGAACATTACAATAATATAGAGAAATCTATCTACCTTTTCTCCATTTCATAGCAATTAACATTAAAAATGTGAGTCAGGAAATCCATTGTAAAAAAAATTACCTCAAGCCATCTGTCTGCAGGAAGCCGGAGCCGCAGGCAAAACCGTAGCCGTGAGGTCCCCATTTCTTGCCGTAGCAAGTCTTGCAGTAAACTTCTGACTCAGGTCCGTCGCAAGCGATTATCGAGTCCAAAGTCTTCGTGCAGTCGCGGCACTTGAAGCACTTACGATGCCATTCGCGGCCCTTGGCCAGCACAAGCTCAGCAGCAAACACAACACCTCCACATCTGGGACAACCTTTACCGGGGGGCGCTTGGATTGCAGCGGTATTGATTACTGTGGTCTTTGGTGCTTGCTCACTGTAAAACAAATGAAATGCTCGGTCTAAAGAGCTTGCAGCTATACAATGTGGGTAAGTACTTTACAATAGCTATGTTAGGTAAGTATTACAGAATAACGCTACAAGATTTATACATGCCAAAGGTATCAATGTTGTGGTCGTTATGATGATGATACTTATGTGTAGGTATGAAATTCTCGATAAATATTGTCTAGGTATTTACAGCTGGTTCTGTTTCTTACTTCAAATATTTTACCTATCCTATCAAATAGATACCTAACTACCAGAAAACACAGCAGTATCCTATCTGGGTACGTGATTTATGTAGGTATCTACCTACATAATAATATATTACCTATACCTAGGTAAATAGAAAACAAACAATTAATAGTCTTCAGTCTGTCTACCTGCTTTCTTGCGCTGTTACTTCTGCATTAGGTACTTTTAAAAGTATGGTCAATACATAATAATATCAGGTGGCTAACCAGCCTAAATACATGTTGCATGCGACTGTAAAAGGTATTTAGATTACCAAACGTCAGTTAGTTGGCTGGCTATCGCTTTAGTTCTCGTCAACCTTAACGGAACGTTGCCCACCAAGCAAGAATTCAACGTTGCAATCTGTGATATAATTGTGTGGCAATTAGATTGGTGTCATGATGCTCCCGGTTTAGCAGTAGACCTATTAATGAAGATGTTAAGCAAATCTGCCACAGATTACATGGTGAAAGCTCAAAACGTGTGGCTGGTCTCGACGATATTAAAATTAGTCCGATCGAGAGCAGAGAGCGCGTTCTATTTTCACATTGGCACGTTGCCATCTCTTGTTTGTATTATAAGCTGTTTTTATGAAAGTGACTATGCGATGGAAATAACCTAAACCTGTCATGTAACCTGAGAAGTATACGTAATGTTACCGAAGCTTCTGGCGAAAATAACTTGCGCAAAGTGAAACATGATTGTGGGGTTGAGCAATGAATGTTATGAACGATGATTTTTCGAACACTTGGGAAAAAAGTAAAATCGAATTTGCTAAAGCAGTCTATAAGCAAATAGGGTTATTAGATGTTTCGGTTAATCATGAAAACTAGGGACTTTACAGTCTTATAGACTGTCCTTTGGGATCCATCAGGGTTTTTTTTGAAACTCTAATAAGTTATTATACCTTTGCCATTCCAAGTCCTTAATATCACACATAAGACCCAGGCTTGACATTCCCCCATGTCCTACACCTCTTGGACCAAATCTTTGTGCGTAGCATCCTACAGCAAAAGCAAAGCGTTATTATTGCATCTGTAGAGCACACAGCGATCCACGCTCAAACATTTTGTGTTTGAATAATATAATATGATGTTTTGATACATTGTGTCAAAAGCTGTGCCCTCGCCAGATAAGTCACACGACCGATCCTCAAGCGGTTCTTACCCATTGGCGCAAGGGTCACTCTGCAAGACACCAGCTCCTCCTCCGTAACCATATCCCTTAGGACCAAACTTCTTCCCATAACAAACTACAGAGAAAAACATTCAATTAAAACCACGAAAACAAAAAAGGAAATGATCATGCATCACAGATAATAGAGTTTGTAATCACTCACAATATTATTTAGAGCATATAGGGACACTATGGACTTGGTAATACTTGTTGTTTATGAATATTTTTATGTAAACTTAGGTTTTATATAGATTATGGGAAATGAGGAGAAAAACCAACCTTTGCAGTAAATGTCTTTGTCTGGGGCCTCGCAACAGTTTGTAGAGTCCAGACCTTTTAAGCACTCTCCGCATTTGAAGCACTCCCTGTGCCACCCCTGGACATACAGTGAATAATGAGGATACATCAGAGCATGCAGGGAACATAGTAGCCTAGAGGATCACTCACGTTATTACAATGATACATGATGTTATGGCACATACAACATATTTACGGGTGGGACATTTAATTGACACGTGGTACATAATTAATCGTACAGATACCTCTACAGTAAATGTCACCATCTGGCCCATCACAATGCATCATTGAATCAAGGGTCCTGTTGCAATTTAAGCATTTGAAGCATCGCCTGTGATAGCCCTACGGCACAACATTTTAGTTATATTTATATTTGCGTAACTAGCATATAAATCATATTGGATATAGATACAATTAGAAGGATTAAGTGAGTATTTTTTTTTACTTTCAAGCATCTAAAAGCAGCGCAAGCTTCCAAATAAAGGCATTTGAATGTACTGAATCGCACTTAAATTACATTTAATTTATTGTAAGAAGATCTATAGAATCTTACCCGTCCTCTAGCTAACATCTGCTCGGCGGCATATACGTAGCCGCCGCATCGTGGGCATCCTTGTCCAGGCGGCGCTTTGGCGATTTTACGTGGCTCCATACAAGCTCCGTTAGTCCTTACGCCGTTCCTGTATACATGCCGCAAATCAATAAATGCTCAACAATGTTCAGACCAAGCAACAGGTGACAGAAGAATAGTTAAAAGCCTCTCAGGCACCGGAAGACTCCGTGCCTCTACATTCTAGTATCGGCCACACGGATCGCGGCTAAGCAGTAGATGCCGGCGGCGCACCTCCGCCGTAATGGGAGAAGGTAAGGGCTCCCGGCCGCCCGCTCCGCATCGGCCTCGCTAAGCACTACACGATATATCGACATAGAGGGCGCTTTCCTTATCCCATCACATGTATTTACTATGAGTTAAAGCTAAGACGGAAGCGTTAGCTGAGGGTTAGACAGAGTGTGAGTAGCGAGGAAAGTTATTCAACATAAGATCGTCTCGATGCATGCCATCTAGGTGCGTCTGGAGCGTTGCTAAGCCAAGGCTACAAATTGGTTTCTCACCGTGGCTCCTTCGTGTGGGGGCACGCCCCGTTGGGGAGGAAGGGATCGACAGGGCAGGAGCGCGCTCGAGCCGGCGCGCGCCCGGCTGCGCACCGCGGGCGCGCGCTCGCCTCGACCGCGCTCACGTAAATATTACTAACTCAGGGTTGGTAGTCGACTGTTTTTATTTATTTGTGTTCTTTATAAATAATAAATATTACCGATGAACAAATTAAATTAAGCGATAGCGAATAAATAATCCTAACTAGAGTAATTTAAAGTACAGTAAGGCGTGCGTTCGCGAGGCTTCGCTGGAGGGCCGAGATGTGTGTCGGCGACCCGCAAGTTCTGCTGGACGGCTGCTCGCTCAATTCCTGTTGCGACATAAACGGAGACTGGTCATGCACGTGTCAGGCGGCGCGTAATGTACAGCCAGCGCGCGCTTACTACTGTATAGTATGAGTATATGTACACGCGGTTAATGTGGTTACGCACGGGCCCGGAGGCCGGCCGTTCGGTGCGGCCTTAGATAAGGAAAGGCCCTCAGTGGCGCGGGCGGCGGGAGATCTAAAAGGGATGGTACTTACGCATTCTCAGCCTTCAGGTGGTCACCAGTGTCCATGGACAGGCAGCCAGCACCACCGCCAAAGCCGTAACCTTTTGGTCCGAATTTGCGTGCGTGGCACATTTTGCAGTACAGTTCACCTTCGTGATCTGAGGAGTTGGTGGAGTCCAGCAACTTCTGGCACAGACCTGGATAACATAAACATTGAACATAACTTCTGCGTCGCACTTTAGTTATAAGGTTGCAGTTATAATAATGAGAGACTAAATTGTATAATCACATTATAAATTTTGAAAATAGGTAGGTTTATCTTAGCTTTGTTTATCATAGTTACCTACTTATGTTATTGCAATGGTGATTGGTGAAGCCCCATTGTGCTGGGCTACCTACTTGGCAAAGTTATTCATGAGTGTTGTTGGTACCTATGTATCAGAATGTTCTGATGAGTCTTATGTGGTATGTACCACATAAGACTTGAAACAATAATAGCCATTCAAGTAAATAAACACCTATTGGAAAAATATGGAAAATTTTGAAAACATCTGATTTGAATTCATTTTTATCATAGGTTAAATTTAATAATAATACCTACGTAACATAGGAATAGAGTCTTTACAGTCTTCGTTATTTCCTTCTTACGGGAATAAAACGAACAATATAATAAGTTATAATCTAAATAACTTCAGTTTCTCTGTCATGTTGATGCCATCATCTCATCTCATCTAACAAATAGTTAAGTTCAGTCATTAATTTAAATATAATTTTTCAATTGCTTTTGCAACTAGGTAGAGACATACAAACTAAAACCCTTTAGGCAAAATGTAGCCTTTTAAAATTATTTTTTTAAATTCTTCGATGATAAGTGTCAACTGATACAGTAGGTAGTCTTATCAGCTTCATTTATTTCTAGAACATCACCAATCCATATGCTTAGTATATTATTTTATTATATTTTATGTAAACTATGTAAACGTACATATTGTTCATCAACTTACCGCACTTGAAGCACATTTTGTGCCATTTGAGTCCTCCGGCGACTCTCTCCTCTGCTGCGTATACTGATTTGCCGCATTTTGGGCACTTAGGGTTATCTGCTGGTTTGAAAGGCATTGTGCTCGCTTAACTTATCCTGAAACAAGATATTTCTACTTCAAACAATAAGTCACATAAACCACAAACAGGACCGGGACTACGGGCAGGTGGCTTGAAACTTGGCTTCACAACTGTGGCGATGAAATTCCAAATACACTTTTGAAATCACCATTAGGTAATCCGTTCTGGTTCTCTAAGATCCACTTATCACTATTTATGTAGTAACACATGTAGTTAACACGTTAAAATATTATTCGGATACGTTGTCAACTTTTATTCTAAATGCAACAGCCGTTGGCCGGAGTCCAAGTCGCCTGCACCACTTCAATCTCATCTGAACGGACACTTTATTGCTCAACAAGCACGTATATCGGGTGGGTTCCTGCGAATGCAACGAACGCGCGGATGAAAGAATGTAGCGAAATATGGAACGTTGGGCGGGCGGCGCGTGGGCCGATGCGCCTGCGCTCCTAATTTGGGGCGTTCAGGTAAAGTTACGTCGCTGGAGCGTGCCGATGCAACTCTAATAATAGTTTCACATAGAGAAGACTACTATGTTTCACTCGCGGTTAGGTTATATTATGCAATAAGATTAGGTTAAATGTCACTTTCACTGGAATAAGGACCTGTTCGTAGAAGTCGCTGCGGGATGAAGCTCCCGGACGCGTATACAGTTCAGGGCGTAGATGCCAAGACTGCGGTGCGCGAAGTTCGAATGATGCGCGAGGGCAGCGGGCGACCGTAGTCTATGCGCGAGTTGCACACGGCCCCAGTGGGGGGAGGAGGGGACGAGCGCCGCCTTCGCCTGCGCTACACCCTCAGCTGCCCCACGCACAACCCTCAAGTACCTACGGGTGCCCTACTTCTTCCTATACTTCTTCACTATTTTGGGTCCCTATAGATATTTTGATCTTCATTTTCGAAACAAAATGTAGTACCTATGTAGTGATGGGTAGGTCTAGGTATAGGCCCATTTTAATATTTTCTAAAAAGATTCAACGAAAATTCTTTGGTTATGTAGGTTAGGTATGCTATGAATCGCTGCTATGAAGTTTATTCATTAGGTACCTACCTATATAAAACTGAGTAAAACCTATAAGTTCTTTACCTCTGTTATTATCGACGGCACCTACTAACTAAAACTTGTATTGTAGTTTTTCAAAATAAATTTGGTAATTTTTATAATGGTACATACTTGCTAAATTTGACCAAAACTAGGTAGCTTAAGTAGCTTGGGTCAGAAACTTTGCCGGTCAACATTGTTGCCCAATCTGACAAATAAATTATCCTTCTGGTATACCTACAATGTAAATAGAAACACAACTAAGTAAGTCCCTGCGATGCTCAATGGCATGGTTAATAATAAATAGATAGATATGTATGTATTTACAAAAAAATCTTAAATTTTCAGTTTTAGTACCAACCCATAAATTCTGTATCCATGAATGACCTTAATAATTCTTTTCAAATATTTCCGTAACCATAATTTATAGTTTACCTACATTCAATCATTTTATACATTTCATTGGAGAAACATTTCAGTGGCTGCATTCATGAGTGATTTTATTTAGATCGGTTTTGTGTCATCGTTTTCTGGTATGTATGACCATGCAAACTGGTTACATACAGTGGTATAAATTATAGCCCTTCCTTTTAAATCTAGTGTGGTTTGAAAGGCAGGGTCTTTATTTTATTTTTCAGAAGTAAGGACAAGCTTGTGCGAATCATTGTGCTAGATCTTTTCAATGATCATTCTAGAAAGTAGATACATGTTCTTTGGTGATTTACAAACGGAACATATTATGTTTTCGTATACATTTTCTACATTGCTCATAGTGTCATAGTAAAATAAATAGATCTTGGCACACCTTAAACGGTAAAAAAATGACGAGTCAAATTTCAGATGGGTGTCAGAAATCTGTTCCGTAAATAAGGGAATCAGTGACTAATCACTAGTAGGTACTTTCATCATCGTCAGAGAAAGTCTCGCTTATGTATCTATAAAATCCATAGATACTCGTTTGTCATACCTACATGGTGACAAAACATCAAAGGGCAACAGCCCAACAACATTCATTGCGTTGGTAGAATCACTTGAAACACGTGTACCTACCTAAAGAGCACTCGATAGATACGGACCTATAATTGTATGAATCATCATACAATTATAGGTACATTTGTTATCAAACAAATGTACCAACTTTATTATATGTATTATATATGACTATTTTTATTATTATTTTGGTTTTTAAATTTAATTTTCTCAGGTTAGTACCTGGTATTTTCAGAATCTCACGGGTGTGAACCAAGGTGAGATTCTGTCCTTATTTTAAGAAGGTAAATTGCTCTGTACTTCAGTGAAATTATTGTCCAAGTCTAGTTGTAAAAATTTTCTTACTATGCGGCAAGTGTTTAATATGGCAGCTTTTTGTAGTGTTATGTATGTGTATTTAGATAGATTTAGTGCATTAAAACTATTGAATATTTGTTTCGGGATAACACCTGTTGTTGATATTACTATTGGGACTATAGTGACTCTATTCATTTTCCAAACTTTGGTAATTTCCTCTTGTAATTCTGTGTACTTCCTGATTTTTTCTGTGATAGTTTTTTTGAATGTTATTAGTATTTGGGACTGCTATATCTATTATAAATGTGTGTTTGCTTACTTTATCAACTAGTGTTATATCAGGTCTGTTGTTGTATATGGTGTGGTCTGTAATTATAGTGCGGTCATAGTATATTTTGTAGAATTGGTTTTCTAATACAGCTCTAGGCGTGTACTTGTAATATGGTGTGTAGGGATCCTGCATGAGTTTAAGTTTAGTTGCGAGTTTTTGGTGTATAATATTAACAATTTGAATAAGTCTATGCGTATAGTCGTTTTGGGTTAGAGTGATACAAGCTCCTGTGATATGTTGTATTGTTTCAGGTTTGCTGTGACATTTTCTGCATAAATCATTTCTTACTGTACTATCTTTTATTATGCATTTTCTATAATTTTTCGTATTAATGACTTGATCTTGAATGGCTAACATAAACCTTTCTGTTTCAGGGAACAGTTCACTTAGCTCAAGCCATTTGTTGGAAGCCTCTTTATCTATGTATGTTTGGTATAAATCGTTGGGATGTCTCCCATGCAGTTCCTTTTGCCTCCACTTCCTGTGTATCTCTTCTATATGTCTCGCTTTATCTACTGTCTCAATATTGCTGTCATCGCTAAGGTTCAATGGTGTATATTGTTGGTCTATCTCTATAATTGTTTTGTGTAATTGACTGTTGAATTATAAACACAAAAAATAAACAAAAATCATAAACCGGCCAGGTGGGATGACGATCTGCGAAAGACTGCAGGCAGTTGCTGGATGCGTCAAGCTGAAGACAGGGCGCTATGGCGCTCATTAGGGGAGGCCTATGTCCAGCAGTGGACTGCTATAGGCTGGTGATGATGATAAACTATTATTATCTAACTATAACCTATCATATAAACTATCATTACTATTATTTACATAGGTCCTGTAGGTATATATTGTATATTTAGATTTTATTTTTACAGATATCAGAATACCTATGTAACTTTATCCTACCACTTATCGATCATCCTTGTAGGGATAGGGAAATATGGCAATATTGTTAACCTATCTTTGATTTATTAATTTGCTTCTACTACATTAAATTATTACTTATTTAATATTATTAGCCTGTGATGTCCCACTGTAGAGCAAAGGCCTCCCTACTCTCTTTCCACTTCTCTCTGTTCAAAGCTGCTAAGGACCCCCTGGTCCTTAGCAGCTTTGGCTTAAAAAGGCCACTGTGGCAGAATCATAAAAGGATAACATTATGAATCATACCTAATGGACAGTTAACTGTTAAGTTAATCGTATCAAATCTCATTGGTGAAGGATTTTTCAGTTATTTTTTTTGTCTGTGCTAAAATACCATCAATCAATCCAATCTCCATGATCCAATCCAAATCCAATCGTAATCTCTTTGATTATACCTACGTAGTGCACCGAAAAAAAGAAAAACAAGGACTGTCTTCGCCATATTATGATTCGTAATGATATTGTATATCCTTTTATGATTCCGCCAAAGTGGAATTTTAGGCCCCCAGTTCTTGTTGAAGGAGTTCAGCTCATTATTACTTATTTAAACACATAAAATACATTTAGGCACTAAACTATATTACCACTTTGAAATATTAACAAATTAAAAATATTGTCAGCGTGCAACTATTAACAATGTGTAATTGCTATTGACTTGCTGTCAAGAAACGATTAATGGTACCTACACTAACTTTTTCTTGTTACCCACAGCATTTGTAAGAAAAATATTTGCGCATCTACTTCTACTGCTTAGGTACTAGGTTATTTACGAGTACCTACCGTTCTTCATAAGTTTGTGTAACGAGTACTTAATAGGATTACCTTTTATTTCTCATGTTAAGTAAATTGTATTCTTTTTTTTGAGAAATAAATGTCTTAAACCATACTATTCCAATTCCAATCACCTGAATCTGACCATTTGATAGTTTGATTCACAATGCGACCTCCGTGTATAGTGTATAGGGTACTATTTAGTTATTCTATAGGTGTACTGATACCATAGGTGACACAGACATGACGATAATGATTTTGGTTTGCCAGTTTAACAGATTTTCAGATTTCTGACGTTGGACGAAACGTGCACTAGGCTGACTAGACAACGTAGGTATCTAATACCTAAATAATTATTGGCTACGTATACATCATTTGCCAATTACGATGTTCAGTTCCATGTTGTATTATAATAAATATTGTGTAATTATGATATAAAGTACCTACTTATCTATATTTTATGAACTCGACTCGCCCATAGAATTTGATATACCTACCTATAATATAAGATTGCTATACTAATTTATAACTGTATTGCATGCCGCTGCTTGCAGATTCTGCGCTGATTGATAATATTTTGCATTTGCATAATTTTAGATAATTTACGTGGGGACCTACCTAGTGTGGGTAGGTAATCGTAAATTATAAGTTGGAGGGTAATATACATCTATGTTAAACATGCTTTCCTGAAAAGAAAATGCTTCTGCACGCATAAATTATTCCCGGCGAAGTAATACTGTAACCAGAGATTAAATAGTGACCGAAACACTAGTTAAAATAACGTTTGGCATAAGTGTTTGTGTTGAGTTAATAGTTGATTAATTGCAGCAAGTTATGACAGGGTGCCAACCTGCCAACCGATTGCCTAACACGTACCTGCAATATTAACCTCGGTCGTTTCTTGTACCTACATTATGAATGCAAAGCAGTACACATTTCAATTAAAAATATAAACAACAATCTACCACCACACTGTCTATTTATTCCAGCACGCGTGGCATGACCACCATAGAAACAACGACAAAACCCGTCCGTATTCTTCCGTCGACAAAACCCGTTTCTATGGTGGTAATGCTACGCATGCAGCTGCAGGTAGGTAGGTATTTACAACAAAATAAAATAAAGATGCATTTTACATAAAACGAAAACTGCTATTTTGAATCTTGCGACCAGCACACCTGATACAGTGCCCATCGAGTTCTATTTTTGGGCTGGCTTTCAGTGTAAACCGTTCAACCAGACACCGCTAAAATTTTGCAACCTAACTCTTGCTCGTTTTTTGGCCAGAGAATTAGCATTGCCATTCAACGTGGCAATACTGCCAGTCTTCTGGATACGTTTCCGGATGTCAGCGATGTGGAGAAGAACTTCGGCTCCTAAGTGTACTTTTGTTTTTCTATTTATATGAATAGTTAGTTAATCATTTAGTTTAATACCTAGAGTAAATATGTATGAAGTAAGTTATATAACAATTGTAAATAAGCACTATTAATGTCTCTTGTGTGTGTACTCTCGATTCGACTGACCACAAATCAATCGCTCCGTTAGATCAGTATTTACTCAAACTTTAGGGTTTCTCTTACTATTCATATCATCAGTGTTCAGCAATTAAGAATCTAACATGAGACCTAACAACAGCTGCTACCTATTCTGTAAAAAGATCACCGTGATAACTTGGGCCAAGTGAGCTTAAAGTGAGCTGTCATTCCACCTGATGCTAGGGATTGACACTATTGACAGCACACTTTAAGCTTACTCCGCCTAAGTTTTCACGGTGAGATTTTTACAGAATAGCATTACAGGTCAACAGTCAAACCTAACAACAACTATCCTGTAGGACTAGGTAATCGAATTGGAGATTGCGAAAGTTTTTACGACAAAATAATGAGTGTCCATTATACGCTTGATTACACCTGTCTGGAATAACAAAGATTTAGACGAAAATACCAGCTACTATGTCAATGATATATGAACTCGTAGAAACATTCCGAATCGGGCATCATAGGACATAAATATATAAAAGTGAATCATGAATTTGGCAAGCAACAACTGTCCATAACAACGTCGGCAATGAGTGAGGGCCGCGCGAACGAACAAAGTGCTAATATTGAAGTGTAAACAGATGGACGAACATCGTGGAGAGACTCTGAGCACGGTGAGCACGGTGAGCACGGTGAGCAGTGTGGAGTTGCGCACAGTGCACAGTGGCACCCTCACCGCGTACTCATAGCGACAGAAATAACAACAAATATACCCACTGTTTCTTATGTTTACAATAATTAGTCCAGTAGCGTGTCACATTGTGGCATAGGTAATACCTACTCCTCCTGCCAACTTGCACTCGCACCTGTCCATCTATTAATATTTTTTCATAAAAATAACTTTGATCAAAATTAAACTCCTGTGCAATGATTTAATCCTCACGTGTTAATGAATAATTGTATTGTTTATAGATTATGACATCATTGGGGATATCTATCGATCATTGCGGTGTGCGAGACCATTGACGTATTTGGAAACGCATCAAGATTTATATTTGGGTAAACATAAACAAACTCTTAAATTTTCTGATGTTTCTGGTAAACAGCATGTGTGTGAACTGTGAAGGAATACATAATTATGAAATAAGCTTCGCTACACGTTTTAGTTCCCTACAAAGGTATTAGGCAATTTTAGCTGTGCATAGTATAATTTGTAGAGTCACTCAAAAACAGTAGCAGTTTTACCAGCAGGCTGAGTAGGCTTGAGCCTAGGGCGGCAGCCTGCCTTATTAGTCGTACATGATTGAGCATTGCTTGGCTCAGAAATATACCCAAAAACTATGTCCTGTGCAATTTCAACCAAAATGTTGGATTGAAACAATAAACTGGGAACTAAGAATTGTAGAGGTAATGGTAGCAAACATTAAGCACCCCTTAATTGGAAAATTAGTAAATCCGCCGCTGCTCAGAAACCCTGCAAGCTTTTGCAAGATGCCATGAATTAATATAATAACAAAACAGAATGATTTAGGTGTATTAATTAATCGTCGAATATCTTAACGACGCGTCGTTAAGATATTGAATAAATTATATAAATATATATTTGAAATAAATGCTTTGAGTTTGATACATCAATTGATTTTACTTAGCCTTGAAAATGGCTTATTTACGATAGAGTACTTTATTACGGAAATGTACGTGGAGCTCCTTCACCAAATCTATTTCCTGTTTAATACCGAGATGAAAATCTATATGGAAGAATATCTTATCAATCTTCAAGTAGTTTCAGGCACTTTGTTATGAGAGTTACAAGAATAGTCACCATATCTTGCTTATTTAGGTACTGTGCTTGGCGCCGCTCGAACATTTGAACTTCCCTATCCTTCCTAAAGGAGTGGGTGTAAAAGCATTTATGTAGGTATGTAGACATTTATTCCATACTATTACTAACATTGTTCCGTTTGTCTCGTCCAAAATAACCGTGTATTTTGTTTCTTTCTACGAATAAGTAGATAGATAGTCAGTAGGTACCTTCCGACTAAGGAAGTTCATAATGATTCGTTCATGGTCCTGACCATATATACGACGGTGAGGGTCAGTGCATTACAATCGACCATATGTTGCATGATACCAGTTTATGACGTAAGAGATCTCTTGGTAACGCTATTCTTAATCTAACGCGTATTTATTATTTATATGACTGGATATCACAAATCATATTTTTTGTTTCTGTCTGCGCCAGAATTTTCTACATTTTATTTTAAAGAACTGATGGTACAGTTCTTTTGACGCAGGTCAAGAGTTACATAATATTTGAAACATAAGTCTGAGAACATCGCTATTTTTGCACTGAATTTTATCACGAGCGAAGCGACATAAATTTTATGGCCGTGAAATGCTCTCCGAAAAATTTCTTACGTGAAAATTCTACGTTGGCACGTTTTCAAACCTGTCCGTATCTCGATCGCACCCCCTAGCCCCTTTGTGACTCGTCATGGTTTATCGAGTGAGTTAAACACCTGTCCAACAACGTAATTAGGTACTTCAGAATATTTACAATGACAGATCTTAATTGCCTTACAAATGCCTATGGATTGAATGGAAAGGTTACTATCTCTGTTCACTAATTAACCTCAGACGCCAGAGAGAAAATTCCGAGAAAATTAATCTATAATGTGGTTTCTTCGCAACAACAATAAGTTTTTCTTTTGATCATCACCTGTTACATTTTCTGACACAAAGGTCGATCTCGATCAATCGATGAGTACCCATGTTATTGTTCAAAACATTTTTTTATAAGCGGAGTAAAGTTTTAACAAGTAGGAATGTTATGGATCCGGGATTGTATAACATTCAGGTGTTTATGAGTCAATCGGCAGTGGCAGGTGTGGTGGCTCTCCGCTCTCCATGGAGCGTGTGGGCGAGGGACGCTAAAATAAAATGGAAGCCGCAAGCACCTCGCGAGTGTTACTCATGAAACAGAAGTCATCGCCGGCCGAGCATTACTCATGCTGCTGCCGTGGGCAGCCGCACTCCCACGCAAGAGCAAAATTTCATAGGTACGAACAGTTTTAGACGTTACTTCTGCTGAAACACAATCTTAACAATCAGTTTGCCTGTGCCCGAGAGATCGCGTCTAAGACTATAGTTATACGTTGTGTGCTTATGTTATTATTTCTTTACATTCCTAGCTAATGGAAGCTTTAATTGTTTTAATAAATCAATATGGCACAATTCACTAAAAGTTAATCATTTGGTCAAATAAACCTACTCGTATAAGTACCTACTGTACCTAGAATATTTACAGTTTACAGTAAACATAAACAATAGTTAAAACAATTAAATGTCTGAAAACAAATTCTTGGTCAATAAATCGTGTAGAACATAAACAACGAATTAATTACATTGTCAAGTAAGTATTTTCACTTTCATTCGGAGTTTCTGTTTGTTTTTCAGTTGCACGCAACCTTTTGCTGTTTCTTGTCTCATCATTCGTATCTAGACCAAGAGTTATTTTGTATTTAGGTAAAACTATTTTTAAAGATTCGCTAACTGTGATACTTACTAAATTTAAATATTTGGGACATTAGTTGTTACCGAGTTCTATATTTAAAAGCATTCACAGACAGATTGGTGGCGCGGTATGTAAACAACTTCAAAGAACGCTAGGTACTTGGTTACGTCAGCAAGTTAGTGCTTATTGCAAGATGCAGTTGTTTCTCAGAGATGAAGTGAATACGGATAAATAGGTAGCAGTTGATAGACTCAAGCATATGAGTTCATAAACCTAGGCACATGGAACACGTGTTAGTTTAGACCAGGTCCTATCTAGCAAATCTGTCAATTCCTCGACTTATTGACTGACTTCCAACTGCATGCCTGCTGATTTTTTTTTTAAGGAAAAGAAAATCGGTGAGAACTGATCAAAGAGTTTTCACAGACAGGGATTGTGTTTAGTGATATTAATTAATAATTAGATATGCATTAGGATATGGCACGTAATTCAGTTAAATACACTTCAGAATTTTCATTAAAAAATTAAAGCACGTATTTTATAATTTTTCTAATTTTATTTTATTATTTTTGTATAAATCACCCATATTTATTTATATTACCTATACTTGGTAAACTATCTATCGCTAAGAAAAGTATGTAAGTAAGTAGTAGTAATGTTTAAAGTTTAATAATATTTGCAAATAAGTATAGTACCCATAGTAGTAGCCAAATCTCTTTTTCAAAACTGAAACTGTACTTAATTTATTATGCGTGGACGCATAAATTTCTTTCAGCGAACTAGAATAATAACCTACTTGGCAGATACAGTGTTACAAATGAAAAGGCATTACATTACAGCATAATGATCTAGATCTACACTCTTTTCAAGATCAAACCTCAAATTTATTAAATCTAAAAAAATGCTCTTTCCACCTAGTGAGAATATCGTATGGTAGTTGGCACGTGAAAATGTCGTACAAGCTTTTAAATTACTTTTTATTTATATACCTACACCGCATTATATGATAAGATGTATTCGATAGCATCATCTTTTCTAATACCTCAAGGTGAAACTATCAATTTATTAAAACATAAAGTTGTTAGAAAAACAAAGGTCAACTAAATAGGAATCGGCATTTTTGAAAAATAATTTTCAGAAAACCGACAGAGCTGTCTATTTTGCACGAGTGTGTATTTATTAATAAACGGATCCATTGACAACTTCAATCAATTCAGACTTAAAATGTGATTGCGGAACAGCGTTGACTCCGTAATGCTCTAATTTATCAGTTTGTAAACACATAAATTCATGTAATAATCTAACAGAAGCCCACCTCAATAATTCCCTTTGTGTGGCGACGCGCGACGTTGCTATGCGCGGGTAGTGGAATTTACAACTGATAAAACAGCTATTTTTGTCTACTCATCTACTAGAATAGAATATTCCGCAACAAACATTTCCTGACTGTGGCAACATAAGATTCCCAGTTTATTTTAATGTGCATTAGGGATTAGTTTCTAATGTTATTTATGGTTTTAATTAATATGGTGAGGCGAAAATTACCTTTGTTTTATTTTGCGGGAATGTGGTAACCTAATAGGGGAGCATTAGCCGACTTTCAGAATCTCCTGTTAGAATTGGAGTAAGAAAAGAAACGAAAAAGTTTGTTTCCTGTATCGTCTGAAAAGCTGTGCGCGGACGCAGCATGGACGCGCCTGCCGACCGACTCTATTTCGGTCGACAGAACGCGCGGGCGGTGCCTCGCCGCGCTGGAGTCCGATCGCTTCTCGGAAAATCCAGATTATAAAACACATCGCGTAATTCGGTAAGAATACAGGCTAATATAATTAAACTTCAGACAAGAATACATTTTAGTACTTTAATTAACACTGCTTTGATGCTCAACTCTCAATACCTATTCGGCTAATTTCCTACGCCCATCCTCAAGAACCTACAAATATTCTAAGAGCATCAGAAATCATTTATATCACATATCTATTGCATGGGGAAATTCAGCTCACTCGCTGCCGCCAACAAATCAGGATTATGTTATCGAACTTGTTATTCTCCCGTTTTGGTAGAGCAGTCTATTTCAGTCCAAGTAGACCGCGCAATAAAATGGAATGGCTCTCAATCCACCCGGAATTTTCCGATGTTGTAATCATAACATAATATTAGAAATGTATAGATTTCTTTCAGATCGATCGCCGTCATGGAAAGTTCTCTGGTTCACCGAGAATCTGGGAGCAGACGGGTTCGTTGACAGCACCTGGTGACGCAGCTGGATGCCTGCCGAGTGCGTCATATCCAAAATTTGACTTAACCATTAGACAAATAGCTAAACTATTTGTGTAGGAACCTGAGCCAACAATACCTTACTCACACTGGTGATTTCATTGTGGCCGCCAGGTAAAGTGCGAAAGACGTGCATTAAAACTCTCATGAAACTGAAACTGATTTCTTCTTTGTAACTG
Organism: Oligia latruncula; assembly: GCA_948474745.1. Taxonomy (NCBI): domain Eukaryota; kingdom Metazoa; phylum Arthropoda; class Insecta; order Lepidoptera; family Noctuidae; genus Oligia; species Oligia latruncula. The sequence goes on from OX419688.1 coordinate 10,730,281, forward strand.
CTCAAAATAGTCTCCTACATAAACTCGAATCATGTACCTACACAATTAAAATCTGTTTCAGTCTTCGATCAATAATACTATTATTTGATCAAAGGTTTCAGTAGATAAATGTTGCTAATTGGCCAACAAACATTTTATAATTTATTGGTCCAGTATTATTTTATTTTCGGTTTATAAATACTTATTAGTAGGGTAATAGAAAATTCTGGCAATTAGTTCAGGACATCAAAGCCGAATGGATGCCAATATCAATGAAATATAATGTTTTTGTTTTTCAAGAAATTATAAAACTCACAGAGAAAGAATTACTTAGGGAGTTTGGTATTGTGGGAAAACATTGTTTTATTTTATTTCCTTACCCATTTGTAAATGTAGATAACTTTCATAACATGTATGAGTAAGTAAGTATTTGGTTATTTAATCTACTACATTATTTATGTACTCAGTGTACTGTAGTAAATCGCATGCCGAAGTTTTTAGCGCTTATTATTAAGTAACAGTAAATTACCCAATACCTCATAATTTTCTAATTTAATCATCAACAATGCAAGTGTGAATTGATTAATATTTTTTCAATAAACTACATTTTACTTGATCCTAAGGGATAATTCCGTAACACACGATTTAGTTTGTGATTGAAACCGTGTTACGCAATTAGGATGCTGTAACTTGATATTTGAAAGTTTCCTCGTTATAATCAACAACTCCTGTGAGTCATAGGACTGTTGAAACATAACCATTTCTGTTACATATGGGTCAGGCCGTAGATTTTGCCACATTAGATGTAACTTAACTCTCCGCTACATTTAAAAAAAAAAAGTATAAGACTTATACGTTTGTCAATCACAGCATCGTATTTCATATGAAGTGGTGAGCCGCGGCCACTAAACATATTTGATTATGTTCATAAACTTAGAAAATTATATGACATTTTTCTACAAAAAGTGACGAAATTTTCATTAGAAACGTGAATCCGCTTTGGTAAGGGTGCACTTACGCCATCAGCAAAATATTTTTTTTAATAAGTTTTGGTAATCTGTTTGATTTAACGTTATAAAATAATAGTTAGCTAGCCGTGTTTTTAATATCGGGTGGTGTTTCCTAAGAAAGTACATTAATTTTCACACATTTTTTTAAAACTAAAGAAAGTGAATTCTTTGCGCTACTTCTATTGCGCACCTATTATCTGCCCATTTTGTGGTGTTAAGACATTAGCAGGATTTGTATCTGAGTAGTGGCAATACTAAAGTAACTTTCTCTAGGGTCATTACGGCGTTGGCGGCCATATTTTCTTCAGTCAGATGTCAACTTCGTTCCAAGTAAAAAGTGTCACATTTTTCGAGGAGTGCATTTTTATATATATATTATTATTGTTATTGCGCATGATTTAATAGGCTGTGTGTGATGTTTTAAAGGCTAAATTAACCTGAGAAAATAGCTTATTATCAAGTTATTATAGATTTTATTTGCGCCACGGTTACGCAGAAACTACATTATGTCACTTTGCGATACCAGAGTGGCGTAGAATTTGCGCCACTTTTTACGCTATCGAATAATGGTACATGCACATTAGAGATTACTTGATATTGATTATGATGATTTTTCACTTTGTTTTTATTTATTCATTTCATATAATTTAAGAAATGAATAAATAAAAACAGTAAAAAAAAAAGAAATTTAATTTATTTTTTTTATTTTTTAACAACCTCGCAGTTACTCTAAAAAATATTATTTTTTATTATCTTCATAAATGTTTAAAATATTTTTTGCAATGAAATTACTTACCTACACTATGTAGGCTACACATACACATCAGGTGTGCGCACACCTTAAATTTTGCGTTACTATTTTACGTCACTTTGCGCGACCGACTTATAGAAGATTTTGCGTCACCTTTGCGCTATTTGTGGCAAAATCTACGGCCTGACCCTTAGAGGTACTATCCGAATATATAATTAATACTATAAATATAAATGTTACTTCACATGCATTAGTCGGAATTAATATTACTTATTATAATATACTACTCATCCCCCCCCCCTTCTCTACTACTTATGCTTCTATTTATGTCTCTAATTTATATGGTGTTACATATTATAGAGTATTCTATTCTTGTCTGTAAATTAACACTGATAAGTCTATTGCACTTTGTGTATAATCGAATTCCATTGATTATTTAGTAGTAAGTTTCTAGAGTAAACGCATGAAAAGGTGATACTCAGTGCATTTTAATCGGAGAGCAACCTCAGCACCCTAATTGTGACTATCAATCTCAATCTGAATAATTTTGAAGGATATTGCTAATCCATTGCTTCGTATGTTCGAAAAATGTGTCTGCTCAACAACGTAAATAACGCAATGAATGTTGTTGAACTTTCAAAATGAAACCCATTGCTACTAATAGTGTGTTACGCAATTACCTCGCTGGAGTCTAGAATCCCGGTTGACGGCAATACTCGTAGGCTCGCCCACTTTTATATGGAACTTAAACATAACTGGCGAAATGTGGGTGTACAGTGCTCTACAGCGCATATGCTGTGTATTTTACAGCAAAAAAAATGCTTTTTCCAAGGTGAGCTCTGGATCTGCTAAAGCTGAAGAGCTGGTTAATATCTACATCATTGTTGTGTGTAAATATATAAGTATCTATAGTAACATAGTAAGTATAAACATCTCGTACTCAACCGATTCCCAGAATACTCCTAACCTACCAAACAAATGATTACTGTATCGGAGCCAGAAATAATTTAAAATGAAAACAAAAGCAGTGCTGAAAGAGACAAATGTTATTGGATATACCAGAAAATATAGTTGTCGTTTTATACATTACTAGCTTCTGCCCGCGACTTCGTCCGCGTGAAATTTCACCCTCTCAGGGGTGGAAGTTCGAAACACCCTTTCTTAGTGGTTACCTACTCTTCACAAAGAACACGCCCTGTGCTCTTTGTGAAGAGAAGGTTCCAAATTTCATGTCTCTAGGACCACCGGTTTAGGCTGTGCGTTGATATATCAGTCAGGCAGGACTTGGAATTTTATTACATACAACTGATACAACGTGGTGCTACAACGGCGACATTAATTTAACACACGGGTAGGTTGTTTCTCTCCTATTTCCTCCTCCAATATTGGACCAATTTAAAAGATATTTCATAAACTGAATAAAAAGGATATATACTGTGTAACTATGTTTTTCTTTTTTCATTGATAGTTGTCAAATTTGTACGATGAAAACGCGAAACCGTATACGTGTGTTAAATTTATGTCGCCATTAAAGCGCCAAGCTGTAGGTATATAGATTCATTGTTGCTCTTTTCCTTGTAGACTCTATTTAGATAGATTGTGACACATTAGTGCGCTAAGTAGTGTAGGCATTAGTAATTAACAAAACAAAAACTTTTAGGAAAGCAAGAAAATGCAAAGAACATAAAATAGGCATGCCTATAACCAGCTGTGGATCATTCAGGGTGAAAACTGCTACAGGGTGGAGACTGCGGCGTTTTGAAATCATATGACTAATGTTTTCAAGGAAAATGACGGATTAATTTTATCGTGGAAAAGTCACAACTTATAATAGGTAAAAAATATTAAACAAGGGGTTCACTTAGAAAAACTTAGGAATCTCATTACCCACTATAATACAATAATAACACAGATATAGAAAATATTTTGTTGTCTGATAAAATTTTTGTATTTCAATTTTGTTACTAGCACAGCAAGTAAATAAAAGTCCTCCAGACCGTATTTCGGCCACGGAGGCCAATCTCAATGGAGACTAGCCTTCGGCGCGGGAGATATTATAGTGCACAAGTGTGCGCGCAGACACAGGTGCACTCCCTCTTCCCTCACTCTCATAGTCCGATGGGAGGGCAATCCGACACGACCGGAGAGAGATCAGGCGCAGGAGCTTAACGTCCTTTCCGAGGCACGGAAAAACTCTGTAACACTTTGCCCGACCCGGGAATCGAACCCAGGACCCCACGCTCAGCAGTCGTGTTTGCGACCACGAGACCAACGGGGCTTATACGTAATGTGAATTAGTAACACCATAATGGATCAAGGTCTGAATTAAAGTACCTACCTATTTTTTTTAATTAATTTATCGACAGTGGGTAACAAGTTTTTTTTTAAGTAAAGAAGGCCTGAGTGCAGTGTGTGAACAATAAGACATTCAACAGTAGTAATAATAGTAAGTATTTCGACCTAAATATATGAAATCACGCCTAGAAATCTCTGAAGGGTTAGGCAGACGTGTACCCTAGTACACCCACATTTCGCCAGTAATAAGTCCCATGTAATAGGGGGCGAGCTTGCCATTGTTGGTTTTAGTTTTGCACCAAGCATTCAGTGCGCTCAGAAGATCACTCTAACTAGGCCTGGATAGTTGCATGTCCCTAAGGTCCCAGGTACCTATTTAGTATGTCTTATAGAAACATCGTCAGAGCGTCAAAGTTAACAGCTTATTTTATGTTAGGGTCAATTTTGTATTTACGTACATTACTTAAATACCAACCTTTATAAAAGTATTTTATAAAAAAATATATAAACATCCGAATTGAGAACCTCCTCTTTTTTGAAGTCAGTTATAAAGGTTTATTATAATAAACCGAGATGAATTAGGACTAGATCACACAAATATCAAAATTGCGGAAGTATAGAACAAATTAATAATGTATTTATTATGTATGCTGTAAATTCTACTCACCATTCACTTTTCAGTCTTTCAGTTCCTCGTGGCGCTATCTATCGCAAAAGGACGTAAACTACATGGAAAGCCGGAGCCCTATACGCTGGTTGCTCCATCTGGCGAAATTAAATGAAACTAAGAAACTACGCACGCACGTTGACGCCATCTGGTGTAGGAGCAGCAGACAACGGTGCGGAAGGCTCCGCAGCCGCTCTCCGACTGAGCCTTCGCTGAAACGAATGGCGAATTCGAGAACCATGGAAACCTATTTTCAGGTTTTGGCCTCGTTACCCGTTACGACGCTGGTTGGTCGTAATTCTCGTTAGTCGTTACGTTCACTGTTTTTGCACACGGCCGTCAGACGCCGCCGCTGTTCTTTGTCGCTGCGGACTATTTTCGTCTTAGCGGCGTTAGTCGTTAGTGTAACGACGCAACATGCCTTTATATAGCTCACTGGGTCGTCGTTCTAATTTTGCATTCGGTTTTAATTTCGAACATTAATTATGTTACCTACCAATTCTCTCCGAAATCTTACATTAATGTTTGGTGTTAAATAGGTACTCACAAAAAATACTTTAATTAGGTATTTTTGAAAATTAATATTTTATCTATGTTTTTAATTAGCTTTAATTGTTTTTAATTAGCTTCTGCTGAGTAAACCTCGTTGAAAAAATCCTGGAGGGTGACATGAACATTGACATGTGCGATAAATGATGTCTCAAACACAGACTACAATATAGTGCAGGGTGAGACCCTGCACTATATTGTAGTCTAAAAACGATACTTTTAACACTTGGAAAAACGAAGTCACTTTTTTATCCCTTATTTCTATAATCCACGACACAAATAATAATAAGAAGGTATTTTATTAGTTACTATTAACTTAACACAGTATTGTAGTCACACACTTTTTTGTTATTTCTTTAGTAATATCGTCACAAACGTCAATTCACAGCAAATCTTACATTATCAAAAGAAAATAGTGTGAGAGCCAGGGCTAACGGGGTCAATGACACGTAGACAAGTAGCGTATTTTATTAGAAACCAGTCTCAAGGCAAATGCCATTAAATTGAAGGAAAATCATTTCATTCACGACTGCCGATTTGAAACTAGCAATAAATACGAACGACTTCTTCTGTGGACTTCTGCTGTGGCGTCACATTAAGATTGATAATAAAGATGAATTAGTCAATACAAACGTTATTGTGTTCAATTCTTTCCTTCCTTCTGCAGCTATTATGCCTTATTTTTCTAACTATATTCCAAAACCCTAACCTCACTGGTTTGCCTATATTGAATGAGAAAGCTGGGGTGACGTCTCAATTAACGAAGTTTTTGTGGCAGCTAAATTAAGACTGGGAACTTTGATTGCAGCTATTAAGAGTATGAGATAGAATTATTCTATCACATATGAGGAATCTGAAGTTAAAATTATGCACATAACATTTGAACCTAGAATTTAAATCATAATGTGGCATCGCAGCTGAAGTAAAAACGTCAACTTACTTTTGGAGGGCACTGTAGACTGTAGATTACTGTAATTACTTAGGTTAGTAACCTATTGTTGTTTGTTATTTATTGTATGGTGTTTTCCGAGGCCTCGTTAAGGTTTAGGTAATTTTCCAGAAAAAATTCCCATGCATTTATAGAAATTAAATGGGTTGAAAAGTTTCATTGTAATAGTGTCCACATATCTAAACAGATGGCAGCATTTCACACTTTAGAGCAAAGAGAATTGGTTATTATCGTCGTTGCGTTAGAGAGCGATATTATTTTAATTTCTAAACGGCGGGCTCTTTCTAGAGTCTTGAAAATGAATTATTAAGCAAATTTAGACCTTACGTCAGGGCCGTGTCATAGTCTGTTCATATAACTATCAAAGTATGAATTTGTGGTTGGAATATATGGTCAATTTAAGTTGGTAGTCAATTTGCTAAACAATTAAATTCTCTGACTTTACAAACTTTCTACTCAATTGCTCTCTATCTTTTCTTGCAACGTACTGACGGTTCGCCAGCTTTTCATTATGCACCATGTTTACCTACAATGTTGACAATATTAACAAGAGACGGGATTATATACCTAGTATGCATATTGCATATGCAACCTCAAAACATGTCTTAGGTCCATTTAAAAAAACTAAGTATCTATCAAATTGAACTTAAATATTTACTAACAATCGATTACATACATACATACATACATAATCAGCCTATAATGTTCCCATCACTGCTGGGACACAGGCCTCCTCTCGGTGAGAGGGAGCGGGCCGTAATCCACCACGCGGGCCCAGTGCGGGTTGGCAGATGCCACATGTCTTCGAATTTTTGGTTCTAGGACATGCCGGTTTCCTCACGATGTTTTCCTTCACCGTTTTGAGAGCAGTGGTGATGAAATAATTTACACAAAGTAAAGCGCCTGTCTGGGTTCGAACCTACGACCTACAACTCGTCGTAAGTCGCGGCCGTTACCACTGGGCCACCACTGCTCTCTGCACAATCGATTACGCACAAACAAAAACAAATTTTAATTAAAACCTAAGTTTTAATTTAGTGATTACTTTGTACTCGTTGTTAAATTATTACATTAAGTAGGTACCACGGTAGGTACCTATGTAATGTATGCATTTTCTAGCCAGAAGTACCGGTTCAACGTAGTTCAAGCAAATTAGCAACTGTGCTCTATTTTATTTTAAATGTGTCCCTTTTATAAATAAACTATTTTATTTTATTTTCATAATTTTTTATAAGTTCGATGAACTAGTGTCATGTCCAAAAGTCATAATTTTGTCATATAAGGAAGATGACTGGTGCTAAAATGAGAAAATTTTATAATCATAATGTTGACAAGACTTTCCTGCCGATTAGCAGAATGATGCTCTGCTGCCTTGTGAAGCGGCCTTGAAGTCTTGCTGTTCCCAATCCCGTAGGCAGCCACAGGTGTATAATTGTGCCTATACAATGGTGTATTTAAAAAAAAACATTGTCCGATCCGCGAGGGTGTTGTTAGGTATCGTGCTAAGAGGATATATGAGGTAATATCCTGAAAAAAAAACCCGCAATTTGTAATCCTCGCAACTTAATTTTACCTACTTATTTTATCTACATGGGGCGCGGGGGCTGTCGTGAAGCGGGTGTCAAAAAGTCATAACGTAAGACCTCGGTTTAAAATATGCTAGTTTTTAATTAAATTGGGGTAGATAATTTAGTGAATTTTAAATAGCAATAGCTTTTTTATTTTTAAATCAAATTTTTTATTACTTTTTGAGAATGTTATTTCAGTATAAACATACCTACATGTGCCCTTTTCGGATCTGGCAGGGTTTTTTTGGAACTTGTTTGTTATAATATTGTATTCCTAGCTGTTAACAAACGGAAGGAAATCGCTCTATAAAAATGAATATTTCAACCTGACAGCTGTCGTACCACAAAGTAGGTACCTAAATAGGCCGGGGTTCAAACCTGGATGAGGCTGGCACAGGATCGTGGGGATTGGCACAAGAAAAGAGAGGTCTGTGCAGTGGGTGAAGTCGGGCTGTGGATGATGATGATGAGAGCAAGTGTCTAATATTCATGTTAACAAATGGCCAGTGGGCCACTTCAGCCCTAGAAAGAGAAAGAGAAAGCGAAAGAGCTACAAGTAATGGGGAGAGGCCATTGCCCAGCAGTGGCATGATGCAGGCTATTCATGTCTGATTTATTTAAAAAAAAAATAACTACTGTTTCAAACAAGGGACATGTATCTCAGGATCCCAATCTACCGTTTTAGATTTACTACCATTTTTGAAGTCAGTATCAGCTACCTACTGCCGCAGTTTAACAAAATTCTTGCCCCGTTCGGTTTTCCTTTTGTTTTCATTGTAGGTAGATGAAACTTTTATTTTCTTTTGACTGTACTTACCTGTCAAAAAGAGTAAACTTACATAATGTGGCTATGACAGAGATTAAAACAGAAGACGAACTTGCAGGGGATCGAGAAAGCGGGGTGGAGGGGGGTTCAGTCATAGTTTCAGCAGTGTCTATCAATAATATAATTGATCGAAATAAATTAGTTTATGCTTCAATCTATTATGTACCGATAGACAGTCCGCGAACATTATTCCGTAATTTCTCAATATAAGTAGGAAAAACAGAAAACAAATGACTGCTTATTAAAACAATGGTCATGGTCATTTAAAAGTTTTCGTAATAAAACTTAAGTGACAGTTAGAAACATTTAATAAAAGTTAATGATGTAAAGTGTGCAGCTGTTGACATTCCTGGCGAATCTCCAATGTACCTATGTATGTATTTGCAATCATCATGAAACAACTTTTTTTACAATAAACCACATGTTTCAATGAATAACTTGCTTAATTTTGCTAACTTTCAAAACCTTTCAGATTATGAAAGTTCTCTGTTTATCGTAAACAGTTTAAACAACTGTCGGATCAGTGTTACACTAAGTACGTATATGAAGTCGGTCGAAGACAGCATTCCGCTTAATGTCAGGCACTTTTGGTCGCACATCTCTAACCACAGGCGAAGTTCCGGTCTTCCAGCTAACATGTACTACAAAAATATATCATCTAATTGCCCTGGCGAGATAAGTTTACTGTTTTCCACATTCTTTAACTCTGTGTACGAGCCTTCAACCTTCGACCCTAAGAGCTGGATACCTCCCGATCCCATCCTTGATGAGACTGTATTCCCCATATTTTTCTCAAAAATTGTGACGTGCTTAAGTCACTGTTAGTCATCATTGTTGTCCTTGAATCTAAATAAAGGGCCTGGTCCAGATGGTCTCCCACCTACATTCTTTAAGCATATAATGGCACAACAAATCTGTATTCCGCTTCATATCTTGTTCAACAAATGTTTAAGTGAAGGGGTATTTCCATGCACATGGAAAAGAGCCTTTGTTACTCCCATCTACAAAAGTGGAGGTAAAGCCAACATTGAAAATTATCGACCTATTTCTATTCTATCCACCTTGTCTAAGCTTTTCGAGAATTTAGTGCACAGTAATTTGTTTCCACTCCTGAGACATCTCATCATTTCCAAACAGCATGGCTTTGTTCAGTCGCGATCTACCTGTACAATCTTAATGATTTTTACAGTTTTTATTCGAAAACATGGATAAAGGCACGCAGGTTGATGCTGTGTATACTGATCTTCGGAAGGCTTTCTACAAGTTGGAACACAAACTGCTTTTACACAAAATGAAAAAAAAGAGAGAATCTGCAAGATTCCTCTGAATCTGAGAGGGAATCTGCTCAGATCCCACAGAACACAGAAAGTTGTCATCAATGGATACGAGTCTGAATACACAGTTGTCGAATCCGGTGTGCCCCAAGGTTCAGTTTTGGGTCCTTTATTGTTTATCTTGTTTATTAACGACATAAAGTCCTGTATGGTTAACTCTAAATTCCTCATGTATGCCGATGACATTAAAAATTTTAAATCCTGCACAAGTATGCAGGACTGCTTGCTATTACAAGACGATCTGTGCAGACTTTCGCAATATTGTCTTGAGAATAAACTTCATCTCAGTTTGCTAAAATGTCATTATATTTCTTTCACCAAATATAAAACAAGTATTAAATTTTCTTACACACTAAATGACATAAACTTGAATAAAACTGATTGCACGCGTGATCTTGGAGTACTACTTGATAGTAAGTTATATTTGACATCCATATTGACAACATTATCAATAGAGCCTTTCAGATGTATAGTTTTATAATGCGGTCTTGTAAAGAATTTAAAAAGACTTCTACTTTCCTCTTCTTGTATAAAACGTTGGTCCGTTCCCAGTTGGAATACGCATTTTACGAAAAATATAAGCACAAACTAGAAATGGTACAAAAAAAATTTCTTCGCACTACACATTATAAGTGTTACCGTACCAAGATTTCCTATGCGGATCTGATGAAACAGTACAACATATTAAGCTTGGAGCACAGGCGTACACTGCTGATAGTTATGATGCTGTTTGGCATATGCAACATTAAGTTTAATTCCAAGGAACTTTCAAATATACTATGTTATGTAGAACCTAGGACTGTTAGTCGGCGGGAAGTGCAAGCAACCCGCTTGTTCTACACAGAGATGTGTAGAACAAGCGTAAATGCTGGGGAGAGAGCTCCTCTCCACCGATTATTAGAAACGTACAACTCACATTTTATAAATTTTGATATTTTCGCTCTTCATCAGAACAAATTTAAAAAAATGGCTATTGATCTACTTTCTGGTCATCCTTATCGATGGCTGCTTCTTGATGATGTTATGGTGTGATCTGATTGGTGACTACGGACTAAATCTGGACGGCGAGCGCTGTCTTTAGTTGGTTTGTGTGACTATTCAGGTTTATTTTCATTTTCCTACTGTCCCTTTCTATATACGTCCGTTGCCTTATTTCTTTAAAATCGATATGATTCCGTAGACAATAGTGTGGGTTATAATGCGTTTGTTTATTATTATACCTTAGCTATGCATAACTGTTTTTTGTCCCAAATAAATAAAATAAAATAATGATTCCATTCTACCAGCTGTCAACACCCAACATTTAAAAAAAAATGTGTTACTCCTTGGAAGCAGTTCAAAGAATTAATTTATTTCTTATCTCACCTTGAAAAAGAACACAGGCTGTTCTGGTAAGCGTCTTCTGCTTTTTAGTTCATCGCCCCTTGTTACAGTTAATTTGATGAGCTTTACGCTCATCATATAAAGCTCAACACCAATTTCCAGCACTATATAATATCAATGGGTAGAGTGCACTCGCTTTTCAGCCCTAAAAAGTTATAACACCAAAACCTTCACGATAATTTTTTTCTCAATTCAAAAACAAAACTCTAACCATTTTTTTTTTCTTCCGTTCGAATCAATAATTTTCCGGATATCCTCTTAGAATTACTATAAACAAAGTTTATCACGAATCCATTTTGTGTTGCCATGAATTATATTTGCTTGTGTTTCAAGGCAGTGCATATTTATAAGATGGTGTCATCAGTGCTGAATACAAGCTCGATGTGAAGTGGAAACTCAATTATCGTGCAAGCTTAGGTATATGTGATTCGTCTGGATATTTTCTATGTATGTAAGTAAATACAAGTAAATAGTTTGTTTTGTATTTTATTATAAAACCATATAATAAAATGGAAATAAATAATTTTATCTTAATACTAGGCACTTATGTACAAAATCATTTTGGCGCTACATGGAGTGCATTTCATGAACCTATTGCAACAGATTGCAAGGTACTACATTGTTAAATTACAGAAGATAAATTTCCATATCACGCATGACTAGATATTCATAAGGCTAACAGTCTCACATTAGCGTCCATTCATCTCAGTTTTGTACAAAAATAATTATCTTATTAAATAATATCACTGGATGAAGGCGAGGTGTTCACTTGCCGAGCAAGATCTTGCGGCCGGCGCCCATGTTGGAGCCTGCTTGGGTGGCGCCCTTGTTAGACCCAGCCTGGAGACCAATCACGGTCTTTCCAGCGTTCAGGACCTCGTCGGAGAAGTCACGCTTGCACTCGTCAGAGGGCTTGGGTCCTAGGTTGGGGCCCTTGAATTCAGGGTGCCTGTAGGTCTGCAGACAAAACAAAATCATACATTTAATAAAGAATGCAATGTCCCATTGCCATTTCACAGTGTCTATAAATAGTCTCTATACCCCATGTTGAACAGTGAAATCTACGCTTTAGAAAAACACCTGTAGACGTACCTATAATATTCCAATATTGCCCACTCGGCCTCAACTAAACAAAGCGACCTTGGATATTTATGAAAACTGAGGTAATGTTGCAAGACGCTCGTGAAATTTGGTTGAACTTGGCACAGCGCCAACTCCTTAAATTCTAAACGTATCTTAAACCAAACAATCTGTGAACACATTATTTAATCCGATACTTGGTGAATTCTATATTCTATTCCACCAATCGCACTTGTTTATAATAAATGATGTGTATATAAGATAAAAGTATACGTTGTTGCGGTGTTAAATTGGGTGCGATAAAATCTGGATGTTTACAAGATTATAAAATCGATTGCGTAATACCATGTACTTTCGAAACTCGTAAATTTGGGTAGTATGCAAAATTAAGAGGCTAAATTCATGCTGCTTGTTGCGAGGTATAATGATAGCATGTTTGGCATTATTAAGTACATATAGTAAATTGAAAAATGCTCACCTCACGGCCGAGAGCGAACAGTGTGTTGGTGACCTGGGCGATGTCCTTCTTCTCCCAGAGGTCGACGGTCTGGAACACGTCGATGTCTTGCACACCGTACTCTTTTAAGGCCGCCTGGAAGCTAAACGAGACAAAGATAAAGATATTATGTTTATTGCATAACTGTGAACATTTGTTCTTAGAAAAGTAGGTCACGAATTTGTCAGTTTTTCTGCTTGCAAGGAACAACGATAATTTCTAATCTCATTTCTCTAATTTCTAAATCTCAATTTCGTTTACGGCGTTTGTTAAACTCTTATCGATAGATACTTGCAGATCACGAACTGCTGTTAAGTATCTCGTTGTCTACGCTTACTAGAAATTTAAGTGTAGACATCTTCATGATTTTTTTTAACGTTCTGCCATTAACCATAACCATTAACTAATAGTCAAAATACAGAATAGAAGAATGTTGATTCTGATGAATCTATGGATGTAAAATTTTTACATATATTGTTTTTTTTTGTGTAGGACTTACTTGGTAATGTTCTCCATCATCTTAAACTGTCCACCGGAGGTGTTGATCTTAGGAATGGAGCCGGGCTGGATCTTGTTCATAAGCTGGCAGAGGACGGTGCCATCCTTGATGACATCCTGGAAAGCTTCACTAGGGGGGAACTTGGCGCCAAGGATGGTTTCGATCCACTCCTGGGCTTCCTTCTCCTGCTGGGGGTCACGCTTGGAAGCTAACTGTTGATAGAAATAAACGTTTTTAGTCATTGCAATTTTTTTTTTCAACGAAATTTGAAAAAATTGTTATTTTATGGAATTTTGAAAAAGCTTTTGTCGAGCTTGTTTCTTACATGTCAGTGTCTAAATTTAAATATTGAAATAATCTCAAAATTACAAGAAGTTTTTTTAATAAAATCGTAAAAAAAGTAAATGAATAAGTAGGAAAGGAAATGTTTGTTTGACTTATGTAAAACTTTGTACCAATTTATATTTTTATGTAAAAAAATACTTGTGGACAGTTTGCGATGCGATTATATGTTCATATTTTAATGATATTTATTTAATTTACTCAATATTTTTAATTTACTGGGAGCTTGACATTTTAATGGGACAAAAACATGATTAGAATAAAATGGGAATATTTAAAATGTTTTTCTGACCTTAGCACGGACTTGACGTTCCAAAGACATGGTGTATGTGTGTGTGTGTTGCTGCGGAGATGAGGAGTTAGTGCGCTGAGGAAGGCACGGCTAGACTGAACTCCTGAAAGCTGAGTCCACGTATTTATAGCACGATCATGATGCGCCCTTCTGGAAAACTCGTGCGCAGCGCTCGCCACCCGATGAGCAGTCGATACGAAATAGCTATCTGACTCAACAGCCTTTGTGTAAAGTTATTGAAAATATTTGTATGATTTGATAAAATATTTTAATTTTTCATGGTTTTGAGGATGAGATTTCTCGTATTTCTATTTACATACTATTTAATAAGTAAATTGTTCGAAAAAGCTCGTCCAATGTTATGTTTTGTGAAGGCAAGAGATTATTTAAATAGCAAACTTAATTTTAATCAAAGCAAGAATATTTTTTAATCATTCCATAATTTCAGCCTCTAAGTAAACTAATAGTAAAATAATTTTTATATTCCCATAAAAATATAAAATTGTTTAAAAAACACAGTGATATCCATAATATAAATACTAGAAATAAACACAAATTTGTTGTACCTACAACAAGGCTCAAGAAAATAGGTGGCTCGTTCAGATGATGTGTATACGCTTTTATAATAAACTACCAAGCCACGTTCAAGATCTAAGCAATAAAAAATTCAAATCTTTCATTAAACGTAAGTTGTGCCAGAAAAGATTTTATACCGTTAAAGATTATATTGAGGACAAAAAGACTTGGGATTGAGCTGCTTCCAATTTCTGCATTTTGAATATTTTTTTTTACACATTGACATTGATGATTTTTTTTTTATAAACAAATGACATTTGCTTACTTTTTAAAGTATTATATTATTTTTTCACGATGTGGGTCATTTTATTCATTTTTTTTTATTATTTTATCTGTTCTGTTAGTTTTTTTTTTTCATGGTCTGGCGGTTTGAGTAATTTATGTAGCCTACCCAAATGTCCTTTCTTTGGTATTGTTCGTCGAATCGTTGAGCTCCTTAAGTCTTGAGTTGAGCTGCACGATTTCTGACAAATGCGTGCACTGACTGGACAGGTCCTCTCAATCTGTGTGGTTCTTTCCTCAAAAGACCATCTCAGACATCGTAGATCGATGGTCTTCATATAACCTGACCAAGATTATGTCTGGACTTTAAAAGAGACTGTGACCTCTGAGTTTGTTTCGGCCTTTCTTCTCAGAGTAGTCAGTTAAGAAACGCCGACTTCATCTAGTTTTAAAAAACATGATTGACGTGTAAAAGTGTTTGTACAAACATAATTACAAAAATAAAATCATTTATCATTTAATCTGGGAGAATAACCCCGATTATCTTATGTTAGAAATACCAATTTTTTTTTTCATATAATTATTGAGAAACTTCAGGCATTCAAACATAAATTTGTTTTCCTCTGATGACATGCTAATTCATTAGTGCTATTCATTTCTAATCATAGCGGAATAAAAAACTTGAACATAAACATGACAAAGACAAATGTATCGGGAACAACATAAACGGCAGGTTTACTCTGCTGTCCATTAAATTATAAAATATTGATATTTTATTATTTAAAACCATTTTTATTAACCGACTTCAAAAAGGAGGAGGTTCTCAATTCGTCGGAACCTTTTTTTTTTTTTATTTTTTTTTTTTTTTTATGTATGTTCCCCGATTACTCGAAGATGGCTGGACCGATTTCAAAAAATATTTTATTGTTTGAAAGGGTATACTTTCCAGGTGGTCCCATTGTCATCAGATTAGGATCTGATGATGGGATCCTGGAGAAATCGAAGGAACTCTTCAAATATTATAGGCACACCTATAGCGATTTGGGTATTTTTTATAGTAACTCGTGCATTTGCTCTCGAAAAGCACTATTTGGTGAAGTGGAACTGATGATGAAGACCACAGATGGCCACCGGAACTACTCAATAATAAGTATTTCATGGGTTGCGATTCGATTACTTTATTATGGTTGCTAAGCACGTTATGCTCATCACAATGCGAAAGGTGAAATGGAGCTGATGGTGAAATACCAGGAGAACTCTCAACAATGAATTTCCCTGCATCGGGAAAAGCAATATTTTGGTAAAGGCGATGAGCAAGTTGACATTAGGCTATTGTAACTTAGATAAATTATAAACAGACCCACTAAAAAGCGGGAAATAAAAACTTTTTAACAAAAAAGAAAAACCGACTTCCAAAAAAAACACTACAAAGTGAAAAATAACTTTAATTTCGGAAGTCGGTGGCAAAAAACTAAAATACAGATCCAAAGACACCGACTTCCGAAATTAAAGTTATTTTTCACTTTGTAGTGTTTTTTTTGGAAGTCGGTTTTTCTTTTTTTATACAGGCAAGTGGGACCAGAGTTTTCTTATAAAAAACCCCCGTAGAACAAATCTTTCTTATCAGATGATCGACCTTTTTATGAAAACAGATAATATTATATTGAACTTATCTTCGTCGTTGTTGTTTGTATTGTCTATATATACTTCCCTACTATTATTAAAAAAAGTTGGTGAGATATCATCAAGCAAAAGTTTTCGATGAAAAGGAAAACTTTAAAAGAAAAACAGCATCGAATCAAATGAAATAAAGTCAATTCGTATCGATAGCCAGGACTGCGGGAGTAAAAGTTTATAAAATAAATAAAATAATATTTCATCCTAATTTTACGTCTAACGTTGTTAGTAAACAATAAGGAACATCATCATGATAATCAACATAGGTACGTACTACCTATATAGGACATGTAAAAGTGTATCATCATAAAATAAAAAATCGAACAAAGCTTTCAACAAAAGCTAAGCAGTAAAAGTTCCTCAGACGTCCGTATAAGGCACTAATGCAGTTCGTAGGCGGGCGCTACGCCGACACTGCGCAGGCGCCGCCCACTCGCGCTGACGCCATTGAGATGAGAACCCGCTGAGTTATCATTGTCGCCGTAGCCCACGCGAAAATAACGGATTCTTTTAGTGGGAAAATGAAAAATAATATATTTTTACCTTGGTTTCAAATAACTCATTGAAAAAAACATTGTCTGGGAATTAAGTCATTAGCGAAAGCGTCTTTCACGATTTTCTGTGGTATACTTATTGGTTTTACATGAGAAATTAATAATGACTGTGTCTTGTGAAATTATGACACACGTCAATACGATACAATATTGCCTGAAAAACATTGGCAATGCTGAAAGCATAACATTGAAGATAATGCCTAGTTTTCTAAATCCTGAGACTTTTATCTCAACTCTATGTCTGTTATTTTTTATTTACTTAGCATAATTAAGTTATTTACACAAGCAAATAACTTTATTTTCAAAATTAAAAATATGTAACCTATCGATAGGCGAGAACGACTGCCGACAAACTGTAATGCAGTTTGGCAAACTTGATGTACCTACGTTAATGTTAATATAGATTTTGAATAAATAAATAAATCTTCAAAGAATTATTAAAACTAGAAGTAGGTCTCGAATGTAAGTTTGGCTAATACTGAATATGAAAAAATCCAACAATTTAAAAACATTTTTAGGTCTTCTAGGTCTTAGTAGGTTCCTTTAACTTAATATATATTTTCATGTACCGTCACACCCTTAAAAGTATTGCGGCCTTTTTTTTGGGTGTTAAAGTATTGCGTACGAGACGTTTATTTGTAGGTGGATGTACAATAAATAAGTTTTTTATTTTTTTATTTGCAAAAAATAATTGCTGTACAAACATTGCGCCTTGGTATGATATGAATATTTTGATTTAAATCATTCTTATTACGACGGAGACGATAGTTTTATGTCATAAGCAGCTAGAAATGATCTACCGTTATATTTTAAGACTTACACATAGACTAAAAGCTATAGGTTAGTACATAGAAAACACACAAAAGTGTACCTATAGAATGTTGTCTTGTTGTTAAATGGCATAATATCTACCTTACCAAAAGATAAATAATAAATAATCCCATGTCTTAGTTCCAAGCAGGTTACTTAATACGCCGCATTAACCGAGCGTGAGATGGTGGGTTAGATTCCAAGGCATTTCTACTGGGCTTTTTTTATACGGTAGTGTATCAGTTCCTCTCTGAAGCTAGGAATTGTGCCCTGTAATGTAAAAGCTTTCAGGATTTATTCGTGAAAATTATGTTTGGATATTTGTGAAAATTATGACGGTTCCACGATCGGTTCACTTCCCCTAAAGGATGGCATAAAGTTCCACAGTCAGACGTATCTTTTACATTTTCTTTTACTTCAGACGGTAAGAGTCGGTAAAAGATAAGGCTCTACCGTATCTCTATCGTATGTCGTGCATGTTTGAGATTCTGCGAGATAATAGACGATAGATGAGTTTTTTTGTGTCAATATTAAATATTTGATTGTTGTTTGTTTTACTTATTTTTAACCGACTTGGAAAAAGGAGGAGGTTATATATTCGACTTTATATGTTTTTTTTATCTTTGTTCACCGATTACTCGAAGACGGCTGGACCAATTCTAAAAATTATTTTTTTATTTGAAAGGGTATACTTTCGAGGTGGTCCCATTATCAAGTTGGAATCTGAGGAAAGGATCCGATGGAAATCGAGGGAAATCCTCAAATTTTATAGGCAAACGTGTAACGATTTGAGTATTTTTTAAAGTAACTTGAGCATTTGCTCTAGGAAATCATCATTTGGTAAAGTGGAGCTGATGATGAAGACCACAGATGGCCATCAGAACTACTCAATGACAAATATTTCACGGGTTGCGATTCGATTACTTTAATATGGTTGCTAAGCAATTTATGCTCGTCACAATGCGTATGGTGTCCCAGCATCGGGAAAAGCAATATTTTGTAACATGTGATGAGCAGTTGACATTAGGGTTTGAAAGTATGTTATGTGTATTATTTCTTATTGTTGTACCTTCCTTACAGTAAATAAGTCTGTTTTTTTATTGAAAATTTTCTATGCAATAACTTGGATCTGGGTCTGTAATTTTTTGCATGTTTTTACCAAATTAATACATAAATAAATCATTATTATCACTAATTTAAAAAAAACCGGGCAATAGCGAGTCGGACTCGCGCATCGAGGGTTCCGTAACATCATATGTTTTTAAATTTTCATCGGCGAGGCCTATACTCGTCAGAGAATTTTAACACTTTGCACTGCGGTGTAGAATATTGCAGTTTTATGTCAGCGCCATCTGTTGACCGATAGTGGAACTAATTTAACCTTTGTTGATGATTTCTAAAAAAGTGTGCTATTTAGAGACTTCGTTTTATTTTTTCTGTAAACTTTACAGAAACTTCTATCACATAGAATAATTTCAGATTTTTATTTTGTTTGCAAACTTCGGAGATAAGTGGGGGAACGGTTTTTTTTTTACATTTTCCATCAAAAGTCGAAAAGTAAGTTGTCAAAAAAAATTTTTTTTTTGGGAATGTGCAAACTGCGCTCTTTCATATGATACCCCACATGCCCTAGTAGCCCCACTTCGAATTTTTCAGAACCCCTTTCAGTCCCTTTTGCAAAACATATAAATATATTTTTATTTCTTTCTTATTTGCAAAATAGTTTGGTAAACGTCATCTAAAACTATTCCAAATTTCAAGTTGATAGCATTAGTAGTTCTTGAGATATCCAGCTGTGACAGACAGACAGACTTAGTCTCACCATAAGGGTTCCGTTTTACCATTTTGGTACGGAACCCTAAAAAGGCACTTACCTATTTAATTTATTGGAAACTTCAAACTATTATAAATAATATCGTAAAAAAACTAGCAGCGATTAGATCCCACCTGCTACTTTGATCTCGAGTGCAGACGCCACGTGGGAGTGATCAATGTGCTCATACACTGACATGCCATGCAGTTGCTATGCATTTTTGCAAGCTATTGCGTTACCGTACCTATTTAAAAGTGTGCACTAAAATATAACATTTGATAGTGTGAATAAATGCTAATTCCTTCAACAGAAAATTCAAAATCGGTGAACGAAGATGTTTTCCACATCGTGAGGGAACCGGTATTGTTCCAGGAACAAAAATTTGAAGACATGTGACATATACCAACTGTTACCAACCCGCACTTCCCTCATAGAGAGGAGACCTGTGTCCCAGCATTGGGAACGTAATAGGCTGAACGTAATGCCTTGGATAGAGGACATTATACGAGGTAGAACTTCGACCAATAAAAATATTGTGTAACTTTGACTGTTTCAGGTTATTGTCTACAAGTGATTGTGAGAAACTTCGCAGAATTTCACATTCTTTGCATGTCATGTCATTTGGGACGTTGGTTTTTGGGCTTATGTGGGTGGTTTTTCTGACTGGCACAGCGGCTGTTCGAAAGAAATAAGTTTTTTAAGAATTATAGAAACTTTTCATACGTTTTTTTATATTTTTTTATTCAAAATCTGTATTAACATCTAAGTATCTTAATTAAAGTCTGCCAAACTGGATAACGTTTTGTCGGCAGTTGTTCTCGTCTCACAATAGATTACCTACATGAATTTTGGAAAATTAATGTGCCTGTATAAACAACTTAATAAATAATGCTAAGTACAATAATAAATAAACTATAGTAAATATACAGTTGAGATTTTCGCCATCATGTGGTTTGTTACAAACTTGTCTGTGGACACATTGAGAGACAGGTAGGTAATGTTTTTGTAGAACTCTTGTAGGTTGGCCCTTAAGCCGGATTTAGGTATATTACTGTGTTGTGTTGGGTCGTGACGCAGAATACACAAATCAGACGATTCTGTACAGGTCTACGTCAAATCACAACGAGCTTTCATTGGCTAAAATTGCGTCAGAAAGCGAAGACACAGTAATGTAAATCCGTACGCGTTTACGAATCTGACAAAAATAAGGTTTTGGGGACATCAGTTTTGGGGGTAGCTCATTCATTAACGTTAGTACTACGTATTGGTTATGTAAAATGTATCTACTTACGCTTTTTCCGATGGCCATTCATTACAGGTACCTACCTAATATTATAGATTAATGTTTTTCGTATTGGCTGGTCTGTTTAATATAACTCATGCCTACTACCCATGAGTTGTATTAAACAGACCATATATTTTTAAGCACACTTAATATATCATCGAATAAGCTCTGAATCATAACGATCATCATTCACGGATCTGGGTGAAATACTTATTAACTATCGGGTTCTGGGTTCTCCAATTTTCAAATCAGCTAAACAGTCTGTTTTTACAACCAGGTGGTTTTCAGAAAGTGGGTACTGACGTCTGTTACACCTGATGTATGCGCACTTAACATTTCTTCATTGAAGTGGCTAAAACACCAAAGCACTTTACAAATGCATTTGCAGGCTTTTAATAATAATCAAAAGTAATGTGTCAGAAAACATTATTAAAATAAAATAAATGTTTATTTTTTGCTTACGCTACTTTTGTTGCAATATGGTTTCTAAGTACCTATTGTTGAGACATTTTGAGGCTCATTAAGTTTGTAGCTGATAATTTTCCTCCTGAATGGTGGTTTCAGTAGCCTGGTGTAGAAAACCATAGCTACAGATAATATGATCACAGATATCAGCGGCTACCTCTTGATAAGTATAGTTACTTAACTGGTTTTAAGATACTTACTGAGATCTATTCGTAAAATGATGAATATGATTTGTTTGATATTCTATTTAAGAAGTAAAGCTATATGTTGTCCTTTGCTCTGTGCCTGCAATTAATGCATAAATAAGCTAGTTTTCTAACGAGAAATTGCCGTATATATATATATATAATTGAGTAAATCAGAAAAGGCTACTATAGAGCATTATTAGGTTTATGTACCTACCCATATTATGCAGAAGTAGGTACCTATAGAAGTTTCTAAAACATTACAGCCTGTAAAATAATTAATTACCCGTTTTACAGACTGTAAACTCGTTTCTTCAGTTTACTCCGCGAAATAAACTGAAGAAACAAGTTCAGCTCACGGAATCCTAAACAACATGTACGACCACGTGAACGCAGGACGGAAATAGTAATCATAAAACTATAAATATACAGCATAAATCATTTCGTAATTACTCAAAATCTACGCAGACATCCGAAGCGATTTTTTTTCGTGTTTACGTATTAGTAGGTACCTACAGCAATATTTTACCTAGAGCTGTCTACAGATATGAAAACAATGTCATCTTGTGCTGAGTGCGACGGCCCTACGCGGCGAACAAGGTCGTGACGGCCTATAAACGGACCAAGGCGCACATCAGTAGTGGTTATGACTCCACAGATAAATATGTGTCCTTTTTATGTCTTCTAGATCATTTTCTTCTCAGTGCCCTTCATCTTGAAGGTTGTTCTCGTGCTCCATCGAACTTTATTGCTATAGAAACCAAGGGCATGTTCTCTCCTTGTCTCCAACTAATTTTCGTACAAAATTGGCATGATTGATTACTTCGGTGTGACAGTAAAAAATGCCACGCTTTTTTTTATTATAATAAACAAGCATATTTTGAGCTTTCAGTATCTTCACGGAGCCTCAGAGGAAGGTGATAATATAAACTATTCTCTATTGAGAAATCGTATTTCAATTTCGGATCCCAGAACATGCTAAACTCTACGGTGGATCCTGATTTGCGTTCTAGCCAGATGGACATCTTAAAAATGTAGAAGAAAATGCCGGATTCGTTCAAAAGTACAAAAGTAAAAACTCTTCATCATAATATTGGTATGCAACTAAACAAAGTACATTAAAACGGAAATGATATAAACACTCGGAATATGTGCCGTGCCTCCATGAGCTCAATACGTTTGCAACATCGTTTACCTTGCCTTAATTTTACATACCTACACAAGTTTGTAAACAATCTTGTTCTGTAAATAAAATATGGGACTGGAAGGAAACTTCAACACGTCTGCTTTACCTACACGCCTTCCTTTAGTATAAGGACAGAACGAAAAGTAAAATATTTGTTCCTATGATAATTCAAACCATTGTTGACGAAAACTAATTAACTGCAAATTAACTTTCAGTTAACTGTTTTGTACGTTCCCGCAGAAGGTCAGGGTGGTCAGGGTAAACACAAACAAAAACAGACGATTGTTTGCTTTATTAAAACACCCTCCACAAATTCATCAATAATTACATACACTCGGGTACACCACTATTATATCTAGTATTTACAAATAATTTATTACATATTTACATCGCTCATCGCCAACTCCGGTATGTTGGCTAATATATCGAACTAATTAATCTATGCACATAATCAATAAATAATGATTCGTTTAAAATAAAACTAATGTTCCGGTGACTAGAAGTAATACAACGACACAGTTCCGTTATAGGTTGCGGAAATATTTTAAAAATTCAATTGGATTAATACATTTTATATGTCATTTAGGCATCGACGAATAAAATACATCATAATTTTATAGGACAACATTTAAAATTAATTTACTTATTATTCCTTCACTTCAATTCTTCACTGAATAAGTATACCTTTATTAAACGTATACAATCGGAATGTTATTTACAATCGTATCACACAAATCTTCATTAGCATAAACTATCTAAAACTACACACCCGTGAACGTGTAACAGGCAATTTTTCGTTCAACTGCTTTGCTACAATAAATACATCTAAAACTTCATTATTATTGAGACAATCATCATCAATACATACTTTAATGGACACGAATTGGCACTTGGAATGTTTTACGCGCAGTCGAAATCAAAATCGCAATTTTGTCGTTTAGATATCACTTTAGAAAGTTGTCACTTGGCACAGTGTAACCTGGAATGTTAATGAAATGCAGATGGGGTGGGTGCAGAGAACGGGTTGGTGGCGATGCGGGCGGGACAGCGGCGCGCTCCCCGTGGACTCGTCGCGCCACGGACGGTGACTCAAGGCGACGCTGCTACGCCCATTAGAAAAGATGGTTGTTCGTTTTGGCGAGAGTGCCGAGGTGGTCCGACAGCAGATAGTTGGGTGGCGCGACGCCCAGGAGTGGGAACCCGGAGGGCTGGCGCAGCAGGCCGCAGCTGCCGGCCCACTTGCCGCCGCCGCTGCCGCTCACCGGCGGCAGGCCCACGTCGCCCCCCACGCCGTTCAGCTCATCGCACAATTTGTTTGCTGCACAACAAATAAACATATCAATATAGCATTCACTTGTCTCGTAAACAAAGTATCAATCAATAATATATGTAATATCTTCACGTCCATTGAACATTATTGTCGTTGGGAGCCTAACATCAATTGGATACAAGTACCTACAATACTGATATTCTCACAACTGAATCCAAATAAGCAAAACTTGTGCACACAAATCTGCTCGAATATGAAATCAGACTGCAGCTCGACGGGCGAATATGAAATAATCGCGGTAACACAATTAAGCGCTAATCACCTAATCCTTGCTGCGCGGCTCCGTTGTTTATTCAAGCCTGAGTGACAATCGCGCGCACAATTAGCGCAAATGAGCCGAAGTGAAAATCTGGCGCGGTGGCGGCGGCGGCGTAATGTGATTAATACGACCACAAGTCCGCCATTACCCGGTGAACCACCGCGCCTAGTTCAGCCTATATGAGGTGCCACACCAGATGTGCCTGCCTAAAACTTGCTAGTACTTTTCTATATTGATTTTTCTAGTAGGAAACTGAGATGGACTGCTGAGATTTCTAAAACTGATTAAATTCTATCTCATTATTACAATCTAGGTATAAAGGTAGGTTGGTCCTAGATCCTTTTGGCCCTAAAAGTTCCTGTAAAATGTATTGGTGTTTAGGAAATGGTCCCCATGATGAAATATTAGGTAAAACATCCACACTTTTTAAGGCCGCTATCATCACCTGAACATCAACGGTAAACAGTTGCAGCATGCAATGCAGAAAGCTTTTATATATTTTCTACACCACACGTAGTTAGGTAGTTTTAGGATGTTCGCGGAGCCCTAACCTGTGTAGTCATGGGCTTTTCATAATTATGTGTGATGGTTAGTAATTTCCTAAAGCTTTTTCACTTTCAAAATGTAAATACCTAAGTGTTAAAATAAAAAAGCTTGAGGAAAAGCTCCGATTTATTTCATTTATTACACCGGCTAAACCTAAAAATCTCTTGAAGTGATTTTATGAATCTTACACAGATGTAACTCACAATATTATATTCGGTTCTATTTCTGGCAGATGCGGCACAGACTTGTTTACATAAACTGATACCAAGTTCATGGAAAATGCGTCTTGTATTGGGGCTAGCTACCTACGTACCAAACAAATGAAAGTTTCATGAATTTTCAGTTTTTAAGCTTCGCATAAATCAACGTGAACATAAATGAACGTTAGCAGTGGTGGCCAAGTAGTAGTGGTGGCCAAGTGGTAACGGCCGCGACTTATGAGTTATAGGTCGTAGGTTCGAACCCAGACAGGCGCTTTACTTTGTGTAAATTATTTCATCACTACTGCTCTCAAAACGGTGAAGAAAAACATCGTGAGGAAACCGGCATGTCCTAGAACCAAAAATTCGAAGACATGTGACATCTGACAATCCGCACTGGGCCCGCGTGGTGGATTACGGCCCACTCCCTCTCATCGAGAGGAGGCCTGTGTCCCAGCAGTGGGAACATTATAGGCTGATTATGTGTATGTATGTATGTATAAATCAATGTTAGGTACTTAATACAAAAAAAAAAATTATCGGCCTAACCTTTTCCCAACTATGTTGGGGTCGGTTTCCAGTCTAACCGGATGCAGCTGAATACCAGTATTATACATGAAGCGATTGCCTATGTGACCTCCACAACCCAGTTACTGGGTTAGAATAAGATACCCTTGGCTGTCATTCAAATTATTATGTCGTCAGAAGCCCGAAAGTCGGACAGCCAGTCTTAACTGGCTGTCCGACTTTCGGGCTTCTGACGACCCAATAATTTGAATGTCCTCTTTCAACACTTGGATAAGTTTCGGTTATCTTATCAGATAAATAAAAAAATAACAGAATGCTGTACCTAATGTTTAGGTTTGCGTCTGATAATTATACCTAATTGTTTTTTATCAATTAGTGAAAGAATTTTTAAGACTTCTTTTATTATCAACTACTTTTTAACTATCAACATTTTGTAGAAAACATTTTATTTTAATCTTTCTGGGTTTTTAGGAGGTATACATTCCTAAGCCATGTAGCATTGTATTAATATACCATACAATAGGATCACGGTTCTATATTTAAGATCCACTAATTCGAAGTGCTGTATATATATATTTTGTCGAAAGCAGCCTTGTTGTATTCGCCCACGTAAACATGTGAGCTGAAATAGTGCGTCCCGCTCTCTGATTGGTCGAGCACCATGACTCACGCGGCTATAATTTCAGCGATCAATGTAACATTGGTAAGATATGTTGCCCAAAAATATTTCATGACATCACGATTGGAACGAAAATATCCGATTGGAACGTAAAAGTAACTATAGCTTTCTTGTTTTTCTCTGAAGAGTGTTTCAAATCTGCGTCATTACTGTATCTAAAGTGTAGACGTTTTCTTTGTAAATCTTTGCCACACTGTGAGAGCTGTAACTAATTAATCTATCCAACCTGAAACAATGTGTACAGTCACGAGCAAAAAATTATATACACTTGGCTTTATTCAAAGGCGATTTTCTCCTTTATTTTTGAATGAAATTTTATATTTGTAGGAAAATAATATTTTGGAACCCATAGGTATAAGTAAAGTGTCGTATTTCAACGTAGCATTCGTTATTTCGTGAAAAAATCGCAATTTAAAGTTGCCAAGTGTTGACATATTGGGGCTCGTGACTGTACAGTCGTCTAAATTATTATTTGTCGTTAATTTCCCGTGAAATCTTCACCGCTTACATTTTAACAATGTTCTCATTAATTTAAACCTGCCACCAATTAGTAGCTGAAGTTGACGTGTCTTTATCACACAAAAATAAGTTTATTCAGTGCATTAAAAAAATAAATAGTAATTTTTCATTATCCATGTCACATGGTTGCCAAAAGAATTAAGTAAAAATAAATATTGTCTCACATTGCAGACAAAACATAAAACCAGAGAAATATTCACGCAATAATGATATCATGGTTAAATTAGCATGGATATTTTTTACAAGTCGGATAGGTACTAAACGTCAAGCGGACGTTTTAATACGTCCGCTTGACGTTTAGTATCCAATACAAATTATTTGAGAAACTCATAAACTCATCAACCTTCGTAGAAATGTAAGCAATTTTATTCCGCTAAAGATTATTCACTTTTATAAATTTTTATGCTCCTTATGTGTTTCATACAAAAACGAAGAAGGAAGATGAAGCTCATAAGACAAAGTATTAAGATCTAAAGTAGGAAGAAAGATCTCAGTAGAAAGGAATACCTTGTGGTCTTCTATCGTTGCAGTAAAATGAAAACTAAACATAAAGCATAGCAGCTGAAGAAAGCGAAATAACCATTGCCTGCTCTGCTGTGGACGACAGATTTTAGTGTTCCATAACCATAATTATGTGACCAACAGCCCCCAACCAACCTGCCAACCAACCAACCAACCTACAGCAACTTAATATCACTCCAGTAGGAGAGATTAATATTACTGTTCTTTTTTTCTCATTTTTGCATAATGTGCCAGTAATCATACACCTGTTTTAGGTCTCAATGGTTAATAAAAGCAGATCGAATTCTTGTTCCTGTGTGTGTAAATTACGTGCTTATTAACTCGACTCACGATATAACGGTGTGTGTAGATGTAACATCACAAACAAAAGTCTATCATTAAAGTACTATTTCCGTCGCCGTACCACTACACAAATAGTTGATCAAATGAGACTTAATTTTGTAATCCGCTAAATCTGGCGATGACGTCAACGTCTCGGAAATAAGTTAAACACTGCGTTTGCACCACTGGTATGCGACTGAAAAAACTGAACGATTTAATATGACGTATTCTGCGGTTCGCTACTATGTACGGTCTTAGATGTATCTTGGTTCTGTAATACTATCTGTGAATTGCCTTAAATAGGTTAAGCTGGTGTCCCCGAAGGATCAGGGTAGGTAAAAAACTTAACTCTTCGCACCACCATACCCTTGGTAACGACCTCTACCTACTCGTCGTAGAAAGAGGGCCTGGGTCCCAGCAGTGGGAACACTAACTGCTGGGACCCAGGCCTCCTGAAACTACAAAATGTTTGTTGTCTATCTGAGTGTCTGTTACTGCGACTAAATGGATCGATTTAAACGACACTGACACTATTGATCGACACATCAAAGAATTAATTTAAAAAAAAAAAAAGTATTAACCTAACTTGAAGAACAACTTACGATATCTACCTGCCGAGGTAATAGGCTTGAGGTCTGGCGGGGACAGGTGCGGCAGCGCGTGGTGTGCAGGCTGCGGGGCAGGCGCAGAGGGCGGGTGCGGCGACGCGGCCGGCGACGTCGGCTTGTCGCGCTTGCCCTCCGCCTTCACTGGCGCCTCACCCGCCTTTTGTTGAGCGAGGCGCTCCTGCTTGCGGAACTTCGCACGCCGGTTTTGGAACCATACCTGAAAATGTAAAAAGGTCTTTCAGCATCTCTATCTCTATAATTTCAGGATTAATTAATTTATTATTATTTATAAACACAATGGTCATTAAGGGCGCTATTCATATATTTTTTTTAATTATAGCAGTTATTTAACCCGTTTAGGGGGTGAGTTTTCAAAAATCCTTCACTTTCGTTTCAAAAGGAAATCTTGTGAAAAATATGTTTCTAGACTCCGTAGTTTCGGCTGTGGGTTGTAGGTACTTATGTAAATAAATGAATGAATTTTAGATTTTTTAGGGTTCCGTACCTCAAAAGGAAAAACGGAACCCTCAAGACCCTTTTTCTCAGGAACGCGTGGAGGTTGAAATTAATATTAAATAAGTAATAAATAAGCTTCTAAGTCTAGAGTACAATGCAATGGCCCAGTGGTATGGACCCCGAATTACGAGCTTGTAGGTCGTGAGTTCTAACCCAGACAGGTATTCTATTTATTTAATTTCATCACGACTGTTCTCAAAACGGTGAAGGAAAACATCTTGAGGAAACCGGCATGTCCTAGAAACAAAAATTCGAAGGGATGTGACATACACCATCATGGTGGATTATGACCCACTCCCTCTCACAGACAGGAGGCCTGTGTCCCAGCAGAGGGAAAAGTATCTAGGCTGATTATGCTAAGTCAACTCAATATAAAAATACTGTCATTTATACGAAATATTTTGATACTCGCAACTACTATACTTAACCTTAACGTTGACCTAGAGTCATGAAAAATGGCAAGAAGCAAGGTTTCACAGCACAGATCTATAGATCTGGTAGCATCGTGGGACGGGTCGTTGAGCTCCCTAAAATAGGGTTGAGCTACACCATAACTGATGGATGCATGCCGTATATTGGGACAGGTCAACTCAAAGCTGAAATGGCTCTTTATTCAAAAGGCCCTTCCAAATATAGCCCTGCATTGTTTACTCACTTAAAATCCTAATATAATGTTTGGACTTTGAGACTCTCTGAGTTTGTTTCGGCATTTCTTCTCAGGGATCAGTCAGCTAGAAAATGCCGGCGCCATATAGTTTTAAAATATTGACGCGTAAAAGTGTCTTAAAAGATCTACTTACAGAAATTAACATTTCATTTCATTAGAACTATAGGGAAAAGTCCGAAAATCGTAATTTGTAATTTTAAATAAATAGCAGTAGAAATTCAATAGTTTTCGAGATACTTATTTGAAACATTTTTGAAGCGTAAAATGAAAATATTGGTAAGATATTATTCTTAAATCGCTCATCATTTTAATTATTTTGTTGAATTAAGTACTTTTAATTATGTTCATAGCTTAATTGAAGTGCCAGCTACAATATAATTTTTTAATGGTCCCCATCCAATATGTAGTTTTTTTTTTTTTAATTATTTCGGAAAACCCTTAAAATTCAAATATCTCGAAAACTATAGAATTTCGGCCAAACATATGGGGGGTTCAATTTGTTGCATTTTGGCCCCCCTATCAGCTTCTGTTTGACGGATATACGTCGAATTATAAGTAACCCTGTATTTTTATTTTTGCTATGTTTTTCAACTACATACCTAAGTTTGATCTGGAGAACTACGAAAACCTTCATTATGCGTTTTTAATTAGACGAAGCTAGATCAAGCCTCTGTTGGATTCTCAATGATGCAAGATCACTCTCTGGACATCGCGCCTGAAAAGAGTTGTTTTGGGCGACTGTAATGCCTTTCTTCTGAGGCATTACAGTCGCCCAAAATTAAATCCACTCTGCGGGATCTGGATCTTTATAGAACATCAAGTTGTCTTTATTTCAGTTCCATTATGAAATAGCATGGTTATTGACAAACCAGTATCTAAAGCCTAAAACGAGAAAAGTTCACAACAAATACGTTTGAAGGTATGTATGTAGAGGTAGTTGCTGTTTCTAACAAGAGCCAGGTATACCCAAAATTAAAATCCGAACACCAATCGAAAAGCATCGTAAACAAAACCGAATACATACAATAAAAAATATAATGAAAACGCCAGTAGCGGACGTGGGCTCGAATGAGCAAACAAAGTTAGCGCTCGACCGGACTAATGGGAACGCATCCCATGCATCGAGTGCCAAATTTTAATGCAAACCGTTTTATATTCGTTCGGATGCGCGCAAATCCGAATTGATCATAATTCGATTTGGTGCGAAAGATAATTGCAACTGCCACTGGCGCTGATTGAGCACAGAGTAAAAAATGCTCGGTCGACATACGTGGCTGCGCCCGCTCCCGCCCCTCGTACGCTGTGACCTGCACAATCACACGCACCATTGTTTGAACATCGCAGTTCGTTGATGATGTTTGTTCACCTTTATACATATTTCTTCATTTCGCTGCCATCACCGAGATCCACGTAGAATGCTTAATTATCTGTTAATGTGTGTACGCTCTTAATGAGCTACATTACTGTCTACCGAACGTACTTACAACATTTGTAAGCATTTCTATATCCAAATAAGCAGTTTACATGTTCATGCCTATTTTCCTTAGGTACGTGTAATGGCTACGTAGATGGAGTTGAGTGATTTAACTGATTTACAATGACTACAAAGTTTAGCCGACTTCAATGACATCACAAGCCGACATAAACTTGATACTCGCTAATTGGTTTATTATGATGAACACAAACGAATATTAATAATTACTCGCCGCCTACTTACTTCTCCGTAAATTCTCCTTGGCAGTGATCATGACAAACGTTAATGATCTGCTTGTGTTCTAGAAATATTTCGAATGCTTTATTACTTTTTCACTTGAACAGTTGTCGGAAGATTCCCAGGTCTGTGCTCTATAAATATTTCGGTACAGTCAACAGCAAAAGTAGATGATCAAAGTCAGAAATTCAATACTAATGAACGGAGTTCGCGTCAGAACTGTGTGGCGTCGAAGTGATTCAAAAGTATTCTATGTAGTAAGTATTCTTAGTAGTAGTACTTCGACGCCACACAGTTCTGACGCGAACTCCGTTCATTAGTATTGAATTTCTGATTTTGATCATCTACTTTTGCTGTTGACTGTACATGGTGTGACAATTTTCATATGTGTAAGGAATTATGTAGAGATGCACATGTGGTGTGACTAAACGCTAAACGTGTACCATTGACATTGAAACACAAGATATATTGATGCTACTTTTGTTTCGTGTAGGCAGTTAGTCGTATGTCAGAGCGTGCACAGGTGCTGGCTGGAGTGCCACTGCATCCGCAAACATGTCATCGCTGCACTGACGGCCGCGTCACGTCAGTTATGACATATTGATGTCGCTTGATCTCATTATAGCACGCTAATATAATGATGCGGCCCACTCGCGGACGAACGTGACTTACCACAGACACATCTTCGTGATTTACAAGATGTTCGCGCCAACACTACATACACTCGACAAGGTTCACTGCGAGCTCTAAAGTTAACAAATAATAATAATCCACTTAGTAATGTATATTTGACAGTTAATTATTGTCATAACGATGTATACTGCTCTAAATATAATTCGTTAAACAGTCATTGTACTGCAAATCGCTTTGAATTTAGGTCATTGTTAGATTTCGTAGTTACATTGCTACTCATACTAAAAACCTCGACGCTCAGCATTGACGAAGAAACGTAATACTTAGTTCGTTATAGATGTAATAAAGTATCAATAATAAAATATATAACCGTCTGAAGTGTTAGTATTCATTGTAAATCTTAGTGTTAGTTTTGATGAAACGATCAACCAACTAAGCCAACCTAATCAACCTAAGTAGATATACTAACTATATTGTTTATTTTGTTGAACTCAGCACACAAGTGGAGTAACAAAGCATTCGAGATTAATCAAAATGATTCCTTGCATTTACATTTAAGTTTTTGCCTGAAAATGGACTGATAAGGAGGCGACTGGCTCGTTCAAATTGTCTTCACTAGAAACCCAATTTCTGAAGTAATATAGGTACTTAGTTGCTTCTAATTATAAGTGCCTAATTACTAAATCGGAGGGTAGAAATGACACGTACCTGTTACACCTGTCCTGTTTAGTCTAAAGAACGTGTGTGAACATTTTTGTGGTAAGACAGTTAAGGTTTTATTTTCTTTGAGGTATCACAGAAACTCGTCATCACGAATTCACGAATAAGTAGGACGGCATAGTCAGGTAGATGTTAACTTAAAACTGAAAAAACTTTGCACTTCCTCCAACGAAAAATTTTACTAACAAACTATCATGTCTTGATAATCTGTAATTATCAATCCATCAGAATAATCGTCATCATGATTGTTATGTTTATCATAAATGAGGTCACCTGCTAAGTTCCTCGACACAATCTAAACTTTTTTCAGTGTACAGTCAACAAAAGAGGGTTAGGTATGCAGGATCCTCGGATATAGTTGAAGTTTAGTAAGAAACCGATGGATGTTCTCGAATAAAATTTTATTTTAAATAGAAAACAAACAGCTGATTTATCAAATTAAATTAATTCGAAATTTCAGTCGACAACATCCATCGGCTTCTTACTAAACTTAAACTATATCCGACGATCCTGCATACCTAACTCTTTTGTTGACTGTACCTATTGCAAATATAATATTTCTGAAGCTAAATATTGTAAACACAATGAAATCTAAACAGAGCCAAAATCAAACTGTACGTGTAGTATTTCGCGGTAGATTTGTTCAACAAATGAAGTCGAAGATTGCTGAAGTTCATCATTTCGTTGGATCTAAGAGAAAATCAGTGCTGCCGAGTGGAAAGGTCCCACGTAGATACGTGCCTGGCCTAACCAAGCGGCAAGCTCGCCGGCGCCGGTACTAACGAACACACGGCTCGGCTGATTGGAGCCGGGGCACGGAGCCCGGCGAGCCGATCGCCCCCAGCACCACGCCTTCCGCATTATTTCCGAATTGGAAAAAATCAAAGCTCCCACAACGTATGCGGCATCCGCAAACAAACAAATAATACAAAAGCCACCGCCAATACAAATGAGTACCGATACGACGGCGAGCGGAATGCGAAGTCGAAGTGAAGCCGAGCGTATGCCCGAAGCAAATAAACGTCCGCCGATGTGTTTGTAGGAATTCGTTGCGATGTTTATCGAATGTGATGCGTGCCCCTAATGTAAATACTTTGCTGAATTTTCCTATCGATATGGGCCATAAAATCATTTTGTGAAGGTGATCTCTCTGAACGAATTAACGAGTGGAACTTTGTAGTCGTAAATCGAATAGCTTTCGATGTATAGTGGCACATAAATGTACAAACAAACGGCAATAATAAATATCGGGCAGGCAATTAAGCGCAGGGTTGTTGGGACAATCGAGTGCAGCATCGAAATGCACTTTGCAAATGAACCGAATTGAGCGGCGAGGGCGCGCGAGGTGTGACCGGCAAATGTAATTAAATACAAGTACTTACGAGCTGCAGATGCTCAGCCTATAAGATACGTGGCCATACAATTGAATTGTAATTACTTATCGTGAAATCAATACAATATTCATTAACATGAATTGATGGGGTTCGTAGCCAAGCAACTACGCGGGTGGAACGATCTATTCGTAATCAAACCTGACTACTTCGAGATCACTTCAAGCTTTGGTGGTCATTTTATAACATTACCTAGTATAATGTCAATGTATTGGTATCAATTAGTTAAAAACATCCATATTTAAGAAATCCTACCATAAAATCCTAAGAATCGGTATAAATTGATTTGTGAAGTAAGACAGCAGCTATTCAGTAAAAATACTTATTAATGAAACTACTAAATTTGATACTGAATATATTTTTTTTTTATTAATAAACCGGGCTAAATAACTAGGCGACTGTCCAAGAGTCCTGTCACATACCATCAACCATGCACTGAACCGATTGATAAACTACTTAGACACTTACTGTCTTGAGTGATGCCAAAGTAATTAGCTTTATTACCCCATAATTTAGCGCATCATAACTTTCCAGAAAATATTAAAATAAATCAACGAATTCTGGTACCTGGTAACCTTGAAGGATACAGTTGCTGCAAGCTTAGCTTTTGGCAATAACTACACACTACAGTATTTTAACACATCGGATAATTAAAATGGAATTACTCGTTTTACGTCAGTTATACAAACAAACTGCTTTTAGAGCCAAAGAGATGGAGTAACTTTTTTTAATGACTGAATTCTCTACAATAGAGCCTTTGAGAAGATGTTGATATCTCCCTGATTCCTGTACGCGAGCAAGTTAGCAAAAGTTCTGCTTTCCCAAATAGGTAAGTAAGGATTTCAGACTGTTAGCAGACGACAGTGTGAAAGTTTTTCCGATAAACATTGCTTTGTCTAACACCGATTCATTATTAGACTTTGTGACTTGTTTAAATCAGTTCCTGTAGGTATCATAATGCGAAGTTATGTTCTGATGGAAGTAAAGTTAATAGAGAGAGAGTGGGCTTTGATTAAAAACGATTTATAATATTAAGTCGCTTTTTGATGTGAAAAACCTGTAAAGGTTGTTGGTAAGCTTTAAGTTAATTCTGGCATATACCAGCTCGCCTCATTCAAATCCGTAAGGGGTAGTTTAATACAGTTCCCTCGGCAAACAGTGGCAAGCAACAATGGTTGAGTATTAAAATAAACAGAGCGACGCGTCGCCATGTGGCTCGGTCGTGGCGAGCAAACACAACACAGACTAATGTATTCAGAGGCTGCACATACAACACCCGCGCCCGGCGCCGCCTCCAACTACACTTTGATTTACTAATTAATCTATGACTTGCATAACTTCACTTGCAACACAACATCACAGTCAAACGCTTGTATTCCATCCATTATATATCGTATATCATTTCTCATCAAGTTAGCTAGGGGGAGTCGAGAGTCATCTGTTCAGCCCATTATTTGGCGCTTCAATGTAAAAAATATGAGCGCGGTAAACGTAGTGGAAACTAAAACGATTAGTAGTAAGTGCGACGTGAACCTGCTGATATACAAAACCTTTTATCACAATAATGGTGAGTATATGTCACAAAATAATATAGAAAACTTGCTCTACAAGTTAATAGATAAATATTGCTCCAACAATACAAAAATACTTTTCTATATGTTTTTCTGGTCACTCCATAAGGAAAATGAAAGTAAAAAGCCTTTAAAACACTTTGGTCTTCCTAAAGATCCTCAGAGTCCTGTACAAATAAATAACATATGAGATATTTACTGAAACGCTATAAAACTCCGAACAGAACTAGCAAGAAGCGTCACTAATTGGCAAGTTAAAGCTATGAGTAATAAATAAAGGCTCGCTCGCCATGTGTCGGTGTTTGCGCATTCAACTAGCGTTATGTGCAAAGGTCGGAGTCGACACGGCCGTCTTTATTTGACACGTTGTCAGAGGGCGGTCCTCCGGCCCTCCAGGCGTATGAAAAACGTGAGGCCGCGCGGAATGATCTAATTGTATTCATTAGCCGGGCCAGGCCGCGCAAATATTGACACGAGCGGGATGCGGCCCGGGTCCCGAGCACATCGAGCTTTGATCATAACCGATAGTTACATTTTCAGGTGATATGTCGCTCGGAACTCACTTGATCAGTTGGTAGCTTTATGTTTGTGCGGAAAGTAAATAGAAGTAGGTAATGGAATATGAGTGGATTTTATAAGTTTCTTTTTTAAAAATGCTAGAGTGAATAATTTTAAGTTAACATTTTACGTACCTACTTACGCAAGTTTTAAAGTAAATGGACAAAAAAGTAACTAACGACTTATACTCATTTGATTTGTCCTATTTATTCCGAAACAAATAAAAATAATCATACCTAGGTAAAAAAAAAGTGATAGCTAAATGAATGCTAATATCAGGATACAAGGAAGAAGACTATATTACCTAATTAAATGATGATATCCACGTTAAATATGGACTTGATCCGAATATTGAAAGGTAATTTCAGTCTGTTACGTTATCTTTAAACATAATCTAGATTAAGAAACTTCATATTCTATTCCTATATTTTAAAATCATAAAGATAATGTAAACATCATGAGCTAAAAATAATTAGATACCTACCAATCTCACTGAAAACAGAGCGGGTCTGCGTAAAGTAAAGCTAATACAAAATAAATCAATCGCCGGCCGGCGCGGTCGAGCGCGACCAAACATCGCGAACACACCCCACTGTTTATACTTAGCGGATGAAAAGGCAACACCGAACGCCCCGGAATAATATTAGCTACCCTCAATAAGCCATTGAAATCTATCGACTGAAAGCCGACACCACGAAAAGCAACTCTATTTTTTGTGCGTTACTGTTCGATTTGCATTGCTGGAACTATCTTCATACGACTTTTTGAATTGGTAATATTTTTTTTACTAACTGGTAACATGTGTTAACATTTGATGATAATCCAGGATTAACACATCATAATAAAGAGATGAATGCATCGTTTATTCAGGCCGTATGTCGGCGCCATTCGACAGCGTTTAGTGAATGACAGGTGTGCTGACGCTACTCATCTTATTTGATTGGATTGGATTTAACTGGGTCTCCTAAAGACTTTACATAAATTATAATGGTGTGATACGTGTTAACACTCATTGTTATTGTGTTTAAATGTGTAATTTGTTTATTACGGTCGTGGTTAAACCAGGCATTACAGTTCTTTTGTAGGAAATGTCTGAATTTTCTGCTACTCTATCAAAAAAATACTTTTTTATATTTTCGTTCTTTGTCAAAAAAAGACCAAAATAAACAGGTTTTAATGCATAACAGAAGCTATAAGGCTCCTGTTGCGCGCGCGTTGTAGCGACGCGACTCTAGTAGAACAATTTCTATCAAAACTTCATGGAAATTATTCTACCAGAATCGCGTTGCACCATCGTCGTCGTCGCGTCGCGCCTCTCTTCGGGAGCCTTTAGCGAGGAACACTTTCAAAGGTGCAATCCCAACTTATGCCAGATCGCCAGGTCAAGTACTATTTGAACTCTATTAAATCCCTATAAACTCATAATGTTCATAAATTCTATAAAGGCAATATGAGGATGATAATGACGTCACAGAACACGACAGATGTGAGCAAAGCGTACGGTCCATTACTTGTCACCCCTATTATCCTGTGCTAAGTAAATAAACATCGGATCAACTATTAACTCCAAATATATGACGTTTTGACGCACTTCCATCAACATTTGCAAGAATTGATAGTTGTACTAAATACCATTTTAGTTGGTCTTCAAACAAAGTAGGTAATTGTATTGTAAAACTTCGTTTGGAACAATTATTATTTCTACTCGAATCAATTAATACCTACATACAGCTCAAACTATATGACAGAAATTATAAAAGATAATGAAGAAAGTTAAAAATAATAATTAGGTACCTTGCAGCTTCAAAAAATAAAAATACGTCACAATATTAAATTCTTAAACTTCACTTATAAAACACATATAAGTAGGTACAGGATATCTACGCACGTTGAATTTTTATTTTTAAGCTTCGTTGAAAAGAGGATGGTGTTTATTTTTTTTATTGCTGGCTGAATGTGTCGAAAAATATTAAGAAAAGCCCTTTTTTATGAAAAAACAAAATAACTTTATGGCATCTGACAATTTTTTTCAGAGGAAATTGCCAGTATCGCTTGAAAATATAAAACTAAAGACTCTTTTTTCCCACAACACTTTTTAGGATTGTGATTGAATAGTACTTACTAATTCCATAATTACAACGAATTAATATCTTTCCGATTTACCTACCTATTTACCGTTCTTCATAATTATGTGTGTCTAGTTTTAAGACTAATATAATTATTTTTCTCATGTTAAGTAAATTGTATTTTTTTTTTAATAAATACTTACATACAACGGTAATTTAAAACTAAAGAGGTTTTACAGTTCACAATTTCCAAAATCACAAATCGAGATACCACCAAAACAATTAATCATTCGTAATCGATGTCTGACTTCCCTAAACCGTTCACTCGCTTCCCTACTGGGTTTTTCAATTAAAAATGTAACAGATTTGAATCAATTTTGACGAATCACCGTGATTGGTCCGAGTAGCCGCTTCCACGAGACAATGCCCGTAATCAGTTGGATCGTGGCACGCGACACGACAAATAGCCGATACCGATCGGCAGATGTTTGGTTAGAACTGTCTCGGAGCATTTGCTTTATTGATTGAACTTTGAGCCATCATCTACCTATAGCAAACTATAGTATACTAGCTGTGCCCCGTGGTTTCACCCGCCGCCGCCGTTTAGTTTAAATGAAATCGCATTATTTGTAAATAAGATGCTGCGTTTTTGCTTAGCGTTCTGTCTGACTTTTTTTCTTTTTGATAGGCTCCCAAGAGTCGTAGCGTGATGTTAAGGTTATAAACTTCCTCAACAATTAGGCTATCAAATGCAAAAACATTTTTTCAAATCCGACTGGTAGTTAGTTCTTGGGATTTAAAAAATCTTTAATTAGCTCGATCAAGCACAAACACAAACAAACTTTACAGCTTTATCATATTAGTATATAATATATATTTATTGCCTATATATTACTACCTATAATATAATAACTATAGGTACAACCCGTACCTATGTAATGTAGAACACTAGGTACACATATAAACTCAACAATGTTATTCTCATGACTGGCTCTGTAACCAATATGTTTGATTGACCGTACTGTGGTGTTTACAGTATTTGCCGGTTATTGCTAGCAATTTGAGGGCCCAATAAACATCATACCCCACGTTAAGCCGTAAACTGATATTATATTCTGAAATGGAACGAGTAAAGTTGCCATAAGTCGAATAGGTAACTCTCCCAAAATAAAACGACATGTGAAAAGCGAAAGAACTAACTAAACTGTATACCGTGGATAGATATATTACAAAACGTTTAAACTATTATTTAAAAACAGTTTAAAAAAGGTAGGATACAATTAAATTTCGACAAAACAATATCATTGTGTTTATTTCTAAAAGTCTTTTTATGTTAGTGCATGCAAGTAGGTTAACGTCATGTTTGATTTTTATTCCAAATATTTTAATCTAAGATTTTTATTGGTAAACTAGCTGACCCGTCAGACGTTGTTCTGTCCTAATTTCAAAAGTTCATATATATAAAAATCTCATAGAAAAATGACGTTCAGGTTTTCTCGAAATTTAATTTTTTCCGGTAAACTTATCCATTTTTTTTACAAATTGGTCGAGCCATTCTCAACAACGAACAGCATTACATTTTTAATTATATAGATAATAATCGTAAAAAGGTTACAATCGAATATAAATTAAATGACACAATGGAATCTTTATGTTTGGTTAGTTAGCGATTGGTTAGTTATGGCGAGTATTCTTAGTGAAAATCCAAAACGGAAGTTCTAAAATAGTATTTATTACTTTGAAGTTCAGTGAAGTCAAGTGAATCAAAATCCATACTAATATTATAAATTCGAAAGTAACCGTCTGTCTGTTGCCTTTTCACGCCTAAACCACTGAACGGATTTCGATAAAATTTGGCAGAGAGATAGATTGCATCCCGGATTTTTCATATAGAATAGTTTTTATCCCGATATTCCCACGGGATCGACACTTATGCGGGTGAAACCGCGGGGCGTAGCTAGTGTAAAATAAAATATGATTACGAAAAGTCATTTAGCCATTTTCGGTTTTGTCGTATTTTTCTCATAGGTGCTTAGTAATTACTTTTTAAATATAGGATGGGAAAATTATAGATAATTAGCTTGTGAATAGGGTAACATTAGACATATAATTTTTGTTGTCTCTGAAAATATAGTTAAGTATTATAAATTTTTTTAAAGTATTCATATAAATATTTCTCTTTCATTAGTTTCATTTTATTAGATTATTTTAATCATTTATCTTAATAGGATTCCACATTTATCTAATAGACTATGAAGAATAAAAAAGATTTTACATTTTGTATATCTGTGCCTATTACCGAAGTGTGGTTCCTCTTGTCATATGGTGGTAAGGAATGTAGTTTATTTTGTGAGTATGTTCATAAAAAATGCCTCAAATATTGATATTAGGTATCAGTATAAAACCATTGTGATTTTTTTGCATATCACTGATGAAAAAGAACCACGACACGCCGCCATGTGGGCTAATATTACAATAAACTACAAGATCACACTCACTCTATAAAATAAATAGGGTAAATGAGTTGCGATTTTTAGAATGATAAATGTTTTGAGGAAGGGGCAAGAAAAAATGAATAAACTATAGTTAATGTATGGACAATGGAGTCACTTGTCCCTCTGTCGTTGTTAAATGGTTCGTAAGCGTAGAATAACGTTTGTGATTGCCACCGCCAAATGTGGGGCGTTGAAATGACCTTACTATGTGTGATTGTATTCG
Organism: Oligia latruncula; assembly: GCA_948474745.1. Taxonomy (NCBI): domain Eukaryota; kingdom Metazoa; phylum Arthropoda; class Insecta; order Lepidoptera; family Noctuidae; genus Oligia; species Oligia latruncula. Next base: position 10,771,137 of record OX419688.1, read on the forward strand.
CCCTTCGTATAGTATAGTACTAAAATAACAGTATGCAAATAAGAAATGTGGTTTTCCAAATATTTAATTGCTTAGATTACCTATACATACTTATACATTAACTGAGACAAACCTATACAAGTTGCACTTATATTTAGCAATACTACGTTCAACCATTACGTATCTTGATCTATTTAAAAACAGTTCTGTCAAAAAAAATCAAAAGTCATTTAATCAAACTAGGCTGAGAATCAGCACTTTTCAAACGTCAAAATTACAAAAGATAAACTGTGATGCAACCGTGAGAATACCAATAGCTTTAAAAAAATCTCTTATAGAAACTCTGGCACCTAGCTGGTAAATTGCTCGAACAGTTCGTTTTTGCAGGACAAATATATTTTGTATAACAGCGGCTTTACCCCACAGCAGAATACCGTAGGACATAACGCTGTGAAAATAACTAAAATAGACTAAACGAGCTGTATCAACGTCAGTTTATTATCTTACTTTCCTGACGGCGTAGGCAGCCGAACTGAGCCTTCCTGCTAGGCTTGGTATAATGTGGTCCCCACTGAAGTTTGGCATCTACTGTTATTCCCAGAAAAACTGCCGAGCCCACAGTTTCGAGCACCTCTATAACTAAGACGATGTTGTGTCCTAGATTTCTAACATTCGGTAGGGTGAACTTTACACATTTCGTTTTCTTGGCATTGAGAACTAGGTTGTTTGACGTAAACCAATCCACAACTATTGAGAGTGCACTTTTTACGTTGTCAAAATCTTGTTTATTCCTGTCTACTTTAAAAATAAGAGAGGTGTCATCTGCAAACAGTACAACGTCACGGATGCCCTTTAAATGGAATGGTAAATCATTGATATATACTAAGAACAAGAAAGGACCCAGTATTGAGCCTTGCGGTACACCTAACTGAACTGATAGCCCGGAAGATTTCACACCATTAAAATCCACACATTGGAAACATTATGTAAATAAGAATTTATTACTGTTAGCTGTTTTTCCCACAGGTAGGTACTTAACACATTAGAATAGAACTGAATATTGTTTATTGTTACTGTAGGTGGTCAATATATAAAGTTGGTAAAATATTGTGCAAATCAAAAATGTATTTTTAGTATACAATGTGGCGACTAGGTTATCACATTACTCTTAAGAGATCATTGTACTCATCATTATGAACAACTTTTACAGCTGATATTGTTTTCATGATTTCAGGTTTTGTCCCATAGGACCAAACCTGAAACCGCGAAAAAAAATCTGCTGTTCCCTACATTTATGTTCGTATAGTTCGTCAAAACAGAAATTCAATACTAATTAACGGAGTTCGCGTCAGAACTGTGTGGCGTCGAAGTGATTTAAAAATATTCTACGTAGTAAGTATTCTAAGTAGTAGTACTTCGACGTCTGTACCTTGGCACGTACATTTTTAAAAATCCGGTCAAGTGTGATTCGGACTCACGCACCGAGGGTTCCGTACAAGTTTGTAGGTATGTAAATAGTTTATCACGGGATTTTTTTTTAAATGTAAGTAACTAAAAATTTACTGTTTTCGGATTTTCCCTTTACTTGTGCGACATGAACTTACTTCTTGCCAAATTTCATGATTCTAGGTCAACGGGAAGTACCCTATAAATTTTGATTCCCTTGAGGGTTTGAAATATACGTTTTTTTGCGGCATAAACAGCCGTATATTTTTTTAAGTCAACTTAGAAGTTTGATTTTTTTACAGCTTTAAGGGACTGTAGACTCATGTCTACAGTCCCTTGAAGCGAAATTACAACCATATACTCAGGTATATGGTTTTAATTTCAAATCGATACCTCCACGCGTTCCCGAGATAAAGGGTCTTAACAGACAGACAGACGGACAACAAAGTGATCCTACAGGGGTTCCGTTTTTTTCCTTTTGAGGTACGGAACCCTAAAAAACGAGTTACAATGACAATTTAGCTAAAAAAATACAACAATACTCTCCCCTAAATGATCTAGCATTTTCCTCCGATACTCGACAATGGCGCACCGGTTATGACGGCCATATATTCATGACACTAGATAGTTTGTGACAGCCGCCTATGCTCCCCTGCCGAACTTCCACGACAAAATGGAGTAACAATGAACTTGCTGTTTAGAATCGCAATACCTTAACTTTTTGTAAATCCGTCATAAATATGCTTCCGATTATTGAATGACACTGTTTTTGGTGCCAGAGTAACAAATAAAAATGCGAAACGAGTAGTTTTAAATACTAAACACAAAAGCAAGAATGATATCTTTTCAACTATTTTATTAAAGTTATGCAATTTGCTTCGACGCCTAAGTTTCCTGTTTGTGTACCTATTTATTTTAATAGTCAATTAGTCTTTTAATTTTGTACCTAGTGTAAATAGTTAGTTGTATATAGTAATTGTATATAAACATTTGCAAATTAATAAACAACGATTTTTTAAATGCTCTGAATGCCTTTCTCCCACTTGCTAAATTGTGGGAATTAATTATAAAAAAAATCCCTACGCTAAATCCTAATTGTCACCCACACCCTGGGAAAAACCAAATTACAAAGCCCAAGACATTTTTATACATCCCCTTCATGTCACAGAGCAATTTTCTCGTATTCGAATTGTATTACTATACCGTAGAGACACGATAGTTGCACTTGATCCCACGATTCCCGGAGGACACCACAACAAGTCGCGAGCTAAATGAAAAATAATTGCGCGAACCACGCTAAAGGGTGACATATCCACTACAGAGATAGAAATACTGAATTCACATGCGTTAGATAGAGACGACCATATATTCGCACCCCGTAAGCTAGGTTGGAGTCGTATAATCTGACTAGGTCTATACGCTTTTGTAATTGTTAGTGGGCAAACTTCGATACCTTTGGGACGTTTAATGTGAGAACCATGAAAAGAATGAGTTTCACACGTTTTTCTATCTATATGATGGGCTATAATAAATAAAATTGATGATGGTGTTGCATTGTTATCTTTTGATTTTATTTTTTTACAGGATTTAAACATTCAACAAAGTATCATGATCAGTTAAATTTTGTAAACGATACCATCGTCTCATTCATTAAATAATCGTAAAAAGGTTACAATCACATATTAAAATTAAATCCTGGCCATTTTGACTAAAAAAATGTGCATTACCATTTGATAAGTAAGAAAAATAAAAAAGAAACCCTAAACATCTTAACATTTTTTGGGAGCTAGTGGCGAGTATTCTTACTGCAAATCCAACAAGATAGTACTTAAAAAAGTACTTATTAGTTTTTTTTTTAATTATTATAACACTCCGGAAAAGTGATTTGTGATGTGAGCCATTTTCGTTGTCCTTATAATTTTCTCATACCCAATTTTTCCAATAACTTTTGTACATTTACCAAAAATTTTCTTGGGAAAATGGTCGGGACAGACTGATGAGAAGTGATATTCAGAAGAAAAATGCGTCTTTACTCCTCGTAGAAAACAATCACTTCCGTTTCAACAAATCATTACGATATCTTATGACGTATTTCGTAGCCGTAGCAACCGTAGCCCGTAGCGCGTAGCACACCCTCCGTAGCGCCTCTACATACCTACGACCTCGAGGCACTTTTTAATCGCTTTAAGTGCTTGCTAGGATTTCCAACACTTATTTATCGTGAATAGCTAAAGAAGAAGAATGGTGTTTTATGTGGGATAATACTGCTATTATTTGCTAAGAGGTAGTAAGGCAATTTCATCAGGAGTCATATTTTACGGTATCGTAAAATTTCAGATTTACCAACTTATATTAAAAAATAATCACTTCCTCTTAGTTTTAAAGAGTTTTTTTTACTTTATCGAATATTTATGAAAATGTTCTTTCATTAGGTACATAGTTTTTAATTTATGGAAGCTTGTAAATGGCAACTATAAATGCTCATTGTACATTATTTATATTAGACTGTAAGTTTTCTGAAAAATAAATAAATAAATTGGAAAAAACATGCTTTGTTTATTTGCATGAACATTAGCTTTATCGTAGACAGAGTAATCTATAGACTCATGGTATCCGTGTCACCGAAAGGGACAACAAATTCCGGCAATCTTCATCATACTATCATTTTTACAGCTTATTACACTACACTTTACCATTTTCACAGTTGCGCAAATGTACTATTATTGAATTATGCACGAAAAAGAACTTATTTTCCGTTTAATCGCGGTGTAGTTTTTAATAGTTCATTCATAATTTTTATTATTTCATTCATAAACGTCAAACTTGTTGTGCACATTGATGTGCTTAGCCGACACGCAGTAAGGGACAGAAATATTCTTACTCTGTCTCTTTTCTTTGCTAGTGACGTTTATATATTTCTCCTTTTCTTGTGCGAATGAAAAAGAAGATATGCAGCAGTCTATAGTTTACTCTGTCTACGAGCTTTATGTAAAAATTCAAACTTCGAAACATTTCGATTTCACACTTCTCTAATTTTGCACATCGTGTGAAAATGCAAGAGATGTTAATCAATTAGGCGAGGCAGATTATCGTCACATCACAACTATGGGAGAGGCGCGACACGGGGCGCGGGAGCAATCGTCCGAACTCTTCCGATCTTCCCACGGAAACTGACGAGCTTGTCTGTGATCTGCCCTCGTTGGTACCGTATCGAATGTCACGCCCTACGTCCAGTTTAACATAGATAATACCTTTGATGATCATAATCTGATACGCTTGTTTGCCATTTTTATACAGTTGTCGTATAGTAACGACTTAATAAGTTAACATGACTATTCATTTAACAATGTTATAGACCATTAATTAAACTTTCATTTATATAATTCTTCTGATTCGTTTCTTTACATAATTTATTATAAATTGGCATCATCTTTTCATGCTTACACCAACACCTTCATATTTACTTTAAAGTTTTTTTTTCTATTAATTTAATTATTGTGAATGTGAGGACTAATTAAGAAGGAAAACAGAAAAAAGAAATGATATGTATACCATTTCTTTTTTCTGTTTTCCTTCTTAGTTAGTTTTAATCATGATCTAGCGGTTTGAGTAATTTACGCGGCCTACCCAAATGTCCTTTCTTTGGTATTGTTCGCTGAATCGTCGAGCTCTTCAAGTTCCGAGTTGAGCTGCACGATTTTTGACAAATGCGTGCACTGACTGGACAGGTCCGCTCAATCTGTGTGGTTCTTTCCTCAAAAGACCATTTCAGACACCAATCTACATGGTCTTCACATGATCTGACCAATATTTTATCTGGACTTTATGTGTGTTTGTACAAACCTACAAGTAAGTACAGAAAATAAATCATTTATCTATACTAATATTATAAAGCTGCAGAGTTTGTTTGTTTGTTTGTTTGTTTGAACGCTAATCTCTGGAACTACTGGTCCGATTTGAATGATTCTTTTAGTGTTGGGTAGTCCATTTATCGAGGAAGGCTATAGGCTATATAACATCACGCTACGACCCTTAGGAGCCGCGCAGCGTGTGACACCGCGGGGAACAGCTAGTTATTTATAAATTTAATCAATTGAAACATTATTATTTATTTTTATGATTTTACATATCTCGGTCCTTTGGAAGGCGTACGAGGGGCCGAAGCTAACTCGCAGAGGCCCCTTAGGCTTATTAGTACTATTATTATTATAATGAGCCTGTTGTGTCTTACTGCAGGGCAAAGGCCCTATTATTCCATTTTTCTCTCTCTTTTGTAATTAGAGCCCAAACCTTTACGTAGGAGTCTAACTTGTTTTTATTACTTTGCTTTACTTTTAACCTCCTGTAATCAGTAGATACACCAGTTTAACAACAATTCCGAATTCAAGTCCACTACACTTGAGTTAAACATCACGTATCGTGATATGGGATGAAAACCCATAAGTGTATGCGCTACCCTACTGACAAAAGCACGAATCACGAGACAAGAGCGTCCCGCCACTAAGTGATTACTTAATCCGCTTTTATCGTTAGCCGAACCGACGGCAATCAACGCGATTAACTAAGGGTTAACACTAAACCGTCCCATTACTTAACGCTGTTGTTTCATTTAGACGCTAACCACTTAATATTTGATATTGAGAAGTTAGTTTTGTGAAAGGGAACTTTAAACGTCTTAAAAATATTTTTTTACTGTTTCTAATCAGTCAGTCTGGCCGGAACGTAACACCTTTGCCTCTGCCTCTACTTAGAGACCTTTTTTCCAACGGTTGTCTACGACAGACTGAGCGGAAAATAGTATTCCCTATGTCAAAACAAATAAAAACCTATATATTTTCAAAATTTATTTATTAGACAACCTATAAAAACATTCCATCTAACGCAAACTTTCAACACTAGACATTAATATTTCTTCCTCTCCGATAATAATATTATTATGGTTCTGTCGCACCATAAAACTCAATTGAAGCAGACAATGGCAGTTTTATTCCCCATTTGAAGTGCAGCGAGCGACAAACATTTGTGGCAAGTGTATCTAATCAGGCGAGCGATGGGAGAGAGGCGACGCGTGGCAGTCACGTGACGCACGCGTGCGACACCTGCGCACACGCAGGGTCACAAAGTGCTCGAAACTGATCATGATGCGAATCTGTGTTAAAATAACAACAACTGATTTTAGACGCCCTTGGTCGAAATAAATGGTCCTCTAAAAGATCGGGTGACTTAAAACAATATTTTGGGAAGGTCTTTTTGTTAGATGCAAAAATAAATCTTAGGTAAACTATGTCACAACGTATAAAAATGTCAAAAAATATAACTTTCAGGCAATTTTAAGCAACTACAGATTCTAATAATGCACAATCGCATAACATAACGATTCCGTTATTTTTCATTCAACTATCGAAGTATCAATCAATTTTAAAATTAACAGACCAACTCACAATCATCAAATCTTAAACCGAACGTCTCACTTCATGAAGTTATGTCATAAAACCAATTACGTCTGAAAGCAGTAGCAGACGGTGCATCAGTCCTGGCGGTCCCAGTGGACTGCCGGCGCAAGATCTTAGATCGAGAGCCGGATTGACATTTTGCTGGCGGATCCCGACGGGTTGCATGTCAATCTTTATTGCTGCCTGTCGGGCAAGCGAGCCCCTGTCACGTGTCAGGTGACCACCGCACTTGTAATAACAATGAGCTTGCATTCTAAATTGAAAACTAGGTCTTTCCTAATGAATACCTACATAACGTGCCTTTTGTACCATGTCAAAAGAGGATAGGTTATTGGCGGGTACTAAAATATGAAAAGTTTCAAGATATATTTACGAGAAGATCGTTTTAGCAGCAAATATTTGTGCTCATTGTACATTGATTAAAACAAACAAAATAGTTTTTCAGATAACTACATCCATCTACTTCCATTTTGAGTCAATTCAGGTTTTTAGAAACATGTGGTAAAAAGCATGCTTTGGACAATATAATATTATTAATAAAAGATAAACATACAATACCGTCCTTGTCTCAACTCGAACTAATCTCTCGCGCCGCACAGGGATAACAATAAAACCAAAATGGTCTGTGATAATATAGAATTTATTGACTCGGACGCTACCGTGCAACACCGCTTGATGGATTAAATTGCCCTATCCCTATGACAACGTTGGCACAGAAAAAATACGCTGTGTATTAAAAAGCAGCTGGTCATTTTTCAAGTGATTCCTTTTGCTCTAACAGAACAGTTGGCCGACTTTTTGCTCCACAACGGACGGGTGGCTTATGGCAAATTGTGCGTTTGCTTAACGCTTACGCCGACGAGCAGTGTTTGCGCACAGCCTCTGATGAATTTGGGTAGGAGCCGCGTGTTGAATTAGGACACGTCGCGCCGCTCTTGACGTTTATATTTTTTTGATGTAAATTCGTCGCTGACCACAGCTTCCGTGATTGTTGGTAGACCTATTTGCATAAAAATGATTCTATCTGCCGGAACTTTACATCTTTTGTATTATAATAAAGATAAAACAAAGTTGTAAAAACCAAAAGCTTTTTACCAATATCCAGTATTTACAATTACACTGCAAACAAAATTACTTAATTATTATTCAAAATTTAAAACGCGCCACTGCTTAATTGTAGATATAAAATACAGTGCAACATTAAATTGATATTTGTTTATTTACCGAAAAACAACCCGCTCGTTGCAGTTATCCGGTTTTAATTGTAATATGTGAATTCGTATTTTCCAGGCGAGTTTTAATTATCAGGAGTCGCGCGCGCTTGAGTTACGCGACCGCCCGCAATATTTATGGCGGCACCCCACCATTCCAATACACTTTTTAACGTAATGAGCGCTCGTTGCCGCGGGAGGGTGCCACCCGCTTATGTATACAACAACGCGATTGTTTATCCATTATAAAGTGCCTATATACCCAAACGTACCTACACAATGTTGTGTCGTCAGTATAACGGCAACCGAATCGAAAATATGAACACACATTTCATGAAAAGAAATGAAACAAAATGTAGGTTTGTGTCGTTGGGAACAATAAGAGTGTCGGTTGCGCCGAGGGCGTCATATCCCGGAATACGTGATCAGGTCGCGGAGTCGCCGCGCGATATACGTGATCAGATAACTATAAGACGGCGCAGCACTCGCCCGATTCTGAATTGCATTAAACATTCAGGAGGAGCACACGTCGCAGATCTGACTCACATAAAAATGAGCGCTTATTATGAAATTAACTAGAGCTAACCGCACGATGTCTGCTCGTTTTTTTTTTTCGTAGGCAGCGCCCGTCAGCCGCACTCGAATTACGGGACGCTAATTGGACTGCGGAAATGTGACGGACGGCGCGGGAAACCATTTTTTTTTTTCAAGCCTACTGTGCCTTATGAGAATAATCACCCTAAATCCGTATTTTTGATCTTCATTTTGGTTTCACCGAGGCTGAATCAAAGAATAATTTAATGAGAATATGAAGGTTTTCGGTATTAACATATCAACTGTACATTGAAAATTCTGCTTTATAGATTTGAGAGAAAACTATCATTAAACAAAATACCTCCTTTACGAGACATTTCCGTGTCGTAAAAATCAAAATGGATTTTCTAAATTCACCGTTTTGTCGGCTGTCTTTATCAAACTAAGTAAACAGCTTGACTGACCTGTACCCTCGCCTCAGTGAGGTCGATCTTCATGGCGATCTCCTCCCGGGTGTAGATGTCAGGGTAGTGCGTCTCCTGGAAGGCTCGCTCCAGCTCCTTCAGCTGAGCTGAAGTGAACGTCGTCCTGATTCTCCGCTGCTTTCGCTTCTCCGTCAGCGAACCCTCGTGCCCGCCATATACTTTGTATGGAAGACCGGCTGTGAAAGAAGAAATTACTTTGTAATATTTTGGATGATTATTTCGTAGATGAAACTACAGATAAATAAATAAATATGCAGTATGTTACGTAATTTTTTGCTGAGGCGTTTACGACAAAATTGTCAATCCAGGCTTCTTTATTATTCCATCATAAATACACTAACTTCAAACATTATGTACAATACATTACTTCAAGTCAAATACTATAAGTTAGGAACATTTTGTAACAATAATGAGTCTATGAATAAATTACGATACAAAAAAATATCCTATCTATCAGATAAATTCAGGTAGGTAGGTTCTACCAATGAGCTTAATAATAAAGTTCATCTGACTAATTAGGTACCTAATATTAACTTACATTCCATAACCTTTAAATGAACTTTAAAGCTTTCCAACTTTACTTAAATCTCATAAGATTTCCGCTAACAAATCAGTTTCCATATAGTGTGTAATTTAATGAGTAACATAAGTAGGTAGGAGCAAGCAAGGTGCAGGTTTGGCGCGGCCATTTTTGTCTCCCCCTGCGCGGAGACGCTCCCGGCCCTCTCAATACCTACGTTATGTTCACAACACACTTATACCTATCACTAGAACTGCTCGAGGTTTTGTTTCAGCATATTCTTACTGCTTTATCACTATTAGAAAGTGGGCTTGGTGCATAATTACTTAATGTATCCGTTAAGATAACATCATTGATAAAGTTTCAATATTTCTAACACATTCAAGTAAGTGATCTTGTACATCCATGTATATGTTAGTCTGTAAGGTATTTATGTATGGGCCAAAATAGCCTGAAAAAAAAGGTTTTAATATTATTAAAAGCTAAATGTTACCTACAGTACCGAAATAATAAAGCTTTAGTGTATAAGACCAACTACCTTTACTTGCAGTTTATCCGTTTAGGTAGGTACCTACACTTTTCATAATTTCATTAAATGCATAAAGTTTAAATTAATACCAAAACAATTCATTGTTGCTTAAGTTAGACAAAATTAACGGCAGAATTTCACATTCTTATTATTACATTCCTTAAAAATATTTCAACTGCAAAAGTTGTGTTTAAGAAGAGGTATCTATTTGTTATTTTCGAGACAATATTTTATTTTCCTTTATTTAAAGTAACCAAATTTTTTAATCCGGGTGTTCTATTGCTGCCGTAAATATAGCTCTGTCGAAAACGTAGAAAAACTCGTAGCGTTAGGTTGTCGCGTGGCATAAGTATCGATCGTCGTAGCGCTACGCCGTAGCCCGCTGCTACGTGAGGCAATGGACTCCTTTTTATTTAGCGTAGCGTGCAACTTTGTGCAACTTAAGTTAAAGTAAATCGCATCGTCTTAATTTATTACTTATTAATGTTAGTAAGAGTATCATTGTGCAAAACTAATTTTGGAAATTAATATGAATTGAGTGATGTTAGCAATATTTACTGGAATCACAACTAGATTCCTCAAACAATGTTTATTTTCTTGGTTGACGTATTTTGTTTAATCATCGCTGGCATATTAGGTTATGGAAAGTCAGTAAAAAAGTTTTAATTTAAATTAATGAACCGAATGACCGAAACCTTGTGCATATTGTAGCAGTTAGTTAATATCCAAAACAACTCGTAGTGCTCAGTGGCCATAAAACAAGATCCTACGAAACCATAACCCTAACTGGCATTAGACATTAGATGTGGCAGCGGGCTGCGGGCTCAGCAGACCGCAGACCGCACGCGCGCAGCGACAATTACCTCAAATGAACCGGAATTAATCGAGACTCGCTTCTTGGCCGAGCTGCGGTCTCATTTGCATTATTAATAGAGGCTGCGGGGTGGGACGCGCGGCTGGAGGGGGGGCTCGTGTCACTGCCCCCGCGACCCGCACACCCCGCGCAATTTGCGGGACCTAATGAAGAGGATCTTTGCAAGATGTTTCTGTTCATAAGATGTTTAATTTGAGTTTGCAGTTCGTGGGTCAGGCAGGGCCGCTCATTGTTATTGCAAACGTTATGTTTTATTGGGAGGCTGCCGAGCCGTGAGACGGGTTCACTGGGAAAGTATTTTTGTACCTTTTCACTCTTGGGGGTTCGTTGTTGGAACTTGGATTTACATTTTTGCAAAGCTTGAAGAATCCTCTCTACCTTATCTAACAACACCCGTAGCACTACTTCCCTATAATATTCTGACTCTCATTACATGAAATCCATAAGCTATTCAAGGTTAATGAAGTCAGTTAGCAGGCGAGTCAGGTGTTGCGAGGCTGAGGTGCGTGCGAGCACGTGGCGCTAATTAATCGTCACGGAGCGATTAATTCACAGGTGATATGATCCGTGTTCCCTTCCCCCCCTACACTACAGCCCCCGAGACTCCACCTGTTAATTACAGAACGGCGAGACTGCTTGAAGGGCGCTAAGGACTTTATCAGAGGCATGTTTTCACTTGGGAATCTTATGATTCTGAATATTCTTACAAGTTTTATGATGCGATTTTGTTGTCCTGGGTATTGGGGTTTACTGTAGCATAGATTACAGGAAGTCTGCCTGTAAGTCGCTACTGCACGATGTTGACAATAACGTAAAAATAATTGAATTCTGTAAATAGCTGTAAACATAAACACACTTTACACTTGAAAAAGCATCGCCAAACTACTAACACATGACAGGTCGAATCCCACGAGCTGGGATTTCCCCAGTAAATTATATCGCGATCCATCTCTAAGTGAGCCTTGGTTCATTTTTCTCGCGTCACGCGAAAAGTTCGCCAACATCCATAATGCAGGCGATGTCGGCGCGTCATCGCGGCATATTGCGCCACCGCCCCCCGCGCGCCGCGCCACCCCCCCTGACGCCCGCGCGGCAAGGGTTACAGCTTAGATTAATGAATACTGCCCCGCGACCGTGTTACACGGCTTCCTGACGCCTTCACGCCTCCATATATCAGGCACTAGAGACTTGAAACTTTCATTTTGTTACATGAATCTAAAAATCTTGAAGCCCGCCTCGAGGATGTAATAAAATGGAATAAGAGTTATGTAGGTACATCTGAGTACACTTTGTAATATGCAACAGCAGTATATTTTATATTACAAATAAACATGTGGGTAAATTTGCGTAATGGTAGCAGTAAAACGGAAACACTTTTGCGTGAAGCTAAATAAAATTGTGCGGGGTGACGTCACGTGCCTCTCAACGCTCATCTACATAGAATATGGAAGGATTAATATTGGTAGGTACCTACTTATTTTTTAGATGCATATTCTTTAGCTGATGCCAAATGAATTAAGATTTTGAGACAAGTTACTTGCTTTCATATATCATTAATTCGGCCACTTTTTATTATTTCTTGAGTAAATTATACCTACCTATATCTACAAAACCAATGTGACTCACTTTGACTTATCTCTCCTTCCACCGCATAGGTAAAAAACAAATATTTAAGAAGTAAGTTCAGTGACTTGTCAAAAGAAAAACCAAGTAATGTGCCGACGAATCCATGTAGGTATAGCTTTAACATATTCACATTTACAAGAAAACAATAATTTCTTTTCTAAAAATAAAAGTCAGCTCCCTCGCCGAGTGCGGCGCAGTAACATTGTAGAAGTTACGATCGCGGCTCCGGCTCAGCTCAACTGTGAGATATTGCCTTTTTTATGACCCACTCTACTATACTATACTATACTGGGACAGAATAGATCACATGATACGATAAAATATTGCCCTCGGTCCTCGCACCAAATCGAATTAACCCGTCCACTTGCATACAAAGGCGACATGAGAATAGAAATGGCGATATCGAGTTAGGATACCGACCTGTTTTCCCTCCGCAATGCTCAGTTTTGTGGACGTGGGACGAACACATAAAATGTTTGCTTTACGCGAAAATATTCTGAATTGAGATTTTTAAAAGACCGCTTAGAACCTTCGCCTCGGTGATGCTTCAAGAGAACGAATTTACCGTTACCCCATGCAACGGAGTTTAAATTTAGTTATTTTTGTATAGGTACAAACAGTTTTGACATTCATTTAAAAGCGTCGTAATGGGTGTCAATATTATATACGAGTATAAACATTTTGTTGACGACGGATAACCATCGCAAATTTTTTTGAAATCCATTAATTGCTAATCGTTTGTGTATGATTTTGTATACCAACATTCCTAAAATAAATACATCGTTAGATGTGTGTTTATTAATTTAACTCTTGAATACCTATGTATGTAAGACTTTATTTTAACTAAAATAATACTTATATTGTATTAGGTACGTAGAGTAAAATATTCTTATGCAATATGGTAAACAAAACAAACTTATAAACGCAATTTATCGTAAGGAAGTCTACCGATTGTTGTCATATACGAGTAAATAACTCTTCACGGAATGCAAATGGAATCACCGTAATCTTAACCCTGTAATTCTTGTAATTGTACTACAATTAATACACAAACTTGTAATTAATTTCCGAGTGATTAACGGGCATAATCCGGAGTTACTCGAGATTACGTGAGAGTTGCCGCCCGAGGTAAGTTATTGTGTTGCGTGGGCGTCGGAGGGGCTGGGTGTGGAGGGGCGGAGGGGGAGAGGTGGGGTAGGTCCACGCAGACCCGTGAGCCGCAAGATGCAGAGAAGACTCGCTCGGGCTCGGCTGTCCTCCCCTTAAGATTCTCGCGGACGCCGCTGCCAATTAGGAACGCAATCGCTCAAGCGGCGAGGACTCACCCCCCCTTCACCCCGAGCCCGCCCCACCCCGTGCACTAGTCTTTGTTTCGTGACCGACGCCGGCGTCGTCGCAACCTCCCATCCCGCCACTTGTTCACCAAATGAAAACGGTTTCACTTTGGTATTACTAAGAGTAAAAGCAATAAAGATAAAGTTTAAGAAAGGTTTTCCACCTTTTTCCGCTTTGGTTTCCGAAGTTTGTTTCGTCTTTTACTGAGACATTTTATAAATTATAGTAATAGAAACTTTAACACATTTTCTTAGCAGAAATACAACGTTATTATGCTCTTAGTTTTCGAAGCTTAAGCTTTTTAAACTGACATGATGGGTACCCGGCGTCTAAGAGCAATAAAATCGTTTTTATAACAATACAATTATAGGAAACTAGCTAATTTAAAAAAATAATTCTGTACCTATGCGGCTTTGGAAGTCAGATTAAGGAACATTTAACCTCCAGTAAGGTGGGCTAGGAATACCATCAATGTGAGAAACATTCACAAAAATAATTCGACAAATAACCCTCCTTCTGGCGCAGTCGGGTAAAACATGGTAACTTAGGTACTAAAGATTGTTTTCAGGATGACAACAGTAGAAGAAAATACTTGACTCACATCGAAATGGTAAACAGCTGGCTCAAGTAGGTAAGCTCTGTGCTCTCAGTTAGTCTCAAGATTCGTTGACTTTTCAGCAAAGTACAATCAATACTTTTTCAGATTTTGCTCTATTTGTTACCAAATTTTAAAGTGATATTTTAGGTAATGCTGCATGGTCTTCTTAATGGTAGTTTCAATAACGTTGAATAGATTTTAAAAGTTTCTTTGTTTGTACACTTGCTGTCTATTTATATAAACTTCGTGCACAATAAAGGTACCTACAAAGACGAACTTCATGCTAAGGCATTCGCTACCAGTCAACCAATCGTAGTGTGTAATTTCATCATCCAGGATGAAAAGTAGCCTATGTCCTTCCTCTAGGTTTAGGCGTGAAAATTTAACAGACGGAAAGAGTTATTTCGAAGGACATTGCTCACTGGCAAATAATATTATTGTAACCCAGTAGTAGGTAATATTTTAAGCTACTCAAGTCATCTTAACTTGCTGTTAAACCGTGAACCTGGTTGCTGTATTAAGTACCTGGACAATAAATATGTTCTATATTCTAATAATTTTGAAGAGTTTGTTCTAATCTCTGGAACTACTAGTCAGATTTGTAGAATTATTTTGCACTTGATAGCCCAATAATTCTTGAGGAAGGTTATAGGCTGTTTAACATCAAGCCTTATGAGCCAAGCAAAAAGGAGAAAAGTCTGAAAGAACGCTAAGCGAAAACAAGTAATAGCGCGTGCGGGCGATGGGATACGACGGGGTGGGTCGGGTGCCGAAATTTCAGGCGGACGAAGTCGCAGGTAGAAGCTAGTTACAGAATGAACCGTTTACTATTTGAGGTTATCAACGATTGACAATGATTTCTGCTCTAGTGCCCTGTCCAGAGGAATGGTATCCTTTTTAGTTTGCACAGTAATGGCACCTTTTACTCCTTTTATTATTTTGCATTGTCTTTATTTGTTACTCTTCTCAATGAAAAAAAGGGGAAAATCAGAATAAGGTGCGGTCACTCTACTATTTTCTTTAACCCTCCATACCTTACATAATATGTACGTACTTATGTAAACAGTTTACATAGATTTATGTTTTGGACGTTTTGGTAAGTCATGCCGCCACAACATTCTTCAATTAATTATGAATTTCATTGTATTTGGAAAACTATTCTTGCGTATTACGAAATGCAAATTCTCTCCGTCTGTCTGTCCGTTGCTACGTTTACAACGTGAGAACCACTGATTCAGTTTGCATGAATTTTTTATTTGTAATTCATCTGCTCATAGTTGGGATGTCTAGTGAAGCAGTGGGTACTATAAGGCCTTATTAAACTGTGTCAAGGTACTTTACAAACTTGAAGGTTCTTTATGCAAAACCAATGTATACTTGAAATTATGCCACTTGGTTATGGTTACTTTTTTTACATAATCAGCCTATAATGTTCCCACTGCTGGGATACAGGCATCCTCTCTTCGAGAGGGTGTGGGCTGTAATCTACCACGCAGGCTCAGTGCGGGTTGGTAGATGTCACGTCTTCGAATTTTTGGTTTTAGGACATGTCAGTTTCCTTACGATGTTTACCGTTATTTTTTTAACAGGTAAGTAACAATTTCATAAAGCACTTCCAAACCAATATTTTACATAGTTTTTTTGGTGCTGTAACCTTTAATTTTTTATTGCTGTTCGAGCGACCTTGTTCCTCACACTAATCTCAAACGAACGCTCATAGTAATTCCATGTAATGCTCTTCTATCCATAGAGAATCTATATAAATAAACAAAGTCGGATTAATTACACCATTTATAACTCAAGAACGGCTGGACCGATTTTTATGATATTTGATTTGTTGGATTTTCCTCAACCTCGAATAGCAGAATAACTATTAAAACATGGGAAAAAACCACAAAAAAATAAACATAATTCATAATCTGAGAGGATACGAAGTTCGCGGGGTCAGCTAGTTAGCTATAATTGTTAATTCGGTGGGTATACTCGGTGAATTGGATAGCTAGATGAAGTCAGAATATGTGACCAGTGCAGTGTCCAGTGTGCAGCATTTAATAGATATCGAAGATACAAACTTTTTAAAGCTGATTGTTGTTTTATAAAGTATGTCATCTTCGATTAAGTGGTTTATTTTGCTTGTTTTTGATCTACCTACCGTTTGTCTGGTAAACACAATTCCTTTATTAAAGCCTTGATTAACTAGATAATTGAAACAGGAGCCGGAATCAGCTAGTTAAACTAAATTGCGAATGGTCGTTTATTCAACTCCGGGTTTAGAGCTGAGCAATATTTAAAAAAAAATCCTTTTTATAAAGTCTTTAGTTATGTTTTATAGAAGTACCAATTCAAAAGAGGTCGACATAGAAGCTTTTAAATAAAATAGTCCCAGAAGCGCTGAATAGTAGCTGAATCACTGTTCACAATGGAAATTTCAGCTGAATAAACCTGCTGAGTAAGAGCGTTAGAGGCGCCTACTCAGCTGATATAACTCTGATTTGGGCACAAATTAATCAGCTGTTAGCTGAATAATGTAGCTGGTTGCACTATATCAGCGTTATTTGAGCATTATTAAAGGTAACAGTCGCCCCAAGAGCTGAATAATGACTGATTATCAGGGTATGTGTTACCTTTTATACACCACAAGGGCTGAATAATAGAGTACTTATTACCTATTTTTCAGCACAAAATACACTCCAGGATACCTTTTAACCGGTTGAATGCCGGAATTACAGAAACAATTAAAAAGCCATTGTGTCTCGCGTGTATATACGTTCCGGCATACTAAGGGTTAAACTAACAGTAACTCTTTTATGGATCTGACAATTCACAAGTGGCAAAATTGTGAATAATTTTCACCCTACTACTTATTATTTTGATATGTTTTGTGTGAACCATTTTGTAATATGTTAACGATAAGTAAAACTTTGTTTTTTTCCTCCATGTGCATGAAATTCGAATGGGAAAGAGAGTTTATTGTCAAATACTATATAATTATAGACGAAAATTTTCACGCGCTCTCAAAATATCACTGTTTACTTGAAAATTATAGTATAAAATAGGTTGATGATATTATTATAAAAAATTAAGTATTTTTATTTTTCCTTTGTAATTTGACAATAAGCTGTTTACGTATAAAATCATTACATTTTCTATTCAAATTCTGTTGTTATTTTCGTTGACTAAACAAAAACAAATTGTTATTATATTGTATATATAGGTTAGAATCTAAAAAATGGCAGACAAGCTATGTGTACTGTATTAACCACAATTAAACAGCATGAGCTGTTTAAGTGTCCACTCGTGATACATGAATCAGTAACGAGCTGTTACGAGTGGTTCTTGTTTTACACAAGTCAGCTACAAATTCATGTAAAGCTTGATAGTGGGTAACATGTACGCAAATAACTGTAGGTATGGGTAACATGTGATTAAATTATGGGTAATGTGTGTAGATTATGGGTAACATGTGAGCTAATATAGAGCAGTTTGCTTTAACTTAGCATCATATATGTTCACCCATAGTGATCATGTGGGCTTTATAAGAGCTATTATACGATTGCGTGTAACAAGCTGATTAACATTACACAAATTCCACCGTGTGCAGCAAAAGGCATTATATCTTTGTTATTTGAAGCCACAGAATAACTGATTACATTATAGTAGCTCACGTGTTCTTTCTTAAAATGCAAGTGGTCTAAGGGTACACTTGTGGTCTTCAATTCAGAATATAGCTTAGTTAAAGTCCACAAAAATCCTTTAAATTGCTTAAAGCTGTATAATACTGAACTTGTTACCTATATTAACGCTGCAAGCGTTACATTGTGGTCTCCGTGACGCATAATAACGTTCTTATTCAGGTGAAAGCTCACTTTTCACCTATTGCAGGTCGAGTGTACTGTAATAACTCTTCATAAGTGCTAAAATTACCGATGTTACCTCTTGTGACATCTTATAATGCAGTTTTGTGCTACTTGGGGCAGTTACGCTAAAACGAATCAACCCGTTCCAACAATTCGTATAATTATATCATCATCATCGTCATCCACAGCTCGACTTCACCCACAGCTAAACATAGACCTCTCTTAGTGTGCGTGTACCTGGCAGGCTCCTGTACCAGCCTCATCCAATTATGTCAAGCTATAACAAAATTCCAAAATTCAATCGTAAACCGGATGGCCGGAGAAGTCGAGGGCGGCCCAAGCTCAGATAGTTGGATGGCGTGGACAGAGAAATTGGAGAAAAAAAGCTGGAAATAGGCCACGTTGGAGAAATATACTTGACCGAGCTAAGGCCACCAGCGGCTGTTAAGCCTTAGATGATGATGATGATGATAACTACATTCCAAATGCCGAATATTGGTATCCAGAAAATGTGGGTTGGTTCGCTTCGGCATAACCGAGTCTAATTCAAAAAGCCATAGCTACAGCAAGTAGTATGATTAAATTATACAACGGCTATTTCAATGGTATAAAAACACTTATGCTTTAATATTAAAGCAACCTGGGGCAGAAATATTTATTTATTAATATTTGTGCTCAGTAAAGGTACTTACATCTTCCAGTCAACCAAGGGTGGTTCACCGTTACTTTCCTTAAACCTCGTTTATTTTGACTACTACAGTTATGATATAATTTTTTATGAAGAAAAGTTCATGTTCTTTATAACAACTGTACCTACCTATAGAAAAGAGTCAAGGAAGAATGAATACAAGTTCCTTACTTAACTACTAAATTTAAAGTGACAAAAGAGAATAATCGCTGATGCAATGAAATATAGGCGAAAGAAAGTCTATAGAAGAGAGTGTGTTGTTAAATTCGATGAAGCTGTAGCTGTAGTTGACACTTTATTGAAGGAGCAAAGAGAGATATATATATCTCTCTTTGCTCTTTCAATGAAGTGACTGAGTGCGAGTTTGAGTGACTATAAACTGTTTCATAGGAAACGGTTTAAAGTTATGACTAATTAAAATATTAATTAGCTAAATTAGAACATCATCTAACTACAGAATTATCTTCAGATGTCTGTTAATCGCAAGATCTTACTATGACAATTCAAATTGTAACTAACTGTTTTAAATAAGTATTAGAAAAACATCCTCATTGCCTCATTATCCACCCATGGTGTCAACCTTTGTAAAATTTCTACATTTATATCTATAATTTACATAATCAGCCTTTAGTGTTCGTGAGAGGGAGTGGGCCGTTATTCACCACGCGGACCCAGTGGAAACCGCCAGTGAACAAACTAGGTGTCTTGAAACATCATGAGACCCTACTCTTAAAGCTTAGAATCCTAGAGCATGTGGGCCTGGTCTGTCATTACGACGTAGAAGCACATTATAAGTATAGTATAAAGGAGTATTAAAACAGGTACAGTCAACCTTAAAAAAAATACACCGACAATGATTGTCTAGAATTAGTGTTCCAAAATACTGTATCAATGTGTAGCCACAAAATATATTACACATTGGGTACCAACTGTAGCTGCACATTAATACAGTATTATGGGACACAAATTCAATACAATCAAATTAAGTCATCAAGCCTAGCCTTTTCCCAATTCTATTGGGGTCGGCTTCCACTCTAACCGGATGCAGCTGAATACCAGTATTTTACATGGAGTAAAAGTATACCCAGTGACCTCCACAACCTAGTTACTGGGTAATACGATACCCCTTGGTAAGACTAGTTTGTCAGACTTTCGGGTTGCTGACGACCCGTAACAACTGTCAAAGGTCCACGAATGACAGCCGGGACCATCGGCTTAACGTGCTTTTCAAGACTCGGAGGGGTCTTGGTATGTAAAAATGGTCACCCATCCACGGACCAACCGCGGCAAGCGTGCGGCTGTAATTACTTAGCCACAAGCCCCACAATCAAATGAAGTCTTGACGATGTTTTTGATGCTGACTGGACCACGACTATACTTACAACAATACTTAAACATAGGCACGTCTTGCGCACCTTGGGGAATAAATATTACCAACTCGACAAGGTGGTACCGGGGTTCATCCACTACCACCTTGCTGGCTCATATTTTTTCATGAACTATTGACATGTGCATTTGTGCATACTACCTGTCCTCATATACGGCGCTCAAACCTGGTCTTTGATAATTCAGCAGAGTTTCAAGCTTGAGGTTTGCCAGCGAGCAATGGAGCGCAGCGTTCTTGGAGTCAGATTACTGGACCGTGTTAGGAACACAGTGCTGCGCTCCGAAACATAAATCCCCGACTTCACCCAAAAAGCAGCCAAACTTAAGTGGGACTGGGCTGGACACGATTGCTGCATGTCGAACGAGGCATGGGCTAAAGCCACCCTGTAGGTCCCAGAAAACGTCTGGCGACATTGAGGCAGGCACAGGAGAAGACGGTGGGTCGAGCTTGACGCCTACAGACAGGATTGGTCCATAGTAGCTCAAGACAGAGAGGAGTGGAAAAGGAGAAAGGTAGGCCTTTGCCCTACAGTGGGACAACATGGACTAAAAATAATAAATAAACCACTACCATACGAGAAGAGAAGAAGAAGTGTAATTCTCTTCTACAAGCCTCATAAAGAGGTTGGCTTGTGCCAAAGCTTCACTTTGCAACGGAAAGCGACAAACTCCTTTCTATTTGAGATTACTTAACCTGCAGGTAGGAGAGTAACAAAGTATTCCAGTTACTTTTAATTTTAGTGAAGTACCTACTCGTATAACCGAACTCCAGCTTTCATCAACAGCACTTATTTCTTAATAATTTTTATAGTTAGGCAGTTATCACACTAAAGGCGAAAGTTTGTGAGGGGGTGTGTGTGTGTGTGTGTGTGTTTATATGTTTGTAACTTCTTTAAGCTCAAACGGCTGTACCAATTTTGATAAAATTTGGTATGGAGGTAGCTGACACCCTGGGTTAACATACAGGCTCCTTTTTACTTTTTATCCCGATATTCTTACGGGATCGAAACTTATGCGGGTGAATCCGCGGGGCGCAGCTAGTTCATAATGAATACAATTGGACTTTTAACAGTCGTTTCATGACAGTCAAATAATAATCAAGGATAAAAGAAGCACGTCATCACCTGTGTTATATTGCAAGAAAAAATCATATTTGTAACAGTATAAATGATTTTGAAGTGATCTGCGTCCATAGTCTTACAAACATGTGTCAAAGTAGTATGATAAATAACCACTTTGTTATAAACTATTATTTATCCACTATGTTGAAATGTAGGAATCTGATGGTATCCATTTTCGTTACATTGTGATCTTTAGTTAAGAAGAATACTCTCGTTTTACACAAAATAAAAAGATTTACAAAAAATGAAGAAAAATGGGCTATAGAAAACAAGAATGCTATACATACGTTATAAAATTTCATCTGTGTAAACAAAAATATTGACAATACAAACAATAGGACGAAGCATATTTTATACAATTTGGTAGCGTCTTAAGAAACGGAACCTCTACGAATTATGCTACGCCGCTCCGTCGTAGCAGGACCGCTACGTAAGTTACGCAGAGTCGTAACCGCGTAGCGCTACGAACATAATATGTTTTATAGAAGATAATAATAATATGTTTGAGAGTCTCTTATTTTTGAAAGTACGTATCGGCTTTTTAAAATTAGATTTAAAGAGAGTAAATAACATTAGGTTTAATTGACGTAATGGGATCCAACTTTTGTAAACAAGACAGAAAAATGCCGTCGGATAAAGTTTGTTTAGATTACTTACGTTGTAAATTCATGGATGGCGGGAATATGTGGTGGTTCCTCATGGCCGCGTCCTGTGGCCGCGCGCACTGTGGCGGTGGGGGCTGGTAGCGCATGCCCTGGTAGCGGTAGGCCGCCTGCGACATCTGACCGCACGAGGCCAACTCGCCCCACGACAGCTCGCCGCCGCCCGAGCCCAGGCATCCTCCGTCGAAGCCGCCGCCCGCGCCGCTCAGGTATCCGTACTCCATGGCGATCAGCAACAACACCGGCTATCTACCCAAACACCCGGACATGTGCTCCAACAAGACCCCTAATTAATATTTCGCATAAAACAACAATAGTGCCGCGAAAGCGCCGCGCCGCGCGGGGCGCGTGCGTCTTGTGTCGGAGGGAACCGCGCGAAGGCTCACAGCCACATAATTGGATGAGCCGCGACTATATCGAATTATGCCGATTACAGATGGTATCGGATCCCAACGATAGTTTTTGCCAGCGCAGAGGACCGCGCGCTCGCCCCACTTGAAATCGAATGATAAGCCTAATTCAATAAGGACGATCCTCGAGGACGGGGCGGGGCGCGCACCCCCGGTGGCTGGCCAATGATCTGGGCCGGCGACGCAGCGCGGGCTCCTCATTGGTCGGCGTGCACCCCCTCTCCGCGCCGTGACTCGGGGGTGCGTGTCACGACACTTGTCTACTTTTCTTTTCGCCGACAGTTCCTTTGTCATTGAGGAAAATAAAAAAGTTGTAATTAACGATCCAGGTAGGTACCTACTTAACGAATAACTGTAGGTACTTAGTCTATAACTTTGTTAAATGAAATGATAGGTATAATAATAATAAAATATAGAGTGATCAAATACTTAATTAATCAATTATTTTTTCATAAGTATCGTACTTAGGTACCTCCCTACTAGTACTTTGTAGATTTAAATTAAACTTGTTGCTATTCAAAGATTTATAACAATGACAAAGTGTTGTCTGTACCTACGTAAGCAAACTTTTGTAAAGAATATAAGTAGGTGTATATAGCTGGACAGACAGGAACTTTACGAGGCTACTCGTATGCAGAAGTCATTGGGCCACCTTTTAATTTATTAAAAACCAAAACACCATTGTAAACACAGACAAAGTAAATGCCACAATTTATGAAACCTTGTCTAAATCATTAATATTAAAGACAAATGTTGTACATTATAATTTCGGACAATATACAACCCAATTATATAAATCTGTAACTGGGAGCGTAATAAAACGAATCATTTCATTTAGTTTCGGTTCCTGAGGGATAACTCGATAACTGATAAAGTTATTTATGAGAGCTAAGATCCGAGGCGAGTACCTACCTCTATGGCGCCTGAATAAGTAAGGACCAAATGCTAATGTGTAACTTTGTGTTATTTTGCGGATGTTATTTTGATTTATTTAAATGACAATGTAGATAATCGATTGCAAATTAAATTATTTATAGTTGAAATACCTACCAATAATTGATTATTTTTTTCATTTATACCTATACCTAGATAAAGTTACTAGGCTACTGGTAGGTAGGTACGTGTGTAAAAATATCACAATCTTTTTCAAAACAAATACATTTTACCTAATAAAAAAAATTTGAAATAAAAAATCAAAGTGGTAGCCAGTAAAGATTTGCCTTGATATGAGGTAGGTACCTATGGCACAGTATAAAGATGATACAGTATTGTAACTCGGCCGTAACCTTGAAATAAATGCCTACAGCCGCGCGGTAAGTAAACATGCGATAGGGCTGCCCGCCTCCAGCATTTTAATTACATTTGCCTACTTTGTGTTTCCATTTAGTTTTGTTATTGTATTTTACTGTGTGTACATAAATAATTCATACACACAGTACAAAAACCACGTCTTTACTTTGAATTATACAAACTAACAAAACAAAACACAATGATTCATGAACCGCATATAACCACCTATTTCACTCGTGTCTATCACTTTCCTTTACTCTATTCACTTTATTTATTAATCCAGACATCTTTTTTTTCGGGAGATAAAAGCAAATACTTATCCATTAAAAAGACACACATTATGTACCTACCTACCTACTAGTAAGTAAAATTATTTTATAGTCTTACCTTTCAGAGTTTCCAGGTAATTTAAAAAAAGTTATCTTTGGATGCGTTATTGACGAATTCATGCTACCAAAAACAGCACAATATAGCCTACTCGTCATATTAAATATGTACTTCAATTTATTTTTAGTGAAAATATCGCGCGGTTATTGTTAAAAAAACAACACACCGTCGTCGTCCGTTCGTCACTGCGGCACAGTCGCGACTGTCTGCATACCGAGCGCATTCCGAGGTCCAGGCGCGTAGGTATAGCTCGCGTTTCGTCCGTTTGTATGAAGTTGAAATACTGTATGATCTTTATACTGTGCCTATGGTATGTAAAGATGATATGCAAATAACAATCGATTATTCCTTACACACACCTCTGCCCAACCCTTTGCGGAATACAGGCCTTTCGTTAATATTCTGTTACTAGCTGCGCCCCGCGGTTTCCCGCCGTAAATGTCGATCCCGTGGGAATATCGGGATAAAAAGTAGCCTATACCTATGTTAATCCAGGGTGTCAGCTACCTTCATACGAAATTTTATCAAAATTGCTCCAGCCGTTTGAGCGTGAAGAAGTAACAAACATATAAACACACACACACACACACTCACATACTTTCGCCTTTATAATATTAGTGTGATTCATTAATTTCTCCCCTAAATCCTATACAATAAAAAAATGGAACATTATTTGTATGATCTTCAGATCGTGTACTTAGCAACTTTTTTCTTGTAAGATCACAATTTTCTACTCACAGTTTTATTTCCCTAGTAATTGTTATTGAGATTTCTGTTCCAGTAAACAGCCAATGATAATCCTATTAAAAATCTTAAATGTACAGACGCCAGCACACCAACCTACCCGAAACTGTCAAATTTTCCCAATCAACTTTTAAACTTATGCTTTAGCGATAAAGTTGAAAATCTATTAAAGAAATTTGACAGATTGTAGTAGCTTGATGTGCTGGCGTCTGTACCTAAAACTATAGGACTAAGGAGTGTCATAATACTCGTAACTGCACACTTACAATTAGAAATCATTTAACAAGTAGGTAATATTTTAAGAGCAAAAGCAAACTGTCCCATATATTCTGATATGATAGCATACAAACACATCTACGCTCAGCGGGCGGGCTAACAAGTGCAGGGGATCGTGTGAGAAAATGACGCGTATAATATTCACAATATTGAAATTACAACGTATCTGGTCCTCAGGGACGGCGCCGGCGCACGCGGCCGCGCCCGCTCGCGACACAGGCCGCTACCTTATTTATTATTTATATTAATTACACTGTTGCTACTATGGCTTTTTTTTTGTTGTTGTTGTTTTTTATTGCTTTCCTGTTTGGTTTTGTTACATGATGATTATTATTGGATGTATGATTTGTTGTTGAATGTCGCTTTTTAGGCCTTTTTTCAATATTTTAACCATTATTAAACATTGATAGCTGTTTTATCATACGATTATTTAATTTTTAACCCATTGGTACATAAAATACTTGCGGAAGCAACTCTGTATGTTTGTCTTTCACCTGTTCACGCTTTAACCACATACCCGATCTTTATGAAATTTGACAAATTTGAGCCTGACACCTGCGGGGTAACTGCGTAACACACTAAAAGTAGCAATGACTTTCATTTTGACAGTTAAACAACATTCATTACGTTGTTTACGTTGTTGAGTAGACAAATTATTCGAACATATGAAGCAATGTAAAGTAGGTATCCATCAATTAGGGTACAGGAGAAGCACACAGGCTACTTTTCATCCCAGATATTTGTATTAAAAATTATGAAATGCAAAATATATGCAATGAAGTGGCGGGCAACAGCTACGTAGTAACCTACATACCTAAGTATATTGTTAAAAATAAGTGTTCAAAACTGAGTAAAAACAAACATCGGAAGAAGAGGATTATTGTGGTTTTCAGGAAGTCTTTTGTGAAAAGACCAAACACGTGTAAAAAGAACGATGCTAAAATACGGTAGAAGGTAGCGAAGGAAACATTTATACGTAACAGGAAAGTTAAATAAACACCACAAATACAAATAATTTAATTGTGTTATATTTATTACCGAGTTTTCATTATTTCAGACAATAAAACAAAGAATTGGAGTAGGGACTCACTTGTGTAATTATATGTATGTTACCAAACGCTGGACTGGTATCAATTTGAACGGCGAGAACTTACATCTCACATGTTCGCTTTGCTGATGACATCGTCATGTTACAGCAGCTGGAACAGTTAGACCATCTGTTCTGCCTAACCATTAACCTTCCTCATCGGGTTGGGCTCGGCATGAATTTGAACAAAACAAAAGTCATGTAGGTACAATTCACACGTCTTGCCAAGTACAATCCACATCGAAGTGTCGCTTCTGGGAGTTGTGAAGGATTATGTCTACCTAGGGCAACTGGGCAAGTCATCCAGCTCGGTAGAAACAACAAGAAACAAGCCGACAGAAGGAACCAGTTGGGTTGGGCAGCGGTGGAATAGGTGCCTTAGTGAGTCCCCAATTGTATTTGTAGTCACTCTCAATTACTGTTTGCTGATGTCTTGGTATGCCATTGATAAATGATAAATGACACACTTACAAATTGCAATGCCTTTCATTTTAACAAGTCGTATTACTCAACATATAATATTGATTGCGTTATTAACGTTGTCGAGCAGTCGAATTTTTCATAAATATATTTATGAAGCAATTATTGTATTTTCTTCAAAATAATTCGGATTGTGAGCGTTTAGTGTGTTACGCAATTGAAGTGCTGTGCGTCATACAGAATGGTATAATACTCGTACGTATAGCACTATACAAACTCATTCACTTGCTTATACACGTCCGTTTTTTCACCGGACTTGCGGTTGTGTTAAGGTTACTAAGGAAGTATGTGATGTTATATACATACACCGGACGCCGCACTGACGCAGCGTCTGGAAAACTTCGTAAAGTCTTCTCGTCACTTGAAGGTTGTGGAAGGCGGAGGACAAGGTGTTGTGGCGCAGCCTGGAAGAGGCCTATGTCCAGCAGTGGACTGCGATGGGCTGAGTTGAAACCAGTCACTAAATTTAAATATTTTCACAAAAAGATGTGTTGTTTAAGCTTTTCAGGAAAAAAAATCTTTATTGAAAATCAACCTTTCCCCGTTCCTGGAACTATTGTGTTATCCACTGGGCATCTCGATACAGAGAAGTAAAAATAGAAGTATGCACTTCGACGATCACACAATTTTCTTTCGTAGGTACAAGACTTGTAACTATATTTGTTTTGTTTTACTGATTAGGTATTCGAGCTAGCTTATCTTTTTTATGCATGTGTTTCTGTGACAATAAAACATTTTTTCTTTCTTTGCAACAAATTCGGCAGCATTCCGATAATTTTCAACAATCCCATCTTGAAAGAAAGACTCCAGTAACACTTTATCATCACAGAAACCAAAGTGCGTAGACAAGGGTAACGTAAATAGCGGGTAGGTAAGTATTCTGCGTTTGTCGTCTCGCGGGATGAAAAACAACGAGTCTCCGCGGTAAAATATGTGATCACTTAGCAACCTGCAATCAAACAACAACTGCTGCTGAGTTTTTCTCCTTCGCTGTCGACGAATGTGCCTTTTTTCGTTGTTTTTGCCTCGGTGCGGTGTTTGTTATTTGTAGGTATTCTTATTTATTTTCTCTAACATACTGTTTGTTGAATAACATTTTTGCTAAATGCGTTTTAGTCAGAGAGTTTTACCGGTAGAGTAGGTTCCTGGATAACTACCTACATACAATTATTTTGATGTTATGTACCTCTCAGAAAATATAACAATGATGAAAATACAGTATCTACCTACATACAATGCTGTAAAACAGTTTAAGTAGTTTTTTCACTTAATCAAATTAAACCCAAAATCAAATCCAAAACGTAAGCTAACATAGTACACACAATTTTGACCTTGACACACCAAATCAGTATAAGACAAACAGCCTTAGTAAAACATTGCATGTATTAGCGGACGCCTGCCGACGTCACATCGCAAGGCACAGGCCGCGGCATCTAATCTGATAATGCGTCGGTTATGGGTGGTGTGCGTGCGCCATTCTCCACTTACCCTCGACTAATTCGATTTGCCCCCTCCCGGCCACATGCCGAGCTGCATCGCGACTGTCCCCACACTCGACTTGTAGATATTTTTAATTAACATTTTTGTTGCTGAAATAATTATACCTTCCTACTTAACTGTCACACTATTAGGTATTTCTGGATTTGAAAGGAGTAGCGTTAGCTTTCAGAGACAGCAATATGGTGTGCTTATAACTGTCCAATTGTCCAGGGTGTATCCTCCAAAACTTATCAAGGAAGAGGTTTTAGTCGCTGAGACTTATAGGTGGATATTATTTCATTAGCAGTTACGGGAGCTATTTTGCTATGGGAAAACTGGTTATTTAATCTCAATTCTTTCATTACAATACAATCAACTTATGATTTTGTCATCGATATGGAGAAACAATACTTCTAGTAAACCAAAGTTTTATCTTTTATGAAAATCGCCAACTTTATGTATGGAATGATAAAAACAATTACCAATTGCACGCTCTACTTGTAAGCCCACTTGTAAATACATGATGTTGAATGATACGATACAGTTTTAACTTTTAATACAGCATTTGTTTTAAACCGTATGGACAGTAGGATTTTGACGTATGATCCTAACATTTTAAGAACCTACTGTAAAATAACGTACTTGTAGGCACTTAGGTATAGCGAAAGGGCCCGTGGCTAAATAATAACAGCCGCACAGGTCGATTGATCAGGTTAAGCTAAGCTTGCCGCGGTTGATCTGTGGATGGATGACCATTTTTATATACCGAGACCCCTCCGTGCCTCGGAAAGCACGTTAAGCTATTGGTGTCGGCTGTCATTTGTGGATCTTTGACAACAGTTACAGGTAGTCAGAAGCCCGAAAGTCTGACAACCAGCCTTACCAAGGGGTATCGTATTACTCAGTAACTGCGTTTGGAGGTCAGATAGGCAGTCGCTCCATGTAAAATACTAGCTGCATCTGGTTAGACTGGAAGCCGACCCCAACATAGTTGGGAAAAGGCTAGGCAGATGATGCAGATGAGGTACTTCCAGCTCCGCTATTTTACTATAAAACGACTTTCTACAAGATAGGTTTAGGTATCTATAGGTTGTTAAAAATAGGTAGGGACATACAGCTCAAAGTCGCCTAGATTTTTTGTGAATCGATTTCAGTATTTCAGGGATCATGAAAGTTCAACAAATTCCTATTGTCGTAGGTAATCATGCCGCCATTACCAAAAACTACTAAAATATTGTAATTAATATTAATTACCAAAAAGTTTCGATGTTTTAAGATAACGAGTATGCGCACAATATTTAATGTAATTAATAAGTTTAGTAATTAAACACTAATTAACGTAGAGATCATTGGTGATTCTGGAATATATATTATATAGCATAGGCATAATCAGCCTATAATGTACCCACTTCTGGGACACAGAAGTCCTCTCAGTGAGAGGGAGTGGGCGGGAATATATGATTCAAAAGAATTAAAGGATTTCGAACCGTTCAAAATTAATGATAAATGTTTTGCAATAAAAACTTTGCCACCCGGTTAGTTTCATCGATAGGTACCTACCTATCTCTTTTATTATATTGAGACACTATCATTTTTCACATCGTGTACTTAGGTACGAGTATGTAACATTCATGTTAGGTCATGAGTTTATGTAATACCTACTTCCTTCATATCTACTCTTCAGCAGGTTTGTAAACATACTACCTATAGGTAGTTACGCGGCGTCAATGGCAACACATGAAAGTTTTTTTAGGGGAAACTTCTTGCAAAAAGTTTACCACGTAGGAGATAATCCGTAGCCATGACAGCTATAATTGAAGACTCTGAGCGAGGCCCTTTGACTGTGCAGTGCAGACGAGGGCAGGGTCCGGAGCGGCGGGTGTGGCGCGCGGGGGCGGGGGCTGTAGTGCACCTGAGCCCGTGATTGATGAGGCTCACCCATCGCCATGATTGCGAGCTGACGCTACCATTAACAAAGATCAAGTGACGTAAGTTCTGCCGTACTGCCTCAAGATGTAGTTTGACACTTATCTGGTAACGTATGCTCAGAAAATCTGTGAACGTTACCGTTAATTACCCTTTCTTTGTTAAATGAAAGGGTCTTTTTTCAGAATATCAACATTAGCAACATGTATGTATAAGGGAATACAAGATGTGTACATGAAAACCGACTCTACGTAGACCAGTTTGTTAATTCTGCCAGATTTACGTAAACGCCTATGCAAAGATACCGTCGTTTGTCTAATAAAACAAACCGCGTATTTACTATCTGCACTCCCGATAGCTCTTTATAGTTAGCGTTAGATCAGTGAAGGGGAAGATCGGTCCTTGCCGGGACTGAGCAGGTCCTGCCGCGCTGCTTGTCAAAGTGGCCGCCGGCTTGTTTGAACAACTAATGAGCGGCTCCCGGGAGACATCGTGTTTGCCCCGAAACGCCCCAAGCGCTCGCCTGGGTTTTTCGTACAAACGCCTGGGTTTGCAGAGGTCTCTCGCCCCCCCACTGCCCTCGCGGCGTACTCCTTGTTTGCGCGCCACTCGGTGTCGTATCGGACTTTCGAGTGTAAATTGGAAATTTGTAGATAAACCTACGTACATAAACGGGATCAAGTACCTGGTAAATCTTTGCACCTGTGTTGGTGTGTATATATAACAAGGGGTAGATTATTGTGTACAGGCTTGTAGATACCGACAATGAACTTTTTAGATTGTTTTGCATTAGGTATATGATATGATAATTACTAAGTAGACGTGACATGCATTTGAATTTATTTCTAAACACATTTCATTAATTGTAATCTAATTTGGTCTGCTTTTGTTACCCTACTTGTAGATATTTATCAAATAAGTAATTAGATAGGTACTTAATTTAAAAAACTAACTACATTTCTAAGAAAGTACAGAGTCATCACACTAAGATATAAATTTCTAGCGACCCGCCCCTGCTTCGCACGGATTTTAAGACTTGACAAAACATCGAGATTTCTTTATAAATATTAAATATTTAAGTTTAATATTAATGTATTAAATACATAAACCCACCTGAGTCAATTCTCTAAACGATGGGGAAACCGCTTCAAACAAGGAGACAAGGAGCATTCCAGCGAAGAGATTTCCAGGAGGATATTTATTTATTTAATACTTCAAGCACAAAAATGTACAGAGGCCGACTTACAGCTTGGGTGGGCGGCATTTAGTAACCTGCAACATATTTTTCGGCCCAAAAAGATCCTTCAAGTCCTAAAAAGCCGCCTTTTTAAACAAGCAATGTGTCCTCCCAAAAATAACCTACGGCGCCGAGACATGGACGCACAAAGGAGACTGTCCACCGCATAAGAGTAGCAGAAAGGGCCATGGAGCGAGTCATGCTTGGCATAACCCTACTAGACCGAGTGCGTAACACCGAAATCTCTTTGCAAACTTCAGAGATAATATTTTTATTGCTTTCTTATTTGCAAAATAGTTGGGCAAACGTCATCAAAAACTGTTCCAAATTTCAAGTTGATAGCATTAGTAGTTCTTGAGATATGCAGCTGTGCTAGACAGACAGACAGACTGAGTCCGTTTTACTATTTTGGTACGGAACCCTAAAAAAGGCTACGGTTATCTCATTTGAGGTTCCCGTGGCTAAATAATAACAGTCGCACAGGTCGATCGATCAGGTTAAGCTACGCTTGCCGAGGTTTGTCTGTGGATGGGTGACCATCTTAACATACCGAGACCCCTCCGTGCCTCGGAAAGCACGTTAGGCCGTTACGGGTATTCAGAAGCCCGAAAGTCTGATAACCAGTCTTACCGAGGGGTAGGTATTACCCAGTAACTGGGTTGTGGAGGTCAGATAGGCAGTCGCTCCATGTAAAATACCGGTATTCAGCTGCATCCGGTTAGATTGGAAACCGACCCCAACGTAGTTGGGAAAAAGCTAGGCAGATGATGATGATGACGGTTATCTCATTTGACTATCATTGGGGGCCAGAAGGATAAAATTGACACGCTTACCCCCTTACTAATAAACGTCTTCTTCTTCTTTCGAAAGTCAAATTACTGGTGACTAAAAGAGAGAAATCGGTGTGTAACTATTCATCTGATTCACTACATTTATTAGTAAGGGGGGCGTGAACCACGACTCGTGCCTTTGCTTATTGTTATCAATATTAATCGTAGCATAGCGTACCTAAGACTAAGTTAATATCATAGTTAAAGAGATAGCTTTTTACATATTACATAGGTATCCTGAAAGACGCAACCTTAAAATGTTCACTCGTCCTCATTGCAAAGTGCCTACTTACCGTCTCCAGGTATCGAATTACCCATTCCCCATTTCATCAAAATCGGCCCAGCAGTCTAATCTTGCAAACATAATAAATATCTATTCTAAGCTGTAAAAATAAACACAAACCAATTCACTTTCGCCTATACAATAGTTTGTAGAGGATTACCAAGAACATCAACAGGTTATGACATAAAAATAACTTTTTCGACGCTGCTGCTATCTATGGTTGAAGCGTAGAATTAAATGCTACGAAACAGACTCACGTAACGGTATCAGTAGGGTAAGTTTATCCCACGGGAAGCAGGGAGCTTTAGGACTTCCGTCGTTCCAGGACAGAGGACGCTACTACTGTAAAATTTTAACTTTTCTAGGTAAAGTTTTGAAGTAAACTGCATTAAAATTAAATATTTCAGGGGTAATAATATTTGTTTAATTTATTATGCCCTTCATACTTTACCTTATTATGGAAATCAAAGCAGAAACGGAATTATTTTTAAATCCCACGTGGTTGTCATGTCATAACGTTGAATATTCAGAACACTGACCTGTATTATACAGCGTACCTACTTGTATGATAGAGGTCAGTGATTCAGAAGCTTTCGTGTTTGGTAGTCACTAGCGCCATCTATGGATATGTAGTAGTGAGTTTTTTTTAAGATTTACTGCAATCGCTCCATGATTTTCTTATTTCTATTAAAAATAATAAGTCTTTCACGTTGGTTAGGTATCTATTTTTTTGTTTAATTAATTATCTAAAGGCCCCGGCCTACGAGGATAAGACCGGGGAGGGATTCTTAGGTACCTCACTAAAACCACCCCATAGTGATCACCATCAGCACATGGGAGAGGGTAGGGTGTCTTCTTAAAAGACCACCACCAGAAACCCCGTGTGCAACGTACCTAAGGGCACGTCTCTGGGGTGGGCCCAAAGACTACAATATGATGCTGGGTG
The DNA here is from genome assembly GCA_948474745.1 of Oligia latruncula. Lineage (NCBI taxonomy): Eukaryota > Metazoa > Arthropoda > Insecta > Lepidoptera > Noctuidae > Oligia > Oligia latruncula. Next base: position 10,804,816 of record OX419688.1, read on the forward strand.
GGCCTTATAAAACTTAAAAGCAATTTGACTTTAGAGCTATTTGAGATTCTTTATTTTAAATCTTGCACTTCACCAAATAGTTAAATGCACGAGATTGTAGGTTCGAAACCAACCCACAATCTCGTGCATTTAACTATTTGCTGAAGTGTAAGATTCTTGCCTTGCCTATGTGATATTTTCAATTCATATGTAGGTACCTACTTTCTAAGTTTATCTACGATAAGCTTCAGTTGGTTTTCTTATCAGAAGTATTCAGAAGTTACAAAGGACACTACCTAGGTAGGTACCCAGGCAGCTGATAATGGCAGTAACTATACCCATCTTCCATGTGTTTGTGATTTATCAAGATGAGAAATAAGCTTATCGCCATTTACCGACAAGAATCGACATCTCGCCCCTCGCCCTGCCCTTAATTATGTAGTTATACCTTAGTTATGTCGGTATGAACTACATTAAAAAAAACCTAGGTAGGTACTTAGTGGTTAATGAAATATAAGTAAGTACCTAGGTACTTAAGGTGAATAAAAATACTTGAGTGTTTGTGTTTTATCTTTTATTTTAGAACTATACATAAATTATAGCCAACCTATAAATTAGGCTGCGCCATACACTTCCATACATAGGTAGGCATAATAATCATACGTAGGTACCTAAACACATCGATCGATCTTTAAAACAAAACCTTAACTAGTATAGGTATACAAATGAACAATAGGCATTCCGGCGACTTTATATCAACTTTTCTCATAATTAAAACTTTAAAGTAGAAATTATAATAAAATTGATTAATCTTTTGAGTACGTTCAAGATGGAAGATAAACCTGTCATGGTGTTATGTACCCACTTCTATCTATAGTCTGTTGTTAACCAACTTACAATTATGAAACTAGGACATCATATATGTGGGCTCTGGACCCGGTTCATGTTTGTTTAACGACAGAAATGAGTATGAATCAAAACAAATAAAGTCAGTAAGGATTATATATCATTATATTATATGTGTTCTAGGTACTTGTTTATACACTGATCAAATGCTTTATAACCAAGTTAAAGAAATAAACAATAAATTAATTCAAACAACAATGACAAAATATGTACAAATGTAGAAATACTCACAGTATACGTGGGATACATAATATCATATCATACATACGCCACAATTAAAAGCTAGCCGTATCATTGAAACATTCGTAAGCTGCTTGCCCAATTTCAATTCGAGGTAATTTTTAAATTACGTGGTTGCATGAACATCCATATTTTTTAAACTTATGTGAAAGTTACATCGAGTCGAGACGGAATAAAGAGAGAAACTTGAAAGCTCACCCATTAATTTATTACAATTAGTATAATTAACATTGCGTAACGTAACGCTCCGCTCGTCGACTCCACGCCGCCGCCGCACCGCCGCCGCCGCTTTATCGCTTACTACATGGGGGCCATGCAAGTCTCTCCCTTACTCCCGCCACCCAATAAATACAGTTACATACTAATTACAAGCGAGGAAATTTAATTGTCTATACATTTACTAACAGTAGAACTACTACCGCCTCGTTGATGAGTATTCTATCCCCTTCTGTACCTAACGATTTGCCAAAAAAACTACTTAAAACATCCTAATTACTTAAACGTTAATACTTACTCATACATGTTTATTCTATACATCTAAACATTAAGTTTGGTCGAAAACAGGAATGTGTAAAACGCTTGACTAGAATTTACTAAAACTTAACATCGACCTAAATAAATATTACAACATTTAACATTTTCACTCATTATCAGCAAATACTAAACACACTTCCCTCCACGAAGAGGGACTATCTAATTCCAATTTACTATTGAATGAGATCTTACAAGTTAGTTACACAGTGACATACAAAGCTATAGATACAAATTATACACAGTCTCTTCTTTTCAATTTTTAATTTGGTTATGTTAAGCAATTTTGTTCTGAAATTAGAATGCATAAATTGCTAAGTGGGTGTTAGGTTTTTGTTAAATGTAAAAAAGTGACTTCATTTGCCTTCAATCTTTCTAAACATTTGGACATAATAGAGATCAAACAGCACAATATTAGGTATTTATTTTATAATGTTCAGTCGAACAAAAATATCTTTGTTACAACCTTCAGCAACTCACTATAAATGAATCTATTTTACAATAAATAACATTAATCTACTCTAATGTTAATATTTTACATAAATAATTTGAGATCAATGAACAATAAATTCTCCTACATAACTTTTCTTATATTGTACAAGAATTGACATCGCTTCTTTCCGATAAAGGTCCATTTTTTTTGCTTATGCGCGGGTCTTCTCTTGTGAATCCAGGTGCACGGAATAAAAAATGTTCGTAACAATGCAATCCATACTTTCATAAACACTGAGATCGTTGATTTTGGTTGTTGATTTTTATACGATTTTCTATAAGTACTATGATCTGTAGTCGGCACATGTTGTCATATTCTTGGAAGCAAATTGAACTGTGTCCAAGAAACAAGACGTGTATTATTAATTAGCATTAGAAATGTACGTCTTGCACGTCTGTTGGAGTATCTGGTAGTTGCGTCTGCTCTGGTGTGTTCTGTTTGTATGGGAGCGCGTGCCTAGCGCGAGGCTCCTGCGGCTGCGTCTCCCGCGCCAGCACACGCTCCACGTGGCGCGCCACCAGCTCGGCGGCGGCGGACGGCGTGCGCGTCAGCGCGCACATGTCGCTCACCGACATGCGCACCCGCAGACCTCGAGCTGCCGCCGTGATACACGCAGCAGCAATCAACGATGGTGGTACAAGGAGAAACTCGGTCTCTGTTGACAAAATAAAATGAATTATATCTAGGTTATCGTTTTTCAATATTATTAAGCGCGTTGTTTGAATGCAATCTTTTGCTACCTACACGTTCTCCGACTATTAATAAGGTTGATTTTAAAACGGGTTTCTTGTTTACATGTTTTTGTATCAAAATTTTTGTACACACGGAGGACGCAGGCGCAGGTAGAGCGTGCACATCTGTTACGAGATAATTGCCGCGGAGAGCGGACAGGTGGCTCGGACACCTTGCATCTCAGCTCAGCGTCCTCACGTCCTGCCATCCGACGTACGGCGTACTTTATATAACCTACTGACTGACCAAGATCAAGACCATCGTCTAAAAATAAAGCCAGTCAAGTCAAATAAAATGTTGCTTGTATGCAACAATATGGGCAAAAAAAACTGTTTCGATCTTCGACGACGATGTTGAAAAAAAAGTCGCGTTACATTTTGCACAATGCGAGAACTCTTTTGTTAATAGTTTGAGAATAAGGAAGGAGAACCGAACAGCTGCCCGATTTGTGCATTGCGTCCCCGTCTGCATCTTTGTGTAGGTACCTACTCCGGGACAATAGACGGGGAATAATGGTAATTTACATCTTAAGTCGTCTAGGTAAGGGCGCAGCTGCAATTCACTACGAAGGAGGGATTCTATTGTGCGATTTTGAAATGTAACTTCGATCACATGTCGACTAATCAATACTATTGTCGTCGATAAAATTTTGCACTCAAACATTCGAAATTGCTCAATCAATAATTCAACATTCGTATTTTACAGTTGCGTTATATTAGTATCGTTAAATTTAACATATTTCTAACGGTGTAAGCACTGGAGCGTCACAAGTCAATACAATATAAACTTCAAGTCGCTTTGGGTGTACTACGACGTCAGCCAAGACGGCAGATGTGAGGACACCTGGCGCGACCCTTCCGCTCGCACCTCCGCGAACCATGCCACTCCGTAGGGTCACTGCCCACCTACAACATGCACCCTTCTTACCTCCATCGTTCCCTTATACGCTATACATCATGGCTATTCCTTAAGAAAAACAATATCGCCACACGCGAGCGCGTCATAATTTTAATCAGAAAAAGTGCCCACACTTTATTAATGTAGGTACCTCAAGCTCACGCTTGTGTGTGGCAGGTCAATGAGTCCAGGCTAGAAATGAACTTTAGGTCCGTTGCAGACGTTACACTTCCTAAGCTCCGTGCATGTCACCTAGCGCTTGTACTTAATCACTTTAATACATGAACATGCAACGGTGCACGTCAGAAATGTATATTAAACAGGAGGGTCTCGTTGTTTAATGTACATTACTATGGACCAGTAGCTTATTAAAAATCAAAAACCATTGCGAGTCGCGTATCAGGTCTGATCTGGTCAGCATGAGCAGTGGTGCGTCACGATCCGTTGCGCGACAGGTTGCCTGTCAGTTGGCGTGCCGACATCTGCTGAGTCGGCCCACGCGACTGCTAGCGACCCAAAGACTTTACACCCTCGCGTCTTACCCTTCTAATTACCAAAACTGCATTGACATAGACCTTACACTCAACAGACATCGAGGACCGTTAAGTTCCGTTTGAGAAACCTGTCAGTCTCACCCCAATAGAGAATCCTAACCTAACACAAATGCAAAAACGCAGGGGTTGCAAATAGTTCGTCTAATTGTGCGTTAAACTGGTTGTGATCATTTTATGGCGAATATTATTACAGATTTAATGTCTTATTCAAGAGCCAGGTTTAGTCAATGATTTTTTAACCCTATTTAATCTGAATGAATTTTACTAACAGTTTATAATTTATTGTTTCCGTTTTATTGACTATAGAATCGAATGTCAACGAAAAGAAGGCTTCAAAAATGTACCCGACTATTTGATCTTGGATCGGATGTTGAAAACGGAAGCTCGCATCTCGCAAGGTAATACGGCAAGATTGTGTTTGGAGATGTACCGCTTATCGGGTTAGATAGGGTGGTACACCGCCAGGTGCGCGCCGAGACGGGTCTTTGTCGCGAAGCTTTTGTCGAGACTTTGGGACAGGGATTCGGGCGCGGAACAATGGCCGCGGGACGTCTTCGTGTATTGTCCCCGAGTCAGCTGGCGCGGTCGCCAAGCGCTCCCCTGCGTACGCGCCGACTAGTCTCATAAGTCACCGTAACCGTGACACTAAGCCAAGAAATTAGTCCGGTCAAACTGCACATGTTGTGCTCTACACAAATTGTATTGCCTGCAATAATAATAACATGTAGTCTACAGAAATTTTACGGTTGGGCAAGACTTTACATTTGAATGGGATCCAATTTCGAATATTGCGTAAACTTTTTTGGTGATCCCAAATATAAGTAATTATGATCATAGTAATTAAAATAGCCAATAAAGAAGATGAAAGAAGTTTAGGGGTCAAGTAATGTTATTAACCCTTTCACACCTCGAGTAATGCACGATCAGTTACCGGCAATTATGCTACTTCCGGCGACACCGACAAAACTTGACGCCCCGCTACACGAAACGTTTCTGTTTACAATAATACTTAATAGATGCAACTGATAGTTGACCTGGTGTTATATTAACACAAATATACGCACAATAGCGAACACGCTGTAGCTTGAAAAGCTCTCATGTCAAAGCTTTTCCGTTATGAGTAAGCTGTACTTTCAAGTTCGCCTTGCAAGCGTATAAGTTACACAATTAATTCGCTTAACGGTATCCTCCTTCGTTATTAACGCTCCAGCTTCTTCCACTTTATTTCTTATTGAAAAATAACTAACATAATATTACCATCGACTGACTTAAAGAAGTAGTTGTGCTTTCCTAGAAACAACGTTTTGTTCAGATCCAAAATCAATGATATTTACAATATAGGTATTGTCTTTATTATGGGTACAATTTCATTAAATAACAGATGAAGCCTAGAAAACTCTAAAAGTAAAGTCAATGGACCAATGGAGGGTGACAGACGTTGAGCGAGTGGTGGTTATAAATAACTGTTATCAGGATTCGATGGGCCATAGGGGCGGACAGGGTTAACTATCACAATATTTTTTCAGTTTAGTACGAGTATAACGAGTAATTAAAGTAGTTAACGATATATTGTAGATATTTGATTTTATTATAACTATTCGGGTTTCACTTACGGGATCAGACTAGAAATAAGATATTTTTACAGTTGGTTTGTTTGTAGATTGTGATTTGGAGAGGCTAGTTACAAAATATATATATCATTTTATTTTATTATAAAACTAAGTTTTACTAGGTTCAGCTACTAGGATGACTTTGTGGCTGCAGTAAATTCTATATTATTTTCGTTAACTATCACCCTCGTGTTAATCGGCAATATATTTATTTATTATTATTAATTAAAAACTATAACGAAGGTGTTAAATAAAGGTCAGGTGTTTAGCCAAGCAACGAACTTAATATGAATTAATAATTTCCACAAGTTTTTATTGTGTTCAGTGATCGGAAAAGCGCAACCCTCGCAGGGAGGTAATGTCAGGGGGTCATTGGTGGTTAACGTCTACGGACGGCACCATGAACGTTCACAGTACATTAAACTAGTCACGGACGTATGTGCTTATTATAATATACAGGAGCACCTACAAAACTGTAGTATACGACTACTCATTTATATCGAGTTGTAAATTCAGTTAAAACATCGGCTCTTAAAATTCTTGTCTTATTGAAGTGTCAAATGACTACCTAAACTCACCACTAATTTAATTTCAATTGGGCGGTATTCGTATCAATAAAATGATCGTAGTCTATTGTCATTTTACGACTTTATAGCTATATTAAATAAAGTACCTAAGTACCTACACAATATTTCAATTGTAAAAAGGTAGGTAGAGATACATAAATCGCCAGCCACGTGTCCTTTTTATAGATTTTTTTACTACACTAAGGTTTAATACGCAAACAGGTTTACCATTTAATATCGTAAGTAGTATGTATTGAATGTAATGGCATAATTTGAAATTTAAAAATGTAGTGAGGGCATTTGTGTATTTACAATGGGAGTGCGAGAGGGTCAGTGGCTGAGGGGTGCGCAGGCGCAAGGTGTGCGCGTTATCACGGCGCAAACGGCATGTGCCGCATGTGCGCGTTCCGATACACGCGTGCAGCCTGCACCCCACATTACAGCGCTACACCCCGACCACCAGCCGACAATCACATTCCAAAACAAAGGGGCCTCCTATATAATCATTTAGCTAAAACCTGAACAAATTAGTGAAAAAAAAATTGACACCGAACGGCATTTATCGATTAAACTTAATTACTATCATTGTAGGAAATGAACTCGACCCGCATGTTGGCCAAGTTTCGCGGGAGATTTATTGTTGCTGAAATATGTGTACTCACGTAAAACCTGTAAGTAATAAAGATTGTTTAGGTACGTACCGGTATAGCATACTGAGGTGAGCGTGAGCGCGTGTGTCCTGACCAGCGGGTTGGCGCGGCCCCACGGCACTCTCGCCAGGAACGGCTCCACGAAGTCAAACGCCGTTGCAATAGATAACTGCCAGTTCAATCGTTGAAGGAGCATTACTTCCCATTGCTACAACAAAAAAAATGCAATATAAGCGACAGTCGTTTCGCTTTTTGAATATAATTATCCCTAAAGGGCACGACCCCGTGTGAATAACTGTATACTTTCTTACATTTAAAACAAATTCAATGTGTATTTAAAGGAAGGGATGTGCGACCTATTCTTAACAGTTGATACGTAACCGTCATACTTGATGGGTTAGGCGGAAACCGCAAAAAGTAGCGAATCACGTTACAATTACAGTAGAAATGTCATAAGAAAATATAAGGGACAATAGAACCCTTCGCTGGCGATATTTTTCACATGACCACAGAAATAATAAGGGCGATGAAACGATTCCTTGTTTACGCTCACAACAACAAATGTACTAATTTAGATAAAGACAGGGTGAACGCCATTCATGCTACGAACGTCTTTAGTGAGATTCGAGTTCATTAAACCGTACTAACAGACAGATAACCATGATTTATGTAGCCATGCATATTCAAGATGTTACAACAATAACGTTTTTAAGAATAAAAGCTCGTAAGAAAAGCCTCATCTTGAAGAATTATGGAAGTCATTTAGGTGCTTATTTGGTAAAAAAAGCTTACTTGGCTTCACATCCAGTTCACATCAATTTAGAAATTACATATATCGAAATATTCATAAACTACTAATTCTTGCATTAAGTTATACGATATGCATAGCATTTTAATGAAGGCACTGGTGAATATTTAAGTAATAGTCCCTAAGTATGGGAAAGTAGGATCGGCCCGCACCATATGACAGCATTAAGTATGCGCGTTACAGGCATATCGCGATCATCGCACGAATTAATAGCAAGGAAATACGAAGCATTCCACGGTGTCATACGCACTGAAGGAGAGGCCAAACATGTTCTCACGGTGTCCAAATTATATTTAACATAGCATATGGTGCATATTAGTTATTTTAACAGGAAAGAGGTCAGGAATCAAGAAGATTATGGAGGTATTTATTCAAAAACATAAATGCACCCAGGCTTCCTCTCTAGTTTACCTACGTATCTTTTGTCGCACCGCATTTCTCTTGGAGTAGCGTCAATTATTACATGATACACGAAAAAAAGGCACATTGACATCGCCGCGTTTAGCGTGTGAATAAGGTGACAAAGTCAAAATTGATTACAAAGGGCAAGCTCATGAGCGACTACGAATCGCACCTGCGGGTGTGAACGATTATGACAATTTTGTCATTATGGTAGCTGTGGGAATTTATTCAATACCACATTTCGAGTGGGTGTTTTGATGCGTCAATGTTTGGAACAGCCCGTGAATAGCCCTTCATACCTCGAACTTCATCAACCAAAAATACCGAGTGCAACAACCTCATCTCATTAAAGACGTAAAATGACGGCTACTTAAATTCGTTTTAATTTAACTGGCCATGTATCGTATCTTGTAGCCCACATTTCCGTCGGAAGCAAATGAGCGACCAATTCGGTGCCTTACTTCGTCACAGGCTGTGGCTACATAAGAAGGGTGACAGTCTTATGAGCCCTCTTGACTTTCTCGAGGAAGGTGTAATTGCCGGAAACTGGCATGGTGTAAGGAAATGTCGCTTTGGGGTGAAGGAGTGACATTTGACTCGACTAATCGAAGTTCATTCACAGTGGAATCAAAACAACAATTATGTTTTGTCACAGGATGTATGGTGCCGGACGTTGAAGGCAATAGAGCCACTTGGATTTTTATGTAAGATTGTGTTAGACGAAGGAAATGACACCTGTATTACACTGCATGACTATACAAGATAGTCTGTCCGAATCAGGGCGAATCAACTGAAGTTTCCTGATGATTGATAAACTGTGTTTTTGAGGTAGGTCAAGTATTGCCTTAAGTAATGTTTTACATAATTATAGTCATAGGTTAGTACCTACTAGGGTCAGTCACGTGCTAGTGATTTCAACGAGGTGAATTCTGAAAATAGCGAGTTACTTCCTAAAAAAAATTCTTAACCAAGCTATAATAAAACGAAGGATGCTAACCCTGACTTCATGTGGGTACACAGAGTTATCGGTGTAAGCACAAAGCAGATCCACAGACAGGGGGTGGCACTGGCGGAACTTGGAGGCGAGCAGCATGGAGGTGACGGCAAGGAGTTGCAGCTGCTGCCGTGAGATGGCTCGCTGTGCCAGGAACCGGTCCATGTAGCTCACTGCCAGTGGAAACACCTGCTCCTCACACTGTTGCTCCTCGCATACCTGTAAAAGAAATATTAAGCTGAATTTGATAGGAAGACATACAAAAAAGAACATCATTATACAAAAACGCATCACGACACCAAATAGTTTTTTTTTATAATACAATAATTATGTGCTTCTTGGTGTTGTACGATAGATTAGGCTCACGCATTACGTCACAGTGCAGCGAGTGACGGGATGGGGTCATTGTCATTGGTGCGTAAATTAGAAGACGACGGAGGAACTCCAGAAACAATTCCATAGTATTACAAAATCATGTTTACAACGAACTACATTTATGTTGGTTCATGAACATTTAAAATATGTCCTTTAGATTTAACTGGAAGTGCATTCACCCGTTTAAAAGGTTACATGAGATAAACAATAATATGTATCATTAGATGATAACATGATACCCAAAATATTATGGGTATTAACGCATAAAATATTATGGGTGTACCCATAAAAACACACATGCCATCATAATTTTTCTATATACTTAGGTATTAAATACATTTATGTTCTAACATAAGTTAGTATACTTATGCAGATTGCAATAGGTAGTCGATAGAAAATTTTGTTTTCAGCCTACCCACGATATAGAATCTTGAAAAAACCTCTAATTTTATGTGTCTACCTAATACCTACATCCTTACAAACATAACTGTTTTTTACTTATTCTTCCATTTCTGGAGATAATAACTATCACTATAAAACTAAGTGACTGTGATATGTTAGGTAACTACTTTCTCATAATATTATTAATTGGAGCCACTACGCACATAAATACTATACTTACTTAGATATTCAGGTCATTCACTCTAATCAGCTGTTAGCTGCGTCCCGATAGTCAAATGATACTTGATTTAAATTATTAAACCGGTATTGGTAATGTTTTGATTTGCTTATAAGGTTTATAAACACAGAATATTATTAAACTTAAGGGATAGTACAAAACATGTGGCATTAAAACTTACCTCCAACATCCAGGTGGTGACTACCTTCCGCATGAAGGGCTGGATATCAATCTGTACATTTTGAAAGTAATCCGTGTGAAGAGCGTGTGCCCTCTCCAGAGTCAGCAAGTTGAGGAGCAGCCGAGGGTCACGGTCTAAAGCCCGATCAGGACCTGCAACGCACATATCGACCATCCTTCCACTTCCACTGTTGTTTCCAGAATTCTGCATGTTTTCTCCACAGGACAAATCCATTGCTTGCACAACTCAATCAACACTTTAATGTTCACAAATTGTTTATAAAATTGTTCTACAGCAAAAGCGAAAGATTTTTTTCCAAAGTCCGCGTAACGTTAACAAGTTTGTTTACAAATTGGGTTCGTAACTCGACTGAAGCGAACGCACGCGCACCGTACAGTAGGTACACAGCCGCTCTTGGAGCGGCCTACAGACAAAGTAAATAGGACTGTGTCGGAACGCGGCTCCACACCCCACCTCACTCCACTTTTGATCTCACTATTGTGGCCCTTGATCCTTGACGCATCTGGGTCTTATTCATAGTACGATCCAGTTTAAGTTATGTAAAAAAGCTCTCTCAGATACAGAGCTTTTGCTGTACTTACTAAAAATACCTATAAGTAGGTAGTTTTAATAAAATAATGTACCATGTAGAAAAAAAAGGGCTAAATTAGTACTATGTATCCTGAGATACTCCAGACTAAATGGCTTTAAAAAAAACGTAAACAAATTACCTAGCTAAATATTGTAAAATTAAAAATAACCAAATATTGATTTGAAAAGATTGAAGCAATCTAGAAACAAGCTTTAATCGAGTAGGAAAGGAACTAAAAACGGTTCTGAGTATTTTAAGAGTATCTGCGCACTGTTCCTTAGTTCAGCATAGGCTTTGCCGCTGCGTAGGCGCGGTGTAGGTCAGGGGAGGCGCGGCGTAGAACTGCGTAGGTGCGGCGTAGGCCTGCGTAGGTGCGGCGTAGGCCTGCGTAGGTGCGGCACAGGGCTGCGTAGGTGCGGCGTAGGCCTGCGTAGGTGCGGCGTAGGCCAGCGTAGGCACGATATAAGCCAGCGTACGCACGGCGTAAGTGCTGCGTACGCCAAAAATGAAGCTGAATTCTAGATTTGACATGGAGCGACTGCCTAAACCTCCACAACCCAGTTACTAGGTTATACGATACCCCTTGGTAGGACTGTCGACTGGAACCGGATAAGTCTAAGGTCCAAGCTTTTCACATCGGTGTTGAGCATGTAGCAAGGATTAAAACCTAGTACAGATCACAATTTTACAGTAGTCACCTTCCTTTATATGTAAGTAATATTATTTTACCTACATTTGTACATTTTGACATACACTAACGTGAATATGAAAGAATTTTAAAATTTGCATGGAAAGCACTGATTATAGTTACTTTAAATTTTTTTATTTCACTATTTCATTAAAAATAAATCGTTGAATACAGTACAATACAATATTACAATACACTACAAAGAGGTCCTAATGTTTATTCGGAGGGCACACCTCAGCGGAGGCCAGAGGAGGGCCGACAGCTGCGCGTGCGCCAGCGCCGGCTGCGCACGATCCGGTTGACATTTTATTACAAATCCGAGCACACCTGATGCCAACACCAGTCATTATTATAATTCCATTCTTTTTCCAGTTAGGTACTATTGTGTTATTTCGGGCGCGTGCTCTTAGCTTGCCCTCTCTTCATTTGAATAACTAGCTTTTCTATAACATTATAGCATGACCACCTGTCATGCACTTTTTGAAATATTATTTTATTGTTAAGGTAAATACGCAAAATTATTTTTAATCTTTTTTTGGATCTTGGAACTTTGCTATTCCATTATAAAACGGAATGTATTTGCAAACAGCCGTCCATTCGGTGATGTATAGAAGAGTCACAAGTGAACCCAAGCTATACACTATCGCTGACGAAGTGAATGCTGTTAATATCGCAATTTGTTTTTTTCCTATCTTCATGATTGATTCCAGCTCTACAAAAAACAAAAATTAACTTAATTATATTGTAGGTACCTAAGAAATATTATTTCTGAGAATTTAATTCAATATGTCAAAGTCTGATGTCAAATTAACACGTAGACAATAATAATAACATTACAATCATGAAGTTTACGGCCTACTTACAGCTTAAAAAGATTTGGTTAGATTTAACATTTGACTATGGCTTTATTTACCCCCAAAATAGAATACGTAGGTACGATCATTGGAAATAACCATAATACCTTCTACTTACTTCCTACTCCAGTCTGCTTGGGCTTTTGGGTAGGAACGACAGATTACTTAGGTAAGTTCTCTAGGTAACATTTATACCTTACAACACTGCGCAAGTGCCACAGTATAATAAAGCCAGCGGCGCGGTCAAAAGTAGTTGAAGAACACAGTTTGTTTTTAGTTAGTAAGAGTTTGTCAGATGCCTCCGCCAGTGGCAGGTCGGAGGACATCCATGCGGATTACCACAGGCAAAAAAAAAACCCCTACAGAGGTATAATATAGGGTCGGAACGCGTTTTATTGTTTTATACATAACCTCACGCATGTATTCCCCGAAGGGTTAGCTAGAGGTGTACCTATGGTACATCCACATTTCGCCAGTTATGTATATGTCCCTTATAATAGGGGGCAAGCCTATTGCCATCCATGAAATTCCAGATGGACAAACCCATAGAAATTTCATATATCTATGGACAAACCTAATAATAACACTATGCCTGACCTGGCAATCTTACTCACCTCATGCGCAGGAGTCGCACTTGCTATCATTAGACCGACACGACGAGGCAGTGAGTTGCTCATATTATAGCATAAAAGGCGAATATCATACATCTACTAAGATATAAGCATTTTTAACCGACTTCAAAAAAGGAGGTTCTGTATTTGTCCCGTATGTACGTTGTATGTTTATATGTCCGCGATTTTCACAAAAACTAATGAAGTAATTTTGATAATTCTTCATGAATGTGATCTACATACTTTCAGGAAGGTTTTAGTATATAATACATTAGGTAATTATTCTTATGAAGTTTTATAGGCATTTCTATGCGAATTTTGATGATTCTTCTAGTCGGTGTCTTCAATTCTTCAATGCACATTAATACACTGTTAATTGAATTTGTGTGGGGTACAACTAAAAAGTGTAAAATAAAAACTTTTTTTCCAAAAAAAACACCAGACTAAAAAAAACAGTACCTAAAAACGAAAATGCGGAACCAACGACAGCGGTTTCCGAAATTAAAGTTATTTATCAATTAGTAGTGTTTTTTTTTTTGACGTCGTTTTTTTTTGTAAAAATGTTTTTTTAGTACACAATCACACGGAGCAGCACGTTCCTAATACATATTAGTCCTTTCAGTAAGTATCTAGGTTCAAAATGTAATAAGAATTAACAAAAGCACATGGTACCTCCACTTTCAAAATACATACATACATACTGAGTAATGTTTTAATAATGAAATGCTTAGTATCCGTGTGCACGGCCGGAACTGTATTAACATTTGGTGTCCGTCTGGGATTCTCCGAGTGGACAGTTCCCGCGGTGTTACGGGCTCATCGCACCACATGCCATACTCAAATTAGACCACCGCACTCTAACCACTAATTATAAAGTTATCAATTTGTCAACTCGTTCCCATCTCGGGGTTATTGTGCAACAAAATGTCAGTACAGAAGAATAAAATGCACGCGAGCAAGATAATGCTGGGAATTGTGAAAAGAGTGTTCAGAATAAAAAATAAAATAAAGTCCTCCAGGCCGTATTTCGGCCACGCGGGCGGCCAGTCTCAACGGAGACTAGCCTTCGGCGCGGGAGATATTATAATTGTGCGCGCAGACACAGGTTCACTCCCTCTTCCCTCACTCTCATAGTCCGATGGGACGGCACGGGCAATCCGATACGACCGGAGAGAGATCAGGCGCAGGATCAACGGCTACGTGTTTTCCGAGACACGGGGGTATCACACCGCCAACTTCCAAACTCCGGGCTGCTAAGAAATTCCTAATGATGTGACGCATACTTTCTCCCAAATTGTTATTTCGTTTGGTTTTTTGTTTGCCTTTTTATTTTATGCGTCATGTTTGCCGCAAATAAACGTATTTTCTTTCTTTCTTTCTAATGGAAAAACACTTTGCCCGACCCAGGATTCGAACCCAGGCCCCACGCTCAGTAGTCGCGCTTGCGACCACGAGACCAACGGGGCAGTTCAGAAACGCAGTGTTTCAAGAGATCAAACTGATAGCGCTATAGAATACATAAACTACGGTAAAACAGGATCAAATAAAGTATTTATTAATATAATAACGATAATATTTACATAATCTATGCTAATATATTTAAAAACTAGCTGACCCGGCAAACGTTATTTTGCCATATAAATTATTTCTAGCTGCCCGGCGCTAATTCATTCGCGTGGTGTCCTACCTACCTAGGAGTAGGGTAGAAGTAGGGTAGGAGTAGGATAGGAGCAGGGTAGGAGTCGTGTAGGAGTAGAGTAGGAGTAGGGTAGGGTAGGGTAGCCCTTACCCTACCCTACCCCTACCCTACTCCTACTCTACTCCTACACGACTCCTACCCTGCTCCTATCCTACTCCTACCCTACTTCTACCCTACTCCTAACCTACTTCTACCCTACTCCTACGCTACTCCTACCCAACTCCTACCCTAGTCCTACCCTACTCCTAACCTACTCCCATAAGTAAATAATAAAAATATTGTGTATAATCATAAAAATACTATGTCCTGGTTCTAAGCTACCGCCCCACCAACTTTCCGCCAAATCGGTTTAGCCGTTCTCGAGTTCTTTCTTTTATATTTAGAGATTATAGTCATTATCATTACTTTTTTAAATAACACATACTTAGGTATCAGAGTTAATAATACACTTATTCATATTTTAAAGATCACAATAATGTTTTCGTTAGTACTATATCGCGCCAATAGATGTCGTTACGTGTTTCCATTTATTGCAATAAAAAGTTGTTATAGAATGCTTTAAATTAATTATATCTTTTCATAGACTGAAGCGATTGCGACATGGACGTAATATATATTACGTCCATGGATTGCGATGAAACATAGACTAATCACTACTCCTAGAGTTCTACACTATATTTGAGTATAAAAATTAACCATATTGGTTTGGTACTTTTTACGTTGAACGTGTTCAAATAAATCTGTCACATGCAAACAGACAAACCGACAAACAGACAAAAATTCCAAAAATTGATGAAATGGCTGTTGGTTATCCTTTAACACCCCACCTATTTTTTTATTTATAATTTCAATTTACAGAAACGCCTCGTCTACAGATTTATTATATGTATAGATAATAATAATATGTACATTTATATGAAAATATAAGCAAAATGATCATAGGGCATCAAAAAATTCGTCCGCATCGCTGACAACAGGAACAGTGCCTAAAAGGCTGGCAGCATTGCCAAAAAATGTTTGAGAATGTGCAAACTGCGCTCTTTGATACCCCACATGCCCTAGTATTTTTTTTTTACTTCGAATTTTTCAGACCCCCTTTCAGTCCCTGTTGCGAAAAATATACATATATTTTTATTTCTTTCTTATTTGCAAAATAGTTGGGCAAACGTCATCTAAAACCGTTCCAAATTTCAAGTTCTTGAAAAATCCAGCTGTGACAGACAGACAGACTTAGTCTCACCGTAAGGGTTCCGTTTTACCATTTTGGTAAGGAACCCTAATAAATGGTTTTCGAAACTCATAATTTCAAGTAACTATACACTACCCGCGGCCGTTGACTCCGTAATCAGCTATAGTCACTCGAAGTTTGAGTTCAGAAAATCTTTTGTGTTTGTTTTTAGGGTTCCGTACCCAAGGGGTAAAAACGGAACCCTATTACTAAGACTTCGCTGTCTGTCCGTCCGTCCGTCCGTCCGTCCGTCCGTCTGTCTGTCACCAGGCTGTATCTCAAGAACCGCGGCAGCTAGACAGTTGAAATTTTCACAAATTATGTATTTTCTGTTGCCGCTATAACAACAAATACTAAAAACAAAATAAAATAAATATTAAAGAGGGGCTCCCATACAACAAACGCGAATTTTTTGCCCTTTTTTGCTCGATATCAATAATGGGAACAGACTAATGACTGAGTTGTATTTTTACTTTAATAATAAATAATAAAATTAAAATAAAATAAATATTTAAGGGGGGCTCACATACAACAAACGTGTTTTTTTCGGCGTTTTTGCCTTGTGGTACGGAACCCTTCATGTGCGAGTCCGACTCGCACTTGGCCAGTTTTTATTGTTTTATCGAGTTTAAATATCAAAAGCCTTCACATCTATGAAATTTCGCCAACTGATTTGATTTGACCCTATAAAGTATATCTACGTTCGAAACAGGACAAAAGTGATCTTTAACTTTGAATCTCTCATTGTTAAGTCTAGCAGTCCCTTGTTACCTACAGCACAGAATAACTAACCTACAGGCAAATGATTTGATGACCTTCATAGTGATCCTCCAATATTATAGCGTAACTTACTTACATAATACGTACCTACTTACCACCTACATATTTGATAAGCTCTGTGTCTAAACTTATTCAAAATACCCCGAATTGACACAATATTATTGGCAAATCTTCATCAGCTCAATGATTTTTCCCCTAAATTGACTGCTGCAGCTTGTGCAAAATAATGATATGCTTACACCCTCCCTCCTAGATTGGGAGTCTTGTACAAAACGCTTTTGTTATAAAGCTACCCTCAAGACCGCTTAGGGGCTCCATAATATTCTCCTAAACGGGAATAACTACTTTAAGTATGTTGGTTCTCTTAAAATTAGGTATCTACTTACGTGTTACTTTTATTCAAATTATCTCAGACATTTTGTTGGTGAGGTGATTTTTTTTCGTGTGTTCCCATGCTACGAACATTTTCTAACATTTTCTCGTAGCCTGGTAGGCCTTGCTAGTTTAGGAGTTGAACTTGCAATACATAATGAGCACCTACCTATTTAATTTGGGGTTGCAAACCCAGAAATATAATCAAAGACCCAGAATAATAAACCATTAGCTCGATTGTAGTATTAATTAGGTATAAGTGCAGGCACCGCTTAGCCCGCGAAAACAAAATGTTCTTACGTTTTTTGCAATTTGCAGGTCATATATAAAAACAAGAGCGAGTCGGACTCGCGCACCGAGGGTTCCGTACCATCATATGTTTTAAATTTTTATCGGGGAGGCCTATAGGTATTTGACAGAGAATTTTAACACCGTGCACTGCGGTGCCGGTGTAGAATATTGCAGATTTATGTCAGCGCCATCCGCCATCCTCCCTCTAACCGAGAGGAGGCCTGTGTCCCAGCAGTGGGAACATTATAGGCTGATTATGGTTATGGTTATGTCAGCGCCATCTCTTGACCGATAGTGGAACTAATGTAACTTGTTGATGATTTCTGAAAAAGTGTGACTGTTTTATTTTTCCTGTAATCTATACATAAACTTCTAGCACATAGAATAATTTCAGATTTTTCTCTTTGCAAACTTCGGAGATAAGGAGGGGGGGGGGACGGTATTTTTTTTTCATTTTTCATCAAAAGTCGAAAACTAAGCAGCTTAAAAAAAAGAAAAAAATGTTTGAGAATGTCCAAACTGCGCTTTTCATATGATACCCCACATGCCCTTGTAGCCCCACTTCGAATTTTTCAGAACCCCTTTCAGTCCCGGTTGCAAAAAAAATACATATAATTTTTTTTCTTTCTTATTTGAAAAATAGTTGGGCAATCGTCATCTAAAACTATTCAAAATTTCAAGTTGATAGCATTAGTAGTTCTTGAGATATCCAGCTGTGACATGGTCTCACCATAAGGGTTCTTTATGGTTCCGTTTTTACCATTTTGGTACGGAACCCTAAAAAGTGTCATGTCAGGTTGTACCTATGTTGATCAAAATATTAACTTTCAGCAACAAAAGTTCAAGTTACCCTTTGAATGACTGTTTCATGAAATCGTGACATATTTGGTCAATTTTAACTTGAGAGTAAGTTCAAGTTACCCTATTGAATGACTGTTTCATGAAATCGTGACATATTAGGTCAATTTTAACTTGAGAGTAGGTATGTTGTATTGATGATTTTAATTCAGTTAACATATAGGTAGGTATGTATATTGTTACAAGCTTCGGGTTCGTGAAAATTTTTTTCAAGAATTGTTTAAATATGTCTATGTACAGACGCCAGCACATGAAGTTACTACAATCTGTCAGATTTCTTTAATAGATTTTCGACTTTATTGCTAAAGCATAAGGTTCAAGGTTGATTGGGAAAACCTGACAGTTTCGGGTAGGTTGACCTGCATGAAAAACCATTTATTAGAATACAATGTAAATAGAGAAAATAATTTATTTTGGAATTAATTATAATTACTCAGTTTCTATTTTTCACAAAAAAAATCTCTATCTGGCATGACTTTTATACATTATTTTAAAGAGTATAATAGACGACATTGCATAGACAGACTCGTACGGTGGAAAGCTCTCTCGGTGGAAAGATATCTCTTTGAGGCGCGCGTGGAACACAACGAGCTGTCGACCCGGGCTTGGTCCTTACCGGGCGGCGATTGCGGACGCTCGCCGCCCGCGCCTACGGTGGCCGGGAAGCCAGGAATCAGGTCTCGACTCCCGACGCCCAGGGCGTCTCATGCGGCGACCAGGAGCGTGAGGGCACAAAGATTGCCTCTCCCTCACGCGTTACGCCCCCTCGTACACAATTACTACTTCGCAGAAGGAGATGACGGCTTCCCATGCACTCTTGCTCTGTACCATGGCCTGCACGACCAAGGCCGGACGCGAGAGATCGCCGCCGCCGATCGCCGCCGTGAGGACGCGGCGGTGCTTCGCCCAAGCCGGGCAGACCTCCACCGTGTGGAACGAATAGCCTCAGGTTACTGTGTGAGTAATCGCTGTAATCGTGAGTCGAAGAATAGGTAGCGGTAAATTAGCACGGAGAACTAATATGAGCAGGTTGTGTTTACTCATCACCCTCGTAGACTCTCCAACGGCATTGGACACACCAACACAACCACCAACCACATCAACCGGTCCTGTGCTTCTCGTATTGTGATTGATCGTGATGAGATGAGAATGATGAGCGGTAAAGTCTCGCAAACTAACAGGAAGCTATAATTATGAAGAAGTATTATTGCGCGTATTTTGCGTACGGATAATATTATTATAATAATACCTACTTATATATTATTATTTATTATTACCCGTAATACGCAAAATACACGCATTGACGTGGAGTTGCGGAAACCAGCCCTTCATCATCATCATCATCATCAGCCTATAGCAGTCCACTGCTGGACATAGGCCTTAGTACCTATTATCTATTATGACAGTTACCCCAATGCAGTCTGTCCTTTCGACAAACCCTACCACTCTAACTTGCTAACTCTGCCTGCAATGCAAGCTATGTTGGTGACACCAGTGTTCGAAGTTTTGGTCAGCGTCATAGCTAGGGATTTGTTATATTTAATTTTTTTTCGCCATATTCTCGAGAACATTTCTTCTTCTTCACCTGCTGATATCTGGAAGTTCCTTGGTACTCTTGGTATCGGCAGACCACGGCATGTGGATTTTCCTAATACAATTGGCCTTGATGATATCACCCGTCACTTCACATCCACTTGTCATTTGGATTCTCAAATGTTGTCCCAGACGGTCGATTTCATCACTGGCCTAGCGAGTCCCATCATAGAACCATTTCACTTCTCTCCGGTGACCTTGGACGAAATTAAAAAGATCATTCTGTCCATAAAATCCAAGGCTGTGGGCTATGACGGCATCAGTCGTAGTATGATCGTTTGGATTCTTGATAGCCTTCTCCCTCCGATTACCCACATCATTAACTTTTCCCTTGACTCCGGACAATTCCCATCCCAGTGGCGTATATGGCCTACGTCCGCCCACTTCCTAAAATTTCGACCCATTTCCCCCATTCCTGTCTAAAGTGCTTGGGGCCTGTGTACACAAGCAGTTTACGGGGTTTGTTCATCGGAACAACCTCGTTAGCTCCTTTCAATCTGGGTTCAGGCCTGGGCACAGTACAGCGTCCGCTAGCTCTCCTTAAAGTGACTGGTGACATTAGAGAAGCTATGGAGGATACCAAAGTTACCGTATTGGTTTTAATTGATTTCTCCAACGCCTTTAACGCCGTCAGTCACGATATTCTCCTTTCTATCCTCTCTCACCTTATGGTTTCGGCCGAGGCTCTGAAATGGTTCTCTTCTTATCTTCGAGGACGTCAGCAGTCGGTTCGCGTTGATCAGAGTTCGTCGAGTTGGCGTGACCTGGATGCTGGTGTTCCACAAGGTGGTATTCTTTCTCCATTGTTATTCTCCATCTTCATTAATTTTATAACTCACTGTCTTCGATGTTCGTATCATCTATATGCTAATGATCTTCAATTATATACTGCTGCGCGGGTACAAGGTTTGTCGGACGCTATATCAGATGTTAACCGAGACTTAGATGCTATCAAAAAGTGGTCTGATAGTTTCGGGGTGTCAGTAACGCGGTTTTGCTGGATAAGCTCGACAGATTACTCAACAATGGTATCCGGTTCATATTCAACCTCAGGAAATATGTCCATGTGTCGAGCTACAGGTCTGAGCTCAAATGGATGTCCATTCGCCAAAGAAGAAGTTTGCGCGCTTTGACCACGCTTTTCTCCCTTCTCAACTCTCCCACTCCTCCTTCTTATCTTGTGTCTCACTTCAAATATCTAAGTATGTTCTTCTCACGCTAAGAATCTGCGTTCTTCTAACAATCTTCTCCTACTCTGTCCTTCTCATACTTCTGTCTTTGTTCATTCTTCCTTTCATATTCAATCCATTCTTCTTTGGAATGCACTTCTTCTTGAGATCAGGACGGCCACCAGTCGGTATGCATTTAAGCGGAAATTGCAGAGTTATTTTCGAAACAAATAGCGTAGAGTCATCTCAACACCTCTCTCCCTTGAATTTGTATGTATATATATATTATAAGTATATATTATAGTAAATAGTATGTATGTGTATATAACCGCAGAAATTCCCGATAACTATAGACCAATCGCCCTACTGTCCATATTATCAAAGCTACTCGAAAAGATTGTAAACAGAAGACTAACAAATTTTCTCGAAAAACATAATTTAATTTCCGACAAGCAGTTCGGCTTTAGGAGGGGTAGATCAACCGAAGACGCAGCTAGGCTATTAACTAACTCTGTATCATCAACTGTAGATAAAGGAGAACATTCCATGGGGGTTTTCTTAGATTTGGCAAAAGCCTTCGACACGATTTCGATAGAACTTCTGCTCAAGAAACTGGAAGCCGCTGGAATACGTGGCACTCCCCTGGATTGGTTCAGAAGCTACCTATCTAATAGAAGGCAATTTGTCAAACTCGGTGAACTGTCTAGCAGCCTCCTCCCCATCGATTTTGGAATCCCGCAGGGCAGTACACTCGGCCCAACCCTTTTCTTACTCTACATAAACGACATCCTAAATCTTTCTCTCACCAATGCTGAATTAATAGCGTACGCAGACGATACAGCGATCTTATTTTATGGTAAGTCTTGGGCTCAGGTATACAGTCACGCCGAAGAGGGACTATGGATAGTGGCTAAGACTCTAGATAAAAACCTGCTGACCTTAAACGTTAAAAAAACAAAGATAATAACATTCCATAAATCCAAAGCATCTGAACCCCCCCCACACCTAAGTCTCAAATTTCATACTTGCAACAATACCCTCCACCCTCAAAACACAAACTGTTCATGTACCATAATCGACCGCATTCAATCCATGAGATATTTAGGAATTACCTTAGACGAGAACTTATCTTTTAAACAACATATACACTCACTCTCCGGTCGAGTAAGGAAACTTATTCATGTAATGAAAAAACTACGTGACTGCACACCCATCCCCATTCTCCGCACTATTTACCTTGGCCTTTGCCAGTCGGTCCTTCAATACGGAATCTCCGTCTGGGGTGGTGCTGGCAAAACTGCAATTATCGAAGTCGAAAGAGCACAAAGAGCCGTCATTAAAGTAATGCTCAAGAAGCCTTTCTTGTACCCAACCAACAAACTCTACAGTGACTTCCCGGTCCTCCGTGTTCGACAGCTGTTTATCCTCAACGCAATACTTCACATTCATAGAAAACTAAAATTCAGGACAGATTATCAGAAAATAATGTCAAAGCGCACATTCAGTATTCCCATTCCCCAAGTAAACTCCCTTATGGCTCGACGTTCCCCGAACTACTTATTTCCACGCATTTATAACAATGCCATAAAGTGCTGCAACATAATAGACCTCAAAATATCCCTGTGCAAAAACGTAATAAAGAAATGGCTTTTTACTCTCTCCTACGACGAAACAGAAAATATAATTTATACCTACTTAGGTAAGCAACATTAAACAGACTTAATGTACTCCTACATTGTCGCTGACGTCCACAACACGCACACACACATACACCCCAAAACATTCACACTCTAACACATTCAAACTCCCTAACACATTCACACTCTCCAACACATTCACACTCTCTAACACATACTCACGCTTACACTCTAAACTTTATTTTGTAAAGTGGTTTCATATAATTGATTGGATTTTTGTTGATTTATATCTTGTTAGTTTCAGTATTATTAATTTATTACTATTATTTAATTGATCTCACGCTGATGGCAATGTATTTTCTAAGTTCTCACTTATTCTATATTATTTTAATTTAATTGATTTTAGTTTAGTTAAATTTTAATTTAGTTTTCCTCTCTTGCAATAATCACTATTTGCAATAATCGCTACTTAATTGATCTCACACTGTTGATTTGATTTTAATGATGGCAATTTATTTTCTAAGTTTATTTTATTTTAATATGATTTTAGATTAGTTAAATTTTAGTTTCTTTATTCTGTCTTGCAATTAATCACTATGTACTAATTTGAAAATGTCGCAACACTGACTCCCAAGATACAGGCAAATGCCTAGTTTGGGGGTCACTGTCTTCCTATTCTTGTAAAAATTGTGATTAATAAATAAATTTGAATTTGAATTTGAATTTGAACCTATTTATGTATTTGTGTACCTAGTTTTAATAGTTTATTTTTTTTATTTTTATCATTGTTCCTTTCAACCAAAGCACCTACCATTTAATCTCTTCACCACCCTTGGTTGACTGGTAGAGAATGCCTAAGGCATTAAGTCCGCCTTTGTATGTACCTTTTTGTGCGAAAAGTTTAAATAAATAAATATTTTTTTTAAGGAAGCGATCTTTTCTACAATATTCAAAACTAATCTAAACGATCACCCATTTTTAACGATGGGGATGGATTTATAGTTAGAAAAAAGAGGAATAATAAATAATAGATTGTAGCAAAAAGCCAATAGTCCAAATCTGTCAGACTAAGTCAGTTCTCTTCTTAGTCTGTGGACTCGGTTTTAAAAATAGTTTACTGACATTTTATAAGGACTTTCGTGGGTAGTGGTGAAGGCTTAATACGTGCTTTTTTTGTGTCCTGAATTTTCTCGGTTTTAGTGGTTTTTATTACCCTGAACTCCAATCGAGATTATTCCCTGTGTTTGTGTTTTAGAAAAGGTTTGTTGTAACATTGTTTTAGGTTATTTTATAAAGATTTTACCCGGCATCCAATATGGATATCAAAAAACCCCCTGACCCTCCTGAGCCCTTTGATTACACTCCGGTGTTAACTGTTACTCTTCCCGACGACAATGTAAATACTATGGACTCCGAATCTACAAACAGGAAGAGATCTGCTGCTTCCCCCCCGGCTGTTTTAATCAACCCTCCTAAGCTATCAAAAAACACTATTGGAAGGCAGATATATACGAATAGAGACTACCCCCCGTTTATCGTGCACGCATCTTTAAAAGATGGTCAGACCCCAGGTACTGTTCTGCACCCTGTCAAATTTGGTATGTTCTTGACACAAAATAATTACAGCAACATACTCCTAGGCAGTGTCAAACGATTAGGAAGAAACAGGGTTTCAGTCGAATTCAAGTCCCACCAGGATGCCAACAGTTTTATAATCAGTCCAACCTTAGCTAAAAATAACTTTGTTGCCTCAATTCCCCAATTTAACATCACTCGGTTAGGTCTTGTCAGAGACGTTCCCATTGAATGGACTGAGGAAGAAATTATAGAGAACATCAAGGTTCCCACTGGATGCGGCCCGGTAATTAAGGCTAGGAGAATGAGCCGTAAGGTGACTTCTCTGGGTGTTACCGAATGGAAACCCACTCAAACGGTTGTTCTAACCTTTGACGGCCAAATTTTACCTCAACGTGTTTTTTGTTTTTACTCCGCTCTTTCGGTTGAAAAATACATGTACCCAACTATCCTATGTTTTAATTGTTGTCGGTATGGTCACACGCGTACAGTATGTCGCTCAAAACCCCGCTGTTTTAAATGTGGTCAAGACCACCCAGGAGATGGTTGCCAAACTTCCTTTGATTGTGCATTTTGTATTTCTTGCTCTGGCAATCACTATGCAAATGATAAAACTTGTCCTGAATTAGGTAGACAGAAGGGCATAAAAGCTCTGATGGCAGAAAAGTCGGTCTCATATGAGGAAGCAAGTCAGGTCCTCCCACCAGTTTCAAGATCATATGCTGAAGTGTCGAGATTATCTCAAAAGTCAAAACCAGCATCCAGTCCATCTTATTCCTCTAGTCCACTTCCCCAAACCCCAAAATCTTACCGTAAAACGGTCTCCCTTAAAGCAAAATCCCATGCCCCACTTTCACCTAGCTATGACAAGCAAGCTCATCAAGCCCTTACTCAGAACTACTCCTTCTCTCCTTCACAAAACGGTTGTGCTTACCCTAGGGAAGGTGCAACCAGCCCTGACAAACCAGAAAACATTTTGAATATTATATCAAGCATGTTATTGACTGTATTAGCAAATCCGACACAATCCATACCTGACCACGTTGCCGACAAATTGACATCTATTGTAAATTATATTCACAATGTCCCACCCCCTAACATTCCTTCAATGGAACGTGAGGAGTGTTACTCCTAGGAAACCTGACCTACTCTACTTAATTAATAAATTCAAACCATTGATCTGTGGTATTGCTGAGACATGGCTTCGTTCTGAAAGTAATTTCAGGATCCCATGTTTCAGTGGTGTTCGCCATGACAGATCAGATGGATACGGGGGATGTGCTTTGTTCATCAATAACAAAGTACCATTCTCCCCGATTCCTCTACCCTTTGTTGGTGACAACATCAATGTTGTTGCTGTTAAGGCTGAGGATATAAATATATTTAGTTTTTATATTGCACACCCACAAATTGAAGATCTTACCACAATAAAAAGTCTGCTGAGTAACATACAAGGTCCATTATTAATTATGGGTGATTTTAATGGCCATCATTATAGATGGGGGTCTGAAACCTGTGACAACTTCGGTATAGGTTTAGTGGATATACTAGATGAACTAAACCTATGTATAATTAACGATGGCAGTTCGACTCGTAGGTCTGCGCCAGGGCAGAACAGCAGCTGTGTTGATTTAACATTCTGTTCATCTAGTATAGCCAGCCTTTTTAATTGGAGTCGCTTGAATATAACTTATGGAAGCGATCACTATCCCATCATGGTGGAAATCCCTTCCAAGACTATTCCTGACAAAATTTCCCCTCCATTGTTGAAATACCAGTTGAACTCAGTGGATTGGGACCTGTACTCAAAAATCTTAGACTTACGAGTCTCTTCCCTCCCATCCATTAATCCTGAGTCTGCTCAGGAATGCTTTTCCTTATTTTCCAACACAATATCCTCTACGGCAGATGATTGCTTCCCTACTAAAAAACCGCCAACGGGCAAAATTCCATCCCCGCCGTGGTGGGATAGGGACTGCTCTGCCGTGATCAGGGCCAGGAATGAAGTCGAAAAGAATTTCAACTCCGACATGAACCTGGAAAACATCATTGCTTTTCAACATATCTTGGCTAAGTCCAGGAAATTACTCAAAAATAAGAAGAGAGAAGGTTGGAGGAAATATTGTGGCTCACTGAATCCTTCCACTCCAGCTTCGGCTGTGTGGCGTAAATTGAAGACCTACAGAAGTAGTTTGAGGCCCCCCTCCGGGAGCACACTGTCTGCAGAACTGGGTAACCAGTTTTTTTCTAAGCTCGCACCAGTTTATGTTCCCGATGTGGAGGAATGTATCGCTTCGAACTCACAGCTGATGTCAAATGATCCTCTGGATGGGCCATTTACTCTTGGCGAACTTAAGTCGGTCCTCGCCCATGTAAAGGATTCTGCTCCTGGAGTGGATGGATTCCCTTACTCCTTCATTACTAAAGCTGGTAATAAGACACACCAATATTACCTGGACTTAGTCAATTACTGTTTTACTTCCGGTTATATTCCTCCTGATTGGAAGGTTCAAGTCGTAATTCCCATATTAAAACCTGGTAAAGATCCTAGCGATCATTGTTCTTACAGACCAATTGCTCTATCGTCCATCCTTATTAAACTCTTAGAACATTTAATTAAGAACCGACTAGAATGGTTTGTAGAAAACAGGAAACTGCTCCCAACGACTCAATTCGGCTTTAGGAAAGGTCTGGGTACAGCTGATAGTGTAGGCACCCTCACATCAGAGATCCGGCTGGCCCTTAGTAGGAATGAGTCTGTGGTAGCCGTTTTCTTAGACATTTCAGCTGCCTATGATTCTGTTCTCCTCCCAGTTCTCAGGCAGAAAATGCAAGAGCTGAGAATCCCGGCTAGGATTCGTCGAATCATTTGCAGTATTTTTGCAGATCGTACTCTTCAACTCAGGATTCCCGGGGAAAGCTCTGAACCGAGATCGGTTTGGAGAGGTCTACCTCAGGGATCCGTACTTAGTCCCCCTTTATATAATATTTATACCTCTGATCTCCCTTCTTGCCTAAATTTTAACTGTAAAGTACTTCAATATGCTGACGATATTGCATTATTGGTCTGTGGCAGTTCCATCGAAGACGCCGCTCACTCTATTAATATCTCTTTGACTTCATTAAACCAATGGCTCTTAGGTCACGGGTTGTCTTTAAGTGCTCCAAAGAGTACCGCAGTTGTCTTTACTCGTAAACGCTTTATACCCCAGGTTAACATAAATATTGACGGTCAAGGTATCCCAATTGAGGAGAAGGCCAGGTTCCTGGGGGTTACCCTGGACTACAGATTGTCGGGAGTGGACCACATTAATAATACAGTCAAAAAATGTGAGCGCTCGGTTTCGGTCCTCAAGGCTTTGGCAGGTGTCTGGTGGGGAGCTCACCCATACACCTTAAAGCTAGTTTACAATGCACTGGTTAGAAGCGTGCTGGATTATTGCAGCTACCTGATCGAGCCATGCAACAAGGAAGCTTTGCGTAAATTAGATTCTGTCCAGTCCAAATGTCTGAGGATCGTAATTGGTGCCATGAAATCCACTCCTATAAATGCTCTCCAGGTTGAATGTGCAGAACCTCCCCTTAACCTTCGACGACAATACTTAGCAGATCGTTTCTTGTCAAAAGTGTTCTCCCTTTCATCCCATCCTTTAATTCCCATTTTGGAAAAAATCTACCTCTCTCTTAACACGTCTTCCTATTGGAATAATAAATCTATTCCATTGATGAATAGGTACAGAGAGCTTAAACACCTCTCCTCGCCTGTTTGTCAATATCCCTCTCTTCCTGTCTTTTCTTCCGCATATGAGGTGATTCATTTCAAGCCAAAGGTCGTTTTGGGACTGGGTATCTCCAAAGATTCCCAGGACGCAAAAGGCGACTTTGAGCGGGCCATTAAGAGATACTGGGAGGGCTGGAATCTTTTTTATACGGACGCATCCAAACTATCGTCAACAGGATGTACAGGTGTCTCAACATATTTCCAGAACTCTAAAATTGCCCTTTTATTCCAATGCCCACCAGAAGCCTCGGTATTTACAGGGGAATGCATTGGTATTCTAGAGGCAGTCAATTTCATTTTAACCCACAATATAAAAAATTCAGTCATCTTTTCCGATTCTCTTAGCAGCATTCAAGCTTTAGGTCAATGTCAGCTTAAATCCAAAATTCACAGTCAAATCATTTTCGACATACTTAATTCACTATACAGATGCTCGAACAACGGTTTAAGCATTGAGATAGCTTGGGTACCCAGTCACTCGGGTATAGGTGGCAACGAGTGCGCCGACTCACTGGCGAAATTTGCTTCATCTAACCCGGTGGATCGGAAGCACTACATGGTACAAAGTTACGACTTACGAACTGACACCAAACACAAGTTGTACAACTCGTGGTCAGCAGGATGGCAGGTAAGTTCAAAACTTAAGGGGGCGTATTACGCCAGTATTCAACCTGACATCCAGCGGAAACCTTGGTTTTTTAAATGCCCCAAACTGTCCAAGAGAACTGTTACATCCTTGTGCAGACTGAGACTTGGCCACTGTTGCAGCCCAGTATTCCTGAACAAGATTCATGTTCGTGACAGTTCCCTGTGCGAATGCGGTCTTGATGACGGTACTCTGGACCATATCTTTTTCTCTTGTCCTTTAAATTCCCAATCCTTTGAACTATATCATAAGCTTCCCAAAATTAAAATCCCTCTTCCTACTAACTTCCATTCCCTCCTGACTAACTTTTCTCCTAAACTTATCAAAATCCTGGCCACTTTTTTAAACTTAAATAAAATCAAATTGTAGTAGTAGTGTAGCAATAATAACTTTGTAAATATATTATGTAGATTTGTGGTGTTTTAAATGTTTATAATTATAAGTATATTTATATATATTTTTTAACTGTTTACTAACAAAAATTGTCTTGTCCTTACAGCTACTAACATCCATAACTAGTAAACTACCACGGAGTGCAAAGTTCGACGGTTCACCTCGCTGTATCACCGTCACCACATGACGCTGGCAGAATAGTCGACATCGGCTCAGTTGCCAAAGAAGAAAAAAAAAAAAAAAAAAAAAAAAAAAAGACATTTTATAAACAAAAAGTTTTTTGTATTATTCATAAAGATATAACTAAGGAAGACGAAATTAATCCTCTAACATTCATTAGAGAAGCATCGAATTAAAAGTAATGGCTTCCGAAAAGGATCCACTGGTTAGCGAGCGCTCGGGAACGGTTCGAGAAGTTGGAAACCATGCAATTTGGAGCTTGTCTTCTTGTAAGCCAGGTCAGAAACATTATTAAACAAGGTCTAACATAAGTTACAAAAAAAGTAATTTAAAAAAATTAAACCGACTTCAAAAAGAAATTAACTCAAAATTATGAAATAACTTTAATTTCGGAAGGCGGTGTCTTGGGATCTGTATTTTAGTTTTATGCCACCGACTTCCGAAATTAAAGTTATTTCATAATTTTGAGTTAATTTCTTTTTGAACTCGGTTTAATTTTTTTAAATTACTTTTTATTTCGTAATTTTTAGTTTTTGCACTAGTATTTGACCAAGGTTTTGAGATGTTTTCCCTTTGACACTACACCCGTAGCTCTTATCAATAAGCCAGGCCGTCACACTTACACGTATTAGTCCATATCTTGAAAATTACTGAATCGATCTTGATGAAACTTGCACTGTTCCCTAAGTTGAAGAAAATGTAAGCCAATAAAAAAAAATGGTCACCATCCGATTAATAGTTCCGGAGATATGCGTGGACAAACATACATACATACATACATACATACATACATGCATACATACATACATACATGCATACATACATACATACATACGTCTATGAAATTTTGTATATTTGTTTGGAAGCCCTAATAGATCATAATATGTGAATATAATGCAATACCAATAATATTACATACATACGTATCGAATTGATAACCTCCTTTTTTTTTGAAGTCGGTAAAAATACGGTATTGAATAGCAGTTACTAAGCCTTCGATATTTGGTCCTAAATCATTACTAGTAAATTAACAGCTCCACTGATGTTCATTGTGAGATTTTAATCCAACTAATATTCTATACTTAATCATATTTAAAGGTCAATGTTTTATTTAGGATTTGGTATAGATCAGTTGAGAGATGACTGCATGGACACTTACTGGCAATCTGATGGCCAACTTCCACACTTGGTCAATATCCAGTTTCAAAGGAAAACAATGGTCTCCCACATCTACATATACACCGACTACAAACTGGATGAGAGCTACACGCCCAGCAGAATATCAATACGAGCTGGAACACATTTTAATGATTTGCAAGAGATAGAAGTTATAGAACTGATTGAACCTAGTGGTGTGTATATTTTGTTTACATTGATGGTAGAATGGTACTACAATTAACATGGAAATGTCCATGTTTAATTTCATTAAACATTATTATTTATTTTCAATTTTCTAAAATAGCATCTTGGAGCAATCAAAGCTTGGAGCGAACAAAGAATTGAAGGAAAGAGAGAGAGTTGTATGTTGGCGAGCAGCCCAGGCGGCAGTTTTCAAATAATGAATTACTTTATGTTGTTATAATTTTTATGATTATTAGCCACTAGCCCTGTCATCCAAACAATGTGCATTTGGATTGAGGGCCCATTTTTTTAATCTTTGCGAAATGAAATAAGACTTATAGGGAAATTAGTTAAAAATATTAAAAACTTAAAAGCAACAGGCCATGAATTTCTTAAACGTGAATTAAAACTTTTATGATTAAATAACTTGGGCCCTCAATCCAGACGCATGTATAAAGTGACTAGCTTAAATCTCAGTAAGTACTACCTCTGGGTTAATAATTTTATTATAAGAAATACATAAATACAACTTTAACATAAATATTTTACTTAGATACTTAAGTAATAAAAAAGAAATAATGCCACAAAAGTTAATTGTTAGGAAGTAAATGAAAGTCGAATTTTACTAAAACGTCTGAACTGAGAGCCCAATATTTTCGGCTTTATTGACTAGGCTCAACCGTGCCCCAGCAAGAAAGTGTCTCCTAGAGTAATATGAGTAGAATGTATAATTGGTGCCTTATCTGCTGTAAATGTGCCCCCACATAAAAAATGTGTGCCCCCTGTCGTTTTGAAAAAAAAACGGAATAAACGATTCTTGCCGGGGTAACGTTTTTCTAGCAGGAAAATTCTAAACGAATAATCGGAGAGACAAAAATTGTTCATGGCCAGAGAGCTAATATGTGCGCCAAAATGTGCCCCCAAAAATAAAATCTGTGCCCCTTCAGGTTTTCGAGATATTGCATTTCCTGCTGGAGTAACGTTTTGATGAATCGTATATCTCTAAAACCATTGCATGTGCCCCTGTAGAATAAACATACACGAGTAGCTCTTAATGTGTGCCCCTTAGTGCCCCAATTAGATTTAAGAAAATATTTATAGTTTTCAAGTTATCGCGGTTTTATGAAAACCCGAAAAAACATCGCAGCACCTAAATGAGACAAGGCATAAGTTCGCTGAAAACTGTATTCGCTCCTTCTTGACGCTAATAAACGCAAATTAGAATAAGATTTTTAACTATTTTTTTTACTAAATTGTAACCTATGTTCCATTCTCCTAAAGTTCAGACTTTAAGAGAAAATTGATTTTCACCTTTTTCTAGGAGAAAATTTTGTAGGGTAGATACCTACAATCAAAGACATTAAATATTAAATCTCTTTGTCTACAATTCAATACTTTTATGGACTGATCAGCATGTACCCTCCTCATACAAGCTATTTTTAAGCGAATAAGTAAATATTTGTTGCTTGAAACTGTAGGTATTTTGTTCTTGAATTGTCGGAAGCGATCGTATTTTGTGTGGTGGAATTGGGTGCAATAATTAAAGGTAGGTACCACCTACTCACCTGGGGCTTAAATTTGATACCCCTAATGTAATAATTAACGAAACAATTTGTTTTCATCTTTGAAAATGGAGCCTTAAAGTTGCATTCATAACTAAATAAAAATAACCTCGCTCACTCGCAATTTCGTATTTTTAGGATAATATAAGACTATTTTAAGGTTACATTATGTGAAGTAGTTTTTTTTTTATAATTTATAGGTACCGATCGGGGGTATCGTATTACCCAGTAATTGGGTTGTGGAGGTCAGATAGGCAGTCGCTCCATGTAAAATACTGGTATTCAGCTGCATCCGGTTAGACTGGAAGCCGACCCCAACATAGTTGGGAAAAGGCTAGGCAGATGATGATGAATTATAGGTACCGATCGTGTTTTAATTATCAGAATGAATTTGTTTGATTTGCGTATTGCGACGTCTCTGGTGCTACAGTGATCCATAGATACGATGATATAATGTATAACATACTTAGGTACTAGTCGGGTTTGCCTTTCATTTTATGCAAACACTATTAAAGCTAAATAAATGTTCTTTTTAGGGTTCCGTACCCAAATGGTAAAAACGGAACCCTATTACTAAGACTTCGCTGTCTGCCTGTCACCAGACTGTATCTCAAGAACAGTGATAGCTAGACAGTTGAAATTTTCACAAATCATGTAGGTAAGTATTTCTGTTGCCGCTATAACAACAAATACTAAAAACAAAAAAAAATATTTAAGGGAGGCTCCCATACAACAAACGTGTTTTTTTCGGCGACCTTGTGGAACGGAACCCTTCGTGTGCGAGTCCGACTCGCACTTGGCCAGTTTTTATTTTTTACCTTATGGACTAACATCACATAATTAAAAAAGACATTAAAAATAAAGAAAACAAAATTGTAAATAGTAGGTTTAAAATACTTTTAGCTGCAAATATTATGAATTTCCAACTGCGCTTTACAAAATGTATAGGTACTTCTTACTATGAACATTATGGTCACCCTACAAATGTTTCTCTTATAAAAAGTTGAAAATCAATTTTCTAGTAGACATTTAGAAGAACGGACGTTATGTTACAATTTAGTTAAGAAATAGTTAAAAATCTTATTCTAATTTGTGTTAATCTATCAGGTTGAGCCTAGTCAATAAAGCTGAAAATATTGAGCTCTCAGTTCAGACGTTTTAGTCAAATTCGACTTTAATTTACTTCGTAACAATTAACTTTTGTGTCATTATTTCTTTGTAACTAATTCACATGGGTAGCTAAGTAAAATATGTTAAAGTCGTATTTAAGTATTTCTTCAGATAAATTCATGTTTTGCAGATTCCTCAGTAGGTACAGACATTATTGAAGTGAGGGCCCTAGTTATAGCACCATAAATCTGTAAGGTGATATTCTACAGATTTAGGAATTTCTTAAAATATTTAAGAAATTCTTAACTAAATTCTATTAACCCCGAGATAGTACTTAGGTACTGAGATTTAGGCTATGCCACTTTATGCACGCGTCTGGATTGAGAGCCCAAGTTATTTAATCATAACAGTTTTAATTCACGTATACAGAATCATAATCATTACAATCAGTGATACAACATGTTAAGTTAGTATAATCCCCAAATGTCAAGATTTCATGAAATAGTCATTCTTGAGGATTACTTGGTCTTGTGTTGATGACTTTAATGATTACCTATAATTCTGTAAATATATATTTGTTACGGCCGCGAATTATATTTTAATCAACGTACAACTTAATACTGACCAGCAAATTGCAAAAAACGTAAAAAAATTGGATTTCGCGGGCTACCCTGGCGCTTTCGCCTAAAAGAAATTCATGGCCCTTTGCTTTAAGTTTTTACTATTTTTAACAAATTTCCCTACAAGTCTTATTTCGTTTCGCAAGGGTTCAAAAAATTGGCCCTCAATCCAGATGCACATCTTACATTTTACTCAAATTCTGCCCTATGTTTTTTAAACATTTATTTTGTTCTATTTTCTATTTCAGGGTGGGAGATGATTCCAATCAAAGACATCCATGATAGGCCTATCAGAACCTACATGATTCAAATAGCGGTACTCAGCAACCATCAAAATGGACGAGACACGCATATGCGGCAGATAAAAATACATTCTCCTTGTGAGCCAACATCTTTTGATGTCAATAAATTTAGGAATTTTTCTACTGTACAATTTCAACAATATGCTACTATTCGTTAAGTATTTGTATGGCCCGGCAAAGTATCAACACTTCCTGTATCTGGTTGCCTTCCAAGAGCAGAGTTCAGTTACTCAAAAAGACACTTTAATATTATGGTTGTATAAGGACAAAAAATATAATTCACAAGAATACCCATTTTGTGATTTATAATGTATTCACAAAACTGGATAATTAATGCCAAATAAAAAAAAAAAATATGAAAATATCTTTTATTTACAAATCACTCTGATTCACCACTTTCTTCACTTGCTTCTTCAAGCCAGTCAAAAAACTTAACAAGCGATGACTGGTTTGCAATTGGACTCTCATTTTCTGCCAAATCTTGGTGCCATTCTAGTAAAGAATCTTCATCAACAACATCCGCTTCATACAGCAAATGCAAAATTTGACCAGACTTGCCATCTAGCCACTCACATTTAATACAGCTATCCTAGAAACAAATTGCTTTATTTAGAATCTTAAACCTCCTTTTCTTCTCTTATATTATTTAAAAACTTTTGTTTTTTGATTTCACAAATCTTATAATTATTATGCTTATAGTTAACAAAATCTAAATATTTGAAAACTATAAATATAATGATTGGTTCAACTTACTTCTACAGCCCTCAAACAATCTTTAACAGAAGACTTCGTTTTGATGTAGTTTGATAAAACAGGTCTAAAATACTTCAAAATATCTTTAACAGTACTGAGAACATTTTTATTTTCAGCAAGAACAGGAATGCTCAGCAGAGCTCTTACAACAAAGAAGTTAACTTCATGCAGTTGGATGTTGTATGCATATCTTGATGAATTGATCTCCAAAATCAGATAATCATTCTTCAGCTTTTCTTCATATCCTCTGGCCAAACTGTCAATTACTTCTTGCAGGAATACTGGAAGTGAGAAGCATTTTGTGTTATTTTTAAACTAATTAATACTTTTCTTTAATGTGTCCATGTTTCACCAAATTGGTTACTCTAAAATTAATTGAAAATTAGAACTTGTACAAGACTTGCCCAGGAGTGGAATAGTTAAGATTAATAAAAAAATACAAACTTACTGTTTGTGTCCTCAGGGACAGGAGAATCTGGTAAAGAAGACTCATCACTACCATCTGATGAGTAACATGATTCACTGTCACTCCATGCCTTTTCAAAGCCAATGAAGTCATCACCACCACTGCCTGATGATTCATTCTCCCATTCTGTACTTTCTGATGTTGATTTCATCAATGTTTTTTCTGAAATGTTTCAAATTAGATTTCATATCAAGAATGAAAATAGATTCAACCCAAACTCCAGACTGTTATCACTAACGTGGTATGCCGCCAATAGATACCCAATCTAACTTAAGTTTACTGTAATTGGTTCTAACAAATATTTACCTCTCTCTGCCTCTGTACTCTCCAGTATATTTCCCTTCAATTGACTGCCAGCTTCAACAACAACATGCGATGCTATGATGGTACCATTTTCAACAACACACTTCTCTTCTATTGTGCAATTATCATCAATAAAACTATTAACAACTGTACAATTATCTTTTATAGTAACACTGTTCATTATATGACTTCCTGTGATTGTTACATTATTCCCAATCACACAGTTCTTCCCAATCATTGATTTTGATAGAGTTGTGTTATCATTTATTTGGGTTTGGGCACCAATCAGAACATCTTCTACTAATGAGCATGACCTGAAAAAATATAATTTTTGTAACAATATCATCATCTGCCTAGCCTTTTCCCAACTATGTTGGGGTCGACTTCCAGTCTAACCGGATGCAGCTGAATACCAGTATTTTACATGAAGCAACTGCCTATCTGACCTCCACAACCCAGTTACTGGGTAATACGATACCTCTTGGTAAAACTGGGCTTCTGACTACCCGTAACAACTGTCAAAGATTCACGAATGACAGCCGGGACCAATGGCTTAACATGCTTTCTGAGGCACGGACGGGTCAATAAAAATTAATAGGTAATATTTTTTTTTTTTCTCATGTTGTATTTTTGTGGTGTACAATAAAGTATATATAAAAAAATAAATAAATAGGCTTAGCTGTTACTAGAACTAGACTACTTGTCAAATCTACCTGCTCAGTGTTGATGATTTTTCTCGGAAATTGTGATTGGTCATAGTGATATAGCTGTTCTGGTTAAATGAGCCGGCTTCAATGGTTAATGGATATGTCCAGTTGTGTAATACATCTCGGCTGTAACATAACGAAAATAAAACACCATTAAGTGTTTATAAACAATGAAAAGTACTTATTTGTATTAATTTAAAAATAATAAAATATCTTACCACACTGTCTGATATGTTTTCCAGTTAGTAACGGCTGCAGCATACTGATGTTCTTTCAAGAGAGTGTAATAAAGGGAGCTGGCAAGAATTTCTTCATTAATCAAAATCCCATGAATGAAATCATCTCTTGTTTGGAAATCAAAGTTGTCAGAGAAAAGTGGAGGCACAGATGGTGAGCAAAGTGCTATGCTAGCATCAGCTAAATTATGATGCAACTTTACCTCAGAATGGTTTAACACAATTTCCTGAAAACAAGCATACAAATCTATACTAATATTATAAAGAGCTATCTCTGGAATCATTAAAAGTTTTTTATAAAATAATCATATTAATATTTGTTTAGACAACACTGCTTACCAAAGGTAGATTTATGGTTTTCTCAGTGGATTTTTGTTTATATTTCTGATGCATGAGCACTTTGTTAGTATTTGCATCAGCTGCCAAGAAAATAGGCTTGTCAGAGCTGATCAAAGGATGCTCCCAAGATACCTTTTTGTAAACAAGTGTCATTGCTGCACCTTTATCCTTCTTGCATATTTGCCTGAAAGACAAGGATGTTAGTATAGAGATTAGTTATTATTTAAACATTATATTCAACATTTACATGTTTATGTTACAGCTAATAGCCGGAGTGCGGCTACACCTAGTTTTAACCAAACCTAACGTTGGGGTGCCGTTCGCTCGCCCTTGCATCCTACGTCGATGGAGGCGGGGCTCCTATTTCTGTGTAAAGGGTTTAACATAACCTAACCTCAGGGCGCAATTCGCTCGCTCTTGCATCCTATGTTGCTTCCCGAAGTACACACGAACCGCATGTGGCCGGCTGCACCTAGTTGTACCCAGCTGAAACTAGGTGCAGCCGCAATTGGACCCGGCTAAAACTAAGCCGCACTTCGCCTATTAGACGTGATATATAGGTACAGACGCCAGCAGGTCAACCTACCCGAAACTGTCAGATTTTCCCAATCAACCTTGAACCTTATGCTTTAGCAATAAAGTCGAAAATCTAATAAAGAAATCTGACAGATTGTAGTAACTTGATGTGCTGGCGTCTGTACATAAACAAGGAAGTATAAATGTTTTTACTTATGTTGCTCCAGCAATGATGCAAAATGTATGTTGGTGACACTGTTAACTCCTGCTAAGACAAAATACCCTCTAATGAGGCCAGCAGCATCAATCTCGCGCATCACATCTCCCATGGTTTGACATGTATCAGACATCATCACATGTACTTCCATAGTTACACTCCAAACTGCCTTATCTTCAATACATTTTCTGTAAGTGAATATGTTTAACTAAAGTATGTTGCAATGAATTACAACTTAAACTAAAGCAAGTAGGTATATCAGCTATGTACATACCGTATGTAATCCTTAATTTTTTGTCCATATTTACAGCAAAACAATATGACTTCACCTACTCCACCATAGGAAAGAGATTCCAGTATGTAATTTATTAGAGGTACTCCTGCAACTGGTAGTAAGCCCTAAAATATTAAGATCAGTTTTAAATAACTGCAGGAATGCTTCAAACTTGTATGTAAATTGCAAATATATATTTTTTTAAATGAGCTCACCATAGGTTTGTTGTCACAGATGGGACTGAAATGATTATTAAATGTGTCCATAATAACCACAGCTTGGACAACATTTTCTTTATCTATCTCCATTTTGCTTGTACTTACAATAAATAGTATTTAATAATAGTCTATGCAATAAATAATCAAAATTGTAGACTTCTGAACACTGAACAAGTGAACACGAATCAAATGACAGTGACACTTGGTGACACTCACAGAGCATGATTGTAAATTGTAAGACGGAGATTACACGTTCATTCTGACGTCAGTTCAGTCTATGATTGATGTCAGAATGACGGGAATCCCAAACTGATTGTATAAACGCAGACTGATGGATTGATGGTCCAGAATGATGATTATTTAAATATTTTAATAATTTTTGTCAGTCTGGTCAGACTGATGCCAGACTGAACGTGTGTTTATTAGCTATCAGTCTGATGTCAGTCACTGCTTAGAAAGCGATGGAGTCGCACGACATGTCGCCGCCTGCGCCGACTCCCTCGCCGCTCCCGACGTCCCCATCTCTACCATTAGCCCCGGAGAAAGAATTTATTCTTACATTAGAAATGTTACCTATTCTTTGGAATAAAACTAATAAAAAAATTAAAATTAAATTCTTTAATTCGATAATAATCAGCATAGTCATCTTCTTCTCCTGTGTCTAAATATTCGGAAACAATATAAATATGACAATTAATTTACCAGTTATTAAAGATAAAATTTACCAGTCTCACGGGGATACTCAGCTCAAGCATTTTCTGCCTGAGTAGCGGAAGCTGGACATTATCATAAGCTGACGAGATGTCAAGGAAGACCCCAATAACGTGTTCGTTACGAGAAAATGCAAGCCTTATTTGGGAGGTAAGAATGCTTAGACTATCGATCGTGCCCGTACTACGTCTAAATCCAAATTGAGTGTTGGAGAGTAAACCTCGACTTTCAAGGATCCATTCCAGTCTGTTTTTTATAAGATGCTCTGCGATCTTTGCCAAAACCGACGACAAGGCAATAGGTCTATAAGATGTTGAGAGATTTGGGTCTTTCCCAGGCTTTAAGATGGGGATTATGATTTGGGTCTTCCATGACTCAGGAATATTTGAAGATAAGAAAATTGAATTAATAATAGTTAAAAGATATAATTTTGTGGATTGACTAGCTTTAGAGATGAAGGAATACGTGATACCATCTATACCTGGAGAGGTATCTTTAAGGTGATCTAAAGCACAAGTAAGTTCTGCAAGCGAGAATTGATCATTCATTCTGTCAGTTGTAGAAGAGGGAATCAGAGTAGAAGGAAAGCAATCTAAGTGAGGCACGAAGGGGGGGGCTAAATTATTGACAAAATTATCAAGCCAGATAGTGGGGTCATTTGAGGAACTATTATGGTCCTTGAATATTCTTCGGAAGTTATTAATTTTACGCCATACGACAGTTAAAGGGGTACGAGGAGATAAGGATTCACAGAACTTTTGCCAGCCTGCAGCCTTCTTCTTGGCTAAAAGTCTCGTAGCTTTAGCCCCAGTTTTCTTAAAACTTATATAATTTTCCAAAGTTAAGTCCGCAGCATATGAATTTTCCGACTCGTTGCGTAGGCGGACCATGTTGGTAAATGAAATGAAATGAAATGATGATGAAATGATTTTTATTTTGTAAGTAGGTTTGTACAAACACTTTTACACGTCAATCATGTTTTTTTTAAACTAGATGAAGTCGGCGTTTCCTATCTGACTACTCTGAGAAGAAAGGCCGAAACAAACTCAGAGGTCACAGTCTCTTTTAAAGTCCAGACATAATCTTGGTCAGGTTATATGAAGACCATGTAGATCGATGTCTGAGGTGGTCTTTTGAGGAAAGAACCACACAGATTGAGAGGACCTGTCCAGTCAGTGCACGCATTTGTCAAAAATCGTGCAGCTCAACTCAAGACTTAAGGAGCTCAACGATTCGACGAACAATACCAAAGAAAGGACATTTGGGTAGGCCACATAAATAACTCAAACTGCCAGACCATGAAAAAAAAAAACAGAACAGAGAGAATAAAAAAAAAAAATATATATATATGTAAAATGACCCACATCGTCTTCACATTCACAATGAAAAAATATTATAATACTTTACAAAGTAAGCAAATGTCATTGTTTAAAAAAAAAAAAAAAAAAAAAACATCAATGTCAATGTGTATATAAAAAAGAAAAAAATCATTCAAAATGCAGAAATTGGAAGCAGCTCAATCCCAAGCCTTTTTGTCCTCAATATAATCTTTAACGGTATAAAAGGCTTTCTGGCACAACTTACGTTTAATGAAAGATTTGAATTTATTAAGGCTTAGATCTTGAACGTGGCTTGGTAGTTTATTGTAAAAGCGTATACATTGGCATCTGAACGAGCCACCTATTTTCTTGAGCCTGGTTGTAGGTACAACATATTTGTGTTTATTTCTAGTATTTATATTATGGAAATCACTGTATTTTTTAAACAATTTTATATTTTTATGGGCATATAAAAGATTTTCATAAATGTACTGAGAAGGCACAGTCATTACATTAATCTCTTTAAATTTGTCTCTGAGAGAGTGTCTCGGACTTAATTTATAAATTGATCGAACAGCTCGCTTCTGCAAAACAAAGATAGTCTGAATATCGGCGGCATTTCCCCACAATAGAATACCGTACGACATTACACTATGAAAATAGCTAAAGTACACTAAACGAGCAGTCTCTATATCAGTTAAATTACGAATTTTTCTAACAGCGTATGCTGCAGAACTTAGCTTTTTTGACAATTTATCTATATGTGGACCCCACTGAAGCTTAGCATCCAAAGTTATGCCCAGGAATACTGTGTTGTCTTCAGGATTCAATTCCTCGCCCTTTATCAACACATTAGTTTTCACCTGCCTTACGTGGGGTAGCGTAAACTTAATGCATTTGGTTTTCTTCTCGTTTAGAAGCAAATTATTAACATTGAACCAGTGGACTACTTTCGAGATCGCGCTATTTACATCGTCAGTAACCAACTGCTGACGTTTAAGTTTAAACAAAAGAGAAGTGTCATCTGCAAACAACACTATATCATGATGATCCTTTATGAGGTACGGCAAGTCATTAATATAAATGAGAAACAAGAAAGGACCAAGAATTGAGCCCTGTGGGACTCCCATTGTTACTATAGATCCGGGTGATCTTTTTACATTAACATTCTGAATCCCACCAAGGGGGAGAAGGGATGCGACCACGCGACGAATTCTTAAGCGGTATAGATTGATCGGCAGCGGCCAGTATACAGGAAACGAAATCTTCATAGGCTACTAAAAAATTTGAAGGATCTACAAGAGGGAGACCAGCTAATTTGGAATCTAAGGCAAGAGAATACTTGTCCCAGTCTGCATCTGATAGTCTATATCGCTGTAAGGGAGGAAGAGCAGGAGGGGGAGTAAATGATTGGAGAAACTTGATTAAAATTGGAAAGTGGTCACTGCCGTGGGAATTAGGTAACACGGACCAAGAGAGAGAATTTACTAGAGAAGGAGAGGACAATGAGAGGTCAAGTACACTATTAATATGACCAGGAGGTACCCTGCGAGTCGGAGATCCATCATTTAGTAGGCAAAGGTTTATGTCATCCATTAGATCAATTAAAAAGGGAGAGGATGCGTCTATGTAATGGGACCCCCACATAGTGTGGTGACAGTTAAAGTCTCCTAGCACCATGAGAGGGCCCTGTATGGAAGAAAGAATATTATTGAGTTCTAATATAGATCTACTATTTGGGTGTGGGATATAGCATGAAACAAAAGAGATGTTAAAGGCTTTCACTGCTACTACATGAATTTCGTCGGTGTGAGCAGGAATATTAATTTGAGAGAAAGGAATGGATCTTGAGACTAGCAGGGCACATCCTGCCCAGCCATCCGATCTGTCGTCCCGAAGGCAGGAAAATCCCGGAAACCTAAACACGGAACCCGGTACCAACCAAGTCTCCGAGACGGCAAAGAGGACAGGTTTATAGCGATTTGCCAAATCAATAAGCTCATGCTTTTTCCTACGGATGCTTCTACAGTTCCATTGGAGGAGAGTTGAGGGGAGCATTTTTGATTATAAGGGTTTGGAGAAATTGTTGTAGTAGGGTAACGACGTTGTTCGGTAAACTGTCACTAAACTTACTGATGATATTGATGAGAGAGCAGGTAAGGAGCTCTATCAAGTTATCGTTTGGAGTGAGCGAGGGAGTGGAATCTTCAGTGGGAGGAAGCAAGGCACAACCATTCGGCTGAGAGAAGGAAGGAGTATTGGTAATATCTCTATGTGCTTGCACATCATAGGCCTTACCTAACGGGGTTCTTGGACGAGGAGTACGGTAGACGGTCTTTGTGTAGGATTGAGAGTGAGGTTGAACAGGGGAGCGTGAGGGAGATTGTAGAGAATATGAGGTTTGTTGGGAAAGTTGCATTTGCTGTGATGGTGAGAATGGAGAGGAGGTGAT
This sequence comes from Oligia latruncula, assembly GCA_948474745.1. Taxonomy (NCBI): domain Eukaryota; kingdom Metazoa; phylum Arthropoda; class Insecta; order Lepidoptera; family Noctuidae; genus Oligia; species Oligia latruncula. The sequence goes on from OX419688.1 coordinate 10,847,746, forward strand.
ATCGGCATATAGGCGCTTAGGGTAAGGAAATCGCAGTGAGGCCTCAGAATAACTAATATTGTCCTGAGACATAACAATTTTAATTGATTTTTGACGAGCATGTTCCGGGCATTTGGTATCAGTCGCCTTGTGAGCTCCTCGGCACAAGATGCAAGTTGAAAGATCATCAGTGACTGCGCAATTATCTCCAGAGTGTTCTTGGACACATCTATAGCACCGAGACTTTGAGCGACATTGTGTACGGATGTGTCCAAAGCGGCAGCAATTTCTGCATTGTATTGTAGGTAGTTGGTATGTACATACAGGGAGTGACGTTTCGTAGCAGAAAACTCTTTCAGGGAGTGCTTGACCAGTAAAGGTTAAAACTACAGTAGTCGAGGGGATCCAAGTAACGGCATCATCTTTTTTGGATTTTACGTTCAAACGACGGGCCCTGATTACTTCTCCGCAGTTGATGGGAGTCCTGATACCTTCTACCAATTCCTCTAATGTCCAATCTGTTGGAATATCACGAACCACTCCCATTCGAGACACATGAAATTTAGGGATGTCTGCAGCAAATTTGTAGTTAACCAAAAAATCGTGGCTTTTAAAAGCATTGGCAGCAGCCGCTGTAGTGAATTCTAAGCAGACTCTGTTTCTCCCCAGTGCCTTTATACTGCCATCTACTATGTTCGGAATTTTATTTTGGTGGACGAGTTGCGCAAACTTAAGTAACCTTATTGACTGCCCAGCAGACAAATCCGGTTCTGACCGCGTAACGTGTACAATAAAAGGGCCCTTGTCACTTGGATTATACAGTATTTTAGAGTCGGATTCGAAACCAGGTTTGGAGTATACTGACTGATAGGAGTCCGATGGAGGGGTACTTTTTTTAGCATCCGATTTAAGCGGTTCATCAGACTGACGCTTTCGAGACTGTGAGGGTTCGGTCGATGGATTAGCACCTCCCCCATCAGGGGGTTCATCGTCTTCCATTTCCCTCATTTTAAATGAGGGAAATGGAGAAATTACCACTTACCACACTACACACAGCAGGCAGTAAGACACACACACAAAAACCAAACAAATTTAGCTACTCAAAACAGTAAAATTCATAAAATTCACAAATAATTCACTCAACCACGTGTTTACAATAACACATTGACAAGAGCCTTCACATCAAAATTGTAGACTTCTGAACACTGAACAAGTGAACACGAATCAAATGACAGTGACACTTGGTGACACTCACAGAGCATGATTGTAAATTGTAAGACGGAGATTACACGTTCATTCTGACGTCAGTTCAGTCTATGATTGATGTCAGAATGACGGGAATCCCAAACTGATTGTATAAACGCAGACTGATGGATTGATGGTCCAGAATGATGATTATTTAAATATTTTAATAATTTTTGTCAGTCTGGTCAGACTGATGCCAGACTGAACGTGTGTTTATTAGCTATCAGTCTGATGTCAGTCACTGCTTAGAAAGCGATGGAGTCGCACGACATGTCGCCGCCTGCGCCGACTCCCTCGCCGCTCCCGACGTCCCCATCTCTACCATTAGCCCCGGAGAAAGAATTTATTCTTACATTAGAAATGTTACCTATTCTTTGGAATAAAACTAATAAAAAAATTAAAATTAAATTCTTAAATTCGATAATAATCAGCATAGTCATCTTCTTCTCCTGTGTCTAAATATTCGGAAACAATATAAATATGACAATTAATTTACCAGTTATTAACAATATGATGTAATATAAAAGTACCTATGTTACTGCTATTCGGGTGTACAATCAGTTACCGCCAGCAATTATAGAATTAAATGGAAATATGTTTAAAAATAAATTGAAGAAAATGTTAATTGATAAGGTATTTTATAATCTGCATTAGGGATGTGACAGTATACATAAAAAATCGATTATTAATTAATCGATTATTTTGCCTAGTAATAAAATCGATTAAAAAATAATCGATTTTTTTTCTTTTTTTTTATAGATTAAATTAAACGCCTGAAATAACGATAATCACTATCACAGCACTCAGTTTTATTAACCCGTCGCATGAAATTCTATTGTTATCTGTACATACCCTGTACACGCGACATGCGAAGGGTTAATAATAATAATATCTACAAGCGAAACATTAATTTTACACAAAAAAGGTTTTTTTTTTTATTTCTCCTTTCACAGGAAGAAATTTCTTAGGGTGAATGGATAGTAGTAGACCGCGAAATTCAAATTTTCTTAAGTTTTTTGCAATTTGCAGGTCAGTGTCAGGTTGTATCTTGATCAAAATATTATTCGCGGCAATAACAGGTACATATTTAGAGAATTTTAATCCTAAGAATCATTAATACATCTTTCTAAGTTAAAGTTTTGCGCGCCCGTAACAAATATGTATTTACAGAATAAAATTATTATAATCATTAAAGTCATCAACACAACTCTCTAAGACAATGTAATCCCCAAGAATGACTATTTCATGAAATCTTGACATTTGGGGATTATACTAACTTAACAAGTTGTATTACTGATTGTAATGATTATAATTCTGTAAATACATATTTGTTACGACCGCAAATCATATTTTAATCAACGTACAACTTAATACCGACCAGCAAATTGTAAAAAACGTAAGAAAATTTGAATTTCGCGGGCCACCTTAGCGCTTCCCCCTTAAGATACAATATCGCTCGCCATACAATTCAATGGACCATTACACACGACGAAGATGATATTATTTATTTCATATTTATGGGAATTACAAAAGGATTACAAAGATAAAATATTATAGTATCTTAGCCGTGTGGAGCGCCCTTTAGCGTCATTCATTTATTAGTTAGTGGTACACTTCGCGGTACTTTGCGGCTTCGCGCTCCTGACTAAAAAGCTGTGTTGCGCGGCCGTTCTAAATTCTAGGTGAAAAAAATCGGCAGTGAATAAGAAATCGATTTTTTATTAATCGATTTTTTGTAATATGTAAATCGATTATAAAAATCGATTTTTATAGAAAAAAAAATCAATTATTAATCGATTTTTTCTATAATCGATTATTTTTTCACATCCCTAATCTGCATGAGTTTTTTGATAAAAAATAGAATTTGTAAGTACCCAATTTCTTATTACTATTGCATATCCGACTCGGGTAGACTATTGAAACAAACAAAAAAATATGTATAAGAACTTTATGTACACAGTTAGGCAATAAATATATCTTTATCTGTCTCATATCTGATTCAGTAAATTTAAGTGAATTTATGGTCTTTTCATTAGCCACTTTTTATACCACCGCTTTCTTTTTCTACGATTCCTCGTAGACAGGGCTAATATTATAATATTAGCCCTGTCTAAGAAGGCAACGGGAGCATATTATTTTTCTTGTTAAAATCCATACCAAAAGCATAAGCGTGTTATCGCGTAGAAGTTTTCGGTTAGACTTTCAGTATACTATAATGTACTCTGTGGGTTAGACTGATCGTCAGTCTGACTTACCGTGTAATACCGCGCGTCATTCCATCATTCAGCCATCATTCTAGACGTGATCAAGGTCACAGACTGAACTGACACCAGAATGAGCGTGTAACCTCCGTCTTAGTAACCAGTTCTCCTAGTCTGTGGTAACCAGTAACTACTGACCATGGACGTAATAATAATATATAGAAGTTACTTCTATATACATATTACGTCCATGCATGGACGTAATATATACTTCTATATATTACGTGATTTACGTCCATGCCACTGACCCTGACTGACATTGACATTTGACTTGATTGTTATTTTGTTCATTTACTTATGACATAGACAGAAAAGTTTCTATTATTGTTGTATTCTTTTCATGGAATTAGTATAAACTATACAGTCATTCAATTAGATCTTATATTTTAAGGGGCCCGTGGCTAAATAATAACAGCCGCAAAGGTCGATCGATCAAGTTAAGCTGCGCTTGCCGCGGTGCGTGGTTGGTCTGTGAATGGGTGACCATCTTTACATATCGAGACCCCTCCGTGCCTCGGAATTTCGGAGAGCACGCTATGCCGTTGGCCGGCTGTCATTCGCGGATCTTTGATCTGACAGTTAAAAAAAAATAACTCAAAATTATGAAAGTCGGTGCCATTGTACGGACGCCAGCACATCAAGTTACTACAATCTGTCAGATTTCTTTAATAGATTTTCGACTTTATTGCTAAAGCATAAGGTTCAAGGTTGATTGGGAAAATCTGACAGTTTCGGGTAGGTTGACCTGCTGGCGTCTGTACATTTAGTATTTTTATCTATGGTCGGTGCCTTGGGATTAGAGATGGGTCGTCGACGCATTTTGCGTTAACGAAACTAGACCGTCCATTTTTGTTCATCGACTAGTCCATCAACTAGTTGAATTCGTCGACTAGTTTATGCGTCGACTTGGTTATGCAGACGATTTAAATAAACTTTGCAACGAAGTCTACTACGGTGACGGCGATGATTTTATGTTTGAGCGATTATTTTATTTCTAAGGACGAATGAATTTGTGTTACTTGCCTAAGTTTTTGAGTCGATAGTCGCATTCGCATTCAGTTTAGTCGTTGATTGCCGTTGAGACGTCTACGGATTCGACTAGTCCATGGATTGTTGGTGAACCGTCGATTCGTTCACAGTACGTCGACGGTCGAATTAACTAGTTCGTTCATTCAACGCTCATCACTACTTGGGATCTGTATTTTAGTTTTAGTTTTTTGAAATTGTATTTGATAATAAAGTTATTTCATAATTTTGAGTACCTAGGTAATTTTTTTTTTAAGTCGATATAATTATTTTAAATAACCTTTTTTATTTCGTAAATATTAAGTCTTATAAACACTGGAGGATGTCTTCAAGGTTCTGGACTGGAAAGGGGCTGCCATCAACATCAACGGCGAGTACATAACTCACCTTCGGTTTGCCGACGATATCGTAGTCATGGCTGAGACTATAGAGGACCTCAGTACAATGCTCGATGACCTCAGTAGAGCCTCCGAAAGAGTGGGTCTTAAAATGAACATGGACAAAACGAAGGTCATGTCAAATGCTCATGTAACACCCACTCTCTTATAGATCGGAGACGCTACAAGTCGTGGACGAGTATGTTTACCTAGAACATACTGTCCAGTTAGGTAGGTCTAACTTCGAGAAAGAGGTCAATCGTCGAATCCGACTCGGCTGGGCAGCGTTCGGGAAGCTACGCAATATCTTCTCGTCCCACATACCGCAGTGTCTCAAGACGAAAGTCTTTGACCAGTGCGTGTTGCCAGTGATGACTTATATGGCACTGAAACGTGGTCGCTCACAATGGGCCTTATAAGAAGGCTAAAAGTCACCCAAAGGGCAGTGGAGAGGGCTATGCTTGGAGTTTCCCTGCGTGATCGAATCAGGAATGAGGAGATCCGCAGGAGAACCAAGGTAACCGACATAGCCCGAAGAATTGCCAAACTTAAGTGGCAGTGGGCAGGGCACATTGCTCGCAGATGGCCGATGGGGCCGAAAGGTTCTGGAGTGGCGACCACGTACCGGAAGACGTAGCGTTGGAAGGCCTCCCAGAAGGTGGACCGACGACCTTGTGAGGGCCGCAGGAACCCGTTGGATGCGAGAAGCACAGAACCGGTCGAAGTGGAAGTGCTTGGGGAGGCCTATGTCCAGCAGTGGACGTCTTTCGGCTGAAATGATGATGATGATGATGAAATATTAAGTAGGTAATAGTTTTGTTGTTTTATATTGCACTAGAATTTGACCAAGACTATTATGACTACCTACACCATGACTACACCCGTAGCTCGTAGATATCCACAGAGCTTGTAACCTTTTAGCTCGTATCAATAAGCCAGGCCGTCACACTTACACGTAAGTACCTACCTATTAGTCCATAACTTGAAAATTTTACGGTTTTCGGATTTTTTCCTTTACTTGTGCTACATGATCTTGCTTCTTGCCAAACATGATTCTAGGTCAACGGAAGTACCTACCCTATAAATTTTGATTCCCTTGAGAGTGTCGAAATATACGTTTTTTGCGGCATAAACGGCTGAATCATTTTTTTACGTTTGTTTTTTTTCACAGCTTCAAGGGACTCTAGATCTGAGTATATGGTTTTAATTTCAACTTGATACCTCCAAGCGTTCCCGAGAAAGGGTCTTGACAGACAGACGGACGGACGGACGGACAACAAAGTGATCCTTTATGGGTTCCGTTTTTTTCCTTTTGAGGTACGGAACCCTAAAAATGGTCACGATCCGATTAATAGTTGCGGAGAAATGCGTGGATAAACATACATCTATATAAAGTTTTGTATTTGTTTGGAAGCCATAATAGATTGTCATAATATGTGAATATAAGTAATGCAGTTCCAATAATATTTCATACATACGTGTCGAACTGATAACCTCCTTTTTTTTGAAGTCAGTAAAACAGATAGGCAGATCAGATGATGATTTTGGGCAGAGATATTAGCAATTAAGCCAATAATAAATTGGCTGTAATTAATGTAGGTACCTACTCAATGATTTACTGGACCTCTTAGCTCATCAAACCGATTACTAGGTCAATCAAAGGTGTGCCTTACAAAATGTATGTAACACTATTATTATCAGTACCTACCTATCTAACCGAATTCTGACTGGTACGCCTCGGATGTAACATAACGATATTAGGTAGTAGAAGTTGTCCACAACTCTAGTTATTCAAAGAAGAGAGGAGAGCAATTCCAAGATGAAGCGCAGGCCGCAAACTGAAGCTGCAGGTTCAAGCGACACTATTGGTTTCTATGTATCTCTATGAAAACTGCGGTCAACCGCAGCAGCTAGCCGCATTTTCGCCTGCGGTTGCAGTCTGCAGCCCATCTCGGAATTGTACCTTTAATAAAAACAGAAACGCGTGTAAGAACTTTACAAAATGGATTTTCAACATGACCGATTTCACACTAAAAAATTAAAATTTAGGTACAGTTAGGTACATAATCCTGCAATCAACACAGCTTGCTCGTAGACCTCAAACCAACCTCAAGCATTAATTTATAATAGGTACAGTCAGCAACGAAGTAGGTACCTAGTAACACACATTAGTAACTATTATTATTTAAAAGTAATATGATTTATTCATTTAGACAGGTAAAAATAACAAAATTAAATTCTAACATAACTAAAACTATACAGAAACTAGAAAATAGCGTCGAAAAACTCATCCGCATCGCTGTCGACTGGTAATGTACCCAAGAGGCTGGCGGCATTACCACGTTGTATGGCGATGCTTAGCCTCTGGCCAAGGTAAAAGCCAGCCCTTGGGTCACGGGAAGTGTCAATCAGCCGTTTCGAAATATCTTTAAAAAGACCATGAGCACTCGGACCCCACGGCCCGAGGGTTTCAACCCCAAACGGCTCGAAAATATAATTTCCGATGAGGTTATTATATTTTCGCCGCTTGAGGTTCTCCGCAGCCGCAGCATCAGCGCCAGCACAGCATGCCGAGCCAGGAAGATGGGATGGCGCAAGAGTATCGACACACGTAGCGTCCCACACTAAAGGCCTACCCACCTTCCATGGAAATAAAGACATACCGTCCGGTCTCTTGCCATCGTCGCGTGCCAAACCATTGGGTTCTAAAACAGCTGGAACGCCGACGGTGACAAGAGCTCGTCGGATGATGTCATTAATGTTCGCGTGCCGCGCTAAGCGACCCGCACTTCGGTTGCAAGACAGGCCGTGGTGTCCGAGGCTGTTGACATCTTCGCCACAGTGACAGCGATGGGGAGAACAGCAAGGAGTGCCTAGACGTAGGGAAGCAGCGAGGCGAAAAGTAGTGTCGTCGAACAAAGTGCCTATGTTCGACGAAGGTAGTGCATGAAGCCAAAGACCCGACTCCCACTTACCCACAGCCAGCAGGCGCGCACGTTCCGCAGTAGTAGCAGACGAGTCAAGTAATTTGTTCTGTACTACTCTGCAGAGCGGCTCATCCCACCGTCTCTGGGAAGATGGATTGTCGGGTGGATCTGTATTTGAAAGTAATATTAACTTTAGTACCTACATTGTGAAATGTGGGTGAAGTAAAGGTTTACACCACTTCTCAACCCTTCGGGAATACATGCGTAAAATTAAAGTTATATTAAAAAAAAAAAGAATTATATTCTGATATAAAAATTAAATATCACGAACTATAAAATGATTAGGTAGGTACGTGAAACGCTGAAAAACGAGCGTAAGATTTCTATAGGTACTGTTTAGGCTTTCGTTGCCAAGGCAATATCGATTGACTTCATCATAGCTTTGGCAACGACGCTTAGATAGTTGTAAATTAAAGATAAAAACAACAGTTCTTTTCAGAAATATAACACAATGGATTATGATTTGTCTCGAATAGATTATACAATATGCGGCATAACTTATCCGGACACTTTGAAAATATTGCCTCCTTCTGGACAAAAGATCGACCAAAAGGTTCGCTATTTTAAACGGTTTAAATTTTTATCTAAGGACTTACCTGAATTATTACTATCTATCTACTTATTCCAGTTTGCAGTTGGTGATAAAAACGGAGTCCTACAATGTTTGAGCATAAAAGAGGAAGAGCCTGTGGTCCAATTCAAAACATTACCGGGTAAACCAATTACTTCTGTACAACTGGCCTGTGCAATGGGTAAGTGCACAACACATTTTATCATCACCTACTCAGTAGGTATTGTAGGTAATCTGTTGCCCTTCTGTACTTAGGTAACTCGTAACTTTGTACGTACCTACTTACCAAATTTTTTACATTTATTCTTTATCGTAGGAACCCAAGCAGATAAAATTTTCACTGCATCAGGCAATGAAGTCAAAGGATTTACAAGAAAAGGGAAGGTGTTTCTCAGTATTGAAACTGCTCTTACAGAAACAATCACATCAATGTAAGTACCTATGCATCTTTTACTAAAAGGCCTATTACATTACACATGATTTCTCGGGCCCTGTCTGCCGTGTGCTCTGCCAACCAGTTAGGGCGCCGCTTATTACAGTTAAAGCCTATTACACTACACGATATTCAGGGACCCTTTCCCTAAATCAGGAGGATGGTGAAATAAGAGAAAGGGAGGAAGAGCCCATATTAAAAAAACACATCACCTAAATATTGGGCCATAGATATCGTATAGTGTAATAGGGGTTTTACGCTAGAAATGGCTTCCTGCCTTCAGTCATCCTTTGCACGTCTAGCATTATGTCGCCGACTTTATCTAAACGCTTAAAAAAATTGGCATCCTGTTTCCCTATCTCTTATTACGCTACACGATCGACAGCGCGGCAGGGAAGGAGGTCGTAACCACTCGGTCGCCCTGTTTAGGGACCGTCTCCCTGTTTCATAATACACTACCCTGTCCCTGCGGGCAGGGCCCGAGACATCGTGTAATAGGCCTTTTAAGTAGAAGTAGGTATAGGTGCCGTGGGGTTAATTTGTATTTTTCACATGGTATAATTTTTCAGGTGTATAATAGGAAGCGATTTGATACTTTGTAGCGGACGAACTGTGACATATTATAGAGATCTACGGGAGTATCACTCGTATGTCTGTGACGATAGAGTTCTCGACATTGCAGCATTTGCGGTACCTAATGTAATTATTTATTTGATTGCTTACTCTATTAAATTTTATACCTGTTGAAAATTATTCTATTGTTGACTACAGAATACAAGAATTCGGTTATTGGTGTTGGTTGCTAATAAAGGCGCGGTTCTCCTAGAAAATGGAAAACTTATATCTCGTACAGCCATTTCTTCGGGGCCGTCCCGCCTGGCTGTTCCACCTTCCACACACGCAACAGATATCATCGCCTTCTACGGTGCCGGTGACGGTTCCATAGGCATCATTAGTTATGAAGAGCAAGTTATTTTTTAGTATTACCAGACACTTTCTTAATTCTTTTTTTCCTAGCTCTCACACGTGCATTTTGGATTGGAACATTAATTACACTATCAGCATTCCTATTAGCAAGGGCCAAGGTCCTTTCAATATTCTTATTGCTACTTATTTTTGCAAAGGTTTCTTCACCTTAGCGTGTCAATAGCAAGAAAATTACTGGTTTGACCTTAAATCCATACCGCAATACGAACTGCGTTTACGGACCTAATAGGTACCTATGTAAGGTACATATTAACTATTCGTACCTATGTAAGGCACATATTTACTATTTGTACCTTCTAGGTACAGTCAGCAACAAAAGTACGGTAACACTGTCTAGGAAAAAAGAAGTGTGAATATTTTTTTGAAGTAAATAAATATTCTTCCACATTTCTTTGTGCTATGCCTTCTCCGTCCAATCGGTTAGGAACGAGAAAATAAAAGAATATGGGGGAGGCCTTTGCCTAGCAGTGGGACAATATAGGCTAATGGAAAAAAAATAACTAGGTACAGGTACGTATACATATGTATACCTATCATCATTTAATCACGCTCAATGCTTAAACATTAAAATGTCATAATTTCCAACGACTTTTGGTGCTGACTGTACCTACATACGCACAATGAATGAAATACCTAAGTACCTCTGCGCAACAATATTGTAATTTAACGTTTGCAGATTAACACTATCAAGTAAATGCTTAGTCGACGGTAGAGGTTTGGGAACCGTCGTATGTCTCGGCTGGTATTTCAGTAAAGGAAACTACCACCTTAGTGTTGGTCGACATGATGGTTCAATCCAGTTGTATCTCATGGACATGGAGAATTTCGGTGAAAAGCCACGTCTGAAGTACACTTATGTTTGTATTGGATATCTAAGTTGGATTATTGATTACCTATGTAAGTACCTATATAAAAAATTTGAGCCATTACGTCTTTAAATTTTTTTCTTTAGTTCTGCGGAGAACCTGTGACTTCTGTAACGGGTGGATGCGTGGGGACCGAGGAACCTGAATTACTTGTAGCAACTTTTTCGGGAAGAGTTTTTGCACTCAGATCTAGCCACTTGGTAACTGGGACCAAAGTGCCTCAAGATATTTTATCAGCGCGACGAGGAAAACTCGAGTATGGTTTTTGTTGTTTACTTTTCTCTACACTTAAAAATTGCTTGTACAAAACATAATGAGATCAATTGGATAAATATTTTTTTTGCTTCCGAAAATTTGCTGTACCTATACCTATCGAATTACCTTCTTAAAATACTTACATGCTAAGGGACTATGGGTACGATCAAAAAAAAAAGTTACTAAATATGCGACTGCCCACTTTACCCTGTGCGTGTGCAGTGTGCTGACTCAGTAAATCATTAAAATGTTTTTTTTTTGTGCTTACTTGATTGTTTTTTTTTTTTCATAATAGGGTAGAAGTGGCACGTTTAGAAAAACAAACCGCAAATGAAAGAGAAAAATATCAACGAAATACTCGTTCTTTACACGCTGGATTATCGACGCCACCATTGCTGGATATTCAATACGAGGTATTTAATTATAATATAACTACACTTATTTGCGATACTAGCTCAACTGTCACTAATGAATGAGTAATGAACTAATGACACACAATTACTTTTTCTATTGTTACCGATCTCTAGATTTCTTGCATATCTATTACTATACTCTTTGATTTCTTGACAGTTGAAGGGTATGCTGTAGGTAGGTACCTACTGGCTTTACCCTATGGTAATTCCAGTACGTACCTACAGCATAATATCTAAATAGTAGGTACCTATGTACTATTTACAGTTGCTAGGAGCACCAAGCGATGGCTGGCAAGAAGTGAGAATTACCTCTGCAGTGCCGCTGGATATGCTTTTTATTTATTGTAACAAAAAACTAGAAATGCTAACCGATACTGCGGCCGTCTTAAGTATCTGTTCTTCAAAGGTACTGAAAATGAGTTTATTCCTGTACAAATAAATAATAATTATTCTTAGTCTGCCTATACATATAACTGATATTTTTATCTTTTCCTAGGAAACAGGATCTGATTTGCTGGCTTCGGTAAGATGCCAAGCTGGAACGCGAAGAGTATGGGTGAAAATGCGCGACATGGCAGATTCTACTACAGAATCAAAATTCGAGGGAAAACGTGTGCTTATTTACGCTTTACCAGCAGGTGCCCCAAGAGTGGCTCGACTCATTACTCTAAAATTACCATCACTTCCGTACTATTCTAGCCATGAGGCATCAGAAATAAAAATTGAAAGTCAAGAGAGGTAGGTAGGTACGTACGGTCAGCATCAAAAGTCGATTAACAATGCTAATCAAATTACATGCAAATCACCTTTGACATCTAAATAGGCACGAAATTTTACGATACCTACACTGTACACAGTTTTTTTATCATTTCAATATGTGCCGATCTATAAAATAAACAGAACAGAACAGAAATGTTAATCGACTTTCGTTGCCGACTGTACCTGCTTATGTTAATCAAAGATGTAGGTACCTTATACACAGAACACTAAGTAATTAATTAATTAACTGAACACCATTTATTATAGGATTTGGTGCCAACTTGAAATCGCGGGAAGCTTTTCCGTAGCTGAAATGACTTCATGGCTTACAGAAGCACTACCGGGTGAGCTCCCTAGACCAGCTTCAAATATTTCTTTTACCCGATCACATACTCTTCTAGAGACTGTTCTGATTTGCCAATATCAGTAAGTAGCTTTTTCATTTATCAAAATTATCTTAACATTTTACTGGTTAGAAATTTTATTTGAAGATTTTTACAGACGTGGCCTAGCAATTTTCAAATCTGACAATGTATCAACTTTAACGACTATCCGAAATATAGTGTCAAACTGTTCGGTAGAGAAGAGCATTCGCGTAGAAATATCCTGCGGTACGTATAGGTAACTTATAGTTATATTACATTAAAATCTTTTAAAAATTGAACTCCTGTTAAGATTTGACTTTTTTATTACAGATATTCCAGATAACTGCTGTTTGCAGTCATTTAATAAACTAGAGAGTAAATTTAAACAAGAGTATCAAAAGAATAAAGATATAATTCTGAAAAAAGCTCTCAGGTTGCTACGTTTTCAGCTAATCTACATTGTGTCTGTCTGCCAATGGACTAATAATATCTAATTATACAAAACTTATGTGTTGCAGCATGTTGGACTTGGATAGTTCAATGAATGAGGAAGGACCTATACTGTGTCAGGAGTATGCTCGAGTTTGGGATTCCAGGGATAGTATCAATCAGACCCAATTTAATGAGCTTGTAGGCAAGTCTCTTGTAGTTAAGTAAAATAGTTGTTGTTATAATGTTTACACCAATAAGTAATAGGCATTGTGCATTTTTACAGATACAGTGGTTCAGTGGTATTCTGATTGGCGAGCACTGTCAGTGCATGAAAACTATAGTAATGAAACTTCTAAACTACGGGCTGCTTTAACGGAATGTAGGCTGTATGAAGTTATAAAAATACTTTCCAGTAATTCTTCATCTTTGAAAGAGTACTGAAGCAATTGAAGGTCTTATAATATGTGGCTATTAGTCGTAACATTATTTATTTAAGAAAATAGTACCTGTATGTAATAATAATAAATGCTTGAGAACCATTCTATTTAATTCCATTTTTAACTTTGTGTGGAAGTGGAAACATTTTTTCAAGTTCTAAATCATATTGATAAAGAGCATGATCACTATTGGAAATTGCAGTTAATTTAGTCACATGATTAACCATTTCATGAATTGAATGCATTTGTTCTGTTAAGAAAACAGATGTGATAAAATCTGCATAGTGGTAATCTTTTACTTCTTCTGCTATCTTTACACCCTCTTCTAGAAGCTGGTGAAATTCAATTAATTATTAGTTGACAGGTTCCGGTACGGTAAACATGACAATAAAAGTTTTATTGTTATGACAGCCATAGCCGTATAGTACCCTTGAAAGTCTTAAAAGAAGAAAAAGGATTTGAAATAAAGTGGGTTTTATAATTTAAAAAAATCATAGAATCAGGCCTGAGTTTGGAACAATGCTGTGTAACTAGCAAGCCTTTGTATGATCACTTGTGGCAAGATTTATTGTTATTATTTATTCAATATTATAAAATGCTTACCACTGTAATCTTTTTTTCCATATAAAGCCCTTGTTTAAATGCTTCAAGTAGTGTTAGACATTTGTTTTGATTTGGTGGTTCAAGGCCAGATATCAAAGGTGTCCCTCCACGTAATAACTGATAGTTTATGAGTTTCTGCATATGGTCTAGTTCTTCGTTATACATTTTCATGAAGAACCCTCCCGCACCAAATTGTGATTTAGAAGGATGCAGAAAAGTTACAGCCATATTTAAATAATCCTGTCCAGCTTGTTGTTCCGACTTTATTTGTATGTTAACTATCCCTTCTATTTTGGAATTGTAGTTATTTTGGTAGTATTTGCAACTCCTATTAATTGTGACAATAGGCAACTGTTTGTTAAAACATAATTTTATGAGTGTACAGTCCCTCCACTTAGCCCACTTACTATTCAGGCTGAAGAGCATGTTGTTATATTAACATCATAAACAAAATATAAAACTTTGGATGTAAAAATAATGTTTCACATAATAGAATTTGAATATAAAATTGTAAGACAGTGACATTTGAACATAAAATTTCTAGTAGGCTGAGGGTTTGATGAACTTGTATAAATGGAGACAGTTAAGCATGAGGTACTTAATTCAAAAGAGTTTTATAGACAACAAGTTTTTAATACACTATTAAGAAGAAGGATACACTATTATTTACTAAAGTACTACATAATTATTAAGGCCTAAGTATTAAAAAACAATACATAAATTACTTCTGGAACGGATAATAATCAAGACCAGAATTATACTTAAATTTATATGTAAAGCGATTTACTTGTGTTTTTCCCACTTCGATCATCTTCTGTACATCTTCTCGGTACGCCGGAGGTAGAAGTTCTTCTTCTAGAGTACAATTGTTAACACAAGCTTCTTGACTTTTAAATACGCGCTGTCTTACGACATCGACATCTCTACTATATTCTTCTCTCAAATCCCACACAGCTTTAGTTGCTGTATCTATTTTAAACACAAAATAATTAGCTTCTCTGTGAACTACTCCGTGAGCAGTCGTTTTGTACGGCATAGGTCTGAATCCCAGGTTTTCTATGTTTCTGATAATACCACCTCGGTCGAAGATAGCATGAGAGATTCTTTTAAGAGTCGTTTTGAGTTCTGGTTTTGGCATAGCACGTAACATTAGAGCTAGTTCGTAAGTAGGCATTTCAAATTTATAGAATACTTTTTTAAGGTTATGCTATGTTGATACAAGATACATACAATACAAGCCATACAAGGGTACTTTTCTTAGTCGTAGACAGCATTATATTGTAGTCTTTGGTCAGTCTGTGGTGGTCTGTGGTTGATACGTTGAGTTGATACTGGTACTACTGATAATAATAATATAATAATATATTTATTTGCAAAAAACACGGTATAAAAAGATGGTAAAAGTACAATGTAGAACAAAACATGTTTTGCCAATATAATAATAAGCATGCAAATTTTTCAGTATGTAACTGACATTAACATTGTTTCTCAATGAAATCGATAGAGATATAGACAGTGCTGCCAATGAAAAGAACAATGGCAGGTTCCCATACATTGTTTTAGTTGTGATTAAAACTCTGTCTTTAATTGAAAAATATTCTGTTTGACTCAGCTTCAGCCCCTGACACCATATATACAAGAATTTTAATTATAATCGATTCCCCGCGTCACCGTCAGTGCTGTCAATTCCCCGAAATTCCCCGCTTCTTTTTGATTCATTCGCCAAAAATTCCCCAAAATGATATTTTTGGACTAAAAACACTGATTTATACAAAATTTGTTCACTGCTAAATTTTTTATAAAATACCTATACCTATAAAAAAAAGTCTTACATCTACTCACTACATCCGGGCATCCATACAAAACAAATTAAGGGCCACGTGGTTATTTAAATTAGGGTAGGTAGGTTCTTACAAAAAAAAAGTTTTTATTTTAATCTTTAGTGGTTTATTTTATTTTAAATATTTTCGCAGTAGTAGCATATTTTGATTATGTTCAAATTTTAAAACATTCCCTGCTTTAGCTATACCTTATTTGGTATCATTAAAGCAGCAATGGAGTCATTGTTGAGACTCCGACGGTGTAGTTTTGATGCTATTTAGGTTGCTGAAAACCCTCTCCTCCACAGACGCGTATTACATTATTGGTACAAAAAATTGGTCTGGATTCCCCGAAATTCCCCGATTTTTGTCATTCCCCGCGCTAACCCTCAATTCCCCGCAAACCGGGGATTTTCCCCGCGATTGGCAGCACTGGATATAGATTCATAAATAGATAGACATACACAGACGTAGACCTAACAGAGACACCATGTGACTGACAGTGACACTGACACTGAATATAGGCCGCATTCCGAATTAGCTATAATCGCTCTCAGCACACATCATCTCACATGCGTTTCGATTTAGATATTACTATTATGACAGCTGAGAGCTGTCAACGATTCGGAAGGCGCTCACAGTGCTTACTCAATGTAAATACAGTATTTCTTTGTATATAAACACCATATTTCTTCTTCAGGTCTTCTTTTTTGGTTAGGTGGCGACTGTCAGCCAGAAGCACAATTTCGAAAATGCCACGTTAGTTTAATTTAAAGATAATATGATGCAACTCAAAACAAAACACACACTGACACATCCTCACGCATGCACTGTCATTTTTGACAGCGGTGCGGTAATATTATTATAAGGCACTAGCAAAGAGTATAATAATATAGAGGGAAGGCACTAGCTAGCTTCCGCTCGCGGCTTCGCCCACGAGGTATGTCGATAAAAACTATCCTATGTCCTTCTTCGGGATGCAATCTATATCTCTGCGAAATTTTATCGAAATCCGGTCAGTTAGGCGTGAAAAGGTAACGTATAGACTTACTTTCGAACGATAAAAAAGAGTTACTTTCTAATTTATAATATTAGTATGGATGGTAGGCGTTATCGCAAGATGGCGCATGTCATGACGTCATCTATGACGATTCACGGGACATCGTTATCGCGCTCGCACGCTCAAATCGATTACATTCCCAACTCGGAACGCACCCTATAGAGTACTCTGTGCACTGAATGAATGAGAATCTGAAGTCATGTTTGTACAACATACTTAGAGTAAGAAAGCTATAGAGCATCGGGTAGCGTGGCCACATATGAGACAAAAAACTAACTTAAATAACATTGGCTACTTATGTAGCTGCCTTGAAAAAACGGGCACGCACTGAGAGACGGAAATAGTATAGCTTTATCCTTTTCTGTTACTTATAATAACTCAATACTTTATCCTTTTCTTGTGGAAATGAAATGGCGCTACCCGCCGTCTATACTCTTCTTTGTCTAAGTGTTTGTACGTGTACGTAATGTTTGTACCGTAAACAGAGAATCTATCTAAGACTCATCGTATCCGTGTCACCGAAAGGGACAAAAAAATTCCGGCAATCTTCATCATACTATCATTTTTACAGCTTATTACACTGCATCTTACCATTTTCACAGTTGCGCAAATGTACTTTTATTGAATTATGCACGAAGAAGATCTTATTTTCCGTTTAATCGCGGTGTAGTTTTTATTATTTCATTCATAATTTTTAATATTTCATTCATAAACGTCAAACTTGTTGTGCACATTGATGTGCTTAGCCGACACGCAGTAAGGGACAGAAATATTCTTACTCTGTCTCTTTTCTTTGCTAGTGATTTTAATATACTTCTCTTTTTCTTGTGTGAATGAAAAAGAAGATATGCAGCAGTCTATAGTTTCGACATGTGTATTTCCTGCACATCGAAGGTCGAGGTCGATGGGCAGGAAATACACATGTCGACGAATATATCTACCTGGGCCAGGTAGTTTCCTTCCACAACAGATAGGACAAAGAGATCGACCGTCGAGTCGAAAATGCCTGGAAGAGCTACTGGTCCATGAAGGCGCTAATGAAGGGCGACCTTCCTATTTCACTAAAGCGTAAGCTCGTCGACATGTGTATCCTGCCTAGCCTAATCTATGGCGCCCAGACTTGGTCTTTGACAGAGGCTCAGAAGTCCAAACGCAAAGTTTGTCAAAGAGCGATGGAGCGTAGTATCTTATAGGTTAAACTCATTGACCAAATTAGCAACACCACAATTCGCTCCAAGACAGGTATCGCCGATGTTGGCGGCAAGTCTGCGAGGCTGAAGTGGGACTGGGCGGGTCACACTTATAGGATGCATCCAGACAGATGGGCCAAAGTCGTCACACAGTGGGTGCCTGAAGACGGGCGTCGTCATCGAGGCAGGCCTAGAAACGCTGGCGTGACGATTTAGACTCGTCATTTCCGCCTTGACCGAAGCCTAAAGGCGGAAACACATTATTAAAACGCGACGCCATCCCATGCCATCCCACGCTTACTTATTGACCAAATGACGAAATTAGCTCAACGAGATGAAAATGTGACCAATGAGTAAGCGTGGGATGGCGTCGAGTGTTACAAGTGTGTTTCTGCCTTTATGAGTAGTATATTTCAAAGAGTAAAGTAACTATAGAGGAAGTATATTCCTGGTACGCATACAATAATGTGGCATTAGTATCGTGGTACAAGAGACATGCTGTATTTCATAAATAATTTGAACTTCGCGGGCAACCCAAGAGCAGCTAGCTAGGTACACACGTTGTACTACTATAAATGTGTTGTTAGGCAGACGCTAATCATAACTTTACTGATGGGTCAGTGGGTCGTCTTTATTTATTTATTTAATTGTCCTCCTACTGGTACGCCTTACAGCAATGAGTGATTTCCCTTTTTTTCAACCCTTCCCTAGTCGCTGGATAGATGGCGCTGACCTTGGTAAGTTACTGCAAGGAACGGAACTTCACATCATTTTTTGATTATTTCACTTGGATGTAATTTTGAGATCGTAAAACGAAAGCAAACGAAAGTGTCAGTCAACGAGCGTATGTGACGTGACGCAACGTTTTTTTTCCAAGCGTTTTTTCTTTGGCATCTAGTAACGTAGTCAGTACAACGCCATCTACAGAGTTCTTAGAAACAATTTTTTTTTTATACTCAAAAAGAAAACCTCTCATTACACCAGCGCCAGCGGAGCGAAAAATTACTTCATGTGCTGCTTTAATATATAAGTCAATGGCTGCTTTCCATCCATCCTGTGCACGGTGGACATCGAACGGGCGGCGATGGAACACGAATGCATTCATATATATTAGTCTATGCACTAATGCTCACACAGCGGAGATGTCCAAGTAATCGTCTTGGGGGCTCTAAAGAGTTTTTTCTTCAAAATCAAAACTCAAATCAATTATTTCAAGGCACGTCTGAACGTCAAAAAAAAAAAACAGATATTTCTCTGAAAACCTCAGAAATTACAGTAACTAGTTTTTTATGGGTTTTTTCTTTCAAGGCCGACTTTTCGCTGCTTATAAATAGGCATCCCAGTTGTAGTTGTAGTACTTACTAATTCCATATTGACTTATTAATTTCGCCACGAGCGAATATACGGAGCACACTGTAATATTGGAACGAATGAATTTTATTATACAATCTCAATTTCAATTCATTCATAGACTACTATAATTCATTCAAAAGTCAAATCAATCATGGCGACAGCGTGTGCTTTGCTTTGGTGAAATAGTAAAATTGACTGGAATCTTTTCGACCGATCCTAACCATGGGATCGTATGCGAAATTTGTTTCTGATTACTGTAAAACTTGGGAGAAATCCGGAAAGGAGCACTTGTAAGTACAACTTTTTCTTTACATAAAAATGGTTTTGGTTCGTATTTGACTCGGTCAGTAAGTATTATTGATAATATTTGAAGTATTTACCATTATTTTGTTGAAAGCATTATAGTGTATGTGTTTATAAACTAACTAGCTTGAAAGGTCCTTAGCATACCGTGTATTATCAATTGTGCTGAACATTGTTTTCATTGCTTGCTCATCATCATCTACCTAGCCTTTTCCCAACTATATTGGGGTCGGCTTCCAGTCTAATCGGATGCAGCTGAATACAGAATAAAATTCTGTTTTCATTGCTTGGTCATGCTGGGTAATAATTGCAAACTCAATATTTAGGAAAAAAATAACTTCATCATTACAAGAGTTACACCAACTGGCTACAAAATGTGGCTAAATTGACACTGTATTCCATATGGTTACTGTGGGTTATCAACATTAATGCCAAGAAAACTTGGTTACCATACTTACAAGAAATTGATTATTGTCTATTATCAATGTACTTCCAAGAGTGGTATCCACATGATGAAATAAATTGTAAGGAAACCTGAACTTATAGTAAACAAAGGAGATGGATTTTTGTCCCGTACAAGCTTGGCCCAGAAATGGACACAAATAAAACAATGTACTATGAAGCATTAGTAGTGTTTTAAAAAACCCTGAATATTTTAGTTTGTCGTAAAACTTGGTGAAGGGCCATAAGACCCTTCCCAAATTTGATGACTTCAAACCTGTCAAAAAAAATTAAACTCAAACCTGTTGATCACTGATTAATCCACTGTCTTCCAACAGATTAAATTTCACTCAAATCTAGCGACTGTATCACAAATGATTAATTTGCTATGCCCCAGTTTATAGAATGCTGGATCTCCGTTGGAAACCAGGCAAAATCACAGTTGTCCGAGATGCGAGTTATAGGTATTGTTATTGTAGTCAAGGTAAACTGTAATGCAAAAATCCATAGTCCAAGAAAGGCGACATCCCTCAGAAATGCAAAAATGATAACCAGAAACACAGCCAATGATATTTTTGAACAAATCACAACAAAACATTCATGATGCTGTCACACATCGTTGTTGTGTCACACCCTGTACCACAGAGTTATAAATAAAATAGAAAGCATTGAACCCGGCTGACAAGAAGGGATAAGTTTTTAGCACATATTTCTGTGCATGGTACATAGTTATGCTCTATGTATAGAGCATTCTTTATTCTTTCATAGCATCCAGATATCTGTCTGGATGCATTGTAATGATTTACATGTCATTAGGAATGTGGTGACCGCCCAGTGTAACGCATGTCACTTTCAATTGCAATCCAAATGATTTTGAAGGAAATTCTTAATTCAATAGATGAGGTTTCACAAAAATCAACATGGCTGGCTTTATAACCCAACATACGTGAAAAAAGTTTTTAGTACCTACGTCAAAATAAAGGGCTCAAGACTAATTCCAAAAAATATGACTTATGGCCCCTGGGGTCACCATGGTAATTTATTTATTTTTATTGGTTCACTAACAATTGTTTACATTGGTTTATGCTAAAGGTAACATGCAAAAGTGTGTATGAGACAGTGCAACAATCACTTACGGTCATAAGCATAAGTCATGTTATTGGAATTGTCAAAAATAATTAAGCACTAAAGGGTATTCTTTCTACACAGGATGTTTCGTATAGAAAAATATTAATTTAGTAATTCTCTATGTTAGTTTTAACTCTGTGTAAAGCATAAATGACATATTTAGACAAATGCATGATATAGGAAGATGCTACCATTACATACTTTAAAGACTAGACTTTTCTATTTGTTTAAAAACTGGCCAAGTGCAAGTCGGACTCGCACACGAAGGGTTCTGTACCACACACAAGGCAAAAACACGGAAAAAAACACGTTTGTTGTATAGGAGCCCCTTAATTTTTTTTTTGGTTTTTAGTATTTGTTGTTATAGCAGCAACAGAAATACATAATTTGTGAAAATTTTAACTGTCTAGCTATTGCGGTTCTTGAGATGAAGCCTGGTGACAGACAGACGGACGGACAGACAACGAAGTCCCTTTGGGTATGGAACCCTAAAAATGAAATTGATACATTAATAGATTATAAAATTTTCATAACAGTGTAGTTATTATTCAATGCACTTTAAATACAGTTTTGATATCCTATATTCTAAAAATACTTGTGAAATCCTATCAATTCTTACAATAAGCACATGCTTATTGTCAGTTTAAGAAATAAGATGGTAATTGGGATGTCCCAATTACCATTTTATTTCTTAAACTGGCAACATAAAGACCTCCCCAAATACTTGAATCAAAATAATAATCTTTTAAATTGAAATACTTTCTGCAAACATTTGACAAGTAACGAAACCTGTGGTGGGACTCCAAATATTATCAGTTATTTTTTAAATATTAATAACGTTTTGTCATCATTTGGGATCATTGCTCAGGCCTTCTCTATATGAGAAGAGGCCTTTGCTCTGCAGTGGCATGCTCATAGGCTGATATTATTTGGCACTATAACAAACCTATGTTTCTTAGTATGTAGTAGGTTATATTTTGTTTCCAATTTAGCGTTTCCAGCTTAGTGGATCTTTGACTTTATCTCAAGGTATTTTATATGTGTAATTCAGTCTCATACAGTCAGTGTGGAGTCGCCCCAATGATCTATTATGTTATGAATACTATTTAATTATGGATCAATTTTGTTTTCAGTGTGAAACATGTGACGCAATTTGTTAGAGATGAAGATAGAAGTCCACTTTTTACAAAGTCTGGCAAACTTTCTGGTTTATCTCAGACAATTTATGACTTACTGCTCTGTTGTCTTCGTGGGAACCTTAAGAGAGAAGCTGTTCTTTCGGTTCTCAGAGATATTACTGTAAGTTTATACACTTATTGATATTAAACATTTTACAAAAAATCAAAGACTAATAAGTTAATCATTTTGCAGGTATTGCATGCAGATATACCTTCAATAATTTTAGACGTAGTTAGTGTGCTTGATGCCGAGACCTGCACTGATGTGCAAAGTGAAGAGCGCACAAACTTCTGCTACATAATTAGGGAATTGGAGTCTTTTATATCAGATAAACTTCTGAAAGAAAGATTAGAAATTGACACATTACAAGATGTTGGGACTTTGAAGAATAAAGTGTTTTATACTAAGTTCATAAAAATTAAAACCAAGTTGTAGTGAGTATTAATCATTAGATTTTTTTCAAATAATTGCATGCAATATAGCTACAAGTTTCTGACATGCATATTTAACTTATTATTATGCTTTAATTTTCAGTTATAAGCAACGTAAGTTTAATTTGTTTAGAGAAGAAAGTGAAGGATATGCTAAGTTAATCGTTGAATTAAATCAGGAAGTAATAGAAAAAACAGAATGGAAAAATTTATTGGAAATTATTCAGTCTCTTATAGGTAAGTTGTATTGGTAAACAACATCGAGGTCAGGTCTACTCCCTAAGCATGAAATCTGTAGTTTCGGCAGAAGTTCTGGGCGATTCCTACTCCGTATTACCTACGGACATCAATGGCCGGCTATAAGAATGAATGACAACACGATTTGACAGTTGTCCCTACTCCCGATTTGTTTTTGCCCATGCAAAAAAGTTAATTAACTGGGTGTAGAGTTCATTCCGAGGGTTCAAACTACTTTCGGACGGGTCTGTATTTTTGTTGACAGACTTAGAAGGTCGGTCCCCTCCTCCCCTGCTTAGCGATGACAATGTAATAACCATGTTTTAACTTTTAATTGCTTCAATTTCAGGTTGTTTCAACTTAGATCCCAACAGAGCACTAGATATAATACTGGAGTCTTTTGAGTCTCGCACTCACTCAGATCAATTGTTCATACCTCTAATAAAGAACTACATGGGTGATCCTCAAGTTATTTCTGAAGTTTTAGGCTTCAAGTTAGGAAACATGGAAGTACTTGATAATTATAAGGAACCACCACCTCTAATGACTGTAATAGCTTTACTCTTACAACATCAAGTTATATCTCTTGACGACATATATCCCTGGGTATGTATTTTATTTTAATATATTTGTAAATAACTTTATAAAATGATGAATAGAATAAAATACCGCAAATTATTTACTCTAGCTTCGTCCAGATGACTCCATAATGGGTAAAGAAGCAGATAAGGAATTAAAAACTGTCCAGGATTACATTCGTAAACTAAGCATTGTGTCTACCAAAGGACCTCAAGCCAATGGCCCAACTGAATATGTTGAAGAGAAAGCTGATCCTCAGGTACCTCTTATTAGATAGAATATCTTGCATGTAAACATATTGTTTCTTTATAAAAATTTTATAATGTTAATTTTCTAATGTTGGAGCTTATAAAACATGTTACTGTGTAAACCAGGAATACTGGAGCAATCAGAAGTTGGTGCTTTGTGAAGCATTGCTGAAGGTGAATGCTTGGCGTGACTTCGCGGCGCTGTCAGCTCGCCTGCCCACCAATATCATGCCGCAGCGCCCTGCCGTTGCCCTTTGCAACATGCTACATGCTCTAGTTGAGCCTTTGTACAGACTGTGCGTATTTATTTTGTATACAGCCATTGATCTTGACATAAAAATATGTAAGAAAGAAAGAAAAATGCGTTTGTGGGCATTACAGCAAAATAAATACACATTAAAACTATTAAAATGTAGCGAGGTAAAGCACATTTATGTCAACATAATATTGTGTTAGGTATTTTCACAACTATGCAAATACTTTGCTTCAACTCCAATCGCGGACTTCAATGTTTTTCGGCAGATGAATTTTACTGTGTAATATAAATATAATCAGTACAATGATTTATCAGATTATTGTTGATGTCTTCGCTTTCAGTAACTGTCGAGTAGCACCTAAAATAATAGGTAAACCCATCCCACCGCTCAAGTCAAGCCTGGCACCCCCAGCATGCAAGACATTTGAAGATATGAAAGACACCGTCATTCCTGCTCTGGTCTTATTAGGACCATCACTTCATTATGATCCTATATTAATGTACAAAGTAAGTAGTACCTAATATATCTTACCCCAGTATAATACTTTATTAGAAAATGTATATCAACATTTATAAACTATTTTTTAGATAATTCGTATACTAAGGACAGCGCGTTCTCTAAAAGAAGATCCTTTGCATCATGAAGCGCTTACAGTATTAGACGCCGCCATATTGCCAGCGCTGACTTTGATGGATGGTAATTGTTGTATGGCTGAGGAAGTTTATACCTTGTTGAAATTATATCCGTATCAATGCAGGTAAGCTAATGTAAATCTGGTTAATCAAATTCAATAGATTTCACTATAAAATACTAATCTGATTGTCTATTATCTTTCAATAGGTATTGTTTATATTCGCGCTGGAAAAATGAAGCTGCCGAGAGAATACCGTCTTTGATGCGGGTGCGCGGGAATTCCCTGCAAAGAATAAAGCACATAATGAAACGTGTTTCTAAAGAGAATATAAAACCGCAAGGTCGCCTCATCGGGAAACTCTCGCATGCTGCGCCAGCTTTAATTTTTGACTACATGCTACTGCAGGTAAATAGTTTGTTTCTAATCACCTACATAATTATGACAAGTTTTTAAACCGAAAAAGAAACCTCCCATATGTATTACTAGAGGTAATATAATATGTATTATTTCATAATGTAATGGACTGATCAATACAGATTAAATCCCAACAGATAGTGGGGTTCTGCTTTCGTTATAGAAGTGGTAGAATGAAATCTCTATATCTGTCATAGATCCAGACGTACGACAACTTGATAGGGCCGGTGGTGGAGTCGCTGAAGTACCTGACGTCGCTGTCGCTGGACGTGCTGGGCTACTGCCTGCTGGAGGCGCTGTGCGGAGGGCGCGCGGGCGGCGGCGCGGCGCACCCGGCGTGGCTCCAGGCGCTCGCGGCCTTCGCCGGCGCGGCCTTCAAGAAGCACAACATCGAGCTCACCGCACTGCTGCAGTTCGTCGCCAACAGGCTCAAGGCACAGCAGAGGTATGGATTTGTGACTAGTGACTACTTGGCCATAAGCAGTTAATGTAGAGCCAGTCCTTTTGCGCGGTAAACATTATACCAGTCGCCAACGGACTTTTTAGTCCCCATCCTTTATTACACTGAGAATTTATATTTCAGTCAAGATCTACTGATCCTGAAAGAGATAGTTCAGAAGATGGCTGGAATAGAAGCGGCTGAAGAAATGACTCCAGAGCAGTTGGAAGCTATGGCTGGTGGTGAACTCCTAAAAGGAGAGGTATGTAATTTATAAGTCAACTTAATTTATATCTCAAGTCTTCATTTGTTACTCAAACTTAGGGTGGGTTGTATCAAAAGCTCCGTTATAGTTTGCGTCAAAGTTAAATTTAATCGTAACCATAACCATAACCATAGAATCTACTATCCGCTGTTGCACCGTCATATATTTTACATGTTTTACAGTTAAAGTTAAAAGGGTGACAAGTGATAAGACGTCATATTTCCCCAAAATGTACGTGGGTAATTTTTTGACAAGGGCAACACTTCAAGCTTGTTGTCATCACGCTTTCTTTGTTTGACACTAGTGATGTTACTCAGTCATTAACGGTCAGGCACTCGATTGTCTCTATTATGTAAATTAAAAACACAAGAACAGAATCATAGCAAGATCAAAAATACAGTAACCGTTCTATATTGGTAATGTACCAAGGTGTTTAAGTCAGTGACTGAAGGAAGGGAGGCCTTTGCCCTGCAGTGGGACAGAAATGGCTGATAATAATAATAATTCGGCTAAGATTGGCTTTGTTCGACTTTGTAAAGAGCTTTTTGTCTTACATTCCACTGATTATCAGATTGATCTGATAAAATCAGTGAAGATTTAATGAAAAATTACACTTTATTATCTGACAGCACTAACCCACAGAACATGTATTTTCTCTTATTAAAACTCTGTGACTCTGTACATTACAGTATTATGACGGCTTATTACACGAAATATATTTATTACCTGGTTTATTATCCAAGAATGATAGTTAACTAGTGTGGCAGTGTTGATGATATTTCTAATCGCAACTAAACCGAGTGGCACATCGAGAGAAAATGGACTCGATTCTTTATTTTTTTTTATTTGAGTAACGAGTTAAATAAAATCGAGCCGCATCACTATCTGACACTGTCAGAAAGACAAGACGTAAGTGATAATAACATTCATTTTATTTTTCCGTTTCTTTCGAATTGCATGAAATTGATATTTCTGTTTTCCTGTATGTAATTGAAGGATTGTATTATTGGAAGATGCATTACAGCATTTACTCCAGAAGGATGTTGAGTTAATTGTTCAGTAAGATTGCAACGCAATGTGCGAAAACATTGCCCGAGACTGCTGCAGATGTGCGGTAACTTGAGAACGCATGGATTCACGAACGCAAATCAAATCATCTGTGCAGTTTAACGAAAGTGCGTATAGACAATGCAAGAAAGTATTGAAACTGTTATACATTATGGAGATTTGGATACAGGAATATTTACATCATATGGCGATTTTCACAGCAAACGCATACTGTGCCTGATGAATGCGGGAAAGAACATTATTTTGCAGTGGATTCCAGCACACCAAAAAGAACAATAATAATATTAGTTAGAATACGCTTATAACACCGAGCTGCTCTTGCTGGATGCTATTGCAAGGTTGCAACTGTTTGGTGGGCAGACGTTGGTATAGTTGGCTGTTGTGCACATGTAATGTTGAGCATGCGGTATTTATGTATTTTCATCGGTGGAGCGACCTGCATATTTTTTAGATGAAATATTACCTACTTCTAAGTCGTGTGACGTTGAAATTAATATAAGTAGGTACCTACTTACAGAAATAAAAATGCTTTGTTATGTACAATTTATGTGTTTTTTTTTTTAACGTTTGAAAATACCCCTACTCGCTGAGCAGTGGTGTGTCCGTCGTAACAGATGCGACTTACAGCTTGTAGGTCGTAGGTTTGAACCCAGACAGGCACTTTACTTTGTGTAAATTATTTCATCACCACTGCTCTCAAAACGGTGAAGGAAAACATCGTGAGGAAACCGGCATGTCCTAGAACCAAAAATTCAGAAGAATACGCAGAAGCATACGCTAGAGCTTAAGTTTCTTTGGCAATTAAAGCAACACACTGAAGAGCAACAGTGAAGTTAGAACTAAAAATAAAAAAACTGAAATTAGAAATCGATATTCTTAAGTAAAATATTCTCAAGGGTCCTCCCTTGCTGAAAACAAGAACCCTTGGGAACTAAAAACCCGGAATCTGTCCAAAAATTTATTCTCATCACACTTATGAAATCGATCAATGCGATGGTGATTTTTTTTCTCTTCCTAACTGGCAAATCGGATTCACTGTCACTATCATCGCTAGAAGAGCTTTATTCCCACAATATTTCGCGGAGTAAAGACATACCTAATTTGTTTTAATAGGTACTTTATTCAACAACACAATATTTTTATAGGTTACAACTGCAAAGCAGATGACATTACAATGACACTAACCGTAACTATAGCCCTTAACCGGCCGAATTTGGTCGATTAATGTTATAGTTATGTGTGACGTCATTTTAACAATTATGACAAAACTTAAAACGATGCAACCCGAATTTCGCTTAACCGGAGATTTGACGTCTGTCAAAGCTTTGATTATAGTTAAAAATGGCTTGTTATAGTTATTTATGACGTCATTTTAACAATTCTCAAACCGATGCAACCCGAATTTTGCTTAACCGGAGATTTGACGGCTGTCATGAGATTGGTTATGGTTATAGTTAGCTGATGCAACTCACTCTTAGAGTGAGTTGCATCAGCTAACTATAACCAAACCACTTAAATCGATGCAAAATTCGGGTTGCATCGATTTAAGTTTTGTCATAATTGTTAAAATGACGTCACACATAACTATAACATTAATCGACCAAATTCGGCCGGTTAAGGGCTATAGTTACGGTTAGTGTCATTGTAATGTCATCTGCTTTGCAGTTGTAACCTATAAAAATATTGTGTTGTTGAATAAAGTACCTATTAAAACAAATTAGGTATGTCTTTACTCCGCGAAATATTGTGGGAATAAAGCTCTTCTAGCGATGATAGTGACAGTGAATCCGATTTGCCAGTTAGGAAGAGAAAAAAAATCACCATCGCATTGATCGATTTCATAAGTGTGATGAGAATAAATTTTTGGACAGATTCCGGGTTTTTAGTTCCCAAGGGTTCTTGTTTTCAGCAAGGGAGGACCCTTGAGAATATTTTACTTAAGAATATCGATTTCTAATTTCAGTTTTTTTATTTTTAGTTCTAACTTCACTGTTGCTCTTCAGTGTGTTGCTTTAATTGCCAAAGAAACTTAAGCTCTAGCGTATGCTTCTGCGTATTCTTCTGAATTTTTGGTTCTAGGACATGCCGGTTTCCTCACGATGTTTTCCTTCACCGTTTTGAGAGCAGTGGTGATGAAATAATTTACACAAAGTAAAGTGCCTGTCTGGGTTCAAACCTACGACCTACAAGCTGTAAGTCGCATCTGTTACGACGGACACACCACTGCTCAGCGAGTAGGGGTATTTTCAAACGTTAAAAAAAAAAACACATAAATTGTACATAACAAAGCATTTTTATTTCTGTAAGTAGGTACCTACTTATATTAATTTCAACGTCACACGACTTAGAAGTAGGTAATATTTCATCTAAAAAATATGCAGGTCGCTCCACCGATGAAAATACATAAATACCGCATGCTCAACATTACATGTGCACAACAGCCAACTATACCAACGTCTGCCCACCAAACAGTTGCAACCTTGCAATAGCATCCAGCAAGAGCAGCTCGGTGTTATAAGCGTATTCTAACTAATATTATTATTGTTCTTTTTGGTGTGCTGGAATCCACTGCAAAATTATGTTCTTTCCCGCATTCATCAGGCACAGTATGCGTTTGCTGTGAAAATCGCCATATGATGTAAATATTCCTGTATCCAAATCTCCATAATGTATAACAGTTTCAATACTTTCTTGCATTGTCTATACGCACTTTCGTTAAACTGCACAGATGATTTGATTTGCGTTCGTGAATCCATGCGTTCTCAAGTTACCGCACATCTGCAGCAGTCTCGGGCAATGTTTTCGCACATTGCGTTGCAATCTTACTGAACAATTAACTCAACATCCTTCTGGAGTAAATGCTGTAATGCATCTTCCAATAATACAATCCTTCAATTACATACAGGAAAACAGAAATATCAATTTCATGCAATTCGAAAGAAACGGAAAAATAAAATGAATGTTATTATCACTTACGTCTTGTCTTTCTGACAGTGTCAGATAGTGATGCGGCTCGATTTTATTTAACTCGTTACTCAAATAAAAAAAAATAAAGAATCGAGTCCATTTTCTCTCGATGTGCCACTCGGTTTAGTTGCGATTAGAAATATCATCAACACTGCCACACTAGTTAACTATCATTCTTGGATAATAAACCAGGTAATAAATATATTTCGTGTAATAAGCCGTCATAATACTGTAATGTACAGAGTCACAGAGTTTTAATAAGAGAAAATACATGTTCTGTGGGTTAGTGCTGTCAGATAATAAAGTGTAATTTTTCATTAAATCTTCACTGATTTTATCAGATCAATCTGATAATCAGTGGAATGTAAGACAAAAAGCTCTTTACTAAGTCGAACAAAGCCAATCTTAGCCGAATTATTATTATTATCAGCCATTTCTGTCCCACTGCAGGGCAAAGGCCTCCCTTCCTTCAGTCACTGACTTAAACACCTTGGTACATTACCAATATAGAACGGTTACTGTATTTTTGATCTTGCTATGATTCTGTTCTTGTGTTTTTAATTTACATAATAGAGACAATCGAGTGCCTGACCGTTAATGACTGAGTAACATCACTAGTGTCAAACAAAGAAAGCGTGATGACAACAAGCTTGAAGTGTTGCCCTTGTCAAAAAATTACCCACGTACATTTTGGGGAAATATGACGTCTTATCACTTGTCACCCTTTTAACTTTAACTGTAAAACATGTAAAATATATGACGGTGCAACAGCGGATAGTAGATTCTATGGTTATGGTTATGGTTACGATTAAATTTAACTTTGACGCAAACTATAACGGAGCTTTTGATACAACCCACCCTTAATCTGTTAGTGGCCAGTGTTTTAATAAAAAAGTAATATTTTCTATCAGGCTGGCTACTTTTCTCAAGTACGCAACACAAAACGATCGTCGGCTAGATTAAAAGAAGCTATCGTCGGAAATAACTTGGACATTTCATTGTGCATTTTAGCTGCACAACAGCGTCATTGCTGCGTTTGGAAAGGTAAGTTCAAATACTTTCTACTTATTTGTACAGGATACCGATAATGGCATAAATACAGTGGTCATTGTGCATCAGTTACTTGCAGTAAATATTGCTTAAATCATCAATAACTCAAGCAGCTTCTAATTCTAAGCCTTCTTAGTAATGGTGCATTTATTGATTGTATAAAATATGATGTATTGACTTAATTTTTCTCATTCAAACAGAGTATGGAGGAGACTATTCCTCAAGCAGTGAGCCACCTGGTTCGCAACTAAAAGTAGTTGGCCGATTAGCTGACCAATGTCAAGATGCTTTAGTACAACTTGGAACCTTTCTGGCATCATCACATGCCCCTGATGAATATGCCGCGAGATTGCCACCATTGCAGGTAAGCCTTAATATACATATTTACGTCGTTCTTTGTTTCTTAGAAACTGTTGCCGGCAGTTGCTGAGGGAAACTCTTATGTACCCAGGTAAAGTCTATTCTATGTGGACCGTAGACGGTAGAATAGACCTTTCATTGTAATCAAAATGCAAAACAAACATCTTCACAAATTTTTCTCTTAAGCGCAATACACACACGGCGGGTGCGGGCGCGGGTCGTGTTTCTCGCGTGACACGCGCTGTTCGTCGCCTTAACACAAAACGCGAGCGCGGGTCGTCGGCGGGTAGGCCGCGGGCATGCTATGTTAGTAACAGCCAACAGCGGATTCAGCGGACATGCAGTGTGATCGATAATGTCAGGGGATTCGGACACGGACGAAGAGTTATTATTTCTACTTATTTTATTTCAAAACAGCGTTTTTGTAGTTTTTATCACTTGGTTCGTACAAACAACTATGTTTACGAACACATTCAATAATTTTTTCATTGAGATCCATAGTAAAATTGAACTATTTTTTGTAAATATTCACAAAACAAACTCTCAACCCGCGCAGCATACGACCCGCACACGCGCCAGTGTGAGTGCCTTACGTAGAGTACGTGTTTTACGAAGAATAGAACGACGTTATGCCCGTTCCCGATCCGCGCACCCGCGCGCTGTCTGTAGTGGCGGGCGACGGGCGCCGCTCCCGCGCACGGCCCGCCCCGCGGCCGCACACGCCTTCAGTGTGATCTCTTTCATATAGATACAAAGAACTAGACCCGCCGTACTCCCGTCCCGAAACGCGCCCGACCCGCGCCCGCTCTATGTGTAAATTACGCTTTAATCTTTCATTTTTATGCAAAAAGTGGGTTGGAATATGTATGTACATTCTTTTTTTTTTGCAATAAATACATTATTATTTCTCAGGAATTGCTTCGAGATTACCACGTAGACGCAGACGTGGCATTCTTTCTACATCGTCCAGTGTTGGCTCAAAAAATCACTGCTAAAGTTGAAGCTTTACGAAAACTTTCCGACAGCAAAACTGATCCAATTGATAAGAGCATCGAAAGATACGCTCAGGCTTCGCAAGAGGCACTGGAACCCATTGTTCAGTCTGTAACCCCTATTTTGCCAAACAAAGTTTGGGAGGATATTTCCCCTGAATTTTATGTGACCTTCTGGTAAGTAAAGAATTATCTAAGATCCTAATCAACCTGTTATTACGATCAATATAAATAATGAATATTTACAGGTCATTGTCTATGTATGATCTGCGTGTTCCGGAGGAAAGTTACGATAGGGAAATCGACCGTCTGAAAGCTGCGGCGGCCAACGCAACAAAGGATACGTCTCAAGGCACTAAAGGAAAGAAGGAGCAGGAGCGTTTTAACGCGCTTATCGACAAGTTGCAGGTGAGTTTTTGCAGTTTAACCATAGCATTTCGAAATCTCGAGTTTTCACATCACAATTTTTTTTGTCTAAATATTATTGGCAGTAAATCAAAAGATAATGTGCTGCCTAAACCGCTAAACAAAACAATTACAATAATTAAAGACAGACAGAGATACATTCACATAAAAACAAAAATAAAGTTCACTGACAGTAGTTCCGCTAATAATACAAGGTTAAATTTAAGTCGTTCTGGACCTCTTAAGGGGTCGTTGTACTCATCATTATGAACAACTTTTACTATGGGACCAAACCTGAAATCGCAAAAAAAAAATCAGCTGCTCCCTACATTTTGACGAGATATGCGAACATAAATGTAGGGAACAGCTGATTTTTTTTTCGCGATTTCAGGTTTGTTCCCATAGTAAAAGTTGTTCATAATGATGAGTACAATGACCCCTGAAGCGGTCCAGAACGACTTAAATTGAAACGTGTATATAATATCGTATAGGAGGAGCGGCGGCGCCAGCAGGAGCACGTGCGGCGCGTGCGCGCGCGCCTGCTGCGCGAGTGCGGCGGCTGGTTCCCGGCGCGCGCCGCCAAGTCGGCCAAGAACGAGACCGTGACGCGCCTCATGCAGCTGTGCCTGTTCCCGCGCTGCGTCTTCACGGCCGCCGACGCACTCTACTGCGCCGAGTTCGTGCACACCGTGCACTCGCTGCGCACGCCCAACTTCTCAACGCTACTGTGCTATGATAGAGTGAGTGTTCAATATAATAATACCAGTCTATTATTGTCCCCCTGCAGGGCGAAGGCCTCTTCTCATACAGAGAAGACACGAGCATTGATCACCACACTCGCTTGAGACAGGTTGCTTATTGTCAGTAATGTTCAAGATAAACTCAGATGTCTAGGGCCCGTAATTAATAAAAGTTACTCAGCTCAGCCCAAGAGCTCGCACTTGATATCGATCTTGAGGTCATGATCGTATTAATAAACATAGTCATTTACGTACTCAAGTTACGGTATGCACATCAAGTTTAATATTAACCCATTCCCTGTCCCATGAATCACATGATTCATTTTGATTGTTTAACTATTGTGTCTGCTTTGTGGACAGTGAACCTGTTAAGAAAGAGATTCACTCCGAGTATGTTTGAATGATGAGCTTTACAAATCCGAACTTTTAGTAACCACCGCAAATTATACTTTTTTCATTTGTTTTCTCATCATTGCTAATTATCCATTTTTGTAATAGTAATTATTTGTAACGTTGCAGTTGTTTTGCGACATCACGTACTCGGTGATGTCATGCACGGAGGGCGAGGCGGCGCGCTACGGCACGTTCTTGTGCAAGGTGCTGGGCACAGCAATGCGCTGGCACGCCGACAAGCTGGCCTTTCACAAGGAGTGCGCACACTACCCCGGCTTCGTCACCAAGTACCGTGTCTCTAACCAGTTCACCGAGGCCAATGACCACGTGGGCTATGAGAACTACAGGTACAAAGCTTCTCAGATCAATTTATCGTCTTCTATTGAGACTTACTCCAATAGGAAGATACACTATAAATGTATCCCGCTAGGTGTCGCACCGTGTTTGCCTAATTAAGTAGTCAAACATTCGACTTTACACTGAATCTTAAGATCTTCTTTCCTATTTGGTTTTTTTGTTTACTGAATAATAATACATGTTTTATTTAATTAATTTCCAGGCATGTGTGCCACAAGTGGCATTACAAGATAACTAAAGCTATGGTAGTGTGTCTGGATTCGGGCGATTATGTACAAATACGTAACGCGCTTATTGTACTGATAAGAGTATTGCCGCATTTCCCAGTACTTGCTAAACTGGCTCAAATTATTGAACGGAAAATTGATAAAGTAAGTAGTAATATAATAATTTCGAGGGCTATTGTATTTTTAGATGTATGTGTACCCAAGATATTATTTAAATTATGAGCGCCGCAATAAACATCAGTATAAATCTTTGTAGGTTAAGGAAGAAGAAAAAACACAGCGACAAGATCTTTACGTACTCGCTACGGGGTACAGTGGTCAGTTGCGGAATAAAGGTCCTACAATGATGCGGGAAAGTGATTTCCACCAGGTAATTATTTTTTTTATTATTCAGCCCGTTTTATTAGTCTAGTAGCGGTTGCGAGCGCGACTGCTGACTGTCGGGTGCAAGGATCGATCCTCAGCTTGATGGCAAGGCTCAGGATCAGGAAAAAATGAATTTAACGGACTACCCTGGCGCTTTCGCTTTAAATATAATAATAACTGGTGAAATGTGAGTGTAGTATTGAGCTCAGTCTATGTTCGTGTGTGTCGGCAGGTGGGCGACAAGCACAAGGTGGTGGGCGCGGCCGTCGCCGTGCCGGTGAGCGCGGTGAAAGACGAGGCCGCGCCGGGCAAAGAACAGGAAACTGTGGCGTCTCCTCCGCAACCCGTTGGTGAGTTCTTTACCACCGACGGTTACAAAAAATCTGCAAATAAATAAAAACAAATAATATTATGGGTTACCTAGGCCTAAAGGAAAAAAACTAACCTATTACAAAACAAGGTATTTCTTTAGATCGGGTTTAAACCACCGAACCAGTTATTGAATTAAGAGGAAATGCAGGTGGTTTTGACGTTCAAAAGTGCCTTTAATGTGCTTATTTGAAACAAATGATTTGACTTTGGTCTTTTCTCTATAGAAAAGCCTGTTTTCTTTCTGGTTAATGACCATAAAGCAATGATTTTTTTTAGAGAATAATAAATATGAATTACTTGTAAGTCCCTATGTTTTCCTTTTTGATGATACATTATTTTTATAAGCACTATAACCCTCAAAAAATGCTCAAAATTGCCGATTTAAACCGCTGTCAACAGAGGCCTAGTGTACAAATTTGATAACTATTAATGAAAATAGAAAAATATATCCTTCTTATTCAGTTTAACAAATATCTTTTAAATTGGTCCAATATTGGAGGAGGAAATAGGCGAGAGCTAAACCTCGAATTATGACTTTTTACTTAGGCTTATTCAAAAGACTCTCCGACCGCATTTCTTCCTAAGAACCTAAAGAAAAGCAGTTCTTTATACAAAAATGACCGCTGAGGTCGGTGCTAAGTTGTCATTTTAGTATTAAAAACTTTGTCTTAGGGCTGATTTTTCAATCGACAGATAATTTTTATTCGTGGAATAAAATTGACGTCTGACAGATTTTGTATGGAAGAACTGTCAAAAATTCATAATTATTCCTCTGATAAAATTAACTGACGTTGGAAAAATCAGCCCTAAATCGAAATAAAGTTCTAAATACAAATACTGGCCCAAAGGTTTAGGTTAGAACTAAAGTTAGATTTTGTTTTGTAATAAAACGGCCTAAGAGTTTCGTTTTCTTATTTGTTCAGAACGCTAATTCTCGTACTTGAAAAATGTTCAAATTCAAGTCGCGATCTCATCTCAGTGGCAATCAATGTCGAAAATATAATAGGTAAATTACAGGTATTTATGACAGATTGAGTCTGATATTGGAATGCGTACGTTCTTAGAAATACGGGAATTGCCCCTCAGGTCATTTTGAACAGTCTCTTCGTCTCAATATTTTTGACGCGCGCTATACTTTATTTCTTATTTTGTAGATATTGAAAAGAAGGAATCGAGGACCAGTGACAGACGTCGCGAAGAGGTTGATCGCGACAAGGAATCAAAGCGGGAATCACGATCGTATGTACCGATAAGTTGTATTATAAATATGTTTATTTAGATCATACTAAAAGTATAACGTAATATTTAAAACAATTATAGGTCACTCAAGGAAAGGGTTAAAGAAGAAATCAGAAGTAAGGATAGATCTCCACGTGAACGCTCGCATAGGGTAAATAAAGATTTCATATTTTCAATGACATTATTTGTTAAACAATGCACAATATAAATCAATAGTTCCTATGCACAATATAAATCATGTAATTTCTGTAGGTATGCGTGAAAATATTTAGTTTTAAATTAATAAGCTTCATTTATATTTAGGAGGAACGATACTTGGAAACGGTATCGCCACCACACGACCATCGCAGCGTTCCCGATGATCTAGAACGAGGTATGTTTATTGTTTTTTTTTATATTTCAATTTTAAAAGTCTTAGTTATTAACATAATATTACGATGTGCATACAATAAGATCTTATTCTGATTGTGTACATCCATATAAATTAAGATATATATTTATTGAACGAAACTAGAAACGAAGCAATGACTATTATTATTATTATTACAATGGAATTAATGTTAATATATGTTTCACAGATGTAAAACGACGTAAAGTAGAAACCAGCGGCAATGGCAAGGTGAGTATTGTTGTAATAAACCGACCTTGCATCGCGCTCGCACCTGACTGAGGATTGGGCTGGACCGCGACCACGATGTGCCGCACGTTCTCTACTAAATTAATATTATAAATCAAAAAGTGTTCAAGATCATCGGGACTTTGTGAAAACCAGTGCAATAGAAACTATAGACTTATTAAAAGTGCTAATCAAAAATATAAACAACGAAATTAAAATGTAATTCATAAAATTATAAGAAGCTGTGAAAAAAGCTTCGATAAAAGCGTCGTTTCAAAACAATAACCTCACTGGCTGCAGTTTTTGAAGAGGATTTTGCCTTCAAATGTACGGTTGAAAATTAAATTATCATTCTACAAGTGAAAAATGAAACTAATT
This sequence comes from Oligia latruncula, assembly GCA_948474745.1. Classification (NCBI taxonomy): domain Eukaryota; kingdom Metazoa; phylum Arthropoda; class Insecta; order Lepidoptera; family Noctuidae; genus Oligia; species Oligia latruncula. The sequence goes on from OX419688.1 coordinate 10,885,250, forward strand.
TCATAAGATGGCAGTAATTATATTTGGAAAAGGATTCAATTTCTAATGAAAAACTAAATAAACCAAATCAACAATTCCTAACCTAACCGGAGCAATTAAAGGATAATTATCATTTTAATATCATCTTTTTAAATGGAATGGGATATGGTTGTTTCTATTGGAGTCAACTCCTACAACTTTAAACTACAAATCACCAAGAAGAGGACCTCTATGGAATAAATGAAGTTGAAACGAAAATAAGGACAGCAAAAACTTAATTTCAAAGTTACCAAGAAGAAAATACAAACTCTTAAGAAAAAAAAAAACTATTGAAGAAGTTTTCATGTTTCTGTAGACATAAAAAGCAATTATGCAACATACAAATCAGTGCCAAAGGAAAAATATCGTGTGTTTCGTAAGTCCATTCAGCCCAGTCCGATAAAATACGGTAAGGCTTGTTATTAATAAAATACATTGTAGTCAAAAGGTCCTGTGAATAAAGAAATGCCCAGAATTGAAGAAGGAAATTACAAGATATCACCGTTATTCTGCCGAAAGACGTCGAATGCTAGCATCACCACGACTGGTCAATGATAATCAAGAGGAATTCCAAGATATAAAATATAAACCACAATATAAGATCCCAGCCACTAAGTTGCAATTTTTCAAAAAAGAAAACGAAATGCCTAGATGTATTAATTAAAGTTCACAAAACAAATAAATAAAGTACTAATCACAAATGAGCTGTAATATGAAATGGCTTAAGAACACATACTATAATAATTAAAATTGCATATTTGAAGACTAAGTTATTATCATCAGCATAGTGTCTTTACCAAGTACGGAGTTGGCCTTCAGAATCTGATGGCTGAAAACAAAAGATTATTGAATTTCTATATTTTGCGGAAAATCATCAAGTACAACTCAACGGCTCAACGGATCGCGCAATCCTTGAAGAAGTCATCCTCCAAGAAGACTTGATGATCATCATCATGACTGTTAAAAAGAAGTAAAACGGATAAGAAGAAAAGCATGAAGAATATGCTAATTAAAGTGGGAAGATTTTTCTTTATTCATAGTCCCTTTTGACTTTTATTACTTTTGTTTAAAGGAAAGATAATTTCGGCTTACTTAAGTGATTCCCTCACCTATACTTATTTTGTTGTGCATAAATTACTTTTCTTACCTTTTTATCAAATATTCATATTTATTTTCTGCAAAAGCAGGGGGGTAGCAAAGAGATAGAGGAACGTTCACCAGAAAAGGAGAAACGAAAGGCTAAATTGAGGGGCGATGAACGTAAAGAGCGTAAGATGAATCGAAAAAGGGTAAGTGTTTTAAATATGAACAAAAAAGATTAATCTGTATTAATCCTACTGAATTTGAATATTTTATACGAATGTCTCAATTTTGTAATCAGTCCGAGCGAGCACTATAAATTATTGAATCGTGCTTCATTTCCGTTCATCCAAGAATCGAATAGTTGCATGCATTCGACACCTAAAAGCGAATAAAAAGTCGAGTTATGAAAACTGCTTGTGTGCGTTTCACATGCAGAATGGTGAGAATCGCCGTGTATTATAAATTTGTTTTTATTAAATTCAATTAATGTATATAAATCTAGGCTACGCGTAAAAACAACCGTTAGATTCGAAACGGACATTATTTAAAAAACCACATGTGCCATTGACGTAGTGTAAATTTTTAGTTGCACTGTTTTCTCAAAATTAGGAATCATTGGCTCCGAGATCCATATTATGTTTGGTTTGGGTGGTAGGTAGTAATCGTTCAACATAATATCACAAGTTTTGATCATTGGTATATCTCTAATCACTTTTTTTCTCGTGCCCTAGCTTGACTAAATTTTATTAATATTATTATATTATAGGATAGAGCCGAAGAATCTGTGATCTTGGAGCAGAAGAGGCGGCGTGATGAACAAAAAGGTGGGTTATATTGATTTTTTTATCTTTTGATTTATTTTTAACTTCAGCAATGTGCTCTGTGTGTTTTCAGTGTCATTTCACGCAACGTGGTATAGGATTGCCTGCTAGATTTACTGGACTGAATTTATCCAAGACCCAACATGATTCCTTAAATTTTTGTTTACAATCACTGATTTAATTTCCTGGCTTATTTTAAACCTACACTTTCCCATTGCTGGGCAAAGGCTTCTCCCATATCCTTCCAGGAACTCTTTTTCTGCGTCACGTCGAACCAGCCCTCGCGGTACGCATCCAGATCGTCTCGCCATCTCTTCCTAAGCCGACCTCGGCGGCGCCGTTCATCTTCAGGAACTCATGGTGTGGAGGCTTTTGCCCAGCGGTCATCGTGCATGCGGCTGACGTGACCCGCCCAATCCTATTTGAGCCTGGCAGCCTTCTTTCCTAAATCCAGTATGCTCGTTTTGGAACGCAGCGTGGTATTCCGAACTCTGTCCTGTCTTTTTACATCCAGAATGCTGCGTTCCCTCGCTCTTTGGCAAACTCCAAGGCAGAACTATTGTATTTTAATCAAGTCCCCATTGCAGTTCACTGCTGGACATAGACATGTCCCAAGTTTCTCCACAACAACCAGTTCTCTGCCTTCCGCATCCTGTTCGACACAGTCGCTTTTTTTCGGTGAATCATTTCTGGATCATATCATTTCAGATTTCATCTTTCTAAGAAACAAGTTTAAAGGAGATGGATTTTTGTCCCATACAAGCTTGGCTCAGTATTATCACAGTATAAAGATCATACAGTATTGTAACTTCGCCGTAACCTTGAAATAAATGCCTACAGCCGCGCGGTACGTAAACATGCGATAGGGCTGCCCGCCTCCAGCATTTTAATTACATTTGCCTACTTTGTGTTTCCATTTAGTTTTGTTATTGTATTTTACTGTGTGTACATAAATATTATTAATAAAAACCACGTCTTTACTTTGAATTATACAAACTAACAAAACAAAACACACATGCACCGAGGTTTTAACACAAGCGTACCTACCGTATAATGATTCATGACCCGCCTATAACTACTAATTTCACTCATGTCTATCACTTACCTTTACTCAATTCACTTTATTTATTAATCCAGACATCTTTTTTTTTCGGGAGATAAAAGGAAATACTTATCCATTAAAAAGACACATTATGTACATACCTACCTACTAGTAAGTAAAATTATTTTATAATCTTACCTTTCAGAGTTTCCAGGTAATTTAAAAAAAGTAATCTCTGGATGCGTTATTGACGAATTCATGCAACCAAAAACAGCACAATATAGCCTACTCGTCATATTAAATATGTACTTAATTCTATTTATTTTTAGTGAAAAAATCGCGCGATTATTGTTAAAAAAAACAACACACCGTCCGTTCGTCACGCGGCACAGTCGCGACTGTCTGCATACCGAGCGCATTCCGAGGTCGAAGCGCGTAGGTATAGTTCGCGTTTCGTCCGTTTCTATGAAGTCGAAATACTGCATATCTTTATACTGTGGTATTATGAAGTAGTAGTAATTAAGAAATAGTGTTTCAAAACCCTGAATATTTTTGTTCGTCGTAAAAGTTGGTGAAGGGCTACAAGACCATTCCCAAATCTGATGACTACAAACCTGTAAAAAAAAAAATTAAAACCTGTCGATCACGGAGTAATCCACTGTCTTCCAACAGTTTGAATTTCACTTAAATCTAACGACTGTATCATAAAAGATTCTTTCGCGATCCCCGCCCCGTTCCAGGTAAAATTAAAGTTGTCCGGAATGCGAGTTATAGGGATTGTTATTGTAGCCGAGGTAAACTGCAAAAATCCATAGTCCAAGAATGGCGAAGTCACATAGAAATGCAAAAAATATAACTACCACCTGCCTAGCATTTTCCCAACTTTGTTGGGGTCGGCTTCCAGTCTAACCGGATGCAGCTGAATACCAGTATTTTACATGGAGCGACTGCCTATCTGACCTCCACAGCCCAGTTACTGGGTAATACGATACCACTGGTAAGACTGGTTGTCAGAATTTCGGGCTTCTTCCGTAACGACTAAGTTCCACGAATGACAACCAGGAACATCGGCTTAACGTGCTTTCCGAGGCACTGAGGGTCACCTATCCACAGACCAACCGCGGCAAGCGTAGCTTAACCTGATCGATCGACCTGTGCGGCTCTTATTATTTAGCCACGGGCCCCTTGGAAAAAACTTATTCTTTAAACTGTGAACTTCACGTAGTTTTTTTTAACAAATACTCCTGAATCAACAATATACAGGGTTATTGGTAAAACACCAGCAACCTCTTAAGAGGTCATTGTACTCATCATTATGAACAACTTTTACTATGGGACCAAACCTGAAATCGCGAAAAAAAAAATCAGCTGTTCCCTACATTTTGACGAGTTATACGAACATAAATGTAGGGAACAGCTGATTTTTTTTTTCGCGATTTCAGGTTTGGTCCCATAGTAAAAGTTGTTCATAATGATGAGTACAATGACGTCTTAAGAGGTTGCTAGTGTTTTACCAATAACCCTGTATAATAATATTCCGTAAGATTCTATCTTACTCTATCTAACAAACAATTTGTGAATTCGAACAGAGTAGTTGACTAATTAAATCCTCATCTTATTTTAGCAGTTATCAAAATGGGAAGTCACCAAAATGGTTCGCAAGAAGATCATCACTATGAAAAATACCACAAAAGGGTAAGATATTTGTTAGCGGGATTGTCCGAAAGGGGTTACCGCTGGCCCGGAACATAAAGGGCTAAGGAAGGAACACGGGTGGGTTTTAGTCAGTAAGAGTCTGACACTCCCGCTCCACCCAGAGCGGGAGGGGTCATTTGATGATTTCCAATCCGCAAAAAAAAAAAAAAAGGGTAAGATATTTGATTAAAGGGACTACATGACCTAAATAAAGCGCGGTCACTGTCGGACTACATAGAAAAGAAAGAGAAGTGCGATGACACAATGCTGGTAATTTATTGCAAAATATGAAACAATTATCTCAAAAAAACTATTGTTTGGACTAAACGAACATATAACCCCGGCTCCTTCTTTTTGGAAGTCGGTTAAAAATTAAAACACTAGTGCTTTAGTATGTTGCTTGTAGAATAATCTGACAAAAATCAGAATGATTGTATGTATATATTAGTATGGTTTTCATTGTAAAAAGAAAGTTTATTTTTTCTTCATGATTTTTGTCTATGGTATCAAATTAGTTGTATTATGTTTTCAATACACTATCTAATATGATTTGACTACTATCAAAAATATACATCGCACCTGTAAAGTAAAACCAAGCACTCAGATTAAAATTTTATTGACAAAAAACAGTGATTTTTTTTCTAACATTGGCTCTCCTGTAAAATTTTATAATTTCGTTTACTAACGGTTTTACTTTAAAGGTGCGACATGTAAAGATGATACAGAAAAAATACGATTTGTGAAAAAATAATCGGTGGAAACAATATTAATAATTTTCGATACCATAGTGAACAGCAATATCTATCTATATAAATAAAACGAAGTCGGGTTAGTTACACCATTTATAATTCAAGAACGGCTGGACCGATTTTTATGATCTTTGATTTGTTGGATTTGTTCCCGCCCCGAATAGCAGAATAACTATTTTTTTAGGAAAAAAAATAAAATAAAGATAATTCATTTTCTCATACATTTTGTATGGAACGGCTTTTTTGATGTGATCTCGAGAACGGATTGACTGATTTCGATGGCGGAACGAAGTTCGTCGGGTCAGCTAGTTTAGGATATTTTCCAGCGTCCGTTTCAACTTTCCACCTTGAACCTATCACTGGTGGTGGTATCACTGGTGGTAGTGATAAATACAAGATTAAATTTAGGATATTTGAATAAAATGTGATATTCTAATCTCAAATTAACCGAAGCCAACACCGGTATTTTTTGGCGGTCATTAGTAAAACTTGAAGAATTAGATAGGTTCAATGAACTGAAGTTTACATTATTATGTTAAAGTATTAAAATCAGTTCAAACTGAGTTCTTACATCAGTTTGTTCAGGATCGATTATAGAGGAATCGATTTTGAGGTGTGACTTCTATGCGATGTCCAATCATGAGCTCGATAATAGAGAAATCGAAGAATTCTCTCCAAAATCGAGCTCTAAGCGCCTTTGTTTATTCATTTGCTGATAGTTTTGGATTTCGCCATGAAGTCCCATTTCAAAATTCATATGTTATCGTAATATAAAATTTGTTGTTCTTTTATTTATACACATAATTATAATCACATTAATCACTTACAACTATTAGTACAGGTAAGCTTATAGCAGGCAGGAAATGTTAGTTTGCACCTGATTTTTTATGTTTTATTAATGACCCCAGAAAAAAGGCACAGTGATCCAACTTATTTGATTTTCATTCTGTCTTTTCAATTCTAAAACATTATTATCCACAGGAGAAGTCGCCATTCCGAGATCGTTCACACGAAGAGCCCAGAGATACCAAACAATATCCTTTTTAATAGTATTTTTTATACCTACTTATCCATATTTATTTTGCACAATATTCCTGTTATTCATTGTAACCGTGCGACTGCATTGTCGGTCGGTTGTCGCAAACGCGCAGCGGAAACGATACAGTCGTATCGAATCGGCATCGCGAGGCCGTGCGACTGCATTGATACATGTGGTCGGTTGTCGCAAACGCGCAGCGGAAACGATACAGTCGTATCGAATCGGCATCGCGAGGCCGTGCGACTGCATTGATACATGTGGTCGGTTGTCGCAAACGCGCAGCGGAAACGATACAGTCGTATCGAATCGGCATCGCTAGGTACCTACTGCATCGAATTAACAGCCTGGTTGTACAATTAAAAGCTTTTTGTTACATAATGGTGACCAACATCATGTAATGTTTTGGCAATGAATGTGCAATATATAGGTATATTGTGCCCAGTGATATTTTTTTTGCCAAAATAATAAATAAATTGATTGCCTTAACACGTGTTTACTAGACGGTCGAACGAGTCTAAAATACGAAGATAAACAATGACGCAAACGGAAGCTAAAGGAAGATAAAATGGATGCAATTCTGGTACGATTTTATGATAAATAAAATATTAAAACCACATCATATTGTTTTATTTGGTGGCACAAAAAAGTAATTTAAAAAAATTAAACCGACTTCAAAAAGAAATTAACTCAAAATTATGAAATAACTTTAATTTCGGAAGTCGGTGTCTTGGGATCTGTATTTTAGTTTTATGCCACCGACTTCCGAAATTAAAGTTATTTCATAATTTTGAGTTAATTTCTTTTTGAAGTCGGTTTAATTTTTTTAAATTACTTTTTATTTCGTAATTTTTAGTTTTTGCACTAGTATTTGACCAAGGTTTTGAGATGTTTTCCCTTTGACACTACACCCGTAGCTCTTATCAATAAGCCAGGCCGTCACACTTACACATATTAGTCCATATCTTGAAAATTACTGAATCGATCTTGATGAAACTTGCACTGTTCCCTAAGTTGAAGAAAATGTAAGCCAATAAAAAAAAAATGGTCACGATCCGATTAATAGTTCCGGAGATATGCGTGGACAAACATACATACATACATACATACATACATACATACGTCTATGAAATTTTGTATATTTGTTTGGAAGCCCTAATAGATCATCATATGTGAATATAATGCAATTCCAATAATATTACATACATACGTATCGAATTGATAACCTCCTTTTTTTTGAAGTCGGTAAAAATCATTGCAGTTTTATTTACCACACTACGCGGGTATAGGATGATGAGAAAAATGCAATCGAACCATTGAAATTAATGTTTTCTAGGCATAAATCGCAGTCATTTAACAGATTTAAGAGAAGAGATCCTAATTTTTTATGTGGGTAACCCCACATGAAAAAGTCCAAACGCCAAGCCTAATTCATTTTCCATAAAAATAATAAAAAATCAATTTTCGCTATCTTTGCATTGCATAGATTTAAAAATTTTAAGACACTAAACTTGATTCTTTTTTCTAATCACTAAGGACAAAATCGCGGTATTTCGGCCTACGTAAAAGTGACTTTTACTTACATTACGTAAATCCTACTACCTACTTACCTTCTAGTTATCGACAAAATTTTTATCGAGGTTACAAGAATTACCATCAAATGAAAAACATCTATAGGGTGATTTCAAATTAGAATTTCGGGTTTAAGTATCCTACAAATTATCAAATCAAAGCGCTCAATTTGCAAGTGGCACTTCAAATTGTCATCCACAGGTACCTACGTTAGAAGACCCATTTGTTTACATTTTCACATAGGTACCTACATTATCATCAGATGAAAATACTTTGATTTACTTAATTCGAATGACGTTATTGCAATGATATTATAAAGGAAAGATATGCTACGTTCATACTGAGCTACGTTCTTTTTCACATATGTACCTACATTATCATCAGATGAAAATACTTTGATTTACTTCATTCGAATGACGTTATTGCAATGATATTATAAAGGAAAGATATGCTACGTTCATACTGAGCTACGTTCTGTATTGTTGCGTTATTATTACAAAGACTTACAACTCCAACTGCGATAGATTAATACGGAACGTGTGACACAGAAAGAGATAGCAATAATGAAATTACAACAATTGTCTGAATTTGTCTGCAACAATTTGCGCGCGCTAGTACCATATCTACCTCTTTATTATAAAATCATTGCGTTATTGCGACAAACGCTGCACGCTGCTGGTGCGGAAATGTTTGTGAGTGGCAGGTTAGGTTGAAAACCTGGACGAAATCCATCTTAAGGCATGATACTGGAACGAACGATGTTGCAACCCATCCACAGTGGAGCAAAAATCGTTTTCAGTGACACTGGATCAAGACGTAGGAGAAAATGAGTAAGTAGGTACCTACATACTAGTATCAGTTTTACTATCATGCGGTCTTTGTTCCACACGCCGATTACTCCCAGTTCCTGTCTCGATTCTATTTTGTTTTCAACAACCATTAAAATACCCAAATTAAAGAAAAAAAATATCACGCATGCGGGCTAGCCCCGCCTGCCGCGTTCTAAGCAAAACCGCAATCGCATGACACGACAGTGTGTCTAAAGACACTAGCCGAAGTTCGGCATGATTACGCCTGTAATGCTATTTGAATTACTGACGACACATTATGCCGAAATTTCGTTCCGTTAAATAGCATTGCAGGCGAAATCATGCCGAACTTCGGTCGCGTATAACTTCGGCATATAACTCACACAATGAAAAAAGTTATTAAAAAAAATAAAAAACCCGACTGCGGTAAAAAAACTTAAGTTAAAAGAACTGAAAAGCTAAAAACAAGCCCATTTTAAATTAAATAAAAGTTGGAAGCAGGCGGGACCCATACCATTTTTACCGACTTCAAAAAAAAGGAGGTTATCAATTCGATACGTATGTATGTAATATTATTGGAATTGCATTATATTCACATATGATGATCTATTAGGGCTTCCAAACAAATATACAAAATTTCATAGACGTATGTATGTATGCATGTATGTATGTATGTTTGTCCACGCATATCTCCGGAACTATTAATCGGAACGTGACCATTTTTTTTTTATTGGCTTACATTTTCTTCAACTTAGGGAACAGTGCATGTTTCATCAAAATCGATTCAGTAATTTTCAAGATATGGACTAATACGTGTAAGTGTGACGGCCTGGCTTATTGATAAGAGCTACGGGTGTAGTGTCAAAGGGAAAACATCTCAAAACCTTGGTCAAATACTAGTGCAAAAACTAAAAATTACGAAATAAAAAGTAATTTAAAAAAATTAAACCGACTTCAAAAAGAAATTAACTCAAAATTATGAAATAACTTTAATTTCGGAAGTCGGTGGCAAAAAACTAAAATACAGATCCCAAGACACCGACTTCCGAAATTAAAGTTATTTCATAATTTTGAGTTAATTTCTTTTTGAAGTCGGTTTAATTTTTTTAAATTACTTTTTTTATTATATTTGCTCCTTTGACATAGGATGCAAGAGCGAGCGAATGACAATACAAATACCAAGTAACATGAGGTATTTGGGATACGCAATATTATAATTGATATTCAAAAAAAATTTACGATCGACCGTTACCTTTTTTTGCCTCGGTAAAACTGACTAAATTGAAAGTCGTGAAATATTGGTAACATCTATTCAGTGGCGTAACTATAGGGTGGCATTGGGGCAAAATGCCACGGGTCCCTAGCCAGAGGGGGGGGGCCCGGCCCGAGAGGGCCATGAGCACAAAGGATCCTAACATAAGTAGGTAGGTATATAAATGCAAACTTTTTTTGAAAATATGCAACAAAGGACATCATTCAGGTTTCGAACATTTTGTACCTTTTCCCCATTGTTTGTCTTATTTTTTGGACAGGACCTCATGCTCAGCAGTAGCATTTGCGACCATTAGACCAACGAAGCAGTCAGGTGTTATATGTTGTGGGGGAAAATATGAAATCAACGCGGAAGAAGTCGCGAACAGGTGCTAGTAAAAAAAAACTATAACGTTGGTTGAGCTTTCTTTACATTGAGGGAGGGCCCCATCCCATGAATTTGCTACGGGCCCCAAACGGTAGGTATAGTTACGCCACTGCATCTATTTAGCGAAAATATAAAATATTTGGTCTGAAATTAACTTTAAAGGCGTATAAATCTTTATGGCATGGAATAAAAAGGAAAATAGGTTCATTTCTTCAATACTTTATGAAACACAATTTGGTGAGCATTATTTTATCCATTCTGGCAGGTATTTCGAATTTTTTGGTACCTAGTAAAATAGGTACAGACGCCAGCAGGTCAACCTACCCGAAACTGTCAGATTTTCCCAATCAACCTTGAACCTTATGCTTTAGCAATAAAGTCGAAAATCTATTAAAGAAATCTGACAGATTGTAGTAACTTGATGTGCTGGCGTCTGTACTTTTCTGGTAGTTTAAACACAAGCCATAGTATTACTAGGTAGCAACATTCCAACAACAACCGTCCATCTCACACACCTTCCTATAATTAAGATTGTTCATTTTATTAACCAGTGTTTATAATGTTTAGTTAGGGTAAAGAAATAAATAAAGATTTATGATTCCGTCGCATGCACGTGGCGCCGCATCTGCGAGACTTCTTTCGTGTAATCCGCTCTACCTAGTGGCCTAAACAAAGAGATTTAAGATAGGTACAATAATTTAATGTCTTTAGGCCTAAATGACAAAGGCTTTGACTGAAAATATTGAAACTGGCTCAACTTGTCAGATGGATCTGCAGGTTAGCTCATAACCGGAGAGAAATGTGGGAAACTTAGCAATGGAGAGATTTTATAGATAAAAGCATCAAACCTCTTTATAATTCATAGGTTTCTCTCATCCATACCGAGATTCACTTGATCAACACCTAGATACGTCAGGTTTGCCAGCCACCATGTATCTATAAAAGTCAAAGGTACCTACGGTAGGTAAGGTAGGTTACCTTATCACAGATAGACCGTCATCTGCCTAGCTTATAGTCTAACCGGAAGCAGCTGATTACAGATTAACATAGGTACTTACTTAGATAGTAAATCCTAAAATATTAACGAAAGTGTTTTATTTTGCACATAACCTATGCGTATTGAGGTTATATTTAACCTTTATCTGTGGACCACGAGTATTTCTGCACTACTACACGAAACGAAGTCGAGTTTAAATAAATGACTGGTAGGTACAGGTATTGTGTACCTATCCACCACCATATACCAAAGTTATCACAAATGTCTTAAAAAGTATATTTTATTGATTTATAGCTTTCAAATTAATTAACATGTACATAAGTACCTATCAACTTATGCTTAATAAAATTATTTATTACCTATTGGTTTAGTGAAAGCTGTTTACCAGTAGGAAAGTCTAATTTCAATACCTAATTGTTATTGTGTAAATCACACAACCCATTTGATATTCTGTCTAAACGTTTCTGAACTAAACACCTCTACGCTAATTTTTTCTTACTAATCTGTGGTTGATGATATCGTGTTGTGAGTGAAAATTTCTAACCTAAAATAGAACTTGTTTATTAAAATACTTGCTAATAAAATACTTGTTATTACATAAAATAGTAGGGAATAAATGCCATAAGTTCGAGAAATAATCCAGAATAGCTAAAGGGATTGCTTCGATTAAAACCAGTTAAGTTTTTTATCGAAAATGCAACGGCGGCCATCTTGTTAACTGCGCGACTATGCTGCGCGGCGCGTCTTCTGACTCCAACTCAATTTGTAACTGTATTTAGGTAAGTGCCCGTTTCTCAATTTTTATTTAAAGTCACATTACAAAAAACATATTATTATAGTAACCAGATTTCCCTCAGATAACCTTTCTCATATAACAAATTATTTTATCGTACATTATGTCAGACGTAGCACCTAAACTGAAAAGACAAAACAATACCTAATTTATAACCTAATCACACTAGTTGTGTGATGTGTTTTAGACTGTTAGGTACTTAAGTACTTATGATTTTATAAGTCCGTGTTGATCTATTATTCAGTTAGGTATATGCTTCACGTTACTGAGCATTCACCATTAGGTCACGCAAACGCGCCTGTTGTTTGCAAAGCCCAAAGGCTTTGCTGGTATCATACCAGTGGTATGTCAACTTTGAACACGTCGCCGGTGCCTACGTACCGCTAGCTAGGGCGCACTGATCCGGAACCGGCCACAGCCCAGCCCGGTCGTGGTCGTGGCCGTAGCCACATTAGTGCGCGTCGCGTCATTACATTAGTCGCGTCCTTTTCTGTGGCAAAAAAAAATAGGAATAAGGTATCTACTATTAAAAGGAAACGCGGTCACGTGGCAATGACCACGTGACCGCGTTTCCTTTTCCGCGTTCATTCGAATAAATTAATTTTGGAAAAAAAAAACTTATGCAAAAAAACAAAACATGGAAGTGGTAGATATACTTTAAAGCGAATGCGCCAGGGTAGCCCGCGAAATTCAATTTTTTTTACGTTTTTTGCAATTTGCTGGTCAGTATGAAGTTGCACGTTGATTAAAATATGATTCGCGGCCGTAAGAAATACGTATTTACAGAATTATAATCATTAAAGTCATCAACACAACTCTCTAAGACAAAGTAATCCCACTGAATGACTATTAAATTTCATGAAATCTTGACATTTTACAATTATACTAACTTAACAAGTTGTATTACTGATCCTAATGATTATCATTCTGTAAATACATATTTCGCACGCTTAATAATATACTGACCGATTAGTGTGTCGGTCAAAGTTGAGTTAAGTATACCAAGAAGTTTATTTTAACGCCGTCTTTCGGCCTATCTCGGATTTTTTTTGATATCTTGTTTCTAGGCGGAGTTATACCTATGTCTGTCTCTTTCACACGCAAACGTTTTTGTAAGGTAAGTCAGGTTTGCTAAATCGTTTTTTGCAATTTCTCGAAAAACGTCTTTTTTGAGTTATGTCGTCAGTATATGATTAAGCGTGCGATTTGTTACGGCCGCGAATCATATTTGAATCAACGTACAACTTAATACTGACCAGAAAATAGCAAAAAACGTACGAAAATTTGAATTTCGCGGGCTACCTAAGCGCGTCCCCCTTAAATGTTATCATAGCACATGTATCAAATCGGAAAGGGATCGGCACCGCATCGCCTTCCGCCTCGCCGTCAAACAGGCGTCAACCTAACGTAAGCACGTAACCAAAGCGGATCAGAAGCTCCGATACGTCGACTGGGCTACGGCTAGGCGACGCCGCGCTTAAGGCTCACCGACCGCTGGTTGATGGTGCAGCAGGCAGGCCGAAGGGGTGAGAGGGGCAACGGTGGACGAAGAGACGTAAGCTCGGGTACGGAGAGACGTAAGCGCGGGCACGACGAGCCGTAACACACCGCACCGCGGTTCGTGAGCTTGTCTCGAGGCGAGGCGATTACGTTACGATTCCGATTAGTGTGCGTTGCAGTAGGGAGTTTCATACAAAGGTACTAAACGGCTCGAGTTGATACGGGGCCGATCCCTTCCCGGTTTGATACGTTTGCTATGCCCTTAAATGGTAAAATATATTTGGATTAGGTACCTAGTACCATTAACCAGGGCGAAAACGGAGGAATACGTCAGAATGGAATGAACGCCAACGACCACGTGATTGCTTTTCTTTTTAGTAGTACCTTCTTCTATTTTTTTTCCCCGCCTTCCTAAGAACCGCGGCATCAGCCTCTTAACTTTATTTTCTTAAACAAATTCTTATCATGGGAAATAACTTTTCAGCGCGATTAGGGAAAACAGTTCGCCGATTGTAGCATTCGGAAAGTATTGATACCGTATTTAGAATTAGCTAAGTCGTGCTCTTTATCATTAATTAAGACTGCTTATAGTAAGTGGATTGCACTGAGAAGTGCGTACCTACCTAAAGGGATAGATGGTTAAAAAAAGATTTGCACGTTTAAAGCCTCATTTACACGTTGCGATTTAATTGCCTGTGGCTTAGGTACCTACCATAAGTTGAAGCAAAGCAACATTAAAAGTTGCACCTTCTACAATTAATTTGTTTCTTCAATTTTAGAAGGACTTGGGGGATGCCTTTGCTCAGCAGTGGGACAGTGTAGGGTAAATATAAAAAAAATTAAAACAAACTGCCACAGGCAAGAAACTTTCATCGTGTAGGTAAATGCGCACGCATTGCGATTAAAAATGCACTACCTATGTTTTGGAATAGCTGAAAACGCCAAGCCGCGTATAAACATGCACTACGCCTGGCATTTACTCCATTTTATTTCAGTACCACCATGGATTTCTGGCTCTCAAGTGTGTTGTGGCTTTGGTTTTAATAATTACAAAACTTAAACAACGCCGCCACTATATGTACAGGGTACATCCACTAACCTTAGAGCATTTAACCCATAAATGCTCTAAGCAAAATGTGTACAGCGATGTGCGAGACTATGCGATAAGTTTTTTTTCTCAAACATGCTTGGAAATTTGAGCATAACGCCGAATACACTAGGGAACATTTTGTCCCGCAACATGACGCGCAACACTCAATATACGTGACGCTGCAACGTTGCATAGTCTCTGGCAACATGCTCCGCAACATTGTACGCGGGGCATGTTGCTTGCTCCCGCCTCGAGAGCGAGCGCACGTGTCCCTCGTCAGTGTCGCGCCATTTGTCACCCAGTGTAGTCGCGTTCGCAACGTGCCTCTTAATATGTCTGTAGTGTGGGGAAATTATACCGTGCTGTCACTTCTGGAGCTTTACGAAAGTCGTGGATTGTTGTGGGATACTAAACCCACTGAGCTGTATTAGGTATACAAAGTACGCTGGACTTCATACTATCGATGACAAAGTGAAGACATTTTGTTTTCGCCATTTTGGCGCTGATAGCAACGTGAAGTACCGTGGAACTAATATTAGAGATGGGATAATAATAGCTTCGATAAAAAAATACTTTTATGAACTTTATCGATCGTTTTAACCACTGAGAGTAATTTATTAGTTAAGAGAAAAATATCGAATCACTCCCAGTTATTTTTGTGCTTCTTTTTTAAGTAAGTACCTAAATATAATAATTGCTCTGAAAAGATTAAACTGAAAATTCATTAGGGCGCGGTCAGATCGCAAGCTTTTTATGGATAGTGTCCTAGTAAAGTTACGGTCAGATCAGTGAGCTTTAAATATGAGGATAGGTTTAAAACTTAGCCCAAAAACTACTATGGTTGAGCTGATATCTCCTTTTTTTTTAACGTGGAGAAATGCTCATGCATTCTGCACTACCACGGGGAAATAGTGCAGTTATGTGGGACTCTAACCCACTAAAACTTCGCGGTGCTCTCCTCTGCCGCTTATGGCGGGAACACGGGCACGCGTTAGCACTCATCCGTGAACCCGCCGCGGCTGTCCGTCACCGGACCCTCCTCCGGGGAGTACTCCCCATCACCGGCGCACCAGAACATATAACACGCCGTGACCACCCCAAGGACCAAACCAGCACATGGGCGCCAGACGACCCCGTGTCTGCCACCCTTGGTCCCCTGCGATGGGTCAGGTCGTTGGCCCCGCCGCTTGCCAATTTTCGGCTGCAGAGGATAGGGAGAGTGGCCAACGTCATACCAACACTCCTCCTCCCCTGCGGCCCCACCGCGTCCGCCATCAGACGGTGGCGACCCCGTCAAGGCCGCGGAAGGTAGGGAGAGCGGCGCACCGCAATACCGGCACTCCTCTCCCGCCGCGGCCTCCAACCCTCAGTCGTGATGCCTCAGATACGACATCGCGGCCCGCCTCAGTTGCGATGTCGCCCAAGCGGCACCGCAACCTACTTGTTGGCCGCTACGTCGTCGGCTTATCGGCAAAAGCCCTGACGAGCGGCCCCTCCTCGGGTTCCTCTTCGCTTCACCGTGGGTGACCAAGCCACGGCTACTGAGCCCCCCCTCCTCGACAATGCGGGCACCCACTGGGGGGGGGAGCTGATATCTCCTGGCTCAACTACACTAGTTTTACAAGCTTATCTGGGGTCACATTAGTTCGCAATGTGAACTAAAAACTATTGAGCTATGATGTTGCCATTTCGCTCTAACCTAGTAAATCAAATGGCAGTTGTATTCTTCTTCTTAATATTGCATTACATTTATGTAATTGCCATTACTTAAATAATAGTCATTTTGGTGTTCAATTTGGAAGAATTGAACCATGTAAACAAAAAAATTCAACAAACAGCGTCCATACAAATTTAATCGAATTCACTCAAATTAATACCAAAAGTGAACCATGTAACATTACCTTACCATGTAGTAATTATTAGCGGAAAGGAGAGTGATTCCATTTTCATTATTGGGTATTTGGATAGCGTGCATATTAATGAAAAAAATCACAAAAAATAACAAAGTCAAATAATTTATTTCAAATAGGTAGGTACATTATAGGCACTTTTGAACGTCAAAAAATACAATAAATAAAATAGAATTGAGTCGTCTTCCAAAAGGTAGTGTTCGTATGGAGATGAACGTACGTATAGAGTGTTTAACGAAACAGTCCTGAGTGAAATGTTTACTACAAAAATGATAATTAGATTTAGGACTCCCAATTTTCCATTTTCATGTTTTTCAGCCAGCCCTTAGTTGAGTTGGTGGGAAATCTGAAATTAAGTATTTAATTAAAGTAAAAATGACTAAAGTATACAGTATGGTTCTCTATTGTGTTACCTAACTTTTTTTATCCATAATCTAAAGGTCCATATTTTTTTTTGTCCTAATCATCATTTGTCCGAATGATAACTTGCCCGAACCTAATGTCACATAATATTACATGCAATAAAATTGAAATCCCTAAATACAATATGCCCTAAATTTGTTTGTCATAAATATTACAATCAATAATATACATCATCATAATTTCAGCCGAAAGACGTCCACTGCTGGATTATAGGCATCCCCCAAGCACCTCCACTTCGACCGGTTCTGTACTTCTAGCATCCAACGGGTTCCTGCGGCCTTCACAAGGTCGTCGGTCCACCTTGTGGGAGGCCTTCCAACGCTACGTCTTTCGGTACGCGGTCGCTACTCCAGAACCTTTCGGCCCCATCGGCCATCTGTTCTGCGAGCAATGTGCCCTGCCCACTGCCACTTAAGTTTGGCAATTCTTCGGGCTATGTCGGTTACCATGGTTCTCCTGCGGATCACCTCATTCCTGATTCGATCACGCAGGGAAACTCCAAGCATAACCCTCTCCATTGCCCTTTGGGTGACTTTTAGCCTTCTTATAAGGCCCATTGTGAGCGACCACGTTTCAGTGCCATGTCATCACTGGCAACACGCACTGGTCAAAGACTCGTCTTGAGACACTGCCGTATGTGGGACGAGAAGATATTGCGTAGCTTCCCGAACGCTGCCCAGCCGAGTCGGATTCGACGATTGACCTCTTTCTCGAAGTTAGACCTACCTAACTGGACAGTTTGTTCTAGGTAAATATACTCGTCCACGACTTGTAGGTGTAGCGTCTCCGATCTTTATGAGAGTGGGTGTTACATGAGCATTTGACATGACCATCGTTTTGTCCATGTTCATTTTAAGACCCACTCTTTCGGAGGCTTTACTGAGGTCATCGAGCATTGTACTGAGGTCCTCCATAGTCTCAGCCATGACCACGATATCGTCGGTAAACCGAAGGTGAGTTATGTACTCGCCATTGATGTTGATGCCATGATCCAGTGCAGCGGTGAACAGTTTCGGAGAGATAACGTCTCCCTGTCTCACACCTCGCTGCAGAAGGATAGGTTTCGAGGTCTGATCCTGGAGTCGGACTGACATAGTGGCGTTTTCCTACAGACACTTCAGCACCTCGATGTACCGATAGTCGATCTGGCACCGTTGAAGAGACTGCAGCACAGCCCATGTCTCGATGGAATCAAAGGCTTTCTCGTAGTCCACAAACGCTAAGCAGAGAGGCAGGTTATATTCTTCAGTCTTCTGTATAACCTGTCGCAGCGTATGTATGTGGTCTACGGTGCTAAAGCCTTTACGGAATCCGGCTTGTTCGGGAGGCTGGAAGTCGTCAAACCTGCGCGCGAGACGGTTCGTGATGACTCTCGAAAACAGCTTGTACACATGGCTCAGGAGTAAGATGGGCCTATAATTCTTAAGAAGGGTATTGTCGCCCTTCTTAAAGAAAAGTATTACCACACCTCTATTCCATGCCTGTGGTGTTTTGCCCTCGAGTATGACAGAACCAAACAGCTTCTGAACTCTGCCGTAATTCCGTCATCACCCGGCGCCTTGTTGTTTTTGAGCTGCTTCAGAGCCATCCTAATCTCGTACAGGCTGACTTCCGGGATGTCTTCGGTATAGTGCCGGGTCAATCTAGCTCTTGGGTCGTTTGCCAGATTATGTCCATAGAACCTCTCGATCTCTCTCAATAGCTCAGGTTTGGCGAATACGATCCTACCATCATCGGTCTTCAGTTTCATCAGCTGGCTCTGCCCAAGAGACAGATCTGTAGCAAAGACCTTGCAGCCTTTATTTCGCTCTATCGCGTCCTTAATACGGTCTGTATTAAAGTGGCGAAGATCGCTTTCCAAGGACTTAGAGATCTGTCTATTGAGTTGCCGGTAATTTTGCGCATCATCCGAAGACTGCAGGATCATCTCGCGCCTCTCCTTCATGAGCCGCAAAGTAGGATCAGAGAGCTTCATTTTTGAATATAATACACAAAAGACTTAAAACCGTTTTCAATTAGAGTTATAAATCCTAAATTCAAATAATTTAATGTTTAATTATCCTAATCATGTTTTTAAAACAAGTTTGTATTACATGCATGTAGCATGCAAGCAAGCATGCAGCAAGAAAGAAGAATGGGGTAATATCCTCCAGGTGGTACGAGGACTAAAACACGGTGACTCGATTATAGGGGACTGTTATATAAAATTCGACAAAGAGAAAACAAACGGTAAAACAATAATTGGCGAGAAAGAAATATGCCACGAGATCGTAATCAGTTTTTTTTATTAGATAACTGATCCGTCAAACCTTTCCGTAGAACCATATTTTACACTTAATTATGTTAGTTCAGTACCAATGACATTAATTGGCAGATTAAGTGCGTAAATCACCTTTACGACAAAAACAAAAATGACTAGTTAAATGTCGACTCTTTAATACAAAATAAATGAGAGAGGAGCTATTAAACAAGCTTGAGCGCTTGCAAAACCTGTGTATTCGCTTTGTTTTCGGTCTTCGAAAGTATGACCATGTTTCTCACCTTCGCAAGGAACTCAAGTGGCTCCCAATCCGCCTTCGCAGGAATACTCGGATTTTATGTCTCC
This sequence comes from Oligia latruncula, assembly GCA_948474745.1. NCBI lineage: Eukaryota > Metazoa > Arthropoda > Insecta > Lepidoptera > Noctuidae > Oligia > Oligia latruncula. The sequence continues at coordinate 10,905,032 of OX419688.1, forward strand.
TCTTCAACATATTACATAACCCGTCTTATCCTTCCTACTTGCGTGAGCGTTTTTCTTACGCTCGCCCTAGCGACGCCGACGCACCGTGTAAATCACACCTAAGATCTCTCCTTAAAGCTCAGCCTCATAAAACAAGATACTATTCTTATACCTTCTCTGTCCATGCTGTAAGATTGTGGAACTCACTTCCGCCTAGCATTCGTGATTTAATAAAAAATTAAATTTAAAATTTAAAAATATTGAGTTGAAGAATAATTTTTAAGACTAAACAGATTTTTTTGTTTTATTATATGTTTCAAGTTTTTAGTTTTCATTTCCTAAGGTAGTTAATATCCCTGATTCCCTTTCAATATAGTGTACATTATTCTACTTGTCAAGCCCTTGCATTTGATACCTATATTGAAGGAGTTGTGAAAAAAAAAATGTAATTTGCCATTTTGTGGTGGCGGCCATCTTGGATTTGAAATTTTTAATAGTCTATAGTATTCTACTAGTCAAGCCATTTCATTTGATACCCATATTGAGGGAGTTGAGAAAAAAATAATGTAATTCGCCACTTTGTTGTGGCGGCCATCTTGGATTTGAAATTTGTTATAGTGTATAGTATTCTACTATTGAAGTCCTTTCATTTGATACCCATATTGAGGGAATTGTGAAAAAATATGTTATCCGCCATTTTGTAGCGGCGGCCATCTTTGACCGATTTTCATCAAACATAGCTAAGAACACTCCCGACTAATACACCATTCAAACAAAAAAAACTAAATCAAAATGGGTTCATCCGTTCGGGAGCTACGACGCCACAGACAGACACACACACACACACACACAGACACGTCAAACTTATAACACCCCGTTGTTTTTGCGTCGGGGGTTAAAAACAATATCTCTATTTAAATGTCGATTAAAAGAGCATTACCTTTCCTCTATATTGTGAGTATATATATATATAATATATATGTTTATATATTTTAGTATTATGTATTTATTTAAGTGTACCTACTTATGTAATTTTTTTCTTTTGCATTATATGTGTAGGTTTATTTAATATTCTAATTTTAGACTTCACACATTCATATTTTCTCTTCTTGTTCTCACACACTATTGTCTACATTTCTTTTTTTACTTCTCCTTTCGCAGGTCTGCTGGAAGAAATTTCTTAAGAAATAAGCAGTACCTTTGTACTATAATTATAATTATGTGTTATCCCTATGTATTTTACTGTGTGTACATAAATTATAAAATAAATAAATAAATCTTCATTAAATCTCTATCATACGCCGCACAACACTGATGCTATCATCAGTCGTCGCCGTAGAAGGCCGTCCCTCACGGCGGTGAGATTAGTGCGACCACGTTAAACTCATTAAACCTGCCGGTCGATTCTGTAAAAGTCTCACCGTGAAAACTGAGGTGAAGTGAGTTTGTTTTTGCTAGGAATTGACACTATTGACAGCTCACTCCACGCTCACTTCACCTAAGTTTTCACGTTGAGATTTTTACAGAATAGCACCGCAGTTGTAAACAGTGGCACGAGATGGGGCTTCATCGTGAAAGGCCAATCGAAGTCTATCAATCAATGATTTCAAAAGTAAGGATACGCCCATCGGAACATTTTACATAGACGTTCTCCATACAAGCAAAAGTAACGCCATCTGTCATAAATCATACGAACTACGTGAGTGCAGCGTTGCATAGGTGCGACGACGTAACCTTGTACGTGCGTACTTACTTAAATGTTTTTTTTATCACATTTTATCAGTTGCATGCCGATATCCTTTAAACTCAGAATACCAGATTCTTAAAATATAAGATTCTCAATATATTAGATTTCAGAAAGTCGAAATCATAGTAATATTATAAAAAAAAACCTAGCTGGTTTTTGCAGCAAATAGATTGCATATTGCACATTTTGCAATATTTTTTTGTTTGGTTTTCTTATATTATTACCTATTTTGATTCATTGACATTGTCATGAAGTTGAAAAGCCTTCTCCTTAGTTTGGAAATCTGTAATTTAAATATTATTTGTATCATATTCGCTATCGCATATTGTATAAAAATCGTTTATACCTATGTCTTCTCCTAATTTGGTACCAATATTCAAAATTACTTACACTACGTTCATAAGACAAAAATTAAAAAATTACGTCCGTACAAGGTTACTTTGTTCACTTCGAGAAGCGATTGGCCACACAATGGCCGCCATTGTAAAATAATTGTCGCTGTAGATAAAAATGTGTTTATTTAATCATTTAATTGCAACAAAAATAATGTAAGGTTAAATTCCGATGATACGATATCCCATGTTTCTTTTTAATCTTTGTATCGTAATTTTTGCAGCCTTTTACCACGCAACTAGGCATTTTTATGACAGGCAAATACACGTTCTCTCCCTCGCGCGCACCACTGTCAACTGAGTCGCGTTGGCCCTAAAACCGTCATTTTAGGGCCAGCGCGTTGGTGCCATTTAGTCGCGCGGTTAGCCCGGTCCTTACGCTAGTAATATATAAGTCAATGCTATCAATGATATTATAAGTGTAAATAGGTGTAGATAGGTTATAAGGGCGCAGCAAGTGGCAAACGAAGTCAAGTAACTAAGTTGGACCTCAGTGTCTCAGTTTCTAGTACTGTCGCAAATTATATTTGTCTCTTTTTCGCCCGCGATAATTGAATCATGGCATCCAAATGTGACGTCTAAACGTAATGTAGTGTGCTATTGCAATATTAAGTTATTTATGTATGTGTTAGTGTGCCGTTTTTGAAGATCGAATGTTGTGTAGGTAACCTATCTATACCTTTTTACTTATAATATCATTGAAGTCTATCATAACTATCTTGTTGACTTATATGTCTGAAAGTCATAAAAAATCATTGTACGAAAATTTTCTCGCGTTAAATACATGCTGACGTGACACAGATAATTTTCAATTTGCCGCAAAATCGTAAACAAATGACATGAATAAAATACATACACAATAAGAGGCAAAGAGTTCCATTTTCAAAATTTGAACTTATTTTTTTATTATAATAATATTATCGTTTACAAGTGGCCAGTTCTAAAAACATTCAGTGTCGCCCTCGCCTCGTAAGTATGGGATACAAAATACGTTTTTAAAATCAGTCACTGAAAAAATTGGCTAGTAAGTGTACTTGTATAGATCTTAAATCTCTTTGTACAGAAAGCTATGCGTTACATTTTTCAGCGGTTACAAAAACGGCGGTTTCGGGCGGGTTTTTTTCGGTACGGTTAGCCGTTTTTGCGTTTAATCGCAGTGCGTGCTAAGCCTAAGCGATACTCGAGTCGACCTATGGCATTAAGGCTTGTATTCATGCCAACGACCTTGTGCATTTGGGCGGAGCTAACTACCCCTCCGCGCCACTCCGCCACCCGCATGCAACGCGACACACGTGGACATGCGTCGCGTTGCCTAGCAACTAGCAACACGAGGCGCCCCGCACTGAATTCGTGGACGAGTGCGGGGATGATATAGACACAGACTTCAAACGATCGCATTTTTAATTTATTATATTAAAAAATATACGTTTTTAAAAAGTAACAAAACCAAATCATTTTCGTTTGTATTGCAAAGCAGTAGATATTTTTTTATATTCTTTTGATAAAAAATGAAGGAGTAAAATGGTTTCATCTCAACGATTTGGAGGTGATTTGGTGGTTTTTTTTCTTAATAGGTGATATCGATAGAAAAATTATGGCTAAACCAAATTACGATTCATATCATGTAGATTACCAACTATTTTTTCAGATGTAATTTCTCTGTAAGTTCCGGAGAAAAGCTGCTTCATCTGCACGCTGTTTTTAAGCTTTTTTCGAAAGAGTAGCCTTAAAGGGAAAGCGCTAAGGTAGCCCGCGAAATTCAAATTTTGTTACGTTTTTTGCAATTTGCTGGTCAATATTATGTTGTACGTTGATTAAAATATGATTCGCGACCGTTACAAATATATATTTACAGAATTATAATCATTAAAGCTTTTTCATTATAGCATTTAGCTTGCCGGATTTTGACCATTCATTTCATTACACGTCAAGATCCCTCCGTACCTCGTGCCCAGGCCAAGCCGAAAATGATTTTTATGTACTAAGGTCAAAATTCCAAATTTAGGGTTAGCAAAAAAAGGGCTGTTTTATGATTAACTAAAATTAATTATGGTAATGTATGCCCAATATAAGCCAATTGACCTTTTTTTGCTAACCATAAATTTGGAATTTTGACAGTTCGCGTCAAATAACTTTGCCGCTCTGAAGCTAGGCTCTTTCCTAGCCGCGCCAATCCGCGCCATGCGCGCTGCTGTTGTATTCATAGGATTAACTACTGCGCAGTGACTTGTTGCTTACTTCAGAGCGGCAAAGTTATTTGACGCGAACTGTACATAAAAATCATTTTCTACAAACCTAGGCCCAATTTGAAAGTAATATTTTTCTAGGTGATAAACCTTAATTATAAGGAATCTAATTGTACCAGACAGAGGTTCTACTTCGAAGTAGAAAATTTATAAAAAAAATAAAAACTGATTTCGGAAAAACATTTTTTTTTGTGGGTTCTATTATGATTTCTGATTAATAAAAAAGTAATTTAAAAAAATTAAACCGACTTCAAAAAGAAATTAACTCAAAATTATGAAATAATTTTAATTTCGGAAGTCGGTGTCTTGGGATTTGTATTTTAGTTTTAGTTTTTTGCCACCGACTTCCGAAATTAAAGTTATTTCATAATTTTGAGTTAGGTACCTAATTTCTTTTTGAAGTTGGTTGGATTTTTTTAAATTACTTTTCTTTTGGTAATTTTTATTTGTTGCACTAGAATTTGACCAAGGTTTTGAGATGTTTTCCCTTTGACACTACACCCGTAGCTCGTATCAATAAGCCAGGCCGTCACACTTTCACGTCTATCCATATTTTGAAAATTACTGAATCGATTTTGATGAAACTTGCACTGTTCCCTAAGTTGAAGTAAATGTAAGCCAATAAAAAAAGAATGGTCACGATCCGATTAATAGTTACGGAGATATGCGTGGACAAACATACATACATACGTCTATAAAATTTTGTATATTTGTTTGGAAGCCCTAATAGATTGTCATATGTGAATATAATGCAATTCCAATAATATTACATACATACGTGTCGAATTGATAACCTCCTTTTTTTTGAAGTCGGTAATAAACGGGAAAATATGCGTCTAGAATTGCTTCATAAATATGAAATTCAAACAAAACTCAATCATATACAGTTTTTATTGTACGAATTATTTTCAGTATTTTTACATTTTTTACCTTCAAGGTACCTAACGAAAACATTAAGATTTAAAAAAAAATTGAGTAAGTATACAAAATTGGCACCTGGGAGTTCTACTCGTGCATTTTTAGTGAACTATTGAGTAGACATTTTCAATAAAAAGTGGATGTCACTTTTATGGGGCTAAAAAACACTGTGGATCGGTAACAAAAGAAAAGTAAGTAATTGTGTCTCATTAGCGACAGTTGAGCTCAGCTTTTATTTTGGGTTTAAATAAAACATATTTACCCTTCGATCAACAATACCAACTAGATATCGGGTCGGCGCAAAAATTACGTCTCGGTAAATAACAGCGCACTTGAGACGTGAGCTCTTCTTTTGTTTAGTTCGCTTGAAACTCAGCCAACGTAAACACGATTCACAATGCCGCAATGTGTATTCAAAAGTTGCAAAAATAATGCCCGAAAAAGCAATTTATCGACCGGATTGTCTTACTTTCGGTAAGTACATGTAAAATAAGTTATATTATAAGCTTTAAACTAGTAAATAATATCAAATTTTGAACAAAATTACCGATTTTAAACCACCGCTACAAATGTTGGCCAAGGTTGGCCAATACATGCCCAAACATACATGTTGGCCAATACATGCCCAACAAATATTCGACAAAGCAAACCGAAATGCAACAAAACGATGTAGCTCGCAAGGCCATAACAGGAAAAAGTACTTTATTTGTTGTTGTTTAAGGTTGATTTTACACTAAATGTTATTTAACTTAATGTCTTTTCATTTCTAAGTGACAGAATAAATTTATTGCTTTTCTCGTCTTTTGTGACGAATGATCGTAAGTATAAGATAATATTTTGAAGATTTGTGACTTTATTACTAGGTGCCATGGTTGTAATTAGGTTAACTTAAAACTGTTGTAAAACTTTTATCTCAGTTCGTTACTAAACGAATGTAGCTGTATAGGTATAAATTCACGCGGACAGCATTTAGCTTTGATTTTGTACGTGACCCGTTATCTAGTTGGTATTGTTGATCGAAGTACTTACCTATCTACTTAGTTTATTGTAACATAAATTATTTATTAAAGACGAAGAATTTTGTGTTTTTATTAAATGGTTGCTTTGAGTTTTAAGTAAAATATAATTTATCTTAACATTACTAAAGTTATTTTTATTTCAATCGGGGCTGATTTTTCAATCGTCTGATAACTTTATTCGAGGAATAATTTTAAAATTTTAACAGATATTTCATACAAAAACTGTCAAACGTCAATTTTATTCCTCGAATAAAAGTTATCTGGCGATGGAAAAATCAGCCCTTATTAGTCTCATTATCACACAATTAAGATTCTTATTGTGGGTGACAAGTCAACAATCAGTTATCAGTCTGAAACAAACAGCATATTTCCAATAAGTATTATAAAATCTTAAAGCGAAGACATGGGAATCACAGTCAGTCTTTAAATAGGTATTCAAAAACGCGAACATACAGCCAAATTTTTTTATACATACCTGGGTCATATTCAAAATAATTGTATATTTACTACTGTCTTAATGTCCAACCCAATTATTTTCATAACGAGATGCAACTGACTAGAATTTCATAAACAAACAGATAAAATATTTATTTGAGCTTAATAAAAAACAACGAAACATTTGGTAAACCTAAACAATTCATTAAAAAAAATTAAACCAGACATTGCGTAGGATCCGTTTCATACAAGTATTATATGTCCACGTCTTTAACGGTAAACTAAAAAAAATAATTTAATTATTATTCCTACACAAAAGTTAAAAAAAAATATATATTCAGAGAATATTGTTTAAACTTTCAACACTTTACTAAACAAAATATAAAATACTATTTAGTGTACTCCAAATTTAATTTATTAATGAGTGTCCTGATTTTGCACATATCTGTTATTCTTCTCTGTTATGCTATTTTAACATTATTTCCATGGCAATAAAGAAATTTGAAATACTGGCAAAATTAGTTCACTAGCTGTTACTACACGACGCGTAAGAATAAACGCTTTGCCATTTTGTTCAATATAGTTTTTTAGCTCGTTTCGTTGTCGAAGAAAATTAGACTTTTAAAAGTAAATATTCAATGTGAGTCGTTTACAGTAGCGGTAAGTACTTACTGTTTTATTACTCATACTAGGAAAGGGCTGTATTGTGATATTTGTTATAACTATAAAATATTCGTATAATCATGTGAATTGGTGTGGAAATAAATAGATTTGTAGAATAGACACGTGCAATTAATTCATATACGTTATTTTATCTGTCACTTTTTTCCGTTACGTAACAGATATGAATGATTAGGCGTTATTCACATTGTCTCATGTATGAATTAATGAAAATAAAATATTAATAGGTACTTAGTGCACCGCAGGTTAGCCAAAACATTTTTTTTTACTTACTTAAATTTATTTGAAGTATGTAAAGTTTGCGTATATTGTGCCATGTATTGCATTGCTGTGCCATGTATTGTCTGTGTGTGCATGTTTTACTGCGTATCCTCAGTCCTCACTGCTTGAGCCTTTTATACTAACCGCGCAGCCTCGCCGAGGCGTACCCAGCCTCTCGTCGGCCGTCTCAGTATCAGTTAAGGGGGATGCGCCAAGGTAGCCCGCGAAATTCAAATTGACTCAGGTTTTTTGCAATTTACAGGTCAGTGTAAAGTTGTATGTTGATTAAAATATGATTCACGACCGTAACAAATATGGCTTTACATAATTCTAATCATTAGAATCCTTTTGCCTTAATATTAATATCAAAATTTTAGGCTCGGTAGTTTCGGAGATAAGGCATTATGGCAATGATGATGATGAATTTATGGCAATTATACCAACTAAAATACGATCACCAAAATGTTATTTCATTATGTACCCACCTAGCGACCCACACCGACTTCGCACTCGTAGCCTGTTATAAACGTGTGCTATTTAAACTTGCCCTAATAATTCCTTTCTGTTATTTTTCTGTTACAATCAAATAATATTCATATCTGTTTCCTATCCGTAACTTACAATTATTTTGAATATGACCCACCTACTATAGAATCATAGTTTTGCCCAGTTGTGTGCAATAGGCTCACCCCCTATTACATGAGACTTAGACATAACTGGCGAAATGTAAATGTACTATAGGTACATCTTTGCCTAACCCTTCAGGGAATACAGGAGTATCTAGCATATAAAACTGGTGATAAAACCAAGCAATTACTAATTATTTTAACAAAATATAACTTTAAAATACAATAAGTGAAGTGGATATGTCACGGCTAATAGCCGAAGTGCAGCTACACCTAGTTTTAGCCGGCCGAAGTGCGGCTACACCTTATTTTAGCCGGCCGAAGTGCGGCTACATCTAGTTTTAGCCGGCCACATGCGGTTCGTGTGTATTTCGGGAATCGACGTAGGATGCAAGAGCGAGCGAAGGGCACGCCGAGGTTAGGTTTGGTTAAAACTAGGTTACCATCGGGGCGGTCCAGCCAGTGCTCGAGCGCTGGCTCGGGAGGAGGCACGGCTCCCTGTCGTTTCGGGTGACGCAGGTGCTCTCGGGGCATGGTTGCTTCGGGAAGTACCTGTGTCGCATAAACAGGGAGCCGGACGCCCGGTGTCACCACTGCGTCGACTGCCGGGAGGACACGGCGTGGCATACGCTGGCAGAGTGTGCCGCTTGGGAGGAGCCGCGCCGTGCCCTCATCTCAGAAGTAGGCAGTGACCTGTCGCTGCCGGCCGTGGTCGAGTCGATGGTCGGCAGCGAAGAGTCCTGGGACGCGGTGGTTTCCTTCTGCGAAACGGTCATCTCGCAGAAGGAGGCTGCGGAAAGGGAGAGGGAGATCTCGTCCACTCACCCGGCCCGCAGCAGGCGCACCGGGCGTCGGCGGAGGGCGGACAACGCCCTCTTCCAGCCCCCCTAAATGGGTCCAGAGGCGACGGACTCGGGGACGTCCGTCGCCCCCCACACATCAGGACCCGAGGTGGCGGCGCGTAGTGTTCCACGCGCGCCCCTCTTAGACGTCACGGGGGGAGTCAAACACCTCACTCCCCCCCCTGACCCGACGAGGCCCGCAGTGGCGGGCCGGCACCAGTCGGGGGTTGCGGAAGGATCGTACGTTCCCGCGACCCCCGGCGTAGGTGTGGGACGGAACACCGGGGTGGTTTTTAGTCAGTAAGAGTCTGACAGACCCCGCCGCCCACCCCAGGGCGGCGGACATCCATGAGGATTTTCCACCACGGAACGAAAAAAAAAAAAAAAAATGGTTAAAACTAGGTGTAGCCGCACTTCGGTCATTAGCTGTAACAGATACATAGGTACGCAGACTTTCTGCTATGCTGGTCATACATTAGAGAATCCGGTCACAGCATTGGACATACACACATCAAAAGTGTCTAGGGATCAAGCATTTTTATGCGGATTTCTTGAGATTGAGATGTGGCTTTGTAATAAATTTATGATTTTATAAATTTATATGGATCCTTTTTGGTGCATTTCATAATTTGAATCAGGAACTGTGAATCAAATTCGAGTAAAAGATGAAAATCAGCTGTCAATATTTTCCCTATAAAAACATACAACGCATTGAAGACATTATTAGTACTACTGTTTCCCTACTACTGATTAAAACCAACGTTATTATGGAGCGGCGACGTCATTTAAGCAGGGAAGAAATGCTCAGAGCCGTGGGAATGATAGAAGCTGGTTCCCGGCAACGTACTGTGGCTTTAGCTCTGAATACAAGTCAGAGTGTTATCAGTCGACTTTGGACACGTTACCGAAGCACTGGTACCGTGGCTGAGCGCCATGGAGGACGGTATCGCTGCACCACACGGAGACAAGACCGATACATTCAAATCTTAACTCGAAGAGCTCCAACAATAACCGCCATGATGTTAGCCGTGAGGCTTCATCACTCTTCAGGGAACTTAATTAGCGACCAAACAGTCAGAAACCGCTTGCATGAAGTGAACCTTCATTCCCGAAGACCGCTACGGGTACCACCTATAGCAATGCACAATCGTAGGATTCGATATCAATGGGCTCTTGAACACAGAAATTGGGCAGAAGAACAATGGCGTTTCGTGTGCTTTTCTGATGAGTCTCGTTTTGGTATGAGACCGGATACAAGACGTATACGACACTGGAGAACCCCTGGACGCCAACAGCGATTAAAATCCTGCCAGGAAGTCCATCCTTATAGTGGTGGAACCATCATGGTATGGGCGGGTATTTGGATCGGCGGAAGAACTGAGTTGATTTGGATCAGAGGCAACCTCAACGCTCAAATTTATGCTGAGACGATTGTATCAGACGTCATCGTTCCTCTACAAGTGCAAATCGGTCCCTTATTTCAGTTAATGCATGATAATGCACGACCGCACACCGCAAGAGTTGTAAGACAGACTCTCGCCGCAGCTAACATCAATGTCCTGCCCTGGCCTGCTCAGTCGCCAGACTTGAACCCGATTGAGCATGCATGGGATATGCTACAGAGAAGAGCTCTGCCGAATATGGAGGGTATCCAGTCGCAAGAAGACCTTTTTTTGTTGTTGCAACGAACATGGGCGGCCATTCCACAGCGTGATTTGGTTGAACTCATTTTGAGTATGCCAAACCGATGTTCTTGTGTTGTTAGTGTTCGCGGTAGAAACACGGATTATTAATTGTTTAAGTTACCCAATAAAAATTTAAAGAAAACTGTTATTTCAGTCTTTTTTTCGAACTTTTGTGTTAGTGGTTCAAATGTCAAAAATCCCTTTATTAGGAAAATGGCAAATTTCTTTATTAATGCAAAGGTGACTTGGTTTATCGTTACTGTGACAAACGAAAACACTTTATTTGATGAATCCTTAAAGAAAATTTTAATTAATATCAATCAGGAGAAAAGTTATTGCAAAAATATATGTTGATCCCTAGACACTTTTGATGTGTGTATTTAATGCTACAGTAGCCATCATTTCCTCCGTTCGCGCCTGCATCTCTTCAATGCGGGCTATGGGTGTGAGTCCAGCCAGCGGGCCCTTTTTAATACTACTCTTTTATATCATACAATAGTGTTAGCAGGAGCTTGATTCTATTATGTATCTTACAAATACAAAATTTCGACTTTCTGCGAGCTATACTTCAAAAGTTATTCGTTGTTTAAACAAACGTCCAGCCAGCGGGCCCTTTTATAAATACTGCTCTTTTATATCATACAATAGTGTTAGGAGCTTGATACTATTATGTACCTTACAAATCCAAAATTTCGACTTCCTATGACTTCATTAGATTTAAAAGCAATGACTGCTCAACACCGACTTGTCTTAACTGATGTAAAATTACTACGTTATCTGACGAGATAAAGCAAAGAAAAATTCACAAGTACCCTCGTAAATTTTGTATAAGTTGCCTACAAAATTGTCCGTCTGTCTGTCTCATGAACCGTGATAGCTAGACAGTTGAAACAGATGATGTATTTCTGTTGCCGCTATAACAACAAATACTAAAAACAGAATAAAATAAATATTTAAGGGGGCTCCCATACAACAAACGTGTTTTTTTCGGCGTTTTTGCCTTGTGGTACAGAACCCTTCGTGTGCGAGTCCGACTCGCACTTGGCCAATTTGTTTTTTTACTTGTTGCATAGATGTTTGATTACTTTAAACGTTCAGAGTGATTATTTCAAACATAATATATTGTATTCAAGTCATCTTTACAAGATCGTCATACCATACGACGAGAGCAACTACAAATTCGTAGGAAGTTGTTTCCGTATAAATAGAATTGCATTCACTAACCAACTGTTGTAGTTTCTACTAAATCCTTCAAGGCATATTGTAATTAATTTTTTAATTAAGATGGTAGGTATACAGTCAAATTACAATAAAAATATGTGCGTTCAGTAGGTTTATTTACCTAAATAAAATTATGTTTTGTTGCAGATAGTTGGAAGCATGGAGAATAACGCTAAAGTGTTTTCTTCGGATATTACGAGAGTTGGTACTAATCATAAAAATAATCTATATGATCTTTTGAATATAGTACCAGCAAAACCTGTTAAATTAAATGATATAAAAATATATACTTGCGATTATAGCCCTAAAACCGGCAAACATTATATACCAAAAAAAAAATCAAGACTCAAAGTAAGGACTGTTAGAGACATTCGAAAATCTTTTGAACAAGATGTATATAGTCACTTACTACCTGATTTGGAAACTCAACAAAACATTTTATTGAAAAAAATAAGAAGTGGTTCTTCAAGAGACGGTAATACAAAAAAAATAGCAACAAAAATTTTAAAGGGTGATACACCTATTTCGAGGTCGACTTGGCAGATGCTGATTAATATGAATCCAGAACACCAAAAATACCCACGTCAGTTTGTTTTATGGAATGGAAAATTAATACAAGTGAACGGCAGTGTTGGAGGAATGAAAAAACAAATTTGTAACTATGATTTAGCAAGTAAGCCCCAGTGTTTACCCACACAAAATTATAAGAATAACATTTTGAAACAGCATGAAGGAAATAGAAAGAAACGGCTTTTGCGCAGTTCGGTAGCAGTTAAATTTAAACCAGGTCCTCTTTGCAAGAAAGAATTTCTTGACAATTCACATCAAAAATATCATGTTGGCAACATCGAATTAATAAATCTTCCAAAACTGGGGCTGGATGTTCAACCTAAATACGGTACTGCTTTTGAATCGTCAATAACCCATTTTCTTAACAATTTTCGTAAAGAGGACGGCATTATATCCCAAAAATGGGCAGAGTTAGCAGTGTCTGTTTTAGGTACAGTTCAAGATTCTAAAGCTGTTCAACTAAACAGAGATTGCGTCACATTTGATTTAGCTTACAAATATAATCAAAATAGATTGCTAATGCGCCGTGACGTAGGTTATAACACATCAGAGGTAATCGATACAGGCACACTTTTCACGAACCCCCGAACAATTGAAACAAATGTGCAACTTGAAATAGAAGATATGGTACATAAAATGATAGATGCAGTAGAAATAAATTTAACTCAAGATACAATATTCACTCAAGAACAGGAGTTAAAGACGTCTCCATGTGAAGATTTATACTCTGTGAGTACTGTAACACTTACAAAGGACAAATCAAAAAGAAAATTTGGTGAATTAGGTAGACTTGACGTCACAGTTATTACATTACCTGAAACCGAAGAACGGAATTCAACGAAAAGTTGCAGTAAAATGTATTGTTCTTTAGGGTGCATTTGCGAGTCCTTGGAAGGTACTTACAACTTAAAGCAACATTGCGGCCGTGTGGAATGCATGTTTGACTGTAAATGTGACTTTAATAAGTATAAAAGTGATTTGTCATACACAGGGTGCACTGAGCAATTTACTGGGCTGTTAAGTATAGACAATGAAATGAATTCTAGTTTAGCAAAGGAAGAGCAAAAATTTCATCAAACTGTCATAGTAACAGGCGAAAAAACAATTTTATTAAAAGGAGAAAAAAGAAATGTGAAAACATCAAAAAAATATGCAGATTTCTATAGTAATATGAGCTTAAAACATGAAAACCAGAAAACACGAAACTTATCAATAGTCGCATTAAAACTGAATTGTGATAATATAGAACCCTGGTGTATGGTTCATGAACTATACAAGTGTTTTTGTAAAGGTAAATTCACGGACACATGCGCATCGGTTTCAAATGATGGTCTCGGTAAAGAACCGCTTTCGAAAGATGGTATAATAAGTAATGTTGATTGTTTAGAAAACTCTACAATAACGAATGACATCAATAATATCGAGGAATGTGAAAGACGAGAAGGCATTAATTCAGTCAAAAAATCTAAAATATCTGATAATACACATACTAAACCAAACAAAATACACACATCGAGAAGTATGAATAAAACTACGAATACTAATAAAATTACAGAAAAACTAAATTATAGTGATCCTGAGAATGAAATCCAAATAAATCGCTTTTTAATTAAAGATGCAGGCACTCTACTCAGGGATAGTTCAGACATTATGAATATGAATGCTGAAAAGGGTATGCTAACAAGACATGCCGTTAGAAAGTTAAATAAGCAACAAAATTGTAGTAACGATAACGATAATCATGAAAACAAAACTGATTCAGAAGGCAAAGATTATTTAGAGTTTTTGGATAACAAAATTATGTCTAGTTCAAGGACGAGTGCATACGAAGGAAGAAAATACAGCAATGGCTATTATAAAAATACGAATTATAAAATATCAACTATGGAGAAAAATGATAAAAGACTTCAAGAACGATTGTCTTTTCTTTATAGTAAATGTTGCGAAAAAGATACTATCATTAAACCAACAAGAAAAACCAAAGAGACTGCTCGTCTTCTGCAATTACTTTGTGATAGTAATAAAAATGATGAAGACCTGCCACCTACGGCTAAAAGAAAGCGTTTATCCAATGACAGCAATCTCGTGACTTGGTTAGAATCTAATTATAAAATGTATAGACAACGAAATGATAGCGGCCTTTTTAAAAATGCTTTAGAACCTCCGCAACATGGAAAAGTTGCTCTGCATTCCTGGAATTTTATTTTAAAAAGATATCGAGAGCGGAAAAACCTTTTTTTAGTATCTCGACAACCACCGTTCAGAATTTTTATGGCAGTAAACACCAAAAACCCAATTTTTGAAAACTGCATTGACATAAATGATATTCGATTTGCGGACTTACACAAATTTCCTACAACCGTAAAAAACTTACTTATTAATGCAACAGAACTAAAAGATAATTTCTGTATTTTACGTGGTTTGGCTTTCTGTTGGGAATTAATTGGCTCTGTAACTAAGGTCAAAGAGAGAAACGAACAAGCTGAACAAGAAGATACGCCAGAAATTAACATTGAATTATCTGATATGGACAAGTTAGCTGTATTAAATCAAAATAATTCTGTAGTAAGAGAATCAGCAGCTAACAATATAGAACAAAAGGATATGGAAACGGGTGTATTTAATCAAGGTAAATCAGGGGTTAACAATTTATTATTTGAAAATACGGAACACACAGAAACAATAACTGTTTTTAACCAAAATTTGGAAATAAGAGATTCGTTAGTTGAGAATGCAGAACAAAAGGAGTTTGATAAAATAGATAATTCAGCCGTAACAAAGTCGTTACTTCAGAATATGGAACAAAAAGATAATCTAAGTAGCTCAGAGAATGAGTTTGAAAGTAGTATAGGGTTTTCTGACGATATCGGATCATCAAAATGGTTTGTCATGACTATAGAAAATGATTTTAGTGAAATCAGGTTCTTCAGAAAAGGATTTTTCGTCAAATATTTAAGTATTATAAATGCTATTAGCGTTGCACGTTTGTCTGGAAAAACTGTACGTTTGTCGTCAAAGAAATGTATAGAACAACCAGAATCCCCACAATTCGGTATATACGCAATTCCCAATGACAACGAATATTGCGTTTTTGTTGGACCATATGAAATGGAAGACACTTTAGGGATAGAGACCATTAAGACAATTTTAGACGTTAGAAGATTGAAAAGGACAAGAGGTTTTTGGATAACGACCAACAAAATAGATAATTTGAAAGTGGTAGAAAACCCGTTATCGTTTGTGGCACTAACAAATAGCCGGATCAACAGCCTACCTTTAGAAACTCATTTCTATGCAAATGATGATGCAAATAAAGACCAACAAGAGAAGCCTGATATGCAAGAAAGTCTCCCAATAAACCAAACAGAGGAATTGAAAGAAAGTTCGCCAACTAAGAAAGGCCAAATAAAAATTGTTAAGCCTATTAAAATACGCAAAACGAATGGCTTTTATCACCTGGCATCAGACGGTGTTTTAAAAAAAATATCTTTACAATACCCTCAAAATACCACAAACGCCATGCCTGTTATATTAAAAACATATTTAAATACGGAGGACAATAGTGCAAAATCAATACTGACGCCTACAGAGATTTCCAAGGACTTAAATCTAAACCAGATTCCTGAAACATCACAAGTGCCATTTGCTGAAGCATCAACATCAGCAGCATCTCAAATAAAGATATCCGCTGTATTTTCTACACAAAATGACGATCCCATAGCTAAACGCACAAATCACGAAAGAGGCATGTTTATTTTAAAACCTGAAGAAATTAATAGGAAGCTTGTCCAAAATAAATTGGCGGAAAATACAGTTACTTCTAGAGATGTGTATTATATCAACGATGGAACAACAAATGTTAGTTTATTACAATCGGGTCTAGAAAATGTTACTATTAAAGAACACCACTCAGTGTCGGACACTGAGTGGTGCAATCTGAATGATGATATTTATGTTATATCGGATGATGAAAGTGATATAACTAGCGATACCACCGTAAACTTACACTGTAACATCTGGACGGACGTATGGATAGAATGTCAAAATATTCCTAACATTGGCTGGATCGCGGGAATAAAAAATTTGGATAATTTACTCAGTTTTAAAATACCTGGATCTGAATATTCAGAATTTTACCCTGAAGAAGAAGCCTTTACCAAAATCAACTCGTAAGTATTTTATATTGCTGTTCTGAATGGTTTCTTTTATTTAGGTGCCGATATATATTTCTTGTTTATTACTTATCGTCAACATTACAAGATTAACGCGCTCAGAACCAAGGGCCATGGATTTATTTCTAGAAGTGGCACAAGGGCCCTACAGGTAAGAAGCGTCCCCCATAGTATTGCACTATGCTATGTCTTCGGGATTAATTATTTTTCAATGACATAATCATCATCTGCCTAGCCTTGTCCCAACTATGTTGGGGTCGGCTCTCAATTTTTTTTTTTCAATGACTTAAACTTAAGTACAAGAATTACCTACTGCAAATCAGGTTGCCTCTAAGTCGGACAATAATAATAATAATATATAATTTTATTTCTCAAAAAACTTAATAATAGGTTACAGAAAAATAGTTTGGCAGTAGATATTAATTTCTAATAGGTGGATGTAGCCACTGCAACCGAACTAGGCAATGCCTGTATTTCGGTTTCCAGCGCCTTTTCCCTCGAAATGCCAACAAAAAAGTATGGTTGGTTGTAGATACTATTTTAAATTTTGAATGACTTAAAACAATACGTTTTAGGTACTCAAGAAATTAATGTTATTAAAGCGGTATCATATTAATCTGTCAGTTCTCTGTCAGTGGTCTACCCTGCAGGGTAATTGCGTAACACACTATCAGTAACAATGGGTTTCATTTTGACAGTTCAACAGCATTCATTGCGTTATTTACTTTGTTGAGCAGACACAATTTTCGAACTTAAGGAGCAATGGATTAGCAATATGCTTCAAAATGATTCAAATTGAGTGAAATAGTGTGTTACGCAATTAGGGTGCTGCTTATAGTACAATATAAATGCTAAGATTTATCTGCATCATTAAAATATTTAGTTTTAATTCGGCCAAGAACTAGAACCAGGCTTCGATGCAAAATGCACCGCCGCGCCGCCCCCAAAAATATAATGCAGCATCCATACCAACCCAAACCTATACTCGACACGTGTTTCGTTCCTCAGGGCCTCGTTGACTGCTCGGACGCGAACGAACAGGCGGTGCTGCATTTGATTTTCAGTTCTCTCCCTATGGCCCATTTCAATTACCTACTTCCTTCATTCTAAATAGGTATCTTGCTACAATTCGGCCGTCGAGATAATTTGTTTCTGACACCTGTCAGTGCCACAATTCTAGTAAATAATAAAGTTCAAGTTCGCAAAACGTTCTATTCGTTTATATAAAAAAACACTATAAAGTGAAAAATAACTTTAATTTCGGAAGTCGGTGCCTTTGGATTTGTATTTTTGTTTTTTGCCACCGACTTCCGAAATTAAAGTTATTTTTCACTTTATAGTGTTTTTTGGAAGTCGGTTGTTTTTTTTGTAAAAAAGTTTTTTATTTTTTACTTTTTAGTGGGTCAGTTTGTAATTTATTTAAGTTACAATAGCCTAATGTCAACTGCTGATCACCTTTTACAAAATATTGCTTTTCCCGATGCAGGGACGTTAATTGTTGAGGAGTTCTCCTATTATTCCACTCTCCTAGCTGATAATCCTGGCTGCAGCATCAGGCCAGACTTATGTCAACATTGCATTGAACTTAAAATTTAGTCCTGTTTAAAATGAGCCCAAACACGACTACGGTGCTGTAATTTCAAGGTTTGTAGTTTTTCTGATGCTCCTGGCTTCAGCATCAGGTCTCTATGTACTTCGGTGTTCCTCATTAACAGTACGTTTATCCACACATCGAGCCCTTTTCAATGAGCCTAAACACGATATATCTGCTGTTAGTTGTCGAGGAGTTAGGTACTCTGCAGACTATCCTGACTGCAGCATCAGGTCATGACTTGACGATCATGAGACCAAATGTGGCAAATGCCCTATCAAACATCAAAATACTAAAACAGTCCTTGCCTGTTCGAGTAACTTCTTACTGTTAAGGAGTTGTACTTTCCATCATCAGCCCAGCTACCTGAGATGGTGACAACCATACGCAAATACACAAGATACTTCATAAAATATGCGAAAAACAATAAGTGAGCCTATAAAATTTGAGGGTTGCCCTCGATTTCTCTAAGATCCCATCATCAGATCCTAACTTGGTGACAGTGGGACCACCTCAGATTTATCTACTTTCGAACAAAAAAAGAATTTTGAAAATCCGTCGACAATTGGCGGAGTATTCGATGAACAAACATACAAAAAAAAAAAAAAAAAAACAAACATCTGAACATCCTCCTCCTTTTTGTGAAGTCTGTAAAAACTGACGGGTGTCAAGACAGCGGCGGCCCTAGAATTTTTTTAGGTGGTGCAAAATCTTAACGTGGCGCCCCACTATGTACCTACAGTCAACAAAAGAGAAACCGATGGATGTTCTCGAATAAAATTTAATTTTGTTAATTGAAAACAAACAGCTCTTTTCAGTCGACAACATCCATCGGTTTCTTACTAAACTTCAATATCCGACGATCCTGCATATTTATCTCTTTTGTTGACTGTACCATGTAACACGTTCCTATGATATTTATGCAATTGCTTGCTTGCTTGTGGACGATCGGGTTATAATAAGTTACTATCATCAATGACACCAGTCATTGATGATAGTACGAAATGCGACCACCAGTGGTGCTCGCATTTCGGTTGATTTCAGCGCCTCTCCCATGACGGCGGCGCCCGGTGCCATCGCACCGCTCGCACCGCCCTAGGGCTGCTACTAGAACGCATTCTCTCGACAAAGCTTGGCGTACCTACTTAACTAATTGAGTTTTTTAATATTTCAGAGAATTACGTAAAAGGATTAATAATTTAAATGATTTAGAATTGCAATGGACAGTTCACGAGTCGATGGTCAATCTTCAAGGACAAGAAATGAATCCAGAGCATTTGTACCTAGATTATGTAAGTATCATTGTTTTGAAAATTCACGAGGAACTTAAGACACCGAAGCTCTAAAGTTCCTTGTGATCTGACGTGATAGGTAATTTATTAGCCAGAGTATTTTTTTTAAATTTATGATTTAACATTTTTTATGATTTAAGTAGGTACCTAATAATTTTTATTTTAAGTTGTCGTCTAAGTGATGCGCCACAGCAGTGTTTTATTTTGTTTTTAAGGTTAGGTTTTTAACAAATCACATTAATTTCCTCAGATACTTACTCCAGAAGGGCTGTTACACACGAGTGAAATAATAAAAACTAATAAGGATAACATTAAAACATATTCAAAAAAACAATCGAAAGGCAAAGGCCGTGGGAAGAGATCCACACGTGAAATTGCCAAGGTATTACATAAATAAACAATCCTGTCGAATATCTTCGATCATGTCCAAAAACTACTGCTTAGTTTAAGGGGTGTTAAACTACAGAAACTTAAAAAATACTACGCTTTATGAGTAAGCAGAAGTATCTACCTACACCCACACTTCGTCAGTTACGTGTGTTTAAGCCCCACGGAATGGAATGGAGGTTTGTTGAACCTAGGGCTGCCATCCGTCCGGGTTTCCCCAGATTTGTCCTAGTTTGGTGGGCGTCCGGGGAGCGTCCGGGCGGGGTCCTGAAAAGTGTCCACTTTTTCTGTGTTACCCCTAACACAGAAAAAGTGAAAAAAATCCGACTTTGAATGATTTGCAATAAATTAAAGCATAAATCATAGTTAAAAATTAGAATTAGCCGCGCGGCAAATGTGTGCGCTCGTGACAATTCATAATTTGCTTTTGATTTACTTACTTTTTTTTTTTCATTGATTCCAAAAAGAAGAGTGTTCCTAATTATTTTTGTTAAGTACCAGAATACCTCTCACATAGACAAGAGTGTATAATTGATTAATAAATTAAGCGTTTCATTTGTATTGTTGAGGTTTAAATTGATATTCTATAAATAAGACAAAAAAAATATGATACTTAACGATGTTTTTATTTAATTGTACTTAATTTTGTTTTCGAGGGAGTCCGGGGGTTTTTTTTTGTTTCACCGAAATGTCCGGGGTGTTTGAAGTTTTTATCCGGGGTCACTAATTTAGGTGATGGCAGCCCTAGTTGAACCCATTATCAATACCGAGAATAAATCCAGACTCCGGGCTGACAAATTCTTAATGGAAAACCCAATACCTAATACTTACTTTGCCCACCTTGGGGATTGAACTGAACCTAGGAATCCAGGATTTCAGATCTACGTTGCTTGAAAACCCTTAATCCTTATCTACTTATATGTATTAAATACCTACTATTATAGGTACAAAACACAGCAAAAAAAGAGCTATGGGAAAAAAAAATCAACATACTTGTTCGAAAAGTGGCCCTTATTGCTCCGCTTTTAGGTTTATAATGCAGGAATAAAAGGGTTTTTCTTTGCATTTCCGCTGTTTAGAGAAAGTACGCCACAGATAACAAAGTACCTAGAAGCAAAAGTCATGAGACATGCGATTTTTTAAAATCTCAGCTAAGCTTTTTATGCCTAACAAATTGACGAATATACAGGGTTATTTGTAAAACACCAGCAACCTCTTAAGAGGTCATTGTACTCATCATTATGAACAACTTTTACTATGGGACCAAACCTGAAATCGCGAAAAAAAAATCAGCTGTTCCCTACATTTATGTTCGTATAACTCGTCAAAATGTAGGGAACAGCTGATTTTTTTTTCGCGATTTCAGGTTTGGTCCCATAGTAAAAGTTGTTCATAATGATGAGTACAATGACCTCTTAAGAGGTTGCTGGTGTTTTACAAATAACCCTGTATATAAACAGTGTACCTACTTAAATAAAATATGATAAATTAACGCATACCTACGCGTCTTGATTCATCGAATTATATTGTTTGTTGTCAACAAATTTAATATTATCTTCTGTTCTTTAGTTAAAAATAAGTAATTCTTTTTATTTTTGTTTTAGTATTAGACTTTTTGGCCGTTACTAGAAAGGCACTGATAAAAAAATTCCGAGCCCATTTGACATTCTGCCACAAATATTTGTTACAAAAGATTTGTTAAGAATATTTTTAAGATATTTTATTTATTTTTAATTTGCAAGTGTGTTGAAAATCGTAGATTAATATGTGTGAGCATTTAATTTTGTCATTGCCCCCTTTCCATTTTGACCTCGCTTTCGGCTCAGGCTGCAATCCTGCCTCTAGTGATGACATACTTTTGCATACTTGCATCAAAATGTAGGTACCTATTATTTTTATCCACCACACTTTAAAATATATGTAAGTAGGTACGTACCTACCTGTATGTATAATTATATGTTTATCCTCGGACTTAAAACGTGTGCGAGGTAGTTTACTGAAGATAGAGAAAAGTTTAAAAAATGCAGAAAAGTTTCTTTAAATCCATACTCGTGTCACTGGATTGTAAAACTGTGGTGTGGCCTACTGTTAACGTTCGACTGAATGTGAAACCCAAAATTCTGCAGCTGGCCGCAACAATTGCACATAGATACATTCAATATTTTCATGTAGGTACTTAGACCCCTACCTACCTTTATTAAATACTAAACTGTCTAATCGCGACACGACTCCCTCGTATTTTCTTCTTTCCATGCTAGCCATGTCTTAAGTAATACTAGCTGTGCCCGCGACTTCGTTCGCGTGGATGTCGGAAAACAATAGTTAATGTGCCTCTTTAATAAATCTTTTTTTCTAAAGTAAAAGTAAGTTACTGCTTATAACATCAACCACTAAATACAGAGAGTACAGAAGGCAATCTACATACAAAGTGCGCTCGAGCAACGCACACATAGACACCGCTCACGGACACCTTATCTCGGACGGGTTGGGACTAGTGCAAGCGCGAGTGTCATCCGCTTGAGACACGCGTCTGTGAAGTGCAAAAATGGAGCAACAAAAAAATGGCTATCTAAGCTCAATTTATATAATAGTTTAAACGAAGGAATCAGTTTATACGAAGTAACTTTTTTGTAAGGTAAATTCACGCCACCAACTACAACGTAAGTTAAAAACATGTTTTTTGTTTGTGTAGATATTGTGTTGTTTTAGGATTATTCATTTGATAGGTTTAGGTCTAAAACGGATAGGGCAAAATAAATTGTGTAAATAGGGTAATCCGTTTTGAAGTTATTAGGGATTTTCGATAGTGAAAATTGACAAATGTAAAATTTTAAATGTTTTTGTTCTTTAAACTTGTTGTAAGTATTGTAATACTATGTTTATTGTTTTGTTTTAATATTGTAGAATAAGCTCTACAATAAATCAAACAACTAGATACTATTTTAGTGCCACTACCACGATCATTTTTTGTGCATAAGCCAAAGTTGACAACCCTAGCGCGACCGCCGAGCGTAAGTATGAAAAGTGAAGTACATACATGTGATTGCCTTCTGTACTCTCTGTATTTTGTACATCAACTATCTGCCAGTGAAAGTTCCGTCAAAATCGGTTCAACCGTTTCGGAGATTAGCCCGAGCAAACAGACAGGCAGACAGACAAATATTTCACAAATTGTTTCTTTGATATTACTAAGTACCTACCGTATAAACTTTCTTATGCATTTAGTAAAAAGCTGTTTTTTTTACATTACAAACAGACACTTCAATTTTATTTATTTGTGTGGATATATCTACCTATATTGTAAAACATTAAAATCTTTTTAGGTTGGGGACAAAAATGATGAAAGCGGTTGAATTCAAGAAGATAAACATAATGGCCCTGTGTTTTTCTGGAATCGTTGCTTGGTATATACTTAATACCTATTACGGTAATGTAATTTTGTAACCAGTGAGTTGCACTTTTAAAAAACACCGACTGATTGTTATAATTGAACTTACCTACCTACTTAATTTTTGTCTAGATTTTTTGTAAAGTACCTAAGTATTAGGTACTTACTTACCTAATTAGCGTTATTTCGATTTTGCATTTAAGAAAATCTACCAATGAGGGATTTCGTGAAAGGTAGGTAAGTACCTAATTAATTAAAGTTATTCACACACGAGCAAATGGGAGATAATAATGCCAAGATTGAAAACAGTGGCGTCAGCAGTACAAACTGTAAACAAACATTGCTCTCTCATGTCATCAATTAAATATATTTTATACTTAGGTAACTGATTTAAGTAGTACCTACCTATGCCTAAACATTATTGCATCAGTGCTGCGTGTTCAAATACAGCGTAGGCGCCAGGTACCTTTAATTTTATCGTGATTAGAAAATAGTAAGCTTATTTTTTTATGGCCGTGCGATGCAATATTCACCGGAAAGCTAAAAATAAAATAAAAAACAAAGTATAACTATATAATAAATTTATTTTTAAATCCACGAGCCATTTCGATGACGTTCGGATTACTGCTTGTGCTGACGGCGCCATCTATATAATAATAATTATTTATTTATTTCTGAGTATATGGTACAGACGCCAGCACATCAAGCTACTACAATCTGTCAAATTTCTTTAATAGAGTTTCAACTTTATCGCTAAAGCATAAGGTTTAAAGTTGATTGGGAAAATTTGACAGTTTCGGGTAGCTTGATGTGCTGGTGTCTGTACAATAAGATCTTAAATATTAAATAGTTTCACATACACTACCGTTGCTGATGTATAAATATTAAAATTAACTTACAAAGTCAAAGTGGCCAAGTTCTAGGCCGCAACAATATAATCATAGTACCTGGTTAGTTTGTCATCGAAACACTAAGAAGAAGATATATCCCCATTAATATAATTATAAATTAGTTCGGATGAAAATTGGCAATTTTTATACAATGTCCAGTGTTTTATGCACAATTTTATTATATTTATTATTTATGAATGAAGAATGTAAAAAAAAAACAGTACAAGTCAATAGGTATACATACACACTCAAAGTAGGTAAGTATTGATAAAATGTAATGTCAAAATTTATAATTTAAAAATACATTAACAGCAGTACGATTCTGTAACCATCTCACCGTGAAAACTTGAGTGAAGTGAGCGTGGAGTGAGCTGTCAATAGTGTCAATTCCTAGCAAAAAAAACTCACTTCATTTAAGTTTTCATGATGAGAATTTTACAGAATCGACCGGCTGAATAGAAAAAGTTGTCTAAAAGCCAGGCAAATATTGTTTTTCTGAATTTATTTGTGGGCAACACTGATCTGTCGAACTTGTCTTGCTTACTTATTTATTGTTTACTACTCATTCTAACCCTTAGAGTAAGAAAGCTATAGAGTATCGGGTAGCGTGGCCACACATGAGACAAAAAACTAACTTAAATAACATTGGCTACTTATGTAGCTGCCTTAAAAAAACGGGCACGCACTGAGAGACGGAAATAGTATAGCTTTATCCTTTTCTGTTACTTATAATAACTCAATACTTTATCCCTTTCTTGTGGAAATGAAATGGCGCTACCCACCGTCTATACTTTTCTTTGTCTAAGTTCTAACCGTTGTCTAGAAGTTTCATGTGCTATAATAGGTACAACATACATCACATTCACAGATTGTTTGAAATCTTGAGTGACATAATTAAATTCCTGTCTTTAACTCTAAGGGAATTTTGTTTTCATATTCATTATCTGACCGCGAAGTAAACAAGAAAAAAATTAAATAACAGTGAGAAGGTCCTTCACCATAAAAAAAACATGTAGCATGTTTTGTACCTACCTACTTAAATTTCACGTTGAGACGTAGGTAATTAAATTATACATTCCATACACACCGTGTTCTTCTCGTTATCCATAAACTTTGTCAAACGCTTCTATAGCTTCTACAAATTAAATCTAACACAGGAAGTTGTATTTAAAAAGGCTTCGTTACAAAGATATTTGTAATTACATTTAATGTTTAATTGAGCTATGCAGTAAGTTTGACAAACTTCGCTCTTTCATATGATTGGGGTATCATATGAAAGAGCGCAGTTTGCACATTCTCAAACACTTTTTCTTTTTTTAGGCCGCTTAGTTTTCGACTTTTGATAAAAATGTAAAAAATAGCGTTCTAGTAAGCCTACTTCGAATTTTTCAGACACCCTTTCAGTCCGATGCAAAAAAAAAGACTTATTTGTAAAATAGTTGGGCAAACATCATCTAAAACTATTCTAAATTACAAGTTGATAGCATTAGCAGTTCTTGAGATATCCAGCTGTGACAGACGGACAGACAGACAGACTGAGTCGCACCATAAGGGTTCCTTTTTAACATTTTGGTACGGAACCCTAATAAGAATTCATTAATGTGTTCATAATGAAAAATGCTTAGGTATTTCCATGGTCTGAACATCTGGTCGAAGTTTATGTATATCGTCCGGAACACTGTGTAGGTAGCTATAACGCAAGCTGCTTCAAAAAGACAAAATTTAATGGAAACTTTATTTAAATATTATAAATGGGTAACCCCGCGTCTTAAAAGCGATCATCCGTCGCGCGAATACGCCGAACACGACGATCGCTTTTGGTTAGAACGCGGCCTAAAGTTAATAGGTAGGTACTAATACTAGAACCGAACTTTATCTTCGTGGATATATCCATAAACCTAACCTAATAGGTTGAAACGACGGAGTGATAGGATTGTAAAATTCCGTCACTATTTTATTTCATTGCTCAATCACTGTAAAACTGCTTCTTATTCGAAACATATACATATAGGTAGGTATTACACTTGTTACATAAGTACCTAGTAGATATAGATAAGCTAGATAATCTGTGTGTATTCCTAATGTTTCGATTTTAAGTAGGTGTCTATGTAAGTAATGGACCTATATAAACTATTTGTGTCGTTCATTTTAGAGTGATGAGTGTGACACACCAAAGCCCAACCTTTAGCTTAGCGGGCTTAGCCGCTGGGCTCATTTTACACAAAAGTTGACCGACCTGCAACGTTCTGCAACGTGAAGCCTTAGCTAAGGCTAAGTGCGCACTGCGATACGATTTTTTAAAACGATTAGTTACTAGTGTCCGCGCTCTGCGGTAAATAATCGCTTGAAAAATTATATTAGCGTTCGCGATTTTATTTCGCATGAACATGCGATTCAAAAAATGAACATCGCAGTGCGCGTGTAGCCTAACCTGGCTTTGGTGTGTAGACACCTTAAGTAATCAATGTGCTTTTAGAGCATAATTGTTAGCTATACAGGGTTATTGGTAAAACATTAACAACCTCTTAAGAGGTCATTGTATGTACCTACTCATCATTGTGAACAACTTTTGCTATTAGACCAAACCTGAAATCGCGAAAAAAAAATCTGCTGTTCCCTACATTAATGTTCGTATAACTCGTCAAAATGTAGGGAACAGCTGATTTTTAGGTTCGGTCCCATAGTAAAAGTTGTTCATAATGATGAGTACAATGACCTATTAAGAGAGGTTGATAATGTTTTACCAATAAACCTGTATATAAACCTAAATAGGCATTGTTCTGTAGAATTGTGTATTTGTGTCATGTGCGTTACATTATTTTCATAAGTCTTTAGGGCCCGTATTCTATTACTTATATAATACCTATAGGACCTATTTAAAACAAGATTTAGGTATACGTACTTAAATCGATTAAAATAAAATTTGAACGAACTATCTGAAGATAGTGCGTTCAGACTGTGTGGCTGATGATTAGATTCAGGGAAATTAATTGTTGGGCAAATTGACATCCTACGTCAATTTGTCGAGTTATAGCTATTTCATACAACTGTCAAAAAATGATAGTTAAGATTTCAATATACGGACAATTTAAGTGGGTTGTCAATCATTTATTTCCCTGACTTTATCGATCTATCTGGTCGGTAACAAAAATATAAAAAGCGCACTACACACCAAAGCCTATGCATATGTTGGCAACATTTTGCCGGCTTCAGTCATTGCAAGTCGTAAAACTTTGCCGGCGGCATGTCGGCGGCGGCTCGACATCAGAAAAGTCGCAAAAACAAAAATACTAGCACGTCACAGCTCAAATGTCGCCGGCAAGCCCCGCCGACGCGGGCAACACGCGCGCGCGAAGGTTGCCGACATGCTTCTTTCAACATAAGCCGGTTGTGTCGGCGGGTCGGCGGCTTTGGTGTGTAGTGCGCTTAATCACCGACACTTGCAAACAGCCAGTACGTACAACATACATAACATAACCTATTACTTGCGCCTTGTAGCGTTGATTTCTTGGTTGGATGACAAAAAATAATGTCATAGTTTTGGATGAACTGTCAGTAGCTAGGCCATAGATTTCAAAACAACCAAGTAGGCAAAGAACTCTAAGAACAATCGAAAATGGCGCGGATTTTTAAGGTCCAACGTTCGGTCGAAGAAAGTTCAATAGACTTCCAAATTAAAATTCGTGACTTAAAATAATTTATCTTTTAACCATTGACATATATATTACTAGCGTAAGGACCGGGCTAACGGCGCGCGGCGGCGGCGCGACTAAATGGCACCAACGCGCTGGCCCTAAAATGACGGTTTTAGGGCCAACGCGACTCAGTTGACAGTGGTGCGCGTGCGCGCGAACTTCGAACGAAGAACTTCTATGTAAAATGTTCAGACGGGCGTATCCTTACTTTTGAAATCATTGCTTTTAACCGATTGGTGACGTCATACTTGTAGAATACGGGTC
Source organism: Oligia latruncula (assembly GCA_948474745.1). Taxonomy (NCBI): domain Eukaryota; kingdom Metazoa; phylum Arthropoda; class Insecta; order Lepidoptera; family Noctuidae; genus Oligia; species Oligia latruncula. The sequence continues at coordinate 10,933,333 of OX419688.1, forward strand.
GAATGCTTAAGAACGTTTGAGACATTCTTGAGTATTTCTGTCGCTATTATTAATAGGAACACATTAAAGTGATAGGCTCAGTCAGTATGAAGAACTTAGAAAAGTTGTTTAAAATTCGGCCGTCATTTTAATTTTTTAAGAAAACCAAATATCTGTGATAATGCGGAATGCCCCATACATAAAAGAGTTAGTATCTACGCAATAAAGGAGTTAATTTTATTTTTCTGAAAGGCTGACGCAATTGGTTCGTATTATATTGATACATTACTACCTACTGCATGTTTTGTATAGATTGTACCTAACTATCGCTACATAGGTGGTGTAATTGTTATTATATTTAGACTAGCTGCTACCTGCAACGTTGTTCGTTAACAAAATTGATATAAGTAGGTACCTACCCTTTGACCTGTTCAGGGGTTGTTACAAAAACCCTTTCTTAAAAGGTCTGTCAGTCAGTCATATTTCAGTCTATCAAAAAGTACTCTGTGCATGGAACTGTTTATTTTTATAACCCTTTGGTTTTGACGTCCGATCTAAGATATTACTAGATTATCTACTGTGATATACTTAATATTTATGAAAACGATTTGCGTTAGCCAATAGTTCAATAAGCAAAATTAATACTACCTATGGTAATAGGTAATACGGGCTGGTGTCCGCAACTCCACGTCAATGCGGGTATTTTGCGTACTGTATTATATATACCTATATATATATGGTATTAATAGTAGGTACTTACCTATTGTTTTTCAATTATTCAAATGTTCATTTATTAAAAGCACTCCAGTGAGACTCCAGTGTAAGACGATAAAAATGCTCGGTTCAGAAGACCTTTAAATTTTATTATTGTGACTAGGCAAATGTATAACAACAGGTTTAGTTACCAGTCGGCTGCCAGTGCTAGAAGCTGGACGCAAGATATCGCTAGAGATGCGAAGTAAAATACTGAAAAGATTGCGAATGGCAACCTGCTGATAAGTTCATTGATGGTTCATTGTACCTACATAATTCAGTTTATACATTATTTTTATTTATTTAAGCGGCAAAAAGCCATTGTGTAAAGGATCCTGTATCTAACAGTACTTTTAAAAAGGATTAAGTATCAATAAAAAAAATTAAACTGTTAATAATTTCATTTTATTTATTTTGGAATAAAATAATATAACCTAAAATATCGGCATATAAGTTACCTATGTCTTATTACACGTCTTTTCATTTTTAGTAGGTAGGTAGGTATTTTATACATAGGTACATAAATATATTTTGAATCGGCTTAGTAACAGCTTTACATTTAGATATAGCATAGGAACATGTAATTTATGGACGTAACTTAAAATAAAACATAGTACCAAGGACATGTTTTACATGGAAACAAGTGGATTTTAAATATCTACAAACTGCAATCTTGTCTTGATAATTATTGTGTTTTTATTACATTAGGTAATTCTACAACGTGTTTTTTTTTATATCCCAAACCTCTAGTGGGCTCATTGTACTCATCATTATGAACAACTTTTACTATGGACCAAACCTGAAATCGCGAAACAAAATCAGCTGTTCCCTACATTTATGCGCAAAACTCGTCAAAATGCATGATTTTTGGTTTGGTCCCATACTAAAACTTGTTCATTATGATGAGTAGAATGACCCCCTAGAGTTATGGGATATAAAAAAAACACTTTGTATAGTATTCAAAAGGCAAATGTGAAAACTTAAAAAACCCTGCAGTTTTTAACCATATATCCTAAGTACTTGAAATTCCATCATTAATAGATTTGATTGTGATCTCCGAACTGCTGTCACTATACCTAGCTTATTGTAAAGTCTGCGCAAATCCTCATTTCCATTTGATGTTATTTCTATTTAAACGAATCCTCCCAACTGTGGAAAAATCAATATTTGATTTATAACAATAGAAATTCAATTGTGTCTCATTACCCACAGTTGAGCTAGTAGCTACCAACTTTGCTCTAACTAGTGCAAATAAAGTTGATTGTAGCTACCTACTATCGAAGGAGTCACAACAATGTCTGAAGTTGTATCGCAAACTGAACTTGATTTGGATGTTTTAAAGTACCTAGTTAAATAAATTCTCTTGAATTGTGTCATTTAGGTTGGAACAATAAAAATCCTCATATTAGGTACCTATCCAGTTTTACTATTTCATTTAGACATCAATTTTCCAAAGTTTTCTAGAAGTTACAGAACCTTACAATGATAATATTATTTTGCGAAATATAAGTACTTACGTTTAGTCAATTTGACTCAAAATTATGATATGCAAATGCATAAGTAACTGCTAACAAGTATTAAAATCAATGATCGACAAGTGTTTCTATTTTAAATTATAGTACCTATTCAAAGACAAGTGTGTGGAAATATATTATGTTGAATTCAAATAATTGATTCTATTTTTCGACAACCTTGACTTCGTCGGTATGTGCGGCGCGTGGCGGTTCTTCCGCGGTGACTTGACACCGTAACATGCATTTTTGACACAACCGTGGACCATTCCATACAATTCAGTGCGATGCTAACATCGTTCTGACGCGTGTCTTTCGATTGCATAATCGGGGGAGAACCGCCTTACCGCTTTCAATGTACATAAGCCGGTAATGTGCAAAAATAACTGGACAACCCCGATTCAGAACCTTACGCTCAACTTATTTCACATTCTGTTCGATACCGTACTTGAAAATAACTTGTTGTAGGTAATATTTTAACTGTTATCGCTGAAAATTGTTTTATTACGCTAACAGCATGTCAGGCTTTGATCAATCTTTCCTGACAATGAAAGAGGCAAGCTTTCATTTATGAAATAGGTATTCTGTTATTTGATTACACTTTCGGTTACATTGTACTTAATAATCTGCACCCGAGCAAACAAAATCTACAGTATAACCGAGCGTACCAGGTGTGCACACTAACGGTTTCTTCACCTTTACGATAACAGATAATAAATAAATAATAAATAAATAATAAATTTTATTTTTCAGAAAAAACACATCTAAAGTTCACAAAAACAATTTGCCAACTAAAATGAACATTAAAGAAAAAAGTGTATCGTTGGTGCCTGTACTAATGAATGAGAATCATTGTATCACAGAGATGGAATCTTAATTCGTAAAAAGTGCAACTTATTTCATCAATGGACATGTCAAATAGGTACGGTGCTAGGATATTTTAGCAAAACGTTGTATTCATACGTTTGCCTCATATTATAATAGCCTCTCGATTTCTATTAAATTACTCAAATAAGAGTTTTTTTTTAAATAGCTCTATGGTGAAACAATACAATACTGATCTTCCAATAATGAAAGTCATGTGGAGGGAACGTACCACAAATATACAAGTTACCAAATAAATGAGACTTTTTAATAAATTATTTTATTTAACTTTAAGTACATAATATATTATGTAAATACCGCAAACTGTACCTTCCTGTTATAGCGAGTAATTTGTATCAAGTCAGTTAAAAATCAGCATTAGGTACAATGAAATATAATACTTAAAGCTCACGGCATTTTTGTACCGTTTTACAACATTTAAAAAGGAGTTTTTAAAATTCCTATGGGTTTGTAGGTACAGGTACGCCCGATCACTATTTACAAAATTTCTGAGACAGATTATTGCTTTGTGACGGATTATTTTAATGTAACATCTCAAGCTCTACTGTTTTATGCATATTTTATTGATAACACTTTACATCGGGTTATACACGTAAGGCTACTGTCTAATTTCGAACAGGGAGGGGTGGGTGTGCAGCACAGATACACTTCTAAGGACAAAACATCCGGAACCGCAGATGAATTAACTTCTGTCAGTGGTGGAAGAGCGGCGCACGTTGTTACGCTGCGGGATCACGAACTCGGCGTGGCGCGGCGATGTGAATGGGTTCGTGGACGCGAACGGCGCCGACACCGAGCCCTGCCGCTGTGGCGGGCCCCGCCGCGCCCCGCCAGCCCCGCCCGCCGCGCCCGCGCCTCTGCGACAAGCGTCACCGTGGTCAGCTTCGCCACCTCTGGGGCCGGACAAATGTCTCCTAATACTTTACGGCACATCGCGGCGTCCCGGACGACGAGACAGTTCGCGCAACGAGACTCGACGCCGGGAAGTCGCTCACCTCGGTGCGGCGCCGACGTCCGCGGCCGCCGACAGCTGGCGCGGCGGCAGGGCCGGCGGGGGGCCCGCGGGCCGCGCGCCTGTCGTGCCGGGCCGCGGCGGGATCTGCGGAAACAGAAAGCGTCAGTGAGTGCCGCCTATGACGAGTTCGGTAGCGGAGGCGAGTTGCAGTGTACACTCACTGTTGGGGGGTCGGGCGGGCGCGCCGGCGCGGCGTGCGAGTGCGCGCGCGCCAGGCGCTGGTGCGGCGCGGGCGCGGCGGGCGGCACGGCGGGCGGCGGCGGCCGGCGCGGCGGCAGACTGTCCGAGCGCGTGGGCCGCTCGCTACCCGCACGCTCGGCTCCAGCCCGCTCGCTCCCAGCTCGCTCGGCAGCGGGAGTGCCAGCAGCAGGTGTGCTGGTGTGTCCGCCTCTGACTTGCTGCCGCTCTGCCATTTCTCTTAAATCGCTGGGCTCTGCCTTTCCGGCCGGGGACCTCATCTCACCAGTTCGTCTCACGGGTGAGCGTTTATCCTTCTGTTGGATGGTCAGGAATGTATAGATATTGAATGATCGTTTATTAAACAAAATACAATTTTGTTGATGGTTGAATTTGTTACTAATTAATAAAATACAATGTACTATCATTACTCCGCGCGCGTATCGTATTTTGATCACCATACGATCTAATGCAGATCTCCTTTATTTTGCGGGCTACCTGACGCTTAGTATCCTGGTTTACAGGTCTAGAGCATATTTATATGGTTAAATATGATACTAGCTGCGCCCCGCGGTTACACCCGCGTAAATGTCGATCCCGTGGGAATATCGGGATAAAAAGTAGGTAGCTTGAATGTTAATCCAGGGTGTCAGCCCTCCATACAATTTTTTATTAAAATTGGTCCAGCCGTTTGAGCGTGAAGAAGTAACAAACATATAAAGACACACTCACACTCATAAACTTTCGCCTTTTTAATATTAGTGTGATTGTTTGTAGTACTCTGAACTAACGCCGCCATCTTGTTTTTGAATACATTTTAAGTGACATTTTACAAAACAACCTTTAAAAAAAATAATAGGCTATATAGTACCCGCGAAACTAGTTGGCCGCGCCTTAGGTATGTGAGCGGTGGGACGGAGGGGCGGGGGCGCATTACTCAGTATGTGCGTTGCAACCCGCCGCCTCACTTCTGTCCCCCACCTCAGCGGCCAACTAGTTCCGCGCGGACTATAGTTGACAGTTTTCGAGAAACCATTTATGTATTAATGTTCCTTGTGGTTTCTTTACCTCAAAGTATGAATATTTTTGGGGGGTAAGGCAAACTTACCATCTCAGTACAAGTCAAACTAATCTGCTGAATAACAAGCGAGGCTCTGACAACCGACAAATGGCGGTATAACATTTCTAAATAAAACGTCGCTGCTAAATGGCGCAGACTAGTGACGGCCGTCACCATTGCGAGAAGCTGTGAATTACGTTCGCCAACCCGCATGCCCAGGGTGGCGATTATGGGCAAACCCTCAAATGGCAAGCCAAAATCAACCACGGCCCCCCAGTACCCGGCCTCTTTTGTATTCCTGATTTTGGGGGCGGTCACGGTAACGGCAAGGTAGGGGGTGCGAAGAATCCCCAGGTTACGAATGGCCACCAAACCTAACTGACCTTGGTGACGTATATCGGACGCACGCTATTGCGCGACGAACACCTAGTGCAGCTAGAAGAGCTCGGAATATACCGTGGCACATTCTTGGCTTGAGTGAAGTCTGAAGAGAGGGGGAGGACACAATAATTCTTGAATCAGGCCGCCTTTTCTATATTCGAGAGTGAGACCAGTTATCCCAAGGCGGAGTCGGGTTCCTGGTAAACAAATCCCTTTATGACAGCGTTGTAGAAGCCTCTAGTGTCTCGAACAGGGTAGCGTATCTCGTAGTAAAGCTAAACATATTGGCTGAATCCCTGCATGAGTTGCAGCAGATGCTGGACGGATGATTGATTCTTCTATAAGTATTGGCGTCTCCGGATGCAATTGGGCAAAACCCAGGTTATGTTCAACAGACACGTCACTGCCGGGACTGATTGCTGTCAATGGCGGTGCTCTCGTGGTTGTTCGAGAATAAAACCTCGAGCAAACTCTGCAATTTGGTAAGAACTCAACTGGGTTGGACAGCGTTTCAGAAGCTTCGTCGAGTATTCCGCAGAGCCTAAAGACCCAATCAGTGCGTCCTGCCCGTTATGACTTACGCAGCCGAATCGTGCACCCTCACGGTACGGCTGGTCCATAAATTCAACGTCGCTCAGCAAGCTATGCTTGGAATCTCTCTGAGGGATAGAATCCGGAACGAGGTGATCCGCTAGAGAACCAAAGTTGACATAGCTCACAGAATAAGCAAGCTGAAGTGACAATGGACCGGCCATATTAGCCGTAGAACCGATGACCGTTGGGGTAGACCGTGGTAGACGTGTTCTCGACTGGAGACCGCGAATCGGAAACGTAAGGTGGGACGCCCTCAGGCTAGGTGCAGCGACGATCTTCGCAGGGTGGCTGGTAGCAGCTGGATGAGAGTTGTCGAGAATCGAACTGAATAGCGTGCAATTGGAGAGGCCTATGTCCAGCAGTGGACTGATGTAGGCTGACGATGATGATGATGAATATTTCAGCGAAATATTAAAAATCTAAGTTTAGATCAAAGTTTTCATTTTTTTAACGTAATTTAATTTTGATTGTCAAAACGGACCATTTTGTCAAGGCGGCTCGAATGACAGGACAGTGTGTGACAGTGTGTTTTTTTAACAGTGTTGCTCGCACACGAACTTTATTTATTTCTTCTTTCGGAATATCTACCTAAATAGTGGCCGCTTATCCGTTTTAGTGATTATAATAAAAGTAAACAATGTAAAACTACCGTTTATAATAATATTAACGTATAATCTTGTGGATTTTCTGCATTTTTTTCATTTTTCTACATTTTCATTCTAAAGTAAAAGAAATAACCAAACGAACGATGAGGGCGCCACAGCGCGGTCGGCGCCTTCTTAACCGATTCATTGCCACCTTCATTTTCGTGAACATTTCAGCCAGGCCCCATTCATTGGTCGGTGGCTCACCATTTGAGTCATCGGCCTCCCTGAAGGATGACTCAACTGATGAGTCATTGGCTCCTTGTAATGATTTAATGCTTTTCGCCATCATTCGAGCCAGTCTGACAACCAGAAACGTGTTACTGTGTTCTCCTATTCGAATTTGTGGATATTAAAAGTGAATATGGCGTTTCAAGGTAGTATTTTTTGATTTTAATGAAATATTGCAGAGGTAGTAAACATTTTAGTAACCTTACCTACATGTGTTCAATCATTATTTATTATTGTAATATTATTTGTAGATAATCAGGACTACGACGATTTTACTGAATGTAGCCAGGCAATGTTTACTGATTTCCATGATCAACAAAATGAAGATAAGGAAAATCAAGGTTTTCCAAGCTGTAGTCAATCGATTTTACAAAAAAGTATACCAAAGAAGCGTCCATTCACTGAATCTCGTAATTGTTGCAATGTAGTTTCTAACAACAGTTCAGATACTAGCATTGAAGAAATTTTGGACTCTGATGAAGACGAAGATATTAAAAGAAAAAAAAATAGTTTTCATATGAATGAAAATAAAATGAATAATGAGGTCTCTATAGAAAAAAAAACAGAACATGTTTGCTGTGCAGCAAAAAAATATTTTAATGCATTATTCTCTAAGGATTTGACAGCAGAATTGAATACACAAGATGAGTTGCCTCCAATTTATGCTCAGTTTGAGCATGATTTAGGCATAATGCTTGCTTTTAGGTTGAGAAATGTACCAGCAGACAAACGTTTAGAGTGTTATGAGAAACTAATTAATACTGTTAGACAATATGAAGGGAAAGAATAAAGAAAGATATTAAATATATTTTGCGTCATTTGTTAGGCTGTTTGTAATATAATCTTATTAGAGAAATACCTGTATAAAAATATACAGATAGTATGTATAAAAATCGAAGTAGATAGATTTAACTTCACCCATGTGCACATAACATTTCGGCCCATAACGTGTCGGCACACGTTTGACTCAACTATTGAGTCATTGGCCATGAATCGGCCACCTCGGCTATCGGCTAACAAAAGGTTTATGACACCTGACTATTAAAAATATTCTGTAAAATGAAGGGCCAGGTCTGATATTCACGGAAATGTTTAATGAGATCTGAAAAATGGTAGTTTAAGTGATATTTTTTTTTTAATATCCGTTTTTATACAATTTTGGTTTGACTCACCAATTGAGCCATCGGCCTTCCTAAAGGTTTTTTAATGACTCAACTGTTGAGTCATTGGCCATGAATCGGTTAATTAAAAACGTTTTAAATATATTAAAAAAAATATTCAAAGCAGACAAGTATAATTGTGTAAATGTTTACTTTGACAGTCGTAGGCAATATCCATTTCCAAATATTTTATGTGCCTATACAAAATATGACTAAATACTACTAATTTAGTAGATGAATAATGAACACGGCCACATTGTGCGAGAGGGACACACTACCAACCATGCACCAGTGTTGTTCCTTTTATTATCATTCTTCTAGTAGGTACGTCTAATTATTAATGTAAAAGAACTTTGTCAGACTCATAAAGGTTTTTAGTTTGAAACACAGTCGTCTGCAAGAACTGACGTGCGCATTCAGTTTTATTCGCGTTCAATATCACGTGACCAATGTACACAATTATTTCTCAAAAATATTAAGTAAGTAATCTAAAATCATTCACAAAATTATGTTGATTTTTTATAATTTTAGCTCACGACCATTTTACAATACAAAATTCTAGTATTTTCTCACTGTCCATTAGCCTATTACTTAAATGTTTACCAGCAGCACACCCTTGTGTATTTCGAGCGCCAAAAGATCCTTGTAGCAGTGTAGCAACCGACCTGTGGACTGGTCCTGCGCGCGTCGGCGTGCGCGCCGGGCGACAGCGCGTCGTGCGGCGCGGGCGGCACGCGCGCGGCCTGCTCGAGTATCGCCTTCTTCTGTTCGTGGCCCGCCGCGAAGTAAGAGAATACACAAAGCACTGCGTAGCATATCTGGTCCGCCTGAAATTTCATACAATAACAATCATATTGTATGTACAGACGCCACAGCACATCAAGCTACTACAATTTGTCAAATTTATTTAATCGATTTTCAACTTTATCACTACAGCATAAGGTTCAAGGTTGATTGGGAATATTTGGCAGTTTCGGGTAGCTTGATGTGCTGGTGTCTGTACAAATGATGGAAATCTTTGTTGAATTACTCTGACCGTCTGTGAACGAAATTCATCAATATGTAGCTAGTTTAAAAAACGTGTTCAAAACTCATTGATCGTTATGAAAAGGAGGATCCAATGTCGATTATTTTGACATTTTAATAATTGTAAATTATAGCCTTATAATAATTCTACAAATCCTTCCATGCATGTTTGTAACAAGCTTGCAATCTCGAAATGTTTTTTTTTTCTATAACGATTTCGAGATTTTGCGCTAGGAATTAAAATTTGCTGATGATACCTGTTACTTAATGGTTAGCAGAAAATGTCTAGATGACAGTAAAGATGTTACAATGTAAATGTGCTAGGTTATAAGATAACAGCAAATGCAGTGATATGAGTTATGTAGGTACATTCAGCAAAAGACAAGTCACCTGCGAAGATATCTTTGCACTACGTAGGCGAAGACTTTGTTCTTGACTACCGAGCACAAATACAGCATGTTTTAAAAAAATACTTGTAGTTAGCTGCTTGTAAACTTGTTTATTTTGTTGGCTGTACATACACAATAAGCATTATAATATTCGCAAATGACGCTTACGTATAAAACGTAATAAAACAAATAAAAACAAAACACGTGCAGTTGGTACGTACACTGACTAGGAAGGATATGAGCTAAGAAACGCAAGGTGTATAATTCAATTGATGTCCACCCGTCTCGACAAAGTAACGGGAAAGCCACAAGGAGAAGTAACGGTGAAGATCAAGCACTACTTTTTCTGCCTACAACATAAATGAAACACGTACATACATAAAGAGTCACATCAAAATGAAAATAAACAAAAACTAAACAAACAAATAAAAAATAGATTGCAAATATTTTATTTACCATTACAGATTTATATTTCCTTTGTATAATCTGTCTTGTTTTTGGATCTGAAACGTAAAATATTGTCAATTAAAACTTTTTACTAAGCAGGATGTTCAGACGCGTTTAAGGGTACACAAGTCGGGGCACGAACTAGTTGGTGGGCGGGGTTAAAATGCATGCTATCTCAACCGACATCACGTGCGAAACGGATAGACACTGTGATGAGCAGTAAAGACGCTGGTGCGCGTACACATACACACTGCTGTGATTGATTACACTGATTTACAACGAAAACGAGCGCGCAAAATTTTTTGTACAGACCTTTGGGAATATGGATATCATGAAAAATCTATTGAATGTATCTGTTCAAAATAACATTATTTGCATTTTTGAACAACTAATCTATCCCTGTATGGTAACTATTTTGCAATTTTCTTTCTTCTTATGGTATTTATTTCCAAAATTAGTGTTGAAATATGGGATTTTTGACGCTCATAACTTTCAAATATATGTTTTTTTTTACTTTTTTGTTTCCATATAGGGCTAGATAATTATAAGACAAATTGGTATAATTTTTTATTTTGAACGTACATCATCAAACAGTGGAGTAATCGCCTAACTACGTTTGTATGGAAGTATGACCGACTTGTGTACCCTTAAGAAGGCTTGATTAGAACTGCATCCAACTTGTTATTTTTAGGATCTAAATTAAGTTTTATATTTTAAAACTTACTAAATTCTTCTAAAACGAAGATACCGCCATTCTGCGTGAAGCACTTCCTAATGTGATCCAGCCGCACGAAAAACTGTAACACAGAAAAGTTCAGTGGTCATTTTAAGAAGGGATTATGAAATGTATACTAGAAACTAAATAACAGTTGTAACAGACGTGCGCACATCTATGTAGCGTAGGCTGAGGGTAGACAAGACCAACATAACGTCATGTACGCCGCGCAAAGAAAGTCGTGTGATGCCGACTCGGGAGCGTATTATTGACACATGACACATGGTAATTTCATTCGTAACACGAGTTAGTTAAAAACTAGCGGAAAAGAGAATGTACACAGCGACTACAAAACAATCCCACATTAGCTATTTTTGTTGCTTAGTAGCAACAGAAGAAAATATGAGGTTCTGTGTCCAACGCGAATTTTGTAGATTTAAGTTAACCGTATAATAGGTAAGCGAGTCTTTGCGTGGCGTTAATAATGCTTCATTATCTACTCTCTTATGGCTACAGACCTATAAATAACTAAATAGTATTTACTTTTTAACCGGCTTCAAAAAGAAGGAGGTTGTAAAAAAATAGCATAACTTAATTAAATAACAATCGTAAGGGAAAATTAAGTTAAACCAAAAATATTTTTAATATTGATATGGTCACTATAAATCTCTGAAAGATCATGTGAAAGTACCGTATGTTGAAGTTCGCTAGAAGTTAAAGAATCGATTGAGTTTGATAATAGTAACTCATGATTTTTGTCCGCAATACGATTTGTCTCTAGACGAAAATTCACATCGCTTTCATAAAATAGGACATCATTCTTTTTTATATTCGCGCAAACATAATTATGAATATGCATATAAAATTGTCGGTATAATAACAATAGGTAATATTTACAAATCTAGTAAACACTACATTAAACTAAATACATGCATCGGGAATAATAAACACTTATCTACAATGCTTACAAGCGTAATATCTACACATCGATTAAATAAAATTGCATATTTTATTTCCTTTGGAGTTGAATCGTTAGCCTGCTCAATATGGCTACTATATTTGTATACTTAGAGCTAAAACTTATCGGTTTTAGTGCCGCTTCTCTTTCCCCACTCAAGTTCCTGTATCGTAGTTTGCAAGCTTCCCTTAAAGCAAACACGCAGTTGATATTTATTTTTGACAATTTTAACAAAATGTGTATCTCCAAAGAAAAAAAAAAGACATGCGCACTACATACATGCGATACGAGGATTGGAGCCCAATACAGTAACGGCAAAAATAACCCGCCTTTATCTACCTCAGTTAATGTATCGTTTATCGAGCGCAAAAACTAAACGCATGCCAATTCACTGTCTTCTTCAATTTCTTAATATATACTAAATTGTCCCCAGTCAGGTCCCATTCTGAAAACCATAAGTACCAGATTGCTTTTACAAGACGGTTTAGTAACATCGGAATTAAAGTGGCAATATTTAGTTTTTGCAGTTGAGACATCGAGCAAAGAGCGAGGGTGAGGAGTTCGGCAGGGCGGGAGTGCAGTGTGCGAGGTCAGATGCGGTGCGGGGGCGGTGCGGGTGCGGGGGGGCCGCGCGGCACCCGGGCCGCACCGGAACTTGTGAGATGGCGAATGCTCTACGACTGACCTCGTGACTCGCGTCCGGTAAGCTTTAGCGCTGACGGACGCTCGCTATGGTTCCGGGTGATAGGGGACGAACGAACTAAATCTCGGCACAAAGTGCGAGAGCGAAAGATCGAGGCCGCTCGCCGGACGATCCACGATACGAATGCAAGCTGTCGGGTGCGTTAATATAAACAGATAATAAACAAAGGGCGTCTATGTGCATGCACGACTGCGCGCATCGGCGCTCGCCGCACTCGGGAGAACTAATACAACGCTAACAACGGCTAAAAACAATCTGTAAGCCTCAAAACTACAAGTAAAGCCCTACGACCTCGAACGATCATCGCTAGATGCGATTCTCACGGTGACCGTGACTAATTCTTAAAGGTCATAAAGGTCGTGTCGATCATCGTAAGAGCCAGCCATTACTATGAATGAACCACTGTGTACCTCGAAATCCTTTTGCGCAGCGGCGCGTGTTCGGCGAGTCCGGAAAGAGTAGAACAGACAAAAAGATGAAATTAGTTGAGGGCGGCCGAGCGCGTGTCAAGGACCATCTCAAAAGTTCCTAGCGAGAGCACAGCGGCGCCCACGCACTCCAGCGATGTACGGGTGTTGCAGACAAATAGCACATGCACAAGTCGTATGGAGTATAAGAACGTATATCAGATGGACAACGGTCAGTCTTAAATGTAAAAAAATAATCTAAACTATTACATCGAATAGTAGATAAGGATATTTAAGGGCAAAAATACTGGGTCTTAATTAGACCTAAGCTTTGTCGACAATAATACGGAATTAGTAAATGCAAAATCACCTGAATTTCAAACAAAATATATAAGTAAGATAAATATTATATGAATATAGTATGAAAAAAAAATATCAGAGAAAAAATTGAAGAGAAATCCAAATAGGAAAGTTTGAGTGGTCCTTGCGTCCGGATAAGTTTTATGAGGATGAGAATTTTAAAACTAGGCATATATTTATGTGGGGCATCGACTGAAAAATGATGACTAAAACTTTTTAACGATTCTTAATAAATATATCTATAAATTCTTCTGTGCCTGTTTAATAAATAGAAGGTATACTTGTCTTGTTGGATAGATAAGCTTCATAATACGGTACGATAATAACAACGCGCTAACGGCACCGATACAATATTGATACAATGAAGCAATGGCAGCGCGGACGCTGTTGTTGTATATAGACTGTCGTACAGCGCGAGTGTACAACACTCTATACGAATGTTTCACTCACTTGTATCGAGACTTTTCCCAAATCAAGCATAAACACTGACAGATATCTTACCTGGACAAACGATTCATGATAATACCAAAACTTGTCACATCTACTCCGACTTGTAGGATTTTGGTACATCGTTTTGATAACTTATCATAATTATAAATAACATAAATAAGCTGACAAAAAGAGACGAACACACAAACGAAACGTAGGGACGTACCTTGCTGTGGTGGAACAGAAGTCCGACGCCTTCCATGCACACCTTTGGAGTTAAAGATGTGTTGTTAAAACAGTGAACAAAATCATCATCAGTCATTAGTGATCATATTGAAGCTTTGTACTAGATGTGCCACGGCTCAGTATATGATTCCTAATTTATGGTACGCTTCATTAAAAATAAAGTTCAATGCGAAATAATTGTAGGTATTTATTTTATTTATATTAGTTTAGAGACAAAAAAAAACCGTCCAAATCAAATCATACTACAACCCTATTAATACTGTTTAAAAGCATCTCTTGAGGTTTGTTAAAAGTACCTTTTCTTCATAAGAGCACAAGGCTTTACAGAGTAATAATAAGAGTACACTGCTACAAGGATATTTTGGCGCATGAATGACGTTGACAGGGCTGCAGGGGTGTGCTGTTGGTAAACATTTGTGACATTGTTATAAGACATGATACTAGAAATGTATTCAAAAAACAACATGGCGACGTTAGTTCTGATTGTGGCCACGCGTCAAAATAACCTTGTAGCGTTTGAATGTTATAAGTAGTGTTTGAATGTTGGTATCTATGGAAGTACTTCACCTGTATAAGCCCTCCCTCCCCGGTGGCGCAGTCCTGTATGGGGAACTCCCCACCCAGCTCGGCCGCGTCTTGTCGCCGACCGCTCTTCTCCATCGCTTCTTTGATGCTGTAGTACAGCGCTTTGCACTGCAACCGTTAATACAAAGCTTTTAACAATCTAAATTCTCCTCGTGTAGCGATGAGAAGTTTGTAAAAGGTAATCTCTGAAAATACTGATCCTATTACAACAAATATTTCACTGATAGAGAGCTACACTATTTCCGAATGACATAGGGAACTTTTATGAATGATAAAGTGTCTGCTGGCAAGGAAAAATGGAATGCGCCGTTCCCAAGTACAGACTCCAGCACATCAACCTACTACAATCTGTCAAATCTCTTTAATAGATTTTCAACTTTATCACTACAGCATAAGGTTCAAGGTTGATTGGGAAAATTTGTCAGTTTCGGGTAGCTTGATGTGCTGGCGTCTGTACCATGGGGCAAGGGTAGGAAGACGATTGTGACAGAATACTTCTATGTAATTCATAAGATTTTTTGGAACATTAGCCATGGAAAAAACACAAAAATATAAATTAAAACAAATTATACAAAACTCTAAACTGTTACTAAATAATAAGAAAAAGAGGGTTGTATTAATAAACAAATCTCACGAACCTTCTTAGTGTAATATTTATGTAGCTGCGTCTGGCCGCCGTTCTTCCTCCAAAGGCACAGGACTCGTATCTTGGGACTGTACGTCATGTTGACCAGCCGCTCGTACCACCACCTCTCCACGATGGTGCCTGGAATTGATGTAAGTATACATTGTCATTTTACGGGATACACGGCATATATCAGTATTGCTTCTATCTCTCCATGACAGCAAAAGTGAGAGAGAGCTCTGCCAAAACTAGACTGCTGCGCTGCGTGTCGCGGATTCGATTCCCGCACGGAACAAATATTTGTATGACCTACAAGTAGTTTTTCCGGGTCTGGCTGTTTGTGTATGTGAGATTTAAATGTTTGTAAACGCACCCACAATACAGGAGAAATTCCTAGTGTGGGGCAACGTTTAAAAAAAAAAAAAAGAATGACGCTGTGATCCTTTGTAGACTAACTCGGCAGTTAAGGGCGGATGTCACCAATGAAACTGGACGCGATCAGCACGTATAAACCGTGTTCAAGAGCTGTAAGTGTAAATATTTTACTAAAATAATGACTCTGACATTTCTTGGACGAGGTGAAATTTGCCTTAAAGATGTCTATGTGTACAGCGGTTGACTGCAACCGATTTAGATTATTCTAGAAGGAATTATCAAATCACCTTAGATGTGTTTTCAGAAATAACCTCAGCGGCTTCATCACATTGCAACGGGAGCGGTACTGCCACCGTTCTCTAGTGTTAGTCCCTTAGTCCAGGTTCGCACAGGCGCGTTCTTCCGGCGGCGATTTTTTTTTCGCGCACTGGATTTTCAAAGCACTATTAAGCGCCGAGAGTTGAAAATCCAACAGTGTGTTTTTTTGACGCGCTGTGCTGTGCTCTGTTGGATTCTCAATGGCTCGGCTCAACATCGAGTTGAATTACCAGCGCGCAATAAAATCGCCGCGATATTTTTACGTCCGTGCGAAAGTGGGCTTTTAGTCAGCTATCGTGAAGTGGGCAGGGGGAAGCGGGCGGGGTCTGTGTTCGAAAGTACCGTGCTGTAGTCCTAAACTACAGCACGTTATTTAAAACCTACTAATATTATAAATGTGAAAGTTTGTAAAGATTTTTGTTACTCAATCACGTGTAAACCGTTGAACAGATTTGGATGAACATTGGCACATGGATAGATTAACACATAGAATACTTTTTATTCCGATATTCCCACGGGATCGAAACTTACACCGCGGGGCGCTGCTAGTATGAAGCTAGTATGTCATAAATGTTATGTCAATTCCTATGAAATGTGTTATTGGGTTTTCCGATCTGGAATTTCTGTCTGGATTTGTGCACGGTTGATGGCCCGCCCCATATTACAAGGGTCCTAAACATAACTAGCGTAATGTGGGTGTACTACAGGTACAACTCTGCCTAACCTTTCGGGGAATATAGGCGTGATGTTATGTTATACTAGTGTACCTTGCGTGGAGCGCAGGATGAGTCCGTCATCGCGCACCTCCATGAAGCGCAGCTCGCCGGCCGCGTCGCCCTCGTGCACTGTGAACGTGGCGCGGCGGAGCAGGCGCGAGCCCAGCGGCTTCAGTTCTATGTCGTTGCCGTGCTAGATAGAACACCAGGGTTACACGTTATTGCGAACACGAGATGAAAGTGGTTGGCACTCCTCTTAACTGTTGAGGATATCTGAGAGTCTAAAAAGATGCAAACTTACATGAGACTTATTTAAAATATTACACCAAAATCTCGTTGACGGGACCAAATAGAAAAACAAAATCCTTTTAATTTATTTTCAGCGTCTTTCAAAATACTGTCTGTACTTACCAAAGTATGCACGACATCCAGCAGATGGTTGACTTCTTGGCTGTACACCAGTCCGATGTGGCTCTTAGCCAGCAGGCGGCGCACTTTGTTCCTCACAATGTCGGCGTCCACGCACACCAGCACCATGGCAGCCGTCAGGTTGTACAGCGCAGTGGACAGTAACCTGTCCTCTTCATGCTCGAGTCGTTTGCGCTCCGTCTCACTCAGGCACTTGTACCGCTCCATCATCTCGTTGGCGCCCTGGTCCATCCCGATCATATCGCGTTCTTGACTCACCGCGTCAAGGAACGCATCCTCCCAGAACTGCATTTGGTCCCATAGGTTTGATCTTTCTTTGCCTTTAATTGAGAAGGAAAATATTTGTAAGAATTTGTGAATAACGTGGCTAAATTGTAGGAAATGTAATATGGTCCTTCCAGCCGAAACAGGCTCGGATCTCGAAATATTACAGGTGATTGCTTGGTGACAATCAGCCTTTATGTTCTTCTTAGCATGTCTATAGCAATCTAAATGGACTCGGCCCAGAATCACTCATCAGACTGGATCAGCCTTTATGAAAAGTGACTACCGATACCTATACGACGCACATGAACGCGGTGGCGAAGTGACGAGCACGACTCCATAGTCAGTCTAGTCATCTCAATAATAAAAAAAACTCTTTCCTAATGGTTTATATTTGTAGTTTTAGTACAGTCACGAGCACCAATATGTCAACACTTGGCAACTTTAAATTGCGATTTTTTCACGAAATAACGAATGCAACGTTGAAATAGGACACTTTACATATACCTATGGGTTCGAAAATACTATGTTCCTAGGTTCCTACTAATATAAAATTTCATTCAAAAATAAAGGAGAAAATCTTTGAATAAAGCCAAGTGTATACATACTTTTGCTCGTGACTGTACAAGTTTAAAACCAGTTTTTTACCAATTAATCCCTGGTACAGGTACGTGCGCGTGGTGTCCGGCGACGTGATGGGCGAGGTGACGGGCACGCCCACGATGGGCGGCCGGTAGGCGCTCACGGAGGACTTGGACGAGAACACGCTCGCCGCGCGAGGCTTGCTCGCCGCGCCCTGGCCGGGCCCGCCGCGGTTCACCTGTTACAGCACTCACATAGCTTTTAAATGTATACGTAAATATTACGTACGGTTTACGTAGTAGTATACAAATGCCGCGATGAATATCATACATTTATATATAATCAAATGGTCTATTTATATATAAACTTAGTTGAAATGAGCCGTCATTAGTGTCAATTTCTAGCATCAGGTGGAATGACAGCTCACTAGAAGTGAGATTTTAAAAGAATTGATCGGCTGGACTAATAACGTATGTGTTCGGCTATGGCATTTTTTAGCAGACATTGAGCAAGTACATTTACTCTTCATTTGTATACTACTCCGAGATGCCTCGCAGACAAATGATAGTTTCTGAATGAGCTTATACGGTGCGTTCTATTTTCCTCAGAAAAATAAATTCGTAGTTGTGCATTAGACACCGATGGCTTGACAGAATACCAGAAAAAGATATTATTCTAATATATTATTTTAATAATCTTGTTAATCAAAAAGTATATTGAAAGTGAAACAAAAAAATCAAATTCTGCATTAAATAATTTATTATAGACACTTAACATGCATATCTAGTATCTAAATACTGCAGCGATAATAGCCTTTATAACAAATTTTGAGTAAAATATTCCAATTAATTTTCGGGCTATTGTTTGATCGCATAATACAAGCTCGGTAAGCGTCTAAGACGGGTGACTACAAATCGCACTAGGACTTACATTGAGGAACATGACGTCAGTGTCAGATAGGTTGGACTTAAAGGAGGCGCGGTGGTCGTAGATATTGGCTCGGTTGGTGGTGATCGAGCCGCTCTCGTCTGCCGAGCAGTCCGACGAGGGAGGGGCCTGCCACGCACACAAACAACCCGCCTGTACCATGTCTCATCTCACAACACACCAGAGCAACAGCTTGAACCGACCACCCAAATGATATTAAAGAAAATACTAAATAATAACATTTTTCTTTCTTTGAATAAGCACGAGATTTCTTTGAGTAAAAATCTTTACCATTATTATGTTACTTTATAAGAACTGCTTTTGTAATGAAGAAAGAATAAGCTGTTGATCTGGGTTGTCCACCGTTTATCACAAGTGTAGTTACATGAAACATGTTACATTTGTACTTACAACTCCAACTAGCATAATGTTTACTAATAGTTCGTTATACATTACATATTCTACAACATTAATCTTGTACGAGGTATACTTATGTTATAGAAGCATGCGGGATATGACATACCTTCGTCATTTTAATTACTTAAGCCAGTTTTTTACAACAAGAACGTGAAGATAGCTATATAAATGTATTAAATATTGAAATAATTGTAAATGTTTATTATTGTATATGGAGTATTAGTTGAGCTGAAAGAAGAAAATATAGCAATACACCATTGCTCTAAGCGTAGATAAAGTTTAGTGGATACTTTACCAACTTGGTAAGTTAATATATCTTGGAAAGGAATGAAGTCATAATTACAAAAGGGCTTTGCTTGTATAGGGCAGTCTGAAGCGTCTTTGATAACTGCTGTCATGCTCAAGAGCTTATCTTCAATTTACATAGACATTTAGATAGATATAGTTTCCACACACAGTTTAGTTGAGAGCGACAAAACCATGCAACATTTTTGCAACACTTATTATCACATAAAACATCGATGGAACACTTACATCTGAGTCGAAGGATGTTAATTTGCTGAAGAGCAAGTTCCTCTTCTGGTTCAGCATGTCTTTAAACATTTCCGTAGTACTTTGGGCTTCGGATGCCTCCATTTCAGGATAGTTTACTACTGGCACATCTAAAATTTTTGAATGTTACACACAAAATTATGTGGAGGATAGAAGGCCCGAAAAAAAAAACGATGTTTGTAGAGTAAAGATTATTTCACTACAGGACGTTAAAACCCCAAATAATAATGCGAAAATATAACTAACCAGATTGTGAACTCTTCCTAGATGATGGTGACGACGATGGCGTTTCTAAGTCCTGTCGTCCATAGTGGTCCATGAGTGCGGAACCGGCCATGCCGCCATGCTCCAGGCCTGCGATCTCCTTGCTCCAGTAGTGGGTGTGCGCCATCTCTGCTAGTTGGAACACAGAAGCCATGCCACCCAGGCCGAAGTTGGAGTACGTGTGCTCGAGGCCGTGGACCACTGACTGTAGCACCTTCAGCATGCCCTTCCAGACCGGCTTGCTCACGAACTTGAGGGAAGGTTTAGGAACATTTTGAAAAAGCTTTGTACTCTGCATCAATTTTTTTTTTTAATGTCTTGCTTGAAGGTCCATGCGGACATAATAATATTATGCCGGAAGATTAGACTTGGAATTGTTCTAGCAATTACGTCATATCGTGGCTGTAGTAATAATTGTAGGTATTTAAAAAAACTCACCACATCGTCCACTTTGTCGTTGGGTGTGGTCTTTCTGTTGAAGTTCCTGTTAAGTTTGCTGAGGACCATGTTTCTGTAGGACTCGTCCTCCATTAACTTCTTGAGACGGTTCAGCTTCAGCCAGCCTACGCCCTCGCCTTCCAGAACGTGTTGAACTAACTATAATGACATAATATCAAGTGTTTTTAAGTTTCGATCTTACAGATTGATAGAAGAGCCTTACCTCATGTTGGTTAAATGCTTCAAATAAAGGAACAAAAACGTCCTTTTTAAACTGTCGTTTTTTAAAGGAACAACTGTCATCACATCATACAGGCTTCACCTCTCATGCACGAGGTTGTGGGTTCAAAGCCGGGCAATCACCAATGTGACATTTTCAGTTCATAATTATGTACTTTTTGAGTGAATCTTGGACATTACTGACATCGACGAAGGAAAAACATCGTAAGGAAACCTGGACTGGATAGTTAATATTAATTTTAAATCGTCAACCCGTCTTGAGCAAACGTGGTGATCAATGCTCGTGCCTTCTGCATATAAGAGGCCTTCGAACTGCTTTGGGACAGTAATAGGCT
The DNA here is from genome assembly GCA_948474745.1 of Oligia latruncula. Taxonomy (NCBI): domain Eukaryota; kingdom Metazoa; phylum Arthropoda; class Insecta; order Lepidoptera; family Noctuidae; genus Oligia; species Oligia latruncula. Next base: position 10,954,470 of record OX419688.1, read on the forward strand.
GGTATCATTATTACATTTATGTTAGTAGGGAGTGTTCACGTACGTCGTTGAGGAAGGCCTGGTTCTCCGTGTTGGCGGAGGGCCGCTGGTGCGGGGGCGCGGGCGGGGGCGCGGGCGGCGCGTGGCGGATGAGGGGCGAGCGCGCCACCAGCCCGCGCGCGCCCTGCGAGAAGGGGCCGAACGTGGCCGCGCCGCCCGCGCCGCCCGCGCGTGCGCTCGGCGAGCCCGGCCGGCCCTGCTGCTTGTTGCCTGGCGAATGAACTATACTTTGGGCTAATTTCTCGAACGGAAATTATCGTAAAATTAATGTGACAAATTAATATAATTTGTTGAATGATACATATCAACAGCCAATGGCAGCAGTTTACGCAGGGCTATTAATTTTTTTTCTTCAAAATCCAAAAACAAAATCCACAATAATAGACTAATAAGCAATTTAACTCTAACTTAATATTTTACGAGATAGATCATGTTATAACTAAGAATAGTGTCAATTTTCACTTTTACAGTTTCGTAGCACTTTCTTAGGTCTGATAAATTGATCATGCTTTGTTCATGCGCGACTGAATGTTATATTCATTTTTCGATAATATTCGTTCGACAAACTGGCCCTGTGGCTCGTTTGCACAGCACATCGTTTTTTTAATCATATCAACGTGTCAAGTGAACACATCAAATAATTTTCTTAAATTGTACTTTTTGCGAACCATTTACTTTAAAACTTTCTTTTACTTGTTCAAAGTTATAAAATTGTTTACCATGTTTTGCAAACTCAATAGCAGAGACAGGTCATCGAAAGAAAAAAAGACATTTCAGCTTTTCGAACGAATAATTTACAATTTATAACTACTGGTTTCCTACCTTTGTTTCCAAAGAAGTCACTGAACATGCTGGAGGTGGACGCAGCCAGACCGTTGAGATCAGAGCTGATGTTAGAGAAGAAGTCGCGATGCGTGGCTGCCAGCAGGTTGGTGGTCTGTAAGGCTGTGGAGTCGCGACGAGCAGACGCGCTGCCGTTCGAATCTTGACTTTCACCCTGTTGTGGAAACAGAACACGAATCTTCAGATATTTTTTTTTTAATTGCACCTACCATTGTTTGTCTCTGTATCACCGAAAGGTTGATGGTAGAAAATGCCTATGATATTAATTCCGCCTTTGTACAGACGCCAGCAGGTCAACCCACCCGAAACTGTCAGATTTTCCCAATCAACCTTGAACCTTATGCTTTAGCAATAAAGTCGAAAATCTAATAAAGAAATCTGACAGATTGTAGTAACTTGATGTGCTGGCGTCTGTACATTTCTGTGTTTGAAGTATTAAATAAATAAATAATTATTTGAACACAACTGTACCTTCATCAATAATCCTTTCTTAGCGGCAGCCTCCTTCGCGCTCTTAGTAAAATCTCCGAGCGTAGACTTGCCAACATACGTGAGATCTTCGAAGGTATTCTTACTGGCGGCTGTGGCCGTTTTACTGGCTTCAAATGCAGACTTGGACGCCTCGTGCATACTTTTTGAAGCTTCCTCCGCTGCTTTTTTCGCGTGCAATGTAAGCTGTCAAAAGTCATAGAACATTTGAATGAGTTTTTCTACACTTTTATGATTAGTTTGTCTCAAATATACGAAGTAAATGGCAAGAAACTCAGCTACATGTAGAAGATCTTCGGTAAATCAGATGTGAGTATGAGAAAATGATATAAGCAATTTAATTTTAGTACAGGAAATAGTGTGAAAACTTATATGGTTTAGTAGTCTCGCTATTTGAAATTGGGATATTCTAGAACGTGATTTTAAAAGATGAAAGGCTTGTACTCACTAGCGTTATTTTCGGTTTTATAATAAAGTAGGTACCTACGTAAGGCTAACTAAGCTATTCAATGTTACTTTCTACGATTTGTGCTATGCAGCTTCTACATGTCGTTGCTTAGGTCCACACGATGAACTGTACCTGACCGAATGGCGCAAACATTTTCTTTTCCTCTCCATCTGCTACTTTTCCTTTCTTCTTCATTGGTTTGAGTAAGTAACACATAGTGTTGTAAATAAATCATAATTAATACAGAAATGAAGAAACAAAAATTTACAATGACACATTTAGTAAGTCTACGCCTAAACTCGCGGTAGTCGCGGTCTAAACACGTGCGAGTAGGATGGTGGATATTTAGTTCGAGGTTTCTGAATACTGAATCTGTCGTCTTGCTTCCACGTTTTAGACCGCGCCTGTCACGAATGTTGGCGTTTACTATTAGTTAGAGGTGTGTTACCTTGTCCATGTGTGCAAGCAGGCCTTCCTGGCTGCTCTGGCGTGTTGTCTCCCTCACCAACTCTTTAGCTTGGGCGGCGAACTGTTCCAAGAGCGATGTCTGGGATGCTTGTCGGGACACACCGCTACTTACGCTCTAAAATATAAACAAAAAAAAACATCTTAAATTCATAAGTCCTGCATCAATTAAGATGTTATGTTCTAATTTTGTTTTTAGCGGATAAGGAGTCTATTTTCTATTGTTCAAGTACAGGCGTTGCAATGTATTGTGTTTAACAATGTGTAATGCAAAATGTGGGCTGCTGTAAGCAATGAGTGTATACCTATAAGATACTTTTTAAGTGACGAAAAAAAACAACAATCATCGATACGTACCTGTTACAGGCAGTAAGTGAGCCAATGGTGGAAGCGGCAACAAAAAATTATCCACGATCGTTATGGGTTAATTCGATGGTGCTGGCGCTGTCGGCTCACCACATGTTACGTGAAGTCTTCTAATTTAAAGATTGGTATTCCTACGAAAGCGGTGTCGGGATATAATGGCGGCAGCCCAGACTTTTATACGTCGTATTTACATGAAACCCTCCATTCAGAACTGCTTTCTTAGGAAACCCGATCTTAAGGTAAGGAGGTCGTGCGTACTTGGCCATGTTAGTACGCGGGTAGCGAGGCAAGTCGTTGGTACTGGCGTTGTCGGCTCACCACAGTGTTAGGTGATGGTATAGTGGATACTCCAAGGTAAGGAATGCGTACTTGGGGTAGTGAGTCACTGGTACTTGCACTGGCGGCTCACAAATCCGTTATGGTATGCGGTCCTGCTGGTACGGAGGTAAGGTGGTACAGTGGTAAGGAGTGCGTACTTTGCCGTGTTGGTGCGCGGGCAGCGAGTGGTGCGAGGGCGTGAGCGCGCGCTCGGAGTCGCTGGTGCTGGCGCTGTCGGCGGCCGCGCGCTGGCGACTCACCACTGTCTTCGGCGTAGTCGTGGAGTTCGAGTCCGACTCGCGACCGAAACTGCCGCTGTCAGTGTCCTAGTGATTGTGCCCAATTAGCTATGATATACTACCACAGCCTACCTATATTAACTCCTTACTGTAAGGTCAACGCAAGCGTTTCGCAGACTTTGAAGCAGGTTTCGCTGTGATTCAAATGTAATTGAACTACAAAGGCCGTTTTACAAATCTGACATGGCAACTGTTACCCACTGTAAGAAGTATATAGGTCTACTGTGATACTACTGTGTACTAGGAGCATTAAACTAAGATGTAAGTTCTATGTTCGTAAAATCCGATGTTATAATGTCGCCGATCAAAAGTACAGCAACGCTTTTTCCGAGGAAAATCGATACGTAAGCTCAATATAATGTTTCTAATAAAAACTACCAGAGAATAAAGATCTAAGTAGCAAAGCTTCTGAAACTCCTTGCGAGATGAACTTTTCTAAATGTTTTTAAATAATTATGAATATATACTTCACTATGAATTATATCGTTAGCCTTCACTAGATCGACATGGTATAATAACGGTATCAGTGCTTTTAAAGACATGGTGTGTCAACGCACACAGTGAGTCCCAACTACAACCACAAACCGATCATTATCTAACTTGCCTTTTCCCAACTATGTTAGAGTCAGCTTCCAGTCTAACCAGATGCAGCAGAATACCAGTATTTTATATGAAGCGACTGCCTATCTGATCTTCACAGCTCAGTTACTGGGTAATACGAGACCCCTCTGATTCGACTGTCTAGCCACAAACCCATACCAGTCCTTAGTTCCGCGCAAACTTACACTTTTCTTAACGGGGGGTGGATGGGTAGCATCGCTGGCTTCCACGGCGACGTCTCCAGGAGGCTCGTCATCCGAGAGGTCACTGTGGTCAGAGCTGGAGGCTGAGGGGGAGGGAGAGGTAGAAGCACGTCCTGTGTCTCTGTCTACTACCTCCTCCACGTTACCGAACATCAGTGACGACGGTGGACTGTATACCTGGGGGTAAATGGTAATTTAGTGTGTAAAATTGTTGTAGACAGTTTTTTCTTTTTCTTAAAAAGGTACGAAGAGGGGGTCTTTTACTATCTTATTTATTTAAAATTTGTTAATGACCTCTTATAAACGGTGTAAAAAGATCCATCACATAGTCTTGTACCAAAAACATATCACAATGACGGGGAGTATACGTGACTTGGATTCGAGAATTTTTTTTACACCCGTGACTAAAATAAGAACATTTTCTGTCTATAAGGATTAAAGTAAAGATAAAATTCTTGGTTTTTGGCAAGTAAGTCTAAATAATTACCGTTTTCGGATCCAAAGATGATGACAGAGTCATTGGTACTTGCACAACAGCGTTATAAGTCTCGCCAATGACGTGCTGTTGATGTTGATTTCCACCTGTACATTTAAAAAAGGTCAAGTATAGCCAAAGTTTAATAGGCACATTCCGCAAACTGAAGGAAGAAAGTAATGATGGTACCTGGAGATAAGTCGGACGAAGCCATTTCTGATACGAAGTCACTTAATGATGAGTACGATGAGCTCGTACTTTCGGCAGCTTCAGAGTCTGACCCACTCTCATCTAAAAATAACAAATAGTTAAAAATCCAGAAAATTATATAAAGAAAGATTATCGTTTTCGATTATCTGAATGTGTATGCGTCTTAATATTAATATTTTTGAATGTTGTGGATGTTTGAATTGAGAATAAATGAGACTTGAAAGCAGCGGTAACTAAGTATCAGAAGTTACAAACCTGTAGGCTGATTCTCTTGCCGCTGTAGTTGTCGTAATGCCCCATTGAGAGAACTGCCGTCATCCCACACAGGGAACCGGATAGGTTGCAGTTGATCCGCGAACCACTTGGGCTTGTCGCCCACCTGACGCGGGTCGAACAGCCCTGTCTGCACCCGCAGGAATGCCACGTTGCCCGGAGTTAAAGACCACTCCGCTAAGAACTCCACTGCCTAAGAGAATGCTTGTTTGTGTTACTAAAACTGGCAATATTGAGAAGCTTCCTAAAAACTTAATTCAACATTCAACCGGCTAATGGATTCCCCATTAGCCGGTTGAATGTCGTATTTAAAGAAACAATTAAAAAGCCATTGTGTCTCGCGTAGATCCACGTTCGTACATACAAAGGGTTAAGATTGATCAGGTTGTCAAAAAAAGTTCCCAAAAAGACACTCACTGAACAAGATTAAGTAATTAAAAAACATGGCTAAGTTAATAACAGCAGCAAAATAAGCAAGGCCTTGATTTTCTCACTAACCTGTGTTCGAGCGAATTTATTCAAGAAGCAGGTGGTTCTTGGTCGTGATCGCAGAAAGCTGTTGATCTGGAATGCTACGACTGGGCGCGGGTATAGGCGCAATGTCCGTGTGTGTTCCATGAAATTGGCCAGGATGTTATGTGAGTTGAAAAATCGGACCTGTAAAGAAATGTTCACATCTAAAACCGATATTTAAGGCTTGTATTCATGCCAACGACCTTGTGCATTTGGGCGGAGCTAACTACCCCTCTCCGCGCCACTCCGCCACCCGCATGCCAACGTGTTGCCTAGCAACACGAGGCGCCCCGCACTGAATTCGTGGACGAGTGCGGGGATGATATAGACACGGACTTTAAACGATCGCATTTTTAATTTATTATATTAAAAAATATATATGTTTTTAAAAAGTAACAAAACCAAATCATTTTCGTTTATATTGCAAAGCACTAGATTTTTTTTTTTATATTCTTTTGATAAAAAATGAAGGAGTAAAATGGTTTCATCTCAACGATTTGGAGGTGATTTGGTGGTTTTTTTTCTTAATAGGTGATATCGATAGAAAAATTATGGCTAAACCAAATTACGATTCATATCATGTAGATTACCAACTATTTTTTCAGATGTAATTTCTCTGTAAGTTCCGGAGAAAAGCTGCTTCATCTGCACGCTGTTTTTAAGCTTTTTTCGAAAGAGTAGCCTTAACTATGCAACATATCTCAGCACAGCACACACTAATATTATAAAGGCGAAAGTTTGTGAGTGCGTGTGTGTGTGTATGCGTGTGTGTTTATATGTTTGTTACTTCTTCACGCTCAAACGGCTGAACCAATTTTGATAAAATTTTGTATGGAGGTAGCTGACACCCTGGATTAACATATAGGCTACTTTTTATCCCGATATTCCCACGGGATCGACATTTACGCGGGTGAAACCGCGGGGCGCAGCTAGTGTAGAATAAAACTCTTGTCGAAAGTCAAGTGAATTAGCGGGCTTCAACGTTTTGTACCAAACAGTCTCTTATAGCGACAGAGATCATAACATCATTCAGTGTCATAATATCTACATAAGAAATAATGGTCACTGGTTGCCTTTGAATGAGCGAGTGTCATAAATTGTAAAGTATACGGAAATTATCATGGCACTAATAGGCTGGTATTATTATTGAAAAAATAATTGTTTAGTTACCATAGCGACCCTCGTAGCAACATCAACAGAATCCACATCGTGTCCATATATGAGCGGGTTGAAGGGCTGCGGCTGGTGCGCGTGGTGCGGCTCGGCCAGCGAGTGGCGCTGCGGCGTGTGGCCGGCGCTGGCCGCGCCGGGCGCGCTCAGCGACACGCGCCGGCTCTCGGGCGTCGAGTGCGGCGCCGACTGCGCGCCCCCGCCGCCGCGGTACGCTGCGGGCTGCACCCTGGTACCACAGTGCACAGTATACTGTGACTATTCATGTTGCCTAAACTTGGGAAAATCTCTAACGTCGATTGTCACCTAATTCCAACATATCGATTAGAAAAGGGTTGCTGTCGAGGCGTGAGTGCCAGTGCGTGATGCGTGTGAGCGAGATATTGAATAACACAAAACAACAATATACAGGTTGACTTGTAATTTGATTGATTCCTTATAGGGCGTGATAATGTGACCCGTTTTCAACAATTAAGCACGCCATAAAGCCTAGGCGAAAATTCATTGGATTCGAGAAAACCCAATTTTTATTTATTTTTTAAAGTTTTGTCACTAACTATCACTTTTCTCTAAGCTTTCAAATTGACTAGCCATCATTGCTATTCCAGTAGGTATGTACCTAATACTTTAAAAACCACTCCATGTTATCAAATTTTCTAAAACATCAAACAATTAAAATGGCCAAGAGCAGATCGGATGATAGTTTAATAATCACTTACAAAAATTTGTATGAAACGAGCAGTGGTGGCCCAGTGGTAACGGCCGCAACTTACGAGTTGTAGGTCGTAGTTTCGAACCCAGACAGGCGCTTTACTTTGTGTAAATTATTTCATCACCACTACTCTCAACGGTGAAGGAAAACATGTCCTAGAACCAAAAATTTTAACAATTCTAGGACATGTGACATCTACCAACCCGCACTGGGCCCGCGTGGTGGATTACGGCCCACTCCCTCTCACAGAGAGGAGGCCTGTATCCCAGCAGTGGGAACATTATAGGCTGATTATAGGTAAGTGCCAACACAAGACAAAATCACGGTCCGTAATGAAACATGGTTGACTGGTAGAAAATGCCTATGGCATTAAGTCCGCCTCTGTACATTTATGTGCTTGAAGTATTCAATAAATAAACATGCTGTAAACTGGGAAAGGTTAGAATTATTGGCGATAGGTGCCTGTTATGTAAGGGGACCATTTAACCGCAAGGTAAGTGTTTCTACATAAATCCTATATAAATTACTTGAGTGTAGCTCCTCCCACGCTGTCTCGTCTAGAAGGCAACAGGGGCGCGGCCGCCTGCTCAGCCGTGCTACTCGTCAAACTGTTGAGGGCCTGCCAGCGTAATGTATATATTAGGAACTGTTTAAATATTTCAGATAATTCGCATCTAATCATCCAGTTTCTGTACAAAAAGTAGATTTAAAGCAAATAACGTCTTAATAGAAAAATTGGCTGTAATAAATAGCAAAATATTTACTCAAAAAACGTACTTAATAGTATTTATTCAGAATCTAAGCTAAATCTTTATATACATATCAGAAAACCAAAAGGAGTTTTATCTTATTTGCAAGTTTAGCTACTCACATTAAAAATATTAGTTTTTAATTTAGTTTTAATATTCAATCATTCAACCTCTCTACATACGTAAAAATACTGTATATTATATTGGAAGCTGTACTGTTCCACAATATTAGCGTTAGCACAATCACAACAAGTCAGACAAAACATGCCGCACACAAAAAACAAGACATACTGAAACAGTGTTACAGTCTCATAAAGTGATAAATTATAAAACAAATAAACTGTAGTCGTCAAGAAGAAATATGTCTGGACCTAGGAAATGTGGGATGATAGACAGTAACACGTATTTCAGGTAAATATTGATATGTGCCTCTATTAGCAGCTTTTCTTATCTTGTTTTCTAGCCAAATATATATGTTTAAAACATTTTTATCGAGATATTTATGTGTCTTTACTGACGTTAATCCTCTTAATTATGAAGTGCGAACATGTTTTACACAAAGTTGCACAAGTGTGATACGTACGGAGAAAAAAAAAATGGTTCTGTTACTATTTAGTTTTAAACTTAATATTTTACTATTCTTCATCGAATAACTCAGAAGAGAATCGTATCGTCCAGCAGTGGACTACGACATGCTGAGTTGATTTTAGTAATCCTCTTTTTATTTACATGTGTTTGTAGCTTTGAAAAAATAACTCAAATAGATAAGAAAAACTGATTTATATAAAAATATATTCAATATTATAAATACATAATAGATACATACTAACTTCGGTGTCAGGTGCAAGTTAGCTGTAAAGTATTATACTAAATCGGCACATAAATAAATATATATCGAGTAGTAGTAATATGTTGTGAATAATAGTGAAAGTGTGCAATGTAAAAAGAGTAGAGATATTTACACCACTCCCGGCACTGCCCATGAGATGCACGGCCTAGCGTTAGGAGAAGAAGTGAGGGCGTGTTAGTGACACAAGTCAAAGGAAAAAGTGTGAAATCATAAATCTTGAAAATCATAAATTAACAGAACATCCCATTAATCGTCATTACTAATTGTAGTCAGTTTATTATACTATAGTAACAGACATATAGAGGTTTTAAACATGCTTTCAACTATTTTATTTTTTGACGTGACAACGTCTTAAATTAGGTTGCGGCTGGGAGTCACTTATGAAAAAGTGTAACGCTCGGTAACGTTACGATGAGTCACCGAACGAGAGAGAGGCCCGCCGAATGCCTTGCGTCTCTCTCCCACTCAACTATTCTACCGAGAAAAAGACGTTGTCACGTAAAATCTTCGCCCGTAAAACCGACTTTACAGGCAACCATTTTTTAGATTGAATTAAGTGTCGGAATAATATATTTTGTTCTACATCCAACACTATATTCGCTGACTATGTTTATAATAAATAGATTAAACCAACATATGACACATTTTAAGAGTTTAGACATATACAAGTAAGGTGTACATTTATAGAAACCATCATAAAACAATAATCGTCACAACAGCTCAGCGACATCGATAGAACTGCGCTCACAAGTGCAAAGTATTAGAAACAGTTTAGGTGATAGGAGAAAAATGTACTATTATGTAGATATGAAAGAAAACATTCATAGAAAAACGTGAAAACAAAATAAACCGATGCATTTGTACCTGCTTCAGGTGATTCTTTAGTACAGAGCCTTCTGGTTCGGGCAGTGGCGGTAAATCCTGGTCGGTTCCGGAGGGACATATTAATTTAGTGGCATCCAGGTCTACAAGCCATATGTCGTCCGGCATTCTATGAACAAAATCATACGTTAAGCGTTTATTTCTCGAAAGAGTACTGCACCTTCAAACCAAGACCATACAGAATTATAAGAATATAAAGACGAATATACACACCTAAAATTCTTCTTATAAGTTAGGAAAGTAGCAGGTATCCCAATAAGGAAGGGTGTGGGCGCCAACAGTAGCTGTTCGGCGCAACTCATACAGCTGGGTAGCAGCGGGATGGCCGGGAACATGTACTCGAGCGGGTACAGCATGGACACAAGCGCCATCACGGACATGGACAGCGCGTTGTAGTCGCGGGACTGGACCACCACTTTGTTCTCCAGTAGAATGAGAGTCAGGACTTTCAGGCATGTGTCTACACCTGTTAGGGCAAGAATTTGTGTTAAAGATTTAAGACTTACATGGTCTGTTTTAAAAGTCTGATGAAAGTGTTAACAAATGGATCAGAAAAAGCACTGAGTGCTTCGATTTGATTATTTGAAGACTTACACCCGAAAATTTTGAATTTTGCCGTTTTGGATGCTTGATCTTCATTTAGCTAATTATTTTGGTATTAGATAGGTCTTCGCGCTTCGATAAAGCGTAATAAAGCAAATAACTCGGACGAATCAATGAAAAATCTTAAAAGTAACAGCAGAAAAAGCTGTTGTCGTTCCATTTATTTTATGTGCCTTAAAAAATCATCAAAGTTACTTGCCTAAAAGTTCCAAAGGTAGATGCAGAGGAAAGTCAACGAGCGAAAATCTCGTGTGGTCCGGTAGCGCGAACAGCAACGGCGAATGCGCTGTCGGCGACAGTACTTCTAGCTCGAGCCTGGTCTTGCCCGGGACTGGTACAGGCGCGGACAGAAGTCGCAGGATCCACGTCTCGATCTCTTTGACATCGTGCAACACGATAGTCGGAGTGTTGTCGTATGCTTGGCCAGTCAATACTGACCATACCGTATCTCTGAACAAAATAATACATCATTATTGTTTGAAATCTTCCAATCCTCTTTTCTCAGTAAGTCTTAAATATGTACCTATTTAATTATTGTTTTAAGTTATTATGAAAACGCTCGAGGCAATGTTCTGATCAGATTAAAATTTTTCTTTGTTATCTTTATTTGAAAGAATGTTAACAAATTATTTTACCGCACGGATGAAAACCGCTTCTTCATTACTTAAATAATGATCATTACTTTTATTCATTACTATAATAATAATTTTTAATTTAATATTTAACATCAAAAAGGATTACCTGCATATTAGAGAACTATATGAATAGTGGAAAGATAAATTGTAAGCTTAAAAATATTAATTTATAAGATCAGGGTTCTATTATGTGTTTCTAATTATTGATTAAGTTACTTACCTAAGGATTTGTCTGGACGCGCCGACACGTCGTGGACTGGAAGACTCGTTGCATGCATCGATCAATTTCTTTAGGATAAATAGGCACTCTCGGAATGTGGAGAAGAATGGATGATGTGAAAGCAGGCATAGAGATGTTAAGGAATGGTTCCGAACTCTCTGTAACAATTAAATAAAGGGTAACTTTAGCAACTCACATGTTTTCAACAAACTAATAAATATATGTTAATCAATCAACCATCATTGGTCACTATGTGCGTGAGGATTGAGGGCCATAACCGTGAATCGAAAAACTTATGTTATCAAGATTTAGTAGAAGTTGTAAAAATATTTTAAAAAGGATTAAAAAAACAAAAATAAAAAAGTTATACTAAGCAATTCAAAGGGTTGTCCCTATATCCTTACTCAAGGATACCAAAGCCCGATAAATCGATGCAAATAGATGCTTAATCTAATATTAATATTAAGAAAAATAAAGTTAAACAAGTCCCCAAAACTTCAGCAAGATCGTCAATCCATACAGTAAGGAATGGGGGATGTGTACAAAAAACGTTTTGTATGTATGTTCGTTGACGTTGCACATTTGGTTACTGGCTCATAAACCATCCCTCGAATCACAGTTGGCCTGCACATTTCAGCGCCAAGTGGGGAAAGTGTTAGTAGAAGCGGCTGGCTGATTTCGGCTAAGCTCTGTGTCATTCAAAAACATTTATACTTTCTTTCTTTTATTTTTATGTTTACCTGGCGCTTCCTAGTCGCCCTCGGGCTGGGCGAGTGTGAGTGCGAGCCGCCGCTCTCGGAGTCGGGCGCAGGTGCAAGTCGCGGCGCCAGCGTGGCACTGCAATCGCGCTCCGAGTCACTCGGGGCCACGTTGCTGCTCCTATAGTCACTGGAACATTCGCTACGTCTTAGTCTACATTCTAGTGCTTATAAATCGTGAGAAAATGAGAGGATTTACATGGAAACAAAACGCCTATTTCAATTAGCCTGATTTGAGGCGTGACAAACTAACTGGAAATATTTTTAGAGAAATGAACTGAGAGACAAGAACTTCGGGTCAGTCTTAAACCAAATGATCAATCCGGCATCGAAGTTAGAAGAACGTTGTTCCCTTGGTATTGATGTTTACTAAGTCGTGTCTCGATTTCAGTACGAAAATTAATTGCTACGCAAAATACACACAGTCAAACGCATTACATTAATCATCTTTGAAAGACCTGTTTAGCAAAAAACAGAAGTAGGTTATGTTCACCTGGAGAATGCGGAGTCGGAGCTCTTCTCCATAGACTTGCGCCACGACTCGCGACGTAGCATGCTGCGCTCGCGCGGGCCCGGCACTTGCGCGCGCTCCACCGCGCGGTAGAAGTTGACACAGATGCCGAAACGAGTCTTACCTGAGGGGTTATCATTGCTTCAATAAAGTTTGAGGGTCACTCAAGGTTGGCCGTTTTTTTTATCAAAATGAAAATAGACTACCAAAGCAACAATTCATCAGTAGGCAATTTCTGTAACACGAGTAACAATTTCGGCAACTTTTTCTCTAGATTGGTCAGGCAATATTTTCATAAAATCCAGTGCCTGAAACTTTTGCATCGTGATCAGCAAAGAATATTATCTTTTTGATACCTTAATAATATAAGTGAGTATATTCACCAGAGTCTTTATCGGTAAGTTGAAAAACAAAAGAGGTGGTATCCCTGGAGGCGAGGTGCCCAGGGGCTCGGCGTGGCCCCACGGACACGCATCCCTCTGGTTGGCAGAAGTATACCATGTCCAACGGCAAGGGGAAATCATCGTGATTGGTCAGCGGGTAGCGGCGCAGCAACTCAGGAGCCTAAGAAAAGGTATTTATATCGTAACACAAAATACGGTAATAGATCATCTTATTGAGTTAATTTTAGGGGCCTTCAAACTCATCGCCCCTTTCCCAAATCCCAAGAGTCATCCATTACACACGCCACAAATAATGTCTGAAGGCCGTAGTCGAAGGACGAAATAACGATTCAGAAATCTATAGACTTCTTTGGAAAAATAAGAGTGACCACATATCAATACATTAGCACTATTCATTTGTAAATCAAGTATGTTATGTGGATAGAAAAAAGTAAAATGTTGTCTACCTGAACAGGGGCGAGGCCTTTCCCTGAAGTGTAAGGTTTTGCTCCAACGATGGTTAAATAATCCACCAGTCGCGGACATAAATGGTGCTTCTGAATGTCCATATTTGTACAGGGTTCAAACTAATTTTCTTACATGAGAGCTTTCTCGAACTCATTATAATTAAAAAATATATTGCTTGTCATAATTATCACTTTTTATTAATATGCCTGAAACAGAAACAGTATAAAATAAATTCCCGTTCTTGTTCTTCTAAACAGAATCCCCCGGGAGCTAATTAAGCCGAGAGGATATCCACAGGTTTCGTTACTTATATTTCATAGAGGACTAATTAACAAGAGAGCCATTGTTTTGTGCTGCGAGCAAACTAGGAAATGTTGTACGTCTCACGAAAGAAGTTCCGCGGCAATAAGTGGAACTAATTATTATTATCTTGTTAGCAACATTTCAATAATGACCCTCCTACCTCAGACACCTATCTCCATTTAAGATTGTGTATTTTACTAACCAGTGCCTGTAAATCCTGTAATACGATGTCGAGATAAATAAATCATTATTTATGACTAGCTGCACTCCGCGGTTTTACCCGCATAAGTGTCGATGCCGTGGGAATATCGGAATAAAAACTATCCTATGTCCTTCCCCGGGATGCAATCTATCTCTCTGCCAAATTTTATCGAAATCCGTTCAGGGGTTTAGGCATGAAAAGGTAACATACAGACAGACAGACAGACAGAGTTACTTTCGAATTTATAATACTCGTATTATAAGTATGGATTACGTCGCAAACAGTGGCGCCGTGTCTACGAGACTTCTTTAGTGAGACGGACTCTAAAGTGGTTGTTTTGGGAGCTGCCTTTTGTAATATTTTACGTTCATACAGCGTTCATTCTCACCCTAATTTGAACAAATGAATTTTGAATTTTAATATATGTATTTCCCTACACTACCTATATAGGTATTCTTTGGGTTTGGTTTTATAAACCACCGTCGTGTTGCCTTTATATAGGATAGCATAAAATCAAAAATATTACCTATCTATGATTCAAGGACACCACGAAGGTCATACCCACAATACGCGGTACACGCCTACATTCAAAGATGACGTACCTAAAAGTATAAATCGTATTCAATCACGTTATAAAGTATAACTCGATGTGATTTGACCAACATTTATTTATTTAAAGGTAGCCAGTATGAATGTAGGTGTAGCCCAGGCCCCCTTGACCCATTTGTTGCCTTGACACGTTTCCGAGCCCGCCCGCGCTCGCAGTTTCCTGGTAGCCAGCAATGGCTAACTTTACAGTCCCTTTTGCCTATAAAACAACCTCAGTTAAGAGCCTTCATAAAGTTTATTCATTACCAGACTTAATAAAGAGAAATATTACAGGAAGGCACATAAAAGTGAGGAGAACGTGTTCAGTAGGTAGGTACCAGTAGATATAGTACGTGCACCACCTACTTTTATGATGGAATTATTACGCCATTTGAGAGCAGTGGTGGCCCAGTGGTAACGGCCGGGATTTACGAATTGTAGGTCGTAAGTTCGAACTCAGATAGGTGCTTTACTTTGAGTAAATTATTTTATCAACGCTGCTCTCACAATGGTGACGGAAAACATTGTGTGGAAACCGGGATGTCGTAGAATCAAATAGTCGAGGACATGTGACGTCTACCCAACCCACACTGGGCCCGGGTGGTGGATTACGGCCCACTCCCTATCACTGAGCGGCAGTTCGTGTCCCAGCAGTATGCTATTATTACGCTAAAACCATAAAACGGTACAACACAACGAACAACCAGTCATTAGAATTCGATACACGTCGTGAAAATTTATCAATGGGTGTTTTATCGATTACTTAATTTTATGTTTTCCGACACGCAATAATATTTATTATTCAGTGACATAAATTCTAGCAGGTAGGGAGTTTGCCTTACTTAATGAATTTCAGACAAGTTTACATAATTATGTTATTTCGTATGAAGATAATCTGGTCCACATTTACTAACTAAACACTCTGGGATTTATTTATAAAAGATGATCATAGTTAAGTGACGTTCAAACGTCAAAAATGTATGGTTAAACAGTCGCTAATCACTACTTAACTTTAAGCAATGTTTATTAATAAAGGGGATAAAGGCTCTCTCCCACAGGTGCGTTTTATCGGTCGATAATATCTGATGCGTTATTGCGATGCGTCCAGATTCTTTGCCACTCAGCTGCGTTTTTAGCCCGCGTTCGCACGGACGAAAAAATATCGCGGCGGGATTTTATCGCGCACTGGATTTTCAACTCTCGGTGTTGAGCCAAGCATTGGTAATCCAACAGAGCGCATCCCAGCGCGTCAAAAAAACACTGTTAGATTTCCGACTCTCGGCGGTAAGCAGTGCGTTGAAATCCAGTGCGCGAAAAAAGATTGCCGCGGGAAAAATGCGCCCGTCTGGTCCTTGGCTTATCGTCCGATATTTCTAACGTGTGCGTGTAACCTACAGTACAGGCCAGCAGATTCCTGCAGTACATTTTTATCATCCCATCTATGTAAAACGCAAGTATAATGAGGTTAGCATTTGCAAATAATAATTTATACAAACCTAGTGCTGGAAGTAGGTACATTTACATATGTGAGATAATAATTTATTTGAGTATCAAGGACATGAATATTCTATAGCGAGGACAGATAAAGCCTTGAAAGTAGGTACCGTAGAATAACCTACAGCACAGCTATTCACAATCGCTCGAATCGCTTTTCGATTCGATGGTTATAGTTCGTTTATGGGGTTATACGCTACAAATTGGTAACTTTTATGGTAGGTGTTTCGTAACATAACGTAAGTGCTACTATAAAATATAGATACATTGAGTAATAAATTAATCAAGAAACCCAGAAGTAATTTTATAAAATTATGTTTTCTTTATTTTGAATAAACTTGCTTTGTACACCATGGAAATAGTATGTAGAAGTACCTAAACTCAGCCTGTGTAGATAACACAATTTTTTTTTATATTTCAGGGCACCATTTGTCTACGTAACATCCAACTTTCCTGTGCTATGTCATGTTAGGCATTTGATGCCTCCGGGTCCGGGCACATATACTTTGATCAAACGCGCTGAATTCGTTACGGCTCGGCAATTTATCTGCGTCTATTTGGGGATAATCCGCTTGAGGGTTGAGTAACAAAAGGCCATGCCATAGCTTTCGGCGGTTGTGTGAATTTTATGTTTTTTATGTACCTTATTCATATTAAATGAGTTTTAAATACTCAAACCATTATAAAGCGGATAAAACAGAGGGTCGACGACGTTAATTACTGTCAGTCCAACTTTGGTTTTGTATGATTTAAACAGTGGCGTAACTATAGGGTGGCATTGGGGCAAAATGCCACGGGACCCCAGCCAGAGGGGGGGGGCGCCCCGAGAGGGCCATGAGCACAGGAGGATCATAACATACGTTTATAAAAACAAACGTTTTTTCGAAAATGTGCTACAAAGGACATCATTCAGGTTTCGAACATTTTGTACCTTTTTCCCATTGTTTGTCTATTTTTTTGGACAGGACATCATGCTTAGCAGTAGGGTTTGCGACCACTAGACCAACGAAACAGTCCGGTGTTAACTGTTGTAGGGGAAAATATGAAATCTACGCGGAAGAAGTCGCGGAAAAGTGCTAGTAAAAAAAAAACTATGACGTTGGTTGAGCTTCTTTACATTGAGGGAGCCCATCCCTTGAATTTGCCACGGACCCCAAACGGTATCTATAGTTACGCCACTGAATTTAAATATGTATTGTATAATGACAATAAAACAGTTATAATATAACTTATAAAGCCTCTCCCTCTTATTCATTGACGTCTTATAAAATTATTCTAACTAAATCTAACAATCGTACCTTCTTTATTTTTTACTACATCTATTCCATAAAGGTGTTTCTGTCTTTTGTAGTTTAGTTTTCTGTTTTCTCCATGTTAGAATATTCTTTTTAGTTATTTTCTTAATATTGGACATTTTAGATGAATATTTTAGAGCTACTTTTTTAATTTTTACCAACTTTATTTGTTAACCAGAAACAACAACAATAATCAATATTCTATTCTAAAATGGTGTTATGTATAACCCATCCTTTATCTACTCTTACTTTATGGACTTAGGTCTAACTACACCATTAAATGACAGAGATACGCGAAAAAGGTATCTTCGTTACTTTTAAGATGCTCGAAGTGCCTTGTTGAGCAGTCTTTCAAACCACACTGACAATTAAGGCCAAAGCACACATGCTACTTTTAGCATCGGCGATCTGCGATTTTGCGACTGTATCGATGCATGCAGCTTCTAAAAACGGCTAAATCGCCGACCGCCAATGCTAAAAGTAGCGTGTGTGCTTTAGCCCTTAGATCGATAACACGTGAACTACAATAGAACAGCGGGAATCCGTCTAATGCATCGACATAACGAGCTCGGATAATTGGCGGCTCCGTTTGCGTATCATGTTACGTCATTGTGGACTATCGTGGGCGGCAATCAGGGTGAACATATTTATTATTTACCCCATATAATATATTATTGTACCTTTACATAATCAAGATACATCATTCTTAATTCAGCTGTTTACTTTCGCCTTGGTTTAATAGATTAAGGTGCCACTAGTCGATATTTTTGGCATACAAATTTCGGGAGAGTATTACTCCACTGTTTGACATTGTGCATCCAAAGTTAAATATGATATTGTTTTGACTTATTATTAATTTTGTCTATACAGAAACTGAATAGTAACATAAAAAAGCCATTAAAAAGTTATGAGCCAACAAAGATTAGTTTTTCTTGCTATTTTTATAGTAACTTTTGGTGTAAATAAGTAATAAAAGAACTGTAACATAATCAAAACAAAGTCGGTACCGACAAAGCTCAGTTATCGAAGGGTTCAATAAACTTTATTTGTTATTGATTTATGCATTTTTTCATAAAACACAATTTTCCAAAGCACTTTTCGATTTTTTTTACCCGCCTTTCGGTTCGTGATGGTGTTTCTGTGCGTGAGAACTAGATGTTGTGCGTAGACTAGCGTCTAACTGCTCATCACTGATACTATCTCTGTCAGACACGAAGCCAGACAGCCAGAGACAGCGTGCTTTTTGGCCATGACCACCAGTGAGTTCGAGCTCGCGACTAGTTCCACCTTAACTCCTACTAGTGTAGATCAATAAATTTGTTTGGACTAAGTAAACTGTTTGATCGTCCTATTAAAACAAACTTTAGGGATAAACTAACACAAGTGTATATAACTTCTAACTGACGTAATGAGATTTAAAGGGCAATGAAACTTTGGCCAAATACAATTTAAGTAGGTACGTAAGAAATAAATAGGATAAAACACAAGCCAAACTTTCCCTACTTTCTTGTTAGTTTACAGACTCACTGTAATGAGTGTGAGAGAGTACCTAAAGTGGGATAAAGTTGTAACGTGGTATCAGCGACACTGGCAATAACATACGCATAATAAAATTTACTACTGATGTTAAAATTTTCCATAAATAAGGACTAGTTGCTCCAACGGTATAATATAATATTATGAGCGTAAAAGCGTATTAATGTCTAAGCAGTTAAGTTTAACTGGCACAGTAGAGTAGGGATTCAAGAGTGTGCCAGTAAGGGCTTATACAACATTTGGTTCACAAAAGACAGCCAAAAAAATGTTGGTGAAATGTACCAAAAAGGAAAACGAGGCGTGGTTTTTTTATATTTTTTATCTTTATCTACACACGCTGGTGAAAATAAAACATAACATCTTCTAGTAAATAGTATCTTACACAATATGTAACTGTAAATGACCAAAATTCAATCTTCATTGCATCCATAATGTACACATACAGGTGGTAACACGGATATCGATGGGTGGTAAGTATAAAACAATAGAATCAATTATGGATGGAACTTAAATACCTTACAGCTATTATTATTATGAAAATCGTACTGACCCTAGCATTACTTTATGCATTTAAAATTGAGTGTTCTTGCCTTAAAATAAGATTTAATTTGCTTTGACTCAATCGACGGTCAGAATGGCAAAATACATAATTTTTGAAAAACATACCTTTATTAAAATTTACTGAAATAAATTTAGTAGGTAGTCAATTATGAACAAACTACTTTCAGGACTTGCGATTATTCTGTTACACCTTGTAAGTATATAAATATAATTAGGTATAGGTATCTTTTTTACACGTAATTGTATTGTTTTTCACGTTTTGAAAGTGTAATTTAATCCAATTTACACAAAAAAATATTATAATATTGATCATCATTTGTCATCTATTGATGCTTTTAATTGATGTATAAAGTAAAGCCCTCTATAACTGCTGTGCCAATAGCTATGAATGTAACTGCGAACGAGCGGAATATTTCAGCGTCTAGATTATTTTTTAGAGCATCACTCGTCCGACGCTTTGGAGAAAATCAATACATTGTGTCAGCAGTCAGACTTTCTCGAACTAGTTTAATATACTTATCTAGTTACGTTTTCAATGTGGAACACTTGTTTCTGATTGGTTTACCAATACTATGAACTAAGTAATCAAACTAAGTGACGTACCTAAGTTATTTATCTGGATGGATTACGAAATCAATACTGGAAGCTATATAATTTGATAGCTTGATGGTTAGAACATTATTGTGAACGTATTGTAAATCTTCTTCATGTATAATTTAGATTTAAAGGACTTTTTACAAATCTGCTATTTAGGTCACTGGAACAAATGAGATGAATTGCGTAATAATTTTTCGTCATAAAGGCCTAATTTAAGACAGTTTTAGTATAGGTATTGGTCCACAGAGATGTTAAATTAAAGGGTAATTGTTAATTTTGTGTGTACCCAGCTGCGACGTAGCACATCATTTAGAACTCAACGTTGGATTTGACACATTCATCATCAACCATATTATTAAAGCCGTCATGTTCCTGATCCCCGAAGAGTTTAGGACAAGTTACAATACAACTCACATTCTGCGATAAGGGCCGTCTTACGCGACAAGGATCGAGTCCCTCGGGACGGACGAGACTTAGCCGTATTTTTAGGGTTCCGTACCTCAAAAGGAAAAAGGGGACCCATATAGGATCACTTTGTGGTCCGTCTGTCTGTCTGTCTGTCAAGACCTTTTATCTCGGGAACGCGTGGAGGTATCGAGTTGAAATTAAAACCATATACTCAGGTCTACAGTCCCTTGAAGCTGTGAAAAAATCAAACTTCTAAGTTAACGTTAAAAATGATACGGCCGTTTATGCCGTAAAAAACGTAGGTATATTTCGACACTCTCAAGGGAATCAAAATGTATAGAGTACTTCCCATTGACCTAGAATCATGTAATGAATCATCATGAATTTGGCAAGAAGCAAGGCCATGTAACACAAGTGAAGGAAAGAATCAGAAAACCGTAAATTAGTAGTTACATAAAAAAAAAACCGTGATAAACTATTTTCACATGCCTACAAATTTGTGCGGAACTCTCGGTGCGCGAGTCCGACTCACACTTGACCGTTTTTTATCGAAATACGGCTTGAATATTGGTTTTACCGGATCTAATGGATGTTCTTATAAAAGGTCATAAATTGAGCCGGAATGCCCAACAAATTCCTTGTAATGCGGCATTTATAGGTACGTTATTTAAAACCCATACCTACACTTTATACAACGTTATATAAACATTTAAGAACCTTTGAGAAGAGGTACTTGCGCGTTGGCTCTTTTAGGTATTAAATTTTTAATGCTGACAGATAACATGCAACAAATTAATGCTGACAGGCAACCAAACGATTATGTTCGCGATCGCGAGTACATTCGCAAGCTGGCACTGCTGGCAGTATCATCACAAAGGTAATATTTTCTCATTTCTTTTTGGTAAGTATATTCTTTTATTTATGTAAATTTATTTGTGCATATGTAATTAATTAGGTATATATTATATTTATAGTTTTATTAGGTTTATGCGTATATCTTTAAAATATTTATTCCTCAATGTTCATGATTGCACCTACCACTGTTTGTCTCTGCATCACCCAAAGGTTGACTGGTAGAAAATGCCTATGGCATTAAGTCCGCCTCTGTACATTATGTGCTTGAAGTAATTAATAAATAAATAACATGTAGACTCCACCTAACCATGAATATCGACGCCATTTTTGTAAGAATTGTCACCTAAAGGATGCTTTACATTTTGTATTTTTCTAAGACTTTCCTACTCTTGTTAAGTCAACAACCCTCTTCACATCATCACCTATCTTAATTTTAAAAGGAAAGTCTGAGTAACTTTTACGACAGGGCATTACTTGCCCGAAACATCAGAGCAAGAACGAAGAAGTTTCGTAACGAGACTGATGGTCTTGAAAGCCACTAAGTAATCAAGCAGGCTTTTGAGGCAATATTTCTGTAGGCGCTCGCCTCTGTATTTGGCTTCTCGAGTGACGCTCGGTCGTATATTGTCATAGGATCGATGAATAAGGAAGTTTAGCTAGGACTACTCACCCTTAAATTACCTGCCAGTCATTGCTGAGAAAAAATATGAGAATACTTTCTGAAGTGACATGATGAGGAACCGACATTAATGACATTAGAATTTGTACCATCAATCTAACGCCCATCTAATTTATAATCTATATCTTGCCTGACACTTTAATCATCACCATTCAGTAAATTATTAGGGTGCATGTACGTGATAAGGATACTCGCTTTCCCGAGGCTTTCAGTAGGCTAATACGCCTTAAAAGCATTTATAATGGAGTGATACCAACCCTAGCCCGAACCAAATTGCTGACAATAAATTGAATTTTTTCTTAATAAGATGTTGAAGCCATAGCGTCTGAGGTAAATTGAATTCTCTATTATTCTCACAAGCCTAACAATATACAATTTAAATGCCACATGAATGATAAAAAACAGAAAATTGCTACGAAATAGGACATTGCTACGAGATAGAAAAATGAATCGGAATAGAAATTGCTACGAAATAGATAGTTGCTACGAATGAAATAGAAAATAGCTACGGCGTATTCTTTCCGAGTATGACCTCTATTAGTCCTTGTCCTCATCTGAATGCGAAGTAGATAGAACGGAATAATGGAACCATTTTCAACTGCATTTATTCCAGTTTACGTCCGGCTAATTTTATTAACAGTTGAAGTTAAACTTTGTGATCGATTTTTCATTCTTGATTATTATATTATCCGAATGAGTTGAAATTCTTCATACAAGGAAAGTTCGGGTGACGATACAATATTTTTGGGTCAAATACTGACCCGATGCTGTATAAATGTTAAATAAATTATATCCTATTATAAATAGTGTAATTGGCTTCGGCCGTTCTATTTAAAATAAATAAATAAAACCGACCAAGTGAGTGTATTCCGTGTATTCCGCCCGTTATCACAATATAGTACGATTCTGTTGTTCTTTATTTTGAATATAAGTAATGGTAAAGATATTAGGAGTTAATGGTTATAATAACAAAAAACGACTTTGAATTATCATTTCTAAGACGTGCAGGGATGTCGATCAGAAGTGTGATGGTCTTAAACGCTTAACGTCAATTACTGCTAAACTAATAAAGTTGTCTTCACAGCTATAATTTTCCTTTAAAGTTCATGAAATGCACTATCATCGTGAATTTTTCCAAGACCGAAGTTTAGCATTTAGACACGGGGGGGAAGGGGGCTACTGGAACAAAAATTTGCACTTTAAAGTTTAATATTTCCTAAATGGAGCATTACATCGAAAAATAATTTTAGCAACCCCGAAGTCATTTTAGAAGACCTATTCAACGATACCCCACACGATGGGGTAGACGACGAAAAAAAAATTCATCCTCACTTGACATGTAGGGGAGCTACCCTACCAAAATTTTATTTTACCAATTTGTCCGGCGTAACTGATATACACACTCCTACAAAATTACAGCTTTCTAGTACTAACGGTCTCTTAGCAAAACCTCGGACAGACAGACAGACGGACATGACAAAACTATAAGGGTTCCTTGTCAGAACTACGGAACCCTAAAAAGGGGAAGGTAAACGTTCATTATGAATCAGTTATGTTATGGTCATGGTTTAGTTTTTGACTGCTCAAACTTATATTACCTTACCTATTGTCAATATGTAGGTAGATACCTACCCTAATATACTAGCATTAACTTCCGTTCACAAATATTTGATCAAATTATGTTGGATAGCCAATTCAGATTTTACTTTTATGCTGCGGACCATTTCAAAAGCCTGAAAAGGGTAGGGTAAGTACCTACAGAGGTTGTATAGGTACACATACTCCTGCAGGTAGTCTCTACGAAATATGGACAGATTCTTTACAACGTCCACCAAATATCTAACATTATCCATAACCCATGTATTATTAGAAGTTTGGGAGCTAGCAGTATGACCTTTTCAATAAAATTACATAAGATAATCTTCCTTACACAATTGTACATACCTACATAGGACATACAATGTTACAAACAATCGATGGTGTGAAAACGTATGTAGATATGCAAATGCGTGTTCCATTTAAGTAATCGCACCAGCATTTTGGCTTTCAAGCCAATGCTGCTACAGCTGATAACGCGAGATAAGCCCTAATAATGGCTCGCGACAAAAACAATAGTAGGTACGTACAGCTGCGAATATATTTAATTTAGTTATTGCAAATGATTTTTAGTTCATTTAACTTTCCATGAAATTATTAAAATGCTTCAGAATGAATTATTAAAACAATGATTCAAGAATCTACGTTGATCAAATGTACGAATTTTACCGATGAGCATTTGTTTTGTTGTAAGCTGCTCAACTAGTCTACGTCACAAAAAGGCATTCAAATCTATTCCCACCAAGCTGTAGACGTTCATATTGATGTGCTATGTATGCCATGAAGACAAGTGTATAGTATATATTATATCTAATAAAATACACACCTATGCATTTTATGAATCGGACATCGAACACGAAATTAGCGAGAAATAAATATTTATTAACTTAACTTTAAAGTAAAACTAATCATGTACCTATTCGACGAATAAATAGTAGACATGTCCTCGTTTAGAAAGGTATCTATAGGTTGAAACATAATTATCAATATTATTATATGCATGTAGTATAAGAAAGACCGCTCCTTCAAATCGAAGCTGACTGTACCTCTATACCTATAGGTATCACATAGGGCTTAATGATATTAGGGCACCAAAACACAAATTTTAGGCTTACTACGATAACGTTACATGAATATAGTGAAATACGATTAAAGAAATTGACCAGAGTAAAATGTACAATAAGGCAATCCATTACTCAAGGTGAAAAGGGTCTCTACGTGCCTACAGTAAGCAAAATTAATGTTTCACAATGACAAAATATATAGCTCTATTTTTCTGTATTTCTGTGGGTTACGTCACTACACGTCAACATGACGCACTTGAACCACTTTCCACCAGCCCGTGGTAATGAACATCGTAGGGCAACCAGAGAATCTCGTTGGGGTCGTAACTTGCAACACAAAAGCAACGGTGCTATAATGCAGCTAGGGCTTACCTTAAGTTTACATGAGGTTGTATAGTTTCTACATCGTAAGCACGTCGCGCGCAATAACGTGATATCGTGCGTGTCGGGTTTTAGTACGAGATGTAACCGCGTAGTAGTGCATATCGCGGGATGGCGGAGGCGAATGGAGTGACATGCGCGGCCGCCCACGTTCGATACGCGCCGCGCCGTCGCCCTACGCGCTACCCATTCCAGCCCCCTACTCCACTCTACACTAACCCCGTAATTGAAGTTTCAGAACAACTTGACGATCCATTGCGCCATAGCTTTGAAAATAAATGAGTATTTTCGAATGGATTCTACCGGAAAATTCAATGTAATTGAATCAGATTAGAAATGTCCCCCTTACAGATTTAGCTATAGACAAAGGTATTGGTTACGGTTGGTTGTAGTTTCAGCTGATGGCATTTATTGTATTTTATGTGACACTTGTAGATTGTTAGATGTTCACTTAGTTACTGTTCTACTATACAGTGTGAGTATTCATAATGTGCACATAACGAAATTAGGGAAACTAAGCTTAATTTTATCGATGAAAAAAATTAAATAAAATTGTATCCTTTTTACCCGACTGCGGCGAAGCCCAAAAGGAGGGTTATGTGTTTGACCTGTATGTATGTATGTCCGTTTCTTTGTTCCCTCGTAACTTCTAAACGAATGAACGGATTTGGATAAATTATACGTCTTTAGATTTGTCTTGGTAGCGCGAGTGTCACTGGCTACATTAAAATAAAAAACAAAGTCAAATGGCGGATTTAGGGTGCCATATTGTGGAGTTCGAATTTTTTTTTTCATCTAATACCATCGAGTGAAATATCAAAATTAAGGGTTTTAAACGGTGATTACAAAAATATATACAACTTATATGGTTAAAAGTAATTCGAAGTGACAAATCGTAAAAAAACACGTTAAATAAAATAATTATTTCTTGTTCCCTGTTGAGTGACTTTACGGGTCAGCTAATAATTAATACATAAGTAAATCGTCTGCGAAATCTTTCGAATTTGTAAACTAAAAAGCTGGAAATAAAAAACAAGTAATTAAAAAAACTAAAAAACCCGACTGTGGTAAAAAAAATTAGTTTAAAAAAAACTGAAAAGCTAAAAACAAGGCCATTTTAAATTAAATAAAAGTTGGAAGCAAAGTTGAAAATATAATAAAAAAATGGTATGGTATGGTTTTTATTATATTTTCAAACTCAAATGGGTCCCGCCTGCTTCCAACTTTTATTTAATTTAAAATGGCCTTGTTTTTAGCTTTTCAGTTTTTTTTAAACTATTTTTTTTTACCACAGTCGGGTTTTTTAGTTTTTTTAATTACTTGTTTTTTATTAAAATTCTTTTTACTGCTGTGACCCCTGTGCAAACAATCGCCTCTCCATTAAGAATTATAGTTTTTTTTTAACAAAAATCTGATATTTTTTCATAAATTTTTACAATAATAAATTGTAAAATTACTCAATAAAAGCCCCGATTACCTACCCTTTTCGATTACTTTAAATTATTCTCCATCGTATCAGATTTCTAAATGTAAAAATACCATGTTTATAACTCAATCACAACATTTCCTATCAACTGTTAAAGAAAGGCCTTGCAATCACCATACTTTAGCAGGTAAAGATCCTTTTAAATATTTTTTTATTTTTTCAAATATTTTTTCCGTCGATAAATTAAGCTATGTTTCCCTCATTTCGTTATGTGCACATTATGAAGACTCACACTGTATACTGCCTTTTTTCCTTTTAATAAATTAAACACAATAAGTAATAAATAATTAAAAATTTATTAAATAGAAATTGTTTTACAAGTTAACATTACAAAAGCGTTTATTTTCCTGTGTCTTCTTTGAGAGAAACCGTTCTGTTGAACACCATCTGCAAAATAAGAAATAAGAATTGCTTTTAGACTTGTATCCTGAAATTCAATAACATAAGATATATTTTCTACCTACAATATTCCAACTAATAAATCAATGGTACCAAAATAGGTACTTACTAGCACACTGACGACTTGTGTTTTTTCTGATGATGCAACTATTTTAATGGCCAAATAAAACTGATCAATACTACTCTGTACTAGCTATGCGTGGGGTGAGGTTCTTAAAATTCTCCAACGCGAATACCTAATAAAATTGCGGATCGGCTACGTAGGAGTTTGGCAGAAAACTTAATATTATGAATCTTGATTTTCAAATTCACGAATAGCGAAGAACGACTATTTTCTGAACGTGCAAATGAAACAAAAAATAAAAATACAAGCGGAAAACAAAGCACAACGATGCATAAAACCGAAAAGTTTAAATCAAAAACCACATTTTTTTTTACGACAATCAGAAGCAAAAAGGGTCAAAAACTCACGTGATTGGAAGTGGTATCAGGGTCGACAGAGAAAAAGCCGATCCTTTCAAACTGGAACTTGTCGTACACCTTGGCTCCTCTGATGGAGGCGTCAGCGAACGCGTTCACAACCTTCAGTGTGTCATCGCGACAGTCCGACACGAAGCCACCCGGCACCTCGCTCGGGTCTTCTGGGTTCTTGTGTTTGAATCTAAATGAACAAAAAAGTATCATAACCAGATTGCCGTTACTTAGCGGTTTGCACTGAGGATCGAACTTTGCCCGTATCTTTTACAGTTTGTTGCGTTTGTTATATTGGTATCGATTTATGCATTTAAACTATAAAGCTTGGGTTTAAGAACGCCGTCGCAATCACGACAAGGCTTGTAGAGTTTTTTGACACTGTCGAACACAGTATTGTCGTTTTCAAGGCCGTCATTACGGCCGTTTTAATAATAATAATGTTAATATTTCATTTAGTTTGCAGCAACTATTCTAATTCATTTTATAAACTGGCGTAACACTTTATCGGCGGGACTATGTGGCCACCACCGCTGTCTTAGGACACCCAAGTGTATGTCTAAACCTCCGCTCATACTTACAGTGGCTCATATAGTCTGACTTCAATGATGATAGGGTCAGACACCCAGTGGATGAAAGCCTTGGGCTTCTCTGCTGATTCAGAAGTCTCCGCTGTGCATTCTACTTCGACAACTTTACCGGCATTATCCTTGATTACCTTAGATACCTGGATATAAAAAACACATTAAATATGGTTTATTTAAATAATCAGCCCATTTCCTCCTAGCTTGAGGTGTCCTCTTTGTGAGATGGAGTGGGATGTAGTTCTAGGGTATGCTGGTTTTCTCAAGTTTTCCTTTACCTGATTTTAAAACAAATTGCACGATTTGAATTTGAAAAGAATTGTATAGTGCGCACCTACGATGGTTCTAAACCCGACCACCAATGCTTTCGTTAATGGACTTTTCCACCATTGTCCATTACACAAATAAAGAGAATTGAAAGTCCATAGTAATGTTTTCCCAAGAGTATTTTTGGCCGTATTATTTATATTGAAAACTTTGTTTTTATCAGGTTTCTGTTGTGCTAAAGTTTGTGTATTCTAATAACACCGAGGGGAAGGATTAAGTAAGATTGCTTTTGTTGTGTAAATGTCTATTTTTTTTTTACTTATTTTTGATCTTTTAATTCATAATACGTATTTTTTATATTTTTACCTTAATGACGTAGCCCGCATGTCTTAGTCCCACAGTTTGTTTCGGGGTCAGCCGTCGGTATCCTTTCTCGGGTTCTTCTTTGAAGTCCGTGGACTCAATATAAAGGACTTTACTAAGTACTACTGTATGAGATCCTTTGTCGGGCTCATTGGGGAAGTCTGGTACCGTGATTTGTATTGGTTTGTCACTAGGTAAGTTCGTGATTGTGATCTTTAACGGCTCAAGTGCTACCATTACTCTGAAACAAAACACACATTTTAATGACCCGCATTGAAAACCACGAAATGTTACATAACTTTATCCGCATAAGTTACGATCCCGTGGGAATATCGGAATAAAATGTATCCGATGTCCTAATCCAGTGGGGTAATTGCGTAACACACCAACAGTAGATGAATGGCTTTTATTTTGACAGTTCAACAACACTCATTGCGGTATTTACGTTGTTGAGAAGATAATTTTGTGGAACATATTTAAAGCAATGGATAAAATGACTCCGATTGTGATTGATAGTGTGTTACGCAATTGGGGTGCAGGTCTATCCATGTGCCAAAATATCATCCATATCCATTCAGCCATTTTAGCGTGAAAGAGTAACAAACAAACATACAAAAAATAAAATCTTTTCTTTGTCTTTAGATAGTAGAAAGGCTTTTTGTGAAAGAGCTCGTCCGGGTAAGTGCCCACCCTGTCTCTTTCTGACGCCAAGCAGCGTAGCTCATCAGTTTGAAGAGGATAGGTGTCGGAGAGCAGTGGTGGCCAAGTGGTAACGGCCGCGACTTACGAGTTGTAGGTCGTAGGTTCGAACCCAGACAGGCGCTTTACTTTGTGTAAATTATTTCATCACCACTGCTCTCAAAACGGTGAAGGAAAATATCGTGAGGAAACCGGCATGTCCTAGAACCAAAAATTCGAAGACATGTGACATCTGCCAATCCGCACTGGGCCCGCGTGGTGGATTACGGCCCACTCCCTCTCACCGAGGAGGCCTGTGTCCCAGCAGTGGGAACATTATAGGCTGATTATGGTAGGTGTCGGAGTAATAGTGAGACGCTTCAGTCTTGTTTCATCGATGTCCATACTTTGGCGGCGGTGACCATATATCATAAGGGCCAGGGTTGTTTGCCCTCCAATAGGTGTGTGATAAATAAGTATTGTTCCACAAAATATTAATATTTCAGCGTAATATTGTCATAAATATTCTGACGCATAAAGTTTTTTTCTATTTACACAATCAATTAAAAGGAGTGAAGTTTCGCGCTCTGATTCGCTTTCAATGGCCACGTGATGATGATTATAAGACTCCCTTTTCCGCACTTAAGACTCCCATTGGGTCCGTGTTGCGTGGGGATTCTGGCTAACAGAGCCAGCCTAGCTCCGCCCAAAAGCACAGAAGCTTCCTGGGAGCTTCACAGGCTTCGCGGAGCGACCTCATTGTTCCGAGGATTTCTGCACGTTGAAAAGCCACGGCCTCGCATTCCAGGATGACGTGGGCGGCTTATTCCTCTGCGTCAAGGTAGCCCCTGCAAAGGGGTCTGTGGCGCCTATGTTAAAAAGATGTTTTTTTAAGGAGATTATGGCCCGTAATTTTCCTATTATTATTTTAAGGTTATTTCTACTCAGGCTGAGAAGATTTTGGTTAATCGCGGGTGTATCATTGGTAAAGCCAATTTTGACTGTCTACAGTCTGTTGCCCGTGACCATCTGTTGTTATGGAGTTCGGTCGATCTTTGGCGAATCCACGCACGAAATTGTGAGAAAGGCAGAGGGAGAAGTGGGTACGGGCCTCGCACCTTCATATCAGAGCCTCGCTTCGCAAGTTCATCTGCAGCATCATTGCCTAAGGATCCACTGTGCCCTTTGATCCACTGGAGAGTAATACGATTGGACGTCGATAAACTCTTCAGAGCTAGATGGCACTCGAAAATTAGTTTGTTTGCTTCCTAAAGCTTTGAGCACAGATAGGCTGTCGGATAGGAATTGAATGCCGTAGTTCCGGATGCCTAAGCGCTTTACTGCTGTTGCGGCTTGTGTTAAGGCAACACATTCGCCACGTGACCAATGGCCTTATTTTTTTACGCAAATATTAATTGATCTAAAATCATTTACAAAACTAAGTTGAGTATTGATATTTTTAGCTCAGTACCACAAAACAAAATTCAAAAGGTATTTTTCCTACTGTCAACTAGCCTATTAGGTACATAAAATGAATGGCAAAGTGCAACAAAATGTAAGCATTCTATGGCTATCTATAACCTTGAAGCTAAGAGCTCGTCGAGCGACTATCAACGGTAACCTTGAAATTAAAATGCATGTTAAACTGTTCACATCATGATAACATTATCAGTCAGGATAATGGCGGAATACTTAATGACCTTTCAAATTACTTCTATTATGCATTGTATTTAAAAAACCTGGGTCTGTTTATGTAGAAGTCAGAAAGGGTTACCACAATCCATTCGACGTCTTTTAAAAGTCACCATTCTCTTACGAGATCGTAACGTTGAAAGGACGTACCAACCATAAAACAGTTAGTATGACTGCTAGGTTTTAAATCGCAACCATTTTAAAATAATATGTGATGATGTGTTTCGATATAAGTCAAAGATTACTTTTTCTTAAAAGTTTCTTAAAAAACCAAAAAGTTCTCTTTTCTTTAAAAACTTAACTTTCTTTTAAAACTTTTCTTTTGGTTTTCTTTAAAAGTTGCTGAGCACTAACAAAACCATTTACATTTCATTTTGAGATATGTCTGCAGATTGTTATACAGGGTTATTGGTAAAACATTAACAACCTCCACTGTACTCATCATTATGAACAACTGTTACTATGGGACCAAACCTGAAATCGCGAAAAAAAATCAACTGTTACATTTATGTGCGTATAACTCGTCAAAATGTAGGGAGCAGCTGATTTTATTTCGCGAAGCGTGATGGCAAATGAGGAGTTTTTAGTTGGCACTCCATTCCATTATTTGAATTTGAATAATATCTTTAATTTATGGATTTTCTGAAATAAATTATTAATCGTATTAATCATTTCATTTTAGAAAATCCATACATTGACATGCTCTATAATTTATGGATTTTTACAAAAGGCACCTTTATAGTATAGGCAATTAATGACCAATACTAGTGCCTTTTTTGCAGCGGCCAAATTCGAAACTTTATGTATTAAGTACATACTATGTAAATATTATCTTGTTTGAAAGTAAATATTGAAACTAACATAACAAACGAAATTTTGTATGATGGTAAAGCTTGCGTCCGAGCCGAGTTAAATCGGTTTATAGGGACTCTTTATAAACCGGTTTCACGAAAAATCACTCTATATTAAAGAGTGGTTTTTTAAATGGGACATGAAGGCGTAATCCAAATTCTGGGCAGTAGAGCAAAGGGCAGTTTATATGTAATCTTAGTCACTCACTCAATTACTAAAGCGTATATTTTGGTTCTGTAAAAGCCCGCATGAGCATTGATCACCACGCTTGTTCAAAACGGATTGGCGATTTCAGATTTATATATGTATATTAACTATAAGTCCAGGTTTCCTCACGATGTTTTTTCTCCACCAATGTCAGTAAACTCCAAGATAAACTCAGAAAGGACATAATTAATTGAAAAAGTCACATTGGTGCTTGCCCAGATTTGAACCTTTTCGATTAAACGATTTTTCATTAATAAATATCTCAATGACAAATTACATGTTTTATCAATTATGTGTATTAAATATATTGAGTACTGAGCGCAAAAACATGTACACTCATAAATAAGCTATAGAACATTAAATGAATTACCTTGGCGCAGTGTTATTGAGTACGTCCCTAATGCTGGCGTCCAACATGGCGGGATCTACGGCTCCCACAGCTCCCGTGACGCCTAACGCTGCGCAGAACGAGTTGACGGCTGAGGCTGGCACGCCGCGGCGACGTAGCGACGTCAATGTGTACAGCCTTGGGTCGTCCCAGTCTGCATAAAGTAACATAATATTCAACAGTTAGAAGACAAAAACGATACGTTGGTCAGGATTTAGCGCTGATGTGCAATCGCAAGAATCATCCTGTATAAACTGATATAACTTAGTTCGGGATGACTTTTATTATTTACCATACCTATGTTCTATGTTACGGGTTTGGTTTCCGCACTTAGTCCTTCAATGGACCGTTGTGCGTGGGCCATGGTGGTCGTCGGTGGTTATTCCAACCAACCTACCTCCCTCCAGAAGCTGATTAAGTCTCTTGGTCTGTTGAGAACATCTGTGTACGATCTGGGTGTTCCGAGGGTTTCTGTCCTTATCTGGGTGACGTCTGTGCACTCAAAGAGCACATGCGCAATGGTTTCATCAGCCTCCATGCAAGCCCTGCCCAGGGGACTGTCCGTTATGACTAATGTGTGAAAGTGTTTATTTAGCGAGCAGTGTCCCGTGATGGTCCCCGTCACCAGGCGCAGGCTTTTCCTGTCCAGTCATATTAAGCGCTTTACCATACCTAATACGATTTCTGTTAGTAATATTATATTGTGGGTAAATTTCTAAAGTTTTAATAAAAAGCCAAGTCTGCTCCATACTCCATTTTGGTGTTGTTATATGATGTGACATGAAACCAATTTAAAAACATCATTCTGTTTCTGTCAATCGAAGATTATAGAAACAGAGAGATTACTTAATTTTTTTTAGCGCGAAACGTATTTAGTGAATTGCTAAAGCCCCATTTACACGAAGTAAGTTTGCGGTGGCCTGCAAGCAACAAATGATTTGCATCATCTTAACACTGTTTAGATGGTAGCGCGACTTTTACTGTTGCTTCAACTTAATTCGCAATCAGGCTTAAATTAAATAACAATGGGTCTTCCTCAACCGGACTGCGGAAGATCTGTCTATGTCAGCAGAAGTCTTGTCTGTGCTAGCAAAATTTCTCTTAGAGGGCTGTAGACTGTTAGGCTCTATTGGCGACAGTAGGAGTGGAACGAGGCCATTCACACTAACACGACTGCTCGCAAAAACCCACTATTCCAATCACCTGAAGGTAAAAGGTAGGTAGGGAACCTCTCAGCTTTACATTAAGTCATTAGTGACTTACCGTTAACAATTCCTTCATCAATGAGTTTCGCTATTTTCCTCTTGGACACTACCGTGTAGTTAACGTTGAGGCGCCCGTACTCCCACTGTACAGGGCAGTAGATGCCGAGCGCATTGCATAGCCAGTAGTATGACGACCTGAGAGGAGAAAATTACAAGTTAGATGGTGTTTT
The DNA here is from genome assembly GCA_948474745.1 of Oligia latruncula. NCBI lineage: Eukaryota > Metazoa > Arthropoda > Insecta > Lepidoptera > Noctuidae > Oligia > Oligia latruncula. The sequence continues at coordinate 10,988,333 of OX419688.1, forward strand.
ATCAATACGACGAAGCTGACTTGAGCTACCCATAATTATTATCGCGTTTTAAATGTGTTCGACTTCTACCCGTAGCTGTACAAATTGTACAATCGAAAATGCGAACTGCATTTTCCTTAGTTGAAGTCCAGTTATGAACCAGTAATTAATGGGCGAAGGTCCTTCTCCGTTTTCCACACATTTTTGTTCACTACTACGGTTAGTAGTGTGCCTACGGACAATTTTTATAAGCGGCTTTTTTTTATCGTGCCCCGATGCGATTTTTAACTCACTGTTCAGGGCCGAGAGTTGAAGATCCAACAGTGTATTTTCTTGACGCGCTAGGATACACTCAGTTGGATTCTCAATGCTCGGCTCAACAAAGAGAGTTCAAACTCCAGTGCGAGATAAAAAAAATCACCTATGCGCCTAGGCTTGCAAATAAATAAACAACATGTCATTACCAACCTTCTAGATTGAAACTCTTTGGTACACAATGAATGAGTGATGTGCTCTATACTATCACACAGACAGTGAGTGTAATCATAGGTAGGGTAGATGCACCACTTGTTGCCAGTGCGGTGGTGGGGCTTGAACCGGATCCTGTAAGCAACTGGGTCTTGTTTGCCTTCCTCAAGAGTAATCTTCATTCGTAGGGTAGCATCTCCTTCATCGATTTTACCATTTTTCATATCCTGGAAATAGATTTTAATTTTTTAATTAATTATAAATCCTCTAATCTGTGAAGGGTGCTCTGCTCTGCCATATCCAAAGATTTGTAATTTCAAAAATATAGTTCAAAATTGGTACTTCAAACAGTTGTAAGCTTTCTTCAACTGGCCTGTTCCTCCATGGTGATGGTGGTGGATTGAAACCCTTGATTTCTTCGGACTTCTGATGACAAACATATGCAAGATCCTTGCTGATCAACTGAACTGCCCAATCATAAAGCTGATCAAAATAATCTGATGAATGAGTGATTTGGTATGGTGTGTAACCTGGAAAGATCATTACAGTTTAAACTCAAACTCAAAACTCAAACGCATTTATCGCATTTATGCTTCTAGGTCACGCCAGTTTCCTTAGGATGTTTTCCTTCACCAGACATGCTTTAGAGAGCAGTGGTGGTGAAATAATTTACACAAAGTAAAGTGCCTGCTTGGGATCGAACCACAACCTACACTTGTAAGTCGCGGCCGTTACTAAATAATTGGTGCAAATCACAAGCAATTGTTGTTTAAATTGCAATGTGTATGTTGCATTTCACCAACTGTACTAAAGTAGGCCAGGACTACATACTTAATATTTGTATTTTATATGTAGATTTGTGACTCACCTAACCACTCCACCATATCTTTGATACCCACAAAGAACTTTTCTTCCTCTTTCTCTGGGTTGGTATCATCATATCTTAAGAAGCAGATGCCATCATGAGCAGCAGCATACCCAAAGTTAATGTTAATAGCTTTTGCATGTCCTATATGCAAGATACCATTGGGTTCAGGAGGAAACCTAGTTCTCACTTTCCCACCAGTTATTTTAAGATGCTCTTCAAGTAACCGTTTCGTATCATTTGTGACTACATAACCATCAGACTTGAAGTTCTCTCCAGGAGCGTGGAAAGGCAACTTTTTCATCAATTCTGATATAGATGAAGCGCCACCAATTTCATCAGGAGATTCAGCCGTTTCAGATGGTTTTGATGCTGAAATCATAAAGTAATGAAAATATCAGTGTTGAAACTTATTCACATATGACACACCGTAAACACGGGTTACTTTAGCAAATTTTTTCATCTTTTTTTAGAAACCCTTTGATAGTAGGGATTATGGTGGATTTATTTCTTAGCATTTTAATATATTTGTTTTACAGGTGAGGATAGTAGCTAATTAGTCATACTCATAATGTTATTTTCCCCAAAATATGTGTAAATATTTTTTTTTTTTTTACTTTTGAGCCAATGTTGTTCTTTGAAGAAGGTTAGTTTAACTTGACCTGCAGATTTTGTCGACCCAAAAACAATATGCATTGAGCCAATGTAGCCCTCTAAAACAATAGAAAACCCTTTTTTGTATTGAGCCAAAGTTCCCCCCCAGAGCTAAAGTAACCGCGTTTACCGGTAGTACCTACTTACTGGCTGCTAGCTGAAAACAGACTCAATACTATATTAATTGAGAAATTTTATTTGACTAGATTGGTCTCTTTTACTCTTACCCATGCTGTCCACATCTCTTTATCTACTTTCCTATTGCAGGTATGGTGGAAGAGATTTCTTTAAAAAAAATAAGCATCACTGTTGTACCTATTTTTCTGTTCTTTTCTTCTTGTCTGTTAATATATGTGTGTACATAAATGGTTAAATAAATAAACAGATAAGATCTGTACAAATTCTCAAGTAAAAACCTTTTTAATTCATAATTGTTTACCTTTATCATCAGGTTTCTTTGCTTTCTTTCCTGCATCGCCTTTAGGTTTCTTTTCTGCTTTTGGTGGAGGTGCTAAGTCAGCTTCTGTTTTAGGTCCTAATAGATCTAATATCTTGAAAAAAGAAAACAATACAAATAATAGCCCCATTTTATGTCCAAGAAAATCACGGTCCATTCAAAGATTGCCAGGAAGAGATTGCAGAAAGCAGTGAGGCCGCCTATTGTATATTTTGTATTAAGTTTTTTGTTATGTATTTTTGTGGTGTACAATAAAGTAAGTAAGTTATAAAGTAAGTTTAAATAAATATTGTAATAAAATGTTGCATAAAGTTCAATTGCTTATAAAAATCTAAAATCGTAGTTGTGGTTGTAATATTATAAGCTCACCTGAACATCAACTTCATTCTTGATAGCTTTGCCATCAGCCCAGGGCAGGTCTGCTCGTACCGCTTGCATGACATTACCAGCGTTAAACCTGTATCTCTTCTCTAACAACTCTGCCTTGTACTGAGTCATATGTTTTTCCACGGCCTGCTCGACTTGCTCCGGCGTCACAACAACACCAACCCCACAAGCTTTCTCAAATGCATCAGTACCTACTTTAGCCTCATTCACATGACTGATCAGGTACTCCAAAGCCGCATCTACTCTTAGAGTTGAGTCAAGCTTGCCCTTGGCTATGAATTCGCATACAAACGATAGTTTGGCAGCGATCTGTGGCTTGATCTTTGTTGCCAGATGGTATATCAACATACCGGCGCCAGCTGGCAGTTTTGCTACGTCTACCTAAGGAAACAACAAAAGTATAGCTATATTTATATATTTTAACTTTTATTTATTATACTTCGCCCACGTATCATAAAAAAACTGAGTATTAGCAGAATTTGAAAGTTCTAACCTCATTTAAAGCGGCAAGTAGGAACTTGGTGACATTAGCGTTTTTCAATGTTTCCTTTGCTTTTTGTTCATTTAAGCCTAAAAGCTTAAACCTTTCTATAGTTTCCTCCGGTGTCATGTTGATTTTAGTCACAATTTATTATTAATATTAATAACTGAACACGAAACACTACTGCCTGCTGCCTGCCGTATCAGAATGACACTGACACTTGCTGACAGTCTGTCACTGTCACTGGGGCCGCATTCCGAATTAGCTATAATCACTCACACCGCTCACATCAACTCACATGCGTTCCGATTTAGATATTACGATTATGACAGCGAGCTTTCAACAATTCGGAACACTCGTGATCGCGCTCACAGTGCTTACTCAATGTAAAAACGATATTATTAGAGTATTTCTTTGTATAAACAAACATCACATTTATTCTTCAGTTCTTCTTCTTTGGCAAGGTGGCGTGGCGACTGTCAGCCAGATGCACAATTTCGGCGTTATCGCAAGATGGCGAATGTCATGACGTCATCTATGACGTTTCACGGGACATCGTTATCGCGCTCACGTTTGGTACGGGTTTAAGCACGCTCAAAACGATTATTTCCCAACTCGGAACGCAGGGTGGACAACCATGGACGTAATATATAGAAGTAACTCTATATATTACGTCCATGTGGACAACAGTGGACAGTGACAGTGACGGCTGAATCTGACAGCTAACCGATCAGGATCACACAGAATCTTTTGGCGTCCAAACCTGTCTATATGGTCCAAACCACAGGGGGCTTACCATCACCTCTTAAAGCACAGAAGTTGAATTGCACTACTTTTTTGTACGGCGTCTTAGTAGAAAAAAGGAGTGCATTTCAACTTCTGCCCTGCTTTATGAGGTGATGGTAAGCCTCCAAGTCCGAACTTCGCGCTTGAAGGACGTTCACAGTGGGGCCCTGTTGGTAAAACATTTTTGTGTAGGTACACCTTACCTCTGACACCCGCAACTTAACAGCAACCCTATTTAACGAGAATAAAGGTCAAAATGATTTTGAAACTAGCTTCCTGTTGTAGGTACTCGATGTAGCGCTGCTCAAGAATGTAAACCTCCACACATTTATCATTAAAAGTAAAAACTATGCGATCTAAAAAAAAAATGTTTGAGAATTTGCAAACTGAGTTCTTTCATATCGACGGTAGAAAGGCTAATTGGTCTAAGCAACATTTTTTTTGCAATATTAGTTATATACATATTCGGAATCAGCAAATTTTACTGATTCTTCTTTACAAATGGAATAATAATGTAATTTTAATATATTGTATTTTTTTTTTATTAATAATGTCATCGAATTTAATTTAATAATCATATAATTTCATTTCATTTCATCGAAATTATTTAGTTTAATTAGACTTAAGATATTTGTTATTATTTTTCTCCTTTAATTCTGATCACGTCATTTAATTATTTATTTTAGTCTTCTCATTATTTACCAGTTTTCTTACCTTATGTGCAATTAATTTATTATGATTTTGTATGGTTGTATTGTTTCAGTGCAATGTGACTAAATGTATTACTTTTTACTTTATTTTGTAATCTAATCATAATAATTATGTAAAAATTGTATGTTTGCTAATATTCTAATAGTTTAATATTTTAATGAATTATTGTTAACCTTTTAATGTGAATGTTGTGCATGCCTATAAGTGATGTATTTAGGTACACAGAATTGAAGACTCGTGATTACCTATTGTTACTACCCTTGTAAATAAATATCGTTGGTGTGCCTTGCTAAATAAATAAATAAATTCCGAATATGTATATAACTAATATTGCAAAAAAAACGTCGCTTAGACCAATTAGCCTTTCAACCGTCGATGTGATATCCCACATGCCCTAGTAGCCCCACTTCAAATTTTTCAGACCCCCTCAGTCCCTTTTGCAAGAAATATACCTACATGATCATATATTTTTATTTATTTCTTATTTGCAAAATAGTTGGGCAAACGTCATCTAAAACTATTACAAATTTCAAGTTGATAGCATTAGTAGGTAGTTCTTAAGATATCCAGCTGTGACAGACAGACAGACAGACTTAGTCTCACCATAAGGATTCCGTTTTTACCATTTTGGTACGGAGCCCTAATTACAATGGAAATTTAACTTATCCCGGTCCAGAAGAATGCATCAATTGTCGGGCTCGCTTCGTTCGCTCTTTGATAAAACGGGATCCGAGTCAGAATACTCCAAATTTCGAGCTCGCTTCGCTCGCTCTAGCATTCCCTTAGTAAGATCACAAATGACAGCATTGACAAACTTGCCCTTCCAAATCGGTATGCCAGCTTATTTATAAAGAAGAAAGACTCTCTTTTGGAGCTTCACAGTAGACAAGTAAAAAGGGCCCATCAAATTTTGATACTGGGCCCCCAACTATTACGCCACAGGTCAAGTGTCAAAAAAGATTAATAACAGCTTATTTAAAGGTATGTGGCGGTATCTACAACGTCACATACGAACTACGCGTCATACTGACGTCACGTAAAACTCTGCATCTCACAAGCAGAGTAAAAGTCGTATTTTTTTAGCTGATTTGGGTTGGGACGGCGAAATTTTTCTATTCGTGAGTCTCATTTTGTTGCTTTTCAAAATGGTTATATTTTCAGATCCAAATAACATAGAGGTACGATGAAAAGTGTAGTTCCTTCTATTAGTTAGTTTCTGTAGTTAAATCACGAACAGAAGAGTGTAGTTGTCCTGACTCAGATCAGCTAAAAAATGAGAAAAATTTGATAGGACTTTTAGACATGCAAGCGACGATATAAACAACGGCCCGACATAAATCTTCCCTTTTCTATGGAGGTTGAGTGAACTGTACACCCTGTTCCTCATACCTTTATACTGGTGACCCCGAACATGAAAATTAGCACAGCCTTCGTGCAAATACTTTAGCGTGACGTCATCATCTAGTAAAGAAAGGAATTTACGTCAACGTTAAAATAAAAAGTCCGTAAAAATGACAGTGTCTAAAAAATCAACTTGTAAGGACGATAAGCTTTGCTCCGGTCGCATTTTTATATTCGCACGCCTTAGAGAAGACATAATACTACCGACACACGCTGTTTCAGACAAAAGCTCTTGACCTTACGCATAATTATAATTTAATTAAATAACTTTTTTCTGTAGCTACATAGCTTTATCAAATCCAAAGTGACGGATCATTGATCCGTGAATATAATTGTGCGACAGTTGTCTCATCTTATTAATACCAAGAAGTGTACGAAGAGCATGCTTGTACGCCTACTGTTTTCTCGGAAAAAGATCAGAGATCAAATGTGTGCTAATTCAGTCATCTTCTTTAGGATTCAGCAGTCTTTCAAACCTCGAACAAAGGTGACAATAGGACTATAGGGATTATATACCTATTCACATTGCTTTTGTATGTAGGTACCTACCTAGACCTACTACTTTTGTCTGTTTGTTATTGTATTGTTTATCCCAAATAGGGTAAATCGCTCATGCACTGCACTTTTAACACCTGAGTACCTTTTTTAGGGTTCCGTACGAAAACGGTGAAGGAAAACATCGTGAGAAAACCGGCACGTTCTAGAACCAAAAATTCGAAGACATGACATTCACCAACCCGCACTGGGCCCGCGTGGTGGATTACGGCCCACTCCCTCTCACTGAGAGGAGGCTTGTGTCCTAGCAGTGGGAACATTATAGGCTGATTATGATGACCAAAATGGTAAAACGGAACCCTTATGGTGAGACTCAGTCTGTCTGTCACAGCTTGAAATTTGGAATAGTTTTATATATGACGTTTGCCCAACTATTTTGCAAATAAGAAAGATTTTTTTTTGCAACAGGGACTGAAAGGGTTTCTTAAAAATTCGAAGTGGGGCTACTAGGCCATGTGGGGTATCATATGAAAGAGCGCAGTTTACACATTCTCAAACACTTGTTCTTTTTTTTTAGGCCGCATAGTTTTCGACTTTTGTTGAAAAATTAAAAAAAAAATACGGTTCCCCCCTTATATCCGAAGTTTGCAAAGAGAAAAATCTGAAATTATTGATAGATGGTTATATGATAGAAGTAAAACGAAAGAAATAAAACTAAGTCTCTAAATAGCACACTTTTTCAGAAATGATCATAAAAGTTACATTAGTTCCACTATCGGTCAAGAGATGACGCTAACATAAAACCGAAATTCTACACCGCAGTGCAAATTGATAAAATTCTCTGACGAATATAATAGGCCTCGCCGATGAAAAACATATGATGTTACGGAACCCTCGCGGCCTCGGTGCGCGAGTCCGACTCGCCCTTGCCCGGTTTTTTTTTTGGTTTCCAGGGTGGAATATCCTCATGGATGTCCGCCCAGTCCCGCCCAGGGGCGGGCGGCGGGGTCTGTCAGACTCTTACTGACTAAAAACCACCCCGGTGTTCCATCTCACACCTACGCCGGGGGTCGCGGAAACGTACGATCTTTCCGCAACCCCCGACTGGTGCCGGCCCGCCACTGCGGGCCTCGTCGGGTCAGGGGGGGGAGTGAGGTGTTTAACTCCCCCCGCGGCGTCTAATAGGGGCGCGCGTGGAACATTACGCGCCACCACCTCGGGTCCGTCTCGATGTCTGGGGGGCCACATCTGGACCCATGGAAGAGGGCGTTATGCGCCCTCCGCCGAAGCCCAGTGCGCCTGCTGCGAGCCGAGTGAGTGCGAGATCTCCCTCTCCCTTTCCGCAGCCTCAGCCGCAGAAGGAAACCACCGCGTCCTAGGACTCTTCGTTGCCGACCATCGACTCGACCACGGCCGGCAGCGACAGGTCACTGCCTACTTCTGAGATGAGGGCACGGCGCGGCTCCTCCCAAGCGGCACACTTTGCCAACGTATGCCACGCCGTGTCCTCCCGGCAGTCGACGCAGTTGTGACACCGGGCGTCCGCCTCCCTGTTTATGCGACACAGGTACTTCCCGAAGCAACCATACCCCGAGAGCACCTGCGTCAGCCGAAACGACAGCGAGCCGTGCCTCCTCCCGAGCCAGCGCTTAAGTACCGGCCGGACCGTCACAGTTCTAACCTGACCTAACCCAATTGATCGGGGTGCCCAAGCTTGTTACTGCGACCAATTCGACTTGCGCGTGGTTTGGTTAGTCACAGTTCCAACTTAATCTACCCGTTTGCTCGGGGTACCTAGCGTAGTTACTGCGACCAACCGTAAGAAAAGGCCAGAAACTTAAAAAGATGCCCAATTATTAAAAAAAAGTGTGCATTATTAAAAGCGCTAAAAGTTTTTAGAGGGCCCATAATTTAAAAATTGTCCATATCATTAGAAGGTTAATAAGTTTTTAGACGAACAGTTAAATTCCTTTAAAAGTCAGCCTGATATCACCGCGAACGCGATGGAACTAACAGAAGATGTAATACTATAATTCCTTCAAGATCCATTATAAGAGTTATTTTTGTTAAAAAATAATTAACAGAAATAACGTGTAACGTTACATCTTGTAATCTAATTTTGCTCTTCGTTTTCTAATAACACGAAATCGCCAACCGAAAATGTTGTTATAGCTGCCTTTGTCCTATCATAATATTACTTTGCAAGTAAATGTCGGGTAGAAACGTAATAAAATCTCAAGTTGATGGTCGCTAATCGCAACGCTACAAATGATTTGTTCTGTGCTGAATACACGCGTTTGACCAATACCAGTCAACGCAACAACGTTATTAACTCGTTTGCCACATAATTTCGGTTGCACAACTCACTTTTACTAACGAGCATTCAGCACCAGAATCGTAAACAAAACAATACAGCTCACCTTTATGTTCTAACGTGTCTGAGGGTAGTTGAACGACGTACACTCGCCGTTCACTAAATTTCCAGCACCTTGTTCACCATCCGCTTGGCTGCCACTGCTCGTGCAGGGTCGCGATATGTCCTGGTTTCTCACTTGCAGCACACGAAGGGTTTCACTGACGGCTGCGAGGCTGCTTGGCTCGATTCTTAGTCACTCAACGTCCTTATCCAGGTTAAATCCAGGCAAAGAAACATCGCACCATGACGTAATCGCTCAATTCTCCATAATTTCTTCAGCTCGAGTTTATCCCAGTTCTGATGTCGCATCAGCGGGTGGCCGAGATGCGATACATCGGGTCTTCTTCACGATCCGACATAGTTTAGATAGGTGTGGGCACTTCAGTGGGTACTCGAACGAAAAGATTATTTTAATTTACAGTAACTTTAATAAACTAGCTATTTACAACCGAAACGCACACGTGCGTCGGAAACAAACACGTGCGTTGGTATTGAGCGATTGCCGAGACTGTCCGAGCTCGACGGTCGACTGTAGACTGACTGTCGCACCACTCGGTCTCTCCACCAGTCCTCACGGCATCCCCTCCACCGACGATCGTGTCCAAGCGGTAGGGCTCGCTTGCGTTTCCGATCACATGATTCTTCGTTTACCAATCAAATTGTTAGATGGCGCTGTTCACTGTACTGTGTTGCCATCTATCCACGACACGGCCATCCCTGACTAGCACCCGTCCTCGGGTGTAGTACCTGCGGACCAAAAATACTCACAGAGTAAACAAGCTCGGCTATCCTGCCAATAACTAAGGTACTTCGGCTATCCTGCCAATACCTACTCACTAAGGTAACTCGGCCTATCCTGCCAATACCAAATGACTCAAATCTATCTCATTGTTACTTTAATTTCTCTAGTCTTCATTTACAATGCCTTGTTGTCAAGGTTTCGCACTCCCAACATTAATCATTAGAAAAAGTTCGATCAGTAAGTTGAACCAAAGAAAATCAAAATTCTAACGAATCAGTTACTATTTACCAAAATCTGTGCAAAAACACAGTCCAGAATCACACCAATAATTCTTACTAGATCAGTTGTCACATAAGCTACTGCACATAAGGTGCGGTTGAGACTAGTCACCACATGTGCTCACTACACATGAGGCGCTCTGTGCACCAACACAGACTAGAATCGACCCATTGATTCTCAGAAAAAGAAAACTAGCGCAATATGTGCTACAACACATGAAGCGCTCTGTGCACCAACACAGACAGGACTCGACCCATTGATTCTCAGTAAAAGAAAACTAGCGCAATATGTGCTACAACACATGAAGCGCTCTGTGCACCAACACAGACAGGACTCAACCCATTGATACTCAGTAAAAGAAAACTAGCGCAATATGTGCTACAACACATGAGGCGCTCTGTGCACCAACACAGACAGGACTCGACCGATTGATTCTCAGAAAAAGAAAACTAGCGCAATATGTGCTACAACACATGATGCGGTCTGTGCACCAACACAGACAGGACTCGACCGATCAACAAGTTAAACCATCAAAATTGTAACAACTCAGTTAGAATTTACCGAAATCAAACTCATAGGCAATGTATACTCAACTCATGAAACTTTCATTGTAATCTGTGCACCAACACAGACTAAAATCGCACCAACGACTCTTTACATATCTACCGCCACATATGTTACAACACATGAGGGGCTCTGTGCACCAACACAGAAAAGAATCGCACCAACGACTCTTAAGATATCTGCCGCCACATATGCTACAACACATGAGGGGCTCTGTGCACCAACACAGAAAAGAATCGCACCAACGATTTCTTAAGATATCTGCCACCACATATGCTACAACACATGAGGGGCTCTGTGCACCAACACAGAAAAGAATCGCACCAACGACCCTTAAGATATCTGCCGCCACATATGCAACAACACATGAGGGGCTCTGTGCACCAACACAGAAAAGAATCGCACCAACGACTCTTAAGATATCTTGCGCAATATGTGCTACAACACATAAAGCGCTCTGTGCACCAACACAGACAGAAATCGCACCAACGATTTCTTATAGACCTATCGCCACATGTTACTCATGAGGTTTGGTCTTAAGTTTTGAGTTTGAGTGTACAAGCCATTCTTAACCAAAGGTGGTCTCACTACCACTGTCATCAACTATGACATCTAATTCCGGAGTAACTTGGTGATCGGGTATCCTTCTCACACAATCATGAGGGTATTCTTAGGCTCGCTGAGTCAAGCGCCTTTACAACAATAATAAGAGACTAATTTTATTTTAGTCAAATCGAATGTTATCGTAATTGCATTTTTTTTTTTAACACCCTGTGTCACGTGGTCTACTATCTCATCTAAGTGAATATCAGTCAACTCATCATCAGTTATCACTAAGCTAAGTCAATACCACTTTGACGCAACACAATCTTTGATGATAGAGTGACAGAATCGTAATAAAATGGATGTGACTCACCCAGTATCAGAACACTGCTCGGATTGCTGACATAGCAAACTTGAACCGTATCACTCGCTACTAGCCGCTGCTGCAGGCACTGGCTCGGAACCGCCTGGCACCCTCGCCGTACTGGCGTCTCCATCATAGCTTCGTGGACATCTCGAAGCAACATGTCTGGTGTTGCCGCATCGAAAACAGATGCTGTGGGGCACTGCCATCCTGTTGCACACGTTCTTGGTGTTAACCTGTAACCAAAAATTCAACAGCAGTGCATGTTCCACTCGGCCAATTCTGACCATTTACGACTTCTAAAACTCAAACTCAAATCATTTATTTCAATCAAACCTTGTGCAGGCACTTTTAAATTGTCAAAATTAAATAGTCTGTCAGTTAGTCAGAAAGTTGAAGCCAGTCGCCCACTCCAAAGCGCAGATGTCCATGGAGAAGAACTACTAAGTTTTGAAATCAGAAAACTTTAATCCTCTTCTTATTGTCAAAACTACCTCTAATTTAACTAAACAAACTTTGAATAATCTTAGCAAAAACATTCAATGACCAGAGCCTTGTAAACAAACTTTGATTTTAGCTAATGAAAGCGAAAATCATCAACCAGAGCCATGTAAACAAACTTTGATTATCTAATCATAGCGAAAATCATCTACCAGAGCCATGTAAACAAACTTTGATTATTTAATCATAGCGAAAATCATCTGCCAGAGCCATGTAAACAAACTTTGATTGTTTAATCATAGCTAAAAATCATCTACCAGAAACGGACCTCTGAACTTCCGATCTAACATGGTTATAACAGTCTAAGAACACTACTGCCCTACAGAGCCTCCAGACGTAGGTAGCGGGAACTGGAGGTAGATGTCCAGGGTCCCGTAGCGCCGCGGCAGGGTCGTCCAGCTGCTCCCCTGCGGCGACGGTGGTGGCAGTATTAGTAACCGCCTCCGGGCCTCAAGCCTTCAACAGCGCACGTAGACACGTGCGTCTGTGCAGGTGCAGAAGCGAAGTAGGCAGGCAGAAAGGTGGAAGGAAGGAAGAAAAAAAAACCCTGTAATCAGTCGGTTTGTCCGTTGAGGTGATGTCCGGACACACGCGACCGACTGACATCCCGACAACCGTAGTCTGAGTTGTCTACGGTGGACAGCAGTGAGCTGGCATCCACTGGTTATCGAGATGTGGCAGCCCAGGTGGTGCGTTACAATAGAAACACATGAATAAAGAAAGGTAAAGAATGACATCCAAATGTGTAGGTAGGTGAAGAAGAACTATAGACTTTCTTTTCACTTTTAAACCTACGCTACGAATAGATCTGGATATCCTCCGCTGGATACATGGTTAATAGAAATAAGATAACAAGATTGTAGGCCGCTTAAGAAGTTATTATAACAAAGAATTGATAGGTACCAGTACGGATAACGGTTACATTGTGAACGCTTAGAAAAGTGAGCTGTAGGTAGATCTAAGTTAACCGTGGTACGCGTAAGAACACTGAACAATTCTAATTTACAAAGGATTCTAATTAAAACGTTGTTATTTAAGTTATAAAGAGAGTTGGAACAACTATAAGCGGCGAAGAAATAGGTGTTTGCGACACTCACTCGTCTGGGGTTTTTTCACAACACTTAGGTCTTTGGACCCGCTTTACGCAGAGGACATACAGCGATCTGCGTGTCCAATATAATAACGCGTTTAGGATACTGTTGGGGCTGTCGTGGCGTTGTAGTGCGTCCACTATGTTTGCGGAAGCGCGCACAGACGATTTTTACGCCATTATAAGAAAAAGGACCGCCTCCATAGCCGGCCGGCTACGCAACGCCACCAATAGTCTCCTGAGCGTGTTCTCAGATAGGTGGGACTCCCCTCTGCTGCGTCACTGGGAGAGGATCCATACCAATTGATAGTCTATTTTATGTCCTCCTTATTACTAACACTAGTCATTAAATTATTTTGTTGCTATTATCACTATGGACTTACGTCTGAAATAAAGAATTTGAATTTGAATTATTACATGGTAGTTATAAAAAGTTAGTACTTCAACAAATAACTGTCGTGAAGTTTTTAGATAATGGTTTCTTCAGCCGCGTTCCCGTCAAATGAGCTCCCGGGTTTTATATAGCCCGAGGTTGGATAGTTCTAGCTAGCAATATTTTGGTGGAAGGAGAACACAGCCAATCAGGACGTAGCTGGAGTGTTGCCACTATAATTCCTTCAAGATCCATTATAAGAGTTATTTTTGTTAAAAAATAATTAACAGAAATAACGTGTAACGTTACATCTTGTAATCTAATTTTGCTCTTCGTTTTCTAATAACACGAAATCGCCAACCGAAAATGTTGTTATAGCTGCCTTTGTCCTATCATAATATTACTTTGCAAGTAAATGTCGGGTAGAAACGTAATAAAATCTCAAGTTGATGGTCGCTAATCGCAACGCTACAAATGATTTGTTCTGTGCTGAATACACGCGTTTGACCAATACCAGTCAACGCAACAACGTTATTAACTCGTTTGCCACATAATTTCGGTTGCACAACTCACTTTTACTAACGAGCATTCAGCACCAGAATCGTAAACAAAACAATACAGCTCACCTTTATGTTCTAACGTGTCTGAGGGTAGTTGAACGACGTACACTCGCCGTTCACTAAATTTCCAGCACCTTGTTCACCATCCGCTTGGCTGCCACTGCTCGTGCAGGGTCGCGATATGTCCTGGTTTCTCACTTGCAGCACACGAAGGGTTTCACTGACGGCTGCGAGGCTGCTTGGCTCGATTCTTAGTCACTCAACGTCCTTATCCAGGTTAAATCCAGGCAAAGAAACATCGCACCATGACGTAATCGCTCAATTCTCCATAATTTCTTCAGCTCGAGTTTATCCCAGTTCTGATGTCGCATCAGCGGGTGGCCGAGATGCGATACATCGGGTCTTCTTCACGATCCGACATAGTTTAGATAGGTGTGGGCACTTCAGTGGGTACTCGAACGAAAAGATTATTTTAATTTACAGTAACTTTAATAAACTAGCTATTTACAACCGAAACGCACACGTGCGTCGGAAACAAACACGTGCGTTGGTATTGAGCGATTGCCGAGACTGTCCGAGCTCGACGGTCGACTGTAGACTGACTGTCGCACCACTCGGTCTCTCCACCAGTCCTCACGGCATCCCCTCCACCGACGATCGTGTCCAAGCGGTAGGGCTCGCTTGCGTTTCCGATCACATGATTCTTCGTTTACCAATCAAATTGTTAGATGGCGCTGTTCACTGTACTGTGTTGCCATCTATCCACGACAAATAAATAATTGATAGATTGATACAAAATTATAAAACAAGAGCTACACTGCTGAACTGAAGGTCGTCCTGAGGTAACCGATATCTGTTATTACAATCTTGTGGGTCGAGTTATATCGAACAATCGTAGTCGTGGAAGAAGGTAACCGAATCCTCCTGCGGAAATTAAACCAATGTGGTAGGTACCTAAATTGTGCCTACGCATCCCGATAAAGTCAATAATAAAATCACTCAAATTTCGTGTTGACGATAAATGGCTTAGATACCTAGGTAATAACATACCCACATACATTATAATGAGAGAGTGATAAGCCCCATAAGCAGATAATAATAAAATTGATGAGGACAAAGACCGATACCTTGTTGCTATTGGTTGCTATTATTACCTGAGGTATTAGGTATGCAAAATTAATGAAAATGTACGTTATTAAATACAATGTTTGTCCACATTCGATAAGAAAGCACCGTGGGACGTAACAGCTGATTAAAGGGTGCCCTGTATAGTACCTACTGTAACTGAAACAATGTGAGCTTTCAGCAGCATTAACTGGGGCTCGCGGAGTGGACCTCGTCTGTTTTTGTTTAACCGACTTCAATAAAGAAGGAGGTTCTATGTTTATCTGTGGTATTTTACAATTTCCATCTACATATATGTTTACCAACACCGCCCTTTAAAAGTAATCAGGCACCAAAAGATCCTTACTTGTACCTATATGCTTGTAGCTACTCTCTGTATTTTGTGTTGTAGCTTACTAGACAGGAACCACGTAACCACACTGAAAACTCAACAACGTAGTGTCAATGGCGTTGACGATGGTTTCGTTTTCCAAAGCGGTCTTCATAGGGCTCAAGGGTAAGGTAAATCTACAATAGTTTTAATTTGATTATAATTCTATTTTTGGCAGTACTGTGATAAGGGGGAGGGGGGGCGAAAGGGACTACCGTCCCGGGAGCCTTCGCCCCTGTCTAAGGCCCAAATCATCTTGACGCTAAAGTCAAGTGCATGGGCCGTACCTATGTACTGAGTGTAGCGCCGACGCGACGACGACGGGTGGAAGCAAAATATCGTAAATTATTTTCCAAATCCGCAAATTCTTTTCGAAAAGAGGCCGAGAGGGAGAGGAGAGAAAAAATCTAATGAAAATTAATAATAATTTCGTTCAACCTACAGACCCATCTCATTCTGAAGCTCTTTCATTCATTTGGTAAAATCACACAGCTAAACCTAGTAGGTATCACAGTCAGGATGCTTCAATTTTCGAGCTCGCTTCGCTCACTCTTGCATTCTCTTAGTAAATTCACAATGACAGATAAACCTAGTATCACAGTCAGGATGCCCCAATTTTCTAGCTCATCTCGCTCTTGCATTCGCATAGTAAAATTACAATCAAAATTTAACCTATCGGTCGAGAATGCTCCAATTTTCGGGCTGACTTCGCGCACTCTTTGATAAAACCGGATCCGATTCAAACACTCCAAATTTCTAGCGCGCTTCGTTCGCTAGATTCATTCTCTTAGTAAGATCACAATGACAGCATTGAGAGACTTGCCCTTCCATGTCAGTATCCTAGTTTATTTATTTTTACCGACTTCAAAAAAAAAGGAGGTTATCAATTCGACACGTGTGTATGTAATATTATTGGAATTGCATTATATTCACATATGACAATCTATTAGGGCTTCCAAACATATATACAAAATTTTATGGACGTATGTATGTATGTCCACGCATTTCTCCGAAACTATTAATCGGGTCGTGTCCATTTTTATTGTCTTACATTTACTTCAACTTAGGGAACAGTGCAAGTTTCATCAAAATCGATTCAGTAATTTTCAAGATATGGACTAATACGTGTAAGTGTGACGGCGGCGTATTGATACGAGCTACGCGTGTAGTGTCGAAGGGAGAACATCTCAAAACTTTCGTCAAATTCTAGTGCAATATTTACAACAAAACTATTACCTACGTATTACAAACACATATTCCAGTTTTTACTTAAAACTAAAAATTACGAAATAAAAAAGTAGGTACTTAATTAAAAAAAATTAAATCGACTTCAAAAAGAAATTTAATTAACTCAAAATTATGAAATAATTTTAATTTCGGAAGTCGGTGGCAAAAAAATAAAACTAAAATAAGTACAAATCCCAAAACACCGACTTCTGAAATTAAAGTTATTTCATAATTTTGAGTTAATTTCTTTTTGAAGTCTTAATTTAAGGGTTGCCGGAAGGTTTAATTTTTAACACGCTTTTATTAGGTCGACCTGTATATAACTAACTATGTAATGGAATCTAAGGTAACTAATTTAACCATCTTCAAAGGGTCGTAGCGTAATGAAAATTGGCAGCTGTATCTAGTTCTGATGACAATACAATAATATAGTACTGTCGAACTGATCTGATGATGGAGCCGGAAGATATGAACTGGAACTTCATGATGGAATTTTTGTTTTTACTTTTTCTAGTGTTTTTTAAACTATTAATTTATTTTAAATTACTTTTTTATGTAAATAAGCAAAACCCTCTTTTGTAGCTACGCAGCTTAGCAGTCGGGTAATAAATTATAATATATTTATTATAAAAGCGCTCTTCGTCTCTCCTATTTATTTTAAATCTTGCTGTGGCCGACAGGGTCCATAATTGATTCTATTGGCTGACCACTTGTAGTGTGAATTTTGAATGCAATAATAAAAATTTAATTGATCTTGTAAGAGTTCCGTTTTTAGGCTAAGGAAGGAACACGGGTGGGTTTTAGTCAGTAAGAGTCTGACACTCCCTTCCGCTCCACCCACAGCGGGAGGGGTCATTTGATGATTTACAAAAGGGTTCCGTTTTTTCCTTTTTAGGTACGGAACCCTAAAAAAAACTCCTCAGCATTATTATATTAGTAATTATTCATGAAACTGTATATTTGTCAATACTCCTTGTATACTGACACCTACCAAATCATTTGTTATTATGACATACATGAACATGTGAAACGGAGTAGGTACCTAAATATGCCATAATTCATAGACGAAGTAGGTATCTAATACATATGTCCCGTTTATTAGGTACCTACTAAAAGCATATTACGTATCCCGCTCATTTATTACCTATTACTATTACACGACGTAATATTTATGTAGGTACTTACCATGTAGTTGGATACCTACCTATGTCATTTATAAGATTATATCACAGCCCATTAGTCCAACCTGACCAACCACGCAAGGGCAGACATGTAGAGTGTTAACATCTCGTTTTATCACAACATTTGGCAGGGTCTGGTATTGGTGTTGCTAACCCGGTAAATCTACACAGCTAGGTCAGGCACGGGTGGTGGGGAAGGCATCGAACACATTTATTATTAAAGATTTACAATACCTACTTAAATACTTACGCTGATTGAAAATTTAAATATTTAAGTTACACCACGGGCCGCCGTCAAAATCATTTCGAATCCTTGAGAATTGCTTGCGGCTACAGTCACATCATGCATCTTAGGCATATCTTAGGGGAACGTACCTACTTCATAATTTAGTAATAAACAATTCGTGTTAATCCAGGACATGGACATACCTGCGTATCATTTATGTTATGCAAATTCGTACCTACCGTACATCCAATAAGCGGGATTGGGTAGGTAACCAACATCTTCAGTACTGTCACATTTTCAGCAGCCTCCAAAAGTTAGTTGACATTTTTCGACTTCAGCTGTGATACCAATAAGATTAAAAAAAAAAAAAATCAGATACTCCTAAGGGTCAAATGAAACTTAGGTAGAGTTTGATTTCCTGAGACGCGTAGACGTGGCGAATGTACCTAGTTACATGATGCTGCGTTATCTTGCTATCTAAGTATACACTTACGTAGTAAGTTTTAATATCAAAACAAAAATACACATCCTCGTCGGTATCGCAGAGTTCACGCAGCAGCCCTCTCGACTAGGCGAGGGAGGCATCGACAACAATAGTCATTCGAGTTGGGCCCGCGCGCGATTGCGCCCGCATTCACCGCACTCACACGAAACCATCTTTATTTTCTACTACAAAACATTCGGAAACGAACACTATTTCCGTCAACACGTACACGTTATTTAGAAAAACTTTGCTAATAACCAAGAAGTACTCTATCTACCTATTCATCAAATTTAATATTGAATTCAAGGTGTATTTTTAACTTTTGTTCAAGTGTTTCGGCATATTTGTGTGGAAAATGTTTCTACAATAATTTTCATTTTGGATCGTAAGTACCTGTGGATTTAAGGCTAACAGACTAACTGTCTATTGTAGAATAATAATGAAGAAACAAAAATAAAAAAACTAGACTTTTAACTTAACCTTATTTCGTAGACTTACAAATAACGCTAAGCTTTATATTTTTATTTTAAACATGGACAAATATATTATGGAATATATTATAAACAATACACCTTGTTGTTGACTTCTCTCTCAATGATTTTCCCTCTAATAACTTAATAAAGCCGAAAAGTGGTTAACCGTAACCGCTTTTGTGTATGGTTGTACCAGCTTATTTAACGTCAGAGTTGTATAATTTATTTCCATTTACCTACGCAAAATGGCTTTTCGATAGATATTATTAGGTACATCTCGAAGGTATTTAATGTTCTGGAGGAGATTTTTTTTAAATAAGTAAATTGTGTTTTTGTGCTTACTCTTATATTTCCCATGTATTTTTCGTTGAATTATATAGGCATATTCATAGTACCGTGTTCATATGATTTAACGTAAGTACAGTCAGCAACAAAAGTCGATTAAAACTTCAGTTTTTTTAATGTTAGTTATTAAGCAAAATATTTGTTCAAAATTGCAGCAGGTTTTTCACATAATAGCAAATAGTTATTATTCTAAAAATTGTACTTCTGCTGCAATTTTGAACAAATATTTTGATCAATAACTAAAATTAAAAAAACTGAAGTGATAATTGACTTTTGTTGCTGACCGTACCAAAATAACCATTCAGATGACATTTTTTTTTAACTTTTCTGAAGAAAGATATGTATTCCAAAAATAAACATCTACTCACTCACCGTAAGGAACAATTAAATATTTCCAAGAATTTTTACCTACCTACTGCTTTTCTTTTGATCACGATCAGATTAACGTTGAATTTCTGGGGCGACTTTACTTTGGCCCAACGAATGCATAATATTTCTAAATAGCTCTACGGACTGGCTTTTTCGCAGTAAAACATTTAAAAAATAATAAAAAAATATCATCACAAGCTCACAACGCCAATTAAAAGTTGGTAAAGCGCTAACTTAATTAGACCGGAGAAAAACACTTCATTATCGAAAACTTTAGGTTGTGTACTTGCTTGTTAATTTACTTGCTTTAATTCAAGCTCGGAACATTGCTTTTTGTTATTAGTTACCTACTCTAGATGGAAAATTATTTAAATTAAATTCAAATTCGACTAATGGTCTACAACTAAAGGTCATAGCACACGTATCAAATTGGAAAGGGACAACAGGCGTCAACCTAACGTAAGCACACACGTAACCAAAGCTCGAGTGAAGTTAGTTTTACTAACGTAGTTTTATGTTTATACACGAACACACATTGTACTATTATAATATATATGTTAGTCTGTAAGGTATTTATCTATGGGCCAAAGTAGCCTGAAAATAAAGGTCTTATTATTATTAAAGCGGATCAGAAGCTCCGATACGTCGACTCGGCTAGGGCTAGGCGCGGCGACGACGACGCCGCGTCACCGCGCTTACGGCTCGCCGACCGCTGGTTGATGGTGCAGCAGCCAGGCCGGAGGGGTGAGAGGGGCAAGGGTGGATGAAGAGACGTAAGCTCGGGTACGGAGAGACGTAAGCGCGGGGACGACGAGCCGTAACGCACCGCACCGCGGTTCGTAAGCTTGTCCCGAGGTGAGGCGATTAAGTTACTATTACGATTAGTGTGCGTTGCAGTAGGGAGTTTCATACAAAGAATACTGCACGGCTCGAGTTAATACGGTGCCGATCCGTTTCCGGTTTGATACGTGTGCTACGACCTTTAGGGTCAGTTCACACCGAGACGCGACGCGACGCGCGGTTTTCAAGATAGAAATACAATTACAGACCTTATCTACTACACTAAAAGGTACACAATTCAGTGTCTGTAATTGTATTTCTATCTTGAAAACTGCGCGTCGCGTCGCGTCTCGGTGTGAACTGACCCTTAGGCTTACAAGATGTACCTACCTACATTTGTAAAGAAAATAATTTGTGAAGAAATAAAGATTCCACATTATAAATAGGTAGTAGGTACAAATTAGTAAGGCAAAATGGGCAAAAAAAAAACAATAATAATAATTTTGTGATAGATTTTATTTAGGCGTAATTTTTGTGATAAATTCACTTTCAAACATAAACAAAACGGGGTCAACGTTCGAACTTTGGAAATTCTCTCATAAAGATTTTCCAACTCAAATGAAAATGGACATTGACTGACTGACACATTGACACCGAGGTCAAGCAACCAACTCGTAGCACTTTATACAGAATGGAATTTTCGAAACGTACCTGGAGGGAAAGTACTCTAAATACTAAAGACAGCAATATTCAAAGGAGACATTCCTTTATTTTTAAAAAGAAGGATTTTTGAAAATACGCTTGCCACACCCGGGAATCGAACCGACTAAAATCCGAAAAATAGCATCCTATACTTTTACGGCACCAATCGATAGGGTCTACAGCGAATGCAGATATTTACTTTGCACTAGGTACTAGTAAATTCTAAAGGATTGTTATTAATTCAAGCCGCACCTGTAACTACTACATACTCGTACAGACCTACCTACAATATGTTTCACAATAAAAGTTTTGCAAGAAAAATCTATCTGAAAAGTGTCATTTCAAAAGTAAGGGTGCTCCCACACTGCTGTTATAAAATGTTTACAAACATTTTCTATTCTAACATTGTGATCTAGATCTAATACATTTAACCAAAAAGGTTTTCAGAAATCAGAAAGGTTTTCAGGTTAGGTAATGTTAAGTAGTAAACATTTTATAACAGCAGTGTGGCAGTACCATAAGAAAAAGATTTGTGGTTTTCTCGTTCCTCTTCTCCGCCTATAGATCTACCTAACGTTATCCATTCATCGAAGTCCGCGACTCCGCGTTCATTGTTGTAGTTAATTCATTCATCACGATGTACGCGTCTTAGCAAGATGGGTAGACTCACAGACGTTAGACATAGCTGATGTATTTTATATATTGATGGGGGTGAAGTGGAATGGCAATCTGCAGATCTGAGAAATAATGACAATGAATTTGTAAACAAATTCATTTTGATTAATTCTCTTCGTTCATTTAACGTTCTTTTATTTAACATGGTGGCTTAATATAACTTGCAGTTTGCTTTCGATATGTTTTGATTAGGGAATTACGTAGGTTCATTGCCTGTAGCGAGATTTTTAGTTAATTAGACATGGGTACTATTAATCTATGAATTTATTCTGTATCCGATAAATACTGCACCGGCCTTGTACTGAATTTAGATCCGAGTCTGTGTACGAGTCTGTTTCGTATAGCAACGTTTGATGATTATTCCAACCATCTTTTATAAGTTAAGTATTTGTTAATTAAATGTTAAAAAATTTACGACTTTTACGAGACCTTCCACTAAAATAGAAATCCAACTTACAAATGATTATTTTTCACTAAATTTTGTGTATTATGTACAAGCAGGTACAATTAAGTGTTATTAAATTGTCATGGTGTGCGCTCTACTATAGGTACATTTCACACCACTAGAATTTTATAGAAAGGTTTATTTATTGATTATTGAAATTTAATGCCAAACTAGTTATAAACTAAAATGCCATACAAACGGATATAAGGTAGGTAGGTATCATAGATATCCGTGGTAGGTATAGTAAAAGCATCTAGGTACCTACATAATGTATAATTCCACTTGACAGCGCTATACAAATACGCATTCTACGTGCCAGGGAAAATCCTGGTGGTAGGTAGAGACATTTGTTTTCATCTCGGCCCTTGAAATACAGTCGCTTGTTTCTATTACACCCATTCTCGAGGGATCTGACAATAAACAAAATGCGTAAATATAGAACAGTTTTGTACGAGAGATAAAATTTATTACGTTTACTGGAAAATGGGCGAAAATGTATGAAAAAGCAGAGGAAGTTTCATGTAGGTTCGTTATTTTTTCTGCATTATGCTGTCGGGTTGACCCTGGATTATGGGCCCGCATCGTGAGCACCTAATTGTCGGTGTAAAACCACAAAAAATTACAAATTAAAATGTTTAAATTTCTCGTCTACTTTTAACTTAATTTTCAGTCAGTAAGGACAATTCGTAACATTAAGCAAAATGCGTGATTTATTTTGATGAATCTAAAAAAACTCAGATTATTAGTAAAAATTAAACGGACAGAGTCCACATTCCCAAGCTTTTATTAGTTACTATTGTTTTCTCAAGTCACAACAGTCGTCAGAGCAATTTCATATGTAGGTACCTACCTATCTAATTACATTGATTAGTCTAGGTCGGCTTCCAGACTATCCAGCTGAATATCTTATTTAGTGGATGAGGTTGATGATATTTGATTTCTTCACACCTACAGTGTGATGCCACACATGATATTTTTGTTTTCTCTAGGTAGAGTTTTCCTAGTTAGATGAAAAGTGATTAAACTTAGGTATAAAACAAGTCAAAATATACGTAATATTTTGGTTTATTATAGATTGATCAATGCACAAAGGTGAACATTATTGGTAGTAAAACAGATACTCGACGACGAAAATAAAATAAGTACCACAAGGCGGGAACTCGAACGCAAACCATGACAAACGAGGCAGCTTTTTACGCAATCGCAATTTGCGGTCGCTGCCATCGATATAACGTGGGGTATTAAACATGAAGGTTGTTTCGTCAAACTACATGATATCTTGCCAGTTTAGGAAGTCGCAACTTGTGTCAGGATACAGGATGGACATACCCCAGATATGCTTGACCGAGATTTGAAATTTCTTTAATACCTATCTATGTTCGACGTATGATTCATAAAAGCTCCTCCTTTTTGTTGTATCACGAAAAATATTCTTACTTCGTTAACATTTAGCCTTATACTGGTTAGATAGTTTCAGACTGACATTTAACGCTATAAATAAGATGGTCCTTATTAGATCTTTGTCCCATTCAGGTCAGCGTACATCGATGCACTTGTTCTGTGTGAAGTGGCCACTAGAGTATAATGACAGCTGTAGTGGCGATGAGCACTTCGACGTCACCCAAGACTTCGCTTGCCAAGCTCGTTCTGTATACTAAGCCCAAACCCTTCAAGATTATGGTGTTAGGCCAGTCTGGAGTTGGGAAATCAGGTAACATACGGAAATATAGATACTATAAACTCGTAATCAATTGCTATTGCATTCTCTAATACGATTTCAGACTTGTAGAGTCATATCTAATACCAAATTATTTATTTTGTACCTAGTCTAGATTAGTTTCGTGTCTTGTAAATCAATAAAAATCTTTCTTCAGCAATAGAACAATTCCAGTAGGTTTTATTAAACGAAACTTAATATCTTACTAAAAATGATTATAACTTTTAACTAAAGGCTCAGGTAAAACTTTTGGTAAACTCCTTTCTATTACTTTAATATTTTGATCATTAGATACCTAACTTCACTTTCAGCTCTTGTGGTAAGGTTCATTACACGAAGATTCATCGGCGAATACGATCCCAATTTAGAGAAGATCTACGCATTCCAAACCGTCATTGATAACGAGATGGTTTATTTTGAAATATTGGATTCAGCTGGAGATTCACACGTAAGTTGGGTAAACTCAATGTTATGTCAGTGGGTAACTGACATAACATTGTGTATTTTATTACCTACAGACATAAAAGATTTAAAAACCTAAACATTTTTCTAAAATCGCATTACGTGCGAAATCTATCGCTTATCACTCAATTCTGCACTAAACAAACTGATATTGGTTTTGTTTACAGTATGAAAATAAACACGATGATTCATGACTGTATTTTCATTGCACTCAGGAAAGTGAATATGCGAATCTCGAGAGCAACATACGTTGGGCGGAGGCGTTCATTCTAATGTATTCGGTCACGGACAAGTGTTCGTTCGACGAGTGCCACCGGCTCAAATTCCTCATCAACTACAACAAGAGGAGACGCCGACTCGCTTCCTCCATGAGGGTTAGTCACGCACGGCGGCTTCCAAGAAAAGTATTCCGTTCCTTTTTTTGCGAGAGAAGATTTATCGCTTGTCTGAGGATTTGAGCAGAAACATTAATTAAGAATATCATCATCCTAAATGGTTTAAGAGGTACACCCAAATAACTACTTCCGAATTTCTCAATCAACTCAGGTCAAAAGTCTCCGGTAAAGGTCAGACTTTTTCAATCAACCACAATGCTACTATTTACGTCCGCGGCACTTGCGTGTTGACTAGTCAATCAATCTTACCGATCATCTTTAGATACTTTACGCGACGGAGGTCGGTAATGCACATAAAATCAGCAAAATGCTGAACACTGAAAGAAAACCAATTCTTTAATTTTATTTAAATTAAACCACTTTCTTTAATAACATTAAGGTTTACTTTACCGATGTCGCATTCCTACTTTCGCACTTACCCACGTTTATTTTAGCAGTCTGTGTTTTATAAAGTAGATATTCATGAAATACGTGTTCAAATAGATTTATGATATAAGTGGTTGATTCTCTGATAATTATTATCAAATTTGAAACTCCATTCTAACGCTACCGATATGATACCGCTTTTAATAAGGCTTCACTTTATTTTAAAGGAGGTTTCAGATGGCAAACAATGGAGAAAATAAATATGAAAAAACCGGGCAAGAGCGAGTCGGACTCGCGCACTAGGTTCCGTTCCATCATAATAATATGTTTTTAAATTTTCATCGGCGAGGCCGATTGTTGATGATTTCTGAAAAAGTGTGCTATTTAGAGACATCCGTTTTATTTTTCCTGTAATCTTTACATAAACTTCTATCACATAGAATTATTTCAGATTTTTCCCTTTGCACACTTCGGAGGTATGGGGGGAACGGTTTTTTTTTTTCATCAATTGTCGCAAACTGTGCGGCCTAAAAAAAAGAAAAAATGTTTGAGAATGTGCAAACTGCGCTCTTTCAGATGATCTCCACTTCGAATTTTTCAGACCCCCTTTCTGTCGCTGTTGCAAAAAAAAAAATTCTTTCTCAATTGCAAAATAGTTGGGCAAACGTCGTCTAAAACTATTCTAAATTACAAGTTGATAGCATTAGTAGTTCTTGAGATATCTAGCTGTGACAGACAGACAGACTGAGGCTCACCATAAGGGTTCTGTTTTACCATTTTGGTACAGAACCCTAAAAAGGAGTTTGTATTAAAGGAGCGTGCTTCGAACGAATTGTGTTCTTTATATATTTTGCGATACCCACTTGGCTTCGAGCTTTTAAGCGTTCGCCTTTACCTACTTACAGCCTACACAATAATGGTAACTACTTACAGAGATAAAAAAGATTTATATTTAGACACTTATCTAATCTACTCTACTCTACTCTAGTGTTCTGAATTTAAGTCAGCGTCACTGTCAGAGTCAGGTCTCTGTTGGTAGAATGAGTTCGTCGGTAATTTACATAGATATCCGGTAATTCAGTATCAGGGGTGCTATTCTGTAAAAACATCACCGTGATAACTTAGGTGAAGTTTGCTTAAAGTGAGCTGTTAATCCACATGATGCTGGGTATTGCCACTATGGACAGCTCACTCCACGCTCACTTCACCTACCGTAAAACATGGCAACTTTGCCCTCGACATTTGACTTTGCCCAGTTGTGTATTTTTTTTAAAACTTAATACATACCAAATTTGTCTATAGTTAATAAGAACATTTTGTCTATGGTAAAAAATTCATCATTTTTCTGGCAACACTGTGTGACGCGCTGTCACAGATGTTACTTCTAGGGATGTGACAGTATACATAAAAAATCGATTATTAAATAATCGATTATTTTGCCTAGTAATAAAATCGATTATAAAATAATCGATTTTTTTTAATAAAAATAATCGATTTTATTAAAATAATCGATTTTTTTCCTTTTTTTTTGATAGTTTAAATTAAACGCCTGAAATATCGATAATAACTATTTATCACAGCACTCAGTTTTATTAATACTAATAATAAACATTAATTACACAACAAGTTAATAATTTCACACAAAAAAGGATTTTTTTAAATTTCTCCTTTCGCGCGAAATTCAAATTACATTAGATAAGACATTACGTTTACGTTAGATTTCTACCACCAACCACCAATCTCATATGAAAAAGTGTTAATGGTGGAAATGATTCTAATGATTATAATTATATAAATATGTATGTACCTGTTATTGTCGTGAATCATATTTTAATCAAGATACATCCTGACACTGACCTGCAAATTGCAAAAACCCTAAGAAAATTTGAATTTCGCGGTCTCATCTACCCATTCACCTTAAGGGGGAAGCGCTAAGGTGGCCCGCGAAATTCAAATTTTCTTACGTTTTTTGCAATTTGCTGGTCAGTCAGTATTAAGTTGTACGTTGATTAAAATATGATTCGCGGTCGTAACAAATATGTATTTACAGAATTATAATAATTAAAGTCATCAACACAACTCTCTAAGACCATGTAATCCCCAAATGTCAAGATTTCATGAAATAGTCATTCTTGGGGATTAATTACATGGTCTTAGAGAGTTGTGTTGATGACTTTAATGATTATAATTATGTAAATACATATTTGTTACGGCCGCGAATCATATTTTAATCAATGTGTAACTTAATACTGACCAGCAAATTGCAAAAAACGTAAAAAAACATGAATTTCGCGGGCTAACCTGGCGCTTTCGCCTTAAGATACAATATCGCTCACTATACAATTCAATGGACCATTACACACGACGAAGATAATATTTATTTCATATTTAAGGGAATTACAAAAGGATTACAAAGATAAAATATTAAAGTATCTTAGCCGTGTGCAGCGCCCTTTAGCATCATTCATATATTAGTCAGTGGTACACTTCGCGGTACTTTGCGGCTTCACGCTCCTGACTAAAAAGCTGTGTTGCGGCCGTTCTAACTTCTAGGTGAAAAAAATCGACAGTGAATAAAAAATCGATTTTTTATTAATCGATTTTTTGTAATATTAAAATCGATTATAAAAATCGTTTTTTTTTTTTTTAAATCGATTATTAATCGATTTTTTCTATAATCGATTTTTTTTTCACATCCCTAGTTACTTCAGTTGTCTGTCAGACGTCGTTGAAGTTAGTGTTTTTTTGCGGGCAAAATCTTTTAAAAAAACTTTATCGAGAAGTGCTACCTAGAGTTATCGCAGGTAAGTAATTTTTATACATCCGTTATTACATTGAAAATGAATAATATAGACTAGTTTTCTTCGCTAAATGCGTCGTATAATCATAAAATATAACGGTGGGCAAAGTCACAAGCATATTTTTTGAATATCGTTGACAACATTGCCCAACGTTTCTTTTTCACTAGGGTTGTCACCCGAGGTACATTTTTTAACCTAGTAAAAAAAGGAGGGTTCGGATTTGATGAACAGTTAATAATGTTGGTAAACATATAAAGTTTAAAAACACAGTCGGGATTTAGAAGATACGAGGGCTCGTATCTTCCAAATTCTGACTGTGTTTTTAAAGTTTTTTGTTGATTGGTTTTATATATTTTTTGTTTATAGGTACTTAAAATTACTAAAAATTATATTGCATAGTTAATATTGCGATGGGTCATCGCAATTTTAACTATGCAATATAATTTTTCTGTAAAACTCATTACAAATTTTAGTGTTATTTGTTATTTTCATATAAAAACAAAGACCGAGATAGGTACATACTTTTTAGTTCTTTTTTAAATTATTTTTTAGTTTTTGAACACTTTAGAAATAAAGCATATTATGTAAAAAATGATGTTATATTATTTTTAATTTATCAGTATAATATATTATAATATTCCACACTAAAAATTATTAAAAAGTTAAGTATTGTCAATGGTGACAACCCTTGAACAATCGCCATTTTGTACGAAAAATGTTCTAGAAGGCTTTTTGACTTTGCCCACTCATTTTTAAGGGTCAAGGAATGTGAATATTTGGCGTATAATTTAATACATTATTGCATTGCTCAGTATTTTCATTCAGTCCTTTTCGAATAGTGATATAGTCCATAGTAACGGAGATCTGTAATGTGGGCAAAGTTACCAAATGTATATGATTTTTTGCCCAACACCTATAATTGTTATTTTCACTAATAAATATGCTTTTTTTTTACTATTTTTAGTTTTGTGTATCGAGACATGAGCATATAGTATTATGTGGCACCGAAACAATAATCAATTTATTAAAATTTTCCAAAATATCATTAATTAAGCATTTATTTTTTAAATTTATGGGCAAAGTTGCCATGTTTTACGGTAAGTTTTCACGGTGAGTTTACAGAATAGCACTGCTGATCCAGACTTCCAAGAATCGAAGAACACATTAAAACTTGAATCATGTTCTTTTCTAAATTGACTATCTATGAAGCATATCTAACACATTTACAAGTTTTGGGTCACAGCCAGCGAATCGAATCACCAAACTTCTATCAATTCTGAGAGCAAGTTGACACACACTCGAACAAGGAGTAAAAATAATCTAGAGAATTTTTACTCCAAGAAAATAGTGGGCTACGAATATATTTTTCATAGCTTACTTATACATATACAAATTTATGAATAACCTCTTAAAATCAATAACCCTGAGGCATTGTGTAGAGTGTGTAGCTACTGAATGAATTTATTATGAAAAAAAAACTATTTTACATAATATTATACATAATATTATTTCAAGCCAAAAGAGTATGTTGATGGCCTCATTAGTCATTAATCATTCTTGTTTTAGTAGGTTTTGTTTATCTTCCGTCACGCAACGGGAAATGTAGGTATCTTTCCTACGAACGTAGGTATAAGTTTTTACCTGTACCATGATTGCGTGACACACTAACAATCACAATCTGAATCATTTTGAAGAATATAGCTAATCCATTGCTTCATATGTTCGAAAAAATTTCCTGCTCAACACAATAAATAACGCAATGCATATTTTTGAACTGTCAAAATGAAAGCCATTCCTACTTTTAGTATTATACATATATGTTACGTTATTAGATACCTTTACGATAATAGATACCTTGCTGACTAGGATGAAGTCAAAGAAGGGATTTTTATTATTTTAACAGACTATGTTTGTTCATCTGTTCCTTCAATAACTTCTAAATTACTTATCGTATTTTTTTTGTTTATAGGACAGTGCTATAGAGACCCCGG
This sequence comes from Oligia latruncula, assembly GCA_948474745.1. Taxonomy (NCBI): domain Eukaryota; kingdom Metazoa; phylum Arthropoda; class Insecta; order Lepidoptera; family Noctuidae; genus Oligia; species Oligia latruncula. The sequence continues at coordinate 11,018,583 of OX419688.1, forward strand.
TGGTGATGGTGGGCAACAAGGTGGACCAGGTCGGAGACCGTATGGTCACTACCGAGGAGGGCCAACGGCGCAGCAAGGAGATCGGCTGCGTCTGCTTCCACGAGATCTCCGTCAGAGAAAGTATTGATCAGGCAAGTACTTAACTAACTACTTTTTTCTGGCTGAAACCTTCAAAATCCCTTCCGGACTTTGGGAATAATACCGAGTGAGTGGATTTTTTAACTAAAACCACCATAGTGTGACACTATTTGCAGAAGGAAGACCTAAGTAGATACAACATAATAATCTTCGTTGGTACTTACAGAAGTGTTCCAAAAAAAATTCCAAGCAAAGTGTGTCTTTAAATAAGAAAGTAACTAGACAATATTTCCGGACGGGTTTTGCAAAACGGAATGTCAGCGCTTCTCCTCACAATTACAGTAATAAATTATGTTTCAGACATTCCCAACATTACATTCATGCATGTTTGAAGTTTTAACTACTACTTACAAACCTACCTACCTACTGTAAAAATACACCTAGACGCGAAAATATTGTGAGTCAACCTAAACGTAATATTTCTAAAAGTTCAGAGGAAATGCAGTCGAATGCTTTTCCACTATTCTGTACTAAAAGCTTATAAAAGTCATGTCGGAAGAACAGGATTTTCAATTTTGTTAAAATTAAAAATTCTATCGCGTTCCCGGCAAGCTCTTTTATTATTTATGTACCTATGTGAAGCTAAGCGAACGCTATAATGCGATTGATGAAACAAAGTATAAAGAAGGCATCAATTCCTAACTAAACCTCTCGATGCAATTTATTTATTGTATCTAATGCGCTTGAAAACTTATATAGGTATGTACGTAGTGTAGCGAACTCTCTACACTTCTACAGCTTTCAGGGAATTCACGGCGACAAATACGTTTCCCTCTGGTATTTGCCTTTAACAGCAAACATCGGAAGTGCGGCAGCTTATGTCCGCTTGGTAAATGTTTCCGCATGAATAAACCCATGTTTCCGCACCGACGCGAAGCCCGAATTCGCAAGCTCCGTTCAGTTCATGTCAATAACGCCTACTCGGTCAACCAAATCACATAAAACTTGTAATTATAACTTAAAGTGCGTAGTATTCAATTATTAGTATAGGTAGAATATTATTGACTCATGGAAGATAGTGCCTATCCAGATGCTATGAAACAGGTCAAACAGGCTAAGTAGATAGGTACCAGGTAGTTACTCGTCCCTGACGAGAAATGTTTTATAACGGACTACGTTTTTACCGTCTAGATTTCTAGTCTCTAGAAGACCAAATCTATTTCGACCTATGTATTCGACAGAACTATTGTTACACACACTAACATTACCTCACGAGAGGTTTGACGTAGAGAAACTTAGAATCGTTTGAGTATATTCGGGTCACGATACCTCAAAAGGAAAAGATACGCAACTTATCTCCTGCCACAATAATTCGAACATTGAGAATGAAAGTAGAAGAACACTTATGTCGAATCTTCATTAGGAGGAAAACGGGGTTACCAACATTAAAGTGGTCCCGTCAACAATTCGTTATTTTAAATTCTAAGCAAACGAAATCTTATATCTTCCGTCGAATAGCATTGTTGTTCAAGTTTGAAGAGGGTGTGCACGTGCAGAAATTACAGGCACATAATCACATTGAGACTTTATGTAACCTTATCTCTAAAGGTCGTTTTTTAATCCCAGAGACTAATCTGACAGGTGTAAATGTCAAACTTCTATCCTAAAAAAAATCGCAAACACAAACGACTTAAATGTAAGATTAGTCTCTGCTCTGGGATAAAAAAAAAAAACATACCGTCGAATAGAGAACCTCCTCCTTTTTTGAAGTCGGTTAAAAACGAACGATAGCTAACAACACATCGGTCCATGTGTTTGGGAAACCAAGTTTTGATCATGTGAATGGACCTGAACCATTTAGTTACTTAAAAACGTTTTCAGATGATAAATTCTCCTTGAAATTAATTTGAGACCGAATTGGTGGACCCAAGTCCCAAACTACATATTTGGAAACCCTGGGTCTAACTGAATAGGTGGAAAATTGTAGATGATGCGGCTTTGTAGCGTATCTACACAAATGCGTACTTACTTAGTAGGTAACTTACTCAACGGCCGCCCGTGTAGAGTAATTTAACTTTGCAAGCCCACCCAATTTATAAGCGAGGCTGTTGCTGACACATTCGATTTATTGTGGGGTGAGCCGGTACGATCATCCATATCCCTCAGTCAACTGAGCTCAAATATTCCGAAATACATTTCGATTGTCAACCTCGTTATTCTTCAACCTCAACCTTCTTAGAGTTCTAACAGCCTCTATTATTAGAACTTTGGCGTGATCTTTGTTTCCGGAATATACTTAACGTTTCGCATTTATGATGGAAGTTTTCGTTGAAGATTAATCAAGTTTCCAAAGTTTCTTAATTAAGTTTAATATTTATTAATTTATCAACCCTTCTGTTCATTAGCAGGCACTTGAAAGCATATTTCAGATTTCAGTAACAAATTGTTCAGATTTGCCCACCTTAAAGGTACCTACTGAGCTAGGTCTGTGACCCGTATCTACCTAGCGTCATACCTATTTATAAGCTTGTAAAAAGGGAACCTTTATTTTTACTGGGAAAAGATTGGTGCTTCCTGTTGACATGCATGATACAGATGATACTGGCTACTCTACTCATATGTTTTATTTATATCATTCACCTCGTAGGTGTTAGTTAAACGGAACAGTGGGACGCGAGTTTTATATCATCAATTAAAGTATCTATAAATAAGTGTGGTATACGAATCGCCTTTACGATAACATGTGTATTTCTTGACCGTTGTTTTTGATGGGCCGAATGTGACACGAGATTTTTTGTAACATCCTTTTTAGGACTAGGATTTATCGATACATTCTAAAATACATAATTATGCAATCTAGATATCTACAGAGCGATCCGTACCTACAAGAAAATCGTCCAAGTGCGTGTCGGAGCACGCAAATTGAAGGGTTCCGTAATCACACTAATATTATAAAGGCGAAAGTTTGTGAGTGTGTGTGTGTGTGTGAGGGGGTGTGTGTGGGGGTGTGTGTGGGGGTGTGTGTGGGGGTGTGTGTGGGGGTTTGTGTGGGGGGGGGTGTGTGTGTGTGTTTATATGTTTGTTACTTCTTCACGCTCAAATGGCTGGACCAATTTTGCTAAAATTTGGTATGGAGGTAGCTGACACCCTGGATTAACATATAGGTACTTTTTATTCCGATATTCCCACGGGATCGACATTTACGCGGGCAAAACCGCGGGGCGCAGCTAGTCTATCTATATATATAAAAGAAAGTCTGTTAGTTACACCACTTATAACTCGAGAACGGCTGAACCGATTTGGCTGAAAATTGGTGGGGAGGTAGCTTAGGACCAGGAGACGGACATAGGATACTTTTTATACGGTTTTTTTTTTATACTTTTATTTACATATAGGAGTAGGGTAGGAATAGTCTAGGAGTAGGTTAGGAGTAGGATAGAAGTAGGGTAGGAGTAGGGTAGGAGTAGTGTAGGAGTAGGGTAGGAGTAGGGTAGGGGTAGGGTAGGGTAAGAGGTATAGGAAGTAGCGCCGGGCAGCTAGAAATAATTTATATGGCAAAACAACGATTGCCGGGTCAGTTGACAAACACGTTCTCCAATACATTATAACTGCAAATGACGACTATTATTCATTTTAACTAGTAAACCCTACTGAGCTGTGATAATGTTTCCGTTTAACTTCGTTATAGGTAGGTATAGTACAGCCGTGTTTTTTTTTACATATATATGTATAAACAACGTACCTACCTATATAGCTGGCAGCGGGTGCAAAGTCGTGTAAAGTTTAAGCTGGAAAAGTAAAGTTTAAAGTTGGAGCTGCGCGGAGCGGAGCGGAGACGTGCAAGAATCGTCCAATCACAGACGAGACGAGTGACGCGATGAGGATTTCAACCATTGTGATTGGTCGATTCCTGCCCGTCTCCGCTCCGCTCAGCTCCGCTTCAGTGGAGTCCAGGCCTCATATTTCGCAAACGGATCCCTGAATCGAAATATGGTTTTCAAACACCAGCAATATTTTTTAACGCCAAATGACATGCCAAATAGTCCTTGAGCGTAGCCACGGATAGACAGACCTACAGACGGGTAGGGCGAAACTAAAAGGGTTCCTTGTTGACTACGAAACCATAAAAAGGAGACTATACTTCCCGACTGTCGCCGACTGGTCTCGTATAAAAGAGATCCATCATTAAATTACCGTATCCCTTCAAACGTAGTAAATGCACAAGTTTATTTTCTGCTTTATAACAAGTTTTAACGATCCTGGGGCTCACGCATAGTTGATGTGACGGACTGACGGATACCCAGGACGACCATAAAGTTTATATCATTTAATGTTTACAGCATCCCGTTATCTAAAGTCGGTTTACGATTAAAGAAGAAAAGAAAGAAGATGTTGGCATCTTAACTGCTACCTTTATCCTTCTAAAATACTACTTAGTACTATTTATATTACGGCCATTCCAATGTCATCGGATTTTGTACTATACCTAGTTATAAATTAAATCTTTGTATTACCTACTACAGAAATCAGCAAAAGAAAAGTGCCAGTTAAATATTTTGGTACTTACAAGAGTTTTACGAGTAGGTACGTACCTATATGGCAGAGGGTTTACATTTTCAAAATAGATGTCCATTGCATACGACCTCACTGTAAAGCCATTTACACGATGCAAGTTTCTTGCCTGCAAAAACCGTTGGAATTTACGATTTGTTTATACCTCGCGTTCGTGGTGAGCCTCTGAAATATAGCTAGCAATATGTAAATTATGTAATGTAATGTTTTTACCTAGGTGTGGGGTGTATTTCGTGACGCGCGTCGCTTCTGGCGCGTGAGCAGCAAGTGGTCGAGGCGCGATGGTGACCGGCACCCGGCAGCGTTGGGGCGGCCGCTGGCGAGAGCGTCTTCGGATACTACGCCTGACACTAACGCTGCACCACCCTTCTGTAAGTGCCTAGTGCCTAAGCAGATCGATAGAAAATGAGGCGCAATTCTTGATTCTTTTAAATCCATTATATTTGCTCTTCATTATTTTTCTTCCATATATATCTTTTAGCCCTCTTTTTAGCCTCCTTTCTGCCATGACACCTTACACAATTCATCCACCTTTCTTTGATCTGTTTCTTGTCTTATAGCCAGTAGGTATTACAAATGAACTAAGCTTTGAACGCAGTGAGCCAAACAACATCATCTTGACTCGTTGGGCATGTACCTACATACCTACCTGTGTAACCCACTTACATATACATTTTTTTTGTAGCGGAGCACAGTCCCCAAAAATACTTTAGGGTAAAATCCATCACAACATCCTGATTTCAATGTTCACGCTAAACAATGACCCTGTAAAACCTTTTCGGCCCAGTGCCGTAATTAGCCTTTTATGCGCCCGGTGCGAGCTGCTATAACCGCGCCCTATTTTATTTTATTTTTTTTTCGGATGGGAAATCATCAAATGACCCTCCCGCTCTGGGTGGAGCGGAAGGGAGTGTCAGACTCTGCTCCCGCTGACCCGGCAGGCTTCGGTCCTAAGGGGCCCCTTCCTCGATGCTGACATTTCTTTGAGGCGCGCGTGGAACACGTACGCGTCGTCCGGCATGGGCCTGGTCCTGATCGGACGGTGAGCTACCCATTACTCTCCGCCCGCAGGCCCGCGCCTACGGAGGCCGGGAGTCGTCACGCGGCGGTCTCCCGACGCCCAGAGCGTCTCCCGCGGCGGCTGGGACGGGAGGCTCTCTCCCTGAGCCGTCCCGCCACCTCCTTTGCTAGCATGACTGCTTCGCAGAAGGAGGTGACTGCCTCCCACTCCCTCTCGCCCCGGACCATGGCTTGCACCAGGGTCGGACGCGAGAGGTCGCTGCCGCTGTCGATTGCTTCTACGGGGACACGGCGGTGCTCCGCCCAAGCGGGGCAGACCTCCACCGTGTCCTCTGGGCGATCCTGGCTATGGTGACACCCTGGCGTTTCCTCACGCCTGATGATGTGCAGTCCCGAAACTTCCGTGTCCGATGAGAACCTGCGTCAGGCGCTAGGCGAGGGCGCCGTGGCGCCTCTCTAGCCACTCCTCAAATAGGGGTCTTATCGCCGCTATCGTGGCGTGCCCTGCGCTGGGTTGCGACAGTCGCTCTTTCCATGTCGCCATGAGATCACGCCGGAGATCCGTCCGCTCCGCCGCGATTTGCCGCGGAAACGGATTTTCCCCCCGGCGTAGTGCCTCCGCGCGCCAATCATATAGGCGCGCGAGGACTATCGCCTCCAGATCCCATGGCGGCAAACCGGCAAGGAGGCTTGCCGCCTCGCCCGAGATCGTGCGGTAGGCCCGGATAAGCCTTACGGCTACCACCTTCTGGGGTGCGTTCAGGTAGTGGGCGGCTCGCCGCCGCAGTGAACGCGCCCACACCGGGGCCCCGTATAGGGCCATGGACCGCACGACCCCCGCGTAAAGCCTCCGGCAGGAGGCGTTTGACCCCCTCAGGTTGGGCAAGAGCCACTTGAAGGCGGCTCCGGCCCGTTCCAGTTTGGGGGCTAAACGTCGGAAGTGCTCGACGAAGTTCCACCGGCTGTCGAGGACGAGACCCACGTATTTCATCGTCGTCTCGACGCCGATGTGAACCCCTCCTACCGTTAGTTGGGATCCCGATGATGGCGCGTTCCGGGGCCAATGAAACGACATGGCCTCGGACTTGTGCAATGCCACCTCGAGACCCAACTGCCGGATCCACTCCACGACTATCGCAACCCCGTGTGTCATCGCGTCGGCCGCCACCTGATGCGACCTCCCCTGCGCCAGGACCACCGTGTCGTCAGTGTAGCAAACCACGCTGACGCCATCAGGGAGATCGGTCCGCAGCACCCAGTCGTAGCCGATGTCTCACAGGAACGGCCCCAGAACCGATCCCTGCGGGACACCGCACGACATCTCTCGCCGGTTCCACTCCCCGTCGCGACCGGGGTAGGTGATGGCTCTGTCCGTCAAATACGCCTCGACTATTCGACGGAGGTAGGTCGGCACCCGGTGATACCGGAGTGCCTCCAAAATGCAGCTCCAGGGCAGGGTGTTAAACGCGTTGGCTATGTCGAGTGACACCGCCACGACCTCACACGTCACACCAGGTGACGCGGTGTCCCGGGGTGGGGCACCCCGGGACACCGCGTCACCAGGTGCCCGGCGAGGCGGCCCGCAATCACTCTCTCAAAGAGCTGGGCCGGTATGCGGACGGAGAGTCCGCAGGGCGCCCTTGCTTCCGAATGAGGACCAGCTTCCCCGTCTTTCAACGGAGTGGAAACTGGCCTCTCTCCAAACATGCGCTTAAGAGCGCCTCCAGTCAAGGCCCGAGAACCCTCGAGGCCAGGACCCAGGCTTTACCTGGCAAGCCTTCGGGTCCTGGGGTAACATTTGCATTTATAAATTAGGTGAAAAAACGTTTATTCGAATTCAGAAATTATTTTATCAATATTGAATTTTATATTGAATTGAATTTTAAATTTTTGTTGTGGGGTAAGATCGTAAGCTGGCGTCTGAACTTTCTCTCAAGTCGTGTCTCTTTACTCGCTTTTTACGCTTTTCAGGAAAATCGTCTTCGATATCACATTCTTCACAAACTTTTACAATTATTATTATAACGATCTCATCGTCTTTAATATTGACGCGAATCCACACGTATAAATAAATAAATAATAGGTATTGTTAGTGGCCCAGGTCTGGTCATTTCTGCGCCCCTCCAGGGTCTGCGCCCTGTGCCTGGGCACCGCTGGCACCGCCCTATTTACGGCACTGTTTCGGCCTAACGAGACTCGTGGGAAATGATAAGACTATGGAAGCAGATGGAAACAGTACATACAATAGTCGCGCATTATTGAAATTGTAACGCTTAGAGAGAAATCATACCTAATTAGAGTGCTTCTCATCTACTGCACTATTCCAAGTTTTCCAGTAACCCTTCACGATTTCCCGAACGGATTAGGCGGTTCCGCGCCGACATAACGTGCTCGCCACAACCCTAGGATTTATTCTAGGGACTTATTATCTCGGTTATAATAATGCGTACACGTTTATGGAGCGATATGTGGGTTGTATGGGGCCCTAGGGATATGTATCTACGGTATTGCTCGTACTGGAAGAACATTGCCGTACGAAAATATCGAGGAATTCCTAATAGGTATAGGTTTGGGCTTGGCATGTGTAGATAGGTCCTGTATAAAAGAGTGGTTTAAACGAGATCAATTGATAGAACCCATAAACAAAAAATATAACAACCTGTTTAATAAATCTATATAACCTGATTTACTGTAGGTAATAAAAACAAAAAAATAAAGCTAATACATTCGTGAAGTAGGTATTTCCGATCAAGTTTTCTAGCAATTCAACTATCTGTAGTCTGCATTAATGCATCTATTTATTAGATTCTCATGGAACACAAGTGGCACAAAGGATTTCAATATCATTTTCTTGTGATTGTGATAATGTAAACACAAGAGCCTTTCCATTCATTTATTGAAATAAGATTCGGAATAAATAGCTAAGTACATACTTTATTGCCTACCTACTTCCCTGTTACAGATTTTAGATTAATAGTAGGTACTATAATTATAGCTTCGTTAAAAACTGCTTTTCGACGAAGGAACTGTTGGAAGCTGTAACTGCCGGGTGAAAATATGGCCGATTATATGCATTTCCTCATTCACGAAAAACTTAGAAAGAGAAGGTGCTTAAGACATCCATTTTCCATTTTCCAGGTCGTCGATGGACGGAGATGGAGTTAGAAGAAGAAGATGAGGTGTGCGTCGGCCGCAGTGATTCCACGTCATCATCGGGTCGGTCGGAGTGCGGCGACGAGTTTCGAGCTCGAGCCAGCACGGACTCACGCCTACCGCCGCGCCCTGCGAGACCCCGGCATCCCTTACCAACGCGACCCTTCCCTACCCCCGTCAGAAGAATGAGCGTTGCTATGAGAGGGAACAATGCTAGCACATATTGAAACACGACTGCTTTGTTACACGACCAACTTTATATAAGTGCGGACTATTATTCCAATGTTAATAAATGTGTACAATTCAAACATGTCTGATGCCTAAATACGTCGAGGTTTTATGAGACAAACTGCGATGTGGAACTGGTTTTTATAAGTTACCATGTACTTAAATTTATGTTATTTAAGATCCGTTCACATGTAGGTATGTACCTAATAAGATAATCACTAGTTCTGTTGTTCATTATATGTAACGCTTCATATAGGTAGGTACCTACCGTGGTAAAAACTGTGCCAAGAAGTTTAACAGTTTTAGTTTTTCTGACTCAAAGTAAACTTTAACAAAAAATCTGCTAGAGAAAGAAATGAATGTATATACATCAAGACAGTTAAATTGTAAAACGAGAATAAATTTCATAACCCAGTTTTCCAATTCTTTAGATTGTTTTCTGGATATGTTGTCCTACAACCTACAACATAGGATACATAAAACGATCCTGAATTTCAGAACACATTATCATAATTCAAATATAATTATTAATCACAATTTGTACAAGAATAGAATAGACGGTGACCACTAAACTAGGCATTTGCCTGTATCTTGCTTGTATAATAAATCTAATTTTACAAAATAAAATACCCAAACAATACTTTACATGATTTCAGCACCCAAATAGGTATTATGTGGCCCTTCGTATTAATATTAAACTTTGTTCAGCGGTCGTACAACAAAAAAGGGAGATATTTCATAAAGGAGAGCTCCACGCTTCACTGTTTTTAACCGACTTCCAAAAAAGAGGATGTATTCGACTTTATGTACCTACCTATGTTTTTTTTTATGTACGAGTATGTTCACAGATTTTTTGTTTGAAAGGGTATGCTCTCGAGGTGATCCCATTGTCACCAAATTGGAGTCTGACGAGAGGATCTCATGAAAATTGAGGGAAACCCTCAAATTTTATAGGCACACCTATAGTGATTTGGGTATTTTTTAAAGTAACTCGTGCATTTTCTCTCGGAAATCATCATTTGGTAAAGTGGAACTGATGATGAAACCACAGATGGCCATCGGAACTACTCAATGATAATTATTTCACGGGTTGCGATTCGATTGCTTTAATATAAGGTTGCTACGCAATTTATGTTCGTCACAATGCGTATAGTATCTACCTAAAGTGGAGCTGATGGTGAAGTCACCAATTAACGTCCCAGCATCGGGAAAAGCAAATAAATATAAATTATATCTTGCATTTTGTTTGTAACAGGTGATGAGCAGTTGACAGGGTTTGAAGGGATATGCCCTCGAGGTTGTCCTATTGTCACCAAGTCAAAATCTAATGAAGGGATCCCATGAAAATCGAGGAAAATCCTCTTTTGTAGGCATATAAGTACAGTGTGTTAGTTGAAATCTCTGAAATCAAATGAAAGCTATTGATGATTCAGGTGGAGTCTGGGAGTCATCACTTACCTAATGATACCGAGCTGTCGATGGCAGCCCAGCAGTCTTTAACTGTTAGGAGTTAGCAGAACGGCAATATGTCGACAGAAGCTACTTATCAGTTTTTGGATAGACGTGGACTTTTAAGACAATCGTCTTCATCTTTCCATTTCTCGTAATGATGTTACGGGACGAGTAGGTCCCGCGTCTGATGATGGTAAGGGCTTGTAATTGTCGAAAGAGCTTGTAATAGGCCTAATTGAATAAAATTGACTTTGAGTTATCATCAGCTCAGCAGCATGAAGTGATGACTCTCAGACAACACTTAGGTATCGGTCCATTAGATTCGGAGGAAAATTGGCTGTGACAGACGGACAGACAGACAGACACACGAGTGATCCTATAAGGGTTCCGTATTTTCCTTTTGTGGTACGGAACCCTAATAAGTGAAAAATAACAAAACTTTTTTACAAAAAAAAAAACAACCGACTTCCAATAAAAACACTACAAAGTCAAAAATAACTAATTTCAGAAGTCGGTGTCAAAAAACGAAAACGCAGAACCAATGACACCAATTTTTTATTTTTCATTGTCATGTTTATAGGACTTTTAATTAACCCTTTGAACGCCATTGTCACATATACGTGACAAGCAAGCGCGTGCCCTGTGCGCCAGTCGTGTGTCGCCTATCCTATTACGAGCGACAAAAATATGTAAAAAAAAATGCGGTGCACTAAAGTGCACCGCATTTTTTTTTTACATATTTGTGAAAGTAATGATTTAATTGTTTATTTCGTGATAAATCACGAAATAAACAATTGAATCATTACTTTTTGTGTGTTTTTATTTGTTAAATATTTAAAATTGCACGCGCGTGCGTTTATGCTCTGGCGTTCAAAAGGTTAAAAAGATTTAAACTTGAAGCATTCCCATTCCATGTTCTTGTACTTAGTTGTAGTTTAAAATATTTGTAGTAGTTACTTATTGTTTTTACGGACTTAAAGTGCAAAATAGTGCCGGCGGCGGCGGCGGCACGGCGGCGGCCAACCGCACGATATTATAACACTACAACTGCGCAATATATAGGTAATAACGTAACTGATACGAATTATGGACGCAGTCAAGCTCAAATTGTTACCATGGACTTCCGGTTGACTGTACCAAGATATAGATACATAGCAACAAGATGCCTAAATAATCATCCTAATTACGGAAACTGTCTATTATGTTCGATACGCAAAATCAGTTTTCTATTTACTGTCAGTTTATTGTAAGGCCCTTAAAAAATTTTACTCGATTTTCAAATTAAAATATTGACTGGATGGAAAATTATACCAAAACCAATCAATGTCCAAACTACCCAGCCACGAACTATACCTAGCCAGCAGTAGCGAAGGGTAAATTTTTGTAAGAGGTAAGTCGGAGTAGATATATTTATTATGATTAAATTATTTGTCTATAGAATACTTACTGATTGTGCCATTTTTCAACGGATAGGAATCGAGTTGCATGGAACCTTCGCCACTGCTAAACAGTGTCCTTTGTCATTTAACTTATTTTTACAACAATAAGATCAACGAAAAGCTGTTCTTCGAGCAAGGAACGACAGCTGCTGGTGCCACGTCCGAGAATAGCTGGGTTCTACTAATTCAATATTTTTTCAGAACAGATGAGGTTCTTGTAAGTGCGAATCAACCCTCGCCCTTGGTAGCTATAATAATAACACCAAAACTATGTTTTATTTTTTGTCTGTGTGCTGAAATTGTTGATCTCTACCAATTCTGACGATTGAAACTACTGAAAAAATTTTGTGTGGGAGAATTTGATACTCAGTTAATTGGTACGGTACGCTCTTCGAAATTTTGTTAGCTAATTTTTGTTTTAGGTGTGGAAAGTATTCCGTAATTTTGAACTTTTACTTGTGCAAATACATAGATGACTATTTTTGCAACACCGACAGAACGATTTGAGCTAAGTTACTATTTCAGATTCTTAGATAATCATTAACTGAGTAAAATAAGAAACTGAATTTATTTTATTTTACATTCAATATTAGATTGTTATTAAATAAATATAAAAAAATGTACTGTTATTCATTATTATGAAAAATATAACAAATACTACTTACTAGATAAGTCCTACTATGAAATGTTATTAGTCGATAAGAAAATGTACCCAATTAAATAATGTCAGATGTTAACATGATAATTATGAAATTATTTAACACAATCTTTCATTTTTATTTTCCTAACAAAGTCGTTTTATATCGTTCTACTCTTCCACATCAATAGGTACACAAAGGGGTGTGACTGGGGGAAAATCCTTATAACATTTAATTTCACCCGTAAAGATCAAACATAAAGCTACGGATCGAGGCGGACTTCCAGCCATCGCTTCAAGTATTTCAAATATTTCCTAATTGCCACTGTTTGATGTTATTGGTGAAACATGTACTGACATAAAGGTCAGTAGGTTACGTAGGATAAAGCTCCTTTTGTAACAGATAGGTCTACATTTATTTCAAGAAGTAAAGATTCGCAATTTCTTGAATCTGGTCTACTTTAAATATTAAAAAAAATACAAGTAGCGAAGACAAGTAGGTACTTAATTTTTTTCTTGTTTTGTCTAAACGTGACCCCCGGAAGGCACCCTACAGTGCAGCGTGAGTGATGACCTCTAGATATCCTTTGTTGAACCAAATGGTCAGTGATTTGGGGTTACACATATGGGTCATATGAATTGATAAATAAATGAGCTATTAAATGGCGAGGAATGTTTCATATATGAACATTATGATAATTTGATAAAATATTAACATTTTTATTACTTAGTAAGTTCCTTCTATCCGAACATCAAAGGCATTTTTATGAAACAGCCGCATTATCATAACAAAGGAGTGTGATTTACGGACGGTGATCAGTATTCATATTCACTATACCAAATGAATATTACAGAAGAGTCGAACCTACAGGAAAATTACTCATCTTGTTAAGGTCAAAATAATACGCCGCGTGCATCGATTAGTTTTATCACATTACCTATTAAATGGTAGATATTTCATTTGTTTACATGTTCACGTGAAAGCAGAAGCTCTCCCTGACCCCGGGTCCCCTCGAGACAAGATTAAAACCGCTCGCGTCGTATACGCCATTACGTTACGTGTCTGAGTTAGATAAAGTTAAGACACAAAGCTGACGACAATGTAATCGAGTGCTTACCTGCGCTGAACTGCGCTCTTACACGTCTTTCGTTGTCACAGTTATCAGATTAAACTAACACACACGTTTTCAGCCTTCAAGCACCTCCACCTGAAGTACATAGTTACACCAAGCTTATTATATTCTTGAAACTATGTGTTGACGACCAGCAACCAACCTTTTTTATAATCATATTGACGACCAGCAACCAACCTTTTTTATATTCATATTGTTTCCTTTTTGATCAGTTTGATTCTTATGTTTTTGCTGTGTGTAAAAAATATATGCAAAACCTGTGATCGTGTTTCTATTTTTATGAGCATCAAATATAGCCATCCTCAACATATACCTATACACTCCCGGACGCCTGAAAAGAGCCACCCTACATATTTTTGTTTGTACTACAAAGAAAAACAGAATGTGGTTTGAAGCCATGTCACTCACTATCATTTCCGGTTGTCATTCCAGAAATCAGAATACGAAAAAAACACTTTAATTGCAATTAGTCGTCTTTTCGCCTTCCTCAGTGGTAACATTTGCGTGGGATATTTTAGAAAACAATGGTTTACTTATAGACATTTTTATTTAGTTAGGTACTTGTGCTAGTTCCAACAGCATTTACGACGGCCGTCGTGCGGTTCGACATGCCACTATGACGTGCTGTGGAATGTTTTCCCATGCTTCCAATATGTCACTTTTCAGCTCCTGCAAAGTTTCTGGAGCTGAGTTTCTGGACCAGCTCTAGAAACTTTGCAGTTGTTAGTTCGAACACGCCTCTTCAACTCATCTCATAAAAAGTGCTCTTATTGGATTAATACCAGGGGTTCTTGCTGGCCATTCCATTAGGTACTGCAATACTAACGTCATGCAGGTATTTTCGAAGAATCCTTGCAACGTGCGCCCTTGCATTAACATGCATGAAATATGATTCTTGGCCCACAAACTCAGCATGGCTTCACAGTCTCTTGGCATTGACGAATGTATCGGTCGCTATTTCGTAGTGGCAACCGTGGTCCCGTCACAACCTGAAGGCCATTCCGCCACAGACTGTCAATGACCCACCGCCATAACTCACCTTCTCTTCAATGCAACATTGCTGAAAACGTTCTCTCTGTCTGCGGTAGACTTTCCTACGTCCTTCATTGCCATACAGCACAATCTTGGTTTCATCCGTAAAATGAACCTGGCTCCATTGACGTTAAGTCCAATGCAAATATTCGCGTGCAAACTGTAAGTGCGCCATTCTGTGAGCTGGTGTCAGTTTGGGACCATTGGCTGGCTTATGAGGTTTCAGACCACGTTCTTCGAGTTTTCTTCTAACAGTTTGAGGGCATAGTCAGTCCATAAAAGTCGAGTCTCAAAGCTGTTCTTGGACCTGTACTGAGGTCAGGTGACGATTACTCAGGCTGGTGGTAAAGATAAACCGAACTTGTTGTGCTGTAGTGACCCGCTTTCATGGTCCTCCTTGACGGCTCACGAAGCCGTCAATGTCCAGGTATCGATGGTAAATTGTTTGTACGGCAGAACGTCTTACATGATGTTGTGCACTTACGTTTCGCTGACTAAGCCCAGACTGAAGAAGTAGTAGAAGGCTTGCGCGGGTACTTCAGATGCAGTATCCATAATTTGGCCACTTTGGAGAATCATAAAAGGATAACATTATGAATCGTAATATGGCGAAGACAGTTCGCGTTTTTCTTTTTTTCGCTGCACTACGTAGGTAGGTATAATCAAAGAGATTGTGGGATTGGATTTGGATCGGATTGATTGGTATTTTAGCACAGACAAAAAAAAATTACTGAAAAAAGCTTCACCAATGGGATTTGATACGATTAACTTAACGGTTATCCTTTTATGATTCTCCAAAGTGGTTTTTTTAGGCCCCCCCAATGGATTAAAAAATAAGGAGAAACAATTTCGATACTCTTTTTATGCAAAACAATTAACGAAATAACTATAGAAGCTCTAACAAAGCTTTGCCTTTTGGAAGGGGCGGGCGACTAGAATCAATTAATTTTTTTGTGAATTTTGACGTTCATAAGTGCCTGTGTCTTTTTGAAATAAATGATTTGGCTTTGACTTTAAAAGCGACCAAACTCCGATTTTTTCAGTTTTTCAAATTCTTGAATTCTGGGAACAACGATGATACCGAAATGATGGCCAGTAGATATGTGAACTTAAAACCTGCACTACCATTTTTTCTCTGCTGACTTAAGTGACTTATCATTATTTTGATGGCCTTTTAGGCCTTTAAACATTAAACATTGCACGGTGGCTTGAAATAGGAGTCTGGGAGTGTAATAGTGTACTGGTAATTATAAATAAGTTATACAAACCTACATTTCCAGAAGAGTAGGTAAAGAACAGCGTTCAAAAGTCCGTCTGAACAAATAAGCTACGACCTTCATAGAACAAATCTATTGTCTTAACAATATAAATCATGTGCACGATTTTATCAGATGATTAATTTGATCTATGGCCTGCAGATTACAGAAGACTATTGATCAAATTACTGAGGCTAGACAATCACAATAACAATTACATCGACAAGTTATTTATATGCAAATCATATTAGTTGAAGATGAGTGACACTAGACCTACAGATCGAAAGGTTATGAATAATGGTTATTAAATTGCCTTATTTAGAATATTTCGTATAGAAATAGGAGGAAAGTCGACTTATCGGTAGGTAATGTCTGAAGCGAAAGATGTCACTAGGTTCAATTCCCGTATGGCAAAACAGGAAGTGTATAAAGTTAGATGATACACCATACATCATACATACCTACCTATAATATAGTGTAGGTTAGGTAGGTATCTGGTGCCGAGCTCTGCACCATGCAGAGCTCGCCCTCTGGTATATGTCATAAAACATACACACCAGCCATCTCCAGCTTCGATAGAAGTCCTCATGAAACACGTACCTATCGAAGGTGCATAGATAATATTTGGCACGTAGGCCTTTACATTTACTCCGTGGTAATAGACATTTCGTAACCCTTCGAATCGACCTTATACCTACTACCGGATATTGTATCCATACACTTATCGCTAATATACGTAAGTACAAATAGATTTATGGATCCGTTTCAAATATTGCGATTGCATAAAGTAAAACATATTATATACCTACCTACTTAAAAATATCTGCATGTATTGAATTTTAACATAACGTTGGTTTTGTGGAAACCCATTTAGCAGAAGTTCTCGACGACCCAGCGTAAAAAGGGCACCTTTCTGGTCCCTCCGAAATAACGTTTGTTATTTAATGTAAATATAATAATGATATATGAAAGCGACATGGCCCACCTTTAGCCACGATGTTTGTTTAATGGAGCAGACGTGAGGGCCCGGCTTGACCGCAGGATATCGGCAGGGCCGGCACTTGCTGTGGATTAGCGAAACCGGGTCGCGGCGGCACGCATCGCACGCGCACCCAGTAAACCTATTATATTCCATCTTCAAATGTAGCCTTCTGACACGGTGTTCTGATTTCTAGCAAGGCTTATAGTCCAACTTCTATCGTACGAGTATGGGGGCTGTCCCGTACGCAAAATACGCGCATTGTCGTGGAGTTGCGGAAACCAGCTCGTATTACCTATTATTTATGGGGGCTGTCAGACGAAGTGGTTTACCTGCGACTCCTGCGAGCAATCATGTCTTTAGACATATCTTGCTATTCTTCCTACGTTTCAGGCTTCTGTCAGAGGACTGTCTACTTGTGAATGTGAACAAACAGAAATCCGCAATAACTATTAATAATTTTTCTAATAAGCATGAGGCAACAGTAACTTCTAAATATAGCACGAACGTGCTTGCGACATATAGGACCTACCTACTTGTAGCCTTATTACAATTAAACGACCAGATGCATGGCCTTTTACACATAAGTTACCTTACACTAAGGATTAGCTTATATTGTTATACCTTATATACAAACAACTCATGTAACGCGTCACCTTGTTGTATTTTTCCCTGAAGTTACATTGTTTTCCGTCCAAACAAAGCAAACGTTTGTGAAAATAATGGAGTGATTCAGTATTTCAGAATCAATAATGACGTTATATGAGTCAGAAATTGGAATATTTGTGACTTTTCTTACTTGTTGTACGTAGTCCTGTATTGCACATCATTACATTGTAGGTAATAAGAGAATATTAGCAATTTACCACTGGTCTCAAACCGTGTCGTTGCAATCCGACGGTCTTTAATTTTATGATGTCCGTTATGTAAGTGTTATGAAAGAAATTACTTACCTAACTGACATACTGCACTTTGTTCCACGATGGCCAACTGTCTAGTAAGTAGTAACTCACCAGTCCCACGACCCACGTCTCAAGCCGGTCTATTTATAGCACATTTGGCTTATGATCTTAGCAAAACCGCTTTATACCTAACTAATGAATATGGATACAAGAAATAATTATTTAACGGTTACAATATTAGGTGGCATTACCTTTCGTTTTAGATAAGTAGGTATTAACTCCTTTAGAGGAATCGAACTATGTGTGTGTGTGAGGTTTTTTTAGAAGTTAAGAACTTATTTACATACTACCCATAATTTCAAAAGGAGGAAACAATTTCAGGTGGAAGATTTTTTTATATCTCTAGCCAATTTTCGTCATGATATTTTTTTTTTTTTTTTAATAAGTACCTAGGTCCAAACACTTTTACACGTCAATCATATCTTAAAAACTATAATACCTACCTATCTGACTATTCTAAGACGAAAGGTCGAAAGTCACTAAATAAATAACAACCTAATTAGGTATATTTCGTCACCTTTGTCTAACATCTGTTTACGACAAGAGTCCATTAGAGGAGAACCCATCTTCAGCAGTAGGTATACATACGTATAAGGACTGAAAATTATAACCAAACAAGGCACAATACTCATTCCAATGACCAACAGCAGTACATAAAATGATAGAAAATAACAACATCGCAATAAATAGGTACCTATTACAATTCTAAGGAACGTGTAACGTGGGTCACGTTGACATATGACTGATGAATATTTTATTGCCTCCTCTGCTACCCACGGCCCACGGGTGCCGCAAGTGCACTCCGTGACTGGGACACTTCACTTACGACAAGTAGTAAACATGTAACTTGTCCGAACTAACGCAACGTCTTGTACGGCACCTCGACGTAAACATCAGTTACAACGACAAAAAAAAGTAATATTTTACGTGTTTTAGACTAAACATTGTACCTATAGTCGTTGTGAGCCAGTCATAACATCGTCATCATAAGTCTCGTATCAGTCTGGCCTCAGCACTTGATGTCTCAACCACGAACGGACATCCTGAAGGTGAACACTCAAACGGGTTTTCAACTCTGTTAATAAAAAGAATCGGACCTTGTTTTGCTCATATTTAGACTCAAGTCAGATTTGTCCTCATCGTATATGTTTTGCAGTATATAAAAATTTTATAAACAGTTTTAGTCATCCACACGGGTTATTTGTTACTTTAATACCTACTGGTTTGTCACACTAACACTGACTCACGGCTCACGGTGAAGGAAAACATGACATGATGGGGATATGTTGCGATGTTTGCCTTTATGGTACCGTAAGTCAGTCTGATATCGGTGAGAAGACACTGTAGGCAAGTGTGATGATTACGTACGTTAGATTTAAGATTTAATGAACCAACCAATCATCTGCCTAGCCTTTTCCCAACTATGTTGGGGTCGGCTTCCAATCTAACCGGATGCAGCTGAATACCAGTATTTTAAGATTTATTGAACCAATGTTACAAGTATTACCTTATACCTAATTAACTTAACGCGTCGGTCTGTAGCTGTTAGCGATCATCATTTGGATCTTTTCGGCGCGGCGGCGGTCCCCAAACTAGGTGGCGCCTGTTTCTTGGGGACCAGACTTGTGATACATAATGCTATTTACCACTACAGTTTATATAAGAATAGGTAAGTAATTGCAAACGATTATATAAAACTAAATTAAATATTGAGATCAAAGTGAAAGTAAAACTTAAATCGTAAATTATTAAAAACAGAAATAAAGCTTAAGGGGGAAGCTCTAAGGTGGCCCGCAAAATTCAAATTTTCTTACGTTTTTGCAATTTGCTGGTCAGTATTAAGTTGTACGTTGATTAAAATATGATTCGCGGTCGTAACAAATATGTATTTACAGAATTATAATCATTAAAGTCATCAACACAACTCTCTAAGACCATGTAATCCCCAAATGTCAAGATTTCATAAAATGGTCATTCTTGGGGATTACATGGTCTTAGAAAGTTGTGTTGATGACTTTAATGATTATAATTCTGTAAATGCATATTTGTTACGGCCGCGAATCATATTTAAATCAACGTACAACTTAATACTGACCAGCAAATTGCAAAAAACCTAAAAAAAATTGAATTTCGCGGGCTACCCTGGCGCTTTCGCCTTAAGTTGGACTGAACAAAGCCTAAAACTAAAAAAGTAATTTAAAAAAATTAAACCGACTTCAAAAAGAAATTAACTCAAAATTATGAAATAACTTTAATTTCGGAAGTCGGTGTCTTGGGATCTGTATTTTAGTTTTATGCCACCGACTTCCGAAATTAAAGTTATTTCATAATTTTGAGTTAATTTCTTTTTGAAGTCGGTTTAATTTTTTTAAATTACTTTTTATTTCGTAATTTTTAGTTTTTGCACTAGTATTTGACCAAGGTTTTGAGATGTTTTCCCTTTGACACTACACCCGTAGCTCTTATCAATAAGCCAGGCCGTCACACTTACACGTATTAGTCCATATCTTGAAAATTACTGAATCGATCTTGATGAAACTTGCACTGTTCCCTAAGTTGAAGAAAATGTAAGCCAATAAAAAAAAAATGGTCACGATCCGATTAATAGTTCCGGAGATATGCGTGGACAAACATACATACATACATACATACATACATACATGCATACATACATACATACATACATACATACGTCTATGAAATTTTGTATATTTGTTTGGAAGCCCTAATAGATCATCATATGTGAATATAATGCAATTCCAATAATATTACATACATACGTATCGAATTGATAACCTCCTTTTTTTTGAAGTCGGTAAAAATACTTATTAATATTATTAAAATAAAAAATGAAATGTTAGATAATCAAGTACCTATTCTTGATTATCTAACATTTTATTTTAAACAGTAGTGTGTGTAGGTGTATTAGCACAGTATAAAAACCATTAGTGTGTTCGCATGTGGTGTGTAGGTGTCAGTGTCTGTGGTGAGAGTAGGATTCCGGGTGTGAGTTAAGTGAGCCATTGTTTGACAACATTTTTGCATGTAAAGAGGGAGAGTTCTTTTGAGTCACAAGGCCACGGAATAGAAAAAACAAGATTGCGCCCTATTTAGCTTTTATATTTACACCAGTGTTAAAGTAAGCTGCCCTACGGAACTCCAAAATTGACAGGGAGTTGACCACTTGAGTGTTCACCAGATTTCACATATATTATATTGTCGGCGATTCTCTCTCTCTACTCGTCGTTCAGCGGGGTAATTGCGTAACACACTCTGTCAGTCGCAATGGCTTTCATTTTGACAGTTCAACAACATTCATTGAGTTATTTAGGTTGTTGAACAGACCATTTTTTCAAACATATGAAGCAATGGTTTAGCAATATCCTTCGATGTTTCAGATTGCGATTAATAGTGTTACGCAATTAGGATGCTGTTTCGGTACGAAAACCAACCTATTTGCTCCATACTGGAACAAGGCTGCTATTTACGACATAAAATTAAATTAGCTAGCGTAACTCTGCAGTCGTGATGGGTATCAATAATTATCTAAACACGATAAAATAAAATTGGTGTCAACGATCGCTGATAGCGTTAGTTGAAGTAAAAGTTAAGCAAATCTGTTTTCATTTGTATTATCGTTTTTAGATATCGACACTCATCACGTCTGTGAAGTTTACACAAAAAAAACTGTTTTTTTTTTAAACTATATTTCAGGTGACTACATTACTTGCGTTCGATGACCCCATAAAAAATATAATTTTTGTTGTAAGTATCATAAACAGGGTGAAATTGAATACATGCGACAAACCGAAATGGGAGTTTGTACTCATCATTATGAACAACTTTTACTAAGGGACCAACGCTGCAAATCTGCAATCGCGAAAAAAAAATCAGCTGTTCCCTACATTTTGACGAGTTAGGCGAACATAAAATGTAGGGAACAGCTGATTTTTTTTTCGCGATTGCAGCGTTGGTCCCTTTGTAAAAGTTGTTCATAATGATGAGTACAATCTCCCATTTCGTTTTGTCGCACGTATTCAATTTCACCCTGTATATAGATATCGATACCCATCACGTCTGCGGAGTTTCGCTAGCTAATTTTATTTGACCCTGTATGTCGTGGGACTTAATATGTTAACTTTAATTATTTCTAATAATAAATAAGTAAGGAGCCATAATATGTATCTTTAGTATAATAAAACAAATAATATCTCTTAGGTAGGTACTAATGCTAATGAAATATATAATATCTGACATTCTATCTTAGGTTAACATGTGTAGTTTATCAACTGAGCCAAAGTTTACGCTGCGGTCATTGTAATCTAGTCTACTATGACGAAAATACGAGCTGAAACTAAAAAAAACGTTAGTCCGGTTCAATCTCTTTTAAAGTAATCAAGTAAATAGAGAAAGCTAAGAAGTAGGTATTAATGTCATGTGTGTCGGGGTGTAAAATGTATGTCATAAGCCGTTAGTTAGCGAAAACAATTGAACACTATCTCATTGCAAGAGATGCATAATGCCTCTCATTTGTAAACCTAAATTAAATTTAGAAATTAACCTGCTTGCATGCCTCAGTGAAAGGTTGAGCTGTATTATGTTACAAAACACATCGAGTAGAAAACAGGAATATCCCTTCCATCATTCAATGTTCCCGTGGCCATTCATAGCTCTAAACTTAAATAAAAAACAACAACAACAAGTGTTTTCAGTAATTGCATGAACAAATACAGGTAATTTTAAGACCTAATAAGGTAGAGAGATGATACATTACGACGATAGCTGTTGTGAGTGATTCTTTCGAAAAAAATATTGATTTATGGCTTACTAGCTGCGCCCCGCGGTTTCACCCGCATAAGTGTTGATCCCATGGGAATATCGGGATAAAAACTATCCTATGTCCTTTCCCGGGACTCAAACTACCTCTATGCCAAATTTCATCTAAATCGGTTCAGCGGTTTAAGCTTGAAGAGGTAACAGACACAGACACACTTTCGCATTTATAATATTCGTAGATTGCCAAAATATAGAAATGTCGTAGCGCGTAGCGATCCGTAGCAGTTTTTTAGATGACAACATTGAACATTTAATTTATGATTTCTAGTCAAAAGATTGAATTTTCGTAGCGCGTAGCGCACCGAAGCATCTTTCCGCTGAATTCATGACTTTTTGCCAAAAAATAGAAATCTCGTAGCGCATAGGGATCCGTAGCGTAGCAGCTTTACATTGAATTTATGACTTCTTTACAAAAGATAGAAAGTTCGTACCGCGTAGCGCGCCGTAGCAGTTTCCGCTGAATTTATGACTTCTTGCCAAAAGATAGAAAGCCCGTAGCCTATAGCGATCCGTAGCAGCTTTACATTGAATTTATGACTTCTTGTCAAAGATAGAAAGTTCATAGCGCGTAGCGATTCGTAGCATAGCAGCTACCAAACGGCAACATTGAACATTTAATTGATGACTTATTGCCAAAAGATAGAAAGCTCGTAGCGCGTAGCGATCCGTAACAACTTTACACTGAATTTATAACTTCTTTCCTAAAAGATAGAAAGTTCGTAGAGCGAAGCGTTCTGAAGAACCTACACACACAATAAATAGAAACTTTTTTTGCTATGATATGAAAATCTTCTGCCAATTCGATGATGAGAATTATCATTTTTCTTTTCCTGTAGGTACGTAGGTACAGGAAAAGAACCTAAACTATGAAATAATGTAGGTGCACGTTGAATGTGCTAGCAGGTCTGATGTGTGAGTGCTATTTATTATGATTTTAGTTTCCACTAAGGATTCTATTGACACTTTATCACATCGTCATAATAATCCTTGTTCTTCAAATAGGTTTATTCAAAAGTTGAATGCCAAGTCATACCAGACCAGCCTGGAGGTCAGATACCTTGATCGAAACCCCTGACCTCGACCACCAATCTAAACAAGAATCGGATTTCCGACTGTCCGTGACCACTAGTAAATAGTCGGTTTATTGGTACTGATGATAACAAGAATCACTGGCTTACCGAACGAACTCTCCTAGACAGACACACGCAGAAAGGTCACCTCGACTTTATATCGTGTCGATAATCTGATATAAGAGCTGGTTAGCTCAGGTCAGTACCCCACGGTAACTCTCGTTGATTTTTGCTCGTTGAAACGGTATGTTTTTATTTTCGATATTGGCCTGATAGAAGTATCACACAGTTCTGACACTTTTTCCAAAAATGTCTTACTTTTCATAAAGTGGATTGTAACGTTCACGTGCCACACTTTCAGCGAGAATACCCAAAGAACTTATCTAGAATATTTAGATACCAAGGCATTATTTATCTGCAGAATAGATACTATAAGGCATGATGACTGTTAGCATAAATCACTCTCAAATTCTCATTAGGTACTTACTTCGAAGAAAAAACTAAATAAATCTACATAACTAAAAGAAAAAACACAACCTACATGTTAAGTATCACTTAGCTGTACCTACCTACATAATGAGACGATGTTTATTAGCTGGAACCGAACTTGTCACGTCCTAGATCGTGGCGATCAATCAAATGCATTAAAGTTAACTTATTTAACACTTTACTGGCATTCTATAAATAATTTAAGTTGGCCCAAATTTTGAACAACGAAATTAGGACAATTCGATATTAGTAGGTACGATATCGTTGTGAAGGTTAAAGATATCACTGTCACGGTACATCATGCGACAATCGTGAGACCCCACAGGAACACCCAACTATAAATAGCTGCCTCGTATGCTTTTTATAATATTTGCATTTCATAATAAACTAGCTTTCCCGACAGACTTTGTCCAAATTTCAATCCTCTTCTTCCTCAAGTCATACTCCTCATTACTGAAGGTCGTGATCCTCCCTTGTAAACATCTTTTCCCTGACGATGTTTCACTATTTCTGTCTATCCTTGGCCAAGTGAAGTGCATCATGAAATCATCCAAAATTCATACAAAAATCCCATACAAAAAAAAAATTTACAGATTTTTGCGAATTCGAAAAATTTTCGTGAGACGTGTCCAATGTTTTAAAAATATAAAATATAGTAAAAACACTTTCGAAAGTGAAGAAAATTACTAAACCCAATGATTTCACGATTTACAAGTTTCAAGTACCTAATAAATGTCAATGACTAAACCAATTAAAGACTTGGCTAAAAGGTCCCAGCAACCAGGCCATTAAAATAACAAAAAAAAAAAACTTAGAGCTTTCGGACTATTTTAAACCAATGAATTGCCAAATAACCTCAAGTAAGACGTTTACCAACGAACAGCATTTCATTTTTATTTATAGGTATAGATGCTGACCATAATCCGCAAAAAAAATATACGAATTTAATATATCCCTGAAGGCGCCTGATAGAAGAGCAAATAGACCAGACTAGCGTAACAACAGTGCTGTTAGTATCAGTAGACAATTTTATAAATATAACAATCTTCATCCTTCTCTATAAATAGCGACAAGATAATAGGCGAGCACATATCCCCAAACATGTAGGCAGGTCTGGAGGCGCCATCATGACAGCTTTCAAGCGTGTCTTCACTAATTAAATTGTGGAACAGACAGGAGTGATAACGAACAGATTATATTTACGTAAACAACATTAGCATAGTTATCAGATTTTCCGCCTACTACATAACAAACATGAGAGTGTCTTTTGTATGTGCTAATTGATGAATATATTATGTGACTCACCTGAAATTGTTTTCCAAGACACACATTCATTCCGATTTCCCAAACTTTAGTATCCTCCACAACAGCTGTGAAACTTCGTGGAGATGACGGTGAGGCCCTAATCCTCATATGAAGTTTTGTAAAATTTTGATTCTTATACAGGTGAGTAAAATAAAATACCTACCGATCTATTGTGTGAAATTTCACCGTGAAAACTTACGTGAAGTCGTGAAGTGAGCTGTCATTTCATCTGATAGGTACTTGACACTATTGATAGCTTAATTCACCTAAGTTTTCTCGGTGAGATTTTTACAGAATACATTGGCAGTGCTTCCCCGACAGTGCTTTTCTTCTTGTAGGTATGTACTTAAATTTGAATGTTATGCTTCATCGCAATAATTGATTATTTAAAAAAAAATTATTAAAAAAAAATAAAAAACCCGACTGCGGTAAAAAACTTAAATTAAGGAGGAAGCGCTGAGGTGGCCCGCGAAATTAAAATTTTCTTACGTTTTTTGCAATTTGCTGGTCAGTATTAAGTTGTACGTTGATTAAAATATGATTCGCGGTCGTAACAAACATGAATTTACAGAATTATAATCATTAAAGTCATTAACACAACTCTCTAAGACCATGTAATCCCCAAATGTCAAGATTTCATGAAATAGTCATTCTTGGGGATTACTGAAAATATAATAAAAATGGTATGGGTCCCGTGATCCCGTCTGCTTCCAACTTTTATTTAATTTAAAATGGTTTGTTTTTAGCTTTCAGTTCTTTTAATAACTTATGTTTTTTACCGCAGTCGGGTTTTTTATTTTTTTTTTAATAACTTTTTTATTTCCAGCTTTTTAGTTTACAAATGTGAAAGATTTCGCTGACGATTTAGTTCTTGGTAGGTACGTGTTTTTTACGATTTGTCTCTTCGAATTACTTTTAACCATATAAGTTGTATATATTTTTGTAATCATCTTTTAAAGCCTTTTATTTTGATACCCCACTCGATAGGTTTTGAGAAAAAAAAATTTTTTTTGAAGACAACATTGCGCCAAAAATCGGCCATTTTAATTTTTTTCAATTTTGATATACCCAGTGTCACTCGCACAATTAAGACGAATCTAACGGCACCTCTCAAGCTGAAATCGATCAAGCCGTTTAGGCTACAGATCGTGCCAAAGAGATATACATAGTAGTCGCCATATTGAATTTTCACTAACGTCATGTCTTTAGTGACACTCGCCGGACTAAGAGGAATCGATTGACGTGTGAATCATAAAAATCGGCCCAGGCGTTTGGTCTGTATAGTGCTTCAAAGGAACATACATACATACATAGGCTGATAAACACATTCGCGCAGTCGGGTAAAAAGGAATAAATCGGTACTTTACAACAGTTCACAGCAGTATTCCATCATTCTTGACACGAGGAGCCACACAATTTCACTGCAATTAATTCTCATTAGCACCCAATGCAGACGACCTGTCAATAAGTTGTCACCTTGTTTGTAAATAGCACCGCTATAATGAGCACGACCCATTATTGCAAAGAATCCGATATAATTATATAGTGATTAAAGTGTCTATAAAGTCAGTAACTCGTAGTAGCTGCACGTAGTAGGTAAACGCAACAGCTGTCAGTGAACCCCACATGGACAGGATATTCCACTATTTACTCACACAACGCCCATCCCTTACTTTATTACACACTTGTTTACAGATAATTACTAACCGCACTTTTTAATTGATTAATTGACGACACATTCGGATAACAGGCAGTCCTATCTATCTTCCAGGTTTCGACCTCAGAAGTCTAATATTTACACCGGAATCAGTTTCTGTAAACATAGGATATTATCTATATTATTTAACATGATTCTTGTTATGCCCCGATAACCATAATGGTTAAGTAACGGGTAGACGCTAGATATCTACATTTTTTTTTAATCTTTTCAGCTTATCAACTTGTAGTATTATTCCAACGCAATAAAATTATACGTTCTATTTACGTCTTTTTTTAGGCATCCATCCATATAAATAAAGGAAACTGCCGATTACGTTTAGTAGTTTGTTATTTATATATCCACAAGGCTTGCCGTACCTGCTTAGGACAAGAACATCGAAATAAGTGTGCCAAATTGCATTGACATCCGTTCAGCTAATATGTAAGGCGTGAAAGGGTAACAGACAGAGACACAGAGTTTCCCATTTATATCTAATACTAGCTTCTGCCCGCGACTTCGTCCGCGTGAAATTCGTACATTCCTCTAAAAATTTCGAAAATGTATGTTTATGATCTTTATCATTTATTTAAATAAATTAAATAAGTATTCGGACCAATTTTTAAGTTTATAGATCAAAGAGATCAGATTTTTCAAATAAACTGTAGGGGGCTTTTCACCCCCACATGGGTGGAATTTTGAAAAATTAGGATGGATGATGGATCATTTGGGATGTGTTCATAACTTGATTTTATTTTTCCTGTAATCTTTACATAAATTTCTATCACATAGAATAATTTCAGATTTTTCTCTTTGCAAACTTCGGAGATAAATCAGTCTGTCTGTCTGTCACAGCTGGATATCTCAAGAACTACTAATGCTATCAACTTGAAATTTGGAATAGTTTTGGATGACGTTTGCCCAACTATTTTTCAAATAAAAAAGAAATAAAAATATATGTATATTTTTTGCAACAGGGACTGAAAGGGGGTCTGAAAAATTCGAAATGGGGCTACGTGTGTGTACGAAATGGGGCTACGTGTGTGTATGTAGTGGGGTATGAAAGAGCGCAATTTGCACATTCTCAAACATTTTCCTTTTTTTTAGGCCAGATAGTTTTCGACTTTTGATGAAAAATTTAAAAAAAATACCGTCCCCCCCCCCCTTGTCTCCGAAGTTTGCAAAGAGAAAAATCAGAAATAATTCTATATGATAGAAGTTTATGTAAACATTACAGGAAAAATAAAACGATGTCTCTAAATAGCACACTTTTTCAGAAATCATCAACAAAATTCACACTAGTTCCACTATCTGTCAAGAGATGGCGCTGACCTAAAACTGCAATATTCTTCACCGCAGTGCACAGTGTTAGACTTCTCTGACGAATATAGGCCTCGCCGATGCAAATTTTAAAACATATGATGTTACGGAACCCTCGGTGCGTGAGTCCGACTCGCTCTTGAACGGTTTTTTTTTGTAATTAAGTATCGTTGTCTCAACAACAACATTGTTTGCTGTGTGCGTGGATTGTGTTTGCTAAAGACGGAAATGCTGAAAGTAGGTATGTGCCTACAGCTAGGTATCCCTGGATACAACACATGCAAAAGAAGTTCCTCTCTGGAGCGTCATTTAGGCCTCAATATGTTTTTAAAATAATATGAATGTATTAAAACTTGTCATATAGTTAATAACCTAATAAAAAAATATCCTTCACATGCCGTCATTGTTTTACGTACCTACTTCCAAAATTATCTACGTCAACGGCAAGTACGACATGGGATTTGATGAGTGAGTATGATACCTATATAGAAATACCTTACCTTTAATTATAATATTGTAATTCAATTAACTATAGCTACAGCTGACTATAAGTACCTACTATACCTATTAGTAAACTCCTTGTGATAGTGTTTGACTAGGGAAATACCAACTGAAGTACCAGCCGGCAACCTGGGGTAGCTTGTTCTGCAACCAACTCTGGTGTCTTCACGGGTGCCGGTAAAATTCAATCTTAGACATGAGACTTGCA
Organism: Oligia latruncula; assembly: GCA_948474745.1. Lineage (NCBI taxonomy): Eukaryota > Metazoa > Arthropoda > Insecta > Lepidoptera > Noctuidae > Oligia > Oligia latruncula. The sequence goes on from OX419688.1 coordinate 11,047,949, forward strand.
AAACGTAAATCTGCAGCCATCCCAGTGGTTAACCAGATAGTTTGTGAACCAAATAACTTTATGAGGGAAAGAGCTAAAGAAGTATAACCATCGAAAGGACAACAGAGAGGGGCAGACGAGTCTTTAAAGCCTTTGACTCTACCTTAGCCAGAGCTACGTAAACTACGTCAACGTAGGAATTAAATATCCTGCGGGTAATTGTGTGACATACCTACTTACAGTAGCAGTGGCTTTCATTTTGACAGTTCTACAACATTCATTACTTTATTTACGTTGTTGAGCATACATATTTTTCGAACATATGAAGCAATGGACTAGCACCTTCAAAATGATTGAAATTGGATTGATAGTTGTGTTACGCAATTAGGGTGCTGATTGCGATTAAACTGTGTTACGTAATTCGGGTGCTGGTCTATTTCCGCAACCAGGACATCATGAACACCTGAAATATCTTGGGAACTGTCGACCGGATGCAGACCCCGCCACCCATATATTTTTATGCTTTGTGTGTACTTTCAACTTAGCAGGTGTTATGAAGGACCCCAAGACGCTGAAATAAAAACTTGCAGCACCGTCTTCCCGCTATCTGATAAAGTGTACAGTATTAATAACAAACTGCAATCACGTGCTACGCGAACGTAGAATCGTATCGAGTCAACGTAGTAAATTGCCCCTCTGGCCGTTGATTGTGGTCATTATAGGAGACTCATGCGCAGGATTATTGTCTGTCTGCCAGGGGCTATGCGGTGACCCTACGTTAGTTTATGAGGACATAAATTCCGGAACTTAAGTTATTTAAATACCTATTACCTACCTACTTTGTGAAGCAAATCATCGACCCCTATATCATATCGGCTCTTCCTCCTTCAGTTTAGAACGCAACACAATGGCACTGTTCATAAATTCCCAACACAGTGTTCTAATTCTGCATCAAACAAAAACAAGGCAGGGCTCGGGTACATTACCATCAAAGAACATGCACTTGGTCAATGACTTGAAGTCACCACTTTAGAGAGGTCATAAATGTTTTTATTGCGGAATCGGGGGTGAGTTGTGCGCGGGCGGGCGGAGCGCGGCGCGGGGCGGGGCGTGACGGGTGCGCGCGCGCCGCCCATCGCCGTCTGCGTATAATAAGCGCGCGCAACGCACGCGGCGACTCGCCAACGCGACCACAGCGGCGCCGGTGCACGACGCGCGCAGTGCACTCCGCGATCACCTCGGACCAGTTACCGCGGCAAGCGATCCCGGCGCCAACGACCACGCCGTCTCGTAACACAACACTACTACTGTACAAACAACAACAGACTACTACCAGGACCACAGTACCTTAAACAGTAAGTGACCAGAATAACTGAGATTTTACACTAAAGCGTGACATGAAATATGTTTCGTCCAAGTTGTTAAATTAATTTGTTTTAACCATCAAATATTCGGTTTTAGTTAGAATGTAGGTAACGGCTGTTGCTAAAGATAAATACAAAGAGACTTAAGAAATTTAATGTCTTTGGATAAATAACAATAACCATTGCTTAGTATTCACATTCGATCGTTTAAGTTTATGTTATGTTGGTGCATTCAAACATTTGCTATTAACCATGGTCATTATTTTAACTTCAAGATATACTTGGGTTGGGTCAGAAAATTAGAGTTTAGACTGTGTATAAAAGCAGATAAATGCACATTATTTAATCATTCCTTACTGCAAACTATAAACTCAAAACTCAAAGCATATATTTCAATTAAACTATTTACAGGCACTTTTGAATTGTCAAGAAGTCGGTCAGTCAGAAAATATGAAGCTAGTTGCCCATTCCAAAGCGTAGGTACCTATGGAGAAGAACGGGCAAGAAACTCCATGGACACTCTTTTAAATTATATTTTTACAAAAATATTAGTTACATCATTAATGTTGAATTTAAAATTATATGTGAGAACGAGAGGAGGCCTGTGTCCCAGCAGTGGGAACATTATAGGCTGATTATGATGATGATGTGAGAACGATGTAAAAAAGACGTACACATTAAAAGCGTCCAGAGTACAGCAAATAGCAAGAAAACAACAATCCAAAAATAAAAATTAGCCGAGGCAGCTAAGTGATGACCAGCCCCAACTGACGGCGCCCGTTCACGAACATGACTCAACCATTTTGAAGGGAGCTAAATGATCCAACATACACGCCACCGTCAGCGAGACATTTGTGTGAGCATGACATACTATCAGCCGCCAGGGCAAATTCAAGTCAATGATAGCCATGCATCCAAAGAGATTTAAGATAATAATTTAATGTCTTTGCATGCATCTAACTTAATACCTACAAAACTTTTCCCGAAATTTTCCTCAGTCGCATCCATGATACGAAAACATTCAGTATCTTACGGCTTGTATGTCCTTTCCATGCGATATACTGTATTTCTCATTCATCACTTTAAGTGTATAAACGAATATTTAGGTACTTAATATTGTTTTCTGTGTACCTACTTACTGAAATATTCAGTTTAAACTGACTGACTTACCTATAGTAATTTTTAGAATAGTTTTACATTGGCCGACCATATAAAAATCATCAAAAATGAAAATTACTTTGACACAAAACCTTGATAAGTTAATAATGAACGAAAACTGGCATTATTTTGCAATGTTGCGAATTAATAACATTTTGCTATTATTTGGAAAGACACCTAATATTTCGCTGTAGAAATTGTCAATTTAAGTTTGTACCCATAGCTACCTAACTATGCGGTCAGAATGAATTCAAATCCAACAAAAATGTAGGTAGGTAGGTACCTGCTTAGGTACATGATTTCAAGGTAGCTACTCAATTCAATTTCTGGCAAAATTTACGTAAGTACCTACACTAATAAAATCATAAATCATTTTCCCCGGTCAATCATTAAAGTCGCACGTATGATTTGTACATTTTGATTGAAAAACTTCTATTTTATTGTTCGTGTTGTTCCCACAGCTTTGTTTCCATAACTCGCCCCTAAAATTATAAACGTGAAAGTTAACTCTGTCTGTCTATTATCCTTATCACACCACGACTACACCACTGAACCGAGGAACCCCACGCGGACAAAATCGCGCAGAACGCGCGCTGAATAAAAGTCCAAACCCAAGGGGATCGCCATACTTACAAGATGTCTTGAAACATCAGTCATTGCACAGACGGAGAATTCTACTCGCACTTTAGGATAATAGAGTTATGAATATACATTTTATCCCGAAATAAAAGAAGAGTTCATTCACACGATGTGTGTAGATCCAATACATATGCAAAACATACATTTTATAAAACACACACACAGAATTTTATAAAAGACTAGCTTCTGCCCGCGACTCGTCCGCGTGAAATTCGTACTTTCCTCTAAAAATGTCGAAAACGTATGTTTATGATCTTTGTCGTTTATTTAGATAAATAAGTATTCGGGCGAATTTTTAAGTTTATAGATCAAATGAATAAGATTTTTCTTATAATCTTTACCTATCCCCGCTTTTCACCCCCACAGGGGTGGAATTTCGTAAAATTGTTTGGGATGGGATGTGTTCATTACTTGACTCAAAGATTGTATAAACCAATATTTTCGAGTTAATCAAGCCACGCATTAGTCTTCCCCTGTCAAATTTACTTTTCACCCTGTTAGGGGTAGATGTTCGAAAAACCCTGATACACGTTATTCTTTATTATTGGTCTTAAGTACAAATACTGAGTTTCGAGTTAATCGGATCGCGCGATACAAACTTTCACACCTCCCAATCCCCCTCAGGGGGTAGTCTAAAAAAACAAAAAATGCCAAACTTCATAATTTACTTAGATAAGTATTTGTGCCAAGTTTCAAGGTTATTAACTCAAAGAACAAGATTTTTCATACAAACAAAATCCCCCCTTTTCACCCCCATAAAGGTTGAATTTCCAAAAACCCTCTACTACTCTTCACAAAGAATACACCCTCCAAAATTCATGTCTCTTAGCGATTTAGGCTGTGCGTTGATATCAGTCAGTAGTTTGAATTTTATAATATAGAAAATCCATATCTATCTATTTCCTATTATCTCATAAACTATTATAAAAAACTTGATATCATATCGTATTTTTATAAAACAGAATTTCAACGGTTTATTTTAATTTAACGGCTACCTAGTTAATTAATCCGAGCTGAAGTTTTATTTAGACACACGCGATGCAGATTCTATTAAAATTTTATCTCAGTATAACGATAAGTCAGAAACGTACAGTTTTAATTACTTACATGCTATAAGTACATCTCGCCTCGCAAGTCGTAAGGTAGTTACAATTAGAAACCATTCGCGATAGGAATTCTAAGAAGTGCACGAATCCAGCGAGTTTCACGTTTACCGCCAGGTTTTTACTGCAGCCCGTCGCCCACGCCTGCCGCTCAGACACATAACTCAGTTTTTACGATCTTTCCCTTTAGGAGTATAGAAATTTGTGAAATGTTAAACAGAAACGTACGATTGATCGATTACGCAATTCACTATCAAGATCAAATTCATACAAACAAAGATGGCTACCGACAAACGTATTGTTGTATGGAAGTGTTTTTGCTTCGGCCATCTAGGTGTTTGAACTTTACCAAGTCAATGTTTAAATTGAGGTCGAAAGCGGTCACTACGGACCTTGCCACATGTGTACACACACTACACGCTACGCGCCACCCTGTGTGATGATTTTTGCATGACACTACGAACTTGCAGCTGGAGCATAGTAGGTACGGACAAGCATTGTAATTGCTTTGTGATGAAACGTGATTACGTGACAGAACGCCAGGCCACAGCTCCCCACCGATGCACCGTTGTGTCGTAAACATTCTTAAAATACGACCTCATTGGAAGTTCTGTATAATTTGAATACTATGGATATCTAGTGGAAATAGTAGAATTTACAGCAATCTGCTAATTAAATATATACGATCATTAATGCTCTACATACCTTGGTACTTATTTAGCAAAGTAGTATTATTAGTCCACTTATGTAATTGTAGATGCCTGAGATATTTCATTTTACACATAAGTATACTGACCTAACCTGTATATTTAGTTTAAAATATATAGGTACCTATAGTAATAGGTAGTATGTATCGTCTATGGAAAGGTGTCCGGTGCGGGTGTAAAGCCAGTGACCGACTCGTCTCAGCAATTGGGCATGCCGACTATACACTTGACCCCGCAAACTCTTAAATTATCTTTTGTTACCTATCGTCTGCCGCCATGTGCCCGCGTCTATCGTGTCTCGTTGCTAAGAAACCGACACGCTGAACATGTTGGGATGTGAAAAATAACAACAAATACAATCCATTTGCTCCTTTATTTAAAAACGTTGCTTAAAGTTAAAATACGTTTTAACGTCAAAAATGTATGGTTAAACAGTCGCTAATCATTACTTAACTTTAAGTAACGTTTATAAATAAACTCCTTGATGACTATAGGTCTAACAGAATTTCATGGCATAAAAAAAAAATGTGATTTTCTTATGGCAATGTCAATCCATAATGAAAATTACTTTTATAGATTTATATTTTTTTTATACCATGAGATTCTGGTAGACCTAATAAGCTTCTGGTATTTTCCTTCATTAAATTTTTACCTGATAAAGTGCAAGAACTTTCAAGTTTCTGCGAACGGTAGCTCCTCATTTGTTGTATCAAAGTAATGTCATTCAATGTCATGCTCTCGTAATTAATATTCATTAAATACATAAATACCTAGAATAAAATAAATAAGGTACCTAAGTAATAAAATTGAAAAGGTAAAAGATAAGTAGGTACATATTAATAACTCAATTAATACGTACTAAGCTAATCATTTCTTAATTATACCTATTTCAAGTTATTTTTTAATCATACCTACTTACAACAAAACCCAAGTTCACGTTCCGGAAAAACTTTGAACGCATCTACATTTTTTATAGCATTTCACCGCGATTTCGATCTTATCCATAATACGTCATTTTGGACTTAAAACAGAACTGAGTGTGTACTACAGAAAATAATAGTTGGTAATTACAATAAAAGAAAGTAAGTATGTACTTAGGTACTTACTGAGACCATACTTAGGTAGGTAATAGACTAATAGACATTGCGTGCGTCTGCGGCTTAGAGATTTTACATTGACTTAGATACTTAATGCTGGTTTTGCTACCTACTTGGAGTGTTTCTAATTTATTTAAAAAAGGATCCATTCACTATAGTGATAAGCTCCAATCAGTTAAATGGGACAATGTAAATAAACAAAGACATTTTGATGCTGATCCATCAACTAATACACGCCTTTTCCAAACTCAAGCCCTTTTATAAAAATAACATACCTACCTGCTTTATTTTTTAATCTAAAAGCATGGACTGTTCGTTAAAATAAATTCTGCATTAACTTAGACTGGCTGAAATGTAGGTAACTATATCAAACAGCTTGAATCCGTGACATGAGTATTTAAATCGTAAAATGCAAAGAAAGTGCTTGGATGTCCCGCAGTTTCGATAAATTGAATATAATTCATTAAAATTCACGACTTCCTGTAATGTAAGGATCGCCTCATTACACCACAGAAAATATAACTTATATTGCTTAGTTACCTAGCTAATCCAATCTATTTTATACATGAACTTACCTAGTAGTAATAGTTCGCAACCTTTGTATCTTAACGATAAAGTAGTAGCATCATGCGCTATTTCTAAAACTCGATAATTATCTCAGATAGAATAAATCTTTAGTTTATTAGATTTCGAGCTCTACCAACGAGTGACTCAATCTGGCACGCATACGGTGCGTCAGCAAAAATAGTCTGTTATAGAACAACATTAAGGAGCAAGGCTACAGATACAATCAGAGATTCATGTAATTATTCAATCTAGTGCGCGAGCACGAGGCTCTTCGTGCTCACAGCGAAGACGTGCTGGCGGTGCGGGCGCGCAGTGCACGCGCCCTAGGAGTGACCGACCAGTCGCTAGCCGCTGAGTATTGTGTTCTAAACAACTACCATGTCGTTATATTGTCTGATCCTTAAACACAAATTGAAAGAAGTTTATGTGCAGTTAGAGCAGGCGAGTTTTGCCCTTTAGCTTACTGTAATTCGTTTTGATGTAGCTTTATTAGATATCCAGCTTTATCTCAATTTACTACAATCAAAGTATGTAAACTAGTAAATTAAATTATTTAATTAATATTTGGATTAAGCTTCTGTGGGTATTAAGCAGCACCCAGTGAAATTAGTATTGAGTCAAGCGCTCTATATGCCGCTCTACATTGTTACAAACAGATATGGAGAGCAATCGAGTGCAGACGAACGTAGACGTGATCGCGTCTCGTATGTGCGAGACGCGAGTAGCTTGGCTAGATGCACTACATGTGCATGTGTATGTAGATTTCGTTAAGTGGTTGCACAGTGTCTACTAATACCTACTAGGTAGGTGGCACACCGTGCTTAACTCTCACGTTGCCAGAACGTTAGTACAAGCCTTTAACTGTCTATAAATAGAACTTGTCCTCGATGCGTTATACGTAGAAACATTCATTACACTACGATGAGGACAAGACGACGTCTTGTGGCACCCACCCTGGAATACTCTCGGAACGGCAATTTATAAGAGGAAGTCGTTGATTTGCATTTTTATGAACGGGGAAGGTGAAGTGAAATCATCGTCATTATACTGACTCAGCCTTATTTCAATGCATAATATTTGATAGATACGAATAATGTTTGTATGGATGCTATATGATACCAACGTTTTTATGCCAAACATAACTGTGATGATTGTCTAGTTGAGTCCGCTGCAATATTGTTATTTAAACGGGGTCAAATTAAATTATCTAGCGAAACTCCGCAGGCGTGGTGGGTATGGATATCTAAACATGATCAAACGAAAAGAAAAAATTTTTTGATGATTTCTTATTTGGGTCAGCGACTGGAGGAAGTAAGTAAGAGTTTAAAAAAATGGTTTTATCGTGTTTAGATATTGGTACCCATCAAGCATCCGTAGTGCAGTCGTATGCCCCAAAAAAAAGTATCAAGTCATTTTTTTGTTTTATCATGTTGAGATATCGATACCCGTCACGTCTGCGAAGTTTTGCTAGCTCATTTAATTTAAACCTGTAAATAATAAAATCACATTTTCTGTCTAACTTTTGTGTATAATTCAGCTGGTGCATGGTTCGTGTTTTTTGAGAGAATTATGTTTACGTTTTCTTGTATAATTTAAAGTCAAAGTCAAATCATTTAAGTATTTCAAATATGCACATTAAAGCCACTTCTGAACTAATTTTTTTTTTAATGTAAATTATATTAGGAACCAGTTTGATTTTGTCCAGACTCTAGATTGTCCTATGGAGCAGGATTTATTTATTGTAAAGTCATATTTGTAATTCATTCATCAGTTGCGATAACTTGAATTATAAATTTAAGTATACCTACATCAAACCAATACCCATATATCGCTGACTGAATACATTAGTGGCACAAGTCGAATTTGTAAGCAATTTGAGTTAGTAATAACGCGCACTAGTCTTCGAATATTTATTGTACGTTTTCTCAAATTGTTGAATTTTGTCTTGTGCCACTATCGAATTCAGTCAGCGATATGTGTAGTGGGGTGGCACATGTATAAATAATGTGGTCCAAGGAGAATGTATATAGGTACACAAGTCCAACGGTAAAAAAGATAATATCGATCATTTATAATATTTAGCTGCAACATTTGTAAACATCGTGAATTTAATTAATTAACCATAATATAATTATGTATATCACTAACACTTGAACTTAACCACGCGTCTACACAAGAACACTTATTTAATTTCGAGTAACATTTGCGATATCGCACCTTCAATCTATTATTTCCTAATGTGAATTGATAAATGTGCATTTTACCGCGGAGTCAGTCAGTAATAATGCACTTAGGAAATGAAAAGTCCTTTGAGGGATGCGTATCTGGTATCAAATGGGCGGTGCCGGTGTCGGATTACACGTTTGCCCCAAAATGTATAAAAGCAGAAAACCTCCTCGGGTTACTCACATTAAATAGTTGTTTCTAGACGCAAGACATTGTAAAATCCAAATAATATGTGAAGTACTTTTTTATATTTTCCAGATTAGTAAATATGCTAGTAAACAAGGCAGTTCAGTTAGCCGTGCTGGCAGCAGCCATGCTACTCGAGAGCAGAACAGACGCGGCCACATCTCCCTCAGTCCGGTTCTGTGGCCGACAGCTGAGCGAGATCATGAGCAGGGTCTGCCATGCTTACAACAGTCCTTGGGACACACCTACAGGTACAGTCTACATTTTTAATAGTTGATCAAAGCTAAATTGCTAATTGATATAAACACATGCTATAGATAATATGTTCAATATTTACAAACATGAAAATAGCATTCGATTGTGTAAACCATTACATTATCTTAAATTAAGAAACGATTAGAGGGAACGTGACAGATCCTCACAGATCGAAAACTATACACGGAAATATCGAGAGTATGTACTAAACCTAAATGTGAATTTACATAATTATCTATCCATTTGCTGGGAACATACATAAGGGGTACCGCAAGGGAGTGTTCTTCGGTCGTTATAATTTCTAAGCTAAGTACATTATTGACCTGTCTTGCCAAAATCAAACAATGAAACCTTTTCCCAGATAATAACGCAACTACAATACTCACTCTTAAAGTAATACTTATTATAGAGTGTATGAATATATTTCCTTGTTAGATGTGGTAGCATTTCCATAATAATAAGCTACTAAACTCCTAAGAACAATAATGACCTTATACACACAGCCTAAGATTTGTGTCCGGATCGTAACCGATATTATCGTTATCGCTAACAACAATATTCAATAACAAATTATAAAGGTCACTTTATAATTAAATCAGCAACATAAAACAAGCCAAGTTTCAAGTCAGGAATGTCGAAGTTGGTACCTATTTGAGACTTCTGGTTTTAAGTAAAAGTAAGTTATATCATCGTTTTTTGGAAACTCGTCGCCGATGGGAAATCCCATCGTACACACAGCTTGTAAAATGACAAATTTTCCTGGATTGCTAATTGTTTATTAGCAATCCAGGAAAATGTCTCATTGAGTATAAATAAATAATACACAAACACAGGTTTCTATACCTATAAGAAAAATTATTCAATAACAATTTGCTTGAAATAATTCACGATTGTAATATTGGTCAGTAGGTACAATAACAGGAAAATGAATTGTCAACACTTAATCATTCTTCAATAGATGGTTACTAAGTTTATGAAGAGTAGCCAGGTATGACATAGTACTTGTAGTTAAGACTTCCATATGCATCCACAGTTTTTATATCAACTGATTCTGGCCAGGATCTGATAGTAGACCGCACATGTCTCCTGTTCACCATTAGGTACGCCTTCTTTTCCAATCAGATGCCAGTGTTTCCCAAAAATCCCAAAGCAGCTGCAGTCCCACAACCCGCCCCTTGCAATGTTCTCCCATCATATGTATCATCCAGAACCAGTGATCCATCTTTTATCCGTTATTTTTCCTTTAGTTAGATACTTCTAGCCAAGAGTTTAATCTTCAATACTAATTTCCAGTAGTGGAACAACCTGGCTCTGTGGTGAGAAGAAGACGACAGGTGGGCAACGGTATCGCTGATGAATGCTGCAACCATGGTTGTACGTGGGAACAGCTTAGTGAATACTGCTCTGTCAGTGCCAAGTAAGTTTCTGTTATAACCTTTTTCATAATATTTTTAAGGCAGTTTAAAGCATGATTGGATGAGTGCAGGCCAGCAAAGCCAAACATCAGCAATAATTGTTCGTTTAGGCCATTCTGGTCTACTATGCATTTCTTGTTTTCAATCTTACTCTTCTCAACGATGGGTTGAGCGATTTTAACTTAGCATTTTATAATCAACAGTTCAGAATCACCGCTGGAAGACATGGAGACTCACAACATAGCAGACAGATCAGCGGAGCAGACGGCGTCAGAGTCCAAGGACGCGGCGAGTCCGGCGGCGGCGCCAGCGGCGGTAGGCAGCGCGGGGTATGCGGGACGCGCGGCGGGCGGGGCGCGGGGCCGCGCGCGGAGCCGCGGGTACGGCCGCGCACGAGCAAGGGGCCGCCGTTGTTGGTGCCGGCGCAAGCGGCGCTCGGGCCGACGGCGATCCTCCCTCATGGGTAACATGGTGTGTCTGTCCTTCGCCGCCGACTTATTCTCTTAATTACAATTTTGAGATAAACGCTTTATGTGACAAAACAATATATTTAAACTGGACATTTTTATGAGTTGAGATTGAATTGGAAATCTATTTTTAGTTTATATTTTCAACGATTGATATAATATCATTGTAACGGACGGATAATATATCATTTTTTTTTATAATAATTTGTCCAGTCTTGTAATTAAAACGACGATGACAATTTTTGGATTTACTGGTCTACTAGACCTTTCTTTAAAAAAATTACATTTGCAACATCTTGCGGAAGGTCAACATGCTACAAAAAAATATAATAACTTAGCTAGACCAAACTAAAGCCAGTGTCCGTAACAAAGAGAATAAGAAGGCAGCGAGTAACTAACCCTCATATTAACGCTTCCAGCATGTCCACTAATTGATCAGTAACTAACATTTTAATGGATCTCAAATTCATCATTATTAAGGACGGTTATTGGAATGATCTGGCTTGTTACTTTGTAATTAACTAAGAATGCCGCTAGACTTGCAAGGATGTTATGATTATACCTAAATCATTGTTGCATAAATAATGGTTACTACCTATGGGATGTTAAAAGTAACTGCATGTAATTAAGTGCTAAATGTAAAGTGCATCATATGATGCACTATATACTAAGCTCTATGATTAGAAATTAATTGTTCTGACCTTACCCGTCTGATGTTGTTGTTTATGTTGTTTATGTCGCTTATTACTAACGCTTACGACCTTTAGTCTGTCGTAGACAGACACTGGTGTCGCATTGATGGGGACGTTTTGTTTGTAACTCTAAAAATGGGCAAATAAGCTTCTTAAACTAAACACAAACACACAGATTCCGTAGACAAATATATATATATATATATATAGAGTCGATCTGTAAAATGAAACGACACACTGGTGCTGTAACACTTTTTCTCAACTAGTTTTTAACGCTGAATCGAGTTCGGTACCTATCTAATAAGTTCAAAACTGGCAAGATTTACGTTCATATAAATATAACCAGAGTTGTACCTAACTTTTTAAGTTATTCCAACTTTGTTCATCGTTAATTTGATAGTGGCCAATTATAAGGCGTTTGAAAGTTATTTATAGAAACCATTGGGGGGTTCACTTTATAATGTTATATTTTATCTACATACCCTACAGGCATAGGGTAATTTGTCGAGATGGGTCACTGTGGTGTCTGGTATGAGGTATCTACTATTACCTCCTTTGTCCATGACGCGACCGACGTAACGCATAACTTAACCAATTATAAATATCACATAAGTCTACCTACCTAACCTACCCATTGTATACATACTAGGACGTGCTAGTACTGTGATATTTTGGCTACTAACTGGGGATTTTAGTTTGTAACTGGTTATTCCTGTAATATTGATATTTTATTAATCTTATACATAGATATGATTTTATTTTTGAATTTTGACATACCTACCTACCTACAGAGGCCCGCGTATGAGTACCTACCTACCTACAACGAAGTGTATCTTAGTAATTTTAATCAAGTTTATAGTTAAATCCAAGTAGTATCCGATATCCGGTGTAGGTAGTTTATTTATATGCGAACTCTAACACACGGGGTGGAGAAAAAATGTGTATTTGCAAATTAATCACTATAACTACATATTACATTCGCGATTTATTTTCCAAACATGATAACAAATATTATTTTGGAAAAACAAAAACGTAAAGAGTTTGGGCTACCACTTAAGAGTAGGTACTTACTAGTTATTCTGAAATCAAATTAATTTACACAAGGATAACGTTGATATTCGTTTAAGTGGAAATAACATCAATTGGAAACAAGGATTTGAATAGACTTTAGAATCAACCTCATGCAGTGAACACACGTTTATCTGCTAAAACTAAAAAAAAATTGTGAACCAGGCTGTGTTCTAGGCAGTTTTTGATGGAATTGTAAGGGCATAGGTACATAAGTGCTTATGATAATTTCTATTGTTTCAGGACCTCGTAAAAAATGTAGCACGCGCTGCTCCCGTGGTGGGCACCGTATCGCCGCTGATCACGTGGGGCCGGACACTCAACACTGACCTTTCGACGGCCAGCCGGGACCAGTACGCGTTCGTCGTCTACGCCTAATAAAACCCATGGTTGTTAGCAACAGTTGACGACGCCTGCGACCATTACTCGCCGTGCCCACACGGACAAGACCGAGTTAATATCCGCGTAGGTACGTAACAGATAGGACGACGTAGTAAGGTACAATGTTTTAGTGTTCATTATTATTTAGCGATTCATCTGATAAGTATTCTTTCCTATTGCAGTAATTTGCAGTGTCAATTAGATTAGGAACGACTATTTATACTTATTAATAATCAAGTGTTCACTTTAAGAATATTATTTAATGTAATCTAAGAAGTAGATCACAAAGTATTCTTCTATTTCAATGGTTTTTAGAAGTCTACTTAGATCGTTTTTCTAATGTTTATTACAAGCATTTTGTATTATATTGCCATATACAATAGAATAGTAAGTAGGAGGCTTAAACTGCACATACATTTGTGCTCTATTTGAAGCCTGTGTTGTAATACGCCAATTTTCCATTCTCTTTGTTCGAATATCTTCTTAGTTAATTAAGTAAGTAACGTTATTACTATAATATGAAAGTTAGCTCTCTAGACTTTTAATTACTATTCTTACACAGCGTGCAAATAGAAAGGAAAATTGACAATTATTACATTATTTTGTATTTACACTTGCAATAAAATTATCATTTGCCATAATAGACTCCCAATTAATCATTTATTATTGTCTAAGATGTGTACCTTTATGCTACCAATAAATCTCCTACCATATAAGAATTAACGATCTCTAAAACATCTGTGATAACTCCAACTGATAAAAATAAATCATTAATTTATGAATTTTAGTTATGTCAGCATACTAGTTGAATGTATCTTCTTGCGTTAGAAAATGTATGTATTTAGACTTTAAGTAGTTCTAAGTTCAGAGTGGACATGTTTATATTAGCAGGCAGATCTGTTTCCGACTGCATATAATGGAGCAGTCTGCGAACAGGTTTGCCGTAAGCTTGAACATGCTTCTACTGTGACTGAACTGACTGACTAGGTGGATGCTGTATTAAAATTCTCATTTATTTCTAAAAAAAGTGTTTCATTTTAACAACTTTATTAATATATTATTACAATCTCGTGTTATGCTTACAAAAATATTAATCCTAATTAAAATTATTTACAAACGATCGCGAATCGTAAAGCAGTGCTTTAAGCTATAGATATACAACATTATTTTTTGTATATGCGAAACCCGAAACACGTGTCTTGTATTTTTATGTAAAGAATCTATGTACAAAATTTCAAAACTGTATCATGAAAAATCACAAAGTTATAAGCTTGTTAAGTTACCTGTTTGTCGGTACAAAAACATGCTCACCCGCGCCGCGCCGTCTTGCGCTCATTGATATAGTAGGTACCTAGATATCAAACCGTTCGGCGCGGAGATAGGATAACCTACTTAGTGTCGCTCAGTGTTCAACTTTTAACCTTTTTTAAATATTTTTGGGACAAAATATAACATGGGGTAAAAATTATTGGAATCGATTCAGTTACCTACTTATTCTGAACAAACTATATTCAGGTTTCGCATAAACTAAAAATAACGTTTTATATGAACTGTACCTACCTAAAAGTTACTTAAAATCCAGCATACCTGCCAGCGTAAATATGACTAACACTTAGCCAGTTTCTAATAGGCAGATTGATAGAAAGTAAAATAAAAAGTAATAAATGCCGTGAATAAGTATTGGATACTGATAAGACATGACAAAGACGGACAATCAAAAATTATACATGTACAGTCAACAAAGGAATTAAGTATACAGGAGCGTCGGATATAGTTGAAGTTTACTAAGAAACCGATGGATGTTCTGGACTGAAATTTAATTTAATAAATGAGCTGTTTGTTTTCTATTAATAAACTAAAATTTTATTCAAGAATATCCATCGGTTTCTTAGTAAACTTCAACAATATCCGACGCTCCTGTATACTTAACTCCTTTGTTGACTGTACATTAAATGCATTTAGTGCGATGTTATCTTTTTCTACTCTTCAAGCCCTTTCATTTGATAGCCATATTATGGGGATTGAACAAAATATATAATCCGCAATCTTGGAGCGGCGGCCATATTGAATTTAGTGTGATGTTATTAACGTTACCGTTTTCCCCTATCATTTTGATACCCATAATCAGTGGGTTGAGAAAACATATGTAATCCGCCATCTTGGAGCGGCGGTCATAATGAATTTAGTGTGATGTTATTTACTTTATCATTTTCTATTCTTCAAGCCCTTTCATTTGATACCCATATTAAGGGGATTGAAAAAAATGTAAACCGCCATCTTAGAGCGGCGGCCATATTGAATTTAGTGTGATGTTATTTACTTTATCGTTTTCTACTCTTCAAGCTCTTCCATTTGATATCCATACTATGGGGGTTGAGAAAAAATATGTAATCCGCCATCTTGGAGCGGCGGTCATATTGAATTTAGTGTAATTTTACTAACTTTATCGTTTTCTACTTTTCAATCCCTTTCATTTGATACCCATATTAAAAGGATTGAAAAAAATATACATATAATCCGCCATCTTGGAGCGGCGCGCGGCCATATTGAAATTACTACAATATTGAGTATTGCACATTGTATTGTTACCTGAACTAAAGGTGTACTTATGCAAAATTACAGCTCAATCGGATACCAACAAATGTTCGAAAAATGGTTTGCAAATTTTGATAGACAACTTACATAACATACGAACAGTGCAAGCTAAATAATAGCTTGTAATAAAAAACCGGACAAGTGCGTGTCGGGCCACGCACAGTGTAGGGTTCCGTAGTAGCACATGTCGTAACCACGGAGGTCATACCTTGCAAGAAAATCTTAACACCGCGATCTACAAAAGTGACGTCACGGTAGCGGTACAACGCCATCTGTTATCGAACAGCGATACTAAACACAACAAAATATTGATTTTCGAAGATAATTATTTAAACAGATTAGACATTAACTAATAAGAACCACTTTCTTCCTTGTAAAGCTAAAAAATAAGAGTACGATTGCTGCCAAGTTATTATTTCAATTCGCTTAATTAAATACTTCTATAGGTACTGGAATGAAAGCGTAAACCGTTGGTACAGCGCCATCTTGTGGCAGTATTTTGAAATGTATGATAATTTATTATGGTTTTTTTTGTTTTTTTATTTCTTATTTTGTTTTATAATGCAAGTATTTACTCGTCATAAACAAGCAACTACTTCATCTTAGTCACTATATATGATTAATGCTAAGGATTTTGTATTTGGTACAAAATTATCCAATACCCAAGTTTAACGACTATTACTGCTAAACTAATAAAGTTATCTTAACCGCTATAAGGTCATGAAATACACTATCATCGAGAATTTTTCCAGATTTTTCAAGCCAGCAGTTTAACTTTTAGAAGGCCCCGACGCCCTACTGAAGCAAAAATTTGCACTTTAAAGTTTAATACATATTTCGTAAATGGAGCATTAAATCGATAAATAATTTTAGCAACCCCCAAGTCATTTTAGAAGACCTATTCAACGATACCCCACACGATGGGGTAGGCGACGAAAAAGATATTCACCCCCACTTCACATGTAGGGAAGCTACCCTAAAAAAAAATATTTTCCAGAATTTTATTTTACCACTTTGTCGGCGTAATTGATATACACACTCCTACAAAATTACAGCTTTCTAGTACTAACGGTCTCTTAGCAAAATCTCGGACAGACAGACAGACAGACAGACGGACGGACATGGCGAAACTATAAGGGTTCCTTGTAGGAACTACGGAACCCTAAAAAAGTGCACATCATTTTGACGGCCAAAAGAAAACAAAAAGTATTTGACATTTTAAAAAAGGCTATACCAAAAAGTACTACACACAGTACTATAAATTAATTTTTTATATTTTTTCATCAAGTGAACTTTATTTACAATGAAGAATTGAAGGTGTTGACTTCAACTCTTCATTGTAAATAAAGTTCACTTGCTAGTAAAAATATACCCAATTAAATACTTATACCAAATGCGGTATGATTCTTTGTTTACAGACTCAGATCCCTTAGGATTTGTTTCTGTATCCTTATTAGTAACAGAATAATATTTTGTGATTATCACATACTTTGTGAATAATATAGCAAGTAGGAAAGATCCTAGTCATAGTGGGCCCTTATCATTGTCATTTTGATGAGAGTCTGTCTTGTTAGCATCTTGGGAACTGCTATCTCTTATTGGTAATAATTGAAACCTTAAACTATTACCCTTCATCCTCTTCTGCACTATTTTACTCATATTCTTCACTTGGTTTTCTATCACCTGGTATATTCTTTCCTGAAAATTTAAAAATGTGCATATTATGAATAAATACAGCTAAAAATAATGTATTTTCAATAATGCAACCTTAGTAGCATAATCAGCCTATCATGTTCCCACTGCTGGGACTCAGGCCTCCTCTCTATGAGATGTCCGTGACTACCGCCGAACCACCAACGCCAATCGCTTTTATATTTTGTAAATAATTAGTACTCAATTGGTACTAATTAGTACTCAAACCACAAAATTGGTACCTTAGTAGTTTTTTTGTTTTTCAGCAGGACCACCATGAGCGCCGAAAAAGGGGGCACGCTACAGCTATTCTCAAATAATTAGTACCCATAAATATGATTTATTTCGTAAAAAAAAAACAGAACTCTAACATTTGTATTTACCGAGAAATCAACGATGATAACTTTCTCGCAATTGTTCAGCAGGACCACGATTTTGAATGTTGATTCCAAGTTAGAGAAGCTTGTCGCTTTCCTCAAACCTACATAAAAAATTAGTACCCTGCAAGATAAAATTAGTACCCAAAATTCAAAACTGGTACTCCAGTAGTTTACGAGATATACCATGCCATTGGTGGGGTGGCGGTAGTCACGGTGCCAAATTTTCATTTCAAGATTTCCCTATTAAAAACTCTGTGATTTCTACATACAAAAATTAGTACTCCTAAAGAAGTTATAGCGACCAAAATTTCAGATTCCTAAGTGTTGTATTTTAAGAGAAATTAGCTTTCATTACTTTTCCATACTAAATTTCCGCGTATAACCCGACCAAATTAAGTTGTCAATGGTAATGGCGCCGATTCCCTTGTTCACAAGCACAACTTAATTTGGTCGGGTTATACGCGGAGATTTAGTATGGAAAAGTAATGAAAGCTAATTTCTCTTAACGTAGAATACTTAGGAATCTGAATTTTTGGTCGCTATAACTTCTTTAGGAGTACTAATTTTTGTATAAATTTGGGTAGAAATCACAGAGTTTCTCAGAACAGGAAATCTTGAAATGAAAATTTGGCACCGTGACTACCGCCACCCCACCAATGGCATGGTATATCTCGTAAACTACTGGAGTACCAGTTTTGAATTTTGAGTACTAATTTTATCTTGCAGGGTACTAATTTTTTATGTAGGTTTGAGGAAAGCGACAAGCTTCTCTAACTTGGAATCAACATTCAAAATCGTGGTCCTGCTGAACAATTGCGAGAAAGTTATAATAGTTGATTTCTCGGTAAATACAAATGTTAGAGTTCTGTTTTTTTTACGAAATAAATCATATTTATGGGTACTAATTATTTGTGTGCTTAGAATAGCTGTAGCGTGGCCCCTTTTTCGGCGCTCATGGTGGTCCTGCTGAAGGGAGCGTGACTACCGCCGGACCACCTTCAAAGTCGATTTTCTCGAAAACTCCTAAGGTACCAATTTTGTGGTTCGAGTACTAATTAGTACCAATTGAGTACTAATTATTTACCAAATATGGAAGAGATTGGCGTTGGTGGGGCGGCGGTAGTCACGGACATCTCTATGAGAGGGAGTGGG
This sequence comes from Oligia latruncula, assembly GCA_948474745.1. Lineage (NCBI taxonomy): Eukaryota > Metazoa > Arthropoda > Insecta > Lepidoptera > Noctuidae > Oligia > Oligia latruncula. The sequence goes on from OX419688.1 coordinate 11,067,072, forward strand.
CTGTAATCTACAATGAGGGCTCAGTGTAGGTTAGTACCTTACTAATACTGGCTTGTAATTGTCCCACTGCAAGGCACGAGCCTCTTCCCTTCTCAGTATAAGAACGAATGATCAAGCCATTTTTACATCTTTATAAATCCAGATTTCTTCGAACACACTCACAACACACACAAACTCACACAAACACACATAATATATATGAATTACAGCTCTAGTTGTCATTCATTAATAATAGTACCAACTTACACACCGCAAGTGGAAGACCTGGAGTCCTGAAATACAGGGCTGCCCTAGTTTTGTGTTTGATTAGTGTGGAAAATAAATTTATTTTTACTTTACTTACAATGTTTACCTTCACCAATCATGTTTGCAATAAACTTAAGAACTACATTTGAAATTGCAAAAATGTCATGGAGGTCACTTGCCAGCCAACTACCTGTGCCTAAGATACCAGAGATCCCTTCAGTTCTGATGCATTTTGACTGTCAAATAAAGAAGTCATTGAAATAACTTACAGATTTATTAGCAGCATCAGCATCCTCTCCAGCAATAACAATTTTAACCTCATAATGCTTTTCTACCAGTTTCATCATTTTCTTCACTCCAGTCATCAAGTCATGATCTCCTATCCTTGAGGACAGTGTTATCAGTTTTTCACCTTTTATTACATTATTCTGACGGGCTGTCTGTTTCTCCTTTCTTTTTATAAGCTCTTCTGAATGATATTCTGCATTTGTCATCATCCTAAAATAAAAATTCTCATTCAATACGGAAAGAAGCAGACTGGAGGTTAGCTTACTTTGTAAATAAAGGATCACTTACCAGATGCCGTCTGCATGTAAGCAGTCAACAGTTTTCACAATGGTTATTGTTGCTACAAGTGAATTTTTCTTATGAACAATACCTGATTTCCTGGGTTAAACAATATTTTTGTATCATTATTTAAACTTACTTGAACACAGGCCGTCTGGTCTTGGAATCCACATCTTGTATTTTAACAAGCTTCAAATCCCGCCTGACAGATAAATTCTGAGCATTCTTCAGATCTGTAATACTAACAGAATTATCTGTGCTTATCAGAGTTATTCTGTTTTCGTAAGTTTTCCTTTTGGGTACATCTTTTCCATCAGCCCTAATGATTGTTTTGGTTGTAGCTGTTCGACACTCCAAAAATCTTCTTACGCCGAGTGTCGTAACTAATTTATTCAGGTTAAAGTAATTCATATTAAAATACTTTTATATTTATAGTTACTTATTACGCGAATTTAAGATACTGTTTATTCGTATTATTCGTTTATACAATCGTGAAAATACATAAAACTGGTGAATTTTCTATCAGCCATCAGCATTGACATCATATATTACTTTACTCTATGATTGACATAATAAAATTGGCCATCAGAAATTCAGGACATCAGCTGACACCTGACAGACTGTGATCTGTCACAGTCTGTCAGGTCTGTCAGGTCTGACACTCTGACAGACACTTGACTTTAATGACATCACTGACAGTGACAGCAAGTCAGCACCAGTAATAAGGGTGCGTTCCGAGTAAGGAATGTAATCGATGTATGTATGTACAATGAGCGTGAACGCGATAACGATGTCCCGTGAATCGTCATAGATGACATCATTACATGCGCCATCTTGCGATTTACTAATTTTACTATGGTTTGATCCGTAGACAGAGTAAACTATAGACTGCTTCATATCTTCTTTTTCATTCGCACAAGAAAAAGAGAAAAATATTAACGTGATAAGCACATCAATGTGCACAACAAGTTTGACGTTTATGAATGAAATATTAAAAATTATGAATGAATTAGTAAAAACTACATCGCGATTAAACGGAAAATAAGATCTTTTTCGTGCATAATTAAATAATAGTACATTTGCGCAACTATGAAAATGGTTAGGTGAAGTGTAGCTGTAAAAATGAGAGTATAATGAAGATTGCCGGAATTTTTTGTCCCTTTCGGTGACACGGATACCATGAGTCTATAGATTACTCTGTCTACGGTTTGATCCATGGTTTGATCGCTTATTAACATCACTGAAGAGCTATGTATGAAGCCTCGTAACGTAAAGCGCTTATTACACTATCCAATTTTAAGGAATTTTATTATTATTTTGTGCGCAAACACAATTTTAACATTAGTTCTGTGCTAAAAGCCTCGTACTCTCACTTGAAATATTTCCTGTGTTTGTAAAAACATAAATTCTGTCACTTAGTTTTGACTGTGATCGGCAAAATGGTGTGTGAAAATTTTCCTCGAAAATCTCTAAATATTTAATTAATCTTGAATCGGAAAAGAAATATTTACTAACTAATTCAATTCTTTATATTTCAGTCGGCACACAAGACTTTTATTATCAAGCGCAAGCTTGCCAAAAAGCTGAAACAAAACAGGCCTATTCCACAATGGGTCAGAATGCGCACTGGGAATACTATTCGGTAAGTTTGAATGATTATTTCAAAACTAATCATAGATTGATGTTTCACTAGGTAATTATTTTGGTTCATTTGGTCTAAAACTTTGACACTAGTCCAGTATTCAATATTGGACTGTGATTGGGAAGTGTGAAACATGTACTCCAATGAAACACTGGTTACTCTTATTGTGTGAATATGGTAAATTTTCTACTTTCAAGGGTATTAGTGGGCTATGTGAAGACCATATTTACAATGTTAGGTTATAATTTTTACTAAGTCTAGCAGCCACTTCCGAATAACCCCAAAGAAGTCTTAGACAAAGACTGTCTCTAAGGACCTTACAGCCATCACACAATGATAATAAGTGCCAGAAGATAATTAATAATAAGGCCCTATTTGTAAATATTTATGTACTTAAATCAATTATTTCAATAAACAATTTCAATTATTTCAATTACCTCTAACCAAAATACTAAATACTTCATTAATTGTTTTTGGGGTCATTGATATTTTTTGTCCTGTAGAAACATTACAACTTTCATTAAAAGAGTTATTAATGAATTGCAATCTATTGTCTCAATAATACTAATTGTGCTATCATACAATGCAGTCTTGAATTTATTTATTTATTCCCCACGGGGTCGAAACTTATGCGGGTGAAACCACGGGGCGCAGCTAGTATTAAATAAAACAGATTTGATTTATCCTACTTTAGTAATATTGTAAATGTGGTAGTTTGGATGTTTGTTACTCAATCACCCTAAAAGGGGTGAACGGATTTGGATGAAATTTGGCACATAGGTAAATAGTTTATAAACTGGATTAGCGCATAGGGTACTTTTTTATCCTGGAAGTATGTTCCTGTAGTATAATATCCGACATAAACGAGTGAAGCCACTGGCAAAAGCTAGTACTACATAAAATCTAGTCCACAACGTTGGATGTTTAGTATCGACTAGGCATTTCTCTAAAGTTTATGCTATTTTGACCATTGTTTTCAAGTGATATATTATAATAGTTTTCTAAACAGTAGTTAGTGTGTTGTTTGAAAAGGTATGTGTCCTGACTTGACAAAGGAAAGAATTTAAAAAGGCATTAGCAATGCAAAATGCTTTCTTTAAAAGTTGTATGGATTTAACTAAATCAATTATGAATTGAACTCTCCTCTTACAAACAATAATGCCTATTATGAACTGATAAACTCTTAGTAATATTTATATCCAATTATGCAGTACAAAATCTTGTGATCTTGAACAATTTAATGACAGGTTTTTGTTTCTTTTTCAGGTACAACGCTAAGAGGCGTCACTGGAGGAGGACAAAGCTCAAGCTGTAAGCTTGATGCTTGTAGTATAACAGTTTTAAGCTAAATAAATTCCCTTAACATCTTATTTATTGTTTTTATTTATTCTTACCTAACCTATTCTTTACACCTACACCTACATTATAATAGTACTCATTGAAATATCTAGATATGTATAACTTGAAAGGTTTGCTGATCATGTTTTACACAGCTTTTTCAATCAACAGTTACTCATTGTGACATCCCGCATTGTTATTGTTGACAGATAAATCTCAATACATAAGCCCAGATAATAAATACTGTCTCTAGCTAGGCCATACAAGATTAAAATTTGTTCCATGCTGAAAGTAAGGTCGTGATTCATAGAGCACACTGACGGACGCCAATCGGCCACTGCACCAACCACCGCCCGTGGGGTTGCGTCTTACTTTACGGTTAGCGAAAATAGCAAAACGCTTGAGCAATTTTCATTGATTGAATAATCTGATCAATACTTCGCTAAAACTGTTAGGGCCATATAAGCCATGGATACTATTAGCGTTTCACTAATAATAACGCACCACAAAACGTTAGTTCGAGGCTACAATCCATACTTCAATATAAATGCGAAAATATCTGTCCGTCTTCACGCTTAAACCGCTGAACCGATTTAGATGAAATTTGGTATAAAGTTTGAGCCCGGGAAAGGACATAGGATAGTTTTTATCCCGATGTTCCCACAGGATCGACACACCGGGTGAAACCGCGGGCCGCTGCTAGTGACATATTATATCTCATAATCCATCGAGCTACTAACAGGGTAGCTTGATGTAGCGATGCGTCAACAATGAATCATTTCAATAGGTATAGGCCGCTTGTATACGTCCGATTTTCGTCCGGTGTCCGTTGCGCCGAGGGAAGGCGGCGGTGCATCCGGCGTAACATGTTCGCCGGACCTGTGCCCGATGCATGTGCACACATTTATTATAAACCATACACCACCGCGAATCCGGCGAAAAAGAACGGTCCGTTGTCCGGTCAAAAAAACGGACGTATACAAGCGGCCATACAGGTAAAAAGTACAGACTCGCGCGCAAAAAGCCTCGCATCCCACTAGGCATTTGGCGCGCGACATGTTACTCAACCTGTTGAAAGTGTGTCACTGCACAGAACATAAATAATACTCGTAATCTGGCAGAGCCACCATCAGGGATTTTAATTTGATAACACAAAAAATTTGTCGCCAAATATCAGAATTTGTCGGTCACTGGTTCAAAAGATATAGGGGTTTATAGGTGGCCGATCTGGAGAGAGTCTCTCAAGAGCTAGATCGAAGAGTTCACGAAAAAACTCCTTGACTAGCTCTTGGACCAACTCATTATATCTCCTAAACTAAGACCCGATTAAATCTATGACTTGGCGACTGATTAGGTCTAATTGGCGACAAAATATGGGAGAAAACAGATCTTCGCTAGGCGCCCTAGTTTTTGAGATATAAATGTGGCCCTGCTGGGGAGACTCCAGATCGGCCACCTATAAACCCTTATAACTTTTGAACCAGTGACCGACAAATTCTGATATTTGGCGTTTGGCGACTAATTAGCGACAAATTTTTTGTGTTATCAAAATTAAAATCCCTGGTGGTGGACACGTTGATTAGCGCGGAACTTAATTTTGTTTAGCAACGTTGTCTGTCTGCGCATGATCAGGGGGCCTAAAAAGGCCACTTTGGCAGAATCATAAACGTATTTTGCTTTTTTTCGTTGCAAGAGATTGGGATTGGATTTGGATTGGTATTTAAGCACAGACAAAAAAAAATGGTTGCCTGTAAAGTCGGTTTTACGGGCGAAGATTTTACGTGACAACGTCTTTTTCTCGGTAGAATAGTTGAGTGGGAGAGAGACGCAAGGCATTCGGCGGGCCTCTCTCTCGTTCGGTGACTCATCGTAACGTTACCGAGCGTTACACTTTTTCATAAGTGACTCCCAGCCGCAACCTAATTTAAGACGTTGTCACGTCAAAAAAATAACTGAAAAATCAAAAAAATAACTCAAAAATCTTCACCAATGGGATTTGATACGATTAACTTAACAGTCATAGATTTATAAGAACCAGATGGAGTGTACCGTACAAAACGCAACGTTCAAATTGAATGCATTTTGTAATGCGCGTGTGCGTGCGGACCGCCCACCACAAGTGTATTATTATCGTTTCTGCGTTTGTGTGCGTGACATTTTCTAATACCAGCGCAAAATGATTACCCCAAAATATGGGAAAATTCGGGTAGTTTTCTTATTCATATTGACATAGGTAATTATGTAGTTAATATATGTGTACAAAATGAAACCCGCCTTTTACATTCATACAGAGTGCCTATTATGATAGTTTTTAGAGATTGTTATAATTTTATTTTATAACATGGTTTTCGTAAACATGTGTGAATGAACAAAAAACTTTTAATATCATACTAACATTATAAAGAACTAGAACTATGCTATCTTAAATCTATTGTTCCTAATATACTATATTAGACTCAAAAACACCAATCAGCTACATAAAACATACACCGATAACGTAAATAAAATATCTTTCAAAATAGTTAACAAACAAATTTACATTTTCGCTAAAATAAATTCGCAATTTCTTATTAATTCTTATTGGAATCTTATTAGTTACTTATCCTATTTTGAACCTTCTGAATAATAAAACTATTTATCAAATGTTTCATTTAATTTGTTTTCACCTATTGTGACAACCCTACCAAAATAGGTAACAATATTACACGTTCTTAGTAAACTTTCCCTCTGTACGGTTTATCTACTCATGTGGCCGGGACTTCGATTGAAACACGAAAATCGGTTACTGCGCATTCAAAGTCGACCGTCATGATGGTTCAACTTATTTGCCGCGTACTGTACTGCTTTGAGAGTTATCACTACACAAACATACGTACGTTAACGTAACAAACATTCTAACTAGCCTGTACTGTCCCACTGCAGGGCAAAGGCCTCCCTCTCCCTTTTCCACACAATTCTGTCTCTTGCTAGTGCCGGCCAGTCCCTACGGTAGGAGTCAAGCTCGTCCCGCCATCTTCGTCTTGGCCTGCCGCGATGTCGTCGTGCGTTTAGTGGGACCCAATCGGTGGTTCTCTTAGCCCAATTGTCATCTGACATGCGGCAAACATGTCAAACAAACATACCTGAAATATTGTTTTACTCCAAATCCGTTTGTTGACTCAATAATATCGCAATATTTTAAGAGATGGTAAAAGTATTTCATACCCTTGGCAACCATTGATATCATTTTTTTTTTTTTTTTGTTTATAATAATGTTGATTTCGTAACATTTTACAATATTAAAATATCGCAGCACAAAAAAGGGGTAAAAATATTTCACACTGTACCTTGGCAATACTCAAATATTATGGAGTCGTGTTGTGTATTTATTTAGTTTTCGTAATATTTTCAAAGAAATTCATCATAAAATTGCAAAGTTACCTGTGAAAAGTAATGTTCGTATCCTTGTCTTTTTTTGGAGTGTAGTTTTTACACGATTTCACCGCACAAACAGTCATTTTTTCAATTATATTTAACAGCGTAGACGCGCTTTGAACGTCTGTCGCGTAATGGCGGCCTGTGGGCGGGGCTAACGAACGAAGACGCTATTTTGGTGTCATTGGCCGCTTTTATAATTTGCCGTGGCACGGCACGGTACGGCACGTTTTTACCGTCACGGTAAAGTAGGAAAGCAAAATGTATGCATTTGTATGCAAACGCTTTTAATTTACCGTCCACGGCAACGGCACGCCGTGAACAGCAACGATCTACCGTGCCGTTGCCGTAGCATACTGCGCTCCCTATCAAATCGTCGCGGCATTGTTGAGAGTGTAGTGTGTGCGTACAAGAAATTTGTATGTGTGCGTGCGCGGCGAGCTTTTAAATCATTACTCAGATGAGAAAGTATGTAATAAAGCGATTTTGTTGACATCCGAAAATAATTGAAAAACTTATTTGGGTCTTCCTTGAGCTTATCAAATAGCGTGTAGTATGACCCTTCTAAATATTTTACTTTTAAAAGCGGATGTTGCCAATACTTTCTAGTAATATGTCTTTTTTTACGTCTTAAATATAACAAATATAGCATAAGTAGTCGCTGTCTCTTCGAGAACATGTCTGCACTTTGAAGACGCGCAAAACGTAATAATTTCACGGCGAATTATAAAATCACCCTACGGCACGGCATGCCGTCCACTGCCACAAAACTTCTATCACGTCCACGGTAATATCGTGCCGTGCCGTGCCACGGTAAATTATAAAAGCACCCTTTGAATTGGAAGCATTTGGACAGCGCGTACTAGGCATCTGGATGTTCTTATATCTATGTTAACAGTTAACTGTCTATTATGATTTATAAAGATTTGATGAATTCCTTTTATGATTCTGCAAAAGTGGCCTTTTTAGGCCCCCAGTTGTCGATAACGTCGCCAGTGAAACTAGTGTTGATTTCAGCGGCGGTGGTTATAAATTCGTTAAAAAAGTCGGGTAAAAACCACGCTGGTGGGTTAGAAATTACTTATAAAATAATAAAGAAAATGTATTCGGTGATCTCATGGATCTTTTCCATGTGCGTGTGGATTGAGAGATCTTTTCGAAAAACTCTTCCAATCCCAACCAAATTATAAGAGGATTTAGGAAATAATTGTGAAAACTTCATGGTAAAGGTATAAAATTTGTGAAACCTAAACAACGAAAGTTAGAACTCATTAACTGGATCTCTCAATCTGGACAACTGAAGAAAAAGCCATAACATTCGGGTAAAATTCGGAAAAGATTCCGAATTTTACCCGAATGAGCACCCGTTCCTTACACCACACGGACATTTCTGCGCGTCACGTACCTACTCACGTGTCCACTAGACAACATTTGACGCTCAATTATTGAGCCGCGTACGCACGTACGAACAAAACATGGTGAACACGAACATAATGGATCGCCACGAACATTTTTGACGAACACAGGTTATGTTCGTTAGTGGTACGCACGTGCAAACAAAGTGTTCGATGTTCGTGTTCACCATGTTTTTGTTCGTACGTGCGTACGCGCCTTTGCATGTTGCACGGAAACAAACAAGCAGAGTGTCATATTGCGCGCTAGCTGGCAACGTCGCGCGCTGTTGTGTAACGCTGCCGAACATGTTGAGCGGCAATTGTTGCCTAGTGGATACGAGGCTTAACACTGCAAGTACATTGTCCATCGCTGTATATTTACCAGCTTGACTAGTAGACAAATTCTTTTGGTAATGTGAGATGCTGGTGTCGGAGAGCTAACTGATTATTGGCATGGAAGGAAAATGAAACAAGACAACGAATATGGTGAAAATCATTTCTATATTTACAACTTTTAATATCAAATCCAATGCACCAATAAAAAGTATCACAATTTGCTAATACTGAACTGTGCTAAATTGTTTAGAAATCCGCGCCTTCCCACGGAAATATAAAGCTTCTGCTGTGTCAAGTAGTGTTGTCTTTGGGATCACTCTTTGATTTTTCGTCTTTTTTCTGCGCTGCTGACTGGGACAGGAGGTCTTCTAATAATAAATCATTGTCCATCAATTCCGTACTGCCCGTTCTCTGTAACATAATGACCATCATTATCGACTGTTTGATGTTTCGTGGCATTCAAGTTTTGATAGCACTTAACCAAAGCCTAGTTTTACCAGAAAACCCATCGATAGGAATTGGCTACCTAATCATTGTACGGACGTCATTGGTAAAACTTGAATGATTACGGCTTAAGGCGCAGTCTGTAGATACGTTTAAAAATGTTAGTTTATTATCGTTACTGAACTGTTATTAGCTAGATTTCTCTTATTCATCACACAAAAAGGGTCATTTATGGAAGGATAATAATTTATAGACTAGACTTGTTATAAATCACAATAACCTTCTTTCATTACAATAACTAAAGTCGTTTTACCTGTTGCGCGCTCACAGAACGGGCCATGAGTTTCTGTAGATATTTATCTCTCCGATGTTGCTCACGTATGCTGCGCAAGCGATCGAAGTCGTCCACGTCCGGATCCTCACCGCCATCCGCTTCATCCACTGAAATCAAAAGTGAATAAAATGTTCATTAAATATCTACAGGATATAGCAGTTGTTTCTATAGCCGCTGAGAAACTCAAGTCACTCAGCGTGACAAACAGGAGCGTAAGTAGTTGATAATTATAACAGCCAGTCGAGGTATCCGTACCGAGATGTCGGCAGTAGATAAGGGGGCGGCAATGAGTAGCGGACACCTACATCCTTGGAAATATAACTCCGCCTGCCTGCCTGGAAGAGATCGTAGAAAGCGATAAGGCCGCCCATTGTGTGTTTTGTATTAATAATCGTATTTTTTTTTTGTTATGTATTTTATAGTGTACCTACAATAAAATATAATATAAGTATATAAATAAATATAAAAAGCAGCCTGCATCCTTGTAGCATTAGAGGAAACCGGGAAACGTATTTGGTTTTTCCATTCAAGGAAACTAGTAGTATTAGTAACTAGTAGTAGTAGTATTTGGTTTAACCGTATTTCAGTAAAAAACGGTGCAGACGGTATTCACACTTACACAAGGGATCCCTACTACGAGTCAAGTAATTGATTACAAGTGAAAAGGATGATACTTATTATAACGTACACAAAGTCTGACTCCCAGCGGCGCTCAACGACGGACCAACATCGCTGTCGAGTCGTGGTCGTTCATTTGGCAAACTGAAGGAATCTTGTGTGGTGAGTGACTGGGCCGCAGGACTCAGGTCCCCCCCCTCACTGGGTCGCACGCCCCACGGCGTCGGCGCCGATGATGACAGTCGAGTATCTGAGGACGTAATTTCTAATGAGTAACTGTCAAAAAAACAATTGACACCTATCGAAAAGCCCAAATAACTTGTGTATTTGCTGGAAACCAAAATTGTTGAAAACTAAAGCAGTGGTTATTTTCATATAAGTCCCTAATGCAATGATTAAGTGAACATTTTACAATGTTATACATAAATAAACTCTCGCCTTTTCTCCGTGTAAATATGAAATAAATAGTACAAAATATAAAATGGTTAGGTAATTTGAAAAAAAAAACAAAAGATTGCGATGTTTGTTTGCGAACTTGTCTAACGCACTGCTGCTATGCTTCGAGATAGTGATGATATCATAAATTAGTTTTCATTAACACTGTTAAATAGTATTTAGTATGGAAACTGCATCGCATGTTGCCTTGTAACAATTTAACAGCTGAAGGCGTTACTCTTTATTGTCTTAAAAGATGATTTATTGTTTACAGTGTGAACAATTTGTTTGAGGGGCTTTGTGGCTAAGAAATAACAGCCGCACGGTTCGATCGATTACGTTAAGCTACGTTTGCCGCGGTTGGTCCGTGGATGGGTGACCATCTTTACATACCAAGCCCCTTCCGTGCCTCGGAAAGCACGTTAAGCCGTTGGTCCCGGCTGTCATTCATGGATCTTTGACAATCGTTACGGGTCGTCAGAAGCCCGAAAGTCTGACAACCAGTCTTACTAAGGGGTATTGTATTACCCAATAATTGGGTTGTAAAGGTCAGATAGGCAGTCGCTCCATGTAAAACACCGGTATCCAGCTGCATCCGGTTAGACTGGAAACCGACCCCAACATATTTGGGAAAAGGCTTGGCAGATGAGTGTGAACAATTTGTTAGAAAATTATATACAATAGAAAATTATATACATAGGCTCCTATGTTAAGGAAAAAGTATTTCCATGAATTGAACTGAAAACATTAATCATAAGCAAATTATGAGGTCATCAATACTTATTATGCCTACTTGTAATGTTTGTGCTACACAAAGTAATAAAGAACAGGAAAACATACCAATAAAATAGGGTAACTTACTAGATTTAGAATTAGTATTATTTGAATTTCTTGAAGGGACATCTACTGGGTCACTCGGTGCTTGAGATGCTTGGGTGAACAAACTCATCGCTGTCGGCCTGAAAAAAAAAGACAATATGATTGCAACAGTTATACCTATACACACCCTGTGGTCACAGACCTGAAAAAAGAGTAAATACCTAATACTGGTCCTACAGTCTAATCGGTGACACAGCTGGCCATCATCGGTCTAGTAAAATAGTCGGCGTTCTTAGTACGAAAGCAACTACAGCTATCTACCTAATAATACTAGCTAATATATTAACCTTTTGACCGCCACTCAGTCGTGTAAAGATGAAAAACCAAAATGTACCCAACACGCCACGGTTCGACTACATGACGGACTTTGACGCTGAGGTCACGTTTTTGATTTTTTGACGTGTGGCGATCAAAAGGTTATTTGCCCCCCCCCTGCAGAGTAATGTAATGAAGTAGGTAATACGGGCTGGTTTCCGCAACTCCTCGTCAAAGCGCGTATTTTGCGTACGGATGTAATGAAGTAACGAGCATTGATCACAACGTTTGCTCAAGACGGGTTGGCGATTACAGACTTATGTTAATAAAAGTCCAGGTCACGATGTTTTCCTTCACCGATGTCAGTAATGTCCAAGATAAAGTCAGAAAGTACATTGAATTGAAAAAGTCACATTGGTACTTGCCCGGATTTGAACCCACAACCCCGTGCATGCAAAGGCGAGACCTTTAACACTGGGCCATCACCTATTTAACTCTTTCTTTATTTTGGGGTCAGTTGTGTGGTTGACAGTGACACTGAAGGCAGGTTTATACGAGCCCATTTATGACAGTACAGTCACGAGCACTAATATGTCAACACTTGGCAACTTTCAATTCCGATTTTTTCGTGAAATAACGAATGCAACGTTGAAATACGACACTACACAAACCTATACATATATACTGTACTTATAGGTAATAGTTTAAATGTTATCAAAGATGATATCTCTGATAGTGTCACCGACCTATTGAAGTTAAATTGTAAGAAAATAATTTTGTGTGCTTTTCCATATTTTGAGCACTTGTCAAACAGACAAAACAAATACATTCACATGTTAAATAATTACATGCATTTCTTAGTTAGTCACCATAGTGACAAGTTTATATTTTTTGATACCAACATTTTTGTTGATAAGTTAAGGTCGACTAGGGATACTGTGTATCTGCCCATTAGTTTTAGACGTAAAATAGCTAGGCTATTAGCACTTAATATTAACCCAGACATAATTAGTATGTCGAAGTCATCCATAATTAGCACCACAATTAGTAATAGTACTAATGCTAAGGTGGTTAGCTCAGATATTTTAAACTAGTTTGTAAGACAACAGAAGGTACCAATAACAGTATAGTTACACTTAATAACAAAAAGGTATTTTCTAGCAATAAAATAGTGAACTGTAGAAAAGGGGCTAAGCAGAAATCCTTGAAATTATTTCATCAAAATATTCAAGGTTTTTCTTCCAAACAATTGGAAATTGAGTTGTTTTTAGAAAAAACAAAGTTTGACATTATTTGTATAACTGAGCATTGGTTAAAAGATTCTGAAATGTTAATTAACTATGACAATTATAGTGTGGCCAGTTGTTTTAATCGAAAGTCAATGCTGCGTGGTGGTTCACTAATCCTAATTAAAAGTTGTATTAAATTCAAACCTCGTAAAGACATAGTTGAACTATCAGTTGAACATAGCATTGAACTGTCTTGTGTTGAGCTAGATAAGCATGTTATAGTGTGCGTTTACAGACCCCCACATTATCAAAACTATTCTATATTTGAGTCAGTAATGGAAGATGTTTTGGCAAAACTTGCAACTGGTAATAGGTCAGTAATTATCTGTGGTGACTTTAATATTAATATTTTAGAAAATAATTTAAATACCAGTAGATTATTAAATTTGTTTAAATCGTTCAATCTGTCAAATGTGTTTGTAGAACCAACCCGAACAACTACGACTACTGCTACATGTATTGATAATGTGTTTTGTTGCTGCGACTATTTAGATAAAGCCGTTGTTAATTATCTCCCGTCCGATCACAGTGGTCAAACTGTAAGTTTTGAGTCCAACATGCCAATACAAAAAGTGCAGATCCAATCCAGACCAATATCATCAGGTAATTTAAATAAATTTAATAGCACTTTATCTTGTAAATTAAGTAATCAGAACCTTACAGTGAACAATGTTAATATTATGTATAATGAATTCTTTTCGGTAGTCCAAACCGAGTTCAATAATTCTTTTAAGAAGATCACTAAAAGTGTCAGCCCTAAGTTTTTATTTTGTGACTGGGCAACTAAAGGACTTAGGAAAAGTAGGGAAAGACTTTTCGAGCTGTATGGCCTTAAGCCTTATATTAACACGGAAACTTTTAATAAGTATGTTGCTACTTACTCTAGAACTTTTAAGAACGCTTGTAAAGCAGCTAAAGCCTTATACATTAGCAACAAGGTCAAATCAGCAGACAATAAAATAAAGACGGTTTGGAAAATTATAAATAATGAAACGAACAGGAATAAAAAGCATAATTCTGATTACACACTACAGACGTCAAGCGGTCTCATTTGCGATAACAAAGAAGTGGCTCAAGAATTTGTAAATTTCTTTACTAGTATCCCACTCAAAACAACTGAAACTTTAAATTCCTCGCCCTCCCTCGCTTTGGATTTAGTAAGGGCGAACGTTTCAGCCTGCCCGGTTGAATTTAACTTTAGGCATATTAACCCCTTAACAGTAATTAAAGCTTTTAAGCAAATTAAGATCAAATTGACAGAAGATCTTTGGGGAATGTCCATTAAGGTCTGTACCTCCATAATTGAGACTATTGCGCCTTACTTAGCCTTAGTATTTAATTCGTGCGTGGATCAAGGAGTCTTCCCCGATTTAATGAAATACAGTAAGGTAATACCACTTTACAAATCCGGGGACAGTAAAGACACGAATAATTATAGACCCGTATCCGTTTTGCCGGTTTTCAGCAAGGTGTTTGAAAAGATAATGCTTAATCAAATGCTCAATCATTTTAACACGAATAAAATCTTACACGATCAACAGTATGGTTTCACCAAAGGGCGTTGTACGACCGACGCCGGTGTAACTTTATTAAAACACATTTTTAACGCGTGGGAAGAGGCCCAAGACGCAATAGGAATCTTTTGTGACCTCTCCAAGGCATTTGATTGCGTCGATCACGAAACCTTGCTTTTGAAACTTGAGCATTACGGACTTGGAAAACTTGCGCTCAGTTTAGTTAGTTCTTATTTAAATGATAGGCAACAACAAGTTCAAATAAATGGTGTCAATTCACTTGGTTTAATAGTAAAAATTGGTGTGCCACAAGGCTCAATATTGGGTCCTTTCCTCTTTTTAGTGTATATTAATGATCTACTCCATTTATTAAAAAATCAACCACAAATGGTGTTATTTGCTGATGACACTTCCTTAATTTTTAAGGTAAATAGACGTGCTACAAATTTTGACGACGTAAATAATGCCCTACTGCAGGTTCAAAATTGGTTCACTGCTAATAATTTAGTATTAAATGGAAATAAAACTAAGTGCATAAGATTTTCTTTACCAAATGTCAAGTGTAGTGATTGTGAGATAATATTGAATCAAGAGAAACTGGAATTCGTCGATAAAACTGTTTTCCTGGGGATCACGCTCGATTCAAGGCTACAATGGGGTCCTCATTTAACATCTCTTGCAGGACGGCTAAGTTCAGCAGCTTATGCTGTCAGAAAAATCCGTCAATTTACTGATGTAGATACCGCGAGACTAGTCTATTTTAGTTACTTTCATAGTATCATGTCTTACGGTATTTTACTTTGGGGACGGGCTGCAGACATCGATTCTATTTTTATTCTGCAGAAAAGAGCCATCAGAGCTATATATAATCTCCGCAGGCGCGATTCTCTAAGGGAACTGTTTAAGGAAATTAACATCATGACGGTGCCTTGTCAATATATCTACGAAAACATCATGTATGTAAGGAAAAACTTACATCTTTTTAGTAAAAGAGGTGAAAGACATAATTATAGTACTAGAAATAGGGACCTATTAGTTCAACCAGGTTTCAGACTGGCTAAAGTAGATTCATCTTTTATGGGGTACTGTTTAAAATGTTATAATAAAATACCTCCCCACATTCTTCAACTGAATGAGACAAAATTCAAGTCTTGTATAAAACGCACACTATGCAGTCAGGCATATTATAAGTTAGGGGATTACATCGCTGATAAAAATGCCTGGCTCAATGCTGGTCCTGCTCCACAACCACAACTAATTGATTGACACTTGAAAGTATTGTTGGAGCTGCTGAAGATTGTAAGACTATCTTTGTAGTTAATTTCAATATTTGGAAGAGGTGCTTCCCTTTTTATTTTTTTTTGTGTTTCTGACATTACGAACATAACTTTTTTTAATTTATTCAATCAAGTTTTAATTGTTGAATACTTCAATATTAAATATCTCTTCCTGTTTGGTAGGTAATAAAATTCTATTTACCTCTTAAATTGCAAACTGTAGTTTTGTATAATTTAGAAGCATTTTTTTTAATTTTGTAAATGTAAGAACCATGTTTCCGTTTATTATGATTTTTTGATGTTGACTTGAAATAGCATGGCAGTTGAGAACGTGTCATGCTCACTTAAATGTCTCACCGATGGTGGCGCGTGTGTTGGATCATTCGGTTCCCTACAAAATGGTTGAGCTGGATGGTGCTGATCCACGCGTCATGTTCGTGAACGGGCGCCGTCGGTTGAGACTGGTCATCTCTTAACTGCCAAGGCTTATTTTTAATCTTATGTCTTGAATTGTTTCTTCATTTCTGTCTTTTTTACATTGTTCTCACATATAGAAGCAACAAGAATAATGTACCCAGGATTTTGTAATATCTTGATTTAAAAGAGTGTCCATGGAGTTTCTTGCCCGTTCTTCTCCATAGAGATCTACGCTTTGGAATGGGCAACTCATGGACGTAATATATAGAGTTACTTCTATATATTACGTCCATGGGGCAACTAGCTTCAACTTTCTGACTAACTGACAGACTATTTAATTTTGACAATTCAAAAGTGCCTGTACAAGGTTTAATTGAAATAAATGATTTGAGTTTGAGTTTGAGAGTTTGAGTTTGAGTTTATGGGTTCGAAAATACTTTGTTCGTAATAACACGAAATTTCATTCAAAACTAAACGAGAAAATCGTCTTTGAACCAAGTGTATACATAGTTATGCTCGTGACTGTACAGTAAGTAATTCCCACAGTCCAGCGCTGACCACGCGCTTACAATAGTTGTCTAGCAGACAGGCGCCCGCTCTATGTTTCAGAACCAATAGCTTCCCCCTTACAATTATTAGATGTAGGTACAGACGCCAGCACATCAAGCTACTACAATCTGTCAGATTTCTTTAATAGATTTTCAACTTTATTGCTACCTAAATCTTAAGGTTCAAAGTTAATTGGGAAAATTTGAGTTTCGGGTAGCTTGATGTGCTGGCGTCTGTACAAATATATAAGAATACATGCATTTCATTTAAAATTAGAAAATATGATTTTATAAATAAAAAAACAAGTAAAGTTAAGCTGAGTTAGTTTAGGTAGTGGTGACTGGTGTGGCCTGCGTTTTACAGTCTCCTACCTACATAATAACGATGAGTCTAACCCAACTACAGCTGAATGTTAGTTTGTCTGCAATCAGTCAAACTTTATTTAAATTTTATAGAATACATACCTATAGGAAAACAATCATACGTTTCACCTTGAGCGTAGCATCGATTATGATTTTTTTTTTTGATGACTTGTTGGAGTTGTTGGGATTGATGTTGAAACTATTTTGTAAAAATTGGGATCGAGAGTTACCCAAGGCCAAGATCGACTTTAGTTGTGATGTAAGTTCATCATCATCGTTCCTTCATCACATACTGATAACAAGACGGTAACAAGAGCGGTTTATTCACGATCTAAATATGAAGTGCACAATGTCTTTGTTGACGTTTTCATTCGACAGGATTTTCATTAGCATACTCGTATCTATGCATAATGCTCATGGCATACGGTATCGTTACATGTTTTTACTATTCTTGCATGAACCTAACTAAGCTACAAGCTATGTACCTACAACTTGGTTAAGATAAACCTACTTAATTAACAACTAAACTATTCATAAACGTTGCTTAAAGTAAAGAGCTGTTTATACGTCAAAAATGAATGGTTAAGCAGTCGTTAATGATTACTTAAACCCCTAAATCCAGAAAGAAAACTATCACACCCAGGTTTCTACATTATATCAGTTGTAGGAACGTTAATGCCTTTCAACGAAGGTGTTAATAAAAAGTAAATAATGTCAATGTAAGTAGGTACACTCACCTGATGTCAGGTCGTTTCCCCATGCTAGTGATGGTGGTCTGCTCATCGACCTCCTCTATAATATCATTGGCGATCTTCATACTGCCCCCGCCGGCCGTGGCAGGCTTGTTCAGTGTCGGATTACTCGCAGATATCGTAAACCGTGAACCTGTAATGTGAATGTAATCAGTACTACTTAAACACAATGAAACATCAGATTAAAACCTAGTAAGTAGCTGTTAATTAGAAATGCACTATCAAAAATGACGCGTGTATTAGATGGCTAAGAAGCTCACTGAGTGTTTAGTAAACGGAGTGACAATTGGCTCACTCGATCGACATTTCTGTAAACAAATCCCTACTACTGTCTACATTATGTCGCCACGAGCACTATCTAAGACACTCTATTTGTTTCCATCAAGGCCCATTTATTTTTCTATTTGCCAAACCCACTTTCTTATTTAATGTTCGCTTTTGCTGGGACAAAGCTTGGTTCTTAAATAATAGATGAACAGAGCGATAGATGTGTAGATGATGTCCTATATGGGACAAACTTAAGTTTTAATTAATGTCTCGACCTTAAACTGAGGTTTAGCAAAGTCGGCCCCGTTCCCAGTTTTTTGAACAGAGAATTATCATTTCAGTTAAGCCAAACAAACAACGCTTCAAGCCAAAGGACATCAACTACATTCTAAAGTGCGTTATCTTAGATCGATGGGAAATTGTGCATGAAGAGTTACCATCGTGTCTCAACAGCCGTAACATACCACCATCAGTCTGAGTTGCCGACGTGTTTCTTGGGTCCTCTTTCGAGAACAGTCTCTTCAACATAGATGTGACGGAGGCAGTTCGCGCCATGGGCGTCTGCTGCAGCGATGCCATAGAATTTGTGGAGCCCATAGAGTTTCTGTCGTCACGTTTCCCGCGCTTACTGCCACGGTTCACGATGAAGTGGATGCCCGATACAGCGTCGTCATTCATTTGTAGTTGCTGTTAGTATAAAAATATGTTAATAATAATATTCAAATACATAATAAAACATCGATTTGTACATCGAAGAAGGCACATTAACTGGCCATGCTAAGTTATTTCAGGAAGGCAGATAATGGCGCCGATTCCCTTGTTCATAAAATAAACAAAATTTAAGTTCACTGCATCTTTTTCTTTATATTTCATTAAGAAAAGGACAGAAGATAAATATTAGACAAGTTTAGACGTGATTTAAAAATTGGCTACTAAAAATACATCAATTTACGTTAAGCGTTGACTAATTTGACAGGATTAAGCTACCTATATTTATCTTCTGTCCTTTTCATTATGAAATAGAAAGCAAAAGATGCACTGAACTTAAATTTAGTTTAGTTTGTGAACAAGGGAATCGGCGCCATTATCAACATTTTTTAGCGAACTTAGGGCTGATGTTACCAAAGTCAGATATCTTGTAACCGTGGATTAAAATTTACGTCTGACAGCTCAGACCAAATAAAAAGTGTGACAGTTCTAGTATGGAAAAACTGTCAAAAATGCTCAGGATAAAACTTATTCTAGGTATAAAAGTTTGGAGGAATTCGCCCTTGGAGATAAGATTTTTGCTGGATAAATGATAATCCTCGTAAAAGGACAAATAATATGCTTATTATATACAGCCACAAAATGCAATAGAATAAGATTGAAGAATTTAGTAAAGACCTAAGTACCTAGTAAGATTACACAAGTACAACGGACAAGTAGAAGGTAACATTGACGTCGTCAGGTACACACAATTAATAAAGTTTAGATAGCACATAAACATCATCACACACAGTAATAAAAAGTATCGATAAAAAATATTTCTGTTCAATAAATATTGTTTTGTTTGTGACCATGACTTTTGATAGCAATCTAGATTCCATGAATCATGTCCAATGGGACATCAAACACTGTTGCGTTTATAATCTGCCTAAACAATTCATGCATATAGTAATAAGTAATAACTTTATGCAGTTTTCCATATATTCATTGACTATAATAATTTACATAGACAGTGCATAAATAAAAATAATGAAGGCTGTTAATATAGCATAACTAGCTATGTAAACATAGAGATTAGTTATTAATATGAGAACATGGACATTATTAATTTTATTAAGGAAGGAATTTGTTAAGTTGTATATCTAAAGGTTGCAATTATATTATGTTAGACATTCTAAAAAAGCAGATTTCTTAGTAATTGTTATTATGTATTTTTATAATTATTTATTGATGATTATGTACGAACATAATAATGATAATATTCCACGCATGATTTATAAAATGTGCCTAATTTAATCAACCGGATATTAGGGGGTTGCTCAAATAAAAAATCTTGTTAATAAAACGAAATTAAACATCCTCATACCTTGGATGGTTTGATGGTTTTAGGCACATCAAACCTAAAAATTAAGTGTGACGAAATGTATAAGGAAAATAATGTAAGATACGATTGAATATGACCTGCAACCTGAACACCGACACACTGCGAAGCTCCATATAATCCGGGCGTGCAGCATGCTTATAAAATGGTCGAATCTAACCTCTGGGGGGTCGAACTTGTAACTCACGGTGTTGGAGCGATTCATCTCGTCGATCTTGACCTGCGAGGGCGCGGACAGCACCATGCTGCGCTGGCGCACGGGCACGGCCACGCGCGCCGTGGACGCCTCGGGGTGCTCCTCGCGGTTGTTCTCTGTCGCGATCGTGTACGGCAACTCCGACGGGAACACCTCGTCCCAGTACTGATCCTTTATCAGTTCCGGATGCTCATGGTGCATCTCATCCACGATCATGTACGAAACCTAGGCACGCATGCATGCTTGATCAGTTTCAATCGAAAAATTTAATTGAGAAAATTTTTTTAATTATTTACAAATCGGCCTTACCTGCAAATCTCTGTCTATCAACCAGTTCACTTCGAAGTCATCGTCATCTTCGCCGAAAGGGTTAATAAGTGACTCGGCCACTTTCAGCCAACCCATATAAAAGAAGAATTCTAGCGTAGTAAATATAGGAAAGTAGAGGTCTATATTACTAATGTTGGCCGAATCGTTGCGTTGTAACTTATTGTCGACCCATTGGCTACCCAAGGCAGATGTTATAAAATATGAGTATACTGCTATGGTAACTACCTGAAAGATGAATGAAAAATTATAATTTAAAGTGCAGATTTTAAGGAATCGGTGATTCAACCGGTGAACGTCAGTGAATGATGAATGAAAATGAGTACAAACCTGAGTATATACTAGAGGTACACTTATAGTATCGTAACTGAGGAGAAGTCCAGCTTGTCCTCTGAATTTGTTTAATTCATCTATAATCGTCTTAACCGCAAAATCGTCTCTTATTCGGCCCTCTTTACGAGCCCTGGTTACTATGCTAGTCGCCCAAACTATTGGTAACCTGAAATTACGGCCATTTTTAACACAATATGATCAGTAGGTATTATTAGTAGTATCATGTACCTTAATGAAAATCGATAAGTAAAATTGTTAATGGTGAAACCGTTTCCTTAACAATTTATCAGTAAATTGCTACACATAGCTTACTTAGTGATAACCTTATGAGAATCTAACACACTAGAATGACTAACAGAAATTGATATTCATATCACTAAGTATAAAACAAAATTTTCCCGGATATAGCATTAGATCATAAATTAAAGTGTGTTTTAAATGAAATGAAAATTATCTCATACCAATGTTTCGAGGGCTTGGGAAACTTGTCATTCAGATTGTCGAGGATTGTCTTTTCATTTTCCAGTAGGAGTCCAGCATCCACGAAGTTGCTGAGCGTCGGGAACCGTTTCTTGACTCTGGGTGCGATCATCGTGAGCACCATCGTAAGGCACAGACAGACGTAGCGGACGATGGTCCGCCGCATCAGACGCCCGCGCTCATCCTGTCCTCAAATTACATGATTAACTAAATATGTCCCGTCTGTGATACTGTGCAAGTGTGCATTAACGTTATTTTACTGAGCATAACATTCCTACTACCTTAGAGTTAACAGCTTAATTAATACCTAATTAATCCCCAGGGCTAACTTGCCACATTACATGATAAAATAAAGCCCAACCTATTTACAATATCATTATTTAATGGACTCGGATTTATTTAGTGATTGTAATTTTTAAGTAGATACCTATAAAGTACTGGTACTTTATACAATACCACCAAACGGGGTGAATAGGGATGCAGGGGTGAATTGGGACAAAACTTTCAAATGGATTTTAGCGCTGAAATAATACAGTTTGTTGACGGTACTAACTTTTAGCAGGCAATGTTGACTTTTAGTGATAACAAAGCGTCAAATGACTAAATGAGTAGGTAAATCCGGAATCAAATTAGATAACACGTCATAGCGTTTTTGCCCTATCCTGAGTTCTATGTCACTGAACTAAATTCCAATATCAAGGCTATCTATCACCTCTAGCAATTGAGCGGACTAATTATATTTCTTTGTACTAATCTATTTTTATACTTCGTCGAATCTTGCTTTGTTGTAAAATATGTAGGTACCTAACACATAGCTTTTGCCGGTGTTAGTACAGCAGAACGTATTCGTCGAGCATGTTTCCTTTTTTTGTGAAAACATGCTTATTTTTGCTTCGTCCGCAGCACGCCGCGAGAGAGATCTATTTTTACTACTATTTATTTTATTTCAAATTACTTATGGTTAAACTCACTATCGGATAACGGATCTAATAAATTAAGAAGACCTTGGCACTCCAATTAAACTCCTTATCGATGCAAGTAATAATTCCTGATAATTTTGATAGCCTTTATGGATAAGAACATTTCCTCAAATTGTATTTATCAGCTGATTGTATTACCTATTTCCGTCATCGTGTTTGTAATCTAGTAGGTACCTATCACCAAAAAGCATACTATCACATCATTCATTTGTTACGCATATAAGGTTTACGTAATGTTACATGAAGAGATAAGATTACCTACTCAAGATTGCAAGTTATAATGTAGGTACGTCGTTTGTGTGAAACTGAATGGAAGAAGAATAATGAATAGGTAATAAGTTATACATGCGGATGTTTTGTCAACACATTAAGGGCACAGAAACGACAAAGTAGCATAATATTATGTGCTATGCCATGTGGCCACTACTGAACACCGACACTAGTACTAGTAATTTACTGAACTACTGATTTATTACCGGTGAGCACTATTTCTTTCTTATCTTAAAAGCTGGCTTTACATCACATAGATTGCTGACTGGCGATCGGTAGGTACCAGAGCACTATATCCACCTGCAAACCGATAACATCAAAGTGCGTCAAGTTGTTTTTTTATTTTTTTTTTATTTGGGACAAAAAACAGTTATACATTACAGTCGAAAAAACGTATAACCCACACTATTGTCCACGACGTGTTTATGTTTACTATAAGGATCGTAAAGGTCAAAAGGTAATCGTACCTTGAAAAATCGTTACTTGTGTAACACGAATGGAATTTCCACTAGTCAGGAATGAACTTCAGTACGATTGCTCAGAAGTGAGCGACAAATTCCTTACAAGCCCAGCCTAACAATTGCCGGAAGAGCAATATGTATATTTAAAGAGATAACTATATATATAGCTATAACTATACTTATATCATGTGGAGCCTACTAGCTATTCAAAATAATTTACAAACCTTCCTACCCACATTGCGTAGAATAGAGCAATATAGTAACAAATTCCTTCAGTGTAGGACAAAAAAAGGATAACGAGCATAGCAATTTGTAATGATTGGCATGATTACAAAATAGCATTGTAATAATAATGCCTCTGGGTTGACAATCAGTTTTGTACATACCTGTCCATGTATAGTGGCGGAGACGAAGACGGCGATAGAGTCGGGCCAAGGAATGGTTGTGTACTGACTCCACCAGCGGTTCATCACCACCGTAACGTAGAACCCTAGCACGAACGACAGAGGGATCACATTTCCGTGAAAACTGCAGTAGTTCACAACACCCTCGAACACCCTGCGAGACAAATTTCAAGTATCTTTACGCTGTAGTGTATTGCACAGCAATTTAACTTCGTTGTACGGACGCCAGCACATCAAGTTACTACAATCTGTCAGATTTCTTTAATAGATTTTCGACTTTATTGCTAAAGCATAAGGTTCAAGGTTGATTGGGAAAATCTGACAGTTTCGGGTAGGTTGACCTGCTGGCGTCTGTACATTGTACGCTGTCAATATAAATGTGGGTACAAAATTTAACAATGGCAGCGTGCACATAGTTCATTACAACCGCGAATGGCAGTACATATCGTAAATTATACCGATTCACGATAAAATATAACAATGACCTTGCAACACGTAGACTTCTAAGTATATTTCAGGCATATAATTTCAATTCAAAACTTTCATTTCATACAGTTATCATTTTTGTTTTAGAAAGCACTGCTGTGGGTTGAAATATTTTCTACGAACCGAGTTCCCCAGAGCTTTCCGAGCGACACAACGTGTTAATTTATTACCCAACACTCATGTTATTTATGTTAACAGTTATAACATCCACTATTTCAGTAATGTTTTTACAAAATGCTCTGATAAACATTCGAAAGGGGGTTTGAGACTTCAAAATTTTAAACAGAAGGTATTGTTTACTTGTAGTTGCATAATGTGATTATTTAATTTATTTATTTATTTCAGGCGACGCAGGCCCATAGATAAATATACCTTAACCTAAGCATACATATTTTTTTACTATAAAATAGTACTTCACTAGCTTGTTCTTGTGCTGCCGGTCGATTCTGTTAAAATCTCACCGTGAAAACTTAGGTGATGCGAGTTTGTTTTTGCTAGGAATTGACACTATTGACAGCTCACTCTACGCTCACTTCACCTAAGTTTTCACTGTGAGATGGTTACGGAATCGCACTGCTGTTCTGTGGTACTTGTTTATTCTCACCTTTTAGAATGTTCATCCAGTAGCAGCCGATATGTCAAATTGAGAACATAGTATAACAGCAGGAACACTAGTAGGTCCAGCCAGACTAATTTGTATATACTTCCCCGCCATCTGAAAATACAAGAATAAGTTAATGTCAGTGTTAGGTACATAAACTACCGAGAGCCTTATCAAATAATATGTACACAATAGTACAAGTAGCTACTTGTTTACATTTCTATTTTAGGTAATTGAAAAAAAAAGTACATAAAGGTATAAAAGTATTACTAATCTACATCTAAATTCTAAACAGTACATCCAAAATCAGTTTGTTAAATTAAATGACAGATACAAAAATATCCTAAGAAATTCTAATAAACATGCTGGAAAAACGAAGATGAAAACTACCGGTAGGTTCTTCTAGGTTTATTTGGACGTCCGAGTAATAAGAGCATAGATAATAATTATAATAACATACGTATGTGAAGATTCTATTGTAACTGTATTCTAATCCACGCATGCTGATTTTATGACATTTGTAAGTTAATTAGTATGCGTAGGTATAACTGTTTTATAGCCTCACATTTGAGTCTGGATTACGTCATTCATGATCGTGATTGGGGATCGACGAATAAAACGAGAGAAATGGCTGAGCCATAAGGATTAACACCATATTTGTAAGCCGATTTGCTATTCTGTGTGAATATTAAAAGCTGAATGGATCTGGTGTTTTCCGGGATGGAAACTTTCATTCAATTAAAATTTCGCTTTACGATTTTGATTAGGAAGTCCTACCATATCATATTTTTATATCTTTACGATACATATTGACTGATTATAAATTTATATAAATTAAGTTGGAAAATCTAAGTGGTTAACACATGATTATATTCTAGCAAACAGTATGTTGTTCTTTGTTAAACCGCAAAAGAGCTAGCCATAATAACATTGAAGAAAAAAATATACAGTAAGCAATCAAATACTTGTATAGCCTGTGTGTGTGTACCTTTTACATTGAAATATCTGTTATTTAATTGCTTATCATTTTATCATTTATGTTATTTTAATTGTTTTCCCTTTTCTTAAATCCGAATTATGTTATGTAGAACCTATCAATTCCTATCATATAAAAATAATATTCTTAAAACATGATGTCTTTAAATTGACGTTGAACTAACAGGAAACTAAGTTGCGTAATTTATTTCTTACAAGTAGCAGAGTATCAGTTGCACACAGAAATCCACAATTCGCCAGGCTCTGTGATACAGATTAGCCACTTACAAGACAATGGATTAATTTATCGCTAAGTCTTTACAACAATAAGTTCCAATTGTATCGGTTTAATAATCGCGTTGGTGTGAAGTTTTAACCTTGACTGAAGATACAGCATACAGCTGTCGTGTCTGTGTTAGTCGTGCAGCACGCGATGACAACTAAACATGTCCGTTATTGTCATAAACATGCGTAAATGTCTTTGTGATTGTTTGTGCCAAAATATTTATTGACAGAGATCATTATCTTATCTCTTCGCGGCGAGCGAGATGAACTCTGTTTTGTGTTGCTGAGTAAAAATACTCTATATAAGGCTTTACAAACTTTATTCTTCTCGTCTAAGGAAGTAATATCGTGAGACACTTTACATATAGAATAAAACTTAAAATGATTAGGTGATTTTATTGAATATTAATTATTACCAGTACCAGTTTCCATCTGTTAAATTATTTTCATCACGCTTGTTTTTGTTTATTTTATGCTTATTTTTTATTTTCTCGAGAAAAATTGTGTCGTTTCTAGTTAGTTTGTAGCTACGAGGCTTTTAATTTGAATAAAAAACACAAGCAACTGCTACTTATTTTGTTAATCGCTAATAAATATTGAAAACTTACACTAGGAAGAAAACTCGTTTTGAATGTTTCACTCTATATGATAAAGCATCATAAAACGTCTCCTCAGTTTCACGCCACGCCATTCCGTTTCAAAACTTTGTATATACTGACTCTGACATGAATTGAGGTCCACTTAGATATTGTTCGCGACAAAAAGAGTCGCGCGAGCGCAACTCGCCGTGTTGTCGCGTTGTGTTCAGACTCAAGAGTATCAAACGCTTTGAAACGCTACGTAACAAGCAAATGTAATGGGTAGGCATGTACTGAATCATTCCATTTGTTACATTCATGGAGAGCACCAGATTGCATACATTAAAAAATACAATACGGTCTAATGAGCACAGATAAGCACTTTAATTTAGTCACTTCCGAGATTTTATGTACTGGTTCTGACTTCATCAGCTTAACGAACACGCGGTATAATATAATTGAAAAACAATATTTGACGCTGAAGTGGTAAATTCCGACGTCAACTTATCTAATAACTTAATGTCAGTCTACACTATCTGAATATTAGCAACTACTGAGGTCAACAACGACTCACACACAGACAGGATATTACGTCACCCTACGCCACGCTTTTGGTTTGTGCCGCATTGTGGGTGGTGGACCGGAATTAACAGTAGAGCTGTAGAGTTCTTAACAGTTTAAGAACCATTCACCGATTTCGTCATAATTGACACTGATCAGTGGAAAATCCAAAACTGAACAGTGTTAATTGCCGAGTCTCCTTGACATGTTGTTGTCAAATGCGTTGGTTACCTTACCAATGTTGGTTAGTATCGCAATCGCGTTACACATTTAAATGAAACTATTCTCCGTGAATGACTCAGTCCATAATCAAGGTTTTAACTACACGCCATCCGCCAGTGTAATCTATTTAAACAATTGCTATTACAGTTAAAAACTATCATGCCTGTTTTGTCACTGGATTTGTGTATTAATTAACAATGCTTTTATAGCCTAGTGGTAATTTAAGTGATCACGACTGCCTATGAATATCTGCATTACCAGAGGCATCACCGGTGTGTTGCCAACTAGCTATCCTAGAGGCAAACAAACACAGTTGTTGTGTCAGTTTGCCTGTCTTAAAAGATCTTATAAGTAAATTGAACTAGAGTAAAATGTTAGGTGCGATGCGATCGAAAAGGTAACAGTAACGCAGCTGTCATTTTGGTCTAGCAAATTAAAAATCAGAATATAGTAGATTTCGAACTAGTTCTCTTGTTTAACTAATAAAAATATTTAATTTAAACCAGTACCTATTTTGAAACCGGTTATTGCCAGCATATTCGC
This sequence comes from Oligia latruncula, assembly GCA_948474745.1. Taxonomy (NCBI): domain Eukaryota; kingdom Metazoa; phylum Arthropoda; class Insecta; order Lepidoptera; family Noctuidae; genus Oligia; species Oligia latruncula. The sequence goes on from OX419688.1 coordinate 11,095,192, forward strand.
GTGATAAATGAACAACACTTCACTTCTACTACTTGTTGCCTATTTGAATTGTTTACGTAGGTACAGTCAACAGCAAAAGTAGATGATCAAAGTCAGAAATTCAATACTAATGAACGGAGTTCGCGTCAGAACTGTGTGGCGTCGAAGTGATTCAAAAGTATTCTACGTAGTAAGTATTCTAAGTAGTAGTACTTCGACGCCACACAATTCTGACGCGAACTCCGTTCATTAGTATTGAATTTCTGATTTTGATCATCTACTTTTGCTGTTGACTGTACCTAAAAACAGGTCTTTGTTGACCTGTAATTTGTTTATGTGTCGCCGTACACACAAATCTAACTTTGCCGATTTTGTTGTGTGCGTGTGCGTCAGATGTTTGTCAAATCATCGTAGCATTCGTAGCACCATAACGGACGAAGCTCCTATCTTTTTGCCATGAGCCGAAACCAACACCAAGAAAACAGTTCTGATAATGGTGTTTCGAGAAATTCAAGATAAAACAGTGCAAGCTAAATAAAAGCTTGTAAAAATTGAGACAATTCGTATAAACGAGTTTCGCTGGCAATCTGTAAAACCCTGGCTGGCTTTTGTCATGCAGGAATCAAGATCCGAATAGGGCATACCTACTTAGATTTTTATATAATGTACGGAAAATTGATGGGTTTTTAAAAATACATCTTTTTGAATCACGCATATTTGATGTCTGCAGCCGCAAATATTGACCAACTTTATTGATTGTTGAGTTTGATTAAACAAGAGCGTAGACGGGAAAGGTTATTAAAAGTCAAGTCGTTGATTCATTATTGTTTCTCCATACAATCTGGGATTGCAATCATATCAAAATGTGCCTACATATCTCCACTATAGTAGGTACAGACGCCAGCACATCAAGCTACTACAATCTGTCAAATTTCTTTGATAGATTCTCAACTTTGTAGCTAAAGCATAAGGTTCAAAGTTGATTGGGAAAATTTGACAGTTTCGGGTAGGTTGATATGCTGGCGTCTGTACCTACTCGATTCAGTTTGGAAGCAAACAAAGGAGACCATTCATATTGGGCCCAAAATCAAAAGTCCGGCCAGTAAAAAAAAAGTTTTTAATCTGTTTGGGACATCATTTGAGCATTTGGTTTGCTACTATGGCACCAAAACTATGTACCTAGCGGCTTTAGAAGCCAGAAAACATTTTTTTAAAAGAAATAATCTCACATGTAAAATATGTCAGACCAAATTATTGGCAGCCTCGATGAGTTAGTAGTTATCCACACTTCTGTGACATCGAACTGTGATCGGAATACTACTACGCGTGTTGTGTTGTGTGTGTGTGTGTGTGTCTACCTGTGTTCTGTCGCTTTACTGCACGAAAATGGACCAACCAATGTGTATTCTTTGTCGTGAACCTGTCGGGAATCGGCGGAGATATACTTGGGCTTCGCGAGAGAACCAGTATAGGAGATTGCACAAATTGTTATACAAGAAATTATGGATCAAGAGGTAGATATGTAGTTTTTTTATTAACTTTTTTTAATAATATTAACTATTGAGTAAAAAAAATAATGAATAAAACCAAAAAAACTATTACTTTTCAGATACCACCCACGGAATTTATTTGTCGCTCTTGTTGGCAAAGAGTGGAAAGAACATAAATCCACGTCAGATCCGAGAAGAACAAGTTGACAAAGTTCCTGAACCAGACAACGAGAATAATCCTGGACGTATTTGTGTTTTTTAAAACTGTGAAAACACATCCAGACACCGAGTATCAGATGCTATTATTGTTCTTCAATGCCTCATTAGATACAAACTTACTATTATGTGAAGAAAATCGTGTCTGTCCTGAACATCTTGAGCAGAACGTATGGCATGAGGTTGCAGTACAAGATAACCTTATTCAAGAATTCTCTGCAAATCACGTACCTAGTTAAGGCTGTCTGTCATGAGATCACATATTAGTCTTGATTGTTTAAACTTCAATGAGTGTGAGACTATTGATGAAAGAGAATTCCACACACGCACAGTTTAGAGATATTCTTGAAAATACGCCGAGCCTCAATCACAACACAAATAAAAAAAAATACTGGCAGCCGTGTTAGTTAAACTGCGCACAGGCGAATCAAACACGGGATTTGCAGTTATATTCAACACCAGTGAGTCTACTTTCTGGAGAATGTTAAAAGATGGACTCAATTGCTTCCTTCAAGACTTTACCATTGCACTTGGGTTACAATATGACACGTGAAGAAGCGGTGCAAATAAACCTTACTGTACCCGAGGGTATTTTTGGTAATCCAGAAAATCCGCTCAATGAAAGAAAGCTAATTATAATTATAGATGGGACTTACATTTACATACAAAAAAGTTCCAATTACTTTTTTCAAAGATAATCTTAAAGGAACCACAAATAAAGAAAACAAAAATAAAAATAAAATATTTATAAAAAAAACAATTATAATAAGTAGGTATTAAGAACATGTTTGCCATTGTTTTATTTGCGAGAATGAGTAACCTTGCACAAGACATGGTATGCACAAAACATAGAACACAAATATACTTTAAACTCATAATCTAAGCGGAAAATCGAACTTAACTTTTTTTTAAATATTTTATAGAATTACAGTCATGGCAAAAAAGTTGAGAATGACCCACTAAATAAGTCCATGTACAGATATAGGTACGAGTACTTAGATCATTTATGTTTACATTTATTTCGAACTTATGTATATAGCTGCTAATATGATGGTTCTACCGCTTTGGTGCCATAGAACATCCCTTTCCGTTTTGGGCCCAACTTTGTATGAAACCTGAATGGTCTCATTGTTCATATAAACAAGAAGACAAGAAGATAAGGTGATTGCCATAAGTATTGAACATAAACAAAACTTCACATAAAATAATTAGCAAACAAAATGTAGTCCATCGAGTATGAAAGTTACTTCGGCATAAACGACACATTTGCTAAATCCACAACGAAATGTTGACTGACACTCCTGTGTGGTTTCGGCTCAAGGCATAAAGATGGGAGCGTCGTCTGTTGGTTTGTTCTGAAGTAGCATTTTGCCATAATACCTACTAGTCCTTCTGACCCCAGAAGTACCTTCAAACCTTAATATAAATTGGAGCATTCTGGACCGGTGTAGGTTATGTTTTTGATTGTATTTTACTAAACCGACGAGGTCGGTTAAGTTAAAAAAAAAATATGATTGACGTGTAAAAGTGTTTGTACAAATCTACTTACAGAAATAAAATCATTTATCAAGAGAATGCAAGAGCGAGCGAAATAAGCTAGAAAATTGGAGCATCCTCACTCGGGTACTAGGTAAAGCTGCTAGCTGTCATTGTGATTTTTTTACTAAAAGAATTCAAGAGTGAGCGTAGACAGCTCGAAAATTGGAGCTTCCTGACTGTGATACTAGGTTTAGCTGTCATTGTGATTTTACTAAGAAAATGCAAGAGCAAGCGAAGCGGGTTCAAGATTCGAGCACCCTGACTTGGATAAGTTAGATTTTGTGTATGATTTAACTAAATGAATGAAAGAGCTTGAGAATTAAATCACGCCAGTAGAGTAAACGTAATTTCTTTCGGTTTTTCATGTGGTTTTCAAACATAAAAAAAATATAGGAAAATATTTTACATGTTTTGCTTCCACAGGTCGGCACTACAGTTCCTCCCCGCCCGTAGCTTGAGGGCCCCATAACATTGATGCGGCTGATACGGAGATAGGTACGGCCCAATTGACTATCATCAAGATGATTCTGGCGCCCCCTGGCTAACTTCCTCCCCCCCCCACACCCCTAAACTCAAGAACCGGTAATCAGTGGATACGAAGTTACGAACACTTGTAAAACAACATTCCAACAAACAATCATAAAGGTTTCCTTTACTCTAAACGAGGCATCCTTGCTCCAAAATAATTATCTTGTTGCTGTAAAAAAGCCTTGTAGCAATAATTTAACAACAGTTAAGGTCAGGTGCTTTTCGGCCCACGCGCACCACATTAAAATATCGTCATACATAACTATTCATTTCATAATAATAAAAACACCTTCAGTGAGGGGAGACTTCCGCGAAAATTGGATAACGTACCCACTCTGTTAGAACTGCTTACTAACGAGCTAGCTGGGCTAGGCTGGTGGGTATGTTACAACGGGCCGGGCGGTTAACAAACATAAATAAAATACAGTTTATTTAAACTCGGTTAATTACATATCGGTGGCGTTTGTATAATTTTCTGGAAGCAGATCATGAACTTGCTACCTTTATAATATGTTACGGAGTAGGTAGATACGACTTTCCCATTATGAGCGTGCAAAAATAAAAAAAATACAAAAAAAAAGTCGGGCAAGTTTTTGTCGTGAATTCGATGATGTCACAGGATGTAAATGTGTTCGTCATAATGGATCTTTGCAATGATTTAACTATTACTTTCGTACATTATAAACTTTAGTAGCACATGTTAGCAATTTTTCTGGAATGACTCCCGAGCCAAACGTAAGACGTTCATTGAAATCACTTCAAAACAGTTTCATGTAAGAAAGGTGAGAGCTAAGTAAGAGTGTTTGTCCAGCTTGAACGTTGAGGTCGGTACGTAGCCGTTGTTCCATAGACGCCTGAGTAGTTGCTGCGTAGGTGTGCATAGATGCCGCGTAGGCGCTGTGTAGCACACAGCGTAGGCGTTTTGTAGTACTCTACGCTGCATAGTCGTTGCTTAGTATGCTACGCTGCGTAGTAAGCTACGCTGCGTAGCACAGTGTAGACGTTGTGTAGTACGCTACGCTGCGTAGCACAGTGTAGACGTTGTGTAGTACGCTACGCTGTGCGTAGCCGCTGCTTAGTACGCTACCTGCGTAGTACAGCCTAGACACTGCGTAGCACACGATAGGCGTTTTGCTTAGTGCGCCGTAGGCGGCGCGTTGTTTAGCACAAACAGCGCAAATGCGCAAACATAGTTTCAAAACAATCATTCCGTCGAGGAAACCTTACTGTACCCTAAGTACATGGTTTTTAGAAAGAAAAATATTAGGTATGATAACGAAAAAAGAAAAAAGCTATGGGATAATCCAATAATTATATTTGTACCTACAAATAAATGGTCCAGAATCTTATTCCAAGACTTCTGCGCATGACATTCGAGAATCTATTAAACATACCACTTTATTATAATATGTATAGATAATGTAGCGTCGAAGTTGACATTTTTCATACTTCGTACGTACACGTAGTCGGTGTAGTTTTTAACTAATAAGACACTAAGCTCCCATTAGCACTCCTGTCCTGTCGGATGAAAAGCGATTGGGTAATTGGGAAAATTGCAAGCAAATCTCACATTGTATTGGATGAGACTGCAAACACACACAAATCAAGTATTTAATAATATAAAACATTGTCCAGAAAAGTCTGCGATGCTTATGTGCCCCTCTTTGTTTTTTGTATTTATTTGTATATTTAGTTAGTCATTTAATTAAGTAAGTACCTAGTGTAAATAAGAGTTGCGTTACATATTGTATACAGGGTGTGTCGTAAATAGTGGTCCAGAGTAAAGGAGTCGATACACTATTCTTATGTATCACATACCAAAATAATAACCATTTTCAGTTAAGGGATACAGGAGAAATTCCTAGTGTGGGGCAACGTTTTTTTTTAAAAAATAAATAAATATAAGTACCTGTGACTTTAAAATATAAAAATGGTTTGGATATCATAATACACATATTCAAGAGTTATAATAAAAAAAACAGAATTAAAAAATATTGATATTTGTGGAAATTACAGTCAAATTCGTGAAGCAAAGTACAGACATTCTAAAAACAACTTTTATTTTCGGAGACCCATAACTGAAAATGTATAAAATTTCGGTATGTGATACATAAGAATACAGTGCAGCAGTGTATCGACTCCTTTACTCTGGACCACTATTTACGACACACCCTGTATAATCATTCAAAAGTATAAGTTAAAATTACATTAAGTACACGTGAGTGCTCCAACTCCAAGCGTCTTGCGATGTGCGATTTTTTTGTTGCCTAATTTTAACATTAACAATATTGCATCAAAAGAATACCTAATGTATGAAGGCTCAAAACAAAATTAAAACACATCATAAACTATACAGATTTGACCCGCTTCGTGTCACCGTTTTTGTCAAACATCCAAGGAAATTTCATTCAACATGAACAAATACCTAATTAAAATGTCGATGGGGTGCAACTATTTAATATTAAATCGGCATGTCAAAACGAAACACGTGTAGCTCAATTCAATGGAACAAAGAAATCAACAGTCTATGAACGATGCCAAGCTTGTGTGGTTAAAGCATAAAGTGCAACGTACTCGTACGTTACGAAAGTGGGGTTGGAAAGTGCATTGTGGGGTCCACTGAATAATAAATGTCCCTTGCCTGGCAACCACGAAATAAACCATTTCGTATGGCAATTGATTTCTTCGATACGTCGGTAACGCTTGGGACTTGGATGGTTACTAGAATTTCACGCCACTTTCCCATTTGCCGATACGGGTTGTCGATTATTGGTTTCATGGAATGACGTTTTCAGTATGGTATGGTAAACTAGTACGGTGATTTTCTAATAGTGTAGCTATTGGTTTAGGTATTCATTGCGGTTAGCGGATGGGATGGATAGCAAAAATATGTTTATTCTTTGCTTGCATAAATCACTTTGACGTTTAAATACAGCTATAGCTTTAAATACCTATAGGTAATAAATAATTCCTTTCATTTATTTCCTCATAATTACATGTGTTTATTATGGGAATAACAGCCATGCAATAAATCAATATAAGTAGTATTATGATTATGAAACATTCTTTGTTGTAATTCTTTTACTTTATTAATTTTTCCGAAGAATGTTGAATCCTGCATTTCTCTTTAATTGAAAGGAAAACATTATTCTTATGTTTGTTTTCCTTCAACCTTTGGGCACAACCTTGTTTGTAAAGGCCCACTGGATCATTAAATAATACAATAAAATTATAACAATGATAATGAAGAGTTATAATTTTGTACTTACAGAACTTATTTCTGAAAAAGATGAGTTGTCTTACCTACGAGTCTGACAGAGAAGGCGCGGGATACCAATAGAGAATTCTACCGCGTGCACTTACATAATATTACTTATACAGTAAATTGGTTCCAAAGGAAAATAATAGCCATATTTTTCTTCGCTAACTGACAATGTGACCATAGATGTGGCCCTCCGTAGAGACACTAGGAAATTAAGTGTTTATTATTATGTAAATAGGATACATTAACATACTGGTACTATAACTGGTGTTCCATGGTGCGACAATTTTACAGTCTTCAAGTGAGCATCTCTTTGTCCTTTAACTCAGAGATTTTTATCATGACTAACATAGTTACGTTCTAATTTATTTTAAGTCACATCAAAGTAATGATTTTTCCGGTCCCAGTGATACAATAGGTACTAATTTCCGCTTATCCTGCTAGCGAAATTAAACTAAAATAACACATGCAGAAATTATCGAATGGACAAATTACTTATAGGAAATAATAAAGCTTCCGAAAAACAAATTAACTTCCAACGATCTGTGGTTGATTGCAATTATAATAATACTAAAGGCCGATGTGGTCCGACTGTCAAGTTGACGGTGACAAAAATTTTACTCCGAAATTAAAACAGACGAATTAGCATGGGATCGAGGAGAGGGTTGGGCTGGAGGGAGTTTCAGGGGATCAGACCGGAATAAATCGTAATTTCCTAGTATTTTTCAACATAAATAATTACGAAATAATGTTTTGTTAAGACGTGTTCTACCATTTTTTTTTAAGACTACATACCCCTCTACATTGGTACTATACCAGGATGCAAGAAAATCAAATACTCAGATGACAGAGATGCTGATCCCAGTTCCAGTCAGCCTTACAGTCAGGGTCGCTGCCCCAGTTCCTAACGACAGGAATAACCCACCTGCTTCATAAATCAGGTAGTACCGCGGACCCCAAAAATTATAGACCGATCACTTGTTTACCGACGGTCTATAAAGTTCTTACATCTATTTTGAGAGCTGAAATTAACAAACATAGACACCAACGAAATCATGTCCGTCTCTCAAAATGAAAGTAGGAACGGGTCCCAAGGTACTAAGGAGCTGCTCCTCATTGATATGGCCATTAGCCGCCAGGTTCGTCGTTCCCGAAAAGATCTGTCGACATGTTGGATAGATTACAAGAAGGCCTATGACTCGGTGCCACATACATGGCCCATGATGGTGCTGGAGTTGTATAAAGTAGATACAACTCTGCGCGACTTCCTGATGCCGTGTATGGGGCAATGAAGGACGGTCCTTCGCTATCCAGGATGTCGAATTATCCAGAGGAATAGCGAGCCGACAAGGATCGAGCGAGGCATATTCCAGGGCGACAGTTTGAGTCCGCTTTGGTTCTGCTTTGCCTTGAATTCTGTATGCTCAGTGCTGGAGGATTCAGGTCTAGGCTATCGGCTGAGGAGAGGTGGTCAGGTTATATCTTACCTCCTTTACGTTGATGACCTAAAGCTCTTTGATCCCAACAATTTGAAACTGATGGAGCTACTGAAAGTTACTGAAACTTTCAGTAGCGCCATCAGGATGGAATTTGGTGTGGACAAAATATGTGCGGTCATGCATGTAAAGCGAGGGGGGATTGTGGAATCCGTGGGAACCCAACACTTGGATGCCACGAACCTTCGAGCCCTCTCCGCATCCAAAACCTATAAGTATTTGGGTAAGTCGGAAGCGTTGGGCATCAATGTTACTGACATGAAGCAATCGTTGAAGGAGCGCTTCTTTGGCCGCCTGAAAAAAGTATTTAATAGTCTTCTTTCAGGCGGAAACAAGGTGCGCGGCATACTCAAATGGACTCAGACCGAACTCGACGCCCTGGATAGGAAGGTCCGTACGCTGCTGACTGCAAATCGAATGCATCACCCACGGTCATCGGTATTTTAAACGCTAAGTCTCTCCACAATCGCGAGATATGCAGTCTCTTAAGCACTATAGAAACCAGCTTAATTTCTACTATTGGTTAGAGAATAACTTTTTGAACTCTACCTACCTGTCGGCCCGCGCGGGCGCTTTGTGCGTACTACGGGTGATATCGGTGCATGGTTGCGGTCGGTCGATAGGCGACGTAGGATGCAAGAGCGAGCAAAGGGCATTCCGAGGTTAGGTGACCTTAAACCCTTTACACAGAAATAGGAGCCCCGCTAAGCGGGGCTCCGTCGACATAGAGAGTATCTGTGGAATCACTTAGAAATAGTATATTTCATTACAAGTGCGGAAAGGCTGTCATTGCAAAGAGTTCCGACAAATGTCTACCCGAGCCGAGGCGCAGCCGAAGGCGAGGGTTGACAGTCGGAACAAGTTGCAATGACGGTTCCGCAGGTGTACTGAACGACTATTTTTAATACAGTTGCGAAAAAATGAAGCAATTTAATAAAATAATAAAAACACAATATTGCTTTTTTCTCTTCTCTCCACGCAAAAAATTAGTCGTATGTGGATATGTAACGACTTTTTGACTTTTCCGGTAAAATGTTCTCCGAAGCATTTTGTGCAATTATACTGAAATCCGGTGGTGTTAATTAAAAAAAAATAGGGTCGAAATTACTCATTTTGTGCAACAAACAACTAAACTCGCAAAGAAAATTTCTGGAAAATGGCGCCAACCGTAGAATATACCTAAGCAGAGTTTTTTTTCTTCACCCATTTTGGTAGGCAAAAGGAACTATCCATACAGCTTAGTCTTCTGTATATTTTTTTTATTGATAAGAAATGAAAATGAAATTTAATGAGATGAAATGAAACCTAACCTAACCCATTCAATTAAATCATTAAATCTGATTTTGAAATAAATTAGTAGCTTCTTTTTAGAAATATACGTATTTGTATGAATCACAAAAACTCTTTAGTAAAAACTTCATGGTTGGTTTTTCTTTTTAATAGACATTATTTTGACAGTTGGGAAAGAGACACGCACGAGTTCGGGGAAGGTAAAAAAAAAGCACTAGTATGTAATAGCCCACTTCCCGAACGCTATACGTCCCTGCAATACACCACTTTTTGAGCAACTGTATTAAAAAGTATTTTTATAACGTCACAATAGTTTTAACAGTTTATTAAATGTGTAAGGTTAATTCTAAATTTATAATAAGCTGTTACGATTAAAATGACTAACTGTAGTTTTCGGTAAAACGCAATTTAGGCTGGTAGAAAAATATTATTCTGACGTAATATTTTCGGAATTTTCAGTATTTTATACGGTCGTTTCTTTATTTGTATTCGCATAAGTTGTCGGAAAATTTTAGTATATAAAGCAGTAAATTTCGTGTTTTGAGTATGCTCATATTTTAAGTTTTTTTCAATGACAAATGACATTCAAGTGTTTAGTAACGCTAATATTTGAGAATGATAATATTCAACAGGTTTTTTACATTCAATAAAGATAGCCGTACACCGATTAGTCTTATCTAGATCTACATTAGAAATGTCTAAATTATGGTGAGTGAAAACAAGCTAACTAGGTACCTATTATGACGGAACTGCCCCACCTGCTTGCATTGCTATATTTACCAGACAAACACACGTCGTCGTCAAGCCAGTCATGAAAATGTTCTTTTTTCGTGTGACACATGACAAAATTATGAGTCTAACGCAAACATTAGTCATTTGCAACGGAGCGTAACAGACGACCAACGACTGAAACAATATAATAGCAGTACGCCGTTGAAGTTTTCTAGTTAGATCGTAATTGATAATCTAATTTTTACACTGGTTATGTGCGAGAGAATGAGACGAAGTCATAGGTATTATGTGTGTAGTTCTGGAGTCAGTAGTTGCGGCGGCGATGTATCGATCCGCAAGAGCGATGACCTCTATGAAAACATCTTTTACTCTGCTTTTTTAAACTGGCCTGAAACAGAGGTGTCTGGACTGTTTTATTTCTCTGTATTGTTTGGAAAACCAGTAAGGACAGACTTTATTTAAAGTTAATACAACCTTTCTTGTTATTCTTATGACTAACAAGGTTGAGTTGGTAATGATTGATCTGATGTTGATGAGTCAGCCTGATGAGCCCACATGGTTCTGATGATACAACCGTACTGTGTATTTAAACACCGAGCGTAGCAATGTAATTAGGTGAATATTGAGTTGCGCAATGCAGAATAGAGATAAAATGACTGTAAATTAACATTTCAGCACAATTGCCACTTTAGTTTTATGGCTAGTACCAAATGTTCTTAAATGGCTTGTTAGTTTGAGTCATTTGATAAAAATCATCATTAAGATCCTGCAAACAGAGCGTCAGTGTTTTCAGTAAGCAAACACCGCGGTAGTTTCCATTGACGAAACAAACACACGACCTTAGCAGGGCCATATGATATGTACCCACCTCACTTAACAAGGTATGCACGCACGACATGCACGTATTCAAAGGCTTATTTTCAGTAGTGTAGGGGTCCTTCAATGTAGTCCGCAAAATTTAAATAATCTTACGGTTTTTAGGGTTCCGTACCAGAATGGTAAAACGGAACCCTTATGGTGAGACTCAGTCTGTCTGTCTGTCTGTCACAGCTGGATATCTCAAGAACTACTAATGCTATCAACTTGAAATTTGGAATAGTTTTAGATGCAGGGACTGAAGGGGGTCTGAAAAAATCGAAGTGGGGCTACTAGGGCATGTGGGGTATCATATGAAAGAGCGCAGTTTGCACATTCTTAAACATTTTTTCTTTTTTTTTAGGCCCCATAGTTTTCGACTTTTGATGAAAAATGTAAAAAAAATACCGTTCGCCCTTATCTCCGAAGTTTGCAAAAATCTGAAATAATTGTGTGATAGAAGTTTATGTAAAGATTACAGGAAAAATAAAACGAATTCTCTAAATAGCACACCTTTTCAGAAATAACAAAAAAAACACAAAAAAAAACAAAAGAAAAAAAAAAAAACAAAAGATACATTAGTTCCACTATCGGTCAAAAGATGGCGCTGACATAAAATTGCAATATTCTATACAACAGTGCACAGTGTTACAATTCTCTGACGAATATAGGCCTTGCCGATGAAAATTTAAAAACATAATGATGTTACGGAACCCTCAGTGCGCCCGGTTTTTTTACATTATTACAGGGCCGATTTACGTGATTCTTTTTCATTTGGTACAGGAAGCTGGCGCGGTGGTCCCCATGTAGGTTTTATTGACTTTGCTTGGGTAGGTTTTAACCAGTTTTACCAAGAGGTATTGTGCTACCTAGTAATTGGGTTGTGGTGGAGGTCAGATAGGCAGTCGCGCCATGTAAAATACTGCATCCGGCTATACTGGAAGCCGACTCCATCATAGGTGGGAAAAGGCTAGGCAGATTGATTGAATTCCACTAAATCCACATGACGTGAATTAGAGGAATTCTATTGTTTAACTTTTGCATGTACGTATGCACTTATGTTTTTGTCGTTTTCTTCGTTCCATAGGACATACTCTTAAGAGTGCTACTAGTATAGTGGAGTCTTGATACGTGTTACGCGCGTAAAACTCACTTTGGTTGCGGTGCTGGTGGCCTTTTGACGGTATCGCTTTGTGCTTGTCTGAATGACAGCTGGATAGTTATTTGTTTACACAGTTGAGGACTTCCCTGAATAAGTAGTAACTGAGGTATGTTTGCAAAGTTTAACGAAGTAATTATGGGACGACAATAACCTACCAACCTACTAGGCAGGGAGAGGTTTGTAATGTACTTAATCCAGTTTTGGTTAAATACTTTGCTAACGGAGAAGAACTAGGGTAGGGCCAATTCAGAATTAGTGTAGGAAAGTATCAACTACACTATAAATCAACATTCACATGCCACTGTTAAAGCATACACATACCATAGGCACGTATTACTGCTATTAGAGTTGAGTCGATGTTCAATAGATCTCCCTCCACCATAAATGTTAATCACCACGAAAATATTTTGTTCCGCTATCAGCAGCGCCAGCCGGCGCTGGCCGGTGCGCGGCGGGCCGCTCGGACACATTGTGTTGGTAGGTACCTACTAGCACATAGGTACATTCATTTTCATTAGGTTTATGGATGATACCTACACACTGCCCAGTGTCTGAAAAATGAGGACTACAGCATATGCAGAAGGCAGATTCTGGTAACGATAAAGTGCTGAAGACATTAAGACGAACTTTGCTTGCTGCAGAAACATTATCAGAGCCCACTTTTTTAACAATAATTTTGGACTTTTACAGATTGACGAATAAATTTAATTCCGCCGATTACGGATTAACTCACTGACCTAAGCACATTTGGGATTGTTGTGCTTCATCTTCGAAGAAAGTTAAGAACTTTTAGACGTCTGCCTTAGTTCTGGAATAAACTTTCAACTTTGTGAACAGCACACTTACAATTCTTTAATTTCTTAAAAATATAATTATACTTACTGGATATTTGATACTACAGACAGACAATAGCGGTACTTACATACAACAACTCAAACAAAACGAATATTTTGTACATGTTTACGTTTAGACAATTTTAATTGCGTGCACTTACCTGTATAAAACTTTAAGGAACGTGCCGAATCCGCGACATGTTGCTACTTCACCGGTGTATGTTACAGTCATTGTTTGTTTTTTAGGTTTATTAATTAATTTAAAAAATATCACAGAAACACATAAATTGAAATACAAAATGTTCTTTCCATCGGCACAGTCAAAATAGTGTATTAAGCTTTTTGAATCCACAAAATTATATCATTGTTCGACTTTCAAAACACATTGCCGTAACTACTTGTAAATAAACGAAATTAATTAATTTTTTATAACTTATTCATAATTACTTATTGTTTTAATATTGATTTGATTCATAATTAATTATTGATTGTGAAGATTTTGTTACTTACAAATTGTGTCTCACTCACATTATCACGATAAGATGAGATAAATCTTTTTTTCGTATCACACTTGCAAACACTGACTCTCTAACTAACTAATCGGAATATTCGGAATCGGAATGAACACAGAACAACAAATTATTAATGAACACTGAACAGTAACTTCGCCAACTTCACAACATACAAACAGCAAACACTCTATAATAGTAGTAAAACTCTATGCTTTTTTAATTCTCTGTCAACCACAGCACAGAGTACATTTTATTATAGGGTACTGTCAACGATTTGTATCAGTGTATTATCGTAATCGTAGAAAGAGTAATCTATAGACTCATGTTAACCGTGTCACCGAAAGGGACCACAAATTCCGGCAATCTTCTTCATACTATCATTTTTACAGCTTATTACACCACAGTTGCTCAAATGTACAACTATTATTGTATTATGCACGAAAAAGATCTTATTTTCCGTTCAATCGTGGTGTAGTTTTTATTCATTCATTCATAATTTTGATTATTTCATTCATAAACGTCAAACTTGTTGTGCACATTGATGTGCTTAGCCGACACGCAGTAAGGGACAGAAATATTCTTACTCTGTCTCTTTTCTTTGCTAGTGACGTTAATATATCTCTCTTTTTCTTGTGCGAATGAAAAAGAAGTTATGCAGCAGCCTATAGTTTACTCTGTCTACGATCGTAATGGTGTGTGTACATTTGTTTATGTCCACTATAAAACACGGTTTGAAACCAGTCTACAAAACCTAATCGCGAAAAGCTGTTCCCTATATTTTGACGAATTATACGAACATAAATGTAGGGAACTTTTTCGCGATTTCAGGTTTGGTCCCGTATTAAAAGTTATTCATAATGATGAGTTAAGAGGTTGTTAATGTTTTACCAATAACCCTGTATAGCAAATTCTTTTGAATTCATGCGAACATAATTTCTGAAGTCATCTGGTTCTAAAGCCCTCATAATCTTCATGCTTGCTAGCTTTTGACGCAATAATAAATATTTTTTCACCCATCTCGTTCTTTTTCTCTTTTTAATTTATAAGGAGCCAACCGCTAGGGCTACGATTATACAATTTTTTTAGTTTTTCGTTAATATTGGGGCCATTTCGACGCACTTCTTTTAACTCGACACGTCCGTCACTCGTCGCTCGTCCTTACTGACCAGTGAATGTGTAATCAGGAGCTCCAGCGACTGAATGTCTTGTCCTAAATCGGATCCTAAATATTGGGTCCGATATTTAGGATGGTGTAATAAGCTCTTTACACACTTTTTAAAATAGAATGGTCGGAACCGGAGACAGAGTAAACTATAGACCAAAGAGTATAATAATATAGTGCTATAGACTGCTGCATAATTATCTTCTTTTTCATTCGCACAAGAAAAAGATAAAGATATTAACGTCACTAGCAAAGAAAAAAGACAGAGTAAGAATATTTCTGTCCCTTACTGCGTGTCAGCCGGGCTAAGCACATCAATGTGCACAACAAGTTTGACGTTTATGAATGAAATAACAAAAACTACACCGCGATTAAACGGAAAATAAGATCTTTTTCGTGCATAATTCAATAATAGTACATTTGCGCAACTGTGAAAATGGTAAAGTGCAGTGTAACAAGCTGTAAAATTGATAGTATGATGAAGATTGCCGGAATTTTTTGTCCCTTTCGGTGACACGGATACCATGAGTCTATAGATTACTCTGTCTACGGGTCGGATCCAATCCACAGAACACCTATACTCCTAGCGGCGGGGATCCGATCACACTTTTAAGAACAGCGAGTGAAGTGTTTTTAAAGACGCATCACGCAGGCAGCAAACCTATTAGTAATAGTGTTCTGTGCAGCAAACTTGCAGTTAATCTAGTTTATAATAGTAGTGTATGCAGTTAATCTTAAAACCATTGTTACTTGCAAAAGTTCCTATATAGTATAAATAAAGTGTATGAAGTCCCTCTTAAATTATTTCCCCTGATGATAGACACTTGCATCCAAACTTCGAGTATCCGCATGGAATCGTACCACCGGGGACGCGTCACGTCACTAATTCACTATTGAAAACATTCAGAAAAAAAAAGCACCGTGCAAGATGGCGGACCCTAACTTCGATTCATAGAATTCTGTAGAAGTGTTTGATTGTATGCTATCGCATTACGGTTTGGGTTCGTTGTTCTTAAAAAAACATATTTTCTGTTTATTGAATATTTTGACATTTGAACACCATTACTGATGTGAATGAATAACAACTTTCACAATGAGCGAAATTGCCAACAGTGAAGGAGCTTCTGAATGTGAGAAGCCGGTTCAGAATGATGGTATACAATTCCCGCCCTTCCCAGGTATGCACTTATTCCTTGAAACCGGATACTTGTTCCTCTTAGTTTTAACATAATTATGATCATTTGTTACTTAATGCCTTTTAGATCCTAAAGATGAAGATTTCGATGATGATATTGCGGAAGACGAAAGAAGTTACTACAAAACTGTTTTTAAAGGTACGCAATACCAATACGCTTACTCTCATCATGCTATTATACCTAACGTTACAACTCGCTGGATAACCATCACAAATATTCCTATTTCAGATCTGAACACTATAAAGGGTATGCGATTACATTGTACGGCTTGTGATCGTCATATGGGATGCTCAGCACGCAATGAAGTACGTATGCGAGCTCATCCAATGCTACGCACCCTAGTGTGTCACAATTGTCACGTTTTTTACAATAGTGGAGAATTTGAAAAGGGTGATGATGGATCAGAACTATACTGCAGATGGTGTGGCCAAGGTGGTCAAGTGTACTGTTGCTCTGACTGCCCTCATGTCTTTTGTGCGGTAATAACAAATATTTTTATTAATTAAACACTTAAATTTATCAATTAGTTTAAATCTTAATTGATTGCTGAATATTAATGAATATTATTTTATATTAACAGAAATGCATAAAGCGCAATTTGGGAGCTCCTAAGATCAAAGACATTGAAAATGCAGATGATTGGAAATGTTTCAAGTGTAACCCAAAATGTCTGTGGGATCTACGAGCATTATGCTGGGCTGTCCTGCGCTTCTGTGATCTTAAAAATAAGTAATACTTTCAATTAACAGTTATTTTATAAGTTAAAACAAACTATATGTTCTAACACCCATGTACCATCGAAGAAACTTACATCTATCCAATTTGAAAACAAAATCCCGTGCACACTATGAGCACATCTATTAGCAAGCATTACTATAGCGGCCGGGAGCTACAAGCAAGAATAGCCCATAGGCTTTTATAGAATTAAGTTTCGAACCCATCTGTCCAAACAAAATCCCGAGCACACAATGACCACATCTATTAGCAAGCATTACTATAGCGGCCGAGCGCTGCAAGCAAGATGTAAGTTTCCTCGATGGTACCTGAACTGTGGATGTAAATTGCATCATCTAACCTATGAAAATAAATAGTTAACTAAAATAGCTTATGGTCTTTACTTAGACTGCAAACTAGCTGGAAAATAGCAGTTCTCCATGTTATGGGTTTGGTTTCTGCACTTAGTCCTTCAAATGGACCCCATTGTGCATGGGCCATGGCAGCTGTCAGTTTTTCCAACCAGCTCACCTCCCTCCAGAAGCTGATTAAGTCTCCTGGTCTGTTGAGAACATCTGTGTACGATTTTGGTGTCCTGAGGGTTCCCGACCTAATCTGGGTGATGCCTGTGCACTCAAAGAGCATGTGTGCAATGGTTTCATCAGCCTCCATGCAAGCCCTGCAGAGGGGACTGTCTGTTATGCCTATTGTGTGGAAGTGTTTGTTCAGCGAGCAGTGTCCCGTGATGGTCCTCATCACCAGGCGCAGGCCTTTCCTGTCCAGTCGTAATAAACGCCTGGTTAGCTTGTCATAAAATGATGGCTGTTTACTAGAAATAGTGTTTCTAATTTTCAAGAAATGCATTTTCACTTGCATTGCTTAAAGACATGCAATGCAAAAACTGCAGACTAGACCAGTTAAAGTCAAAATCTTGTAGTAGATATTTTATAACATTTGATAATAATTTACAGAATGGCATACCAAACTCAAGATCCTCAATTAAAAGAAGCTTATAAGAAAGAGTGCTCTATAGACTACTCAGAGTGTTGCAAGAATAAAACAAACAAGCGAATTCAAAAGACGGAAACTAAAAAGAAAGAAATCAAGAAGGAAATTGATGCAAAGTTGGCTACTAATAACATAATATCTAAAATTCCATCTACAATACAGGTAACTTTGGATTTCATAACTGTTTATTATTTCAAAATAAATATCTAAGGGTGAATTCAAACAAACTTTTATATCTAGTCTATGTCCTATCCTGTAAATAAGTGTTGAATTTTTGACAGTTCTGCCATACAAAAATGGTCCAACAATAAAATATATGCCTTTAATGATTTTTAATAATGTTTCATTGTAGGTTAAAAAGTTTGCAGCAGTGAATATGGATGACATAACAAAACCAGACAAAAAGGCCCAAAAGAGATCTTCAAGTCCAAAAAATAAAGCAGTTTTCGTGAAGAACCCTATAACTATAGCACCATGTTCTAAAGTACTGAATCCTGTTAGTGTACCACCTCTGGCAAAAAAGATGAGGGTATGATCCTTTTTTAATACTTCCTATGTTAGAGAAGCTTCTGCTATAGTAGCAAAATACGCTCATTGGCGTGGAGTTGCGGACACCAGTCCATATTACCAACACCTTAAGCCCAAACAGTGCCATTTGGTGTGAAACTCTTTGTTGTCCTTGGCACTATTTCGAAACTCTCATCATCAGCCATTTTAGGCGCCTTTTCTGGCATAGGCTTCTTACTTGGAGCGCCTGGGGCACTCCCGGTGACGCTAGCTAAATCCTTTTGTAAGTCATTTGATGACTACCCATCCGCAAAAAAAAAAAAAAGTTTTGCCAGCCCCCCCGGCGGGTTCCCGCATTGTTTAATCAGGAGGGCTCAGTAGCCGTCGCTTGGTCACTCCCGGTGAAGCGAAGACGAACCCGAAGAGCCGCTCGTCAGGGCTTTTGCCTGTAAACCGACGTCGTAGCGGCCAACAAGTAGGTCGCGGTGGCGTGTGGGCGACATCGGCGTCTGATGGCGGACGCGGTGGGGCCGCGGGAGAAGAGGAGTGTTGGTATGACGTTGGCCGCTCTCCCTATCCTCTGCGAACGAAAATTGGCAGGCGGCGGGGCCAATAACCTGACCCGTCGCACCAACGGTGCCCAGACACGGGATCGTCTGGCGCTTATGTGCTGGTGTGGTCCCTGGGGTGGTCACGGCGTGCTATGTGTTCTGGTGCGCCGGTGATGGGGAGTACTCCCCCAGAGGAGGGTCCGGTGACGGACAGCCGCGGCGGGTTCACGGATGAGTGCTAACGCGTGCCTGTGTTCCCGCCGTAAGCGGCAGAGGAGGACACCGTGGACTTTTAGTGGGTTATAGTTCCACATAACTGCACTATCTCGAGAGTGGTAGTGCAGAATGCATGAGCATTTCTCAACATTAAAAAAAAAAAGAAAAGGGTTTTGCTAGTGCTGCAGATACCGGCAGCGGGATGGGACGCGGGGCTGCGGCGAACGCCGACGGGGTGCGGAGAACGCATGACGGGTGAAAGCTTGTGTAGCTACTTCGCCTCAAACGTTGGCACGTCGTCGTCCGGGTCGGTCTCATTGAACAGCGTGATAATATCTTGCAGGCTTCTCGGCTTATCTTTAGCTTGGAATTATATTATTCTAAAGTGTACTGTCTATTTATTACATATTTTTAACACTGTTGCAGTTACCAAATCCTTCCATGATGACTCCTATACGGCTTGCAAATGAAAGGAAGCAAAATATGTCTACTTATTCTCGCATTCGGCCTAAGCCACCTCACCTTCCGATGGCCATTGCTAATTGTAGCTTCAATGGCTTTGCCTCTAGCCCGGGCTTTGGCTCTAGCCCGGGCTTTGGCTCGAGCCCGGGCTTTGGAGCCAATCTTTACAACACTGTTGCTGATAATATTAATTTATCTATAGAAAGTTTAACACAGGTAAATATAGTTTTTAATCAAATTTATTCTGATTTCACGGTCCCATGAGTCAAATAATTATTGTGCTGTTTTATTAAATATTGTGTATAATAAATTGTGGGAATTGTAGTTGAGTGTACTACAATTCCCACAATTTGTTATACACAGAATTGTTAATAATAATTTTGTTAAAAAATAAATTTCCGAATAGTCTAGCCTTTGTCCCTTGTGCCTCTGTGATACTGTCTAGAAATACAAAAAAAACTTATCCTATTTTGTGAGTTACATTTCTGAGTAATACTAGAATTACCAATCTCATTTAAAAGGGTTAGTCATTGTAAACCATTATTTTAATAATACATCATATTCCTTTTGTTTTTTGTTTACAGGGATTAGATATGGCAGCAGTTTCTTCTACATCTCATAATTTTCAAGATGATGATGTTGTATGTACTCCAGATTTCCCCCTGGAACCTTTATGCGAGGTAAATAAAGGTTTTTTTGTCAACTTCATAAACAGCTGAAGTAATTAACCTTTAAAATTTACATTTGATTATTATTTACAGGTTACTGAAGACAATGATGATGATGTGCAATGCATCACACCAGGTCCAGTGGCACCCCCTAAGATTACTAATCCTCCTCCCTTAGTACCTCGGTCTACAAATACTTCAGCTGCTGAAATAACATCTGACAATATCGTTCAAATGACAGATAATGATGTAACCGTAAATGCATCTACTGGAGGATTGAAATTTCGAGTGGATCCGCAGACCTTATCATCTAATAAAATGTATCGCCTACCTGATGGACGCATATTTGCTATCAATGCTAATCCAAGTATGCCTGGCGGATATTCTGCTACTATTGTAGCAGTCACAGAACCCACTACTAAAGCAGCACCTAGAGGCGCAACATATGCAGCTAAACTTAGCGCAGTTTCGTCTGCCTTACCCATTGCTACTCCTAAAGCAAATCGGAATATGCCTCGCATTTTGAAACGAAGTACGCCAAAGTCTAATAAGACAACAAAATCATCTGAAACTCCATCATCTAGGGATTGTGATTTAAATGTGCCTGTGGAGTGGTATAGATACAATTTAATTGATGCGGTTGACGCTTTGGAATATGCTCTCTCGCGGCTTCATAAACTGAAAAAAGAAGCTACTACTGTATACTTGCGTACACGAACCGTTCATGAAATGCGAAACCTTCATCGAACATTGGAGCGATTATTGAATACGTCAGCTAGTAGATTTGGTGAAATCCGCGAAAATCTCAATAAAGGACTTAAACAATATGTATTACGAAAATCAGGAGGTGACAATAGTGAAGATGATGACGATGTAGAAATATTGCCAGACATGGAGGATAATGATGATCCAATATTTATAGACGAAAATTCAGTGGAATCAAATATGAATGGTAGTGAAAACCAAGAAGTAGATTTAACAGGCGCTGGTAGTGAGTTCAATGATAGTGGAGAAAATAATAAAGATAACAACTTTTCCAAAAGTGACATTGATCCACAAAATGTTTCTGTGAATGTCAATGAAATCAGTGAACATGGTGATGCACTAGCAGTTATAAGTCACAATAATACTTTAGTGGATGCTACGGTAAATGAAATTACTGTTCAAACCAGTGAAAACGGGGATAAACCTGACAGTGATAATGTTAAAGACAAAGAAACGGAGAGCAAGGAAAATGAAAATATAACTGAAGGTAATAATATTATTGAAAACGAAACTGATAATAATGGTGAAGAGAATAAAACTGAGATCAACAATGAAGAAATAGAACCAGACAACAATATTGATAAACAAGGAACTGACAACAATGATACCGAAACTGAATCTGAGGAGCAAGTTAAGGAAAAAGAAAACATGACTATGGAAGTAGACACTGACCCAAATGAATCTGACTCCAATAAACAGACAATTGGAACAGATGATGTTGACAATGCGACCGTGACGCCCCCTTGCAATGATTTAGCACGCAATGAAACAGCTGAGGAGGTTAACGGAGTAATGGTAGAAACCGTGAAAAGTCCAGGAAAACTAGTTAAAATCGCAGTAGATGAAGACAGTATGAATCATAAAGATTTAACTGATAAGGCTGATAGTCAAGATAGTGATGATAAATCGCAAGATGCTGAAATGAGTGAAGAGATGATTGAAACTTTGTTGAAAGATGATAATGTAGGGGATGAATCAGCATCCAATTTAAAAACTACGGATGCGTCAGAGATACTACAAGAAACCTAAATAGTAAACATTTTGTATCGTATTTTAGTTAAGATAAATATATACTAAAAACACAGATAAGATAGATAAGTGCATATAAAACTTGTCAAGATATTAATATTATAAAACTTGCTTCTCAAGCAATCGAAACAATTTATGATCTTACTATAAAAATGCGTATTTGCTTCGATCAATAATAGCAGAAGATTACGAATTAGAAACAAAACATCGCCCAAGTCGCCGCGATTGCACATAACTGGATTATTCTACCTTAACTTTCAAACAAAGTTTACTATCGTTTGAAATATTTTATTACTTAGATTGAAAAGTAAACGTATTTTTAAAATAAGAACAAATATGTTTATGGAAAAATAAAACATAATTTCTAAGCATTAAGGTTGAAAAAACTATGTTGCAAAATACGACCACAACATTATTTGTGGTCTTATTTTTCTGGCCGTTTTTATGCGCTCATGGGAAATCTAGTACTATTGTTGGCCGAAGTTTATTAAGCAACTCATTAAAAGGACATCATAAGTTTAACGTTTCTGCTTTGTCACCGATTGATGTTCCATTGTTTGTTAACTAGTTGGTCAAACTCCACATTCGAGTGCCCAACATCGCAAATATACTTGCCGATTCGTATGTATTAAGACTAAGTTGCTAAGGCAAATACGAATAGTTGATACCGGATGCGAGACAGATCAGTTTAATTCGCCGTCTAAACTCGTTCATTCAATTTCTTACCATTTACATGGTGGCAACTAAGAACGCCTTCTCGAGAGCGTTATTTGAACAGAATTATTTTCAAACGAGAGTTAATTTCATAACTAGCTGTGGTTCTCGGGTCTCGGGACGGAAAAAATTATGTGGACGTAAGTTACAACTTCATTCATCTGACGACGTAAGTTACAACTTCATTCAACTGCATGCTGTACATTGACCTCTCCCAGCTTCGCCACACCGACCGGTCCTGTGCTTTTCGCATCCAGCGGAATCCTACGGCTTTGACAAGGTCACCTTGTGGGAAGCTTTCCAGCGGCTATGTCGGTCTTGGTTCTCCTGCGTATCTCTTCTTTTCTGATTCGATCATGCAGGGCAACTCCAAGCATTGCTCTCTCCATTGCTCTTTGGGTGCCTTTCAGCCTTCTAATTAGACCCATTGTGAGTGACCATGTTTCAATGCCATAAGTAATCACCTTCTTCGTCAAACCTTATTAACTGTTACTAATGCAACAAGTATGAAATTAGTAAATTATTAATGTAATATTTATGTCCGACTGTATAGCTATGCGTTTGCGAATTTGTCTGAACATCGGTCCATCGACAGTCATGATCACTGCACTATTGTGTCTTGCTTGCCTAGCTTGCTGACTTTGCACGCTATAAATATGTCACCCTGCACCTCTCGGAGTGTTTCAATTTTTAAAATAATTGCGCGTCTTTAAATTCATGGTCTAATAAATTTTGTTCGGTGCTTACTTAAAACTATTGGATGTATGAGATCGAATTAAACTAAACAAATCGACATGTTTTTTATTGTTTGAAGTATATTCCGGGTCAACATTAAAGATTCCTTGGTTTTATCTCGAAAAAGAATTCTAGATTTTCTTTTGCTGACGTGGTCAAACCAGGTTGTCTTATTGAACCACTTTGTGCAAAACCGGCACAGAACAAGCAAGCGGAGTGCGGTTTTCTCTGTAAATCAAATATCAACATTGAGCCAGTTTAAATAAAGTGGAAAGGATTGTTAACGTTGTATGGCGGCCACAGCTAGTTGAAAATAAGTGTCCTTTGAGTGAATTGCTTTCTTCAATTTGAAGTAGGTACTCTGAAAAAAAATTCTGCAAAGAAAATGCTCTAGCATTTTGCTACGTTGCGCGCTGGTCATAAGTCGTTCCATTCAACAACATTCAATGATTGGAAAAACTTAGGCGATACGTACTAATAGTGTTTGTAACCAACTCAGGCGGTAGTTACAATAACTTCCAATATAGAAAATATTTTTATACTTATTGAATACTTTTTGTCAATGTACATAATTCGATGCATATTTTGGTTATTATCACTAGTTCAGCCGTATTGATTTATAATAATTTCCAAATTCATCATTGCCTAATTGTATTAGATATTAGCGAACTTTATGTTTTATAGAATAATAGACGAATACAAATTATATAATTATCAACATTGAAAACCACTATTTACTGCCATTGATACGGATGTAGAGGTAGCCTGTAATGCATTTTATTCAATATCCATTAGTTTGTCACTTAGTTTAGGTAAGTACAGATACAATAAAAGTATAAATACTATTAATTGCCCATGAGTAGGTAATTGGTGTTATTACATCATAAAGTACATTTTTTTTGTATCTCATCTGAAAACTGATTTTTAACATACAGGACTTTATGCAAGTAATGTCTGATAAAATAGATAATATACAACATTATTTTTAGTATATACGAAACCCGAAACACGTGTCTAGTATTTTTATGTAAAGAATCTATGTACAAAATTTCAAAACTGTATCATGAAAAATCACAAAGTTATAAGCTTGTTAAGTTACCTGTTTGTCCGTCCGTAACCGTTCGGCGCGGAAATTGGATAACCTACTTAGTGTCGCTCGGTGTCCAACTTTTAACCTTTTTTAAATATTTTTGGGACAAAATATAACATGGGGTAAAAATTATTGGAATCGATTCAGTTACTTATTCTGAACAAACTATATTCAGGTTTCGCATATACTAAAAATAACGTTGTATATGGCACAAATCTCAAGGACATTAATTCTTCTATGGTAGTAAAGTAAGTATGTTGAATTTAATACAATTAAATTATTAAAAATTATAATTGAATATTTTCTATAGTTCGTAACTGAACTGAATTTATATGAGAACATTCCTGTTTCCCTCTCAGGCATTGCAATATGAACGCACCAACAAGCTACCTAACACCCCGTGGTGCCTCGATTTAAGTGCCCCATTCATAGAAAAAAAAAATGGGGTTTATATAAAAACGAAAATTGAAGTTCAGTGACCTTCAAACGCCAAAAATATATGGTTAAACAGTCGCAAATCACTACTTAAATTTAAGCAACGTTTATGAATAAAGGTGTATAAGAACAATAAAATAATGATTAAGAGCTGGCACATATCTGTCGGGGCGCAGTGCAGCTCTGTGGTCACTGCCAAACAAATCGACTTTATTATTTTAAAAAATCATAAAAAAGTAGTAAGTTAGTTTTTAGAATCTAATGGAAGTTAATTTAGTATATTACTAGCGACCCGCCCCAGCTTCGCACGAGTGCAATTTTTTTTTTTTTCAAAATTTACTTTACAAAGCTTGTCCTGACTTGGCGTAATTAATTCTTTGATCCTTTAGCTATCCAATGGTGTAATTGAATTTAGGATGAAGATGATAGATATGAAGCTGCAACACCAAACTGTATTCCCCGATTTTGTTATAATTGTTTTTTTTGATTTGCCTCTTACTATGGAAGCAACTTTAAAGACGTATTCACGTCAAAAAGAATTATCCAATTTGGTGCAGTCATTCGGAAGTTATGCGCGTACAGACATTTTGGCGACTTTGTTTTATACTATGTAAGGATTTTCCAACTGTATTTAAACTAACTCGAAGTTGATATTTGTTTGGCAGTGATAACGGAGCTACGCAGCGCCTAGCCATAGCATACAATGGAGTTTTATAAACCGTTTGTTACCTACTACGAACACCTTCGTATTTTCGTTAATTTAGATATACTTCAGCCGAAAGCCGAATAATATACTTGAGTTTGAAATAGGAACCATTGGTTATTTAATTCTAAAAACTGATAGGTCATTCAATTATAATTTTGACAAGTATCTAGATTTTTGATGAATAGTTTTGTTTCTAAGTTACGTACAATATATGACTTGATCGCAAAGCTTAAGAATGTAACAATTTATTTTCAATGTAATATTCCAAACAAGATTCAACAATCGTTAGTTTTTATTTATTGAGAAATTTTAATAAATTAATAGCCGCATGCTATGGCTATTTGATTTTTCTTACTAAGATTTATCCTACTATTATTATAAATGAAAGTCCGTATGTTTTGTAATGACCACCATGACCTTTGACCGCGCTTACACGCATGGACCAGAATTTTTCTGTATCTCTGTTTCTTGCTCTGAAGCTTCCGCACTCATCCTCATTAAAACGCGCGGACGGAAGGACTTCTCACTCAAGCTAGTCAATGACGATGACGCCTCTAAGTGATAGAAAGAGATAGAGATACAGAAAAATGCTGATGCCATGCCTTATTACAATTATCTTTATTTGATTATTTGATGGCGTTTGGCGTCGAAAGTTAAATCTTGTTTGGTTATATTAAAAAAGTATTTACTTAAACTACTTATGCAACGTTATTTTTAGTATATGCGAAACCTGAATATAGTTTGTTCAGAATATGTAACCCGCGGCGAACGGTTAGGTATCTAGTTACTATTAATGAGCGCAAGACGGCGCGGCGCGAGCGGCGCGGGTGAGCATGTAATATAATATAACTTTGTTTTGTTTGTAATAATAACTTTGTGATTTTTCAACTCCGTCAGAATGAACGGTCACTAGGCGTATTTAACGTTGAATTTATGCTCAAGAATTGCTTCCCTATTGCTTCTATTTTCTTCCTATTCTCAAACAATAGCTTCCATCGTATTCTAGAAGAAAAAAAAAATATTTTAAGGGTGACCGTTCAATCTGATGTCAGGACGGCCGGTCACCGCGTTGCAGTGTCCCTGATAAATAGAAATATTGAAATTCACGGTGGCCATTAATTACTTCCCGTTTGCTTCTCTCAATGTTTTACAACGATTATACTGTAACTATCACGGCAATGAAG
Source organism: Oligia latruncula (assembly GCA_948474745.1). Classification (NCBI taxonomy): domain Eukaryota; kingdom Metazoa; phylum Arthropoda; class Insecta; order Lepidoptera; family Noctuidae; genus Oligia; species Oligia latruncula. The sequence continues at coordinate 11,122,228 of OX419688.1, forward strand.
ATATCGACAAATGTTGTTTATCAATATTTTATATCCGTGACTACCGCCGGACCACCAACGCCAATCGCTTTCATATTTGGTAAATAATTAATACTCAATTGGTACTAATTAGTACTCGAACAACAAAATATACCTTAGTAGTTTTCGAAAAAAACGACTTTGAAGGTGGTCTTTGGTGGTTCGGTTTTTTTTTACGAAATTAATCACAAATATAAGGGTAGGTACTAATATCTGTACACTTAGAATAGCTGTAGCATGCCTCCTTTTTCGGCGCTCATGCTAGTCCTGCTGAAGAGAGCGTGACTAGCGTGACTTTGAAGTTGCGTGGTAGTCACGCAACTACAAAGTCGATTTTTTCGAAAACCAATTTTGTTGTTCGAGTACTAATTAGTACCAATTATTTACCAAATATGAAAGTGATTGGCGTTGGTGGTCCGGTAGTAACGGACATAAAATATTGATAAACAACACTTTTGTCGATATCTTTATTACCGTGATATACAGTATAATCGTTGTAAAACATTGAGAGGAGCAAACGGGAAGTAATTAATGGCCAACGTGAATTTCAATATTTCTATTTATCAGGGACACTACGACGCGGTGACCGGCCGTCCTGACATCGGAATGAACGGTCACCCTTAAAATGTTTTTTTTCTTCTAGAATACGATGGAAGCAATTGTTTGAGAATAAGAAGCAATAGGAAAGCAATTCTTGAGCATAAATTGAACGTTAAATACGCCTAGTGACCGTTCATTCTGACGGAGATAATTTTTCATGATACAGTTTTGAAATTTTGTACATAGATTCTTTACATAAAAATACTGGACACGTGTTTCGGGTTTCGCATAAACTAAAAATAATTTTGTAGATTTTTGTTTGGCTGGCTCCTATATTTTTTCATTAGTCTACTATGTGATGTCTGACACGGTGATACTATAGCTTAACATATTTCTTTTAAGCAGTAGAATTAAGGCAATTTATAATTTAGTTTTTTAACTATAATATAGGATATTTCGAATATGAAATATAGTTTCTAAATTCCTCGCTTACATTAATTTGTATTTTTGAAAAAACGAAAGGTAATGTAAATATAAATCTGATTTAAGCTAATGTATCAATCGATGTAACCCATTTAGGTATACAAACGGTTTTTTTTTTGGTTTTTTTCTAATGTTATGTTATTGTGATAGTCGATATGCCCTCAGTTCCGACCTGTCGGTAACTTGTAAAATGTTAAAAACAAGAAATACAAAGCTGTTGTATTTCAGTATTAAGTATTTTTATTATTTGTCCATATAAATAGTACTTTTGTTTCCATGTCTTTTAAAAACAATCGAAATCCTAGGGTAGTAGAAAAGAAATAAATAAGTAAGCGCAGCTTTATCTAAAAGAAAGGCTCTTTATAACATACTTTTTATAGACCTTCATAATTCGTTGCATCTATGTTATTTTTACAAACACTAAAATGTACAACAAAGTTTCATTTTAATGGGGAAATTAAATAAGAACATTAAGGCAGTGACTTCATTTTATTAATAAAAAAACTTATCTCATTATTATACAAAAGGTACGAATGCAAATAGGATCTGTTTTGGTAATACATAATTTTATAAATAAGTTACGACTGCAATATCGGAAATGAATGATTATACAAAAACACTCATAGAATATCACAATTCTGCACTTGTTTAAATGACTACTTACGGTCCACTAAATAATAAATGTAGGTTTACGGAGCTTTAATCGCTCTCGTTTTCCTTAAAAGTGAAGCAGACCTTTAATTTCTATGTGAACATTTGATTTCATCAGTAAAAAAATACAGTTCAATACACATTACAACCATTCAATGTATTGGTAAAACTGTATTAATAGCGGATAGTTTAAACAAAAGATTTCAGATTCTAAGCACAGTTAAAATTCTGAAATGTATCTAGCTATGGTGAGTTAATTACACGCTACGCATGAATTATGCAGCTAGATTATTGTTCGATTAATGACTTCAACCATTTGGTCTAAGGATCCACCATCACTTATACTTTTAGGTGAACAATAATGACTGTGACTGGTCGACGCCGATCTACAGCAATCTAGATGCACCTTTACATAATCGTGGCTCAACTTGTGCTCTATCTAGTGACAGGTTGCTAGTCCATACACAACAAGCACCATACTATCTCTGCTAGTTCTCCCGCTGTTGGCTTTTAAAGCTTGTGGGACGATTAAGAGCTGATTCATACGTACATTACACACCTACTTTTTTATTATGACAGACACACTTACATTATTTAAAAATATTATGCTAGGCACAGGAATTATTTAAAAACACTTATAAAACAAAAAAAATGACAATTTGCATTGATAGTTACGGTTTAGGTGTAGGTACCTCACTTAAAAAGTAAAGATCGTTCTCATTGTGTTGTCACTCAGACAAACTGCATGATTTGTGACTTGATACTTGTACCCAAAAGCAAATGCTGTAGGTACCCCACCCCTGATTTGTTTAGGTGTTATTTTTACAATTAAATCATGGTCCTTAGTAACGGAACTGGCCCTTCCTGGAACTTTCCTGGTGGTAGACACGCATAGGCGAGTAGTTTCCGTTCGATGCTCCGTTCGTATTTAAACCTGAAATTCAAACAAACGTTAAATTATGTTGAATTAACATAAGTACGCTTCTACAAGTGGTTCGTGAAGTTTCACGAGAAAAGTCCGAACGTTGCACTAGTAAGTGCAACGTTCGGACTTTTCTGCTAGATACGCTTGTTAGGTTAGGTCACAGGTTTGATGTACAAATGGTAGGTAGGTACAACTTTATGATAGCCATAGAAATGTTTCTTAGCGGTCGATTAGAAGGTGAAATGAGGGTTTTAAAATAATTGTCCAGGAACCCACGAACCAATGATTTTCATTACCTATTGCCGCGCAGTGGGTGTTTTGACAGTCAACATTATTTTTGTGCTAGTGCTGGTAAATGTTACTTCATACCTTTAGTGTTAAGCTGTCCATCAATAGAGCAAGCTTCAAGAAATAAATAAATAGAAAATGTTAGCATACAAACCAAAAGTAAATAAGTACAGATGTTTATTTTTTTATGAAAACGATACGTAGCCTGTTGAAATTTGCCATAACGAGCAGCGCCACTTTATTGTTCACTCTAGTGTGGTTCACACTTGCAAAAATCACCACTTACAAATATTTTCTGGCGTGCTTACCTTGAAGGAGATGATGAGGTGGTGATACAGCCGGAGAAGCACATCTGGGTGCCAGCAGCAGGTGGTAAAGTGCGAGGTACACTGCGGCTGACAGGAGTGCCACAACACCGAGTGCTCGGTACACGCCGCGGGCTGCCTCCAGTGGCTGCTCTAGCGAGACCATGCCACCAATTATGGCGCCTATGCATCGACCTGCCAGATATCATGGATTAAAAATTGCCAGGAAAACGATAAACTGGTTTGGTCTAAACCTAAAGTTAACAGCTAGCATTAAATTCGCCTTTGTACCTTTTTGTGTGCGATAAGATTATTAAATAAATAAACAGCTAACAAATACTTTTAGGCAGCGTTCTAACTAAAAGCGATCATCGCGCTACCTCCTTTATGAATAGGTGAAGCGATTGTCGCGCGAATACGCGTTCGTCAATAGTTATGTCACTTTTATTGGTTCGGTGAACCTGAACGAGTTGTCCCGCCAACAGAGGGCGCTTTCGTTGCGTGATCATTGTGATCAATCACGTCGCGTTTGTAGGTAGGTACGTTCGTGTCGATAGCGGTACCTACTCGCGCGGCGATCGCTTCTGGTTAGGACGCTGGGTAACATGTCAAAAAATCATAATTTAAACCTAGGCGACAAACTTTTAACTTCATCATCGTCCACAGCCCGACTTCACTCACTACAGGCATCTATCTGTGTCAATTTCCACGTTCCTCATCCAGTTCGACCCGCGATGGTAACAGTCGTCTGCCCATCTCGCAGCTCAGCTGGACCCACCTACTTCCACTTCATGGGCGCCACTCGGTCACTATATAAAAATTAAAAAAACTAAGCTGGGACTTACCGATGCAGAAATGGGCAATAACGGGCAGAGCTTGGCCGGTAGCTGTGTACTTTCGCGGCACCAAGTGTCGGAAGTACAATACTGCCGTCACCCACACTAAGCTTAGCGTGAACACTTCCAAAATCTCGCACGCTACCACCCATGAGTAGTCAGTGCTGTACGCCAAACCTGAAAGATGAAGTAGGTAAGTTAGGTAGGTACTAATTTTTTTTTTTGGTGGGAAATCTTCAAATGTATCCTCGCGGAAGCGAGTGTCAGACTCTTACTAAAACCCACTCGTGTTCCTTAGCCCTTTAAGTTCCGGGCCAGCGGTACCCTTTCGGACAATCCCGCTGACCCGGCAGGCTTCGGCCCTAACGGGCCCCTTCAGATGATGCTGACAACTCTTTGAGGCGCGCGTGGAACACGTACGCGCCGTCCGGCACGGGCCTGGGGTCCTGATCGGACGGTGAGCTACCCATTGCTCTCCGTCCGCAGGCCCGCGCCTACGGTGGCCGGGAGTCGTCCCGTGGCTCCCGACACCCGAAACGTCTCCCGCGGCGGCTGGGACGGGAGGCTCTCTCCCTCATCCGTCCCGCCACCTGACCGCATGACTGCTTCGCAGAAGGAGGTGACTGCCTCCCACTCCCTCTCGCCCCGGACCATGGCTTGCACCAGGGCCGGACGCGAGAGGTCGCCGCCGCTGCCGATCGCCTCTACGAGGACGCGGCGGTGCTCCGCCCAAACGAGGCAGACCTCCAGCGTGTGCTTCACCGTGTCCTCTGGGCGATCCTGGCAATGGTGCCACCCGGGCGTATCCTCCCTGATGATATGCAGGAACCTCCCGAAACATCCCGTGTCCGGTGAGGACCTGCGTCAGGCGGTAGGTGAGGGCGCCGTGCCGCCTCTCTAGCCACTCCTCAAAGAGGGTCTTATCGCCACTGTCGTGGCGTGCCCTGCGCTGGGTTGCAACAGTCGCTCTTTCCATGCCGCCAGCATGAGATCGCGCCGGAGGTCCTTCCGCTCCGCCGCAATTTGCCGCGGAAGCGGAGTTTCCCCCCGGCGTAGTGCCTCCGCGCGCCACTCATACAGGCGCGCGAGGACTGTCGCCTCCAGATCCCATGGCGGCATCGGCAGTCCAGCAAGGAGGCTTGCCGCCTCGCCCAAGATCGTGCGGTAGCCCCGGATAAGCCTTACGGCTACCACCTTCTGGAGCGCGTTCAAGTAGTGGGCGGCTCGCCGCCGCAGTGAACGCGCCCACACCGGGTCCCCGTATAGGGCCATGCATGGACCACACAACCCCCGCTTATAGCCTCCGGAAGGAGGCCTTTGGCCCCCTCAGGTTATTTGTTCCACCGGCTGTCGAGGACAAGACCCAGGTATTTCATCGTTGTCTCGACGCCGATGTGAACCCCTGCTACCGTTAGTTGGGATCCCGATAGTGGCGTGTTCCGGGGCCCATGAAACGACATGGCCTCGAATTTGTGCAATGCCACCTCGAGACCTAACTCTCTCTACTCTCCACGACTATCGCAACCCTGCGTGTCATCGCGTCGGCCGCCGCATGATGCGACCTCCCCTGCGCCAGGACCAGCGTGTCGTCAGCGTAGCAAACCACGCTGACGCCATCAGGAAGGTCGGGCCGCAGCACCCAGTCGTAACCGATGTCCCACAGGAACGGCCCCAGAACCGATCCCTGCGGGACACCGCAAGACATCTCTCGCTGGTTCCACTCCCCGTCGCGACCGGGGTAGATGACGGCTCCGTCCGTCAAATACGCCTCGACTATTCGACGGAGGTAGGTCGGCACCCGGTGATACCGGAGTGCCTCCACAATGCAGCCCCAGGGGGTGTTGAACGCGTTGGCGATGTCGAGTGACACCGCCACGACGACCCCACCCCGGGACACCGTGTCCCCCGTCGTGAGGGCTCTCACGCGCATGATGGCGTCCACCGTCGAGCGCCCCTTGTGTAAGAATGGAGGGCCTAATTCTTTTGTTCGGGTTTCGTACCCAAAGGGTGCCTTTACGCCTACGCCCCGTCTGTCTTTCTGTCATAGGACTATAGTACCGTAATAGGTAGCGGACTAAAATTTTTACATAATACTTAATAGAAACTATATTTAGGGCTGCTATCCTGGTAAGTAATAGAAAGAAGATAAACAGTTTTAATGGTGCGAAACCCCTAAGTACCTACACAATTGGCCTGTATAAATAAAATTAATGACATTAATTACCTTCCAAAAACCGGTAGGTAGTTTTTTTTGGAAGATATAATTATTGACTAAGTACATAAATCACAGAAAAATAAATAAGTAGATAAAGTACTGTATGGTTTCATCGCCGTACATTTTTCTGCTAACTCTGTAACCTACTTTAGACCAACGATGCGCGTCATAATTTAGCATAATAAAATGACATGACTAACGAATTAAAATATAGTTATAGTATAGTTAACTTATAAGTGCAGGGTAGCTCAAGAACAGAGAAATAATCTCTTTCCACTCAGTACCTACTGTTAAATTAAATAAACTTTACATACGGTAGGTACTAGCTGTATCTCAGTGAAACGTGTTTCTCTAGTAGGTACTAACTGAACTTACCAACATTCACGACAAATCGGTGTAAACGGAGTTAACTACTACAACCCAGTACAAGTACCTATTGTACTTGTATTGTACCAATAAATATTTATGTAGGTAGGTAAATAGGTAAGTAAACGTATTTACTTTACATACTTAATCACTAAATCACACTATATCTCAATAGAATCAACGTAAACATACCAGTATATCGAATGCCGTAGAAGGTGAAGGCCATGATGAAGACGTTGGAATGTCCGATGTAGTCTACGAGGGCTTCTGCCCACCACAACGCAGGCACGGCAGGCAGGGCTCCAGCCGTTAGCGTCAGACCCATTTCTGACACAGTGCCGTTCAGCTCCAGTACCGTCCTGGAATAGAATGGCCAGAATAGGACGGTTAATGATAGGAATAATGTTATCGCAAAGTTACAAACATAACAGGGTGGCAGGGACATTTTGACCGCGTCGCGGTTGGTTGCACTTTTATTTGAAGCAGCAGATTTTTTTTTGATAACGGACGGTTATTATAACTACCCTACCGTGGCCGCGTGGTCTAGAATCATCTGCTGAATTAAACAGTTTACAGTTTGCGCGTCGATGAACCTGCCACCCTGTATAAGGACTAATTGGATTGATGGATTGGGGTAAATATAGGTAGGCACTAGGCAGCCTGTTGCTACATAAGTAACAGACAGACAACGTTGACAGTGACCGTGATTCGTGAACTACTTCTTAGATACTATCTACCTATTATTTACAGAACACACAAATATCATTAGTCAGGCCCGGATTGGCCATACGGGCAAATCGGGGCAATGCCCGATGGGCCAGATGCCTGATGGGCCGGTATGGCCGATTGCCGATTGACATTCTTTTGCTATTTAAAAAAACGCGTTCGATCGATTAAGTCAATTCGAGGACCAAGTTCAATTTACGTTATTGACGATAACGTACAATGTGAGAACCGAGAAGAATATGTTTTCTGTAGTGGATTCAGTTTTAAAGTCTTCTAATAGGGTCGGTTAGGTTTTCTTCCTGGTATTTCCAAAGAAACTCCAGAACACCATGTACTGAGTTTAGTATAGGGAGATACTACTGAAGCTGTAATTCGAAGTGCTTCATTATTTAGCTTACTGACTGAGGTTGTTGTATTTCTTCGCGAATCTTACCAACAACGTGTGGATATCCTGGGAACAAACTAAAGAGGACGGAAATACTAAAAAGGCTCTCAACTATTGGAGAAACACGTTGGTGGTCTAAAGACAGCTTTGAAGTAATTTTTTGGTTAATTCTCAAACTTGGATTCAGCTTCTTAATGTAACGTTCATAATAACTTTCTGGCCCAAATCATAAGAAGTACTTTCTGTTCAAATACCAAACACGGTCAAAATATATTCAGTAAGGTGCAGTTTGGAGTTGGAGGGCCCCATACGGATACAAAATATAAATGTAGAGTGCAAAAAATTTTCGAGCTCGGTTCGCTCGCTCTAGCTGCCTACATTTTCTGTCTTTCTGCATGCACAAAGTACCTAATTCCTAATTAGGTATGTATGACTATTCGAAACAAAACCTTACTTACACAAGGCGGTTGTGCTATAATTTTCCGCTCGCTCCTGCATTGTATATTATTATCTGACTGTAAAACTTTTCTGCATAAGTCGACAAAGCAACTTCTAATTTTGTAAGAATGTTCAATAGAAAACTAACCAATAATCCCGAGACGGGTGCTAAAAATTTCCGAGCTTGCCGCGCTCTATTCGTAAATAGCATATTGAGGAGATAAAAACGCACCTCCCTGAAAAAAAATATCCTGCCAGGTGCGAGACCTATGGTGTAGGTAGAGTATAATTACGCATGTTATTCTTGTTTTTTTTTGCAAAATGTTCCCAGAATTTCCTACATTAACTCAGAAGACTGGGGGGCATTTTGTTTTGCCGCCCCGGGCCCCCGAGATGCTTAGTTAGCCATTGATTGGAGCTTGTCCCGACTGGACCTCGACTATTGACCCCCCCCCTGGCTCAAATAATAATAATAATAATAATAACCCCACCGCCGTATCTCTACGTTGACGTCGTGGTGGGGCTTGCGCGCTTTGAACTCTAGGCCTGTGCCGGAAGAGTTTACTTTGCCGGAACCGGTCTAATGTGAGGAGCCAGACCAAGAGGGATACAGAAACCCGCAGGGCCGCATGTGGCGAGCTGTTGGGCAGTAGCGACCCCACGGACCCTATCTCCCGGGAGAAGTCTTGTTCCTTACCTCTGGCTTGCCTTTATTGGCCGACTGGAGTGAACAATGACGAGGAACAGAGCTCCCACCTCATTCTTGCCTTTATTGGCCGGCTTGAGTGGAGATTCGCAAGAGCAAACGTGCTCGGAGGAAGGAAGTATTCCAGTAAGATGCTGGTAGGGATCTTGACCGTACTTCCGGGATTGTCCTGATAGCCGTGGAATACCTCTCCACTCCTCATAAGCACCTCAGGACGTGTTGCCCCCTTGTCGCTACGTCACTATGTGCTAGCGGCCGTTTTCGGGGGCCCATTATTGAGTGTGCAAGTCACCCCCTGCTATTTTATCTGTGTATATATAAAGCATTGATCAGGCAGGGGTCATAGTTTTACCATAGTTCCTGGAAACCGGTCCACTTTAGCCACCCAAACCAATAGTCCAACTTTTTATTTTTCCATATCCTGCAATAGTCCTACACCAACCGGGGGTTATCCTTGGGTGCACTTGCATAGTGCATACAGGGATAATCGTCGGTTGGTGCCGCATTTCTTTAAAATTTCGTAAGGGGCCTCTGCGAGTTGGCTTCGGCCCCTCGTACGCCTTCCAAAGGACCGGGACCGCATGGTCCCGAGTTATATAAAATAATAATAATAATTTTATTTCAAAAAGCCAAGTACAATGTGTCCATCTCAATCAAACATAAAAAGAAAAACAAAACAATGAAACAACGCTATGCATTATTTGAGACAGAGTGAACGTCTGTGTCTGTGCTAGTATAAACTGTGTTGTAGACACAGGCGCCTTCCTCTTACAGTTCATTGATAATTTGCTGCACTTGATAGGAATTTTGGTAGGCATAAAAACTTAGTTTATCATAAGTACTTAACACTTATTATTTCTATAATAATTCACGAATGGGTGTGTGTGGTGTGGGTGTATGTGTGTGGTGTGGGCGTATGTGTGTGGTGTTGGTGCATGTGTGTGGTGTGGGTGGGTGTGTGTGTGTGTGTGTGGGGGTGTGTGGGTGTGCGTGGGGGTGTGTGTGTGTTTAGTTTTGTGTTTCATATATGTCACAGTTTAGAATAAATAATAAAGGAGCAATTTAAATATTATGTTTTTAGATGCGCTAGTAGGATTTCCTTGCAAAGAGTTTTTCAGTCTCGTCGTACGTCAACTTTTGAAGAAAACCACCAACTACAGTTTTACATTTAAATTTAGGTAAAGAATAAACGTTGCAGGTTTCGTTTATAGTGTTATAAAGGTGGCTGCTAAGACACGGGAAGCTTCGCCTCGCCAGAGCAGTTTTGGAGGTGACAGGTGGGCAGACAGGATCTTTACGTCGTTTATTTTGCTCTAGTAACCTTGGGTCATAAGCCAATGACGAGTGTACACGTAAAGTTATGTTAAGTGCACAGAGCTGTCGAACAGTGAGTACAGATATGTCTATAAAGAGCTGGGTAGTCGGGTACCGATAAGGTTTGTGAAGCATGACTTTCAAGACAGCTCTTTGTGCCCTCTCAAGGCGAAGCAAATACGTTTTAAGTGTACCGCCCCAGACAGATATGCAATAGGTGAGAAGTGACTGAGCTAAGGCAAAATAAATAGTTTTTAACAGTCGGTCGTCAACTACTCTTCTTAGTTTCTTCATAGGGAACATTAGCTTACGAACTCGCGTAACTGTCACACTGATATGCTCTTTCCAACTCAATGTGTTATCAATATGTACCCCCAAATATTTAACACAAGAGCTTCTTCGTATGGTAGGGCAGCTGCAAGGGGTCAGTGAAGAGTGACAACTATGGGCTTTAACTTCTGGCATACTAGGCTGCGTAGCTGAGTTCGCTGAGAATGGGACATAGTGTGTTTTAGAGATATTTAGCGTGAGTAGATTCAATGAAAGCCAGTCCATCACTATGCCAAGAGCATTTTCAGCTGCGTGGTGAGCAGATTCCCATGTTTCTCCACTTATTATAAGCGCAGTGTCGTCTGCATATACGAGTATCTTGCAGTTTGGGATTGACAGCTGACACAGTCTGTTTACAAATAGAAGAAAGAGGGTGGGACCCAGCACGCTGCCCTGTGGTACGCCAAAGGTCAGCTTTACATCGTCACTGATATAATTGTCTACCTTAACTCGTTGATTACGGTTTGTGAGATAGTCACGGAAGAGGTTTAGAGTGATATCTCTTATTCCCAGGCTTTCTAAACAACTTATAAGGATGGGAGTAGAGACCGTGTCGAAAGCTTTGGCTAAATCAAGAAATATACCTATAGTTTTAGTCCTAGAATCAAGGTTCCTAACAATTTGGCTTGTCAGTTCAAGAACAGCATCCTCTGTTGATACGCCTCTCCTGAAACCGTATTGGTTTGGCGCTATTATGTTGTTGCATTCAAGATAGCTAAGCAATCTTTTGTTCAGAACCTTCTCCATAATTTTGGACAGTGTGGTGAGAACAGATATAGGCCTGTAGTTCTCGACACGGTCACCATCCCCTCCCTTAAATACTGGTGTGACTAATGCCTTTTTAAACGTGTCGGGGAAAATACCCTTTAAGATACATAAATTACAGATATGCGTTATTGCCGGAACAAGTACATGTCTGGCAGACTTAATAACTGAGGCTGGTATTCCATCATGACCTACTGCACAATTATGTTTTAAATCTATAATTATATTTTCTATTTCCGAGAAATCCGTTTCAAGTAATACGAATGAGTTACCTTGAGGATTTATTAAGCTGTCAAACTCAAAGTTTGGGCGACTTACACGCTGACCCCGCGCAACCTGGCCAGCAAGATCCGCTCCAACGTTTGCAAAATACTTATTTATAGTATTGACAGAGGAGTTTGGATCGCTGCACATATTAAGGAGTTCTCCTGACTTACTTATGGGTGAGGTGTTCTTGTAGCTGATAGTTTTTATGATGTCCCAAGTTGCTTTGGGGTTACCATTGGCTTTTAGAAGTTCTTTTTGGTCAAAATTGCATTTAATAGTCTTCAGTAAATTGTTACAGTAATTGCGGTATCTCGTATATATTAGATTAGCAGTAAGGTCTTTAGGATTTTGCATTGCTTTTTTATGGAGTTGGTCCCGATTTCGCACGCACCTCAGGAGGCCAGTGGTCATCCATGGTTTAATGGTCTGCTTCCTGTGTGGGACTTTTTTTAGCGTACTGTGTTGATTTATCGCGTCTGCTATAATGGAGATGAGTTGTTCCGCACTTTGATTGGGATCAGTGCTAGTTAAAACACTTGAGAAATCAGAGTTTTCTAAGCAGCTAGTAATACCCTCAAAGTTTAAATGCCGTATCATACTTTTAGGTTTTGTGGCTGTAAGAGGGTATCGTTCTGTGCAAAACAGGATAGGTGCATGGTCAGTAAAAAATGAGTCCAGTACCAAAGTTGTGGAGGGTCTATCTGTTTTTAAAAAGACATGATCTAGGCAGTTTTCAATGCGAGTGGGGAGAACGTGGGCAGGTAGGAGCCCATGAAAAGCCATTGTATTTAAATATTCTTCAGAGTTTGGGTCATTATTACCCGGTCTAATATTTATATTTAAATCTCCAATCACCACCACAGTTGTTATTGACGCCAGTGATTCTAGTGTATTGTTTAAGGAGTTAAGAAAATTTTCAATATTTCTCACTGAGGGTGAACGGTATATTGCAACAATAGCTGTATCTAGACCTAGCCTCAAAACAAGACAGTTAGCGTCCTGGAAAACCGGTTCAACCAACTTATGAGTCACATCAGAACTTACATAAACTACCACCCCATCATTCTGGTTGTTAAATGAAGATCTAGCCGAGGTAAAGCCAATTAATACGGGAATATCTGTTACTTTACTCAACCAGCACTCAGAGAGAATTACTATATCACACTTAACATCCATGGAATGTATTAATACATTGAGGCCATCAATGTTGCGATTTAGGCTTCGGATGTTAACATGCAGTATGTTCAAAGTTGGTTGGGTAGCGTCTATATGCTTCAAACACTGGTCCGGCAAACTCACATACGACCGTGAGATATTAAATGACTCTACAGAATCAATAAATTTATTCAAGTTGTCCTTATCGAATTTATAATTTTAAATATCAATGACCAGTTTATGTTCAATTCAAAGGCTGGATCCTACCTTGTTTGGACTAGCGTTCTCTGCTAACGTTATCATTCAGTAAAGTTGCTTGTGAAAGATCCTTTACAATCCTAATAAAATTTTCGAAAATCGCATGATATCCTCTGATAATTTAAATTCTTTCATGAATGTCCTTAAAAAAAAGATCACTTGATGAATTTAGGTAGCGACGACATAATTTGATAAAGTAGCCGAGAGCGTACCTAAGCTTCTTCAGAAGTTATTGACTAATTAATTTAAATTTTTGAAATTTTATCCATAATATGTATAGATTTAAAATAGGTAGGTATACATAATAAAAACAACGAATGTACAGTCAACAAAAAAGATAAGGATGCAGGATTGTCGGATATAGTTGAAGTTTAGTAAGAAACCGATGGATGTTGTCGACTGAAATTTAATTTGATAAATGAGCTGTTTGTTGTCTATTAATAAAATAGACAACATTCAAAATTTACATTCGTAGTTTTCCTTTCTCTAAAGAGGGTTCTATGTAGGGATGTGAAAAAAAAATCGATTATAGAAAAAATCGATTAATAATCGATTTTTTTTTCGAAAAAAATCGATTTTTATAATCGATTTTAATATTACAAAAAATCGATTAATAAAAAATCGATTTTTTATTCACTGTCGATTTTTTTCACCTAGAAGTTAGAACGGCCGCAACACAGCTTTATAGTCAGGAGCGTGAAGCCGCAAAGTACCGCGAAGTGTACCACTGACTAATAAATGAATGATGCTAAAGGGCGCTACACACGGCTAAGATACTTTAATATTTTATCTTTGTAATCCTTTTGTAATTCCCTTAAATATGAAATAAATATTATCTTCGTCGTGTGTAATGGTCCATTGAATTGTATGGTGAGCGATATTGTATCTTAAGGCGAAAGCGCCAGGTTAGCCCGCGAAATTCATGTTTTTTTACGTTTTTTGCAATTTGCTGGTCAGTATTAAGTTACACATTGATTAAAATATGATTCGCGGCCGTAACAAATATGTATTTACAGAATTATAATCATTAAAGTCATCAACACAACTCTCTAAGACCATGTAATTAATCCCCAAGAATGACTATTTCATGAAATCTTGACATTTGGGGATTACATGGTCTTAGAAAGTTGTGTTGATGACTTTAATTATTATAATTCTGTAAATACATATTTGTTACGACCGCGAATCATATTTTAATCAACGTACAACTTAATACTGACCAGCAAATTGCAAAAAACGAAAGAAAATTTGAATTTCGCGGGCCACCTTAGCGCTTCCCCCTTAAGGTGAATGGGTAGATGAGACCGCGAAATTCAAATTTTCTTAGGGTTTTTGCAATTTGCAGGTCAGTGTCAGGATGTATCTTGATTAAAATATGATTCACGACAATAACAGGTACATATTTATATAATAATAATCATTAGAATCATTTCTACCATTAACACTTTTTCATAAGAGATTGGTGGTTGGTGGTAGAAATCTAACGTAAACGTAATGTCTAATCTAATGTAATTTGAATTTCGCGCGAAAGGAGAAATTTAAAAAAATCCTTTTTTGTGTGAAATTATTAACTTGTTGTGTAATTAATGTTTATTATTAGTATTAATAAAACTGAGTGCTGTGATAGATAGTTATTATCGATATTTCAGGCGTTTAATTTAAACTATCAAAAAAAAAAGGAAAAAAATCGATTATTTTAATAAAATCGATTATTTTTATAAAAAAAATCGATTATTTTATAATCGATTTTATTACTAGGCAAAATAATCGATTATTTAATAATCGATTTTTTATGTATACTGTCACATCCCTAGTTCTATGTATATGAGTCTCTAATATGCCCGGGCCGGTTTCAGGTCCTAGTCCGGGCCAAATAATTACATCATAAAACAACTTTGGGACAGTCAGCTGGTTTCTATAGGTACCTACCTACTTTATACTCACCTAACCTAATCGTTGTTAAGACTTCAGACAGAGTTCAGTGGGAAGGAACAGGAGCACATTTAACAGATCATTCATACGGTCCATTTTAAACAGTAACTAGAGGCGAAAAAGAAAGGATTCATAATATGAATCCTTTCTTTTTCGCTATACTTATTATAGTATTTATAGTGTATAGCCGCTGGATTACCGGTTCGCCGCAGCATGCTGAATACCAAGCAGTATTAACTAAATACCTATTCTGTGTAAAAATATTTGTCCTCATCGGACAAAGTTAGTCCGTTGGCGTCACGATTACGATTGTCAGAAATTACTAGTAGTTTTCTTACCAAGGCAGGTAGGCATCGATGCCGCTCCACAGCGTCCCGAGCAGCGCAACCACGGCGAACACGGCGGCAGTCTCAGCGCCGTAACGTCGCACTGTGTTCATCGGCATCGCCAGAACACCTGTTGCGGTGTGCCACCACCATTCCGGTGTTGACAGGGGCATGTGGCTATAATTGGTTAAAATGTGTCAGTTTGGCTACGGGAGAAAATCTGAGATACCTAAGATCACGCCTGTATTCTCCAAAGGGGTTATGTATAAGTTCCATAATAAGTAACGGTTTATTATTGCAATAGGCAATAGTAAAACCATACACAAAATTTAACGGGCTGCTACTATGAGAAATCCATAAATGGCAAAACCTTGTCCGAACCCGTATCTTCTCGACATGGGGATAACACGAGCACTGGGTTATTCTGATAATAATTTGTAATCATATGATATGAAGTTGTAAATAGATGTTCGATTCAATTATGATGTATCTACCATTTGTATAAAACTATTGTGAATACAAAAGGTGTATTTATCAGTCTATATTGACCCCTACACAGGTAATGATAAGGCACATGGTTAAATCAGTGATTCGATCCTGATTGATTGCACGCACTGCGTAAATAAAACTTGTCGGCTATTTATTAGGTACATTAGAGATTTAACAATGTTTATGTAATTTAATTTCATTATGACTATGAACTGGTGTGAGTCATTGAAAAGATGCAATGAAGCAAATCATCACTTCCTACACATCGAAGGCATTTAGTGATTCATACATACCTAAGTACCTATAAAAGCACCTACCTCCTTACTTATTGACTATAAGCAGGCACGATACTAAACACATAGTTAGGTATCTTAAAATTTGCATTACCTACGTTTTACAGTCTAATTTTAACTGTCGTAAACTCTTGACATGGTAGTTTAGGTATACGAGTATAGTATGATATATTCATAGGAATGACTGAACTGACTGTGTTTACTTACCTATCGAATAGTAGAATAAGCGCTCCAATGACCATGAACACTGCATGGAGAATAAACGGAATAAGGTATGGAGTATCAGGCATTTGTTCTGCAGCCAGACCAGCGAGTGGGGGGAAGATAGCCAGACCAAGAGTGCCAAATGCTAACTGTCTGCCGACGTCTCCTCGTCCTAGAGACGTTTCTCTAGTCGCAATCACACAGGCCGTGCCGAGAAGAGCTAACCCTGCAGTTGGCCAGATGTCAGCTAGAATTCTGAAAGTTAAAAACAAAAATTAACAAATGCAGGATAACAAGGATTTGAGTTAAGTATAGGGAAACTCGTACAACCAATCTAGCTTGCATGTGCATCTATCTAGCTACAATAATATTTTCAGATTGGCGCCAGTTAACACTGATAGGTAGTAGGTACCTACCATGTTATGTTTTATTCCCAGAGGAAGTAAATAATTAAGTATTTAATTTAATATTGTCATTATTGACAGAGAATAGATAATAGCTATTAGTGAGTCGTTGATAGCTAGACCACGTGCCACAGCGGCGCGGCGCAGCGCCGGCGCAGCGCGGCTTTTACTAATGTATCTAGATATCTATCATCAATTTTTTTATTCATATTTCGTAAGGTCTCATAATAGATAATATTGTAGGACTACACGACCCAAAGACTATTTAACCATATTCTCTTTGACTTGACCTAAAGCGCGGTCACTGTCAGACTGCATAGAAATAAGAAAGAAAACAAATTTTTCATCGTGAATATCATTTTCATAGTTTTCAAGGTCGCTCGACCGATGCCTAGTTAACCCTGCATCTTACCATTTCAACTCGAGAATGGGTGAAATAGTAATTAAAGAAAACAATATTTAAAAAAATATCTTTATTCTTCGTAATTATCTCGGTATCCGTGGTAATTATAAATTATTTACCGAAAAACGACACCCATGAAAAAAAATTTAGTAATTTCGCACCCCCTATCTTGGATTTACATTTTGACCTCACTATAAGCTTTAGCACCCTCGAAAACGACACCCATGATGAAAAAAATAAACATTGTTAGCAGCCGCCATCCTTGTTTTACGAATAAATTCACGAATCACACGGGCCATTATTCGATAACGATTATACGTTTATAACAATAAATCACTTAACTTAGAGCTCCTACAAACAGGCGCGACACGCGATAAAATCGCGCGCGACAAAAAGGCACTGCAAGTCGCGCAACGAGCGGTGCCAATGTGTCGCGCGCGCGCGATTATATCCCGTGTCGCGCCTGTTTGTAGGAGAGCTTTGATAGGTACATTACCGCAGTTTTACAATGGATTGTAAAACTGCTGTTACCTACCTAAAAATAATGACTTATTAGAACATCTATTGCTACCATTCATGGGCGTAGCTAGGGGGGGCAAGTGTGGGCAATGCCTGCCCTAGAAAAATCAACAGTATCAACCTACCTACTTTACATGAAATATTTTTCATAATCAGCCTGTATAGCTCCCACTGCTGGGACACAGGCCTCTCCTCTCGGTGAGAGGGAGTGGGCCGTAATCTATTATACCACGCGGGCCCAGCTAGGCGGATTGGCAAATGTCACATGTCTTCGAATTTTTGGTTTTAGGACATGCCGGTTTTCTCACGATGTTTTCCTTCACCGTTTTGAGAGTAGTGGTGATGAAATAATTTACACAAAGTAAAGCGCCGGTCTGGGTTCGAACCTACGAACTACAACTCCTAAGTTGCGGCCGTTACCACTTGGCCACCACTGCTCTTCTAATTAATTGTAATTATATTATTGCATAGGTACCTAATTTGGAATTAAATGAGTATCTCATCAAATAATATTGAATGTTTTTCCTTACTTACTTACGTCAGTTTGACCTAAAAGCATAAGTACCTACTGACTAATTTTAGCGATAAAACTATTTAGCTGTACTGTAAAATTCACATTTAGTTATGAATCGAGGTTTGAAGAAAGTCATTATAATGACCTACCTTATAACTAAGTAAGTCCAGAACGTGTAACTCGGGTCTCCAATGATAAGTCGACATTCGGCGTCAGCTAACACGCCGTCGGGTTCGTCGTAAGGGTCGAGGACTTGACACCGCACCGCTGGCCTGCATTCCTCGTCATTTGTTACTTCTGCCAGACGATTCGGTGGAACCTGGCAGTTGGACGGTCCCGCTAAAATATAAAGTTTGCTTTGAAATAGCATGTAATTCAATACTTCATACTTTGATTGTGCTTTTCAGGCCTACTGGTGCACTTATCGACGACGAATTGGGGTCAACTCTAAACGCAAGGTAAGAAGGGATTATTAAGTCCACCAGCTATTACAAAGCAATATGTTTGAGAACGGGGGAATGGACAGCGAATAAGTAAAGTACCTACAGCCGGTCTATTCAGTAAGAATCACACCATGACAACATAGGTAAAGTGAGTTCTCAATAGTGTCTATCCCTACTACCAGGTGGAATAATGACAGCCTCAATTCGCCTAAGTTTACACTGTGAGATCATTAGAGATTAGACCGGCGCGGGCGGCGGATGGCAAGATGGGAAGTAGTGGGTGGGTAGGAGGTTCGTAAGTATGAATTTTTGTTGGTTACCTGTCCGATACGTGCACCAATCTGAGTCGACAGTGCTGTTGTCTTCAGGTAACTCCGGTGCTAATAGAGAGAGAGGCACTCGGAGCCTGGCCTGGTGCTGCATGTATACCAGACACTGGCCGTTGTAACAGAAGTGCGGAGGGTTCACCTCGAACGGCATGGCGCGCTTAACTTCCTCATCTTCCGTCACTGCTGGCGCCGAAGTCTGGTTAAAAGCGTAAAAAGTATGAGACCTTGAGAAGCACCCTACAATTTCCGTAAAAAAACAATTTGGGAGAAAAAAAAAAATTAATGATTTAAGCGGCTTACCACAAAGGCCTAAACACAAAAAACGCAAGTTTTAGAAGCAATAAAAGTAAATGATCGACTACAGTAAACAAAATCAAAACCATACTAATATACATACCTACAATCATTCTGATTTTATGTCAGATACAACAAGTAACATACTAAAATACTAGTGTTTTAGTTTTTTAGTTCAAACAATAAATTTATTGTAATTAAATAATTGCTTCATATTTTGCAATAAATTACCAGCGTTGTGTCATTGCGCTTCTCTTTCTTTTCTATGCAGTCCGACAGTGACCGCGCTTTAGGTCATGGTAGTCGCCTTAATAGATTTTTTTGCCCAAATTAAGCGATAATAGGTACTGTTTAAGTAATTAATTGTCCCAATAATGATGCAACACTCACTTTACCATTTAAATGCCATTTCACATTGGCTACTGCTATTGTTTAACAACGCATATGGTGTGAACACAATAAATTAGCATCGTTATCATCGTAAGTGAAGATGTTCTGAGCTTTATTGCCTCTAACTACCTAGTATTATTTATTTACTACGTACTAATAGAATATTTAAATGAATCGTCTTGACTTCCAAATTCTTCTGTGTTTATAAAATATGCAATGATTATCTCGTTCAACATTCCTCTAATTTTAGTAAAAAAAAACTGTCGCCAACAAAATTAAAACCTAGAATTGTGGAAGTCAACTTGAAGCAGTCTAGAAATTGCAGCCTATGAATCCTCCTTGGGCTCATTGTAGGCAGTAGGTTTAGGTACTTACCGTGGCGTTAGCAACATTGAGGTACATGGGGCTGAGTGTGGTGGTGGTGGAGGTGGTCGTGAAAGGCTGCCTCACCCATGTCATGTTCTCGTCCGCACAGCCGTACTCGCATGCCGTCACCGCCAGCACTCCGGACTGCGAGTAAATAATAGTGAATTATTATTCACTAAGGGCCTAAAGCAGAGGGTTATGTCACGGACGCTAGTTTGAATCCTGAGCGAAAAAACCTAGAATCCTGCAGCGAGGGAGACAAGGTCTCACGGTGTGCATGTGTTCTGGTGCACCGGTGATGGGGAGTACTTCCCAGAGGAGGGTCCGTTGACGGACAGCCGCGGCGGGTTCACGGATGAGTGCTAACGCATGCCCGTGTTCCCGCCGTAAGTGGCAGAGGAGGACACCGTGGAGTTTTAGTGGGTTAGAGTCCCACATGTAAAGTAACTGCACTATCTTCCCGTGGTAGTGCAGAATGCATGAGCATTTCTCCACGACAAAAAAAAAAAAAAGGGAGTCAAGCTCGCCAAAAACGAAGCCACCGTTATCCTCGAGGATTCTACTTTTCACACCTGCAAGGTAACAAAAAGCAATTTGACTTTCGAACATATTTTTGGAACGAAGTTCCTTAACGCGGCAGTCAACTCCTACCGCAGTAGGACTGGTAGAATTCGTCACGTAAGGAAAAAGCGTTATATCCTCCGTGCAACTTTCTCTCTCTCTCTCTTTGACTCTTTCTGTTATATACGAGTGTGTGTGCGTGCGAGTATCGCGTAAATAACTTCGTTCCTGTTTTTCCTGTTCGTTGCCGTTTCCCACGACTATGTACACTTTTTTTTAAGTTTTCATACGAATTACTTTACTATTAATTCGTATGAAAACTTAAAAAAAAGTGTTCCAAATTCAATTATTAACATTACCGAGCAAGTGGTGTGAAAAAGTTAAAAGTCACGCATTATATATATATACTTAGTCCTGAATCCAATCTGAACTACTAACCTTCTCGCCGGACCAGCGGTTGCAGCGCATGTCCTCCTTGCATACTTCTTGCATGACGTAGGCGCTGTCTTCGTCGCACATGAATAGGACTTGAGGTCGTCGAGCCTGTGAGATACAGTCATGTTAGGTACATTTAGAGCCTTTGAACCTATATCGTCGACCTGGAAAACCAAATTGTGTGGGAATCTTTGGTAATTTTTACAATGTGAGTTGAGAGATTAGATGATTAGAAACTGTGCGTCTCATTACCATAATTACCCAACAATATCCGTAAGATTCAAAAGTTACATTGAAAAGTAAAAGGCTTGTTGCAACTAGAGGATTAGTATGTCTGTAGGATATCAGTATAACATTAGCGGTTTTGCGAAGAAGCCATGTTATAGTTACCACATTAGGGATTAACGGCGATCACATTAGTAAGTTTACGCATAGAGTTTGGGTTACGTCGTCATTAGAGCAAAAACTCGAACATGAAACTATTGAATTATTACAATAATTCAAAAACATAACAAAAAAACTGTCGGTACCTCATGTCGCTCCGTATATGGCACAGCGAGGAGGAGCGTATAGAATACAGCACTGAGGACGAGACAGGCAGCCGTGATAACGCGCAGCAAGCGTCCAGAACCGCTGGGAATGGCACCTCCACCAGTTGACCCTCGCCCCACTGATAGCCTGCTCACGAATAAGGAATCTTAGTATTGGAAAAAGGGGATTTTTATGAATCCCGTAGTAAAGCCGGAAAAGGGCACTCACATAAAGAAACACAGTTTTAGCAGCTAAAAGTTCCTGAAAAGTCAAACGACAACACGCTACTAGATCAAAAGCACGCAATAACAATTTGTCACAAGAGGCCTTGATCTCTTATGCCTAATAGAGTAACAATGGATGATCATAAGTCCATAACACTTACTTATCAATGAGAGGCCCCAACACGGCAGGGCCGAGCAGCGCGATACATGGTGCGACAGCTGATATGAGTCGAGCTTCTCCCTTGTCTAGACCCACTGATAGCATGTGCAGTGGCAGAAACGGGAAAATGCAGCCAATACCTAAGCAAGGACAAGATTATTTACATGAAAAAATAAGGTCATCTAGATTACACGAATTTAATTGAAAATGCGCGCCGCGCGGTCATTAATAACCCGATGTGTTGACGAGTTATAATCCGCCGCTAAAGAACTTTTAAGTATTACATTGCGTGCGCGCAAACATCTCAATGAAGGAGTAGTAAGAAATAAGTGGGAGCATAATATGGGTCATACTGGCCGCAATGCAGTGGCAAGACCGAGGTGAACGTTCCCTAAATCATTCCATAGGTAGCAGTCGCCACTCCTTAGAAGGCAGCTTGCAACAGAGCGACTTGAGTTATTGGCCGTATGTACCTAACCGTCCGTGATGACTTGGACCACTTTTTATAGGCGAGCCTACTGGGACTTGAGACAATCTTGTTCTTATTTCGTTGTCCAAGAAAGGAGCAAACATGCGTGGTTTATTGATTAGTACTGCGAAGTGATTTAAAAGTCAGGATTTTATCTCAACACTGTAATAAAACCTGTTAAGTTTTTGTTTTGGAGACTCCAGAATAAAGAGACCTTCAACATCGTTAAAGTTCCTGTACCAAAAACTCTGGTCTCTGTCTACACTTCAACAGCTACACTATCATGTTTTCTGGGCGACATTTGAAGAGTCCTTAGAAACCTTACCCGAGAGAAAACAGAAGAGAACGCATTTTAGCGTGATGAGATTCTTATTGACGAGTTCCTTCATCTTTGCTGTTTTTGCCGTTTTTCCAAACCGTTGAATTATTCAGGCATCTTGCATCTGGAACAAAAATAATACTAATAGGTAAGTGATAATAATAGATTGATTTAATGATAGATAGATTTACTGCTAAGTAAGTATAAAGGTTTATGTTTCGCAAAAAATTGTAAGATCCTAATTAGGCGACAAAGTAACCTAGGTAAATCATATGAATTAGAGTGCGTGGCTCCCATGTGCCTACTTCTATAGAATTAGTTTAACTAAGTACGTGTAAATTGACAGGCTAGTAGGTAAAAATTGTAAAGAAAAAAACTCAAACAAACAATCGATACAAAGCGTGAATCGGGGCCAGGGCCACTTATTAAAACGCCTACATCACCGGCGTCTCGTAGTGACAAACCCAATGCCAACTGTTATAGCATTAAAATAGCTATGCCATGAGATGACTGTTGCAATGATCTCATCCTGAACACAACACTGGACAAACGGGCTCGTAAAAAGTTCGCTAAGCATTGCGTGCCGGCCGCCGGACACTCATTGAACCTAGCTAGGTAAGTACCTACCTAAGGGCTATAAGTATGCAGGCTGATGTAATCAAAGATCTTGTTTTCTTATTTTTAATTCCTCACAGTATTTTGACGTACGATCAGTTGTTACTTTCTAGCAACACAACACGTATGTTGTCAATTAAAACGGTGAAAGCAGAGCATAATGATAGTGGCTTGCCGACCATACCAATTGATGCACTTCTAAATTATTTTGTATTAATTATTATCTTATTACATCTATCTATACTTATAATTTTCTGTAGAAGTGAAAATTCTGTACATTGAAAATATAAAAAAATAAATGTTACTAGACCGACCCCGCCTGAACGCAAAAATGTGATTAAAAAAATGTTGGTCTGTCTGTCTGTTTGTTCAGGCATCACGCAAAAACTACCGGTTCGATTACGATGAAACTTTAATATAAACTTTAATATCCTGGGCACCACACTGGGTACTTTTTATCCCGGAAAAGTATCTATGTATGTATATATATAATTCAAAGTCCTGACTGACTGACTGATATATCAACGCACAGCCTAAACCGCGGGTCCTAGAGACATGAAATTTGGAGGGTGTGTTATTTGTGAAGAGTGGTATCTACTATGAAAGGATTTTTCGAAATTCCACCCCTACGAGGGTTAATGAGGGGAGGGTGAAATTTCACGCGGACGAAGTCGCGGGCAGAAGCTCGTATTATAATAAGTCAGTGCTGAGTACGGATCTATCGGTAATACAGGAATCTAATTTGAACACAATTTGATTAAATTAAAAATAGATTGCTGCATTTTTGGCTCCACTTGCTAGTGAATACCTAGCTGTCGTCGACTTGCATTTTCAGTGTGGTGTCCGGAATTTAATTTTGTAACTGGGCTGATATTAAAATTACATCACAGTTTTAAAATATAACATTAGTCATTCTTAATCTCCTACTTCTTATTAAATATAGTTCCATAGTTTCCTTGATATAATTTATGCGAGCTTATCGGTGTTTATGTTGTCAGGTTTATAAATAATAAGTAAGTATATACATATAAATATGTATACTATAGATACCTTTATCAAACACTTTTCGCGAGTATTTTGATCAGATTATTCAGGGTCAAATTAAATTACTCATGCATGATGGATATCGATAAATAATGACGATAAAACAAAAAAATCTAAACTCAGCATTTCAAAAAACTACTACTACTAGGCTGTTGACCAAGTAGTCAGCAGCCTAATTAAATAAATACTTGAAATTAAATAAATTAAATACTTGAAATTAATGAAATGATAACCACCCACGTCCGCGGAGTTTCACTAGCAAATTTAATTTAACCCTGTATATTGTATATACTTATCTTTGAGAAAGACTGCAACGTTTGTCTTACTTATCTATACTAATACTAATATTATAAAGCTGAAAAGTTTGTTGGTTTGAACGCGCTAATCTCAGGAACTGCTGGTTTGAATTGAAAAAATATTTTTGTGTTGGATATTCCATATAACGAGGAAGGCTATATGGCTATATAACATCACGCTACGACCCTTAGGAGCCGCGCAGCGTGTGACACCGCTGCGGGGAACAGCTAGAGTACTAAAAAAGGCAGCGCCCCGCGGTTTCACCGGATAAAAACTATCCTATGTCCTTTCCCGGGATTCAAACTATCTCTATAGGTACCAAATTTCTTCAGGGGTAGCAGACAGACAGACACACTTTCGCATTTATAATATTATAGTATGGA
The DNA here is from genome assembly GCA_948474745.1 of Oligia latruncula. Classification (NCBI taxonomy): domain Eukaryota; kingdom Metazoa; phylum Arthropoda; class Insecta; order Lepidoptera; family Noctuidae; genus Oligia; species Oligia latruncula. The sequence continues at coordinate 11,147,143 of OX419688.1, forward strand.
TATAAGTACTCAGTAATGCATGCTCTTATTTAAATAGGTATAGCGCACAGTACTGTGGTAATACTTAGTATCTATTGGTCGGGCGGATGATGCAGACCTAGGTAGCTTGGATTGTTGGAACCACTCTTGTGCAAGTCAATTTTCTTGTTATACTTAATAATATTTAATATTTATCACCATAATGACCTTTTAAACGCCTACTAAGGCTCAACGGCATCATTTAGATTTGTTTGTTAACAATTGCTATTTTTATTATTTACAAGACATACCTATACATTGGGAAAATTAAACTAAATGACCGTGAACTCGGAGAACAAACACTTTACTGAATCTAGAAGCATATAAAAAAACCATTAGGTTGACCTAGTCGAGTAAAAACCATTAACTGAGAGGAAATTTTTCTTTCATCGTTTCAAGGGGGTCAAACGGCGCGGCGGCGACTGTTTGGGTTCATGATTATTTCGACGCCTTCTTACTAAAGGGTATCGTGTTATCGTTGTGCGTAACTGGGTTACGATCGCGTAAACATAAACAGGACCGTCCCATTCCCATACTTTCTCATGACAGCTGTTTTGCCTGTGGCAAACCGCCAATTCGGAATGGAATTTTTAACTGATATTGGGTTTCATTTAAATACTTAATAAATTAGTACCTACATAACCTTATATTTTCCATATAATATTTATATGTTAATAAACATAGAATAGGTATGTACCTATGTATTACCTTCTTCCGTGCATTTTGAGGAATTGTTGTTGTCCCAACAGGTAGGTACCTATACCTGTTGCTCATGTCATTGATGTCATTGTAACATTAGGTCACATCTGACTCAGATCCCCATCAAAAGAAAATAAAACCAACATATTTCTATGACATCTGCACAATTTATTCTAGTTTAACATATCGTAACAATAAAGCTTTGGTAAATGTTATAACAATTAGGCATTTCTGTTTGCGTGTCAGAAAGTAGTTTTGGGTAAATTGAGCACTTAGAGGGCATGGGGGTCGATGGCCCAAATTCAGCAAAACTGAGTGACATTGCGGAATGGTGGCTGAAATTAAACGGAACATGTGAATTTGACACGAGCTATAACTTGAACTAAATTAACATTCGAATGTTCGTTATTCGACGATTGTCGATTGTCAGCAGAACGGTGGCAACGCATAAAAACAAACTGCAATCATGATCAGTCACCGTAACCAACTATCACGAGCACGACACAGCACAGCCGCTGTTTGTGATACGATTTTTTACTATATTTATAACATTTTTTACCCATGCTCATTGTTATTTCTTATCGGAAAAAGCTTTCCACAAACTTTTTGCGAATACGGTTTCAAAGGGCTGCCCGGCTGATTCCAAACAGCAGCGCTAAATGTAGAGCAAGTAGACTAGCGCCAACGTTTACGTTTGACTATGAGTCAATGTTACAATGCGTTCAAAGGAACAATAAAAGCTAAACAACAAGAATCCTTATTAATAAGATGCTATTTCTAAGTTATTTTTCGAGGGCAACAATACAAGCGTAAGTACCGATGAGCACCTAGTAATCGTATTCTTTTCTCATCTTCATAAAGTTGGTTAACCTGTAATTCCAATATTTAAATCTCAACCTAGTGAAGAGATTCAAATAACAATCACTATGTACATAATGTACATACATAAATGCTAAAACAAAGGCAGGGGCAGCAAAGGATGCTTGTTTTGTAATGGAGAGTGTGAATAATTTAAGAATCGATACTTTTACAATAGGTATTGTAAAAGTGTAAAGTTATAAATCTATGCCTATCTACTTCTAAAGATGTTCACTGTTCATTCAACCCAATGCGTGATATAAGAAGATATACTTAGGTCAATGTAATTGATTGAGCGGAGATGTCACAGTTGTCGGACCAATTTAATTCAGTCTGGCCTGCCACTTGTTTATACATCACCAGTTGAATTGTGACTTATGTCTACATGGACTTATGTAAGTACGTACCGGGCACACCACTATACGAATTGGAAGGAAAAATCGATAAAGTAAGCGACAGAAACTGGAACACCATACTTTGACTTCGCTGTAAGTTATTACCAACTAAAAACAATACAACGCATAGGTAGATACCATAGATATTATATTTGTATGGTAGATACTCATAGATAGATAAGATAGAGCATAGTAAAGCTAAAGTTTAAGAAATGAATATTTTTTAATCATTGTTTTTGTCGATATAAATAAATTGTAAGAACAATATTTAAAATCAGAACGAACTTAAATTTTCAGGCTAGGCAGTGAAAAGACCTAAAAAAAAATGAAACCCGTTGGGATTTTTGGACTATCTTACTGTATAAATTATGTTCATACTTTCTAATCAAAACTTGTTCGACCTATGCAATAAATGAAAGTCTGATCGCATGACTGAATCACATCAACGCAAAGTTATCATTTCAAATCCCCATTTAGAAAATCGTTCTATGAGCTACTGAGCAGGGGTTGGAAAAATTAGAGATTATTTTCAATAATAATTCATAAAAGTTTTATTTAAAAAATGTTTTAAGGCAGATAAAATAGTACCTTAATGTGAAATCATAATTATAATATCTTAGATTATGATGAGCTTCGATCTTTATGACCAAAAATAAAATCTCATTAAAAAACTTCTAGGTACTCCGCTTTTATAAAATAGTTCCTTTATGTGAAATCATAATTATAATATCATATTATGATGAGCTTCGATCTTTATGACCAATAATAAAATCTCATTAAAAAACTTCTAGGTACTCCGCTCCGCTAGGTACTCGCTTAGTCTCTACTTGTAGAGCTCGTGTAAAAAACTGCCAGATGAAAAATCCTAGCTATTTTCGACTCGAATTATGGGCTGGCGTTCTCCAAGGTTCAATAATGGGTCTCCTTTCGCAGGTTGCAGTCGACGGTGCATGGCGTGCACCTTTACATTATTTAATAAATAGATAAGTGCCTATAATTATATAATAAGAAATATGAATATTAAGATTAATGTATATTTGATAAAGGTGCTTACCCACTCCTAAGGTTTGACCACCTTTATCAAACTGCACAATCGAGCTACCAAATGATAATAATACTTGTAATAAAACAATTTATACTCGCTCGATTATTATAAGAAGTCCAAAATTGTATGGCATGTCCATACAATTTGTGAACCAACCGTGCTAATTTATTCTTTTCACTGGTCGGTTACTTAATTATTTTTAGCTTCCACGAGCCGAATGAAAAGACTGGAGCAACATTTGTTTGTAATTATGAATTCATGATCAAAAATAATAAAAGTTGACGTCGTTAACGATGGTTTCTGTTATTTTGAGTTTTCAGTTGCGCGAATACCTAATCTTACGGTTTAATGTAGCTACGCATATAAAATGGCGAACAGTCTACCAAAAGGCAGCAGAATAGCTACTGATTTAAAAACATGTAGTTGGGTATAAGATTCGGTATCCAGGTATATGCTATTTACACCTTATGTGCTAATGTGAATGAGTCTTTTGAATGAATAAATAATGTATTTATTAAAAAATATCGATAGCATCAGACGAGAAACAATCGTAACATTACAGCAGTTCCACGTATTACTTAGACTTGCAATACAATATGAAGTAAGTATGTATATGTATAATACAGCACCTTGAACGTGCCTTGACCGGCTGAATAAGGACAGGTTTAAGGAGGAGAGGCTTACGGCAACAGGCTTAGGGCACGCTGTGTGGTGACTTGTTATATTATAGTCTGTTGTGCGGGCCCGATGGATGGCGTCATCGCTATAATCGGCGAAGGTCTGTTGCCTTGTGCCCGAACGCGACGGTGACGCCTGCGCGAGTCGCTTCACAAATATCTATCATCACATCACACTGTAATTTAATCAAGTATGATGTAAACGACTCTGATACAAACGGTCATTAAATAAACTATGACAACGTTCTCACTAACGCTCTCAAATAGCTAGTGAAGGGCTAGGTCGGAAAGTGAAACTCCCACTTTCCTTTTCCTGCTACACTTTAGAACCTTCATTAATAAACAAACTAAAGAGTCAAATGTTTGACTAATAAAGCTGCAATTCTTCGTAGCGTGCATTCAAATAGCTTATTACGATACATAACGCTGCTAACTGACTATTTAATTTCAAATCACGTTTCTCATTGCCATCGTTTGATACTAAGTGCACCTAGATAGTACATATGACATAAATAAGTTACTATTTCAGTATTCTCTTGGAATAGGCTTCAATACTGCCGATCTATGCTAAGAAAAATCTCAAGCAAGTGAAGTGAGCTGTCATTCTAATGGTAGATCTTATCCATGGACATAATATATAGTAACATATATTACGTCCATGAATCTTATCTACCATGAGAATGACAGCTCATTCTAATGGTAGATAATATCTATCATTAGAATGACAGCCCACTTCACCTAAGTTTTCACGGTGAGATGTTTTCAGAATAGTCTATATTATGTAGAAAGACTGGAAGAGACAACGACTTTTCATACAATACTGCTGGGTGGTGGGAACGCCGACGCGCAACTGTTACCATAGATCCCATACCTGCATGATTCTAAATCCCCTGCGTTGAAATTGTTCGTATATAATTTAAAAAAATTGCTGTTCTTTTTATCTAATTAAAAAAAAAATTACCACTTTTCTATAAACTTGCTTTTAGGTAGATTTTGTTAGACCCCTAGGTCTAGAATCATGTGCTGAATTCATGGTTATTTACAGTTTGCGCGTCGATGTCCCTGCCTTATTGCTAAGTTATGTGCGCGGGGAACATTGCCTTTTGCACCGCTAGCATTACTGCTACATGTAGTCCCAGTCCCTGCTACAATAACCTGTAGGTATTTTAAGAAAAGTCGTCGTCTCTACCAGTCTTTCTAAATAATATACGCATAATGCAGAGTATTTACCTACATAAAATGTTATAGTGAACCCATTCATGATAACCTTTAGCCTCAATGAACAATGTTCTGTACCGACTACTTAACTGTTCTTTAGGTTTATTTCATTCAGAGCAAAATACTCAGAACACTGATAGATCAGAATTTAAATATCCGCTGTGTCCCACCATGGTCCCACCGAAGGTTTATTTAAAAAAATACTATACAATCCATTTATTAAATAACTAAGTAAGTAGGTACTATCTCCAAATAAGGGTCAAGAGTGGATGAAGTAGAAAAAGTAGAGTTTAATATAGATCTAGAGTCTAGACAGACTGCATCGTAGATTTCGCGACTCAATGCAATTTGGCGATCCACCAACATTCCTGCTAGGCCACTCTTCCGCATGCTCGCGGTGCTCTTTTCTTCAAAGGACAGCAATTCATTCGATACGAACGGAAACTATTTTCAGCATCAGCTGGTCAGCAGCTTTGATTGTATTATTTTTGTCATAAAAACTAGGCGTTAGGGCTCTATGGAATAAGTACCTGGTAGTAAGTAATCTTCCAAGATAGATTGAAATGAATGCGAGCCAATTGTAGAGTAAGAATAAACCGATTCCTTGGTATCAGTGATTTGTTTAAACGGAAGACCATAGTAATTAGAATAAATGAATGGGAAAGATGGATCGTGAATTGGCAGTTCGTTGAACTGTTATGTCCGGTCGAGACGCGACGATACATTATAATATTGTAATACCCAGGGGAGAGTGTAGGTGGGCGCGTCTTTGCACCGATAAGAACTCGCCGTCACGCCGCGAACATCTGGGCCATACGTCGTATTGTTTCACCTACAACTACTTACTTAGGTAGGTACAAAGAAATGCAGGCAATTCTTAGCAAGCAGAACTCTCAAGAGAGGATATGCTGAACACTTTTTAATAAACTGAAATTTTACAATCACTAGGAGATACTATCCACTGTCTTAATATTATTAGTAGGTCTCTATAGCTACTTCAACTGTTATCTCGCCAGTCCCAATATCTCATAACGATTTGAATTACAATTATTCGTCGTGGGTGTTCATAAGATACATCACGTATTGCTCAAGAGCATCATTGTTATTTTTGTAACACATGGTCCGTTTATTGGAGACAAAAAGCAAACGTCGGCAAACATTGTTATGAATGCAAGTGATTCATTCGGTATTATGTGCTATTAGTAAGACTCTGACAAACTCCACGAATATACCCACCAGATTTATTATTTCGATCTCGTCGTATTAGCTTTTACAGTGCAGCATTGAGTGATATGGTGACTAAGTATTCATTCATTTGTGTACGATTCATCTGTTTCAGGGTTAACCACTGCTATGGCGCCTGCTGTAGTTGTAACCAGTGATAAACCTGTATAGGTTGTTACATAGTTGAGATAAATCGTTTCCAGACATTGTATCTACTGTTACATATTATTATTTGTGACCTCTTACGACAATCTAGGTAGGTGGTTAGGTATTAAAATAAAAGTAAACAACACACTAAGTCATACACTGTATATTAAAAAAGGTTTGAATTTGATATATAAGTAATCTTAAACGATACTAATTGGCTCTAACAAATCTACATTAGGTAGGTTAATTTAAATTATTTAGATGATTGCCAGCCAGCTTAAACTTCAGTTGAAAGAGCTATGGGTGTGGGGAGTGGAGATAAACCCAGTATTGTTCGGTTATTAAAATTAAATATTATAAATTGAAAGTTCTAGATACCTAACCTTCCAGTTATTAAAAGAAACGTGACTAAAAGATAAATGGGCGCCAGGGACAATAAGGGTCCCGGATCCAGGAGCCGATGAAGGTGTCCAACCATATAATTCCTGATGCACACCGAATGTCGAACCCAAGATCCTTAAGCCGACAAATGACGACAAATGCGTTAAGCGAGCCACTCACTGCCTCACATCAAAATAGGTACCAAGATGTAGAGGTAATTAAGAGGTAAAGTAACCCAGGAACAGTAGGGGTATTCCTGGGTTGCTTTTGATTGACAAGAAACACGAAGTTAGTAGGGAAAACCAAGAGAAACTTTTATAAGATAATGGTTTTCCACTTGTTTTGGTATAAATAAACAGCTATAACCGTCAAAATCGAATACATTCGCTTTTAGATATATATACCTAATTAAACAATAAATCGACCTCATGCCAGTCTGAGTCATGAATTTAGACATCATACGAAATGTACCTAAGCTTTTTTACCACAATGTTGCCGCAAAAGCAATATTCAAAGAACAGAAGTCGATTTCTGATAAGTCTCAGTAACTATACTGACTGGCCTGTTGGTCTAGTGGTCAGTGACTATGACTGCTATGCCGGAGGTCGTGGGTTCGATTCCCACCCAGGACAAATGTTTGTGTGATGAGCATGATCATTTGTTCTGTGTCTGGGTGTAATTTATCTATATATGTATGTATTTAGAAATATATAAGTATGTTTATCAGTTTTCTAGTACTCATAACACAAGCTCTGCTTAGCTTGAGACTAGACGGCGTTGTGTGATAGTTGTGGAATATTATTATTATCTCCTTTATTAATTTACATGCCTTATTCTATTACATTTTTAAATATTTCTTAAAAAAATAAGTATAAAAAAACATTTAAAAATATAAAAAATAGTTATCCGCCGGTGTCGGGAGCAGAGTCCAAGCTACCGGTGGTTAGGGCTCCAGAGACAGGAACCTCCTCACAATGCGAGCCGTATCGAGGAGTACTGCCTTCTGAATCAGGCCCTTGATCCAACCGCCTAACGAAAGCCTCGATAGATGTTGATCGAGGCTTTCGGCCATCAGTCCATTGGCCGATACGACAATCGGCACAATGATAGCCGAGCTCACATTCCACATGTCCACAACCTCGTGAGCTAAGTCGAGATATTTAATTTGTTTCTCTTTCTCAGCTTTCACGAGGTTCCCGTCATGTGGAATGGTAACATCGACAATCATTGTGCGGCGCGCTAATCGGTCTATCACCACTATATCAGGCTTATTGGCAACAATAGTCCTGTCAGTAATGATAGACCGATCCCAGTACAATGTGACATGGTCATTTTCAAGAACTGGGTCGGGCACATACTTGTAGTACGGTACCTCAGAATCCACAAGTTTATATTTCAAAGCAAGTTGCTGGTGAATAATCCTAGCTACTTGGTTATGCCTGTGCAAGTACTCGCCGTTAGCCAGACGAGAACAACCAGAGATAATATGTCTGATAGACTCACCCGGACGGTGGCATGCCCGACACACGTCAACCGTCCCGTCCTTCATAATATGTCTCCGGTAGTTATTCGTTAAGATAACTTCGTCCATAATTGCACAGACAAAACCTTCAGTTTCCCCGAAAAGGTCACCAAAACGTAGCCAGGATACGGACGCTAAGAAGTCTACACCGGGCTCATGAAGAGCCCGATAGAAGCGCCCGTGAAGCTCCTTGCTTTGCCATACCTTCTTGCGGTCATCAGTAGAAAGTACTACAGGTTTGCGCCAGTTCTCTTTAGCCATGGATAGCGGGGTGAGCCCCTTGTCCACTGCGACCACATCACGGTGCATACCCACTTCGGTTTTTAAAAAATATTCCCTGAGACTGCACACCTCGCGGTTGTGGAGGGTTTTCGCATTTAAAAAGCCTCGACCCCCGCACTTCCGCGGGATATACAGTCTCATTACCGATGATCGTGGGTGATGCATCCGGTTTGCGGTCAGTAGTGTACGGACTCTTCTATCCAGGGCGTCGAGTTCGGTCTGAGTCCATTTGAGTATGCCGAAAGAGTACATCAAAACCGGCATGACCCAACCATTGAAGGCGCGCACCTTATTTCCGCCCAAAAGAAGACTAGTTAATACCTTCTTCAGGCGACAAAAGAAGCGCTCCTTCAACGATTGCTTCATGTCAGCATCGTTGATGCCTAACGCTTCCGACATACCCAAATACTTATAGCTTTCGGATGAGGAGAGGGATCTGAGGCTTATGGAATCGGAGAGTTGAATTCCCTCGGATTCCATAATCTCCCCTCGCTTTACATGCATGACTGCACATTTGTCCACACCAAATTCCATCCTGATGGCGCTACTGAAAGTTTCAGTTACCTTCAGTAGCTCCATCAGACGCAATTTGTTGGGGGCAAAGAGTTACTATTATTATTATTATACTAACCACTTGGATCACATTATTGTTAGGTATGTTACATAACATAAACCACATTGTGTGCAATAAATGAGCTTACCATGGCATGGCATGGTGGCTACGCTACGGTGGCAGTGGCAACGGCCAAAGTTTTTATTAGCACATTGAACGGAAGTCGTGCGTGCGACGCCATACACAAAATGTGCTATAATATTTCTTTAATCAATCGACACAAATATGGAAGCCGTGTGAAACTGAACACGTGTCTTATTCAATAAATCATTTTAGTAGACTGTAATTTTCGTAAATTGTTCATGCTATTTTTGTTTATTGGATAATGCTGGACTAGCAACGGAACCAAGTAAGTATACGAATTCTCTCAAATTGAGATGGACATACATAGATGACCTCACGGGCTCGTCAGACCCAATTTAGGTGTATGTATTTGTTTACGACGTGTATGGCTGAAGAGTGGACTGGAACGGCATCGGCATTAGCATAATTGGAGGTCGAGAGCCGCAGTTGTGGAACCGGTTAGTTCGTGGTACGAATATGACGTCATCACTGACATCACCAAACGCCAATTTCATAAAATAATGAAAGTTGGACTGTTGGAAGGATATTTTTTAAATGAACACCGACGCCCACGAGATAATAGGTAGATCTTTAAGAAGACTGAGACGGCTCATAAATTGAGCTACACTTCAACTTTTCGTCGGAAACCACTCTTTGAAGTACCTAGTAGTTTTTGTATATAAAAACTGACTTTTAACATGTAGAGGTTGTGTGTCTGGTCTTGAAAGAAAGTCTGGTGTGTGTGAGTGTCTTTATTTTTGGTTAATTGAGCAACCCTCGCTTAATTAGGTAATTGACTATTCGACGACTTTAAATATTTATCGCCATTCATGATGGGGCACTGGGAATAATCTGCGAATCACCCGCAGTCACTGAAAACATTCCCACGTGTCGGTAATTAAGTAACATAATAATATAGCCGTGTAATACACGTACAAGGTGCGGCCTTCCACCACCTAGTTTTTATTAATTAAACTGTCATCAGCAGTCAACGCAAAATCTGGTATCTAGGTCGGCGCACCCACGGCCCACAGAGGTGTTCAGGCCCAACCCTATAGAGCTGCCGCCGCCACCGGCCACCGCCCGCGCCATCAAAACTTTGTATTATACACGGGACAGTATATAATAGGTATAATAAATAATAATTATTATACCTATTATATACTGTCCCGGGTATTATTATTTCAAGGTAATAATTAACAAAGTATCCTACTAAGTTACTTTAGTCTATTAATTTCATGATGCCTTTGTATGCGACACGTCTAATTATAGAAGTTACCTAAGTATTGAAGCCACGAAAACTTCTCTGATTCTTTGGGCCCTCTTTTTTGTACTGAATCAGAAGTAAAGTCCTCTGAGCATCTTCATGTCTGGGTACGCTCGTTCCATCATGACCTCATACATCGCGTTCTACCAGACATGATCGAGGTCAAGAGCGGGCCCATTCAGAATAAAAAAATAATAAAAAGTGATCGGTGGACGGAAATGAAGATCCTGGTAAAGAAAAAATCCTTTGAAATACTTGAAAAAAAAAAGTGTATCGAAGCAAGTTCTGCATTGTAAGTTACCTACATGTTTTTGAAAACTAGCCCGGGAATCGAAGAACGCAGATAAAAATGCCAATAACTTATTTTTGCTTCAATCAACAGGGTCAATGATGACTGATGAGGATCAACAAAACTTTTCTTGGCCTGAAAGTGAATGATTTTGTTTTTCTTCTAATCAAATTCCAGAGATCTGGTAATGTATCTTTAATTATTCTGAGAAATATGTAGAATATGAGATCATATGCAGGCCAACTTCATATGATATGAAGTTGGCCTGAAGGCGCAGAATAAATATTATATTCGTACTTATAAGAAGAAATCTAAAGCCTATCAATGACTCAACGTCGACTAGATGTAGGTAGCACCTATTCTTAGGACATATTCCAAGTACCTAAAAGAATTTAAGTAGCTTAAGATTTTTCACCATTTAACTAACCAGCTTAAATCCTGAAAGGGCCTTGATTCAGACCACAAAAAACCTAAAATCATTACCTGCACTACTGCTGCTTTGAACGAAAAAATAGGCGGAAAATTAAACAAATGAAAGAAGTAAAGTTATGCAGTGTTTCAGAACTACCTAGTGCTGGCTGCTAGGATAGGTAAGTAAAGATGATCACCCATCCACGCACCAACCGCGGCAAGCGTAGCTTAACCTGATCGATCGACCCGTGCGGCTGTTATTACTTAGCCACGAGCTCGCAGCTTCATCAGCACCCTGAACACATAATTATATTGCATCCGCAGGGCGTTGTACAGTCCGCGTGTGTATGAGACCCCAAAACAACGACAACGTAAACGTAAATCATAAGAGTGGGCCTTCTCTTACAACCTATCCAGTAACATTTTTTATGCAATGTAAAGTCCGTCATATTTTTTTTTTATGAAAGTAGGTAATCACTAATCAGGTTAATGCCTTTTTCTGTTTGTTAGTTCTGTTGGGTCGGACTTTATGGTAAAACATTTAATTTATATAGACGCACATAAAGCTGCTGACTAACGGCCAACTGGAACCTATGCTGTTACAAATAACTAGGTAGGTAGGTATAGGTATATTGTATGTTACAAAACCTGTTTGAGTTTTATTATTCTACGCTTCCTCTGGTAGTCTAGCCCAGCAATGTATTTGAATCAAACCGAACGCCAAGCCTAGATAATTTCTTACGACTTTACCTTTCGTTAATTTAATCTGTAATTTAAGTAAGTACCTACTTTGCAATTCATCTGTGAGTAGATACTTACTTGTTAGGGTTCCGTACCAAAATGGTAAAAACGGAACCCTTATGGTGAGACTAAGTCTGTCTGTCTATCTGTCTGTCACAGCTGAATATCTCAAGAACTACTAGTGCTATCAACTTGAAATTTGAAATAGTTTTAGGTGACGTTTGCCCAACTATTTTGCAAATAAGAAATAAATAAAAATTATGTTATATTTCTTGCAAAAATTCGAAGTGCCCAATGCCCTAGTAGCCCTCTACTAGGGCATGTGGGGTATCATATGAAAGAGCGCACATTCTCAAACACTTTTTGCTTTATTTTAGACCGCATAGTTTTCGACTTTTGATGAAAAATTTAAAAAAAAATACCGTTCCCTCCCCTGATCTCCGAAGTTTGCAAAGAGAAACATCTGAAATTGTTCTATGTGATAGAAGATTATGTAAAGATTACAGGAAAAATAAAAAGAAGTCTCTAAATAGCACACTTTTTCAGAAATCATCAACACAAGTTACATTAGTTCCACTATCGGTCAAGAGATGGCGCTGACATTAAATTGCAATATTCTACACCGCAGTGCACAGTGTTAAAATTCCCTGACGAATATAGGCCTCGCTGATGAAAATTTAAAAACATATGATGGTACCTTCGATCAACAATTGATCGAAGGATGGTACGGATCCTTCGGTGCGCCAATCCGACTCGCTCTTGCCCGGTTTTTATCTTTATAAATGGCACATAACCAACAATATTATGATTAAATACACGACTAACCACGGTTGAGGCAGTCACAGCCTTGCAGCAACTTGTGAGCGATGTAAGTAGGTATTGCGCAAAAGAGCAAATAAAAAAAAAAATATATATCCTAGCTCTAGAGCTCTACCTATGATCTCAGACTACTATGTTTCAAAGTGCGTGTTTCTGGGCCATTCTCCACTAGAAGCTAACAATTAACAGCAAGTCAATAGTGATGAATGACAAACTAAAATAAAAAATTATTTGCTAGTTTTGAGCTCGCCTCATGCGAAGCTGTGAACATTTCTCAGAACTCTGCTTTCTCCATAAAGCAGAAGAAAACTTGAAAAATATGATTTCACGTAAATACACCTATAAAGATTTTGACGTCAGTAAAAGGGTCATATTCAAAATAATTGTAAGTTACGGATAGGAAACAGATATGAATATTATTTGATTGTAACAGAAAAATAACAGAAAGGAATTATTAGGGCAAGTTTAAATAGCACACGTTTATAACAGGCTACGAGTGCGAAGTCGGTGTGGGTCGCTAGGTGGGTACATAATGAAATAACATTTTGGTGATCGTATTTTAGTTGGTATAATTGCCATAAATTCATCATCATCATTGCCATAATGCCTTATCTCCGAAACTACCGAGCCTAAAATTTTGATATTAATATTAAGGCAAAAGGATTCTAATGATTAGAATTATGTAAAGCCATATTTGTTACGGTCGTGAATCATATTTTAATCAACATACAACTTTACACTGACCTGTAAATTGCAAAAAACCTGAGTCAATTTGAATTTCGCGGGCTACCTTGGCGCATCCCCCTTAACTGATACTGAGACGGCCGACGAGAGGCTGGGTACGCCTCGGCGAGGCTGCGCGGTTAGTATAACAGGCTCAAGCAGTGAGGACTGAGGATACGCAGTAAAACATGCACACACAGACAATACATGGCACAGCAATGCAATACATGGCACAATATACGCAAACTTTACATACTTCAAATAAATTTAAGTAAGTAAAAAAAAATGTTTTGGCTAACCTGCGGTGCACTAAGTACCTATTAATATTTTATTTTTATTAATTCATACATGAGACAATGTGAATAACGCCTAATCATTCATATCTGTTACGTAACGGAAAAAAGTGACAGATAAAATAACGTATATGAATTAATTGCACGTGTCTATCCTACAAATCTATTTATTTCCACACTAATTCACATGATTATACGAATATTTTATAGTTATAACAAATATCACAATACAGCCCTTTCCTAGTATGAGTAATAAAACAGTAAGTACTTACCGCTACTGTAAACGACTCACATTGAATATTTACTTTTAAAAGTCTAATTTTCTTCGACAACGAAACGAGCTGAAAAACTATATTGAACAAAATGGCAAAGCGTTTATTCTTACGCGTCGTGTAGTAACAGCTAGTGAACTAATTTTGCCAGTATTTCAAATTTCTTTATTGCCATGGAAATAATGTTAAAATAGCATAACGGAGAAGAATAACAGATATGTGTAAAATCAGGACACTCATTAATAAATTAAATTTGGAGTACACTAAATAGTATTTTATATTTTGTTTAGTGAAGTGTTGAAAGTGTAAACAATATTCTCTGAATATATATTTTTTTTTAACTTTTGTGTAATGGTTAATAGTTAAATATTTTTTTTAGTTTACCGTTAAAGACGTGGACATTGAATACTTGTATGAAACGGATCCTCCGCAATGTCTGGTTTAATTTTTTTAAATGAATTGTTTAGGTGTACCAAATGTTTCGTTGTTTTTTATTAAGCTCAAATAAATATTTTATCTGTTTGTTTATGAAATTCTAGTCAGTTGTATCTCGTTATGAAAATAATTGGGTTGGACATTATGACAGTAGTAAATATACAATTATTTTGAATATGACCCAAAAACAATTAAACGAAGCCTGATACAGGATGTTTGGGAGATGGGTGCAAAGCTTTAGACGGATGATATTTTAGGCCATTTACAATATTAAGCTAAAAACATGTCTTAGACGAAGTCCATTTCTTTTTTTGTTATTGTTGAAACTTTAAGGTTTTTAACTATGTAACCCATTTTTTTCAATTAATTGCTAAGTTGTTATGTTTTTTTTTTTCGGCTGACTATCTGGTACCCACTGATTTTGACTAGTGTGAATAAATAACGACGCTATGTCCTCCTTAGTAACTAAGCTGATTTTTCTATTGAATACAAGTCTATTCACTATTAGGCGCTACCTGAGAGTCGAAAAACTTTAGGTAGGTACCTATAGTTTCAACAAAAAAAGGAACAGACTTTGTCTAAGACAAGTTTAGCTTAATATGTTGTAAATGGCCTAAAATATCACGCCTTTCAAGCTTTGAACCCATCTTCCAAACTCTGTATAATATTGGCTCTTCGATCCTGCATAGAGAAACTTTAACTTTGTTTGTGAGATGAACTATTCTCAGAAAACGGGAAGAGCACTTTTATAGTATTTAGTGGAAACTTACATAAATGGACTTCATGGACAAAATATTCACTAGGTATACCTATTAACGTCGGTCTTCTAATAGGTACTTAAATAGTTGTCTACTTTTAAACTTACAGGTGTTTGTATTTTATCGAGTAGCCTGCGGTATACAATTCCACAGTCTCCCACCTGCCAATAAACCAGCTTTAACAATAAGACTAACACGTTGTTAGCCAAACAAAAAAAGAACATGCTTACACTCTACATAAAATACACCAAACTTTAATAAACTTATGATCACATAGTACCTACGCACTTATATGAAAACAAAATATATATTTACCTCACGACAAGAACGATAAATGTTTTTAAAAGACAACTTTCATTCACTGAACTACACTTTTATTTTAAATTCGCAACATTCATAAATAACACTGCAGTTTTAGCACGTCCAATGTGTAGGAGAATCCAGTTATACCTAACTTCGCTAAAGTATTGCTCGCGCATACCGTACGGTCACATACAGAGAAGAGCGGCCAGTCGGCGGGTCAAACGCGCACTAAACTACGAACGAACACGAACGACTCTACTTCGAACGAAAATCGGAAATAATACTACGCTGCCTCTACACACTCTGGCCCGCCCGCCAACGTTAAACGAAATATACACATCCATCGCTTTACTCATATGCGAGCGCACCATCAACCTAAATCAAAACAAAGCAATGGACTCAATCCAAGTGCCAAACTGGGCCAACAAGCCATGGCAGCATTTCACTGCGCGACACGCTTGGGCGCCCTACATCGTGGTGAAGGTATAACAATATGCAATTCGCCGGCTGCGTCATTATTTCTTTCAAAGATGATTTATTTCTATATCAATCTTGGAAATGGAAATTGTCTTAATTAACTATATAGGTTCATTGATTGATGTTTGTTTTCTTTTCCCGTGGGCATGATAATAGAGTAAAAGAGTCTAACCAAGATTGAGTCGGTCTATTCAATCAAAATGTTTGCTTATAAAAGAATAGATGTGTCTCTTCCTCTTATTAGTACATTCCTATAATAATATGTATTCTGCTATAGGTACAAGTTTTAAAGCGGGTACGATTACAGACACAAACACTATGCGGGAGAGCGGGAATCGAACCCGTGACTCGCAAAGCAGACAGCCCCCAGTCAGAACTCAGCCTCTGCGACAACGTTCCTCTGTACTCATTTCACCTACAAGTCAAGCATACGCCTAGAGTAGAAAGAACTGCCTGTGATGTGAACTGCTTCACTGTTCGGTATAGGAACTCTATTCTATTCATACAGCGTAAAATTGCTATGCACATTTCTACATTGGACTTCTGTAGACATATTTATCCCACCAAAAACATTTTCATGTAAAATGTTGCCAAGACGAGACCACATATGGCTCGCACTGCCAAAAAGTTATCAGATCTCATGTAGAGCCAAGCTTCTAACTCTACACGCCCTAACTTCACAAACTCTACACCTTAGTCAAAATATGAGGCTTGGCCGTTTCGTTACTACAAGAACTATTGTATAACAGAAAAGTAATGAACAGTGAATAAATTTTTCACCTTATGCCCATGTGATGGTAGCGAAACGGCCAAGCCATTATTATTACTAGCTTACATACAAAATTTAAGCTTTCTAGGACTTCAGGAAGAACCTTAAGAATATGGATGACTATAGCTTCTGCCCGCGACTTCGTCCGCGTGAAATTTCACCCTCCCCTCATTCACCCCTCTTAGGGGTGGAATTTAGAAAAACCCTTTCTTAGTGGATACCTACTCTTTACAAATAAAAACAAGCCCGTTTTAAATTAAATAAAAGTTGGAAGCAGGCGGGACCCATACCATTTTTATTATATTTTCAAATTAAAATGGGTCCCGCCTGCTTCCAACTTTTATTTAATTTAAAATGGGCTTGTTTTTAGCTTTTCAGTTCTTGTAACTTAAGTTTTTTATTGCAGTCGGGTTTTTTATTTTTTTTTTAATAAGTTTTTTTATTTCCAGCTTTTTAGTTTACAAATGTGAAAGATTTCGCTGACGATTTAGTTCTTGGTAGGTAGGTACGTTTTTTTTACGCCACTTTATTTATGATGTTCACGCGTCAGTGAGGTCTTGTCACCGATACCTTTTCCTTTACCTTGTAATTAAACTATGTTATTTGTGATGCTGTATAATAAGATGAGATGTGACTTAACGGGGCTGACATGTTCTCACAAGAACAAAAGTCCCTAAAACAAAAGATTAAAAAGAAAAAAAAAATGTGTTCGGACACACATGATTACAATATGATGATAAGTAATTTTTGTCCGAAGAGGTAAAAAAGAAGTCTACAGAGCAACTTAGTATAAATTATCTGCATTTTGGCAGTCATGTTCACCTACCTACCTACGCTACGCGATGAGCAAATCTGCTATCTTCCGGTTTCAAATTCAGCCTCCGGGCTGCTACAGAAGTTTCCCAATAACACGTGGGGTCCCGAGTTAGATTCCTGGGTCGCGTAAAACCCCGGAATCTAACCCGGACCCCACGCTCAGCAGTCGCGCTTGCGTCCAAAAGACCAACGAGGGCAACGAGACAGGTATCATTCAAAGACTACAATATAATTGGTATCATTTAAATTAATTGACAAGACAGGAGCCTGTACCTGTCATGTCATGGGGTGCAAAAATAAAATTGCAAGTACAAGGTAATGCATGTTGTGTTGGCTGGCCTGGAGTAATAGTGTTCTGTGGGCTGGCCCAATCCCTCTCTTTCACATGCCAGCATTTGTCGGATTTTTATACATTTTTTTTTCTGGCTTCGTACGGTTTCTGTGTAAGTATGCTAAGATGAAAAGCCCCGAAGTCAGATTGTGGGTTTAAAACGTAGACAGAGTAAACTATAGACTGCTGCATATCTTATTTTTCATTCGCACAAGAAAAAGAAAAATATATTAACGTCACTAGCAAAGAAAAGAGACAGAGTAAGAATATTTCTGTCCCTTACTGCGTGTCGGCTACGCACATCAATGTGCACAACAAATTTGACGTTTATGAATGAAATAATAAAAACTACACCGCGATTAAACGGAAAATAAGATATTTTTTGTGCATAATTCAATAATAGTATACATTTGCGCAACTGTGAAAATGGTAAGGTGCAGTGTAATAAGCTATAAAAATTATAGTTTGATGAAGATTGCCAGAATTTTTTGTCCCTTTCGGTGACACGGATACCATGACTCTATAGATTACTCGTATTTAATAGTAGTCTATGGATTACTCTGTCTACGGTTTAAAACATTAAAAATGGCAGTAGTAGGGTTGCTAGTTTAGTGGGTTTCCTCTAAACTTGTGGAACTGCGTGGTGGATTATCCTGCATTATATTGTAGTCTGTGGTGGTGGAATAGGTGTGCTGTCGATTTTGAAATAATTATCAAATCGCTTAATTTGCGGTGTCCGCAGGGATTATGTACCCCTAGTATTTGAAATTAGAACCCAAATTTTATTTTTTATATTACTTTAAGGTGTGATTTAGTTTATGTAGATAACTGGTACAAGATAGTAATTGTGATTAATTTAGACATAGAAATAAAATAGGCTGATGAACACATTACCACTCCTTTGCGTCGCGCAGTCGGGTAAAAAGCGCAGGAACGAAGTTCCTTACGCGATACTTGCACGCACACACACAGTCGTATATAATAGAAAAAGACAGAGACAGAAAATCGCGTGGAGGTGGCATAACGCTTTTTCCTCACGTGACGTTTTCTACCAGTCACCTCCTACTGCTTTGTTCCAAAAAACACAGTCCTGAAAATGTATAATTATGCTTGGTCGATCCTCGCCATATTTTCTGGTGAAACTATCTGCAAGAGATCAACTTGACAATGGAATTTATAATTTATGTGTTCGAATGGGAAAAAAATTAGTTGTTCATTGAATAAAAAAAGGTTAGGAGTAGATATTTATACATTTTTTCCTAAATCAAAGTTTACTAAATAATGATTCCACTAGCGCGCCATTAAAGTACGATTTCAAGTTTTAATGAAACTAAAACAACATAGATTTACTGTAAAAATAAAAAGCAATTCAGTCGCAAATTCACAATAAAGGTGCTCCTACATATAAATTGCTTGTTTTGCAGCTACAGCTATTAATCACCCGTTTGCATCGCTGTAAAAAAAATGCCCTGTGTAACTCTTAACATTAATTAATTATTTCACTTACATAGCGAACTTATAAGTTCACCCCAAAAGACATATTTAAACCCTAATTTTCTACTCCCTAAAATTCTTATATTTTGGGGGAAACTTTGTTTTAGAGCTGGCAACCCCCTGCAGTAGTTGGCCAGCCAATAAGCTATTTTCTTCGCCTGCCTACAAAAAAAAAAAAAAAAAAACTTGCAAAAGATTTTGCTGCAGTAATTTACGAAAATTGTTTCATTATTTCAATCCCAGAAAAATGTGATAGGATTTATTGGCCTAAGTGATTGTAGGTTTTGTAGAAGTTTAAGCTTTGTGAATTATAAAAGTTTGATTTATTGTAATAAACCTTCGCTAAGAATACATTTTGTAAATTGCCTTTTCCTCGACATTTTAGTCAAACAGTTACTTATTGCTATGAATCTTAGAACTGAATGCAGAAAATAAAAACTGAATGTTATGGCTCCTGGTAACAACGAGCGGCATCCAGGTCATACGGGAACTATACCCAAGACTAAAGTGAGAAATAATTGTAATGTTCCACAAGAAGCAGTTACCCCAACAAGGAGAGACATGACGACCAACCTAGTAACGGTGAGAACTACCTACTACTTAACACAACTAGTTGCACATTGCAGCACAGTTTGCATGCCATCATCCTTTTCTTGTCTTCACAATATTTTGCAAATTATTCTTCTTAGCTCTGCAACAATAGAATTGTAATTGAGCTCTAGGCTGCAATGGGCTTAATGACATACTAATACTGGCAGTACAATGTCGCAAGTTGTTCTAACAGAAATAATTGCCAAGAAAAACTAATACATAAAGACCCCTTTTTACCTCAGAAGATAACATTTATTGCTTAGGACAAAAAGGGTCTGTACTTGCTACATGTAGATCAAAAACAAGGACTCCACTTGCAAAGTCACTCAACAATTGTGTTTTTTCTGCTTGACTTTCTCGCTCTGTTCTTTTAGCTCTTCAATTCTCCTAGCAAAATCCTGACAAATCCCTCTCACAATCTTCAAATTCTAATTATTTTTTCCAGTATAAGAACAAAATAAAGTATTATGTAGATATAGCAATAAAATTATTGATGTCTTCAATACAAAATAGTGATCACTTTAACTAATCTATTTAAGGCCTATGCTTTAGCATAGAATAACACTTCACTTTCACCAACCATTGTGCCATTGTTAATTCTCAGTATATTTCAGTATAATTATCAGTACATTTGCTTTCTTTCTTCTAATAGAATTGAGTTTTATTATTCATGAGCAGTAGGTTATCTTAAATTCCACAAATTAAGTAGTAAAAAAAAAAAATACACTAAAATTCTCCACCGAGGAAACAAACAATAAATATTTACATTATTTATTATTCCTGCAATGTACACCTATAAGCACTTGATGATAATATAAACTACAAAATTATATAAAAACAACAAATGTGTTTCTTAGCAAAGCTTGAACACATGTGAAGTTCGTATGGGTTTATTTTTGGAAACCTGAAAGATTCATGTATTTGAATTGGTGCCAAGCTGCTGTGGTTTGTGACACAGATAATACTGAGCAGAAATCAATTCTGTTCCTTTTATTCTAAATAGATTTATGTTAAAAATATGGTGTAAAGTATCCTCAATTGTGGTTTTAATTAGCATTTATTCCAATACCTTATGGGAGGTTGTTTTTCTAAATTTAGAGCACCTAAGGTGTGTGGTCTGCACTCTTGGTTATAGTACAACATATTTTAAGAACTTGTGCGGCATGTGATTTTAAATACAATTATTTTTTAGACATCTCTTGATTGGGTGCCTGTCTCTGAATACAACAGTCGCACTAACTACAGTCAATCAAGAAAACCAACAAATAATACATCGGATCATGAACTAACTGATTTGGGTAAGCTAATTTTATCATATTCATATCCAAATTTGGATTTCGGCTCTTGGTATATAAATGCGTGTTTTTCTAGACAATTCTGTATCATTTGAGAGTGGATTTGGAAGATTTGTTCCTGTAAGACCGCAGCCACGCGCTTTACCTCTCAACGTGCAGAATCGCGAGAATATATCGGCTGAACAACATGACGATGGCACTGGCTCATCAATTTCAGGACACACTTTGCACCCCTATGTGCATCAGATGCAGAATGGTAATCACTGTTGTTGTTGTTTAAATGTTGTTGATCATGGATATTTGACACCGTAATTATTTGCTGCAGGGATATTGACAAATAATCTAAAAAACTAAGATACTTGACTCAAATATTTTGTAATTCGTTAATGTAATAATAACTGAAGCATTGTTCTGGATAATTAAATAATAATAATATTTTTAGGCCTAATTCCTCACTCCAACCATGCATCTGCTGCTGTAATGATAGTTAATCCAACTACACCTAATGCTGTTACTGGAAATGTGTCTCAACCATTTAATGTGAGTATTTTTGATGTAATAATTATAAAAGAAAAGCTATAATTTTGTTCTATATTAAATTTACCATTTTCCTTCAATTTTAGGCGCCTAATCAAAACAGAAACAATCTAACAAGAAACTTAAATCCTTCTCGAAACAATTTCGAAGGAAGCCACGCAAGCAACAATAATACTACGCCTCCTATATCTAACTCTAGAACTGGGACAAAGACTGTCAATTTAATCAACAACATGTATGAACAGGGACAAGGAAGTTTCAATAATCTCAATGAGAGTAATCATGTAAGTAGTAGTCACAAATACATACTTACACACTTAGGTCCTTATTCAGGAATCAAAAGGAACTACATTGATTGTTGTACAATTTGTCACGTGGGGTCGGCTTTCAGTCTAACGGGATGAAGCTGAATACTAGTATTTTACATGTTTTACATGGAGCAACTGCCTATCTAACCTCCACAACCCAGGTACTGGGTAATACAATACCCCTTTTGGTAAGACTGGTTGTCAGACTTTCGGGCTCCTGACTACCTGTAACGACAGTCAAAGATCCACGAATGACAGCTGGAAAATTTGAGTTGTTGCATGTTTAGAAAAGTGAGGTGAAAAATATTTCTAGTCAATTCCTGTACATTCTCGTCATTAAGCTTATGAAAATCATCTTGGGCTTTCTTTAGGTTCACAGAGAGTCAGCCCGAGCCTTAGGAGAGGCTATAGCTGCAGCTTGTCCTGATGCAGCAGCTGTAGAACGTCGGCTCGGACAGATACGAGAATACATCCGAGTTACTTCGTCTCTCGTTGATACTATGCGTAACTCCGAAGAAGAGGTATGTGCTTCATATCAATATGTTTAGAAACTAGACATAAGATCATGGTAAAAAAATGGTTGATATTATTTCTAATTTAGGCTTTTATTGAACACACTAAAGAAGAATATGATGAACTGGTAGAGATGGTAATGAAGTTGAAGGAAAGCGAAACTAAACTGGAAAGTATGTTAGTGGACAGCACACCAGAAAATATTGAAGTGCCTGCTGAGGAAACGGAGGGAGTTGTTATTGTAGAGATACCAGCAACTGATGACAATGCAGAGAGCAAAACAGAACCTCCCTCAGAAACTAATCTGAGCCCAGTTTCCAATGTTAAAAATACGCCTGACGTTATAAACAACAACTTGTCGAAAAAAGTTACCAATATTGAAAATGAACAGATAAATAAATCCATGCATAACATTAGAAATGAGGAAGAAAGTTATTCTCAAGAAGAAATTAACAAGCCTTCAGATGCCGTTACTGAAAATGCACAGCAATTATCAGGGCCTCCTGACAACTTAGTGGGAACTGAAGAAGGTAATAAAGAGAATGGAATACAAGCTGTTGATCAGAGCGAAATAAGAAAGGATGACCAAGAATTAAAAGATATGTTGCGAAAGAACATACTCTCTTGTGTGGAGAAAATAACGCGGATAGAGGAGATGAAAACTAAAAAGAAAGATACCAATACCAGCAATCAGGTTTTTGTTTGTTACTGTGAACTATGGAGTGTGTCCCTATGTTGTGAGCCGAAAAATCCATAGCATGAAATGGATGCAATCTTGGAGCAGAGAATAACCGTCTCTAATACCTATTACCATACTCGCCAATTGTCATTTGATACTTTCTATTGTGTCAAAGCTGCTTCGTAGCTTTAACTTAGACTTTCAGCTTTGATTTGTACTCATAGTTTTACTGCTGTTTTATGTGGATATATTGTATTTGTAACTTTATAACAATCACTGTACAGTTTGTGCATGTTAGAGACAAATGATCCCATATAATTAGTCCAATCGAGAAATTAATAAGGATATACACATCTTAACCTATAACAATAACTTTAACGAAAGGTGTTATGTTTAACACAATTTGATACCTATGCAGTTAGCAAATCATACAATCATCAGCGGGCAAAAAGTCCGCAGTTGCAGAAATGACTACGTATCATGCGTAATTTACGCTAAATCTTTAGTTTTACCTCAGACATCATATATTCATCATCATATCATTTGGTCCTTAAAATACAAAGTTTAAAGATTCATGGAAACCTTTAAAAAAAATACTACACATCTGTTTGTTTTTGTGTTACCCTTCCAATAGATGTGTTTTAGTATTATTTCTCTTCTGGCTCAATGGTTACTTGAATTCATCATTGTTTTCGGCAGGATGTAGTAACGCGACCGGTGTCTGCTCAAAGCAATGGCTCGACGTACAGTGACAATGAATTGTGGCAAAATGAAATTAAAAATAAAATGGAAATGTCTCACATGCGTTTGGCAGCATTGAAACAACAACAAAGGAGACTGCTGAAATATCAGGTGAGGTTTAAAATAAATTATAGGGGCGGGGGGGGGGGATACAGAATCTGTAAAATCTTATGGAATGTATTCATAAAACTGAATTGTAAATAACCTACAGGAGGAAGCTAAGCATCAACTAGAAGAAATGAATAGAGATAGGGAAAGGGAGAGACAACCCCAGGAAGTACAGCCATCTACTTCACATGACAATTTTGGTGCAGCGCAAGTAAATATGTCTAAACACATTTTTATATAGCTTCCTATCGATCGCTTATGAGAGCAACATACAAGGTGTAATTGAAATATCTAAAAACTTCTTGAGGAGTCATTGTACTCATCATTATGAACAACTTCTGACCCAAATCTGAAATCGCGAAAATAACCGCTGCTCCAGTACATATTATGTTCAATAACTTGATAAAATCTAGGTAATAGATGACTTTTTCCCAATTTCAGCGTTGATTCCCTATTAAAAGTCGTCCATAATGACTCCTCAAGTACAATTATTACTCCTCAAGAAGTTTTCAGTTATTTCAATTACAACTTGTATCTATCATTGTCACTTTCAGAACCAAACACTGAGCGGTAATTACCATCATACGAATCGAATGTACGCCGCCAATCAACAGATAGGCGTTGCGACAACGTTGCCTCATTCATCAGAGGTTCTACATGTGCCTCAGAACATGTCGGCTAGTGTAGACACAGACCACGTACACTCTGCGCATTCCACACATAGCCAAGATGACAGGTTCTCGAATCGTGACACTAATGTTACTGGGAGCGAGGTAAGTTATCAAGACCCACAGAACCTTACCGTAAATATGGTACATCATCAAGTTCTAGAAACGGTTCGACTTTATAGACAGTCGTCAAATTAGACTAGCTGTGAATTAAATGAGCATAGTTGGAATGTATCCTCTGGGATTTCATGTAATGATGCTCTTGTAATTTTACAGGAGGCGGCAGGTGCAGGACGGGACAGTGAAGTAGATGAAGACGAAGTACTGCTCAATGAGCGGAGCCGTATTCTGCAACTCAAACTGAGAGAGTTACAGATGAAGAAACAACACATGGAAAGTTTGGTGTGCACACATTCATTCGTTCTTCTGACTTCAATATCCAATGTTGACCGTAAATGTTCATGTTATTTTTTATTTGTAGGTCCAAGAATTTCAAAAGCTGCAAATGGCTACACATCTCGAGTCCGGTCATAATACGTATTCTAGTTCGGGCGAAGAAAGTGGCGACGAAGAATTGCCACGAAAATGTAGTTATCTTTAAAATCACTACTATGATAATTATGCATGATGTGGGGTTTACTGAAAGAATGCTAAACTATTTCCTGTACTATTTTCTTTCAGGTAATAAACCCAGCAGCAACAACAAGAATGAAGATCCTTTCAAACTAATGGAAATAAAGGCCATCAAGACTGCTCTTCAAAAAACAAAAGGTACTAAAAATAATAATATAACATTCCATTATTTGAAAGTCAACGTGTATAACTTACTAAAATAAAAACCCGTTTTTTGCAGACTTGATGAGATCGGTAGAAAACTACGAGGCCGAACATCTTTCGTCTGCTCACGATGATTCATTCAGAGAGTTATCAACTCATTCGAACATCCATGACAAGTAAGACGAGAATTATATATTTTATTTTAGAAGAATATGGGTAGGCCTTTGCCCAGCAGTGGGACAATACAGGCTAACGAAAAAAAAATCAAGGATAATAATTTATAAGAGAAATATTACAATGAGTTTTTCTCTTTTTAAGTAAATCCGAAGGCGGTGGAAGTTTGGGCGGCTGGTCTAATGACGGCAGTATGTGTCGTGTACGGAACTCTTTGCCACAGCGTCACAAGTTCACCAACGAACAACACTCGCAGCAACATTCACAGCAACTCCATGCGCAACAACAGCATGGGCAACAACATGCGCAACAACAGCATGCTCAACAACAGCATGCGCAACAACAACATGCGCAACAACAACATGCACAACAACAACATGCGCAACAACAACATTCGCAACTACAGCATGTTCAACAACAGCATGCACATCAGCAACATGTGCAGCAACAGCATGCGCAACAACATCACGCGCAGCCACAACATCATGCGCAACAACACCATGCGCAACAACAACAAAGTAAGTGATAATTAGTTAGTAGCCAGCATCCTAATTGTGTAACGCATCATTGCGTCATATGTTGGAAAAATTAGTCTGCTCAACAACGTAAATAACGCAATGAATTTTCAAGAATTGTCAAAATGCAAATTCCCCGCGGCTCCAAATCTGTGATGGCTCAGTCGTAATTGAATATGAGTAATTTTCTTTTTATAACATCTATATAAAAAGAGCTAGTGTACTTTTCGTAAACAGGGACTAAAATAGCTCTTTAATCTCTAGGGACTAAAAATGATAAAGCAAAACGCGCGCGAGCTTAATTAAAAAAAAAAAAGTTTATCAAAAAATTAAAAAAACGCGCGATAAGCATTCTGCCTTCGCTCGTAATTGTTTATTCAAAATTGTATGTAAATAAATAAACGTACTATTCTTATTCATAAGTTGCACTTACTTATTTTTTCATAGAGGGTGATAAAAAGTAGAGTGTCCACCTCGGGAGCAACACTATTTTAAGCTCGAGTGACGTACTTTGAATCCCTCGCTGCGCGCAGGATTCTACTTTACAACCCCTCGCTGCGCTCGGGATTCTACTCTAGCATCATTCGCTCCTCTCTGGATTCAAAGAAACACCATCGCCTTCAAAATAGTTGTTTGCTGCTGCCTTGGCAAACAATCTACTTTTTTTAATATTGAGGCTTTAGCATTCAACTGAAAAATAAACGACATGATTCATCGTAAAACAGATGCCAATACGATACAATACATTTAAAAAATATCACAACTCAGGTCACGAGGACAACATAGCAACGTTACAAGAGCTAGCACAAGAGCTTCGAATGGAAACCGAGAAGATCATGGGCGAGCGCGCACGCATCAAGGATATGATCTCTAACAAAGGTAGCTATTTCGCTCCTAAAAATGTCAATCTATTTACGGAAGCAGCTTTTCTAAATTGGTGATATTCTTTGGCTCCGATTCTTAAATCCTCATGTCTGATTAAAGTCTCCAAATGATTATGGTTTTCTATTTTAGGTCATCCTATACTCAATTTGCATTCCAATATGAGTACAAGTGGTAAATGTCTGTGCTGAATGTTGTTCACAAGTCCGCTTCACCTTGAGCTTTTTACAACTTTGCATTCATCTATCTCTATAACGATAACGATGCAGTAATATTTTATTTTTCAATTTTTGGAAAACTTAATTTAAGCTGTGTGTGTGCAATAGTGCAATTGTTAATAACAAATAAATATGGCCAGTTACAATTTTTCACAAATAGCCAATAGGTTACCAAATAATTATGAGTTAATAGGGTGGTAAACAGTGTTCTGTGTTAAATATTATTGATATAAATTTACGTAAACAAAAGTTAACACTATTTTAGGTAGTCAAAGAAATGGTCGCAGAGTCTTTTTAACCGACTTCAAAAAAGGAGGAGGTTTCTCAATTCGACCGTATATATTATATATATATATTTATTTTTTAATGTTTGTTCGCGGATAACTTCGTCGTTTATGAACCGATTTTGATTATTCTTTTTTTGTTGGAAAGGAGATATGCCAAGGGTGGTCCCATGATAAGGAACCCAGAATCTGACGATGGCATCTCAGTGAAATCGAGGGGAACATTCGAAAATCGTAGGAGCGACTAGTGCGTTTGTTAATTTTTTCATTAGGTATTTTAAAGCACTACAATTTAATGAAGGCCTGGAGTCGATCTGATGATGGAGCCGAAAGACAGTCGAGGGGACTCCTGAACGATTTACAGCAGTCACCTTGTGTTTGGGCTTGATTAATTTGTATTGATGTGAACTTTACACCTACATGGTTGTGGCTGTCATTAGGGGTCTGATGATGAAGACGAAGGACAGTTAAGGGAACTCCTCAACAGTTTACAGTAGCTACCTTGTGTTTGGAATTAATTCATTTATATTGATGAGAACTGTAATGGCAAAGGAAACATTTCATGTGATAAATAAATAAAAACTTTGCACCCATATAGATTATAAGTGGCATTAGAGGTCTGATGATGGAGGCCATAGACTATGTAAATCGTTGAGGAATTCCCTCGACTGAGGGAATTCCTCAACGATTTACAGCAGTTACCTTGCTCTCGGAAATCATCATTTGGTAAAGTGGAGCTGATGATGAAGACCACAGATGGCCATCGGAACTACTCAATGACAAATATTTCACGGGTTGCGATTCGATTACTTTAATATGGTTGCTAAGCAATTTATGCTCGTCACAATGCGTATTGTGAGTGGTTGTTGAGGAGTTCTCCTGGTTCTTACCAGGAGAACTCCTCAACAATAAACGTCCCAGCATCGGTAAAAGCAATATTTTGTAACATGTGATGAGCAGTTGACATTAGGCTATTGTAACTTAGATAAAAAAAGCTTGTAATTACAAACTGACCCACTAAAAAGTGAAAAATAAAAACTTTTTACAAAAAAAACAACCGACTTCCAAAAAATACACTACAAATTGAAAAATAACTTTAATTTTGGAAGTCGGTGTCATTAAACGAAAATGCGGAACCAAAGACACCGACGTCCGAAATTAAAGTTATTTTTCAATTAGTTCAATTAGTTTCAAGTATTTTTTGGAAGTCGGTTGTTTTTTTTTTGTAAAAAGTTTTTTTTTATTTATTCACACCTATATAATCCTAGATATGTACTGAACTCTACTAAACTAAATTGAGTGGTATTTTCTCAGAAGTGATCCGTAAACAGAAGAAAGTGAACGAGGAAGTGCGGGCGGGCCCGAGCGGCCAGCCCGGGCCGGCCGAGCGGCGCCAGTTGCAACTGCGCGCGCTGCTCGCCGACAAGCAGCGCGAACTGGAAGCGCTACTCAACAAGGAGGTTCGTTTAAAGGACATTTCGCCAAAATGTTTGGCTTGGTCACTGACCTCTAATAAACAAGTACGCTGGACTAAATATACTATACGAAATAACAGTTGTTTTTTGTGCCGCCGGTTCAAAGCGCGCCGCTCGAGGTTCTGATGAACTAAAATTCAAATAAATAAAGTTGTGAATGTTCCATGTCGATAATGTGTTGATAATTTTCTTCAGACAGTGAGTAATTTTAAATTTACGTCTTTCAAATAGAAAATTAATGTCACTAAAAATTTCTGCAATTTGATTAGCTAAAACAAATTGGAAAATACTAGTTTCTAATTTCAAAAGATAAATATTATATGTACATAGTGTTTACTTGTTTCCGAAGTAAACACCTAACATCGAACTAAAACTTGCCATCTACAATGTACTGTATACTTTAGCATTTTTACATTAATTAAATACTTAATTTCAGATTTCCCATTGACTTAACTAATCTGTTATGGCTCAACCATAGTAGTTTTTAGGCAAAATTTTAAGCATATCCTTAAATAGCTCACTGATCTGACCGTCATGCGCTATAACTTTACTAGGACACTATCAATTAGTTTATAGCTTGCGATCTGACCGCGCCCTAATAAATTTTTAGTTAACCTTTGCAGCAAATCAGCAATTATTCTATTACTTAAAAATGAAGCATAAAAATAACTGGGAGTGATTCGATTTTTTTCTCATCACTACATAGTATAAAACAAAGTCGCTTCCCGCTGTCTGTCTGTCCCTATGTATGCTTAGATCTTTAACACTGCGCAACGGATTTTGATGCGGTTTTTTAATAGATAGAGTGATTCAAGAGGAATTGGAGGATTCAGGAGGGTTTATATGTATAGTACATGCACATTATAGTAGAGAAAAGCTGAGAAATTCAAAGATTTGTAATTATGTGATGTCGTAACAAACATATTTTTGTGCGCTTACATTGCAAACGCTGGCTAAACCTTACGAGATAGATCAAATTAATGTACTAATGTAATAAACAGCTTGGTTGATTGTATCATTATATTTGTCTTGACCTCACCGAATGACGCTGGCAATTTGGACCACTTTTACCCTCATTCCGAAAAGTATGTCCATAGATAAAAACCACGGTTTACAAAATGTTTGATTATGTTTTTTAATTCTTTGTATGGGTACTGTTTTTTTTACAGAAAGTACTATGTTCGAATCCTGAACCCCAAAATATGAAATCAGATTCACGCAGCGCTTCAGTCGTCAATCAATCATACAATAGGTACGTTTTAATTTCGGTTATAGAATTTCTGAAAATTTTATACCAAATCACAGCTAAGCTAATGTATAAACGAATATTATGTTTCAGTGAACAAGACCGCATCAGTGAGCCCGAATCCAGATCTGAGCAAATACTATTAGATTCACAGGACTCCAGAGAAACTGAGAACTTTAGGGTAAGTCTGAGGATTGATATTTTGATATATGATAGCCACTTTTACGTTGTTCATCGCCCTACAGTTAGGTCCCAAAACAAATAAGCTCTTCCCTCATACCCTCTGCGAAACCGCTCGCGTTGTCTGTGAAAAGTTTGTATTGGGCGTTATCGGGTGGAAAAACGCCCAATATAGGTAGTATTTGTTTCAAGCTTGTTTCAAATTGATGTTATATCAAGTTAAACAAATATCAACTTTATTTTAATGGTAATTAAGTTGATTTCAGAGTGACTATAGAAAAAGTTATAAAAAGTTGTACTGTTGTAGCATAAACTGAACTTTATTGTGTAGGAACTGAAGTTATTTTTCCATAAACTCAAGTTTGTTTATATTTTAAAACGCGAATGCAGATTAGATAGATTGTGTTATAGTATAGCTTTAGTGACTGTGGCATAGAACTCACATCTAGTAAACTAATCATTATTTGTCTTTACCGTACACCTACATCAGATCCTACCCAATTCTTAACTAAGCTCAACAGTGTTTTACATAATTTGTACAAAAAATATAAATCCAACACACATATAGTTTTAGCTGGTGATTTTAATATTAACACATTAAAGAAAGGCAAGATCACAAGTGAGTTACATGACCTATCCTACAATTATAATATGAAAATTCACATCAATGAACCCACACGTAAATCAACCTGTATAGACCACATTTTAAGTAACATCCCTAAAGCGACTGCTTCAGTACTCCCTCTTCATCTCTCCGATCACGATACAGCACAAATGTTAAGCTTTCCCATAAAAGATAAGACAGTAACTAACTCAACATATTCGATATATAGGAGAGATTATAACTGGGATAATATTAGAAAGTTTAGACAATGCTTACAAAGTCTGACATGGTCAGAAATATTATGCCGAAAATAATTTAAACAAAGCATTCAGTTCTTTTCATGAATTAATATGCCTGTTCTACAAGCTTTGTTTCCCGAAAATAAGGATAAAAATAAACATCGGAAATAAAAAGAAACAAAATTGGATTAGTAAAGGACTGAAACTAAGTTGCAGAACAAAACGGAATCTACGCTTTAATTATTACACAAATAAAAACGCTGCTAATAAAACAAAATATAAAAAATATTCAAAATTATTACAAAAATGTATCTTCGCCTCAAAAAAGAACGCAAATATCAAATATATAAATAATAATGAAAACAAATGCAAAGCCACGTGGAGAGTAATTAAAGATGAAATAAGTAATGCTAATTTTAAAGACAATATTGAGAACATCCAAATTGATAACACAGTAATAACAAATCCAGTAGAAATAGCATCTGCCTTTAATAACCACTACATCAATATGACACATAATTGTAACAGTACGATAAAAACAGGGATAATATCCAGTGAATATTCAGCAGTCCACTCGATGTTCCTCAAACCTGTATCCGAAAGTGAAGTTCGAATGGAGATATTATCACTAAATAATACGAATTCCGAAGGTTATGATGAGATTAACACAAAAATTATTAAAGCATGTGCATATGAAATAATTGTGATCTTAACACATCTAATCAATTTATCGTTTTCACTTGGCACTTTTCCTGAATCATTAAAACTATCCATAGTAAAGCCACTTTTCAAAAAGGGAGAAAAGTCAGACGTCAATAATTATCGCCCAATAACATTAATACCCATTCTATCGAAGATATTTGAAAAGTGCATGTATAAGAGATTGATTGACTTCTGCAATAAATTCCAAATTATTAAGAACGAACAGTATGGTTTTCAAAAACAAAAATCCACTACATTAGCTATCTTCTCTCTTGTTAATATAATTTTAACGAATATTAACAAAAACCATCTAACGACAGGGTTATTCTTTGACTTATCAAAAGCCTTTGACCTAGTGTCTCATGATTTATTACTACAGAAACTAGAAAAGATCGGGATTAGGGGACCTGCACATAAATGGATATCATCGTACCTGAAAAACCGACAACAGCGTGTAACGATTACCAAAATGGATAAAAATAAGGACATGATATCACACTCATCTGAATATAACTATAACAAATTCGGAGTCCCCCAAGGAAGCGTCTTGGGGCCAATCCTATTTCTACTCTATATTAATTCCATTACTGACATAACCAATCATAAATGTATACTATATGCCGATGACATCTCCATTATTGTTACATCCGATAGAAAGAATTACACAGTTAATGATCATGAGACAGACATAAACAACACAATTGAAAAACTAATTGAATGGCTAAACAAAAATAATTTATCAATAAATCTAAAAAAATCCGTCTATATACAGTTTAATAAATCAAATAATCCTAAATACAATATAAATCTAAATATACCTAGAATTGAAGAAGTAACACAGACAAAGTTTCTAGGTGTATCTATAGACCAAGATGTCAACTGGAAAACACATGTTGATAATGTCTCTAAAAGAGTAAATAAGTTTGTATATGCACTCAAGGGGGTTAGAAGCGTAACTAACATTAAAACGGCGATAACATCGTATCACGCATATGTTGAGTCGTTGTTGCGATATGGTTTGATAATGTGGGGTAACAGCACCGATCATAATAGAGCATTCGTTGCTCAGAAAAAATGCATTCGAGCAATTTACGGGCTCCAACCAGACGAATCATGTAGACCGGTATTCAAAAAACTTGGTTTGTTACCGTTACCGTCTCTTTATATCTATGAGATATGTATATTTGTCAGAAAGCATCAACATTTATTTGTGAAAGCAGATGATATTAATGTCCGAAACCGACGAGACCCCAACAGGCTCGTACTAAGTGAGATTCCAAGGTTAACTAAATATAATAAAAGCTGCCTTGCAATGTGTGTACGTCTATATAATAAGTTACCAAATGATCTCAAAAATTTAAATACTAAGTTATTTAAAAATAAAATTTACGAATGGTTATCTGTTAATAGTTTTTATAGTGTTAAGGATTTCATTGAGAAACAATGTTAATGTCAGTTACATACTGAAAAATTTGCATGCTTATTATTATATTGGCAAAACATGTTTTGTTCTACATTGTACTTTTACCATCTTTTTATACCGTGTTTTTTGCAAATAAATATATTATTATTATTATTATATGTTTTACGTCTAGGGTGGTGGAGACAGCGCATTGGGCGGGAGATCTGTCGCGGCTTTACCGCCTCACATGAGCAGTGCTTACGGCAGCGACACGGACAGGTAACTATTGATGAAAGCACTTTTTAGATAGAAACAAAATACATCTATCACCTTTGTAAGTACCTATTGTTCTGTTCTTTTTTTTCTTGTTTGATTTTATATGTGTGTACTTAAGTAAATTATTAAATACTTAAATCTATTTAACACAGACTAAAAGGCACACAGCATTATTTTACAAAATAAAATAAAAAAAAATGTCACCAGGAATGCTTGTTGCATTGGCTGCGCCAAATAGACCCAGTTCAGTAAAAATTGCATTTTGTATGCAAGTGTTAAACCGTCGAATTTTGAATTATGTCCCTGCGACACTGCCACAGAGCATAGAATCATCGCGCCGCCGTCTAGAGACTGCAGTACTAATAAACTTCGTGGCGCCGTAATTGCAATGAGCACATCACGTCAAGGGCCGCCAGTCAAATGTGTCAGTTTCTATACGTCATTTATGTCGTAGTGCGAGTTAACGGTGACGCCCGCTGTCACGCTATAACCTACATAATATGGTAACTAGGTATATCCTGAAAAGGAATTAGTTTGATGTTTCTTTTATGTTTCACAGCGCGTCCAGAAATAAGTCCAATCAAAGAAATCGGGTGCGACGGAGACAACCCCAAGAGAGACAGCCAGACGAGAGCAGTGTTGGTTACTTTTCTTTTATTATATCGTCCAGTCCAATTCAGGATACATTTGTAACCTTTGGGTATTTTTTCAGTTATCCCTCTCGAACAACACGAATCAAAACATCCGTCACGAGCCTAGAGTGGAATCGTCCAACGTCAATATGGTTCCTCCAATTTCCCAAAACAGTAAGTTATTATTCCTAAAACTTTAAAGTATGTACAGTCAACAAAAGAGATAAGTATGCAGGATCGTCGGATATAGTTGAAGCTTAGTAAGAAACCGATTGATGTTCTCGAATAAAATTTAATTTTATTAATATAAAATAAACAGCTCATTTATCAAATTAAATTTCAGTCGACAACATCCATCGGTTTCTTACTAAACTTTAACTATATCGGACGATCCTGTATACTTAAGTATCTCTTTTGTTGACTGTACATGTTGTCAGTCTCGATCGTTTAACTTAAATATCCTTTTCGTTGTTATAGCTGGCGAAAATCCTGGAAACATGCCGTATCCTCATCTGCCTCCACCTGGCTGGAACACTAACAATAAATCCAACCAGGTAAAGAGAACTTTATAAGATTAGCTTAGTAGCGTCAGGAAGTAACACAGACATTTCCGACTTCGCCATTTTCACAGCGCCGCTTCGTGAGATAAAAAATACTATACGAGTAATGTTATTTTTCTAAGAGCACAATGGTTCTACATAATATATTAAATCTTATGGTTAATTTTTCATGTGAACCCTTTTTGTAGCGATCTATTAAAATTGCCTCAAGTTTAAATACATAAGTCGTGACTTCAAACTTATGTTGTTTCAGGACATGCGTAATCAATTCACTCAGAACAGTCACTCTCAAACTATGGAGCGTCTGATGGGGACGCCACAACTGTCTTACCCGCCATCTATGCCGTTCAACATGATGATGCCTTACAGTAAGCAATTTGACGGCATTAAGCTTGTTTCATCACTTATGAATAAGGACCATCCATCGGATTAAATAAATGGATAGAAGTTTCTATGTATTAAATAACCATAACCTTCACTTTTTATTTCCATAGCTAAATGGCAAAAACGGAAGACTTATAATATAATGTCGTCATGTCCGACTGTCAGTATGTCCGGATTTGACACATCCATTTTACCTACTCTGAGACACAGACTCGGAGCACTATGTTGAAGAAAATTGGATCACATAATTAAAAAGATTATGATGTTTCTAAGTGTAATAGTTATTGAGATGTGGTAAATGTATACTATTTAGGTGTTCGAGCCTAACGCTTGAACCACTTGAGATTACGCTTCCGGAAATACGTCACTCACACCTTCAAACTGTCTGTTCCTACTGTGTATGTGTGCACTGTTGCTATCTCTTTCACTCATGCCGCAGCGCCCGGCGTGCGGCGCAAGCGCCGCGTTCCTCAGTACGCTTTTGAAACTCGTAGCACTCACACGTGTACATCGTTGAAAATTTTGTGTAAGTAACAAATTATTTTTTTAATGGAACTATTATGAA
This sequence comes from Oligia latruncula, assembly GCA_948474745.1. Lineage (NCBI taxonomy): Eukaryota > Metazoa > Arthropoda > Insecta > Lepidoptera > Noctuidae > Oligia > Oligia latruncula. Next base: position 11,183,038 of record OX419688.1, read on the forward strand.
TACCGCTCGGCGCCTCACGGCCCAGCGACGTCTTGTGTGCCACCTAGCACCTAAACTTAAAGCTTGGTCGCTTTTTCTGCCGGATCGAGACGGCATGTCGTATCGAGTTCGACTGTCACTGTAGTCTGTGGACGGCTACACTACCTACCGTCTGAGTGAGACCACCTGACCCGTCGTTCGGAAAAGACGACGTCGACTATCACTTAATTATGACGACGTCGCGTCGCCTGTCGTTTCGAGTAAGACGACGTCGACTGTCAAGTAAGACGACGTCGACTCTTAAGTGAGAAGACGTCGCCTGTCATTTGATTAAAACGACGTCGGCTGTCGTTTGAGCAAGTCGACATCGCTAGACGACTTTACCGTTTACTTAACGTCATCTGCCATGACGTGTTACTCCCATAATAACAATAAATGACGTATGTCCTGAACAATATTGTTCGATTTCTTTTCAGAATTATGTCAAAACAAACAACTTTGGGAGAATTAGCCACTCGGCCCTGCCCAGCTGGAGAAGAGGAAAGTTTTGCAGCAGTCGTCAACATAATTGACCAAAATTTTCCGGAAGACTGGAGATCATGGGAAGTTAATGACTACAGTTTTCACGATCTATTTGGAGCCGAAGTCTCTTCTAAAATTGAGGGTAAACTAAGATTCGCTATTCCGACCGCCGATCTTGCCCGAGCTTTTGCACCAGACTCTAGTTCCTTGTCTGAGAGGAAGTATAGAAGTATAAGGACAAAGATCTTGCGCTGGCCTCTAGGCCGAGCTTTAGTGCATTATCCTCATCACATTATGGAAAAGGTTCATGGCTCCGGGAGATATTATTACGCCTTTGTTGATGCAGTGCGCACAATAAAGAGCAAACTGACGAATCGTAAAAGTGCGTCATCCGAACTGCAGACCTCTCAACAAGATCAAGTAATCTCAGGCAATCCTGCACTTTCTGATACAGAAACGCCAGAACGAACTACAAGTAGAAAAAGATCTCACGAAATAGATATGGAAGTGGAGAGTACTCCAATAAAACAACCAACTCCATCTCGAGGGCAGGGAAGCAATGAACATTTGTTAATAGCTGTTTTGAATCAACAAATGGAAATGTTTAATCGGCTAATAAATACTCAAAACAAACAAAACGATAACATCGAAAAAATATTGTCGAACACCATAAAAAATGACACCGTCAATCCTCCTGACCTAAACGAGTCGTTTGAATCATTACCAGACAGTACACAGTCTGATGACGAACACCAGCCGTCTCAATGTAATTCTTATCCACCGTCAACTGATAATCTTTCTACGAGAGAATCCGAACTAAGAGTTAAGATATCCGAAGCTCAGAGAGAACTCGCTGCATTACAATCAGGGGATAACGAGACATTTGATTTTGATCCAGTCACAAATGTGACTGAACCCAAAGTAGCTAAAACTGATCCACAATACCTGAAACAAGGTATAGACTGTCAGCGCTTTGGCCAAGAAGGATGGCGCGACGTCAGATATGCAGATACTCAGAAGCAATTCCAAGCTTCACCAGCGTTTTGCGCCTTGCAAGTAAATAACCTTCTTGCCGGTGTAGCACCTAATTGGAAATCATCTGCCGCTCTTGAAAAATTCGACATGACACTAGGGGCGATAACTCACGGTCTCCTACAACAAAGGAAAATCTTTCGAGAGTTGGTGGACCACCTACCGCATGAAATGAAAAATAAAATCGGATGTGCTTTTCTTAATGCTGATTCTAAGTTTAAGAAAAAATCGGACGCCCTCTTGCAGTATGTTTGTGGTCGTCGGGCAGAGGTGATAGAACAGAGAAGAGGGGTATATAAAGTACAAAATAAGTCTCTTTATAATATTTTGCACAACATACCCCCATCAGAAACACATCTCTTTTCTGATGAAGCATTATCTAAAGCAATTAAAGATTGCTCCAACAATGATATTAGAAAGTTTTTTCCTTATCCCAACAAGAAAAAACCGTCAAAATTTCGTCCAAAAGACAGATTCAGAGACACGACAACACAAGGCCCATCAAGAAACAACTCACGATATTACCGTAACCCAGGAGGAGTCTGACACGGGCCGCACTAGGAACAAACAGCAGCTTCACTATAAACCCCAATCACAATCACAACCAAAACCACAACAAGCTAGAAAAGATTGGGGGGGTGGCAAAAGAAAGTGACTCTTTCAAAGCAGGGCGCTTACAAGACTATTCCCAACATTGGACAACAGCGCCAAAACTAATTCAAAACTTTATCCAGGGGTACAGAATCCCATTCAGCTCAAAACCGCCAATCAGAAAATTTTCTCCCAAGAACATTTTTCAATTTCGAACCAAAGTAACGCCAGAAATGTCAAAACAGGTGCAAAAACTATTGAAATCAAAAGCTATTCAGGAAAGCCAGTATCAGAGTGGTTTTCTTTCAGAAATGTTCCTGCGAAAGAAGACGGATGGCTCTTTCCGACCAATATTCAACCTGAAAGGCTTAAACCGATACGTCCAAACACCAAAATTTCACCTTTTAAATCACCTAAAAATTCCAACACTCTTGTACAAAAACAGTTACATGATGAAGCTGGACATATCGCAGGCATACTTTCATTTACCGGTATCACCCAGTCATCGCCGCTTCTTGTCCCTCAGTTTTCAGGGGAAAGTTTATCAAATGACGTGCCTACCGTTCGGGTTAGCGAGCGCACCCGCCAAAATCACCAATTGGATTGCTCATACTTTAAGAGGCCAAGGCATAAGGATACTAGTCTATTTAGACGACTTCCTACTAATTCACGAAGATCCACATGTCCTGGAAAGTCAAACCAAATATGTCGTCAAATACTTACAGAAATTAGGCTGGCAAGTAAATCAAGAAAAGTCCTCCTCGACTGCCACAACAAAATTAGAATAACTTGGGATACCAAGCTAAACCGAAAGTCACTATCGGAAAGCAAGACAGTCCACCTTACGACGCATCTGGAATCTCTGATAAAGAGGAGTCGTTGGAGCTGGCACGATGCAAAGGTTATTCTGGGGAAGCTGAACTTTGCGTCATACGTAGTACCACTAGGGCGCCTCCACAGTCGCTTCCTCCAAAGGGCATCAAGTCGTTTACCAATGACAAAACCACATCGGAAATTGGCAATACCACACCGTGCTATGGCGGAGGTCATCTGGTGGAAAACGAATATCCAAAAAGACTCACCGATACACATACCAGAGCCATCAGTTTTCATAACGACAGATGCTGCGGACAGGGGCTGGGGAGCTGTAATAAATGGTCAGAAGTTCTGGGGCACATGGACAAATGTGCAGCGGAAGTGGCACAGCAATCAAAAAGAACTCTACACGTTGTTCGAAGTCTTAACACGAGTTCACTCTTTTATAGAAGACAAAACAGTGATGTTACAGACCGACAATCGAACAACAGTATCCTACATAATGAAACAAGGAGGTACGAAGTCCCTGAGACTACTGGAGACTTCACTAAAAATTTTGGAACTTTGCCATCGTCAGCGTTGTCACCTCATAGCCCGTTATATACCCGGAATATACAACGGTCTGGCGGACAGCCTCTCCCGAGAAAAAGGTCTTCCCGAATGGCACCTGAAGCCATCGGCAGTATCAATGATATTCCAAAAGCTGGGCACCCCTGTGATCGATCTGTTTGCGTCTGCGAGATCTGCGGTGGTGCCGACATATGTCAGCGAAGATGCAAAAGACACACACAGTCTATTTACAGATGCGTTCAGCAAGACGTGGCAGTTCAAACTGGGATGGATCTTCCCTCCACCATCGTTGATACCTCGCGTGATTCATCATCTGAACAAATCGGAAGGAACGTACTTAATAGTGACTCCCAGTTGGACGAAGGCGTTCTGGACGGCCGATTTAAAGGAAAGGGCAATTTGCCCACCAATCCCAATAACAGACCTGAAGTCGAATTTGACAGATCTTCGGACAAATCTACCACCTCAGAACGTAGAGAGCTTAAATTTGTTGGTCTGGAAGGTACGGGCTGGAGTAAACAACTACAAAACTGGTCCAATACGGATATAACTCTTCTAGAGACATCTTGGAGGAAATCTTCCCTGAAAACATACAAACCTGCTTGGTCCAGGTGGCAGGCCTGGGCTCGCACCAATAAAATATCTGTGGATAACCCCAGCCCATCAGATTTAGCAAAATATCTATGTCACCTTTTTAACACCGTGAGACTGGCCCCTCGCACTATTGCACTGCACAAATCAGTAGTGGCAACCTTAGCGAACCCTCAGCGTTCAGAAGAACTAACTTCGCACCATTTGGTGAAGCATGTACTGAAGGCAATTTTCTTGAAAAATCCCCCGATAAAGAAAGCCATCCCTTGGAAAATAAGCGACCTGTTGGATTTTCTTAGGACCTACGTTATAAACGAAGACAGCCTATTTCAAATTTTTAGACATACCTGTGTCCTTCTCCTATTAGCTTCAGGAAGAAGAGTACACGATCTCACCTTATTGAGCATTAAAAATGGGTCGTTTATGGATAACGGGGATGAGGTAATTCTATGGCCTCAATTCGGTTCCAAAACCGACTCTAGCACTTATAGGCAATCTGGATGGGTGTTAAAAAACAATGCAAACGAAGCTCGTCTAAATCTTGTTTTGTGGATAAAAAAATCAATTTCAGCCTCCCAAGAGCGACGAAGGGATAAGAACTTGGAGAACTTGTTCATAACTACGAGAGGGTCAGTTAAAAAGGCATCACGCTGTGTTATTTCGGGATGGATCCGAACACTTTTTCGGGAAGCAGGTATCTCTGCCTCAGCAGGCAGTTTCAGGGCCGCAGTTGCGTCCGAAAACTGGACCAATAATAAATACAATATTGATGATATCCTTAAAAGAGGAAACTGGAGATCAAAAAATACATTTTTCAATCACTACTTCAGAGAAACATCTACAAATTGCATTAATAATTACAACCATACTACGAGAGCATTAAGTGATGATTTTGCGACTTTATAAAGTTGATTTTAAGAACATTTAAATAAAAATTCAAAAGTTAGAAGTACCTACTTATGTTTGTTATTTGATCAATTATTTACTTTCTATAACTTGCTTTTGTTGATACTTTGTTATTGATTATATAATATTAAAAACGCATAAAATTTTTTTTTTTTGTTATTTTATTAAAACATCAGTCACAGTACGCATCGCAGCGCCGCCGGCAGAATATAAACACGTCTCAAGTGGTTCAAGCGTTAGGCTCGAACACCTAAATAGAACCGTTTTTCCCCCGAAGGGTAAAAAACGGATATTTAGGTTTCAGCCGTAGCTTGAACCACACTTCAGGGTCCTTGCCGGCTCCTTCAAAGGTACTGAGGAACGCGGCGCTTGCGCCGCACGCCGGGCGCTGCGGCATGAGTGAAAGAGATAGCAACAGTGCACACATACACAGTAGGAACAGACAGTTTGAAGGTGTGAGTGACGTATTTCCGGAAGCGTAATCTCAAGTGGTTCAAGCTACGGCTGAAACCTAAATATCCGTTTTTTACCCTTCGGGGGAAAAACGGTTCTACTGCAGCAATAACTTTTTTTTTTTTTTGAGAAATTCTATTAAATACAAAGTAAATATGCATCCCCACTACGGAACCCTTCGCTGTGCGTGGTCGAAAACGCTCTTGCCCGATTTTTTTAATACTGAGCTGCTATAAAATTGGATACTGTATGGTAACCCGCAGGTATGGTAGGTGGTTGCAGTTGTGGCTGCGGGTTCTGGGGCGCGTGGTGCTGGCAGCAGCTCGTCATGCAGCAGCGAGAGATACACCAGCTGAGAGACCAGCTCAATCACGTAATATTTATGTTTACATCTGCCCGCAATTTCGTTCGCGTGAAATTCAACCTCCCCCCCATTCACCCTCTTAGGGGTGGAATTTCGAAAAATCCTTTCTTAGTCGAACCTACTCTTCACAAAGAACACACCCTCCGAATTTCATGTCCAGCGGTTTAGGCTGTGCGTTGATATAATCAGTCAGTCAGGACTTTGAATTTTATATTTCTACATATTAATCATAACATCGCACTTGTATTCCCCGAAAAGTTAGGCAGAGGTTTACCAATAGTACTCCCACATTTCACCATGTAATAGGGGGCGAGTTTATTTATTTTATAAAGGGGTTTGAAGGTCCGTGGCATATCTACTGTTGCACCTTTTTGATATTTTTTTTCCAAATGGCGGCCACCCTTGTTAAATCGATGGTTGACATCAATGCAAACAGAAAACTCATAATCTATATTTTTTTTATATTCAGGCAAGTTCAAAAAAATGGTTGCCAATATTTCAAACATTCAGAGTGATAATTTCAAACATCTATACAACAAGATGTTGAAAGTTCCAAAAAATATGGATGTAACTTTCATTTCTTTTTAAAAAAAAAAAGTTGCCTCACACAACAAACTGATGCTGATGCAACTGATGCTTTACGGGGGGATTCTTATTATGTTTTCGGTTTGCATTGATGTCAGCTATCCGCCATAGTGTCCGCCATTTTGAAAAAATCTAGACAAAATGGCGCGACAGTTGGTATGCCAGGCTCCATATAAATAAACTTTGACATTGACAGCGGCGCCTTTATATCGTAGCAGTTATGTCGGTTTTTCGTAGTTCAATTGTTACCTATCGTGCGGATCGCACTAACGACAACTTTTTGCATTAAGGTCATTAGCACACGTATCAAATCGAAAAGGGATCGGCACCGTATCGCTTTTCGCCTCGCCGTCAAACAGGCGTCAACCTAACGTAAGCACGTAACCAAAGCGGATCCGAAACTCCGATACGGCGACTCGGCTACGGCTATGCGACACCGCGCTTACGGCTATGCGACACCGCGCTTACGGCTCGCCGACCGCTGGTTGATGGTGCAGCAGGCAGGTCGGAGGGGTGAGAGGGGCAAAGGTGTACGAAGAGACGTAAGCTCGGGTACGGAGAGACGTAAGCGCGGGGACGACGAGCCGTAACCCACCGCACCGCGGTTCGTGAGCTTGTCCCGAGGCGAGGCGATTACGTTACGATTCCGATTAGTGTGCGTTACTGTAGGGAGTTTCATACAAAGAATATTGAACGGCTCGAATTGATACGGTGCCGATCCCTTTCCGGTTTGATACCTTTAACTGGACAGTCCAAGACTATTATAATTACTTATTACTATTTTTTTAAAACACTAGAAATTTGTCACAGGGTTTTTTTTTAAATAAATGACATACTCTGTGTTCTAGATGGAAGAGCGCTGGCGTGCTGAAACAGCATCACATACGCTAAATAATCAAGTACCCCCGGGAAACAGAGCCAATAACTATTGGGATAACTTCCGCAGGTAAAATTTATGGTTATTATGTACTAGTAGAAATGTAGTGAGAGAGCTGCATAAATAAAATTAAAAGTATTTATTTACTTTGCTTTTCTCTTTTCAGATATTAAGAAACACGCATTATGTTTTGATTTATTATAATTTATATTTAATTATACATATTAGTACACACAATACAAAGTATTTATGTATTTTATCATATACTTCAGTTCAAAAATATCTAAGGGTGAGAATAGTGTTTGCCCTAGAAATTTCCTTTTGCAATCGATTTTTATTTCATGCTTTGTAATAAGACTAATCATACATACCTGTGTGATATTATAATATGACGTGTGGATACTAACATTACAGTGGTATTGAATTCGGCTTGATTTTGTCATAACACTATTATAAGAAAAAAAAAAAAGTAAAAGAGTACATTTTTCTTTTTCAGTTATTCCCGTCAAAATCTTCTGTCCGCCAATAACAAAGCAAACGCTGACGGCCACTTAGGAGTCGGGCCCGCCCATAATCCCCATCCTTTAGTCGAAAGATCTCATAACACACTCCATCGCACTCCCTCGGCCACCCCTCCCTGCATCACACCCAAGAGAAATACCAACGCAGCTAGCTCATCACACAACGCCGCTCAATCATCACAGGCAAATACCGATGACATACCCAACAGACATACGCGACGAAACGTTGCCTACGAAAGATCCCTTTCGTTCTCATCTGCGCCAGACGTACTGAACGTCAATCAGTACCCAGACACCGACACGCCGTCTGCTTGTCACTCAAGAAACATCGACGAAAACAATGTTACTAACGTTTGTAACATCAATATAAATCGCCAAGAAGCTCCAACAAACTCTTTTAGAAATTTAAATATAACAAATCCAATTCCTGAGATTATACAGGCCCATGCAAATAACTTAAACACATCAGCTAATAGTAAAAAGAAATCATCTTCAAAATTACCAGCTAAAAATTCAACTAATCGAAGAAATTACTCACTGGATTATTCACAAATGAGCAATATTAACATTGCCAGTACATCTGAGATGCCTAATCCTAATTTAGCGTCAACGAGTCGCGAAGTTCAAGATAAGGCTACCTCAAAGTTATTTGATCTGCTAAGGGAAAACGTGTATTCTGAAGTGACAGCTCTGATTGATGTAAATGAATCTCACCCTGATTTTTTGATTCAGCTATTCCGAGAGCTGCAACTAATTAGTTCTGATGCTTTACGACAAAAAGTATTACAATCGATACGTAATGTACTGTCTCAGTACAGTTCTATTATTGAGAGTCAAAGCAATGAAAGTGCCCATGGAGAAAACAGACAAGAATTAGCTTCAACATCTGGTGACCCTAGCGCATATAATGACTGTAATTCATTATCAATTCAAAATATTTGTGGAAATGCTCTGCAGCTTGATGATAAAATAGTTCACTTTTTGTTGTTAAAAAACGATGAAACGTGTACGACAGACTTTTTAGAGACATTAGTATCTCTTATATTAAGCAATGCTACCGACGGAAGGTATACTCAACAGGCCAAGAGGAGGCTATTAGAATTACTCTCTAAATACGAAGGTATGCGAGTTTGTGATGTTTCAGGAGACATTATTGAGAATTTGCCAGTATTCATACCAGCTAGTAACGAAAGCGAACCCACTCAACTCACGAACGAGCTATCCGAATCTTCCATTTTGCAAGATGTCGCTGGTTCATTAAATTTATTTAGTTCAAGCGACAGCCAGTTGCATCAGCTAAATGCTTGTCCTTACGATTTGTGGCCGGGACACGTCCATATGGATATTGAGACTTCGGACATGAACGACAATAGTCCACGTTCTAGTCAAGAAGGAAAAGTGGATCTCATAAATTGTTCCGAAATGCATAACGGAGATTTGGCCGAAGCTGACCAAACGTGTCACAATGAGGTAGAAGATAGTGCTAACGGACATGACGAAGCTGCAGCTAATGCAGAAGCTCTACCGGACGTGGTAGACACTGAAGAGGTCACCCCAACTGAGGTAATGCAACACGTATTGTATTGTAGATGCCTGCCATTAATCAATTGTGCTAATCGCAATGAATAAGTACCTAATTTTATTCCTTTTGTCTAATATTTATAGTATGTTATGTACCAAGTCTTTGATGGGTCATTCCAAATCGCCTTCATATCAATTAACTGGTTTTAAATTCTGTATAAAGGTATATATAGGATTTAAAGTGTGTAAGATACTAATATAAAACCATAATTGTAAATAATTAGCAATTCAATGGTTACCAACCATCTAGGAATATAAGCCCTAATCATCATCTGCCTAGCCTTTTCCCAACTATGTTAGGGTCGGCTACCAGTCTAACCGGATGCAACTGAATACCAGTATTTTACATGGAGCGACTGCCTGTGTGATCTCCACAACCCAGTTACAACCCAATAAAGAATATAAGCTCTAATAAAGTATATAATTAGTCGTCTGCTTGTGATTGTTATCGTACTTTGCGCCATTTCGATTTCTAATTCTGGACTATTGCCCTATTAATAATTTGGTTCATAATGTACACACCTACTTATTTAACCATAACACAATATTTAGCCCAGGAAAGTAAGTTAAATTAAAGGCAAATCTGCTAAATAAATCCTAGTTAAGATTTATCACCGGGATTATCTTTATTAATAGGCATTAAAAATATTGGGTGAAAAGTTCATTCTGATATATTGTGCGAAAAAAAATATATAAACTGTCCTGAAAAAAATATTTCTCCGAAAATGTATTAAAAAAAAAGTTTAAAAACTAAAAGTCTGACTACTGAAAATGGTAACATGCGATCACGGGAAGGTACTTGTTTCATCCTTTTCAGTAGTTGGGTTTTAGTTTTTAAACTTATTTTTTATTTAATTGTTTAGGGGGTTATTTCAGTAATATTTATGTTTTTGAAATGTGCTAATAAAAACACTTTCATTTGATACCCAAAACTGCATGATTAAAAAAAAATTTTTAGGTCATTACTTTATTTCCGCTAGAGGGCGCCATATTCAATTTAAGGTGACGTCACATAGGCTTTAACCCTTTAACCGCCATCACCGTAATATTACGTGTTGTAAGAATAATACCTCAGTCGCCACGTCGGAATATTACGTAAAACTCCTGTCATTTAAAAATTGTTCAAAAGATATTGAATTTGCTTACTAAATCTTAGTATACTTCGTGTTAATACTTTATTTTAAACAGTACTAGATACATATTTTAGCTAATTAAATGAAATAATTAATAGTTCTCAATTCGTGACACGTCTAAATATCAACCTACTTCGCCGAACCCGTGATTTCACGTAGACTAGTGTTGTACCACATATGAAACTCCTGATGCTAAATTAATAACAAACATCCTGTTTTTTATCAAACTATCAACTAAACATTCATTCAAATTTCATAGTTTATTAACGATTTAATTATTTATTAAAAACCAAATAAGCTTAAGTACAAAATCGTAATAAAAAAGTGTAGAAATCAACAAAGAAATATAAATTACCGACTTATGCCAGTACGTCACTAGTGCAGACGATCCGCGAACGCCGTCGCCGTAATTTTACGTGCGGCTCAAGGTCAACTATAGTCATATTTTGAATAAACGTCAGTTGCGCTAGCGCCATCGCCGTGATAACACGTGCTCTCTTTATTATTATTTCTAAACTAGTGTCGAGAAGTGGTCGATAATGTTATACGACGACGAAGAACTATTAAATATATTGCAGCAATCAATTAATGATATTAGTAGTAGTGGCAGTTCAACGGATAGTGATAATGAATCGGTAAATCACTTATTTGTTTTTCTAGTCTGTTTATTTATCCTACAGTCAAAAAGACAGCTAGATAATAATAATATGTATATTTACCTATTTATTATGTTTTAAAGAAAAAATAAAGTTGATTTAGTTATTTTATTTGTTGTTAATATTATGTCCCAATATTTTAACACTATACATTAATCGTAATAAACAGATCAAATTTTTACATTTATGTCATTTTTAAATGTCATGCTGTCATTTTTGTCCGCAGGATAATAGACTAGATAACGTATGTTTGAAAAAAGAAAAGAAATAAACCTTTGATTAAAAATAAGTAAGTTTTATTTATTTCATTAGTTTGTTTATCGATAACTATATTTTACAACACTATGCAAAATTGTACCTAAAGGTTGCTGGCGCTAGATGCACTCCACGCGAATTATGACATGGCGGTTAAAGGGTTAACCAGCGGACGATCAAGACGCTTCCAACGATACCTCTTAACTTATGAAATACTTGACGTCAAATCATGACAAGTATTTTAGAAGTTAATAGGGAACAGATGAACATACATACATACCGGTCAACTCAGATTATAGAATAAAGACAGATAGATCGCGCCGAACAATAAAGTGAGGCACGTTTGTAGACTTGTGTCCGTGACATCACTATAAAAACACGTGCCTCTGTGTGCGTGTACGGTTGCCTGGCTAATGAAAAAATTGCCCATAATATTTAATTTTTATTAAATTTTAAAATAATGGAATTATATCGGGACAGTGGAGTAGGAGCAGTGGTGGCCCAGTGGTAACAGCCGCGACTTACAAGTTGTAGGTCGTAGGTTCGAACCCAGACAGGCGCTTTACTTTGTGTAAATTATTCCATTACCACTGCTTTCAAAACGGTGAAGGAAAACATCGTGAGGAAACCGGCATGTCCTAGAACCAAAAATTCGAAGATAAGTGACATCTACCAACCCGCACTGGGCCCGCGTGGTAGATTACAGCCCACTCCCTCTCACTGAGAGGAGGCCTGTGTCCCAGCAGTGGGAACGTTATAGGCTGATTATGTATGTATGTTATGTATATCGGGACATGATAGAGTTGTGCTTAGGTGTATGTGTAGGTTTACAGGGTCAAATTAAATTAGTTAGATATAAATCAAGAATGATTTATTGTCATAGGTACTTATAATCGACCTTTCAAGATCAGCAGGGAGTTTAAAAAACCAAATCTTACCGAAATGGCTAGGCACACCTCTAATATCCACATACTTAATTTATTAATGTTTTTGTAAATCGATATTCCTGTATTCTATACTTATTCCCAATTTACGGGGTAAATGTTTCAATGTAAACTAGCAACACCGAATGATTTCTGTCAAGGTTTTGTGATTCAAGATGTCACTAACAACACGTAAAATATTATCCAAATATACAAATAATCAATATTATATTTACCTATGAAAAGATACTCCACCTTTCTTTTGTTTTTGGGAACAGTTTTTGCAATGTTTAAAAACACAAGACGTCATTATTATCAAAAATATTGAACGAGCCCGTGACGTACAGTCAGAGCACTAATATGTCAACACTTTGCAACTTTCAATTGCGATTTTTTCACGAAATAACAAATGTAACGTTGAAATACGACACTTTACATAAACCTACGGGTTCGAAAATACTAGGTTTGTAATTAATAATATAAAATCTCATTCAAAAATAAAGGAGAAAATCGCCTTTGAATAGAGCCAAGTGTATACATACTTATGCTCGTGACTACTAACGATGCGGCGCTTCGTGCCGTACTGACTCGAGATTGTATTCGCTTTTGAATTTGTATTTGCTTTTTTGGCCGCACTTTCGGTGTTCCGCATTGGTCTTACGTCAATTTATGTTAAATCACGTATATTTCTTAATTAATTTGGCATAAAAAAGATCTAAACAATATTCTCGTAGGAGTATGACCAATATGGTTCTCGACAAAAATATCAAGTAGTTACAAGAGCAAACTACTGCGGTGCTATTCTGTAAAAAGATCACCGTGATAACTTAGGTGAAGCGAGTTTAAAGTGAGCTGTCATTGCACCAGCCGGTCGATTCTGTAAAAATCTCACCGTGAAAACTTAGGTGAAGTGAGTTTGTTTTTGCTAGGAATTGACACTATTGACAGCTCACTCCACGCTCACTTCACCTACGTTTTCACGGTGAGATGTTTACAGAATAGCACCGCTGATGCTAGGGATTGACACTATTGACACTTCACAGGATAGGGATTGACACTATTGAACTTCTTGTAGGTGTAACTTATTTTTGGCTTATCGAAAAAATCTAAGAAAAACATAGCGGAGGTTCCAATGAGGTACCTACTAAATCTTAATGAAAAGATAAACCATTTATAACGCCTACAATTAGGTGAAATCAACATGCTCCAGATTACATGCAACATTTATTCTAGGTGTAACTTTTTTTGGTTTATCGAAAAAATATCGCATGGTGAGAATAAAAGTGACCTATTTCAAAATTTTGGTAAAATGAGTTAAATATACAAAGTGACTCAAAAAAGTACACTCTTTCTTCATCTTTCAAACATCTTATTTATTAAAAAACAAGGCCATTAAATGGCCTGTTTTTTAATATAAGATGTTTTTTGTTTTTTAAGTATATTTAACTCATTTTACCTAAATTTTGAAATAGGTCACTTTTATTCTCACCGTGCGATATAAGAAAAACATGTTGAGGTACCAATGAGGTACTAAATTTTAACGAAAAGATGGAACTAGTTATAACGCCTACAACTAGGTGAAACCGGCTTGGTCTAGCCATTCTGAAGTCAGAATGGCTGGCCACTTTCCTCGTAAGTTTTCCCTCTTTAGCGAGGTACCAATTATTGGATTTCTAGTACCAAATAGTTACTAAAACTTGGTATTGCTCAAACTTGCAAAATCTCTCTTGGTCCAGTCATCCTGACGCAGACATTCAATATAACACTGGCCATAAATGAGAACTGGTAAAAACGACACCCCAAATATATACCATCTAACAGTTTTCTATTCTACTACTGACAATTCTATACAATGTGAGTCTTCATAATGTGCACATATCGAAATGAGGGAAACTAAGCTTAATTTTATCGACGTAAAAAATATTTTAAAAAATCGAAAAAAAAAAATTGTAGCATTTTTAAAATTCTTTTTCGCTGCTGTGACCCCTGTGTAAACAATCGCCTCTCAATTAAGAATTATGTTTTTTTTTTAACAAAAATCTGATATTTTTTCATCAATTTTTACAATAATTGTAAAATTACTCAATAAAAGCCCCGATTACCTACCCTTTTTGATTACTTTGAAATAATTCTCCATCGTATCAGATTTCTAAACGTAAAAATACCATGTTTATAAATCAATCACAACATTTCCGATCAACTGTTAAAGAAAGGCCTTGCAATCACCATACTTTAGCAGGTAAAGATCCTTTTAAATATTTTTTTCGTCGATAAAATTTTCCTTTAAAGTTCATGAAATGCACTGACATCGTGGATTTTTCAAGCCCGCAGTTTAGGTTTTAGGACACGCCCTACTGGAACAAAAATTTGCACTTTAAACTTTAATATTTCGTAAATGGAGTATTAAATCGAAAAATAATTTTAGCAACCCCCAAGTCATTTTAGAAGACCTATTCAACGATACCCCACACGATGGGGTAGACAACGAAAAAAATATTCATCCCCACTGCACATGTAGGGGAGCTACCCTTAAAAAAAATATTTTCCAAAATTTTATTTTACCACTTTGTTGGCGTAATAATATACACACTCCTACAAAATTACAGCTTTCTAGTACTAACGGTCTCTCAGCAAAACCTCCGACAGACGGACGGACATGACGAAACTATAAGGGTTCCTTGTATGTACTACGGAACCCTAAAAACGAGCCTTTTACTCTACCTTTGGTGCAATAAAAAAACGCATCATTACTCCACATCACAGAGTACTTTTTGATATGCTTCACATTGTGTCACTGACTCTGGCAGAGCCACCATCAGGGATTTTAATTTTGATAACACAAAAAATTAGTCTAAATTTGTCGCCAAATATCAGAATTTTTCGGTCACTGGTTCAAAAGATATAAGGGTTTATAGGTGGCCGATTTGGAGAGAGCAGGGCCACATTTATATCTCAAAAACTAGGGCACCTAGCGAAGATCTGTTTTCTCCCATATTTTGTCGCTAATTAGTCGGAATCAGTCGCCAAGTCACAGATTTAATCGGGTCTTAGTTTAGGAGATAATGTGTCCAATTAGTAAGGTATAGTCCAAGAGCTAGTCGAAGAGTTTTTTCGTGAACTCTTCGATCTAGCTCTTGGACTATACCTACACCTATAAACCCTTATATCTTTTGAACCAGTGACCGACAAATTCTGATAACTGATTCCGATTAATTGGCGACTAAATATGGGAGAAAACACATCTTCGCTAGGTGCCCTAGTTTTTAAGATATAAATGTTATCAACATTAAAATCCCTGATGGTGGCTCTGCCAGAGTCGGCGACACCTCCATATTTCGAAGCTAGCTGGAGAGAATTTAATTTGATTTACTGGTGCTAGAAGAATTTGTGTGACTTTTTTGTGCAGAGTAGGCTATTTGACAATGTAAAAAATAAGGTCATAATTATTGACACTCGTACAGATTATCGCTTTTAAAATCGATTTGCATTAATTTTACTACAAAACAATGTATTATTTATAAAAAAAATCCCGAAAAAACTTCATCTTTTTAAATCTGGCGCCACGTAATCGAAAACGGTTTGGATTGGCTGAACTTAAGATGACGTCATGATTTAGTAAATTTCTGTCTATCGTTGACAGAACAGATGACTTTTGTCTAGTATCTCGACCGTTTCAACGTTTGTTTACGTGAATCGTGACGTCACGACGCCATATTGTTAAAGATAGCGTTTTGGCGGCTTATTGAAACAGTACATTTTTATTTACTATTTTTTAAAAGAAATACATTATGCAATTTGAAGTAATAGGTTTTTGTGGGCTCGTTAGACACCATTAAATAATCTGAGATGTTTATCAAAAACCAGTCAAATAGCCTATTGTGTAAATTGACGGAAAGCGAATGCTTTACGAGATTTTTGCAATAAACTGATGCTCGGGACTCTTGTCAGCGATTGTTTTTTTTTTTTCGGACGTGTTATCTTATTGGGATTTTATTTCTAATGACTAAATCAAGATAATCCCGGTGAGAATTATTTATTAGGATTTTTTTCTCAGAAAATATCTTATTTTCCTGGGCTACATTGCAGAGGCCACTTAGATTTTAATCTATTTATTCATATTTTTCAAAATAATTTACTTTGCCTGTTATGGTGACGGTTGCTATTCTTGTATAATTGCTACATAATCTTAATATTAAATGTTTTATTAGAATTTGACCTTAGCAGCACTATTTACACGTCTCAATATCTTAGTGGGCCATACTTCACACATTCAGTCTGTATTCTACGCTCTTTATTATGTGAATCCATATTTGTCACGTGTTTATGATAATTTGTAATATGGGACTATTTTAATAAACGGAAATATTTAATAATTGCATTTTCACTTCTGAGGCACTACCAAGAATAAAAACAAATTGAATTGAAAGAATTTAATACAAAATCAGGTACAAAGACATAAATTATATCACAGACATGGGTTTTTGGTTCTAACCATAGTTTTAATTATATAACACCTGCACACTAAATACAAATCTGTATTTTATAGACAAACTGTAAATTGTTGGTATGTTTGCATTAAAGGCGGAAGCTGAGTGGCTTGGACTTGACCGAGTGCCAACAAGGCTGCACATGGAAGAATCATCTGAAAAACAGAAAGGTGAAATTATTACACTGTAAAAGCAGATCAAAAACCCAAACTAAACCATTTTCGGTTATAATGTTGTTTGAGCGTATACTGAAACATAAATACATCAATTAAAGCTTCTTTAACTGCATCTGGAACAGACAAACAAAGGAAATTTGAAATAATTAGTGTTTTCTTTTTTCCAGATTGAACTGAGAAGTTTGATGATCCCCTGATGACTTTAGTATTATTGTATCCCATTATTATTATTCAATTACTCTTATCCTTTACATAAATACTTTGTGTAATATATATAATATATTAATAAATTATCTTAAACAAATAATTATGTTTATATTTAAAAAAACACCCTCCCTTTACCTATTATATTTTTATTAAAAAATTCTTACACTAATAAGAAAATTATGCACATGTTTTAATAATAGTGTATAAAATTGTTGCATATTTCTTAAGGTCCCAATCACTTTCAATCTTAAAAATATCACACATCAAAAGTCACAGACACTGTATCAAATGAAATATATTTCCTCCGTGAATGTTCCAATATAAAGATTCCATGACATCTTCTGTACTTGTGTCCAATTTCACTGTCTCATTTGTCTCAGGTTCAATGTTTTTCTCTCTTTGTACTTCTGCAGATAAAATGATAATGTTCTAAATTATTTTTTGGAGACATTGCAGTAGAGATTAGATCATATGGACCATGAGACAACGAGATATGTCTGGATTGTTGTGTGTTGGACGTAGTAAACATGGATTGTAGTTGGAAGTCGATGGCACCATACCCTCTGAAATAAATTCGAACCTCATCACACTGGGCCTCAAGTTTCTGACAGGAAGCCTCCAAGCCAAGTTTTGTTGCTGTTTCAACTTTGTGTATCATGATTTTGTAAAATGATAAGCTTATAAAACGTCTTCATGGCAAGATAAACAGATCGCACTTTGAAGTACGCGATCCATATGAACCTTATAATGTTCATGTGTACCTACGCAGCACTTACTTTACTTAGCAAAGTCGAAAGTCTAGTCTGTCAATCTTGCCCCTAGTCCCAAGGATAAGCAAATTTAAAATCAGATCTCTGTCAAGTTTTTTTGGTGAAGACTCATTTTAGGCTGACCGCTCATGGTACCCGCAGTAGCGTTGCATGCTCACTGGCGGCAACCGAGACAAGCAGTTGGATGTAGTTTACGCGCTGCGCCAAAGATAAATGCCACTCGTTACTGAATAGGGTAACAAGACTGTTATCCTATGTAGTAACGAATGGCATTTATCCTTGGCGCAACGCAAAAGAACATGTGACTCAGGCTGGCTGGACAAATCTTCAAAAAAGCTCGCATTTAACTAGGACAATAGGGCACTTTATGTGACGGCTAAACACCCTTATTTCAGAATTTGTGACGCTACAGAATCTTAGATAATCGATCGAAAACGTGTCCAGCCAGCTTGAAAAACCACTTTTCGCTGGTCTCTCAATCTCGGTAACGGAAGTGATTTTGACGACTTTTTGCATATCACAACGGGCGTCACATAAAAGTGCACTATTGACCTAGTTAAATGCGAGCTATTTTGAAGATTTGTCCAGCCAGCCTGAGTCACATGAAATAACACTTTCGTGTGTTTTGACCGTGTCGCGACTGCACATTGTACCGCGCGGCAATATTTGATGACATCACAGAGGGTCTACTCCGAAGCGGTTAACCACTGTATCGGCCGAATGTTCGGTCATTTTCTGATTCGAATATTGTTGTCCTACTACGAATTAAAAAAAAAAAAGGTAAAATAAGGGTTAAGGGTTCTAAAAAGGTTCGGATTGGCAGTTTGGTCGGGACCAATAGTCAATATAGGAAATTAATGGTAGTAGAAAATGACCGAACATTCGGCCGATACCGTGGTCAACCGCTTCGGAGTAGACCCCCAGGCCTCAACACGCATCCAACTCATCTAAAAACTCACGATCTTACTTTTGCAGAAGATCTACATTCTATTTGTTTAACAAAACAAGTCTCGCATCGTAACGCCAGTGTGCTCTAACGCTTACTCGAATTTGTATTGGTTCTGCTCTGAAACGCAACTAGAGGTAGCATCTGAACTAAATGCTTATTATGCACATTGTTGTTTGCGTTAACTTTGTCCATCAACACTGACTTTTTTGCAACAAAAGTTGTTTATTAATGCATGGCTTTCTTCCAATTCTTCTAATGTATAAAAAATATGGATAGTAATTCCGTGAGAAACGATCTATAGCTCACTTGATGGGTTGGTCCCTTAAACAACCAAGAATCTCTTGGGCGGTAAAATGGTATCCAATGTGCGGTCAGCATTAAATATTCCTCATAATACTGACACAGGTAAATTAGAAGATTAGAGGAACACATGTCAAGAAAGCTTTCTCATGTCTTTTGTAGGAAAATATTAATTTGCTTTTATTAATTCTCTAGAACTTGCGATCGGTCTATATTTTTTTATTGAATCGGTAGTTTTGATCATTCGTGCTTAAACAACTGGTATGGCTGTAGTTATTGTTCACTATAATTAAAATAGCACATGTTGCCTTGAGTACTTTTTTATAATAGGTAAGTACTTCTCTACATCACTGGAGGCTGTAAATTAATTTATTAATCTTACCTGGTTCTTGTTTGTTTTTTTTGTGTTTACTCCATGTTCTGAATTATCTTCACAAGTAATTAATATATTAACTAATTATTTATTTTAATATTATCTTTAACTAATTATACATAAAACATTGTGTCAAATTGTCTTCCTCTAATGTTACCTGTGCCATTGAAATCAAAGTATAAATTTCAATTAGCTTAGCCTACAGGACAGTCATTCTACTTACCTAGTAAAAGCAGACAAATTACATTATTATTTTAAAATAAATTGTTGCACATGTCATAGGTTGGCCTATACATA
Source organism: Oligia latruncula (assembly GCA_948474745.1). Taxonomy (NCBI): domain Eukaryota; kingdom Metazoa; phylum Arthropoda; class Insecta; order Lepidoptera; family Noctuidae; genus Oligia; species Oligia latruncula. The sequence goes on from OX419688.1 coordinate 11,202,952, forward strand.
AGTAGAATATCGGCAATGTGAATTACAACGCGGGAGTGTTTTAGATCGAAATAGAGTCAAAGGACTAATTTGATGTATAGTAACCTCGTAATTGATTTTTCAGTCTTAACAAAACTGAAAATATCTAACTGACACATAGACCAATAAAATAAACCTTATCATTTTATGACTTGCAAGTGATATTCAATTTTAGAGTAATAAAGCAGTTACGAGATCGACTGTACAATTAAATAGCGGTCTGTACTGCATCGGCTGAGCTTCCCCCGCGAATGTTACAATGAGTAGGTAGGTAATCATAAGGTTAACATAATGATATATTTTCAAGTTACCACTTTTAATCACTTGTACCAAGCTCATCCAAACAGATAAACCTTCAATCACTATGCCAATTAGTTTTTATCTGACTATGGCTAAGCCAAGGAACGGTTATAATTTTAACAGGCTATGTATGAATGTGTGTATATTTGTTCCTTCGTAATTCGTAAACGACGCGTTGTATTTTGTCAAACGAGGTATTGTTGGATGTTTCATGTTGTTCCGCGGGTTATTGGCTATATGACGTCACATGACATGGCAACTTATAGCGGATATGAAGTTGCCGAATAATAATATTTTAGATTAATGAACCCTACGGATTAGACACATTACTTATTACTAATATCATGTAATTAATTAAGGCATAAATCATACACATTACTGTATATATTATGACGGTTATTTGAAAACCATGAAAGGTGACCTGACAGACATTGTCCTATCTAAATTTCATGCATGGAAAAAAGGACATTCAGCTTCCCGAATTGGAAAATGTTCCCAGAAACATTCCATAAAATTCAATCAATCAATCCAAATTCGGGCTATTATAAATATTTAAAAACAAAAATAGCCAATTCGGTCCAGCATAGCTAATCAATGTTTTCAAAAGAGTCCTCTAAAGGCTGTTCACAAATCTAAACACCAAAAATTGTGTTAGTTTGAATCAAATAGGTTGACAGCCATTTGCTGTGTATGTGAAGTCTACAACAAATTATTGGTAAGCAATAAACATCAACCAATAAATTGATGCAAAATTGTCCAGATGTGTGCAACATAATTAACCTTTTGACCGCCACAGTCATGTAGAGATGACAAACCAAAATGTGCCCAGCACGCCACTGTTCGACTACATGACAGACTTTGTGGCCGAGGGCACGTTTTTAAATTTTTTGATGTGTGGCGGTCAAAAGGTTAAGTAGTTAATTATTATTATGTAATTAAATTCTCAAAACGAAGATATCTGGCAGCCCCAAGTATGACATTATTGTGAATATTTCAAACAGTAAATTATAATTTGATGAAGCTTACAAACATCTTGTTAATCTTTGTTTAATAATAACTCATTATGTACAGTCAACCTTACATCAGTTTCACATTGACAGCGCTTTTATGTTGTAACAATAAGAGCAATTTTGTAATTCAAGTGTTACCACTGATATAATTTTGACTGTACTATGCAATAATAATAATGAACAAACATAAATATCACATCAAAGGTATGCAGGGCGAATTGAATTAGACTTCATGGTGAAAACCAGAGCTACAATACAGTAAAATGATCAAACGAAACAGTTCGGCAAATCAAAAACCAGAGTTTTATTTTTACAAAATGCTGCTTAGTCTGAAAGCCTGAAATCATAAACTTCTTTACTAAAAAATTTAACCTTGTTTTATTGTACTGAGTGATAGTATTGTTGATGAGCATCAAGTGCTAGGTTTTCACCCTGAAGTCCCATGTCATAAATTAACCTTAAGTAAACAATGTTTTTTTTAATAATACATACATAATACACAATATCATACTGTATAATAACTCCTAACATATTTTAACTAGTTTTTTGTAGTTTGATGGCATTAGAAATCTTGATAAATTTATGTTAAAAAATATTGTCCCATAAAATTATTATTGTGTCAAACATTTACATTAAAAGAATTTCTTTTTACTTTTTGTCACTACAATCAGGTATTATAAATAGATTTGCACTGACTGCAAATGTGCAGGTTAATCTGTCAATTTAAAAAATCTATTGGGAGATCATCTTCAAATTGTTTTTTTACAATAGCACAGATCTTTATAAATGCCGAATAATTTTACAAGTTAACAGTCAAAGGATAAAGGTGCAACTTTAACATAATCTACACATTAATAACAATAAAGCTTTTGTGAAACTGCAACAAAACTGTAAATAATTAACTATAGGCGGTAGGTACCATCTGCGCATAACATGGCGATGGGAGACTTCCTACAAAGCAAATACTACAGAACAATCTTGTTGCTCTACATAAGTAAATTTATGCAATAAATTGTGATATAAGCATATTTTAGCATGTTAGGTTATGAAACCTCACTGAATTGCATTTTTAAAACAACCTTGAAAATTTTATGGATTCAGTAAGTTTTCCATCCATTAATAAACGTACCTTCTCGAAGACGCTTTCTTTGAGGATATTCTTCTTCATCAGCGCTCCGCTTCCTAGACTTTGTTTTGGAAGGCGTTCCGTCAGGGAATTCTAATTCGACCATTTCGCAATCGGTGTCAACGTGGTTGTTTTCAGGTTTTTTCAGGTCGTGATAACCGTAGTAGCAATTTGTGGATATATGCACATTCTGACATTGGCCTATTGATTGATTGGCATCAGCATAAATTGGGGCGGGTCGCACGGCGTCGAAACTATTTCTAGCGTTCTGCAAGTATGACCCGATGTTGCTCGCCGGCATTTTCAAGACTTGTTATTTGTAATGAAGGAAGTGATGGATCAGTTACTGCACAGTAAACTAAACAAATCAAACTATCTGCTCACTGAATGGTTTTGCAACACTTGTAACTGATCTGATCAAGTTTTATTTATTTCATGGGCATAATCTTGGGGCGAAGCAAGGCGAAGCGTCACCGTGTCACAGACAAGGAATATACTACCATAGACAAACTACTCTAGAAGAAGGTAACTTCCACAGAGTACATTGATAGTAACTTCTGGTAACATCTCTTCTTAGTCTGTGATACTCTCTACTCCTCTAACGAGCGAGAGTCACAGCACAGACAACAATATAATCCGCGCACTACGAATTTTAATCGTTGCGATAAATAATAGTCAATCTGTAGACAATACTAATATACTAGAGTCCGCGCACTGCGGAAAAAAATCGCTTGAGATTTTGCTTGAAAAATTTTTGTGTTTGCGATTTTATAATAAATCGCAACGATTAAAATCGTAGTGCGCGCTAAGCCCCACAGACAACAACACTGCATTATAAATTACTTCGAGTAAGAAAGCTATAGAGCATCGGGTAGCGTGGCCACACATGAGACAAAAAACTAACGTAGCTGCCTTGAAAAAACGGGCACGCACTGAGTGACGGAAATAGTATAGCTTTATCCTTTTCTGTTACTTATAATAACTCAATACTTTATCCCTTTCTTGTGGAAATGAAATGGCGCTACCCGCCGTCTATACTTTTCTTTTTCTTTTGACGTGACAACGTCTTAAATTAGGTTGCGGCTGGGAGTCACTTATGAAAAAGTGTAACGCTCGGTAACGTTACGATGAGTCACCGAACGAGAGAGAGGCCCGCCGAATGCCTTGCGTCTCTCTCCCACTCAACTATTCTACCGAGAAAAAGACGTTGTCACGTAAAATCTTCGCCCGTAAAACCGACTTTACAGGCAACCATTTTTTTTTGTTGTTTTTTAATGGCCTGGTTGCTGGGACCTTTTAGCCAAGTCTTTATTTGGTTTAATCATTCGACATTTATTAGGTACTTGCAATTTGAAAATCTTGAAATCATATAATAATTTTCTTCGCTAAATTTCTTCGAAAGTGTTTTAATGATTTTCTATATTGCTCGATAACAAGTCTTATTTTTTAGTAATTCGGTCAAGCGGCGGGAAAGTCTGTGTAACTTATGATTTGGACAGTCAAAAAGCATGTGATCAACATTTCCAATAGCTAAACCGCAACTTGTATATTTGTTGTCTTGAACAATACCCAGTCTCGCTAAATGAGCAGGTGTTTTGGAATGGCCAAAGCGGAGTCTATTCATCGTCGTTATGAAGTGTCGACTAGCTGTTCTCAACTTGTAATACCACGGCTTAGAAGGTATCTCCTCTTGAATATTTCCGTACCATCTACCTTTTGTTTCTTGATCTTTCTTCCAAAAATTATCCAAAAACGCATGTATATTTATTCCAGCGTACTTGTAGAGGTCAGTGTCCACCATTGACCTTATCTCAATGGTGTCTACAGAACATAATTATATACTCTTAAGGGGGAAGCTCTAAGGTGGCCCGCGAAATTCAAATTTTCTTACGTTTTTTGCAATTTGTTGGTCAGTATTAAGTTGTACGTTGATTAAAATATGATTCGCGGTCGTAACAAATATGTATTTACAGAATTATAATCATTAAAGTCATCAACACAACTCTCTAAGACCATGTAATCCCCAAATGTCAAGATTTCATGAAATAGTCATTCTTGGTCAGTCATAAATTCATGAACTCTTTACAATTGTATCATCGAATGTGTATTATTGTATGTATTATTGCATGAAAACCGGCTACTAACCTGTGGAAAGACAATTGACGTTGATTTACATTATTTCTTGCACCACACTTCACAATACAACACCCAGGCATGTTGAATTGCTGTTTTCCAACATTTACATGCAGTTTTTAAAGATAAAATCCTCGTAATTTTCTCGCAAATCTCAATAATACAAAAAGTAAACAACCATATGACAGCACAACTACCACGAAACCAGCATCATATTGTAGTCTTTGCACTTCGATCAATAATAGTACTAGATGAATGATTAGGAACAAAAATAAGTCGCTAAAGTGGCCACGTTTGCACACAGATAAACATTTATACTTCTTAGTACGAACCATAGAAAAAAGTTTAATAATATTAACAACTTCAGATTATTATAAACCTTAACACTCTAACATAAAGTTTAATTACGATTGCAAATGATTAATATTTAAGTCCTTCTGTCATCGAAGCAATAAATTTAAAATGTCACTTGAAAATAAAAAGTCATTTTTATAATAAGTACTTGACAAAAATATTTATTCTAGAATGAAACTTAACGTCTAAGCAATAAGGTTAAAAACATTTTGTTCACAATTTCGTACTTACTCGAATTTGGAACTAGACGTAGTTCTTGGAATTACATTTCAATGCTTCAATGTTTGTTAGAATAGTTGGCGCGTTGTCGCAAACATTGGCCAAACAATCATAATATTTGCTAATTGATTTATATTTACTATTTAACTGTGTTACTATTTTATGAAAAACATTTAATGATAAAAACTTACCAAAAAGAAGATATTCCTTCCAAAATCTTGGTGTTACGGTGGTTATTTACACAACTTTTGAACGCGCCCTGAGCCATTTTGACGTCTTAACATTGGCTATGATTGGACCATACTAATTTGAAATAAGAGCACAAAAGTATTCGTGCTCGTATTTTTCGGGCCGTTTTTGAAGCGCTTATCGGGCATCTAGTACTATTATTGATCGAAGTCTTTGCACGAAACTCACCGCATAAGATGGCTGCTACGGCACTTACCTACAACTCTCACTACGTCAAGACAAAATGTTGCCATAATGAGCAACAACTTAAAATATTGTTGTCTTTTTTATCAAATACGATTATCTTATTAGAAAGAACGAGGCAAAACTATATTTTACATTCTGAATCATATTTATCTCATATTTGTATAAGCAAATGTATGTATAGAATAACGCGGCTTCTCCATGTTTTCCTATCTCAATGGTTCTGTCCAAGGAGTAATAGTGTTCTGTGGTTCTGTCTATGTCAGTCAAAGAGTATAATAATATAGAGGGAAATGTCAGTCTGTCTGTCATCTGACATGTCATCTGTCTGATTCCGATCTGTCTGTCTGTCTGATGTCATCAGCTTACGACTCCTGAATTAAATACCTATCAAAGTTATTAAAATAAAACTATGTTAACTTTAATTTTAGTAGTTAGGCAATAATCTAACGTAAACTTTAAGTATAATGTATATTTGAACATAAAATTGTAGGGGCTTTAGTTTTTCCCAAATTCATGTGACATTATTACCTTCAAGGTTGGACTTTTCGTATCAAACTATCATGTTGCCTTCGGTAGCCGCTAAGTGTTTCTACAGAAATCTAAGTAGACATTCTATTGAAATAAAATATTTGCATTCACTAAGCTTTGCTGCACCCAGGATATTTCGGCAAGATATTTTCCACGAAGGCAAAGAACTATGGAGATGTGTGCACACTTCGGCGTATCTGTTGGATAAACCCATATCCAAAAATGCCCTGCAGCCGGAAAAAGCGACACCAGCCCGTGATAATGCAAATAAAATAATAAAACAGAGTGTAACTGGAGACATCATGGTTAAGACTGAAACTGATGACAGCCAAGTTGTTACTAAGGTTACAATTGAGAAAACTAAACCACCAGATAAACCAGCAGATGCACCCGAACATAAACCAGGTTAATTTCTTATTATACTGATTTATTTTCAATTCTGGTTGTTTATATCAATGTTTACTATGTCATGATTTTATGTAACTTAAGCCACCACTGCACAAATTATATTCCTTTTCCAACATTGATGCTACCTACTCAAAAACAAAAAGTGGAAATGAGTTAACTTACAGGGTTTGTTGTTGTACTCTTCCTTTAAAAGAATTCAGAAGCCAGTAAAACAAAAAAGATTAGATTACATAATCTATTTTAAATGTTGTATTGAATATAATTTTCAGTTCCTTATGTATTATTTATTTTTATTTTTTTATTATACATGTGCCGGAAGCCTGCTACTAACAATTGTTTAATTTTCCAGTTAGAAAAAGGCTCCTTATTGACTTTTCTGCCTCTTACACTGAGCGTAACTTTATAACACCAATGAGAGCAATGACAGAATATTTACTGAAGCAGACTGATTTGGAGTCATTACCAAAAGTTCTTAGAAGATCACCATATGAAGCAGAACCACCCATAACTGTATATTATCGTAGGGATGTTGAAGCAAAAGCATTTGAGGTATGTCCTTAATTATTTTATTACAACAATATGCAAAAACCTTATGGCATGGTTGATGGTATTGACAGTACAAAATTAAAAAGCAGAATATGGTATGAACTTGGCTGTTGAAACAGCATGTGGAGTTTTAAAAAAAAAAATGGTTTTGTGTAGCATCTTCTCTGACACTCATAGATAATACGGGCTGGTGTCCACAACTCCATGGCAATGCGTGTATTTTGCGTACGGCTCTGACACATACCGCGTGTCCTAACCGAAATCAACAGTTGCGCGAGTAGGTACACGATTGTTTGTATGAACAAAGATGAATAAACACGACATGATTGATCGCGCGAGGACGTCATATTCATATAAAGGAGTGTGACCATATCTTTTGGTTAGGACAAGGCCATACATAAATAAAACGACAAAAAAAATTCCTTTCAACTTATGAATGGCTGTCTACCGTAAAGAGTCACAAACTTATCTGACCCTGTGACAGTGGTGTCCACAAAAATTTACAGAACTTTTACTTTTTCATACTCACATCATCTATATAAATAAAAATTAAATTAAAAATTAATAAGATTTTTTTTAATTATTTTTTTTTCATGCTTTTTGTAGGGATTCCTTAATTTTATTTTTGTGGGGGGTCTTTTAAATTTTAAATTTAATTTTTTATTTCATGCTTTTTGTAGGGACTCCTTAATTTTTGTATTTCATTTCTTTTATTTTCTTCCGTTTTAAGATTCTGGTAATTTGGTGTTTAATCAGGTTTTTTATCTGTCAAAAAATATTGATTAATTTATAGTTGAAGAATAATTTTTAAGACTAAATAGATTTTTTTTGTTTGATTATATTTTTCAAGTTTTTAGTTTTCATTTCGTTAGGTAGTTAATATTCCTCATTCCCTTTCAATAAGTATAGTGTACATTATTCTACTTGTCAAGCCCTTGCATTTGATACCTATATTGAAGGAGTTGTGAAAAAAAAATGTAATTCGCCATTTTGTGTTGGCGGCCATCTTGGATTTGAAATTTTTAATAGTATTCTACTAGTCAAGCCCTTTCATTTGATATCCATATTGAGGGAGTTGAGATAAAAAAAAGTAATTCGCCACTTTGTTGTGGCGGCCATCTTGGATTTGAAATTTGTTATAGTGTATAGTATTCTACTATTGAAGCCCTTTCATTTGATACCCATATTGAGGGAATTGTGAAAAAATTTGTTATCCGCCATTTTGTAGCGGCGGCCATCTTGGACCGATTTTCATCAAACATAGCTAAGCCCTCCCGACTAATACACCTTTCAAACAAAAAAAACTAAATCAAAATCGGTTCATCCGTTCGGGAGCTACGATGCCACAGACAGACACACACACACACACCCCCACACATACACACACACACGCACCCCCACACATACACACACACACGCACCCCCCCACACATACACACACACACGCACCCCCCCACACATGCACACACACACACACACCCCCACACATACACACACACACAGACACGTCAAACTTATAACACCCCGTCGTTTTTGCGTCGGGGGTTAAAAAAGAAAAGTCCTGACTGACTGATTGACTGACTCATCAACGCCCAGCCCAAACCCTTGGACCTAGAGAGCTGAAATTTTGCACAGAGGTTCCCTTTATAATGTAGACAAGGAATAAGGAAGGGTTTTTCGAAATTCAACCCTTAAGGGAGTTAAATAGGGGATGAAAGTTTGTATGAAAAATCTTATTCCTTGAGTTAATAAACTTGAAACTTGGCAGGAATACTTATCTAAGTAAATTATGAAGTTTAGCTTTTTTCGTTTTTGTAAAGGGGGATTGGGGGTGTCAAAATTTGTATGGATGAATTTTAACGCTCGGTCCGATTACCTCGAACACTGTATTTATACTTTAGACCAGGGTTTTTCGAAAATCTACCCCTAACCGCTGGTCCTAGAGACATGAAATTTGGAGGGTGCGTTATTTGTGAAGAGTACCTAGGTATCCACTAAGAAAGGGTTTTTCGAAACTCCACCCCTAAGAGGGTGAATAGGGGAGCATAAAATTTCACGCGGACGAAGTCGCGGGCAGAAGCTAGTTAATTATACTTACAGCATATAATATTTTGTGCAAGTAATGATTTATGTTTGTAAATACACTACAAAAAACATTAAAAAAAAAACTTGACAACAGTAATGCTCCGGAGATACATAATTATGTTTACCTGTGCAATAAATACTAGTAACTCATTTTATAAACTCTTTTTAGGTATGGGGATCAAAGGAAGCACTTGAGAAGGAACTCTTGAGAAGAGAATTAGACAGAAGAAGATATGAACAAGGTAATTTTTAAGCGTTTGGTGGTTTTGGAAGGTATGCCAAGAGCATTTCTTCATATTATGATGAGGTTTGAGCCGTTTGAGGTATATTATATCATATTATATTCCTTGTAACAAGGACAGACTACCTGACCAGTAGCTGGAAATTTCCTCCCCATGCCTGCGGTACTAATCTCGTTTTACGGTGCACCGCTGTTCAAGCGCGTGCTGTTAACAGCGCGCTGCTCAGCGGCGCGTCTAGCGGCGTGACGATAAAACCAGCCTATGTTGACGTTTTTTCACTTCAGCTGATGTCACATTATATTTTAAATTCTAGTTTCAAATGTTAAACTGTACGCTATAACGTTTCTATTGACTAATCCAACTGTCTGTGATAAGGGATAACCTGATTTAATTTCTGTTTTAACCGTTGTCAAATACTTGAATTATATAGTCGCCAAAAGACGATTAAAGTTTATAATCTCTGTGGATTTGCAAAATTTACAGTGTTGTTGTAATTATTATTTAAATAACATTTTTAGTAAAATATCAATATTTTTTCAAATTAGTTTTAGTCATTCTAGGGCTTTTGACTTTATTCTGAAAAAAATATAGCTTCATGGCGAAAATCATAGAAGAAAGAATTTTGAGAATTGGGTTTTGTAAACATGAAAAACTTTAAAAAAAAATCAAAATCAGCCTTGATGACAAATAATAAAAAAACTTTAACAACAAAAAAATTAAACCACCGAAAAACTGAAAGCAAAAAATAATAAACCTTTTTTATTTAACCTTAATAACCAAGTTCTTAAACTAATGTAAGTATACCTTAGTAATTTTGAGTCGGCGCCAGCAAATCCTAATTATTATTATTATTTATTTATTTTCATTTCAAAAAAAACATTGCCCCACGCTAGGAATTTCTCCTGTATTGTGGGTGCGTAATTAATTACGTAAGAGCCAAGTAGAATTTTGAGAATTGGGTTTTGTAAACATGAAAAACTTAAAAAAAAAATCAAAATCAGCCTTGATGACAAATAATAAAAAAACTTTAACAACAAAAAAATTAAACCACCGAAAAACTGAAAAGCAAAAAATAATAAACCTTTTTTATTTAACCTTAATAACTAAGTTCTTAAAGTAATGTAAAATACGACCGACGTAACTTGGCCCGCCTAAACATAGACACTAAGAACTTTCGCGCATGTTCTCTCATTCGCACTCGCCTCATGTCACCATTTGGTTCCTAAAAAACTTTTTAACAAAAAAAAAACCGACTTAAAAAAAAAACACTACAAACTGAAAAATAACTTTAATTTCGGAAGTCGGTGTCTTAGGGATCAGTATTCTAGTTTTTGCCACCGACTTCCGAAATTAAAGTTATTTTTCAGTTTGTAGTGTTTTTTTTTGAAGTCGGTTTTTTTTTTGTTAAAAAGTTTTTATTTCTCGCTTTTTAGTGGGTCTATTTATAATTTATATATGTTACAATAGCCTAATGTCAACTTGCCCATCGCCTTTTTATAAAATATTCCTTTTCTCGATGCAGGGATGTTAATTGTTGAGGAGTTCTCCTTTTATTAGTTTTTAGATTAGATGCTGATAATCCTGGCTGCGGCATCAGGCCAGACTTATGTCAACATTGCATTGAACATAAAATTAGTCCTGTTTAAAATGAGCCCAAACACGACTACGGTGCTGTAATTTCAAGGTTTGTTTTTTCTGATGCTCCTTCCTCAGTAACAGTACGTTTATCCACACATGGAGCCCTTTTCAATGAGCCTAAACACGATATATCTGCTGTTAGTTGTCGAGGAGTTAGGTACTCTGCAGACTATCCTGACTGCAGCATCAGGTCATGACTTGATGATCATGAGACCAAATGTGGCAAATGCCCTATCAAACATCAAAACAATTTACTAAAACAGTCCTTGCCTGTTCGAGTAACTTCTTACTGTTAAGGAGTTATACCTTCCATCATCAGCCCAGCTACCTGAGATGGTGACAACCATACACAAATACACAAGATACTTCATAAAATATGCGAAAAACAATAAGTGAGCCTATAAAATTTGAAGGTTGCCCTCGATTTCTCTAAGATCCCATCATCAGATCCTAACTTGGTGACAATGGGACCACCTCAGAACTATCTACTTTCGAACAAAAAAATAATTTTGAAAATCCGTCAACAATTGGCGGAGTATTCGATGAACAAACATACAAAAAAAAAAAAAACATACAAACACCCGAACATAGTACCTCCTCCTTTTTGTGAAGTCGGTAAAAATTTTACTGCGCAGCCTTCTGCGCAAAGTTCAGGCCCGCCAAGTTACTTGGCTCTTACGCAATTAATTACGCACCCACAATACAGGAGAAATTCCTAGCGTGGGGCAATGTTTTTTTTAAATAAAAATAAATAATAATAATAATTAGGATTTGCTGGCGCCGACTCAAAATTACTAAGGTATACTTACATTAGTTTAAGAACTTGGTTATTAAGGTTAAATAAAAAAGAGTTTATTATTTTTTGCTTTTCAGTTTTTTCGGCGGTTTAATTTTTTTGTTAAAAAGTTTTTATTTCCTGCTTTTTGGTGGGTCTGCTTACAATTTATCTAAGTTACAATGGCATAGTGTCAACTTGCTCATCGCCTTTTACAAAATATTGCTTTTCCCGATGCAGGGACGTTCATTGTTGAGGAGTTCTCCTAGTATTCCACGCATTCCATATTAGCCAACATCTCAACTTTAGGTGAATATGCATCCGAATATCCGAATTCTAGTCATGAGGACAAATATCTACCTTACAGTTCAGCAAAATTCATTTGCATTTTTCCGTGAAATAAATATTGCAACTTTGAGAAGAGATCTTTTTAGGGTTCCGTAGTTCCTACAAGGAACCCTTATATAAAGCCAAGATACCCTTATAGTTTCGTCATGTCCGTCCGTCTGTCTGTCGGTCTGTCCGAGGTTTTGCTAAGAGACCGTTAGTATTAGAAAGCTGTAATTTTGCAGGAGAGTGTATATCAATTACGCCGACAAAGTGGTAAAATAAAATTTTGGAAAATATTTTATTTTAGGGTAGCTCCCGTACATGTGAAGTGGGGATGAATATTTTTTTCGTCGTTTACCCCATCGTGTGGGGTATCGTTGAATAGGTCTTCTAAAATGACTTGAGGGTTGCTAAAATAATTTTTCGATTTAATGCTCCATTTACGAAATATTAAACTTTAAAGGGCAAAGGGCAAAGCTAGTATAGTATGGTATAATAAAAGCGATGCTGAAACGTATTTATTTATTTGGGATAAACAAACAGTTACACATTGTGTCTTCTTATCTAATAATGACATAAGAGTAATTAAATGTGAAACTCACACCGTTATCCACAGAATACATATGAATACAATTCCACAGAATACAATTTTATTATTGAGAACTACATGCTAGAGACAATACTAAATTATTAAATACAGCGTTTAGGTCTGTTTATCAATATCAAATATTTGTTTTAACAAAGCGGTACCTACGGAATTTATTGTTTGACATAGAAAACAAATCAGTTTTAGTAAAAAAGTTTTGTAATTTTTACTTAGGCGACGGAGAGGCGCGCGAATTCACCGCGAACACCGGTCGAACGCGCACCTTCCTTCCTGACACGGTTCTCGGCTTGGCACAACATAGCATAGTTTATTAGCAAGTTCTGAGCAGTCATATCTGCTACTTAAATATCATTAGCAGGCAAAATAGTAAAACTATTATTTTACAGATGTGTTTACCGTGAAAAGGCGACTGAGAAATTATAGAAGGGAAATGAGCCACAAACGTATTAAACACGGCGTGGAAGAATTAGGATTAAGAACTAGATCTGGGAGGGTTGTACTTACAGCTGTGGGGATGTAAGTTACAGAAAAAACCTGTTCATAACATTTAATGCGAACTAGGCTCTCGAAAGATTATATTTGTGTTAATTTTCAGAAATGGCTGTAACTTTGTCTTTAAACTCTGTGCTTGGTTTTATACTGGGTCACACAGTTTGTTCTCGGAATGTGTCCATTCTCTTGCGGATACTGTGAATCAGCTGATCCTCGTGTATGGGATACATAAATCTGTCCAAGTATGTTGTTTATTTCTGTACTTATTATTACTTAAGCGTCTGCCCGCGAAATTGATATTTCATTAAATAGTCATTCAATATGATTTTATAAACTTGAGAGGGTTGTATTGATGATGTTAATGATCATAAGTCTGTAAAGTCACATTTGTTACTCTCGCGAATCATATTTTAATCATCATACAACCTTACACTGATCTGCAAATTTCAAAAAACGTAAGAAAATTTGAATTTCGCTGGCTACCTAGCGCATCCAATTTAATTATATAATTTTTAACCGACTTCTTGCGTCACGTTTTCTTATTACTGTGTAGGGGCCCGTAGCTAAAAAATAACAGCCGCACAAGTCGATCGATCAGTTTAAGCTACGCTTGCCGCAGTTGGCCTGTGGATGGGTGACCATCTTTACTTCCCGGGACCCCTCCGTGCCTCGGAAAGCACATTAAGCCGTTGGTCTCGGCTGTCCATCGTGGATCTTTGACAGTCGTTATGGGTAGTCAGAAGCCCGAAAGTCTGACAACCAGTCCAAGTTTATCGTATTACCTTAATGGGTTGTGAAGGTCAGATAGGCAGTCGCTCCATGTAAAATACTGGTATTCAGCTGCATCCGGTTAGACTGAAAGCCGACCCCAACATTGTTGGGAAAAGGCTTGGCATGGCTTGTTAGTACGGGATGATGCAGATGATGTTTTCATATTACTGGGTAGTCAGAATAATGTCTGGTTTTAAGATGTTCTTTATTATCTTTTCAGATGGCAGATTCTGCTCATCCATATGGGTATACAAACATGAGATATGTCTCTTCTCTTATATCCGGCGTTGGGATATTTTGTGTAGGATGTGGCTTATCTTTCTACCATGGAGTTACTGGTATATTGGACCCCCAACCCCTCCACGATTTTTTCTGGGTGAGTGCATAATTTTTGGCCGCACTATAACATCCAGAAATATGCGACTACCCGTTGGAGATATAGGCCTGATGCTGTTTGTGGTGACCCAGTGGTAACGGCCGCGACTTACGTGTTGTAGGTCGTGGGTTCGAATCCTACCAGGCGCTTTACTTTGTGTAAATTATTTCATCACCCAGGCTCTCAAAAGGTGAAGGAAAACATCGTGAGGAAACCGGCATGTCCTAAAACTAAAAATTCGAAGACATGTTACAGGCTGATTATGCCATCCGTAGTAGAATTTTAACATACAGGCAGTTCTCCTTCACACATTGCAGACAATCGCGTTCATTTAAAGAGAAATAAATTTACTAATTAATTATTTAATAACGCTCATGTCTAGGCCACCAAATGTTACTTTACAAAATTTTTTTTCACGCGTTCACGACGACATCACAAGAAAAATTTCTTTCTCTACAAGTTATTAATTTAAAATAATTTTACAGTAAATTTTACTAAAAAAATAAATGTCAAGTGATAGAAAGTGAATTAAGTGCATAGTTAGTAGAAACCGAAACCTGAGACTCAAAAATCTGAGCAAGAACAGGTTCACGCTTGCGCAGCCCTGGCGTTTATCAACGACATCAACAGGGAGCTGAGTGTTGATCCTGAGGCCTCCCACAACCACCCCGACACACTGGGGAATGTTCGCAGACAGTTCCGACTCGCCGTGAATTATGCGGCATCCGGTTTCTGCGCACTGGAACTCCAAATGGCCCTGGCAAGCATCGCAAGATACAGGACTCAGCCCACTATTGACCTCCGGTCTCTGGAGGGGAATGATGTGGCTGCATCTACATCACCACATGCGAAGTATGCATCACACTGCCGTCACGCAAAATCCTCCATCGCATAACTAGCATTTATACAGCGTCTCGACAACAATCGTCGGGCAGTAGGGCACCAGACACCACACCCGTCTAGTCGGAGGATCCTCCCTTTTCTATGGAGGATGAGTGTACTTTACGCCCTGTACATATCTCTATAGAAGCAACAAAAATCACCTGCCAATGTTCACTACCACCAAATTAAAACCATAATAAAATTAATATCAATTGAAGGCTGCCTTTCCGCCAGAGATGAGCGAGGATGCGTGGCGAGGGATGTGTATAAAACTAACCAATACCAACGCTAATTTAGTTCAAGCTATACAAATCAAGCGATGTTATTGGTTGGTTTCACACACATCCCTCGCTACGCATCCTCGCTCCTCTCAGGTGGAAAGGCAGCCTAAAGCTTGACTTTCCTACGACAACGGCGGCAGTCATATCGTCGTTGCGACTTTAAGATCTCTTATGTGTAAAAATCAATTTTATGAGAAAATCGATAAAAACCGTCTACTGAAAAAAATATAATGAAACCAACTACAACAAAAAATATAGGTATCAGCCACATGATTTTCGTGCTTTTAACTTTGCCACTGTTAGTTGAAATGAAAAGTAGTTTCTTGTAAAAAAAAATTAAAACAATTTTAGTTGACACAAGATTTTTTAAGCACCAACTTTTAATTAGCAAGAACGTTGGAGATCTTGAATTTCGTAAATAAATTACGATTTAAACGTCGTATATACATTAAAATTTTTGTCTGTCTGTTCCGGCTAATCTCTGACACGGCTGGACCGATTTTGACGGGACTTTGACTGGCAGATAGCTGATGTAATAAGGAGTAACTTATGCTAGAGAGTTTTTGCATTCGATAGAGCTTCAAAATGCAGAATCGGCTGGCGTAAAAAAGTGATTTTGCCAAAAGTGACACATAAGAGGTCTTAAAGTCGCAACGACGATATAATGGCCGCTGCGGCCGTCATAAAAATGCTGGCACCGGGGTTTGACTTTCGGTGTCAAAAACGCTCTCTAAGGAAATAGCAACTTATTTTCACAACTTCGTTTCAGTATTTCGGTAGTTCGGTAAATTGCGGACGCTATATAGCGGTCATCGCAGTCTTAGGAAACCTTAGCTTTATTATGAGCTTATTGTAACTCATGCATTTCATCTCAAATAATTGAAACTAACTATTTACGGAGAGATCTGAAACTGTTATTCTCAATCATGGAATATTTTTAAAAGTACTCAATCTCACAATATCTTCCTGACCCGATACAGAACAAACTTTAAACAAACCTACTTAAGTGACAGTGGGCAGGGCACATTGCTCGCAGAACAGATGGCCGATGGGGTCGAAAGGTTCTGAAGTGGCGACCGCGTACCGGAAGACGTAGCGTTGGAAGACCTTCCACAAGGTGGACCGACGACCTTGTGAACCCGTTGGATGCGAGAAGCACAGAACCGGCCGAAGTGGAGGTGCTTGGGGGAGGCCTATGTCCAGCAGTGGACGTCTCGGCTGAAATGATGACTGCAGCAAACACTAAACTTCTACCTGTATGTTAAAATTATACTTCAGATTGTAGCGAAATAAAATTGGCAATCAAACGAGCTTAACTGTTAAGTGAAGTCCTGATTCTAATTTGAAGAGCTGCAATCTGAAGTATAATTATCCACCCCCACCCACTACTAGCTAGCTGAAATAATTAGTCGACTTAACCTTTCAGGAAAACATAACGAGTGTAAATATGTGGAACTACTCTGTTCAAAAGACAGAGCTTGTTCCTTATCATAGGATCCCTAAATCAAGTGACATGTGGTGTTGCCAAAATAAAAAAGACGAGATTAAATAATAAATGTATTAATTTATTTATCTTTAAACGGACACGATTGTCCGTTCAAAGAGAAATGTGTGACGTGATTGATATGTGAAGGAAAATTATCTGTGTGTTAAAATTATATTTCAGATTGCAAGCTCTTAATATTAGAATCAAGACTTCACTTAACAGGTACTTAAGCTCATTTGATTCCCAATGTTTTTAACTCTTTTTCTGTAATATCACGTACTTTCAGGCCTATTTCGTTCTTGGTGGCGCTGTTGTGTCTGAAGGTGCTACCTTGATGGTAGCTTTAAATGCTATTCGGAAAGGCGCTAAGGAAGCCAACACGTCATTATATGAATACAGTAAGCTTTTATTTCTATAGTTGTAATGTAACTACATATTTTTTGTTTATATAAAAGTAATCAGTAAACCTATGGGGGGCGATTCTCGTATTTTTTATAACGCTGATCTGTCTTAATCTGTCAAAAATACGTCTAATTTACCTTAATTTGTTTTTGACAAGTTTTTGACATTGGATGGTCGTTTTCGCATTGGATGATAACGACACAATATCTACACGATACCGTCGGACTGGTAGTTTCATACAATTACCCTCTGATCTCCTTCACACAATAATTGTTTTTCTAGGTTTTTAGTTGTCTTTATTTTATATTTCAGTAATGCGTAGCTCAGATCCGTCTGTAAATGTGGTTCTGTTGGAAGACACTGCAGCTGTAGCAGGTGTGATAATAGCCGCTGGCTGTATGGCTTTATCACAATACACCGGGAACCCGTTGTATGATTCTGTCGGTTGCTTATTAGTAGGAACCTTACTTGGTGGAGTCGCGTCCTTTATCATTCTTACAAACGTGGGAGCTCTGGTTGGCAGGTAATTATTGGTTTATCGCGGTAATATACAGGGTCAAATTAAATTAGCTAGCGGAACTCCATATTCGTGATCGTGTAAACATAATGAGAAAAAAAATATGATGAGTTTTTTTTGTGGTCATTAACCGCAGGTAGTGTAGTCATCTGAAATAACGAGACAACAAAAAACATATAGATTTTCTCAACTCGTACTTCAAGTAACATCGCTATAAGCGGTCGTTGATCCGAAAAAACCATCAAAACGTTTTTTATTTTATTTTATCGTATTTACCCATCACGTCTGCGGAGTTTCGCAAACTAATTTAATTTGACCCTATGACAATTCTTATTTAAGTATTATTTTTTAATGTCAATTTTAATTTCAAACAGGTCAATACCCCAAGAGCAATTGGACGAAATAAACAGTGTTTTGGAACGAGATTTTATGATAAGAGCTATTCACGACGTCAAGGGCATAGATATAGGCAGTAATCTAATAAGATATAAGGTAAATACTCTTATTAAAATATTGTGGCTAAGTAATAACAGTCGCACGGGTCGATCGATCAGGTTAAGCTACGCTTGCCGCGGTTGGTCCGTGGATGGGTGACCATCTTCACGTACTGAGACTCCTCCGTGCCTCGAAAAGCACGTTAAACCGTTGATCCCGGCTGTCATTCGTGGAACTTTGACAGTCGGAAAGTCTGACAACCAGTCTTACCAATGATTATCGTATTACCCAGTAACTGGGTTGTGGAGGTCAGATAGGCAGTCGCTCCATGTAAAATACTGGTATTCAGCTGCATCCGGTTAGACTGGAAACCGACCCCAACATAGTTGGGAAAAGGCTAGGCAGATGACATATTCAAAAATTCCTATTAAATATGTCATATCCCCATTTTTACTACACCAACTTCATCTTTTCATTTCAGGCCGAAGTCGATTTCGACGGCAGAGCACTAACAAGGTCATATTTAGAAAAACACGACTTGAACGCATTAATAGAGGTGAGGGTCTGATCTTGATAAATGCTATTTTTAAGCTCAATGGAAAATTACATGCTATGAATAATGTATATTTTTTATTTGCATAATATTTGCCTGAAATTTACCTTACTTCCAAATATAAAATAAAATGCAAATACCTATGCATGACTGATGACATGAGTATAAAAAATCGGTTCATCCATTCGGGAGTTACGATGCCACAGACAGACACACACATACACACACACAGACACGTCAAACTTATAACACCCCGTCGTTTTTGCGTCGGAGGTTAAAAAAGAAACATGCATTATGCCTTTTTATATTATTGTAGGTATAATAACAAAACAGCTCGCGATTTGCTATTGTTGTGAAGAACCTTTAATCCGGAAACTCGTATTATCATTTCATTGTAAATCTTATTCTTCAGGACATGAAACAGGTAAAAACCATTGATGACGTTGAAGCATTCTTACTGAAACATGGTGAAAATATTGTAGATATGCTGGGCGGAGAGATTGACAGAATAGAATTAAAACTACGGGTAAGACTTATCTGTTGCAATACTTTTTAGAACTTATGTACTTATTTTCAATTTCCATCTTACAATTTTCATTTTATTTTCAGAAAAAGTTTCCTCAAGTTCGCCACTGTGATTTAGAAATACTTTAAGATTTAGTAATATACAGCGTGGCACCCCACATCGACGCGCAACTTGTTACCATGGACTCAGGACATGATTCTGAACCCCTTGCATTGAAATTTTTCGTCGGATTTATAAAAAAAAAAAACAGTGGCACTCCAGGAGTGCCGGCAGAAGTGAAAACAAAACACAAACAGAAAACTTTGCCATCACTCATTGACATAGCGGATATACATTAAAACCGAGTACATCCCGAGGACAGCAGTATTTTTTTAATCGTCTTATAAACAAAACACGCGCGATGTCGCTTACGGTAACAGTGGCAGTGGCGCGAGTTCAATGCGCCTAAAGAAGTTTTCACCTCAAAAATTGCAGTTCCACACATTTTCACCGCGTAGGTATTGCGCTTTTCTAGATTTTTTCTTTTGATAATTGACTAAAAATGTCTACGCTGAGGGGTCTACAACCATGTGCTGAATTCATGGTTACAGTTTGCGCGTCGATGTCTCTGTCACCCTGTATTAATGTATTGCATATTTACAAGAGCTGGATACTAGTCAAACAGAAATAACTCCCGCAAAGAGGCGGCGACAGTAGATTGATCAAAAACTATACCTACAGACAGTTTGAACTAGCATGTGTGTGTGCTCAAACTTATTGCCTCGTCGCGAGGACTGTAATGGTAATTACATGCCGAAGATGCCTCACTGCGATACCTTGCGTCTGCGGTTTAGCTCGCTACCTCGATGTCACCTCCGTGTAAAACAAATGCATGCTAATAGACACGCACGCACATGTCTTAGGATACCTCACTGCGATACATCGCGGGCTGCTTGGCTTTACCTCGATGCCTGGCATGTGCGTGCGTGTCTATTAGCATGTATTTGTTTTACGTGGACGTGACATCGAGGTAGCGAGCTAAACCGCGACTGCGAGGTATCGCAGTGAGGTATCTTCGGCATGTATACCCTAATGCTATTAAATAAACACATCCAGTAACCATAACATGTGTAATAATCGTAGGAGTGTTAGAAATAACTGCTTTGCTATGCTACCTTGTACAGCTTAACTTTTGGTAACCTTATGTATGGAGCATTGGTGCTAAATGGAAATCTATGACCTGTATAAATAATCGTTGGATCTACTATACAGTGAATTCAGGTTTCCCTTCTAATTCGCACATTACTGTTGGCAGCAATTGATGTTTTTTTTATAAAAGACTTAGGGTTTGGGGTCTGATATATGAGCTCTTGTCTTGGCTCGCTCGGACTAGGTATGGTCTAGCATATATCAGCTTTTCTCTCTATGGCGGTGGGTGCTCCTATCTCTTTTTCTATGTACTTGCCTTCAGGAAGCTAGTTTTATAGAAAGTCCGGCCGGCATTATCGAATCGGTCATTGCCATATAACGAGTAGTGTAGAAAACAACGAGCAGTGATAAAAAATGTCTATAAGAAAAAGAAAGTTGGCTGCTAACTCAATGATATTACATAATTATTTGTTAATGTTAAAGACAAATCTTAGCATGTTTAATTATATCATTTTGTAAACTTTAACTAGATTGGAAGGCATTCCAGAAAATCAATCGCTCCTAGTAAACTCGTAGGCGTAGCGTTTCTCCCCTTGTTTTGTAACAGTGTGTGCCTAGATTTTCATTAGTCTCAAATTTAGTTTCCTGATTTAATTGTTGTATTTCTCTGTGATCTAGGAATGTATTTTATGTATGTAATCTATAGTGAAATAAGTACTGCATAGGCGTAAAAGTAAAAGTAAGCCCCGTATGTTCTGTATTTGTGTAAATAAACTGTTGTAATATTTATTTCGTGTTTAAGTTTATGGCGCCCTTACTTTCCGGCTGACACAGGTGATCTTCGGAATTTTGGGTACGGAAAGTACTTGTGCCGTATAGGCTGGAAGCCACCATTGTAGTGACTGCCTCGATGACACGGTGCAACACTCTGGAGGAGTGCCCGGCCTGGGCAGTGCAGCGCCCTGATCTCGTCGCTGGTGTTCGTTACTGCGGATGATCTCTCGATCTTGGTTCTGTCCATGGTCGGGAAGCGAGAGCGCGTAGGACGCCGTTGCCTCCTTTTGCGAGGAAATGAGTCGCAAAGGAGGCGGTGGAAAGCGAACGGGAGGACACAACCTCCCTCTCTATCCGCAGCAGACGCAACGGGCACCGGAGGTCGTGCAATCATCTCCGGCTGCCGGCCGGGAACTCGGCGTGGCGTTTAGAGGGTGGGCGTGCGGGGAGGAGACTTAGGCAGTCTCGCCGAGACGGCAGTGCGCGCGGAAATGTGACAGGGTCCGCACTGAAGTCATGCGAAACAATACCTGGCCGGAAGAGCGTGAAGAACTGCGCAAGTCATCCAGTTCCCCAGCCAAGGCTATGGTGGATGAGCAATATTGCATATTGTTTGTATTCTTCTATAGTTTACCGTAAATGGTAAAGGGACTAGCCATTCAAAATATTGCATATAGTTACACGTTTAACCTTTTAAATGATTATCATCACGCTATAAGGAGCTAAGCAGTCAATCACGACATATACGGCATATACCTCCAGCCTAGGTGGATTTCTGAGATGGGGCATTATGGCAACCTTAACCGCTGTCGCTACAAGAAAACTGTTTTTAACTTTGTTTAAACATTTGCATATGTAGTCAGCAAGAAAATGGGTACCTACCTACTTAATTTTTACAAAAATGGGTATCGGTCTTTGAGTCAAGTTATGAACTACTCAAAGACCGATACCCATCCCTTCCGCTCCACCCAGAGCGGAAGGGGTCATTTGATGATTTCCCATACGAAAAAAAAAAGCGATACCCATTTTCGAGTTAACGGAAGCAAGCAGTAAGTAAGCAAATCAACCCCTTCTTCTTAGCGTGTCGATAGCAATCTAATTGGACTCGGCCCAGAATTCGCCTAGGTACTTGTTTGGCGCAGCTGACAGGAGTGTCACTGACCCTGGCAGGGCCACCATCACGGATTTTAATTTTGATAGCACAAAAAATTTGTCGCTAATTAGTCGAAATTTGTCGCCAAATATCAGAATTTGTCGGTCACTGGTTCAAAAGTTATAAGGGTTTATAGGTGGCTGATCTGGAGAGAGTTTCCCCAGCAGGGCCACATTTATATCTCGAAAACTAGGGCACCTAGCGAAGATCTGTTTTCTCCCATATTTTGTCGTCAATTAGTCGGAATCAGTCGCCAAGTCACAGATTTAATCGGGTTTTCGTTTAAGAGATATAATGAGTTCAATTATTAAGGTATAGTCCAAGAGCTAGATCGAAGAGTTTACGAAAAATTGCCAAGAAAAAATATTTCTATTAATATGTGTAATATACTTCTAGTTTTATCGGTCTAAAGTCCTTAGCAATGTCCGAGAGAGATAAATTCTCAATTAAATACATGTTTTTATGTTTTAAATTACTAGGTTAGAGTGGCTTAAACTTCTTTGAAAACATTAAACCTTGCTCTTGGTCTATTTGGTGTCAAGATGTACAGTCGCATGCAACTGTTTTACCAGTTTACAATTCTCCTCTAAACCTCTAATTAACGTTAGAATAATAAAAAAAAATATCGTACATTTAGTAATATAAAAAATCCTTTATAGCAAGTTTGTTTATTTACCTATTTTTTTTAAGTACTTTGTGCGGCGCGATCGCCGACGTTCTATCTTTCTCCCCGTTTTTGTATTTGCGGAATCTAGAGATAACAACACTAGAGTTCGTAAATATTCATAATAAGTTGCATTTTAATTAAACTGGCTGACTTTAACTTACGTGACGGGCAACTTGTTCTAAGTAGCTCGTCTGTACACGCGCATCTATCTCTTTTTTACTTACCGTAAATGAAACGGAGCGCAGCGATCTATCTGCCAGCGACTAAAGTGGTAAGTGCACATTGTGTTAGATAAATAATTACATATACTTAGTGTAGATTTGTATAAAGGTAGTGAATAAAGCTTTCCTTTTGTGGGTTGAAATTATAGAATAAGTTTATTTTTATTTAATTCTAAACAAACATTCCTCCTTATGACGTCATAGATATTGTCTAGAAACTACACAAAGTATTTTGTACGTGCTTGTACCAATGTATGGGGAAATTTAATTCTTTAATATCTTTTTAATTACACACCGACTAAATCTGTAACTTGGCAACAAATTGCGACTAATTAGCGACAAAATATGGGAGAAAACAGATCTTCGCTAGGTGCCCTAGTTTTTAAGATATAAATGTGGCCCTGCTGGGGAAACTCTCTCCAGATCGGCCACCTATAAACATTTATATCTTTTGAACCAGTGACCGACAAATTCTGATATTTGGCGACTGATTCCGACTAATTGGCGACTAAATATGGGAGAAAACAGATCTTCGCTAGGTGCCCTAGTTTTCGAGATATAAATGTGGCCCTGCTGGGGAAACTCTCTCCAGATCGGCCACCTATAAACCCTTATAACTTTTGAACCAGTGACCGACAAATTCTGATATTTGGCGACAAATTTCGACTAATTAGCGACAATTTTTTTGTGCTATCAAAATTAAAATCCGTGATGGTGGCCCTGCCAGGGTCAGTGACACCTGACAGGACACGATATCGCCTCTTTGCTTCAATAACGTGATAAGTCCAACAATTTCAATTTCCAAGATAACACATTATTGAAGCAAAGAGGCGATATTAAGTATCCCATCGTTTATGGAACAGCACCACGTTTACACTCCAAGGTGGAGTCGTCTATGTGAATCTCCACCTGAACGGTTTTCCTTGCTTCGGGCAACCTGGGTCCGGAGTCTGTTTGAAGACTTCCAGGTTACCCAAGGTAACTCATGTTCAGGTGGGAGGTCTTAAGCGGGTGGAACAAACGGTTTGGGTAAGGAAGCACTGTCTCGCCACAGTTTCAGTTTTTCTTGTGATGGTTCGCCAGTGAGTGGGACGACACACTATATAAAACTGTTTGGGCTTTTCAGCCTTTGTCTTGTCTTTGTCATGTAAAGGAGGTCGTGTGTCGGAGACCATTTCGGCTCTTGCTGGAGCTTGCCAGCGCTCTGCGAAACACTGCTGGTCTAGTGTATACAGCATTTCCTACTATATTTCCCAGCAATCCAATAAATTATGGGGGTTCCCCATACTTAGAACTGAAACTTGAAAAATTTTTTTTCATCAAACCCATACGTGTGGGGTATCTATGGATAGGTCTTCAAAAATGATTTTTAGGTTTCTAATATCATTTTTTTCTAAACTGAATAGTTTGCGCGAGAGACACTTCCAAAGTGGTAAAATGTGGTCCCCCCCCCCCCCCCCTGTAACTTCTAAAATAAGAGAACGATAAAACTAAAAAAAATATATGATGTACAGTCACGAGCATAAGTATGTATGTATATATTCACTTGGCTTTATTTAAAGACGATTTTCTCCTTTAGTTTTGAATGAAATTTTATGTTATTACGAACAAAGTATTTTCGAACCCATAGGTCTGTGCAGTGTCGTATTTCAACGTTGCATTCCTTATTTCACGAGAAAATCGACATTGAAAGTTGCCAAGTGTTGACATATTAGTGCTCGTGACTGTACATTATCTTCCACCGAATTGTAGGGGAACATGTGCATCAGTGGATCACGGGGAACAGTGAATCATTTGTTAAAACTCTTTATCTATCGTACTTACACATACACGCGTTGGCTTCGCTAACGCTATCCCCTACCCTGCGCCACCCGACTAGTCGCCGTCAGTGGTGCCAACTTTGGGGTTTTCCCCCTAGATTTAGGGGGAAGAAGTCTTAAAAGGGGTATTTTTAGGGACAGATTTTTTTGGGGTTATTTTTAGGGGCTTGCTAAAAGTTTGCTGTGGCGTTTGGCGTTATTGACGCTGCCCGTATCCAACGCCTCCATGGAGCGTGCCTTTTCTATATAAGCCATTATTTAAAAATACTTAGGAATCGTTTATCTTCTTCTTCTTCTGTCTTGTCTGTATATATAAGTATATATAAAAGGCAACCGTTACTGACTGATCTATCAACGCACAGCTCAATCCACTGAACGGATTGCGCTGAAATTTGGCACACATATAGCTATTATGATGTAGGCGTGCGCTAAGAAAGGATTTTCCAAAACTCACCCCCTAAGAGGGTGAAACAGGGGGATTTCGTTTGTATGAAAAATCTTATTCCTTGAGTTAATAAACTTGAAATTTGGCAAGAATAGTTATCTAAGAGTGAGTTGCATCAGCTAACTATAACCATAACCAATCTCATGACAGCCGTCAAATCTCCGGTTAAGCAAAATTCGGGTTGCATCGTATTGAGAATTGTTAAAATGACGTCATAAATAACTATAACAAGCCATTTTTAACTATAATCAAAGCTTTGACAGACGTCAAATCTCCGGTTAAGCGAAATTCGGGTTGCATCGTTTTAAGTTTTGTCATAATTGTTAAAATGACGTCACACATAACTATAACATTAATCGACCAAATTCGGCCGGTTAAGGTGAAAGCGCCAGTGTAGCCCGCGAAATTCAATTTTTTTTAGGTTTTTTGCAATTTGCTGGTCAGTATTAAGTTGTACGATGATTAAAATATGATTCGCGGCCGTAACAAATATGTATTTACATAATTATAATCATTAAAGTCATCAACACAACTCTCTAAGACCATGTAATCCCCAAGAATGACTATTTCATGAAATCTTGACATTTGGGATTACATGGTCTTAGAGAGTTGTATTGATGACTTTAATGATTATAATTCTGTAAATACATATTTGTTATGACCGCGAATCATATTTTAATCAACGTACAACTTAATACTGACCAGCAAATTGCAAAAAACGTAAGAAAATTTGAATTTCGCGGGCCACCTTAGAGCTTCCCCCTTAAGGGCTATAGTTACGGTTAGTGTCATTGTAATGTCATCTGCTTTGCAGTTGTAACCTATAAAAATATTGTGTTGTTGAATAAAGTACCTATTAAAACAAATTAGGTATGTCTTTACTCCGCGAAATATTGTGGGAATAAAGCTCTTCTAGCGATGATAGTGACAGTGAATCCGATTTGCCAGTTAGGAAGAGAAAAAAAATCACCATCGCATTGATCGATTTCATAAGTGTGATGAGAATAAATTTTTGGACAGATTCCGGGTTTTTAGTTCCCAAGGGTTCTTGTTTTCAGCAAGGGTCCTCCCTTGCTGAAAACAAGAAACCCCTGAGAATATTTTACTTAAGAATATCGATTTCTAATTTCAGTTTTTTTATTTTTAGTTCTAACTTCACTGTTGCTCTTCAGTGTGTTGCTTTAATTGCCAAAGAAACTTAAGCTCTAGCGTATGCTTCTGCGTATTCTTCTGAATTTTTGGTTGTAGGACATGCCGGTTTCCTCACGATGTTTTCCTTCACCGTTTTGAGAGCAGTGGTGATGAAATAATTTACACAAAGTAAAGTGCCTGTCTGGGTTCAAACCTACGACCTACAAGCTGTAAGTCGCATCTGTTACGACGGACACACCACTGCTCAGCGAGTAGGGGTGTTTTCAAACGTTAAAAAAAAAAACACATAAATTGTACATAACAAAGCATTTTTATTTCTGTAAGTAGGTACCTACTTATATTAATTTCAACGTCACACGACTTAGAAGTAGGTAATATTTCATCTAAAAAATATGCAGGTCGCTCCACCGATGAAAATACATAAATACCGCATGCTCAACATTACATGTGCACAACAGCCAACTATACCAACGTCTGCCCACCAAACAGTTGCAACCTTGCAATAGCATCCAGCAAGAGCAGCTCGGTGTTATAAGCGTATTCTAACTAATATTATTATTTTTTTGGTGTGCTGGAATCCACTGCAAAATAATGTTCTTTCCCGCATTCATCAGGCACAGTATGCGTTTGCTGTGAAAATCCCCATATGATGTAAATATTCCTGTATCCAAATCTCCATAATGTATAACAGTTTCAATACTTTCTTGCATTGTCTATACGCACTTTCGCTAAACTGCACAGATGATTTGATTTGCGTTCGTGAATCCATGCGTTCTCAAGTTACCGCACATCTGCAGCAGTCTCGGGCAATGTTTTCGCACATTGCGTTGCAATCTTACTGAACAATTAACTCAACATCCTTCTGGAGTAAATGCTGTAATGCATCTTCCAATAATACAATCCTTCAATTACATACAGGAAAACAGAAATATCAATTTCATGCAATTCGAAAGAAACGGATAAATAAAATGAATGTTATTATCACTTGACGTCTTGTCTTTCTGACAGTGTCAGATAGTGATGCGGCTCGATTTTATTTAACTCGTTACTCAAATAAAAAAAAAATAAAGAATCGAGTCCATTTTCTCTCGATGTGCCACTCGGTTTAGTTGCGGTTAGATAAATATCATCAACACTGCCACACTAGTTAACTATCATTCTTGGATAATAAACCAGGTAATAAATATATTTCGTGTAATAAACCGTCATAATACTGTAATGTACAGAGTCACAGAGTTTTAATAAGAGAAAATACATGTTCTGTGGGTTAGTGCTGTCAGATAATAAAGTGTAATTTTTCATTAAATCTTCACTGATTTTATCAGATCAATCTGATAATCAGTGGAATGTAAGACAAAAAGCTCTTTACAAAGTCGAACAAAGCCAATCTTAGCCGAATTATTATTATTATCAGCCATTTCTGTCCCACTGCAGGGCAAAGGCCTCCCTTCCTTCAGTCACTGACTTAAACACCTTGGTACATTACCAATATAGAACGGTTACTGTATTTTTGATCTTGCTATGATTCTGTTCTTGAGTTTTTAATTTACATAATCGAGTCAATCGAGTGCCTGACCGTTAATGACTGAGTAACATCACTAGTGTCAAACAAAGAAAGCGTGATGACAACAAGCTTGAAGTGTTGCCCTTGTCAAAAAATTACCCACGTACATTTTGGGGAAATATGACGTCTTATCACTTGTCACCCTTTTAACTTTAACTGTAAAACATGTAAAATATATGACGGTGCAACAGCGGATAGTAGATTCTATGGTCATGGTTATGGTTACGATTAAATTTAACTTTGACGCAAACTATAACGGAGCTTTTGATACAACCCACCCTAAGTAAATTATGAAGTTTGGCATTTTCAGTTTTTCTAAACTACCCCCTAAATGGGTGATTGGGGGGTATCAACATTTGATAATCGTTGGTAAGACTGGTTGTCAGACTTTTAGAGCTTCAGACTACCCGTAACGACTGTCAAATATCTACGAACGACAGCCGGGAGCAACGCGACGGCTTTACGTGATTTGGAGGTGGAAGATAATTCCTACATGGAAGTTAGGGCGTGTAGAGTGAGAAGCTTGGCTCTACATGAGATCTGATAACTTTTTGACAGTGCGAGCCATAAGTGGTCTCGTCTTGGCAACATTTTACATGAAAATGTTTTTGGTGGGATTCATTTGAACTTGAAACTTAAATGCAATATTTGGCTCAGTAAATATAATAATAATAATATAATATAATATTCCACAACTATCACACAACGCCGTCTAGTCTCAAGCTAAGCAGAGCTTGTGTTATGAGTACTAGACAACTGATAAACATACTTATATATTTCTAAATACATACATATATAGATAAATTACACCCAGACACAGAACAAATGATCATGCTCATCACACAAACATTTGTCCTGGGTGGGAATCGAACCCACGACCTCCGGCATAGCAGTCATAGTCACTGACCACTAGACCAACAGGCCAGTCAAATAATAAAGAACGTCACTTTTAGTTTAAAATAAAACCCCTCCCAGAGGATTTAGGGGTGATAAAGGTGATAGGTTAGAAAAATATGTAACCCTGTCGGATTAGCTCGAAACTCGGTGCTACTAAAATAAAAAACCGGGCAAGAGCGAGTCGGACTCGCGCACCGAGGGTTCCGTACCATCATGTTTTTAAATTTTCACCGGTGAGCTACTTACTAGATCTCGTTCAAACCAATTTTCGGTGGAAGTAGGGGAACATGGGGATCAATGGATAATTTTTTTTTCTAAAGCTATTTTGGGTTAAATTTCAGCTCAATTGACCGAGGTTCTTAATCCAATATATAAAATCATGTCTAATCTTTAACATAATTTGTTCAAATGCCTCTTTTACAGTTTGGTTTACTTTACAAGATTGTTTTTTTTCATAGGGAATTGATGTGACCCATGAATGGGTCACATTGAATCAGGGTTTGAGTTACAGTGGATCGAATGGGGTACTATGAATCATAAGCTTACTATTACACTACTAACTTATTATATTAATTAAACTCTTTATTTTTACAAATAAAATATAATTATCAGTCATTGCTTTATCAGTCTTAGTTGCAAAATCACATATACTTGATAAGATCTCCCTTTAGTTTCAATAAGTTTAGATTCTCCCTTTAGTTTCAATAAGTTTAGATCTCCCTTTAGTTTAGAATCTCTCTTTAGTTTAATTTAGAAGTTCCCTTTAGTTAAGAATCTCCCTTTAGTTTCAATAAGTTTAGATTTTTCGTATAAACTGTATCCTCGCTTTTCACCCCCACAGAGGTGGAATTTCGAAAAATCTTTTGGGATGTGTTCATTACTTGACTCGAAAACTTATTTACTTAGGTATACCAATTTTCGAGATATTCAAGCCACGCAGTAAAATCCTCCCCTGTAAAAGTAACTAAGTAGGTACCTCTTTTCACCCCGTTAAGCCCGGTTTAACGCAAACTACATACTTGTATTTCCACCAACGGTGCAAATACAAGTATGCGCAAGTGGAAATACATGTAACGCAAACTGCATACTTGTACTTCCACTGTTGGAAATACAAGTATGTAGTTTGCGTTTGAGAGTTTAACGAAGTCATTAATGGGTCCGTTCCGCTCGCGGTGGAAACCGGGCTTTAGGGGCAGATTTTCGAAAAACCCTGAAACACGTTATTTTTTATTTTTGGTCTGAAGTATAAATACCGAGTTTCGAGTTAATGGGACCGCGCGTTAAAATTCTTCCATACAAATTTTGACACCCGCCAATCCCCCTTTAAGGGGTAGTTTAAACAAACAAACAAAAAGGAAAACTTCATAATTTGCTTTAGAAAGTATTCGTGCCAACTTTCAAGTTTATTAACCAAATGAATAAGATTTTTCATATAAACTGTGTTCTTGCTTTTCACCCCCACAGGGGTGGAATTTCGAAAAATCGTTTGGGATATGTTCATTAATTGACTCAAAGATTAGGTAATTGAATTGTTTCACGGGCTGTATGTAGGTATGACATGTGGCACCGCACCGTCTTGATAAAACCACATATTGGCCACATCAATATCATCATTATCATCCAATTACGACAGAAACAACTGTGTTATCATGCGCGATATCGAACGCCGCACCAGCACTGCTTGATCAACCTCATTTAAAAAAAAGTAAGGTCCAATGATTCCTCCTGTCCTAAATCCAAACAGTGACGTTGTGGATGCATAAATTGTTTTTCGACAACCACATTTGGGTTTTCCAAACCCCAAACCGCATGAGTAGATCAAACACTGCAATTTTGGCGATTAACAAAGCCATCGAGGTGAAAATGTGTTTATAATTTTCAGTAAAAATCTGAAGGTAATCATAATAAATTATTAAGGTGAATGGGTAGTGGTAGACCGCGAAATTCAAATCTTATGCGGGCTCCAGACTCCTGTGTGATTCACGGCGTGAATTCACGCCGTAATTTTGCCGCGAAGTCGTCGCGAAAAACATGCCCCTCCACATTCGCTATCGTTCAGTGGACGCCGAATATAGTGCTATCGCCGTGATGCTATGCGCTTTGGCCCACTATAATATTAATTTTTATTCGCATCCATGCGTCATGTACTGTCATTTTATTTTTATGATCTTTGTGTTTAGCATCCCATAAAATGGGTTCGGCATGATAACACTCGATCAACACGAGTTCCTGCTCGTTCGTCCAATTGACGCTCATTTTGACGCACCGTCCTCCGTAAGCAAATAAACAAAACTCACGGCAATGAGTCTCGCGCGCTACTGTTTTCACGCGTGAGTGTGGATGCGTTTGCGTTCACGGGAGGTTCGCGCTTCGCAAACCCTTTGACGCGGGCGCAAAATACCGACACTGAACGGGGAACAAGGCGTGAAGCCTGTGAACGGGCGCGAAAGCCATCCACATTCGCGGTTCGCGGTTCCTCTATAGTTACTCTACTCTTTGGTTCGCGGCTTTCACGGGTGTTCACGGCGCGAATGTGGAGCGGGCTTTACGTTTTTTGCAATTTGCAGGTCAGTGTCAGGTTGAATCTTGAATTCTTGATTAAATAAAATATGATTCGCGACAATAACAGGTACATATTTAGAGAATTTTAATCATTAGAAATCAATAATACATATTTTTAAAATACAACAAAATGTAAACTAGTTCTGAGTAGGTATGCATTTTCGAATTTTAAAATTTTTCTACTACTAATTATGCTAGTCAGTTGTTCTAAAATTACTGTTTACGGTTTTCTGTTGTTTTTTTATGGTTGATTTTTTGTGTGGTAAGGTGGCAACACTGAGCTTGACAGTTGACAGCATCACAACAGCAGCCACAGACTCCACTCTAGGGATGAGATATACTTGCAAAATTCAATACCAGGGCTTGCAAGTACGAGTATGTAAAAAAACCAGGTAAGTATAAAAATACATCTCGATCTAGTTCGTACCGTGCCACAATCTTGTACGGCTTTTTGTAGATGAAATGAAATCTTTCCTTGTCCTACTTCTTTAAACACACACAGTCCGAACTTTCTTCTCCTTTGGCGCCCCGAGTTAGAAATACTTGCATAGGAAATCAGTCCATGTCATATGCTCCGCTAGGAGTATGTGTTCTGTGGTCATTTGTCACTATATAAATAAGGAGCCGAATCGTATTTGCAAATAAAAAAGAAACTGAACTTCCAAGTATTTTTGAAGTGAAAACTTCTCTAAAGTGCGCGTTGGGCATTTTTTGAGATGGGAAAAAACTATTGAACTCGCGCCACTGTTACCGCAATCGACACAGCTTGGATGTTTCGGCTGTCCTCGGGATGTACTCGGTTTTAATGTATATTTCCCTCTATATTATTATACTCTTTGATGTATATCCGATATGTCAGTGAGTGCTGGCAAAGTATTCTGTTTGTGTTTTGTTTTCACTTTTGTCGGCACTCCTGTAGTGTTTTGCTGACAACACGATTATGCTCCATATAAGGAAAAACTAATCAAAATAGGAAATTGATTCGTTTATTTATAAATAAGGAGCATCGTATCAGCGAAAAAAATACTTGGAAGTCAAAGTTTATGCAAGTATTTTCCAGCTCTGCCTGCACTAGATAGCATAGCAAATACTTTCATACTTGCAAGTTTTTCCTGCCCGTACATACCTCGTATGGTAAATACGTCTCATGTCTCATCCCTACTCCACAGCAGACAGAGTACTTTTTTTTTACAGCAGCTTTGTTTGTTTGTTCATTTCATTGATTGTTGTCTTGCTTGAATCCTTGATGAGGTCGAAAGTTGATACTATTTTGTTGAAACCACAGGACCACAGAGTACATCAATTGTAATAGTAGTCTATGGAGTACATTATATTATAAGGGGTTGAAACCAGCAGAGAAGATAAAAATCAATGGTAACGTAGGTAATTGTTTGTGTGTAACTAGCTAATAACTTTCATAAAGTTTGTCTTTCGTGAATTTTGGTATTATTAATACGTATTTACCTATTCGTTTTTATTAGGTAGGTACCTATATTATTAGTAGGAATATTTTTCATATTTCATTCGTTTTAGGCAAAGATTTCAATCGATTTATCTTTGGGTTTTAGGTTACATCATGGTTACATACTGTAACTACGTAAATTAAAGAATTTGCATGAGCATCTCGAACTTGTTTGATTGTTCGCTGATTGGCCTTACGTTTTCTTGCAAATGTCTTCTAGAAAAAAATCAGACCTTTCGCCAAGTAGCCGAAATGCTAAAAGGCTGAGACTAATTAGGTCTCGAGAATCGGAAGAACAGCGTGAGGCAAGATTAGATGCTAATCGAGCACGCGGAGCACGGGACTTCAGGACTCGCTTATCAGAAACGCCTACTCAGCGTGAGTCAAGACTTGCCAAACAGAATGCTCTTGCGGCGGCGGCTTATCGGTCACGGAAGAGCAAAGAGCTTGGCAAAGAGAAACATAAAGCGCGGTTGTTGGCACAGCGTGACCGCCTTAAACAGTTACGCGAATCAGAGACTTTTAAGGAACGGCAATCTCGCTTAATTAAACAAAGAACTCGGGCAGCGATTTCGCGCTCAAAAGAGAGCATCGAGAAACGGGAAGCGCGGTTGTTAGCTAACCGAGAGCGCCGCGCACGCTCAAAGAGAACGGCTCCAGTACCGATTGAAAAGGTATTTATCGTCGTACATACAGAGAATAAGTAAGAATTTTCTTAAATAAATCTAGTTTTTTTTTTTAAATACTTACTGACCAGTTTTTTTTGCCCTTTGTCTCGGAAAAACATCAACAAAAGCACCCTCTCTACCAAGATACCTAACACTTTTACCACACCGCCGCCGCCGCCGCTGGCTGGTCGAATAGTAGAGTGTAGGTACCACAAAATACAGTTGTGGTAGTACGTACTTAGTAGTAATTTTTTAAGCACGGAAGGTACCTGTTGTACTTACCTACACACACCTGCTTTGCGATAGTGAACCCCGACTTCGGTCCCTAAAATGCCACTTTGGCAGAATTATAAAAGGATAAAGTTTTGAATCATACTATGGCGAAGACAGTCCGTGTTTTTCTTTTTTTCGCACTGCACTACGTAGGTATAATCAAAGAGATTGGGATTGGATTGATTGGTGTTTTAGCACAGACAAAAAAAACTGGGTTCTCAACTCAACTCCTCAACACCACAACCACTCACCATACGCATTGTGACGAGCACAAATTGTAATCGAATCGCAACCCGTGAAATATTTGTCATTGAGTAGTTCCGATGGCCATCTGTGGTCTTCATCATCAGCTCCACTTTACCAAATGATGATTTCCGAGAGCAAATGCTCAAGTTACTTTAAAAAATACCCAAATCGCAATAGGTTTGCCTGTAAAAATATTCCTCTCATCAGATTCCAACTTGATGATAATGGGACCACCTCGAGAATATACCCTTTCAAACAGAAAAAGAATTTTTGGAATCGGTCCAGCCGTCTTCGAATAATCGGTGAACATACCTACATTAAAAAAAAAACAAAGTCGAACATATAACCTCCTCCTTTTTGGAAATCGGTTAAAAATAAAAGTGAACTTCGCGAAATTGACAATACGAACCCTGAAGATGCAGTGACTATATTCGAAAAAAACCGACTTCCAAAAAAAACACTACAAACTGAAAAAAAAAACACTACAAACTGAAAAATAACTTTAATTTCGGAAGTCGGTGTCTTAGGGATCAGTATTTTAGTTTTTGCCACCGACTTCCGAAATTAAAGTTATTTTTCAGTTTGTAGTGTTTTTTTTTTCAGTTTGTAGTGTTTTTTTGGAAGTCGGTTTTTTTTTTGTTAAAAAGTTTTTATTTCTCGCTTTTTAGTGGGTCTATTTATAATTTATCTAAGTTACAATAGCCTAAAGTCAACTTGCCCATCGCCTTTTTATAAAATATTCCTTTTCTCGATGCAGGGACGTTAATTGTTGAGGAGTTCTCCTTTTATTAGTTTTTAGATTAGATGTTGATAATCCTGGCTGCAGCATCAGGCCAGACTTATGTCAACATTGCATTGAACTTAAAATTAGTCCTGTTTAAAATGAGCCCAAACACGACTACGGTGCTGTAATTTAAAGGTTTGTACTTTTTCTGATGCTCCTGGCTTCAGCATCAGGTCTTCGGTGTTCCTCAGTAACAGTACGTTTATCCACACATCGAGCCCTTTTCAATGAGCCTAAACACGATATATCTGCTGTTAGTTGTCGAGGAGTTAGGTACTCTGCAGACTATCCTGACTGCAGCATCATGACTTGATGATCATGAGACCAAATGTGGCAAATGCCCTATCAAACATCAAAACAATTTACTAAAACACTACAAACTGAAAAAAAAAACACTACAAACTGAAAAATAACTTTAATTTCGGAAGTCGGTGTCTTAGGGATCAGTATTTTAGTTTTTGCCACCGACTTCCGAAATTAAAGTTATTTTTCAGTTTGTAGTGTTTTTTTTTTCAGTTTGTAGTGTTTTTTTTGGAAGTCGGTTTTTTTTTTGTTAAAAAGTTTTTATTTCTCGCTTTTTAGTGGGTCTATTTATAATTTATCTAAGTTACAATAGCCTAAAGTCAACTTGCCCATCGCCTTTTTATAAAATATTCCTTTTCTCGATGCAGGGACGTTAATTGTTGAGGAGTTCTCCTTTTATTAGTTTTTAGATTAGATGTTGATAATCCTGGCTGCAGCATCAGGCCAGACTTATGTCAACATTGCATTGAACTTAAAATTAGTCCTGTTTAAAATGAGCCCAAACACGACTACGGTGCTGTAATTTAAAGGTTTGTACTTTTTCTGATGCTCCTGGCTTCAGCATCAGGTCTTCGGTGTTCCTCAGTAACAGTACGTTTATCCACACATCGAGCCCTTTTCAATGAGCCTAAACACGATATATCTGCTGTTAGTTGTCGAGGAGTTAGGTACTCTGCAGACTATCCTGACTGCAGCATCATGACTTGATGATCATGAGACCAAATGTGGCAAATGCCCTATCAAACATCAAAACAATTTACTAAAACACTACAAACTGAAAAAAAAAACACTACAAACTGAAAAATAACTTTAATTTCGGAAGTCGGTGTCTTAGGGATCAGTATTTTAGTTTTTGCCACCGACTTCCGAAATTAAAGTTATTTTTCAGTTTGTAGTGTTTTTTTTTTCAGTTTGTAGTGTTTTTTTTGGAAGTCGGTTTTTTTTTTGTTAAAAAGTTTTTATTTCTCGCTTTTTAGTGGGTCTATTTATAATTTATCTAAGTTACAATAGCCTAAAGTCAACTTGCCCATCGCCTTTTTATAAAATATTCCTTTTCTCGATGCAGGGACGTTAATTGTTGAGGAGTTCTCCTTTTATTAGTTTTTAGATTAGATGTTGATAATCCTGGCTGCAGCATCAGGCCAGACTTATGTCAACATTGCATTGAACTTAAAATTAGTCCTGTTTAAAATGAGCCCAAACACGACTACGGTGCTGTAATTTAAAGGTTTGTACTTTTTCTGATGCTCCTGGCTTCAGCATCAGGTCTTCGGTGTTCCTCAGTAACAGTACGTTTATCCACACATCGAGCCCTTTTCAATGAGCCTAAACACGATATATCTGCTGTTAGTTGTCGAGGAGTTAGGTACTCTGCAGACTATCCTGACTGCAGCATCATGACTTGATGATCATGAGACCAAATGTGGCAAATGCCCTATCAAACATCAAAACAATTTACTAAAACTACTACTACTACTAACTACTACTGTTCGAGTAACTTCTTACTGTTAAGGAGTTGTACCTTCCATCATCAGCCCAGCTACCTGAGATGGTGACAACCATACACAAATACACAAGATACTTCATAAAATATGCGAAAAACAATAAGTGAGCCTATAAAATTTGAGGGTTGCCCTCGATTTCTCTAAGATCCCATCATCAGATCCTAACTTGGTGACAATGGGACCACCTCAGAACTATCTACTTTCGAACAAAAAAAAAATTTTGAAAATCCGTCGATAATTGGCGGCGTATTCGATGAACAAACATACAAAAAAAAAAAAAAACACAAACACCCGAACATAGTACCTCCTCCTTTTTGTAAAGTCGGTAAAAAGGTAACACCTTCAGGCTGCTTTTCTTACTAGGATCTCCTCCACATTATTTTCAATGAAGGAGTGGTACACCTTCTCTAGTCGACACATTGCTGCTCTCCGACATCAACGGGAAGGCCGCGGTCGCGGGCACATCTATGCGAATAATAAAAAAACCGTTCAACTGTCAGGGTGTATATTTTGTGTTAATTGATAAAGTCTTGTACTTTATAATTAACGAAATAACAAAATATTTTTTTTTAATTTATACTTTATTTAGTATAAAATATAACAATTCCATTTAACTTACATGCTTGATATTTAAACACGATACAAATTAAAAGACTCGCGTATTATTATTATATTTATTATGTAACATAATAATCCAAATTCAATGTTGTATAAATAATTAATTGATATTATAAGTAATGTGGTATTATTAAAATAATTATTGGGCGACAACTTTAAATCATAGTGGCTAAATAAGACTGAAACTAACAAAACATTTGAACAAGTATAAAATCTTAGATAAAACTTTTGATCAAATAATCACAATTTTTCCGTCTAAGTTGAGCTATGTAAGTCTTTTTTTTAATGAGGGCTTCAAAGTCTTGTCTGAGCGAAAGTTAATACGACGAATGGGTAAGAACTAATAGGGCAATATTTTTGAATTACCTAGTTATAACATGAAAACAGAGAGGTCCTTAATAAAAAATAACTAAATATTTTAATATCGACTAAAAGTTCGTAATGCTAGTAGAGTTAAACAATCTAAAACTGCACGCCCCTCCACTAAAATTTCTATACAAACATTTGAAATGTGTATGCAACAAGCAGTGGAGGGGCGTTCATTTTTAAAATGGTTTATCTCTACTACTTTAGACACCAATACTGTAATAATTTACCCCATTCATTCAAACCAGGTTAAACCTGGGTCACCTGGGTGTTATCTGTAATAAAAATGCACATACGTGGAATCTAAAGGCTTAAAGAAGCCGATTATCACAGCTTTACAAAGATAGCTCTAACTTTTATTAACAGTGGCAGTTAGAAACAGAATAATGGAAAATTATGTTCAAAGACATTATTTTGAAACGTTTATAATACGATTGAGCTCTTATATAGCAGATTTTGTCTGTGGCAAACACAGATTATAGTGAGCAGTTTTATTCCAGAAGTCGGAATTCTTCCAGCCGCACCAGCCCTTGCTGATGACAGTGGACAAATCTTCTGCGCCCGTGTAGTGAGGATCTAGGATAAGATAGCGTATTTCATTAGTCGCAGTGTTGTATTCCACCCCCAGAATTGTGTGTGCCAGTACTCCGCCACCTGTAAATAAAAAGAACCTGTCTTAACCTGGTTATCCGAATTTGCATGTTTAAGAATATATTTTAAATGGTCAAATTTATATCACATGACGCTCATGAAGATCTCCCGAATTTGAAAATGACGTAACATAATATGTACTTACCAATCATAATTGGGCTTCCATGCGTCTGGAAGTGATGAACTAAATCATGAGCATAACTCTGTAATTCAGCTCCAGTATTAGCGAATATAATCCTTGATTGAATACTTAGGAGTGTTTCTAAACAAAACATCACTTCTGTGGAACCTATCCATTGCTTTGATCCTAAAAACGAGGGCTGCTTATCACCAATGTTTACCAGGCACTGTTGAATCTCTCTGTGAGTTGGTATGTCCACGGTTGTGTATCCCTGGAACCTGAAAATATAACAAATATTGAATGATTGTTTTTTAATGATAGTTAAAGTCTCCTTGAAAGAGGTACAATAAAAACTTACCTAAACCACGAAAATATGGTTTGCATAGAGCGGTAGGCGCAACCCCAACCATCATCATTGAAGTTGTCCTGCATGTAATGATGGTAGGTGTACCGCCCTCGGACGAGCGCCACGGTGACATCAGGCTTTAATGGCTGTTGTGATATAGCTTCGTGAGGATTTACCAAACGTCCGCCGCTTTTGTCAGAGTATGCATTACCTCTACGGAATAAAGGCCTATTCAGGGCCAAACCTAATTGTTCATGCAACAAACGCCGTTCTTTTTCTGAAATTTTTAATAATGATTTTATAATTTCTGATTATCATACTAATAATGTAAAGGCGAAAGTTTGCGTGTGTGTGTTTATATGTTTGTTAGGGCCTGTGCACACCACGTTTTTTAAACGCGCCGTTGACGCGAGTTTGTAGCGATACAGACGCGATACGCACGCGAGTCAGACGCAGCCTGTAGACCTTCTGCAGGATAAAAGCGCGCCGGCGACGCACGTTTCTAAAACGCGGGTCAACGGCGCGTTTAAAAAACGTGGTGTGCACAGGCCCTTACTTCTTCACGCTCAAACGGCTGGACCAATGTAGATAAAATTTTGTGACACCCTGGATTAACATATAGGCTACTTTTTATCCCGATATTCCCACGGGATTGACATTTACGCGGGTGAAACCGCAGGGCGCAGCTAGTATATACTATAATATTAATAACCTCCTTTTTTTTGAAGTCTGTAAAAAGCAGCTAAATTTTTGAGTTTGTATGCAGGGCGTAATCTTCGGAACTACCGATCCGATTCCGAAAATTCTTTCACTTATGAGAAGTTACAGTATTACTGAGTGTCATAGGATATATTTTGTTAAAACAAGAAATTTCACGCGGATGAAGTAGCAATCAGAAGCCAGTGTTAAATAAGCAGTTATCGAAACTTACCCATACTTTCATCTGGTATGGCTTTAGGTACTACTCTAGTGACGAAATGTCCCAATTCTTGTGGCAGGAAGTGGAAAGTTTCAGGTAAACGTAGCCCAGCACCATCTCCAATGCCTTCTTGCCCTGAAGCATAATATATTTATTTGAATGACTTAGAAAGAACATTGCTCATAGTATCCGGGCGGTTCTTTATGGCACCTCAAGTTTTAGAATAAGTACACTTTGCAGAGTGTTGTGTGTGTCTGTCATACCTGTATGAAATATTCTTTCAAAAACTTTGATCTGCCATAACACACCTGGGTACTTACTTACTGCACATTCATTTTATAATAATATACAAACCTAGTTGTTCTATTAAGATGCTTTCTAGTAATCTGAGTGACCTGCAGGCGGCCTCCACAAGAACAGTATAAAGTTCCAGCAACTTTGTGTTACGATGGATTATTGCCAGTGTATCTATTCTCAAAGGCATACTGATGCAAAATGCAGCTGAAATAAAAAAAATATTTATAATTAATGACTCCCTAACTTTCCCACATTAATATAATAGTTTAACTAGATTACTCTAGCTAGATTGCATTAATTATTTCTTACGTTTTCTTTGAGTTGTCATCATTTTAACTGCAGTCTTCACAAGTTTATCTGACAAAATATCCTTTGTTGTCTTCAATACAAGATTTATAGGTACTATTTCCTAAAAATAAATATTGAAATATAAGACACAAATTGCAGATATTACCCAAAAAGCAGTCAGGCTCAAGTGGGACTGGGCTGGACACAATTGCAGCATGACGGACGCATTGTGGGCTAAGATCACCACAGCATGGGTCCCTGAAAACGTCCAACGGCATCGCGAAAGACCCAGGCGCAGATGGCGAGTCGAACCTCATGCCTATATGAGATTATTGACTCAGGAACAAATTAAATGAAAAAATGTAGGACAATACAGGCTGATTATTTATTTATGAAAATAAACCTATGGTTAATGTTATGTACTATGCTTTATCTTAAAACAATATTGCTATGATGCACTGTTGCATGCATTAGATAATAAAAAACACAAGTTTTCAAAGATAAAGCCACATTGCTGGCGGACGTAGCTAATTCAACTTTAAATTTTTACAATGGTAATTTCTTGTAGAGTAGATTAACCCATTGAAG
Source organism: Oligia latruncula (assembly GCA_948474745.1). Classification (NCBI taxonomy): domain Eukaryota; kingdom Metazoa; phylum Arthropoda; class Insecta; order Lepidoptera; family Noctuidae; genus Oligia; species Oligia latruncula. The sequence continues at coordinate 11,244,245 of OX419688.1, forward strand.
GATGCTAAACAAGACACAAAATAAGTTTTATTGTTATTAAGTGAGGGAGCATTTAGTGTCCTGCAAACTGTTTATAAATTAATGTATTTTAAAGTCATTACTTACTACAGTATTTGTATTATGCTTCTTTTTCTTAGGCTGTTCTGGGCTCATTGAATCAACCAATTCTCCTATGGTTGCCTCTGTGCTGGTTCCAGTCAGGCCCACATCTGATGCAACACCAAACAGGTACACTGATGTTCCATCAACATGGAATGACACTTGCCCAGATGCAATCTGTGACAAACCATGTTGCCAAAAAAAGATTAATAAACAGCCAAAATTCCAACACATTTGCACCATGGTAAAATATATTAAAAGAAATTAAGATACATACAGTAATATTAGCAATAATAATAATTAGCATGTATCTTAATTTCTTTCTAATAAAATAAATTAAAATAGATGTTGGTATATATGAAATTGATAAACTCCAACACCATTTGACCAATCACCGTGAAAGTTAGCACATAATTATGTATTTTATCATGAAGATTTTTATGGAGCATTTTTTCGACCTCCACACAAGCAATGCCCCAGGCAAAGGCTAGTATGTTATAATACAATTAACTACCTTTTTCCTCTTATTCTGCAGGATATTTTTCACACCAGATATTGTTGCCTCACAGGTGAGTGGTAATATTGTATTCAAGCGTACATGTAGAAACTGTTTGCACATGTCCTCTGAGGTCAACACTTCATATTTGGTCTCTTCGAACTTGTCATGGACCAGGAAATGAGTTTTCATTTCTTTCTTTTCATTGACTATCATCACCAGAGGATTGTCTGTTATGTCAACATCCTGAAAAAGAAGTTACATGATTAGTATAGGCAAAAAAATCCGAGGAAGAAAATTAAAAAAAGAAATAACAGAATAGAGGGATCGGTCAGTGGGTCGTCTTTGATAAGTTTAAGATGTAGGTTAAAATATGAACCAGATAAGTTCTTCAATTTTCTTTCTTGTCAAGTGGTAAAAATATCAAGTTTAATAATTAAAGCCCATAAAAACGTAGTTATGTGTGTTCAGAAATAGAGCAGAAACCAGAGAGAGCACTTGAGGATAACAAGGCAGTATAATTGTTTACCTGCAATATTTCTTTCATTGTAGTCCCAGTAGTCAAAGATTCGCCGAACCTTACGACGCCGCATAGTTCTATCTCGGCAGGAAGGTTGAGCAACAACTGCCTATAGGTGTTCTTCTCATTTTCAAATAATTCTAAGCTCAGTCCAACCACGAGCAATGTGCCATCGTACATGAGGCCGTATAGACATCCTGTTGTTTCATTCGTGTCTATATTAGACAGCCTCTAAAAACAACAGTAAATCAGCGTCATTATGAGATATTTGATAACACAAAATATTTAAAGAATATCAAACCAAATAGGTGGTGACTTGAGATGATGACGTATGTAATTAAACAATATTTATGAGCAAATATACGGCAAAATTGTAGATTTAAATGAATGGCAGACACTTTATTTAATAATTAAGTCAAAATTCGATACTTTTCAAAGCACTGTTTTAACAAAATAAAATAGTTTACCTCAATAACATAATTTGATATTTTGAGACGTGGTGACATTTTAAATGAATGTTACCAGCGGATAAACCGATAAATGTTACTGTCATATTATTAATCAACCACTAACCAGTTGCCAGCTAAACAAACATTTTTTTAAATAAATTAATACATGTCTTATCCTGCATTACTACAAAAAAAGATACTTTACATTCCCAGAAAACTGCAATAACTTTCCACGAAGAAGTGAAAGAAGTTGTATAAAAAAAAATGTTAGGGGTGGACAACCCTAAGTCCTCTTACGCACTAGCGGTTAACCGCGCGGCTAGCTTATGATTGTACGGTGGTTTAGAGCGTACGATCATAAGCGGTTGCATATTAAATTGGAAAAGCGGTTAGCCGCCCTCGCCGTTAACCGTTAGTGCGTAAGAGGGCTTAGGGTTATCCCACCCCTAACATTTTTTTTTGGACAAATTTCTTATTTTTATAATGTGGCATTAAAAAGTACATACAACCCTAAATTTTCACCCTTCTATCACCAACCCCTATTTTTTAATAGTAATTTAATTATTTTTCATCCCGCTCGAAAGGTATGTTAGGAGTAGTGTAATAGTGTTCTGTGGTAGTGTAGGAGTAGGGTAGAGGTAGGGTAGGGTAAGGGGTAGGACATCACGCGATTGAAGTAGCGCCGGACAGCTAGTATTATATATAATTATGTTGTAGGTCTATATAAAGTTAGGATTAGGATTATTATATTCAGAAAGTTGAGCTTGCAGAACTTGATGTAAAATGGAAATAAGGATAAATGAAAATAATGTTGATATTAAAATGCTTAATCTTCTATTTATTACTTTCTAATTCATAATTTTTGATGCAGACTTCAATAACTTCTTCAACCACTCGTGCTCTTTCTTTGGCTATCTTAAGAGCTTCTACCTCACATTCTATAGAAAGGTTACAGCCACCAAACTTTTGAGAGCCGCAAAGAATACCTTTGTTATAGCATGTAATTAAGTTAGCACCAATACCTCCACACATTTCTTCTTCATATGCTGAGGGGTCTGCTAAAACAATATTCCTGCAAAAAAGAATATATTATCTATACTAATATTATAAAGCTGAAGAGTTTGTTTGTTTGAACGCGCTAATCTCAGGAACTGCTGGTTCGAATTGAAAAAATATTTTTGTGTTGGATAGTCCATTTATCGAGGAAGGCTATATAATGCATCATCCTAGGGTAGACTGGTAGAAAATGTCCAAGGCATTAAGTCCGCCTTTGTACAGTTTTTACTTGTGCATAAAGTTTAATAAATAAATATATAACATCACGCTACGACCCTTAGGAGCCGCGCAGCGTGTGACACCGCGGGGAACGGCTAGTGAGTTATAACTGTCTATAGGCTCTCAATTTTGATGTTTATATATATATATATATTTTTTTTCATGTATGTTCGGGCATAACTCCGTCATATAAAACGGATTTGCAAAAATATTTTTTGTTCGAAAGAGGTTTACTCCGAAATGGTCCCATTTAAATTTCGTAAAGATCTGATGATGAGTTTCGGAGACAGACAACGGAACTCTTCAATAAATGCCAGCAAATCACCCGCGATTGCTGCTATCGCATATGTACGCATTGTTTACGCAATCACACAACATAACATCACACTTGTACCCTCTAAAGGGGTACGCAGTATGTGTTCAGTAAACCACGGTACACCCATCATTTCTGTCAAGGTTGTTATTTAAACTTTTCGCACAAAAAGGTACAAAGGTGTTATTGGGGTACCTCTAATCTTTCAAGTAAATTCGGGCATAATTATTTCCACTTAGTATAAATTGATAATGTTTTAATAGCTTCCTGTCACCAGTAGTAGTACAAGCACAAGTAGTCGGATTAAGACTTCTTGAGGCCCTAAGCAATCCACGCCCGTGGGCCTACCCCTATACATTAGTAGCCTCGTATTTAAAAAAAAAAATTGCGCACGTCTCAAGAGTGACTTATGGGTATATCTTGCTGACAAACAGCCTTGCCTTTTATGTACTAGCAAATATTTTTTCGGTGCTGTTTATGGCAGGCGCGGTCGCAGCCTAAGATTTTGGGGGGGTCACCATGGGTGCCGAGGAATATTTTTAGGTTGGTACATCTCCTCGTTGGTCTAGTGGTCGCAAGCGTTACTGCTGACCATGAGGTCCTGGTTCGATTCCCAGGTCGGGTAAAGTGTTATTAGGTTTTTCCATCAGAAATTTCACAGAAGCAACCTGGAATCTGGATTTTATGCCCGGTTGGTGGCAGTAGGCTCGACCCCTACGACATGGGACTTAAAGATAACTGGCGCAATATGGGTGTAAGTACTATAATAATGTGTAGTACCTACATATCTGCCTAATTGTTCGGGGATTAAAGACGTCGTGTTATGTTAATGTTCATATACATCTCCAGCTCAAGATTATTTAATTATGCTATTCAGGGACGCAGCTTTTACATGGGGGGGGGGGGGGGGGCTGAGGTATTACTTAATAATGCTGCCAAATTGGTAGCAGCATTTTTTGATAAATAGTGGTATTATAATAGTACATTATGTAGGGTGCAGAGCGAGCGAAGCGAGCTCGAAAATTTTAACAACCCGCCTCGGTTACCTTAGGTTTTGTTTTACATTTTCAAACAGAAATAGGAGTTACATTGTCGATTTATGCAGAAAAGCACAAGCAACTATGAGAATTTAGTGTAAAAATGCAAGAGCGAGCTCGAAAATTTGCACACTTTCCGATAGGTTACATTTTCTTTTCATGATTCCAAAAGAACTAGGAATTAATCCCTTTGTGGACTTATGAACAAAAGCTCAAGAATCAAGTGAATGTAGAATGCAAGAGCGAGCGAAGTGAGAGAACTTACTTTGTCTAAGACGAAAAGGTTCAACTCGTACAGCAGTTTTTGGAATCTGGCCTTAACCTTTCGAACCTTACTTACGAGCGGGGTGCCCGATATCCCGAGTTCGCTTCTCTCGCACTTGAATCCTATAATATATTCTATATTTTATAACAGGCTTTTTTGAAATAAGAACTTCATTAGGCGCGTTGACTGATTTTTGCTAGGGGAAAATCTTATGGGTTCGCATTACCGATAAGTATACATGCTAAATTCTGTAGCTATGAGTATGTTGTGTTGCACTTGTACCTACCCCACACAAATTCATATAACACTATTTCCTATGTAAATATCAGTGACAGGGAGCTATTAAAACATCATCAATATAAACTAAGTGGAAATAAACAAAAAAATATATAATAAGAGTTATAACAATCTAACTTTTTTTTTCTATGGCAACTCAGCAGATGTCAACTATTCTGCCAATGTCGTCTATAGGCTTTTTAGCTTTTATAAGTACTTACTTTTGGTCATGTTTATACAGAGCAAAGCTTGTTGCCACTGGTAATCCATGTACATTTAGTTTTGTCCTTACACTTGCATCTACAGAGATTTCTTCGGTTTCTGGATCATATGTCACCATTGGAAGAGTTACTGTAAAATAAACACAATACATTTACATTTCGAAGAATCTCTCTGTGGGATAATTGCGTAACACACTAACAGTAGGCATGGCTTTCATTGCAACAGTTCAAAAACATTAATTGCATTATTTACACTGTTGCGCAGACAAGTTTTTCGAACATATGAAGCAATGGATTAGCAATATCCTTCAAAATGGTTCAAATTGTTATTGATAGTGTCTTACGCAATTAGAGTGCAGGAGGATTTGAAAAACATTACAGTATTGCTGTGAAGTTCAACTTACGTGTTTTCAAACTAGCCATCAATGTCATGATACAAGCATCAACCAAGCTGCCATCATTGTCAATACAGACCATATCACAATATAGCACCCATGCTAACTTATCATGTACTATGCTCAGGTCTTTTAGATCAATGCATTTAGAATTTATGATGATGTCTGAGACAAGGGTACTGGTGACTTGTGCACTGTCTGAAGGTGGTCCAGGTCTATATTTCGATGAACACAATGGTGGCAGTTCCACATTTGTTACAAGAAAACCCACATCTGGTTCTTCTGCTTTTGGTGTTGCTAGTTCCTGCAAAGTAGGTAAGAATATTATTGAAATTAAGTTTGTACACCATCCTTAGATGTAACTTTAGTAGTATGACAGAAATAAAGATTACCAGCTTGATTCCACAAACAACTGTAGTGTTCCCACATTTGACTACAGCCGAAGCATCTGATGCTTTTATAGAATTAACATTTAGTTTAATGTTTCGCTGTTCATGGAATGCTCTTCCGTCTGGCCGTATGTTTCTCGATAAATAGTCGTTGAAATACTTGACCGGGTGAATAAGTCTGTAAAATAAATACGTTTTAGTGTAAACTTTAATACCTACAAACAATAATAAATAAGCATGACAGAAAAAATAACTTACTTGTATATTTCAGCCATATTCTTGTTACAAATACAAAATAAAATACTCTGATTATCCTTCACGCTGTTTACCTTCTCAAATATAAAACTTCTCGTCAGTTCGTCACACTTCTCCACCGTACTTTCGACTTTTGTTCTCAAGATTTTGAACAAAAACGTGTCATTCAATGATTTCAATAGTACGCTAGTAATATATATGTCAATGTCAATGGTGTCGTTTTTGTTGTTTTTGGACCTGACTAGTGATGTGAACCGGTTTCAAAAAAACCTACAAAAAACCGGTTTTAGTAAAAACCGATAATCACCGGTTCTCATTGAAAAACCGATTACAATCACAAAACATGTATCCGAGTCTTTGATATGTATCCGAACACGAGTCTTTTCCGTTTAAAATATTGTCTATGGTACGGGAATCCCCCGATATCCCATTTTATAACTTCACTATACTAAAATATTCCAATAATGCTATTCAGTAAAAATCTTACCGTGAAAATACTTAGGTAAAGTGAGCTACTGAGCTGTCAATAGTGTCAATCCTTAGTATCAGGTGGAATGACAGCTCACTAAGCTCACTTCACAGTTATGACGGTGATCTTTTTACAGAATAGCACCGAAGTTTTGCTTGCGAATTATTTGGAGTTGACATGTTTGTAAAATCAAGTACAAGAAATTATTTTGAGAAGATTGATAATCTTATTGCAAAGTGTAAGATATGCGCTAAAGTGATCAAAGTTGGAGGAGGAACCTCGAATTTATATTGGCACATATTAAGGCGAAAGCGCCAGGGTAGCCCGCGAAATTCAACTTTTTTTAGGTTTTTTGCAATTTGCTGGTCAGTATTAGGTTGTACGTTGATTAAAATATGATTCGCGGCCGTAACAAGTACAACTTAATACTGACCAGCAAATTGCAAAAAACGTAAGAAAATTTGAATTTCGCGGGCCACCTTAGAGCTTCCCCCTTAAGAGAAACCATCCCCAGGCTACAGTGGAGGTGGATCGAGGTGAAGTGGGTGATCAGCCAGGTGACACACAGGCACAGGGAACGTCTACTGGCACAACACAAGAAAAACCAACGGAGACTCCACGCGCACGCCCCATATTTCGTACTATTCTGAAAATGACCGCAGCAAGTAACAAAAAGAAAATTGATAAATATTTGACTGTGATGATCGGACGGACGTACGGACGACTGACCACGGACTTTTTAGGAAAAACCTAAAAAAAACCTTAAAAAACCGGTTTTAATAATTAAGTAATCGGTATAAACCGGTGTTGAAAATTGTAATCGGTTCACATCACTAGACCTGACTTTGAGTACTTTGACAGTTGAACTACGATTTAACGATTCTGCAAAATTATGCATTTTAAGCATTGACTTTTAAATTACTATTTTAGTCAATAGTTTTTGCGAGGAATATTTTCAGCCGGTCGATTCTGTAAAAATCTCACCGTGAAAACTTAGGTGAAGTGAGTTTGTTTTTGCTAGGAATTGACACTATTGACAGCTCACTCCACGCTCACTTCACCTAAGTTTTCACGGTGATATTTTTACAGAATACCACCGCAGTTACTGCGGTTGCAGAATAACTTTGATTTTCATAGTTTAGAAATATTATGAAATACAAAGTTATTTTACGGTCGACAAAATCAATACTGTGTACTCTGAGAACACAAAAATTAAATATTCATCTTATTTAAGGTGAATGGGTAGTGGTAGACTGCGAAATTCAAATTTTCTTACGTTTTTGGCAATTTGCAGGTCAGTGTCAGGTTGTATCTTGATCAAAATATGATTCGCGACAATAACAGGTACATATTTAGAGAATTATATTAATTAGAATCATTAATACACAAACATCTTTCTAAGCACTTTTCCATAAGAGATTGGTAACCACCAATCTCTTATGGAAAAGTACTTTAATGGTGGTAGAATTGATTCTTATAATATGTACCTGTTAATGTCGCGAATCATATTTTGTACAAGATACAAGCTGATACTGACCTGCAAATTGCAAAAAACGTACGAAAATTTGAATTTCGCGGTCTACCACTACCCATTCACCTTAAGGAAGTTACGGAACTCTTCACTGTGGGTGTTTAATTTGTAAAACGTATTTGAGGATAAATTCACTGTAAATGAAAATCTTGTTTGTTCCGCATGAGATTGTCGTCAACGCGCGGCGGTACGTACGACCCCGAAATGACAGTTTGCCAGCCTCTTGGGGCGCTTTCCGAATTAGCTATAATCGCTCACAGCGCTCACATCATCTCACATGGCGTTCCGATTTAGATATCACGATTATGACAGCTGAGAGCTGTCAACAATTCGGAACGCCCGTGAGCGCGCTCACAGTGCTTACTCAATGTAAAAACGATATTATTACAGTATTTCTTTGTATAAACACCACATTTCTTCTTCTTTGGTTAGGTGGCGACTATCAGCCAGAAGCACAATTTCGAAAATGCCACGTTAGTTTAATTTTATGATAAGATGCAAATCAAAACAAAACACACACTGACACATCCTTACACACACACTGTCATTTTTGACAGCGCTCACGGTGATATTATTCTAGGGCATGGTCGGCGTTATCGCAAGATGGCGCATGTCATGACGTCATCTATGACGATTCACGGAACGTCGTTATCGCGCTCACGCTAATTCGGTACGGGTTTAAGCACGCTCACATCGATTATTTCCCAACTCGGAACGCAGGGTTGGCACAAACTACCTAAAGATACTTCGTATCCTCTTGGCCTCCTCTAAATCTTATCCTGCACACCAAATTATTGCAGAATGCAAAACAAGAGTTTGCAAAGTAAGCCTTGGCTTAATTTCCTATTGTTTATTATAATATAGTTATAAAAGGTGAAATTTTTGAAGAAAGTGTGGATGAACTCCACATTTCTTTCAAAACTGTTAAACCAGCCGAATACGAGCCAAATAAAAATTATTTTGTCCACGAAATACAAGTATTGGCATCGCTGAAAACGAACCTTTTCAACTGTCAAAATCGCTTGACAGGTGTAACTAGACTTTGACGTTTCTTTTTTGATTCGGTTTGGTGCACGAAGCTCCAAGGTGTGTGTATTTGTGATAAAATCCAATTTAATCGTCTAATATCAATGCCGGAATAACTGGATTTAGTTACAGCAAGTGTTCTTAGTAGCTGATTTAGGTCCTGTGAGTCTTATTTTGTGATATTATTTCAGATCACAATGGCAAAACCTAAGGGAGAGAGGAAAGGCAAATCTGCCATCAACGAAGTTGTAACTCGTGAATACACGGTTAACTTACACAAAAGGCTTCATGGAGTAGGATTCAAGAAACGCGCTCCGCGTGCCATCAAGGAAATCCGTAAATTCGCAGAGAAACATATGGGAACTCCCGATGTTCGTGTGGACACTCGCCTAAACAAATTCCTTTGGTCAAAGGGAGTCAGGTAAGGAAATAAAACTCTTGGTTATGTTTGGTATTCGATGTAGAAGAGTAGTTTTAGTATTGGACTGCAACAACACCACAAACATAACGTAAATACGAAGTAACCTAAAAGTTGTGATGTTTTCAAATATGTACCTACTCTGCTCTAAAAGTGTACCCTATTAACACTAAAGTTTATTCCTAAATGCTCATACTATACTGTAGAATAGTGAATCTATGTAATTATCATGCCTTTATTCAAAGAAAATCCATGGTCATTTAAAATTGTTGTTTATTGTATGAAAGAAGATTACTGTATTGTCAGTAATTATGTTAGCACTGAATATAATCCTGAGCTGATCCTCTAGCCAATTAATTGAAGAAAAGTAGTTTTCTGTTTTGATACTTTTTTGCTGTCCTCAAGACAACCTGTTAGTTATTCAATCCCTATTAAACATTTTTGTTTCACAGGGTAAGAAAAAGTTTAATCGCTTAGTGCAGTTCTTTGTGATTGTGTCCTAATGATAAACATAAACTCATGCATGCACTACATCACACCTTCCTATGGAGATAGGTAGAACATATAGAACGCCACCATACCCTACATACTCCTTTTGCTTCGTTTATGTCATACATCTGGGCACATCCTAATAATATTTTTGTCTATTTCAGAAATGTCCCCTTCCGTGTCCGCGTGAGGCTGTCCCGCAGACGTAATGACGATGAGGACTCTGCGCACAAACTGTTCACGCTCGTTACTTACGTACCAGTAGCCTCCATTAAGGGCTTGCAGACAGAAAATGTGGATGCTAGCCAAGAATAAACACTAAGTTTAAGCTATTCTCTGCAGTTTCTTTTCAAATCCTGGCTAGTAAACTTTACATGGTTGTTCATGAAATATTCAATAGATTTCTATAGCTTTGTCACTATAAAAATAGTTTTTGTTCTTTCTTTATCAGCAATCGCTGTCAGACAATTCTTTTAATGGACATTTTGAGTAATTGAATTGATTCAAAACAATGACTGGCAGTATTTGTTACTAAAATGTTTTTTATTAGTACAACATAATTATCTAGGTTCTGAAGGAAAGAAAGCAAAATCATTTGTTTAGCTCAGACTAAAAGATACACACCATATTCTGCAAATAAAAAAAGTGCTACTTGCTACTTTGTGAGACTAAATAAAGGAATACAATTTGAATTTTTGTGGCATACATAGACATCCTAGTATCTAAACTACAATTTAATATTGTGTAGAAAAAAATAGAAAAAGGTTAATATGGTACATTTCAAATTAATTGTTTTCCACTGATTTTTGATGATTCTATTGAAGTTCTATACAGGGTTATTTGTAAAACACCAGCAACCTCTTAAGAGGTCATTGTACTCATCATTATGAACAACTTTTACTATGGGACCAAACCTGAAATCGCGAAAAAAAAATCAGCTGTTCCCTACATTTTGACGAGTTATACGAACATAAATGTATTGAACAGCTGATTTTTTTTTCGCGATTTCAGGTTCGATCCCATAGTAAAAGTTGTTCATAATGATGAGTACAATGACCTCTTAAGAGGTTGCTGGTGTTTTACAAATAACCCTGTATAGGTAGTGACAATGCCACTTAATTTTTTTTTTAATATCGTTTATTCTAATCAGGCTGAGAATCGGCACTTTTCGAACGTCAAAATTACATAAGACAGTCTCCAAAATCGCCCGCCCTTCATCACTTCCTAGTACTTTCGTTGGGAAGAAGTGGCACAACAAACCCCAGCAGCATAGCAGTCTGTTCAGTTAAAAAAAACTTGCTTCTATACCATAGCAGCACGCGTAGCATGACGACGTTTAATCGTCGACGGAAGACAGCATCATATTGTAGTCTTTGGACGGAAGAATAGACAAAATGACACATTGCCATGCTTAGACCCGGAGAATGCGTAGGTACAAATATTTCTACAATCTTGTCATTTTGTCTATTCTTCCGTCGACAAAACCCGTTTCTACGGCGGTCATGCTACGCATGCAGGTATGCAAAGTAAGTAGTTGATATTACGAGATACGGAACATTAATAACTATTTGCCATATTATGCCAGCTAGCCAAACCAATATACCAAAAAAAAAAATAATTGAATTTGAACTGTATTCAAGCAGAAAAAAAAACCGGGCAAGAGCGAGTCGGTCTCGCGCACCGAGGGTTCCGTACCATCATGTTTTTAAATTTTCACCGGCGAGCTACTTTCTAGATCTCGTTCAAACCAATTTTCGGTGGAAGTTTATATTTTTTTTAGTTTTATCATTCTCTTATTTTAGAAGTTACGGGGGGGGACACACATTTTACCACTTTGGAATTGTCTCTCGCGCAAACTATTCAGTTTAGAAAAAAATTATATTAGAAACCTCAATATCATTTTTGAAGACCTATCCATAGATAACCCACACGTATGGGTTTGATGAATTTTTTTTTTTTGTGTTTCAGTTATTAGTATGGGGAACCCATTGTTTTTTTTCTATTTTTTTGTGAAAATCTTAATGCGGTTAACAGAATACCTACATCTACTTACCAAGTTTCAACAGTGTAGCTCTTATAGTTTCGGGAAAAAGTGGCTGTGACATACGGACGGACAGACAGACAGACAGACAGATATGACGAATCCATAAGGGTTCCGTTTTTTGCCATTTGGCAACGGAACCCTAAAAAGACAAAATATTAATGAAAACAAAATTTAACACCTAAATAAAACATTCCAGGCATACAGGGCGTGACAGCTTAGGTACATTTATTTCAAGGAATATACTACTCTCTAACGAGAGATTTATTTGCTTTCCTCTGCTGGACAAAGGCTTATCAAATTGTGCTGGGGCGCTACTGTTATGTGGGTGTGTTTACATAAACGAATGTAAACCACAGCAGACACTTTCAGAGCTACTTTTGTGGCCATGCAAAATTATCCTTCACTAGCTGTTCCCCGCGGTGTCACACGCCGCGCGGCTCCTAAGGGTCGTAGCGTGATGTTATATAGCCTATAGCCTTCCTCGATAAATGGACTACCCAACACTAAAAGAATCATTCAAATCGGACCAGTAGTTCCAGAGATTAGCGCGTTCAAACAAACAAACAAACAAACTCTGCAGCTTTATAATATTAGTATAGAAGATTGGGACAGCGCCAAATGCCATTGACAAAGAACATAGTATTATTATTGCATTAAAATAAATACCCTAGCATTGGGTCTGGGTCCCATTTTTTTTAAACCAAGGTCTGTTGTGAAAAATAATGTAGGTACAATGACTATGTACGGGGTATCAAAATAAAGGGCTTGAGACCATTCCAAAAATGTGACGCCATTATATTAGTAGATTACCAAACTTGTCAAAATCAACAATTATCAAATCAATGATAGACCATTCTGACACTATTGTAATAGCAGACTTGAGGCCCTGATGAACTAAAATAACTGCCACCAATATTGCAAAAGAATGCTTGAAAAGTTAACTTTTTTCGAACTTTTTTGTTGCAGACGGGTTTTGTTTTTCAATTCAAACAGAATAATTCGGAACACCACGCTGCGTTACAAAACGGGCATACTGGATGTAGGAAAGAAGGCTACCAGGTTCAAATGGGATTGAGCGGGTTACTTCAGCCGCTAGCACGATGACACAGACAAAAATAATTTAATTTTTCCTGTCTGGGTCAACAAAACTGCAAAGGTTGCTCTTCTCCACAATAGTGAAACTGTATGTTTATTTAGGTACAAATCCTCTTTAAAATAATAGATAGGATAAGTTAATCCGTACCTACCATACCCCACTGATGCGTTGCAAAAAAAATTGTCGTTTAACAATCCGTTTATTTACCTATTTATTTATTAACTCATCATCACTATTAATACAGGAATTTCTTAATTCAATAGTCTGGCCATACCTAATTACAGTTTTCTTATTTACCATAACATATTCTGTAAATCGTGGTTTTTATGAACTCACTCGGAGTCCGGAGAACAAGTAAAAAGATCTATGCCGTCTGCTACGTCATTAAGTACAAGCAAGGTAGGTACGTTTACGGTCTCATCAACCGTACATTTACTCAACTTGTGGTTCTTTCGGTGTGCTCCATAACTAAACCAACATAAACAATGTAATAGTGTACGGTGCCTACACAACCATTGGCTCCTACAGTACCTACCTACGCGTTATAGAGCCTTTACTCAGTAGATTGGTCCTACCTACTACTGGGCAGGCGACGGCCACGTCTATTGGCAGACGTGGCCGTCGCCTACGCAATACAGTTTTTAGGAACTAGGATAAAATTACTGAATTTAATGCGGTAGTCGTGGTCTTATAAAGGATGCATTAATGAATTAGGTAATCACATTTTAACTAAAAGGTGGATATCAAAGAACCGTAAAATTGGGCGTCATATGAAAATGGTGGCCAAAAAAGTTTTATACCTACAGTCGAATTGGCCACCCTATATTTAAAGACATAAAACTGCTATTACGGTTATTTATGGTTCTAAAGATACCTACAGCCCTGCGACGGACAGGCATACAGACGGCGTCAGTATGCTTAGGTAGTAACAGGGTCTCTTTGCTATTGCCACACTTTGCGTCAGCAACAATAAAAACTGGCCAAGTGCGAGTCGGACTCGCACATGAAGGGTTCCGTACCACAAGGCAAAAACGCCGAAAAAAACACGTTTGTTGTATGGGAGCCTCCCTTAAATATTTATTTTATTTTAATTTTATTATTTATTATTAAAGTAAAAATACAACTGAGTATTTTGTGAATATTTCAAGTGCCTACCTGTTGCCATTATTGATATCGAGCAAAAAAGGGCAAAAAAATCGCGTTTGTTGTATGGGAGCCCCCCTTAAATATTTATTTTATTTTGTTAACCCCCGACGCAAAAACGACGGGGTGTTATAAGTTTGACGTGTCTGTGTGTGTGTGTGTGTATGTGTGTGTGTGTGTCTGTCTGTGGCATCGTAGCTCCCGAACGGATGAACCGATTTTGATTTAGTTTTTTTTGTTTGAAAGGTGTATTAGTCGGGAGTGTTCTTAGCTATGTTTGATGAAAATCGGTCCAAGATGGCCGCCGCTACAACATTTTGTAGCGGCGGCCATCTTGGACCGATTTACACATTACATTACACTACATTATTTACGATAACATATTTTTTCACAATTCCCTCAATATGGGTATCAAATGAAAGGGCTTCAATAGTAGAATACTATACACTATAACAAATTTCAAATCCAAGATGGCCGCCACAACAAAGTGGCGAATTACATTTTTTTTTCTCAACTCCCTCACTATGGATATCAAATGAAAGGGCTTGACTAGTAGAATAGGTACTATACACTATTAAAAATTTCAAATCCAAGATGGCCGCCACCACAAAATGGCGAATTACATTTTTTTTTTCACAACTCCTTCAATATAGGTATCAAATGCAAGGGTTTGACAAGTAGAATAATGTAGGTACACTATACTTATTGAAAGGGAATAAGGAATATTAACTACCTAACGAAATGAAAACTAAAAACTTGAAAAATATAATCAAACAAAAAAAATCTGTTTAGTCTTAAAAATTATTCTTCAACTATAAATTACTTAATCAATATTTTTTGACGGATAAAAAACCTGATTAAACACCAAATTACCAGAATCTTAAAACGGAAGAAAATAAAAGAAATGAAATACAAAAATTAAGGAGTCCCTACAAAAAGCATGAAATAAAAAATTAAATTAAAAATTTAAAAAACCCCCGACAAAAATAAAATTAAGGAATCCCTACAAAAAGCATGAAATAAAAAAATCTTATGGAAGTCGGGGGACCATTCTGCATGTGGAACAGCTTCTATTCTGAGGTCCCCCGACTTTTCACATATTATGTATTTCTGTTGCCGCTATAACAACAAATAGGAACTAAAAAAAATAAAAAATTTAAAAAACCCCCGACAAAAATAAAATTAAGGAATCCCTACAAAAAGCATGAAATAAAAAAATCTTATGGAAGTCGGGGGACCGTTCTGCATGTGGAACAGCTTCTATTCTGAGGTCTAACGTTTTTACCCTTTGGGTACGGAACCCTAAAAAGTGTTACAGGTTTTCAAAAGAAGTAGTTGATCCACCTAAATGTGGCAATGAAATGCCCCAGAATAATGTCAAGGCAAATCGCTCCGGGCCTAAGCCTCAAATTACCTATTATTAAGTAGCACTTTTTTAAATCCAATCCCAAACATGGTTAAAATATATTCAATAAGAAGCGGTTTAACAGTTCGTATGTAGGTAGGCAAAATAAAAATGTAGGGTGTTAAAATTTTCGAGCTCGTTTCGCTTGCTCTTGTAGCCTACATTCTCAAGCTTTCTACATACGTCAACAAAGCTATATAAGTATGACTATTTAAAAGAAAATCTTACCTACACAAGGCGGTGTGCTAAAATTGTCGAGCTCACTTCGCTCGCGGCTCTTGCATCCCATATTCTTCTGTCTCTCAAACTTTTCTGCTTAAGTAGACAAAACAACTATTTCCGTCAGAATGTTCAATAAAAACCTAACCGAGAATTCCGAGACGGGGTAAAAAAAAATTCGAGCTCGCTACGCTCGCTCTTGCATTCTAATTTCTTGCTTTTCGTGAATAGCATAAGTCACGTCCCTGAAGAAAGAAAACGTGTGCGGTCGGGGTTCCCCCGTCAGGAACGAGGTAGGTACCTACCTTACGTGATACTCGCACACACACTCGTATACATATTATAGTAGAAAGAGATAGAGAGAGAGAAAGTGTGAATTTAATACGCATTTTTAATACAGAATCATCTATTAAAAGTTTTTAGAAGCTCTCATGAAGTTGTCGCCATCTTGGATTTTCATTATGACCTCACTATCGGCTCATATATTTCATAGGCTTTAGCACCCTCGAAAACCCTGTAAACTATATCTCCCTCTAAGAGAGAGTCGTAGGGGTACTCTACCGCGGGCCGCATTAAAGAATAATTTCATATTCTTTAATTTCTTGATTGTTTCCAACCAAAAATTCTGGCGGGTGCGGGGCCCATGGTGTAGAGAGAGTAATATTTTTGCCGGGTGTCTTTTTTGTAATTTTTTTGTAAAATGTCATTTATTGAGAATACCCGGGGGTGTTTTGCCGCCCCGGGCCTCCGTCACTGATTGGAACCTGTCCTGACTGGACCTCGACTATGTCACCCCATTCTGAATCGAAGGCTGGATCCGCACTTATCTCAACCCCTAAAGAAAATGCCTGCATATGAGCTAGCCATCCCTGAAATGTTAGGAAAGTTGGTATCGTAAAATAAATCGTGGGGCACGCTCCTGACCTATCCTAGTTATTTAACAGGAGCTACGTAAATCTCGGGCACCGGCACATCAAAGAGTATTCCCATCATTGGGAGTGTTGCTCTGCATGCTTCTCACTTAATAATGTAACCGCTCTATTGTGCACGTACTCACGTAGGTAGGTACATTGTTACTTAACGCATGTCACTATTCTGCAGGATGTGGCACCGGGCGGAGGTGTGCACGCCGGCCGCAACGCTAAGCCTGCGGTTCACTTCCATTAGTACGGCTAAATCCATTACAGATACATCTCGCCTTACTATCTGTATTAAGTGTTCGTCTTCTACGTGTCATATCTACCTGTGTGAGATATTGCACCTTCAAGTCATAGGCGTAGAGCGTAGAGCTAGGGGATTTGCGCCAATCACGGTAGTAATTATAACCAATGTTAGAATGTTGTTCTCTAGTTAAACGCTTTCTCTTTTTGTATTTATTTGTCTTTAATTAAAGCCGTATAATTACGCTTGTTTTAACCGATTTTCATAAGTAGTTTCTTGGAATTTCATCAAAAACACCACTGATTACTGTCATTATGTTCCTACCTATTAATATAATTAAAATTAGGATCGAATATGTACTTCGATATTTTCAACCGCAATTCTCTTTGAGACACTTAGTTAACTCGAAAGAAGGATATTTTAAAAGAGAAAGGTACAAAAAGGTAAGGCAGGTAAGATCTTTAAAAATAAGTCCTTGACTCATATTACCGCCAAGGCCGACACGTGTAGGAAAATCTGTAGCACGCGGTTGTCTACGAAACCGCTACGACTGTCCGTAGTGGATTGGGTACGTACTACTCGTAGCACGCTTGCTACGGGCGGCGGCTACGTGTGAGAAGTTCCTGACGTATTTTGTAGGGTCGTGCTCTAGTGTCCTTTAGGGACTAAGTTCACTTTCACGTCGAGGACACCGCTCTGACACTTTCCTTTCGACTAAGACTGTGTATGGTCCTCGAGACTAAGGTGCTGTTATGCATTGACCATGGCAGACTCTTTGCCTGTAAAGTTTTGTCGTAATTAAAATAATCATGTTCTATGTTCAATGTGAGTCTTGTTTGTACAGAATAAACAATTTTTCTTTCTTCTTGTAATTAAAGTCTAGTTACTCCAATAGGTACCTACTACTAAAATCCTACTACTCCAATAGGTAATACCTACTTAATAATAATATTATATTTATTTGGATTTTTGACAGTAAATAAATTAAATAAAGCATAGCTTAGGAAAGTTAAGAAAGTGGGACAGTTTGTTTGAAATTCCGCAATCTATACTCAGTTTGTAAGTGGAAAAGTTTTTGTTGGTTCCTCCCATGGGAACTATTTGATTGGTCACGATATAAAGAATCCCAAGTTAGGCCCATGTCTTATGACACCATTGTGTAATGGGATGTCGAGAATCGTTAGGTAGTATGTTAGCAGGTATACTTTTGAATTGACCTTCATTATAGACATAGCCTAGTTACTTAGTACCTACGCCTCAGTAGACTTAATTTCCACCATGTTTGGTGGACATTTCTGGTTTACCTACCAATATTTTCTAAGTAGGCTACGTAGGGCTAAAGCTAAGCATAGGTACTTAATATCTCAATTTCATATCTACCTACGTAACTGCTAACAGCATTTTCATCTGTAAGAGAAAAACCGCATTTGCTAAGAGTAGGTATTTGTTTTTGTTTGTGTACATGTAGGTATAGCTTCGTTCGGCTCGTTTTACCAGGCCAGCTGTGTGGGTATCATAATTTACACATTCTAACGCCCCCTGCGTTAGAACGTGTAAATTATGATACCCGTTTGACCTATTAAAACAAAACAAAAAATTGCCCTCTATTCTGACGGGGTCCGGCTAAAGCTTCCATTCGAATTTGGACTAAGTACCTTTGGCCAAAAAGCTACAATTCATTTGCAACAATAGTTCTTGGAGTCGAGTTTAATATTGATAACCTACTAAGTACCTAATTTTGAGGATATACCTGCATGAATCATGAAAACCGCATCAAAATTGGACTAGTAGTTTTGGAGATAAATGGCAACATTGGTTTGCACACACATCCTCTAACCCCAAACGCATATACCGTCTCCGTACCGTCGTGGGTAAAAAATGAACATTACACTGTACCTAAAGACGTGCCAACTGTAGTTTAAATCTAATTTTACCGGTCATTGTAACAAACATTGAAAGACAATTAGTACTCATCTCTAAAACACTTTATCACACCTACGTACTTAAACCCGCATCAAGTTATTCATTTATGAAATAAATTATAGACTGTCAAGTCAAGTATTCCGAATCAGTTACTAGAATCTCAATTGACTATTGCGACGGAATGATATTATCTATCTAATAATCTTACAGCTGCTACCAGGAAGAGACCAGGCAGGTACTTACTCGCAAATCAATGATCTCGACATGTATTGCGGTTTCATCAACATTCTCTGAGCTGAATTCCGTTTCAGTACGCGGGTCATTGCTATAGTATCGGACGCAATTCAATCACAGGTTTGAATATAAATATTCCCCATTTTTAACTCGCATAGTTCAAAGTTCTTCCATCTGCAGAAGGCCTTACGCTTACGGCTTGACTTGGGTTAGTAACAAAGTTATGTATTATTCTGCCCTGTTTAGGGTTCCGTACCAAAATGGTAAAAACGGAACCCTTATGGTGTCTTAAGTCTGTCTGTCTGTCAAAGCTGGATATCTCAAGAACTGCTAATGCTATTAACTTGAAATTTGGAATAGGTTTAGGAGACGTTTGCCCAACTATTTTGCAAATATGAAATAAACGAAAATATATGTACTTATGTTTTTTGCAACAGGGACTGAAAGGGGGTCTGAAAAATTCGAAGTGGGGCTACTAGGGCATGTGGGGTATCATATGAAAGAGCGCAGTCTGCACATTCTTAAACATTTTTTGTTTCAGACCGCATGGTTTTCGACTTTTGAAAAATGAAAAAAAAACACCGTTCCCCCCCCTTATCTCCGAAGTTTGCAAAGATAAAAATCTTAAATAATTCTATGTGATAGAAGTTTATGTAAAGACTAGCTTCTGCCCGCGACTTCGTCCGCGTGAAATTTCTTGTACCCCCACCCCGTCGCAACACTTCGTATTCGCTTAGCGTTCATTCTGACTTTTTTATTTTTCTCGGCTCCTAAGGGTCATAGCGTGATATTAAATAGCCTATAGCCTTCCTCAAGAATTGGGCTATCAAATTCAAAAAGATTTTTCAAATCTGACCGGTAGTTCCAGAGATTATCGCGTTCAAACAAACAAACTCTTCAGCTTTATTATTAGTATAGATGTATTTATTATACTCTTCAAAGATCTTATACTTACAATCATCAACAAATATATTTCGAAAAAGATTATTACAGGATTTTATGTTGATAAAAAACTCTATGGCCCATAACTCCTTAATAGGTACCCACACGTGATAACTTTTAAACGAAATATTCGATTGAGATGAAACAAAAAGTATTTTACTTCTTCATAAATACTCTTGATAACATAATGCTTAATTTCGATAAAGATTAATATTACGATACATATATAACGTAGTTTTTTTTTCTTCAGACGATTTAATAATTATTTTGAACACAAAATCGGTTATTGTGATTAAACCATGATAGCTAGATATATGTTCTCGCGGACTTTTTTGTAGGTCTTAATGGGCTCTACAAACCCGTAGTACATCATTTTGTTCTATTGTCAATAGTTTTTGCAGCGCACGCAAAAATAGGTTTTCGATTTTACACCTTGTGTTACAAAATAGCAATTTTATTACGGATCCCTAATTTTGAAAAAAAAAATATAGCCTATAGCCTTCCTCGATAAATGGACTACCCAACACTAAAAGAATCATTCAAATCGGACCAGTAGTTCCAGAGATTAGCGCGTTCAAACAAACAAACAAACAAACAAACAAACTCTGCAGCTTTATAATATTATAAGTATAAGTATAGATAGATTACAGGAAAAATAAAACGAAGTCTCTAAATAGCACACTTTTTCAGAAATCATCAACAAAAGTTACATTAGTTCCACTATCGGCCAAGAGATGGCGCTGATATAAAACAGCAATGTTCTACACCGCAGTGCACAGTATTAAAATCTCTGTTGATTTAGGCCTCGCCGATGAAAATTTAAAAACATATGATGGTACGGAATCCTCGGTGCGCGAGTCCGACTCGCTCTTGCCCGGTTTTTTTTTAGTTTAATTGGTTTGTACTTAGATCATAATACTGGGACTACAGTCACACAATCCGAAAAGCTTCGTAATCCAACTATCTATTGGGAATTACCGTGAGATAGGTAGGTTACCTATAAACCTCCTGTTAGACATTTTCTGGTGCCAGTGACGATTGATTGCTTGCTGTGCCTGACGGCTTGACGTATTCGACGAAGCAACGGATATCTAGGTGGATGTGTTTTGTATGTTAAAAGGGGTTGCTAAACTTAGATCGAAAGTTCTGCACTGTGGGCGTTTAATCAAGACCTTTCCTTAAAAGCGACGGCTTTTGATCCGAGTTCGAACCGAAACACTAAAACGTACAAAATTATCTTCGCTCACTGAAAATTAGCGGCTGTAAACATAAATAGTAGCATTCTATTCTAGAGTCTAAAGTAAGGAATAGCGTGACTTTCTCCCGTTTGTGTCACCAACTTTATTTACATCCGTGCGCCAACGCCTGATAAAGTTAAAGTATTAGCTGGATATGTGTCTACTTACTTGCACAACTTGGGTGCACGTATGAATAGTTGCATTTTTATTTGGGCTATCTTTATGAGGAATGAGTAACGCCTTGGAAACTTGTTTCCGTATGTTTTAAGGCTTATTTTTACAAATGACCTTAAGCACTACTTGAACATTGGGTTATTTTAAAAGGTAAGTAGGCACGTGAATAACCTAGGAATTAGCTTGGGATTAGCTTGGAATTACGGACAGTTAGTTATAGTATTTTTATCTCACGAAGCGACTCGCGCTTTACTTGTGGTTAATAGGAGTACAAGCATGCTGTGAATATGTATAAGCGCAGGAGCTCTCGGTACCGTCTTAGACAATGGCGAAGTTGGGAGTGTGTGCGTGTGTAAGTTGTCTGCTGACACCACTCGTCTTTACGCACACTTTTATCAGTACACTTGGTTACCACAAGTAAAGGGAGCGTCGCTTTGTCAGATAAAAATACTGTACCTATGTTCAAAATGAAGGAGCGGTTACTGTGTCATTTACAACAAGTAAACTTCTTAGTCGTTTTTACCCCGCGGGAAAGCTGTTCAAAATAATATTTTGGCCAACACACGAAAATGGCAAACGTGCTGTAAAAGATCGACTGAATAATAGTGAACACATAACTCGACAATGTATTGCAACGTGCATTGGACGTGTCAACATTTTGCTGTGAATGGATCTTTATTGTTCGTGTTTCATCGTAATATAATAACAATGTTGAATAAATTGTGCCACAATCAAACATACGCGATAAACGTAAATTTCATGTCAGGTAGGTATTATAAGTGTTTGTATTTTTTTAAGGACCCATACTCGTAGGTATGCATAGTTTAGCCAACCTTTGGAGCATAGACCCTTAACAGATACGCAAGGCCTCTTAGCCCTTTCGGCTAAGATACTTTTTTAAGGGCAATTCTCGTAATTTAAGAACGTTCACAGTCTGTTCTCAGAGTCAATCTGTCAAAAATACCACTAATTTCCCTACATTTTTGACAAGTTTTTGACATTGATTGTCATTGAGATTGGATTGCGACTGAGATTTTGAACGTTTTTAATAACGGGAATTAACTGCTCAGTCTAGGCCGATAAATCAGCTAAGACGGTTAGGCACAAATAAATGCATCTAGTGCTTGATGATAAAGTTAGGTTGAACAAAAACTTTGAAAACTATACTCAAGCAGAACGACAATACTGTCGTTCTGCTTGAGTGTAGTTTTCAAAGTTTTTGTTGGTATATTGGTGAGTGCTAGCTGTCATAATAATATGGAAAATAATCGTTTTTGCGTTTCGTAATGTTACTCACTTTGCATACTATTGTATAGGATCAAGTTCTTCTAACTTAACAATCTGCTGTGATGTTGGGGAGTTTGTTGCGCCACTTCTTCGTCCCAGCGAAAGTGGTTAGATAAGGGCGGGCGTTTTCAGTTGTCTTATGTAATTTTGACGTATAAAAAGTGCTGATTTTCAGGCGTATTTGATGACTTTTGATTTTGTAAAGGTCTGAAAAGAAAAGTTACACGGGTGGTTTTGAATGCTACTACGGTGCTTTGATTAATAGATAAGTAAAGATTGGCAAACAGGTTCGGGCTCCAGTAATATTAAAAATCACCGTACTCATTAACCATTCGCAATAGAGTGTGATTCGCCAATAAAGAGGTGATAGGTACAGCTGGGATTTAGATCACGATCGCGAACGGTTCTAGATAGAGGAACCTTTCATTGGTTTATCTTGAATCGTTTGCAATTCCTTAAGACGATCTTGAGTACCTACCTACCTACCTACAGTACACTGAACTATCTACTCCGCCTATAAAAGCTGGCCGTTGATTAAAAATGAATACTTAATTTCACTTTACAGAAGGCGTTAATATTTTATAGATACGCACTGTTAATAAATGCGGTATAATGGTCGGTATGACGTAGGTACCTACTATATAATAGGTAGCCACGCTACCACCAGCAACACAATAATTATTGGATAATACCGCGCCGATGTTAAAACTTGCGTAATTAGGGCAAATTACTATAAACTGCGTAAAAGTATCGAATTATTAAATTGAACTTTTCTCATTAAAACAGCGCCGTTGAGTCGGTTGAGTTGACAGAATTTTATATGAGGTAAAAGTGATTACTGACCTATTATCTGGATGGAATCATTAATACCGACTTCAAAAAAAAGGAGGTTATCAATTCTATACGTATGTATGTAATATTATCGGAGTTGCATTATATTCACATAAGTATGACAATCTATTAAGGCTTCCAAACAAAAATACCAAATTTTATAGACGTATGTATGTATGTATGTATGTTTGTCCACGCATTTCTCTGCAACTATTAGTCGGATCGTGACAATTTTTTTTTGTATTGGCTTACATTTACTTCAACTTAGGGAACAGTGCAAGTTTCATCAAAATCGATTCAGTAACTTTCAAGATATGGACTAATACGTGTAAGTGTGACGGCCTGGCTTATTGATACGAGCTACGGGTGTAGTGTCAAAGGGAAAACATCTCAAAACCTTGATCAAATTCTAGTGCAATATTTACAACAAAACTAACCTACTTATTACAAACAAATATTGCAGTTTTTATTTAAAACTAAAAATTACGAAATAAAAAAGTAATTTAAAAAAATTAAACCGACTTCAAAAAGAAATGAACTCAAAATGATGAAATAACTTTAATTTCGGAAGTCGGTGGCAAAAAACTAAAACTTAAATACAAATCCCAAGACACCGACTTCCGAAATTAAAGTTATTTCATCATTTTGAGTTCATTTCTTTTTGAAGTCGCTTTAAATTTTTTTCGTTTATCTTCTGTTAAAAAATTGATATTTAACTAGTTAACACAACAAGACGCAAATAAATTAAAACACGAAAAAACTACTTACATACATTCCTGTTAGATATAGCTAGTTAGATAGTGATCAATAGAAAATACGAGACATACTTAAATGCTGTTTGTGTAAAAATGGCGGAATGATTTTATCAGCGTTCATAGTTTGCGATTTTGAATAAGTGCTTGGTTACTCTTTATTAAATACAAAGAAAAACTATTTAGATATACCAATCAATCTGCCTTGGCTTTTCCCAACTGTGTTGGGGTCGGCTTCCAGTCTAACCGGATGCAGCTGATTACCAGTATTTTACTCGAAGCGGTTGTTAGATTTTGTAGCTTCTTTGACAGTTTAAAAACACAGTTAAACATACAAACAGAGTTAGTAGTTGGTGAGTTTGTGAAACACAGCCGGGCCCAACGGTTTGACATAACATTGAAGTGTTTTGATATAATGACATTTTATTTTGTATGCACTACAACACAGTTGGCATAGCTGATGATGATTAGTCGGGCATCTAAATTGTTAGGTTTAATCGTCCGAGAAATGAAAAAATTTAAAGATCCAATGCTGACTATTTTAATTTACAGCGTTATTAGAAGTATTCTGGAGTATTGAAGTATTGTATTGAACCAGTTTTTATCAGGTGCACTCTGATCGGATAGAGCGCGTTCAAAATAGGGTTTTTATATCACTTGTGTTACTCGGATAACAGAATATGTCGTAGTTTGATCTCGTATAACCCTAGGCTGAGTCATTATAAAATAAAGTCTTTAGATTTTATGTGTTTGTTTACAGTAATAAATGGTATAATGATTCTCCTGAAGTTTTAGAAAAAGTGAAATTTAGTACCTATCCCACGTAGTAGTAGCCGCTTAATTAACTGAAGGACTTTCGTCCTGCCTCATTGTCGAATATAAATAATTTTTCACCCATTTGCCTTGCCAACTCCGTTAGTCGTGAAACAGAAGTCTTTGCTGGTTCTGTAACCTCATTTAGCACTAAACTTAAGAGTCTTAATTGTATAAGTATTTTTAATTTACCTTTCCCAAAACTTTTTTGTTATCTAAAAATGGCAAAGTCTATCTAAATTCTGGAACAGTTCACAATTTCATTTACATAAAGTATACATGCTAGGTTCACATCTATTACCTATTATAGGTGTCACTCAGAAACATTGTAGGTAATAGATAAGTTTTGTTAAACTTTTTTCAGTTGTAACAGGTTTTCCACCATTCGCATATAAACCGCAAAGTTTGCAAACTTTGACATAAGTAACTTACTTAATGCATAACATAATGTCCCTAGTCTCCAATTGGTTCTTTGCATTTTACCTACAGTGTCAATTCAAACTAGGCTGAAAAAAAATCCTTTTATTCGTTTTTAGATTAGATGCTGATAATCCTGGCTGCAGCATCAGGCCAGACTTATGTCAACATTGCATTGAACTTAAAATTAGTCCTGTTTAAAATGAGCCCAAACACGACTACGGTGCTGTAATTTAAAGGTTTGTACTTTTTCTGATGCTCCTGGTTTCAGCATCAGGTCTTCGGTGTTCCTCAGTAACAGTACGTTTATCCACACATCGAGCCCTTTTCAATGAGCCTAAACACGATATATCTGCTGTTAGTTGTCGAGGAGTTAGGTACTCTGCAGGCTATCCTGACTGCAGCATCAGGTCACGACTTGATGATCATGAGACCAAATGTGGCAAATGCCCTATCAAACATCAAAACAATTTACTAAAACAGTCCTTGCCTGTTCGAGTAACTTCTTACTGTTAAGGAGTTGTACCTTCCATCATCAGCCCAGCTACCTGAGATGGTGACAACCATACACAAGATACTTCATAAAATATGCGAAAAACAATAAGTGAGCCTATAAAATTTGAGGGTTGCCCTCGATTTCTCTAAGATCCCATCATCAGATCCTAACTTGGTGACAATGGGACCACCTCAGAACTATCTACTTTCGAACAAAAAAAGAATTTTGAAAATCCGTCGACAATTGGCGGCGTATTCGATGAACAAACATACAAAAAAAAAAAAAAAAAAAAACACCCGAACATAGTACCTCCTCCTTTTTGTAAAGTCGGTAAAAATTACATAAGACAATCCTCCAAAACGACCGCCTTTTACCACTTCCTAGTGCTTTAGCTGGGAAGAAGAAGTGGCGCAACAAACATCTCAGCAGCATTGTCTGTTCAGTTAGAAGAACTTGGATAGTATGAAAAGTATTTAACATGACGAAACACAAAACCTGCAACACAATGACATTATTTGCCACATGTCAGCTGGCACACGCCAATATACCGACAAAAACATTGAAAACACATAAATCCAAGCAGAAAAAAAAAAATATAACGTAGACAGAACTAAATAAAAGCTTCTAGGAATAAAGGGCGTGCCCGCTTACATGTGCAATGCTGGACATAATTCCATATAGCTGTTATTCGAAGTCACAAATGATAAACTGGGACCAGCCGGTCGATTCTGTAAAAATCTCACCGTGAAAACTTAGCTGAAGTGAGTTTGTTTTTGCTAGGAATTGACACTATTGACAGCTCACTCCACACTCACAAGTTTTCACGGTGAGATTTTTACAGAATTGACCGGCTGGTCCCAGTTCTTCAGCAGCTTCATCATCATCATCATCATTTCAGCCGAAAGACGTTCACTGCTGGACATAGCTGCACCGCAGCTTATTAGAATCAATAAACAGTTAATTATCAATAACAAAACCATGGTACCAATACGCAAACCATAATAACAATACGTTTTCCTTCGTTAATTTTTTCTTCAGCTTAGTTGAGATTACTGAAAAAGTCATAGTTCCCATGCATTGCTTTGAATTCAAACATGATAAGTAGTCATATCTACTCGCATCACAAATTATGTAATATGCTACAACCAAAATATTCAGCGTTCGTTGTTTACTACAAACGTGACCTCAAAGGACGTAGGTGAAACATTTCATATTAACGACAGAAGTTATCTCGTGCCATTGTCAAATCGTGACATCTTAGTTAACAGGGTTTTGTGACTCAAACCACGTGCGAAGAGTTACTACTATCGACTTTGGTACGATCCAACTTGCCACCACTTCGGCACAGTTCGCAGTTTGACAAGTAATTAATTCTAGAGGTACGTGGTCCTAGTAGAAACTAACGGAATTATGTGCATTTTTGAATAACTTTAAATATTTTAATACTTTGAATCAACGTAGATTCAATGAGGTATGTTACTTTGGAACATAGATTTGTTGCTCATCTTTCAGGTGAATATGTGAGGCTAAGTGAAGATACATGTTACTTGGTTGACATTGTGATATAAAACACTGAGTTATATTTCAAATGGCAGCAACCCTTCGTGCATCAACCCTCTCACAAAGCCATACAGCTGTAATGATTTACAGTTGGAAAC
Source organism: Oligia latruncula (assembly GCA_948474745.1). Lineage (NCBI taxonomy): Eukaryota > Metazoa > Arthropoda > Insecta > Lepidoptera > Noctuidae > Oligia > Oligia latruncula. The sequence continues at coordinate 11,272,001 of OX419688.1, forward strand.
AATACAGTGCACAAACAACGCCAGGACAATTCGTTTTCCGTCGTTCATTTTTACAACTTGATGATACTTGCGACTTTGCATTGAAAAATGCTGAATTAAAAAGAACATAATGTTTACACAGTATTAACATTTTATACTCTCTTGTAAAAAGTAAGCTTTCATTCTGACTAGTCAAATATGGTTAAAAATAGAAAAGAAGTGCAATACAAAGTTCAATTAAGAACACGAAAGTGTAATGAAATTATCTTGAGAACACTGTTTTATGGGGACATCTAAAGCTTTACTGGCTTGTATTACAGCTTGTTAAGGAACAAAAAGTAAATATATAATAATACTCCGTTCAAGCTTCAATCGCTGAATGGTTATTACTAGGAAGGGCAGCCGGAGGTATTATCTCTCGCGCTTGACCGAGCTTCGATCACTGCTTCGACGACTCCCAAAGCCTTGTTAAGGCCTAATGACACGAGCACAACCAAAATCTCCACTTATTTATACCTTTCAACGCTAAGATAGCTCTCGAAATGATTCAGGTGATAATCGAGTGAGCGCTTTATGTTATAGGTAGAGATAGTTCAAGGGGCTAAACGTATAATATATCAACAATTTAGGCGGTTGTTGTCATTGTTGTTCGAATTTCGAGTTATCTCGTCTTTTATGACCACTTTTCAATATTAGGCGACTAGAATCAATTCCATTTTCTTGTATATTTTGTTGTTCAAAAGTGCCTCATAAGTGCCTATTTGAAATAATGATTTGTCTTTGGCTTTGGGCCATAACATTTTGTAAAAATTAATAATAATATTTTGTAATTGACTTATGTGGTAACCACATAAGCAATCATTATGAAGCCTCTGAATCTCAAACTAAGTAAAAACCTGTATGTAAGGACTCAGGAAAATTATCATATAAAATGAAGAAAAAGACAATTCGATTGTCTAGATGGCACCACAAAACCCAAAATAGAGTGTTCAAATAGGTACATGTTTACGTTCTGCACAGCCTACAGAGTTGGTATACGTCGTGCCAGCAATCAAACACAGATATCATCTACCTCGTAGATCTAATAAATGTCCCGTGTGCGCGCGAACGGAGGCGTACCTCCACCTAAATTATGGACTATTTCGAGCTTTTTTTTGTTTCACAAACACATACTTTGCTTACGTGTTTCAAGGTATTTGTAATGTGAATTTTTCTTCAGTCAGTTTAAAACAGTAGATTAGTTGATGTTTCGGGAGGCTTAGCATGACTGTTTCGATAACTAGCTTGTGTAACTTGTGTTGTTCTTTTTTATTTTCGTCTGTCGTTGTCATGACGTAATCCAATGAAGGTATTTTGGTGTTGTCTATGTTGTTAATGCGCTTATCCTGCATATTGCGTCAAGCATTAATCTCCTGTAGGTATGTTCGTTATTGGGTAGGTAGGAGGAGAAGCTTAAAGCCATATTACCTATGCACATCAGTTAACTCCACAGCTTATGTTAGCGGATTAAACTCGTTTATATATCTATCTATATATCCATAATCCATAATCAGCCTGTTTCCACTGCTGGGACACAGGGCTCCTCTCGATGAGAGGGAGTGGGCCGTAATCCACCACGTGGGCCCAGTGCGGATTGGCAGATGTCACATCTCTTCGAATTTTTGGTTCTAGGACATGCCGGTTTCCTCACGATGTTTTTCATCACCGTTTTGAGAGCAGTGGTGATGAAATAATTTACACAAAGTAAAGCGCCTGTCTGGGTTAGAACCTACGACCTACAACTCGTAAGTCGCGGCCGTTATCACTTGGCCACCACTGCTCCCCATATATCTATATTTATTTTATCTATATATATTTGGATTATATTTTTTCAGGAATGAATAGATAGATACACGAACAATAAAAAGTTTTACGTTACCTTATGGTGGAAAACAGCCAGTTGGATGAAAAATAATATTGATGTTATGATTCATTAATCATATTTAATGATATTTTTGCTCCCATAAATAAACTGTCAACAAATACTGGGTGATGGCAAATCCGTAACTCATTTCCTGTTCCTGTTACAAGTATAACTTACATATTCTAACACGGGCGCGACCTATATAAAAGTTTTGGATTAAGTACAACGCAGCTCAGCCGGCTGGCAAAACGTACGAATAGATAATTTACTGTTAGGTGACCTTCAGCGGATTTCAGTGGGCGATATGAGAAGGGGAGTTGCGCCGGGAAGACAATGTCGTACATATTTTAAGCGGGCACGCCCCGTTCGCACAAAGGCGTAATTTATAGGGCCGCGCGGAGACGGGTGCCTGAGTTATGTCCCGACGATAGCGACGAGCTTTTAACTGCCTAATGGAGCGATTTACTCAGACCACCTTGCGCCCGCTCCGCTGTTTACACTGAAGCACGCCGAATTGGGCAGATAACGACGGTGGAATTAATTCTTGTTTGTACCTGTTAGAAAAAGATGGATATTTCCGTGTTCTTCAAATTGAATGAATGATGAATATCCTGTGGTGTTATATTGGCTTACTAGACAGTGAAGTACGTTGGTAGTCTGGCGACGGCGTGTCGGGTGGAGCGCTCTGAGTATTGAAGAGCAACGCGAAAAGTTTTTCAATAAAACATAGCCCTCTGAGACAACATTTCAATGGAGCGCCGTGCAATGTTTACGGCCCGAGTGCCGCCGCGGCGCTCCTCCACACTCTGCAGAACAATCCAATTCGAAGGTATTGATCATATTGTGCGGATACACATACGTGTGTAGCACAAACCAATTGAAACAAATAAATGCAATTTCAGTCCCTTAGGCTAAAGCTTATCACATAATCCTTCTCTGCACACATTAATTTTAATCCGTCTGATATCATTTTTGCTTTCGAGCGACTAAAAAGATTAAGGAAGTTTTGTGATCTTGCAAAATTCGATGGAAATGGGTTTTGTAGATTTACGTTAATACACATTTTAGATTTGCCAATGAGAGCAGCTAGATGAAGGATATTTTTACTTATTAATTAATAACGAAAAAACCTAAATACTCACTAAAATCTTGAGGGTAATTGCGTAACACACTATCAGTAGCAATGGCTTTTTAACCGACTTCAAAAAGGAGGAGGTTCTCAATTCGTCGGAACCTTTTTTTTTTTTTTTTTTTTTTTTTTATTTTTTTTTTTTATACATTTGCTTTGCTTTTTTTTGTATTTTGACAGTTCAATAACATTCATTGCGTTATATATAGATTGATTAGCCTTACCCTTCAGAATTATTCAGATTGAGATTGATATTGTGTTATACAATTAGGGTGCTTCAAGCCCTGTAATAACTTGTCATACATTGTTATTACCGGAAAAATCGAAGAAATAACAAAACAAAGATTTTACCTTAGAAATGGCTCCTGTGTTTTTCTTCAAACTTCCGGCATGTAAGAGTCCTACAAGTCGAATAACATACTTCTATTCATTTTCCTGAAAGAATCTGAAATAGCTACCACGTACAGAATTGCACGATACGCGAGAAAGTTAGTGCGGGGTCCCTCTGTTAGGTGCTTACATTATTTTATTTATAATCAGCATTTCAAGGATTAATTTTACGTTCCTTAGCTTTATGAGCTTTAATGAGACAAAATTATAATTTATGAAGAGTGAAACGCGTTAGATATTACAAAATGTGATCTTAGCAGATTCATTTTGATTTCTTGTTCAATGAAAGAAAGGTTACTTTTTAGCAAATTAAAGTAGATATTGTTATATCACGTATCCATACAATTTATATTTAAACTGTCAAGCCCCTGAGTGTGTTATTTTCATGAGTGCAAAATATGGTAAGCCTCTCATATCGAACCAACAGAAGTGTGCAATGACCCAGATGCTTGTTGCATTTTCATCCGGCGGCGTTTCCTTAGAACACTTACATGCATGCATATGTTATGATACTTAGATTATACATATGTATGTGAGAGTGAACCTTGGTTCTTTAGATCAGAAAGATCCGTATGTTTTGTGAGCGCTCGCTGTAGCCGGCTTTTGTTGGGCGTTTTGCATTGCAGGTCAAGTGCAATCCTCGGAGATTGCTGCAGGCTATGCGCGGAATAACGTAAACCATTTGGAGACCCTAACGACCGTACATGTTTCAAGCTCACGTAGGTATAATAATGACTTTAATATTATTTCACTTATCGAGTCTACGTGACGTATATTCAATAAGACATTACCTAATCGAGTAATGGAATAGAACATCGGATAACAATTGTCGTAATCAGTGATTCTCAATTGTCATTAGAAGAAACAATTAGGTCGGTAGTGGATTACTGAGGGTGATTGCGTCGCAAAACGAGGTATTTGTGTCACATCTAGCGATCGATCCGCCCACTCCCAGCCAATTACTGCCGATACACGACCGAATATTGTTCTCGATACACCCGATACAGCGAATACTGTGGGGTTATACTACAACGGGTACATTCACGCGAACTCCCGATCTCTGTATGAAGCTCTCGGCGGGCGCGAGGCGGCGACACCGCGCGATATGGCTCGCCGGCTGTATCTAGTTGCGCCTTTGTCACGGATATCTGCACTCCAATGTTTTGACGATAACCCAATTGAATGTTCGTGATCTGATCACAAAACGTCTACTGTGCGTTTTTATTTTCCTTCGCTGCGAGATTCTTTTGAAATGTGATACGAAGTACTGTTTTGTTCTGTTAAATAAATATGTAAGGTTTTACCATTATGGTAAACCTTACATATTTTGGCGTTTTCATTTTCATTTGCAAATAAGCCCGGTCTCATCTTTCATTGGTTAATTACTGTTTGTTTTCTTATTTATCTTTGCAAAATTTTCAGCCACTTATTATTTGCATATAACCACTTCGATCTAGCAATGCTGTAAATAATATATAAGTGACAATAAATCTAATGGAAATATATCATATGCTTCGCTTGGCTCACCACGGTCGAAGCTGTCGCCATTGCCGCCGCCACCGTCTTCGCTGTTGCACCCCAAGCAGTTATAAAACTTGCGATGACCACCGTCGGAAGGACTGATAAAGCAGCGCCCAAGTCCCGTGATAACGATAAAGACGATAACGGTATCGAACTGCCAGTTGAAAATTAACTGTCAGTCGGGGTCAAGGTGATTGCCGAGAAGGACTCTTTATCGTTGTAATCTTATCCAGCAATTTCTATGCAGGGAAAATTGGAACCGAAGAAAGTATTCCCTCCGTCAAATGAGTCCACTAATTCAAGCGACTCGGACCGGACACAGCTCGAAGAAATTACGGCTTTTCAAGTGGCGTTCCTGAGGAAGCTGTGTGATGGACTCTGGAGGTGGTGGCGGCCGGTTTTCACGAGTGTTTGTGGTTAACCCAGATACTGATGATGAGTCGTCTTCAGAACCGGGGGATAACGCTGACGCATAGACTGTCATGATTCCTATGATAAGAACTCCGATAGGTAGCGGTTGAAGAGAATGTTGGTGCCGAATCTAATGGAAGTTTTTCATTAAGATTTAAACCTAAACTCAACCATGCTTGGAGGCAGTTAATTTTATAAATGAGTACCTATTCTGTTAGCTGTTACGAAGATAATAATGTTGAGGACAGCGGCCATGAAGGATCCCGAAAATGAAACTTCTTCAAACCGAAGTGAAACGTATGATAGATTTAACAGTTTTAATGTAACTTTTAGCTCGAGATCGAGTAATGACTCAACTGATATAAATAAGAAAAATATCAAAGAAAGTGACGGTAATTATATTATTGTTATTAAAGTATAACCATGTAATAACACCAACTACGTTTCATTGGCGGACATGAAAGAAAAAATATAACGAAAAACAATTACAACGAATTGATATCTGCAGAAATTAACAAACTAGCTTATTGATATTATTATGCCACCTTTTTTTTTTTTTTTTTGCGTATGGGAAATCATCAAATGACCCCTCCCGCTCTGGATGGAGCGGAAGGGAGTGTCAGACTCTTACTGACTAAAACCCACCCGTGTTCCTTCCTTAGCCCTTTATGTTCCGGGCCAGCGGTAACCCTTTCGGACAATCCCGCTGACCCGGCAGGCTTCGGCATAACCTTGAATTCAAAGAATGATAACAATTGCTTTTAAAAATGAAAGCGCGGAGTTGCAAGGTTATTATTATAGTTTTGCAGTTTTATTTATTAAAAACATACATACCTATAATCTACATACATACGTACGGGTCGAATACAGAACCTCCTTTTTTGAAGTCGGTTAAAAATAATAGAATTCACCGATTATTTTGTACATTTTATTCCATCCCGCAACCAATGAATGCTAAAATAATTGTGGAACATTAGTGGGGGCCATGTAATTTAATTGCACGCGGGCACAATTGATATTTATTGCTGCAGCATACTTTACCCACACATAATACTTGTTTCCGCTTACAAAGTTATACTTATCGTTCTAATTTCGGACAAATTGTGGAATTAACTTTTTAGTTTTTTTTCCTACTTATTAAAAGATTTTTTAAAGGGATTTTTTTTAATATGTTTAAAATTTGTAGCAATCGTTCAGTTGTTTTTGTGTCAGCAATTTATAGGTATGAGCTTTGGTGGCCCAGTGGTATCGGCCCCGACTTACGAGTTATAGGTCGTGAGTTCGAAGTTCGAACCCGGGCACGCACTTTACTTTGTTTTCCTTTTTTAATTTAATTTCATCACAAATTTATTTCCCGTTCAGCGGTTTAGGCGTGAAAAGATAACACACAGACAGACAGACAGAGTTACTTTCGAAATTATAATATTAGTATGGAATATGGATTACAATATTTATTATAACAACTAAGTAGTCAAAGAAAAGCCCTCTTCCTCTCTCCTACTTTTGCTGTGCCTGACGGGGTCCACAATGATCATATTCTGTAAAACCTACCACCTAAGTTCACATGTGTTCACAAAGCAATAAGTAAATTGAGTAGCTTTTGGTGCCTATAAACCTCAGTCAGCCCTAGATACAGTTTCACGTGTCACCAATACAAATATTCTTTTTGTCATCGGCCGTGACTCGCCTTTTGATACAATGTATCGTCAAAGAGCCGTATCAGGCCAATTCAGGCCATGTGTAAATAAAGCAAAAACCTTTTATAGAGAGAGAAAAAAACAATTTAATCGCAGTAGTTTTGAGTAAATTAAACAGTGACGAAAAGGGATTGGCTCGAAGATGGTCAATGATTGGGATTTTCCGGGTTCCTATGTTAAAGTCGCGTTTTCGAATTAATTTATTCAGATGGCACGTTTGTAGAGGAACTTTATTTTTTACAGCAACATTAGGTTGAGATTTCTTGACAGCCTAGCTGATGATAAGAAGGTTGGTTGTAGTAGGTTGTTTGTTTTCAAAAAAGATCTGATTTAACTTTTTGAACATCCTATTTCATTTTAATTTGCAAAACTAGTTTCGTTTCTTTAATATATTATATAACAATAATGTAAATGTTTCGTAGATCCTCAACATTCGGCTGAGCTTGTGTAGACCGTATAGTGGATGTCGTAATTGCTAAATCACTTTTGACAACAATTCCCATTCAATTGAAACTTCGCTAAGGTTGAAACTATCTAATCCACATAGACAAATATACCTTGTCGTTTTATAACGAGCAAGTGACATTTAATCTTAGGTGAATTCGAGAAAGCAATTGTTACGAGTTCTACTATTTACCAAAGACTACAATATGATGCTATTTACCTATTAACTCAGAACGCAAACACTTCAATTCAATCATTTTGAAGGACAAATGAGCATAAACCTAAATAACACTAAAATCATACAAAACTTTGACATAAAAAAATATATCTGATTGTACATATAATTTTGCGAGTCTTGGAACAATTCCAAAGCCGAAAATATTTTTTTTTGTTGAAGTTTTGTCTGTTTGACTGTATTTGTGTTTGTATGTATGTTCCAATATCACGCAAAAACCACCAGATAGATTTTGTTAAAATTTTGCATAGATAGGTATTCCTTATAAGTCTGATCTATCTGTAAGCTATAAATTATCACGCTATTTGCTATGGGGGATGAGCGATATAGCAATTTGTTCGTATTCTTCTATAGTTTACGGCTGGCATACCTACGCACTATACGCAGTTAAGTATGACCTATTTTATGAACGGCTATTTTAATCCACTTTCAACAAAGTAAATATCCTAGTGGTTCGACGACTGCTTTGCAAACCTATGTTTGATTCCCAACAATTGTTTTTTTTTGTGCTTCCTTCGTTTTACCAAGTCAATAAGCAGTAAAAGAACGATATCTACATTTTTGTTTGGTATGTATCGGTACTTATTATGGTTGTTAATACGGAACTGATTCACTCTGTTCCCCGTACTAGTATAAACTGCTACGGTGGAACAGTTTTCCGCGTCCTGTATTTACACAGGTACTTATAAAATAATTATTTTAGTAGGTATTATATACAGCAAAAAAGGCATTCATTAACTCACATAAAACGAAAACTTCACAAGCTAAGGGAAATTACTACTGAAGGCTGCGACCGGTGTCGACCTCAGGACGAACTGCTTCTTACGCAGACAACTATGCGTTGCTTGTTCCCGTATCATCAGTCCTGAGTCCTGACTCTCAGCAGCCAAAATATGAAGAGAGTCACTCTTCATATTTTGGCTGCTAAGACTAAAACTACAAACGTAATATACGGGAAAGTTTTATAAAAATGTGGCTGTTATTTTAGAAAATTGTGATGTCTTACGACTTCCATGTGAACGAAGTCGCGGGCAGAAGCTAGTAGATATATGTAACAACTGTGTGGCTATATTTTTATAAATGAACGAAAGACGTCAGTCTTACTTTTTGACTTTTCATATTTCTTTTCTGAAGCACATCAGACGCCGTTTGCATATATTTTATCTCATAAAGGGGCTTTTAGGCATAATCTCGTGTTTACAAACTCATGGTGGGTTCTATATCTTTCATATATTTTCCAAATCTGTGACGATGGCAAGAAAAATATCCTTTTGCATAAAAAGATTTTGTGATTATTTATTAACAAGGATCTTAAGTAGGTATTTAGATAAAATTCCAAGTCCTGACTGACTGATATATCAACGCACAGCTTAAGCCGCTGGTCCTAGAGACATGAAAGGAGGGCGTGTTCTTTGTGAAGAGTAGGTATACAATAAGAAAGGGTTTTTCAAAATTCCACCCCTAAGAGGGTGAATGGGGGGAGGGTGAAATTTCACGCGGACGAAGTCGCGGGTAGCTAGTAGGTATGTGATATATAGCAAATCTGTCATATCTACGTGACAAGTCCTTATCAATAAACAATACAATTATAAGCTTGCTTGGGGGAGGCCTATGTCCAGCAGTGGACGTCTTTCGGCTGAAATGATGATGATGATGATGATGATAAGCTTGTCGTTCAAAAACATCCAGGATTCAAATGTCTTTGCAGTCCAAATGCAGTTTTCTGAATTTATTTCCTACGTATTTACCATATTCCAATTTGTAAAAAGCAACATTCGTTAACGGCTTCAACGTCACAAAAATATTTATTCAAACTTGGTAGAATTGTTTTCAGATAATGTTCACTTTACACTTAGTGAGCAAGTATAGAGCTCAACTCAAAGCGACATCAACATATCAGGTCATTTTATTTTAGTTCAGAGAACTCTTTACAGGGCAAAAAAGACGCCGAAGATGCAGTGAAAACCTCGTTCAAAGAATTCTTTGACTGTCGTCCAGGAGATTTCCGCGCCAGTAGCGTAAATCAACTGCCATTAAAACGGCAAAAATGATGTTCCTTGAACAAATATTTTCGTTTAGATCTTTTTGGTTTATTTTTAATATAAAATTCTTGATATGTGAGGTAAAAGGTATCGTACAGCATAATTCAAAAGTTAAGATTAGTTTGTATTGGTAAGCCAGACTTACAGGCTACGAGTTTCGTTCGAATCAATCTTTCAGTTGACTTTTACAGCGCTAGAAAATGAGCAATGGGTATTTTCATGCTGTTTTCTATTTTCTTGATCACATTGTTATCGAATATTATGAATGAGGGAGATGGATTAGTCACGCAAGAGCAAAGATTAAGTACTATTGTAAAACTCGATAGGTAGTTATGAAAAGTTTACATTGCAAGGTTCTTCTAGCAAATTGAAGTGATCGGCTGTAAAGTAGGGACGTGTACTTCGTGCTAATACTTCGAGTTTGGATCTCGTATTTGTCAAAGTAACATCCTGTCATACTTTGTAACTTATGTAATAACGTCGTGTTTTTGCTCATAATTATTATACAATGAGAATAGCTCACAAGCTTTCGGAAACTGTCCTAAACAAAAACCAAAATTTCTTCGTGACTTTATTCAAATATCAGGTCTCAGAAAAGAGTTCAAAAATTCGTAGAAGCGGGAAGAAGTCTCATTAAGGTTTAGTGAAAAGATGCTTAACTAAATAATCCTGGTAGGAGGTACAGCGTGCAGTGCGGCTTCTAACGACCCTACAACACTCGAGGGCACTCTACGCTTCAGCTGCTTCGCGCTCATGCACTTTTCAAGTACGCACTGTTTATGCTCTAGTTCGGTTCAGAAACTTACATTTAGCCGCAGACATCGCTTGTTTGGATTTGAATATCGAATGCATTTTTGTTATGCTTTTTCTAAAAGCAGAAATGTTTTTTTTTGTATTTTGTGCCTGGTTTTATCATGCCGAAGATTGAAATGTTTTACAATTAAACAGCCATTTAAAAATCAGCTGTTCCCTACATTTATGTTCGTATAACTCGTCAAAATGAAGGGAACAGCTGATTTTTTTTTCGCGATTTCAGGTTTGGTCCCATAGTAAAAGTTGTTCATAATGATGAGTACAATGACCTCTTAAGAGGTTGCTGGTGTTTTACCAATAACCCTGTATAATGCCACTGCGGAAAATTTTGATCAAAATTTTCCGCAATTGGTATCTACCTTTTTTAAGGCTGCCTGTATATACTTACTCCTCTCTGATTTTATTTTGACTCTCGTTACTTATACATATATTTTGGCTTTGTAACAGTAAGAGTTCACACAGCAGCCATACAAGGTTTAAATATGGATTCGGGTACACAGAGAAAACTTATAAATTTTCTGAATACGCTTACTGCTTACCTACTGAGAATTTTCCAGTAAACTCTTTTTATTATTATTATTATCAACCATTTCTGTCCCATTGCAGGGCAAAGACCTCCCTTCCCTCCTTCCACTTATCCCTATCCAGTGCTGTTAAACGCCAATCCTTGTGTAAAGAGTTGAGCGCCACCTCATTCTGGGGCTGCCGCGTTGTCGTTTGCTGCTGTTTGGGACCCATTGTGTGGTTACTTTAGCCCATAGCTCCTCCGGCATGCGACAGATGTGACCAGCCCAGTTCCATTTTAGCTTGGCAGCCGTGTGACCTACATCGGCAATTTGAGTTTTAGAACGCAGTATTGAGTTCCTTATACGATCGCTTAATTTAACAAATTCAATCAATATCTATTCAAAGAGTGGAAGATACATTCTATACTATTTAATTTCACAGTTTATTTGTTATCCTGCCGGTCAATTCTGTAAAAATCTCACCGTGAAAACTTAGGTGAAGTGAGTTTGTTTTTGCTAGGAATTGACACTATTGACAGCTCACTCCACGTTCACTTCACCTAAGTTTTCACGGTGAGATTTTTTAAGAATAGCACCGCTGTACACTAATCCATTTATCCCACGGATATCGATTTATCCGCACAAGTACACAACAATCACAAACTACACACGATTTATGTTCCTACATGTACCGTTTAACCTATTCCGGTAGGTGACTGTTGTGCATACCCATTGGATTCTAATACATTAGATCGGTGAGTGGTGGCGAGTGAGTGTAACACGGACGGGCCGTATGCAGCGGGCTAAGTGGGGGCATGCTCAAGATATGAAGAGCTCTTGCCCCCAGCCTTCTGCACGCCGAGGTGCGATGTTTATGCATTATGTATAGTGTAGGAGGCTGATACTTCGCGGCGAGTTTTGCATACAGCTTTTGAACAAATTCTTAAAGAAATTTCGTGTAACGTATAACAGGCCTGTATATCATTTGAATTGATGTTACTACGAGAAAGTCACGTTTACATGCAGATAAAATTAGAACTCGAGCTAAAAGATGAGTACAGTCGCAAGGGTAAATTGTATTGTAAGTAGTAAAAGTTCTCCAGCCTTGGCCTATATCAACATCCTTTATTGACTTTTATGACTTGTACGCAGTCGAAGTAAAGGGAAAACATAATCTGAATTCCAAGTTTACCGATAATTTTATTGGGACATTAGCAAACAAGTTGCTCTCAGCCTTTTTAGGCGATCCAAAGACAGCTGGCTAAATGGAATGTTTTCTTAATTCGAAAACATGATTATCAGAACCTTCAGATTACTTGTCATTGGATGATTGAATAATGAAGAGAAATTCGGACCGCAATCACATTGTGTAAGATTAATGGCGGGTTCCTGTTGTTGAATGAAGGCGACTCGCTCGATGCTAATTTCGCCGATGTACCCGACGGGTGACACTTTAGTTTCCTATTCCTCTGTTTGTGCTCTGACATCTGTTTAATTACTTGCCATACGCACTTTATTGTTATTATTGTTTTACCCTATAATTTGCAAACCGCTGTGATATTGTAGCTAACTGGATTAGGTACTTCCTGTTTTTATGAATGAGGAACACTGGCAAATCATTAGAATTTTTCGACGGGGAGATTTATTTTTCGTTTCTTATAATAACGTGGTTTAAAATAAACTTCTAAAATTTAAGTCTTACAGAGGCCTTAGATAATCTTGGTGTTTTACATTTAACTTTGTTTTAAAAATACAACTTTTTAGGGCTAGTTATTTTCATCAGAACTACTTTCTTTTTAGCAGTCGGATTAGTCATCAAAATATGGCAAGTATTAAGGAAAAGGACCCTTTCCCGGATTTTACTTCTCCCAAGAGTGCTGGGAGTTCTTTCGTAGGCGGCGACCAAACAGGTTCTACTTACAGTTTCGAAGATTGTTTTTTATAGCTGCGGTCACTACAATATTATTCTTAAAGGTAACCGACATAGCCCGAAGAATTTTCAAACTTAAGTGGCAGTGCTTTGCTCGCAGAACAGATGGCCGATGAGGTCGAAAGGTTCTGGAGTGGCGACCGCTTACCGGAAGACGTAGCGTTGGAAGGCCTTCCACAAGGTGGACCGATGACCTGGTGAAGGCCACAAGAATCCGCTGGATACGAGAAGCACAGAACTGGCAGAAGTGGCGTTGCTTGGAGGAGGCCTATGTCCAGCAGTGCCGTTATTCTGCCGAAATGATGATGAATACCTATATATATTTTTTGCTTTTAACGCTTGAGTCATTAAAATTATTTTATCGGTGCATAGCAACTATTATCCATACTAATATTATAAATTAAATTCGAAAGTAACTCTGTCTGTCTGTCTGTATGTTACCTTTTCACGCCTAAACCACCGAACGGATTTTGATAAAATTTGGCAGAGGGATAGATTGCATCCCGGGGAAGGACATAGGATAGTTTTTATCGACATACATAGCGGGCGAAGCCGCGCGCGGAAGCTAGTTAAAATATAAACTCAAATCAACATAATTATATTCCGACAGCGACTGTTTTCTGTTTTAACACAAACCATTTAGTTAATTTCGGTAATTTGCTAGGCGCGGTTCGTGATTAGCGCTTCATTTTGTAACATGTGATTTGGAACAGTTCCGAATACACTACATGGTTATTATTACTTCTGTATAATTTGTTCTATTTGTACGAAAACTAGTGACCTGCCCCTGCTTTGCATGGTTTTTATGACTTGACAAAACATCCCGCACCCTAATTGCGTAACACACTATCAATCGTAATCTGAATCATTTTGAAGCGAATTGCTAATCCATTGCTTCATAAGTTCGAAAAATTTGTCTGCTCAACATGTAAATAACGCAATGAATGTTGTTGAACTGTCAAAATGAAACCGATTCCGATTGATAATGTGTTACGCAATTGCCCGCTGATTTCTTTATTATACAGGGTGGCAGGGACTTCGACGCGCAAACTGTAACCTTGAATCCAGCACATGATCCTACACCCCTAACGAAGAAATATTTAGTCTTTTATAAAAAAAATCTGCGGTTTCATACAATTTTCTTTTTAATAACCTTCGAATATCATGTACTGAATCCATCGTAGCAGGTTGCGCATCGATGTTCCTGCCTCCCTGTAATTTAGTTTAATATTATTGTTTTATTCACATAAACCATCCGGAATACATCTATCTACATATATAAAACTTAAAGGTAACTGACTGACTGACATAGTGATCTATCAACGCACAGCCCAAACCACTGGAGGGATCGGGCTGAAATTTGGCATGCAGGTAGATGTTATGACGTAGACATCCGCTAAGAAAGGATTTTTCGAAATTCCACCCCTAAGAGGGTGAATGGGGGGAGGGTGAAATTTCAGGCGGACGAAGGCGCGGGCAGAAGCTAGTTTTCTATATGATGGTGAAAACCACATTAAATGTTGTTTAGAAGAACAACGGAGACACACAGGCAGATACGGAAAATCATTTCAATTTGTAATAATCTATTTATATAAAATGGTTAACTGACTGACTGACTGGGTGATATATCAACGCACAGCCGAACCTACTGGGACTAGGAATGTGAAATTTTGCACACGACTTCCTTTTATAATGTAGGGGAGAACTAAGAAGGGGTTTTTGGAAATACAACCTTTAAGGGGGTGAAAAGGGGTGATTTTGTTTGTATAAAATATCTTATTCCTTGAGTTAATAAACTTGAAACTTGGCAAGAATACTTATCTAGGTAAATTATGAAGTTTGGCACTATTGTTTTTCTAAAATACCCCCTAAAGAAGGATTGGGGGTCTCAAAATTTGTATGGAAGAATTTTAACGCGCGGTCCGATTATCTCCAAACTCAGTATTTATATTTAAGACCAAAAATAAAGAATAACGTGTATCAGGGTTTTTCGAAAATCTACTCCTAACGGGGTGAAAAGGGGTAGTTAATTTTACAAGGGAGGATTTTAGTGCGTATTGGTATAAATAATCTTTGAGTCAAGCTATAGAAACATCCCAGAAGATTTTTCAAAACTCCACCCACGCCTATGGGGATAAAAAGAGGGGATACAGTTTATATGAAAAATAGTATTAATTTGGTTACTAAACTTGAAACTTGGCAATATTTGGCTCAGTAAATAATAAAGAATGTCACTTTAAGTTTAAAAAAACCCCTCACCGAGGATTTTGGGGGTGACAAAGTTAATTGGTCAGAAAAATATGTAACCCGCTGTCGGATTAACTCGAAACTCGGTATTACTAAAACAAAAAATAAAAAAGTATGTATTTTAGGGTTTTTAAAAAATCGGCTCCTACCAAGGCGGAAAAGGGTAATAAAGTTTAAGGGGTAGATTTTACTGCTTGCTTCCATTAACTCGAAAATTGGTATGGGTCTTTGAGTCAAGTTATGAACACACCGCGAACGATTTTGAAAAATTTAAAAATAGACCTTTGATCTATAAACTTAAAAATTGGCCTTATTTATCTTTTTTTTTTTTTATTACTAAATGGGCCCGCTTTATCTAAATAAATAATAAAGATCATAAACATAATTTTCGAAATATTTAGAGGAAAGTACGAAATACACGCGGACGAAGTCGCGGGCAAAGTGCAACTGTACCTATAGATATAGAAGATATACAAGTGTACATATATGTACTGTAATAATGAAACGAAAAAGTATTTTTTGTAAAGTAAAGTAGAACTGATGAGAAGATGTTACGTCAAATTGCGTGGCGAAAAGAAATATTAGTATTGTTACATGTTAATGCTATATGAATGCGGCAGTTATGAGGTATACTCGTACGTGTCTGTATCGCCATAGAAATTTATTGCTGATTCACGTCCGCCGTACTGTGTTGTTATTTCAGTTGAGTGACTGGGGTGAAGTGAAATAAATGAAACTATGTTACACAACCGATTGAGCAAATATTTCATCAACTTGTTGCCCCAAAGGACATGGAAAAAAATCATTGTTCCTATTGCCGATAGCGTCCTGCTGCCGAAACTTTAATAGAGGTACGATTTGGATTGGATTCTTTGTTCGCTCCTCGCAGGTGTTAATGTATCGAGTTCATTGTCGTCGACGTTCTCAGTTACCTATATTGGTGGATATAGTGATGTGGGCATAGCGTTAAATGTGTTGCATGTTTGTAGGGCCGCGGGCGGGGGCTAATCGCGGCGTCCAGGAATATTTACTGTCCCCCGGGCCGCGTCATCTGATAATGTTATGTTCGGTCCTGCTGTAAAAATCGCTGTTCATTTCAATGACAGGACATCGCGTGACATAAATAATTCGATATTCGTTTAAATCTTGAAAGCCTATAATGTGAGTGTTCCAGTTACAATGATTAATGATAACGGCTTGAGCAGCTGTTTTATGAGATGTTATTTTAATGTTTTTGAGAGGTAGGTATCTCCGAAAGTAATTCGCTTATTATTATGTTCCAATCTTGATGATTGATGACAAATTGATGATTACGTAAAAGGTGATTATTAATGTAGGTACTACATACGTACAACGTTCATCAATGTCGAAAGTAATTTAGTGGATATTGTAACATACAGTTAGAGGATATAGAAATTACACACGCAGCGTTTGTTAGGTACCCTGAGTAAACATTATAGTAATATATCCGTGTTGATTACGTTGTACGTAGGGGCTCGTTGAGTGATTGTGCTTCAACTTTCCAATCGATACGAGTCAACAGAATGGACTAGCGTGTACAATTCCACTGTTGTTTGCTTTGTAAAGGCTAATGAAAGTATTGAGAATTGGATTCGCCGGGGATTATTTGTAACTGTCCTTTTTAGGTCGGACATTTGAACTACCTGTGACGGACAGAATTCGTTTGACGTGCCAATTTAATATTCTCTTCCACATTATTCGCTGCACGACTTAACAAAACTCTACAACAAACCTCTAAATTAATAACTATAATATCCCCAAATAATTATGACAAACAAAACTTTGCCAAAAACTTTTCAAAACCGAGTGAAAGTATGATTTAATCATGTATTCTAAACTATAACATCGTTAGGGTCGTAGGGTTGCCCACCCATCGGGCGTTAAATGATGATCACGTAAAAGGCACAACATTAGTACAATAAAGTGAGCCTTTTGCCCATAACAATCATAATATACGAACCCTTTCGGCTTAACAACTCGGGCTCACTAGTCGTTACCGAGCTGTGTGCTTCTAAATGTCAACACGATAATGTACAATTTAAAGTGTGAAAGTGAGGTAATCTCAATGTCAAGATTTGTCAGTTTGCATGAATCACTTTGTTGACACTGGCTCATGTTTGTCATTATGACACTCTACTTATCTGATAATACTTATATTATCTTATATTTCGAAACTAATATACGATTTAAGTCTATAACATTATATTTTTTAAATACAAAAGTATCTAAAATACAGCCGAAAATTGGCCATTGTTTACATCCCTATGTTAGTTGCGTATCTTTGACAAACCTAATTACTCCGCTTAACTGGTTTATTGCCTACAGCATGATATTCTACATTATTATATGCATATTCCCTTAACGAAAATAAAAACGTAATGTAAACCCAAAACATTCGCATTGAATTTTAACTGCGAAGGTCTACTATGATAACGATATGGAAATCGCGAAATTAAAGTGAACCTTTAGGTACTGCAGTTATTTTAACCAATAACGGTTGGTAAAATATACGAACCGGTCATGTGAAGTAGTACTCGGCAGTCTTTTACGCCGCGCACCGGGAGTGACGACTTGACGCGGCGTAGATAACTCGTAGCAAGCTCGTAGCTAACTCGTAGCTCGTAGCGTCGTAGTCGAGCAAAGACAAATATTAAATTTGTATTATTTTTATACGCGAGGAAAAACTCACTTATCAGATAGTTGTATCTAGCTTTCACTACAATACATGTCACACTTTATGTATAGAGCATAAAAAACATGTAGATATGATTGGGATCAGGAAAGTTGCGGACATAAAAGAAACAATCTCTTTTAGAGATTGGAATAGATCTGCTACTTGAAAAGCCTCGTTCTGTAGTCTGAACGCGGATGCTGACGAAGATTACTAGTACAAGCACTAGGCGGTATTATCGATTCTATTCAGCTAAGAGATGGAAAACGACTAACTTATGATTGATTTATTGATTGAGAACTTGTTTTGTTGAACTAACTTGGATTTCGCTTTAACTAATTAACCCAAACCACACAAAACGCCATTACTACGACCAAAATATTGATTTGGTGTTCGGTTAAAGTCAAACCCTGAAGTATTAATAAAATTATAGCATTTTATATCTCTCTTAATATTTAATTAAATTTCACCTCACCGATGTAATTATACGAATCGGCTTAAATTATATTGACTCGGGTCGAATAAAAGGTACCGTAGTGTACTCGTTTACTGTTACTCATTTCAGTTCATGGGCTATTTCAACGAGCTCTAGTACTATCGTGTCTTCATTGCTCTAGTTTATTGGTCGAGGGACAAGGACCGTACATTACTAATGGCAGACCTGTATCAGGACAAAAAATATAGAAAAGAAGTGGTAATTCTTGAGGACCACTTAGTCTTCCAAATCATTAGACATTTCGTAGCAGACACCAAACGTTGATAGCTTGATAAATCCATTATGAATCGTACGACGAAAAAACAGCAAGAATTCTTTCAGCTCTGTAATCTTATCGAGTGTTTTTTCGGAATCCGCAAGGCCGACAAGCGGTGTCAAATATTTTACGGCAGAAAATTAGAGTGGTGGAATTTTTGGGGAAGTTCCCCTAAACGACGCAACTTGTGCGCTCGTTTGATGTTCAAAATTAAGGCCACATATGAAAATGGGAATTTCACATACTTTAATAACTCTCGACGTTAACAGCTCTTGTTAATAGTGTTGTGTCATGACTTCCGGATGTATGCTTTTTATTAGATCACTAAAATTATCGCCTTAAAAAAGTTCATACGATAATTATTCACGTTTAGTTAATGAAGCTAAACCGTCGCCTTACATTGGAAGCAGGGTCTGTTATTCCAGCTAGGTAATTAGGACTGTTGTAAGCAATAAAGTTAAAAGTTGTGGAATTGTTCCCTGCGGCCTTTATCGCAATGTGCTAAAGTATGTTTGAGGTGCAAAAACGGATTAAATTATTTGGAATATTCATTCTAATAAACCTCGTAAGGTATATTTAACATACCTACGTACTTTACACTAACTACATATTAGCAATCATGATTAGGAATAAGTTTGCGCTTAGAATAATATCAATATATGATTTGAACAAGCACGACGTATAGATTAAAGTAGGTAGGAGCCCAAGTTATTAATATATGTACGCAAGTTATTCCCTTAAAAATAATCAATTTGATAAACAAATACTTACGTACCTGCAAGTATTTTGAAATCAAACTGCGCAAGAAAAGAACAGAGTTAAAATTGAATTGAATGTTATGTTACAAATGTACTAAAAACTAAACACTTTTGTTTTATTGTTTGTATTAGCATAATATTGTTCACAGTCGAAGAAATATGACCTATCTAGAGTCGTTTATTTAGTATCAATAACAATAATAACAGCGAAAGCGAAAACAAAATGTAACATAACAGAGGATCCAGGGTTGGGGGGGTTCAGGGAGGGGATCAGACCGGAATAAATCAAAATATTTTACTTCTTGTCAAATATGACATTGTTTTAATTCCTTTTATGAGACAAAAAATAGCTAAAAACTCTTCGTAATTTTGTAGGTCGTTACTGTTTATCTTACGGGACACATGGAACTGTCAAACCACCATTCATATTTAAATGACTTGGCAGTAACTCATGATAATATGAGGGGGACGGGAAGGCTATAAAAATATCAAGTACAGAGGCTCTCGGGCCGCCATGGGCCGTCGGACGGACGACTGTGTGCGTGCTGTCACCGGCGAATATTAAAATATTGTGTGATATTGTATCAAATGCCTGCCCCAGGTGCACGCTCGAATACCGACGCTATTGGGAAATTTTGATACACGTAACATGTTTTGAGCAGTTTTCCTTCGACGCTAGTCAATTATTTTGATACTTTATTGACAAGTAATTTAAGTCACAAAGCCGTCCATTAAATAATAATGTTACCTTAAATATTAAAAAGTAGGTAGGTACCTAGCTACAAAATATGAAAATTCTGGCTGTAACATGGTAACATAAAAATTGTTTTAGGAATGTGCTCCTGGCTTTTGTTTTGTGTACACATAAACACAATAAAAACCTAATTGGTAAAGCGTTTTAAATTAAAAACGTAAATAATATTACGTATAGGGAGGCAGCGGCCCGGTATGGCCTGTGTCGGATGACCGTCGTAATTACTCTTCCGCGCTCCGAGCCTCATCATCGTCTATTAAAATTCATCCATATACGCGACCTTTTCCTCTATGAATAAAATTATTACATAAAATAGATGTATTATATGTTAAAACCTCCGCATCGCGTTCACACTTTTGAAGGTAAATCTAAAACCTATTTTTAATTTACACTGGAACCTATGTCGGTTCCAGTGCTTAGATAGGTCGTTAACGATAAAAGACTTTTGAAACATTCGGATTTATCTACCTGCAATTCAGGGATGCTCAAATTAAGCGTAATGATACCCTCGAAAAAATTATAGGCAATCTAAAACTCATTGAAAAATGCCCGAAGGTGACTTTCTTACCAGTCGCCGAGGCTATATACAGTAACGACATATTTGGTAAAACCGCTCTTTTGAAATTTGAATTTGAGCGGCACATTACTCTGTAAATGACTGGCTATAAAGACTTCAAACGCAGGCTAATCGTGGCTTCCGACCTTTCGGGGCAGCGAAGAAGGGCCCCAAGTACCTGACAAAACGTTTCCTTACTTATTGAACAACCGTGTTTTAAGTATGTGTAGGGTCAAGTTTAAAAAGACCTTTTTATGAATCAGGAAAAAAATGAATTATAGATAGAATTTGAATGTGAAGTATCTCCACGTGTGGTCGTGCTCGTCTGCTCTTGAATTGAAAAGTTGTCGGTTGCGTCTGAATTCTTTACCGGTTGTTCGGGTTGTATCAATCTATACAGGGTGAATTATCCAAGTGGGCGTTTACTTCTCAGAATTAGATCCTTATCAGCGACACTATCGGTGTAATATTACACCGATACTGTCGGTGAAAATTCAAAGTCCAGATTGACTGATATATCAACGCACAGCCTAAACCGCTGGTCCTAGAGACATGACATTTGGATTGTGTTCTTTGTGAAAAGTAGGTATCCACTAAGAAAGGGTTTTTCGAAATTCCACCCCTAAGAGGGTGAATGGGGGGAGGGTGAAATTTGGCAGAAGCTAGTTATGCTTATAAATTGAGTGCTGCTTTGTTATATAACAATCATAAAATATTTTCAATAATAGACTAAATGATTCTGGAACTTTTCTGTGACTATAATCGAGGTACCGCACTACAAAATATCACCAAGTAGGCACTAATTACAATACAATACATATTTAGTGTATATCTGTGTAGCACGCAATAATTGAATCAATGTTCACGTTCGATTGCTTCGCTAACTTTATAGCAAGTTTAGTTGTAGCAAGTTGATCATATTTCTTAGTAACGCGCCAGCTCTTAGTAGACGTTTTGTTTTCATTATAGCACCGATTGGCGGGCGCCGCGAGTGACACACGGCTCCACAGTTCTACTGCAAGTCTTGCCGCACATCGGTACATTCGGGCAAGTGGAACTAAACAAACAGGCAATAGACCTCACATAAAACTGTTACAGCAGCTCTGGGCGCGGCTCCCGGGGTAATGTTTCATTGTGCGAATCGCTATAAAAATCGTCGTAAAAATTTATAAAGCTACTCAATAAAATGTACCTACACTTGGAATTTTGTGAGCTCGAATATTACTTCAGGTTAGCATCGAATAAAATACGTCTAAATTGTAAAAGTGAAACAGTTTTTACGATTGAAGCGAAAGCATTAGAAACCGAATTATGTAATATTTAATTGTACTTAATTAGGTACCTGATTGTTAGAGCTGTCGAATTGAAATCAATAATGAAGAAAGAAAGAAAAAAGTTTATTTGCGGTAAACATGACGCAAAAAAAGAACAGTAATACAAAAAAAATAAGAATTTGGGGGAAAATATGCGTCACATCCACGCAAAGCGGCTTAGCATAATGCTAAAACCCTATACGAGACAGAGCCCCAGCGCTGGTTATCAGCGAGTATTTTTTTCCGTGAGGTGCGGCATGCGCTCGTGTGTAGCGCGCAACGTGTCGCCCTAGTTAACTCTCTTCCGATGTCTTGCCATAGTGCTGTGAATAATTGCGCAGGTGTGATATTCCTATTAGGTGTGACCATGTTGAAGAAATGGAAAAATCTATTATTACGGTACCTGAAAGCCTTATTTGATGTCATGTAGCGTTCAGTTGTTTAAATACACTGGAGCCATCATAATCATCACTTCGAATCTTACTAAAGACCTGAATGGAAGGCTTCTAACAATATCTACTACTCTGTTATTCTGTTTTCCAGTATCTACATACCTACACGTGTTCAATAGTACAGGTAGATCTGATTTATCGATATCACATGGTAAGAGATTGTGGAAAAATAATCACCACAGTTATTACTACCTTCCGCCCGTGGCTTCACCCGCATGGTATGTCGATAAAAAATCTATGTCCTTTCTCAGGGTTCAGAGTATTCCCATTCAAAATTTCATTAAAATCGGTCCAGCCGTTTCGGAGATTAGCCGGAACAAACAGACAGACAGATCGACAAAAAATAAAAATTGTTTTTCTTCAACTTTCTAACTGACCTGATTTAATTATGACAATTCAAAAGTGCCTGTAAATGGTTTAATTGAAATAAATGGTTTGAGTTTGTAATTTATTTCCCTGTCCACGCAACATTCCCATCACATCCTCTTTACGATAATAGTAGGACAAGTACCTACTGTGTATGGTATGTGGGTACTGTGTATAGCAAACATTAACGGTGATAATGTCTTCATGTACTTCATGTACACGCGGATTACGAATTGGAATTAGGTATTGTGTGTTAATTGCAACAAAGACGGAGGCGGCGTGTCTGTACACTCGTCTATTATTGTCTGTGATCGCGTATGATGTCGGTGTACGAATGTACGTCGGTATGTACGCGCCAGGCCGGTCGTGCACTTCGCCTACTCTTCGATTCAATTTTATTTTGTCTGTGCGTCAATG
Organism: Oligia latruncula; assembly: GCA_948474745.1. Classification (NCBI taxonomy): domain Eukaryota; kingdom Metazoa; phylum Arthropoda; class Insecta; order Lepidoptera; family Noctuidae; genus Oligia; species Oligia latruncula. The sequence continues at coordinate 11,295,308 of OX419688.1, forward strand.
TAGGTCAACGGTCGACGACGCTCAATAATATACCGTGTACCTTTTAAATAATATATTTAATTACAATTGCGTCCACTTGTTTGGACTACTATTGAGGCAAAACATTCATTAAAATATTTTATTCAATAAATATTTAAGCCGTTGAAAAAAAAGCAAAATGTATACCTAAAGCTTTGAGAACATTTTCCAGACTATATTACCATCGTATCGGTTTTTGATAAAGTTCTCAGTTTTGTTCAGTTTATCGTGCAGAATGCATAGATCTACAAGAAAAATGTTTAACATAACATGCTGAGTAAAATATTAGGTTTCAAAGCTGGGCGGGCGGAGCAACCGCGCGATGGGCGGTCTTTCTAAACACGGTGCATGCTTCTAGGAAAGTTCTTTGTTCACTTTTGATTACGAAAAAGTACAGAAAAGAAGTTGTACTTGCATAAAGTACATTTACATTGTACGTTTTAATATAAATAGTGGACTATTTTCAGGTTAAAACGAGCGTTGTTCACAAGATACATTAAGTTTGTTTAGTTAATCCTTACAGTTTACAGTAAATAGCTTTTATAGTACTTACCAGCGACTAGTTATAATGTGAAAGGAAACAAAAGGTTAAATTCGTCTACTAAAGATATGACATGTTATCTGCTGCAAGCTTTCGGCTTAGAGCAAGTAAGGAAAACCCATTTTACAAATATACATTTCCTTGAGATTCGCGAAGGTACGCGTAAAGATAAGAAGAATAGTACCGAGATAAAATGCATTTCGTTTGCATACCAAGAGTTGTTCCGGAAAAGTTACCCGCCTTATGTAGGCTTAGTGCACGGTGCAGCTTCATTTGCGTCGGGTATGCTAATAAGATGTTCAGCGACGAAGCAGTCAGCAGTTTGACTGCGAGGCAAGCTGCACCTTAAAGGTGCGGGCGCGAAGGACTCTGTGGCGTGGAACTTAAGGGATGATCGGCGCGGGGCGCGGGGCGCGCGTCAGTGCTGGTCGCTACCCCGCCGCGAGCGAACGTCGCGCACAGCCGCGGTCGCCGACAGCCGACCCACCGACAACTCGTGCCCTGCACGCTCGTTTATTTAATTAAGTGTCGCATAAACTGAGAGCTCACGTGGATGTTGCCATATAAGTTTCGTGAAGTCCGAAATGACAAGCTGAGTGTTGCGCGACACTAAACTGGTATGCAATCATTTTGACGTAAGAACAGCCTAATTTTAAGAAAGTTTTTTCATTAAATATGAACTTTTCAGAGTTTTTCATTTGCCTAAGGACTTTATTGTAAAAGAAAATCGTTGCTTTTTAAGTTTTCTCTAATTTATAAGAGCTTGTTAAGCACTCTTCTGAAAGTTTGCTAATTCGTTGCGTTTGGTTTTGTTTAGTATTTCGTAGTTTGTTTAGCAAGTCAACTGTATAAATCAAAAGTCCAGTTACGATACAAAAACATATTTTCAATTCGCTTTCGGGAACATTTTCACATCACTATAGATTTAGAGACGATTAAAAAGCTTCGTTGTTAAGCTTTTCTTCTTGGCAGAGTAACGGCATAGCTGACAATTCATCCGTGTTATTTATAAATCTTTTATCTAATTATACTAAAAACTTTCATGAGAGTGGTGTTGCTGCAGTTGCCCATTGACAGGCCATTACTACGATAAATTCATGAATATGACAGGTGGTATATTGACATAGTTGCATACCTACGAATAACAAATTGAGCTGGCTTTGTGTTTGGGTACCAGACTAGTACAAATATAGAGCATGCTATGGTGTGTGTATATGCGCATGTACAAAGGGTATGAGGCTTGTTGAATAAACATGCGTAATTACAATCTGCCGTAGTATATGGAGCTTCTTCGTCCACTTAATATAAAGCAAAACAAATGTTACATTAATATGAATTACTGCGTCTTGTTGACACCCGGGACTAGTTTGCAACGGAGGTTACATTAGCTATTTAGCTACTGTCACAGAAATTTACCAACAAGCTCAAACGAATGAGCCTATGGGGCGTACCTAAGGGAAAAGCGCGGGACCGCAAGCTTCCCTGAACGTCAACCTACCTGCACATGGTATCACGTCAGTTACCAGCCAGCTTCTATCGTCTGAATACGAGTATTTATATAAATTGTCAGCTTAAATATTTTAAGATCGTAGACTGGGTGTGTCACCCGAGAGAATGGACGGCTCTGTGGTAACAGCTTAGGTGACTAACGCCATTACCTACCTCACGTCGTGGGGGAGACGTTTTTTTCTATATCAAAGGACAGTAATAGGCTTTCTGAAAAGCAGGATATAAAATCCAATAATGAAACAAACATTTCCACTCTATAAGATTAGTGCGACTCACGCGTAGGTAAAAAACGGAACCTTATTAATTTTTCGAGCATCATATAGTCAACGACCTTCGGTGTCGAACTTGCGTAGTACTCGTAAATATGTTAATAAAGTAAGGCGACCCAAAACCCATTCAGTTTCGATCGTAATTCCCATGTTACTTTGTTGGGGACAATGGATATCTATAGTTTATCCATAGTTTCAGGACGTGCGACCTAACGACGATATAAAACACTTTGAGTTATGAAAACACTTCCTACATTGCTTGAGGCTGTTTTCTTTCTACTTATCTTTTATAGGTCTAAGAAGTATTAAGGATGTTTGAAGAATGAGTGCTGTTATTGGGTTTAGTATTATTGTTTATATTACACTGTCCATAGTAGTCTACGGTAGTCCATAACTCTGAATAACATCTTATTAAATTCTAAGTGAAGGTAGATATACCGGTAATTTGGTAAAGATATCTGAAAAAGTATCTAGTTTTTCCCCGAATTTAATAATAGTAGTCCATTCTTTATGCCCGTACTATTTATGATTCAAATATTAGGTTTTTGGAAGCGAACCTCTTCTACAAAACAAATTCGATCGAAACTTATTGGCCATCTGGGGTTCGAACTTAGGACCTCATTTAAGCGGTCCGAAGCAGTGCTACCTCTAAACAAAAAGTTAAATGACACGGGACTCTATATACAGATAGATAAAAATATATAACTACATTATCATAGCTACATTTGTGACACCTCAACTCCAGAAACATTTAGAAGTATAAAAGGCGTTGACGTTAGCCGTAGGCGTTTAATTAGCGTACCAGTATCTACTGCCTATCATCATCATCATCATCATCAGCCTATAGCAGTCCACTGCTGGACATAGGCCTCCCCTAATGAGCGCCATAGCGCCCTGTCTTCAGCTTGACGCATCCAGCATCTGCCTGCAGTCCTACTGCCTATGCATCGTATAAATACATATAAGAAAATTCTTTCTTTTTTTGAGGAAAAACAGTTTCCAGGAAAGTTCAGTATAAAAATAATAATGACATTACAGTGCTACTTTAGGGAAGCAGGGCAGTAATTTAATAACACTGATGGCAGAAAATAACAAAAAAATCTCGTGTGGAAAATATTATAAATTTAGCTTAAAGTAAGCACGGTTTTACCGTAAGCTCCGTTTACTACCGATTTAACTTCTTTTATAACATAGTTGATTATAAAACAAGGCATTGAAAGACGGAATCTATTAATGTTAATTACCTACGCATTTTGAGCCACGATGAACCTTGAGCATACAATTTGAAACACAAGACAAACAATGAAGTATTCATTGGAACAGGAATTGGCGTGCTTTCGATAAAGCTAACGCCATGATTGCAAGTCTGTTCGTGATATCTGATTCTGTATTTATTATCACGTGTGAAAATTTTTGCAATCGACCGTTGTACGTGCATGCAGCGAACACATTAAGATTGGTTACGCTATTCCATTTGACTTTCCATGTGGAAATTGCGTCTTGTCATGAAAGGAGCTCTCTGAACCTTTTCAGGTTATTAGGTTATCATAACTGCCCTTTTTCTCGTAAAGAATTTTTACTTTTATTAGCTCTAAACTTAACCGGAAACAGGAAAGCGGTAATTTTTTATGCCTTTTATTAATTTAAAATATTGCCTTTTAAGTATTTTGTACGCATTTCCGTTTTTCGTTGATTCTAACGATAATAACATCAAAACAGAAAAATAATGAGTTGTTAAGAATTTACAATCGTCTTTTATTATAAACGAGTTGTATGTGTGCAAACAAGAAAATAATGTTAAAAAAAGAAAAAGATAAGGCTATGAAGCAAGTCCTGCCGTAACTAAATAAAAGAGCATTAAAATTATGGCTTATGCAAAGTTACGCCTAGACCATATGTTCAGCTGTCTTAACGATAACGACTCTTTATTTTCTAAGTGGCCGTTTGTTATTTTCAAATTTGAATAAAACATACGACAAACTTTTAGTGACCTGCCATTTTAAAGACGACTTGTCCACTGGAAGCGATAAACCAAGCTTCAAGGATGTGCCTAACAGTAATCTTAGATCTAAGTATTCAAGCGTTTCTTTTTGTTAGAACAATTCCTACTGGGTGCGCTGTCGAAGCTATTGAATGTAAGACCTTATCCTCTACTAGGGTTGTCGAATGTGCAACTTTGCGAAATAATCCTTGTCTCTTTGAAAGTAATATCAGCAAAAAATTAACGCAGCCAGCCTTTTGTGTAACATTTTTGCTTTTCACTTATATACAATAGCTTCGCTAGCGATGCGACAATGCCGGGCCAAGGGATGCAATTTTGAAACACTTCTTTTGTTTTTAATTTGAATTCGTGTCATAATAAGTGAACATTTGTATGCATTTATGATTCAGAGAGTGCTGAGACAGGCTCTCGTAGATAACACTTTTATTTACGTCGGGTTGTGAAATTCGTTTGTTTGACTAATTTTATACATATTATTATGAAAGTTGTTGTTGTCTATGATGAAAGAAACACAAACTTGTGACTAATTTATTTATTTATATATACTTTATTGTACACCAGAAAATACATAACAAAAAAAATAAGATTAATACAAAACATACAATGGGCGGCCTTATCGCTTTCTGCGATCTCTTCCAGGCAACCTTGAAATGGACAGTGATTGCGTGGATATAAAAAAATGGGGTTGTCAGTGGTGCCAAAATAATATACTATAGGGATTTACACTAGGTAAATTTTCGCCATGCTGCTGGTTACAAATTAAATCGCCTGACAAGCCATAATCGCTACCCCATTAGACAGGTCGATAAAAATCGCAGTCGACAAGTTCATTTTGCATCAAAATATCGACCTTCATGCGGCGGGCGATAGCTTGCTATTGAGCATTTTCACGGTCGATTTTAGCTACCCGCCGCATGCGACCTGTCGCCGCACGACTAAACGCCTACTCTACTTTGGAACTTGCGATTTTAGTCACCTGCAGCCTAGCCGAATTGCCATTTAGTTAGTCGAATTTCGCCGTGCGTCGTATGGCTATAGTCACCTGTGTAAAGCCCGCTTTAGAAAAACTGTTAAAACATAGATAGGTTAACAATGTTACGCCCGCCAAAGTTAGCATGTCTTATTAGAACCAGAATCTGAAGAATAACTGAGAAAACGAGGTTGTCCCATTTTCTTCCATTTTCAGTCAGAACACTCAAAACAAACATTATAGTATCAAGCGATTAAAGTTAAAAAAAAAATCGGAAGGTAAGCATATCAGCTTACATAAGCCAGCTGCCACATTTCATGGCAACGTTATTGCTTAGCTATAAGGCACGAGGTGGACACTCTGCAGACACTAATCCGGTGCACCATTGGCACGTCGGATTGGCTAACGCAATCAGAGTTCAGCCATCGGATTGGCTAACGCGCTTAATTCCTTAATACGTTATGTGCCGTATCCGTAAAGTTTTTCTTAAAAACCTCTCAGTCATTGACAAGGGTTTCCCAATCCCGTTGCCTTAACTAGAACTTCCACAGCATGAATACTATTTGGATTACAACCACTTTAAGCTAGATTTTGCTGGAAATATCGAGGTAAAATCACAATAATGCTTAAACAATGACAGTTGCCTGCCATCTCGAGAACCACAATACCCGCTTTGCTTTTAACTGTTGTTGTTCTGCTGGGATGAGAATTAGCAACCTTACCTTTAATAAAATAGAAGTCTGTGTACTTTGTCTGTGTCTTTCGTCTAAAGTCTTAAATGTACATACAAAATAATATGTCTGGTATTAAAAATTCTTCATAACTAATGTTACAGACACAATACTGTACCTAGACATTTTTTAAATACGTGACAACTATGTTCATTTTCGTTTTAATCCATGCAAGGTGCAGTTACCTACGTTGTATTTTTCATTTGAGATAAGCTAAATTCTTGAAAACTTTAACATAGGTACATTGATACCGGGTCTTTTCTCCCTGTCAACCCTGTACCGAGGAGTGAGACACTCACGTCCTTGCCAACTATTCCGGGTTTGACGACTTCTAAAACTCGATCACATTTATATTCAAGGACTCGTTTTAAATTGCTATTCTCAGTATTAGAATAGATGAAAGTTTTACTTTGACGTAAGATCCAATAAGAAGTTGCGATTTTTAAAGCCTAGGATGGGATGATACTTAAACTTTAAGGCGCTAAAAGTTCTTTTTTCGCGAAACTTTAAGAAAAAGTATAATATGTAATATCATCCGGTAATATAATATTATGTTCGCTACTAAACATTGACGTGGTATATACTGGTTGGTCAATGGGAAAATCACCAGGATCACCGCTTGGATGACGAATTGGTGATAACAAAAAGTATGCCTAGCCTTTTCCCAAGTATGTTGGGGTCGGCTTCTTTCTTATTTTACATGGAGCGACTGACTATCTGACCTCCACAACCCAGTTACTGGGTAACACGATATCCCTTGGTAAGACTGATTGTCAGACTTTCGGGCTTCTGACGACCAGTAACGACTGTCAAAAATCCAAGAATGACAGGCGGGACCAATGGCTTAACGTGCTTTCCGAGGCACGCAGGGTCTCGGTATCTAAAGATGGTGACCCATCCACGGACCGACCATGTTAAGCGTAGCTTAACCTGATCGATCGACCTGTGCGGCTGTTGATAACAGTTTGTTGTGATTAGATGGAATACACGTAGGTAGTTTCATGAGAATATTGCCCTAATCACTACGCTTTGTACACGTACCAGTTACCGTGATAGGTTGTTATGTGCCCAGGAGGATTACGTAATCCCTTTCGCCTTTTACGACACCCGGGAAAAAAATAGGGGGTGGTCTATTCGGTTGCGGAAACCATATGACCAAAACAAAGAATATATTAGGTGCTTATCGCCCCGCGTTTATCGTAAAACCCGAATGGGGGAAATTATTGTTGCACAGCCAGAGGCAATGGCCTGGCAAGCTGTCACTGCATGGTGTGATGTTATCAACTTTTAACTCGCCATGCCTGCCAAATGTGGGTGTAATCACTGCGTTTAAACTGTTGGAGATCATAAGCATGCACTTCAAAACTGTAATTGTACTAATATCAGTTTGTTATTTTCTCTATACGGATAAAAGGCCTAACATAAAAATGCAAAAACTATTGTTCATTAACTATTTATATAAAATTCAAAGTCCTGACTGACTGATATATCAACGCACAGCCTAAACCGCTGGTCCTTGAGACATGAAATTTGGAGGGTGTGTTATTTGTGAAGAGTAGGTATCGTCTAAGAAAGAGTTTTTCGAAATTCTACCCCTAAGAGGGTGAATGGGGGGAGGGTGAAATTTCACGCGGACGAAGTCGCGGGCAGAAGCTAGATTGTCCAAATTTCCTGTCAATGATGTCCAAGGTCAATTTAAAAGTAGACACACTCTAACTCCGACATGCGTGTCCTTTAACAACGTTTCAAAACTGTACCTATTTAAAGAAAATGGTTTGTTGACGTTCCCTAATGTGGGAATGAAAGCAGAATGGCGTGGCAGCTGTTTGTTATACAGAGCGCGTTGTAAGTCACGAGAGGAAGTTAGGTGGTCGGCGCGCTCATGCGCTGCTAACAACGTGTTATTACTTACACAACGTAGGATTTTTGATCTAGTTATTGTTAGAATTAAGTTTATTTTATTTTATTTAGTACAAAGATACTTCTTTTATATAGAAAAGTGAAGCTGTGTTTGTTCACATGCTAAGGTAGTCCGAAAAATTCAAATTTACTTACGTTTTTGGCAATTCGCAGCTAACAAATTTGACTTTACAGAATTATAACCATTAGAATCAGCAATACAACTCCTTGATTTAGAATTAGCCTCACATGACATGATTTCATGAAATAGTCAATCAATAGGGTAAGTAAGTTGTATTGATGATATTTATGAATTAAAACTTGAATTTGGCGGGCTACCCTGACGCTTTTGCCTTCAGAAAAGCTTAACGCACGTTTTACGCACGCCGTATGTATTTAAGCAGCTAATTTTTACTCAACAATAAATAAAAGATTAAAATATCTTTGAAGTCGATTAGGTGACTGGGAAAACGTCCCGTTCGGAAACGGCGACATTTTCACTTCCGTTTACTGAAACCGAAGAAGTGGAAGAGAGACGGTCGTCATTTCCGAGTGTATTGTCGCTTCCGGTGCGTTTTCTATAGACTTGCTACCAGAATATTGGTAACGTTTTGCCACTGGAAATCAGAATTGGTTTCGTTCACTTTATTTGTTTGTGTTTAAGAGGGACCGCGTTTTTTTTGACTTACGTACCTATCTATATCTTGATACATTTTTTGATCCACATTTTGTGATTTTTACCTTAAGTTTGCTGGTGTGGCTGTACATTCTCAAGAACAGATCTGAACCCATGTGAAAAATGTCGGTATTGTTTCTGTGCTGTTGGGCATTTAAAAAAAAATTAGAAAATGGGAATATAAATTTAAAAAAAAATAAGACATTTTTTCTCTTTATTTTTTTTAATAATTTCTATGAATTATTTTAATGTAAAAAAAAAACTATTCAAAAAAACTTTTTTTAATGTTATTTTTTAAGTTTAATAACTTGTTATCTGCTCCTTAGGACATAATTTTCTTCTGCATTAATATCCCCTTCATCTTGTTCTATATGTTGAAAAGACCTGCTGGTCACTTCTTTCTACCCAGGCTACGGGTCAGAAACCAGTTTTGTTACACACAAGTAACGCTGAATATAAGCTTGGCCTACATTTTATATGTAGGAACTAAACACATACAAGTTACTATGTGAGGTTAATTTACATGACAAAGTTACGAAATCCGCGGGTGGGTAACCTCAAAGTTGTAGCCAGAAGAGTAGTAAACAATAAAACTATCCAGTTGTACACCATTTATTGTCTTTCTATCGAAGCGAGGTAGAATGAAGTGAGTGCCAAAAACTGAAACTTTGATACATCGAGTTTCCTTTATTTTTGTGGACTTCATGCAAGTTTTATACTTTTTACCCATAAGTATAGGTATATCAAAAATAGTCTTTGTTGTCAACTTACTTTCGTATTGCGTAAATCAGTTGTTTTATTAGTTCCAACAATTTTTTAAACAATTTTTTTTTTTAGTTGACCTCCTCTTGAACGAAGTTGAAGTTTTGAGTTGAGATACATTCTGACAAATGGTTGCACTCACTGGACTGGTCCATTCAAATTTGTGCGGGACTTTCCTCAAAAGACTAATTCAGACATCAATCTATATGGTCTTCACATGATCTGACCAAGATTATGTCTGGACTATAAAATAGACTGTGACCTCCGAGTTTGTTTCGGCCTTTCTTCTCAGAGTATTCAGATAGAAAAAGCCGACCTCATCTAGCTTATTTTATTTATATTAAGACGTGTAAAAGTGGTTCCAATATCCTATTTACTGAATAAACAAATTACCTGCACACGGTTTGGTGCTATTTATTTATTTATTTCAGGCGACGCAGGCCCATATATAAATACCATATTTTTATTATAAGATAACACTTCACTAGCTTGCTCTTCTGCTGTTGTGGTACTTGTCCGCGGAAGCGATTCAACACCACGTCCTGCAGCCAGAAGTCTTCTTCCATGACGACGAGCAGACAACGATTCGTTCGCGCACAATAAATGCCTTGAAGTGGTCTATGGTTTAAGTCCTGTTCCAGCTTTAACGAAACTGTTTTAAATGTGTTAGAATGCAGGTAAAATATCCTTTGTTATGATGACACGTTGTTCCTCCTAAATTGTAATCCAACAGTTGGTCTTTCGCCTTCCTCCTGCAGGCCAACTTGTCTATAGAATTAGTGATCTTCTAGCGTCTAGGAGTCGAGCACCTTTTTCTTAAGTGGCTGACAAATAATCATAATAGGTACTTATGTCCAACTTGCCGGCCATGGTCCTTCAGATGCTGACTTGTTGTTTTCTTCTTGCTGTCTCATTCCCGTAAATTAAGACAACATTTCTTTTCTTAGGAATAGTGAGTATTAAGAACTGTATCTTTGTAGACGAGACAAAGCAACAGAGTTATTACAATAGTTGAATTAAAAAGGATTTTATGTTCGATGCATTATTCCATTTTCTCTAGTTCATTCAGCCCATTGTATTGGCGCGTATTGTATGGGCACCATTTGCAACTGCTCAATTTATTATTATGTAGGGAATTTCTTTAGCGTTATATGAAAATTTCAGCATTGTTGTGGTTGTATTGTACTCGTATTTTTTAAATAACACATGCGTATTTTACACACACACACACCTTATATATGCCTATTAATTTAATTGGAATGCTATTTCCAACTTTAAAACGTAGACTATCTCAACAGTCTGTTGTTAACTTTAAGTTTACATAATGCTCCTTATCACACATCAATCAATCTACCTAGCCATCTTCCCAACTATTTTGGAGTCGGCTTCCAGTCTAACCGGATGCAGCTGAATACCAGTACCTATTTTACATTGAGCGACTGCCTATCTGATCTCAACAACCCAGTTACTGGGTAAGACGACACCCATTGATAAGAATGGTTGTCAGACTTTCGGGCTTCTGACGACCCCTAACGACTGTCAAAGATCCAGGTGTGACAGCCGGGACCAACGGCTTAATGTGTTTCCCGAAACACGGCACGGCTCCTTACCACACACATCACACATGTTATCGAATTATAATTGTAGCATAAAAAACAGCTTTTCCGACAATTGAGAGCAATCGTTTTAATTATGTGGTGTAAAATATCAAAACGTTTGATATAAGTAATTAATTAGGCTATGAGAATTAGAGAAATTAGAAAGTCTAATTTTGAATAGAAATGATTTAAATGTAGAATTGGCATCGACATGATCAATTAACGTATTGCTTATTTTGTGTACCAGAATTCGTATATTCGTTGACCCAGGGCAATTAATTTGCAAATGTGTGGCTAATTATGTTCTCTATTCGATACATGGCTTTATGTAGTTCTAGCTGTGGTCGTGCCGTGGCCTTTTAAATGTATATGGTTTTGTTAGAGTTCCGTACCCAAAGGGTAAAAACGGGACCCTATTACTAAGACTCTACTGTCCGCCTGTCTGTCTGTTACCAGGCTGTATCTCATGAAACGTGATAGCTAGACAGTTGAAATTTTCACAGATGATGTATTTGTGTTGCCGCTGTAGCAACAAATAATAAAAATAAAATAAAGTTAAAATTTAAAGGGGTGTAAAGGAAACGTTTTTTTCGGCGTTTTATGCCTTGTGGGACGGAACTCTTCGTGTGGGAGTCCGACTCGCGCTTGGCCGGTTTTTTTAGATAGGTATGGAAGTTTGTTTGTTAGTTGGACGGTAATTAGAAAGAAAGAAAATAAGTTTATTTGACCCAGGTTAAGTAAGGCACGCAATGTTCACACAAAAACAAAAAAAAAAAAAAAAACTTAAAGGGCCCAGTTCAGCATGAATGTCAAACAACAATGTCTGGCGCTGGTTTTATCAGCGGGGCAATTGCGTAACACATTATCCATCGGAATCGGTTTCATTTTGACAGTTCAACAACATTCATTGCGTTATTTACGTGTGGAGCAGACAAATTTTTCGAACTTATGAAGCAATGGATTAGCAATTTGCTTAAAAATGATTCAGATTCCGATTGATAGTGTGTTACGCAATTAGGGTGCAGGACTCTATGTTACGAAGATGTCTTACGGATGTAAATCAGTTTTATGATGTGTTACGATATCAAAAAGAAATTAACTCAAAATTATGAAATAACTTTAATTTCGGAAGTCGGTCTTGAGATCTGTATTTTAGTTTTAGTTTTTTGCCACTGACTTCCGAAATTAAAGTTATTTCATAATTTTCAGTAAATTTCTTTTTGAAGTCGGTTTAATTTTTTTTTTATTAATTTACTTTTTTATTTCGTAATTTTAGGTTTTAAGTTAAAACTGGAATATTTGTTTGTACTTAGTAGGTAATAGTTTTTTTGTAAATATTGCACTAGAATTTGACCAAGGTTTTGAGATGTTTTCCCTTTGACACTTCACCCGAAGCTCGTATCAATAAGCCAGACAGTCACACTTAACTACATGTATTAGTCCATATCTTGAAAATTACTGAATCGATTAATAGTTGCGAAGGAATGCGTGGACAAACAGACATACATCTATTAAAACTTTGTATAGTTGTTTTTTTAAATGAAATGTTTATTCAGTAAGTAAATAAATAAATTCTTTATTTGTATAAATAAGTATAGGTTATAGAAAATATGTGAAACCCTGACTTCAGAGCTAGGTTAGATTCAGTTCACAATTAAGTAAGTTTTATGCAGCAAAGGTAGTAAATCAGCGATTTCGTTGTAATAAAAACATACATAAACATAATCAGCCTATAAAGTTCCCACTGCTGGGACACAGGACTCCTCTCTGTGAGAGGGAGCGGGCTGTAGGTAATCCACCACGCGAGCCGAGCCCATGTACTAGAAAACATACATACACTGGTAAAAACATAACTCTTCCTTTTGGCTTCGCCGTAAACAGGTAAAAAAGATGTAAAAACATACCGACGCATTTACTCTTAAATGAATGGCATCATTAAATACCCGGAAGACTTTGTCCTTTAAAATATTGAAAGCGATTCCAATAAATCATGGGGACACTGAGAAATCACAATTTTGTCACAGTGTCTTCTCGATTTGAGAAAAGGCAGCGACCCGAACGTTTCTGCCACATGCTGCACAAAGTGGTACAATTTATGATAGTATTGTCAGTGTTAATAAGATCTGACTTGAGCCGCATGATTTATCTTTGCCTGTAATCTATTTAAGAAAGATTACGTTTCTCTTGTGTTCCGTACCAAAAACAAATCACATATCATAACATAACACCTGTTTTACCCAAGAGGTGGGCAGATAATATGTACTTATAGTCACACCTCTACATTCATTTCGTTAGCTATGTTTTAAAACCCATGTTATAGGGAGCCAGCCTATTGCCACTAACGGCGCACAATTTCGCACCCCGGGCTGCTATTGAGATAAATGAATCATCTACGTCATCATTTATCTACACTCAAAACACCACAACAATTGAACACAACACGCAAACTAATTTATTACTAAAATTAGTTTGCGTGTTTTGTCAAACAAACATCTTCAGTTTCAATATAAATTTCAATAATAGTATACCTGTCTATCTTTTTCAGAAAAATAAAACAGCTGAAATAAAGCTTTTCACCATTAAACCTTTTTATTCTTTTACCTAAAACTGTTTTGTCGATGGTTTCCACATCTATCTATTTAGAGCCAGTTCCTTGACCCTGTTGTCCACGCTCTTCACTTTCTCCTTGATCCGAGTGAGTTAAGAAAAAATGAAGGCCCGCGGAAAATGTAAACCTAGACTTCGGTCTTCTTCTTTCGGTTTTTCCTTTTACCGTTTTCGCCATGATAATCTTTATGAATGAGTGGTGACTGGTGATGTACACATCAAGATATACTCGTACATTTCCAGTTTTAGCTGACCTCGCAACGCGTGTAACGAAACACGGAACGTCCTTTGCAAAATCGAGTTATATGAACAAACCACTGCATAAGTCAGTTACAAATAAAGATAATTGAACTCTTCGATAATTGAGCTTTGTCGGTTCCGACTTAGTTTTGAAGACTTCTTTTATTAGTTATTTATACGCAAAGTTACGTTAAAATTCGCAAGAAAAACGAATCTTTGTTGGCTCAGAACTTTTATTTTACTATTCTGTTTCCGCACAGACAAAATTAATATTATGGCAAAACGATATCATGTTAAACTTTGGATGTACAATGTCAAACAGTGGAGTAATACCCTCCTGAAATTTGTATGGAAAAAATATCGACTACTATCGAAAATCCACCTTAAGTCAGGACACATAATACCTTTTAAAACTACGGCACTGATCATACTATTCTATAGAAAACTATATAATTAATAACTTGATAACAAAGATCAAAATAGCTTACACCTTTGACCAATGTCGAGTTGACATAAACCTAAAACCTTTTTAGTCTGACCGTTTTATGAAATATAAAACTTTTTAGGGTTCCGTACGTCAGAATTAAAAAAAAACTGGCCAAGTGCGAGTCGGACTCGCACATGAAGGGTTCCGTACCACAAGGCAAAAACGCCGAAAAAAAACACGTTTGTTGTATGGGAGCCCCCCTTAAATATTTATTTAATTTTAATTTTATTATTAAAGTAAAAATACAACTGAGTATTTTGTGAATATTTCAAGTGCCTACCTGTTGGCATTATTGATATCGAGCAAAAAAGGGCAAAAAAATCGCGTTTGTTGTATGCGAGCCCCCCTTAAATATTTATTTTATTTTGTTTCTAGTATTTGTTGTTATAGCGGCAACAGAAATACATAGTCTGTGAAAATTTCAACTGTCTAGCTACCGCGGTTCTTGAGATACAGCCTGGTGACAGACAGACAGACGGACGGACGGACGGACGGACGGACGGATGGACAGCGAAGTCTTAGTAATAGGGTTCCGTTTTTACCGTTTGGGTACGGAACCCTAAAAAAGAACCCTTATAGGATCACTCGTGTATCTATCTGTCACAGCTAATTTGCACTGAATCTAATGGACCGATTAAGTTGAAATTTGGTACACAAATGAATTTCTGTGACCCACATATGGACGTGTAACGTAAATAAATGAATTTTGAATGTCACTTTTGGGAAGAAAATAAAAGTATAACCATAATCAGCCTATAATGTTCCCACTGCTGGGACGCAGGCCTCTTCTTCGAGAGGGAGTGAGATCTACCACGCGGGCCTTGCGGTTTTTAGATGTCACATGTCTTCGAATTTTTGGTTCTTAGCCGGTTTCTTTCACCGTTTTGAGAGCAGTGGTGATGAAATTATTTACACAAATTAAAGCACCGGTTTGGGTTCGAACCCACGACCTACAACTCGTAAGCGACATATTAAATAAAAAAAAAAGGATAAATAGTTTAAAAAGTTATTGAAAATTGAAGATAATTAACTTTTCCCATCTCCGAAACTAGAGCATTATATTAAAAAAAAAACAGTAAATAGTTTCTATACTTATCAGGGACAGGAAAACTTACATATAAGAAGTCTATTGTCTTAAAAACACATCGTAAATCTCTCTTGATCTCGATTGACATTACGATGCATTATATAATGCTGAGTCAGTAAAGCTAAAGATTCTATCGTGCAATGAGCAGACAAAAATAGCTATTGAGATGACGAACATATTTTGGATGTGAATGTAATCGTCATGTGCTCAATTTGAAACTAGTATGTACACCTTACAATGTAACCTGTATTTCCCTGAATAGGTAGGCAGTAGTACCTATTCACCAGTTATATTTAAGTCTTTATTGTAATTAACCCTGAGCACACACCTAGACTCCAGCCTGGTACTAAGAATTTCCTAATAAAAAACCCTGCACACCTAATACATATAAAATAAGACAGCTTCTCATGAAGTCAGTCGTTACGAGAATGCATCATATCGCTTGCTACTTGATATTCAGAGCTTAGTTTCATACCAGATTCAACTTGATTTTAAGTTCGGTCTACTTGCATTTATAATGCACACAAGATCACTTGCGTCGCCGGTTCGGGTTGTAACTTTGAACATAATTACCCCAGATATGCATGATACCGAAATATGTGCCTATTACTTGTACATTTGTGCACGTACGTATACGTACACTGTGTATATATGCATATAGGCATTATGGAAATAATACACACTAAATAAAATTACGTTTATTTGGGACATGTTCTATCTTTTGACAAGGAGCATTCCAGCAAAGAGATTTCCAGGAGATTACAGCTTGGGTGGGCGGCATTTGGTAAGCTGGAACATATTTTTCAGACCAAAAAGATCCCTCAGTGCGTAAAAACCCGCTTTTTCAATCAATGTGCCCTGCCAACAATGGCCTACGGTGCCGAAACATGGACACTCAAAGGAGATTCCGCCACATACGAGTAGCACAAAGTGTCATAGAGCGAGCCCTACTAGACCGAGTGCGTAACACCGAAATCAGTCGTCGGTCGGAAGTCTACGAATTTGGGAACAGAACGATGCGCCTCAAGTGGAATTGGGCAGGAGATCTAGCTAGACGAAGAGATGGCCGATGGAGTAAACAAAGAGATGGCCGATGGAGTAAAGCTGTGACCGAATGGTGGCCAAGGCTAGGCCAAAGAAATCAGGGCCGTCCAAAAGCGGGCTGGGTTGACGATTTCGTCAAAGTAGCGGGAAACACCTGGATGAGAGACGCACAGAATCGGGAAGTATGGCAGAAGAAAGGGGAGGCCTGTACCCAGCAGTGGGTGAATCCAGGCTGAAATGATGATGATGAAATAAAATTATATTTAACAGTATAGTCAATCTCGTAATTGCTCTATCACCCTAGGGTTGAATGTCACTTGCACGTCATAAAACGACAAGGTCTATACATGGTGGTTGTAATTTGACGTATTCCTTCCAGGACGTGATAGTGTGACCTATTTGCAACAGTTAAGTACTCGATAAAGCCTATGCGAAAATTCATGGGATTCGGGAAAACCCAATTTATATGTCATGTATTTTTGAAAATTTCTCAGAATTCGTCACTAAATATCACTTTTCTTTAAACACTCAAATTGAATGCTCATCATTCCATTGGTTACCTAATACTTTAACAAACCTTTTGGTGTAACCAAATTTTCTAAAATATCAAACAGTAAAAATTTTTTTGTTTGTGTGTTCAAATAATATGAACACACTCATCTTCATGCCCTCGCATTCATACACACTCGCATATACAATCTCCCCCACTCGCTTACACACCACACCACATTACCTACTTATTCCCCACACACACACACCTGCACACCAATTATCACATTCATTTAATATATTTTACCCACATCCTCACACTCTCACATACTCTCACAACAAGTTAAAACCTGTAACGTAAACTATAATTTTTCTTTTTTTCCCTTCTGATGGTAAATTGACACAGTCCACTCATACATAAAATCAATTGGAACCTCATTGCGAATCACTGTCTCTTAAGATACAGGATACCCTAGTTTAAGAGACAGAGATTAATCTATTTGTGTACAGATTTCTGCATCATCCAAATGTATTATGTAAATGTTCTCCATCTGTATTCTTGGGAAATAAAGATATTATTATTATTATTAACCTCTAAATTTTTTGTTTACGTAGAAAGCTCTATGACGGAACCGTTCTTCTAGGAAACCGTAGTTTTAAGCTCCTCACGTGGCGTTAACCGTAAGCACTTATGCTATTTTTCCAACATTCCTGTAGAAACGATAGTTTACAAGAATGCTGTGAACATGTTAATGACATAGCTGCTTAACATATTTCATTATCGTGTATTGCCACTAACTTTGGAGCAGTGGCACCATAACATTCAGTTTTCATACCTACCCACGAACAAGTTGCATGCTAACTATATTTCTTGTTTAATTGAAAATCAGTGTTATGAAAAGACATGCTGAAAGTTGAAATATAATTCTACCTTTTAGTAATAATTTCTATTTTCTAGTCATTAGTTTAATTATTCCGTCATGGCACGTTACCATCTCCGAAATGTAATTAATTTACATTACTGGGTAAATGGTTACGGGAACTTTAATTTAATATCGTATCGTGTTTCCATGAATTAAATTATTTACTGTCTGATATATTTGAATGGTATTTCCATCTTCAATTATTTACTTCAGCATGCGACTTCGTTCGCGTGAAACTTTGGCCTACGACCCACCGCATCGCATCCTATCGTCAGCCTGCGCTATTACTTTGTTTTCTGACTATTTTCTTATGACTCGGCTCCTAATGACCCTAGCATTATGTTAAATAGCCAATACCTTCCTCAAGAATTGAGGTATCAAATACAAAAAGATTTTTTCAAATCCGACTGGGATTCCAGAGATTACCCCCCTACATACAAACTTACAAACTTTACCTCTTTATAATATTGGTATAGAAGTATAGATAAAAATTGGCCTATTGCTGGTCCTGCTTCACAGGCATTTCGGCTCACTAGTTGAAATTTCGATATTTGGAAGTGGTGCTTCCCTTTTTAGGGTTTCGTACCAAAATGGTAAAACTTTACCTTTATGGTGAGACTTAGTCTGTCTGTCTGTCACAGCTGGATATCTCAAGAACTACTAATGCTATCAACTTGAAATTTGGAACAGTTTTAGATGACGTTTGCCCAACTATTTTAAAAATAAGAAAGAAATAAAAATATATGTATATTTTTTGCAACAAGGACTGAAAGGGGGTCTGAAAAACTTGAAGTGGACTCGCGCACCCAGGGTGCGCGAGTCCGACTCGCTCTTGACCGGTTTTTTTAGTGTTTCTGACTGTTTATTTTTATTTTATTCAATCAAGTTTTAATTGTTGAATACTTCAACAATATCAATTATCTTTTTCTGTTTGGTAGGTAGTAAAATTTTATTCATCTCTTAAATAAATTGCAAACTATAGTTTTGTATAATTTAGAAGCATTTTTTAAATTTTGTAAATTGAAGACCTATGGATCCGTTTATTATGATATTTTGATGTTGACTTGAAAGAGCATAATATGGCAGTTGAGAAAGAAAAATAAAAGAAAGAAAATACGTATAATTACGGTAAACATGACGCATAAAAAAAACAAAATAACAATTTGTGAGAAAACATGCGTCATATCTACGCAAAACGGCCATCAATAATGAATAATATGTCATGGAGAATATGTCATGCTCACTTAAATGTCTCACTGATGCCAGGCCTCCGTCACTCCATGTACTTGCGCGCTATAAGTGCCTACCGCCCAGCCGAGCGGTCTCGGTCCGCCGGCGGATCAAATTCAGTGCGGTTTTCGCAAGCGAAGCGCGCGCACGCCGTTCAATTTTAATAGTGCTGTTCGTTCGTACGCGTATTACGATGCCGTGTGGTGCCTTATGTGCTGTAGATGGGTGTAAATCAAGCAAAAGAAGGGATAAACACCTAACATTTCGGTTCTCTTTTTTTAAGGCTTTTTTTTTTCATTTCTAGTGAACATCTCCGAAGATCATCATCAAACTAAGAAGTATTATACTTATTTTAAAACGTTCTCCTAAATGTAACAAATCCTTTTCTGAAAACCGCATCGATATCGGTTTAGCCAAACGCGAGATTATCGCGCACAAACATACATACCTACAAACCATACAAGTCAAACATCTCAGTTTGGCCTGTATGTCTGATCACCTCCTTTTTTTTAAGTTGGTTAAATATTTTATAAATGATAAAATTTTTAACTGCCACATAAAAGTCAGAACATATTCACAGTTCTCAATAACATAGATAAAAAGTTATGTTAATTTAATTTTATCGAAGAGGCAGCCCTGCGATTACTGTGGAATCGCGCGGTGCGAAGCAATCACTGCTGTACGCTTGAGCATTTAGGCGCATTTTAGCATACAGTGGTTGTTGACGCGAGGGAGTAGGCAATTATCGTAATAGGTATTGGAAATTTTCTACTGAGTGAAGTATCTGTTACGTAGTAACTATTCAGTAATCTGTGCTGATGCTGGAGCGTGTGTTGGATCATTCGGTTCCCTACAAAATGGTTGAGCTGGATGGTGCTGATCGACGCGTCATGTATTCGTGAACGGGCGCCATCGGTTGAGGTTGGTCATCTCTTAACTGCCAGGGCTTATTTTTAATCTTATATTTTGAACTGTTTCTTCATTTGTTTTTTTTTTTTTACATTGTTCTCACATATAGAAGCAACAAGAATAATGTACCCAGGATTCTGTAATAGGTATCTTGATTTAAAACAGTGTCCTTGGAGTTTCTTGCCCGTTTTTCTCCATAGAGATCTACGTTTTGGAATGGGCAACTAGCTTCAACTTTCTGACTAGCTGACCGACTATTTAATTTTGACAATTCAAAAGTGCCTGTAAATGGTTTAATTGAAATAAATGCTTTGAGTTTGGATATCTGAAATCCGGAAGTATCATTCTTAGGCTTCATCCACTACAGACTATTTCTGACGTCACAGGTAAATCTACCATAGACTCTGTTTTAAAGTGTGATGCCCTACAAGAGTGATCTCGTAGCTTTAAGCTTTGTACACAAGGTAGTCTCCCCTAAGAGAGGAGCTCTTCATTTAATTATAATCTTGCGGACGAAGCGCTTTTGCCTTCAAATACCTAATATTTTTTACTACAAAGCGTACACAGACTGAACCCTCGCTTGATATTAAGCTTTCTTTGTTAACTCCTGGAAAAGGTGTCTGCAAAACGGTGCTGATTCTTAGTATTTGTTACTTTTTTATAACGATTCTTAGCACTGGACTGTACTGGATTTTTTATTAAAACGCTTTTCGTCACTTTGTCAGTGTTTATACTTACCTGGTACATTCTTGATAAAATTATAATATAAAATGTTAATGGTAAACAAGTCAGTAGGTTGGTTGGTTGGTTTAATAGCCAACTTTCCATCCTGCACCGCATGCCCTGTCACATGAGCACTTGATGATCTTATAGAGTGCGTCAGTACGAGGAGTTCGCGCAGCTGAATTTTGGGCCAAAAATGTTTAAAATTTTTGCCATCGATACGCTAAGAAGAAGCACTAACAGAAGCAGAATTACTTTTTTAAAATTAAATCTCGAAACCATTGTTATCTTTCCTAATACCGTGAATCGGCCCCAGGCAACCAAATCGAACAAACAAATAAGCCAAGTAAAGGACACCAGTGAAACTGAAACCCAGTATTGAGTTTTCAAAGAATATCATATTTTTGCCTTCCCATTCCACTGATTACCTATTAATTATTTTGGTTACTTGAAAAGCCCACCTGTTTCATCAATTGTTGATTATGATAACATTACGTTGAACATCTGTTATTGTCTAGTCGGCAGTTTGTCAAGATCAAGGTGATAAAGCCGCGAGATACGGTCACCCATTTTGTGTTTTCTGAAGTAAAGATTTCCGTAGACAGTAAAAATGTCCAAACTTTTGCCAACAGCAGCATAACGTAGTGGCTGTAACTTGTTTTGGGACATGTTTAACGGAATTATCTTATTGTTTGCTTTCGCGAACGAAGCACAAAAGAGAACAGTTGTTTTCTTCTTGTTACTTGCATTTCTCACTCATGATAAGTACGTTACAAGTGCTATGTGTGACTTTAACAAAAGATTCAAGTCATTCAAAAGTTTATTTGTGTTCATGTAATACTAAGAAACGCGTTTACTTGGGTTCATCAGAATCACGAGTTAGTTAATTGTATGGTTTATAAGCATGATTGTAATTTCACATTCGGCGAAATGAGCTTTGGAATGCAATACATTCAAAATGTTGCTTTAATATGCAGCCCTCGTTTATGTGGAATTCACAAGGAATTACACTGAGCGATTTACGGTTTTGAGCGATGTAACTGGAACATAGTTTGCAAGGATTTGATTGACAGGGGTGAGGGTGACGGGTAGCCGTTGAGTCGGCGAGTCGGTGTGGTGCGCGGTCACGTGCGTAACATGCTCCCTCACACATAAAACATCCTTTGAATCATGCTAACCTATTTCCCGACATATGGCCTCTTGACATGGCTTCCAATCTCTAAATATTTATATCATGTTGACACACGTTCGTACGTAGTGTGACTACGCAAAGTCAATTCTCCCACGTCACCTCGTGAAAGGGAAATGGGCTAAAAATATTACTTTTGACATTGTTTTTATGGTGTGTTTTTCAGAATGCCAACGAGCTGTTGGCGTGGAGATAATTTATGTCAGCTGGATAACGTTCTCTTTCGGTTCGATGGTTCACTATTATATGGACATGTTTACTGTGATCATCATGCTTGTTGTTTGCTATTATATTGGGAGTATACTCAATCAAGAATTTATAGAATAATTCGATATTTCTTACTACACCCAGGAGAGGTAAAGGATCGTCCTATTTGTAACCGAGGCCTTCCTGCAAAGAGCATAAATAAATAATTTTAACAAGCAACTGACAACTAGTTTACACATAGCATAGGCATGGCTATAGTTTGTAAGTACTTATAGGTATATATGCGTCACACGATTTCCGATATTTCCTGTGATATTGTAAATTGAATCGCTGGAATCCTCATGAAACAGAAATATAATTGTTGACATCGACATTGTAGTATCAGCCTCTCGATTCTGTAAAAATCTCACCGTGAAAACTTGGGTGATGTGAATTTGTTTTTGCTAGGAATTGACACTATTGACAGCTCACTCCACGCTCACTTCACCGAAGTTTTCACGGTGAGATGGTTACAGAATCGCACTGCAGTAGTAAGTACCTACGTACACAACTGTCAACTGTAAATGAGAAGACAGCAATGTGGAATCAATCACTGCATATACACACATCAACACGGTCTAGGGATATTTTTAAAAAAGCGAATTACTATCAATGTGTTAATTATTTATATGACATGTATATATTTAAAAGATACGTTATTTAATATTCTACCATTTTTTAATAATGGTTAAGGTACTTAGATTAAAATTTCAGGATTTTATGGAAAAAAAATGAAGCATAGACGGAAATCGTATATGAATGAACTTTTAATTTGTGAGTAAAAACTGAAAAAAATAGAAAAATCATTTAATTTGTGTTTATAAACTTGAAGTTAGTAGTCTGAGAAAGCGCCCATGATGTTCATAACACATCGGCAACGATTCGGCATGCTCAGAACAAGGTTGTCAATGTCTTGCTGCGGAATATTGTCCCATGTCCTTCTGAGGTGCGCAAAAAGTTGATCTTCTGTAGCCAGATTTTCAGGAACTTCCTTCAGAGCTCTTCTTTGCAGCATATCCCACGCATGCTCAATGGGATTTAGATCTGGCGATTGAGCAGGCCAGTCTAAGGCCCTAACATTATGTGTATGTAACCAAGCTGCTACCGTTCTCGCCGTGTGTGCCCGGGCATTGTCGTGCATGAGCAGGAAATCTTGCCCCATTTGTGTTCTGTGGGGCAAGATTACGGGCCCCAGCACCTGTTGGACGTATCGTTCTGCCGTCATATTGCCCCGCACCCAAACGAGATCCGTCCGTCCTCCAAGACGAATTCCTGCCCAAACCATAATTGTTCCTCCTTGGTATGGGTGAACTTCCTGAGGGTTCTGGAGACGGCTCCATCGTCCAGGAACTCGCCAAACACGCGTCCTTCGTGAATCTGGATGGAAGCCGAACCTGGATTCATCCGTGAACAGCACATTGGACCATTGCTCACGGCCCCAGTCCACGTGGTTCCGAACCCATTCTAATCGTCGTCCACGATTGCCTCTCCGTAAAGGTGGGACCCGGAGTGGTCTACGAGAGCGTAGATTGCTTTCATGCAGTCGCCTTCTTACAGTTTGGTCACTCACAAGCACTTGGTGTTCCACTCGCAGCCTTTGGACCAATTGAGTCGCCGTTGCATTTGGTTGTGCTCGCGCAGTAATTTGCAAAAATCGGTCTTGTCTGGGGGTAGTGATGCGACTTGGCCCCCGGTGCCTCTCCGCTACTTCACCTGTGGCACAATAGCGTGTCCACAATCTTGAAATTACATTTTGATGGGTCCCTATGGCCTCAGCAACATTACGCTGAACAGATCCAGCTTCCAGCATTCCCACAGCTCGTAACATCTCCGCCCTCGTCAAATGTCGGCGTTGCATGGCTACAATACCTCAATTTTAACTTTATCTTTCGTTTAAAAATGAAAAAAAACTGTAAGTAAACGTAATTCTTATTGTTTTCTAAATTTCGCACAAATGAAAATTCCCTCTCCTATACATCAAGACATTTTTTGCCACCGAAACAAAAGAATTTTCAAAAATTTAAATTTGGAATTAGTCTGAGATAAATTACAAACAAATCGGTGTATAAAAGATTCCAATGCGGCCAGTACTTTTCGAGTTATTTAATTGAGTATGAAATATCCCTAGACCGTGTTGATGTGTGTATATACATATATTTTTTTAGCATTGATGGGCTTTGATGAAGTAATGAATCGCACTTGGCTGGTTTAAAAACGGATTCAATTGTTTCTTAGCTTATTTGGGACAGTTGGCTTTTTGATATAGATTTTAAATGTTCATATTTCATATCGTGTTTTTTTGAAAATTAACACTGATTATGTGAAGCTGTTAGAATAGGTAGGTACTACTATGATTAATATGGTACCTAAGTGTATTTGGTACTTAGATTTGTGTTCATTTGCGTGTTGATGACAGTTTGTTATCTCTGTGTCGCTTATGTGAGTTGCCTATAGCTTTAGGATTTTATGACGATTTTATTACTCTTATGTGACTCCGTTTTATGTTATATTGATTAGCTCGTTTACTTTAGAGGAACATGGCCTGGCATATATAGTAGGAATATGTGAATCACATCTTTTTATAGGCGAGGATTGATTTAAGCACTCGAATAATAAGTAAATGCTTCTCTATAAACGAGTAGGTATGCATTATCTGAACGATAAAAAGTCACAACCTGTTACGGAAGCTTTCAACTGGATGGCAAACAAAATAAAATTGGTCGTAATTGTCAAACTTGGGTGATAAACACATTTAATCGTGTAATAAAAGTATTTTTGCGATTCGTCCGATGAATAACAGTCGCATTTCCAGTGGCTGTCATTGTGTAAACAGTGGATACCAAATGAAAACAAATAGTAATTAATATTGTTATCCATTTTAGGGCCAATACTTTAATCTTTAGATAACATTTATCAGTTTTGACAGTTTTGCAGCTATAAAAATAAAGTGTCTGTTTGCAATGTCAAAATAACAGCTTTTTACTAAATGCTTAAGAATATGTATATTTTTTATATTTATTTTTTGTCTGCTGTTTGTTCCGGTTAATCTTCGAAACGGCTGGATTGATTTTGACGGAACTATCACTGGCAAATAACTGATGTTAAAAGAAATAGCTTACTTTTATTTTACAACAAGAATTAGGTTTCCCCGCAAAAAAATACAACCCATGAATTTCATTACGCACGCGAGCAAAATCGCGGCCATAATGTCAAACTGTCATATTTATTCCTCGGATAAAAGTTATTAACTAACGATTGAAAACTCAACCCGTATTAAATAAATGTCTAGATTCATTTGTTTCAGGCAACAAATGAATCTGGATACCTATTTTATTAAGGACTCTTAGAATCGGTTGAAATCTATCATCCGCAAAGGTGTCATATTAATTCAATATTTGAAAAATCAGACATAGCAGGTTTTCTGCGAATATTGTGCGATGAGAATTTTCCATGTAACCTCCGTTTGAATATCGCTGGAACCGGAAAGCAGGTAATCGGAAGTCCGAGCTCTCGGTACCGAAAGTGAAGCTTACATTCCCTAGCTTGAAGGCTTAAATGATAATACGCATTTAACGTATCATCACTAAGCCGGGACTAGAAACGGTTTCATTCTATGTACTTTAGAATAGTGAGGCGTTCACGAAACTTGAACAAAATGTTAAACCTGAAATTCTGCACGTTTTACGTGAATGTAAGTCACTGATGCATAAACAAAATGTGCATCTGGGGAGCATTGTGTTACTCACATGAAGTAGGACATAAAGCTTCACTAAGAAAATTCAACTGTCCTTAGGAGCTGTAGGTATCAGCGGGAGTTCTAAATTAAACTGTTGTCCAAAGAAGAGATTTAATAATGTACCCCGATTGGAACTGATACAGTAACGTAATCAGCCTATAATGTTCCCACTGCTGGGACACAGGCCTCCAGTCGGTGAGAGGGAGTGGGCCGTAATCTACCACGCGGGCCCAGTGCGGGTTGGGTACTGAGACGGTACTGATTGAAAATTCTCCTGTTTTCCTGATAGCCTTTCTTCCGGATGACACGAGATAGATAGATACTAAGAGCACTGTTGTCGCGTCTGTATTCATTGTGAGCTTTGACTACAGTTAATTTAATATTTTTCTAAAACTGTTGTAGGATACAACAAAGAGTATTCTATCTATACTTTTATTATTTTCTATTATTTCTATTATTTTAAATTGGCTAGCTAAACTCCGCAGATGCGATGAGTATCGATATCTAAACACGATATTTTTATAGAGTTTATGTCTTTTTTGGGAAATCAACGACCGCTGTACTATAATACCGGGATTCAAAGTACCTTATACCCTATGAGTTAATACGGGTCTTTAATAACATTAATAACTATCTGTGTGCCAAATTTCATTTAATCCGTTCATCCGTTTTTAGGCTAATCCGGAACATACATCCAGACAAACAGACAAAAAATCTAAAAACTATATTTTCGGCATCAGACTCATTCCCCTTACCTCATAGCAATTACTTTTTAAAAAATATTCAATATTTTATTATATCTATATTATCTATGTTTAAAAGATAGATATAGAAGATATACTTACATAGATACTGAAACAGGTCATAATATGATAATACAGAATCTAATTCCTAGTACCTATATTAATTAATGTTGTAAATGAATTACGCGGTAATTAACTAGCAGTGTTCAGAGCTTACATTAATTCTAATCAAAGTTATAATTAAATTATTTCTATTTATCATGGCTACATCATTAATTTCCACAGTTTATCATATTATATTATTCCTGAAATATAAGAAGCGCTGTCCTAATTCGATTGAATACCTTTCAATAGAAAGTTAGTCCGATGTCATTGTTATTGTTACTGTATCTTCATTGTTACAAGCTCAAAATTTTGAAAGAAGGGCAAGTGATCAAAGACAAAACCTTTCCAGTGCTATTCTACGTTATTATCAAAAAGTTTTATTAAGGAAAAGTTGACGGATGTTTGCCGGGTTATTGTCCAATTCATTTGTGTGGAAGCGAGCGCAAACCGCTACGGTAAATAATGGAAATGCTGGGGACTCCGTCGCCAGGCGTTGTGTTCACGCCACCAGATTATTGTGCACTAAGTTTGTCTTGCTCGTTATGCTCTAACAGAATACGAAGAGCAAACTTTGTTATTGCTGCACTGATAGCACGTATTAAACAACGCTCGACATACCCGGATATTAGCCGAGCCGTGTAACGTTAAAATTATATGATGCTTTAAAACATTTTTTTACTTTTGGATGGAGGTTGCATATATAGGTCATACCTAACTACCAGAATCTCAGGGCATAAAAAAAAATAATGATTTTTATATGGTACCTAATGTCAATACATATGAAAATCACTTTTTTGATGGCTGTGTTATAAAATTCGAGTAAAACAGTTTCAAACCTGTCACTACAAACTGTTCAGGCAAGGAGAAAAAGTCGTTGTGTATTAAATTAATTGTGGTATTATTAAATTTGTTCCATCCAATAACCTCTTGTACCAACTCTTTTTATGGTGTACATAATAAAGAGTATTCTATCTATCTACATATCTAATTTTTTAACAAGTTTTTCAGGCACGGGAAGGTCACAGTTTTATTATTCCTATAATAGGAAAGGCTTCCGTTTCTGACAAAATATATCATATTAGCATGGTTGTCCAGTAAGCTTTACTTGTTGCCTTAACTAGTATTTTTAGAAACATTTTCATGTGAATTAAGGTATCAAGTGTATGTAGTGTGAATTTATTAGCTATTTCGGTCATAGCGTTAACTACGTAGTAACTTCGTAACGAAATATTATTACGTAGCGACCCACGACAGCCCGAAAATAGCTTAGGTCTAGTTTATTTGCCTGTCTAGAATGATAGTACATTTTGGAAGGTTATGAGGTTTTTAGAGAAGGCGTGTTAATTTGGGTGTCGTTAAATCGAGCTGACAAGGCACTTGTGTCATTGTGAAAGCAGTACGATCCTTAATCACCAATAATATGATAGAGTTACGAACTATCCCATTTGTCTATGAATTTCATACAGCAGCGTGACTTTTACTTTAACGATCTTCTAAGATACCTACGTTGCTGAAGGTAGACATTACTGTAACTTTTGTACACATTTATGTTACCAGATTTTCAGCATATTATTTTTTTCATCCAATCTTCAGTAAAAGCTAAAATAAAACCCGCAATTTGCCGCCAGTTTGTCATATTTAATTACTGTCTTGAGAACAGCGGCACAGACGATCATAATTTAAGTCGGATTGTGGTAGTTGGTATGGCACCTTAGCGTGTGGGATACGATTTGTCCCCGTTTGCTTTACATAGTGCGTTATATGTTTGTTTTTTGGTTTCATTTTAAAAACTGTTAAGTCCGGCAATTACAGTTATAAAATGATTTGTGTATGTAAAAAACCTTTCCTTTCGCAAAAGTAATCTAAAATTCATTTTGTTTCAGGAAATCAGTGTTCGCGCTGCGATCAAGTGAATAACAAGGCACGTGACATTTGCGTGACAGTGCGCAACAATCATCGTAATAGCTAAAACACAGTAACTGATCGTAGTCAATTACGAATAATAAAATAAGTCTTGAGTGTTTCTTGTTTAGGTTAGCGCTATATAAAATGCTTTTACATGTGTTGTTTGTTGTCTACATAAGTCTCTAATCGTCTAAGCTAATAAAGACTAGGTGTGCCATTCTTTCTAACTGTGCTAGTGTTTTGTGTATCAAATAGTCAATTAAGGACTTGGCAGCAGCAATTTGTTTCGAGGTGAGTTCATGTTCAGTTACCTAAAATTTTGATAAGAAGCAAAAATTGTTCAAAAAGTTAAGTCGTAATTTATCATGTTGATATTGATTTTTGAACGAAACTCCACAGAACAGTATAAATTATAATTACTGCTGCGGTCGTT
Source organism: Oligia latruncula (assembly GCA_948474745.1). Lineage (NCBI taxonomy): Eukaryota > Metazoa > Arthropoda > Insecta > Lepidoptera > Noctuidae > Oligia > Oligia latruncula. The sequence continues at coordinate 11,324,379 of OX419688.1, forward strand.
TATAAACCAGAGAAATAAACTGTTAGCTAAGTTGTATATTTTATTTGAGTGAAATACAGGAATACCGAACTAATTTATATAAGTAACGGAATGAATTTCAGTTTATTTCAACTAAAACATTTTCGCAACTTATTCAGAAAGTTATGTCCTGAAGATACATGGGTAAGAACGTTATTCACCGTTCTAAATTATAAATCTTTTTGAATGCTTTGCAGTGAAGTAAACAAACTTCGCCAAGTTTGGTAAGCGTTCGGAGCGTTCGCGTTGCAGCGCTTTAAAAATCAACATACACAGTGTACATACATAGTGTACCTACATACATACAGTGCCTCTATAGTTCAGTGGGTAACTGATGCATAATATAAAATCTGCGCTCGCTTGATATTACCACCTCAATTTATATTCCCGTGTAAATCTTGCTTATTTTTTCCCGCAGTCAGCGAATTTTATCCTACGAATTCATCTTAATCAACGCAAACTGCCAGGCTTACGAATACACAACAATGGAGAAATACTAATTTACTTAGTTCAATTTCTAAGTTCTTAAACGCGTAACTTTTAATTCCTTTCTTTTAGAACCATTTAATTCCGAAGTATTACAAATTGAGTAAAACAGAAAACTAATTTGAATCTTCCTCTTAAAAATTCCGTGCAGTCGGAGGGGGAGGGAAAGAGATCTTTTTTTTTTTTTTTTTTTTGCGGATGGGAAATCATCAAATGACCCCTCCCGCTCTGGGTGGAGCGGAAGGGAGTGTCAGACTCTTACTGACTAAAACCCACCCGTGTTCCTTCCTTAGCCCTTTATGTTCCGGGCCAGCGGTAACCCTTTCGGACAATCCCGCTGACCCGGCAGGCTTCGGCCCTATGGGGCCCCTCCTCGATGCTGACATCTCTTTGAGGCGCGCGTGGAACACGTACGCGCCGTCCGGCACGGGCCTGGTCCTGATCGGACGGTGAGCTACCCATTACTCTCCGCCCGCAGGCCCGCGCCTACGGTGGCCGGGAGTCGTCGCGCGGCTCCCGACGCCCGGAGCGTCTCCCGCGGCGGCTGGGACGGGAGGCTCTCTCCCTGAGCCGTCCCGCCACCTCCTTCGCTAGAATGACTGCTTCGCAGAAGGAGGTGACTGCCTCCCACTCCCTCTCGCCCCGGACCATGGCTTGCACCAGGGCCGGGCGCGAGAGGTCGCCGCCGCTGCCGATCGCCTCTACGAGGACACGGCGGTGCTCCGCCCAAGCGGGGCAGACCTCCACCGTGTGCTCCACCGTGTCCTCTGGGCGATCCTGGCAATGGTGACACCCGGGCGTTTCCTCCCGCCTGATGATGTGCAGGAACCTCCCGAAACTTCCGTGTCCGGTGAGGACCTGCGTCAGGCGGTAGGTGAGGGCGCCGTGGCGCCTCTCTAGCCACTCCTCAAAGAGGGGTCTTATCGCCGCTATCGCGGCGTGCCCTGCGCTGGGTTGCGACAGTCGTTCCTTCCATGTCGCCATGAGATCGCGCCGGAGCTCAGTCCGCTCCGCAGCGATTTGCCGCGGAAGCGGAACTTCCCCCCGGCTTAGTGCCTCCGCGCGCCACTCATAGACGCGCGCGAGGACTATCGCCTCCAGATCCCATGGCGGCAGTCCGGCAATGAGGCTTGCCGCCTCGCCAGAGATCGTGCGGTAGCCCCGGATAAGCCTTATGGCTACCACCTTCTGGGGCGCGTTCAGGTAGTGGGCGGCTCGCCGCCGCAGTGAACGCGCCCACACCGGGGCCCCGTATAGGGCCATGGACCGCACGACCCCCGCGTAAAGCCTCCGGCAGGAGGCGTTTGGCCCCCTCAGGTTGGGCAAGAGCCGCTTGAAGGCGGCCCCGGCCCGTTCCAGTTTGGGGGCCAAACGTCGGAAATGCTCGACGAAGTTCCACCGGCTGTCGAGGACGAGACCCAGGTACCTCATCGTTGTCTCGACGCCGATGTGAACCCCTCCTACCGTTAGTTGGGATCCCGATGGTGGCGCGTTCCGGGGCCCATGAAACGCCATGGCCTCGGACTTGTGCAATGCCACCTCGAGACCCAACTGCCGGATCCTCTCCACGACTATCGCAACCCCGCGTGTCATCGCGTCGGCCGCCGCCTGATGCGACCTCCCCTGCGCCAGGACCAGCGTGTCGTCAGCGTAGCAAACCACGCTGACGCCATCAGGGAGGTCGGCCCGCAGCACCCAGTCGTAACCGATGTCCCACAGGAACGGCCCCACGACCGATCCCTGTGGGACACCGCACGACATCTCTCGCCGGTTCCACTCCCCATCGCGACCGGGGTAGCTGACGGCTCTGTCCGTCAGATACGCCTCGACTATTCGACGGAGGTAGGGCGGCACCCGGTGATACCGGAGTGCCTCCACAATGCAGCTCCAGGGCAGGGTGTTGAACGCGTTGGCGATGTCGAGTGACACCGCCACGACGACCCCACCCTGGGACACCGCGTCCCCCGTCGTGAGGGCTCTCACGCGCATGATGGCGTCCACCGTCGAGCGCCCCTTGCGGAAACCAAACTGGCTGTCCGCAAGATCCGGCCCCGTCCTCACCAGGTGCCCGACGAGGCGGCCCACAATCACTCTCTCAAAGAGCTTGCCGACCTCGTCGAGCAGCACGATGGGCCGGTATGCGGACGGAGAGTCCGCAGGGCGCCCTGGCTTCCGAATGAGGACCAGCTTCCCCGTCTTCCAACGGAGTGGAAACTGGCCTCTCTCCAAACATGCGCTTAAGAGCGCCTCCAGTCGAGGCCCGAGAGCCCTCAAGGCCAGGACCCAGACTTTACCCGGCAAGCCGTCGGGTCCCGGGGCGGTATTTTTGGCGTTCAGCCTTCCTACCGCCGCTCTCAGTTCTACCCCGGTCACTTCAGGGATGTTGTCGTCGTCGTCCGCGTGGTCCGCTTCGGGCACCGCAATTGGCGGAGCCATGGGCGGGGGGGTGTGCTCCCCCCGTGAAGGGAACAGAGCGCTCACCACCTCCTCCACCAGCTGGGGGCGGAGACTCTGCGTCAGCGGGGGGCCCAGGTGCGGAGTTTATTCCGCACCATTTTATAAGGGCGCCCCCACGGATCTCTGTTCAGAGTCTCCAGCATCTCCTCGCGGGCCATATCTTTGGCCCGCTGGACAGCCTCTTGGAGGGGAAAGAGATCTTTACGCACTGACATAGTTTAAAATCTATAAAATTATCGTGGAGTGGAACTCTTATCATGATTATACTCATAGGTAGATAGTTATTTAACCCACTTATACTAAGGGGATGCGATAAGGTAGCCCGCGGAATTGAAATTTTCTTACGTTTTTTGCAATTTGCAGGTCAGTGTCAGGTTAAAATAAATATAATAAATAAAAAATAAAAACATTGCGGGCTACCCTGACGCTTTCGCCTTAATGCCAAAGGGAGCTTGCATAAAGACGCGGGTTTTCGGGCCCGACTCCCGGTACAGATCGCAGCAAGTCACATGTTTTAGCTGTTTCTTTATGTGTGAGCGCATAAGTTAACACTGGAAAATTTCACACGTACTGGTACCGAAAAATTCGATATGTGACATCTACCAGCCCACATGGTGGATTACGGCCCACTCCCTCTCATCGAGAGTAGGCCTGTGTCCCAGGAATGGGAACATTATAGGCTGACTGTAATTAACAATTGAATTGAATTGGCTATGTTATGTTGATCGGCATCGACTTGTTGTAGCGGGGAATCTTTATGCAAGCACCCAATGCCGATAAAAAAAAGCTCAAAACATTAATAAATATTAACGAATCAAAACTCCTGTTTTTAACTATTATAAAATATGATAGTAAACAGCCGCAATGCTAGTGGTGAAGGCTTTATTCAGTCCGACATGCGGAACCGTCGCTTGCAAAATATAAATTGCACCCGCTTGAAATTACCTCTACGCTTTATGACACAAACGAGAAAAAAGTTATGCGCCATCCGCGCCTCATCGCCTCATTTTACACTACATTTTTTCCCTTAATTGAAAACTGATAATAATTTATCCTTGTATTTTTACGGCACTTAATAATGTTGCTCCTAATTAATTTTCTTCACTTATTTTAATAAAAAGACAAGTCAAGGCAGCAAGTAATTGTTTCACTGTTGTTCTGAATAGACCAGATTTTTAATTAATAAGTATTAAGCTATTGTTTTAGTATAATTAAGTATATTGTACAGTTACAAGATTTCTTTATTTAAATATTAAACAGTTTCATTAATTCATTATACAAATCATTGAAATAGTTTCATGAGAATGTTGTAGCACGTTTGTAGGTACGTAGGTACAATCCAATGCATATTGATACCGATTATGCTCTTTTCACGAACGTCTGTTACTGGGACACCTTCCATTAATATGCAGCCGTTCGGAGAGATGGATCGGATTGGATACATACATATAGGTACGCCCATGATATCTAGGCCAACAATAGATAAAGCTACGTTAAATATGACTACGCAGAAAAAAGGGGTTTCAAAAGAACTTATAGAAAGAAGTAGGTAGGTACCTACTTCACTAGTGCGATTTCTTGCTATATCGTTACTATCCGAAAATCATAAAAATCATATAATCATAATCATAGTAGTAGAAGTAGGTTAAAAATGTCGTCTAGGAAGAACAATACAATATATTATATTCTTGGAACATGAACATGATGTTCTTGAAATCGGCATGCCCTAGAATAAAAAATTCGAAGACATGTGACATCTACCACCAGCACTGGGCCCGCGTGGTAGATTACAGCCCACTCCCTCTCGAAGAGAGGAGGCCTGTGTCCCAGCAGTGGGAACATTATATATATATCTAAGCGGATCATGGATATGTTGGAACATCACAGCGTTGATCCAGGAATGTGGAGCAAATCCGTATTATTATTATTCATGTGCCTACCCATAATATATGACTCCATCGCTGTAACACGCATGAATTGAAATGTATATAGTTTCTAAAGAGCCATTTTGCTCTCCTACATTCTGGAATACAGGAGAAATAATTAATTTGAGGAATTGGGTCTCAATTTGACAAGTGACAAAACGCAAACATACCGTGAGAGCTTTGTCCCTGTGTGCTTTACCGAGACGTTATTTAGCCAAGGAGACACGTTCACAATCTGCCTTTTCACAAGGGGACTCCATCACAAAACTCATTTGGCATTCAGCCACCTACAATGGCTCGTGTGGATGCGAAGCGGTTTAAAATACCTGCTTTTTTGCCGACACAAGTTGGCACGTTCAAATTCGAATACGACGCTTTAAATAAAAACAAATGAATTACTAACTCCTTATAAACAAACCTTCATCGGTGTCAACTTCATTAGTTTTAGTCAACTGACAATGTAATAAGTTTGTGAAACGTGATTGTGTTCCGTAACTGTTTTTTTTTTTGGGGCGATATTTAGACGGAGAAAAATGACTGTTATTAATGTCTAACGAATATTTTACTGAACGCCGACGAAAACTTATAAATGTCGGTATTAAAAGGCTGTTTCGGAAAGAGGAATTTATTTCGTGTCAAAGGACGTTCCTAAAACTTTGATAACGGTTTTCCATGACGTCAGAGGGTCATTTATGAATATTTACCTTGCACTTTTACTTCCCGCTAAAATAAAGATTAATTTAATTGCCTGTAGTTTCAGTAAGTGAAAACCGCGTCAGGTTTCATTCATTTCATAAGCTTGTTTACTTTGTTAGCTATATTTTACTTGTCGCAAAACGGAAACGAATGTCTCTAATATTAGTCCCACTTTAAAATATTACATTCGCACACTATTCCCAGGCCAGAGTTTAAAGACGCTAGATGCAAATCGTGATTAAAGCAAAACAGGGCAAAGTAAAACAAATGATTGGGATAAATATCTCGGTTGGATGATTCGGCAGCAAATGGTTCGTTAGTTCGACGGCAGTGTTGAGCGCGCAGTGCATCCGGCTGGCGGAAAAACTGACGACGGCAAATACAAATCGCGCTTCCCCTGCGCCGTCGCCGCCGCGCCACCCCGCTGCCGCACGTCCTGTAGCCGCGCCCGCGCCTCTGACGTAGGTACACATACACTACATTATAATATGTTAGTGTATTTTGTTGTTGTTGTCACTGACAACACTCGTTAACCACTCATACTCTAACACATACCTGCATGACGAGTCTATTTACATTGACACGCTTTTGTTTATTCAAATTCTAACGTTCATTTTGTAGGCCGCTCCCATTCTTTTAATCCTGAAAATGTTTTGATTAATTTTTAAATTTCTTATACCGGTGAAGTTGTTTTCTAAAAGACAATGTTTATTTTATTTAAGATCCCAATACCTTTATTTATACCTTTGAATATTCGTCTGATTGAAAAACAAATATAGCGCGTGCGTGAGATTTCATTATGGTTTCTAAATGGAAAAACTGTGTACGGTTTGTGTCATCGCATATTCATGGGGCATTTTCGTGAGTCGACCTCTCAAGATTTTCGCACCGACTAAGTAAACAACGTCTAATGGAGGGATTCCAGGCGGTTACGTGACGTTTATAAACATTCAATCCTTCGTAATTTATGTATTAATTTATTACTTACCTGCGACAAGCCGGTAGCGCTCGTATAATGGCCCTCTACGTTTACGATAGCCATATTTTTTCCGAATTTACATCGTTATAGTATTGTCGTGAAAAAAGTTCATATTGCTAAGCATTGCTGCACATATAATGCTGGTTTAATCCACGGAATGCAATAATATTCAAAATGTAGATATTGTTGAGTATACGATTTTATCATAGTAGGTATGCTTTTTAATTGGTCTGGTCAACTGTTCAGTTTTAATCAGGCTAACCAAGAAAGATGCGAAAATAATGAAAAGAGAATGCACGAAATGCCAGAAAGTAAACTGACGCAGTTACGGGGTGGGGGGGATTCAGGAAGCGGCTTTAATTAATATGATTTATAACACTTGCTACTGTTTATTCGCAACCTTTTTTGTATGTATTATTAATATGAGAGACAAAACCAAAAGTAACATCCTATCACAAAATAAATTGAAATGCCATGGATACATGTTATCTATGACATTCATTTCTCTCAATTTATTTGTAAATAGATCCTCGGATACATACAAATATCAATTGAGGAGGTAATCTCGCGTTGAGTCAACGTCAAGATCATTTCCCAAATATGTTTATATTTATTCAAGGGTGACAGAAGATAAAGAGTAAATATAATGTATGTGAAGTGAGTAAACAATTGTTTATGTAACCGAGGTATAATAAAGCAAAGTGCTATGGTTAGACTGACGATAATTTTTCGCGGAGGCGCTTGTTAAAGTTTTATCAGAAGCGAAGTTCAACGGAGCGTCTCGCGTTAGCATTCAGAAGTCACGGTTTATTACCAACTTTCAGTTCAGCCCAGGTAGTGGAATACGAGGTCTTTGTACATGTGTATGTATTGCGCAGTGGGAGGGCCCGGAGTATCACTCGCAGTTTGCGTAGCCGGTCAACGACATTCAATTCAACACCATTGCTATTTAACATGAAAAGGAACTGAACATAGCTGAATCGCTTGGCAGAATATTTCTATTTCTATCTTGAAGCTAAGAAATGACTACGGAAGCCAACTCGCGACTCGGATGTAATGTATCCTCATATTGATATAGCAAACACTACGTTGTAAAATATTTCAAATGCAACCAAATGTTATGCTTACGGAAATAAGTAGATTGAGTATTTCCGTACCTATGTATAGGGTGAAATGGTAATAGGTTAGTGAGAACTTGTGAGATTCGAAATCGATTTATGGAAGACGATAAGTGCGAGTCATATTGGAACAGTTTGGCACTTTATCTATGATTCAATTCAATTTTTAAACTGTTGGCACTATGCTGCTTCTTGTATGTACTTATTATAAAGTTCCTACAAGTAGGTAGTATATTAAAATTATATCTGATACTGAAATAATCAGCCATTCTAAACGGAGCACCGTTTCTCATTTCACAAAGCTGCGTTTATTTCATTAAAATATATGCAATTAAATTCAGGCAAACAGGTGGCGATGCAAATTGTATGGCATTACTCCAATCTTTAAAGCAGCCGTTTATTTTTATACGATTTTCAAGAGAAATTAAAATTAATTCCATACGACTGTGTTTAATCCTTTAGTTCATGCGACTTTCGAGTACAACTGGAAATAGAGAAGAATTTTCAGTTCCATTTTTATTTTAAAAAGAAAATAGAATATCTCGGGAACGTTTGCTTAGGCAGCGCTACAATAGGAATCATTCGATTGGAATTCTCGATTAGATAAATCTCATAGTATCGAGAAGGTCCCGATAACCAAGACTTATTGAATTGAAAGCGCGGACAATATGACCGAATGGAGAGATGCGGAAGAGCGGACCGAACCGCAAATATAAAGTTAGCTTGATTTATATCGTGAGCTGACAATAGTGATTGATTCGTACCGTTCTACTGAAATGAGCTTCGGGCCAACACACACACGTTCAAGTATTCATTACTTAAGGGTATATAGATAGAAAAAAATAGCTTTATTTTATTCTAATGTCAAAAGGTTCGACAACGTCGCCAAGGATTTTGTCGTGTGGTTTCAAAGGCTAACGTTTTTTGTTGACAAGAATTATACTTTGTGAAAGCATGCCGTACTAGATAAATCAATAAAATGATTCTAAGAAAACATGGTAGCTTCCTTGTTGTGGAAGTTAGGCGCAAGAAAGTTAGCAGGCAACTAGAGTTTAGCCTTTCATAAAACGCTTGTAAATTGTTAATGTGAAACAAAAACTTTTGAACTTATATGGCAGTTGCTTCGTGTAGGTACAAGTTGTTCCGAAACTTCTAACATAAAGCTTGCCCGTGCGCATCAAATCTTTTGAAAGATGCAAAGATCATGGGTCGGATACCTAAATGTTAGGACCGAGAAGCATTTTCTCAACATTATCAGTTTATAATACCGGACTATTTATTTGTCCTCTGCAGGTCAAAGGCTACTTCTCAAACAGAGAAGGCACAACCACTGCACCACAAGCGCCAACCCGTCTTGACCAAGCGTGGTGATACGCTTGGTCAAGACGGGTTGGCGATTTCAGACTTATATTGACTACTAGCTTCTGCTCGCCGCTTCGCCCGTGGAAATTTAATATTTTTTGCGCGGAGGCTTATTTCTTTTTCTAAAATAAAAGTATCTTACGTTACTCATTATAACATCAGTATTGGCACTTTTTTCAATATATCTTTTAAGTCTCACGAAAAATTATTTGTAACTGGGCCCACACTTTATAAATATATGTCGCAGCCAACTGGTTAAATTAGCCGTTTAGTTATCCTCCTGGCTTTTGGAAGTAGTGCTTGTCTCGCTTCGCTCTCTCGGCTCGCATGCGGTTGATCATAGTTCTAACTTTTTTTTATCTTTGGGAAATGCTCATGCATACTGCACTACCACGGAGAGATAATGCAGTTATGTGGGACTCTAACCCACTAAAACTCCACGGTGTCCTCCTCTGCCGCTTACGGCGGGAACACGGGCACGCGGTAGCACTCATCCGTGAACCCGCCGCGGGTGTCCGTCAGCGGATCCTCCTCTGGGGAGTACTCCCCATCACCGGCGCACCAGAACACATAGCACGCCGTGACCACCCCAGGGACCAAACCAGCACATGGGCGCCATACGACCCGTGTCTGGGCACCCTTAGTCTGTGACGGGTCAGGTCATTGGCCCCGCCACCTGCCATTTTTCGGCCGCAGAGGATAGAGAGAGCGGTCAACATCATACCAACACTCCTCCTCCCCTGCCCCACCGCGTCCGCCATCAGACGGTGGCGACCCCGTCAAGGCCGCTGAAGGTAGGGAGAGCGGCGCACCGCAATCCCGGCACTCTTCTCCCGCCACGGCCTCCAACCCTCAGCCGCGATGCCTCCCATACGACGTCGCGGCCCGCCTCAGTTGCGATGTCGCCCAAGCGGCACCGCAACCTACTTGTTGGCTGCTACGTCGTCGGCTTACCGGCAAAAGCCCTGACGAGCGGCCCCTCCTTGGGTTGCTCTTCGCTTCACCGTGGGTGACCAAGCCACGGCTACTGAGCCCCCCCGCCTCGAAAATGCGGGAACCCACCGGGGGGGATGGGCCGGTAACCTTTTTTTTTTTTTTTGGCTGGGGTAAATGCCTAACGCATGCCACGTCGTCCGGGGAGACGACGAGGTTATGTGGGACTTGCACCCACTAAAAACCACCTGTGCACCTACTTTTGCCTTGATGGGTGGGCCGCGAGAACTACTACGTATGACATTCGCGACCCATCCAGCGTGGCCCATTTCTGGGCTCCCTCTTCTTGCCCCGCGTCCGGGATCTATCCTCTTTCGGCGATGTCCGGGTGCACTAGGACATCACCTCAACTCCAGGGACCGTGTAGCGTAGACGATAGACTCCCCGATTTATCATCCGCTGGCCCCTCTTATGGCGGCATCAGGTCCGCATTTCGCCCCCTGCGCCGTCCTGCCCTCCTGCGGCGAATCGGGTCAGCGTGAGAGTCAGCCTCCCTGACCCGCTCTGCCGCTTCCTTCTGCGAGATTACGTCCACGCAGAAGGACGCAACCGCCTCCCATGCCCTTTCACTGCCGACCATAGCCCTGATAACGGCCGACAGCGACAGGTCTTCCCCAATTTCTGCCGCCAGAACACGGCGCTGCGCCTCCCAGGCAGGGCACTGCTCGAGAGTGTGCAGGGCCGCGTCCTGGCTGCAACCGCAGTGGTGACACACGGGAGTCACCTCCCGTCTTGCCACCGTGTGCAGGTATTTACCAAAACAGCCATGCCCCGATAATACCTGCACTAAACGGAAGGATAACGTCCCGTGCCGCCTCCGTACCCACTCCAATAGGATTGGCTGAATAGCCCCAATAGTCCAGTGACCGGCACTGGGAGTTTCCAGCCTCTCCGCCCACTGCCTCATAATGGCAGTCTGCGCGGCTCTGCGCCACCTCATCATCACTTCAGGCGGTGGGCCCCTGCCGCTCTCCGCCCGAAGTTCCACACTTCGATGATAAACTTCGGCAAGCACTCGCGCCTCCAGATCCCACGGGGGTGTTCCTGCCAATGTGAGCGCCGCTTCGGCTGAGATTGTGCGGTATCCGCGTATCAATGGGCCGGTAACCTAACTTAACCCATTTATTCGGGGTGCCCTGGCTTAGTTACTGCGACCAATTCGGCTCGCGCGTGATTGGGTACTGTTTCAACTTAAACTATGATTGAATATCATTCAGGCCGGTAGTTGAACGGCCGCCGTTTACTTAAAAGGCTAGGCGGTTAACTAAACGGCTAATTAAACCAGTTGGCTGCGACATATATACTTTCATACGCATTTAGTAAAAAAAAAATGTTATTTTGACAACACAAAGAGACACTTTAATTTGATTTATGTGTTATTACAGCTTATCTATTACCTACAGGTTTCCTCAAGATGATGGTTGCCTTCACAAATGTCAGTAATATCCAAGATAAACTCAGAAAGTACAGATGCCAGCACTATGAGCTATCCGAAATTGTAAAATTTTCCCAATCGACTTTAAACCTTATAGTTTAGCGATAAAGTTGAAAATCTATTAAATAAATTTGACAGATTGTAGTAGCTTGATGTGCTGGCGTCTGTACATATGAATTGAAAAATTATCAGTTTAACTTCCAATTAACATACATACGAACTCCACTTCTGATCCACAAGTTCGTTAGATTACTTGTTAGATGGCTCTTAACAATTCCATCGCTGGCACATACCATTACCGCAACTATCATTGTAACTTGGACACTTCTTTGGGAGGGGCGAGTAATAACTTTCAAGTACATTCCAAATTGCTACTTCACTGCGATCAGAACATAAACAGTATTATTTATTTCTGCACTGAATTTCCCTAAAGTTTTCATGCTGCTCATTGTTGAAAAGGTTTACTCTTGCATCGAATTCAATGAATAATTTCATTGTTGTTATATATTTAAAGCATTTATTTAGTAAAGTTTTGTTGGTTTTGAAACAATGGAATGAAAATGAACTTGTTTACGTTTTGTGTATAATAGTTAATTAACTCGGTGTATTTTCAATAAAGCCAGGGTCTTTTAGTTAAGTATACGTGCTTTTCATTTTAGGAGGGATGAAGAGTCTTGGTGAGACTTTAACATTTTAGAACGTTTTAATGTACTGAGCAGTAGTCAGCCTCAGCTCCGACACTTATGGCACTCAAATTTGGGCTGTTACGCTGTGAGTACATCCCGGTGTCCATCAGCCCAGCAATAAACACCCTAACGACACTTGTTGTGCTCCAATTACTGTAACAGACCTCTTACTGGAAACAAATGAGCGGAGCAACAGACGTTGTTGCGTCACCAAAAGTAAAACCCTCCAAACATCGATTTACTCTTGATTATTTTCATATGAGTAGCTCCGTTTCAGACTTTTACGACTATATACGTCTTCTGAGAGCGATAACTTAGTCATTTTATGCTCACCCCTTCTTACTCCGCTGTACTTACGTGGAGAAGTTCAACGTGTGAGTCCCCGTGGAGCGCCATAAACACGCATATCCTTTTCCATCTTCCATTTGAATATGTTTTTCTTAGCCGTCTCATGTAAGTAAATTCATTTTGACCTAAATTTATATTTCATCAAGTGAAAACATAAAGCCCGCTTAGCATTTTTTCAATAAAGGTTTACAAGCGTAATAAAAATCAAAGTGCTAAATAAAATGTAGATTAAACGCAAGGTGAAAAACAAAAAGTTAGCTGGGGTCGTAAGGGGTGCCCGGGTGGGCGAATCGGTCGCGCGCGGCACTTTATAGTTTTAATATCGTGCGGTCTGAGGTCGTCCGAGTTATGGCGGGAACACGCTTTTACTACAAATGCGTGTCCTCTGAACTGGTACATCGGAACATGTGTACAGAACAAACAGAACTCACACAAGTTAATATACCAACTGCTTGATTTCTGCCTCCGCTTTCGTATGGAAACTTCTCAGTTCCAATGTTTAGTTGCGTAAGTCGTACAAGTATAAGTTGTATAAGTCCACTATCCTGCTCGTAACGGTTATTTCAAACGAGATAGCGTGATACCGCATTTAGTATTACGACTATGGTTTAGAATAAGCAGATATCCTCTGTTGCGGTTACGAGTTGCTAGTGCGATGTATTGTGTCTTCAGCAATAATTAACATTGGTACAAAAACAAAGCCACTAAGTAAATTACCTTCCTGTCGCGTTGTGCAAACAGACAGCGGAACAACTTCACGTACGGCATGCCAGTGCAAATGTTTATTTAAAATAAACATTTTATTTGCTGCCTTTCCGTGTTAATGTAAAAAACTCTGGCACAAGGCTTAGGTAGGCGCAAGTTATTTTCGTTTTATATTTTCCTGGAGTCGCCCGGGGCGCTCTCTCTCGGGGCAGATAATTTCGTATAGGCTACGTGCTTCGTCCCCCGCTGTCGGGACCAGTTGACCTGGAGTGCCTCCTAAACCTCAAAGCAAGAAAACCGAATTAGTTCTGCGTTACCTACTCACTATAATCCGTTCGGTGAGCATCTATTGTGTTCCTTACTTAACTCAACTTAATCACGTTTTAATTAAACGTAGATAGTTATTTGTTGTCCTCAAGCATTGGAATATAGTTGGTCTTTTTTAGCGGAATTCCGTAATCCAGCATTTGTTTCCATGGGGTCCTGAAGTCGTCATGTCCCTAATTATCTGATTGTAAAAGATTTTTTAACCTAAGAAAATATATTAATGTTGGTAGCAGTAGTGTCCTTTGGCTTATTTACAGGCATTCCTAAATGAAACCCCAGCGACTCCAAATTATTACGTGCGGAGGAGTTTTAATACGAGCTTAAAATCAGATAAAAACCCTTCCTTGCTCGGCACCCAACTAACACCTTCCACGGAAAATACGATCAAAGTAATTACGATAAAAGATAGAGCAAAGAGTCCGTATTAAAGTAAATACACTTACATAATTACATTAAAAGTGGCTATCTAGCCAAGCGTCGGTAACCAATTACGTCGTATCGAGCGACTAGGGAGAACTACCTGCTCCTTTACCACCTTTTTGTATAAAATATTTACTCCAAACATGAATTAACAATTATAAATTTACACCAGGGACCAAAACACCGTTATTGGTCTAAAATCTCAGATTAGGGTGACAATATTCTTAGCGGATATGATTTGCCGCAGAAGGTATGATGTATCTTTAATATCTTATAGTGTGCACAATTAAATTCAAATATAATTTAGACAGGACGTTTGATTAACTTCGACAGCCCAAGTTTTCTCCTTATCGCATATCATTTTAGCAAAAGACGTACAACTTGTAAATAACATTAAAGGAATATCTATGTTTACAGTCACAGTCTGGTAATCGTTTAAAATAATCAATTACACGAGCGTGGAAACCTTCAACCTCTAATGGGCCATTTTAATCTTAGAACCAATAAATTACCGCAATGTTTATTTCCGTAACCCGCCAATATACCTGAAGTAGCGGGGCGGTGCTAATATCACATTGTTTCACAACGCAAAACTATTACAATAAATATGTAGGGGTAATTAATGTAAGTGGTAATTTAGTCGGGGTGGAAATAAATTGCGGTTTGGGAGACACAAGTCTATAAAGTGGGACGAAGGTGACGGGACGTGGGTACTGCGAGCAGTCAGTGTGCCCGCGTCCTACATCCCGTCTTTTTTATGGTGGGACGCTATCGAGCCGCTCATCTATTCGAGACCTTAGATAGTGGATCACGCACGCATGAGCGGCTCCTACACAAAAACTTGACCTATTTTAGTGACATAAAATGCAACTACCAATTGAGAAATGTGACTTCGGTGTTTTATTCAGGTCAAGTGGTTTTCTGTGAACTGAATGTATGAGATCCGAAGAGTTATGTGCTCACCAATGGGCTTTGTAAGTTATTGAAGTAGACGTAAGGGGAAAAATTAAAGAGAAATGCGTTTTGATTTAAATCATAGTACTTTCAAACTGCCTTTGTAATTATAACCTGAAATTATACAGTAGTCCGGTCCGACGATGACCGCATAAGTCATATGCATGTGCTGCCCTGACAAGTGGGGGCACCGGCTGGGGGCTGTTATAGGATGGAAAATTTAGCAATCAGGTAGCGAGACTATAAATATGTCCAGAGTGTTATTTCAACCCTTTGTTTGTCAGAGTTTGAAAAGGATACAAAATTACAGCCAGTACCTATAATTCAAAATTACGTAAATATATATCACTCAATGCATCATATAGATACGTTGATACATCAAAATGGATATCTTTGTTTACGGTCAAAGTGAGCAAAACAAATAAGTATTTGGGAGGCAGTTGGGAATCTATAACTCAATGCCAAGTTTTCCGAAGTTTGCCAACTCGTAGAGAAGTTCTCCGCAGAGCAAACAGGCTACAAGTCGAAACCTCCATTTGCCGAGTTACCTGTAAACAAAAACAATTCATTTAATACCTAAAAATATCCTCTACGATGATATAACAAACTCACTTTTGGTAAGATTTTTTTACTTTTTAACTTTTTGTTTTGAAGTAAACACTCTCGCGAAAATATTGAGTATTTATTTCTTTCTTTTCTATTGTTGTAACACAGCAACAATAGGTCTGTGGGGAGTGGTTACACTTATACTGTAAATTAGGGATCGTATACTGTTACACCGCATGTTTGAGATAGACAGGTCGGGACTAAAATGTAAAATTGAGATGTAGAATCTTTGTAATAAACGTATTTTCTTTCTTTCTTTTTCTTTCTTTAAGAAATTGCATAGTTAGAGAAAATAAAAATAATGTAGTTTGTAGGTACTTATTATGTCGATATAAAACACGTACCTACCTAGAACATTTTTTATACATGATATACAATCCATCACAATAAATCTCGATTCAGAATATTTATACGATCGCAATAATTCGAAAGTCACGATTTGTCTGGGGAGACGACTGACGAATCTAAGTTCGGATAACGCGAGACGTGTGTGACACGAACATATTGCTCATTTCATATTCTCAGTATAAGTTCACAACTCCGTGTTATCAAAATGAACAACTAAACAGTTTTAATAGGCAACAAGAAATAGATTAAGGTGGGGTGACAAGAGCTGTTTCCAATTTGGACGCGGCGAACTTTTATGTCGGCAGCTTTACGTGAGCTGAAACGTGAGCAATAAGATTAAAAATAAATTATGTTCCGTGTAAGGGTACCCATAAACGACAAGAAAAAGATACGGCTTAAGTAAATGTCTGTAAAAATTACAAAAATATATATTTTTATCGCTTTTGCTACACCAAAATGTTAGAACTAAAGTTGAAATCACGTTGCTAGTGACCCCATTTTCATTGCTTTATCCCCAGTACCTGGCTTACTTTCCTTGTGGTTACCATGGAAAGCCGCGAAGTAGCGGCGGTCGTCAAGGCTTGACGAAAGTTATACTTGAGTATTGAAACCCGCATGAACAAAAGTAAGGCGTAGGTTGAATTGACTTGCTTCAAAGTTAAAAGCCTCGTATTGTTGTAGTACTTTATTAGCAAGATTGCTATCAGTTATATAGGTGTTCAATGTTATAGTCAAAAGGGCTTATAGGAATACTAGCAGCGCCCCGCGGTTTCACCCGCATAAGTGTCGATCCCGTTCGAAAGACACGTGACGCCATCTATCATCATAATAACGTTATTGCAGTTTTCCTCGGGAACAGCACTTTTTCGGCGGGATCAAAATAATGTACCCTATGTCCGTTTCTGTACACCTGATAACGTATACGCAAAATTTCAGGATGATCGGTTTAGTGGTTTAGGCGTGAAAAGGTAACTAACAAACAAACTTATTTTCGCATTTAATATATTTATATATGTATATATAATAATAATTATTATATATATATATATTATTTGGTGTTTACATTTAATTCGATCTAATAATAAAACTCTAAGCACTTAAATAAACCTTGACAGAATTTGTTTCAGTATATCTTAGAGGTAGGTAGCTTGATAAGAAACACCGACCTGATCAAACATACTAAGCAAAGATCGTTTATCATTTACAAGGTGGCGGTGTATCATCGTTATAGAGTTAGTAACTCATTACATTTATGTGGAGTCCTGATATATGTGACATAACTAGTGCATGTTGCTTTGGGTGGTGCCAACGCACGAAACGTAAATAACAAGATACATTCTGTAATTAATACTAGCGAGCTTAGCCGAGCAGCTGCAGGTAATAAACAGGCTTCATTATCTTACTTTTTGAGACCCAGATTCTTGTACCCTGGGCGATAAGCCCTGCTACCAATTTTACTGACTGCCTAATCTTTATATCAAGCAATGGTCTATTCTTAGCTTCTGCACATATGAGCAGTAGAATTTAGATAAGGCTTTCGATCTAGTGCCCACTATGTGTGATTTTGCGCCCACGCTTAACGGCTGATATATTTCTTAACCGTAGATCAATCGTAACAATTGGTCAAGATTAAGAGACTGTGAAGTACGTTCAGTCTGCAGTAACATTTTGGACTGAATCCGACTTTAGAGAATAGAGGATATTGTGCTCCTTTATTTCGCACATATTCTATGCTCGGAATCACTATGTCCGAGTTTACCTGGTTTCAATTATGCCCTGTCGGCTCTTTTAACTTGTGTTTTTATCATGAACACCTGTATACGTACATACGTGTGTATCGCTCCCCACGGAACATGCAGTAAAAGAATCAAGCGCCAACGGACACAAACAGTAATTCCATTCCAGAAGTTCAAAATATTTCATTTGCGCCATTTGAACTCTCATGCGAATATTAATCCAAAGTTATTCAGAGTTATTGAGTTAAATATTTACTTTTAAATGGAAAGAGGATCAGAGGGACGTTAAAAACTTTTTTCTCATAGCGAAAGTTTAAGTTAGAGCTGTGAACAACTGAGCGACTGCGGTTTCCTCGACCTGAATAGTTTAGTGAAATTCACCGAACACCACGCTGGCCGCGTGCCGAATGTTGCAGTTAAATAATTTGTGATAACCGCTTTCATTTATTCAACTTTCGCTCGAGATTTCCATGAGTAATTGTCTGTTTCAACTTTAAATATCGTGTTATTATCGTGACGATGTATTCGCGTAGATGAATGTTTTAATTGTGTTGAGACAGAGGTGGCGGGAAGACGTTTATTGTGCGAACTTTTTACAACTCGCAGCTGCTTCCCTTCGCAATTTGCCGGAGGCCGCAGTAAAAAAACGTTACACAGTTTACGACTGTTAATAGGCCCCTACTATGTTAGTTGATATTGCGATAGAAACATCGATAGGACATACTATCGCATTGAATTATTATCAGTCAGACAATCTATGAAACACGGGTGATTATATCCAATTTTCCCTTTCATTGCCGTCGTGTATTGTCTTTCATAATACAGGAACCGACATTCTGTCGTTGATTTATTAACTTCCTTATGTTCGCGAGGCATTCTCTGAATTTTTTGTTTACTTACAGGATGGAATTATGTGTACAAAAATGTAATAAGATAATATTCTAATATAAATGAGACGTCTTTTTAAATTGAGTCTGAGTGGCGGGGTCAGATTAATGTTACTATTAGATTTTCCCCGGGCTGAGCGCGGCAGGTATTTTTTCCAGGTTGGTGTGCGCCATATAAATGTGCACGCTAATCTATCACGCTGGCTGTCGGTCGACGGGTATTAATGGAGTGTGAATAAATTTGTAGACAACCTAGGCACCGCCGGCTCTCCCGACAGCTGTACCCATCTTATCTGATCGGATTACATTGTACACTTCGATTTTCTAAGACTTGTAAGTAATAGCTACAAAGCTTCCTCTTCGATGTTTGTTATTCAACCGTTTTATTTTTGTAAGGTAACTTGTGTACTGATTTTCTTTGTCCTTTTCAGTGGACAGCATTTTTGTTTTTGAGTTACATTTGTTTATCATGTCTTGGTTTGTTTTGTTTTATGGTATCTATTGACGTTTGTCTCAATTTGTAACAAAGCACAAATATTTACAAATCTCTGTGAAGCCAAATCATTGACAATTCCAGTGAGCAGTGACTTCAGAGCCGACAACATGATCATGGGTATCTGCGTGCGTTCTGTTACAATTATGAGGCTTTCAGCTTTCTCAGTGAAGACTGCAAAATTCATTACTTACGTAGAAAGCCTACGCTTTTATCTCGAAAGATGTGCTTTTGTAATCACATTACGCAAATGAGAGCTCGAGAATTCATGGCTGGTTCGGGATAGGGTCGTGATCCCAACAAATGTCTCCTACCCAGCTTGACAACTAAATCTCCATTGGTACATTTATCAGTAACAATCAAACTGCTCTGTTCCTGAATCAAACACAAGTAGTAGAAGAAATAAAAGTGATAATGTTATAAGACAAGAACATTTTTATTTATTTGCAAATAATAATTACGTTCGTAGTATTATATTATGTACATATTTGTATACGTTTTCCGCTTGCTTTGTGACCCAATGCGTAACGGTATTGCAAAAATATTTGGTTTTGACTAGCTTTTTGATGGGTTTCGATAGTATAATAAAAATAATTGAAAATAAAATCATACTGCAGCGTGTACACTAATACTCAGTAGATGGAAACTACCGGTTTAATAAAATACAAATCGAATCCCTTGTGAATACATGTATCGTGTGTTTCAGTTTTATGATGATGATAGGTTATCAGAAATAATTTACCACAATTCCACATGGCAATGGTCAATTTAGAGATAATAGCTTTGGCCCAGCCCGCTCAACTGGGCCGGCATTACGGTATTTCAAAAAACGTTAAACTGAGCTAAAAACTGAAATAAATTGCATTCTCATTACCATTTACCGAGTTTGGCAGAAGTCCTGCGCCCGCCAGGAGAGTAACTCCATTTCCTGCTACGTGCTACGGCTGCTACGACGTAGCTCGTAGCCGTAGCTATCGTAGTCGAGCGCCTACCGTTCTGAATAATTGTTCATTTTGTTTTTATCTTGTATAGTCGCATAGGTAACAGACACAATACACATGCGATAAAAAATAAAGGTAAAAATATTTTTCTCTTTGATCCCAATTAGTCAAGTGTTTATTTTTAATCGCCTGACATTATACACACTAACTTAAGATTTATAAGTGCTTTACGACAGTATTAATCACTAACGACCTGGAATGAAATGACATTTAAAAGGTAACTTTTTAGTGTTTCATTTAAATAACATATATCGTACGTAGAACATAACATCTAACACGTAGACACTCTGACTATAAGCAAAACAATATAAGTATTACGCTAGTCACTGGTTAAAAGATAATGTTTATGTACAAAATAGTTTCTTTGGTGGTCTAGAAATACGAGAATAATAGTGTAATAAGCTTAATTTCTGCCCGGAAGGCGTAAATTCCAACAGACAAAAGTGGGTCAACAAGCATTATTCGAAAACTGACAATACTTAAAGCGAGCGCGCATTGCAGATTTTAAATCGCCCAATTCAAACTTTTTCTAAACCCAGAGTCGCTTCAAAAATATTGCTGAACTCCTGTTTGTGGCATTTCTTTGGATGGTTTTTTTAATTTGTCAGTTAAGCAGAACTGGCAAGTTCTTATTCATCTTCATGGCTGATTAGTAAGTATCCATCCATATTCAGATAATCATGTAATCGAACTTTAGAATGTAATTAATTCAAAATAATCATGTTTATACAAAAATCAACCGACCAAACCAACCAACCCGCACTGGGCCCACGTGGTGGATTACTGCCCACTCCCTCTCACAGAGAGGAGGCCCGTGTCCCAGCAGTGGGAACATTATAGGCTGATTATGTTATGTTATGTTTATACAAAAATCTAAAACTCCTACCTACTAAGTTGTTAATAAAGAAAAGATGGAACATGACCTGAACATGGATGGATTAGAAACACTGTAAAGGCCGCCAAGACACTTATTGTGTTGATAATTGACGGCGTAGGAAGTAGAAAATAAACTTCGAACCTCCTCCTTTATGTTTACTTTATGATCAATTTCCGCACTCCCACACAAAACAAAATTATCGACACAACGATACCACCTATATTCAATTCGTGATGTGGGTCGCATGTGAAATGAAATATCAAACAAATTACCCCTATCAATGATAATAGACACGCTCAAGCTCGGAATAGAGTGCGCTCCTCAAAAGATATATCTCATCGAAATAAAAGATAAACGATCGAAAGAATTCGTGGTGTTATGTAATGGAAGGAGTAGTGACGAAGGCGTCGTCAGGCGAGGCGCGGGTAGCGGCCTGTACAAAAATGACGGTATCAATTAAAAGCAGGCAGCGCCACGGCCGCTGTCATCCATCACGTGGGCGCACGCCTGACGCGGACAAATGAAGTGCGATTTGATCCGACACCCGCTGATCCTACGTTCATTCACAACTTATGCAGTCACTAAGAAAAACAAAGAACCCCACCTCATTAGGACAGCTAAGTCTTATGTTTTATTCACTATGGACGGGGAAACGACTAACCCAACTAATTTAACTTTTAAAACGAGTGACAATTTGTTCAATTCAGAACATTTTTAATAATAGAGCATGTCGACTTGGAAGCAATTAGGTGGGACTTCAAGGTATTTAATGGTTTTGTAAGTGCTCGGATTGCCGTTGTTGCGCGTGTAATAGGTTTATTAATGTTGCGGATAACAAACCTTACGTAGGTATGTGTAAATGCTACCTACACATTATAAGAGTCATTATATTTGTTTTAACGCACATGTAATACAGTATCCTAATGCTCATTGCATTAGGATACTATATTACATGTTTAAATACACTGTTTACATGTTCATACAAACATCCAGGTTGGAAATCAATATCTGCAGATCAAACAAATATTTGTCTAGATCCAAGAGCCCACCTGACCTAAAACTAAGTACAAAAGGTAGCTCACCGACTGCGTCATTTACATCGTCAAATATGTACGGCTTAGTTCGGACAAGAGCTATTCCACTGAACTTCAAAAACATCAAGTGGCTTAGTTGGATCCTTATTTTTATATGACGTCCTACTTACTTACATGGAATAGTCGCATAAAACTTTATATTTTATGCTTTTGTAGTTATAAAATAGTTAATGTATTTCTGTCTGCTATTTCGGGTTTAGGATGATTGATATTACATGTTTTATGTATGATAAATGGAATTTATCTAGTCCATTTGTTTTCTTTCATTTCTTGAAAGTCCACTTAGAACAGCACTAAATATTGATATTACGTTGCGTCGAAAATGCTCATTGCCACCGCATCGATCCAAAGTTTTTGTTTTTCACTTTGTTTAGTGACAATTGTGAGGGCTTTAGAGCTTTCTGGGCTTTCAAAGCGTCGTTCAGTGCGCGGTTTGTAAGGATTGCGGGTATCGAAACGTCTATAGTCTTGATGTTTTCGACGGAGCAACTGGAATGAGTGAGAACGATAACGATTTTTGGAATAAACGTCAACGATGGCAATTTTCTTCCTCTTTTATTTATTTTATTTTTCGCGTTATAGCAACTGGGTTTGAAGCCAATATTTTGCTGTGAACCATTTTACAAAGTTGTTGTGTGTCAAAATTTCCCGTACCCGGCAAAAGTTGCCGTGAAAAATAGCAACAGAAACATCGCGTTCATTATCATCTCGCCTTAATATGATGAGAGTTGGCAGAGTTCCCGAACTACTACAGCGGATAATTCTGTTTTCGGCTACGTGCCGTGAATTATTAGTGGCTACTCCAGTACGCCGACCAATCTTAGCATTTTTTGTGTCCAGCATTTTCTGTGCATATTACAAATTAGTTGCATTTTTGCTTGACAGCACTGTCTCATTAGTTTCGAAGGCAAAAGAAGTAAAATTTTGTGACAAAAACTTTCAGAATATTCTAGTAGGTCAAGTTGGAACTTAGTCTTATCTACCTAAATGTGACAACTTTTAAACATCAGAAACTCCTACTATAAGTACCTAAGTATGATCGATTCGTCTAGACTACTTAATAATTTTATTCAAACACTTCACTAAAGACAATAGGTAGATATGTAGGAGCACATTTTGTTAGGGATCGTTGATCTCAAATCTGTGCATTGACTTCAGTTAGCTGGTAAAAATACATATCTTACCATTCCATCGAGAATCATTACAGCAGAACTTCGGTTTTAAAATTCTTTTTACCTTAATAAAGTACAAAGTTCATGATCTCCTTTAAATTCTGGATTTTATTTACGTACTTAGTACATACGGTATGTTTGGAAGATAATGAACACGAGTTCTGTTTAAAAGCCGAATATATTAAGGGTTTGTAGCTACCCTCTAAACTAATAGATTACTGAACAAATTCCCCCCGGTTTAATAGCGTTGTCCTAATTTATTTAATGTCAAAAGGATCGGGTGGCGCTAATTTAATTGTAAGAGAATTAGGGGCGTCTTAAAGAATGATGTGGCCGCGGCCTTATGGTGAGCGAGCAATAAATACATCATGCAAGGTACACGTCACCAACGCAACGTTTCCATCTAATATATTACAGAGCAGAGTGAAATACTTAGCTCACAACGATATTTATGTTCCTACGACTGAATTATAAATACGATATGATGTATGAGCTTTACTTTAGAGGTGATAATATTATGTTATACATATGTAAGTGTATTTGGAAGGGATAATAATTCAATGTGAAGTGGCATTCGAGAAGTTGTGAGTTAAATTCTCATGGTTACCATTACGGATAATAAAATAATTTTGATCGAAGGAAGTTAAATAATGTGCATCAAACTTGACTTGCTCACAGATATACATTAAGGGCGAATTCACAAAACTCACAAAACTCAAAACTTTTATACCTAGAATAAGGAGTACGTATTGCAATATCTAAAATTAAAAGAATTAACGTAAAATAACCTACGTTCAAAATCCCTAAAATCATGTTTTTAAATACCTAAGCAACTAACACCTACCTACGAATTACCTAAGTTTAAAATACTGATTGCACTAAATATCTAATGTTTAAAATATCAACAGTTATTACACCTAAGTTTGATACACCAACATTTGAAATAACAAATGGTTTGTTTGTACTTCGGGAGGTGACGTAGGATGCAAAAGCGAGCGAAGGGCACTCCGAGGTTATTATACTATAATAATTGTGTTTTTATTTGGATTTTAAACTTTACATAGGTACTTAGATCGGTATTTTTCATTTTGGTCAATTAACGGTGAGGTAAACCAATTTAAGAAATTTTGTACAAAGGAATTTCAAGTTTTAGCTTTATGAACTTCTGTGACATATCCATTTGACATTTTAAGCTTTCAGTATTTTGATTAGAAGTGAAACAAACATTTAGCTTTTAGGGATTTTTAACGTAGGTTAGGTATGTTACATTAGTTCCTTTAATTTTAGATATTGCAATACGTACCCAGAATAAGTCATAGCCAGAAAATTTTGAATTTTTGTCAGTTTTTCCATACTAGAACTGTCAGAAGTAAATTTTATTCCAAGTTTAAAAGATGACTTTGATAAAATCAGTCCTAAATCCATACTATTAACTAATATTATACATTCGAAAGTAACTCTGTATGTCTGTCTGTCTGTCTGTATGTTACATTTTCACGCCTAACCACTGAACGGATTTCGATTACATTTGGTAGAGAGATAAATTGCATCCCGGGAAAGGACATAGGATATTCCCACGGGATCGACACTTATGCGGGTGAAACCGCGGGGCGCTGCTAGTATTACATACGTTTTTCCCACAACGATAGGTATTAGACTCCAGCCTTTCGCAAAAAGGACTTATGATTTACTGCCAACAATTGTCATCCATTAGGACTAGCCACCTAATAATTTGGTTATTCAGTATCTGCAATATGGCCGGGAAATACTGAGCCGTACATTTCAAGGTCTATTCCGTCGGTATTGTTGCCGGAATATCGCTGCGGTATCCGTCCATTTCGAAGCATATCTACCCCACAATTGGTTAGGTATATACAGCCTCTTTAATGTACTTCTTTTCTGGACCTGAGTTCTGATGACGATCTGGGATATAGGTTAAATAAATATTGAACTTGTGTATTTCAATGCTGTACACAGCCAGTTTTATTTTAAATAAACATTATACAAACGGAATATCCGTAGTTCTGCGGTGGTTTCATTTTTCTCAGTAAAAACTACCGAATAAATTGAAATGTAATTTAGCTTCGAAATATATTTAACTGTGTAGGTCCAACCACAATTAGTTCGTTGCTAGGTTACGGATTAAATAAAACCAATTAATTAAGTTCCAAACTTCAGAAATTAGTAGTCTTACTATATTTAGTTTTATACAAAGTTTCCGTAGCATAAACATCCAAATATCCAAGGTTATCCTCAAACAACGTCAAAGGAATATTTCGTTCCACATCGAGTGTTGTGCGAATCTATTGGCCTTGGAGGTCTTTCGGCGATAATTTGTAGACATACAGATAGATGGCAATACTTTTAGTTGGATAAACAAGAATCGTGTTTTTAGTGTACAACGTTCCAGTCCAGTCATTAGATGGTAGGGTCGTTCTTACCCTTTTCAAAGTAGCGGTGGGTGCTTGTCGGTGGATGGGTGAATTATTTAGCAGCCGCGCGCCACCGGGTTCCGTGCATGACGTTTATCACGCGTCTTACCTACCAATTATTATCAGTAAGACATTGCTGGTTCGGTAATCAAACTGTTATTTGACGAATAGTTGTGTGAAATGTGTTGGGTGTAACATGTAATTAAAATTAATGCGTATGAATGAAAGAAGAGATGTAATAAGTTTTAAGTATACAGAGTGACTTGTAATTTGACTTATTCCTACCAGGATATTATAGTGTGACCCATTTGCAACAATTAAGCCCCCTATAAAGCCTAGGCTAAAATTCATAGGATTCAAGAAAACTAAATTTTTATAATTTTTAAAAATTTTCCAAGAATTCGTCGCTTAAAAAAATTGGCATAGTAAAATTTTGAGATCACTGGTGACAAAGTTCATGCACGTAGATGACGTAGAAAATGGTTAAATTATTTGATGGATTTCTCGAATCCTAGGAATTTTCTCTCAGGCTTTACGGGGTGCTTAAATGTTGCAAATGGGTCACACTATCTCGTACTGGAAGGAATTCGTCAAACTACAATCATCCTGTAGATATAGCCAAAACTCAAAGTTCATTGGATATACTCGTAAATGACTAGTTCCTGCCCGCAACTTCGTACGCGTATAATTTCTTGTTAGCACCCCACCCTCCCCGTCGCATCGCATCGCCTGCCAGCGCTAATACTTCGTTTTCACTTTGCGTTCTTTCTGACTTTTTGCTCGGCTCCTTAGGGTCCCAGCGTGTCTACAGCCTTCCTCAAGAATGGGGCTATCAAATGCAAAAATATTTTTTGAAATCCGACTGGTACTTCCAGAGATTGGCGCGTTTATACAAACAAACATACAAACTGTTCAGCTTTATTATTAGTATAGATATATGGCTCTTTATAAAAAGCTTTTTGTCCCACAACAATGATAAAAGCCAAATACGGTATATTATTAGACCTAACATTTTGGTAACAGTGTATAAGATAAATTGATCACCAAACGTACCCAAACCCAGCGCCTGGAACAAAACAAAACGAAAAAAAAAGAAAATATGAAAAGTTTGGACCAAAACCAGTCCCCAGAAATAATTAGGCCGTCACTTCTAATTTTGTTTTCCCTCATCGATGTATGGAATTCATTCGAATGACATTTATGTTCATATCTCTGAATTATAAATAAGCAATGGCCTATATTTTCTAATAACATAATAAATTACGCGTAAAGCCTTAAATAATGAATGAATTAATATTGATTTTGAGTCTGCACGCGTCGGTGAAGATTTTATTTTCTTTTCAATTTTAGTGTCTGGGCTATGATGGATTATATCATTCTTTTACATTTAGGTACGTTACGATTTATCTCCAGTCGTTAGTTTTGTTCAATAAAAGGAGAATGGACAACGAAGTATGGGTTTCTGCCCTGAAGCCCAATAGCCTTAAGATATAAACCAATAATAGAAAGAGCTTTTCGAGGATAAACTTTCCTACAAACTCTACTTTTGCGAATTATTAGTCAGTTCGGAGTTAATGTTTTCAATAATACTTTATTACTCATAATAAGATGTCTGTAGCTCCTCACTGACTAACCATAGACAGAAGTCACCATAGTAAGAGAAATTATCTTTGATGAGATCTTTCCATTAACCATTATCCATTATTATTATTTTTTTTTTTTTTATCTTAACACTATTGGGCTTCAAACTACCTTTTGGAATGGGCGACTAGAATCAATTCTATTTTGTTGTAATTTTTGACATTCAAAAGTACCTTTGATGTGCCTATTTGAAATAAATGATTTGACTTTGACTTTGACTTCAGGGCAGATTCGTCCAATCTTCTTTGATATATTTTTTAACCTAATTTATTATACAACATATTTTTATTAATACCTAATTATCTTACAATTTAACTCTAAAATATACATATTATATAGTATATACAAGTATATAAAAAAAAGAAGGGAAAAGAAAAAGAGAGGAGCTCATTGGGCATCAAAAAATTTTTTAACCTAAGTATTTACTCACCGTTGTCATACTTCTAAGTTTTTTTTATCACGATTTTTGTATAACAGTTATTCTTTACCCGACCGTTGGGTTTAGCCATGTTTGTCGAAGGACCAATGGCCGGTGGAGAAGAGTGGAGATCGCGTATCGGCAAGCGTAGTGTGGGACGTCCCCCAGCTAGAAGATATTTATTTCATAAGAAATCTCTTCCAGCATATCTGCGATAGGAGAATAAATAGAGAGATGTAGACAGCGTGTGAAAGAGTAAAGGAGACAAAAAAAAACAAAATCTTAAATAATTCACATAATAAAACTAAACAAATATTATGAGAATATACTTACATACATACAAATAAACATACATACTTCTAAAATAAATATCACTACCTTCTTCAATGCTTATCCATTATTCTGACCGATACCATCGCACAGAAAATCACACCATTATGATAATTTCGGTAAATTCTTGTAAGTAGACACAAAATGATTTGGACATTAAAATAACTGTGTGTCACTTTTTGACACCCACGCCGATACAAGTCGAAGTAATTATTGAGTGTGACATTTTATTTACAGAAGAGTCAATGAACAAGCTATATATGTCATGGTGGCTAGTGTCGTCAAACCATGTGTGTAAATAAGATTATATAATTACTGGTGCAAACTAAATTGTTATTCAACAATGGGACATGGGACTTAAACAGAACTAGCGAAATGTGGATGTACGGACGCCCAGCACATTAAGCTACTATAATCTGTCAAATTTCTTTAATAGATTATATTATCAACTTTATCGCTAAAACATAAGGTTCAAATTTGATTAGGTAAATTTTACAGTTTCGGGTAGCTTGATGTGCTGGCGTCTGTACAATAGGTACACCTCTGCTCAACCTTTTTTTTTCACAGTAATATTATAAAGGCGAAGGTTTGTGAGTGTGTTTGTATGTTTGTTACTTCTTCACGCACAAACTACTAAACGGATTTGAATAAAATTTGGCGCACAGATAGTTTATAACCAGGATTGACACTTAAGATACTTTTAATCCCGATATTCCCACGGGATCGATACTTATGCGGGTGAAACCACGGGGAAACAAACAGACAGTATTTTTATATATAATTTTATAAATACCGTATATACCTACCTAATTTCATATGCATTAAATAAAAAGTTGTTGTTTTAACATTACAAACAGCCACTTTGATTTTATTCATTTGAATAGATTTCAACAGAATTATAAAACAATATAAATAGTTGAAAACGTACGATGACAACCAGTTCTAATTATAATGTTCCGAGAACATTAGAACTGTTCCTAGTGCGCTGATTGGGGTACACGTAAATCATTATGATGCGGCAAACATACTCATATATGAAATAGGGTAACGAAAGATATTTGTTCACTAAAATTAGAGACAGGGCCCCGAGGCTTATTGGCACATCATCGTAGCGTAGTATAACTACGCTACGGCTACGAATGTGTGCTTTGCGCGCTACGCGGCTACGACCGCTACGCTCGTACTCGTACCACCGTAGCATGGAAATTCGTAGCGCAGAAACTCGTTGGACGTTCCCCGTGCCTTTTGTTTGTACTGGGCTAAGGGCTGATTTTTCCAACACCAGATAATTTTATCCGAGGAATAATTTTGAGTTTTTTACACTTCTTCAATACAAAATCTGTCAGACGTCAATTTTATTCCACGAATAAAAAAAAATCTGTCGATTGAAAAATCAGCCCTTAATATTTTTTTCGCATGTTTGTTTTTGTTAAATGTACGAAGTAAACAGCGTGTAAAGAACAAGTGTCATACTTTTACGTTTTTTCTCAAAGATTGTTGAAGAATTTGCCAATAATCGATAATACAGGAATGCTAATACTGCAGCTGTTAGTTTTCTCGTGGACGAACTGTTTGTCAAAGAGAACTGTGGAAAACGTTTACTAAGGAATTAATGAATACTGAATAAATAGACGAGCGAACTGTTACTATTCATCTGCATACAATAGTTAAATCTAATACATATTGCACGACAGATTATACAGAGCTTCTGGGATCAAATACCTGAGAAAGCATATTATGTATATCATATCATTGTTGTACAAAGCTTCACAAATGATATTATTACTATAGATATGTTAAGCTTTGTTGTAAATAACAATTATTGTAATACGGCTCATGCATACAAGGTGGCAGGGACATCGAAGCGCATACTGTAGCCTTCACTGTAGGATTCACTACATGATTCACTACATGATTCTGGACTTCCCTGCGTTGAAATTTTTCGTCGGAATCTTTCCGAGAATCATGTGCTGAATTCATGGATACAGTTTGCGCGTCGACGTTCCTGCCACCCTGTATTTATTGATTATTTTTTTGTAGGTATATACTTGAATTAATGGACTTACTTAAATTCTGATATTTTATCATCCCACTTCCTTTTTTGCCGATGAATCCTTGTTAAGTACTCGATACCTACATTACGTACCCAACTTTACATAACATGTTCTCTTATGTAGTTGTTAAAAATAAACTATTAGGAGGTTACTCAGGTTTCCGTTTCCAGGTATAAGAATTTAGAATATTATGTATCATAAGGTGTTCTTTGAAATCACCATCCTGTAAATAACAACATCTGAATAAAGGATTAATTTATTTACTACCACACAGATACAATAATCTCGTGGAGAGGACTTACTAACAGTGTTTGATTGACAAATTGGTGATCGTACTACAGCACACAGGTTTACGTCACAAGCTAACCTCAAAGTGTAATCTTATCTTTTACGACACCCACGAAAATTAATGAGATGGCCTTACTCGCAGTGAGAACACGAGAGATAAACCTTGTTTTGATTCGGTTTTATGATATAGGTAAACTTCGTCTAAATAACGAGCTCATGAAAGATTAGATATTTCACCATCTATCTCACTATGGACACAACTAATCGTAACGTAATCGCATCCCGCTCGGGGCATTAAAATTCAATCTAAGTAGCTCGTCATAATCAAGCTAAAATTAATTTCAACTTTGAAATTAAAAATAGTATCCTCTAGAGCCTCAACTTTTTGCTAAGCTCAAGATTACCAGACCGCGAAAAGGCAACGGACTAGCTAACATGCGGAGCTTTTATCTTCAAAGGTGTGCCGTTACAATGGCGGTATTACGCAAACGAGAGCTCAAGAATTTACTGTAGACGGTGCACGTAGCTCCGACGATATAACGAGATGTGAAAACACACTGATATTTTGTAAGTAAAACCTGCTCCCTGCAAATTGTTTTGACTATCCTCTTGAATTAATTTTGTTGATGTTTAAAACTAATGTTGTGGAGCAAAATTATGACAAAGAACAGTTTTTTTTTTAATTTTCATTGGTACATAAATATACAAAGGTATTTACGCAGAGGCTTTATAAATATCTACGGTAGAATTTCAATTCCATAAATAAAACCAAACTCTGGATTTTTTTTCGCCAGTATTTTCGAAATGTGATATTTTATGCCTGGCTTTGTTACCGAGTGGCAATTTTATGCATGGGATATATCACAAAGGAGACATCGTATTATCCGATTTATGCCTACAGGATCTGTATAGTTAATAATAAGTCAGGATAAGGTCAAGTGTATTCGCTGCGATATATTGGTATTCCAAACACATACTGAGATTACGGTAGGTAATCCACACGGGACCTTTACAACTTGTATCAGAAATGAAACCAGATCACATTTGTTAGAAAACCAATTATTTTTCTAATACTGGTTATTTTATTTCCAAACTTCTGAAATATTAAAAAATAATTCCCGACCGCTTTCAAGTTCAAGTTATCAAATTTCAATTTAATTCGTTACTGAATTTCGAATGCCACGGTCAATTCCGACTCAGATATTTCGGACAGACTTTCGTATTTGCAAGTTTGAATTACCGAAACGCTAATTGTGGTTATTCCATGAAACCTGACATCAATTTTGCAAATAACAATTTGAGTAATTTGGTATCGAACAAGCAGGTATTTACTGCGACTGGCGGCGGTTCGAATCACGCCGTATCTTTCGGGCACTTGGAAATTTTGAACGTTCGAGACTAATTGACTCGGTTCTCAACCGATCGATGTTAGGAAGCCCATTAGGCAATTACATATGACCGACTGGCCTTATACATTATTTAGCTATTTTGCTGTCTAGTGTATGACGTCTCATGTTACTTTAATATTAGAATGGGTAAAGTTGGGTTACTTTGATGAACCATGATTACTGACTACTAAGTAAATTTTAAGTATTAGTTCAATACGTAGTGAATACAGTGTGATATTATTATTATGAGCACTATCCCTTTTGCTCAATGTAAAACGTTTGCCGTTGTCGTACTCCGAAATCATTTTATCTTCATCGCGCGAATGCATGCGAAAGTTACACCAACTACCAATAACCCAACAGCAACCACCAATCAGCCAACCAACCAGTTTTGGTCAACTCACTTGGCATCGATTATTACTTATACTTACTGGTTTCAACGATGTTTGAACAATTAATTTAAATAAAGGTCAGTTAGCCTGTCTTATCCTGCGACTAAACAGGAAGAAACAGAAAGGTACGTTACGGAGGCTATATGTATAAAATACGGATACAGTTATATGTAGGTAAGTATAGTAAAAGGTTTCTGAAACTGTTTGGGAGAGGCAGTTGTGCGTCAGAGGTTTGTAGGGAAGTCGTCGCGTCCCCGCAATAATTTAGCTGTTGCGGGCACAATGACGCCCGTGCCACATTCTACGTTCGTGTTCACTTGACAGTTGCGTACCGCCGCAAGATAGAATATCTGAACATTTCGCTGCGACGGATTTTTAAGGTGTACGTATAAAGCTATGATACGTTATAACTCTTGATTTCATGTTCTGTTAGAGATCTTATTTCGAGAGTGGGCATCAAATCTATACATATTCTTAATATAAAACACAAACTACCACCACCAGTACCTATCCCCATCAAATTAATTTGGTCATACCTATTTGAACCGAAGAATGCCGAAGAAAAAATGTATCCTCGAGATTATAATTCTCTCTTAATATTGTAAATCATGATTCTTGTTTAGAATATAATACAATCCTTTAATTACTTCGGCCGATAGAACCTTTTTCTCAAAAATTTCATTATCTTTTCCCCGGTAGGGATCTGGACAAGAAATTATCTATGTTTTTAATGTAAGCTTCTGTAGATAAAATATGACAGTATTTTATCTAGTATAAGTATCTAGACGTGTTTATTTTTTGTATTAAAATAAATGATGATGTATTCATGTTTACATTGAGATTATGTCTTAACACGTTCCCTGTCCCATTAATCACATATGATTAATGGCCATTGTTTAACTATTGTTCTCTTTCGTGGACTGGGACACTGATAATAAAACTTTTCACCACGTAAGAAATCTAAAAATCTGTACCTATTGACTGTTTATTTTTCTAAAATTCCATCACTGGCATAGAAGTAAACAAACAGCGAGTTAGCTGGAAGCCAGGTGTGTCATACACAATGTGATTGCTAGTACTAACAGTTATAACTTGTAACAAGTCACCGCCAGCAGGCGGCGGGTCCACAGAAGAACAACTTGATACACGGCTCGAGCTGCCTCCTGTCTCGTATTCAGCTTGTTTTGCGGCCACCACCGCCCCGTCGTCTCTGCAACTCTCGCAAACTCTAAATAACAAAGTGGGGTGAACCATCCTTCGCTGAAAACAAATAGCCGACCTTTTGCCTTCTTTATGAGACCCTTGTTAACTTGTCCTTAATAAATTATTTATTTTGCGCCGCGCGACGGTGTTACTGCTACATTTTTGTTAATTTTATTTATTATTTTCGAATAAGTTTTTACGGGGCGGCCGATTAATGGCCGGAATTTATTATACTTGCTAACTTTTAGGGAATGAGCGGAAAGATCTTATAGCAATTTACTTTTTATGTCCAGCTATTATATTTGTTATGAAATCCTTTGTGTAACGGAAGAAATGACATCATCGCTGAGATATTTTAATATGTAACATTTTTATGAGATATGAACGTCTACGATCATGATGGTTCGAATATTTGTATCAAAAAATGTTTGTGTGGATACGTATAAAGAAACAAAAGAATAATGCAGTTTATTTTTCTCCGCAAGTTGTTAAGTCAAGTACGGAAATGACCTACTTAATGGTGCTCAATGTTGTAGCTTTCAGTCACTACTTAGAGACGACTCTACCCTATAAATCCAATGCATTATTGCTACGTTTGTTCTAGAAAACCTACTTGGTGTTTCTGTCACTGTGGGAAACTCTGCGGAAAGGTTTTCTGCTTTCTGATTGAACAGGGTAACCAGCTAATCAAAATACGTTGTACCCTTGGCCGCGAGCGAGACCAGTGGCCTTTTTTTTTTTTTTTTTTTTTTTTTTTTTTTTTTTTTTTTTTTTTTTTTTGCGGATGGGAAATCATCAAATGACCCCTCCCGCTCTGGGTGGAGCGGAAGGGAGTGTCAGACTCTTACTGACTAAAACCCACCCGTGTTCCTTCCTTAGCCCTTCATGTTCCGGGCCAGCGGTAACCCTTTCGGACAATCCCGCTGACCCGGCAGGCTTCGGCCCTATGGGGCCCCTCCTCGATGCTGACATCTCTTTGAGGCGCGCGTGGAACACGTACGCGCCGTCCGGCACGGGCCTGGTCCTGATCGGACGGTGAGCTACCCATTACTCTCCGCCCGCAGGCCCGCGCCTACGGTGGCCGGGAGTCGTCGCGCGGCTCCCGACGCCCGGAGCGTCTCCCGCGGCGGCTGGGACGGGAGGCTCTCTCCCTGAGCCGTCCCGCCACCTCCTTCGCTAGCATGACTGCTTCGCAGAAGGAGGTGACTGCCTCCCACTCCCTCTCGCCCCGGACCATGGCTTGCACCAGGGCCGGGCGCGAGAGGTCGCCGCCGCTGCCGATCGCCTCTACGAGGACACGGCGGTGCTCCGCCCAAGCGGGGCAGACCTCCACCGTGTGCTCCACCGTGTCCTCTGGGCGATCCTGGCAATGGTGACACCCGGGCGTTTCCTCCCGCCTGATGATGTGCAGGAACCTCCCGAAACTTCCGTGTCCGGTGAGGACCTGCGTCAGGCGGTAGGTGAGGGCGCCGTGGCGCCTCCCTAGCCACTCCTCAAAGAGGGGTCTTATCGCCGCTATCGCGGCGTGCCCTGCGCTGGGTTGCGACAGTCGTTCCTTCCATGTCGCCATGAGATCGCGCCGGAGCTCAGTCCGCTCCGCAGCGATTTGCCGCGGAAGCGGAACTTCCCCCCGGCTCAGTGCCTCCGCGCGCCACTCATAGACGCGCGCGAGGACTATCGCCTCCAGATCCCATGGCGGCAGTCCGGCAATGAGGCTTGCCGCCTCGCCAGAGATCGTGCGGTAGCCCCGGATAAGCCTTATGGCTACCACCTTCTGGGGCGCGTTCAGGTAGTGGGCGGCTCGCCGCCGCAGTGAACGCGCCCACACCGGGGCCCCGTATAGGGCCATGGACCGCACGACCCCCGCGTAAAGCCTCCGGCAGGAGGCGTTTGACCCCCTCAGGTTGGGCAAGAGCCGCTTGAAGGCGGCCCCGGCCCGTTCCAGTTTGGGGGCCAAACGTCGGAAATGCTCGACGAAGTTCCACCGGCTGTCGAGGACGAGACCCAGGTACCTCATCGTTGTCTCGACGCCGATGTGAACCCCTCCTACCGTTAGTTGGGATCCCGATGGTGGCGCGTTCCGGGGCCCATGAAACGACATGGCCTCGGACTTGTGCAATGCCACCTCGAGACCCAACTGCCGGATCCTCTCCACGACTATCGCAACCCCGCGTGTCATCGCGTCGGCCGCCGCCTGATGCGACCTCCCCTGCGCCAGGACCAGCGTGTCGTCAGCGTAGCAGACCAGTGGCCTTAGTGTGAGTTTTTTCGACTCACGTAAACTCACGTTCGATTGCGAGCGCGTTAGAATTTTGTATGGGAAATTAGGTTTCTCCTAGTGAGCACCAGGTGGCGCTATAACTTTTTCCCTACAAATTTCTAACGCGCTCGCAATCGAACGTGAGTGAAAAAAGTCACACTAAGGCCACTGAGCGTAGGTACAACCTACCAAGCTATGACGAACCTAGAAAGGCTTGTCACAAATGAAGACAAAAATAATCTCCTTACTTTGTGAAACCGGCAATATAAGATTGACAACACGGATATCGATTGACAGGCATGCATTATTTCCCCATATTTAAATAAAAAAATACCGGGCAAGAGCGAGTCGAACTCGCGCAACGAGGGTTCCGTAACATCATATGTTTTTAAATTTTCATCGGCGAGGCCTATATTCGTCAGAGAATTTTAACAGCACGCTGCGGTGTAAAATATTACAGTTTTAGGTCAGCGTCATCTCTTGACCGATAGGGGAACTAATGTAGATAACTTTTGTTGACGATTTCTGAAAAAGTGTGCTATATATAGACTTTGTTTTATTTTTCATGTAATCTTTACATAAACTTGTATCACATAGAATAATTTCAGATTTTTCTCTATGCAAACTTCGGAGATAAGGGGGAACGGTATTTTTTTTTTACATTTTTCATCAAAAGTCGAAAACTAAACGGTCTAAAAAAAAAAGAAAAAGTGTTTGAGAATGTGCAAACTGCGCTCATTCATATTATACTCCACATGCCCTAGTAGCCCCACTTCGAATTTTTCAGACCCCCTTTCAGTCCCAATTGCAAAAAAAAAAAAATATTCCTTTTTTATTTACTAAATAGTTGGGCAAACGTCATCTGAAACTATTCTAAATTTCAAGTTGATAGCATTAGTAGTTCTTGAGATATCCAGCTGTGACAGACGGACAGACAGGCAGACAGACAGACAGACTAAGTCGCACCGTAAGGGTTCCTTTTTACCATTTTGGTACGGAACCCAAACAAAGTGTCATTTAAAAAAAAGAACCGAATTAACAATTTAATTAAATTCATTACTTGCGTCATTGTGTTCGCAAAAGAGTGATTGCGTCATTTTGCGACACTGGATCTGTGCAAAATTGTAACATAATGGCCTCTACGGGAATCTACAAATTAAATAGGAAGTTAAACTGCCGGCTCTTATGAAACAAAGGAAAACATGAGCATCGATTGATGATGATTAACAAGCATTTTTATAAAACAATGTAGGTTTTTAAAAATAGGCCCAGAATTGTTACCCTTTTTCATCGAATTTAAACGTCCCTAAGTCGAGGTTTTATTACCATAGTGACGTTAATATATAGATGGAAAACAATGTGTCGTGGGGCGGTATGTACTCGTATTATAAAAGAAGGTAAATAACGGCGTCGCCTGGTATATTTGCCGGAAAGATTTTCCGTTTCAGTCACACGAAGAAAATGTGTTTGATTTATCAGCACTTGAGGCCGGACCTTCCGTTCGCTATAAATTTTATTGTGTTATGATTTAGGGACGCGTATGCGATTTTATGGTAAACACTTTGCTCTTTGTGTTTGTTATGTGATTTATGTCGTGCTCGGCTTAGGCCCGATGTGAGATGCTGTCGAAGCTAGCCGATCTGAATAACAAAACTCTGAATTATGGCTATAGCTTTCCACCATTCATAACGTTTATTATAAATGATCTAACGACATGGCTGTAATGCTTTAACACGTTAGTATATGTGGCATTATTGACGGGTGTAATCGTATCGTATATTGCTCAGTGCCGTAAAAGTACAGTATTCATTTTACGTTTATTTCAAACACGTTTGAAATGGGTTTTACCGAACACATTTTATACCATTTTTAGTTTACTAGCAGGTGCGTCATTTATCTAAAATGGCTTATTTTAATATTTGATATAACGAGCAATTTATAATTTAAAATTAGACCTGCTGAAGTTTATAACGGATTATTTTGAAGTGGTCATTACAGAACAAAATTGCGCGCTTTATTATTCTCAAGGGTCTGATAACGTTAGAGATGGTAATCGATATATATAACTCACAACTGGAATACTAATTAATGTTGAAGTGCCCACGTTTCAATTCATTATTTATAAAAGTACCTACAGCAGGTAAGTACCAACGTTTGAATGTTATTGATAAGCTCGAACGATATATACAGTCAATTGGATTTTCTGGTTCTTCAATATATTTATACAGTACCCACATAGTTTTATTGAAGGCATAAGAATTTTTAGAGCATATTAAATTCATAACTTTGCACTGTAAATCTAAATTAGGTACTACAATAAAAATATATACGGGTAATATAAACCTCCAAAGTACTGCAGTTGCTGTAAAACGTCGTAGTTACAGTCCGGCCGTCAAGAGAATGGGTTCCTGACACCTGTCAGTGCTACATTTCTTGTAGCTAATAAAGATCAAATTCGCAAAACAATGTATTCGTTTGTATAAAACTGACAGGTGTCAAGATCGCATTTTCTCGTCGGCCGCACTGTCATATCAGGTGTCCTAGAAGTCGACGTCAACCCGGAATCGGGTAATAGGCCAAGTCATAATAGTTATCAGCAAAACATTAAAAAAATCTAAGTTGTGTATTTTAGAAACTATTGGCGTTTAAAAAAAAATCGAGAAAATCTGCACCCTGTGACAGTCATTTCACTTCTTTGCTTTGCTTTGCGTTGCTACAAATCTTAAATAAAAAAAAAAATGTTATGGTATCCTGAATAATGTTTCTGTAAACTCTTGCCTAAAATGTAAAGTCAACTGCTTTAGCTTGTAAGAAAATATCACTTTTTGCCTAACCAAATATTGAAAATTTGTACTGAAAAAAAAAGTACTATGCGAGTTTGGCAAGTAGTTTGAGTTTTTTTTAATTTTTGTTTTAAATATTTTCCTGATTACTATTATGACTTGGCCTATTACCCGATTCCGGCTTGACGTCGACTTCTGGGACACCCTGTATAGTCATTCCGAATTGCTGGGATGTTTTCTCGTGTACCTACCTACCTACCTACTTATCTCATTCCCTAGTAATCGATTAGTAATATCCAGAACCAATATCTAATAGAGATCGTTTTCCAACTAAACTCAAACTTTAGTATATTTCCGCATTGGATCTACAAGCTATTAAAGTAGAGGAGTATAAGAATTAAGCTGGCGGGCAGAATTAATGGCGTAGTAGCTTGTTAATCCGATAGCTGTAATGCGCTTACTCTCAGATACTATTAACTTTAAACCATTACATGTTTTACGGACCACAATTACGACACATTTTTACCCTGGCGGAGTAAAGTCAACACTATAACGTTTAAACAACTTTACAATAATGTGTGGGGTTCAAAGACATAAAAGGACATAGGCGTATAAAGTCTGACATAAAGAAGTCTATGTTTAAAAAGGTTCGTAATATAAATCTCTCTTTGTATATAAATGCAGTCAGTGTACAAACGATGCTACAGCGAGTAGATAAGACGCAGTGAACTCATTACAGCGTACAACTTTAAGGCGCGGTACGCACTGCGCGACTGCGCTGCAACTACAAGATTTACCGGGAGACTGCGAGCGGGGTTGTGCATTCGTCCTCCGTGGCTGTTAGCCGCATAATGTGTCCCGGGCCTTAGTCGTTCGACGCCTGGGGGCATCGAGTGTCTTAGAACGCTGTTATTTTCGTTAGTAGCAGTTAGTAATTACCTGCTTGCCTGTTTGCTGCTGACAGATCCAATTACATTAAAGGGATCGAACCCCATTCCATTAGGCGGCACACTTTGTTACTTCAACAAACGTATTGTTTTCAGCCCACGATTGTATTACGATTACCCACGTGTATTAACCGTATTATACTTATAATAACATAAAAATTATTTTCCTTTGACTAAAGGGTTTTGTGTTTGAAGTAAGATCTGAACGTGAGTTAGTTAGGAGGTGTGGTTGTGTGTGATATTGAAAGAGTTGTTTGTGATGCTTGTGGAAGTATTCATTTATTTTAGTATGTTTAACATTTTGTAAGGTTTTGTTTTGGCACGGAGAGGTTTTAATTTATAAATGTTGCTTAAAGTTGCGTGACATTTAAATCTCCCTTAACTTTATGCATCGCTTAATAAACCGTTTAATGTTGAAGAATATGTTTTCTTAATTACAAAGCTATATTGTTTTTCACATTAGTTAAGTTATTGTTCAGCTAAAATACTAAAGTAGGTTTTGTAAACTACAGAACCCTTTACTTATAAACGTTGTTTCAAACTAAGAGACGTTTAAACGTCAAAAATAAATAGTTAAACTTTAAGCAATGTTTATAAATAAACCCCAGAGTGATGTATCCAACAGTTACTGTGGAGGATGTTACAGAGAAGTCTCTGTGAAGTTTTGATATCAGCACAGAAATTATAATACCTAATTAGGTATAATTTAATTATAATCACATAGTTCTTGTTACACGTTACACATAGGCTTGTTCAAGTTTACCAAGGCATCCACGATACGAGTCCTAGCTACCCAGGTAGTGAATGAATGCGAGGCTGAGATAGGTACCCGTATCTAATTAAAGTTTGTTGGTTTTCGTAGCACATAAACTGTAATCATTATTGCAAGTCTTTCTTAGTAAATAATTTAAACATTCAAGACGATTAAGCAAATAGAGAACACTCATGCTAATGGAAATAAAGTACTATAGGTACTCTACTTTATTTCCACAAAGGATAAGATAGCAATTTAATGTTTCAGTAGATTGCTCAACGAACATTGAGAAATCTAATTTTAAACGTATACATTTATAAAAAGGTTGATATGATTACACAAAGGAAATCCGCGTTTAATCTCACCTCCTTACAGGGTAATGATGCGAACCTCCGTCCTAAACTAACAAGGCTGAATACAGTGAATATGAAATCTCTTTTCTCGTGAAAGGCTCCAAGTATTTAGAAGTCGGTAATATGCTCCATCGATCACTAGTTTCGTACATCTTTAGGGTTGTTCATCTTCGGTAGCTAGTTACATTGATCGAGTTCTTTTCATAAGAGGCAAAAACTGATCAGTTTAATCAAGCCGGCAGCTGGGGGTCAATCAAGACGGCTCGTTACCTAAACGACCAGTGATTTTCTTTCGCTGACCGAGCGCTCAGCGCTATTTCAAACTAGACTTTGATCAAACTCATTCATTGATTAGCAACTTTTATACAGCCGTTTTGTATTTCTATTTAATTGTTTTGCTTTTTCAGATTCCATTGTTGTTTATTTAATAAAATGTTTCATTCAATAAGCTTGTGAAGCCTTTGACTCCTTTGAGACAGTTTTCTTTGAAACATATTATTTCTTGGTAAACAGATTTAAAGCCAGCATAAAAAGTGCCATATATGTTGTTGGTTAATTCTCCAAGTTATGATTCATATCTGTGTCAAGTTTCAGCAAAGTTGGATGAGCTATTTCGTCGTAATTGCGTAACATACCTACATGCTTCTCAACACATTTGCTTTCGTTTCTAGAATATCATTATGATGTATTTCAGTGATGATATTCATCTAAGTAATTAGGATATTTGCTTAAACTACTTAAACCACTACTACTACATACTACTCGTCCTACTAAGTATACGGTGTGACGATTAGGTTATCACATTAATTGAAACCACGTAATCTACATTACGTATTTTAAACATACACAATTAAAATAATTAATTACAATTAACATTCTAGCCGTGGGACCTTTTTTCGTTTGAATATTTAACAACATTACTTAATTTGTGATTATTTTGTAACAATACCATAAAGTGCAATCGCTCTGCGCATGTCTAGTACCTTATTATCAAGGGTGGTTTATGTCGTTCCAATTTTTTAGCTACCTATTTATTTTGTTTGAAAAATTCAGTTTTAAATTTTTAGGATTTTTTTTTATTTTATTATTTTAACAGACTGGTTACATCTTGTAATAACCGCTGTACCTACTATTTAATGTGATAACATAATCGTCAGTCTGTATACTTTTGCGCTTTTTTATGTATGTTATTATATAAAAAAGCGGTCAAGTGCGAGTCGGACACGCACGCGAAGGGTTCCGTAGATATCGCAAGGCAAACAAGCCCGAAAAAACACGTTTCTTGTATGGAGACCCTTAATTTTTTTTAAACATTATTATTTGTTGTTATAGCGGCAATGGAAATTCATAGGTATTCTGTAAAACTATTACACTTCATGAGATACAGCCCGCTGACAGACGGACTGACAGCGGAGGCTTAGTAATAGGGTCCCATTGGCACCCTTTGGGTACGGAATCCAAAAAATCACTAAGATTGTGCTGGACTGGTCGGCTTATTACTAACCTCGCTGACTGGCAACTCTTTTCACTACGGCGTGTGAGCTATTTCTTGAAAGAAAACTACTAAGATCTATAAAAAGAAGACCTTCACCACTTATAGATATATTGTCCGTGTGTTTGCTGAGTGTAAGGGGAGTAGGTTACACTTGGAGCCACCGCGAGTGCTTAAGTAGTGCGTGGCTATCGGCAGTAAGTTTCGTGTTCGTGTGCTCACCCACTGAATGCAAAAGGTTACGTTAAAAGGTTAAAGTTTTGATAGCAAACACTTGCAATGTCATCGCTTTTTTATTCTATTTGTACTTTGGACCCCTTTGACATTCACTTACGTGTAATTTTCTTTATAAATATTGTTAACATCTAGATGCAAAAAATAATCAAACTTTCCAGTAATCATTTATTTAAATGCACATTAATTAATTAATTAATGAAAGATAGGGAACTGGAACTGTAATAAGGGACTCCA
This sequence comes from Oligia latruncula, assembly GCA_948474745.1. Classification (NCBI taxonomy): domain Eukaryota; kingdom Metazoa; phylum Arthropoda; class Insecta; order Lepidoptera; family Noctuidae; genus Oligia; species Oligia latruncula. The sequence goes on from OX419688.1 coordinate 11,366,708, forward strand.
GCTCTCTCTTGTATGCAAAGAGGATATTACCATTAGTGGAAAGACTTCCAGGGCGTCTGCTTCGTTAACTAAACTATGAGTTTTCTAACATCTAATTTTAGATGACCACGAATTATTGACCATTATATCAACGTCCTAGCTTTTGTGACAGCAGGGTCTCAAGTAACCGGCTTATTTGAACCCGGCGACACGAACCAATGTTGTAATTCTACGACGATTGTGTAAGTTCAAACGTAGCCATTATTTTCAGTTAGTTCATATTATACTCGACTCTCATGAATTATTCCGCGGAAACGCTATTGTGTCGTACATACCAAAGTCATACTCTAATAATTGATAACTTAATACCGTTGGACGTACATTTTATTCATACAGTATGTATAGTACACTATATTCTATCATGGAACACGAGTGAAGTATGTAATTTTGGCACTCCTTTTCCTAGAATAACTTGCATTTTGTCCGCTTGCCCATGAAGGAACGTGAAAGTGATAACTCCAAAAAGGAATGCCAGGAATTTGTCCTCTAGCGAGATAAAGTCTGAAATCTATATAATTATATAAAATGGTAAACTGACTGATTGTTGATATATCAACGCACAGTCTAAACCGCTGCTCCTAGAGACATGAAATTTGGAGGGTGTGTTCTTTGTGAAGAGTAGGTATCCACTAAGAAAGGGTTTTTCGAAATTCCACCCCTAAGAGGGTGAAATTTCACGCGGACGAAGTCGCGGGCAAAAGCTAGTAATAACTAATACTTATTTCATAATATTATTATGGTACCTAATACCGACAATTTTGGCCCGAGCGCACTGAACAAAGTTAAAATGCAAGGTGAAAATGTAGTGGCGGGTTGCACAGGACCAATGGTATCATTAAACATGTCGAGCGGCGACGTTAGTTAGTAGATAGGTCCTATGTAACAGTAAATAAGATGCAGTATTGCAGTGCGACACCGCCGCCCGTGATTACCCAGTATCGCACAGAAGTACGGACTATAATGATAGCAATAATTTGACCGTAATCGGCCGCATGCCGCTTTGTAGTCGCCTTGGGAACCAAGTCCGATTTTAAGCTGGCTCTATTTTGCGCATCAGTGGACAACTATCTGAATCAACGAGGATAATTGCCGCTGTTACGTCGTTAGCTTAATAGAGAGCCTGCAATAAACTTTCCGGTCCTGCGAGTATTTTTTCCACATCGAACTTTAAAATCCGCTGAACGAGTCATAAACGCTTACGTAATGCAGGAAGCCCCCACAAGGAAATATTCATAGCCAAGTTGCGCTTAATTCCGTTTAGTTCCGCGATAAACTTGTAACGGTAATTAAAATAATTTGGCGAGACAAGCAAGCGAACTTAGTAGTGACGCGAATGATTTAGTGACCTTGTTTAATGGGTTAACTTCGTCAAACTTAGGCCCGACGCGCACTGGGACTCCCCGTTAGTCCGCCACCGGTGTTTTGATATAACTTATTTACATTAGGTTTACATTACGTGTTACATCGCATCGGTACACACTACATGCAGAGCTGACTTAGATTCTCATAAATTTAATTATGGAGATGGGCGTTGAGATAAGATATATTTCCGGAAATAATGCAATCTACCATATTACCGGAGTGACAACCTGACTTTTCCTTATAGTTAACCTTTATCATAAATCGCCGTGCCCGTCACGTTTTCATGCAAACGTTTTACAGCAGATTTCGTTCACAGAGATACTTACATTTATCTGACGGGACGCGTTAGAAAAGATTTCTTATATAAAACCCATTGACCCACTGCGGATGTAACTCAGGGCGGTGAGCACGGGACACGCGGACAATAATGGCCGCCATAATTTGCCTGTAATGGGCCTTACACTATCGCACTGTCAGCCCTACCAAAAATAAGCTTCTTTCTCCTAAATCTTTTGTGAGACAGAGAGATGAAGCTCTAGCACACATTTAGCGCGACCTAATGTACGTGTGAACCTGTGAATGCATACATGAGATTTATTTTATTCCTTCTTATTTAAGCGGGAAGTAGCGAAAACGAGGGTTTTATTGTCGAACAAGAATTGTAAGCGGTGAAGGCCAACGCGTTACTGAAAATCGTCTAATGTTAGTATTGATTACTTACTGTATCAAAATCTGAACACAAATAACTATATGATGTAGTATTTCCCAGACAATGTCTTGTCCCACTCGATCTCACAATGCTACATTGATGTCACTGAGCACTTTGTATGAAAATAAGAGATCATGCGTATACCGTATGCGGAGGGTTTAAAAATGTTACGTAAGATTTTATTATGAAGGAAATTTCTTTTGTGAAAGTGTTTTCTTTTCTTTTATTCTGTAGGATTTTCTTTTTCTGTTAAAAAGTTTCGCAGTTGCATAACACTAATACGAGTATCTGCTCGTAAAAAAATAACATAACCATTAAGCTTCAAAACGTGCTGTTATCTTTAAAAGACTCAAAAATCCGTATTTTTCAACACCCTCGCGTAGGTACCTATTGAAAGAAGTTTTCGATATGTCAATTACGTTCGAACTAGATTTACGAATGTAGAGTTATTTGTATTCGCAAGTAGGATCGTCGCCGAGACTTTGACGGATAGTGTGAAGACGGAGTGCTCCCGCGGGCCCCCGGGGACTCCTTTATCTATAGTGGACAGGATTATTATGGTGCTGTTTAGACATGTTATCATATGTAGGCCATCCATCTAGGGACTCGTAACGGGACTTGAGGCTAACAATGTCGAAGCTATCAATATTTTTTTACGCAATTTGTAGGTAATGTGACAAGTTCTTTTTATGGGTTTATTTTGTTCAGCAGTTGATAATGTAGGTACTTATTTCTGTTTTGGCTTAAAATAAACTTTCAGTCTTTGGTAAAGTAAGTACCTATTTTATTTGGTATGTATACATGTACTTTACCTTTTTTCTACCTAAATAATTATCGAATTCTTAGGGTCTATTAGAGGTATCTTCAAGAGTAAAGATACTAAAGTACGTCTAGCTTACCCTGGGCCATCAGCCGGACTACCAACCATACAGAAAGGACACCAATTTATTCATAAAGTTTTTATGTAAAGATAAAATGATAAACATGTTTAAGAATTTGTAACCATAAAATGTTTTATTAAAACTTGTAGAAGTTCGCCACAACAGCGTTGTCTTTGTGTTACGACTTACGACAACTTACAATAGTTACAATACATACATAAGTCGAGTTGTCATGCCAAGTTACAATATGGAGCCAACAAGAACGTGTATTAATAAAGTTTTTTGTTCGTCTCCTTGTTAAGGAAGCCCTCACTACTTAAATGTGTAGGTAATTACGATCTAAGTATGGCTGTTCTGTTTTTATATGTACGGGTTCTCGAAATCCTAAATATGTGGGCAAACGAAGTAAAAGGCGTGGTCAGTGGAAATGTTCTTGAAGCTCGACGAGCCTCTATCTTAATTAATCTCGAGCCGGCCTGCGGTCTTTATTACAACCTTCACGCTTGGTTTAACAGCTTTTGGGAATCAGTCAATTTGAAACATCTGTTCGAGTAAGCCCACATTGGAACGTATTTTTGTTCATATTGCGAACAATGGCAGGTTCTTGCCTAACCTAGCTATCATTTCTATCTATATGTCGTGTTTTATTTTTGACTAGTGAGCTGTGGCTTATACGCCAACACACGCGAGACCTACATGCATGAATTTAAAATATTGCTGAAAGTAAAAAGAGCTTGAAAGGTGACGTCATACCTATGTATGTATGTAGATAAGATTGTCTTTATAGCTTAGAGTTTTTTCTGTCCTTGTTTAAGCAAAGTTTAAATTGGTACCTGCATGTTTAAAGGCACAGTTTACTTGCCTTATCTAAATAACTACAGAGTGTGTTGTTCAAGACTAGAATATTAAAAATACAATGCTTGTTGGTATATCAACCTTTTTTTTCACTTGCGGTCCTTTCTATTCTTTAAATATTAGGTACAAAAATCAAAACAGTAGATATACCTATTTTATGCAGTTTGTGCAAGCTTCATAGATACCCAAAACACGAGACAGATGAGGCCAATGTCGTAATGTCACTTTGATGCCTTTATTCTACCTATTTTAGTGGCCCAAACCAAAGCTGGTCGTGTTTCATACGACGGCTCACCACACGTCTGCCCCATTTGTCTCGATCCTCTGCGAGCTTCGCCCATTCCCTATGATCAATGGCGAATGTGGCCATGTCTCGTCGCACAATCTTCAAGTTATAATAGTGATAAGAGTAAAAAGAAAATATATAACATCGTAGGTATGTAGGCAGAATTAGACCTTATGTTAGAAATTTCGTCTTTGTGTTCCAGTTAGGCCTTAGAAAAAAGTGGAAGTCGTGTTTGTCTTAAATAAAACATGTTTAGATGAAATAGGAGAGAGCTTATTAAAAATTGCTACAATTAATAATATGAATGGTTGTTGCTCACTAATCATAACAGCTAATGGCAGATTGGACAGCAGGTTCACTGGTCAGATAATGGATCACTTTCAGAAACCAGAGGTTATGTCTACCTACGCTGTGCAGGTAGGAATGGCGTGCTCATTAAAAGGAGAAACCTATCGTGCAGAAGGCTCTTAGTATAATTACTCAGGTATAAAATATTTTTTCTTTTAAATTTTCGATTTAGGTAGGTACCTACCACATATTTTTCTTCATAAAAAACACAATTTGCACAAACTTTACTACAGCAAAAGCTTGAATTTAGATTCCTCAATGCATTAGACCTCAATCCGTCGTTTGCACGGTAACAGCGAAACACAATAAAAGCAATCGCGTCGCGCCACGTTTGTGAATTCGGTCAAAACGAGTTTTCCGTGTATCTGAAACGAAGCTGAAACAACGTGGTTCAGCTTTCGTTTGATAGAGGGCCTCGCAGTACAGGAGAGGTGCAATAGATGGCGCTAGTAAACGCTACTTGGACTGTGAAGTTCGCAGTAGACCTAACAGATGGCGCTTCTAACAAAATGAGCATATGTGGAACTGAAACCAGCTGAATTTTGTTACTATTTGACTGAAATTTTTACTCGATAACAGTTTTATTTTAAATCACTTTACTTCTAAATATTTTTGGGGTTATTATGACTTTTTTTATAACTTCTAAGTACACTAATGTTTTACAAAAATGTAATATGTACACTTACATGATTTATCTTCAGAACAAAAGCAGATCTTCGTAGTTCAAGTTGTTGATTAAGACGCCATCTGTTGAGTGGCATACCCTAATAAGCTGAGTGCCAGGGTGCAGCGCAAACTGAGATTGACAGGTGACGCTTGATATCATTATAAGGACGGATGAAGAGCCCACTGATTTATCTTGTGGCAGCAGAATATGGCCTTAATTGTTAAAAATATGTTCTCGGTAATAGTGAAACGTAAGATTTATGTATATCCTACTGCAAATGCTCAGAAATAAATCTTAAGCCCCTAGCTTTTTATTTTATCCGTGGTTTTAGAAGATACCCTTTTATTCTGAGCGAAACGCACACCGTTTATAAATTAGTGTCTGGGGACAAACTTAATTATAAAAGAAGTTAATCTTTCCGGTTCCCTTCTTTGCAGCGAATAATGAAGTATGGTCTCAGTTATCCCGTACTTGGCACGCAATCACAAACCCGAAAGCCTTCTTCTTCATTATATTGTACTTTCTTGGGGCTTTTTTTAATGAAATTTTTGCCACTTTAGTGTCAGCTCACTTACTGGTATTGTTATTAAGTAAAGGTTCTCCTTAACGAAATAAACAACAATAAGTTTTATACTAAAAGATAGTTTATGGTTTTTAGTTTCCTTTTCATCCACCTTCAATTACAAGCCACGAAATAGGAATAGCACGTCGACGCCTATTAATACGAATTCGAGCAAACATTTCGCTCTGGATTTTCAGGGAGCTCCGTGTATAGACTCTCCACGTGTAGGCTGTTTGTGTGCGTGTCACATGTGTGTCGCTGGATAGGCTGTGTATTGTGTAGTGTGAAGTTGTTTTTAAGGCCGTTGCTGCCCTCAGCGAGTGGCCCTCTGACACTGGCTGTCAATATCGGGCCCTTGTTGGAAAACTTTTCAAAATTGGAATTCCGAAGTTCAGAGAAACGTGCCGGCTCGCAGCGGCTGCCGCACGCTTCGTCTCTCAAAGGAAATTCGGTAACGGGCCATGTATTTACGCTGGAATTGAATTATCTACTGTGGCGTAGATTATTGCATTTACTGAGCGTGAAATTGCTAAATACTGAAAACGAAAAACATTCAATTATTCTTCGTCGTGTTTTTTTAAACATTCCCCTGTGTGCGAGAGATTGGCGTACCTACGTAAATAACGTAATATCTTAAGCGAGTTTCCGGATACTCTTGCATTCTATAGGTATAGGCGCGTGGAGTTTAAACCTGTTTTCTGTAGGTATTGTGAGTTCGTGAGATAACAGCTGTGCTTTCCTTAGAAAAGGTATTTTAATGTAGGTATTAACAAAACAAGGTATTTTGTAATGTTAGGTGAGTATTCTTTGAATAAAGTAAAACATTTTAAACTTACTCGGGAAATGCTACAGAGTTTAAGAAGTAATCACATTTACCCGGAGAACTAACCTTTTTTCAGATTAAGATTTTTTCGGGTAGGTTCTACCGACCCAAAAAACAGCAATAGGCTGGTTCCCTATCACACGGTGATGAAATACCATTCGAGCTATATTATGTGGATTAGGTACATAAATAGGTAGGAACCAACATTAAAATAACTAAAGTTATTTATTAAATTATATAGATTAACATTTTTAAATTAGGTAGTACTTATCATTAACATTTCTAAAGTTATGTGTAAGTAGGTACCCCTTCGATCGAAAGAGCTGGAAGTCATAGGGGCCTCCCCTCATGACTTCCAGCAGTTTTCCTCAGCAGTGGGATGATGCAGGCTAACAGTAACAGTATCCCCTTCGGAATATACCAGCGTGACGAATATTTTTGGCATTATAAAGTAAATAAATTATTTGAAAATGTTAAGGTTGCTAAGGTTTAAGATAATCGTTCGGCGAAAAAAGACAAAGAAAAATACCGTAGGCATAACCAAAACATTTAAAACCCAACAATGATATTTATTAATTAAACCCAGTAAAGCAGGTAGCACACTGCAACTAATATACAGCGGCAGTTGTTTGCAAAGCTTTAAGGATGATATAAAGCTGCTCGCGCTTCATTGGACAGCGGAAATGAGTCTAAAGTTGCATTGCGCGGATTAAACTCGACCCAATTAAACCAGGGACGACTCCGTGCCTGGCTCGCCTCGATATCAGATTAGCTGCTGACTGGATTACATTAGACCATCATACTCCACGGTATATACTAACAATATCCGACCAATTATGGCGAGCGTACCATTCAATAGTCATGCAGATTAGGCCGTCAACATATTAGCGCTTACTACTTAGATATATGTCTGTAATGCGATTGTGCTGTGATATCTGTTGGGAATAATGATGTGAGATTGTTGTGAGTGTACTAAGTATATATTTATAACTTATTGTATCTGTATTTAATTCTGTGTCCGTCCAGTAAATTATGTATCCGTCTAGTAAATTATGTATGACGGTCTGGTTCTGGTAAAGAAAGTTGATAAGTCGGTGTTTGATTTAAATAAAGTGGTCTGGCATAATTTTCTGAGGTTTATTTCTTAATTAAAACTTGTTATAGGTACCTAAATCGCCAGAACAATACTTAGCCTAGAAGATAATGTTTTCAAATAATGTTCAAAACTGAATACCTAATTAATAATAATAATATTTTATTTATTCATAGGTAGTTTGTACATGGCATACAGAGTGGTCTTATAAACTGAAATGTTATAAAGTAAAACCAGTACAACAATAATATACCTACGTACCTACTAATTATTTTCGAGGTCAGCAAATTAATTTGACTTTAATTATATGCTTCAGTTAAAATTAGTCCTCTTCATATTCGACCTTTTACTTTCAGAGCAACGTTTCATATTTGATGCTAATATATCGCCGGTATGCTCCGACCTTTTGTTCTCTCTATTTTTACTCTCTATATTATTTTAATGGTACATTAAACCCATTTACAAGTAACTGGATAAGTATCTTCATCATTTTAATTATTTTGTGTATAAAATCTTTTTGGGACGAAAACAACATTAATAAAACAAAAAATTAAGTGAAATGTTTTTTAGTGAAATATTGCCGTTTTCCATCTCAATAATTTGTTAATGTATTTAGTTTTTAATGGCTGTATGCTCGATGCTTTGCTCGTTAAAAGTTTCAGAGAAGGCTCCACAGTAGGTAACTAGCAGTCGCGCGAGTATTCACCTTGCTAATCTCTGACGCTCTTCAGTGTCCTGCGAGACAACTATGACATTCATTGGATTGTGTTGATCTCCGCTAAGTCGGTTCACTTAGACAATTATTGAATTATTTGGCTCCGTTATATCTGTCGCTAGTGACAGTCGCAGGTTATTATTATATTGTAGGCTAGGTAATAAATAGGTAACCGGTCGAAGTGGAGGTGCTTGGGGGAGGCCTATGTCCAGAAGTGGACGTCTTTCGGCTGAAATGATGATGATGAGGCTAGGTAATTAAGTTGTTACATCGCACAAAAACTTTGAATTTTTAGTTATTGTAAATCATAGACATTTTTAATAAAACATATGTTCCCATTGCTGGGACACAGGACTCTTCTCTTCGAGAGGGAGTGGGCTGTAATCTACCACGAGGTCCCAGTGCCGGTTGGTAGATGTCTTCGAATTTTTGGTTTTAGGACATGCCGCTTTCCTCACGATGTTTTCCTTCACCGTTTTGAGAGCAGTAGTAATGAAATAATTTAAGTAAAGCGCCTGTCGGGGTTCGAACCTACGACCGACAACTCGTAAGTCGCGGCCGTTACCACTTGGCCACCACTGCTCTATTTTTCATAAAGCCACTTTCAAATTAAGATTCGTGCTTATACACACGAGTGACACGCAACGGCAGAGGCAACTGCACAACATGCCACTCGTGTATTCGAGCACCGTTCTCAACAGAGTCAACGGGTGTCGACGGCTTCACTTACCTCAACCGTTGACGCGTGTCCCTCGTGTGTGTGCACACTTAGCCATCTATTTAAATATAATATGTACATTTAATATAGCTTTAGACAGCATCAACATCAATAATCATGACACTTATAATTTATAGTCAGCACGTAAAGCCGCGCTAAGCCCGGTAATGTTATTGGCCATCTAATTATAGGTGTGTCATAAATTAATTAACTCCTAATTGTGTATCGGCTTCCATCTGTCTACTGATACAATACCCGTCACGTACCCCAGTGCCTGGTTAATTCGCGTATTCAGTCAACCGAGGCCACCACATGATTTACATAGGAAACATTGTTCTATACTCTATTAACACAATACGTATTGAAATTGGTATAAATTTACATTTCATTTTGAACATTCAATTTTGACATTATTTAGAAAGGTTGTGTTTATTTTTGTGAAAGTTTCAGGTTTTATAGAGCGTTGGAAACTAGGTATCTATAGTTGCCCCACACTGAGAATATCGCTGGACTTATATTTTGTTATGAAATATATAAATATATTTGAATTTGTTGGTGGTAAATTATTTCTAAGTTAGCACCTAAATGTTACCTGAAAACTAGGGAAACCTCGTCCACAAACTTTTTTGAAGCTCTAAATAATATTTGGAACACTGAATTGGTACTGAAAGTATTGTTCGTTGTCATTGCGACTGCATCATCGACGTGAGAACAAAGTATGTCGCTACCTAGATTGGAGAAACTGTCTTCATTTGTCGATCAAGATTCATGCACAGGCTTGGAATTGGCGTGATAAGAACCTACGTAAAAAGTTCCGTTGCGGCAATGTTTATGTAAGTATACGAGTAGATACCTGTTCGTACTTGTACCGAGGTCCATCTCAAAATCAGCAAGTGCAGTGAATGCAGCGGATTCAGCACACGTGGACGGCCGTCCTGATGCCTGTCCGACCTATTCCATACGTGAGGGGACTACGATCCCACACAAACGATTCTAACTGATGTAGGTTTTTGATCACGTCCACAAATAAATTGTGTTTTCCCTCAAAATCTGATCGCCATAAGTGTTTCTGCAAAACTTATTGTACAACGTTTGATTCGTTTTGTTCTCATCAAATTCCTGGAAAAGAACTTTCGTTCTTTGATTCAGTTTTAGTTTCAAGTTATTCGAACAAAATTGTTTCGTGAAAAGGGTTCTTTGAAAATCTATTCAAGTATAAATTGAGTTGTTTCGGAGAATTCATATCGGTGTTTTGTTATTAGGTTTGTTAGCAGTACTCAGGCTCTGTGGCGATTTCCGTGAAACGTTAATTAATCTGCGGCTTTGTGCCCCAGAACAGCGAAATATCTAGTCTTCATGGAAATATTCAGTGTTTTCCTGGACCGCATAGACGTTATCTAATAGTAACACAAATAAATGTCTGGATAAATTCAAAATTGCATCATCCTACTTCATAATGATTGATAAGTAGTCACCACTTGCACAACAGGCACTGCAGTTTCAATATTGATTTAATTCTAACTTTTCTGAAACTCTGTTTAAGTAGGTATATTCAGAATGACTAAAAGAAAAGTGTGGCATGGCAGGTATTGCCATCAATGTAATAACTATACATAACGTCATGATGTACGAGAGACCTCCTTCAACTAGAACACACTTCCTTGTGATGGAATCTCAATAATTATCTAGGTGTAATGATAATTACAGTACAATTGAGTAATGTGTAGACCAAACACACTGTATTAAACCACCATAATCCGCTTCATAAAGGTGCAAGCACCTATTATAATATTCTGAATCGACGATAAACTTACCACACTATAGACGTTTCAAAGTTGCCATATCACCAAGCATAAACAAGTACGCTAAAAGTGTAACCACTTCAAGAGTTTAAGGCGCTAAATGTTAATCATGGAAGATTATGATCTCACGCTTGGACGGTGGTTAATTTACTAACTTTGTACTTGAGTATGCAAAGTGAGACTTTAGAGTTTAGAAGGTCAGTTGGATATGCAGTTTTAATACGGAGGCGGCGTGTGGCTCATAATTCATATGCCTGTCTTGCTCCCTATTGGCCTGACGCTTATTTTATACGTGACGCGGAACCGCAAACCTTGTTACAACACTATTTCTAATATCTTTTATTTATAGAACGACGTATGCTGAGATTGCTGGTAGCGGATATGGTTAGCATTTTTGAATCTTTGCAGAAATTATTTAGCTTGTGCATATGAAAATATCGTGAATTTATTGTGAAAGTTTGGTGTACTTTTGTGTCAGTAAAAAGTAAGGTAAAAAGTTTATTGTCACAAGATCTCGACGCATTCACTAGAATTTTGTACACATAGATACAGTATTTATTTATTTTAGTTAGGGCTGATTTTTTAACAGTCAGATAAGTTTTATCTAAAGAATAATGACTTAAAAATATTTTTTCAAATCTGACCGGTAGTTCCAGAGATTATCGCGTTTAAACAAACAAACTCTTCAGCTTTATTATTAGTATAATAAAGATATTAATATTATTAGTATAGATAACAGATGAAACTACGAAATCATGGTTTGCTACAGTATGTTTCCCGCCCTATACCTACTTCTAGCTATGATTATGTTCGATGGACATCACTCGCTTGTCATCGGCTTAATGTAACTATCCAGTAATGATAAATGTAACTATCCAGTAATGATAAATGGGAAAGCCGATGATGTGCAAAGCGAACGTGCATTGTCTGGCAATGAAACGTATAATATCTACGTGTTGCTTGATGGAAGAGAATAGGTTTTTATTAAAATAGACGTTTTAATAAAACCTTTTCAAAGACGTTGAAAAATTACATAGTTTATTATAATGTTCTATCAGTTTTAGTTTAAGCACACCTACGCCATGATTAAATAAGATTTTGTCAAATGTTATAATATATCGTATCATTAAGTATTTTTCGGGTGTGTAACGTTTGACAGAAGTTCTAATGATCATAATAATATGACCTAATTTCATTTAATAGGTAGGCATACTTTATATAACGATGAAATGATAATTATACTTGAATTACCGAATGATGGCGATGCCATCATTCGGTAATTCAAGTATATGTTCTGTGCTTCTCGCATTCAGCAGATTCCTACTAAAATTGTATTGAGCTTTTGTGTGTTGCGTTCCTTCGTACGTGTTGCAATAAATAAATAATGTATGTAGGTATCTAATTATCTTTCTCTCTACCCACCACGTTCGGCACTTTGATTATCATCATTACGTGCTTCAAAAACCTCCCTACGGCTACCTTCCCAACTTGTACGAAAACAAAAACAATATCTTCCTAACCGCATCTCCGATATTTGACCGAGAAGAAATGGGTCGCTTAAAATTCTCCACAAGGGGTGTTTGATGGCCCGTGAAAACAAGGAAGGTGAGGGCAAAACATAAAATTCTTGAAGGGTTTAACTGTTATCTGGGTTTTACACCTGGCCTCAGCGATAGATAACTTGACCTTAATAATTCTCGGTTTAACAGTCACTAAGTAAGTACGTTCGAACGTTTTTAGCCGTCCTCCGTATTTAGCTGTTTAGACAAGTGAAAGCTCTTAGGTGTGATGATAGCGCAAAGTGACTGTGCTAGTTTTCTAAGTAAGATAAATATTACTTAGGGTAAAAGCGCCAGAGAAGCCCGCGAAATTATTATTTTTTAAGTTTTTTGCTATTTGGTTGAATGTTGATCAAAATATGATTTGCGACCGTGGCAAATATTTATTTATATAATTATAGTCATAAAATCATCAATGCAACTTTCTATGTTCTATTGAATGACTATTTCATGAAATCATGACATGTGAGGCCAATTCTAACTCAAGGAATTGTACCTATTGCCCATTCTAATTATTATAATTCTGTAAAGTCATATTTGTTACGGTCGCGAATCATATTTTAATCAACAGCAACCTGACACTGACCTGCAAATTGCAAAAAACGTAAGAAAATTTTAATTTCGTGTACTACCTTATTTTTGCTTACCTTAAGCATTGTACATCAAAACTTACCAGGGAAAGGTTTAAGGTTTGAACGTTATTTCCAATTTCATTCCTCTATCAATAATGCTTGGCACTATGAATACTCTTCAAAACAAATACAATAGCATTTACTTACTCGTATTTGCAACACCAACAGGATATTAAAGTTTCTATGGGGAAATCAACTGGTAAGCGTATATCCGGAATTTATATGGATCAAGTCACGGGCAAAATGCAAGCCTTCATTGTTTTCATAACAACTAAAGCAAGTCTCAACAAAAAAACTTAGTTAAAAATCTCTCTATCACGAGTCCTTATTTCCACGTCAAAGTAAAAAGTAATAAACTTAAAAAAGTCCAATAATCCCGTCACAATAAGAGTAAATATTGAATAAAAACAGGACAGACGCTTGTCTGTGAAGGGAAGCGGCGTATTTATTAACGCTGTGAGCCGCGACACAGGCGGGTAAACAGCCTACTTTATATTAAACCAAGCGCTCCATCAGACGGCAGGCGTACTACTACGGAGTAGACGGAACTCATTAATTAATGTTTAATTAATAGCCCGATAGAAAAAGTAATCAGTAAACAGGGGCAAATAGAATTAAGATGGAAATCTAATGAGGGACTAATTTAATAAGGGTTTCTTTTGTACTTTGGAAGGTAAGGATCGAATTACGATTCTCTTCTGTTTTTAATTGTTGTGGGTTTCTTTGCTGTTATCGTAGATTTGGGGGTAAAATTTCTTCGAAAGAATACTATAATATTGGTTGCGCATTAGTGTATTTACTGTAAGCCCTTTTAACTAAACTCTGTTTTTTTTTTTAATTTGCTAGACAAAAAGGACAGCTGTTTTAGATAGGTACTTTAATGTCATGTTGACAAAAAAAGGTCGATCACAGCTGTCATTTTTAGTCTAGCAAATAAAAAGATCAGAGTTTAGGTTAATTATGTGGTGGAGGTCCTTAATATTTTATCTTGCAAAAACAGCTCATGATCGCTAGATGGAATGACTGTATCGCGATCGACTAATTCGATTTGCAATATCATTGGACATGCAGAAAGGTTTAGTTTTAACCACAGGGCACATTCTTAAAACATTACTTGCTCTCAAATAACTAGGTATGCTCCACCACGTACACGTACATACGCCCCAGCTTTTTGACATTAAAAGTACTTTCTTGATAGAATTCTTGTCAGGTACTTTTAATTGCAAAATATCTAAATCTTCATATTAATCTGACCGACTTGCCATAGACAGATAAATTCCCAACAGAAACTTTGCCAAAGAATTTTTATTAAATCTCAATAATGTCTAAACAATTTGTATCTCTGTGGAATGTCGGCGAATCTATAATGAAACCGCCTCTGTTTATTCTAGTCTATACGAAATGAGAAATGAGTGCAGTAAACCTTAACAATTGCCTGCCTTAAATACAATACTTACTCCGTATTTACATTAAACGAAAACTCATTAGATTTAATCTCTTATACTTAATAAGAAATAAGTAATTCCTTGATGTTGAGGTGTGTAAATAACTGAGGTTTTGTTAATGTTTATTTAGTTAGCAGTATATTGAAGTCTTGCCGTAGGTATTTACAGTATTGCATGACATACAATAGACATAATTTAGGTACTAAATGTGACTTAGTCCTTCCAGAAATCTCAAATGAAAAAGGGCATGTTAACCTTCATGGCTTTGTTGCTCCAGCTCAAACTCAAAGCTTTTATTACAATTAAACCATTTACAGGCACTTTTGAATTGTCAAAATTAAAAAGTCGGTTAGAAAGTTGAAGCTAGTTGCCCATTCCAAAACGTAGATCTCTATGGAGAAGAACGGGGAAGAAACTTCAATGACACTCTTTTAAATCAAGATATTACAATTATGATTCATTATGTTATCCTTTTATGATTCTGCCAAAGTGGCCTTTTTAGGCCATTTTGGCATACAAGGTCATACACGCACGCCGATTGCGAGTACTACACACCTGACCTTTCAGAAGAAATCGCCAATACTGTCATATATAATATGTCCTTGTAGGGCGTCCCCTCCCGGTGCCGGGGGTTATTGGACATGAATTATTTTAAAGTTCTCGGTCTTATGTGTCTATTCGAGTTCTCGAGGTTTCCTTGTACACTCATTTCTGTGTTTTTGTTTTGCTTTATAAGGTCACATTTGGTGATACTTTATTCACATTACAATCTAGCCTACAGTACTGCAGTAAACTAACTCAAAACTTTGTACCCTTTTTAGTATTTTCTGTGGTGGTAAAATTTTAACAGCATGCAGACTTCTTCTTAGCGTATTGATGGCAAAAAGTTCAAACATCTTTGGCCCATAAATCTGCTGTGCAAACTCCGCTCACTGGCGCAGTCATAAGATTATCAAATGCACAGGTGAATGGCTAATATAAGCATGCAGACTGTACCAACTTGAATGGCCAATGTTGAGCCCATTGCTTATGGTGAAGAAAAAATTCTTGAGGATACCTAAAATTAATAGCTTGCAATTGCTAACACATGCTTAACCAATTGTTTAACTACCTCGTTAATGCTCGTTCCATAACCTACCCAATTAATTTCAGAACAAAAATTTCCCTCAACCCTTGTTTCTCACATTTTCCTCGTATCAGAGACTTTATTATGGATTAGTGTTGTGTTATTGTATTTATTACCATTAATAGTTGCTAGTTTCCTGGATGGCTATCATAAGCCTCCTTATAAATGTATTGCTTCGTAGGTATCAAAGTAACTGTTGATTGTGTAGAGTGGTCTTGCAATGTAATTGGAGGGTAGATTCAGATTGCTTGATGCAACAATGAAATTGTATTTTAAATTGTAGGCGGGACGCAGAACTGAAGCTTGTACAAATTAAGTCAATACGAGAAATGATGTTGGAAGGCGCGGAGCGGGCGACACCGCGGCACAATCCACTGGATTAGGGCTCCAACACGCACGCCCTCTGGCGCAAACTTCCTATTTATGTAGGGTCGCTAACCAAACGACTTGTAGGCTCTTTATTACAGTTGTTCTTTTCCGTTCACGACGCTGTAACTGCTTTGATAAAATATCGTGTCGATTTCTTTTGTTTGAGCAAGGGCTTATGTTTCAGTGGGCAGTGGTAGATCTTGAATTAACGAGTGCTAAACTTTTTTGTATTGTAAATCGTTTTTCATTCTTGCGGAGGGTTTTTATTTGCTTTGTGAAACTTTTACAAGTATTTCCTCGTGGCGTGATGAATGAAATGTGTATCTACGTAGGTAGGCTTATTAGCGAGTTTGTAAATGACTGTTCAATCAAACTTTAGGTACCTACTTAGCTAACAATTTTCGGTTTCGAATTTAAGAGTCTTATTCTCATAACGTAGGGTTTTTACATAAAATAAATGAGATATACAAATAAATCATGCAGTTATAAGGTAACATAATGACTCCGTGGGTTGATAAAAGGAAAAGAAAATATTTAAAAGTAGGCTCTAAAACTAGGATTCATCCAACCAAAGTTTTATCGATTGTTCTTTCACTGGCCTGCCCTTTTCAAGACAAAGGCTATTATTTAAACTTATTCTCACGTTGTCCACAGATGTGCTGACAAGATGTTATGAGCACGTCGAGGATGGAGCGGCCAGGTCGGCGAGCTAAGGCCGGCTCGCTCAGCGGACTGTCGGGCGGGCTGCCGAGCGCGCCAGCAGGAGCCGGCGGCGTCCGTCGCCAGCGCTCCTTGGAGTGGGGCGGTGATAGGTACAGCAGCAGTGACGACGACCGCCCCCCGCAGCCCCCACCCCTCGCAGACAGAGTGTTCGCCTCACTCCTCGCTCAGGCAACGCAACAGTTCGACAGTAAGTTTTGCATGTAATTAATCTCTGATATTGAATGTCAGCCGAGTATGAGACTGGTTGATTAAAAGTGGAATTTATGTTCGTACGGAGCATGTGATGTGTTTTAATATGTTCAGGCCGTCTTCCATTTTTGGTAAGAGTAGAGGTGGTGATGATCACAAGATTTCCGCGATATCTGCATTTTATAATTAATAGAAAAAATAATGACATAGCTCTCACCCAGTTAATGAAAGTGGTCATGCATGACACACCATGGATATGAGGAAGGTCTTGAGGAGTACCACCTTTACTAGTGTACCTACTGACTTTCACAACCACTTTTTCACTGGACTAAAAATTTAAAACGCGTGGCAGAATATGTCAATCTGAGCATTTAATTTCTATTCATTTCATACGTACAACTGAAACTACAGAAAAGAGTGCCACGAAACAAAATGGATCGCTTATTACTTGTTTAAGAACGTAACCGAAATCTAAGAAACGTGGGGAACTTAAACTTAATATTATGACCTACGTTTGTAAGTCCTAGGGGCTATGGCAAAGTGGGATCAGCTAGGAATTTGTTATTCACCAAGTGACACGGCCGAAGGTCCGTGCTGAGCCCTAACAAGTGGGATCATTAGTGGGGCTAGCGGGGAGGGAGGCGAGGTGCGCGGAGGAACGGGATCAAGGCAATTGATAGGGGAGCGCCCTGCGGTGAGCTTATGAGGAAAACTTTACACGTAAACACGACGCAGCCTCCGCTCCGTCCGTCTGTGACACAAACTAAGGATTTAATGAAGTCATACCGATGCCCAGCGGAGTTTCTGTTAGTCTTCCAAATATTTTAGACTTGAGTAAACTTGGTTTTCGACTGATCTGCTAGGAACTAAATTTACTTACAATAACAGTAGCAGCTGCTGCAGCTGTCCTTTATAGGTAATTTTCTTCAATCACAAACAAGTCACGTGCACAAACAACTTACCGTGACAACAAACTTCTGGAGGGAATCGAACACTACATCCTAAGCATATAGGCAAGATGCTCCATCGCTGCAGCATTTGGAGATACAAACAAAGTTGTGGAAGTCAAGTGAGGAAAGTAAGTTTGTTGATCAAAGACCGATGTTGTCTGCCCCTTGCTACCTAAAATTTTATTACAAAGTGCCCAAATATTGAAAATGTTTTATCTTCTTCTGAACCTAAAAATGACAGTCAGATTTAAAGATAAAAAAAAACTTCAATTTGAGAATATATTCTATCTCATGTAATCGTATCAAGAAACAATAAAAAAAATAAATGTGTAAATATTTATTTATTTAAACTTTTCGCACACGAAAAAGATTCTCTACCAGTCAACCAAGGGTGGTGAAGAGATTAGTTGGCAGGTGCAAATATGGTTTAAAAGTTTCAACTAATTGTTCATTATGTAAACTCTTCAGGTCAGGTACCTACGAATTTTTCATTTGAAATCCCTACTTTATAATGTCACGCACGAATCCTACATATCGATTGCTACAGAATAGAAAGGATTAACAAAGCTTCAGTCATGATAATAACCCTTGTGAAGCGATTCACATGTGTAACGACCCATAGAACCTTACATGCTAGACAATAGAGGTGCTTTTTGAATGGCTGTGCACCGATAAAGGTTTAGATAGAGCTTATGACGAAAATTCGTGTGTCGCACCGATGAGAATAAATGCTAGTCGTTGGTCCAAGCTTTGTATTGATTTGAATGTTATGTAACCTTAGCTCGGACACGTTTTACGTACAATAAAACATTTTTTTCTATAAAGAAGGCTTTGGAACAACATTTGTTAACATTTGGAAATAATGTAAATGATATGTTCAACGGTTAGATAGTTACGTGTATTACGCGCACGAACGCCTAAGGGATGGCTGCTGTAATTTTGTTTTGGACCAAAAACCGGTAGTTTACGCGATTGAAGTACTTAGGTACCTACGTGAATAGAATAGAATAGAATACTCTTTATTATGTACACCATATAAATTACAAACAAGAATATGATATCAAGCCAATTATTCCTACAGGTTTTTATAGATGTCACAGTCAAAACCACTTTTGACCACAAAACACAGTCAGAACTACTTTTGACCTGTTAAAACTATTTTAACAATGACTAACATTTACTTGAAACTATAGATATCCTGTGCTTGAAACCTATGGAGTGTTTAGATATTTTTTGTGGAATAGGGCTATGGTGTCCCGTAAAAACTGTTGTTTAAAGAGAACGTGTTTTAAATTAATAACGTGTTTTAAGGTTTTGCCCGATTAAAAGTGTTGACTGTCATGTAAAGAGTTAAACGTATACGTGGCATGCAAAACTAACCTCTGTAAGCACGTTTTCTGCACAATAATAACGAAGAACTCCACCCTTAAATAAATAAACGCATGAACTACGTACATTAGTTTTGAGCTACTACATAATACAAGTTGGAAGCTCAGCAAGGTAGTTTAGTACGCAAACAGGTACACTAAACTACCAATACTAAATCTTGTGTTAGTTGTTTCATATTTCCGCGGCATGCGCGACTATATTTAGGTACCTAACAGAGCGTACAACATTATCATAAAGGAATATCATAAAGGTTGATGTTATTGCGGCTTACATATTGCCTTTTACCTTACTTCATAATATATAAAGACAACGATAGCGTTATCTTTTTGACCTCCCTGTAGCCGGGTTTATTTAGATGAATCCTTCCAATAAAGATCTTTATCAACTGTTTGTACTATCAGATCTTCTCATTTATTTCGTGGAGATATGTTTTCATTTGTGCTGTAACTAAGGGGATTTTTATCCTTATTAATATAAGAAATGTAGGTACCTAATATAACAAAGTGCATAACATACAATCACGCCGGTATTACCCGAAAGATTAGGCAGAGGTCTACCTATGGTACACCCACATTTCGCCAGTCCCATGTAATAGGGGGCGAGCCTCTTGCCAGCAACCAGGAACGGTTCCAGACTCCGGGCTGCTAGATAATGAAACTCAATAACACTTTGTCCGACCAGGGAATCAAACCAAGGACCTCATGCTCTGCTGAGCATGAGGTCCTTTGGTTGGTGTCGGGAAAAGAGTAACGTGTCTAACTTGGCTATATGTGATTTTGCTACATTACGCTAGATGGCGTCACTGAGCCATGGGATCACAGTTTTTCTATGACATTTCTTCTGATTGCCTCTCTCTAAATCTCTTTGATTGACTGTTATGGAAACGCCATATTTTAAGGCATGTGGGAGCTCACTTTTACTATAGTCC
Source organism: Oligia latruncula (assembly GCA_948474745.1). Classification (NCBI taxonomy): domain Eukaryota; kingdom Metazoa; phylum Arthropoda; class Insecta; order Lepidoptera; family Noctuidae; genus Oligia; species Oligia latruncula. Next base: position 11,386,878 of record OX419688.1, read on the forward strand.
GCGCGGAACTAGTTGGCCGCGCCTTGGGTGGAGACGGGGGTGAGAGCGGCAGGCTTGCCTATTGTTCCCCACCCACGTAGGTAATGACAAAGCGCCCCCGCCCCTCCGTCCCACCGCTCACATACGTAAGGCGCGGCCAACTAGTTCCGCGCGGACTGTAGACTATAGCTATAGCTCAGTATTTACTACTTTTTAGTAGTACCGTGAGTGCAAATCTTACAATTTAAATATTTGCTTATTTGTTTATGTAATTACGGTCGAAGTATCCATGAAGAACAGATGAGATAAGACAACCATCCCCAGCTAAATAGAAAAACATATTAATTAAGTAGATTTTTAAAGCGATCAGTAAGTACCTATTCAGTAAACTACAATCATTAATTATGATTCTTGATACTTCTATTATAAATAATTATAATATACTCTTCAGTAGAAACCTAACTCCCTGTTTCATCCCGTCTAGACCAATCCTTTGTTTTCACCCAAAAAATAAAATCTGTCTACGTGTTTAATCGGAGCTGTTAATTATACTGCCAGTAAATCTGAGACGAAGTCTATGTACGGAGGGTTCACTTTCTATATCGTTTATTTATTTATTTTAAAACACATACACTATCATCACAGGCTTACCTAATACAATATTGCAGTAATACTAGCTTACAATTATATACCTATTATTTTTAAGGACTTACAGGATCTAAACGCAAAAAACGCAAGTTTTAGTAACAATACAGGTATAAGATCGACTACAGTAAACAAAATCAGAAAAATACATGATATTCTTCAAGATATATACTAGGTAGATAGTGTGTTGAAAACATAATACAATTAATTTGATACGATAGAAAAAAAAATCATGAAGATACCTCTAAAAATTTTCTTTTTACAATAAAACACACCAATATACATACAAACAGTATGATTTTTGTCAGATTATTCTACAAGCAACTTACTAAAGCACTAGTGTTTTAATTTATTAGTCCAAACGATAGATTTTTTGCAATTAGATAATTGCTTCACATTTTGCAATAAATTACCAGCGTAGTGTCATCGCGCTTCTGTTTCTTTTCTATGCAGTCCGACAAATTGCTTCACATTTTGCAATAAATTACCAGCGTTGTGTCATTGCGCTTCTCTTTCTTTTCTATGCAGTCCGACAAATTGCTTCACATTTTGCAATAAATTACCAGCGTTGTGTCATCGCGCTTCTCTTTCTTTTCTATGCAGTCCGACAAAGACCGCGCCTAAATAAATCGTAAATAAAATAAAAAAGGCCGAATGGAAGGCTTGATCATATTTCGTACATAATTGAAAGATTACCTACAAGGGTACACTGGGGTAAGGGTAGGAGACTAGGAGCTTGAAGTGTAATTATAAAATTAGATACTATATAATTAAACTGAGAAGAAAAATAGTTTGTGGGGATTTAAGGTTATTTAAGTGTCAAGAAAAATAGTTTGTGGGGGTCATACTTTGTATGATAGAATCGTAAGGAAACCGGCATGTCCTAGATCCAAAAATTCGAAGACATCTTTCAACCCGAACTAGGTCCACGTGATGGATTACGGCCCACTCCCTCTCACAGAGAGGAGGCCTGCGTCCCTGATCGCGACGATAGTTGGTGGTGGAGTAAAATGAAGTTAAAGCGGACTGTATAACAAGCAAAGTATAATGATTACAAGAAATAAAATTACAACGGTTGGTTAAATATGACATGTAAACAAGAGATATTAAGACGCGCAAGCGCAGCCGTGCACGAAGAAGAGCTACAGCTGTACTCCCAGCAGTGGGAATATTATAGCCTGGATTATGTTATGTGTTGTGTGATAGGTTATTATTGTTATTAGTAAGATATTTTCATGATTACGAGTATTCATTCCTGTTATGTCAGAAGCGTGTAAGAATTGAATGAAAGCTCAGTACCTCCTTTTCAATAAACAGGCTTCAAGCATCAAGTGGGCACCCATTATTCAATATACAATTTTATTAATTTCCCGATGACAAGCGATTTATTGGAAAAATAATGCTATTGGAGATTTAATACTAGATACGTTCAATATTGTTCGAGTTTCATTGAGATAATTGAAGCGATGTTTCATAAAATTATGGAGCTTATATGCGCAGACCGTAGAACATTTGGGTACATGTAAATCTTTTAATAATCATAATATTAGTTTATGAAATGTTATTTTAGGATCTTTTTCACATTACTTATGTATGGAATTTTCCAACTCAAATAGCCGGCCAGCATGATTCTGTACCTATTGGTTGCTGTGAATGAGCCCACTTTACTTTTACGTCATTTTTACAGTGGGACCGCACTGCGGTCGATTATTATCATTGTCATTAGAACCACAACACCAATTTCGCATTGTGGCTGTTAGTGTTTAGCATAAGCCACCACAAGCTATTATTATAATGGATTTGTAACATCATTATTAGATCCGGGCGTATTAGTTCAGTTCTATCACTATTGAATGTGGATATTCATCGAATCGAATCAGATTATGTTAAATAAATTATATCTACTTTGAACAAATAATCATTATGATTTTACTATAAAGATCTAGTAAAATCTTAATCATTATTTGCATATAAAGTGACCAACGTCGACACAAACAGCAGCCTAATTGCGTAACACAATATCTGCAATCTCAATCTGTATCATTTTGAAGGATATTGCTAATCCATTGCGTCATATGTTCAAAAAATTTGTTTGCTCAGCAATGTAAATAACGCAATGAATGAATGTTGTTGAACTGTCAAAATGAAAGCCATTGCTACTGACAGTGTGTTATGCAAATACCCAGCAGAACAGCAACGCGTATCCTTATATAGATACTTACGTCACACGCTCAATAGTCAAGAGTGTAACTATTGCCCAGGGGCCCAAGTCTGCTATTTTTATAAATTTGTCATTCCAACACGATCCCATTGTCATTTTGCTAAAAGTTCGTAATCTGCTAAATTCATAATGGTCGATCATTGGTCGGTCAATGGCACAGAACATATACGATACTCGTAACGAATTAAAAGCAATGACTGCACAATTACGTTCTAATGGTAGGTCACTGATCAAGGACAAAAATTTAGCAGATTACCGCCTAAGTCAGTCATTCATTTGTCTTTATGTACGAGATTACCATTATGCCAGTTCTTTCAATGGAGTGTCAGTGGTTGACCATTGGGAAGTCATAATGACGCCATTATATTAGTAGATCCAAACTTGTCAAAACCAACAAATTATGAAATCAACGATAGACCATTCTGACACTATTGTAATAGCAGATTTGAGGCCCAGGAAACATGGGTAGGTATAGTCTGTTTCAATAGTATCGTAATGGAAATGTAAACAAATGGATCAGAAAACGTACTTGTGGATGCCAATTTCTAGTGCCTATTTTGTGTCAATTTGTAGTGAGAATTTCGGGTTTAATTGAATTTAGTGTGAATAATTATACCCGAAATTCTAAACAAAAATTACCATAGAGATGTTTTTATTAGATTACACATTTAATAGGTATTGTTATTCAAACAATAATCCACATCAACTGCTGAACAGATAAAAGCAGCGATATCACACGTACCTAGTTTTTTCCCGCGACTGCGTCCGCTTGGAATTAAGACAATTGCAAAAATACCTTCATTTTACACATCATCAACTGCGCCCGCGACTACGTTCGCATGGAATTCAGAAAACAGCACACATTAATAACAGCATAGGTATACAGAATGTTTCGCAAAATTTCGAATTTGCAAATGTTTATAAGTACCTAGTGACCACATCGCCCGACACAAACAGAACAACAACTTGTATCGTATAGATACGTCGCACGTTAAGTATTCATCGAGAGCTCAACAGTCACGAGTGTATCCAGCACCCAGTAAACATGGCTATAATACATATCTTTGCATCGACTGCTGAACAGAACGTAAAGGTACCGATACCACGTGTAAACTGCATGGCAATAATGTCGGGTGCTCATACGGGGTGTAAATATGCCCTTAATTGGATGATGCCGTATAACGGCTCGTGCCCATATGGCCGTATGCTACATATTAGTTTCGACAATTGCCGGTCTGTTGATAAAGCGTCACGTACGAGAGCTACGGGCGCGGTTGCTACTATTTAGCGGTAAATGTGTTTTCTCAATTATGTGCAATGAAAACTAGCTGCCTTTGAGCCTGAACTGTTATGGTTAGGTGTGAATCATTTTAGTGCAGGTGCTTTAGAATCTAAGTTCAACATGTTCTGTTCATGTGTTATTCATCTATGTACGGTCACCACAGGAGATAAATAATAAATACCCAGAGTCGTTGGATATTGTTGAAGTTTAGTAAGAAACCGATGAATGTTTTCGAATGAAATTTAATCAATTCATTTATCATTAAATTTCACCGTAAACGTTTACTGCTGAAAAAAAATTCGCATAAATCACAACTGCAAAAGATCTAAAGAGACAAATTTTAATCAAAAGTATGCATAAGTAAGTTCTATTGATTCGATAAACACATTGTGAAAACCTACGACTAAGTTATTATGGGGAGGCGACTTTCATTCATCTCTTATCGTTTAATTTATTTGAAGTAGAATCAATTTTTTTCTTACGTTTTCATAAAAAGAGTTGAGCCTAAAAATCTATTACAATATTCTATCTAAGCTTTATTTTTCGTTATCTCTCTGCGAATATATCGGTAGGCAATTTGTTAGAGATCTAAACTACTAGACTGTATGCTTGTTTCTAGTTGCTGACCTTTACCGCTTAACCCTCCAGAGACGATTCCTAGGATTTTAGGACCAGAAACAATCTCCTAACATATATCGAGTGCCATTTATTTGAGTTCAATATTTTCATTCAATCTTTAGAAATATTTAAGTATTTCTTTTTTCATAAAATGTCTACGTACCTTCAAGAATATAATTATGTGAAAATTTACTCATTTCGTTTTTATTCAAGATTTATTTACAAGTATATTGCTTTTAATAAATATTAGATCTTCAGTTTTGTAGCACTATAATTTTGGGGTGTGTGTAGGCTACTTACTCTGGACTCTGTATTCGCTTACCTACAGCAGTCCACTGCTGGACATAGGCCTCTCCAATTGCACGCCATTCAGCTCGATTCTAGGCAACTCTCATCCAGCTGCTACCAGTCACCCTGCAAAGGTCATTGCTCCACCGAGCCTGCCGGTGTCCTACCTTACGTTTGCCGATTCGCGGTCTCCACTCAAGAACAAGTAGGTACCTCAACGGTCGTCGGTTCAACAGCTAATATGGCCTTACCTATGATAGGGACTTCCAAACATGTCATGGCCTCTGATGCGAGGAAAGGCCTCTTCGTTTTAAAAATATTACATATATTTTTTAAGTTGTGGCTAACAATATTGACGTGATAAATTGGGTTACGCCAAAATACAGGTGACAAAAATGTGCGTAGCGGTACAATAGTAGCACTTCAAACCTGATTGTTCATTCGATCATACAAATGCACGTACACGTTCATTTAACTCTTTGTTCATTGTGTTTTCCTCTATTGTTCACGTACTTTTAATACCCCATGAAATAAAATAAAATTAAACAGCTTACCGTTATAGGAAAAAAAAGAATTTTAATTGGCTCCGCAACGGCAACGCTCAGTTCAATAAGATTTACCTACAAATAGATTCCAAATATAATATATTCACCCACCTGTTTGTTTTTTTTGCATCTCAGAGGCACCTAGTCCGTATGAAACAAATCAATATTCCTATTACGTAAACATTTTCCAAAAGTCCATTCTATGAGAATTTCAAATTTTGTTTTGTTCCGACGAAATCTTTTATTTATAACTAACGTTGAGTACAAAGTTTAGTATCCATCTCCAATATGAGATTCATATGAGAGTGAATAATTTACACTGCAGTGTAGTGCGAGTTCCTGAGGTCCGCTCTGACATGCAAATGGCGGCTTTTTAGGTTGTTACCGCATTACCTTTGCGATGGCCACTAATGTGATTAGTCTCGCCGCGTGATGGCATTTGCAGAGCTTTAATGCACGGCTACGTCGCATCATAAATGCGTTTTCGGAATTTGGTAATCGATGTGTCTGTCTACTGCCACTGCTAGTGATGGGTTAATTGCTGTTCCCAGTTCCCGCTATTGTATATACGGAAGCGGTAGATACAACGTTATAATTATTTCCGTTCGTTTTTTCAGAAATGCCGCGTTATAATGAATAAAGATAACAATTTGCTATGGGTTGCAAAAAAGATTTACAACACGTTTCATAATATATGAGTCTTAATTTTATGGTTCACTAATGTTTTACCAAACCTCCTTTGACAATTTTTTAGTTTACAACCAACGTTTCGTATACTATTTATTTCACAAAGAACTCATTCCGCAAATGTTTTATTTTATAAACACTCGCTTTACAAACATATATTTGGCAAATGCTTTTCTTTACAAATATTTCCGATGACATTTAATCATTTAAATATTTTTCACTTAATATTTAGATTATTTTGGAAAAATCACATTTATACAAAATATATCATTTTCTAAACCAGTCACAAAGGCATCATGACGGTATTTTCGCTCTTGCATCCTATGTCGACGTTTCTGTGTAAAGGGTTTAAAGTAACCTAACCAAACCTAACCTCGGGGCCCTTGGCTCGCTCTTGCATCCTACGTCGCCTATTGCGTTTAATAGATTATCCTAGTTATAGGTATTGTTATTTATATCATAAGTATTCTTTACTGTTGAAAACTTGATAAAATAGTAATGTTTTGCATAACCTAAAACTTGTAACAAGTATCTAATACTTAATTTACATTATTTCAGTATGTCTTTAAAAGTAGACTAGCTAAAATCTTAAGGAATAATGTAGCAAAACATTATTTTGAATGACGGTAGATAGAACCGTCAAAGTTGTTTGTTCACGACTATAAAAGGGGGTGTTCCGAGTGTCAGAGCAACATTCTTGTTTGAGACATCGACCAGAACGGAGCTCCGGCCTACAGGTAAAAGTTAAGTTATTTTAATACTGTTACTACTGTTATTATTATCAACATGCTCTGTGATTATTATATTATGTGATGATTAGGAACTGTTTTTAAATGTTTGTTGTTTTACTACTGTTATTTTATGCTGCTATTATTCAGAGTTATTTGGACCATTAGTTAATATTATTATCTTGACTATTGCTGATAACTATGTTGTTTCTGTATTGTTATAATATGGCCAATATTGCTAATGTTTTATGGTGAATAATGGAATATTCCTAGCTACTGTTATTATGCTGCTATTATTCTGATTTCCTTGGACCATTGTCCAACAGATGTAATTAATTGTTTTTAAAATAACGATAATTTATGACAATGTAATAACTGTAATACATTTGTTGATATAATACTATAATACTGTTTCCATGGAGTTTCTTGTCCGTTCTTCTCCATGCTGAATAGATTTGCGAACGGACGACTTACTTTCTGATTACTGACAAGCCTAAATTCTAATAAACATCTGGTCTTGTCTTTCTGTGGTTTATTTTATAAAATCCATCCCCTACATACCATACCATATTCATAGGTATTACACATATATAACTAGTAACCATACCTACTGATATTCAAAGCTTTATATTTGGGTAATATTTAGATATAGTACTTACATATAGATTATACTATAATTAGTTAAACCTACTTACATATAGATTATACTTTATTCCTTAATATAGGTACACTTAATAATTAACTAGTGACCATTCTGATACACATAGCTACCATATTTAAACACATATACTTAATTCCGCTATCATCAGAAGTGGGATTGTTCTCTGGCCTTTTAAAACAGTTTACTAATACATTTTATTTTTCTCATTTTCATAATCGATGTTGGAGCTTTTGACGATCTTCTGGAAGCCGTTGGTCGACGGGTCGCTGAATCCACTCGCACCGTGATGATGACATCGTGCTGCAAATTCCGAGAGCGGAATTGCGAAGCTGCAAGTTGCTGTAATAACTTCGAAACCCATTCCAAGGATTAAATGGAGCAGCAGTACCTACGAATTAGCATAAGTCGGTAAGGCCCTGGGAGGCTCTTTTAGATTATGGCGAAATGCAATTAGATATGATGATGTAGGGTACCTATCATTTAATTTTGTGATAAAGCACATTATGAAGTAGGTAGGTACTTAAAACGTCCTGTTTACATTAACTATAAACAGAACATTTTAACGGTTTTTTCGTTCAGTTATTTATTTTTAAATAATACAACTATAAAAAGAAACTGTCAGTTTCGGTCCGTGATACTTAGCTGTTACTTTGCCTGTGGCTGTGCCAATATTATACAATATTAATACCTGAGTAATTGATTGTCAGAAGTGTACTTCGAGGACGAAGTACAGTTCAGAATGGCCGTGATAGATTATTTTCGAATTTATTACTATTTTGATGACCATTTCGGTAAAATTCAGTTTAACAGAACGTTCAAACGATATATTGACATAGATTCGATATGATATTTTAGATAATAATTATGTTACTTAAGAATAACGTACCTATCCTGAATTTGTTGTGATTGGCTTACGGTCTGATCTCTTTAAATATCTTCGTCAGTTCTCAAATGATTTCCTTTATCAAATCAAGATAAATCAGATAGCAAGGATCAAAGATAAAAAAAAGAAAAAAGAAAAAAAAAAAAAAAAAACTTTCTTCGTAATTTTTAACTCTGTCGTTGTTAGGTATAATTGTTAAAATTTTGTACTTCCACAGTAAAGTAATGTTCAATGGCCATGTTAAAAGTTTATGATTATTGGATAGTTTTCAATAATGTTGTCAGATTGACCGAGCGGAGTTATTTGAATAATTTTCATGTTTTTTGGTTATTGCTTGGATTCAAAAGCTGTTGAATTTGAATGACTTACCAAAATTTTTGCTATCCCAGTTTCGTATTAGTAGCTGTAAATTATACCGATAAGCAATTTATTATTTGATACTGTTTAAGTACTTAACGTTTTTCAATTATTAAATTAGCAAAAGTTGCAATTATATTAGGTAGGTACATTGGTAAAAAGGTTGTTATTGACTCCGAGCACTTAGAAACTTTCTGTTAAATTGGTCAATATCAATAGTTGTTTTTGTGAGACAGTAGATTCATAGGTACTTCGAGAACGAAGTACATGTCAGTATGGCCGTGTTATATTATTCAATTTTGATATAATTATAATATCGTTTGTTGGCTAATGGCATCTGTCACATTTACGAATCTTGGGATTAATGTGGAAGTACCTGATTTGACTAGTTAATGTGTTTACAAAAAAAAAACAAGGGTCTTAACTTGCCAAAATCCCTTAAATGCTATGACCATAAATGATTCAAATAATATTTAATTATACTTGTAGTGTTACACTTAGATTTAGTGTTGCTATTTTAATATATTAGGCTGTTTCAAACGATTGGCACAATTCTGTCAGTTGATGTCGATGTTCTTTTAAAAGACTTATAAGAATTACGAATTAACTGTTTTAAAACGGTTTCACTACATAAGATTTGTTTATTAGTACAATGAGAAAAAAAAGAGACAAAAGAAAAAGAAAAAAAAAATTTTTTGCTGTAGAGATGATATTGAAATCGTTTATTTATTGCAATTGTTTCCGCTGGTCGGTCATTTGCTTGGTGCAAGTCTATCCCACTAGCAGCGGGTGGAGGGGACTTGACACGTCTAGGCAATTGACAAAACAAATTACATGACGAGATAACTGAAAAAAAAAAATTGTTTCCGCTGGTCGGTCATTTGCTTGGTGCAGGTCTATCCCACTAGCAGCGGGTGGAGGGGACTTGACACGTCTAGGCAATTGGCAAAACAAATTGCATGACGAGATAACTGAAAAAAAAAATTGTTTCCGCTGGTCGGTCATTTGCTTGGTGCAAGTCTATCCCACTAGCAGCGGGTGGAGGGGACTTGACACGTCTAGGCAATTGACAAAACAAAACAAAACTTGACTTTGATTTGAGATTTGATTTGAGATTTGACTTTGACTTTGAATGGCAGCGATTTGAATGTGGTGGACCTCCATGTCTATGTAAATACTCTAAATAAGAATATAATATATACATTTTTTTTTTCTCATTGTAAAATTAACAGCACCTGGGTAATACTTCGAGGACGAAGTAGTGTCAGTATGGCCGTAATAGATTATCCTAGTTATAGGTATTGTTATTTATATCATAAGTATTCTTTACTGTTGAAAACTTGATAAAATAGTAATGTTTTGCATAACCTAAAACTTGTAACAAGTATCTAATACTTAATTTACATTATTTCAGTATGTCTTTAAAAGTAGACTAGCTAAAATCTTAAGGAATAATGTAGCAAAACATTATTTTGAATGACGGTAGATAGAACCGTCAAAGTTGTTTGTTCACGACTATAAAAGGGGGTGTTCCGAGTGTCAGAGCAACATTCTTGTTTGAGACATCGACCAGAACGGAGCTCCGGCCTACAGGTAAAAGTTAAGTTATTTTAATACTGTTACTACTGTTATTATTATCAACATGCTCTGTGATTATTATATTATGTGATGATTAGGAACTGTTTTTAAATGTTTGTTGTTTTACTACTGTTATTTTATGCTGCTATTATTCAGAGTTATTTGGACCATTAGTTAATATTATTATCTTGACTATTGCTGATAACTATGTTGTTTCTGTATTGTTATAATATGGCCAATATTGCTAATGTTTTATGGTGAATAATGGAATATTCCTAGCTACTGTTATTATGCTGCTATTATTCTGATTTCCTTGGACCATTGTCCAACAGATGTAATTAATTGTTTTTAAAATAACGATAATTTATGACAATGTAATAACTGTAATACATTTGTTGATATAATACTATAATACTGTTTCCATGGAGTTTCTTGTCCGTTCTTCTCCATGCTGAATAGATTTGCGAACGGACGACTTACTTTCTGATTACTGACAAGCCTAAATTCTAATAAACATCTGGTCTTGTCTTTCTGTGGTTTATTTTATAAAATCCATCCCCTACATACCATACCATATTCATAGGTATTACACATATATAACTAGTAACCATACCTACTGATATTCAAAGCTTTATATTTGGGTAATATTTAGATATAGTACTTACATATAGATTATACTATAATTAGTTAAACCTACTTACATATAGATTATACTTTATTCCTTAATATAGGTACACTTAATAATTAACTAGTGACCATTCTGATACACATAGCTACCATATTTAAACACATATACTTAATTCCGCTATCACGTTCGTTGAGTTCGGGTGCGGTAACGGTAACGTAAGTATATAGCGAAAGAAGAAAGATAATTCGGAAATAATTCGGAGTATTAAAATCGGAATGTCGTTTTTCGTTTTTAGGAAATTGTGTAATAATAAGTCAATATGTAAAATGTTTTTATTCCAAACGTTGTTTTAAGATCTAACTCTAACATCATATGGATCAAGGTCTGAAATAAAGTAATTTTTTTTTAATAGATAAAATGAATAATAAAAAATGAATTGTTGGTCAAAACAAAATCGTTATTATACAAAAGTTTACCTGGTAATTATTTTGTAATGTGAATTATTTGGCAATCTTGTTGTTGTATAATGATGAAATGACAAATCATGTTTTTGCCAATCGTTGCTTGTCAAGCAAAAAATTGTAAATTAATTTTTGGTGAACTGACAGGGCACCTAATTTTATGCAGATTTGGAGATGAAAAAAATAATATAATCTAAAAGTATGCAATATATATTTTTTCCTGCGCAATCAAGCGATTTCGATTTATTTCGGGTTGAGTGATTTTGTATAGAGCTCTACAAATATGTGAGACCCATTCATCACTTGAACAGCCCACTTACGGACTATGTCAGACGTTCTGAATAATATTAATTAAATTAGTAAGTAGATAGAGGAGCCAAAGGCTTGAGAATTCTTAAGAAGCAGTCAAGGGCGGGAGACTATGTACGACCAACTTTCAGTCGTCGACTCAACTCTCTTCAACTGTGAATACATTCACATATACTTACTCCAACCTATAGTTCGGTACATAAGTAATACATACAGGCATGCATATTTTAGAAATAATTAAAAGTGGATATCTACCTACATGAAGTTAATAACCAAATTTTTTTAAACTGCGTACTTTTAATATTAAGTATAATATAATATATAATGTTGAATATTATATTAAACATATTTCGCACCTTTAAAGTAAAACCGTTATTAAACTAAATTATAAAATATAGGAGAGCCAATATTAGAAAAAAAGTCAATGTTTTTTGTCAATAAAATTTTAATCTGAATCTTTAAGACATTAATATGTCTTAAAGATTCAGATTAAAACCCTGCACTCAGATTTTATAGACAAAAAACAGTGACTTTTTTCTAATATTGGCTCTCCTGTAAAATTTTATAATTTCGTTTAGTAACGGTTTTACTTTAATGGTGCGATTTGTTGTTTAAACAACCTACTCCAAAAACACTGAGCTTTAAACTCTTAACATTTCGAAGATAACACTTATCGTTAACGAGTTCTTTTGCGAAACTGGGGCAGGCATCTGAAAAGATTAGTTTTAAAACCCGAGCAAGAACTGATTCAATAGTGGTTACGAGGCCGAAGAGTGCAATAGAACAGTAATGTACCTACCCAGGTGAAGTTTTATCATAAAGAGATCGACTTTCATTCAAGCACCCGCGAGCAAACAGAAAATTATAAAGAACAATCAAAAACTTTTTTCTTGCTATCTCAGAAACCCGATTGCCTGTTAAACGAAACTTTGATGATTTTATTCTCAATCTTCATAGAATATTAAAATGCGAAATGGCTCCCATACCTCCGTGTAATGTTAGCCGAGATTGGAAACCATAAGGCGTCTGGTAGTTTCCATTTCATTTCGTATTTTTCTCCTTACACAAACGGTATCGGCGGTGTTATTAGAGGCAAGCCCAGTAAGTACGCAATATCTCCGGCCGCGCTCCACAAGAATCCTCGCCGAGGCTATGCCCCGTTATTGCATGGAAATTCTTCGGCGTGCAACTTCATTGAGCGACTCTCTTTTGTATAAAGGTTTCCGCGCAATGTTCCACGGTTATTGTTTTTCAAAAGCGAGGGAGGCACCAGATATTACCTTCCCTGAATCACAAGCAGTTAGGTTTATTCAATTAAGCCTGTGTACGCGACCTTTGTGTAGACAGGCATGCCACTCAAGTGTGAGTAAGATGAGCTTCTATGGGCGGAATGTAATGGCTATTCCTTGTCTGTGGCTTGTAAACGATTTGCGTTTTTTTTTTTTAGATTTTATGAGTTTTTTAGCGTTGTTTGACATAGTTTTGTTTATCGCTTTCTACATACGAGTGGAGATAACAATACGGCAGTAAATTAAACCATCCCGTCCAAGTACACAAATTCAATCAAAGATATCCAATAGTTTAGTCACTACTTATAACTAGTCAAAGCTTGGCAAAATCCATGGTCGGCCCATACCTACTATTCAGTTTGTTTGAAAAAATAACTTTTTTAATTTCGTTACAAGAATTTATTTGGAAATACTCTTATGCATTAGTATTGATAATGTTTTCATTTATTGTCGTATTGTTAGTTTATGTTAGAGCTTTAATTAGTCCTTATATTAAGATATTTTTAAAGTCATGCAAGCGTCTCTGAATGATATGTGAAAACCCTTGTTATCAGTTAAGTGAAAACCTTTTTACATTGCTTTCTGGGGCCATACTGTGTCAGGAACATTCTGTATAGGGTGTGGGCCCTTATTTACAGCAGTTCCTGCTTTCTATCTGTAGATCTACTTTATAAAGAAATGTTATATTATCGGTGATAACACGATCCGCCCATACAGTCACATGGAAGCCGATATCTTTGTAAGCTTAAAGGAAATTCGGTAGAATTGTGATAAATGCTCGCTTCGTGACAGGTGGCTTTGTACAGGAGGTGCCACCATATTGACTCGTCGCATGAACGGAAACTCACCGTAAACATAGTGGATCTACCTAACCAATTGATTGATTACTTTAAAAGCCTTTTTGATGTGTCACATGATGATGAGTTACCGAAGTTATTATTTGACATATTAACGACTTAGGTGTGGGAAGTTAATGTTGGTTTTTCATGGACTTAATAAGTAGGTTGAGTGAAATGAGTGGTTTGGTTGTAAGTAAGAAAAACATTAACAAAAAGGTCCGGTCGAAACGCCCCGGTGCTTGGCCTATGGCCTATGTCCAGCAGTAGACGTCTTTCAGCTGAAATGATGATGATGTAAGAAAAACAAACCATGTTAATACAGCAGTATACCTTAAAGTTTTGAATCATAAATACTTATACATTTTTATAGTTTAGTCTAGATAAACATAAAATTAGTCATACAATCATAAATAGAAAAACAAATAGAACAGTTCAAATAGCTATACTTAACCAACAATCAAATTAAACACACATGAGCTACAGGATTGACGTAAAGAGACAATGCCACGCTATCATCGACAGCGATTGCCGCGGAGCAGCGACTCACCGAGTCCGTATCTAATGAAAGCGCGCTACCCTCATCAAACAGGGATTTATGTGGCTTCACGAATTAAACTAGCAGTCGTTGCACTGCGACTGACGACTGACGACAGTCGCGCCACTCGGCGACTACCATCCGCCATGCGGGTATTATCGTCACTCCCGTCGGTCGCAGATAAGCACGACCTTCGACTAATACAACCGAGTGATGTTCGCCACGAATTAACACTTTTATTCCCTTTGAAGTGTACTTTAGTCGGATTTGCTTCAGAGATACCGCCCTCCACTAATCTCTATTTCGTTGTAGACAAAGCATCACAGACAATGTTAAATATAGGTTTTATTATATTGTTCACTTATTTATTTGGTATCATTACAACTCCACTTCGTAGAGCTTTGCTACTTAAATGGCAATCATAATATTATAATTTATAGTGAAGACTAATATTTGCACAGTTGAAGCACCAAGTAAACATACGAAGAATAAGAAATTTAAAGAAAAGAGCTCTCGAGAATATGCGTCGAGAGAAATCCTATAAATCTCGTAGAGTTCAATTGCAGGGTAAATACTTTCTTGATAGTCCTCGCTAAATGCAATTTACCCTTGAGAGCGGACTTGAGCTTTCTTTAAGAATACTACTAAATAATAATTTATACGTATAACGGTAGTGTAAAAAAAATTGGGGAAATTGAGCATACGATTTCCCATTTACCACTTGCAATGATTTTCATGAAACAAACCTTCAAATAGCATCATCATCATCAGTTTATGATATTCAAAACGACGATGAAAATCTTCAGAATAACTCAACTCCTAAGTGTATAAATATCTAAAATTATTCCCTTTATCATTCAAAAATAATTCATCTACTTAACTTTTTCTTTTATGCTAAAATTCTTTGAAGTCGAGGAAAGCTCCCAAAAAGTAATTTTATTAATTACGAGTCAGGAATTCAACAAAGTTCCAAGCCGGAGAGGTCCTTTTCTTTCGCGGAGCGATCCATTATCTTATGAAGATTTAGAAATTCCTGCGGTGTGCGTCTCGCTCGTCGCGCCCCTGTGTCCCCCACAGACAACGGATGCTCTAACAAAAAAACAAGCATTCTTTCACAACTTTTATTAAATTATGCATATAATACTTACGTATGAATCGCTAACGACGCCGACGACGTCCACATAACGTATGTAAAACATAAACAACCAAGTTTATGCAGGAAATTTCGTTGAAAGCTTAAATACGCGTGGGCCTACCAAAAGTTAATAAATACGTTTTGGAATTCGCATTAATATGTTAGGACAAAGGCCACAAATCGCAATGTACATATTTCGTCGGTAGGTTCGGCAAGTTGTAGGCGTGCGGCGCGGCGAGCCGCTCTAAGGAAACAAAGGGTCGCCCTGACTGCCCCACGGCCATTTTCTCTGTAAATGTTGCCGTACTTCTCTTTGTCGTTTTGTTTGTCGGGAGGTCACGAGAGGGCGCCATAGACAAGCTCATTTACCCTCTTTACGAGAAAACTCTCTAGTTGACTCCACGAAACCGCAAGGTTGGCGGGAACAGGTAAGTAACTTTAACGGGTCATTAACATTTCATTATGTTTTATTTGCAAACCCGATCATTATATTAATGAGACTCTCACGTGTGGGCTAAAGTTACTTCGTTTACTTGTTCACTGATATATTCAGTTAATGTTTGTACGTAACTTTGGTACTCTTACTTCGAGGTATTACTTACCGCTGTGATGTAACTAAATGCAAATGAGTGAACCTGCAAAGTTCTGTCTATCTGCCCTTTTAAAGTTCACAGAAACCATTGATATAAAGTAGCTTTGTTTATTTCGATTTGTTTGAGCAGACGACAGGATTGCATAGAAATGATTGTTTTATACTACAACAATACATGCATTTATGGATGTCGGATGTCGTTGTAGACTTGCTGAAGGTGAATCTTACGGAAAAGTCTCATCGATTGCAGAAATACATTGTAAGGGTGGAAACACACGTCGCGCTCGTCTCGACTTCTGACGACGGCGTGCTTACGCATCCATAGCTAAGCATGCAAATCTGATCATATCCTAACCCGCGATGCGCATAGGTTTATCCAATTGAATCATGACAGCTGAATGCGCATTGATGCTAATTAACGTTTTCGCTCTAAATGTGTCACAGTATAACAATAGTCTCAGGCACAGTATAACTATGACAGTATAACAACAACATGCATATAGATAGATATATCTTTACTGTAAGTAATGAATATTAGGCGAGGAGTAACTATCTAATTGGTTATTCTGTTTAGTCACCCAACGAGGTTGATTGAATATTTTACAAGATTGCCTAGCGGACGCCTGGCAGGATTTGCGAAGTTACATATTTAATTATGGGAAATAATAATGCTTCCGAAATACAAATTAACTTCCAACGATCTGTGATTGACTGTAATACTAACTAAGCTGTGTTAAAATGAATTACCGATTTTTTTTTTACAAAATTAACCGACTAAAAGAGTTGTATTTATCAAACAATCATGAGCTTATTCAAATTACAATTCTACGAAAAATAATCTGTAGACCTACTTTCAATTAATAAACTAAATTTCCAACAAAAATACCGAACTTCCGAAAAAATACTAAGTTTCCGAAAACATAATTATGTTCTGCTAAAATAATCGTTTTCTTAAGAAAACGATTATTTTAGCAGATTTTAAGTTTCTATAGAGCTTAAGCTCTATAGAAACTTAACTCTCAATTTTAATGAAAATAACTACCTCTACCGGTCGGACATGTTGTTGTTTGTATCGTATTATCCAGTTGTGGGTTGTGGAGGTCAGATAGGCAGTCGCTCCATGTAAAATACTGGTATTCAGCTGCATTCGGTTAGACTGGAAGCCTACCCCAACATAGTTGGGAAAAGGCTAGGCAGATTATGATGATGAACTACCTACCGGTCGGCCCGCGCAGGCGCTTCGTGCGTACTTCGGGTGACATCGGTTGCGTTCGGGTGCAGAGCGATAGGCAACGTAGGAGCGGGGCTCCGTCAATATAGGGTGCATGAGTGAGCGAATGAGAAGGTAAGGCCCAGGTATGTATTAATTGATTAGAGTGGCAGGAAAGTAGGTGTAAGTAATGAATGATATTGATTACAAGAGGAGTATCCATGGAATCACTTAGAAAAGTATTTTTATAGTGTCACAACAGTTTAACAAGCGCCACAGTTTATAAAATGTGTAAGGTTAATTTTAAATGAATCGGTGAGTTATGATGAAAATGACTAACTGTAGTTTTCGGTAAAACGCATTTTAAGCTGGTGGAAAAATATTACGTCAGCAAATGCTGTATTGATTTTTCGGAATTTTCAGTATTGTATTTGGTCGTTTCTTTATTTGTATTCGCTTATAAGTTGTCGGAAAATTTGTATATAAGTACAGCAGTCATAATATTTTTAGGTAGGTATGCTCATATTTTAATTTTTTTTCGGAGCTTTTATTACTACCCTTTATTTAATTAATGAAGTAAACTTAGGTCAGTAGCGTAAACATCCGCATAAGATGAATAGGCGGGCAAAAAGTAATCCGATCTCTTTTTGAACGTTTTATGCTTAACAGCATCAAGCTACTTATATCAGTCTTGAATTTTCAGAACGGAAATGATCACGCATCACAGTAGCATAAGCATAATCAGCCTATAATGTCCCCATTGCTGGGACACAGGCCACTTCTCTTGGAGAGGCAGTGGGCTGTAATGTACCACGTGGGCCCAGTGCGGGTTGGTGGTCGCATCATAGTGATCACAACAAATTAATAAAGCTGTTTTTTTTTTTCTTTAGTCCATTCGATAGCCACAAGTAGTGATTTTGGGATGCTTAAAATTTGCCCTACAAGACTTTCCCCACTCTTCCTGATAAGACTAAACCTGTTACATAAGTCACGGTTATGTGTGCAGTAGGTACAGCACCTTTGTGCATTCGTTATATATAACTATACCGTAGTAGCTTGGTTTCTCAGAATTGTTCTGACATAGAGGTAAAGGTTACTGGGAAAATGAACTAGTCTATGAATATCTTACGATGGAGGAACTAGCCGTGGTCCAATGACCCTGCTGTACATCATTCGGGCTCGGAACATTTTGTACCTACCTAAAAATTAAAGTGCAAAGAAAAAACGCTTTTCTTATGGCAAATAACACACCCAAAATGTTTACTATATATATTACCACGAGAGTATACAATTAAGTTTCCGCTGCTATTAAAGTTTGAAAATACATAAAAAAGGCTTAATTATTCACCGTTATACCAACTCTGCTTTCTAGAATAGTACTTACGGCACTTCGTATATTAATATAAATACTCGAAACAACACAATATCCTCTTCAGCTAACTTCTGTTCACGTAACGAATGATTAATTTTGCACAATTCGTGTGTGTGATATACTATATCGCGGTCTTTGAACCTAATACGTTAGTTCTCGAGCTCGAAACACTAAGTACACAGGACCTACTAGTGGTACTAACATTAAGTAGGTTCACGGACTTAAGTATGAACCAAACTCTAGTGTTGCTTCATGCAAGTTTTCACCCAGTTAGGAAAGCGTGACGATAGTTAGGTAAGTACCTATAGCATTATGTATTGTGTATGTAATTCAATAGGTTTAAAGTAGGCTGCTTTTACCATAATAGTATTGTTTTAACATAACTGGTGAAATGTAGATGAACTATATAATAATATGTACCCCTCTGCCTAACTCTTCGGAGTTTACAGGCGTGATGTTACGTAATGTTGTGGTCATAGAAATGTAAAAAACAGATCACATATGTCTATGGTTGTGATTGTTATTTTAAATAACTTTTTATCACATCTATTCAAAAAGAGCTAGTGTATTCTTCGTACACAGGGACTAAAATAGCTCTTTAATCCCTAGGGACTAAAAGTGATTTGAATTTAGAATATGGATATTGCTAGTAAAAGTTCCCATCACAAGTAACAGGCTGTATGATAAAGTAAAACGCGGAAGCCAAATAACAAAAAAAGTTGGTGAAAAAATAAAAAACGCGCGAAAAGCATTCTGTCTTCGTTCGTATTTTTTTACCCAAATTAGGATTTTATTTAGTTCCTTAGTTTAGTAGTATCCTATGACTGTGTTAATCTAGGTTATGATATACTATCTGTGTACTAAATTTTATCCAAATCCTATTAAATGCATAATACTTACCTACTAATGATTGAAATAATATCGTGAATTCATGCAAGCCTAGTACTTTTTGTTACAGTACTGCTCAGAAAGTCGAGTCATATTTCAAGCATGATTCGAAAGACATGTAGCGCTATCTAGCGTCCTAAAGCAATTGTGACCATCGAAAGTTATTGTTATTTTTTTCCTCGGGAACAGCCCTTTTTTCGAGATGAAAGGTAACCCTATGTCTGTTTCCGTACACCTGACAACGTACCTACTCGTATATGCAAAATTTCAGGATGATCGGTTCAGTGGTTCAGGCGTGAAAAGGTAAAAAACAAACAAACAGACTTACTTTCGCATTTATAATATTAGTTAGGATACTACTACTATACTAGCAGCGCCCAGCAGTTTCACCCGCATAAGTGTCGATCCCGTGGGAATATCGGGATAAAAAATATCCTATGTCCTTTTCCGGGACTCAAAATATCTCTATACCAAACATCTAAATCGGTTTAGCGGTTTAAGCTTGAAGAGGTAACAGACAGACAGACAGACACACTTTCGTATTTATAATACTAGCAGCGATCTGCGGTTTTACCCGCATAAGTGTCGATCCCTTGGGAATATCAGGATAAAAACTAACCTATGTCCTTTTCCGGGACTCAAACTCTCATCTAAATCGGTTCAGCGGTTTAAGCGTGAAGAGGTAACAGACAGACAGACTGTCAGACATATTTCGCATTTATAATATTAAGTATGGATTAGTATGGATGGATGGATATGAATTAGTTAAGATTAGGATAGATATATGTACGTCTGACTGGTTCAGTCGTTTGAGTCTGAGATTTAGGGACCCTGTTGGGATTGACACGACACATCAAAGGTGCCTGCAGGCGTCCAAATATCGCACCCAATCCAATCTGCAGGAAGATTAATTGGACTACCGGTCAGATTCGCAAAATAGGTGTGAAATTGAGACCGCTATGTATGGCTCTTTGGATGTTGGGCAGTACATTATATAGCTGGAAGGATTATTTGTTTGTCGTGTGGAGAATGATAGAATTATTGCAAAATAAATATGCAAATCTTCCTTTAATAGTATTCATGATTTATTATTTATTTACACATCTATGTTAAATTGTAATTGCACGCTACAAACCTTTGCATAATTTCTTATCTCGTTTTCATACAAGAGCCTATAAGAGAACGCGTGTGTCGCGTGTGGATATAGAAAATTTCAATAATCCCCATAGGTTTGCGATGCGACGAGCGGCTCGCACGTGTCGCGGATTACGCGTAATTGATGGTCCCCGTGTCTAATCTCTGCACTTTGCTTCCCAGGCCCCCACGTTCTGTTTCAAAAATATTTTATCAAGTACCTATATTTACTTTATCAACTACTTTTCACTCTCCCCGTCCAATACCGATTTATTTTTTATTTGAATACAGCTTTCTCGATTATACAGTTGCCCATATTCTAAACCTGTCGAAACGATTTTGCTTTTAACACACACATACAGTACCTACACTTTTATTACATATGTATTTACATTTTACGAGGACTACATCGTTATTTGAGATAAGCGGGTAATATTGGGTACGCAATTTCGCGAAATAGGGTGTCAGATATATATTAATTATATGGTTAGTGTGTGGTTGTTTGCCCAAATTCACGCGAATTTTGTTGTTTGTGGAAATAGTTTGATACTTATATTATGTATTATTTCATCGATAAATAGCCAGCGGTGGAGTTTATAAGGTACCTAACTTAAGTGCTTCCATTTATATGAAGGGTTAATAGAAAAAATTTGGAGAAAACCTCTGAATTTGTGTTTGCATTAATTCGTTAATCTCGTAATTTAGCTGGAGCGCTCAGTCGCTGGCGCGCGGCGAACAATTCGCGTGAGCTCCTTATCTGCAGATATTTAAATTCCCGCCTGAGCCTCAAAATAGTTCAAATTAAATGGAGCTTGTAAATTAAGTGTTGCTATCACGCAATCCCGGGGAAATAGCTCTAAGTGGTTTCAGTACGATCTAATATTTTATCTTGTTCGACTTAATGGCTAAGTTAAATAATCTAGACAACATTCGAGCGATATGTAAACAGATGAAGTTACTGAAACTTGGGATCCCGATTAATTTGTCGATTGCTTGATTAAAGACCTACATTAATTTAAGTGATCTGAACCAGACAGAATAATTAACTTAGAATAAACTGAGTATTGAATTAATGAAGACTAGAATCGTAGATATCATAATTATCTATCTACTTTTATGAGGGATGAATTTCATTTATAAAAGAAGAAAAAAACATAATAATATAACGCTTTTTCTTTATTTTTTCTGTGACTCTCCACAATCTCGCGTCAATGAAAGTGGTCAGGCCGAATTTCGTTTCAGCTTTCGGCAATTTTCGGTTTCGACCGAAAAAAAGCATTCAAAAGTAAGAATATTAAATACCAGCAAATATCCATTGTCGGTCGAACTCTAGTTACAACTTAATTGCTGAAAGTTTTTCGGATAGGTAGTGATCTGAAAATGTCAGTAAGTGAGTAGGTACCTACATACTCCGACATCGAGTAAACTTATGACTCATCAGCTAAAACTTTACAGAGTTTAAAACAGTTTGGCTAACTCAAACCCTTTCTCCAACACACCCTCCTAAAATGTAACTCCCAGACATTAAAGGTTTATACGTCATGAGGAGTCTTATAGAGTTCGCGGTTCGTAGGTAGGCTATGTACGAGTACTCCTGTGGGATAAACCATAACTCTTTCATACGTAATGTATAATTTTGTCTGCTATTATATTGCCGAAAAACAAAAATAGGTATGATGAGAACCGACAGACGGTAGCGGGGCGTGCACGGGGCGTGCGCGGGGCGGGGGCGGGGCGGGGGCGCTGCGGCGGCGGACGGCGATCACTCTCAGGGGCAAACAGCGACGATTGAATGTGAAAATTTAATTCAGGTCATTTTCATCGCAGGAGTAAGGGAATCTATTATTTTTCCCCAAAGAAGACTATTACTCAGCTAACATTTTTTAAATATGAATTTCGTAGCGGCGGGATCTCCGTTTATTTATGCAGTTCACGTCAGCTCCAGTGCTCCCGGGCTTCTTCAAGGCTACTCCTATTTGTTAATGTTATCACAAGTGCTTGCTATTATGCGGAAACTTTTTATTTTTGTTGAAATCTACACGGATATCTTCGGGAAGTTTTCGTAAAAAAGCAATGGCTGCATTATAAATGTATTTCAAGGTACAAGTCTGGTGAGAATGCGCAGCCATGAGGCTGGCACGACTTTGAAAAATGCTAATTTGGAGCACGGCTTGGTGCTGAACCTTCCACCGGCAGCATTTAAATGCAACCTAACTTGTCAAACTTTGGCGGCTTACAAATGAACGCCGCTCGTAGGTCTCGGCTTGAATAATTCTAGATCTCGAATAAAATATCTCTTTCATTCCTTTGCTTATAAGATCGGCTAAACATCGAAGTGATTTTGGTAGAATTCAATGTTGTAAGTAATAGCATAATAAAAACCCATTTATTTTCTTTGATTTCTCTATACTTATATGTTTACCACAGAGTAATATGTAGCTTTTTCCAATATTAACAATGAGTTAGGTAAGTAAGCCTACCTACTTGAACACCTACCTAGGTAGGACGGTACCTACTTACTTGAAGTATAATAATTTTATTATGAATTCATATTTACAAGCTCAATGCCTACGCGGGACGTTTCATAAAGTAACTCAGCCGTCGACGGCTACAAGGTATCTCTCTTCGATTAAATTAGTCGATTAAATTTTCATATTCAATCTTGAGTTAGGTACCTATTTACTAAAGGGAAGCATCGCGTCTCTGAACCAGATATCGTGCTGTTCAAATCTCCACCTAAAATTTGTATAAATAAGGTTGACTTTATTTGAGTAATAGAGAAGCCTAACAGTTAAATATTCATACGATCTATGATAAAAAAAAACAGTTGAACTCACCAAATGTTGCTTGCATTTCGGGCCAGACGAGAAAGTCGACGTATGTTCATATAGGTACTCTTACAATATTTTCGGTATAAATACCAACACGACAAGTTTTTTTTAATTTATCTAAAAATTATTAAGTGGTGTATTTTTAGTTCGGCAAACCCTTTAGATCTAAGAATATTACTTTGTGTTTCACAAAATGTTTAAATATTCATGGAGAACAACAATTTATTCCAAGATGATGCGAATAGAGATCTTCTCCTTGTTGTAAATAATTAGGTTAGTAGGTAGATATAATATATTTTGCTGAAGGTTGTCTAAAGATAGGGTACTTATTTACCATTAATATTTCCATTTACCATTAATAAGTATTTGTGTGGGTGTACTATAGGTACTCCTCTGGTTAATCCTACGGGGAATACAGGCATAATTTTATGTGTAAGTATTTGTATTTTATGTGTATTTGTATTTTATGTGAAAATCTCAATAACACTTTGCCCGACCCGGGAATTGAACTCAGGACCTCATGTTCAGCAGTAGCGCTTGCGGCCACTAGACCAACGTGGCAGTCAAAATATAATAAGAGAGTAAATTATAACCATAATTATTTATCTATATAAAGAATAGCTGACTATTCTTTACTATATTTACCTTCCTTCCCACAATAATCTTTCATACCTTGTTCAAAGTAATAAAGGGATTCATAAAATTTTAATTTATTTTAGTGTCTAGTGTTTTACGTTCGCTGAAACAATTGGAGTAGGTAGGAATATTGAAATGAATCTAGTCGAATATTTATACTTAATGATGGAGTGATATTTCAAGGTTGGTTCTTAATGAATATTTATCGCTAATGTGCGCTTTTATAATTTCTAACGTGACGATATTGTCGTGGACGTGCACGTCCACGTCACGGCATCACGATAACACAGGGAAGTGAAATGTATGGAAATATATGAAGACGCTTTTAACCGTCTTCTGTAATTTTAACATTTTATGGCGTTTTATATAATTTCTAAGACCTGACAGGACAGAAATAAAAAAAAATGAAAAAAAATGAAATAAGGTTTATTGGAATCAACAAGTGTGCAAAAAACATCAGTGGTGATTGGAGCCTCCTTTTAAGCGTATAAAGCCTGTATTAGGAGACTCCGCTCTTCCATACATTATTAGTACTTATAAATACTTGTTTATTTCTATTTTACCATAATTATACAAATAAAATAAAAACTTAAAACTACATTGGATACAATTACTATGTAATTACCCACGCTACGTAACTACCCATTAAAACATTTTCTGCTCTTACACATACCTATTATAATATATCTATACTCTTCAATCAGGGTGTTACTGAAATCAGATCCACTGTTTCATTGTTTATTGCCTGTAGGTGCCTCAGATTTGCCCTTTCATTTAGAATGTAAGCACGATTACGTATGATAGCACTGTTCCGATGATAATCACCAGCTTGATCATGTACCACAGTCCATTATGTAAGCGATGCCGTTTGTTCCCGCTATCACGACGCACGGTCATCATTAAGCCTAGTTTCCACGAGCTCACAATTTTCCCATTCCCTCCCGAAAACTAGCTAAATCTGTAACCCGTGTTCGAATATGAAGCCGACTCTAGGTTTAATACCGCAGCTAAAACCGAGCTCAGTGTACCTGGCGGTCGTTGTCCTTAGCCACTTTAATATATCATAACCATAAACCGTAACAAATTACTTCGATATAAACAGTGCGGAATAGGAAACGTTATCCGGAAAATATTCATGCAAGGTATCCGCCCAAACCGCGTTTATTTCCTACATAATTTCATTTCGCCCAAAGTGACTTTCAGAGGTTGTAATGCTAATTGAGTTTGTAGAATCGTTGAGTAAACTAAAACAAGGTGTTTAGTTTCATACAGCCGTTGGCTACACAGACCGTGCCGACTTAACTTTCCTTAAATGCTACATCCAAACCCTTTAATATTATTTCAGTTGGTAATTTAGAATTGTTAAAATTTGTTTTTGTGTGCATACATACAAGATAAACAAAGGGCGGCCTTTACTTTATAAATATGCCACGAAGTGATGCGATGCTGATTCACTTACTGACTTAGTTGAATTACGTTTATATACTTTTTATGTCGTCGTTACGCCAGTTCTTAACATCTTTTCATCGACTTTCAAAAAATATTAAAATGCTTTCCCTAAAGTTACAAATGACTGCGTCTCTCTGCTTATTTTCAATTTATTCACGTTTCGTTACGGAGAGCTGTGTTAACGTTGCCAACAAATTTCCAAAGTATTGCGAAACTTACCAATCTGAACGAGTATTTTTAATTCATTTTCTTTCGCCCCACAACTTTCTTTTATACCCATTCGTAACAACATAGGCACGGTGTAGTTACAAGTTTACTTCGAAATTTTCTTTGAAGGTGCATATTTATTATGTTTTCGCGGTTTCGTTCGTCATTTTTGGAACATCAATGTGCCTGGGTTCTGTTCTTACCTTTACAAAGTGATGTGGCCTTCTGTTAATTTAAAAAAATACTGGTTAAATATAATATGAGGTCTTGACGCACAAATTGCACAGTACCTACATTTGACTCACAATCTACTGAGATCTTCCAGATCCTATTTATAGTTTTCTTTACCTACTTACTTACTAATTGTTTTATCAATATTTAATTTTATAATAATTGGTTTCCACCGGAATATCCTTTGCAATGAATGCAAGGTTTTGGGTCGGAGCCATGCAGGATAGCGATGTTATTTTTTTCGTGCATCCACTACGTAGTTTTTGCCATGTTAATAGGAATGATTTGAACAGGCCGTTGCTCTAGCCTGTAGCCACATAAAAGACAGTGACAGTACACCTACTTTAACTACCTACATGGTAAAAAACTACAGCATTGAAAGTGTTAAATTAGGAGTACCTACCTATTCAAGTCAGTGGTGTACGCGTTGTGTTGTCAGCTGGTAAACCTCCAATAATGATAATTCGTGTTCGACTAGTAGTGCCCGTGACTAAGAAAGTTGCTATAATCATGAAGCTTGCCAAGTGGATGTGAGAGAAAAGTTCCTAATGTTTTGTTATAAACTCTTGAGAAAATTGTTTTTACCTCTCCAATATCCAGTCCGAACTAGGGTACCTAAGTACCTTAGTTTGGACTGGATATTGGAGAAGTAACGAGTTAGGTATTTAAACATAGATGTGGCTGAGGATTTTAAAACTAAGTCAGTTGGTAATTAGATGCGTAGCATTCCAACCGACGCGCGTGCTGGTCAAGATGCATGAACTGATCTTTGACGGAGCCAAAAGAGGACTTATGTGTAGTGTAGCCTATCCTCATGGGATATAGACTCGAGTTTATGCATAATATTATGATTGTTCATGTGAAAGTAAACAGTTAGATTAGGCCTTCTGCACATTCTCGTCCCATAGTGCACGTTGTTTGGCGAAGTACCTAGCAGAGCGGGTTCTCTACGCCGCGGGGCGACTCACGCCGCCCGTACAACCTCAGGCAAAGTATACATTTTGTTTGGTATTGTTTAGAATTACCTACCCAAACAAACCGCCTCATAAATTCCAAACTTTCCGCCCTTAACTTTTATACTGACCTATTTGTATAAAGTGTTGAAAATTATTACTTAGTCATAACATAACTGGAACGTCGGGAGTTGGGCAAACTTTCCATGTAAAAAATGTTGTGTTAATCTTGTTCCTGGTAAGGATTTGAATATTAATATGCTTTTTTATCAATGAAGGCACTTTTTGGAAAAACTCTATTCAATAATCTATTTTGAAGCTTTGTCATTTATCACAGACTTATACTTTCAGGCTTTCAGGGCTACAAATCAGTTTACTAGACCATAATACATACAGACACATAAAAAAATTGATCGTTAGGTAATGAATTCGATCTAATAGAAGCGTTTTTAATTATGATCAATATTACTCCAATAGTCATGACAAATGAAGGTACCCTAAATTTAGATGAGACCTGATATTGTCCGACTTTTGTCTGTTTCTTTAGTATGAACTAACATATCTTACTGAAACAGTTCAGTCGAGAGCAATCAATCAATGTGCCTAACCTTTTCCCAACTATGTATGGATCGGCTTCCAGTCTAACCGAATGCAGCTGAATACCATGCATTGCACACAATGCATTTTACATGGAGCGACTGACTGTCGGACCTCCAAAACCCAGTAACTGGGTAAAACTATACCCCTTGGTAAGAGTGGTTGTCAGGCTTTTGGGCTTCTGACTACCCATAACGACTGTCGAAGATCTACAAATGACAGCCGGGACCAACGGCTTAACAAATTCAAGTGCATTTGTTTTAGGGTACCCTTGCAGGTAGAGCGGAGATGATTGTTTTACTAGTCTATTTCATTGTGTGAGGTAGGTAGGTAGATAATTGGATAGGTTTTTCAAAAATATTGGTGGTATGAATTTTTTTCTATTCAGGGATCCGTTTGCGAAATATTAAGCTTTAAAATGGTGATTTTGGTTTCGGTTAAATGTTAAACATAACAAAAAAAAAAACCGACTTCCAAAAAAAACACTACAAACTGAAAAAAAAACACTACAAACTGAAAAATAACTTTAATTTCGGAAGTCGGTGTCTTAGGGATCAGTATTTTAGTTTTTGCCACCGACTTCCGAAATTAAAGTTATTTTTCAGTTTGTAGTGTTTTTTTTTCAGTTTGTAGTGTTTTTTTTGGAAGTCGGTTTTTTTTTTTGTTAAAAAGTTTTTATTTCTCGCTTTTTAGTGGGTCTATTTATAATTTATCTAAGTTACAATAGCCTAATGTCAACTTGCCCATCGCCTTTTTATAAAATATTCCTTTTCTCGATGCAGGGACGTTAATTGTTGAGGAGTTCTCCTTTTATTAGTTTTTAGATTAGATGCTGATAATCCTGGCTGCAGCATCAGGCCAGACTTATGTCAACATTGCATTGAACTTAAAATTAGTCCTGTTTAAAATGAGCCCAAACACGACTACGGTGCTGTAATTTAAAGGTTTCTACTTTTTCTGATGCTCCTGGCTTCAGCATCAGGTCTTCGGTGTTCCTCAGTAACAGTACGTTTATCCACACATCGAGCCCTTTTCAATGAGCCTAAACACGATATATCTGCTGTTAGTTGTCGAGGAGTTAGGTACTCTGCAGACTATCCTGACTGCAGCATCATGACTTGATGATCATGAGACCAAATGTGGCAAATTCCCTATCAAACATCAAAACAATTTACTAAAACAGTCCTTGCCTGTTCGAGTAACTTCTTACTGTTAAGGAGTTGTACCTTCCATCATCAGCCCAGCTACCTGAGATGGTGACAACCATACACAAATACACAAGATACTTCATAAAATATGCGAAAAACAATAAGTGAGCCTATAAAATTTGAGGGTTGCCCTCGATTTCTCTAAGATCCCATCATCAGATCCTAACTTGGTGACAATGGGACCACCTCAGAACTATCTACTTTCGAACAAAAAAAGAATTTTGAAAATCCGTCGACAATTGGCGGCGTATTCGATGAACAAACATACAAAAAAAAAAAAAAAAAAAAAAAAAAAAAAAAAAAAAAAAACATACAAACACCCGAACATAGTACCTCCTCCTTTTTGTAAAGTCGGTAAAAATACGAACTTATTGTTACGGTCGATAAAAACAATACTGTGCATGCGTAAATTTTCATCCCAACTACGGAAGGTTTCATTGTACGTGGTCCGACAGGCATTTGTCCGGTTTTTTATTAGTTGCTAATGAAACTCGAACATTTGGTACAGATGAGCAGCGTCGTATCTACGGCTCGGAGGGCGGTGAGGAACTGCCGCGATACGCCAGCAGCCCGCAGCGGCAGGCATCTCCTTTTCCTCATGAGAGCACCAATCGGAGGTTCTATAGAAGAAACAGGAACTCGAAAGGTACGTTTTTAAAATAGTTAAGCTAGTTAGTACAGTATATTACGATACGTGTGAATTAGTTCACTATATTGTATTAATAGACCACCTAAGTCACAGGTATTGTATACTATTTTATAGCTCGTGCGACCTAAATCCGCACTAAAGTCACGCTTTTCTGCGTAAAAATGAACTACTTAAGTCACAGAAAAGTGTGACTTCAGTGCACGGTTAGGTTACACAGTGCTATAAATTTATTTAAGGCACAATTAGAAAAAAAAAACGGTTGTTTGACCTATTTTCTATACAATGCTGTCAAACGACAAATTTTATTTCTCTAATAAAAGTAGAGATAATTAGAGATAAAATTGGCCTTAAGTCTGTTTATTTATAAACCCAGTACCTACCTAACTAGAATACAACTAGGTAAATGTTTGCAGAAGATTATCTGTCTTTTATTTTAGTACAAAGTCATCGAGGCATGGCAAAGACAACCCTTTAGAGTCTGAGAAGATAATCTAAAATACATACCTACTCCTAAAATAATTCGAAATATCTTGAAAAATTCTTACCCACTGGCTTTACTTTAACAATTTCAACAATTTTCTTCTTTCAGCATCATACTTAATAAAATTTCTTCTCGTTCAGGTGAGGAGATATTCAGTGCGGAGCCAGGCGGTACGCTGCAGCGTCGTCGACGTGCTGACGAGTTCCCGCACGAAAACAACGCGCGCAACGCACGACTCTGTCTTAACAATGGTAGTGATATTATTTCTTATTCTATATTGTACACATTTTTAGAGACATTGTTACAATAATAAAGGACAGCTTATGTACAAACGCGAGATCTATGATCTAACACCAAACCAGCACAAAATCCAGACAAAAAATTATTTATGCCTTAATATAAAATAAACAAATATGTGTATGGCACACAGTATACAAACATAATAAATTATATACAATATAGCATGTAAATATAAAATGGTTTTAATAATATTGTACCTTAAATTAATAAAACCTAAATTTTAACGCGCTTAAAGCCTTACACGTGGACAGCGTCGCCTCTCGACCTTCGATGAATTCTACTCGAGTACCTAAACAAGACTTAACGTTAGTGAAGTAAATTAATCAGTATTATTTTGCAATTTATTATCAACTAAAAAAAAATAGCAATTGAAGTACGTATGCTCTAATTTGGTAGTTAAATAACCTTTTACATTAGGTCATCCATCGCATTAAATCTTCAAAATTTGAGCAGCAAAATGTTCTACAACAAAGCAAATTGTCTGACTACCAACCTGCCTGTAGTATTTGCTCGAGAACCAAAATAGATTATCCCAATTACAGTTGTTGTACTCTTAGCAATTGAGGAGTTCCTTCGCCTAACTTTCAAGTCCATTATCAGTTCCTAATCGAAATGTAGAAGTGGAAATAGAGTGCGGATTGTTTGAAAAACGGTAATCTTGAAGTGTTCCTTATATTTGACCTATTTAATATTTATCATTACAGTTACAATTTGACAGCAATGCGGACATATTTTTTGATGCTCTGTGGTTCTTTTCCCTCTTTTCTTACATACATGTACAATTTTTAAGTCTGTTATTAGTAATATATATTCAGCTGCATCTGGTTAGACTGGAAGCCGACCCCAACATAGTTGGGAAAAGGCTAGGCTGATGATGTATAATAAGTAAATATGTGTTTTAAACAAATAACTATCAAAATAACCGCAATGTTACAATTATATTGAATGAAAACGTTAATAGTCTTTTTGAACAGGTGTATTAAACTTGAAAAAATATTTAATTTTAGAAAAATGGACGTACTTTACTCAATTTTTACCACGAAACGCAGAAACAATTGCTCATTAATCCACCCTGCTTAGTTCATATAATACACCGCATGCCTCCACGACAGGAATGTAATGATAACTGCAAGCATCAACAATAATAATGCCATTCCGAAATGAAGGTATGGACGAGGTATTACACATATTCAGTGTCGGATTCCAGTTTAGTTATTGTACTTAGGCATTCTGTAGTGTACCTATTATGAGCGTGTTACGGAGATGGGTGCATGCCTTTGATAAGGATGCCTGGCATAGTTGCTCCGACGCATGTGACTGGCGCGAAGGTACGTGTACACAATGAGCGAACCGAATTGTATGCGTGCTTCGAGAGACGAACTTAGTGACGTCATGATAATCTTATACTTTTATTAATTGGTTGTTAAATTTTGCTTGATTCTTGTCGGGTCGCCGATCGCGTGTTCTCGCAGTTTTGGGGCATGTAAAATTAAAGTAGTCGTTCATAGAATACTTATAAATGTAGTGTACAACGTTTATTTATAATATTATGTAAACAACGCAGGTACAACTGCTGTAGTAGGCTGACCGCCAGGCTGTATTAGTTACAAATAGTTATTTATTGATTTATTTAGGGATAACAAACAGTAGTGTAATAATAAGTAAACATAGGTTAGAACTTAATAATAGAGGTAACAAATACACTACTCACAACGTTATCCACATATTATGTAAACAGATGTACTAGTTGTTAGAATGAACGATATAAAAATAAACAGAATAAAACAGTTACAGTAACAATTTGTTTTATAAATATAGCCTTGCTGAGAAACATAACATCAGTTGAGCCAAACTGCCTATTGTAGGTGTCAACTGATCGATGCAGCGGTGAGCGTACGCCTGAGTTGGCTCTACAAAAAGAAGTTGCAAACAAGTGTCGAGCGAATTTCTCGACCATGTATGGTACGAGGGATCAGGTAGCACAAAATGTTCACTAGATCAGTACAGTCGGGTTTAGCTCATTTTTAATCTTGAACCTACCTAATTAATCCCCCAAACCATTGAACTGACACAATTCCTCATTAAGGGGCAAATCCTTAGAAGTCGGTCGTATTTACAGGTTCTTCAGGCAACGGTGGTCAAGCCAGCGAGCGCGAGTGCGACTCACCACCAGAGCCAGCTCCTCCTGAAGTACCTCCGAGAGGACCCAGCCTTCACGTCACCCTGCGCCACCGCCCCTGCGAACAGCCTACAGAGCCTGATCGACTGTACCTGTCTGAAGGTATGTGTAGATTAAGAAAGAAAGAAAATAAATTTATTTGACCCAGGATATGGCAATACAAACGCAATAGTTATATACAAAAAAAAAACAGTTTAAAAAAAACAATGTTGTGTGCCCTACTACTATTGCTTTCTACTGCCACTATGGCTTCGCAAAATAAGCCCAGGGGGCATAAAAAGGCCACTTTGGCAGAATCATAACAGGATAACATTATGAATCATAATGGACAGTTAACTGTTAAAGTTTATCGTATCAAATCCCATTGGTTAAGGATTTTTCAGTTATTTTTATTGGTCTGTGCTAAAATACCAATCAATCCAATCCTAATCCAATACCAATGTCTTTGATTATACCTACGTAGTGCAGCGAAAAAAAGAAAAAACACGGACTGCCTTCGCTATATTATGATTCATAATAATTTGTAACTTTCGAAATGGAAATGTGATCAATTTTGCGTGCTAAAAATATAATAATTGTATGTATAAGTGCTTCTTAATTTATTAAAAGAAAGAACAATAGAGCTAGAGAATTCGTGAGATTAACCTAGATTTCAGGACGAAAGTTGCGCCTAGTGATTGTATCACTAAAGGAATCCAAAGATTTCGTTTATTTGATTCATTTTCATCCTAGAAACTCAAAGCTTTCCTTCTTTATCAATCAATTTTAATTTGCATCGCACTTTTTAAAATATGGTATTCTATTTGAGTTAAGACACTTGTGACGGCGTCATACTATTTTGATTAAAGCGTCAATGCATTTTTGGGAAACATGTGACGGCGTCATAATGTTTTGAGAAAAGCTGAACTGAAAAACAAAATTGAAAACGCATTTATATTCGAACAGGTGACGAGTACGACACATGTGTGTCGCACAGTAAAATAAAATCCGTTTTTATTATATAGACCTACGTTATTTTATAGTAAGGTTAACGTTTACATTGAGGAAGAGGACGGACGGTTTCGATTGTATTCATCCCTTTGTACTAAGTAGGTATGTGCTAATTTAAGCCCAAAGAAGTAAAAATATCGCGGCGGGATTTTATTGCGCACTGGATTTTTAAATCTCGGTGTTGAGCCGAGGGTTGAGAATCCAACAGAGTACATACCAGGGCCTCAAA
Organism: Oligia latruncula; assembly: GCA_948474745.1. NCBI lineage: Eukaryota > Metazoa > Arthropoda > Insecta > Lepidoptera > Noctuidae > Oligia > Oligia latruncula. The sequence goes on from OX419688.1 coordinate 11,420,682, forward strand.
AAAACACAGTGTTCGATTTTCAACTCTCGGCGCTAAGCAGAGCGTTGAAAATCCACTGCGCGAAAGAAAATCGCCGCGGGAAAAGCTCGCCCGTGCGTACCTGGGCTAAGTTATGCCTGGTGAATGGTAATAATTTTATCGACCTTGAAGTATTTTTGAATGAATGGTATAGCTAATGATGTACTTGACCACTACAATAGCTGGTGTGACCTTTATATTGATCAATTACATATTATATTATAAATATCTTAAGGTTACAGAAGGGCAGACGTCCATTAGGTACAGTTATTTATAACAATTTAAATATCTATATTTTAATAATCACTTCAACAATTGTATTTTTATTCTATTGAAATCCCATTTAAGTTTAATAACTTTTCAGCACTTCAAGTGAGCACAGTTTGAAAAAGGACAATACTGCTTTTGTGGTTCATCAAAATAACTTTGCAATCTAAATATATAAAATTCAAAGTCCTGGCTGACTGATATATCAACGCACAGCCTAAACGGCTGGTCCTAAAGACATGACATTTGGAGGGTGTGTTCTTTGTGAAGAGAAGGTGTACATTAAGAAAGGGTTTTTCGAAATTTCACCCCTAAGAGGGTGAATAGGGGGAGGGTGAAATTTCACGCCGAAGAAGTCGCGGGCAGAAGCTAGTATTTTAATATTGCTGGTTGTAAAACATACACACGTTTTGTAAAATGTATTTTACATTGAGAAAATTCAATGGCTATGGTCTATTATATTCTGATCATTCTTTAAAACCACTAAAACTGGCATTAATTTTAATATCCAATGAATTTAAAAACATGCAAACTAAACTACCTACGTAGTTTGATCTCGAACGGTAGATATGCACAACGTAGGAAAACAAACTTGTTGTACAAACTTTCCTTTAATCTAAGTTTGAAAATAAGGGTTCTATAAAATGTGGTAAAATTTAATAGTGGAGATGTTTTGTGTACTGAGTGTCTTGATATTTCAAAACGCGAGTTCCTGTTTCGGAATATCAGACTATCTTTATAATAATATCGTTACGTTTTAGCTTTTTGCGCAAATCATTTCCAGACGGTTTTAAATACACTTGAAAAACACGTTAATTTACAAAAACACTTCATATAAAAAAAGTCCTTATACAACCACAAAAGAACATAATAATGTACAGAACATTCATAGCACATACATTGCTGCCGACTGCCGAGTCTGCAGAGTTAGCTAATTAAGTTTCCGCCGTAAATGTAGAAGCGCGTTAAGTAGGCCTTGTTCTTGTGTGGGTACTTCGGTGAAGTTTAATCGAATCGCATCGCATCGCCGAAGGTACTAGACCTCGCCGGTGCCACCAAGTTGCCTCTCTGACAAATTAACCACTTGATCTATGCCCCAGGCGTGTATACGTAAACAACTTGGACTTTAATTTCTTTTACTTCTCTCTTCGACGGCCTTAGGGTTCGGTGGGAAAATGAAAATGAAAATTGCTTTAGGATTATTATGTGAGGAGGAAAATTATGGCGTTTTTTGTTGATTTAAGGAATCGGCATGAAAAGTATTTTCTGATGTACGAAATATTTATAAAAAGGCGGAATATATATTTTTATTTCATGGCAGGTTTGTAGTTAAATCAGACTACCACCGACCAAATGTGTTTTCATCATATCGCCTAAAACCGTAAATATTTTCAAAGAAATACTTTATACTGTTAACGCAAATTACAAGCCACTTCGAGGCAAAGTAAATGGCGCAAAAATGCTGGAAAAAGACTAATTGTTTACCCAAACAAAGTCTTTAGATAGTACAGAACCCCCGGCGCGGTAAACTTCCTCCTCTCATCTTTCCCCTTGTTTATACTTTTCGTTTTCATTAGCTTCGAAGCTCTTGCAACATTGTAATTCATTTTTTGGCTTACTGAGACCAGCTTTTCATTGTCCCTTGAAATTTTATAGAGTCAGGTTTGAAGGTAACAAACCATGGGTCAAATACTTAGTCTCAGTGCCGTGACGAAAGAAGATAGAAAGAAAGATGGTAAATTTGATTTGGGTGAGAGCCGGGCGCTGGATGAGGCGCTTTGATGTGGCGGGGCTCCGTCGCCCGCGCCTAACCCGCCTCGCTGAAATGGCGCGCACTTACACAGAAACTCTTACCGTAATTTAATTCTTATGATAGCGCATTGTAAGCGTCCCCGGGACTTTCATTTGGATTTCGTACTCTCACTAAGTTAGGTCACTGACGCCCATGAAATACACCTTAAGTTATGACTTCCCTAATTCTAATAATGATACCTTCTGGAAGCGACATCTTTACAACCGTTAAACCAACGTCGAAGTCGTTCAAGTAGGTAGACACCGAAATGAATTAGGCAAATCTTGATTCAAACAAGAAAATAGCTTCAAAAGGTCTCGAAAGTTTAATGGAATCGAACAGGCTCCGGCCGAAGTAGTCGGAAGTTTGCGCGGGTGACAAATTGGGCACTTGACCCGCGCGCCGGCCGAGCCTCCCACTGCTTGTTTCTCGAGGACCGTAATAAGTTTAACTTAAAGTAAACTATATTCCATTCCCTCTAATTTGCCGTCGCGCTACGCTCCTGCGATACTTTTTACAGTCTCAAATTAACATTTCTATTTATTTCGCTAAAAGTAATTCCAGGTGCTCTATAATTCAACGCCGCCGCTCTGATTTCACCTGACGCTCCTATTAGTGCTAGGATTGCTAATTCGTTTGATTTAATATTAATGTCGTTGCGTAGGATAGAAAGGTAGTAAAGGCGTATTTGTGGATGCAATATTATTTCGTAAGAGGAGAAGGAGTCTTGAGTCCGGAGTCTTGCTTGGAAATTGAAACCTCCTCGGAGATTCGCTGTAATTTAATTTTTACGATGCCGTATTGTTAGAGCTTCCCAGAAGCGGTGTTTGCTGTTAAAACTCAAAACACTCGTCTTTGACTATTATTGTAATACTCTCGCTTGAATTAAACAACGACTTTCGAACTGTACCGAGTGGTGTGTACCTACTGTGTAGGTAGGTCTAGGTAGTGTTTATTCAGTTAATGCGATACGTTGTTATTGAAGCTAATTGGACTCAATATGTTATTATTAGGCACTGACATGGAATCTTTGTGTATTTAATAGAGGATTATTTACGAATTTCGATACTGTGTTTTGTGTTGGTCTCTCCATATAATTGGCTTATTGTATTTATAAATAGCAATGTTATGGTTTAGCAACAATGTAGGCGATTTTCATGTTTTGTTTTCGACGATACATAAGGTATTAGAAGAATCAAACATGTTTACTCTGATATTGATGTAGGTTGTACCTAAAGTACATATTCTATCTAGTTTTGTGATATATTCTAAAATGCTAACATTTCTTTTTTTCAGCTTTGTGTCGTTTATTTGTGACATTTATGTTGCGAGGTTCTGTTTCATACTATTTATCTGTGAACTCTCTGCTGTGTATAAGGGCCGGTGGTTTCAAATGTACGTGTGTCAAATAATAACGAGTACGTAATCGTAATTATTTGACGTAAGTCAAGGCCATTTTGTAATTGTAATTTGCAACTACGCTTTTTTTGGTTTGACGATAGTTAGCGCCATTTTTGACGTATACGAGTGCGTCAAGTGGCGGTGAAACAACCCGCCCTTAGTGCCGGAGCACACGATGCGTTGCGGCGCCGCACCGCAAAGATTTCGACGTCGCGGTCGGTGGGCACACGAGCTGCTTGTAAAATATGGCGAAATCTTCATGTGCTCCGGCACTTAGTATACAGCTGTAGGTATCGGAAATGTGTGGTCATATTTAAGGGTGTGGTGCAGACCATCAAACTGTACAAATTCTAGGTGACGAACGACGTAGGTAACCGTGGAAAAAAAATCCCATACAGAACTTTAATACCTACTCGACCAAAATGTGTGGGATGCGTATTTTTTCGCGATTACGATTGGTACGTTGGTCTCAAGGAGAGAGATGTTCAGTTTGATGGTCTATAACACACCCTTAAATGCGACCACATATTTTTGATAAGTTCTTTGTACTCTCATTATATTCCACCATCCACTTTATACACGTTGCCGTGGTTATTTCTTTCTCTTGATGGTGAAATAAAAATGTTATTACTCCGTATAACATCGCGGTACAATTGATACAACTCTAAATGTTCATTGTTGACATTCTTCTATCTCATTTGACGGACTTTTCAGTACAAAGTAGTGAAGCGTTATGTGAAAACATTTTTACGGCAAAATCATTATTTTTATAAGAGATATTATGTTGTGTTTTTGCATAGGTATAAATGTAATACTTGGTTAGACAATAGTCTTAATAGGTATAGGTATGGTAGGTAACTTACCTAATATTTTTCACGAATCAAAACTGGAATCAAATGAATAGGGCAAATATGTACTGTTTCATTAAAAAGTTTACATAGGATCCAATATCAAGTAAACACGATCACATAAACACAATATAAGTAAAGTACAACAAAAGATTTTTATTTATACATTTTCACTATGAATTTATAAACAGCGTAAGTAAAAATCTGCAGCTGTAAGCATATTCATAAACTTTTAACCGCTCATAAAAATGTCGTCGTTCGAGATCAAATCCGACATTGTCGTGTCGTGAGTGCGAGTGGAATGTTCTCGATTCCCTGCTCGCGAGAGTTTTAAACATCCCAGTCCGGAAGGCACTTGAGTGCTCATAAAACACTCATACCAGTATCCGTATAGATTCGTGTCTACTTGTGTTATTTGCCTCACTCGGGGTGACTTGATACCAGATTTATTGGATCGTCAATAATATTTGCGCGGTTAACCTTAGCTCGATAAAAAGTTATGTTTTTTCCTTATTTCGGTAGTTTAAAATGAAAAAGAAGAACACAATTGTAACGCAATTTCATTTTATTGTAAAATTAGAGTACAAACAATTTTATGCGTAGGTAATTCAAGTTTATCAGTGCATGCAAACATTGTTGTAGTGGCTGTTGGAAATGTTAGTTAGGAATAAGAACTAGGCTAATCAAGTAAAAACTTTCGTCGATCAACATCGCTCTCCCATCCTTTAAAAACACAATTACGTAGCGAGATGGATTGCCCTTTTCTCAGCAAAGACGGATAAGGAAAAACAGCGCGACGGCATATACCTACGGCATAAAACGAAACTCATGATGCTACAGAAGATCTACAATAACAGATTACAAGAAGTAGTCCACAGTTATAAATAGTTGAGAGACATTATTCAAGTAACAAGCGAGTGTGCGATACGTCACACTAAGTTGGAACACTTTAAAGTTTTTCCGCGTAGCGCGGTGCAGATCCGTCCGCGGAGAAAGCGGGATAAATGATTGATGGCGGACCTCCAAGTATAAACTCGATTATCCGTTGAGACGCGAACAACTTACAAGTTTTGTGTAACGATGGATCAGGATTATTTGAAACTTTCCCCCACGGGAAAAAATCGACTCATGACAATCATATTTGACTTGAATATCAATGAGAATGGCAAAATGTACCTACGCTACGTGAGCTATACGTTATGATGTCAGTGGCCTAGCAATTGGTTTTAAATTAATTAAAGTGACATCAAGTTTGAACTTTGACCTTTAATTGCTTCTATCTACTTTGCTATCTTAAAAGAAGCTGTGCTCATTAAAAAAATATTGTATTCGGCAAATTTTAAGTATAATTGAGTAAAACCTTCGGTACCTACTAATCAGACCACATTGAAGAACCGAATAAGTGCAAAAGTTCTTTAGAATTGAAAATCTGAGAATTTGATCACTTTTTAAAATTAGTAACAGAATGCGCACTAATGACGAGGTGGGGTGAAAACGTAAAACGGAGTAGGTTTTGCTCCAACTTTGCTGAATTATTAAATTTTCCAATTTTCGGCGCGGGCTTGTACCTAATAACATTTGTAACTAGTAACAGTACCTATATTGGAATTTTATTGGCAGTATATTTCAGGTTTTTGTAGATGCTACACAGCTACTTTTAAAATGTTTGTATCACGAAAGTAAGTTTAAGTTTTAATTAACATAGTATACAACCCAAAATAATCATGTTTCACTTGATGAAAGTTGTTTTTTTTTCCCTCTGGTAGATTCGTGTTCATCCACTTCATACATAAAACCAGTTGCGCCCAAAACAAACAACGGATCCTAAAAGCTCCCTCCTTAACTCTTTCCAAACATCACAGTCTATAATAAAGGGATATTGTTGAATGTTTACAAATAGTTCCGTCTAAATATTTAATAACAGTAATTCCATCTAAGGGTTTAAAATGACCGAAGCCGTGGCGTGGCGGTGCTCATCCGCACTTCAATATTAGTTTGTTCTAGAGGGACGGGCGGCGGCGGCGGCGGCGGCGGCGTGCGACGAAGCAAAATTGTTTCGCCGTTTATTATTCCGAGTTTTAATCAAGAAAGAAACTCGTGTCGGTGGACGGCGACGTCTGGGAAATATCCGAGATGTCGCCGCTGTGATCCACCCCGTCCACATTAATCGTGTGTAAAATATCCAGCAAAAAGCTCATTACGAGCTCACTCGTTTCTCTTTCTGCACTGGACTGTGTTTACGACCAAGTTTGTGGTAGTTACACTAACTGCAGACAGTTGCGACAATATAATAGCCAGCGGTGTAACAAACACCCTTAACATAGTGTTTATTATGAAAATTTCTTTGTTGAAATGAATGGAAGAAAGTTCTGTGGTTATTGCTCTTACTTTTGTGCCATTGTTCGAATTTATGTTATTACTTTTGTTTATTGGAAACATAAGATCAGTTTTAGTTCGTACCAGGTCTTCCGTCGAATATCACTATATGTGGGTACAAATAACAAGCAATACCAAAAATAAATTGCATATTTTGATAGAGCGTGCGGCGCGTCACTCAGGTGGAAACTAGAAATGTTCGCATTCGCAGGGGAGGTGGTGTCTCCACGCACACCCGCGCCCTACTGTCGCTCACAAATGCGATTTATTCGGGCTACTTTGCAGACTCCATTTTGTTATGTTTCGTATTCGGTAAACTAATTCGGCGTGAAGTGCAAAGGGGATTGCTCCTATATTGCTGATGTCAAATATTCACACACTTCATATTTTGGATATAGACAAAACGTTTCTGTGTTAGGGCGAAAACTGTTCTATTTCTGGAAATGACAAAAATCAATAACTCCCTATCTATTCCGGTCATGTCGCACAACAAAGTATCAGCCGGTTGCGCTACTCTCATTTACACTTAATCCTATTTGATATATTGGGCCATTACGAGCGCTGTCCCGCTCGCTACTTGCTCAGATTGTAAGAAAATACCAAGTAACGACGCCAGTATACCTTTATAGTCGGACAGTCGTGCTGATATCGACGGCGGCGGTACGAACCAAAAGACGATCACAAAAAAGGGGATGGGTACCCATCCCCGCGCCACTGATCAGGAACAATGTCTCTTCATGTATGCGTAATATAAGCAATTTACACATAAATTGAAGATACGAAAGTAATATTGATTGATAACCCAATTTATGATGTTCCCGAACTGGAATGTGTGTCGTTCCCGGAGAGTGCCGCATCTGAATGACAGTTTATTATACATTCTTCTGGGTGCCGTTTCGCGGATCTTGAACAAATTGGATCGCACTTATCGGAAATATAATACGTATCATAGTTAAGTGCAAGGTACTGGCAGCGAAATGCGCACTGCACGTCTTTGATATAAACGCTTCACTTACTAGCAACATGATATAAATTGTGTTACTATTTTTAACTGAACACTTTTTCCGAGTCCTTGTCTGGCACTTGTGATTCTCGTACTATTTACGAGAAAGATAGATGAACATTCAGAACATTAGAGTTGTAAGCTTTTGTGAAAAAAATCGGACTTGTAGATCGGAGAGGTCGTCATCGTCGCCCTAGACGGCCTAGCTGTTTTTATAGTCGAAAAGTTCGGTAGACGATTTACGTTGGTATTTAAAATTCCTTAGTATACATTTTCGAGAATGCTGGTGAAGGCTGAGTTTGCCTAGCACTGAAATAATCTTAATTTTACAATTTAATCTTCTTATTCCATACCAATTTTTTACAAACTTCACTTACTACTTATCAATAAATTTGATTTAAAAATACACACAAGAATTTCAAAAAGTAATAAACCAATTTCATGAAATCCTATTCAATAAAAGTAAATAAGTAATGAATCTCACTGTGGCGGCGGCGGTACAGATAGACTTTCCAAAAAATAAAACTCAATACGCGTTATCAAGTTCCGGTATCAATCTATTTTGTTTGCACGCTTCCCTTAATAAAGGAGGGAGAGACTTTAAAGAGTGACTTTAAAAGAGAGACTTTGAAAGGGAGACTTTAAAAGTCAGTTTTAAACGTGATACATTATGAAAGTGGCGTTGCTTTAGAGCTTTCTTCGGTATCGTGAGCGAGCCCCGGATAATGATTGATGTGCCGCCGCGTCACACGCTATCACGTCACACTTTCACTTTGCTACACCGAAAATATTTTACACATTCCCAGCCAAATGTCGGGTGAAATGAAAACCGAGCCACTGATGTGCACTAATTGTTGTTTATGTATTTTTTCATAGGTGCTTGTCTTACTTATTCGTATGTGAAAGTGCACTGTAACACAAATTTATTATTTCAGAGAAAACGCATTAGTCAGCATTTTCTCCAAGATAAAATGGTAAGAAATTTAAATCTGTTGAACATGTAATAAAATCAAAAAGATTTCAACTTTCACGTGTGTCGTCTAGACGTTCCAAGTACACGTCTACAAATCAATGAACTACACAGAAGTACACACCTTCAGACTTTTATTATACTATCTACTTTAATAATGTTGCCTACTGGCGCGTTCCTATTGGGTGCGTCGGTCTGGCTGTTGCTGCAAACTCATAACATCATAAATACGATTCGAGGAGAAAGTTTCCCGACAGGAATCCGTGTCTGTTTGTACATCATTTCCTTATTTCGAAATATTCAAATGCAGGGTGGATCTCGGTGCGAGGAGTAGATATATCACACTGTTAGATTCAGCTTTGAGGAAAACTTTAAAGAGCCGCAAAGGTTCATTTGAATGGAACTTGGTGTATAATTTGCATACTTATTTACATTATCTCTGCAGCACACAAGTGGGACCCTTTCATTATCAAATTCGCAACACAGGGGCGGCGGGCGGTGCGCGCCGCGTGAATACAAACTCCAACTTGAAAGTGATTATCACCAAATTCCATGCAAAAAATATCACCCGATTAGCGTCGCAATAAAACTACCAGTAAGACTAAAGAAATCTATAGAGAAGACAACAAATACAAAAATGTTGTTTGTTTTTGGGAACCTATTTCCAAAAACAAACACCCATCTTTGTACCAACGTTTTTATCGCAGACAAATGAACTACAAATAAAGCCGCTTACATAAAACATAAATCAAGCAAAAAGTTATCCTTTCACTGAATACTTTTAAAAAATAATATAAAGGACTTAGCGAAAGAGATTTTTATTTTTAGGATATCAAATAGCAATTTGCCATAACGAATCAAAAGGTCTACGAACTCTCGTAGCGGGGCTACGACTGCTACGGTGTATTATAAAGTCAGAATAGTGGGAGCAAAGGTTAACGAAGCTTTTTCTCAAATTGAGATGCAATTTTATCCATTTTTTGTGATCTTAAGTTTGAGTTCGTGGACGTGAAGATAATTAAATTCAACCCTTTACTGTGCAAAGCAAAGGAAAGTCTCGTAAATTAGAAAACTAAACTGCAGATCTCACCCCGGGATTCAATTAGCTGCTAATCATATCTGGAGGGTGTGAGCAGATCGATCGGGGCTACCCTTCGGTACACATCGGCTTGTACATGACGTGACTCCTAATAAGAGGTTTTTTGTAACTCCGTAGTAAGTGGTACTTATTTATACTTAGATATAAGTACATGGTTTGTTTTAATGTATTTAAGACTTCAGCACGTTTGTTTATCGAACATAGCACAGTAAAATCTTTCAAAGAAAATGATGGCTTGATATCAGTGGTTGAACAGAGCAGCACCTGCTTGTGCGACTATCAAATAAATGTACCAAAATATAGGGTTCATAAAAGTATCTTTGTTGCTGCGAGTACATTCGGAAACGACACCAATAGCGAATGCACTTCAACGGGCTCACATTTCCGATCCCTTTTCAACCGCCTCTCGAGCGCAGGGCTTCTTTCACAGCTATCTGTCGCTTTTCTGCAGAATTTCACCAACTCATTCAACCGTGAACTTGCATCGCACTCGTGTCACGCTGTATTGCAAACTTAATATCGCGGCAGTAATGCGCGATTCTGAAACGAAAACTTTAAGTTCTGCACTAATATGTCGTTCTTTTATTTCAAATTTAATCATAAGTCTGAGTAAGATAGTCTGTAATGAATACAGTGCCATTACTTGAGTAGCTGTACTGTAAACACGTCTCACGGTGACGAAGTACAGGAGTCAGGAGGCAAACTATTTAGCCGCCGCAAATAGTTGAAAAGGAACGTATTGTTATCGCACGTCGTCGGCCAAGAATGTGAACGACAGAAACTTCTGCGACGATTATGCCACGCAAACTATCACGGTACACCAAACTATTGACCTGAACTCCAACATAGACAGCTTTTAATATCATGAAATTGCCTCGACATCATTTAGTCGCTGCAAATATTACTTTAATCCCACAGCAATAAAGTTTAAGCGTCTGAGCTTGCGGGGAATGCAATAAAACCTTTAGAAATTAAAGGCGTGCTTGCGAAATCTCTGTCGTTTCTTTCTAACCAAGGTCAGGCGGCGTATGAGTGGAGTGTTGTCTCTATTGCGTGAACGTCGCGGTTATATTGCGAAGGCGGCTGCAAGACGACGGCGATGAAAATTCTTGGTACCTCAGTGTTATCTTATGAGGCAGGTTTACGTTTAATATTATGTTATCATGTCAGAAATAAAATGATAGCTGAGGGAGGGTTTAATATAGTTTATGAACTACGAATTCAAATGGAATATTCTTTCATGTGTATTGACATACACCTGTATTGACATCTTGACACAGTTAATATCTACCTACAAGGTAGAATTATGGTATGAGACTAGGGACTTGTACAAGATTATATTACTAGGGATTAAAGATAATTTTTAAACGTTCCTATCGACAAACAATCCCAACACTAAAATAAAACTCAATCATTGAAAAACCTTTTCTTTTTTTTGTAATTGCAGCTACTGTCATCAATCAAGAAGGCTTGCTTTGATAATAGAAATTTCCTAAGTCACGTCTATACGCAATATATTTTACCAGACTGACAAAACCTAGCCTCGAAGTCCTTAACAGTCCTTTTTTTACGGCGGCTATCCCTCTAAATGTCCTCACCCGAGGGCGGGGTTGTCGTCCCTGTAAAAGCAGGTTTATGACTGACACGTGGGGCCGAAAGATGTCGACCGAGCCTACCATATTGATCACACTAAAAACTCACAAAACTTAGATATTCAGCCATGCGTGTAGGTTGTAGGTGCGTATATACCTATGTAGTTGTTTGTTGAAACTATTTATCGAAATAGGAAAACTATGGGAAAAAGGCGTGTCTTTATATATGTAGGTATTTATCGAATTATAAAGTTGGGAAATGTTACATACTGGGCCGATTTTTCAATCGTCCATGTTACAATTTTAATTATATTATTTCCGCTCATAGAGTAGATTAAATGATTTCAATTTTAATAATTTCCGTTTTGAGGGTTTTTCTCCGCCCTTCTAATACCCAATTTTTTCCAGAAGCTAATATGGTTATTCGTTATACTCCTACGACATTATTATTTTGGTATAAATGTCTGTGAAATACTCTTTGTACATATTGTCGCATCATATCACCTAGTTCAATGTCAAAAAAATTTCGACGAGACAAAACGGATGTTTGAAATTTTGCATCATTTTAAAAATCGTCCCGGATTTTCGCTATTAGGTAATAGTAAATGTACAAGTATATTTAATAGTTTTCTGGATTTCCACAGGATGATAAAGGTATTCTGATTATATTTTTGTATTATCTGCCTAGCCTTTTCCCAACTATGTTGGGGTCGGCTTCCAGTCTAACCGGATGCAGCTGAATACCAGTATTTTACAGGGAGCGACTGCCTATCTGACCTCCACAACCCAATTACTGGGTAATACGATACCCCTTGATAAGACTGGTTGCCAGACTTTCGGGCTTCTGACTACCCGTAACGACTGTCAAAGATCCACGAATGACAGCCGGGACCAACGGCTTAACGTGCTTTCCGAGTCACGGAATTATAATAAAAGTACCTATTAACTTATAAACATATATATTTATAATTAATCAAGTAATCAAAACACAATCGTTCGTTGATGTACTCAACGAACAAAAACGTTATCCAATTCACAACTTGACCGTAGAAAACATAATTTAAATTGCGGGTATACTTACAAATTTCACTCCGAACATAATAACACTCTGTCACAACATTAATCTATTTCGTCTGCTTAGCGTCCGTCACTGCAGGGATCTAGCAGAATATCAGCATCAGGTACATTTGCCTGACACGTGCTGAGCTGGACTCTCATTTGGTGCAACCTTGAAACGCACACAGCGCTTTGTATATTCGATATTTTGATTTAAAGTATGTGATCTTGTTTTTATATATTCATGCCATTATCATTTAATTGTGCCTTTGTGTGTTGTGTTATGTCTTTTGTATACACTATTTAGATGGTTTATTTATCTATCTATCTAGGCAAGTTCAATGTCATCGCTTTTGTTTCCTGGGAACTACCTCTTGTTATAAACATACAGCTTTACTGACGAACATAATGTATGTAACATTTTTTTTTATTTCCTTCATTGACCAAATATTTTAAGAAAGTGTATCTAATTTTATTACAGGGATATTTATTACTTATAATATACTACGGACGAATCGTAGTTTTATTTGATATAATAACGTACTTATATGATAACTGTATCTAATTCTTTATATTGTCTTCTGCGACCATTGCTTTTGTCTGGCTCCTTTTATATTTATTGAAGTCTACGGTCTAATTGACACTTTTTCACATTTCATTAAGTTCTACGTTGTCTGAGTACCCACTGTTACATTATTAGAAGTCTGCGTTATTAAGTAGTGAGTAGATTCTTGAGAATATTCTTAATTAACTGTCGTGGCTCAGATATTATTGGTTTAAATATAGGTACTTACGTTGGGTAATGTTGTTGTATTTTTGTACAGCAGTAAATCTATGTTTAATGTTGTAATGAAGTTTTTTAGTTAAATGTTGTTGACTTGGTGCACGCTTTGGTGTAAACTGTAAGAGCAGCAATTGTTATGTAATAAATAACGTAGCATAATCAGCCTATAATTTCCCACTGCTAGGGCACAGACTCTGTGAGAGGGAGTGGGCCGTAATCTACCACGCGGGCCCAGTGCGGGTCGCTAAATATCACGTGTCTATGAATTTTTGCTTCTAGGGCTTTTTTTTTTTTTTTTTTTTTTGCGGATGGGAAATCATCAAATGACCCCTCCCGCTCTGGGTGGAGCGGAAGGGAGTGTCAGACTCTTACTGACTAAAACCCACCCGTGTTCCTTCCTTAGCCCTTTATGTTCCGGGCCAGCGGTAACCCTTTCGGACAATCCCGCTGACCCGGCAGGCTTCGGCCCTATGGGGCCCCTCCTCGATGCTGACATCTCTTTGAGGCGCGCGTGGAACACGTACGCGCCGTCCGGCACGGGCCTGGTCCTGATCGGACGGTGAGCTACCCATTACTCTCCGCCCGCAGGCCCGCGCCTACGGTGGCCGGGAGTCGTCGCGCGGCTCCCGACGCCCGGAGCGTCTCCCGCGGCGGCTGGGACGGGAGGCTCTCTCCCTGAGCCGTCCCGCCACCTCCTTCGCTAGCATGACTGCTTCGCAGAAGGAGGTGACTGCCTCCCACTCCCTCTCGCCCCGGACCATGGCTTGCACCAGGGCCGGGCGCGAGAGGTCGCCGCCGCTGCCGATCGCCTCTACGAGGACACGGCGGTGCTCCGCCCAAGCGGGGCAGACCTCCACCGTGTGCTCCACCGTGTCCTCTGGGCGATCCTGGCAATGGTGACACCCGGGCGTTTCCTCCCGCCTGATGATGTGCAGGAACCTCCCGAAACTTCCGTGTCCGGTGAGGACCTGCGTCAGGCGTGCTTCTAGGGCTTGCCGGTTTCATCCCGATGTTTTTTTTTCTACACCGTTTTGAGAGCAGTGGTGCTTAAATAATTTACACAAAGAAAAGCGCCTGTCTGAGTTCGAACCTACGACTCGAAAGTCGCGGCCGGTACCACTGGGCCACCACTGCCAGCTCTACATATAATAAATAACGTAACTTAGAAGTATTAAAAAATAAAAAGCTAGTTATAAATTGTAATAAACAGGCATACATTAAACATTAAATTGTCCAAAACCTTTACGAAAAAAGTGACTGAAAGCTATTTCATACACAAAAATTAATAGTCGATCGGTAAAAACAAGTACGTACAACAAGCCGCACGGCCAATTTAGTAATAATACCAAATCCATCACGCTATCGTGGACCGGTGAAAAAAGCTATTGGTTAAGTTTTTCCTGTTATGATATTAAATGCGTTGCGCTATATTTGTCAACAGCCAAGAGTGATGGATCGTTTATAATTTATTTCTTCGTATGGATGCCACCCGCTTTACAAGCAGCGTCAGCAAAATTGGCTCCTTGGGGACTTTTTCTCCAATTATCGGTGAACGTCAGGGTCGGCATTGTTGATCGGTATAAAATACGATACGAGAACCTCTCTTTGTGCGCACCGAAAGTATATTAAAGCGATAAGGGTAAACAAATTGCAATACTTGTGGGCCTTATTACCCGTCACATCAATCATAGAACCCCAGAAGTATACGGTTACGCTGCTAACGTTTCGTTTCGAGTATCTCAATCGTGGAGCGTTCTTGTAGGTATGTTGTGAGCGGTGATTTTAATAGGTTGCAGGGATGGAACGTATACCTGTGTAGTTACAGTCCTCCTACATAATATAGGGATAGCATCTAGGTTTATGCTCATCACTATCGGCCATTACGAAAAGTGGCTTTAAAAGTTACTTTTACTTTTTGATTTTTTGAGACACACTATTATTATCAAAGGTAAACACTCAAAGAGTTACTATACTCCTACTCTGCGTAGCTAGATATGTACTCAGAGCGTCTACGTCTGTCGTCTGACCGCTGCAAGTCAAGGAAATTAGGTTTTCGCCGACTGATGTTATCAGTGGCCTGCAGGTGGATGCGGCGTCTGCCTTAGTTATCTTAGGTGATAGTCTCACTGAATAAACTTATCTTATCTTACAAGTGACAGTGTATTCCAGCTTTGAATCTAAAATATACTTTTCAGTGTGGAAAATTCATATTGTTAACTTGTCATATTTGTACAAAGCACATGAAAATGAAAAATAAAAAGTATGAAACATAGCATAAAATGCAACTTACCCAGACACAACAGAAAAAAGGACGAAAAGAAAACTCTATTAATATCGCGTTTAATTATGAACGACACAACAAAAAGACAGGAGTAGACTTTATGAGCAACCTGTTTACAGTAGCAAATAATAAAAAAAATGTAATCGACGGCGTGACGTCACAGGCCAGTGAGCCGGAGCGAGCGCGCCCGCCGCCGCCGCCGCCCGCAACGCTCCGCAAATACGAGAGATAGCCTCGTCCGGAAATTCAATCAGCTAGCACGGAGATTCGATCAAGATTGGGGTAATTAAAATACCTAACTTTTTACCTAAACACACCTTTATAAACCTAATACTTTTAGTACAGAATTTCACGTTCAAACCGGAAGCAATACAGTTTCATTTACGATTTCAATTCCGACTTTGATATCGATATGATTGCCAATGCCGTTGAGTGCTGAAAAAGGTTTTATCGTAGGTACTCGTAACACGTTAGAGAATATACATAGATGGATTTGACTTTTAATTACGATACCGTTATCCCACACGGGGCCGATAGTTAAAAGGGAACGTGAGACCGAGGTGGCTCTCGACTTATTTATTGTCCACTATAGAAATTCAATATGGAGTCGATCCGACGACGCGGTAGAAGGTAATTAAAAATACGTCACTCGCAGCCGACCTTTCAATTCGTGCATATGTCGAAATTCGGAATGAATCATTTCCCGTTTATATTTCTACGTTACCGTCGAAGCCGACTCCTATTTATTGTTAGCTGATGGGAAAATACCGCGGCTTTTTGTTAACTGCGGTTAACGAATATAAATTTGTCGATAGGTGTCGCCATTGTTGTCAAACATCCTGTTTGCTCGCATCTCGTATATTGAGTGCAGTAACTGGACTGTTATTGTTGTGCGATGATCAAATGCGATGCTGCGGCACCTAATCAGTTTGATTACTCGTCTTGTTTGCTTGTTGGCTAGTTCGCTGGTTGGTTAATACTATAAACGGTAGTTTATTACGAGTAATTTTGGCATTGGGACTGGTGTGAAATATGGATTTGGCTATTTGGCCACTCAAGTCATTTCTAGCGTTGATAAACAGCACCTAGGTATTTAATAAGCTCATGTCTACAAGGAACTTTCAGACAAGAATTGAAAGCAAATATGGTATTCATTCTGTATACGATAAACTCACAAGAGAACCGGAGAACCCTTGCAAATTCGCGAACGATTGCAATTGCAAGGGGCGGAAATTCGTTGATTTGATCAATAGGGATGGGTGTTCCCGGTGCTCCGTGTTAGTTATCAGGGCACTTTGGGCGCGGACAGGAAACTGATGCTACCTGACTTTATCATTCGACCTATGGTATTATGACTATTTGTATGATTTCAATGCTAGAAGACTCTTTGAAACGAATAACTGTGACAAAAGGGGAAAAAATTTCTCAGTGCCAAGATAAATAGAATAGATCAAAAATGAAAATAGTATTGATAGACCGACACCAAATTTCTTACAACAAAAGTCCTGTATCAATGTTGTAACGTGAGAGTGCTCAATATCGAATCCTTTCAGATACAATACAATCCCTTTGTTATAACTATCAAGATCTTCCGACCAGCCGATGTGAATTTAACGCTAGGTATATAACAGTACCTATCTATCATATTGATATCGCGAGCAATAATAGTATTATCTGGAGCATTATTTCGTCACCAGGGAGATGTCTTATTATTCACTGAACGGGAACGTCTATGTTTTGGTTTACGAAATTAACTTTAGGGTGTACCCTAAAGGGGTATTTCCTGACTCTAAGGGGAGACATGCAGATTAATGGTGATAATAAAACACATCCGTTAATTGTAGATAGTAATTTTGAGATTTAATAACAAGATAGTTGTGTGAATGTACCTCAGTCATAAAAGTATAATAGGCAAGTCTATTAAAACTTACAACAAAGTATTTTGATCCTTAGAACAAGTTATAATGAAACTGCACAATTCTAAGAAAGGCAAATTATAATTTCAGTTTAAAATTTTATTTTTCTAGACAAAAACATTACTGAACAACAAATCTAGCCTATTCTACAAGTTTAATAAGCCTAAAAAAATATTAAATCTCTAGACTTACGAGCCTGGTACATGGGTTACGTGGCGTACATGGAATAAGTGCGAAGTACTGAATGACTTGAGGTAATACATTAGTGGGGGGCACATCTGGTCATCGCCGACGAGTGCTGCGACCTGATTTATTCCTCGTATCCATCACTGGGCCGCGTACAGCTGAGGCGTCTTGTCTCCCCTCTTTCACTTTAATCGTTCCGCACTTTTAGAATGACCCGCTGTCTCGTGGCTATCTGCTTAAATGTATTGCATTTGGGCGGGCTTTTTGTTTGGGTAGTCATTTAGAAATAGATAGGTGTGTCAGCTATGAGTATCCCTTTCCCGAGTGTTATTTAGTCTAATGATAATTTAAACCTTATTGGTTCGGCGAATACTGGTGAATACAATGCAGGATGCACTTCAAATAAAATTATTTGAAACTAGGAACCGAGAAGATGAGCTAGACAATATGACTCAAAACATTCAAAACGAACGCAAAAGCAAAATGAATAAATGTGTGCTTCGTAGATTCACCTGTCCGATTAAATTCCCGGCGGCTAGCGCCCCAGTCTAATTTAGCGTTAGTGGCACAAATTCGTTTAACATTTAAATTATATTCTAGCTGCCGATTCAAACAACTGTGTCCTGAATTAATAATGTCGAAAATATTTAGTGGCACACAATTTCGCTAGATTTTCAGATTGCAATTTGCATGTTAAACGTCAATCCGGCGGCGATGCGTCGGGCCCTATCGCTGAATATTAATGTGACTACGAGATTTTGTTTTACTTTGTGGAAATTCGATTATGATGCAAAGTAGGTGACAGTGCAGATAAACTAACGTGTAGGCACATATACATAAGTACCTACCCGCCGCCCCAGCTCGACAAAGGTGCAACACCTAAGCCGCGTTTCAAATCTTGAACGGTTTAGGGTAATCAGATGCGCTATTTTCGGTAATACACTTATCTATTATTATGAATTTTACGAGGTAATACTTAATTTAGGTTTAGTCTGATATTCATTATGACGAAGTTTTAATCCGCCTGAGGCTCTTGTTGGTCTTGTATGTATACTAAGGTCGGTGCACGCCGCTAATGTTGCCCAATTTACTGCGAAATCTCATGTCATGAATACTCTAATTGCATACATTTTGCTGAATGAAATTGTGAGATTAATCATAGTTTTATGTCAGGTCGAGGCAACGTTTTTAATAAGCCGACAGATAGATGTTAATGCATGATGTCCGGGAAATGAAAGTGAAACATGCGATGTTAAAACTTTGTGAAACTTATAGGAGTAATAGAGTCAACTGAAATGAAGCTTGAATAAGATAGTTGTAAATGATAAAGTGAATTTTAATACCTAGTTTGAATAGTCTCATAGCATAATACTATAAATGTAATTCCTGAAGAGTAAGGTTGAGGTGTAGGTACCAGGTACCTACATCCACATTTCATCAGTTAAGTACGTACCTGCATGATTAGCATCATGCTTTTATTTGATACTAGCAGCGCCCTGCGGTTTCACCCACGTAAATTTCGATCCCGTGGGAATATCGGGATAAAAAGATAGGTATCCTATGTGTTAATCCAGGAAATGGTCTATCTATGTGCCAATTTTCATCCATATCTGTTCAACGGCTTACGCGAGATCGAGTAACAAACATCCAAACATCTTCACAAACTTTCACATTTATAATATTACTAGCTGCGCCCCGCGGTTTCACCTGCATCAGTTTCGATCCCGTGATCGGGATAAAAAGTATCCTATATGTTAATCCAGGGTGTCAGCTACCTCCATACAAAATTTTATCAAAATTGGTCCAGCTGTTTGAGCGTGAAGAAGTAACAAGCATATAAACACACACACACCCCCTCACAAACTTTCGCCTTTATAATATTAGTATGATAGTAGGATGTCTAGAAATTGTTGGTGCTGTTCGAGCAGGTAAACAAAAGAAAGTATAAAAAGTGTTGTGTTGTGTGTTATGCTCATAATTCTATTTTATTTGACAGTCCAATGATACATTCAGATTCAGACCAAAAGCCCAAAGTTAGGCTCACTTATATAACATACGCTGTGGTAGGTACCTACCTAAATTTGTTATAGCTGTCACTTCTATTTCGTTCAGATGAATGAAATAATGCCCATATGTTTATGTATATAGACGCGTGAAGGCCTTACAAAACCCTGTGGAAGTTGAAATATTAGTATAAGTACGACTTATTATCATATTCCTGAGGCATTGGTACGCATATCTCACGGTTGGCATATTAATATCTGATGAAATGTTGGCGGATGTGTTGGCCAAACTTATTGGCTTGACTTGGTGGAGTTTGTTTGTCAATTTGAGTAAAATATCAAATTAATATGATGAAATGGTATTGAATGTGTTTCACTGCATATGAGTTTACTTATTACAAATGTATTTTCGATTTACTGGTAACTTCTGAACTTACGGCTAGTATATGGCAGTCATAGTCTGCCCAGCCCTTACCTAACTATTTTGGTATCCTATCTGAACTTCATAGCCCAGTTACCTACTAGGTAATACGATATCCCTTGGTAAGACTGGTTGTCAGACTTTTGGGCTTCTGACGACTAGTAACGACTGCCAAAGATCCACGAATGACAGTCGGAAACAATGACTTAACGTGCTTTCCGAGGCACGGGGTCTTGATATGTAAAGATGGTCACCTATCGACGGACCAACCGCGGTAAGTATAGTATAGCTTAACCTGATCGATCGACGATTTTGAAGTCAACGCTTCAACCCGGGCAGCATGTTGGGAATCGAACCCAACACAACATATTGCGCGCGGCCTGCACGCGCAGGCAGCGTGAACAGCGCGTCATCGGCAAGCTGAGGCGCGGCGCGGCAACGACACGGCTCGGCCCGATTTCCTCGCTTCCACGGATTCCACCGCGACGGACGATACTCCTCTCTTAAGCTTAACTGTTTGTCCGGAAGTTGATATTGTACTTAAATAAGACGGCATTAAACCATTGCCTAAATAGGCAATGGTTGTACAGTCCACCCATTTATTGCTCCCCGACACGTGCGGCTTGTATTACTTAGCCACAAGCCCCTCTAGAATATCGCAGCATGTTACAAAATAAATATCACTTTAAACTATATAATCGCACTGATAACTCATGGGGAAAGTCTTATAAATTATTCCTTCTGTAATATTGCTCTAAAACCAAAGCGTTTACTATACATAGCTAGTGCGATTTTTTTCTCAAGAACACCCCTAAACTACCCGTAATGGTGTTTGCTCCTCGGAGGGAGAGGTCAACTACTATTTAATCTAGCGTGAATGATTTATTGATGTTTTGAAATACTGTAGGTGAAGACACTGTGACCCCACGATAAAAAATAAATAACGTCACATTTCAAATCTTTAGGAGAGCCAAGAAACATAAAGATATTTTAATGTCTCCATTAAAAAATTAAATTAGTGGATATAATTAAAATTAATCACGGGTGTAAGACAGCCTGGACGCCGAAGCTTATAAAAAGTGGATTTTTTGCGTGTTGATCAAAATATACGCCTCTCTTAATGAAATTACGCAAAAGTTTAACCACCTGTTCCAAGAGGGATGAACACGGCTCGCGGGTGGATGGGGTGCGGGGATGACACCGGCTCTTGCCGAAATTTACCTACTTGCTTTAATTAGCCTTGTGTAGGCTTACGGACGGTCATTTTTCTTGTTTAGCCGTAATTGATAAAGGGCGCGCTAGCCCACGCCGACCACATCAAACGCTGCACCCAACATTCTCGTGTTTACATGCCAACCACAATTTATGGCCTCTCCGATAATACACAAAAGTATATTACCGCTGCCACCACTGGTTCTCATTCTATATTTGTACTATGTACTTTAAATCATTTTCCAGTTAGCTTTTCAATTTGTCTAAGGCATTCAGCGTTTACATCGCCGCTACAGACACATGATATCGTGTTTATGTATAAAATTTACATACAGCCATGCTTTTAAGTGGATTGAATGAAAATATTAACAAATTGGCCTGCAGCTGGATTAAACAGTAAATTCTCATATCCTCGTATTAACGTTTCCCCTTCGGTGAAGGGTGACTGGCCCTGTGGGTCTGCGAAGGGGATGCAACCTCAGCAATTGCGTTAAATCAGCAACACTATTGGATTAATATCTTACCTACGTTACCGCTTTGTAGCTTTCACTCTATAAAAATCGATGTTCACGTCAAGTTTCACCGACAACTGTGTCTACAGATACGCAAATAAATTTAGTTGTAAGTTTTGTCGGGGTGATCGATAAGGTCGAGTGATTTGATTTGGTCGTCGAAAGCCCGACTCGACGAGTTTCTTTTTGAGGGAGACGCCCGCGCGCCCGTGCCTACAGAACTGTCGCAAGACCAATATTGCCAAGGAAATTAGTTTATGTAAAATGTAGAACAGGAACGAAAAATATCTAAAGGAAAAGTGTAGAGGGAATATTGAAATCAATTCAGTTTGCCTGTTACTCCTGCGTTATAAGAAGTCATCTTTGAGAAATAGAATTACAATGAAAGGAATCCGGGGACTTTTATTTTTGTAGACGGAATATTAAAAGTGAATTAAGATGGTGAAGCTACTTTATAAGATGTGTCGTGAGTAGAGTTTATGCAAATGTGGGTATATCTACTTGTTATTTGCATAAACAATTAAAATATCAATTGCTCGGTAATCGTTTCGGTGAACCAACAAATTTCAATTAAAGCTCTAACTGTGGGTGTGGAAAATTCATGCCACATTCGAATTTAATTAAAATTTTCATACATAATAGATTTACTGGCATATACTTTGGCAGATGTGAGGTTCATTTAGCAATATGTCTTGAAAATTATGCTGCTTGAAGAAATAATAAAGTTTGTAGGTGCGTGGTACAATAATATTTAAACCTAGTACCTACTTATGTAGATAAAAAATGTAGGCCAGTTATTGTTTATTAATAAGCTGAAGGCACACAAAGGGTGGCACGTGGTTCATTATTTCAGCATGAATAATAATAAGCTTTCACAAATAATGTGATGCGCTATTTGATCGGTTAATTTTCACGGACATGACTGAATAATTTAGCGAATTAAATATGTACTGTGGCATTATCGTATCGCGTAATGATATACGCTGTATCAATTAATTAATAATTACATACTTACATACATACTATGAGTTACGATGCTGATCTGATTTCAATGCAAAATGTAGGATATATTTTTCTAGTGGTGGCCCAGTGGTAACGGCCGCGACTTACGAGTTGTAGGTCGTAAGTTCGAACCCAGACAGGCGCTTTACTTTGTGTAAATTATTGCATCCCCACTGCTCTAAAAACGGTGAAGGAAAACATCGTGAAGAAACAGGCATGTCCTAGAACCAAAAATTCAAAGACATCTGACATCTACCAATCCGCACCGGGCCCGCGTGGTGGATTATGGCCCACTCCCTCTCACCGAGATGAGGCTTGTGTCCCAGTAGTGGGAACATTATAGGTTGCCATGATTATGCTGTGACATCTATACACATGATCACCTGTATTCATTATCCTGATTTAACTCATCTTCACCTAACTCAACTTTGAATATTTCAAGCCTGTATAAAAAAGAAAAGCTTGACATCTAAATGAAATGTATTTATTAGTGGAACATTAAATTATGCAAAGTCATGGCGGCCTGCCAAGACTTAAGGCTGCGTTCAAATGCAGCCGCTGCGCATCCAATTATATCACAACCCTAAAATATTAAGGATGCGTCGAGAATACAAATTGCTCAAATAAATCAATACGTGTCTACGAGGAAAAAGTTCCGACTTGCAGTGAAATATTAATTAAAGTATGAAGACAAAATGTTGCTTGTCTCCTGTTTTGATTATGTAGATTTTTATCCCCCTATTCATAAAAGTTTCACAAGCGCAAATAGTGTAGGTACTAAAACGCTCCGTAGTTATGGTTTACTATTACAAATTCAAATGAATAAATACTAACCAAAAATATATTGGTTTTCCAATTTCATATTTACATATTTCTTTAAAACAAATTACGCCCGTGGTTTGTTTGTTTTACAGTGTTAAACTATGCTATACCATATTTTCAATTATCACAAAAACCGCTACTATGAAAATCTACGGAAATACATATTTATAAACAACAACAAGTTTCCGGTTAGGAAAACTGAATTCTCAATTTTGCTTACAAAACACCTAAAACGAACAGCTACGATAGTGAAGCGAACGTATTAATTAATTCTCCATAGCTGTATTGGCACCTACGCTCATGGATTTTGGTTGGATCGCTTTCAGGCACTATTAGATGCGGCTTGTCGCAAACTTGGATGAGGAAACTTCAGTGGTGTCCATTACCCGTCTTATTACACCTACGGAGCCTGTCATGTGCTGGCTGCTACCAATAACAGTGTGCCAATAAAACTCGCCCGACGCCGACTTTATCATAGCGGTGTCAAGCGTACATTAGTTTCCAGCTAATAACTTGGTACTATGTTACCTCATTTTGTGTCTAGTCTATAATGGTATTGTTACAGGTAAATCGTATCATACGTTTCTTTTCGTTTTGCGTATATTTCTGTAAACAGCTGTGGCTGTTACTTCGCACACGTGGATGTTGTTATTCAATAGACAGATAGGTACCTTTTACACAGATAGCATTTTTGACAATTGTATTAGATATATATTATACTACCTAGTAGAATAAGATTGACAAAAATACAATGTGGAGATTACAATACGATAATAAATGAAAACAATGGTATATAATACTAATGCATAAGAGTGTTTTGGAACTATCAAATAAATCCTAGTAACAAAATAAAAAAGTGTTTTTTTTTAAACAAACTAAATAGTAGTGATGGGCGACTATGGGCTTTGACAATCTTTGACTAGATATGGTGACTAACTCATCATCATCTACCTAGCCTTTTCCAAACTATGTTCGGGTCGGCTTTCAGTGGAACCGGATGCAGCGAGTACCAGCATTTTACATGGAGCGACTGCCTATCTGACCTCCACAACCCAGTTACTGGGTAATAGGAAATCCCTTGGTAAGACTAGTTGTCATACTTTCGGGCTTCTGACGACCCGTAAGGACTGTCAAAGATCCACGAATGACAGCCGGGACCAACGGCTTAACGTGCTTAACGGCTTAACGGCTTAATTGGTCACCCATCCACGGATCAACCGCGGCAAGCGTAGCTGAACTATTTGATAGAGTTTTCGTATGCAGAGTAGGAGCGTCATAATATATACGCAGTTTAATTTATTGTCGTCTCCACCTTGTATACCGTTTAGCAGAAAACTCAATTATTTGACAAGCTGAGTATAATAGGCAGTTTTGATAGTCTATGATTTAATAGGAGGAGTAAACATGCACCATACGTTGTTAAATCACCTTTATTCTGCTACATTATTATTCAATCCCCTACTTTACCTTCTCTGAGTACTGCCACTCCTATTTCTCAACTCCAGATGATGGATCCAAATTAAAAAGAAAAGCCCCGCCTACCTACTTGTAACCACACACAGTCATACATTACAAATACGAAATAAAACGTGTAATATCCGAACGTTGCGGAATCAAACCGCCCCAGGAGAAATACTCCGCCATTACCCATGTGACGGGAACTTGTAATTGGTTTTTTGTTTCTATGTAAATTCCATCTGGCTTGTGAGATTAAAAGCTCTTATTTAAGATGTTTGCATTATAAGCCTGCATGTATGTATGCCATGATCAAACGTTACGGTCATAGACCTAGATTTTCTTTTAGACTTACCTGAACTACGAGGACGGAACGGTCTATACGGACCTACCATTTTTATAAATTCAATAAAATTTAATTTTTATTTATTTTTTAAGTCCCACTGCCGGCATCCCACTGGAACGGGAATTTAAAAAATAATATTACATTTATTAAATTAATAAAATATTTCCGTTCATCCCACTGATTGTGTTAGTGGGACGAACATTGACATATATATTACTAGCGTAAGGACCGGGCTAACGGCGCGACTAAATGGCACCAACGCGCTGTCCCTAAAATGACGGTTTTAGGGCCAACGCGACTCAGTTGACAGTGGTGCGCGCGAACTTCGAACTTCGAACGAAGAACTTCTATGTAAAATGTTCAGACGGGCGTATCCTTACTTTTGAAATCATTGGGGACGAACGGAAATATTTTAGACATTTTATTTTTAAGTCATTGGTGCAACTAAATAATAATTTGAGTCTGGTTGTTCAATGGTAAAAAATAGTAAATTGTACAACTAAGAAAAATGGCTCGTTTTTGCCCGTGTTAGACACTCTGATTGATTGAAGAGAGATTGACTCTTTTCCAATGATTTCAAAAGTAAGGATACGGCCGTCTGAACATTTTACATAGAAGTTCTTCGTTCGAAGTTCGAAGTTCGCGCGCACCACTGTCAACTGAGTCGCGTTGGCCCTAAAACCTTCATTTTAGGGCCAGCGCGTTGGTGCCATTTAGTCGCGCCGTTAGCCCGGTCCTTACGCTAGTAATATATATGTCAATGCTCTTTTCACTTCGATTGCGAAAAAATGAAACAGGCATAAAGTATGTATACAAGCATTTTTACTGTTCAAAAATGTTGCAAAATTGAAGAAGAGAATAGCTAATTCCCGCCACGAAACTTTTAAAGAGTATTTTTTTTTATTTTCAACATTTGTGTCATTCGACTTGGGTAGGTACCTACTTCATACTGCCAAATCATAAAAACGTTTATTTGCGTTTTTAAATAATAAATGACAACTATTTTATCTGGTTTTATTAAATTAACAATAGAAAATAAGGAAATGATATAAATTAAAGCAAATTAAATAAAATAACGACTTTAATCTGCGACGTTTTATTGTGCATGTTTGTTGTTGGGCCTGATTTACTAGTCTTAGAAAAAAAAAACTTGATGCACTAGAACAAAAAAAGCGATTTTATGTCGCCCAAGCACCACATGAAGACGAACTCTTAGAGCATGAGAAGTGAAAAACTCATTTATCCTAACTAATAATACTAATGCAAGCCTACGCCTAGTACCTTTGCTGTGCAGTGGGACTAATGGGAATACACGGTCTAAAAATCTATAAGTAGTAAAAACAAATACGAGAACACAAAAATCTAGGTGAACTATTTTGTTTTTAAATAGCCCCAAAGGCTGATAAATTTATTATGCTAGGTACGTCATCAAAACATTACCTTTGCTTAGGTAGGTATTAACACAAATTAATAATTAATTATATAATTAACTAGTTATCTATTGAAGTAGCGAATAGAATTTCGCTACTAATATTAATCAGATTATAACGCGATATTCATAATTGCTTTAATTGCGTTATCACATCAGTTGCTCAAATTATTATCCTAACAATTATTTTTAATTAGGTAACTTTAGTGTTATAAAATTACCTTTATAAGCTCTTGTCAATAAAGTTTATCTTTCTAAACTGTACTAGATAAAAACAAAGTGAGGTAAGAGTAATTTTGGTTCAATTTTCAAGCTTAAGAATTTTGCATATTTTTTGCGGCAAAGAAAGTGCAACAAAATGCTTGCCTGCAAAAGATAGAAGAGCTAAGAAGGTAGTCTAGAAACTAGGTAGCCTAAAGCGATGTTATGTCTACAATATGCACCGTCAACCTTAGTTGAGTTTGTAACTTTTCTCACCCTGCAAATTGTTTACATTTTAGTAAAATAAATGAGCCAAAACTATTCACAACTGTTTACAGGTATAATGCAGGCATTACACAACATAAACGTTTTGTGAAATTCTAGTACGCTATTTTTTTATCCAACTTTATTATCCCACGGCTGGGCAAAGGTCTTCCCCTAGTTTGTCACTGTTCCTAGTGCCTTGCCTTGTCCGGCAAATCTCCCGTAAACGCATCCCGCCAGTGTTTCATTTTTAATTTACGAATGTTTTATAGCTTTTCATCTAACACTTCCCTCATGGTATCGCGGCATAACCTTTAACTGACAACCCATTTATCAAAAGAACGTGAAACCAATAAATGCAGCAACATGACGTCTAATAAATTGTCGGGCGATAGATATCTGCTTACAAGGGATGATTTTGAAACAATTCAGTCTTGCGTGGCAAATGCTAGCCATTGATTTTGTATGCGGTCCCAAGTTGGGGGGACAACTGGGCCCCATCAACTTGAATGGTCCAGCATGGCGGAGCGATGCACACTGTGAATGGCCACAACCCGGCAACATCCGACAGATACACTTATTTGTTCGTTTGTCTTTGATGCTCGTATGGTCTCTATAGGCAATTTGGCTTTCAACATGTCGCTTTATAGTGTTTATCTGCTTTAATAGTTAATCTGTAATAGGATTATAGAAAGTTAAGCTTATTAAGTATCATGCACGCAGTTAGTTTTAGGCAAACAAGTCTGCAAAACGTCAGCGTTGAGAGATGATTACATAACTTGTAAGCACTGACTCCGGAAACTCAATTCTTATAAGTACCTATTTAGAATTATTTAGATCATTTACTAATAACACTTAAACGCTTTTCGTGAAATGATTAGCCGTACCCGCTTTACTTTTCCATTCGACTTTCATACTGAACCCCGTTATATAAATAAAACTCAAGTGTCACTCTGAGTAGCTGCTGTTGACTAAACACTAAAACAGTTGAGTTTGCGCCAAGCTCATTGTGTACCCTGTGTATGTTAGCAAACAAAACAACGAGCTTTTCACTAAATGGCAAAACCATCCACAGCTCTTTCATGCTTTTAAGCTGACAAATAAAAATTAAATATTTCACAGCTGTGTACAAAGGTCTACAAAATGGCGTCAAAGAATAATGGTAAAATTTGAATTAAAGCTAAAAACGAGTAGTAAAAGTAATGGCCGGAGATTGCCTGCCCACATTTTGTTGATAGTGGTAGGTATTTGTGAAAGAGGTCCAAGTTTACAGGCCCCGCTTGTCTAATGGAGCTGTGGCCTTCCGGCGGCCAGTCCAAGAGGCATTTAATCTTGGCTGAATTATGTGTTGATGTCGGAAACCCGGAAAACGCTCCCTGTCCGCGCCCCAGTAATTTCACTTTTTATTATGTGCCTGTTTGGTCGGTCTATGCATTTATTTAGTGGCTTCATTTTATTTTTATAATTAATTTTTGGTGAGGTTTTTGCTGTGTAATTTAATTGTGTTTGTAATTTGATACATAGTGTCTATCTACCTACCCACAGTGCTTATTATTATTTCTAAGTTTTTCTACTTTGTTAACCAATACAATCCCTTCTTTAAAAATGCTCTGTGGGACCTAGGCAGACCATAAATTACGAAATGTGTTCACATTTATCAAGTTTTACTCATTAGGTATGTATATTATTCTGGACATTGCAAGGAAAGCCAGGAAATGCTGAATACGTACCTACGTAGCGTCGGAGTTTCATAATATTTCAAGGATTTAACGTGACGGTAGCTAATTTGACAACATAATTTTGGAAATCACGATTACATACCTACCTACTAGTAATTTTAGAGCATATGGCATTAAGTCCTCCTATGTACAGTCAGCAAAAGAGTAAGGTATGCAGGATCGTCGGATAATAGTTGAAGTTTAGTAATAAACCGATGGATGTTGTCGACTGAAATTGAATTTGATAAATGAGCTGTTTGTTTTCTATTAATAAAATTAAATTTTATTCGACAACATCCATTGGTTTATTACTAAACTTCAACTATATCCGACGATCCTGCATAACTAACTCTTTTGCTGATTGTACATTTGTGTGCTTAAAGTATTAAATAAATAAATAGAGGCGTCGCAAAAGTAAGCATGATTTGATCACACCTCTGAAATCATTAGCTACAGGTAGAATAAATCACAACGCGGAATAACGTTTAAAAACTCAGGCAAGTAGAGTGCTCATAGTCGGACGTGTTTATTTAAATACAATTAACGTCTTAGATGCAAACACCGGTACCAGTAAAACGCTGAGCACCTAAACCCTATTACTGAAATACGCTACACGTCTCCATTACCCGCTAACTGTGCAAACTGTAAGCCGCGCCAAGTAACAGCCAGTATTTACTCATAGTTACCAGTTACCTCGTTCATAGGTAGCAGTTTCGAGTAAAAATAAGGAGTGCGACGTAGTAGTAGCTGTCTGTAGGAGCGTATTCCCTGATGTAATTACCGCGAGCCTGCCTGAGCGAATCCTCTAACACAATGACCGATGTCCGATAGAAGCGACGCCGCTCCCGCTTCAGCGTATGCCCCCGTTAGCGCTAAGCGAGTTGTGCCGCTCCATTGCACGAGTTATAGACAACGGTCTCATGCAACTAGATTATCGGAACGACTCAAAAATATCGTCGGTACTTGGGTTTCGAGTGTTGTTGACTAAGTTTGATGTAAGGGCTGCCTATTTACCTTCTTCTTAAGAGGAAATGCGGTCGGAGAGACTTTTGAAAAATCCTAAATAAAAAGCCGTAATTCGAGGTTTGGCTCTCGCCTATTTTCTCCTCCAATATTGGACCAATTTATTCATAAACAGAAGGATATATTATACTGTGTTCCTATATTTTTTTTTTCATTAATAGGTGTCAAATTTGTAGATTAGGCCTCTGTTGACAGCAGTTTAAATTGGCATTTTTTGAGGGTTCTAGTGCTTATAAAAATAATGTATTATCAAAAAGGAAAACATAGGGACATACAAAGCAGTTAATATTTATTATACAGAAATAAAACAGGCGAGAGCGTTTCTATGAAGAAACGACCACCCGCATTTCCTCTTTAGAAAGGCTTTGATTAGAGTAGCAGTGTTTTGATTGGGCATGTAGCATAATAAATGCAGTCTTCGTAACATGGAGATTTGGTGCAATAAAACGCCACCGATAGAAGTTTATTAAGTTAAGTTTTTAAATTATTTAAATTTTACATTGCAACAAACCTTGCTGTGTATCTATAGTGAAAGTGCGCAGTGCTGCACACCTATTTCAAGTTAAACAAATACAACTTTATTTCAATGGCAATTAAGTTGATTTCAGAGTGACTAGCACTATTGAAAAAGTTATAAAAATGTTTGAAGTTGTAGCGTAAACTGAATTTTATTGTGTAAGAAGCAAGGTTTTCCATTAATTCATATTTGTTTACATTTTTTAGCAAATAAATAGCGAATAAAAAGATCATTTATAACCGTTTCTATGTGTAGGTACCTACGGGTAGGTAGGTAACGTTAGTGGAGAAAGAAGAGAAAACCTAGAGGTGGGGTTCTGAAATACATTTTCTTAGCTTTCCTTATTTTCATCGTATGTTTGAAGGCACACGAAGCATGTTTTGAACCATCTTGTGTTTGATTGAAGATTTAGTGGTTTCTTTACAAAGTTAAGAAAAAAAATCTAACATTGAAAATATTTTCGATTAAGTTATTTTACGTACCTAGTTAAAAAAGTTTTACTTAATTTTTTTAATTGCTTCCAAATTCGAAGCAATGTATAAAAAATATATTTTAAAAGTTTATCAATAAAAATATCAACTTCATGAAAGTTGAAAACGTTATTTAGTAACTCCACAACCCCCAAGCGCTGTTCTGCTGGTAATTCAATAACGCTTGCAGGCAAACGCAGTTACGGCCAATTAAAAGTATGCCACTCACTCACCGACGGATGGCGAATCGAGTTACCGCCCCTACGGGAGCAGAACCTTGAGACCGGCGCAAACAAATAACTAAGAACGCTAGGTAATTAAAGTACTCTTTACAACTATTCTCATTTGGAGGCACTCAAGCGTGTTGTCATTGTACCATTAAGTGTAGATAAGGTTAACATTAGAACGCGGCTTTTACGGCCCGATGGGTTCAAGCTAGGCATTCTAGGAAAAAATAATTACAACTTTAATTACCTTTGAGAATTTAAACATCTACTTTAACTTACCTACCTAGAATTTTATTTATAAATGGTGGTTGAATCCTTTTATATCTGCTTCCAAAACGTTTTGACCAGCTCTTGCATGATATATCAAAATTTATCGATGCAACGAAGCAAATAGCATTAAACATTGACGGCAACATCGCATGTATCGCAATTAAACAACGATTTCAATTGCAAGTCTATAAAATTTAAATAAAATTGCATTTTTATAGCCTTTGTTTCCGAGCAGTCGGTTCAGTGCTCGCATGGGAGTGCTAAGTTCAGTCCTGAACTGTAATGAGATTTTTCGAAACTTGTTTGCTCTCCCAGACATTTATTTTTGTGGATTCATTATTAAATGCATTATTTAATTTATTTTTGGGGGAGGCCTATGTCCTGCTGTGGACGTCTTTCGGCTGATGATGATGATTATTAAATAGGGATTTAGAAAGTATTGATAGTTTCTTTTTCTTGGTTTTTTAACTTCTTTGAAATTTGAATATCGGAAGATTAGAAAACTTATTAAAGTTTTTTGCTATTTTATTCCTTAATGGTATGAAACTTTGGCGTATTAGTCGATTCACACGAATTTACTAGCCCGAAAGGTGCGAATTGTCACTTTTAAATACAATATTATTTTTTCTATAGGCGCCAATTGCTTAATACATATTTCTGAAGTGGTCGACTCGCCTACAATTTAATAAACTTCTTGCGAGTCGCCTATAGAAAAAAATATATTATTTAAAAGTTACGATTCACACGTTTCGGGCGAGTAAATTCGTGCGAATCGACTAATAAGCCGAAATAAAACTAAATAGGTTATAACTAAATAAGTTAAAATAATTAAGTTATAACAGTATATAAATATTGGTTCAGGTAAATAATATCAGACCTAGTTACATCTGGCGGTGCGTCAGAACAGTACCTAATTTAAACTTGAAATGAGGTTGTTGAGCGCGAACACAGGACTTCTTCTCTCGTGCGTCTGAATGAGACAATGTCATTAAATTAAAGTTTCATTTGTCTTCATTTGCTAAACAATAGCAATTATACAAAGCCCCACAGCGGGCGAGTAATCAAGCGTCCCTTTAATTAAGTACAGAAACAGTGCCAAGTAATTGGATCTGAACAACTGAGTAAACAAATCGAAATGGTAGGTAATAAATCTAACAAACACCTCTTTTGGTGTCGGTAAGCAGTGCTGTACAAGTAATACAACGCTTTACTTATCACATTTACAACTATTTGTTGGTTCCTGGTGTTATAATGAGTTTGTAAAACAATTATTAACTACACAAGAAAAATATATACCTGCTGTGCTAAGAATCAACAAGTCGAACTGAAAGCTTTCGAGCACTCGTTTTTATTTTTTTGTGTTGTTCCGCATCATTGTTTTTTCCTGGTAATAGAGGAAAGAGAAAACACAAGAAAAAATATTCAATGAATAGCTGTTTAGAAATGGCAATGCATGTTCTCATTCATACTTTATACGCAGAAATATTCTAACAAATGTCAAACTTTCTTGAATTTGAAGTCTTGTTGTTCAATAAGCGCTGGTTGCGTGCACATTCTATCAAATAAAAGTATCCACGACTAATATTTAGCGACTGTATAAATTTCATGTAGCAAATATATCTGATTTCAGATGAAAGCTGAAGATGGATGCACTTCCGTATTTTAACGAGCAAGTTAAAAACGTGACATTTCAAACAATCCAATTTGTGTGAAATAGTAGGTGCACTTCCTTTATTTTTGATGAGAGTCCGTGTCCCCACGTCCGCGGCGGGCGGTACGGGCACGCTACACTACGTACTACGTACTCGAGTACGTTGCACCCGCGTATTCATTTCCGGCTTCTTGCATTTTTATAACCTTTATACACTTGCTATTTGCCCCCGTAGGCTTGTAGGGTTGCGCACAAATAGATTTCAAAAACACTCCCCACTTTCAATTCACTTTGAATACCCACTTCCACTTCGGATGTTTCGATTTTGATACAAATTGAGTTTAAATTACGGACCATAATTGCCCACTTTAAGAAATAATTACATTAAAATTCTACAAAATATTTTTGTTTAAATGTGAAACCTTTATATTTTTTAGCGAGATGACTTAATAATGAGGGTCCAGACGTATAAAATGTACGGTACATTGGAACAAAGTGAGCTGAAATAACAGCTGTTAGCATTAACGTGCTTCGCAGCCCTACAGCGCAGTTAAGCGACATCAGGCCGCACCGTACATATTTATATTCATGGTCTGAGAACCTTTTTATCCGGCTACGAAATAGTTCCTCAGCTATTTTCATGTATGTTCCCAGAGATAGCAACAAACAACCTTACTTTTTTCGCTGTTCGCGATTTGATTGCAGGGATTTACTTTTATGGTCAGATTTATAGACAGTTTTAGCAAGATTTGCCGCTCGGCACAATCTTATACAGCCGAGGGTGTTTATTTAAAATGACGTGAATAAAACATAATATGAACCTATCTCTTGAATACCAATCACATTTTTAAATAAAGATTTTATTTACTTCTAGATTATCCTAACATAATACTTGTAATTTTCTTAGAAGTTACATTGTAACTGGATATACCCTAATTCATTGTTTGTTGGAACCCCAACCTCATTTACATTTTTTGGCTCGGGAAACGTGCTTCCTGTCCCAGTGTCTCAAGGAAACTGTCCGCGAGTCGGTGTCCTATTTACCACCCCCCACCCCATCGTAGACGCGTATCGCAAAAATCCAAATTACTTTTAGTTTTCAAGTGGAGTACGGACGATTTTGTTACCCGTTGACCTTTAGCCCCGTTCTACTTATACTACTGAATAAACTTATTGTTAGAAACTTTAAGGCTTAGGCACAATCTTCAGTTTGGAAACGTGCCTGAATTTTAAGGGCATGTTTTAATGAATATTATAGCTACCTGCTTATGTAAGCTATGCGTTAAAATGTAGGGCATGAGTAATTATTGGAACGAAGTTGTTTAACGCGGTTTGGGATAGGAATAAACTGGTAGAAATCGTCACGTAACGAAAAAGCGTTATGCCTCGCCATGCGAGTTTCACTTTTTCTGTCTCTTTCTATTATATGTCTGTGCGTGCGTGTATCGCGTAAGGAACTCAGTTCCTGAAGGGGGTTCCCCGACGACACACGTTATCTTTTATTATATCATTTTGCTATTGTGAAAGCAAATGGAGTGACAGTGTATGACCAAGCGATGCCTACTTAATACAATGTGTGTGTTAATTAAACATTAAGGATTTATAAACAAAGCCTCAAAGAGATGTCAGCACTTACAGACGGGGTCCGCTAGGGCCGATGCCTGCCAGTGTCGCGGGTTGTTCGAAAGAGATACCATGGCCCCTGGCACAGGTGGGTTTTAGTCAGTAAAAGTCTGACACACCCTCCCCCTCCGCCCAGAGCGAGAGAAGTTATTTGATAATTTCCCACCCAAAAAAAAAGGCAGACAGAAATAGGTCCGACGATAATAAATATTTGGCTAATGTTATTTTGTGTAAAATATTTTATAGATACCAACTGAAATATTTGACTACATTAAAATAGGTAAAAGTACTAGTTGGTAAGCAAGTTATTGTTTAAACGTTCAATTGCCAAACATTAGGTTTGCGTTACAATTTTTTGTGAAGAGTTTATTTGCTAAGTAATGATTTGACAAATGAAATTATGCGGAAAACTGTTTGGGAAGTGATAATTTGTCAATATCTTTTTGATGAAACAAGGGAAACCCTACTAAAGTACCTAACCCTTTTCTTTTAACGACTTTTCCGGCACACGAGGACTAGTTCTGATTAAATAATCCACTAATAAATGTTATTCGTTTTGAGTCCGGAATTAGCGTAAATCTATGTAAAATATTCAACAAACACATTGTAAAATACATTGTTTCTTTGTTTGATTAATGAACAGCTCCATGACCGGTTTAGCGGTATTCGTCCCTCTTTCAACAAATGACAGTAATTTCCAAGCGGAAATGCATCGAAATGGCAAAATGGCCTGCTAAGCGGCGTCCATTTGCTCAGATTGCTTCTCGTGTTCAAATTTTATATCTATCACTATATTTAATAGTGTTTTCGAAAAGCTATTTCAGCGAAATATTTTTCCGGTATTTTATAAAATGCTGAAACATTTTTATACATTTTAAACACTATTTAGGGAATTTGCTATTGACTACGCGTGCGATTTTACAGTCTATTTCAACAGTGTTTAATCGATAGTCACACTAATCCACTGTATCTGTAAGGAATCTCACCTCGGTAAGCGATGTGGGTGGTGAACGAAGACCTGCTGAAAGTCG
This sequence comes from Oligia latruncula, assembly GCA_948474745.1. Taxonomy (NCBI): domain Eukaryota; kingdom Metazoa; phylum Arthropoda; class Insecta; order Lepidoptera; family Noctuidae; genus Oligia; species Oligia latruncula. The sequence continues at coordinate 11,456,468 of OX419688.1, forward strand.
CTAGTGTTCGCTGCATGCGGGCAGAGCAGCACCGTGCACCGGTCGTTGTGGCATTCCTTGGGGGCCAATGTCTAGCAGTGGACGTCTGTCGGCTGAAATGATGTCATCATCATTTTAGGGTCGTCCATTTTTGACCTTCCCGCAGCATCCAATCCCCCAAACCCATTCTGGTGGATCCTGTACACCTAGCACTCGGTAACGCAGAGTCTATGTGACTACTCCTTTCACCACGATGGCAGGAATCGGCCTTTCTCAGAACCCCTTGAGAAAAAACGGTTGGGTATCCTATCGGCTCTTTTGAGAGCCAATCCTCGGAACTTGACTTCACCAGCTCTTCATGTTATATCAAAGGATTGAAGCGGCAGCAGTTGTAGTAGTTGTAGTCACGGTAGGTGACGATTAGTGATAAACAGCAAAATAATAAAAGTCGCTATCAAACTTTTCTATTCAAAATCAACCTAAATATGATCTTATCTCCAAACAATACAAACAATAATGACTCCCAATTCATGTTAAACCTTGTAGAAGTACGTACCGTACCGTACCTTAAGACTATAATCCAAAGTGAGTTTCCCTCGAAGCATGACTACAAATCCGCATCTGTATTGATGTTCGAAGACAGCCATTATTGGCGCTTTGCTATGCTCTGTAATCCCTCGACCTCGGAACTGCTCGGGATTCGGGCCATACGGCTCGGATGTGGCGTCTGTCGGTGATCGTCATTAGCTTCAAATATAGTGTATGTAGTTATTACGGCTGAGTTACTTGTGTGTTGTGTGACATTACTATATCGCCTAATTGACCAGTTCTATTGTGTAGTGTTATGTGTTGTTGTTATATTGTTCAGTGGTGTTAGTAATTATACTTTATTGTCTCAACAGACTAGCATGCCATTAGAAAATATGGAGGTTTTCCTCTTGATTGTAATCCCACTGAATAGAAAAAGACATCTTATCCCCAATTATACCTTAATTCTTGTTATGAATTGCCAATCGGAAGCTGCATGAATAAATACTTTATTTGCTTCTTATATATTCTTTTGAAAATTATGTTCTCAAACTAAACGTTTCGAGAGGCAATATTTCAATCTGTTGGCACACAGTCACGATCGCCCGCGGCCTGAGGAGGCGTACGTACTCATACGTACAAATAAGGGTAATTTCCAGTCGAAGCAATAGAAATTCAGGGACTGGCCAACCTGGGTCTGGAGTAGCATTAATTGAATAGATACGTCCGTTCCTTGCCTCAATCCAACCTTAATCACACTTGAAAAGGCCGAGAGAAGCCAGCTCCTCGCAACAAGCTGCTAATCGTACAGCGTATCGCACTTTGTGCTTGATCTTGTTAAGCAACTTCCACTTTACAGTGGGCGTCGACCACTCACTCCGGTTTATATAAATTGAATAGAAGATATTGTAAAAAAAAAAAGAAACAATTACCGCGAGTAATTGTGGCAGGAAAGTGCTGGTTGTTTGCTTTTTTAAACTTGCAAATTGTGTTTAGCTGTTAGTTTAAGAGTGCAATTAAGTGCATGCACGTACCTACATATTAGTCCACCGATCGTTTTACCTTTTTTGTATCACATAATAAGCATTAAATTAGCGTGTTATAATCACTCACACATTTATCGTCTTTATTGCTTTGTGGAGTTAAAGATACCATTTCGAATGTAAGCTCAAAAAGCATTGAGAGCCACTTAGTTACTTTATTATTTCGACTGGTATGAATAACTTTTGTAGAATCCTTTTCAAACATGACGTTGAAATGTATCATAAGCCTCCTTGGAGCTGAAAATTTGAAATATCTCGAGAGATGTAGGTAAGTGGTAATGCGGGGTTTGTGAGCCTCCCAAGGGATCACCTACAGGTCATGTAGCCTTCATATCCCAAATGGATTTTCTTTTACACTCAGACATCTTTGAACGTACAAAGCTCTACCTAGATGCCTAATATGTTACGATGGATAAAATAAAATGACAGGATAGTTTTATAGAAATGGAAACTTAAGTACCGTTAGGAAAAATAGTTGCTGAGATCAGCGATAAGTATAATTGAAAAATAAAATTTTATTTCAACTGAACATTTTTGTCAAAGAACATTAAAATAAATGAAACCCGCAGTTACTTTTTAATCGCAGACGAAATGAAATTAGCGCGGTCCGGCTATCCGATGAAAGTAAATTAGTTTTCAGTTACAGGGGGCTGTAGCGAGGCAAAATCAAACATTGTGTTTCTATCTGATCTGGTATCAGTGAAAGCAATTACATTTGCCATAAGTGTTCGTTCACATTTGCAATTAGCAAGTGGTCCAAAAACGTGCAAATCGTTAACCGCCGCCGTCGAGCGCCGTGTCTTTGCATATTCATAGCCTGCTTAAATATTTTAATACGGGTCGCCCCACGCCCACATCTACGCTTTCTACAAATGTTGATTTCGCTATGGAATGAATAAAAATGGAAACGAAAGTTGTTCCTTCCTAGGAAACTCTGCCTTGGACCACACTTAATATAATTCTGCTACGTTCTGGGTAAACTGTGAGTAAATGAATTGCTGGTAATAAATCTTCACATCGCAAGATATTTTTATCCGCTTTCTTTCAGATTTAAATATATTTTAAGACATTTTTTATTTCCTCGCTAAAGTTGGAGATGAATGAAATACATAGCGAGTCTTTCGAAACCGATTGAAAAGTTCATTTTGGTGCTTTATTTGGCGTTGTAATCGTGGCGTTGTCTAAATACCTATACATTATATACATTTTTTAGTTCTCATACCACTTTATTATATTATAAATAAATAATACTTCACAGCAAAACTTTCTTTAAACAGGGCGTGTAGGTAAATAAGATATATGATAGAGTAGGTACTTCTCATTCATCTCCATAGGTACCTAGTACAATCAACACAAGACGTTGTAATGTAATCCTACCACATTTCCATTTAACTCGAGAATAAATGCCGCAAAATATCATGTTAATATACCCACCTGCTGTTTAAACAATCAATTGGCAGAATTGTGATATTGTTAAAGCGTACGTATTATTTCAGAGTCGAACGATAATAATCATAATATTATCCACTCAAGACGGTGTCTGGGCTCTAACGTTTTATAATTTTCCACTCTTTACTCCCTGTTATCGAGAATTTCTTCCGCTCGCGCCCTCTTCCTTCCGCGAATCCACTTGAAAGGGTATTTAGGAATAAGGGATCCTTAATTGGTACAACGAATTTATTTTACTGCGAGTTTTCTGTCTACTTCTGGAGGCTTATACTAAATATGGCTCAAATTCAATGTTAAATTGTCCTAATAAAGTCAATTCATGATTGTGTACGGAATATGTCAATAATGCTCTTTGTAGAACTCAGTCACGCAAACGCCAAACCCCCGGCGTCATGACAAAGGTGTAGAACAATTAAATTATAGTTGGGCTTAATTTTCAACGGTCGCGGGTCTTCTCTTGTCGATGGAGATTTAAATGAAGCTGACGAGAATTTTCAATTAGCGAGGACACTGAGCGATGGCTGACAATTGTCTCCGGCGGCGCCGACGACGACCTCATCCATCTACATTTGAGTAACCAAGTGAAAAAGCAATGAGCCGCGCTATTACCTCCCTTTACGAATAAATCCTGAAACAGATTCCAACAGCCTTTATGTTAAGAGGAACCTAGGCGTAAATATTCATATCTAGATACATCTTTTGGCTAAATATACTTGTACCTAGTCATTAAAATTTCAGTAACAATGACACTAAAGACTGACTACAGCAGACAAAAATAAAAGAGCGGTTTGAGTTTCAAAGTTAAAAAAGAGCAAGAACAAATGAATGTGGCTCACCTGTTTGTCGGGCATTTTTATTTCAAAAGAACATAATATGATGTTGGCCAAAAATATTTTAGGAGACAAAATATGTAAGGTAAATTATAGAAAATAAAATAGGATCCGAGTCCCTCAAACACTTGTTTCACACGTCTTTCTTGGAACACGACGATATCCTTATATCTTCGAATCAAACACATCATTTACCGGTACACTTTAAATATTTACAGGTACACTCAATACTCAAGAGCAATTTCGATTATAAGGTACTCGTAATTACTTAGGTACTTAATATAATTAACCATCTCAAATGTCAGAGTAATTGATTAACGTCTTGAAATATGTAAACACCGCTGGTCTGGAAGGTGACCGTGGTTTTGCAGACCTAATTCCGTCCCCTCGAACGCATCACTGCGTTTTATGACGTCATCATCGTGTTATAATGACGTTCTTGTGAATTGCCTCCATTCTAAATGGCCAGACCCAGGAGTGTAATACGATAGGCATGGTAGTCTTTCATGATATAATTTTGAATTATATTCAGCTTGTTTCCAGTTGTATTTGTTTATGTATCCTTTGGCATCAATGGGTGTGTGTACTGCGTAATTAAAAATCCCGTCAACCCCTGCAATCATCTATTCCTATGCTATGTGTATATTTAAGATTCGACTTCAAAAGAAGCAAACGGTTAATTACGTTGCAGAACAAACTGCGTAGCATAAACCCGTTGTAGCCCTGACGTTATTGGCGCGTGCGTGCAAACATTCCCTCGCGTTCGGACTTCATTTTCCGGAGCCGACACATGTCAGAGCGCGTCACACCATATCCACGCCATTACCATACGGCCGCACAAAGTGAACTGCGGAAGGATCCCCTTTACAACTCATAAATAGGCGACATGACAGACTCGGGCGTGGTCACTGTTTGATTAAAATGTAACTTGGAATTGCGCGCAGCGCCCTCTTTTACTGAAAAGGCTTTAATACTATATGGTCGTTGTGACGGTGACGTCGCTTTAATTACTTTTGCTCGGTTATGCATGAGTGACGTTATTAAATAGCCCTGCGGTCGTATCGTAAGCGATCGTGCAGTGCGGTGCGGTCCGATTTCTAAAGACCTACAGACAATATTAATTACTGCGGACGGAAGAGATGAAACCAGTTTAATGTACGTTCGAAGTATTGCGAGAATAGCAAAATTATATACAGTACGAGGAAACATTAAATATTAAGCAGTTTTCTGGGAAATATTGTTTTAGAAACACCAACGCGGCCGTTTATTCATAAAAATGAGGTTCCACGAGGATCAACACATTGTCACGTTACTGTTAACTGAAATACTAAAGCAACAATTGAATTACTACCTACACTTTCTTCCGTTTCAACAATGAATAGACTGGTACACATGATTTATTTATGAAATAATAACGACATATCTATAGTAAAAATGTGCATTGCTACACATTCCACCCTATTTCAAGTTGAACAAATTTCAACATTATTTAAATGATAATTAAGTTGATTTCAAATGTCAATTTTAAAAAGTACAATTGAAAAAGTTATAAAAATGTTCGAAATGCGTAAACTGAACTTTATTGTGTAGGAATTAAAGTTATTTTTCCATTAATTCATATTTGTTAACATTTTTGGCAAATAAATAGCGAACGCAGACTACTTATAATATAGAAAAAAAACAAATAGGTATTTGGGAACAATAGACATGTGCCTGAATAATTATGATATACTAGCTTTTTCCCGCGGCTTCGCCCGCGTGAACGTCGGAAATTATCCCACGGAAACGTTTTACCGGGATAAAAAGTCTCCTATGTGTTAATCCAGGTTTTAATAAACTATGTGTGTGCAAAATTTCATCCGAATCCTATTAAAAGCATAATGCTAATGATTGAAATACTATCGTGAATTCATGCAAGCTTAGTATCTACTTTTTGTTAGAATACTGCTCAGAAAGTCGGGTCATATTTCAATTATGACTCGAAAGACACGTAGCGCCATCTAGCGTCCTAAAGCAATTGTGACCGTCGATTTTTTTCTGAATGAAAGGTGGTATGCCCTTTTCTACCCCTGACAACGTTTAAGCAAAATTTCATGATGATCGGTTCAGTGGATTAGGCGTGAAAAGGTAACGAACAAACAAACTTACTTTCGCATTTATAATAATACTAGCTGCGCCCCGCGGTTTCTCCCGCGTAAAAGTCGATCCCGTGGGAGTATCGGGATAAAAAGTAGCCTATATGTTAATCCAGGGTGTCAGCTACCTTCATACAAAACTTTATCAAAATTGGTCTAGCCGTTTGAGCGTGAAGAAGTAACAAACATATAAACACACCCCCACTCACAAACTTTCGCCCATAAAATATTAGTGTGATTATTAGAATTTGTAAAATAAACATGAATAATAAATATTTTATAAAGTAACTAACTAACAAAGAATATCTACATAAACGTGCGACTCCGTGCCAGCACATATAACATCAGCATTGTTAAAGTAGGTATAGTAAGGATGCTTAAATATTTACCTTTGTTTCAAAAATCTGAAATGTTAAAAGCAATTTCAAGTATGTTTCAACAGCTGAATATTCAGATATACCATACGCATGTATTATTTAGCAGATCCTCCAGACAACAGTTACTCAGTGTTGTAACTATGAGAACACTCGCAAAGTATCAACAAGTAAGATTTGATTCATAATTAATTCTGATGACTGCCACATTAAAGCTTAGATAATCTTCAGATGGCACAGTTACCTTACCTACCAGGTTCCTACTCTAGAGTCTAGCTAGAGTGCTTAGACTTACATAGAATTCTGTAAAACTAATAATAGACCCTAAATTCATTTTAAACGAAGGCGTTTCATCAAAGACTTATATATTCGATTTAGTAAAAGTATTTTTTTACCCATCACTTTGTACATACACACACGAAGAAATAAGAAATTAATGTGTTCTTGACATTTTAAAAGGCTCCGCCTCAAAGCGATTTCACCTTTTGAAACTTAATGCTTCTGACTTCTTTTGAACTGTAAGGAGACGTTTTAAGCATAAGAAATCACATAAAAAGATTCGCATAAAACAGACGACCTGTTGCTAGAGCGACGGCCGACAGCGACTTGGGGAAAATTGCCCACGACGCCAACATGCTCGTGTATTATACGGCGGGGTATTATTAACCATGGCAACCGAAGCTGCCCTCCCTCGCCCTCGACAACTTTTTCAAAACATCACAACTTTGACGTCTGATCACCTATACAACGCATTTTATAATCTTTCCTGCATTTGTTCCCGGCCGTAGTTCAGTCTCCCTCAATTTGCAAGTCGCGAACAGCAGGGGTGTGCCGCACGCCAAATAGATGACGGGATTATTTTTGTGTTTGACATAATCATAGTGACAAATGTATACTTTAGGGCTGTCACTTTGACGTGGTCGTTTTGATAAACATCCTTGTGATTATGACGTGCAACGCAAGTTGTGCACAAACAATGCACAATAAAATATTGTTGCTGTTTGTGTTTTAATAAATAAAATTAACATGAAATTCGTTTCACATTTTCATAGACACAGATAAGATTTTTGTACCTTTTTGAATAATTATTCTTATTCATCTTCTTAGTTTTTTTCCTGGTTGCCTGTCTGGCTGAATGTCATAGGTCTGAGTGCATTTAGGTTTACGCGTAGGTAGTGCAAATTTAAATACAAAAAAAAATTTTTAGGTATTTCTTGACAGTTGCTTACATTTTGTTGGTGAATGGTGCCCCCTTTTAAGCAGATAATGCCTGTGTTAGTAAACGCACGAAACGCGAAACGAAATCACGTTGCGACTTACTAATAGTGTTTTTGTTAAAGAAAACTAGAAAAAAAAACACGTGGACTTTACCAACTCGGCACGGCACCCTAAATATATACTAAATAAAATATTATATCCATTCATTTTTGGTGTTCGCGCTTAAAATATAGGCAAAGTAACAGATGTTATTCCCATTAAGTATAAGTTTAGCCCTTATGTAGGTACTGGGTCACAGAATAATATCAAAAGTGAGATGAGTGTAGCTGTGGGCTTAGCCCATTGAATGGTGAATGAATGGCGTGGGCGCGCGTGACCTCAGCTCCCTACAGCTGGGGTCGAAAGAGGAGATTATAACAAAAAAAAAACTCTTTTCATCGTTACTTACTTGCGATGTTCTACTAACAGCAGTCGATTAAATACATAAAAATGTATTTTTATTCCCCGTAAAACTTATAATTTGAAATGGCAATTTCACACTGAGATATAATCAAAGCAATGGCCGCATTGGCAGACTCGTGCCCGCTCTGAAAATACAAATTTATATAATCTGACATCGATCAAAGTTCGAAATTGGAAATTGTACTTGCCTACCAATTCTCGTCAGCGAAAATGCCTAAAGAATTTCGTCACCACAGACGCGAAAGTTGCTCTCCTTGCTTGCCATCAAAAGTTAATTTGAGAAACATGACAGGCAGGTACATATCGCTAACCTCTCGGCACGAAAATTGCAAAATTATCTCTCGTCTTTATCTTCAAAGAGATGTCATCCCCATCTGTGTGGCTGGGCCAGTTTCAAAGTTGTTTGCGGCACCGCTGGAGATCGTTCTTATTATAAACATGTTGATGTTTATCCCAGTTCACCTGTCTGCGTATAATAAATACAGCTTTTAATTGAAAGGATATTATTCAATCTTCTTCGTTATATAAACGTGTTATCGGTGTTCGCATCTTGACTGACTTGAAATAGGTACCTAGGATTTATAAGAGGTAAATAAACATGACATGATAATTAAAACTTTGACAGACATGCTATTCCAGAAGTGTTTTTTGTAGTCTCGTAATTATAGTTCACGACCAATAGCAAAATGTTTCTACACGAAATAAGGTAAATTAATGAAGTCCGATAAAACTTTAATCCCATAAAAATAATTTGACAAGCGCTTAAAATGTTCCAAACAATTTTAAACAATTTAATTTTATCGATATAATTAATCTTGCCTGTATTTTCGACTTTAACTTCGTTTTAACTCGCCGTAGTTCACGCTTGGATCATTTTAATTTATTGAAGTACCATAATAACCTTCTTATTTTTAATAATTCCTAACTTACTGTTGTGATACAGAGACAATGATTAATGAAATGACTATCTAAACCGGTGACGTTGCCATTATGCAAACTATTTTCAACCAACAAAGAAACAAATAGGTACCTGTTATGTTTAATTAAAATAATCCCCTTAGGAAACACAAATTCCACGTAATATTTATTCAAAAACTAACCCACTTATTTGAGGTTACGGCATAGTGGAGCGCACAAACTGGGTACTGGCATCAAAAACTATTTTGTTCGAGACAGGTCAGAGTTTTGTAAATTAATTCGGTGGTTCCGAGCTATTACGCAAACTGTCAGCGCAGGTGCCGACCCACTACTTCAGCCTGCACGGGATTTGCATTCGGAAATACTCGTACTAATTTAACTTCTCTGTTAGCTAAGTCAAACTAAACAACACACGTAGTTTGGCTTACGAGAGTCAAACAATCCTATGTGGAAGCGCAACCTTTCGCTGTCGTATTGAAATTAGAGCAAACAGTCATCGCTGCACTTATTTACCATTCTGTTGTGGTTACCCTTTATAGTTGCGGTGCACGCGAAGTAGGTACCTTCGCACCAATTTCAGGTTTCATTTGCCTACGTACACATTCAGGGAACAAATTAAAGCCATTGTGTTAGACGGATTATGGAGCGGCGTCCATTTATATGTAAAATAGTGACGCGTGCGATCGGAGTCAGTCAACCGAGCGCCCCCCCCCCCGCGCCGCGCTTCCAAAAGCCTGCCGACACACACTGATCATTGTGTACGTAGGTACCTATAAATTTTACATATCGCCAAATCAATGTTTCGACAGTAAATTGTCCCGACTGAAGGTAAATGTCAAGCCACGGATTACTTTGAAATGTTGATTCTTCCAAGATGAAGGTAGTAAAATACTGTCGAACGTTCTAGTTTAAGATTACGATTGAAGATGTAGCATCAGAATATTTTTACTACATATGATTAACAAATTCTTATTTCTTATATAACCACATCACACATAGTTTTAATAAATATTGATTAAATTCAAAAGAATTTAAAATTTTTTTTTAGTGGCACTATATTTCATTTATAGGTTCAAACAATTATTTTTTGTTTGAGAGCGGTTAATTAATGTCACTTCTAATAGTCTTACTCAGTATTAAATACAATTTATTGCACTGCAGTTTTAGAACAGATTTATATAAGACTTTTGACAGTGAATAAATAACTATGTCCTGCCGGTCGATTCTGTAAAAATCTCACCGTGAAAACTAAGGTGAAGTGAGTTTGTTTTTGCTAGGAATTGACACTATTGACAGCTCACTCCACGCTCACTTCACCTAAGTTTTCACGGTGAGATTTTTACAGAATAGCACCGCAGGATCAAGTATTCAAATCTAATGAAAACGATCTCTATCTCCATACTAAGCATATTCATCATTAATAACATTATTGTTCATTTAGGACAATAACGAGGTGAATGAATGAATCGAATGAAATGTCTGAATGAGTGTGCAAACTATTGCACTAAAGGCTGGTTATTCAAAGGTTTGGATTATTGTTGGTCGTCGCTGTGTGAGTTTTCTGTATGTAATAATAGTGAGTTTGTATTGTAGTTGACAGACAGCCAGTTGTTGACGTGAATAAAGTTTTCACAAACAGGTTCTGGGCGCGCTGAAATATCGCCACTTGCAGGCGGCGCAAATACCGAGTCGCGACGCCGAGCTACTAACGAATGCACTGCATTCGTAATAAAGGAAAAGAGTTTATCGCACAATGTATGACTGCTGTGGTCCGGGATGTTACATATCACGTGTTGTCTGTTTTGCACTGGTCTTACCGTGTATGCACTTATGTAAGAAGGTTTACGAGACATACCATATGAGGTTGTTGACCTGTTCAAATATTTAACAAGAAGCGATATTAACGAGGATTTATGGCATAATGGGAATGGATGCATCTTGAGTACAAGCAGACACAAATAACCCATTTCCAAATAACCAGCGGTTGTACTGACAGCTCGGTAGAGTGTTGACAGTTTCGGGTTTCGTAGCGCCGCGCCGTAGCGAGCTACGCGTGCTACGGCGTAGCAAAGCACATGCGGTGTTTTTCATTGTTATTACGCTATTACGACAAAAGTATTGGAAGCTTCATTCGATCAATATCGACTTAAGAGCAACACCTTTAATCCAGTTCCAGCCAGTTCGTAGAAATAGGATAATCAGTATTGTATTTGCTTTATCCCTGTTCGCATTCCATCACGTGATTTTCAAACAAAGTTACCTACATGCAAAATGCACTTTGTTTCAGTTATATGTGTCACTGTCAGTCTCTCAACGCGTCATGACAGTCCTACCCGTCCACTTCAACTCGTGCACACTGCTAATGAAATGTAAATTTCCTGGACATCGCCTCCACCACATTCCTACCTCCGTGAATTTCGCAACGGCAGACAAATCGTATCGCCTCTTGCTTCGCGTTCGTTAGCCGTTTGTTCGTGGATTTCGCACACAGGTACTTACATAGGTACTTAGGTTTCAACGCGTATGCTACCACTGTATTATATCGCAGACATTCATCACTCGGAAACGAATTGGTTACATTCGGGAGCACGTTCGAAAGCTTTATTTAAAGCAATCGGAAGATGAATCGATGAGTTGGATCTGGGTTTTAAACGAACACTTTTCAGAAAGATATAATAGACTTGAACAGTGACGAAATCGGAAGTCTATTGTTAACGAACTGACAAGAGCAATGTGTATCGAGTTATTAAAACGTCATGATCGTTAAACAACCGCTTTATTCAGCTTAAACCGATATATCTGGCGCGGTTGATCAATCAATGCTGGGCTCGAGTGACGTTAGTCGAGACTGACGTATTACGTACAGCGATAGAGATTTTATTTTAATTATCCCACACGCCACGCTGTCGGGTATGCATTATGAACGCGATCAATTTGTTTATTCAGAAGGTTCGCAACAAATTACAGCGATCGTGTACGATGGATTATGTAAAACGACACCCATTTGTATGTAAACTAATGGTGAGTGTCGTTGTATAGAGCGACGTGGCGACGCGACAGAACTGCGGCGTACGCGACTACTTTTATTTTTACATTTTACATAGGTGTTAGGTACGTCTGGTGTACCTATTTCATGAATTATAGAAATGTTTTCGTTTTACATCAACAGTTATTGTTCTAAACATGATTATGTCATGTAAAAGCTGCTGTCAAAACACATTTTTATCAAGATAGTTAAAACCCCTCAGACATGATTACGTCAACATAAACAACAGCTGTTCTGTTCTAAAAGAACTTTTGCGATGTTATCAAGTCTATTGTAGGGATAATTGCTGTAACAAAAGTCTGTATGAGTATGATTTTATTTTACATTTCTATTTGTAGAAACAAACACCCAGTTAGCCTTCGTTATCCAGTCACTTAAAAAGTCTTGTTAAAGTGGACCGTCCTTCCAGTTGAGAGAATTTCTATACAATTCTTTGTTATACGTGGGTATAGTGGCTCTCGTCTGCTTCACAATTGCAGGAGATATAATAATTCCGTCTAGAGGAAAACCTTACACGGTAAGAAATTATTTCCACATTGTTATGTTTACGCATCAAAAAACTTGATGTATTACATTTAGCTAACTGGACATTATAATAATGTACTCGGCTTTTATTATTTTGTCGTAGTTTTTTTGATATGGGATGGTCTGGAAGGTAATGTTTCATGTCAAGCGTAACAATTTCCCTTACAAATTAGGTGAAATGTAGCATTTGTAGCAATCGGCTACGAAAAATGAGTCATTGTGGTTTCGTAGCCGATTGGAAAACTCGTAGCAGTTCACAATTTTGTAGTGCTACGCGAATACTGCCATAGTGGTTTCGTTCGATTCAAGCGTAGGCTACCAGTTTTATTCATAAGAAGTAGAACTTTCATTTATGAACATTTTATTTTGCCAATAAAGTAAAAGGGAGTTATAAAACTATTTTAAATGAAATACACTATCAGTAGCAATGGGTTTCATTTTGACAATTCATCATTAATTCATTATTACTTAGCTGAGCAGACACATTTTTCGAACATATGAAGCAATGGATAAGCAATATCCTTCAAGATGAATTGTGTGTTACGCAAAGGTGCGGGTATCTAACGTAATACAAATAAACCAGTAAAAGAAAACAGATCCTCACTGACTAACCAAATAATATATTTAGGTATATACCATTGTACGAAATTAACCTAAGTACTACGAAAGAAAAACAGCGTTGTCTAATCACCCTCGTCCCAAAAGTGTCGTGAGGCGGCCTTAACGTCGTATAATTGGCACACTTCCCGTACCGCTGACGACTGACACGGTTCACTGCCTGCAATCAATTGACGGAACCCGGGACTGCGTGACTATTCATGAGTTAAAAAATCTACATTAGCCTCGCACTTACAAGTAATAGGGCATTTGACTTCTATTATAAATTTAATTAAGTATTTAATTATTTGAAGCGAGAATTTAATCTTAGTTTATATGGAAGGTGTAAAATAAATACAATGTTTGTGCTTTATTGGAAAATCTATGAAAAATTGAGGAGTTTTTTAGCTTTCGCAGCGGGAGTATTTTTTGTCGCACGAAACAAAATATTGTATTTAGTGCTATTGAGTGATGGTAATATAATGTCACTGATATTATTTCAAAGCAGTGCTCTCTTTTCCTGGAAATGGATTATATAGGGTGTTTGGTAGCTGGATACAAAGCCTTAAGTGGGTGATAGTTACACCATTTAGAGCATTTTGAGCCATACATGTCTCAGACAAAGTATGTTTTTTTATTTTTTTCGCAGTTAAATATTTTTGATTAAAAGTAAGCAGTTAAAAAAAAAGATACTTTGTCTATAAGACATGTATCGCTCACAATGCTGTAAATGGTGTCAACTATAACTCTCTTAAAGCTTTGCACTCAGCTTCCAACACCCTGTATAACTTAGTATTTTTAAATCACACTAATATTTTAAAGGCGAAAGTTTGTGAGTGTGTGTTTATATGTTTGTTACTTCTTCACGTTCAAACGGCTGGACCAATTTTGATAAAATTTTGTATGGAGCTAGCTGGATTAACATATAGGCTAAAACCTAATTTGCTAACAATTTTATTATAAATGAACATTCGGAATAATACACATTATATAATACAATAACTACTTAGGACATATGACTTTAATTCATGCAAAATTAGGAGATTCAATTATTATAGTACTCGATAGCTAGCTGCGCCTCGCGATTTCACCCGCGTAAGTGCCGATCCCGTGGGAATATCGGGATAAAAAGTAGCTTAAAAGGTAATCCAGGGTGTCGGCTACCTCCAATCCAAATTTTATCAAAATTGGTCTAGCCGTTTGAGTGTGAAGAAGTAACAAACATATTAACACACACACTCACAAACATTCGCCTTTATAATATTAGCGTGATTCTTAATCCCGACATAAAACCTGTTTCTTGGATCTTCAGATTCGGGATGATCAAGATATCCGTATTACTCGTCTTTTTGCACAGGTCACCGAACAAAAGGAGAATACTTACGTTCTTGCATAGATACTTGCACAACACTCGGAAACAGGCTAATATAGTGAAACTTTAGAAATAAAATAAAATGTTGATTTTTGGTAAGCGTATCACTTGAGAACAGCTGGACCGATATGGTTATTTGTTTTTAATCTGGGTGGGTAGTAGTCCGGTTTTTTAATAAAATAAAAATTGGAAAAGTTGCACGAAATTTGGACAGTACGTCTGTCGGGTCAGCTAGTATGTAAATAAAGGTGCTCAACACAGGTTTTTGACTCGAGAACGTGACAATTACTTCAAAAATAGATTCAAAATAAAATATTTTGACATCTCGTGTTTCTGTCTAAACGAAAAGAAATACTAGAAAGTGGCTCTAAAAACGTTAAAAGTCGGATTTGGATGGTGGGTATCACAATGCACTCAAGGCGAAAGCGTCAGGGTATCCTGCGAAATTCAAATTTTCTTACGTTTTTTTTCAATTTGCAGATCAGTATCAAGTTGTAAGTTGATCTAAATAAGATTTGCGGCCGCAAAAATATTAATTTATAGAATTATATTCTTAAAAATCATCAATACATCAATCAATACATTATAATCATAAAAATCACTCTCTAGGTTCGTATTACCTTATTGAATGACTATTTCATGAAATAATGATATTTGAGACCAATTCTAAATCCAAGAATTGTATTTCTGATTCTAGTTGTGTAAAGTTATATTAGTTACGGTCGCGAATCATATTTCAATCAAAATAACTTTTTTTTTTGGGTGGGAATTTATTAAGTAACTTCTCCCACTCTGAGGGCATGTCAGATTTTTACTGACTAAAATCTACACGTTCCTTCAGTTGCCTGGAAATAGTCATTCAATATTGTAATATGAACTTAGAGAGTGATTTTTAAGATTATAATTATAAGGTACAATGGGTTTGATGTATCCGTGTGGATAAAAAACCCATAATAATAAAGAATAAAAAAAAATGATTCTAATTCTAATTAAAGAAATTATAATTCTATAAATAAATATTTGTTACGGTCGCGAATTATATTTCAATCAACATACAACCTGACACTGACCTGCAAATTGTAAAAAATGTAAGAAAATTTGAATTTCGCGGGAATTTCCTTAGCTTATAGGTACCCCATAAACAGAAAAAAAGTATGTTTTAATCCAAGATCTAACTTCTGAATAGGTACTTGTATGCGTTTTAGTATATTGAAATACTTAGTAATTTATTTCGTTTCCTCTCCTTCCTTCCTTTTTACTTTGAACGATAAATGATAAATAAATAATATCTTACTTTGTAGGGATTTAAGATTGCCTAAGGGATTTAATAAGTAGGTTGAGAGATTTGGTCCATTTTGAGCTTACTAAATTGCTTGTCAGCCAAAGGTTTTTTGTTACAGCAATATTTTCGCATGGTCGTTTTCACATTTTCATATTTAAATTGATTTAAACAAATGAAAGAGTGTTTTATTTTGCATTTGTTTTCTCCTTTCCATTTTGCATTGTTAGGGTTTATTGCACCATATGTGGGAACGTATACCGTTTTGATCTCTTAAAAGCAGTATAAAATGTAGGTATCGGTAAAATGTTTTAGCTATAAAAGTGCAAGCAGGTGAGATGTGATGGATTGACGTCATTCCACTATGCTGTAGAGTGCATTACCGTGTCACTAGTTCAAGCTCTGAACACAACATCTTACTTTTTATGATCAAGTTACCCTTTAATGTGCCTTACAATATGACGTATTATAGAAAGGTAGGTAGGTAAGGACTTTGATTTGTTTTGATTTTCTTTTAAGCATTTTGACTTGATTTTTAGGGTTCCGTAAGTACCTCAATAGGAAACGAATCCAAAAACGGAACCCTTATAGAGTCACTTCGTTGTCTGTCCGTCTATCTGTCAAAACCTTTTTTCTCAGGAACGCGTGGAGGTATCAAATTGAAATTAATATCAAATATGTATGGTGTGGTATGCTGAAGACAGGGCGCTATGGCGCTCATTAGGGGAGGCCTATGTCCAGCAGTGGACTGCTATAGGCTGATGATGATGATGATGATGATGTAGGTATACGGTCTTTTGGAGCTCTAAAAACAAGCTTTTAAGTCAACGCAATAAAAAATGCGGCTATTTACTTATGCGACTTATTTTGATACACGCAAATAAATCAAAACCCATAGGGTACTTCCCGATGACCTAGAATCATGACATTTGGCAGAAGCAAAGTCCGAAAGTCGTTAATTTGTAGTTTTATGACATAATTTTTTGCGATTACAAACTTACATTTGCAGTTAGAGAATTGACCGTGACATAAATCGATGTATGGCAGAACATTTCTTCAACTACAAAGTTAAATTAATTCTTGGGATAAACTCATTCCCACTACGGAACCCTTCATTGTGCGTGGTTCGACACGCACTTGCCCGGTTTTTTTGGGATTGCACGTCTCTATCGCAGAATGATCAAAATCAAGAGGGATTATAAACTTGTAAAACATAAAAGTTGTTGTTGGTGTTAAAAGTTTCTTAGAAAGGATGTACTGAACTTCTGGGGTATCAAAATAAAACACAGAGTCCTCATGTCAAAGTTAAAGTCAAATCGATTATTTCAAATAAATACAAATACAAAAAAAAATACAAAAAGTTTATTGCAGTAACAAGTACAACTTTTACAGTAAATCTTACGTAGGGACCTCCTTTTAAGTAAAGATATACCTGTGCTAGGAGGCCCCGCTCTTCTATGACAAATTCTAAAATGGTAAAAGTAGGGTACCAAAACATAACAGAATTTAAACAAAAATTAAAGAAAAAATAATAATAAACTAAAATAGTATGTGTGTGTGTGTGTAGGTGAGGGTAAGTGTGTGGGTGTGTGAGGGTGTGTGTGTGTGAGTGAGGGTGCACGCGTGCGTGTATCTTTTCAACTCATATTGACGATGCTTGCAGCAACAATTCAATATCATCATAGGTCTTCAGTTTTAGCCATTGAATTATTGCCTTCTTGCAGTCCTTAGTAGACATGGGATAGATGTTGATTATTCTGTTAATTTTATTATATAGGGCAGCGGAATTTGTATTGAATTGTCTTTTAATAAAAAATAGGCACATAAAAAGCACTTTGGAACGTCAAAATTTACAAAAAAAACTTAATTGATTCTTCCCCTTCTCCCGTGCCCCTTCCAAAACGTAGTTTAATATGGAGAAGAATGGGCAACAAAAGCTAACGTTACCCTTTTAAAACGTTCCATGGTACTTCTTCTTTTTAAACTTATAAAAAACGCAACGCAATTACGCAGGTATCTTCACACAAACAAATTAATGTTTTAAACAACTAATTTTATTTTTCAATCTGTTTGTTTTTGAGCCGCCCACACTGTGTCTCCCATTTAACTAGTTACAACAAATTGAAAGTTTCCAAATTAGACTAACTGAAATTAATCTGAATTTAATTTATTTTTTTGTTACCGTTACTTAGTGAGATGGTGTCCCTGTCTACAGGTTATCACTCAAAAATGTTAATTACTAGCTGCGCCGCGCGGTTTCACCCGCGTAAATGTCGATCCCGTGGGAATATCGGGATAAAAAGTAGCCTATATGTTAATCCAGGGTGTTAGCTACTTCCATACAAAGTTTAATTAAAATTGGTCCAGCCGTTTGAGCGTGAAGAAGTAACAAACATATAAACACACACACACACACCCTCACTCACAAACTTTCGCCTTTATAATATTAGTATGATGTGATTTTAAGATTGTTTTTATGCAGTTTTAAAAGTAACATGATAAGAATGAATACTCGAGATCTAAGTCTACAGACTTGAGAAATATCTCATGTTATATACCTAAGGTCTTGATACTGATAATTTTTTTCAAAGGTTCTAAAGGAAAGCAACAAAATGTGGTCATATTTTGAACTAGACAATAAGTTTCTTCTACCTACTCCTTCGTGGAATATAGGCGTGATGTTTAGTAGTTTTATGTTCCATAATAAATAAGTCGACAATTATTATGTTTTATCTATTTTATTGTGACGAAAAATAGAAAAAAATTATCCTTATTTTCGTTAGATAAATGAAACTGATAGATGATTTTTTCAGGAAATCCCATATATTTAGGACTTGAAAACATATGATGGTACGGAACCCTCGGTGCGCGAGTTCGACTCGCTCTTGTCCGGTTTTTTCATATAAATATCTATGCGTCGGTGTCTCCAAAACTTCCATGTCCGTTTACAAAAGTGTTTACATGTACGTGTATACAAGGTGAGCCATTAAAAGTTGCTTGTGTACGTAAAATGTACATATCTCCTATATGTGAGACAGAAGAGGCCGGATGTAAGGTCATGGATGGCTATAGAGCTTATCGCGCTACCGCAAACTGCGACTTAAATGTTTTGTGCGCCAGTATAATACGGGAGATAACCGTTATAGCACATAGCAGCAGCAACGGTCTTGAAATTAAAGCGCAAATATAAGTATACTACTATGAATGAGTTCAAAGTTTGTTGTGTTACTTGATAAGTCTTGTCTAATTTATGCAGAAAAGCACTTTACCTACCTACCTACGGTACCTATTGATATTTATAAAGAAGAAATTAATGATAGCTCAATGTCCAACCTCCTAAAGCATTCGAAACTTAAATAAAATTAACCTTCAGCTTTCAGACACATTGCGAGCCGTTCTGCTAGGATTTTTGGAGATTTCCTTCATCTGACTATTTGTTCTAAATATAAATATAAAGTCTTGGAGGGTTTTCATCATTAAAGTGAATTCGTAGCATTTTTACGGGTGACATTATATAAGGTTACTTCCAAGACATTTCGCACTTTCTTAAGATTCCTTTTCCAAGAATGTGCTGAGAAAACCCACGTAATTAATCCTGGCCATGTTTCGTTCCAAAGTTCGCGCCATATTACATGTATGTTGACGTTGTACATACATATATTCAAGCGGCTGCGTCACACTTCGCCCGCGACACAGTAATATAAATGTGAAATTACTCGACAATTCCACTGTGAGTGGAATTGTGATATCTGTAAGCTAAAGCTCGGTTGAAACGTTGAAGCCACTGGCTTTTCTGAATAGGGTCCACTATCTGTCGTTACTCTACGAGCGTTTTGCTCACATTGAGCCCTCGCCAAAAACTATTGTTTTGAACTTTAATCATTTCATTCTCTCTGGCATTTTATTTATTTATTCAGTTGTAAGAGACCAGTCTGATTAAAATTTTTGTGCAATCAAGTTTATGTATCTAATTTTTTAGTCCACAAAAAGGTAAGGAAACATAATATAAATAAGAAATGCTAATAAGAAAAAAGTTATTTTCGAAGCACAGATTTTGGTCCTAGCTAAATCAGTAATTCAGATGTTTCTGAGTATTGACTTAAAATAAAAATATAGAATAAACAACTGAACGTCTCGTGAATATTGTCGTTCAAATAAAACAAATATTCTACTATAAAATTGACAAGGTTCAAAATGATCTCTGTCCCAATTCCCAATAAATCTTACTTAGGCGTAAAAGTTGTGTCTCGTAAACTACAATTTAATGAACATATATAAGTAACATGTTAATATACGCAGGTCTGCACGAAGTCTAATCTAATATTTGTTAAGAAAACTCGCAAGTTCCAAATATAACGTATTTTTTGTGTCGCAACTTTCAGTCTCGTAGGCACTAATATTATTTAAGTTAACTTCTTCGAAGCTGCCTAAGTGGCAACTCCTAATTTAATCCTCAAAGTAAGGACGTACCCTTGATAGAGCACACTTATGAAAATTGCCTGTTACACGTATCTGTTACACCAAATAAGGTTGTGTAAGTATGTATAATCTGACAATAAATATAACCCTAAAAGAGCCATCGTTATCAGGCCCATTTTCTCTCGTAAGCCCTCACCGAATGTCAAATATATAGGGTTACATGGCATCAGTCTCGCCTCCCTAATGGACACTTATAAGGCCGAGTGGGCCTTTTCAGTGTCGGTGTTTTGACACCCTTTAATATAAGAACGAGAGCCTTTATATCAGATAGATATTGACGAAATTAGGCGACCACATATTGATTTTTCTTACAATATCACGTCGGGCTCGAGTTACAAGTGAATGGGGCCTTGGGCCTGCTTTAAATGATCGCCTCTATCAGTAAAAGAGGCTATTTGAATAACTGTTTAAACTTTATACATATTATAGAACATTTAACCATATTTCTTTTCATATTGCAATGTTCATTCATGTGATACCACCTTCGATATGAATAGGCCTTTCTCGGCTATGTTCCTTCCATAATCTTAGTCATCTTGCATCGATACAAGTGTGCTGTTTTTTTTATTGCTATTAAGTTAATTATTTAGAAAAAAAAATATCAAACTTAACATTACTTTGATTTCAAGCAGTGTTGATCACCAATTAAATTCCTTTGAATCAATCACAATGTTGAAATAATAAACCACGTCGTCGTCGGTTTGTTACGAAACATTTTGATTTAGTTTAATTGGCCCATTATATTTACCGTCTCGTTCCGCAAACCGTGGGCCGTGAGGGACACCGAAGGAATCGCCGCTGGATGCAATTAGACGAATGAATCGCGTGATCTCCGCCTTTATCTTCTATCTCAGTAACTACCAGTAATAACTACCGAACAGGAATATAATAGACGGGAAAACATTCCGACGGGATAAAGGCTTCTTTGTTGTACTTTTCCTTTGCTTGCTTGTAAGGTGATTGTACAAAGCTCATAAGTAATTATTCCTTCAACTTTTAAAATAAACAAGAGTTTATAACATAAACTTTGTGTAACGTATTTTTGTTCGTATACGTAGTGTGTTGCTTAAAAACGACTTTTACTAAGAATACCTAATATAATTGTAGTGTAAATCAGCTTCCTCGGAGCATACTCTCGCTTCTGTAAACTAGTTTGGCTTGAGCTTTCGCGTTTTTGTCACCGCCTGTAGTACATTTCCGTGTACCGTTCCCGACGGAAACAGCCTTTCAGTGTTCACGTGGAAATGCAAAGAAAAATTCCATCCAAGTGACTTAAAGAGTCGAACGTTGGCTTACACTAATATTTTTCTACATTTATTCAACTTTAAAGCTCTTGTTTCCAAACGTTTTCGGAACTGGTACCTATAACACGTTTCCGATACATTGAAAGTCACGCAACACGAGAGAACATTATTTAAATGTATTTAGCTGCCCTATTTAAGGCGCGGCCCAAACGTAGGACTCAGTAAAATGCTCAGTTTTTTGTCGCACAGTTGTATTTGCACATATGATAAGCCAGAGAAAATGTGTGTATTGTCAAATGTTCAAAGTGCTGACGTATCCAAAAATATTTTATAAAAATAAAATAGTATCATGTTAATATAACAATCGTAAAACAGAGCACAAACAAAGATTTATCGTCGCATGATCATCAAAATTTTTAGCGTTAAATATCATATTTTAAGTAATGATAATAAAAGGAATTCAATCAACTAAAGAAATAGGTACTTACCTAAAAAATATTTCACTGAGCCGTGCGTTTATTTTTTAATTTAATTAAAACTGCAAAATTACTTTTATTTTGGTAGTAATTCGATTCAATTAACATGAAACGCATTTCTGTTTTGAACCTTATTTGTTACCGCGATGCGCTATTGTCAATTACCGAAAAATTTGCTTCTTACTGCGCCTTAACGCCTGTTAGATATAACTAAATGTGTGAAAGTGAAGGGAAGTGAGGTACTTATGTATTTCAGAGTGCACTTTCATATAATCACGTTGCGTTATAGATATAGTGGGTCCTATTCACGAGATAAATATACCTACTCGTACATACGAGTAGCGTATACATAAGATATATTATACATTTCATGTATCCTGCTCATCATATCGTGTCTCATTAATTCGAGTGAAAGAGAGGATTAGTTCTTGTATAGGCGGCGAGTTAAAAAGGAGGTTGGAAAATTAATCATCCCTGTATTTATCCCATATGAATGCTGAACATGTTTTGGTTTTCATTTTAACATTTTTAACCGGGTTATTTTGGCACCTACATACATAAACTTACACCTTCCCATGGGGTAGGCAGAAACTACAGAATGCCACCTGCTGCGATCCTTACATAGTTATTTTTTTTGCTTCATTTACCATACATCTAGTCATATAGGTACGCATATTTTTCTACTTTAGTTGTGATTGTGACACACCGCATTATAATTCTTAAATTAAAATTCTAGTCCTAAATTTTTGAACTGTACAATTGAACGTTTTATTGACTATTATTTATATCTACGACTTATCATAAAAAATAATCATGTAATCATTCAGGGTTATCTGATTATTTGTTTATTTTTTATTACAATGTGGCATCACAGCTGAAGTGGAAAAATGTCAACTTACTTTTAGAGGCCTCTGTGTACATGTACTCTGTTTTATCGATACTTAGGGTAATACATTTGTCTTTGAAATGCTTCGTTATAAAAAGCCTTAGTGAAGTGCCGGCGATGCGCGAACATCGTTTTCGCGCAACACTCGATCATATGAGATCTTCTCCTATCGATGTTGTTAATATATAAAATATCTGCAAAGGAAAATTATCCGACGCATGCCCCGGTTGTGATACAATGTGATTGCCTTATTATCCTCCTCTTTAGGTCTTTACATGTTATTATCGTATCGACATCCGACTTGCAAAGGTTATCCGTATTTACTGGGAATCCGTTTACTAAGTAGATATAGTTATCTTTTTGCGATGTTATGCGTAGGTCAGAATATTCGTGTTTATTATTAACCATGGTGGGTAATTTCGGCTTCGTTGTTGAGGAAGGATGCCATTTATTTTCGTTGCGTACCAAATTAGGCAGTCGCAGCTTATTCTTAGAGTATCGTTTTTACCAAATTAATTATCTGCGGATAAAAAAACGTTGTTGACAGATGTCAACAAACTTATTGTATTTTATTTGTTAAAATAAATGCCAGCGTAAAGCTTTGAGTTTTTTGTCCCGAAGCTATTTAGTCTGTTGTCCTAAAGCCGTAATTAATTTCTACAAAAGATCTCATATCTTACGAATAAGACTCAAACAATTACTGTTTGCTTACACCTAAATAAACGAAGTTAATATTTACGAATTCCCATGAAATTAAATTAAGGTTTTAGACAATAAGCGCTGTAGCGGTGTAGCTATTCGCTGACGCGTTATAAAATTTAATTTTAATCTGAGGGCGCGAATGGGATAGGATTTCACCCTTGCTTATCTGTGTTATGTTATAATGATCGTTGCGTCATACCCGCCATGTTAGGTGACAGCGGATGCCACATATAAGCCATTTATAATAAATTATTATTAATATTTTATGCAAAATTTATTTGCCGTTTAGGTGAAATAATTGTTTAGTAATATCTTTTCTATCTAATTATTTACATTAAAGATTAGGGATAAGACCGCCCATTGTGTCACCCTTTGTATAATTTCTATATATATAACTGTAATTTATATGGTGTATAGTAAAGAGATTCTATACACTAGCAAATCATCATAAACATACCTTCAATTTACAATTAAAACCAATTTTCAGTTCTCTACAGTTCAAAATTTCAGTCATAGAATAATAGTTGAAAACATCGGTATTGGCTGTCTCTGAACTTTAAGAACAGGCAGGCACAACACAAGCAGACGAGCAGTCCAACTTCTGTGTGTTTTACAAATACTTAATTGAACACACAATCTCTGCACTTGACATTAAATTAAAGTGTGTTCTACTTACACGAATATCAATTGACCTACTGTTTAGTGTATCTTGAGAATCGATAGCTTAAGACTGACAATTATGATGAAAGATAACTATGATTGGTTTTCTTAAGTCTCCAATAAGAATTCTGAAAGGAAATTGGTTATTATTAATAAAACACCCAATAATATTTTCTGTAGCCGTAGGCCACATCTAGCAATCAAGGTTAAAAATATACAATTTCCAAGTCGATCAAACAATGTAATTGAATTTTAATAATAAAAGTCTCGTCCGAGATTGTAATCGTGATAGCTGGGCTCCCTTAACATCACAAGGGACCTAAAACCTGATGCCCTCAGAGACTAACAATGTACCGTAGGTACCCGGCCATTATATAGGGTGTTTGGAAGCTGGATGCAAACAAAGCCTGAGATAGAGGGTGATAGTTGACACCATTTAGAATATTTTGAGCCATACATGTCTTAGGTATGATTTTTTAATTTTTTCCCAGTAAAAGTCGGTAAGTTATTTTTGACTATAAGTTTGTAGTTAAAAATAAAAAAAACATACATCGTCTAAGACATGCATGGCTCAAAATGCTGTAAACTATCGCTGTGGCAACTATCACTCCCTTGAAGCTTCGCACTCAGCTTCTAAACACCCTGTATACTTACCTATTTCTAAAGATCAAGATCATCAACCAAGATCTTATTTTGATGTAGAGTGTCGTCACTGTCACTCATACCTGATTTATCTACGTGCAATCTACCTCTAAAGCTCGATCTTACTATATATATAACGACCCAGGATAGCTTCTACCAGAAGCGGTCTTTTTATTAATATTTCAGCAACTTCAATATAATCTGAAGGTCAATTCCCGTAATTTCAAACGTTCAAAACATAGTCGCAAACTCATCTCAGCGACAATCAATGTCAAAAACTTGTCAAAATGTAGGGAAATAAGAGGCATTTTTGACAGATTGAGAACGAGTTCAGACTGTGAACGTTCCGAAAATTACGAGAATTGTCCCTCAGGATTGTGCTGGAATTAGCAGTTCGTCGTGGACGTCGTACGCCAATAGCTCGCCTGACGTCGTCTCTGTCTGTGATAATACACTACAGTCCGTTCACAGTTACTGATTTTGAATAACTGGCCAAATCACAGTGATCTTTGTTCTCATTTTATTAAGGTTGCTGTTGGCTTGCTGCCACTGACAAGTCTGATAAAATCATTGAGATCTTTATTCCCGTTACAATAGATTCCTGTCAGGTTGCTGCTGTCAGAGGTAAAATAACTGTGAACCGATGTGTGTATAATGTAATAGTCTCTGCCATCAGAAGAGAGCCGCCACTCTTATCTGACCTCTTCGGTGATTCCTAGTAACTTCGTAACAAAACTGACGACCCAACATAATATATCTTTCTGTACCTACTAGCCTAACCTTTAAAGTACCACAGGTACTACCAGCGGTCGTGTTATTTTACACTTAGTACAAGTACTACTACATATCCAGAAATAAAAGAACACCGTAAACGATCGAGACGTTGTAAAAGTCAACCGAGTGAAACCTCTTAATGTGGTGCTTGAAAACGAAGCCACAGACAGCGTTAACTTGGTGGCTTTGACTATCCATGTAGGTGCCTGCAGTTAAAAGGTTACAGCACACAAGGATGGTAATACACTAAACCTGGAATCTACATGGTTGTCAAACGAAGGTAGGGTAACCAGAATGTCTTAAAGACCTGAAGATTTCAAGTTGTACCTAAACCCACAATTGGCCACAGAAATATCATGTATTTCAATAGATATCAGCGAAAACAAGAATGAAAATCCTAGGATAAAGAAATGAGACCAATTTTGAAGTTTCATAAAATAATGAAAAGTGTGAATTTTGAGTAAAAGAAAGAAAAGACGAATTCAATCCCAATATGCTAAAGCATCGCTTGAAGCTTTCACATTCGCATGTAGAAAACAAACGTGAAAACATAAATAAAAGAACACTCCCGTGCAATATGCAACGGTCTAGTACACTTTCACTTCATCTTTACTTGTATTTTTTATTCTTACCGAACACTCTGAAGCTACCCTTAATTACTACAGACACATGCATACAAGCTTGTGTCTTAAGCGTCTTTTACTCGGGGAGAGTTTCTCGCCTGTCGAGAAGCGAGAATGTCCGTGCAAGTCTCGTAAGCGAGAGATTGTTACACCCTTGTGCTAATACACTCAAGCGAGAATCGAAAACTATAGGTATTATTATAATACTAGAGTCGAAACTTGGCAGGCGATTGCCTCAATGATTGATTAAACAACTCAAAATTAAATTTTTTGTTTACACGGTCGTTGTCAATTTTGAAATTTGAGGCGATTCTCGCCTTCCATCATGCGGGTATCGTACGTACCCACTGCTTAACTTTTTAATCTTCTTTCAATAGTTGCCTATTAGATGCGAAGAACTCTCTTCGTGTAATTGACCCGTTATTCATAAGAAGTTAAAGCCGGTGTCTTACACCGCACATGCAGTGCTTCAAGCCACAACGGGTCGGGCGAAGGAACTCCCGCGTCGGTTTGCGGCCGATTGTACGGGATTAAAGGTATTCCTGACGAATATTAAATATCACGACGTGGCTTAGCATCGAGACTGCAAAGAACAGTTAGGTTTTTATGATGGGTTGGTATATTTAATTTGGAAATTGAAGTAAAAATATATCTCATGATGAGACGACAGCATTTCTGTGTATGTCGTCGCTGACTGAAATATTGACGATAAAGAAATGTTTAAGATGAAAACACATTCTATCGATGTACCTACTTCGAAAAATAACGTAGCCAATATCCTAAGAAAAGAAAAGAAAAAGTATACTTAAACTAAACTTGTAACAATCATTGTTTTAACGAGGACTTTCTTAAAGGAACAAAAACAATATCAAGAATAATTTGATTGTTTTAATTAATATTATTGGACTTTTTGTAACAATCTGAGATCCCAACAAAATAAAACTAAAGAAAGGAAGGTTTTTACGTTATGTGTCCGCTATCATTTCATACATAGGAATTACCCTTTTTCTGTTATCTCACATTTACGGCGTAAGCAAAAATTGCGTCATATTTTACTACCCTAGCTTCACACATAAACACAACGCATTCATAAATCATTAAATGGTTTCATACGAATACATAATCAGGCGAGTAGGTCGCATGGGGCCATAAAATTTATTAGCTTATCAATACAGCACCTACGTGCAAGTATCTGCGCCAATAACTATAAAGAAAGTCAATAACGTTGTTATTATTCAGTGTATACCTCTTCTTAATAAGAAAACGTGTATCTAATGCGGTGTTTGATATTCGCATCATCTGTGTATGCGGTGTCGTAATGGCGGAGAATCACAATATCTCGTTATAAGCGGGCGAAACAAAGAAAGGGACGCGTGCTTCGCATGCCAACCTCGCGCCACCGCCGCCGCCGCCGCCGCCGCCCGCGCTCTCAAACAGCTGAAAATCTATCGAAGGTGCGCTCTCTGGGTTATATCTTTCACGTCATTTATTTACAAAGGGTTGTTGTGTACATGCCAAAGGTTAGTGTTTAATGTCGTGTTTGCTCAGATAACATTGTTTCAGATGAATAGGCGGTGCCGCTATTCGATAGAGGTTTGCTACTTGTTTTGTGTTTCAGCTGACATACCTGCAAAATGGGAAAGTATCTGCTTTCTCATTTTGGAGAAATATAATAATGGACTAGAAAATATATTTTTTAATTATTTAAAGAGAATAATATAAATGAACCCTATTTAATGTTCTGTAGAAAAATAGTCTTAATCTAGATCTCAAAATGAGAAATGAGTCCCTAAAAATATTTAAATGACTAATGTTAGTAGTCTGCAACTTGACTCTGGCTGGGATGACTTCAAGGTCGGTATAAATTTGAGTAACAAGCAAACCAATCAGTACTTGTCAAAGTGATAAATCTAATAACTCTGCGAAACACTAATTCAACTAACACTTGGAGATAAGTTTCGTGCCGCTAACACGTAAGCTTAACAATTTAAATGTCTGAGATTGAACTACGACTCCATTTGTGTTATTGTATTATTTTAATGGAATTTGGATGAACTTTAACCAATCCTATTTATTCCAGAGCTTGAAGAGATTTTACAGTAATATTGGACGTAACTGTCTCGTAGGTCTAGTTGTTGCAACGCTACTGCTGAGCAAGAGGTCCTGGGTTTGCTTCCCAAGTCGGGCAAAGTGTTATTGGGCTTTCTCTTATTAATTTTTTTTCTGTCAGGAATTTCTCAGTAGCAGCCTGGGGTTTGGATTTGTGCTCGGTTGATTGCAACAGGCTCGCCCCCTATTAAATTATTGTTTTGACAAGACGTCTGTCGGGTCAGCTAGTTTCATACTCTCTCTGCCCAATCCTCCGGCGAAATCAGGCGTGATTTTATGTTATTTATTGTTGATTATCTTGTAATTAGTTTCGTAGCAGATACAGCTTACTTACGTCATAGAGATAACTTATACCATAGAAAAAAAACTTGTCATTGGAATATGCCATTTCTTTTATAGGTACCGAGCATAACTAATTACATTTTTGGCAATAGTCCGGTTCTGCTAAAAACACGAGCTAAACAACAACTGTCGATTTATTCATAAAATGTTCTCTGTTACCTCGATGGCTTCTACAGAATGTTTCAAATATGCACCGTTATGGCATGCCATAACAGGTTGAGCTATTTTCGCAGCTCATAACCAAACATGATTATATAAACCCATGCTTATGTTATAAAGTCTACAAGGCGTTGTCTTTAATCTTCTTTTTACATTCTAAAGTAAGAAAAAGATTGCTTCCCTTATATGGCCTGTTCAGTATAGAACTCTTTCAAAAGCAGTTTCTTTAGTAAGAAGAGAAAATGCAAGAATATTTTCTTTTATCATACCATGGCTGGAATTTCTTTCTGCATGGAGTGATTGCAATCTTAGATTTACTGCACATGTTATACCATGTTTTATATTTGTTTAGTGATGGATGGTGTTGTTTAATTAGAGCCTGTAGCTATGGTTTCCTAGAAAACCGGTGGCCGCCCACATAGCGTCCGAATTTACCGGCGAATGACGTCACTGTAACGTTATTTACGAAAGCAAGTTGGTGTATTTTAACCGATTTCAAAAAAGGACGAGGTTCTCAATTCGACTGTATGTTTTTTTGGGTATGTTTGTTACCAATGATATTATAAGTGTAAAAAGGTGTAGGTAGGTTATAAGGTGTCAGCAAGTGGCACGTTAAAACGAAGTCAAGTGACTAAGTTGGACCTCAGTGTCTCAGTTTCTAGTACACGAGACGACGTACTGTCGCAAATTATATTTGTCTCTTTTTCGCCCGCGATAATTGAATCATGCCATCCAAATGTGACGTCTAAACGTAATGTATTGTTTATGTGTGCGTTAGTGTGCCGTTTTTGAAGATCGAATGTGGTGTAGGTAACCTATCGACACCTTTTTACTTATAATATATCCATCGGTCTTCAGGAGAACGTTCAGCCATCGGTCTTCCAGGAAACCGTTGCTAAACAAAAGACATTCTAGTCTAGGTATCCATTATAACTTTTTCTAAGCAAAGAATAGCCTACTTTATGACCAGATAAATAGTAGTTATGTCTGGTTATTTACTTTTGAATAACTTATATAAATAAAACAGAAAGTAATTTCATTAAGTGATGCTAACGTTAAATTATTCATTCTAATTATAACTTTATCGCCTTGTTTATGTATCCAAATAGCTATAAGTAAGGTATTTTAGAGTCTTTGTTCAGTATTCAAGTTCTCTAAGCCTCTACGGTATTATTCACGTGGGTATCTATTTAAATTAGCTGTGGGTACAAAGTTATATAAGTCCTACATCATCATGTGCCTAGCCTTTTCCCAACTATGTTGGGGTCAGCAGTCCTACAAATGTGCCTAATTTAATGGCTGTGACTTAATCATTTTGTGATTCAAGTACTATCCAACTTCAGGACCTTAATACAGTATGAAACATAATTAACGCAAGACCTCATAAACCCAATAACACAAAAAAAATCTTTTCAGGCTTCATTAAGTCAGTAAGTCACTGACTTTATACAGTAAGAAGAAATGTATGTGAAACAGTAAAAGACAAAACAGTTACTAACTTTTAATGATCGAACAAACTATTTACTCAAAAAAAAAAACCAACAAAAAAAAAGGAAAACCACCATTACTGTAATGTAAGTGAATGGTTTGAACGATATCACCAAATGAATAAAACAGTTTTTTTGTGACCTTTTAGCTACTTAAAACGTTAAAGTTTACTGTCATGACGGTAACATTTTGCCTCAAGCTTAACTGTTTTCGGATCAGTAAAAAATACTGTTTTAAACGTTAGGCTCATTTGGGACTGTTTAAAGCATTTCAGATCAATGTTTTTTCATTTTTATTTACTGCTTATTTCTTTCAGTTTTGAGATAAAAGCATAATACAATGACCAAAACATTTTTTTTAAAGCTAACTATTATTTTTAAGAAAATCGGGTTGACTCTAGCATTACTGTATGCATTTAAAATAGAGTCTTATTGCCTTGAGATAAGATTTAATTTTCTTTGGCTCATTCGGCGGTCAGTATACCAAAATACTTAATTTGAAAAAAATACCTGCATTAAAAGTTACTGAAATCGATTCAGTAGTCAATTATGAACAAATTACTTTTAGGACTTGCGTTTATTCTGTTACACCTTGTATACTTAATAAGTACCTATGATAAAGTAAATGTAACGTGATTATTTGTGGCACTGTACTTATGAAGAAAAGTTGTTTTATAGTACCGAGTATAAAATAAAAACTCATTATCATAATCATCTTAACAGTTGCCCTGTTCAACAAAAGGTAAATAAAAACACTTCAAGTAATATCAGCTGCCTGTAAAACAGGGACAAGTCACCGAGGGAAATGCTTTATTGTAGAACATTTATCGTGGCAAAGTTACGAGCACATACATCTCTTACTAGATCCTGTCTAATATTTTATTAGCATCTAAACCTTAGTGGAAAACTTAAATATGAAACGCTCAAGTCTAGGTATAGTCTGTTCTAAAAGTGTCTGATGGAAATATAAACACATGGATCAGAAAACGAACTTGTGGATGCCAATTTGTAGTGCCACTCACAATTTCAGTGATGGTTTGATTATTTGAATTCTTAAACCCGAAATTCTTAGTAAAAATGTTTTTGTTGAACCTCAAAAATGTTTCTTATTTAAAAATGTAGGTTCATTTTATAACCTCAATTTTCGTCGAAAATTTCTCAATTACTGATACTTTGATCATACATCATTCACCTTTAGATTAAGTAAGACCGCTCTCCTAAATTTAAAAAAACAACTCTAAATTCCGAAGTGAGATCTTGGACAAACAAACAATCATTCTTAGCATTTCGTACAACCACAGCGTTAACTTTTTATCAACCACTGACTAAGTCCTTTATAACAAAAAAAAAGAACAATTTGTTTCCCAAACACAGGGACTTAAAATTGAACCATATTTGCGTGTAAGTACGTTTACCGAAGAAAAATGAATTGTGATTGTTTTTACCATTAAATTGGCGTATCAACGTCACGCGAACCGAGCCCAACGTAGGTACTCCTTAACCTAATTCTGGCATTCATTTCGCCAGCTCAGTCGTAAAATTTTAATAGCTGCAGGAAACCGTCCCGGAAGATGGAAAACGAAAGGTACACTTTCGACAACGATACAGGATATTATATTATATTCTGCTGAAATAATATATTTATATATATCAGCCTGTATGTCAAATTTCAACTGTTTGAATTAAGACGTGCCCTTAGGCAATTCTTGTTTTCCAGATTTTTTTATCATGTGGTATGGTAGGTACTCACAGTACCTATGTTTTTGCGAGATGGTTCTCTTAGATCCAAATTATCATCCGTAAAACAATGGAAATAAAAAGTAAAATGACGGTTGATTGTTGTTGTTGTGATGCCCCACTATTTGACGACACTGCCCCTTAAAAAATAAGTCACTTCAGTCCAAAAGTTATTTACTTGTAGATATAGTTGTTAGTTAGTCATTTAATTTAGTAACTAGTGTAAATAGTTAGTTGTGTTACATAACATAAACATAAAATAAATGGAGCTTACTTCATTTATTTTTACAATATTTAACACAACTAAATGGATAAATAAATTATGATCACACGAAAAAGTTATCCACATAGAGTTTTGGAGTTCACAACACAGGTAAAAGAAGCCCTGAACAGTGTAACTGTAGTACTTTTAATAGAACAGTCAGTGTTGTTTTAATTGCTCATGAACACGAATCAACTACACAAAGTCGGAATATCCCATTTTATTGTCATGTACGTTAATAAAGAGGGACTGGAATAAATCCGTTGCCTGCTCATTTCTTAATTGGATTCTCAAGTTTATTTTATAGACCGATCTACTTTAAATAGGAGTCTTCGTTTTACGACACTGAATCTGTTTTTACGTGGAAACTGTTCTAATTATGCAATAAAATATTTTATTGATTCTATTACTTTTTACTGTGTTTGTGGAGTAAGTGGTGTAAATAAAATGTTGGTTATTTAATATTTATTTGAGAATTCAATGCGACGACTTAACTATTCTGTAAGATCGCAACATTTTTAACTCTGTAGCGAATTTCCTTCAAACTTTCCACTATTACAAAAAGTGGCTTTACAACTTACATTGTTGCAACTTTTAACTTTCTCTGTCTATCAAAATATAGATTTAAGTTACAAGAAGTTACAGCTATCATTAATATTAATTGTATTGATTATTTTTATATTATAATAACACAAGCTTAATAATAGTAAGCAAATATTATACTACACAGTCAGTATAAATACAATCGAAGAGAGAATAATAAAAATGGCAATCGATACAAAAAAATATTGTGACGTCAGTGTGCTCCCGTCTCACAATAAAGCGACAACACCAATTACCATTCATACCAATATGTTGAGCCCTTTAGGCTGTAAATTCGGCTGGCAACATCGCGTAAAAAACATTAGTCTCTTTTCGGTTCGCCGTAGTTATGTAAAAATTGCTGTGAAGCAGTTTTATAGATTGCTTTAGATCGCTTTTACAGCAGCCACGCGATCGGATGACGACAAAGAGCTCGAGCGATTGGCGGAGGACTTTAACAGCCACCATATATCTGGCGCATCCTGAACCTCCATACGAACCTCCGGAAGTGCCCATAAAGTGGACGTTAAAACGACGACTCTTTTTACACTTTATTATCATTGGATGTGAACGCCGGCTCAGATTCCTTCGCAATTTACCGCGCCGCGAAGAAGACACTCTTGTCGGACGCGTTTTATCGCAAAATCGATATAACTGATTATGGACGCGAGGTCTGAAGCGTCATGGCTTATGAACTTCGGTTTACGATGGACATCGAATCGCCATTTTGGTGTTTCACGCAACTTATACAACAATGGCTTTTATATTGAAACGATGGAGCGAGTCGCTCGTCCTTGTGAATCATGCTTGTTTAGATCAAAAATACACAGCCGAGGGGTATCAAGGAGGCTTAGTGGCAGGGGCGACGGTGTCATAGCGCTTGTCGGTCAGGCGATTATGATTATTATGCTAATAACGTATTGTGAGTTATCGTCCATTGATGCCCGACGCCGGATCGTGGAGATCGAGTTACGCAAGTTTCGGCCAAGTTTTAAGACCCTGCCGAAGGCCTCTTACTAACTGTCTTCCTTAACGCCTTAGTTAAGAAGCGCCTTATGAGAACTTTGACGCCGAGATTGAGGAAGCTATTACGGGATCCGTTCAGATAGATATAAGCAGGATGTCACTTCCACGCTCGACTTTGTGAAGTTGTTTACTTTGATGGTTCAAACTTTCGTCTAATTTATCTGAAGAGACGGCATTAATAGCGCTTTTAATGTTATTTAGATACGCTTTAATTAGAAATGCTAACATTATTATTATAAAATACTGTGTTGGTAAACAACATAAACATTGCAAAAGAAAAACAAATATAGGGAGCTAATCCTTGAATAATACGTCGGCGGGCGTTCTTTTAAAAGGAGATCGAGAATCACATTAAGCGAAAGAAATGGAAGATTAAATATTATCTTGAACAAATATTTGTGTAGTGCACTACAGTTACTATGTGGAGTTGGGCATCGGATCGGGCAGTGGTTGCATCCCGCTCTATCATTACATCCGCTCCGCTCTCAACTGGGGCAATCGATAGCGGGGGACCGGGGGCCGGGGGCCCTCCGGCCGGTAGGTCCCCCTGTATAGCTCTTCGCGCGCATCACTCCCGTGACAATCGCCCACGCTTCGCTCGTCCATCGCTCATCGCTCGCGGTGTGTGCCACGGACCTAAACAAATCCACTATAGCCATTGGTCGCTACTCGCTACGTTACCTGTATGTAGTTTATTAAAATGTTGAAACAGAAAGCTATTTTTATTGCACACGTTAGTAGAGAATACCTTATTTAAAATTATTTGCGAAATTGCTTTTTTGAGGTTTACTTGAAAAAGATTTGGTATAGGTAAGCCTACCTAACAGCTAAAAAAATTGCAATCACATAATGCTTCTTTCTCCACAATGTTCTATCGCCAGCTATTCTTACCAGAGCACCTGTTAGAGAAAACGGAAACCTAAACAAACTCAAAGGTCAAGGTCTCTTAAAACGACAATTTTCATCACACAAAATTATACCTACCTGGAAAAAATTATACCTACCTGGAAAAAAAATAAAGTGGATCTTCTTTATTACCTATGCATTTTCTTTACCTAGTATTTATAAAATAAATACAGGCTAATTTAATGAAAATACGCGAAAATGTATCAAAAATAACACTACCTACCTAATAGAGCAGTGGTGGCCAAGTGGGTCACAGTCGCGGCTGTTAAGCCGCGACTTACGAGTTGTAGGTCGTAGGTTCGAACCCAGTCAGGCGCTTTACTTTGTGTAAATTATTTCATCACCACTGCTCTCAAAACGGTGAAGGAAAACATCGTGAGGGAACCGGCATGTCCTAGAACCAAAAATTCGAAGACATGTGACATCTGCCAATCCGCACTGGGCCCGTGCGGTGGATTACGGCCCACTCCCTCTCACCGAGAGGAGGCCTGTGTCCCAGCAGTGGGAACATTATAGGCTGATTATGACCTAATAGCGAGAGTGAATTCAATTTCAGAAATAAAGCGGCATACAGTAGAAGTAAAGGGGTATTTTGGAGACCTTGGAAATAAAACCTTAGTCTTTAATAAATCAGCTGTTTGTCGCCACGCGTAGGTAAGTTACAGGAATATTGTGTTGGTGTCTATTGTTTGAATCTATCAAACAACAGACACAAACACAATATTCTCTCAGACTCAAACAACAACAATAAACAAAAACAAGATACAATTAACATGAAGGCTTTAGATACCTATAAATAATCATAGTGGTACCTAGGTATTAAAACAACAAAAAGTCATACAAATAAAAATCAAAGGTTTTGGTTTGGTGAAATACCTTGAGGTTCATGGACATTATATTTGTAAAACTTTCAAGGTAATGAAATCAGGTACTTCAATCTGACTCCTTTTATGACCTACTAGTACAATATCGTCTGTTTAAAGTTGATCGACTGAAAAAGGATTCACTATAGCTTTTTATGTTAAAGCGTTAAGAAATTCTTTTGTTTTCTATCTGAATCTCAAAAACAACTGAAACTTACTGTTATCACAAATACATACCTATGCAAGCGAAATCCTTCAAATAAGAGATCGTAGGCACCGCACAAGAACGGGTCCGGTAATAAAACGTTGCCCCCGAGTGCACACTAAAAAACGTGCGAACGCGGCAAATTTTCAAAATGGTCGTCGGAATAAAAAGCAGGGGCCAGTTTATGCCCGACCTCCGACTCGTCTACACCTGTTCTCGCAATCACTGCAACTCCACTCTCCTCTCTCCTCTAATATTTATTACGCGTGAATATCGTATGCGCCTTCTTTCGTTCCTTCGGAACTGATTGCAAGACTCTCATGAGCTGCCGTGGGGGATCGTAAGATGTTAGCGCATCATCAATATTTATGATATTACATTTTTTTTCTTATAAGTACACACTAGAAGTCAAATTATTTTTGTATCGTAACGTGAAGTTATGTTATCGAAAAAATTACTTGTTATGTTACATTTTGTAATAATAATAACCGTAGAGCTAAATAATATTAAAATTTGTGTGTCTGCAAGTTTTACTCGGCATGTAAAAGTAAAATGTTTTCCACCAAAATCTGGTTCAAATATTGAAATGGAATATCCAATTTTGAAAATAAATCAAGCTTTTAACTTTGACAGAAGGATTTGTCTTTTAAGTAGGTCAAGGTTAATAAGCGTTTCTGGAGTTCGTAGGTACTGGCTCTCAGGGGACGAGCAGGGCAGGATAGGAGTTGAGTAATGCCAGTGTATGCACACCAAAGGTCGAGGTCACCTCAAGATTAGGTTCGGAAATTTTTGTTTTTGTTTTCAGTTCAGGATGACGCACAGTTTGCTTTGACTGATATTAAACTATTGTTGTGATAGGTTTGCCACAATCACATTGATGACCTACTTACCTACTATAAAGCCGTAACAACAGTTTATAGAAACTTGCAACATCAACGGGTTGCCCGACGCGTTGCCAACTTTACAGCCATGGGAAAATGTTTCGTGGGCCTGAAATTACTACCTGCACTTTACATACCTAGAATAAAAATTCACTCATTTTCCGGAAGTGCTAAAGGTACCTACTCCAATTAGCATTTAATTATTAATAATCGTGATTAATACTAATTGCGTTGGTAGTTGCTACGCACGCTATAGCTCATTTCCATTTAATTTGTAATTACAATTTAGTGGGTAGAGGTATAACTTTAAGAATATAATCATCATAATAATAACAATCAAAAGACGTCCACTGCTGAGCGGCCTCCCCAGACTGCCGTTACAGCGGTAATGGCCACTTGCATCTTTTTTAATCATTATGGCTTGACAATTCATATTTGGAATTGTGCGGCTATTAGGGGAAATTCTTTTATCGTTCGAAGGTGCAAGAGTGACAGATTTTTATAGATGCTAAAATGCAGCCTACATAAATACTTACTGCAATAGCTTAGACACAAAACAGAAACTACTGCAGTAGCACTAGTACACTAGTAAACAACAATGGCTATTGAATGCCGAAAGATTATTATTTTTAAGCCGTTTAGAAACCACGAGTAGGTACATAGATTTCAATTGCATACTTAAGTTCAGCAATCCCAGAAACATTAACGAAGATAATTTAATTAATCGCAGAAAGTAGCGCTTAAAACTAAAACAAACGCTGCGGTTCGATTCTTAAGGGACCGCAAGCTCATTACATTATTGTTATCTAAGCAACCTTCACTCCCATACTATATGGGAGGTAGTATGGAGTAAAGTGTGGCCTGGCCGGGAGGGCTACAAGAACAAAAGCCTCTCGTAATTAGACCGACCGCGGCAATACATAAATAATTTGCCGCACGTACGGCTTTGTTCAGAAAACAGCTTTTTATTTAACGCTGTTACATCAAGAGGAACACTTGGTGTGCTTTTGATGGCGGTAATCCTCTATCCTTTTATCCTTACGCACAGGTATCCATTGTTGCTGGAAACTGCCTTTGTTTATATTATATCAACAATTTTATGACCCACAAAGCTCGTATAATTTTGTTTGCTGTACGCGTTTTGTGATGTAGCTTAGCGTTGTTATAGAGACTAATGAACATACATATTCCACAGACACATAAAACCCCTAGGCCTTATTACTAAGTATAGTATACTATATTTAGTACTGCAAGCTTTACCTACTTTGCGTAAAAACTCGCAGCTCACCGCACCTGCCTACAACAGGGTGAAAATAAATCTGATATGAACTTTAAATAAACGTGAGCAGAACAAACAGAATTCTTTCAAAACATAAAACCAGATATTCCCACCCGATACCTTACAATTTCACCCTTTGTTATTTCTATACAAAAATATATCTTTGGTAAACGGAGAGCTACGAAATATTTGACGGTAAAATCCAGTTACCGGAATTTCGGTACGTTGTAAAAGCAAAAGAAATTTTAGGGCAGTTCGCTTAATGAAACAAATTTTCAGGGCGGCGACATTTAAACCGTAAGTAAGCCCTTTGTAGTGCGTTGGTCGCAGTTCGCCGGTCGCAGTTCGCCGGCCGCTTTTGTCCCAAAGCCGAGCGACCCGCGGCGACTCTCCTTTGTGTCGCCTTACTAAATATTGCTAATTACGATTAAAAAGAAACTTCTGCACTTCTGAGGGAACTTGTTTGTGGCAGCCCTTCGATTGTAAACAAAAGAAAACCTAAAACAAACAATTTCAATTTTACAGCGCGTAGATCAGAAAAAAAGTTAGGAAGAACTTTTATATTGAAAGTCATGAGTAAAATAGGGCGTAATAGGATAAGTACATGTATGACTGTTAAAGCGCTGTTAGCTATCACAAACACAGTACTTCAAATGCATTGAACTGTATTGTATTTAATAACGCATCACGTACACAACCAATAAGACCGTCTGTATTTTTGACAACAGACACGCATCCAAACTAAAACTATTTTAACTTCGCAAAGCTATAATAGTAGCTTTAATGAGAATTTGACTCCTTCATTAAGGTTTCTGCCACACTATCAAGTTTTGGCTGAACAGCAATTTGGCCGCCGAGGTTAGATGTAAGTACCTATATCTTTCGCATAGACGTCGCTTCTAGCAGGAACAGTTTGAAACTTACCATCAATATTCTTTAGCTTTTACTTAACTTTATTTTAAGTTATAGGGTCTTAAAACTTGGTGAGAAGCACTCCTTACAATGGAAAGTCAAATAACTTGACTAATTTACATTTAAACTATTACTTGCCGGTTAGTATGTTGCATACTAAAACTCAAATACAACTTATAAACAAAGGTCTGACTGGTAAAAAAATTGCTTTTATCTCTCCCCCAAATATTTGGCCCTCGACACAAGTTATGTTGTCAACGTGACCTACAGTCTATGGCTTAGCAGTATTAGAGGAAAAAAAAATCGCTACAAAATTTTACGTCCGCCGTGTGCCACCCCCCTAATAATGTCTGCTTAAGGGTGGCGGTAACATGGAGTACACATTTACGCTCCGTTAAACTGGGAAAGCTTTTTTCGTGTTTAGTGTCACAAAAACTGTTATTAGCTTGAATTGTGCCAGTAAGAGCGACGCTGGTTTACGTGGTCATAAGAAAAAAATAAGGAAATGGTTTAGCATATTGGCAGCGGCTTCGTTATATGTCAGCCTAATAAGATCCTGTATAATAAAACGTTGGGGAAAAAATATATAAGCACAAATTGAGTACTTTTTTGGCAATTTTTTATACTATTAATAGTTAATGGCCGATTCCTATTAGGTATTTACGGACCATTATTGGGTAAAATTAAGACTGATCTTTACCAATAATAAAGCAGTGGACATCTTCTTTCTTTGCATAGTAGAACCTCGCACATGTAAGTAGCTATCACAGGTAAAATAACGTACGAATTTATTTATATGCCAAGTTTGGCAATCAAAAATGCTACCAATTGTAAGCTAAATGAGTCGTTATTGTTTATTGAAACCGACCATTAGACAGTAGGTATAATATCAATGAATTGGTTGTTCAAATTCCGTCCTAAAGATAAATACTTA
The DNA here is from genome assembly GCA_948474745.1 of Oligia latruncula. Lineage (NCBI taxonomy): Eukaryota > Metazoa > Arthropoda > Insecta > Lepidoptera > Noctuidae > Oligia > Oligia latruncula. Next base: position 11,496,393 of record OX419688.1, read on the forward strand.
AACTTGACTGTAGAAAAATATTTAGAGTAGAATTTTTTAAATAAAACCTAAGCCCCGTCTACAAATGATTGATACCACACACTGATAAGCACCACAAAATAAACCGACATAAAGACTTACATCGTAACACCTGCTTGTGCTCCCGCGCCCTTTTACGAGTATTGTAGTAAATCAATGTTGATGCCTTCTAATGATAAAACCGCCATCTTCCTGCACTTATTGACTAGGTTTGACAAACTCCCTTAATGCGAGCATTGCGTGGACGGAAATGGACATTTGTACTCACGGTGGGGATCATCAAGATATTATAAGTGTCCCACTGCCCATTATTAATGAATTAACAAGTGAATTATTCAGATTTTGAAACAAGTTCCTTACCTTTATTGAATAACTAGCTGCGCCCCGCGGTTTTACCCGCATAAATGTCGATTCCGTGAGAGTATCGGACTAAAAAAAAGCCTATATGTTAATCCAGGGTGTCAGCTACCTCTATACAAAATTTTATCAAAATTGGTCCAGCCGTTTGAGCGTGAAGAAGTAACAAACATTTAAGTAAAAAACACCTTTATAATATTAGTGTGATAGTGTGATTGACGACAGATATCTATTTACAAATACTTTAGAAAGTCTGAAATAAATAAATTATTATTATTATTTAGAGAATGTTTCATACCGTGTATCGAATTCATCATAAGATCTCCAGTCCTTCTGAATTTGTAATAAGTAGCCTTTTAATATCGTAGAGCATCGCAAAGGTTTCCCTATCCCAGGTTATCAGCAAGCCGAGAGGTAACTTGCGTAATCTGGATATTTCAATTCTATCCAGCATTCCGGTCGGCAAATGGCCGTACATATTTGAATGATATTTCCGGGATTAATATCGATAACGGTCTGATACATTTTATGATTGGAATAAAAAGTTTCATAGGTTGAAACGGTAATAACGTGGTTTATTGTGCGTTAATATAGGTAATAGTTCTAATACGGTTCGGTTTATCACCGCCGCTGTAATCGTAAGTGACCGCACCCTGTCGGAACCGCGCCGCGCCTCGCCGCAAACCACTAAAGTAATGTCATGTCATTTCATGGCTCGCAATCTGTGACGAATGACACGTGCACTACAATGTACAGCCGTCTACTAATCTCATAATGACACACTTGCCATCAGAAATTCGACACATAATTATATTCACCGTGAATTTATATTATACTGTGCCAAAAAGAAAACTTGTTTATTTCATATTGTTAGTAGAAAGTTTTCAGTTTATCTCTTTACATAAAGTTATTCAAAATGATGCCCTAATTGAATCGTAACTATTAAAATTTTGAATTTTCGTGTTCTAATTCTTTGACTTAGTTTAAACTTAAGTTAAAATCTATGTAGAAATATTTATCTATAGATTGTACAATATAATCTATTTTGGAATTTATTCCGTTTCACAAATGTAGGTATAGATTGCTGTATATCTAAGTATTGCGCATGTTTAGTGTCTTATAATACTCTATAAACAGAACAATACTTACAAGTACCACTTCATATATTGTATGTGATTGTAAAAAAGTTCTTAGAGGTAGGTAATTTTATGTAGCTGTACTAGTCGGTAAATTGTTATTTATAGCCTGTTTCACGGAAACCAACGGTATAATTACCAAGTGCAATGAAACGCAAGCTTAATACATGTTACGCAACAACGTAATCGATATGACCCATTTGTAACAATTCCAACGAATCATGCAAGGGAAATTTAGTTTCACGTCAACTCGGGGATTTTCTTTTTGGAAATTCAATATATTGGGGTACTGGTCTGTTTTGTGAGGAACTAAACAAAATATAATAGAGTGGAAGCTCTAAATGCTTGGCCGGGCGGACGCGGGAGTGACGGCGGCGCGCGCCGAGATGGGCGGTATTAGTTTTCGCCACATTGAACACGTTGTGGGATCCAACTTATTAGGAAATGTGATCATGCGAATAATACTCGCTCCATACGTTTTATTGCGTTAGGGTATTGGTTTCTCGCGATACCGTTCGTCATATTTCAAAATTAATATCTTTAGACAACCGCGAGAAAGAATTTTATTTCGATTTTCCTCACAAGTAATAGCTGATCCACAAAAACCGAAGAGCCTTTAAGGCGATGTAAGATACTGTTCACGATATTTTCAGAATAGCTTCTGAATAGGGTTTTTGAATATTTTTGACTTGAAAAACGTGCTCATCCGTCGATACTAGGTCACGTGTTTCTTATCACATGGAAAGAACATCTAAGTACGACGTACACAACAGATGGTTTCGTATTTCGACAACGTCTCGCTGATTCTGATTATGTAGATTCCTCTACAGAGAAGATTTTACGCAAACATACGAATGAAGATCGAATCAGATATGCATGGGATCAGTTTCTTATCCTTGGGAAAATATGGAAAGATATTCCGTAAATAAACTTAAAAGGAACATATTTTGGCAAACCGAAATTCTGCGTGTTGTTGTCAACTTTGACCAGTTTCATAGATAGAATGATCGTAAAATATATTGTATGCCGCTGTTCAGCTTCGAATAAAATAAAATACACAGCCAAAACGTAAAAGCGAAAATGAAAGGATTCCTACGAAAATGTATTTCAAAAATATCTTTATTCTCTGAAGCTGACTCCATGATGAATATAAAGATTCGTAGCTACATTTGAAAAGAGCTGCAAACACCTGTTGGACGTCAGCATATTCCAAGTAATGTTTTAAAAAATCATTAGTTCGTTAGAGCACAAGTGGTGGTGAGGTCACAAGGAGAGTCCACCTCAAATCCAATCGAGTAAAGTGCGCGGTCTCTTGGCGTCTCCGTGGAGTTATTTAGCTGAAACGTTTCGGTTGTTGACAGGAGTTGCGGTATCGGCTATTGCAATATTGAGTGGCCCCACTCGCTCGCATTCCACTGTGTCAACACGTACTGCATTAAACAAAGAATTTTAAACTCTTTCTTAAATAACATCTTCGAACACAGAATGTTTACTTATATTGTTAAACAGTGTTGCGTCTACCTTGCTTTTGTCGCTATTTGTAGCCAGTAAGTAAAGGGAAACAAAAGTTAAACTATAATGTGTTCTCACAAGTAACTAATGGATGGTAAGTTTCCGTAGGTACTTAAGCGGCCAATTCCTGAGGCCAGACTACTTTCTGAGTACACATTAGTGGGTGCCGGCGGGTGCTTTCTTGGCTAAATCTTAACTATCTACTTAAGTCAGTGTCAGGTTGAACTTGCGAACGAATTGAATAAGCCCCTCTCTCGCTCCTCCCTTCCCTTTATCTGCTTTCATTACATGAGCTTCACTCTGAAATTCGGTTCAATTACTCCGTAATTTGGTGAATTGACGTGGCATTTTGTCAGCTTCCCCGCGTGTTTTGTTTAGACCTAGTAATTTTCCTTCTTTCTATACTCATCAGATTTAATTACGAGTTAGTTTTTTGACCAGGAAGACATAAATTAGTTAATAATTAATTACTAGCGACCCGCCCCGGCTTCGCGCGGTTTTTACGACTTGACAACGACTGACTTGTCACATGGGCGTAAGATGAAAAATTTATTCACTTTTCATTACTTTTCTTTCGTTATACAATAGTTCTTGTAGTAACGAAACGGCCAAGCCTCATATTTTGACTAAGGTGTAGAGTTTGTGAAGTTAGGGTTTGTAGAATTAGGGCGTGTAAGTTTAGAAGCTTGGCTTTACATTAAATCTGATAACTTTTTGATAGTGCGAGCCATAATATGGTCTCGTCTGGGCAATATTTTACATGGAAATTTTTTTGGTGGGATTTCACTTCTTTTTGTACGTTGGTTGCTTATGTTTTTTTACTTTGTTCATTTTTCCTTTCTTTTTTTTTCTTTTTCTTTCCATGTTTTAGATTTTTTTTTGTTGTTTCTAGGACTTCAGGAAGTACCCTAAGAATGTTGATGAGCATGAGTGAGTAAGTCAGTGATGAAGTCATAGTTCTTTAGATATCAATAAAATCTAAAGTATAAGAGCTATGCAATTGAAACTCTATATTTTTAATAAATCTACTATTGACATCATATCCCGATAATTTTGTTTATTTGGTATAATCCAAACTCAATTTATAAGGGTTCAAAAAAACGAAGAAGCGCTTCGAATAAAAGATAGATATAGTGCCGTTGCGCTTCGCTTGGCTGGTCTTGGCGGGACCACTACCGTGCCCCCAGATTTAATATATGATTGTATACTACACATAAATCTTCGGTAATCAATTTTCTAAATTATAAAATGTATAGATAGAGATAACATCATTCACATTCCATCATGAGATCTGGTTTGCGTATAGCTGTTATAGTCATATGCTAGTAAGCTCGCCAAAATTTCCAACTGATAAAAGATCTTGTTTTCTGTTAATATTACAATAACCCAACTACAATATTATTTGTAACACCCACTCGCTTATGACAAACTTAATTAATAGCGGAAATTATATCGGGTTGATAAAATTAGTGTTAATATAAAGTTTATATCGGATTCATTCAACTGCGGGCGCGCTGCAGTATCGCGCCATAAATGGTTTATTGCACGAGTGTTGTCAATTTCGAGGAAGGTTCACTTCCGCGACTTACTGACCAATGAAATGCCAGTGTGACGCGTCTCCCTCGCCGTAATAATATAGAACACGGCGGTGTCCTCGTAAAAATATGTTTAATGACGTCATAAACATTCGATATGTTCGCGCGGCGTTGCGCTGAAAGCCTGCTCTCGCTAAAAGTATACATTATATGTATCTATAAATCCGTGAGTGTTCCATTTATTACCCACCATGGCTCTATCGATACTAACGTTACTGTCACATTAAATATTTATTGTTTACCTATGTACTACTATTGTAGGTCTATATATCCTATCTAACAGAACTTTAAAGTCCAAAGGTACCACAACAATTTCTGATTTTTTTTAACTTTGCAACATTGTTGGAGTCACATGCTAAACTGTGCTTAAGAGTCGCATCATTATCCGCAAAAAGAAATTGTTCGAACGAATTATAATGTAAAGTTAGAATATAATAACTACAATGGAAGTTTCACAAAGGCAGATTTTCCCATTGAATTGTCTCGAAATTTCCCGAAGCCGTGCGTCCGCCCCTCCCCCCTGCCAGCCCCCTGGCTCGTCTCCTCGACGCTATTAACCACAAGTTTCGTTATTAGCGACTGTGTTGGAAAGTTATAAGGGAATCACCTTCATTTAAATTGAGATTAAATTCTTACTGTGATGAAATAACCGCGCGTCATTAGTTTTGTTCACGATACTAAATCTACCTAGCGATGTATCGGTAAATAGGTAGATACAAGAGGTTAAGTTCCCCATCATACAGCTGTGTACGATGGGAAACTTAACCCCTTCTACCATTTTTAACTTTCGTTTATGTTGCATCAGGAAGGTACAGAACTATAATGTTACTATAAGCTATATAAATAATTACTCGTACATAAAGGATTTACAAAATAAGAAAACGTGAAATATCTTCATACTTAATAGCTGAAAGAAGTAACGTTTTTTTGTAAGAAAACTGTCGCGTAAGTTATTTTGAATAAGTTCATCATTTGCTTTTTAATTAGAGTGATATTCAAAAATGAACAATTACCTTTCGTTAAATAAATACAAGAAAGTGACGGTAAACAATAAATTAGACACAAACTTTGGGAAAACTCGGTACAATCTTCAAAGGCCGTAAACGAGATCAAGTAATTTAAGCCGAAATAAGCAAAATTACACCGGCATTGTCGGCTTCTCAACAACATTGCCGTAAAGCGTTTCCACAAACGTCTCTTCCAAATTAAATTTAATATTTTAACATCATCACGGATAACATTATATACAAAGTTACCTACGATATTAGTTGGATGCAGCTTTTTACATCATTTGTATGGAAATCGCGTAGTGGTCGCGGGAAAGCTGATGTCCTTCCCTGTCTTTGGTATTCAGGGCGCGAGCCGTGTAGGAAAATTAAGGTAGGCCGCAACGGACATGTGGACTTTGATTCCGTGCCGATTTCTGTGTGTAAAAATAGCGGCCTCCTCATATGGTATTCATAAAGGTTTGCGGCACAAGACACTTTGCCGAGAGCCATTTTGTAAGTTTTGCTATCGCCGTTTATATTCCACAATGCCTATTCAGTATCATACCCTTTTTTAATAAAATAAAATTGTAACAAATAAATAATATTACCGCAGAAAAGTCTGGGGAAATAGAAAGGCTTTTTAGTAAACAAAGCCAAATGTAGGAGCCTACATAAATTATACGAGTGAATAATTTGTTGTAGCTTTGAAATCTTATCGCTCATCTTATTAGCTCTGCACGCATTCAAACAAGTACTACCGGCGTTTGCTAAAAATTTGTTTTTCCGGTAAAAATCGGACTAGATACACTTTTGTAAATGTCTGTCGAAGTATAATTTTACACACCTAGATACTACTTTTATTACAGGGTAGTGTCCATTAGGTAACAAAGCAACGACATTAATGGCTGGTGATTAATGAGTTCACTCGTTAGGTTTCATGTTTGAACAATAATTACTTAGTGTGGAGCTAAATCAGTGTGGAAGGAGCATTTTTGCGCGTCGCCATCGTCGCGCCCGGAAGCACTTCCATTCCATCATAACTTTCCAAACTTATCTTAGTTAGTGGCGATCAATTTTCATTTGCCGCCGATTACGAAATTTCTTTAAGAGATAGAAACTAATGCTGTTATATTGTTACAGTTTAGTGTACAGCCTAAATTTTTTTATCCCGTGATTTGTATTCTTTCCTATTATTAATGTTTTTGTGTTTAGTTTTTGTGACTGTGCTTAAGTTTTTATTCGTTTATACGGAAGTACTGGTTAATGGCTACTTTATCATGTTTCTCTAGATATACTAACCCACTACCACTACCCAAGGCATTAAGTCCGCCTTTGTACAGTTTTTACTTGTGCATAAAGTTTAATAAATAAATAAATAAATAAATATATGCCAAAAATATAGGATAATTTTAATCTTCATTTAACGAGCATATTTCATAAATAGCATCATAAGTACAATAAACATCTCTTTTCGAAGGTAGCGGAGGTAACTAGCAGTCGATGTACCCCATAAACCATATAAAACTTGAAGTGATCTATCAGCCGCACAAACTGTAAATTGGCTCATACGTAGTGAGATGTTTTAAGACTGACTGTAAGCACGACTTATACCTATCATATACCTTCACTACGTATAGGTATAGTATGAGCAAGATGCTTTCCCATCTTCCTCATTTCTCCCATATGAACGAAAATGATATTCCCATCATGAAAAAATACTACAACACTAATCCTAAGAATATTACTTCAAAGAGGGTCGCTTTTCCCTGTCTGAGGGTACGGCATAAATTAATAATGAAACATCGCATCTTATGTAATGAATAACCGGGATCCGCCAGATTTGTTTTCATTTCTTCCGCTCAAGATACGTATTTACATATTACACAAACGGAAGACCTGCGTAATACATTTGCAAGATGATAAACAGAACGGAACTCGGGAAGTTATAATTTACAGCATTTCGACGGCAGCCGAGGTAGCTAGGGGCCCCGTATCAGCCCATCACGTCAGCTCCTCTCGCGCGTAGCATTTATCAAAAAATTTACAACTACACTGAAATGGCCCTGACAAATTGTCTAACAAACTGAAATTGATTCTACTTTTTGTTGGTTTACACGTCCCATTTTCCGAGTATATAAACATTTTGTGATATTTTATTCACAAATAACATAAAAAACGTTATCTTGTCGTATTCAAAGCATCTTTCCATTCATAGCTATAGAAAATAGGTATCTGGCCATTTTGTTTCGTAAGAAAAAACTTTCTTTTCATGAATAAAAATCAATACACAAAGTCTGCAAGCATTATCTAAAAAGGCTACAAAGCTCTTTCAGAGATAAAATATAAAACGAAATCCTCTTTCCACAAAACATTGATAAATTTATTTTCACAATAAAATAGGCTACTCACATAAACATCACTCAGGAACTAGGATAACAAAGTAAATAATTCATTAGATCGGTAGGACAACATCGAGTATAATCAGGACCGTTGGCAAAAACGGTTCCCAATAAAATGTATGGTATCTTGTCGAGGCGTAGAAGCAGCGAGCTCGGTCTTCGATCTACCATCCGTCATGCTCAGAGTCGTGGGCAGATTGATCGCCGGCGCCGGCCGCACGCCCGCAGCACAAATATAGCGCCCGAGGAACGAGGAAACACTGAGACAAAAATGGTGAGAGCAAACAAATGTGCTGTCGATATCGTGACAGAAGGATTGATAGTTGAGAGCGGACTCCGTGTCCGCGCCCTGCGCCTTACGGTTCACACTCTCGCCGCTGTCACGCAAAAAACTGGTGTAAGATAATGGTCAGTCAGTTGCGTTGAGCTGGCCACGTTGAGCTTTACCCGGCAATTCTTATTGCGAAGTAATCCATGCTAATATTTTACAAGTTAACAACTCAAAGGATTGGCTTACGTAGGTACTTTCCTATTATGTAAAAATTGTCAGGTATTCATTGAGACGATTGAATATTTTGTAAAGTGAAAGCTGTTGTTGATTATCAAATATTCGTATTTAAAGGTTGTTTTGAAATGGATTTATATTTTAATATTTATCGTTAAGCCGTTCGTTTTTACAAAACATCAAAATAAATTTATTGTTACTTAGACTTTACTAAAATCACAAATGACTTTACTTGTCCCGCCCGTCATAAGATTTATTGATGAAATGTTAAATCTTAATCAAACATGAGACCCCATATCGACATAAAAAATCGAAGACCATTTTCATAAATAAAACAACGATTTAAAAAAGTATGAGGCCGTATCTTTTGGAGGGAATATGTTTTCCATTATTCGACAAGTTTTACGATAAGTGGGAAAGAGTTTCCCATTGTCCTTTCAAAGCAGGACAATTTTACTCGAGTTGCAATAAAAAATATAGCGTGGAAAATTTGAATACCACTTTAATTAAAATTTTCACTAAACGCACTCACATCGTGTTCACTCATTATTTATATTTCATCATTAATGATAGTTGTAATGATATTACCTAATGGGATAATGTAGTGATAGTAGAGAGGAGCTTCGTGGCTAAATAATAACAGCCGGAAGGGTCGACCTTGCCGCGGTTGGTTCGTGGATCCATTACATACCGAGATCCCTCCGTGCCTCGGAAAGCACGTTGAGCAGTTGGTCCCGGCTGGCATTCGTAGATCTTTGACAGTCTTTCCTGGTAGTTAGAAGCCCAAACGTCAGACACCCGTCTTACCAAGGGGTATTGTATTACTCAGTAACTGGGCTGTAGAGGTCAGATAGGCAGTCGCTCCATGTAAAATTCTGGTATTCAGCAGCATCCGGTTAGACTAAAAACCGACCACAACTTAGTTCGGAAAAGGCTAAGCAGATTGATTTAAAATGATTGTTGAGCATCGTTCAAATTATCTACTTAAGAACGGTCACTTCTCAAGCAATTACCTTAATAATGCATTTGTAAACCAATATCGTTAATGTGAGTAGGTATAGGAAAGTAGTGTGTCAGCATTTGTCGTCGGATTCTAGTTGCTATAGTGATAGAGAGGGGCAAACAAATAACTGTCTTATTTTGAAGATTTCGTGTTACTTGGAAAACATTGCATCTTCAAAAAACACTGAACACTTAGAAGTTCCCATCTCAATTATAATTTACTAACAAGAGAAGATTTCTTAATTATTAACTCATCATCATCTGCCTAGCCTTTTCTTTTTTTTCCCAACTATGTTGGGGTTGGCTTCCAGTCTAACCGGATGCGGGTGAATACCAGTATTTTACATGGAGCGTCTGCCTATCTGACCTGCACAACCCAGTTACTAGGTAATACGATACCCCATGGTAAGATTGGTTGTCTGACGTTTAGGCTTCTGATTTCTTGATTAATTAAATTGTCGAACTGAAAAGTCCACCCTTTATCAAACGGGGCGTGAATGTAGCTCTCTTCAACGACGAAAAAAGTATGTTTAGACAAGCTTCAATTTTTTGAAGTGAAAACTTCTTTAGGCGCGTTGGGCATTTTTGAGATGGGAAAAAACCATTGAACTCGCGACACTGTTAGCGTAACCAGCACCTCTGTTTTAAGTTTTGGCCATTATAAAGACATCAACGCGCGATACATTTCCTTTGGGAAGAATGACCTTCAAACATATTTATAAAATGACTATGCTTTTTCAAGTTTTCACTTCTGTCGGCACTCCTGGAGTGCCAATGTTTTTTTTTTGTTTAGGGCAGATCCACCTGTGTTGTATGTTCTTTGTGAATACCATAGACTCTATTTAACTAAAAATGCTTATTTGTTGCAGAATTCGTGATGTCGGAAGGCGGCGCGAGCGGCGGCAACTACCCCGCCAGGTCTCCGATATCCAGCTCCACCACGGGACACTCCAGCTCTAGTCACCACAGGTAAGCACTCCAGCTTCCCAAAAATCAAAAGTCATTTATTCAAATTAGGCTAAGAATCAGCACTTTTTGAACGACAAAATTACATAAAGTAATCCCCCAAAACGCCCAAGCAAGCCCAAACAAGACCTTAACAATCAACAACTTAGCTTTTCGATAGTTTACTGTTAGATTCAGGTCTTTCTCGAAACAGTCCCACTTACCTCTGAAATAATGAATAGGTACTGCGTTTTCCAAAACATCATATTTCGTAGACTATTTGCTTACATGGTCAATGCTTGAGGCTGATTGATTTGCTCTAACTCAAATCTCTCCCAAAGTAGACTACTGCTGCGAGTGTTGAAATCCGACCAAAAATATAAGAGATAGAAAAGAGGTCGAACCGCTTTTTTGATCATATTTTTTCCGGATCACGATGCTACTAGCATTATTCAAAACCTTCTAAGTGCGCCGTAAACAGTCCCAAATGTCCAAATTGATTCACTTAGCTACATTTTACAAGGTTAAAACAGTCCATAAAAATCTCAATACTTTAACAAAAGCTTTTACGTAATAAAGTCACCGAATATGCACATAAAAGCCCACAAATTTAATAAAAGCATTTTTCGCTATAGAGTGCCCTATCCTGAAAACCTTTTATTAATGCACTTATATTCTAAAATGTTCCTTTGAACCGCCCTCCAAAATTAATCTTAGCTCTCATCAAAAGGATCGAAAATACTCTGCATTCCTATCGTGTATTGAATGGAGGAGTGACACACAACGGCGCCGCAACCAGACAATATTCAACGTGTCGGATTCAATAAGGAGCAGAGTGTGGTTTCTAATTAAATGTAATCACTGTTGCCTTTAAATTCTTTAAAAAAGAATCTCGAAGCTAATAAAAAATTGATGGAACCGCCCGGTCGCCGCGCCAGTAAAAGTGCTTGTGACGGTCCACATTAATTTAAACTTATCCGCGAGAAAATACTTTAAACTTTAGAATCGAGAATGTACTCTAATTTACATTTTTAATCGTAGTTCTGTTTACTTCGTTTTATTTAGCGCCGAGCTAGGGAAATTAGTGGCTAACTTAATCGTGGTAGGTATTTCTTAAGCTTCTTAGAATATTTAAATTACGTAATTTGCTTAGGTTAACTGCAGCTGTTTTTTTAACGTTTACATCGGTTTGTATGTGCAAATGATTTAATATTGAAGTGCACGCTGCTCTTTATAAAAAAAGAGGTTGTTTTACAAGTTTAATTAACAAAATGTCATCAGCAAACGGACGTACGGTCGTCACTAATGCATTAAGGGTTACGAGCCGTCACTGAAGACAGCGGAAAAGTATTGGCAGGTCAACGACCTTACTGCATGTTACTTCAGTTTTTACGTGACCTACTCGTATAAGAACAATGGTGTAGTGTCACTGCTCCTTCTACTTTTGGAACTAGACTAAACTTTTTAGTACGCTCGAGTGATTAATGTTTTGTTGTTTTCTGTTTGTAGGTTCTAAATTATTTGGATAGGTAAAGCAACTTTGTATTTGAGCTAACATAACCTTTGATATTTAAAGCTGAAATAGGCAGAAGCCACATTGTAACAACAAAGCATTAAATGAAAGCTCATAACATGTTTTACCAAAAATGCGTTCAACCCTCTAAAGACCATCGAAAATTTCACAGACTCAACTACTAAATCAAACCTAAATTGTTGGCTAAACAGCGACAAATTCAGAAACTGCATACGTTATAAGTTGATCTATGCAAGTGGAGCCCGATCCTCCCCTGCGACGTCACAATTTTATGTAATTAACGTCCGCCGCACCTACGGACGTGGCTGGCCATGTTACGCCACACACCGCTTCTGGCGGTATCCGAATACATTAGCCAGGATATACGTGCTTTGACTCAGAGAAATTCGTTCGTTAAGTTGCCTCTCTGGAGGGTTTCTGATGTCATGCCCTGACCTGCTTACCTTCGCACAACCTGTGGATGAGCTCTATTTATCGAACCCTTAGATTTCTTTTTTACTTTCTTAAGTGATACCTAGTTTGTCTATTTATCTATCTTAGATGTCGTTAACGTAACTAAGTATTTCTTTTTTTCTGTTGCTAACGCGGCGGGTAGTGGCGGGAAGCGGGTATACCTATTAAATACCAGCTTCCCGCCACTACCCGTCGCGTTAGCAAGAAGAAAAGTTAGTTAAGATACGCGATGTTATTATGTACGGTATCCACTTATTTTGCGCCTTAAACCTCTAAAAAGTCTGCCTGCCAACTATAACTCTACATACTTTTTATGTGTATAGACAAGAAACTTTCACGAAACATCCAGCATTCAAATATTTTAGAACTTAATGAATGATTACGTACAAGCAAATAAAAAGTCTCAATATATTATACATGGTAAGTTCTCAAACGTGAAATATACAAAGTTTGTCTTTCGTACAGCATGTTGCCATCGATTGGCTTCAGCACTATGTGATAAGATGAAAAAGTCTAGGAATAACCCGGAAACTTTGGATATTGAATTGAAATGAGTTTGGCGAAATAGCTTAGGCGCTGAACCGACGGCCTGTTTACGAGAAAGGTGAAATTGTTACGTCGCTTTTTCGGCCACTTTACTTAACCTGCTTTTTGGAGGCAATATTTTTTATTGTTCCCCTTTGAGCACCACGTTAAAATATTGATTGGTGCTCAAATGGGAATACCTTTGGTGTTCAATGCACAGGTGCTCAAACGGGAATACTTCAAAAAACGCTTTCGTTGTGATCTTGTTGCTTCAAAAAAACAGTACCTAAGTATATTAAATATATATTTTGAGAAAAAGATGTTATTTATTATGGCCATTCGTTTCAATTATCTGTCATATACGTTGACGAAACGCTCAATAGCGATACGTCTAATCTTCAACATTTATTAAATTCGTGGAGTCATTTCTGTAGGTTTATCATAAAACCTTATTGCGGTTTTTTACTCGGCACTTTATTGCTATATACCGCTTCAAGACTATTCAACAAGCTGTTTTCCATGCGATGACACTTCATAAATTTATATCAGAAAATTCTACCTCCATTGGGATGGTGGGAACAGATATAAAGATAATTCGGAATCCTATGAGAGAGACATAAATTTCCGCGTAGTACTTTCGTAGTCGTCGTAGCACTCGTAGCATTCGTAGCAGATCCGTAGCAGTTTTGCTGGTCAACCGACACGTCAGGCGTATGCAATGCAGGGTAGGAGCACCAGTTCCGCAACGTGCCACCGAGACACGGAAAATGCTTTAGTGAATCTATTTACCGCCAAAACCACTCCGCTTTTTTGTTAAACCGTAAACGAAATGCTGAAATGCAATTTTATCTTTTAAAATTAGCATTTTTAATGACAGCGGTCCTTTTATGTTTTCGCAAGCTATTTTTAATATCACGAATGGTTTTGTCATAGCTTTGCACTTTGTTTTGAACTGTTTCAAGTTTTTATCAAATTAAATGGGTGTTTTGTTTGTTTCCAAACAGATACGTTTTCTAAATCCATAGTAATATTATAAATGCTAAAGTGTGTCTGTCTGTTTCCTCTTCACGCTTAAACCGCTGAACTGATTTAGATGAAATCTGGTATAGAGATAGTTTCAGTCCCGGGAAAGGACATCGGATAGTTTTTATCCCGATATTCCCACGCGATCGAAACTTACGCGGGTGAAACCGCGGGGCGCTGCTAGTTTATTAATAAATGCGTATTTACTTTCGCCTTTTGAGTTATACAGTTGACTCTCACAATACACGCACATCACAAAGAGACTCAAAAACCTTTTCTTTTACAATACTTCAAAATTGAGTAACTCTATCGTCTCGTCATCGTATCCCTCAGTAGCACTTTGACAGTCGTTACTGGGTATAGTATTACCTAGTAACTGGGTTATGGATGTCAGGTAAGCAGTGACTCCATGTAAAGTACTGGTATTCAGCTGCATCTGGTTTGACTGGAAGCCGACCCCAACATAGTTGGGAAACGCTACGCCGGGATGATGACGACGATCACTATAAAATTCAGTATAGCAAATTTCTTTAAGGATCACCCTATTTTCTAGTTCAGAATACATTAAAGGAATCTTCGTGCACAATGACTTTATTAATGTTTAATTTACCCAAACACAAAAATGACGAAGCTCAAAATAGATGAAGGAATAATTGATACGGTGCCTAATACTTCGTCAGAACATGCGACGGCCCTAACATTAATTTAAGATAGGGGTGCGATCCTGTGTGCGCACAATTTTGCTTATTCACGGTACAAGCCAGCTATTTCCGAACGCGTTAGCTTTTAAATTGAACCCTAAATAATATATAAACTATCTTTAAGCACTCGATTTGTTGACGGCTTCTTCGTAACATTGGTTTATTTTCAGGACTGATCTTTGAATTAGATTAAAAGCACACTGATATCACGGGTAAGATTAAATTCCTGAATTACTACCATAACCATAACCATAATCAGTCTATAATGTTCCCACTGCTGGGACACTGGCCTCCTCTCGGTGAGAGGGAGTGGGCCGTAATCCACCACGCGGGCCCAGTGCGGATTGGCAGATCTATGTCACATGTCTTCGAATTTTTGATTCTAGGACATGCCGGTTTCCTCACGATGTTTTCCTTCACCGTTTTGAGAGCAGTGGTGATGAAATAATTTTACATAAAGTAATGCGCCTGTCTGGGTTCGAACCTACGACCTACAACTCGTAAGTCACGGTCGTCACCACGTGGCCATCACTGCTCTGAATTACTAGATATGGTTGAAATAGCTGATAAGAATTAATTGTTACAATCTATATTTATGGTTTTAAAAAATTAACCTGACAAACTTTAAGAGGTGCTTTAGACCATCGAACTGAACAACTTTCACTACAGGACCAACTCTGAAATCACGAAAAAAAATCAGCTGTTTAATACAAAAGTTCAATACCTACTTGACCAAAATGTATGAAACAGCGGATTTTTTTCAATGGTCTATAGCACCTCTTAAAGTTTGACAGGTTAATTTTTTAACACCTTCGGCGGCCCGCCTACCCTTGGCTACGGTAGCGGCCAAGGCCACGGTGAGGCAAGGGGTTCTAAGAATCCCCGGAAGAGATCCGGCTACCACAATCACCGAAAACTGGACCTGGCAACATACAACACGCGTACACTCCGGACCGACGAGAAGATATCACCGAACTCGAGGATGAATTGAGCAGGTTGCGATGGAGTAATAGTGAGGTTATCTGAAGTCCGAAGAGAGGGGGAGGACTCGATAATCCTCAAATCCGGAAACTTGCTCTATTTCCGTGAGGGCAACCAGCAGTCCCAAGGTGGTGTCGGGTTTATCGTCTATAAGTCCCTTGTGAGCAACGTGGTGAAGATCGAGAGTGTGTCGACCAGGGTGGCGTACCTTATACTCAGAATATCCGAAAGGTACCTATTCGCTGAAGGTCGTACAGGTTTACGCCACGACCTCGTCACGCCTCGTCCCGCATACCGCAGCGTCTCAAGACGAAAGTCTTTGACGAGTGCGTGTTGCCAGTGATGACTTATGGCACTGAAACGTGGTCGCTCACAATGGGCCTTATAAGAAGGCTACAAGTCACCCAAAGGGCAATGGAGAGGGCTATGCTTGGAGTTTCCCTGCGTGATCGAATCAAGAACGAGGAGATCCACAGGAGAACCAAGGTAACCGACATAGCCCGAAGAATTGCCAAACTTAAGTGGCAGTGGGCAGAGGGCACATTGCTCGCAGAACAGATGGCCGATGGGGCCGAAAGGTCCTGCGACCGCGTACCGGAAGACGTAGCGTTGGAAGGCCTCCCACAAGGTGGTTGGACGACCTTGTGAGGGCCGCAGGAACCCGTTAGATGCGAGAAGCACAGAACCGGTCGAAGTGGAGGGAGCCTATGTCCAGCAGTGGACGTCTGTCAATAGGATTATATGAACTTAGAGGGTTGTATTGATGACTAGCTGACCCGGTGAACTTCGTACCGCCTCAGAATTAAATAATGTGAGTTTGTTCAATGTGCAAAAACTCGTTTCATTCTAAGCCTATCCACTTCTTTTTCAGTCACTCTAGAACGCAATTCTGACATACTAATACGGCTATTATCATTATCTGATCTGTGTTTCGCTGCTCATCAGTGTGGTTAGCACGTGAAGTAGCTCGTCGTACATTTGATTGACTTCTACGACCTAAGTCAGGTAATCTTCTCCTTGGCATTGTAAATACACTAAACTATTTCTGTGCTATGATAGCTTGGAATATAATATACCCTATAAATTGTAGTCTGTCTGAAATTACATATATTTTGTTTGTTGTGAAATATTTATAGTGCGTTCAGAAATTTATTGTGACTAAACTTAGTAAGATATAAACTGAAATAAAAATAAAATAAAAGAGTAAAGGACAAACCAAACAACTGAATAAATCAAACTGTCCACTGCTGGACATAGGCCTCCCTCAAGCACCTCTACTTCGACCGGTTCTGTGCTTCTCCCCAGTCATTCAATGGTATTATAATGAACTTAGAGGCTTGTATTGAGGATATTAATGTTTACAATTCTGTTAATACATACTCGTTACGCTCGCGAATCGTATTTTGTTCAACATACAACCTGACACTGAACTGCAAATTGTAAAAAACCCCAAGGACATTTGAATGTACCTACCTGCCATCTTTCACCATCAACATCTTTGAGGAAATGCGGGTGGTCTGTTCTAAATAGAAACGCTCTCGCTTGTTTTCTTTCTGGTTAATGACCATAAAGCCATAATTTTTTTATAGAATAATAAATATTAACTACTTCTATGTCCCTATGTTTTCCTTTTTGATGATACATTATTTTTATAAGCACTAGAACCGTCAAAAAATCCCGATTTAAACCGCTGTCAACAGAGGCCTAGTGTACAAAGTATGAAATATCTTTTCAATTGGTCCAATATTGGAGGAGGAAATAGGCGAGAGCCAAACCTCGAATTATGACTTTTTACTTAGACTTTTTCAAAAGTCTCTACGATCGCATTTCCTCTTAATGGAAAATGAAACATTGTGTAGCTATCTCTTCTTAGGTAATTAACTAGGAATATTGATATTACTTCGTCCTTTGATGTTTTTGAACTTACTAATGCAATCTTCAACACACCACATACTTCGTTCTAAAAAGGGTAGCTTTTGAGTTTTCACCCCTTCATGAAAAAGGTTACGACATACCATTAGATGCATGAAATACGTGTTTATATTATAAATTAGTTGTCAGATGTTGTAAATTAGAAAACGTTCCCCTTGTTTTTGAACTTATATGTTACAATTGCAAAGTAACAAATTCCATGTTAAAAGGAAAAGGAAATGTACAGCAGGCCGCCTGTTAGTGGTAACCAAACCAGTTTAAGCTGGCCTTTTATGCTTTTGAAACTCGGTACCTACTGCGCTGGGACAGCTCAAGGTGAAAGTGTTACCACCGACTTGCGGTCGACTGTACCCAGCCTATCCTATATATCCATCTTGATAAGACTTGTTTATGAATCCTTGAAATATAAAGTGTAAAGTTTTCAAATTAATATTATTTCAAGTTAAACAAATAAAAACTTTATTTTAATAGTAATTAAGTTGATTTCGGAGTGACTAGCATTATTGAAAAAGTTAGAAAAATGTTTGAAGTTGTAGCGTAAACTGAATTTTATTGTGTAGGATTTACTGCTATTTTTTCATTAACTCATATTTGTTTACATTTTTGGCAAATAAATCGCGAATTCAGATTAATCAGATTGTTAATATATACTTCTGTTTAATGAGGTCATTGTTGCTTAAAAAAATACTATTTATTAAAAGTCATTTCAGACTAAACTGCGCTTTTTTCATACATACATAAACTCACGCCTTCTTCCCACGGGGGTAAGCAGAAACTACAGAACGCCACCTGTGATTCTTACATACTCCTTTTGCCTCGTATACGTTCATACATCTGGTCATGCTCGCACGCCGGTTGCGAATACTACGCACCTGACCTTTCTGAAGAACACCATCATCATATTACTTTTTAATCAATAGAAAAGTCCAGCCTGTCTGGCTTTGCCCGCAGCTGCAGTGCCTCATACAAAGCAGTCAGTTAACTTGTATCTTCTTACTGAGTTATAAACGTGAACACTACAACTTTTAATAACACGATCAGTATCAAAACACAGCGCACATGGTGTTAAGTTCCCTCGTTTAATGATAATGACCGTTACCAAACAAAAAGTTAATGGCTTGTCAAGAAACAATAAACTAAAAAAGTTAATCAATGATATGATCCTCATAAAACAACTAGTTTAAAACAGCTGAGTCATCTCGTTCATTAGTCACTGACCTCAGGAACATGAGCCGAGGGTAATAAAATAACCCCTTTTACAATGTGTTAAGTGGAAACGAATCATATCCTATCATCAATCATCATTCTTCCCTCTTCAGCAACCTCGATCAAATGGATTCCCACTGCCTGTTGTGTTGATTTAATTACCTTATTAATTTTATTTGTTTACAGACAAGATAAGAGATCAAGGGCAGCCCTGTTGTTAGGATTGCCTGATCGCCACGTACTGTCAATAACCTGCATTACTTGCTATCTTTGAAAAGGGAAAAGGTTCTAGTTATAGGTAGTAAGTAATTCAGGCTGGTGTCCGCAAATCCATGTCAATGGGCGTATTTTGTGTACAGGTGGGAAAATCGATTATTCGATCCACCAGGATGCACTAGCATTGGACACAGTCCAGCTTTCTGCGAGGGGGATGCAACCTGAGGTGCAAGTCCATAATATGTTTTTTAAAGCTCTAATTCTTCAATTGTTTCTAGAAAAGAATGTCAAAAAGCACCGATTGGTTTGTCTCAGTTTAGATACTTAAGTAAACAAGTACTTACCTACTATTTACAATAAAAATGTAGCCAAACCACCCACCAAAACGACCTTTTTCAAACATTTAAAAGACAACGACAGACGTCTAAAGGACACCCGCATGTCTAAAATAAACTAAACTTTGAATTTGCGATAGTTAGACCCACCTGTTACTTAGGGTCTGTCATTATCACGACCGAGGTGTAATCATTGTCATAGGGTTTGAAGGTTTTCATCAAATTTGTTACGGTTACACATCACGGTTATTGTAATTTTGACCTCTTTCGACGTGAAAGTTTACCACTGAGCAGTAGATGTTCAAATGAGGCAACAATGTCTGAACATACCCTTTAAAAGCAGGAACTGTCAGTAGGTATGCTTTCAAAATAAACAATGTTTCCTTCTTTCCATAAAATACCTTTATTTATTACCTATCTAATTAGATTAATTACACACACACACATCTGCAGCTAATTAATGTTCAAACAGTGCCACTAAAGGGCACTGACATTTAGGTGTTAGGCCCACGTTTTCCTGACGAGGGGGGAAACAAGTGGAGTGTATTTACAAGACACATCGGAACTGTTCATTCGTTTCACATCAACCCGTCACTTACTAAAGGGAAGCAAAAAAATAAGACAGTTGGGCGCGCCTGACGGCTGACCACATGCAGACATGTCGCCCCCCCTCCTTCACACCACTGACCTCTCACCTCATCCCTCCGTCACCTCACGTGTAGTGACTGACGGACTAGCTGCAAAGAAGCTCCATTAACCACCAACTTTAAGGGCTCAACGAAGATGCGAACGCGTTGTAATAAATAAAGCGGTTGAGACAGATAAATTATCTTTGACTTGCGCAAAGCTACCCTTGACAAATTATCTGTCATAAAAGCTAAAAACAAATTTGTTTGGAAATGGAAAACTTTGTAAATAACAACTCGAATTGTTTTGCAAATCTTTATAAATATGAGTTGCTCAGATTTTTTCGCATCAAAGTTACTAAAACGTATTTATTACTTTCACAACTCGTTTATCGATACATTATTGTTGGGCGGAGTAGTGGACGGTTACATGAAGTATATTTACGTGGCGAAATCGGAAAAGCGTGGGAGTTGATGTTGTTAAAGTTTTAATTGCTTTTATCACGGGCCTCCGCTTTTAGAGGGTGAATATGCGTGAGTACTGATAGAGTTATCAAATTGAATCTTTTAACGAGCAATAAATTTATTACAGAGCGCCATTTAAAACTTAAATTCAGGCAAAGCAGTTACGTTCGCGGCTAACACGTATCCGGCGATAGTTAAAATTTTCCGGTGAATTTTCAATATAATGCTATTAGGGTTGATGAAATTTATTAATATGACGTGGTGTCCGTCACTTAAAATGTAAAATGTATAAAACCGCTTTTCCATTAATTCCCTTCTCTTTTGCCGACATGACTCAAATGCATTGTTTGTACATGGACGTAAATATGTGATAGGCCGACAGACAGGTACTAATAAAGTCCAGTTAAAACGCTGAATGGTTGGAATCGGGAACAATATGTCATAATAATTGCACGGCACCCCTTCTCCAGTGTGCACCGGTACTCCCGCTATTGTCCCGTGCTATCCAATTAACATGAAACATGTCAAGCGTTGATGCAGACTGATGTTCCGCTGTGCCACTAATTATCGACCTTTTGTATTAATAATACATATCTATGTGACTCACAACTTTGAATAAAACTTCGTGTTGTTATGTCCACAATAGTGATATGGGCAGCCACAAACGCCACGAAATAGCCTGTCTGATTTTTTAAAACAATCTTTAACCACATATATATTTTCGTGGAATGTATTGACAAAAAGTACTGTGATTACGTTAAAACAGGTAAGTAACAACAGCCGACTTAAAAAAAATGTGACACCAATCATTATGTAAAGCCTACTCAAAAGCTTAAAACATTATAAGCTGTTCTCCAAATGAAAATAATTATACGAAAGTTATAGCAAAAATCGCTCATTACGGAGATACCTCCGGAACAAATCATGCGTCCTCATTGAATCCTCTTTCGTTAATCCCTCTCCCTCCGAACACATAAGCCGAGCAATAGAGATATGATAGACGTTATTAATTAGATGTCGTTACGTCTTATGCCGTTTCATTGTTGGAAAAACCCATAGCCCTAAGTGAGGTTCCCTTGGCAACGCGACCCGCTACGACGCAAGTCGGCGTCACCCGCCCAACGCCGACGTCGTGAGCCCGCGGGCTTGCACGCGTCTTATTTCTGCGGTATTATTTGTGAGAGTGAAAATATCGATGGTAATACGTATACGGGAAACGTGCAATTGATTAAGTGAAATCTTATTTTTAAATAAAATTATTATGAAAATGGCTTTTGAAAGCCCCTCGGAACACAGAGAAAAAGTAGGAAAAAAAGCTCCTAAATAATAATATCGTTGTTCATACTAATGAAAATGAGGTAATAAAATCGTCGCTATAGACATTCCCCTAGTGAGGGTAGATACCCACTACGCATCCCATAGCAACACCCCTTGACCACGTGGAGTCTGTCCAAAATGGCGTACACTTAGCGCACCATAAAATCTGTACAGATACCGATCCCCTTCGACGATATAGATGAAGTGTAATGGATTCACATCGCTTGTCAAAATATGAGGGCGTATCGCTATTACAATAGGGCCGCCGGAAAATTACGTAACGAACATTTTACAATAAACTTTACCTCCGACTTAAAGAAGAACCACTTTTTCCATCAAGCGAAGTAACACGATAAAAGTGGTGTTTTAATAAAATACTTAAACTGAAAGAAAAATTGTTGAAAGTATTTCAAAAGAGAAGTTATAAAAATATTTGAGCCTTTTTATATTTTTATGATAATACAAAGAACACTTAGCAGTTGCCTAACGATATAAAATTTTCATGAAAATGATATATCTTGCTCATAAAAATGCTCTAAAAAATGTGCTAACAATTATTGAAATATACATTTTACGATGAGAACAATAAAATAATCGCTAATAATAGTCGGTCCATTTTACCAACAGTATTGTATTAAATTATACGATTCCGCTAAATTTACTTGCCAATTAGTTGTCAGCGAACAGTGGCTGCAATTACCTGCGTTATTGCAACCAGACTGTGAATTAAATTTTATTTTAAAACCCCGATATCCGGGCGGCAAGTCTACTGTTACGCGCCATTTCATGCGTAATTTGATATTCGGATGACAAATTAGTTGGCAAAAGTCCGGGTGCACAGCGTTCGCTGAAATTACAGGGAACGGTGCGTCAATGAAGGGCCGCCCAGTCCGCCCAGTCCGCCCAGTCGCCCAGTCGCGCAGGCCGCTGCAGCCGCCACATGGTCGGGAAACTCGAGACTATCCTGGAATTTGACACCGCCATCCAGTGTCCAAGATGAAATATTTTTTGTTGAAAATATTTTCTTTTAAATTTATTGTAGCTCGGTGCAAGGAGTTTTTGGTTAAATGAAAACTATGTCAAGAGCTATGATTTTATTTTAAAAAACAGTTATACAGGGTTATTTGTAAAACACCAGCAACCTCTTAAGAGGTCATTGTACTCATCATTATGAACAACTTTTACTATGGGACCAAACCTGAAATCGCGAAAAAAAAATCAGCTGTTCCCTACATTTTGACTAGTTATACGAACATAAATGTAGGGAACAGCTGATTTTTTTTTCGCGATTTCAGGTTTGGTCCCATAGTAAAAGTTGTTCATAATGATGAGTACAATGACCTCTTAAGAGGTTGCTGGTG
Organism: Oligia latruncula; assembly: GCA_948474745.1. Lineage (NCBI taxonomy): Eukaryota > Metazoa > Arthropoda > Insecta > Lepidoptera > Noctuidae > Oligia > Oligia latruncula. Next base: position 11,519,526 of record OX419688.1, read on the forward strand.
TTTTACAAATAACCCTGTATACTATCTTACAATAATGAAAAAAATGTGTTTTATGCATTCGCTACACCAAGCTTATCATTTTGTCTTGATAGTATATAGATCTTTGTCATTTTTGAAGAAAAAATTCAAAGTAGCCAGTATGTCGATTTACAAAAAACTTTCAGAATCTCACCTGGCAACCCTACCTGCCGCGTCCGCTTCCGCCTGTGCCTGCACTTTCAACCAAAGGACGCCAGCAACTTGTCGACTCTAATTATAGTTTCCTTTTAATGTACTACACTTTGATTCCAGAGCTCTAAAGATTAGAGAAACATTGCTAATTTGTCGCTGTAACACGTTCTTTTAGATGCAGATTACGGTAGATAGGGATATTACTTTATTTCACGTAGATTTGTGACTTTGTACGTTTTTACCCGACTGCGGCGAAGCCCAAAAGGAGGGTTATGTGTTTTAATTGCGGGATTTGCTTCTAATAAAACAAACAGTCGCAACATACCGTATTCTTAATATTTACTATAGATTTTAATTTTCTTTTTGAGACACATACTGTATATCCTTGCATTTCGTAACGCTTCATACGTTTGGGGGTTAAGATACTTGTAAGAGCGCCAGTCATCGTGCACAAAGCTTGACTCATGCATGACAGCTGGGGATTCCTTGCACTGTTCTCAAGACATAATGCAAGTTGTATTTTTTTTTATTATGAGTTCCTGCACACATTTCTTATTTTCCTGCGTCAGCGTCGTCTAGATAATAGTGTGAAAAATTATAGGTTCACGTAAAGCTTTGGGAGTTTTTATGCAACACAGATTGGAAGGAAAAACCGCAGCTTATTCTATTTCATCAGACTAGGAAGGAAGAATGTTTCAAGAACGTACATAAACAGTTTATTCAATTTGATAGCAACAAAGGAACGACAAAAATATTAGTACTGAAAACAAAAATGTAGAACAGTGAACGGCTTCCTCCCCCGGCAGGCGTCGACGAGCGGTAATTGGACGACCGTAATTACTGCTTGCTTGTAAAGCCATCATCTTATCATCTCCGAAAGGGTATTAGCGAAAAACACGACCTAGAGGGGAGGGGATGCGACGCTACACGACCGAGATGCGGGGAGGAAGACGGCCCGCGACTTAGATGGTTATTAATATCTTTAGAGGACTCGGGAAATAAGCGACGGCCTCTCAAAGGGTAGACGTCAAAACAAGGCAATTATGAGATAGGGTAATTAGGTTTATACATAATCTTTATGTTTTCGGGATTACGTTGCTTGAAAATTTGTTGAAAACGCCGCGCGGATGAGACTAAATTGGACGGTGAACATTTTATATATAATTTATTAACTAAACAGTTGGTACATACTTTTTTTAGTCTGACGCGTACGTTCACTCACTAAATATATTTATTTATTTATTATAATTATTATTAAAACCACATTATTTTTAATAGTTACTCTTGAAATAGAGAGTCAGAAAGACGCCTGGTGTACCTAAATGCGAAAACCAAAATAAAACTAATTTGCAAAGATACTTTTATCACAATTAATTGAATGAGAAAAGAAAGGCACGGCACATGAAAAATATACACTTTTTCTATATGATGACGAGCATTCTCTCCAATATGTTTCCCGACATAATATCTTCTCAGTTAATCATTAGCTTCTTGGCGGAAAAAATCTTGAGGCAAACTATGTTCATAAAAAACCTAACGTGTTTTCCCGGAAAACGGCACACTCGTCTCTTTGAAGAACCACCAGACACAACGATGTAGGTTAATAGAAATACGGTACAGATTATTATAAACTAGATAGATACATTTACAGCTGTTATATCAACATGTTAAATCAATAAACTCTTCTTATTTCAGTTGGTAAGACAATTAGGGAGTAAAATGTTTGTTACTCCAAAATGTTTTAAATTAGTCAAAATAAATGCCTTAAAATACAAAAATGTTACTACTTAGATCAACAACAATCAATAGATACTTTCAAGTTAAACTATCCTAAACCAACCAAAGAACCTCTACTCTCTCTACCAATTCTAAAACCAATATTTGATCAGTTTAAAATACGCAATTTGTTCTAAATCGTCTATTTTGTTGTAAAACTTAAAGCGGTGTGAGTCAACAAACCCGTTATCGGGCCGTGAGGAACTCGGAGGGGTGGTGGCCCTCACGACAGTTACTTGACGACTTGTCACCTCGACAGATTTCACTGTAATCAGTTTTTTGACAAATCGTCCTTACCCTTTTCGAATGAAGCGCAAGAAATGTGAAACATAATTTGGCTGCAATATTTTAATTGGCAGCTCCTGTTCATTAATTTGGAAATGATAACGTCGTCATTTGTAAGTTAAGCGAAAAATTTGAAAAGTATTCCTACAACATACTTCAAAATGAATTGCTAAAGTTCAGGATTCTCAAGCAAGTTTTATGAAGCTTGGAAAAAATCTCATCCTACAAAGAGTCAAACATTTAATTGTTGAAATAAAAAGAACAGTCGGCAACTGAAATCTCAAATGAACACATAAGGCCTTTAAAATCTGAAAAACAGTTTTCTATTTAGCTCGCAATGTGTTGTTGAAAATTCAAATTGCAGTCTCTTTGTCACGCTTTGACTCACTTTGCTACTACATAAAAAGCTTGGGTCGAAAGTACGCGTACATTTATGAAGGCTAAAAGAACAATTTTGCTAGGTGCCCGTTGGAAATTCCCTGACTTCAAAGGGCGTTTCAACAACGCTCTCTCTTTTATTTTATTGCCTTTACAAAAAGTGTATCAAAAAATCTGACTGACTTTACATTAACAGAAATATTTTAAAAGGCTGCTGGATTGATATTTCTACAACAGACCTGCTTTAAAATACAGTGCTCTTGAATTGTTTGGATTCGTCATAATAAATTATGTTGATGCTTTCAAAAGGACACAAAGGTTTAAAATAATATTCAGTGAGAGGATTCCAATTGATATTACAATCTATAAAAATGAAATCGATCAGCAAGGGTTTATTTATAGGCATTAGAAAAATTTTGATAAACCGAGCGAACTGATCCAATTTGTTTACTTGAAGTACTACGTCGACAGGGCTACAGCTTTATTTCGCTCACTACAGAATTACTTAATATTTAGATATGCCTCCCGCAAGGGCTATATTATTCAATTTTAGTTGAAAACGAAGGGTTACGGAGTTTGATTAAGTAGCTCTTGAGTGGTTTTCTTTACCTTAACGTTGTATTCAATTAAAAACATAAACGTTTCAACGTAACAAACGTTTTAAGTGTTACATCGGGAGCTACAGACAAATATAATTAATTTCGATTTCAATAGTTCATTTCGACTTTTTGTATCAACCCAAAAAGATATTTTCTAGAAGATCGTTTAAAATAGATTGCGAAGTTTTAGGTTCAAATACACGAAAGAAAAGAAAATATTGGTAGAGTCATTATGTTTTGTAAAACAAAAACGAAAAGGGCCATTTTCTAGGTTATTCAATTATTTCTGTAACTAATGGTTTTAGTTCGCAGAATGTGTTTTAGTGACTGAAAAGTCCTTCGAAAGTCATTAAGCCGTGTTTAGAAACAATATAGGCACGCACAGGTTTTATAGATCACGTAGCATCCCCCTACTAAATTACTGCACCATTTCCAAACACCTGAAACGGTTTGACCAACACACATAAGCAATCACGCGAGTCCGATTTCCAATTTGGGCAAGAAGTTAACGTCATTAAACCGAGAGAAACCTTTCGTACGGTTTCGCACGTGAACGATAAAAAGGATCGCGCAAACCAATTGCACGGGACAACCAGTTCTCCACATAATTAGATAAACTTCCCCCGATCTTCTTCTTAGAATACACTCTTGACTTGAAGCCAACTTAATTAGGTTTATTGTTCATTCTTGAGCACTGCTCCTAATTTATATTTCGTTCTAATAATTCTGGCCTAGTTTATTTCAATCTGTACCGTCTCGTAGAGTTGTAAGCATGGGTGAATTTTTGACTCGGCGTATTTATTCGGTAAAAACTTTAAATTGCTTCCGACCCAGTTCGAGCGACTATTGAACCAATTCGCCAATTGCCTACGTCCGAGGCTAAACTCTCTCCTTGTTTATTTATTAGTGTGACAGGTACTTTATGATGGACCCAATTTGTACTTTAGTGTCGCGGTACACATTACTGCGGTTAGTTTGCGTGATAGTTACGAGTTCTAGTTAAATTGGACATTAAAATATTATTGTTAAACTACTACTGACCATGTAACTTGGTCAGGAAGTCCCTCAGGATCCCTCTAAAAATATTTTATTTAAGTCATCACATTATGTCAAAACGGTTTATTTTTAAACGTTGCTTAAAGTTAAGACACGTTTAAACGTCAAAAATGTTAAGCAACATTTATAAATAAAGGGGACAATATTTAAAAGGGGAGGTTCTTAAAACTCATTACCGAACGGAGACAGACAAAAAAGTTAATCTAAACAGTTCGAAGACAGTATTTTAGATTATAGTAACTTATTTATAATATCAGCCTGAAAGATATTTAATCGATTAGCCATGTTAGAGCTTTATCAGTAGGTACCGTGTGGAACTCCTGCTGAGGTTTTACGAGCAATGTGTCGCGATGTGAGAGCTCCGGCTTAAGACAAAGGCACTTTCTCAAAGATACCACTTTACAAAGTTGCTGCTAAATTCCTACATGGTTTATTTTATTAATACTTATATAGTTGTATACTTTTTACATTTTATAGTTTGTAGATTATTTTGCCAGTTATAGGCTATTATGGCAAATAGATTGGTACAATTTATAAAACAATAATGATTTGTGGTCTACAATTTTAATTTGACACAACTTAATATAATTGCTTTATGTAGATATATAACCTAAGCAATTACACTTTTTCCGAAATTGTTAAACTTATAATATAATTTTGTGTTTTGTAAGCTAAAATGTCGCAGCTCCCATGTTAACTTCTTCTTTTCTCTCCAAACCAGAGTGAATAAAGTTATCTCAATAATAAATAAATAGTTCTCAACTAAAAAAGTACCTACTAAGTAAATGAAATATGTAAGGACGATCAAATAAAGATACTACAACAACAACAACAACAATATAGGCGGCAAATTGCATAGCCTAATCAGCCTATAATGTGGCCACTGCTGGGACACCGGCCTCCTCTCTTTGAGAGGGAGTGGGCCATAATCCATCACGTGGGCCCAGTGCGGGTTGGCAGGGCTGTCTTTTACCTATTGGAGCCCTGGGCACATAAGGATCACGGGGCCCCTGTGTAGATAAGAGACAGTAAGAGAAACAAACATACATACACACACACACATACACACACACATACATATATGTTTTATTGCCTGTATTGTGTCATTTGTTGCACTGAATAAACGTTTTATCTATATAACTATACCAATATGGAGTGGAACTCTTTACCTGCGTCTGTGTTTCCGAGCTCATACAACCCGAATCTCTTCAAAGTAAGAGTGAACAGGCTTCTTCTGGGTGAGCTCACTCCATCGTCGACTTTGTCTCTGTCAACTCTGACCTAGACTAGAGTCAAGAGCAAACCCATTTCAAAAAAAAAAAATATATTTCATAACTGAAAAGCTAGAAACTTATTGTAAATTGCACTGCAAATAACTTATTTTGTCATTGAATCGGGTACTAATAATGCGTAGAATGGAACGGTGGCTGCAAAGTATGTTTTTTATGAGAGCAGGCCGGGGCCCCCGAATATCGTGGGGCCTTGGGCACTTGCCCAGAGTGCCCAATGGAAAAGAGGGGCCTGCGGGTTGGTGGATGTCACATGTCTTTTAATTTCTAAGTTTTTGACATGCTGGTTTCCTCACGATGTTTTCCTTCACCGTTTTGAGAGCAGTGGTGAAGAGTTAATTTACACAAAGTAAATTGCCTCCTTGGGATCGAACCCACAACCTTCAACACGTAGGTAAGTCTCGGCCAATACCACTCAACTGCTCGTCATACATAAATACAAGTATCAATCTTCATACTCTCAACTAATGTTACTGTATTGTCAAGCGCAAGATGTTTTGGGTTGAAGTCACCTTGTCTAATGGATTAGTATTTTGTTAAATTTTTAAATGACCCATTTTCAGGTTTTCAGTTATTTCAATTACAACTTGTGTGCACAGCGTACTTTATGACTTAAACAACAATTTATTGAAAACAAACAATAATATGAAATAGACTAAGCATCTAATTTTCTAATCCAATATGTGATTGCAATATCCGAAGTGCTTTTTTGCCGACTTGTTAAATAAAGAGGAGGTTCCTAATTCGTCTGTACATTTTTTTAAATGTATCTATTCATCGATATTTTCGTCAATTATTGTAGACCTCCCCTCTCACAGAGAGGAGGCCCGTGTCCCAGCAGTACATTAAAGGCTGATAAAAAAAAATTGTAAACCGATTTTGAAAGTTTTTAATTTGGTAGGTACAGGAAGCGTGCACAGCAGTCTTATACATTATTTTGTTAGGTAGTTTGTGAGTTACCTTCAATAATAGGTACGTCTATTTTTAGTGTATTTTGATAATGTTAACTTCCTGTCACTGTTATTTATATAGCAAGTAGTGATATAAATAACAGTGACCGGAAGTTAACATTATCAAAATACACTAAAAATAGACCTTTTCCCAACTATGTTGGGGTCGGCGGGATGCAGCTGAATACCAGTATTTTACATGGAGCGCTGCCTATCTGACCTCCACAACCCAGATACTGGGTAATACGATACCCCTTGGTAAGACTGGTTGTCAGACTTTCGGGCTTCTGACTACCCGTAACGACTGTCTAAGATCCACGAATGACAGCTAGGACCAACGGCTTAATGTGCTTTCCGAGGCACGGAGGGGTCTCGGTATGTAAAGATGGTCACTCATCCGCAGACCAACCGCGGCAAGCATAGCTTTTAACCTGATCCATCGACCTGTGCGGCTGATATTATTTAGCCACGTGCGCCTCATAATTAAAGTAATTTTTTTGAAGTCGGTTGTTTTGTTTTTGTGAAATGTTTTTCCTATGTGAATTTACAGCACTGAAACAAGTTGATCTCTAGACAAAAACTAGCATAAAACGACATGTAAGCTTATACATAGACAGTTAATTTCATCAATAATAAAATTAATCTTTTCTTTTAAACCTCTCCGTAGCCCGTTAATAAAAAAGAAAGTTATTACCTCTGAGCCAACAAAAACGGTATTGACTTTTCATAATTGCAACTTATTCTAAAGCTCTTTTAAACTAGAAGAATGTTTATAAATTATTTTCTAATTTTAATTTCAAGTAATCGAACCAACTGTAATGAGATCAATTTATTCTTCAAAAACTTTTCTTTTTTTGCTCTTCATTGGCGTTCTTTAGACATATTTGCATACCAGTTTTTAAATTAGAATTCTGTATTTCGTTAATTTTATAGGATAAAGTTTTAATAATCTTGGTATTTTGGTCCGCGACGTATTATCTTCGAGAGAAAATAATTGGATCTTTGGTGGTGATCGACAAATCATATAAAAGGTAAATGAAAGCGTTTTGTATTTTTGTCCTCCGATGCCGATATTTCCTGAAACTCAATTAATAAAAGTGCAGCATATGTTATGTTTATTATATTCGTGATATTGACGGTGATCAATAGCATCGCTGTCGAGGGGTTGGTAATGAGATCGGGTGGGAGGCGTTCGCGCGTGGCAACAAGCCATCCGTGTGAATTTCGCGGGCTTAAACGTGCGCACCGACACATATTCTCCTATATATACGGTATAGTAGTGGAACCTGAACATAATGATATCGGAAAGCGCCTGCGGCTCTGACCGAACTCGGCTCGAATATGAAGCCGGCGAAATAGATTTTGGTTTGGCTTTATTTTGAGACGTATTTAGTCAAATATTTAGGGTAGTTGCTCCTTAATTGGATGTCAATCATACATTACAGCGAGTGGTCTACTTTAATGTTCCTTGTTCGTTTTTGCTTAATTGATTAATTTATAATGCAACTAATAAGACTCCAACGTATAAAATTAGATGTAGACCATGCTAGTTCTACTCCTTTTAATAAACAATAACATTACTTACTGCTAAAAACATACCTACTTATTTTGAAAAGGACGGGAAGTTGGTAAGGTGACTACTTAATCACAATAATTATTAACTTCAGAATTATCATTAAATTAACTAACAAAACAATCTTAATTAAGTTTTATGACGTTACGTTTAATCTTAATTGACATAACAAGACCACTGCAGTGAAAGTGTAAAGAAAGAAAAATGTGATGAATGTCATAACGAGAGCTCCCGGTTCTACGAGTATGTTCAGTATTCTTAATGCTCGATTTAATTTAGTTGAACAAGAGTGCGCATGCACCCACTACGTCCACCTATTTAAATTTAGTTTAGGAGATTAATTAAACCGGGAGCCGGTGATGGGCGTGCGCGTTCTGTCACAACCGTCAATGGCACCCGTCGCACTGTTTTATTCTCTCACTAGCGCCATCAATGAGAGACGCAATCGAATTTGCCAAATGACGCTCACACTAAATTGGTGAAGAGTGATTGATTGCAACGCGCCGCAGTTAAAGTATTTTACACGGGAAATAATTGAATCTGAATAATTTAGAGCGACGGATGAGTGGTCGGATTTCAGAGTTCAATATTCCCCTAAGACATAAATAGGACGATATTAATAAACGCCTATTGGTCGTCAGTAATTCATGAGCATACCAGCTGACATAGACATCTCGTGGTGAGACAGACGGTCGCCACTCATTGACTAGACTTGTTCATACGTCAATTTCTATCACTTCCGCTGGGTTTTTCTAATCATATTTTGAATACGTAATGACTATGTTTATTATAAGCTATAGACTTATCCATACTAATATTATAAATGCGAAAGTGTGTATGTCTGTTACCTCTTCACGCATAAACCGCTGAACCGATTTAGATGAAATTTGGTGTGGAGATAATTTGAGTCCCGAGAAAGGACATAGGATAGTTTTTATCCCGATATTCCCACGGGATCGACACTTATGCGGGTGAAACCGCGGGGCGCTGGTAGTACATAATATATGTATACTGCTTCAAACGAAGTTTTCTTAAAAACAGATTTTCGTTGGCTTGGTGGTCGCAAGCGCTACTACTGAGCATAAGATCCTGGATTCGATTCCCAAGTCGGGTCGGGCAAAGTATTATTGGGTTTTTCAATCTGGAATTTCTCAGTATTATCCCGGAGTCTGAATTAGTGCCCAGTTGATGGCTATAGGGCTCGGTACAATGTGGGAGTACTTCTGCACCTGCTTCTGTACTAGATGTATATCTGCCTAATCGTTCGGAGAACATAAACGTTATGTTATCTAGTTCCCGTAATTTTTTTTTTTACAAAAATTATAACATTCTTTGTGCGGATCATCGGACGTCACGTGTAAACTTCCATTTTTATGCATCAGAGAATAAAACGAATACCCTTTTCAAACCTGTTGATTAACAAAATCGATCCTGTGAGTGCCATCCCTTTATTCGAAATCACGTTTTATCGTAAATTATACTTTTGCGGCAAAATACTATATCCCTGACACCCATCAATAACTCTCATTAAACAGCAATAAACTCAAAATAGCAATGGATTTAAATATGCCGTCATTCTGTGAAATGGTAATGAATTGAGCCACATTTTCATTTTGATCGAAAGTGCAAGAGATGTGTACCTATGTATATATAGCTAGGTATTTGATGACGCTTCTTGAAACACCCCTGCAGGACAGCACTCTCTTTTTAATCCAATTACGAGGTTTTCCGAACCCCCGTTGAGCAGTGGTGCAAGGCTGCAAGGCTTGACACCCAATATTAGCCTGATTAACTATGAAACGGGCGCACGCTCTGTAAAAAGCTTTAAAAACGTCGCCATTAACTCACTTACTACACCACTGGTACCCAACTATGATTCACTGATGGCACGACTCGAACTTAAACCAGTTATTTTTGGGAGCTAGAATAGCAAAACTTGAAAGTCTGGTAGTAATGAAGCTACCGAATTAAGTTCATTTGGTGATGAGTTGCATTTCCGGGATTGCAAGATATCACGATGCGGGAGGTCTTAAAATTTAGTTGGTAATTGAAAAGCTTTTTGGCATTTGGGCCAAAGGTATATTTAGTAAAGAGCTAGTAAATGTGATGCTGAGAGTTGCACAAAGAGCCATGGGGCGTCCCATGCCCCATCGCTGTTCCATCAGGTTAATAAATCGAGTTCCAAACGTCGAAATACGAAGACGTACAAAGGTCTTCGATATCAGAACACGTATTACGGAATTCAAATAGAATTGGTCAGGACACCTGGCAAGGCACAGTGATGACAGGTGGAGTAAGGCTATGACAGAGCGGCGTCCAAGGACTGGAAGACGAGATATCGATCATCCGGCAGCAGACGACATTGTGGCCATCGCGGCCAAAACCTGTATGAGACTGGCACAGGAGCGTGGTGATTGGCACAAGATATGAGAGGCTTCGATGAAGTCAGGCTGTAGATGATGATGAAGTAAATGTGATGGTATAGGAAAGATTTGTTGTTCTTTTGAAATATCTTAAAGAGCGTTTACGCCGTACGGCATTTCATACAAACTTTCAAGCTTATGCGTATGAAGTTTTATTAAAATCGGTTCATTCGTTTCGAAAAACAAGGGCTTGACAGTTTGTATGAAATGCCGTACGGCGTAAACGCTCTTAAGTACCTTTTTACAGTTGATATTTGTAAGAGTTTTCCGATTATTAATAAGGAAAATATCGCAAGCCGTCGTTACGGGCTAAGTCGAGCACGAAATACTTCTTATCCAAAGTAACGCGTCAGGGTACAAAATACGGGAAATATAAATATTAAATAACACTTCCTTCACTTTCACAACCCTTATGGTGTAATCCCACGTTCATGCATGGGTTAAAATATATAATAATCTTGTCCCATTTTCGCCTAATAAAGGTTGGGGTAATTAAAATCACCTAAAGGGTCCCCTTTTTACATGAAAACAAAAAAAGATTCTAACTAACAAAGCCGTGTGCATAAGTTAGTAGAATAAACCAAATTTTATGCTGTACCTATATTCGAAGCCTTATAAATATATTTGGATCTTTGAATACCAGGCGGGATATTAGAATGAGAATCGAAATGTAGACTTGTAAATCGTCTCTTCTACGTTGTCAATTACTTTTAAAAAAGGATTTCTTTTTACTATCAATGTCAGACGTGAATAGAAATTTTGAGTCAGGTTGTAGATTTACTTTAAAAAGTGCCCTTGTTAAATGTAAATTCATACCCAGCCAGGGTGAAAGCCCGTTATCATTTTACAGACGGCACATCAAGTTACTACAATCTGTCAAATTTCTTTAAAAGATTTTCAACTTTATTGCTAAAGCATAAGGTTCAAAGTTGATTGAGAAAATTTGTCAGTTTCGGGTAGCTTGATGTGCTGGCGTCTGTACATAATTTTAATTGCCACTAAAATGTTTAATTTAAAAAATAGGAATATCCAGTACTTAGTGTTCATTTTTTTAATCAAGATAACTTATTCTTATTTAATTAAATAATTTACACGAAAATGAAAAGGATACAGGTATAGCCAACAATTCAACGCTCTCAGCGTGATAAGTGAAAGTAAAAAGGTTTTTAATTTATAGATTTACGCAATTAAAACAAAAATTAAGAAATGATAAGGATGATTATTCAAAATTAAATATTTGCATAGCTCTTCTTTATACATAGGCTAATAAACGGGATTTGTTTCTCGAGTGGAAATATTTGCGAACTCATGGTAGCTCTGCTGTAACCCGACGATAATTAGATATGGCGCGCTTTTACAGCGCCGCGATTCTGAATACCGACCAAATTGCGCCCTTCCAATCCTGTTTATGCTACGATGGAACTCCGACGGTTCATTTGGTCACCATTTTTCATTTTCATACTGTGAAGTTTTTTGTACAAAGCTTCTAAAAAATTTACGCTCGTGTTTCAGAACTGTGGAAATGTGTATTCGGTCCGAAAATTGCAAGAATGTAGAATGCATTTGTCGACAAAATTGTCTGTTTTAGTATATCAGCTGTATTCGCAGAAATCGTACGAAAATGCTTACAAGCTAAACTTTTACAAACTTTTCAAAATGCACGACGACAAAAGAATACTAAAACGCTACTGAATTTTATTTAATTACATGTATAAATATTTAGACTAAATGAAAAGCCTAGTTTTCAATATCCAATACGCATCAAAACCCGCATTCCAACACATGAAAAATCATTTTTAAACTGTACGCCACTAATTACTCGTTCGCAACAAGTTTAATACTTCTCTGTGTAATGGGTTTATGGTATCAGTGCGCTACCCGACGAGAGCCCTCGTCCTCCACATTCCGACTGGTTGATTAGCTGGTAGCGCCCCTCACTCACCACCCCTAGTAATGCACACCTGCAGTTTTTGGCACTGCAGTTCCGAATGATCGAACGGATATGAAACGACCAAAAATGTATATGTAGAACATGTGTGCAGAGAGAATCAGACGATTGAATATTGAATGCCGAGGTGTAAAAAATAGCAGAGATACGTAGTGAACTATTACAGTTCCTAACGCCAGAGCTTCAAGTAAAAAGATGAATGATGATGATAAATCGTTTTCTTACGTCTTTTGAAACTGGTGATTTTAGGTGCCCCTTCGATAAAACTCTAAGTTTCTCGATTTACTCAAATCAACCACCACATTTACTTTTATAAAAAGATTATGATATTATTTAGGTATCTATTTACCTACAGTCTTCTAGATGTTATGATCTTATAGTCACACCTTACGATACCTACTTAAAGACATGGGGTAACCTATTATGGCAAAGTAAAATCAATATAATTTCAGAATAGCTCTTTAAATTGCGAAAGGTTGATAGCCCAATAAAATATCGATAATAATCTATATAGATCCAATAGTGGATAATATTATTAACGCAATAAATGGAGTCATAATAATAAAACTGTTTGCCTAAGGGAACCAACGAGTGTGACAAGTAGGGAATAAGTATATTTTACTACTCTCTATATATTTAATGCTCCATTAAGAATTTTACGATTTTATTCGTAAGGACTTAATCAGACTACAATTGTTTTAACGGATATACTAAAGACATAAATGGGATATAATAAAATTGTTGATGACATTTTAGCCTCGAAAAGCATTGGATCGTAGGCTCTCAATGACATGGTGCCCCTGGTCTATTTACTTCGAAAATGAACTCAAACTCAAAGTATTTATTTCAATTAAACGATTTACAGGCACTTTTGATGTCAAGGAGTCAGTCAGTCTGAAATATGCAGCTAGTTACCCATTCCAAAGCGTAGTAGGTAGCTATGTAGAAGAACGGGTAAGACACACCCATGCACGCTCTTTTAAATTTTATTGTTACAAAAATATCAGTTACCTCATTAATGTTGAATTTATAATTTTGTAAGAACGATGTAAAATAGACATCCACGTTAAAAGCGTCCAGAGTACAGCAAATATAAACAAAAACAAAACAATCCCAAAATAAAATAAGTGATAATGATGTCAAACACAATTCAAGTAAATATTTTAGCGTTTCCGAAGACCTCAATTATCATCCCATGGTTGTTGTTAGATGTTACTGACAGAATGAGTAGAGGATTGGCTGCTGCATTCTCTCGTATCCTATTAACATACATTGGCACTGCGACTGCACTTTTTGGCCACGTAAGTACCTAATTATGGATCCATTGCATGTGCAAAAATCGACACCTATTGCCCAATCAAAAATGAGAAACGCATTTGATTCTTCAAAAATCTTTTCACATTTACACAAGGATCAATACTAGGCCCAAAAGTACGTGTTACCCAAAACTTCAAAAAGGGTCAACTCGACAAACATTGACTCATTTTAGTATAAATTTTGTTTAGATAGGTTTTGGCGTGAAACATTGAGATCCCAAATTGGAATTTTGTCACGTATTCAGTTTCTAACTGATACAGACTTGTTGCCTTTTTAGGCAAAATTTGAAATATTTATTCCTTATTTTGTAAATAAGTCAGTTTTATTTCTTAGCCTATTTGTCGCCCAAATGTTGAACTTTTTTGTACATAATAACTTCTTTACATAATGATTATTCACCACTTAAAAGAAGATGATATACACTATACCTAAGTATAGGTCCATCCACATTCTTAAACATATCAGTCACGTTTATTTTCGGGCTTAAGGCAGTTTGATATAATCCTTTGCGACATACCTACATAAGGTTAACTAATGTCACTACATAGAGGAATTTTATCATAGTTGGACGTGTTACATCTTTTGTACGTATCTACGCTAAAATGGTAGGTACGTTAGCTATACTTATTTACTTGCATGTTTTTCTAAACTAAGTCACTTCCATAAGTTTATATCATATTATTCATAAGTTTGTATCATATATCAATTACTAGTGTAAAAAAGTTCAAGAGAAGCTCCGATTCGTCGATGAATAGTGTTCGTTCAAGTTTAGCCTTTTTCTCTTCAAATATACAGGTAATGGATTTACAACTTCAGATGTCTTACTTATGGAGTTTTAAAAGTTGGAAAGAGAACCTATCAGTGTCAGCTTCAACAATAAACTATACGCGCTTGATAAATAACCTCATTGGATACAATTCGCATACTAGTACTAGCCTTACCAAAGCATTACTGAGTTCAAGTGAATTGCCGGAGGAGGCTGTCACGAAGTGGCTGTATCAGATAACTCCGGTAGTTTGTTCTTGGAACGTCCGTGTCATTTGTCGTTTGCGTACAGCGTGCGACTGAGACTGTGTCGCTTCGTGACTGCGTAGGAGTGCGACGTTCAAGCGCGAAATCAACTGTTTTGAAGGAGGCATTGGCGTTATTTGACATAGTAATAATATTCTGACTTATCTTTGGGTGGATTATAACAGCCTCCCTGAATTATTATGAAAATCGGAAGGCCTATTCCCGTTAAAAAATTTGTCGCAATCGCATCTTTGCGATAATTAATTTCAAAAACTGGGCAAAAATGTAGGTAAATCAGTGGAATTTTTGACAGTTTGTGACTGAGATTAGAATGCGAAAGTCCCTAAAAATACGGGAATTTATCAATAAAAAATTTGCCGACTCTTTCTACCGCTGACTTATGCTATACGCACCGTATAGCACATGCCGAGTTCGAATTTTATCGTATACTTAGACCTTAATACTTAGATGTTTCTGCATAATGCCCCCTATCTCAATAAATGTGTTTCGTATCTAAGGGACTTTTATAGTTCTTTAGTTGTTTCCCAACAGAAGGAAATAGCACTTATAGTGCAATGAAAGCCCGAGCGCTCCCGGCGAGTTCCGTTTCGTTATAGGTTTTCTTATCACAATAGTTGATCTTTTCTAAAATCTATGGGAAACTATTTGCTTTTGATTGGAAATCTGCGACTACGGTTTTTTTATTTGTGACCTTTCTTCGTGAATTTGTTTTTTGATTTTCTTACGCATGTCTTCGAACTGATTTCATTGAAAATAAATTAAAAAATTATCAAAAATGATCTCGTAATAAAATTTCAGAGTGGGGTTTCTCACACACACTACATAAATACAAATTCATCTTGTCTGGCAACAATATTCGTAATTTAATTATCTTTCAGAATTCATCGCTAAATATGTACTAAAATCAACCAGATTTAAATAATTTCTCGATAAGTTTCTGAGAAAAGAACATTCAAGGAAGTCGAGCTCATACGATCAAACATGAACGAACATACAGGTAGAACTCCACTTTTCAAACTCCAAATCTCAAAGCCACAGAAACAGATGGTTAAAATATCTTATCCAAGTGTGACGTAGACCTCGATCCTTGTGAGGCTTCCCTGCCCACGCACCTTCACCGGGAAAGGAATAAACTTTGCGTCGGCGCATACATTTCGTGCATTATGCACTCACTAATATATTACTTAGGTATGCCACAGGCATTTTTCCTTAAATTATGTTGCTTTTAACATTTGCATTTGAATATAATCTTGAAGTGCAACGCAGAATTATGGGGCCTAGATTATTAGGTTTCATATCTATAAATATTACATTACAAGAGAAACCTGGCTCTATTCGATCCGGTAATAAGCTGTCATCATTTTATGCGAATTATCGAGGTATGTAACTGGAAAATGTTGCGAGAGTTTTGAACAGAATGGCTAAGGATTAGATAACAATAAGTAACAAAAGATTCTTGCTGTCATCACAAAACCTGGCTCAAAGTAACAAGACAGTTATCTCTCATTGCTTTTTGAAGTAATTTGAAAATAATATTCACGTGTCGAACAATACGGCGAAATTACCATGTACTGTAAACACTGTCAGCAACGTTTAAGTTTCTATGGACATACAACGCTGCAATGGCTGTGGAAACTATTCACGACGCTCTCCACATTGCATTCAAATGCCGGTAAATATTTGTGCTCCACGCTCCAGTTAATCGGCACAACCAATAATTAGGCATCCGAAAATACACCGATAGCCAGCGCCACTGCACGTCTATGTCAGAGCTTCTATCCGCTGAATAAAAGTACATTCCGACATTACGTAGAATAATTAAAATGTCCCTTGAAATATTCAAGAATTAGCACCTAAGAGACTTCCGTATCCGTTTGAAAATCAACCTTATACGGGCATTCGAATGAATAAAGAGAATTCTAATCAACGCTCGCGTAACTTTAAATGAAGGTGAACATTTTTGAAACCTTTATCCGTAGCTTGAAAATTCACCTTTATTTGGGACCGGAGGGGACTTATCAGGGTGTTTTTCAAATAACGGCATCAATTCCGCGCCGGCATCCTCACCTGTTATCTGTTTCTCTTCCTGCAGCACACAAAGCGCCCTCGTGGGCGGCACTTTAGCGTTACGCGCTCATTTTGTTACACTCGAAACACCATTACCTTCTGCGTATGTCGAGGCTCGGGTCACAAGCCACATCTACGCCGCTCAAATTATGTTAATGATCGCCTTAAAAAACCGTAAGCACCTACGTCGTTAAATTTTAAACACTTTTGTCATTTTAAAATTCTGTTTTTGTTACAGGTACTCAGTTCCAGACGGCATGTTTTATTTTTACGCAGAGTAAGTATATAAATGATATCATCGTGCTCGGAACTCCGCAACTATGAACTTTATCTAAATAATTTAAGCCGATATATCACTGCGAGTCATCTCTTTGATGTTGGATTTCAACGAGCTTTGGTTGGCAATTCGCAAAAAGTTAACTAACAAGCCTACAAAATACTGGTATGATTTTAACGAAGCTGAGTTTGAATGAAAAAATATCACACATCGGCACCATACCTGCACACTTTTGTATTCAGCTGGCTTACTGAAAGAATGCAAAAAATTTCATAGAATGCCCTATTTCGAATGTCATAGCACATGGTCATAGTAAGCTACGTATCCAATGCAAAACAAATGCTGTAAAAAGTTTTATTAAAAATGTAGCACGGGTACTGCAGCTAGTAGAAATAAAAAAAAAAACAAACAATTCATTTATCCGAGTAGGGCTATCTGAACAGTTTTCCTCTTTATATGTCAGAACAGAGTTAATCAGAGAATAGCGTCGGTAACTTTGTGACAGGCGGAGAGAAGCCACCGCGGGAAGTTCAGCTCTTCTCGTAATAGCTAGTTAAGCCGGCATTCTATGGTATGCGTCGAATTATTTACCTTTTCGCTCGCGACGCCCGAAGTGCGCCTCTATTGTGCTCTACCTACGGTTGTCAAAATGTCCTGAACTGCCTTTACCGTGCATTATACGACCGGCACTTTGCTGAATCATGTTGCTCACCGTATGCTCGAGATACACACACTGCGAAGAGCTGTTATTTAAAGATTATGTACGTTCAGCTTTAATTATTACCTGCCGATAGTAAGTACATAAGTGTAGTGAATACCTACATGAAAACGCGAATATTTTCAGTGGAGTCTCACCCCTTTGCTTTGGGCGGAGGACTTTCATTACGAACTTTTTTAATCGTCCTTTGTCCCGCAGAAAAAAATCCGTTGTGATGCCGGCAGAGACGGCGTGTCCCGCCGCGGTGCCTGTAATTAAACTGACACCGACTCCCGCGGGACGAGTTTTGAATGTTATTAGAATCTCTTTCGCGCCGTCGACTCTGATTGGAAATCTGTTATGTTGTCACGCAAACACAGACAACTGTCACGGACAACGACATTTTCTACTCCTGCCTTTAATTATGAAACTATAAATTGAGAATGTTTCAACTTTAAATTAAATAGGCAGACCTACCTTTGCCTTTCAAATATTGGAGCATTCAACCAAAAACCTAATTTACCTATTCAAATTGTTTGAAATGTAAAGTTTCTATACTTATTTCATTTGGTAAATTTTATTATCAATTTGTTTCTAAATACCAAATAAATGAGAAACGATAGGTATTGTTTTTGAGGTGAACACTGAAGTGACATGTCAAGACTCAAGATTAATGAACTTGACTGTTGAGCGAGCAACGAGTATGCTTTTAATGTTTTGTTTAGTGGTGTTGCGCTGTGAGTGTTGATATGATTCGCGCAAAGCAAGTGGGTAGCCACCTCGTGGACAAGTGAGCACGGCACATTGGACGGCGCGTGTTGACAGTCCTCGGCGCGGCCTCAACAAACAAACATATTCAGTTTACTCAGCGACACATCGCTGTATGCTTTGAATTTAAATTAAAGCACCAATGGAAATCGAAATTCAGGAACGTGTCTACCAATTTTTGAGCGTAATTAAGAATTTTACCATCAAAAGTTTTCGTCGATGTTGCTGATCGTACTCAAACTTGTGCACAAATATGTTTGTGTTAAATATGCTCTATTATAAAATTAGATATTTTTTATGAAACAACCAATTATTAAACTTTCAACCCTGATAATAATTTGTCGAGTCATAAACAACAGCGTTTCGTAGAATCGAACATACGTTATAAAACGTTTACATGTTTATTGCCTGTCAAATAAATATGTCGGTCTATTTCACGATTTAATTGGTTATCCTTAATCCTTCTGATGACAAAAATGTTAATAATCGTCTCGTGCTATATATATTTCACAAATTAGGTGGAATTAATAAATTGGTGAGCGTTTTGACGGACTGACGGTGCGGTTCTGGCGCAGCGCCAACATCGCCACTTTCCCTCGCACTCGGAAGCTTCACTCCCAAACAGTATAGTGGCCGGACAGAGCACATTGCCTCGATTTCCGAGAAATTGACGATTTCCAGCAACGTTCAGTAACCGGCATCGGAAATATTTTATTAGTGATAAATTGCTGTCTATATAGGTAGAATTGATGGTTAAATAAGGAATGCTGATAGTCACAACATGTTGAATGACGTCACTAAACCACCGGATATCGCTGAAATCTCAAGTCAGCAATGTTTACATTCTATTTCCATAACATCTGAAATACTTTTCGATTCAATAAGTCGTATGTACAGTAGTTACTTTCTAACACGTCATAAAATACACATAGGTACTATGTTACTGCACAAAGTAGAAGATAATTAAGTAGGTAAACAAGTTTCGCTTGAAATGTGATTCTAGAAATAGGTCCATGATAACGTACCTACCTACATCAAAGCGAAAGCAATTTCTAGTGGGCATGTGACAGTCATAATCCTCATCTAATATTCAAATATCAGGCATTAGCTCCGTGCATAATGCATTTAATATGACATGACTACTAAACTTGGCGTGTAAGTATGTGGTAGGTAAAGACGTAAATGGTAAATTTTCTCCTAGAATTAAATAGAAAGGAATATTAATTTACATAATCTTGCTTGTATCTTATTTTATTTATTTTATTTTATTTTTGAATTGTTGTTTTCTTACTATTTGTTGTACTCTGGACGCTTTTAACGCGTACGTCTTTTTTACATCGTACTCACATAATTGTAAATTCAACATTAACGATGTAACTAATATTTTTGTAAAAATACAATTTAAAAGAGTGTCCATGGAGTTTCTTGCCCGTTCTTCTCCATAGGTACCTACGCTTTGGAATGGGCAACTAGCTTCATATTTTCTGACTGACCGACTTCTTGACAATTCAAAAGTGCCTGTAAATGGTTTAATTGAAATAAATGGTTTGAGTTTGAGTAATATTAGGTTTTCACATATGAAATTAGCGTTTTATATGGAAAAAGCAAAACGAAAAAAAAAAGAAAAAAAGAAAGTATGTAGGTAGGTACTATTGTTACCTATGCACTTTCGCCATTTTGTAAGTAGTTCATTGATTCCTGTGCTGAAAAAATTGTGGAAGCGAGAGTACCTAATTGAAATCTTTGAAGGCGGTATCGACTGCCTAGGAATTGATTTTTTATCTTTGCCACAAATTGCCCAAATTCCGGAAAAAGTGGTAATATGTTTGAGGAAGGTCCGGGGAGTATGGTGGATGTCAGAGACATTCCAATCGCAGCTCCTCTAATTTAGCGACCGTCTGTTGTGCAGTGTGTGGTCTAACGTAGTCCTGAAGCAGCTGTGGACTAGAGCAATTGACCAGTCTCGGTTTTCCATCATGGTTTGCAATTGTTGACAATACAGATTTGCCGTAACCGTCTGGCCACTTATCTTAGGAAGCTGTAATGGATGACACCGGCACTGGTCCACCAGGCATCAGTAACTTTTTCTGAGTCAACTTTCACTTGGGGCAGGATTTGGCCGCATCTCCTGGGTTCAATTATTGTAATGAACTTTGCCGATTATGGTACAGGATTTTTCATCACAAGTAACGATACGATTCAAAATTCCCTCGTTATTGTGACGGTTGAGTAATGTAACCCAACACTGACACGTGTTTATTGGTGTGTTTCACTCAGTTCATGCGGTACCCATTTTTCGAGCATTTTGACTTTTCCAATTTGTTTACAGTTAAGTAATTAAAATTGTTGATCACTCACACCGAAGCCCGCCGCTAACTCTGAAGTTTGCGATGGATCCGCTTCCACGATCACTTTCAATTTTTCATTGTCAACTGGGCTCTCCGGCCGTCCACGGGGTTTGTTCTGTAGGTCAAAATTTCCAGAAACGTACCGTGTTTCCTTTTACATTAGCTTCCCCATAGTGCTGCAGCGCTGGTGCCACGGTGGAAC
The DNA here is from genome assembly GCA_948474745.1 of Oligia latruncula. Lineage (NCBI taxonomy): Eukaryota > Metazoa > Arthropoda > Insecta > Lepidoptera > Noctuidae > Oligia > Oligia latruncula. Next base: position 11,540,682 of record OX419688.1, read on the forward strand.
TCGTATTCGTAAACAACTCGATATTGTAAGTCAGATAGGCCCGGTTAGACTGAAGGCCGATCTTAACGTTGGAAAAAGGCTAGGCAGATGATCTAATGTAAGGTTTGTAAATGTTTGATCATGTAAATCACTGTCCATTCCAAGGTTGCCTGAAAGAGATCGCAGAAAACGATAAGGCCGCCCAATGCATATTTTGTAGTATTTGACGTATTTCATATTGTGAACAGAACGATGTCAAAGAAAAATTAAATGGCGCGAAAACAAATGAATCACTAATTTCGAAACAAATACACAAGCCTAATTTGAAATAAATTTGAATTCGGAATTCCTTACCAAACGCCAGATATTTGAGATCAATTCATGTAAGGACCAAATATTACAAAGATAAAAGTCGAAATGTTATTTTAAAAAACGCAACCCTTTCTTTTGGCTTTGCCGTACTCGGGTAAAAATATATAACGCCATATTGTGCAGTTTCAGTTTGTTTCAGCTGCACTTATCAGCTAGTTGAGATGTTGTTTGATTGATAATTTATTTTCTCTTTAGATTTGTAATGTAATGTATGCCCTCCGGTAAAGTTGAACACTTTAATTTTTAATAAATACAGGCTGGCAGGGACTTCGACGCGCAAACTGTAACCATGAATGATTACAGGATTCCCGATTCTAGCGTCGAAATTATTAGACGGTTTTGAAAAAAAAAAACTGCTGTTTCATAGAAAAGTGCAATATCTACGAGGTCAAAATGTATGGACACAGCAATTTTTTTTTTTTTAATAACTTTCGAAGGATTTCAAGGCAGCGGGGCTTAGAATCGTGTACTGAATCCATGGTAACAAGTTGCGCGTCGATGTTACCTTTTTTTCCGTGGGGAAATCCTCATGGATACCCCTCCGTCTAGGAAGAATGGAGGGTTATGTCGGACTCCTACCGACTAAAACCCCACTGTTCCTTCTAGTACCATGACCATGAGTTGGGGGCCCGGGAGATACTTGTACATTCGCCGCACCCCCGTCTGGTATCAGCCCGCCATGGCCAGACAGGCCCCATCACCAACAGCGGCCGATCCAATCCCACGACCGCACATGACGCCCATACTGCGTACCACCACTTTGAGCCTGACTGCTTGAGCGATGACACGGCCCCAATTCCCCTCCCAGGCCACCTTCAGGCAGGCCCCTTCTTATGTTGGCCGGAGATCGTAAGCGCCCTTCGACGACCGGCTGCTCTTGGTGGCGTCGATGTTATCATAGTTAATATTGTACACGGTGTTAGGCTACCGTGTACAATATTAACTATGATGGATAACAAATAGGTAGATAAGTACATTAAAATATCGGTATGCGGTCTAATGGATATCGGAAACAGTCTAACATTATGCAAAGCCACTAAATAATTAATCGTTCAGCGCTGCTCAACGCCACAACAGTGCATAGCCAATCACTTAATTATTAAGATGTTGTGACATCTGTGAGCCGCTATCGTTGATTATGGTAACCTCAAAGCATTGTAGCTTAGCAATAGAACTTTTGATTACTCTCGAGGTTCTGATTTAACTAATACATTACCTGCATAATATTCAACACTTATGAGAAGAATAAAACATCTGTTCTTATGAACAGATGGCCGATGTACTGGAGTGGCGACCGCGTACCGGAAGACGTAGCGTTGGAAGGCCTCCCACAAGGTGGTTCGACGACCTTGTGAAGGCCGTAGGAACCCGTTGGATGCGAGAAGAGGCCTATGTCCAGCAGTGGACGTCTTTCGGCGGAAATGATGATGAGATACTAGCTGCGCCTCGCGGTTTCACCCGCAGAAGTCTCGATTCCGTGGGGATATCGGGATAAAAAGTTTCCTATTTCGTAATCCAGGTGTATCCATATAACAAATTTCATCCGTTTAAACGTTTTCGCGTGAAAGCCTGCCCTTTGTTCACGGCACGGTTTCTTTACGGTACGGCGTATAAACCGCGCCGTAAAAAGCGTGTCTGTCAACAAGCTTCCATAGTGACCCATACAACACTGACGACCGTGCCTACACACGGCGTATAAACCAGTTTCTCACGGCAAGCTAAACGTGTGTATACAAGGGACCTATCAAACAAACAAACACAAAATCAAATATTTTTATCTTCATAATATTAGTTTAGAAATTACAATTTTAAACGTGACTAAGAACTTGTAAAAACTGGGTACCTACTGAAATATAATATTAAGTATAGACGACGCAATACCTATATACCTACATAGTATTATTATCATACACAATGTAGAGCATAACATCATACCTACGTACTTACATGAATGCATGAATAAGCTTTAATTTGCCGCTGAGATAAATATGCTCCTGAAAACATTGTTCGTGTCAAATTGAATATGTATTGAATGATGTATGATCTCAATTTGTGAAATGGCGTGCATTTACGCGATCGTTTTGGCTCGCCAGATGCCAAACAATAACCGACGCTCCACACGTTTATTTATTATAAATGACAAATTAAAAATTAATATCAATTAATATAATTGCGTTCTTGAAATACAAATTTTTGTATTACGATTGCTGTTTTGGTGACTCATAAATAGGTAAGCACAAACAACTGTCAGCGTAATTTTGTATTCATGACAAAATTATGCTAAGTTCGGACGTAAGAACTTTGACTGGAGTTTGTATAGTTAATATATGCAAGCAGAAACATAAAGGTTCATACTTATGTCTAACGGAATACTTGGGTCAGAAAGATCAAGCGCTAACGACCATGGCTCTAGGAGCCATCTAATAAGTGAACGGTATGCAGTGCGTCTATTTTATGTTATAACTTGTGACCCTGAGTCACTTCGTTCGCAGCTAGTATAACCTGTTAGTCATAATAATTATGAATTGTTAGAAATCGCTTAAGCTTTCAGAGATATTTTCATTGTCATCGTGTCCTTTCTTTCGTAGAATTACAGAGAAAGGAATTGTCATCCAATTTCATAAAACTACCCGCTAATCTATTTGTCAACCTGACAATTGTGCAATATCTCATAATAACTGTTCATTCTAGTCTCTTGGGCCATCCATAAATGCATTTAATATGGACGTTAACACAAAGAAAATTTCCCCTTCATGATATTGTTACTGTATGTATATTAATACCCATTGTAGGGACTACAGACTACACAGGTTGTGCTATAAACAAGTTAAAACTTGCAATAAAAGGTAACACGAGGGGCGGTCGGCCGGGGAGCCCGAGCAAGTGAATCGGAAGCGCGGCGGCAACCGGAAAGTGCGTAGCTCCAGATTCAATTTCCGTTGCCGGTCGCGTAATAAGTCCACTATTCACTCTGTGTGATCACGTAGAAAAAATAAATTAAAAATCTACGGATTTGCTAAGTATTTTTTCTTGTTATTTTCTTCGACTTTTTGATGGATTCGATTCGAAATGCAAAATATTCAATTTATTTGTTCACTGTAAAGTTAGAAATTCCTAACTCAAATAAGAGAATCCCTTTGAAAAAATGAAAAAAACGGAACATGTAACTTCAAACTACGTGACCCTCATTCGACGAAATTAGAGTCGAAAATCGACCAGTATTATTAGCATCCTGAAAAAGCTCGTATTCACAAAGTTTAAAACTGAACACAGTATAGGTAATTAGAACACACGGGTGACACGGGTTGTTCATTCTGCCAGTCGAACAACTTTGTTGAGAGCAGAAAAAAAAAACATCCGAAGTAGAGCTTATTACAGGAATGTATTACAAGAGCGCCGATTGTAGAATTTGTAAAACAACGTAGGTACAGAGTATGCGGCGACTTTCCTTTAGAAAAGGAATATCACGTGCAAGTAAGCAACAAAGCGCCCAGTACGCGCGTAATTCGATATTCTCGGGTTGAATGATCCCATATCAACGCCGAGAACCTTAATTCAGCTCTCGACGCGACAGAGGCAGAGTGCACTTGGGCGTAAATAAAAAGTTGAACGTCGCTGTAACGAGAGCCGCGGCAGACAATGACGCTAGACAATGTGTTAGCGGAATGACACTCCACAGCCACTAGGCGCGCCCTCACAACCTACAGTGTCATATTCTCACAGCACTCTCTGAACAAAACCCTGAGAAAACACTCGCAATCCAATATTGAAAAATATGGAACATCAATTCATATACCTTACACTGTTGCTTGCTTAGAACTACAGAGAGAGGATGAAAGGAAGTTTACCTTTCGAGATATTGAAATATGGTCTTACAGAATATTAAGAAAAAATTTCATTACGAATTTTTTTACGACCCAAGTCAACGCTAAATTAGAAATCAAATTAATCTCAAGCTCCTATTAAGAACAAGGCACATTAATTATAAAGTAAAATTGTAAGATGGCGTACTAAAGTAAATAAGGCTGATGAAAAATGCGAGTAAATAAAGTGTGAACAAATTATTCTGCAAAATTTGAGTTGAATAGTGTGTGGATAAACCGCGGATGAGCTCATGAGCGCGACCCTTTGCGCCCGAACATTACCTCAGTACTCGTGCTCAATGGATGGAGCACCCTCCGCCGACACCGCATTCCCACTGCGACGCAATGGCAGTCATCAACATCGCCTGCCTCTGTCAACTTCGCATTTTAGGAAAAGACATGAAAAGGTTTTTAAAAAGGCTTCTTCCTTTCAAATATTTTACACTTTATAAACGTCTTTGAAAGGAAAATATAAGTTTTGAAAGGACGCACTCAATTCTTCGCACCTAATCGTAGGTTTATGTCAAAGTTTCTTAATAAAATGGAGAGTCAAAGTCAAAAGTTTATTTGAGATGCACTTATGAAAGGTCAAGACTTTAGTTAAACAAGATGATACTTGTTTTTGCATTTTCATTGTTTAATTTTAATGAAAGCCATCGAGTGCGGCCGTTGTTATAAACAGCGCGCTGCCCGTTGTAATTTACATGGGCGGCTATCGTATTAACGATGACTGAGCGGTTTCTCTTAATTATCATTTTGCACGGTTCGTCAGGCACACGCTTGCTCCTGTTTCGAACATCACACTGTTACGTTATAGCTATGACGGTTTTTTGATATCCAATTTTTGCACTTTCAATATTGTTTCGGTGAAATTAGAATATAGAATTCATACCTGAGCAGGCCTATCTACTCGCTCCTTTAGCTGCATTTTAAGTTTATTTTGTTAAACATGAGGCAACATCAATTTTATGAGGTTTATTTCGTGTTATAGTTCATTTATATTTCATACTTCCTAGTTATTTTCGTTCGTTAGCTTCTCTTCCCGACTGCCTGATTGTTATTTATTTACATTTAGTCAATGCACATTCTCATTTGCGTGACATAGCCCGAATGCATTCATCAACTATCCCTTACGGCATATAAATGTGCGTATTATGTAATTTTTGATGCCTGATTGCGGCTTGGGTTGCGGAACATCTGTTTACATCCATATTTTAGTATAATAGAAGGCAAACTATAAAATAGTTTTGTAGTGAGCTTTGATGCAGTAAAAGAAACTCGATAGCCACCAATATTCCAATTAGATTTACCATGTTAAATATTTGTGGTATTCTTCTAATTGTGGTTTCTTTTTATTGGTCAGGCTCGTGGTGGTTAATTAACTGTACCATCGATATTAACGCCCAGGTAGTCCGCAGTTCCACCGGACTCCGGACCCGCGTCCCTGCCGGTCCCGACACTTCTGCTAGTTTAATTGTTTATTCAGATACGAGGAACTTCTCGAATTAGGTAAGCCGGAATAGCCGCATTAATTAATATTTGTGTTTGAACTGTCTCCGTGCCCTTGAGTGATTAAGCGACCTTTCAAATAACAGTTAGTTGTAGACAATTACTGTTATTTGCGCCCCAATTTCTATTAGTAGAGCCTTACTATTGTCTCAGGATTATTTGATTTGATTTAACCAAGTTATTTCTAATAAAAAACAAACTCACGATTCATGAAGGTACCTAATATAACCGCCCACTTTCCAAACAATTGAAAGCTGAAGAGTTTTTACGATTATCCTCTCAACAATGGAAATATGAGACAATATTGGGTATATCGTAACTCGATCTTATCATCTCGCCTGCTAAAGAGGTGAAACGAATCGTAAATAATACACGTGAATTAACGAGACAAATCCTTTTGTGTTTTGCGCGGCGTATTTATGGGGATGAAGCGAATATCTCGGTACCTACTGTCGAACAGCTGTGCTATTATACCACGATTATTCGTATGTTTTCGTACGTCGCCCGGAGGCAACAACGTAATAGTTATCCGTTGCAAACATGGCGACATCTGTGAACATGCTCGAGTTCAACTAATATAATAACACGACCGTAACTGGGAGCCCCTGGCAACCTGTAATGAAACAGAAAGAATCGGCGAATCTAAATATTGTATCCGCTCTCTGAATAAATCTTGAACGGATTGATATTGGCAAACAATAGATATTATTTTCGTTATATGAATCAAATCAAACACAACTGTATATCAGTTGTGTTTGATTTGATTAGATATGCAACGTTTCCTGCCTGACATTGAATTTAAAAGGTTGCACAAAAAGACAAAAACTATATTATTGTATGCTAAATTTCACCGATAAATGCATGAACAAATAAAGTAGGCCACAATAAATTTGTAAGCGGTTCTTCCGTCGGAGAGAGAGAATGTTAATAGCTCTTGAAAGCCAGATAAGGATGTCGCATAATCAAATATTCTGGAATCCTTCTTAAGAAAGAGGCCGGGCTCCGAGCTCGGGGCTCGCGGAGCGGCCGTGCATAAGCAACAATATCGGTTCCTTTAAAGGATAAAGGAGACTCAAGGACGATTCGTAATCCGCTCGAAAATGTATTGCAACTTATCTGTTCTCAGGTAGTCGGACAAAACCCCGGAATCCGCCACCAACATTGTACAAATCTTCGGCGATCGATAAATAAATAGCGCTTGCAGTAGACTGTAAAACCAAATAATAGATATCGCAGACATAAATTTCAACCAGAATATATACCAAGTTTTCTTATTTATCATGCGACAAATGTTAGTTTTATGATAACAGTGGCTCCTGAATTATCGTTATCGCGCCATGCTGGGTAGTATTGTTTGTTGGATTGAGTATACGATAGGCCTGGCTACAGTAGCGGCGTTAGGGCAGGGCGCGGTTGGGCGATCGCCCAGGGCGCCAGATTTGAAGAGGCGCCTGCGGCGCCCCTTTATATCCGCTTGTTCATAGAGTGAGTCCGACGTACTAGTAAATTCCCTTAATCTAGCTACAAACTATAACTTCTCCAGAAAAGAAATTTGAAGTTGAATTTTTCAACTGTCTTTTGGACACTACCATAAATTCATTCAATGAAAAATTTGAACAGTTAAATGAATACCCGGAATCTTGGGTCTTTTTTTGTACAATATAAAAAAGATTTCGGACCTTCTCAAACTCAATAGTGATTTCCAATTGAAATTAACTGTAGACTCTCAAGTCAGATAATATAGATGATTGTATCATGTGTTGTGCGATGAACTCACTGATCAGAATGTGGTTACTCCCATTGATTACTCCTGTCTTTATTTTATAATTTATCAAAGATCGCAACTTACAAGAACTGTATCCAAATGTATGGGTAGCATTGCGAATACTGATCACTTTACCTGTAACTGTAGCCACAGTGGGGAAAGGAGTTTTTCTAAGCATAAGCTGATAAAAACCTATCTGCGATCAACAATATCTAGATTGACAAACTTAGCAACTTTGTCAATCGAAAATAAAATTGCGGAAAACAGACTTTGATGTCTTAGTTTGTCGATAGAAAGGCTAGAAAATTAAAATGTTATTAGTTTTTTTTAAATAGTTATTTCATTATATCCCTTGCTTATTTTTTCGTATGGGTTTCAATGGCAGATAGGGGGCGCCGTAGAAATTTCGCCCAGGGCGCTGGTAGTGCTAAAACCGGTACTGCCTGGCTAGTCTATGGCCAAGCTCTACCTCTATATGTTATATATAATATGAATATATATTTTTCATGTTCATGAAAATTGGCCATCTATGAACCGTAGATAACAATCTGCTAACAAGCAATACAACATGTTACGATTCAACAGTTTCAAAAGTTAATGAATCCACATCAAAGATATTGAAACTGGCACTTTGGGGTGCGTCCGCAGCAAAAAAAAACATAACAAACAACATGACGTTTGAAAGTTGGTGCGTCCAATGCGAACCCGAATCGTCGCACAATGCATCATTGTAGTCACGGCATAATACGCGGCATTAACATTTTGTACACCGATTCACGTCAATGATGACGATTTATTGTCGCACTGTCGTACCGCGACTCTATGTGGTATAATTAATCCTACATTTTTTATCTCTCGCGATGATTTAGGATTGTTGTGAAGTTTGTTTTGCGGAGACATCTGCCGACGTCGCCATTGTAACCCGAAGCTCTCCTCAGGTAAACCAGATAATGGCATTATCTCAGAAAGAGTTGACATTTCTTCGTTTAAACTTTTGCGGAGTCGAGTGTTTTGACAATGCTTGTTTATTTAGGAGATTTATTCTCAAAACGGCTCTCATTAAGATAGCGATCTAAAATAACAAATTGTATTTTAAAACGGAATGTTTGTAGTGGAATCAGTTCTTATTCTATTTCTGGGAGTTGTTTATTGCTGTCACATAGTTTTTTATCTTTATAGGTGTACATGCATATCCTCGAGTCACGCAGAGTCGATCGCACTCCCATACGAACGGACACGTTCATTTATCGGGTAAACAAAGAATTTATTGGTGTCGTATAATTTTATGTTCTAAACAAAGGCTCGTCAGGCCTCTCCCCCCCCCCCCCTCCCTCTTTCTGGGCCCCCACATCACCCGCTGCGCGTGCACTTGTTCACTAACATATGTCTACAAATGCGTGTGTTTATGTTTTCAGTGTTTACATTAACCAATCTTGTATAAATAAATCTTTACGAAGAAGTGAAGGTTTGACACTGGGTTACAAAATGTTAAAACTAAAAGCATTACAAAAATACTTTCACCTGTTTCGTGCGTATTATCTGAGACATTGATTAAAGACGCTAGGTCAAATGTCGGTTCTTGTTAAATCGAATAGGTAAACACAAAAAGACCGCACATCATTCTCTGTGAGAGCACAATACGGTGTTAAAATCAATTGGTCAAAGTCATTTATGCATTCATTGCGGCGTTGAACTCGTGGAAACGTCTTTTGAATGCTATTGTTGAGCTGGACTCCAACTGTGACGTCGCCGATCTCGTTCCGCCCGTCAATCTGTAGATCAGGTACTTCCCAGAACTTTACTATTGAAGCTAAAGAAGCAGAAGAGTTTAACCAAAATATTGACGCAAAACTTGTAGACAATTCAGTAAGAAACAAAAACAGACGTTAGAGAGTTCAACATCATGATTAAATGTCATGAACTCATGATCAACCGGTTAGGGTAGCGGCGTTAACATTTTAAAGTCATAAAACTAGATTGTGAATGTCCTGTGGAAAGTAGAACGCGAGATCCAATCCGAGTTTGCAAACAAGGGAAGTTAGGGCGAGAGGTGCGGGCGCCGCGCGCCGGCTGCGGCTCGGCAAATAGGTAGGACCGCGCCGATAACACGCCGCGGCTCTCCTGTGACTTCTATTTAAACAGACAGGGAAACGCTCACAGATTAAATCTTTCGCCTGTTTATTTTTCTTCCCGACGGACTTTCGACTAAAATATATCTGAGACTAAGATGACAAGTAGACTTATCTCTATCAACGCTAATCTAAAGGTGGAACGAATTTTTAAAATGCTTCAGTCGTTCTCTTTCGACGAACACTGAGCAGTGGAGGTCGGATTATGAGAGCTTTCAGCCGCATACAGTTGTGCCGCGACGCGGTTATTAAGGTAGCAGCTTTGTTTGCGCATTCGGCGATTCAGCGCAAAGCTTTCGGTAAAATATTAAAACATGAACGCCCTGCTTCACTCACTACTGAAAACTCGTTCTTTTGATTCTAGCATGGGTTATTCCTGCATTCACCTTTCGCAGCAACACTGTTTTTCAACTGCAAATACCTACTGGGAGTTTCGCATGTATGTTTCACCTGCAGCATCCCACTTCACTGCTTTTCAGTTTCAACAACTGAAGTAATACACCGAAGTTCATGCTTGATTGAAACAAATATACAAACGAAATGAAGGGCATTTCTCACATCTACGCGAGGTATTATTTCATAATGTAATCAGTAATTATTGCTTTAACGAGTCCGCCTTTAATTTGTTAGGCGTTTTAAACGGCTTTGCGTATTTGAATCGCAAATTTCTTAGAATATTTCAAGAGGGTCGCTGGCGTTTCGAGGACATTATCTCTTCATAAAATTCAAGATCCCGCTGAGTATTTCATTGTATTTCTAAATTAAACTTTAATATGGCTCAACTTAACGCGAGCCTTTATGTAGCTCCGGTAATCTCACAAATTTACGGTAAGTAGACATGAAGTAGGCGTACCTAGGAGAACATTTCCGTGTGTTGTGCCCAGAATTAATTTCGTCTTGAGGTTTAATAGACGACAAAATGTCATATCACTTTTGTAGAATACGTGCCTTTATTTCCGAAAACGTTATCTCTCAAAGCAACTTTGTCTCAGGATTACAGAATATTTTTGCCATCTAAACGAGTTAAATACTGTATTATAAAGGTCTACCTTTGCTTAATCCGCTCAGATGGCTAATCTCCTCCGGAGAGGGTAAAGTGCACGCCGTCGGCCAACCGGAACCGGGAGTTATACCTATGTTATTACCCTCTACATAAACATTACATTTACATTAAAGAGTGTAGTGAACTATCTCTGGCAGTCACATGAAACTATCATGGCCGCATTTATGTTTCATGAGTTTATTTCAACGGCTCCTTGAGTCCTAAGCTGACATAAATGTAAGGAAGAGGGATGTTTTGGAGAAGTCAATGTAGTTCTTCGATTTATGATATTTTTGTTAGAGATATATGCATTTGTAATTACTTTTTGTAAGTCTATTTAGAACAAAAGTCATCATCATCTGCCTAGCCTTTTCCTAACTATGTTGGGGTTGGCTTCCAGTCTAACCGGATGTCCGGAGTCTGATGGATTTAGAACAAAAGTGAGTAACACAAATGGAAACCACGTTTCAAACATTACACGCTTCTGTCATAAGTGTCTTCCTCACAGATAGGTGGAAATAATGTTGAGAAACATCTTGTCTACATCTACACATGTAAGAATACGTAGCCACGCTACCATATTGTTTAGTATCCGAGACACAGGAAGTAGGATCCTGTCGACATCGTGTTTGCAATCAGGCGCACATCCGTCTGATACGGCTCCGTCTTTGTCGTCACTCATTGTTTTATCAGTTAGCGGCGCCTTTAAGAATTAAGTGCACGTGGTCAGAAAGTGTACGCGAGCATCATTAGAGACATTTCCTTAATGTGTTTGTGATTTAGGCAATGTTTGAGGACACACCCCGCACGGTGCGGCACGACAACCCTTTGCTTGGGCCCCAAAGGCGTGGCCCCCGTGGAACAAACAAACGGAAGTGAAATTGAGAGGAGCGCCCGGAACTGGAGGTATACCTTTTCATTACAGAATCCCTTTTTAATTACCAGGGCCCAAATAAAAATTGTATTTTTATTTCAAGTAGGCGTAATTGAAAAGGAAATTGCCGGGCCCGCCGGCCGCACACCGGCGTCGAATAAAACTTTAATATAATGCATAAGGCCCTTTGATCTCCGCACTCCGCTTGCATTAAATCGCAGAGATGTTTTCTACTTATAAGATAGAATAAAATCCGGTTGCCACTTTCGCTTCAGAATAAAATAATATAAAAAGACTTTTGTGCGATTTGAAAAGTTGAAAAAGTAACGTCGCCAATAAAATTGTTCGTTTATGAGTCAAAAGTCTCTTTATTCTAAGAAATCGCGAACCTTAGAAGTGTCATAAATTACATGTGAAATAATAAAAGAAGGAAAATCTTTCATCCGCAAACGTTTTACAAAGACACCCCCCCGCCACCGAGCGCCCGGAAGATAAATGTCGCCTGTAGCACGATCTACTGTCGGTAAAAACGTGTCTCTAATAAAAATCCACCGCGTTCGAGGATCCCTATAAAACGCATACTTTTCGGGGTGTTGAGTTAAATAAAATCTTTTGCCACCGTTCAGGAGTATGGGTGAAATTCGAATTTACATTTCAGATAGATGATCTTCTCGACAACAAAAATAATTGAATACAAAGAAGGGGGAGATTACAAAAAAAAATATCAAAAATTCACTCACCTTTGGCGGACAGGAGAAGGAAAACAATAGATCGGCGAAGGTAAGACATACGGTCAAAGGAAAGATAATAAAGCGTTGTATTTTCATTCTAATCCGCAGCGGAGTCGGGATGAGCCGGGGGATTCGGCGGGTGACGGGGGAGGCTCGATATCTAAAATTACAAGCCTGCACAGAGTGCCTATCTCGAGGCACACCGTTCTCCATTCCTTTATGTTCAGCTGCCACTTTCAGACATACCTCCATTCAAACTATACCCCAGACATTACTTGTCTTACCATAGATTTGGATGAGCATTTCTATAGCAGCGCTTTGAAGTTGCAGATGTCGTGTTTAAAATAATTAACGAAATCTGAGTATCTGACTTAGGCACGCGTTTTGACAAGAGGTACAGTCAAGCTAAATATAGATAGGCACTTTACTGTAGAAACGTTGGTACCTACATTGTATGAAACAATGTTTGTGCATATTGTGTATCAGGTACCGCCTGCCACGGTAATGACAGCCTGAAGCCGTGTGCAAGGTGTCAGACAATGCGGTCGCGTGCCGATGCACCGTATGGTCATTTTGATGCACCTACCGTCTAGAGAAACCTTATTAAACTGGCAAAAATAATTTGCATGCCTCTGATACAAGTCACACGTGCAACCACAGCTGCTAACGTGAACGTGCTCTTTTACTTATTGTGACCTGTAATCATCGCTAATGTGTTCAATTAGTGACGGGATGTTGTCTTGTATAACTGAAACGGCCACATTTTTTGTTTTAAAGCATAATCAGCCTATAATGTTCCTACTGTTGGGAGACAGGCCTCCTGTCTGTGAGACGGAGCGGGCCATAATTTACCACGCGGGCCCAGTGCGGGTAGGTGGATGTCACATGTCTTCGAAATTTTACTGCTAGAGCCGGTTTCCTCACGATGTTTTTCCTGACGATCACCGTTTTGAGAGCAATGGTGATGATATTAAATACTTAAAAGAAAGTTCCTGTCTGGGTTCGAACTCACGACCTACAGCTCATAAGTGGGGGCCGATACAACTGCTCCAAACAAACTTTTCAAAGAAATCCATTTCAAGAAAAAACTCTCGAAAAGCTACTCAAGAAAGGAAAAGAATTACCTACTACATCAAAACGCTCACACCTCGCAAAAGACAGCGTAACACATCGTACTACATACCCGATCGGCATTAGAAAATTATTTTGCAACCTATTAACTGTGTAATATATCCAATTTTCTAAAGAAATATACGAATATCTGATGCTATTTTCCACACTGATGCTTTTCCAAGACTTATTGTCACACAAGGGCCTGGAATATGAACAAAGCAACCGAATCGAATGTAATAAAAATCACTTTAGTATTACGTTGCGACGGGAACTGATGTCTATCGGCATTGTGACACACGATGCGGCCTCGATAGATGTCACAGGGGAAAAGGCTGCGTCGAACCGACTATTATTTTTGTACGACAAAACAAAATTGATTGTTCGCCGTCGCGACTACATTTTATACGGGTAGTTTAATTTAAATATGGTGTAGGCTGAAAAATAGACTGTTTAAACAATTAGAAGTCATGGCCACTTACGAGCTTTTATGATTTTCTATATAGCCTTACCAAATCCATTTTTATTGTAAAAACCTTTTTTTTTTATTCTACTTAGTTCAAATGTTACCTATGTTGTTAACTGGAATAGGGACCTTTATACCTAAAAACACACACAACTTATAAAGTCTATTTAAGCTTTAGAACAATGTCTCAATAAAATCAGACCCACAATAAATTCGAGTTGATAACGGTCAGACAAATGGATGAAAATCAACTATAATGGAAAACTAAACGGTTTTAGCAGATACCTGTTTGAGGTAATTTATTACATACATTTGGTTTTATCAGCAAAAATTTGGCAAATAAGTATGTACAGAAGCCAGCACATCAAGCTACCTGAAACTCTCAAATTTTCCCAATCAACTTTAAGCCTTATACTTTAGCGATAAAATTGAAAATCTATTAAAGAAATTTGACAGATTGTAGTAGCTTGATGTGCTGGCCTCTGTACATACGGTAGGCCACAGTCAATGGTAACAAAATCAGTATAATCTGCGGGATAATTGCGTAACACACTAAAAGTAGAAATGGGTTTCATTTTGACAGTTCAACAACATTCATTGCGTTCTTTACGTTGTTGAGCAGACACATTTTTGGAACATTATGAAGCAATGGATTAGCAATATCCTTCAAAATCAAACATATTGAGATTGAAAGTGTGTTATGCAACTAGGGTGCTGGGTTTATTCTATTGAAACTTCGTACTACCCTAAGCCGGCTCAAGGTCTAAATGTTACCACTGAGTAGCGGCCTACTGTACCTACACCACACCCCATAACATAAACAAAGAATTCAAACAAAATCTTGCTAAATAAGCACTTCCACATTATCAATAAGACTTTCTGGTATAATAAGAAATCTTCATTTAAATGGATAATGGATTTCATTTCTTCATTTTGGAATTTCGATATAAATTTATAAAAAGCTCACTCAAGCCTAAAAGGTTATGCCTTGTTCATGTTTCCACTTGTCTAAATATAGATTACCGAATCGAATTTAGTCCTTGCTAATTATATTTGATAAACTTATTAGGGCCTGGCGTGAGAGGTAGAACAGACGCACCAATTCAATATCGATTTTATAATACTGTATCTAGTCTCCGATCAACGATAGCACTAGATTAAGAGCGTTTACGACTTACATCATTTCGTACAAATTTTCAAGCCGTTGTTTTTCGAAATAAATGTACCGATTTTAATGAAACTTCATACGCATGCAGGATACAAAGGTCTAAAAAGTTACTTTTCGAAAAATAATGTTACAGCCAAATTAGACCGGTTTTAAATTTTCCATAGAAACAGATTTCCAGTTTTCTTTTTTTAAATAATATTTTTCGAAAATGTTCTTATGTCACTTTTTAGACCTTTGTATCCTGCTTATGCGTATGAAGTTTCATTCTGCTGAATATTATGATATCTAATAAAACTTTGTTGTATTCATTCATAGCTATTGCAAACTTTCGATGACCATGAAAAAAGTGACCTTTAGATGACCTTTGAAAACAAACCTCAAGTTTCCTATAATAATACCTACTTGTACAGAACTTATTTTCTCTTTTATTTTTGTTGAATGGAATGTTATCTTTAATAGTCGAACGGTACTTAGGGCGTTAGTACTATTAGTTATTCTGTGCTTAGGGCAGTGGTTCCTAACCCCAGCGGGGGTAAATCTATTCGCTATTCTGTGGGGGTAACAAAGAACCTAATTATTAAGACCTAATCTAATAAAATACCTAGCTAAAAAAATGATAGATCGCCGCGCAGTAAGAACCGCACGTGGCATCTCTTTCAAGCTGTGTCGTCGCGGTTGCCTCGCCATGTCTGTTTTATCCTAACAGCTCTGTTATAGCTAACAGAGCTTTGCTAATACCCTTTGCCACCACCTATAAATGTGAGAGTGGTTTTTCAACTTTGATTACACAGAAACCGTCTCCATGTGGAACACGACATAAGATGAGCTTTAAGCGAAAACCTAAACCTAACATAAAAAACTTGTGAATGCAAAACAATACCACATCACACTAACTATTTTTATTTAATTCATTGTTTATTGATAACATTTTAAGATCGGGGTAAAATCAGTTTTCCTAATAGGTCCAGGGGTAACAATATTGAAAAGGTTAGGAACCACTGGCTTAGAGTATAAATGTCATAATTAGCATTATTGGCTAATCTCTACCAAGTGTACTATACATTCGGATCTTGGTTCCCACAATTGGATAATCCAGTGCTTCATATGTTCGAAACATTTGTCTGCTCAACAACGTAAATAACGCAATGAATGTTGTTCAACTATCAAAATAAAAGCTTTTGTGTGTGTCGCTATTACCCACGGCGCGGTGATATGACCTTAAGCCTTGACTAACCAGTTGGGGTGATGACAATGACGCCGTCTAACGCCACCAAAACACAGGCGTGTCTTTTTACCGCCAAAAAGAGTCGTTTTCACCAGACTCCTACTTTTCGGGGTACATCTGTACCTGTAACAAATCGGCTCGAGCTCCTAGGCATGGAGTTGACTCCTAGTCTCAACTTCGACCCAAACTGCGGCCAAGAAGCTGGGCTTCCTAAATAGGGTGAAGCGATACTTTACGCCTGGACAGCTTTTAAACCTTTACAAAGCGCAAGTCCGATCCTGCATGGAGTATTGCAGCCACCTTTAGGTTGGCTCAGCGAAATACCAACTTGCCGCGCTTGACTCGGTCGAACGCAGAGCTAAGAACTCATTGGCGACGTAGAACTGGTGGATGCCAAGCTTCACAGCTTGGCTCATCGCCGCAAGGTTGCCTGCTTGTCGGTCTGCTACAGATTGTACTTCGGTGAGTGTGCCCAAGACCTCTACGACCTCATTCCACCGGCCCCCTTCTACCTTCGGACATCCAGACGCACTGCAAGTTACCATCCCTGCCTAGTTGCTATTCTACCAATTCGCACTAAGCGTTTTTAAATATCCTTTATAATGCACACAGCAAAAGAGTTGAACTCTCTACCTGCGTCTGTGTTTCCGAGCGCATACAACCCAAATCTCTTCAAAGTAAGAGTGAACAGGCTTCTTCTGGGTAAGCTCACTCCATCGTCGACTTTGTCTCTGTCTGTCTAGAGTCAAGAGCAAACCCATTTCAAATAAAAAAAAGAAGATATTTTAACGCGTAAAAAATTACACTGTAGGATTTTCAACGCTTGGCGTATAAAATCGCCCGTGAGTACGAGGACTAAGTCATAGCACACATATCAACTCGGAAAAGGATCGTCGCCGTATCGCCTTTCGCCTCGCCGTCAAACAGGCGTCAATCTAACGTAACCACGTAACCAAAGCGGATCAGCAGCTCCGATACGTCGACTTGGCTACGCCTAGGCGATGCCGCGCTTACGGCTCGGCGACCGCTGGTTGAAGGTACTGCAGGCAGGCCGCGGGAGGGGTGAGAGGGGCAAGACTGGACGAAGAGACGTAAGCTCGGGTACGGAGAGACGTAAGCGCGGGATTGCAAGTTGACCACGCGCCGCACCGCGGTTCGTGGTCTTGTCCCGACGCGAGGCGATTACGTTACGATTCCGATTAGTGTGCGTTACAGTAGGGAGTTTCATACAAAGAATACTGAGTGGCTCGAGTTGATACGGTGACGATCCTTTTCCGAGTTGATATGTGTGCTATGACCTTAAGCGTCGCAATGCTTGTTTAGTTAAATGACATATAAAATAATGTAGGTCACTTTAGTGGGCATGTCGTAATCGTAACGTCTCGGTTCGATGCTCGTCACATGCTCGTCCCCATGACTGATGCAGTAACTATAAATTAATCAATTCCAACGTACAAACATAAAATATGTAGTTAAATGTCACTGGTAAGAAGGGACTCGACGATCTCACTCAGTTCTCTCTACATAAAGTACAAACCGGTTGGTTTGTCCGTACATTTCATTACAGCAAGTTACGAGCATTCTGACATCATGTTACTGTAGATGCAAAGAACGCAATCAACTAAATTAATCTGCCTTTCCCCAAACCATGTTGACACATACACCCAAGAGAAATCCTTTGTAAACAATGTTTTTGTGGATGTCTGGTACCTCTAAGGTAGTGTGACGAACCCGTAAATTACACAAGGCTAGTTCACGTTGATATTCAGACAGAAAACCGCAAAAATCATCCTGGATGGTTTTAGATAATTATCTTTTTTTGTTTCGTCCTTGAACACCTGCGGCCTATTTTATTAGATTAATAACGTGTAGAGCTTACAAACAAAACAGTTAATAAAATATTTATGGCATTTTTTATGTGTGAGGATATATTGTTGTATTTCGACAGCTAGTGGTGTGTGAAAAGTGAATGTAGAAGAGGCGTGCGGGCGTGCGGATACGCGGCTTGTCGAGACGCGGTGCGCGCGTGCCTCTTAATGACGTCATGGATCCGCGCTGCGGGGGTGAAACGTTCGCACCCCGGCTTTTTACGATTCTAACTTCACCTTTTATGTCACAATACGAGTTTTATAGCTTTTATGAAATTCTTTACACGATTAAGCTGTGACCCCACTATGAAGAGCACATACCCGGATGTTAAGTTTTTTGTTAATATAAATGGTCTAATTAGTTACACGCAGTGCATTAATTGGTATGATAATTTTAATGTGTTACGATATGCATTAAAATACCACATTTGGACAAATTGACATCGTCAATTTACACGAAAACTTAACCCACACGTGTCTCTCCCTAAACATACATAAATGTGCTTATATGTTCCTAAATTAAACATTCCCATCGTATTTTCAACATTAAAATTTAGTTCTACTTTATTTTGTACCATTTAAACGTTAGCTTAACGTTTTATTATTAGTTCCGGAAACAGTTTTGCGCACCAGACCGCGATTCAGTCTGGCTGGACGAGTCTAATCATAAAGTTTGATGGTATAATGATGATATAAAAACTTTATAGGCAGACCATACTTTCAGAGTTTCGTATGAAAGATAGTAAACCCTATTTATAAGCTCTTAGCGGTTTTTGACACAGTGCTAGTTTTTGTTACGAAATAAAAAGTTGCCGCTCGATAAAGTGCACCTAATGGTTGGGCGGCTCTATTATCCGTCATAAATTATTTTCGCCATTCTATCGTTTTAAGTATGTATACCTAACGTTTCTTTTGGGTGCTTTGCTAGAAAAAATCTACAAAAAAAATCAGTAGTTGCACACGCACGATTTGTTAAACTTATATAAACATAATATTACTTACCTACTCGTACTTCTCTCATCGCCTAACGATCATTTCTGTTTTAACTTTCCGCCGTAATCCACCAATAATCCGTCGGCGCAAGTAATTCTGTCCTTAATTACTCCACACCAAGTTAAGAGAGTATCATCCACTCGTAAGATCCCCGTTTTTCCTCACCTTTGGACTCGGGAGAGAGCGTGTAATAAAAAATCGCTCGTTTGTACGTGATGAATGATACCGTCGCTAGCGGCCACGTAATTGGGTGTCGAAGTCTAGGGCTAAAAGCATACACGTGTCGATCGACCGCCATCTGATAGGCCATTGTCTGTGCTTTATCTGAGTACAGAGTGTACACAATAAATCGTCCGTGTACCATTGTGTTGGGCTAAGTGATGTACACAGTCGCGATCGAGGTGTGTGAAATATCGCCCCGGAATGTTATTAGAACGCTCGTATACTGGATCGATCCACGGAATTTTCTGTTTAGAAAAGGAAGTGTTTGCGAGCCGCATATCCAAGTTTGGTAAGAGATAGACGCCGCCTCTTTGTAGTTTTTGTAAGCATTCACTGAAAGGAATTATTCTAATCGAAAGAATCACATTGTGTTTGTTGGGTTAAAACGCTGCTTTTAAAATCAAATACTTAGATGTTTGCCTTAACAAGGAATGTAAGCTTTTAAGTGAGTGCACATTTGCTGATAGGTGCTGATGACACGCCTAACATTCCTAATTAAGCGAAGTTTTAATAAGCACACATTATTTTTATTAGTCATACGCGCCCTTATTAGAGCTAGCGCAAAGAATAATTTATTAAAGTCAAACATTATGAAATATGAACAGTCAATACGAAATAGAAATAGCATCCCCGAGGTATCGCAGTCGGTGGTTATTTCGACCATTCAAATGATTTCCTCTCGTATGGACAGAATTCACTGACGTATTTATGTGAGTGGCCGCAGCCGGTGCCTCGCAATTATAACTTATATCACTCAATCAATATTGATGTCAATCGATGCTAACTTTAGCACTTCATTACTTAATTTTTATGATCATGATCGTTATTCTGAACAAGTGCCTATTTCATTTAGTAGATAACTCACAATTATCACTAACGAGAACGTGCCACATTGAGATTCCTGCCAGCATTAATATGTACGTGTTTCACTGTAACTTCATAGACTTATTCCTTTTCTAATATTAACGTATGCAACGCAATAATTATTCCAAGAATTTTGTTGCAATGGTATTATCAATAAACGGCATGTGTAGTCGAAAGTGCGGACCTAGGATGCCGCGGCGGTGGCGTAGCGGTGGCGCGGCGTGGCGGTGGCGTGGGACGCGCAGTGAGCGTTGCTTAGAAACACCGCGCCTCCTCCCCGTTGCCCATAGCTGTATACTATTGTCCGCCACTTCTTATTTCTCTCCTTTTTACGCTCCACGATAATGGGAATTTTTGAAATTGCAACAATACACATACGGACTCGCTGCAATAGCGGCTGGAAATTTTTGCTCTTATTCACTTCTATTTAGTGGGGACCGAGGATATGGAGTTTATTTCAGTCTTATATCAGAGTTATTATCGTTTTTGGCGTGTTGTCTGCGCCAGCAGCGACAGTCGTTAGAAGCTTTGAAGTACAAGTATTCAGACACTACCTAGTCTTAATTGGAACTGCGATATTTACTGCCTCTATTTTCTAGGTGAATTTCGAAATATTTACGCTAAATGGAAGTTTGAGAGATATATTACCGTTAATTTCCAAGAAAACTGTAAACTCGTGGAACATTCTCAATAAATGTAGATTAATTGGTAATTCCTAAGCACGTCTATTCATAGGTACTCGTGACCACCGGCGCTGCGACGCTCATTTTCCATAACTAATTTTATTGCATCAATAAATCAACTTAGAAGTGGAGTTAATTTATTATATTGAATTAGGAATTAATTTATGGCTGCATAAATGAATCGAAATTAAATCAATAAATATCGATCAGTCAATAGTGACCACCTGTCTGTGAACAGTGTGCGCCCGGCGGCGGCGCAAGCGCGCTGCGGTCGACGCGGAAACGGAAGCGCACGCGCCGATCGGGTCGCCGCACATCTGGCCTTTACAACCTGCACATCCTCAATAAACCTTAAAAGTGTTAAGATATATTATTCTTCGCACCTCGATTATTATTCAATAACTTGGGTAACTCTGGTAATAAATATCATTTCATATAGCAAATACAAAATTTGTAGGTATCCTGGCTCACAATTCAGTTATAATAAATCGTTTCACAGAAATACATATTTAATGAACAAAATAATCGTGATTGTGTAGAAATATTTATTTAAATCTATGTCATAATAATATAAATTAGTGGAATTTCCTCGTATTGTAATTATATAAATGACATGTTTTGTTCATAAGGCTTTTACATAATATAGGTATTTTCTGAATTAAAATGAAATGTATGTAAATATCCAGTTTCTAATCCTCCCGAAATTGAAGCAATTGTTATGACGTTATACATACAGTATAAGTATAACCAAACCTGAAATTGCGAAAAAAAATCAGCTGTTCCCTACATTTATGTTCGTATAACTTGTCAAAATGTAGGGAACAGCTGATTTTTTTTCGCAATTTCAGGTTTTGTTAGTAAAATTTGTTCATAATGATGAGTACAATGACCTCTTAAGAGTAATGTGATAACCTAATCGCCACCCTGTATACAGGCCTCCTCTCTGCTGTAAATCACACCACGCGGGCCCAGTGCGGATTAGTGACGATATGTAAAAAAAAAAAAATAACAATGTTTTTCAGTTTCATAATTAACCTTTGAATTTGATCTATCATTTACTACATTTTCAATTCGTATTATATGAGGGTATTATACAAAAGCTCTACATTCGGAATACTTCGGCTAAACTCGGGAAAGCTCAATAACTATTTTTTGTTAGCATAATACGCCTTCATGACGTCGTCGATCGTTCAACCAAGAACTGTAACAAGACTCGTAGGTAGTTTGTCTTCACTCTCGACACTGCAATACATTTTTATTCATACATCGCATTGCATCGGCACTACAAATCCGTACCTACCAACGAAATAATACATCCGTGTTTGTCCGTTTCATTATTTCCGAGGATTCTCTTCCCATTGTAATTAATAAAGTAAACGATGGTTAACTTTTCTCATTAAGTCTGTTATAATTAGCTTCAGGGAAACTATTATATCTGGGTCCAATCTAAAGTTGTTTGACAGCTCGTTGGTTTCCCAGCTGGGTTTCTGGAAACATACGAGTATAACATAACACCAAATTATATCTATTCAGATTTTTACTTAATAACATTTACTACTAAAGTTTGTAAGTTAAATATAGTAAATCTCTCGTCGCTCGTTGTTAATGCCCCGTTGGTCTAGTGGTCGCAAACGCTACTGCTGAGCACTGAGCATGAGGTTCTGGGTTCGATTTCCAGGTTGAGTTATAAGTGCTTTTCTAAGAGGAATTTCCTAGTAGCAGCCCGGAGTCCAGATTTGCGCCCGATTGATGGCAATAGGCTCGCCCCTTATTACATGGGACTTAAACATAACAGGTAAAATGTAGGTGTACATACTAAAGTACTGTAAGGGACTAGAAGAGCCCCTTAAAGTAAATTAAACACCGATAGGACTTCTTTAAATGTATATTGTTAGAACAACGTTACAAATTCCAATCTAAGCTAGCACTGACTTATCTTAACGAAAAATACCTAATAAAAATATTTGACACTTGCTTGAATGTTCGAATGAAACCCGCGCTAAATGATAGCCAGCCTGCATTGTAGTAGCTCAATTGTGGCTAATGAGACACAATTGAATTTCTATTGTTATAAATTAAATATTGATTTTCTCACAAAGTAAGGCTACATAGATAGCCTATACAGTACCTACGCCTTTGCCTAACCCTTTGGCAAGTTACAGGCGTATCAATTCCATTTGAGACTGAAATACTTTTTAGTGCAAGTAGGTAAGTAGCTGCTGATAAACTGAAGAACCTAATAATAATGATGTACGTCCTTCTAGTTCTGCTCTATCAAAATGATTACATTCAATCAATCATCATTCATTCATTTTACTTTTTTGTTTTATTTATTAGCACCGTGTAACATTTCCGAAACAATACCATTTATACAAATAAATAAAAAAATATATACGTTCGAATTGAGAAACCTCCTTCCTTTTTTGTTTGAATTCGGTTAAAAACTGAACTGTCTGTTTGTAATTTCAAGCTAGCAATTCAGCCTTATAAACTTTGACACTGCGTTTCGAGCTTTAATTGCTAAAAAGCCCTAGATAATCCTGTCATTTAGGATAGGTATATTTAGCTGAACTTTTGTGCTATAATAAACATACACACTTTCTCTCTACGTATTCTTCAAACATACTGTACCTATAGCAAGCCTGCAATGGCGGACCGATAGCTAGTGTTACGTATTCCGGGCGAAAATAGGCCACCATATCTCCCTCACCTCAATGCAGAGGCGAGAACTAAGGAGTTTTCGATGTATGTACGATGCAATATCACCTATAAATCCTATAATAAAGCCTTTTTGATAATCTTTAGAGATATATTCATAAGCCATCATTTTGTCCCGTTCCAAAGCTCTCCTTTTCCATTATATATTTTGTTGTGTTTGATTTGTTTTTGTGGTGTACAATAAAGTATATATAAATAAACAAATAAGCCCCTATGGATGAAGAAAAGTATCAGGAACCGGTGCTTACCAGCACCAAAAATTCCAAAAAAAAAAAACAGGCATCAAAAATGTCAAATAGTCCAAAAATCTAGTTATGAAAAGCTAAAATTAAAACAGAGACAGTCCACTCTTAGAATCATTAAAACTAGCGCACAAAAACCGTTACATTCAAACTTTGCAAAAAAAAAAAAACAACAACAGCCAAGATCACATAGGTAACAGGTATTCATAGGTATTCAGTATCTCGAACGACATTGTGTTGTATGCAAAGGGTGCTGCCCGACTGCTCACAATGCTCCCCGCGTCCACCGACGTACAACTTCGAAAATCGACTTTCAATGGAACTTTTCACGTCACATTTACATTTATACAAACAAAGTCTTGAAATAGGTAAACGTATAATGACATTCATTATGGTTTCTCGGCATGGAGGAGAATACAGTGACTGTATTTTTAGTGTGAGGGTTCAAAACATGGCTTAGTGATGTTTTCATCGGGAAATGAGTAATAAAGACTCATTTATTCGGCATTAAAATAATATGTACGGAAATAACAACTAATAATACCTAATTGGTCTGAAGGCTGCGGGTGTCGACCACAAGACCAGTTGCTTCTCACACGGACAACTATATGTCGCTTGCTCCCATCATCAGCATCACCAGTCCTGACTCTGTATATTTTGTCAGCTGAGAACAAAACTACAAAATGTAAGCTGTTATTGTAGTATACTGTGGTGTCTTACAACTTTCACTTTTTTATTCATATGTATTTCTTTTATTATAACTAAAACTATTCACAAACTAAAACATGACGTCGAAAAATTCATCCGCATCGCTGTCTACTGATAATGTACTCCTAAGAGACTGGCGGCATTACCACGTTGTATGACAATGTTTAGTCTCTGGCCAAGGTAAAAGCCAGCCCTTAGGTCACGGGAAGTGTCAACGAGCTGTTTCGAGATTTCCTTCAGGCAAATAATTAGATGTTCTAATTATTTGCCTGAAGTCTGGACCTACAAGTCTGGGATGCTGCAAATGAAACGTTCATCACATTGCTAATGAGCTCTAGTTTCCAGTAGATTTCAGTTCTCTCGGCTTATCCTTCAAAGGCACAGTTCAAAGGATTTGTTATGAAAATACATTTACCTCTAATATGTATGTTCAAGCAATTTTACATAAGCTTAAGAGGCTTATTGAATTTCTGAATCAAATTATTTAAAGTATTTCATACCTCTTAGGTTTAACAGGTCCATAAATTTATCATTATTACAAGTGTACCAAATTCTTATTAAGTTTAAAAATTCAATCATTTAAGTTAATATTTAGAAAACTTAAGATTATATAAGTTGTGCTCAGTTAATACTTAATACACTTAGGTATTGTCTGAAAACCAACTTTACCTTTCCAGCGCTCTTATAATTTTCATTAGGTAAAAGTAGACGTTTAATAAATTTTTTTAAATTAAGATAGACTTAATTCAGCTAAAACCCACTTGTGATGTTATTTAAACAAAATCTTTTAAAGTTCATATTTTAATTCCGAGAAAAATATACCAATTATTTTATTTAAACATGGAGATATTTCAAACTCGTCAACCGTATTGTGAAAGAACAATTATTACACAAACAAGAATTAATTAATTTATAATATCAAGCATAATAGTTTTTACTTATCAAAGTGAAGGTACACAAAAACGCGCCAGAGTTCGTTGCCCTCGTCATCAATGCAGAGAGGTTGCATTAAACTTTTTCCATTGTCTCCATTGATAGATTTGCATCATAAAATTTCCTGGATTTTGTTCCTAATAACTTCCAAGAAGTTAATAAATATTATCTTATGAATAAATATGGAAAATTGTGCGGAAACGCTTATTATCTTGGATAAAGAAAGATGAACTTGTAAGAGTCCACCACTTATTAATATATTTTTACTTTGAAGCTAAGATACTTCTTGTACCAACAAATTCAGATTCTATGCCATTTTCCTCGTAATTATTCTATCTATTCCATCAGAATTATTAGTCTGGTAGGTACCTAAAGCTATTATAGACAATGTTGAATATTTAAATATTATGTATAAAGGACCATGGGAGGCGGACCCATGAGCACACCTAGTCCAATTAAGTATCATTGTCAAAAGCAATTTGTGGGCATTTGCATATTACCACCCGTCTATCAAACATTATTTCGGTAATAACTATTCCGGAAATAATGTTTATGGACGTACGTATGAATGGAGCAACGGACTATCATAATGTTCTCTATTTATTGACCTCAATAATGATCGTAACCTAGATTTAGTATGACATACATACTTGCAAGCTATCAAATTGTCTCAGGAAAAAATCACGAGGTCCAGAGATCGCTCTGGCTCGGCCGAATGGACTTATAAGTAGACCAACAACGTTTTGTCGTGACGACTCGTGATTTCTACCCTATAACATGTTTCTTCCTGTGCCGAGTTTCCGGTTAAACGGCGAATTCGGCGCGTGCGAGCGGCCAACCTGACCAATTCGATTTGCTCTAACGCGATAGTCACATATTCAGCTCCCGCCGGACCGTGTAAGTGCTCCATTCACTACGTAGACCATTATTAATACATCCCCTCCCTACTCGTCTCCTCTCGAGGCCCTCATTGTGCACCGTTGCGAGTTAATCCTCCGTCCGGCAAAGATCGCCGATCGAATGCGACCGACCCAGCTTTGTGAAACGTAATAGGGTCCTACGGTTAAATGCCGCGTGTAATTTTTGGTTTGCGATTGTAATTATCTATTGAATCGCAGTACTTCGAGGGAAGAGTTCAATTATCGCGCGACGCTCCGCCGGACTGATTGATTGGTTTTGGCCCTGTTTGTATCTGTCAGCCTGATAGACACTCCACACCACTACATTCTACACTGAATTAGTGAAGCGGCGCGAGCTCACCGCGTTGTTTTATCAGACCGACCAGCACGCTGCAGGTGCAACGTAATCAGGTTCAGCAAATTCTTAAAGCGCTCTTATTTTAGTACAAAAACGTTCTCACTTAATCCCGTTGACACCAAAAAGAAAAAATAATGAACATAAACAAGAGGAGTGTCGTTAAGAGCAAAGTTGTAAATTGTTCTAAACGGATCCGGTTGGAAATAGTTCACAATGAAGATAATACAAAACGGAAACATGTATCGAGAAAAATAGATGAGCTGTGAATCGATTGAGTGCTGTGTAGTAGCGAGCGTCGCAATGGACGAACGGACACCTCCCAAAGGAGTTGCAGAACCAAGCTCGGCAAAGCAATTTAACCAATTTAATGTCATTCGCGTCTATTGACGGGCTCCCGCGTTCTCAATTTAAAAATAGACGCCATTGTGTTGCCGGCGCGAAAATATTGTGCTGTCGAATATTGTAGCGGTATCAAATTGTACAGGCTTTCATCACTCCGTCGAAAACGCTTTTCTTAGAATATGATTTAAATAGCAGTTAAATAGTCATAACCGGGCCGGCGACGACATACTTATACCGTAATAAAGTAGCAATACCGCCCGAAGAAGAAATTTAGTATCGGGATTAAGTTATTTTCAGTTATGACATCAAAGTCTCCGTATTTTCAGTTCCATCTTCTGCGCCCACGTAGTACTTAAGATGTTATTTTGAAATAAAAATCACACATTTCTCATTTTGCGGACAGTTCATAAAATCCGACAAAACAGTCATGTTTTGAGTAGCTTTTCATTTGTTTTATTTTATTACAATTGGAATTCCTTAGCGTAGTTAGTTTTACTGTGATGTGAAATGCAGATAGTCTCTAAACTGACTGCTTAAGGGGACTACAGAACCTATACGCAAGTTTTATACCTAAAAGTATATGATCGACTACAGCAGTGACGAATGTTCCATACAACTCGATTCCTACCGGCTTCCCTTTGAAAAATGGCACAGTCAGTATTCTATAGACAAATAATATAATCATATTAAAGATATCTACTCCGGCTTACCTCTTACAAAAATTTACCCTTCGCTACTGGAGTACAGGAAACAAAAAATACATGATACCTATTCTTCAGGATATATGCTAGTAGATAGTGTGTTGATAACATAATATTAACTTATTTGATGCGATAGAAAAAATCATGAATATACCTCTAAAAACTTTCTTTTCACAATAAAAACCATACATACAATCATTATGATGTTTTGTCAGATTATTCTACAAGCAACATACTAAAGTACTAGTGTTTTAATTTTTTAGTTCAAACAATAGATTTTTTGTAAATAGATAATTGCTTCATATTTTGCAATAAATTACCAGGGTTGTGTCATCGCGCTTCTCTTTCTTTTCTATGTAGTCCGACAGTGACCGCGCTTTAGGTCATGTAGTCCCCTTAAGTCTCCTTAATCCGAGTAAAAAGAAAACCTACATTTTAAATTTCACTAAAATCACTCTGACAGGTACAGTCAGCTGCACACGTCGGTAGTAACACTTTGACGTTGAACTGCTCTAGCGTAGTACGGAGTTTCGATAGAACAAGAGACCACCTTATACTGGTTTTATTACCACTGACGGGCAGTTTACTGTACCTACTTATTTTATTTGTGTGACTGCAGCTTAGTTATTGTTAGTTACTCAAATGAATGGAGACGACACCTACTATAAAGTCAAAACTACCTACCTACTAAATACTGGGTGATGGTTTTCGTGTAAATGTTTGCTATACCTCGAAAAGTAGATCTTAGAAGATACGAATCTTGGTGATGTAAAACTCTAGGTATAACAATGGTTTTTTGTTTATCTTAAACTTCCAAATTTCGTAACACGCTTTCAACCACAATCTGAATTATTTTGAAGGATATTGCTAATCCATTTCTTCATATGTTCGAAAAATTTGTCTGCTCAAGAATGTAAATAACGCAATGAATGTTGTTTATATTGTGAACACCATGGGCGAAATGGGGTAATGGTTTACTAAGTAGGTATGGGACACAGACAAACCCTGAAATCGCGAACAAACCAGCTATTCCATACATTTGTGATTACATAAATTGTCAAAATGTATGTAACAGCAGATTTTTTTAACTATGTGTATTTGTGTAAGAATCACAGTATTTTTAGAAACGTAGCTTTGTCATAACATCAGATATTCCATACATTTGTGGTTTGTGCTTACATAAATTTACAAAATGTAGGGAACAGCTGATTTTTTAAACTAGTTACATCATATTTTTTTTAAACCTAGCTTCGTTGTCGGTTCACTGTAAGTAAGGGTTGTATAATCGCTAAAATTAAATATTTCAGTCGGTCATCGCGATCACGACTCGGCTCACTCGCCCCGTACAGCCGTCTTTACCTCGCTCCTCATCAATTATACAAGTGTCTGCGTCCTTCATAAAATATTTACATCTCTTACCTTCGCCCATAAACTAAGGGTACTGATTTAGGTGACTATTATTATACTTAATGGTTATTTGATTATTTGAATCCATGAAATATACAGAATCTGGTCGTTTCTACAATGTGATTTAGTTAAGACCCCTAATCTGGATGTCTCATTAAACCGATCGTAAAATAAACAAACTAAAACCACCGATGAATATTTATATTCAGACCAGTTAAAATATTACAATGACAGGCAAACAGACCCGACCCGCATTGGCCATAAAAAAGGATTAAAAGCAACTTTATTTTGTAATGAATGGGAAATCAAAACAACGGCTCTGTCAACTAATATTGTAATTACAAACTTTCGTTTTAATTTCAGTCAAAGTTATTGCGTGAAGACTTAGTAAAATATTACCCGGATAACGTCAGTACAATTCAGTACTTTAATCAAGAACATTCACTTCTACAGCTTCACAGAGCGTACAACTTATTTGGGCGAAGCTAAACTAAATATAACTTCTTAGTTCAACGTTTAAATTAAATGGCCAACCTTACTGGTATACATATTCAAATATATTCATTGGTATGCTGACAGAAACCATGCAGTGTTACTCTAAAACACGTCAATTAGTAAACAGGCGTAAACCACAGGCATTCGGTCGAGCAAACGCCGCGCCGCGCCGCGAGGGTTGGCCGCCATCTTGGATCGGGGGTCAAATTAAATTGACATGTGGTTTGTGCAGACATATTGTGCTCGCTTGGAAGTATTGTGTGTGTTGACACCCCTAATTATACAGGACCAGCGATATGAGCAGATAAAGCATGGTAATTAACTTAATACCCGCCGTGAATATAATTTGACCCGATTTGAAGTTATTCCACTTAACGCGCCCCCATTCCAAAACTCGTAAATAGTTCATTGAGTACTAACATTTGAACAGTACTGATTCTACGCAAACATTTAAATTAAGTACCTACAAAATCACTCCAAGAGATAAAAAAAAAACACCACCAGACATTTTCCCAGGAATTTAATAATAATACAATGCTATTACTTACAGACGCAAATCCTTTCAAATGTTTAACATGCAAAATAACATTTTCATAAAATACCTTTAATGTTATGCAGCCCGAGGCAACGGGCGTCTAAATTATAAAACGTGGTCCACGGGAAGAGGACGTAATATCGCCAATATCGCCGGTCGAAGGGAAATCTTCCCGAAGCGTTGTCGTTAAATGATCGCATCTCATCGCGCGGCGCGGTGCGGGCAGACGCGGCGTCAGCGGACCACCGCCTCCTCAGTTTAGCATATCGACTGAGCTCGCCAAATTCACACCGAGACATAATATAGACATTCAGGGGCGCCCCGTGTTAAAGCCATTATTGAACCCTAATACTATTTTAAAAAATGGCCATCCTAAAACTGAACGCCTTCCAAGGAAAGCTGTTCGCGAACAGACACTTAATAGGATTGGATGAAGATGGCGGAGTAATAAAGCGTGTTCAGTAATGTATTTATAGAAGATGTGCCGGCATCGCCTCGTTGCACGGATCGCCTTCAATTTACTGTTCGTGATTACGATTAGCTTTCGATCGAGCTTTATATTAAACTTGCCGCCGGGTCACACCGCCACTAACACTACTGCAAAAATATATATATATATACCATATTTACGATTTCTGTAGTCTCTACCTATAAACAACTTAGTTTGTAACTTTATTAATTATCATAATGGAATAAATACATTGTGATAATTTAATTAAGCAACTAACAGTCGTAAAAGGACATTTGGGGAAGTCAGATTACACAAGTTACACAAAAGTTGTAGTTCACTAAAGTTGGATTCGCGCGGCTTGCACGTGCACGTGAACTTTATATTAGTTTTAATATACGCACACGTAACACCAAACTGGTATTTATGAGGTGAACCCCTAACAACAACATACTATTATACCAATACAATCAATATCAACTACAAATTAATTACTCGTACTTGTATAACAACATAAGGGGTGGATTCATTGGATTTGTGGACATCAGTCGGTATCATTACTGTGATACGAAAATAAACGAATGTAGATAATGGACGGCGGGATCAATACAAAGTAATCGCAAGCGGATCCAATAAGCCCGGCCAAAACAACGGGGGGTCGCATCGGACGGCATCGGAGGCTGCGAGCCGAACATGGGGAAACAATATGGCGGCATGCAAATAGCTCGGCCATTATCGCACCTGGGCAGCGCGAGCCGCCCGACGAGTAAACAAGATTACGGGAATTGAATGGCTAATTAGGGGAAAAGAAGCGAGCCCAGCAAGCCTAGCGAGCAAGCTGAGTTATCGCACCTCGTTTCTGCCATATTTCACGACGCTTAACTCGCCTTTATTGTTTGGCCGCCTCTTGTTTAGCTAAAGAGCCTTGTTAGCTTATCTCTTGAAGCCTAGGTAGACTGCATTAACTGCCGTCACAGCCAGAAGCGAAGATTTACTGCGCTACAAAGCTTCTAACATCGCTAAATAATAAGTGACGCGCTTTGGTAAGCTGTTAACGAGGCCAGAGCTCGTGAAAATAAAGCCACTAAGATACACAAATTGATGATGCACAGTCATTAATCAAAATTTAATTGATGTGTTAATTAATTGTATTATACGGTGAGTACGTATTTATATGACCCACATCACAGATAAAAGCATTAACAAGGTAAACGTGACGACAACCAAGTTACGCTGCAATATAGCTTTTCGATAGAGGATCGCAGAACGGCGCGGCGCGGCACTCCGCATCACACAAGAAAGCACTTTATCATTATTCAATTAATTAATTAGTGACTTTTATAGATAATAAAGTGAGTGTATTTACGAGTCAGCTTCGTTAATTTTATGTTATCTGTTTAATTGTATGAGCCTCCGGCGACGTCGGCGGCGCATTATCACCCGAGCCATTATGTTCCTGTTATATTATCCTATGATATGACGATCAAGCTTAATATGGACATCGTAAACTATTTAATAATATTAATAGATTATTTTTATATCTAACTAGCTGCGCCCCACGGTTTCGCCCGCGTAAATGTCGATCCCGTGGGAATATCGGGATAAAAAGTAGCCTATATGTTAATCCAGGGAGTCAGCTACCTCCATACAAAATTTTATCAAAATTGGTCTAGCCGTTTGAGCGTGAAGAAGTAACAAACATATAAACACACCCCCCCACACACACACACACGCACTCACAAACTTTCGCCTTTATAATATTAGTGTGATGTATCCCATTCATCTTATTGAATTCACCAAAAATTTAACTGCATTATAAAATCTGACTCACATGAAATGTCTTATGCTGCTACGAGATGTTGGTATGTTTATAATAATATCCTTAACTGATATTTCTACTTTACATAATGTATCCTGAGAATACAAATCGTAAATGTCAGCCTAGAACGACATATTATATCTGGACGTCGATTTTGCAACACAACACGCAAAAAGAGATGTCACTGCCGTAATTTGTCACAGCTGTAAATCTTGTATCATCGAAGCATTATACAAAGGCATGAGCAATCTTATTTATATTCGCGTATCGTAGATGCAGAAACGATACGCCTAATAGTTTTTTTTAAAACAAATCTCAATAAAGCAAACATCGAACAAACATACACATAAAGCAGTGACCCTAACGTAATGACCGGTCTGCCTGTCATGTCACCCTGGCTTTCATTTACCGACTCGATATGATTTAGAGAGGTTCGTCCGCTACGACCGACGACTTTAAACGTAATTTAATTACATATTATAAAGCTTGTCTAAGCCCACACAGAACCTAGTCACTACAAGATTAATGAATCCCGGCGATACAGATCCGATACATGACTTATTCTGTACAAGCGACCATATTTAATGCCCACGTTTTCATGATTGCATTCATTTAGAACGTTGCGTCGTCGTCCTCGCTAAATGCCTTCGCCGACATCTAGACGTTTATCCTCCACTCAATTTCAATTAGATAATATTACTAATGAAAGATATTTATTTCTTTCTGTCGTTTCTTCTGCACAAATTCCTCATTAATTTGTGAAAAGCTTTTAGTGACCCAAGATCCCGAAAGCCAAACACTTTGTCTAGGAGAAGCCAGAAAGTTCCATAATTTCTTTGCCGAGATAAGAGGCGAAAGTTCACGCAGGAGCGGAGATTTATGACATCACCGTCGTTCCTTTCACTAAATAATAAAAGGCCCGCTGTAAAACGCGGTGGAGGCATAAAAGTTTTACGTCCATACAACCCGTTGGTGTACGTAAACGGAGCATGTAGGGCGCGTCGTGTTAGGACGTCAAATCTCCATAAAGAGTAATCAGTGTCGGCACAATAGTCCGTTGGCTCATAAATTGTAACGCCAACGTACGTTCATTTGGTCTTGATCCGCGACGAGCACAATTTGAGCTCGGCCCGTCCCTGAGACCAAAAATTATGAATATAATTCGGCATAAACAATATAATAGTGACTTGTTGCTCTGCGTGGCCGTGCTACTTGAACGTCGCCGCGTCGCGCCGCGGTTGCGTGTGGCTGATCCCGCAACGTGACGTTATGACAGCGACATCTGGCCTGCTGTGCGACTAAGGAATTACTATTGCTACATTTAGCCTGTCGTGTAACAAGGATCGCTTCATTAATAATAATAATAAATTAGTTCATAAATGAATAATATATATGTAGGTATTCAAATTCCAAATCGTTCTCGGAGTAATTAGAAAGCAATTTCTCATCCTGAGCTAATCGCGAAAGTGGAATGATTATTAGCGCTTAGCTGAATAAGGTCAAGGACGTGACTTTAAAGGCGGCCTTTGTTAACCTACTAGAATTTCTTCAGAATTAACAGAATTTCTGTAACAGAAAATAAAACCAAACTTTGGAAAATCATCATGTCATTCACTTTGTGAATCCCCACCATTACATAAAATGTGCAATTTGGGTTCAGCAAATTGCACATCTCGAATTTAAATTAAAAGGTCAATAACACATTATTCTATTGAACGTATGTACCTAACAAACAAAAATAAAACGAAAAAGAATCGAAACAAAGTAATAAAACAAATTCATTGTCTATACAAAGTGTACTCGTGGATTGTAATTCGATGAAAACGAACACAAAAATATTTTTCAGAAAAAAAAAACAACTATAGATTGTCCATTGTTTTTATTTCGTGCAGGGTTCAAAAATCGTAAGTTATAGTGTAGGAGATATGAACTTGATACACGAGCATTTTATTCTGTCTATGAATTTAAAAGCGTTGAAGGATTTACTGTGTTTACTTTCCAAGGATGGAACAACTTGTCCCGTTGTAAACAGATTTAAAATTGTAAGCAAAATCTAAAATTAGGAAGCTATGATTTATTACGGTTCTAAAGCATGTGATAATAGACACTTTGAAAGAAAATTTAAAATAAAATGATCTCCTTTCTTATGCCAGGCAACGATAAAAAGTAGATACATTTTTTCACGGATATTTTTTATTTCTCCGAGTACTTACACTTTGCCGTTTTATTACATCATAGTTTTATAATTCAATAGCCGCTGAATATACAAAGATTAGCGGCTTTTCATTGTGTCCTTTCCAATCCCTACAACTATGTGTGTTATTAAACGTAAATGTAAAATTTTAATGTTTTTTTTCTTTTTGTCAAAATCTCCACAAAATAATGTGCATGTTTAACTTACATTATTAAATAAACTTCATGTTTATGTTTCCGTGTCTTATATCTGACGATCGGTCGCGTTCTTGATGCTTGTAAGACTACCAGATTATAGTTAAACATGTGATTGTAACCCGATATGACACGCGAGAGCACGGCGCGCCGTGACGGCCTTACGAACGTGTCGTAATTCAATAACTCCTCTACACCAACTAATGGAAGGTACACCTTCAGAAACAAACGCTTTAAAGTCGTCGCGCTTGACATAGACCTATCGACACAATTAAGACCAGTCGCCAAGTCGACTTTACCAATAAAGCAATTAATATCCACAGGTTCACAAAGTTTCGCGTAGCTTCGTGTAGCTTCGCAAAGTTTTTCGTAGCACGGTGTATCTTCGCGTAGCACTGCATAGCTTCGCGAATGACTGCGTAGCACCGCGTAGCTTGGTATTGCTACGCGTAGTTATTAATGTAAATTCATCCGGAAGTAACATTTACAATGTCGATTCGCTCTATGATAAAGGAACTGAACGTTTAACATCCTGAAATCATTGCCTGCAACCACTATTCAGGTGAACAAAGTAACAAATGTAGCAAAATATTCCGCTTGAACACAAAAGGCGTTTTAAACGTTTCGAATTAAGATCACGCACATCCAGCTTCCGTACAATGAAGTGACGCGAGACCTACTTTCTGTAGGTAATTACTTTGTTACTTTAAATGCTCTAGCTCTCGGCTAGATAGAAAATAGTACTTTGTTGTGATTAACCTTACGTTAAGACTTCGTCCTCTCTAGTTCATCTTAATTAGTCTCAAATTGTCTGAGCTAATTTGATGTTAGCACTAAAACACAGACATTTGAGACTTGGCGTAATCAATAGCAGCGGATAAAGACTCATATGGCTAGGTTCTTTTTAGATTGCTAGACGATCTAGATTGCCTGAAGTTGATAGGCTATTATCTATCTGTAGCCACTATCGCAATCTTAGAGCTCGAGGCAGAACTCACGTGTGCCAATAACAACAAACGTGACTTCAATCGGCACCTCCCCGGCTTTCATCTGTCAGTTCTATGAAAAGGAGAATGGGAGAAAGGCACACACGATTACGTAAGCGGATTATTTCAATCCCCAATCATTGTAATGGTGAAACAAAGTTGTGAATAAGCTATTTTTCAATATTATTTCAATATAAGAAGGTTGTCGTTTGTCCGTCCGCTGCGCGGCACTATCGCGCGATCGGGTCCGCGCCCGCGCGCCGCGCGCCGTGCGGTGACAAACAACATTCGTGGTCGACATTTATGCGACGTCATGGCCCTCAATAGAAATGCTTCGATTTACGTTCCTCTTCCACTTTTTGTCAGACGTCTTTTTTATTCGTTCTGTGGCACAAGCCATTACATGAAACTGTTATACCAGAAGAATTGCTGATGTATTGCATAGGATCGTGTGATCGCCGCGAGTTTCGTCGTATTGTCGGGGTAAACTCACAGGTAAACTACAGACTATTTGTAGCGCGTCCTTTGCAAAAGAGACAGAGACAATAGAATAACATTTTTCATAAAGCTGTTTGCTACATGAAGTTGCAGAAGTTTATTTTTATAAATTCATGTGAATGTTGGATGGGTTCTGGATTTGTTTCGCAGTCTGCACGGTTGTGTTGGCTAACTAGGTCAATAGGATTATAAACAAACTTGGTAGTACTATTTAGTTATGCTACTACCTGTACCTATGTAGTCAAAAATAGACATACCAATTATAAACTAATTACACAGAACCTTTACTCGGAAAACAGATAGATAATAAGAGTTATTAAGATCAAAGATATGTCGTTCGATATTCCGTGATTAAGACAATCCAATTTCCAAAACTGGAATACTTCAGTATTAGATAGGTACCTACTTAAAGAACGTCGAATTTAAAAATGTCTTCGGCAAAAATTGAAGGCAATACCAGCCGAGATCAAAGCGATAGCGGCACTTCAACTTTTTTGTGGAACCGATACCTACTCTTCATTTCCTTTTTAATACGGATTCAATATAGCGATAAGGACATCGGGGATTTTTTACAGAAATCAATCTTCGTGCTATTGAGACGTGTTTATTTTGTGTCGGATGATGAGCAGGCGTCCATTGGCTAGAGTTTATACAAGATCAATAAACGTAAACAATAGTTATAGGAGATTGGAGAGCATAACGAGTGAGCGTCGATCGAGATTGCAGCAAAGACAATGCCTTCACGGTGGCGGGTTGTAGGGGAGCCATTTGTATTCGTAATGGTAGATCGAATTTCGTATTTGTTCGTGGGGTCGTTAGCAGCACCTTCGCGCTTGTTTATAAAGAAAACAAAACCCTTTATCCGTCGAGTCGCGGGGCGCGGTGGCTCGGCGGGCGGCTTGAAACCTTACTACCTCCGCTAACTACGGGCGCCGCGCCGTATGAATACAGAATAATATTATATTTATCATCTATGAACACGAACTGCTTGATATCAGAATAATATAAATTTATATGCTGCGCTCTAGAATACAGCGATAAATTACAGTTGTAGAAGTGGTCTAAACAAATCTTAAGCTTAACATATGCACATGTTTTATGCATTGTTGACTTAAGGCCGATTCACACATATCAGTGAAGTCACAGTTCAGACACAGTACCGGCACAGTGCGAAATGAATCACTGACGCAACACTGTAGCACTGATACTGAACTGAACGAACACTTTGACGGAACTGTGGCTTCACTGATATGTGTGAATCGGCCTTTATATTTATGTAATATATGTAAGTATGTATATATTCTTAAATATAAGTCAAAGTACTTTTGAAAACTTACGAACAAAAGCAAAAACAAAAGCCATAAGACACGTCTACGAAAACATGAATTAAAAATTATTGCGCGTAACACCGCTAATTATACTTAGTTATTATGTAACATTGTTACTTGTATCTTAATGAATGTTTTATTCAAGTATAACAAACAATTCGTACAAGTAATATGATTCATTAATCAAAAATAAATCAATTATTTGATAGCAATACGGCAAATGGACAAAACTCATAGCAGTCGTAGCAGAATATTAAGATCATAAAAATTCATAACAGTATAAAGTACATAATTTCACATTGTCTATTCAAAATTACCGGCAAGTAGTTTAAGTTGGTGTAATCAAACACGACGAAGCTTACACTGCGATGCACACTAACCACCAAGTAACAAGGTATTCATGTTTTTACGTTGTTTAAGATCGTTGGACAGATATGGCATACCTTCGGCCCAATAGAGCGTCAACTAAAGTCACGCGCCAAGGATTTCGGTACACACGTCTTAAGACTCGGCACATCGTCATCTCTCCTATATCTAAAGCTCGAAAGCCTCCTGCAGCCTAAGACGTAGCGAGTACCTACGCCTGGCGTAGACCATCGATTGTTTTCACTAACTTAATATAATGTTACATTGGATATAGGGACCCGAAATTGAAGGGTGAGTTTATATCAGATACGGGATTTAAGGATTTGTAAAGCCAATTTCAAAAGCCGTTATGTAAGTTTCGAGCGTCAAGGGCAACGTCTGTTTAGAGATTGTTCTGAGATAATAAAAGCTTTTTTATGAAACGGTCCAGACGCTGATTCTTTTTTTTTTTTGTGCTTTCGTGTATTTTGTTTTGATCGGTCAGAATTGGTCCAACGTGGAACGTCACAAGCTGTGCATACGCGGTGTCAAGATCACGTCGCGTAGCGTCGCGCCGCCGCGGGTGACACGCGCACCCCCCCGCCCCCCGCACACCGTCCACCCGCTGTCGTCCTCCTGTTACCCTCAACCCTCGCACCACGCATGCTCCAATTATAATCTGTTTAGGGATGTCTATTGTCGATTAAGATTTTTTGTTATGCAAATTATTCATGATCTTTCTTAGACTTGTACATCGACCGTGTTCTACTTGTATAGTGGAAAACAACCCTTATAAAACCTGAAAGCTTATTATGAGTTTTTATTTCTTAAAAACTACAAAAGAACAAGACACGCGTCTCATAGAGTAACCTCGAGCTTTCACGTATCTATCGTACAACCTGACAGGGTTAAGCACGATATCCACCCATAGCGGATAACTCGATAGCTCGACATGGGATAGGGCGGCATTATCCGCCGGCGATGGCTGCGCGCGCAGCGGCGTCGCGCGGAGGGCATCAAATCGCCTGCGGAGGGCGGCCGTAGCGCGCGCGTTCCGTTGTCTCCCGCGCGATCACTCGCCACAACACCTCCGACGACGGCGAGGTGAGCTGCCCGATGCGACTCGTTCGCGGTCACTGACCGATACGCCGTACATCAAAACACCGCGCTTGACCTGCGCCCCGAGGCGTCCCGCGATCTCTCTGTAGGCCCGCGCCTCCGTGCCAACCCGCCTCATGCTCCACATGCACCAGGTAGCCCAAGTGCCGAGTCCCGACCCTCGCTAGCGTGATAGCCAGCAATATTCCCGTAAGCGGCGCAATATACCGGACTACTCGGTCGCTGTCCGACTTTAATTTGTTCTTTATTGTTTCTTTGGTGTTTATTGTTCTCCTAAATGTGTTTTCATCGTTCTAAAATGCCTGGAATTACAATGTACTTAGTCGGTCGTGTCAGTGAGTTCGTAAGGGTGCCTTTCAACGCAGGCGTGAGTTATTCATGGATTGCCTCTGTTACTTCTACTTGAGTCTTTGGATTAATAAAATGTGTACGATATCAATCTGTTTCCATGGATTTTGTATTTTATCTGTTGATCAATTTGTGAAGATAGCAAGTTAAAAATACCATAAGATTAAAGAAATTAGTAGACACTGATATTTATTTATCTCTATTTCCAGTAGTGGGATTAGTGGGAATGCCTGAAATGGAAACTGGAAATTTTATTCCCAACGCATACTTATTGGGAGATTAAATCTATCACCATGTGACCGAAAACTGGGATAGTTGTTCCTTTCTTAGAGTAAATTACTA
The DNA here is from genome assembly GCA_948474745.1 of Oligia latruncula. NCBI lineage: Eukaryota > Metazoa > Arthropoda > Insecta > Lepidoptera > Noctuidae > Oligia > Oligia latruncula. The sequence goes on from OX419688.1 coordinate 11,580,504, forward strand.
GTGTCATTATTGGCAAAACCATGTTCGCTTGCCAACTGCCGAATTCGCATAACAATTTTACTGCCAAAACAAATATGTACTGACAATTCATGTATCAATTTGTTCTCATTTTTTACGATATGACATTATGTAAACATATCCATATTTACTTTCAATATGTACAGATAAGAACAAAGTAAATAATTCCCTACTGTGTGGGACTTTTATATCCAATCATAAACATGCAGTCATATTATTATTGATTGTATCATCAATTACGTTTGTCATCACTTTGTTATACACATCACTTATCATGTGATTCGACCCACTACTAGATTTATTTAAGTGCTTATGACCATCCCATATTTAAAATAATTTAATTTGCAAAGAAGTTAAAAATATTTTTCGTAGACAGGTATCATTTTAAATTAAAAACTGTTCAGAATAAAATTAACCTTTTGACCGCGACACGTCAAAAAATCAAAAACGTGCCCTCGGCGTCAAAGTCTGTCATGTAGTCGAACCGTGGCGTGCTGGGCACATTTTGGTTTATCATCTTTACATGAGGGGCCCGTGGCTAAATAATAACAGCCGCACAAGTCGATCGATCAGGTTAAGCTACGCTTGCCGCGGTTGTCTGTGGATGGGTGACCATCTTTACATACCGTGACCCCTCCGTGCCTCGGAAAGCACGTTAAGCCGTTGGTCCCGGCTGTCATTCGTGGATCTTTGAAAAAAAAATAAAAAAAATCAAAGTTCATTCTCAGGATATGACTTATTGTAGGTATAAAAGTTTTGTGAAATCCGACCTTGGTAAAATAAGCTTTAAATCAATTTTACCAGGGATTATTATAATATTACTAAAAACAATTTTGTACTGCAACATTAGTAGCATTGTCAAATTCTATTTCGAGATCAAATAACGATAATATCCATACCTACAACTAAATAAATACAACAATAAATAGGGACAACATCTACCGGTACATGAAGTTCATTTACTTAATAAAAAGAAAACATGTCTACTTCACTTTAAGCAAAATCTAAGTAGGTGCCTACTTAAATACTTAGTTACATCTACAAAGTAATGTTGAAAATCTTGTCAAGTAAATAGACTTAAATAGGGACAATACATTAACATTCTCTGCTAAAGATAGTCTTCCCAATTACTCGCTAAAAGGAACTGTCGCAAGAAAATACAGAGAAAACTCATAGAAACACCTAAAATACCGCTCATTAATTTACAGACCTTAGTTAGATTTTTATGTCGCCGCATAAATTGTCAGGCAACAGCGAAAAGTCATAAAGCTGGCTAAAAGTTCTGTCCTAGACAGAAACTTGTTATTTTCACACTTCATGTAGCACTTAAAACGACTAAAGAAAAGGATTACCACTCCGTAAAGCGCGTTACTTCGGTGTGCAATCAAAATTTATTTTAGTTTGCATTCCAACACTTTGTCTTTAAAAGCATTATTTCTTATTACAAAAACACATGATTATTTTTAGTTAAACACCATGTATAATTGCAACGTAACTACTACAAGCATACTTAATCGTATGATAGCACGACATAAGTATGGACACAGATAATATAATACTCTACGTAGTATGGAGAAGTTCGAGCGAAGACGTGAAGGAAAGTCTCACGGTTGCTATTAACGATGTGGAGCCATATGCAAGAACCAGCCAGCGGTGTAGGTATTAACGGCAACTTGAACTCAAGCCCGGACATCAATTAGGTTCGACTTGTTCTCGCAATTATGTGCTCAAACTAAATTGCTGGAAGATTCGTCGGACGCTAATGGTTCTAAGTTTCCATGACACATGACTCTGATAGCACGCTGCGCTCGCGTTCTCACGCCAGCGTAGCACGTTTTAAGGAATCTATCACGATTCTGTCGAATCATTGTTCTTTCACACATGTCTTTGCGTCTGTCATATGTCACTTGTCAGAGTGATACGTCACGCACGGTGTCGTGTCCTAATGTCCTCGGCTAATGCGGCGCTGGCCGACAAGAAGACAATTTCCGGGCTCGCCCCTACCTTCCCGCCATTACCTACTAGAAACAATTCCATATCCATTATAATCATTAATGATGCCGCGCCACCATTAAGCCCGCTAACATTGATTTTCTCTTTTCATCATTATTTATTATCTGAAAGTCAATATTTCAGAACGCCGCGGCTCGTCTTCGTTGCAATATTTTTTGATTTATTGAAGAACTTGAAGCGTTGTTTGTTTTAATAGTTTACTGGTAAAATTAATTACCGCGGCGAACACAATTTACTGCTAAAAGTGCTGAAGAAAAGTAAAGCTTATTTTAGCGTCTGCCGAGGTCGATTCAGGTGACTGGTCCAGTGTTAAAAAACTTTTGGGATGAACCGCTTTGTTTTTGTCCAATGTCTGCAGGCGACAAAACTCTGTGTGCTGACAGATGCAGGGCTAATGACAAATTAACCGTTAAAAACTCGTGGAAAGGCGGGGAAAAGAGGAAAAAACAGTGGAGTAAAAAGTAACGAGTCGTGGCTTTTATCTCCGAGCGTGTTTCGCGAAGACAGCGTTTATTTTAAATGACGGAGTCCACTCGGCGCAGTGGGACGACGTCGCCGGCCGCCGGCCCCACGTGTCCGCGCCACGACCAACTTAAATCAACTGATGTCGGATGTAATCATCGTTTACTGAATCAAAAACCGTTTGATCTCTATTTCAAGCCTTGTTAGCATCTACTTCTCGTTATTTGCATTAAAATACCAGAGTGTTATAAAATGAACATAGGTCATAATGATAGATATGAACTCCGTTCTCCATAATTATCTCCAACTAGCTTCTGCCCGCGACTTCGTCCGCGTGAAATATTTTATTCCCCTGACCCACCCCGTCGCTACGCATCGCCTGCCCGCGCTATTATTTCGATCCTTAGCGTTCTTTCTGACATTTTTTCTTTTTGTTCGGTTCCGAACGATTCTAGCGTGATGTTCAATAGCTTATAGCCTTCTTCAAGAATTGGGCTATCAAATGCAAAATGAATGTTTTAAATCCGACCGGTAGTTCCTCTGATCACAGCGTTCAAACAAACAAACTCTTCAGCTTTATTATTACAGACTAGCTGTTCCCCGCGGTGTCACACGCTGCGCGGCTCCTAAGGGTCGTAGCGTGATGTTATATAGCCTATAGCCTTCCTCGATAAATGGACTACCCAACACTAAAAGAATCATTCAAATCGGACCAGTAGTTCCAGAGATTAGCGCGTTCAAACAAACAAACAAACAAACAAACTCTGCAGCTTTATAATATTATTAGTATTAGTATAGATAGATGACCTGTGTTTTATCTGTTTGAAAACAAGTACCTCGTGTCAACAACAGATGTTTTTGCTGAAATACGAAAATAACAAGACTTAGTACTAATTGGATGATAATGTAATTCGATAGAGAACTATTCCTAAGAAGTTGATGAATAGGTATGTACGGTTGATAGTGAATATATGTAAACAACAGCTAACATCGACATCCAGTAAAAGATTCGCTTCGCACGCGAGTATGGATTGCTCCCACGATAATTACATCAAGTAATATGTGCAGCAAATCATACACTACGAAATGAGGCATAAAATGTTAGAGCTGAGGCTTGGGAACGAGACGGGCGTGCGTAATTACCCGACGAGAATGTGGCTGAGTCCTGCGGCCGGGACAGCCTCCCGACCGCGTCGCTAAACTACGAATAAAGTGCTCAGTGCGGTACCCTTAACTCGTTAATTACACTCGGGAACTTAATATACTTACCCGTTTCAAATTTTACAACTTGGAATAACTGTAAGTGTTCGGAATCAAACGTACTCGCACTTAAAACAATATTTTTAATGAGTGTTCTTCTGAAGGTTGAGCGATGTACGTCGAAGTACTCGTATCCTCGGGGCATCTATTAAACGGACAGGAATCGTTTCCCACAGCCCGCTCTCGGCTCGTCACGGAATCAATATCGTCTTTTATCTTATGAAACGTGCTCTACATACACACACAGGCTCAACTCGCAGCACGCACACCCCCGTGCTGCCTAGGGTTGCTAACGCACAGAATATAAAATGAACAAATACTCAGCAGATAGCTATAATTAATCCAAATTTCTTCGCTCTCGCACGTGTTTGTTCGCACGCTCTCTAAAACTCGGGAGATTTAATTAAATCTCGCTCTCAAGTTGTGATATTAGTTTTCCGTTTAATTATAATTATGTTCGTGAATCGTGTTTTGTCGTTGAAACTGTTGACACCAGCGACGAGTCATTTAAAAAAAACACAAAACATGTGAAAATAAAAATGTTATAACCTCGGAAATGCTGGAATTAAAAAAACTTGAAACACGTATTCCTACTATCAGTGACATTTGTTCCTACCGCGTCGTAACTCCAAACTTTTACGCCAATTAAAATAGCTGAGTAACTTTTTGTAGAACAGTCGACTGACGGATGCCGAAATTTATTTGGGGCAGCCAGTGAAGATTAATACGGTTCAAACGAACGAGCGCCTTGTTAATGTTAGTGTAAATACACTGACTAAAATGTGTTTATTAGTCTACAACTGCTCTGTTAAAGTGTGCTATACTATAGAGCACTCCAAATACAAACAATGCTGTGTAATTGGTGCAGTGTTGTTATGCAACATTGTTTTTACGTTACGACTACTGCTTCGGAGTTGTTCGGAACCAATAACGAGCCCATTGTGAGGTTTATTTCTGTTCGAATTGAAGTGGCATGTACTACTTATCTGTAGTTAGTGGGGAGTAATGCACGGTGCGCCGCCGTTTGTTAGAATCAAAGCGTGCGCCAGCGACGCAAGTTCAAGTGCAACAACAAGCCCCATACATCAGGCGGTCAGAAATACATCAGTCAGTGTATGGCATGGGAAAAGGTTCGGCTGAGAGTCTGAGACGCGGCCCGCTTCCTACTTGCCTTATAAGCAACAACCGCTATTGCACAAGCATGCTCTCAGTCGCACACGGATCCATCGCCTGAGATTTGTTTTCGAAACAATGTCTATTGTAAGGTTTTTTCATTGCACCCTAAAAAAACTACCATTAACAAAGGAATAACAATCAGTTTAAAATGTTAGGGCCATCCCTATAACTCCCTCATGTCATAAATATGGAAACATATTCCCATTCACATTACCTACTTGGTGTATCGTGTTTTAAAGAATACCCAAAGTAGGGTATACCTACTTACTGAGGACTACTATAAAACAAATGAAAAATGCTTTACAATAATGATTAAACCAACATTAAGAACTCCCCAGTTATCGCTAAAAGAACATAGGTACAATAACAAATGCCGATCAATTTAATTATTTCAATATGATTTCCAACGGTGTGTACAATTTAGATCGTAAATTAAGAAACAATAATCTCTGAGTATTTCAAAGCTCCTTTGAATTTATACGCGAACCCACACAAATTCACTGTCATTAGCTACTCTGGTTTATTGTTATTTATTTCATTAAAACATCTGCTTTGTTAATAACACCTCAAACATCGAAATGAAGATTTGATTTCACCTCATTGAACTCCGTGGTTGGAAATATTCGCAGTTCGAAAACTCGAAGAAAATCCGGTTGGTGAGCCAACGATAGACTCCGCTCGCCCCAGTCATACAAAACAAAGTTTAGTCACTGGGGCTTTAAATTCCCTAATGTTTGTCAAAACATACTTAAATCTGTCAGGAGGCGCTTAAATCAATTTATTATACAGGTACTCGAAGACACTTCGGCAACGAGCATGTTTACCCGCATGTATGTATGTAAATCTTGCGTTCCTTGCTTCTCAAAAAGCCGTATGGAAAACTCTAAGCCTCTTTTATATTCTTATTCCTTATCCTTGTGGGATAATTCGGGCCCATAGGACAGGTTTTTACATAATTTTACCGCATCCCTTTCTATTGGCAGTCCGCTTTTGCGGAATCACATTTTTTTGCCCAGATTTTTATTAGTCACACGGTAACGCGTCGGTAAATTAGAAAACATTCAATAAATCACACGGACGTAATTCAATTTCGACGATCGTAAATAAAATTTGTGCGGAGGGTATGTAACGAGTTTTAAAAACAAACATTTTAGAGAACAAAAAGGGTAAACGGGTGTGCGCCCGCCGTATTTGTCACGAACAATGTTTGTGAGGGTAATTGTTGGAGATGCAAAGTGCTGAGATCAACCAGCCGCCCGCCGGCTCGCAGCAGGGAGCCGCGGGTCTTTGAACTAATACCATCGTGCATACACATGCACTGTACAACCTCCGTCGATGCACTGCTCCTATTGAGCTTTACTTGCAGCTCGTTAGTACTAAGCCGTTTATTATTATGGCTCTATAACATTAACGTAATAGTTCAGGTGATTCATGTGTTTTTGTTTACTAGTTGCGTTGGCGTCAAATGCTCTTCATCTTAATAACTTTCAGAATAAACGTCGAAAGTCAGCCATTTAAACATAATTTACTAAATAGAGGAAATGGTTTAGCTAATTTACAAATAAATATGTATAAACAAAAGATCAATCGGTACGACCCAACGCTTATCTTATCATTCACGATGGGTAATTTAGTCGGACGAACCCCGCGTGCTCCGTCCGAGCGGACCCTCATCCACTCGATAATCGTATCGATTAGATACTTTCTCCTTCCTCGACTCTACTTCGATTACCTTGCATTCTTTTTACGTGACCTAATGCCATCATTAGCCATTCTCACTTAACGGAAAGAAATCTTCTCAATTTGAATATAAAACTTGGAATGCTACGAGAAGTCTCACGTGTCGACTCGATAAAAAAGCGAGCCATGTGTTACTAATACATTTAACGTAAAAAATCGATAAATCTACTAAATATTAAATTTGCAAAAAATATGAATAGTTTCGCGGCACATCACAAAAGGCACCCTGTCGGCTCTACAACACAGATCTTATTCACACTTTACACAATATTCCTAAGACACAATGGGAAATTCAACCGCACGCCGACATGTTGTACACGGGTGTGCTATCGTTGTGAACGTCAGGTCTATCGTCCCTCGTCTTGCGTATGTTTCGGGTTTTTTGTGCGCGAGTCTAATAACTCGACGAGCTTGACGGCACCTCGGCGCGGGCGCAAAAAATGACAAAAGCTCAAGTAAGCTCGGCAGGCGAGGGTCGGGGCGGGTCGGCAGGCAGGCCCGCCGCGCACGAGAGATGCAACGGCCGGCAGTCGATCGCGAACACCCGCGGGGCAACCACCGTACTGCCAGTATCATGAGATCGTAGCACGCAACGAGTTTTCTCATTCATCGTAATTTTCTCCTTTCAGTAAAAAGCATTTAAACAAACAAAAGTGTACCCGGAAATGTGAAAAGTAAACATTTGTACTTAGAAGTGGATTTTCTTTAGTTTCCATTAAGATGAACATATGTAAATGCGACAGTGTAACGATGTAAGTGATAAGACGCTACAGTGAAATGTTGGGTTTGGAGATCAAACATTAGTGAAGTGGACTTGTACAGCAGCAGGATGACGATGAAATCGCTGAAGTACAGCGAGCGGGAGGAGATGATGGAGGGGTTCAGCCCGGTGCCCCCTCCCCTCCCGCGCAGACAGCCAGTCAGGAACATCTACGCCGAACCCTTCGTAGACCCTAGGTAAGTTGCATCTCATGCAAGCAAGACATCGACTAACATACATTTATGTTATCTACTCGTACATACGATGCAGGTAAGTAGGTATGCCACTAACAACAAAAGCTTTGCATCAATGCAATGTGCAGTGACACTGTTATAAACTTAAGTTCCTACCTACTTGTTTTTGTATCATCAAATAATATGTTTATGTATTGTAAAAACTCCTCTAGTGAAGTTAATAAAGCTGTCTAAGGTGGTTAATTCTATAATACTTTCTTATCACAATAAACGGGATAAACGGAATAAGATGATCGAGGCGCTAAAAGCTCAATCTGTGTGATTTGTCAACGATTAACTCTTAATTCTGGATTTACAGACAGATACATTATAGTCTAAGATAATATTCTTTAAGCTTTCGAGATAAGTAACAAAACTATGAACACGAAACGAAAATATTCAACAACAGTAAGATAAAACACATTAGTGAAACCGATGACAAGTCACATAAATTACTGAGCTTTGATAAAGCCGACGATGAGACCACGGGACAAGTTCTTAATCATTTCGAAAACATGGCCATTGTGATAAATTTTGAATTATTTCAAGTCCCTTTTAAGATAATACTTATCTTACATTAATACCGCGCTTTCTTGACAACTACTTAATATTTGATGATAAGCCATATCAAATGGGAAATATTAAAAGGAAACCAAACGAAATAAGGAAAATGAACAATTGAATTGAGTATTTGAATCAGTTGACGAACTTGTTTACCTTCCCGACCCCAGCTCCACAAAGGGGCTCCAGGGGCGGGCCCCTGTATTCATGGTCGCAGTTCAAAGTAATAATAAAGAGCCTGAAGCCAGAAAACATCTATTTCATATACCGCACGACTACATAAACACGGGCCTCCCTGAACCCCCACAAACCTCCGAAGACCACAGAACATTATTAAAGTAAGGCACTACACAAAACTAATTCTGCGGCTCTTATTCGGGGTGTCCTTTGGGGTTTCCGATCGGAGTTCTCACAATAAGAAATTCCCATTCCAAAATGTAGTCGAGTAGTTTTTCGCGGGTAAGGGATACTTAACAATATGCATATGGTGTGTGCGCTAATGTGGTGGACTAGAGGAGCCGAGCGGATGTGCGATCCTATATGCTGCCATAAATCATATTTTTATACTTGGCACGCGGTCGGGGGCGGCGGGCAGCGCAGATAGCGCAGTTACTGCCATCTGCGACACCCCAATCGCCGCAGCTTAATTTCAACAGATTCGAGGGTGAATCCCAACTATTAATACCGCAATATCAATACGTAATGCTCCGACAGTAATGAAACCGAACACACGCTTCCACCTTTATCTAAGTTCATTTCCGACTTTTGTATTAAATGGCTGTCTATAATTGTTGATAAACGTACTTTAATATCGTAAAAATAGTTCCACCTGTCATAACTATTAATCGCCCATTAAAGTAACCAGGTCAGAAATGAAATTTATTATTGACTTGTTTAATGATAACAATTTGACACGCTAGAGCGATGATAGATAACGGAAACATCATTTGACGCCGTACTAACGGTGAGTAAAGAATGTAATTTCCTTTACAATGTGTTAACAAGGGCCGAACATGGAGGCAAACTATATGACGGTTAAGTGCACGCAACAATGGTGGGTAGATACTTAGATAGCATCGAGGCGCCCTTCATGCCCAGGCGCGCTCGCCAGCGCCAGTTGCCACGCTTCGACAAGGAAATTGACATTCAAAGGTAACCCTCAGCTTTGCTTTTTCCACGCAAGCGCAACTAAATATGTCCGCACGAGCATAACTTAAGGTGTGTAATAAAATAGATATGAAACCATGTGGAAAGTGTGTAGGTAGATCTATAAAATATAATATTGAAAATGTTGCCAGGTATTTACGCTTCCAACCAACAATTTGTATCACAATTGCTTTTGATCGTGCCTTTTGATAATGTCGATAAGACGTCAATCGTCCAATCCGACTCGGCTGGGCATCGTTCGGGAAGCTACGCAATATCTCCTCGTCCCACATACTGCAGTGTCTCAAGACGAAAGTCTTTGACCAGTGCGTGTTGCCAGTGATGACTTATGGCACTGAAACGTGGTCGCTCACAATGGGCCTTATAAGAAGGCTAAAAGTCACCCAATGGGCAATGGAGAGATGCTGGGAGTTTCCCTGCGTGATCGAATCAGAAATGAGGAGAACCAAGGTAACCGACAAAGCCCGAAGAATTGCTAAACTTAAGTGGCAGTGGGCAGGGCACATTGCTCGCAGAAGAGATGGCCGATGGGGCCGAAAGGTTCTGAAGTGGCGTCCGCGTACCGGAAGACGCAGCGTTGGAAGGCCTCCCACAAGGTGGTCCGACGACCTTGTAAGGCTGCAGGAACCCGTTGGATGCGAGAAGCACAGAACCGGTCGATGTGGAGGTGCTTGAGGGAGGCCTATGTCCAGCAGTGGACGTCTTTCGGTTGAAATGATGATGATGATGGATAATGTTGTGATAATGGTTTATGAAGTAGAAAAAAAGTAAAACTTGTGATAGATTTGCTTGATATTTACAATTACTTTATGGATCTATCCAATTTATTTTGAAACAAGATATTTTCATAAAATATAAGGTAACAGTCTCTTAAAAAAGTGCCTGGTTAAAAAACAGGAAGGAATCATAGGGCATCAAAAAATTCGTCCGCATCGCTGTCAACAGGACCAATCCTCAAACTGCTGACCGGATTGCTACATTAAATGGCAATGTTAATTCAATGGCCAAAAAATAGGCCAGCCCTCTGGTCATCTTTATAAGATGAAACAGCATCTATGCGTGATGTAATTATAAAGTGTTTCATTCCCGAGTCTAATTACGATACAAAATACAAACTTACCCAAAAACTTATACATCTTCTTCACGCATAACATAAATGTGTTTACAATTTAGAAAATCCGTCACAAAATAACTTAAAAGCGTCAAAGTTTAGTAATTAACGTCAGTAAGTAAACATGGGCAAATGCGCCATACGTCTGCAAAGACACGATCGCCAAACTGAGGAGTTGGGAACTGGCGGCAAATATTTGGCATATATGGAGCCGGGAAGTTCGCCCGAGCAAGAAATGATTTCCATACGGCCCGGACAACGCAAACACAGTTCACCCATCAAAGTCCAACACGAACTTGCAACTTAGTTAATAGTGTTTAGACGATCGCAAACGTCCCTACCGACCGAATTCACATTCGGTTTGTGCATTGCTTCAATCCTGTTCGGTTTGTTAGCTGCTTCCGTATTATCTTATAATGTTGCGATTTGTGAACAAAGTGCCCCAATTTCTGTAGTTAAAAGCCAGAGACTACAAAATACAGTTTGCGTTGAATTGTGTCTTTCTAGGAGTATGTATGGCTCGTGGCCTTAATTGCAAACACACGACCAGTCCCCTTCATCTGTGTTGCTGATTCTGCGACGTTTGCGGATTTGCGTACTAACCAACAAGTCCTCTGCAGTTCTTGGAAAAAACAAGATTTCCCAACATTATAATTAGCACTATAAGAACAAGGTACTGCCAACCAGTATGTTTCCGTGTTCACGTTCAAGAGTGGTCCATTCTCAGTAGCTGCTCCTTAAAATTATTCACGGTTCCACAAAGCTAAAGAGCTCCTACGTTTGACTAAACATTTCCAAAACCACGAGACGTGAAGCGTCTAACTACAGCTGAATGCACATCTCAATAGTATATGAGCTAGCTATGTATGTCATCTAACAAACGGTAGCGACGACAGTAGACAAACAAAGCTTCAGTTGATTGCTAATAGTCTCTCGGTTATTACAAGCATTGAGATGGTTCAGAGGAAACTATGCTTTATAATCCACAATGTGAGTTTATTAATGATTTCGTTCTTAAAAAGTATCTCACTGTTCTGTCTCACTTGAAGTATTTAAGGTGTAATTATCTCTATAAAGCGCTCATAATCTAACCCTTGAACTTCACCCTGAAAGCATTCCTCTCCCAAGCCCATTAGGCATGTTCGTGATCGATTGTTTATTATAACTGATGCAGCATCTTATTAATAGTTCGTATAATTAGAGGAAACGCCCCATCAAGCTCCACCGTATGTCCTCGGTGACTATGAAAGGGGCACTGAATACGCCGTGCGGCGCGCTCAAACCAATCGTTGCCAACGCAGGAAGTTCAATTATCTTCCTTTAACTTTAACGCATAATGTCGACACAATCATTTCATTAAACTGAATCTTTGTGATTCAATCGCTCATAATTGGACTGATCAAACGGACCAATTACTGGACGTCCCTAGATGAGTGTATGCAATATGCGTAATTATAGGAGCAATGATACGTAATGGAACTTGAACGCATAAATTAATAATGCAAGTGCTCGTGACTGTACAACGAACTTTGTCACAGAAAAACTACTCGTATTACAAGTTACTTTTATGAATCGATCCGATGTGAAATCGCCTCTACATTATCATTAAACAAAATTGTTTTTCTGTGGCTGTATATTGTTTCTGTATATTTCACGGATGATTCACTCCATAACTATATTTAAAACTCACTCAAAATACGAATGGATATGAAACGCCTGCTCTGTGTAAATAACGTGATGAAATCATAATATTGTCTTTCAATCCAACTATTCTATATCGAGAATTTGTCAGTGGAGCACAACAAAGCTTATCACGGATGTATGACGTTGCATCTCCAACAAAGGATAATCCAGGATCGTCGCCGAGGATACCACTGTCACAAAGTTGGACATAAATCTTTCATGTTGACGGCGATCGACATCTACTGCGTTCCTTACTTACCAACACACACATAATCTCCTTCTGTCGTCGACTGTCCTATACTTATTACTTCTAGCGTTTGTAAACAAACCACTTTTCGTTTGAATAATCCACTCGTCGAGGTGAGGCACCGAACACAATGGCGACGCTGTAATAGTTTCCGTTTTGAATAAGAGATGTCTATTGTCTCCTTTCATATTGATTGAGTTCATCTCTTATATTACGACAAATACCAGGCTTCGGAAATTGTTTTCCGGTCAAATTATGGCTAAAGTAAATTTTTATGTCGATTGAAATTTACGGGCAGATCCGTTGTGAATCATAATAAGATTCGATATTGGTTTCAGTGTGAGCAGGTAGGTTCTGAGAATCGGTAGATAGATGGAGAGGTTCATTGAACGCGTCGAATAATGAAGTTCTATTAATAGCGAGGCGATATTTCGTCATCTCGGGAGACAGCGCATATTGGTGTGTGACAGTGACGCCGGGTATCAGCAGAATCAGTGCCGTCGCCAGATATTTCGGTGCACCGGCAGTCACCGGACGCTTATCGGAATAGGGTATTTCAGCCTAACCCGTTTTAAAAATAAATAAACTTCTGTCCCGTCCGAATAAATACAAACCTCGCTTTGACACTGCTTCCTATAAATAACTGTAATGAATAGGCGGCTGGCGGTCCCGCAGCAATATGTATGTAATGTGGACGTTTCCTCGCCTGGATTTATTTCTCTCCTTATTTGAAAATTTTATAATTGAGAAGGACATGTTGCCTTATATTGTCACAATGGTGGGACGACCAGCTGGTTACATGAAATACTGTAGAAAGCTCATACGAGCACAAAGAACTTGGTCGTGATGGTGAACAAGGTGCGCCACATAACTACACCTAACTGTATAGGTACCGCATTATATTGAAAGCATACAAGAACACCGAAACCTTAAACAACCGTGTCTAATTGCCGTAAACGCTTATTTATAACTTAATTAATATAAATATTAACCGTTACATAGATGACTGCTGGTAGATAAAAATGTCATGCGCGTTGGGGAACTTGATTTTCTGTCATTATAAGTAATAGATTATTCATGCATATAGAGAGAGGTATGGAGAATGCAATATATTATTAGATGGTTACTTTAATGTTTTCAAGATGACGTAGTGACCATCATACTGAGTGTAGATCTTATGATAAAAAACATTGACACAAAGAAATGGCTTATTTTATCGTTAAAACAATGGTTTACCACCTGCAATTATTTATGCACCCTTAAAAAATTGTATCAGGAATTATTCAACGGTACCTGTGCACCTTGTTTTTGGCCTTGTTACTTGAAAGCTGCTCTGTATGAGTTTAAATTAAATGAACTACGAATAAGTAACAAATAACTAATAAGCATGAACCCCTATATTTATTTGCTACTAACATAAACCTATTACTTTCTTTTTGGTGCGCGGTATAAAACCTCGTTGTCTTCCTCCATCGTGGGGATGACAGATGGGCATGCCGGACTCTTACCGGCGAAAGCCACCGCGGTGTTCCACCTCTGCCTAAACTATACCCATCCCAGTTTATCTACAAACCTTACCTATATCATAATAAAGCTACCCCAACGATAATTTGCAATATTAAAATACTCAACAAAAGGAAACTTATTTCCCATTTCAAGAGCAGAACAGAATATTGGCTCTTCGTACAATACCACTTGGACTGGCTTCTAGTGTTTCCGATTACCACAACTTTTCACAATGTAATACTTCCCCGACGTTTCGTGATATCCGAGGCGAGTTTTTGATTCGAGAGTACATATTTGGTGAGAGCCGACCAAATAACGGACCACACAGGGTGGCTCCATTTGTCTGAGCTCCTATGCTCCCCGAGAGATAACAAACGTGCTCGCCGCTCTCAGCTGCACTTATCTAAACACTTAACTCGAGCCATACACAAACAAAGCTGCACCCTAACTCACTTTTTACCACGAAACGTCTTTTTTTACCCTTTAGGGCAGCATTGCATGCTTTGCGTGCCGACTGCCTTTGTTTGTGTCCGGAAATTCATGCATTTTGCCGCAATGTGCAGTTAAAGGAAGATACTTTAGTAAAGAATGACCTTTCCGTTTTATATATGACGAGTCACCGCTCCCCCGATAACAGGACCCTCAATTACTTTTACTTACCTCCGTCCCACTTTAGTGAAAGCATTATTTGTCCGCTATTAAATAAAACACATTACCGCCGTCCAATATAATTTCCAAGTATAAAAAACCTTTTAAGACAAGCACCTAAAAGGTGGACGACGAAATCTTTCTAATAACAGTTTTGGTCTTGTCCAAGGTACACGTCATCGGGCGTGACTAACGAATGGCTCGCCCTACAGACCCTAAATTCAGAGTCGTAAGTATCAGTGACACGACAGCGCCGAGGCCGGCCATCTACGAAGGCTGCCGAACATTACCATAACTCTCACCGACCCATAAACGTAATTAGAGACACCAATAACACACCGAACACTTGAAACACATTAATCCCTTTTGATTAGGGGTCAACGATCTTGGCTGTATATCAAACATTACGAGGCGAGGAATCCCGATCTTAATACAGTCCAGCTTGTACAAATAAAAATAAACGGAACCACCGTGACGATTGGATTAACTAGTACCTAAACAACGTGTGCTTGGATCCGTCAGAATTAAGATCTCCGATAAGGCAAGATAAGGGCTAAATTAGTGATCTCTGTCTGTAGTGCTTAAAAGATTATTGTGACTAATTTGATGAAAAACTTAAAATATGATAAAAAAGACGTTGCTTAAGTCGGCGATGCGATGGTCCCGCCTGACATGTGAAACTCGTAATTATCTAGCGACTATGTAGAAACGGTACATACTTAATTCAAATCTTACAACCATTAATAATCCATACAGAGCCATTTAAACTTTGATAGAGATTGATAAATCTATTAGATAAGACTGAAGCATCGTTTAAAAATATTTTGCTTTGAATAATCATAAAGTGTCCGATTTATTATAAACTACTTGAATGAGCATGTTATGGTTTGTTTTCATTAAACGAATACATTAGAATAGTTTAAACTTGATGAAGTTATACAGAATATTGCTCTACAAATTCATTACATCGCTACTGCTTCATACAAAAAATTTTATGGCTCCAAGTTCACATTTTCAGGGGTTCACTGGTTTGTGTATTCTCAACAGTAGCATTATAAACTACTTCAATCAAACCCCAAGTCTTAGTAAATAGCACTTCTCCCCTTTAACATTTACGTTGTAATCGCATTATTACATGACAACAAAAACCGTTAGAGGATCCAACTAGTTTTTACTGTATACCTTTTTGCCACTTCTGTAAGTTCATAGCTCTTTGTTTGGCCCACGACATAAACCTCTATAAACTCGTATATATTATTGCGGCGGCAAATCGTTTTTCTACTAAATGCTGTAATCTTTTGAGGTTATTTAATGATCAGCATTTTTATTAACCGACGACGTTTGATTAACTAATTCCAATTCAATACGTAGTTTAAAAGTAAGCTGTCCACTACTGCATAATTTTAATAAGTTGTAGTTAATTTAAAATGTTTGATTCATTCAGAATGCAACCCACAGCATCAGGAATCTCTATTTCATGTGTTACAATATGTATATCATGTTACATGGAGGTGCCTGCATAAATAATTTGCTATTTAATCAATTTATTAGGTGAATTGCATTCAATTAAAATTAATATTACTGGATCATCAAAACTCGATAACTAACAACGAAGACAGGCTATAAATTGAAGTGAGCACCTATTGTCGTAGTCCTGACAACCTGTTTGACTTCTCACAGTTTCTAAATGCCAATCTTATGCATTCATCATTAGCGGACGTCACAGCCATTAAACGTGTAAATATTCACCGCGCAAGTAAACTGCTTTGCAATTCAATGGGTTGGTGCAAGCAAACGAATGACCCTTATCATTTGGCGTGGCCTGGTCAACCGTGCGACGGACGTACCGACCACTTTTATACGTAATAATTTATAAGCCGCGGCCATCTTGCTGAAATATGGACATTACTGTTCTACGGAACAGAGACATAATTTAGTTTACTTTTACAACAAATACATGAATATTCACACCACCACGTCTTCGCTTACTGAACACAGTCGTCCACAAACGTGATATAGCATTTTTACTATTGTAAAATATGAAAATTGCTAATTCAGCAAATTGCACGATTTAAAATGCAACTGTGACATTTGCTTCTATGAAATTATAGCAAGTAATAAATTGCGGGTAGTTTCAAATGACACACCATTATTTTGAAATTGAAACCGACCGTGCTTAATTGATAAAATATTGCACATGGAATTGTCGTTTAATACATTTCACGGACCATGGGGTTGGTTATAGGCAAAAAATGTAGATGAGACAAAATGTCAATCGTGTTTAATTCAAAACTAGGGTCCTGCTGGCTTGCTGGGACATGGTTAATGTAGTGCAACAAATGAATCGCGCCCTCACTCATCTCAGTGGTTTTTGTGTCCAAGTGTGTGTCACAAAGGTCAACCCATTTTTGCTTTTACGTTGTTCGCTTTAAAGTTGAAAATTTAATTCAAATGCACTCTACTGCTACCATTCCTAGTGGCGAAATCTTGCTCACCCCTGTTCACTACGTACAGTTACGTTGTCAATAGTTTTGTCTCTACCGCTGTGACAAGTGGTGTAGTTTATATTGGTTCTCCAGTTTTATTGGTGTTCTGCATCTCAGAACAATATTTATTGTACGTTTTATTTTACGATTATCTTCGTTTTATAATGGAACTTGGAATATATTTCCAACAATTTGTATCTGTTTAAGAAACGTTATCTCCCGCAGCCATCGCGTAGTTCAAATTAAAGCAAATGCCCTTATCGATCGCTTTGAACTCGAAGTTATTTGTCTTTCATTAGGCTCAGATCGAGGAAATCCAGTAATGGATCCTCATTTGTATCTTCCTCTGTATAAATAATGGCGTCGAGCGACGATCCGCACGCCTCACAGCCGCCCAAAACAAATATAATTAGAGAGACATTGTCCCGCCCGAGTTGGTTCCGATATTTAACTGTATACACAGCTTTTGGTCTGTGATCATTTCCGATTTATTCACCTTCTTTATTCACATACTGATTCATTTTGACAACTTTTAATTTAAACACTCCTAACTCATTTTGACTGGCTAACTTCGAATAGATAGAAAGTAATACCATCTAAAGTTCTCAACTAGGCAGACCGCTTCGCGCTCACCGCGTCCATTATTTTGAAACTTATTATGAAAAGGCAGATGTTTAGATTCCTGACAGCTCTCGTCCTCACTATGAATACTTGATAAAATAAACTTTTTAATAGAGTGAATAAACCACAAAACAGCCAAGCAGTCGTCTCTAGTTCCTCGTTTATTCACTCTAATAGAAGAGGTAATGGAAGCTAAGTTAGACAATCCAACTTGCCTACAGTGCAACACGTAGAGCCTTTTACAAAAATAGCTGTTTAAGGAAGACCAAAATAAAACAACCGAAATCACATAGGTATTTACACTTAATAGGCCGTGAAAGTAATTACACCATGACCATGTGCGCGGTAAACACAGAGTAAGGGGGCGCTCTATTGGCAGCAGCACCCATATCAATGTATGCCGAAAAGCGAACACAATGTATTATCAGAGGAGGTGGGGGTGGAATGCGATAAAATTTTTCAATCAGGCAACCGCCGAAAAATATTTACAGTGTAACCCGAGGCAGCAAGCGGGAGGACAATATTGTGAAGCGATAGGCGAGAGGCGCCCGCGGCGGCCGCGGCGACGCCGGCGCGGGCCTTCCGCCTCTTTGTGCCGCCGACTGTCGAAATAATATTGAACTCCGGGTGAAATACGAGCGCGCCCACCGAGGGACGCCTCCTGCGAAACCGTTTTTCCGTTTCGCTGAACAATAGCAAGAGTTTAGTTTAGGACTCTGCCTCACGGAATCGGGTGGCGCAAGGTGATAGGTATTACATTTTTATGTCAATGCGTAATATAAAACTGGATAAAACTGTTTTATTAAACTTTATAAACCACATTCTCGTTTTACTCACATTAAAGGGGATACATGACTTGCGAAACAATTACGTCTCTATTTTATATTCATCGCGTCGGTTTCAAATCACGGCCGTTAGGTTAAACTCTTACCGTTTTTGCCCAACCCGGGCTATTTCTTTCAGTATTTATTGCAGTACTTAATTTGCATTTCTCGGGTATTACCGTAATAATATCTTCAAACGACAAACTCCGTAATAAAAGGCTATCGCATACGGCTCTCCGTTAGGTATGGAAATTGTAGGTACGGGCCGTGAGTCCGCCCCCTGCTGTACAGCTTGTCTAATGGAAAATTGTTTATCACTATCGGGTTTCTGCGCGTGAGCACGATTATTTACGTGCGGGCCCTCGCAGTCTACCCGCCGACCAGTAATTGGCCGCTTATTCGATATCGCTTCCATTCATTTCCAGCGATAAACCTGCCTAGTTGTGCCTAGGGCACGTCTACACTGTCCGTGCAGTAAGCTCCTGAGATCATTTCGCGTAAGATTATCTCTAGTTATGATTACAGATCAGCAGGTATGAATATTTAAATAGGTACTTAAATGCAAATATACTGAAAGCTTCATTATAATGACTGTTTCAAATATGACATTACAATGTTCCTGCTACGCAGTATTTACCGGTTCGTAGCAAAGTTCGTAGGCACGCGTAGGCAGTTAAACAGAAAGCATATTTTTTACCCGACTACGGCGAAGCAAAAAGGAGGGATATGTTTTTGACCGGTATGTATATATGTTCATCTGTTCCCTCATGAAAAAAAAAGTACTTATAATAATTTGACAAATGAGGTATCTTTAGAAGCGTCTTAACCGTCCGCGCATCCGCTGGTTATAGGCTATGTGGCGTCACAATAAATTCAATATGGCGCCCTCTAGAGGACATAAAGTAATGAATTCAAAAATAAATATTTTGGGATGGTGCCTTGTGTGGGGTATCAAATGAAAGGGCTTAATTAGCACATTTCATTTTAATATTACTGGAATAAGCCCCAAAATAATTAAATAAACAAAGTTTAAAAACTAAAACCCGACTACTGAAAAGGATGAAACAAGAAAGTACCTTCCGTGATCGCATGCTACCATAGCTTATATGTATCTTAGTACAGCGGCATGCGACCACGGAAGGTACTTTCTTGTTTCATCCTTTTCAGTAGTCGGGTTTAAGTTTTTAAATTTTTTCATCCGTTGTGGTTCCGTGATCCGTGCTTCTAGCGTTAGTTAAACCAAACGTAAAATGTAAATGTTGGCACTTCCGTCGTCTGATATATTTCTAGGAAAATGATATTCGCTAAATATACACGAGTGGGCGCGTACTTGCGCTAGCCGCGAGCCGCGAACCGCGCTCTCCCATTCATGAATCAACTTCAACATTACCTAACCGCCACACGAGACGACTAAAACAAACATCACGCTATGAGAGTTATTAATAAGAGTTGCGAGTTCAATGAATCCGAGCGTATGTACCGTATTTAAATCGCTGTATCATTCCGATGTGCACCGAACTCATACACTCGGCCCATCGCCACAGATTACTGCAGCTCCAGATTTAATGAGCACAAAAGCGGAAATCAATTACAATATCAATTTATATTTATGAACTCACCTAGCGATCTAAACGATTGTATAAACTTAATTGACTGTCATAGTTAGCTTGGTTTATTACTTCAACGTGTAATTAATATGGCTTTTAGTTTTACTTTTAGTAAAATTTTTGAAAAACTTATTTTAAATCAATTGCAAAGATTTTTTAATAATAATAAATTACTACATAACAAACAGTTCGGATTTACAAGGGGTCGTTCGACTACCGATGCAGGAGTTGAACTTTTAGGACATATTTATAATGCATGGGAGGACAAATGCGATGCTTTGGGCATCTTTTGCGATTTGTCCAAGGCATTCGATTGTGTTCTTCATGAAACATTAATCAGGAAACTGCACCACTACGGAATCCGGAACGCCTCTCTGGATCTTCTTACTTCTTACTTGAGTGATAGGATTCAGAGAGTTGATGTTAACGGAAAAAGGTCACCCGGATCTGTAGTAAGAATGGGGGTCCCCCAGGGCTCAATTCTCGGCCCATTTTTATTTATTATTTATATAAATGACTTGCCTTACCTCATAAGGGATGAACATGATATAGTGTTGTTTGCAGATGACACTTCACTTTTATTTAAACTCAAACGTCAGCAGCTGGTTACTGACAATGTAAATAACGCCCTTGCAAAAGTAGTTAACTGGTTTAATGTCAATAACCTACTTCTTAACGGAAAAAAAACTAAATGTATTAAGTTTACCATACCCCACGTTAGACAAGTAGAAACTAGTGTTCTCATTAAGGATGAAGAGTTGAAACCTGAAGATACCACAGTATTCCTAGGCATAACGTTGGATGCCAAGCTTCAATGGGGCCCCCATATAGATAAATTGTCAAAAAAGCTTAGCTCTGCAGCATACGCCGTTAGGAAAATTCGTGATTTAACTGATTTAGAGACAGCCCGTTTAGTATACTTTAGTTATTTTCATAGTGTGATGTCGTACGGTATTCTGTTGTGGGGAAATGCCGTCGATATTCAGACAATTTTTATTTTACAAAAAAGGGCAATTCGTTCCATTTATAAATTAAGTCCCAGACACTCCCTCAGAGACAAATTTAAAGAGATTAATATAATGACTGTGCCTTCTCAGTACATTTATGATAATCTTTTGTATGCACATAAAAATATTAATCTGTTTAAAAAATACAGTGATATCCATAACATAAATACTAGGAACAAACACAAATTTGTTGTTCCTACAACAAGGCTCAAAAAAATAGGTGGCTCGTTTAGATGCCAATGTATACGTTTTTATAATAAACTTCCTAGCCACATTCAAGAACTAAGCCTTAATAAATTCAAATCTTTTATAAAGCGAAAACTATGTCAGAAAGCCTATTATACTGTAAAAGACTATATTGAGGACAAAAAGGCTTGGGATTGAGCTGCTCCAATAGGTTTAGATTGTTGTTTTTATTTTTGCTATTTTACACTTTAATAATTTTCTTTTTTTTTTTTTAAGTATCTCTTTACTTAAATAATGACATGTACATTTACTGTATAAAGTATTATATGATTTTAATTATTGTGAATGTGAGGACTATGTGGGTAATTTTTTTTTGTTTTTTCTCTCTTCGTTTTAATCATGATCTGGCAGTTTGAGTAGTTTATGCGGCCTACCCAAATGTCCAGTCTTTGGTATTGTTCGTCGAATCGTTGAGCTCCTTAAGTTCTGAGTTGAGCTGCACGGTTACTGACAAATGCGTGCACTGACTGGACAGGTCCGCTCAATCTGTGTGGTTCTTTCCTCAAAAGACCATTTCAGACACTAATCTACATGGTCCTCAAAGATTATGTCCGGATTTTTTATATACACATTGACATTGATGAATTTTATTTAGACAATGACATGAATATTTACTTTGTAAGTAATTTTTATTATTTTTTTTTTAATTAATTATTGTGAATGTGAGGACTATGTGGGTCATTTCTTTTTTCCTTCTTAGTTTTAATCATGATCTGGCAGTTTGAGTAGTTTTTGCGGCCTACCCAAATGTCCTGTCTTTGGTATTGTTCGTCGAATCGTTGAGCTCCTCAAGTTCTGAGTTGAGCTGCACGATTTTTGACAAATGCGTGCACTGATTGGACAGGTCCGCTCATTCTGTGTGGTTCTTTCCTCAAAAGACCATTTCAGACACCAATCTACATGGTCTTCACACGATCTGACCAAGATTTTGTCTGGACTTTAAAAGAGACTGTGACTTCTGAGTTTGTTTCGGCCTTTCTTCTCAGAATAGTCAGTTAGGAAACGCCGACCTCATCTAGTTTAAAAAAAAATATTATTGACGTGTAAAAGTGTTTGTACAAACCTACTTACAGAAATAAAATCATTTATCATTTATCATTTATCATTTATCATTGGCTATAGATTAAACTCTCCGTAGAAAATTCTTATTCGTTCGAAAGGCCATTTTGACAAATGTTTTTAATTAATCCGCTGGATGTGATCGGTGTCGAATAAGGCAGCTATTTAAGTGGACAGATTCCAGGCGTGGCAGACTGCGGCTGCGGCGAGATGTATGAGCGCCACTCCTTAGCATTCTGTTTATTTTGAATTTGCTTTTTTTTTCCTTTTTATGATTCTCGTCTGTGTAAATTCCTCGTTTCGGAACGCTTCAATCTAACTTTCCGCTTTAAATAATAGTAAGCAGTATGTATGGATGATAATTTTATTCAGTTTCTTTGTAGTGAAAACGTTCGCCGAGGGAGGAAATTGGCATAGCGGGGCGATGCTATTGTTATACATTTCGTTTTAAATTGGGGAGCTTTCTTGAATTTACACCCGTGACTTGCAATAGGAGGGTGCGGCGAGGGCTCTCCTCAGAACTTAGGCTACGTGTTTGTATCGATTGATCCGCCAAGTGTTTTATTCGGGCACCTTTTAATCTTTTTTCTTTTGTCGGACACTCGAATAAGTCTTTAAGAGGCACCCCCATTGTAAATTATTCGTGAATAGGTACCTTTTACGTTTTAATTTGCGTTGAATATGAATTATGCGGAACAATCATCATTGAAAGCCTCGCCCAGTTCGAGGCGCTTGTTTCACGTTTATCTCATTGTTCTTCATTCAACCGACGAGGCAATTAGTTCCGAGGTATCTTAAAATAAACTCGATATCGATGCAACAAAATGTTGTTCGTATTAAAATAAAGTCGATAACATCTCTCGGTCGTTTTCGACCCTCACAATGAATGTGGGGGGCGTTTTGAAGTCGACCACAAAAGGAATACAAAACGTTTATATTGAGTAACGCAACCCACACCTATAACATCGACGAAATTTTTAAATATTTTTCTAAACAATCGATCTAAAGTTTTAAAATCACTTGGAATTTTGTTATATATCCGAACACACATGGCTTTTACTATATTTAGCCAGTCTTGGCAAGTCATTTAATATGAGCCTGTGAGGATCTCGCCGGTTTCGAGGATACACATCCTCTGCCTTTTTAAATAAGTCTTTATGTTTTTTAAGAAACATGGATACTTCATAGATATAGAGCGAGGGTAGCGGCAATTAACCAAGTTTTTTTTTAATATTAACCTCCAAGATTCATCAGGTTTAATAAATATTGCTCAAATACACTTTTTTTGAGAAACAGGTACCCTATTTTTGTCGGTACTGTTACCCCACATTATGAAGCCGATTCAACGTAAGCATGATAGGTAGTGATAGCAATTTTAATGTTTGTTATATTTTTAACCTTTCTGAGTGCGTATACGAATTTATTTATTCTTTTAGATATATTATCTACTTGTGCTTTCCAATTTATGTCCTGGTCTATTATTACTCCGAGAAATTTTGCCTGTGTAACTTCATTATGTTTTGGTATGTCAAGTTTTACGTTGTATTTATTATTAGTTGTACCTATTAATCTAAATTAATTTTTAGGTTATTCATGTCAAGCCATTCAATTAATTGGCCAATTGTGTTGTTAATCTCTGTTTTATAGGCAAGCCTATTGCCATCAACCGGGCACAAACCAAGACTCCGGGTTACTACCGAAATTCCTGACCGAAAAACCCGAAAACACTGCTCGTGGTTAAAAACGTTGTTTACTTGTAGGTACCTACATTTTGTAAGAGCTTCCTTTTTATGAAACCTTTTTAGCTGATCCTCTAACAATGCTACGATATTGTAAATTCCACTGGTTCAATTAAGTACATACACAGGTCGTTGTCCGTTGATAACATTTAGCAATATGGTGTCTACTGCATATGTCAAGTGTCGTACCAGTTTTTAGACGAAATTTAAGAGTCATCTGCAAACCGTTTACGTAAATAGCTTTCGGCATGTTGTTGTCAACCGGTGAACCGGTCACATCCACCTGTTTCATTGCAAATTAACTAAATATAATATGTTGACATTTCAATTAGGTACGTTAGAAACGATATTATTATTTCGTTTCCTTTTAGTTTCATAACGTCTAATGTTATTAATATTGCGCGATTTACATAAACATTGAAAATTACAGCCATTTGGCAAACATTCAATGGAGCAATATGAAACTGAAAGTGATTTGTCGCTGGTAAAAAAGTGTTTTTTGTTTTTCTTTATACTTAGAATGTGTGTATTGAAGCCACTGATATTAAATATTACAGAGTGGATTATATGCCTCATAAAGGCTTGAAACAACCCTTGCGTGCAACAAATTGGCGAAAAATTTCCAAAATACGCAACATTTACAAATACAGGTAAATAAAGATAAAAAAAATTAAAACAACTAAGTAAGTACCTGCATTTAAACCAAGAACCAATAACTGAAGTTACCTACTACGAAATATTATAGTTTTTGTTCTTTAAAATAATAATAATTTGTTAGACATGCTGAGTACTTAGTAAGATTGTGCTTTCTAATGAATTAAGTTTTTCTTAAAATATGTAAATAACAAATTCATTTGAAAAAGATCATTCTACATTATTCGAAGTTCAGCCACTGTGATCATTGGGCTGTATTTGAATTTAGGTATTTTCTAGTTAGATACCTAGAGTTCAAATTATAAAATACATGTCGAAATATGTCCACATTTCGCATACGTATGAAAAAAATATTAATCTATGATGCAAACATCCATCTGCATAAAATCCGGTCTCTATCGGGATAAAAACGATCCTACCTATGTCCTATCCCGGGACTCAAACTATCTCTATACCAAATTTCATCTAAATCGGTTTAGCGGTTTAAGCGTGAAGAGGTAACAGACAGACATACAGACAGACACTTTCGCATTTATAATATTAGTATGGATTATCTACATTCTTTACATAAAAACAAGTATCGGGACTGGGACTTGCCCACGCAGTGATAAACACTTTTATTTACTTCTCTCATACCATTAAACCAGTTGAGCGGCCAATCATTTTAGGGCTAAAAGCGTTGTGGTTAGCCTCCGCAGCCTATATTTAGGGGCGCGATGCAATAAAAGCACATCGCTGTCGGGCCCATTCCCGCACGACTGTGCAAGATAAATGGAAGGTCCGGGCGGCGGGCCGGCCGCGGCCAAGGAGACGCGTTCTCACGGCCCGTGCCTGCGTTTCTTTCTTTTTGTTTCATCTGGTTTCCGAGTTAGAGGTCGCCGTTGCGCGCTCCGAGACTAGAAGTGACCGCTGCACGCGCGATTCCAGCGATAAAAACTGTGCGATAGCGAACCCCGCACGACTAACGAGCCTTCACTTACCTGCCGATGTTTTTGTAATGCGCCATTCTTATAGGTACTACATTACGATTCCCGTTACTTCCAATGATAGCTACGTTGCATTCAGTAATAACGAACCATGTGCTGTTGTATGTTTGTGTGTCGTATGTGTAAACTGGTCGTGGCTCTTTCTGTTAATTAGACACGGCTCTCGCACGGCGCAACACCTCTGCTCATTATTTACCGCTTCATTAAGATCTCACTCGACGAGCGCCTGTCAAAATCTCGCCGAACGCCGTCCCGCGTCCGTCCGCCGCTTGAAATATCGCAGCATTGTCCTACAATAACGCTGTCGTCGGTCTCGTTAATTGTCTTAGTCGACTCTCTCCTTCGCATCCCGCGAAGGAGAGAGTCGCTTCTTTATTTGAAAGCGCAACTTTTGAGCTCGTAAAATAGAATGCTCGTTTCCGGTCCCAAACAAACGCATTGCGGTATTGCGTAACATTTCATTACTAAACCAAAAGTTTTAACAAAAACAAAATGAGAGCATTCGGCTCATTTCGGTAGGTAACGTGCGGACACCGTGCCTACCGGCCGGTAATAGCACCAACGTTAGATTATAAACAATAAAATCCATTACTCTAATGATGATGGATTCAAAAAATCAATTTCGTTTACGGTTATCTATGAAACGTCGGCAGCATTCGCAATCACGACTTGTATCGCTCGTAGCCATATTATTTTCATTATAATTTATGATATATGGGCATATTTTTACTTGATTTATGCTAACACATAACCGTTGTAGGTATTCAATATCCTTTCGCAAATAGGCAATCAAACGCCCAACCCAAACAAGCTTTCAGACTAGGTAAGACTTGTATTATGCCTATACATGACTAACTCTAAAATTAATTATACACTCACTAATTATATTTCCCAGATAATTTTATTTAATTAATTCTAATAGACTATAGTAACCGGATCTTCACGCAGAAATTAGAAGAATAAACTGTGAGAAACGAATCGTTATAAAGCCCGTCTAGGCTGGACTAGTAATTTAAGTTAATTATATGTTATTGGAACCAAAAGCCTATTATTCAAAATAGCTTCAAGTTATTTCAAATAACCACTTGGTACTAGCAGGTGTACAATTTCAACAGCAAGCTAACGAAGAAGGAAATTGTGCGTAAGTTTAGCATTTTTATACGCACATTTTCTTTGATGATGAAAATAAAACGCTGTGAATATTTGGCTTCAGTAAAGCACCAAAATTAAACGTTATTAACCTCCAGTATTATATACAAAGTCCACATAATGTACAAAGGCGGCGGACATTTTAAAAGCCATTTAAGGCCAAAGTCTGCGTGCCGGAGCATTGTGATTTCTGTACACGTTTTAATGAATTCGTCCTTCCGAACGTTCCTCGGGCTCCTCGGCCGCTATTCAAAAGAAAATTACAGTCAAGAGCCTCCTCGAAACAAACCCTTTAGGAGTCACGCTTCGTTCTTGCTAAACTTGTTCCAATTATTTCTATTCTCTTTTTGCGTATTCCTTTATGCGAGAGGTCATTATATCGGCGTCAGTTGGTGGGCGCCTCGGACGCCGCGCCATATGTTCTCAGCTGAGCCTTTAAATTTAGTCGTGACAGTGAAGTTCGGATAATTGATTAATGGCTCACGGGGTGGACGTGTTTAAACGCTACGGTCATCGTTTTTTGCTTGAATCTCCGTAATGATACGTTCTGATTGTCTTCGAGGGAGTTTAATAAAAGAAGCGCCATATGGCGCGGGCCACAGATTCGCTCCGCCGACAGTTGGTCATAACATGTTACGACATCGATACGAGTTCTCATCTACCTGCTATCAACGGAAACTTGATTTTTTACACATTTAATAAAGTTACAGAATATAATTCCAACGTTTTCAATTTACACCTGACATCTGGGTCACCTACTTGTGTAACTTTTGACATATTATTTGTGTTTTTTCATCTGTTTTACTCCAGAAAGTTGGTAATAGCAGCAGCAAAGTTTAAAATTGACCTAATTCCAAATATCCAATTAATAAACATCATCCTTGTTTACGTACCCCAGAGGCCACGAAGTTTTAAATAAACAAACAATATTGGAGAAAAGTATTAAGAACTCTTGTTGTTTTTAAGTTTAAAAGACTCAGCATCTCATACAACAAAATTATCGACTCTACCTTAATTATGGGTCAAGAATATTTTCAGGGAAAAAACATTTTGAGATGGTTTTCAAAGCGTAGAACTAGCTCATTGAAAACCAATATTTGCATAAATTATTTTCAAGTATCAAATTTCCAGGAGCCTCTCGACTAGTTTCCTCCCAACTCCCCAACTCCATTTTCAAGGTCTTCGACAGTCGACTTTAGCTTTAAATCCAGTATATTGTGTCACAGATTGGGCGGCGCGCCGATGTCGAGCGGGATGGGAGGCACGCTGGGCAGCGGCCACTGCCAGCTGGCGAACCAGCCGCTGGTGATGCCGGTGTTCCCGTTACGAGCCAGTCAGCCGAGCCCCGTCCCAGTGTACTCGCCCTCACGGTTCCACATAGACAAGCGGTGCCAGCACAGATGCACGTGGAAGTGCCTCGCAATCGCCATGATATGCCTCTGCGTCATCTTAGCGGCGATGCTCGCCTACTTTATAGGTAAGATTTTATAAGTTATATAGATTTTATTGAAAAGTTTTGTGCACGATTGCTGGCAATAGGCACGCCCCCAATGGGACTTGGTATGTGGGTTTACTAAATGTACACCTTTAAAACTGTGAAAAAACATTTCCTAACTCCCTTCGGGGAATAGGTACAGACGTTTTTTTTTTCAGGTTATCTATATAATTATTATTCTCTTTTACAACATTACAGGAAACTGATAGTTTTCTGGTTTTTATTCGATTATCATAATCATAATCATTATGAGTGTGCATTAGCCCAAAACGATCCACTCCTGGCAAACTGACACATAGGGAGCATATTGTTATAAACACACAAGAGATTGCGGCTACCCAATTGACACTGTCCCTTAGTCACCATTAAGATGGGTCGCTCTTATTAGGTGTTCTTGAGTACCTATGCCCTGATATGAGGTTTAAGTTATGTGTATTGAGGGCTCACTTTCCACACAGAATGATCCAATTTAAGCATAACATGCTCCAGTTAATAAATCCAGACACGAACTAGTATAATTTAATGAGGCAGCTCAAATATAACTCAGTACAGAGTTACAGACAACAGTATTCCAATAAAGGATTGCAATCCTACAAAATCTGACTCACAGTCTCACGGATTTTCAATTTGCGATCGTTCAAAGATCACGTTTGTTTTTTTCCCACGTTTACATTTCTCATGTAGGCAGGTATAAACCGACTTTAAAATATCACCACACAACATCTCAAAAATGGCTATTTTAATCAAATGAATCGAGTGCCTTTCCTATCTTTATTAGAATCTCGAAGGTTCGTAAGTATCATGAACAAAATTATGCAATTCATGCATTCTACGTCCATTAAGTAAGAAGCTTGTTGCAATTCCCAACTTCGAAAACTTATAACTACTGTACTTAAGTTTGATTGAAAAGTTGCGGCCTGATACTTATGAGCAGGCGGACTTATAGTTATTCGTCGTGCTTTGAAATTTATTGTTAAGTCTCAAGTATCCGTAGTACATTATACATACAATTGTAGGGAAACTGCGAGCTTAATCTACATTTATCAAAGTCTACAGTTAACGAACTCCAACTTCGAACGACAATTTTAACTCGACAGTTAAACTAACTCCGTGTAGGCTGTCTTTAATATTGAAATATCCAACGACGAGTTACAGTGACGATACATCTTTGTTTCTTAAATCACAGCGGGATGTACGGGACTCTCGTTAAGACAGTATTTTTATTAACTCGCTCGGAATGCCGATTAGAATATTCATAACATTACTCTTTCACAATCCATTAGCGTTAGTGTACGGCCTTCGCTGGGAGTTGGGACGTCAGAGACAAAAGTTTATTGTAACTATAATGACGCCATGTGGGTTTAGTCCATTTCAGTATTACAAAAATAAATAAAAGAAATCGTTTTTTAACCCACAGCCATCGTTTAGCCTTTTGGTAAAACTGACTCCCGCGTTCGTTACAAAGGTAATTTAATTTAGGTATGGATCCGCCGACTGTGGTTAAACAATACCGCAAAATGTTGGTGGTTGCCTTTGTTGTCCTATCAAAAATATTGCCTACCATTCAAATTGATATTCCAAATACAAATTCAGACTAAAACTATTAACGTTATTACATGTCTGAGCCTAATCCTGTGAGCTCGCAATCTGATTGTTTTACCAGATTACAAAGCAATGTAAAATTGCACTCGTATGCTTTTATCCCCTTAATGCCGAATCGTGCCTGAAGCGGGATTCCATCCAATTAAGGGGCTAGTTCTCGTACTGTATGATTGGAAACCGACAAAGGAATAGCCCTCGAGGGCTACACAAGATTATATAGTCCCTCGGACTTAACTCGCACTGAAACAGTAGCAAACATTACTTTTGCTTTTATAAATTGCAACCTATTCGCGGACTAAACATTTCCAATGAACAAAGGGAATGGTTATTATTTAATGGTAGGTACATCAGTTCCATTTCTACCGCGCTGTCTAGGTACCTACTTACTTAGTTATTTATTTTCTCTTTTACTTTTACATATAAATTCAACACGTTTCATAACTACAGAAAAAAAGTAATCATACATCGTAAATGCTTGTTTAAACACCGACTCCGACTTCAATCAAAGTCATTTTTCGTGTTGTCCAAAGTCATGCTAACGGAAAACAACCATAAAAATACTTTTATTCATTTATCGTTATACGGCCAAATCATAATAGAAAAATATTTCCATCATCACACCGGACTCGATTACTGAAGGTGATAAATTCAAATATTCACTGCGTGCATGCAAATGAGTTGATTAAACATTGATGTTTCAACGAAAACCGACGTTGACCATTAGTCTTTTATCATTCTTTGTTTAGCCGGCATCCACAGAGAGGTTCGTAAAAAACAAAACAAACATCAGAAAAATATAAATGATGCGCCTAACGTAAGGCAACGCGCTGCGTGCCTCGGGCCCGCGCGCCCATGTTACAGCCGTTATAAATTATCTTACACTTCCACGTCCCATGTTATTTCACTACGAATACATCAGCCACTCGCAATCCCTGCGTACCGGGTACCCGCCAAACGACCAATCATAATTTATACATGCGAAATGCTTCATAAATCGCAAAAATAAATCCCTGTTTGATTTAACGACGAACAACTAATCCCTTCCTTGCGGTATAATAAAACAATACATTACATTTTATATCTAATGGAATGGCACATTCTCTCAACTGCATGTAATGCTTATTGCCGTACTGAATGTACCTACATGTAGCGAAAGCATTTCGCGCTAACGACAGAGAGACACGGAACTACATAAAGGTCCTTACACAGTTGCAAGTTCACACAAAAACAGTGGTGAAATGGATTCTATATTGTAAACAACCTCGTTAGGAGAAGCTAAAACATTACGGTCTTTCAGTATTACAACACAAGTGGAAGAGATCGATCTATTACTTATGGGTAAGTACAGTTACAATCAAGAAAAGTAGGCCATTATCTGTAAGTGATCACCAGCATCACTCTCAAACCGCAGGCACACGAGGCATCACAAAATGACATGAACCGTCACGGGTCGCGCCCGCCGCCGCCGCGCCGCCGCCGCCGCAGACGACGACGCAATACTTTTGGCCTATATTCGAACACACATTTACCCTGCCGATGCCAAGCCCTCGCAATTACTATAACAACTCGAACGATAATGACTGTGTATTCTTTGTACCTCGTTATTACTGAAATAATCATCCCAGTACTATTTTACACTCACAAAACATAAAAGCTTTTGTTCTTTGAATTATCGAGTTACTCGGAAACACTAGTTCAACAAAAGAGTTCAGTTTCCCATTAATGACGTAAGCACTCTCAAAGAAGTTATTTCCGAAATTCGACCCTAACGAGGGTGAGGAAAAAATGTGTTTTTACTGTCAATGTCGTGGAGCTATTTGGCAGGATAAGAAAAGGAAGCAAAGTGCGGGTAAAGCGTCGTATAAATGTGGCCACTCGAGTTCCAGGAATTTCTAAGTTCGTTTAAGTAAAAATACTTAAGCATAGAGTCAATATCGTTCTTCGCAATAAAGCTATAACAGAAAGATTACGTTTACTTAAGTAGGAACATAAATGAACTCCAAATTCTTTTACGGCGCTTTTAACAACTAAAGTTGGAAGACATAAACACAGTCAAAGTTAGAACGTTTCAAGTGGTAGTCGCGCTGGTTATACGTATACATACGACTATGTATAGGGCTTGCACCTACTTGGGCGACGTCACGCGAATCCCGTATAACAGTGGAACATTCGTAGAAACAATATGTCGTTGGGTGCACAGCCGCATTGCCATTTACACTGAAAGTGCTTACTCGCTGTAATGTCGGGAAATTACTTTTGTTTATTTCCCTTCAAGCGAAGTCTTTTCAACTGGAGGGTGACCGCGACGGCAAATTATGTTCCTAATACCGACTCAATTATAGGCTTAAATGATCATTTATTCCGAATTAAATGGCTTCCTGTACTCGAGTATATTTGTATAGCTTCAATAACACTTGTGTATCTCAATAAACTCGCTTTAGATATCTTTGATAACTCAAGTTAATGATAACTTTTAACTTAGAATATCTTTGTTCTGATCTGGAAGTAAAATATAAACATTGAGTCTATCAGAGTTTTGTTATTTCCTTCTATTTGTAAACAAAACTGTTTAGTTAACGATTCTTAAACCATCAAATTTTGTTTTTTTAAAACATCAAATTATCTTCATTCTTAGTACCTACTTATTACTTGCTCCATTATGCGTCTTTTTATAGGTGCTTTAATTTATTATCTTAACTGAAGGAGACAAAGACAACCTCGTTTTCAAATACAGTATCTGTGTCAGTATCAATCTGCCTAGCCTTTCCCAACTATTTTGGGATCAGCTTCCAGTCTCACCGGATGCAACTGAATACCCGTATTTTATATGGATCGACTCCCTATCTGACCTCCACACAGTTTTTGGGCAAAACGATACCGCATGGTAAGACTGGTTGTCAGAATTTTGATCTTCTCACTACCCGTAACGTCTGGAACGATCTACGAATAACAGCCGGGACCAACGCCAACGGCTTATAGTGCTGTTCGAGGCACTTTCAAATACAAGAGTATATCACAACACACTAGTATTATAAAGGCGAAAGTTTGTGAGTGTGTG
This sequence comes from Oligia latruncula, assembly GCA_948474745.1. Lineage (NCBI taxonomy): Eukaryota > Metazoa > Arthropoda > Insecta > Lepidoptera > Noctuidae > Oligia > Oligia latruncula. The sequence goes on from OX419688.1 coordinate 11,613,622, forward strand.
AGGGGGTGTGTGGGGGGGTTGTGTGTGTGTTTATATGTTTGTTACTTCTTCACGCTCAAACGGCTGGACCAATTTTGATAAAATTTGGTATGGAGATAGCTGACACCCTGGATTAACATATAGGCTACTTTTTATATCGATATTTCCACGGGATCGACATTTAAGCGGGTGAAACCGCGGGGCGCAGCTAGGTATTAATGAAATAATTGTAAAAAAAACTTGAAGCGCTGATACACTTCAAGTTTTTTTTACAATTATTTCGTTTATAATAGTAATTAGAAACGCTCCTCGAATGTCTAAACTATAGTTTCAATTTAAGTTAAGCCAGCGTTCTATTAAACAGTTTGAGCAAACACTAAATAATACGCTTGAAGCACGCTACGTGAACCGCTAACAACTTCACTGTAGTTTCGGCAACGCGTTCTACTTCAGCTGAAACAAAAACTTGTTTACATACATACATAACTTACTCTTATGAGCACTGAAGGGCTTATCATAGAGTTAGGATGAAGCATTATTGCAATTATTACATAGATGAAAAGCTCAAAGCATAATATTTAGAAAAGATTTCATATTAATGTGGTGGAAGAAAATTTAAGATTTCTCCTTTTTTCAGCCGTTGCTTTCTGAAAGAAAATTGCCATTAAACTGGTTAATTTTACAAATAAAACAAAGTTTATCGTATCTCTATTTATATTATGGGACAATAACTACTATTTAAAACGACACTAATGTAACGCCCCATAAAGGCAAATATTCTCACACAGTTTTATAATAAAGACTCAATAAAATAAAGTCAACCGATGCTTCTTGAAAGTAATGTAATGAACCGAGTGGATGTAAGGTGTCTCAAGTCAATGAGGCTTATCGTATCGGATCTCACTTCATTTAGAGACCCGTTAAATTATACAGGCGCGATAAGACAGCATGTAGCATATCGTCTATCGATGGCAGGCCATGGCAGCGGCGACCTGTCCACTTCAAAACGATATACGCTTTTTCTAACACGGCGACACACAAGCCTCGAAATGACCACATTTAGATTCTCGTAAGATAGTATCGAAACCAATGAATCTGTTAAATGCTACCTATTTAACTATTTTACTTTCGACTCCTACTTTTTTACTGAACTTTCATTAAAATAATGATTCGAAGTAACAATAAAATATTTTCGGACACGCCTCCTGGCGTTCCGGATTTGTATCAAATAAAAACCGGGTCTGTAGTTTAATCCGACATAAATCTCCGGGTTTGCGCCGGTAGTTTTAGTGATGTAATGAAAAAATGTGAACCATCTGTTGCACCCTTCATTACGTGTATGGTGTATGAATGGGGGCAAATACAGCACCGTCAACTTTTTAATGTAATTGAAAATGTGAGGACCCCAAATGTTTTATTAAAGCTCTCTCTGTGAGCGTTAACGCTTTTGAAGTGGCTCGCGCGCACGTTTGTACGATCGGTGACGCTTTTGTTGTAAAAATAATACTGTTATACAAATAACAAACCACTATTTTGTTTAGCATGCTAAAATATATGTAGAGCAACATAAAAAAATAGAACGTGGACAACTGTTTTATCAAAAGCTTAATTTATGATTTATTTTGTAAAACTAACATATTATTCACTTACCCGTATTATCAAAATTATATCATTTACTATGTTATTATTGTCCATAGTTGTTAGCAATACAGTTAAACATAACATTTTACATCCTGTTGTAACCGGTACGGTCCATCTTTTTATACTGACCCTTTTTTATTGACTAACGTATCGATTATACCTGCTGATTTATACTGCTTAGGGTACTCGCTATTTGTAAGACCACTCGGTGGGTGTCGTTAAATTTCTAATACGCGGTTATTTCATTAACAAAGCCAACCCAAACCAACCCAGCCCATAGCTAACGAGTTTCATGAAGCATAACTTTATGTAATGACAAGATTTTATGATGATGTAATCAAAATTTGGATTTATTTGTCTTCCCTGAGAAAATGGGGCAAACAAACCGCGACCTCGTGCGAACACAGTTAACATGCGCAAGTAACAAGGACAGGGATATTAGATCCTGCGTGTAATGAAAGGAGACAACACATGAACACGAGAAGATTTATCACGTGACTAATGCGAGAATGTGCGACGGCGCGTCCGTCCCCGGGGACACTATCAAACGAGTTTCGCTCCCCCAACGCACGATGCAATCTATGCTGAATCGTATTACAATAAATTGTATTAACTCGAAAAATAGTGGAGATAGCAAACATAGTCCATCTGCACACAATCGTCGCATGCATCGGCCGGCGACCTCGTCATCTCGAGCACCCTCCATTTCCTCCCCGCCGCCGCTCAATACACAAAATTTATAGATTTTACGAGGGATCATCGGGAAAAGTCGCGACTTACCACATTGTCATATTTTATTTTCTTGCGAGGAAATTACGTCATCTTTGCTCGTTTATCTGAAAACATTGTGTACGATGTGTTATTATTTTGTGAGAAGGGCTCTATCTCACTGAATATGATGTTGGTTGGGGTTCGTTCAAAACATGTTTAGCTTTCACAAAAATGCTCTATGTCGTAGGTCACTCTTACAATAATCTACAATATTTATATTTTAACAAACTTGTTGAACATCAATGACCGTTCAAGTTTTTATTCATATTTATGACTGTTTGTTGAATTCTATTTATTTCCATTCCATCAATATTTGATGCGGGGCAACGCACTAGACATGTTTTATGCTTCAAGTCTTTGAATTCAATAACATATCTCATTTTAGAAGTATGATTTTAAATCCATCTCGACATACGCATGTAGCATTAACACGAATATAAATTGCCTGCTTAACTATTGGTTGTTAAGCCGATAAAGGTTATTGTCATTGAACTATCTACCCTCAGCATGGTATAGTAAAGTTAAATTGTCCAATCCTCGGAGTAAACGGCCAAATGACGTCAACGTTTCGCGATCTTATCTGAGAGTAAATCTTAGGGATAGATAGGCAACTGTAGGGCTGGCCAGATAACTTAATTGCTCCGACACCGCCGCCGGGGGTTATCTGGACGAATTATGGAACGGAACTGCAAACACTTGACTTCGTGTCAGTCAAAATATTCACACATAAAATTTAATTAATAAATTGACTCTACAAAAACATAACCACATGTCTCTCGACAAATTACTGAACATGTTAATTAGCCGGAACAAAATCTGGGTTGCGTCAATTAAGTCTATATGGATTGATATATTGCCCTTGACGCAACGCACGACATATTAGGCGCACATCCTGGGCACGCTCCGAAACAAATAAACGTTGCATCCCCATCCGAGCACAAATCCTGAGCGAGCGTGAGCTTCTTACTGAACTAATAAATAAACGCAATAAATTCTCTTTACATTACTGACATTCAATGGTTCCCTTGCAGTTTCCATTGAATATTCTACCGTAGTATTAAAAGGGAAAGTACCTACTATACATATTCCAGTGCTTTATAAAAAATATTGACTAATAATCAATTACAACGATAAGATCTTATTTGATGCTTCAGTAGCTTCCAAATAAATAGTAATTTCGTCAAGACTCGTGTCATCTCAGCCCGTGCTTTTCTTAGTTAACACCGTGAAGAATTATCCAATTAGATTGCGTAGCGCGGCATTTTATGATCGATTCGATAGCCAGCAACTGTCGCATAATGAGGAGACAACAGCATTCTCCCGAACAAGAAATAGTTGGGTGTCGAGCCACCTACGTGCTTGCTGAGCCCGGCCCGCGGCTGCGGAACCAATCGGTCCGTCACACCGCCACGAAATGCAGCACAGCCGTGCTTCGCTTAATTAAAACTCGACGGGACATCACGTCGCCTAGCCTGCATTCATACACCTCTTAAACTTTAAAATGACACCTCTTATTGTGTCGCATTTCGTAACACATTGCGCCCAAACGACGCCTGTGTGAACTCTAATAGAATTACTGCTCGGCTACTGGGCATTATCGATGTGAGCCATCGATAAGAAACAAACTTAACGGAAACTTAATTGGATGACCGGCTTTGAGAAAAGATTTGGATCGTAGAAATTATTTTCTATTGATAAAAAACACGACTAACGAGTTGGTACTTTGTTTTAAAATGCCTATTTCTTTGTTCCAGCGTTATCGTCAATTAAAAGTAATATAGACAATTCAAATTGCATCCTGGTACAAGATGTAAAAGCAGTAACACATGCACAAGGAATTAGGGATGCCTTATCAACGTCATCACCTTCAGACGGTATGTCTAAACAATTTTTAATTTTGTACTGATTTATGTTTGTACTTTCTACATATTCAAGAGGATGTAAAAGATTTTGCACGTTTTATTGCAGAATCAATATCAACTTCGTCTTTAGGCGGGTGGTCAACTACAGCGGAAGCAGCGTTAGAATCAGTAATAATACCCCAACAAGCGCAACAAGCAGCACCGCCGCCTTGGTCACCCGCGTTAGAAGTTAGAGAATTCGACGAGTTACACAGTGCAACTATACCTGCATACCAATTTTGGAGTTCTGAATTCCGCAACAAACAGCCCGCCTACGTTAGCCTTAACTTCACAGTTCCCTGGGGAGCTAATTTCGCCGTATATGGTAGGCGAAATGTAGCTCCTAGCGTAACACAATACGACTTTGTAGAATTCATTCGAGGCGGTAGGGTCGACCACAGACTAAGGCGTAGAAGAAGTCCGTTCAGAGATAATCGATTTCAAAGTAGTCTTAACGACTGGGATGCACTATTGAGCACGATTAACCCACTGCAAACATGGAACCATACGATAAGCAAAAGGTCAACGGATATGAGAGTAAACGTGAGCATATTGCAATATCTCGATACAGGAAGATGGTTTATATCTGTATACAATGACGAACTGCAGCCACACAATGTTGAAATGATCGTTTCTGAAGCGGAAGGAGTCACTAACTCGTGTCCAGATGATTGTTCGGGTCACGGGTCGTGCTACCTCGGGAAATGCGAATGTATGGACGGCTACGAAGGACACGACTGTTCGAAAAGTACGTACAAAATATTCATTAAACGAGAATTTATTATCTTCGAAAAGAAGTGCGTAAGTAATAACTCACGTTTGTTTTCGCAGGTGTATGCCCAGTTCTTTGTTCGGGGCACGGCGCGTATGCAGGTGGTGTATGTCACTGTTTGGAAGGGTGGAAAGGTCCGGAATGTGACGTTCCAGCACACGACTGTGAGCCGGCAGACTGTTCAGGAAGGGGTCAATGTATCGCCGGCCATTGCCACTGTAAGGCTGGATGGAAAGGGCAAAAGTGCGACGAAGGTAATATATATATTTCAAACTAAAACAACATTTTACATAATGAGAAAGAAAATCAATACTGACTTAATATTCATGTTCAGAGGACTGCCTTGACCCAACCTGCGGTGGCCACGGATCTTGTGTGCGTGGTAGATGCGTGTGCCGCGCGGGATGGAGAGGTGCCTCTTGCAGTGAACGTGATGCGAGGGTACAACGATGTCTTCCCGCATGTTCTCAACGCGGCGTGTACGACCTAGACGCTGGGAGGTGTGTTTGTGACCCACTTTACACCGGAGATGATTGCTCACAAGGTAATGGCCACAAACAAGTTTAAAGTTTTATGTTGCCTTACTTGTACATCGGCGTTTTAACTGCATTTCTATTATAGTGGTATGTTCATTGGACTGCGGGCCGCACGGTGTTTGTGCCGAGGGCGTGTGTCGATGCGATGACGGCTGGACCGGCTCCATGTGTGACCAACGACCCTGTGACACGCGCTGTCACGACCACGGACAATGCAAGAATGGCACGTGTGTGTGCACACAAGGATGGAATGGCCGACACTGTACTTTGCGTAAGTTGCGACATTCGTATTCAGTACTGTAAGTTCTTTGTTTCATGCTGCAATATGAAAATACTGAAGGATCTTCGACTTTTTTAATCTGATTTCTGAAACCAACTCTAATGCCATGAATACAATATAATCAAAATCAACGTCATATTGCACTTGTTAGTGTAATGATCAGGAAAACATTATCTACTTCCACTTGAATAATTGCTCAATGTACACAGCTGGTTGTCCAAATGGCTGTACTCGCCATGGACAATGTCTTCTGGAAGATGGAGTGTACCGCTGTTCCTGCGCTGACGGCTGGGCCGGCACCGACTGTTCCATCGCACTCGAACTCTCTTGCAACGACAACGAAGATAACGATGAAGGTAAGTGCTTCTCTTTTACAGAAAATAGGCTCAAAAATAAGACCGATAAATTTTAAACAATTCAAACAAACCATATTGGCTGTCACTTGACAATGGCTACACTTTTGAAGATGGCATGACGGACTGCTCCGACTCGGAATGCTGCAGTCGACCTGAGTGCGCCGAGCACATCATGTGCCTAGCTTCCAACGATCCTGTAGAAGTACTTCTCAGAAAACAGCCGCCTTCTGTCACCGCGTCCTTCTATCAGCGCGTCAAATTCCTCATAGAAGAAAACTCTGTCCAGAGCTACGCACACATGGACGAATATTCAGAAAGGTATGTGTAGCATAAGAAAACGTCTGAAATGTTAACAAACACCAAATCACTTCATGTACGTAAAAGATGTCGTTAGTACTAACATAATACCAACCATTCTAGGATCAGTAAAGTAAAAGACAATACAACGATATCTTTTGCACCAGTTGGTTTAGGACTGACCTGTCGGTTTTGCACAATTCATGAATAATTTATATTTGCACTTTACAATGATTTTAGATCCGTGATATCATCGCCGTACTGTAATGTATAACCGTAAGAAGAAGATACAAAATTCATTACGACATAAAATTATTTAGGAACTAGCACCTTCACCATATAATTCCCGCTCATCTTCCTAAACCTCTCCGAGGATTTGGTGTGGTTATTTTAATTTAATTGGTAACTTCAAATACTTTTATAACTTACAATTTATTTTCTCATCTGGTGGAAGTGTTTTGATTTTCCTCTGTTTTCTCGCGTGTAAAAATTATAATTTATTGTTTGCGATCCTAGCATGGTTTATGTTTTACCATTGAATTTATTATTTTAATTATGAGTTTTTGTATTTTATTATTATTTTTCACACCAGATCCGATGTGTTGTGTATTGTCTAATGTTCATCCCTTGTGTGTGTCTAACCCTACCTGTTTGTCTAAACAAAACAAAAGCGTATTATGAATAACAAAATGAAATTAGAAATAAATCAGCGCTCAAAAGCTTTCGAACAGTTTTGTTTGTCTTCACAATAATAAAATAACTTTACATAAGTAAATAAGGTAAAAGAATAGAAACTTGAATCATGAAAGCATTATTTATATCACTATGTACCTAAGATTTGATTTGATAGAAAAATAAACATACAAGTTTAAATTGACATAATTTCTCTATGAATTACTTTAATATTTTTATAACGATCTATTAGAAAAAACTTAAACGCGACTTTCATGATCTAAGTTGGTAAACAAATTCTTAAAGTTTTTATTTGCTCTACTACCGTGTGCGTTAATAAAACTTCGAACGATCTCTTAAAAAAATAAGACAAAGCAAAACTGAATAATAAAGTAGTCAACCCACCTCGCTTAATATGCAAAAGCGCCTCTAAAAGTTTGTTTGCATTAAAACACGAGCCGCTTCACTATTTTATTTAAGTTCAGAAGTCTAGAGTGGTTATATTGCGTTCTAGCATTTTGTTCCATCAGCCCTTGTACACGTAACACATGACGGGTTCCTCTATACATTCACCATCCAGCATGTTTACTCTCCACATTCAATCTTTGGTGCAACCTGCAATTGCAACTATTCTAAATTTATTTGTATTGAACCATATTACCTATCGATCAACGGTGGTGGTTGTTCTAATGCAAACGGGCTTCGTCTGTGAATCGATTCGTAATTAACAGAACTTTAATTGGTAAATACAGTGTTAAAACGCAAGCTAACCAATATAGACGAGTGCAATCGGCCGGAGCGGTTGCAAAACCGGGGTGGGGTTGCACTGAGGGATGTAGGTATCTGTGTAGTAATCTGTCCTGTCTTTCTGTGTCCCTGTGCCGCCGTGTGTCCGCCACTCCTAGCGAGTTCTGGAATTCCTTTACACCATGGTAAGTGTCAGTCAGCCCGCCCTCGCCCCTCAGTGTTCAGTATCTGTTCACCTCTTCCCTTTTGTTGCGAATCCTGCATATGAGTGTGATGCCGGTGACCTTCGCGTGTCCCACAACAGACACGCGGACGGTGCCACTGACGCTTTTTCACTTTTCGTTCAATCCTTTGTCTGTATTCGTTTCATTCTCTATGTGTATGTAACATCTGTATGTTTGTCTTGAATGTTTTCGTGTGACTGCGACAAAATCCTCGCAATCTCAGCGTAAATCAAGCGCCGCCGACGGTCCGCAAACGCCGCGTCTCTTTTCAAATATGATTTGCCGCAGTCACAATTGTATTTTGTACTGTTTATTTGTCTCGTCTACTGTGCTTATATTATAGTTCACATATATACTATGGAATAATTTTGTTATACTATATGAAACTTAGGAAAATCATTTACGCTTTCACGCAAAACGTTTTTAACACAATCGATAGGCGTAGGGCTTGCAAAATATACAAATCGTCGCGAATTGTATATTATCAATTGAGCAAAATTTCAGCGAACACGCAAATTAAGCTTCAAATAAACTTACCCTTTTATGTGTTCCTTACCCTTTGTCTGCGTCTTTCATCTGTTAACCAACCCCCTACCCTTCGCCCGAGCTCTTTATGTGTTTAGATCCTCACCCTTTGTAACTAACCAAAACACAACTTATTTGAATGTATTCCTACTACTTCACAGCGATACAATAGCAAAATTGTCGACATTGTACATTACAACCATCGCTTCCATTAATCAGTCATCGACGACATTTTATTACACTTTGAAATTGGTGCAACGAACGTATTTTACTCGATTTTCTTTCATCGCTTTCAGAACTGTCTGCCTCTGCACCAGCATTTATAACTGAATCTTCCGCATTTTGATGTCTGAAGAGCAGTACAGTTCTTAAAGCGTTGTATTTGATACTGTTTTGAGTTTTTGTTGTTTTTAATTCTACCAACTAGCAATATGTTTTATTGAAATTTCTTCCCATTAAATAATGTTAAATTTATAATGACCGAAACATACAATTAATATTAATGACTTGTCCTCTTTTCAGATACAACTTTACTTAGTTAGTCTAAACGTGTGTTATGATAATAATTTAAAAGTGCCCTGTAACTTGTTACAGATAATATTTTGGGAGGTGCCAATCTACTTACAATGTTTCTTTTTAGGTATATTTTTCATAACCGTATCATATGGCATTTACTGTCGGCCTTCGCGGAAACACATGAAGAGGATGAAAACTTTTACGATATCATATTCTTAGAAGTGGCATTGCTAAATACGTACTTCTTCGTAACAAATAAGAAAAACATTTTACTACTTAGCTTTACACATAAATATTTTATTTATTTTTGTTGATTGAACCTATGTAGTGTTTTATATTACCTACACAAATACATTTTATGATATTTTCGGATGCGTTCGTCTCAATGTATTTCAGTTGATAAGTTCTCGAGGATAAAAATCGTATAAAAATGTCTGTTTTAATAAGTTGTTTTTAAGTTTAGCTAAGAGCTTTTGCTTATCAACGCGTTTATGTAGCCACGACGCTTGCAATAACATTAATCATAAACGCAATCGTGATAAAAAAATTATACTACGTTATTATATTGTTGGCGGTTTATATTATACATTTTATACGAATTTCGATTTATTTAAATAAATCCTAGGTATTGTTGCGTCTGGATAGTTTAGTCTTTGTATAAATCAGTAGTCTCTCCATCTTCTATTCAAAAGTAAATTTAAGATAATTGATAACGAACGAAACATTCAGTAGACCCTGCTACCACCTCATGTAATGAACACAATCTATGAAACATAGGGTTTTGATTACTCTTTGTAACAAACGACATTCTAAGACCAACAATCAACAACAATAATCAGTTTGCATCATGCAAACTGATTGTTGTTATGTTAATTAACACTAAAAGCAACCCTAATCTCGTTGTTTTCCGATCGCTTACGTCGACATTTTCCTTGTGCATTTTCAGCGGACAGATTTTTGGCTCTGATATCGGTTTTCACGTCGTATTTTTAAAGCTTTTTGCGCCCCCTGCGGAGACTCGCTCCGGGTATCCCAAGTCAAGAGCTACATTAAAAGTAAAACTAAGTTCACGCGGATAAAGCAGAGAAAACCATTTTCCATCAAAATATTTCCTTATAACTTTGCCCATAATCAAACCTCACAACAAAAACGAATAATAATCCTTTCAATTTCAATACTTATTAATGATTTCGCGAACATTTCTTGCACCAATTTCATCTCTCATGAATATGTAACCGAACATTCAGACATGAAGTAATATAACAAAATTGATTGACTATGGTTTGTGTGGCAGCTGTTACATGCATACATACCTTTCTAGGTAGATTTCCGTTTACGTTACTTTCTATGGTACCTAATTTATTAAAATTTTATTTTATTGGCTATTTAGAGGATTTTTATATAAAATGTAAACAGAAATGTGTCCTAGAGAATTAGCTGATCCTAATACGAGAATGTGCAATGCTAAGACTTCTTATTTATTTTATTTTTCGATATTATTTTCATACTTTACTTCACTCTCACAGCGTTTACACTATGAAATATGAAGCACGAGACCTCGCTCAAAGTTTTATGATCGAAGGTGTGCATTCAACGATACGGTTCACAAATTATTTGAATGTCTTCTATCTTTTAGATCAGGGGCTATTGCTAAATTCCAGCCATGCATAAAAATACAAGGTTTTAATGTAGCTTTGTTGCGTATTAAACAAAGAAAAATAAATAGATATTCACAAACATAGAATAGGGTCTATATAATTTTACTCTAAGTATACACATACCTTTTTCAAACCTCTTCAAAACCTAGCCAGTTTCGTCCAAAAATACTTAGCAAAAAAAAAACTCTTTTTATTTTCTGTTTGGTAGAGTCAATTTTCCCTTCTTAATGCCCACAACTTCGTTAGCGACAACAGTCTCTTAGTTCTTCTATGTGAACCGTATCGCTGAATGCCGCGTGCTGTGGCTCCTGGCTCGAACTGACGTGAGCTGGTCTGTGCAGCCGCGTGTCCGTGATGCGGGGGCAGGTGGTCTCACCCCAAGGCCTCGGTATCATCGGCATCAGAGTCTCCGTGGATCGAGAGGCTCGCTTTGGATTCACGCTTACCAGACAGGGTGGATGGTTAGTAACAAAGACAAGTGATACTTTATTCTTGTACTGTTTTGTTTAGCTTTTCGTAGAGTCCTCAGTGCCGTAAGGTTGGTAAGTGCATCGTCAATTCTACATGATATGGTAAGTTTATGGTGTCCCTCGGAACGCCTGTTGAGCAACTGTCGCTCTCCCCTATAGTTTTGTGCAGTTCAGATTTTAGTAAATATGAAATAAATGTGACATGTGTGTGTGTGGGGGTGTGTGTGTGTGTGTATTCTGACTTCTCAGCTTAGCACTGTTTTTACTGTCAGATCTTCAGATTGGCTTTTAACGTCAAGTAATGTTTTCGACATTGAAGTGTAGTGAAATAATCAAATTCTCAGTCATCCCACCAAAGTCACCAAGTCACCTCCAAAGTTAAGTCTTCGAAGTTAAGTTAAGTAAGTAGGTGTTATTGCTGCCCCACGAATCGAATACCTATTAGGCAGCAAAAAAACAAGCTATGAAAACTCTTCAGGAATAACCTAATACCTTCTCATCTACCTTCTATTAAAGAACAGTTTTTAATATATTATTTGCTTTCGAAGTAAAAATTAAGTAGTCTGCACTTAATTACATACCTACATTATCGTGGCAATAAAGTTGTTCAGAATCTCATTCTTTAAGCTTCTACTGAAAGCTGCCAGTGTGACTACGAATTTGAGGCAGGAATTTTAGTAATTATAGTCGTTTGAAAACGCCAGCCATTAAGAAACATTTAAACGTAATTGTTTCACTTAAAGAAAAATACGAGAAAATACGTAAGCGCTCATTATGGTGAATCACCGTAGCACCACTATCTCATAGCGTAAATAAACGAACAGAAATATAACAATTTGGCATCGGGCTGTCAGGGCAATTACCATGTCAAATGTAAACTTTATAACGTCAAAAAAATAGAAGAATCCTATTAGTCACGACGATCGATGAGTCATGGAACTAAATTGTCTTAAAGAAAGTAATTGACCATTGCGTGACAAACAGAGATATTTGAACAAATATCTGTACAAACATTTGTGTTATAAGTATAGGATCGTCATTAATTTTCGGACACGGTGTTTGATATTGCTTGCACGTACGTAAAAGCATCGAGTATGAAATCGAATTAGGCGGCGGAACGAAACCTGTATCATGTGAACATGATGTAATCAAATAACGCGTCACGTGTAAGCTTTTAAAGAATCAATTACCGTAACTGTTTAGGTACGTGTAGTTTGGTTTCCGAACTTATACCGAAGAAAACGTATCAATATGTAGCTTCCCAAATGCACGAATAAATTAACAACTCCGGTATCCTATTCAACGAAGTTTAAGTTCGAAGAAGCACGAATTTCAGCTTTCTTAGAAATAAACAAAAAGCTTTCACCGCCTTTAATTTTTTATTTCTTCTCAAGATCGTAAATAACGTCACGAAATGATTGAAAAAAATCTAACGGGAAAAGCGTCGCAATTTTTTTCTTTTTTTTTTTTGGAAGTGCTGATCATCAAACTAGACCCCTGCTCAACACGTTTCGATAACAAACTCTCATTAAAGGTAAAAAACGGTCAAAAGAAACAAAGAAAAAGGTGAAAAAATATTGTACAGCGTTGCTTAAATTAATGACAAGAAAAATATTATAAGGGATCATTAAAACGTAGGAACGGAATACGAGTACCGACCAACGGTACTTGTTACAGCATTTCTACATTATTAACTGCAGTTTTATCGTGTTAGGACTAACGAGCGTTTCACACATTATTTAGTACCGAGAGGTAAACAGGGCTATATTTCTAGGTAATGTACTGGGTAAATTATAATCAGAATGATGGCCAAATGCTTCGTAGGACCGATTAAAGTAGGTGAAAGTTCATTAGCATTGGCATCCGGGAAATCTGGCGTAGGTATTTTTTCCAATAGAGTTTTATTTCTGTTAGCAATAGGACCGATTGAAGTAGGGATAGATAGACCTACACTGAATTTCCTTATTTACAAATTCTAGACATGACTTTCGAATTTACTCTCTTAATCGGGAAGTTAATGCGATTAAATTCTAAACTGAAGTAATGAGGGGTAACAATGGCGCAGCAGGGCTAGCATGGGCTGGGGATAAAACTTTTGTCCACCGGTTATTTCCACTGACAGGGGATAAAATTATTTTATCCACCTGCCAAAGCACGGCAACAGGGGGAAAGAGAATTATATCACTTTTTGACATTAGACGTGGATACTCAACCCCCGCCTATAGCATGGCGACTAGTGGAAGAGAAAAATTACAGATATTTTGACATAACAAAGGGAGAAACTTGTCCTCGTCTTTAGATGGTGGGTTTAAGTATATCTCTTGGAGAAAATATAATTAATTGTAATATAAAAATGTCTCGTGCTTACTGGAGCTTAGTGTTGTCGTCGGAAAGGGAGAAAATCGAGCGAAAAATACACCGGCGTTCAATTTGAATAAAATAAATTTATACAATAAAATAATAATAATAATTAATAACAATAATTTATACAATTTAAACAATAAAACAAATAAAGTACTTTCGTTTACGACGATATTCTCGACTATTTTGTAATTGAATAAAAGTTTTCCTATAATGGCAATAATTTCGGGGACAAGCGTTTCCCCTGGTTTGTCCACCGTGATAGTTTATCCACCCATGTCGCCATGCTCGGAGGGTGGACAAAATTGACAGAGGGGAATAGTATTTTGTCCTCTCCCCGTGGATAAAATGTCTCCGGCCATGCTAGCCCTGCAGGCGTAACTTTTTGGGCGAAACTGCGGCAGTTCTTGGAATGAAGTTATATATAGGTAGACACTCTATGAATAAAAAAGGATGATTAACTAACTTATGGGTGGGTTTTAAACAACGTCTTTAAGAATTTTCTGTTTTTCTTGGTCTTTAATATATGGTCTAATTTGGTTAAAAAAACTGAACATTTTAAGTCACTTTTGTTCCATTTTTAGGGTTCTATACCTCAAAAGGAAAAACGGAACCCTTATAAGATCACTTCGTTGTCTGTCTGTCAAGACCCTTTTTCTCAGGAACACGTGGAGTTATCAAGTTGAAATTAATATCATATACTCAGGGCTGCAATCTTTTGAAGCAGTGATAAAATCAAACTTCTGAGGCAACGCAATCAAAAGATACGAGCGTTTATATTCCAGAATCAAAACATATACGGTACTTCCCGTTGACCTAGAATCATTAAATTTGGCAAGAAGCAAATATGTCATGTAGCACAAGTAAAGGAAAAAATCCGAAAACCGTAAATTTGTAGTTACATTAAAAAAAATGTTTTCCTTGATAATCTGTTTACATACCTACAAATTTATACGGAACCCTCGGTGCGCGAGTCCGACTCGCACTTGACCGGTGTTTTTGAACTAATTTATGCCTTACGTCTTTCCACTCGACTTCGAAGGGACCATAGGTTCTCAACGTGGGCGATAACGCCCCTTCGTGGCCGTTTCAGACTTTTAAGGGGGGGGCAATAGAAGATCCAAAGAAAATTATATATCCTATTTTACGACTATATAGCAGTGGCGAAGGTTCCATACAACTCGATTCCTACCGACTTCCCTTTGAAAAATGTCACAGTCAGTATTCTATAGACAAATAATATAATCATATTAAAGATATCTGACACTGTTATCTGATTAAATAAATAATTATTTTATTATTATCTACTCCGGGTTACCTCTTACAAAAATTGACCCTTCGTTACTGCTGTATATAGGTACACGTTTAAATATAATCGTGGCAATAGCTGTTTCAGATTCGCGACAAACAGTACGTAAGAAAAATTGGGTTTTTTTCATTTTTTTTCTAGAGAAAAAAAATATTCTTAAACATCAACTATGAGCTATACAAAAGTTAACATGTCTATTAAAGTAAAGTTTTATTGAGGAGTTTCAAATGGTAGGTTTAGGAAACTTTATCGTCTAACAGAGCTAGAAACACGGGGTCAAGATGAATCCGGGTTTATAACTGAGAATTTGTTTTACTTCTAACGAGACACTTTGCACACAACGTGTTAATTACCGCCCAAAACTTTCCCCTTACGTGTTCTAGGGAAAACCAAAGAGACCACTATGTCCTATCAGACACTATCCATACGACCATCTAAAACGTTATATGCCGGTCATTCAGGTTTGACGTGTTGGTGAATGGAGGAGGCGCCGTGACCCTGCAGTTCCAGCGATCCCCATTCAAGCCGCTGCGGAAGACAGTCTTCGTACCCTGGAATCAGATCGTCGTATTGCCACCAGTGCAAATGGAACTTAGTGACGACAATGTGAAAGTACCAACGCCCAGGTGAGAAGGGTTTTAGTTAATGATATATTAACTAACAGGTGGTGGAAATATAATTTTTAATATTTGGGTGTTGCTGTTTTATTTACCATTTTTAGTTAATAATCAGTATACTACTTAATCACTCCCTCAAAAAAAAAATGAATTGTTTCTTATCATGTTTTACGGTTGAAGAGTCAGGTGATTCTTAGCCGCATATAAATCCCGTCTTATTGATACTTCACTCAGAGGTTAAGGTCTTCTTTTTAGATATTTCAATTTCTAACCAATCATAATCAATAGGGCTCCACCTCGCATCGGCTGGTCGCCAACGCCGCAATGGTGGGAATCAGAAACTCCACCTTGCGCAGCACACGACCACGAGCGACTAAGACCTGAGGTAGTAGCAGTGCCACCGCTCGCAGCACCCGCTGCCTCATCTGCTACCACTACCACCGTCATATACCCTGAGGCTCAGGTAAGAACAGTTGGAACAATAAGCTCTTTAGTGTTTAGCTTTGATGCTTATTCCTTCTTAAAAAATTCGCCAAATTCTGGTCAGTCGATTTGCTTATCGTTAACTATAAACCAGTTGACTTTCGAATGTGTAACAGTCATCATTTTGGCTTCCTATACTGACTGTATGACTAAAGAATTTATTTTCTATTTCCAGATTGTAAGCGAATCAATCGGCATCCCTGGCTCATTGGTGAAGCTGACGTACCGCTCGTCTCAATCTGCTGGTTATCTATCTTGCGTTCACGTCCAACTAACTCGTCGTGTGGTCCCAGCATCTCTCATCCGAGTGCATGTCCGCGTTGAGATTGAAGGCTCATTGCACACCCATACTTACGAAGCTGATCCCGACTTGACTCATATCTTCGCGTGGAACAAGCGAAATGTATACAAACAAAAGGTAAGACACCCCATAAAATGTAATGCGGCCTCCAGAATTTCGCTGAAAAGCCCCGCGAACACCCGAGAAACGTGAATGAGATCAGTTTCTCGCCGTCTCCTATTGTTGTCGTTGATTTTGTCTTCTTAACGTGAGTCTGTAGGCCGCATAAAGCTTTTGTCGCCGAGAGACTTTCTAGCTGAATTAAATTCTTTACGCTTCTAGTACTAATATCTCCAATTCTTATCGTTCCAGGTATACGGCCAAGCGCAAGCAAAAATATCAATAGGATACGAGTACACATCGTGTGCCTCAATTGTATGGGAGACACAAACAGCGACATTAGCGGGTTTCGACGTGGACATCTCTGATATCGGTGGATGGGGACTAGATATACACCATCATTACAATTTCCATGAAGGCATTCTGCAGAAAGGCGATGGGGCACTACTTCATTTGAAACAATACCCCAGAACTGTTCAGGTAAAGACCAAGATAAAGTCACCGCTCCTACTTTTCTTGCATGAAATGTATATTTAAAAAATCATCTTGAATGAATCCCTATTAAAAAATACTGTACGCTCTTTTATAGGTGGTAATGGGAACTGGTCTTCAACGAGCTTTGGAATGTCCTGACCACTGCAACGGCAAGGCAGCAGATGCTCGCCTCTTGACTCCCACAGCACTAACCTCAGGTCCAGACGGATCCCTGTATGTTGGTGATTTCAATCTTGTCAGACGTATCACTCCTGAGGGCGTTGTTACCACCGTACTTCAATTACAGTAAGTATCCACTTCAAAAGATTTTCAGATCTGATGGTACCAAATAATTCCTATTTATCATATTATATACTGATATTGGACAGTGTACAGTCACGAGCACTAATATGTCAACACTTGGCAACTTTCAATTGCGATTTTTTCACAAAATAACGAATGCAACGTTGAAATACGACACTTTACATAAACCTATGGGTTCGTAAATACTATGTTCATATAAAATAACATTAAAAATAAAGGAGAAAATCGCCTTTGAATAAAGCCAAGTGCATACAAACTTATGCTCGTGACTGTACAAGGATTTTAACCGAATTATTCTCATTTTCAGAACTACGCAAGTTGCATATCAATATTATATCTGCATATCACCAGCGGATGGATATCTTTACATATCAGATTCTGAGAGACACCAAGTCCGAAGAGTGATAGCTTTGGAAAAAGTGCGAGACCCGGCCACAAATTCTGAGGCTGTAGTTGGTAACGGAGACCGTTGCGTACCTGGAGATGATTCCAATTGTGGTGATGAAGGTCCAGCAATCAAGGCAAAATTAGCGCATCCCAAAGGTAAAATACTTACAAATTAACACAAAATTAGAAATATCTTACATAGAAGCTTTACTTAATTATCCTCATTTCGACTAAAACGGTATAAATAAAATAATTTTTTTTTCTGTTCCAGGTCTCGCCATTGCAGCAGATAGGACAATGTACATTGCAGATGGCACAAATATACGAGCAGTTGATCCAAATGGCATTATACACACTCTTGTGGGACATCACGGTCACCACAACCATTGGTCACCAGTCCCCTGCCGAGGAGCAATCCCACCCTATGAAGCACAGTTACAATGGCCAACAGGAGTAGCCTTATCGCCACTAGATGGATCTCTGTACTTTATAGACGACAGAATAATACTGAAATTAACAGTTGATATGAAAATCAAAGTAGTGGCTGGCCAACCATCACATTGTCGTATAGGAAACGATGGAAAACCTGTAACAAAACCCACCAATCGAACAAATACTGATATCAGGGAAGATTCCAGTTTAGGCACAATTTTAGCAATAGCCTTTGCGCCAAGCGGAATCTTGTATGTGGCTGAAGCGGATTCTAAGAAAACGAATGCTATAAAATCCATAGATCCATCTGGTAAAATTATGCACTTCGCAGGAAAAGTTCAAGAGAATTTGAAGGAATTAAGCTGTGAATGCAATTCATCTGCCTCTGCGACGGCTGTGCCAACGAATTCGAGAGATGATGCTGGCTGCCCATGTAGACTCAGTGTGGCCGCGGGTGACGAACCTCCTACAAGCACGGAAACTTTACTATCATCCAATGCTAAATTCCAAACTATTTCTGCTCTTGCTGTTACCCCAGATGGAGTCCTAAATGTTGTAGACCAAGGTAATTAAAATAAGATCAAATCGAATATATTAAATATGATTATCCTTCAATAAGGCAAATTATTAATCCATGTTATTGTTTCAGGATCTCTCCATATATTGGCGCTAAAACACTACTTGCCAACACATGACGAAAACGGAGAATTCAGAATACCTTATCCACCCACTTCAGAAATATACGTTTTCAACCGCTACGGTCAACATATCACCACAAAAGACTTGACATCAGGAAAAACTAGATATTCATTCTTGTATTCAAAGAATACTAGTTTCGGAAAGCTATCCACAGTTACCGATGCCTCTGGGAATAAAATACAATTACTCAGGGATTACAGCAATATTGTTAGCTCTATCGAAAATACACAGGATCATAAACTCGAATTAAAGATTTCTGGAATTGGCTACCTAACTAGGATAGCTGAGAAGGGTTCAACCGAAATGGAATTTGATTACGATGCCAGTACTGGATTACTAAACAGTCGATCGGGGGTAAGTTGTGCTATTGCTGAGTGTTTTAATAATATAGTTTTTCTTTATTGAACGAATTTATGCTCATTGTATTATTACTTGCTTTTAGGCTGGCGATACTGTAATTTACAATTACGACGAACTTGGAAGAGTAACTAAAATCATAATGCCGTCTGGTGAGCAAGTGCACATCACCTCTGGCCTTGCAAAGAATTATGGATTAGCTGTCACTGTATCAAATCCCTCGAGCACTATACCCGTAGGGGTTGCCAAGAAATGCGAATATGTGTTACATGGACAATCGTTCAAGCAAATTACTATAAATAATGGGAAACAAATAACTGAAGGTCGAATCTATACCAACAATACCTTACTTCTCGAAACACCATGGGCAGGCAAATTCGAGAGCATCGCAGCTGCTAAGCACCCATTACTAGAAGCTGCTTTGCCTATAGAAGCTGAGATGCTGCACATGTGGTCACATCAAACCACTACATTTGGAGATTCACTAATAAACAATATGTACTCTTTATACACTTTGGTGGGTGATGTACGAAACCCACAGCAGACTTTGAACAGAGAAATATGGGTTAACGACTCCAGGGTGCTTATAATTGAATTCGATCAGTTCAAGAGCCGTGAAACTTTCTTCAACGCCGACAGAAACCCGCTGTTTACAATTTCTTACGATGTCGCTGGGTTGGCACTATCGTTCGATCCTCACGGTGCCGGAGCTCCTCTCAATATTTCATACGATAGATTCTATAGAATTAACGGATGGAAATGGGGCGACAGTGAAGAAAGCTATAGCTATGACCCACATGGAATGCTTTCGGAGATAACGAGTCCACAAGACGGCACTAAGTTCATTTATTACAACGACGGCAATCTTGTTTCCAAAATAAGCTTAGCCAGTCAAAGAAGTTTTAAATACAAGTACGATGATGATGGTGGGTTGACGCATGTTATTTTGCCATCGGGATCGAACCATTCCTTTAGCGTGCAACCGTCGATTGGATTTTTGAGAGTCACGTACGCTCCCCCTGGTTCTTCGAAGAAGTATTTGCAACATTATGCTCATACAGGAGAGCTTCTTCAGACTGTATTCCCAGGTGATGGTGCCAGAGTTGTTTATCGTTATTTCACAACTAACAAAGTTTCTGAAGTAGTTCATGGGGATGGTCAAACACAAATACACTATGCAGAAACGAGTGGACTGCCATCAGAAATATTACATGTTGACCGTGACGTAGACTACCGATGGGAGTCTACTTACGCTGGTGGGTTACTCACTGAAGAAAGACTTGACTATGGTGCCAAAACTGGACTAAGCAATGCGAAAATAATTTATGAATATGATAACAATTACAGAATTACTTCCGTCCAAGGTAGGATTGGTGGACAAACTCTAATTCCGCATCATATTGTTTACAACAGCAAAACAGGTGCTCCTGAAATACTAGGTCAATTCACTGTATCGAAACAGAAATGGAATGAAACTTCCGTATATGATGGAATTGCAATGTTCTCTCGTTTACTTAACGACCAGTTCTTAGAAAAGGAGGTAACTGTGAACATACACAGGATGGAAGTATTTCGAATGGAGTTTTCTTATGATAGACATGGAAGAATATCTCAAACACGCACACATACAAGAAATGTAGGTGTCAATACATATACAAATGTGAAGAACTATACTTGGGACTGTGATGGTCAGCTTACAGGAGTGGAGGCACAAGAACCATGGGGCTTTAGATACGATGATAACGGTAATATGCTATCACTGACTTACAGAGGCAACACAATACCAATGGAATACAATGATATGGATCGTATTGTCAAGTTTGGCGAAGGTCAATACAGGTATGATAGCCGTGGGCTGGTATCCCAAAATGCGAGAGAAGAAAGATTCCAATACAACTCTAAAGGACTTCTTATTAGAGCAACAAAACGAGGAAGATTTGATGTTCGATACTTTTATGATCATCTCGACAGGTACGTTGAAACAGGACAAATTTGTTTTAAAGACTATTGCTATTTTCTCGAGTAAAAAAATATTTAACACACTCTGTTCTGTTTCAGGCTTTCTACCAGAAAAGATAACTTTGGAAATGTGACTCAATTCTTTTACACAAATAAAGACAGACCTCATGAAGTCAGCCATATTTATTCGCCCCGTGAGAATAGATTCATGACCTTAGTCTATGACGACAGAGGTCACCTCATCTATACACAGGTATGTAGAGCGATATAACAGTCTGTCAAGACATGTTTTAATTTCCTATTATCCAGCTTTTAATCATCATAATTTCTCTTGGTTTCAGGTTGCTCGACATAAGTATTACATCGCCACAGACCAATGTGGAACACCAGTTATGATTTTCAATCAATACGGGGAAGGAATAAGAGAAATAATGAGATCTCCATACGGCCACATAGTATACGATTCTAACCCATACTTATACCTTCCGGTTGACTTCTGTGGAGGACTATTGGATCAAGTGACATCGTTAGTCCACATGGCAAATGGAAAAGTTTACGACCCTCTGATTGGACAATGGATGTCTCCATTGTGGGAAAATCTCATCGAGAGAATACACAACCCGACTCAATTACACCTTTATAGATTCAATGGGAACGATCCTATTAACGTACGGCCGCAGAACAAAAAACCAACAGGTAAAGAACTGAATCCATATTTTTTTACTTTTCTAATAATATTATTTATATATTATTTAAATATATTTTTTTTTTTGTACTTATTGCTGATTTTTGTCATTCTAGATCACCTATCGTGGCTGAAGTTGCTTGGCTATGACACGAAGAGCCTGGCACCCCAGCTCTACCCTGACGAGCTACCCGGCGGGTCAGTGCTGCCGAGCATTCCTCGAGGTCGACCGGTATGGGGCACCGCGCCGGCGGACACTAGTCCTGGCCTTCCTTCTGCCATGTCTCTGCTTCCGACGGTCACTATAGAATCAGGCTTCCTATCACATATGTCAAACAAGAGGATAGCTGACTTCAGAAGCCTGTCGATACCAGCTATGTCAGCACTCAAGACTGATGCCTTGAACCTGGCACCAAAACGCATCGGGTCCGACTCTGAGCCACCGTTCGGACGCGGCATCTTAGTGTCGCGCAACTCCCGCGGTCGTGCCGTCGTCACCACTGTACCGTCGGCCAATGCTATCTACCGCGACGTATATACTTCGGTTTTCAATCGATCTCATCTTCTGCCATTCTCATTCGTTGTTCATGGCGATCAACAAGATGTCTTCTATTTCGTAAAAGAAGATACCTGGCGTGCTGCAGATGATAAACAACAACTGAAACGAATGCAAGGGAAATTGAATGTGACATTCCACGAAGTTGCCGAGGGAGGACGTTCTTACGCAGACGTGAAAATACACGGAAAAACAAGCATAGTGAATTTACGGTACGGCACTAGTGCGGAACGTGAACGACAACGACTGTTGCACCACGCGCGCGCGGCTGCCGTGCGGAAAGCGTGGCACCGCGAGCGTGAGGCGTTACGCAGCGGACTTGGCGGCTCACTCGACTGGTCCGCAGCCGAATTAGATGAAATCCAGAAGGCTGGATCAGCAGCAGGCTACGAAGGAGAGTACGTGCACGATGTGGCACGATACCCAGAACTAGCCGAAGACCCATACAATATTCGCTTCGTGAAGAAGCGCTCGGACCGCGCCGAGCGCCGGCGGCGGAAGCGCGAGAACTGCCGAGGGGCCTGGTGGCTCGCCTGGGACGAACTCTGCTAGTGACGTGCCGCCATCCATATGCCAAATGGTGTGAATGTGAAATAGGTGTGAGCAAACGGTGAAGTATGATCGTGTGAGTGTTTGTGGAAATATATTTTGTAAATAGTCTCTATTAATTGTTAATTGTTGATGTATGTATGTACGGTAGATGCGAATCCCTATCGCTGTGTAAATAATAAAATTTAATTTGCAGGGAGAGAATGGACCTTTTGAGAGGACTGATATTAAAAATAAATGTAATGTATGTATAAATAAGATTTATGTGAATATGAAATTATTTATACTTATTTATCGGTAAAAAAGCTTCATTGTGTCCAATGTTCTTATAAATTTAGATGAAGACTATTTGAAAGAATAAAAAGGCATACTTTTTTAACCAAACCAAACTGTAGTTTAATTTTTATTCACAAAACATAACGAACGTGATCGTCGCGAACGTGATCATTTGGTCAGTCATTTGTAGCTGTGTTCCTGATTTGGTGTCACTGACTCTGGCAGAGCCACCATCAGGGATTTTAATTTTGATAAGGCTCAACACACACCAAAAGAGCGTCGAAGCGCGGCGAAGCGGAACGCAGTTTCAGTGTCATATGAATTTTAACTTTATTTTCATTACTATAATACTTATTATCGCATGAGAAACTCGAACGAGTCGCGCGGATGCCAGCGGCGCCGCTGGAATTCCAGCGAATAGCCGTGCGACTGCGCGAGAAGTCGCGGGAAGTCCCGAGAATGCTCGAGCAGTCGCGAGCGGCCGCTGACAATATCCCGCCACTCGCGCCCGCTCCCCGCGCGCGTCTGTTGCGCGCGAGCATTCGCATTAATTCCTTGCAGTGCAACGAATGCAGAAGTGATGGAAATGGATGAAGAAAAGCTTATTTATTTGGTGCAAATGTACGACTGCCTATACAATATCAAATCGAGGCATTACAGCGATAAACACATGAAAGAAGAAGAGAAGGCGCGAGGAGTCCCGGCGCGACTTCTCGAGCATTCCAGCGACTTCTCGGGCAGTCGCTGGAATCCGCGGGCCTTCTCTAACGAGCGGGTCGCGGCGCTTCGCTGCCCTTCGCCGCTCTTTTGGTGTGAGTTGAGCTGTTGAGCCTAACACAAAAAAATAGTCGCTGATTAGTCGAAATTTGTCGCCAAATATCAGAATTTGTCGGTCACTGGTTCAAAAGATATAAGGGTTTATAGGTGGCCGATCTGGAGAATCTCCCCAGCAGGGCCACATTTATATCTCAAAAACTAGGGCACCTAGCGAAGATCTGTTTTCTCCCACGTTTAGTCGGCCTAGGACGTCTAGTATAAGGACATATTTGCGAAAAACTCAAAAAAAGGATTTTAGGGACTCAAGTTAGGAGCTACCAACAATCATTACACTTGTCAAATGTAATACTTGTCAATAGTTTAAGTGATGTAATGCTGCGGTTAGACTGGAAGCTGCCTCGCCTTTTCCCAACAACGTTGGGGAAATTGTTGGGAAAAGGCAGGGCAGATGATGATGATGATGTGATACAGGTAATCGGGCACACCCTTTATGCCCGAAGGCTTTTATTTAGGTACTTAATTAAAAACTGTTTACGTTTTTAGTTTGTATTTCTGCTTGAGTATTCAATGTCGTGTGCGAGCGCATATGGCAAATAATTTAATGTCTTGTGTTTCGTAATGTGTTTACTTTGCACACTATTAGGTACATAGAATCAAGTTTTTCCTAACTAAACTGACAGCTCTGTGCTACTGGCTGCTGGGGAGTTTGTTGAGCTACTAATGATGAATTAGTAGCTCAACAAACTCCCCAGCAGCCAGTAGCCTTTTCCCAACAATTTCGGGCCTGCTCCGGGGAACCGCAGGTCTCACCTGGCGGAGACAGACCGCGAGCGGGTGTTTTAGCCTTAGCGGACTGTTTTATGTCGTTCGAAAAGTGCTGAACCTCAGTCGTTTTAATAAATTACTTTTGACTTTAAAATATTATTTTAGGTGTAGGTACCTAGGATTAGGCCTATCTGATGGATACTCAAATCAGTTTGATTATTATCTGACCGGTGAATTTACCCCCGTCCACATAATGCGCAACATGAACCAACACTTGGTTGGAAGAGTTGTTAGCGTGTTGTTACAAGAGGGGACGCAGCCTTAATCGAACCAAATAAACGCGACGATCTCTGTGAAGTCGCTACGTCCCCGTCACGGGGCGCCGCAGGCGGGTTAAGGGCATGACCCTTAAAGCCACGGTATTATACGGTGTCGTCTGCCGTCAATACATGCTATGCTTAAACAGGCTATGTGGGCCTGGCCTAAGAAAAGTGCGGCGGAAACGCAACTTGCCTTTGTGTGGATTAATAGTCAGCAGGAGCGCCACGGCACTGTTGCACAGTACCTACCGTTTTGTACACGCCACCCCGGCGGCCTGTCTCCGCCAGGTGAGACCTGCGGTTCCCCGGAGCAGGCCCGGCGGGAGACGACCAGCGACAAAGGTGCCGACTTAAGGCCACTAGAGCTAGACCTAAGGTCACTAGGGCTCATTAGAGCCACCCGGCACCCACTCCGCACCGCATTAGGTAGATAGCTAGGATTTCAGGTTTTTGTATTATATTGATAATAAATAGATACCTTTCATTGAGTGAAGGTGAATGTTCTATCTAGAGATAAACTACGATAACATAACGCGCCCCTCCAAAATTCAAAACGTTTGAAAGTATTTGTGAAAGTATTTACAATGCACCACAAAGATTCACAACGCATGTGTGCGTAATGAGACGGCCGTCAAACAAAAAAATCCACGGATTTGTTGCTCGACTAGTCACGTCATTAATCGCTCATTATTATTAGTAATGGAGGGGGCGCGCCATGTTATCGTAGTTTATCTCTACATATATTATGTTAGACTATATTTTAGATGAAAATAGCCAATCATAAAAATATAGGTAGGTAAATGAAGAAAGGGCTTTATACATTTAGGAACGATACCAGAGTAGCAATGCCCGTATTTTTAAGAACGTTCGCATTCTTAACTGGGTCGCAATCCGTCAAAAAACCTCTAAATTAGGCCGCGTCCACACCAAATGTAGATTGAAAATGTATGAAAAGTCAAGGACAGTCTGTCAGCGGCTTAAGTTTTTTTTTTTTTCATACATTTTGAACTTGACGCTCACAGTCCTTTCCTACCATTTTGATAAGTTTTTGACATCATTGTCGCTGAGATGAGATTGCGACATAAAGTTGAACCTTTTTTTAAGTACCTACGAGAATATTATTGAAATTAAATGAAATTATTTATTCTGTTAATAGGATCACGGATTAACTTTTACACGTCGTATTATAAAATAAATAATAAGCTAGATGGAGTCGACATTTCCTATCTGACTACCCCTGAGAAGAAATGACGAAACAAAACCGGCCAAGTGCGTGTCGGGCAACGCACAGTGTAGGGTTCTGTAGAAGCCCGTTATCACAATATAGTACGATTCTGTTGTTCTTTATTCTGAATATAAGTAATGGTAAAGATATAAGGTTATAATAACAAAAATCGACTTTAAATTTGAATACCTTGCAAGAAAATCTTAACACCGCAATCTACAAAAGTGACGTCACGGCACAACGCGATCTGTTATCGAATAGCGATACTAAACTAATGAAAAAATATTGATTTTCGAAGATAATTATTTAAACAGATTAGACATAACAACACACAACACAACACAACTTTCTTTCTGCTAAAGCTAAAAAATAAGAGTAGATAAGATTGCTGCCAAGTTATTATTTCAATTCACAAAATTGTAATTCGAAAATTAAACAAAGTTCGTACTTCTATAGGTACTCGAATGAAAACGTAACCCGCTGGTACAGCGCCATCTAGCGGCAGTATTGTGAAACTTATGATAATTTATTATGGTTTTTATAGTTTTTTATTTCATATTTTGTTTTTCAATGCAAGTCTTTACCCGTTATAAACAAGCAACTACTTCATCTTAGTCACTTTAAAGGATTAATGTTAAGGATTTTTTATTTGGTACAAAATTATCCAACACCCAAGTTCAACGACTATTACTGCTAAACTAATAAAGTTATCTTAACCGCTATAATTTTCCTTTAAAGTTCATGAAATGCACTATCATCTTGAATTTTTCCAGATTTTTCAAGCCCGCAGTTTAGCTTTTAGAGGGGGGGGGGCGCCCTACTAGAACAAAAATTTGCACGTTTAATATTTCGTAAATGGAGCATTAAATCGAAACATTATTTTAGCAGCCCCCAAGTCACTTTAGAAGAAGACCTATGTATGCAACGATACCCCACACGATGGAGTAGACGATGAAAAAAATATTCATCCCCACTTCACATGTAGGGGAGCTACCCTAAAAAAAATATTTTCCAAAATTTTATTTTACCACTTTGTCGGCAGAATTGATATACACACTCCTACAAAATTACAGCTTTCTAGTACTAACGGTCTCTTAGCAAAACCTCGGACAGACAGACAGAAGGGCATGTCGAAACTATAAAGTGTTCCTTGTCATAACTACGGAACCCTAAAAAGGGTCAGTTTCTTATAAAATCCAGATATAATATTATGGTCAGATTAAGTGAGGTCCATGTAGATTGGTTTTCACACACAAATTAAAAGTATGTTTTGTGTAAAAGTTATTTATTTATGTTCGAACCGTCAATCTTTGAACAACGTATTCAAGTTAATTTTTACAATATCAATTTTATACACAAAATCCATGTCAACGCAATCATAAAATTTTTATTGTACACCATTATGTTATAAACTTCTGAATGCATTATCACATGTCATCTAAAATAAAATAATATTTACAAAGTAGTTTAATCGACCTAGTTGACACTGAAAACTTCATACAACCTCGAACTGAGTAATATTGTTTATTTATAAAAATCTCCTTTCGAAAATATATACAGTAATTATTTTATTATTTCTTAAATTATAGGTACATTCGCATGTTCAAATAAACTTTATGTTACAATCGTCTACATATTGAGCTACATGTCCGTAAACAAATGAGATCAACAAAACGCACAGTTATTCATCTACACCTCGACTTATGCAATATTTGTGTTAATAGCAAAATATGTCCACGCAATCTATCATACACCTAGGCAATACAAATATCTACAAAAAACAAAATAGTTCTCTTATCTAGGCATGTCATAGAATGCCGGTATGAACACATCTCGTTAACTAAAATAAATAGTAAATACAGCGACACCGCTACGTACGAATACATAATAACTGTACATAATAAAATGTATGAAATGGTATGCCTATTGCAATATTTCGGCAGGTAACATTATATCTAATATAGTACATAAACATAATGATTGTGCGTGTGCAAATGTAACAATAACCAGTAATTGTAACATAGTATAGAACAACTAATGGGACGTAGTTCATAAGGGTTCTTTTCGTTCATTCAAAAAAACCTTTTCTCTATTAATAGTAGTAGCGAAGACACGCAGAAAACAGACAATCCTTGATTGATAGCTGCCCAGTGCACCATAGAGTACTCAATGCACAACAAACCCTACTTTATCCAGACAAAAGTAATTTAGTATCTATTAATTAAAGCCACACATATTTCAAATTACAAAGCTCTATATTATTTACGTACTGACCGAATTTCATACATGTGACAATCACTTCAAGCGTTCGGCTAAGTGTAATGGGCAGATACCAACATATCTTCAATAATTACCAATATTATGTACTGTTAATCTCTGAAACCAGAAGCTTGCCATGACATGGCTGAAGAAACTGCTCGTTCCAACTACCTCGTTAGTTCCTTAAAATAAAATCGACCATCGCGTCTATGATTCACTTTTAATTAGCTGCAGTAAAATGACACTTCTTACTGTCATTTCGTTTAAAATTTTTGCCACACACTCCCTACTAGTGATGTGATTAAAACGCAATGAAACATCATTTTGATTTAGATATTCGAAATTGAACTAATTTGATTTAACCGTAAACAATCAAATATTATTTGTATTGATCGGACAAAAATATATGTTGTAGTTTCAAATCTGTAGTCTATTAAAGATAATTGTGTTTAAATTTTTACTCCAAAACTCCTACTATATCGATCTAAGAAATCATGTTTTTTTTTTTAATAAATTAAAGTTTTCATTAGTAATAACGTTTAAAATACAGGGTTATTTGCAAAACACCAAAACCTCAAAAATAATCATATAATATTTATCTAAAAGAAATATTTGTGATTAGAATTACTTAATGCTTTTCATAAATCCAATCCGATCACTGTTCTGATGACATAACAATAATTAGGCATTGCTCAATGTTGTTGTTGTGAACTTATATTATCCTGAATTTCAACAACATCCTCTAATTAACTTATCCTCTTTTCTAAAATCAATTTAATATGGATCGATTTTGAACTGAATGTTACTTGAATGAATCGATACTTTTGTCACATCACTATTTAAATTTCGTTAAAGAATGGTAACACATAAGCTGTCATTTTACTGCAGCTAATTAAAAGTCCGACCATATAATACTTGGAAGAAGATAATGATAATCTCTTATGTGCAAGATATCGAACAGTACCCAGTAGTACATCAGCAATACATCATTAATCTTCTTTGCATTGTTGGATTTTATTCGTCAACTGCTACGTTAAAATGGTTTCGTAGATTTCAGTTACATTCATACATAAATATTACAAGCCATCCATCTATTATTGAAGTCTTACTCAGTAACAAAAAAGCTATCCACCAGCCCGCACTGGGCCCGTGTGGTGGATTACGGCCAGCTTCCTCTAACAGAGAAGAGGCCTGTGTCCCAGCAGTGAGAACTTTATAGACTGATTATGCTCAGTAGCAAACGATACTACTAAATATTACGTATGTAGATCTTCATTCAGACGTATCTTTCAACAGGCATTCATGATACAACAGCAATGACATGATATAATATAAGCTTTATAGTATCTTATAAACGTAATTATATTTTATTATGCACCTAGCGACCCGCCCTTGCTTCGAACGGTTATTATGACTTGACAAAACATCGATATTTCTTTATTTTATGTTGGTTTAATATTGATGTTTTGTATTCATAAACCTCCCGGAATAAGTTCTCTAAATGTTGAAGAAAACCACATCAAAATCAGTTGCATAGTTTAGAAGAACAACGCGGTCCCAAAGACGGACACGAAAAGCGACTTTCATTTATAATATGTATAGATACTTAAATGAAAATGAACCGATTCTGTTATTTACTCATTCCGCAATCAAACTATAAATAAAATCTTCATTAAAAATAATAATCAATACATTTATACAGAGCGGTAATCCGAAATCTACGAAATCCGGTAACGATTTCTATAACACATACCAAAACAAATTTCAATACTATTCACATACCCTAGATATATTACACCAACATACAGAAAACATAAAATCAACATTCTTACATTCCAACTATCGATAGCTGTGATGCTTACACGAAACTAATATAATACATATTTACAACTTATTTAACACAGATTCATGAATCACTGCAAAGTGTTGTACTTCATTAAGTTCCAAAAACGTCAGTACTAGGTTGTCATGCGAACAGTGATTTAATTCTTATTAATACTGATTTACGCAAATTTTCTAGTGTGAATGTTAGTCAGGGATCACCACACATAATCATACTTCCCTCAATTTATTTTACTGTATATTTAATCGTCCTGTGTGCTATTCTAGTTGTTTTACTAACAAACTGTCTAACAACGTTTATATACAGATGATGCCAATAATACCAACCACAAAATAAAATCTTTACTAAGATAATAATATTCGGATTATCAACAATCTTATTTCACTATGTTGTAACACTTTTAACTTTACTCACAATTCATGTCATGATCCAATCACTTTCAATGTTGCATTTAAAATATATGTTCAATTTCATACATAATATTATAATTTGTGACATTTAAATAATAAAAATACATGATTGAAAATAGTATAGTATGATAAATAATTCGAATAAAATAAAATTTGTCAAAGACATGATTAAAAACAAATACCTGTAAGTAATAAGTATTGACCATTTACATGTAGTGTGATGAAAACCGATAAATTTAATATTAGCTATCAAGAGGCTATAATTGCATGAAATAACATGGCTACGTTATAAAAATTCAGTCGTTGTTTAAGACGTTATTGTATTGAATATAGCAACATTGAGGATACTACCTAAATAGATTTTATATTGAAACTAGTTATGTATTAGAAAACATTTACGGTATTGGCAGACCGTAGGTTAACCAATGTAATTTCTAACAGGAGTAATAAAAACTGCGTGACGTATCAATAAAACAACCATATTTCAACTATTGCATACACGCACATATCTAAGTTAAGTCTATTTCTCGAATATCGGTGTTTTAAAATGGCCGCCGGGGTACGTATGTGGATCACAGCGTGTAAACTGCACGGCACTGGTCACTATGTTACTAACGGTACAATAATTTAGCTAGGGTTAATATTTACAGTATATTTCACTAAGACGGCGCGCGTGACGTCACTACGAACTGTCCGCGTTCGATTTCCGCCGCACTTGCTGCGCGCTGAGTGCCTGCGCTTGCGCCTGGCTTATGAATTGAGTCGTACCTGCGATACATTGTTCTCGTTACACATAATGAATAATGAGATCCTTGTTAATAGGTATTCTAAGAAAGCGTGAGCAGACAAGATTGCATAAGATTACCGGAGGGGCTTACCACACAGTTTTTTAGTAGATCAATATTAGAAGAAAAGTGAAGTGTCATGCAAAGTCATTATCTCATCTGCCTAGCCTTTTCCCAACTATGTTGGGGTCGGCTTCAAGTCTAACCGGATGCAGCTGAGTACCAGTATTTTACACGGAGCGACTGCCTATCTGACCTTCACAATCCAGTTGCTGGGTAATACGAAACCCCTTGGTAAGACTGGCTGTCAGACTTTCGGGCTTCTGACGACCCGTAACGACTGTCAAAGATCTACGAAAGACAGCCGGGGCCAACGGCTTAACGCACTTTCCGAGGCACGGAGGGATCTTGGTATGTAAAGATGTCACCCATCCACGGACCAACCGCGGTAAGTGTAGCTTAACCTGATTGATCGACCCGTGCCGCTGTTATTACTTAGCCACAGGCGATTAAGAACCATGTGCGGTGCAGCGACTGGACCTGCTCCAGACATCAAGTGTCCTGATCAGCGCTTAGGAGTCAACTGCATGATTACTTTGATTATACTGTAGGACGGGAACCTAAACTTAGACGTGCTTGCATATTTAGTGCTAAACGCGTTTAGTGATTTGTGGTGAAAGCAGTCCTCAATCGTAAGCTACAGCAGGGTGTACTGACCAGCTTGCGCCATGCTGGCGGGCGCGGGCATGGCGGGCGGCGCGGCGGGGGGCGCGGGGGGCGCGGGGGGCGCGGGGGGGCGCGCGGGGCGCGGGGCGGGGCGCGCGCCGCGGCCCGCGCGCACCACCTGCACGCCCGCGCCGCGCACCTGCCCCTTCACGCCGCCCGACATTAGTTGCGCTGGAATTATGAAAAAATACCTTGTATGTACTCGACCGACAACACCGCAAGAGGTGGAACGTCGAAACTATTTTGTATATGAGCTGAGGGCGATGCCCGTCTCATCGCCCTCAGCTCATATATAAAATAGTGAATAGGGTGATCGTGATGTGAATATATAACAGCTATACAGGCCATTTCAAAAATGCTTTAATTTCATCTTCACTTCACTTCACTTTTCACACCTCCTACGTGGTAATAAAAAGCAATACGTGATTCTAATTAAAAAATTAGAAATAGAATTCACCAGAAACAAATCAAACAATTCGAATCATCATCGAATATGACTTTGGAACTTCAACTACCATTTCATATAAAATATACGAAATTCTAGTTGAAGTTCCCATATTAGTGACCAGAGGGATATAAAACAATTCAGTACAATATTATTGCCTGGCTAGACCCCAGAGCTATTATGACTAACTTTAGTTTGCATGATATATACTTTGAAATTATCGTGCAAATAGTGTGGCAACATTTTTTAATAAAGGAATATCGACTTCTTACCTATAGGCAAAGAGAGCACCGAGGGCTGATTGGTGAGCACGACGGATGTTGTAGGTGGAACCGACACAAGCAGACCGCTGGGCGCGCCCGACACGTTCAGTGATAACGATATCGGTGCCGACAAACCCGGAATTTGGACTTGAACGTTCTGCAGACCCTGGATGCCTTGCAGACCTTGGAGGGATGCTAAACTTAAGCCCTGAAAAGAATACATAATTAGTGTTACGATTGAGTTTTTTTAACGTCAACGGCATAAATGTATATTTGACATTTTAGGCATAAAAAGGGTATGAAGGCTATTTGCTGAGATTTAAAAAAAAACGCACATCTCTATAAAATATTTAATAGTTATCATTATCAGTGCCGAACTTTGAAATGAATTTCGAGGGTCGGTAAAGAATTGTATCCGGGCCAAAGCTGCGGTTGTGCAGTGACGGCTGTCATAAAAATTATGACAACTACAAAGATTTAAATCATTTGATTCGCCCTACCACATCAAAACATAGTCGCATTCATTTCTCATTCGTTTTAACACCTCTGACACACAATGACGCAGTGACTTCATTTGATTCTCATAGAAGGCTATTTTATAATGTGTGAGCTCACTGTTTTCAGTATGGACACTTTTTCTTCTGACTAAGTACGGTGAGGGCTAATCTAGCGATTTAAATCTTTGGGCAGCGGAGTTTTACTTATTGTCAAATACTGGTGAAAATGACATATTTTCATGACGGCCGTTATAATATGACGGAACCGCTTTTCTAGGAAATAAAAGTTTTAGCCTTAAGGCTACTCTTTCGAAAAAAGCTTAAAAACAGCGTGCAGATGAAGCAGCTTTTCTCCGGAACTTACAGAGAAATTACATCTGAAAAAATAGTTGGTAATCTACATGATATGAATCGTAATTTGGTTTAGCCATAATTTTTCTATCGATATCACCTATTAAGAAAAAAAACCACCAAATCACCTCCAAATCGTTGAGATGAAACAATTTTACTCCTTCATTTTTTATCAAAAGAATATAAAAAAAATATCTAGTGCTTTGCAATACAAACGAAAATGATTTGGTTTTGTTACTTTTTAAAAACATGTATATTTTTTAATATAATAAATTAAAAATGCGATCGTTTAAAGTCCGTGTCTATATCATCCCCGCACTCGTCCACGAATTCAGTGCGGGGCGCCTCGTGTTGCTAGGCAACGCGTTGGCATGCGGGTGCATGCGGGTGGCGGAGTGGCGCGGAGAGGGGTAGTTAGCTCCGCCCAAATGCACAAGGTCGTTGGCATGAATACAAGCCTTAAATAGCGTTATTCAAAGTATGGTATCATACCTGACATACTAATCAATATCATCTTAGAATAACAAAAAAACACGAAAAATTCATAGTACCATTCTTCGCTAACTTGAATGAAGTTTCACACCACTATTAATAAATTCAAGTAACATTTTGCAGCTTGTGTGTCACTCTATGGCATTAAAAAAACATTACGGTTACTTTTGCTCAAGTGGTAATTCTAACTAGAGTCCTTGATTGATTTATTTTATAGTGAGTTCACAGTGTGGGTGATACTTTTGTATAGATAAAATGACTTTTTCTATATTTTCAGTACCTGCAAATGGCACACAGGTTGTTGCTGCGAGGTGGGCGCGGCAGAAGTGTCAGGTCCCATCAGTCGCTCTAATAAAGCGCTTTCACTACTCGACACGTTCGTCGCATCATTCTCTCTCGTGTAACCGCTCATTACTTGGACACCAACTCCCTAATAAACGAAAATAAACAATTAATATTAGACCCTAATACTGTTGGTTTAATTTATATGCTGTTAGTAGGTATGCCAAACGAAATACATAATAAATAAAACGTTTTATTTTCACTAGTGACTTTTATTTTTTTCTATTTAATCGCCACAAATCGATGACAAGCCAAATTGTGTCCAGCACGCCACGGTCTTTGTATTTCAGTCATGATCCTGAGAACACTCTCAGTCTATATAAGTCGAAGGGTGTTTTTATTACTAAATGGTTCTGATCTCGACCTCGATCACGCCTGTTGGAAAGCGATGGCTGATGTCTATGATGAAACAAGCGTGCCCAGAAGATTCCTGTTCACTCTTACTTTGAAGGCAGACGGGTTAAATGTGGAAGAGAACACACGCTGGCAGAGAGTTCCACACTTTTGCTGCGTGCATAAGAAAATGTGGAGAAGCGCTGAATACGACTGGTCGGGATATCAACCAAGTGCGGATGGTACCCTGTAGTACGTCTGGTAGTCCGGTAATAAAAGACCCATGGTAAGATCAGGTCGTGGAATTGCAACCTATAGGTCTTTTTGGCAACGCCACACTGAATTTCTGCTTTGTTTTTCTGGCAGGCTAACTGGCTTACTTTTATGAAGCATCCAGAACATCTGGATAATAAAATACTAGATCCTCACCTGCTGTGTATACGTAGGTAAGGTATGTGAGGCGGTGGTGGCAGTAATAATCCTGGCGCCAGCTATAGACACTCGTCCGAGCAGCTTGTGCGCGTCTATGGTATTGTCTGTGCTAGAGGTCGCGTGTGTCATGGCCGCCGGCGCGCTGTTCAGTAAGTTGAGGATCGTTGCGTTGCTGCTCGGTGTACTAACTGCTGATTTTGCCGCGTTTTGGCTGGCCGCTGTTGGTAAAATAAAAGTTATTTTATAATATCTTTTATTTTTTTACTATAACTATGCATACCTACTACAATCTGTCTGTTTGAGTAAATAAATTTATTATTATTTATTTATTATTTTTGGTATTATAAACCTAACCTAACCTTTTTCAGGGAGAAAACCTTTTTCTCACTTTGATAAATTGCTTTATAAAGTTAAGTCACTAGTGAGTAAGCCACTCCTGCTTCGCTCAGTTTTTACGACGTTAAAAACCGTTGAGATTTCGATATATTATTTATATAATAATTTTAATGTATTATGATAATAAAATAAACCTTTGGGAAAAAAAATATAAATAATGGTGAAAACCGCATCAAAATCCGTTGCGAAGATTAAAAGAATAACGCGGTCGCACAGAGAGACATGAAAAGGGGTTTTTAATTTATAATACATATCTAATAGACAGCAATAAAAATCTAACATATGACTACACTGAGTATAACAGACGGACTGGCGCAATAAATAACACTGGAATAAAAATAATTTTTAAGGATATAATTAAATTAATTAATGACATTAAATATAATAACCGGATGATATCGACTGACATGAATTATAGTATGGATAATTTGACGCAAGGTGAACTTTTTCGTCACTAAACATCTCCATGTAATGCACCAGAACATAGCAGGCTTATTGAACAAATCGGATGCACTTGCAGTATGTCTAACTGAACTAACAGAAAAAAACATACAAGTGGATGTTTTATGCTTGACAGAACATTTTATGATGGAAGGCTATGAAAACCAGTTGAGCATACCAAACTACTGTTTAGCCGCTCACTACAGTAGAAAAGAAGTTAAGAGAGGGGGTTCATGTATCTTAATTAGAAATGGACACGAATGGAAAGAGTTACTAAGAATCTCAAAAATGTCAATAACAGGGACATTTGAATGCTGTGCCATTGAGCTCACCAAGTACAATACGGCCTTTGTATGTATATACCGAATTCCAAATATGAACAATCTCCATAGTTTCTTTTATCAGTTTGAAACAGTCTTACACGAATTATCAAAGAATGCCTATAAAAACATTATCATAGCTGGCGATTTCAATATAGACATATTAAAAAGGAATTATCAGTCGATGGAGTTTGAGTGCCTTCTACTTAGCTTCAACCTAAAACTAGCAATAAATCAACCAACTCGAACGGAAAGTGGGACATGTATCGATAACTTTGCGCATAACTATAACAAACGATGTAAATCTGAAGTATTAGAGTTTGCCCTTTCAGACCACACAGCCCAGATTTTAAAATGCCCGGTAAATAAAATATGTACGATCGACAAATACGGTGCTATTAGGCGAAATTACAGCAAGGAAAATACATCTAAATTTAAATATTGTATGAGCAGAGTTTATTTCTCCGAAATATATGAGACGGATGACCCTAACATTGCCTATAACAAATTTCATGAAATATTTTCTTTATACTACAACCTCTGTTTTCCTAAGACTATGGTTACAATAAATGTAATAAAAAAGCCAAGGTGGATATCTAAAGGTATTAAATCCTGTAGTAAGAAAAAACGACAACTCATGTGGACCTACAGATTAAAAGCAAATGAATTAAATAGAACTCGCTTTAAGGAATACTCTAAGCTTTTTAGGAAAATCATGACTCTGACGCAGCGTTCACAAAATAACCATAAAATCAAAACATCACATAATAAATGTAAAACCGCCTGGCAAATAATAAATCAAGGTAAATTTAATGTACCAAAAAATTATATTTTGAAAATTAAAACCAAGAATGACATAATTACGGACGCGAAACAAATTGCTAATCAATTTAATGACTATTTCATTAATAAAATACAACCCATCCAGTCTAGTGATAAAACTACACGGCCCATCTTTAACATAAAAAACTCGATGTTTATGGCACCCTGTACACCACAACAAACACAGGAAATTATTAGGGCCTTAAAAAACACAAACAGCGTGGGGTACGATGGCATATCAACCAAAGTAATAAAAGCTGTAGCATCGGAAATATGTGACCATTTGTCGCATATTATAAATTTATGTATCGTAGCTGGCACGTTTCCCGACGCACTAAAGATAGCGATTGTTAAGCCATTATTTAAGAAAGAAGATAGAGAGCTCATGGAATTCTACAGGCCTATCTCTCTGATTCCTATCTTCTCGAAAATATTTGAGAAATTCATTCAAAAGGAGTTAAACGGTTACTTAGAAAAAAACAATATATTATGTAATGAGCAAAAGGGATTTCGCGAAAATAAGACGATAAATATGGCGATATACGACTTCTTATACACGATATTGACAAAAATGGATAAAACAACACCTGTATGTGCTATTTTCTGCGACATGACACAAGCATTTGACCACGTAAATCATGACATTCTAATAAAAAAACTTGACGCCTATGGTATAAGAGGTACTGTTCTTAATTTAATTAAATCCTATTTAGAAAACAGAAAGCAAAAGACAGAAATCACTAGAATTAATATAATAACTAAAAAGGAAGAGATATACTTATCCGATGAACGTCAAACTACTTTTGGTGTTCCACAAGGTAGTGTATTGGGACCTCCACTTTTTACACTGTATATTAATGACTTGCCAAAATCAACTTCACACCCTATGACTTTATTTGCAGATGATAGCACAGTGACAATTTCTAGTAATAATAATGACATGATCCAATATAAACTTGACATTCACAATACCTTGACATCTATAATAAAATGGTTAAACAATAACAATTTAAAGATTAATTTAAATAAAACTAAAATAATACATTTTAGCCAACGATTGAATATAGAAAATATGGACATAAATATAGATAAAAAAATTGTTGAAATAGTGAATACTACTAAATTCCTTGGATTAATAATTGACAAAAGACTTGACTGGAAATCACAAATCGAGAACCTTTGCAAAAAAATTTGTAGTTCTGCATTTGCATTGCACTCTCTAGCTGCAGTGGTAAATGTTGAAACCTTGATTGCGGCCTATCATGGCTTAGCTGCGTCTCACCTAAGATACGGTATCATATTTTGGGGAAATTCTACCGACACTAACAAGGCATTCAAGGCCCAAAAGAGATGCATTAGATCGATGTTTGGGCTAAAAACGATTGATACATGTAAACCATATTTCAAAAGGTACAAAATATTAACTCTTCCGTGTCTATATATCCTAGAATCCGCAATGTTTGTTAAAACAAACCCGAATCTGTTCTCACGTCTACAGGACATCGTACCGCGTAACAGACGGGATATGACCATTCTGCGTGTCTACCCAGCAAAAACGGCACTCATGCGCAAAAGTATCGTATGCATGGCGCCCACTATATTTAACATATTACCTAAACGTTGGAAGGAGCTAAATAGTAATGCATTTAAGCGCCAATTAAAAAAGTTTCTGTCACAAAAAGCATATTATAGTGTCTCTGAATTTCTAGCCGAAAAAGTTTTTGATTGAATAATTTTTGACTGTTTCCTGACACTAATATTAAATTTATATGACCACATTTGTAATTTTTGACATAATTCCTGGAATTTTTGACATTAATCTTGTAATTTTGACATCTATCTATGTAAATTTGACATAAATCTTTTAATAATAGACATGTAGTAACTTTGACATTATTCTTGTATTTGACTGACATTAAAGTTTTTGCCTTAAATTTAATTTTGACATTATAACATAAAAATAATTTCTAATTTGTAATAGTTTCTAAATAAATTTTGACTTATATAATTAATCTCTTTTACAACTATTGTTCAATATAATTAATTTATTTGTAATTCTAATTCTATAATTTAACTTTAATGTAATGATGACCCATAATTTTACAAACAATATTTGTACGCCGGAAACGGCAGAATATTATGATCGTAATACATAATGCAGGCTAAATGCACTTAACAACTTTGTACAATATTCTGACAAATAAATGCATTCTATTCTATTCTATTCTATTCTATTCTATTCTAAAAAAAAATACGTATACAGTGTGAGTCTTTCATAATGTGCACATAACGAAATGAGGGAAACAGCTTAATTTTATCGACGGAAAAAATATTTGAAAAAATTAAAAAATATTTAAAAGGATCTTTACCTGCTAAAGTATGGTGATTGCAAGGCCTTTCTTTAACAGTTGATAGGAAATGTTGTGATTGAGTTATAAACATGGTACTTTTACGTTTAGAAATCTGATACGATGGAGAATAATTTAAAGTAATTAAAAGGGTAGGTAATCGGGTTTTTATTGAGTAATTTTACAATTATTGTAAAAATTGATGAAAAAATATCAGATTTTTGTTAAAAATAACCATAATTCTCAATTGAGGGCGATTGTTTACACAGGGGTCACAGCAGCGAACAAGAATTTTAAAAATGCTACTTACAATTATTTTTATTTTTTATTTTTTTCCGTCGATAAAATTAAGCTTAGTTTCCCTCATTTCGATATGTGTACATTATGAAGACTCACACTGTATAGATAAGGTTCAAATTAGTGTCTGCGTGGCCGGGTGTAAATAAATTTGAAAAGTGGGTTGTTTTTATTCTTTTCCCCAAGTTTCCAAAAGTCTGATTAAGTCAGATCAGTACTATTGATCTGATTTGTCAAATTTCGCGTTAGTTGTCCTGATTGGCTGACAAAAATAACAACAACCAACCCCAAATGTTTAAAGATAGAACCATTGAGAGTCATTTGATTCCCTGAAAAAAGTATAGTTGGCAATTTGATAAGACAATACTTACCTTGTTGGAACTGTTGTGCGGAGTTCATGAGACTAGTAACAAGCGCGCTGATTGCGGGGTTCGTGGTCCTCGGCTTACTGATAGTCGCCTTCTGCTGTGTTGTCGTCGTGTTCGTGTACTGGATGTTTTGTACCTAGCAATGGAAATAGAGAGATGAGGTCTTGAGGGATATTAAAAGCCGAGTCTTAGGCCCACTTGCACCACAAATCACTAAATTCTGCACAGTAGGTTAACCGTTTTTTGGCAGATGCAACTAGTGATTGCAACAACGTCATAGCACACATTTCGATAATTTACACTTTAATTTGTATGTAGTATCAATTGTTGATTTTTTGCTGTCGAATAAAAAATGGTGCGATTTCTATGCCTGTGTTTATTATTATTAAATACAAAACAATATAAATTACTCGCTTTGTTTACTTTCATTTCAATTTTGCAGGTTTTATAGCGGAAATCAGCGTAAAAATAAAGTATGCACTGGTTTGCCGTATCAATTGTGTTGTAGTGTACATATGTTACTGTAAAAGCCCGAACTACGGTAAACCCTAAGATTTTCCAATAAAACTTAAGATTTACCAACTCTAATTGGTAAAAGTCTGAATTGTTCTAGGATCATCGATTATTTCGAACTTTTACCATCATTCACTTGGTAAATCTTAGGATTTGCCTTAAAGAGACGGTAAATCTATACTAAAAATAAAGCTGAAGAGTTTGTTTGTTTGAACGCGATAATCTCTGGAACTACCCCGGTCAGATTTGAAAAAATCTTTTTGCATTTGATAGCCCAATTCTTGAGGAAGGCTATATGCTATTTAATATCACGCTATGACCCTTAGGAGCCGAGCAAAAAAAAAAAGACAAAAAGAACGCTAAGCGAATACGAAGTGTTGCGACGGGGTGGGGGCACAAGAAATTTCACGCGGACGAAGCTAGTGTTGAAATAAACATGTCAAAACGAGTTCAGCGTATAGTCTCGTACTCTCCGTGTTGTAACAAGTAATTTTTTTACTACCTATTAATTAATGACAACTGATTTATTGTCTTGTCTTCGATTTGTTATTTAATAAATAAATATCAAATAATAAGAAAAATACTGATTTAGTTAGATTAGCCAACGTAAGCGTTATGTTTGTGAGAAGATAATTTTATTTGTTTTATTATTTACTATTCAAGAAGTATTTAATATTTTTTGTGAATTTCTAGTTACATAATCAGCCTATAATGTTCCCACTGCTGGGACACAGGCCTCCTCTCGATGAGAGGGAGAGGGCCGTAATCCACCACGCGGGCCCAGTGCGGATTGGCAGATGTCACATGTCTTCGAATTTTTGGTTCTAGGACATGCCGGTTTCCTCACGATGTTTTCCTTCACCGTTTTGAGAGCAGTAGTGATGAAATAATTTACACAAAGTAAAGCGCCTGTCTGGGTTCGAACCTACGACCTATAACTCGTAAGTCGCGGCCGTTACCACTTGGCCACCACTGCTCACGAAAATGCTTAAAATAAAAAGTATAAAAGTTTTAAAATCGAAATAAAACATTAACATCTTGTTTATGGTGGCAAATCCGTGTCTTGGCAAATAATGTATACATTTTCAACGGTTTAAGCGTGAAGAGGTAACAGACAGACACACTTTCGCATTTATAATGTAGTTATCGCACACCTAGATCTAAAGAGAGCTAACTCTAAAATCTCAATTTTTGAGGTATGCATACCATCGAATTCCCTAACTCACTACCTAGCGACCAACAAAACAGATTCTAAAATAGTTCCATTACTCAACTTAAAAAGTATTGATCAATAAAGCAAACTCCTACAGTGTACATGGAGTTAATCGCTGTTTAGATCTAGGTGTGCGATATGATAATTATCTAAGCCTTACCTGCGACGTCCCAGCAGTGGACATGAGTGGATGCTGTATGTGAATGATGGCTGACTGCATCTTCTGAGGATTGAGCGGTTGCGGAGGGTTTGTCAGCTGTTGTGCTAACAGCTGATTCGTGGATGCCTGCAGTCATTATGTCACATGTATAGATCAATTTAGCAATGGCAGTCGGAAGCGATTAAACAGAATGAAATAGCGTTATTAAAAAGGTAAGCAGAGAAAGAGAGAAAACAGCGGTCACGGAGCCTTTAATGAAACTATGAATATTTTTTTTATAAATGAGAATAGTTAGTATCTTGAACAAAATGAGGTTGAGATTACCCATAACAAAGGTGCATACAAATCTAATGGTATTACGAGTATTATAGCTTTCATCGAAATAATCTCACCAAGACACACGATGCATTCCAGGCTTCATCACATGCTGAAAATGAGCCTTACAAAAAGCTATTTGGAGGGAAAATGCCATATTAGTTGGTCGAAGCTCTATAAACGGTTTATGTTTCGCCTTGGTTAGTCCATATTGGCTGTTCTTAAGCGTGGATCAAACTCTATTAATAAATAAACACGAACCTGAGGCGACAGCAGAGGTGCTGCAAGAGATGGCTGCTCCTTAATCGTGGTGTCACTAGTAGTGATGACGTTCCCCACTACGTTGCCCACCACTGTGCCGACGTTGCCCACTATGTTGCCCACGCTTCCGACCACATTCCCACCACAAATACGCACCTGTGGCGAGAGCCGTGGTGTCGTAGGGGAGGGTTGTTGCTTGAGGGCGGTGTCGCTGGTGGCGGTAACATTGCCCATAACGTTGCCCACGACTGTGCCCACATTGCCCACTACGTTGCCCACGCTGCCGACCACGTTCCCCACGGTGGCCACGCTACCCACTTGTTGCAACTGCGCCTGCTGTGAGATATAAGTTTTCTTATCGTATGCACGTATACAGTTCCAAAGAAGAAAACCTTGTGGCTGCTGATACACGTCTAAATATTGACTAGAATTACCTACTGAATATTATTCAGCGAAAATGTTACAGTGTGTGACAGATAACAAGATGAGTATCGATAATCTGTGGTTTTCAATGATAAATTATCAATTTATTTATACTTACAAGTATGGGTAGCTGACGAGCATTCGTATGAGTATTTGTAGTTGCTTGTATTGCTGTAGTTCTGCAAATTATATTAAATTAATTAGATACCCCTAACAATCCATATCAGTCAAAAGCATAGTCATAATTTGCAAACTTACTGTTCAGATGTATTTATTGTTTGACGAAAC
Organism: Oligia latruncula; assembly: GCA_948474745.1. Lineage (NCBI taxonomy): Eukaryota > Metazoa > Arthropoda > Insecta > Lepidoptera > Noctuidae > Oligia > Oligia latruncula. The sequence continues at coordinate 11,657,265 of OX419688.1, forward strand.
CAATTTACAACGAAATCGTGAGCCACTATCAGAAAACATTTTAATATTAATAGTAGATTATTCACTAAGGGAATGAAGCAATGTCTTATGTCACGGTCGCTTTATGGAAATTTAATCCCGAGCGTAACGAAGAATTCTAGTGCTCAGAGTTAACTCTTGAGCGAAGCCAGGGAGTTAAAAATAGAATCCCGATTGCAGCGAAGGATTCCAGCTCGCCCAAGACGAAGACACCGTTATCCCCGAGGAGAATATTCTAACTTTCCCACCTTCTGCGCGCTCGCAGGTGTGAAAGTGTGGTCTTTTTATTAATTCGCTAGGTAATAAAAAGAAATTAGATTTTGTTTTTGTAAGTTTCCATTAGAATTTTTAGGTGAGGTTCCAAATTCAAACAACATTATTAACCGGCAGGTTATAATGAAATTCAGTACAATATGATTACCCGGCTAGATTAGATTAGGTTTGCATTACCTATAATTTGATATTATCGATAAGGTTGTGTGAAAATAATATTATATTGAAGTTTGACTGTTGCCAACTGGCATTGTGCCTGCGTGATGGATCCTCACAGTAGTGGGAACATTATTGGCTATAGACTCCTGGTAATAATGAAATGGCTAACTTACACAACAGGCACTGTGGTAGCGTGAGTCTGAACAGTCGCGACGCTGGCAGCGGCTGAGCGCTGCTGCATTAAGAGCTGTTGACCCTGTGGAATAAAATCACATAATTATGAATTTACATTATTTGGTGCCATATTGTGTAAAACATATATCTATACTAAAATAATAAAGCTTAAAGTGTTTGTTTGTTTGGACGCCCTAATCTCTGGAACTCCCAGTCAGATGTTTGCACTTGATAGCCCAATTCTTGAGGAAGGTTTTAGGCTATATTCACTCTAAGGTCGAGCAAAAAGAAAAATAGTCAAAACGCTAAGCGAAAACGGAGTAATAGGCAGGCGATGAAACGGCGGGTTATAAAATGGAAGAGCTATCAGCAGGTGGCGTTCTGTAGTATCTGCCTACGCTCATAGGAGGAAGGCGTGTGTTTATGTATGAAGTATGCAAAGCTGGGCATTAACTCGTTAATCCGTTAATCGTTAATTAACGAAGTTAACATTTCGAGTACCTAACGGATTAGCTTTTAAGTTAACTTAAAAATATGTTAACGGACTCGTTAACTTCCGTTAAATTTCCCAAAGTCCGTTAATCGTTAATCCAACACAGATATCGCACGCACCGCGCCGCGCCGCGAAAAACACGTTCTGACATGTACGCTCGAGTCGGTTGACAAGTGCGTGCCGCGAGTGAAATGACACTATTTTGCCGGCGGGTGTGAGTGAGAAAACTGGGAAGGATTCATATGATTCGTTTGATTCATAAGCGCGGGCACATAGAGTGACGAGTGTTTTGTTTGTTTTTTTGTTAAGTGGTCTATGTAGCAATTCGTCTAAATAGTGTTTCGTCCAGAACGCAACTAGTCTCTTCTAAATCTTAATCCAAATTAATGAAAAAACATTTTTGTCAACATGCCAAAAGACGGGTATAATTATTTTGACTGTGTAATATTAAACCATTTTTTGTTTCTAATCTGTTAACTTCCAGAACCAACAGTTTTTACAAGACGATGCAATTTTTATCACGTGTTAACGGATTAACGTTAACTTGCGTTAAATTTTCTGAAATGTAACGCTTTAACTTTTAACGAAGTTAACTTTTTCAGTAACGGATTAGCTATTAACGAAGTTAACTATTTGATTAACGGTGCCCAGCTATGGAAGTATGTAGTAAACAGATACTGGTGCCGATTTTGTTGTTCACAAACTAAACTAAAGTTCAGTGCATCTTTTTCTTTGTATTTTATTAAGAAAATGAAAGAAGTTAAAGTTTAATTTAGTCCTATTAAATTAATCAGCGCCTGACGTAAATTGACGTAATTTTAGTAGGCAAGTTTTTAATCACATCTAAACTTGTATGGAGTGTCAAGCGCTGATAGGGCAAAACCTGACACTTGCTCAGTGTCAGGTTTTGCCCTTTTCTGGATGGGATTTACTTTCACTATAGTATGTTCCACAAGTATCTGATAAAAGTGTACACCAACTCCGTTCAGGTGAATTATTCTTATGGAATCACTCACTGAAGAGAATAAAATTAGTAACGCTATAATTTGTATTTCAAAGGTTTCAACTTTATATATCACCACTTTTTCCAACAACAATTGCTTGATCGACATTATGAAATTGCGGTTACAAAGTTAACCTCAATTGTCAAATTAAAAACATATTTAAGGTGATTTATAATTAGAATTTCGGGTTTAATTAACGAAATAATGAAATCAATGCACTCGATTTGGGTTTTTTGGCACTAAAAATTGGCATTCACAGGCCAGGTACATTTTCTGATCCATTTATTTACACTTTTAGCAAATAATTTTGGAATGGTCTGTTCCAGATGATGTGTGTGTGACATTTTCTTACCAATTCTCTCATTCCTCCAGTGAAGGACACTCTCGGTAGTTGTCCAGGCACTATGTGTCTTATCCTAACTGACTTACGACCTTCCTCCGTGAATATCTCCGTGAACTGCTGTATGTATTTATTTGCTTGAAGTCTTGACCCTGTAATACAAATTAATTGTTTACTTAGCTCATTATTTTATCGTAGATCGTTAAGTTAATTAATTCGTGTTTCTGTAATAAAGGTCTAAAATATAGAAGGATAGCACAGTTGTGTAATTAATTATCTGATTATAGAAACAAAATACTACTATTATATATTTTTAGGATTCCGTATCAAAATGGTAAAACGGAACCCTTATTGTGAGACTCAGTCTATCTATCTGTCTGTCACAGCTGGATATCTCAAGAACTACTAATGCTATCAACTTGAAGTTTAGAATAGTTTTAGATGACGTTTGTAAAACTATTTTGCAAATAAGAAAGAAATAAAAAATATACCTTTCAGTAAAGGGGGTCTGAAAAATTCGAAGTGGGGCTACTAGGGCATGTGGGGTATCTTAAGAAAGAGCGCAGTTTGCATATTCTCAATCATTTTTTTTTTTTTTAAGCTTCATAGTTTTCGACTTTTGATGAAAAATGTAAAAAAAATACCGTTCTCCCACCCCTTATCTGCGAACTTTGCAAAGAGAAAAATCAGAAATTATTCTATGTGATAGAAGTTTATGTAAAGATTACGAAAAATAAAACGAAGTCTCTAAATAGCACACTTTTTCAGAAATCATGAACAAAAGTTACATTAGTTCCACCATCGGTCAAGAGATGGCACTGACATAAAACTGCAATATTCTACACCGCAGTGCACAGTGTTAAAATTCTCTGACGAATATAGGCCTCGCCGATTAAAAATTAAAAACATGATGGTACGGAACCCTCGGTGCGCGAGTCCGACTCGCTCTTGACCGGTTTTTATTTACTTGACACGACACGTCGAGTTTTTGAATATACATAAATAACCGAAAGTTTTGAAAAGCGATTTGTCGTATTAACGCTCTCCTATTGTACAACTACAATTCGTAGATTCAAAAGCAAAACGATAAAGAAAATTGTTCTAACCTAACGTAAAACGACACGCAGCACCATTCTTCTCTCCCTCAACATGATCTCTATCCACATAGAGTTCTCCGAGGAACTCCTGGTCAGACGGCCTCTGTAGTATGGATAGTTTGATGTGGAAGAAGCCAGCGCTGGCGTGGGGCGAGGTCTTCTCAGTCTCGAGGATGTACTCCTCCACTAGCTGCGGCTGGCAGTCGGGCGTGGGCCGCGGCCGCTCGTAGGCGCGAGCCAGGCGCATTGGGCCGCCCGGCTCCGACGGCACGGCTAGTGATAACGGATCCATTTTTGGTGGCTCGATGGGTTTGAACACCTAAGGAATATGGAACACATTTGAATATGGAATTTCCCTGAAAAGAGACTGTTTAAATTTTTATGGGAAGTGGTCTATGTATGAACCAATAGCGATACTGTAGTAGTATTTCTGTGGGGATACCTCAACTATATCCTTGTGCATCGGACGCATCGCATCAAACGGATTAATTAGACTGCGTCCACTGTATCGGCAGCGATCGGATTGCCGACGCGAGTATCAGCAATCGGATTGCCGATGCCACCTTCATTCGGATTTTTGTAGTGATCGTACGTGCGGAAAGTGTTTGTGAGAATGGAAGAAAGCGATGGGGCGCGTCCACTGATCGGCATTCCGTATGACGTCATCGGTACGCATCGCATGTAGGCATTGCCGATGAGCGGTCCGTACGGTGCGGATCAGTGGACGCTGTTGTATGAGTTTTTATACAAGGCAAACTAAAATCCGTTACGTGCGATGCGTCCGATGCGAAACTGTGGACGCTTACCTTAAAATGTCACTTTGCACAAGGGTATAGCTGAGGTATCGCCACAGAAATACCACAACAGTATTGCTACAGCTACAGCTATTGGTTCATAGACCACTTTTTATCAGCTTCCTTCATAATAATAAGTTTTTTTTTCTCTCGCCACTTATAGAATAGAATAAAAAAAAACAAAACAACAACAACAAAAAAAAACAAACAAACAATAAAAAAACAAACAACAAACAATATAAATTCACATTGTGACAACTGGTGCCTGATGTAGGTGTAGAAAAAAACATGTTACAAGTCACCAGGCACCACTTGGTGGTCTCATACAAATTAACAGGTTAGTAATATGTATTTTTTTACTAAACAATTCAAATAAAAAATAAATTAATTAAAAGAAAAATAAAAAGAACACAACAAAAGCAGTCAAATATGAGGTGTATTTGACAATAGGCTTACCTCTGGTGGTTTTTTTGGATACTTAGATGTAAGTCGTGTAAGTGGCACTGATTGTCTACTATTTTTCGCTCTTTGACGATGTATTAAGTCTAATATCTCTAAACCATGATAATGTGTGAACTGATCCAATTTCCTCTTCCGATTCACGGCCACCTAGAATAACGAAAAAACAATTTGTAGTCTCAATGTAAATATCTCAAACTGATGACAGATGAAGTACCTATAAAGGGCATATCTCCACTTTACAAAGAGATCTGCAGTTCAAAATAGGCATGACTCCAAAAGTTTTCAATGACATCTTAGCTGTAAATGAACTACCCTGCACTCCTTCATACCTGTGAGAATCTCCTGGCCTGCCTCCTGATGCGGGGCGTGTTGAACAGCCGGGGCGCGGCGTGCAGTCTCGCGGCTAGCAGGCCGACAGCGGGGCGCGGGTCGAGGCATAGAGGAGGCGCAGCTGCATGAACTAGGGCTGCTTCTACTGCCTCTAATGCGCCTCGTTCCTCGCCCGCCCAACCGCACCGACCGCCGATGCACATCGCGTCCGTTATTATGCTCTGTTGGACAAGTTTACGTTGTATAATTTGGAGACTGGTGATTACCAGTGATCGGATTTTGGGATTTGCACTTACGTTATCAGAATATGAACATGCCCTAGAATTCCGGTATAGCCCCGGGTATAGTGAATTTGCCATGTACTGGATATACTTAGTTAAATGATAATAACGATTGAATAGGTCAGTTTTAGTTACTGACATAATTATTTTAATTCTAGTTTGCATTTTCTTAAAAACGTGGAATGAGCCTGTCCATGAGGCAGTCAAAGCTTGCCGCCCTATTACAAATGGCTAAATGCGTTGGTCTGTCAGAACCTGATAAGAGTAATAAGAGAAGTAACTGTGTGAAAGGGATAGGAAATGTCAGACTAATGTTTTTTTTGTAGAGTGGCAGACACATAAACATACATAATTAAATTAAAGCTCGTAAAAACACTTTAGACAATAGGAAAAAAAACTCGAAAATAACAAAATCCTGGGATTCGGGGACTTCCGTGGGTTTTTCTAAAATAATGATATTATTTGAGGTTTTTGTTTTAAAATTTTATTTGGTAAAGGTTTTAACCGCTTCTTTGAGGTCGTTGATCCTAAATTACACTGCCCAATATGGTCACTGGTAATCACTTAGCACTGAGCCATAAAACTCCTCAAAAAGAGTCAAAGCAATCGATTCGGGTGTGATGACCCAAAGTCAGTACTGCAGTTTGGGATATTGTTTATTGTCCACATCCAGATTATTCCAGATGTGGACTCCATTCAATAAATCAATTCTTAAATCTTATTTATTTATTTACTTACATCTACCATTACAGGAAAACCTAATGTGATAAATGCGCTTATGTGTTCAAATACCAGTTTCAAGATTGATGTTTCCTAAAATTACAGAGACCATACAAACACGCTATAGTAACCAGACAACTGATTGAGCCTATATTCGATAAAAAAGCAAATAATTTAATTGCAAATATAATACAAATGCAAATAATGCAATTGAAAATGCAAATGCAAATAAGGTATCATTTTTATTATAAAATATAACTGACAATAGTAAATAACTTGTGTTACTCTTCTGTACTGATCCAACAATGGAGAAAAGTAGATCTAGGTCATGACTTTCTTGAGCCAAAGAATGATGGGCATTTTCGTATGGAGCCTGGCCTGATGACCAATAGAGCTCTAATGCATGTCAACTTATTGCTTATAGTCGGCAATTACTGTAGCAAAGCATTTTATCTCCGAGGCATGGAGTGGTCTTGGTATGTATAAATGGTCACCCATTCAGGGACCAACCGCGGCAAGCGCGGCTTAACCTGATCGATCTACCCGTGCGGCTGTTACTACTTAGCCATAAGCCCTCTCATTGTTACGAGTCAATAACTAATATTATTGAGAACTGCAGTGAACATTAGCTTCATAAACTAATATGTTTAAATGCTACTTGCAGGTCTGATATCTCTTTAACCAGGTATTTCACAGCCTTCTGCTTGTAATGAAAATTGATGCTTATGATATAAACTTTCATTTGATGTATAATGTGGTTCTTATTGGACATACCGGCCAAAACGCCCATCATTCTTTACATAACAATTATTACAACAGAAATTAGTGCCTCGGGCATTTAATACTGGTGAAAGCTTATTAATCAATAATACAATTTAAGTCCCAAAATGATTTGTGAGTAAGTATACAGGGTTGCAGGGACATGGTCGCGGAACTTGTTAGTACCATGGATTCAGTACATGATTCTGAATCCCCTGCATTGTAATTCCTCATCAGTTATTTAAAACAAAATGTGCTGAATTCATGGTTACAGTTTGTCAATGTCCTTGCCACCCCAGTATATTTGGCTTGACCCACTTTATTAAAATGTATTAAAACACAATACATGCCAGGATCTCACATTAAGAGACTGTGATAGGGGTTGGTCCCCAAAAAAAGCAAAACCGATGCAGAAGCAAGAAATTACTAATTATCATAGAAGCTATAATGAGATAAATCTACATACATTAGTAACGTCTAATTTTTAAACTAATATTGAATTTGCTAACAATTTTGACTAGAATAAGTGAGAAACATACATTTTTAGTCTAATCAGTTCTATATCCTATCTATCTAGACTTTGGTAGAGACCTCAAAAACTGAGTATGTTTTGAATTCTTCTCAATTTGGTACAAAAGACCTTAGTTTTGGTAAACAAATATTTGACTTTTAAAAGTAATTTTTACAACCAAGTTACTGTGTAAACATAGTTGTTATGCTAATCAAACTGAAGATACTAACCTGATTGGTGGGCCTTAAAAGTACATGATGAGTATCACAGAGGAAGCTAGGATATGCCTGTCTGTAATCTCTAATTTGTGCTATTATGCATCCAGAGTAAAACAGACATGAGTGTTCAGTCTCCAACAGGTCTAGTAACACTACAGGCAGCTCTTCATTGTCTATGTAACTCAATAACTCCTCCTCTTCATATGGCCATCGGGGAGTCTCTATTAATGTCTCCTCTTGATTTGATGATGACTAGAAACATAATAATCAATTAGTAATTTTATCTTCTTCTTCCCAGACCTGACCCCCACATAGTTGTGAAAAAGGCTAGGCAGATGATGATCTTCTTCTGCCCAGCTTACTAGAAATACACACTACTACTAGAAATCAATTAAAGATTCACCTTTTCCAGGGGTTATTTTGAGCAACTTCAAAGCTGTTCCTCTCTTGTATAAAAGATTTTGAATTTTGTATTTCTTGAATTTATAACATCAGATTCTGATCTCAGTTGTTACGATAGGGGGAAAACAAGATATTTGATAGGTGTACTAGATACTGCAACCATATCTTAATAGAATAGAATACTCTTTATTATGTACACCATATATATTACAAATTTTACATAGAGTGACACAATGGATGGTCTTATCACTCAAAGTAATCTTTTAAAGACAACTTTTGGATGGATTAAGGGAGAAATGAGAGACAATACTGTGGTGTAAACAACTTATTTACTTAGTAGATGTAAATGGTTTACATCAAGTACTAAGAAAATAAGTTATTTCGGCAATATTATTAGGCGATAAACGCTAAGCAGTACTTTAATAATGCATTGTTGTTTTAAATACTTTCAAGTATTTGTAAAATAGATTATACCCAAAAAAATAAAATAAAAAAAATAGGTACTGCAACAAATATGACTATGTGATGAAATAAGTTATGTAAATTAATGTCATATTAAACTAAGTTATTATAGTTTATCTGCTAAGTAGGCCAGATCTTATTAAATCTTAGTTAACATTTAATTAGTAGGTCAATGAAAAAATGTTTTATTATTACAATTTCGTTGGTAGTTCAATAGGTTTACTTACATGTCCATCTGAGGGATGTAGATATTGCGAGTTGCCATTTACTTTTAAAGATAAAGAATATCCTTTATTGCCTGGATACAGATTTATTATTAGGGTATTAAGATTATATATTGCTAATAACTTTTCCAATAGATATGATGTGGTCTTCAGGCCTTGCTGCAATATTAATAATAGGTAAATCAAAATCAAAATATTTTATTTCACATAAACCTACATGGGCACTTATGAAATGTCAGTAGCTAGGTGCACGTTTCCAATTGGTCGTTTCCTATGGAGAAGAACCGGCAAGAAACTACACGGTTACTCTTTTTAAAAATAATTGGCTTTTACAATGTTTTCAAATTACATAGTAGGTATGGGAGGACAGCGTAGCCCTGTCAACTATACTGTCAAAAATAGAATAATTACATACAATTATATAGCATTAACACTTTCTTTTCAGTGTTATACAGTAACTTATAACTCTTCTGACAGGATTAATAATATGCAATATTATTTGGCTATATCAAGCATTAATATGAGTTTAAAGATAATTATTAATTACTGATGTAAACCATAAACACCTCAACTATTATAAAAAATATGACACACCAATGTAGATGTACAAGTAAAGCTTTTATAGTCTTTCCATGTTACTTATTTTATAGCAAAAAAATATTTTTGTTATCAGCACTATAAACTTTCTAATTTCATTTTAATTGATAATTGTACATTCCTCCGATGCTCTGGGCTATGTTACTGAAGAGTTTTAGTGTGGTTGCTCTGTTTATATAACAGGAGTTACAGATAAATAACAATAAAAATAGTTACTACATATTAATTTTAAGCTAAGCGTACTGGATTAGTACTTACGTAGTTCACCTGTAACGTCTCATCTCTACTTAAGTCGTTGTAAAGTTCATGAAGTTTTTTAAACAAATCAAACTTCTCTGTCGATTTGGAAGCAGAGCCGGACGAATTACGTTGAAATTTCATTCTAGACTCATCAACAGATTCAGCAAGGTGTATCTTATCATGGGTCCAAGTCATTTTGTGGTCTGGGACACCACTGTTGAATTGTGATAAGTTTGAGTTCACATGTTTCGCCCGGTTAAGTATTACCTGAAATATTAATTATTGATTATAAACAAACCTATACACAAGAACGGTTAGATAAGTAAAGCTCGGATATTAAATAGAAGAAAGCAATGAAATACCTCAGCTTCCAATGCCGCGTGAATTAAACCATCCATAATGTCATTAATTAAAACAAATCTGTAAATGGCAGTTATTTTATTAAATTTATTATTTCATATTAACAGTTTAGGCCTGAGTATTAAGTCATGATTTTTACAAAAACTAATATGCTTTATTTATGTTTCACACTGCATGACAGTAAAATAACATGTCCAATGTCCATCAACAATTTTTGACAGTGCATGTTGTAGATAATGTAGAAATGTCCATGGAGTTTTATAAATCAATGGTATTTCAAATTAAATTTAAATAACAGTAAACAAATCATAAAATGTATGCAAGGTAGACAATTTAAACAGGAGATAATGGTTATGTAATTTGTAAATGGCTAAAAAGCGTTAAATAGGTTTTAGGGATTAGAATGTCCTCAAAGGGTCTTGTATCAATGTAAAAAAATAAAACCAACAATATAAAATGTATTCTGCCAACTTCATAACAACTTTTTTTCGTAAAACTGAAATAAACACTTTCAACGGAAATCAAAAGCTGTCGAAAAAATTATATTTTTTTAATTTTATATTCTCGCAGGTCGCAGCGTAGAGCTCTCGATGTCGTAGCGACTGTAGCGAAGGCCAGTAGGAATTTTGCTAATCCAATGCTAGATACACACACAGTGACTTTTCAAATTGTAAGATTTTTAACATCGCTAGCGAGTAATAAAGTCGCTGCGTGTGTACTTAGCATAAGATGGTTGAACAAAATTATTATACGTGTAAATAATTCATCGACTGGCGGACTTAAGAGGGTGGCAAAGTGGGCCACCCGGGGCCCCCAAATCTCAAGAAATACTTTTAATCTAATTCCTAATTCTAAGTGACGTTCAAATATCAACAGTCGCTAATCACTAGCTATGTATTATTTCCTATTTTTGTGTAAATGTTCAAAAAACTATCCGGGGCCGGGGGCGAACATTTTCGAGCTCGCTTCGCTCACCCTAGCAACCTATATTCGTCAAAAATGCGGTTTACTAAATTGTCTTATTATTTACATTGGCAATTGGCATGATGAAATTCAGCATAATGACCACTACGCAATGATTTCAAAAGTACGCTAGTAATATATATGTCAATGATACAGGGCCTGATCTCTAAGATACAGGGTCACCCCTAGTTTAGAGATCAGGGTTTCAATGTATTGTGCTTAGCATAGCCACTCAGTTGTATAACATTGCTTTGGAATGTACAGACGCCAGCACATCAAGTTACTACAATCTATCAGATTTCTTTAATAGATTTGCGACTTTATTTCTAAAGCATAAGGTTCAAGGTTGATTGGGAAAATCTGACAGTTTCGGGTAGGTTGACCTGCTGGCGTCTGTACCTACTTAGGCTTTTCTTCAATAAACATTTTTATTTTTTATTTTTATAATGCCACTACCAATGATTTCAATACGCTAGTAATATATATGTCAATGGCCACTACGCATAATATTATTAGGCATAAATGATTTGCCATTTATTTATTGCCATAAATACTGTTAGCATCAATGATTCTAGTAATATATATGTCAATGGTTAGCATAATAATAATGAAGCATCCATAGGACTTCCATACTAATATTATAAACTAGCTGCGCCCCGCGGTTTCACCCGCATAAGTGTTGATCCCGTGGGAATATTGGGATAAAAGTAGCATGAATGTTAATCCAGGGAGTCAGCTACCTCCATACAAAATTTTATCAAAATTGGTCCAGCCGTTTGAGCGTGAAGAAGTAACAAACATATAAACACACACACTCACAAACTTTCGCCTTTATATTATTAGTGTGATATTATAGTGTGATTCGAAAGTAACTCTGGTAATGTAACCTTTTCGCGCCTAAACCAGTGAACGGGTTTCGATAAAATTTGGCAGAGATAGATTGCATCCCGAGGAAAGACATAGGATAGTTTTTATTGACATACCTCGCGGGTGAAGCCGCAGGCAGAAGCTAGTAATTTTATAAAGCATATTATAAACGCATAATAATGATATTTACAAATAATGTTCTTCTTTGGAATAAACATCAACATAATGAACCCTAATAAATAACTCCTAACAGTTGTAGACACTACCTATTTCGCATTATTGATTATTGCTCCGAATGTAATGTAATAATATGACGTAGTCGACGGAGCCCCGCTTCGCGGGGTTATTTCTGTCTACAAGGTCTAAAGGAACTATACAGCGTCATATTGTAGTCTTTGAAAGGAACCTAATACGAACCGAAGCTGTCCGAGTCGGGGTGCCCCAAGTCCCGAGCTCGCTTCGCTCGCTCTTAGATCGACACTTAGAATAAAATCTCAACAAAATTAAGTACCTACCTACCTAAGTTTTTTCAAACGTTATTTATGCAAAGAGATTTAAGATAGGTATGTACTTTAATGTCTTTGCCCCCTTACTAATAAACGTATTTTAATAGATGAATAGTTACATTACACACCGATTTCTCTCTTTCAATAGTCGGTAATTTTCATAAAAACCGGCCAAGTGCGAGTCGGATCAGTCGGACTCGACACATACCTACATACCTACCGGTCAAAATCATAACCCTCCTTTTTGCCTCGCCGTGGTCGGGTAAAAAGTAGGCGAAATCTCGGCGAAACCTCGAAATCGAGATCTGGATCTCGCCAGATTGCCGAGCCTCTTCTTTATCGTTATGATAACTTAATAAGATAGTTAGTATAAGTTATTAATTGCAAAAAACCATATTTTTATGTGAAAAAACTACAAATTAAGTATGTAGGTAGGTATCTAAAAATTTTTGGGTTATTTTAGTTAGATCTTGCTCCATGCTAAGTTTTATGATGCTATTTCAATGGGAAGTGCTTGGTTTAGATGTTATCAAATAACATCTAAACATGTGTGACATAAAATAATGACTGTATGCATTGACTGAGAAGCCTGATTGTTTACCTGTCCAAGGGACCCCCAGCCTTCGTATTTGATATTAATTTCTACATGACGCTTCTACCTATTCCTGAGAAAAAGTATCATAACCAATAATATGGACAACAAAGTTATCTAAGAGTTTCGTGTTTTCCTTCAGTGGTACAGAAACTCAAAGGCCAGCAGTGGTGGCCCAGTGGTAATTGCCGGAACTTACCAGTAGGTTGTAGGTTCGAACCCAGTCAGGCTCTTTAAGCATTAGCATAATCAGCCTATAATGTTCCCACTGCTGGGACACAAGCCTCCTCTCAGTGGTTATGAAATAATTTACAGAAAGTAAAGAGCCTTGTGCCTTTTATGTAAATCATTTCGTCACCACTGCTCTCAAAACTGTGAAAGAATACATTTTGAGGAAACCGGCATGTCCTAGAACCAAAAAATCTAAGATGTGACATCTACTAACCCGCACTGGGCCCACGTGGTGGATTACAACATACTCCATTTCACTGAGAAGAGGCATGTCTCCCAACATTACAGGCTGATTATGCATGCTAAACACAAAGGAACCTCAATCTGTATAGAGGTGTCTGTGCATAGAGGTGAATTTTGAGGTGGGATGACAGAAAACACAATTAAGTATAAAATATATTTATATTTATTAAACTTAGTATACAATTACCACATCAGTTGTCATTGGATGCCATATGTCTTATAAGATTTGATATAAACTTATCTATTTTTCTAACATCTTGCTGAACTTCAGTTTTGTATTGGAGACACTGTAAGTAAATAAAAAAAAACATCTGAAAGTATTTGTATTTATTAAACTCATATACAACTATTACTATTTAACTCTGTACATTTATGTGATTGAAGTATTAAATAATAAATATAAGTTGAAGTGCCAATCGGCTAGCCATGTTTGTCAAAGAACCGATGGCTGGTGGAGCAAATGACTCCTGAACTAGAGAACACATTATCGGCAAGAGTAGTGTGGGATCGCCCCCAGCTAGATGGACTAATACCCTAAAAAGATGGCTGGGTCAGATATGTATGCGGAAGGCAGAGGGCAGGGTGTTCTGGCCCCGATTGGGAGAGGCTTATGTCCACCAGTACAATGCAATAGGCAGAGTCGATTGATGGTTTATTTACAATAATATTAATGATGTGTAATAAAAAAAATTGTTTCTTTTGACTATTTTAACAGCAAAAAGAAGACGTTAAGGATAAGGTCTACAAAGTCATGTCAGTATTATATTCTGTACCTGAATAAAAAATTATAGCAGCAATAAAATGAAAGAATTACCTTTTTGTTATCTGTAATTTTAACAACAAATACACCTTTCGTATGGGAATATTTGATACTGTATCGTGTGTTCATTGGATCCCTTAGATATAACATCTCTGCAGATTTTTCAAACTCTTCCCAATTAGGTATAAAAGTCATTGTTTTTTATTAAATTTCTTGTGATAATGTTTAATTCGCGTGAATATCAAATCACAATATTAAGTAATCTTTGTTCTTTTCGGAATGATTTTGAATCAAATCTTCGACACTTCTCAGCAACCAAACTCAAACCAAACCTCTCTTTGTCGTTTTCAATTCAAGAGACTAGGGCTGTAGTTAAATTGTCAATGTGTCGGTGTAAACTTTTGGATTATCTATAGATATTTAAAGTAGACTTCATTTTCAAAAAAGTGTTTTTAAAGAGATGTTAATTATCTGAATATTCTATTTGCCAAAATAAATAAAACATACTCTAAGGAAATAATGATGATTATCTAAACCAATATTCAACAGCATTGAACAATGATTTGTGGTAATTCCTATTCAAAAATTATTTTTGGAACGAAGTTCGCTAACGTGACTTGCAGTAGGAGTCCACTGGTGGAAATGGTCTGCACCGTAATTGCGTAATATGCTTAAAATATGCTTCAAAATTATTCAAATTGAGAGTAATAGTGTGTTACGCAATTAGAGTACTGCTTGAGGTTGTGTCCAACTGTCATTTATTTTTAATGCTATTGATACTATAATTTTATTACTTTTAACAATGCTACTTATTATTCACAATTATTTGTTTCTGGTTGTTTTCGAATTTTAAAAATAGTTTTCGATAAGTGCAAAAGTTGGTCTTATCACATCCCTAGAACCACATGTCAACAAATGTCACGTCATAAGTAATGTCACGGGTTGTTTTTTAAGTTATTGATTTGAACATTAGGGTTTTTGCGTTTTGGAAATAGTTTTAGAAATATTTGTAATAACATTAGTGGACCTTATGCAGGTCACATCACACACTTCTATTAAGAAAACTGGTTGGCAATAGATTAAATAGATAGAAAATGCTTTGTATGACCATTTTAAGCGTTTAGCCGCACTGCAGTCGACCGCACACGTTTTTCTGATTTTGCATCGGGAGTGATCATTACTATGAAAGGGCTGTAATCACTGACGTCTCATCATCATCATCATCATCAGACCTACCTGTACCGGGGGCCGGGACCGCTTCTCTAAGTAATATATTACTTTACTTTAGGAAGCACCCTAAGTCACTTTTAATCTTTATTCTTGGCCATGGATACCCTAAGTCACTGCCAGCCAGTGTTGCCACCTCGGTTTTTGAAAAGGGGCAGTCGGACAAGCTAGAAAGAGCTAGATTTAGCAAATTTTGCCGTGAAAAGTGCTAGAAAGTGAAAAAAACCTAAATACAAATGCAAAGGGTTAAAAATTGTTTATTTGAAACGGATTAATTTCAGAACGTCCAAAATCTAATTATAATTAATAAATTAAATTGTTAAAAATCAGAGTTATTCTTAGAAACAAACTTTGGGAATTCCCCAGTAAAGAAGCAGAAAGAGTAAGTAGGGCCGTAGGGTTACCAATGTTACCATAGGAAAACTAAAAATATACCCAATTAGTGATCATAAAGTGTAAACTGACGAAATCTATCTACATGACACGCATTGTTTCATAACTTGGTAATCGCGGTGCGAAGTTTTCGTCTCGCTTGAAAAGGGCTAGATTGCTCTTTTCGGGCTAAAGCATGAAAAAACGAGTTCACCTACAGTAAAAAGTGCTAGATCTAGCCCGAAAAGGGCTAAGGTGGCAACACTGCTGCCAGCTTGATCATATAGGACGGTCGAAAGACGCTCAATCTGACTGATGTTTGACTGACTGACTGTCGTCCTTGTAAAATGATTGTTGTCTTCAATCATGCAGTTATGCAAAGAGTAATATAATAATACGCACAAACTACTTAGAGATACTACGTAATACGGAAGCAGTTATGATTGAGTGTGTAATGGCTTGCTGTCACTCACGGATTAGTAAGTCGTTATTTAAAGTCAAAGTCAAATCATTTATTTCAAATAGGCACATTAAAGGCACTTTTGAACGTCAAAAAAAAAACTAAATAGAAATGATTCTAGTCGCCCATTCCAAAAGGTAGTTTTCGTATGGAGAAGAATGGGCAAGAAACTCCACCGTTACTCTTTTAAAATGTTTTACAAGGTCTTGTATACATAATATAAATTATATGTGAACACGATGCACCCATAATAAAATTAGTCTACCACAAAAGGTAAAAAGAATTAAAAATTAAGCAATGACAGGTAAATCAAATAAGTAATAGATACGTGGTGATGCTCACAATATTTACAAGTTATTTTTAAAAAAATGCAAAAGTAGTTGAATTTTAACAAGTGTGTGAGCCACTGTAGTCAGTCGCAGATTGTAAAAATGAATTAAAATAAGATGTCATAATTAAAAAATATATATATACATATATAAATTAAATTAGGAACAAGTTTGATTTTGTCTAGATTGTCCTATGGAGCAGGACCAGCATGTTTCCAAACATTCTTATCTTGGATATAATCCTCTAATTTGTAATATCCTTGCTTACAAAGTGTACTTTTAATATGAGTTTTAAATTTTCTTTCATTTAATTGCATTATGTCACAAGGTAAGTATTTTGTTGTAGCATTTAACACAGTACCCCATAAAAGATGTATGTACTTTAGATAATCTGAAAAAAGGTTGATCTATCTTTATTTCTAGTATTAAAATTATGCCTATCACTTACAGCGATGCGATGAAAGCGCGCATGTGTTCGGCGACGCCACGCCATCGCCATCGCAGCCACTGATCATTGCGCCAGCAGCGCCACCAGCAGCATTGCCGTTAATAGTTTAGAAGTCGAATAGGAATTTCTATTTATGTTGGAAACGTATCGCTTTGTGGAACCCCAAAAATAATGGTTATGCAAATACGTATAAAAGGCTATAAGTTTTATTAAAACTATAATAAGTATACCAAGAAATTAAGCTTGGAGCAACCGTAGAAGACTTCAGGAAGAAGATAAACACGTTACGGGTCCCTATTAATTTTGCGGACTAAAAACAGAAAAATCAGTTTTTTTCAGCGCAAATTTCTCAATATCCATAAGTTATCTAGTTTTTTTTTTAAATAACAAGTATTTATCACCTATCTATCTAGTAAGTCTACGAATCGGAGACTCGCTGGTGATTTCAAAATCGCACAACCACATCAGTCCACAGCCAAACACAGATTTTGACAGCAGATTTCTCGCTAGCAATGTCAAAATCTGTATGTGGACTTAGGCGACTAAAGTCGCTGCGTGTGTAACTAGCATTATTCACCCTGACATCATCATAAATGGTATAGATCTACCACACTGACGTGTAATATACAAGTACTTGTATGTCAGTGGTTTGCCAGAATCAAATGGAATAAAAAAAAAAAAAAAATTCATTAGTTGATTGAGAAAATCACCTTTTTTGTTTATTTTTATTCCATGAGATTCTGCTACAACATTTATGATGATGATAGAGCAATACCTATAGGTATCGCTCCGTATTTAGCTCTAACTAGGAAGTCGGAAGTCTGAAGCTAGTGATTACACTAGCGTTGCCATTGCTACGGCAATTAATGCCGTGTTCTACGGTAATTTGACATAATTAAAAGGAAATCTACGGCCTACGGCAAATCTATTACCGTAGTAAAATCTACGGCAATTTTGAAAGGTCGTATTTTGGTTAGGTTCCAAGCCCGAAAATGCAAAAAAAAAACAATGCGTATCTTTGACACGGAAATCCCCGTTTATTGTTTCATGACACTGCGCTAGTATCATGTTATTTGTATTGAAATTCTATGAATTCTATAGTTCCTTTTTTCTCCGCTGCATAGTGTAAAAAACCTCTTATTATTTCATTTCTATAAGGTCTTATCTGCATAAAAGGAGGCGCCATTCACCAACAAAATGTAAAGAACTATTGTCAAGAAATAAACATTTTTGTATTTTTTTTGTATTCGTATAAGGTAGCACAGTACCTATATCGTTTTTAGGGTTCCGTACCTCAAAAGGAAAAAAAACGGAACCCCAAAAGCATCACTTTGTTGTCCCTCCGTCCGTCGGTCTGTCAAGACCCTTTATCTCGGGAACGCGTGGAGGTATCGAGTTGAAATTAAAACCATATACTCAGGTCTACAGTCCCTTGAAGCTGTGAAAAAATCAAACACCTAGTTAACGTAAAACAAGGATACGGGCGTTTATGCCACAAAAAACGTATATTTCGACACTCTCAAGGGAATCAAAATTTATAGGGTACTTCCCGTTGACCTAGAATCATGAAATTTGGCAAGGAGCAAGATCATGTAGCACAAGTTACTAAAGGAAAAAATCCGAAAACGTTTTGTAGGTACATTAAAAAAATCCTGTGATAAACTATTTACATACCTACAAAGTACGGAACCCTCGGTGCGCGTGTCTGACTCGCACTTGACCGGTTTTTTTTTCGTTAATTTGTATTAGCCGTCATCTCAGTAGTCACCCCCTGCTTATCCAAATCGTGCAGACAGGCAGGCCATCCATCTTCCACATAACTGCCCCACTTTCTTGGGGATCCTGCCGTTTTGCCGAAAAGATTTTGCCAAAATTTCACTACCCAAACAAATTTTCGAAACCTTTTATTATACCAATGCAATGTTTGGAATAATTTTAGTATGCACATTTTCATTTGGTCAAATTTTTACTTGGCAGAATATTATTATGGATAATGTCATTTAGGCATTTGGTCTTTAATCAAATGATTTATTACGGCAAACAATCTTTAGACAATAAACGTTTGGTCAAACGATTTGGTATGACAAAAAATATAAAGGCATAAATAAGAATTTTTGAGAATTTTTTTTTTGGGAATTTAATAATTAAAAAATGCAATTTTATTTTAAAATAATCATTTATTTAATACAAAATATTTGTAACTTACTATTTTAATTTTTTTGCAATGGACATTATCGAGAACTGAATTAGTTATGAGGTTAATTATTTAAAAAAAAATGCTTAGGTTAGGTTAGATTAAAACTGTGACCTCCTACGCACGAGCCGAGCGAGCGAAGCGAGCGGTGCCGCGGCAGCGGCCGGCGAGTGCCAGAAACGACTAGATTATAAAGAAAAAAAAATATGGAAAAAGAGATTATTTTTAACAGGCTATCGAGAACCGAATTAGACGAGGTTAATTATTTAAAAAAAAATGCTTAGATTAGGTTAGGTTAAAACTGTGACCTCCTACGCACGAGCCGAGCGAGCGAAGCGAGCGGTGCCGCGGCAGCGGCCGGCGAGTACCAGAAACGACTAGATTATAAAGAAAAAAAAATATGGATAAAAGAGATTATTTTTAGCAGGCTATCGAGAACCGAATAAGTTAGACGAGGTTAATTATTAAAAAAAAATGCTTAGGTTAGGTTAGGTTAAAACTGTGACCTCCTACGCACGAGCCGAGCGAGCGGTGCCGCGGCAGCGGCCGGCGAGTGCCAGAAACGACTAGATTATATAGAAAAAAAAATGGAAAAAAAGTCTACCCGAAACTGAACTACTTAGACGAGATTAATAAAACGTCTTCAAAGTTAGATCTTATGCTTGAAATGGCTGCCTTAAAACTGCGAAAACTGACGATACTAAATATTTGGCAAATGTAATTTTACGTAAAATGAGTTATTCCAACTGAAATATTTGACTAAATAAAAATTGGTAAAAGTACTAGTTGGTAAACAAGTTATTATTTAAACGTTCACTTGCCAAACATTAGGTTTGGGTTACAATTATTTGTGAAGAGATTTTTTGCTAAGTAATAATTTGGCAAATGAAATTATGCGGAAAATTGTTTGGGAAGTGATAATTTGGCAAAATCTTTTCGGCAAAACAAGGGAGACCCTCTTTCTTGGCTACCCTACCCAGTGGCGCGGTAGCGTGCCTTGGAGGGGCCCTGTATTAAAATTAGTTGGGGGGCCCAAATAAAATTGAGCTATCCAAACAATTCAAATTAAATAAACACCTTTCTTGCCTTCTTTTCGGCAAATTGATTTATTAAATCATCTATAGCTATAGCTGAAGACGATTTCAGTTTTTCTAAAATATCTGCCTCTTTCAACAATAGTGACAAGTCTGATAGCCGTTCCTGCCCTTTTTTATCAGTTTTAATTTTGAAAAACTTTCCCGGGAAGCACGAGGATAAGTGAGATTGTGGATAACATTTTACTAATTTTTGCTTACACACGTTAGGGGCCTCTGTAGCCTGGGGGCCCCGTATAATTGATACGTCTGATACGGCGCGGTAGCTACGCCCCTGACTCTACCCAATATTATTTTATTCTTTGACTCTACCCATCTCGTTAGAGAGTAGGTAGTATATTAGGATTAATAGTGTTCTGTGCCCTACCCCTTGCAAAGTTGCAGGTCAGGGTTCCCATTCTCATATCCCACTTTTATACTCAAAAGTTTCATCATACTTATGACCCGTCTCCGTGAGAAATTAAATAAAAAGATTATCAAGAATGTTCAGTTGTATTGTGTGCATGAAGTTACTAAAAATAAATAATAAGATGGATGGTAAGATCAAGATCACAGGTAACTGTAAGAAGATAGAGATAAAATGGCAACACTTAAGCCACAGACAGCGCAACCAACTACGCAGAAAATCAATACACCGTGATGTATTCGCCTTTTTAAAATGAGAACGTGACAAAACATTAATTTAATTCATCGAAGAAACCACTTTAATTTAAAAAAAATATCTGTTGAGACTTGATGCTCATTTTTTATTTATTTACAAAGTGATGAGTATTCTCATAGTTACGGCGTGGTAGAACTTTCTGCGCGTAGATTATCAGCTTTTCCTTCAAATTATAAACTGTTAAAGGTTAGTAAATCATTTATAATTAAAACGAATTATTGAAATAATTAACCTATGGGGAATTTAAGCCATATTTGGGTAAAAACGTGTTGATACGGATTATCGACCTTCGCCATTGTCTGCATGGTGCATTGCGTTTATTGTGCGCTAAGTACGTACATTGGTAGTATTTTATGAAGCCATTTTGACGATATTACTATAGCTTTTTGCGGTTTTTATTTGATCTTTAAGTGCTGCTTTGTTGTCGCTGTATTTTTCACTTTTCTTGTAAGTCTGTGAACTACTGGGTCTGGGATCTCGAAAAAAATATTTCCTAGCCTATTAGCTGCATACCAACATCTCTTGTCGAGTCGGCGGCAAATTTATATTTTGCATTTTTGACAATGTATTTTCGTGATTGTATCGTGTTCATGTCAAGAAATTTCAGCCCTCTGACTGCTGACACCAGCGATTTTATCAGTAGGTATTTATTATCAATAAAAATTTGAGCATCTCAGATTGGAACATAAAATTTTCTACTATGTAGATATTGGAGACTCAGTGCTATTCAAGTTTAAGATTTTAATGTTAGAAAAACTTAAAATATTTTTCTATTAAAAAAAGCACAAGTAAAAAATAAGTTATATTTAGGTAAATCAAAATGAGATGAGTAGGGACTTGTGCTAAGAACAAAGATGAAAGGGAATCTTTGGCTAGGGAGTTTAAACTAAATATGTGGGATGTTGAACTTATCCTATTAATAAAGGTAGATTATCAACGAAATACTTTGAATAACTTTTAAGTGTGACCTCTCAATAATTATTAGTGATTTGAATTATGGTTTAAGCTTCATTCAATCTCCACATTGTGCCTGAGAGAAGCATTCAGTGTAGAGGCATTAAAAGCTCACTCTATAGCTTTTTGTAAATAACACTAGATATTTTGCTGAAAATAAAATTACCCCAATGAGAACAACTGACAGTGACTCAAAGTGCTCAATATTATGTTGAGCACTTTACAACATTTTATTATTGTGCTTTGTCTTTATACTGACTTTTTGAAAATAATGATGTTGCTTGACTATAAATGCAGAATACAGACCTTGTCTGACTAGGTAATATATTATTAATCTCCTCTAGTCATAAACACATAAACAATACATTTTTAAATGTGAGAAAAGAAAAAAAACTTTCACAATAAAAAAAAAATGGTAGCCTATCTGGAATAGTAGGTAATACGGGCTGGTGTCTGCAACTACACGTCCACTTATACAATACATTTTTAAATGTGTGAAACAAAAAACGAAAAACATTTAGAATAAAAAAAATGGTAGCCCATCGGTAATAATAGGTAATACGGGCTGGTGTGCGCAACTGCATGTCAATGCGCGTATTTTGCGTATGGGTGGATTATTAGCCCATCGGTATCAGAAAAAGTATTAAAGGCAGAGGCTCCCCCCTACTCTCCTTCTACTTTTTCTCTGGGGTTTTTTGGGACCAGTCTATGAAAGAGCTCTTCTTGCCATCTTCATCTGGGCCTGGTGTGATGTTGCTTGTCTGAGTAGTATTTTTATTCATAAAGCAACATCAAAGATTCTTAGATCATAAAATGAGCTCAGAATGTTAAAAATAACTCCAAATTATGATTGTTTTTTATTAAGTTAACTAGCGAGTCCTTTAGTAAATAACTAGTAGAATTAGTTTATGTAAGTAGGGACTTAAATCGTTTGGACAAATCCATCAAAAGAATTGAAACAAAAAATTACATTACAATTTAGTATCTCAACACAGCTTATGTAATGCTTTGACCATAAGTAGAGGTGAAAAGCAAAATGCAGTCAGAAAATGTACAGTATGGCTAAAGTTGAATACCTATTCATGAAGGGTTTGAAAAACTAAGTATCATGATTTTGAAAGGCATTTTTTTGTCATTATCTTAAAAAAACTGGTCAAGTGCGAGTTGAACTCGCTTGGAGAGGGTTCCGTACTATGAATATTTTTTCTACCATGTTTTTAAATCTGACCTAAATTTGTTTGTGCATGGCAACAAAAAAAAAACTTATCATTGTAATTGAAAAACATGTTCTCCCATACATTGACTGCCGATGCCGTAGTTCCGGATGCCTAAGCGCTTTACTGCTGTTGCGGCTTGTGGTAAGGCAACACATTTGCATTGAAAGATCGAACTGTGTGTGCCTAGTGGTTTGTGAAAGTTAATATTGAGGTCAAGGGAGTGTACGCCAGCACCTGAACCGTTTTGCATTTTTGAGCCATCTTGTGTAGATTTGCACTTCATTGGCTCCTGACTGATCCCTTTCTTCCTGAACTGTTTGTATAATATAGCTTTTTTTGAACATCGGTTGGTTTGGTGTTCTATCACACGGGGCAGCGATGAGAGGCAATCGCCCGGTCCAGGATTTTAGCGTGTGGACTGATAAGGTTTTTGCCCCATATATATGACAATGACAATGCCCCGTACAAAATACTTACCAAACACTACGAACTGCCCAGCCTTCAAGATCTTTACACACTGAATGCGAACACACATTTGTGTGGGCATTCCCTAAAGCTATGGGAAAATTCATAAAAAAAAGCCCTTGAAGCAATTCTTGTCTGAGTTGTAGCAGCATGAAATAGGCTTCCGGAAAATGTTGTGACGGCTCCCAATGACCAATGGCCAATGACCTGACATGTCGCAGGGGGACTAAGGGTGCCCAGACACGGGTCGTCTGGCGCCCATGTGCTGGGTTGGTCCCTGGGGTGGTCACGGCGTGCCATGTGTTCTGGTGCGCCGATGATGGGGAGTACTCCCCAGAGGAGGGTCCGGTGAGGGACAGCCGCGGCGGGTACACGGATGAGTGCTAACGCGTGCCCGTGTTCCCGCCATAAGCGGCAGAGGACACCGTGGAGTTTTATTGGGATAAGAGTCCCACATAACTCTACTATCTTCCCGTGGTAGTGCAGAATGCATGAGCATTTCTCCATGTTAAAAAAAAAGGGGGAGTTAATTGAAGGGCTATCTCCATGGCTGCTGTTGGGGTGATTCTCATGCAGCCAGTGGTTGGAATATAATGTATATTAAATATCCTTGTTTAATGGTCATGTTCGTTATATACTCTTTCTGCAAAATTTCATGTTTCTAGAACCAATGGTTAAGGCTGTGCGTTGTCTGTCAGTGTGTGAATTTAAGATTTTTATACTGTGTGACTGAACTCTGGACCACCATTACCAGACTATGCAAGCATTGTAGTCTGGTAATGGTGGTCGAGAGTTCAGTTTCAGTACTTCAGTAGGTACACCTGTTAGGCCCGTATTACAGAATATCACTCAAGACTCGAGCATTACTTAAAACTAGTTTTCAGCCAATCTAATGGCTTTAAATTAGTTTTAAGTAATGACGCTCCGGGCGTCGGGAACCGCGTGACGACTCCCGGCCACCGTAGGCGCGGGCCTGCGGGCGGAGAGTAATGGGTAGCTCACCGTCCGATCAGGACCAGGCCCGTGCCGGACGGCGCGTACGTGTTCCACGCGCGCCTCAAAGAGATGTCAGCATCGAGGAGGGGCCCCCTAGGGCCGAAGCCTGTCGGGTCAGCGGGATTGTCTGAAAGGGTTACCGCTGGCCCGGAACATAAAGGGCTAAGGAAGGAACACGGGTGGGCTTTAATCAGTAAGAGTCTGACACTCCCTTCCGCTCCACCCAGAGCGGGAGGAATCATTTGATGATATACCATCCGCAAAAAAAAAAAAACCTTAAGAGTTGAGCGAGGTTCTGTAATACGGGAATTAGTTTTCCATGGTTAGGTTAGGTTAGCAAAAAAGTGCCATGACAAATTCTGATTCTGATATTTATTGTTACAGATTCTTGTTGAATAAGGTCAAGGATATATTCATTATACACGAACATAATTGTAAGTTAAAATGGAAGAAATTAATGGGGATCTTTATGGGGGCGGTTTAGTTAGTCTGGGAGATGAGGGTTCTTTGGAGTCTACCGAAAATGGGAAACAAGAGCAAAATTGTAAAATTTGCGAGTAAGTAACAGTTTAGTTATTTTTCCTGATAATACGTCATAAAATTTTTGAATTTGCATTAATGTGTTTAAATCTATTTTCCAGCAATAAGCTATGCAGTCCTCGTGTATTGTCTTGCCTTCATGTATTTTGTGAAGCTTGCATTGACAAATTGATGGTTAATGAAGCTGGCGATTCTCTTAAATTTGATTTGGCTGTAGAATGCCCAATTTGCAAACAAGAAACCAAGGTAGGTTCTCAATACTGCGTAAATGATCTTTTACCTTGCCTATCAGTTTTAAGTACACATCTAACTTATATGTACTTTGTTATCAGATACCTGGAGGTGGGGCTGCATCCCTTCCTTCCGATTATGTGCTTACCAACATTTTGGATGTATCTGCTATGGATCAGTCTGTTGTTTGTACCTGTTGCAAGAGTAAGGAACCTGCTGTTGCTAGATGCACTGATTGCTCTCATTTCCTATGTTCCAACTGCAATTCTGCTCACGAATTCATGAGATGCTTTGAAAATCACCGAGTAGTACCATTTGATGCTCTAAGGTCCTCCAAGGAGAAATCTGCTGTGCATAAGCCCATATTTTGCGCTCGGCATGCCGGAGAGAGTCTTAAGTTTTATTGTTGCGAATGTGAAGTTGGTGCTTGCACTGAATGCTTGACTGTGGACCACAAAGTAGGTGAACATCGTTGTGAGAGAATCGTTGATGTCGAGCCTAACCTACGTGCTGAATTGCGGAATTTTATCGTGGAAGCTAATGCTCGTGCTGCGACAGCTGGTAGTGCTTCAGCTAGGCTTGATGATGCACTTGGAGATCTGCAACGTCAACGAGATGAAGCCGAAGGTGTAATCAATGAAGCTTATCATGCTTACAAAGCTGCCTTGGAGAGATGCCGTGAAAAGGCTCTTGAAGAACTTGAGCGTTTGCATAAGGAAAGAGAACTCAAGGTAATGGATCTGTTTGATCGCGTTGATAAAACTGTTCAGCGCATTGATTGCGCCTGTAAGTTCGCCGCTAGACTCCTCCGCCGCGGTGATGGTACTGAAATTGTGATGTTGAAAAAGACAGTCGCCTCCCAGTTTACCCGTTTGTTGGAAGGAGCACCGGAATTCGATGTTGATTATTCATTGGAGTTTGTTACTAAGATGGATAAGTTTGATGCTATTTCTGAAGAAACTTTTGGAACATTCCGTACAGAATCGACTCGAGCTGAAGAAAGAAAACGTGCGAGCGAGTCTTCTGCTATTGTATCAGTGACATCAAATTCTCATTCACCCGCTGTATCGGTGACTAACGCTCCTGTTTTTGATGATTACCCAATGGGAGGTGTCCGCCGAGTCACTGGAGTTGGAGGCATGGTGGGAGTTTCGGGGGTACCGGCTATTGGAGTAGCTGGTGTCACTAACACCAATGTTATTACTGGCGGCATGAATACTGTGCAGGGAGTCGGCGGCGGTGTGCCTACAATGCCGTCTATGGTAGAATACAATTTGCAGCAGTTGGCTAGTATTGCTGAAAAAGATGTACCACCGCCTCCCCATGCATCTCCAGCTCCGACTTTTACTCTCGCTGAACTTCTGGCTGGTGATCTGAATTCGCCTCAGGCCTACAACAATTTACAAGCTCTTGCTAAACTGGGGTTGAATACTGGTAAGTTCCGAATATAATTTGTCTGGAATTTCTCTGCTTTGGAAATACATAATTATGTTCATTCTTATGGCTTTTTTTTTCAGAAGTCAATGGTTTTGGCGGTGTTGGAATTGGCGGTGTGGGCCCTCGCGGGGTGTCTCCGGGAAGACCTTTGTTAACTGCTGCTGAAGAAGCCGCTCTTGTACCTCCTCCTGCCCCTCTTGTGCGTGCCACTAAAGCTACACCCATGCATATTCGATTCAAGTTTGGCCAACTAGGAAGTGGCAAGGGGCAGTTCAATTCCCCTCATGGGTTCTGTCTAGGAAACGATGAAGATATTATAGTCGCCGATACTAACAACCATCGCATCACGGTATTTATATTGCCATAATTGAATTAATAATAACTTTGGCAATGCATGCTTTGTAAATTTTTTGTGTAATAAAAATAAAAAAAAAACTGTTTTTTTAGGTGTTTGACAAGTCAGGAACTTACAAGTTTAACTTTGGAATTGCTGGAAAGGAGGAAGGTCAGCTGTGGTACCCGCGTAAAGTGGCAGTCGTTCGAGCCACTGGCAAATTCGTGGTCTGCGATCGTGGCAATGAGAGGTCCCGTATGCAAATTTTTACCAAAAATGGTCATTTCTTGAAGAAAATTGCTGTAAGTATCTTTATTTATTTTAATCTAGTACAATAATACAATGCCTTTGGTGCTATTCATCATGATTGTTTTAGGTGCGTTTCATCGATATTGTTGCTGGATTAGCAGTAACTGCTGAAGGTCTCATTGTGGCAGTGGATAGTGTAACACCTACAGTATTTATATTGTCTGAAGAAGGCGACCTCATGAGCTGGTTTGATTGCAGTGAGTGCATGAGGGAGCCATCTGATATTGCTATTAGTGGTGAGTGATTTAATTTTCAAGAACTTTTTTAATTTACAAGTCTTTGCTGTTGGCAATAACTTTTTTATTTCAATCCAAAGCGTTGTTTTCAATACTGTTCTGTTAAAAGGGCCGCCTTTTAAGTTATACTGTGGAGTACTTGCATTTTTTTTTAAACATTATTGCCGTTAAATAATTAAATATGGATTGTTGCAGTGTTTTTATTATTTTAGGCTTCCTGAAAAACAGCAATAATATGGTAAATTCCTTGTTTTAGGCAAGGAGTTCTACGTCTGCGATTTTAAGGGGCACTGCGTAGTCGTGTTCGACGACGAAGGGCGTTTTCTACGCCGCATCGGATGTGAGAACGTCACAAACTTTCCGAACGGCATTGACGTATCTGACGCTGGTGACGTGCTTATCGGCGACTCGCACGGCAACAAGTTCCATGTCGCCGTTTTCTCACGTGACGGCGTTCTCGTCACTGAATTCGAGTGCCCCTACGTCAAGGTTGGTGTTACACTTAATAAATTATGACTACCTTTTAGAAACTAATTAATTATTATTGAAGTTAGTTGACTGTTATTTTTATAATGCTCTAAAGTTATTTGTTGTTTCCAGGTGTCTCGCTGCTGCGGATTGAAGATTACATCTGAAGGTTATATTGTCACTCTGGCTAAGAATAATCATCATGTTCTAGTCCTCAACACCCTTTATATTGTCTGAGGAGTAACTCGATGGCTGTAAGTCTGCATACTACAAGATCTCACATTTATTCCCTATATTTTATATTAATTGCTGTTTTTACAAAGCTTAACATTTTTTGCTAAACCAGTATTTGACTACTTATTTCGTTATGTTGTGTTAAATTTCATATTAGTCTGATATTTTAACACTCTGTCCATAAGCAGTGACCTATAGTGGTCATAATTTCGGTATGCTTCGTGATTTTTTTGTTTTATGGCATTCTAGATTTAGAGACACTATATTTTTATTCACTGCTATGGATAGACTTAAGTCATTATTATTTCCAAAGTACTGAATACTTGCGTATTGTTTGGGTTTTGTTCATCTGTCATTATTATTTTATAATTGCATTTAGTTCTAGTAATGGAAAATCCAAAGGTTAGTATATAATATTCAACTTCTATTATTTTCGTTATAGTCCAATTATCAATTTTGTTATATTTGGTCATGGAGGATCCTAAAGTTTCGGATTTATTTTATATTTGACTATAAACAACTAATGAAGCGGGTAGATACGGACAATTTTTATTTTTATGAGTAAAATTAAGCTTCAATTTAGTATAGTCAACCAACTCCACTCGGATACATCCGGAACTTCAAACTTCCTGCAGAAGAACAACCATAACCAAATTTAACTTAACTATTCCCATCGACAGGACTTTTATTTTGTTTCTAAATTTTAGCAGCTGGTATGGTTCCTAGTTCGAGTGAAGTTTTAAACATGTCAATTAGGGGACTGCGTGGAGTGTCGCCTCAGAAAAATGTTGATTTGTTCGAATGTTAGCCCAATATACGTACGTTTTGTTTTTATATTATTGATTTTCTTGGATATCATTAATTTGCAGAATAAGAACAAAATATTAACGCACAATTGAGTTTATTAAAAGTATAAAAAATTAGTCTTGTCATGACCAAAGGAGGCGACACCATAATAACGTGCCATCTAGTTTAGGTTAATCTCGTATACAATATTATATATTGTCCGTTAAAATATATTTACCATTTACAGAATTCTTGTGTCTATACAAAATGTTTTTCGTGTACTCTTGTTTTGAGAGCCTATTACATATTTGAAAGATTTTTCATGAGTAGGCATTACAGTATACATTGTTAAGAATTTATTGGTTTATTATAAGTAAATATCTTAATGATGAAACATTGTAATGCATGCTGTATTATTAGAGAACCGCTAATTGCAATAATATTGTACAACATTGTAATTTGGATAGTTAAAATTAATGTAGACGATTAGTTTATCTGGCATTTTCTTGTATATAGCGAGCTTCTAAAAATAGAGTTATGCAAGCTTTTATTATTTTATAATAGTGCACTTGTATTGTTGAAATAGTCACTCACACATAAACGAATTTATTTGCAGTACCTATGTTCTAATTCAAGTATTTAATTGTTCCTAGGAAAAGAAAAGCATTATATAAACCAAAACAACTTATATTACTTGTTATGTACATGAATTTGCCATTATAAAACGTTTCTACTTATAATATGTTCAATGAGTATACAGTTCGCCAAACTATATATTTTTATAACTATCCACATTTATATTCAAAATTGAGAATTCATAGTTTTAGATAGTAGGTACAAATGCGGTTTATTAAAGCGATACCATATTTAGATATATTCACAATTTACATCATATTATTGTCCCTTGTTAGGTTTCCTAATATTAGTATTTAGGAAAAGGGACACTACGTCACATAAAATCCCTATTATTAATGTGGTATCAAAATTGTAATACATAAGTAATGGTCAGATACAATTTTACCTTATACCATAACTAATTCCAGGGATCCATGGTCTTCCAAATATAATTAGACTATTTGAACGAATTTTCATACTAAAAGAAAGCAGTTGCCGTTTGTTCTACGAAAAACATTTAAATAGCCATATTGTGCGATATTTGTTGTTCATACTCATAATGCCGCTATTATCAAAGAAATTCTATAGCCGGATAAATTATGTTGTACATGACCATTATTTTGTTTTACATAACACTTTGGAAATAGTACTTAACCAGACCACCTAAAATTAAGTGTGATATTTTACCAATATTGTTAATGTCAGTTTTAAATGCTCTCTAATTTTTGGTTTGATTTTAAATATTTTAATTCCTCAATTTCCAAAAATAAAGTGCATCTCATTGAAAAAATAATACACCCTCATGTTACTAAATTGTAATTAAAGTCTAAATATTACTTAGTTGATAGTCAGGCACTCTCTTCGTATTGCTGAGCCATATAATTTATACTGAATAATAAAATCATAATTGAAGAGTAACATGTATGGATATGTGTACTTAATTAGAAATAGGTATTTATTTTATGTATTTGTTGTGTATTGGAACAGTTTTACAATATTCGATACGCAAAATTAGATGTGATATGAGCAATAATAGAGAGACATAATGAACCAACATTTTAAGACTTGCATGACTCAATATTTTGAAAGACACGAGCAAAGATTGAGACGTGGGGCGATTGAGCAACGTCGGATCTTTGGAAGCCAGTGATAAGTTGAATTTTGACATTTGAGTCTGAATCCTCTATTGATTAGTGAGTAACTTTTGGGTTTATTTTTCATATTGTTTTTAAGTTATTTGTTTCAGGATTTTTGTCCCAATAGTATTAGGGAATTTTATTTTCTTTATTTTAATTATTTTAACTAGTTTAAAATGAGTCTACATACCCCTCGCGGAAGAGCAGGTGTGATTAATACTCGGATTTTGTCGTTTTATTGTTTTGTTTAATTATATGTTCCGGGCCTATATTATATAAATAGTATTTTTGGCCAGTGTGTTTAGGCCTTTAGATTTACGAATTTTTACTGCCAAATTATTTTCTTACGATATTTGTGCATGCACATAGTAATTATTTTATTGTATAATATTTGTAAAAATTAGTTATTAGTTGTTGCCAATTTTATGTTTTATTAATATTCAGGGTTTTAATATTATAATGTTCAATTTTAATTCGTTGTCATTGATCAAAATTATTGTGTGTTAGTGAAGTAAAATTAACCGAAATAGAACTTATTATTGCCCCAAAGGGAGCGTTTGACGCTATTAATAATATTGCTTTAGGATTGCATAAAAATTATTAAAAAGTGGTGTGATAAGTTTTGGATAATTTTACAAATTATACTATTTTATGTGTGGATTCCGATATTTAAAATTCGAAGTCAAATAACAACCATTTTTATTTTTCATCAATGAACATTGTAACTACTATTTGTTTTTAATTCGAAAGTATTAACTTGTCAACGACCCCCCCCCCCCCCCCCCCCCGTATATCGTTGATTTTGGTGATATCGACACTTTCCTCTTTTCTTGCCATGTATTTTATGTAGGGATCAGCGTAGAAATGTTTAGTAGGTACTAGTATTTTTCAATTGATATACACACATACAGTATCACAAGTTTGCCTATATGGTGGTGTTGTTTAGAGATGTTTATTAGTGGTTGGCGCGGGCCGCGGCGGTTATTCGTCGCGTCTGCTTGGCTGTATAATTTGCCGTAGCGAGTAAGCACTATGTCATGGATGAATGGCAGTCAAATGGTATCTATTGTCCATTGACATTACTTGATAATAATTGTATCATTAGAGTACATTACAGTAGCCTTTCTCGGGAATCTTAAAAGTTACCTATATACACTTTAAAGCAATTTTTGGTAAAGATATTTCTCTTGAATCTATATTCCCTTATGTATCCAGCAATAAATTACTTCAGTAGTTGTGTAGTATCACTTTATATGGCACTGATAATTGCAGATTTCCTTGTATAATTAAAGCTCTTATGTGGATCGCCACGCGTTGTTGAGAAGAACATGTCAAGGACATTTGCATACTTGGTGCCAGGTAATGTGATAGAAGGAGGGTTCGCAGCGCACAAGGTGAGCTCTAATGTTACCCTCCCTATTGGAGGTGGGCGTATTGCCTATTAGTGGCACCAAGCACAGCTCGTCGGTCTCGGTGGGGTGTTGTGGCGTTACAATTCAATTTTGTTCAACTTTGAACCGTGGGTGGGATTAAGATTATTTCTATTATACCTGATTATTTTATTTCGAAATGATTCCAATCAATACTTGAAAGACGGCATGCTCAAACAATAATATATTTTATTTTAACCTTCACCCACTAAACCAATATAATCTCCACTGTTCTAAAAACAACATAAATAATAATAAGGTTGTGAGCTCTATTCCCATTGGAATTTTAAGCCACATGTGTGCTTGTGCAATAAATATCACAGTTTGGATCTAGGCTTTTAAATTATTATAGATTATATACATTGTTGAGCTGATTATAAAAATTTAATATATTATTATACCTTTTAATATTGTTAAAGAATTCTAATTGCATTCCACATCTTTAGAGTGAACGAATTTGAGATGACCGTTTTCAGTCTACATTATACAATTTTTTTTTTTTACAATTGTAGGATTATTAGCAGTTGCCAATGTTTTCCTTTAGTCAGTAAAAGTACAAATATTTTAATATACAATCTTGGTATTTACGTATTGTAGTGATCTTATTTTTTGATTCTATAACTATAAGCATAATTTTTTTCTCTTAAGCGGCCATTCAGATATTTCTTCATCTCACAAATTATTCAGTAAACAACAAAACATATCATACCGAATCAATTTAGTTTACATAGAAATTGTCTGCAACTCCCGTGATTTTATTCTCCTCATTGGTTTAGATGTTGTTAAAATGGCTATTTCTTTTGTTTTCAATGTAGATTTAAGTATATTCTAAGTTACACTGTCTTATGTTCTTGTCATTTTATGTTGAAATGTGAAATTTATTGTAATAGTTAGTGTGAAAGGTGCAAGTTCCAAATGCATATTTTAATTTTGATCCAAAGATTTCATTATTCCTTATATTTTAATTACTTATTTAATTCTCATTATGCGGAAATGACATTTGTGGAGTATGCATTGGTATTTGATACTAGGAGTAACATGAATTATTCTGTAGAGTTGGTGCAGCCGAGCAAACCTCTACTAATATTCTCTTAGGAATATATTGCTCAATAATTTAATTCTGTTAAAAGTATTTTAAACCTAGTTGTAGTCCACCGTGTGTTTAGTATGGATGTGGACTCCAGACACGAAATTATATCTTAACAGACAATACCCTCCGTAAACATTTGAAAGAAATTAAATGTTGAAGTTTTATTAGATGTAGTTGTTTGCCTTCAAGGCGGCTTGCCGCAGAGTGCAAGCTGCAAGGGGCGCCAGCAGCATCAGCACATGGGATTGCCACTGGCTCTGAAACCATTATACTATACTGCTCGTTTTGTAATAGCACAACACAAGCTTTGTTTGCATAGGTCTAGTTTTATCCGACATATCTTTCTCATCAAATATGTATGTTATATATATGTAAAATATTTGGCAGTTTATATAATGTCTTCAGTATACCTTGTGTGATGGTGTTGACTGTTATTGTACTATTTAGCCCCACAGTCAACGAAAATTGTTATATAATCCATACAGGAGTCTCTGCTGCATTGTGCCTAGATCTTAGAAGTTAATGGTATCAAGGTAGAGTTAATCTCAAATATTTTGGCTCTTTGAATATTCCATGATATTATTTTTGTTTTTCATGAAAATGTATTTACATTATATACATACACCTAGATTATTGTATACAATATGAATATACATTGCGTGGTTTGTAACTTGATGTTTAATTATTTTATCGTAAAATTAAGATGCCCAACTGGTTCTCTGTCCACACCTACGAAGATGTGGAATTGAGTGTATTCGATAATTAAACCTATATTATTCAATGTAACTGATGAATAGTTGATGTTTATTGTGGACAGAAGTAGAATTTATTTGTTCAACTGGTTGCACATCTTACTTTGACCAAATTCTTTTTACCGCTGAAGTTACTTGAGAATTTGAATAATTGCCATTCTGCACTCTTTCTTTAACTTTTTTTAATGGCGAGTGAAAATTGTCACGTGACATTAGCGGTTTTATTAATAATTATAAGTTTTATTAACGTGAACTGTGGCCAGGATAACAACAGCAGAGCAGTGTAATTCAGAGCCTGCCTAAAATATATTTTTGTCATGATTTTATTTAGGTATATACATGTTATTATTCACATATTACAGTTTTCTCAATATTAGCTTGTATTTTAATTAAGAAATAATCATATTTAACATTGCCAGGTGATCAGCAACCTGCACTTTAATATTTTTGGAAACTATTGAACTTAAATTGTACTGACTTTATAAATATATTTACTTCAATAAAGATTTTCCATGCCACTAAACAAGACTTTATCTAAATTATTATACTTGCCCGTGTGTAAATATCGAAAACACCTCAATTCTGGTTTTGGCGATAGGCGATAGATAAATAATCCATAATGTAACAGAAATAAAAAACATCGTTATGATAACTTTTTATTATAATCTATTTCCACCATTTTATGCTGGTTTGGATTTTTAGAATATTTAATTACATTGTTTATTTATTGGTAACAATGATTTATTTACAGATATACCTATGTAATCAATAAAAATAATTTTAAATTAACTGGTCAGACCCTTAAACTTAATTATCACATTATTCACTGTTTATCACATTTATAAACACACTCGCCGGCGATCCAAGTAGATTCAATTTTAATTTTTTCAGGATGAAGTATGACAAAGTCTGCATCACATCCGAAGTTTAGTTTCCCTTTTCTATCATTAATGCCTAATGCTTTAGCTGGGTGCAGGGAAGCCGCTTCTAAGGCGTATTCCAAAGAGCATTCTGTAAAGATTAGATCAATAAACAAATACGGAAAGAGAAACGGGTTATTCCCGAAAGATGTCCGAGGATCCACCCTAGGCTTTCGATTCCGTTTATCCGACTGGATAGTGTCACTGCCTCTGGCAGAGCCATCAGGGATTTTAATTTTGATAACACAAAAAAATTGTCGCTAATTAGTCGAAATTTGTCGCCGAATATCAGAATTTGTCGGTCACTGGTTCAAAAGATATAAGGGTTTATAGGTGGCCGATCTGGAGAGTCTCCCCAGCAGGGCCTTTATATCTCAAAAACTAGGGCACCTAGCGAAGATCTTTTTTCTCCCTTATTTTGTCGCCAATTAGTCTGAATCAGTCGCCGAGTCACAGATTTAATCGGGTCCTTAGTTTAGGAGATATATTAGTAAGGTATAGTCCAAGAGCTAGTCGAAGAGTTTTTTCGTGAACTCTTCGATCTAGCTCTTGGACTATACCTGCACCTATAAACCCTTATATCTTTTGAACCAGTGACCGACAAATTCTGATATTTGGCGACAAATTTCGACTACTAGCGACTAACTTTTTGTGTTATCAAAATCCCTGATGGTGGCTCTGCCAGAGTCAGTGACACGACTGGATAAACGGAATTTATAGGCATAGGCTTGAGTGGATTCTTGGATTTACGCGAACCCACTTTAGGCCGTATCCACCGCCACGTCAACGATAACGAGATGACGACGCAGAAGAAGCGATATAACATTACTATGGCCGCCTATCGCCGCGTGTCCATCGCGCGCCCGTCAACGGGACGTGACGTTCGGTTCGAATAATCTGGTTTCTCGTGGACGGTGGCGGTGGACAAACTACATAAGGCCCTTTACACATTATGCCGTGGCTGCGGCCGCCGCCGCGGTGCCGCTGTATTGGTTGCCCTTGGATTTGTATGAACCCCTAAACACGGCGCCGCGACGGCAGCGGCGAGTTTTGATAGGTCTTATCAAAACTCGCCGCCGCCGCCGCGGCGCCGTGTGTTGGGGTTCTTAAAATTGAACGGTGACTGATGCGGTGGTGGCGGCGCCGCTGCAGCTACGGCATAATGTGTAAGCGGCCTTAAGCTTTTACACATGGCACCGCAACGGCAGCGTTATTCGCCGCCGCGGTATCAAGACTTATCAAAACTCGCCGCCGCGGCGCCACCCTTACACTGGGTTCATACAAATTCAAGGGTAACTAGTGTAAATGGCCTAAGGGTGGAGTTTTTGGGATGAATCAACGGAATAACTCGAGAGAATCAACACTATAGGCCGACCGCTTAACTGAGATGTTGCCTGAGGTAGCAGCGGGGTGCGGGAGGGAGGGATCTCGTGATGCGAGAGCTCAGTGATTCGTCAACTTGTGACAACTATCACCCCTCCCCCCTCACCGCGCAGCTACCTCGGGCAACGTCACCGTTAAGCGGTTGGAACTTTGCGCAGAGGGCTACGCAATAGCGTTTTTTAGGAACCAAATGGTGACATGAGGCGAGTGTGAGTGAGACAACATGCGCGAAAGTTTGGAGGGCTTAAGTTCAGATCGCCTATGATTCGACCGTGTTACTTAAAAATGGAAGGGCCTCGGAAGCCCGAAGGTTAGATTTTTTACTTACCCAAAGACTGTTTTAAAGTTGCAACACATTCATCTAGGCCAGTAGTACTGCCACAGAGTACTTTAGTGCCGGTGACATAGGCACGACCACCCTCTACCGTGACGTGCTGCGGCCCTATGCGGTAGCTTCCATCAGCAAGACCCTGAGCAGCCACTGCATCACTAACCAATACTAATCCTGGGTGAAGAAAAGAAAAAGATTTAAAACGTTGGCAAATCAAATAAGGCAACTATAGTAGGACAGTGATAAAAAGCCTACATTCGACGAAACAATTCAGTTTTTTAATTAAAAATGGAGGACACAAAAATGTATCTGGGTTATTCCGTTTATCCACCCTAAGGTAGATATGCGGAAACGTATGTCCGAGAATCCACCCTAAGCCTATAAATTCCGTTTATCTAACTAGGCCTTGGGTGGAGTGTCACTGACTCTGGCAGAGCCAACATCAGGGATTTTAATTTTGATAACACAAAAATTTAGTCGCTAATTAGTCGAAATTTGTCGCCAAATATCAGAATTTGTCGGTCACTGGTTCAAAAGATAATATGACTCTCTTACGATCGGCCACCTACAAACCCTTAGGTTTGTTTTTAAAAAATTAGCGACAAATTTTTTGTGTTATCAAAATTAAAATCCCTGATGGTGGCTCTGCAAGAGTCAGTGACATTAGGGTGGATTCTCGGACATGCGTTTTCGCGGATCTACCTTAGGGTGGATAAACGGAATAACCGTAAATTCTAAATACACTCACAAGTAAGAATAAGTTACGTATTACATTACACGAAAAATAACAATGTTCATTGACTTTCTTTGATGACCGTACATAATATTAACCGACTTCAAAAAAAGTAGGAGGTTATGCATTCGACGAGGTTTTGTTCACACTTAGCGACCTTGAACTTTGTATAGTATTTACGAGGTCGACAGTCAGGAAAACGGATTGTTAATTTAAATTGACTATCAACACATGTTATGAGGGTGCAGCCATACACTGCGTATACATTATACTACTTGCGTGCAATAAAATCGAAAATACCCACCCCGTGCTCTCTATTTGCCAGGCGATATCTCAAAAACGCTAATGAGTATTTCACGGACGACGCGACGTCGCGGACAGAAGCTAGTAAACTATAAAAACAATTTTCTATCAATCATCTACGCAGTTTAATTTTAAGATATTCAAATAAAGAAACAAAGCTTAATACTAGGTACTGATAGTGGAACTGGAAATCTCTGGAAGGCCTACGTTTTGTATATCTAACAGTTTGGAGGTTTTGAAGATGGAGGAACAGCAGGATGCGGTAGGGATGCTATCAAAGTTGCGAACTTTAATAAAGTATTCATGATGTGTGCACACAGATGGTTTAGTTCTGCTTACCTTCAGGGTTCGTTCTGCTTGCGATTCGTAAAGCAGCTGGGTGGGTATGGATACCGTCAGATATAATGCCGTAGAAAACTTGCTTTTGCGTTGTGGACGCCAGCAAGCCAACTAGTCCAGGATCCCGGTGATGGAACTGAAAATAAAATGTTTTATGTAAGTTATTTTTCCAAGAGAGCTTGTCTAGACAAACCGAGCTAAAGACACGCGTGTTTTATTTGCGAACTGCGCGAGAGTCTACATAATAAAGGTATCATGTATAGTTCGTTGCGTACACCGCACGTGCGTAGTTGCGTATGGTGCGCACTAAAACGCTTTATCAAGACATACAGCACTAAATGCAGATGTATATTTTGTTAGCATGGATGCAGATGAATATAAACCTATCTGAATGCTTGTTTTAATAGTAATATAGTGGTATGAGAAAAAAAGTAAACTTCACTCATATCTCCTCCATAGAAAAGAGAGGTTCGCCCGACCGTGTACGTTACCCCAGCAAGAAAGTGGCTCCTAGAGTTATATGAGTAGAACGTATAATTGGTGCCTTATTTGCTGTAAATGTGCCCCCACATAAAAAATGTGTGTATAAAAAAAGGTCATCGATATGTATGAATCCGTCGCTTTTTAGTAGTCATTGGAATTTGGTCGGATAACCAGCCGTTGCTTACATATTTTGGTTTTTTGTTAATATTTACTTAATGCGAAACATTCCAAGCTGAATATTTTCACCATATATTTTTGACTAAAAGCACAAGATTTTTGTTTACACCTACACATCTGAAATTGGGCCGGTTCCTTGTATTTCGCCATCAAAGTTATGACACCATCGTTTTGACATTTAGCAAGATTATTCAAAAACGCATGCATGAACAGTTTTGAAACTTTGTATGGTTATTATTAGCGTCAAGAAGGACCGAATACAGTTTTCAGCGAACTTATACCTTGTCTCATTTAAGCGCTGCGATGTTTTTTCGGGTTTTCATAAAACCGCGATAACTTGAAAACTATAAATATTTTCTTAAATCTAATTGGGGCACTAAGGGGCACACATTAAGAGCTACTCGTGTATGTTTATTCTACAGGGGCACATGCAATGGTTTTAGAGATATACGATTCATCAAAACGTTACTCCAGCAGGAAATGCAATATCTCGAAAACCTGAAGGGGCACAGATTTTTTTTTGGGGCACATTTTGGCACACATATAAACTCTCTGGCCATGCACAATTTTTCTCTCTCCGATCATTCGTTTACAATTTTTCTGCTAGAAAAACGTTACCCCAGCAAGAATCGTTATTTACTTACATAGGTAATGTAAGCTAACATTTAAAATAATAATATGTACATGTATATGAAAAAAAACCGTGCGAGTCGGACTCGCGCACCGAGAGGGTTCCGTATTTTGTGGGTATGTAAATAGTTTATCACGGGTTTTTGCGGCATAAACGACCGTATCTTTTTTTTACGTTAACTTAGGTGTTTGATTTTTTCACAGCTTCAAGGGATTGTAGAGCTGAGTATATGGTTTTAATTTCAACTCGATAACTCCACGCGTTCCCGAGATAAAGGGTCTTGACAGACAGACAGGCGGACAACAAAGTGATCCTATAAGGGTTCCGTTTTTTCCTTTTGAGGTATGAAACCCTAAAAATAAGCAAAAAATCATAGGGCAACATGGGGCCATGGGGTCCGAGTGCCCACTTGGTTTTTTCTAGATCTCGCCAAACGGAGGACTGGCCTATTTCTTGGCCAAAGAATTAGCATCGCCATACAACGTGGCAATGCTGCCAGCCTTTTTGGCACTGTTCCTGTTGACAGTGATGCCATCTAATTTTTTGGTGTCCTATGATATAGATCTACTTATACATAATTATATATTAAAATCGCTTTTGGTGTCTGTGTAACCGCATTGTTCTTCTTAACTATGCACTGGATTTTGATGCGGTTTTCACCATAATTTAGAGAATTTATTCTGGAAGGTTTATGTGCAAAATTTTATACCTTAATATTAAACTATACCATATAATAAAGGAATATCTATGTTTTGTCAATTTGTCAAAACCATATTAAAAAGGGGCTGCTAGTTTATAAATAAAGCTGTTTCATATTACTTACAGGAAGCATGGCATTAAATAAATGTGTGATGAGATTAGCTCCACATTCAACAGCTTTTTCTCCCTGAGCCAAACTTGCAGTTGAGTGTCCTAATGCTACTTTGATGCCCACTGCTGCCAGTTCCTTGATGGCCTCAGTGGCACCAGGCAGTTCCGGGGCAAGAGTGACTATGACAACATTATCCAATGATCCATAAACTTCTTCTATAGTCTTTATACCCTGGAAAAATTTAAAGCAGCACATTCAATCATGAAAGATAAAAACAAAATCTATTACATCTTTTGTCTGTTTGATTTGAACTTCCAAAGTATACTTAGTTGATAGTAAAACCAACATAGGTTTTATGACAATTTGTGGTATTTACTTATCTGTTGTGGTAAAAACAGGGTGGCATGCATCAACGCACAAACTGTAACCATGAATTTAGCACATGATTCTAAACCTAGCTTAGAAATTATTCATTGGTTACCAAAAAAAATCTGCTGTTTCATAGAAAATTGCAACACCAACGCGATAGTAAAAACATATCAACGCGGTCAAAATGTATGGAGCAACATATTTTTTTATAACTGTTGAAAAACTTTCAAAACATGTTGTTTTAGAATCATGTACTGAATCCATGGGTTACCATGGATCCAACCTGTTAAGGTTGGGTGTTGATATCCCTGCCACCCTGTATAACTTGTGGTTTGATTTCCCTAGAGATATTTAAGAGCTGTTATTCATATCGATGAATGGATAGTCTGAGCGTCCCGGGTTCGATTCCCGGGTCGGGCAGTGTTATTGAGCTTTTCCATTAGGAATTTCTTAGTAACAGCCCGGAGTTTGGAAGTTGGCGGTGTGATACCCCCGTGCCTCGGAAAGCACGTTATGCCGTTGGTCCTGCGCCTGATCTCTCTCCGGTCGTGTCGGATTGCCGTCCCATCGGACAATGAGAGTGAGGGAAGAGGGAGTGCACCTGTGTCTGCGCGCACACTTGTGCACTATAATATCTCCCGCGCCGAAGGCTAGTCTCCGTTGAGATTGGCCGCCGTGGCCGAAATACGGTCTGGAGGACTATTATGTATTTATATTAAAGT
Organism: Oligia latruncula; assembly: GCA_948474745.1. Classification (NCBI taxonomy): domain Eukaryota; kingdom Metazoa; phylum Arthropoda; class Insecta; order Lepidoptera; family Noctuidae; genus Oligia; species Oligia latruncula. Next base: position 11,698,562 of record OX419688.1, read on the forward strand.
ATTGATATGTTTACAAATTCGATTTCCGTACGCAAAATACGCGCATTGACGTGGAGTTACGGACACCAGCCTGTATTACTTTTTACAAATTCGAAAGTGAATAAAGTTGACAATACTGTTGAGCAATTGATAAAAGTTCAGTAACATATAAAAGGTTCATCTGTGTTGGTTATTTACAACTTGCAAAAAGTAGGTCAATGATAAATACTAACTGATAATGTCTATAAGTACCTACTGCAGCATTGTTGAACTACAACCACAATAAAATAAAATGATAAGGAATATTGCATGATGTTTTATTGTTAACAAGGCTTTTGTTTACACCATGTTGAGTGTATTTTTTTTTCTTATCACTATGAAGATTAAAACACAATTTCTCAATGTATAAAAAATATAAAGAAGAATATTTTCTGAAATTATGTGTAATTAGGGCTGCCATCCATCCGGGTTTCCCTGGATTTATAGTTTAGAGGGTGTCCGAGGAGTGTCTGGGTGGGGTTTTTAAATAGTGTATTTTTTGTGTAAATCTGATTAATTGAATGATTTGCAATAAATTAAAGCATATTATAATAGTTAGAAATTCAGAGTGGGTTTTTTTGGAGGCAAAAATCTTCACCCAAATGTATGTAATTTAGGCCTTGACAGTCCTATGTGTAATCAGTATTTTGAACTGTTTTTTGTTGTAAGTTAGCTACCTACTAACCTTATCAGGTGTCCTAATATATTCCTCCATATGAGCCCCCTTTTTAGCCATACTAATAAATGGCCCTTCTAAATGCACTCCAAGTACAGTGGCTCCATGCTGGCCACCTTCAGTCTTTTTTATTAAAGGCAGGATTTTGTGGTATTTTTCCACATCAGAAGTCACCATGGTAGGACAGAATGAGGTCACCCCGTGAGCAAGAAGTTCCTTTGATACCTTTCTGATGCCTTCTTTGACATTTTCTGAGTCATAAGAAAAGTCAACACCCCATCCACCTATAAAAAATATTGTTTTTATTTTTTAAAAGTAGGATGCGTTTTGGTTAGATAAAAAAAAAATTAAACTCAAGAATCTGATTTGAATTTCCAACTTCAATGAACTTCAACATTAATGGAACATCAACATAATTATAATCATATTTTTACTTTTAATATAACATCTTGTAAGTAGTTAATTTGCAAATGACTGACTCTCTTTCTTTGTTGTGACATACAATTATTATTTTATTATTATTGAGAAAACTAGCAATTTTGTACACTAGAAATAATTTAAGTCATTTCAAGTAAGGTAAGCAATGTAAACTTTGCTATATTTTAGAATGTGACCTAAAAATAAAATTAAAGTTGTATTTCAAAACACAGTACAAAATTGGTATTCTGAATGCAGAGCTTATTATTTACATAAAATTGAGACTCACCATTGATCTGTATGTCAATGAACCCTGGAGCAATCAGTAGTCCTTCGCAGTTTACAGTTACATCTGCTTGTAGTTGCTCCACATAAAATACCTGTTCAGGGTTCTCGATTTTGCCATCTCTTATCCATAAGTCCTCCTTGACAATCTTACTATCACGAAGAATAAAACAGTTGTGAAATCTTGTTAAGCCCGATTTAGGTTTCATTATTATTTTAGTAAAAGGAAATTGAAAAGGAGTGCAAGAAAAGTGTTTAGCTTTACGAAGAACCGGTAACAAATTGACAATAAGAGGAAACGTCAATGTAATGTCAGTTGTCAATGACATTCGCTGAAAGTTGACAGCGCGACATCTGTGACAATTATATAGGGCCTAGATACACGATTCTAAATAAAATACATTGAAATACAAATAATAAATCGTTTATTTCTTAATTAAAAATTACAATTTGGAGGTATCGTTGGTCCCAAACTAGGCACGGCCTGTGTCTTAGGCGCCATTACATAGGTACAAGTAACATTTTGATAATTTTGGACAAAATAAGTATCGTAAAGTTGAGATAAACTAAACGTCCACAGAGTTAGCCGTCAGCCGCACTATCAATCTGCTGACTGGATATTATGCTAATGCTGTAATGCTTTTTGTATATTGCGATTTTTTTCCAGGAAATATAAAGATAAAAACAAGATCTTAAAACCAAGAATGAATTTCAATGTGATTTACATCTAAAATGTAGGTTGGTAGGTATACATACATACCTATTTTTTTTCTTGCGGATTGGAAATCATCAAATAATCCCTCCCGCTCTGGGTGGAGCGGAAGGGAGTGTCAGACTCTTACTGACTAAAACCCACCCGTGTTCCTTCCTTAGCCCTTTATGTTCCGGGCCAGCGGTAACCCTTTCGGACAATCCCGCTGACCCGGCAGGCTTCGGCCCTAACGGGCCCCTTCTCTGATGCTGACATCGCTTTGAGGCGCGCGTGGAACACGTACGCGCCGTCCGGCACGGGCCTGATCGGACGGTGAACTACCCATTACTCTCCGCCCGCAGGTCCGCGCCTACGGTGGCCGGGAGTCGTTGCGCGGCTCCCGACGCCCGGAGCGTCTCCTGCGGCGGCTGGGACGGCAAGCTCTCTCCCTGAGCCGTCCCGCCACCTCATTCGCTAGCATGACGGCTTCGCAGAAGGAGGTGACTGCTTCCCACTCCCTCTCGCTCCGGACCATGGCTTGAACCAGGGCCGGAGGCGAGTGCTCGCCGCCGCTGCCGATCGCCTCTACGAGGACACGGCGGTGCTCCGCCCAAGCGGGGCAGACTTTCACCGTCTGCTCCACCGTGTCCTCAGGGCGATCCTGGCAATGGTGACACCCGGGTACATACCTACTTACAGCTAAATAAAATCGGTAAATGACTCAACATCCTTTGTGTTTCCCACACAAAGGATGTTGTTAGGACCTATTAATATAAGAATCTATAACTAATGGTACCTATAGGTGCTATGATTTCACAGTGTAGCCACTAGCAGTTTATTCTTCTTCACTAGTGTTAGTCATGTTCTTAAAACGTTTGTTCCAAGACAATCAGAACAGATCTTTTGCTTGATGACGATCTACTCTCGCAAACCAAGCAATTACGTCCGCCTAGCTGTTAATCCTGTGTATTAAAACAGTAAGTGGCTTCATACGACACTCTGAAAGGGTCGGCTTAGTCTTAGCTGTTGGTCCTCTAAAACAATATCTGGCAAGCCGGGCTCGACAAACTTGTTCGGCCTTTGAGTAGCGCCTAAGCGGTTTTTGCGGTCAGAGTGGCGGGAAAAAGATATGACCTTAATACTTACAGTCTGCAGGCCACGGATGGGTAACGTTGTTTTTTTTTTATTTAAGTATATTGTTTTTTTTAATAAAATCACACGCGTGCTGATTTAATGTTTGGTAAGAACACTCTAAATACGCCTATCCTAATTAAAATATAACGTTTGTAATAATTTCAAGACAAAAAGTAGGAAAAGGTCCAGATAATGTATCTTAAATATTATGATAGGCCTGGTAAGACGGCACTCCCACAGGAAGTCGCTAAAAACGATGCGGAAAAACCGTATTTGTTTTCATTACAAATTGGTATATTTTCTGCTCAATACAGCCATTCCCCAATATAAACTTTTTTTTTGCTTATAAGGGAACTTTCTGTCGCCTAATATAGGCAACAAAAAGTTTCCTTTTGTACAAAATAACAATAAAATATAGGTATTCTATACAATTTTAAAAGTTATCAAGGAACATATCTTGAGGTCTTCTTATTTCTCTAATACTTTAATTTATAATTATTAATTGTTCCTCACCTCCTCGCTGGTCTGGCCTTGCTTAGTCGGAAGTGCGACGACTGACCAGCTCCCTAGTTGCGCAATACACTATCAATCACAGTCTGAATAATTTTAAAGGATATTGCTTCATAGGTCTGGAAAATTCTTCTGCATAACAACGTAATCAACGCACGCTATGAACATGGGTGAACTGTCAAAATGAAACCCATTTGTCATTTTAGGTGTGTTACGCAATTATCCCGCTGGTCCTGGATTTCATACCCAGCTCGGTCTAAGTGTTTTTCGGTTTTATCATGAGGTACAATATTTTACTTCTTAGTTGCAGCCTTTTGCTATCCGCGGGATCGTTCCATGTGCCGTTGATGGCAATTGGATCGTAGAAGTTGGCGTTCTGTCGTTTCTGCCTACCTACCCCATGGGGAAATGGCGTGAGTTCATATAAGGTCTATTCAAATGTATGTTTCCAATTGTTGTTATTTCAAGTTAAACAAATATAAGCTTTATTTTAGTGGTAAGTAATTAAATTGATTTCAGAGTGACTAGCACTATTTAAAAATTTATGAAAATGTTTGAAGTTGTAGCGTAAACTGAACGTTATTGTCTAGGATTTAAACTTATTTTTCCATAAACTCATATTTGTTTACATTTTTGGCAAATAAATCGCGAATGCAGATTATGTAACATGCGCATGAGGTCTTACACATACACACATCAACAGAATCTCAAAATTATTTACGAATTTATAGTTTACTAGCTGCGCCCCGCGGTTTCACCCGCGTAAATGTCGATCCCGTGGGAATATCGGGATAAAAAGTAGCCTATATGTTAATCCAGGATGTCAGCTACCTCCATATAAAATTTTATCTAAATTGGTCCAGCCGTTTGATTGTGAAGAAGTAACAAACATATAAACATTTCTATTTATTTATTTGTTTTAAATGTAGGTAGTAGGCACATATTTATGGGTTATTTATTTCAGTTTTTCATTAATCACAATACAACACACACACTCACACACACACACACATGTATGTCGCAACATTTTATTTGATTTTGTTAATTTATTTTAACAGACACACATACTATCTCTATGTGTTTGTTACAAATAAATTGATTAGCATTGGAAAATACTGTTGAAGCTGCTGAAGATTTTAAAATACACTTTTTGCATTATATAAATTCAATCTCCTAGTATTGTATAATTGCATAGCACATGTGTGAGTACTATGTACATACTATAAAGCTTCAATTTACTGGGTACGCCTTTCATTGACTTGAATGTGCCCTGGCGGCTGAGAGTATGTCATGCTCACTCAAATGTCTCGCTGATGGTGGCGCGTGTGTTGGATCATTTAGCTCCCTATAAAATGGTTGAGCTGAATGGTGCTAATACATGCGTCATGTTCGTGAACGGGCGCCGTCAGTAGGGACTGGTCATCTCTTTGCTGCCATGGCTTATTTTAATTTAATTTAATATTTGAATTGTTTTTTTCATTACGGACGCTTTTAACGTTCTGCATCGTTCTCACATGCATAATTTTTAACATGAATGATGTAAACAAGAATTTGTAACCATATTATTTTGATTTAAAAGAGTGTCCATGGAGTTTCTTGTCCGTTCTTCTCCATAGGTACCTACGCTTTGGAATGGGCAACTAGCTTCACCTTTCTGACTGACCGACCCCTTGACAATTCAAAAGTGCCTGTAATTGGTTTAATCTATATATATAAAATGGTAAACTGACTGATTGTTGATATATCAATGCACAGTCTAAACCGCTGCTCCTAGAGACATGAAATTTGGAGGGTGTGTTCTTTGTGAAGAGTAGGTATCCACTAAGAAAGGGCTTTTCGAAATTCCACCCCTAAGAGGGTGAAATTTCACGCGGACGAAGTCGCGGGCAGAAGCTAGTTGAAATATATGCTTTGAGTTTGAGTTTGAGTTTGGTTATTCCAGCGTATGGCACTCGTGGGTTGCAGCTGAAAATCAGCGTCAGGTGGTACAACTTGTGTTGTCATCTGACATTATGCTGAGCTGAGGCCCTTTTGGCATTATAATCTTTGTTTTCTGTTTTTATAGTTTTAAGGTGTACTTATTTTGATGTAATGCCAATAAACGCATTTTTCTTTCTTCTTTCTTTCAAACACACACACACATGCTCACACACTCACAAACTTTCGCCTTTATAATATTAGTGTGATAATCTTTTTAGTTTATATACATATTGAAACCTCTTTTATTATATTTAAAAAAAAAATAAAAAAATGTAGATAGGTAGGTAATAAAAAAGGTAATTAATTCGTTACGATTAAGGAAAATTAAAATTGTTGAAAAGGGATTAGATTGTTTTTTTTTTTTAATTTAACGTGCTGTGTGAGCTATATGAGTCATGTCACGTCGTCATTTGAGTCGAGATGAAATGTTACGAGCCTTGGGCATGTTAGAAAATGGTGCTACTCAACCATACTCAACGCATCGTTGCTGAGGCCCTACACACCAGCCAAAACGTGATATCAAGGTTGTGGTCACGTTATCGCATCACTGGGGGTGTGGCTGAACGGAACATGGGTAGATATCGTGCAGAGACAGGATCGATTTCTCCAAATGACCGCCAGAAGACAATCCAATATCACAGCGATGCAACTAGTACAAAAGCTCCAGGACCACCAGCTGCTGGTAAGTGACAAAACCGTGCGAAGGCGGTTGCATGAAGTTGGTCTTCATGCTCGAAGACCGCTACGTGTTCCACCATTGCGACGTGGCAATCGCGGTCGGCGGCTTTCGTGGGCTCGGGAGCATTTACCATGGAGAAACGAACAATGGTCTTTGGTGCTGTTTACCGATGAGTCCCGGTTTGGGTTTCATCCGGATTCACGAAGAACACGCGTTTGGAGAACTCCAGGGAGAGTTAGCAGTCTACGGAACCCTCAGGAGGACCACTTGTACCAAGGCGGAACAATCATGGTGTGGGTAGGAAAGCTCGTTTGGATCCAAGGCAGCATGACTGCACAAAAATACCACGAGAAGGTAGTAGAGCCTGTTATTGTCACACACAGAATTCAAATGGGCCAGGAACTTCTAGTCATGCACGATAATGCTCCTTCCCATACGTGTCGGCCGCTCTCCGAGACCACGATATTCAAGTTTTGGATTGGCCTGCACAGTCGCCAGACTTAAATCCTATCGAGCATGCCTGGGACATGTTACAACGAAAAGCTTTGAGAGATTTCCCGCCAAATTTGACGACAGAACAACACCTTTACGAACACTTGCAACGAACATGGGACCTCATACCGCAGCAAGACATTGACAATTAAATTTTAAGTATGAACAATCGATGTCGATGTGTAATTAATGTAAGAGGTGGCAACACTGAAGATTAATTTATTTTAATTTTATTTAAAACTAATAGTTTTTGTAAGAAGAAATGAAGTTTTTTTATCATACTAATTTTCTACGGCGATTAAAAAAATTACATTTTTAATTAAAACAAAAAAATCACGAAATGTTTTTTATTTCGTAGTAAAGACCTTAAAATAACCTATCATTCTTCCATTTACCATATCTGAAAATTCTTCATAGATTTTTAGATATTTGCCCTAGATTCTGTTGATGTGTGTATTTAACTGGTGTAATGTCGGTACGGTATTCTTTAGGCACTTATCATTTACCTTTACGTCCAGTACGGGGTCATTCTATAGTTCTGTCGTCCGTTTGACTGACTTTGTAATAACTAATTTATTTATTTATTTAGGATCCAACAAAAGCTATACCAACACAACACTGACAATACATGCATGACACCACGGATATCTATGCATGACACATACATATATAGGTATAAAGGGCAATATCAAGTTTTGAGTAGGTGTACTTCTTCACTTATATGAGACCACAGCATGCACAACTTCTTTTTAACCGACGAAAAAACGGAGGAGGTTCTCAAGTCGACGCGTATTTATATATATATTATTATATATATTTTTCTAATCGTAATACTTCAAAAACGTAGGTTAAAAATCTCAAAGGTTATATTTAATAAGTAAAACTCACCCAGAAACGAAAAGAGGTTTTTTTTTAGTTTAATCGAGAAAGTACAGGAATACCGTACGTTTTATAATACCTCCTATCGTATTTTTTTCCCCTCTCAATTCTCTTGAAAACATTTTAATTTATTTAACAAATTTCGCCTCACCCACAAAAGTATTGCAAAATATTTCTGAAATGTTCACAAATTATATTTATCTCAAATCGTTAATTATTGTAGTCACATAATTGTTATCTGAATATTTTTCTCAAATGAATAGCAGACGAAGCAATGGTTGCAAGAGTTGCGACTGCGCGAACTGTAGAGGAATGCAGCGCGTAGTCCGTAGCACGTCGCTACGACAGTTGGCTTCCCGCGGCTACGGAGCGTGCTACGACCCAGTCGTCGTCGGCTTGCTCCCGTCGGCTTCAGCTGAGAATCGCGAACGCGTAATGTTCACACGCGCGTGATTGCATGATTATTGCTACTTAACAGTGACAGCCCAAGTGATTAATATTAACATTAAAACAGGTGAAGTTTGTTATGTTGAATTACCTCTGTGTATGTTTCGCGTAGCTCGGAAACCTGCACTTTCTTTAATAGAAATTGTAGTCCCCGTGGAATCGAACTTTTCGTATCTCTATGACTGTTATTTGTCAACTTTTTGTACATAATGGATGCGATGTTTCTTTCATATGGATCTGAGAAAGTAATTGAAGTTCATTTTGTGGATGTGATAAGATTAGTTATTTATTTCGTAGAATAGAGGTAGTATTTTAATTTTTAGTGCTTCCATAATATTTTATTGACATTATTGGTAATATTTATATAAATAAGCTACAAATGTTTATCAATAAAAAAATATATCATTTATTAACTTGTTAGTAAAGTCTGTGAATCAAAAAGTGAGTAAATTCTCGTGTGTTAGGAATTAATAAATTTTTCCTAGAAATAAATAAAGAAAGAATTCCGATTTAAAAAAAAAAGTACTTTAACTGAGTATTAAATACCTACACAAATATCAAAATAACAAAGAATTGATAAATATGAGGCAAATGTCTACAGTGATAACCGACTCCATCAGTTGATCGATCGAAAGATAATTAATATTATACCCAAAGGGGATAGTCCTCTTCTGGAATATTGTTCATTTACTTCCCCATGATAAGAAACATAATGAAGAAAAGAATAAATATTTATCTCGAGGCTTAAGTTGTAATTTTTTCTTTGTGTTTGCAGACGTAGCAGGTAGATTCGTCTTTTGTTGATTTTTTCAAATATGAATAGATTGAGGAAATCGGCACACACAAAAGAGACGACTCGCTTTGGGTTAGTTAATCAACTGGTAGGTTTAGGTTCATGTCAACGGCGCAGAAAATATGAATTGAATTATTACAATTTAACATATATTTTGTATATTATTCATATTATCATTTGATCAGCTACCAGAACTGTATTTTGGCCTGCGATACATTAACTGTCCGATTGCTATAACTAAAACGACCCGTTTCTGCACATAATTATCTAGTAATTGGGTTTGGTTTAGATTACCAATCGTAGCATTTGTATTGTTGCCTGTTATCTAGAATCTCTTTTGACAAGACTTAGCAGACAATTTACGCCTGAATATAAATTGAAAACCTATAATATAAAGGCTTGGAAGGTTCTTCAATTATGTAGACCATCTTCCGTTAACGGCGCGAAACGGAAGTGTTGGTTCCTACAAATTATTGGTCTGTAAGTAGCGCCACAACTAATCGACAAAGATCTGACAGCTGTTCCGTGGGTTTAGGCAAAAAATAGGCGGTCCCTTTTCCAATTTGTCAGGTCAGGACGATAAGCAGGAGGATGAGGTTTATCTGTCTGTCCGTCTGTATATTACCGTTTCACGCCTAAACCACTGAACGGATTTTGATAAAATTTGGCAGAAAGATAGATTGTATCCCGGGGAAGGACATAGGATAGTTTTTATCGACATACCTTGCGGCCGAAGCCGCGGGTGGAAGCTAGTAGGTTATAAACCAACTACCATCACAAATCCGCCTGCTCAGGGACCCTAAACGTACCTATGTATTGGTAAAAATGACAAGATATTCCTGATTGTAGAAAATTTTCTTGACTGGTTTTGGAAGACCTGTGCCACTACCAAAGTGGTTGCCAGAGCAGTTGCTGGTGTGGTGACTCTGGTTAAAGAGAAAAGTGTTTCGTCCAGATTCAGAATTCATTTAAATTTTGCGGTACCTACTGATAGTGAGTCTTTTTTAATTTTTCGATTAAGTAATTTTAGCCAGTCATTACATCTCACGGTCATTGGAAAATTCTATGAAATTACCCTAATTACATATTGATTAATTTCATTTTATTGCTGTAATTTCTACCGAGTTCAACCACTAGGTACGTGCTTTTAGTTTAAATTAAGTTTCAACAAAATGGCGTTCAATCAATGATATTATAAGTAAAACGAGGTAGACGTTACCTACCCAACATTCGATCTTCAAAAGCGGCACAATGTCATACTATTCTATTAGCTGACACGTGTTAGTAGGACTCGCGACATTATTGAAACTAATAAAAACAAAACTCTGTGTCTACTGGACCATATTATTCCATGACTGACCAGTCGATATCTCATGGTTTTCCTTCTTGAGTAACAACCTACAGTGGATTTTCTTAAATCCCGATAAGTACCTCTTACATTTTCTTATTTCGATATTTCCGGGTTTCGGTACAATTCTTCCACAAGAACCAATTGTTTCTTCACCGCTGTGAATGCTCGCACACAGTTCCGTAAAATTTTATTAGATATATATTTGAGTGAAAACGTACCGCTATCGACATTTGAATGGAGCCTCTTTTCAGGCAGTCAATCGAGTAATAGATTCATATCTGACTAAATTATTACCGATTGTCTAAGACCTCTTAGACAATCGGTAACAATTTAGTCATCAATTTAATTTGTACTTGTAATTAAATTAATTATAGGTTTTTTATTACTAATGACTGTTTGTTAAGGGAGAACAAATCAAAAACAGTTTGTATTATAACGATTATCTTTTCTGGTTTTAAGGTGAATGGATAGTGGTAGACCGCGAAATTCAAATTTTCTTACGTTTTTTGCAATTTGCAGGTCAGTTTCAGGTTGTATCTTGATCAAAATATGATTCACGACAATAACAGGTACATATTTACTGAATTATAATCATTAGTATCATTAATACATCTTTCTAAGTTAGATTTCTACCATAAACACTTTTCCATAAGAGATTGGTAGTTGGTGGTAGAAATCTAACTTAGAAGATGTATTTATGATTTTAATGATCTTATAATTCTGCACCTGCTATTGTCCCGAATCATATTTATATTACCCTACGTAATATTATATTATGACGATTATCTTTTCTGGTTTTAATGGAGGGTAATAATAATTTGTTGTGGTAATATACTGTTAAAATTTCTATTAGGTCAATATTTTAGCACAGGCAGATGTGGACAGTTTGCTTACAAAATACCTATCAGCTTTAGGTCTTTTGTTATTAAGTTAAAGGATTTCAGATAATAATATCTAGGTTAGTACCCAATTACCAACAAAAACCAACTAGACTGGCCGGGGTGGGTGTACTGAACAATAAACATTAGGTATGTTAGCCGATGCAATTATATGCATCTGGTACCATACCACGAGCTAATGCCTACGTATAAGTACGTCGGGTAAATCAGTTTTATTTTATCATCTGCCTTGTTGGTTTTTGTGTTTAGATTTGTCTATGCGTGTATAATTTGTCAGCTTCATCGACTGACGCTTGGTAAGGCGACAAAACTGCCCATTTTCCTTTTGGAGCGCGCATCAATTTATTAAACCGGACAATCTCTACTTAAGTTCTCTCCGGGAGTCCGGATTGCGGGGACCTATAACCCTACCTTATTAATGTACCTCATTAAGTTTTGTTTGTTTAAGACTCTCGGGTTCATATTACAGGGCAATTATTTTATAAAATGTAGATAAACTTTTTAAAATGGAAAGGATACATTTTTTATCTTGTCGTCTGCAAGATCGGAAGTTGGACGCAGGTTCATTTATCTTATTCGGTGGGGTGAATAAGAATGTAAGTAATGCATCACGCATTGCAGGTATTCTTTTCTTTTATTATGCGGAATAAAGGAGAGACTAACGGAATAAATGTTAAATGCGTTATTTTGGCTCAAGTGCCAAAACCCGTTTTTGTATAAGGATCTAGCGGACGTATGAATTACGGTGACCGTTGTCGTCCGCACATAATTCCTGAATGTTTTGTGCCGAGTTAAGGCGTTTAACGCTTGCGGAACGTTTAACATTTATTGTTATTTCGCAAATGATGAAAATAGGGTAAATTATGTTGCTTTTGTATTTTAAAATAACATGTGCGAAAAACAGGTTAAATTTAAAAACCCATACCTACATAGAATAATCTATCAAATTAAAAAAAAAAACAAAATAGGCACACATTCAGCAATTCCGAAGGTCAATGTCACCACACCTACTATTTCGTAGTGTTTCCTCCAGGGAAGTTTTACGATTTTCGTAGGATCATAAACTGTCAATACAAACATCTCTCACCTACTCCAAAGTATATTTCCATCAGCGTCGAAGAAATACGCAAACTCAAAAGTAATTGCTAGTCCAAGTTCAGCGAGAAGTAGGGTTAGAGTTTGTCGCTGCATACTTCACTTCTAAACTCTAACTCTGCGTCTCCGGGTTAGCCACTGGTCATTACGACTCAGAGTGAGGCTTAGTACCTTCCCTAGTACACATATTTAATCATTGTTGCTAGCACAAACCGCGTTGGAAAACAAAAAAGTGTCGGTGGCCGCGGGTTGTGACAGTGACTTATGCGTCGTCCGCCCTTTCGCCGCCTTCTTGGACTTGTCGCTACTCATTTCCTTGAATTGTTTGCTAAATATATTTTTGCCCTTAGTCATTTCATTCTTACAGTAGCAGCGTAATTTAATTCATTTCGTTTTTGCTTCACCTTAATTAGAACGTAGGGTGCGACGATTTTATGATGAACTGAAATAAAAAGTGACGAAGGTATTGAATGTACCTAAGTAGACTAAACAGAAGGTGGTTGCGACCTCTATACCAAGAACAAACCACCTCACCGCAAGCGTATTTAAAGAACTATTTTCATTCTGTTAATGATTTAGGTACCCTACTATACCTACTTTCTGAGAAAATGTTCACTATAACATCTAATGCCCTAATTTTTTACTGTTAAGTCAGGCTGTACGGACCTTTAAGAAATATAAAGGCCGGAATTTATTTATTAACCTTTTAAAAAGGTTTCGGAGTCAAGCCGTTACTGGTAAGTCTTTCAAGGTTGCGAACGACGCGCTCACTAGAATTTAAAATATTTCGGGAAATTCATTTATTGTTTGGAATTAAAAGTTTAGTTTTCTGTTTTATTGGAATTATTGCGTGATAAGGAAGGAAACATTTCAAGGACACGAGAACAAAGGAGGTCAAAGGACTGTACATTAAAGGACAGGTAGGTACTCGTAGGTAGAGGTAGCAACATTCTAAACTAAAATAATAAATGTTTAATTATTAAAGAACAGTAACCGACATAGGACTTTAGTAGCCCCATAAGTATAGGGCAAAGTGTGGCCAGAACATTTCCGAATACAATATTATCATTTGGGAACCCTAGCGGTTTTTAAGCGCTTGAAAACGCGCTCAAGTTAGGTACGCGATGTCATGCTATGCCATCTAATACAGAAATCCGATAGCCTGTCTGTTTGTTGTTCAAGCTCGCTGCCGGGAAAGTAATGGATCCTAATGGAGTTTCACATGCGGCAACATCAAGTCTGGCAAAGCTCTAAATATATTTATCTATATCTATATAAAATTCAATGTCCTGACTGACTGATATATCAACGCATAGCCTAAACCGCTGGTCCTAGAGACATGAAATTTGGAGGGTGTGTTCTTTGTGAAGAGTAGGTATCCATTAAGAAAGGGTTTTTCGAAATTCCACCCCTAAGAGGGTGAATGGGGGAAATTTCACGCGGACGAAGTCGCGGGCAGAAGCCAGTAAAGAGGACACGGTGGAGCATACGGTGGAGGTCTGCCCCGCTTGGGTGGAGCACCGCCGTGTCCTTGTAGAGGCGATCGGCAGCGGCGGTGACATCTCGCGTCCAGCCCTGGTTTAAGCCATGGTCCGGAGCGAGAGGGAGTGGGAGGCAGTCACCTCCTTCTGCGAAGCAGTCATGCTAGCGACGGATGTGGCGGGATGGTAAAGGGAAAGAGCCTCAAGTCCCAGCCGCCGCGGGAGACGCTCCGGGCGTCGAGACCCGCGTGTTGACTCCCGGCCACCGTAGGCGCGGACCTGCGGACGGAGAGTAATGGGTAGCTCACCGTCCGATCAGGACCAGGCCCGTGCCGGACGGCGCGTACGTGTTCCACGCGCGCCTCAAAGAGATGTCAGCTTCAATGAAGGCCGTTAGAGCCGAAGCCTGCCAGGGCAGCGGGATTGTCCGAAAGGGTTACCGCTACCCCGGAACATAAAGGGCAAAGGAAGGAACACGGGTGGGTTTTAGTCAGTAAAAGTCTGACACTCACTTCCGCTCCACCCAAAGCCGGAGGGGTCATTTTCCCACGCTCAAAAAAAAAGGCCGGTTAGTATATAAGCAACGTTTTATTTTATTAAGCCCTGAAGATCCCTTGAGGCTGTATACAAAATCAGGCCAAACTTCAGGCAAAAGGGAAGTGTATCTATAATAATATGTCACTAGTTTTCTGGAAGGGAAATGTACAACCGTAAACCAATGCACATATCCGTATAGTGTAAGTACCTATTGTACAACATTTGTATAAAGATTGGTCTCTGTACAAAATCTACTCTTGTGCCCCAACTTTAGAGCGCGAATGCAAACAAAATAGTCTCACCTTCCTGAATCCAAACCAGCCGGTCTATTGTGTGACCTCTGAGTTTGATTCGGCCTTTCCTTTCAGAGTAGTCAGATAGGAAACGCCGAAATCATCTCTTTTAAAAAAATATGATTGATGTGTCTTACAGAAATAAAACCATTTATCATATTCTGTAAAAATCTCAACATGTAAACTTAGGTGAACTGACCTGTCATTCCCCCTGGTGCCAACACTATTTACCAACACATTCCACCTGGTGCTAGGGACCAACACTATTGACAGCTCACTTCCCCTAAGTTTTCACGGCAAGATTCTAAATGAAGCAATCGCTGGCAGTGATACACAACAATTTGGCTACAAAATAAGGACAATATTAATAACACCTAAATGATAATAATCGCCTGTTCATGACTGAAAGATTATTAATTGGTTCAGGCGCGGTCCGAGGGGTCATGGGGTGGGGTCATGACCTCCCCCAAAATCATTCAAGCTTTCGAAAGCCTGAATGATTTACCTACCTACTTGTCTTACTAACTTAAACCTGTACTTGAGCTACGGAGATCCCGATAGGCATTTAAAAAAAGGCAGTCTGGGGACTGCTGACAGAAGTGATAACTTAAAACTATGAAATAACAATGTTTAATTAAAATTGTCAAAATAGTAATGTAGCTAAGAGTATGACGTGTTGCGCAGTGCGAAATTACTATTTTGACAATTTGTTAACATTAGCATTTCGGTGACGCGAACCCATAAAATTTCCTTTACCAAAAATCGCAGAACGCACTTAAAGAAGATTTTACTTCTTTTGAAGTAAAATCTTCTTTAGGGGAGTTAAGCCTACAAAAAAAAAATCTAGGTTTCAAGAGCGAGCGAAGCACACTCGGGAATTTGGGCACTCCGCTCGTAGGTAATATTCGAAAGGCCAGATTTTTATATTCAAAACTTTAACTGCTGCAACGAGTTTAAGCTTTTCGTCATAACTCGACAAAGTAAGTTCTCTTCTTTATAATGGTCAAAAGAAAACAGAACCTAGTCAAGGTAGGGCGCTAAAATTTTTAGGCTCGCTTCGCTCGCTCTAGCATTCTAGAATCTCTTGATCCTTAAGCTTTTCTTCATAAGTCGACATATCAAATAATTTCTAGTTCTTTTGGAATTATCAAAAGAAAATCTAACCTATCTGAGAGTGTACAAAATTTTCGAGCTCGCTTTGCGTTCTACATTCTCATACTTGCTTACGCATTCCTGCATAAGTACTTAACTCCTATTTCTGTTTGAAAATATAAAACAAAACCTAACCTAACCGAGCCGAGTTGTTAAATATTTTTGAGCTCGCTACGCTCGTTCTTTTCACCCTACATAATCTACGGTTCTAATACCTACTATTTATCAAAAAATGCTGCGACCAATTTAGCAGCATTATTAAGTCTCCTGTAAGAGCTGCGTCTCTGAATAGCATAAGTAATGAGGAGCTCGAGAAGTCCCTGAACATTACCCTTTAATCCCCGAAGGGTTAAGCAATGGTGTGCCTACATTTATAGTACTCAAACTTGCACAAATCCAGACTCCAGGCTTTGAGAAATTCGTGATGAAAAATCCTAATAGCACTTTACCCCCCCCACCTGGGAATCGAACCCTGGACCTCATGCTCAGCAGTAACGCTTGCGACCACTAGAACAACCAGGAGGTGTATCTCCCTAACAATATTCCTCGGCACCCATGGTGACCCCCCAAAAATCTTGGGCTGCGATCGCGCCTGAATTGGTTGACGCTTATCGATACTCTCTGTTAGTCGATTGGATTAGATAGATAGTCGTTACGCATAGTCAGAAGCCCGAAAGTCTGACAACCAGTCTTACCAAGGGGTATTGTATTACCCAGTAAATGGGTTGTGGAGGTCAGATAAGTAGTCGCTCCATGTAAAATACTGGTATTCAGCTGCATTTGGTTAGACTGGAAGCCGACCCCAACATAGTTAGGGAAAGGCTAGGCAGATGATGATGATATACTGTACTCTGATACGGTGTTTATTTTTTTTAACTGCGACAGTATAAGGTAATCCGAATCAAAATGAGACCAGGACAGTTTCCTCATACCCTTTGTATGGGGAAACTGTCCTGGTTACAAAATAAATGACTCTGTATGTCAATAGGTACTCTTCTTATCCTATTAATCTAATAGAGACAACGTTTGAGCCGGACCTGGGTTTTTCTATGTAATAATTGAATCGTCTGCTCTGTTGGAAAAATAAAAATGGTTATTAAATCTATTAGAAAAGTTTTTCATATAAAATACAAAAGACGAAAACAATAACTGTAAAGTGCTTACGATACATTGACCTCAAAGTTTGTTGTACCTCTGAAACTGTCGTGAAATATGCTAGTATTAATTTTCTCGTTAATAACAAAGAGTAGACCAGACAGCCATCTGATTTCTCAATGTTTCATTTAATTTCTTGAACGAACAAATTTAAAACGTCTAGCACAATATTCTTGCTGAAAATGTTAGAGTTGTACATTGTACAGTTGTTATCTATGAAATTCCTTGCCCCATTTTTATGTTGGCTTATTTTCACAGAAAAATACTGGCACGATCGCGTGAATTTTTCATCATGATCTTTATTAACAATATGTTAACAATACTAAGTTTTGTGAGTGTAGTAAAAACAGACTAACCACGTGTATCTTTTACTCACAGGGTATTTAGCAACTTTAACTTAGAATCTGAGTAAATTGCCTGCGGTAAAATATATTATCCGTAAGCAAAGTACCCCCAGTAACAATTTTACGCGTATTATACATCGTTATTTAAGCGAATCCCTTAAACAAACTTTGTTATTTTACTACTTTGTTTATCCCCAGCATCTATTAGAGTAAATTGTCATTAACGCAGGAATCTAATGTCTTGAGTAAACACTAAACATATCCCTAACGACGGCCGTGTTGTCTGTGATTTAATTAAAATTCTCACGTTCATTAAATATGTCTTTGTACGTCGACATTAGGGGCTTGGATACTTTTTGTCAGTGTGACCTTCTTCATGCCTTTTTTATAAGCGCCGGGGATGCTTGTTTCTGACGCACTGAAAAGTGCGAACACATAAAAAGTGAAAAGAGATTCTATAAGCTGAGCCTTTTTAATGCAAGTTGGAGTATTGTATAAACCAACAAGAGATGGATAAATAGCTAATGAAGCCTCGCTCATAGTGTCACATGACACGTAAAAGTGATAAGTTTGGCTCATTACCTATGAATGCCAAGGTGACCTATTTACTTTAATTGACCTTTACAATATGCGTGGGAAATGAACTGGCAAACTACACATGCTTTCTTTCATTTCTGTAACACTATGGTAGGTGTTTAGTGAGTCGTAAAATGATAAAAGTGGAGTTTAGTGAAAAGGTTTCGGCTACGGAATATTATTCATATGCGAGCGGAATGCGTCTGTTTCGTTTTAAAATCCTGAAATATGTACTGTGTAAGTGCCGCTATTTTAAATTTATTAGGATCCAAATATATAATAAAGTATTAGATTTGCAGATGGTGTAGTCGATTCGTAGTTTTCAGCAGAGCATGTCTCGGCGAGTGACGTCGACAACATTTTATCGTTTCACATATTCATAAAATGCCCGTGGCTATCATTTATCAGGTGTTGTATTCCGTCGGGGGCAAACATTTTACTAAACATTTATTTGGTGTGCTTGCAGAGATTTACATTTGGGTGACACACATTAATCGTATACTGAGCCCCAGGAGGAGCATTCACTATTAGTACTTACTCTCATTTTAATAGATGTGTAGCACGAAAACGGCGTTAGAGTTTTTGCACCTCTCTCATTACGTAGGACAGTAAAAAATTCGCTCTTCCATAATTGCGAAAATCCACAGGCTAACCTTTATAGCGCCGGTATAATTTAACCTGGATGTAGTTGTGAATAGAAACGGCATGGCCTCTTTTATTGCTGAGCCTAGATAGATAAATATTTTATTTTTATGTAGATCCTGGTCGTGGTAGGCCTGTTTCCATTACCTATTTGTGTCGTTATGAGATGTCCCCTGAACTGTTGAAAGTTTAGTAATTCGTGCACAGCTTTGTGAAGATAATCCTCACAATTCGACGAAGTACTTTCAATTCTACAGCTCCTTTTGAATATACCCTTTCGAATACAAAAACTAGTACTACATTTTATATTTCAGTTATTGCTTTAGCCGTACCATATGAGATTGGACTCGTGGAGCTTTTTTAAATTTGAAGTGAATCTAATCGAATTCAAGAACTTTATATTAAAGAGAACAGAAATAAATGTTTATTTAGTACTTTCGTATTCATAGGTCTCACAAAATCAACAAGGTTCAAGCTAGGATAGCATTTCAACCCTTAACATAATCAGCCTATAATTTTCCCACTGCTGGGACACAGGCCTCCTCTCTGTAAGAGGGAGTTGGCCATAATCCACCACGCGTGCCCAGTGCGGGTTGGTGGATGTCATATGTATTCGAACTTTTTGGGTCTAGGACAGCTGGTTCCCCACGAGGTTTTCCTTGACCGTTTTGTGAACAGTGATGATACACAAAGTAAAGTGCATGCTTAGGTGCGAACTCACGACCTACAGCTTGTAATTCGGGGCCGTTACCACTGGGCCACCACTGTCCAACCCTTAACGATTAGTTAATATTATTCATCTACTCTCCGTACATTACATGTAAAATCAACTCATTCGAAATTAATTACCTATATAAAATATTCGTAAAACATCCAGCCTTTTCAATTGCAATCCTAATTAATCACATTGGCACAACATATTATGCCGATAGGTGGGTCCCGTTGCATTTGGTATGCGGTTACGATGGTAATGAGATTTGTAAGGCCTTCCCCTGTCACCGGACGCGTAGGGGGAGGAGGGGACGTGAGCGGTCACTCGTGGATGATCTATGCGAATTTTTTATAGCCATTTTACTATGAGCTTCGTATATTCCGTAGACAAAGGTTAAATTGTCGCTCTCGTTTGTTTTTTGTGGTCAAAGGAAATGCTGCAACATATAAAACGTTTCGCTGAATGGGTCTGTGTTTAAAGTAAACATTTCGTGTTATTATTATACCTAACTGTTTTACCTTTGATCCCAGGGAGAGGCATCAGAGGTGTATTAATTGCTTACGCCCACAGTACCTATACTGATGGCGGTATAATATCTCTTAGGTATTTTGTTGTTGGTGTCGGTCTAACTAAAAGTAGGTATTATATAGTACTAGATTAGTACAAATCCAACCATTAGCTAAAACCTAATCTAAATCTAAACTTGTAATAAAGCTGAAGAGTGTGTTTGTTTTTAGGGTTCCGTACCAAAATGGTAAAACGGAACCCTAATGGTGAGACTTAGTCTGTCTGTCTATCTGTCACAGCTGGATATCTCAAGAGCTACTAATGCTATCAACTTGAAATTTGGAATAGTTTTAGATGACGTTTGCCTAACTATTTTGCAAATAAGAAAGAAATAAAAATATATGTATATTTTTTGCCACAGGGACTGAAAGGGGGTCTGAAAAATTCGAAGTGGGGCTACTAGGGCATGTAGGGCATATGAAAGAGCGCAGTTTGCACAGTCTCAAACATATTTTTCTTTTTTTTTTAGGCCGCGTAGTTTTTGACTTTTGATGAAAAATGTAAAAATAAAATACCGTTCCCCTCTTATCTCCGATGTTTGCAAAGAGAAAAATCTGAAATTATTGTATGTCATATATGATTTAAAAAAATCAGCTGTTCCCTACATTTTGACGAGTTAAACGAACATAAATGTAGGGAACAGCTGATTTTATTTTCGCGATTTCAGGTTTGGTCCCATAGTAAAAGTTGTTCATAATCATTCATAATCGTTTATATGTGGAAGCTTGTAATTAGCAAATTTTCTTGCCTATGAATGATTTTTAATTGTGTTATTAGTCTGTAAGCTTTCTGTAAAAATAAATAAATAAATAATGATGAGTACAATGACCTCTTAAGAGTTTGTTAATGTTTTACCAATAACCTTGTATAAGCTATTTATTAACATCACGCTAGGACCCTAAAGAGCCGAGCAAAAAGAAACTAAAACCTTTTGTACAAAAAAAACAACCGACTTAGAATAATCTGACAAAAAATCAGAATGATTGTTTGTACCTATATTAGTATGGTTTTTATTATAAAAAGAAAGTTTTTAGAGGTAACTTCATGATTTTTTTCAATCGTATCAAATGAGTTGTATTATGTTTTCAACACACTATCTACCTAGCATATAACCTGAAGAATATCATATATTTTTCTGATTTTGTTTACTGTAGTCGATCTTATACTTTTATTGTTTCTAAAACTTGCGTTTTTTGCGTTTAGGTCCTGTAAGCCCCTTAAGTAAATCTGAGTGTCTGAATTAGGAAATTCATCCAAAAAGCAATGCTCTCCGCAATCTATAGTTTGCGGAGAGTATTGCTTTTTGGATGAATTTTGACGTTTAGGTACATTTTATGTTTAGGTAATTAACAAGTTATGTTTAGGTAACACATAGCATTTGTAGGAACTTAACTAAACAATATTGTTATCAATGTTAAATGCAATGTTCCCAGCGCATACAGTTTAGCGGCCAGTAGTCCCCATGCCGTAGCAATGACTTGTGTTCTGTATAGATTATGTAAGCAGCGTCGCTGTGCTTATTTATGGTTATCAGTCAATAGACTTTATACTGGGCACTGGAATCTTATTTACAACCTTCTACAACCACGATATCAAAGGTCCCAACAGTATATTGTTACAGTAGTGTTGTACACGTCAAAAAATACACCTAATTCATTGAAATTTATGTGAACGCGCTTAAAATGTGCGGTCGAACTACATAACGTCGACGCATGTAGGTGCGTAACTCTCATTCATGACATAATTTGATTGCAGTTGCCTTAATCAAATGCCGTGCTTTATTCATTAAAAGCTGAACAAAACACACACTTATCTAGAAACAGTAGGTACATCAGTGGGGTGGTTTGTGGTCAAAATAAATTATTCGCATTGCAAATCTTGGTACAAAAAATTGAACCAACGATGTATTGACAAAATATGCAATAAATTATTTACACGTAATTCACAAGTTTTCATCTGATATGGGTTTTATTCCACCTCAGAGAATTCAGATACACCGATGTACACACGTATACGTAGTAAGTAGGTACACAACTTTACGCATACGATTAAAAGCTTTATTTACATTACTAGCTGCCCTCCACGGTTTCACCCGCATAAGTTTCGATCCCGTGGGAATATCGGGATAAAAAGCCTATATGTTAATCCAGGGTGTCAGCTACCTCCATACAAAATTTTATCAAAATTGGTCCTGCCGTTTGAGCGTAATGAAGTAACAAACTTATACACACACACACACTCACAAACTTTCGCATTTATAATATTAGTGTGAATAACACCTTTGTCCTGAACACTACTATTTCTTACTATGTATGTCTGTTACACGGTTTAGTTTTAACTGGAAGTCATATTAAAGAAAAGAACTGTATTTTTCTGATCTACCTACTTATACTAATATTTATAAATAAAGAGGTAAAATTTGAGAGTTTGTATGTAGGGGGTAGGTAATCTTCAGAACTACTGATCCGATTACAAAGAATATTTCACTGATAGTAGGTAGGTACCTAGAATATGTTTTATTTTAAAATTTGACGCGGACGAAGTCGCGGGCAGAAGCTAGTGAAAAATAATGTAGTCCTTGCCAAAAGTTATGTACGAATCTTTTGCCTCTGTACTATGAGCGAGCAATAAGACACATCCGACGATGGAAGCAGAAAGTTCCATCGAAGCAATCAATCAATAAAAAAAATCAATCAATTCAATTTGGTGTAGAAACACCAAATTTTCGGCGCCGAATACACAATAATAGTGGTCAACCATAACACGCCAGTAATTGAAACGTTCCATACACTTATGTACAAAGTTGTGCTATGCACACTCTTGAGACTGGAGAGCGGCTGCTAATTAAAACAAGCGCTCTAACGCTTTCCTCTAATTCTGGAAGCGTAACTATATGTGTGTGTAATAAACTTATATGTGCTAAAGTAAAGACGCGCGTTTGAACCCAGTAAGGAGCTCTAGTGTTTGTTAAATGAGTTTTATTTTTGCTTAACTTTGACGACCCTAGTCTTCAAATACACACTAAGAATTTCTACTTTTGAAAGCGCGCTCCAACTTAGTGCTTGGAGTAGGTATGTGTGAAAGCATGCCTTTTGTTTCCACACCTATTGTGTTTGAAACAAAACTATATTTCTATCTCAAATAGTATTTGCGCTATTTACCTAAATCATTCTAATTTATTAGCTTTTTTAGTATAGCCGATGTGGACAAAAGCTCTTGTATTTCATTTTCTATACTAGACGTTATATTGATGTAGAAGCCACGTTTAAGGGCACTTACAATAAGCTCTAAGGACAGTTTTGTGTCTTTTTATTATGGTAAGATTAAATAAAAAAAGAAGAATGGTTTTTTCTTGTGTCGAATATCGATACACGGTACTTAAACTACTGGATAAACCAGTCGTCATGACCTGTGGGGTAATTGCGTAACACACTACCTATCAGTAGCAACGGCTTTCATTTTGACAGTTCAACAACATTCATTGCGTATTGCGCAGACATAAATTTGTCGAACATATGAAGCAATGGATTAACAATACTCTTCAAAATGATTCAGATTGTGTTCATCAGAGAGATTCAGATCAGTGTGTTACGCAATTAGGGTGCTTTTCCTATTTCCCTTTTTAGGATAAGTCCTTATTTTCCTTTGAGTATTTAAACTTCTAAAAATAACTGGACTTGCCAGTATAATATATTCTCTATCATTAGCGTAAAATTGATGTTGCAATGTGACCTCCAAAGTAGATGATTATTATGTTAAACTTAAAAATCTTAAATGAATTCATTAATTCGCATATCGAAGGTGGAAACATAGAAAGGATTATTTTTAAATTCATCCCCGAAACGGGTTAAGTACCTACCCCCTACATAACCCATTTCGGGGATGAATAAAAAAAAACAACATTTACTAAAGTTTGTATGGAAGTTCGATATTATTGTCGATGGGAAGCCTGTCGGGCACAGGGCTAGTCATGTTACAAAGCAACTGACTCTCTTATCCCTTCTCCATCTGATTAACCTTTTCCTCAGACCAACAAAAAAGAAAGACGGCGCGCCGCCAACATCAAAAGTGAAGCCATAAAACTGTGCTCCTGCAAGTAAACATACACGCTCACGCACACACCTAGGTACACTTAATACATGCTCATCGCTCTTAGTAGGTACGTCACCAGTTGTCGTCAAGATATACATAAGTACTTAGATTTAAAAAATATACCTAATTATGCCTTCCTGTGTAGTGAAAAGTTGCAAAAACAACAGCAAATCACATAAAAAGTCTCACGGAATCACTTTTCACTTGTAAGTACTTGAAATAACATCGTTTCTTTGTTATTAAATTTTATGTTACTTGGAACAAAAAACCTCAACGAACGAAAGCAGTGACATAAAGTGCGGGGGTTGCCATAATACGATTTAAAATTTCCCCATTCGATTAATATATACATATCATCATCATCATTTCAGCCGAAAGACATCCACTGCTGGACATAGGTCTCCCCCAAGCACTTCCACTTCGACCGGTTCTGTGCTTCTCGCATCCAACGGGTTCCTGCGGCCTTCACAAGGCCTTCTTCATATATACATATAAATAATATGATTTCTTACTTCGAGTTATATTCCTATTTTCTTTTTTATATATTTAATATTTTAGATTTCCAATTAATACCAATACCATACTTAACAATATCTTACTCGTACAATATTATACTAGTTCCTACTCACACAAATATCCCCAAATTATAGGGAAACAATTTAACAAATGGCAACCCTTCGATACACACAAAAAGGTGGCTTCAGTTTTAATGTTCGCGGCGCGCTATCTTTTTTTGTTGGTCTGAAACCTTTTCTAAAAACTTTTATTATGAAGTCATGACAACATCTGTGAAAAGTTTGATATACTTATTATAAACCTATTACTAGAAACTGTTTAGGTAAATAAACATAGGAGAATTTATATCGCAGCATGCAACAAAGAACATGTGCGAGATATCAAGAACACACCAGATTAAGCTAGACTTCGGGGAATTGTAGCCGGTCTAGCACTAAATATTACAACAAGAACAGCCATTGTGTTCCCGACGTGTAGGTGTATCTATGTATACCTCACATTATTTTAATTTACAAGGAAAAAAGAAATATAAAAAGTCTTAGCTAACCCAATTCGTCTTACTCTAATTTGCATTTTTATTTCAGATAGGTGCCTTCTAAACGACTGTTGTATTTGTAGGTGTAGGGTTCCGTAATAAAAAGATACGAAAAATCTCTTGATGTTGAGATTTACGGGTCTGTTTGTGTTTTTGTTGCGAACACATTTCTCCAAAACTTTTTGATCAAGCTTGTGGAGCACAAAATTAATCAGTACATGTTTTTAATTGCATTAACAGAGTGCAGAGTTATTATTTATTTATTTATATAGATGCTCTCATGTACATCACACATTACAGAATTTATTGAGCACAATAAACCAATTACTTGCTATAGTTTATATGTAAAGGTCAACAAGGCATTCAAGGCGTGCAATTCCACCCAACTCTAAGTGAATTCAATGAATTTTAATTGAAGTTAAATAATTATCATGTCATGTCTGATTTTGCTCTGAAAGTTCTACCTATAATATTCCAACATCTTAGTATTCAAGAGTTTGAGAAGTTTCTTATAATTTCTGTCATACGCAGAGGAACTAGGCTTCTCTAGACTTCTTAGTAACTGTCTATTTGTCTTTCATTTTGTTAAGGCTTTGACGCGACTGCAAAACATAATTAAATAATTTGCTTATGTAAAACATAAATAACCAAGTACTTTTTTCTATTAAATGCAAATACGTTTGTGTTATTTGTACAATTTAAATATTTTATAAACTATACTGTAAATATATACATTTTATTTCTCATTTTTTGGTGTACGCCCTTTAATTAAAATATAAATGCGCCGACAGAGGAAAGTAATGGCGGCTAATAAGCTTTCGGGTGACAATGGCAACTCTAAACGCGCGAACAATAAAGGGAAGGGAATAGGCAATAACGAATTTTATGATTCTACGTCATAGGTTAAATGCTTGGGGTAAAATGTACAGTACAAATTAAATACCTAACTAAAATTAACGAGCGTAAGGGACTCTCGCCATTCTTGTGGCTCACTTTAAACACGTTCTTGTATTTTCACCTCAGGGGTTTTATTAAAAAGAAAGCATTTTTTCTTATATATGTAGCCGACCGACATTCCGTTTTCCGCCTCGTGTTTTTCTTCAGAATGCAAGATAACTTAGTGTCTTGAAACAACTTGATGCGTCTCCGACGCTACGAAACAAGGACGTGGCTTCCGTGCAATAAACCTGATTTCACTCCAACTTCGTTCTAACATCTGATAAATATCTCGTTCCACTGTAAAAATGGTTCAAAAGTATGAATGAGAGCCTTTACAATTGACAATAGGTACCAGTGTTTTGTTTTCGATAAAGTTCTTCAACTACGGGAAACTGGAATGACGTAAGTTGGGGAAGTCCGCCTTTCAGCGAGTGAACGTGCAAAGCTTTTATTTTGTGCTCGGGTATTGTTACAAGAATGCCGAGCTGCGAGTCGCGAGCTACTCTGAATGTTAATCAAGTGATGAGGAGAGAGGACGACGTCCATCAGTTATTCGTGTCATAGCTATGTCCCTGTCGAAACTCTTTTAGCATCCTCACGGTTGCTCCCCTCACCCGTTAATATTTAGTTGAAGAGACCACTAGGTATACGAATGTGGCCGTCCGTGCCGCCGCAGTCACGTGCCATTTCCAATTTAATTTTGGAGTATTTGTGATGAAACAGACTGGCTACAACTAACCCACTTAAGGACTTAAAACAACAGTTAGTAACAGGAAATCCTACTTTGTGGACTTTGACAACTAAGTTGCTGACCACGCCAGTGTACAAACTAGTAACTAGCAACAGTTTGCAATACTCTTTTTTGAGGGTGACTCTGGCAACACAAATATAACTGTAAATTAATAAAATAAAAAATGTGAAAAGGCTTTGACGCTTGTACAGAGAATCAGTTTTATGCGGAATTATAGATTTAGAATTCCTGCTCTCCAATAAAATTATGAATGTTTTAAAAGCTTTTTGGGCTTGAATGATAATGGGGTGTCGGTCGGTTTGCGAGTCGCGAGCCCGAGGTGGGAAACAGTACGCCCTGGGGAAGATTTGTGTTGTGTTCGCGACAATACGTCGTAAACCCGCGCCTCTACCGCGCCGCGCCGCACCGCTGCCGCACCTCGCTGTTCCTCATACGTAAGTTTCACGCACACACCCACACAAGAATTACGGGCACTGTGTGTACAGGGAGGCGTAAAGTGTCAAGTTTCGCGACGTTTTATGAAAAATATTTTTATACAGCCGCAACTTTATTTTTTTTAAGTGCCAATGGAGCCTTACCTTTGTTACATTTTTAAACGAAGTTATTTTATGAAGTGGCAGCTTGTGTAAAGATATTTGAAATGGTATTTTGGTTTAATTTTCCTTGAGGCCTTTATTACAATAAAAAAAAAGCTTTCTGCCTAGCTTTTTTCCAACTATGTTGGGGTCGGCTTCCCGTTTAACCGGATGCAGCTAAATATTCAGTATTTTACATGGAGCAACTATCTGACCTCCACACAACTGGGTAACACTAAACTCCGTGATAAGACTGGTTGTCAATCTGGGGTTACATGCTTTTCGAGGCACTATGTAATGGATGGTCACCCATCCACGAACCGACCGCGGCAAGCGTAGCTCAACCTTCGATCTACCCACGCGGCTGTTCATCATTTAGCCCCGAGTCTTTATTACAATACATGTAGGGAACTTATTTCCATTATTTTACTGTGCGTTAAATTCAAATTTCAATTCAAACAATGGGTAAAATAAAAATGCTAAAACCACTTTGAACTTCAACTGTTCTTAAATCTTATTTCAGTTTTTTTTTGTTTTAAAAACATTATCATGCATTTACTCATTTTATTGATTGTAAGTAGTATATTATTTTAAAGTATTACGAAAGTGTCATCATTATTTCAGCTGAAAGACGTCCACTGCTGGACATAGGCCTCCCCCAAGCACCACCACTTCGACCGGTGCTGCGCTTCTCGCATCCAGCGGATTTCGCAAGTGTGGTTTGTTTTATTTATATTTCAAGTAGGGGAGAGCAGGGCTAGAAGTTACCTGGGTAAGTTGTTCCGATTGAAATAACTTCGCGAGGAAAAGAGATAGGAATATTGAGTAAACACGTCGTGAAACGGAACGCCATAGCGCACCAACGGATGTCATCTTAAACAGGCCAGTGGCACCCAAAACATCGGAATAGCAGCACGTGGGTTTCTGGTTCACGTAAATTTTAACGATTATAACTAGTGTTTCAGTGTTTTAATCAAAGAATTTATCTACTGTTTCGGTACACTGTGCATAAATTACGTATATTTCGTAATCTAACCTATATCTTGCTATTTTTTCAACACGTGTGCTTGGGGGCTAGATGTTCCTTTTTTCGGGGGCACGTTGTGACCCCGGAACAACTTGCTCCAATTCATTTGTACCAACAATGGAATATAAATATTGTAATTTTCTTCTTTTGTAGCATAAGACAAGGCAATATGATTGAAAAGTGAAGACTGAACTAATTATCAAGGCTGATTAGCTACCAGTTATTTGATAAGATTGTTTAAAAACAAAATTATAGTTACTTGTTATACATACAAATTTATGTTTACCTGATTATTCATACGATACTGTTGATGGCTTAGTTTTATCATTTATTGTTTTTTATTTCACAAATAATAGGTTTAACAGATATGGTAACAATTTACCCCGACTTGTTAACAACTTGCCCCAAGTCGGGGTAAATTGTTACTTGCCGTCCTTACGCATTAAAAAAAAATAATAAAAAAAATCTCCCAATAAATGCCACAAATAACTGATATATTACCAAAGTTAGAGATGTAAGTTGATTTCGATCGCATTGTATGAATACTGATATCAAGGATTTGTAATTTTTTTTGAGGTTAATTAAAAATCGGAACTTTAAGCCCCGCTCTCCCCTATCTAACGTTTTAGCAAGTGTGTTCAGGAAGGGCAGAGAATTATTAGCCGACACATGTAATCTTATACTCGTCTTGTATAAGATTATATGTGTCAACATCCTACCATCTCGTTTATCTTGGGATAATGGAAACATTCCGCGGTTCTCGACACCGGTTAGCGAAAACAATTTTACCCAATTTTACCTTTGTTACCTACATTTATTTCAGCGTCATATTATTTAACGTGTGAATTGTTTGCGTCATACGTTTTAGTGATAATTGCTTCTGTTTTGTACCTGCTAATTAGTCGGTTAGAATTGATGGAATGTTTATTAATAGACCTAGCCTAGCGTAGAAATTTTTCGTCGGTTATAAAAAAAATAACTACTGTTTCATAGAAAAGTGCAATACCTAGGCGTTCAAAATGTATGGAACAGTTATTTTTTTTAATAGCCGATGAAAATTTTCAACGCAGTGTATTCAGAATCATGGACTGAATACATGACAACAGATTGTGCGTCGGTGTCCCTGCCACCCTGTATAGAGATACTTATAGAATGATGATTGTGATAATAAGATACATTCTATAATATTAATATACATTTTAATTTATCCTATCTATACCTACACCAGTTCTATAAATCTAGAAGAATTGAATGACTCTTTCTAATGGCATAATCCTAAAATATTCAGAGCACGATGGCCTCAGATTTACTATATATATATATTTATGGAGTTCCTTCAAGAAACGAGCTTCTCTGAATTTATCTAACTCATCCAGCCTTCTAGCTGTTTTAAGATTTTCTAAAAGAGCACTATCTGAATACTAACTTGTCTAATCTCGAAAACTAGAAATAACAAAACTTACAACGTCAATCTTCCAAGTCATTCCTAGGAATACTACTAAACCACTGAGGCGATTACAAATTACGAAGCAATTTGAGACAATGTCGTAATACTAAACTCGTAAATTACAAAGTGGGCAAACCACACGCAAAGTTTGTCAAGTTTTCAAATTATGTGTCTGTGTGCAACCCGCCAACCTCTGTATATCTCTCGTGATCTTCAGAATGTAGAAAAGATTTTATAAAGTTAGGTAAATCTTCTAAAAAAATTGAAGTTGAATTTTGTTATTTTAAATAATTAACATTAATTTACTTAGACAAAATACCTTAGTTCTGTTGATATAAACCTACTAATGTAGAAAGTTCTGAATACGCAAATTAGTCTAAGAATATTAGTCGTATAATTATCAATTTTTCATAAGGTTCTTGAAATAATATTCGCAGACTTGAACTTTTCATATGCCACTGTCTACAGTCTATGCTATGAATTAGCTTCATTAAAGTAATAAAGATACAAATTGAAAGCCTTAAATCTTTTTATTTCGAAATGTGAAGCGGTTCACGTTTTAAAATTACATTGCAATATGTTCACAGTAAGCTGTTTTATGATATTGTCGTAGCTGGAGACCAAACGGCTTTCATCGTTCTAAAACGAGATGCTCGCAGTGGTTATGGTGTATAGACACACTGCGCAAGACAGATACAGAAACATGAAAATAAATCTAAGGTCAGAAAACGAAATGACATAGAATTCCAGTACCTACTTTTGGAGGCCTGTAGAATATCTTCTACAGGCCTCCAAAAGTAGGTAGTAGGTCAGTGTTCCACTGCTGGAACACTGACCTCCACTCTGTGAGAGAGGGCCGTAATCCACCACGAGGGGCCAGTGCGGGTTTGTAGAAGACACGTTTTCGAATTTTTAGTTCTAGGACATGCCGGTTTCCCCGCAATGATTTCCTTCGCCGTTTTGAGAGCAGCGGTGATGAAATAATGTACACAAAATAAAGCGCCTGTCTAAGTTCGAACCTACAACCTACAACTCTTAAGTCGTAGGCCGTTACCAACGGGCCACTACTGCTGTAGAAGATAGAATTTCGACTAAGAGCCAGTCACATATTGCCCTTTTCGACCTCCAGCTGAAAGTCAGACAAAGTCAAACAAGTTCGGCAGACGTTAATTTCATTTTAAAATTTATTTTGCCACAAATTAGACTGACTCTAATCCCAAGCTATATTGACAAAAATGACAGACGGGCATTTGTGGATACTTTGTGAGGATAGCGTTTAGCCTACATTTATAAATAAAAGATAGATTAGAACGACTTCTTCTGTATCTAACGTAATGAAAAGCGATTTTATTTTTAACCAACTTCAAAAAGGAGGAGCCTCCCCCTTTAATGTTTGTTACGCGATATCTCCGGCATTTTGGATTCACGGCAGGCAGTGCTGGGGAGGCTGCTGAAGGTGCGGAAAACCTCAAACGGCGACAATATTCCAACCTTATTATGAATTATATGTTCGAGCCGTTTGGGGTTGAAACACTAAGCCCATGGGGTCCGAGTGCCCACTTGGTTTTTCGAGATATCGCCAAGCGGTTGGTTGACTCTTCATGTGCCCAGAGGGCTGGCCTATTTTTTGGTGATGCTCTATGAATATTTTTCTTTTTTTTTATATTTACATGTACATATTATTAATATAATTTTAAGTATTTTAGCTTATGTCTTGTAAATATTATCTGGTTTGAATATTATGGTTTCATTTAAAAAAATCTTTATTTATAGGATAGGGTATGCCTCAGGGGTGGTCCCATATTGATTAACTTTGCTTGGGTAGATTTTGAGTTCGCTTTAATAATACGTATTATTTCCACTTTGTTTCTAATGACGTTTTAATAACTTCGTGTGTTAGTGTTGTACGAATTTGTGTGGGGTAGGTACAACTAAAAAGTGAAAAATAAAAACACTTTTTACAATAAAAAAGTTTTTTATATAATTTATGTGGTGGTGGTGATTTGTGTGGTGGTGTGGTGGTGGTGGTTTTTGTGTTGGTGTGGTGGTGTGGTGTGTTGTATTTATTTGTGTGTGTGGTATATGAAAACGCTTTTTGTCACCACTTAGTTCTTTTAAACTACGCAATGGATTTTGATGCGGCTGTCGATGACTGCGAATTATTGCTATTGGCTTAGGAGTACAATAAATTAATATTTGACTTGGGTATAGCACATAAATCTCAATGTCGCTTTGCAGCCGTGCAAAGCAAGGGCGGGTCACTAGTGTAACAAGGTGCAGGTGACAGGTAATGTACAATATTCGCATTGCTGAATTTTGGGCCAAACAAGTTTAAAAAACGATATACAAATATTTTTTCGTATTATTTTTGCCATCGACATGCTAAGAAGAAGACTGGTATATCTAAAACTAACACAAGTCTGGCAGACGAATGTTATGGATAATTCTTCACAATTCAAGCCCTTTATTTTGTCCTCCATTAGAAAATAACGAACGATTTTTGTATACCGGGCGAAATTTTTCAAAATACAATAAAGTTAAGTATTGTTAATGGTATATACAACATTATTTTTAGTATATGCGAAACCCGAAACACGTGTCTAGTATTTTTATGTAAAGAATCTATGTACAAAATTTCAAAACTGTATCATGAAAAATTACAAAGTTATAAGCTTGTTTGTCCGTACAAAAACATGCGCGCCGTCTTGCGCTTATTGATAATAGTACCTAGGTACCTAACCGTTCGGCGCGGAGATTAGATAACCTACTTAGTGTCGCTCTGTGTCCAACTTTTAACCTTTTCTATATATTTTTGGGACAAAATATAACATGGGGTAAAAATTATTGGAATCGATTCAGTTACTTATTCTGAACAATATATTCAGGTTTCGCATATACTAAAAACTTTTTAACAAAAAAAAAAACCGACTTCCAAAAAAAACACTACAAAGTGAAAAATAACTTTTATTTCGGAAGTCGGTGTCTTTGGATCTGTATTTTAGTTTTTTGCCACCGACTTCCGAAATAAAAGTTAATTTTTACTTTGTAGTGTTTTTTTTGGAAGTCGGTTTTTTTTTTGTTAAAAAGTTTTTATTTCTCGCTTTTTAGTGTGTCTGTTTATAATGTATCTAAGTTACAATAGCCTAATGCCAACTTGCTCATCGCCTTTTACAAAATATTGCTTTTCCCGATGCAAGGACGTTAATTGTTGAGGAGTTCTCCTGGTATTCCACCATCAGCTCCATTTCACCATTCGCATTGTGACGAGCATGACTTGCTTAGCAACCATATTAAAGTAAGTAATAGAATCGCAAACCGGGAAATACTTATTATTGAGTAGTTCCGGTGGCCATCTGTGGTCTTCATCATCAGTTCCACTTCACCAAATGATGCTTTCCGAGAGCAAATGCACGAGTTACTACAAAAAATACCCAAATCGCTATAGGTGTGCCTATAATACTTAAAGAGTTCCTTCGATTTCTCCAGGATCCCATCATCAGATCCAGACCTGATGACAATGGGACCACCTGGAAAGTATACCCTTTCAAACAAAACAATAATTTTTGAAATCGGTCGAGCCGTCTCCGAGTAATCGGGGAACATACATAAAAAAAAAAAATAAAAAAAAAAAAAGGTTCCGACGAATTGAGAACCTCCTCCTTTTTGAAGTCGGTTAAAAAAAAAAATGCAATGATATATAAATTAATTAATTATGTGACATATGTCGTGGTCCGATCGTAGAAATGGCCGTATCGTGATCTGCCTGGCCATTTCACGATACGCCGCCATTTCATGATTTAGCCGGATATGTCACGATGCGCCTAATCACTAACTCTCTTCATATTTTGGCTATTGAGAGCAAAACTACAAACGATACTAGTACTAGTAGATAGATATACAGGAAAGTTGATAAACATGTGGCTGTTATTTTAGTAAATTGTTGTCTTACGACTTCTACGCGAACGAAGTCGTGGGCAGAAGCTAGTTTGTAATAATAAAATATGCTCGTTGACAAAGTGTAAGTACTTTTAATATGAGTTTTAAATATTCTTTCATTTAATTGCAATATATCACAAGCATTTTGTTGTAACATTAGACACAGTACCCCTTAAAAGATGTAGGTATGTATTTTAGATAATCTGAAAAGTGGTTGATTTATTTTAACTTTATTTCGAGTATTTATAATTGAAAAAAAAACCATATGTCAGTGTTTCATAGACAGCGTTTTTTTTCTCGGAACTAACTAGACTGATTTTTTTTTGCAAGACTAAAATGACAGCTGCGATGGACTCTTTTTAGTCAATTTAACATTATTTGGTGTAACAGTATATTATTACCTGTCATTTTGGTCTATCAAATAAATATTAAGAGTATATTAGAATCCAACTCTAATGTTAATAAAATATTATGGACGTACTCTCGTATAGGTTGTTTGTGTTTATATCGACATCATTATGCGAATGTTGCCTTTGATTACAACGCTGTTATCGTTTCAAAAAGCCTCTAACATTTTTATATATTTAACTTTATATCCGTTTATATTTTCTTTTATAACATTATACTTTGAAGTAGTCTTTGCGAATGTTTTCTCTTGTCATAAACACAGCTATTTATACAATTAGTTACGTAGTTCAAAGGCCGTGCTTGTGAAGTCTTCGATGAATATTGCGTGGTCGTGGACGGATTCATATTTTTATTTTCCGAGGTCTCAAAGCGCTGGAAATATTTATTGGGGAAAATGTTGAGGAATATAGGCCTGGCGTACACATATCATGGCGGGCGCTCTTGGTGCGCCGACATGACCCGCCACTGCTATGATTGATCGTCTGCTGCCGGGAACCAATTAAACTTGTCCACTACACTGGCAGACATAAAATTTAGTAAGATATATCGAGCAACAAATATTTGCGCAACTAAATTTAAAGGTAAATTGTATTCGGGATCCTTCGAATTTGTATGTGACAGGTTGATGGGTAACATTATAACAACATTTCTATAAGTACTTCCCTATTGGTGGGTATAAAAGGATAATTGATGTGTCAATATTTGTAACCGCTTCAGGGTCAATTTCAGTCATCCCATCTTCTCTATCTATGGACCAGTGACTATCTTGTGTTGTCATATCTTTTCTAAGATGACGTTCGCGTTCACATTGTAGGTGTGTGGGTCTGCAACTCTGTCAATATTATTTTCCACCGTTATTGCGGTTTGTTCATTCTATTCTTTTAATTACACATCGCGATTGATTGTCAGATTTTTCGCCATAAGACTATACACTTATTGCACCTGTGAGAATGTCATATTCACGGTTGCTGAAATTGATTTTACACATGTGTAGGTATACCTAAGTTATTAATGATAATTATCTGTAGCACTATCCACTCCTTATTAAAACCAAGTCGTCCCGCCGCGCCGCGCCTGTCTTTATGTCTGTCTGAACGCGATAAACTCAAAAACTACCGAACGGATTTTTATACGGTTTTCACCAATGGACGAAGTGAATCATGAGGAAGGTTTAGGTGTACAATGTATAAATTGGCTGAAATAGGGCGATGATTGTTGAAATTGTCAGTAAAAAATCTTGCCGACTGGGAGATTTACTGGCGTGCACCGCGCAAACCAAGAGAGTTATATGAAAACTAGCTTCTGCCCGCGACTTAGTCCACGTATCCCCCATTCACCCTCTTAGGGGTGAAATTTCGTAAAACCCTTTCTTAGTGGATAGTTACTCTTCAAAAAGAACACACCCTCCAAATTTCATGTCCCTATATAGGACCAGCGGTATAAGCTGTGCGTTGATATATCATTCAGTTAGTCAGGACTTTGAATTTGATATATATAGATAGATCATCATCATTTCTGCCGAAAGACGTCCACTGCTGGACATAAGCCTCGCCTAAGCACCTCCACTTCGACCGGTTCTGTGCTTCTCGCATCCAACGGGTTCCTGCGGCCTTCACAAGGTCGTCGGACCACCTTGAGGAGGCCTTCCAACGTTACCTGTTCCGGTACGCGGTCGCCACTCCAGAATCTTTCGGCCCCATCGTTCTGCGAGCAATGTGCCCTACTCATTGCCACTTAAGTTTGGCAATTCTTCGGGCTATGATGGTTACCTTGGTTCTCCTGCGGATCTCCTCATTTCTGATTCAATCACGCAGGGAAACTCCAAGCATAGCCCTCTCCATCGCCCTTTGGGTGACTTTAAGCCTTCTTATAAGGCCCATTGTGAGCGACCACGTTTCAGTGCCATATCTCATCACTGGCAACACGCACTGGACAAAGACTTTTGTCTTGAGACACTGCGGTATGTGGGACGACAAGATATTGTGTAGCTTCCCGAACGCTGCCCAGCCGAGTCGGATTCGACGATTGACCTCTTCCTCGAAGTTAGACCTACCTAACTGGACAGGTTGTCCTAGGTAAACATACTCGACCACGACTTCGAGTGTAGCGTCTCCGATCTTTATGAGAGTGGGTGTTACATGGGCATTTGACATGCCCTTCGTTTTGTCCATGTTCATTTTAAGACCCACTCTTTCGGAGGCTATGCTGAGGTCATCCAGCACTGTACTGAGGTCCTCCATAGTCTCAGCCATGACTACGATATCATCGGCAAACCGAAGGTGAGTTATGTAGTCGCCATTGATGTTAATGCCAGCCCCTTTCCAGTCCAGAAACTTGAAGACATCCTCCAGTGCAGCGGATATATATAGATACATAATATATGAATGGGATATCTTCTGACATCCACGTGGGTGAAAACGGTAGGATTTGAGATCTGCGGGGCAATTGCGTAACACGTTATCAATCGGAATCGATTTCATTTTGACAGTTCAACAACATTGATTGCGTTATTTACTTGTTGAGTAGACAAAATTTTCGAACTTATGAAGAAATGGATATCAATTTACTTCAAAATTATTCAGATTCCGATTGATAGTGTGTTACGCAATTAGGGTGCTGATCAACTTTCTCGTTCAAAAACAATTGACAACCATAACATGAAATTGCCCACTCCGAATATTCATAGTACATCTTCGAGGGAAGGTAACACGTTATGATTGCCTCCCGGGGTATTTTATAGACATTTTTAAATCCTTTGAACACGTTATCATGCTATAAACTGGATAAATACGAGTATAAAATAGGATTTTTGTTCGTAAAATACCTTTTGTAACGCGACGAAAATATCAACGCGGCAACACTGCTCCCGCGCCGTCCGATCGACCCGACGAGTCATCATCTCCTCCCCGCGCTACGCGTCCCCGCCGTGGCCTCGACCGCCTATAAAGCCCCTCTCCGGAGCTAGCAGCGGCAGTTCGCGTTCGGCACGCTCCGAGAGTACTCTCCGCATCGACTTAGGTCGGTCACGATTACCTCGCCTCTTGCTGGACTTGAGCTAGCGGCGTGTATTGTTTGTTTGACCGTGTTGGCGTCGTTAGCGGACCGCACATCATTCAGACAACATACGACGCGCGTAGGGATTTGTTAGTTAGACCTCAACTTTATAATTAGATTTATTGTAATTAG
Organism: Oligia latruncula; assembly: GCA_948474745.1. Taxonomy (NCBI): domain Eukaryota; kingdom Metazoa; phylum Arthropoda; class Insecta; order Lepidoptera; family Noctuidae; genus Oligia; species Oligia latruncula. The sequence goes on from OX419688.1 coordinate 11,735,779, forward strand.
CTTATTTCCTACAACGTTTCGTTTTGTTATTGTAATTTTGCCTAGGTTAGTTTGAATAAATAATTGTTGTTAATTAAATTGCGGGTTTAGTTTATCTCCTCACACATACCCCGCTTACATCTGGCATCCCAACGTAGAGGCTTTCTTTAGTTTTACATTAATAGATACCCACGTAACTGTTAGTTTTTTTTTCCTTTGTTTTGGTTTTGGTAATATTAGTTTTAACTGTCTACCCTCTCTTTAATTTTTTTTTCTTACTTCGGCATTTTATAGTCGCTGATTTTTTTGTTTGTTTTATTAACTTCACGTTAGGTCCCTTTTGGGGTAGGTAGAATTTTACTTGATAGGGTAAAGTAGTTGGTCAACAATATTGAGTTGTATAACATATTACCTAGGCGTAGCCGTAGGAAGTTAGGCAACAATATGTCGAACGTCAGCTTCTCTGACGACCAGTTTCGCGACCTATTAGGGGTCTTGGCCGGACGGATAGATCAGGTCCCACAAAAGTCTGGTAGCTTTGCGTCATGCACTGCTCGCTTCGACGGTTCTCGAAATACGGCAGTGGTGGAGGCATTCCTATCAACCATTAGCACGTATAAGAAAATAGAGGCAATAAGTAATGACAACGCCATTGAGGGGCTCACATTGCTACTGACTGACGAGGCATCGATCTGGTGGCTAGGAGTGAGAGAGACAATCGCGAACTGGCAGGAAGCTGTGTCCCTGATAAGGACGACGTTTGCGCCGAAGAGACCAGCTTATCTGGTGTATGATGAAATCGTTTGCGATAAGCAGCAGAGTCCTTCGGGCACAGAATTATTTGTTGCTAAGAAGCGAGCCCTAATGGCGGAGTTGCCCAAGCCTTCTCTTACTCCATCGCAAGGCCTGGACCTCTTGTATACTTCCCTACATATAAGTATAAGAGATAGAATACCGAGAGATTCTGTTGCAACCTTTGATGAGTTCTTGACAAAGGTACGTCAAATTGAAGAGTCAGTCGCTGCACGATCAGGACCCAACTCAAGCAACACCTCTGCCACTCCATCAGGGAAACGACCCAGGTGTACCTTTTGTCGTGCTTTTGGCCACAACGAACAGGAGTGTCGCAAGAAAGACATCAAAGGCAAGACTCCAACGGAAGATGTCGCAGCAGTTCCAGCCACCTCCAGACCAACGCCTGGTCACAAAATCACCTGTTACGGTTGCGGTGAGCCCGGCGTAGTCAGGAGCAAATGTCCAAAGTGCAGCAAAACCAAAGTTGGCGCAGTGGACGTCGGGTTTTATTCCTTTAACCCCACCGTGGCATCTACAGCACGACTTAGGCCAACTGTCAAGATTTGTATCGCTGGCGTCAACGGACAAGCTCACATCGATTCTGGAGCCAAGCTGAGTGTCGCATCCACGTCATTGTACGGCATGTTAAAGCGAAAGGGAGTTGAATTCCAAACTGAAAATGCAACGATTACCCTGGCTGATGGCTTACGGCGGAGACAGCCTGTCAAGACAGCTGCAGTGACAATCGCATTATGTGGTCGGAATATCCCCACAAATTTTATCGTGTTGCCTGAGTCACACGATAACCGAACGCTCCTAGGAGTAGATTTCATCCAAGATGCAGGCATCGTGCTCAACCTGCCGCAGTTATTATTTCATTTCTTGGATGCGCCTGGCAAGAAGTACGAGCTCTACAATGAGGAAGAAGTTGATGCATCCGTTTCCACGGTGCACACCGAACCAGAGAAAAGCAAGTCAGTGATTGCTAGGTTAGCCAAAATGACTTCTCTGGAACCATTGCTTAGCCCGTTGCCTACGACACCGTCCCAAACCGTTCCTGAGGAATGTAACATGGCAGATTCGTATGGCCCACCTCCATTGATAGAGTACTGTACGCCGCCACAATCGCCCTCGCGACCAGAACCCAAGCTAACCGGCTACTCGCCGAGATTTGTCGGGTCATTGTTCCGGGATGCGCAATCAAATATTAATAGTGCTGAAGTAACACTCTCCCCACATAGCCAGCAGCTATTTGGTCCCCACATCGACATTGCTATGGTCGCAGTATCTGATTCGGGAGACACAACCACTGAAGAGAGTATCCAGCTGAATACTGTATTGGAACGTCATTCTGCCGTCTTTATTGGTAACGGAGAACCAGCTAGCCTCGTGGAGCATAGCATAGAAACTGGAAATCACAAACCAATTGCTGTGCCCCCATATCGACTATCACCACAACGTAAAGAAATTCTACGTAAGGAGGTTAATCAGATGCTAGAAGAGGGTATCATCACGCCATCGAAATCTCCGTGGGCAGCACCAGTTGTGATGGTCCCCAAAAAGAACGGTGATATAAGGGTCTGCATAGATTACCGCCAGCTGAATAGTATAACCGTGGCTGACGCGTATCCCTTACCTAGGATAGATGACTTATTACATGAAGCCAAACCGACACCTTATATGTCATCGTTAGACCTTAGAGCAGGATATTGGCAAATTAAAGTACGTAATGAAGATCAGGAAAAGACGGCTTTCGTCACACCGTTCGGGCTTTACCAATTCAAGCGCATGCCCTTCGGATTACGTAATGCTCCAGCGACTTTCCAGCGGTTTATCGACAGATTGAGGCTGCAACTAGACGGAGTGAAGTTACTGGCTTATTTGGATGACCTGATCCTGCTATCTCCATCATTTGAGCAGCACCTGCAAGACTTGGATAGACTTTTCCAATTGCTGCGGGAAAATAATGTCGTTGTCAACCGGCAAAAGTGTCGATTTTGTCAAGATCAGATTCCCTACCTAGGGCACATCATAACCAAAACAGGCTTGTGCACAGATCCTGCGAAAATATCAGCTATACTCGATATGCCAGCGCCGAAGAATGTTCGGCAGGTACAATCTTTCCTGCAGACTTGTTCCTGGTATCGTCGTTTCGTACCGCACTTTGCGAAGATTAGCCAGCCACTTACCCGATTGACGAAAAAGGACGCAACATGGGAGTGGGAAACCAGTCAGAAGGACGCTTTTAGTGAGCTCAAACGATGTTTAACTAGTGCACCAATCTTATGCCAAGCGGATTTGAGTAAACCATATATAATTAAAACAGACGCTAGTGACTACGCCATTGGAGCTGTTTTGGTGCAGGGGGAGGGCACAACTGAGCACCCCGTGGAATATGCAAGTCGCTTGTTGACTAAGGCGGAACGGAATTATTCCACCACCGAGCGCGAAGCATTAGCAGTCATATGGGCCGTATCAAAATTTAGAGGCTACATAGAAGGCTCTACGGTAGTAATAGCCACCGACCATCAAGCACTAAAATGGCTGATGTCCATTAAATCGCCCACAGGGCGACTTGCTAGATGGGCATTACAACTCCAACCGTATAATTTATCAGTGGAATATATACCAGGGAAAACTAACGTGATTGCTGATAACCTCTCAAGACCATCGTGCTCTGAACTGCAAGAGAACTATGAAGTAGGCATAGTCTCCGTAAATATGCCTCGCCGTTCTGCAGCCGAAATACGTCAAGAACAACTGAAGGATAGTTATTTGAAGACAATCATGGATGCACTGGAGAAACCAGTTCAAAATGAAGATGCTGTTTATTGGGCCAATAAAGGTTACATCATGAATAATGGACTGCTACACCGCTATATTCAAGAGAGCGACAATGATAGCGCCCAATTGGTCATCCCTCAACATGAAAGATCGACCATACTTTCGCAGTATCATGATGATCCTACTGCTGGCCATTATGGTGCTGACAAAACCTTTCGCCGGATAGCTGCAAGATACTATTGGAAGGGAATGCGAAAGGAAATCGAACACTACGTCCAAGAATGTATCAAGTGCCAGCGATACAAACCTAGTAACTTAAAACCAGCAGGGTTATTACAGACTACTGCAATGAATCAGAGATGGGAAACATTATCTTTTGACTTATTCGGACCTCTTCCCCCGACTCCAGATAATAAAACCTGGATATTCATCGTCGAAGATATCGCCACTCGTTGGGTTGAATTATTTGCCTTAGAGCAAGCTACCGCTGAGGCTTGTGCAACTGTACTACTCAATGAAGTCTTTCTGCGTTATGGAGTCCCTCGACGACTGATAAGCGACAACGGAACGCAATTTGTTAGTTCAGTAATGCAAAAGCTCGCTTACTGCTTAGACATACAACATGCGTTCACCCCGGTCTATCATCCAGAAGCAAACCCAGTCGAGAGAAAGAACCGAGACCTAAAAACTCAGCTTGCGATTTTGGTGGAAGGCGATCACCGTGCTTGGGCGGAAAGGCTGCCGAGCATCAGATATGCTATGAACACATCAAACTGCCTTAGTACAGGATATACACCGGCATATCTTACCTTTGGCAGAGAATTACGGACATATGATGATGTCAAACACGATCTTCGTCAGATAGTTGTATCAGAAAACTTTATACCAGAAATAACCCCTAAACTCAATCTATTAGCAGATACATTGAAGAAAGCGAGAGAAGTGCAAGAAAACAAAGAAGAAACAAGGAAAAGGTGGATGGATGAACGTCGTCGACCTGCTCCTGCCTATCAACCCGGCGACCTTGTTCTGGTCGCGGCCAATGTCCTGAGCAACGCAGCCCGCTACCACACGGCGAAGCTGGCACCACGTCGCGACGGGCCCTACATCATTCTGCGACGGCACGGGCCCTGCTCTTACGAAGTAGCACACCCGTCGGACCAGAAAATCCCCCTGGGTATTTACCATTCCTCCGCGCTGAGCCCATACCAGGGCTCAGCCTTAAACTTACCTAATCCAGAAAGACCTTTGCGCAGGCGCGGTAGGCCAAGGAAGCAGCTGGCAGCCACGGAAGCATCAACTGGTCTCCTTGCCGGGACGACTTCGGGACCAGAGGGGGAGACTGTAACGCGACGAAAATATCAACGCGGCAACACTGCTCCCGCGCCGTCCGATCGACCCGACGAGTCATCATCTCCTCCCCGCGCTACGCGTCCCCGCCGTGGCCTCGACCGCCTATAAAGCCCCTCTCCGGAGCTAGCAGCGGCAGTTCGCGTTCGGCACGCTCCGAGAGTACTCTCCGCATCGACTTAGGTCGGTCACGATTACCTCGCCTCTTGCTGGACTTGAGCTAGCGGCGTGTATTGTTTGTTTGACCGTGTTGGCGTCGTTAGCGGACCGCACATCATTCAGACAACATACGACGCGCGTAGGGATTTGTTAGTTAGACCTCAACTTTATAATTAGATTTATTGTAATTAGCTTATTTCCTACAACGTTTCGTTTTGTTATTGTAATTTTGCCTAGGTTAGTTTGAATAAATAATTGTTGTTAATTAAATTGCGGGTTTAGTTTATCTCCTCACACATACCCCGCTTACACTTTAAGATGGCGAAATTCAAGTTTATTATTACTTTTACCTTTATGGTAGTGACTGATAGCAATTTTGAGTTCATGGCTGATACATTGATTTTATTTTTATCTTGCAGTGAACTAGAAGTAGATATAATAATTAAAATGGTAACTGACTGCATTTTGAATTTGAAAAGTTTTAAGCCCGTATGCATCAACTTCAGTGATACACTCAAAAATTCAATTGCAAACTGTATAAGATCCATCGTCATCCATGAAGCATTGCAAATAGGCAATAGAAATAAAATTTAAATTGTTATAACCTGTGATACCTTCACGGAAGCATCTAAAGTGGTAAAAGATTCAGTTAGGAAAACACGATTTCGGTCAGGTCGACAAGCCGATAAGATGAAAGAAAAAGAAATCATTGTTTTAGTTCTCAGGTGATGGTCAAAAAAACATTGTCGGGAAGGGATAATGCCGCTCGTGATTTATGTTAATGTTAAACTAGCAGTGTCGCTTTATCTACAAAAACGTAGATAAAAACGTTACTTGATAGTTTGAGGGAAGAGGTAAACCCTTGAATATTATTGATGTAAGTAGATATTCTTATCGTACCATGAAATGTTAAATATTATTTATTTACCCACAAATAATTGAATTTCCCGCCCTAGCTTTATTTTTAGCGGAGTCAGAAATACTTTAAAGTACAAACATATTTTTAAAGTCTTTCCCAAGCTATTTTCCTACACATTTTAATATTGCTCTTAATTTATAGGTGCCTACATAACTTTATATTTTATCTCTTCTGTTGCATGATTAGTGGCGGTGGTCTATCCTCCAGTGTATTCTACAAAAAGTATAATTTGTTTTGCGAGCAATTTAAGCGTGGTTTAGTTTAAAAGCGTATGCGTCTTTCTTGGGCGGGGTAATGGCGCTCCGGGGGACTATTCCTTGCAGGAAATCTCCACGCGAAGCACAAAACATATTCGTACAATTTTAAGTTTTTGGCATGCAACATGTACATTATTCAAAGCGTTTTGTATTACAAACAAGGAACCTCTTCAGACGTGTGTCATCACGTGTAAGCCTTTATCGTAGGTCTTTCAATGTTCCCGTCGCTTTATTTTCGACTACACTCTGGAAAGTGGCGCTTTGTATTTTACTCTTGGCAACGTTTGGTCTTATTTCATTTAGGAGTATTTTGTTACGAGTTTTATGTTTTATTAAGAAGTTGTGAATCTTTCAGTTAAGTTGAATTTTTAATAAAACCTGAGCTTTGTTCTGCAAATTTATATAAAATACAATGCTTTTTGTCATTCGTTTAAATTGTTCCTAGTTTTGAAAGTAAAAATGTGACAAAAGCTCAACAACGCGTAGCCTGCTGCCTGGGTTTAGGCGAAATTGTAGTCAGAGCAATTTAATACAGTTCGTTATGTTCCTGAAAAAGGAAAACTACCATGTTGTGTACCTATATAATATGAACCAAGCTTTACTAAGCCATGACCCATTAATTTAACACTAGTTCGAATACAGATACTAGTATACGTTCTACAGTATTGTACCTATACTACCTACCTAGAACCTACCAGTTATGTATTCGATCGAATATGCGGTTAAATCTAATTATAGCAAAAGCGACATAGTTGTCGTGCAACCTGTCAAACTATTAGGTATGAGCCACGAGACAGTTCTGTGTCAAAAACTTGTGCCTGAAGGTAGCAGGGCCGCGGAGCGATAGCGGCCCCATCATCTCGACATTTTCAATTTCCGTCTAAGTATAATTGAATTTGAATATGCGCATTTTTCTTTCACTAGGTGAAAGACCGGGAGATATAATATTTTATCAATTTGCATGTGCTTTTTATTTGCCAAGTCAGTACAGATCCTTGCAGATATAGTACTCTTGGTTGTTAAAACATCCATATAAAACCGAGTGTACTCGATAGTCTTGCCTCATAAGACACTTGCACAAGTTTCTGCAGCTCGTATTCAAAAGATAACATTGTACCTTGTAAATGTAAGTACTAAATAAATGAATGAAATAAAAACAGAGTCATTAGAGGCTTATTATTCCTCGCAACTTGTAAAAGTTAACTGGGGGAAACTGTTTATAAACTGTGCAAAAGAAAGCGCAAACAAGTTGCTACTAATTGTGTACTAAGGCAATATTTAATCCAAGTTGTTATTGCTAAAGCTGTGGTTTTAACTGCAAACAACGTATTTTGTGTTTGTGTAGTTAAAAGAGCTGCTCGCCCTTTAGGAAAATATATGTGGTATCATAATTTATGATGTGTGCTTGCGGGCTTAAAATGGGACCATCCCATCTCTTTTCGCGGTGACGTAAGGGCAACTAAGAGATTATCTCATTTACCATCAGCGCAGCAGTGTCGAACTGAAGCTAATATTTTCTAGTGAATATATCATTTTCCTAGGAATGAAAATTAAGGAAAAAAGGCAGTAATTTTTCCCAGAATTAACTTGATCACTCGCCACAGGCAGATCAAACAATTTTTATATGAAAAACTGCTCCAATACAGATTCCATTTTCAAGTTCCCTGAACGGCAAACCCACGTGGGATCGCATGAGATTAATTTGCGGACGAAGTAATGCGATTAGTGCGTTCACGGAAGTAGATGAAGTAACTGTTTAATTATTTGTTGACAGGCATTTGTAGTGTAATGGCGGGTCTCCGGTGAGGGCGCGCGGCGGGCGGGGCGCTCCGCCTGCGTCCGCCCATGGCCCCGGCTCTCCGACTCAGGTAAACAATCACATTCCCTATGTAAATACTTTTGTACAAACTATGATAGCTTAGTAATAAGGAATGTTTGGACCCAACAAAAAGCCCAAATCTATACATTTTTAAAAGCCTTTTACTTGAAACCTTAAAGACCTGTAATATTTTAGAAGGTGGCCATTATTTTCGATTTCGGACAATATTTTAATTAGTCTTGGAATCCTAATAGGTTAGGTAGACATTGGAATTTTAAGCAATTACAAATGTTAGTGGGTACCTAATGACCTATTGTGCACAAACATCCGAATATCTTAATAATATGTTTTTAAATTCTCTATCGTTAATTAGTAATCGAATTACGGATTGTGTTACTTGATCCTAATGGAAGTCAATGAAGGAAGTCAATTGAAGTCAATACATGTTTCTATTTTCGGAGTGGTCGCTTAGGTATCTACTTCGTCACATCAAAGCCGTACCTTTGAGCTCGATACCAATCCCACGCTGTTTTCATTCAATTAATATTTACGAATAAAGGTAGGCTTTTGTAATAACAACACCTGGGAATGTTTGATGTTTATTTATTCTGTTATTTCGAAATGACTACCCGTTCGCATTGCGCGCGAAATTTTTTGGTATTTCATATTTATGCATATATGCTGGAACTTTTTACGGGAAGTTCAATTTTATAAAAACTTTGCAAATATGGGTGCAGTATGTGAGTTGGAGAAATGTTGGAAATAAAAACGTACTGAGTGTATATAATTTTTTGAATACCAATTTCAATCTATGTAGGTAGGTATGTTAGTAACATGTAGGTACTTGGTCGACATATCATATGCCCACTAGTTTCTATAGATTACGTCAACCGGTGAATATCCAACCGTTGAACATAAGCCTTCCCATACCCTGCCTCAGCGGGCGGCTCTAAATGGGAATTACCATAATTATCCATCGCGCTTCAACGGTGGATTGGTGATTTAATTCCTGTACTATGTGAATTCCACTATTATTTCCAGATCTCTTCAGTAATTAAACAGATAACTAGTACTAACGCTTTAAGTTATTATCGAATGGATACTAGATCTCGAACTTCGGAGTTCGGACCTCCAAACCGTGAAGTTTGGTTAACTGTTGCGTTGAGATTCATTATCGAAAGCCAAATACATTGAACTGGCAACAAGCTTGTAAAGTTCGTATTTCATAGTTTGTTAGCACCACAAAGTGCTAATTCTTGAAACTCTCGTAGTATAGGTACCTAATATATTGCGGATAATTTGGTACAAACATACCTAAATATACGAAAATTGACGATGTTTGACTTTGAAATTATTAGATATTAGAATGAATATTCTTAATGAAATATTATAGAATGGAATTGAATTGATTGATTTAAATTTGTTAGGGTCCTATCTACGTAGTTTTATTACTTCTGTAGGCACGTCTTATTATTATGTTACTTTTGAAATTAGATTATTACTTTCGAGTATAGATTCCTAAAAGATTATAATTCAGTATTAAATAAATAAAAACCTTTTTACAAAAAAAAAAACAACCGACTTCCAAAAAACACTAGAAAGTGAAAAATAACTTTAATTTCAAAAGTCGGTGTCTTTGGATCTGTATTTTAGTTTTTTGCCACCGACTTCCGAAATTAAAGTTATTTTTCACTTTCTAGTGTTTTGTTTTTTTTTTTGTAAAAAGGTTTTTATTTTTGACTTTTTAGTGGGTCAGTTTGTCATTTATCTAATTTACAATAGCTTTTACAAAATATTGCTTTTCCCGATGCAGGGACGTTAATTGTTGAGGAGTTCTAGTAAGAACCAGGAGAACTGGAGCTGAGAAGTCACCCTCAGCTCCACTTCACCATAAGCATTGTGACGAGCATAAATTGTTTAGCAACCACATTAAAGTACCTAATCGAATCGTAACCCGTGAAATGCTTATTATTGAGTAGTTCCGGTGGCCATCTGTGGTCTTCATCATCAGTTCCACTTAACCAAATGGTGCTTTCCGAAAGCAAATGCACGAGTTATTATAAAAAATACCCAAATCGCTATACGTGTGCCTATAAAATTTGAGGGTTTCCCTCGATTTCCATGGGATTCCCTCATCAGATTCCGAGCTGTTGACAATGGGACCATTTCGAGACCATACCCTTTCAAACAAAAAAATAATTTTGAAAATCGGTCCACAATTGGCGGAGTAATCGCGTAACAAACAAAAAAAAAAAAAAAAACATACCGTCGAATTGAGAACCTCCTCCTTTTTTGAAGTCGGTTAAAAAGGCAAAAAATCAAAGATCTCCTCCACATATGTAGGTCACATTACTTCTGCTTCATTTAGTTTTAAACCTTGTGGTTAACATTATTATTGAATATCGTGAGTCAAACTATTCGAAATAATTCATGTAATTTACATGAGCATCGAAATAAAAGTAGATAGGTACCTTAGTTTACTATGTGTATTGTGTATATAACTACTATCGATGTTATTTTCTATGTTCAATTAAAAATTTATAGACTAATTTGAACTTTAGGTATTTGTCTGTTTTTAACCGATTTCAAAAATAGAGGAGGTTCTCAATTCAGATGTTTATATATTATATTTTTTTTTTATGTATGTTCGGGCATAACTCCGTCATATATAGACGGCTTTGTAATATTATTTTTTTGTTCGGCAGTAGTTTATTTCGAAATGGTCCCATTTAAATTTCGTGAAGATCTGATGATGAGTTTCGGAGACAGACAGCGGAACTCTTCAATAAATGCCAGCAAATCAACCGCGATCGCTGCTATCGCATACATATGCATTATTTACGCAATCGCACAACATAACATCACGCCTGTACCCGCTAAAGTGGTACGCAATGGGTACGCAGATGTGTTCAGGAACATTTCTGTCAAAGTTGTTTATGGGATACCTCTAATCTTGGAAGTAAATTCGGGCATTTTATGAATTGATTTATTTAATTAACCGACTTCAAAATGATTTAATTAACAGACTTCAAAAAAAGGAGGAGGTTCTCAATTTATTTTATATTTTTTTAAGTATGTTCGGCGGGCATAACTCCGTCATATACATATAGACGGATTTGCAAAATTCTATTTATTGGATAAGGTATGCATGCCTCAGGGGTGGTCCCTTATTTTTATTAACTTTGCTTGGGTAGTTTTTGAGTTAGCTTCAATAATAGGATTTTTTTCCACTTAGTTTAGAATTGATGATGTGATAGCGATAGAGTCGACCAACCGCTTGGCGCCGCGGCCGCTCTGTCTCGAAAATCCAAATTCTATTCGTAAATGTTCAATATGCGAAATAAGCTTTTGAGGAGCAGGCTACTTGTATACTCTGAAGCTGACTGATGGCATACCTTAGAAACGTAACACAAGTTTGCAACTTCATGATATCCTCCAACACTAGAGTTTGCACACACGCTGCTGACATACGAAGGCGCATTGATCATGTTCGGTGTCGATAGGCTACCGATCTGTCATAACTTATACCTAACCTTTGACCCCGCACGAACCGCTACGTGGCTTTAAACCCGCAAACATTTTCCAATCTACGGCCACCAATCGTCACTTCAATTACTATCCCTGTGTGAGACGATCTCATGCTCCTATGTGCGTATCTATCCAATTTGGATTGTGGGATCATCCCGCGATATCGTTGATGTGAAAATAAGGATGTGTTGTGACCTTAAAAGGTGTTGCGAACTTACCTATCTGTATAAATTGCAGTGTCGATAAACTTTAAGGGATATAGAAGCTCATACAAAAAGATGCACTACTTGGCAATGTATGTACAATGTATTTTGTGGGGCTCATGAAACAGTTCCCTGCTGAATAACTACGGTCTCGTTTTCAGCAGTAGACTGTTTTTACATATGAGCTGGATATTAGGATAATATTTCTGACATTGACGAGTCTAATCACGCGCCCCTGACGTGTATGTAATGTTAGTAAAATGAAGGTACATTACAGTACGAGTTTCAGCTGCGGCGTCCGCATACAACCGTGACACCTGAAAGGTGTTTAAACTGTCGGGAATGTGAAAATTGTGAATATCGGTGTGAAACTATTGGGGAAATTATGCATTTTGATCCAAGGAGAATAGGCACTGTGCAAGTATAGAAGTAGGTAAAAGTAGTGAGTAAATCCCTTTCAATTTAAGAACCCAAACATTGTCACAGGATCCCGAAATTTTTTCGTGCCTTTTACCAATTTTCTTTTAGATAAATAATAAAAATAAATGTTCTTATTATGTAATTTGTTGTCAGATGGGTGTTACGGTGGTTGGTGACGGCGACGGCGTGGGGCGCGCTGTGCGGCGGCGGGCGAGCGCACACACCATCGCTCACGCCTGCGCTCACGCCGCCGTGTCCGACGCACTGCATCTGTTTGTCACAATCGCAGGTAACGATTCAAGAGTGTTACACGTAGGTTGGTTACAGACTCACAATGTGTTGACGTGCGTACACGCCATCGGTCACGCCTGTCTGTCATAGTCGAAAGTAACTTGTTAAAGGTCGGTCACAGACTCGCACTGTGTTGACAGTGAAATCTACTGAAAAACGGTTTAGCTTGTTTTTTAATGACGTCTCATAAACAGTGTAGACGTAAGCTAAGCGAAATGATCAGAAACACTATAAAGTCGTCAATGCTTGTATTCCCAATCCAAACCGTTATCACATAATTATGTTTGAGTAAGCGAATGATTTGCATATATATCGTAACTATACAAGGTTAAATTAAATTAAATCAAAAGTCATTTATTCAAACTAGGCTGAGAATCAGCACTTTTCGAACGTCAAAATTACAAAAGACAGTCCCTCAAAACGCCCACCCTTCACCACTTCCTAGTGCTTTCGCTGGGGAGAAGAAGTGGCGCAACCAACTCTCCAGCAGCACAGCTGTCTGTTCAGTTAGAAAATACTTGATTGTATACAATACTAGGTATCCAAAGTAATTAAAATTACCTACAGGACACAGAACATTAAATTAAATTATTTGCCATATTATTATGTCAGCTAGCCACGCCAATATACCAACAAATACAATACAAAACTATACGTACTCAAGCAAAAATATAAAAAGTCAAAATTAAAAATGTAAACAAAAACTTACTACCTAAATAAAAGCCTCTAGGGCGTGACACTGACAGCTTACATATTTATGCAGTGCTGGGTTCTGTTCACATAGCCTGTCACTTTAAGTCACAAATGATAAACTAATAAATTAAAATAAAAGTACACTGAATTGATTAATACAGTCAACAAAAAAAAAAAACAATTATATGAAGTCATATAACCTAATTCTGGATAAAGAACATAACATTGTCTTGAGTTAATCAGGGCCACCAACTATTCTTATCGTTTAAGTTGTCGTTGATGGAATAGTATGCCTTTGAACAAAGGTTGGCTTTAAACCTGAACATCATAGTTCTCCATAAACAAACTTAACTCTAGCTCTTTGCCGGACAGACCCTGCATATTTTGTTGTACAACATTTCAACAAAATGCCGCTGACCCGTTGTCGCACCTAATGGTTTAGACTAGAAGGCGTATCAAATGTAGTGGTAAGTACCACTACTAACAGTAATCGTTGGTTTAAATACAACAGGTATTAGCAATGTGTTAGCTAGCGAAACTCCGCAGACGTAATGGGTAGTGGTATCTAAACACGATAAAATAAAAACAATACAGATTTAATGTATTTTTTTGGGTAAAACGATGGCTGGTTCACTGGTTGTGTTGTTACTTGAAGTATAAGTTGAGAAATTCTGTTCTTTTGTTTTATCGTGGTGAGATATCGATAGGTATACCCATCATGTCTGTGAAGTTTACACAATATAAATCTGATTTTCAAACTGATATTTCAAGTGACTGCACTAATTGCGGTCGATGACTCCACAAAAAAAAATCATCAAATACATTTATTTTTAGGTTTATTGTGATTAGATTTATTTATTTCTGTGGATGGGTCTTTACATACCGTGACCCCTCAGTACCTCTGAAAGCACGTTAAGCCGTTGGTCCTGGCTGTCATTCGTGGATCTTTGACAGTCGTTACGGTTAGTCAGAAGCCCGAAAGTCTGACAACCAGTCTTACCAAGGGGTATCGTATTACCTAGTAACTGGGTTGTGGAGGTCAGATAGGCAGTCGCTCCATGTAAAATACTGGTATTCAGCTGCATCCGGTTAGACTGGAAGTCGACCCAAACATAGTTGGGAAAAGGCTAGTCAGATGATGATGTTTATTGTGATTAGATATCGATACCCGTCATATCCGCGGAGTTTCGCTAGATAATTTAATTTGACCCTGTATACATAGGACTTAAATTGGCCCAAACTTGTATAGCAAGGTGTTCCAAAATGATATAAGTACTCTCAACGCTATGTCCCACGCTAGTCCATCTGCTCCGCGCAGTCGCTTAGGATAACCTACGAATATATATATTTGCATTTTTATGTTGACAACTCGGTTAACTTGTGAAAGTTTTCAAGCAAAGTGAAAATATAGAATGTTCTCTAATTGCTGCCTATTTGAAATCAATATCATGAAAACGGTGACCATGAATATTTACTTTTTGTTGCCTGTCTACAAAAACAGATTTCTTGCTATTCCTCTAACTATATTGTATAGCAATTTTCAATCACATTATAAATTAATTTCTCAGTTGCGCAGTTCACCGAATTTAATACTATTTTACGGTACATAGCTAAAGGCAAAGGGATCTTAAATTATTGGATTAAATTGAAATTAGAGACTGTAATCTTCATGATTGAAGTCCGCCCTTGTCCCAGCTTTTCTGAAGGATAAATTGTTAGGTTTCTTTTCCGGGAAAAGATAATTTTCAGTGCCTTTATCAATCCTTATTTGTTTAGAAATCTGTCACTTTAATTTTATATGTGTAGGTACCTAACAAAAAAAAAGGTTTCATCAGTTTTTGTAGTTTGGTTTTGTTTTGAAGCATATAGTCAGTCTCCTCAATTTAAAACTCCTGAAAGTTCTCAAAAAGTAAAACCGGGCATCGGTTCTCGCCAAGTTTGTAAATGTATTCACATTTCATTTTTTCTGTTGCAAAGTATAGATAAATTAATAACTCAGTGTGTCACGAGACGTGCCTCGTATTTATATCAATCGATTGGATGGACAAACTAGCCACTAATGCACGTAAATTGAATTACTAAATTGAATTGAAGCTTCGACATCGACGCTTTATATGATTGTACCTACAGGGATGAATCAAATTGATATTTGTTTTGGTCGATTATGTGCGAAGCTTATGTTTGTAACAATTCAATCAAAATATTATGGACTTCGGCCTGCGAACGCCGATGACAATATTTTGGGAAGGATTAACCTTATTGACCGGGCAAACAGTGGAAATAATGCTTAGGTCGTGACACGGCGAAACTGATAATTCAATCATTTTTGTAGGATTGTTGTTTGTCACGGACCCAGTGATGGAAAATATTTGAAGAGGATTCAGAGTTGATTACTATATGAAATGTTTATTTTAGTGTTATTGTTTGGTGGCAGGTGGTGTGCAACAGCGCGACGCTACGCGGCGTGCCATCGGCGCTGAGCGCGAGCGTGACGCAGCTGTCGCTGTCGCGCGCCGACCTGCGCGTGCTGCGATCGGACGCGTTCGCGCACCTGCGTGCGCTGCGCCGCCTCGCGCTCGACGCCTGCAACCTCACGCGCATCCGCCCGTTCGCCTTCCGGGGTCTGCCGCGGCTCCGCGAGCTCTACATCCAACACACGCCGCTTGCGACGGTCGATGCATTCGCGTTCGCTGCTCTACAAAACATCACTTCAATCGTCCTGACACACAACAGGATCGCTCAAATCGAAGGATACGCTTTTGCAGGAACCAATTTTATAAAGCTCATCTCCCTACGGAATAATCCAATTAAACGTATATTAGCGCATGCCTTTTCGGGGCTTAATGACGTAGCGCAGATTGAACTCCCATCCGGAATAAGATCTATCGAGCCTCAAGCTTTTGCTGGGCTGGAAGGGGTTGGCGTGCTCGAACTGGCGTACATGGATCTACCGGCGGTGCTACCCGAAACTTTTCGTGGGCTGGTGCGTGTCGGCCGTCTCGCTCTTCGGGAATCTGATCTTGGAATAGTGCGGGTCGGCGCATTTGACGGTCTACAGCGTATTGATATATTAGAAATATGCAACAATAAGATCGATGGCATCGAGGAACTCTCCCTAGTACAAAACAACAGCGTCACGACATTTAAACTAACCGGCAACCATATGCTGGAGACGCCGGAGGCGGTCATTTTAGAAGTTGAGAATATAGTGATACGCGGGAATCACGTGCCGTGTGAGTGTGGCCGGGACCCTCTCGCTAACCCGTTGGCCCTGACGCAAGACTTCCCTGAAGAGAATTTTTGTATATCGCCATTAAAAGTGCGAGGTCGCAGCCTGGGCAGCGTGGGCGCGGGCAGCGCGGGGTGCCGCGGCGAGGCGGGGGGAAGCGCGCGCGCCCGCGCGGCCGGCGCCGGCGCACGCCCGCGTGACGCGCTCTCCTCTCCGCGCCTCGCACTCACGGCTGCCACGCTCGTCTTTCTCGCGAGCAGTTAACCGCCCTCGGTGTTCAATAAAGTGAGTTGTATCCATTTGTAAATATTGTAATATATGCGAGTGAACATAATAATGCGAAATTTTACATTGAAAGGGTCCGTTCATTGTGTATACGTTGGACCATGAATAAAATTTGCCTTTGGAAACGCCTGCTTTTATTTTTTATCCTTGAACGCAGGACCATGATATATCTACTCATTTATTACGAAATCTCGAGAGTGATCGATCCGTAAATCACAAAGGTATTTTAAGATTTATGGCGGAGTAAAAATAGCGTTTATCTGTATTTCTAGTCAATTAGCAGACGACATCAGATAGCGGCTGAGTAATGTTCCGCCGAACGGTGCGCGCGGCGCCGACCGCTGTCCGCTTCACAGACACACAAACTACTGGAATGTGAACTATGTA
Organism: Oligia latruncula; assembly: GCA_948474745.1. Lineage (NCBI taxonomy): Eukaryota > Metazoa > Arthropoda > Insecta > Lepidoptera > Noctuidae > Oligia > Oligia latruncula. The sequence goes on from OX419688.1 coordinate 11,752,877, forward strand.
GGAGGTACTTAATTGCCAGTAAACTTAAAATGTTCAGTTTTCCTTTAGGTACATTTAAGAATCACATTTCTCGAATTAAACATTCTAAAACGTTATTTATATTCAGACAATATTAGAATATCGAGTCAGTTTGTGCTAATTAAGTTAACACAAACAATGGTAATCCTCACTTGGATAAAAACCGAATACCTTTGTTCGAAAGTCATAAACTCCTTGTTTAGGGTCAAACATAGTGCGTAAACCAGTTTCACATGCATCGAAATCGTTACGGTTGTGGTTTAATTTTTGCGTGAGAAAACTAATTGGTATTCGAGAGAGCATTTGGTGCTGAAAGCCGCGGCGGTGGGAATGCACAGAGTGCACGTGGCACGGCCCGGACGGTGGCACGAACCGGGCGGCACGACGGGACGCGCCCGGACCGTGCCGGGATCGACGGACACACAGATGTTGATTGTCGACAGCATGTCACGGTTCATTAGTGCGCTATTGATCGCACGCCCACTACATAAGAGCGCACTCCCGACTCCCGACGCCACAATTTACAGCACTCACATCACTGTCCATAATTCGACACGTCCGATACGGTCCTAAGGTTTTGGGCATATTCCAGACCAACAATCGGCTTTCCCCAATTTTACATCTAACTTTCAATTATTTACGCATCAATGCGATTTTCCGTCCCATTTCGTTGAATCCTGCCTGTAATACCATTGTGAAAACCGAAAAGAGGAGCAAAGTTTCCCCAAGATCTTTTGTTGGCGATACACGGCATTTTGTAGATTTTACGCAATTCTACGTTTTAGTTGAATATTCTGGATTAGGTAATGCGAGGAGAAATAAAAGTTTAAACTCCTTAATCATCGTTTATATTCAACTCAAGCCTTATTTATAAATATATTTTCACTTTTCACCTAACTATACAGGCCCTTACATTGGTGTTGATTGAGGGTCGGTGTGATTTGAGTTCATGCTACGGCGTAGCTCCGTAGCGGCGCTACGAGTCGTCCTAATGACCCGCGGTTCTACCTGCACCTGACGTCTACAAACATAAAAAGGGACTGAATAAAAGAAAATATTACTGTGATGATTTTATATCTGCGAAGAAAAGTACCTCGATATTTCATTTACGTATTTTCCGAAAGTGTCACAACAAGATGACCTCATCAGAAAAATATGAAAATGAATGAACATAACTGATATTACGGTAAACGAAAATGAACGGTAAGATAATGTAGTGAATTGAATACGTCTAGTACACAACAAAGGAGATAAACATAGTAAATAGGCCATGCCTCGGAGCGGTTACATCTTTTGAAGCAAATGAGTTTAGGTTTATGAATTTTGACGAAGCGTACAAATAATTATGAAAGGGTAAATAACAAGCAACTGAGTTTGAAATAATCTGCCCCATGAAACTACAAATTTTATGAGCAACAGTGGAATTTACTTTCATATCACGGGGCTTACAAATTTGTACTTTAATCATAAATTAACAAACTTATTGATATTTAGATAAGTAGCTTATTTTCAAGATGGTTGGTTATAAAAATAGCACGTTTCATGTCACACATTTATATAAATGCATCTATGTTTCATAACTCAGCATTTTCCTTTAAAGCAACGATTGACAGCAGCATACCTGTGAGACAAGGGGAGAATTTACGTCTTTACACTGTGACATAACCTTATTTTATATCTTTTGTCATCGTTCTGAGAGGAGATCCTCGATTTATTGCCACTGAGATATGGAACCTCTTAACTAAAAACTTCAAGGTATTTTATACCTAAGAAGATTACTAGGAGGAAGCTTTTGTCATATTGTGTTTTGCAGGTTCTTCAGTTGTGTTGGTCGAAAAAATTCAGATAAACTTCAAAGTCCACATTTCAAAGAACTTGAAACAATATTTAAATCGTATTTTTCTTCAAATATTTGCCATTCAGATGAGAGATACTTTCACATACTTAGTTCGTTCAATCGAAACCCTCGGAAGTTGGCCGGAGGTGGCAGCGATTCAGAATTTACTTTATTCGATCTTCTATGGGATCGTTCCCGCACAGGATTTTTCCCAGGGCGTTATCTCGTCTCACGTATTTCATAGGAAATCGGACGATACAAAAACTACGCTTCCCTAGAACGCTCCGGACCACCTTTTGTCTGACGGACGCTTTTACGTCGTGCTTTTTAAAATAAAAGAACCAAGTATTGTGTTGTGTTTTTATGGTAGCGTATCTCATTTATAAACAAACCTATAGGATGCAGTTTTGTAGCCATAAAAAAAGAAATATTGATTGACCTATAAATAAAGTTGATTCTTTATAAATTCAAATGATTTGAAAAAACAATGCACCTACAGCAAATATTTATATTATTCTTGAGCACTTACAGCGTTATCAAAATATATGTTTGAGGGGTTAACAGAAATGTAAGTGGTAAAATCGAGCGGAATCGATTACAAGACAAGATAAGGATCAAACTGACCTTCAAACAATAAATCCATGTTGAGAAGGGTAAAACGAAAGGGAGGAAGTTTTTACTTGGGCCAAAGTTGCTAATGATAAGTATAGTAAACGTCTATTTTTACAAATGTATAACGAGCGAAGAGTTTCGTGAGGAGAGGGCAAAACGACTTCCGATTCTGTTTCTATTCAGGGAGAGAACTGGGAAGTTTCAAAGATATCTTAGTTAAACGGAGCTAGTCTGCGATCTTGCATCTCCGTGCTGAAATAGATAGCTGTAATAAAACTAACTTGGTTCTATTTTATAACATGTTTTTTTTTGTTCTGAATGGTTCTTCGTATGGCTGACTTCACTTATGACTAAGATATTGCAAAAATTATATGAATTCAGGAATGTTTTTGGGTTTGTTACCGCGTTACATGGTGCCTCTTGTATTTCGGCCATTAAATGCAACGTGGAGTGCACAGCATTCATCACTGACACTCTGCAGAGTATCTTTGTTATCTCACTAGAGAGAGCACACTGGACTTTATGCTACCGAAGTACACAAAATATTTGTTGAGTTGGCGTCCAAAATAAAGGCTGTTTATTTAGTTTACCTACAAGACAAAACAGAGCAACATTTTCCTTTCTGGGAGCCAAAATAAATAATATGCCTACGTCATTCAGCTTCATTCGGAGTAATTCGTAACAGTCAATAGAATGAAAGAAAGGCCTTTTTATGTTAGTACCTAAGAAGCCTAATTCGTTGTGCCTTACACCTAGCTAGTTTTTGTTTATTAATCAGGCTATCAGATCCGATCTTTAATGTTTTTTAGCCGTTAGTAGGTAATAATGTTGTTATGTTTTACAACGCAGTGTTATTTTTTTTAAAGAATGATGTGTGAAGCAATAAATTTTGTTTAAAATAAAGCCAAACTGACGGATACTTTCCTGGCTGCTGTTCAAATTTTAATTTTGTGAATATTGAGCCGTCGTTGTTACGAGCGGTCGCCTCATTCGTGGTCACGGGTTGTCTAACCGAGGCCGTGAGCCCTGTAAAGTGCTCCAAATGTCAGGAAAATTTAAATTTAAACAATACACTTGATCAATAGGGCGAAAGCCTTTGCTTCTGTAAATTAAATTATTCAAAACCACGATGTTTAAATTAAAGAGTGGAAATATTTACAATGGGCTACTAATGTATTCAAGCGTAGATAATGTAGTTACACGCGGAGTTTGCTTTGTGTTTACTCTGACCCCGAATTTCCAAAAAAAAAATAATAGTCCTCCAGACCGAATTTCGGCCATGGAAGCCAATCTCAACGGAGACTAGTTATCTGCGCGGGAGATATTATTGTGCACTTATTGTGTGCACAGACATAGGTACACTCACGGATATGGGTACACTCCACTCTTCCCTCACTCTCATAGTCCGATGAGATGGCAAAAAAATAAGAAAATGACAAAAAAACGGTATTACAACTGGTAGTAACTAGGGCAACAAAGGAAAAAAAAAACTGGCCAAGTGCGAGTCGGACTCGCACACGAAGGGTTCCGTACCACAAGGCAAAAACGCCGAAAAAAAACACGTTTGTTGTATGGGAGCCCCACTTAAATATTTGTTTTATTCTGTTTTTAGTATTTGTTGTTATAGCGGCAACAAAAATACATCATCTATGAAAATTTCGACTGTCTAGCTATCGCGGTTCTTGAGATACAGCCTGGTGACAGACAGACGGACGGACGGACAGATGGACAGACAGACGGACGGACAGACAGACGGACGGACAGACAGCGAAGTTTTAGTAATAGGGTCCCGTTTTCACCCTTTGGGTACGGAGCCCTAAAAAGGAAAGATACGAAGGTAACACTTGGTATAGTTATTTACTAGTTCTCGGTATTTAATTCATTTAATAAAATAATAAGTTGAAGAAGTCTGTTATTTCTGTAATTCACTTTTCAGGGTTCCGTACACAAAGGGTAAAAACGGGACCCTATTACTAAGACTCCACTGTCCGTCTGTCTGTCTGTCTATCACCAGGCTGTATCTCACGAATCCTGATAGCTAGACAGTTGAATTTTCACAGATGATGTATTTCTGTTGCCGCTATAACAACAAATAACAAAAATAAAATAAGGTTAAAATTTAAAAGAAACGTTTTTTTCGGCGTTTTATGCCTTGTGGTACGGAACCCTTCATGTGCGAGTCTGACTCGCACTTGGCCGGGTTTTGTATTTACTTGATACCCGACAAAATCCAATATAATGTAAGGAAAGTTTGCTTAAACATCAGAAATCGTAATCAGACTCCATGTTTATACCTCAAATACTTACAGAAAGAATAAAACGGGAAACCCGAATGAAATTACAGTAAATTAGAACTGAGTAGCGTTTTAAATGAGTTGGTGGTGATATTATAATTGGGTGAGTCACCCCCGCAAATTGAATTATCTGTAGGGGAGCGTGTGCGGTTAGGTCCGATGGCTCTTCATCTCAAGGACCTGCAGTCGACAAGTAGAATTCACCGAATTAATTATGATACTAGGTACGTTTTGCTGACTAATTGACCAATTATATTTAATATATTATAATGAAAATCTTGGTGACAATTATACCTACAGCATCATGACGTTAATAATATTATAACCTACTAGCTTCCGCCCGCGGCTTCGCCCGGCCGCGTGGTAAATATGGCGATAAAAAGTAGCGACCTTCCTCAGGGTTTAAAGTATCCCCATTTGTGTAGTTGCCTTTCATCAACATCGGTCCGTTTTGGAGATTAGCTGGAACAAACGGACACACAGACCGACCAAATTGCGTTTTTGCTATAAGTACCGTATATAATTTAATGTGAATTTAGTGAAAAGCTGTTAGTTTGACATTACAGACAGACATAAATTTTTTTGTATAGATTATTATAATAATGTCAAGATTTGTTTGACAATAGTAAAATAGAAAAACACCATAATTCTATTCAAGATATTTTATTGCCGCCTGAAAAGGTATCGATTATCGAGTTTCAGGTATGCCTATAAATTGTCTACCGGAGTCTGAATGTCTTATTTTTATTCTAACGCTGCGCAGGTATTTCTATTGGTGATTCCAAATCTCGAGAAATACAATTTTAGATCAGATACGAAATTGGATAAGGTAATAAAAAAGCACTTCATTAAAATGTAAGGTGTTTAATAACGATATATATATTTGGGTGACAGGCATTTGGCATTTATTGAAATAAAAACTGAGCGTCCCGGCTGGCAATGAGGGTGACAAAATTGTGAACATTACTCATGGCATTTCGGGTGCTTCACATTGATTGCTGTACGTCCTCGCTTGACGAAATTATACAGTTCACTATACACTGGTTTGGAAATAATATACTGCTCTGTGTAGAAAACTTAAGATAAAGCGATTTATTACAATTGAATGGAGCTGTAGTTGAAATAGTAAGAGCATAATCAGCCTCTAATGTTCCCACTGCTAGGACGCAGGCCTCTTCTCGGTGACAGTGGGTCATAATCCACACGCGGGCTCTTTGGTTCTAGGACATGCCGGTTTCCTCACGATGTTTTCTGTGATTAAATAATTTATACAAAATAAAGCACCTGTCTGGGTTCGAACCTACGACCTACAACTCGTAAGTCGTGGCCACTGGGCCACCACTGCTCCTAGTAAGTGCAGAAACAGCCAAATAATGCCTGTTGACCTCTAGTGCACAGTACTCTTCCAACAATATGACTACGAACTTAGTGGAATGGTTCACAGGATTTCGAACTCAACTCTATGCACCAGCATTATAACAATAACGAAAGTCATCGCTGCAAAAATTCCTAGGTCTATCAAACTGGATATTATTGCTGTTAAACGGCTCCGGTTCAACACTGTTTATTATTGTTCGATCAATACAGAAATATCTGGATGAGTAATTTGTCAGCGCATATAATTATGTGGGGAATGTATTACCAATTAGCTTCGAAACATAATTGGTGTCATATTATTGTGAGACACAAAGTGGTGCCGCATCAATTATGCTAATGGAATTGAGAGAAACCAATTTTTTATTAAATTTAATACCATGCGGGGCTTTAAAATATTCTTTGTTTTCAATATCCAAACGCACGATTCACGAAACGTTTCAATACGAGCATGAAAAGATTAACTGAATACGTATTGTAAAATAGGATTTCCAGTGAATGCTTGAAAAATATTTATTAAAAAATTAATACGGATTTTTTTATGCATGACGCATGCACATACAGTGTACCCCACCCCTGTTGCAAAATTGGTTCTCGTAAGTGTCATAACCATTTTATGAAATGTGCAAAATAAAATACGGGTGTAGGTAGAACAAAGACTATTGTTTTAATACTTTTATTGCGTTAGGCATCGTCCTAACAGAACGCGAATGCGCGATCATCATAGTTTCGCGCAAATTTTACTCGTACGAACGCGAGATCAAATATATTGAACTCGAATAGGTGTCCCAACTGACAATCGCACGACGCGATCGCGTGACTCAAATGTTTTGAATTGGTCTCATTTTTAACAAAGCACTTTGCGGCCCACGTTTTTTTTTCATTTCCATCTAAACCCGCAAAAAAGGTCATCCAATATCCCGACAGGAAAAATTGAGCGTCTCTGACGTCCATGGTTGTTGGTACTGACCGTGCCAGTGCCAAACTAGGTACTCCACAGTCACTCGCGTCGTAAATTCGCGCGACGATCACGTATTCGCGTTCTATTAGGACACCCAGGTTTTGTTATCGCGCGAACCCGCGATGGTCGCGTCGCTTACTCGCGCGATGATCGCGCATCCGCGTTCTATTAGGACGATACCTTATATTTTACGTTAATCTTTTGTAACCATGTTTGGGGTTACATAAAATAGATTTACTACACATGCGTTGTGTGTTGGTTTAGGTTTGATTTAGTCAATGGAGATTTGATGGTGCTTGACGATGAGCATTTGCTAGATGCTAGGCCCAAGCTGAGCAAAAAACTCTAAACAGCATACCTGAGTGCTGTTTGGAGTTTTTTTTTTCAATTTGTGAATAGAAATAGGAAAACCCGGAGCTCTCACTTTAGTATTCCTACTTTTCACAGCCAAAATACAGACTGTACAGCTTGCTACGATGGGCACGATCACATGAAATCGCAATAATGTCTGCATAAAAATGAGAATAATCAACATCAATCTCCGTTGCTACCATTTTACTTGCTCAGGTAACAAAAATCAAGGTTTTTATTACTATAGGTACTAGCTGTGACCGGCCACTTCGTTCGTATACAGACTTCACCAAATAAATAGAAGGTTCCGGTTGGTGAAAATAACCTTGAATTAAATGAAAAATCTTTGTTTATCTTCCCAAAATGTTAAGATTCTATCTTCTATGGCTAAGGCTGTACGTTGTCTGTTAGTTAGCCAGTCACTCAGTATTCTATTCTCGGACCGTTTGATGTCATGATTTATTCGAGTTTCGAACTTAATGCCCTATATTTTTTAGGTAGTTTTTTTGTTATCGGAGACAAAATAATAGGTATCGTTTGCTTTTAGAAGGCATTATTTGGATATTATAATAAGAACCCCGATTCAATTTATTTTTTACAACTTTAAGCCTTGAGAGAAATAAGTTTCAAAAGATTTAAAAGCAAATTGCTCCTACATAAATAATAACGTTGAAGGAAGACGTTTACTTTTAATATGCCAGTTCGAAATCACGTTCGTGACGTTCACATGTTAACAATAATTTCGACTTTAATCGACCGTAACATAAAATTCTTGATAGGCTGGATAAGAAATTGAAAGCAGTTATCGTCAATTATTATACACGATTCATAAAAATCGATGATTTCAATTAGAAGGAAAGCGAGCTGTTTTTGTAATAAGACATTTATTCGGTGTTATATGTGACGTTTATTGAGCGGATACATAAGAATAAATACAGGGAAGTTTGAACATACGGAGTTGTGGTGATCAATCATGTGACAGTCTCCGGGGTGAGACCACAAAAAGTAATAGGTCAAGTGTGAATAGTTTACGTTCTTTTTCTCCCATAGATGGTACTTTTAAGGGTTTGATCAATTATTTTGTGCGTTCAAAGGTGAGAATTTCGGTAAAAGCACCCAGTAATCATTTTACATTTGAACCAAACATCTGAGGTGCTATATAAACTGTATCCGTGAGGTGTCTTAGTGCTCATACACACGAGCGGCACGCGACAACGGCAGAGGCAACTGCAGCTGTCGACGCGCGTTGACGGCCGCCGCCGACACGACTATATACGGCTGCCGTCAACGATGTGCCGCTCGTGTAATTAGCTTTTAGCGATAAGACCGCCCATTGTGTCACCCTATGTAAAATTTCTACATTTATATCTGTAATATGTATGGTGTATATAATAAAGAGTATTTTGTTCTGTTTTACTCGACAGCTGCAGTTGTTGGCGTCGGCGCGTGTTGCTCGTGTGTAATGAGCACTTATGTATAATTGAAAACAAAAAAAATATGAATCTTTTATATATACACATTATATATACACAACGAATATAAAAGGAGAAAATAAACAAGCACGTTAATTAATAGGCATGGCGGCTGTAATCGACAGAGCGGTCGCGGTCTCATATTTCGTAAACACAGCGAAGCGAAAAGCGTAGAACTGAGAAGTGTCATTCGATATCCGATATTCAGAAGATCGATAGTTGTTAGAATAAAAGAACGAAGCGGACAAAGCAAGTAAAAAAAACTAACTGGCACGAAACAATAGCCGTTACGAGCGGCGCACTGAAAGCCCCATGAGCTTGGTGATTCGTTAGCAAAGAGACAAAAAACGGCCAGCCGCGAATTTGTTCTACCGAGGAGGTTTCGCACCTGACATTTAAGTATGATCCTATTCAGGATTACATATTCCCTTGCGGCAGGTGGGACGCTGACAGAGCTGTCGCCGGGGTGCCGGAATGAAATGCGATGACGCGAGTTCTAATCCGGTAATAATAAAAATGAAAAGTCTCCCTTTGTCTTTTGTAAAATTTGTTTTGATGAAAAACATGCAAATTGAAGATTATACACAAGTAGGTATATCAGAGTATATGACTAGCTTTTTTGAATTTATTAAATATATACCTGTAAGTTACGTTGCTATATAAGATACTGCGTATTTAGACTAGATAATATTAAAGTATTCATTTTATGATCAATGAGACGCGACAAAACTCTATCAGCAGTTTTATGTTCGATATTCTATTGAAGGGAATCCTGATAAAACGATGAATTCATTCGTATCGCCGTGTTCGCGACTGTTCCCTTTACTTCGACATTCATCTCTGTAACACTCTCGCTATTTATAGAACAGTACAGTACTTAAGTCATTGACGTTCCATGTTAATTTGAATATCGACACTCTGCCAGCTTCTATTATTATTTTTTATTTCGTCGACAAAAGGTCTAGAGCGAAATGTAGTTTGGACGTTCGCAAGTCGATGGCCTCAATAACTGTAGTCTGTATCTAGAATTCAACACTCGATATAGGACGATTCATGAATCGGAAATCGTCTAGTTTCGTATTCTAATCGGGAACAAATCACCATAAAGTGTCGAATCGCGACACTTGCATATTTATTTAATATGCTAACCAAATAATAATTAAGTATATGTACGTTAAACTTAAGTTGTAGTAGTATGAAAGTAAAATTTTAATACGAAAATGTAAAACTCTTCATCTGAGCTGTGTGTGACTTGGAAACTTCTTGAATAAAACCAAATGACGTGTTACAGTCGCGCTTATATTTATCACCGCCCATAAAAAACTTACATTTCGAATAATTTTCTGCTACATTCTAAACTTTTATTTGGTAATACCCCAGAGCAATTCCTACTTTGTTTACAAATAAACTTGCCGTTGAAATTGGGAAGGAAAAAGCTTTTCGAAAGAGGATAGGTAAATCGATTTATGCAAAACAGATAGCGCTTTTTGTATGCAAATTTTTGTTGATTTCCCAAAGATTGAAATCGTGGTATTGTGAAATGGAAAATATTGATTACCTACCGACAATAAACAATGTGCCCAGTGGCTTGTTTGGAATAACCATCAATTTATTATTTCATGTTTATTTTATTGGGTTATCGTAAAAAAATGTAAATTATAATTACTTTTTACAGAACTCTTTGGAAAGGCATCTTCGCATTTAAAACATTGTGTGGGAAATGAAACTTCGTAGTACAATGACAATGAGAGCAAATATGTGGAGGTTTATTTATGTTTTGACGTTCAAAAGTGCCTTTAATGTGCCTATTTGAAATAAATGATTTGACTTTGACTTTGAATCTGGTACAATAAATAATCAAACGAATTGCAGTAATTAAGAAATGACATATAACAAAAAATCTTATTTCAATTTTATTATGAAACTGGGGTACATTAAGTATAAAATATGTGGTCTTAGGAGACTAACTTAGTATAATAAAATGAAAATGTATAAAAATGAATTATCGTCCTTCAGCCGTCTCCCCGGTAGGTAAATTAGGAACCGCTAAAACCTCGTGGAGGTGATAAATCTCTGTCGAATTCGTCAGCCAACAGTTTTATTTCTTTTTCCCTTTTCCACTGGTTTCCTTTTCAACAAAGTTACTCAGCTACTGGATGGACGTACGCTTATGACTACTTATACATGTACCTACTGCGAACAAACATTATTAACAATTCTTGGTCTTAACTTATATCGTTTGTCCTAAGTATCTAACAGCGATAAGAGATAATATAGTTACGATATTCGTTGCTCACATAAGGATATGGGAAGCTAATTTTATAGCTCTAGATATCAATGAAATAGATTTCCTCGGCCAGTGTTGTTAGGACGATAAGTACTATAACAGTCAGAAGTCGACTAGCAATCTCACAAAACTATGGCATAAGAATATTAGTTGTACTTATGACCTTCTTCTATAAGAACGTTTGACAACACTACACATTGGCAACTTGTTGGCCGCTTATGATTGTTATTACAAATTTCAATAAGTTAAGTGAGCGTTACGGTGGCTAAAGTAGTTAGCATTGTGCCTCGCATGGCGAACGTTCGGGTTCGAGTCTCACATCAAACATGATAAATATTTTTTAAGTATTACAATCATGTGAAATAAGAATGCCGAGTTGCTAACAAATATTTTAAATAATCCACAACTAAACGAATATTCTTTAGTTTTACAATTATAATCTTAGCGTCGTTATTAAAATATGAGGGTAGATTTCAAACAAAGTGATAAGTTCACTTTGTAAATCTACCCTCATATTTTAACTACTTTACTAGTTTACCTAAATTATTCCACTATTCGCTATTGTTGGTTGGTGAACATAGTTACGAGCGTTTGTGTTTTCTTGTTGTTGCTATTTTAGTATTCTCCTGAATTCAATATGCAGGCTAATATTAGTATTGAAGCCAAGGCAAATATTGTGGCCCTATAATAACATAAATAAGTATAAAGGATTTCTTTTGTATAAAAAATATTACAATGTTACCATATCAAAATTTGTTTCATTTATTATCATATTATAATAATAAATTACCTTTATTGTAATATCTATTTGTTCAAAGTAATTTACTAAAATAAATTTCTAAAACATACAAATAATAATAATTATATAAAACATCAAAAAAAACAGGCCCAACTAGGATTCGAACCTACACCTATCCCGTTCACATTAGCGAGTGTAGCCTCGTTACCGACCTAGCTAACGTTAACTTATATTCACTTGTTGAAATTTTGCATTACTATGAAAAAAATAATCAGACTGCGATAAAGAAATAAGTTATTGATATTGTCATCCTTGTCTAGCATTGATCACATCTATGACTACTCGTAGCGCGATGCTACACGACATGTTAGTTTGTTAGCGTTGGAACATCACTCACACTGATAAAAATGCGTATGTGTGTATAGGCGCCGCAGCCCGTATAGCGCAGGCGATAATAGTCATTGCGGTGTAAGTGGACTTCTGGCCGTGACTGTACATAGGTACCTACTTCTACTTACATAAATATTGAACAAATATTTCAGTTCTCTTAAATAATTTATTGATTTTGTACCTATTCTACTCTCTCATCATAATCAGCCTATAATGTTCCCACTGCTGATTTATTACAATTTGATCGATTGATAATTAACTATGCAGAATTAAAGTTCACACCAAATTTTTTAGACTAGATAGGTACGTAAAATGAAGACATAAACGCTGAAAAAGCACAGTAAGGGAAGTATGAATGGAAACACATTTATAAACTTACATATAGAGGTTTAGCAGTTTATATCATCGCATATGCGATTCATAGCTCACTAGACTGATATTAGTTAACTGTCACTCGAAGAACGGGAACAGAGGACGTGTAGCCTGTCGTCGGCGTTGCGGCAACGGGACGACTTCGAACGCGCGACGGGGCGACATCGAGGCGACTTCGAGCCGGCGACGGAACGTCTGGCGAGATTCCTCGGCGCGCTGCCTCCGCGTCCCCGATGCGATTTGTTCGGGAATTGCATTGTTCCGCCGACACCTGGAATCTGGATTCGGTTAGTAGAACCATTTCCGGCGAAGAAGATTTGTTGCCACGTATTTTCTTCGCTAGAATTGTTGTTAGCTACGGATCAATTTAACAACCGTTCTGCGAGAAATAGTCTGATGCTAGAATAACTAACTCGGAGCAAGTAACAACTCCCATGTTCAAGGTAATGTTATTCATACAAACTGTGATATAACCTTGCTATGTATTTTCCCAGAATATACGTGCACGGAGAAATTTCTCACTGCAGTTACGGGGAGGTTGCTGGCATATTAATATAATATTGTGATGTCTGACTGATTCTTTGGTAAAGTTCTCTGGAATTCTTATTTATTCATCGCAGTTCTAGGACTTTACTTTTCTGTGAAATTAAAGCTAGTTCGCTGGAGTAAAACTGTCTTTAAAGAATTTTCAATAAAGTAGAACTATTTTTAAAGAATTTGCACATTTCGCTACATCTTAGGCAAGTTGTATAAAATGTAGAGCGACACTGTCGGGGATTAGGGGTGGAAGACTCAGAACTTCGACGATTTTGTGAACTTTCTATGGCTTATCTATTCTCAAAGGATATTCAGCTTTCCTCGATTTAAAACAAAGCAGTTATTAATTTGATTTGAGATGCAGACTTACTGTGTCATCATCATCTGCCTAGCTTTTTCCCAACTGTGTTGGGGTCGGCTTCCAGTCTAACCGGATGCAGCTGAATACCAGAGTACGGTGTAAGATAATTGAATAATAATTTTGATGTGGTTTCGGAATACCTACAAACGAAAAGTTTTTCAATTTACTTAATGGAGTGGAAGCGTTTTATTTGAGATGCACATGAGGTACATACATTTTAAATACGTACTGATGTACTGTTTTGCTTGTCTTGGCTTATTTTACGGAAGTTACGGTTTTGTGTTTGGCTTTATTCTTATACCATGTATTTTACTGACATAAAATGTAAATGTGAAACCTATTGTGTATGTTGCTCCTTGTTTGTGTTGAAAAATGTATTACAGGTTTACTTATTACGTAATTGAAGCTATAAGCGTTTTTAATTATCTACAAAAGTCATCATGTCATAATAATAAGCTTTTATTGAATGTATTTATAGGTATAAAGCTTAACCTTTTGACCGCCACACGTCAAAAAATCAAAAACGTGCCCTCGGCATTAGAGTCTGTCATGTAGTCGAACCGTGGCGTGCTGGGCAGATTTTGGATTGTCGTCTATACATGACTGTGGTGGTCAAAAGCTTAAGAAATGTCCTATTAGGTACGAGTTTCAGAAATAGGATAATACACAATAACCTGCAGTGTACTTAAGAAGGTGCAACAACGACAACAACAACCAACAACACAACGACAATCAACGTTTACGTCTCAAGAATTAAGAAATAATATGGCAGAATTGCCATTTTAAATTCACGGGAAGTTACCAAGGAAATAGTTTAACAAGATGCTTTCCTGTGCTAAAACAAAATCAATGATGAAACATATATGTCGCTACGGAAACGCATGAGAGTCTTTTCAGGATAGTGTTTAAAATTCCGAGTAGTTGTTTCTTTGACGACTACAGTTTTCATAACTAACTAACAACTATGTTGGCGTCGGTTTCCAGTCTAACCAATGCAGCTGAATAAGAGTATTATACATGGAGCAACTGTCTATCTGGCGTCTCCAACCCAGTTATTGGGTAACACGGAGACCCCTTGGTAAGACTGGTTGTCAGACTTTTGGGCGTCTGACTGTGGTTTGTGACTACCCGTTACCACTGCAAAAGGTCTAGAGATGACAGACGGGATTTTGCGAGGCACAGAAGGACTCGGTATGTAATGGTTGGCCACCCATCCATGGACCCGCGCGGCTGTTATCATTTAGCCATGAGTACATTTAATTTTTACTAACGTGATACACAAAATGTCATATCCTCATCGAGATCATGAAAAATTCATAGCTAACGAGCGGAAAACATGAGGAAAATGTAAGAATTTCCTTTTAGCTACACTGTTTTATTAATCGAATAATTGAAATTGAATCTTTTGTATAAGGATATAAGTAAATGAGAAATCGCTGTTTCATCATATAAAGTTGTACCAATCTGCGGAATTGGAGTGAGACATTTATTTAGTAACGTGGGGGAGGGGGAGATGCGGCAAGGTGTGCAGGGGGATGGCTAACGAGTTTCTGTCTGATGTTTGTGAAGTTCGCTCCGGGTCGCGGCGCTACGTCCGCCGGCCGGCTACACACCGCGCCGCCAGCTAATGAAATATCCGTCTGGACTCAACAACCATACAATACCATTTTATTCAGGAAATGGGTCAAATCGCAAGTATCGAATGATTGCTTGATCAGCGTTTACTTGTCAGACAGGAGGATTTATTCTATCCTCAATACAATTCGAGTTGAACAAGTTCTTAAACTATGTTGTTTCTTACCTCAAGCAACTTCAGTATAGACGGCGAATTCCCTCGACACTCATAATTCAAAAGATCTTGCCGCTGCGCGAGTATAAAAGATGATCTTCTACCGACTCATTATCGAGAAGAAGCCTCTTTCACTGAGCACAATTATCGAGATTTACCTACAAACCATTGAGATGTTTGAACATTTTGTGTAACTCGTAATAGTCAGAATTTCAGGCAAGTTATGTGATTAAACGTCAGTGGTTTAACAAGCTTATCTATTATGTAGAGTGTAGACGCGCAATTAGTTTGTGGGATCGCAGTTGAAATATCTAATTATTTGTAGTCACAAGAGTTGGTTGTCTGTGTCCCACATTGGTAATTTCGCGTTAATATTTATGACGTATCGCGATGGACGTCACGGGAGACAGAGAGCAATTTTTGTGTCAATAATGTGGAGCAGATTGATGCTGTATTTTTTCATTATATTGCTAATTTTATGGTTCGTATGAACATTTCACTCTGTTTTGTCAAATGTCTGTGTTCTTCATCACGTTAAACGGTTTATGACTGACATGACTCCTGTAATCAGCCTATAATGTTCCCACTGCTAGGACATATGCCTCCTCTCTGTAAGAGGGAATGGGCCGTAATCCACCACACGGGTCCAGTGCGGGTTGGTAGATGTCTTATGTTTTCGAATGTATGGTTCTAGGACATGCCGGTTTCCTCACGATGTTTTCCTTCACCGTTTCGAGAGTAGTGGTGATGAAATAATTTACACCAAGTAAAGCGCCTGTCTGGATTCGAACCTATGACCTACAACTCGTTAGTCGCGGCCGTTACCACTGGGCCAACACTGCTCCACGAAGCCAGCGGGGTAACATGCGGTGCATGCATGTGGTGTGCGGGGGCCTAACATACTATCAGTAGCACTGGCTTTCATTTTGACAGTTCAATAACATTCATTGCGTTATTTACGTTGTAGAGCAGACAACTTTTTCGAACATTTGAAGTAATGGATTAACCATATATCCTTTAAAATAATTCAAATTCTGGTTGATAGTGTGTTTATTTGTGTTACGCAATTAGAGTGCCTTACTGTGTGACTATCTAAATTGACCACTAAAATCCTGAATTAGTCTTTTAAAAATGTCTGAAGTTTTAAAATAGAAAAAGGTATGCTTAATTCTGGGGCCTAAAAAGGCCACTTTTGACGGCACGGTTGGCGCAGTGGTTAAGCGATTGACTGCTGCGCTGCGTGTCGCGGGTTCGATTCCCGTACGGAACAAATATTTGTATGACCTACAAGTAGTTGTTCCGGGTCTGGCTGTTTGTGTACGTGAATTTAAATGTTTGTAAACGCACCCACAATACAGGAGAAATTCCTAGTGTGGGGCAACGTTTTTTATATAAAAAAAAAAAACTTTGGCAGAATCATAAAAGGATAACATTATGAGTCATAATGGACAGTTAACTGTTAAGTTAATCGTATCAAATCCCATTGGTGAAGGATTTTACAGTAATTTTTTTTTGTCTGTGCTAAAATACCAATCAATCCAATCCAAATCCAATCCCAATCTCTTTGTTTATACGAGTTATTCTTTTTTTCTTTGCACTACGTAGATAACGTAGTGCAAAGAAAAAAAGAAAAACACGGACTGTCTTTGCCATATTATAATTTATAATGTTATCCTTTTATGGTTCTGCCAAAGTGGCCTTTTTAGACCCCTTGAGGTCGCGAGTAATGTGGAAAATGTATCTTAGGGTGGTACCTAAATCTCTTTGGACATTCCAAATCATTGAAAGTGTTCTTCCCAACCAACATGGGTATAAAAATATGCGTGGATTAGGAATGCTGGACCTACATAATACCTAATATAATCCACTAGTTTCTGCCCGCAACTTCGTCCGCGTGAAAATCACCCTCCCCCATTCACCCTCTTAGGGGTAGAATTTCGAAAAACCCTTTCTTATTGGATACCTACTCTTCACAAAGAACACACCCTCAAAATTTCATGTCTCTAGGACCATCGGTTTAGGCTGTGCGTTGATATATCAGTCAGTCAGGACTTTGAATTTTATATAAATATAGATAGATTTTCAGAGGTATTGAATCACCTTTGTAACCATTTATGTATATATTACTTTATGTATTTGTGAAGAAACAAAGCAACTAATGGCTTCGAATAAGTTGTTTTCGAATGTTGAACATAGAATCACGTTTCGGAAACCGGGTTAGCTCTCTTGACTACGCTTTGTACGTTTGTCGTGTACCTATTCAACTGGGCAAAGCGATGTATGCGCCGCGTAGACAATGTGGTGCGCTATTCCCATATGTGCTTGTTCTTGTTGGTGTTACCAAATACTACTAAAACTAATCGTTTTATAGCTCACAACTGATGTTCAATTCAAGAAATTCTTCTTCATTCCCGTCAGTAAACTTTTCTAAAGTGGTGGCTAAATCATAACAGCCGCACAGGTCGATCGATCAGGTTAAGCTACGCTTGCCGCGGTTGGTCTGTGGATGGGTGACCATCTTTATATACCGAGACTCCGAGACCCCTCCGTGCCTCGGAAAGCACGTTCGGCCGTTGGTCCCGGCTGTCATTCGTGGATCTTTGACAGTCGTTACGGGTAGTCACAAGCCCGAAAGGGTGACAACCAGTCGTACCAAGGGGTATCGTATTTATAGATGGGCAATCCACCGGGCTTAAACCCGGGTGGATTGCCCATCTATAAACGTATTACCCAGTAACTGGGTTGTGGAGGTCAGATAGCCCATGCTCCATGTAAAATACTGGTATTCAGCTGCATCCGGTTAGACTGGAAGCCGACCCTAACATAGTTGGGAAAAGGCTAGGCAGATTATGAAACTTTTTTAAAGCCGTACCGAGAAGTGTGATGATAACTAAATGAATGCCTAAAAAACGCCAAATGAATGCCAAAGAACGATCTTGGATTTTTAACATTTGTCGCTGAACCGAGAGTTCAAAATCCAACAGCGTGATTTTATTTAGGCTAGGTTTCGCTTAGTGATAGTGAAAACGGGCTGAAAGTCATAATGGTTCCAGTATGAAAAGTAGATAGCTAGGTACTATTCGTCCTGTATATCTCCATCTTTTTCTCGCACCTACTGAATGATGACTGTTTGTTTACACGAGCACTTTTGTTTTAATACTCCAAGTCGGGACGAGACTATCAACGTTATAGTAAAATTGATATCCATCGCCCATAGTTCTTATTGTTATCAATGGTCCTCAAATATTCGTGGGAATGTTGCTAGGTAGGCAGAGATACTTAATCGAGCAACTAATGATGATGAATTGTTACACAGGAGTGTTACGGCGTCGTTTATTGCAACATGAGGCCATATATATGAACACGTTAACACTTTATTATATAAAAGGGTGGATTCTCTTACGATGTTCCACTTGATTAAGGGTAAAAAAGCGAAAGGTTTCCTGAGCTTTGGTCAGAATACGAACGTTAGCAAGCAGTCAATCTCATTGTAACCACCAGTTAGCCAGCCGACTACTCGTTTTTGAATTCTAACTCTAACCACAACGTAATTTACATATTTTTTCATTGTCGTTACCATTAACTTTGTTGGCACTTCTCTTTATGAAATACTGGAAAGAATGTTTAAGAATGAGCAGCCAGAATTTACTTAAAACTACACACTTACTACACACTCACTCACACACACACACCACACTCACTCACTTGCTATTTACTTTTTGGTTTTCAACGGACACAATTACCTACTGCTAATTACTAAAGTCAATTTAAGCATAAGTATTTGGTTATTAACATAAACTTTTATTTCTGTTCACCAACTTATTACTGTGTGCACACCCCGTACATACTATGTAGAATATAACTGCCAAACTGTACAGCCAAAACAGCTTCTGAAGCGAAATTAAAACTGTTCCAGAGTTTTGTCTGTTTCCGCAATGATAAACAATATTTCGATTGCAACGTTCCGCGTCAGAATAACGTCAAATAATCACAATATTGTGTACTTCGGCGTCATATTTCCATTAGCAGCACCATGTCAAAATACTTTTAAATGCGCTCAACATTTTGCGATGAAATGTTTTGTTCATTATCGGAATTTCTCTAAGTACATACCTACCGATTCAGCAAATGTTTTTAAAACCCCTAAAGCCTTGTGAATTGCTTTTTTAATCTGATGCCGAATTTGTAAGTAATAAAAGCCAACATTAATGTAAATGGTTCAGGTTAACAGTACCAACGGCGACCTACTAAGCGTCACAGAATAAAAACGAAAATAAATACCTACATTGCACAAATCGCTGTGAAAACCGTGAAGCATGTTCCAGTCGTAGAAAGTATTGAGGAAATTCGTTGGAGTTTTATTTCGACTAAGGATTTTCCGCTAGAGAGGTTCCAGGTTCGTCGGTCAGATAAAGTGCGCTCAAATATAAAGTTTCAATTTCCCCGCCGACCGCGAGACGTGCGGTGCCTTCCGAAATGAATGCCCTTTCTGATCTGTCTCTCTGGCACTCCATTGTACATCAGTTCATTAATGCGTATTCAATATTAAATTTACAGAAGTGACACACTTTTTTTCCGAGTGAAATATTCCGTATGGCGTGTTCAACACCAGACAGCGCATATTTCCATTTCAGAGTTTCAGACTCGACTCGCCTAGTTCATTTTTGCACCGCACTTGATTTTCACAAAGAAAAATGAATCTTTTTGCAATGAAAAGCTTACAAAATATAAATGTGTAGCACAGATGTGTGCTTTTTATATGTTCCATCTTATCGCAGTGTTGTTTTCACTTGATACAGTCATTATAACGAATGTAAAACGATAGTCTCGCGGTTTACAACTACATATATTTTATCTGTAATAACAACATTGCCGTGAAAAATCATAACAATCGCACCCTATCTGTCATGAATAATTCTTAAGCATGATAACCCGAAAATTCAATCTCCGAACAATGGGATCGTATTAGCATACAAAAGGTTTCACATATTTTACGCAAATCCGTTATATTTTGAGTTATCTTCTCCCAAAAAGGCAATGTTTTTCCCCTGACCTGTGAAATAAATTTTATTCGAGACACAGGTTGTAAGCGAGTAGAGGTTGGATTGTTTGAATTATTAATTTGTAATTGAACGAAAATAATTATATTTTAAGGTAAGATCTAATTAATTTTATTAGACGAGACGATAATTGGGAAGGTAGGCACTCTTTGTTGTGGTGTATCAAATTAATTATAAGCGTAGTACCTACGCCAAACGTTGGTGACTGACATGAGTAATAAAGCCGTCAGTTTGGGGTCCAGTATGCAAAATCAGGTGTTTATTCTGAGGCATGGAGTGGTTCCGCATAGCTCTAGCAATCACGTTTGTCTGCAGCTGGGCCTCGCCTAGCCGCGCCTCGTTCTGTCTCGCTGTCAAATTGTCCATGTTTTACACGTTGTTTGTAGGTTACTACGTCCAAACGCGGTTTGAATAATTTTACCACTCTGTAAGCGTGCACGATGAGGTCAAACACATCCGTATGTTTACGCATTCACTGATTTAAAACTGTTGCGTACTCGATTTTTTCATTCGTCATTCATTCATCTTTAAAGGTAGAATAGAATACTCTTTATTATGTACACCAAATAAATTACAGACATAATTATAGAAACTATACAAAGGGTGACATAATGGGCGGTCTTATCGCTAAAAGCACTGGTACTGCAAAGGCAAAGGTACTGTCATATTTTGGCGCAAAATAAATATAGAGTGTATTTACATTGATTCAAACCATTGTGCACTTTGCATATGTGTTTTTTCACCATGTTATACGAATTTATTTAAAAAACGCAGATGAAATCTGTTTTAAATAAAAAAGATAAGCTCCAAATACGAGACATGTTCGATAAATGTTTTCAGCAGTTATTTAATTTCACGTTTGGCAGAGTCTCAATCAGCTTCGCATTCGGACCAATCATTCAATCAACATGTCCATAATTGATGGTTATCGCATTACGCGACTCGTTAGCGATTGCCATTGATTTTTGTTATCATTCGACCTTTTTATGTGGATAATGACGACCCGATGGGTGTTTAAATAGATTTCGCAACATACCAATTTGTGGGAGTAGCAAGAATCTGCAATTTGCCGATGGACAGAAATAAAGTGCCTACCTATTGTTTGTGCAGGGGTATTGATGTATCGAGTTCAATAAATTTAAGTTAATGCAGCTAAATTCTCACAGGTAGAAGGCGGTTCACGTAAGTGTGACACGAGGTAGGTTCACTTCCAAGAGAGTTGGTAACTTAATTCATTATAGTGCGCCGTGTTTGAGTTCCGTAAGCACTCTCCGGTTTCGGCCTTGTTTCGGCAAACGAATACCTCCACCACCCCCGCGCCCCGTACACGATCCGTTTCACCCTCACCTCCAAATAAACAACGACCTGATTGACACCTATACCATGCAAATTACTTGCGAGAACTTTTAAGGGTAGCATAACATCGTCCTGGGTGCTGCAAACATATAGTTCGGCAAGTGTATTATCTCTACGTGGACTACAGCGCTAACATTGTTCGTAGCTATTTGAATATTTCGGGGAACTCAGTCTAAAAGATGTCGTTTGGTTTTTAATAAACCCGCAAAAAGCAACATATTTATCCTTCTTTGTTGTTTTATTATAAGCAAAATAGGAAAAGAATACCGTTTGCACATATTCTAATGATAAACGGATATCCCGAACTATGTTGTACTCGTTTATCTCTATACTCGTCTCAACTAATTTAATTTCCGTTGTCTATTTACTTATTTACCAAATACACATGGACTTAAATACCCCATCGAAAAGTCTCGGCTTCAAAGTTGTTTAAAAGCTATTTCGTAAACTCGATTACTTAAAGAAAATGAAGAAGGATTAAGAGGCAACTTAGCGTTTAATTAAATTAGCCTGTTAAGTTATTTATAAAAAAAATAATGAAGCTACACAGCGAACAGAATCATGTCGGGCTTAGTTAAACTGTCACCAACAACGACTGTAAACAAATCTCAACTTAAATTGCATCTCAAATCAACGAACTCACTCACAGATGGTTAATTTTGTTATTCAGAAGTAGACTCCGTTATGTTCGATAGAAAGTCACAATAGTGTGAAGAATGAACGCTCAGCATCATTAGGACAAGACCAATAAATACCGGACACGGCTTTTATTTTTGTGAAATAGGTACGTCCTTTTTTCCCCGTGGCGATTTTTTTTCGCGCACTGGATTTTCAACGCAACGCTTAGAGCTGAGAGTTAAAAATCCAACAGCGCATTTTTTTGATGGGCTGGGTTGAGCGTACAACACTGAGAGTTGAAAATCCAGCGCGCGATAAAATCCTGCCGCGATATTTTTACGTCCTTGTGAACGTGGGCTTACACGGAAAATCTTAGTATTTTTGTTATTAAAGCTTGTTATTGAAACTTAAATTGTTCACGTATTACTTACTAACGATCCTCGCAGAACGTAGTTCGTTAGTAGTATCACAAAAGCAGGATTAGCTGGCAATCCGAATGGCACAACAAAACAGTATCAATAAAACGATCGCGTTGTGAAATGAGCACAGACTCATTGCTCACATAATTGAAAACGGATGTGGCATGCTATGCTTCTGTATCCAATTGTATCTTCGCTGTTATTTACATTAGCTAATTGGCCCCGTGGCTTTTAGGCTTCGTGTTTAACTATTTTGTCTTGAGCTATATAAATACCTTTGTCTTAATCTGAAGGGTGTTGAATGTTTTGATCATTTACGAAGAGATAATTAACAACGTGGCAATGCTGCCAGCCTTTTGGGTACTTTTCCCGCTGACAGCGATGCGGACGAATTTGTTGATGCCCTGTGATTCTTTACCTGTTTTGTTTTATATACATGTACAAGTAGGTATATCGGCTTTTGTAGGTAATTTTAAGTTCCCATCTATGTGATAGAATATGTGAGCTTCTTATAAAGTACGTTGCTCATCTTTGTATTGGAAAAACAATAAGCAAACTAAGTGCATTATTGGTACATAAAAGGATCAGATTACCTTAAAATTCACTTGATTCCACTTCGGTGCAGTTTTGCGCTTCTCTTGTAGTTTGCTAATGATTTAAAGTTCATCGCCAGAGAACGGAAACCACAGCTTTATCCCATCACGTTTATAACTATAAAGATAATATTTCTCCAAACATATAAGTACTTAGCTAATGGCTAGGATTTCGCAAGCAACGTATACTTGCTAACTTTTAATGGTCTAATAATGAGAACGTGGATCTAGTGATACACCGCAATAACTTTTGTTATACGAAAGCAAAATGCTTCAGAACGAAGCTGTTGGTTGAGCGTACGAATAAATGGCGTTAAAATGCTACGAAAAGCATTTTCTTTGACATCTGTTTGGCAGAAAGTTGCAAAATTCAGTTAAGAAGTGCGAAATAATTTCGCCGGTGCATCACTTAACCTTGAGTGATTAAGTTGTTCTTAAACGTATGTTATTCAAAATATTTTCAGTGTCATGAGATAAGAGTGTACCCTCACGGGAAATTACTGCCGAAATCTCGGCGCCCGCCTATAGACAGTTCGCTCGCCTCCTTTGTGCCTTGAATCAATTCCCGTAACTTATCTGCATATTTTATAATGCGAGACGAAGTGACGCTGCAGCATTCTGTAGGTATCCCATTAGGGATTCTATCGTGTTTTGGAACGCGGAGTGGGGAATTACTAATAAAAGATATCGGAAGAAAACTAATTTCTGATAAGCGAAGTTAATAGGATGGGCGCGACCTTTCTTTAGGCGGAGTTTCACGCGTCTTTAAACCAAAAACCGATATTTTTTATAGCTTAATCTCGGTTAGGTAAATTACGTACATGATAACGTGTTAAAACTCGTGAATATTGTTTATTTTAAAATAAAGGCGTAAAGGCGTGTTTTTCGGAATAAAACTAACCCGTCACATTAGTAGGTACCACATGTGTAAAAATACAGTTCCCGCAGCCAGTCTCAATCTCCCGAGGCGTTAGCAGCGTTTTGTTGGTAACGCGCACCCAACTTTTAGGAGCAACTGGCGCGAGTCCGCACCGCAAATAGGATTACCGACAGACCTAGAAAGCCTGCGCGTGTCGGTTAATTCAATTTTATTGTCAATATAAAACGAAATAAACTTTTTTGTTCAACTTTGCTTTCAGTTTTAAAACTGTTATATTCTGTTAAAATTTCGGCGACGAATCGTCGCTTTAGACCGGCTCAATATTGCCGAAATTGCTCCATTTTAGATACAATGAAACGAAAGAATGGAGCTCTCTTGAATGTCCAATTTTAACCGTAGCTAGAACGAGCCTTTGAAGTCGGTGCGGTGTAGCGGTGCTAGCCGATTTATTCCCGTTCTGACGGAAGCCAATCAAAGCTTTTGCAGATTTAGATCGCCGTCGGTCGAAAAGTGAAACAACGGAGGCAATGAATGGTTCGATCCGAGCACACAGTCGTCTGCGGCTGCCGACGTGACGTCCCAAACAAGCTCAGTGAATGCTCCCAGCCTACGAGTACGTACCAGCCAACGTACGCCAGATGAGAACAAAAAATGATCATGCATGAATTTATTCCATGCGGTTGCTTTGTTATAAATTTTGTCGCTTTTCTGTTCGATTCTATATGAATTTGAACATTTATGATACACGGTATTAGTATCATATCATAGGTGTATACAATGCTCAAACTTACTTTACTTAATATTATTTCAGTTCCCTACAAACTTACTACTGGAATTTCAAAGAAAACACTTAATTCGGACTTTTTAAACGAAGGCTTTGTTTAAATACTTTGCTTCTCCAGGTAATTCATACATCAAGTTACAACTTCTATTTAGGCAAGCTGATGGTCTAAAACGATAATTAGAATTAAGCGTTCCCAGTTGATTTAAAACATTAGCAAAAACTTACGCTAATTAATTTGAAGAAAATGTATAAGAAAACTGAAACAAGTTAATTTCTTAGAACTGTTACAATAATTGGGTATACTAATATGACGTACTGTGGTTTTTATCTTTCAAAATTGCTGAATTCTGGGTCAAACAAATTAAAAAAAAACTGATTTTGTGTTATTTTTGCCATCGATATGTAGGTAAATCATGATATTCTCAACTTTAGAAGCTGCACACAGTGCACACACATCTGTCTTTGATCATAGGTAGGTACTCTTCCTTTTTCATTTTCTAAGAAAAGCAATACTTAAATTATTATTATTGAAAGCTTGTGTTATCCCACTTCAGGGCAAAGGCCTCCCTACTCTCTTTTCACTTCTCTCTGTTTATACCTGCTAAGTAAGGACCAGTTTTTGTTGAAGGAGTCCAGCTCATCCCGCCATCTCCGTCTGGGCCTGCCGAGATGTCGCTTGTCATTAAGAGGGACCCATTGGGTCGTAAGTTTGGCCCATTGGTCTTCTGACATACCCCAGGCCCAGATGTGTCAATACCAACGGATAAATACATACAGCAATACCTAAATATCATAATAATACGTTATTTCAACGACGTAAAGACCGAACATGGTTATAGGTGAAAGTAATTGATAGGTGTTTTAACGATTTCCGTGATTTTAATAAAGAATCACGGTCAAACGTTACGATTCAAATTTAACTTTATTTTACGGTTGTTTTAACGACTTCGAGATTGTTGATAACACTCCACCGCATTGTCTTATCGTAATACTGCAGTTAGACTTCTGAAAATATTACAATATTGGCGTTTATTGGTCATTATTTCAGCTGCTTTCGCAAGCTTTCAATGTAAAACGGTTTTATTTAGATCCCGAAGAGATAAAAGATAAAACGTTAAAGTAGAATTTTCATCGTCGCTTGAACATAATTCTATTGGGTGACTGGCCTCGCCTGGGAATAGGTCGTCACTATCCGCGGGCATCTTAACAAACGATTAAAAATATAACGAAGGGAGAGGCAGCATTGTTTTGTTTACAATTGAGTCTTCTACCTAGCCTTTTCGCAACTAAGTTGAGGTCAGCTTTCAGTACTACCAGATGCAGCAATACCAGTATTTTAGATGGACTGACTGCCTATCTGACTTCCACAAACCAGTGACTTTACTTAACTTGGTAAGACTGTTTACCATGCAATATGCTCTTTTAGAATTATACAAAAATATTCCCTCTAGACCACTATTTCTGTGGTTTATGTGCTAGAAATACATATATAGTACGTAGTGGAAGTTTAAGGTCCGATTTGATGTAGGCTTTTAGTAAATAGTGTAAACTACACGTGTAACAGCAAAAAGCCATAAAGTGCGAGCCCCTATCTGTCCCTTAAGGTTAAGGCCAGGCCGTTCCTAATGTTGACATTTGTTTCAAGAACAAACTTGTTGACATTGGAATCTTACTTCAAAGTGGCTATTCAGAGCCCCGAATCGTTGAAGTGGGAAAATGGGTGGGACAATGTCCACTTATATGTGTGACTTAAATAGTATGGGTGGAGTGGGTCAAGGACTAAAGATTCAACCCTCCTAGGTGATCATGCATTGCTAGCTATCCATTCTTATATGCAACCTACAAGGTATAGTAAGGACACATAACCCCAGAAAATTATTTCATGACTTTTTTTCATACCCATCATTTTACCAGAACACATACTTTTAAATCTTTTTTCTTCCTTTTTTTTTTTTTTTAAAAACGTTGCCCCACACTAGGAATTTCTCCTGTATTGTGGGTGCGTTTACAAACATTTAAATTCACGTACACAAACAGCCAGACCCGGAACAACTACTTGTAGGTCATACAAATATTTGTTCCGTGCAGGAATCGAACCCGCGACACGCAGCGCAGCAGTCAATCGCTTAACCACTGCGCCAACCGTGCCGTCGTGCAATCTAGAAAGCCGGTAAAATAAGAATGGTACAGTCGTGAAAACCTATGACGGTTTTCTTTGAAATGGACGAAGAAACGAGTGCAGGTTTTATTCAATAGGTTCTTTAGAACATATTTTAAAAACCTGATTCTTAACAGACAGATATATTTAAAATCATGATAAAGAAATGCTCTATACATTTATCTATGAGTGCTTTGAAGGAGTCAGAGAGAAACCTCGTTGGCCTTTCTAATCAGGGGATTATCTCGTTGAGTCCCGTTAGTCGGCAGTCATTCGGTGATCCCGGCCGGCTATACTGCTGTGTCACTCCGACATTTTTTGCTCACACACACTAACGCAGATTTGTAGCTTTTAAGGATTATAATGTCTATGTTTTGAATAAATCTCGGTTCGTTTCTTTGTCGACCCTTATAACTTTATAGTGATATAAAAAATATTAGGTATGACAATCTAGAAATTGTATCCCTTCGTTAGTTTGGAATTCACAATGGTTTTTGCGGCAAAATAGGCAAGTATAACAGATTACTTAGTTGGAAAATATATGATCCAGATTACATTTCTGATTAATCAAAGGTTTTCAGCAATTCAATGAGAGTTGTTGGAAAAAAAAATGGAAGCAGAGTTCTATGTTTAGTACCTTCTCAAAATTACAATGTGGATAGGGAACTATTTTAACTAAAATTTAGGACACTGCCGGCCGTATTGTTCAATTAAACGCCGTCAGTTCCGTTTATTTTAGATCGTCTTATGCTCTGAACTGGACCGTTTTGTGTATTTTAAATAGATCTTATGTTTGTATGAAAATCCATAAAGCTTCTCGGAACTGAAGTATTTATATGGCTCGTTACCTATAAGATTTTAATAGTCTGACTTATATCTTGGTGTATTTTCCCCATGTAACCCTTCAGACGAGTCTCCCTTGTTTCATTGAAAAGAAATTATCACTTCCCAAACAATTTTCCGCATAATTTCATTTGTCAAATCATTACTTAGCAAATAAACTTTTCACAGAAAATTTTAACGCAAACCTAATGTTTGGCAGATGAACGTTTAAACAATAACTTGCTTACCAAATAGTGCTTTTGCCAATTTTAATTTATTCAAATATTTCAGTTGGTATAACATATTTTACGCAAAATGAAATAAGCCAAATATTTAGTACCGTCGCGGCTCCTATTTCTGTCTGCCTATGATTTCAATTGGCCCTGTTTAATATGATATGAGGTAAAGGTATTTGTATTCTCATTCGCTCTCTCTTGCATCCTACGTCACTTATCGACCGTAAAAAATTTTTTAATATATTTTTTTCATAACAAATCATTTCACTAAATGTTTATTGTCTTAAGATTGTTTGCTGTAATAAATCATTTGAATAAAGACCAATTGCCTAAATGATAATATTCTGCCAAGTAAATATTTGACCAAATGAAAATGTGCGTAAGTACTAAAATCATTCCAAACATTGCATTGGTATAAAAAAAGGTTGCTAAAATTTGTTTTGGTAGTGAAATTTTGGCAAAATCTTTTCGGCAAAACGGCAGGATCCCCTTCAGACAGCGTTATACATACCTATCTCCGTCGTAAATACTTCACATGAAGTGGATGTGTATGTACAAAAGTAGGTATTCCCTAAAGGGTAGTTCGTAAGTAACAGTTATTTGTCGAATATAAAGTTTCGCCGGAACAGTTGTCGGTTACATACGTGTTAGACAAACTTAACGCCTTCCCGCTCGCGAGTACTTGAACATAATAAAGTGACAAGTGGGGAGCGGCTCCAAATCTCGGCAAACTATATCGCCAAATGTTTGTGTTCACTCGAAGTTTGCAAGTAATCCATTTAAAAGTGTCAGATTAGAGGGGGTCGGGTGAATTTGCTTAGGCGGGTCCGGTCAGCAATTTATGTCCGCGTGCCGCCGCAGATGTGGTCGGTGGCCTAGCGCCTCGCCGGCTTGTGGCACTGTTTATAACAACAAAGGCGGAGTAATTAAACACTTAGACACGACACCAGGACCCTCCCGGATAATACCACGCTTTACACAAGTGTCTGGGGAACTTTTGCGTGCCTACTTCGATAATAATTTGCCTCAGCACAGTGTAGTATAAGTTTTAGTATTTTAAGAACGGGCGCCTTGGTAACTATTAATTTTTAATTAGCTCTGAGCCATCTCAAAGAATCTCGTACTTGTCTTTCTCATTTTCTCTCAGAGATCGCAATGCTGCGGCCAACACTTGTGTATTTTGCACTTACTGGTACCCAATTGGAAGGTTTTCTTTGGCTTTGTGTTAAATTGTTCTTTGTGAAAAAGTAGAACAAAATGAAGAAGAATGAAACGCAAGTAATAAGTTCTATGAAGACATTAGTTTTAGTTTGAAAACATGTGTTGTAGCGAAGGCGGAACAAGTCCAATAATAAGGCTCGTCGTTATCCCGCACTCACGGCACGTGATCCTATTCTACACACACACTACTAACGTGTAATGCTCTGCACCTACAGTACCGGGGCCGGGTGAACTGTGTGTCGGCACTGATTGAATCATGAGTTCTATATGGTAAGTTAGATGCACGATACAGTTTCAGCCGTGAACCTAAACATTTTCCACAAATATAAGATTATTTTACTGTCGTTTTGAACAATCACTTGTATCTAGTAGAAAAACCTAAAATGACAAGACAAAAATATGATCTCCACAAGAAAAAAAAATTGAGTTCCTGAAAATTTGCATTTCATAACAAAATTGCGTCACTATCATTAGATACAAAATTGAAGATCCATATTTCATAATCAAAGCATTTCATTACGCCTACTAGTATAATTTCGTTTCCTTGGTAACGAATAGCCAGTTAAGAATCTAATATAAGCCAAGTTAAATTTATGGGTGAATTGCCCAAGCAAA
The DNA here is from genome assembly GCA_948474745.1 of Oligia latruncula. Taxonomy (NCBI): domain Eukaryota; kingdom Metazoa; phylum Arthropoda; class Insecta; order Lepidoptera; family Noctuidae; genus Oligia; species Oligia latruncula. Next base: position 11,783,033 of record OX419688.1, read on the forward strand.
AAAATACACGGCAAACCTGAGAACGGTAGTGCAATGTGCTGATTATTAATTTTATATATTTTTTCTCAACAACGTAAGTATTTCTCTACCTTGGCAAAAAAAATCATTGGTATCTACCCTCTAATATACCCAAAAAAAAAATTACAAAGTGTTATTTTATCATCACGGTGACCTGTCCTGAACCCAATTCCGCTCATAACATACCTTCTCCTGCAAATACATTCGTAATATGGATTTAAATTGATTTTGTTATCATTAAATTATAATATATTCGATCAAATAAAACAATTTTTGTTTGTTTATCTTCTTTCTCATGGATTTGACAGGCAGTCAACTTTTGTCTGGAAAAAAGTTATCATTTCAGAGGACAGTAAGTTTTAGTAGAATAGCCACATCAACATTGCGTTGTTACGCCCCTTTCACCTTTTCTCACTCCGGATCAGTCCGGCTTAAGCTCTCGGCGCGAACGCACCGGTCCCAACGTCTTGCGGTTTCCCGCCAAAAAAGTAAGTTTATCATTTCAGTAATATGGGGACAAAAATAGTTTCATTTCGGTGGCTGTTATAACTCGTGCTAGATTTGTTTAATTTGTTTCAAAATTGTGTATTAAATTCGCAGTAAGTACTGTTTTGTTTGAGTAGTGTTCATATTTTTTAAATAATTTTTTTTCGGAGTTAAATGTAGAACTAACCTCTATTTTATCATCTCAGTGTTATCATTTCAGTGGATTCGGTGGACTGTTATACCAATTACAGTCCACCGGAATTAAAAGTATCTCCGAAATGATAAAAACATAAAGTTTTAGAGATCCTGGTGTCAAATACAAAGTCATAGTTTTGTAATGTACCTACTTTTACCTAGAGTGTCGATTAGATTATTTAGGTGTATTTGTTGTGTAATATTTGTGCTTAAGATATATAATATATACATATATCTATGTAGTTAGTACATGTTTACTATACTTTAGATACACATTTGTTCGGCTCAACGAAAATGTGATGAGTGTGTGGGTCACCACAGTGTAGATTATTATACCTACTAATTGTCAACAAAATAATTATTTCGAGGGTTTACCTTCAATATAAGTCACTTACCTTTATTTTTATATCATTTATTACGAGTAAATACGTACCCAGAAAGACTGTTTTATTGGAATAACTATAATTCGCATTAGGTATAAGAATTACTTATACATAATTGCGAATTATAGTTATAGATAGAACAAAACTTTGTTGTTTTTTGTTCTATTTAGATATGTACGTTTCTCTATTGTTGTAGTAATTTAAGAATAAAGTGATCTCAATCTCAGGTTTCTGTTATGTTTCATACGTTTATGTAAAAGGATTAAAAGTACTAAGCTATTACTACTAAGATATTTTTATAATGTTTCTTATTCATTTATTGTATTTTAAAAATATAAGAGTTGATTTAATTTTAGAAGTTTTACTGATATACCTGTAGAAACACTATTCTCCTCTCGTTACCAATTTAACTAAATTATACCTAGCATTTTTCTCTTAGTGCAATAGGTAGACATTAGGTATTACTATTAATGGCATAACTTACAAATGCAACCATCATATTAATCAGAAACTTTAAGCTTTCTAATCGCGATACGTTGATTCTTTTGAAAATATATCAAGTAAATTAGTATTAGTACATAAACAAGCAAAAATATTTATTTAAGGTTACCAGCATTTACGATAAAGTTTTCCAACATTTTCACACAACAACAACCACAAAAATTACCAAAGGTTATAAAAGTAAAGAAACTATTCATTCATATCATAATAAACATTACATTACATTAATATCATTCTTTGAGGTTATTGTAACCTCAAAGAATGATATATGTAATAATACTAACTGTAATATCTGTATATTAATGATGATATTAAAAAAACTGTGTACTGTCCTGTCTCAGTGTTTATCTAAAATTTGTGGAAATCAAACCTAACAAAGTACGGAACCCTGGCTGGGGGCACGGTTGTTCTTAGCTGTATCATTTCGGTGGATTTATCATTTCGGTGGTAATTTTTATCATTTCGGTGGACACTTTTAATTTCAGTGGACTCTTAAAACTTTATCCTTAAATATTTATGTAAGTTTTGATAATATTTGATGTCCACTCACGCACAATGTTATAAAATAGACTAAAGTATTATTTGTCACTAAAAATATATAGATTGCATTGAAATAAAAAAATCCCACCGAAATGATACATAAAAATCTCTTGTTGAAATTCACCCTTATATGGGAATTACGTAATTTTCCACTACGGTTATCCTTGTTGGTACCACTTATTATTTTACTTCCGCGTAGTATTTTTTTGCCTCTTTTTTGCTTATCTATACATATAATAAAACAGTAGAAAAACTGTGTCTGTACATTGAAAATATAAAAAAAAAAAAAATGGGGGGGTGTTTAGAAACAGTAATAGGGTACGAATCCGAAAAAAAAATTCTGTCTGTTTGTCTGTTTGTCTGTTTGTTTGTACACGCTAATCTTCGGAACTACTGGAAGGATTTGAATGATTTTTGTTTTGTTGTATAGGTATTATGTCTGGGCAACATATAGGCTATAATTTATCTTGGAAACTTGAACACCTGATGCAGAACCGCAACAGACCAGCTAAACTATAAGAGATACAAAAATGGTACCATAGCAAAAATGGTTCCACGTGATGAGCATTTTCTGCCGAGAGAATAAATTTGAAGATCTGGAACACCTTATGTGGAACTCCAAGAGCCCAGCTACACCATAACATATATAGGAATGACGTCTTAGCAAAAGTTGTTCGATCTGATGGGCATTTCCTGTTGACTTATAAAAAAACTGGCCAACACGAAGGGTTCCGTACCACAATGCAAAAACGCCGAAAAAAACACGTTTGTTGTATGGGAGCCCCCCTTAAATATTTATTTTATTTTGTTTTTAGTATTTGTTGTTATAGCGGCAACAGAAATACATCATCTGTGAAAATTTCAACTGTCTAGCTACCGCGGTTCTTGAGATACAGCCTGGTGACAGACAGACGGCAAAAACGCCGAAAAAAACACGTTTGTTGTATGGGAGTCCCCCTTAAATATTTATTTTATTTTGTTTTTAGTATCTGTTGTTATAGCGGCAACAGAAATACATCATCTGTGAAAATTTTAACTGTCTAGCTACCGCGGTTCTTGAGATACAGCCTGGCGACAGACGGCAAAAACGCCGAAAAAAACACGTTTTTTTGTACGGGAGCCCCCCTTAAATATTTATTTTATATTGTTTTTAGTATTTGTTGTTATAGCGGCAACAGAAATACACCATCTGTGAAAATTTCAACTGTCTAGCTACCGCGGTTCTTGAGATACAGCCTGGCGACAGAAAGACGGCAAAAACGCCGAAAAAAACACGTTTTTTTTGTACTGGAGCCCCCCTTAAATATTAATTTTATTTTGTTTTTAGTATTTGTTGTTATAGCGGCAACAGAAATACACCATCTGTGAAAATTTCAACTGTCTAGCTACCGCGGTTCTTAAGATACAGCCTGGCGACAGACAGACGGCAAAAACGCCGAAAAAAACACGTTTTTTTGTATGGGAGCCCCCTTAAATATTTATTTTATTTTGTTTTTAGTATTTTTTATTATAGCGGCAACAGAAATACATCATCTGTGAAAATTTCAACTGTCTAGCTACCACGGTTCTTGAGATACAGCCTGGTGACAGACAGACGGCAAAAACGCCGAAAAAAACACGTTTGTTGTATGGAAGCCCCCCTTAAATATTTATTTTATTTTGTTTTTAGTAATTGTTGTTATAGCGGCAACAGAAATACACCATCTGTGAAAATTTCAACTGTCTAGCTACCGCGGTTCTTGAGATACAGCCTGGCGACAGACAGACGGCAAAAACGCCGAAAAAAACACGTTTTTTTGTATGGGAGCCCCCTTAAATATTTATTTTATTTTGTTTTTAGTATTTGTTGTTATAGCGGCAACAGAAATACATCATCTGTGAAAATTTCAACTGTCTAGCTACCGCGGTTCTTGAGATACAGCCTGGCGACAGACAGACGGCAAAAACGCCGAAAAAAACACGTTTTTTTGTATGGGAGCCCCCTTAAATATTTATTTTATTTTGTTTTTAGTATTTGTTGTTATAGCGGCAACAGAAATACATCATCTGTGAAAATTTCAACTGTCTAGCTACCGCGGTTCTTGAGATACAGCCTGGCGACAGACAGACGGCAAAAACGCCGAAAAAAAACACGTTTTTTTGTATGGGAGCCCCCTTAAATATTTATTTTATTTTGTTTTTAGTATTTGTTGTTATAGCGGCAACAGAAATACATCATCTGTGAAAATTTCAACTGTCTAGCTACCGCGGTTCTTGAGATACAGCCTGGTGACAGACAGACGGACGGACGGACGGACGGACAGCGAAGTCTTAGTAATAGGGTTCCGTTTTTACCCTTTGGGTACGGAACCCTAAAAATCGAAGATCAGAAACATCTGATGTGGAAATCAAAACTATCACTAATTTCACCTCCACGCGGTGAAGGCGGTAACAGTTTAGGACTGATTTTCGATGACGATGGTATATCATTGAAAATTTGACTCTACTGGCCAAAACTCCCATTTTTTTTTTAATGTGAATAATTGCTCATGCGTTCTGCATTACCACGGGGAGATAGTACAGTTATGTGGGACTCTAACCCAATAAAACTCCACGGTGTCCTCCTCTGCCGCTTACAGCGGGAATATGGGCACGCGTTAGCACTCATCCGTGAACCCGCCGCGGCTGTCCGTCACCGGACCCTCCTCTGGGACATAGCACGCCGTGACGACCCCAGGGACCAAACCAGCACATGGGCACCAGACGACCCCGTGTCTGGGCACCCTTGGTAGGGGAGCAGTCACTTAGATTTTAATTGATCAGGTATCTTCTTCACAATAAAACTATAACCATGCCTAGAAAAAGGTCAAATCTTTTCCAATGTTCCAAAGGAGCTAAAAGATTGCGGATCATAAGATCCCAAGAATCTACCGAAGAGCGTCAGGAGAGACTTGATGCTGTTCGAGAACATCAGGCTGCAACTCGCTCCGTGGAAACCTCTTCGGATCGCGAAGCGCGCCTGCATTCTCAGCGTATTTACGCATCTACATCCAGGTCTCTAGAGACCAGTGAAGAATATGATGCGCGACTGACCGCTGATCGTGAACGTCATGCATTGTCTCGCGAGTCGGAGACGTTCACGGATAGAGAATTGCGCTTGAGTTCTCAGCGTATTCGCACATCTACTAACAGGTCTTTTGAAACAAGTGATGAACTTGAGATTATCATACATTGTCCCGAACACGCACACAACAAAATACTCATAATCAGTTAGAAAGTGAGAAAGAAAGAATTGCTGGAGTACGGCATGAAGAGACAGATTAAGAAGAGCGCAGCGAACGTTTAAATTCTGAACGACTTCGACATTCTCTGAACAGAATGTCGATATCATCTGAAGAATCGGATGTGTCTCAAGATATAGCCGTAGGGCATGGCGACCTTCCTTGGGTTGATAAGGAACGGAGTGCATTTACGTATACTCCTATGATTGACTACGCCACATATTGCGCCATCGGAGGTATGGTTCAAAATTGTACTTTTTGTGAAGCTGTTAAATGGCAAAAAGAAACAAACGGTATGTGTTGCTCAGGTGGGAAAGTACATATTAAAATATTACAAAATCCTCCAGAAATATTAAGATCACTGCTAATCGGTGACCATCCACAGTCAAAACATTTCTTGGATAACATACGTTCGTACAATAATGCCTTTCAAAATGACATCTTTTGGTGCAGAACAGATTTCAGAAGGCCCATTTATGCCAACATTCAAAGTGCAAGGCCAAGTTTACCACTTTATTGGTTCATTATTGCCTGAAAATGACGTCTCGAATCGTCTGGCGCATCCCGTTGTTTTTCAGTCCCTGGGCTCTTAGAATTCGACATCAGACGTTTCAGATCTCCGATTTTGACGACCCCGTTGTCGCTGGCATAAGCAACAGGATCCGCGTACGAAGTCGCGGGCAGAAGCTAGTATTTAATAAAGAGGACTAATTATTGTCTATATAGAGTGATGCTTAATCCATTTGTAACATTTACTTCTGAAGGAACGTACTACCAATACCAACAATCGTCTACGTTTACAATATCTGTACAATGTCTGTACATTGAATATATTTAAAAAAAAATTACTGAGGGGGGTTTAGAAACAGTAATAGAGCACGAATCCAAAAAAAAAAATTGTCTGTTTGTCTGTTTGTTTGTACACGCTAATCTTCGGAACTACTGGACGGATTTGAATGATTTTTTTTTGTTGTATAGGTATTATGTCTGGGCAACATATAGGCTATAATTTATCTTGGAAACTTGAACACCTGATGCAGAACCGCAACAGACCAGCTAAACTATAAGAGATACAAAAACGGTACCATAGCAAAAATTGTTCCACGTGATGAGCATTTTCTGCTGAGAGAATAAATTTGAAGATCTGGAACCCCTGATGTGGAACTCCAAGAGCCCAGCTACACCATAACACATATAGGAATGACGTCTTAGCAAAAGTTGTTCGGTCTGATGGGCATTTCCTCTTGACTTATAAAAACTGGCCAAGTGCGAGTCGGACTCGCACACGAAGGGTTCCGTACCACAAGGCAAAAACGCCGAAAAAAACACGTTTTTTGTATGGGAGCCCCCCTAAAATATTTATTTTATTTTGTTTTTACTATTTGTTGTTATAGCGGCAACAGAAATACATCATCTGTAAAAATTTCAACTGTCTAGCTACCGCGGTTCTTGAGATACAGCCTGGTGACAGACAGACGGCAAAAACGCCGAAAAAAACACGTTTGTTGTATGGGAGCCCCCCTTAAATATTTATTTTATTTTGTTTTTAGTATTTGTTGTTATAGCGGCAACAGAAATACATCATCTGTGAAAATTTCAACTGTCTAGCTACCGCGGTTCTTGAGATACAGCCTGGCGACAGACAGACGGCAAAAACGCCGAAAAAAACACGTTTTTTTGTATGGGACCCCCCTTAAATATTTATTTTATTTTGTTTTTAGTATTTGTTGTTATAGCGGCAACAGAAATACATCATCTGTGAAAATTTCAACTGTCTAGCTACTGCGGTTCTTGAGATACAGCCTGGTGACAGACAGACGGACGGACGGACGGACGGACGGACGGACGCACGGACGGACAGCGAAGTCTTAGTAATAGGGTTCCGTTTTTACCGTTTGGGTACGGAACCCTAAAAATCGAAGATCAGAAACATCTGATGTGGAAATCAAAACTATCACTAATTTCACCTCCACGCGGTGAAGGCGGTAACATTTTAGGACTGATTTTCGATGACGATGGTATATCATTGAAAATTTGACTCTACTGGCCAAAACTCCCATTTTTTTTTTAACGTGAATAAATGCTCATGCGTTCTGCACTACCACGGGGAGATAGTACAGTTATGTGGGACTCTAACCCACTAAAACTCCACGGTGGCCTCCTTTGCCGCTTACAGCGGGAATATGGGCACGCGTTAGCACTCATCCGTGAACCCGCCGCGGCTGTCCGTCACCAGACCGTCCTCTGGGGAGTACCTACTCCCCATCACCGGCGCACCAGAACACATAGCACGCCGTGACCACCCCAGGGACCAAACCAGCACATGGGCGCCAGACGACCCCGTGTTTGGGCACCCTTGGTAGGGGAGCAGTCACTTAGATTTTAATTGATCAGGTATCTTCTTCACAATAAAACTATAACCATGCCTAGAAAAAGGTCAAATCTTTTCCAATGTTCCAAAGGAGCTAAAAGATTGCGGATCATAAGATCCCAAGAATCTACCGAAGAGCGTCAGGAGAGACTTGATGCTGTTCGAGAACATCAGGCTGCAACTCGCTCCGTGGAAACCTCTTCGGATCGCGAAGCACGCCTGCGTTCTCAGCGTATTTACGCATCTACATCCAGGTCTCTAGAGACCATTGAAGAATATGATGCGCGACTGACCGCTGATCGTGAACGTCATGCATTGTCTCGCGAGTCGGAGACGTTCACAGATAGAGAATTGCGCTTGAGTTCTCAGCATATCTACGCATCTGCTTCTAGGTCTCTAGAGACAAGTGCGGAACGTGATGCGCGACTGTCCGCTGATCGTGAGCGACATGCATTGTCTCGCGAATCGGAAACGTTTACCGATACAGAAACACGCTTGAGTTCTCAGCGTATTCGCACATCTACTAACAGGTCTTTTGAAACAAGTGATGAACGTGAGATTATCAACATTGTCCCGAACACGCACACAACAAAATACTCATAATCAGTTAGAAAGTGAGAAAGAAAGAATTGCTGGAGTACGGCATGAAGAGACAGATTAAGAAGAGCGCAACGAACGTTTGAATTCTGATCGACTTCGACATTCTCTGAACAGAATGTCGATATCATCTGAAGAATCGGACGTGTCTCAAGATATAGCCGTAGGGCATGGCGACCTTCCTTGGGTTGATAAGGAACGGAGTGCATTTACGTATACTCCTATGATTGACTACGCCACATATTCCGCCATCGGAGGTATGGTTCAAAATTGTACTTTTTGTGAAGCTGTTAAATGGCAAAAAAACAAACGGTATGTGTTGCTCAGGTGGGAAAGTACATATTAAAATATTACAAAATCCTCCAGAAATATTAAGATCACTGCTAATCAGTAACCATCCACAGTCAAAACATTTCTTGGATAACATACGTTCGTACAATAATGCCTATCAAATGACATCTTTTGGTGCCGAACAGATTTCAGAAGGCCCATTTATGCCAACATTCAAAGTGCAAGGCCAAGTTTACCACCTTATTGGTTCATTATTGCCTGAAAATGACGTCTCGAATGGTCTCGCGCATCCCGTTGTTTTTCAGTCCCTGGGCTCTTAGAATTCGACATCAGACGTTTCAGATCTCCGATTTTGATGACCCCGTTGTCGCTGGCATAAGCAACAGGATCCGCGTACGAAGTCGCGGGCAGAAGCTAGTTTGTAAATATGTGAGCACCATGTATCTATCAACATACTTAGTTTATCTGTAATTGTTTAATTCTTTATACTTGGTACCTATTGTAGTACTTATAGTAATTTTATTCTAAGTATATCGTCTTCACATATAATTATAATGAATGTATATATTTAAAATATTGTACAATATTTTAAAAGAGTAACTTTGTAATTTCTTGCCCATTTTTCTCCGTAGGAAACTACGTTTTGGAAGGGGCACCTAGAATCAATTCTATTTCCGTGTAAATTTTGTTGTTCAAAAACGCCTCGTTTATAAACGTTTTTGTTGATTTTTATTAACTCAACTTTTGCAACTGGTTGGTTTCACAACAGATAACTCGAAATTTGACCGTTAGTTTACTGATCTAAGTCTTGATCGGGCTCTCGGTATTCAGATAAATATCGGTTTCAACGATGATATTAATTAATTAGCAGTTTTCTGGAATAGTACCGCAGTCCTTATCTGCGCTAGCCGTAGAGGGGGTGTTGACGACAGTAGGTAACAATTTTTACTAAACTAAATAATCAGATAGTATCTTTCATTAACTCTTAAATGCCTCTACCTACTGACCTATTTATTCACTGTTTATTACTTTTCTATCGCATGAGCGCGTACGGGTATCCAGCGTATCATTAGAAATCTTCATTCACGTAGCATAACAGCATAATCAGCCTATAATGTTCCCACCGGTGGGCACAGGCGTCCTCTCTGTGAGAGGGAGTCACATGTCTTCGAATTTTTGGTTCTCGGACATGCCGGTTTCCACATGGAGTTTTTCTCACGCTGTTTTCATTCACCGTTTTGAGAGGGAGTGGTGATGAAATAATTTACACCAAGTAAGGTGCCTGAAGGACGGCGCCGCCGAGGCCGGCCCAGAAAGAGATGGCGAGATGACCTGGACGCGAACCGCGAGGGCAGGTTCGAGGTGGTGCGGGAAAAGAGTTCCTGGAAGGATTTGGGGAAGGCCCTTGCCCAGCAGTGGGACAGTACAGGCTAACGAAAAAAAAGGTATTTGCTTGGGTTCGAACCCATGACCTCCAACTCGTAAGTCACGGCCACTACTACACTGGACCACCACGTAAATTTTGACAATTACAAATAATTGTTTCGGGGACCCTTAAACGTCGTATTTTCATAAACACGTATAGAACTCGCACATTCGGATTATAGCATACAAATTAATTGTAACACAATTATCCAACGATGCATTCAATTTCCTAATTAATCATACATTATACAATCAATTCTGAATACGTAGCTACAACTCTAACAATGCTGATTGCTTTGAATGCTTGCGGTTACAAATTAGGATTACTGATAGGTTATGAGCAGGTAATCAATCTTAAGGGACCGTGGAAGGTATTTTGTAAGTCTTAAAAATGTTACTTACTATTTCTTACAGTTCTGTTGTGCGAAGTTGTTGTACACAAGAATAAAGTTTTTGTAAGCTTAACGATCAAACAATGACGCGGTAACATGCCAGTGCGAAGACGGCTCTATACAACGCAAAATGGAAGTGGAATCGGTTGCAAAATTCGTATGGATATCGGTGTTCTCGTGTGGCCCAGTTGGATAAAACTTTAATAATGGAAGATCCCGATAGCTAAAGTTTGCTCGGGTAATGACGTTTACCCGCGAACTCGGCCGGTGGCAAAATAAAATCAACTGACTTGACGACCAACTACTGTCCGGGTCGAGTTCCCGCCAACGTTCTGTATCAATAATGTTTTTTACCTGATTGTGCAGCTGTTTCCTAGAAGAATTATACACGTAAGTTGTTTTGAAAGGTTTCTCAATGGTTTCAAAGTCGGACAAAAAGGTACTCAGCTGCTGTAGAATCTTTTAATTATATTGAAATGTTATCTAGCGCTGAAATGTTCAGTCGTTAGCACGTTCAGCCACTTTCATTACAGAAGTAGACATAATTCTGAAGTCTGTTATTACTTATATTAATTTGTATTAAGTTTCTTGACACGCGCAGGCATTAACACCTAGATAGGTCATGAGTTACCTAAAAGACGTCGTTAATTAACGGTAGTGGGTAGCTTCTTGTGGAGTAGGTTAGGAAATTGGTAAAGGTATAATTGATACTCAAGAAAAGCCCTTGCATGTTAAAGTAATACTCAGGTGAATATTGTTTTTTAAGAGATCATTAGTGTTTCCACTGCTATTAGGTACTATTATTTTTGGGATGTCAATATTACTTTGGGTACCTAATCGACTTCACTAACATCAACATTTTTGGCTATATAATTAGCGGCTACCACATCATGCGGCTAGTCTCGCATAACTCGTGCCAACACGAGGAAACATTTTCATCTTCGATGAGAATGGAAAATATTTCTTATCTACTTCCTTACAACCAATTATGGCAGGTTGTTATTGCGATACTTCTCCAGTATACCCTAACCATACATATAATAAATGGCTTTGAACGTCGTTGAGTACCTACGTTTGTGTATACGAATCTTACCTTTTATCTTAATTTCCCCACACAAAATGTAATTAATACCGATTTATAATCTCCAAGCGTTTCATTGTTGTTTAGAAATCAATTAGAAAACAGCAGCACACAGCTAAAGAAAACCAATAATTAAAATTTCCCCAACGTACGACTTGGAGAATTAAATAGAGCTGAATATAGACTTCGAAGTAATAATTAGGCAAAAAGATCGGGCAGGTAGGTAGGAAATTGTCGATTCGCAACACGCGCAGGGCGCACGGGCGGCCTGAATCGGCTCGCCGGCCACCAAATAAGATCACTTAAATTCCACACCCGTAGCCTTACACCCAGATAGCACTACCAGTTACTTCTGTTACGTATATGAACCCCGCACACACAGTAATTACACAAAAGAAACGGAACTAAGGAGGGCGTTTAAACATTGCCTTCGCTCGCTATTAGATCCTGCAGAGTAAACCCGGAATTACTAAAATATACTCTTTCTGCTCGCTATGTTATTAAGTTTAGTAGCCGTTTGGGCAGCGGGGCAGAGTTGGGTCTCCGAGGAGGAAGTTCGTACGCACCTTCGCTGTTCTTTCTCACACTAGTGATAAGAATAATGGAAACGGAAAAGCTACTGCTAACTTCATGTTTTATTTCCGGAAACTTTAATACAATTTGTACATGATGGCGTCGAACAATCTACTTTTACTCCTTTATGTAGGTTACAGTATCAAGCGCGAACGATCAGTTAAGACGGGAACTTCGCCCATTGGCTTTTACTGTTGTCAAAGTTTGGCACTAAATCAGACTACGACTAATCTTAACTAATACGTATTTTTGTATTTATCGGCCACTAAGTCTCAGCTACTTCTACTTCTTCGAAATCGAAAATATGACTGCAGTGGATGCTTGTAGGTACTTCGTAATTCTTATTTAAATATTCCCAGGAAAACTGGTTGGGCAAAATAACATAATATTTTTAAGAAACGATTTTCATTAGAAGCACTGTTTTATTGTTCATCATCCAATAGGTAAACATTTTATAAACACATTTAACTTAGGTGAAGGCCCGATTTTTCGGAAATGGACCAATTACAAAATAGATACTTATTTAAGTTTCAAGGTGCGCATACAGTTTTAGATGCGTAGACAGAGTAATCTATAGACTCATGATATCCGTGTCACCGAAAGAGACAAAAAATTCCGGCAATCTTCATCATACTATCATTTTTACAGCTTATTACACTGCACCTTACCAATTTCACAGTTGCGCAAATGTACTATTATTGAATTATGCACGAAAAAGATGTTATTTTCCGTTTAATCGTGGTGTAGTTTTTTATTATTTCATTCATAAACGTCAAACTTGTTGTGCACATTGATGTGCTTAGCCGACACGCAGTAAGGGACAGAAATATTCGTACTCTGTCTCTTTTCTTTGCTAGTGACGTTAATATATTTCTCTTTTTCTTGTGCGAATGAAAAAGAAGATATGCAGCAGTCTATAGTTTACTCTGTCTACGTTTAGATGGTATTTCCTCAAAAACCTAAGTACATACGCAGTAAAACAATAACAAGGAACATATTAAATAAATTTCGACGAACGCAATTATTATGAAATTGCAGTAGTTTTTAAATAATGTTTTGAAGAGCGGCGTGCAGCACTGATTCCGACCAAGCTACGGCCAACTTCGTAGGTTTATTGTCTTCGCTTGAATTAAAAAAGTTTCACTCAAGTTCTCTCTTAATACTTTAACTACATATTTACTTACCTATGAGCGGAGGTAATAAAACATTCTTTTCTCCGGCCATTGCGCAATCTTACCCGTTAAAATAAAGATACTTTACTCACCATAACTATTGAGCCCCACTGCCCCATCAATGTAAGACACTGTTCATCAACACATCTGTCTAGCCTTTTCGGTCGGCTTCCAGTCTAACCGGATGCAGCTGACTACCAGTACTTTAGATGAAGCGATTGGAAGTTCCTCTAACCTACAAGACAACTTTGCACTTTTTTCTTATATTACCCTGTTTTTTTGTCTGGTACAGTCAGTAAAGGTAGGTTAGGGTAAAGTATAGTAGAAGACATAACACCCATTCACCCCATTGGGTGGGTGGGTCAGGTGGGTGTTATGTCTTCAAATGAAGCGATTAATATAATATCGATCGAACTTCACTTGCCGAAGTTCGTTTGATCATATATTAGATTGCATCGCTTCATTCTGCAGATATAACATTCACAATGTAGATGTTATGTGCTTATTATTCCCGAAACTAGGTTATTTCCCATTGAAAATATCAATGGGGTGATTCAAACGTTATAGCACGTATCCCGATCCTCTTTTGGCATTACGAATTATTGAGGAAAGTCATCGCTTTTCTGAAAGAGTTTTTTTAAACAGGTAGAGAGGTTTTCAAAAAGCACTCGTGTAGACTTGTTTTAGTTTCTGAAAGTGAAACGATAAAGCCTAAATTACCTTTTGATCAACTTGTTGAAAATTGCTTTTACTCTCAGTGTTGAACTAGTGGAATAATCAAATTGGTATCGGTGAAATAATAAATTTATTTCGAAGCGTACAAGAATATTCCGTACGTAAGTATCGCATTTCTTTGATAGATTCCCTTGCGGCTATCGGTTAGTGGGCTTCTCGGCGACCATACGAGTATAAGTTACGACTAATGAACGAAAGTAGGTTAATTTCAGCTATCCGGAAGTCCTACTACTACAGGCACACGCACCCATCAATAATTCAATCTAAATTCTAAGGTGTCCTCTGGCATGAAAAGGCATTTCAATCTACTCTCTACTATCTACGCTCTGCGAATTCATGAAATATTCCACCCAATCAATCTGAAATTCCATTAGATCGCCAATTTGTGTAAATGTTTACACATTCAAAAAGGCGTTTTAGTAAATACTTCAAGTTCATACGGAGATTAGATTACTTGTTTCAAAGCTCTCTTTTTATTTAGATTTATTTCCTTCGAAGTATTTAGAAGGTCAGTCGAGGTTAAAAATTCCAGGAAATTCTGTTCACGTGTTGCCCGTGCCTAAAAGAATTTGATACTGCAACTTCCTAAATTCCAAATTGTTGTGGTCATTTTCTATCCAAATAACTGTGTGTGTAGCGAGCCGAACAGTTACTGGATAATTTTAAACTTAAAATACCTACGCGAACCAAAATCTGCCTTTAGTAGCGCATTTTTAAAAAGCATGCTCGCTTTGCCAATCGTAATTTGGGACGGTTTATTGTATGGAAAAAGTGCCCAAGCGAGTAAACATCAAGTATGAACAAAGAAACTACAACAGCAACAACTAAAGTATGGTTCCTGGAGTGGTGGATAGAACCTAGTATAATACAGGAATAAATACTACATCGTATAATCTAAAAGTCTTGCAGGTGACGTCTGTCTGGTACAGTCGAAACAAAAATAAACGTGACAATAAAGGGTTCTTTACATTAAGTGGCGTTTGTGGCGAGCGCGTGAGTGTCGCGGCCGACAATGCGACACGGCGACAAAACAAAGCATTGTTTTGTCGGCCACAGCAGACCACAACGACCGCTTATTGCAGATTGTTTTAGCAGCCTCCATTCAAAATGTCGCTTGTGGCTTTTTAAGCAACGCTCTTTCCGCGGTACAAGTTTGTAAAAAATGTAATCACAGGGACATTTTTCTGTGACGTCCGTTTTAAAAACAAGATTTTGAAATGGACATGCGTAATTTCACGTGGCTTAATTAAAATTGAAGAGCTTTTTTTGCATGATTTTTCTATTTCAGGTTTTAGTTTTAAAGGAATTTTTGAAATTCAGTTATTTTATTCTTATTAGGAATCAATTTTATAATCTACAAAATAATGTTATGTTCATTTCAAATTGTGAGCACCACGGATATCGATATCTATGGTGAGCACCTCAATATTTGCTAAACATAATATTGAGTGCATAACCAGCGGACCGAAAGCGTTTAACAAACAATTTTGCTTAACATAGGTTTTCAACGAAACATTTCAATCTAATTGACGCCGACTAAACAAGTTCAAAATGGTATACAGTTATAGATAGATATACATGGAACTATACTCGTATGTAGTTCTGTAATGAATCTGCGTAGCCTTTTCCCAACTGTGTTGGGGTCGGCCGTCTGGAAGCCCCAACACAGTTGGGAAAAGGATAACCGGATGCCGCTGAATATCAGTTTTACTTGGAGTGACTGCCTATCTGAACTCCACAACCCAGTTACTGGGTCACATGCTACCCTCTGGTAAGACTAGTTGCCAGACTTTTGGGCTTCTAACTACCCGTAACTACTTTCAAAGATCTAAGAATGACTGCCGGGACCAACGGCATAACGTGCTTCCGAGGCAAGGTCTCGTTATGTAATGGATGGTCACCCATCCACCAACCGACCGTGGCAAGGGTAGCTTAACCTTCGATCGACCCATGCGTCTGTTATAATTTAGCCACGAGCCCCTCTGGTACGTAGTTATTGTAAATACAACAACAAATTGCTGAAAATGTCTCGAAGCCAGAAATTGCAAAACACGTGTTTGCAGTTCAGACCACTGCAGATCAAGTAAGTTTAGTAAACTCTCTGGTTGCTTTTACAATAGTCTCAAAAGCTAAACCAGCTCCCTGTTTATTTATTAGTTTGGTATTCCTTGGATCGCACGTAGGTACGTATTTTGTTAGCATGCTATGAATAACTACAGTTCAGTTTTATTTCTATGGAGAATTAAAGAAGCAGTATTTTAGTTTCATATTCAGGTTGTGAAATAGTGATGTTTGTAGTTTATGACTGCTGGGAAAACTATGGCCTTGGTTAAGCGACAGCTTAGCTCAGTTGACATCAACTTAAGTGTGATGTTGAGTATACTTCAAATATTCTCCAAAGATATCGTACAATAATTGATTATCTTAATTTATTTAGAACAATTTCACGATCAGTAAGTGGGATCCACTTGTTGTGTAGCGCCCTACCAAAAAGGACAGCCCATTACAGACAAATATATATTTAGATTTCCAGCGAAATATGTTAGTATTGAAAAAGGTTAGGTGGATTGAAATCAAGGCCGCAGGCAGGGGGGTTTAAAATCCCATTTTAGAATCCAGAGATCGCTGTCACGGGCTTTATTTCTGATGATCATAAATTTTGGTTTCGTCTTAATTTAATTTGTATATCTAAAATTCACTCATTGACGGACACCGCACAAACGCACCCAAACCAGCAGCAGTTTTTTTTTTGTTATTTGCGGGGGTAGGGACACACATGAGATAGGAAAATGTCAATATCATCATATATATGTATCAAGATATCTCATGTTTCTTACTTAATATCTATAAATATTCGGAGCAGATCTTTACGGATCATGCATTAGTCAGGGTTCAAGCGTAGGCTATTATCGGCTTATCAAAATAAATGGGTCGGATCCGATTGCCATTGTTATATTTTTAGGAACAAATAAAGCTGTTTAGGTAAAAACATAATCTATGTTTATGAATATGACACATATACATACCCACCCACATACATAAATATCTATACTTATAGAGATTGAACTGGCTGATAATGGATAGTGGGTATTAGCATCATCATCTGCCTAAGCCTTTTCCCAACCATGTAGGGGTTGGCTTCCAGTCTAACCGAATGCAGCTGAATACCAGTATTTTACATGGAGCGACTGCCTATTTGACCTTCACCACCCAGTTACTGGGTAAAACGATATCCCTTGGTAAGACTGGTTGTCAGACTTATGGGCTTCTGACTACCCGTAACGACTGACAAAAATCCACGAATGACAGCCGGGATCAACGGCTTAAGGCTCAACACACACCAAAAGAGCGTCGAAGCGCGGCGAAGCGGAACGCAGTTTCAGTGTCATATGAATTTTAACTTTATTTTCATTACTATAATACTTATTATCGCATGAGAAACTCGAACGAGTCGCGCGGATGCCAGCGGCGCCGCTGGAATTCCAGCGAATTAGCCGTGCGACCCGAGAATGCTCGAGCAGTCGCGAGCGGCCGCTGGCAATATCCCGCCCCTCGCGCCCGCTCCCCGCGCGCGTCTGTTGCGCGCGAGCATTCGCATTCATTCCTTGCAGTGCAACGAATACAGAAGTGATGGAAATGGATGAAGAAAAGCTTATTTATTTGGTGCAAATGTACGACTGCCTATACAATATCAAATCAAGGCATTACAGCGATAAACACATGAAAGAAGAAGAGAAGGCGGGCGGGTTCCCGCGACTTCTCGAGCATTCCAGCGACTTCTCGGGCAGTCGCTGGAATCCGCACGCCTTCTCTACCGAGCGTGTCGCGGCGCTTCGCTGCCCTTCGTCGCTCTTTTGGTGTGAGTTGAGCCTAACGTTTTTTCCGAGGTACGAGGTATGGAGGGATCTCGGTATGTGAAGATCCATCCACAGACCAACCGCGGCAAGCGTAGCTTAACCTGATCGATTAACCTGTGCGGCTGTTATTATTTAGCCACAAGCATAGTGGGTAGGTATTAGCATTCCTAATAAAATATGACTGATACAATTCGATGAACATATGTAACTAGATTACATACACAACTGTTACTAAAAGCCAGAGCTTGCAACGTAAACAGGTAATATACCCACCCCGTTTTGAGTAATTTTCGGAAATATCCTTCCAAACACTCTAATTAAACTGTAAATTACCATTAACATCAAGTACTAAAGTGAAGTGGCGTTTACAAGTGAACATCTAAATTGAAAGCTAACCCAGGGCATTGGATAGGAGTTGTAAAGCGCTCCCAATTAAGCAGGCCAGCTAGGAACAGCAGAATAGCGCGGCTCAGCGGAATAGCCCGCCACACCGACAGCCGAGCTTCGGCGCGCGAGCGGCGTGAACAATGTAATGAATTGTGAACATGCTTAGACTTACGGCGATATTTCGCTCCGAATAAAATTCACTGTGAAGCAACTGGTTAATGAGTCTTTAGAAATTTCAACAGAACATTGCTCAGTCAATTGTTTTGTGGAATAAAAGGTGTGGATGGCAAAGTGGGAAGCTATCCGTATGAATTGAGGAGCCATGTCTCATATTTAAACGCAGATACAACCAAAATCGCCTTTTGTAGGCTCGATCCTGAAATTTGTGTTAAAACCCTTAAAAAGTTACACAGGACGTTTAACTAACATTTTCAGATGGATATTTTTTGAAAATTTGGTACGATTTAGTAGTGTTTATGTATAATCTGTACAAAAAAAAATGGGTTTTGTACGGCTGAATGTGAGATCACAAACGTCACGACCACGACGACACGACCACCACGACGATCGTACGGGTGTGTGAAGTGTGATAATGCTTTGATTTTTCATAAAGATTAATAAATTTCACCGCGCTGTTTTTCGGAAAGTAATAAGCTAATTCAAATTTAACTAAAGCAGATTTTTAGTGGAGTTTTGTGCAGATTACGCATAAACATTACTAAATAGTTTGTAATGTTTATGCGTAATCTGCACAAAATCTGTCCATCGCTCTAATTTTCGAGTTGCTGATGGCTAACTTCCAAAGGGATATACAATTACAAAATCGGCTAATTTACTACTAAATATTGGTAATCTATACGGACACAGCTAAGCCTATTGCGTCCCACTCGTTGTCATATAGAGTGAGGGCGTATAACAACATAAGACATCGTAATTGATAAAATCACAATAATATTAAGCGATTTTTATTATATGTAGGTTTAAAGTTAATGGGAAAATGGTAAGTGCTGCTTGATACAACACATAAACACAAGAGTATTATGTCTATAGTTAGAATGTTTTAGATGATTAGACAGAACTTAGTAAGAGGTGGCGATAGGTCTATAGTTTCGCAGAGAGGCAGAAAAATGTAAGTGGGTTAGATAATAATCTCACTTATTACGGCAATTACACGAACTTCGGAGGGTTTGGATAATAAATGAAGGAACATTAGGGTAAAATCAATTATAATTCCTTTGTTAACGATTTTGGTAGCACAATGTTCAACGAAACAAGATGGAGTTCCTATTATATTTTTTGTAATTATTTTAAACAGCGCTGCCTCCCTGACGGCCTCGTTGGTCTAGTGGTCGCAACACTGCTGAGTAAGAGGTCTTGGGTTTGATTCTCGAGTCGGGCAAAGTGTTATTGGATTTTTCCATCTGGAATTTCTTAGTAGCAGTCCGAAATCTGGAGTTATGCCTGGTTGATGGTAATAGGCTCGCCCCAGGTTACATGGGACTTAAATATAACTGGCGATATTTGGGTGTACCTACTATAGGTGCATCAAACATATTTATTTTATTTATTTATCACCCCTGCTCTCAAAACGGTGAAGGAAAACATCGTGAGGAAACCGGTATGTCCTAGAACAAAAATTCTAAGACATGTGACATCTACCAGCCCGCACTGGGCCCGTGTGGTGGATTACGGTCCACTCCCTCTCACAGAGAGGAGGCCTGTGTCTCAGCAGTGGGAACATTATAGGCTGATTTTGTAAAGGTGCATCTCTGCCTAACCCTTCCGGGATGTTATGTGTATGTGTTATGTTTAAATAGTGTTAGGATTTTCTATTAAGTAGCTAAATGTACTTACCTCCCACAAGGTGGACCGACGACCTTGTGAAGGCCGCAGGAACCCGTTGGATGCGATAAGCACAAAACCGGTTGAAGTACTTGGGGGAGGCCTATGTCCAGCAGTGAACGTCTTTCGGCTGAAATGGTGAGGTACTTACCAAATCCATTATAGGTATTCAGTCAGGTAGCGTAATAAAGGATTAGTTAGTGATTATTTCCGACAGTTGAATCCTAACTCCGATTAAAATAAAGTAAAGGAGCAGTTATATAATCGCTGTATAATCGGAAACCTCGTTTAGGCTTAGTTAAAGCGAAACATAGTTTTGTTTTATTTCTATATTTTATTGTATGATAATAAAAAATATTATAGATAAAATAGTATTTGCTAGCATAATAATTATGATTACTATGACAAGATAACATAATTTATTTATCTTAAACATGAGTACCTATACAAATGGCATGCAAGATGTTACGTTTAAATTAAATCACAGTCATGTTTTGCCTCAATTACGTTCAAATAGAACATTAAATGCCGATAGCAATAATGTCAATATACTTATTATCTACCTACATAATAAATATTCTAGGACATATCTTTACACGAGTGTATGTGCAGTATATAGCTTCAATGCGAGGGAGCGGTGCAATAGCTAATGAGCGCACAAAGTTTTAAAACGGATAGAGAGAAAATCCTTGCCAATAGGCCGACGAAGCGCTGGGTGGGGAAGAAAAAAAAAACTAGGGACGTGTAAGCATATAATTACATGACGCTTACGTTAAGTCTGTTTTGGTATATTCCCCAAAGGGAGCAGAGATGAAGGTACCTTTAGCATAACCACATTTCGCCAGTTATGTTTAAGTGCCATGTAATAGGGGGTGCGCGTATTACCATCAACCACACCCAAACCCAGACTTCGGGCTGCTACTGAGAAATTGCAGACGGAAAACCCAATAACACTTTACCGAACCTGGGAATCGAACCCAGAGCCTCAAGGCGGCTATGTATTGGGAATAGTGATAACTACCTCCTTCTAAAAGGACCTCTTTCTAAAAGGGTTATTCATGAGATTATTAGTTAGACGTACTGTGTGCACCTACTTCATATGAATTCCATATCGAGACGAGCGATATTTATCGCAGTGCGGACAATGCTTTCGATACGGTGTTTCTCAGAGGTCTCGTGAGATTTCGAGAATGCTCCAGAAGTTTATTGTCCAGTCTTCCACAGAAATATCCAGCTAACATTTAAATATTATATTCCATTTAGTTTGGAAGCTCTTAAGTACTGCAGCAATTAAAGTCTTATTAAAATTCGTCCATAGCTTTTGAGCGAGGCTTGGACAAAAAGATAGCAGGAAAATTGTCAAGGGTTTGAATTTTGGTTTTTATACCAAACCGTTGTTTTTATTGTAATAGTTTTGAAATCTGTTTCTGTCAGAAATTGTAATTTTATTTGATTATTTAGGACTGATTTTTGCAACGCCGGAACTAACTTAACTTTATCGGAAGAATAATTTTGAATTTTTGACAGTTCTTCCATACAAAAACTGTCAGACGTCAATTTCATTCCACGAAAAAAAGTTATCGGTTGATTGATAAATCAGTCCATAAACGAAGTAATTAAGGTAAGATAATTACAACGAGACACGTCACACTTGGTATTCGTACGTACTAGGTACTAATGGTACCGTAGCACTATGTCGTGATAGTACGCGATAAGTAAATTCAGTTCATTTCCACGTGTTAAACATAATTTCTATCAGAGTCCAACATTTGTTATAAAACTTTTTGACATTTATGAAAAACCTGTTTGATATCCTAGCTGGCCAGTCCGCTGGCTGGCAGCATTAGTTTTCTCGAGCCCAGGCTCGCCGACGCTTTCCCTCCTCGAACCAATAAACATTAATTTTCCTAGAGGTCTGTTCCAGACTTCTGATGTTTCCTTGACGAAATTTCATTTCCTTGTTTCGCCATCCGGGTTCGTTCAACACAACCAGTTTATAATTACAACAGGAAAAAATCTTCTGAAGTCTACGTAATCTTTGTAATGAAGAGTATTTTTTTGGTAACGGTAATTTTGGATAACGAACACAAAAGATTTTCGTGAAACTAATAATTCTCATCGTTGTATTATTAGTGTTAACAATGTAGCAATTAGTACCTACCTTTACCTTAAGTTATTAGGAAAATATTTTATTAGAAAAACCTTTCTTAGATTAGACCGTGGGTGGGCTTGTTATTATATTTTCAGCTTAAGGTAGGTTTTTGTATTGTTTCAGTAGTTCACTGTTGACGAGATGATCTTTTATTCACTATAAATACTCGTACTGCTTAGAAAATAAATATACTTATCTAAGCACCTGAATCTTTAAATTTTAATGCAAAGATGTTATATGAGTCATTTTTCAGTTACCTAATGGTTTGTTGTATTAAATATTTAAAAAATTATGTAAGTAAACTAATAAAAAATAAAGTTATAACTTTGAAAAAAAAATCAAGCTGGAGGTCTATCTATATACTAATATTATAAAGAGGTACAGTTTGTAAGTTTGTATGTAGGGGCTAATCTCTGGAACTACCAGTCGGATTGAAAATCTTTTTGTATTTGATAGCCCAATTCTTGAGGAAGGCTATAGGCTATTTAACATCACGCTATGATCCTTAGGAGCCGAGCAAAAAGAAAAAAGTCAGAAAGAACGCTAAGCCAAAACGAAGTAATAGCGCGGGCAGGCGATGAGATGCAACGGGGTGGGTCGGAGAAACAAGAAATTTCACGCGGACGAAGTCGCGGGCAGAAGCTAGTATACCTACCTATAATAGGAAACATCATAATCACTTTTTGTCGAAAAACTGAAACGTTGAACATAATATGACTCTTCCGATTATACAAAGATCGGTCAAAGGGGAAATTGCCATAAAGACAATGCTTGGCAGACGGAAAGGCCGCGGCGATCATAGTTACTTAGTTCTTATTAGTCGACTTTCATCTCCCTGGCGAAATTAGTCTTTAGTCCCCTCTTACAACATCCATGCTTGGAAAAAGAATAGAATAGAATACTCTTTATTATGTACACCGTAAATATCAAAATATATTACGGATTTTAATGTAGAAATTTTACATAACTCAAACTCAAAGCATTTATTTCAATTAAACCATGTAAAGGCACTTTTGAATTGTCAAAATTAAATAGTCGGTCAGTTAGTCAGAAAGTTGAAGCTAGTTGCCCATTCCAAAACGATCTCTATGGAGAAGAACGGGCAAGAAACTCCATGGACACTCTTTTAAATCAAGATATTACAAAATCCTGGGTACATTATTCTTGTTACTTCTATATGTGAGACCAATGTAAAAAAAAAAACACAAATGAAGAAACAATTCAAAATATAAGATTAAAAATAAGCTCCGGCAGTTAAGAGATGACCAGCATCAACCGACGGCGGCGCCCGTTCACGAACATGACATAGAGTGACACAATGGGCGGTCTTATCGCTAAAAGGGATCGTTTAAAGCCAACTTTTGGATGGATTAAGGGAGAAAGGAGAGAGAATACTGCTGGTAGTCTGTGGTGTACTATTTACATATATACGATAAATACAAACATAAATAAAAAAATATATATAGGGTGATTGGTAATTAGTGACCGATACTTAAACACGTGATTTTACTCATCATTATGAACAACTTTTACTATGGGACCAAACCTGAAATCGGGAAAAAAAAACAGCTGTTCCCTACATTTTGACGAGTTAGACGAACATAAATGTAGGGAACAGCTGATTTTTTTTCGCGATTTCAGGTTTGGTCCCATAGTAAAAGTTGTTCATAATGATGAGTAAAATCACGTGTTTAAGTATCGGTCACTAATTACCAGTCACCCTATATAAAGGAAAAAAGTTATTAAAAAAAAACCTGACTGCGGTAAAAAACTTAAGTTAAAAGAACTGAAAAGCTAAAAACAAGCCCATTTTAAATTAAATAAAAGTTGGAAGCAGGCGGGACCCATACCATTTTTATTATATTTTCAAATTCAAATTTCCAGCTTTTTAGTTTACAAAATTAAATGTGAAAGATTTCGCTGACGATTTAGTTCATGGTACGTGTTTTTTTACGATTTGTCACTTCGAATTACTTTTAACCATATAAGTTGTTTATATTTTTGTAATCGTCTTTTAAAGCCCTTTATTTTGATACCCTACACGATAGGTTTTGAGAAAAAAATTTTTTTTTGAAGACATTACATACATACATACATAGTAGTCGCCATATTGCATTTTCACTAACGTCATGTCTTTAGTGACACTCGCCGGACTAAGAGGAATCGATTGACGTGTGAATCATAAAAATCGGCCCAGGCGTTTGGTCTGTATAGTGCTTCAAAGGAACATACAAACATACATAGGCTGATGAACACATTACCACTCCTTTGCGTCGCGCAGTCGGGTAAAAAGGGTCGTCAACTCGTCGAGAAAGAATCATCGGAATAATACAAAACGTTTAAACTATGCATTCATATTTCAGGGTAGTTTACATCATAATAGTAACTCACGGTAACTGCCACACTATTATATTAAGCGGAGAAATGTAAGTTTATGCTCATGCGCTATTTTAAAGCGCGCTACGGATTCAAAAGAATTTAAATTCTTACGGTTCCGTACTCAGTGACCGATATTCATCGCCCGTTGATGGAATATTAATTACTATGGATGGATCGTGATGAAGAATATCTAACGAAGTGTTGTGTAGCCTACAGCCTCTATGCTGTAGGCTATCATACCTAAATCAATCATAGACTCTCCATCAAGTTCATGAAGCCCAACGCAAAAAGGGAAACATTTTTCCCCATTTCACGAGGGTTCGTTAGCAAAGTCCGGGCAAGCAAAGTAATTATTAAGTAACATTTAGAGCAACATTTCAGGTCTCAGTAACTATGTACAAGTCCACATTTAGTATGCTGACACGCAGAATTTGTGCGCAAGTCTCATTATTAATTTGTTAATAACATTCTTGTTTGGAGTTGGCTGCGAGTGCATTTCCGTCTGCAGTTTTAGCTTTCAGCATTAAGTTTTGCTTTAGTTTCCGAGACGAGGAAATCTCGCTCGCGTGCTTACTTATTCCATTTACTATCGGAAAGACGTGTTAGCGCGTGGTCGAGTTTCTCGAGACAATATTGCTGTATAACAACATTTAGAGATCGATCGTGGCCACACGGATGCATTGCTGCATGGAGCAGCTCTGAAAACCATCATGAAAAGCATTTATCGATTCGCGTAATAGGATTTCATAAATTATAAATTGAACGTTGTGTTTTGAAAGCTTTAACAAATTGTGTCCAGTATAATTCGAGCGAAACAGTCGTAAAACCTAAACATTGGGCAATTTGTTGTGATTTAAACGGCTGTGTGGTTGTTCTTATTAAGTCGGTAATGATAACTTTTGGGCTGAGTTATGTCAGAACATTATTCGTCTGAATTGTTAATGGCGCAATAAATAATACTTAACATTATTTTGAATCAAGAAGATTTGAGATTTGATTTCTAAGCTTGATTAGCTTTTAGCTTTATAAGCTTGTAAAATAAATAAACAAACACAACTAAACAAACTAAACTAACTGACTGAATAAACTTAATTCGTTAGGTATGTATGTAACCATAATTGGTGGCTCACCACCACCAGCCACCGTGTGGCTTAGCTAAGATTATGTGAGTAATTTCGTTTCCGTCATCGTCCGTAGGTGCCGTGAGATGCGATTAAAGGGATAATTTTAAGTTTGCAGTTAGCCTGCACACGAATGACGATGCATACCTACCAATTTTTAAGCTGAATTAATTAGTTTATAACCATACATTTGTGTTAAAAGCACAAATTGTACGCTTGAAGTAGTAAGTAAAATAAATAAAAATAGGACTATTATCATTATCCACGTTTTAAATATTCGAACGTTGAAACAATCTGCCTAGCCTTTTTTCAACTATGATGCGGTCAGCTTCCAGTCTAACCGGATGTAGCTGAAATCCAGTGTTTTACAAAGAGCAACTGCCTATCTGACATCCAGTTACATCAAATATGAAATAAATATTTGTACATTTTACGAACGTTTTTTGTACATAGTTAATATTACAACATACCAAAGAAATATAATAAATATAAATTATAACAATACATCACCCATCTGTTTTTCAATGTAGGATACTACCTAAGGCTAAATGGGGCGCGTGAACTTTCATTGATTGACAGTTACCAAAGACATTTTAAATGATGAGCCACTGTATTCGTCTTTACTTGCACGTAGAAACCATAATATTTACGACATCCTCCACAAATCAGCGACAAAGCAACGTCCGCCAATTAGGCATTAGGTTTGTTTCTGTTGTAGCGACAATAATCAATAGCACGTGCTTGAAATCATAGCGGCCCGGAGCGGCTCAGCCGGGCCGCCGGGCCGCCGGGCCGGCCGCAATCGCATTACGTTAATCACGGCATTGCCCCGCCGAGGGCAGTTTGTATGCTGCCTTAATGGACCTGCAGCATGTAGCCACGCCCTCACATGCTCTGCTTATGCGTGATTGAAAGGTTTAAGTGCGATCTTGCTCAGGCATAAAAGTTGGATTAAATGGGCTCCGTTATGGGTCACCAGAGAGAGAGGTTGTTGCAATTATAAACCCGTATCAAACAGCTTTATTCATGCTGTAAAAGAATGAAAAGAGAGAAACGTGCTGAGAAAGGTAAAAAAAACGTCGGGCTGATGCCGATCCTTTCTATCTGTGCACTCTTGGAATACATAAATCCAATACCTTATTGCTGTATGCATCGTTGAGATGCTGACGTATCTAGAGCTCGTGGAATGTGGAAATCTACTTTCTTACCTACTCCGGTCTTCTTTGGATTAAATTCGTAGCGAATATCAAACTCAGTTTAGCGTTTTTGGGGCACGTCATTACTAGGTGTCTTTGAGCAAGTCCTGAAGTTCTACAAATCTGATTTAAAAGATATTTTATGCAAGACGAATTTAAAACACGTTAAAGCAAAAAACAGACGCATTTCTATTAAAGTGAATGTTTGAACATTGAAGATGTTTACGAACAAATAATTTCAGAGTTATAACAACGAGTGGATAGGGCTGCAGAACAAAAGAATAGAATCATTTTAATAGGAGTTCACTGTTGCCTTGTGATCAGAAAAAGTAGGACTGTTGAGACAAAAAGACAGTTGTTATTGTGTACCTACTATCTATTGTATTGTTTACACACATTGTTAGTCAAATCAATCGTAGATATCTCCGTTTTAGAATAGATTTCTTTTTTGCTTGTTTTGTTGTCAAAGTTATAATCTCGTGGCTAAATAATATAAGCCACACGGGTCAAACTTCAAGGTTAAGCAACGCTTGCCGAGGTTGGAGCGTGGATGGGTGACCATTGGTGAGACTCCTCCGAAAGCAAGTTAAGCCGTCGGTCTCGGCTGTCACTCGTAGATCTTTGACAGGGTTGTCTAAAGTCTGTCAACTAGTCTTGCCAAGGGGTATCGTGTTACCCAGAAACTCCATTGTGGAGGTCAGTTAGGCAGTCGCTCCATGTAAAATACTGGTATCTAGTTGCAGCCGATTAGACTGGAAGCTGACTCCAATATAGTTGGGATAAGGTTATGCAGATCGATTGTTCTTTGTACTGTATTTTATACACTTAGAACTTTTTCTTCAATAATTAATAGGCATCAAATGTTTTATTTTTAATTCTTGTACTACTAGGTAGGAACTAATAATAATATAATATAATATTTATACTTCCGTTCGTTCAAACGTAAAAATGTCATAAGACCGTTTTTTAAACTAAGTTTTCAGAATTCAGCTTCAACATATTCCGTAGCTCGTATTACAAAGGCAAAACTAAGAATGCGGTTTACATGAGTAACTTAAAGTGACGTAGTTGCAAAAGTTATAATGTAAGAGGAATCAGTTTATTCCGCGAGCAACAGGAAGAACATAATGCTCCCTGTTTTTTGAGAAAATAAGATAAAAAATAGCATTATTTATGATAATATTATATACGAACTGGTTTGTGTTTTAAAACTAGGACAAAGTTAACTATAATTAAAGAGAGGGTGAAAGTTATGAAGAGAAAGAGTCGGTAATTTAATCGAGAAAACTGGAATCGTTTTGTTCAATGAAAACAATGTTTGTTCATTGTTGTTATGCAATACGATCAGACTAAATATTATAACTTGAAACGTTACTGGAATAATGGGTTTTGCTCCGGCGCCAACATTACATGCACAATTAGTAAGTCAGTTCCTGTTTAATGAAGAGAGCTTTAAATTTGAGAATTAACGTGAAGTTGAAATATACTTACCACGTTTAATGTAGAAAGTCTTTCATCGCGTTGTAGATGACTGTTTTTGTATTGGTGTATTGGAAAGAGTAATGATATATGTTAGCTTATAAAACGATAGATATTGCTTGCTCAAATGACCTCGTTACTTGTTTCATTATGAAATTTACTTAAAACTAAGATCCAGCGACAATAATTGCGTTTAATAATTCATAAGTTGAGATAGTAAAGCCCCAAGTGACGTCAAATTTATTCACTGTTTTGAATAAAATTTGAATCGTTTGATAAGGCATTTGTAATAGCAATTGAGGTCCGTCTGCAATTAGCAGGAAATTTCCTAAAGCTCTTGCGGCAACTTTGTTCCGGCTGGCGTCCAAACTGATCAAGTCGGCGGTAGCACGTCGCGAGTTCCTAACACTCATTAATTTCTTTGAAGTCTCGCCGCCAACAACTTCCTCGGCTCTTTCTCACCAACAATTATTAAGAAATTACTTCTGCTTCATTATTGTAGGAGTACGCACGCGTTCCACGCTCGTTAGCCGAGCCCTTCCGAACGAACACATCGCAGAGCGCCCTGATTGAATGTTTTTGTTTTGTTATGCCTACGTGCGGCTGTGTTCATGACTGCAACATCCAACCTGATTATGGGATAAATATAGCAGCTTTATTATGCATGGTTCCGATTCCAAACAGTTGTAGCCGTAGTTAACAGTTTTGATATTCTATAACCAACGCAGAAATAGTTGGTACTTGATAAGAATGTTAACGGCTTCCATTACTGAGTAATTGATATAAGGTCAAACTGTAGGTCCAAGTTCCATCGAAACCGCGGCGTTGCAGCTGCTGGGAACGTTGTTAGCTACGTTATTCAATAAACTTTTAATCGCATCAACTCGACTTTCCAATCAGGCTAAACATGCCCCGGACTAAGTTGAGCTGAAAGTTATAGTAACAACATAACTTACGCTTAGATGATTCGTTGATTTTGTTAGCTTCATGTAAAGTTAAAATACCTACATGTTGACGAAAAATTGTCGGAAAAGATCCATCAAACATAACTTCTGGCAGTTCTGCTACTTTTTTTTTCTGTGTCCTATGTTGTTCCACAGCTGGGCAAAGGCCACTTATTCTTCCACCTTTCGTTGTGCTGTGTCTTCTCCGTCCAATCGGTTAGAAACGAGTCCAAATCGTCAGTTCTGCTACTATCATTGACAAACCAACAGCTTCAGAGGTGCTCAGTTCGAATTATTATGGCTGACTCTTGGTAACTCTATCAGTGATTAATAATAAAACATTCAAAAATTGTTTTTATAAAATAATATGTTTTCTCAAAAGCGACCTAAAATAGTTGTGGGCGTTCATAAAAAGAAATGTTTGTTCTTATTATTTTCCGTTGTCGTCTTCCGCCATAGTTTCACGGAAGCAGCACTAATCCTAATATATTTGTCGGAACTGTTCTAATTGAACAATGTTTAGATTACAGAAGAACAAAATTGCGTTGTGTCGAGCGGCGGAATTACAGCCATTGGGGAAACCAAATTAATTACACAAACAGACTCGTACGCAACACATACACTTCGTGACAAGTTAGAGCTTATGCTCATGACGGAATCTGAGCAATGAAGTTAAAGATAATTGAGACGTCGCAATGCCCCGCGGGCGCACATCCCGGTAACGAGTCTCGCACCTCGCATACGAAACACCGCCTCGTCTCACCGCTGGCGCCGCCAACCTCCGCCGCGCCGCCACAGCATAGTGTTTACACAACAACAAATTTGTGTTATCCAACATGGCCCATCCTACACCAAGCTATTCCACGAACACACAAACAAACATTACTGTTTAAAGATGATGTTCGGCGACTCTCATTACGGCTCTCTGTAACGCGTGTTGTCATTAGCGAAATGATTCTTATTACTCCATTTGACAAATTTATCACTGCAGCAGACGCGTTTGGTGGCGAATAAAGAGATCTAAAGGAGATGTCAACGTCAAATGGCAGAAAGCGATTGAAATAGTTCAATGTTAGAAGTAGAATAGATGTGAAAAGCTGTGAAAATTGACTGCCTGTAGGTACAATAACTTAAATAATAAAATAATCACAGTGAGTACAGTGTAACTGTGTAATGTACTGCTCTCCAACCACATAAAGCATCGTAATTAAGCGTTGGTTTTGAAATAATTGTGCTACCAAAATAAACTAACCGCGAACATGGAGCACTTAACTCAGTTAGTGGGCTCACAAGGGTTACATATCACAAATCTTAACGCTACATTAATTAGGAATGAAAGTGGGAAATCGTATATATCATGCATTACTGCGTAAAATCGTCCATGTTGATCGTAGTTAGATTGCAAGTGGGAGGCTGTGGACGTGCGCCACTGTGCTGTTTGCTCCAATTCGTCCCTATGAGATTATAACTCGAGCTACCGATCTCACCAACGCGCAACGCCGCATTTCAACCCATTAGACTGGGGTCAATATTATATTTCACTGTAGAGTTTCAGTTTCTTGTTGGGGTGCCATACTTCACGTGGGGAAAACTGAACCTTTATTTACATGTGTGAATAAATCGTCCAGATGATTTAATTTTTGTGTTAATATTTTTGGGTTGTCATCTATACATATAATAAATCTGTAGACGAGGCGTTTCTGTACATTGAAAATATTAAAAAAAAAAATAGTTGGGGTGTTATAGGATAACCAACAGATGCCATTTCATCAATTTTTAGAATTTTTGTCTGTTTGTCGGTTTGTCTGTTTGTCTGTTTGGATGTGACAAAATTTGATTTGAACACGTTCAACGTAAAAAGTACCAAACCAATATGGTAAATTTTTATACTCAAATATAGTGTAGAACTCGGAGTAGTAGTTAGTTTTGGTTTCATCGCAATCGCTTCGCTGTATCAAAAGATATAATCAATTTAATGTATTCTACAACAACTTTCATTACGTAAGTTGGATACACGTAATGACATCTATTGGCGCTTTATAGTACTAACGAAAACATAATTATTGTGTTTATAACATTATTATGTGAATAATCACGTCATGCAGGCTTACCTATAAGATGACTATCACAGTCACTTCTGCCTGTGTTATTTGAAAAAGTAATGATTACATAATATAATGTTAATCGCTTTCGATTGTTGGTTGATTAGTGGCGCTAAAAGAATTTCAAATAAAAAGTGAGGATAATGTAAGATAATATTATGTGATGTGGTGTTCTGAGTGATAAAGATGTAGGTAAGTAGGTTTGTACAAACACTTTTACACGTCAATCATGTTTTTATTTTTTAAACTAGATGAAGTCGTCGTTTCCTATCTGACTACTCTGAGAAGAAAGGCCGAAACAAACACACACACGGGCAACTTTATATAGGAGCTCTTTCGAGGGGCAAGCAACCTTTCTAACATTGTTAACAGAGAAGCATTTTCTTAGTGACATAAGGTTTTAAGATCATAATTATCATACTTTCATAGTTTTTTTTGCCTTTTTTCTCGATTTTTTTTAAATTTCTTTACCATGATAACGCTTCAACGCACACCTCAAGACGGGCTGTTGATTTATTGAGTATAGGTTCGGCAGGTGCACACCCTTTTCTTTGTTTCCGGGGTGGAAAATCTTCATGGATGTCTGCCGCCCTGGAACGGGCGGCGAGGTCTGTCAGGCTCTTACTGACTAAAAATCAACCCAGTGTTCCGTCTCACACCTACGTCGGGGGTTGCGGGACCGTACGATCCTTACGCAACCCCCGACTGATGACGTCAAAGAGGGGCGCGCGTGGAACACTACGCGCCGCCAGCTCAAGTCCTGATGTGTTGGCGGTGACAGACGTCCCCGAATTCGTCGCCCCTGGACCCGTTTAGGGGGACTGGAAGAGGGCGTTGTACGCCCTTCGCCGACGCCCGATGCGCCTACTGCGGGCCGGATGAGTGGATGAGATCTCCCTCTCCCTTTCCACAGCCTCCTTCTGCGAGACGACCGTTTCGCAGAAGGAAACCACCGCGTCCCAGGACTCTTAGCTGCCGTCGACTCGACTACGGCCGGCAGCGATACGTCAAGGTGCACACCCAATACCAGTAGCACTGCCATGTCGTAAAAAGGTATTGTAAATTATGTTTTCGAGACAATAACTAAATTTTTAGCCATTGTCTTGGTTAAAACCATATCGACCCTTTTTTTTTCGGATGGGAAATCATCAAATGACCCCTCCCGCTCTGGGTGGAGCGGAAGGGAGTGTCAGACTCTTACTGACTAAAACCCAGCTACCCATTACTCTCCGCCCGCAGGCCCGCGCCTACGGTGGCCGGGAGTCGTCACGCGGCTCCCGACGCCCGGAGCGTCTCCCACGGTGGCTGGGACGGGAGGCTCTCTCCATGAGCCATCCCGCCACCTCCTTTGCTAGCATGACTGCTTCGCAGAAGGAGGTGACTGCCTCCCACTCCCTCTCGCCCCGGACCATGGCTTGCACCAGGGCCGGACGCGAGAGGTCGCCGCCGCTGCCAATCGCCTCTACGAGGACACGGCGGTGCTCCGCACAAGCGGGGCAGACCTCCACCGTGTGCTCCACCGTGTCCTCTGAGCGATCGTAGCAATGGTGACACCCGGGCGTTTCCTCCCGCCTGATGATGTGCAGGAACCTCCCGAAACTTCCGTGTCCGGTGAGGACCTGCGTCAGGCGGTAGGTGAGGGCGCCGTGGCGCCTCTCTAGCCACTCCTTAAAGAGGGGTCTTATCGCCGCTATCGCGGCGTGCCCTGCGCTGGGTAGCGACAGTCGCTCTTTCCATGCCGCCATGAGATCGCGCCGGAGATCTGTCCGCTCCGCACCGATTTGCCGCGGAAGCGGATCTTCACCCCGGCGTAGTGCCTCCGCGCGCCACTCATACAGGCGCGCGAGGACTATCGCCTCCAGATCCCATGGCGGCCCCGACACGTTCCAGTTTGGGGGCCAAACGTCGGAAATGCACCATATCGACCCTCAAGGCATCTTATGGTAAATGGACATAATATGGCTATTTGGTCAGACAATCAGCCTCGAGCAGGCGCTTTCATTTTTATTTATCCTCAAAAATCAAAGTGACACTTCGTCGCATTGTCATTATGAACCCTGAAGACGCAGTGACTGCTGTGCAGTCGAAAGGGCTATGGTTGAGAACCCCAGGCAAGGAAAGCGTTACCAGACAAGATCGGAAGATTTTTCCTTTTACACCTTTCCTAAGCGACACATTATTGTGTTCCGACATCCACGCGAACGAAGTCGCGGGCACAGCTAGTTTTCTAAATAAAAGGTAGGCGCTAAAATGGCCACCGGAGTTCGGCGTCAAGCAGCCTGCTGTGTCGCGCGCGATTATATCGCATGTCGCGCATGTTTGTAGGAGCCTTTAATGAAGCGCTTTCTGTTGAATTTCTTCTTAAGCCTTGTCTTGTCTTCAGAGCTACAAATTTGATTAAAACTATAATTGACAGGTTTATTATTCTATATTCTCTTTGTTGTTTTATGTTTTCACCAGGCACTGTAAAGTACGTTTGTTTACCTAAAGCCCTTACACATTTATTTTATGTGTATAAGATACGTACCAACACTACCAACCTAATACACTGGGCCGCAAAAAAAGCGGCTCGTTTAAAAAAAAAACGTTTTTTAAATTTAAACAACTTTGAAACCATTTGTTTTACTTTTCTTTCTGATTTTAAATATGGCTTTTATTGTTCAGAAATTACCTAATTATTCTGATCAAATTCAATTAAAAATATGCTGAAGCGTGTACCAGAATTCTGACAATGCTTGAAGACGGGGCGGCGCAGAGAGCGTTAGACAGCGAAGATGATGAAGAAGAGACTGGATCCAATAATCGCAGTCCAGGAACATGACAAACAAGATGCACGACAGCGCGGGAGGATCGATATATCGTCTCAACAATGTTGGAAATCGATTTCAAACGGCTGTTGAAATCAAAAGTCACGTTGTACGTGCTGGAGGGAGCAATCAGGGCACGTGTACAGTGAGGCGGCGTATTGCTGAAGCAAACTTAAAGCCATTTAGAGCTGCAAATGGTCCAAAACTCGAAACTCAGCAATGAAATTTAAGGCTGAGTTAGTTAGTTTTCAAATGTTGTTATTTTTACTTAACTTACTTTTATTCAAAATAAACTTCATAATCTTGAACTTTTATGACATTGATTTATGCAATTTAAAATTGTCTATAATACAGTCTTTGTTTCATAAAGCTAGCTCCAATATTTTGGAAGTTATTGAGGATTTTGTGACCGTCCCGCCTTCTTTGCGGCCCAGTGTGTAAGGTACATCTTCAAGTTATATTAAACAAACATACACATGTTTTAATAGATAATATAAATTCACAACGTATGATAAAGCAGAAGTAGAAATATAAATGTTAAACAGCGGAGTTTACTGCTCAGAATTATTTCGCGGAAAGTTTCGCGAGGATCGCATCTCGAGTCCTTAGCTGATTACAGCCAGTTTTGTTGTACAACTTAGCATTTGCTTTCAAACATATTTACTTGGATTCAATCTATAATCTCCATGTTATCCTTCGAACTTTATAGCAGGATGGCAAAACACTGATTGGAACGTTCGAATGCTCAATGATAATAATTAAAGAGAAATGTGCCTTTCCATATAAATGATACCAAACTTTTAAATTAATTTGTCTACATAATACATCAAATCAAATTTCATGGCTTCACTCTGGATAAACTTCGCGCTACGTTAAATTAATACATCGTAACGCCAACGACCTTGTCTGAGGATTTTACCCAAACATTCAAATTAATATTAGAACCATCCGCCACTGTTGGATTTAATCCACTAGAACAATAACATTGTTAACATTTCATCGTCGTCGGTTAGCTGTGCGTCTACAATATTTAGTACTGCTTAATTAATTAAATTAAGCCGCCCGTTGAGGAGTAGGTGCCATTATTATGATTAATAATGTACACACGGTGTAAGGGCCGGGCTCGACACTCGACACTCGAGCCTTCGAGGCGCGGAGTCGAGCGGCTGTTTGTCGACGCGCTCGTCATGTCACGCGCTCGTTGACACCTCGCTTACTTTAACTGCAATCACCTATTGATTACCAATATTAAACAGGTAAGTGGTAATTACGTACGCGTGGACGGTAAAAGCCTGTCGAGCTCATTGGGTGGGTTATCATGGTCAGAATAAACACAAGCTACATGTTACGTAGTGACAGCACTACAAAACCTCATCGTGTGATACTGAACATATACACAGAATGATACAAACGCGAAACTTTGTCGTTTTTTATCCGCCTTTGTTCTCGATCTACTGTTTGATTTGTGTTTTGTATTCTTTTACAAGTTATGAATGAGTATATTATTCGTCCGTGAACTGAATTTGAAAAGAATACAAAAGATTGATGTGCCTTGAAAGTTTGTTATTGAACTGTTCTTATGTTCTTTGCCATTATCTGATAAATAAAACATGCGATAACCCCAGACTAATGGCTAAGGGCTAAGGGCGATGTTGAAATCCTATGCTATTCAAGTAAAGTATGTAATAGTAAACTCACAAAACATACGCACACTTAGTGTAATTTGGCAAAGTTCACTGGAATATTAGTAATGGGCATCATATGACAATGCTAATGTTCAGCTATGTATGTTCTTACACGTAATCTTTTATTACTTGTTGTACTTATAACTTTAATGTTACCACATTATATAATGCATTTTACTTTGGGATTGTGTTTGAATGCTTTCACAAGTATTTACGTGAGCACGTCACATGGGAGTCAGTGCTCGATTTTATCTGTGTTTTCATTTGCCCGATGCCCTCGCCCGCTACGATGCTACGTCGCTACGATGCTACGACATCGTTGTAGCCGTTTGTAGCAAACGTTCCTAGGGTTGAAAGCTTTGACACTGAACTCACTAAAAGGTATTATCTACCCACAAGGACTTTACGTGGACATCCAATCTTCTTCTCATGCAAATCCTGTTCAAATTTTAAAGCCTGTGGCAATGAACGCGTAAACTAAAGAAGAAAGTTTCGAAGCATTTAATATTCATGTTTTAATTAAGGTAAGTTAAATATATAAACCTCTTACCTTCATTCTATTTTATGTTACTGGTATGTGATAAAATATACCTACAAAATACCCATGGATAGATATTGAGAAAAACTACCTTCACGTTTGAAAATTAATCCTGTTTTCTGTTTATTTCATTTTAAAATGTTTATTTATATTTTCAGCGTATTTGCTGCGGTTCGCACTGTGTTGTTATTTCGTAGAAAGTTATTGAATTGTGGACAGCCCTGTGAATTCAATTTAAGAATGCGACTCGATAATGATAGTTTTAGTCGATGTACAATTAATTGGAGCTAGATTTATTGTTGGAACCGTTTACTGTTTTACATAACAACGAGATTTATTTCGATACTATAAATGTATTGTTTCATACTACCCGTGGGAAATAAAATAGACTATGCAAACAATTCGATTTGACTTAACTTTATTATACGGTAAAATTTTCAACAGGGTCAAATTAAATTAGCTACCGAAACTCCGCAGACGTGATAGGTATTGATATCTAAACATGATAAAACAAAAAAGAAAAATATTTTGATGTCTTTTTTGTGCGGTCATCGACTGACTTAATCTCTTAGAATATCAGTTTTTTTGTGTAAACTTCACAGATGTGATGGGTATCTATGTCCAATTACGATAAAACATATTTTCTTAACTCATACTTCAAGTAAAAAAAATAACCAGTCGTTGTTGACCCCTAAAAAAAACATCACATCTTTTTTATTTTTATTTTATCGTCATTACATATCGACACCAACCACGTCTGCAGAGTTTCGCTAGCTAATTTAATTTGACCCTGTATAGGTAGGTATAGACGCCAGCACATCAAGCTACTACAATCCGTTAAATTTTTTTAATAGATTTTCAACTTTATCGCTAAAGCATAAGGTTCAAAGTTGATTGGGAAAATTTTACAGTTTCGGGTAGCTTGATGTGTTGGCGTCTGTACATAACAAGGTGGAAGGAAACATATTTTAAGAAGATAAAAAAAACTAGAGTTTGAAAGGATCGTAGCAGGTGGCGTTCTGTAGTCTCAGCCTACCCCCATGAAAGAAGGCGTGAGTATGACAAAAAGAGAGTTTGATCTAAGCTTTTTAAAAAAACCAGGCAAGAGCGAATCGGACTCGCGCACCGAGGGTTCCGTACCATCATATGTTTTTAAATTTTCATCGGCGAGGCCTATATTCGTCAGAGAATTTTAACACCGTGCACTGCGGTGTAGAATATTACAGTTTTATGTCAGCGCCATCTCTTGACTGATAGTGGAACTAATGTAACTTTTGTTGACAATTTCTGAAAAAGTGTGCTATTTAGAGACTTTTTTTACTTTTCCTGTAATCTTTACATAAACTTCTGTCACATAGAATAATTTCAGATTTGTCTCTTTGCAAACTTCGGAGATAAGGGGGGAGAACGGTATTTTTTTTTACATTTTTCATCAAAAGTCGAAAACTATGCGGCCTAAAAAAATGTTTCAGAATGTGAAAACTGCGCTCTTTCATATGATATCCCACATGCCCTAGTAGCCCCACTTCGAATTTTCCAGACCCCCTTTCAGTCCCTGTTGCAAAAAAATATACATATATTTTTATTTCTTTCTTATTTGCAAAATAGTTGGGCAAACGTCATCTAAAACTATTCTAAAATTCAAGTTAATAGCATTAGTAGTTCTTGAGATATCTAGCTGTGACAGACAGACAGACAGACTTAGTCTCACCATAAGGGTTCCGTTTTTACCATTTCGGTACGGAACCCTAAAAACAATGACTGTTTAAGGGTTCCGTGCATCAGAAGGAAAATACGGCAACTTTATGCGATAAGTTTTGTATCAGCCTGTCCCAGACATTATTCACGGGGCGACGAGGCGCAGGAATTAGTTTGGCTTGAGGTAAGGTGTTCGTGAAATACAAACGGATTTAAAAAAATTGTTTGAACGTACAATTAGAATTCCGATCCGCTCACTAATAAAGGCATTTCTATTATAGATACTGTTATCTACTACTAAGTGGGTGTAATGCTATTTTATCGTGGAGTTTAAAACTAGCGTAAAGGTAAGTATAATGTCAGGGGTGTAACGATACTTAAGGCGAAAGCGTTATGATAGCTCGCGAAATTAAAATTTGCATTCGTTTTTTGCAATTTGCAGGTCTGTATCAATGCATTACAACAAGCCGTTAACTGGTTAGAACATAACAACTTAATTATAAATTTGAAGAAAACAAAGATTATGAATTTTCGTCAAAGAGTAGTTAATTCGGAACTAAATGTAAGCTGTAATAATGAAAAAATTGAAGAAGTTGCTAATACAAAATTTTTAGGCTTAACAATCGACAATCAACTTAATTGGAAACAACATACTTCAATATTAATTAAAAAAATGAGTAAGTTTGCTTTTGCTTTGTATAAACTAAAAAAAGTAGTCAATCAAGCAGCGGCAGTCACTGCATACTACGGATATGTCGATTCTATACTACGCTACGGAGTCATGTTTTGGGGTAACTCCTGCAATAAGGACATGGTATTCAAATTGCAAAAAAGATGCATTAGAGCTATTACGGGTATAGAAATAACTGACAGCTGCAAACCTTATTTTATATTGTTAAAAATAATGACTTTACCTTGCTTGTACATATTTGAGACTGCTTTATTTGTTAAAAAGAACATGCATCTATTCAAAAAAGCATCTGAACATCGCTATAAAGTGATTAGACCAAACTATAGACATGAACTATGTGTTCGACCATCAAAGACCGCCTTCATGCACAAAAGCATACTTTGCATGGCCCCAAAAATATTTAATAAATTACCAAATGGAATTAAGGACTTAAATATTATTCAATTTAAAAACAAATTAAGACATCTATTATTGGAAAAATGTTATTATACTATTGACGAATTCCTTAATGATAAATTGTAAGTTATTTGACATTGATATTTATTTAATTTTGACATTGTACCTATTATCTTTATTTCAATTCATTTGTATTTATTTTGTATACTCAATTGTTAATGTTTTGCTGGTGTAAGTTATATTGTGTTTTGATGTAATTATTTTATTTTATTATGTTGATTATTCTTTTTTATAATGATTACTGTTATGTTAAAGAGTGTACACCTAAAGGTAGATTTTTGAGGAACTTTTTTTTTATTATGATCTCATGTAAAAATGTACTTACCAAAAATATACATATACATCTAAATATGATTCGCGGCCGTAACAAATCCATACTAATATTATAAATTCGAAAGTAACTCTGTCTGTTTGTCTGTCTGCCTGTATGTTATCTTTTCACGCCTAAAACACTGAACGGATTTCGCTAAAATTTGGCAGAGAGATAGTTTGTATCCCGGGGAAGGACATAGGATAGTTTTTATCGACATACATCGCGGGCGAAGCCGCGGGCGGAAGCTAGTATTTAATAGATAGAAGTTAGTCAGTTCTTATAGAATTATAATCATAAAAATCATCAATTCAACTCTTGAATAACTATTTCATGAAATCATGACATTTGAGGCGAACTCTAACTTAAGGAGTTTTATTGCTGGTTCTAATGATTATGATTCTGTAAAGTGTAAGTCTGTATGTTATGAGTCTGTAAGTGTACGATCGTGAATCATATTTTAATCAACATGCAACCTGACACTGACCTGCAAATTGCAAAAAAACGTAAGATAATTTTAATTTTTCTGGCTATCTCAGCGCATCTTCTTCTTCTTCATCTTCCTCTAGAAAGTGAGCTCCGTTACCACCTTACTGACTGGCTTATATTTGTAGCAATGCATGAGCAGCGCTGCGGTTTATATTTTTTAAACTAGCTGCGCCCCGCGGTTTCACCCGCGTAAGTGTCGATCCCGTGGGAATATTGGGATAAAAAGTAGCCTATATTTTAATCCGGGGTGCCAGCTACCTCCATACAAAATTTTATAAAAATTGGTCCAGCCGTTTAGCCGTGAAGAAGTAACAAACATATAAACACACACACTCGCAAACTTTCGCCATTATAATATTAGTGTGATATCGCAGATTTATGCTGAGATAGGAGCGTTTTTGGCCTCGCACAGGTATTTATTTTTTGTTTATATTGTTAATTTTGTAAGTTTTAAATGCTCCTTTTTAATTTGTATTTTCTGTGCGTGTCCCAATTAAAATACTTTTCTTTCCTTATTTCCTTCTATTCTTATATATTTCCTGCTGTTAGGTGCAAGAAAAGAATGAAAGTATATCGTCTGTTATCTTTTACCTTTCAGTTCCGGAATTGACTAACTAACAAACAGTCACGTCCAACGTAAAACCACAGAAAATAGTAACAAGTAAATAGAAGACAAATTATGTTCCTTAGGGACTGGAGGTGCACTAAGAAAGGATTTTTCTGAACTTCAACACTCTGCGAGTCAGCGGGGGGTTGAAGTTCGTACGAACTAGCGGGTAACAGCTGGTTAAAGTATATAAGACCAAGCTAGTCTTACTTTAATTTATTAAAACAACCTCGTTGACTTTCCCAAGGTCCATACCGTAAAATACTGCGGACGACCCATTCAATATTTATCGTATAAACACTAACCGATATAGAACAATAAATATTTGGTTAACAATTCGTGAGTCGGAACTAACACTGGTGAGAAATGGGGTGACGTCAAATAAACAAGTACATACACAAAGGAATAGGTTGGTACCTCTTGCTAGACAACGGAACAACCGGTAAGCGCTCTCCACCATTCGACGAGGTAAACTGCTAAAGGTAAGTCGCTTTGTTTCTTGACTTGGATAAACTGTAATGTGGATCAGCAGTAGGTTTTTTTGATGACAACCAAGCTCAAAGAAATTTACGAAAACTTTTCCTCACACTGAGAATTTTTCCTGTAAAGTGAGTTACGAGACAGATATTTGTTTCATACGGATGTCAATAGTACAACCGGTAGTTATAGAAGGCGTACGCTAAACTTTATCAGATCCTGAAAACATTAGGGGTTACGTTTATTTACGTTGAGCTTAAAACAGCAAAAAACTAAATTAAAACAACACCGCTATGCTTTTGTAACCAAAAAATCACTCAATTTATTAGCTAAATTATAATTCGAAGAAGAAAATAATGCAACACGAACAAAGTTATTATATGAACCGCACATGCATTATGTAATGTAAGTACATAATGTATTAGTTTACTCGGCCGGCAAGTGTGGCGAGGGAACACAGATGGAGAGCAAACACGGGCTTAACTGCACTAGACGAGTAGATTCCCTTTTAATTAAACGAGTTCTAGACGTGCTCACCGAGGCCAACTACTGAACAACTTGATATAAAACAAACGGACCGAGCTCACATGACGATCATAACTACATTAGAGACAGTTCTCAAGATGTTTTACCAAAAGTCGTTTCAAAAACATCGCACGTACAACGTGCTCCGTGAAGCTGTTTTTTGTAATCGAACATTTCTTGCCCTCATTAGACTCTTTCAGTTTCTACAATTAATAAGATTTTACCCGAAGCCAA
The DNA here is from genome assembly GCA_948474745.1 of Oligia latruncula. Taxonomy (NCBI): domain Eukaryota; kingdom Metazoa; phylum Arthropoda; class Insecta; order Lepidoptera; family Noctuidae; genus Oligia; species Oligia latruncula. The sequence continues at coordinate 11,825,029 of OX419688.1, forward strand.
AGTCAAAGTCAAATAATTTCAAATAGGCACATGAAAGGCACCGTAACGTAACGTTTCGTATGGAGAAGAATGGTTAAGAAACTCCATTATTTTTTTAAATGTTTTACAATATTTTGTACACATTAATTATAAAATTATGTGAATAAAATTGGTATACCACAATAAGTAAAAAATATAAAAAATAAAGCATTAACAGGTAAATTGTTTATCTGATAGATAAATGGTGGTCACATATTTAAGAAAACGTAACTCTCAAAGCTTAAAATAAAGTAGTAATCCAAGACTATCATTAAAATCCATTAACAAGATAACGTGACTTTTCCGTCATGTTATTTATTACAAGTTGCCTAAATAAGAGCCCATTTGATCTACTACTTCACAGCGCAAACATTCAAAATAAAACACAGGGACACTTTCAATGTGAAAAGGGTCGAGCGGGTAATTGGAAAACATAAAACACAAAAACTCAATTTATATCCGTGCAACGCGTGTAAATAATATAAATTGATTTGAATCAATTTTAGGAGAATAATCACCGAGTTTTATTGGCAGTGCCTTGATCACAAGTGCTTTGTGAGTTCATGAGAGCCGCTATAAATTGTATGATAAAACGGTCGTTTTTGTTTTATTGTCCCACGTGTCGGCCGCACGGGCGTCGCTGCCTCATAAAGTGTCGTGTATCGCATGTCCTGTAGGACGGATCATCTACAGGTGTTGTTCGATGTGATTTCCAATTACACTCGTACACTTTATGACTGCAGTTAGGTACTTGATTTATTGATTTTACCTGAATTTTGTGTACCTATCCTGTTGCTATAATGTGGAATTTTATTTATTTATCTAACCATTTAAGTATGTAGGTACACACATAAAAACAGACAAGAATAAAGGAACAGAAAAATATATAGAGACGCCAGCACATCAAGCTACCCGAAACTGTCAAATTTTCCCAATCAACTTTGAACCTTCTGTTTTAGCGATAAAGTTGAAAATCTATTAAAGAAATTTGACAGATTGTAGTAGCTTGATGTGCTGGCGTCTGTACAAAGGTAATAATAATAAATAAATAATAAATACCTGTTTTATTCAAGGTGATGCTTATTTTTAAAGAAATCTCTTCCAGCATGCCTGCGATAGGAGATGCAGCTAGCAGCGGTTTTAGTAGGTGACTGGGTTCAATTTATTATGTATATAAATGGGTAGATTGTATTGTATCCTATCATAATCCGTGACAGGTTTTCAGAACAATACAGCCACTTGTTCTTCTTTGTTTCGAATTTCAGATCTTGTTGCTTCAAAACTTCGCCGCTTCCACGGAGTCGTCGTCGGCGCGCAGCGGTCACTTTTACTGCATGTTTCGGGATACAGAGGGCAAGATAGGAGGTGGAGTATAGTTTGTGACACTAAAATACTGCCACTAATTGTGTTTGTGTGTTCATTTCATTTCATTTCATTTCATTACTAATTTCTAAGCTCGGATAGTTTTAAAAGCCGTAGGTGAACGCTTGAAGAAATTCAATTTACGCTAATGCCTTACCACGAATGAATCACAGTCATCGACTTAGGACGTACCTACTCAAAAAGCAACAATATAGGTATATATTATCAAAACATTATGTAACAATAACACACATGAAACGCGGCATCAATTTACTGACATAAATACGATGATACGTACACAATCCGTAGTTAATACATCGAACGGTTAACGAACGTTTGCACTCAGCGTTAATAAACGGTTTAAGCTTTTCAGCGCAGAATATCATTAGACATCATGGGCTAAAGGACCTGTTTGCAATACGTATTACCCGAAGCATTGAACTGAACAAGGCAATTTGAACTAATCTACAAGCAAACGGAGTTCGCGTCTAGCTACATGCTGTATATAGCTCCAGTGGCCCGGAGTGGGGTAATAGCTACCGAGGCTGTCCGACCAGCTAACTTAAGCTGAACAGCAAACTTAATGTAACTTCGTCCAAAGCCAAGACTAGGCCTAATAATAGCGTCATTATATCAGTCGCTTTAGTATTCTCATAATGGTGACTGATTGTTATTATTATTAATTTCGCTAAACGTTGATTCGTGCTTGGCGGGGTAATTGCTAACAGTATCAGTAGCAATGAGTTTCATTTTGAAGTTCAACAACATTCATTGCGTTATTTAATGAGCAGACACATTTTTCGAAAATATGAAGCAATGGATTAGCAATATCCTTCAAAATGATTCAGATTGAGATTGATTGTGTGTTACGCAATTAGGGTGCGGGAATCGAATGATAAGGAGGCTAAAAAGGCCACTTAGGCAGAATAATAAAAGGATAACATTAGGAATCATAATATGGCGAAGACAGTCCGTGTTTTTCTTTTTTTCGCTGCACTACGTAGGTATAGTTAATCAAAGAGATTGGGATTGGATTTGGATTGGATTGATTGGTATTTTAGAACAGACAAAAAAAAAATTTTTGAAAAATCCTTCACCAATGGGATTTGATACGATTAACTTAACATTTAACTGCCCATTGTGATTCATAATGCTTTCCTTTTATGATTCTGCCAAAGTGGCCTTTTTAGGCCCCAAGGACAGTTTTAGTGTGATTTTGATAGGTATTCGGGTATTAAGCTCACTTGTCATATATCTTTTGGATTATCTGGGAAATAGAAATAGCAACGAGCTACTATTGATTGCAATCACGTAAGTCTTTACTTGACGAGCATCGATAAGATGCTCATTCGGACTTTTTAATTATCTACGAGGTGTTAATTTGAAGGAATTAATTAGTGAATTGCGTCGTGGACGTTGGAGTCCCATCCACATAACAAACAGTAGATAATAATAGGAAGTTCATATTTTAACCTTATTATTTTAATAATAATTAACATGACTGCTAAAAACCAAAGTCAAAAAATCAAAATCAAAAGTCATATAATAAAATTACGCTGAAGAAATCAGCACTTTTCGAACGTCAAAGTAATTTGTCAATTAGATGAGTAATTATTGTCCTAATATTTTCTGGGAAGCCTTAGTTTTCATTACTATTTATCAGAACTAGTAAAATTGTTCCTAATTCAGAACACTGTTTATAGTAGATACTTAATTGAATAAGGAAATGTTGACCTTGTCATATTTTAGTTATTGTGCATTTCAGTTACGAGTTATATATATATATATCGAAAGTCATCATTATCATCTGCTTAGCTTTTTCCCAACTATGTTGGGGTCGGCTCCCAGTCTAACCGGATGCAGCTGAATACCATTATTTTACATGAAGCGACTGCCTATAATCTGACCTCCACAACCCAGTTACTGGGTAATAGGATACGAAGAAGCCCGAAAGTTTGACAACCAGTGTTACTGTAACTGGTTGTCAGACTTTCGGGTTTCTGACGACCCGTAACGACTGCCAAACATCGACGAATGACAACCGAATGATATATCGAATGTATAAGTTTCATTCCAGTGAAATTCGAGCATTTTGGTGATGTTGTAAATGCTTAACTTTTCAAACAAGACTTCAGGGTGGTTATGTAATACCTATCATCGTTATTCGTTTCCTATCTATACTAATCTATACTATAATATTATAAAGCTGCAGAGTTTGTTTGTTTGTTTGTTTGAACGCGCTAATCTCTGGAACTACTGGTCCGATTTGAATGATTCTTTTAGTGTTGGGTAGTCCATTTATCGAGGAAGGCTATAGGCTATATAACATCACGCTACGAGCCTTAGGAGCCGCGCAGCGTGTGACACCGCGGGGAACAGCTAGTTATGGATAATTATGTATAAAGTTTTCAACTAGGCTGCTGACTGTGAACAACGTAAGTAGGTACCTTCAACTTAAACTGTTCTTTAATGAACAACGAGCCAAACCTAATCCGTCTATAATTACACAAAGGATTACCAAAATAACAATTTTTTCCCAACGACGGATTTCTATAAGGAGTGGAATTAAAAAGTCCAGCTAAAGTTAAACTAAGTACCTACTTACTTTATAGATTACCGAAAATGCCGGATTTAGAAATGTAAGTAATACTACAGAAATTAGTTATTTATTCTCTTGAATAAGATTTATTAGGTACTGTGAAGGTCCAGACGGGACTTCCACAGTACACCTACGTGTGGTATACAATTGATAGGCCTTTGACTTAGAACAAATATATTAATAAGACAAGTTTATAATTCAACGATAGTTCTAGCACTCTCTATTGAACCAAAAACACCATATTAACATTTTTGACACCTGCTTGAATGTTTGAATGGAACATTCAAACAAATTATATCTAGCCTGTCTTACTAAATGTAGGGCTACACAGCCTCTACAGTACACAGTGGGTGTATGTACAAACGGTTATCTAATTGTAGTGTCGGTGCACGCGCGTTGGCGCGGCGAGCGGCGTGCGCGGCCTGTCTGACGTCACAGTTGACATTTTGCGTTGCTCGCGGCTCGATCACTAACATACTAATGTACCTTCTATAACATCCATTTGAAACACATATATAAATAGATCACCTACACTCAGGCAACAAATGCCTTATTGATTAATTATTCAACAATTTATTAGACCTTTTATGATGCTTAAGGTTGATCAAAGTAACTACCTAATAAAAAATCTGATATTTAATAAACACGAGACGAGAAAGTCGAGTAACTGACAAACACTGTTCAAAGGACGGAATTATTGATTTGATTTCGTTATAACGGCGCGGGCGGGTTCATTGAATAAATTGTATTACCTACTAAGCTTCGATTTCTATAAAAAAAAAATTCTGCCAGGTAAGGTATAAAAGCTAAAATAAGATATTTAATAAAAGGAACAAAAGTAATAAAAGCAAATTAGAGCAAACATTTCTGTGTCTAATAACTACAACTAATCAACCCAATATATCGTATGTGACCCATGTTTCGGCACAGAATAAGGGAATCCGAAAACAAAAAGCGTTTGGGCGAGCGTGGGATCTGCGGGCCGCAGCTGCAATTACCTAATGATGCGCAGCGGTTACCCAATTACAGCGACTACCGCTGCATTTACGTTTTTAGTTCCGCTGATTCAGCCGCTTTGCTCGATAATTTACTGAGCAGGAGTGCTGAAAATTCGCGGATTGACATGACAAATAAAAACTTGAATTACGTGTGGCGTGTATGCATTATGAAATATACTCGAATGTAGGTAGATATACATAATATGTTAAGCAAAAAAGTTTATTAGATAGAGTCGCTGAAAATTATATCGATGCCTGGAAATCCATAGTATTTATAGCCCTTTGAGTTTCCATAACTATAATATGCAGCGACACGTAGAGGCTAGTGCGAGCTTTTTATCATCGCAAATTAGGTTCCGACGGTGTAGCCTTCGCAAACAAAGTGAGAGAGATGTTAATTTAATGTACGTCGGTGTCACTCAAAGCGGACCCGCAGCTCCGACTTTCAAAGGACTAGGGCAGCCACGGATGCTCTATTATGTAAATTTTCGCGTAATTTTCTCGGTGGGAGTGCGCCGGCCAGACTTTGTAGCACGAGTGGCCTCTCATTAATACTTACCTGAGCTCTTCAATTTTTGAAAGACAACGTAAATTTACAAATGCTGATTCAGTTTAAACGCTCACAAATTAAAAAGCGAATCAACCTTCGCTGTAAAATTAACCTGAAACCCTTGTAAACGACGAGTCGTTAATTTTGGTCTGAAAGAAATGTCTCTTCAAACAAGTCCAAAGTACTCGTGTTGAATAATACAAAAACAATAACGATACCTAAATGATAGCCGTCTGAATGTTTCCGAGAGCTTCCATTTGTAATGTAGGGCACATAATACGAAAACCTAACGGGTACTAATCCGTAGATGAGCCGTCGGTTTCGTAGGAACATCTGCGGCCGCGACAACAACGATGCGGAGCGAAACAAAAACGAAATGAGAAAGGTTTGGAAAGTCGTATTGTGGCAAGTTGCGATGAAGCAGGAGCTTGCAGCCCACATGTATTGTATGCGCCCCCGGCCGACTCGCCCACCCGGCCACGCGCAGCCAGCACGTCTACAACTTCACCTGACCTCCCCTTTTTTAGCCAAAATACTTCTTCACATGACTCTCAACTGACATTACAACTAATGACTATGACAAGAGTTACTTTCCTTACAATTTCAAGTAAAGCTTTGTTTTAGTTTAAACACGTAAAACGACTATTTTAACAAAATAATGGTACACGAATTCAAATTAAATCTTACGTGTTTCTTAGTTCTTAGTGAAAACTTGTTAAATTTAAAAATTAATTAGCCTGTAAAGTATCTCTACGAACGAGATAAACCTACTTACGTGTCAGTTTATGTTCTGAATGGGGTATTAAACAGAGTCTTTAATTTTAGTAACTCGTATTTTATGTAAGCGAATAAACGTTTTACGAGCAGCACTAGACGTGAGTTGCTTAAATATCAATACGGTCTGTTCATTAACTATTTCTTGCGAAAACTGCGATTCTCGTCTCCTCTCTCGAATTGCTTGATAACATACAAATAAAAGAGCACTATCAGCAGCAAACAATACATAATTATACCTAATATATAATAGATCCCTCAGTTTACGGGTTTGTGTTTCTAGATTAATTTTCCGATCGTTTATCCACATTCGATCGGTTCAGTTCGAACAAAATCCGATAATAATATGATTTTATTTTGTTCCAAAGTTTTCAATATAATAACAGAATGAATACTACAATTTTTTATACAACGAAGCATTTACTTCGGCCAGTAATAAAAATGTTGAAGAGTTTTCTTGCCTTTCGTCCTGTATCTATCTATGTAGCACCTCCGTGACAGTTAACATCTCTGGTATGGGTGATAATACTTTGATAATCTACCTCGGGAGGCACATTACCATGATGCGGCGGCTGCGAGTAGCGATCTGTGAACGAGCCGCCGCGCCGTGACCGGACTGAATACAATTACTGGAATAGTGTAATTAAATTGCAAAGTTAGAGCTTCATAGCTGCATATTAAGAGGATAAAAAGCATCGCATTATGAAGTTTTAATGATATTACTTTTGCATACATGGTTTGAGTGTTTATTTAAATTCTAAATCCAAATTCTAAAAGCCCGTCGCCTTTAATTATCAAAAGTTGTTTTCAACTTCAAATTATTACGAACGCAAAGTTTTAAAAGCCATTTATCATTGTCAATCATGCACCTGTCTATCTCTCAAATGTAACGTTCGTTTTCATAAATTATTAGAGGAGTCCCTGGAGAGCTTTTACATTTATTAGATCATCAAGAAATTTATCCATGACAACTGTGCAGAAGTTGTGGACGCGGAAAGCTGCCTACTGCCATAAATAACCCACAATAGCGAGTAGTCAAAGAGCCGATGTTTGTTCTACACATGTGTATGTAATATCGGTTTAGTTAGAACGTCAGCAAATAGGATAAACAAAGGCCAAGAGTACCTACCTATCGTTGGTTGTTTTATGTATGTGCGAAAGACGGTAACGTGAAATAGGGATATTGAATTCTAAGCGCGTCTCCAACGAGCGAGAGTACGTGCCGCGCGACCAACTGTTCCACAGCCTCGACAAAAAGTCCAAATAGATGTGTCCCGCAAAGAGGATAAGAAAGGGGCCATTGTGCCCGATGCACTAGCGAGCTCCTGCAAATCTCAAAACATCTCCAAAGGACATAACGAGAAAAGTTGTGTGCGTTCGCACCGTCGTCGTCGCCGCCACCCGGTCCGACTCTCAGATTCTATTATTATTTATTGCTCAATAACCATCCAACAATTTTTATTGCTTGTAAACATCTGTCTCTCAGCAGGAATATCCTTTGCTACCGTTTCTTTGCATTTTATTATGAAGTGGTTCAAGTTGGAGCAATAAATCTGATTGTTAGCGCAACTAAGTTATATTCGTAGTCCCAGGAATAAGAAATATGTTAAAGATGTATGTCTTTCTTAGAGTTCAGTTACATTTAGTGTATGAAAGTATTTATAGGGATGTTATATGTGGCATTTTCATCACAAAATCATTGTAATACATTTCAGAAGAGGATAAACAGGATACCTGTAGAGAGAAAGGCAAATAGTATAGTAGGGAGAGCTAGAGGGTTCTCGGGCTGCGCTGTTTGCTTGCACGCGGCCGGCGGCCTCACCCGGCTGCCTCCACACACTCCACATTGTGTACTGCACTCCCTCCTGCCAACGAACGTATGGCATGTGGCTACATTGCCACAAATTAATTTGCTAAACACATTATTGGATGATTTTATTTGAAGTGTTGCACTATTGATGGAAGCTAGGAATACTCGTAAGTATAGTCATCCCGAAAAAATGTATGTGTTACCGGCAATCTGTATAATCCGGTATTCTATACAATACCTAGGCAATGTATAGAATACCTAAAACTTTTAGGTAATGTATGAAATATTATTTATTTTATACTTTGCCTAGGCATTCTATACAGTATCGAATGCACAGCCGGCAATGTGTGAAAAAGACGAAAGCTCGGGGTACCCTTCGCTCGCTCTTGCATCCTATCTTATGTCGACGCGACGAAGCCCCACTTCGTGGGGCTCCTATTCCTGTGTAAAGGGTTTAAAGTAACCTAACCAAACCTAACAACGGGGTTCGGCATAGTAACATAACCAAACCTTACCTCGGGGTTCGGCATATTTTAAAACGGCGAGAGTTTGTAAACGGACGAAGCCGTTTGTAAAACGCGGAATCATACAAATTGCCTGCAATATAATATACATGTTCGTCTCTTGCATGGTACTTACATAACATTGATAAATATAGACCAAATTTATTTACTTTACACATTGCCGGTGAACCAGCAGGTATTCTATACAATCCCTGAGAAATGTATATATTACCTAAGCAAAATATGTGACGAACAATAATATTCATAATATTTCATACATTGCTTGGACGCCTCAGGTATTCTATACATTGCCTAGGTATTGTATAGAATACCTGGATTATACAGATTACCGGTAACATATACACGGACAAGGAACCATTTTATTGCTAATAACCTTTTTTCCATAATACATATTGTATCCACCGTATAGGTACCTACACAACATAGTACTTACACAATTTATTTTACCAAAAAAAACTTTGAACATTTTGTCCCATAACATCTATACACCTTATGATCATAAGGTAGTCTACATGCATAAGTATCACAAATATTAGTTCAGTAATAATTCTATATCGATGTAAACAAATCTAAATGTTCAAGTTCAACTTCGAGAGGAGTTATTAGAAATAAGTATTTAGTTGAAAATGCGATGTCATACACAATTACCAGTTACAACGCGTGTTAGCTTTGTTTTGGTAAAATAAATTGTATACTATGTATTCTACCTATACAGTAGATGCATGTTATGGAATAATGGTTGTAGAAAATCGGTTTCTTGTCCGTGTACATATTTTTGGGGCTGACTGTACCTATGAATTGTCGTAGTAAAAAAAAAAACAAACATTACATTCTCGCTAAAAATCTAAATACATATTCATAGGTCATAGGTTCATAGGGCTTATATCCTGACCCAGTAGTTTTTGTTTTGAACCCGGAAAGAGCAACACTAATAAATACTGATTACCCCCTAATAAATAAAGGGCAACAGTTACTTTCAGACAATCTCGCAAGGAATATTTAGGATCACGTAAATTGTTACGTTAACGTATCCAACTACCTCTATATTGTAAGCATATATCTTTACATTACAGCACTTAAGTTAATCAAATCATACATTAGATACTCGAGCTTATACTCTCAAAGCGGCGCCGAGTAATTAAGATAGTCGGAACGTATAAAATATAGTTTTTATCAGTTGTTAATATTCTATCGACGTTGTACAGTTCAGTGATTGTACCTCATGAAACAGTGCCAGTTACTCGCTACACTAGCTGAATTCATAAATTGAAAAGCACTTTAATAGTTTTCTATTTCTAAATTGGAGTGAGTTTTCTAAATTCCTCAGGGTTAGCCAGGAACAAAAGCGGAGGCAATCAATTCCACTTATCTATACAATTATTCAACTAGCATCATAATGTGGGTTTCCTTCGAACCTTTGTCTGTAATCGAAACACTAAGCCGAAGTGATTTAAGATTATGGTGTGGGATAATGGCGTTCATTTTCGTTTCTACGTGGCACAGGTGCGATACCAAATTTTTCTTAAAATCGTGAAATTTATGTTCGCTGTAATTTCGTTTAGCGAAATTACTCTCAGCGCTGTTGACTCAGCTACTCGTCATCTATAAGAAGTCAAGTGGGCGCCGTTTTTAGTTAAAGTGTTTATTCAACCCAAGAAATGCCAGGGGTGTTTTAGGGATAATGATAAAGCCACACACAAAAGTTTCTCGTTTACATAGAGGTAATTTCCTGTTGTGTACATCTCAAAATTATTCCATACATACGCAGGAGGTATATTCGTGTTGCCGAGCTCTCAAGAAGCCCCCTGACCCAGTAAAGCAAAACTTTGCGCATTATTGTGGGTATATTCAACAACACAAGTGAGCTCTGTAAAATTTCACACTTTCACATATAATAAAGTTTGCAGGAAATATTGCACGTGATGTTTCTATATTTATGCTGCATGTGAATATGCGTTTGATGTTGTTGGAGTAAAGTTGGTAGTTGTATTCATTAAAGTTTTGTTGTAGACTGTACTCATCTGTTGGGTACCTACTCTACAAACATAAGGCTGTCACCCGACCCTTACCGTTATTAAGTTCGGGGCCTCACTATCCTGTATCCCAATGAAATCATCAGAAGGAAAATTTTCATCCTTATGGTCCTACACACCCTGGTTGTAAGTCAAAACTATTGTTCAAACTAACATTAATAGGAGAGTAAATATTCATATAAAGTTTGATACTATGTTTGCTTATATAATATCTATCTAGGACGCTCTCAATCTCTTCGAAACTTTGGAATATCAATGTTAAACTTAGGAACAATAGGTTTGATAACATAATTACAAAGGATTTGGATAGCCTAAAAAGCTTACATCGGATTTCACCATCACATGTTATAAGGAAACAACCGTTCTTATACTCGTAACTTACTTACAAGAAAAGCACGGGCAAGTACGGGCTAAGAAAAAACGTTACATATCTAAGAGATAATACGAAATATAAAATAGAGGAAACGGACCACCTGCCCACACATTTCTCATCGGGATTCCTATATCCACGGATTCGAATAAGCCGTGAATGACAAGTGAGTGATCATTGAGGCAGTCCCGCGGGCACAGATTATCGTCATCGCTCGTCCGGCACCGGACGTCGGACGTCGGACGTCATCCGTGAGGGTTCGGCACGCATCATTGCCGTATCGTTGCACCGTCAGTGAACGCTCATGTTAAGGTAAATCTCTTTTATAATGTAGATAATGTTTTTTGTGACAGATAATTAAAATATGTATGATGTTGGTATAATTTTTGGATGTCTGCGTATTTTGTTTTATAAGGTTATTTCTTGTGTGGTTTGTGACGTTATCATTTGACTGAAGAGTTAATTATGAATTAAAATAACATTACAGAAGTTCACAAAAACACGCCAATTCTAATCATACCGTCAAGATTGAGTTAACAAACTTTTGAAATTTATAAATAACTAGCTGCGCCCCGCGGTTTCACCCGCATAAGTGTCGATCCCGTCGGAATATCGGGATACAAAAGTAGCCTATATGTTAATCCAGGGTGCCAGCTACCTCCACACAAAATTTTATCAAAATTGGTCCAGCCGTTTGAGCGTGAAGAAGTAACAAACATATAAACACACACGCACACACCCCTACATTCGAATACTCACAAACTTTTGCCTTTATAATATTAGTGTGATGTGATTATGTTACGATTCATAAATGCCTCGATAATATTTGATAACTACTTTTTAATGTTTTATCAAATACATAACTGCATACTTAGCTTAGCTTACCCTTTGAATAAATACATAGTCTATTTTGCAACAACTCTAGGACGCAACAAATTAATTTCGTGGCCCGCTGCATATCCGTCCATACGACCTTTTAAACTGATTGTTATTCATTTGCAAGTTGAAAAAATAAATCCAATTATATTGGAGTGTTGTGCCAAAAATAAAACGAGACATCCTTTTATACAGTGTCTTTTTTGTTTTATACAAAATGGTGTTTTAAAGCTAAATATCTGCTCGCGAGGACATCGTCAGCTGCGGGAGTCCAGGAACTATGGTGCCCTCGGGAATTTTAGGCTTTTACTAAATATTACACAAAAACTTTGTAGAGAAGTTTGCATCATTTTTGGAGTCATTGTACGGACTCCCTGTAAATTAAATCTGTATGCGTCCTTGGCCACTACGATCTTAATTCGGGAACTTTACAAGCTCCTGACTATAAGGCCTTATACTATTTGTGATAGGCATCTTCCTAAACTAGTTTCATATAATTAACAAAATAGGAAGCATACTATTCAGATTGCCCTCTAGATAAAATTTCTGAAATGTTGGCATTTCTCTTTAGAAGACAAATTAAATTGGGTAACCTGGAAGTCTTTAAACAGACTCCGGACCCAGGTTGGCCGAAGCAAGGAAAACCTGTTCAGGGTGGAGATTCATAGACGACTCCGCATTGGAGTGTCAATATGGTAGTGTTCCACAAAAGATGGGCGCTAAATATCATGTCCTGCATGTCCTGTCAGCTGCACGTTACAGGAACTGATGGACGCTAGTGATGGCGCCAAAAACGTAGCCGAATTCTGGGCCGAGTCCATTTAGATTGCCATCGACACGCTAAGAAGAAGAAGAATTGGCAAACAAACCAAATTAGAACTGTGTAGAACAGACCTTACATTATATTCCAAACATGGTTAATTTTGCTAAATTTGTTAATATTTAAAGTTTCTCGCTCTGACGTGATGACACGCTCTAATGTAATATGATAATTATCACACAGACAAAGGATTTCGACGAAGTAGATTTTGTTTACAGTCTTAAGTGACGTAAACACTCAGTGTAACATTACACTTGAATACCGTGTCAAAATGGGCAGGTTGTGCGAGATTTAAACTAGGTACACGTCCAAAATGTATCGAACAGATTCGCGTGGGTTACATTTGTATATGTATAGGCGTATGTAAGTGTTGTCGCCGGGCACTATCGGGTCGGCACTGAATTGCATGTGCAATATGTTCCTTTGGCGAGCTATCTCTGCGGCTCACTGTACCTTATCGCTTCCTCATTGACGCATGACCAGACGGCCGATGAAACATGAATGATCATTGGTCAACAGATGAACTCGATCACTATGTGTCGCTCCGACGATCTCACATCCAGCTATTACACATACGACTATTTATGACTATGGAGCTGGATTTAAATGCATGCTGCTTACTCCTGCCTAAAAGTCAAATGAGTGAGATTGATAGCCTGGTAGTGATGGATCGCTAACGCAATAGTTTTAGGATTACCGCTGCCCCATTTCAAAACCCAGTAAGGGACAAATAACATAAAAAAACGTTTTTTCACATTATCTTTACTTTAATAGTAAGTCCCATCAAATTGTAAAAATAACTGCGTTAGAATCTTATCAATAACTAAGATTTTAACACCGCCAAAACTAGGAAGGGAACGATGTCGTTCCCTTCCTAGTGTTAGCGGTATTAAAAGTGACTTACTTTATTTTATTATTTGATTTTATTTTATTATTTTTGGAAAACTTACAGCTAATCTGACACAATAGTTACTTAGTTTTAACATGATGATGGCCAATTACAAGTTTTCACACATAGAATATCAATTAACTATCTAGGTACTAGGTAGCAGACAGTGTTACTTTAATAAACTGTATATTCATATATAATGCAAGGGCTATGTTATTCTGTCGAAGAAATGATTGCAAAGAGCCTTCTTTAATTTAGGCACACTGGTATTAATAAAAAGATCTATGTCAACTTCCTGGCAGGTCTTATTATACATACGGCTCGCCCTAATCATGTACGAGTTTTGTCTGTAAGTTGTTCCTGTTGTTGTTTCTTTTGTGTTGGTTTTTAGATTAGGTAAGATGACCAATACAAAAGAAAGTAAGTCACTTTGACCATTTTAAAACCTACAATAGCAAGTGTTCGGAACTTACTAGGTTTTGTAATCGTTAATTTTCTTTCTTCTTAATGTAACCACATGAACAAGAAAACAAACCATTACAAAACCTAGTAAGGTGTTTTTGCGCTGTCCTGGAAAATTTAGTTTGAAGCACTTACTGGGTTTTGATATCGGGCAGCCGATTACAATGTAGTGTTAGCGCATCAGTTGCAATATTTATTCGTTGTTCTACAGCAACCACCCCATCATCATCATCTGCCTAGCCTTTTCCCAACTATGTTGGGTTCGGCTTCCAGTCTAACCGGATGCAGCAACCAATCATGAATAAAAGCATGAGTGACTCTGAATGCCTCCACTTTCTGAAGACGCGGACTCGGAAAGGTTGTGAAGTAATGTGAAGGGATGCGAATAAAATGTTAAAATATATGAGTACGACATTTTTATCGTGTAATTGAGAAGCTGACGTGGACGGCAAGCGAGAATTATTTCTTTTTTGAGAGAAAAGTTAGCTCTCGTTAGGAAACAGAATACAGGGTGGCTCCTGGTCGACGTGCAAACTGACACCATGAATAAATTCAGCACATGATTTTATACGTCGAACTTTTTTGTAGGTTATCAAAAAATAAATTGCTGCTTTATAGAAAAGTGCAATACCTACGTGGTCAAAATGTGTGGAATAGATTTTTTTTTTTTTATAACCGACGAAAAATTTCAACCCAATGGATTCAGAATCATGTGTTGAATCTCTATTAACAGGTTGCCCGTCAATGTCCCTGCCACCTGCCTGCGTCTTACAAATGGAGCATAAACCAATCTTCTATATATATAAAATGGTAAACTGACTGACTGACTGATTGTTGATATATCAACGCACAGTCTAAACCGCTGCTCCTAGAGACATGAAATTTGGAGGGTGTGTTCTTTGTGAAGAGTAGGTATCCACTAAGAAAGGGTTTTTCGAAATTCCACCCCTAAGAGGGTGAAATTTCACGCGGACGAAGTCGCGGGCAGAAGCTAGTAAAATATATACTTAAGTAAAGAACCACCTCAATATAATTTACCAAAGATTCTCTTAGTTATGAATTGTGACATCAGTCTTCTTTCTACATAAAGTTAATTAAAATTCTACCAAAGTTTGTGCTAATCTCTGTTCTTCCTAAATAAAGCACCCTAGTTTGACTTTCGTGGAAAGTTCAGAAGACCACTTTTGGACTTTGCCTACATCTAAAATTCATGAAGTTATCTATTTCCCTAGTGTAAATATAATAAAAGATGGAAGTAACGACATAAAAGATATTGTGGCGTAATTTTTACTGTCCCCGAAATTGGCGTGGTGTGTAGTCGAGTTCATGCGTTTATGTGGCCATGAATAATACGGTATAATACATAAAGAGGTGTAATATAAAGCATATTATATTATGGCACTTTCGGTGCAGTAGTCAGAAGCTGTAAAGTATATATTATATATATATCTCTATATTAGTGCTCCGTTTATGAAAGAGACACACTTTCATAGCTATAACAAAATACCGTAACGAATAAATTATACATTAATTTAGCTGCTTTTTATTACATTGATATTAAACATGAACGGTGCTCGTAATTTTGTTATGATTATGTTTGTTTTCGTATAATTATAATATTATAATTGATTTTACAAAATTAATAACCTGAATTAATTTTGGTTAACTAGAACTAGAATTCTTTGAGCACATCAACAAACTGTGATTCTTTTTACCGTAATGTTTTGTCCATTTCTATGAATTAATATGTGTACCCCAGTGTACCCGCTTCATTTGAACAAATGACATCAATATAGCTTCATCGTGTACAATTTTACATTTATTTCCTGTAATATGGTACCTACAGCAATAGATTTGAAATGTCAATGTGTTTAAGCATATATTTTTTTGTATGTTAAAAATTGTAGTAGGTACCTACCTAATGTAGGTTTACTTACACATTTTGGTATAGTAATTTTCTTCTAGGTCTTCCCATATAATTATATTTTAAAATAAAACAGGTGGAGTTTCTTGCCCATTCTTCTCCATACGAAAACTACTTTACTTAGTACTTATTTGGAATAAATACTTTGACTTTGACTTAGAAGTGTCAAGTAGCCTTCTTGAATTTTAATTAATTCACTGTTAGGTATTGTTGATAATTTACAAACATTTATGAATGAGAGAGGCTGAGGATCAAAATAGCTCTGGCGTGCAGTAAGAGTGGTCAGTAGTCTGTGGACTTATAATGGAAGAGGACAAAAGCATAAATGAGTGAATGGATCGATCTGAACGGTCCAACGATCGATGTCTTTCGATTGCGATCTAGTTGCAACTTTACACCTTGCACAATCAGCCTAATGTTTCTATTGCTGGAGCACAAGCCTCCTACAGATGTGCCATGCACGAAGACGCGCCCCACTCTTTTTCCTAATGCTTACAGCACAAGTGTGCAACATTCCGCTAATGTTTTAGTTTTTTCCATTCACACTAATTATTATTATTAGATGGGTATATTAGTGTGTATCGAAAAAACTAAAACACTAGCGGAATTAACTAGCGATAGCCACTAACCATTAGGAAGAAGAGTGGGGCGCGTCTTCGTTGATGGCTCTATCTGTAGGTACCTGCGAGAGAGAGTTGGCCGCAATCCACCACGCAGCCCTAATGCGGATTTGTAGATGTCGCATGTCTTCGAATTTTTGGTTCTATGACATGATCTACCTTGGCTTGGCAAAATTAGGTCAGCACCAATTATCATCTAACTTACCTCTGTTTCGACTAATAACAATATACCTAACTGCATCTGTACTAATTGGAGGTTGGAGGCACACTTGGCTACAACGTGTCACGTTAGTGGCGGGTTATCATGTATGAGCGTCGACGTAGTTAACCTAATTAAATCAGTTGCCTCGGCTACCTCCAATTCTAAGCACACGCCTGGTGGGAGAAGAATAGATTTGTAGGAGAAAAGATGCAAGAAGAAATGGAGATAGTAGACGGATAATAGCATGTGTGGTTATATGCATATGTGTCTGTCTAGTTTGTAGGTAGATAAGAATATGAATAAAAATGGTTACCCATTCACCAGCGCAGAGAGTTGAGGGCTCTGACTACGCGTAATGGGTAGCTCACCGTCCGATCAGGACCAGGCCCGTGCCGGATGGCGCGTACGTGTTCCACGCGCGCCTCAAAGAGATGTCAGCATCAACGAAGGGACCAGTTAGGGCCGAAGTCTGCCGGGTCAGCGGGATTGTCCGAAAGGGTTACCACTGGCCCGGAACATATAGGGCTAAGGAAGGAACACGGGTGGGTTTTAGTCAAAGAGTCTGACACTCCCTTCCGCTCCACCCAGGACGGTGTGAAACGAAATGACTTTCGTGATATCACACCCTCAAAAAAAAAAGGGCTCTGACTACGTTGTCTCTATTCTCGACAATCCCACTGCTCTTTCTTACCTACCTTCCCAAATTCATTATTTATGCTCTGCCCATGCTAAAAATCTTCGTTCCGCTAACAATCGTCTTCTACGATGTCCTTCTCACCGTTCTGGCTTCATTCATTCTTCTTTCTTTGTCCAGGCGGTCTTTCTTTGGAATACGCTCCCACTGAAAATCAGGACGGCAACCAGTCGGTTATTTTTTAAAGTGAAGGCACGTGAACATATCCTTCAAAAGTTGGCCGTAACTGTCCAGCGCTGATTTACTGGATTCGTTTTCTCCTCTACCGATATTTTTTTCTCCTCACAGTTCCTTTTGTTTATATGTATGTATCTATCTATGTACCTATTAGTATTTATTTTTGTATTTTGTAGTCATTTCCTAGCTATTTAAGTTGCACCTGCCATGTTTTGTCTCTGCATCACCCTAAGGTTGACTGGTAGAAAATGCCTCAGGCATTAAGTCCGCCTTTGTACAGTATTTCTTTTACTTGTGCTTATAGTTACAGTAAATAAATAAATATGATACATTTTCATGAATATGAAAATCTGAATCTTTTGAGCTGAATCCAGTTAGATTGGAAGCCGACCCATACATAGTTGGGAAAAAGGCTAGGCAGATGATGATGACATTTTCATGAATGTTTTATATTGAGTATTTTACCGTCTGGACAAAAACCGGGTATAAAAGGAACGGAGTAGAAGCCACAGAAATCACTTTTTTTCACAAAAAATTAAATAATATTCTTTCAATCCTTTGATTGAAGTCAGCCAATGGATTCTTTCAATCCTTTGATTGAAGCCAGCCGATGGCTTCAATCAAAGGATTGAATGTCGCGACAAATTCATTGATAATTTCCGCGCGTAGAGTAGGGTGCCTATTATTGTAAGGTGATGTTATTTGTCGATACATTTGTCTTTATTTTATTTTGTTTATTTGAAAAGTTTATTTCAAATAAGTAATAGTATTTATTGATAGGTTAATTTCAAATGAAATTAACCTATAATTTCATTTTAGGTTTTTGAAAAAAAAGGAATCTTTACCATAGGCGTCTACTCCGTTCACGTTTTATACCCTGTTTTGGTACAGACGCAAGACGGTAAGAAAAGTCAGGCGGTATTTGTATGGCTTTTGTACAAGAGAAATACTTACATTCATTTGTCTGGATTATTTCCCTGTAGGTATTGTAAGTTTGATTTACGAAATGTATGATAAATTACAATTATGATTTAAGGGATGTTGACATGGCGCTTTTTATTTTAGCATTTTGTTTAGTAAAAAGATGTTGATAAGTAGGTATGTTTTCCCATATAATATTCCAATAGTATCTAACCCGATTCAATCGATAGAAAAAATACAACTTGTCTCAAAATATTAGTCCATTCGGAATCATATCTCCCGAAACGTGACTAATCACAGTTATTACATTATCGCTAAATTATTCTCGTATTTCGATAAGATTTTTTCTAAATTACCTAATTATTATTCTTGTTGCTATTGGCGAACAAGGCAAATTTGTTCATTCTCCTATACATAGTAGGTATACACTTATACAATGGTATACGAAATTGTTTTTTTTTTTCATTTGTGGCAAGGTCGATTTCTTACCAATTATTTCATAATATCGACCGACTCCTTATTTCTGTTACTCACAATTAAAGTTTACTTACATTTCCTTATAATTAAAATGAGAATGTTTACATTATTTAACAAGGTCGGCAAACTTCCCGGAACATCGTAATCATTTGTCTGATGAACTTCTCTCCTATAATGAGATACTCACTTACAAGTAGGTATTTACGTTAACTTACTTTCTGTAAGTAATTTAAATATTCATTTTGGGTGATTAAAAGTAAGTTAAGTACTTGGAAGTGCCGCATGTTAACTCTTCGCACGTCGAGTGTACACCATGTGTACCGATAACGATAAAATTTCTATTGTATCTATGTGGGTTAAGATAGTAACGTAATGTATTAAAATGTATCTAGGTAGTCTTCCTTAGGGCTGATTTCACCAAAGTCAGATATATTTTATCCGTGACTTGTCACTGACGTCTGACAGTTCTAGTATAGAAAAACTGTCAAAATTTCAAAATGTATTCTCAGGATAATACTTATTCTAGGTATAAAAGTTTGGTGGAATTCGCCCTTAAACACATACAACAAATTAATGTCTTTCATAAACACATTGTAAATATCTTGGTCCATCACCAAACTCAGGGTTTTTTTTCTACTTATAATTTTCTTCTCAATATCATTTTTCCATTTCGCCTTATCCTGAACATCTTCAGTACAATAGTTAACAGCTTAAAGAATCAATTGAGACTAATATTTTACCTGCATCTCTACACGTCTTGGCCAACGTTAAGGAATTACACCGACAAACGTGTAGAGCCATTTTGGTGTTGTGTTGTGGTGTTGTGGTGGCCACCGGTGTTGGTATGCGACGGCCTGGCAATGTGTTATGATGGTAGGTACTTACTTTGTGCATATAATTATGGTTATGACATTTTTGCTAGATTACCTGACAAGGATATAAGGTAAATGGTACAGTAAAGTTGTTTCGGCAGTCTGAGAAGCCGTGAAAACGCAAATTAGTACTAGTAAAGAAGTACCTACTTAGTAGAGAAACACTACCTAATATAGCCGTTAAACCTACAGCTGAAACAGGTACCTTCCTGTTTCAGGAAGGTTTGATTTTCTTAAAATAATATTCTAATAATTCAACCTTAATTCACTCTTGCCCAGCAGTGGGACAAAATAGATTAACATAAAAAAAACAATATAATAAATGAATAAATAGATTGTTCTGTGAATATCAATAAACAAGTTTTTTTTTAATCCGAATAAAAGTAAATGGTGACTTTACTCATTTTGACAAAACTAAATATTTATCAGCCATCGATTCGACTGACCTGTTTCTAGTTTTGACGTAACGCGCCTATGTAAACTAATATAAAACAAGACGTAGGTATCGCACGGTTGAAAAGTCAACGCAATCTTGGCAAAGGGTCCCGTGTGACTCTCACCAAAGAAATTACCCGAGATTTGCATAAAGGAGACTCAAGGGATCGTCTTTGAAACTCGCCCTAAGTTTGTGGACATCCCAACATGCTTTATATTAAGTTACGCTTTGCTTTGTTCTAAGTAGTGTACTTTGGCACTAAATAACGGGGATACGTGTGAAGATAACAGGTTGTATCTATATCTTGCGCCTCCTTGTCGGGAGATATCCGCTCTTAGTCGCAAACCATAAGGAATACGAGGGAGACGTGAGAATTCATCTAGTTAACAATTATAAAGCGCGAGTGTTCGCCCGCCCCTCCGCACTTAATTACGGTCGCGTTAGTTTGTTATCAATCAAGATTGACACTCCGGTAATTGTAATAAGTTACATTATGCTCTAATTAATGACGTACCTATTCGTAAATGTCATTTAGCGTTCACGCACGGTATCGGCAGGCTGTTATTTAACGGAAATATTTCAGTACAGTGCACATTTGGACGTGACGCAACAATTGAGTGTGCGGATAGTAATTTAAGATTATCTCTCGGGCTAATGGCGGCAGTTAGACTGACTATCTGGCACACATTGGACAGCACATTTGTCCACGCGACAGGTACAATTACCGGGAACCGGTCTCATTCGTTCAAATACCTAACCGATTTACCTTTATCTGGTCCGCGCACACAGTTATCGTTTTGTGTTGCGCCACATGTTACACGGTCATAACATTGTCCAGCGACTCTTGTGAATACTTTTACAGATAGTTGACCATACTAATGAAATTCTTGATCATCAAAACTCTAAACAAAGACGTCCTAAAAGTTTGGCGAGTACATACGCACAAAGCTCGTAATTTCCCCGGAGATATCTAAGGCCCCTAGTTAAATTAGCTTGGCTAAACATTCCTTAATGAGCTATATTTTTCAACTGTAGACGCTACTTTACTGTTTTCGTCTCCATATTTTTTTCGTCTATAGACTTCATTTCGCGGAATGTTTATTTATTCAGTTATTAAAATTTAAATAATATAGGCTATTCACATTGTAACTTCTGAAAAGTAGCTATTTAGTGTGGTATACAGAATTACCGAGTTACGTAGAATAAATCAATGACATAATAAAAGGGAAAAGCTTGCAGCATTGTACAGCTTTAAGCATTGGACCTTTTTTTTTTAGTTTTATTGGTTTAATTTCATACAGCTGACCCGACAGACGTCCTGTTTTTGATTCGAAAGACGTCTTGCGTCATCTGATGTGGCGCCATCTATTATCATAATAACTTTATTGTTGTTTTCTTCAGGAACAGCACTTTTTTCGGGGTGAAAGGTCCTACACCTGACAACATATATGCAAAATTTCAGGATGATCGGTTCAGTGGTTTAGGCGTGAAAAGGTAACAAACAAACAAACAAAGTTACTTTCGCAAATAATTATAATAGTTAGGATTTTGTGTAAATGAAAAGCATAATATACTGAATAAATCGTAAGTTCTAAAAGTCAGATCATGTTCAGGAGACAATTCACAAATATGTGGTTGTTTTGATAATTGAATTACATAACCATTGTGTGCGACGAGTTGACTAAAACAACAACCACCAATAATATCCTATTAGTTGACATGAGTATTGACAACATATTACATCGAATAAGCTTCCCGAATACCAAGAAGTATTATAACGCCGAACCTTTGACAGTATCATCGACTTTCATTTAAGTATTCATAATTAACCTTGCAATATTAGCAGCAAATAATACTCGCGTATACAAACATGAGAGTGTAACGTGCAAATGGCGTATGTGGGGCATGTTAACCGTATTAGGGCGATGTGATGTGGGCACATTAACGTGCCCAGCGATCGAATACACGGGGCGTGTCACTGTTGGCAGCGACATGGATGCACGAACGTAATTTCTTCAAAGATGAGGGTCGCGATAACAAGAAACCTGACAGATGTCCAACGTCGCATCGACGAAGCAGATTGACATGTGTCGCGGACCAGCTATTAACTCACGTAGCTTTTAGCTGATTGTAAAGCCATTTTTGTAAATCTCTAATAGGATTTTTGAATGGTTTTCCTTCTGTTATTGATAAATGAATCGATATAAACCAATTTAACTCCCATGAACAAATATAATTCGGAATTAATAATTCGGAATTAAAAATAAGCCTCATGTTGCTAAACCGAAGCAATTAATTTCGCTGTAATTTAGACTCCTAAGTATTTAATTGCAATCGGATTTATGCATCAGTGTTACTAATACCAATTCAATGTAATCGTATTAAGCTCCTCTAATGTACTTACTTGATACGTGTGTAACATTTAGGTACTCTTACCTAGGTATATATTTTACTTAGGCTTATAAAAGAACGTAAGATTTATTCTAAAAGCCGAATGCTCCAATAAGAACTTATCACAGCGACAAAGAAACTGTGGCTACATGAAATCTCACAAAGAAGTAGTGGTAGCACTTTTCATATACCAACAAATATGATTTTCTTTATGTATTATCATATAAATGTGTAATAAGATGACAATAAGTAAAGATATTCCAAATAATAAGAAAAATAACTTGGTGTTAGAGTTGTGGCACGCATCACATCGCCTCACATCGGTGCTAGAGGGAAATAAAGCGCGTCTGTATATTGCTTTGTGAACACTTTTCCTCAAAAACTTTTTACCTACTATTTCAACTTTTTTATTCAACAACTGTCAAAATGTCTATGGAGTGCGCACACTATTTTGTGTCACAATAGGGTTTTCCCGGAGCGTAGGGCCGCACTTGTGGAATTAAGTTAGTAACTTAAGGAATTTACTTGTTCGATCTCTCCGAGGTGAAGTAGTGTTGTAAAATATTATTATAAGGCTTGTATTTTCAGGGATGTTTGAAGACGAATCTTTTGTTATTTGTCAAATAGAAAGATATTTATAAGTTAAAATATTGTCTATAATAATAATAAAGCTGAAGAGTTTGTTTATTGTTTGAATGCGCTAATCTCTGGATTTTAAAAATTATGGCTATAGACTACTTAACATCACGCTAGGACCCTTAGGAGCTCGAGGAGTGCCCCGCGTGGGCCTCCGAGCGGCGTTTCCTGGTAGCCAGAATCGGGCGAGACCTGTCTCTGCCGGCAGTAATGAGGGCTATGCTGGCAGCGACAGAGAATTGGACGGTAGTAGCCTAAGCTACTTCTGTGAGACCGTAATGGTCAAGAAGGAGGCCGCCGAGCGGTATCGGGAGAAGGCTGATCCTGCTCCGATAAGGAGGCGTCGGGGTGGCAACCGCCTTGGCGCCTATCGCCGAAACCCGCTTACCAAACAAGTTAAGTGGACCTTTGGGGCCGCGGGCGCACAGAGTGGGTCTCTGTCGACCCAACAAATGGCCCCAGGGAGACGGTGACACAGTGGTCACGTGCTGCCGTGCAAAGCGAGGCTCAGGGGAGGCCCCTTTACTGTCTCCCCAGGGATATGCCTTACAGGCGTTGAACGGGGGGGTTCCGGAATTGGTCTTTTAACAGGAACCGGGACCACCCCTATGTGCTGATGGTGATCACCGGGGTGGTTTTAGTGAGGTAAAAATCCCGCACTCCCCGACCTCCCTCCCCGGAGGTCGGGTGCCTTTTGAAGGTTTCTCCCCGATAAAAAAAGGACCCTTAGGAGCCGAGCAAAAATAAAAAAAGGACCCTTAGGAGCCGAGCAAAAATAAAAAAAGTCAAAAAGAACGATAAGCGACAACGAAGTAATAGCGCGGGCAGGCGATGCGATGCGACGGGGTTTGTCGAAAGAACAAGAAATTTCACGCGGACGAAGTCTCGGGCAGAAGCAGGTATTGTATATTTTGCCATCTAACGTGGCAATGCTGCCATGCCAGCCTTTTGGGCACTGATCCCATTGACAGCGATGGGGATGAATTTTTCGATGCCTAATGAGCTCTTCCCTTTTTTTATTTTTTTTTATTATGCACTTGTACATAATATGTATTTTAGTTAATCGGAGGCGTAAATAGCTCTGTAAATAGCAGGCGGGTAGTTCCAGAATGTTTCATAGAGTATTGATTAAAGAAAAATCTTTATCAGAATAATTTATCATTTTCAGACAGAAATACTTCCAGCTTTTACTCGATCTCCGAGCAATCCTTTCGTCCAGAGGAAAATCTAATTTTATTTCAGTACTTACCTACCTGTCCATTTTAGATTTTTACCGCTTACATAAATCACTCGTCATTGACATTTAAATATTATGTGCTAATGAATCATCGTGCTGAATATTATCGGATACGGTGCCTGTAATAATTTAAGCCGATCATTTATTCCCCGCAGTATATAATTATAAAGTAAATGTACAAAATACTTGGAGCTTATCAGAAAGGCCTCATCTACATTTCATCGTTGGTCGCTCGCGAGATAAATGAATGGAGGATGGTGTTTTGATTATTATACATAAAGTGGCGAGTTGTGCGCAAACAAAATTGTTACGTCGCCTAATACCGGCACGGCACGGAACGGCACGGCACGGCACGGCACGACGCGCCACGGCGCAGCGTCCTGGTCCCGACCCCGGCTCCATGCTGGCCGACTGTTGCTGCAAATCAAAAGAGACACAACACCAAACTTATTTTCCGGTTCCACGGTCTCATATTTACATAACAGATTTCGACGCCTCGCTAAAATGAAGCGCGGCTTTTTAAGTACAAATTCTGGAAAATGTTCCTATCCGCCACGTTCTTTGTATATTATTACAGATTTTTGTGAACGCGGCGGCTGATTTTAATAATCTTCATTAAACGGTCTGATTAGGCAGATGTCTTGAAGTCGCCGACGGTATTAAATTACCCAATCCTTTTGTGGAAACTTATGCCGAAGTTTTAGTATTAACTCTTATTATCTTATTTTACAGGTTATTAGTCTATCTCGTTCAATCAATGTCCATTAGTTTATGCCAATGGACTGTAGGCATTTTTTATCACGTTATTGTGTGTCAAGTTCTCAGTGGAGTGTTATTCTGCAGTCCATCAATATCCAACTTGTTTGTGCCTTGCGCTGCTAATTTAATTAAGGATAGCATTGCTCATTTGCAGTTGCGTTGAATTAGCGCTTCAAAGAGCCTAGAGCACCTGTATGCACCTCGTTATGCAAATTGCTATGTGATTTCTCTGAGTTACTTGGGTGTCAGTTGCTACACAAATTTTCGAGTTTGTGACACGGCTTAGTGCAACGTTCAGGCAAGTCGGCGCATTCTGCTCATTACCTCCACCCATTTCTGGCAATTAACTTGACACAAACATTGGAACTATTTTTCTCCTACATTGGTTCCGTGCTTGACTTTAGCTTTGAACACAACACTTGCCTTTCATTGCTAAATATGTTCATTTTTGCGCCATTTATTTTTATATTGGGAGAAATCCTCCATTGTTATGAAGCTCGTTGCTGCAGGGGGCCTAAAAAGGCCACTTTGGCAGAATCATAAAAGGATAACATTATGAATTATTAGGTATTTGGCGCAGACAGTCCGCCAGTCCGTAGATCAGGGGGCCTACCCCCTGATCTAGGTTTAGTACGATTACTGAGTTAGCCCTTCGTGACTTACCGATTACACGACTGAATCGGTATCGTTAGGGGTCTTGTATTCGTATGATATGGATAACTGAGAAATTCGTAATGGTCTATTATTATTTATGTTAGGTATTGAAATAACGTTTTCTAGTTCCTTGTCGTAAATCGACATGCTGACATGCTATGTGTTCCAAATTCCATCTAAATCTCTTAAGCCCTCGTGGTGTTTAAAATGATTATTCATACATACAAAAAGTTCGCATACATTTTTTTTTGTTGCAATTATTTTAAACTAGAATAAAATTACGGTCATCATTTTGTGATTAATATTTACTATTATCATAATATGACAAGGCGAGGCAAAAGTAATGTCATAATTAATGTGAACTGGCTACCATCTTGTTGGAAATGAAAAAAGTTGGGCTCTGTTTTCACGTAAAGTTTTATTTAAAGGCGTAAAATTGATGACACCTGAAATGATGCACATTTGTGCTCTTTTCACGGCATTTTAAATTGTTGCTGACAAAATATTTATTTATGTATAGGTACTTTATTGTATACCACAAAAATACATAACATGAAAAAAATACATCAAACACAAAAAAAAAATATCTGGCCCCAAATTGGTGATTTCGACTTCAATATTGGCTTTCAAGACTTTTATGGTTTGTTCTTTGTTGTGGTGAACGCGAGATTTTAAAGAGCTCCAAAAGAAGAAGTCTAGCGCTGCAGATCTTGCGATCTGGGGGCCTAAAAAGGCCACTTTGGAGAACCATAAAAGGATAACATTATGAATCATAATACGGCGAAGACTGTCCTTGTTTTTCTTTTTTTCGCTGCTTTACAGGTATAATCAAAGAAATTGGGATTGGATTTGAATTAGATTGATTGGTATTTTAGCACAGCCAAAAAAAAACTGAAAAATCGTTCACCAATGGGATTTGATACGATTAACTTAACAGTTAATTACTGTCCATTATGTTATCCTTTTATGATTCTGCCAAAGTGGGCTTTTTAGGCCCCCTGGCCGGCCATTTCAAATCGCCAAAACAGGAGATCACGGGGCCTGAAAATTGGTTTTTCAAAATATCCTTGCCTGAGCTGTGTGCATCGCTCCATTGCATTGTCAACTAATTCTCTATCTGTCTGCAATATAAGTTTCAAATTACAACGACATTCTGACACCATTTGCAAAAATTATTGCACATCCACATTATGACATTACCTTTGCTTCACCTTGTACAAATATCATCAAACGTAACAAGGTATAAAATAAGTGGATGTATTTCTTATTGTTGTCGAGAAAATATTCAGGGTCAACAACTTCATACGCTATAGATATGTTAGGCCATTGCACCGGTGTGTTGTGTGCTACGGCTACGTGCCAATTCTTGAACACACCTCCATCTGTTGAACTGTTGATATTAAAATAGGCAACAGTTTTGACAACCCACTTATTCAAAATGTGTTCAAAGTTTTGCATGACAGGTGCACTTACTCTTATTACTTGAGAGTTACTACGATATGTGTATGTTAATGTTCTTAACAACTGACGTATAGTCGTAAAAGCACTTTTCCATTAAGTATACTTTCATTTAACTCTATAAATAAGGAAGTCTCGAGAACCTGCTTAATAAGTATGACTTCGTTATTTCCTTTAATAAGTTGTGTTAATATATTCCGAACACGTATTTAATAATTTAACAAGGACTCGAGAAAAGATTTATATATTGCAGAATTACTTTAACCTAATTGTTGGAGAGAGTTCGGAATGTTCAATTTATAGTACCTACTTATAATACTTTACTTGATAGGTACTTGTGTCGATATTTTCATCGTTTATAATACGAATAATGTTTTCGTAACCTTTACCCCCTGTGCCTTTATCCCAGTTGTTAGCACAGATGAAAATAAATCATATTTAAGTACCGAAATCCAGAAAATCCACCTTTTCTTAAGGAACGATTTTCTTACGCATCAAGTTAGCCTTACTTCTATTTTTCTCAATGATGAATTGATTTGAAAGTATAATCCGGAGCATAAGTTTTTAACATAAACAACGAAACTGGCAATCTGGCAATGAAAGAAAAACAAAGTTCATCCGGTGTTCCCGATCCCACGCAAATTGTAATTCAACGAGGGGAATGGGATGTAATGGCACCCGCGGGCAGAAAGCCAGCAATCTTAATAGATTGTGTACATTATGGAGCGATGAATGTCAAGGATCCATAATTATGTGTGTACAGAAGCCATATTTGCTGATAAAACATTCAACTGCCTAGCCTTTGCTGAGAAAAAAATCATCTGCATAGCCTTTTCCAACATTCTTGGCTCCCAGTTTAACTGAATGTAAGAATTTTGTGCAAACCGACTGCTTTCTGACTTTTGCTATCTCTAGAGATTGCCGATACCGTAAGCTTAGCCCTTGTCCCTGGGGTTGTGTACCCTTGCTTGAAAAAAATATTTTAAATATCTACTGATAAACAAACGCGTTCGTAAGACTTGTCTCGTGGGTAGACACGAGCGTCGAGCAATACGAGAATAGCTCATGCCATGTTGTGCTCCTGTCATGATTAAGTAGTCTGATGCAAGGATAGTAGTTAGGAGGCTGACTGTTCAAGGTGTCAGACGTACCTGCCTATTGTTTTGGGTCTTCTATATTTAGAAATAATTAATATCTACCCCCCGCAACACGAAGACGATGAAGAAATAGTATGAAACAAAGTTGGTTTTTGTGTCTGCCTGTGATCGTTTAGTTCTTCTAAACTACACAAGGGATTCATTCGGTTTTAACCATCATTTAGAGATTGAAAATATTAAATTTACATAAAGTAAAGATTATCTTGATGTTTTGTCAAGTCGTAAATACTGTCAGCAACGGAGGAATGCTAACTGTACCCGGATAAATAAAACGCCTGTTTATAATATTAATATATCGCAATTATTGGGATATTTAAACTTGTTCACATATATATATTTTTATAATCATCACATACGCTTGCCTGCTAAACTGACCCCTACCGTTTTTGCTTCTATTCTAAATTCGTATTAGTGCATGTCTCATAATTTAATGGCAATATTTAAGACCGCAACCCGCAACCGAAACAAGAGGAAACCGGCATGTCGTAGAACCAAAAATTCGAAGACATGTGACATCTAACCCGCACTAGGCCCGCGTAGTGGATTACGGCCCAATACCTCTCACCAAAAGAAGGCCTGAGTCCCAACAGTGGAAACATTATTGGCTGATTATAATTCTATAATTAATAAAAAAAGGTACTATGCCAAAAACTCATGCCATAATCTCTACAATACCGTGCGAAGCAGGGAAGGGAAGCTAGTATAACATCACAGGAGTTTTTGATGTTTTTCACTCCCATAAACATTCGATGTCTGAGTTTTGAGTCTGGATCTTGGCCCGATTGATGGTAATAGGCCCATCTTCTATTAAATGGGATTAAACCATAACCAGCGAAATTTGGGTGCAGTATACATATATACATCTGCCTACCGCTTCGAGAAATACGAGCGTGATGTCATGTTTTAAACATACATCATGAACGACTGCGACTCCTGCAGAAAAAGTTAAGGTACATTACATTGAGCAATCATTTGCTTTTAAAGTTAACGTAGAAAGTTAAGCCGATCTTTTAGAGTGCATCTCTGAAGCTGAGCTAACATTTATGAATATCAAAGGTTAGCTGAAGCTGACAGTGAAGATAAAACACATGATATACTTCCTCTTAAACGAGTTGACTTTGTGCTTAAAAGACTAGTGTGAGTTCAGACTATTTAGTGAAATAATAATTATTTATGCCTTTGTACTAAATCTTAATTGATTTAGATGCAGTTTTGGCTTTTCTGTTTGCATGTCCCTGAAAGCTACATTCTGTATGCATGTCTTTGAAGTTGCTACAGTAATAACCTCTTAATTATTAACTTAACTAACTGGCTTAATCTATTTGAAATTTAAAAACCGCTTGTAGATCGTTCGGTTTTAGTAGTTTTTCACCACGGATATCGATTTTTCACACTGTTGCTGTAAGGTTAAGTAAGTACTTTGTGATAAAGTTGCAAGTACCTAGTAATTGTACAAAGGGACCATTATTGTAATGATTAAATAACTAATAGATACCAAGATGAGGAAAATGGAGACACCTACGAGCCGTGTGCTACGCCGTAGCACTACTACGGCGTAGACCACATTATATGAGCAATGATTAATTACTTGCATCTGTTACAAAGAAGAGTAATGTTCTATACTTTGTTTGCTCCTAAAATAAACTAAAGCAACTTCAATAGCATACAGTATTTGTAACCTGAGCATTAGAAGTACGAAACTGTGATCAAATCAGCTTAACTAGTGTTTGTACCCCTGCTGGAACTGAAGTTAGCCTAGCTAACGGACAAGATACTAACTTACTTCTTCCTACGAGGTTTGTGGAAGGGCAACTTTGACTTACAATAGACGACAAAGTACTTGATTTGATCAAAAGTCTTGAACTAAAAATATTGGTTTTAAAGTGTAGTTTGATTCTTGTTTTAGTTGAGTTATTGAGTTTGGTTCGCTTTTATTAAAATTACTTCAACATGATATTTTAGCATAGAACCGGTCGAAGTGGAGTGATGATCAATGAATGAATGATATTTTAGAGATGAGACGAACAAACATAACTTCACTCCTTTTTCCCATGGCAGTAAGCAGAAACAACAGAAAGCTACCTGCTGAGTCCCTTAGAATACTCCGCCTCGTTTTCGTTCATACATCTGGTTAATGAAACATTCAGTATAAAAATCTACGCAAACATATTTACGTTATCAACATGTATCTTGCGAATATTCACAATAGGTATATTTATAAGTCGAGTGAACACGCGCGAAAATTGATAGCTTTTCTTTCTTTTCATAGTAAAAGAATTGTGTGAGTGGCGCATCGGGCGCGATAACGAGGTTTCCGCACAAATAGCAACACGTGTGTAGTGGCTAATGGAGCGACCGCCACGCCTGTCGGTCCCAGCCGACCGACACCGACCGACGCCGACCTACGCCCGACCGGTGCCCGACGCCCGACATTACCCACCACCGCATGTCGGCTCATAACAAATATTACGAACAATTCACCTGATATTTGATTTATAATTTGCTAAATTGTTGTGCATTAGCGGGAATAGGAATCGGTTTTGGCGTTGTTATTGTATGTTAGAGAATATTGCGTCTACTGTGTAGTTAGAATTGAACTACAACGCGGCGGCACATACAAATGTCGGCGCATTAAAGTTATTTCTAAATAATAATATGCTAGGTAAAAGGCGAACTTTAGAAGCAAGATCTTCAAGACCCGTCTTGTTCGAAAAATACTTGCTAAGTACCTAGTTAATATACCAGAAAACGATGCAAGAGCAACAGCTACTTCTCATCGTTACCAAGTTATAAAATCCGAACATAAACCGAGTCATTGCGGTGATTGCAAACGATCGTTCAAAAATTATATTTTTCATTTATCCATAAAATGTTCACCAAATTAATAGCCGTTATCATTTCGTCGTCATTTTATGATTATGGAAAACCGATAGGCGGACGATTGATCGAAACGGGATAAAAATCTGTTCAATATGTTTTACAGACAAGTTAATGCGATGTGGGGCTCGTTGTCTGTGCCAAACGGGAAGGTGCTTCCTCCCCTCAGCCCCCGCGCTCTCCGTTTCGAGAAAAGCCTAATTTCCTGTGGTTGCTCATTATGCTTCCTACTATACTTGTGTATAGGTTATCATGTTTTCTCATCGGTTGATATGAATCCTAAACTTTTCGAATAGGTGTTTAAAAATATTTATGTGTATTAGTTAATATAAACGATGTATGTTATGTCGAAGTTTTGTTGTAATGTTAGTTTTAAGATACATTTTTGTTTTTATCTACGCTTAAATATTGTTCTACACCTATTTATTTTCTCTATAAGTGAATTGAAATTCTTTTGAGAAAATAAATATTTTTAACCGTAATATAATGACTTTAAAATTCCATTAGGGTTGTCAAACAACAGTACTAACATGTTACTCCGATTTGATATCTAGACCATTTTTTGTATAAAACTAAGCGAGTGAATAAATCTGGGTATAACGTTCCTAATACACTCACAGTAGGTAAGTGTAGGTGATGGAATAAACTTTTCATAAACTTTATTTTATTTTGACACTTATTACGAATTACGAGTCCCTAAAGTGGTTCGTAATGTTTCCCCTTCCCCCATGTATTTTTCCATCCAGAAAACTGAAAATAAAAGTATAGGAATAAAATTTAGTTGGACGTAAATTACGAGCTCTTGAAGTTGTTCAACATTGAAACATAATGAGCTTCTTCAAAAAAATATTATATTTTCTGAGTAGAGATTTGTTACAGTCAGGCAAAAAGTACACAAGATAATGAGGCTTGAAAGACGTATGTAAGTAACAGTAACACTCGTTCAGTATCCGTTCATGTTCGCGGTCAATTATAAACGCAGACCATAACAATTTGGCACTGAGCGTACTGTAGAAATACGAAGCAAGTACTCGTACGTGGTACGTAGATGTTTGCGTGTGTTATATATATGGTGCTGTAGTGTGCGGGAACAGGGCGCGTGCGACCGCACGACAGCCGCAAACATGTCGCATGTCGCGTGTCGCGGTCCTGTCCTGCCCTGTCGACCACTTAGCATACCCGACCCCTTTTACGTAAAATATCGTATATCAAAAACTGTTACAGGACGGGCTTAACCTTCGAACATTGAACTGTTGAGCTCTCTCTTCATTTACGTGTTAAAACTCCATTTATATTTCATGATAACTAAGTTTGTTTGTTAACCTTTGTATCGCGTCGTTCTGAATATTAATAAAGATTTAAAGAGATACTTAATGAGTTTAGTGTCTTAGTATTTTATGATAACGTACAGATTTTCTAGCATTTTGTTGAAATATAAGTAAAAGAGATCATAGATCAAAGGAATTATACATCATTAAAAGAGTTAATTTTATGTATACGTTCTGCTTATACTAAGTAAATGTCAATACGTAGCTCCACAGCTACTTGAACTACCGACCAAAATTTTAGTACCCGTCATATATGTCAGAATTCGACAAAGGCGCAGTAACCTGATATTTTTACCATGACCACTCGTTGCAAATATACATAGGTAAATAGCGTTCCTATTGTCATACCAATTCAAACCATGTCCTCGTGTTTTTTGGAATAAAAGCCAGCGTATGTACGTATTAAGCCGGTCATGAACTATGTCTATTGTCTTTATCAGATTTAATACAAGTTATGAAGCCATTTGGATACAACAAACAATCCAGCTTTATTTTGATAATACTTATTTGTGGTTCAACAATATATTTTATTCATGGATTTATAGTTTAACGCACACTAACTACTTACAGTTTCAGTACCTTTATCCATTCGGTAATCTTTATGTTATCGCCCTGTAGGTAATTACACAGAGTGTTCGGTAACGTTTACGTTAGCGTATATTACATGCAAATATTCACGGTTCGACCTGGATCACAGTAATTGTGCTAGGATTTATGTAGGTTTGACGACGCGTGGCGCCCGCGGCGAGCTGCCGGCCACCGCAGCATCGCCGGCGCCGCCACGACACCTTTGATTAACGGAGCCATTGGATGTACTCCGCCGCCAATAAACATTACTATAATACGTCTGCACGATCGCTACTACCGTTTGTATAGCCGTTGGGACCCAAGTAACAGCTACACCGCTACTACCGCCAACCGACCGGCAAAGGACAATAAATTTGTTTTAATAGCCAGGGTGTGGCTTATAGCGCCCGACAGCCCGGAACGATCACTACACGGTACCTTCGTACCGATGCAATTCAACAGCTCATCAAAACAATACATATGAATGATGTTTATTTGAAACATGAGGAAAATAATAAACGGTTTCATAGACATCTATTCAGCTTTTAATACTTTCGAATTTGAGAGAAATTTCCTAGAAAACAAGTACGACACACAAATAAATTATTTGTAAAAGAACTTCAAAGTGAGGATCTGATAATAAAATAAATTATGCGTAGTTTCCGTTCGATTTCGTTAGGTTCGAGTAAGAACTACGAAGACTAATTAAATTGGAAGCTAATAGTTGAGAACAAAGTGACTCGTTAATGTGATAGTGTCACTGATGCCGTAGCTGACCCAAAACTTTGCCTTACACCTCAAAGGAAACACTCGCCGAACCCACATTATGAGAATTGTTTTACAAGTTTTTTACATTTAGTAAATTGCTTCTAGAAAGCTAATTACTTACACTTATTCTTGACGTAACTTAGAACTTTTAATAGCTCTTGTTTTTTTATTAGCATGTTGTTATTTTTTTATTTAAAGCTTTATGTTCATGCAGGAAAGAAGGCTGCCAGGCTCAAATGGGATTGGGCGGGTCACATCAACCGCATGCACGAAGACCGCTGGGCTAAAGTCTCCACACAATGGGTGCCTGAAGGTAGATGGCGCTGCCAACGGCCCAGAAAGAGATTGCGTGATGACCTGGACGCGTACCCCAAGAATTAGTTCGAGGTGGCGTGGGAAAAGAGTTCCTGGAAGGATTTGGGGGAAGCCTTTGCGCAGCAGTGGGACAGTATAGGCTAACAATAAAAAAAAAGTTTTAGGTGATATACGTATATACGAATTGAATTGTACCTAATTTGTAATTTGTGTAGTGTTAATATGAATTAGTGACATTAATAGTCGTCGTAATACAGTTGTAAGTGTATCAATATTTATAATAGACTAGCAGTGCCCCGCGGTTTCACCCGCGTAAGTTTCGATCCTGTGAGAATATCGGGATAAAAAGTAGCATATATGTTAATCCAGGGTGTCAG
Organism: Oligia latruncula; assembly: GCA_948474745.1. Lineage (NCBI taxonomy): Eukaryota > Metazoa > Arthropoda > Insecta > Lepidoptera > Noctuidae > Oligia > Oligia latruncula. Next base: position 11,859,961 of record OX419688.1, read on the forward strand.
CTACCTCCATACAAAATTTTATCAAAATCGGTCAAGCTGTTTGAGCATGAAGAACTAACAAACATATAAACACACCCCCACACACTCACAAACTTTCTCCTTTATAATATTAGTGTGATTTTCATCCAAATCTGTTCAACGGTTTACGCGTGATTGAGTAACAAACATCTAGACATCTTCACAAACTTTCACATAAATTATAATATTAGTAGGTTAAAACAAGTCACATTTATAGATACTTTTTTTTACCTATTATTTGCAAATAAAAAAATTTAAATTCAATTTTAAGGCATGCTGGGATTGAAACAAAGTCTATTGAAAAATTACCACTACGGGCACAGTCAGTATCAACGCTGTTTGGCCTGGAGCAGTATTAATATGAACACATCCACTTATTGCCGCCGCACACAATACATCCACTACTAATTACTACACATTAACATAATGAGAGTTTAATATAAATCTGTTAGTTATATATCCATCGTTTTCGTTTCCATGTTTTACTTTTTAGTCGGATGATCTTGTGTAATAAGTTTCGTAAATTGCATTATTTATTATTATTTCAGCATTAAAGGATACTTTATTTTCCTTGCCACTAATCAATTCTACTTTAATTTTCGTTTTTGGGGGCCCATTATTGAGTGTGCAAGTCACCCTCTGCCATTTTATCTGTGAATAGTTTATTATCATTGGTCAGGCAGGGGGACATAGTCCATAGTTCAAGGTAACCGATCCACTATAGTCACCCAAAGCCATAGTCCAATATATTTTGTTTCCCTGTTCTGCAATAGTCCTTTTTTTTTGTCGTTGAGAAATGACATTACGCATCTCCGCTCGTCGGGGGACGAGACGGAGTATGTGGGACTCCCTGCCAGAGTGGCAGTATACCCACTAAAACTCAGCGGTGTTCCCTCATCGCCTTGATGGGGGGCATGGGAATCCGGCTCAGCCTTTGCGTCCACAACCAGGGCGGCGCATGCCCGCCTAGCTGGCGGGCCCCGCATGTCCCCCGGCTGGGGGGCTACGGGAATGGGCTGGAACACCTGGCCATTCCCGTCCGGCACTGGTGGAAGCCTGTGCAATACAGGCGAGGCTTCCGAGCTTCCACCTGGAAGGAGTCGGAGGTGACTGTCATACAGCCGCTTGAACCTATCCCGCGGGATGAGTTGACCTAATGAATGTTTTGAATCGGCCAACTGATCCCATTGATACATTTTATGATTTGTAGAGGTCACGTAAAAAGTGTTAGACATTAGATTTACGAAAACAAACAACGCAACCACAAGCCCATAAGAGTGAAGCCACACTGCTCCGTTGCGTTTAGTTTACCTGGATGAAACATAGAATACTCTTTGTCCCGGTAGTACGAACCCGTAGGCTAACTTCCGACCTCCACGCGGGCGAAGCCGTGGTCAATAACTAGTAAGCTATAAACTGGTTGGCACGTGGTGACCGTTCTGGATCATCCCACTTGCAGTCAATTGCTTATTAAATAAGCATAACTCAAAATCCGCTTAGCAATATTGTACGTAGCACTTATTGGGCGTAGCACTTCTTGCGCGTAGCACTTATGGCTCGTAGCACATATTGGGCGTAGCACTTATTGCGCGTAGCACATTTTGCATGTATCATTTCTTGCTTTAATAGACTTTTCTAAACCTAGAATAGAATAGAAAAAAAAAAGCACTTTTTTTTACGAGTTGTTTTCACAACTCATCTGAAACAATCCAGTAATATCTTCAGTATTAGCCAATATCCGTAGAATTTTCAATTATTTTCTTATTAGCTAATGGGTTTGCACAGTAAGAATCGCGTTGTGGCGTAAGCGTGCACTAATGGAAAATACTAGCTATTGCTTCTACGGATTACTTTATATTAAAACATTGAACCGTACTATACAACGCATGTAGCTTTCTGATGCATTTTGTGTTAGCTGGAAATCAATCTGACATTTTAATTTAAAAGCCGTTTTTGTAGGACACATGTTTAAAAATAATACTCTTTATTATGTACACCATAAAAATTACAGATATAAATGTAGAAACATTACATAGGGTGTGTCACCCTGAGCGGTATTATCGCTAAAAGTTAAATTTTACCGACCACTTTTGGATGGATTAAAGGGTGAAAAAGAAACAATATTTATGATGTACGGCAGCAAACGAAATAACCTGCATGTAAACTAAACATTTAATGACTGTACAGTATGTATTTACTGGGTTGGTGGAAGCACAAAATAAATTACTTGCAGACTTGGATGTTGATATATTTTCTTACATTGTTTTCTTAAGTAGTATACTACTAGTATACAAGAGTACACTGAAAACTAGTAAAGCTTTACACAAAATGTGCCTATATACACCGACTACCCATGTAGTCGGTTTATAATTACAGCATAGGGTAACTATGCTGTAATTATGTTATTCTTTCCAATAAAACTATCTATTTCAGTTTTAGTTCCCGACAGGTTTCGACCTGTACGTACCTGTCGAAATCATGACACACACATAGATGTTCATGACTATAAACTAAGTTAGCAATCAAATTAAATCAAAACAAAATATAAATTAATCAGTCTTATAGCTATGTGTACATGATTATTAATTGTATTATCTATTAATCAAACTATCTGTTAGTACAATCAAATCGTCATTGTCTCGCACAATGCCATAATATGTACCTACTAAAGACACGTGCATTTTCATAATCATCTAAAGTTATTTCATAAGATAAATCAAATTTACAACCCTCATGTATATTTAAAAGAACACAATCTGTAATCAGAAAGTTTATGTTCGAAAACAAAAGTAAATACTTAATAGAGTCGTAATAAATAGCCCGAAGTTACATATTTTGTCCTTTGAAGTAAATCCAAGACGAGACAAAATATAATACAATAAGGTATGTGATTGAACACCGGGCGTCGGTTACCTTCACGAGAAAGTGGCTTTTATGCTTTCCGACTTTGGTAGAGTGTATTATAGACCAATTTAATTGAGGAAAATAACAATAGATTTTAGAACTAAGATGAATATTAAAATAAGCTTTCGACGAAAGTCAATCAGTACCTACGTATTTCCTCCCTTTTAATAGTTATTACTTATTAGTCCTTTCAATCTTAGGAATATTTTTAGTAATTTAAGTGAATTTATACCAATAAAAAAATATTAAAACATATTATGACGGAGAAACCTATACTAATAACAAAGCTGAAGAGTTTGTTTGTGCGTGCAAATCTCTGGAACTACCAGTCGTATATTTGAAAAAATAAATATTTTTGCATTTGATAGCCCAATTCTTGAGGAAGGCTATAGGCTATTTAACATCACGTTAAATAGCCTATAGCCTTATATGCCAATAGTGCACAGTATAAGCAGCCCGGATAGACTGACACTTCACCAGGGGGCCTGAAAGACCACTTTGGCAGAATCATAAAAGGATAACAATAATGAATCATAATATGGCGAAGACAGTTCGTGTTTTTCTTTTTTTTACTGCACTACGTAGGTATAATCAAAGAGATTGGGATTGTATTTGGATTGGATTGATTGGTATTTTAACACAGACAAAAAAAAATACAAAAAAATCCTTCACCTATGGGATTTGATACGATCGACTTAACAGTTTACTGTCCATTATGATTCATAGTGATATCCTTTTATGATTCTGCCAAAGTGGCCTTTTTAGGCCCCCTGCACTTAGATGTCGCATTCTACATATGTATTTCATATCATATTTATGACATTCACACTACTGTTTGATGTCTACGAGTAAATGGAAACACAAATAAATGCACGTAACCCAATTAAGTAAAATTTCCCTTTGTTCGCCTGAGCTCGAACAAAAAAATAGCAATATTAAATTAGTTCAAAAACCTGTGCGAGTATTGCTGTTGCAGTGACCATTCCATTGCATCCCATGGGAGCCAACTGCCGCTCTTTTTTATTTTTATACTTGCAATCCAACGTAGACTGTATGAGTCGACTAGGGAAAACGGGAAAACTGGTCGTTCCAGTATTCGTGTGGACCAATAATACGCAACCTGTAACCTCTATAGTCTTTGTGTTTTATCTGTTTTACAATTTCGAACTATCTGACACGTATTATAATCTTACACACCTGAACATGATGGAAGTATGCGAGCGACTAAACGACTAAACGCTATGCAAGCGTTTAGTGTATTGTAAAAACCGACCAAATGCGAGTCGGACTCGCACACACAGGATTCCGTACCACAACGCAAAAAACGCCGAAAAAAACACGTTTCTTGTATGGACTCCCTTTAAATTTTAACTTTATTTTATTTTTATTATTTGTTGTTACAGCGGCAATAAAAAATACACACTCTGTGATTTTCAACTGTCTACCTATCACGGTTTATGAGACACAGCCCGCAGACAGTCAGACGGACGGACGGACCCTAAAAAGTAGATATTATGACGAAAGCTCCATTCAATCTAGAAATCCATACAAGTATTTAGATTTTTTTATTCATACAGGAATCAATATACAAATTGTAATCTGATAACTAAAAGTTCATAATATCCGTGTAATGATAGCTACGTTTTTCAATAAATCTAAAAACACATTTCCGGTAGTAATTACCTACTCAACACGGAAAGTTCGGAGAAACAAGGAATTGTTTTTGAGGAAATATTTTTTTAATAAGAATAAAGAGGCATGAGGAACAGGGTGTAAAGTTCCCTCATACTCTATAGAAAAGGGAGGATCCTCCGACCAGACGGGTGTTGTGTCTGGCGGGCCACTGTCCAATGATTCATGTCGGGCTGTTGTATCTATGCTAGTTGCGCGGTAAACTCTGCTTGCGAGATGCAGGATTTTGCGTGACGTCAGTATGACGGGTTGTTCGCATGTGACGTTGTAGATACTGCTACATCACTCCCCCCCGGAGACTGGAGGTCGATAGTGGGCTGAGTCTTGTATCTTGCGATGCTTGTCAGGCCAGCTGAGGTTCCAGTGAGTCGGAACCGGTTGATGCATAGTTCACGGTGAGTCGGAACTGTCTGCGAAGATGTCTGCGCTGCGTTGTGCTCCAGTGCATCGGATGTGGTACAGCGCCGGGTTGAGGCTGACTGCTGGCATCGACCAGGAGAAGGTTTTCAAGGGCGATAAAGAAGTACTAAAATCACCAATTATAATTAATTAATTAATTATTCTATTCTATTCTAATATTTTATTTCACCTAACCATGGGCACTTATGAAACGTCAGAAGCTGGGTACACGGTCCCAATTGGTCGTTTATTGGTCTTTTCCTATGGAAAGAGCCGGCAAGAAACTACACGATTACTCTTTTAAGAATAATTGGCTTTTACAATTTCAAATTACAGTGTTAATGGGAGGACCGTGTAGGCCTGTCAACAAGTAACAGGTCCTTAATAAATTAGTTTTACAAGGTTGGTTAATCGACAAGTTTCTTTACTGTTATTCAACGGAACATTATACCTAGTTTGTGTAAAGGAACAGAGAGTGCACCTGTGTTTACCAACACACTTGTGCACTATAATATCTCCTTTGTACTTCGCTAATCGTGACCGAAATCGGTCGGGAGAATAATTGTACCCAGTTTCTTCTTTTTTCGTTTGGTATCGTAAAGAACTATTACGTGGTAAAACAGCTAATCAACAAAGAGGCAGCAGTTGCTAACTGCTCAGATAGTACTGACCGTAAATTCAAGTATCACTAGTCGTGGAGTATGTATATGAATGGTGTAATCAAAATAAATATAGGATCGACCGTTTCACATGACTACTACTACTGCGCGACTGTTGAGCGAGGGGTCCTGGGTTCGATTCCCGGGTTGGGCAAACTGCTACTGGGGATTTCCATTAGGAATTTCTTAGTAACAGTTCGGAGTTTGGAAGTTGGCAGTGTGTTAACCCCGTGCCTCGGAAAGCACGTTACGCCGTTGGATCTGCGCCTGATCTCTCTCTGGTCGTGTCGGATTACCGTCCCATCGAACTATGAGAGTGAGTGCACCTGTGTCTGCGCACACACTTATGCAATTTAATATCTCCCATACCGAAGGCTGGTCTCCGTTGATGTTAGTTGCCATGGCCGGAATTCGGTCTGGAGGACTTTTACTGCTACATAACAAAACTCTTCATAACGTACCTATAGCTCATTTTGGAAGAAAGCCATTTAAACGAACAACTTCGTTATCAACAGCAGCGGCAGTTGCACAAACTTATTCTGCCATTTAAGCCTAAACTACTCTTATAGCCTCTCTACAGTATCTTGTTGCATTATTAATATATTTTCAAAAATTTATTTCTTTCTCTCTAATAAATCATTACTTTATGTACAGTATTAAAATAATAATAAGAATATGTACAAGTATATAAAAAGGAAAGGAAAGAATCAAAGGGCATCAAAAAATTCATCCGCATCGCTGTCAACAGAAAACGTGCCCAAAAGACTGGCAGCATTGCCACAGTATCTTAAATATCTTTGTTTTGGAATAAAAACATCACGCCTTTTTAACACGCTTTTATTAGGTCGACCTGTGTAATGGAATCTAAGGTAACTAATTCAACCATCTTCCAAGGGTCGTAGCGTAATAAAAATTGACAGCTGTATGTAGTTCTGATGTCAATACAATAATATGGTACTGTCGAACTGATCTGATGATGGAGCCGGAAGATATGAACTGGAACTTCATGATGGAAAATCGTATCATAGCTGTTTTGGATTTCTTAGAAAAGTCTTGTAATGAACTTTGACCACGATTAGTTTTCTGTTTTTACGTGCATTTATAAAAGCGTGTTTTTCTAGTTAAACTATTAATTTATTTCAATCAAAGTAGGCATAAACTACAAAATGCGTGCTTCGAAACTTATATACTCTTTTTCTTCGTCCACGATACATTTGGCCACAAAAGTAAATACTACACGATATTGAGAAGTAAATATTAAAGTTAATAAAGTAGCGTAATGTAAAAGTCTTCCCGCAGCCATCTGGAGTCAGGCGGGCAGCACTGCCTCAGCGGTTGTGGACCCGCAGTCCCGCACCCAACTCTTAATTCTTATTGCCCACAATCTGATCCGTGCTCTTCATTTTTATTGTTTCTATCATTAACTTCTTTGTCATCGAAACTTTGTATTGGTTTTTGGAACATAAAATAAATCTCAAAATGAAGTGAAATTGTTCCATAGGTAAGCAAATAGAAATTTTGTAACCCAATCGTAACCTTTATGATATTATTCCATATGTAACTAGTGACGTTTCTTACCAAACTAAAACTTCAGAAAAAGAGCGAAACAAACTTTCTAATCAAGGTTTTTAAAGTTCTGACATTTCTGAAATGGACAAAGGGACGAAAAGATCATCGATCGGTGGCCTGCAAGTGAAATTACCAGTATCCGACACGAATTTAATATTGAAATGAAAGAACTGTAAAGCATTTACTAAAACAATATGAGCGTTAACGAAAGAAAAAAGTTGAATTGAAATTAAGTTAATAGTCAGCAGCAGCAGGCGGAAGCAGAAACCGCAGCAGTGTAGGGATTGGCTATGAAATAAGCGAACACCCGGACACCTGGATCAAGCAGGTTTTAGCTCAGGATTTAACTGCCGGACATAGACACAGAACATATGAGACCACCGCAAACTACTCGCCGTGTTTTGTGCAAATAATTATTCGAGTTGTACCGGTTTTGGTTTTTTAGTAACCTTTGGAACGGCTTGGTTTGACAAACTACAGTCTCTAGTCAGCGTGTGTAGTAGGTATTAGATTCTGTTATAAAACTCCACATGGGTAATTAAATAAGAGGTAACTAATCAAATTAACTTCTAAGTGGATTGAAATCAAAATGTATTCTTTTTTTGGGTAGTGAATTTGAACGCAACTGTTAAATTTGAAACAAAACTCCTGTTTCTCTATTAAATTAACCTTACCTTGTTATTACTTTTTTCCTGTTCATCGCATCATTATTGACGCGCGAAAAAAGCTCTCTCATTTACGCCTTTACGATTTGCGTGGAAAGTTTCCTTGGCACAATATTTTTTTGTTTATTTAGGAATCTCACAGCTCACACATTTACTGAATTTACTGGTTGAGTGCAAGGAAATTCAATATTTATGTTCAGTGAGCTAAAAATATTATAGAATACTAGCTTCCGCCCGCGGCTTCGCCCGCAAGGTATGTTGATAATAACTATCCTATGTCCTTCCCCGGGATGCAATCTATTTCTCTGCCAAATTTTATCGAAATCCGTTCAGTGGTTTAGGCGTGAAAAGGTAACATACAGACAGACCGACAGAGTTTCTTTCGAATTTATAATATTAGTATGGATAGTATGGATACCAGAGAGCTGCGTTACTCCGAACACTGCCGATCTGATGATCACGTTTGCGGCTATCCGAACTGTCGACGACCCTTTGTCAGTTATTTGGTAAAAAGTGATTTAAAGCGGAATTCATCAATACGTATTATTCAATTGAAAAACATTATTATAATGAGAATATGTTAGAGAGAGAGGCTTGTCTGAAAAATATAGATATAAAACCATCCTTTACTTATACAAACGCAAGACTTACAAAAAACGTACCTCCCATTCCCCGAAATTGATTCAGCCACTCACGGAAAAATCGTAACCAATAACCCTAAACAGCTTCATCTCGCGACACATCCCTTGAATCGTGAATAAAACCAAAGAACCCAATTCATTCTCACAATTTCTCGGACCCCGTCCCGCCTATTTCATGGCTCATAACAAAGAATTAAATGTAGCGTCGGTCGGATCCGGGATCGCTGAGTTAGTGCCCCGTCGGTGGCCGGAAACAGGTGCTGCCGCCCACCCGCTCTTACAACTCACTAATTTTATATAAATGTACGTACATATAACCGACGCGTATGTGGTCGAGAGATTTGTCATGGAAAATTTAAGCACCTGAAAATTAGCCATTTTCCAATCGATATTCGAGGCATTTGCAGCTTGAATTTCAGGTAGTGTTCGGAGGGATTCATGGCTCATATTATTTGGTATACAAACGTAAACTTTACTCCATTAAAATCGCTCTAGTTACATGAATAATTGAGTATCATATAAGTATTCACGTAAGACATCACATGACATCAAAAACTAAGAAAATATCAACACATGTTCATGTTATGCTCTTAATTAAATTACACGCTATTTTTGTAAACAAAAGCTTTCAAGACGCTCTTTGGCCTCGCACACACATAACGGTACATACATAAATTATCACCTGTCACCGCTCAAGGCATTATTCGCAAGTGCTGACGCGACAGGCGCAGCGACCTCGTTTGATTTGTGTCCTGTCTGCTGACCCGTTTGATGAATACAAGACACACAATACCAACCCACAGAGAAGTCACACCCAGACACAATTGAAACAAATTAACCCTTGAAAGAAAACAATTAATCACAATAAAGTAGAGAGGAGCGGCTCTCCTTATTTTATTGTGCACATCACTCAGCCAAAAACGCAGTAAAACCAACGAGTTTTGCAGCTGAAACACATTTCCAAATTGAATTTGACTTGTTACGTGCTCGTACGGCTACACCTCTACACCTGTAATCGCACCAATCGAACCGAAATTCTAAAAGATGCAAATACATACATATAAAATGGCTGGACTATTGATCGAAACAATATAAATGCAACCATCAACAGACAAAGCAGCGTATTTCGGTGCTAAATCGCATATATTTCAAGCGTGACAGATTTTATATTTACAGAACTATTTTCTACCATATGTTCATACATTAATAAGGATTATTTAAAATTTTGACACGTATACAAGTAAAATTTTTGATATCATGAATTGAAAATGCGTTATATTATATTTACCGTGGTGTATACAAACGCGTGCACTGGTGGAATATTGATTTTTTATTTGTTTGAAGCTGTGGATAATGGACGCTTTTATGCAAATGCAGCATCCGCACTGCATCATATACCGAGTGAGGTGAGCAAGAAAAACAAACAGGGTGAGCCCGTTGTCCATTATACTCTCATATCTACATACAGTGATGTGGCATAGCGATCACTAACTTTATTATGTGCAAAAGGGAATGAGGTAACGTTTAGTACAAACAAGATAACGGTAATTTATTAGTGGATACGTTTCAGCAGGTTCTTTAATAATAAAACTGAACAAAATCAACGACCCGTTTGGTGTGGATGTGTAGTGTTTGATTCTCGCTTTGCACACATATTTTATGAGCTGCAGATATTTGTTTCAAGTCTGTTTGTGCGTGTGATTTGTGAATGTAATAGAAACCATGATATAGGGAATGCAGTGCAATGGCGGGTTGAATGTGTAGCTTTTATTTATTATATTAAATATTCAGTTTATGTACCGTCATGAGCATAAATATGTATATTACTATAAACAGCTCGGCAATAATATCTGACTTCGTGATTCATCGGGTCTCTATCGGAAAGACCTTTTCGCTGAAAGACAATTCACGTTGGATGACATGAAAGCAAGTTACCTAGATAGCCGAAAGACAATTCAGCTACATGACATAAAAGCAGAGTACTCAGTCAGCAGAGAGTCAACTCAGCTGGACGACATGGCGATGTGGTCATTTTGCAACGTGGATATTCTGATAGTGACCCAGACATGATCGGTATCTATATCTAAACATGATAAAACAAGAAAGAAATTAATTTGATGATATTTTTTTTTGGGGTCATCAACTGCCGATAGTGTGTTAGTCACTTAAAATATTGGTTTATTCTTTTTATTTTTTTATTTGTCCCTGTATGTCACCATTTATGGAAGGCATATACCTATTATAAGTGGCACAAATATGTGACAAGGAACAACAAACAAATGTCGAGACAAGCGAAGCCAAAATAAAGGATGCTGCATCGGCTTCAAAAATATGTGTCACATCTTAGAATGCGGAAAACTGAACCGATGTCGACTATACACAACATCTGCCTAGCGTTTTCCCAACTATGTTGAATAACTATGGTCGGCTTCCAGTTTAACCGGATGCAGCTGAATACCTACCAGTATGTTACATGGCAATGGCAATATCTTCTCACATACCGCAGTGTCTCAAGACGAAAGTCTTTGACCAGTGCGTGTTGCCAGTGATGACTTATGGCACTGAAACGTGGCCGCTTACAATGGGCCTTATAAGAAGGCTAAAAGTCACCCAAAGGGCAATGGAGAGGGCTATGCTTAAAGTTTCCCTACGTGATCGAATCACGAATGAGGAGATCCGCAGGAGAAACAAGGTAGCCGACATAGCCCGAAGAATTGCCAAACTTAAGTGACAGTGGGCAGGGCGCATTGCTCGCAGAACAGATGGCCGATGGGGCCGAAAGGTTCTGGAGTGGCGACCGCGCACCGGAAGACGTAGCGTTGGAAGGCCGGTGGTTGAAGGGCAAGGTGGTCTGACGACCTTGTGAAGGCCGCAGGAACCCGTTGGATGCGAGAAGTGCAGAACCGGTCGAAGTGGAGGGGCTTGAGGGAGGCCTATGTCCAGCAGTGGACGTCTTTCAGATGAAATGATGATGATGATGATGATTTTACATGGAGCGATTGTCTATCTGACCTATCAGTTAACTGAGAAAACTAAATGTCAACTGCTGTTGCAAGTTTATCTCTCTCAATAGCAAAACAGCTGTCATTCCTAAGTCCAATCTCTAAGCTCTGCAAACGGACTTGTGATGACGGTAAGCTGCTATTGCCATTCGGATTTACCTTTAGACGCTAAGGTACCTTTGCTGTGACAGTGTGCATTCGGAATCAACGTCAAACAACAACCCGCCGTAATCTATGAATAATAGTTATTAATTACTAATCACAATCACAATTACTAATCACGATCCAACAATAAAACATTCTTCGAAGCACACTTCTAAAATTTCAACCGCCACCCAACGTCTGCAGGGTGAAATTAATTTAAAGGTACTGAGCGATTACAACAGCTTCAAAGTTGCAGATAATATTTGGATTGATACAAGAGATGTTTGTAAACATTCGCCATACAACAAACACCTCTTTGATCTCGACTCAGCGACTTTGACGTGACTTCAAATAAATAGCGGCTTATGTTGATCATTATATAAATACGGCACATCAATAATAAATAATGGAAAAATATGTAACAGCGTACATATAAGATTTTTTTTTCTTTTTTCCTTTTCATTAGATATATTATGAGAGATATACCTACACAAAGGAAGGAAGGACAAACCTAAATAAGGTTACGTAGGAGCATTCGTTTTTTCGAGCTAAATAGCTCTTTAGAAAAAAATATTTAAGATATAATTATTATTATCTGCAATGAATACATCTTTATCAATATTGGGGGCTTAGTAAATTACAGAACTGAGTCCATTTGGCAAATAAAAAAACAAAATACGATACATTGACTCGATAAACGCACCGTAACGAATTTGTGGTACTTATATAGTTGTAAGCAGCACAAAAAAATCGACGTGAAAGTATCCATTAGATACAAAGGGGTTGTTTTGCGGTCGTTTAAACTTGATATAATGAATACCGAGTACATTTATTTGATCTTTTAGTACATTAAAGCACACGTATATACATATATACTATTGGTTGGCCATAGATTGCGTAGAACGAACTACATAGGTAATTATTTTGAGTGGCCATACTCACTATGATTTGAATTGGTGATTGCAGTAATTTCTACAGTACGCTCGGGTGAGTTTGGATCTAAAGAGATCACGAATTAAACCATCAGACCTCGAGTAATTAAATTAGACTCATTTTAAACAGAATTTACGGGTTCAGCGACAGAGCAATAAACACAGTCGTCGGGTAGAATGATAAGCTTCGTTCAGTTAGTATTTTTACGTTGTTTTAGCATTAAATGTTACCTTATTTACAGTCACAATCTTAAAAGCTAATTGTTTTGTCAATTCCATTAACCTGGGCAATTCTCGTAATTTTAGGGACGTTCACAGTCTGACCTCAGTCTCCATCTGTCAAAAATACCTCTAATTTCCCAACATTTTTGACAAGCATTTGACATTGATTGTCGATTAAATTTTGAACGTTTTTATTACGGGAATTGGCTTTTAGGTATCGTATCGATTTGTCGATAAAAAAAACTTAGGCAGCTAGCTACTCAAAACTATGATAGCTATCCGAATGTATATCTCGAGCGTGCCCGTCGCGCGTCTAATTAGCAGACACAATAGCAATTGCATTGTTATCGGTACACATGGTGTACACTCGAGGTTCGAAGAGTTAAGCAGGAAAGAATATCCATGATATTAACACATGTAGGTACAAAGAAAACTTGAAAAAGCAAGGCCACCTGTTACCTCAGAAAAGACAACAGACGCAAACAATCACCGCACATTGTTAGGAGCTCACTAAACTACCTTACTAACTCTACAAAGAAAACGAAAATGTTATCTATTCCACTGATGTTTTATTTCATTTTAATTGTTTAAGGTCGACTTATTGTCAGCATCAGGCACATTAAATAGTTCCCAGTATACATATTACTCTTTGAAAGTAGAATAAATTAGGTTACAACTGGACAGACATGGCTTAAATGAACAAAGAGTAAAAATATGTACGTATTTGTGTATGCTTTGTTCTGGAGAGAGCGTTATATTTGAGACCTGTTCTTTATATTGCTACGTAGCTGTAGCTTTAGCGCGGCTTCGCTGACGTGGATTTCGGAAAATATCCCACGGGAATATGCTACTGGGATTAAAAGTACCATAAATGGTCCCGGTTAAAAACCATCTGTGTGCCAAATTTCATCTAAATCCGCTCAGCCGTTGTTGCGCCAATCTGGATCATATCTATAATATCCAGACAAACGGACAAAAACTCTAGAATCTTTTCTCTAGAAACTCTAGAATTTTCGGTATCAGACTCGTTCCGAGGCAAAAAAAATCAATGAATAGTTTCGACTTCGTTACTATTTTATTACATGTATAGATTTTATTTTTATAAATAGTTTCTTTGGAAGTTCACGACCGAAATGTAAGTGGGTGTTATGATTTGACAAAATCTTTTATGGTTTTGGTGTTTTTCCTCTTACACAGCTATGAATACTGAGTATAAATTATTTCGTATCGACTTACCTCACGGACCTATTTGAAAGGCAGTCTATTAAAACACACAAGCTCTCCGAGGAAGAAGCAGGAATACATACACGTTATTGCCTATGAAAAGCTTTTGTATGAGCCACTAGCGGCTAATAGCTTTTCTGTTAAACTTATCTATCGAATATAATCACTAGAATACGCCAAAGCAACGGTATTCTCACACGATAGCGCGAGCTAGCTAACATAATTTCAGTTCACTTTAGAATCAAAGCCAAAGCGATACATCCTGATAACTACGAACCCAAACAGGTAACGACTATCGATTTGTGGAATACCGTTTCTAGAATTGGGTAAGAACAATTTATTTATACAACATTAAGGCGGCCGCAAGCAGGTACGACGCCCAAGCAGATCAACTGCCAAAACCAGAGTCAGGCCCGCGGATATTACGCGAGACATTTAATTTTCTACGTGAAAGGATAAGGCAAGTAGAATTTCCTGGAGCATCCTGGGCCGTTCAAACTGTGTTACGAATTTACGACCGCCTTAAACAGGCGCGGGCCATAGGGTAAGCATGACAAGCATTTCTTGTACTCACTTGTATTCGATTCAATTTGGACCGTTCCATAGAAAGAACATCTATAAAAGTACGAGTATCGATTTCGAGTTCCGATTGTTGTGCGGAAAATAAATGATGATGTAGGTATTCTTCCACGTGTAAATTTATATATAATAGGTGATGTAAAAGAGTGTCCAATAAATAATCTTAAAATCCGTGATATTAATCATTAGAAATAGTCACATGAACAGACAGTGCTCACAGCACCTGTACATAAAACCGCCCAAAATACTAGACAGCGGTTTATGAAGGCAGTTTCAGGTACGCGGCATCCAAATTTTGAAACAATATTCACGAATATAATAATTTTTATAACACTCTTCAGAAATATATGCAGAAAGATCGATAGATTAGTGTACAGACGCCAGCACATCATGCTACCCGAAACTGTCAAATATTCCCAATCAACTTTGAACCTTATACTTTAGCAATAAATTTGAAAATCTATTAAAGAAATTTAACAGATTGTAGTAGCTTAATGTGCTAGCGTCTGTACATAACACACTTTCATAATCAGACTGTAACGTCCCCACTGCTGGGACAAAGGCCTTCTCTCTGCGAGAGGAAGTGGGCTGTAATCCACCACGCGGGCCCAGTGCGGGTTGATAGATGTCAATTGCCTTCAAAATTGTTGTTTCTAGGACATGCCGTGTCAGTGTTATAATTACCAAATAGGTGACTGCGCTATAATACTCTAAATAATTTATTTATGAATAAACAATTAAAAACAAATAGGTACTTAAATATACATTTATTAGAGTAGATATTAACTTTAATTATTATACTAATGGAGTGTTCCCAAAACATATTATAATTGAAAATGTAGGTAAAGGTAATACGAGTACGTAGGGGCTTACGCATTTTCAACTAGGTATAATAGATACGTTAATTAATGTGGGTATACTAACCTACATCAAGTTAATACCTAACATAACACTATTTCTATCAATTTTTCGCATGGTCTGTATGTAACAACAGGGATCCATCATAGTACCCGCGTCAGTAATATTATCAGGAACCATCACATGCTCAAGGCACACTTCATGAGAAACACAGTCATTGCGCGGTGGTCGTTCCAAAACTGAATCACCATTTCAGCCGAAAGACGTCCACTGCTGTCTGTCAAATTCTCATTTTCATTCTTCTTTTGCATGCTCTATTATATATAATAGAAAGAGATAGTTTCCATGGTTTTCGACGGCGTTGAAGCCGATAGTGAGGTCAAAATGAAAATCCGAGATGGCGACTGCAAAATTTTTCGAATTTTTCATCATGGGTGTCGTTTTCGTGGTTTTTGAGGGTGCTGAATCCAAGATGGCGGCCACTTTATGAGAGCTTCTAAGAACTTGTACTCGGCTCTGTATTAAAAACGCGTACTAAATTCACACTTTCTCTCTCTCTCTCTCTGTCTCTTCTATTGTGTGGGTGTGCGAGTATTGCGGAGGAAACTTCGTTCCTGAGCACTGCAAGGAAACGTAATTTTTTTTTTTATATTTAATTTATTTTTGTATTTTGTCTTCTGTCTTTTGTTGCACTGATACTCGTACATAAAAGTCATTACACATTGAAATCTATCCATGGAATTAGTATGTACTATATAGCTATCTAAATTAGCTTCGACAAAAAAAAATCTGCGATTAGTATTGAATGAATAATTAGTCCTTTTTATATTCTCATAGGAATGGATTTAGTAACAAGGTAATTCCCGTGTAAGTATGAGCGAGCTTAGCTTGCGCTCCGGTTCTGAATCCGGATGCGAGTCGAGCAAGGCGTGCCGGAATACACCCACCACATTTCCGTATTTAAATTGCGTGGATCTTCGCAAACATGTTTTAGTTAAGTGAGAAAGCCTGCGTGACTTCTGCCTTCACTTTCAACATTAAAAACAATACGCAAATTACTTATGTGCAAGTGACAACAAACTAGACGTTCCTGAAACATTTTTTTTATTTCAATAAGTAATGAGCATTCGTTGGAACTTAAGAACAGTAAAAAAAGACCAGCGAAAGGCAGTTCAACCCGCTACTTTTCTTTCAGAATTCCAACCGGTAACCTTTCCAAATGGACTCTTATCGTCTTAATGTTGAAAGTATAACCAACCACTTATCAGGTTTTCAGTAACCGCTGAAGGGGTACAATAAAATTCAATATCGCGGTTTAACTTTTGACTCGACGGAACTTGAAAAAAAAAAAACGTTAAAAGCCATTTCGCTGCAGTTTTTCGCCGAAACGGTTGATAATTCTATTTCACCGCTATCCGAGAGTGCTGTGAGGTGAAATTATAAAGTACTATCTTTTGATAAAAAGTGAGTATTTGATGTTGTTTGTCAGTTTGCTTTCGAAGCCACATTCTGAGGACGAAAAAATACATGAACGTGCTCGGAACTTCTCATACTTAATGTGTGCAGGTTGTTAGACAGATGATGTGGGCTGGCGGACTTAGGCGATCAAATTCAACGAATGTCACTATCATTCACGTACAAACGAAAAACCTCATTTGAACTGAAAGCCAATTCCCTTAATTAAAAAACCGGGCAAGAGCGAGTCGGACTCGCGCACCGAGGGTTCCGTACCATAATGTTTTTAAATTTTCATCGGCGAGGCCTATATTCATCAGAGAATTTTAACACTGTGCGTGCACTGCGGTGTAGAATATTGCAATTTTATGTCAGCGCCATCTCTTGACCGATAGTGGAACTAATGTAACTTTTGTTGATGATTTCTGAAAATGTGTGCTATTTAGAGACTTCGTTTTATTTTTCCTGTAATGTTTACATAATTCTATGACAGAATAATTTCAGATTTTTCTCTTTGCAAAACTTCGGAGATAAGGGGCTACCCTTATCTCCGAAGTTCTAGTCTAGTCTCTAGTTCTTAGTCCGACTCACACTTGACCGGTTTTTAGCATGCATGCATTACTTAACGTAATTAACAAAATATTGGTTTGCTTGCTTGCATCAGAGAGATTGGGTGGATTAACCCATCTGAATGAATACAAGAATACCAGCATTGCGATTCTGTAACCATCTCACCGTGAAAACTTAGGTGAAGTGAGCTGTCAATAGTGTCAATTCCCAGCAAAAACAAGCTCAGCGGTGCTATTCAGTAAAAATCTCACCGTGAAAACTTAGATGAAGTGAGCGTGGAGTGAGCTGTCAATGTGTCATTTCCTAGGAAAAAGAAACTCACTTCACCTAAGTTTTCACGGTGACATTTTTACAGAATCGACCGGCAGATCACCGAAGTTTTCACGGTGAGATTTTTACAGAATCGACCGGCAGTTACCACATATATCCAATGTAGTATAAAATATAAGTTATGTGTGTATGTTGTGTTGTAGTTTTGTATGTTTTGTATGTAATACAAGTTTGCAAAAATGATTTTGTTTTGCCTTTGCTTTGCCCTTTACGGCAGAATCACTTGTTTGTTGTTCCCCCTCGTGGGAGTTTGAGACTTTCAGGTGGGCAGTAGAAGACACAGAGAAAATTATATATCCTATCTTACGACTACATAATATTACAAGTATATCGGATTGACGACAGAAGGTAATTAAAAAAAATTGGGGGCTTGGGGGCAGAAAAAAAAATATTCTCAAAGTGGGTGGGCAAAATAAGGTTGAGAACCTATGGTATAGAGGTTTCGTTTTAACTTATAATCAAAATGACTAATAAGTAAGTAATCTACAAAGACAAGCACACGAAACTAGAGAACCAAATGGATTAAGTCCGGGACAGACGACAAACTCGCTCTAGTTCACATCTCTGACATGCGACCTACCTGAGCCACCTCACTCTCCAAACTATGTTAGTTACACAGCACTAGTTTTCGGGATACTTTATTCTCTGTGTATCCACGTCCTAAGGATTGCTTTTGTCCAACGTGTCAAGAGCACTCTCTACCTACAACATTCGTTACACTTTATTATTCAATGAAATGGAGTTTTCCTTATGTCAACCTTCAGTCGGAGAGAATAAAGAGCTAATTTGTAATTGAAATACTCGCCGGTGCTCGTGAATTAAATGCTTAATTGTTAGAAAAATACAGACAGTTCAGTCAGCTACAGATTTAACTAAAAGGTATACGTCGAAGAAACTCTGTGAAAAAAGAGTAATTATGTAACGTATTTACAGAAAAAAAAACCTTATTTTCTTTTAGCGCTAAACTCTCAATTTCGTCCGGTAAAAGAGACTTTGCTGGTGTATAATAGCGTAGGTAGAGATTTCAATGGACATACCCACATAATGTATTTGTATGTTGTGAAGTGCCGTCAATTCAGTCTAAAAAAGGTCAATAGCTACTTGAGTACATACTCAGCTCGAGAGCTGAACCGTTTCCGTTTATCGATTAAATTTTACACAAACCCTTTAAAAGTCGCTCATTTTATATGGAGCGAGATGTTGTAAAGAGGTTCGTTTATAACTTGTATTTGGATGGAAGCAATTGTGAAAATGCAATGTATATTTAGATTGGAAAAATAATAACTGGAATGACTGCATATTAAAACGATACATCATCATCATCGGCCTAGCCTTTTCCCAAAGCTATGTTGGGGTCGGCTTCCAATCTAACCGGATGTCTAAACGATACATAAGTATGTTATATTATTTCACGTGATTAATTTCTGATTTCTAACGTTGCCTCAAGTGACGATGAATTTTGGATAAAATAACATCCCCTTTTGGATTACCGGCACGAGTTTGTAAATCCATTTACTGCTTTTAACACTTAGTATAAAAGAAAAACAGTGTGATTCTACATCACACTGTTTTTCTGACCCGGCTAATCAGACCGATCTTAATACTTCGTCGAGTGACTCGGCCAAACCAAATCCAAATAATTATTTGACGACAATTCGTTTTTAAGCATCCATTTACTAGTACCTTAGTTCACCTTTGTTGTGTGGTAGTTAGCATGCTTAGCTCTCCTGTGGCGTAAACACAAACAACCAACGTTATTTCATATACGGCGGTATCAATTTCTGTATTTGAACGAGCTTAATCAAGTGGATTAGCTACTGCGTGTGTATGGAAAGGTACTCATACATATTTTGATTTGTTTTAAAATGCTATTTCTATTTTATGAAAAGACAACATTATAGGATGAACAAATTACGACATTCATGAGCAAGACTAGCGATCAATCTACTGTCCCTGAAGAAAAAAAATCTTCGTGTAGGTGCACATTTTACAGGGAGTATTTATTCAGGTGTATTAAAAAAAATACACGCCCATATTACTAAAGAGGAGGGCAAAGTTCGACATTACACAACATAACGTAAAATACCTTCAAGCCTGTTTTCCTCGAAAGGTTAGGCAGAGGTGTACTTACCCGTATTTCGCCGGTTACATTAAGGCGTGGTTTTTCGGGTCTGTAGGCCTTTGAAACGTTACCTCTGCCTCCAACGCGACGTATTTATGATGTGCCTTGTAGTTGATCAACTGAATTATTTTGTATTTTTTTTTTTCAAAATACATAAATTTGACCATTTAAAATTGATTTTAAAACAGGAAAATTCGTATAACCTTCCGTTAAAGTCCCATGTAATAGGGGGCGAACCTATTGTAATCAACCGGGCACAAATCCCGGCCCCGGTCTGCTATTACTGAGAAATACCTACATAATGGGGAAACCTAATATCAATTACACGACGATTATTAATCATTCGATATTACGTCAATGTTGAAAGGTAGGTATCTACCTATCACATAAAAGTAAAACCCATTTAATTATCCTGAAGCGGGCGTCGAGTCCAAAACCTTTTACTACACTGATAAGGCGCTCTCTAATTATAATTTTCCTTTATATTTACCAAGAACTCGTAAAACATTTGATGCATAACTAAAATTTACTGAAGCACAATTCCGCTCTTTCCTCGTTTAGCGTGTCAGTCACAATTTGTAATATAAAGCATTGTATTTCTGTGTGGCGCCATTTATTTTGAATGTAAGCAAACACGAAGCAAATGTTTTGAATCACGTATGTCTAGCCTGCAGCAAAAAGGTAGCTGGTGTAGTTTTTACTTGTACAGACAACATCCTCGTAACGACGAGGTGGAACGCACAATGTTCTTTTGTGTTGACGCTACCTGCATTTTGTATGCTTGCATCTGCCATTTCATTCGTTATAATGTTGCACGCAGGTACCGCTGCGTTTTAAATTGACGTCACGTTTACTGTCAGTAGGTAAATATTTTTTTGTGCACTGATGTACTTCTTTAAGCCTTAGTGCTGGATTTCTCTTAATAAAAAATCCAAGCTTATTGTCAAGCCCGAAGAAAAACATAAATACAATCTCAACGTCTGTCCTGACTGGGGATACAATTTATTTGTTTAATAAGGTTTTCCTCAATGAACTGCAATGAGCCGGGAGGGCAGCCAAATACAACGATAGATGAAAACTTTGTTTACAAACAAACACCTGTACCTAGTGCTATTCTGTAAAATCTCACCGTGTAAACTTAGGTGAAGTGAGCTTAAAGTGAGCTGTCATTATTGTCAATCCCTAGCATCAGATGGAATGACTGCTCACTTCACCTAACTTCTCTAATCACGGTGAGATTCTAACAGAATCGACTGGCTGGTGGAATGAAAGCTTACTTTAAGCTCACTTCACTTAAGTTATCACGGTGATCTTTTTACAGAATAGCACCGCTGATTACTGTCATGTTGGCATATTTAGCAAAGTACAATGAAATGTATGACAGCATTTCACAGCGTTCCCCTTTATTCATATGAATTTCAGCTTTTAGCTTTGATTATTATTTTCGATATGATCATATTAATTGGGCACTGGTCAGCTTTTTCGTGGAACTCTGTCCATTGATTTACTGCGTCGTGATTAAGAAAGTAATAAACGCAATTATGTCATCGTCTGTTGGTCCCAAGTTTGTCAAATATCCTCATTTATGATAAAATATTTTAATATTTTATGTATGTTACTTTACTAACAATAATAATTTGTAATAACTTCATCAGAAAACTCAAGAATACTGTTAAATTTTTTTCAAAATCTCAGTTTGGACATTTTCGTAATTACGTCGTTGTTCTATTGGATGAGCGAATTACCTAAGTTACCTTTAGTTAAATTATTATTAGGTACTTGTTATTAAATATTAAGTTATTGCACTGAACAACTTAACCTACAATATTTTATTATTGCTTATATTATTTATCTTTCCCTGCGTGGTCGAATCAGGAATGAGGAGATCCGCAGGAGAACCAAGGTAACCGACATAGCCCGAAGAATTGCCAAACTTAAGTGGCAGTGGGCAGGGCACATTGCTCGCAGAACAGATGGCCGATGGGGCCGAAAGGTTCTGGAGTGGCGACCATGTACCGGAAGACGTAGCGTTGGAAGGCCTCCCACAAGGTGGACCGACGACCTTGTGAAGGCCGCAGGAACCCGTTGGATGCGAGAAGCACAGAACCGGTCCAAGTGAAAGTATACCCGCGTGCAATCAAATTAGGTCACACTTAATAAATAAATTAATAATACTCTACGGGCTTCTTCGTTAATGAAGCTGAAGATAAGTAATATGTTTATCATCCCGATTTTAAGAAAACTAAAGTATTTTTTTATAATGTTCTTTTGTATAATGTTCTGTATGTACGCTATTTATAGTGCCGTGATTTCCTATAATTGAGATACATGAGAGATCTATATTATGACAAAGACTTTGGGTTAATGCTGTGTATGTGTTTAGTTGGTCAGCCTTTATATAAATAAATAAAAAACCACATAGGAACGGTAAACAAGTAAACTCAGTAGTTAGGCCCTAGATTTACGTCTTGAACTATTTACAACATACTGAATATTCATGAGAGCAAAATTTAAAGTGGCCACCGTACAAAGCGATGCCATGAAAAATTTAACAACATGTAACTTAGATATTATCTTCATTTTAGTATAATGGGTTTCGGTTGTCAACGAAATTTAGGTATATAAGCTTATGTGGACTGATTTTAGAGTACAGTTGTTAGCGACTATGGCTTCAGTGCACATTAAACTGTTTCTAGCGTTGGTGTTGCTTGTGGGGGTGGGTTTCTGTCAGAATGCCACCAACACCACTCCGGCAGCAGTGACCCCTACAGGGGCAACGACTACAACTTCTAGACCAACCGTTACTAATTCTGTAAGTTACAAACTGACCTTATGATTTATTTCTCTGGAACTGCAATACCTAACTAATTTTTGTTAAATGTGCTATACGATTTTTATTATTTAAGTTACTTAAAAATAACACTTGCACGTAATGTTTTTTATTAAACTAGATGAGGTCGGTGGAGCAGAAACACCGAAAAAAAACTCACGAGGTAGAAATTGGTGTTTAACGTACTAACCGTGATTAATGACATTTTTACCAATTCTTTTGTGGGAACATGGTAGTAACCGACGTAGTTCTGATTAGAATTGACCGATAGGTTTATAAAAAAATATGTTTCATTGTGAATTTATGGGTAGATAGTAGCTACCAAATCTAACCGGAGTTGAAGAAACAGACTTATGTTAATGGAAATAATTAAAAGCATTTTAATGAAATATTTTATTTTCCGATAGTTAACGAAGTTATTTAAAGAAATCATTTTAATTGACTAACTTACTGGCTCCTTGACCTACGACAACGAATGAACATCAAGTCATGTTTCCACGAAGGGTTGGGCAGAGGTGTACGTATATAGAACACGCACGTTTCACCAGTTGTGTTTAAGTCCCATGTAATTGGGGTCGAGCCTAATGTCATCAACCGGGCACAAATCCATACTCCGGGCTGTTATTACTGAGAAATACATAATGGAGTAATCCAATATGCTATGTTCTATGTTATGGGTTTGGTTTTCGCACTTAGTCCTTCAAATGGACCATTGTGCGTGGACAATCCAATATGCCATTGTAATACAGCTATTGTAGATTCCGGATAGAAAAGCTAATAACATAAGGGCCTCATGCTCAGCAGTAGCGCTTGCAACCACTAGACCTCCGAGGCAGTCCAGCACGCTAATGGCGTAACACAATCTAAATCATTTTAAAGAATATTGCTAATCCACCCCTTCATATGTTTGAAAAATTTGTCTAGGTACTCAACAACGTAGTAACGCAATGAATGTTGTTGAACTGTCAAAATAAATGGCCATAAGGCCAAGGCTACTGTTAGTGTATTACGCAATTAACCCGCAGACAAATAATTATGTAAAAAACATTTTTTTTTTTAATTAATTCTTATATTTATCTTCTTTTTCAGCTATTCAACATGGCAGCAGCAGTTCCAATGGGATTCATACAAGCCTGTAAATTTGTGAGTATAACGTATTATTGTAATTATAAAATAATATCCTCCTGAGATAGAGCACCAGTGTGTGCGCAGACACAGGAGCACTCACAGTTCCTCTCTCATAGTCCTATGGGAAGGCATTTAGAAACTACTTACAGAAATACAATAAAAACATATACACTTATGTGATCATCCGGTTAAAATAGTCCTATGGTTAATCACGTCATTAGCCTTCTAGTCTCACAGGCACATATTAGATTGGTATACCATCAGGTACCAAACAACACTACGGAAAAACTCCCTTCAGCATGATTTACCTGCTGGGTGACAGGGACATCGACGCCCAGCCTGTAACCATGGATTCAGTAGATCAGATACATGATTCTGAACCTACAGTAAACCGGTTGTCAAAAAAAGATCTGCTGTTTTACAGAAACGTGCTATATTTACCTACGTAGTCAGAATGTACTGAACAACTCCATCATCATCTGCCTAGCTTTTTCCTAACTATGTTGGGAAAACAGTCTAACCGGATGCAGCTGAATACCAGTATTTACATGGACGACTGCCTATCTGACCAACTATTTAAAGAACTACTGTATTACTATTATTGAATGTACTAAACAACTATTTTTGTTTAATAAACGGCAAGAAATTTAGGCGAGGAACCATGGTAACAGGATGTACGTTCCTGTCACCCTGTATATGTATCTAATACTCCCCATCATCAAATTTATGCTAGAAATTCAAAAGCTAGACTACTTCCTAATAACCATGCTTTGTCTCATTTTTATCATCCTCAACATTAATTATATCTTATGTTCTTACAGGGTCTGACGGCATTTAGCAGTTTCATCCAACAAATAGCCAATCATAAGAAATTTTAATAAAGTGTGACATTATAAAAAAAAAACTGTTTTATTTTAGTAACACGCTTATACAGGGTGTCTCACGGCAGAGTTAGGATTTTAAATTTGAATATTTTAAAAACCGTTGCAAGTAAGCGCGGGGTGAGGGGCGCAGTAGCTTCGTCATTTGTGCGGATTCGTTAGTCACGATGTCGCAGTGGTCGGGAGAGCACCGCGCGTTCGCTATCGAAGCGTTTTTGAAAGGTGGAGAATCGTACGTCGTGGCTCGGAGACAGTTTTGTTCTCACTACAATATCAGACGTTTACGCGATGGACCAAGTGAAAATTTGATTCGTAAATGGATTATCAAGTTTCGAGCTACCGGTTCCGCTATAAATCAACCGCGTCCAGGCCCAAGCAGAACTTCAAGGACGGAAGAAACAATAAACGAAGCTGCAGCTAGCGTTCGACGCAATCCACGCTTGTCAATACGCAAAAGAGCGGCGGCTTTAAACGTCACCAAATCAACCGTAGAGCGGATTTTAAAACGTGATTTGAAATTCCATCCCTATAAAATACAGATAGTGCAGGAAATAAATGAGAACAAAACTGTCTCCGAGCCACGACGTACGATTCTCCACCTTTCAAAAACGCTTCGATAGCGAACGCGCGGTCTCCCGACCACTGCGATATCGTGACTAACGAATCCGCACGAATGACGAAGCTACTGCGCCCCTCACCCCGCGCTTACTTGCAACGGTTTTTAAAATATTCAAATTTAAAATCCTAACTCTGCCGTTAGACACCCTGTATATTGATTGATGAACCCCATGAATTCTTATAAAATATAACTGACTAACATGTAATTTATTTATTTATATACAACATTATTTTTAGTATATGCGAAACCCGAAAATACTAGACACGTGTCTAGTATTTTTATGTAGAGAATCTATGTATAAAATTTCAAAACTGCATGATTGAACCTTACCTTTGCTTACTTTTGCTTAAACCCAACAGGAATAAAACTAACTACTCTTGTTATTTACCTTGATACAAACCTACTAGGCAAAATTTAATTAAACATAAAATATAACAATTTATGCTCGCACTAACAACACATTCCCCTGAAACGACACTCATTTACAAGTAAATTAAAAAGGACGTAACTCCAATTAAAAAATATGTAAATTTTGGTGTGAAAATGAGTTAGGTATGTGACGCGTGATGTAGCGCAGCATGTGCTCTAACCCGTAGTGACGAAATAATAATATGTAACGAGTATTTACACAGAGTTAGGATCCATCAAAAATTTACTATGGCTACCACGGATATCGATGGCTACGTACGCACTGACATGTGGCTTGCTTAGCGCCTAGAACCTTGCGAGTAGCGAAGTAAAACGAACGCTCTAGAATTTGCGCAACCGGCGGCGCGGCGCACTGCGCGCTTGGCGTGTATCGAAGGATGTTCAGACACTAGGCTCTAGGCGCTAAGCAAGCTACCTGTCAGTGCGTACGTAGCCTAATTGACCAATGATCGTATGCGTATTGAAACTACAACACAATCGATCATATAAATCTCAATAGTTAATGTGCATGCCCGTGACTTTGTTAAACCTGCCTTTGTTTGTGTTGTGCTGAACCTTCGGTTAAGTTTAGTACAAGGATAGGTAAGTATTTTTTCTGCCCAGACATCGCTTTAATATTGTCACTATGAGACTTTTAGTAGTGTAGGCTGTGCGCTGTCCGTCATTCACTCGGTCTCGTAACAGTGTGATAGGTATGACATGTACCAGTCTATATAATGATAGGTGTCCAGTGCTGGACACAGGCAACACAGCCAAACGACGACGCTTGGCAGGCGAAGTAATTGGTGCAATCCCTTAGTCACTTAGTGTGGCAATGGTGTTATTTGTGATAGTTAGACCAAAGAAAATGTTAATTTACTTCTATGAATAAACTTAAAATAATACTTTCAATAATTGTTATTAATAAAAAAAAATTAAGAGTAGCCCAGGAAAACCTTTCCCGTAACTCCGTTTTTGTGCACGAAATGAATAGCCTTTTCGTACTAAGTGTTAGTACTTTTCCTCTTATTTTGATCGCATAGCCAAGTGCATTAGTAGAATGCTGTTTTAGCTACTACATTCATCACCTATACGGCAAAAAGTAGTGCTACGAGTACACAAGCCATTGTTTTGTTTACTCGGATTAACTTTTAGTTTAGTTAGAACATCGCCGATGTGGAGTACTAACTTTACACAATGTTCGGATTGAAATTGCATCGATTTTCAGCTTAGAGCACTTTATTGTGTGTAAGTAAGTACGTAGAGGGTCAGTGCTGTTTGTTTATCCGATACCGAGAGATACGAAGTTAAGTTTTATTTAATTAAGGAACTGAATTAATTTGGGTGTTTGTGTGTGTGCTGTGCATGTCTCTGACCTCTTCTCATATTAAAGAACGGTAAGATAGATGGTATATTACAGCCCACTCTCTCACGAAGATAGGAGGTTTGTGTTCCAGCAGTGGGGACATTATAGGCTATATTAAAGGCTAAACTATTCTTTGCATTCACAATTTCTCAGTCAGAAATCTTGTACATGCACACTTGAAAGTGTAACTTATAGCACAAATCAACTTCTTACCAACCCATACTACCGATGACCATCACCATGACTGTAATGTATGACGTAGTGGCTCCAGATAACTGCGATGTACCTACACGCAACTAAACGTCACATATCCTCTATCAGCAGCAGTGTCAGCCATTGTCTAAAATCTGAATAGGTGAACATAATCAGGGCCACTTAGTTCACGTCTCGAGGCACGGTACCCCGTTCACAGTACTCAGAAGTTTCTTGGAACTTGAATATAGATGTTGAAATATTTAGACACCCGAGACGTTTCCAAATGCTTTTGTCATGTGTCTATGTCCAATTATTATGTCCCCGTGCTAATAACATTCAACGTAGTTCTTGCTTAAACATAAACAATCTAAATGACCTTTAATGCTTAACACATATTAACATCTCATTTGCTTTTGTTTCTCTTTGAATACCTACTACGTATGCGCGTTCGTGAAACATGTCAATGTGTAAATAACGTAGATAACAATAAGTTAGTTAAATACTGAGTGTAGTGTTAAATATGCGTGATAAGCATGAATTGGAAAGGATTAGCTTGATATCCGTGGATTAGTTTCTAGCTTTGACGTTTAAGTTTGCTTCACACACGGAGCGCAGTGAGATGCGGTACTATACGACAGTCAACGTGATTTGTAAATAATTTAATGTCTTTGTATACAGTTAATACAGTGTGGTGAGTACGGTGCGATCTGTTTGCTTTTGTTTTGTTTTCATTCTTATAGTGAAGCGACACACCGGCCCTAGCGTCTATAAGCGGTCAATGATGGAAGAAAATTTGAAAGAGATTTGAAAACACTGACAGTACATCAACGTTCAGGGTGCTTACTCTTGAATTTAAGGGAAATAATGCGTTGGGATAGTTTGTTGATTGTGATTTTTCCAATAACAAAAGTGTAACTTTTTAGAAATTGTATTGCGTTTGAAGTGGTTTTCTGAGGGTTATAAGAGTATAATATGGCACGATAAGCAGTAATATATAGTGTTTTACGTAATTCCCATGAAACAAAGACGAGATGAGCGTCGGATGATGCGTTATACGGACAAAGCGTTTTCTAGAAATGAATACGAATTTAAAGCAAATTATAGAGTGAGCAAGAATTGTATTCCTCTTTCGTATTACCTACATAACAACATTTTTATCCTATCTCTATACAATAAAATAATTCTAGAACATTAACTTACTCAAAATCGGACCTCCGACATGTTTTCATTATACAAAATTCTTTCTATCTCTAAAACCCGTAGACCGATTTAACTACATAGGTAATTCAATAACAACTAGAATATCAGTTTTAAACATAATCCTCTCATTTGACACTAAAATCTCGCAAATAGTCCTATAGTAAACAAAAAACCTCGTTTTCAAGTTACGTAATTATTCTATCATTTTTCTTCATACATTACAATTCTCGAAAATTCTACGTTAAATATTCGTATCAGATTCCAATACGAAAACTAATAATAAGAACAAGTTAGAAAGCTAATTAGTACAATACAAACACTTGAAACCTAATTAGAAAATCAAAATCTTACTCAGAAAAACAGTATTATTTAAACTCCCACGCTACTTGCGCCCGGAGCGCGGATAGGGTCTTCACTTTGATTATATTATAATGTCTAGATGGAGCGTCGCCTACAATCAAAATAAAGAAAACGAGCCAACAATTTCAAACATGTGTGCGTGCAGGCGGTGTAATGTGCGCCTATGTCTCTGTGTGCGTGAATAATAATACCAGTTACTACAATTCTCCCATAAATCACATATTAAAAAAAAATAGTAATTAAATAAGATAAGTTTTAGGTGTATGTAGGTACTCGTATGTAGTATTATTCAGATTTAGTAGTGTCTTTTTATTAAGTAGTTATTTTCCTATATAAATAAAAAACAATATTTAAATTTAATTAGAGTTGTGTGTGTGAATGTTGTATTAAATCAGCTAAGTTAAATAAATTAGTATTAAAATAATTAACTTTTTAGGCAGTTTGTATTTGGAAATTTGAAATTAAAGATCACAGATTTTAGGAAACAAAAAGTTATACGCGAACATTATGTTATTATAAAAAAATACAGACGAATTGAAAAACTCCACCGTTTATATTATTTAGTACACCAAACTAAATAATATAAACGTAACCATAAACCAATTAATATACACGCAAAAAAATTACGTTAAGTTGGGAGAATGAAAAAAGTCCGGCAAGGAGGCTTGCCGCTTCGCCCGAGATCGTGCGGTAGCCCCGAATAAGGGTCAGTTCACACCGAGACGCGACGCGACGCGCAGTTTTCAAGATAGAAATACAATTACAGACCTTATCTACTACACTAAAAGGTACACAATTCAGTGTCTACCTACTACGTCGAGCTACGCAGCGCGGCGCCGCCGCCGCGCGGCGTAGCTCACTGAATTGTGTACCTTTTTGTGTAGTAGATAAGGTCTGTAATTGTATTTCTATCTTGAAAACTGCGCGTCGCGTCGCGTCTCGGTGTGAACTGACCCTTAGCCTTACGGCTATCACCTTCTGGGGCGTGTTCAGGTAACCAAGCCTCCGGCAGGAGACATTTGGCCCCCTCAGGTTGGGCAAGAGCCGCTTGAAGGCGGCCCCAGCCCTTTCCAGTTTGGGGCCGAACGTTGGTAATGCTCGACGAAGTTCCACCGGCTGTCGAGGACGAGACCCAGGTATTTCATCGTTGTCTCGACGCCGATGTGAACCCCTCCTACCGTTAGTTGGGATCCCGATGGTGGCGTGTTCCGGGGCCCATGAAACGACATGGCCTCGGACTTGTGCAATGCCACCTCGAGACCCAACTGCCGGATCCTCTCCACGACTATCGCAACCCCGCGTGTCATCGCGTCGGCCGCCGCCTGATGCGACCTCCCCTGCGCCAGAACCAGCGTGTCGTCAACGTAGCAAACTACGCTGACGCCATCAGGGAGGTCGGCCCACAGCACCCAGTCGTAACCGATGTCCTACAGGAACGGCACCAGAACCGATCCCTGCAGGACACCGTACAACATCTCTCGCCGGTTCCACTCCCCATCGCGACCGGGGTAGATGACGGCTCTATCCGTCGAATACGCCTCAATTTATCGACGGAGGTAGGGCGGCACCCGGTGATACCGGAGTGCCTCCATAATGCAACTCCAGGGCAAGGTGTTGAACGCGTTGGCGATGTCGAGTGACAGCGCCACGACGACCCCACCCCGGGACACCGCGTCCCCCGTCGTGAGGGCTATCACACGCATGATGGCGTCCACCGTCGAGCGCCCCTTGGGGAAGCAAAACTGGCTGTCCGCAAAATCCGGCCCCGTCCTCACCAGGTACCCGACGAGGCGGCCCGCAATCACTCTCTTAAAGAGCTTGCCGACCTCGTCGAGCAGCACGATGGGCCGGTATGCGGACGGAGAGTCCGCAGGGTGCCCTGGCTTCCCATTGAGTACCAGCTTCCCCGTCTTCCAACGGAGTGGAAACTGGCCTCTATCCAAACATGCGCTAAAGAGCGCCTCCAGTCGAGGCCCGAGAGCCCTCGAGGCCAGGACCCATGCTTTACCCGGCAAGCCGTCTTGTCGGTAATTTTGGCAGGACACGCCTGACAAAATTGTCAGTTCGGCGTGCTTACAAAATTCTGAAATTACTTAGCGTGTTGACGTAAGCGTAGAAATCGAGTCCTAGCGGTCGATTGATGCAAAATCGAGAGTGCATTGGAAAATCCTGCCGCATTGCTAGCGGCTTATTTAATGTTTAGCGACTGTTTAACCATAGATTTCTGACGTTTAAACATTTCTTAAGTTCAAGCAACGTTTGTAAATAAAGGGGGATGTGTTGAGCTCCAAATATAGGTACTTACCGGTTGTATGGGGTCACTGAGAGACTATTGGTACATCAACCTTCAGCAGATGCCGTATTGGTTGATGTATATGTGAGAGATGAGACATGATGCCACCTGGTGTGAGTAATTTGTAAAATGTATGCGATGCGATGAATTGGCAATAAGCAAGTGTGAAATTGATGCCTCCGCTACGGAAAATCATTTTTTTTTTTAACAAAAAGAAAAGGCTGGTTATAATAAGGTTCGTTACACATACAAGACGACTAAATTGAATGATGTTTTAAATTGTCATGACTTCGCTTAATGCTTTGTTTTCCTGACTTAGGTGGGAAAAAATATTTTTTTTTTTTATAAAAGAACGTTATTCAACAGAATAATCTCTTTTTTATCGGAAAACCTTTTGAAATCTATTTTTAGGGTTTAGTGTTCAGTAAAAAGGGTTCGTTAATGTAAGTGCCGTAAATTGTAATATTAGCACTTACCCTACTTAGCGACTAATGGCTTTCTGGGTCTAAATTGTTCTGGGTCTAACTCTATTTTTATTATATCTACACACTTACGTATTAATGAGTTACTTTATGTATGGATTTTTGCTTTTACTTCTTTCCAAGCAATTGTATCTACGTGCCACAGTTAAGGAGGTAGGTACCTACCGAATAAGTTTACCTGAAGCTATTTTCCGGTTTTGATTTCTAATAGCCGGGAAGCCAGCAACCGATACATTGAACACACACGATATTTTCCTTAATTTCCGGCACAATGTAGAAAAATCAAGATAAACCATAGAAATTTTTAAGATTGCTTTTCTGAAGTACCTACTGTAGAGAATGGAAAAATATATTCTAAAAATACTTACAGATATTCTATAACTCACTGTGGGTGGCTAGCAGGTACGGCGGCGGGTATGCTACTCGAATTTTTCACTATATCGAGTGAACGAATACCTATCACTTTTTTACACGAACTATTCAATATTTGTTCACTCACTACACACAAAAGTCTGGAATGAAAAAACAAAAATATCTATTTTCACCTTTATTTTGATCAATTACCGGTTTTTCAGGAATATTCATAGAGACAAAAAAAAACGATCTAACGAAAAGATCTAACGGGTGTAGATAGCAATTGAAGAGGCCTATGTTCAGCAGTAGACTGCTGCAGGCTGATGATGACGGGTGTAGATAGATCGGTAGGTATAATTATGTTTATGTTGAAAATTACACGTTGCATGAAACTTTTTTTTTCTGTTGACTGTACTTACCTGTCAAAAAGGGTAAACTTAGATAATGTGGATAAGACAGAGATTAAAACAGAAGACTAGCAGGGGATCGAGGAGGGAGGGTGGAGGGGGGGTTCAGGGGATCAGACCGGAATAAATCGAAAAATACACAAACTGAAATATCATACCTGCATCGCAAAATCTGCCTCAAACCTTCTCAGAGTGCATACAGCGCCCGTACAATATGGCACGTAGCATTGTGTGCTCTCAATTAAGGTGAATATTATTCAAGTTCCTCTCTCTATAAAATTTTTATACATATTCTTCCAGGCATGATAATTTCTGTAGGGATTTGAGAACTCTCTGCATTGTTATGCCGAACAGCTGAGAAAGAACAAAGCTAGGATAAGGATCACCACGACGACTGATCCTGTTCTAGTCTATAATCATCATCATCATTTAAGCCGAAAGACGTCCACTGCTGGACATAGGCCTCCCCCAAGCACCGCCACTTCGAAAGGTTCTGTGCTTCCCGCATCCAGCGGATTCCTGCGGTCTTCAGTTCTTCACAAGGTCATCGGTCTATCTTGTGGGGAGGCCTTCCAACGCTACGTCTTCAAGTACGTGGATGTTCAGGACTATAATAATAACGATAGTATCAATCTGCCTAGCCTTTTCCCAATTATGTTGGGGTCGGTTTCAGTCTAGCGACTCCCTATCTTACCTCCACATCCCAGTTCCTGGGTAACAGGATCCTCTTGGTAAGACTGCAGTTGTCAAAATTTTTGGGCTTCTGACTGTCACGTCTTCTGACGTCACGACTGTCAAAAATCTACGAATGACAGCCGGGACCAACGGCTTAACGTGCTTTCCGAGACACGGAGGTAATACGGAGGTAAGTCTCGATATGTAATGGATGGACACCCATTCACGAACTGACCGCGGCAAGCGTAGCTTAACCTTCGATCGACCCGTGTGGCTGTTATTATTTAGCCGTATATAAATAATAATAACGACAATGGGTCCCCAATTTCGTATATACGGCCCGGTATCTACGGTACCTACCGTTCTAAAGTTTCCAAAACCAATAATTATTATGATATCACACTTGTATGTAAGCCTCGCTATAGTAGGTAAGGTAGCCTAATTAGCCATTTAGGTATCTGTGTAGGTAAAATAATTGCTGCTGGTACATACATGTACCTACCAGCAGCAATTAATTAATATTGTATTGTATGTGTTTATATGGGCCTAGATGCCTGAAATAAATGGATAAATAAATAAATAATAATTATTATTTTACCCACATTTTACCTCACTTGTTATGTTCTCTCTCACTTGTTATGTGCTCACTTTGTTATGTTTTCAGTTCTGGGAACATCGTCACCGTAAAGCCACTGAAAATTCTTTTACAAGGTAAGGTCAGCGACGAAAATCGATTAATGCTGCTACTACATTATTCGATACATTGTATATCAGCATTTTATAATAACTAAGAGTTACATATTACTCTTATTTTTACTTTTGTTTTCCTCAATAGTTACAAAAAATGTGTTAATCGACTTTTGTCATTGAATGTACCTCTGTCCAGGAACATGATAATAATAATAACATTAGTTCATTCAAACCGTGTCATGGCGGCCAATCTCAACGGACACTTTGGCGCGGGAGATAATAATATAATGCCCAAGTGTGTGCGCAGACACAGGTGCACTCTCTCTTCCCTCACTCTCATAGTCGGATAGGACGGCAATTCGACACGACCGGAGAGATCAGGAGTGCTTTTCGAGGCACGGGGTGGGTATTCGAAACTCCGGGCTGTTTTTAAGAAATTCCTAGTGGAAAATACCCATTAACACTTTGCCCGACCAACAGGGCAGTCAATACGGTAATACAGCTGACACAACACATGACATAAGTCTGAAGTAGGTATAGTTTTATGGCAACTTGCGTCGATACTTATGCCTACTCCGAGATTATATCACGAGGAATATTAAGTAGGTATAATTTTTAGATAGGTAATCAGCATAAATACCTACTGTTCTCACAGTTGAGACACAGGCCTCCTCTCTGTGAGAGGGAGTGGGCTCGCGGACCCAGTGCGAGTAGGAAGATGTCACATGTCTTCGAATTTTTGCTTCTAGGGCATACTTAGTATAGTTTTCTCACGATGATTTCCTCCACCGTTTTGAGAGCAGTGGTGATAAAATAACTTAAAAGTGTCAATCAATAGCATCATTATCTTCAAGAAGACCATGGACGTTTTCAAGATGGTTTTATGGAGAAAAAGAAGAAAATAAAACAGGATAGCAGATAATTGACAAGAGTAAAAATAAAATGATCATAATAAAATTATTCGAATATCACATTGATATATTTTCGTTTTTATTTTACTGAGTTCTCTATTATATGGCATCTACATAATTTGTACAACAAAAATATACTTTGATCAAAAATAACAGATTCCTACTTATTTTTTATAATGTATACCTACCTACACAAGGTACCTACAAATTGAAAATTATATATCATAGCATACAAGAGTTTGCTAGCAATGAGCTGAAAATATAACAGTCAATGTATATTTGGTAAAAATAGTCGATTTGGACATTTCTGAAACATGTTTTTCAGCTTTTTATTCGAAATGTAAGGTTAATTCTACCATAAAAACATATTTTTTACCATAATTTTATGAAATATATATTATTTTTTCCTCAAAACTATAAAAACATCGACAATTTTTCAAGTTTATTATTTTATAACTGTATTTATACACAATAGGCGAAGTACCTACTATGTACTTGCATAGAATTCTTACAATAGGCTACCTACGTATTACTTGTTTTTTGATTTATAAATCAAAGATAACTAAAAGATGTGAACTTGAATACCCAGTCAATCAATATTACCGTCACAAAGCATTTTTAATACACACTGATTTATAATAAATATAACATTTGGTGGAAGTTTCCAATCAATATCACCTACACACACATAAAATAATAAAACAGTAACAAGTGTAATGCAAATTAATTCATAAGACTGTTTCTATTCGAAAATAAAATACAATAGGAATGTTTTCGGTCGAAATACAAATATTTAAAACATATTCACATTTATTTTACTGGTGGGCTTCGCAGAACGTAAATACTGACTACATTCATACTATCGAGTCAAATTATAATGTCCTATAATAAAATACCACATCATACATACATATCATGCCTCTACACTTACACTCAGCATGTGCACGGTATTGCCAGTTATATGCTTTACGAAAATTTTAGATATATGCTACGTAAGCAGATACATCATATATATCCGTACATCAACGACAACTCATGCACGTACTTGTACGCCCCCGGCAACCCGTGACATGATAAATGTCAAATATTCATCAAGGTGACCATTCCACGTCTACTCGTGAGCCACCTACGCCTATCAGTCTACACAAAAAGTAAACGTTTCTGTACATACAATACACCTAGGATACAAACCTATTAACATGAATGAAGATACAACAAATAAGCTCACTAAATGAAAGAAACAATTGAGACATACAACAACTATTTACGTAAGATAAGGAAAATAAGACTCTTACAAAAAATAAAGTTAAGAAAGAAATAAAAGCATTTTCATGAAGAATAGGTACAGAGATCAAAATTAACAGTAATCAAAGACATTCATGCAGATTATAAGAATAATAAGTAGATATTACATATAAGTATAGATATTATGTTAGGAAATGAGATTAGCTTATTCTGTTACACGAAATGAAATTATTTGACTAGACCGTTCGGTATGTTAGTATACGAATGAATAATATCTTTCGGCTTCTTCTCGATGTCGACGTCTAATGTAATGTACGTGGGGTTGGTGACCGTGTTGAGAGCGTTCTTTTGGTTTGTTGCGAATACATCATCTGTTTCTTCGTCTATTCTGGGGCACATGTTGAGATAAGGCGACTGGTTGCCTTCGTGGTCGGATTCTGAGCCACTCCTAGCTGGTAAGTTGTTCAAAGTAAGCATTGGCGTCAACTCTGAACCGCAGCTACTTGCTTCAGACACCCTCGGATTGAATTTGCGAGCGTCGAAGTCAAACTTGGTATCCTGAGTTCGTGGACTGAAGATGTTCTGTTTTGACGCCGGGCTCATCTGCAGATAGCCTTCATCATCTGAAATTGAGAACCGAGCTAAGTAGATATACCTACAGGTGTTGTAGGCAGAGAGAGAACACCAAACCACACCAAGAAGTGTATACTAACTAATAGTAAGTCAACCAAATCAACCAGACGAGTTTTAATTGTTTTAGTTTAGAGGTGTAGTGTGTACCTACAGGTGCAGAGATCAGTACCAACACGGTTCATTGTTAGTTACAACAAAGACATGCGTTGAATTACCATTTGTAGTATTTTGTGTAATCAGAATGTAGTGTTATCCGTTCCGTCTGATAAAAGGAAATAAGATTAAAATGTCGAAAAACCGTTAGCTATGACTTTCTGATAATAATGTTGGCATATTTTTGGAAAATCGTTCTAAATAACGTGGTTGAGTGCTGTCAGTTTTTCATGGATTAAATATTTTTACCTTTCTGATTCACTTCGGCAGCTTGAAAAATATAAACAAATGTTATGAAATCGGTACAATTACAAAACATGGGACATTACTCCTGATGCTCTATTTAAGGGTTGGTGCTGGAGCTGGAGTGTTGAAAGTGAATTAACTGTCTCACCTTTTTGGTGAATTATCCATTTCACCTTGACTGTAACTCTAGGTGTACCTACCTACTCTCAATTAATGTCAGTTCCTAAGCATCTGCCCATTATCAATAATTGTATCAATTGTTTACCTATTTGCGTGGGTGTGGTCGGGAAGAAGCTCTTGTCGTTGACGTAGTGGTGGGGGCTGGGCGTCACCAGGTTGTTGTAGTCAGGTGCACAGACCATAGCCAGGTAATCTTCTCCGCTAGGTTGCACGTTCGTGTCCATGTATGCTGTGTTTAGGTCCACGTAGTGCTGAAAGTCAGAATTAAGAGTATTTGAAAAAAATGGGATAGTGGACCCAATAATTCTACGATTAAGTTCTATTCTATATGGTGTAGTATTTATTTTCGTTCTTTAGGATTGGTACACACTAAAACGCTGTCCTACTTTTTGTTGTGAGAGTGAGAACAGTGATTGGAATGTTTATTTTTTGTTACGCCTAAACTCCTATAGTAAAACTAGAAGAGGCGTTCTGGAAAAACTGTTACTTCTTAACAAACAAGCTACCTATCTAATTTTAACAGAAAAGCCCTTCTGCCCATAAAGGTGTGCTACGCCATCTGTTACATGAGACACAAACTACAAACGGGCGTAGGTAGTTCAAACCGTGGCTCATTTGTTTCAATGCGTCACGTTTCTCTCGAACCATAGCGTAGGGGGAGACAGTGTACACAGTGTCTGGTGGGGATTTGTCGGTGGGGATTTCTGGAATAATCCCGTTTTTTGTAGTAGAACCAGATGAATGTGATGATTGTGATAAAAACTAAACTCAACGTGCGCATAAAATAAAATTAAAATTAAAACCTTGTCTTTTTACATGGTTTGTACGAAAAAACTTCTCACGCAGTAATCTATTGCTAGTCTAGAAATGAAGCTAGTTCTGTATACACGATGCCAGAGTTACTAAATTGTTAGCTTACTAAGACTAGCTTATTATCCTGGCTAGAGAAAGTAGCCTAACTAGCCCCGTGTATCTCGGGCATGTAGTTTTTACGAATTTATTTTGTTCTCGTCACATTATGTTTATTTTAATAAACTTACATTCCGCACATTATCCTCTAGGAAGCCGCCGAGTAACTCTTGCAGCTGGGTGAAAGTGGGCCTGCTCGTGGGCTTCTGGTCCCAACACTTCATCATGACGTCATACAGCCGGTCGTCCGCGTACGTCGGCTTAGCTAGACGCTTTCTGTAACATTAATCAAAGCGTTCTTTAAGAAATTTATGCAAGTTTATTATCCCGACGTCTACAATCAAAACGAGATTTCGGCAAAGTATAAAATAAAAACTCCACTCGAGAGAGACAATCCCAGTCAAAAGCGGTAAGAAGAGAATAAAGATCAATAGAAGACGCAAAGGAAGCATTTTGCTTATGAACTCCATACTAGGTCAAGCCTGTCTCGTGGAGTCCATGGGTGGTATTACCATATAGTGAAAATGTTACAGTCGAGAGGCTTATGAAAAAGCGAAAATTTTTACGGTAATTAATTGTCTAGGTTTTAAAATGAAATTAAAGCTTCAATAAAACTGTTTAAAAAAAGAAAAATTAAAACAATAAAGTAGGATAACCAAAGACCTATGAGGTTAACGGATTATTTTGGATACAATGTGCACTATGTGTATGTGCGTGTGTGAGAGAGAGGTTGTGTGTGTGAGAGAGAGGTTGTGTGTGTGAGAGAGAGAGAGGTTGTGTGAGTGTATGTAGGTATGTTTTAGTGTGAAAGAACCTCGGTTCTTGTAGTTTGTCTTTCGTCAAGCCTTTATGGTCTTCATTATGGCTGGTTAGTGATGCTTTGGTCACATCAATTGTGTTTAAACGTATAAACTTCTACAACAAATAAAATTGCCTTTTTACAGGCTTTACTGACTTAGCTAAGATATAGGGATATCTATGTATTGTCAACATAAATCAAAAGCTTTATCGTACATACCCTTCAGACAGCCACTGCAGCAGAGCTGCTGGGCTGATGTTCGGGTAAGGCGTCTTGGCGAGGGAGAACAGTTCCCACAGCACGATGCCAAACGACCACACGTCTGACTGCGTTGAGAATATTCTATCCGTCATACACTCGATCGCTAGCCATTTGACTGGTAGAAGACACTGAAAATAAAAGAAAATTATCATTAAAATTATAGTTTGTCAAAGAGTAGAAAGTCGTGATCATGTCGAGTCAGATTGAGAATACCATAATCAGCCTATAATGTTCCCACTGCTGGGACACTGGCCTCCTCTCGGTGAGAGGGAGTGGGCCGTAATCCACCACGCGGGCCTAGTGCGGATTGGCAGATGTCACATGTCTTCGAATTTTTGGTTCTAGGACATGCCGGTTTCCTCACGATGTTTTCCTTCACCGTTTTGAGAGCAGTGGTGATGAAATAATTTACACAAAGTAAAGCGCCTGTCTGGGTTCGAACCTACGACCTACAACTCGTAAGTCGCGGCCGTTACCACTTGGCCACCACTGCTCAGATTGAGAATATCTCCCATAAAATGGCATCTGCGATATAGAGTGTAGAAAGAATGATGACTTCATAACGTAACCAAGCCACAGAGCTGACGATGAAAAGACGATGAAAATACCGGCAAAAGGGTTAATGACACGCTTTCCAGAAAACGCCATAAGATCAAAACTAACAATATATATTGAGATTCAACAATCCAGGAGAGATTTGGATCAAGTGGTTGTCCTGCAATTCAATCGGAAACCGTTTCTAACTCCCGATGGAATATGCAAACGTATTAACGTTCCAGTATACCTACACGTAGGCACAGTTTGCCGCTAACGTCATTAAATCTGAGTCTACCAGGGCAACTATCTCTATTAACTGGGCTCGATCTCAACTTGACTATAAGTTACTGTGATGTTATTTCTTGCATGGTGATGGCAGATGAAGGAATATGAATGTTATTTTCTTGTGCATTTCTAATAGTGGGTTACATCACAAGGTCAGTTTAAAACAGTCGAAGCGAAAACATTGTTTTAAAATGTTTATCTCAATTCTATTCTTTTGTGCTTTAAAAATATTTACGTCAATATTTTTGAATTATGCTCAAAATATTATTTAATTTGAGCAGTTTCTTCTGTTTGTCTTTGAAACTGAACACAATAAATGTTTACTTTCAAAGCGACCTTCATGGACGGTAAGCTTATTGAAGATAAAATATCTGAATACTCACGTTTTCTTTCTTTTGATATTCATCGTTTTTGTAAATGCTCCTGGCGAGACCGAAGTCGCAAATCTTTACAATATTGTCTTCGGCTAACAACACGTTTCTTGCTGCTAAATCTCCATGTAGAACCTGAAATGTTCAAGATTTTTGTTTAGTTTTTCATTTGTCTATTGCGTTTGTGTTCTGACAATATCTTTACGATTTTGTCTATCCTAGGTTGATTCAACCATGGTTCAACTTTAAAATCTTCTTTTGGGGCTAAAAGCAACGCTACCCATTTATAACTGGCCAATATAATAAATAACCAAAAGTTGTACCTACATAAGACAAAATGAAAATCAGCGTCTCGTGACGCTGATTTTTTTTTGACTTTTTCCCATATCTTGAATCTTG
This sequence comes from Oligia latruncula, assembly GCA_948474745.1. Classification (NCBI taxonomy): domain Eukaryota; kingdom Metazoa; phylum Arthropoda; class Insecta; order Lepidoptera; family Noctuidae; genus Oligia; species Oligia latruncula. The sequence goes on from OX419688.1 coordinate 11,900,763, forward strand.
GTTTTGAATGCGTCTTGTTTTATTTTCACTGATAGGATATCTGCATCTTTGAAACTCACTAACCTTCCTACTAGCAAGATACTCCATGCCCCTCGCGATCTGGAAGGCCCACGCGAGTAAGTCGCGAGAAGTCAACGGCCGCGGGTTGCGTCCGTCGAAACTGTAGTCGCTCTCGTAGTTAGTACGCCACTCCGGTTGCACGTAACCTTCCGTTACTGGAAGCAAATCCGTAAAGGAAAGTATTAATTTATTAAAAACTTTATTGAACACCTGAAAAATACTCCTTGACTCATGGCAACAGGCTATCTACAGAGGGCAACCGATTCTTAAAGTGAAGTATTGCTTCAAAATAATCTCCTGTTCTCTGAAAGATTTATTAAGGCTGACCAGTAAATCTGTTAACAAATCTTTCTTGAGTGCTCTTAAGCTATCGTGATTGATTGATAGAAACAACAACAGCCAACGGAAGAGATTCACACGAAATAAATAAAACTGTGCTACGCAACGCCCAGAGTTTTAAAAGCATACTTTTAATGTACCTACATAATTAATTAAAACTTATATGAAAAAGGACGAGCCAACATAGGTACGCCAGCAACGATTCGAATCGGGCTCAGAATAGAAACCAGGACAACCAGTGAGACAGATTGGGTTTATCAAATTATTACCTACACATTATACATAGGTACCTATGATTTATACATTTTCATACGGGTAGGTATGCCACATGTAGAATTCTAATTAAGTAAGCGTACATGTGAATGCACGAGTTTATTATCCTGCTAAGCCATTCAGTAAAGAGAGGTACCGATTTGTGTTTGCATTACTGCAGTAATGATTACAATTGCATAACCCCTACCCTAGTAGGTACATGATTCTGAACGGGGAGTTTAGAATCATGCACTAAATTAATGGTTACAGTTTGCGCACTGGCCAAAAATGTATCCTTTATACATGCTGACTGTACACAAGGTGTTTTTAGGGTTCCGTATCCAAAGGGTAAAAACGGAACCCTATTACTAAGACTTCGCTGTCCGTCCGTCCGTCCGTCCGTCCGTCTGTCTGTCACCAGGCTGTATCTCAAGAACCGCGGTAGCTAGACAGTTGAAATTTTCACAGATGATGTATTTCTGTTGCCGCTATAACAACAAATACTAAAAACAAAATAAATATTTAAGGGGGGCTCCCATACAAAAAAACGCAAAAAAACGTGTTTTTTTCTACGTTTTTGCCGTCTGTCTGTCGCCAGGCTGTATCTCAAGAACCGCGGTAGCTAGACAGTTGAAATTTTCACAGATGATGTATTTCTGTTGCCGCTATAACAACAAATACTAAAAACAAAATAAAATAAATATTTAAGGGGGGCTCCCATACAACAAACGTGTTTTTTTCGGTGTTTTTGCCTTGTGGTACGGAACCCTTCGTGTGCGAGTCCGACTCGCACTTGGCCAGTTTTTTTACACTTAGCTATCACCAAGTAATTCATACTGGACCACTGGTTACTAAAAGTTGTATTTGTCCCTACGAGTTTCACGAACTTGATTTATTTACACAAATATAAAAGCAGATGTACGTCAACTCTACGTGTGTTGACTTACATCTGCAACTAACATCGTGAACATTATCCTCATAAACCACCGATGAATTACGATATTTATTTAGTAATCATATACTACGTAAACCTGCATAACATAACGCAAACATTAAATGAAGTGAACGAAATCACAAAGCAGCTTTCAGTCCTACGCAAGTTGGAAGTCAACTTTCACAACTTGCATCTGCTGAGTATCGACCAAGGAAAGGGGTTACTGCACTCACTCTTTAAATAATCAAATACTGTTTCATTCGTAAGTCTAAATATTGGCAACTTGCCATTACAAGGAGCATTTGAACGAGTGTTACTAACTCCAAACAATGCTATAGATATCCGAGAGATGTAATCGTAATTTCATAAAAATTATCTAATGCGGCATTTTTTGCTCAAAATAGACATCAAACCAAATCACATAAAAGATAAGGTAAATGCAATTACTCACTATCACATTCATAAATCAGACACCGATATAAAACTGTGCTTACATAGTAATTACGACGAAGCGACTAAAACACAGTGCTGGTGCAAAATTAGTAATGTGCTCTGAAAAGTTACCTTTTACGAATTCCACTTGGTGATTTTGGTTTGGGTTGTCTGGCAAAAAAGGATAATACATTGTGAACGGCTATGAACATATTCGTATTTTAGTAAGTACTAGCTGTGCCCGCGAGTTCGTTCGCGTGCATGTCCGAAAACAAATTGAATTTCATGGGTTTTATGTTTTTGCGCGAAATCCTAATTCTTTTTCTAAAATATAAGTAGCCTTAGTTACCCCATAGAACATCAGCTGCCAGAGAAAGTCCCGTCAAAATCCGTCCAGCCATTTCGGAGATTAGCCGGAACAAGCAGACAGATAGACAAAAATTTTAAACATTTTTTTTTTCTTATACTCGTAAGTGCCGTAATACTTTCATAAGCATTTAGTAAAAAACTGTTATTTTGACATTACAAACAGACGCTTCAATTGTATTTATTTGTACCTATAGATGTCTTATGGATTGAACATGGCAGGAATGGTAAATATTAAATATCTTTTCCAAACTATTCGAGTAAAGCAAAACAACGAAAACACGAAAAATATAAAAACTGCTGAGCATTTTTTTTCGTGCCATTGAAGGATCGAAACAATTATCATGGTAATTATATTATCGAAAGGTAGCAATCGTCACCAATAATGGAGACGACAAGAGGAAGGATTTCTCCTCGTTTCAATGCCCGAATATTAATTTATTATTATTAGCTTCTTGGTTAGCTAAGACGCCAAAATAGTACCAGTTCAGTAGCTTCGAACAAGTGCTTTTTGCTCCACCTAAATCAAATCAATCAACAGCAACGCACCTACGTGTTTCTCCTGTTTTATCCCACCATTATTATATTATCAAAAAATATGATCAAGCAATTTTTGACCGGTGGTTGTACTATAATAGCTGTTGTCCTTGACATTCGATAAAACAAAACGTATTTACCTTTTCTTGTGGACCTGTTGGTGTTGGCACTGTTGACAAATGTGTGGTCGGTATCCTGTGTACTGGAGGCGAAATAATCTGAGTGTGCACTGAAAACAGTAATAAATAGGTATGTCTAAGTCAGAGTATGTTTTCGTGTCTCGGACATAAGTAGGTAAAGTTATGATAAAACTTTAAAACCTCTCAGTGATTAAAAAAAAAATTTAACATTTGACTGTAGGTACCTAATAATTTTTTTCAAAAACTTCTCTTACCCAGTACTGCCACTGCTGCAAGAGAATCCTCTGTTAACTCTGCCTAGATTTTTCTCCTTATTATCGGTCAGTTGATCTATGAAGACTTCGCGGTGCCTCTGCATGTAATTGTGTATGTTGCCGAATTTGCAATATTCTACAATCACTATCAACTCGCCTGTAATCACAGAAAACCTTCAATTAGGAAAATTAGCACATCATTGGTTGCGAATTCATATCGATCTATGATAACAACAGTCCTTTATAAGCTAAACTGTAAGAAAAAATACAATTACCTTGATGGAACAAACAAAAAGTGACTCAGCAAAAGGCATTCAGAAGACCTTTACGTAAGCATGAATAAGATTAGGTATATAGATTATTGTTCCTAATGATGTTGTTATAAAATGCCTAGTCAAGTATTAGTTATTTGCAAGATTTGATAAAGAACATAAATTTTATAATCCTGCAAATATACCCGTCGACTCTCCTCTGTTTTTTTATCGGTTAAAAAGAACATAATTTTTCTTTCTCATCAATTATAAAGATACTGCTGTTTCATCAATTACAATGATTCAATTAAATTTTGAGTTGCACAGCTCGTTTACATGTAGTTTAGAGAAATGTATAGAGGAGACAACGTTGCTAACAATGCAGATTGTATAAATATCTAGTAATATCATCATCTTACGTTTCCCAACATGTTTCGTGCACGCTCCGAGCAGGTTCACGATGTTGATATGTTTCCCCAAGTGCACCATTATTTTTAGTTCTGAGGCCAACGCTTTGATATACATATTGTCTGCCGTTTTCTTCACCATTTTTACGGCCACCTCGGTTGTTTCTTCGGCGTTTATGATTCCACGTGCATCCGCCTTATATACGACACCAAATGCACCAGCACCTAGCTGTTTACCTACAACATACATTTTTTATTCTTTAACTTATATTACATTACAACAAAACAAGTAAAAGTATGACTTCCCCGTGGAATAAGACATTGTAGCATTCGGTTTCCATTTCCTGTAAAACAACACAGGTAGATAGGAATCTGATTACGTCCATCTTTTGTCGTGCCCTTATTCTAGCAGTATGTTACAAAAATCAAAATGGCTGTAGCAGGATGTATAAGGCTAGTATGATTTACCATAGAATTAAAAAAAATGGAAATTGTACGTATGTTTTACTTCACAAACCCATGTTAATTCACTAAACTGAAACTTTACAAGCTGAGAGAACTCATACCTACTTACCTTAATTTGATGAAGTATTTATAACATTGGAATTTTATTCTGTGTACGTAACCTCACCTACAGGAAAAACGTAATACGTTTAACGGTATAATAAAATCTTACCTAGAATTAATTTGTCTGCAGGAAATTCGAACTTTTCATCGTATGGTAACAATTCAGCTTGCTCATCGATTCCCAGGTCAGGATTTAAAGATTTAGTAACGCCTTCTTTGAAATACAGGAGGCCAGCTGCCGCGAGTTCTTTTCTGAATCTCTTCTCTTTGCGAACCTTCCATGTCAGGTATAGTACCACGAGGATCAAAATGAAGATAACCACAATGATTCCGATTAAATACATTGTGTATGCTGCTTCTACTGAAAGGCATAGATGTTTTAAAATTGTGCATAATCCCACTAACAAACTCTAACTAAAACAAATGCATCTCGAAGGGATGGGGCGAATTTCTGAAAGGGATATTGGTGGATATTTTTGAGAGGTTTGGGATCATTCTATCATAATATTATGTTGTAAGCACCAGTTATAATATGATAATTTGTTTATTATAGGGTATGTCAACATTAAAATCGAGGCAACACAGCATGTGTTTAGTAGATAAAAATGTGGTAATAATAATTATTTTAAATAAAACTTCTACCAATAAAGAGTTTGAGTGGAACCAATACCTTTCAGTACAAGTGTATAAACCCGCCTCGCCGTTCGCGTTAGTGCATCGCTGCTGGCTAAACATGCATATACTCCCTTGTTTTCGTCCACCATTTGCTTTATTATTATCGTTGAGTTGATAACAGTGCGATTTATAGTGTCCGTATAAATTTCAGCATTTGTGACATTTCCCATTAATACTTCATCCTGATTGATAAATAAATAATAAACATTATTGGCAATAATGGCAATTCTGTTGAAGACTTTAGAATGGCAAGTGGGAATACTAGTTCTTTATTCGTATCGTTCTTTGTTCTTTGTTACGTGTATAGTTCATAGTTTTTAATTATGTATTAGTTTATTATTTTATAAGATTATTTTGTGTATTTTATCTATGGGCCTTAGTTGCGTGACAATAAAATGATTATTATTATTTTTTATTTTTTTTTATTCTAAAGCGCGCGGTGAGTAACTCCCAAAATGTTATGTCAAACTTTACCTTGTACCACTCTAGTTTGGGCGGCGGCACTCCCTCAGCTTCACAAGTGAGCTGTACCGGTTGGAAAAGAAGCACCTCTAGGGTCTGGTCCACAGTAGGATTGTTTATCACCGGTGCTTGAAGAGCTGAAATCAAATGTAATCATTAGAATACAATCTTATAGCAGGTATTTATGATGCAGTAGTATATAAAGGAATGCGCACTTACGAGCAACTGAAATACTGATAGCTTCAGTTTCATAGGAGCCGTTCAGCCTTATCCCCCGACAACTATACGGGCCACTTTGGTTCAAAGAAATTTTCGGAAACTTCAATTTGGCAACAAGCGAAAACGCATTTTTCGTATATTCCACTGCAGCTGTTGACAATGAGGAAACTCGTTGATACAATTAATTAAATGTGAACCAAGACGTCATTCGTAATTGGACGTGACGATTCTGTTTCATAAATTATTATTGTATTTCTGCGAACTTACCAGTTCCATTCAAGTCTTCCTCGTCTGATCCCATCCAAGTCACACTATAGAAATCATATTTGGACGCTACACATGTGATAGTCACACTCTGGTTTTGCGAGAACCATGTCTCCTGCGCATTTCTAATGCCGAAACCGTTGTTTATCTCGTAAACGAGAAGTTTCCTCGTTTCGATACTTTCACCTTCTGTGTTGGATGCCTTACATGAAACGTTACCAGACGCGTGGACTGGTATGTTCATGAACGCCGTCTCTTTATACACTGATTCCACGTTTAAAGATGAGCTTAGCTGTAAAAAACGAGTTTAATAAAGAACAGGTAGGAACTATTATTCCTATACTATTATGATTATTATTTATTTTTAGTATATGTTATTCCACTGCAGGACAAAGGCCTCCACCACCAGGATACCTACCTAATATATTTTTTACTCCAAACGCTTTTCATTCGAGGAAATGCATTAAGCTAAAAATCAACCCCAAACATTAGAATACTACAATGATTGAATCAAAGTCTACTGAGAAAACACCATTCTGCTCGTCAAAGAACACTTTTTTTTAATAAAAAGAGTAATTTTATTAAGATTTAATTTACCATAGTCTGTGGTTCCTCGCCATTAGAGAATATCCAAGTGATGTCGGGCAGGGGATACCCTATCACCACACATCTGAGTGTTACCATTGTATTCTCCATGCATTTCTTATCGTCTTTGGGTCCAAAGTCGATACTAGGTTTTGCTGTGGACAAAGACAGCATAAAGATTGAATATTACGTAATTTATTGTAAATATACAATGTTTCTATATTAAAAGACTATTTCAAAAAGAGTATTTATTATTTATGGAATAATCCTTCTTAAACTATACTTAATATAGTCTTATAGAGGAGACGTGACTCATAATAGCCAGTAGAGTATACAAGGGGACTTGTAATTTGACGTATTCCTTTCAGGACGTGATAGTGTCACCCATCATCTGCCTTTTCCCAACTATGTTGGGGTCCGCTTCCAGTCTAACCGGATGCAGCTGAATACCAGTATTTTACATGGGGCGACTGTCGCTCTGACCTCCCCAACCCAGTTACTGGGTAATACGATACCCCTTGCTAAGATTGGTTGTCAGACTTTCGAACGAGTTACGTATTCTGGGAAATTTTCAAACATACATAAATATTGGGTTTTCTCAAATCCCATGAATTTTCGCCTATGCTTTATGAGGTGCTCAATTGTTGTAAATAGATCACACTATCATGTCCTAGAAGGAATATGTCAAATTACAAGTCAACCTGTGTATTAGATTAATAGTAGACTACTAGGGAAACGAATAGTGAAACATTAATTATAAAACAAATAACGAAACTTATATCCATATCTCACCTTTGACTCGCAGATCGTACGTATAACTTTTATTCAAGTATCCATTGGTTGCGACTATCGTATAGTTCCCGGAGTCTGAGACATTTGTGTCGAAAATAGTCAATATCTCGTCCCCGGTATGAATATTTCTAGTTACATTGTATTTATATTCGTTTTTAGGCAAAGGCAAATTGTTGCGTAAACTGAAATGTAATTTTTTTTGTTAATTGTCGATGATCATACATTAACTCACGCTTTCTTCCCATGGGGGTAGGCAGAAACTACAGAACGCCACCTGCTACGATCCTTACATAGGTATTCCTTTTACTTCGTTTACGTTCATACACGCATTTATTTACACGGTTCACCCTTGTTTGGTATAACAACGTTTTGTCGAAAATCGCTCCGGCTAATTTTAGTTACAATAAAGTCATTTCGTATAAATATTCATTTGACCGAATAATTAATTAATTAATAATTAATTAATTAAATAATAAATGCCCTCCCCCCTCTAAAAGCTAAACTGCTGACTTGAAAAATCTGGAAAAATTCTCATTTCATGAACTTTAAAGGAAAACTATAGCGGTTAAGATAACTTTATCAGTTTAGCAGTAATAGTCGTTGAACTTGGGTGTTGGATAATTTTGTACAAAATACAAAATCCTTAGCATTAATCCTTTAAAGTGACTAAGATGAAGTAGTTGCTTGTTGATAACAGGTAAAGACTTGCATTGAAAAACAAAATATGAAATAAAAAAACTAAATAAGTAGATTTTTGTTATTATAACCACTAACCATTACTTATATTCAGAATAAAGAACAACAGAATCGTACTATATTGTGATAACGGGCTACTACGGAACCCTACACTATGCGTGGCCTGACACGCACTTGGTCGGTTTTTTTAACATTTATATTCATCCTTTTCATCTTAATATGCTTCATCCATCACAGTCACATAGGCAAATACTTGTCGCAGATTTTGCAGATAGACATAAATAACCTACACTTATTGCAATAAATTGAGTGATGAGGATAACAAATACAAATTTCACGTGTATGCACTAACAGGCAGTACCGGAAAACTTCCTGCGGACCATACAAACATTTGTTCCGAGAGGGAATCGAACCCTCGACACGTACTGCCTCGCCAACCGTGCTGTCATTTTCCATAAATACCTAAATTAGTGGAATGTCAGCACAGGTACAGCTACACGTTGTAATTACAGGTTTATCAGATTTTTGATGTGAAAACTTCTTGAGGCGCGTTGGGCATTTTTTCGAGTTGGGAACAAAACCATTAAACTCGTGACACTGTTACCGTAACCAAAACCTCTGTTTTAAGTTTTGGCCATTATAAAGACATCAACGCGCGGAACATTTTCTTTGGGAAGAATGACCTTCAAACATACTATTTATAAAATTACTACTTATGCTTTTTCAAGTTTTCACTTCTGTGGGCGCTCCCGGAGTGCCACTGTATTTCTTTTTCAATTCAGTTTGTACTCACAATTTAAATTCAGCAGTCGGGTATTCAGATATTACAAATAACATCTTCACCGTTTTCATTTTAACCACCAAGTGATTTGTCGTGCCCTTCGGCGCTGATATAACGAGCTGAGGGTGATCTAAAAAGTAAACAAAAAACTGTAAAGGTAATACAAGGTAAGGTGGGATATTAACCCATTTGGTCGAGGTGCCCTAGATTAGTTTCTGCGACCAACTTTGAGAAAAGGCTAGAAAGTTAAAAAGCGTACCTATATAATATAATCTATTTCAGGTCAATTCGGCCCAGACTGGCACTTCATTTCGCACTTCTATGCCTGAATAGTGAATTAGTACAGACTTATGTAATACATAACTCAATAATAAACTTAGTATGTACTCTATCCCCCTTACTAATAAACGTATTATATCAGATGAATTTACACACGATTTCTGCGTTGTGTAACTATACAGACGCTATACAACGTTTATTCGTAAGGGGGTATATACTCGTATAATGGATCCACGCAAAAAATAAGCCATCAACCATTTATGTTTTAAAGATAATTAGGTACCTAAATATTTCTTTATAAAGGTCTGTGCCTTTTCACCACAATTATTACGGGCAATACACGTATAGCTTCCAGTATGCGCTTTTGACGCATTTCTCACAGTAAGATTTTTGTATAACATTCCACCAGTCACTTCATATTCGTTCGAGTTTTCTTCTATTGTTCCCTATAAATAAACAAATTGTTACCATCCCAACCCATTTAAACATATGTATTAAATTAAATGTAGCTCGGAAAAAGAAGGTTCAGATGATCTATGATGAGGGGAGTTGAAAGGGAATAATTTGTCTTGGTATAGGCATGTGATGAGGAGGGATGAAACGCATGTAACTCAAAGAGTGGTGAAAATAAATGTTGACGGATGGAGAAGGAGAGGTAGACCAAAGGAAAGATGGATATATTGTGTGAGATTTGATTGAAAAAGAAAGATAGAAGAGGAGAAAATGGAAGAAAAAACATGTTGAACCCCAAGTAACAGGGCGAGGCAGGAAGAAGAAGATACAAAAAAAATGCAAATAGTATCCTTACGTTCGTCACATTCGGTGGATAGTTCCAAATTATGTTGACCACAGAATCAGATTGATAATCTACAGTACAATTTATGGAAAACGTTTCTCCTTTCAAGAACTTATTAGTACCCCCCATTATTTTTGGAAGTGGTGGTACCCTAACGTCTGAAAAAGATACAAAATGTTCATTATTCGGACATTCGATGTACTATAAAATCTTGCCTGTGAGATTAGCTTGCTAAAATAAACGAATTGTTGAATGTATTTTCATTTGATCAGTCATTTCTGTTATATATAATCGTAATTATGTTCAAATTAGTAACTTTGATCGTATCACACTTGCAAGATTCTCTCACAGACTACTTAAGTTTATTAAATTATATAACTACATAAATATTTAATATTGTATCAAACGGTTTATATATACTTTGGATAATAGGTACAATGCTGCTTTAATAAAATAAAAAAAAACTTGAATTAACAGTAACTACTGCAAAATAAATTCAAGCGACTAAAACCTTAACTAGCTATTAAGTACATTTTTGTAACTGTTAAATTCATATGGTTATCGTTAATTTAATTAATTCATATCACTATAATTCAAGCAGCATCCATTTACTAACGCATAATGATTTTTTTATATAAAAAAATAAAGTGCTGTTTCCATACGAAAACTAAATCTCATGGCAGGCAAATAATGATTCACAGCAAAACAGTGAAAAACGAGAATTTATGATATTAAAATCAACCCACCGTGAAAACATTAGAATATAAGTAGGTACCACATAACATCAACTACCTAAATTATAATAAATTAGAACAAAACAGTGTTAGTAGATTTTATCAAACGTGTAACATGCATAGATACAGGAGTTACGCAGAGCAACACACCAAAGAAGTAGAAATGATAGAAAGAGTAGTAAGCTTCAAGCTAGTAACACAAAACATCACGTAATATTAAAGTCATCTAGTAGAACACTGAGTATTAAAGTTGTTGGTCCAGTGAATGAAACCATCACACCACGCTACCTTGTTAGGTGACATCAAGACTGTAGCACTACTTACTACGTATACGCTTCAATTCGGTTTCGTTTCTGCGTTGTCCTTGGCATTTGTACGCAGACCTACTACACGTTCTCATTAAAAACCCAATCTTTGGAGAATACTTTATTTGTTCTGGTGTCCTGTTACTCTGCGGCTATTGTAGTATTGCCAAATAAATTCTGGTTAGTACGGATATATAGTTATGTTTTTCAATTCAAAATGTATTATGATTTCTTTTATATGCATTATGTACTAGTAATTTAATGAAATTGAAAAACACAACAAGCCACATTCAGAAAAAGTAATTAATTTCGACTGTTGTCGTGTCAGTTGAAGTTATTCTCACAATGAGCAAGGCAGCGACACACCCTTTCTCGTGAATGTGGTATAATAATTATAAAATATAATAAAAATGTTAAAACGCACACATCTGCTATTCACCTACGTTGGAAAACAACTGGTTTTTCTATCCGATTGTCTTGTCCCTGAGCAAACTCACAGATGATAGTGCGAAACATCGAAATCGATCCGAGAGGATCGGTGAGCATGTCGCTATCGATGACGAACCCGATTTTGGGACTATATTGCTGATATATTGGGTCTGCAATGTCCTGAATCTGAATATTAAGAATGTTATTACGAAATAAATTTATTTCAATCTATCATGCTTTAGTATCGGCTTTGTCTTTAGCAATAAGCATTAGTTATTTAAGCTTTAAGTGTGAAAACGTTTTGTGAATTTTAATTAACACTAACAGTAAAATTAATTACCTACAACAGTCGATGTTATGTATAAAGTAGCCAAAATAATTAACTTTGCTCTAAACGGCCACAATGACAGTATTTTGTGTTATTTAATTTTGTAAATTGTTATCATGCAGATGCAATAAGCGGTTGATGTAGCGCTAGCGCAAGTTTTTGATAAACTTATAACAAATTTTAATTGATGCATTAGTTAATTCTATTTGCATACCTAAAGTATTCAATCTTTTTTAGGTTTTACTGGTATATACGTAATTATGATATCGTTTACATTCAATTTATATATAATACGTACCGACATCAGGACAACTTCAATATCTGGTGTCGTTGGTCTACATTCAATTACAACCTTACATTGTTTTCTTGGAACTATGACTTCCCTCATGGGTGCAAACAAGCTATCCGAGCCTAAAAGTTTTATTAATCATGAGATACAGACACAGGCGTTGAAAACATTATTGTATGTCAGTACAAAACCAATCTCACCAGCGACGTAAATATAAATAAAAGCTATATGCTCCGTGTTATTTGGTTCATCAGTGAGGTTATTTAGTATGTCGCTACCGTTCACCGTGTCGTCGAAACAAGCGTAATAGCCAATCGCGAACTGGTCAACGTTATACAGCTCGAGGACTGTCTCGAACCAATACTCGCCGACCAGCCGACCAGACATATTTCTCGATTCTATATAAAATGGTCCGATTACTTCTTCGGGTACTTCTTGTTGCTTAATCTGTACTGGTGTCTTTCCTTTGCACTTAAGCGTATAGTTTTGCCCCTTCTGCAATATTATTTCGCTTTTACATGGACTAATAATCGGGCCATTCGTTCGTAGATCATCTGAAAGCGACAATGGGAGCAAACTTTTAACGATTACTTCTTATTTATGTAAGTATATTATACTAACAACATTTGATATTTTATTTAAGTATGATCAAAATAATTAATTATACCTATTTATGCGTTCGCAGTGTGACCAAAAGAAATAATGCATCAAAAATAATTAACCTATAGATACCGCTAAAATTGTAAATTCTATTCCTATTCATTTATTAACAAAGAAACTTCTGATTAATTTAATAAATTTCTAATAAAGTGTTCTAATATAATGATAGTCACTTTGTCATCGTCAAAGAGGATAAGACTCATCAATTTAGATGCATAAGCAAATATCGATGACCTTACAAGGGTGAGTTTAGAATTTCAACTTGCTAATCGAAGGGTAATATATCATCAAGTAGGTAACTGAGTGACGGCAGTAGAGCTGTAGGAACTTGACGAGCTTATCATCATACTAATGGCGTTTGTAACGTGAGCCTTAGCGCGGGGTGGCGGCGGGCCGTCCGCCTCCTACTGCACACCTATCGAAAACACTATTAATTAGCAGTGTTCGCGTCCAGGGCGTGACACAGGTGCGGTCAACATTCGGAAAATTAATCCTACCAGTAGGATAGCAAATGAACCACAACGTCATGTCCCTCGCTGATAACAATTGATCGTATTAAACCCTGGAAACAGCGACCAATTAATTGATTAGGACCCCGCAGCTCTACTTATCAACAAATTAATGGTCATCTCATCACGCTAAGTGCAAGCGGTGACGACTTTTTCAGTTAATATGATATATCTACTAGCCGTTCGTGGGAAAACTTGCTTAGGTAAGTATGTTTGTGGGCGAGGCAGCCAGTAGACTAAAATCAAATTAGTGTTGTATCCTACTGATTGTTAGTCCCGGGACACGAAGTTAGACACATTCGTTTTATATTTGCCTGCTACCACCAAATGTTTTCACATTTTTGATAAAAAACAACCTTATCTGGTCTGGTCCGTTTACCTACTTAGAACTTGAACTTTTCTATTTCAAGTATTATCAAAATAATATAAAAAGCAACCGAGCACCGAGAATACCTAAGCATGAACCTGAAGTAAGTAAGAATAAACTTAAAACAAACTAATCATCTTGCGAGTAGGTAGTTCATCTTACAACGACATCATTTTTCTTAGACTCGAAAGCGTTCGACACTTACGAGATAATAACACCCCTTATAATTTTACAGCCAAGTAACTTACTACTCTTAAAAAATATAAGCAACACATATATGTGGATTAAAACAATACCATCATTATCAGAATTCCGCAGGGTAGTACACTTGGTCCAATTACAAATGTCGTCAACATGAGACTCAACGACGGACTCTACCAAATAAGATATACGTATCTGTATTGTATGCCTAAATAGAACCCTAACAATATATTTTTCATTTATAAGTACTATTTGGATTTTAAATAACTGCACTGACCTCAGACTGCGTAGGTAGCGTTTACTTTGCATACCTCAGAGCCAATGAATAAGATAATTTTACGTAGGTTATTATAATATCAATTTGAAAATAGTGTTGATAGATTTTGTGGTTTATTGATAAAATTTTACTATCTGATATTATATTGATAAAATAACGTTAGGACTGAAAACACAACAAAGTGGAGACCTGATTTGGCTAGAATCAAATTTATCCCATTGCATTGGCAACAGTTTTATGGATTTTAAATATCAAACTTTCCTAAATAAATATAACATATATAGCAAATATATTTATGATCTTGAACTCATTTATATACTTTTAAATAGATGCGTATGCATATTGAGGTAAAATATGTACCTATACGCATCTATATAATTATCGTATTCGTCCAAATACCTATTTGGTCGACAGACAGCAAGCCTATTATTCCCAGTGAAAATCGTAACGTATTCGGCCAAACACCTATTTGGTCGAATACCAAATAGGTGCTGTTTTGATAACACGGGACAGCATTATATCTTATGTTGCATCATAAATATATAGATAAAGAAAAGAAAGCACGCATATATTTAACCCTGTAACGTATAAAACCCCATGGAAATAATATTGATACCAATTTGATAGGTAATCGGTATGTGTTTATTAATAAAAATACAATCAATGGTGACTGCAACGCAGTTCTAATAATGTTTAATTATTATTTAAAATAACAAACGAACAACAGTGGACACATCCGGTAAAACTAACAGTCGGTAAAACAGTATGTACAGAACTTGCACAGGAAGTCTGCGTTAAGATATGAGAATGTGCATCCTGTCGCTAAAATTATTGTAAAACAAGATACTTCCTTCTGTTCTATAATGAGAAAAGTGTGTGGACCATTGTACGTAAGGAATATAACTACAAATAGTTTAAATAAATGGGTTAACGTAAAAGCATTGATTACCTTTCCCGAATTGGTTCACCCTGTATGTTTATTTACTAATAAGTAAGTTACATCGATACTATCTAATCGCGTGACTACGCGATTCGATTCAGAATTAGGTAAAGCAAATCAGCTCGCAAAGTTACGATGCCTTCCAAAATATAGCTACTATCATGATCACCAATCAAAATGAAAAAGTTATTCAAAGAAAAAGCAATATGTATTAGAAATTAGAATGGGACTTACGAATCACGGCTGAAAACTGATAAAAATTAAAATTCTTCTACCATTTAAAAAATAGAAAGAGCAAGAAAAGGATTAACTTTACTACAAATTAGTGTAATCAGAGCAAAATAGAACGATTACACATAGTCAGCTTTCAAAGACCTCTGATTTTTTTGAGATTGTTAGAGATATCTGAGATTTTTGATCTGACTCTGATCGCAGAAACAGGCATGACTGACTGGACTAAAATCGGACATCTTTTCGTAAAACAATTGACTAGAAAAAATATAATATATCTCATGAAGTCCCATCTGTACTAGCTCAGCCAGTAGATTATGACTTCTTATTAGTAAGCAGTCATATTCTACTGAAGAAAATCTGATTTTAAGATAAACAGCGTCTATCTTTAGAGATAGACGCTGGTTATCATAAAATCAAATTTTAAGAACAAGAAAATGATTCAAATCAATCAGGTCGCTATTTCACCACTTAATAGCATAATCAGCCTATAATGTTCCCACTGCTGGGACACAGGCCTCCACACTTCAAGAGGGAGTGGGCAGTAATCTACCACGCGGGCCCAGTGCGGGTTGGTAGATGTCACAAGTCTTAAATTTTTTTGTTCTAGGACATGCCGGTTTCCTCACGATGTTTTCCTTCACCGTTTTGAGAGCAGTGGTGATGAGATTATTTGACACAAAGTAAAGCGCCTGCCTGGGTTCGAAACCACGACCTCGACGACTCGTAAGCCGTTACCACCGGGCCACCACTGCTCTTAGTGTAATAAATAAAGTATCCCCGATTTTAAAGTACCTATATACCAGAAGGGCAATTGTTTTAATTTTAAGAACGTTCAGTCTGTTCTCAGTCTAAATCGGTTAAAAAACCTTTAATTTCCTACTTTTTTGACAAGTTTTTAACGTTGATTGTCGCTGAGATGAGATTGTGACTAGATTTTGAACGAAAAGCCTTCAGACCTAGGGTAAACTTGCCTAATTCGTACCCCTTAAGAGAAAACCATCATATTTAGAAAATTAGGAAAGATAAATTAGTTTTAATTAAAAGTAATTATTGTTTGCTAAATGTTTTATTGCTTCTATAATCAAATTTAACATAAACTTTATAAACTTCTCAAAAATAAACAATTAAAAAAAAAACTAAAAAAGTACGATTTAAGACCATTCATCCCAAATCGTACTGCTATAACCTTAATTCGTACTTTGAGATCTATTCATTGGTATACAGTATTGAGAATCAGTATCATAATCAACAATGTGTTATTAAAACAAGCAGTAATTCTTAACAAATTTAAGAATTGGTAAATTATCAAATTCAGATTCATAAATAGTTTTCCTAAATCGTACCTACCAGTACGTTATATGAACTTAACTCGAGTACGAAATAGGAGCAAGAGCCAAACAAATTTTAAATTTACCGCCAATAAAATTGACAACAGTCACGAGTATGATAACACGTCAGATGAAATCGCAAAGGTACACATTAATACGTATCAAATCGTAAAATAGGTTATACACGACCCTATTTGAATAAAATTCTTACGAAATGTGTAAAAATATTACAACAATAGTTGAAAAAAACTTCCTTTTTCAATATTTCTTTTCGAGAGCAGCTTCACGAGTGTTATCTGTCAGGTGGTGAAATGGCCGACTGTTATTTCTATGTTTTGACACTAGAGGCGCTGATAGCTGTTACCAAAGCCGAGTTTTAAGTGGAGTACGAATTTGGCGTAAGTACGAATTAGGCAAGTTTACCCTACTTCAAAATCGGGGATAAAAATGATTGATAAATTATATATTTATATTGATAAATAATATTAACAACTCTACTTTATTTATTAGTGGTGAAATAGGGATCCGGATGATATGAATCATTTTCTTATTACCCGACTGCGGCGAAGCCCAAAAGGAGGGTTATTTTTTAAATTTAAATGTAGTGCCACCATGATTTTCGGGGATTTCCCAGTCTCCATTAATTTTTATTATCAATTGTCCATTCGGGCATTGGCTACCTATTTTGAATGTCAATTATGCGATTAAAAGCAAAGCCAAATAGACAATGGTCCTAACGCATAACAAAGCCATTAATGAAAATATTTTAATTTATGATCAGACCGATCAGACTATTAAATTTTAATAGCTCCAGGAGCGTACTAAAGTATATTATGTTTTATTCAAACAGACCATTACAAACAGTTTTGTATCGAGCATACTAAATATCTTGAGTTGGTAGGATTGCACAACACAACCATAATGTTCTACTAAACTGTGGAGCCAGATTACGCATTTCGCCACGCTTAAACGATTAAATTCATACACCATTTGGACGGTGACTGATGGTTCTTTATGTTCTTCTGAGAAAATTCTGTTACACGCTAATGAAACGATAAAATCTAATCGATATATTTTAAACGAATATTTACCTAGATTCTTTCAGAGTCTGTTGTTCTATCTAGTCTACCTAGACACTGATGATACTGGTACGTAGCTTTACATTTTTGCTATTATTGCCAAACACAAAAGTGAAAAAACTACACATAAAAGTGATATGAAATATACTTGTGTATATTTATTTGAGTCAAAAATGAACAATCCTACATCCTAGTCCTTTACAATTTTTATGGTTAAACAGCATTAGCGTAGATCCCTGTTTATCTGTCTATCCCATTGATGGATGGAGGCAATATAATAGATAAATAAATACTTACAATATCTATCTAGTTAATTCATGTGTAAATACCGTACCAAATGTTTTACATGCTAGAGTGGTGACACGTCATTCGATATATCACCAGATATCTATGCTACAAATGAAAACATGTGTGATACAGATGGGTAGGATAGGTTTTTATAATTATTGTATGGTACGTCATATGGCATATTTTTCAGTAGGACTGCTCTTAACTGAAACTAAACAATAACACATTACTATTAAAAGTGTTAGTTTGCGACATGTTTCCTATTAGGGTTCCGTACCAAAATGGTAAAACGGAACCCTTATGGTGAGACTCAGTCTGTCTGTCTGTCTATCAGCTGGATATCTCAAGAACTACTAATGCTATCAACTTGAAATTTGGAATGGTTTTAGATGGCGTTTGCCCAACTATTTTGCAAATAAGAAAGAAAGAATATATACCTATATATATTTTTTTGCAACAAGGACGGAAAGGGGTTCTGAAAAATTCTACCGTTCCCCCTTATCTCCGAAGTTTGCAAAGAGAAAAATCTGAAATAATTCTACGTAATAGAAGTTTATGTAAAGATTACAGGAAAAATAAAATGATGTCTCTAAATAGCACACTTTTTCAGAAATCATCAACAAAAGTTACATTAGTTCCACTATCGGTCAGTGTAGTGTTAAAATTCTCTAACGATTATAGGCCTCGCCGATAAAAATTTAAAAACATATGATGGTACGGAACCCTCGGTGCGCGAGTCTGACTCGCTTTTGCCCGGTTTTATTTTTTATTTTTAAAGCAATTGTATTGTGGTGTAAATAATAGTAACAAAGATTATTGTGACGTAAACTATAATAATATAAATGGATCCATTAGCATTCGTTGATAATAATAAGCTTGTTAAGTGTCAATTTACGACAACTGCAGAATTTGTCCATTGATTTGTGCAATAAAAGTGTCGACGATCAATTTTATTAGCCATTAGTGAACCCAATTTTATCCACGGCCTACGGGGGAATGTTTATTTTACCTCCCTCAGGGAGTTTTATTAAGATTTCTTACTGAACTGAATAATGAATCAAAGAATGAATCATAATGCGTCTCTTTTAACCTTTGTCATAGTTATTCTGTGTCTTTATGCACTGAATAATACGCATTAATTTAGACAGGATACTGTTAAAAGTCTTATATTAAAATTGAATAATTTTAGAGAGATCTTTTATAAAACATAAACGTTTTACAATTAATTAATATAATAATTATTAAATTAATTACTTAATTTTTCATGTAGGTAGGTACTGAATATTTTTGTTTACCAAATAATTGTTACTGTTCACGTGAACACTAGGTATTTTGGATATAATCGTCTTTACGTAGAATATGACAAGCAATTTCATTTTTATTACTAGTTCAGTACCTACCTAATTAACATCTCTACAGTCCGTTCACAATTATTTTACCTCTGTCAGCAGCAACATAAACAACCTTATTGTGGCAAGAATAAAGATCACAATAATTTTCACAGACTGTCCAATGGCAGCGACCTAACAGCAACCTTATGAGAATGAGAATAAGATCACTGTGATTTTGACAGTGGTGCAAAATCATATGTAAAATATCTGTGAAAGAAGTTTACATGGACTTACCCAAACCCATGCCTAAATAAAGATCCAATGGTATAAGAAACTAGAAATATCAGTGTTTACAAAACTTTTATCATTTTTCCAGCAACTGCTAATTGTAGTTAGTAATTACATCAAGTAGCGGCTTCCATTGTCACACATTTACTACGTTATCTACTCCCTACCCACACTGCCCTAATAATGTCATCTAGCACACCATTTTATTATTATAAAACGTTACTCCTACGCTAAGTCAGTTCCCATTAGTCCTGAAATCTAGAAACTGCTCCCTAATTGCGTAACACATTATCAATCTCAATCTGAATCATTTTAAAGGATATTGCTAATCCATTGCTTCATATGTTCGAAAAGTTTGTCTGCTCAACATCGTAAATAACGCAATGAATGTTATTGAACTGTCAAAATGAAACCCATTGCTATTACTGATAGTATGTTATGCAATTACTATTTCACACGGAATGCATTTACCAGAAAAGGTACACTTCCACTAGGTACTCTAGTGTGAGTTAACCTTGACTGAAATTGTGCAGTTAGCTACGTCGTCGTCTAAATTAGCTAGGTAATACTTACTTTAAACAATGAAACCGTGCAAAAATAACAGTGAGCGATTTACGACGACACGCCCCATCCAACTAATACTGTATGTAGTGCAGTATGTAGAAGAACACCTATCCTCTTTTGCTTTATTTAATAAATGATGATCTATCCATACAAACTGCACAGACTCTAAGAAGAAGTAAATCAGTCATGTACTTCGACGATCAGATGGCCATGTCGTGAAAAAGTGCCTTTCCATGGCTACAAAGAAGAGGGGAATAGAAAGACCTAAAACCACATGGATGACGAAGGTCCGAAATGGCATGAGGGTCCAAAATGAGATGGGACTTACGGAAGATGACGCACAAGACCAAAATAATAATGACGTCGCATGATTGGAAAAGCCGACCCCACGTAACGGGAAAGGGCGAAGCCAAAGAAGGAGACTAAGAAGAAGCAAATGGTGATTCATGAGCCTGAAAGTAATTCGAAAAGGATTCCTCAACTGGGCACACTCTTAATAAACTTGGAGTAAAGTTACAACCAGTAGGTCCTTCAGATTATCATAAATTATTCGAGTTTTAAGTTTGGTATAACTATACTCGGCTAGTGTCTAAGGAGGCCGGAAAAAGCATTTAATAAAATACCTAATAACTGCAAACCAAACTCAAAGCCTAGAAACTTGCAGTAGATACATTTTTTATTAGTAAAGAATAAAAAGTATCATGGTGGAGGGCAGCACTTATACAGTAAAATTGATATTTCCGGGACTGCGCTGGATTCGTAAAATAACAGTAGGTCGGAAGAGGGGCCCTTATAAAATTAACAGCCAGTGATACAAAAATAGTAATACCGAAACAGACACCAGACGAAAACGGTGGTGAAAAAAAATGTGTTGCTCATAGATATTTATGTAAGTTAGGTACCAACTCCGTCTTCAACCTCAGCTATTTTATAAAAGTTACAAACCTAAGATCTAGAAAAAGAATTTAAGTGAAATTTTTATTACGAGATATAAGCGAATTGGTTAGAATGATGAAGAGAAAAGTATGATGTATTTGGTAGCGCAATCATAAAAATCCTTTCATTTAGCAAGGAATGCTTACATGTTGAAGAAACTGAAGAAATTTTTAAAATGAATAAAACCAAGGTAAGTAAACCAAGTATACGCAAGCAAGCAAGAGACACAAATAGGAGATGATTCAGGGCTTGCGCCTCATCAATGAATAGGTACGTCACTTTAGTGAAACAAAACAAAATGCTGCTATGCAGCTACATTCATTTGTTGGTAATGGCGCTAAACAACTCATTAAGCAAATAGCATATAAACTTGACTCAAGAGATGAGACGAATGCTTAGTGGATGTGAGTCAGAATTATGCTTGCGAATTATTCGAAAGTCTAAAAGGCTTAGATGAAAAAGCTTTTTAGAAAAGATCCTCCATAAATCCATAGGTTTCCATTAGCATTTCAGTTTTCTAGCCCTTTATCTCCATAATTTAGAAGAATAACCAGTATACGACCAATTCAAAAGTTCAGTTTTCAATTCTTCTAAAATGTATGATTTTTACTACCTATATTTCATATGAGATTTTCAGATTCTAAAATTATCATATCTTGGAAGCTGTAAAGTATTTAGATAGAGAGACATTATGTATGATATAGAAACTAACAACAATCTCAAGTAAATGTTTGATGAAAAAAAAGAACATGCGCTGATAAAACTAAAGATACTGGTTTTATTCGGTAATATAAGTTAGTATTCCGTAATCCCTAGCTATGACAAAATGTACTGCATGTGTCTATTTCAACCGACAAAAAAAAAACAAATAAAAGTTACAGCTAAGTTGTGGCCATATCAAGGTTGTGGTGCGGACCATCATCTTTCTGATACATGTTGTATAGTTATTCTTCTTACAAATGTCTAATTATGAGATCCTTTAACCCTTTCCCAGTCACTAGCCCCACACATACTCGTACATATGGATATAAGGGTAATATGGGCCATAGTGCTGTTTAACTATTGTATTTGCTTCACGGACAGTGAACCTCTCATGATCTAATCAATCAACGGTAGAGCTTCGTTGGTAAGAATAGGCGCAACATCAAAGAACTATCAAAAGTTTACACTTGTCCATCTTCATCAACATTTCTACTAAAACTGATTAGGAGGCAGATCTTGTTTATACGTAATGAGTAAATGTTCCCTGGAAGCTGTAAATAACGTAATTAACGACCACCCAGAATGTGTCGTCAAATTAAAACTATATCACATCCACGAGATCGTTTGAACGATGCCAGATAAAAAATAGATGTAAACAAATATATGAAATGATACCGTAGAATCGTAGATAATTAATGTCGAGAGAACTGCAAGTAATAGCTGAATACTTCAAAACACAATAGGAGTTTCTGAGGACAACTGAATGAAGATATCAGAAAAGGGGACATTGACAAATGGTGGCCTATACAACAACTAACATATGTATAGGTACCTACGACCCGACACCTAATAGAAAATCTTTCTTCTCATTTATCTGCTACCATATATACAAGTTTATATATTTACGTCTGCTACAATAGTACATTCTACAAAAGATTTAGGCACCTACAGGCAAAATGATTAACTAGGTATGCTTTTAATATTCCATGTTTTAATACGCGTAAAACTTTTAAATTTTTTAATACTACATGGATGAGTTATAACGAGTTAGTTGCCTGTACCATCCTTCGTTTATGCTGACTGTACAGATGCCAGCACATCAAGCTACCCGAAACTGTCAAATTTTCCCAATAAACCTTGAACTTTATGCTTCAGCGATAAAGATGAAAATCTATTAAAGAAATTTGACAGATTGTAGTACCTTGATGTACTGGCGTCTGTACATTCATTCAATTAGGTTCTGTTTCTAACGACACAAGTTATTTTGTAAACAAAGACTATCTGTTTCCAAATAAAATTTAGATTTTGTTTATCTTACCTAGAACTTATCCATTTCGTCAATGTTGTTTCCTTATTTTCTTTTTATCACAACCTTTTCCTTGTTGACAGCCTTAAACCGGTATAAGCAAAGAATTCAATTAACATAATAATGTTTGAATAACAAATTAAGTTGCCAAATTCGTCAGTCAAAATAATAAATAATTCGTATCTCGTCAACATGCAAATCATAATTCACGTTTAATATTATCGTGCCCAACATAGAGGTACGAGCAATCCCAGACCTCATACCTAATAAGGTACAACATTTATCTGTAAGCGCCTGTTTGGAATTCCAAGTAGGTCTATGCGCTAAACAAAACCTCATTAGAGTAGTAGCTAAGGCGAACTGATAATTACACTTAGCGCTTTTTAATAATTACACTCATTATAGATAATAATTAACTATCACAAAATATTTAGTCCATAACTGGGCCATGACGTCAGAGAACTATCGGCCCTTTGCTGTTAGTGCTGTTACGCAGTAATAAAATATAATGATCTTATCAAAATAGTGTAAGAATAGAGTTCATAATTTGTAATAATTAGTACTATGCATCATTAGACTCTGTCTATGCTAGCTAAATATAGTCGAGACGACCTTGATGGACGTTTGAGGCCATACAGCAAAAATGACTGGCGTATTGAAGGAAGGTAATTGATTCAATCGCTCTGTCTGTCTTCTCACGTAGCATTCTTATGTTATTTTCATACTAGCGACCCGTCACTGCTTTTTAGGCTTCCATACCCAAAGGGTAAAAACGGAACCCTATTACTAAGACTTCGCTGTCTGTCCGACCAGGCTGTATCTCAAGAACCGCGATAACTAGACAGTTGAAATTTTCACAAATTATGTATTTCTGTTGCCGCTTTATCAACAAATACTAAAAACAAAATAAAATAAATATTTAAGGGGGGCACCCATACAACCAACGCGATTTTTTTGCCCTTTTTTGCTAGATATCAATAATAGCAACAAGTAGGCACGTGAAATATTCACAAAATACTCAGTTGTATTTTTCTTTAATAATAAAATTAAAATAAAATCAATATTTAAGGGGGGCTCCCATACAACAAACGTCTTTTTTTCGGCGTTTTAGCCTTGTGGTACGGAACCCTTCGTGTGCGAGTCCGACTCGCACTTGGCCGATTTCACAAAACATTGAAATTTCTTTATCATATGTAAGTTGAATTTAAATGTATTCTACACATAAACATTACGGAATAATTATATAATATCGCACACCTAGATCTAAACAGCGATTAACTCAAAAAAACACTTTTTTTCAGGAAAGCCTAAAAACTGATTATTATGTCCATATGCACTGCAGGAGTTTGCTGTATTGATCAATACTTTTTAAGTTGAGTAATGGAACTATTTTTGAATTGGTCGCTAGGTAGTGAGTTAGGGAATTCGATGATATGCATACCTCAAAAATTGAGATTTAGAGTTAGCTCTCTTTAGATCTAAGTAGGTGTGCGATATAATTCTTTAATTGATCTTAATATAATGATGAAATCCGTTGTGAAGTTTAGAAGAACAACGGGGCATCGCAGACAGACACGAACAGCGAAATTAAGAATATGAATAGATTCTTCATAATAGCAGTTCGATAGCTATTGACTATGTATTGATAACTCATTACGATGAATAAAAAGCAGTTTTTGTCACGTTCTGGTGTGTGTAAACGACCAACAATTGCCTTGAGGTGAACCGGTTTAGCCAAACGTTGGATGGTCTTTAAGACAGGGCGTCGGCCTGTCCAACAAAGTAGAATATGAAGTATACCTGCATAACAACAATGGTATGTTTCTTAATAGTGTTCGGAATTTGACATTTTTCATTCACATTTAACCAACAGATCAAGTAAAAAAAATTATCATAAATACTTAAACATTTTTAATGTCAAATCTGACTGGTTTTTCTTTCTGTGAATGAAACAAATGCTCATTTATGGTGTGATTATTTTGTCACTCCTTTACTTAGACAAACATCTGTTTGTAGTTTGGACACTATCTTATCGAAGACGATGTGTTGACTGCGATATGTTTATCACTGTCATGGAATATGTAGGTACTGTACATCTTTCAGTGTTTAATAAATAAACTTATGTAATTTTCTTCAAACAAACGGTAAAATTCCGCATCAATCAACTCAGACTATCGCAGTAGGTAAGTGACGCTGAGTTTCGGCCTTTCCGAAGACTAGTGTCACTGTAATTGTTATTGTTTTTATAAGTAATGTCTAAACGGTTGATAATGTAATCAATTTATTATTATTTGTCGGACTCGTTTGTGTGTAGCTGGAACGATATAGGTAGTATAGATTTGAAATCGAGATCATGTTATAAATATGAGTCGGTCTTGTGAGTGGGTTCATCAGAAACCTATTATATTTGATACCAAGTGACCTCCTTTTTATATAGGTAATTATGTAGATACCTGTACCTACTCATTTTAAAACTGTTAGTTTTTTAAATTATGTAAGTAAATATAATTTTTATTTAAATAGTGACCTCTAATCGGACATTAGTGATAATAAAAATAATCGTCAAGTTACGAACAACTTCCCACGCAGACTTCAGACTAATAATACGATTGTTTGCGAAGCAAAAAACGCTAGCAGTGTCCATCTGGTACTTAAAACAACCACACCTCTAAGTAAAGTCTAGACTACTAGACTAGACTACACATTATTCATACTTATTATTATAAAACCATGTATGCTGGAAGGCTGGAAGAGGTTTCTTTACAAATAAGCACCCCCTTTGTACGTATTTTTCTGTTCCTTTCTCCTAGTGTGTTTATATATGTGTACATAAACTGCTACTTAAATAAATATACATAAAACCATAGATGGTACATTTTACTACATAACTTTTTATAAATGTCGTGTCTCTCCGTTTTAACGAAATACCGTGCAATCATGAATTATAAAAAAAAACTACACAAGATGAAATATCAATGGAATGATTAACATCTGTAGGTACAGACAGAATGACTCACAGCACACGTTTCTTTTAAAATGTTGTGAATTCATCCGAGACTCCATTGATGACTTATAAGGCTGCTGAGTCATGACCGGAAAGCAAAGGTCGCCCCATAGGACAAGATTATACAAGCAGTACCCGTATCAGGATAACCATGCTACTACGATCGGTATGATAATAAAGCGATTGATAAAGTTTTTCCTTCCCGTTATCCAAAAGAGTTTGCCTCAGTGGAAAAACCGACAATTCATTCAAAAAAATTGTAGAATACTTAAAAATTTTCGACGTGATGAAAATGTATGATTTTTATATCTAAATTATTTTACTTCTGTAAGTAGGTTTATACAAACACTTTTACACTTCATCATATTTAAAAAACTAGATAAGGTAGGCGATTCCTAACTGACTACTCTGAGAAGAAAGGCCGAAACAAACTTAGAGGTCACAGTCTCTTTTAAAGTCCAGACATAATCTTGGTCAGATCATGTAACATTCAAATTCAAATTCTTTATTGCGAACTAAGTGTACAGAATTTTGAAGATGTTAACAATAGGTAGGTTCTTAGAACCAATTTGCCTGTTAAGGCATTGCAATTTAAATGGTTATAAATATTAAAACAGTATGTAATACTCAATATTACAGCTAAACAGTTTACATTATATTATGATATGTATTGTAAGGTAGGTCCTGCCTAATTCATGGATTACAAAATCTTAATACTTTTTTTGCCATCGGAAGAAGGCGTTATTTTATGTTTATGTTATGTACTTTTAGGAAATAAATCACTTAAATTGTTACATTTATTTACTTCACGATGCAGCATGGTCACAATGGCATTTACGACACGACCATATGATCAAAGTTCATGTTGAAAAGTATGAGCTTAACTTGCTAACAGATTGTAGGGATTAAGAAATTCTAATAATTATTTCATTATTGAAAACATAGTTTTCTTCAATAGAGAAACTTTTTATAAAATAATTATATTTTCCTGTTCTACAGAAAATAAGATTTCGTTTACTCTCAATAGAATTAATGAATCTCCTCCTATTTCCTGGGAAATATTGGTAACCCTAGTCTAGCGCCCCTCTCAGACAAATCCAAACGGTTATTTGCTGACAAATAAATAAGTACGAAACTGCGTCTGAGTCTGACTCAGCTACATTATTTTCTCTGTTTTTCTTATAACTTGACCGTAAGTAAAAGTTAAAATAACAAGTCAACTGTCATGGGTAAGTATAGTTAAAAAGACGAATATGAGAATGCGGCCAAACTGAATCACAATATATTTGAAAAGCCTCAATCAAATCTTCTAAAATTCCCATGTACAGACGTCAGCACATAAAGCTCTCTAATTTCTTTAATAGATTTTCAACTTTATCGCTAAATTATAAGGTTTAAAGTTGATTGTCCTCCAAACTATGTTTTACGGATATCTAATCAAATAAATTGACCCCAAATACAATTAGGTTAGTTTATGGTTTTTGGTAAGGATTTATCCTTTTAGGTCATTAATAAAGCAGCTATTTCTATTTAGCATTCATAAATTATTCATAGATACCAAAACCTACTATAAAGTAGTCACTTCGCTAGGAAATAAAACTAATATTTTTTTAGAATTTTCCGTGTCGCAATTTTAGCGGATGTTTATATTATCGGCAACTGATCTGCACTGTGTTCCCAAGATTTCTATAATAACCTCCTCAAGGTGCAGATCAATTGGGTTATTTATAACTATAAGCAAACAGACAACGATTTCTCAAGCCAAATATTCATATGAAAGATATAACGCCCGATAATTCAAATATAAATGCAATGCTTAGGTATCCAGATATCACGATTTTATTCAACACCCTTTTTTACTGACAAGTCGAATATCAAGCAAAAACATAAAAATCCTGAATGATTTACGAACTGCTTAATGTCTTTGGGGGATAGAATTGATAGAAATGATCTTACCTTCTAAAGCCTTCTGCGTTTTTGTTACTGGAAAAAAATCTGGCAAAATCTATTTCGAATAGAAAGGGCTACCGAGTAATTTAAAGTTTTAGTATTTTTGCAGATAGCCAATAAAAGAGCTAAGAGCTTCCTTAATATATTTCTTATCATATGTCTTACGTTACGGTAAACCTCTGCAAAATGGTACAGGAATTACAGGATATTATTTTAAAACAGTTATGATGTGATTACTACAATATTGTTTCAATTAGAGCAGATACAGCTCGATACTTGGCAAAGTACCAAACTGTCTACAATATCAATAGTTGCGTAGGCGCCAGTTACAAAAGCCAAATGTATCAATCCATATACTGCCGTACACTGTCCCAAAGTGCAGTGATAGAAATTTTATTGAATCTTAGCAATAACGTTTTAAGGTTCAAAATATACTCAAAAGTTGTTTCTGTACTATAAGGTAGTAAAAAGGTTATGACAGGTCACCGCCTCGTGTGTTTTCATTCCATATATCAACATGAACTTCAACCACTAATGATAAACACTATTTATGATGTTGATTCATTCGAATGAACCAAATATTGCGTTTGACAATTGTCGTTTCGCTGCCCGTGAACTAGTTGATTTTGTGCCGTTATAAAATATTAACCTCGGGTTCGAAAAACAGTTCAGTTTATGAAGCTATTATTGTGTTTAAGAAGTACAAAAACTCTGCGGTCTCTTGTCCCATCGATTTCATTTGTATGTCGGAATCGATGCTGTCCAACAAACTCAAAGTACGTGTTCCTACTTTAGATTAGTGTTAAATGAAAATTAAATATTCAAAATTCCTAACTTCAAAGCCATCGACAAAGTAGTCATCATCTGCCTAGCCTTTTCCCAACTATGTTGGGGTCGGCTTCCAGTCCTCCACAACCCAGTTACTGGGTAATACGATACCCCTCGACAAAGTAGTGTTTGGCAAAAATAACATCGTTCGTCTGACACACCTTGCATTTTAATAAGTAGTTAGGTATATTAATTTATTATAGACATCATAAATGAGACTTGAATGAATTTTAATATTTCAAGTGTTCTTTCAAGATTCAACAGTCTTAAATAACAATATAATAATTAATGCTGTGAACAAGCCCATTTTTTTTATTATATTTTTTCTTCCTTTTGTTGCTAATTTTATTATTATTAGTGTTATGTCTACGCAATCCAAATTAGTCTTTATTAAATCCAGAGCAGTCAAACAAACAGAATTTTAGAAATCAACGCTTGTACCTAATGTCTATTTAGTCAAACCGAACATTCTATAACGGTCGAAGTTAGCCCTGTATTTTAAGCAAGTTAGAAAGTAACCTTTTCAATTCTACAGTATTCATGCCTTTGTTAAGCTATTAAAAAGGATCTGATTTATATAGCCTCTGGTGTATGGTTTCAGTATTAGTGACTTGTATAATATTAATAACATCTGGTTTAATAACTGTGCGCGTTTTGTTAGCACTGCCGGTATCCATCTGGCATCCATGAAGCGTCATTACGTTATCCCTTAATTCTATACATACCCTTGCAAAGCTATCTTCTATATACATCCAGCAATCTTCAGTTGGAGCTATTCTAAGTCAGTAGCAAGCTTAAGTTACAAATTAGTGACCAAAATTAAACAAATTCAAAATGCTAGTATTAGGTACGCGGAAAAGTGACAAAGTCAAAAAGATACAATGCTGTTAGAATATTCGTACATTAATTAGCTTTATTTAGTACTTGATGTCAGTGGGGTTGGTACCTCGTAGTGCCTGCTTCAACTTGTGATTAACAATAAAATATTAATCCTTTGTTTTTATTTAGTCATCATCATCATCATTTCAGCCGAAACACGTCCACTGCTGGACATAAGCCTCCCCCAAGCACCTCCACTTCGACCGGTTCTGTGCTTCTCGCATCCAACGGGTTCCTGCGGCCTTCACAAGGTCGTCGGTCCACCTTGTTGGAGGCCTTCCAACGCTACGTCTTCCGATACGCAGACGCCACTCCAGAACCTTTCGGCCCCATCTGTTCTGCGAGCAATGTGCCCTGCCCACTGCCACTTAAATTTGGCAATTCTTCGGGCTATGTCGGTTACCTTGGTTCCCCTGCGAATCTCCTCATTTCTGATTCGATCACGCAGGGAAACTCCAAGCGTAGCCCTCTCCATTGCCCATTGGGTAACTTTTAGCCTTCTAATAAGGCCAATTGTGAGCGACCACGTTTCAGTGCCATATGTCAACACTGGCAACACGCACTGGTCAAATACTTTCGTCTTGAAACACTGCAGTATGTGAGACGAGAAGTTATTGCGTAGCTTCCCGAACGCTGCCCAGCCGAGTCGGATTCGGCGATTGACCTCTTTCTCGAAGTTGGACCTACCTAACTGGATAGTTTGTCCTAGGTAGACATACTCGTCCACGACTTCGAGTGTAGCGTCCCCGATTTTTATGAGAGTGGGTGTTACATGGGCATTTGACATGACCTTCGTTTTGTCCATGTTCGTTTTAAGACCCACTCTTTCGGAGGCTTTACTGAGGTCATCGCGCATTGTACTGAGGTCCTTCAAAGTCTCGGCGATAAACCGAAGGTGAGTTATGTACTCGCCATTGATGTTAATGCCAGCCCCTTTCCAGTCCAGAACCTTGAAGACATCCACCAGTGTAGCGGTGAACAGTTTCGGAGAGATTACGTCTCCCTGTCTCACACCTCGGTGCAGAAGGACAGGTTTCGAGGTCTGATCCTAGAGTCGGACTGACATAGTGGCTTAGTACCTACCTACAATTGCTGGAAATCAATGTAGGCTTATTTATTTAAAAAAAATAAGAAAGCTTATTCAGTTGTAAGGAATTTAAACGAAATTTAAAAATATGTGTAGGTACCTACAGTTTTGTGATTTTACTAAACAAAACATCGATATAAGAATCACAATATAAGGTGCTTAGTAGAATACCACTAACCACTTTGGAATCCACAAGTTGGAGCAGGCACTGATCACTGAGATAAGGAAACAGTGCAAAAAAGTTTTATGTTTGTGAATTAAAAGGTATTTCTTCAATCGTAGAATATCATGCGTTACAATCTCCAGTTCGATTAAGTATGAAATGAGTTTACTTCATAAATTGTAACCGTGACCAGACGGTCTCTGTTAATTGTGCATATTTGACATAGCCTGGAAGTTAATCATTCAACGCCATTAACAGCTGTGTCAGAAAGAAGATCCACTTGGTGCCAATAGATAAAATGATCTAACCTGGATCTATACAGTTCTCTGCATTCATGTTCGAGATCATGTACATTATGAGCACGACAGTGAACCGGCGACGACGTCCCCAGCTGTTCGTCATATTGCTCACGATTCAATACACTGTAACTTATAACAAACAGACGCAATCAGTTTCTCCCATAATAGAGAACTTTCTGATCCACAGCAAGGATATTAGAATTGTTCTATTTTTATGCTCTCGTATCTGGTTTGAACAGAACTAAGAGCGCACATTCCACTGTTTAAGTCTAGCACACTATAGCTGCAAACACTTTAATTTTTAAAAACACTGAGTCATTTAGATTCATAGCATAAGTACGCGTTGTAATTGTGTACGGAATGGGATATATTCCATCTTTATCACATGGTGAAACTTAGTGATCACTGTTGTTATGCAAACTTTCTTCGTAGTCGAGGGCAGTGCATCGCAGGCACGGGTAAGTTAGACCGAAAGTTAACAAATTATTTTACGTGAAACGTTACAAAGTGCTGTGTATGACGCGGCCGTTTCGCGCCATCTACTCCGACGGAATGTCATATAAAATCAGGCGCGTAGCTAGCGCGCTCGCGTGCTCGCTCGACCTCGCGCCGACGAAAAGATAAAATACACCATGAGCGAAGGAGACCCACATAGCCAGTGTGTAGCGTCTCCGCACTAAACAAGTACCTACACCATAGAATACCAACACCAACACAACTGATTAAGAATTCGCAGAGTATAGTTTGAGACGTACAAACATACCTCAAGTACTTAAAGGCTAGTTTCTGGAATTCTTAATGAAAAGTGACAACGTCATAAGCAACGAAGAAGCGATAGCGTTTATATTTTTGTTTGTAAATGATCAACGGGCTCTGTTAATAACCAAAATGTTTGTAGAAGTTAACATGTTTGGTGACAGACCCCGACAGTACATACAAAGTGGCTGTTTGTCAAAACGCCGCCTTCTAGCATGACAATAACACATTTCCTTTAGTAGATTGTAATTGTAACTAAAGCCGACTGAATATAGTCCGCACACACAATATATTTCCTTTTTAACTAAAAAGGAAAAATATTGTGTGTGCAGACAGTATGTAGCGTACATTATCATAAATAACTGGCATATGTAGGTACTTACCGTCTATGTAAATCAATTATTTTTAACTATTCAACGCAATCGCTTACCTAACTAGAAATAAATACATTAAAATAAGTATGTGAAGTAACTTTAACATTGAATGTTGATTAAAAGTAGGTACTTTTAATTAACATTGACAAAACGTTTTTGTTAAAATAATATGTAAAGTGGTTTCGTTCGAAGTACCTACTCGCAATGCAATTTCATGACAATATAACACTTTATTCATAGACACTCAACACAATTTGAAATTTAAATACGCAGAGCCGTAAACTTCCGGGCGATTCACCCCTACAGTTAGAACAGTGTCGTAACAATATTAATTATTCATAGCCCTTTCATTTAATAGCTGAAGCAATAATAGGCTTGTCAAAAAAGTATGCGTAAACAATGCATTGACGAGGTGCTTCCATCAAATCTAGTTTGCAGAATATTTGTAAAAAGAATAGTAAGATTATGAAAGGCAGTCAGTAAGTGTGTAATTGGGAAAAGACTGACGAAGACTATCCTTATCCTAACTTACCTAAATCACGTAATTAAATAATTAGGGGCAAAATAGGCGTTGTTTAATTTTTTTGTCATCCCAAACCAATACACAACACTACAGTTAAAAATAAACTTCAAAACAGTTCAAAGATTACCTACAAACTAACAACGCGTTGAAAAGCAGGATAATTAACAAAATAACTAAACAATCTACAGCCATGTCTATAAGCAACAACGGGAAAATATTTTTTAATTTATTAAAGTGTTGTTGCAACCTAATTAATTTACGAGGTCCCGAGAGTCTGTTGAAACCCCGTGGTGTGTGAATTATAGATACAACACAGGTGCTCCGAGTCCGTACGTTCACGTAAATACTATTAAATGCATAAACTGTAAACATGCAGACTGAAAATATTGTCTAGACGAAGGTAGACATACTGTCACGCTCCCTTTCCTAAAGGAATTGTATTTCCAATTTGATAGAATGCCCTTCCCAAACTACGCACGTGGCGTGGATGATATTCTCGTACGGTCAATAGCACGCCCATGGTGACGATTTGACTTTTACTGTCTATTGAGTAGTAAGAGCGACTTTTGTAGTTCAAGTGTTGCTACTGACGTTCCGAACGGAAAATTGAATCATTACTTTACAAAGTAACAATAAGAGTCATTGTTATGCTGGCTAGTGGCTATGATGACGGGAGCAACCAATATATTGCTCTTAAGCTTATGGGGGTTTGCCCTCGAACCAGTATTTATGGAACTTATGCATTTGATAAAATATATACCTACCATAACCATAACCATAATCAGCCTATAATGTTCCCACTGCTGGGACACAGGCCTCCTCTCGGTGAGAGGGAGTGGGCCGTAATCCACCACGCGGGCCCAGTGCGGGTTGGTTGGTGCCGGATATCTATGGTTGGTGCGATGTTTTCCTTCACCGTTTTGAGAGCAGTCACGGATATCTATGAGAGCAGTGGTGATGAAATAATTTACACAAAGTAAAGCGCCTGTCTGGATATATACCTAATGTTATTTTAAATAAATCCACTAACGATGCGATAAAGAAATAAGTTACATTCGTTTTTACGTAAGGTAAGTATTATTTCAGCGTCCGAAAAATTACAAGAATGTCTATCTATTGGCGTCTAAGGTACTTACAAATTGGGTACGGGGGCCGTATTATGAAGTATGAATGCCATCATTACTCCATTGCAAAAAAAATATGGTGCTATCGGCCTTCTATATCTCCGTCTCTCTCTCACACTTGAAATAAAGATACAAGATATTTTTTATTTATATATCACAAAATTGCCATAAGTGTTGTGTGTTTTTTTTTCAACATTGCCTTATCTTATTTAAGTAAACAAGCCGAAGTTAAATTGTATAGTAATAATTAACATCATGAATGGTATACATTCATGATGTTTAAAAATAGTCAGGTTTAAAACCTTGGTGCAGTATTTTGTAGTCGCCACAATCTGCTGATTATTTCTTATTTTAAGTGAAAGTTAGGACAAATGAGTCACAGTTGATCCGGTCTCACTAATGAGTAAATGGAACAGTCATGACGTCGGAACTTACGAGAACTGTGACGTAGAAAGTATCTTGTTTTATAAGTTAAAACGATGGGATCCCTTCTTTTCGCATAATGTTATTTTTCCTAATATACTTTGGCATAACTCTTTTGGTATAATTTGTTTTGCCATAATAATACTTTGCCATAATTTTTTTTTGGCATACGGCATAGTTAAGCATAATTATCTTTAAGGCTAATTTGTTTTGCCATAAAATTAATTCCCATAATACTAAACTAAAGTACTTTTAAATATAATTAAAGTATTATCTTAAAAATTCAATATGTCGTGCTACTAGGAGACGTGGACGCAAGAGCGAGCGAAGGGCACCCCAAGGTTCAGTTTGGTTAGGTACCCTGCAGGTCGACCTGACGTCGCGCGTCGTTAGAAATAAAACATGCAACATGCTATATTTATGCTTTAGAATGTTATGCTTAGGTAATCATTATTATGACTAGAGAAATTATGCCTAAAAAAATTATGCGTAAGCGTGCTTGCTCCATGCTTTCTGCATGCTTACTTGCATGTTGCATGCTTGCTAGCATGTTACATGCATGTAATACAAATTGGTTTTAAAAACATTATTTATATAAACATTAAATAATTTGAATTTAGGACTTATAACTTTGATTGAAAACGGTTTTAAGTCTTTTGTATATTATTGATTGTAATATTTATGACAAACTTTAGGGCATATTGTATTTAGGGATTTAAATTTTATCGCATGTGATATTATGTGACATTACGTTTAGGCAAGTTATCATTCGGACAAATGATGATTAATACAAAAAAAATATGGCAATTAAGATTATGGATAAAAATTTAGGTAACACAATAGAGAACCACTAAAACACGAGTGTTTTAATTTTTTAGTCCAAACAATAGATTTTTTGTAATGAAATAATTGCTTCATATTTTGCAAGAAATTACCAGCGTTGCTTGTGTCATCGCGCTTCTCTTTCTTTTCTATGCAGTCCGACAGTGACCGCGCTTTAGGTCATGTAACACTCAATAACCAGAACAATCAATAACCACTCAATAAAAAAAACACTCAATAACCAGAACAATGAAGCAAGTACAAGTTCTAGTCTACTATACATATACATGGGTCGAGTAGGCCGTAAAGTGTAGGTACGGTAGAGTAGCGTGTGCGCCGTGGTGGGGGATGGTAAGTGATAGAGTAGAGTCACTCTACTCTTTCAAGTTTTAGTACTTTACTCTGCCAATGCCGTCTACATTGGTATAGTTAGTAGCATAGTTAGTACTATACCGTTTACTCTACACGTGTACACCAGGCTGTATTGTTATTAGTTACGTAAATAACAAAATTGAATAATAGATAATTTTAATACACACACGTGCGGCTCTTGTCTCCCCCTATCACATCTATATGGCGCAAGCCGTTGTAATTAATTATAAATAAATCCCACTTTTCAACTTTTTGTCACACTTCACCTGATAATGTAATTATTGAATACTTAAAACTGCAATAATATCTTGTTTTGATACGGATGCATATAACTGCACAATTCATTGAATATAATTTATCAATCGTTTCGAATCACCATTCCATTTGTTGGAAATGACGTTATCAGTTATTAAGTAGAATAAGAAACTACGTAAGCGAAGTCAAATTGAAGATATATTATAAACATTGCGTTTGAATTTCTTTGCAGGAATAACTGTTAATAATAGTTTGTTGTGCTGTTCGGAAGAGCAGGGGGCCTAAAAACGCCACTTTGGCAGAATAATAAAAGGATAACATTATGAATCATAATCGTATTAAACAAATCCCATTGGTAAAGGATTATTCAATTTTTTTTTTTTTGAAAACAAGATTTTTTTTCTAGTTATTGTGTTGTTTTTAGTGCCATTTGATAGATTTAGGTCTAAAACGAATAGGGCAAAATAAATTGGGTAATCCGTTTTGAAGTTATTAGGGATTTTCGATAGTGAAAATTGACAAATGTAAAATTTTAGGTATGTTTTTGTTTTTTTATTTTAGTACTGTTTATTGTTTTGTTTTAATATTGCAGAATAAGCTCAACAATAAACAACTAGATACGAGTGCCACTACCACGATAGTTTTTTTTGCATAAGCCAAAGTTGACAACCCTAGCGCGACCACCGAGCGTAGGTATGAAAAAGTGAAGAACGTACATGTGATTGCCTTCTGTACTCTCTGTATTTTGTGGTACAGCTGCTACGCCTTATCAATTATTAGTTTAGGAAGGACTCAGAGATACCTATATTCAGTATTCTCCAGCTATTATTGATCGAAGGCTACCTACAAGTTTTTTTTCGATGAAATCACTATGGATAAGGTTTTTGTATTCTTCGCGAGTACACGAATACAAATTATTTGCGATTCAATCCAATATTTTATGAGAATATTTGCAGTAGGCACTCCACCTTAATTTACAACGAAGTGCCCCGGCACGCACAAACACTAGTGTCACATAGTAAAACCTCCTTTAGAGGTCACCAAACGAAAATTGGCTAGAAAACTAATAAAATATCAAGGATATAGTCTAGTATAGCCTGCATGACACAAATACCTAGACTTATTACTTGATTGTTTTAGGTCTTAAGCAACATAAACTGAGTGTGGTTTTGAATGTTCAATCGAAATCTTGGTGGAATTACAGTTCATTTAATTATGTGTTCGCTATACACTACACGTATAACAAGTTTTATACAATAGCGAATTAAATGGCTCTGTCTGAGTAAAACTTCCTTCTTCGGAATCCAAAGCATAATTAGAAAATCATCACCATTCTCCTAACATTATTCCAATTTAATTGGGGTCGGTGTAACTTTTATTTTTCTTCCATACTTCCAAAGCATAATAAATTAACTTCCTAAAATGACAACAAAGTTATATCAGCTACTATCTCCCCACGCAATCTGTAGAAGGCAATCAGGGGAAATGGGTTACCCCAATGCACGTGTACGATCAACTAACCAGCTGCCATCGTTTAGGCAAAACGTCTTTGAACCAAATGCAATACAAAAAAACTATACAAAAATGTTGTACCTAAAAGAGCATAATGTAGATGTCGTTGTTCAGTTACCGTTGTCTGATAGTGCAATCAGAAATAAATATACTTTGTGTAGTCCACATGATATGACATCTCGCAAAATGCTGCTATCTCCTCATTTGTGTTTACGCACCGATAGCGATAAGTGATAAAATCGTTGGGATTTGTAATTATTTTTAGTGTACGCTCTTTACATGATTATTGCACTCTTCGCTCGTATAGAACAGAAAGTACTTAAACCTACTTTTTACTGAAAAAATAAAAGAAATATCAGCCTATAATGTTCCCACTGCTGTGACGCAAGCATCCTCTCTGTGAGGGGGAGTGGGCGGTAGTCTACCACGCGAGCCCGGTGCGGGTTGGTAGATGTCACATGTCTTCCAATTTTTAGTTCTAACACGTCTCCTCACGATGTTTTCCTTCATAGTTTTGAGAGCAGTGGTGATGAAATAATTTACATAAAGTAAAGCGCCTGCCTGGGTTCAAACCTATGACCTTACAACTCGTAAAGTCAAGTTACCGTTACAACTGGGCCACCACTGCTCCTAAAAATATGAACTTCTTGACAATTCATTAAAATGTATCGGTCGTCATCATCATCAGTAACAAAAACATTTCTGTACACGACATTGCAAACCACTGAGCTCGATGATGTACCTTATCGATATAAAACACATTATTTTCCATTATTAGATTGGTTTAGGGCACGTATGGAATAACACGACGCTTTAAGTAATTCTTCCTTTGGGACCAATAAAATTAATTGCTATCAGAGACAATGACAATAAATATAATAATTGATAATTACACTGATTACGGCTAACATCTGTGTTTTCCCAGATTACTCCTTGTTTGAAAATTGGTTTACAATACAATATGGGACGTCACGCAAACGTCATTCACAGCACGACTTCAGACTCTGCTGGGCCTCACTTTTCCTATGTCAATCCCCACGTTCCTTTGCCAGCCTCATTCAGGTTCTATCCGTGATGGTAACAACGTCGCGCCTAAAATTTTGTTTTAAACAATATCAGTTTTGTTTTAAGCCTTCAATTACTACAGTATTCAATTAGCAATATTTGCTACGTGTCAAAATATTTAAATACTATGCTGTCCGCCGTGACTCTGGTTCGTAGAACGTTAAATTTTACGTGAAAATATTACTAACGAAACATCACTCTAATTAAATCATATATGTACAACGGTGGCACCATCTGACATTAATTCCACAAATTGATCTAAATGACAATTGCGGTGTGTGGGGGACCTCTACGCCGGTCGTCGGTCGTTTGGTCGGGTCGGTCGCGACGGTCGTGGTTATATTTTCTTTGGTCGCGACCGTCGGCCGCTGTTAGCTTAGGGCCTTCGCAGACACGCTACTATTAGCATCAGCGTTTGGCGGTTTTACGACTTCAGCAAGTTGTTTCGCGTTTTGGGGACTCGACGTACGTTTGTGATTTAAAAAAATGGCGCAGTTTAGCGATTGCTTCTGCTTCGATGCTGCATCACTTTTTAGCATCTGTATTTGAGTACAGAATAAAAGCAGATGCCAAAATCGCTGCGATTGGCCCGTGAATGTGTATGTGTGTAGTTAGCGTTCAGTGTTCAGTCACTATACAATGTATTGCTTCGGAAAAGCGGCTAAATTGCCGATCGCTGAGACTATAAAACATATCTGCTAAAGCCCTTAGCTAAGGCGTAACCTTGACCTGTCGCGTGCTAACTCAAATGCCGCCTGGAAACTTGCCGTTAGCGTTTTTCAGTTACACACGTCACCGAAATGTACAAATATTATAATATTAATTGAACGTAACAGTACACGATGTTAACCTTGTATTTTTCAACAAGAACTCTTGAATACATTCAGACGGTCACGTCTGTTTTGCCAAAAGTTAATATTGCATAACATTATCTTTATCAAAATAAATGTGTAATGAGTAGGAACATCCGATCACAGTCTCTTGTGTTTAACCAAACAGTTGGTTCCTTGAAATCCAGCTTATCTTTAGCACAAAATACAGAGTTACACTACTCAGCCAACTTGGTCCATTTTATTAATTAGCTAAATCTATTTTGTTCGATGTTTGTTGTTTTGATCGATGTTGTTTGATGAATATAGGATATGTTACACACATATATATACTCATGTTTCCACAAATAAAGAATCTTGAATCATAAGTACACTACATGTTGTTGTATAGGTAAGTAAAGTATTATAAGGTGTTTTGTTTATTAATTATACACCGCGTGTATAATTATGATGTAAGTACTTATTTAATAGCTGTACTTAAACCCACTGCTGACGCAGTAAAATAATTACGATAAATTGGATGGATACTAGATCATAGAGTATTTGCATACACGCGTACGGTAATCATAGGTACGGTTTACAGTGATGTTAATATTCAACAATTACATAACCACGTCGAATTAAATCAGTCATTAGTTGTGTTTATGGAGACTGCTCCATAAAGACAACAAATAACTGACATAGTTCGACGTGGTGGCTGTAATAATGCGTTGTTTACTTACTGAGGTAAACAACGCATTATAACAGTTCATTTAGAAAACCTAATTTGTGTGGTGTAAATGAAATGTCCCGAGATAAGGCAAATATTCGGTAGGTAGTGTGAGCTTGTTAAGACGCGGTAAGATGTAAATTTTTAGGTAATTGACAATAGCGAATCGGGGCAACAAATGAAGGGCTAAAATAAAAGATATGTTGAACTTTTATATAAATAAAAAAATAAATGCACGACTCAGTCAAATAATTTTTAGGTGTTTCTTTAGTTGATTGAATTCTCTTTATTCTAATATCATTACATAAAATACTTATGAATTTATGATAGTGTACCCTCAAAATTTTGAGAATTATGCGATGAAAAATGTCATGACTCTATCATGATACTATTTTATTTTTACCGACAATACACTCATGTGGAAAAATTGAGTGTTTGAATTAAGTATTTGTGTTTGAGTTCTTGTCGCACAGTTAGGCGTATTGATTAAAATAATAGTAATAGACTAAAAAAAACTGAGTGTTTTACGGTGTCCTACGTTTGGGAAGCGCCTTTAATAGGTGTATTACCTATACATACGTACCTATCAATGGTCATATACAATTAGAGGTCACTAGTTTGTGGGTGGGTGAAGATCATAACGCAATTACGCTATGCCACAGAGAGCACACACACACACCGATGTGATTTTAAATTACGAGGGCTATAACTCTGGTCAAAGGGTGATGATAGGCACAAAAATCAAAGTACTACGGAATAAATTATCCCAGCGGTGAGGTTATACGTTCACATTTTTTTTTAAGTTCTATTTGTTATTTTTTATAAGGCAAATATTTGAATCTATAGAGTTTCTTCGCTCTGGGTGTTTCTCCAGCGTAGGTGTTGTCGGATATAATATGTACAGCTAGACGTCATGTCGACGTTTCGTAGAAATCTCGTAGGCGTCTCGTAGACGTCTCGTAAGAGTTCGTAGACGTTTCGTAGGCGTTCGTAGACGTCTCGTAGGGCCGCGTAGGCGACCCAATACACGTCTCGTAGGGCTTCGTAGGCGACTCTTAAGGTCTCGTAGGCATCTCGTAGACATCTCAAAGGCGTCTCGTAATATGCTGACTTGATGTCGCATGAAGCCTGCTGAAAAGCTACAAAATTTGCTTTTAGATTACTATACACTTATTCGACTTCCATACTAAAAATGCAAAATATAAATGCACGACTAAGATTTTGCGATAAGCTTGATAGTGTACGGTGTCGAACCTACACATGCTTATCGGGGACAAACATTAATTTGGTTTATTGTGGGGTGCCAGGCAGTAGGGACGCGGAGTGCGGGACGCGGGCGCGGGGTGCGTTGGTGCTATTACGTCAATCAGCCGGCTGTGTCGCGTGATTGTACCTACTTCATTAGCCTCGCACTTACTGGCTGTCCAGCAAACAGTGCATTAGAATTTTCTTCGCTTTCCACTGTGACTAGAAAAATAAAATACTAGTTTGCGAAATAAATGGAATTAGAAAAAAATCATTCCTTAGTACTTACATTGAAATGATTGAATGTCCATACGTGGTCGCGTAGCACGTGCATAGGTGAGCGACAAGCTTACAAAATTGGAAATCACAGGTCGGTAAGCCCATTGGCTGTGGTCAGCTTTTTCTCTAGGCTCTTCAAACCTCACCAGGCTAAAAAAGAAAGGTCTATATTGGATGCCATGCATTTTGCCCCGACCCTTGCTCGACCCAGCCCGCGCCACTGAGCCTGTAGCTTCCAATTCGTCCCTACGTTTTTTTTTTATTTGTCTCACAGCGACGCCCTAAGTCGAGGTCCGTACCCCACAGGATGCCCTTAGCGTGTAGTCGCTTAGTTTTTAAGCACTAGCTGGAGGCCTTAATTTATGGAGGCATCCACAGGCAAGTCCGGTTAAGCAGAATGCCATGCATTTAGAGCTTATGCTTTGTATGTAACGAATTGGTATTTGTCCTAACTAGAGTTTCTTTTTAGAGTGGTACGCTCCTATTTAAAGTTACGAGTATTTGTAAGTTACTCAATATTACTACATAGTATGTACTATGAACGTACGCATTCATTCATTAGCTCAACGGGAATAAAGTTTATCTGAGTAGGCACTACATACTTTTGTATTTTCCCTTTAGAGGTGAAATGTCCTACAGACGCCCACTGACTTGCGTTTCCTGTTATTTCCTCAAAGGAAACTTACTTAACGAACCATTTTATTATAAATTCCAATTAAAAATCGAACCACCCACAATCAAGTTACGAGCGTTTCCTGTTTTTTTAAGATTTCAATTATACATATGAGCAGTGACCATTGTTTTCTATAAAATGAGGCAAAAAACGAGCCGATTAAAAATATAGCTATAGTAGGTAGGTACTATATACCTACTTTTTATCAGCTCTTTTTTACACCTAAACCAAAAATTAATGATTATTTGATTAGCCTTTCCTTAGACTACGCCAAAAAAAATATTATCCTGATAAAAAAACTAACCTGGTTAAATGCATCTGGTTTAATTGTATATATTTCCGATGCAGGCGTTACGAAATTAAGTTTTTTGGCATTACCAATAAGTGAATCTGAATCGAATTCCTCTATTTAGTCAATTAGTCATTTCTGACGTTGACGGAAATGCTTGAAGTAAATATTGTTCATATTATGCTACTTACTACGAACTTACCTACTATGCTATACTACACAGTTATTTTTGTTAAACCATCCATGTTTCATAAGTCAATTAAGAAAATTAATGAACGTTTTTTCATTTGTCTGCATTTTCCTAAAATACCTACTAGTCTTTTAAGAGCTGATTTTTCAATAGGGGTAATTCTCGTGATTTTAAGAACGTTCACCTCTAATTTCCCTACGTTTTTGACAAGTTTTTGACATTGATTGTCGCTGAGATAAGATTGTGACTAGATTTTGAACGTTTTTAATTACGGGAATTATTGTTCTTCTGATATCTCATACCTAAGGAGTTTTGCTGTTTTACAGCTTTTGTATAGAAAATATGTCAAACTGTCATAATATTTATTCCTCAGTTAAAAATTATCTGACTATTGAAATATCTGCCCTAAATTGAATACTAGGTACTTGCTTAATCTACACGCCTATGACACATATAAAATATTACTATAATCCATTGACTCATAATAACAAAGTAGTACAAGACACAACGAAGAGGAAGAAAAAGTAATTAAAAAAATTAAACCGACTTCAAAAAGAAATTAACTCAAAATTATGAAATAACTTTAATTTCGGAAGTCGGTGTCTTGGGATCTGTATTTTAGTTTTAGTTTTTTGCCACCGCCTTCCGAAATTAAAGTTATTTCATAATTT
This sequence comes from Oligia latruncula, assembly GCA_948474745.1. Lineage (NCBI taxonomy): Eukaryota > Metazoa > Arthropoda > Insecta > Lepidoptera > Noctuidae > Oligia > Oligia latruncula. The sequence goes on from OX419688.1 coordinate 11,944,268, forward strand.
TGAGTAAAATAATTGCTTTTAGAAGTGGGTTTAATTTTTTTTATTTCGCGGTAAAAACTGGAATATTTTTTGTAATAAGTAGGTACCTAACAGTTTTGTTGTAAATATTGCACTAGAATTTGACCAAGGTTTTGAGATGTTTTCCCTTTGACACTACACCCGTAGCTCGTATCAATAAGCCAGGCCGTCACACTTACACATTAGTCCATATCTTGAAAATTACTGAATCGATTTTGATGAAACTTGCACAGTTCCCTAAGTTGAAGTAAATATAAGATAATAAAAAAATGGTAACGATCCAATTAATAGTTGCGGAGAAATGCGTGGACAAACATACATACATACATCTAAAAAATTTTGTATATTTGTTTGGAAGCCCTAATAGATTGTCATATTTGAAATTAATGCAGTTCCAATTATTACATACATACGTGTCGAATTGATAACCTCGTTTTTTTTTTTGAGTCCGTAATAAAAGTATCATAAACTAACAATGGACAATAACAACTCGAGACCCCAATAAAACTCGACCACATACATATTCTACATTTCTACTAAACTATTTAGGTGATGGAAATAACCAAACCCATTTATTTATTGAACAAACCACTTATACTATTTCTACACACATCTATGAGTAGGTAAACAGTTAAAATCATTATTTACAGTTCAACTCCTGTTTAAGATTCGTAAGTGTTGGAAATTGTATTACTATTTTCTGAGGTGTTAAAAGGGTGTTGATATGATCAATAAATGTTATTACGTCATCGCTACATTACTTTCTGTGACATCAGAGGAGTGTTTTGTAAAATTTTCAATTGAAGTCAAGGTAACGAAGAATGAGCTATCTCATAAGCCAGCTAAAGTAATGAAGATGTATTGTAGACAGGTACGGGTGAAATTAAATAGGCCTGCTTATCTCTCTTACCTTTTATTACTTACTCAACCATTGTAATAATGATCTCATTGATCATTATCATATTATACAGATTAACAATTTTGATTATTACTTTGAATGTGTTGTGTTAAGTTAAAAGTCATAGTAGGTATACCATAATATATTGTTATTTATTCCGTTGTCTATGGTTCAATCAATCGACTCAGCCTATTGCAGTCCACTGCTGGACATAGGCCTCTCCCATGCTACGCTACAACACCCTGTCCTCAGCCTTCCGCATCCAGTCTGCCCCAACCACCCTTTTTGAGGTTACCATAATCAGCCTATAACATTAGCACTGCTGGGACACAGGCCTCCTCTATGTGAGAGGTAGTGAGCCAAAATCCACCACGCGGGCTCAGTGCGGGTTGGTATAGATATCGCATGGCTTCGAATGTTTTAGTTCTAGAACATGCCGGTTTCCTCACGATGTTTTCCTTCACCGTTTTGAGAGCAGTGGTGATGAAATAAATTACACAAAGTAAAGCGCCTGTCTGGGTTCGAAACTCGTAAGTCGGGGTCGCTACCACTGGGCCACCCACCACTGCTCCTTTTTGAGGTTGTCTATGTTTTTTTTTAAATACGTTTTCAATTATTTTGTATTGTTTTTTATGATTTTCGTGCATTTTATTTTGATTTATTTTAATTTTTTCGTACTTCTCAAAGTCAAAGTCAAATCATTTATTTCAAATAGGCACATTAAAGGCAAACTTGTTGTATCTACCTAGATAGTAGGTAAGTGAATGATTTGGTCTCCTATAATTGGAAGCGCACACTTGTATTTGTCCCAGTTTATGTTAACGTTCATGAATGTAATTGTGTTGCCTCTGTTGGTGATCCAATTCCAAGAAATAATTATAATTATAGGTACCTACAAGAAAATAGGCCAATTGTTTGAACCAAGCCCAGTGATTATAGCAATACCTTTAACCATAATAGTTATGACCGTTCATTTTAGCAGTCTGGGAAGCCCACATTCCACGGTGGACGTTTACTGGAACGATTTGTTTATGGCCACGTCCAAACATGTTAAAATAGGTGTTACATACAATGTTTGCTTTCGCAGACCTGTATATTTAACGCTGCTCTTTCCACGATGCGTCAATGAAACAAACAATAGATGTACGTCAATGCACACCGTGATACAGTATAGATTTATGCTTAAATATAACAAAAAACGCTGTCATATGAATCCCATTTGCTTAAAATATATTTATGATTCAGTAGATAAAAGTGTCCTTCTAATAGGTAGTGTATGGGCATATCATTGACATTTCTAAATAACTATCGAAAGTAACATCCTTCCAAAACATAAAAAACACGCTTTTATCACGCACTAAAAATTATAAAATAATTAAATTGACTTGCGGGTATCAGTTACGTTATAAATATCCATGCAGTTTGTCACTTATGTTTCAATAAGTATGGTGCGTGAATCTTGATATTTTTTATTTTTTCTAGCTACAAATTTTTGATTTTTATAAAAAAAGAAAAAAAAAAAAAAGAATCTATTGGATTCGTCAAAACTTCTTATAAAAGAACAGGACTTACCTACGCTATCTTAAATTTTTAAATCAAGAGGAAAATAAGAGACAGGTTTCGCCCTGCTATGGGCCGACATAAATTAATACAGTGAATCAATGAAATAAAAAGACCCATTCTTGCGGTCAGTGATTACGAGCGGCACGCGTCGACGACAGAGACAACTGTGTCGACGGCTGTAGTTACCTTACCTCTGCTGTTGACGCGTGCCGTTCGTGGGTATGCACACTAACGTACCTAGTAGCTGTGGTAGTAGTGACCTAACTGCCCGTTCGTCTCGTGGACGCAAGCGCGACTGTTGAGCGTGGGGCCCTGGGTCAGGTTGAACAAAGTTGGTAGGAAGTGCGGTCGGATTAGCGGCACTTGGTGATGGGGCCCGCTAAGCATGGCGGACCGATACAAGTCGGCGGCGGCGGTGAGGCGAATGTAAAAATACGAGTATCTCCCGGCCGCCGACTCACGGTACTAGAAGGAACAATGGAGTTTTAGTCGGTAGGAGTCCGACATAACCCTCCGATCTTTCCAGACGTAGGGTATCCATGAGAATTAAACCACGAAAAAAAAGTGTCGAGCAGTGTCATTGGGTTTTTCCATTAGGAATTTCTCAGTAGCAAATCGGAGTTGACGACGAGAGACGACCTTGTGAAGGCCGCAGGAACCTGTTGGATGCAAGAAGCACAGAACCGGTCGATGTGGAGGTGCTTGGGGGAGGCCTATGTCGAGCAGTGGACGTCTTTCGGCTGAAATGATGATGATGAAATCCGAGTTCGGAAGTTGGCGGTGTAATACCCCTGTGCCTCGAAAAGCACCCGTTGGTCCTGCACCTGATCGCTCTCCGGTCGTGTCGGATTGCCGTCCCATCGGACTATGAGAGTGAGTGCACCTGTGTCTGCACACACACTTATGCACTATAATATCTCCCGTGCAGATGGCTAGTCTCCGTTGAGATTGGCTGCCATGGCTGATATTCGGTATGGAGGACTATTAGTAGTGACCTATCTACAGGTAAAATTGTCATGGACGGATTTTACCTAGTAGTAGGACAATCCGTATGTGACACGCCCGTTTATGCATGATTAGTATAGTATTGTAGCACGTGTGTTACAATTTCTGATAATCGCAGATAGTAAGTACTTGGGGTTCGCTCCCAACATCGTGTGGGTTTTTTCGAGCCATTTAAAGCGATGACGTAAGTAGAATTTATGGTAATTCACCAATTGCACTGCAGATATGATGATAATATATCATAGATATATTATTTGCTGCGAAAACGTGATGAATCTTTCAAAATCTTACTATAGTAAGTACGTAAGTTGTTTCTTTAGAATAAGAAATAGGTTATGGTGGATAGTTAGATTTTAATTTTATAGATAAAATTACCATACCTTCTGATTAAAACAAATGAATTTTTAAAAAGCTCAAATAATTCTTTGTAACATTTGTCCAGTGGTTGTACGACACGAGGACAAAAACATTTAGTTGAGGCAGCGGGCATAAAAAATATGGTTGCTATCAAAAGGTCAAGGAAGGTTGTTTCATGTTTTTTATTAAGTTAATCGTTCTAATTGCGATTCAAAATTTTTTACCCTTGAAATGTTGAAGGTCGAACAGATATGGCATCGTAGGAAATAAATGACATTTAGGTAGTACAGAAGCCAGCACATCAAGCTACTACAATCTAACAAATTTCTTTAATAGATTTTCAACTTTATCGCTAAATCATAAGGTTCAAAGTTGATTGGGAAAATTTGACATTTTCGGGTAGCTTGATGTGATGGCGTCTGCGCGTCTGTACAAATATCTTCTAATTTATAAATCAACAATATAACATAACATCAAGCCTGTATTCCCCGCAGGGTAACGCAGAGTTCACCAGTTATGTTTAAGCCCCATGAAATAGGGGGCGGGCCTATTGCCACCAACCGGGCACAAATCCAGACTCCGGGCTACTGAAAAAATCCAGTTGGAAAAACCAATAAATAAATCTTTGCTCGTCCCGCATGCGATACAAGACCAACGAGGCTTTTAAAAAAATAAAGTTAGTTAGTTTACTCACAAATGGGGTTAGGGTAAAAACATCATGAGTCCTCAGGCATATATAATACCTACGTAATAGTATAATCAGCCAAAATGTTCCCACTGCTGGGACACAGCCCTCCTCTCTTCGAGAGGGCGTGGACTATAATCTACCGCGCGGGTCCAAAATTTTACATTCCAATTCCATGGAATCTAGAAACCTCAACCTTTTTAACCTTTTGTCTGTTATCTAGATACTGTTTTTGAAAAACAGTAAATACCTATTTATACTTATTTTTGTTATTGTAACTACGGAACCCTAAACAATTGTATGAACGTTAAATTTAAATATTATTGAAGTTGCAGTAAACATTATTAAAAAAAATTGATAATAAAATCCAACATAATAATAATATAATTCAAGATTTGCCAACGGGCAATGAAGCGCAGCATAATAGGTGCCAAGCGCACATACCGAGTCAGAAACACCACTCCTGCGCTCCATAACTCAAGTAGCGGATGTTGGAGAAAAAACCCAGGCTGAAGTGGGATGCGTCGGACACGTCGCGCGAATGCACCCGGAGAGATGGGCAAAGATCGTCACTCACTGGACGCCTGAAGGAGGACATCGCCGTCGAGGTAGACCACGGCGAAGGTGGTGTGACGACCTAACGAGGTTTGCAGGGCCAACATGGCCAGAGATCGCTCAAGACAGGGAGGTTTGGAAGAAAAAAGGGGAGGCGTTTGCCCAGCAGTGGGACACAATATAGGTTTACCTACAAAAAAAATAAGAAAAAAAATCCGGACCAGAATGCGACAATTTTGACAAAAATAGTTAATTTAGAATAACTTCTAGATTCCATGGAATTGGGATTCTATTAAAAGGAAATTGTTAGCTGGTAAACAAAAGCAATAGAAACCTATGGACGCCCGTTTTGATTGGTTACCACTTCTCTGAGGCAAGTACGCGTAAGAGGTATCAAATGAATGCTTCCTGTATTAATTTGCGAGTGTTTCAAGGACGTCCATAACCATAAATAATAATGTAAGCTTAGTTTAGTTTAGTAAGCTATGCATGCAAACGATTCTTTCATAAACTCCTAGAAACTGACTTTGGTTTTTGCTGGCCTTTCCAGCCCTGGCAAGAATACCGAAAAATTTCTGACGTTACGCAATCTGACACGACTGGAGAGAGATCAGGCGCAGGACCAACGGCTTAACGTACTTTCCGAGGTACGGGGGTATCATCCCGCTAACTTCCAAACTTCGGGCTGTTGCCTGGTTTGGAATCGAACCCAGGACCCGACGACCGACGCTCAGCCGTCGCGCTTGCGACCACGAGACCAACGAGCAACGGGGCAGATAACAAAAACGGGAGAGTTGAAGATAATTCTTAAATTCTCCATTTTTTGTTATATTTTCATTTTGAGCTAGCCAGATCAGTACCTATTTATATTTAGTTACTTAAGGGTCCCCGAAAGACCAAACGTAATTGATCAATTTAATTGTAGTGATTTTGTCAATTAAGTAAGTATGTCGCTTCAATTGCATTTCGTAGCCGAACAATCTGAGCATCAATCAAGATCGTCTCTTTTATCATAATAAGTGAATAGCCCAATGCTATAGGTACATACGTCAGCACACCAAGCTACCCGAAAGTGTAAAATTTTCCGAATCAACTTTGAACCTTATGCTTTAGCGATAAAGTTGTAAATCTATTACTTAAAGAAATTTAACAGATTGTAGTAGCTTGTTGTTCTGGCGTCTGTACATAAGCTACATACATTTAGAAAATGTGTACCTACCTAAATAATATTATCATGCCTTTTAATGTTTTGTGGGTTTTGTCTACAAAAATTATCTAACAGTCTCGTTTTAACATTTTTTGTTCCATTTCTACAGTTGACATGTCACGTTTATCTAGGCGTCATTGTGTCGCTGTTGTCACTATTATTGCTGGGAGCTGCGTGGGCGCATAGTTCGGTTCACTGTCCACTTATCCAGTACTACATTCATAAAGCTTCCGTTTCGAAGCGAGTACGACCGTGGCCACACATCCGCCATGATTACGTGTGAGTCAGATAAAAAAAAATAACAACTTTATACAATGTAAATATTTTTGAGCGATAAAGTGTAAATGTAAAAAAAATATCGACATTGTTTTCCACTTGTTTTGTCAGTTATTCTCAGAAACATTGTAGCAACGATTTTTTGCGATTGCCACTTTTATGTTAATGATGCTCTTGCATACATAAGGGCCCGTGGCTAAATAATACCAGCCGCACAGGTCGATCGATCAGGTTAAGTTACGATTGCCGCGGTTGATCTGTGGATGGATGACCATCTTTACATCCGAGACCCCTCCGTGCCTCGAAAAGCACGTTAAGCCGTTGGTCCCGGCTGTCATTCGGGGATCTTTGATAGTCGTATGGGTCGTCAGAAGCCCGAAAATCTGACAACGTCTTACCAAGGGGTATCGTATTACCCAGTAACTGGGTTGTAGAGGTCAGATAGGCAGTCGCTCTATGTAAAATACTTTTATTCAGCTGCATCCGGTTAGAATGGAAGCTGGTCCCAACATAGTTGGGAAAAGGCTAGGCAGATGATGATGTACTTGCTTACCATGCAAAGTTAGCAGTCTTAGGGCGGGTTGTTTTACGTCCACGTCACGTACGCGTATACGTCAAAAATGGCGCTAACTATCGTCAAACAAACAAAAGCGTCGTTTCAAAGTACAATAATAATTACAAAATGACCCTTGACGAAAACGTAAACACATTATTTGACGTACGTATATTACGTTAACCAACCATTCGAAACAACCGGCCCTTAGGCCCTTTAATACACGGCACGGTTGCTTTACGCCCGTAGGAAAAAACGTATACGTCAACAAGCTTCCATAGTGATCCATACAACGCTGACAACCGTGCCTACACACGGTGAATAAACCGTAGGTTTTCACGGCAAGAATTATCATTTATTTCACGGAAAATGCCTGTCCTACAAACAATCTACTTCGATCAATAGAAATACGTTTCGAGCTTCAAACCATTTTTACATATAGGTACTGATCAAATGAGATACGGTGTATGTAATAAAAACTTTATTAATAAAATTTTTATAGTATAACAATATTAGTTCTTAATGTTAATAAATTGTCAAAAAACATTTTACTTAAAATCAAATTTCAATAGCGTTATAAAGAAACGAGTAAAAATAATTGTAAATCAAGAGATATCGTTTTTCCATCATGTACATAGAACACATAGAAGGACGAATCAGAAACACTATAGGTAAATAAATTAATAAATAGCTTGAGAGTAGATTATAGCTTTCGTAATCGTAAAAAGATGCCGAAAGACGCCTTGCGTCTAACAGTGGTTAATCATTCAAAAATATTGTAAATTATTTAATAGGTTATGTTGGTAGGATCATGACTACAGCTAAATGGGCCTCTGGCTCTAGTTACTTGACGCCAACGTCGCGTGACGTCACCACGGTGGCGGTGCGGGTCACTGCAGTGGATTCGTTAGCGGTTCTGGCCGCGGTCCCCACCTTCCTAACAGTAGTTGTAGTCGTTGTCTTAGAAACACTACCATTGGCAAGATTTTGGACATCAGTGTTAGATCGCACTTCTTCAGTAGCTGCCTGTTTCTTCTCATGAGCAGTTGCATTTTTCACGTTTCTTTCAACATTCTGTTCGAAACCTTCCCTTCTTATCACTTCGTTACTCCTTTCCTCAGTGCACCTACCTCCTCTTTCTCCCTGTTCCGCGGTCCTTATGACTCCATTCTCAACAGGAACGACTTCACTGTTCTGGTAGTGCTCGGAATATCCGTTGCCATCGGATGTGTCGATAGTGTAAGAACCGCGACGGATCGGCTTTTCAGGAACCCAAACGATGTCTTGCGTCAAAGTTTCTCGGTGCTGAATTGGTTCGGGCGATACTGTCGTGCTTCTGACCTCGCTGTCGTGTCTCACTTGAGTCAAATTCGCACGAGTGTTATACATTTCATTAGTTTCGTTTGATTCTACAATATTTTGCTGATGAACATTCCTGTTATCTTCAACTTGGTCCCTATTCTGTTGGATAACAGTCCTTTGGATTTGAGTGACTTCCCTGGTGTTATCGGTGGATTTTGGGGTTGTTCTCTCAGCCGGGCGCTGGGAGTCTAATGGTCTCAACTGTCTCAACTGTCCCAACAGAGGCGAGTGTTTGATACCGAAGGTTATTTGCGGCGTTTTGTTGATCTGCACCTGTAACCACAGTGTTTCATTAAAAAATAACTGTTTATGATTATTGAAAAGCCCTTGTTTTTAGTTTATAAAAATATTTGAAATCTCTAAACTTTGACTGTCTTGTTGGTCTAGTGGTCGCAAGCGCTACTCCTGAACATGAGGTCCTGGGTTCGAAACCCAGGACGGGCAAAGTGTTATTTGGTTTTTCAAGCCGGAATTTTTGAGTAGCAGCCTGGAGTCTGGAAGTGTGCCCAGTTGATAGTAAAAGGCCGAGCCTTTTACTTTACTCGCCTCATTACATGGGACGGACTTGGGTATATGGTTAAAAACGAACTCCAAAACATGTACTGAAACTAACAATAGGTTAACAAATGACGACGTGGGTATTTCTGCTTGCAGTACAAGCCAGACTTGTAAAAGTATTTATCCCAATAATTGATAGTTAATTTACCTTTTCGGGGGAGTAGGTGCCAGGCGCGGGCACTCGCGTGCGGTCGTCCACAGGCACCTTGTGACGTCCCGACATTGTGTACACCGGGGTGTCCAACACGGACGGGATGCGGTACGTATTCGGAGCTGAAAATAGTAGCAAAATCATTAAAATATTGCATTACTAAACATTTATATTGCCAGCATTCCAAGTCCTTTTGTTATGATTAATCACTTGATCTATTCTTCTTTTCCTATAGTGTTATGTGTTACACCCACTGTAAAATTTTGTTAATTTTTAGATGAAATCCAATTATTTATTAGTTCCTAATCCGCCATGCTTTGTTACTGTGATTAGTAACACCACTACTGCCTGCGAAACTATAACTCACCAGGGGTTTCAGCGAATTTATTTGTATGTATTTTGATACCAAAAGTATGCTGTGGAGAGTAACTCAACATGAACTTGTAGCCCTTCTCAGGGTTGTATGTTCCTGGAGCTGGCACCTTCAACCGCTCGTCTATTGGTTCCTTATGTCTACCCGAAATCGTATATAACGGAGTTTCAACAGGCGTTGGAATATTGTAGGAATTCGGAGCTAGAATATATTTATGGAGAAATATAGTAATCCTGAATTTAGAAAAATGACAGTGTCAATGCATTAAATGTATATTTACCTGGAGTGTCAGCGGCTTTTCCGCTGTCGGTTTTGATCCTGAACGTGTATTGAGGAGCAGAATGTAGCAATACTTTATCAGCTTTCTCGGGATTGTACACGTTAGGAGCGGGTGTATCATTTATTTTATCTTCCTTGCCTCTTGGGGAAAAGAAGTGGGAAGGATAGTGATGATGAGTAACGTTATCGGCTTTTTCGGGATGATAAGCACTCGGACCTGGTGTATTAAATATTTTAGCAGCATCTATTTTTGATCGGAATGAATAAGATGGTGCATGCTCATGTGTCATTCCATCACCTTTTTCCGGATGGTAAGCATTACAAGCGGGATAGTCGTTGATTTTAACGTCTTTGCCTCTTGGGGCTAAGGAGTGGGCAGGAGAATGGTGATGAGTAACGTCATCCGCTTTTTCAGGATGATAAGCACTTGGACCTGGTGTATTAAATATTTTAGCAGCATCTATTTTTGGTCGGAACGAATAAGATGGTGTATGCTCATGTGTCATTCCATCACCTTTTTCTGGATGGTAAGCGTTACAAGCAGGATAGTCGTTGATTTTAACGTCTTTGCCTCTTGGGGCTAAGGAGTGGGCTGGAGAATGGTGATGAGTAACGTCATCCGCTTTTTCAGGATTATAAGCATTCGGACCTGGTGTATTAAATATTTTAGCAGCATCTATTTTCGGTCGGAACGAATAAGATGGCGCATGTTCATGTGTCATTCCGTCGCCTTTTTCTGGACTGTAAGCATTAGGCCCGGGATAGTTTGATGGTTTATCAGCTGGACCTTTTAATCCAAAACTGTATTTAGGCGCGCCATCTAACATGTAGTCATATTTGCTGGGATCGTACGAATTAGGGCCGGGTGTATCTTCTGGTTTATGATTTGGATGTTTAATTCTAAATGAATATGCTGGGGAACTCTCCAGCAAAACCTTATCACCTTTCTCTGGATGGTACGCGTTTGGACCTGGATAGTTATCAATCTTTCCGGGTTGCCCTTTACCAGCCATCGTGTATTGTGGTGTGCCATTTAAAATATGGGGATCGTATTTATTAGGTGCAGGAGTATCATAAATCTTAGCATCTGGCCCTTTGCCTGATATAGTAAATTTAGGGGTATTGGAAGGCAAATGTGGATCGTAAACATTTGGACCAGGTGTATCAGAAGGTTTGCCATCATGTCCTTTCCCAGAAATCGTATACCTCGGAGAATTATCAGGTAAATGAGGGTCATAGCAATTCGGCCCAGGTGTATCAGATGGCTTCCCATCATGTCCTTTACCGGCTAAAGTGAATTTTGGAGTATTATCGGGCAAGTGAGGGTCGTATGCGTTAGGAGCTGGCACTTCAGACGGTTTCATTGCGGGATGTCTTCCAGATATAGTATATTTGGGTGTTCCATCGAAATAATGTGGATCATAAACGCCGGGCCCAGGTGTGTCTGAAGGCTTGGCATCGTGGCCTCTGCCGTACATACTAAATTTAGGCGTGCCATCTAGTAAGTGTGGATCGTAATTATTCGGCGCTGGTGTATCACTTGGCTTATCCGTAGCAGTCTTCGGTCTGAAAGTGTACGAGGGTGATGACTCGTGAAGAAGTCTATCAGCCTTATCTAGACTGTACGCATTGGGTGCTGGGACATAATCTGTTTTTGGTGTCTGACCTTTTCCCGCCATGCTAAATTGCGGTGAACTATGATACATTTGCAATGAGTTCTCTGGTGCATACACATTAGGTGCTGGTGTGTAGTCAGTTTTCATAACTTGATCTTTTACTCTGAACGAATAAGCTGGTGACGACTCGTGCATGATTTTATCAGCCTTATCCGGGCAATAAGCATTAGGAGCTGGAGTATTATCAACTTTATCACAGTGGCCTTTACCGCTCATAGTATATTTAGGGGTTCCGTCCAACATATGCATGGATTTTTCAGGAGCGTACATATTAGGTGCTGGTGACTCACTCCTCAGAACGGTTTGATCCTTAATCCTGAATGAATAAGCCGGTGAGCTCTCATGAAGGACTTTGTCAGCCTTCTCGGGGCTGTAGCTATTTGGAGCTGGAGTTTCTGCTAGCTTGGAACATACTCCTTTGCCTGAGATAGTATACTTAGGTCCACCATTCAACATATGCATAGACTTTTCTGGAGCATAGACGTTCGGAGCAGGTGTTAGTTCAAATTTCTCGACTACTTCTTTTGAACGCATCGTATATGAAGGGGAACTTTCGTGTAATATTTTATCAGCCTTTTGAGGGCTATAGTAGTTTGGACCGGGAGTTACGTCATGCTTTTCAGCTACACCTTTACCAGCCAAAGTATATTTAGGCCCATGTTTAAGCGAATTTAAAGATTTTTCTGGTGAATAAATGTTTGGAGCAGGTGCGTTATGTTTTTTAATAATTTCGGTTTTTGTTCCGAATGAGAATGCGGGTGATTTTTCTCTACGCATTCTATCTGCCTTTTCGGGGTTATAAGCGTTAGGAGCAGGAACTTGTTCAGACTTTTCTAACTTCATTTTTCTTGAAAAGGTGTTTCTTACGGTTTTGTCGCGCACAGTTCTTTTACCCTGAAATTACAGAAATCTTTATTAGTCATATTATGTTCGGAAACTATTGAACACTATGCAAATGAATGTTAAAAATCTACAAAACTATAAGGTATTAAATAAACAAGTACCTGGTTAATAGCTGATCAGTAGAAGCAGCGACAACATGCAAATAATATGTTAAATAATATGATCTCTAAACACTGGCAATAATGCTTATGCGTTTTGCCACCAGACAACACATGTCATAGTTATTTGAAGTAGGTTATATGAAAGGTTTAGTTTTCTGATAATACACAATTTTATTGTTAAAACGATTTTTAGAAGAATATTTAATAAACAATTTTATATACATCACAAAATAAATAAATAAGTACTGCAACAATGGAAAGTTTCAGCTCCCACAAAGCATGGCGGTGAATGAGGTGGATGAGTAAATCTTGTTACAGACAGATGTTGGTTAGATGGCGGCAATCTCTTCTGGCGCGGGATGGAGGGTGGGTTGACCCGCGTACTGCGAGTGCCGGATGCCGAACGTGTGCGCCGGCGCCCACGGCAGGTTCACGCACACCTGCACCCACCCCAATGTTAGTACATGTCATGATGTAAGTAAGGAAGGACAGACAGTCTCAGAGCATTTAAACAGGACTCGGAAGGCACCCGAAAGTATTGGTTTAGAAATGATCCACGCAAACCTTTATAACGATATTGTCGAGAGATGAACACAGGGTGCCAATCTGTCTCCAGTTCAAATGCTCTTAGATATAATAATAATGTATCGCTTGTTAAAAGCATTAGTCAAAGTCGATAATAGTAGGCGGAAGGCTGATGTTGTCTAATTTTATTGTTAGTTGCAAATGCGCGCCCACTAGAAATTCAACCCCTCTGTGCGGGCGTTATTACCAGTGAAGTAAACTTCCGCGTGGAGAGAATTTAGGAAACATTCAATTCTAACATTAATTTATGCACAAAATTCACGAGCGCGCTGACATCATCCGCCTCGCCTCGACTCGGACCATTTCACAGAGGTACAGACAATGATTAATGTAAGCAATAAAATAAAGACGGGACAACATCAAATACCTACTCATTGGTCAAACGGTTATTTTTTCATGATGGAGGAGTCATCCTTTAAAGCAGTTTAATAATAATATCGAAGGATAATAATTATGACTTCATAGATGATATCATCGTCGATTTGTTATTTTACCATGAATTACTAACAATTAGGTAAAGTTTTTATTACCTTTTCGGGACAATATACTCCGGGTCCGGGGACGATGGCTGTCGGTGGCTTCGTCTCTCGCCTTGGTGCAATGGTGTACGCAGGAGGCCGTTTGGTGAGCACTGCGACTGCTTTGTCGGTGGTGTAGGTGCCAGGTCCCGGCAGCGGGAGTTTGGACTCCAACGTCTTGCCACGGCCCGTGATGCTGAACGCTGGTGCTGCGCGTTTACCACCCTCCTTTGCTTCTCCAAGCACAGGGGGCATGGAATATGTATTCGGCGCTGAAAATTATACGATCAAACGTTTATGGTATACCCAAGTAAGTGGCCTAATCAATACTATGGGTTTGATACCCGGTTAAACCCACAAAATTGATAAATACGCACTAACTATATAAAATGTACTTTACCACATATCGCGTGAATAATGCTAACATTACAAAGCAGAGTAATAAATCATAGCGTAACAAAACAATGTGTCACAAAACAACAACGAATGAACAAAAAATAAAAGTGACATCAGGCATCAAACGATGAAACGAACGATGCAGTTACATAAATGAATCTCGGAAAAGCTAGATGACAAAGACATTAAATCTTAAATCTCTTTGCTAGATGACGACCTTGATATGACCCAGCCTCATAACATAATAATGACGTAACAAAAACAAAAGACTGAAAGGTTCAAAACAAAGGACGACAATCACAAACCTAACAATTTAAGCGTTGATGCAAGTGACTTGTCTTTAAAATCAGACAACAAAGCATGGAACAAAAAAACTGGCCAAGTGCGAGTCGGACTCGCACACGAAGGGTTCCGTACCACAAGGCAACAACGACAAAAAAAACACGTTTGGTGTATATGAGCCCCCTTAAATATATATTTTATTCTGTTTTAGTATGTGTTGTTATAGCGGCAACAGAAATACATCATCTACGAAAATTTCAACTGTCCTATCACGGTTCATGAGATACAGCCTGATGACTGACGGACAGACAGACAGTGGAGTTTAAGTAATAGGGTCCCGCTTTTACCATTTGGGTACGGAACCCTAATAAAGCTATAAGAATAAGTAAGCGCAGAAAATGATATGTGACGATGTGTATTGTAATAAAATAAAATGTTTGAACATACGAGTATATTTCCTACTGTAAGTCTACAAAATCATGCTATTTAGACACCTACAGCTAAGCAGCTCGGCATGATCAGAGTTACATGAAATTGCATCAACATGTCTTTGGCACTTTTGAGCTGAACTACACGACCAAAGGCAGAAAGCACTTACCAATAACATAAGTATGCGTCGAACATAAATACTAGAAAATGTATGTATAGTCCATTCGAAAAGTATCTTATGAAGGTTTAGGTAAACAAACCCTGCTCAGGTTAAATTATTACGGATTTTTCTTCTAGGGCATTAGTAACATTCATCTGTATCTAGATGGTCAACTTTATATCTAACCACTTTTTTCAACAATTATTTTTTGAATAACACTAATAACTTGTAATTGAAAAATCATCGTTGAAAATTAAGATTATAAAATTAACACCAATTGTCAAATGAAAAATATCTATACGATGATTACACTTATAATTTAGGGTGTAAGTATTAAAATAATCACAGCAAAGCACTCAATCTGTAAGTGGCACTATAAATTGGCATACATAGCCTACGTTTCCTGATCCATTTGTTTACATTTTCATCAGATAGTTTTGGAACAGACAATGCAGACCATAAATTGTACGAGTATTAGTCGCGTCACGTAAAAAGAACGCTGGCGTTTACCTGCGCACTGAGCGATTTAACGATCAAATTGGTGGTATGAAGGGAGCGCAACGCTAGTAAAGTAGCTAATATGATTCTACAATAAAACAATTACACTTATATTTATAAAACAATAGCCTAGTACTTTAGGACACGACTGTACCCGTGCGCAGACACACCCCCTCCACTGTCGCTCAGTGTTCCTTTTACGTGACGACAGCTATATACAGCTGAAATCTACAAGTGACTTGCATGCTATTCTGACCTACAGCTATAAATAATACATCAAGATTCAAAGATTGATTTCAAATTGAACTACATGACCAAAGGCTACGAGAAGGTCGTGAAGAAACCTGGCGTTTTGCCGCTGGGCTGTGGGGCGTTCACTCGCAGGCCGATGGAGAAAGCCGGAGCATGGTCGTACACGGCCCGGACTGACTTGATGGGCTCATAGTCGCATGGCGCAGGAGTCGCGGCAACTCGCGGCGGCGGCCAGCGACCGTGAAGAGATGCCGCCGGCGCGCCAGACCGGCCTGCTTGTTCGATCAAGCAGGAGATATTGTACGCCCAACCGCAACTTAGTGTTAACACTTGGAGTACGAAAACCGCCCTTACGGCTACGAAGTAAGCACTGTCTAATGCTTACCCAAGGGGCCGTGCGGTTGACTGTACATAAGTATTGATATGAATGTTACGATATAAGTTATGTTCAATGTCTGTGAATAAAGATTCGTTCAAGGTTGCTTGGAAGAGATCGCAGAATGCTATAAGACCGCGCATCGTAATATATTTTTAGTTTTCGATGAAAAATATTGTTTGTTACCTATGTGTTTTGTGGTGTACAATAAAGTATATACATAAATAAATAAGTTCTTGTATATGTACGTCTTTAAAATTGACACCTAGGTTTATTATTTTATTCATACTAAGAGCGGACGGGGCCTGCGAGGAATTTGAAAAATAGGTATTTGAAGAAACTATTGCCGTCGCCTTACCTCAAGTCTGCCCCCGTAGTGTGTGATAGGGACGGGACACCTGCAGCTCAGACCGAAATTATCACAAAAATTTTGACGAGATCAACGGTTCCTATTCCCCTTTTTTCTCCTCGAAAACTCAGACGATTCGATTATTTTTTACATTAACATTGTAAGAAAGAATACTTATGTTTAGGTTCCTAACAACTTTTTTTACGTTAAAAACTTTTCTAATTTGTCTGGTAGTCACGGCGGTAAAAATAGGGCATTTTCTGTAATT
The DNA here is from genome assembly GCA_948474745.1 of Oligia latruncula. Classification (NCBI taxonomy): domain Eukaryota; kingdom Metazoa; phylum Arthropoda; class Insecta; order Lepidoptera; family Noctuidae; genus Oligia; species Oligia latruncula. The sequence continues at coordinate 11,960,901 of OX419688.1, forward strand.
TTTAGAGGGTCATATTTTCTTTACTAATTAGTTTAAAAAAAAAGAAAACAATAGGGACGTGTTTACAGCAGACCTTGATTTTATGAAAAAAAAATATTGCTCTAGAGGCATTATTCAGGAAGAAAAAAAGGGAATACATTTGTATGGAGAATTGCACGCCCTGTTCCCTCCAACTGATAAGTTGAGCATTATTGATCTTTGTCTTTCAGAGGCGCCAGACAACTTTTCCGCTTACATAAAATTGTTTTCATATTCTTTAGTTATGTACCTACAACCACCCTTAAATATTGATTTGACCTTTCTGTGACCTATACGTATAAGAAGTACACATTTATTCCGACGTAGAAAAACCTAGCATTCCTATTTTACACTTAAGTCATGAAATCCTTAGGCAGAATTTAATAAAACTTTTACTGTTGCAGTATTTACAACTTCAGTAAACTAATAAAAGCCGCATAATAAGCTCTTCGGGTGAGTTATGCGAACGCAGCACGAAGTAAGCTTGTATTAACCCTATATTAGAAAATATACATATTTATTTATTTCATGTCATTATTTGCAGATTAACTTTAACTTAAATTACAAATCGCGACTGTATACTTATTAATTTTCATTGTGCAACCTAAATGAAAACCTTCCAATGTTATTCAATATTCGTTTATGTAGAGATATTTGTACGCACTAAGGTCCTATTTGAACATGTTAAACGTTCTTGTAAGATAATAAATCATACTTGCCGTATAGCAAAAGCAACTTAATCCATTGCTCTAAATATTAAGTTAACTCGACATTCGACCATTCAAATGAAAATTAATTTTGGCCTTTACCTATTAAACCTAATAGGAAATATTGTACACCTATGGCTCTCAATCGAGTACCTACATAATTGTCACAACTATTACAAGTAATTTACAATATTAAAAGCCAAATAAAATAATTTACCAGATAAATCCTCGCATTCAAGTCGTAACTGAAACACTGCACTCGAGATCCTTCTAGCACTGATAGCCTAAACACAACTTGTTTGAACAAGCCCTAGGTACGGTGTAGTGGCGAGTGAAGCGAGTTGGATTCGCGACTGAGCCTGTATGGATCCGACACTGTCGGGGTCCGACTGGCACCTACACGACTTCTCTGACTCACCAACAGCCGATTACCTTCGCACATACGGACTTATTTGGAGACATCGACCAAATGCAGCAGACGGAGAAACTTAGCAACTGTTCGATCATCCAATGCCACAGTAATTGTCCAATTAAGAACATAAACATAAATGACTAAGATATATATCTACATATGGCATATTAATTCTTGATTCGATGCTTGCTGTTTTTATTTTTAATTATTTAGTCTACAATTGTCGTCAATTTTGATGCCAATTAGGTTTGATGTTAGCGAAATTAACTATTAACAAGTTTATTGGTACTAATTGATGGAAAAAGATTGTGCGCAATACTCGCATGAATAGATAGGAACAGGAATATTAGTCTATAGAATTTACTTATTTGCCGCCTACACGTCGTGTTTTTTGTCAATGACATTGTAAATAGCAAGTTTAATTCAATGACAATGAATATCATATTATGTCGAATCAGAACGGCATCGACACCGAACGATATGGCTGGTGCCTACCGGAAAAAAATCTGTGCCCCGAGTTTAACTACGAATGAGGTTTTGTTTAAAAACTACGACAGCTTTTTATTGACAAACCTATCTACCTACTATTCATTTTAAAATTCCTGTCACAATAGCTAAATATAAGAAAGGATCTAAGTATCCGATAAGTACCTACACAATGAGGAAAATGAAAATAGTCCCGTACGTAACTACTTTAAATATTTTAAGTGCCTAAGTAAACAAGTATAAAATACCACTGCAGACGACATCGCTTTATGTAAATCAGACTGCAGTCATGACCCACTTACAGATTATTTGTCGTAGCATGAATCACGATATTATAAATCCTAAAGGTGTTCTGGAAGTAATATTTATTTCAGTCAAACCGCAAGATAAGTTTGTTAAGATAATTTTATAGAGCTTATTTTGTTTTCAGTCCTGCACAATACTCATTTTATGCACCTAACTAACATATAGTACTTACAAGTGTAACAAACAAACAAGATTGTTAATGATCAAGTTAAGACAAACCGACTAAATACTGCGTATAATTCGTGGGCGGCAGACTGTATAATTGCCTATAGAAAGATAAACGGTTTTGCTCGAGCATAGGCAACTCGAGCAATTATCCAGTAAACGACAATTGCAGACGGCTACCCACGATTCTATTATACAAGCCAAGAACAAGTAAATTCGATTGTTCCATACGCTGCAGTCGTCAGCGGGATGTACTCTAGTAGCTACATGGTATGTGCCAAGAGTGGGCGAGGCCACAAATGTAAAATCAATATATTCCCAATTAAGCGGTCACACTTTGACCAAGACCTTCGTGTTATGATAAAACTAACATACCAAAGTTATATTAGATGTGCTGATAGTTTCCTTAAGTTATAATAACTATCCCAAAACAATATCAGCCAGCGTAAATAAGCTCTAAAAACGACCGCTTTGACGCCCAAATCATGTGACTGTCGTAAGCAGGCGATTTGGGAAGTAGTTTCGGCAAAATTTCCTCTTAACACGCGACTCATTAATGACTTTGATGCCATTGATTCACTTAAACTGGCACAATTGTGACGACAGATTTCTCTTTTGTGCTTTTGTGGAGAAAGAGCTTGCCTCATGAATAAGGGAAGCGGTGTCACCCGCATGGAAATTTCACAAGAACCGTGCATTTTTCCGGGGGAAAAAAGTATATCTATGTCATTCTCCGGCCTATAAACTATCTCCATGAAAAAAATCACGTCAATATGTTGTTGTTGTGTGCAGGAAGGACAAACTAACAAACACAATGTCACATTATATAATATATGTAGGTAACTCACCTTTAGCTGTCATTCCTTCTGTGTTGTATGTAGCAGGTCCAGGGCCAGCCTTAGAGGTGCTGGAGCCAGGTGGATCAAGCTTGTGCCCGAAGGTGAAAGCTGGGGCTCGAGGTCTACGTGATTCTTGCGGTGGCTTTCCTGTGAAGAACACTAGAATTTTAAAACCACCAAAAATTATAGATGCAACTCGCCTGATATTTTTATGGGCATGATGCCATACAACTTTCTATCTTTAATAAAATGAGTTGAATACATCAACAATAATAACTAACTTCTACGTCAAAGCATTTTTATAAGTCCTGGCTCCACTTGGTAACAGCAAGGAGGTAAGTTGTTCTTCCGGACTAATATAAACCATGACCAAATCGATCACAAGGTTAGCTTGTAACATTTGGGGCCACACAGCTATCAGGCCTTGGCAACTCAGAATACTGATAAAATTATACCTTTAGATAAGTTATCAAAAGCCCAGAGGAGATGAGAAGCGCAGCATTAAGTCCATAGCTATTAAGGATGTTACACCTTCCTTTTAAGTCACAAAATAATATTTTTTTAAAACAATATTTAAAGATGGCTTCTTCTGCTATAACCATTTTGGAAGACAGGTTTGGTGCATGCGCAAACGTGTGTGTGTGTAACCGGTGTTGAACTTCGCAAATACCTGTTACAGGAGATTTCTACATGGGAACATTTCTACTTATTGAGAGAGATACTTTCGTCGTTCCGTGTCTCTCTGGGGTATCTAGGTATGAACTGTCTTTGTGTCTCTGATAACTTGAATGACATTGATAAAGCGTCTCAAAACTTATAAGTAGGTACACTCTCTCTTATCCATATTTTATTTATCTGCGTTATTACTTAGTAATAATAAAACATTTTAAACTTTGTTTTGTAAACATACATATGTATATATAGAAACATAGACAATTTTTCAGAATTCGTGATGTATAACATAATATGTAGGCACCTATTAGCGAGTGGCTTGGTCAATGTCACACCATATTGTGTAGCACACGCACTGATGGAGCTCACCTTGGACGGGGTCGATGTTTTCGGCCACAACCTACGCTTTTACCATTCCACTTATTTACTAATGTGATGATGAGATTTCATAGAAATGCTTTTAAAACTGTTCCTAAAAAACAATTGCTTCATATAACCATAAGTGAATGTCAACGTATTATTGTTATTATCAATGTGCAAATAAAATGCAGATAAGTATGTGCTTTGATTATAAACCATTTTAAAGTACCTACTTACATGAATTAAGAATCCAGGTGCTAAACACAATTTCAATCCAACTACATAGTTTACCTAAATACTAATAAAACTAAAAATAAATGTGCGAAGTTATTTGGCGAATAACATTATAAGTATGATCTCACTTTGTATATCAACAGTGCGGACGAGCAAGGCCGATGTTGCGGTGCGCAGGCGATAATCTCAACTCAAAACACAACCTCTATTGGAGTGGGATGGGTGACGTAAGCGCGAGCGCACGAGACGTGAACAATACTGGTCGAAATAACGCGACGAAAAAAATGACCATACCGACACTATGCACTATGTACATAGCTACGCAAACACCATTTTATATGTATTTGAACTAAAATATATTATGTTTTTCACGTTACATTTGAAACAATCACTGTTTTACGTTAAAAAAATACTGGAATTTCCACCTCTTTGTTCTTTTGGATACATATTTGAACAAAACTTTCTATCGGTCTTTTTATTTATTTATTTGAACAAAACTGTGGTGTTCATGAAGAATAGTTTATGTTTACCTCATAATAATTTAATGTTTGGTTCGTTATATGAATCTGTTTATTAATTGACATGGTATCTTTGATTACCTACTATGAATAAATCTTTTTAACTGCCGTCATTTATTAAAATTAAGAAATTCAAAATCAACTATTTTACAAAACAATTTTGCGGAATTACATTACAATTCTACCTAAAACGTGATTTACGTTGAAAAGGCGTTTCCGTGCAGAAAAACTACGTGTACAAGTACAATGCTACGAAACAAGCCATGCGTATTCTTTTACCTATAAGAGTGGGGAGGGATACGACTGCAGGTCCAGGACTAGACGCCTCTGCAGCAATGGGTCCTCGGCGGGTAGTGGGAGTCCACGGGTTCTGCCGAACGCCCATCGGACCCTCGCAAGGATAGGATATCCTCGATACCGATGACGCAGTGCGTGCAGGCCTTGTAGTTCTACTATACCCCTAAAATTTCCTTCATTATTACGACGGGAAAATGGACAACATCACAATACATAGGGTATAGTTTCATGCCTTGAAGAATATGCTTTTATCCTTTTTTTGCTTTCGAATTATAATTGATCACCTTGTTGTTTTATTTCTGTTGGTCGGTCACTATTAATAGCTCTGACAGCAGCGTTTTCATTCAGAAACTTGATCAAGTTTCGGAATAACTGGTGTGTAGGTACCTCTACTCATACAGAGATGAATCAATAGGAAAACTTTGTTCAAAAATCCAATTTAGGAATACCTAAGTCGGTAGATATCATTTAGGTGGGCAACTTTAATAGGTGTCCGTACATCCTGAGGTTTATAATTACATGAATCTTTGGATGGTCATTAGCGTTAAGGTTGACTTAGGGTTTAAAAAATTCCTTCGCCCTATCGGTCTATTAAACCTGTAGGTACTGACTAACTAAACCACTCGGTGTTCCCCCAACTGCCGACTGCCTTTGGTCTGATGGTGGGAATGAACCTTAATGCCTCGTAGTGAATACATAATTGCTGCTTACTGGAATTACAGAGTTCGGCCGAGGCGTTTGATTAATTATTTTACTCATTTCTTAATACTTCACGACAACAAGGGAAAAAAATAAATAATGAAAATCTTAAATACGTGTACGAAAGTATGATTTTGATTTATATCATGACTTAGATAAATATGTAAAATCTGATTACTCAATTCCCAATAAAATAATAAATTAGAAATTACAAATAGGTAGCTATGTCAAAGTTTGACACATTCCTTATTATTTTTATTTTTCCGTTTAGGTACACTAATGAGGTTGTATTATATTAACTTAAGGGGCTTACAGGACCTAAACGCAAAATAAACGCAGGTTTTAGAAACAATCTATCTTCTCTTCTTCTAAATAATAAAATGGTAAACTGACTGACTGACTGATTGTTGATATATCAACGCACAGTTTAAACCGCTGCTCCTAGAGACATGAAATTTGGAGGGTGTGTTCTTTGTGAAGAGTAGGTATCCACTAAGAAAGGGTTTTTCGAAATTCCACCCCTAAGAGGGTGAAATTTCACGCGGACGAAGTCGCGGGCAGAAGCTAGTAAAAGTATATGATCGACTACCGTAAACAAAATCAGAAAAATATATGATATTCTTCAGGATATATGCTAGGTAGATAGTGTGTTGAAAACATAATTCAACTAATTTGATACGATAGTAAAAAATCATGAAGATATCTCTAAAAACTTTCTTCTTCTTCTTCTAAATAATAAAATGGTAAACTGACTGACTGACTGATTGTTGATATATCAACGCACAGTCTAAACCGCTGCTCCTAGAGACATGAAATTTGGAGGGTGTGTTCTTTGTGAAGAGTAGGTATCCACTAAGAAAGGGTTTTTCGAAATTCCACCCCTAAGAGGGTGAAATTTCACGCGGACGAAGTCGCGGGCAGAAGCTAGTAAAAGTATATGATCGACTACCGTAAACAAAATCAGAAAAATATATGATATTCTTCAGGATATATGCTAGGTAGATAGTGTGTTGAAAACATAATTCAACTAATTTGATACGATAGTAAAAAATCATGAAGATATCTCTAAAAACTTTCTTTTTACAATAAAAACCATACTAATATACATACAATCATTCAGATTTTTTATCAGATTATTCTACAAGCAACGTACTAAAACAAGTGTTTTAATTTTTTAGTCCAAACAATAGATTTTTTGTAATTAAATAACTGCTTCATATTTTGCAATAAATTACCAGCGTCGTGTCATCGCGCTTCTCTTATTTTTCTATGCAGTCCGCTTTAGGTCATAATAAGCCCCCTAACGAATTGAAACTATTTTTAACAAACGCTTAATTAAGTTGATTTATAACTATACACTTAGCCTCACGATACAAAATGGCGTCATGCTTCTAGTTTGGTCATTTAGGCAACTATTTTATCAGCAAACTTCACATTATGTGGATTACCACATAAGGTCATTTACAATCTAGACAGGAACAGACGGATTTTTAAGTCTTCGAGAGGCTTTGGCGATAGGAGACTAGGTATTAATATTTATGGATATTTCCACATCTGGACAAATCCAGCGAATAGTAACCCTAATCATAGGTATAGTACCTACATATTTTTTAACATAAAATAATAACAGCCGCACGGTTCACTAATGTTTTACCAAAACTCCATTGACAATTTTTTAGTTTATAACCAACGTTTCGTATACCTACTATTTATTTCACAAACAACTTATTCCGCAAATGTTTTATTTTATAAACACTCGCTTTACAAACATTTATTTGGCAAATGCTACTCTTTGCAAATGTTTCCGATGACATTTAATCATTTAAACATTTTTCACTTAATATTAAGATTATTTTGGAAAAATCACGTTTAGAAAAAATATAATTTTATAATACATTTTCTAAACCAGTCACAAAATCATCATGACAGTATTTTCGCTCTTGCATCCTATGTCGCCCCTATTTCTGTGTAAAGGGTTTAAAGTAACCTAACCAAACCTAACCTCGGGGTGCACTTCGCTCGCTCTTACATCCTATGTCGACGGAGCCCCGCTTCGCGAGGTCCCTATTTCTGTGTAAAGGGTTTAAAGTAACCTAACCAAACCTAACCTCGGAGTGCCCTTTGCTCGCTCTTACATCCTATGTCGACAGAGCGCCGTTTCGGGGGGCCCCTATTTCTGTGTAAAGGGTTTTAAGTAACCCAACCAAACCTATCCTCGGGTGCCCTTCGTTCGCTCTTGCATCTTACGTCGCCTATTGCGTTCGTTGAGTTCGGGTGCAATACATTTCGAAACCAGTCACAAAGTATTTTATAATAATATTATGTGTAGGTAATGATTTTATTGTTGTAAACGTTGTTTTATAAGATGAAATGTAAAAATAATGAATTATTTGTCAAAAAATAAGTTATTAAATAAAAGTTTATCGAATAATTATTCTGCTAAGTAAATTATTTGGTAAACTTGTTGTTTTATAATGATGAAATGACAAATAATATTTTTGCCAATCGTTGCTTGTCAAGTAAAAATTTATGAATTAATTTTTGGTGAACTGACCGGTCACCCAGCCGCACAGGTCGATCGATCAAGTTAAGCTACGCTTGCTTGGTATGTGGATGGGTGACCATCTCTACATACCGAGACCACCTCCGTGCCTCGGAAAGCACGTTAAGCCGTTGGTCCCGGCTGTCATTCGTGGATCTTTGACAGCCGTTACGGGTAGTCAGAAGCCCGAAAGTCTGACAACCGGGGTAACCAAGGGGTATCATATTACCCAGTAACTGGGTTGTGGAGGTCAGATAGGCAGTCGCTCTATGTAAAATACTGATATTCAGCTGCATCCGGTTAGACTGGACGCCGACCCCAACATAGTTGGGGAAAGGCTAGGCAGATGATGATTTAATTTATTTTAAAAAGAAAAACATTTATTTTTGAATTAGGGCAACATTTATATTTCAACATAGAGAAAAATAGTTCCGATTAAACGTGAAATACAACATCAGGCAAATGGCCACCACCATAGCCACCACGAAACCTCTGCACGCGTAGCATGACCATGGACGTAAGAATAGACAAAATGACAGATTGTAGAAATATTTGTACGCATTCTACGGGTGTAAGCATGGCAATGTGTCATTTTGTCTATTCTTCCGTCGACAAAACATCGCGTCGTCATGCTACGCGTGCTGGCGCAGGGTTATTCTTTTGTTGAAATTTTGAATAACGTTTTCGCATAAATGTGTGGCTGTATGTCACCAATAACGCGCCGTATTTCCTCATAAAGATGTTCAACTGTTTGTGTCGATTCATTTAAAGTTGGCGCATTATTGCGACCGAAAACATGACGTAATTGGCGCATTATTGCGACCGAAAACTTGACATACCTAATTGGCGAACTGTTTTCGCAAAACTTTAACCATTTTTGTAATGTGTTTTTACAATAATTAAACGTTGTTTTTTAATACTTCTCCATATTCATAAATCGCGTGGTCCGTACGTGACAACTGTCCAAAAAAAATCACCGTACAACTCGTATTAACAAAATGGCGGCAAATTTAAATCCAGCGCTCTTGTTAGGAAACCCTTTATAATATAGGTGGGGCATACTAGCTTACCTACATTAATATTTAATAAATAACATACCTTAACAGTAGGTACGCCTGTTTTCACATAGGATAACAAAGACCTTTGCTTAACTTGAAGTCTATTATGCATGGAGTACGTTTCTGACATACTTAAGACGAAGTTTTTGGCATACTTACTTAAGAGAAAGGAGAGAAATTGCCATAATCACGAAGATTAGCAAATCAATTGCAGAAACAAACACAAACGGCAGTTAACAACAATTAATTATACCTACAAATTTATGTTTCAAAGTCACATGTCAGAGCAATTAAAGAGTCGTTACGAATCCTGACGAAAATAATGTTCTATTATCACTACACCAAAATACTGATGGCAAACAACTGAAACAACACAGGACTTTGAACGAGAAATTAAAATAAATGTAGAAAAAAGTTCGTCCCATATATTTGTAGCTTTATATGGATGGATTCTGCCGTTTCGCAAAAATCTAGGTATCGTAGAAAGTTGTTACTCCTTTTACAGCTAACATGACATAAGTTAGTAGGTATGCGTGTCGGTCCCTCGTCGTGTTGGGCGACCGGATCTTTTACCGGTAGTAGGTGGTGCCTTTAGTTAAATTTTCCATTGGGCTCCACATGAACTATTAGGTACTTAGTATGTAATAGCACATGCACCTTGTCTTTATTTTCAATTTCCAAGCATTTCAAGATCATTGCCAAATCACATCCAAATGGGCATTCGGAACAGAAGAACTAGACCTCAGCGTTTACAAAATTAAGATTAATTTGAATTTTATCACATGCTCGATAATAGGTACCGATACAGATAATTTAAGTAAGTGTCTTTGTAATACACAATAGACTTCACTTTATTCGGTGTGATTCTTAGTAAATACCTAATTGGCTATCATTACCTCAGTCATGGGTGTGTGCTTAAAGATTAATTAAGGCTTAATAAGTCCAAAGAAAGTACAAACCAGAAGGCCAATTCTCGCAATTTAAAACGTTCAAAATCTAGTCGTAGTCTCATCTCGGCAACAAACAAAAGTCAAAAACTTCAAAAAAAAAATGATGATGATGATGTCAAAAATGTAGGGAAATTAGACGTATTTTTGACAGATTGAGACTGAGATTAGACTGACCGTTCTGAAAATTACGTGAATTGCCCCTCAAATTTTCCCAGATACCTACTATTAGATATTATTCTTTATTGTACACCAACAAATTACGAATAAGGGCCACCCAGTCTAAGCCGCGTATTTCCATTCAATACAAGGCCAGAACCCTTGCGTTCTGGCCTTGTATAGAATGGAAATACGCGTGTGAAACTAATCACGTATGGATTGGAAATCATTTTTTTATTAATAGAGTAGTAGGTACGCAAGTACTCGCGTATACTTCTTAGTGACCTAACTAACCACCTAATTCCATAATATACAGTGCCAGTACGCATACGGTCTAATCGTGTATATACCTATACGCGAGCAGTTGCATGCTCGCCATTTTGATTTGTTGACCTGCGTATAATATTATAACCTTCTTATAAGATTAGGTCAAACATAGTCTGATTTCTTAGTATTTTTTGCGGTAAAAATAAACGCGATATTATTAATTGCACATCAAATAAATAATCACCTATCAATTTATTTCCATCATTTATATACTTTTTTACACCAAAAATACATAAATCATATCATAAATACTGACTGCACAGCAAATTAACCCCGAGCGGAAGCGAGGGGCCACCCAGGGTATCGAGAACCTAGCTGACACAAAGGAGCGAGCGCAGGATAGCGCGAGCGGCGACATGGCTGACAGAAAACGAGAGACAATTCAATTGCGAGCGCGAGCGCGACAAGCGGAGCGAGGTGCCAGAACAGGCACCGAACATTGCGCGCGTGCACGTTACAAACTATACAGGAGCAGTACCTACGCAAAATTCGTGCATATATTGTAATCGCAGATTTAAAAATAGCAATACAAAGCTTCGCGCGCAGTTTCCTATGCCTGCGTTGTGACCTTGTATAGAATGGAAAGACGCGTCTACGCCAACTATCTTCTTGATCTTGCGACAGTGGGTGGACCTACTCCATAACATTTACCGATGTATCAGTGCCTGTGCCTTTATTATTATTCGTAAATACCGTTATCTACTGGTTGACGTAATATTTTATTTTTAGTGGATAGCATTTTGTTGTTATAAGATTAAAATTTTTAGAGACACTAAGTACCACTGTATACAATATGAATAATAATGTGCATTTACCTAATGTTAAAATTCGGTAAAGCGTTGTAATCCATAAACAGCCGGCCAATTCTGTAAAATTCTCACCGAAAATGCTAAGGTGAAGTAGCTTGAAGTGCGGAGCTGTCATTCCACCTGCCGAGCATTTCTGTAAAAATCTCACCGTGAGAACGTAGGTGAAGTGAGCTGTCACTAGTGTCAATCCCTAGCATCAGATGAAGTGAGCTGCCAATAGTGTCAATCACTAGCATCGGATGGGATGCCAGCGGTGCTATTCTGTAAAAAGCTTACCGTGAAAACTTAAGTGAAGTAAGCGTGGAGTGAGATGTCAATAGTGTCAATTCCTATCAATAAAAAAACTCACTTCACATATGTTTTCACGGTGAGATTTTTACAGAATCGACCGGCTGTTCACTAGAAGCTCACTACACCTAAGTTTTCACTGTGAGAATTTTACAGAATTCATCGGCAGATGCTGGGGATTGACACTATTGACTGCTCCCTTACCTATATGATTATTTATCTCACTTCACATAAGTTCTCACGGTGATATTTTTCAGAATACATCGGCAGAAGTTTGAAAGTTGTTACGTAATACTCTGTAAGGTAAAATATATCCTTTAATGTCGCTTTATTGTTTACAGATGATAATTTATACAAATGAGGCAATAAATAATATTGTAGAATGTGTGTGATCTTCAAAGTTTCATTTAACAAACAATGGGGATCATATTCATGATATCGCTAAATCAATTGCCATCATACAGTATGTATAAGGTAAAACTAGTTGGGTTACTCATTGAAACGCCTCCGTTCCTCGCCCACAACCCTAAAGCTTGAGTGACAGGTTTGTTAAGTACTGATTTATTTTGTTCCTACGTACCGCAAACTACAAAACACTATCATACACGTGTTCGTACGTATATAACCGAGTTGAGTAGGTTCCTATAATTCATCATACATTCATACCTATCCTATTCAAAATTGTTACACTAGCCTTAGATTTTAGTAAAACATTATTTAAAACTAGCAGCGCCCCGTAAACCGCGTAAACCCGTGGAAATGTCGGGATAAAAACAATCCTATGTCCTTTCCCGGGACTCAAACTATCTCTATACCAAATTTTATTTAAATCTGTTCAACAGTTTACGCGTGACTGAGTAACAAACATCCAAACATCTTCACAAAGTTTGACATTTATAATATTACTAGCTGCGTCCTGCGGTTTCACCCGCGTAAGTGTCGATCCCGTGGGAATATCTGGATAAAAACTGTGCTATGTTCTTCCCCGGGTCGCAATATAACTCTCTGCCAAATTTTATCGAAATCCGTTCAGTGGTTTAGGCGTGAAAAGGTAACATACAGACAGACAGAGTTGCTTTCGAATTTATAAGTTGGATGTAGGATTGTATCAGTGTACCTAAACAATAATTGTTGGTTGGCCAATAAAGAAAAATAAATAGATAAATTAACTTTTCTCAAGCCTATCCTACTCACTAATGAGTACTTTAAGAAAATAACCCAGCTATCGCTAAAGTCAAGCTAAATAGCAAATGGTGTTTTTGATTCAAAAGAAACATTATTTTTTTAATTTCCCAACCCAAGACTGAAGTTTATTTCAATAAAAAGTGGTGTAGACAAGTGACTATTATTATTTACTTTTCCAGCGCAGGAAATTTTCCCAATTTTTCCTCTTATGTACTTTATATGATTGCAATTGTATGTTGTCACGTACATAGTATTTTAGAGCCCATCGATACGTACTATTTATGAAATATCTCAAAGGTGCAATCGTTATTCCACGAGAAAATCGCTTTTGAATTTTTCTAAGTGTATAATAATTAGGGTAGGTAGGTATCTATAGTAGGTACCTATTCAGTTCTTTTTGCATTATTTCCAGAATACTGTTAGTTGCTATTGATAATTTATTTTACCAAGAAAATTACAGAAACTAAGTAAGTACATACATAGGTACAAAGGTTATACAAATCAATCGAAGGAAATGGAATATTTAATGGTACAGGTAATCGATAAGCATGATCTGTGGTTGTATTCATATCTACATTATTAATTTTAACCATTTCAATCGACTTTCTTACTTCTTCCACCACTCGCTACATTAGTACCTACCTATTATGTATACCTACAAACTCAATTGCTGCATGTATGAAAAATCATCACTTGACAATAGCTCGACCGATTTTGCAGATTTTTTTGTTGTGTTCGTTATTGTCTGCACCATAATATAGCGTAACACACGGTCAATCACAATCTGAATCATTTTGAATCATCATCAATCAATTTATCAGAATTAAAATATATATAATTATAGGTATGTGTTGAATAACTTTTTTTTTTTTAAACTTACTTTATAAAATGACTGATGTAATGAAAACTGGCCAAGTCAAATCTAACCTACTTTAAGATTTCACATTTTTAAATAACAGCAATTGTTATAGGTATCCAATAAAGCAAATAAATAGAGTTTAATACTTGTTCATAATGTTGTTTTGTTCCTATAAATACATATTTGGATTTTGCACAGAACTTGGCACTCATTTAGATCTCCATTCTTTTTGCGGCGAAACCCACAGCCAAACATAATATGTATTTGTATTGAACTTGGCTCTCTTTTTTTACATTTGTGTTTTTGGTGGGATCATTTATACACGATAATATATTCCCACAATACATGCAACAATAACAAATATATACTATAGGTACCTAAACACATAAGTAAGTATACAGAACTTGTCACGGGCTGAAAGAAAAGCTAATTCAGTGCCAGCTCGTGCGAGTCACTGCCGTCGTCGTGAAAAATGAATAAAATCGTATTTGGGCCATCCGCTGCTTCCTGAAGCCTTCGCGAATAATCAAACTTTTACATGAAGGTAGAGACTTTTTTTTAAATAAAATATAATGACAGACGCTTCAAGGCTGACCTTGTATATCAAACCACAATTAGTTATTTACTTTCAGAATAACAATTATTCATGTTATACCTATACTTTGTTGTTATTCATATTGTCTATCGGCACTAAGATAATAACTTAGTAGGTATTAATGTATTTGACATTGAATGTAGGTACCTATACTATACGGTTGTCTAGCTTCAGTTATCCAATAACAGTCTTTTATCAGAACAAGCGTTGTCTCAATTGAGCTCATTTGCCGATAACCTGTCCGGTAGTGGCTGGGGCGAGCATGCCGTCATCGACCATTTCGTTCGCGACGAGCGCATGCATTTCATTACCAACAACATGGCAACATCATCAGGAAACATTTTGCTGTAAGGTCGAAATGTTGAGGTCGGTATTACAATCAAGCCTATGATGGGTAAACACGACTCCTTTTATACTATCGATATGAGTTAGGTCATTTCGCGTGCCAAAACCACCAACAACAACGTCTCTCAGGAATCAATTAATTACCAGACCAATACCTATATTATGTGGGTAGTAATATTTGTGACACACGAAGGGGCTGCTGTCACATTTCGTTCTCAGATCTCCAATAATACGTGGTAATTGATTGACAAACACATATAAGTAACAATACTTGAGAACTGATTGACATGTGTATGCAAATACCTGGAGTGTTCACCATCGGAACGACGAGTAGCAATCACGTTAATGTGTGTAACGTAAGAACGACAAAAGTACAAGTCTTTGCTACTTACCTATAGGCTGTAAATGGTGTAATGCTAGAATGTATCACTTTACCCTATCGGTAATCTACGAATATAGAACTTATGGTAATTCTATCGTCACAGTTCTCGCGTAAACCAGTATAATTTAGCTACTAATGGCTAATGAGGTTGTATATGATGTATATTTAATTAACACAAGAAATAACACTATTAGGTACATAGTTGCTTTACCAATACTATAGATAAATAAGGAAGGCATTCTCAAACAAAAATTTAGGTTCCTACAAAATCCTTGGTATAATTTTTCCACCAGAAATATAAGCCTACGCGTGACACACACTATAAATATGTAAATATTACTTCAGCAATTCATTATTTATTAAAAAAGGCTCTAAAATGTTTTGCACACCGTACAGCCATATATCACAATACGAAAATTATTCCATTAGAACAAACTGACTGTCAATTGAGTGAGTTAACGTTCATTTTTATAGTAAACATTTTCAGGAAAAAACTGTTGTGTTAAGAATTTACGTTTACAAAAAAAAAATTAAACAGAATATTATGTTCGTATGCTCTACTGATATTTTCAACTAACTTCTGCCCGCGTGAAATTTCATAAAATATAAGTAGGTGTTATTGTCAGTATTGCCAAGTGTAGGTACACTTGGCAATACTGTAGCTTCCTATCAGTGAAAGATTTTTCGGAATCGGATCAGCGGTGATATTCTATAAAAATCTCACCGTGAAAACTTAGGTGAAGTGAGGGTGGAGTGAGCTGTCAATAGTGTCAATTCCTAGCAAAAACCAACTCACTTCACCTAAGTTTTCACTGTGAGATTTTTACAGAATCGACCGGCAGTATTTCCGAAGATTACCCCCTACATACAAACACGAAAATTTTACCCGTTTAGTAGATATAAATTTTCTCAATTAGGTATCTTCTTTACAGATTAATTATTCATTATTCAGTACTTATTTTACCTTCACCGTACCTATAGGTACCTAATATGTACCTACCTATTTATTCCTGAATGTACCATCAGTAGTATTCGCAGCTAGTAAGTAGTAGGTATAGGTAGCCTTCTAGATATCGCTGAAGGGTTTTCCCAATACAGGTACCTATGTATCCAGGCTTTTAGGGTAGACACCTATGTCTACTTAAATATTACTATGTACGTACAATGTCCTCGAGAAGCAATAGGAAATCCTTAGCTACTACCTACTTCTGCTTGGGTCTTGATTATCGTTCAAAATATCAGTGTGATGTTTTTATTTTTATATGATGTATAAAATACTGGAACTCGACCAAAGGAACTGAAATGTGGGACTTATGTAGATGGTGCTATTCAATGAAATGGCTATCAAACAATTCCACCCCAGACCAGACCACATCTGATAATGACAAAACAGCTGATTGTGGATAAAATGGAATAGAACAACGGTAACGTTAGTTTCAAGAAAAGTATCGTAGTTAAACAAATTGAGTGATTGTAATTATATTACCTTTAATAAGGCTCCAGAAATTTCAGTCTTTAAGTTAAAAAAATAGGTAAGTACCAACCTAAGTAGTCTTAATCAACTAGTATATTTAGTTAATTGAACTGGAGCAATACTCACTACTTAACTATACCACGGACATACAAGTATTTCATGATTAACACCTACCTACGGCCTCTATGACTAGGTGGCCTAGGTGCCTACTTACAAAATATTAAAAAAATAAAATAGGAGTTGACTCACCTGCTCACTGCTCTGATTTCAACATGTAGGTAGTTAGGTACTCGTACAATAAGAATCTAATCAGGCGACACTACTGGGATATATCTCTAATCTAATCGTTTGTTCGTGGTACCTAAATTCTATGCTAGTTTATTTATTTACGTTAGACATCTGTTAACAGTCGCGAATTTTCGATCAGCCGGGGCTGTCGTCGGATAGCGCGGCGGTCGCTCTGCGCGGTGCACTGCGGTCGAATGTGACTGTTTAGTTATCGCCGTAAGCCGTTTGATGAATGTCTCCGCTGGATTAGCTGCCATACCATAGCCGCGAGCGTGGGCGCTTCCCGCCAAAACCGGTTGCCTTGGTTACGAGACGCCATCATGGCGTCCCGATGCACGCATGCGCATTATCGCCATGAATGCTTGAGGTTTGTTTGTTGAGAGGAAATTAACCCCAATAAAATAGGCACAGAAATAAAATATTCATAGGTTACCAAAACGTGACTTACATAAGCACCCATTTTATTATTGGTTAGAAGGTCTAGGTTGGTAAATAGAAGCAGACCTTGATAGACTCGGGCATTGATAGGTTGTCGTCGATGTTCTTCATAGGTAGGTACTTAAGGTAAATGTACCAATACTCGTCGGGTTTTGAAATTCACTGACTTTGAAGAACTGCTGCGTGAAAAATATTTAATTTAGAACGAAACTTTTTACATGACGAAATAGAAAAATTATCCGTTATTCTAAATAAGTTTTAATGTTTATAATTTTTAGTGACAATAAATACTTATTAAAGCAAATATGAAAAAAGGGCGATTTGTACCAGTACTCGCCAGATTTGTACTATTAATCATCAAAAGGACCCAGTAGTCGTCAATTTTTGATGCTAATATGAACTCTCAGGCCTTTAACATAGGGTTCAAGATGATTACACATTAAAACAAATTGTGTTTGTCTTTCATAATTATGAGTGGCAAGTCTAAGAAACAGAAGGTAGGTGAAGACCAAATCGCAAGAAATGACTAAAGGTTGTGAGGTATTAGCAGAGTAGGTAGGTAAATTCTAATATATTTTTGCTTAAAAAAATTAAGATATCAGAATCACAGAATCTGTTTTTATCAGAATAAATTTTGACGTGAAAACGTCGTTTCAGTCTCTGGTAAATTCAACATTTTTGACCGACAAAAGCATGTAACATTTCAATCCTTAATAACTAAGAGAATTTGAATGCTGGGGTAATGATTGAGCATTCAAAATATTCTGCCCAGAAATGAAAAATCAAAGTAAGCTTGCATCATAAGGAATGCAATAAATCTCAAAAGCCCAGTGCCGAGCAAATCCAAAGCGGCAGTATCAGAAATACGGCAGAGAAATATGGCAGTATCAGAAAACGAAAGAAAATATGCTGCAAAAAAGATAAAGATATCGTCTCATATAGACCGTAAATCTGCTTAGAACTGAAAAATATCACATACGGTGAAAACTTTTTTTATAAGGAGTGCAATACAACTAAGTCCAGTCTCGGGCAAATACAATGGTTAAGGCAGTATCGGAAATCGTATGATTTTTTTACAAAAGCCTTTGAGTAAAAAATAATTCGCTTCATAACGACTGTAAATCTGCTCGAAATTATAAAAAAGCCAACCAAAGAAAGTTTTAAATCGTATGTAACACAATAGGCCTAAAAATATAGTTATAAGCTAATTCAAAAGCTAGGCTAGCTAGGGGGCAGATTTTAAAAAATATTCAGGTATTAACCTGAAAACTTAAAAAAATCATCTAAAATCGTCAAGTTATTAATCGGTGGCAAGGTGTCATAGTGCAAGTGCGTGCATGGGTCAAGATTACGAGAATATTAGAAAGTTTC
The DNA here is from genome assembly GCA_948474745.1 of Oligia latruncula. Lineage (NCBI taxonomy): Eukaryota > Metazoa > Arthropoda > Insecta > Lepidoptera > Noctuidae > Oligia > Oligia latruncula. The sequence goes on from OX419688.1 coordinate 11,979,681, forward strand.
AACGCCAGAAGACTTAGTAAGGAGACACCTCTATAAAGGAGAGGATTTTATTGGAACTGTACCAACCGCGCTCAATCTGAGTGAGTTACTGTTGGAAAACTAACATCAATTAGCGAGAGGTTAATTACAACTTATTATTATACCTTTCTCATTATGGCAGTTTAGGTTAGACCTGAGAATACTTTTTACGGGCCAAGTGAGTAGAGCGTGCTTACGATAGGTACAGCGAGCGAAGCGAGCCCTTTCTAGACACGAATAAACAGAGCGCGCTTACTCAAGCAATGAGTGAGCGAAGCGAAAACAGTTTAAGAGTAACCCATTTTTATTGTCAAAAGTAACCCAAACCTTATACAATGTGTAACACCATTAACGCAAGACCTCATACCCCCAATTAGAGTATTGAGTAAAAGCTTAATACAATAACCAAAACTTAATTTTTTTAAAGCTAACTATTATCTATTACATATAATAAATTTGTAGAAAAGTGGTGTCTGTACAATGGAAATATATAAAAAAAAAGTAGCAGGGGTTGTTATTATATCGATGCCGAACCCGAAATTGTAATTAATTTTTTTTTTGTCTGTTTGTCTGTTTGTCGGTTTGTCTGTTTGTCGGTTTGTCTGTTTGTCTGTTTGTCTGTTTGTTTGTGCACGCTAATATCAGAAACGGCTTATTCGATTTAGATGCGGTTTTCACTAATATATTGTAGTAGGCTTCACTTAACATTTAGTGTTTATTTCATGTCAATCGGTTCATAAATAAAAAAGTTATGTCAATTTAAAGAATCACGGCGAACATTTGTTAAGGTATTCTATCAGAGTACGTACACGCCTCGGGCCTGCGCGTCCGATCTTCGGAACTACTGGACGGATTTGAATGATTTTTTTTTGTTGTATAGTTATTATGGCTGGACAACATTCAGGCTATAATGTTTCTTGGAAACTTGAACACCTGATGCAGAACCGAAACAGACCAGCTTAACTATAAGAGATACAAAAATGGTACCATAGCAAAAATTGTTCCACGTGATGAGGATTTTCTGCTGAGAGAATAAATTTGAAGAACTGGAACACCTGATGGGGAACTCCAAGAGCCCAGCTACACCATAACACATATAGGAATGACGTCTTAGTAAAAGTTATTCGGTCTGATGGGCATTTCCTGTTGACTTATAAAAATCGAAGATCAGAAACATCTGATGTGGAAATCTAAGCTATCACTAATTTCACCTCCACGCGGTGAAGGCGGTAACAGTTTAGGACTGATTTTCGATGACGATGGTATATCATTGAAAATTTGACTCTACTGGCCAAATCTCCCATTAATTTTTTTTTAACGTGAAGAAATGCTCATGCATTCTGCACTACCACGGGGAGATAGTGCAGTTATGTGGGACTCTAACCCACTAAAACTCCACTGTGTCCTCCTCTGCCGCTTACGGCGGGAACATGGGCACGCGTTAGCACTCATCCGTGAACCCGCCGCGGCTGTCCGTCACCGGACCCTCCGCTGGGGAGTACTCCCCATCACCGGCGCACCAGAACACATAGCACGCCGTGACCACCCCAGGGACCAAACCAGCACATGGGCCAGACGATCCCGTGTCTGGGCACCCTTGATAGGGGAGCAGTCACTTAGATTTTAATTGATCAGGTATCTTCATAATAAAACTATAACCATGCCTAGAAAGAGGTCAAATCTTTCCCAATGTTCCAAAGGAGCTAAAAGATTGAGGATCATAAGATCCCAAGAATCTACCGAAGAGCGTCAGGAGAGACTTGATGCTGTTTGAGAACATCAGGCTGCAACTCGCTCCGTGGAAACCTCTTCGGATCGCGAAGCAGGCCTGCGTTCTCAGCGTATTTACGCATCTACATCCAGATCTCTAGAGACCAGTGAAGAATATGATGCGCGACTGACCGCTGATACGGTGAGATTATCATACATTGTTCCGAACACGCACACAACAAAATATTCATAATCAGAAAGTGAGAAAGAAAGAATTGCTGGAGTACGGCATGAAGAGACAGATTAAGAAGAGCGCAACGAACGTTTGAATTCTGATCGACTTCGACATTCTCTGAACAGAATGTCGATATCATCTGAAGAATCGGATGTGTCTCAAGATATAGCCGTAGGGCATGGCGAACTTCCTTGGGTTGATAAGGAACGGAGTGCATTTACGTATAGGTACTCCTATGATTGACTACGCCACATATTCCGCCATCGGAGGTATGGTTAAAAATTTTACTTTTTGTGAAGCTGTTAAATAGCAAAAAGAAACAAACGGTATGTGTTGCTCAGGTGCGAAAGTACATAAGTATTGAAATATTACAAAATCCTCCAGAAATATTAAGATCACTGCTAATCGGTGACCATCACAGTCAAAACATTTCTTGGACAACATACGTTCGTACAATAATGCCTTTCAAATGACATCTTTTGTTGCGAAACAGATTTCAGAAGGCCCATTTATGCCAACATTCAAAGTGCAAGGCCAAGTTTACCACCCTATTGGTTCATTATTGCCTGAAAATGACGTCTCGAATCGTCTCGCGCATCCCGTTGTTATCCAGTCCCCGGGTTCTTAGAATTCGACATCAGACGTTTCAGATCTTCGATTTTGACTACCCCGTTGTCGCTGGCATAACCAACAGGATCCGCGTACGAAGTCGCGGGCAGAAGCTAGTTATTAAGAAAATCGTGCTGACCCTAACATTATTTTATGCATTTAAAATTGAGTCTTATGGCTTTGAAATAAGATTTAATTTTCTTTGGCTCAATCACCGGTCAGTATGGCAAAATACATAATTTTTGAAAAAATACCTTTATTAAAAGTAACTGATATCGATTCAGTAGTCAATTATGAACAAACTACTTTCAGGACTTGCGTTTATTCTGTTACACCTTGTATATGTTTGTACAGACGCCAAGCACATCAAGCTATTACAATCTGTCCAATTAATTTAATAGATTTTCAACTTTATCGCTAAAGCATAAGGTTCAAATGACGAGTTTAAAGACAACTAATTGAGCGGGTCCCAGTAATCGTCAAAATAGCACTTAAAATGACGAGTTCTGGGTCAAGTAGGAATTTTTAGGTACCATAGATGTCACGTTCGAAAAAAAAAATACTTTTATGATAAAACTGTTCCAAACTTCAAGTTACATCATTAGCAAATTAACTTAACTAATTCATCAAACGATCAGACTTACCGTAGACCCCACTGAAGGTTCGTAAATAAAAAAACCAAATTGCGCGCTGAGTTTGACATTTAGCAGTTAAACTTGCAAAAAAATAAAAAAATTGTGGGAGACACTTTTCAAGTAAGATATCTCAGCCACCATTACAGTTAAAACTCAGTGTTGTTATTTTAATTGTGCAATATGTTACCAAAAATAGGTTGCCACAAAAATTGGCCAATTAAATATTTAGTAGAAAAAGATATTGAAATTTTTAGACAATTTGACGACTTCTGGGTCACTGTCGACTTCACCCGCGTTTACCTTACCTACCTACATCTAATCATCTGATAGATTATTCGAGACCATTGTGGTTCGGTGTGCTTCCTATGCTTAGTTCTAGTGTTCATTCCAAACCATCCATCTATGGTAGGTACCTCAATTATTTCAAAAGTAAGTAATATATAAGTCAATGAGGTACCTATTATATGTAGGTAATTGTCCATAGGTAGAGACTGCCTCGGAAAACTGGAATTCAACCAGCTAGGGTTAGGGGGATCTCCTATTAAGGCTCCTACAAACAGGCGCGACACGCAATATAATCGCGCGCGACACAAAGGTAGCTCGTTGCGCGACTTGCCTGTGTCGCGCGCGATTTTATCGCGTGTCGCGCCTGTTTGAAGGGGCAGTTACGTATTGTGCAGGTCCGTAGGTAAAGTGTTTAGGTAGGTATACCAAAATAATTACATCAGTCACCGATCTGTAACATTTCCTATAAGTAAGTACCTACCTAGGTACTTTAATTTATGGACATGGATATATCAAACGGCACGTGAATCAACGGGGCCTCCGCCCCCGTAATTCAAATAGGAGCATAAGTACAGGCTACAATAAAATAGCAACCTGCAAATCCTTTAGAGTTTTTATCGCACGTTCGTAAGTTTATAATAACTAGGTAGGTTACCTAGAAAATAGTCTTTAAAAAGAAAATAGTCTTTATAAAGAAAATAGTCTATATAAAGACTATTTTAGTTAAGTAATACAAAATTATGAGCTACTTCGTTCCACATGATTCCTGGCAAAGAATGCTCCGAACCTTCCACAAACCTAGCGTGACTAATGCCGAGATCCACAAACACCTGGAAATGCTCACAGTGAGAGAAGAAATCACTAATATCAAAACTACATACAGGAAACGGCTACTAGCCCACCCCAATACCCTTGCACGTCATCTCACAATATCCAGCTATGTTAAACGCCTTAAAAGAAGAGACATCCTATAGTGTAGAGAATTATGAGTAGATGTCCTCGCTGGAGGACACACTCTGAATGTGAGAAGCATGCAACATAAATCTGCTAAAAGTGAATGCACAGATTACAGATGCAAGGGAACAAAAAAAATTCATTTAGGTAGGTACAACATTTATTTCGGAGGTTAAAAAAACGTTAATAAAGAAATCAAATGTCTGTCATCTCTTCCATGCGTATGGAATAGGGCACATCGTGCAAGGAAGTCCAATTGACGGTGTTGGACCGCGCGACCACGTCACCCACGAGCTGGTCACGGAAGTCCAGCCAGCGACGCGTGGATACGTAATCCTGGAATAACTGCTTCTTTGTTGGTATCTAAAACAATAATCGGTGTTAATTATATATAGGTACCTACTTAATACAGCGTGGCGCTTTAATAGCGACATTAATTTAACACACGTACCTATACTGTTTTGCGTTTTCGTTATGACCATAGGTAGGTATTTGAATTTCACTAAAAGTTATTATTCATTTATTTATTTTCAATTTTCTAAAATAGCCTCTTGGAGCAATAACTGTAGCGCAGGGATCATTTGCCGGGGTCACGGATCATAACATCGCAAGTTCGCAACAATGGAATTTTAAACAAATAATGTGCAAAGAGAAGGCGAACCACACAATCTAAAACACAGGATTTTAGCCTAATATAATTACAAAACCGTATTTAAGCAATCACTGCTGATTCTGCGTCGGATTTTAATAGAAAACTTATTTTAACTCGATACTCTATACCTTCTTTTCCAGGTAGTGTTGTATACGTGACCAGATATTGGCGGTGTTTCGTTGCAGCAGCCACATTTTGGGCATCAGCATGCAGTCGACCGGAGTCAACGCAACAATCCGACGGTCTCGCATATTCTCACCGAAACCAAACGTTGAGCCAGGATTGTATCGAACCACCTATTTATATATAAACATTCATAATTTTATAATCTTGCCAATAAACTTATAATATACTTAAGGGGAAGCGCCAGGGTAAGGGTTTCAAATTTTTATACGTTTTTTGCAACTTGCAGGTCAGTGTCATGTTGAATGTTGATTAAAATGATTAAATACAACCCTCTGATGATTTTGATTATTATAATTCAGAGTACCTAGGTACTTACTTAAATACCAAGTAAGTAGGTACCTACATTGATTCTGTTCATAATAGTCATAAGAAAAAAACCGGTCAAGAGCGAGGGTTCCGTATTGTGAAACGTGAAATGTTTTTAAATTTTCATCGGCGAGATATTTGTCAGAAAATTTTATCACTACGGTTATATTGTAGGTTTAGGTCAGCGCCATCTCTTGACCGATAGTGGTGCTAATGTAATTTTTGTTGATTTACGTTTCCTGTAATCTTTACATAAACTTGTATCACATAGAATAATTTCAGATTTATCTCTATGCAAACTTCGGAGATAAGGGGGGGGGGGGGCGGTTATTTTTTTTTAATTTTTCATCACTAAAAAAAATGATTGAGAATGTGCAAACAGCGCTCATTCATATAATACCCCACAATGCCCTATATAGCCTCACTTCGAATTTTTTAGACCACTGTTGCAAAAAAAAAATCTTTCTTATTTGCAAAATAGTTGGGCAAACGTCATCTAAGACTATTCTAAATTTCAAATTGATTACATTATAAGTTCTTGAGATATCCAGCTGTGACAGACGGACAGACAGACTGAGTGTCACCATAAGGGTTCCTTTTTACCATTTTGGTACGGAACCATAAAAAGGACGAATACTGTAGACTCAAACTGTTAATTTATTTGATTTACTTATTTACAAAAATCAATCTTTAGTCGATTCTGTAATAATCGATATGTAGGTATTTATTTAAAAAAATAAAAATCTTTTTTTTAACCGCCATCTCTAATATTCTTCACTTTTTTTTGAGCTATAAAAAAGATGGATGCATATCCTTCCTAGTGACTTTCTACTTGGCTAATAATATTATTAGCCAAGTAGAAAGTCACTTCATAGTTCAAACGAGTTATACCTAGGCTTTTTATAATTAAGTAAGTATATACTTACTTAGTTATAAAAAGCCTAGGTATAACTCGTTTTTATTGAAGTGCCATATACTAGTTTTCACAAACTAATTAAGATTTGCTTGAATAAAATGGAATAGGTATCAGACGGATGGGTGCAAGGTGCGACTATCTTCCTTCATTTTGTAAGTTAATAATAAATTCAAAACATGTATTAGAAATGATATTAACCTGCATAAAGTAAGTCCGAAATTCAGGTCGTATTAGTGGTGGCTGCGAGACACTATATCTGTAATAATAGAAAAAATGTTTACACTAGGTATCGACTACTTTACCTATATTTAAATACTTAGGTACCAATAGACTAGACGTATTTATTAATACACAGACTCCTGTCACAAATCAATTATCACACCTTATGGACTCCCTGTGTTCAGTAGGAGGTAACAGCACATGAGATTTCACAGGTTCAATCGACGCCGCTCCTGACACTTCACCTTCAGTGGCTTCAGTTATGGTTTCAGGTACTGTCGCGGCCGTGCCTGCAGTTGCTGCTAAAGCAATCGCCTCAGAAGCCGTCGCTTCTGGTGCTAATTGAATACTTTCTCGTTTAGTGCTAGAAGTAGATTTGCGTTTAGAGTTTGAATATCTCAATATACTTTCCAAGCGTTTGGAACCGGATCGGCTCTCCGACATTTCAGCGTTATCGAGAGACGACTGCTCGAGTTCTTTAACTTTATCCTTATAAGCACCAAAATATTTCGTATCGAAATCCTGCTCACTTTCTTCTTTAGGAACCTTAAATAAATTTTCATTATTTTAGTAAATTTGACTACTTATACTTACTTAAATAGACAGGTAATTTACACATTTGTTTGTCCTAACAAACAAGTACAACAAGTAGGTAAACCAGGTCCAAGTACATTTTTAGGGAGGAAATGAAAAAAACTGCCTCGTTGTTGGTCTATTGGTCGCATCGCAAGCGCTACTGCTGAGCACGAGGTCCAGGGTTCGATTCCCGGGTCGGTCAAAGTGGTACTTATAGGATTTTCCCATCTAGAATTTCTTAGTAGCAGCCTGGAGTCTCGATTTGTGCCCGGTTGATGGCAATAGGCTTGGCCTATTACATGGGTATTACAACATAACTGGTGAAATGTGTGTGCACTATAGGTACACCACTGCCTAACCCTTTGCAGAATACAGGCGTGATGTTATGTTATCGAAAAAAAAAAACAGTTTTAAATAAACCATACATAAGGATCGTATAACGAGTAACTAGTATGTCCGCAGTGTTTTTTGACGCAGACTTGAAGGGTCTCTATCATCTGGCATTGACCTGACAGGATGAAGTAAACATAATTAGCTATGCCACAACCATCTCCCAAAATTGTCTCATTTGTTTGGTACGATTTCATTTTAGCCACTATACATCCCTCTCGTTGAGCCACCTGTAGAAGAAAGAAAAACTGAATGTAACTATAATTCGGTAATTAATGAAATAATTTTGTGAATTTCACTTACCTCGTCGAGTGCATCAAAGTAGGTGAATGCAGACATAGCGCGTCGAACTTCATCCCACTGCTTCTGCACAGATGCTTGAAGAACATTCTTGAAGTCTTCCTTCATCAATGCTAACAATTCGCAGTGACCTGGTGGCAATATGCAATTAGGTACTTGGAAGACTTGTCTCACACACAACGCAGACTGAGGTGTGGTAACGTCGAAAACGAAACTTTGTTAGTTACCAAGTTACACAGTTTGTTCGATACCAATATTAAGGATCCGTTTCGACGACCCTTCATACAATACAAAGGATTTAAACAATCATTTAGAACCATTCAATCAATCATTAAGAACGCACATTATTATTTCCTGCAGGTAGATACCTACCTATGACCATCTACTGAAATAGAAAACATATAAAATTGATATTAAAATTTTTATATTATATTGTCTAGGTAAACAGTAAGCATGTTCACAGAGTTGGGTCGACATGAGTACCTAGCTTAAAATATTACCTACCTACAGCTAGGTTACAATATGTATTTGTACATTATGTACCTTTATTATTTGCCGGTGAGCCCCAAACTAGACGACGCGCGACGGTTAGTCTGTATCTTGGAGCTTGGGGTACGAATTCCGGAGTGGAGACTGGAGAGGTGATTTCAGGTAGGTATGGTACTTATGTGGTGTGTAAGTGCGCGTTTGTTCCCATTGTGCTTCGTTTGATTCGGTGTCTTTATTTATTAATTGTTCCGAGTCGTCATACGAGTAACTATAGTGTTTGGCAACATTTTATTTACCTACAATTTTTTTGCAACTGAATGACTGAATGAGGTAGTATTTTTACTTTCGTAGTTTGCAGACTTTATTGTACGCATTATGAGAGTAGGCCGGAGAGGGTCTTGCTAGCAATGAGTTGCTGTCAGATGGATTCTATAGTTTATTTTGCTTATGATTGATGTATAATCGGGTCAGCTTATAACATTATTGTGCGTTTTAGTACCTACCTCCAGACAGAAAAAATAAAAAGCTGGCCGACTCCGAGGACTCTCGTTTCGCTATTATAAACGAGTAGAGAACTGGTAGAGCTTCTTAAAACTTACATTAAGAAGCGCTCTTTCAACTTCAATCAAGTAGGACTATGCCACACGCTGATGCAATACTGAATTATGGATTGGCTTAGAGGTAGTTAAACTTGTCGTAGTGTGTCTGTGGGTAGACAATCTCGTAGTCTACGCATGGTGTGAATAAGTTTTCTTATTCGGCCAGTAAGGTTGGAAATATGTTGTTAAATGTAAGTTGATCGTCGATAAGAATACCGAGGTACCTATTTAAAAAGAGGAGGACAGTCACAAGGAGAAGTAGAAATGTTTGAAGAGCGTGATACAGTTTGAGTTATAAATAATACTAATATTATTATTGAACTTGTTAACTTTGCACTCTAAAAAATAAAAAAGATAATTTAATGAATGCGATAGCTTAGCGTAGACACCTCTGATACCTATAGATCATCGCAGCATCTAGGCTGTGTCTGCGCGGAGTCTACCTACGTGACGTTTACTTAGCGCCTATACCTAATGTGACTATGTCACACTTGCGGTTTGGTCAATGCTAAAGATATTGGTTAGTATTAGCTATTATTAGGTCGACTAAAGACTTAATTCAAATAACTTCAGAGTAGGTAAGTAAGAAATTTCTAACCTACTGTAGTGCAAGTAGCAGTCCTAGGGATGTTATGCAGCAATGACACTTCGCCGAACATGTCGCCAGAGTGCATCATACCGATGTCCACAGAAACATACTGCTGCAGCAGCTCGTCGAAGATCATCTGGCTGACGATGACGTCACCCGTCACTATGAAGTATAGCGCATGCGCCTCGTGGTGCTGGCGTACTATTACAATATTTGGACGGTAATACTTGAAGTACGTTACCGCTGCCAACTTCTTTTTTACATGCTGAGGAAGAGATTGGGTTTATTTTTTATAATTCTGCCCTTTTGAAAATTTTTTTTTTTAGAATCAAAATACATTCAGCATGAGCAGTTTTTGGACGCCTCTTAAAGAGGCTAAGGATAAACAAGTTAAAGTTTAAAATCATATTGTTTTCGCTATTTGCATTACTTAGAAGCCATTTTTATCGGACGTTGAGTAGGCATGTACAAAACCCTAGGTAGGTATCTATAGTTCTTACATTAGGGTATCTCTTGAAACATTTAAGTCCGCCAATGATACGGAAAATATACTTTTTCTCTTGGTCAGTCCTTTCAGAATTCGGCTTATTCAGCAGCGCTTTATCCTGAAATGAATTAACTTTTGAAGTAGGTACCTAATCACGACGTAAGTTACCTACAATTTAATCGTAAATAGCTACCTACTTATAAAATGCTAAGTTTCCTTTACCTATTAATCTTGTAGGTATGTATTTATCGTAATAATCAATGATAATAATAGGTTTTACCTACGAAATGAACATCTGCCGGTCGATTCTGTAAAAATCTCACCGTCAAAACTTAGGTGAAGTGAGTTTGTTTTTACTAGGAATTGACACTATTGACAGCTCACTCCACGCCCACTTCACCTAAGTTTTCACGGTGAGATTTTTACAGAATAGCACCGCAGGAGTCTTAGATTTGTGCCTGATGGAGGGCAATAGGCTCGCCCCCTATTAAGTACCTACATGGTACTTAAACATAATACTTAGGTTAAATGTAAGTGACGCCTCTGCCTAACCTTTTGGGAAATACAGGCGTTATGTAGGTACAGACGCTAGCACATCAAGCTACCCGAAACTGTCAAATTATCACAATCAATTTTGAACCTTATGCTTTAACGATAAAGTTGAAAATCTATTAAAGAATTTTGACAATTGTAGGTAGTAGCTTGATGTGCTGGCGTTCTGTACCAATGTTATGATAAAATAAGCAAATAAGCATTTTTTGCAGTGTGGCGATGATATTGACTGTTCCTAGCTTAAACTTTATCAATGTATCGTCTAACAGTGATGGTCAGTAGGCGTTTCTTCTTCGCCTTCCCGCGCACAGCCTGAGCGACTCGTCTCTTGACGTCTTCAACCCCTTCGTACTGCTCAGCGGCCTCTATCATCCAGTAAGCGTTGGCCATCACCATGCGACCAAATGCTCGGAACCGGCATTTGGCGCGGAACTTACGGCGCATCAACTCTTCAGGATCCTAAAATAACAAAGGTTGAGATTTTTTTTAAATTAAAAAATGGGCCAGCTCTTGACCTCGATCTCACCTGGTGGAAAGCGAAGAATGAGGTCATGATGGAACGAGCAAGCCCAGAAGATGCCTATTCATTCTTGCTTTGAAGGCTGACATGATAACATGGGCATGTTTGTTACGGCAGCGTCTCACATTGCTTCAGATAGGTACCTACCTACACAAATAGATGTCAACCTCAAGTCAGTAGTACCTAACCCTTGAAAAACGAAAACCGCGCCATACCTACCTACTGCTATAAATTATAGACGCGCTGTCTATGTCCAATTATTACCATGGGCGTGGTGTTGACCACATTTTTCTTCCTGCTTTAGTCAGTTATCCTGTTTTTGCATAATGACCCTAGGTATTATGTTTCCACTGCTGGGGACAGGCCTCCTCTCTGTGAGAGGGAGCGGCCTGTAATCCACTACGCGGGTCAGTGCGGATTGCTGGATGTCACATGTCTACGAATTTTCGGCTCTAAGACATGCCGGTTTCCTCACGATGTTTTCCTTCGCTGTTTTAAGAGAAGTGGTGATGAAATAAATTACACAAAGTAAAGCGCCTCGCTGCAGGCCAAGACGAAGATGACGGGACGAGCTTGACTCCTACCGTAGGGACTGGCTGGCACTCGTATAAGACAGAATTGTGTGGAAAAGGGAGAGGGAGGCCTTTGCCCTGCAGTGGACAGTACAGGCTAGTTAGAAAGGGTTTCTGCTTGAGTTGCTGTCTGTGGTAAAAGTACTGAACCTATTATAGGTACCCACAAAGACGCGATTTACAGGACTGCACGAGCTTGAGGCTCGTGCAGTGCTGTAAATCGCGTCTTTGCATTGGCTGCAAAGTTTGCACTCTGCTGTTTGTACTCTGCCATTTGCCGGCTTACGAAGTCTCCGAATAGCTCCAAACAATAGTGTTTTGTTTGAGACCCTTTTGACCAGTGCAGCAGTGTTGCGCTCGACTTGAAAAGAAACCATTAAAATAATTACCTACCAGTTCTTTCTTAGTCTTTTCTTTTCCCACTCGCCCGGAAGACGCCATGGTTTATAAGTAGTTTACAAATAAATTTACGAAAACAACAGTAAAGAAACGTTAACAATAATAATCAAGTTTTTAGATTATTGTGTGGATTGTACAAAAATGACAATGATTGTCTGTTGTCAATGTCACAAAGGATTTTTGACCTGACACAACTTTCTTTTTTTTTTAAAAAACGGCCGCAGTCCAAGTAGGTTTGGTAGGTTTTAGGCAGGGCTCTAAAACCTACTTGGACGGTGTTTTCCCAAATCGTATGTGCAGTCAACAACAAAACTCGATTAACACTGTCAGTTTCACATAAAAACCATGTCAGATCGCCAGCACATCAAGCTACTACAATCTGTCAAACTTTAACAGATTTTCAACTCTTTCGCTAAAGCATTAGGTTTAAAGTTGATTGGGAAAATTTGACAGTTTCGAGTAGCTTGATGTGCTGGCGTCTGTACTTAACGATTTTCAGATTTCTTTTTAATAATGTATTAAAAAAAATAACTGCCCCGTTGGTCTCGTGGTCGCAAGCGCCACTGCTGAGCGTACATGGGGTCCTGGGTACGATTCCCAGGTCGGGGCAAAGTGTTATTCAGTTTTTCCATTGGGAATTTTTTAGTAACAGCCCGGAGTTTGGAAGTTAGCGGTGTGATACCCCCGTGCCTCGGAAAGCACGTTAAGCCGTTGGTCCTGCGCCTGATCTCTCTCCGGTCGTGTCGGATTGCCGTCCCATCGGACTATGAGAGTGAGGGAAGAGGGAGTGCACCTGTGTCTGCGCGCACACTTGTGCATTATAATATCTCCCGCGCCGAAGGCTAGTCTCCGTTGAGATAGGCCGCCGTGGCCGAAATACGGTCTGGAAAACTTTATTTTTTTTACACTACTGGACATAGGCCTCCCCCAAGCACCGCCATTTGCGTTCCAGCGGCCTTCACCAGGTCATCGATCCACCTTCTGGGAGGCCTTCCAACGCTACGTCTTCCGGTACCCGGTACGCGGTCGCCACTCCAGAACCTTTCGGTCCCATCGGTAAATTAATAAATACCTACTGTTAATTACTTAGGTAGGTACATTAAAATAAATCATGAAATTTATGAATGTAGCACTAAAGTATAATAATAATAAGACCATGTTGTTTCAGAATTAAATGATTTATTGTTTACACCACTACATTATCAACAATAGGTAGGTATTATTATATTACAATTTGATGTTTTTCAGCTTTAATACCAAATACAAGTGGAAAAAGTCGCTGGAAAAGTACTAGTAGGTACCTACCTGATAATTATTAACAAATTGATATTACTGAAAAATCTCGTTCCATGTAGGGCTTTAGTCACCTTTAGTCCTGCGCTCAATTTAATTTCTCAATTTTTTTTTGTATAGCTGCGCCAAGCAAAGTTCTTAGGTATCTTTGACTGGATCCTAATGAATTTGCGGTGAAATCTACATCTCGTCGAATAATAAACACCAGCAAAGACGAACCACCGCAGTTTTCTTCAGGATACAACCAGACCGCGGTCGATCAACGTCTATCGTCGCCTCAAAACATATCACCACAATGCATATATGGGTATGGTTCATCTCAAAACGTGCCTGATTGGATTGGACCCTCATCCAGGCCATTATTAAGTCCAGGCTGAATATCAAATTGTTTTCTTATAAGTCTTTTTACAGTCTTGGTGGAAGGTAACGTAAAAAATTTCGAAAGGAGATTATAACATTGTGGACTACATTTGTAAATGGAGTGACAAAGTTGTTGTCCTTCCACTGTAAATCTTCGCCCCCCACACTTTTTTTGTGTTTGAGTAAACTGCATGTGAGTAAAAACTTTTGCAGCAGCCGTCATATTTTGCGTAATTTTTTGTAAGCAATTATGTTTATTGTTCTTTTTAGCGTTGATTAGTCTTGTTTTGACGACTTTGTTCCTCTTGCGTAATCTGATGACTTCAGATTGCAATTGCTTCACCTTTTTTCTTGCAGTTTGTAACTGATTCACAATAAGGGGTGGAATAGGTTGGTATTTTGATTCTGGAATAAATAAAACGGAATTTAATGTGGCAGTGTTCTAAACGAAGACTGATGAAAAAAAAACGTTTATTTGCAGTAAACATGACGCAGAAAATGAACCCAAACACAAAAAAACGGCTAACGCTTAGCGTAATGCTACGACGCTATGCGAGACAGAGCTGCAGCGCTGGTTTTCAGCGACAGAACAAACAGACGCATAACAACTACCTACTTGCACGAATAATATTATTTAAAAAAAAATGTCTTGCAACAAGTCAATCGAACAAAAAACATTTTGCATCTTAAAGTACCTACATCACATTGACATGGGTGATACTTATATCAGTGGCATAAGAACCAAATTCTAATGTTTGAAACAACTGTAACAACAAACAAAAATAATTTATTGTACCTAATTGGTTACGACGATGTAAGTACACGCGACGACATAACAAAATATACATTTCCAGTTTTAGCTGACCCTGCATTGACATTGGCTTTTCGTACAATGAGAAGTCAGCTTACACTGGAAATGTATAGCTTGAAATGTCGTCGTGCGCACAAATAAAATTATGAAACTCACCTCCGGCTTTTGTAATATCTGTTTTGTCTTGGGCACAGTAATTATGTTCTTTCAAACTATTATTCTTAATCCTATCAGGAGACATAACTGTAAAATGAATGATACGTTACATTCCGTTACAATCAATTTAGATGCTTAATTATTTTATAGATGTAAATTAAATAAAACATATTTTTGTAAACACTACATGTACCTAGCTCTGTTTGTCTTGATGCAGATGGTTCATAACAAATAGATTTATTTTTAGATGTAACAGGAGAGGTTATCCCTGAAGTGATGTCCAAAGCCCCTGAAACTAGTAAACATACGAATATGAATATACGGTTGCGGCACGTTGCGGCCAGTACACTCCCGGCTCCTAAACCGAGCCACCCCGCACTTTTTTAATACAAATCTATACCTTTTAAATGGTCGTAAATTCAAATTCGGAACAGTGACGACACCAAAATTATAATTAATCAAAATTATCAGCGTCAAAAGTGCATAAAAACTTTATCTTTAGAATTGCATGGTGGCTTGAGGAGTCCAAGAGTGTATAATAAATAAACTTTGCATAGACTAGTCGACTTCGTAACTGCTTTACCACGCTAAGGTTGAATGTCACTTTATGTCACTTACGACAAGGTCTATTTTTGCTTTCAATACCACTGCGACAGTTAGATACTTGAACCTTAGTGAAGTTTCAATTTACTGGGAGTTTTGTCAAAGAAGTCCAATTACGAGGGCGCCTATATGTACGGTCAGCAACAAAAGTTGATTAACACTTCAGTTTTTTTATATCTCAGTTATTAAGAAAAATATTTGTTCAAAATTACAGCAGAAGTACAATGCAATTTTGAACAAATATTTTGCTCAATAACTGAGATTAAATAAACTGAAGTGTTAATCGACTTTTGTTGCTGACTGTACATACAAAGAATATACAGGGATACCTACGGGTAAAGGTTTCCTTTAAAATAGGAGATGGAAAATCCAAAATGGTTTTTGTTTTGTTTTTGTAGTCCGACAAACCTAGAAAAAACAAAATAATAACATTTATGGTTTACTTATAGGTAAATTTAACATTGCCCAATCAACAATATTTTTTAGAATAGGTATTTGTATATGGATGTATGTACAGTCACGAGCAAAGGTATGTAAACACTTGGCTTTATTCAAAGTCGATTTTCTCCTTTATTTTTGAATGAAATTTTATATTAGTAGGAACATAGTATTTTCGAACCCATAGGTTTAAGTAAAGTGTCGTATTTCAACGTTGCATTCGTTATTTCGTGAAAAAATCGCAATTTAAAGTTGCTAAGTGTTGACATATTGGTGCTCGTGACTGTACTTACTTAGAAGGATTCCGTATGATGTAGATGGAAGATCAGAAATAAGTTCTGACTTGGGCACCTGTGTTGAGGTTTTCTGGTCCGACAAACCTAGAAATAGCAAAATAACATTTTGTGGTTTATATAAGTTTAACAATGCCAAAATTAAAATATTTCTGAAATAAAGAAGATGTATTTACCTGTAAGATATTGATTTGATGGCAAATCCAAAATAGGTTGTGACTCAACTTGTGTTGAGGTGTCGTGGTCCGACGAACCTAGAAATAGCAAAATAACATTTTTCGGTTTAATATGTAGATCACAGCACTCCTCATCAGCTCATATTCTACAGACTGTTTTCAGGAACAACGAATGTAAATAGTAATAAGCTTAACGAAGCCGACCGACACTTGAACTTCCCGTCTTAGTGATTTCTTTTATGTAAGTAAGTACTAGATTCTAGTACAACAGTAATACTAGGCCATAATTTTTTTTTCCGTGGGAAAATCCTCCGCGTGCATATTCCAGGGCATTGATCCAGCCAGGAGAGTTACAGCCTCGTAGGAGATCGTACAGTAAGTATCCCCTTATCACCCTAACAGCCATCGCTCGCGGCACTAGACCATACCTGGGAACTTTCAAGTTTTTTCGCGTTTTATTACGAAAAACTTTAAATACCCGTAAAATCTAGGCACAGCTGCATGTACCCGAAAGCACAATGTTTTGCGTGCGTTAGATTGCGCACTACCATATGGATGCTGCTTATCCGAAATAAAGATTATTTTATTTTTTATTTTTTTTATTTATTTTTACTACCGTAAGCAGCGGTTTTTCACGACAAATATAAATGTCGTTTCACTGCAATAATTTTTGCTCAATGTTAACTAGTTTGATGTACTGAACATTGTAGACCATCAGTTACATACCGAGACCCTTCCGTGTTTCGGAAAGCACATTAAACCGTCGGTCCCAGCTGTCATTTGTGGATCTTTGACAGTTGTTACGGGTAGTCAGAACCCCGAAAGTGTGACAACCAATCTTATCAAGGGGTATCGTGTCACCTAATTATTGGGTCCTGGGGATGGATAGGCATCAGTCCCATATACAATACTGGTCTTAAAATTCATCTGGCAAGACTGGAAGCCAACCTCTACATAGCTGGGAAAAGGCAGGCAGTTGAGGATCCTTTTGAATCAGACAATTACTATCTTTTTGATTTTTGGTTGCTGAAAATCCCTAGACTCCTACTTCCTTAAAAATAAAACTTACTTTCCCTTATCTTCTCCCTAAGTGGCCCACAATCGTGTTCTAAAGCTGTAACTCCAGTACACTGATCTGTAACTAGCTGACCAGGCGGAAACGTTGTTTTGCCATATAAATTATTTCTAGCTTCCCGGCGCTACTTCGTTTGCGTGGTGTCCTACCTCTTACCCTACCCCTACCCTACTCCTACCCCACTCCTACACTACTCCTACACTACTCCTACTCTATTCCTACACTACTCCTACCCTACTCCTACACTACTCCTACCCTACTCCTAACCTACTCCTACACTACTCCTACTCTACTCCTACACTACTCCTACTCTACTCCTACCCTACTCCTACCCCACTCCTACCCTACTCCTACCCTACTTCTAACCTACTCTTACCCTACTCCTACCCTACTTCTACCCTACTCCCATAGACATATTAAATTTTTCTTTGCGTAAGAAACATCCTAGTACTTCAAGAAATATTCTAAAAAAAGAATTAGCGAAATCGGTTCAGCTGTTCTCAAGATTTGCGTTTAGCAACACATTCAGCAATTCATTTTTATATTATAGATAGGAAAGAAATGAAAAAATATAATTATTTTATAAACGGGGAAACAACATAGGCATTCAAAAAGGCCCCATGTTCTTTCGGAATACATGTTTATTGTTTCTTTTAAATATTCCAACTTTATGTCAGTAGCGAAGGGTAAATTTTTGTAAGAGGTAAGCCGAGTAGATATCTTTAATATGATTATATTATTTGTCTATAGAATACTGACTGACTGAAGCCGGTAGGAATTGAGTTGTATGGAACCTTCGCCACTGCTTTATGTAGCAATCAATGTGTTAAATTGGTTAAGTACCTGCCACTGTTGGTCTTAACATAGAATAGCTGGCTTCTTCATTTACTGTCTCAGATGGAAGTACTTCTTTATGTGAAGAATCAACAGCAGGCTTGCCTGAAAAATAAAAAAATAATATGATAGTTTTTTAATTTGCAATATTTCATTTAGTGTTGCAATGCAATAAACAATTGGAATCAATAATTATGGTGTGTTTAAAGTACCTGTCACTATTGGTCTTAACATAGCATAGCTGTTTAATCAATACTTAATATTATAAAAAGGTAAAATTTTTTCAGTAATGGATAGTCACATTATTTACAGTGTTTCTGAGTGTCATTAGGGAAGATTTTATTTTAAAACAACAAAAAACACATGGGCAAAATTGCAGGCAGTAGGTAGTTCACCTACTGCCTGCGATTTTGTCCATTATATTTCACTTTCGCTGTAAAAAATTGATTGCTAACCGGTTTTGGTGTAGGAATACAGTGACAAATATGTTCTCCTGCTTCCTTTGTCGTACATATGAATACGAAAGGATTTCAGTTCAAACTGCAAATATTCTTCATTTCTGAAAAATGCTAATTTGATTCTATTATGATTATCTGTTATTGGAAAGCTTCAAAACAACCCTACTTCTTCTTACCCTACTAATAAGTAACAATCTCACCATCAAGATATAGTGTTGGTACTGCTAGAAAATTCAACCGGTTGTTGCGGTTCTTATCCTTGTCCAAAAAATGAACATCACAGAGAACTTTCTTCCTATAAAGTTCAATATCATCTTGACTATCCAACTTCCCACCAACTATACCAACCCATGCCTTAAAACGATCTGGATTCCTCACTGCGTGTGGAAAGTGGTGGTAGACTTTGCCTGAAACTAAAAATTAAATTTTAATTTTCCTCTGGAGTAGTGAATAACTTTTTCTGCAAAATTTCACAAAGCACTATTTGTATGTCTAGCCTACAAATATTATAAGTTTGAAAATGAGTGAAGATGTTTGTTGAACAATCACATAAAAACTACATTACCTGGCACACTCAGAGACACCTAATGGTCACATGAAGCTTAGTAAAAATTGAAAAAGTTCACCCTCAGAGTCGGTTAACAATTCATTAGCATCCCTTAAGGTGCCACTACTCCACTGTTCGACATCATGCATCCAAAGTTAAACATGATATCATTTTGACTTATTATTAATTTTGTCTGTACGGAAACAGAATAGTAAAATAATAAATAATTCTTTTTTCTTGCTATTTTTCACATAACTTATGGTGTAAATAGTTAATAAAAGAACTGTAAAATCTTCAAACTAAACCGTACCGACAAAGGTCAGTTATGGAAGAGTTCAATAAACTTTATTTGTAATTGATTTATGCAGTGGTTTTTTCATAAAACTCGATTTTCCAGAGCAGTTTTTGAAATTTTTTACGCACCTACCAGTTCGGAATGGTGTTTCTGTGCGTGAGAACTAGACGTTGTTCGTGTAGACTAGCGTCTAACTGCTCATCACATACTAGCTCCGTCGGACACGAAGCCAGGTGAGACAGCATGTTTTTGGCCATGACCACCAGTGAGTTCGAGCTTGCAACTAATTTACTCTTAACCCTTAATGACAATTAAAGTGACAAGTATGTGAGGTTGACAGCAAAACCTTTCTAAGTGCGGCTGTAGGTATAGTTTTGGATGAAATTTGGCTTAGGATACACTTATAGGCCTTAGCTTTATCCCTCTTGATAATGCAAAGAAAAATGCCTTCTCAATTGCTAAACTACAACAATAACTAATTGACAATAGCAGACCAGGGTCAAGCATAACCAGACTTTTAAATTTTTCTAAAACTGAAGCTCATAAATACTCATAATGTTCCAAACTTCGACTACCAACTGGACATAAGCAAAGATAATGATGATGATACTCACCGAATGGACATCCCAATGCACATCGTTTAGGCATGATGCTAGGTATATTATCAATAAGCAATAAGAGAAATGGGACTCAAATCAACACGGATCGGTGGATTAATTTCACGAAACAAATAGAAAGAAACGAACGTTAGGAACATGACATTGACATTGACAGCGGGTTGTTTTGGTTTGGGGCGCTTTCCGAATTAGCTATAATCGCTCACAGCGCTCACATCATCTCACATGCGTTCCGATTTAGATATTACGATTATGTATGACAGCGGATAGCTGTCAACAATTCGGATCACTCGTGAACGCGCTCACAGTGCTTACACACTATAAAAACGATATTATTACAGTATTTCTTTGTATAAACACCATATTTCTTCTTCTTTGGTTAGGTGGCGACTGTCAGCCAGAAGCACAATTTCGAAAATGCCACGTTAGTTTCATTTAAAGATGATGCAACTCAAAACAAAACACACTCTGACACAACCTCACACACACACTGTCATTTTTGACAGCGCTCACTGCTTAAACAAAGAAAAGTATAGACGGCTGGTAGCGCCATTTCATTTCCACAAGAAAGGGATAAAGTATGGAGTTATTATAAGTAACAGAAAAGGATAAAGCTATACTATTTCCGTCTCTCAGTGCGTGCCCGTTTTTTCAAGGCAGCTACATAATTATGTAGCCAATGTTATTTAAGTTAGTTTTTTTGTCTCATGTGTGGCCACGCTACCCGATGCTCTATCTATAGCTTTCTTACTCTAAGGCTCACGGTTATATTATTGGGCATGGTTCGGCATTATCGCAAGACGGCGCATGTCATGACGTCATCTATGACGATTCACGGGACATCGTTATCGCGCTCACGCTAATTCGGTACGGGTTTAAGCACGCTTACATCGATTATTTCCCAACTCGGAACGCAGGGTTGGTAAGCATTTGTGAAATTGTCACTTGTCAAGTTGTCACAGTTGCAAAAAGTTTTTATCAGAAGGTCATTATAAATATAACGTCCGAACTCATGTCGCAATCTCATCTCAACGAAATGCTACGCTATGCATGCTATACTATGCATGCTATGCTATGCCATGCTATGCATGCTATGCTATACATATATCAAAAATCGTGTGTGGACGTATTTGAAGTCGCCAGCGAGTTGCTGCGTGTGTACCTAGCATTACCTAGCAATGTTGCCACTTTTATTATTTGGCGTTTCTGAAGTGGATTGGAAATAAATGAGCCTTTTATTTTTTTTTATCTGCGAACGTGATTTAACACTTTTTGACGTTTAATTTATTGACAGAATTGTCGGCATACTTTGGTTTGGTATTTTCAACAAAACGCTTTTGTCGCTTAGACCCCCTTAATAAAGAGAAAACAGAGTAAATCTACATATAATTTTGTGAATTTGTACATTGCACTCAAGCAAAATGGTAAGTTTGACAATAATTCACTTAAAGGTTAATGTTTGTAACAAAAGATCTAAAACAGCATTATCATGATTTCAGAGTTTCGGTCTGCCTCCACTGAAAGTAAAGCCTGAACATGTCAGTAATATCAAGCCACAGGAGGGTCCGTTCGGTGTGCCGAACCCGCTTGTGGCGGGCCTGGCTGCTACGAAGTCTAAACTTGGCATGTCACATCCAATAGAAATATCGGAAAGAAGTGTAAGTTGTTAACATCGTCAAACATATACATGTAGCTAGGATGAATCCTGGGGCCACTCATAGTGTGTAAACTATTGCCCCCTAAAAATATGCCTGAAGCAGATGAATTCAGCATAAGATCACCTGCTTGAACACCCTAGATCATTCATTCTACTGTGGTTGAGTAAGTGGATCCCATGCTCAAATTAAGTTTTTAAAGGGCCATGAATTTGCCCTACAACTATGACTAGTCAAATTCCATTGGTCTTCTACTAAGTTTTTTTTACTCTAAAATCGGGGTCCTAAAATATTGTTTTCTATTGTGAACATAAATATTGTTATGTAATGTAAATATTGTTTTATACTGCCTTTTGCCTCTTATAATGCCAGATAGCACAACATTTAATGCCTTTCTTTTACTGAAACTAAATGAACCAATTCACTAAATAAGAAATAAAACTAGTATTCATGTCATCATTCTCCTGCCCCTATCCCAATTTATTTGGGGTCGGCGCAACATGTCTTTTTCTTCCATACTTTCTCTATAAGTTGTCATCTCGATAGTCACCCCCTTTCTAACCATATCATCATTCACACATTCCATCCATAGTTTCATTGGTTTTCCCCTACTGTTATAGCCATCAACATCCATACTAAAATATCGTGAGGAGAGTTTTGTCTCTCCTCACGATATTTTCCTCATTTCTCCATAACACATGCCCATACCATGACAACCGAACTAGTATTCATGTATGAAAAATATAATTATCTTTTGCAGTATCATTTAAATCAGGAAAAGATGGACATGGCAATGCTCCGCAACATCCAAGGACTTCATGCACCTCTTAAACTCACCATGGAAATGAAGTTCACTAGCAAGGTATGTAATTGTAGTCCTACCTTCCTAACCTACTTCCTACTATAATAATATCATAAATACAAAAGTTTGTTAGGACGTATGGATGGATATTTGTTACTTTTTCATGCAAAAACTACTGAATGGATTGGGATGAAATTCGGCACACATTTTATAACCTAGATTAACATAAAGGATAGTTTTTATCGCAGTAGTACAATCCCATGGGATAATTTCAGGATAATTTTCAGGATTAACTCATAAAATACTTTTTATCCTGATATTCCCACGGGACCAAGACTTATGCGGATGAAACCACAGGGCAATGCTAGTTCAAAATAACTTATTCAAAAATAATTCATAACTTTGTAGGAATAGATCCCAAATCAGAGTATCTTCTGGCCACGGTTTTAATCACATCCAATTTTTAGTGACTCCATAACCTTATTTTATTTTTATTTTATTTATTTGGGAAAAACAAACAATTGTACAATATGTGTTACAAAAAAAGAAAATATATAAAGGACATATGGTTAAATGTACAATCAACAACGTTTCCACGGATTACTAGTGTACATTATTAATTAGATAGGTAAGTACAAATTACATTTAAATACCAAGTAGGTCTCTTAAACTTTTAGCTTAGTTACTAATCACACTTAATTTTGTTTTTGACCATCACACAAACTATCAATAATTTTTTTCTTAAAATTACTTTGAGACAGAACGAAGATATCTAAATGATAAAAGTGTTTATTATAAATTTTTACTAGTCGACGGAGTGGAGCTCGATCACCAGCATGTGTTCGGCTAGTAGTCGTCGCGAAAAGTGGGTAAGCACGCGCCTCCCGTCTGATTACAGTTCTAGGCACAACATATGAAATATTATTAATTAGTTCCATACAGTTAAATTTATTATGAACCAATCCGTGAAGCATCATGGTTTGGAGTAATAGGCGTCTTGACTGCAAAGTGATCAATTTGAACTTTTTCAGTGACTCAAAGTAAGACAGGGATATGAGATGACATTTATACTGCATAGCTCGTATGTATTTACGTTGAACACTTTCAATCGCTTTAACATATTTATCGTAGTAGGGGTCCCATATTATACATCCATATTCCAGCTGCGGGCGAACCAAGGACTTTAACAATTGCAAGTACGTGGCTGGGCGTTTAAAATCAGTAGAAGCTCTCATGACAAGGCTGTACATTTGGTATGCTTTAGAGATAATCTTCTCTGTGTGTAGATTTAAATGAAGTTTACAGTCCAAAAGTATTCCTAAATCACATATTTGAGTTTCATTAGAAAGGTTTTCTGTACATAGATTATAATTAAATCGAATTACTTTTTTATTTTTCGTAAAATTTAAATATTTACATTTAGATATATTTAATGCAAGTTTATTATCATCACAATATTTAGTTAATCTATTCAAATCATCTTGGAGCAAGTCACAATCATCAGAAGTCTTAATAGATTTAAATATTTTAAGGTCATCCGCATATAACAAGAAATTACTGTTAAGGAAACAGTGACCTATATCATTAATATAGATAATAAATAGTAAAGGTCCAAGAATTGATCCCTGTGGTACGCCAGAGGTGGCGATAAATGTATCTGAGTGATATCCATGGGTTACCACTGATTGAATACGGTTGTTTATATAAGAATGGAACCAGCGCAGTAAATTACCTCTAATCCCGTTGAAAGCTATTTTATTCAATAATATCTCATGGTCCACCCTATCAAACGCCTTTTTAAAGTCCGTGTAAATTGCATCCGTTTGTGTCCGCTTATCCATGTTATTAAATAAAAAGTTAGTAAAAATCATTAAATTCGTTATGGTTGATTTTCGTTTAACGAAACCATGTTGTTCCGATATTAAATTTTGTTGAATGAAAGGGTAAAGCTTGAGATGAATAAGTTTTTCAAAGAGTTTAGCAATTGCACATAGTATTGAGATTGGTCGATAGTTCTCAACTTTCTGTCTGGAGCCGTTCTTATAAACTGGTATTATGTTAGCCTTCTTCCAGATTGTGGGAAACATACCTGCTGTAATACTCTTGTTGAAGATTAAGTGAAGTGGCACGCATATTGTCTCGGCTGTATTCTTCAGAAAGCTAGGAGGTATACCGTCTGGACCCGGTCCTTTAGTACTATCCAGTAATTTTAATTGGTTGAGGACTAATGAGAGGCTGAAATATATATTATCTAGGGTAGCATTATTGTCATAAATTTGATCAGTTGTAGGACACCAATGGTCAGTGAGTGTTGAGGTTTCGTATACTGATTGAAAGAATGATGAGAAAAAGTTGCATATTTTATGTGGTTCGTTAGAAGACTGACTACTATAATACATTTGGGATGGAATACTAGACTTGCCTTGTCGATTAGCTATATAAGCCCAGAAATATTTAATATTTTTGGGGATGCTGTCTTCAACGGTTTTTATATACTTACAATAACATTTGTTACACTCCACGCTAAAACGTGTGCGATATAAAGAAAATACCTCGTAATCTGAAATATTTCCATATTTTTTCCATTTGGTCCAGGTTTTTTTTTTATATTTAAATATGTGTATAAGGGCAGGTGAAAACCAAATAGGGAATTTTGCGTTTTTAGGTTTTGAAAGTGGTATCCGGTTTTTGATTATGCCATATATGATATTGTAGAATTTTTCAATGGAGATTTCAGTTTTTTCATTATCCAAAGTTAACTTCCAGTCAACCTCTTGTATATCTTTATTAATTAAATTGTAATCCGCTTTATGATAACTATATCTTGGTGTGTCTAAAGATCTCATTTGGGTATATCTTATCGCTATCGACACGATAGCGTAAAATGGAGGGTGGTGGGTGTCCACTTGTAGTAAGTTCTGATGAGGTGGGTAAACATAGCAAACAGTGTTGGAAATGAGAAGGTCAAGTATACGATTATTAACATTATTGAGGTGGTTAAATTGCTTGACATCATGTATGGTCATAAAGTCCCGTAGTAGGTTACAAGTAGGTGTCAGACCAGAGCAAGTCAGGTAACTATGAGAAGTGTTTAGTTTTAACCAGTTGGCAACCGGTAAGTTGTAATCACCTAGTAGTAGTAAGTTGTCAATGCATAAAGAATTGATTACATTATTTAATATTTCAAAGTGTACTTTGTATGCAGCACTCGGTGAACTGCTAGGAATATAGGCGGCACTAATCAGGTTTTGTTTCGTATTATTAGAACTGGGAATGGTGACTAACATATGTTCAAAAAATTTACTTGAATCTAAGGTATTATATTGGGACAAGGAGACACAAACGGGGCTCAATTCACGTAATACTGCGATAAGTACACCCCCTCCTTCAGACTTGTCAGTGGCAGCACGGTTACGGTCACATCGAAACACTACGTAGCGACTATCTATAAACTCGCTGTCGAGTATCGAAGGAATAAGCCAGGTCTCAGTTAATACGATGACGTCATAACAATTTGATAGGATGTTCATGTAAAGAGTATTGAGTTTTGTACGTATACCTCTACAATTCTGATAATAAATGCTTATCTCGTTTTTATTCATATAATTGTTAGCCATTGTAGATATTACGAGTAAATAAATAAAGTTTAAAACAAATCAATTAGTGCGACCAATTAGTTAGGATTAGAGGTAATACTACGAATTTTCTCTAAGTCGTTGGTACATTTAATAGACAATGTTGCAGAGTTTTCTGATTGCTTAACGAGAATTGTGGAGTGCTTGACCCACACAAACCTGTATCCATACTTCTTAGCCACTTCACGTGTTTCTCTCAAAAGTTGTTTGTTTTTGAGAGTCAGGTGTTCATTGATAAAGATTGAGTGCGATACGCCCGGAATGCCCAACTGAGTAGAGCTAAGTCCTTTTTTCAGTCGGCACGCGCTTATGACGTTGTCTCGCAAGATACGTGTTTTTAGTTTTGCAATTATATTTTTAGGCCTTGCGCTGGACAAAGCATGTGGAACACGATGCACTGAGATCACCTCTTCACGTGGGATTGAGCAGTCAATGTGCTTGCCTATGTCGTTCAGTATATTAAGAAGATTTTCTCCACGCCTTTCCGGAACATTGGAAATTTCGAGGTTACATTGCCGGGCTTGTTGTTCTAAACTATCAACTTTCGCTTCAAGTGCTAATATTGCATTTTGACTCACTGTATGGTCCTTCAAATTATCTATTTTTTTTAAATAGTCATCATACTGGTTGGAGATAAAATCGGCTGAATTCTTTACCTCACTAACCTCTGCTGATAACTCGGCAACACGTTGCTTAATTGATGCGTTTTCTGTTCGAAGAAAATCCATTTCTTTTTTAGTTTCAATCACATATGTCTCTAAGTCGCTTTTAATGGATTTTATGCTATCATTTATGTTAACCAACTTGGAATCTAAGCTTATCTTCCACTCGTCGAGCGTTGTCTTTAGGTCCCTTTGAATAGAGGCAAGCAAATCACTATGTTCACACTCCGGCTGCTTACGCTTCCTGCTAGTAACGTTGCTCTCGGTGTCGCCAAGTGAAGGTAAATCCGGAATTAGAAGCATAGCCTCTGGGTGGTGATCGATTTATGCTTGTCATAATTCTTTATTATCCTTTATGACTTAATTACAGATAATAGTCAAAAAGCGTATGCAGCGAAGCCAATAAACAATTTACTAATTAGCAGCGACTTGTACTGAGTTGCAGAATGCAAAACGATAGTGTTAATCGCTGTCGCTAATCTGTCGCGGTGACTTGGTACCGGTCGAACGCTTGACTTGATGGTTAATTTCGCCGCGCGTTGCCTATGTTGTGTTGGCTCAGAGGCGCACGCCGCTACCTCTACACGACGACGACGACGACTCCGCGCTGCGCTGGTTCGAATCTCGGCAAGCGCGCTCACGACTTTTAGTAGAAATAAAGTTTCTCACCCAAAATCGTCCGACGAGCGAGAAAGCACCATACAGGTCCAGTACAAAATTCAATATGGCGCCCACGGCTTATGGATATGGCCCCAAGATGAAACGAGAGGGGTCGATAAAAGAAGTCAGCCCGTAGAAAAGCGCCAAAACTCACAGAAAATAACTTGCAAAAATAAAGAATAACGTCCGTACACAGCGATACCGAATGAATGCTAAAAGTACTGTACAACTTAATCCAGAATGTGATTTATTCATTCATTAAATTAAAAAAACAAAAATGCTTTGTGCACTAATAAGGGTTTTTTAGCTGTCAACCTTTGAATCATGTTATGACAAAACATGGCTGTTGTATTAACAAAAACAGGAGATAGACATGATGTATCTGAGTCTCAAGTATCATCCAAATGCATCCAGCTATTTCTGCTTATGAGTAACGAACATCCTTTACAAACTTAACTTTCATCATCATCTGCCTAGCCTTTTCCCAACTATGCTGGGGTTGGCTTCCAGTCTTAACTGGATGCAGCTGAATACCAGTATTTAAATGAAGTGACTGTCTAATTGACCTCGAAAACCCAGTAAAATAGAATAGAATACTCTTTATTATGTACACCATATAAATTACAGATATAATTATAGAAACTGTACTGTAGGGTGACACAATGGGCGGTCCAGTAAACCGAACTTTACCCTTTTACGAACTTTGCTTTAATATTAATTTATAAAATACAAAATTATGTGCACAGCAGCTTGTATGGAAGCGTAGGAAGAACTTTCCTTCATTTCTGTTTAATAAGATTTGCGTGTAAGCTTGCTTCTAAGCATCAATTCTAATTTTTCAGATTGGTCACCTTCCATTCCTTCAGAGGTCCAACTTCCAACATGATGTGGTGACTGCTAAGCATCTAGATCTTGGGTTCGAGGACATTTTGAACACACCAGAGCTGTGTGAAGTGGCTGGCCAACCCCATGCTGTTGTGGAGAGATCGCTCGGAATACTGTGAGCTACTTAGTTTAGGTTTGTCTTGTAATGTACTACATACTGATTTTTAATAAAAGATTATACTGATATTCCTTTTTTTTATTATTTATTTTATGTCTATTAACTTGCATTTCTCTGGCGTTTTTTACAAGAGTGAAAAAGAACTAGACTGATAGCCTGTTTTATCAATATCTTTAAAAGTTCTGATTGACTTTATCCGGTGGAAAGTTTTGTCCAATACCTGTCCTATTTTTAAATAAGCCGTAGGTAATTATAGTACCTAACAGACACTGAAACATCGCCTTAGACTTATAAACACAGACTGCAATATAATGCAGGCTAACTTTTAAATAAGTAAAAACTGGAATAGCTAAGTTTGTTTTCTTATTTATTTAGACACAATAAAAAAAACAGGGAAACAACTTTTGAGTACAGAGGTACTGCTTTTTGTTTTGTTTTCTCAAATATATTTTATTCAATGTTAGTTTTTAACAATATCAAATATTCTAAGCTTGCATATTTTCTTCACCTCATTGATGCCGATAGTAATTTCTTGTTCTTGAGAATTATTATACCGACTTTGCAGACCGTTTATTATAGATGTAACTTTGTTCTCCCTCGCGCAAATGATGAAGGGAAAGCCGAATTTCGCTTTGTATCTGAAAAATAATATGCATGTACCAATTTATTAGGTGTAGAAGATAAATGATGGCAACAAGCAAAACTATGGCAGTTGATTAATAAAAATATGTTGGTGAAATAAATGTAATAAGAAAAAAGAGCAAAACCATTTAGCAATTTGAGGCAACTCGTCGACTTCGCAAACAAAGTCCTCAATAGATGGCAGTAGTGAATAAACTCAGTGACAATCCTCTAGATGTCGCTGTTGACCAGACATTAAATTAACTTTTTGTCGGAAGGGAATTACTGTTCTCTGTGGGAACACCGGTCCTTTTTTCTTGCTGTTACCACAACATTTTCAGTCTATCAAAAAGTACTCTGTGCACAACATCGACTGGAAACCACATTGTCTAAAACTCAGCAGCAATATACCTACTTTGGTACGTTTGCAAGATGCACTCGTTTCACCGAATGAGGCTTTTTTTTATTGTTGACCAGTTTTTGCAGTATAGATTGTACATAATCCCTATGGAAATCCCCCGCCACAAAAGGTTAAGTCTGATTTCTGTCAACATTTATTACGTCTCCCATGCGAGACTGGTGGAACGCAAAAATAAGTAAATAGGTAGGTATGGTGTGCAGCTTATTTTGGCCGCCTAGCAATTGCGTAAAGTGATCTTGCCTATTGGGTTTCATAATTTCTTATGAGCTACCTAGCTCATAAGAAATTTGTCAGTAGCAACTCGAAGTCTGCATAAGGTCGCCAGCTCCCTAATGCTTTAGACATGCCTAATTCTCGGAAGACAGGCCATGTCATGTTTTTATAAGTATTACTGAGAATAGGTTGGGTAGGTAAGTAGGTACCGTTGGTTGCTCTCATCCATGACTTTCTTCTGTTCCGCCGTGAGACCGTCTAACCCGGCAGCTCGCTGTTCGCCGGCAGATTCCGGAGTCAACTCTCCTCGCGCCGCCAACCGGCCCGCTAGGTCGGGGTGCAGCTTTAGTATGACTAATTTATCTGTAATCATTAGGTCATTAGGCAATTTACAGTGGATACTTACAGCGAGATCTTAGGATTCCTGAAGATCAAATTTTTATAATAGATAGGTACCTAACTTTAGTAGGTAGGTACTTCAGTACCTAAACTTTTTATGGTACTTAAATTATTTCTAGATATCGGTTAACTAAGCTAAATACCTACATTCTTACATACCTTTTACCCCCGAGCCCTTCGGGAAATACAGGATTTCCGTTAGCTATGACGTAACACCATTAAAAAAAATGTTGCCCATTCCGTGTGCACTATAGGTAGGTAGGTACGCACACGAAATGGGCAACATTTTTTTAACGCGAGCAGGACTACTGCTATCACGTCACGCTCACCACCTACATCATATTTTTAAAACTATGTATTTATCTAATCTATGTAAGTAGGTACAGACGCCAGCACATCAAGCTACCCGAAACTGTAAAATTTTCCCCAATAAACTTTGAACCTTACGATTCAGCTATAAAGTTGAAAATTTATTAAAGAACTTTGAAAGGTTGTAGTAGCTTGATGTGCTGTCGTCTGTACAATCCGATAATTTGTTTAGTCATACCTACTTACGAACAGACAAACTAAAGTTACGTTGCGTTTTATTACAAGCATTATGTAGATCTAAGTAAGTTCACGACTAGAATCATTTCTATTTAGTTTTTTTTGACGTTCAAAAGTGCCTTTAATGTGCCTATTTGAAAAAAAAGATTTGACTTTGACTTTGACACGTGGACAAAGTCGCGGGCACAGCTAGTCTGTGTAATATCCGATTAATCCGTGTAAGCAACTGCATATAGGTATCATAGGAACACGGTAGGTACATAGAGGGGCGCCACTTCAAGATTTTGCACCACCTAAAAAAAATTTTTGTGCCGCCGCTTGATCATCTTACCTAATGACTAAAAACCCAAATTAACTAAGTACCTATCGTCGGATGTTTGATTTATCCTTACCTTCTACTCCAATTTCCTCTAAATAAGTTTGAAATGCATCACAAAGGGCTGTTAGATCCTGGAAAGGCCGCTTCTTCTTAACATCTACGGCTGCTTCTGTACATAGTTCTATAACATTTCCAAATATCGACTCGAACTGTTCATCACTTAAAGAATTCACTTCAGAAATACTTATTGGTAGAGTAGGAGACGCCATTTGAAACAATCTACGTACAAGCGCGCAAGCGTCACAACAAATTTCGGACAACTGTGTGTCTGTTATCAGCTCATTTTATCAACTGAACGTAGTTAAGGGTCATTACGAGATCAACTAATGTGAAATATTTATATGTCATTGACACAAACGAAACAAATATTTTGGAGCCATTATGTAAACATGGCATGGAGTAGATTTTTGTACCTATCTATTGCCACGCACCTACCTATCTATTGATAGGTAGGTATGTATGTACGTTTCCATAAACCTATGCTTGAGACCGGTTCGTGTTTCATCATCATCATCATAAACAGCCTATAATGTTCCCACTGCTGGGACACAGGCCTCCTCTCTGTGAGAGGGAGTGGGCCGTAATCCACCACGCGGGCCCAGTGCGGGTTGGTAGATGTCACATGTCTTCGAATGTTTGGTTCTAGGACATGCCGGTTTCCTCACGATGTTTTCCTTCACTGTCTTGAGAGCAGTGGTGATGAAATAATTTACCTACACAATGTAAAGCGCCTGTCTGGGTTCGAACCTACGACCTATAACTCGTAAGTCGCGGCCATTACCACTTGGCCACCACTGCTCTACCACAGTACCACTCTCTCTCACTGGTTCGTGTTTAGCATAATGATAATCAGCCCGCAACATTTCCACTGCTGGGACACAGGCGTCCTCTCTGTGAGAGGGACTGGGCTGTTATCCACCACCCGGATCCAGTGCGGGTTAGTGGACGTCACATGTCTTCGATTTTTTTGGTTCAAGGTCATGCCGGTTTCCTCACGATGTTTACCTTTACCGTTTTAAGAGCAGCGGTGATAAATTAAACTACACAAAGTCCAAACTTTGATAAGAATTAGAAGGATAAATTGCATTTTCAAAAAAATCCTATTTAAAGCAGATTAAACAGCTAAGTATTAGCTAAGTCTAATTATTAAATTGATGACGTTAATTGGTGATCTAAGTCCGACAAAAACCTATGCTCAGCACCTATTTCCCAACTGAATTAGTAGCTAAAAATAAGTAGGTAAGTACACTCCCGGACACATGAATCGAGCCACCCTGCCTAAAATACCTATTTGTTCAAAGATCTCTTATCTTAAAACCTAAAAAAAAACAGTTTAATTGTAATAAGTCGTCTTTTCGTGTTTCTCATATGCAATATTAGCATAAATGCTTTCAAAATGGCAGTTTTCAGCTTCTGTAAAGTTTCTTTAGCTGGTTGGTTAGTTCGAACACGCCTCTTCAGATCATTGGATTAATATCGGCTTCTTGCTGGCCATTCCATTACTGCAATACTAACGTCGTCATGCAGATATTCTCGAACAATTCTTGCAGTGAGCGGCCTTGAATTATCTTTAGCATGCATAAAAATCGTAGTCCACAAACTCAGCATATGGCATCACATGAGCCTCTAGGCATCGATGAATGTATCGGTCGCTATTTAGTGGCGGCAACTGTGGCGCCACCGCCACCTTATGGCCAGTTTTCAGTTTCAGTTCCATCGGTGGAAATTCCGCCCCAAACTGTCCATGACCCACCGCACCGCCATAACTCACTTTCTCTTCAATGCAACATTGCTGAAAACTTTCTCCCGTCTTCGGTAGACTGTCCTTCGTCCTTCATTGCCATACCTACAGCATAATCTTGGTTTCATCCGTAAAAAGAACTTTTTACGTTGAGTCCAGGCAAATGTTCGCGTGAAAACTATAGGCGCGCCATTTTGTGAGCACTTGTCAGTTTGCGACCATTGGCTGGCTTATTTATGAGGTTTCAAGACACGTTCTTTGAGTCTCCTTCTAACAGTCCGAGCGCTAACAGTCAGTCCATGAAAGTCTCGAAGCTGTTCTTAGACCTGTATAAACCGATCTTGTCTTGCTGATGCTGTATAGTGACACGGTTTTGTTGTCTTCCTTCACGAAGCCGCCAGCCATCAGGTGTCGATGGTAAATTCTTTGAACGGCAGAATGACTTCCATGAGGTGGTGCACTTACGTTTCACTGACTAAACCCAGACTGAAGAAGTGCCACTACTTGCGCGGGTACTTCAGGTGCAGTACCTATACATAATTTGAACAGCAGAATGGATAAAAAAATAAAAAAAAAACAATCTAAAAAGGAAAGCATAAGGCAAAGGCCATTGCCCTGAAGTGCGACAATACAGGCTGATTATTATAATTTCGATACTCTTTTATGTGAAACAAAACAAATAGATAAATAACTATTGACATAGGTAGGTACATAAGCTCCAGTTAAAAGACTGCGATTTTCTTCTCTTTTTCAAATTCGGAACAATAGTGACACCGAAATGATGGCCAGTAATTAATTAACATTACGAGACAGAACATTAGATAAATTAAGTTATTTGCCATGTGTCCAGCTAGCTACTCCATTAAACCAACAAATACAATGAAAACTATACTCAAACAAAAAATAATAACAAAAATTAATAAAATGTAAACTATAGCGGAAGACGTTTCCGAACGCTCCCATTTCCCTGGACGTAAGAGGGCCAATAGAGGTAAAGCGCCCGACCGATATTCGCCAACGCGCTAGCATGTTTGCTCCCGCGCCTCGCGCCGACCAATCACGGATTTGTCGTCGCGCCGCTACTCGGCCGCTGATTGGCTTAGTAGTTTTTGTAGTTTTAAGGTTGGTAGAATTGTAAGAGAATGGCGAACGTTTTAACTTGTGTGATGTTGATGTACAGTATTTTCGTGATTTATTAAAGTTTATGCCGATAACAAAGCCCTTTTAATCGAGAACTGACCCACCCCGACTATAAAACATAATAATAAAAGCCTTCAGGCATAGAGGCCATGGCAGCTTACATATACAGGGTGAATTTTTCAAGTGGACGTGGATGGCCAAATCCGAAACTATGAGGAATAGCGTGAAGTATCTACTCAAATGTTGGGTTGTATATGAAACGTTGAGTTTTGTTCACATAGCTGTCGAAGTCACAAATTATAAACTAGGACCATTAAATTAAAATAAATAAACAGTTGATTACTAACAACAATAACAATGTAATAAGAACTAGTAATAACGATAAGAACATGGATTGACTGCTAGGAGAAACTTACCTACCTATTAGGTAAATTTTGTGTAGATAATTATATTAACCATTAGACATAACTTTAATTCAATTCACAGACGACTTCGCCTTGGAGTGTAAATGTGGTGCTGTTCCACAAACGATGGGACAATTATCGTGTCCTGCGTGTCCTGCCAGCTGCACGTTACAGGAACTGGTGGACGCTGGTGATGGCGCCAAATAAGTGGCCGAATTCTGGGCCGAGTCTATTTAGATTGCTATCGACACGCTAAGAAGAAGAAGATTAGACATAAAAATTCGATTCGATCCCTTTATAAAGCTTCCTTACACCAACTGACTACATCCTATCTGACTAACATATTCTCACAATTCACCAAAGGTTCAAGGTTTACAAAGCGAATCGCCCCCGAGCGTACCGAGCATCTAAATCGTTTCGTAAAGAGAAACAAAAGCGACATTTATGTGTCAGTTGTGGGAGCTCGGGTGGGGCTCGAATAAATGTGGCTGAAGTCGAAAATGCGCGAATAAACGCGAATAAATCAGCGCAGTCGCGTTGACGCGCGGTGTCCCTAACGAGGCCTGAGGGAGAGCTGCCGCGCTGTCGCCCGCGACAAATGGCCGCCAGGGAGATGTCTTGTCTCACAACCCGCACACCATTTCAACACTGACTACGATTACCATGATTTATTTTTTGCAGGGTTTTGTTGTTTTGGCATGACGTGGAAATGTAGGTACATTTTTCAACTTTCATGTAGTCACGGATTTAGAAATCTTGTAGTTTTTTTGAAGTTTTTCTTTTAACTATTGGCATTAGGATAATAGCAAGGTTTTCATCAAAATGATACTATTTTTTTTATTCAAAGCTCGTAACGTCTATTAGATATGGTACCTACCGACAACCGTTCAATCGCTCAATCGTCTACCTGTTCTTTTCCGTACCTACATTTGATGTGTCAGAGTTTATACACAACTAGCTTCTGCCCGCGACTTCGTTCGCTTGAAATTTCACCCTCCTTCCATTCTCCCGCTTAGGGGTGGAATTTCGAAAATCCCTTTCTTAGTGGATACCTTCTCTTCACAAAGAACACACTCTCCAAATTTCATGTCTCTAGGACCAGCGGTTTAGGCTGTACATTGATATATATCAGTCAGTCAGCACTTTGAATTTTATATAAAGACTAGCTTCTGCCCGCGACTTCGTCCGCGTGAAATTCGTACTTTCCTCAAAAAATTTCGAAGATGTATGTTTATGATCTTATCATTTATTTAGATAAATAAGTATTCGGGCCAATTTTTTAATTTATAGATCAAAGGGTTTTTGTATTTTTCAAATAAACTGTATCCCCGCTTTTCACCCCCACAGGGGTGGAATTTTGGGATGTGTTCATAACTTGACTCAAATATTAATATAGATTATACGGGGTTATTGGTAAAACATAATAGGTCATTGTACTCATCATTATGAACAACTTTTACTATAGGACCAAACCTGAAATCACGAAACGACCTCTTAAGAGGTTGTTAATGTTTTACCAATAACCCTGTTTAGATAACCACGCCGCGCCGGTACTATAGTTAGGTTCTACGACCACTGTTGATAGAAAAGAAGGAAAGGAAAAATAAAACAATAACTTCACCGCGTAAAATGCTAAGTTAGTTTTATCAAACCAATCTCGAATCCCAATGTGCTTTTCATGCACAATCATGGTCACCCTACAAAATATGAATGTGTCCCGTTTTGATAGCAATTTGAAATTTGATCCGGCTGCCGGTTGTTTAATTATATTTTCTCGATGCAAATCGTTACATAACACTTTTGAATTATACTTTATAACGAACTAAATCCAATTTTTCATTAGAATATCCGTGTAGTAGGAAACTAGTAGAAGCTACCTACAGGAAAGACCAGGGGGCCTAAAAAGGCCACTTTGGCAGAATCATAAAAGGATAACATTATGAATCATAATGGACAGTTAACTGTTAAGTTAATCGTATCAAATCTCACTGGTGAAGGATTTTTTAGTTATTTTTGTTTGTGCTAAAATACCAATCCAATCCCAATCTCTTTGATTATACCTACATACGTAGTGCAGCGAAAAAAGAAAAACACGGAGGGACTGTCTTCGCCATATTATGATTCATAATGTTATCCTTTTATGATTCTGCCAAAGTGGCCTTTTTAGGCCCCCTGTTTTGTTTTAATGTTCAATAATGGTACGTAATCTGGTAATTGCTATGTATTTAATATTATAAATTACAGTTTAAAGTTTCTAAAGAAGTTTAGAATAGTTGATTGAGCTCACGATTCAGTCTAATTAATCACGAATGGTCAATAAAAAATATTCGTGCAGATAGTAAATTCCGTAGTAACGTACAGTGAAAAGTTAAATGCCTACTAAGTATTAGATTGTTTATTATTAGGTACTAGCTGCGCCCCGCGGTTTCACCCGCGTAAATGTCGACCCCGCGGGAATATCGGGATAAAAAGTAGCCTATATGTTAATCCAGGTTGTCAGCTACCTCTATACAAAATTTTATCAAAATTGGTCTAGCCGTTTGAACGTGAAGAAGTAGCAATCATATAAACTCACACACACACACACCCACACACCCCCCCACAAACTTTCGCCCTAATTGCGTATACAGTGTGTACAAAAAAGGTAAAGGGATTTTACAGATATTAATAATCTGACGAATTCATATTATTTTATGGAGTTGTTTAGCATTACATGAATTCGGTACTGTTAATGTAATTTTTCGCTAATTCGCATGAAGCTCATACCTAATAGAAAAGTAGATCGAAATAGGAATGTAATAGAACAGTTATTGACTTTTTATTTGGCATTTTTTTTCTCCGGCTTACCTCTGTCATTAATTCACCCTTCGCCCCTGGTACACATTAACATATCATAATCATTTTGAAGGATATTGCTAATACATTGCTTATTAGTTTGAAAAAATTTGTCTGCTCAAAAACGTAAATAACGCAATGAATGTTGTTGACCTGTCAAAATGAAAGCTATTCTAACTGTTAGGGTGGTACGCAACTAACCCGCTGGTATAACTAACAGATAAAGCAAGTAAGGTAGTCGGTAGCGGTTGAAGTCTACATCTGCTATCAGAAAACACATTCAGTA
Source organism: Oligia latruncula (assembly GCA_948474745.1). Classification (NCBI taxonomy): domain Eukaryota; kingdom Metazoa; phylum Arthropoda; class Insecta; order Lepidoptera; family Noctuidae; genus Oligia; species Oligia latruncula. The sequence goes on from OX419688.1 coordinate 12,017,237, forward strand.
AATCGATACCTCTGGGCTCAAAGGGCGTATAGCACATTTTTCTAAATGTGCTTTACGCCCTTTGAGCCCAGAGCTATCAGACTGTAAACGTTTTTAAAATTACAAGAATTGCCCTCTCGTAATTTTAAAAACGTTTACAGTCTGATCTCAGCCTCAATCTGTGAAACATGCCTCTAATTTCCTTACATTTTGTTTGTCGCTGAGATGAGACTGCGACTAGATTTTGAATATTATAAATTATGTGAATTGGCCTTCAGATATCTCAGAACTAGCATTGTAGTTATGTCTTCGCACTGGAATTTTATGCAGAGCGTAGGCATTGACGCTACGTAGCGTAGCCGCTCCTACACGTTCGTAACCGCTAATAAAGCTGCGTAGCTTAGACGCTGCGTAGCAGCTCGTAGCTGCTTGTAATGCAGCGTAGCCGCTCGTAGACGCAACGTAGCAGTTCGTAGCTGCTCGTAACGCAGCGTAGCCGTTCGTAGATGCAGCGTAGCAGCTCGTAGCTGCTCGTAACGCAGCGTAGCCGCTCGTAGATGCTGCGTAGCAGCATGAAGACCTTAAAGACGCTTTGCAAATATCTATTTCTATAGTTTAGAACAGATAGAATCATTAAAAAATTATTCCGAATAGGAAGACTGCTGTTATCTTTGTTGCTAAAACTGTGTTCAGTGTTCATAGTGCCTCGACTAAGTAGATTCTCACACAAAAATTACCAACTACTAGGTAAACGCTGGTAACCCACGGACTAAAAGTTAAACTAAGCTCCTTTTTTCTCGTGAATATGTAAATATATTTTTCTTATGTGAAAGTTTAAGACCGACGCCAGAAGCGTAGGTAGCATATTAACAGATACAATTATATGACGCCTGAAAATAATATGTAATGACATGCAACATAGCATGTTGTCTTGGCATTATATATTAAAGGTAACGTAGAATAATTATTCCCCGACGTAAGTATAATAATATGGCATTACGTGATGATGAGATCCTATCAGCGTAACTACACCTAAACAGAGGTAGAAAAAGTAGGTGGGTCTTGCTGCGGCACGCAATTAAAATATTTATGAAAACAGCCGAGCTATTAACATGATTCTAATAATATTAAGTGAAAACTTGCGTACCTAATAACAATTGGACAATCGTAATAATACTTACTCTGTTAATAAACACAGCAGTCATTCGGCAAACAAAACATTATGACGGTGACACTCTTGAGAAATCAAAATGTGGTGCTTTAAAATGATATGGAAACAATAAACATAAAAGCTGCGGCTTGCACGGCGCATGTGATTGCTGTGAATTAATTAAAGTGGTTTTCATTAGGACCATAAATGCGAGTGGCGGCAGTCCGGCGTGCGGGACATGCGGACTGCGGGACCACAAAATAAATTGGTACAGAAGGTGAACTCTATACAAAGAGCGAAAACACAGGAACACAATGCTAACTCGTCTTTGAACAGCGAACATTAAATGCACTTGTGACTAGAATACCGTCTGCCGTAGTTTGAAATCGCCATACGTACGTGTCTTTGCGTGCATGCGCTTGTTTTCGCTCGTTGTTTGGAGCGGGCCTTCTGTGTCTATTTATTTTGTGGTGTGAGAGTGCGGGCCGCCATGTTGTCCGCGGCAGGCTGTGCGCGGGGCGGGGCCTGATCGCAGATAACAAAGCTCCACACGAACGCGGTGCACTCGCCGCGCCGCGCGGTCCGACCGCCCGCGCCCGCCGCCACACCGCACACGTGACGCACACCGCTGTACCCGCGCCCATACGGTAATATTCTATAGGACGCATGTTTGTTTCAATATTTTGGCAACAGATACATAACCTCAACATGCACAAGTTGAAAACGGCGTTAGGAATTTTACAGAGATCATTCTCAAGACAGAACTAACAAGACTCAACTAATCTCTTCCGTGTTACGTATTGTCTTAAGCAAAAAGCAATAGAATTATCTGTACGTAACGCTAACTTAGTAAACATCAAAAATCGCAATTAGATCATGCTTTTGTTGACATTGTCTCAGTTTATTTACAATGTACGGAACAGCCATATAATGATTACCTAGTGACATTTGAATGTGTTATCTCGACGTGAATGCAAGTCCCACTATAAAACCCTTTTACGCAACACGTGATGTTGCCGTGAGTGATTTACTGCGACGATCGGGGACAATATATCCCAAGTTTACTTTAGACAATCCGAGCGCGCCCTGCACAATACTTTGGATAATTTATTTACACGCGACGGGTAAACTTAGGACCTTTATCTCTTTGTTGGGGAGTTTTAGGTAAGATAAAACAGATAACGTGTTCCTTTATGTGAGTAATCGTAAAGTGATGTCCGCTCCGTCACGGCCTCATGGGGTTTATACCAATAAGGGTATTGAAACGACTCACTAAATCCGTATAGAATGATACGGCACACGTGAACCTACAGTTGTTAAAGTTTTCCTAGCGTTTATAACATTGACAGATAATCGTGAAGAATGTCTTTATCAAGATAATAAAACGCTTAACTCAGAGCTACGTAGGTAGATCATTGATAACAAAGATAACTATGTGGATTTATACTTGCGCGCTCTTACCTGTTCATGTATACCTAAGCGCATTTCTATTCTTATACTTGTGTGAACTTAGGTAACAAGTTTAAAGTCACGTATACCTCTTTTCTATAGTAATCTTCGTTATACAAGTAGGTACCTATTTTTGAATAAGGGAGATCAAAGAGCGAATATTCTCTCTGTTCTGGGCAATAGCCCAGAAACAGTACCTACTATTCACATATAACTCTCAATGCACAATAGAACTCTATATACCGCCGTTTTGTTTTCTGAATAGGTACCAACTAGTAGTTTCTGTTCTTATCGAGCACCTACATATTTATAGGCATTTAAAGAAAAGAACAAGTGTCAGTGACTTTGATCGTTAGAATATCCATACTAATATTATAAATTCGAAAGTAACTCTGTCTGTCTGTCTGTATGTTACCTTTTCACGCCTAAACCACTGAACGGATTTCGATAAAATTTGGCAGAGAGATAGATTGCATCCCGGGGAAGGACGTAGGATAGTTTTTATCGACATACCTTGCGGGCGATATTTGTTCAATTCGATTTCAGAAATCAAAGTATTAAAAGCCGTTCGTAGAGTCACAAAAACGTAGCAATTGCAGATCAAACAGCGATGATAAAAATTTCCCCCTCTTGAATAGGTCATATCTTCACCCATAACAAAAATATGTTTTCAGTAAATAGTTATCATAGGATGGCATTTTACATGATCATTTACCTACCTACCGGCCATTTTCATTAATTGACTATATAATATATTTTATATTTACTTATTGTAAACCAAAATTATAGAATATGACGTAGGTATATATGTAGATAGATTAAGATACTCAAAAGTTTCACTTTTAAAACATTCGAAGTAAAAGTTTTTGTTCTTATTTAAATTGCTATTTTTTTTATTTGTAATTATTTGATGTGGGGTTCCATAAAATAAAAGGGATTTGGACCCCTGCTCTAGGGTGTACAGTAATAAGAAAATACACACATCAAAATTATCCAAGGATATAAGTATCCAAGGATATAAGTATAAGTAAGATATATCTATCTTCGGTTTTTAAAACTAGTAGATTGTACAGCTAGTGCTTATAAGAAGCTATTTTACCCAGAGACGTTTATATCCACCCGAGCCGCAGGCGAGTGTGGATAGCTATGTCGAGAGGTAAAATGGCTCGTTTATGCCAGAGTTAGGTATACACTCTGATTTTCACTTCGATTGCGAGAAAATGAAACAGGCATAAGTCTATACCAGTATTTTCACTGTTCAAAAATGTTGAAAAATTTTAGAAGAGAAAAAGTTAAAAGTATTTTTTTTATTTTCAACATTTCTGTCATTTCACTTGGGTACTTCATACTGCCAAATCATAAAAACGATTCTTTGCGTTTTTATATAATAAATAACAACTATATTATGTGGTTTTATTAAATTAACGATAGAAAACACGAAAGTGATATAAATTAAAGCAAATTAAATATAATAACAAAATTCTGTTTGTTCCTAGTATTTGCGTTATGGACTGGACTGTATTTTTTGAACAGATTAATATTTTTATGTGCATACAAAAGATTATCATAAATGTACTGAGAAGGCACCGTCATTATATTAATCTCTTAAAATTTGTCTCTCAGGGAGGGAGGGACTCGGCACACTCAATATGAATTCATCCAAATTATGTTGCGGAATGGCCGCCCACCATTGTAACAAGCGAAAAAGATTTTCTTTGTGTGTGTACGGCATCCATATTCGGCATAGCCCTTCTTTGAAGTATATCCCATGCGTGCTCAATGGGATTCAAGTCGAAATTGAGCAGGCCATGGTAGGACGTTGATATTAGCTACGGCAAATGTGTTTGCAATGACTCTGGCAGTGTGTGGTCGTACATTATCATGCACAAGCAGAAATGAAGCACCAAATTTGGTCAAAGGAATGACAACATCGTTTTAGCGTAAATCTGTGCATTGGGATTGCCTCTGATCCAAATCAGTTCGGTTTTTCCGCCAATCTATATACATACTCCTATCGTGATTGTTCCATCACTTTATGAATGGACTTATGGTATTATTTTAAACCATCTTGACGTCCAGGTGTCGTCCAATGCCGTGTACTTACGTCTAGTATCTGGCCTCATACCAAAGCGAGATTCGTCAGAAAAACACACAAAACACCGCTCTTCTTCTGCCCAATTTCTGTGTTCACGAGCCGATTGTAAACAGGCTCTGCGATTGCGAGGCTGAATAGGTGATACACGTCACACTACGTGAGGAACAGAGTTTGACTTCATGCAAGCGATTTCTTATGGTTTGATCCATCCCTGAAGAGCTATGAAGCCTCGTAACCAACATCATCGCGGTCATTGTACGATTTCGTCGTGCAGTAATTTCTATGTAACGATCTTGCCTGCCAAGCTGCCAGTGATGCGGTAACGTGTCCAAAGTCGATTTATAACACTCTGCGTAGTGCCCAGAGTGATTGCCAAAGCACGTTGCCGAAAACTAGCTTCCAACATTCCCGCGGCTCTGATAATTTCTTCTCGGCTCAAATGACGTCTTCTCTCCATAATAACGTTTAAGCCCTTGTGCATTCTGTTCTGTCACAGTTTGCGTGTTCAGATTTCATTCTCTGGTATTAAATCAAATCGTGATTCATTCTTTAGCATAGGTAAGTAAGTATTTTTAGAAAAGTTTTGAGTCTAGATTTATAAAATTAAAAAAAATGCATTTGGCTTGTAGGTAAGTAATTCTTAATTTTCACAGTAGGTACCTATGATGAAAGTGACTTAAAATTTTCGACTTTTATTGTAACCAGCTTGTCAGTTCTTTTCGTAATTTCTACTTCTTCCTTTTTGTTTCTACATTCCTCTAGCGATTTTGTCTAAGAGTCAGACGTTGGCAACTTGGTATACTATTGGTCTAGCTAGACTAAAGAGTAAGTAATAAAGAGACAAGAGTGAGAGAGTCAATTCATATCAAAGGTGGGTCTATCGATTCGAAAGTCATTTAATCAAAAGTTGAGAATGCACCTTTTGAACGTCAAAGTTACATTAAGACAGTCCATAACGCCCGCCCTACATATGTAAGTAGTAGGTAACGCCGCGCCGACATCGCCGGCTAGTATCTAGGTACCTGGGTTACCAAAAAAAGATCGAACGCCAACACAGAAATCTACCTTCCTCAAGAAAGTTTTGAAACTGTACGACCCTCTCACCATTCCATAGCGTCCTGCTTTGTTCCTTTTTTGCCATTTTGCTGTAATCAACACCTTATTACTCTTCTTTTTTTATGAGCTGATTACTTAGACTACCTACGGGTGGTGAGTAAAGTAGGTATATTTAATCAATGTTCTTATTCTTACTATACACGGGTAAATACACAAATTTATATACCCATGGCCGCAAATCATGCTGGTACCAGCATAATTTGGCTGTTTTTCTTCAAAATACGCAATACGTGTTAGTTATTAAGGAGGTACTGCTTAGTGAGGTCGTTATGTAACGATAGTAGAATATTGTGGAGGCAGGACTCTCTCGGACATGTGCGGAGTTCACACGGCGGCTGATTTACGAGCCGGAGTCGGCGCGGTCGGTGCGTGACGCGGCGGCGGCGCGGCGCGGGCGCGGCAGGTACGCGGCCGGCCCGGCTTTATAGCGGAACTTTAATTTACGACCGCTCTAAATTACGTGGATTTACTGCGCGCCTTTATTGGCCCGCTCCGAACGCCCCCGCCACTGCCGCCCTCCCTCCCCCACTGTTGACTGCTTCCCTCCTTACGACGAACTTCTGCTCGAAAAGTGCATGTAGCTTAAACTGCATAATTTAATGCGCCGTAAAACTGATAGCGAATCCAAACTACCTCACTCATAAATCCCGTACGAATTCAGTAGCATGGAATATGCACAGAAGTATGAATCAGAAGGTAAATAAATGAAGCACTTATATTTGCTGCTAATTAGCTTTTATGTTGGTAATCATCGCGTCGCGTCGTCGCTAGTAAGTATAGTAAACAGTCAAAGTGTATCATAGATAAACCTAGTGACCGGTCCATAACTTTCATTAGATGACTCATGCACTTATTTATCCTTTGTACAAACTTTTAAGTGAGGCATTTTTTTATCCCAACATTGGAATGTATCAAGTAATCGTGAAAAGCCATGTCCCGATCCCGTCGGAGTGCAGGCGCAAGGCCACGTCACATCCGGCCTTATCTACAGGAGAAAGCGGATGCTGCACACAGTCGTCGGCGACTTCAAAGTGCCGAAGCCCTTTGTCGGCATTTCATCTTAATTGCTCTTGCAAAACTACCTAAAGTTTATCACCCCATAATTAAGTTCAGTTATCAGCAAAATGCGTGCACGTTCAGATACTGTAAAAAGTGTTTTAGTTTTTAACACTAATTACCAGGGGCTCTTATTTCATAAAACAACTATAAAGAGAAACGTAGAAGGGGCGTCTAGACTCACTCACACACAATCGTTATTCCTGGAATATTATGAGACAGACGAGACAATTGAATGCACATCCATTGTTAAATCTCACGATTCTTTTAGTAAATAAAGTAGGCCTGTGGCATATAACGATTATATGGGAACGTGTTTTTTTGCTCTCCTCTGACTATTCACCTAATGAGAGCTAAGTCATGTGGCCGTGTCCTGAGAACCATTTAATGGCCTCTCGGCCCACGGCCCGGCTTTTAACTTCTAATCTAAGCCTATTAAACATCACGAAACCCTCTCCGATTTCTCGTGAATGCATTTCCAAGTAACCAAGCCGATATAATTGTAAAAAATAAAACTCGGGACGGACAACAAACACGTTTTACCTAAGCATAATTTGCATCTGGCGTGGTCGCATATACTGTATCTCCTGGCGCTGTTATTCAGATTTGTGACTTATTTCTTGAAGGTGTAAGTTGAAGATAGTAGGCTGCCATTTGGTGGATAAGCTAATTTAGTATGGAAGGGGGGTTTATTGCGTTGGCGGCTGGGCAGTAATTGGAAGCGAGGATGCGCGGGCGCCGTAAAGCGGCAATTGACCAGAAAATAACGAGCCCTGGCCCGCGGCTATACTTATACGCACATATGTCTCTTATATACAGCTGCCGTGTGCCAACGTATTTATTGTTCTCCGAAAATATTTATTTATAACAATTAAGCGCACTAAGTTACTGTTTTAAGGGCTTTATTAATAAGTTTTACTTTGTCGTTCCGCATGTTTGGATTTAACAACTCAATGAACTCTGTTTTTTCTCTAGGTCTTAAAAATCTCAATTTAGCATAGAGTTGTTATTTTACTATTTCGCACAGTAAGGTACGGTGATAAGGTTGAGCAGAGATGAGAGATGTCTCATATTTGCTTAGCCCTAACAAAACAGAGAAGTGAGCTGTGCCCCGCAAGCTGGCGACGGCGGCGCGAAACGGAGACGAGAGGAGACTTTGATGACACATCACTGCTCCGGTTGAACCAGTATCTCCGCACAGTTCCGGTGGATACACCCGAGCATCTCTGCTCTTCTCCGCTTCGCATATTTCCACCCATATCCGCTTTGGTGGAGTCCGGTCAACGTCCATTAGACAATGACGTAATATAATTACAGTACAAGATCCACTGATTGTATAAAAGAATGATACACGACAAGTGACAAGAGCACATAAAATTAAGCTTAAGTATATTCCTATAAATTGTATTCCTATCATTATTTATATGAATCTGTCTGAGAAACGTCTGAACGTATGGGTGATGGACTTGGACTAATACGTTGCTCCGGCAAAGGCGGACAGTTTCACAGTACCTATTTGTATTAATTGGTATTATAATTAGATATGCAACAACGTATAGGTAATGCACATTAGAGGTGCGCCGGTTTAAACTGAAAATAAAAATAATGGACGACACGTTATCAAGGGTTTCCCTAGGTAAGTAGGTTGATCAGTGTCATACATGTTTCCTCAAAGTTACTTTAGACTTTTTTGAGCTTTCGATCTCTCGCTTGTAAGACAACGAACAGTAGGTACACCTTATTGATGTTCACTGCCCCATCTGCTGTGCGACGAAGCCCATACTACCGTTAAGAATGATTGTCTCAGTTTGACTTAGTCTAAAATTCTTTCCAGGTCGGATACATTTTTAATAGGATCATTAGCTTTTTCACTACACCTCCACACAGTTAGGTAACCAAAAATCTGCTGGATCAGGACAGATAGGACCCAGATCTAGCAGAATTGAGCTTCAGTCAGCTCTAGCCACAGAGAATCATGAGTGGAACCGACGGCCAAATGTGCTTTCTGTTACAAACTTATTTTCGGAAAAGAGACGGGTTAAAGTCAAAGCATTTATTTCAGATAGGCACATAAAAGGCACTTTTGAACATAAAAATTGACAGTATTCAGTCATCGCGATTCTCTTTCTTTTCTATGCAGACCGTCAGTGACTTCGCTTTAGGTCATGTAAGCCCCATAATGGCCAAACACTTGTTAAACCATCTCAATATTCGTCTTAAAAGCGGTCATCTGTGAACCTACTAAATTCATAATTGAGACGTGGTGTCGTAGGCCCAATGGGCCTGTTATTAATATACTTCAAAAGAGATTTTGTGGTTACTTACAAGACAGTACCTAAAGCAACATAATATTAACAATGACATTGCGGCAGCCCCAGACGGAGATGGTGGGATGAGCTGGACTCCTTTAAGAAAGATTGGTCCTTGGTAGCTCTGGACAGAGAGAGGTGAAAAGGTAGTAGGGTAGTAGTAAGTTTGCCCAGCCGTGGAACATTAATGGCTAATAAAAAAATAAAAACCATCACGTTTCAGCACCGTATGTCATGATGGGCCGGACGCACTAGTTGAAGACCTAAGTCTTCAAACACCGAGATGTTGTTGGGCAACGAGAAAACTTGACAAAGTTTACCAAATGCTGCCCAACCCAACTGGGTCCTTCTGTAGGCCTCCTTCTCAAAGTTGTTTCTACCGAGCTGGATTACTTACCCTAGGAAGACATAATCCTTCACAACTTCGAGAAGCGACCCTTCGATGTGGATTGGACTAGCCAAGATGTGCGAATTGTACATGACTTTTGTCTTCTCCAAATTCATACCGAGGCCAACCCGCTGGGACGCTCCATTTAGTCTGTGCAGCGTTTGGTCTAGCTGTTCCAGCGTCTCTCTACCATTATGACGATGTCATCGGCAAATCGAAGATGTGAGATGTACTCGCCGTTTATGTTGATACCCTATTCAGTCAAGTCCAGCGTCTTGAAGACGTCTTCCAACGCGTTGGTAAACAATTGATGGAATATTTCATCCCCTTGTCTCGTCCCCCTGAGCAGTTGGATGGGGCTGATTTTCTGATCCTGGATCTGAACAGTCATCGTTGCAGCGTCATACAAACATCTCAAGTTGCAGAGAGGCCAGAACATGGTATATAAAGTTGTTTTAAAAATACATTATAGAGAGATAATGTATTTCTATAGGTAACAACTTTATATGTCATGTTATATGCAAATAAATGACATTTCTATTTCATATTAAGTACTATTAACTTCTAGCGATGCTTTTGTCAGGAAAGACACGTCAGAAAATATTTTTTTATCAGCCCGTAGACTTCCTGTGCAACACGGCGTAGACTACGGGCTGCTCCTATTGTAAACTCATTTATTGAATATTTACATGATTATCACGATATTATTAATACCAACTATTACCTTTTTTCTAGTAAGTGATACTACACACAGGTACCTCCAGGTAGTGTGGTATGGGTGTAGATACAGATGCTCCGATTTTGATTTGAATATAATTGCTGATTAGTTGCAGCACGCTACTTACGCTTTCACTACTTGGTAACCTCGTAATACAAAACATAACGTGTCTGCGGCAATTAAATAAACAGACTTATACAGAAATCAAAAACCAAGTCGGTAGAAGATCTGCTGTTATGATTAGCAACCATAACAGCCTTGTTGAAAAACATCATAAGGATGAATGAACTGCAGGAATTTAAAACAAGTTCCAATGAAAAAGTCTCGTGTCTACGGCACGTTAACAAGTGTAAATAAATGTGTATCAAAATACAATCCGTAATGGTTATGGACCCACGCTGCGAACGAATAGAGGAGTCCATACAACTCGATGATGATTCCATAAATTTATACAGTGCACAATAAAAAGGCAGCTCGGAACAAAATGGCGTCACCTCTTTTTATGGACTGCCGTACGCGCACTAAACGCACCAATCATTGTTCGTCAAACGCGTCTAGTTTTAAAACAATCAGTCGGCGCGGCGTCGCAGCTAATTACGACCCGTGAAATTGGTGAATGACGAACGTTATTGGGATTTAGCGACTCAATATTGTGTTTGATTGCCCGATTAAGTCCGAGGTAAACACCGTAAACAGAGATTCGCCTTGACACACATGACTTGTATCGATGTATCTACATTTATGTCGGAGCGGTCGCATTCACGTACTACCGCTAATTAAACACCAATAAAAGCTTTATTAAAATGACCAAATATATGAAGACTTTAGTACGTACATTTACGAGTCGGAGTTACAAAATGAATGTAGCAATTTAATAAAGTAAAAATTAGACATGACATAAACATGTCGCGCAGTAAGTAATAGAGCAAGATTCGTAGGTTATTTATTACGAATCGTTTCTTCGGGGTGAATTATTCATCTACATACATTAAGCTTGTATTATTTTTGTTTTAAATATTCTCTAAATAGGAGTTAGTTGTGTAACTGGTCAATAGGTACAGTTTCCTGTTGGATATGCAGCTATAGTTTCAATTCGTTTCAGAGCATAGTTTTAGAACGGTGAAGTACCTATTTTACGATCACACCGGCACCCTAATTGCGTAAAACACGATCAATCACAATCTGAATGATTTTGAAGTATAATATATTGGTAATTCATTGCTTCATATGTTCGAAAAATTTGTCTGCTCGACAACGTAAATAACACAATGAATGTTGTTGAACTGTCAAAATGAAAGCCATGCGCAGTTACCCCGCTTTTCCGAGGTTTAAGACAGTGTGATGTGGTTGCTATTGTTACCGCTGCCATCAGCGTCAGTATTTACCATAGATATCCGGTATTTACCTACGAAATAAGATTTTAATTTTTTTATTAAAACTTAATGTCAAGAAGACACAATATGTGGATAATGTCATCTTTTGGTGTTTAATTATTTATTTTTTAACTGTTTTCAGCTACAATATAAACTATTATATCTTAACTTATGGAGCGTTTTTGCGAAATTACATAATATATAAATATTGCGGTTTTTTGTTTAAAAAGATATCGATGTTTGTGCAGTATAAAGCTAATTAGGCTTGTCGTAAAACAAATGGTTGTAAAAGTTAATTAAAGGAAATTATACAACTCAGCTTCTGAATTAGAAGTTAGTGCCGAGAACTTTTTCACGTCTTAGAGGTGTTATGATATTATTACTCCTTGTAAATGGATCGATACTTATAGAAAATTAAAAACCTATGAATAAAATTACTAATCAGCTTATTTCATTAATTAAAAACCTACCGACGGAACCAGCATTTCTGGACAAAAACAGTCAACATGAAGTAGAAGTTTGATAACTCAATTTCGTTTGCATAGAGGTCTTCAAGCCTACGGTTCGTAGCGCGTAGGCGGGGCGTAGCGGTGCGCGCGCGCGCGGGGCGACGCGCCTCGAGCGGCGGATTACACTCGGACAAAGGCGACACATGAAAAGCGCCGCCGAATCTGCTTATCACACCTTATTGTTTGTTGGCCGCTCGCTGTAATATCACCCTCTATATATCAGCGTTCACGTGGACAGCGTTGATATATTATATCATATGATATACATGTGTGTGTTTATGTAACGATAAACTTGGAGTAGGTAATTACGACTCTCGTTCCCGAGTGGCCATGTTGATAGTAATTACTGTTTTGAAGTGTACCGGATTCCTGGATAAATATTGACTTTTCAGAAAGTAATGTAAGAATGAATGATTGGATTAGTAAACTTAAGTTTCTTAGCGCTGATTTTTCCAACGCTAGATAATTTTATCCAAGGAATAATTTTGAATTTTTGACAGTTCTTGCATACAACATCTGTCAGACGTCAATTTATTCCACGAATAAAAATTATCTGTCGATTGAAAAATCAGCCCTAACTGTATTGTAGTAATTAGACAGCAACGTATGTATCTCAAAAGACATCATGATTGTTTGAAAGTCAACATTAACATTTGAACACCCTTGCCCAAATATTTACCAAAAGGATTCTCGGCGCGAAGAACCTGTCAATGATTTAGGTAAATATCGTTAAGTCAAGTAAATTAAAAAGCCATTGTGTCTCGCGTGGATCTACGTTCCGACATACTACGGGTAAAAACAACATTAAAGTATGGTTAACTGTTTGCAGATCTATGTTTATTAAGATCTAAGATACGTGTGATAATCATTTCCGCACTAGGAGGTGAAAGGGCGTTAGGTAGGTACTAAGCTGTATTTCTAAGTTGCATGAACACAATGTTGCAAGATAAAATGTAGGATGTAGGTACAGACGTACTTAGATACATGATCATCTTGTCTGTTGCTTCACCAACAATCTTAGTACTTATAATTTTTTATCTCAGCTTCATTCAACTAGTTTCCTTCCTTTCCAAAAAAAGAAAGTAACTGTTCCATTGATAATTATATATCGTAGGCACTTACTACCAGTACCTACATAAATGCAACAAAGTCAGTGAGAATTCACAACGTACACACGACGACATAAACGTACTTGTATGGCTTTTTAATGAACGTGGAATATAATATAATATTTCCCAACAGTATAATGGATACTTAGTACTTACATGACTAGAAACAAATTAGATATTTTAAAACAATTCATTATTTTAAATGAAAATTTAGTTTGGTTATGAACTCAAGAAAACTTTTAATAATGTTACCTCTATAAACTTTATTAGCAGGCTTCAAAGGCCTATAACGTGTTAGTGTTGCAAATTAAGTACTTAAAAACTATAACGATTACTAACTATACTATAATAATAATCTTATCTCCGGGTGTTCTCGTCTAGCTAACAGAGAATACTTGCATAGACACAATCTTGTAGCCAGGATAATCCATCAGCAACTTTCTCTAATATCGCCTTGTGAAATCGGAGGTGCTGTACCTATTACAGGTATGCCAGTTCTCGAAAATGGAAATATCACATAGTACCGGGATCGATCCATCATCACTGACAGGACTCATCATCATCTGCCTAGCCTTTTCCCAACTATGTTGGGGTTGGCTTCCAGTCTAACCGGATGCAGCTGAATAACAGTATTTTACATGGATCGACTGCCTATCTGACCTCCACAACCCGACACCACTGACATCCAGGATAGAATTATTGTTGCCAATAAGCCTGATATAGTGGTCATGGATAGATCAGAGAGGCGGGCAATGATTGTTGACATAACCGTCCTGCATGATGAGAACCTCGTGAAAACCGAAAAAGATAAACAAATCAAGTATCTTGACTTGCCTCGCGATGTTGACGACATGTGGGATGTGGACCCAGCGATCGTTGTGCTCATAGTCGTGACAGCCAATGGGTTGATAGTAGGCTCTCGTTGGGCAGCTAGATCAAGGGATTCAGAAGATTCAGAAAGATTCAGAAAGCGATACTTCTAGGCTGGACACGGCTCTCGCATTGTCAAGAGGTTCCTCTCTCTGGAGCCCTGACCGCCGGGAGCTTGGACCCTGTTCCCGATACCGATGGACTCGATATCCGTGGATGGACTACTATTATTCATGTTTCTATATTTTTTATATTCTAATATATAAAACGATAATTTATATGTATTTAATGAAATAAAGGAACTAACCTACACTTATACTAACTAAGAGTTATTCCGGTCTGATCCCCTGAACCCCCTCCCCCCCCTGCTCGAATCGACGCGCAACCTGTTACCATAGATTCAGTAGGTAGGTACTCTACATGATTCTCGATGATTTTTCGTCGTTAAAAAAAATGCTACTCCATAAATTTTGAGTGCGTAGCACTTTTCTATGAAACGCAGATTTTTTATAACCGACCAGCTTCAGGCCTCCGCTTCTCCCGCTTGGATGGTGGAAATTACCTCAAGGGGACGTGCTGCCGGGATAAAAAGTATCCTATGTCCTAAACCAGGGGGCCTAAAAAGGCCACTTTGGCAGAATCATAAAAGGATAACATTATTAATCATAATATGGAGAAGACAGTCCATGTTTTTCTTTTTTTCGCTGCACTACGTAGGTATAATCAAAGAGATTGGGATTGGATTTGGATTGGATTGATTGGTTTTTTAGCACAGACATAAAACAAATAACTGAAAAATCCTTCACCAATGTGATTTGATACGATTAACTGTCCATTATGTTATCCTTTAATGATGCTGCCTATGTGGCCATTTTAGGCCCGTTGTTTTCCGGTTTGAAGGGGATGGCGCAGACCAACAAAAAAAGAATGGGTGCCAGTGAGCCACATGAGACCTTCACATCTTTGTCTCTGAATTGCCAACACCCTGCGATGCCTCTGGTATTGCAAATGACCAAAGGTAGGCTTACCTATATCTCACTAATTCCCGGTTTCTGAAGTCCCCAGATAATCTCTCATTAGCTATTGGTTCAATAAAGTTATGCATAAGATAAACGCCGGTTAACTGTCACTGCGTTTCTGGATAGCAACAAACAAACCATTCAATAACTATGAAACCGAAAACTAGTTCCTTAATTGCCGCTAGATGGGTCTGTATACGAGTTCGCGTAAAAAATTGTTATTTACGGGCAGATTACGGGCGGCAGATGTATGAACATCATTGTCTTTTTTTTTAAAGAAACCTTAACTTAGCACTTCATTGTTTTTGTTTCGTGTGGTATTATTTTTGCTTGTTTCATTTTAAGTTAAAAGTCTATTAAAATTTGTCTTTCCAATCGTTAGTTTTATCCATTATTTTGCAAAATAGCTTAATGGAATCTGGAAAACGCATAAAAAATTTAATGAAAGACTAGGTAATGGTGCTTCATAACGAAGTGGCTAATGAATTTGACTACTTAGGTATATAATCGACAACAATAGAACGGACAAGAATTCTGTATTTATGATGCTAACACTCATTGTATTCTCTACTGAATAATTTTAATATCTAACTTTCACAGGCAATTTAATTTATTTAATACACGTTGTTGATGTATGTACCTAGTTTGCTATGAAATGAGACCGAACCGATAGTTATGGAACCGATAAATGGCGCACATTGGTCAGTTAACTTAACTTGAGTTTAAACGGAGTTTATCTTGCGGTGTTCGGAAACGCAATTCCACAAGTTATCGAACCAATAGCGCTAATGAATAGATAAACCACCGACAATAGTACCTCAGACACCAGGCATAAGACACCATCGTGGCGCAACCATGATCGCGATACCAGGAAAATATACACAGCTTTATGATGGTTAATATCTCACCAGACGTCCGATCGGTTGCGCAAACCACCACATATTTTTTGCCAGTGCGGCCAAGGTTGCGCCGCCATGGGTTGTACAGACGCCAGCAAATCAAGCTACACGAAACTGTAAAATTTTCCCAATCAAACTTGAACCTTATGCTGTAGCGATAAAGTTAAAAAACTATTAAAAAAATTGACAGATTTTAGTAGCTTGATTGAGCTTGATGTGCTGGCGTCTGTACAAACAGCCAAAGCTATGGAAGTGCGGAGTCTCCTAACACAGGGGTCATCATCATGTTTAAAAGGAGGCTCCAATTACAAACTGATGTAAACTAGTTGATACAGATTATTTATTTTTTTTGTATTTTCTATAAAATTACAAAATATTCATACACTGACTTCTGCCTGTGATTTCCTCCAGCTTGAAAGTCAACTATACCAATAAACATATTAATTCAACGGCAGCAGGGTGTGGATCAGCTATGTCACAAACTATACTCCACCTCCTATCCTTTTCTCTGTGTCCCAAAACTTGCAGTCAAAGTGACCTCTGCGCTGCCACCGACGACGCCGTGGAAATGGCGAAGTTTTGGGCCAACAAGATCTGAGAAAAGTCGTGCTAGCGACACGAAGAAGATGAAGAAAATATTCATTGCTTTATTTAGGTACCTACTTAGTGGTCGAGCTGACGAATTTTTCAAAACTTAATGATACAATGGATTATTATGAATTTTCTTTGAAATCCTTCGGATTGTAATAGCAAGTATGTTACGGAATTGGGGTGCAGTTCTGTGCATTATGCATATTAGCAAGAAATACGTAGGTACGAGTATGTGACTCCAGGGCAACTTATTTATTTTGTACTAACTTTCATTTTGAGTCAGAATGGATGCATCCTCCTCATGTCAAAAAGAAAATGTCTACCGACCTATAATACTTACCAGTTAGATGTTAGTAAGATAGGTGGACTGCCAATGCTTACGATTTAATCGCTTTAAAGCTTACCTAATATTTCTAATGATTTTAATATTCGTCTATCCACGTAAGTATAGCTGTATTGTAAGGGCTTGCTTATTATTTGCAATTATGGGCATTGATACTGGTAGTTGGCTCACGCGGGGCGGAGCGCCGCAAATTGCCCACAGTCAGGGAACCCGGCTAACTACACATTTACAGCTTTTTATGGCGCATAATCGCTGCTCTTATTAAAATTTAAGTGGCTTCCTTTCCTGACGTAACTATGTACTTGTAAACGAATCTGTACATTTGATTGTAAGGTGCACGTAAGTGGGTACCCCGTATCCTTTGCGGTCGTGCTAAGAACATTAAAAAAAACCCATCAAACTATTCGTGATGCGTTGGCCAAAATCAATGTTGCACCAAGGTAAAAATAAAGTATTTTTTATCATGCGTAATAAAGATGTAATCGTAAGGTTATTATGAATGACGACAATAAACTATAATTTATAGTACCTACCTACATTCGTCATAATATACTTTGGACGCCATGCCTACTGCTGAAAAGATATTACTGCTAAGAAAACAATATTAGATTAGAAATACAACAAAAGTTCACTACAAATAAAAATTTGGTAACTTATTCTCCATGTCATCCGAAGCTGATGCTTATTAGCTTAGGATAAGCATCAGCAAAGAACTTTACACATATGAGAAATGCAAATAAATGGAAGTAGTAGAAAACCTTGAAGAAAGGAAAATAGAACAAATTAATGCCTAATACGAGAACCTTTCCAACTGCTTAATTCTTAAAAAGTCAGACACTTCTTTAACAATTGTTCAACTCTTCTAGCTAATCCTCTAAGCATTTGTTTGCGGACAATTAGGCTCATATACAAACAGTAAACCCTGCCGAAGTCCGCCTTCTTTAAACGCTGACTAAACAGATTATTTCACTTGAATATACATAACAACTAATTCAATTATCTGTTCCAGTATCGATAACGTTTCGACTCGTCCACACTGCATTGTGGCGGCTCTCTTTGAACAATTAATACAATGGGTTTTTTAGCTTGCAAGGGATTTTCCCGCAGTTCGCAGCTCTTGTAGACAATAGGGTTGAAACTGAATTTACAAATGGCGCGTACAATATTCCGAGGTGGCGAAGCGGGTAATGCAGGTAGCCACCTTTGTTCAGTTACCGACTAACTTTTACTTTACTTTTACCGTTCTGTCGTGCTTGGAACGATTTCTACGAGAACTTTGGATGCATGTGTTTGGTGGTAAATCCAAAGAAAAATAAATAACAATTAACAAAGTTAAATAATTTATTGGCATAAACAATGTGTACAAACAAAGTGAAGCCCTGGCTCCTGCGCCAGGTAACAACACCTGTGTTACAAGGAGCCAGTGTCTCCTCCCAATCAGTAGGTTCTGGATTTTATGCAATTTACATCGTTTGTATTTACGACAAACAAAAATAATAATTAAAATAGCAAAATATTTGTTAGGTTAAAGTTAATTATTAAATGTATGATTAAAATAGTAATTAGATACATGACAAAAAAGAGTAGTAAAAAATTATGATAACAATTGATTTATTGTATTGTAGTTAAACATGTGTGTGAAGTGTGTTTGTTGATGTGTGTAGTATGGTGATGTGTGAATTGAGGTTAATGAGAGGGTGTGTACGTGGGTGTTGTATGATCTTGTTGAACATGATTAAATATATACCTATATTAAAATGGATTCTGTTTCACTGTATTCTGGTTCATCGGAAAAGCAAACACAACGCCATCGCCACGCCAGTCTTCTTCCTCCCAATTTCGTGTTCGCGAGCCCATTGTAAACGGGCCCTACGATTGCGGGGTGCTATAGGTGGAACTCTCAGCGGCTTTTGGGAACGCAGACCTACTTCACGTACCTAAACGATTTCGGATGGTTTGGTCGCTTATCAGCAAGCCTGAAGAGCTGTGGAGCATCGTAGCCAACATCATGGCGGTCTTGGTACGGTTCTGTCGAGCAGTATTTTTGACAGGTCTTTATGACGCTCTGTGTACTGCCAAGAGCGACAGTCACAGTAGGTACGTTGCCTGGAACCAGCTTGCAACATTCCGACGCGACGGCTCTCATCATCTCTTTTCATGTCAAATGATGTCGTTGCTTCATATCGATGCAACTTTTTTCAGTTCCGATGCAGGAATTGTAATGGTTTTGTAAAAACGCTATTACACAGTATTATTGACAGTAGGTTTTCTATTTTTTTTTTATTAAAATTTAAATAAAATTCTTTATTCAACTAGTGAAATTAACTAAAAAGAATCAATAACGATCCAAAAAAGTTAAAATAATAATTCTCAATTGCGGCGATACTCTAAAACGTAGGTAGGTACTTGATCCCTGTAAGATACTTTTGATGATGATAACTTTTCTTCATAGGTAGGTATGTATGGCGTCTCTAAAACTTTAATCGTGTTATTTAACACAACGTGATATTCACAGTTAGAGACAGATATAGGTATACCTATGAGTAATAGGTAACACATAAGACATTTGGTGTGGAATGTGTGAAGTTCCATAAATAACTCGGATCATATCACGGGTCGAATAATATAGAGTAGGAATAGGCAGCTTAGATTTTCCGTGAGATCAATTTGAATTTCAACTAAACAATTATGTGTCTATAAGCGCGCAGCCCAGCTCCGCTCAGCTACGTTTATTGACCGAATCGTGGACAAAGACGATGCTTTTACGACCTCGTAAAACTCACCATTGTTCAGGGCAACTCCGCACGAAACGAAGGCTCGCTTATTGTTAAAACTTAAATAAGATATCCATTTTTTTTTATTGTTTAGCCCATTACGGTCTGGGTTTGTACATATTTTGACTCGGACGCTCTTTTAGGATGAATTCCCCTTTGAGATGCCGCATGCCGCCCGCCTTTTTTGCAACTGATCACGTGCTGAAAAGTTGTGCGTATTTTTGACCAACATTTTTTCTAACGTACCGACATTGTTTATAGTTGGCGTTTAACCATTAAGCTTAATTGCAACAATAGTTTCAAATGAACCGTTAAACATGACTGTACCTTGCCTTATCATCTACTTTTGCAAACAGTCGTTACCTTGAAAATTATTTGAGAGAAATGAAGATAATGAAGCATGTTAGAACATGAACAATATTTAAGTATTTGATAAGTAACACTAACAGGAACATAAGAGTTGAAGTAGCCTATGATTATTGATTCAGGTATCTCTGAAAATCATGCTCTATTATTGAGAATAAAGGTCAACCTATAATAATTTTAAGGTTCTGTCCTAAATTTCAGCTCGAATATAACGATCTACGTAATTTGTAGGTAAACAAAATACGTTAGTAAAATAATAAAGCAAGAAAATTACATAAGTCTATTACTTTCGTTATTGTTTCAAGATTTAGGTACATATCATAACAAAGTTTACGATGTTATCTATGTAGGTACATGTTAGTGCCTGAAATATCTAGATGTAAGTACTCGTACCTACAACAGTTCTCGGAACAAAACCGTAAAGTTTAATCGATAACACGCGTCAATCGTCCTTTATCATTTCAGCCAATATGGCGCAACAAATCGAATTGTTGGTACTTCCCTACCTAATTTTATATATTTTTATAACTCCCTTATTCATTGTAGGCACTTACTTTAATGACGCAACTACCTTAAAATTTCTTCTGCATGATTATTTTCACATAAGAGCAAAACAGCCAACGAACACATTTCAAAATTAGTTACTTTACAGATAATTTATATTGATCCCCAAACGACATTAAAACGAATTTTAAATATGTATATAAAATGAATACATTTGTACGCGTTAGAGACCTGTATTTATTTGATATAACGACGCAATCGTCAGGTAGGCAGGGGCACCTACACGACTATCGATCCACGGAGTTTCGACGTATTTTATAACCCGTCGTAAATTAAAAGTGCTATAAATATAAATCTTGGTCCGCGTCAAATCGCATCACATATTCATGCCTGGTGTTATTAAAAACCTAAATAACCGATGCCACTTCAAAAGTGACCCGTATTAGGTAGGTACCTCAAATAAAATCTGGTCTTGATACGATGCGGACCGTGAATATTAACGAACACATTTTGGTCAATTTAAATTGTAAGTACATACTTACAATTTAAATCTTAATCTAATTAATTTAAATCTTTATTTACGAAGCGATTAAATTAATTTGTAGGTACATACCTACAAATTAATTTAATCGCTTCGTAAAGTGTTATTGCGTTGAAATGTATATATTTACACTTTACCAGAAATTCGACGAACCATATTTGAAAAGATTTTAAGAAAGTACCAGCACGGTTGTAAGTGTAGGGTCTACACCAAAAATGATCGAAAACATATTGGAAAAGTATCAAATGGATGATTATTTCATATGTTTTGGCATATGTTTTAAAATTCTACGAGGGAGTAGTGACAGTTAATAAAACAACAGAGATTTATGTATTTTAGTAAATTAATATATTGAAAATAAAAGTCACGATAGATATATGTAAACGAATAAAATTGGATGTCAAGTCTTCCTCGCCTCGTATTAGTTTTAAAAAATAACTTCAATTTATGACAACTATGTAGTTTTTTATTAAGCTACTTCTACCTAAAATTTTATGAATCTTACAATGCAAATCTGCCTACAGCGCTTCATTTAATATTCAGTGTGAATTGCAGATGTCTCAACTTTTCAAGGGAACTTGTTAGGCGAAAGTGGCAAATCCGACGCTTAATATTGTGTATTCTGTTTGAGAAAAACCGCCGAATTTATTTTGAAATATTTTTTTAAGTTTAAATTTATTATATTATTCGACAGACTAAACCGTTAATGCAATATGTTCTGCTAGCTAGAGTAGAGAATATATATCTAGGTAGGTACTATTCCTTTGGATAGTTTTCTTTAATTCAGAATAATTTATGTTCCATAGATTGTTAGTTAATGTTCAATCAACTCAGCCTATCGCAGTCCACTGCTGGACATAGGCCTCTCCCAGACTGCGCCACAGCACCCTGTCCTCCGCCTTCCGCATCCAGTCTACCCCAGCCACCTTCTTTAGGTCGTCCGTCCATCTAGCTGGGGGGCGTCCCACATTACGCTTGCCGATACGCGGTCTCCACTCCAGGACTCGTCTGCTCCACCGGCCATCGGTCCTTCGACAGACATGGCCAGCCCACTGCCACTTCAGTTTGCTTACTCTGCAAGCTATGTCGGTAACTCCGGTTCTTTTCCGGATAATTTCATTCCTGATTTTATCCTTCAAAGAGACTCCGAGCATAGCTCGCTCCGCTCGCTCCATAGCGCGCTGAGCGACCTTGAATTTGTGGACCAGCCCGACCGTCAGTGTCCACGTTTCAGCACCGTATGTCATGACGGGCAGGACGCACTGGTTGAAGACCTTAGTCTTCAAACACTGCGGGTTAGGTGACGAGAAGACTTGACGAAGTTTTCCAAATGCTGCCCAACCCAACTGGATCCTCCTGTCGGCCTCTTTCTCAAAGTTGTGTCTACCGAGCTGGATGACTTGGCCTAGGTAGACATAATCCTTCATAACTTCGAGAAGCGACCCTTCGATATGGATTGCACTCGGCAAGACGTGAGAATTGTACATGACTTTTGTCTTGTCCAAATTCATGCCGAGGCCAACCCGCCGGGAGGCTCCATTTAGGTTGTGCAACATTTGGTCTAGCTGTTCCAGCGTCTCTGCCATTATGACGATGTCATCGGCAAACCGAAGATGTGAGATATACTCGCCGTTCACGTTGATACCCTGTCCAGTCCAGTCCAGCGTCTTGAAGACGTCTTCCAAGGCGTTGGTAAACAATTTAGGGGATTACATCCCCCTGTCTCACCCCCCTGAGCAGTTGGATAGGGCTGGTTTTCTGATCCTGGATCTGGACAGTCATCGTTGCAGCGTCATACAAACATCTCCACACTTCGATGTAACGCCAGTCAATTCGACATCGTTGCAGAGAGGCCAGAACTGCCCATATTTCGATGGAGTCGAAGGCTTTCTCGTAGTCCACAAATGCCATACACAGCGGCTGATTGTACTCCTCGGTCTTCTGTACAATTTGTCGAACAGTATGAATGTGGTCTACGGTACTGAAGCCTTTTCGAAAACCGGCTTGTCAGTTAATGTTACTTATAACTATTTATTTACTATCGAGCTATCTAAGATTAGAAAGGGCACCTACAGATCCGTAGACGGTATTCCAGTACTTACCTCACAACAACGCAATCAACCCTCGCAATGTAGTAATCAAAAGGCTGTTGGTGCAGCCTCATCACTCTTTGGTATCAAATTAAATCTGAACAGGAAAAGTTATATTAATTCAATGAATTAATCAAAATAACCATAAAGCTAATGAGTTCCAGTCACGTGAGCGTAACACCGCATACCTACGTATGAAAATAAAATTAGATCAATACTTATTTTTTTATTCCTTTGTAGTTAGTTCATAACAAATTCTGATGTGACAAGACAATATTCCTTTACCTATCAATGCTTATAAACTAATTCATTTACCGACTTCAATAACTAGAATATTTGGACGGTTCATTTTATTAATATTGACAGTGTTCTACAAACTAAAATATATTAATTTGATTTTTTCAAAAAAGGAGGAGGTTCTATGTTCGTGGGCATGTATTTTTTTATGTGCGTTCTTTAATTGTGGACCAATCAACTCAGCCTATCGCAATCCACTGCTGGACATAGGCCTCTCCCAGACTGCGCCACAGCACCCTGTCCTCCGCCTTCCGCATCCAGTCTACCCCAGCCACCTTCTTGTGGACCGATTTTGAAAATTCGATTTTCATTATGTAGAAGAAACTTGCGCGATATTCCCATACAGTTTTTATTAACTTTGCTGTGGTCGTTTTTGAGTTAGCTTCAATAATACGTATTTAATCCACTTAGTGTTGTTGTTGATGTAATAAATCTTCCCGTCACTGTTGTTTACATAGCAAATAGTGGTACCTATACGAATTTGTGTGGGGTATAGTTACCTACCATAACAAAAAAGTGAAAAATATTGTTTTGTTGCTTTGGTTATTTTTTTCTTTTATTTTTTGGACCTAGGAAGATCAAAACACTTTTTCTGTCTGTCCGCCCCTAAAAACTAAAAGACTCAGATTTATATTATATATTTTTTTTTTTGTGATCTGCGCATGATCTACGAATTCCGTTGGTATGAATTTCATTTTTTTTTATTCAAACTTATGTCCTGACCTGCGAGATTCGTTGACCTGCCACTAAGTTGTGTATTTTAATCCGAGCAAGTACCAATGTGACTTTTACAATTCTTATGTCATGTACTTTCTGAGTTTATCTTGGACACTACTGACATCGGTGAAGGAAAACATCGAGAGGAACTTGGAGGGACTTGTAGGTGTTTATTTATAAACGATGATTAAGTGACGTTTAAACGTCAAAAATGTATGGTTAAACAGTCGCTAATCACTACTTAACTTAAAGCATCGTTTATAAGTTTGAAAACGAAAACCCGTCTTGAGCAAGCGTGGTGATCATTGCTCGTGCCTTCTCTGTAAGAGCCTTCGCGCTGCAGTGGGACAGTAACAGACTGGTATTATTAATAAGGTATTATGCTTAACAATTAATATCTTTGAAAACTGATAAAATAATACGTGCTATTGAGGAGTTATCGTCAACAAAAATATATCTATTGTTTGGCAAATTTGGTAGGTACTTATAGGTAATGACGACGTAATCCGAGTTACTAAGGTGACCTGGGTAATCAAGGTCTTTGATCTTTGCATTAAACATTGATTTTCAATGTCGTGCTTTCCTAGTCCTACTTCATATTAGCGTATCGATGGCAAAAAGTTAAAAAAAAATTGGCCCAAAATTCAAATTCAGTCCTACCACAGAATAACGTAGTATAAGGTTCTGCTTAAAGAATTTATTAAAAAACACAAACCTTTTATAGAGTCGACAGGAGAATAGAAGACTAAGGGCTGATTTTGCCAAAGTCAGGTAATAATATTATATTGGTGGAATAAAATTGACGTCTGACAGTTCTAGTTTGGAAAAACTGTCAAAAATTCAAAATTTATTCACAGGATAAGACTTATTCTAGGTATAAAAGTTTGGTGGAATTGAACGCGATCAGCATATCTAAACCGCGTTCAATAGTGTCAATATTTCACAACAATGATGGCACTGACTGCTCTTGAACGCAGTTTAGACGTTCTTGTACTATTTATTCTGTGGTTCAGGTTCATCGGTGAAGTTCGTCCTAAACGTTGGATAGACTGTAAGATGTGTGAAACTGCCAGAAAAGGGGTTGAAAACTGACGGTTGGTAGAAGAACACTGGCCTGACATCAAATAAATAGGGATGAGGGCAGGAGAATGAGGATGATCTAGGTAGTAGAGGAAAAAAAACAGTTTTTTTGTCGTGTTTTCTGGTGAACAATAAAGTACCTATATATAAATAGATAAATAATGATTCTTTGGAGTCATTTAGGTAAACCATGGAACGAAAGTCGCTGCACCATTTACTGAAAACGATAAACAGTTCAGAGCTAAGTTTTCATTATGATAAAAAATAAAGCAGAGGCAGTTGTTTACCTTTATAATAATATATTCGTCTTAATCATCTATGAATTCTATTTCGGTTACACACAACAATAAGCGATATCATTAGCATTTTTATAAGAATAATTTAAAGTTTTTAATTTGCAGGTCCTACGTAGGCAACCAATAATTTAATGATATCGCATGGGAAGTTTGGATGTAGTATCACTATTTATATCAGTAATATTGATATTTATAAGTCATTCATTCGTAACAATTTGTGTTGGTGCCTAATTAATCTAAGTACTTCCTTGTGAATATTAAAGGCTAAAAGGTATCAGGATTAAATCTGAACTTGTTTATACACTGATACATAGCCAGCCCCTTACATAAATCTTAATATTTATTGTCTATCTGCTCATTGTATAGTTTTATTTCTTTATCATCATTTCCACTGACAATAATAATTAGTTTAAACTGACACAATGATTAAATTAGTTGGCATTTCTTTGTTTTTATTTATTACAATCTCAATTTCAGTCTGACACAGTATGGTGTGCCTAATAATGAGAAAATACGGTTACCATAAATATGTGTTAGGTTTTTAATGTATATTGGTAAGGTTAAGGTTCATAATGAACATGTCTTCAGCGTAGTTTATGGCAGCGGTGCGCACGAGGCGGTGCGCGCGCGGCGGCGGTACACTTGATATCGTACGATTCGTATCAAGTAGGTAGTATCAACAACTTGTGTGCCTACGTCGACAAGATACGGCCAAGTCACCGAGGGAAAGCTGGATTAAAAATTAATTTAGGCGCTTTCATGTTCGCCGATAATCCAGACATTATCAAGATATCAAATCAAGTGGATTAAACCTACCTAGTTAAATGTAATGCAAGCGATAACATCTGATTATTTATCTACTTACGTGTTGTTCACAAAGTTTTACGTGATATTTTTTCTATAACGTAATACAAGGAAATCACATTTAATCGTTGATCCGTAGCAATTAAACACAAACGAGCTGCGAGTCTTATAGTTTCGCGTCAAGGTTATTACTAATTTATGAGACTACATTTCGGAGTGACTGTTGAATCTGACACGCATGGATGTTGTTCTTCGACTATTTCCGGCATGAGTAGTCTCTGTTTGTATAGTTTAATGACGTGTGTGATGATTTAATGCAATGATTAGAGCGTCTCCAGGTTCACGGTATGTTCAGTTAGGTGTGACGTGTTAACGACCTGTGAGACTGCTGTCAAAGGGCAAACAAACGCAGGGTGAGAGCAAACACGTGAAGCTCTGTTTGAAGAACGGCCTCTGTGAGGCTCTGTTTGGAGAACACTGTACCTACGTCGCGGTGGTCGGGTATACCCACAAGTACACACTCATCTTATATACATTCACATTCATGTACCTAGATATTTATGACTCAGACTGGCTGCTGGATCTGAACTAATGCTGTTGGATCTCAATCCCTGCTGAAACTCTTATTTTAGAAACATTTGCAATTTTCTATTCCTGACTTGCAAATTTTAATGAGATTATTAACTGTATTTACGAGTACATGTTATGTCATTATTAATGACTCATTAAGATGAAAATAAGAACAATCTTCATAAGTTCAGCATCTGAAGTATTTGACCAACTAAGCCATCATCAGAAACCTATGCGGATGAGAATACGTCTAATACACTATAGGACCTAAATCATACTTCATCATCATCATCATTAGCATAAAGCAGTCCACTGCTGGACATAGGCCTCTCCTATTTATTGCACGCCATTCAACTCGATTTTCGGCAACTCTTATCCAGCTGCTACCAGCCATCCTGCAAAGATCGTCGCTTCACCTAGCCTGAGGGCGTCCCACAATACGTTTACCGATTCGCAGACTCCACTCAAGAACACGTCTAACCCAGCAGTCATCGGTCCTACGGCTAATATGGCCGGCCCATTGCCACTTCAGCTTGCTTATCCTGTGTACAACTTTGGTTTTCTGCCGTTTCACCTCGTTGCGGATTCGATCCCTCAGAGAGACTCCAAGCATAGCCCGTTCCACACTGTCGTACCGTGAATGTCCACGATACGGCTGGATAACTTTTGGACCGTAAAATAATTCACCGACATTCTCAGGGTTAAAAAGTTTGGAAATGACTTTACCCACGCCCCTTTTCGATTTGATCCATACTTCCAGGAACACCCTGTATAGTCTAAGCCTTCTCATGCTGATCCCTGTAACTGGAGAAACTTCGACCGCTGCGCGCTGACATAAACGGTGTCCTAGTTCAGGGGACTAGACCTGATTGATGTAGGTAACGTGTACCGTAGTTTGGAAATAAAATTACTATTACTTACCACATTTGTGCCAAACATTGATATAAGTGTATGAAATGTGTAAACATTGACAGTACTTAGTGTGGTTTTCCTAAACCGATCAACAGTGACCAAAAGGTTTTAAAGCTTAGTGTGTTCTGTAAATACAATACGAAGAGAGAGAGAGAGAAGTGGAAGACAGTTACTATGTGATCAGTTAGCCAGGGCAATGGTCGGGACTCTGAAAATGTCGAGTATGTACAGAAACCCAATCAACATTTTGAAGCAGCACCAGCAACTGAATCATTTCTTTGCCTCCCTTCATTTTCTTGGCGCTTTTCTCTATACCACCGTAGATTCTAGTTTACAAAAGTTGCAGTATCTAGGAATAGTACGGTGGGCTTGTGCAGTGGTGGCTCAGAGGTAACGACCACGACTTACGAGTTTAGGTCGTAAGTTCGAACCCAGACATGCGCTTAAGTTTGTGTAAATTATTTCCTCACCACTGCTCTCAAAAGGGAGAAGGAAACATCGTGAGGAAACCTGCATATCCTAGAACCAAAAATTCGAAGACCAGTACTAACCCGCACTGGGCCCGCGTGACAGATTACGGCCCACTTCCTCTCACCGAGAGGAAGCCTATGCCCCAGTAGTGGGAACATTATAGATTATGCTTGTTCCAAAAAACAGCACTCCGTGATTAGTTACGTCCTTTTGTAATTAATTTTCATAACACTACTAAGATAGACCTACCCATAATCATTTTAAAGGTTACACGGGATTACTTCTATTGATAGATTTTAAAGAATTAAAATGACTGTAGAATTGTAGATATCTAACAACTTAGACCTAATTAATACATAAAATAAAAATATAATAACCTAATTTTCCGCAAAATTACCAGTATTAGCTTAGTTCCTGTCCTCTGTCCACAGCACCGAAAAGTTGACCGGGAAGATTTTAGCCCCCTTCTTGGTTGACTCTGAAGTGCCGTGCTTGGCCGACGCGGTGAACGCCTGGAAAAAGGCTTGCCCGGATACAGATCGGCCCGCGAACCCATCTTCCCAGAGGCAGTGGGATGAGCCGCTCTGCAGGTTAGGTTGCGGTATAATCTTATTGATACGTCCACCAATAATGCTGAGCGGGCCCGCCTACTGGCTGTGGGTGAGTGGGAGTCGGGCCACTGGCTTCAGGCGCTACCGTCACCCAACATAGGCACTTTGCTGGGTGACTCCACCTTCCGGCTCGCTACTTGCCTGCGTCTGGGCGCCCCGTGTGTGGCTCCGCATCGCTGCCAATGCGGTGTAGGTGTCGACTGCCTCGGAGACTGGCTTATCCTGCAGAAAAAGCGCAGGCCGGATAGCACGGCATGTCAGCATCAACAACATCATCCGTCGTGCTCTTGTCACCGCCGGGGTGCCAGCTGTTTTAGAACCCAATGGCTTGGCACGCGACGATGGGAAGAGACCAGACGGAATGACCGTAATGCCTTGGAAGGTTGGTAGGCCTTTGGTGTGGGACAACGTGTGTCGACACCCTTGCGCCATCCCATCTTCCAAGCACGGTGTACTGTGCTGGGGCGGCTGCTGCAGGTGCGGCTGCTACAGGTGCGGAAAACCTCAGACAGCGCAAATACTCCAATCTCTTTGGAACTTATATGTTTGAGCCGTTTGGGGTGAAACTCTAGGGCCATGGGGCCCGAGTGCCCACTTAGTATTTCGAGACATCGCCAAGCGGTTGGTCGACTCTTCACGTGACCAGAGGGCTGGCCTATTTTTTGGCCAAAGAATCAGCATTGCTATACAACGTGGCAATGCTGCCAGTCTTTTGGGCACGTTTCCTGTTGGCAGCGATGCGGATGAATTTTTTGATGCCCTTTGATTATTTCTCCTCCTTTTTATATACTTGTACATATTATTATTTTAATACTATTAGCTTTTAAAATTATGTTTTCACAAATAAACATAAAGTGTCTTATAACCTAACCTAACTAAAACTATTTACCACCTAATATTGCATCGAAAAATTCCTCCGCATGAAAATACCTAAAACATACAAATCCGATTTAGATCCATGGAGAATCTAGTATAATTGGAGCACGGTGGAGAGGATTCATTACTAATTTCGGAAAAAAAAAAATTACCCGACTGCGCCAGAAGGAGGGTTATGTTTTTTAATATATTAAGTACTGTTTGTATTCCCTTACAAAATAAAAAAAAAAACAAAACAGTGATTCAAAATTCACAGAACACATGAAGAAAATATTATAGGTGTGAAAGGCTTTCTGTTGCTACGCGCATTGCTACGACGCGACGCGACGTGCCGTAGCAGCGTTGTCTATGTAGTACACTATTCTATTATTTCACTCGTTTATCTTTCCTTATTTCTCGAGTTAGTTCCTCTTCCTTGTTTTTAATACAAACTGTTTAGATTGCTAGGCGACTAAACTTCATATCTTTCGATACATTTTTGTACTAATGTAACCAGCCGGTCGATTCTATAAAAATCTCACCGTGAAACTTCGGTGAAGTGAGTTTGTTTTTGCTAGGAAAAATCTTGTCGAAATAAAATCTTGTCGTATTACGGTTTGACGAAATTCGGTTGGTAAGTCATTGTCACTATTGACGTATTGACAGCTCACTTCATGCTCACTTCACCTAAGTTTTCACGGTGAGATCTTTATAGAATAGCACCGCAGTAAGTCTACTATAAAAACATTGCTTTATATTCATTTATACACATCATTTTTATTTAATTTGTGTATTTTTGGTTCATTGTCTACAGATGCTTTATTTATTATAAAGCATCTGTAGACAATGAAATTTGATCCTCCTTTACTTTTTACCGACTTTACAAAAAGGAGGAGGTACTATGTTCGGGTGTTTGTATGTTTTTTTTTTTTTTTTTTTTTTTTTTTGTATGTTTGTTCTTCGAATACGCCGCCAATTGTCGACGGATTTTCAAAATTCTTTTTTTGTTCGAAAGTAGATAGTTCTGAGGTGGTCCCATTGTCACCAAGTTAGGATCTGATGATGGGATCTTAGAGATATCGAGGGCAACCCTCAAATTTTATAGGCTCACTTATTGTTTTTCGCATATTTTATGAAGTATCTTGTGTATTTGTGTATGGTTGTCACCATCTCAGGTAGCTGGGCTGATGATGGAAGGTACAACTCCTTAACAGTAAGAAGTTACTCGAACAGGCAAGGACTGTTTTAGTAAATTGTTTTGATGTTTGATAGGGCATTTGCCACATTTGGTCTCATGATCATCAAGTCATGACCTGATGCTGCAGTCAGGATAGTCTGCAGAGTACCTAACTCCTCGACAACTAACAGCAGATATATCGTGTTTACGCTCATTGAAAAGGGCTCGATGTGTGGATAAACGTACTGTTACTGAGGAACACCGAAGACCTGATGCTGAAGCCATGAGCATCAGAAAAAGTACAAACCTTTAAATTACAGCACCGTAGTCGTGTTTGGGCTCATTTTAAACAGGACTAATTTTAAGTTCAATGCAATGTTGACATAAGTCTGGCCTGATGCTGCAGCCAGGATTATCAGCATCTAATCTAAAAACTAATAAAAGGAGAACTCCTCAACAATTAACGTCCCTGCATCGAGAAAAGGAATATTTTATAAAAAGGCGATGGGCAAGTTGTTATTAGGCTATTGTAACTTAGATAAATTATAAATAGACCCACTAAAAAGCGAGAAATAAAAACTTTTTAACAAAAAAAAAACCGACTTCCAAAAAAAACACTACAAACTGAAAAATAACTTTAATTTCGGAAGTCGGTGGCAAAAACTAAAATACTGATCCCTAAGACACCGACTTCCGAAATTAAAGTTATTTTTCAGTTTGTAGTGTTTTTTTTGGAAGTCGGTTTTTTTTTAGTTAGACAAACAGCGTGGTAATTAATAATAATAATTTATTCACAAAAACGTAAACTTTGATAATAATGAGTAACAGAAAGGTATGCAGACATAGTAGAATTTTATAGAGGTTGGATACAAAAGGATGGTAGTGGGGTCAAAAGTCCTGTAAGAATTAAGAACCCTGCCCACCAAACTAGGAAAATCCTGTATCTTGGGAGGCAGATAATTGCGCAACACATAGCGTTGATTTTTACCGACTTCACAAAAAGGAGGAGGTACTATGTTCGGGTGTTTGTATGTTTTTTTTTTTTTTTTTATGTTTGTTCATCGAATACTCCGCCAATTGTCGACGGATTTTCAAAATTCTGTTTTTGTTCGAAAGTAGATAGTTCTGAGGTGGTCCCATTGTCACCAAGTTAGGATCTGATGATGGGATCTTAGAGAAATCGAGGGCAACCCTCAAATTTTATAGGCTTACTTATTGTTTTTCGCATATTTTATGAAGTATCTTGTGTATTTGTGTATGGTTGTCACTATCTCAGGTAGCTGGGCTGATGATGGAAGGTACAACTCCTTAACAGTAGAAGTTACTCGAACAGGCAAGGACTGTTTTAGTAAATTGTTTTGATGTTTGATAGGGCATTTGCCACATTTGGTCTCATGATCATCAAGTCATGACCTGATGCTGCAGTCAGGATAGTCTGCAGAGTACCTAACTCCTCGACAACTAACAGCAGATATATCGTGTTTAGGCTCATTGAAAAGGGCTCGATGTGTGGATAAACGTACTGCTGTTACTGAGGAACACCGAAGACCTGATGCTGAAGCCAGGAGCATCAGAAAAAGTACAAACCTTGAAATTTGTAGCACCGTAGTCGTGTTTGGGCTCATTTTAAACAGGACTAATTTTATGTTCAATGCAATGTTGACATAAGTCTGACCTGATGCTGCAGCCAGGATTATCAGCATCTAATCTAAAAACTAATAAAAGGAGAACTCCTCAACAATTAACGTCCCTGCATCGAGAAAAGGAATATTTTATAAAAAAAGGCGATGGGCAAGTTGACATTAGGCTATTGTAACTTAGATAAATTATAAATAGACCCACTAAAAAGCGAGAAATAAAAACTTTTTAACAAAAAAAAAACCGACTTCCAAAAAAATCACTACAAACTGAAAAATAACTTTAATTTCGGAAGTCGGTGGCAAAAACTAAAATACTAAGACACCGACTTCCGAAATTAAAGTTATTTTTCAGTTTGTAGTGATTTTTTTGGAAATCGGTTTTTTTTCAATAAGTGGTCAGATAACTTTTATTTTTAGAATAAAAAAAGAAGAATAAATATGGTGGTTTGACATATTTTTTATACAAACGCTGTAAAACCGCATTTTTTATTCCTCAGAATAAGTTATCTAGAAATTGAAAAATCGGGCCTTAGAATGACAATGCCTTTTTATTTTGACATGTTAAGTATACCCTGTCCAGTAGGTTAACCGTTGTTTGACAGTTGCCTTAGAACGTAACTATTCCCGATTACGTTTAAGTTAACTTTAAAATGCGTAATAAAGTAAATATTTAAACAGCCTTATCTTATTGAATTATCTTATTATGACTTCTTACAGACATTATAATACCGTACGTGTTAATGTTTTATATCGATTTTAAAACCTTCATAAAATATTATGCATAAAAAACGGTGTGTTTTAATATGTAGTAAATCCCATATTTATGTGTATAGGTACGTACAACACAATTAATACGACAAACCAGTAGATATTTTATTTTTACGCTTATTTCTGCTTTAAGACCTACAAAATTTAAACTAAAGTAAACAAAGCGGCAAATTTATATTGTTTCGTATTTAATAATAATAAATACAGACATAAAAAAAATAAGGAAACCGTACCATTTTTTATTCGACAGCAAAAATAGATAATCGATACTACAAACAAATTAAAGCGAATTGTTACGTGTTGCTGCAATCCATACTTCCATCTGTCAAAAACGGTTTACCTAATGGACAGGTATAGACGAATTTTTTAAACACAAGACAATGAATGAGCAATCAATTGGATCAATCAAAAAATTTTATTTGTTTAATACCTTTTCTCTTTTTTTTCTCTCATGCAAACTTGTTTTTTCAGCTCACTTTAGACATTGGCAGAATAGTCTACATCGGCTTTGCTTGCCATTTATTAAAAATAGAATAGAATGAATTAGCAATTTCCTTTAAAATCCTTCGGATTGTGATTGAAAGTGAGTTACTGAATTGGGGTGCGGGCTGTAAGGCGCTTTATAGATGGAGCAACTTTAGTTGAGGCAACTATCAACTTTATGAAATTTTCCTTTAAAAGTTGCCAGTTGCTGCAATAGTTGGTAAAAACGTCCACCTAAAAACTGGTTATCACATTATTATCATCTAGGCCTGTGGTTAGTGCTACGCGCGTGGTAGTATTCACGTCTGTACACTCACATAAATGTGCTGCAAGTTTCGCAGTGTTCTTGATGGTGATATCGAAGTACATTATATAAGGACTGGCAGACGAGCAGACAGTATGATATCATGGTGCAATGTGTTGTGTAGGTTGAGCAGTCGTGTTGTTATTCTGACGAACTGTAGCGTAGTACCTATTCATGTCTGTACATAGGTGCATGTACCTACCTACTACACAATAAGTTATTCAGTTAAGTTCTTTCAGCACCCTTAAATTGATCCGCACAATTTTATTTTGTTGTAGTTGTAGGTCGTAGGTTCGAATCTAGACAGGCGCTTTACTTTGTGTAAATTATTTCATCACCAATGCTCTCAAAACGGCGAAGGAAACATCGTGAAGAAACTGGCATGTCCTAAAACCAAAAATTCGAAGACATGTGACATCTGCCAACCCGCACTGGGCCAGTGTGATGGATTACGACCTCTTCCGAGAGGAGGCCTGTTATCCAGCAGTGGGAACATTTAAAGGCTGTTTATGCTTATGCTTGGTAAGAAAAGCGCTAGATACATACCTACCTACATTATTGTTTTTTTGTTTCCTCCCTTTTCAATCTAAAGCCAGCCCAGTGTTTGTAATTAATAAGTTAAAATACATTGGAATGCCCGCTATTCCTAGCCTGGTCATAAGGAACTGCGGGGCGGTCAGTAGGCGGTAAGATCCGAGGCGTCGGTGCCTTTGATGCTGCCCTCGAAATGCCCTCAATAAGCATCGGTTTACTCAACGTTTAGCGCATTCACATTCCTACTGTGCATGCTCCATGCTCTAGGGTTGACGCCAGCGAACAAAAGAATGAGGACAAAGAGCAGCTAAACAGCTTTAGAGTTTTGAATATTGTACTGTGAACGATTTAGCTGAGCTTGTAATATTTTACGTACCTACAGATTAAAGCTTTTTAAAGGCTTTGTTAGAAATGTGAGCGTTACTTTTCAGAAAGACTTCATTTTGTAGAAAAATGCATTTATTTGGTTTGACTTTTTTATAATCCCATGACGTTATTTTTAAAACCTTTGATTTAAGTCTACTTGAATGACCTTTGCAATGTCGCCAATAAATGCGTCGACTGCCCTAAACAGTTGTTCACAAATGTCACTACGACTATTTGCACCGCTACATGAAAAAATAAACCAATAACATTTTTATGATGGGTGCAGTTAACCATCGTGCTAGAATTAAAATGAAGTCAAATTAGACCAACTTTGAAACGATCCATAACTATTAATATATACAAAGTTGGCACTTTTATTAGGTTTCATTTCAGTTTTCTTCCTCTTAAAAAAATCTGCTAGTGTACAGCTAGCTGCATCCAACGCAAAAAAAAACTGTAACTAAGTCTAGTGGACATTTTCTTTCGGCGCAGCCCTATTGGCTCAATAATTCTCAATATTGACTGTGATGTTAAGTCAGTATTATGGGTCTAATTTAAAAGTAAGCGTTTATCTAACTTGAGGCTACACACTTCCGTTACACTCTAACTCTAATGTGACAGTACTTGAATGTTTCATTCATGTTTCCATGGCGACTGTTTGTAATTGAAAGTGAAGTTAGTTCAAGTTAAAAAGTACCTTTATACCTCCATGTACATCCATAGGTACTAATATTATAAATTCGAAAGTAACTCTGTCTGTCTGTATTTTACCTTTTCACGCCTAAACCACCGAACGGATTTCGATAAAAATTTGGCAGAGAGATAGATTGCATCCCGGAGAAGGATGTAGGATAGTTTTTATCCCGATATTCCCACGGGATCGACACTTATGTGGGTGAAACCGCGGGGTGCTGCTAGTATGATATAACATAACTTCTAGGTATTACCACAATGAGCTAGGCACAGATGTATCCACATTTCGCAAGTTTTTTATGTCCTAAGTAGGTAGCCAATATCGGCCTAAACCACCTAAACTCTGTTATTTTTATTTGCTAGCCCAAAATGACAGCTAATATATACTAAATAATATCATGTTGACAAAAGAAGGTCGACTGCAGCTGGCATTTTAGTCTAGCAAATAAAAAATCAGAATCTATTGCCAGCAACCAGCACAACTCCAGGCCCCGGGCCGATTATTATCAAAACTTTCTACGAAATTTTCCAATATTATCCTACCGTGACCTCTCAAGCTCCGCTAATGAGACACAATTGACTTTCTATTGTATCGTATTACATAGCATACGCGCGGTGCTTATTTCAAGACAATTGATTTTTGACACGTTGTAAAAGAGACAAAGCTAGATTATTTCCTGAAAAAAGACTTGTCACGAACTGCTCGAATTACCATAACGGCTGAAGCAATGTAAATCAGAGTGAAACGTGAATTAAATATATATTTCTTGAATAGTCCTTTACGTTCATGCTTTGACAAAAGAAAATTGTGGAATTTCTATATGTGTGTCTCAGAGAAATTCTGAAGATCTTGGGAGCTTTAGAAGATTCTTTATAGGAGGATATCTATATTTTTTTAAGCTTCTACAAATGTATGTTAAAATACGGAGTTTATAACACCAAACTACAAAATTTTGGCATCCATTTGTTTATTAGTAGTTTATTATAAAGCAAAAGTTCAGTTTACCTATCCGATTCTACTACAGGAGTACGTTGTCCTACACCTATCTTAGGCACAATCCGCACAATAGACACAGCCGACGGCAACGGCAAGACCCTCTTCTTACGTAAGGTCCGCTTTTTAAAACAAAGCAATCTGCGCGTCTGTAAAACGTGTGCCGGAACATCGCGAGACCAATCGCAATTATTCAAACTCGCACATCTTTTGTTATACATGTAAACCCAGATCAGGAAAAAGATACAACAGTATAGATTAACATGAATTTATTTAGTTTATCAAATGTGTTTCGTGATAGTGCTGCGTAAATTCTAACAAATCATGTGTCCACAAACGATTCTCAAACATCAATCAACCTTTAATACAACAAGCACAAAACTTACCAATTTATTACGTCACACAATGTACTGATGTCCAACATAGGCATACAATGATACAATACAAATGAAAATGAATATTGTTAGCACCACAATATTTTACATAACTGTTACCACAACAAAACGATAAACAATTATCGTTACTTCCCTGGACTGGGCATGTATCAATCAATAAATAATATATCGTAACTCAGCATTTAACAAATCAACTCAATCGTAATCTTACTATGTCAAAATTATAATCAAACCCCTCCATAATGATTTTACTCACACAAATATTATGATTTCTCAACACAATGTCGTTTGTGAATTGAGTGATAATTCTTTACCGTGTTATGCTATAGAAATTGGCATAAGAATAAATTATTCTAGAATTTAAGCTATTATTTACAGAACAATTAAAACTAGGAATAATCTCATTCAACGTAAAAACTATTTGCACCTACTTCTCAAGGCCACAAATGCTATGATGATCATTATCATGCAATATAAAAGCACATTTCACTGCCATACGTAAAGCTTGTACCTACTTATGAGATTCGCAATGAAAGTAAAATGACTTAACTCAAATTATGTAAAGGTTTAATTGCATCGTTAACAATGTAGAAACAATATTACAAACAATGAAATCAGTAATTAAATTCAACTCTTCAAACAATGGTAAGTTTATAATCTATACAAGCTACCTTATTTAAATCACTGGGAAGGCACTTGCAGCATTGAGAAATAAATAAACCGTTTAAAAATAATCAATTTAATATTACTTAATTGTAATAATAATATAAAAATATAGTTATTCTATATTTACAGTCAAGACAAAATTCAATTTAATACATTACATTAATCTGTACCGTTTAAAAGAAAAGGTACTAAAATAGCTATAAGGCGTGAACACTTAGTTAACTAGAATTAGGACTAAAACATAACATACGTAAACGTTTCTGGTGCGATGACTATTTCAGTAATGGTAGATTAAAAGAGGCATTTATTATAAGTGGCAAGTATCTCATTAAAGAAAAAGCCTTAACTCCAGAAAGTCGGTTAAGTGTCTCCGCTTACAGCCGATAGGTAACTAACCGTGTAGTACCCAGGAGTATTAATTTTAAAGTTTTTACTATGATGTTGAAATCCGACACGCATCACCACAGGATTGCACTGAATTTATCACACATTTGTCGTATATTGTGGATGCACTGCGACGCCCTGTCGGGGCTAGTGTTCAGTGAGGAGCGGCGGTGTTACGGACCACCGGTTAAAGTCACTACGCAAAGTTGTCACTGTGAGCACAGTAGTGTTGCTGATGTGGTCACAGCAGCGGCACCGGGGGCACACCTGGTACCAGGGGCTCGGGGACGCCTTGCAGCACCCCCTGGTGGTAGTGATGGTGGTGCATCATACCGTTCATCATCTGCTGGTGGTGTAACATCGTCGCGTGGTGCAGTTGCGCGTGCTGTAATGACGCGTGGTCCCCCTTCTCCTTCATCACCACTTCTTCGCGTTTCTTCACTTGTTTGCGCTCCTTAGCGCGTCGGTTTTGGAACCATATTTTTACCTGCAACAAAGAGAATTTTGTTAGTGGGTTTAAAAGAGAAACGTTCTTGTTCTTCACGTTTAGGCGATTCTCACACTGCACCGCATCACGCAGCGTGTCGCAGATAACGCACTCACGCGCGTGATTTTTTACATACAAATTCAATAAAAACGCACTCACGCGCGTTGAATTTGGCTCCGTTTCCCGCACACCGCTGCGTGATGCGTGGCAGTGTGATAATCGCCTTAAGTACCTAGATTATTTTTATTCCAAGTCATTCTATAACAAAATGTCAAATTATCAAATATTCTATTTCATTACGCAATACTAACGAGGTTTATGATCAGCATAAAAATATATACCCACTATCCACAGCAAAAACACAACACAATTTTTGAACAAACATAATTTATGGAATTGGTAGTTAGGTACTTACTAATATATTTTTATTAGATTTATTTTAGATTAAATAAATTAAATAGGTAAATATTCAGTACCTAAAGGTACTTTTACAGGTAAATATGTACTGAACTAGACTTTTTGACTTCCACATTGCATGCAGTTTAAAGTCCACTCCGTCTGGGTTGATAATGCAAGAAAATTGATAGAACGTGTGTTGCTCATTACTAGTGTCCGCATTAACTTCACTTAAACTAAATATGCTACTAATAAAAGTGTGTTGAGTGTGTTTACTTCAATTACCTGTCGCTCAGAGAGTCCGAGGCTGACAGCGAGTTCGGCCTTGCGTCGGATGGTGATGTACCGGCTGTAGTGGAACTCCTTCTCCAGCTCCAGACGCTGGTGATCACTGTACACCACGCGGTACTTGTCCTTCGTACGCGTTTTACCTGCAACAATGTCATCTTCTATTACATATTATATAGTCTTATTCTCAGAATGTTTTTATTGCAACATTGTTTCAAGTTTTCCCATGACATTACATCAAGCCTATACAGTCACGAGCTTAAGTATGTATACACTTGGCTTTGCTCAAAGACGATCTCCTTCAGATTTGAATGAATGTTTATGTTATTACGAACAAAGAATTTTCGAACCCATAGGTTTGTGTAAAGTGTCGTATTACAACGTTGCATTCGTATTTCACGAAAAAAATCGCAATTGAAAGTGGCCAAGTGTTGACATGTTAGTGCTCGTGACTGTACTCCCCGAAGAGGTACCTAGACCCACATTTCGCTACATTGTAATAGGGGCGAGCATAATTGCCCTCAACTGGGCTCAAATCCAGACTCTCCTATCATGATGGAAATACCCAGTTAATGCTTTGCCAGGCCTGGAGTTGTCCATAATGTGGTAATAGTACATACTTAAAATCTAAGGTACCCTGAAAAATATGGTAATATTTAAATGTGAGCTATTATGTCCTCAATCATTTGTTATCTACAAATTACAAGATAAATAATCTCAAAAATGTTAAATGTTGGTTGGTTGGTGGCGAACGTGGTTTCGTCCCACAAATGCCCCAAATACAATTTTATTGTAACATAATTCCTCGATTTACTTCATGAGACGTCTTTTATATTCTCGTAACGAGTCAGGCAACCGCGGAGCGTAATGTAGGGAGAGTTGTGAGGGCACAAATCCCGAGGGCTCGATAAGGTAAGCCAGGCGGCGGGATCAAGAGACGCCGGAGCGCTCGCGGCTTACCGTGGATCAAGCGGGGACCACACCTTGCGACTGACAAACCCACTGTCCCTACATTAGCTTAAGGTTGTCATTTACTAGTATGTAGAATCATTTTCAACTTTAACAAAATGTCATGTATTTGTAACACAACCGTTTTGAAGTTCGCGTCGTTTTAAATGATAAATGATTTCACTTCTGTTAGTAGGTTTATACAGACACTTTTACACGTCAATTATATTCTAAAATCTAGATGACTATTTTTATCCTATATGATTACACTGAAAAGAAAGGCCGAAACAAATTCAGAGATCACAGTCTCTTTTTTAAAGTCCAGATATAATCTTGGTGAGAGCATATCAAGATCATGTAGATTGGTATCTGAAATGGTCTTTTTAGGAAAGATCAACACGGATTGAGTGGACATGTCCAGTCAGTGAACGCATTTGTCAGTTACAGTCCACCTCAACTCCGAGCTCAACGTTTTTCACCGATCACGATTAAAGCCAAATACAAATCATTTATATCGAAGGGTAGAGTTATTCCTGGGGAGAAAAATGACCAGCAGGGTAATTGCGTAACACACTATCAGTAGCAATGGGTTTCATTTTGACGGTTCAACAGCATTCACTGCGTCATTTACGTTGTCGAGCAGACACTTTTCTCGAACATATGGAGCAATGGATTAGCAATATGCTTCAAAATGATTCAAATTGAGCGTAATAGTGTGTTACGCAATGAGGGTGCAGAAGAAACTCCACGGTTCGCGATTAGGCTCGACACTTATGTCAATTCTTGTGCTATCACTTAGACGGCATACTTAATATTGTTAAATGATGTGCATGTTATACACAAACAAGATTGTACATTGAAACGTTATTGTTTCAGAAATGATAAATAGTACCAAGGAATTATGAGATAAAGTCGGGTATGCAATTCATTTGATATTTGCACAAGACCATAGCAAATACTGCGAAAGATAATTAGCTAATTAAATCAGAAACTATAAGGTAATTTATGATTATGATTTATATTGCAGGAGTTGCCTGATCAGTTTCAATTGACGTTGAAAAGAACTAACTTTTGTGAGATATGAATACTTATATACTCGCAACTAAATAAGCTCAAAAATTTAGTTGCGCAATATCATAAGGCTGATGATGAAGATGGTATCAATGTGTGTTTTAGTACATAAACTCCAAAACCCATTATCATGGAGGATTGTTGAGTGATATTTACGTTTGAACTTTACAACACTAATGTAGACTTATAGATTAGACATTAAATCTGTATGGAATGGGGAATTCTGTGGGATTTTTCGTAGTGTCGAAAATGTAAATTTTGTTTACAATTTTTATCTGCTGTGTAGATGTCTCAACGAGTAAAATTACCAAGATACGTATATCTATGTACATAACACTAAGACAGAGCTGAGGTGTCTGCTTGTGTACCTACTCGGAGTGTGTAAATATTCCTTATCTCGGCATTAAGAACTTCATAAATTATGTTTGTCACTCGCGAGAGAATCACTGTGGAATTAGACACTTTACGTAACATTCAGACAGCAATTAATTGTTACAATTGAGTACCCTACTTTCGTATAAGCAGGTATACTTGACATTAAAATATTGAACTTGAAATGCAAAAGAAAATCACTTGCAAATGGCAGTCAAGTAGGTGTGCGGTGTGTATTATACCTGTGTCTGTACGTATTGAGCGTGAGTGGCTACACACAATGGATATGTAAGAAAATCTGGGGTAAAATTAAGTTTTTGATTACAGCTCTAAAACAGCAATATTTACCTACAAAGCAAGAATTACCGCTAGGCATAGTAAACAATAACCAAGAAAAGGTAACTAACCTAAAAATTAGAACTGCAGTCAATGGTTACACAATATACAAGCCGACAAGTCTCTACAATATTTACAACATAATAAAAGCGATAATATTGTCTTTACCACACGGGGTCAAAAGACAACACGGTGACATGTTTTCGAAGCCTCCTACAAGATAACTCTTTAGAGTGCTCGAATGACAGAAAATTATAACTTGAATAAATTTCCGGTTAGGGGAGCAAACAAAAGGGGATGGCTGATAACTGGTAGGACAAACAGAGACGTGTTCCATCTATCGGCGATACAGCCGATGCGGCATTTGATAGCAGGCGCAAAGTGCTACAGCAAACAGCTATGAAAACGTCAAAAGTTGAGCATATTTCTGTCCATTTTTTCGCCGCATTTTCGAGTGGGAGAACCTACTTTTTATGTGCATGTATGAATAATTATACGTTTATTAATTAGTCACGTCTCCACTCTGATAGATAAGTGGTATTGAAGGTCACCCCTATTATCGTATTGTTTTCGTTTAAACTATTGTTTTACTTTAAATGTTGTTGACATAAAAAAATCTCTCTACTAACACAGGACAAAAGGAAATTAGGATTGTTATATAAAAAAATATTTCCTAACTTTTAGCTTAAATTATTGACATATTTATACAAAATGAACACAACTACTAAACCTCAATGTTAAATGACAGAATTTATGGTGCAACTAATAAAGTA
Source organism: Oligia latruncula (assembly GCA_948474745.1). Taxonomy (NCBI): domain Eukaryota; kingdom Metazoa; phylum Arthropoda; class Insecta; order Lepidoptera; family Noctuidae; genus Oligia; species Oligia latruncula. Next base: position 12,060,173 of record OX419688.1, read on the forward strand.
AATAGCTGCATTATCATGTTAAGATTTAACCAAAAAATACTTGGTTGTTTGTGGTAGGCAAACATTGCGGGCGGGCGCGCCGGAGGGCGGCGGCGAATTCTGTTTCGTTCGGTTATCATGGACAAATAGGTGCAGATAGCCCGACTAACAGATAAAACAGGGCAAGTTATACGGGGTCGGGGTGGATAGCAATGACAGTTTTAGCGATTTTGGAAAAGGAAGGCTGAAGAATGAGGCGCCGCGTCTGCTTAGGTCGACTAAATAGAAATAGTAATTTTTATTATCCAGCTAATACAGTAAGCAGGTTCACTGGTTAACAGCCAGTTGAGACGACATGACTGCCACCGCGGCCACACGGTGTCCGCCAACAATAGATTTTCTATTGTGTCTGTTGTCTGGCAGTCAACGTGTGAAAATACCATCTACCTAGGCTCACTAACCTAACTGTACAATTTATTATTTGCCAGTGAGCCCCAAACTTAGACAGTCTGTATCTTGGGGCTCAAACGTTATTCAAAATGGATAGTCAGTATGACTAATGTCCAAAATAAAGAAATATATATATATTTTTTTTTTTTATTGATTTGTAATTTGGGAGTATTGGGAAGAGGTGGGTCAAAAGACTTTCAATATAATTACTTTGTATTCCTATTCCAAAATAACGCACAGAATTTGGGACCACTAATTACAAAAGTAACTTTACAGAAATACTGAAGTACCTACCTACCTACGAAAAAATATTGTAGACCGGTACCTAATCGGTCACTTCATTAATTTAATTTTCCCACAGTAAATCACTGCAGTTGAACACAATTATTGTACGCTATAAAGGTATTTGTGAATGTGTTTAATAATTATTATGGTAATACATTCTATTACAATAGGTAAGTATAGGAATTATGATAAGGCGAATCGCTCATTTACTCGAAGATAAACCTATGTACCTTTATCGCATTTCCAAACTGCTTTATAGTGCTCAGTCAGAAAAATGTTTTTTCTCCCTAATTATTTCGTTCAACATCATTCGACCGAAACATTTCACATTTAGATCGAATTAGGAATAAACAATGACCATAACAAGGTATATTCTTAAGTTTGTATAGGTATTGGATAACCACATTAAGGCTCTTTCGAACAGACGCGACACGCGATAAAATCGCGTGCGACACAAAGGCACCGCAAGTCGCGCAACGAGCAGTGCCTTTGTGTCACGCGCGCGATTATATCGCGTGTCGCGCCTGTTTGAAGGAGCCTTTACTCCTTTTGAGAGGAGGTGACTACCTTTAACAAGTAAAAAATCTGCCGTATGTATGATTACCTACTAACACGAACTTTTAAGATTTCCTTAAAAACACTTCTTACTATTGGAATAATTAATAATTATCTGTGGTCTAAAATAAGGGTTTTAATATTATTACCTACTTGCCGTAGCCTGTAGCAGCAATTCACGTTGGCTGTAATATAATTGATGACGTAGGTATTTAATTTAGGGCTGATTTTTTAACGCCAGATAATTTTATCGGAGGAATAATTTTGAATTTTTGACAGTTAGGTATTCCATACAAAAACTGCCAGACGTCAATTTTATCCCACGAACAAAAATTATCTGTCGATTGAAAAATCAGCCCTTACAAGATTACCAGTGTATAAATTATCGAACATTACCGATTGCTTGTCCAACACGTACTCGGGTTTAATTATGAAAGGAAAATTATTAATCGGACAGTTATCAGCGCCGCCCGTGGCTTTGTCGGTCTGCCGAAATCCCGCTTTCAGTTAACGCGCGATAATCGCGACTCGGTACCGATAGCGGTGTCTTTGAACATGTTGACTCAAACGCTTGTCATATCACCTGGTTACCTTCTTGTAAGCGCCTGTAATGCGTTTTTGATGGACGAGGGCGCGGCCGCTATCGGCTAGCAGTACCTATCGCGGATACAAACTGCCAAAAGAGTTTTTGAGATATACCTACTCGAACTCGAGATGACTGATGCGGAATTGATAGCTCACAGATCTGATCTGATTTCAGAGATTTGTTATTTTATCAATATTTTTAGCTCGCCATGTTGTCGAGTATATAAAGCGAGGGTGAATTACAATGTTCCCCGTGATCCTGTACACTCCCCCGGGAGGCGTCGGTGTTTGTGTGGAAGGGCTCGCAGAGGGCGGACCATAAAGCGGCTCGAGCCAACTTTATATCCTGTTTTACTTCCACTTAGGGCTCGTCATGCCTGCAGCCCAATATCAACGGCGCCACCCGGTACGACGACGGCCTAAAGGGCAGTTGAATACATAGTCTTTTTAATTAGATAACTTTTTTTAACGTTCTGTAAGAGTAATAAATACCAAAATGTGAAATCAAAATTACGAATAGGTAATCTTATTTCGTCCTCCATTATCCGGTTAATCTTTGTTTGTTTATTATTTTTGGCGTCAAAACAAAGCAAATTCATAATTTAGGTACACAAGACAATAATGAGGGACGTCAGAGGGTCACATAATACACTTCATAGCATGCCATGTGATGAACTTGTTCACTACAAACTGTTTTAGTCTCGCTCAGCATGAAGGTTGAATTTTGAATAAGTCAATTGACTCCAACAGGACGCCCGAAGTCACATTATTTACGAAAGTAAAAACATAATGACTGATAATATCCACGCCTTCTGTTCGCTCCCGACTTTTTTGCAAGCTCCCTGGCGCGCGACTACCACATAAACAAGAGAGAGCCTTCAACACCACCCGAAATTTCTCGACATCCATTCATGCTTTGTGTTCCGGCAGCCATTTGTCAGCCTCGATATATTTATCTCGTCCAGCGTGAAATGTGACAGTAATCTCCCGCCGAGACATGGGATTGGTGAATGTAGACAAATAGAGATTTATTTCTTCGAATGTCCCCAGGTTTGTGCAAACACGACTCGAAGGCAAATAAAGGCAGAAGGTTTTGTACACAGAAAGCCAGTTGGGAAGGACATTGTGGACACAACCACAATATAAACACGTAGTAGGTACATGTGTAAACTTGACATTGTATTGATGTAACGTAACATAATACTTGTAACGCACTTAACGTAGGTATGTAGGTAACGTTAATAGCTCAAAATTCGCGTAAAATTCTTCAACTTCGCTTTTAAAATCTGTACGCTCTATCATACTCTCAGACATAACGTTTAGTTCCACTTTCTTTCTTCATATTTGCTAACAAAAAATATTAAATATTTCTGAAGCCTTTTAAATACACCGGAACATTTTATTTTCTACAAAGAACCGAAAACTCAAAAGTCTCTTTTTGGCTCAGTGCAGCAAGTTGGCAATAGTATACATACAATATCGAATTGCGGCAGAGCGGTCGCGTGGAGCAAGTTGGCAAAGATTTAACTTGTTCAGTTGGGTCCCGGGGGCGCCATTGTCGGTGATTGTCGCCGGGAGCCGGGATCCCGGGCATCCCGCGCCGCGCCCGGGATTAATTGCTCGCTCCATGCACTCGCTCCCAAGGCACGCGTTAACACACAGCCATTCCAGTAAACGCAAAATAACACATCTAATTTTATGCCCAGTGATAATTGCAACGACTTGACAAAATTATGAGGGGAAGGGTGATACGGAGAAAATGTATCTACAGTGTTATGTTGGTCATTTCAAATTAGAGATTAAAATTATGGTTGTTTTTATTAACTTAAGAAGAGTATATGTACTTTTAAATAATAATGGTAGGCTGGAAGTTGCAGTTGCAGACAGGAAGAGTTGGGAAGGACAACTGGGGGCCTAAAAAGGCCGCTTTGGCAGAATCATAAAAGGATAACATAATATGGCGAAGACCGTCCGTGTTTTTCTTGTTCTCGCTGCACTACATAGGTATAATCAAAGAGATTGGGATTGGATTTAAATTGGATTGATTGGCATTTTAGCACAGACAAAAAAAAATAACTGAAAAATTCTTCAACAATGGGATTTGATATGATTAACTTAACAGTTAACTGTCCATTATGATTCATAATGTTATCCTTCTATGATTCTGCCAAAGTGACCTTTTTAGGCCCCCTGATTAGACGCGGGGTTGCAAATGGAGTAAGGTTTTGACCGAATGGTGGCCAAGGTTAGGCCAAAGACGGCAAAGCTCGTTAAGCTGAATAGGTATATCGCCAAAGTTGTGGAAAATTATGGACGAGATGTCGCACAGAACCGGGAAGTATGGAAGAAAAGATTAGACCTGCTGTAGGAACCTAGTTTACCCCGTTTTCTATAGATCTAAAATTGGCATGAAACTTTTAGTGGATGCGGTAAACAGCAAAAAAGAAAGAAAAAAAAAAGAATAGTTTATATAAGGTAAATACCTATATATACCTAGGTACCTATCTAAGTTTACTCATTCTTACAATGAGGTCAATTCTTTAAACTAAAACTATTTTATTTATTTTATTTTTATTCTATTCTGGAAACTCACAGCTAATATACTTAAACAGTGTTCTTAAACAATATTCATTTTAAGGCCATTTACAAGTTTCCACTGATAAACAATGTAACGTAAACGTTTAAATGCATCAGATCAGTTACTGTAACATAAGCCTCAATTTAATGAACGGACTATGAATAGAGCTTTGCTTGGAGGGTTTCCATACGTGTCAAAATATGACTCAAGGTAGTACACACTACACCTACATGTAGTGAAATTACAATCACTTTATATTACACTAGCTTCTGCTCGCGGCTTTGCCCGCGTGGATTACGAATATTATCCCACGGGAACTTGCTACCGGGATAAAAAGTATGCTATGTCCTAACCCAGGTCATGCCCTATCATCCATATATCTATAATCCAAATCCATTCAGCTGTCAAAGCGTGAAAAAGTAACAGACAGATAGATAATAAAAGCAAGGATCTTTTTTTTAATATTAAAAACAAGTTTTTATGATTTTAAATGCCTAAGTAAAAAATAATAATAATTAATTTTAATAATATTATCACCATTCATTTGAAATACTTTAGCGCCGCCAATGACCACGTAATACTATTAACGTATAACTTTAAATTGTAGGTAGGTACCTACCTAATAACTTTTAAGCGTATGGACCGGACCGGTTTTAATTAAATAAATATTACCTCAATATGTTTGATCTTGATCTTTTCCTTAAATCTCTTAATTAAAAAGAGGTTCACAAAAATTTTAATAACATTTGAATTATTACATCATTCTCCATTTTACTGCAATCAATAGTCACCTAGGCCTATATACTCATCGACTTCGCGTCAATCCTGACGAAAAAATAATACCAATCATTTGATTGGGATTATTTTTAAAACGCTCACAAATAACACAATAAGTCACTTTTAAAATCCGAAATCTCTTCAACCATGGCTTTTCAGTACCTACTACTCTTAGACCCACTTTCACTACAGATCACTAAATACGTTTAACACTAAATATACTTATTTAAATGATTATTCGTCATCTTCAAACGATTGACCGAAACAGAACGATGGTTTAAATTCATTTAGCGCTAAACATATTTTGTGGTAGGTACAAATGGCCGTGTTTTTTCGCGGGTATAAATTTTGATAATCATCATCAAAAAGCGGCATCTACAAAGCGTCTACGCAGTTTCTATAGGTATTTGCTACGACTACCGCTAACGCCTACGCTGGACAGAGCTACAATTAAGCAAATCCAGTTCTGTGATAAGTGTTAACTCTATAACTTTGTGAACTCCGAGAAAATTGTATCTAATCATTCTTTCTTACTACTATTTACAAACACTTTCACATCACTCTCAATCGCAGGCGACAACTAAAGCCTAGCCTTTTTCCAACTATGCTATGGTCTAAAGCATGTAGATACCTATCTAGGTAAATGTTACTAGTGTAAATATGTATTTATATGCAGGTAGCACATAAATACATATTTACACTAAAATAAAACAAAGCTGCAAAAAATTTATTTCAATAAAATCAATAGCCTAATCACAGTGTGTGCGGGTTATCTAAAACAGTAAAAAAAAAGTAATTTAAAAAAATTAAACCGACTTCAAAAAGAAATGAACTCAAAATTATGAAATAACTTTAATTTCGGAAGTCGGTGTCTTGGGATCTGTATTTTAGTTTTAGTTTTTTGCCACCGACTTCCGAAATTAAAGTTATTTCATAATTTTGAGTTCATTTCATTTTATTTGGTAATTTTTAGTTGTTGCACTAGAATTTGACCAAGGTTTTGAGATGTTTTCGCTTTGACACTACACCCGTAGCTCGTATCAATAAGCCAGGCCGTCACACTTTCACGTCTTAGTCCATATCTTGAAAATTACTGAATCGATTTTGATGAAACTTGTACGGTTCCCTAAGTTGAAGTAAATGTAAGCCAATAAAAAAAGAATGGTCACGATCCGATTAATAGTTACGGAGATATGCGTGGACAAACATACATACATACATACATACGTCTATAAAATTTTGTATATTTGTTTGGAAGCCCTAATAGATTGTCATATGTGAATATAATGCAATTCCAATAATATTACATACATACGTATCGAATTGATAACCTTCTTTTTTTTGAAGTCGGTAATTAATAAGGGTATATTAGAATTATATATTTAATAGGTAGGTAACGCATTTACGTAATATACATAATTACATAAACATACGCCTTGTTCCCATGGGGATAGTCCTTAGATATACCCACAACGTTATTTTTAGTAGGTATTACATGCGAAACCTGAATATACTTTGTTCAGAATAAGTAACTGAATCGATTCCAATAATTTTTACCCCATGTTATATTTTGTTACAAAAATATTTAAAAAAGGTTAAAATTTGGACACCGAGCGACACTAAGAAGGTTATCCAATCTCCGCGCCGAACGGTTAGGTACCTAGGTACTATTATCAATGAGCGCAAAACGGCGCGGCGCGAGCGGCGCGGGTGAGCATGTTTTTGTACGGACAAACAGGTAACTTAACAAGCTTTTATAACTTTGTGATTTTTCATGATACAGTTTTGAAATTTTGTACATAGATTCTTTACATAAAAATACTAGACGCGTGTTTCGGGTTTCGCATTTTATACTAAAAATAATGTTGATACTCCTTTTGCCTCGTTTACGTGAACGTATTATATTTTGCTATTAAATGATCAATATTAAACTACTGTTATATGAATATAAAGCTAGATAACCGGACACCGTCAGAGGCAATAAGGTCCGTTTGGCTTATAGTCTTTTTCTGCTGGCTAATTCTAACTGGTTTTCGGTTACAATAAAATGGATTACTTTAATTTGTGACATTCCTAGGTTAATTTTATTTTATGGCCAAAAAAATTACTCTTCAAAACTTCTAAAATAAGTACGATTGGCAAGAAAGTAAGCGTACTTCATAAATTATAAAACTTCGCTACATCATGCATGTAAATATTGAGTTATGAGTATATGCATTTCAGACATGAAAATGCATAATATAGTCTATTCTAAGAGTTAGATTTCATGATTTTTTGGCAGTTTGAGTACCTCATACGCCTACCCAGTTTCCTTTCTTTGTCATTGATCTTTGAGTCGTTGAGCTCTTTAAATTCTGAGTTGAATTATCCATTACTAACACATAAGTGCACTGTCTGGACAGGGGGCCTAAAAAGGCCACTTTGGAGAATCGTAAAAGGATAACATTATGAATCGTAATATGGCGAAGACAGTCCGTGTTTTTCTTTTTTTCGCTGCACTACGTAGGTATAATCAAAGAGATTGGATTTGGATCGGATTGATTGGTATTTTAGCTCAGTAAAAAAAAAATAACTGAAAAATGCTTCACCAATGTGATTTAATACGATTAACTTAACGGTTAACTGTCCATTATGTTATCCTTTTATGATTCTGCCAAAGTGGTCCTTTTAGACCTCCAGGTGGTGACAGTGGCTGGACAGGTGAATTATAATCATTAAAGTCATCAACACAACTCTCTAAGACCAAGTAATCCCACTGAATGACTATTTCATGAAATCTTGACATTATACTAACTTAACAAGTTGTATTAATGATTCTAATGATTATAATTCTGTAAATACATATTTGTTACGGTCGCGAATCATATTTAATCAACGTACAACTTAATACTGACCAGCAAATTACAAAAACCGTAAAAAAAAATAATTTCGCGGGCTTTAGCGCTTTCGCCATATAAAGAGAAATAGAAACATCTAAATCAGTAATTCACGACAAATTAAAATATGTATTACTTTTTTTTAAATACGAGTATGCAAGCAGATAGGATTAGGTGTACTTAAGTAGGTAGGTAAAGATGCATTATGATTATCGGATTCAGTCAGAATATGTATGTGTGTGTGTGTGTGTGTGTGAATATAACATGTTTATATATACTTATTCAAGTTGTTATATTATCAGTATACGTGCACCTGACACGCAAACTGATACCATAATAACATTTTGAATCGATTTGAATGTCGGTCGAGTAAATGGACTCGACACTCGGAGTTAATAAAAATAATTGTCAAAATTAAACTAAACTGCGTAAGATACAAACTAGGTACTGAATTATTCGCCGATAATCCATACTAATATTATACACACATCAACACGGTCTAGGGATATTTCATACTCAATTAAATAACTCGAAAAGTACTGGCCGCATTGGAATCTTTTATACACCGATTTGTTTGTAATTTATCTCAGACTAATTCCAAATTTAAATTTTTGAAAATTCTTTTGTTTCGGTGGCAAAAAATGTCTTGATGTATAGGAGAGGGAATTTTCATTTGTGCGAAATTTAGAAAACAATACGAATTACGTTTACTTACAGTTTTTTTTCATTTTTAAACGAAAGATAAAGTAAAAATGTAGGTATTGTAGCCATGCAACGCCGACATTTGACGAGGGCGGAGATGTTACGAGCTGTGGGAATGCTGGAAGCTGGATCTGTTCAGCGTAATGTTGCTGAGGCCATAGGGACCCATCAAAATGTAATTTCAAGATTGTGGACACGCTATCGTGCCACAGGTGAAGTAGCGGAGAGGCACCGGGGGCCAAGTCGCATCACTACCCCCAGACAAGACCGATTTTTGCAAATTACTGCGCGAGCACAACCAAATGCAACGGCGACTCAATTGGTCCAAAGGCTGCGAGTGGAACACCAAGTGCTTGTGAGTGACCAAACTGTAAGAAGGCGACTGCATGAAAGCAATCTACGCTCTCGTAGACCACTCCGGACCCACCTTTACGGAGAGGCAATCGTGGACGACGATTAGAATGGGTTCGGAACCACGTGGACTGGGGCCGTGAGCAATGGTCCAATGTGCTGTTCACGGATGAATCCAGGTTCGGCTTCCATCCAGATTCACGAAGGACGCGTGTTTGGCGAGTTCCTGGACGATGGAGCCGTCTCCAGAACCCTCAGGAAGTTCACCCATACCAAGGAGGAACAATTATGGTTTGGGCAGGAATTCGTCTTGTAGGACGGACGGATCTCGTTTGGGTGCGGGGCAATATGACGGCAGAACGATACGTCCAACAGGTGCTGGGGCCCGTAATCTTGCCCCACAGAACACAAATGGGGCAAGATTTCCTGCTCATGCACGACAATGCCCGGGCACACACGGCGAGAACGGTAGCAGCTTGGTTACATACACATAATGTTAGGGCCTTAGACTGGCCTGCTCAATCGCCAGATCTAAATCCCATTGAGCATGCGTGGGATATGCTGCAAAGAAGAGCTCTGAAGGAAGTTCCTGAAAATCTGGCTACAGAAGATCAACTTTTTGCGCACCTCAGAAGGACATGGGACAATATTCCGCAGCAAGACATTGACAACCTTGTTCTGAGCATACCGAATCGTTGCCGATGTGTTATGAACATCATGGGCGCTTTCTCAGACTACTAACTTCAAGTTTATAAACACAAATTAAATGATTTTTCTATTTTTTTCAGTTTTTACTCACAAATTAAAAGTTCATTCATATACGATTTCCGTCTATGCTTCATTTTTTTTCCATAAAATCCTGAAATTTTAATCTAAGTACCTTAACCATTATTAAAAAATGGTAGAATATTAAATAACGTATCTTTTAAATATATACATGTCATATAAATAATTAACACATTGATAGTAATTCGCTTTTTTAAAAATATCCCTAGACCGTGTTGATGTGTGTAGGTAAATGCGAAAGTGTGTCTATTTGTCTGCCTGTTACCTATCTCCCTAAACCGATTTAGATGAAATTTGGTATACTTAGAGATAGTTTGAGTCCCGGGAAAGGACATAGGATAGCTCTTATCCCGATATTCCTAAGGTATCGAAACTTACGCGGGTGAAACCGCGGGGCGCTGCTAGTAATATTATATAAATTAAATACAAACGTCAACTAAGAACCCTCGACCCATCGTGCCCTTATTCCAATTTATTTAGAGTAGACGCAGCGTGTATCTTTATCTTCCTTACCTACATCTTTATTTGCCATCATCTCAGTAATCACGCCCTTTCTAGCCATATCGTCATCATCATCATTCTCCTGCCCTTACTCTAATTTATTTAAGGTCTATTCAAATGTATGTTTCTATCAAGTTAAACAAATATCAACTTTATTTTAGTACTGTAAAGGCTGGCTGTGTAGTCCGACCTTTAATTAATACAGGCTGGTAATATTTGTTTATGTATTCCATTCGAAAGTTCAAACGAACGTCAAATAATTTAATATGATATTTTTGTTCTTTATATAGATTGATATAATTACCGTGAAGCTGTAAAGTTCTTTTTAACAATATAAAAATTCCAAGTCTAACGCCTTTTTATTTGAATATCTACCTCCCAGAGGTACTCTAGAGGTCCCCTCTGCACCTCTATAGTACCTACCTAGTCATCATTTCAGCTGAAAGATGTTCACTGCTGGACATAGGTCTCCTCCCCAAGCACAGTAACAAGTTCAGAGTGAAAATGTTTGAAGTTGTAGCGTAAACCTTTATTGTGTAGGAATTAAAGTTATTTTTCCAAATACTCATACTTGTTTACATGTTTGGCAAATAAATCGCGAACGGTGGTTAGGCAGCATGTTTTTATCTTCCTTACATCTCTATTAGCCTGTAGTCATCATGTTAGTGTCACTCCCTTTCAAGCCATATCATATCTATACTAATATTATAAAGAGGTAAAGTTTGTATGTAGGGGGTAATCTCTGGAACTACCTGTCGGATTGGAAAAAATCTTTTTGTATTTGATAGCCCAATTCTTGACGAAGCCTCTAAGCTATTTAACATCACGCTATGACCCTTAGGAGCCGAGCAAAAAGAAAAAAAGTCAGAAAGAACGCTAAGCAAAAACGAAGTAATAGCGCGGGCAGGCGATGAGATGCGACGAGGTGGGTTGGGGGAGCAAGAAATTTCACGCGGACAAAGTCGCGGGCAGAAGCTAGTTTCTGATATTTCTATCAGAAACTAAAATATCCCCGACTCCCGAAAACATATTCAATATAATCTGCTGACAAATCTCGTGCTAAATGATTTGATTCGCTGTGATTATTTCCGCCAAGTAATCGCTAAAGCTAACAAGACATTTAAATACAATCGGTATTTATTTATTTGTTTGTTTATTTGACATGGCTATCCGCCAATTACATTAGTTAAAGAAAATTTGTCAAAAATCATACAATCATCTCGTAACACGGCTATACACCAATTACATAAATTAAAGAAAATTTATTAAAATTCAAACACTTATCTCAGAGAACTCTCTCACATGATGATCGTCTTCCATTCGTCTAAGAACAAATCACAGTCAGCGTCTATGCGCGTTGAAACGCGTTGCCATACTATGATACTACTTATCAAAAACCGCTAATACCTACATAAGTTTACTGAAATACTTCAAAAATTCTCCTATTCTACAATATTGACACTCTAGCATACAAGCACATAATACTAGGCATACCTACAAAATATACTGTTTAGTGATTTATATAATTTCCTGTGTATATAATGCGGCGAAGAATGGTTTTAATGTTGTTATTAAACGTCTACTACCTGCCCAGCCCACACTGGTGTGCGATGCATCACACCATACATAAGGAAATACGTTGCATGCGCACGCCATGACGCCATCTTTGAAACGCAGTTAACTTTAACATTAGTTACAGACTTAATTAAAAATTATACTTTGGTTTATTTTTATGTCGATAAAGGCATAATCATGTTTTATAAACTACCGTTTAAAATACTCAATAAAATATTAATAGGTATATACTTAATCCTAAAGGTGCGTCCACACCGGAGTTACTTTTTGTGGAGTAACGTTTACAAGTGTTAATAGGCAACAAAGGATAAAAAAAACAGCAAAAGCCGTAAAAGTTTTAGAAGGTCAATGTTATCATGTTGCAAAATCAAGTCAAGTATACAAAAAGTAACTTCGGTATGGATGCATAAAGGAAAAACACTAATAAATAATACCTACATAATCCGAAAACATAGGTAAGCTCAACTTTTACGAATATTAAAGCGTAATTCTTATTCACTAATTGTGTATAGCTGAATTATCTGTTTTAATTTTGATCTAAAAGTTTTTTATATTACACTTTTAAGAGCTTTAATAGCTAACTTTATTGGCTAACCCCTACTATAGGCCTACGCCAAATTCAAATAATATAAAGATCTTCCGTTTTTCTTCTATAGGTACCTGTCTTTTAGTTATTCAAGCCAAAATATGACTGTCACGTCTTGTGTAAAAATTTTTGTTGGAGATCCTAAATAAATAAATGACCGAGAGGTTTTTAAAATTTTGCATTACAAATTAATTTTAACCGAATTCAAAAAAGGAAGAGGTTTTCAATTCGGATGTTTATATTTTTTTCTTTATGTATATTCGGGCATAACTCCGTCATATTTAGACGGATTAGCATAATTCTTTTTTTAATGGATAATGACGTATGCATCATCATGGTGGTCCTATATTTTGATTAACTTTGCTTGGGTAGTTTTCGTCGTAGTAATAGTCGAATATAATTATTAATGTTAATTGAGTGGCTTAAAATCAATTAACTAATCCAGAATGATAGCTCTTTATTTTAATAATATTAATGATTCCTCGTCAGAATATGTTATTTTGATGTATGGTATCGAAACTGCGTGGAGCCTACGATACTACTACGAAACGTAGACCCTGCTACGGCGCGTCTACGGCGTGCCTGCTACGCTGCATCTACGGCGATCCAGCTACGGTGCGACACGCCTACGCGGCGTAGGCGCGTCGTAAGCCGGGACTTCCGCGAAATTGATCAATTGATGCTAGTTATAAAATTGAAAACAGTGCTTATCATTGACATATATATTACTAGCGCAAGGACCGGGCTAACGGCGCGACTAAATGGCACCAACGCGCTGGCTTTAGGGCCAACGCGACTCAGTTGACAGTGGTGCGCGCGAACTTCGAATTTCGAACGAAGAACTTCTATGTAAAATGTTCAGACGGGCGTATCCTTACTTTTGAAATCATTGGTGCTTATGTATGGAACTCATATGAGGTCATCTTTACTACTCGCTTTACTATGCAAAGTTTAACAGTGAATTAACAAATATTTGTGAGCTCGAGGGTGATGTCGTAATCTGCATACTGCCTCCAACTTTGAAACTACATCAAAAAAGTCTAAGCAACATGATGTACGGTTTTGAACGATTCTTACTATTGTAAAGTTGCGGAAACCAGCCCGTATTACCTATTACCTATATCTAAATTTAATTTAATAAATAATAACTAATCATTTTTTGACGCATTAGTGACTAAAGCAAGAAAATCCTTCACTCAATTGTTCATTTAATCACAATAATTATGTGTACCGTAACATACGTAGTATACAAAAAATAGAGTAGAGAGTTTTATGAAAGACGCTCATTGTGACTGCAGATAAGCCATTCTGCGTTACGTCTTTAACATCGGTAGCAGTTTTGTAAAACGTAGGGCAATGACAATCCAGCTGCACGTTGTTTAGTTATTTTACATAACGGAGCTGTTTTGTAAAACAACTAGCTGTTTTGTAAAACAGCGAATTCTACAATCCATCTGCGACAAGCTTAGTGTGGATGATTATTACTTAAATACAAGTTATTTTGTTTAGGGAAAAACGGAACCCTTATCTTATAGGATCACTCTGTGTCCGTCTGCCACAGCCAATTTGCTCTGAATCTACTGGACCGATTAAGTCGAATTTTGGATGAATAATTTTTTTTATGACCCAAACACGGACGTGTTACGTTCAGAAATGTATTTTGAATAACTAGCCCCAAAGTGATCACCATATTATGGGGGTCACTTTAGTCTTTACTGCAAAACCTTTTTTTTAGTTAGAAAAATAAAAAAAAGGTTTTGCAAACTGTACCTTGTGACATGAGACTATGAAACCTGTGAAAATGAAAGAACTTGTTGTGAGGTCTCCACACTTCGCACGCTAGATCTCGAGTTGCCAATCCCGACTCGAGATTTCATTTGATTCGGCAGTATTTGTTGGACAACAAAGCCGACCCGAAGCATTTACAACATACTTACATTCAATTTATCGACACGACAGAAAACATTCGCTTGACTAGCGTCTGTCATCGAACCTTTGCCTAACCTACCAGCCATTATAAGGGTATTACAAGGGCAACTGAACCAATCAATGACTGTTAAATTATCCTTTCCGTCCTCAGTGACTTTCCTCAAATACTTAAATATTCTTAAACCCACCCAAACAAGTTTTGCACTTTGATTTTACACCTCATTCTTTTACATTTTTATCAATATTGATGCTTAATAAAATGTATTAAAAGTGTTTTATGGTTATAACATGTCAACATGTTTTTATTTAGTGGGTGTTTGACATTTACTGTGCCATTCACTGTATTCAGTTATTCTAATGACTGAAAAATGCAATTAATTAAGCAAGATAGTAGACAGAATAAAGACTGTAGATTTTTTAATTTTATTGTTGCCTGTGCAGTTTGGTGGTCAAATTGTAAGAATAATGTATACAGGGTTATTGGAAAAACACCAACAACCTCTTAAGAGGTCATTGTACTCATCATTATGAACAACTTTTACTATGGGACCAAACCTGAAATCGCGAAAAATAAATCAGCTGTTCCCTACATTTTGACGAGTTATACGAACATAAATGTAGGGAATAGCTGATTTTTTTTTCGCGATTTCGGGTTTGATCCTATAGTAAAAGTTGTTCATAATGATGAGTACAATGACCTCTTAAAAGGTTGTTGGTGTTTTTCAAATAACCCTGTATAATTTTATTAATAATTAGTACATAGTTATCTACCTTCATAAAAAAATTCTATTTCAACTGTACTATCTTTACCTACTTAGGTAGGTACCTATATTTGTATAAACAACTACATGTATTAATCGGTAAGAGCACTTTCTCCACTGATAGCGATGCGGACGAATTTTTTATGCCATTTTTCCTTTATGTACTTGTACATAATATGTATTTTAGTATTATACTGTACATTTTATTCAAGATTTCTTAATAAGGTTCGATGACGAAACTAATCAGATTTACAAGACCTTTCTTTTCACTTCAGTTGAATAATGTATATCTATTAAAAGCATTATTATTTTTATTTGGTGTTAATAATTATAGGCCGACCGCTTAAGGGTCAGTTCACACCGAGACGCGACGCGACGCGCAGTTTTCAATATAGAAATACAATAACAGACCTTATCTACTACACTAAAAGGTACACAATTCAGTGTCTACTACGTCGAGCTACGCAGCGCGGCGCCTCAGCTCGAGCTCACTGAATCGTGTACCTTTTTGTGAAGTAGATAAGGTCTGTAATTGTATTTTTATCTTGAAAACTGCGCGTCGTGTCGCGTCTCGGTGTGTACTGACCCTAACTGAAACGTTGCCTGAGGTAGCAGCGCGGTGCGGGAGAGGTTTGGTGACGTGATGCGAGAGCTCAGTGATTCGTCAACTTGTGACAACTATCACCCCTCCCGCACAGCGCAGCTACCTCAGACAACGTCACAGTTAAGCGGTCGGCCTATAACTCCTACCATGTATTTATGTAAGCCGATTCATTCAAAATAAACATCTGTCACCAATTAAAAAAGTTAATCTACCTTAGTTGGAATTCCAGTTAAGAAGCTTTAAAAATAAAACAATAGCGTTATTACCTACTTAGTGGAGCCATCAATCAAACAATGTTTACCTACATCTTTGTCGGGCTTTTAAATAGTTAACTTTTTATGGTCACTGGCCGCCTCAAACTGTGGTAAAAGCAATGCCGGCTAGAATTATTATATTTTCACTACTGAACTGAGGGAAATACTGGGGTACAGGCAAATGCACAAAAGAGTTACTACTAAAAAAAATTAACTTTAAGAACTTGACTTCATACAAACCTGCTTTCGGAAGCAGGTTAAGTATATAGTTTAAATTATTGAAAGCTCACATGGGGACAGAAATATACCTACGTGCTCATGTATCGACGTCATGATTACAACTTTTCCTTTATTTTATTAACAGCAGTAAAAATAATTTTGTGCAAGCAAAAGCTATTTCCTGACAAAAAGTGTGTGGTACAAATATTCCAAATTAAATGCATACAGTACGTTTGTGAAATTTGTACCTACACTAAACTCTCTTGCGTAAAGCAACCTTAGGTAGGCATCGTCCTAATAGAACGCGAAAGCGCGATCATCGTGCGAGAAAGCGACGCGAACATCGCGTGTTCGCGCGATAGCAAAAACTAGGTGTCCTAATAGAACGCGAATACGTGATCATCGCGCGAATTTATGACACGAACGACCGTGAAGTAGGTACCTAGTTTGGCACTGGCACGGTCGGTACCCAACAACTATGGACGTCAGAGACCATAAATTTTGCTATCGAGAAATATTTGGATTACCTATTTTATAGATTTATATTTCATAGATTTTCAAATATTTGAGTCGCGAGACGCGCGTGTGGGCGAGACCTATTCGAGATCAATATGTCTGATCGCGCGTTCGTACGAACTAAGTTCGCGCGAACAGATTTTCAAACATTTGACTCGCGCGACCGCGTCGTGCGATTGTCAATTAGGACACCTATTCGAGTTCAATGTGTTTGATCACGCGTTAGTACAAGTAAAATTCGCGCGAACCTACGATGATCGCGCATTCGCGTTCTATTAGGGCGATGCCTTAGAGTAGGGTTGAACAATATTAGGGCCTAGAGTATGTCGGGGTACCAAATAACAAACAAACCAGTGATTCCGGTAATCATTATTTAGACAATGAATCACTTCATTGGTATGCGTCAGGCACTATGTGGAAATCAATAATTTTCTTTTAGTCCTTATCGCTATCAGTGAATTCATCGTAGGTACAGACGCCAAGCACATCAAGCTACCCGAAACTGTCAAATTTTCCCAATCAACTTTTAACCTTACGCTTTAGCGGTAAAGTTGAAAATCTATTAAAGAAATTTGACAGATTGTAGTAGCTTGATGTGCTGGCGTCTGTACCTGGTTATGTATTCATTGGTGTAAGCAAACGACAGGATTCATTTCTAGGTTACACAATACACATTATACTTACTTACTAGTTAATTATTACATTTACAAAAGATTTAATTATAACTACATTGATTAAGTACGTTTGTATTCAATACGTTGATACACACAACATGTTTGTCAAACAATCAACATAAAAACGGGGGGTAAGGGGCATAATACATAATCTTCGTATAGGTCCCTACCTACGACATCTATTTTGAGCCAATCACTTACATTATGGGTAGGTCACCAAATTAAAAGGTGCTGTAAGCGTTAGAAAATATGTCTTTACTTAAGGTCTTAAGATAATTAAGGTGAGTATGGTGTTAATCTTAAAGGCAGACCTGCTAGCCTAACTCAACCATACCTATTTCCAAGTCTACCCAACAAAATTGAATGATTTAGGCTTATCCTCTGAACTAATTTGGCAAAGAAACCCCTAAACATAAAACCAAAATTCTTAATTGCAGTAATAAGTGGTGGGTACCTACCTATTTCTACAAAAATATTCTATTTACTTTTAGTAGCATGACGGTATGTCTCACAACAACAAAATACAACATAAACATTGGTTAATGGTTTCTTTTCAGAAAAGATAATTGAAAAAGATAAAAACCTGGATTGGGCTGTGTCTGGTAGTTGGGTTTCTTCATCCATTCGTATGGGGAACGCGGAGGTGCCGGCGGCTGCGCAGGTCTCGACCCCGGGGACCCCTCACTGGGGCTGGCCAGGTCGCCCCTCGCCGGGGAAGGCATGTCCGCGATCTCGCGTTCCCCGGGCTCACGCTTCGGGAAGTGATGAGGATCCGGCGCCCACTCTCCTCCCGCGGGCGCACCATTCCATGCACACCACTGTTGCTCCTCAAAGTTTTGGTGCTGCCAGCCATACCAGCCGCTACCGTATTGCCCGCCCTTGCCTTGGTACATGGCGAGCGGATTAACGTAATTCACCATGCTTCGATCACCGTCCGAGCATCGCACATACACTCGCTGTCACAACACGACCGTTCTGTTAACAGGTGCCGGCACGAGAATCGAGATACACCTCTCGCGACGTAGCGGACGCGACTGAGCGAAACGAAGGAGGTAAGCGAGGCCACCAGTGTTGGAAACAGGAGGGACGATGACGGAGTTGGAGGGCGGCGTCTGTGGCGGCCAATGAGCGCGGCAGACGGGCCGGCCCGCCCCGGCGCGGGGCCCGGCGCGGGGCCCGGCGTCCGCCACCGCACTCCGCCGCACTCTGCCGCACTCTCGTTTCATTTGCCTAATTACTACAAAAATAATGAACACTGCCATAATGAAGTGCGCCTCCTGTGAGAAATTTCTTAAAGCATAGGTACTTACAATTTTTTTGTATTTCACAATTAAACAGTTTTATAAACGAGTAGTCACCTAATCTACTTATGTGGTATAATAAAGTTGTAAGTACCTACCCGAAAAATGCTTATTCTTTATTTCTTTTTCCTAGACGAAACTTACTTACTTACTTAGTACATAGGTACATGTATTTACATAAATTATTCTTGAAATTATTTTAATTACCTATTTATCTTGAAGGCACAAGAATTAAAAATAAGCGGGTTACAGCTGTATAGGTTCCCAAACCAAAGGCAAAATTGTTTATTTATTTTTAGCCTTTGTTGTCCCACTGCAGGGCAAAGGCTAGCATGGACCATGTCTGTAGGCGTCAAGCTGGTTCCGCCATCTGCCCCTGGGAAAAATCACAAACTCCATTTTTATTTTTGTAAATTCCCAAAAAAAATGTCTATCTAATCAAGTGTCTCAAAAATAAAGAAGCAAGGCATTGTTTAAGTAGGTAGGAACTTTTCTCTATCAAGTCAACTAGACCTTACAGATTTGGATCTGAAAAAAATATTAAGAAAATGCTGCCCTGAAAGCACTTAATTTAAACAACAACGTTACATTAAATAATATTCATCTTATTGTTTTTACATTCTAAATAGATAGATACTATTTTTTTTAATACATAGGTAATTTCTTAGATTACCTACCTACTCTGTAGACCTGAGACCACTAATTCTACTGTAATAATCACATAGATAAGTACACATTCCACAAAATCTTTAGAAAAATGTTTAGTCAATATGCCGACGGCGCGCGGCGGCCTTTTCAAAGGAGCATGCTTTAGTTATTGTTATGCATTGTTTTATTATCTTCCTAGATGCAGCTGGAATAAACGCCGCATTTTACTTAGTACCTACCAGCAGGTAAGTCCGTGTCGCTTCGTTAGCTATTTCTATGGGAATTACCGAAGTAAGGAAGGTATTTACCTGTACCTATACCTCGCTGTCATTTCTGTAAGATTTCATTAGGTAGGTACAGAAAACCCTGACGAAATCAAAGCTACCAAATTAATTGTTTTATTCAATGAAAAGACATTCAATACTTAGATAAACAGAATGATTAAATCAAATCATTTTTATATCAGGTAAACACAAAATTTCACCAGATTACAAATTATTAATTTACATAATCACAAATTATTAGGTACAAAACAACAGCAAAGGCCATTGCCATTTACGAAGAAATAGTTTGCCTCGTATAAGGCCCTCAATATTCCATTGTCAGATTCATGTATTCGGTTCATAAAGGTTACCTAGTACATTACTGCAGAGGCCAGCAAAAGAGGCATTGATGGACGACCGTGTAAATACACATAGGACGTAAGTCCATCAATGCCTAATTATTGTAGCCATGACTTGTATAGTACTTTTCTCAAATAATTCGCGGAAATTCAAACTGAGTAAATTAATTATGAATTCCAGAATCAATGACGAACAGCAATAATTGTTCTCGCGCCAATATGTTCATTTGTTTCTTGATTACTTTACACAAGTTTAATTTTTGATAAGTTACCTCCTTGTTTGCCATGTTTCGGAGTAAAAGATCGTTCCATTTTTTTTAATTACACGACTGATATGAGTTTAGGATATAATTTATTTGGCCGCTGAACCACGACAGATAAGTATTATGGATTTTCATACAACTTTTGCCGGCCGCTGCTCGCATGTATTTGGCCAGTACCTACAATAATTTCGATTTATCTCGAAGAATTTTGTCAAAATAATGCTCAAACCAAGCATGTTTGAGGTTAATCTTTCGTTATTTTATAACGACTCTAAAAACATTAAGTAACATTATTACATATCCAGCTGACTGATAATAACACAACAAAACCAAAATCATACATTCATAACTAAAACATTTCGAAACAACAAAAAATCGTATCGTAGCCGCGTAGCCATCTCGTAGCAATAGATTTTTATTTCGTAGCCAATCGTTTTAAAGTACGCAAAACATTATTTATTGTCATTTTTTCAAGTCTTATAATAATTAAGTAATTAAACATGTCAACAGACAATCTAACAAGATAGCCGACGTAACTTAGCCTCTGATATTCTGTAACTTTTTTCCATAAATCACTTAATTCGATCGATTAAGAGCTGATTTTTCCAACGCCAGATAATTTTATCCGAATTTTTGACAGTTCTTCCATACAAAATCTGTAAAACGTCAATTTTATTCCAGGAATAAAATTATCTGTCGATTGAAAAATCAGCCCCTAATCCAATTTCTGCGCTAAGTCAAAAACCAGTCGCAATTATTTTCGGAAACAGTAATTCTATTGAATTATCAGACTGTACCGATGTTTTCCAAATTATGTGACTGTCCGATGCTTTCCAAAGTGACTACGGCGAAGTACGGTCAGTTCTAAAAAGTAAATAGGTACCTATCTGATGAAAATGTAAACAAATTGATCAGAAAACGGGCACGTTGAGTGCCTTGATTTGGTCATCTGAATACTTACTTAAACCCGGTTTTTTATTTGACAATAAAATTTAGGTAAGTATTTTTTTTATTTTGTTGATGATTTTACAATCACAATTTATTATTGTTATTCAAACAATAGGTAACCAATAGCTTCTAGATATTTCTATGTGATCAATAAATTTATATGCCACAGATGGATTATCGAATCCGCTGTTTTACAATACCGCTAGTTATTTTATAAAACAGCTTCTTTATGAAAAACAACTCAACAACGTTCAGCTGAAAACTGCTACCGACGTTTAGTACTTAGGTACCTAATACAGAATGGCTTATCTTCAGTCATAATAAGCGTTTGGTGTGGTTTCTCTAATGACGAATTGGTCGCAGTAACTAAGCTAGGAGGACTAGGCTAGGGCTTAGGTTAGGTTAGGTTAGTTGGTCGCAGTTACTTGATTGATGTATTTTTTAGGACTGACTTTCATAAGACTCTGATAATTTTTAATGATAGTTGCCCTTAAAATCACTGATTTCACTCATATTAGGTAGATACTCGTTTTATATAATTATACAGGGTTATTGGTAAAACATTAACAACCTTTTAAGAGGTCATTGTACTCATCATTATGAACAACTTTTGATGAGGGACCAAACCTGAAATCGCGAAAAAACCGACTTCCAAAAAACACTACAAAGTGAAAAATAACTTTAATTTCGGAAGTCGGTGTCTTTGGATCTGTACCTATTTTAGTTTTTGCCACCGACTTCCGAAATTAAAGTTATTTTTCACTTTGTAGTCTTTTTGAAAGTCGGTTTTTTTTTTTGTTAAAAAGTTTTTATTTCTCGCTTTTAAGTGGGTCTGTTTATAATGTGTCTAAGTTACAATAGCCTAATGTCAACTTGCCCATCGCCTTTTACAAAATATTGCTTTTCCCGATGCAGGGACGTTAATTGTTGAGGACTTCTCCTAGTATTCCACCATCAGCTCCATTTCACCATTCGAATTGTGACGAGCATAAATTGCTTAGCAACCATATTAAAGTAATCGAATCGCAACCCGTGAAATACTTATTATTAAGCAGTTCCGTTAGCCATCTGTGGTCTTCTTCATCAGTTCCACTTCACCAAATGGTGGTTTCCGATGAGTTACTGTAAAAAATACCCAAATCGCTATTGGTGTCCCTATAATATTTGAGGAGTTCCCTCAATTCCTCGTGGATCCCATCATCAGAACTGGATTTTGATAAAAATGGGACCAATCTGGAAGTATATCCTTTTAATTAAAAAAATAATTTTCCAAATCGGTTTATAAATGACGGCGTACTGAGGTAACAAACATAAAAAAAAAAATACAACCAAATTGAGAACCTCCTCCTTTTTTTGAACTCGGTTAAAAAATTCTAGGACATGCCGGTTCCCTCACGATGTTTTCTTTCACCGATTTGAGGACAGTGGTAATGAAATAATTTAAGTACACAAAGTAAAGTGCGTACTTGGGATCGAACCCACGACTTACAGCTCGTAAGTCGCACTGAGCCACCACTGCTCCCATTCTGTAAAAAACCGAACCCATCGAGATCGAGTGCAATAACATAACTTTCGAAGTCGCTCTTGCATTATACCTACATGCGTTTTTCACAATTATTGAGTTTTCCTGCATACACAAAACAACGATTAATCATGCACAATATTATTTAGTGGGACGAATGGCACTAATCCAAGAACATATTCCCATTCCTCCCTCTAAAATCCCGAGTGGGACGATCGGGAAAAAATTTAATATCTATTAGTTATGTAAATTCCCGTTCGTCCCACCAGGGGGACGAAGTCGGTGGGACGAACGGGAATACACGTAGGGGAAGGTTGCTATCATTGGACTAGCTCTTTCATTGGACCACCAAGGTATTTCCAAAACTGTGCAAGCTAGCAATACCCAAACTAGTCGAAATGAGTCCGTGACGACTCAGTTGCACCCCCTCCAGTGGTGCCAACTTTAGGGTTCTCCCCCTAAATTTAGGGGGAAGAAGTCTTAAAAGGGGTATTTTTAGGGACAGATTTTTTTGGGGTTATTTTTAGGGGCTTGCTAAAAGTTTGCTGTGGCGTTATTGATGCTGCCCGTAGGTATCCAACGCCTCGGTGGAGCGTGCGTTTTCTATTTATGCCATTATTTAAAAATACTTAGGTATCGTTTATCCCTGAATATGCTTCAGAGCATAATTATGATAAGATTTTACCTGAACAGAGAATATGGGTCTGGCGTTAGGTTTGAACCTACGGCAAATATGTAGGTATGTTAAAAGTCTTTAGCATACGAATGTATGATTTCAAAAATACATCGACCTTGAACAGTAGCACCGCTGGCGATGATGATGATGCCGTTCTGGAACTGATCAACAATATTACAATTAAGTTAGTAGTTTAGCAATAGGTATTTAGGTACCTAGTCTTTTTTTTACAAACTGTACCTATGCGTTTTATTTTGTAAGTTACGAACGACTTAGGGAGTTGGGCACTGCATCAAAGAAATTTACCTTATGTGAACCTATACTTAGGATTTATTAGGGATTTTTAAAAAATCTTGGGGGCAAATTTCTTAAAAAAAATAAAAACTGATTTCGGAAAAACATTTATTTTTTGAGGGTTCTATTATGATTTCTGACTAATGAAAATATGCGTCTAGAATTGCTTCTTAAATATGCAATTCAAACAAAACACAATCATATACAGTTTTTATTGTACGAATTATTTTCAATATTGTAACATTCAAGGTCGCGAAAACATTAAGATTTTTAAAAAAATAGAGTATACAAAATTGCCTTTGGGCGCATTCTGTCCAATTCTGGCACCTGGGAGTTCTACTCATGCATTTTTAGTGAACTAGTGAGTAGAAATTTTCAATAAAAAGTGGATGTCACTTTTTTGGGGCTAAAAAAACACTGTGGCGGTCAAAATCTAATTATTACACTCAGGACAATTTGACGTCAGTATCATTGCATTCATATTTGTCTGCGTGCACTGTTATGAACTATTAGACAATTTAATTGTGATTCCATGAGTGTTATTCAAGTTTGTCTAATCATGACCATGTATCTACATATATTTTATTTTTTTCTTAACGAATACCTACCTTGTTGCCATCAATGGACCCCAAGAGAGTTCCACCGTTGGACCGGTCCAATCACAGCAACTTTTTACTGTATTTTTCTGGTTATAATTATGGGAATAGGTCCCGAGTATTTCACTAATTATGGAAAAAAAACCATGGAAAAATCATTATAAATTTAAAATTCCAGAATGTCGCCAAAAAAAAGAAGTACTTTGCATGGAATGAAACAAGTATGAACCTTGCTTTAGAATCAGTAAGGAAACAAAAAGCAAGCAGAATAATCTGTGAGAATAATGGAGTCCCGAAAGCAACAATAGGCTATTTGACTGGTTTCTGATAACATCTCAGATTATTTAATGGTGTCTAACGAGCCTACAAAAACCTATTACTTCAAATTGCATAATGTATTTCTTTTAAAAAATAGTAAATAAAAATGTACTGTTTAAATAAGCCGCCAAAACGCATCTTTAACAATATGGCGTCGTGACGTCACGATTCACGTAAACAAACGTTGAAACGGTCGAGATACTAGACAAAAGTCATCTGTACTGTCAACGATAGACAGAAATTTACTCAATCATGACGTCATCTTAAGTTCAGCCAATCCAGACCGTTTTCGATTACGTGGCGCCAGATTTAAAAAGATGAAGTTTTTTCGGGTTTTTTTTTATAAATAATACATTGTTTTGTAGTAAAATTAATGCAAATCGATTTTAAAAGCGATAATCTATACGAGTGTCAATAATTATGACCTTATTTTTTACATTGTCAAATAGCCTATTGCTATTACCTACTACAAGCAACCTTAGCTTCCTATAAACTGTATCTTAATTTTGATGATTTGTTGGTCTCACTAAATGTGCCAAATGTAAAATTTTATTAGATACTAATTATGTAGCCTATAACTATAGTTTTTTTGCTTGTCGTATGTGTCTGTAGGTATGAGTAATGTTTGTCTCTCCTCGTATGTCACAAATTTGTAATATTGATAATTATAATTAGTTGCCTCGATTGGACCTCTAGAACAAATTTCTCGAAGTCCATTGATGGCAACCTGGTGGTTCATTGAAGGTGCCCATGGTCCAAAGAAGGCAACAGCCCTGACCAAACCTGAAATCGCGAATAAAAAAACTGCTGGTCCCTACATTTTGACGAGGTCTTAGCTTAGAACATAAATATAGGGAACAGCAGATTTTTTTGAGTCATCAACACAACTCTCTAAGACCAAATAATCCCAATGAATGGCTATTTCATGAAATCTTGACATTTAAGGATTATAGGGTACTGGCACCAATAAATGAACGATTAAGCGTTTATGACAACTTTAAATAGCTATAACTCAGTTACTTCACGACATTGATGCATGCTTATTTTTTTTATTAATCCTATAACCCTTAGGATTTAACGGATTAAAAAAAGTACCGTCTAGATCTACAATGTTACTATTTGTAAAAATATTAGGGTTTTACCCCAATAGTTGAACACTGAGCCCTAATTAAGAATATTTTGCACCCAATAGTAAGTTGAACTAACATTTTAATAGTAGGTATTAAAGGAAGTGTTGTTCATTTACTTATAATAAATAGAACATGGTAAGTATCATTTCATCATATCATTATTTGGAATAAGGAACCAGAAAATGAACGAATCAAATTCACTTCAGCGTTCAATTTAAGGCAAGATACCCAAAATATGAACGAATAAAATGTGAACATATTCCTTAGTTCAAATTTTGGGCGTAAATCCTAAAGCTGAACAGTGCAAGATTCAAATTTTCGTACGTTTTTTGCAATTTGCTGGTCAGTATTAAGTTATACGTTGATTAAAATATGATTCGCGGTCGTAACAAATATGTATTTACAGAATTATAATCAACACAACTCTCTAAGACCATGTAATCCCCAAGAATGACTATTTCATGAAATCTTGACATTTGGGGATTACATGGTCTTAGAGAGTTGTGATGGTTGTGTTAATGACTTTAATGATTATAATTCTGTAAATACATATTTGTTACGACTGCGAATCATATTTTAATCAACGTATAACTTAATACTGACCAGCAAATTGCAAAAAACCTAAAAAAAATGAATTTTGCGAGCTACCCTGGCGCTTTCGCCATAAAGGCTATGCACGCAGTCACGCACTACGATTTTAATCGTTGCGATTTAGATAAAAAATCGCAAACACGAAAATTTTTCAAGCGAATTCTCATGCGATTTTTTTCCGCAGTGCGCGGACTCTAGTATATTAGGTAGTGCGCGCATACCCAATGATATTATAAGTGTACGCATACCCATAGTTACTTTACTCCAAAGCTTAGAGTAAGAAAGCTATAGAGCATGGGGTAGCGTGGCCACACATGAGACAAATAACATTGGCTACTTATGTAGCTGCTTAGACAGAGTAAACTATAGACTGCTGCATATCTTCTTTTTCATTCGCACAAGAAAAAGAGAAATATACTATCGTCACTAGCAAAGAAAAGAGACAGAGTAAGAATATTTTTGTCCCTTACTGCGTGTCGGCTAAGCACATCAATGTGCACAACAAGTTTGACGTTTATGAATGAAATAATAAAAAAGTAATTTAAAAAAATTAAACCGACTTCAAAAAGAAATTAACTCAAAATTATGAAATAACTTTAATTTCGGAAGTCGGTGTCTTGGGATCTGTATTCTAGTTTAAGTTTTATGCCACCGACTTCCAAAATTAAAGTTATTTCATAATTTTGAGTTAATTTCTTTTTGAAGTCGGTTTAATTTTTTTAAATTACTTTTTATTTCGTAATTTTTAGTTTTTGCACTAGTATTTGACCAAGGTTTTGAGATGTTTTCCCTTTGACACTACACCCGTAGCTCTTATCAATAAGCCAGGCCGACACACTTACACGTATTAGTCCATATCTTGAAAATTACTGAATCGATCTTGATGAAACTTGCACTGTTCCCTAAGTTGAAGAAAATGTAAGCCAATAAAAAAAAATGGTCAAGATCCGATTAATAGTTCCGGAGATATGCGTGGACAAACATACATACATACATACATACATGCATACATACATACATACATACCTACATACATACGTCTATGAAATTTTGTATATTTGTTTGGAAGCCCTAATAGATCATCATATGTGAATATAATGCAATTCCAATAATATTACATACATACGTATCGAATTGATAACCTCCTTTTTTTTGAAGTCGGTAAAAAAAATTATGAATGAACTAATAAAAACTACACCGCCATTAAACGGAAAATAAGATCTTTTTCGTGCATAATTCAATAATAGTACATTTGCGCAACTGAGG
Organism: Oligia latruncula; assembly: GCA_948474745.1. Taxonomy (NCBI): domain Eukaryota; kingdom Metazoa; phylum Arthropoda; class Insecta; order Lepidoptera; family Noctuidae; genus Oligia; species Oligia latruncula. The sequence continues at coordinate 12,087,891 of OX419688.1, forward strand.
TGTAGTTTAATAAGCTGTAAAAATGATAGTATGATGAAGATTGCCGGAATTTGTTGTCCCTTTCGGTGACACGGATACCATGAGTCTATAGATTACTCTGTCTACGTGTAGCTGCCTTGAAAAAACGGGCACGCACTGAGAGACGGAAATAGTATAGCTTTATCCTTTTCTGTTACTTATAATAACTCAATACTTAATCCCTTTCTTGTGGAAATGAAATGGCGCTACCCGCCGTCTATACTTTTCTTTGTCTAAGCTCCAAAGAGTAAAATAATAAGAGGCTTTACTCTTTGAGTCTTTGCTTCTCTTCACAAACTACTTAGAGATACTACGTATCTTCTCTTCATAATCTGTTTTAGATTGTAGTCATAGTGTCATAGTCAGTAAGATTGTATTCTGTGGTCGTAACAGGGTTGCCAGATGTACGAGAAATCTCGTAACTTTACGAGATTCAGCAGTCTCCGTACGAGAAACGAGAAAAAAAAAAATTCGTACACTTTTTTACGAGATTTTAACAATGTTGCTAATACGGTTAAAATTTCCTTTATGGTCCATCGATTTATGAAATCGTCTTATTAGAGATACAGTAAATGGTATGTACACTTTTAGCTGCAGAAAGTGCAAAAGGCCCGATCGCAAAGGAAATGGTACATACATTTCGAACAATCTCAGGAAATGTATTCCAGAATGACAGCTGAAAAACTATAGAATAGAAACGAAGATGATTTTACCAGTACCCCTGCCTGACATTACATATCTCTAACAAAGAAAATCTTAATAATAATCATGTACTAGTAGCAAGTACAAAATATATTCCAAAAGTTATTACTTAATTTGTATTATTTTTTAATTTTTACACTTAGATTTTAGTAAAATTATTTAAAAAATATTTTTCATTTGGCGGTCTCAAACATAAGGAATATACCTACCCCAGGCTAGCTAGTAATAGTACATAGTGTAAATTATGGTATATAGGATTTTTAAAATTTATACTTTTACGAGATTATGTTTTGAAATTATACGAGATATTTGGCAGACCTGGTACGAGAAAAAAAATCGGCACCTGGCAACCCAGAACCCTGGGTCGTAATCATATCTCTAAGTAGTCTGTGGCTATGAGTAATAGTGTTCTGTGGTCTGTGGTCGTAATCGTTCGCGAAGGTGGCTCGTTTTCGTCTCGTGGGATTTACAGATTTATTCAGATTTCAGTGTAATCAAGTGCATAAAGCTGATTAGAAAGCGTTTTATTACAATTTATACAAACTGGTTCTGTAAAAAGCAGATATGTCAGCAGATAATATTGAAAAATTATACCAAAACTATGGTGTGTTAGCCGACGCCAAAGATGACATTTCTAAGGTAACCTATTTTTTACGCCCAAAAAAATGCTTCCCCCTGTTTAATTATTGATTTATTACTCTGTATTTAACATAATTTTGTCTTAATATGTTAGCACGAAAAGGAATACTTAGAAATACTAGCCGCTGTCAAGGGATCCGACAAGGAAAAACGCCTGGCATCACAGTTTATTGCGAAATTCTTCAACAGCTTTCCTACTTTAGCTGATCAAGCCATTGAAGCTCAATTCGATTTGTGTGAGGATGATGACGTTGCTGTAAGTCTTAATCTGGTTAATAAATTGATATTGTCTGTAAATAATTTCATATATATGACGAAGTGGTATTGGCACTTACTTCCGTGACCACAGATATTACGTTATCTAGATACGTTTATGTTTTCAATGTGATAATTTTGACTTTTTTTTTACAGATCCGTAAACAAGCTATCAAGGACTTGCCAACATTGTGCAAAGATCACAAAGAGCATACCCAAAGAATTGCAGATATTTTAGCGCAGCTATTACAGTCTGATGACACAACTGAGATAAATGTAGTCTCTAACTCCTTATTGACTATTTTGAAGATAGACCCAAAAGGTGCACTAACGGGTATGTTCTCACAAATACACCAGAACGCAGACAGTGAAGTTACTAATGAGATTGTTAGAGAGAGATGCATTAAGTTTTTAGCATCTAAAGTAAAACAACTTGGCAGAGAAGTTATCACTAAGGAGGCTGAAGAATTGATTATCGCTGAATGCAGGAAACTTTTGGAGGTGAGATATAAATCTAATATCTGTCATATTACCAAACTAGAAGTTTCTACCAAATAAGAAATGGCTGGACATGCTTTTGTGGATGTTCAGCTATTTCTTATTTCTATTAGCTATTTTGTGTAACAAAATTAGTTCAACAATAAAAAGTCTACCATTCATAATCCAAACAGGTATAACAGTTGTATTCCTTTTAGCTACAGGATGTTGTAGCTGAGGAATTTGATCATATAATGGAGTTGTTGACATGGTCAAAGTTAGGGAAGACACCAGCAGGCAAAAAGGAACTGATACAAATTGTTGCTGCTCTTGCATTTACACCTGATGACTGGCACCCAGAAGATCCTGAATATGTGGACAGAGTTATACAGTGCTCCCAACATGCATTGCCATTGTTCTCGGTAAGTCACTAATTTAACAGATATGCACCATATAACATACTCCTTATCCTTTTGGTGATGAAGTTGTTACCTATACAAGCACTAAAATTCAATTCAAAATAATCGATACATCCACTTATCCCATTGACAGCGATGCAGAGAAATTTTTGGATGCCTTATGAGCTCCTCCCTTATTTTTTATTATAGGTAATATGGGCTGGTGTCCGCAACTCCACATCAATGCGCGTATTTTTTTTTATTATATTCATACTAATATTATAAATTCGAAAGTAACTCTGTCTGTATGCATGTTACATTTTCACACCTAAACCACTGAACGGATTTTGATAACATTTGGCAGAGATAGATTGCATCCCGGGGAATTACTATGTCCTCAGGATAGTTTTCATCCCGATATTCCAACAGGATCGAGACTTATGCGGGTGAAACTGCGAGGCGCAGCTAGTACTTGTATACAGGGTTATTGGTTAAAACATTAACAACCTCTTAAGAGGTCATTGTACTTGTCATTATGAACAACTTTTACTATAGGACCAAACATGAAATTGTGAAACAAAAAGTCTGCTGTTCCCTACATTTTGATGAGTTATACAAACATAAATGTTTACCAATAACCCTGTATAATTACTTATCTATATAACTAAAAAGAAAAGTCCTGACTGATTGACTGACTCATCAACGCCCAGCCCAAACCCTTGGACCTAGAGAGCTGAAATTTTGCACAGAGGTTCCCTTTATAATGTATACAAGGAATAAGGAAGGATTTTTTGAAATTCAACCCCTAAGGCAGTTAAATAGGATGAAAGTTTGTATGAACAATCTTATTCCTTGAGTTAATAAAGTTGAAACTTGGCAGGAATACTTATCTAAGTAAATTATGAAGTTCAGAAATTTTCGTTTTTCTAAACTACCCCTTAAAGGGGGATTGGGGGATGTGAAAATTTGTATGGAAGAATTTTAATGGTCGGTCCGATTATCTCGAAACGCTGTATTTATACTTAAGACCAAAAATAAAGAATAACGTGTATCAGGGTTTTTCTAAAATCTACCCCTGACGGGGTGAAAGGGGGTAGTTAATTATACATGGAAAGATTTTACTGCGTGGCTTGATTAACTCAAAAATTCGTACAAATAATCTTTGAGTCAAGTAATGAACATACCCCAAACGATTTTACGAAATTCCACCCCTGTGGGAGTGAAAAGCGGGCAGTGTATATGAAAGCTCTTATTCATTTGGTTAATAAACTTGAAACTTGGCAAGAATACTGATCTAGGTAAATTATGAAGTTTGGCATTTTTGGTTCTTCTAAACTACCCCCGAAAGGGGTATTGAGGGGTGTCAAAATTAGTATGAAAGTGTTTTAACACGCGGTCCGATTATCTCGAAACTTGGTATTTATACTTAGACCTATATAAAATTCAAAGTCCCCTGACTGACTGATATATCAACGCACAGCCTAAGCCGCTGGTCCTAGAGACATGAAATTTGGAGGGTGTGTTCTTTGTGAAGAGTAGGTATCCACTAAGAAAGGGTTTTTCGAAGTTCCACACCTAAGAGGATGAAATGGGGGGTTGAATTTTCTGTGAATAATTTCCGACCTCCACGCGGGCGAAGCCGCGGGCAAAAGCTAGTATATTTATAAGTGTTAGCTTGTATCTTGTAATTAAGGCTTTTTGTGTTCTGGATGTGAATAAATAATACTAAACTTGGTTCCATTTTGTGTAAACCCAGCCAATACCTATGGAACTTCTACTAACCATAAATCTAGATTTAAGATTTTTGTAACAATTTTTTTGTTTGACTACAATAAATTGCACCTTCTGTTACAAACTGTACCTATTCCAACCTTACATTACCTTTTTTTTTTTTAAACAATGACATTTGCTTACTTTGTAAAGTATTATAATTATTTTTTTATTATTCTCTCTGTTCTGTTAGTTTTTTTTTCATGGTCTGGCAGTTTGAGTAATTTATGTGGCCTACCCAAATGTCCTTTCTTTGGTATTGTTCGTCGCATCGTTGAGCTCCTTAAGTCTTGAGTTGAGCTGCACGATTTTTGACAAATGCGTGCACTGACTGGACAGGTCCTCTCAATCTGTGTGGTTCTTTCCTCAAAAGACCACCTCAAACTTCGATCTACATGGTCTTCATATAACCTGACCAAGATTATGTCTGGACTTTAAAAGAGACTGTGACCTCTGAGGTTGTTTCGGCCTTTCTTCTCAGAGTAGTCAGATAGGAAACGCCGACTTCATCTAGTTTAAAAAAAAAAAACATGATTGACGTGTAAAAGTGTTTGTACAAACCTACTTACAAAAAATAAAATCATTTCATTTCATTTTACACTTTTTTACGTTTTACAATGTAGATGTTAATCTATGCTTGTGTAAATAACAATTTTTTTTTCATTCTTTGTTCACAGGCACTAGTTGACTCCACCCAATTCGTCAACTTCTTCTGTGACCATGTGCTCCCAGGATGGGACAATCTAACTACACCAGAAGGTACAGACTTAAAACTAGAACTTTTGAAGATATTTGCAGAGATCACAGAACATTGTGGAGAACTTGAAAACCCACAGCAAAAAATTGATGCAGTATACGAGTTGCTAATGGTAAGTCAAATCAATCACTTATGAGCCATGAAAGAGATAGGCTTCAAAACAACATTGATTTTTTCTAATAGAAACACTTTTTTATTGTTATTTTTGCAGGAGATAAGTTATTAATTATTTTATTTGTTATTTAGAAATACTTACCAGAAGCACCAGTTGAAGAAATAACTGAGGGTGAAAAATCTGAAGAGAAGACAGAAGAGTCAAAGACCACACCATCACTTCAATTTTCCCATGTAGAGTGTGCATTGTTTGCCCTACACTCACTGTGTCGTAAGGCACCAGAGGCACTGACCGCTGATGCCACGAAAATAAAAGTCTTACGTCTGCGTTTACAATATACTGCGCGACTAACACAAGGATATATAAAGAAATTGAAGGAAGTGACAAAAGTATGAATCCCATAATTATAATTTTATACAACAAAATACATTGCTGCGATATTTATTAACTACAAATGGACTTAACAAATTTAATTTTACAGGGCCAAAAAGGTGAAGATGCAAATTCAGAAGAAAACAAGTTGAAAATAGCAGCTCTGAAGACTACTTCTAATATCAACACACTGATAAGAGATTTGTTCCGCACTCCACCTAGCTTTAAAAGTAAAGTTCAACTATCATTCCAATCCAAGAAATCTGAAAAAGGGGTATGTATTGTCTTAATATATTACTTATCAATCTAAAATGGATCTGCAGTTATAAATTACAGTCTAGTTTAAACCAATGTCTTCAAGTAACCCAAATTGATGATGATGAATTTTATTTTCAGGAAAAACACTCTGCTGACACTGATGATAAGAGACAATCACCTGTAAACAAACGACATCGCCCTATCACATTTGATAATGAACATGACAAAGAATCTCCTGAGAAAAGGTCACGCAGTGGTGATAGGAATATCAAAATGTACACACCACCCTCTGGCAAATACAGCTCAAGATTGAATAATAATGGAAGGTTCTCTGGAAATAACTCTGGAGGCAGGGGAGGACGAGGGGGATATGGTAGACGTGACTTCAGAAACAATGGAGCGCCCTTCCGAAGGCGTAACAACTACTAAACATAGTAGTTTCTGAGATACTCACTCAAAATGACAATGATTTTATTTTAAAAGGAATTATAGTAGAGTTAATTGTTTGCTCCTAAAGCTTTATAGAAAACTCGAGAATTTCTATTCAACTCTCAAGTGTTACAGTGGCAGAAACAACAAAAACCCAACAATTTGCTCACGTAACACATTAATTGAACATTATAGTTTAGGCTGCAGTGTGCGGTTAGACTGCCTGGTGTTTCTTTGTGGTTGTTTCCGATTTGTTGATCCTCTGGCCCTATTCAAAGTGCAGATATTGACGAAAATGCAGTTTTTAAAAGAATAATATTTTAGTTGAGCTGTAGGTATTGTGGGTTGATTTTCATCTGCAGTTATTTCTTTTTAATGGTCGCATAGGTTATCTCTTTTGTAATAGATGCAGCAGTCCAACATTTGAATTTTCATCATCAACAATGGAATCCACCTTTTTCAGTTCCAGTAGCCACTCCAAGACTCCAACATTTTTGAGTAGTTGTGCAGCATGGTAAGTAGCATTGACAGTAACTTAATTATTAATTTAGCAGTTGTGTCTTATAAAAGCAACTTATTAGTATTAAACGCGTCGTCACTTTGTAAGTATTAGAATTAATTTAGGATTATAGTCATCCAAGAATCTTCTCTATGCTGACATCGTGTGTGGAGACACCGTGATGCCGTAAGTAACTATTAATAATTATTTCTCTTTCATACAGTGCCAGCAGGACCTTCAGCTACAATTTATCTACAAATTCTTAGTATTGACTCCTCTTCCAGATTTTTGTTGAACTCCTTTTTGATGACCAAGAAGACTCCTGCAATGGTTTTTAATTACAGAATACCTACTTGTGGAATTCACTTCGGGAATAAAACACTTTTTTATAGAAGTATTGTTTTATTTACAACACCATATCATTAACTTACTACCTAATAATTTAGCATCAATATTTACAGATTCCTCTAAAACAGGGATCCCCAAACTATTTTGGACAAGTGACCCCTTTTCCAAAATGAACTATAATTAATATGAATAATTTGGTCTGAACCCCCATGGCCAAATTACCTACTTTTAAGATCAACCCCCTTATTCATAATGGTCCGCTAACTTAAAACAGCTGCTACAGTGTTATTTTTCATTCTGACTTAGGTCAATACAAGAAGACAGAGTGAGAGTTAGCAATGCTTTAAGTTAGCAGACTATTATGAATAAGGGGGCCTATCTTTAGTTTTTTCCTATTGATACAAAATACCTATTTACTAAGGTACCAATTGGAAAACTGCACTTGGTTAAGTGAGTAAAGTTGACTTTATTTTCTCATCAAAATTTAACAAAATAAAAAGACATACAATTCAGTAAATATGAAGTTAAATTTATAAGGATTATTACAAATTAGGTACTTAAAGAATTTTAAGTAGGTAGGAAATTATATTTAAAAAAGTACACCCCTACCCTACCTACCTACCTATCTTGAAAGTTTTAAATAAGAACTTGTATTAATTTAATAGGGGTCGATTTTTAGACCTCGCCGACCCCCAAAATCAGTTTTCGTTTATGTCGACCCCTAGGAAACCGATATCGACCCCTTGGGGTACACTTTGGGAATCCCTGCTCTAAAACATTATTTTTAGTGAAATCATTTTGTAGTCAATGGGACTACAAAATAGTAAAAATACACTCCGAGCCCTAAGTATATGTATTTTTTTTAATGGTTGTGAATTCAAATTCTGAACAATTATGAGTGTACATTACCATGTCACTGAAACTGGCCGAGCCACCATCAGGGTTTTCAATTTTGATAACAAAAAATTTTTCGCCAAATATCAGAATTTGTCGGTCACTTGTTCAAAAGATATAAGGGTTTATAGGTGTAGGTATAGTCCAAGAGCTAGATCGAAGAGTTCACGAAAAAACTCTTCAACTAGCTCTTAAACTATACCTTACTAATTGAACTCATTATATCTCCTAAACTAAGACATGATTAAATCTGTGACTGACAATCGTCTGGGGGAATTTAGTGTCCCACAGTGTTTGTTGGATCACTATCTTTGCCTAACCTGTATGAATGATCCTGTCATCTTTTGAGAGCACTTTATTTTCAAGACTCAAGAAAAATACATACAAAATAATACATATTTCCAATAGGAAGAAAATTATAATTAATAACTATTAGTAATTCATTATCTCATATTATCAACAACATTACACATAAGGCGATCTAGCTCATAGCATGGATCAGGATTAGACACATCATTGGTACTGCAATCCATGTGTTCAAGTATTTCAACAGGGACCTTGAAGTTGGCTTCTAATTCATTCTGATCTGGTAAACTTTGTAGAGCACTTTGCAATATGTCTTGTACTTTGTCCAAGTGTTTCTTGAACCTGAAAGATAATAATGTGTTAAATAACAAAATAATTGATTTTAACTACATTAAAAAAAATGAAATGATTTTATTAAAAATCACAGTACCGTGTAGCAGTTTCAACACGTTGGCGCTTCTGCAATTCCATCATTACTCTCAAAGTCTCTCTAGCTTGATGGGGTCTAAACTCATTTAATAAATGATGAATGTGTATGAACAACAAACTAAGATCCTCAACTTTTTCTGCTCTTTTAGGAGAGTCAGGACAATGGACCAACAAATCTAATAGGTCTAAAAAGTTGACAAGTAAAGAGTGGTTTAATTTCTTCAGTTCTCTTCTTCTTTCAAAATGCATAGGATATAGCCGCCGAAATCCCTAGAAGAATAAAATTTATTTTACATTAATTGTTTATTTACTATGGTATTCTTTGTTGCACAATATGAGATTGTTACCTGACTTTCCAGTGACCTGATTATCGTATCATCCGCATTGAAAGTATGGCCAAACATCGAATATGAATCGTGGATAGGTCGCGGTGGTAAAGGTGCTCTATTTCTTCGAACATTTTCATCAGTATAGAAGTTTATATATTGCATGGGGGGCAATGGTAATGAACTAACTTGTGCTGTCTCGGAAGACATGGTTGCGGCAAGTTATAACACACTTATCAAAACAAAATTAACTGTATTAAAAGAGTGTCGTAGTTGTTCAAAATGGCCTAGGGTCTTCGCATCTAAATTACTGCACAAAACAAATTCACTAAACGACTTCAATAATGACTGTCACCTGTGTCACCATCTCACCCAAAGACTACAATATGATGCTGTATAAATCTCACCATTCACAGCACTTGACCATTTGTCACTTTGAATTTGAATTTGTGTTTGATGATGCATTGATGTCACTGTCAGAGTTGTCAGAGCTTCACGACAAGAGCTTGCACTTAGCAGGGATTGTCGGGGATCATGGAATTAGTATGTACTATCCCACCAAAAACATTTTTATGTAAAATGTTGCCAAGACGAGACCACATATGGCTCACACTGCCAAAAAGTTATCAGATCTCTACACGCCCTAACTTCACAAACTCTACACCTTAGTCAAAATATGAGGCTGCTTATGAAATATATTTTTTTTGGGGTTCTTTACTAAAAATCCTGAAATATGTATTTTATTATTTATTACAAGGAGTCCCTATATCAATTTTCAGAACTCAAGCATCAAAATTTGCGGAAGTCTCGTACAAACTTCCATCCCCTAGATTAAGGGGTTGGAGGGTAAAAGTTCCAAATTTTAGAATTGTTTTGTTGTTTGTGTATGTACTATTACTAGCTTACATACCAAATTTCAGCTTTCTAGGACTTCAGGAAGACCCTTAGAATATTGATGATCATCAGTGAGTCAGTGAGTAAGTGAGTCAGTGACGAAATCGGAGTATTTTAGATATCAATAAAATCTAAAGTATAAGAGCTATGCAATTGAAACTTTATAGGTTTAATAAGTCAACCACTGACATCATATCCCGGAAATTTTGTTTATCTGGTATAATCCAAACCCAAGTTATGAAGGTTCAAAAATACGACGAAGTGCTTCGAGAAAAGGTAGTTAGTGCCCTTGCGCTTCGCTTGGCTCGTCTTAGCGGGGGCACTCCCGTGCCCCCAGATGAAGAAGTGAATGATGGATGACAAACATAAAAAAAGCACTAAGGCCGGTCGTACTCGGTACTAGCTCAGAATGCCTCTCTGAATCCAGCAACACACACGAGTGTGTAATCCGGAAAATTCAGAAACTGAAACCAGAATGGGAATAGAATCTGCCACTTGCTCACTTCAGATGTCACAGCTATGGGTCAAATTCTTGGACGTAGTACTTAGTCTGTTGTAGACACATGTAGACACATTCTGTCATCCGTGATGAGTGCAGAATGTGTCTACAATTCTCATCTATATATTACGTCCATGACAATTCTACATGGCAGTGGTAGGAGGGGTGGGGTAGATAGGTGCCGTCAACTGCCGTGGCAGTACAGCGTATTTAATAGTAGTCTATGGTACAGCGTTTTGCGCAGTGCTGTTTCACTGAAACACTTGTTGATTTATAGGACGAGCTTGAATGAGAAAGTAAGTTCAAGCCCGAAATCCTGCACCTTCCAATATCGTTGAGCTCAAGATAGCGGCAGCGTTGTAACGTAAAACGTTGGCTACAACGATGAAGAATCGATTACACTGTAATTAGGGCGAAAGCGCCAGGGTAGCCCGATAAATTCATTTATTACGTTTTTTGCAATTTGCTGGTCAGTATTAAGTTGTACGTTGATTAAAATATGATTCGCGGCCGTAACAATAAGTATTTACAGAATTATAATCAATAAAGTCATAAACACAACTCTCTAAGACCAAGTAATCCCCAAGAATGACTATTTCATGAAATCTTGACGCTTGGGGATTATACTAACTTAACAAGTTGTATTACTGATTGTACTGATTATAATTCTGTAAATACATATTTGTTACGACCGCGAATAACATTTTAATCAACGTATAACTTAATACTGACCAGCAAATTGCAAAAACCGTAAGAAAATTTGAATTTCGCGGGCCACCTTAGCGCTTCCCCCTTAGGGTTAGAGGGCTAATAAAATTTTAATGGTTCTTTCATTCATTCAATGAAATCATTTGTTCCATTTTTTAAGAATAAAGTCTCTCCTGAAATCCTTTTCCATTCCCATTTTTATTTTTACTCGAAAATAAATATACCGATTTTAAAATGCTTATGGTACGCACGACGACGTAACAAGCTATAATTTTCCAGTTTAAGCTGACCTTTCATTGTAGGTACGAATAGCTTATTGCGAGGTCAGCTAAAACTGGCATTGTATAGCTTGTAGTTCAAAACCACCGATCCGAATAGAATATCCTCTCCTCGGTCTCCTCCTCGGTAAGTTTTAGCCGCTCCACCCAGAGCGGGAGGGGTCATCCATAGAGTAAAGTAATTAAGTCATCTGAGGATTTGCCATCCCGCAAAAAAAAAAAAGTAAGAGTGGTATGGCATCGGGTGTTACAAGTGTGCTGCGGCCTATATCCGTTGCAAACATGAAATTAGTAAGTACTATCCCACACTGTAGTCTTCGTTTCTTTGTTTATTTCAAGTATACATACATACTTTTACTTAGCTGTCAAAAAAATAACTTCATTCATTCATTCATTACTCATTTGCATTTCATTTCATTCTTCGTGCTTCAGGTTTTGGAATAATATTTTTAGCCCGAAAAAGGGAAAATAGCAAAGGAATGTAATTTTTATTCGATCTTAATGTGTTGTTGATGACGAATCAGTAAATGTAGGTAATTTAGACTAATCAAAAAATATCGACAACATATTTTTCTGTTCAATACTGATACTCATCTATTTCTGATGGATTTGGATGTTTAGAGGTATGTATGGTTTTACGTATTTTAAAAGTGGTCTTACCGGTGTTTCAGGAGTGTTTAATCTAAAATTAAGGTTTGTCTGTTATGCTTCAGGCTTAAAATGGCTGGAAAGGATGATGATGAAGTAATACTGCAAACATTTATGGTCAAGAGGTCGCAAAATAAAAAGCTATTTACACCGGTCAACTACAAGGAACGGTGGCTGGTTTTGACTCGCCGAGCGCTTATTTATTATGACACGGATGGAGAGGTAAATTTTATTGGTCCACTTTTATTACTAAACCATTGAAACCATTGATTTGAATGATACTATTTCTTGTTGACTGTCAACAGTTTATTTACCTTTTCCTTCAATCTCAATGGTTGGGTCTGGAAATTTTATATTTATCAACATAATTTTGATTTTAATGTCTTGCTAATTTATTGTTCTATCAAAAAGCTTGTCTCGTAGTTTATATTTAATTAATTTTTATTCAATCTATTTTATTTTTTGTGCCGCTAAGGACATGTCCTAAAACTTTAGGTAAGTAGTTCTAAGTGATATTCACATGGCATAATGATATGCTCAATTATTTTGGTGATACAAGAAATAAGTGAAACAAAGCTGAACAACTTCTTATCTTGTAATTTTTATTTTACCACATTTTATTCTTTGTTATTGAATTAACAACTAATAAATTGTGGGTTTACTTATAGCATGTACCTTCACATTTTACTAATTGCATGCAACACTGCCTGTTAGTACTACTAGCTAGGTATAATATAAGCAATATTTGCCATCCACACTAAAAAATAGATGTTTAGAGAAAATTCCTGAATCTACCCTATCAAATCTATCTAATTTATTTATGTACCTGAATCTTGATAAATAAATCTATTTTATAATCATCATTAGAATTCATGAAGCGATCAATATAAAATGATTTAACTTATAATTTCTCAGTAGTAGCCCGGAGTCTGATTTGTGCTCAGTTTTTTAAATAGGCTCGCCCCCTTTTACCATATACATGACTTAAACGTAACTGGCAATATGGGGGGGGGACCGTAGGTAAACCTCTGCCTAACCCTTCACGGATTACACAGGTGTGATGTTATGTTATCTCCACATTTTTTTTGTCTCCCTAACATTACTATTGGATATACATTCCATAAAAACAGCATGCTTGCCTACAAATTAGAAAAAAAAAATGATATGAAGGAAGCTATTTAAAAGTAAATCTTGAAAGTTGCACTTTTTTGAGATAATGCTTTTATTTATGTATCACCACACTTCCCAAAGGCAGGAAGCCTGTTTCCCAGGCCCAGCACTGGGCACATTGTAGACTGATTATTTTACTAAAACATAGTCATAGATGTTGATGTAATTACCATGCATGTATTGGTAACTTCCCTATATAATGCCACTTGACCTGCAGTATGTGTATTTGACCATATCATACCATAGATCATACGTAAACCTGAAAGAGTTCTTTGTCTCATTCTCGGTCAAACAAAATGTAAAGGACTATCACCTGATACATTTTTTAATAAAGTGCGCCAGTAATTTCTAATCAATAAGTACACACAATCAGCCTTTATCATTTCTGCTGCTGAGTATACAGTTTAGTATTTAGAAGGTTTTGCCCTACAATTTTTTTTTTAAACATCTAACCCAGATACTGTGACAACTACGAGCTATTTAAAATACCAAAAAATGCATACATACGACATGCATTCGACCCCTATATTACGACGGGCCTTTTACGGCCCATCTATTCCTGGCTTTCCTGGAAAAAATTGTTTCAATAAGATGTTATTGAAACTATTTTTGGGTTAAAACAATTATTCCATTAGAAGAAATAGTTCTGTGATGTTTCAAATAAAGCCGTAATTCATCCTTTTCAGCAACCCTGTTCCTTAGTGAAATAATATGGGTGTTTTTTTAAATTACTTGGTTCAATCCTGTCTAGTGTAGGTAATTGATGTTTGGAATGATTTTAGTATGCACATTTTCATTTGGTCAAATTTTTACTTGGCAGAATATTACTATGGATAATGTCATTTAGGCATTTGGTCTTTAATCAAATGATTTATTACAGCAAACAACCTTTAGACAATAAACATTTGGTCAAATGATTTGTTATGACAAAAAATATGAAGACAAAAATAAGATTTTTTGGGAATTAAATAATTAAAAAATGCAATTTTATCTTAAAATAATCATTTCATTTATTTAAAAATTTTTGCAATGGACATTATCGAGAACCGAATTAGATAGACGAGGTTAATTATTTAAAAAAAATGCTTAGGTTAGGCTAAAACTGTGACCTCCTACGCACGAGCCGAGCGAGCGAAGCGAGCGGTGCCGCGGCAGCGGCCGGCGAGTGCCAGAAACGACTAAATTATATAGAAAAAAAAATATGGAAAAAAGAAATTATTTTTAGTAGGCTATCGAAAACCGAATTAGATACGAGGTTAATTATTAAAAAAAAATGCTTAGGTTAGGTTAAAACTGTGACCTCCTACGCACGAGCCTAGTGAGCGGTGCCGCGGCAGCGGCCGGCGAGTGCCAGAAACGACTTGATTATATAGAAAATTCAGTTTCGGGTAGGTGGGCGGATCTCCTCAAAACAATATTCTTGACAAAAATAATTAAGATTTTATAAACCTCGCGGCAGAGCTTCTATTTAAGGCCAGATGTATAGATATATCAAATATAAAGTATGTGGTAATGAAGGCACCCCAAGCAGTCCATTAATTTTGGATATTTTTCAAAATCATTAAAAAACGTTGTTGCTGATAATGTCACATTGTGAGAATAATGACGTTATTGTAAAAAATAATGACGCAATGTTGCCGACAATGAGTTGAATAAGTATTATAAATATGGAGATGAATTTACATGTGACTTAAATACTATTTTGGGTATTATTTTGTTATGATATTATGATATGGACAAGGAAAATAAAATGCAATATTATAATAAAATAATATTTTTTGACAAAACATTTAAATTAACATTTGGCAAAAACAGCTTCTTTTAGCCTTCTTATAAGGCCCATTGTGAGCGACCACGTTTCAGTGCCATAAGTCATCACTGGCAATACGCACTGGTCAAAGACTTTCGTCTTGAGACACTGCGGTGAGACGAGAAGATATTGCGTAGCTTCCCGAACTCTGCCCAGCCGAGTCGGATTCGACGATTGACCTCTTTCTCGAAGTTAGACCTACCTAACTGGACAGTTTCTCCCAGGTAAACATACACGACTTCAAGTGTAGCGTCTCCGATCTTTATGAGAGTGGGTGTTACATGGGCATTTGACATGACCTTCGTTTTGTCCATGTTCATTTTAAGACCCACTCTTTCGGAGACTCTACTGAGGTCATCGAGCATTGTACTGACTCTGAGGTCCTCCATAGTCTCAGCCATGACTACGATATCGTCGGCAAACCGAAGGTGCGTTATGTACTCGCCATTGATGTTAATGCCAGCCCCTTTCCAGTCCAGAACCTTAAAGACGTCCTCCAGTGCAGCGGTGAACAGTTTCGGAAAAATAACGTCTCCCTGTCTCACACCTCGCTGCAGAGGGATAGGTTTCGAGGTCTGATCCTGGAGTCGGACTGACATAGTGGCGTTTTCGTACAGACACTTCAGCACCTCGATGTACCGATAGTCGATCTGGCACCGTTGAAGAGACTGCAGTACAGCCCATGTCTCGATCGAATCAAAGGCTTTCTCGTAGTTCACAAACGCTAAGCAGAGAGGCAGGTTATACTTTTCGGTCTTCTGTATAACCTGTCGTAGCGTATGTTTGTGGTCTACGGTGCTAAAGCCTTTACGGAGTCCGGCTTGTTCGGGACGCTGGAAGTTGTCAAACCTGCGCGCGAGACGGTTCGTGATGAATCTCGAAAACAGCTTGTAGACATGGCTCAGAAGTAAGATGGGCCTATTATTCTTAAGAAGGGCATTGTTGCCCTTCTTAAAGAAAAGTATCACCACACCTCTGTTCCATGCCTGTGCAGGTGTTCTACCCTCGAGTATGACCGAACCAAACAGCTTCTGAAGGGCCTTCAGAACGGGTTTTCCGCCGGCCTTCAGCAGCTCGGCCGTAATTCCGTCATCACCCGGCGCCTTGTTGTTTTTGAGCTGCTTCAGAGCCATCCTAATCTCGTACAGGCTGACGTACGGGATGTCTTCGCTATAGTGTCGGGTCAATCTAGCTCTTGGGTCGTTTGCCAGATTCGTAACTGGGTTACTTGTTGACGTCTATAACTGTCCATAGAATCTCTCGATCTCTCTCAACAGCTCAGGTTTGGAGGATACGATCCTGCCATCATCGGTCTTCAGTTTAGAAAGCTGGCTCTGTCCAATAAACAGATCTATAGCAAAGACCTTGGAGCCTTTATTTCGCTCTATCGCGTCCTTAATACGGTCCGTATTATAGCGGCGAAGATCGCTTTTCAAGGACTTAGAGATCCGTCTATTGAGTTGCCGGTAATTTAGCGCATCATCTGAAGACTGCAGGATCATCTCGCGCCTCTCCTTCATGAGCCGTAAAGTCGGATCAGAGAGCTTCTTTTCTAAATTCGTACGACGGGTCTTGAAGATCTTAGACAGTTTCCACGAACCCATCGTTATAATCGTCCACGGAGCTCCCTAGGCATTCGAAACGATTCTGAAGTTCGAGCTGAAAGCTCTCGGGGTTTTGGACCTGAATAGGTGCTGGGCGGAGCGTAGACTTCATCAGTCGAGATCTTTCCAGCTTGATATTTAAGTTCAATGTGCCTCTTACCATGCACCATCCGGGCTCTGCCAGGTCCACTTTCTGTGCTCACGTTTTCTGAAGAAGGAAAACTCCAAATTGCCCCACTCGCAGCTCATCATCGTTTCGTTTACCCAGTTTCGCGTTAAAGTCCCCCATGACAACGGTAAAGTGAGTTTTAGAGCCATGCATGGCTCTGAAAATATCTTCATACATGGTCTCTACCTCATCGTCGGGGTGTGACGACGTCGGGGCGTAAACCTGTACGACCTTCAACGAATACCTTTCGGATATTCTGAGTATGAGGTACGCCACCCTGGTCGACACACTCTCGATCTTCACCACGTTGCTCACAAGGGACTTATGGACGATAAACCCGACACCACCTTGGGACTGCTGGTTACCCTCCCGGAAATAGAGCAAGTTTCCGGATTTGAGACTTATCAAGTCTTCCCCTCGCTTCGGACTTCAGATAACCCCACTATACTCCACTGTAACCTGCTCAATTCTTCCTCAAGTTCGGTGATCTTCTCGTCGGTCCGGAGTGTACGCGTGTTATAAGTTGCCAGGTCCAGTTTTCGGTGATTGTGGTAGCCGGATCTCTTCCGGGGATTCTTAGCACCCCTAGCCTCACCGTGGCCTTGGCCGCTACCGTAGCCAAGGGTAGGCGGGCCGCCGGGTACTAGGGGCTTAGAGTTTTTTGTGCTTGTCATTCTTGCGGGGGGGGGGGGGGGGGTTTGCCATAATCGCCACGCTTGGCAGGTGGGTTGGCGACCGCAGTATGGTATGGTGGTGGAATGTATAGAGAACGCTGCTGCCCATTCTCCGGTACGACCCTTAGTCGCCTTTTACGACACCCACGGGAAGCATGGGGTGGTGCTATTCTTTAAGTCCGGTACCACACAGACCAATCCTTTACGTACTGGTACATATTTTGTATCTGCTCCGGACTGTTACCGTCTAGTTCAATTTGAACACTTTCGTATCTAAACTCATTGTTTATATTGTAGCTACGATATAATTTCAAATTTTGCTGGTCTTCACAGAGTGCCTTACGCAGACCACCTTGATATGTTGCAATTATAAATGCGAAATCTTCTAAAATATTGGTGAACTGATTAACGTTCACATTCTATTCATGTGTATTACAAAGACATAATATGTCAGCTTCATTTTTCGGCTAAAATGACAATAAATTTCAAATAAACGTTATGCAAACAAAAAATAAATAAAAAAAAACCTCGAAACGAACAATAGCACCATGCAGACAGATAAAATAAATAAAATAACGCAATTAACCATACATTCATTATAAATTTGTTAAAAAATAAAAGAAAAAGTGTATTTTTCCGAATTTGCCAAAAAAATATGTTATTGTACCAAGCTTTATGCCGAAATTAACGGAAAACAACAAAAACACGATATATCTAACTATTAGGTCGAATACTAAAATCATTATCGGTAACAACCGTCATTGCTCAATCAAGACAATATCATTTTTATCAACACGTGTCATTGTCGTCTCATGCGACGTTGCTGAAAATGATGTTGTCAATAATGACGAATTCTAGAAAGTTCACCATTTTACAAAATAATTAGGTATATTCGTCGGAGAGAGTGCCACATGCAGTATTAGTTTCACGCATACTTCAACTTTGTTACATAAAAACACTTCATTATGAAGAAATAATTGAGATACAGTCAAAAATAAGAATGACGATTGTGATGACAAACTTTGGAGAATCAAAATGAAATACTTCCTGCTCAAATCACGCGACGTCCTTACACTCCAAAGCGTGTCAGCCGACTGAGGCGTGGGGTGAAGCGTCGCTTAAACATCATTTGACTATCCGGTCGCGTTTCGTTATAAGTAAAAAAATTACACACAACACTGTTGCCGATAATGACGCTTATTTTTTGAACATTGTTTGATTACATTTTAAAGTAACTTTTAATAAAGTTTTCTAACATTATTGTAATGAAAAACGTTCTTTATTTATCTAAGTTTAATATTTATTCACACAATGTATCACATTCAATACACTGAATTTTTTATGTCACGAAATGTTGGAAACTATACCCAGGCGACACGCCAAATATTGCCGATTTTTAAAGTAATATTTGAATATCTTTATTTTGTGTGATTTAAAGCTCAAAATGGCTCCGATAGCATCTTTATAATTTATTTAAGTAATGGAATAAAAATGTTTGACTTTGAAATTCTTTAGTATTGATGAGTATTGTAGCGAGACATAAATTTTGGCCCTCTGAAATATTCACCCAGGTAGTCTGTTTTTTTTCCATATTTTTTATATGGAAAAAAAATCGAACTACCTACCCGAAACTGAACTAGTTAGACGAGATTAATTATTAAAAAAAAAACTACCAGAATACTTAATATTATTATTACCTGTTTAGAATTTGTCCTAATGGAAAAAACACCCTTGTAATAAAACGTCTTCAAAGTTAGATCTTATGCTTGAAATGGCTGCCTTAAAACTGCGAAAACTGACGATACTAAATATTTGGCAAATGTAATTTTGCGTAAAATTAGTTATTCCAACTGAAATATTTGACTAAATAAAAATTGGTAAAAGTACTAGTTGGTAAACAAGTTATTGTTTAAACGTTCACTTGCCAAATATTAGGTTTGGGTTACAATTATTTGTGAAGAGATTTTTTGCTAAGTAATAATTTGGCAATTTATTTTTGGTGAAACAAGGGAGACCCCAAAAAAATACTAGATGCAACATGCTTCTTCTAATAATTTATTATGCTAATAGTAGGTACTATCGCATGAAATAAGATATTAAAATAATTAATAGTAGATTGTCTGCTAAGGGAGCAAACAAATATTTTGAAGGCAAGAGTGTTTCGTAGAATACTCAGCGCTGCGAGGGATTCAAAGTACGTTACTGCAGCTTAAAATAGTGGTGCTCCCGACGTTGACACTCTACTTTTTATCACCCTCTATGAAAAAATAAGTCAGTGCAACTTATTAATAAGAATAGTACATTTTATTATCACTACTTGAGGAACACATACTCATTTTTTATAAAACTAAGTAAAATCCTAATTTGAGTAAACAATATTACGAACGAAAGCAGAATGCTTTTCGCTCGTTTTTTACAGCTTTTATTTAGTTTGTTATTTTATCACAAACTTTTTATAATTTGGCTCGCGTGCGTTTTACTTTTTCATACAGCCTGTTACTTGTTCATACACTGTTCCTGATTGTCTCTTTGGTGATTGGAACTTTTACTAACAATATCCACATATCCAAATTCAAATCACTATTAGTCCCTAGGGATTAAAGAGCTATTTTAGGTCCTGTTTACAAAGAATACACTACTTAGCTCTTTTTGAAAGTGTTTTAATTAAATAAGTAATAATATTTAAATTAAATCTCTTAGCACTTACGTATTACTCAACCAAAATAGAAAATCTGGGGCCACGGCGAATTAATCCCAAAAACGAAAGACCTTTTCAAATTATCTTAAAAGTAATCCATTCGGATTATTAATAACTTGCAGAGCTTAGTTGTTGTAATAACAAAAGAATTCCAGTGCGCAGGTAGTCAGCCAACTGGAATAATTGAACATCAGCACCAAACGCAAGATATGATTCACAACCTAATTACTGGTTCAATCAAAAACACTTGGTTTTACCTTGCTAAACTATTCTTAAGCTTGGAGCAAAAAACTTAAAAAAAAAACCGGCCAAGTGCGTGTCGGGCCACGCACAGTGTAGGGTTCCGTAGTAGCCCGTTATCACAATGTAGTATGATTCTATTGTTCTTTATTCTGAATATCAAAAAAAAATTTTTTTTTTTTTTTTTTCATATTTTGTTTTTCAGTGCAAGTCTTTACCCGTTATAAACAAGCAACTACTTCATCTTAGTCACTTTAAAGGATTAATGCTAAGGATTTTGTTCTTGGTACAAAATTATCCAACACCCAAGTTCAACGACTATTACTGCTAAACTAATAAAGTTATCTTAACCACTATAGTTTTCCTTTAAAGTTTATGAAATGCACTATCATCGTGAATTTTTCCAGATTTTTCAATTCAGCAGTTTAGGTTTTAGAGGCGCGGGGGACGCCCTACTGGAACAAAAATTTGCACTTTAAAGTTTAATATTTCGTAAATGGAGCATTAAATCGAAAAATAATGTTAGCAACCCCCAAGTCATCTTAGAAGACCTATTCAACGATACCCCACACGATGGGGTAGACGACGAAAAAATATATTTTCCAAAATTTTATTTTACCACTGTAATACGCACTACAAAATTACAGCTTTGTAGTACTAACGGTCTCTTAGCAAAACCTCGGACAGACAGACAGACGGACATGACGAAACTATAAGGGTTCCTTGTAGGAACTACGGAACCCTAAAAAGAAAACCCATCCGCGCTGTTTACGACGACTCGATTGCGCGACTTATGTCGGCATCAGAAAACTATGAAACGTTAGTAAGATTATTATAGTATCACGCTATTAGACAAATTAATCACGTTCTAATCGGAAACTTACGCCGTAAAATCTGGACACTCGACTTTAAATTCAAATTAATTTATTTGCTAGAATGTAGGTATAAATCAAGAACTTAAGACTATCGTGGCCCAATTACATTCTACCATTACATATGGTGTGCAAATGCGTCTTAATAACATTTAATAAGTATATTATAAGTTTAACAATCAAGTTTATGGAACATCCATTAATTAACGTCAAAATAGGAAAAACAAAAATGATTAAAATGTCAATTTACGTATAATAATGCAAAGTCCATGCTCCATATATGTGTATAATGTCACGATTCAATAATATTAAACATTAAATTAATTATAATAAGATGTAATAGGTAAGGTACTATGTCAATATTATTCAGATTGACCTTCTGCACGATATGTCATAAACTCGTTTAAATCATAAAAACAATTTTCTTTAATAATGCCAATTTACGATAGGTCTGTCTAGGCGTCGCTAAAAATAAAAACATAGGTAACTGAAAAGTTGAGGACATTACAGATGACATTTAAGAATCTTGTGGCCATTCGTTAGCCGAGAGTCTAGACTGCATCTCAACTGTATGCTAAGTGAGCATTAAAATACTACAGTTGCATTTTAACTGCAAGTAAACTTTACCACACGGCTACTCCAAAATCAAATAGCGTTGTTTTTTTTGGAATAATTAATTACTAACCAAACTTATTTTTGGAAAAAGTGTGTAGGTATAGGCGTTTATATTATGGGGTATTAAGAATCAAAGATTACTACATCTTGATAAGGGTACCTAACCTATATGCAGAATTTTCCTGTTTGGGTGACTAATTCAGGATACATTCAGGAAAGTAGTGAGAACTCAAAAAAGTTTAATATAGGTACCTACAGTTATGCATGTATGTGGACACTAGATCCAAAATACGAATTCTAGTTATTTTTGGTGAAATTTTCCGATCTAGGATATTAAACTATGCAGTTGACGCAGACAATCATACGATTTGTGTCAAAGGAGAATGGGTAACCAGACACAACGTTAATTGTAGCACTATGAACTTATTGATCTTTATTGCCCTCATGGAGTAGTTTAATTAATCCTGAGACAGCATGTCTGAATTCACTTGAAGAAAAAAGTTATGTGAGTAAATTAAATTGATTTAGTAAAAAGAAACATTTAATTTATCCCTTCAAAACTTATTAACCTGGTAATGATGGACACTTTTTGAAATTAATGAACCTCTAAAAAGGTTTTGCGCTTCTAATAGTAATGATGCACTTTTCTAGGGTTCCATACGCAAAGGGTAAAAACAGGACCCTATTACAAAGATTCCACTGTCCGCCTCTCTAAAAAGTCTATCAAAACAGAATAAAATAAATATTTAAGGGGGGCTCCCATACAACAAACGTGTTTTTTTCGGCGTTTTTGCCTTGTACGGAACCCTTCGTGTACGAGTCCGACTAGCATTTAACCAGTTTTTAAATAATTGAGTCTCTTTTTAACTTTCTGTAATTATTTGAGGTTTACAAAAGAAATCAAGTATTTTAATTAAACCTTTAATAAATTCTCATTTTGCGCTGCTAAAAATATTATTGAGTAATTACTCTAATATAATGATTGCGCATCTTTTTGTAAACCTCAAATAATTCCTACTTTGGGGTCCTAAAAATACAGAATAGCACAGTAACTGCGACCAACTTGGATTCAGCGCTCGCTCGGCTTGCGCGGTTGGTCACAGTTCCAACCTCTTAACCCGTTTGGTCGGGGTACCCTAGCTAAAAGGTGAAAAAACCTTGCTGAAGAACTAGAGCCATCCTATTTCTGAGCCACGTATACAAGCTGGTTACGAACCGTCTCGTCAGGAGACTTGACGAGTTTCAGCCACAAGAACAAGCCGGTTTTCGAAAAGGCTTCACTACGGTAGACCACATCCATACTGTTTGGCAAATTGTGCAGAAGACCGAAGAGTACAACCAGCTTCTGTGTATGGCATTTGTAAATTACGAGAAAGCCTTCGACTCTGTCGTAATATGGGCAATTCTGGCCTCTTTGCAACGATGGCGAATTGACTGGCGATACATAGAAGTGTTGAGGTGTTTGTATGACGCTGCCATGATGACTGTCCAGATCCAGGGTATGAAAACCAGCCCCATCCAACTACTCAGGGGAGTGAGACGGGGGATGTGATATCCTCGAAACTGTTCAAGAATGCGTTAGTGGACGTTTTTAAGACGCTGGACTTAGCTAGACAGGGTATCAATGTGACCGTGGAATACATATCACACCTTCGTTTTGCCAATGACATCGTCATAACGGCGGAGACGCTGAAATAGTAAGACCAGATGCTGCATAGCCTAAATGGAGCCTCTCGGCGGGTTGGCCTCGGCATGAATTAGGACAAGACAAAAGTCATGTATAAATTCGCACGCCTTGCCGAGTCCAAACCAAATCGAAGGTTCGCTTCTCTAAGTTGTGAAGGAGTATGCCACCAGCTTGCAGAGTAAGCAAGCTGAAGTGGCGGCAGTGAGCTGGCCATGTTTGTCGAAGGACCGATGGCCGGTGGAGCACACGAATCCTCAAGTGGAGACTGCGTATCGGCCAGCGTAGTTTGTGACCCCCTCCAGATAGATATAGGACAGACGACCTCAAAAAGGTGGCTGAGATAGCCTGAATGCGGAAAGCGGAGGATAGGGTGTTGTGTAGGGAGAGGCCTATATCCAGCAGTGGACTGCGATAAGCTGACTTTATTGATTGACCCTATCTTAGTTACTATCACCAACTGTGACAAAGTTTGAAAAGGGACTCAATAAATTTTTTTAAGTGCTTTAATTAGAGGCGCAAAAAGTTTTTGAAGGTTCATTAATTTGTAAAAAGGGGCCATTATCTGCTGATGATATATTCAATAAGTTTTAGGATAAGTTAAATATTTCCCTATATAATATCAATCGTACTTCTCTATATATCTTTTTTCTCCAAGTGAATTCAGACATGCTTTCTTAGGATTAATTAAACTACTCCCTGAGTTCATATTGCTACAGTAATTTTTTTTTAGGGTAAGGGGCCCTTACAGAATTACCCATTGTCCTTTATGAAAAATTGACAACGTCTCGTATTAAAAAATAGTCACTTGCACTGATTATGTAATGAACCTCAAAACAAGGCTCGATCGTTACGCACGGTAAAGAAGTTATGAAAACATAAAAAAATATTTTTCTACATCTAAGTAAATATCTTGTTGGGTTAGCAACATATAGGTAATATAGCTTGCTAGCCCAATATACCAATCAAAATGTTCTACGTCCATAGTATCGACGCACTGCGCTGGTTCACGCGGCTACGCATGAATCAGATCAGGTTAAGAAAGGCCCGCCCGCTCTTACTCTGAATAAGTTTATTTAAAATCGCTCAGGAGGACATAATCTTGCCGTCTGGCAAGTTGAACACCATTTCACCAACTGTCGATCGGTCGCCAGATGTAAGATATCGGTTAGTAGCCGGCGGCCGGATGCTTCGCGAATAGGTGAGGCGGTTTAGGGAACTCGTTCTTGTCGTTCCACATCTTATGCTAGGTAATTAAGAGGTAGTCTTTGCTTCCACCCCATTATTTGCAAAACATGGATGGCCTTATCCACTAACAGTTTTTTTAATTTCATTTTGACTAGCTCGTCCCGCCATTCCCTTCGTGGTCTACTGCGGCGTTGCGTCGATGTATCAGGGGCCCACTGCGTACTAACTTTGGCCTCCGGCTCATCAGACATACGGCAGACGTGGTCAGTCTAACCCCATTTTAGTTATAGTTGTACCTTTATTCAATCATATTAAGGTAGGACAGTCGGCCTGTCTCTGAAACTTGTCTAGTTTCAAGCTCACGGCAGTGTCATTTGTGTGGGAATCGTGGATAAATTACTAAACTTGCGAGAAACGGTTAAACATTTGAACGATAGATGTAAAAACAATCCAAACAATCCAGAGGATCTTCAAGGAATGGGTACATAAAAAAACACATCGAGCTCAGAACGAATGACATTCAAAAGATATCTGAGCTCTGTGTTGCCTTTGGGTGAACCCATGCCTTCAAGGCTCCTCGGGACTTTTCGATGCAAGCCTTAGGGTAAGTTTACGCCTAGGTATACCTTTACACGTTATTAAGCTGCATTGCAATTTCTCTTCACCATTTACTGCTAAACCTATCTATGTCCGCTTATTCGCAAGGACAGTTTACTGCATTGCTGTTCCTATCACAGCGGGACTCCATTCTTCCAAGAGCATTTATGGTAAACTGTCTTTCTTGTTTAAACACAAAAGTCGTCACAGGCGACGTAAGACCAAGCAAAACAGCCTCCTCCAGACTAAAAACTAAATTGAGTTAAAAATATTGAGAGAAAAAGAGTTGGATTCTCAGTGAATTGTTAAAAAATGTAAAGCCCCGATAGTGACGTATATTTTTTGGAGTAGGTACTTACCTAATATTGGAATGTATTAAATAAAACAAGGAAATTTTATTCCTGTTACTGTGAATCAAATAATATTACGATAAATTATTAATTAAGTACGACATTATCTCGGCTTAGTAGTAGCAGGACAATTTATAAAACAAGACAGGGCAAAGTTCACACTCAGTTTTCAGTGAGTTTTGACTGGTCCTTGCTACCAAAACCAACATAAACTTATTAAATATCAAACCCAACTAACTGCATTATAACAGCTTAGGAAAAAGTCAGCCAGCACCCTAATTGCGAAACACACTATCGATCTCAATCTGAATCATTTTGAAGCCTATTGCTAATCCATTGCTTCATATGTTCGAAAATTGTGTCTGCTCAATAAAACATTTTAACAAACCTATCGAACTTCATTCACTTTGCATAACATGATTACTACAGTGGTTGAGTTGTCTCCTACCACATTACAGTTCTGAAGTGATGGACAACCAACTCGTGCGTGAATGAAACTCACGTCGCTTTTGCGCTGCTTACGATCAGATGGCTTGTTCAGCTAACCTTATAGAGGTGTATCATAAATTATTTAGTGCATAATTATTTAGGATATCTGGTGGCACGGGAGTGCCCCCGCCAAGACAAGCCAAGCGAAGCGCAAGGGCACTACCTACCTTTTCTTGAAACACTTCGTCGTATTTTTGAACCTTCATAACTTGGGTTTGGATTATACCAGATAAACAAAATTTTCGGGATATGATGTCAGTGGTTGACTTATTAAACCTATAAAGTTTCAATTGCAATGATATCTAAAATACCCCGATTTCGTCACTGGCTCACTGATGATCATCAATATTCTAAGGGTCTTCCTGAAGTCCTAGAAAGCTGAAATTTGTTACGGTATGTAACCTAGTAATAGTACACAATAAAACTTGGAACGTAAGGTTTGGGCGTAAGGTGAAAAATTTATTCACTGTTCATCATTACTTTTCTGTTATACAATAGTTCTTGTAGTAACGAAACGGCCAAGCCTCATATTTTGACTAAGGTGTAGAGTTTGTGAAGTTAGGGCGTGTAGAGTTGGAAGCTTGGCTCTACATGAGATCTGATAACTTTTTGACAGTGCGAGCCATATGTGTATGTGGTCTCGTCTTGGCAACATTTTACATGAAAATGTTTTTGGTGGGATATAAATTTACTATTTAGGATAGTTGGTCCTAATTACTTGCACTCTACCGTTTAATTGGGCACCTAATTATTATTGTAATAAGTGTAGTCGTTGTTGCATAAAAATTAAATAAATAATACTGTCATTTAGAGCTCAGCTGATAATAAAATAGTTTTACAAACTACGTTGCATTTTACTGTAGTAAAACTGTAGAACGAGCAGGTGATGTTAGTTTTGTTCAATGTTTTAAATGAAAGCTGGAGGACGTAGGGGAGAATGTGTGGGGTGGGAGCGCATGCGCGAGCTGGGTGTGTCTACCGTCCGGCGCGACGCCCGGCGGCGGTAGCGGCAGTTCCGCTACACCGTCCGTCGCCGGCCCGCACCGCACCCGAACCACCGCTGGTAAAATACCAATTAATTACACCTCAATCACACATACAGTCTTTACTTAAAATAACACACAAATAATGTTTCATTAACGGTTTTCATCTCATAGTGCTGTTAATATCTCTCTTTTTGGTGTTATTGAGACATCGAACCGGTGGCCAAATACGTGCGCATTCCTTTTTCAGTTTCCACCTACGCAAAAACCCACTTTTTTACACAATTCTAAATCGGAATTTTTATTCCTGATTGAATAATTAGCGCGTGGTATTTTGATACATGACGTTAATGCTTTTGGTTTTTATTATTTAGCTTTTCCGTGACCGCTTGATGTGCGATAGCGGCGTCTGATAGGTAGCTTCAATTTACCGTGATCAGTTTTTCCAGCCATTTGCTGGAACTTCATTAGGTATTTATTTAAGTATTTTTGCGCTGACCACCTTTTAATAAATGACAAAGTATTTGAGGCTTTATTTTATGGAATTTATTCTGTCTACTCAAAGTTGGGGGTGCAGTTGATCACGTCTCAATTTCTAAAATAACATTCTGGACATAACAATTATTTCGGACTTAATTGTTTGACTATTCTTGCTTTTAAATATCCTATGCTATGAGCATTTCTGGATTATCTTTTAATCAAATGCCGGTCTTACAATTCTCATAAGCAAAAATAAAATGCATTTGAATAATATAGACTTCTAAAATGTTCATGAAACTTTTAAAACATAAACACAACATAAGTAAGTACAGATTTTATCCAAAAAGTGAGTATAATTGAATTAAAATCTTTACTTCCATGTAATTTTAAACGATAATATTTACATAATTTATGCTTGTATTTAAAATAATAATAATATGTACATTTATATGAAAAAATAAGCAAAATGATCATAGGGCATCTAAAAATTCGTCCGCATCGCTGTCAACAGGAACAGTGCCCAAAAGGCTGGCAGCATTGCCACGTTGTATGGCAATGCTAATTCTTTGGCCAAGAAATAGGCCAGCCCTCTGGTCACGTGAAGAGTCGAAAAAATTAAAATCCGCTCTTAATCAGAAATACACTTAAAAGAACACTATGTTCATACGATCTTAAAATATAAATTGTGAAACGCTGTTCTAAAGAGAATTTAATTCTGTAAACATACAAAAAAAGAAGGAAATGTGTCAAAACAAAAAGTGCACATTTTTGTTGATATGTTGTTTAGGCGGAACCTCGTGAGTTTTTCTGAAAAATACAATTTTCTAGAAGTAATTTTAATTCTCATCGGTAAAAGTTATCATTTTGCAATCTCTACGATCTATTGATGCAAACATATAAACATAAAAAAACAATCAATCAATCTATTGATATATGTAACCATAATCAGCCTATAATGTTCCCACTGCTGGGACACAGGCCTCCTCTCAATGAGAGGAGGATTGATGTTTTTTGCCAAACGTTATAAAAACACATGTATGCAAAAACTAGCTCTGTTTCTTTTTACCATAATTGTTTTCTTAGTTTTCTGGAACATCATAGTTAAAAGATATACAAGCATACACGCACAATGGTCCACTGAAGGACTAAGTGCAGAAACCAAACCCATAACATAGATAGAACATAAATATACAAGCGTACAAAAACCAAAAGAAAAGTCTCCCAAAGACAAAAACAGTGTTCTAAATTCGCGCAACCAAATACAAAGAAAGTAAAGAGAATTCACTGACATTTCTGATGTATTAAACTCTGCACAGCAACAAAAAGCTCGAAAAGTGCAGTAAAATAAACAAAAAGTGTGTCGTAGCCCTCCCGTGCTTAAATAGACTTGGCAATCACTCCCCGGTCCCCACAGCGAGTAGCGTCAACCCCTCGCACTTCGCAGTAATGTATGTACCGTCATGCCGCGTGTGGTCCCTCGTTATGTGAGCAATTTTAATGGAGAGCCCTCTGACGCCCGCTAATTGTTTGAAAAAGCTTCACTCTACTGACTCAACCGCGTCTCTCTTCTGTGCGGTGTTGTTCCAGTTCACTTCAAAGAATCTTGCAGCGCATGTTTCAACTCTTTAATAAAATGTAGAGCGCTTTATACCTTCTTTGCAAAAGGTTGAAGTCCATATTATTACGAGGTTTAGTTGCTACTTATCATCACTTTAACTTTCGGCTCAACCAATCGAAGTCAATTATTAATAAAAAAAAATAGCTTCTAGTAAGTACCATTATGATGTCGAAGAAAAATAAATGACTTAGCTGCTAATGATCGGAAAGGAAATACAAAAAATTATACAAATCCTAACTTGCGATATTCAGCAACACCTTCCTAGTTCTCACGCTAACGAATCTGTTCAGTTTATTTACTGCTTATCTCTACATAGTGTACATTATTAACCATTATTTAATTAACCTAGCACGATGTAAACAATATGATTGAGGCAATTAAGTTATTGAATGATATATGAGATATTAATGAATCTATACTATTCGTCAATGATGTTTTGAAACACCATACACGAAGAGCTAGATATCATTGAGACCAATTGACAATATCGGAGATAGGTTTGTCGGGTATTCCTGTAAGCGGAGCTGTATATCCCCCCACAGGAAATCAACTCAGTGATTTGATTCATTACGCAACCCCGGTGCTCGGCCGTTGTGCGCTTTCAGGATGTTATTAGACCAAGCAAATTCGATAGAAAATCTGCATTTGTACTGATGAACTCGTTCTTCGGCATCGATTTAACTGAACGGGATATCTGATTTGAGAATCGGAAAATGTCAGCTCAATTTGAAGCATGTGGTATAGACAGATGTTAAAAGTATTCGAAATAGCTATACGAGCAAGTATTTGCGAAAACTCTCTCGTAAATAAAGTTAAGTAAGTGTTCCGGGACAGGTTGTGATGTCGGTAATTGGTGTAGTGTGTTACTTAGAGAGGGCTGTTCGCTAGCCGGTTGGCATGACGCCAGCCCAGTCGTTGCTCTTATCGCGGCTTGCTAGTCGACACACTAATGTGGTATATACGTTTCGTCATCCATACACTTACGTAGTTCCACAAGTATACAAAGTGTTAAGTTTGCTGATTATTCCTTTCTTCCTTTAAAGACAATTAAGTAGGTTAAAATGTTATAAGTTTGCCTACATTGGTTACACATTTTCATTTCCTCAGCTCTAGTTGCATGAAAATATCGAATTTCACTGGGGAGTGCCAGTGAATATGGAAATTTTCACGCATCAGCGAAATTGGAGCTTGGCTCTGAAAAATATCCGAGCTTTCAGTTCCGACCAGAATTCAATTAGTGAGGACTGTAGCGTAGCGTGAACTACTTCTTTTGTGCATGTTTAATTGGATTTAAAATATTTTTGAAGCTAAATGTAAAATGATCTCCGTGTTTCTCTTCATGTGATATTTTCGATACGTAGGTAACAAGAGAGCTTTCGTAAAACAAGAAAAGGACTTTGTCCGTTTTCGGCTTCGCGTAGACACGATCCTCGAAAAGAAAAAAAATTAATCAAAAATCATGTTTAGTTTTTAAACGCTTATTTATTCTATACTTTTATATCAACTTGCGACCCCGAATAGTGTATTTAATAAGTACTGAAGTTGTTTTATTCTTCGCCATATTGACAGTACTCGATCTTTATTAGTTTATAGTGATGCCAACAATTAATCGTTTATTTTAAAATAATTATTTACAAATTGATTCTAATTGTTATTTTTGAAGTTCCTCATTCATTTAAGAGGCAAGAGTTTACAGTCAATTAGAGCTGTTATTTGTAATCACTTACATTATTTCGAACAATATGTTTTATGCTTAGTTTTTTTCTGGAAAACAAAAGTATTTACAAGTATCGAAGTTAGTCAATTAAATTCGATTTTAATCAATTAATAAATCGATTATTTAAAAAGAAAACGTTTATTTCAATGTCAGCTGTCTTGTCACTTCAAGTCACTTGTCATCACAGAGTACCTTTTCTGTTTCTTGGCATCGTGAATATTGTTTTCCTCGTTTTGCTGTGATAATTTTTCAAGTATTGTTTTGGTTTTGAAAATGGACACTGATACCCCTTCGAACTCGCCGACCTGAATCGTACGTATACGAACGAGGCAGTTCCGCTTTAACTCCTGGCTGTGGTGGAAAATGTGTTACAGCTCCGATGTGCAAATTGTGGTACTGGTATCACGCAAAGGAGAAGGCATACCCTCGATCTTGTGGAAGTGAAATCTGTTATAAGGCAGTGGGTCGCTCCACAAGTGGTAACTTCACTTCCAAATAACTGCAACCACTAAACCAAACACTATTTTCATATAAGTAGAAAAGTGTATTTTGTCTACATATTTTATGAAAATATCAGTCAGGAACGCAATTCAGTCAAACAGTATTGCTACAATTGCATAGTGGGCCGGAGAACGATGGGTTGTTGTGCTCATGTAATGACTATACTTTGGTTTTTAAGCTAGGCAAGGTACCAAGATAACATAATTTATCCACCCGCCCAGTTCCTAAACAACAATTATTATTAACGTATGACTCAGAATAATAAAAAAAATTATAAATAAAAGTGTCTTATTTATAAAGAAAATAATAAGGAAAAAAAGTTTTACAGGCATCACGATACAACCTTATTCCAATATTCTCTTTCCTATTGGTATTAGCTATTAAACCTGTATTATAATATAATAATACTTAAAGTGCCTGTTCTGAATACCAACCCAAATGCAGCCCATACAAAGTGGAAAATTTCCTTTGCCGTTTTTTCAAGTTCTAAGAAATCATTATGTAGATAGTTGAAAGATATTACCAGTTCTTGTTCATGAAAAAATTATTCGATCTCATACAGTACTAGTCCCTACGTCAAGTTTTCCACTGTTGGCTTGCAGGTAATCTGTTTTGAATAAAACTGTTCGTTGCTAGACCGATTTGGTTTCTCGCCCGGCCTGCCCTGCCCCCCTTGACAGTATATGCGCTATACCTACATAATCTCTACCGTACTTCAGCTGCTAGTTTTCTAACTGGATTGGTTTTTAAGCTTTTTTATCGTAAACATTATCTAGATCGTGGTTGATGATTTGACGTTTATAAAAGTTCTTTAGTGAGCGGGAGTTAGCTGTAATCCACCACGTGGGCCCAGTGTGGGTTGGTGGAAAAATCAGAAAGTATCTACTTACTTCTGAAAAAAAAAACACAATTATGTTACTACCTATGTATCAGGGACATTAATTAGGACTGACAAGCAAGGATGTACTTTTGTTAAAAAATTATTAACTTAAGACAAGACATTTTAGCTGCTAATATTTTAGAAGGTCAACTTCGGTTAAATATGTATTCTTTTCAAACTTTACAAACATAGGATGTCGTAACAAACCAACCGACAGCGCTAGATTCAGGCTCGCAAGAAACACATCTCCAACTCCAAGCTTGATTATAATTATGTTATTTATATACTAGGTAGTGTGTGGTCTAGTCGCGGTCACATTTATACACTAAACAATCGAAAATGGCCTCGGTTTAATGACTATTTGACGTCAGGACGTTACTGCCAGCGCTACCACGCTCATACCGTGTGTATTAAGGTGAGCTAGCGTTGTGCGTTGAATGGGCAACTTCCTTGAATCTTAAAATTATTAAAATATTCTAGTGAGGGGTGACGAAAGGCAGACGATTGTTTAGTTCAATCGTAGAAAATACGTTTCAAACCGATTGTAAAATGGTTTATATGTCGTGTGTGGTAGAGACGAAAGGAGCGCGGGCGCATCGAAACTGGCGCAATCCATACTGTGGAGCAGGCGCAGTTGGGGGAGCTGAGCAAACACATACCCGAGGGTGACGGTGAGAAGAGCCCCGTTTATAGATATCCCTTTCAGGTAATAATATATTACATAGTAACATAAGCATACGCAAGAATAATGTCAGTGATATTTGTTATCAAACTGTTTGTTTATTTATAAACTAATATCCGTAAAAACTCATTATCATTATGTGTGAATGTAAAAAATCTTACTCACGTGTGTGTACGGTCAGGTGGGGTACTCGGAACAAAACACAGACTACACACTTTACCTCGTCGCCGGTGACCATACGGAACGCTTGCAGTGGATCCACACAATCCGATCGGGTACGTACCCACCCACCGTTACATAATGTCGTTTATTACGTGGACGTAGTTGAACCCTGTAACTGACAATCTGTATTGTTAACTTTGTACGCTCTATGTATATAAAATCTATTATATACCGACTGTATTTCAGCAGTTAGGTCTTTGTAAAATGCGGTATCCATATCCACAAGGGATAGAGAATTTTATCTGGTTGTTATGCCTTTTATCCTTCGTACTGAACATTCCGGTACTTACTTAAAACGAAGGTTTTTTGATGAGCATATTCTTCTAGTTAGTAAAATGGGTTAACTTTTCATTCATAAGTGTTATTGGAACGTTAAGGCAAGGTGGTTTACAGTGTGCACAGTTACTGGTCGTCGGAGTCGGTACCACCCAGGCGCGTGGGCCGCGCGACGCTGGAGTTGCTGTGACGCGGAGCGACGCGCTGCCCCCGGGTGCGCGGGCGCAGACCTCTGGACCCTCATAGAATCTGACCTTGACCTGGTCGTGCCGCCGCAGGAAAATCGACTGTCGAACGACGTAACACGTGCGTATATATTTCACTAAAGCCCTACCACACTTCCCGGCTCCTTACCTGCTGTATTTCAAACTCGAATATTTTATTGAAATCTCGAGGTAAGTTTATGTTAAGTGCAAGGTGTCCAGAACCTTACACACAGCCAGTTACAAAGTATTAAAATAAAATAATTGTATCTAGTTTACGATTATTAAAGAGAAAGTACCTACATCAGTAGTTCTTTATATCATAGGAATTTGCATATTTTGAGATTATAAATCTTTAGCATAAACTATACAATGCATATTTCTGCATTTTATAACAATGTTTATTTGGTTTCAAAATAAAAGAAGTTTATAGCTCCTCATACTTACTTCCTACAATAAATAATAATTTTATAGCTACAACAACAAATCACCAACTTAAAAAATTAACAACACTGTATATTAAACATACATAGGTACTACTATTTTGATTATTCGAGATAACTCTACAAAAAAGAGTTAGCCATTTCAATCGCTAGACTTCTGTTGAAGATGGTATAATCTCTGAGCGAGTCAATTGCCGTTAATGACGTATAAATTACCTGTCCTCTTTCCACGTATCAAAATACCAGTAAGTGAAAGGGAGAGCGCGCACCGCCTGCGCTCGCGCATCGAATGGTGAATGTAGGCCGAGCGCGACCATCTTTGAGCCCTCGCTCCTCGTCTCGACAACTATAAAGCCTAGTTCTCCATGGCCCATCCCATCGTAGATATGATTTATGCAGAGTACATGCCTAAACTAAAATATTGTTGACACATATTAAATTTTTATTTTCTCATTTTAGGTATGTCGGTGCAGCTCATCTTTATTTATTAAGTATCTCCTTTATTCAACTTTCGTCATATTGTTAACATCTTTAAATAAGTACATAATTATGTATTAAAAAATAACTCTTTGACTAAAAAAAAACGGATTTAAAAAAACCCATTAAAATTTTAAAAATGTACATACAGACGAACATAGAACCTTTTTTTTAAGTGGGTATAAAATTAATAAGGGTCCACCGCATTTATCATTTTTGGGGTTCCGTACCCAAAGGGTAAAAACGGGACCCTATTACTAAGACTCCACTGTCCGTACTTGGCCAGTTTTTAGTAAATTTATTTTACGACAACTTGTGTGGTTTGAAGCAGTTCAAAACATAGGTATATTTTTCAAATCAGTAGTTCATAGATTGTAGGTTTCTAAGTAATGATTCAATATAATAAAATATTTTGTAGAATGTAATTATACATAGGTACGGAAAACCACGTTTTTATGTATTGGTTTTACTCAATAATTTCATTATTTTATTGGTACCTTCTGAAAAGTTACAACAAATAAAAGTTGTCTCAATCACGTTTTACGTGCCGTATCGGCGTCACCACCGTTATGTATCACGCTTTACCTTCGCCGCGGTACTTGGACACGTTTGTAGGCAGTCGGAGCGAGGTGTCGCGCGCGGACGTCCGGTCTCAAACTCCCGTTCCCCATGTTGCCGAGTAAACCCGAAGACGAACCAATGGTGACTAAGAAGAAGTCAAAAATACCATGTCTCTCGTTAGCGTCATTCCTCCCAGCTCTAGAGGGTACGGTACATTTCGTCTGACCTCTATTTATTTGGCCTCGTCGCCATCGGTTGCGTTCACTGGTCTCGTTGCACTCACTTTCTTGTCTTGGTCAGGTGTAATATAATGCGTTTGTGTAATGCCTGCAGAAGTGATACTGTGCAGTGATTCTGATACCCCAATAGTGTTTGAAGATAGTGCTGATTGTGCCATGGATATAGGTCATCATTATTTAGTGCCCTAGCTATAGCAAATTGGTTCCGCAATGGGTTTGTTATTGTGTCAGATGGACTGTTGATTTGTCAAATCGAGACGTCGAACCATCTCTTATAAGGTTATCGTACCTACTTTCTAACAAGAACCACAGGCTAAACTTCAACGTCCCAAAGTATTTGTTGTAGAGGCTTAATATTTTTGTCGAGTTTCACCTGTTCAATCTGTACAGCATTTAACTGTAATAATATTATCGTGATGATATTTATAAATATAAAAATTGTACCATGGAACATTTTACTCGAATGTTGTTAGTGCATATTGTGTCATTATTATGATAATTTCTGTCAAAAGTATTAATAGTTCCGTGGCCTTAGCATAATGAATAGTTTTGCGGCTCTTAAACAAGATTTTGTGTAGGTAAAGGAAAAGGAGCTATTGATTTTGGAGGTGTTATCCGCGTTCACCCGCTTGAAATGTTATCTCTATGACATTTTGATCATGATCAATTGTTTAAAATAATATTTAAAAAACTTAATTTACTTTAGCAGAAGTTATTAAAGTTTAATCTAAAAACAAATATGATTTACCCTTAGATTAGACATAATGATGATTGATGAGCAGGAAGTAGGATGAAAATAAATATGCTGTCATCAATATTAATGCCTAGGTTTCTGGATACATGTCATCCATCGCATCCCATTTCACTCAAAAGTCGTTGACCAATTCATTTCTTACGATATATTTAATGCTATAATAATAATATTACCTACCAGAAAAATATATAAAACTGACCATAAAAAAAATTGTTTAAGATATATGTTTTCTTTTTAGTAAGCATTTATCCTCATCAGTAAAACAAGCATTTCTGGTAAACGTAAAACAATTTTTTAAAATTATGAATATTGTTTGTTTAGCCGTCACGGCGGCAGTCACAATGCCCGGGGGAGGCGGCGCTCCTCCAGGCACTCCGTCCGCCAAGCCAAAGGTAACACAAAATGCTGCTGTAAGTATTCAAAATTTTTTATATTTTTTTTATTCCTAAGCCTTATACGTATAAGTACTTAATTCCAATATGATTTTATTTTAATTAATACCCAATTAAGGCCATGGTTTAATATTCTGGAAGGAAGTTAAAACATAGGAAGTTTATTGCCATCTCCTCGATGTTAATGCAGACCTGTGTTGAATTTCAACAGCAATTTCTTATGCCCAAAATGTAAACTGGGAAATTCAAAAAGAAGAAAATGGCGTTTTCATACATTTTGGTTAAGTTAAAAATGTAAATTAAATATACATAGTTTCGGAGGTGCCATAGTACAAGTTGTCTTGTACCTACAGAATGATGAACATAATTCATACTTCTCAGTGTCAAAACGATATCTGTGTATTTATTGCATTGCTGCTATAATTTTAACAAGCGAGAATGGTGAAAGATGTGTTTAAAAATTTACAGGTCTTTTTTTAAATCAATCAGCTTTCTTGACTTGCCATTTGGTATATTAAGCCATAGCAGTTTGCCGTTATTTACTTAGGAGCCTTATATTTGAATTACAATCAGATAAAAATATTATTTTGGCACAAATCAATGTAACTATTATTTACAGGAAAAGCAGAGAACCAAAGTTGTGGTGGCCCTATATCCATTTAAAGCTATTGAAAGCGGAGATCTCTCACTGGAAAAGGTGAGCTTAGTTAATAGTAATAATAGCTTAGAAAAATAATTAGTAAACAGACACATTATTGTTTTCCGACATCCACGTGAAGTCGCGGGCACAACTAGTTATAAAATAATGTTTTACCATTATGGTGACACAGTTACTTGTCATATTTGTGTCAAAAGATAAGCATGTTCAAATGAATCATTAAGTTTTCACTACAGCATGGAAGAATTCTCAAATGTAATTAATGGTCATTATTAATCAAGAACAAAGTACTTTGAGTTTTGGTAAAATCCGTGGGTGTCGAGCACAAAAACCAAACAAACACCGCGGAGGCAATTATCCAATTATCTTTTTTTTTTCGTAGTTTGTCTCTATGGTAATATTAAGTCTATTTTAGCATCGTCATTAAGAAACAGCCAAAATATCCATGCTAATAT
The DNA here is from genome assembly GCA_948474745.1 of Oligia latruncula. Classification (NCBI taxonomy): domain Eukaryota; kingdom Metazoa; phylum Arthropoda; class Insecta; order Lepidoptera; family Noctuidae; genus Oligia; species Oligia latruncula. Next base: position 12,125,611 of record OX419688.1, read on the forward strand.
TATAAATTCGAAAGTAAATCTGTCTGTATGTTACCTTTTTACGTCTGGACCGCTGAGCTGAACGGATTTCGATAAAATTCAATAAGATAAATGGCATACTAGGGAAGGACGTAGACTACTTTTTGACCCGGTAGCACGATCCCGTGGGATAATTCCCGACATCCACGCGGACGAAGATATGTGACATCTACCAACCCGCACTGGGCCCGCTTGGTAGATAGCCCACTCCCTCTCGAAGAGAGGAGGCCTGTGTCCCAGCAGTGGGAACATTATAGGCTGATTGTGCTATTATGCTACGCGGACGAAGCCGCGGACAGAAACTAGTCTTAAATAACACGTATCTTATTAACTTACTAGTCTACAGACTGATATTTAATTCAATTTGCAAAAGGTGCAGTCTCTGTTGTTGATTCAAATACACAATTCGAGGTTCCTTGAGAACTACGCAGTCACAGAAGTTAAATAAATTGATCATTATTATTTACTTGAAATGTGGCTAACATAGAATTCGTTACGTTATAGGGCGCCGAATATGAAGTTATAGACGACTCTCAAGATCATTGGTGGAAAGTTAAAGATGAGAATGGGTATGTAAAACGTTACTTATTTATTATTATACTATACTTTTTTTTTTGCTTACCATCTGTCGCGAATCTGAAACATCTATTGCCACGATTATATTTAATCGTTTAATATTATACAGTCGTACGATAGGATTTATATATTTTTTTTTGGTCTGGGTCTTCTACTGCCCCTCTGAAAGTCTCAAACGCCCACGAGAGGGCGTTATCGCTCACGATAAGAACCTATGCTTTAGAACTTTAGAATTATTTTATACCTATACTTACCTATACTCCATTTTCAGGTTGGTTGGCTACATTCCTAGTAATTACGTTAAAGAAAAGGAAACAATAGGATTGCAGAAATATGAGTGAGTATTAGTATATTTATCTTATAAAATTTTAGATTTAATTCTTCATGGAAACATAATTCTAAAAGTTAACAGTATTAAAATAATAATATGTACAAGTATATAAAAAGGAGGGGACATAATCAAAGGGCATCAAAAAATTCATCCGCATCGCTGTCAACAGGAAACGTGCCCATAAGACCTTCAGCATTGCCACGTTGTATGGCAATGCTGATTCTTGGGCCAAAAAATAGGCCAGCACTCTGGTCACGTGAAGAGTCGACCATCCGCTTGGCGATGTCTCGAAATTAGTATTTTATTTAACGTTTAATTTAGGATACTAGTCATATTCGCATTTCACAAGTAATTAGCTTATGGATCACACAGGAAAGTCATATATTTGGAAAGTATATAGGAAAATTAAACAGCGTTTGAAATACATGTCCTTGCGTCATTATGAGGATAATTTTAAATATTTCAGGTGATTCTCTTAAAAATAGCACTAGGATTTATTATTTTACTGACTTTAAAATTCATTTAGATTATAATGATGACATAAATTATCGCAAAATAACACTTCTAAACATATTTTAAACACGTTCAGTATTTTCCCGCGCCGTAGTTTCTGTACATAGGATATCAGAATCACTTTAACACGTCATACTTTAAAAAATAAACTAGATGAAGTAGACATTTTCTCAGATAGGAAATGGCGCCGATTCTGTTGTTCACACACTAAACTAAATTTAAGACCAGGCATCTTTTTCTTTCTATTTCATTAAGAAAAGGACAGAAGATAAATATTAGTTTAGTCCTGTCAAATTAGTCAGCGCCTGACGCAAATTGACGTATTTTTAATAACAAATTTTTTAATCTCGTCTAAATTGTCTATGGAGTATCTTAATTTGACAGGACTAAACTAATATTTATCTTCTGTCCTTTTCTTAATGACATAGAAAGAAAAAGATGCATGAACTTAAATTTAGTTTAGTTTGTGAACAACAGAATCGGCGCCAATGTCTACTTCATCTAGTTTATTTTTTACCTACCCCTGAGAAGAAATGGCGAAACAAATTCAAGGGTCATAGTCTCTTATAAAGTCCAGACATAATCTTGGTCGGATCATGTGAAAACAATGTAGTAATAGTGCCTGAAATGGTCTTTTATACAATTAGCTACTCATAAGCTCACTTCCAGCGGACGTGCTACTGAGAATTCTCTAATAGGAAATCCCAGTACTTGCACTTGATTTAGGAATATAACTCAGGTACTTACCCTTCCTACGCTAGGGCAATGAGTATTTTTTAGGTAATTAAACAAAGTACTAAAATGTTTTTCTTTCATCTACACTAATATTATAAAGAGGAAAGATTTGTTTGTTTGTATTGAATAGGCTCCGGAACTACTGGACTGATTTGAAAAAATATTTTTGTGTTGTATAGTCTATTTATCGAAGAAGGTTATAGGCTATATAACATCACGCTACGACCAAATAGGAGCGGAGCATCAATGAAAAATGTTTCCAAAACGGGAAAAAATATTCCTTTTTAGAGCGTCTCTTGCGTACGCTGCGTAAACGGTTAAAGTTACGCAAAAATCATGTATCACGGAATTGATCCCCTTTAAAAGTAAAAAAAAAAGTCCGCGACGACAGCATAATGTCTATCTTTTAAGGTTGTCTCACTATAACCTTTTTTATGGTAATCATATTTGTTCTAAAATAATGCATTGATATTATTAATCCTTAACCAAATAAACGGGTTTATCCATCACAAGTATTTAATTTTGAACAAAATTGCCTTGACATTATTTGATTTCAATGAATATCTTAGGAGATATCATAGTTTTAAAATAATACTAATAATAAAGCTGAAGAGTTTGTTTGTTTGAAAGCTCTAATCTCTGGAAGTATCGGTCCGATTTATAAAAATATTTTTGCATTTGATAGCCCAATTCTTGAGGAAGGCTATATAGGCTGTTAAACATCACGCTAGGACCCTTAGGAGTTGAGAAAAAGAAAAAAGTCAGAAGTTTTCGCTAAGCGAAAACGAAGTAATAGCGCAGGTAGGCGATGCGATGCGACGGGGGTGTTGGGGGAACAAAAAAATTCACGCGTACGAAGTCGCGGGCAGAAGCTATAAATTATAAATATCGTAAACATTAATTTTCGAAAACTACCTTTCAATGGGAGGTGGAGAGGGTGTTAATTTTTTTTGAGCAAGGTACGAAACCCACGCGGACTAAGTCGCGGGCAAATTGCTAGTTTATTTATAAAGAAACAAGAATGTACAAATACAAAAACTGTAACAACAAAATTATAATCAACATAACTTAGAAGAGTATATAATTTGAATAGTTATTTTGTGGTTTGTTTGACGTTTACAATTCTCAAGGTTTAGGATAACTTATTCGATGCGCGTATTTGTCGTCATTGACATAATGAGAACTCGGAAAATTCGGTGTTATATTCTACATAGATAAGTTAAATGTTTCATTTTACTGGCTTTCTGAGAATAGGCCATTTTTTTATTTTTTTTTGGTGAGCTGACTGGAAATGCAGGACAGGAACCAATCAGATTATTTGGCGCAGAGAACCTGTGGATTTCAAATAATCTGTTTGGAGTTATCCTGAAGGTCTTGTCTCCACTCCTAAACGAGTTTTGGAAATATCAACCGTTTGCAGTCACCGCCATGTCAGTACTTTATCTTCCGCCTTTCGTACCCAGGAACTAGGACAAATAAAAAATGCTGTATTAGCATAAAATAAATTTACAACGTGTAAGAATTCCCAGGACATATCGTCCATACCTCTAGAAGGTTAAGACAGTCGTGTGTGGTACGTTCCGTGCATTAATTACGCTTGTATGCAGGTGGTACGTCGGCGAGATGTCGCGGCAGCGTGCGGAATCTCTTCTCAAGCAGGAAGATAAAGAAGGATGCTTCGTGGTCCGCAACTCCTCAACCAAGGGCATGTACACGCTCTCCTTATATACCAAAGTGTAAGTATCCTCTACCTAACATCTTTATTTAACTTATCTAGAAAGTTGAATTGCATTTCTTGTGAAAATATTATACGTCTATTTTGAAAGCAGTTGGCACTTATCGCCTTGCCACGATGTCAAGATCCCTTTAAGTTGAATCGGTCGTATTTCTTTACTAGCTGCGCCCCGCGGTTTCACCCGCATAAGTTTTCTTGGGAATATCGGAATAAAAAGAATCCTATGTGTTAATCCTGGTTATAAACTATTTGTGTGCCAAATTTCATCCAAATTCGTTCAATAGTTTTTGCGTGAAGAAGTAACAAACACACTCACAAACTTTCGCCTTTCTAATATTAGTGTGATATCATTGTACTCGCTACAATGATATAAAGAAATATGACCGACTACTTTCTACAGATTGAGTATTTGACATAATTATGTTGCGAGCATCCAAACTAGCACAACATATTGTATAGCAAAACAGTTTCAACATCACAATGCTTATCAACATTATCTTTGATATAACTGTTGCTCCACCAAGAAACTATACGATTGTCAGTCGTGATGTCTTTAGCTAATATTTTCGGTACTGATGGCAAAAAAAAAGTTCACAGTTAACATCTACCATGTCACCATTGTTAACATCTGCATTATAATAATTTTGGTTTAGAAGTTGAAGTTTCTTGTTCGTTCTTCTCCATAGGTTCCTACTACGCTTTGGAATGGACAACTAGCTTTATATTTATGATCGACTCTTTGACAAATCAGAAGTGCCTATAATTATTTAAAACTAGCTTCCACCCACGGCTTCGCTCGCGAGGTATGCCGATAAAAACTATCCTATGTATTTCCCCGGGATGCAATCTATCTCTCTGCCAAATTTTAGTGAAATCCGTTCAGTGGTTTAGGCGTGAAAAGGTAACATACAGACAGACAGACAGAGTTACTTTCGAATTTATAATATTAGTATGGAAGAACTAAATGCTTTGAGTTTGAACATCATATTACGAAAATTACAGTTACCACTCCCAAACGAAGCACTACCACATAAAGCAGAACAGTCGCAGCGAGTACTTCCTATCGGACAAGCATTGCTGCGCGAGTATACCCGAGCTGATCAACTACCACAAGCACAACAGCGGCGGCCTGTGCTCGCGCCTCAAGACCACGCCGTGCGACCGGCCCGCGCCGCCCACAGCCGGACTGTCGCATGGTCAGTACGGTTAGTCGCAACATCGTCATTATCATTCTCTAACCATTACTAACGCCATTTGTGAGCGGTATTACTAATGCTGGAATTTACTATCTGTCTTATCTGAGGGTGGAAGATTGCGGTCAATCGATGTCGGAATTGATCGACTTAAAAAATGCACCTTATCTTGACAAAACATATGTCAAGATGTCATCGATTAACGTCAATCGACTGCAGTCTAGTAAGTGCGCTTGATCGAAGGATTAACACTTGTAATTTTACTTTCTTACTAACTAACTAAAATCACGTCCTGTGTTCTAACATAGGAAGTGACCGCTCGGGTCGTATCGGCAGCAGTAAAGATATTTTCGCGCCGTTTTTGTCAATACCATGCACGGAGCCATTTTACAAACTCATTCAGTGGCAGTACACAAAAAATGTGGTTCACAACTGTCGCGCCAAACGGGAATCATAGAAGACTTTCCGTGTAACTTTAGATGGTTTTAAATATTAAATGGTCAGTATTTGCTTCTGATAATTTAATTTTGATTATTGGTTTTCCTGAAATATTAATCAGATTTAGACCATATTCTATTATTTTTGGTTTTAATAATCAGTTGAGAAACTGGTTTCACTCGGTTGTAATCTTCATAATATAATAATGGATAGCGGAGCTTACGTTTGACACGTAACGAAGCTAGTTATGACAGTATTTTACAGAAAAACATCATCGTGTCATACAAAACGGTTTCAATAAAGTAGATACCACACACGGGTCTCTTGTAAAAATGACAGTAATTATTTATTTATGTTTTCGGCGTGACGTCCAATCATCGCTATCCTACGTCTATTTACGAAGTGTTTACGTATCTTAATGCGACAAAAATGTGACTGCATACAGGGTGAATACCAGTATTTTACATGGAGCAACTGCCTATCTGACCTCCACAACCCAAATAAATGTATTTTCTTTCTTTCAACACAAAGAAAGAAAGAAAATACATTTATTTAGCACAGAATAAGAGACACACAATACACCAGATAGTCAGATAATAATCGTACATCAGATAAAAACGAAAAAAGAGGCAATGCGATACCCCGATGCAATACAGATGTAAACAAGAAATACGTCAAGATGTAATGTGACGTCAACTTGAAATTAATACTACATTCATGCGATATAATTATGTAATTGTGTATACACGCTGTAATTTAATGGGGTAATTTTCCTCGGCTCGCATTGAAGAAGATAATGTCAGCTCATTTATGCAAATTAGCTTCAAATCCATTTTATTTATTGTATCCTAGATAAAGGCTGTCAATTATGGGGTTTTATCTAATCCGATCGCAAAGGATTGCTATAAATAGCACTACTTGCGGTAACTGAGATATTTAGTCACCGCAGCATGTTTTTTCTTAATTCGGGTCTTTTTATAAATTTTTCATTGAATGTAGTTTTAGTTCAGTGATTTTGCATTATAGTAAAGAGTATAAGGGTGGTCGATATTAGAAAGCATTCGAACTTAATCAAGCATAATCAGCCTATAATCTTCCCACTGTTGAGACCGGGCCTCCTATCTGTGAGAGGGAGTGGGCCGTAATCCACCACGAGGGCCCAGTGCGGGTCGGTCTGAATATAACTCTCTGATTCAAACCAAAATCAAGTTATAGTAGTTTTTCGACACGACTGCCTTTCCTATTGCGTTACTAAATGCGATCAGTCTAAAATTTCAAATTAAGTGACAGTCAAAACACAATCAACAAAATTTCCGGTAGTCTAACTTCATTCGCAACTTCTTTTCTTCTTAGCGTGTCGATAGCAATCAGAATTCGGCTCCTTGTTTGGCGCCATCACCAACGTCCATCAGTTCCTGTTACGCATATTCGCATTGTTTGAACAGACTGGTAAAAAAGCCCGAACTTCTATTTCCAGACAAATGGGAGATCGATCCATCAGAGTTGGTGTTACTGGAAGAGTTGGGCGCGGGTCAGTTCGGAGTGGTGCGGCGCGGCAAGTGGCGCGGCCGCATCGACACCGCCGTCAAGATGATGAAGGAGGGCACTATGTCTGAAGACGACTTTATTGACGAAGCCAAGGTTATGACGTAAGTATCTATATCTATAACATATTATCAATTAAATTCACTTTTCGTGTCTGTCCGTGTGACCACATTGTTCTTCTCAACTACGCAACGGATTCATTACATTTATATTAATTTCGATATAGACAGAAAACTTGATATTTTGACATGTCGTCACATTAGTAGATTGCAGCAGCGCAGGCTATTAGTACACTTATGAATACATCTTTAATATAAATAGGTTTTTTAACAGGCCTTTATGGTTTTCCAGGACACCCCGGAAGAGATGGAGCTATACGTCCTGTATAGCTCCATCGCTTTCCCACATTCAAGTAAGATTAAAATAATACTGCTATAAGATCTGTGGTAGACCCCCAAATCTTTGATGCCTCTAGTATGCAAGTGTAAGTAGTGGTGACCGCTTACCATTGGGTGGACCGTCGGCTTTTTGTCATCTAATAACATAAAAGGCTATGTTAGGCATGTGGTTTTACTGCTAAATCGGTCTAGCACAAGTGAAGCTACTTACGCCAACGAAAATAAAGATAGTAGCGTGAGTATACTTTTTTCCATATTCGACATGGCATTAACATTATAAAAAAATTATAGAGTTTCTTGTCCATTCTCCATAGGAACCTACTACGCAACGGAATGGGCTACTAGCTACATCTTTCTGACTGACCGACCGCTTGACAATTCAAAAGTGCCTGTATTTAGTTTATTTGAAATGAATGCTTTTGAGTTTAATCCTCCAAAATTACTCCATTGTTCTGTGTCTCAAGCTAATTTGTCCATCCAAAAATTGCCTTGTATAGATCCTTTCAGCGATTAAAGCGCAACTCCACAAGGATGACATAATTATTAGTATTTAATGTGTTGCACAATTAATTATGTGTCGCACAATTAACCTTATTATTGTACTCGTTTCTGCCCGCGACTTCGTCCGCGTGAAATTTCACCCTAACCTCATTCACCCTCTTAGGGGTGGAATTTCGAAAAACCCTTTCTTAGTGGATACCTACTCTTCACAAATAACACACCCTCCAAATTTCATGTCTCTAGGACCCGCGGTAATAGGCTGTGCGTTGATATATCAGTCAGTCAGTCATGACTTTGAATTATATATATATATATATAGATACTTTTCCGGGATAAAAAGTACATAGTGTGGTGCCCAGGATATTAAAGAATAATTATACCAGGTTTCATCGTAATCGAACCGGTAGTTTTTGCGTGATGCCTGAACAAACAGACAGACAGAGAAAAATTTTTTAAATCACATTTTTGGGTTCGGTGTCGGTCTAGTAACACCCCCATTTATTTTTTTTGATATTTTCAATGTACAGAATTTTCACTTCTACAGATTTATTATAAGTATAGATTGCTGTCCGGTACAAAACTAACCTTCACAATAACCAATTTCAGGAAACTTCAGCATCAGAACCTCGTCCAGCTATACGGCGTATGTTCGAAACACCGACCGATCTACATAGTGACGGAGTTCATGCGGCACGGCTCCCTGTTCAACTACCTGCGACGAACGTCTCCCGACCAGCTCGGACCCGCCGTACTACTAGATATGTGCATACAAGTAAGATGATATAGCTTTTTTTTCTAATATTAACTAATATAACGACTGGGTCGTTGGTCCATCTGTTTCTCAGTAGTAGCCAGGTGTCCGGATTGGTGCCCGGTTGATGGCTATAGGCTCGGCCCCTATTACATGGGACTTATACCTCCTGTAACCTCCTTACTAATAAACGTTGTATAGCGTCTGTATAGTTACACAACGCTTTGTCTTCTTCTTTCGAAAGTAAAATTACTGACGACTGAAAGAGAAATTGGTGTGTAACTATTCATCTGATATAATACGTTTATTAGTAAGGGGAAAAATGTGGTTCTACTATAGGTACAATTCTGCCTAATACAGACGTTATGTTATATTGTGTATGTTATCATCATCATTCAGCCGAAACACGTCCACTGAACTTATATAGCCAAGTGCAATTTTAAAAACTAAAAAGCTAATTTTACTTAAATTAATTTAAAATTCATATCTCCTAAGGGGGGTGTGTTGAATCCTTTACGTGAGGGGATATCCTGGGCCTGCTACTACCTTACTTACTGGTACCAATTTTCCACGGCCTAAATTATTATTAACCTTTTGACCGCCACAGTCATGTATAGATGACAAACCAAAATGTGCCCAGCACGCCACGGTTCGACTACATGACAGACGTCGACGCCGAGGGTTTTGATTTTTTGACGTGTGGCGGTCAAAGCTAACAAGTTTGTGCCGACTGTCGGTCGATACTAGAGAAGAAAAGTCACCTTTGCTAAACGAAACATCTTTATTTCAGGTTTGTAAAGGAATGGCGTATTTAGAAAGGCACAACTATATTCATCGAGATTTAGCTGCAAGAAATTGTTTAGTCGGAGACGAGAATGTTGTAAAGGTACGGTAGCTGCATTATGACCAGTGATCGGAATAGGTACTGTTATTTTACGTGCTTCCGACGTGCAAACGAAATGTTTTCATATTATGGACGAGACGAGCCTGATATCCCGGGATTCACATAGTGTTTAAACATTTATTGTTAAACTGTTAGTGATGTTTAAAGGTACTTGTGTGTGTATAAGTCATGGGAAATATATGAACTTCGATAAAACTGGGTTAATCCGCATGAAAATATACTATTCTTACACTTTCACGAAACAGCTTGGGTGGGTAATATTGTTCGAATATCTAACAATGTTAACTAATCCGACTTTTGTAATGAATTTCTCGTTATTTTGAGAATCCTGGGAATGTCTATTTATATTTACAAGATCTCAAACTTAATTGTGTACTAATAAATATGAATGCATGCAGGTGGCCGACTTCGGGCTGGCGCGCTATGTGCTGGACGACCAGTACACCAGCTCGGGCGGCACCAAGTTCCCCATCAAGTGGGCGCCGCCCGAGGTGCTCAACTACACGCGGTTCTCATCCAAATCAGACGTCTGGGCCTTCGGTCAGTTACTACTTCTGTCAATATCGAAACCTTAATTGAGGAAGTTTGCTTCCAGTATCATCCCTATCTTGAGATCTAGAAAAATAAAAATCTTAAATTAATTCACTGACAGACAACGCACAACCTAAAGGTCATAGCACACATATCAACTCGGAAAGGGATCGTCACCGTATCAACTCGAGTCATTCAGTATTCTTTGTATGAAACTCCCTACTGCAAGGCACACTAATCGGAATCGTAACTATTCGTAACGTAATCGCGTCGCCTCAGGACAAGCTCCGAACCACGGTGCGGTGCGTGCTCAACTTGCAGTCCCCGCGCTTACGGCTCGTCGTCCCCGCCCTTACGTCTCTCCGTACCCGAGCTTACGTCTCTTCGTCCCCCCTTGCCCCTCTCCCCCCTCCGGCCTGTCTGCTGCACCATCAACCAGCGGTCGACGAGCCGTAAGCGCGGCGTCGCCTAGCCGTAGCCGTGTATCGGAGCTGCTGATCCGCTTTGGTTACGTGCTTACGTTAGGTTGACGCCTGTTTGATGGCGAGGCGAAAGGCGATACGGTGGCGATCCCTTTTCGAGTTGATACGTGTGCTTATGACCTTTAACCGCTTGGTCTAGAAACATGAAATTTGGCACAAGAGTTACTTATATCGCGAAAATGAGCACTAAGGAAGGATTTTTTTAAATTGAACCCCTAAAGGTTTTATAGGTTAATAGGGGATGAAAGTTTGTATGGAAGTTTATAATTTTTGCTGATCTAAAAACCCAACGGGTGCACGACCAGACAAGCCGTGAACGAATGGTTATAAGTTGTCTTTTTCACTTTAAATGAACAGTGGCAACATCCTTTTAAGTTCATTTTAGAACGATATACCTGCTAATTTAATTAACGATAACCTTTTTATTCGTTTAGGTGTGCTAATGTGGGAAGTATTTACTTGTGGGAAAGTACCATACGGCCGGATGAAGAACTGTGAAGTAGCGGACATGGTTCAGCGGGGTATGTTGCTTGAGAAACCCAAGGGCTGTCTCAACGAAATATACAATGTGAGTATCCTGGTGCAATTTATAATTCATTCAAAAATCCCAAGAAAAAGACGTCAGTTTCTCCGTTCAATTTGAAAACTTCCCTGGAAACTTACCAGTTTTTCTTTCCATAAAAACCTAATTCGGACTATTTTGAAACAAATAATAGCAGTTCAACCATTCTCATCAAGTGATGCGCTTACCAGCAAATAGCAATTCATTTATATATGTAATTGTTGTCATTAGTTTATGTTTTATGTTAGTACTTATTATATATTATATACTTTGATTTATGTAATTGGTTTGTTAAACCGTGTAAATCAAATAAATAAGTATTAAAATAGATTATATGTCTCAAGTCTGATGGTAAAGAAACTTAACCCACTGTCTGTATATTGGCTGCATTATGCTTGCTATCCCACGGGGACAAAGAGCTAAACTTCTTAGTAAAAGGTCTTGTGTTCAGTAAGGGTTAGTTCACACCGCGACGCGACGCGGCGCTCAGTTTCCAAGATAGCAATACAATTATAGACCTTATCTACTACAGTAAAAGGTACGGTGTTAATTCAGTGAGGTGGTGTCTACTACGTCGAGCTACGCCGCGCGGCGTTGCGCGGCCCACCTCACTGCATTGTGTACCTTTTTGTGTAGTAGATAAGGTCTATAATTGTATTGCTATCTTGAAAACTGCGCGCTGCGTCGCGTCGCGGTGTGTTCTGACCCTAAAGTGTTTTATATCTTCATCAGTTTCGAAATTCCAGTTTTGAAATGTGTCCAGTCTTGATAAAGGGAACTTTATCAAGACTGGACACATAAATATCTTTTATGTAACTGTTTGTATAAATAAATATATTTTGGATGAGACTGTACAAACGAATGCGCGTGCGTGTCGCGGCAGGTGATGCGGCTGTGCTGGCGCCGCTCGCCGGAGGAGCGGCCGTCGTTCCGCGCGCTGAAGGAGGAGCTGGGCGCCATCGCGCAGTCCGTGCTGGCCGACTGACTGCGCCTGCTGCTGCAGCTGCTGCGGCCCGCGCCGCCTGCCTTCTGACTGACGCCTGCCCCGCACACGAGGCTGGACGATTTTTTAACACGGCGATTTTTCGTCGCACCCTGTATTTTCAACTCTGCTTAGCGTCGAGAGTTACAAATCCAACGGTGTATTTTTTTGAACTGTATTGGATTCTCGATGCTCGACTCGACACCGAGAGTTAAAATACCATTACGCGACAAAAAATCGTTGCGTTAAAAAAGCACCTGGGCTCACAGCAGTCACAGCCGATGAACTGTGTCACCGCCGACGTACGGAGCGGGTCCCGGTACATGTTTGCACACACTCGGGACTGAGCGGAAGTCTTGCGAGTAGCTTTCGCCGCGTTTGAGTTGCGCGGGGCCGGGCGGTAGCCGGCGCGACGCCGCGGGTACGTGTCGGAGTGCGAGTGGCGACGTGGCGAGGTTACCGTGAGCCCCAACGTTTGGACTATTAAAATTTTCATGATATTGATTCGGAAATCAGATGATTCGATGTTTATTTTGTGATTTCGGCCGCGTTACTCGCGTATTTGGAATCTCCCGATCGTGAACGACAGCAGTTTTATATCCCAGAAATTTTTCACGGTGAGGGCAAACAGAAGCAGACATCGAATTCCGACAATAACATTATGACACGGAATTGATCTCACAATAGGAATTGACATATTATACCCGTAAACCGCGCGAGTAATCGTAGGTGCCGTCCACTGCCACTTTAGGGTTTCAATAAAAAGTAATTTTTAGAAGCATCGAGTCGTCTTTCTAAGGAGAGTAAAAGAGGAAATAAAGAATACAGCTGGTAGAACCGTTGTCCTTACGAAGACCACTTGATTCAAAATAATAAACGTTACTTTTATACGTAGAAAACGTACCTACATATAATACTGATGCAATGTAATGTAATGCAACATGCATGCAAGTTCAATCGTTTATTAATTTTCTGTTACCTTTAAGCCGTTTATGTGCACTTCAGCTATGATTTCGGCTAAAATTAGATAAAACACTCATTTTTACATCCTCATATCATTATCCATGGTAGTTTTATTGTAAATATAATACTGTAGCTATTTAATATACTAGTCGGTACATACACAGCGACGTTATACTTTGTACAATGCCGTCGACGTTTAGTTCGCACATCACGTTTATCTGAATATCCTTTCCTCGTATGTTCCTACACAAGGCGCGTTTTCAATACATGTGTAACCTAGTTTCCCAATAACTCACTGATGTTTTATTTCGTAATCGTCACAAAATCATTCCAATTATTGATTGAATATATTTTTTGTACATTCCTTTTAAAAGTACTAGTCATTAAGAGAATTAAAAAAACCGTCTAAACATTTTATTGTGAAATTTTTAAATCAAAATTAAAAAGGACTTAATTTAATTGAGTAATTGTAACCACAACTCTGCAATGAATAGTTACATCAATTTGTAGATATATATTTATTAAATGAGACTTGGATATCTGTGTCCGTTGCATGTTGTGTTACAATTAACTTACCTTGGGATATACTGAAATGGTGGTAACACTAAGAAAATGTGCCAATTATGTATAAACCTTTATTAATTTTAGGCATTTATGACTGAATATAAATTCTCAATAAATAATAATTTTAGGTTCTTTTTCTGATTTGTAATTCAATTAAATAAAATGGGCGTGAAATTCGAGTACCAGTATTTATAAAACATTTTTACAAAATGGTATTTTAATTCCATTAAGTTATAAGTAAATGTATTTTTTGTGATAAATCTTAATTTTTTAGTAAGTATTCTATAATAGGAATTATGAAGAAAAGACTACCTGTAGTTTTAAATTTTACAAAAACTGTACTAATGTAATATTCCAGAATTAGGAAACGGTACATTAATGAAGGTAAAACGACTTTAACTGGGAGAACGGTTTAGGTGTGGTGTAGAAAAACTAATAAATTTAACGTTAAATAGGATATGAGTCTCCAAATATCATCACCCTAGCCCGTTCTTCCGATTAATAATGCCTGTAGTAATACATGTCGATACATAGAATACTGCATTCAAATAAAATTCGCTACACATTTGTACAGCGAGTGTTTGTATAACTGTTTTGTAAAACTATTAAGTCAAGTAAAATAATAATTAAATTTGTGTATTTTTATTTAAACAGCTAGCTTCTGCCCGCGATTTTAATCATAACCTTATTATACCTAAATTGTTTTTGGCAGGGCAGCTGCATCATTGTAACTGTTGTGCTTATGTGCGGAAACAGCCACATTTTTATAAAATTTTAGCAACCAAAGTATACAGGGAGTCAGGACTGCTGATGCAGAAGCAACCGACGTACAGTTGTCCGTTGTGAGAAGCAGCTCAGGTGTCCGTGTAGCAATTACATACTCATTACTAGCGACTTGTCCGTGACTACCGCCGGACCACCAGCGCCAATCGCTTCCATATTTGAAAACTTCGCCGGACCACCTTTAAAGTAGATTTTCTCGAAAACTACTAAGGTACCAATTTTGTTGTTCGAGTACTACTAATTAGTACCAATTGAGTACTAATTATTTACCAAATATGGAAGCGATTGGCGTTGGTGGTCCGGCGGTAGTCACGGACATAAAAAAAACCGGTCAAGTGCGACTCCGTACAAATTTGTAGGTATGTAACTACAAAATTACGGTTTTCGGATTTTTTCCGTTATTTGGGCTACATGACATTGCTCCAAAGACTACAATATGATGCTCATTGCTCCTTGCATGATTCTAGGTCAACGGGAGTCGGGAAGTACCCTCTTATGTTTTGATCCCCTTGCGACTTGCGAGTGACAAAAATGCATAAACGCCCGTATTTTTTGATTGCGTTGACTTAGAATTTTGATTTATTCACTGCTTCAAAGGATTGCAGTCCGGAGTATTTGATATTAATTTCAACTAGATAACTCCTCGCGTTCCTGAGAAAAAGGGTCTTGACAGGCAGACATGAGACACGGACAAAGTGATCTTAGAAGGGTTCCGTTTTTCCTTTTTTTGAGGTACGAGACCCTAGAAATGTGATAAAAGGGAGTTATGTAAAAATATTTAAAATAAAATACCGTTTAGATGATCATTAATTTCTTTATTATAATGAATAGATAAGTCAAAATACAACTTAACAAATAAGTACATAACGAAGATACTTCATTTAAAAAAAATATATTTTATAGATGGCATTCAGCAGGTACTAAATTGTAAAATTACCACAGAAATCAATATTATCTAGAGAGACCTTATAAAATTGTCATTACGCAGGTACGTATGTTGATGGAAACGAGTCTGGTGACGGAAGCCCGTTAATACTTCCATACTTGAAGGCTGCTGAGCCCAAGAGGCCAAGACTGGCCTGCTTGGCTTACGTGTCACTGACTCTGGCAGAGCCACCATCAGGGATTTTAATTTTGATAACACAAACAATTTGTCGCTAATTAGTCGAAATTTGTCGCCATACATCAGAATTTTTCGCTCACTGGTTCAAAAGATATAAGGTTTTATAGGTGGCCGATCTGAAGAGAGTCTCCCCAGCAGGGCCACATTTATATCTCAAAAACTAGGGCACCTAGCGAAGATCTGTTTTCTCCCATATTTTGTCGCCAATTAGTCGGAATCAGCCGCCAAGTCACAGATTTAATCGGGTCTTAGTTTAGGAGATATAACGAGTTCAATTAGTAGGGTATTGTCCAAGAGCTAGATCGAAGAGTTCACGAAAAACTGACGCGACTGATTCCGACTAATTGGCGACAAAATATGGGAGAAAACAGATCTTCGCTAGGTGCCCTAGTTTTTGAGATATAAATGTGGCCCTGCTGGGGAGACTCTCCAGATCGGCCACCTATAAACCCTTATATCTTTTGAACCAGTGACCGAAAAATTCTGTCGACTAATTAGCGACAAATTTTTTGTGTTATCAAAACTAAAATGTCTGATGGTGGCTCTGCCAGAGTCAGTGACACTTGGCTTACAACGACCAGCCACGCTCTACGTGAGCTATACAAATTATGGACCACAAATGTATGCTATCAAAAATTCTGGAAGCGAATACCCTATAATCCCCTCTTAAGGGGAACCGGAAGTCATAATTTTTTAAAAGTCGCGTCTCGCGGAATTTATGTTTGTTCGAGGTATGCAACGTATGTATGCTAATACATTTATAATGTTTTGAATAGGTGTGGCTGAATAAAGGCTTAAGAAAAAAAGTTTCTGTAATGCATTTGCAATACACTGACAGGATCGGTGGAATAAAAGACTGTTTATGTTACTATTATTATCTAGTTTTAAAATATGAAGATAAATGGCGTCAGCTGTATTGTAAGCGACAAATACCTAAACCTACTTGCTACATAAGCTACATGTTTGTAACTAACATACATTCATAATTATTGAAATCATAAGAACCTAATAATTTCTTAGCATTAACAACAAGAGACCCTGTAACTTTTCAGGATTTTCATTTAACTATCGGCGTCAATTTTGTGTTAGTGTTTTATATTTATTCATGTTTTTAAATCATTATTATGATTAAATAACAACATTAGTAGTTATCAGGAATATCCTTCGATCAATAATCATTGATCGAAGGGAATAATCCACAGAATGAGGCAATGTGGCAAAAGCGATAAAACCTATCAACAATAAACTAATTAAACAAGAATGTTAGAAGAATGGAATAAACTTAAAAGTAGGAAATATTTAATTAATCTAAAGTATAAAAGTTCAAAAAGATTTAAATTTTTGGAAAACTATTAAAAATAATCTCATTCACAATGGTTAATTGACTTTTTGGTGTTAATGTTTTGTTAACTATGCTAACAAAGTAAGCGTATTTAAATGACAAGTATTTCTTTCATGAATCTCAGAAACAACAGTATACGTCGTATCTATGTCCCCTTACTAATAAACGAATTATATCAGATGTAAGTCACACCAATTTCTCTCTTTCAGTCGTCAGTAATTTGACTTTCGAAAAAAGAAGACAAAGCATTGTGTAAATATACAGACGCTATACAAAGTTTATTAGTAGGTAAGGGGGTTAGTATGAAAGGGCGACTAGTTAGTCGTATCATACAAAAGTAATTATTATATTTTAACACAAGTACATTCTTATGGCAAGTCTTCGGCAGCGATTGATAGCGAACAGCGGGCATCAGCACAGTTTTTATTATTATTTTACTAACAACAATCCTGTATTCTCCCTAATGGGGTAGGCAGTCCCCACATTTCGCCAGTTATATTGTTAAGTCCCACGTAATAGGGGGCGAGTATATTGCCATAAACGAAGAACAAATCCAGACTGTGTAACTTTTCGCCCGTTATTCTTCTAGGGGGCCCTTCATGTCATCAAAAATAAGCAAAGCAAAGACCCCCCCGCCATCCTGTAGTGCTTACGTAATACTTGAATGGCCCTATGTCTATGGTCTATTAGAAACTTCCAAGTTTTACAACTCGTAACTTTTATTTTGATAAACAGTATTTTGATAAACAATCTCAAGTTAATTTAAGGAAAAAAAACATGTTTAATTATAGCTTAATTTTACTGGTTTCATCCTGATTCCTGCTGCTGTGTTTCGCCAAAACTTCACTCTCGTCAATCACACCAGGGTGGGCAAATATTTGCAGACATAAAATACAGATTATCCATAGTCAAGGAATACATAGTGAATTATTTGCTATTTAATTCAATTTTGATTGCTAGTAAGTTTTCGTTTTTACGGAATGCATTTAACACAAACTACCATTCAAAAATTTAACTCTAAACAATGAAACATAATTATATTGTAATTAATTTCGTTTCTTACTATGAAATGTAGTTAATTCTAACAATTAGTAACAAAATGTTAACTATTTTATGGTAATTAGTAGTTTATCAAAAGGACACATAGTAAATATATACATTTACATATAAGATATATCTTAATCTAGACATTCATACCAGTAAATCTTTGCTTTTGTCGGTATTATCTTGTTTGTAGGTTCACATATCATCAGGAAGTATATCTGGTATCAGATATTGGCACAGGTCCATCTCTGAGTGCATGAATATAACCTTACTGGCTGTGTTTTCATCAAGCCTGAAAAATAGACAAAAAATAAATTTTGTGGTAGGTAAGCTAATAGTTGTGAACAAATGGTGGCCAAGGCCAGACCAAATGGTGGCCAAGGTCAGACCAAAAAAAAATAGGCTCATCCAAAAGGTTGACAAAATCGTCAAAGTCGTGGTAAACACCAGGATGAGGGACGCACAGAATTGGGAAGTATAGCAGAAGGGGTGACCTATACCCAGCAATGAGTGATTTGGGCTGAAATGATGATGATAATAGTTGTGGTTCAGTTCTCTGTAGCAGCCTAGAACTTAAACCAAAATTGACATAATTATGGAGACAGGTCCAATGAATAACTTCCAGTATTGGCATTGTTTCTACTGAACCCCTCAGAGGATACATGATACATGTAAGTATAAAGGCTCCTACACACTATGCCGGCGGCCCAGCCGGCGGGCATGCCGCCAACAAACCCGGCGGCATACCCGGCGGGTATTTGAGCAGCCTGGCTTGCCGCACAAACGAGCTGCACAACTAAAATGATACTGGCGGCATACCCGCGCGGCAAAACCCGCCGGCTGTGCCGCCGGCATGTGTGTAGGAACCTTAATTTTGCCTCTAAATCTATTTTGTTTCAGAACCCAAGATATAGATACAATTAAGTTATCTTACCATCCTTTAATAACGGCCCAACATCCTGAGAAGAAAGCTGGTGCATTAGTGACAAGACAAACACCAAGTCTCTCAGGGTAATGCCGACTGAGCAACCAGATCAGGTTCTTTAACACTTGATAGTCCATGCAAGACAGTGTGAAGCCATTCAAGTCAAAAACTATGCATAAGTTATCCACCACTTCTTCAAAACATTTCTTACTTGCATCTTCCTGTAAATATATCAAAAACATAAATTTCAGAGTCAATTTAATTGGTTAATTTTGTTAAGGTTGGGTCAGGTATTTAATCCTTTTCAGATAAGTTAAACAAAATCGAATCCAGTATGTGGGAGGCTTAAAGGATTCAACAACAACCAGTATAATGTTCAAATATTATTGTTAACATTGACTGCATGAATATCAATGATTATGTGTTTTAAAAGTAAATAAAATCAAAAATATTGTAAGTTCTGGTCAAACTGGTTGGTAGACTTAGTTATTAAAATTTCAATCAGGTTATACAATTTAACATTACCAAGCAGTAGACTATGAATTGAGTCAAATCATCAATATTTCTGTCGCTGGAACTGTGGTTCTTTGCTGGAATGTATATTATAGGCCGGCCGATGATGTCCCTGTGTCTCAGTACCCTTGCCTTGTTGGAATACTTTTCTATAATCTCTTTGTTTTCACCTAACTCGGCTACACCATACTCCACTCTCCATTTGTTTGTTTTTATTATAGCCTGAAAAATAGGAAATTTATAAATTATGAGATTGTTATGATATCCTCTTCTTTGTTAAGCAGCTTATTAAGTTTGGTAACAATAGAAAGTCATTGTGTCACATTAGTGGCAGTTGAGCTCCTGAGATAGGTACCACCTAAAAGATGCAACTTACATTAGGGCTTCATTACCTACTATAAGAACTAAATTAGAGGAACCTTTAGTTCCTGAAGGCCTGTTTGAAGGTACCTGAATAGGTAGTTCGAAGCCAGTCCTTGAAACTAGCAATGCCTTATCCTCTTCTGCTTTTTGAGACTTCAAACAGGCCAACTGATGACACATATTATTAGCATTGCCTTAAAAAGCAGTAAGTGCATACCTGAAATGCATTGTCGACTGTTTTAAACGCTCTTAGGTATCTTCGCAGTGAGTATTCATTGTGGTATTGTGCTGGATCTGCACTGACGATTAAGTTCATCCTTTCTTTTAATTGTTTCAAATCATCTTCGTTAACAGGTTTCGGTTCATCGGCCATGGCTAATAAAGTTCTCCTCACTTAGTAGAATTTGAACAATTGGCTCACTTATTGTAAATAAATTAACCTAAGACCACCGGCTTATCTCACAAAAATAAGGATTTTAGAACGAAAAACTATTTTTTGGTTCATTAGATTTTCTACACGTATCAAAATCAAAAATCAAATTACTATAATTTGATTTATAGCATGAGCCATTCCTTCTCTATGATAGAAATCATGAGTGTGATGCCGCATTTACACAATCGCGCGAACCGCGAGGCGAACCACGAGCCGAATCACGAACCCGCATGTGTAAACAGTGGGCTCGCTATTCGGCTCGTGGATCGCCTCGCGGTTCGCGAGATCGCGTTGGGAGCGGTTTTTCGGACGCGAATCAAAGGGCACGAACCGCGAACACGAACTTACTGTTTACACAATCGCCTGCATTCAGTTGACTGCTAGCGCCCGACCCAACAGGACGTGTAAACAAAATGGAGTGGAGTGAAGGGCGAATTTTAGAATTCCTAGAACTTTATCAAAAGGAAGAGCTTATTTCATTTCAAACAAATATATACATTCCTTAAAAGTTAAACTTAACATACTGACTGTACCTGGTGCATGCGATACACCGCTATAATGTAAGTGTGTGTAGCGTTACCAAACGGGAGCGTTCCCAAACGGGAGTAACCCCCCAAAACATCGCAATCATAAAGACAGACAAAAGATATACGATGCATGGAACCGTATATCAACTAGTATGAGATTGCCAGTCAGCAACTTAAAATTAAAGAAGAATTTTTACTTTAAATTAAATTTTTATTAAATTTTTACCGACTTCAAAAAAAAGGAGGTTATCAATTCGATACGTATGTATGTAATATTATTGGAATTGCATTATATTCACATATGACAATCTATTAGGGCTTCCAAACAAATATACCAAATTTTATAGACGTATGTATGTATGTATGTCCACGCATATCTCCGTAACTATTCATCGGATCGTGACCATTCTTTTTTTATTGGCTTACATTTACTTCAACTTAGGGAACAATGCAAGTTTCATCAAAATCGATTCAGTAATTTTCAAGATATGGACTAAGACGTGAAAGTGTGACGGCCTGGCTTATTGATACGAGCTACGGGTGTAGTGTCAAAGGGAAAACATCTCAAAACCTTGGTCAAATTCTAGTGCAACAACTAAAAATTACCAAATAAAAAGTAATTTAAAAAAATTAAACCGACTTCAAAAAGAAATTAACTCAAAATTATGAAATAACTTTAATTTCGGAAGTCGGTGGCAAAACTCAAATACAGATCCCAAGACACCGACTTCCGAAATTAAAGTTATTTCATAATTTTGAGTTAATTTCTTTTTGAAGTCGGTTTAATTTTTTTAAATTACTTTTTATTTACTTTAAATTAAAGAATTTTTTTTTTACTTTTTTACGCAGGATACCTATCTAAATAATTGTATAAACTCATTAGATATTTAGATGTAGCGCGCATGCCGCAATTATTTCCACGTCCTCCATGTTCGTGTTGTGGTTCGTGTCGTGGTTCGTGTGCGATTCACCCCGCGAATATGTGAACAGTAGTTCGCGACGGGGCTCGTATACGAATGGTTCGTCGAATAGTTCGTCGAGCCACGAGGCGAATAGCGAGCACGATTGTGTAAATGCGGAGTGAAAGAGATAGTTATCAACATGGTATATTTAACCGTAGATTACAGTATAGAACGCGCTAAGCTTTATCAGCTGCTGTCAAGTGTCAAATGAACGTGACGCCCGTGACGGGAGGGTGGGACCACAGACTACCGTTCTACTTCCTCTATAGTTACTTTACTCTTTGAGTCCTACCAACTTATCTGTGAACAGAAAGAGGACGGCACCGTCGATTCAGTGTTTCTAATTACAATTTTTACCAAGTAAAAACAATGATACCTATATAAAAATAATAACAGCCGTAGTTCTAATTTTTGCCATTTCACAGATAAGTTGGTAGGAGTGTACAGACGCCAACACATCAAGTTACTACAATCTGTCAGATTTATTTAATAGATTTTCGACTTTATTGCTAAAGTATAAGGTTCAAGATTGATTGGGAAAATCTGACAGTTTCGGGTAGGTTGACCTGCTGGCGTCTGTACATATTTAGCACAGACAGTGACTGGGGAGTAGTGGGGAGGGATGAGGCCGGATGAGGCGTAGCGTAGACAGAGTAATCTATAGACTCATGGTATCCGTGTCACCGAAAGGGACAACAAATTCCGGCAATCTTCATCATACTATCATTTTTACAGCTTATTACACTACACTCACAGTTGCTCAAATGTACTATTATTGAATTATGCACGAAAAAGATCTTATTTTCCGTTTAATCGCAGTGTAGTTTTTATTAATTTCATAATTAACTTATATGTTTTCTCTTATATTCAATAAAAAGTACATCTTTTATTAATACCTAATTATCTTACAATTTAACTCTAAAATATACATATTATATAGTATATACAAGTATATAAAAAAAGAAGGGAAAAGAAAAAGAGAGGAGCTCATTGGGCATCAAAAAATTCGTCCGCATCGCTGTCAATGGCATAAGTGCCCAAAAGGCTGGCAGCATTACCACGTTGGATGGCAATGCTTATTCTTTGGGCTAAAAATAGGCCAGCCCTCTGGTCACGTGATGAGTCAACCAACCGCTTGGCGATGTCCCGATATATTTGATGAGCACTCGGACCCCAAGGCCCTAGTGTTTCAACCCCAAACGGCTCAAACATATAGCTCCCAATAAGGTTGTTATATTTGCGCCGTTTGAGGTTTTCTGCTCCTGCAGCAGCCGCCCCAGCACAGCCCACCGTGCTAGGAAGATGGGATGGCGCGAGGGTGTCGACACAGGTAGCATCCCACACCAAAGGCCTACCCAACTTCCAAGGCATTATGGTCATTCCATCTGGCCTCTTCCCATCGTCGCGTGCCAAGCCATTGGGTTCTAAAACAGCTGGCACCCCGGCGGTGACAAGAGCCCGACGGATGATGTCGTTAATGCTGGCGTGCCGTGCCATCCGACCAGCGCTCTTGCTGCAGGATAGGCCATGGTGTCCGAGGCAGTCGACTGCTTCACCGCATTGACAGCGATGTGGAGCTCCGCAAGGAGCACCCAGACGCAAACATGTAGCGAGCCGGAATGTGGTGTCACCCAGCATAGTGCCTATGTTGGGTGACGGTAGCGCCTGAAGCCAGAGGCCCGACTCCCATTCACCCACAGCCAGCAGGCGGGCTCGCTCAGCAGTATTGGTGGACGTATTAATAAGTTTATTCCGTACCAACCTGCAGAGCGGCTCATCCCACTGTCTCTGGGAAGACGGGTTCTCGGGCTGAACCGTGTCCGGGCAAGCCATTTTCCAGGCGTTCACTGCATCGGTCAAACACGGCACTTCAGAGTCAACCTGAGCAGGAATCAAAATTCGTGTGGTTAACTTTTCTGTGCTGTGGACCGAGGATAGGAACGCCGGTAGGCTTACGCTAGAAATTTTGCGGACGCCGAGCCCACCAAAACGAATGGGTAGTGAGGCTTGCAGCCACGCGCGGTCGTCCAAAGCCACATTTAAAATGGATGTAAGAGTACTGCGAATAATATGGTCAATTTTGTCCAAAAGATGTGGCTGCTTCCATAAAGAGGAAGAGCGGAGAAAATACATAAAATTTGGACCGAAACAACAATATCTGATAAGGGTGAAAGCCGAATGTAAATTAATTTTAGAAAGCCTATCCGAAATATCGTTAAAATGTTTAATTTTTTCGTCGACGAATGGTGAAAAACTGTCTTCTAAAATTGGGGAACCTAGGAGGTGCAATGAACTTTTTTCCAAAACTTTGATGTCTGGGGCTATTAAATTGAATTTCTGTATAGTTGATTGTCTGTCAGTATTGTCACAAATGTAAATTTCACATTTTGAGTTGTTGAGGTCAAGGCCGATAGATTGGAACTGCTGCTTAAGGAATTGAAAATCTTTTAAAACGGTATCCACGTCACCTCCCAATGTTCCATCATCTAAATACCACACATTGAATTTTGAATTTAGTTGTTGTATTATGGGATGGATAGCCAAACTGAAAATGACTGGCCCGAGTGGATCACCTTGTTGGCATCCGACTGCAGATTCTAAAACGTTGTCTTTATATAATAATTTTGATGGGTGCCTGTAGCACTGCCACATGAAACCATAAATTTCTGGTAACTCCTTTTTTACTTCAGCCAACAAAGTGTCCCTGTTGACAGAGTTGAAAGCGTTCTTAACGTCAACCTTGAGGATGACCTCACCTTTATTGGCATTTAAAAAACTAGATAGGGCATGTACGGCAGCCTCACAGCCCCCTTTGGAACCAAAGCCAAGCTGTAGGGGCTGGAATTTGTTTGACAAAATGTCGCCGTATAATTTGCAGCATATTTTGGCTGCCGTACGCCTGTAGGTGCACCCAACGGCAATGGGACGAATGCCGCCGTCTCTCTTGCGCAGGGCGCATAAATTGGCACCGTACAAGACATCGACGACGCCATCATTCACACCGCCGTTGAGCATCAGATTAATTAGAGCCGCAAGCTCCTTCAAAAGCGACTCACCAGCTTCCCCGGCGCCTGAACTCAATAAATCTTTTAAATGCTGAGGAGTCAGGCCGTCGAGGCCGCCGGCGGAACCACTTCGGAAGGAGCTCACGGCTGCAATCAGCTGGGGGGCAGTAACATTAAAAGCCGTTGAATCCGGAACGAGAGGGAGGGGGGGGTTGGGAAAGGTGAGACCATCCGCAGGCGCTGGATGTTTACTCTCCAGGGCTGATAGGGTTTCTGGAGAGTAGGGCGCCACCACATCACTACTGAAAAGTAGCCTGGCCGCTCCCCTGATATCACCTTCGCTTAATTTGGATTCTACATGTGAACATAACCCTCTTCCTGAAAGGTTATTGAAAACAGGAAATTTTGGATCCAAAATAAGAGTCAAATTGTTGCAGTTTTCTTTAATTTGGGTTGTCAATGTTTTTTTAGTTGCCGAATTTTTTTGAACATGTAAAATCCTTTAAGGGAAGGTGAGTAATTGCTCCCAGGCACTTTCTGAGTTCTCCTGGGTCGCAAGACGGAGACATCGTGCCAAACTCAATGCAACAGACCGCCTCGCGCCCCGGGGAACTCTCTTTAATACTGGAGTCGAATTTTTGAATTTTGCCAACGTTTTCCACAAAGTTTTATCTGGAGA
The DNA here is from genome assembly GCA_948474745.1 of Oligia latruncula. Lineage (NCBI taxonomy): Eukaryota > Metazoa > Arthropoda > Insecta > Lepidoptera > Noctuidae > Oligia > Oligia latruncula. The sequence continues at coordinate 12,151,032 of OX419688.1, forward strand.
TGTTAAAGTTGGGGATGTGGGTGGGGGGCACAAAGGTACACTATGAGGTTTGTGAACCTTGCCATAGTGTATTCGTAACCCCCGTTCGCCTTTAAAGAAGCGTGGCTGGGAGCAATGGGGACATCTCACCTGGACATCGAGCGATGTGGCAATTAATTCATTCATAATTTTGATTATTTCATTCTTATACGTCAAACTTGTTGTGCACATTGATGTGCTTAGCCGACACGCAGTAAGGGACAGAAATATTCTTACTCTGTCTCTTTTCTTTGCTAGTGACGTTAATATATTTCTCTTTTTCTTGTGCGAATGAAAAAGAAGATATGCAGCAGTCTATAGTTTACTCTGTCTACGAGGCGTAGTTAGTAGAACCACAGAGTATGAACTTACTGTGTGGTTCTACCATGGACGTAATATATAGAAGTAACTCTATATATTACGTCCATGGGTTCTACTAATAACTAATGTGTACATAATTCTGATTATTATTTGATGGTTGGTACAGTCAGCAGACAAACAGAACAGATGTTTTGTTTTTCATTTATTTTACATCTACCGAACTAAATAAGTACTACCACAGATAATATAATACTCTGATGTCAGCAATGATGTATTTGCTTGCTAGTTTACTTCCAACAATACTGGCACTCGTATTGAACCCAAGTGTATTTTGTTTACAGTCACAACGTGGTAGAAAAAAAAATGTAATAATAAGTTTACAAAAAGTGTACATATGGTTCAGTAGTATCACTGAGTAATTTTTGATAGACTGATGAGTAGTATAAAGGGCGTCCCACGGCTATGACACTTGGAGCGAAAGTACCTTGAATATTGAAGATGGAACATTTTACTGAAAGGAGACATTATTTTAATTTAAAAAACAATTTAAACTGCATTCATAGATTTTTAAATAATTACATGGTTGACCCGGGAATCGAACCCGCTACACGAGAAAAAAAAATTTGCCTGTGGCTTTATCATACCGATCGAAAGCAAGATAGGGCTCCGGCTCGTAACAGTCACAGAACAAGGGACTATCTCAATGAACACTTTCGTCCCTGGATCGGGACAAATAAGATGGCCGCCGAGATCCCCAGATCTAACCCCGTTAGATTTTTTTTTATAGGGTTATGGAAAAAAATTATATTATAAGAACCAGTATGAAAATGTCCACGAGCTACATACAGAACTTAGACGTAACATTCTAAATATCCACCACAACAAGATCAATAAATCGACAGGGAGTGAAATAATCAAGAGAGTGCGACTTTATATTCAACAGTATAATATGGGACTCACTTTGAGCATTTGATAAATTGATTAATTTTGTATTAAAAATGTTAAAATTCAAGGTCTTCCTTTTATTTCTGACACTATGTTATCTAGTAAAAAATAATCCTTATGAGCCTTTCGATCGGTATGATAAAGCTACAGGGTAATTTTTTTTCTCTGAATTCTAATCTATGAATTCAGTTTAAATTGTTTTTTAAATTAAAATAATGTCTCCTTTCAATAAAATGTTCCATCTGCAATATTCAAGGTACTTTTCCTCCATGTGGCATAGCCGTGGGACGCCCTGTATATTAATCTAGGCCTATAATAGGATTATAATAATCTGGATAGACTATGGTATAAGAAATATGAGATTACAGTCAAAATAGAACTCTAAGGTAATGTATAGTGCGTTGCCTGATCTAGGTTTATTTAAACCTGTGTTTCAGGCCAGAAAGTACCCGCTAGAAGAGAAAAAAAATAGAGAAAATGCAATCACACTATTATTATAAAGGCAAAAGTTTGTGAGTGTGTTTGTTACCTCTTCACGCACAAACGGCTGGACCAATTTAGATAAAATTTGGTACAGAGGTAGCTGACACCCTAGATTAACACATAGGCTACTTTTCCCGATATTCTCACGGGATCGATACTTATGCGGGTGAAACCGCGGGGCGCTGCTAGTCACACTATCACACTAATTATTATAAAGGCGAAAGTTTGTGAGTGTGTTTGTATGTTTGTTACTTCTACACGCAAAAACTATTGAACGGATTTGGTACACAGATAGTCTATGACCAGGATTAAAACATGGGATACCTTTCATTCCGATATTCCCAAAGGATCGGAACGTATGCGGGTGAAACCGCGGGGCACTGCTAATAAGATATTACACAGGTTTCTTTCTTACCGGAAAAGCTGGTCTTGTAACACGCTGTCTGGGGTAAAGCATTCTTGAGAGTTCTATTCGTACCACACGTACCTATAGAACTTCGAGGCGGTCCTGGTCAAAGCACGACCTGGGGCCCAAGTCTGCTATTTTTATAAATTCGTCATTCCAACACGATCCCATTGTCATTTTGCTAAAAATTCGTAATCTGCTAAATTCATAATGGTCGATCATTGGTCGGTCAATGGCACAGGACATATTATATACGATACTCGTAACGAATTAAAAGCAATGACTGCACAATGACGTTCTAATGGTAGGTCACTGATTAAAGGAACTGTCAAAATTTTAGCAGATTACCGCTTAGGTATGTCAGTAATTCATTTGTCATTAGGTACGAGATTACCATTCTATGCAATTTCTTTCAATGGAGTGTCAGTGGTTGACCATTGGAAAGTCATAATGACGCCATTATAGTAGTAGATTACCAAACTTGTCAAAATCAACAATTATGAAATCAATGATAGACCATTCTGACACTGTTGTAATAGCAGACTTGAGGCCAAGGGTAGAATACACCCTCAACTGTGAACCCAAACCTGGTAGGAGACGAAATACCTAAATAAATAATAATAATTATTTACTAAGTAATTAGGTAACGACTTTTATGTAAGAGCCTGATATGGAGTTGTCAGTGCCTAAAACCTTTTTCTGTTTACATATCGCACACCGGGTGCAATAACGTCATAAATGCTAAAATTGCTAAAATGAGAAAATTATCACAAATGATGTCAAACATGCTTCTACATCCGGTGCAACAATATCTTAGATGTTACCATTGATATTATGGATGTAACTCCTAAAATTACCCACTGAGTAGTTAGGTACTAAGTACAAAGGGAATGCTATAATTATTATAAACAGCTTCATAACTGTCCCTGTTATGGTAAAAAAAAACCTTTGAATGTTTTTCTACAAATTTTATTTCTATCTTGGTAGTTCCTTATAAAAGTCTGATTAGGGATTCATAAAATGTAAGAAATTATTCATAATTTTGTTAGATTTTTATATGCCATTTATTTTAATAATACTTAATGTTGATTATTTTTAACCACTGAAAAAGGTAATTGTAAGTTCTATTGATACATTTAGAGTGTTGATTTTTTGTTTAGTTCGGCCTTTATGACGTTATTGCACAGAAAAGTTCTACTTTTAATTTACTTTATTAGGACGACGCGACGCCTAACTTTCTGCACAATAATGTCATAAATGTAGGTATCGTTTTTAAAAACATTAAAAAGGTACCACTTAAACAACATTTTTATTTCTGAAACAACCTTAATTTAAAAATTTAGAGTAAACAATATTTTGGTCGTCGATAAATAATAGTACCTACATATTGTAAATAGATTTCACTTAAATAAAACCATAAATTTTAAATCGATATTCTGAAAAAAAAAACGTAATTTGTTACTTATGACGTTGTTGCACCCGGTGTGTGATATACAGGGCGTCCCACGGCTATGCCATATGGAGGGAAAGTACCTTGAATATTTTAGATGGAACATTTTACTGAAAGGAGACATTATTTTAATTTAAAAAACAATTTGAACTGCATTCATAGATTTTTAAATAATTACATGGTTGAACCGGGAATCGAACCCGCTACACGAGAAAAAAAATTACCCTGTAGCTTTATCATACCGATCGAAAGGCTTCATTATATGGATTATTTTTTGCTAAATAACAGTGTCAGAAATAAAAGGAAGACCATGAATTTTATATAGGATGTAACAAATGCTTATTTTTTGGAAATAATATGTGATCAACTAAACTTAGGTATAAAAATAATCATGATGCGTTTTATCATATTGTGCTTTGAGGTACCACCTAGGTACCTACTCAATATGATCAAATAAGTAGGTGCCTACTCTTTAAATATACCTAGCTTCATTCACTAAGTGTGACTGTACTTAATTATGATTTTTATTGTTTGTTTTTAGCTTCACTAATTAAGCATGACTATTAATACTTGATGATGTTTTTTATTATGTTTTTGTTTTGTCATGTGTGCTTGAAGGTACTCAAAATGATCAAATAGCATCTTGAATGGTAGTCATCAAAAAATAATATTATAGTTAAAATAAAGATACCTACCGCAGGTACTTAGGTATATTAAGATCAAAAATATTAAATTTATCAAATCAGTTCTCTGCAAACTTGTAATATGTGTACCTATTAAGATTACCTTAGGGCAACAATGTCGTCGAGACTCCGAGAGTAGCTCACCTATCACGTACCCGAAATTGATCTCCGGTAACTTTAGTAGCTACAGAGTTTTGAAGATAAATAATTACCCAAGTTTAATGAGACCCGTCCTCTCAGTAAATGGTGCAATCAATGAAGTTTCTCCGTGTACCCAGATGAAGATAATTTCGTTGAAGTTTGTTTGATGTTAGCTGATGCAGGCATTCTTGGATGTTTCGGGAAGTACCTACCTGTGATGCAAAAGCAAGGTCCAAATATATAAAACCTCTAGATATTTTTAGAAACTGCCCCTTGGATAAGAGCAGCTTGCTTGCTTATTGCAATCTACGAGTATTCATGGTCGGCGATGTACAAAATTTAGAAGTGGTTCTTTTCTTTTGAAAAGAGGCAATTTTCGCGGCGGATGTCCCTGCCTACATTTTCACACTAAGCTAAGTAACGTACGTAGCTTAGCCGTGGGCTGCTATAGAGCATCTAATCTAACCGGCAATTTACAGCCCCGGATCTAGAATGTGTAGGCGGGGCAAAATATGCCGTCTGCCGCCTTATCAATCCTTAGAGGTACTTAACCTTTTCCTTTTTTATATACCTACATGGCCATGTCGGACGTTTTATCAAATTAGAATAGGATAGGATAGGGCCTAGTTATTCCGTTCCGAAATGTTGAGATTATAGCATATTGGAATTACAATTTTACTGTTAGTTCTGAAAAAACCGATGGCCTTGTCATTCTTAATCTGATGTACGTTCCGATTTTCGATTGCTACTTAAGATCGGGAGACTTGATTTATGCAGACAATCTAGAATGCACGAGCAAGCGAAGCGAGTGCGTAAATTTTAGCACTTTGCCTCAGGTAAGTTAGATTTCTTAAGTACTTAATCGACTTAAAAGTAGTTTTAAAAATTAGGAGTCAATCTAAAGCTGCAAAAGGTCACGAAGCGAGCTCGAAAATTTTGCCAGCAATATATTAATTATTAGTCAAAATTAAATATCGATCTATAATGCAACAGGAGCGCCAGTGCTATGGTATATAATTAAAGAGAATCGTGTCGCCTTTGCATTTATAGGCGTTGTTGAAAAGGGCATACTCTACATAATCTGCCTATAATTTTCCCACTGCTGGGACCCAGGCCTCGTCTGAGAGAAGGGAGTGGGCCATAATCGCAACCCGCTCATACCGTCTGAGTACCTATGCCTACGCTAATCACGTAGTGATTACCTCAGTGCGCTACCCGCAGAGAAAGATAATACTTCGGTGCTGCGCGTCTCATTCATCGCCTAGTTGGGGTGCGCTGGGTGGTGTACTTGTCTGCCACGCTTGAATTTGCCGCCCCCTAAAGTTAGCGCCGGGGGTACGGGCCCTGGCTAGCCCCCCCCCCCACCTATATCCGGGGTTGGCAATTTCTTATCAATCATTTAAAATTAATTTTCAATTTATTTATTATTATATGTCATAATTAAGTACAGTAATCTAAAAGGGATTATATGATATTTTAATCAATGACCTTATCGTATCGCACGTTAGCATCATAATCAGGTAGGTACTACGGTACAGTACACAGGGTGGCAGGGACTTCCCCGCGAAAACTGGAACCATGAATTTAGCACAATGATACCTCGTAGGGACTAGGGTAGAAATATTTCGTCGGTTATAAAAAAAACTTTGCTGTTTCATAGAAAAGTGCAATACCAATGTGGTCAAAATGTATGGAAGAGTAAATTAAAAAAAAAAATTACCGACGTTAAATTTCAACGCAGGGTTCAGGATCTTGTACTGAATTCATGGTAACAGGTTGCACGTCGACGTCCTTGCCATCCTGTATGTTCAGAAAGCCAATTTTAATAGTAATGTAAATTGCTCAGCCAGCCTTCTAGGATCTGCACTCTCACTGATGATCATTTCTTGCAACTTGCACTAAACTTTACGAATTTTAAGGTGTTGCGTTATGTGCTCATACCTATTTCCTGTGTAGTTTAGAATTTAATCGGATAAACCGCTGAACCGCATCTCCGCCGCAGTGTCGCTTTAGGGCAAGATAAAGCAAAATGCATAAGTAGGTGTAATGTTTTACGATAAAGCAATTGTTTTCTTTAAGGAGGATCTCACTACCACGCGCCACGCTCCGGGGCGCATGTCCCGCGCCACGCGTAATTTCATCCGTGTGGGGCATTTGACTCCGTTTCCCGCACCCCATCGCGTTTTGTGTTGTACTTACCCATAGATTACCGTATCCAATTTGTAAAAGTCACGTTGTTATTGTATTCTAGTTACAAAAGAATACCTACGTTATATTATAAATACCTATGTTGGAATTATTGTAGGTTTGCTTCATCATACTGTCGCAATTTTAATGCCATCTACCTTCATAGATAGGGTGGCCACTATAATCTGTAATCGATTGTGAAAGTTTGAAATTAATCGGATAAGCCTATATGAATCCTCGACAAACAAACAAAACTTTCCTTTGTAATATAATTCGCCATTAGCACAAAATACTTACAGATAGTACAGAAGGCAATCTACATACAAAGTGCGCTCGAGCAACGCACACATAGACACCGCTCACGGACAGGTTATCTCGGACGGGTTGGAAGTAGTGCGAGCGCGGGTGCCATCCGCTTGAGACACGCGTCTCTGAAGTGCAAAAATGAAGCAACAAATAAAAAGTAATTTAAAAAAATTAAACCGACTTCAAAAAGAAATTAACTCAAAATTATGAAATAACTTTAATTTCGGAAGTCGGTGTCTTGGGATCTGTATTTTAGTTTTATGCCACCGACTTCCGAAATTAAAGTTATTTCATAATTTTGAGTTAATTTCTTTTTGAAGTCGGTTTAATTTTTTTAAATTACTTTTTATTTCGTAATTTTTAGTTTTTGCACTAGTATTTGACCAAGGTTTTGAGATGTTTTCCCTTTGACACTACACCCGTAGCTCTTATCAATAAGCCAGGCCGTCACACTTACACGTTTTAGTCCATATCTTGAAAATTACTGAATCGATCTTGATGAAACTTGCACTGTTCCCTAAGTTGAAGAAAATGTAAGCCAATAAAAAAAAAATGGTCACGATCCGATTAATAGTTCCGGAGATATGCGTGGACAAACATACATACATACATACATGCATACATACATACATACATACATACGTCTATGAAATTTTGTATATTTGTTTGGAAGCCCTAATAGATCATCATATGTGAATATAATGCAATTCCAATAATATTACATACATACGTATCGAATTGATAACCTCCTTTTTTTTGAAGTCGGTAAAAAATGGCTATCTATAAGCTCGATTTATACAAGGTGTTAATGAATTAACCCAAAACCTCGTAAGAGGTCATTGTACTCATCATTATGAACAACTTTTACTATGGGAAAAAACCTGAAATCGCAAAAAAAAATCAGCTGTTCCCTACATTTATGTTCGCATAACTCGTCAAAATGTAGGGAACAGCTGATTCTTTTTTTCACGATTGGAACCTAACGTAGGTGTCTAATAGGTAAGAAAACCGTAAAAGGGAATACACACACACACACATGTAAAAGATTTCTGAATGCAGTAGATACCTCGCTAGAGTTGAAACAGTAAAACCAACCATTTTAATCTTCCATTACACCAGGGATCCAGCCGTAAAACTAATTTAACTATCACCGCATAGCAAAAATCTCCCACCCGTACAAGTCGTCGGTAAGCCAAGTGTGAGTCCGATAAGCACAGATAACAAAAGAAGGGTCTACTTGCGATAAAAGTATGTATTTATGTAAATAAGAATATTACCAACATTGAATATGGACCCTTTGTCTAAAAAAGATATTTCTTGAAACGAGAAGTTGATCTCCTCGAATATTCATAGCATAATCAGCCTATAATGTTCCCACTGCTGGAACACAGGCCTCCTCTCGGTGACAGGGAGTGGGCCGTTATCCACCACGCGGGCCCAATGCGGGTTAATAGATGTCACCGTTTTCCTCACGATGTTTTCCTTCACCGTTTTGAGAGGAGAATAATATTTTATGAATATTCATGCCGTGTCAAAATTGGAAGTACTCTCTCGCTTTGTTGTCAATTTATTACAATAGACTATAAGTGCTTGAGGAGATTGATTATATTTAAAGCCCCACTAATACTTGTGTTATCAGGAATTATTACTTTATTAGGTAGATTATGGTGTGATTTATGGGTGATTATGGTATTATGGTGCCTGTTTAATATGAACAAAACTAGTAAAATAATCTATATATACATATATCAATTCAAAAGTGCCTGTAAATGGTTTAATTGAAATAAATGCTTTGAGTTTGAGTTCATAATGAAGTTAGAAGTTCACTATTGCGTATGGTCGTAGATCGCATCGCCACGGTTACATTGCTGAATAAAGACAGAAGGTACCTGGCAGGTGAATGTACACTGGTTATGACAGTTGCTTGTACCTCTCTCCACAAGGAAAACATTGTAGGCAGTACCTAACCGAACGACAAGTCGTTAAAATAATTGGGTTTCGTTTTTACCACTGGGCAATAACATTTATTTTCCGACCACAACAAAGAATAATAACTATTCAAGATGTATGTACGCGTGACTACGAACAATAAATAAGTGCTACGCAAGCAGCGCGTAGCGCGTAGCACTTATTGTGCGTAGACTAGGGTCTGCTCGTAGCCGCTACGCTACCCACGTACATTTGCTACGAAACGTTCATTCGATTTTTTTTGGAGGTCTGTTTACAGAACTGCTTTGTTTCAATAAGCGTTGGCTTGCTATTGTGTGACTGATCGGGAGATAAATGATAACAACGTTACGATCATCCTATAATAATGCCGCGGCCGGTCAAATCAGACGATGGCATTAATCATAATTTTTATCGTCAATTATTTTTAGTTTGGAGTCATATATTAGATATCTGTATAATAATTTAGATAAAATAGTTTCTGTTATTGTTTTCCTGTCAACAAAATTAAAATATTATCTTTATAAATATCTACCAAAGTCCGCGTAGTGGATTATGGCCCACTCCCTCTCGCAGAGAGGAGGAATGTGTCGAATGTGAAGGTTTTTTATGACATTATAGGCTGATTATGATTATCCTTTAAAAAACATGAAGGTTTCAATATCATATTAGTACATTTCAATTAATTAAAGGAACATACCTTCTTTTTGTTAAATCAAATCAAACAGCCGTTTCAACTTTGACCCATATTTAAAGGGCTCAAAGAAGTAGTCTCGTATTACGAGCAAAGTAATAGACTCGCTACATTGTATACGACCTTATTTAGTGGTCAGCGTCCTATAAAATTACCTCGATACAAGTTTATGGATCATCATACACTGGATGGCCCTTGATCCCATAAAGATTACGAACGACTTGCTAGATTGAACCTTTGAACTTTGCTAGATTTTTTTATGAGCGGCTAACATTTATTTGTTAAAAGTTACAATGATTACCTATATAAATTATAATACAAGGGCCCGAGGGGCCCGTGGCTAAATAATAACAGCCGCACAGGTCGATCGAACAGGTTAAGTTACGCTTGCTGCGGTTGGTCTGTGGATGGGTGACCATCTTTACATACCGTGACCCATCTTGCCTCGGAAAGCACGTTAAGCCGTTGGTCCCGGCTGTCATTCTTGGATCTTTGACAGTTGTTACGGGTAGTTAGAAGCCCGAAAGTCTGACAACCAGTCTTACCAAGAGGTGTCGTATTACCCAGTAACTGGGTTGTGGAGGTCAGATAGGCAGTCGCTCCATGTAAAATACTGGTATTCAGCTGCATCCGGTTAGACTGGAAGCCGACCCCAACATAGTTGGGAAAAGGCTAGGCAGATGGTTTACACAAGGTACTAAAGTAAATGACTAACTAACTAATATAACAAATAAATACAGAAAACAAAAGGACACTCAATGGTGGAAGTACTCGTCCGCATCGCTGTCACCCGGAAACGTGTCTAGAAGACTGGTAGTATTTTTAGGATATTAGGACAGAATACTTATGTATATTTATCTAACATTGACGATCGGGCGCCGGCGTGACGTTAACTTATGTTTTTATCATGAGACTTCTGCCCGCGACTTCGTCCATGTGAAATTTCTTATTCCCCCGACCCACCCCGTCGCATCGCATCGCCTGCCCGCGCTATTAGCGTTCTTTTTTACTTTTTTATGTTTGCTCGGCTTCTAGGGGTCCTCGCGTGATGTTAAATAGCCTATAGCGTTCCTCAGGAATTGGGCTATCAAATGCAAAGAATGTTTCAAATCCGACTGGTAGTTCCAGTATTTATTATTTTCCGAATATGATACCATTGAGAAATAGTAGAGCTGCGAGTAATTCCATAACACACATAAATTGACAAACGATCGCAATGCCTTTCATTTTGACATCCATTGCTTCATAGGTTTGAAAAATTCGTTTACCCAGCAACGTAAATAACACAATACCTAAATGTTGCTGAAACTGGCTTTTCTATTTTATAGTAAACTAGCTTCCGCCCGCGGCTTCGCCCGCGAGGTATGTCGAGAAAAACTATCCTTATGTCCTTCCCCGGGCTGCAATCTACCTCTCTGCCAAATTTTATCGAAATCCGTTCAGTGGTTTAGGCGTGAAAACGTAACAGACAGACAGACAGAGTTACTTTCGAATGTATAATACTTATTAAGTATGGACTATGGATGGTGTAAGTCCTTATTGAGTTTTTAAAGATTTTTTTATGTAGGTTTGCGGATCACTCGTTTCATAATATTGAATGGCAGCATAACGTGCCTATAATAAGCCCAGCGTAGGTGAACCGAGCGAGCTAATTTTCTCTCATTCCGCGGTAACGTCGTGTACGGCGCGCGGCGCCCGGGTAATAAAACCAGTCCCGGGACCCGGGCCATGACCCGTATCCTGAAAAATTATTAATTAAATGACCTTTCTAAAATTACTGCTTCATATACATGAGTACAATACACGCCTTTACACGTATCCGTCGTTATTGAACCTTTACTAAAGAAAACCAAAATGATGGCTCTCCATTTTCCATTAGGATTATTGTGAGCAAATCTATAAATTTCAATTTATGTACTTTAGGTGGGGCTCAAACCACAAAGGTTGTTACCTAATAGAGTGAAACTATTTTATTTAAACAAAGACGCCTGTTCTGAAGGCTATAGTATTTAACTTGGTGGGAATCATCGATAAAATAAATTATAACAGCAGCATTAAAACCTAGAACGTATTGGCATAGAAGAAAGAAAGAAGAAAGAAAGAAAGAAAATACATTTATTTAGCACAGACTAAAAGACACACAATACAGAGATGGTCAGATAATAGTCGTACATCAGATAAAAACAAAAAAATAAAAAGGATAAAAATAAAAGTGCAAAGTCCGATGTAAGAAATTAGCAGGAATGCGTGCCTCACGGCTGCGCCAAAAAGGCCCAGTTCAGCAAAAATGCCAGACAACTAGTGCCTGACGCTGGTTTTCAACTGGACCTGATGTGTGAGGTGACGGATATAAACCAGTTATATTCTGCAACGTGACGTGTGTATGCATAATTACATAAATAAATAAAAATAAATTTGTGTCACATAAAAACAATATTTAGTACATTGTAAAAACAAAAAATAAAAACATTAAAAAACTGATAAATAAATACATGATATGATACATATAAGACATGATAGACCTTCTTAAGCAAATAGCATAATCATAGCATAATCAGCCTGTTCCCACTGCTGGGACACAGGCCTCCTCTCTGTGAGGTCCAGTGAGACGTAATCCATCACGCGGGGCCAGTGCGGGTTCGTGGATGTCATGTCTTCGATTTTTTTGGTTTTAGGACATGCCAGTTTCCTTACAATGTTTTCCTTCACCGCTGCACCGTCTTGAGAGCAGTTCTGATGAGATTAAATATACAAAGTAAAGTGCCTACCTAAGTTCGAACTCACGACCTACAACTCGTAAGTTGGGGTCAATACCACTAGGCCACCTCTTTCCCAAGGTTGCTGAACGTATTAACAAACATTAAAATAAAATTGGCTACTTGCTGTGAAATAGTTGTTTAATTGGAATTGTTTGCAAATCAAGCTTATCACGGGATAGTTTTATCCATTCATGGTAGTTGGGATCGGTCGCGCGTCCCTAAATGAGCTATGAACATTGATGATGGTGCCCGATTTGCTTTATTATGCAACTTTGTGATGCTGTGAGATAAGCACCGGTATTATTATAACCCAAAATAGTTTACAAACTTTTGTCTGGGATAAATCAATGTCATCAATATCGAACATGGAGGTTGGGGTTAAATAAACAATAAAACTTGACCTTCGCAGTGACCTTTGATTTTCAAAGTCTGCTGTTGAGACATTAAAGAGCAGGATACAGGCATTTTGCGTCAATCCGCTCACAACTCATCGACTGGGGCTTTACATCTTTTTATTCTATAAAGTTATCAGGAACAAGGTTCACTTATCCTCCTTAGAAAAGCGAGGCACTTCCGACCAGACGGGTGTTGTGTTTGGAAGGCAACTGCCCGACGATTGATGTCGGAACGTTGTATACAATATGCATGACGCGCGGTAAACTTTGCTTGCGCGATGCAGGATTTTGCGTGACGTCAGTGTGACGCGTAGTTCGCATGTGGCGATGTAGATGCCGCCACATCTAGTACCATTCATCTTATTTGAATACGTTTAAGTATCCAATTTTGCAAAATCTACCGGTCCTCATAAAGAACAAAGAAGAAAGAACATAAAGAACTCATAAAGAACTTTATAATTAAATTGATTCAATTTAACAGACTATATTAACCACTCTTCACTCTTCTGAGGTACCGATTTCTATAATAGTCATACATATATCAAAGTTACTTTTCAATTCATGTGACATTACTTCACATTACTCATTTTAGGTATTCACCGCTACGAGTAGGGTACATTTGGCTCGAATATCAAACAAATTCGGGTGGAAGTTTTAAATGACGTCGTATCCAAACTTGATTTATTAATGTTTGTGTGCAAACAAACAAACTTTGTCTAATAAAGATTTGTTATTAGGTACCGTAGGGAATCCTTTGTCGATTGTTTTAGTTATGTTCTCGAAATTTTGTTTAATTTCGAGAACTGAAGCGACTCAATCACTCAAAAATTGTCAATGAGGTTTTATACGAATATTTTTTTTATTGAGATTTATGAGAGCCTAAATTGCTAGACCACTACTAGAAGAGATGACCAGGTATATGACAATAAAGAACCTTCCGTATCGTATACAACGCTAATCTTACTATCCCAGTGATCACAGGATATCCGGTTTGACCTAGGTAGATGTTTCAGTCATTGGTTTGCAGAAGGTCACATGGCTTAGAAATTATTGGAACCAGCAGGGCAATTGCGTAACACGTTATCAATCGGAATCGGTTTCATTTTGACAGTTCAACAACATTCATTGCGTTATTTACGTGTTGAGCAGACAAATTTTTCGAACTAATGAAGCAATGGATTTGCAATTTGCTTAAAAATGATTCAGATTTCGATTGATAGTGTGTTACGCAATTAGGGTGCTGGTCAATATTAATGGATTGCACAATACTATGTATATAAGGTCCCATTAAAATAGATGGACCAACTTTTAGAAATCACCAAAATAAGGACGATGGTTAAAAAATATATAAGAAAAACGCATTAAGTAGATACTTGCAAGAAAAATAATCAGCTAACGAAAATACACTAATGTGGCCCGCAATTTATTATTTTAGGTCAAAATAAAATAACTTAAATCAGTGTTTTTTTGCTTGGATATCTTTGCTTAGACGTACTGAGTGAGAGAGCGCTGCGCTGTGTTAAAATTTGTCCATCTATTTTAATGGGACCCTGTATAGTGTTCCTATGAACCCTATCAACTAAGCTAAATAGGATGTTAGGTTGCTAGGTAGGGGTCCCATTAACGGTGCAATGGGTTAGGTTCGAAATAACGGCTTAGCTCGGAATTTCGCGACAAAACACAACTGTTGAGTCATTGCTTCTGTGTGTTGTATTTTCAGTATTTTACAAAATAATAATATTAAAATTGAATTTCGAAAGAAGAACCGCAATAATAATTTTGGGAAATAAATGAGCTTTGTGAATCAATTCATTATTGTGCAAAGTGAACCCAATTTATTAATTGTGTGACCAACAATTACGTTGATTAAAATCAGTGAAATATAAAATGATCGGTGTTTGGTCAGTCATTGCAATATTGCACAGTGCACACTGTAGGAAGTGGTGTGAGGTGGGGTTGGAAAAAGCTGGGAGTGGGGTAATAATGCACTGACCGGAAACGATACGATTAGCGAATTGGTCGGCACGGGTAGGAAAGCTATCTCGTTGGAGTAAAGCACAATTTATTTATGATCTTCTTTTAATTGATGAGGAATATTGCAGTTGAACCAGACTAATTATATTAATGCTAATCCTAACTAATTCTAAGCCTATCCTAACTTAATATTGTAAATGCGAAAGTGAGTTTATTGTTAGTTACGCTTTCACGTCTTAACGGCTGCACAGATTTCGCTGAAATTTGGCACACGGGTAGACAATAACACCTGGGTTAGGACATAGGATACTTTTTAACCCGGCAGTTCGTTCCCGTGGGATAATTTCCGGAATCGCGGGCGAAGCCGCCGCATATCTTCTGTCTTTATTATTATTTATTTAGGGGTATTGTGGGCTTCAATTTTACGTATGTTTTTCTAAGTGCTGTTCGTTACGTATGACCGATACTTACCATCTTTTGAAAAGGCCACGAACAAACATTGAAAGCTAACTTTATGGCTTTAAAGATCTAGTACCATTTATCCACAGAATTTATCAAAATACTAGACTGCCCTCAGTCTAGTATTTTAAGAAATTCTATTTAAAAAAAATCGTTTATAAATTCTATAATATTCTATTTCTGTGGACAAATTGTAATTGGTGCCCCTGCACCAAATACAATTGGTTTTTTTGCAAAAACATCCTTTTGTCGTGAATGCTACAATCATTGTGGAAATAATGTGTCGAACACAAAGAATCTATAACATTTTCATAGAACTACTTCATATAACATTGTTAAGTTATTGTCATAAGAGTAGAGTACGTTACAGCATTATTCTGCGATAAGGTGTCGAGCACACAATAGCAATATATTTGTATTTTACTCGCCAAGCACGTTCTTTCTTGTACGGTACTTACTATTCTCAGACTGATGGAATCATTGTTGCTTTTCAAAAGGTACATTTTGCACTTTACACAAAATGTAGCGTTGGCAGCTCATTTCAGTTTCGAGTCAGAACCAATGCAAACTAATCAACGTCAGTAATAATATTGGCCGTGTTGGAGATTATCTACCTAGCAATGGACTTGAATGGAAATTGGCAAAACTGCCTAATTCGTACAAATCGCAGCGGTAGCTTTTTTTTTTTTTTGCCGATGGGAAATCATCAAATGACCCCTCCCGCTCTGGGTGGAGCGGAAGGGAGTGTCAGACTCTTACTGACTAAAACCCACCCGTGTTCCTACCTTAGCCCTTTATGTTCCGGGCCAGCGGTAACCCTTTCGGACAATCCCGCTGACCCGGCAGGCTTCGGCCCTATGGGGCCCCTCCTCGATGCTGACATCTCTTTACGTAATGCCTTGGATAGAGGACATTACATTGAGCATTGCATTGAGCGGTAGCTTAGAGAAACATAACTTAGTGAATTAAGATGAAACTTTGTGTAAGTCATTCAAAGCACTAACCAGCAGCCATGCTTTTCGTAGCGAAGACTTTCACACGTATGATGACTGTGTTCACAGAGTACTTTTTGATAGACTGAAAACTGTGTTTAAAGTTTGGCTTGTCATTATGCCGAACATAGACTCAAGCGTCAAACTCTTTCGGATTTGTATTGATGTCGATCTATTTAGCACATGGACGTAATATAATTTCGTCCATGATTTAGCATTACCGATTGACAAGCACCTATAGTTGATAGTGCTCAACTATCAACTATCCACTGATAGTGATTCGAGAGTGGGCGTGTTGCTGATATAGAACAGTTACGACACTCGTACATAATCGTACGGTCTCTTACGAGGTGCACCTCTGTCAAGGCGTCATTTATTTTACCATTCCTTCCTAACAACACATTCTTATGTTTTTGCTTGAGTAGAGTTTCCTGTTTTATATGAATTAATGGGCTATTTGTAAAATACAATACTTAGGAAAATGTATAGGAAGGAATTTGATCATTAGCAGAATTATTAATTTATTCTTACATTTCTTGTTGAGTGGCTATAGGCAAAACATCATCAACTATTTTGTTAGTAACACACCCATTTTGATATTTTTAGTTGAGAAAACAATCTAAACTATGCAGATTGTTATCAAGTAATTAATAAGTAATTAGTTATGTTATTATTTTTTATCATTAATTTGCTAATGTAATCTGTCACTAATACAGCTATGTGCTCGGATTAAGGTGGATTTGTTGTCACGTGCATGGCAAGCGACTTCTATTGTTGATCTTTCAACTGTTGCTGGCTAATAAATCATGTAACATACCTACTTTATTAAAATAAATTCGACGAATTAATTCAATTTAAGTTTATTATATTTTATGCGCGTGGTGGATTACGGCCCACTTCCTCTCACAAAGAGGAGGCCTGTGTCCCAGCAGTGGGAAAGTTATTGTCTGACTATGCTAAATTAATTTACTTTTTATATAGCTCTCTTTTAATCAAACATAAACAGCTGAGTGCCAGACATTGCACTGCCCTACACTGAGGGTACTTCTACATTATAATGTAGAGGTGGTACCCTCAGTGGCTACTTAACATACATAGGCTAATATAGGTACTCTAAAGCCTGATTTACACGGTACGATTTAGTAGCCTGTGGCATAACATAAGTTGAAGCAACAATAATAGTTGCACCGTCTAAACAATTTCGACGAGGCAAGTCATTTGTTGCTTCAATGTCATTGTATGCTACGACAAAAAAAAACTTGCATCGTTTAAATGGGGCTTACGAATTATGCGACAGCTCACTGCTACAATAAAATAAAGTTCGCGTCCGTGACTAATCTTCAAAGAATAGTTCTTTAACCGCAGTTCGACGGGAGGATTGATGACTTGTGGCTCTGACGTCCGGTGGGATGCTGTAATAAATTTTACTGAAACATACGAGCAGTGGTGGCCCAGTAGTAACGCCCGCGACTTACTAGCCTAGGTCATAGGTTCGAACCCAGACTGGCCCTTTACTTTGTGCAAATTATTTCGTCACCACTACTTCCAAAACGGGGAAGGAAAACATCGTGAGGAAACCGGGATATCCAAGAACCAAAAATTCGAACACATGTGACATCTACCAACCCGCACGCCACACGCATCCGCACGGCCTGCGTGGTGGATTACGACTCCCTCTCACCGAGAGGAGGCCTGTGTCCCAGCAGTGGGAACATTATATGCTAAAACATACGAATAATAAATCGATGCTCTATTTGGATATATTTCTATAGTGATTTTTTCAAATTGATTATTGGCTTAATATGCACAGACTTTATCTGGCTGAAAATTGAAATGAAGATGATGGCTGAACTTTTTATTTTTCACTTCAGTAGCTCAAACATGTAGGTTTTGCTGCCTGAAATCAGTGAGCCAAATGCGATTTTGCTCACTGAGTGAGACAAAGTAACTTTCTAATTATTTTTTTCTGAAAGCCGCGAATATCTTATTCAGCCTTGGGTTAATCATACAATTCGAAACATTCACACTCTATCTCTTTCCCGCCATTAGAAAGAGAGAGAGACAAAGACCAGCCCTTTCGAAGTTCCGATTTTGAATTCGACCTCAAAGACAAACACTTTCGGAATTTCGTACTAACTAAAGAAATTCTTGCAAAAAGATAATTATGTCTCTTAATGTAATTTATTGAATTTTTAACTTATTGTTGTATTTAAACGAAAATAAGTATTTACTGCAAATAAAACTGATATTTAACCTGTAAATATTTATTTCTAGTTTCAATAATGTTACGTAATACTTATATTTTGAATAATAAAATATCATGGGTGCTATTTCCGAACACGCCTTACAAAGTGTTCTCGCTGCTGAAGTGAAAAGTTATGTGTGTTACACGAGAGCAAAGTTTTTTGCATCTCGTGCCTTTGAATACCTCGCTACGCTCGTGATTCAATCTTTGAATCCTTCGCTTGCTCAGGATTCAAAATCAGCACTCACAGCAAAAAACGACTTTGCTCTCTTGTTGCACAAATAACTATTCCAGAACCAAAAGATAATCTTTTTTTAAATGCTTAAAAACTCGAAGATTTAATCATGCATGTATGAATGATTGCCTGTAGGCGATTATTCTGCACACCATGACGGTTCATCCACTAGGGATCATAATTACACTATAGGTACCTCGTTAATATTTGTACCAACCCCCCCCCCCCTCGTTGTTTTTTGTTGTGTTTGTTTGTCTCGTTGTTGTTTGTTTGTGTTGTTAATGTTTGTATCTAATAATGTACAATACATTATTAGATACAAACATTAACAACACAAACAAACAACAACGAGACAATTCACTTTACGTATGTAAAGTGATGATTCACCACTTTTATAAAGGAAGTATAAAAGTGGTAGTGGTGGTTTGGTATCTGAAATGATAATCGCAGATACTATTGCTTTTAAGTATTAAGTGATAGTAATCAATAAGTATTATGTGATAGTAGGTAATCAATAAGATGGCTTACATGTAGGGTATTTCCAATATCGTTTAATACTGTTAGGTAGGTACCTAAGTATTTTTTTACAAGTTTTATAATAAGATGTAGTTTACACGAACGTGTTAAGTTTTGGATCTAGGCGAATTCATTGTGTTTCGCTATGACGCAAAAAATTGTACCTATGCTGTTACCATTTTTGTCACCGCAAACATGAAATCAATGGCGTTTGTGATAAATTATTTAACGTTTTACAGATACGATGTTTTTCATATTTATTATTTAGTATTGAATCAATAATTTTAATTTATGTTTGTAAGTCTGAGGAAGGCGTATTTAATCTTTCCTTTTGATCCATGAAGTGAAGAAGGACGACGGATCCTCTTGACAGAACATTACTCCGGCCATTGTTTTAAAAGAATTGACGTTATATCCGACTTCGACGGATTTGGACTCTTAGCGACGACTTCTAAGTAAGGGTTCGAAACAATACTTTAAAGAAGCTCTTGACAAAAGAGAACGGTTCTACTGACGCCACGGTTACATTGTCGGACATTTCGTGTGATTGTGTAGAAGTATTGATGGCAACTGTTGGCTACCTTAGGCGATATGTTGCAAGAGTAAGGCCTGAGTTCACCAACATTCAAACCATCTGCACCGGTTAGGTATTTATACTGATTTAAACAGTTGGTTTATGTCAAATTTCCTACGGAAATTTTAAAATTTTAAATTTATGTTGTTGAACACAAGGCTAAGAGCTATAGTTACAATGACATGAATTTACGTTGTATATAATATAGGTCCTTAGTCATTACCTATGAAATTGCCGATTTTTGATACTGGCTATTGTATTTATTTTCATTGAGTATATCTTTCATTCTATTTAGAATTCCAAATTCAAATTAATTTTATAATATAACATGACATTTTTCAGAATCAGTTGTTTATTTGTTTTTCCGCCGTTCGATATTTTTAACCATGGAACACTCGAAATTGCGCGCTATTTTCGGTTACGAGTAGTCTTCGTGGTACCAACCCAGCATAAACAGCACGCAATATCAACGACGTGTATGGACATGGTACAGTCAACAGCAAAAGTAGATGATGAAAATCAGAAATTCAATACTAATGAACGGAGTTCGCGTCAGAACTGTGTGGCGTCGAAGTGATTCAAAAGTATATTCTACGTAGTAAGTATTCTAAGTAGTAGTACTTCGACGCCACACAGTTCTGACGCGAACTCCGTTTATTAGTACCTATTGAATTTCTGATTTTGATCATCTACTTTTGCTGTTGACTGTACCGCACAGTCCGTTTTTGGTTTGATCGCTTCCGTTCTGGAAATTTTGATCTCAACAATGAGCCTCGTGGCCGACCGGAGACGAAAGTCGATAACGATAATTGAAAGCCATAGTGGAAGCAGATTCATCTCAAACCACGTTGGAACTTGCAGCAGTTTTCAACGTACGTGATAATTCGATACAGCAGTGCGATTCTGTAAAAATCTCACCGTGAAAACTTAGGTGAAGTGAGCGTGGAGTGAGCTGTCAATAGTGTTAATTCCTAGCAAAAACAAACTCACTTCACCTAAGTTTTCACGGTGAGATTTTTACAGAATCGACCGGCTGATCCATTTACTTCAAATTGGAAAGATAAAAAAGCTCGAAAAGTGGGTAGTACCGTATGAACTCACTGAACAACAACAACAACAAAATTTCGTCGAAACACCGCACAACGGACCGTCTCAAAACTATAGGAGTTACCACTGGAAACTCTTCGTCACCCACCATACTCACCAGACCTTGCACTAACTTATTTCCATTTTTATTCGGAATCTGGATAACTTTTTAAAGAGGAAAAGTTCATCGATTCCCGTCTCCAGGATTTTTATAGCAGAGCCATCAACGAACTTCCACTAAAATTGCAAAAATTAGTCTTCACTAATGGCTAATACTGCGATCAATTTGATATATATTTTCATTAAAAACATGATTTTTTATGTAAGACGGCAATTTTATAGGTATCATCTGCATCATCTGTCTAGGTTTTTCCCAACTATGTTGGGGTCGACTTCCAGTCTAACCGGATGCAGCTGAATACCAGTATTTTACATGCAGCGACTGCCTATCTGACCTCCACAACCCAGTTATTGGGTAATACGATACCCCTTGGTAAGACTGGTTGTCAGACTTTCGGGCTTCTGACTACCCGTAACGACTGTCAAAGATCCAAGAATGACAGCCAGGACCAACGGCTTAACGTGCTTTTCGAGGCACGGAGGGGTCACGGTATGTGAAGGATGGTCATCCACAGACCAACTGCGGCAAGCTTAGCTTAACCTGATCGATCGCCCTGTGCGGCTGTTATTGTTTAGCCACGGCAATTTTATAGGTAAGGACCTAATATATGGGCCCCGGTGTGGGCGCGTTCACTGCGGCGGCGAGCCGCCCACTACCTGAACGCGCCCCAGAAGGTGGTTGCCGTAAGGATCATCCGGGGCTACCACACGATCTCGGGCGACCCGGCGAGCCTCATTGCCGGACTGCCGCCATGGGATCTGGAGGCGATAGTCCTCGCGCGCCTGTATGAGTGGCGCGCGGAGGCACTACGCCGGGGGGAAGTTCCGCTTCCGCGGCAAATTGCTGCGGAGCGGACGGATCTCCGGCGCGACCTCATGGCGACATGGAAGGAGCGACTGTCGCAACCCAGCGCAGGCCACGCCGCGATAGCGGCGATAAGACCCCTCTTTGAGGAGTGGCTAGAGAGGCGCCACGGCGACCTCACCTACCGCCTGACGCAGGTCCTCACCGGACACGGAAGTCTCGGGAGGTTCCTGCACATCATCAGGCGGGAGGAAACGCCCGGGTGTCACCATTGCCAGGATCGCCCAGAGGACACGGTGGAGCACACGGTGGAGGTCTGCCCCGCTTGGGCGGAGCACCGCCGTGTCCTCGTAGAGGCGATCGGCAGCGGCGGGGACCTCTCGCGCCCGGCCCTGGTGCAAGCCATGGTCCGGGGCGAGAGGGAGTGGGAGGCAGTCACCTCCTTCTGCAAAGCAGTCATGCTAGCGAAGGAGGTGGCGGGACGGCTCAAGGAGAGAGCCTCCCGTCCCAGCCGCCGCGGGAGTCGCTCCGGGCGTCGGGAGCCGCGTGACGACTCCCGGCCACCGTACGCGCGGGCCTGCGGGCGGAGAGTAATGGGTAGCTCACCGTCCGATCAGGACCAGGCCCGTGCCGGACGGCGCGTACCTACGTGTTCCACGCGCGCCTCAAAGAGATGTCAGCATCGAGGAGGGGCCCCATAGGGCCGAAGCCTGCCGGGTCAGCGGGATTGTCCGAAAGGGTTACCGCTGGCCCGGAACATAAAGGGCTAAGGAAGGAACACGGGTTTAGTCAGTAAGAGTCTGACACTTCCTTCCGCTCCACCCAGAGCGGGAAGGGTCAATTGATATAATATTATTTTAATTATTGTGAATATGTGGGTCTTTTTTTTTCAGTTAATTTTAATCATGTTCTGGTAGTTTGAGTAATTTATGCGGCATACCCAAGTGTCCTTTCTTTGGTATGATTCGTGGAATCGTTGATCTCATTAAGTTCTGAGTGGAGCTGCACGATTGAAGTCCATTTGAGATCAATCTACACGGTCTCGACATGATCTGACCAAGATTTATGTCCTACCTCTGAGTGTGTTTCGGCCTTTTGTCTCAGGGTAGTCCGATAGGAAACGCCGACCTCATCAAGTTTTTTAAATATAATTGATGTGTAAAAGTGTTTGTACAAACATTACCTACAGAAATAGTGACATTTATCGTTTACTTTCTGAGTTTTTTTCTTCATTATGTAGAATGAGATTTAATTTGTTATTGAGATTTAATTTGTTATGATCCTCATTATTAACATCGTGATAAAGTACAAATTTAAGGAATTAATCATAATCAAAGAATGCTAATCATTCAGTTTTTGTGGCAACATGATACGTATTACGATAATGGTGATGGATAACATGATATCTCGCACTGGTTGGTCACGCACAAGTCCACATTTTGCGAATAATACTCAATACCAAAACAACTTATAATTTGGATTAGGTATAATGTGATAATGTTTTGGCAATTTCGTAGATATTAAAACTTTTCTGGCACGTGTCTTGTAATTTGACGTATTCCTTCCATGTGACCCTATTTGCAATAGGTATTTAAGCACCCCATTTATAGCCTAGATTTTTGAAGATAGTTAATAAACTTGTTCCTTTAACTTTTAACTGTTTGATATTTTAGAAAATTAGGTTAAATCGAAAGGTGTGTTAATAATGTTTTACGTACCCAATATAATCAAGTATAAATCAATAACAATAAAAGTCAATATAAGTCGTTCGTGGTACGCGTTCCGACACATCATCTCGAGAAGTTCCTCAAGGAAGAGTTCTGGCCGAAGGGTGTTGTGTACCGCCGGTTTCGTGGCCGGCTACATGACACCAGTCAGCGAAACACGACGCAGACACTTCGTGTGCTTTAGCTTATTAAATTTTTTGTGTAATTATAATGTGTGTATTTATAGTATTTTTAAGTTATTTTGATATTGTATTGTATGTGTTTTATATGGGCCTTGATGCCTGAAATAAATGGATAATAATAATAATGGCAATGAAGGCCATTCAATTAGAGAGTTTAGAGAAAAGAAACGTTTAGTGACGAATTCTAGGAAATTTTCAAAAATTCATGAAAATTGGGTTTTCTCGAATTCCATTAATTCTCGCCTAAGCTTTATGGGGTGCTTAATTGTTGCAAATGAGTCATAGTATCCGGTCTTGGAAGGAATACTTCAAATTACAAGTCACCCTGTATATAATGTCTCTCTTCCTCAGCTTTATACTAGGCACAAAACAATCATTCAATTCATCTATCAATGTATCTAGCCTGTTTTGTTCCACTGCATCAACTGCAGGGTTAAAGCCTTCTTCTTCTTTTTCCACAGAGTCCTGATTGCTGCTTATGTGGGCTACTCCTTAGGAGTCAAGCTTATATCTGTCATGGACTCATGCTCTGCCACGTTGGAAAACTTTTTGGAAAAAAATTATACTACAGTCTATTCAGCCGTTATAAATAACTTGACGTTAGCCACGAACCAGTTCACACCAGATTGACGAAACAACAATCATGACATTAAATCTAAATTAGACAAAATAATGATAAGATATACATTCACGAAATCATCACTATCTACAGGATTTGAACTTATACAGCAAGTATAAAAGACACGTTTGCCAAAAGAACGTTTGCAATTGGCAACAGGTGTCCGAACAAAAACTAACAAAAATTACCTTTTAAGTTTAATTAAAATGAGTATATATTAAAGTTGTTGTTTCATTTTAGTTCATACACGATTGTGAATACTGTCTGTTCTGACCTAATAATGTTCAATATCAATTTAATTTTTTTCTTGACTTAGCTCACGAGGTTGATATGTGGAATGTGAGCTCGGGTGTCATTAATGTGCCGATTGGCGTATCGGCCAATGGCCTGATGGCCGAAAGCCTCCATCGACATCTCTGGAGGCTGTCGTTAGACGGTTGAATTGTGAGGAGCTTCCTGTCTCTGGAGCCCTGACCACCGGTAGCTTGAACCTTGTTCCCGACAGCGGCGGACCACTATTTTTTATATAAAAAAAAAAAAAATTATACTTATTTTTTCTATGTAAAAGATAAGGAAATAAATACATAAACGTAATCATTTTAACAATAAAAACTGTCATAACCCGTGCCGTATAAATTAATAACAAAATCAAAGTCAAATCATTTATTTCAAATAGGCACATTAAAGGCACTATTGAACGTAAAAAAATACAGTAAAATTGAATTGATTCTAGTCGCCCCTTCCAAAAGGTAGTGTTCGTATGGAGAAGAATGGGCAAGAAGCTCCATCGTTACTCCTTTAAAATATTTTATAAGGTTTTGTATACATAATATAATTATAATATTAAGTGAAGACGATGGACAAAAGAGTCTGCAAAAGAGTATAGGTATGCAGGATCGTCTGATATAGCTAGCCTACGCTTTGGAATGGGCAACTAGCTTCATATTTTCTGACTGACCGACTTCTTGACAATTCAAAAGTGTCTGTAAATGGTTTAATTGAAATAAATGCTTTGAGTTTGAGTTTATAGTTGAAATTTATTAATAAACGGATGAAACTGAAGTGGCAGTGGGCTGGCCATGTCTGTCGAAGGACCGATGGCCGGTGGAGCAGACGAGTCCTGGAGTGGAGACCGCGTATTGGCAAGCGTAGTGTGGGACGCCCCCCAGCTAGATGGACGGACGACCTAAAGAAGGTGGCTGGGGTAGGCTGGATGCGGAAGGCGGAGGACAGGGTGCTGTGGCGCAGTCTGGGAGAGGCCTATGTCCAGCAGTGCACTGCGATAGGCTGAGTTGATTGAATAAACGGATGGATGATGTTCAATATAACTTAACACTGAATGATGGTTCTTACCTGGAGAAAGATTTTAACCTTTAAGTACCGACATGTGGTCAAGCAGACACTTCGAGCGTTTGAAAAGTCTAGTTACCCATGTTAGCGTAATAGTATCACCCCGCGCTTCTCTCTACCCCTCGAGCAGTCGCCCAACGTTCGTGGAGTGGTAATGAAATAATTTACAAGTGAAGTGCCTGCTTGGGTTCGAATCCCCGACCTACAACTCGTAAGTCGCGGCCGTTACCACTGGGCCACCACTGGTCTCAAAAAGTCACACAAATAATCTCTCCTCATCGTTAGCTGGCAAGTTTATACAATGACTTAATTTAGTAATAGCCCTAGTCATATGACTAGGGTGTGTGTTTATGCAAGTATATACTTGCATAAACACACACCTTCCCATAGGGATAATAGGCAGAAACTACCTGCTACGATCCTTACATACCCCTTTTGCCTCGTTTACGTTCCCTAGCAAAATTAGTTGTTTAGTCCTAGTCACTCGATGAATAATACGGAATACCGTTAATTTACATAAGCCTGACATGTTAGCAGTACATCTCATGAAAGATCATGAGGCATAATATTGCACAATTGCAAATCTATGGATTTTACTGCTAAATTTCTGAAAATTGTAAACAAATTTTCAAAGTACTATGTGATAAACTGAGTACACGCTTACTTTTCTGTAGCAATGTTATCATCACTAGAGCTACTTCCTTTGAAGCACACTATCTTGCAATAAATTCCTGCTCGTCGTGGGATAATGTAATTGAGAGGTTAACATATTTAATAAGCATAAGCAATAAAACTAAAGTTCTGAAAAAAAAACTTTTGATAACGTAGGTAATTTGGATAAGTGGGGTACTAGTAATCTATTTATTATAAAGTTATTATCCTACATCAAATCCCATCTTCTCACAAAATACCTATTCTAAAAAAATTATAAGAGGAGATAAACGATATTACATTTTATATAAAATAAATCTATTCTAGCTCATGGAGCTCTACCTTTTTTTTTCCCGGGTGGATAATCCTCATGGATGTGCGCCGCCCTGGAGGGGTGGCGGGGTCTGTCAGACTCTTACTGATTAAAACCACCCCGGTGTTGTGAAACACCGGGGTGGTTTTTACCCCAGGCGTGAGGCAGATGGCTCACACCTACACCGGGGGTCGTGGGAACGTACGATCCTTCCGCAACCCCCGACTGGTGCCGACCCGCCACTGCGGGCCTCGTCGGGTCAGGGACCAGTGAGGTGTTTGACTCCCCCCCGACGTCTAAGAGGGGCGCGCGTGGCACACTACGCGCCGCCAACTCGGGTCCTGATGTGTGGGGGGCTAAAGAGGGCGTTGTCCGCCCTCTGCCGACGAAAGACGAAATGGAGCTCTACCTAACTTAACCTACGGAACTAGAAACGACATCTAAGATATTTTTGGTAAATTCGATAAAAAAATATTAATCGGTTAAGTCTTTTTTGATAAAATTGACAATATGGAAAGAGCTAGATAGATAGATAATTTGTTATTGTACAAAAATTGGTATAAAACAGAAGACATTAATCTACAAATTAGTAGTGAAGGGTGTGCCATCCTCAAAGATGCGTTCAGTGTTAGTGCTAGCAGCTCTGTTGGTTGCGGCGGCAGCGTTGCCGACTGAAATACCGGAGCCAGGCCAGCTGGCTCTGGTTCTCGGCGAAGATGATTTTGAAGACTACCTCGATGCCTGGCTGGAGCTTGAACAATCCCGATCAGCTAATTCGTCTAACGTCGAAGCGGGACCAAGGAACGGTAAATCTTTTTGCAATGGGATTTGTATTGCTATTGTGTCAAGCTGGCAAAAGAAGTTAACGTTATTTTCACCGCACGATTGCCCCCAAATAAGTTAAGTAACTAAATCTTGTGTTTAGGTTGCACGCTCAGAATAAATGGAGATCTTGGACAGCCTCAGCCGGTGTACCTTCGCGGCAACAGGTACTTGGCCGCCAACGGTAACACCGGTCAGATCAGGCTGAACACCGGAGAACAAGTCGTGGTCGCGTGCACCGGCTCCGGACGATCCATCCAGCACCCAAATATTGCAGCCACAAGAAACGTCGCGGTAAATCACGAGACGTTTTTGACAGATATTTGCTGTTCACAGAAAACATACCCAATTAATTAAACAGAGCTGACAATAAGACGATACAAAAAATAAAAATATTCTCGTACATTTTTATAATATTTTGATTCCCTGTAGACAGTGACATGTGTGAACAACAATCTCGTCTCCGGTGCCGGCTGGTTAAACGGAAACGGAGCCTTCGGGCAGCTGACTTGCTCTGCACACTCGCAATCCGAAGCTCAAGGGACTAACACTCGTTGCTGGAATAACAACCTCGTTATTCGGTGAGTACTTGTTTTTATAATTCCAATAATTTTAGGCTGTGTTCACGGCCTCAAGCGATGCGACTTGTGACCTGTTTCCGTTCGTCGCTCCGCAAATCTTGTCGCGGTGACTCGTGTCGCGGTGTGCGTGTAGTTCTAGCGTGTAGTGCCTGGAGACGAGGTCAAGCTTAATTTAGCCTAGAATAGTCGAGTTCAGGACTCTCTATAATATCTATTCAACGAATGCTAGTCTTCTCTCTTGTAACGAGTTTTGACCATTGCCTTCTTGTGTTTTTCACGTACACTAACGATGATTTTTATTTTCAGTGTAGGCTTCATCGTCAACAATGTTTTCTATCCTGTCTACTGGTCTTGCTTCAACCAGAACCGTATGGAAGTTCTATACGTCTGGTATGATCAGACTCACGAAAATGCAGTTTTCCAAACTGGCGTGGACAGACCCAATTGGCTAGGTAATAATAGTTAACTTAGTACTCTGTAGATAATATAAATATTGAAAGCAATTTATAACAGCATCAGAATATAAGTAGATACCTAAATCAAGGTCATACCAAAAAAAGTCTTTCAGAACATTATTATTCTGGAAACCATAATAATATCCCATTTATCATTTGTATTTATAGCTGGAAGCTTCTTCCCTGGAGTTGCTGTCAATAACATGTACACTCAAGCCAACCAGAAGACCGTCGTAACGCAATATGTCGGAGCCGCATTAGCAGACAGATATATCACAAACCACCAGTTCATGTCTCGTGGTCATCTTGCCGCTAAGAGTGACTACGTTTTTGCCACCGGTCAGCGCGCTTCTTTCTACTTCATTAATGCTGCTCCTCAATGGCAGCCCTTCAACGCTGGTAACTGGAACTTCTTGGAGCAGGTAAATGTTTTGTCTTGAATATACCTACTATTTAATATTCTTTTGCATGCAGTCATAATTTTTAAAATTTATGGCATTGCAGAACCTCCGTGCTCGCATCGGTGCTGCTGGCTACAACACGGTTATCTACACTGGTACCTTTGGCGTGACGCAACTGCGCGATCAGAACAATCGCTTCGTCGACATTTACCTGGTCCCACAGCGCAACCAGATCCCAGTTCCACTTTACTTCTACAAGGTAAATTCTTATCCTCGATGTTACGGGTGGCCAGTGTGTTTCAGTATGTTTGCTGCATTGCTGTTACATATAGCGGCAATAGTCAGTAGTTATACTATTATTATATTATAGCTTTATTTATCCATACATTATAAAGATTTGTAGTTGTAAATATATATATGTTTTTTATATGTATAGGGTAGAAAGCCTCCTCCACCTTTATCCATGTATGTCTGTCTTGAGCTGTAAACATCCAGTTTTCCCCCCCTGTTTTTGGAACATCGTCGACCCATCTTTTCCTTTGTCGACCTATTTTTTCTTTTTCCAGTGGGACCAAGCCACTTGGTTGTTTGTAAAGTCCATCTGTTATCCTGGTATTTAGCTAGGTGGCCTGCCCACTTCCATTTCAGGGTCATGGCGTGTTGTAGTGCATCCTTGAATTTTGTTTTGTTGCGTATGTCTGCATTTCGTGTTTTATCTATTCTTCTTAGTTTCAGGACACTTCTTTCCATGGCGTGCTGGCAAGACAGGATTTTGTTCTTGATCTTTTGAGTAAATAAAAAAAATATATCCAAGTCTGACTTGCGTATGTTAAGGAAGGCAAGATACTTGAATCCATTATTATCTTCTTTAGCTGCAGACTATAATTTCCTTTGAGAATTTCTTTCAGTGCCCAATACTTTTTCCACGTTATGTTTATTCTTCTGTCTACTTTATTCTCGTGTTTGTTGGTATGGAATGACATTAGTTTTCCGAAGTATAATGTATTCTTTGACGGATTCCATCATCGTTCCTTCTATTTTAATCGGGGTTTGGTTACTGTAGTCATTATTTTAGTTTTGGTAGTATTCATTTCGAGTCCAACTTTTTTACTTTCTCTGGCGAGATTTTGAAGCATCTTTTCTAGTTCTGCGGAAGTTTCGCTAATAAGAGCTATATCGTTAGCAAATCGTAGATATGTTAAACTTCTGTTGGATATCCACATCCCCTTTGTTTGTCCAGTCTATGTTTTGGAAGATATCTTGAAGAATTCCTAAGAATAGCTTTGGTGACAGCGGATCTCTCTCTTTCTATAGGACACTCTTCTCCTTTCATTTCCAATTTTATTCTATTAACGCTTTTTGAGTACGTATGTTTTATTATATTTATGTATTTTTCGTGTACGTTGTTATTTTGTAGTGCTTGCCGTATATATTTAATAATAATAATATTCCACAACTATCACACAACGCCGTCTAGTCTCAAGCTAAGCAGAGCTTGTGTTATGAGTACTAGACAACTGATAAACATACTTATATATTTCTAAATACATACATATATAGATAAATTACACCCAGACACAGAACAAATGATCATGCTCATCACACAAACATTTGTCCTGGGTGGGAATCGAACCCACGACCTCCGGCATAGCAGTCATAGTCACTGACCACTAGTCACTGAATAGTCGACAAAAGCTATAAAAAGTTGTTTTTTTTAATTCCTGATATAGAAATATCAGGAAGAGGTATGGTCGATAGTTGAGTAGTTCGGTCGGAACCCTGCTTGTTCAGTTGGTTGGTTTTTATTAATTATTGGTGCTATTCTACTGAGCAAGATCGAAGAAAATAACTTATATAGAGCAGATAATAGGCTAATGGGTCTGTAGTTGCCTACTTCTTGTGGATTCCCTTTCTTGTATAATTATATATGTGATAAGCCCAATTATTCTGGTATTTGTTCAGATTCTACAATCCTGTTAAAGAGTGTTGTCAAGTACGAGATTAGTATCTGTGCTCTGATTTTTATGGTTTCGTTGGTTAGATTATCTGGTCCTGGGCTTTTCTCTGTTTCCAATGTCTTTACATGTCTCAAAACTTCCATTTCACTTATTGGATCTGCAGATCTTCGGTTTGTTCTTTTTTTATATTTGTTACCGTTTATGACTGGTTCTTCTGGTGATTTTTTATAGAGATCTCTATAAAATTCAGTAGCGCACTTTAGAATATCTTTCCTACTTTTTGTTTCATTCTGACCGTCCTTTAGATAACGAATCCATGTCTTGTGTGTTGCCAGTTCCTTGTTGACTCGTTTTGAAATTCGGAGAGTTATGAGGCTTTTTTCGATGATCATTTTTCTGTAAGTGTTGTAGTCTTCTCTGATAGCTATGTTTGTTTTTTTAAATAGTTGTTTTAATTCGTCTTTTTCTTTAGCTTCCCACGTCTTAGATAGACGTGTCAGGTCCAAGTTTTTGTTTTGTTGTCCAGTTTGAGACTTTTCGTTATTACATGTTCTAACTTGTAGCTTGTAGTTTGCACATCATTTTCGGTTTCCAAAAGTTCATCGAGTGTTATGGAGTGCTTTTCTAAATTCTTAATATATGTTTCTCTTTCGTTTATAGTCTTAAGAAAGGTTTTTGAGAATTGAAATCTGATTAAAAACAAAAAAAAAATCATTAGAGAACATCTGAGCATTCTGTGGTCTGATGGGAAGTTGACTAAGTTGAGTGCATCCAAATTTGTTATGGACTTTGGAGTGTTGGTTAGTATAAAATCTATTTCATTACTGATCAGGTGATATCCATGTCCACCTACGGGACTGTTTTTTTTTAAAGAATGTGTTCATTATTGCCAGTTTATACTCATTAGCTTGTTGTATAAGGCGTTCCCCCCTACTGTTTCTTTCCCCATATCCGTATTTTCCCATTATCATGCTTTCTTCTGATTTTGGTTGCCCGATTTTTGCATTAAAATCGCCGATCACAAGAAAATGTTTATCCGATAGTTCTTGTGCTGTCTTCAGGTCATTATAAAATTTGGCAATTTCTTCTTCGCTTGAGCTTTCAGTGGGTGCATATGTTTGGATTATAGTAAGTGGTAAATGTACAAATTTGAGTTTTCATGTTCCAATTCTTTCCGATATTCCTAGATTTACTATATTATTTTTGAGCGTATATTTTAGTAGTTAAAACAAATTAAATCATTTCTGTTTTGATAAAAAAATGAATTTGAACGGGTGTTTATTGTGTTTACTTTGCTAAATTGAATTTTAAACCACATAAAACTTTAATGCTCTTTTGTCTAATGAAATTCACTGCTGTTTTTAAAGCAATATCATATAATGTTCAAACTCTTATTCTCAGGTGGTGTATGATGCATCTCGCCGCATCGGCACGGCATTCATAAGTATCAACAATCCTTACTACACACTGGCCGAGGCACGAGCTCGTCAGTTCTGCACGGACCGCTGTCGCAACAACAGCGCGTTCAACTGGCTCAGGTGGCAACCTGACCGCCTCGACATCGGATACAGCTTCTGTTGCACAGTCGACGACTTCAGAAGAACTATTCCACATCTACCTTCCTTCACAACCAATGGTCTACTTGCTTAAGCTAATGAGAGCATAGGTATTTTTGAAAACGGTATGGCCACACATTGTATATTTTGTAGTGTTTGATGTATTTTTTTATGTTTTGTCGTGTTCAATAAAGTAGGTTTATATAAATATAAATAAATAATAATATTTTCGATGTTTACTGCTAGACCATGTTATGTAAATACATAAATAAAAAAAAATACTATTTGTGTTTTTAGTTTCGTTAGTTTGAATGCCATATCGACAGCAACAGGATATAGAATAAATGAAAACTCTCGAATTTCAAAATCTGCCTTCAATTTTTAAACAAAATGTTTCATTTGCCATGATAGACATCCCCCGCAACAGTTAGCAAAGAGAGATATTATTTGAGTACCTATATGATTATAATGTTGTTGTATCTTATAGGAAGTTTGAAAGAGCTGTTATGTTGTCTAGTAGTGAAAGCTAATTCATTAAATTTGAATATGAAGAGGAGGGATAAGACCCTTGTGCCAAAAAGAGAGATGAATATAATAGACGGCTGGAGGAAGTGGAAAACCAAAGAAAAGATGTATGAATTGTTAAAGGTGTAAGGGATGAATTCAAATTCAAATTGTTTATCGTGCTATCCGACCTGCGCTTTTACTGCAGGATAAGCCATGGTGTCCGAGGCAGTCGACACTTTCACCGCATTGGCAGCGATGCGGAGCCACGCAAGGGGCGCCCAGACGCAGACAAGTAGCGAGCCGGAAAGTGGAATCACCCAGCAAAGTGCCTATGTTGGGTGACGGTAGCGCCTGAAGCCAGAGACCCGACTCCCACTCACCCACAGCCAGTAGGCGGGCACGCTCAGCAGTATTGGTGGACGTATTAATAAGATTATTCCGTACCAACCTGCAGAGCGGCTCATCCCACTGCCTCTGGGTAGATGGGTTCGCGGGCCGATCTGTATCCGGGCAAGCCATTTTCCAGGCGTTCACCGCGTCGGCCAAACACGGCACTTCCGAGTCAACCAGGGAGGGGGCTAAAATCTTCCCGGTCAACTTTTCGGTGCTGTGGACAGAGGACAGGAACGCCGGTAAGCTAATGCTGGTAATTTTGCGGACGCCGAGGCCACCAAAGCGGATGGGTAGTGTGGCTTGTAGCCACGCTCGGTCGTCCAAAACCACATTAAGAATGGATGTCAGTGTGCTGCGAATAATTTGGTCAATTTTGTCCAAGAGGTGTGGCTGCTTCCATAAAGGGGAAGAGCGTAGAAAATACATAAAATTTGGGCCAAAACAACAGTATCTAATCAGGGTGAATGCCGAATGTAAATTAATTTTGGAAAGTCTGTCCGAAATGTCGTTGAAACTTTTGATTTTTTCTTCGATGAAAGGCGAAAAACTATCTTCCAAAATTGGGGAACCTAGGAGGTGCAGTGAACTTTTTTCTAAAATTTTTATTTTCGGGGCTATTACATTAAATTTCTCTAGGGTCAATTGTCTGTCGGTAACGTCAGAAAGGTAAATTTCGCATTTTGAGGGGTTAAGGTCCAAGCCAATAGATTTAAATTCCTGTTTGAGAAGTTCTAGGTCTTTCAAAACGGTGTCTACATCACCTCCTAGCGTTCCATCATCTAGATACCACACGTTGAATTTTGAATTTAGTTTCTGGATAATTGGGTGAATAGCTAAACTGAAAATGACAGGACCGAGAGGGTCACCTTGTTGGCATCCTACTGCAGATTCCAAAATATTGTCCTTATATAATAATTTAGAAGGGTGTCTGTAACACTGCCACAAGAAACCATAAATTTCGGGTAGTTCCTTTTTGACTTCAGCCAACAAAGTGTCCCTGTTTACAGAATTAAAGGCGTTCTTCACGTCAACCTTGAGGATGACCTCACCTTTATTCGAGTTTATGAATGTGGAAAGGGCATGGACGGCAGCCTCACAGCCCCCTTTTGAGCCAAAACCAAGCTGCAGGGGCTGAAACTTAGCTGCAAGTGATTCGCTATACAGCTTACAGCATATTTTGGCTGCCATACGCCTGTAAGTGCACCCAACGGCGATGGGACGAATGCCGCCGTCCTTCTTGCGCAGGGCACATAGGTTGGCCCCGTACAAGACATCGACGACGGCCTGGTTCACACCGCCGGTGAGCATGAGGTTAATAAGGGCCGCAAGCTCCTTCAAAAGCGACTCACCAGCTTCCCCGGCGCCTGAACTCAGTAAATCCTTGAGATGTTGTGGAGTCAGGCCATCGAGGCCGCCGGCGGAACCACTTCGGAAAGAGCTCACGGCAGCAATTAACTGAGGGGCCGAAACATTTAGAAAGGTTGAATTTAGGTCGGGAGGGTCGGGAGGGTCGGGAAAGGTGAGACCATCCGCAGGCGCTGGGTGTTTACTCTCTAGAGCTGATAGCGTTTCTGGAGAGTAAGGCGCCACCACATCGCTGCTGAATAATATCCTAGCCGCTCCCTTGATGTCACCTTCACTTAATTTCGATTCCACATGTGAACACAAGCTTTTTTGTGATTGGTTGTTAAATGCAGGTAATTTTGGATCTAAAATTAAGGTCGAATTGTTACAGTTGTCTTTAATTTGGTTTGTTAAGGATTTTTTAGTTGCTAAATTTTTCTGGACATGTAGAATCCTAAAAGGGAAGGTGAGCAATTGCTCCCAGGCACTTTGTGAGTTCTCCTGGGTCGCAAGACGGAGACATCGCGACAAATTCAGAGCAACAGACCGTCTCGCGCCCCGGGGAACTCTCTTTAAAACCGGGATAGAATTTTTGAATTTAGCTAGCGTTTGCCACAAGGTTTGGTCTGGAGTTGTTGGTGTTGGAGATGTAACTGGGGGGCACAAAGGTACACTATGAGTTTTGTGGATCTTGCCATAGTGTATCCTTAGCCCCCGTTCGCCTTTAAAAAAGCGTGCCTGTGAGCAATACGGGCATCTCACCAGCTGGATATCGAGCGATGTGGCAGGTTGACTAGCACTGTTTCCGGCGTCGCTATTGCCGTCATTGAACATAAATAACGTTGTGTTACACTTACCTACCTAAAAAAAATTAAATAAACTATATACACATGCACTAAAAAACAAACATAAAAAAAATAGACCACAAAACCAAATTTTTCACTATTTACACTTCACAAAAGTCACTGCCATGAAGACTGTCACTCTTTGACGGGTGCTGCGCAGTAGCGCTCGTAACCTGGGGCGCCGCGCATGCAGGGCGCAGCCCTCGCAACCACGGCTGCAGGCGCCGCAGGCTTCCCGTCGCGTCGTCGTCGTTGATTATTATAGTAAAATTTTGTTTATTGCATTCATGTGTATATTTAGTTGTTACATTATAAGTTTTTGCTGTTTGTTGTTGTTGTTGTTATTTAAAATTAATGAAGAGGGTAGATATAACATTATATTCACTCCACTAAGTGTCATAAAGCATTTTGCAGTGATTCCTATTCGTCAACTTTCGGAAGATGCACAAGAATCCCGCAATAAAGATTATAAAAAGTTTCATATAGAAAATGCTCTCGATCAGCTACAAATGAGGATGTATTTCATGCTCTTCAATTTCAGATCCCTACATAACCAGCATTAGAAAATCGTATAGTAAAAACGTGAAAGAATTTGATGAAGACACCTTAGATCTTTTGAAAATGAACGGATTCATTTCAGTTCCCGAAATTCACCAAGTATAAAATAGCATATAGTAAACATGAATTTACAATTAATTAATTAATTAATCTAGGTATATAAATAAATTTCTTCACATTTTTTTTACTTTCTATTTTATGTTTTTATTAAATTGATTTGTATTTTGGGATTAAGTAAGTATATGATATTGGTTTTTGTAGACATTATAATTTTGTATTGATTGTTAAAAAAATGAATAATGGGAATTTTGTATACTTTTGAATTTGTTTTATTTTTTTAATGTATTGTAGTAAATTAAATCATATTAAATTACATACCATTTGAAGCCATATTGTATATACACTACTCTATATTTGTGAAATTTTTTACAACATAATGTTTACAAATAAAACTGGCCAAGTGCGTGTCGGGCCACGCACAGTGTAGGGTTCCGTAGTAGCCTGCTATCACAATGTAGTACGAATCTGTTGTTCTTTATTCTGATATTAAAAAAATTATAAAAATAAAAATGTTCATATTTTGTTTTCTTCATAGTCTTTACCCGTTATAAACAAGCAACTACTTCATCTTGGTCACTTTACAGGATTAATGCTAAGGACTTTGTATTTGGTACAAAATTATCCAACACTCAAGTTCAACGACTATTACTGCTAAACTAATAAAGTTATCTTAACCGCTATAATTTTTCTTTAAAGTTCATGAAATGCACTGTCATCGTGAATTTTTCCAGATTTTTCAAGCCAGCAGTTTAGGTTTTAGAAGGGGGAGGGGGCGCCCTACTGGAACAAAAATATGCAATTTAAAGTTTAATATTGCTTAATGGAGCATTAAATCGAAAAATAATTGTAGCAACCCCCAAGTCATTTTAGAAGACCTATTCAACGATACCCCACACGATGGGGTAGACGACGAAAAAAATATTCATCCCCACTTCACATGTAGGGGAGCTAACCTAAAAAAAATATTTTCCAAAATTTTATTTTACCACTTTGTCGGCGTATTTAATATACATACTTTTACAAAATTACAGCTTTCTAGTACTAACGGTCTCTTAGCAAAACCTCTGACAGACAGACAGACGGACGGACATGACGACACTATACAAGGAACCCTTCCTTGTAGGTACTACGGAACCCTAAAAAAAGGTATCGGATTTTAATCTGAAACAGACCTCGATTTTTGTTATATTGATTTGTATTTTGGGATTAAGTTTAAGATAATTGGTTTTTGTAGATATTATAATTTTGTATTGATTGTTAAAAAAATTAATAATGGTCATTTTTTATACTTTTGAATTTATTTAATTTTTTTAATGTATGGTATTAAATTAAATCATATTAAATTACATTCCATTTGAAGCCATATATATACACTACTCTATATTTGTGCAAATTTGTACAACATAATGTTTACAAATCAAAAAGGTATCGGTTTTTAATCTGAAACAGATCTCGATTTTCCATCGGGCGGCGCACACTGTGAAATATGTCTATCTAGCGTCACTTTATTCATAACGTAATTCATATGTAGCATAACTAAATAACCAAAAAGCTGTATGCCTAAGGCATTAAGTCCGCCTTTGTACCTTTTTGTGCGAAAAGTTTAAATAAATAAATAAATAATATATATAATTTATATATTAAACTGAAACTGTTTTTGGACATACAGAAGAGTGTCAGCTAAGTACTTGTATATAAAAAAATATATTTTAATTTTTTACCGTTACTAAGCAACGTAAAAAAAATAATTAATTGATTATATATACATAGAATTATTGTAAAAAGTTTTTTTAGATATTATCATCATCATCATCCATCTCAATATTTTCACTGAAATTTTCTTCTTCATCCGAACTCTCTAGGAAATTTCTGTAGTCTTTAGCAGTGTTTTTGTTTCCTGAGGAAGAGCGTGTTTTGTATGGGGACCAAGACGTATAATCGAGCAATATTGGATCGAAACTTATAAAAAACCGGTTCACAATTAGCAAGTTTCTTCTTTTTTGTCCACCTAAAGAAAAAAAAAAGTACGACATGTGCAAATATGTGCATGGGAATACAACTGATTCCTTTAAAGCACGAGTCAGGGAATAAGAAAAAAAATGATTCAGCCCGGATACACGCAGATACATTTTCTAATGTCTAAACATGTGTATAATTAAAAATATAAACAAAAGAAAAACAAACATGGTATAGGTAATACATGTCTAACTTTCAAACTCACCTTCTAAGATAACTAAAACACTGTAGGTACATACAACTGCATTTCTGTATATCTATCTAATATTTCACCCGTTAAACACCTTCAATCAATCACGTTAAAAGGCGTCCACATCACAAAGTGTCATGTTCTCGATGTTATTGTATGAAAAATATCGACACCTAACCGCAAATTATTATCAAATCATACAGTTACTTTATCTAGCTATCGTGTAAAAATATTGTATCGATGAATAGTGCATGTTAAAATTTTGATTAAAGTGACGATACGGGTTAGACTAGATACCGGTTATTTCACAGTGTGCGGCGGCGGCGGCCCGGCTCTGACAACGCGGCGCGACCGACGGCGCGGCGGCGCCGCGTCCCGACGCGGCACCCATGTCTAGGTGTGCTGTACCCAAAATGCGTTCAGTGTTAGTGCTTCTCTGCTGGCTGTGGCGGCGACTCAAGTACAGGAGCCTGGAGAACTGGCTCTGGTTCTCGACGAAGATGCGTTTGAAGTCTACCTCGCTTCCTTATTCATTCCTTCTCTATTCCTCCTCGATCTCCTAGTCCAGACCGGCCCAATGGCAGAGGTAAACTTTATATTAAACCTATACGATTCCTCGTATGTCGTGCATTCACGTCTAATGATCCGATGGTTACAGTTACGTTATTATTTTTGCAGAAACAAACATAAGCTTCTCAGGAAGCTTCAGGTAGGTATGCTCTGTTTAAAGCTCGCAAATATGCTTTACTAACTAGATTTTGTGTTAAGGTTGTACGCTCAGAATAAATGGAGACCTTGGACAGCCTCAGCCGGTGTACCTTCGAGGCAACAGCTACTTGGCTGCCAACGGTTGCACCTTTGTTTGGTGCAAAGTGTAGATCGTACTAGGTATAGTAAATATACCACAACATAGGTACCGGAATAAACTCATTTGCAAGAATGTTTACTGTAACAAAAAACCAAGAAAAAAAAAACCAATCCCCAAAAAACCAATCCCAATGTGGGATATACATATATACGTCACATTTAATTTATGACGTTTCAAAACAGTCTATTAAAACACTTTATTAACATCTATATGTACATATGTGTACCTATACGGGCTTATCTAACATTTTTGTATATTTTATCGTGTTTATAATTATATATTAATTACCAGTTAATTAGAGATCCATAAAGAACAACCTTATTTTATGTTTTCTAGGACCAATCCCGAAAACCTTCGATCAATATTATTGATCGAAGCCGAAAACAGTACCTATGCATAATTCAATATGCATATTTAATTTAATACATAAGGTAGGTAAGTATTGTGGTAGATAAATACATTAAAGAAAACCCATTTATTTGCATTGCGTTTGCGTTCGCTCCTCCAATCTAGGGGAAGAACCGAATTTTAAGGTCGAACTCGTTAATCATGCATAAACCAGCGAGGTCAGTAATTATTGGTACTGACTATAATAATGAGGTAAACCACTTGCTTGCTTGATACAACGCTTGGTAATAAGCCCCAAACCCCACGATAAGCAGAGATTTCGCAATAGTACACTACCAATGTTGAAGAATTATCTTGAAACCTACGGAACTTACAAAAATGGAAAAACGTCATGAGTTTTTATAAAAAAACTGATAATGAGAAATAATCGGCAAGGTAAATCCAGTTTGATAAAATATCCAATACAACTGGACTAGGCTATAAAATGTAGACGCCAATCTCCAGACGACGACGCCAGTAGTGCAAGGTGTGCCTTACTCAAAGATGCGTTCAGTATTAGTGCTAGCAGCTCTGTTGGCTGCGGCGGCAGCGTTGCCGTCTGAAATACCGGAGCCAGGACAGCTGGCTCTGGTTCTCGGCGAAGATGATTTTGAAGACTACCTCGATGCCTGGCTAGAGCTTGAACAATCCAGATCAGCTAATTCATCTTACGCTGAAACTGAACTCAAAAGCGGTAACTTTTTAAAATAATAGTATACCAA
The DNA here is from genome assembly GCA_948474745.1 of Oligia latruncula. Classification (NCBI taxonomy): domain Eukaryota; kingdom Metazoa; phylum Arthropoda; class Insecta; order Lepidoptera; family Noctuidae; genus Oligia; species Oligia latruncula. The sequence goes on from OX419688.1 coordinate 12,191,278, forward strand.
TAATTTTTCATAGCTTCACGTATTTTCATATCTTTATAACTCATTTAGTTTAATATACACTAAATATTTTGTTCAGGTTGCACGATCAGAGTAAACGGAGATCTTGGGCAGCCGCAGCCGGTGTACCTCCTCGGAGGTAACAGGTATTTGGCCGCGAATGGCAACACCGGTCAGATACGACTCAATACCGGCGAACAAGTCGTGGTCGCGTGTACCGGCTCCGGACGGTCCATCCTGCACCCAAATATCGCCGCAACTAGAGACATTGCTGTAAGTTCTAATTAATATAAACAAAGAAATTATAGTGCATCAGCATAACTGATTAAACTTGTATCCTGCCCTGTAGACAGCGACTTGTGTGAACAACAATCTCGTCTTTGGTGCCGGCTGGTTGAACGGCAACGGAGCTTTCGGTCAGCTGACTTGCTCTGCACACGCATCTCATGAGGCTCAAGCTACTTCCACTCGGTGTTTCAATAACAACATCGTTATTCGGTAAGTAATAAGTTTTCGTAATAATAACTCAATCGTATGAACAGGACTTGTTGACTAGTGATACGGTTTGGTTTCTTTTATGAAAATTAGTAACGATTATCTTTTTTCAGTGTGGGCTTCATTGTCAACAATGTCTTCTACCCACTCTACTGGTCTTGCTTCGACCAGAACCGCCTGGAAGTTTTGTACGTCTGGTATGACCAGACGCCCGAAAATGCAGTTCACCAAACTGGCGTCGCCAGACCTAGTTTTCTAGGTAATTACAGTTAACAGAGTACTGTTTTAGGTTTTTTTTGTTTTACGTGTTACGTGTTCTGAGCGGGTAATTTTTCGTTCGCATGGTACCGGTAAATGAAAATAGAAGATACGATTAAGTTATTGAACAAATTTTATTCAAAACACTTAGTCAAACGCGGCTTTGGAAAGCATAGAGCTAAATAGATCTTATACATAATATATATATTTTTACTTTAGCTGGAAGCTTCTTCCCTGGAGTTGCTGTCAATAACATGTACACCCAAGTTAACCAAAAGGCCGTCGTCACCCAATATGTTGGAGCCGCATTAGCTGACAGATATGTCACCACCCACCAGTTCATGGCTCGTGGCCATCTTGCCGCTAAAAGTGACTACGTTTTCGCCACCGGTCAGCGAGCTAGTTTCTACTTCATTAATGCTGCTCCTCAGTGGCAGCCCTTCAACGCTGGTAACTGGAACTGGCTTGAACAGGTAAGCTTTCCGTCAAGGATTTATCAACCATTTAATGTCCAAGAGGACAAATGGATGTGTAGTGGTATCTACAACGCCACATGCGAACAACGCGTCATACTGATGTCACGCAAAAGCCTGCATGTCGCAAGCAGAGTTTACCGCGCAACTAGCATATATACAACGGCCCGATATGAATCATCGGGTAGTTGCTCGCCAGACACAACACCCGTCTGGTCGGAGGATCCTTCCTTTTCTAGTCTAGAGAGTATGAGCGAACTTTACACCCTGTTTCTCACACCTCTATACTGGTGACCTGGTGAACGTCACTCCCGCACTCCCAGCCAGCCAGCGTCCACGACTTCAACGGGTATCCTGACCATCAGCATGCAGCGACCGCGCATACTTGGTTATCACCCTCAGCCTCATCAGCAACTTCGGCACAGCATACTGCACTTTCGGCCAGTCCACAAGCAGAGCCTTAAAAACCCTCTCCTGGTCGACGCCAGCAGTCCGCTTTTACCTGGCGCTGTACGACATCCGACGCACTGGAGCATAATGCAGCGCCACCCCGACTCACTGGGGAAATCTTCGCAGACAGTTCCGACTCACCGTGAACTATGCGGCAACCGGTTCCGACTCATTGGAACCTTAGCTGGCCTGGCAAGCATTGCAAGATACAAGACTCAGCCCACTATCAACCTCCGGTCTCCGGAAGGGAGTGATGTAACGGTATCTACTGCATCTCACAAGCGGAGTTTACCGCGCAACTAGCATAGATACAACGACCCGACATGAATCATCGGGCAGTTGCCCGCCAGACACTACACACCTCTTATCGGAGGATCCTCCCTTTTCTATGGAGATTGAGTGAACTTTACACCCTGTTCCTCATACCTCGATAGATATGTATTCAAATGGAATGGATAGGTCACAATTTTTAACATTAATTTATATAATTGTAGAATCTCCGTGCTCGCATCGGCGCTGCTGGGTACAACACAGTCATTTACACTGGTACCTTCGGCATTACACAGCTTCGTGATCAAAACAATCGCCTCGTTGACATCTACCTGGTACCGGAGCGCAACCAGCTCCCAGTGCCGCTTTACTTCTATAAGGTAAAAGTCTTACCTTTAACTCTTATAAAAAGTAAAACGTTCGTAGCAACAATGGCAGGTTAGTTAGTTACAGGGTTAGCTAGCCGAAGAAGCAGTGGGTTGGCCATATCTACTGTAGGACCGATGGCCCTTGGAGCATACCGCGAATCGGCAATGCAATGTAGACCATTCAACAGTGGACTGCAAAAGCCTGAGTTGATTGGTTGATTGACGTGTCGTTTGTTGGCCACCAACGTCTGAATGGCTTTTATTAGTTCCCTACTTCGCACCAAATCTTCAATCTTGCTTTATAATAATAGCCTCCCCGACCGTTTTCGGTCACGGTGGCCAATCTCAAACTCAAACTCAAACTCAATGACAAAAATTTCTGAGTCGTAATTTGGCATTTTGTTACTTCAATGATATTAGAATAACCTTGAACTGCTGCTGCAGCATCACCTGGAATTTTCAGGATACCCAGTTCCCTTAACTTACAGCAGAGGTATCGTGTTTGGGTTAATTGGAATGGTTTTATTGAATAGGTTATAGATAGATGATGTGATGACCAGAAGCTGATGATGAAGTAGGAAAGGGAAATGGGAGGATCGGACAAAATGGTCCCCACGGCTAATAACAAACCAAACATACGTCATTAGATAGGTATTTTAATAAAGAGCAATAACTACTATGGCAGTTCTTTTCAAATCGCTGTGTGAAAAACATTATGGCGACGTACGAGATAACGGAATTCTTGAATAGTAAATCACTTCTAGTGGTCTTCTTTTCAATATTCGCAAATGTATGCATTCCGAAGATAACAAAATAATGAGGTACCATCGATCGAACTGGTCAAATGATAGACCTGGACGCTAGATAACGGAACTCTTGATTAACTCCTAGTAAACTCATCTAGTGGGCGCTCATTAGATATGTCTCAGCGAGTAGGTACTGTTCCTTTTAACCAGATGACTAGGACCTCATAACGGACCTGGACGCTAAATACCGGAACTCTTGAATAACTACTAGTAAACTCATCGAGTGTGGGCTCATTAGATGTATCTCAACGAGTCCTATTCATTTTACCTAATGACGAGGACCTGATGACTGATCTGGACGCTAGATAACGGAACTCTTGAATAGCTACTAATAAACCCCTCGAGTGTGGGCTCATTAGATATGTCTCAATGAGTACGTTCCTTTTACCAGATGACTAGGACCTCATAACGGACTTGGACGCTAAATAACGGGACTCTTTAATAACTACTAGTAAACCCATCGAGTGTGGGTCCGAATAAAAAAACAAGTCCAAATAAAAATGTCTAAAGTTAAAAAAAGAAAGTAGAATAGTTAAACAGTTTTATATCTTCCACTATTATGTGCCTATGTTTTGGTACAGCATCATCAGCATAATCAGCCTATAATGTTCCCACTGCTAGGACACAGGCCTCGCCTCCCTCTATGGCAGGGAGTAGGCCGTAATCCACCACGCGGGCCCAGTGTGGGTTGGTCGATGTCACATTTCTTCGAATTTTTGGTTCTTGGACCAGCCGGTTTCCACACGTTTTCCTTCACCGTTTTGAGAGCAGTGGTGATGAAATAATAGCTGATCATTAGTCGTCCCCCGACGCGAGGACGCTTGGACCAAAATACATATTTCCTACAAGTTATATTAAACTTAAAGGGCCGTATGTATATAATCTTTTCAGTTTTTAGAGGTTTGAGTCGGGGGTTTTTAAATTTTGTCTAATAAAATCCGATGTTGATTTTAGTTTTATTTTTAAAGCAATTATATCATTATTTTTTAGGTGGTGTACGATGCATCTCGCCGCATCGGTACGGCGTTCGTGAGCATCAACAACCCTTATTACACGCAGGCGGAGGTACGAGCCCTGACGTTCTGCACGGACCGCTGTCGCAACAACAGCGCGTTCAGCTGGCTCAACTGGCAACCGGACCGCATTGACATTGGATACAGTTTCTGCTGCACAGTCGATGACTTCAGGAGAACTATCCCGCATTTACCCGCCTTCACCACCAATGGTCTCCTTGCTTAAGTTTTGATGTCATTACCATCTTGTCAAATACAAGACCTACTGCTGTATTATACTTACTGTAAATATACTGATTTAAAAGAAATATCATTTGTGTTTTGTTTTCATCGTTTTCGTATCGGTAGTAGTTGAAATCACATAGACTGGAATATTTGAATTGGTTAATTAATCGTATCAAAAATTTTAGTTAGTCAGTAGTAATTCTGCGTTCAACTACCAAACAAATGTTACCCGAAAGCTATTCCCGACAAGTGAATTAGGAATAGCTCAATACTGGATACAAGAAAAATAATTATAAAAAAAATTGTAAACCCGACTGCGGTAAAAAACTGAAAAGCTAAAAACAAGCCCATTTTAAATGAAATAAAAATTGGAAGCAGGCGGGAACCATTTGAATTTGATAATATATGAAAAATGGTATGGGTCCCGCCTGCTTCCAACTATTATTTAATTTAAAATGGGCTTGTTTTTAGCTTTTCAGTTTTTTACCGCAGTCAGGTTTTTTATTTTTTTTAATAATTACTTTTTTTTATTTCCAGCTTTTTAGTTTACAAATCTGAAAGATTTCGCAGACGATTTGTCACTTCGAATTATTTTTAAACCATATAAGTTGTATATTTTTGTAATTACCTTTTAAAACCCTTTATTTTGATACCCCACTCAATAGGTTATGAGAAAAAAAAAATTGAAGGCGTGAAAAATCGGCCACTTTAATTATTTTTTTTCAATTTTGATATACCCAGTGTCACTTTCACAACTAAGACGAATCTGACGGCACCTGAAATCGATGAAGCCGTTTAGGCTACAGAGCATCATCATCATCATCTGCCTAGCCTTTTCCCAACTATGTTGGGTTCGGCTTCCAGTCTAACGGGATGCAGCTGAATACCAGTGTTTTACATGGAGCGACTGCCTATCTGACCTCCACAACCCAGTTTAGGCTACAGAGCGTGCCAAAGAAATATACATACATACACTCGAAAAACATAACCCTCCTTCTGGCGCAGTCGGGTAATAATAGATAACTGAAAAGTAGCATCTTTCTTGTTGTGCCTTATCGAATTTGAAGGGTATTACCTACCCTTATAAACTTCAAGCATCGCTGGCTGGAACTCAGATATTAAATGCTAAGTAAAAGAGTCCACGAACGAGTCACGAGTTCACGAGTGCTACTACTACGAGTGAAACTACGATAAATATCTACTAATTTATATAAATAAATTTATCTTCGAATATATTTTATCTTAGATATATTCTTTGTGATGTCATAATCGAATGGGCACGCCGCGTGCACGTCTTATCTAGTTAATATTTGTGTATCATGTAGGTCATTACATAAATTAAGTGTACATTTTTAGTGATCCATTATGAACAACAACAAGTGAATTGTTTTAAGCACACATTTAAATAAACTGCAGCAATAAGTTTAATCAACGTTAAATTAATAAAAAAAAATTGTTCACGGACTGTAATCTAAAATCAAAGAAATATCTAATAAACTTGTCTGGCCAAAGTATTTATTGAGCTAATAACATGATTAGCACAGTGTTTGTGCTAATCGTTTTCGAGAATCTCGGCCTTAGAGACTCATCATCATCATTCTTTTGCCCTTATTTAATCGAAGCCGGCGCAGCATATCACTTTCTATCATATTCAATATTCATACCTATATCAAGTAGTTGTCATATCGGTAGTCACTAGGGCGTTCATTCCGGAAATCTCGGTCTCGAAAATTTCGAGATTCTCGACGATTTTTTGGTATTTTTGAGACTCGAGATTGATATTTTCGGCCAACGTCATACCAACACTCCTCCTCCCCTGCGGCCCCACCGCGTCCGCCATGACACGGTGGCGACTCCGTCAAGGCCGCGGAAGGTAGGGAGAGCGGCGCACCGCAATACTCTCCCACCGCGGCCTCCAACCCTCAGCCGCGATGCCTCCCATACGACAACGCGGCCCGCCTCAGTTGCAATGTCGCCCAAACGGCACCGTAGCCTTCTTTTTGGCCGCTACGTCGTCGGCTTACCGGCAAAAGCCCTGACGAGCGGCCCCTCCTCGGGTTCCTCTTGGCTTCACCGTGAGTGACCAAACCACGGCTACTGAGCCCCCCCCCCTCGACAACGCGGAAACCCACCACTTTTTCGGATTCCGTACCAAAGTGGTAAAAACGGAACAATTATGGTGATACTAAGTCTGTCTGTCTGTCTGTCACAGCTGGATATCTCAAGAACTACTAATGCCATCAACTTGAAATTTGGAATAGTTTTAGATGACGTTTGCCCAACCATTTTGCAAATAAGAAAGAAATCAAAATATATGTAATATTTTTTGCAACAGGGACTGAAAGGGGGTCTGAAAAATTCGAAGTGGGGCTTCTAGGGCACGTGGGGTATTATATAAAAGAGCGTAGTTTGCACATTCTCAAACATTTTTTCTTTTTTTTTAGGCCGCATAGTTTTCGACTTTTGTTGAAAAATGTAAAAAAAAATACCGTTCCGCCCCTTATCTCCCAAGTTTGCAAAGGGAAAAATCTGAAATTATTCTATGTGATAGAAGTTTATGTAAAGATTACAGGAAAAATAAAACGAAGCCTCTAAATAGCACACTCTTTCAGAAATCATCAACAAAAGTTACATTAGTTCCACTATCGGTCAAGAGATGGCGCTGACATAAAACTGCAATATTCTACACCGCAGTGCACAGTGTTAAAATTATCTGATGAATATAGGCCTCGCCGATGAAAATTGAAAAACATAATATGATGTTACGGAACCCTCGGTGCGCGAGTCCGATTCGCTCTTGCCCGGTTTATTTTTTTTGGTTCCCGGGTAGAAAATCCTCATGGATGGCCGCCGCCCCTGCGGGCGGCGGGGTTTGTCAGACTCTTACTGACTAAAAAGCACCCCGGTGTTCCATCTCACACCTACGCCGGGAACTTACGATCCTTCCGCAACCCCCGACTGGTGGTGGTCCTTCGACTTGGCTACGGCCGGCAGCGACAGGTCACTACCTACTTCTGAGATGAGGGCACGGCGCGGCTCCTCCCAAGCGGCACACTCTGCCAGCGTATGCCACGCCGTGTCCTACCGGCAGTCGACGCAGTGGTGACACCGGGCGTCCGGCTCCCTGTTTATGCGACACAGGTACTTCCCGAAGCAACCATGCCCCGAGAGTACCTGCGTCACCCGAAACCACAAGGAGCCGTGCCTCCTCCCGAGCCAGCGCTCGAGTTTCGGCCGGACCATGAAGCTCTACCTAATCTACGGAACTAATGAACTTTAACTTAACCTACGGAACTTGAAACGAGATCTAAGATAGTTTTGGCAAAATCGATAAAAAAAAAATATTAATCGGTTAGTCTTGTTTGATAAAATTGACAATATGGAAAGATATAGATAGATCAGATAGATAATTCGTTATTGTACAAAGATTGGTATAAAACAGAAGACATTAATCTATAAATTAGTAGTGAAGGGTGTGGCGCCATCCTCAAAGATGCATTCAGTATTTGTGCTAGCAACACTGTTGGCTATAGCGGCAGCGTTGCCGGCTGAAATACCGGAGCCAGGACAGCTGGCTCTGGTTCTCGGCGAAGATGATTTTGAAGACTACCTCGACACCAGATTAGCTAATTCGTCTAACGTAGAAGCCGGACCAAGGAGCGGTAATTCTTTTGGCAACGGGATTTGTGTATTGTATTGTGTCAAGCTGGCAAAAGAAGTTAACGTTCTTTTCACCGCACGATTGCTCCCTAATAAGTTATATAACTAAATCTTGTGTTTAGGTTGCACGCTCAGAATAAATGGAGATCTTGGACAGCCTCAGCCGGTGTACCTTCGCGGTAACAGGTACTTGGCTGCCAACGGCAACACCGGTCAGATCAGGCTGAAGACCGGAGAACAAGTCGTGGTCGCGTGCACCGGCTCCGGACGATCTATCCTGCACCCGAATAGTGCAGCCACAAGAAACGTCGCGGTAAGTTACGAGACGATTTTTGCAGATATTTGCTGTTCACAGAAAACATGATATCCAATTAATTAAACAGAGCTGATGACAATAAGACAATACAAAAATCAAATATTCTAGTATGTACATTTTAAAAATCTTTTATGATTCCCTGTAGACAGTGACATGTGTGAACAACAATCTCGTCTCCAGTGCCGGCTGGTTAAATAAAAACGGAGCCTTCGGGCAGCTGACTTGCTCTGCACACTCGCAATCCGAAGCTCAAAGGACTAACACTCGTTGCTGGAATAACAACCTCGTTATTCGGTGAGTACTTGTTTTTATAATTCCAATAATTTTAGCCTGTGTTCACGGCCTCAAGCGATGCGTCTTGTGACCTGGGCCTCAAGTCTGCTATTACAATAGTGTCAGAATGGTCTATCATTGATTTCATAATTGTTGATTTTGACAAGTTTGGTAATCTACTAATATAATGGCGTCATTATGACTTTCCAATGGTCAACCACTGACACTCCATTGAAAGAAATGGCATAGAATGGTAATCTCGATCTTAATGACAAATGAGTGACTGATTTAGGCGTTAATCTGTGTCGCGGTGTGCGTGTAGTTGAGCGTGTAGGGCCTGGAGACGAGGTTAAGCTTAATTCAGCCTAGAATAGTAGAGTTCAGGACTCTCTATAATACATATTCAACGAATGCTAGTCTTCTCTCTTGTAACAAGTTTCGGCCATTGCCTTTTTGTGTTTTTCACGTACACTAACGATGATTTTTATTTTCAGTGTAGGCTTCATCGTCAACAATGTTTTCCATCCTGTCTACTGGTCTTGCTTCGACCAGAACCGTATGGAAGTTCTATACGTCTGGCATGATCAGACTCACGAAAATGCAGTTTCCCAAACTGACGTGGACAGACCCAATTGGCTAGGTAATAATAGTCACAGTCTCAGTACTCTGTAGATAATATAAATATTTAAAGCAATTTATTACAGCTTCAGAATATGAGTACCTAAATCAAGCTCATACCAAAAAAAGTCTTTCAGAATATTATGATTTTGGAAACCATAATATCTCATTTAAAACTTGTATTTATAGCTGGAAGCTTCTACCCTGGAGTTACTATCAGTAACGTGTACACTCAAGCTAACCAGAAGACCGCCGTCACGCAACATGTCGGAGCCGCATTAGCTGACAGATATATCACAAACCAACAATTCTTTGCTCGTGGTCATCTTGCCGCTAAGAGTGACTACGTTTTCGCCACCGGTCAGCGCGCTACTTTCTACTTGATCAATGCTGCTCCTCAATGGCAGCCCTTCAACGCTGGTAATTGGAAATCCCTGGAGCAGGTAAACGTTTTGCCTAGAATATACCCACTATTTAATATTATTTGGCATGAAGTCATAATTTTTAACATTTGTGGCATTGCAGAACCTCCGTGCTCGCATCGGTGCTGCTGGCTACAATACGGTTGTCTACACTGGTACCTTTGGCGTGACGCAACTGCGTGATCAGAACAATCATTTGGTCGACATCTACCTGGTCCCACAGCGCAACCAGATCCCAGTTCCACTTTACTTCTACAAGGTAAATTTTTACCCTCGATGTTATGGGTGGCCAGTGTGTTTCAGCATGCTTTTTTGTGTATAGCGGCAATACTTAGTAGTTAAAACAAATCAAATCATTTCTGTTCTGTGGTGCCTTATTGGGCATAACCTTTACGCTCTTTTGTCTAATGAAATTCACTGCTAAATTTAAAGCGATATAATATAATGTTCAAACTCTTATTCTCAGGTGGTCTATGATGCATCTCGCCAAATCGGCACGGCATTCATAGGTATCAACAATCCTTACTACACACTGGCCGAGGCACGAGCTCTTCAGTTCTGCACGGACCGCTGTCGCAACAACAGCGCGTTCAACTGGCTCAAGTGGCAACCTGACCGCCTCGACATCGGATACAGTTTCTGTTGCACAGTCGACGACTTCAGAAGAACTATTCCACATCTACCTTCCTTCCCAACCAATGGTCTACTTACTTAAGCTAATGAGAGCATAGATGAAATAACTTTAATTTCGGAACTAGGTGGCAAGAAAACTAAAATACAGATCCCAAGACAGAATATTTTTGTTCACAATCCGATTAACTATAAAAATCGGGCGACAAAAAGTATCTCCTGATAAGTTTGCTCGCCATGCTTGTACCATGCTTCAAAAAATGTTAATTTGGTCTGTGTGTTATTTTTCTAATAACAAGCTCTTCTAGCGTTGAGTATACTTGTAGGTAGAACGGCAGTAACGCGTTTGATCCGAGAAAAAAATCACCTACAAGAAAAGAATAGGGCCATAAACGGACATTACGCGTAGCGGACGTAACGCGACTCCGTCAAATTTTCGATGTTTACTTGTTGACCATGTTCTGTAAATACATAAATTTAAAAAATACTATTTGTGTTTTGTTTCGGTAGCTTTAATGCCATATCGATAGCAACAGCGGGGCAATTGCGTAACACATTATCAATCGGAATCGGTTTCATTTTGACAGTTCAACAACATTCATTGCGTTATTTACCTACTTGTTGAATAGACAAATAATTTTTCATTTCTCATGCTCGGAAAGTAGTGTTTGTTTTATCCGAATAGCGGGTGGAAGACGCTGCTTCCCACGTTAGGGCGGGAATGAATTTTAAAAATAGAACTAAATTTGCTTAGGTACGATTTTTTTTTTAATAATTTAAAAAAAACGTAAGAAAATATCAGCAGTCTTCTGAGTTTATAAACAGCCAGTGTTAATTTAAAAAAAAACTTAGTAAGTGGGACGGCCCGCCGCGGCGGCGCGCGGCGGCGGTGAACAGAATCTACCTGCTTATGTGGCTGTGACGCGGTGTGTTCCATATTTCAAATTTAAAAGAGAGTATTAAATAAGTAGTATTCATGTTCATGTCATCAATAAATATTTTAGAAAAACTACTATTTTTTACTTTCCGAAATTAAAAGTAGAGTGTTTAACGCGGGTGAAAGACATCAATTCCCAAATGTCTAAATACCTCGTATGGGAATTGATTCCTTTCGACCCTTGCATAACAATCTACTATTTCGAACTTGTGAAGCAATTGATTATAAATTTGGTTCAAAATGATTAGATTCTGATTGGTAGTGTGTTACGCAATTATGGTGTTGGATATTATTAGTCTATAGAATCAATGAAAACTCTCGAATTTGAAAATCTGCCTTCAATAAATTTATAAACTAAATGTGTGATTTGATAGATAGCCCCGCTACAATCATTCCTATTTAGTTTTTTTGGGCGACTAGAATCATTTCTATTTAGTTTTTTTTGATGTTCAAAAGTGCCTATACTGTGCCTATTTGAAATAAATGATTTGACTTTGACTTTACAGAGTAGTTAACAAAGACAGATATCATTTGCGTACATAGGATTGTAACTGTTGTATCTTAGAGGAAGTTTCAAAGAGCTGTTAGTGTAGTCTAGTAGAGAAAGGTAATCCATTAACTTTGTTTATGAAGAGGAGGGATAAAACGCTTGTGCCAAAAAGAGAGATGAATATAAATGTAGATGGCTGGTGGAAGTGGAAGACCAAAGAAAAGATGTATGAATATTTAAAGGTGTAAGACCGGATAAAATGCCAGGGGGTGACTTGCAGACTCAATTTCAGTGCAGTTGCTTGCACACTCAGTTTTAGTGTCCTGTTGATACCCTTTCGGTGATAATATTGTTGGACAAAGTTGTGATATGTAATGAAATGCTATTAGTATCATTTCCTAGTCGTTATCTGTATATATAAAAGGCAACCGTTACTGACTGATCTATCAACGCACAGCTCAAACCACTGAACGGAATGCGCTGAAATTTGGCACACATGTAGCTATTATGATGTAGGCGTGCGCTAAGAAAGGATTTTTCAAAACTCACCCCCTAAGTGGGTGAAACGGGGGGATTTCGTTTGTATGAAAAATCTTATTCCTTGAGTTAATAAACTTGAAATTTGGCAAGAATATTTATCTAAGTAAATTATGAAGTTTGGCATTTTCAGTTTTTCTAAACTACCCCCTAAAGGGGGATTGGGGGGTATCAAAATTTGTATGGAAGAATTTTAACGCGCGGTCCGATTAACTCGAAACTCAGTATTTATACTTAAGACCAATAATTATCTTCTGTATATATAAAAGGCAACCGTTACTGACTGATCTATCAACGCACAGCTCAAACCACTGAACGGATTGCGCTGAAATTTGGTACACATAATTATAGGTTCTTCAAATTATCAATTCCATAGGGGGGAGTATTTTATTACGTGGCTTGATTGGAAAATTGGTATGAATAATCTTTAAGTCAAGCTATAGAAACATCCCAGACGATTTTTCAAAACTCCACGCCTGTGGGGATAAAAAGAGGGGATACAGTGTATATGAAAAATCTTATTCATTTGGTTAATAAACTTGAAACTTGGCAATATTTGGTTCAGTACACTCACTGTCACTTTTAGTTAAAAAAATCCCTCACAGGATTTAGGGGGTGACAAAGTTAATAGATTAGAAAAATATGTAACCCGCTGTCGGATTAACAGACGACGACGATGACCGCCCGATGGACGCTGGTGATGGCGCCAAACAAGTAACCGAATTCTGGGTCGAGTCCATTTAGATTGCTATCGACACGCTAAGAAGAAGAAGGGGTGGATTTTACTGCTTGCTTTCATTAACTCGAAAATGAGTATCGGTCTTTGAGTCAAGTTATGAACACATTCCAAACGATTTATCAGAAATCCACCCCTGTGGGGGTGAAAAGTGGGGATACAGATTATTTGAAAAATCTGATTCCTTTGATCTACCAACTTAAAAATTGGCCCGAATACTGATTTATCTATAATAATATTATTTATAATATTATTATGATAACGATCATAAACATACATTTTCGATTTTTTTTGAGGAAAGTACGAATTTCACGCGGACGAAGTCGCGGGCAGAAGCTAGTTCGTAATAAAAATGTTTTTAATAAAACACTAAACCTCATAGTAGGTAGGTACCTCATCACCAGGCCATTATTGGTTCGTGTTTGTGAGGATTCTTAAACATGATTTCGTTATCAGGTAGATACAAATGGTGGTAATCAAGCCAGTAATCTATTATGACTAGATTTGCTTTTCTTTTATTTGTTACAAAAGAAAGTGACACTTTTGGAATATTAGTTCCAATTTCGTCACATTTGCTGTCGTCGTGCAACGAGGTACCTGCGAGTCACGGCTGCTACGGGAATTTCGTTCTACGCTCGTGACGTCATTGAACTGTCTCTCTGTAAGTCTGTATGATTGTATGAAAATGCGTTGTGCATGGCGACAAAAGACATAAACACTGCCACTTTTGCACATCATCTAAATTGATACAAAATTAATCGGTGGTGTATTTCAACATGTCATATAATAGGTAAGAGTTAGCCTGTCGGATGGTTGTGTATAGCTGTGCAGATCGTCATGCCATCGTTTCCTAGGCCTGCCTCCCGGTTGATGGTCCCATCCATTTTCAGAGACCCACTGTGTGACGATCCCTAGAATATAACAAAAAATAAGGCAAGAAAGTAGGTATAATAATGCAATATGTTTGCTCCGACAAGCAGTTGTTTTACGTGTTCAGAAGGCAAGATTAAATGACAGCGTACAGCAAAATATACGACGCCAACGATGGCGTGGGTGGTACCTGTATATACCTCGTAGGTAAAGGCAGTTATTTTACCTCTGGTTTGGCATCATTGTCAAAATCACAGTGATCTTTATACCCCTTGTAATAAGATTGCCATTGGTTTGCTGCCACTGACAAGTCCGTCACAATCACAATGATCCTTAGTCTCGTTATAATAAGGTTGCTGTTGGGTTACTGCTATCAGAGGTAAAAACTGTGAAAGGACAGTACTGCATGTGCGTTTTATGCTTCGTTTACGGGTAGTCGACCTTATCTAATAAAACAGGTTCATAAACCTGGCGAAATAAAAATGCAATAAAGCCAAATATTGTGCGTGATATTGTTGACACAAAAGATCAAACAGGATTTAAGAAAACTAAGCTATAAAAACCTTGCAAGACGACCTAAATCTTGAAAACAAAATTTCGGATTTCAAATCTAGCTATAAAATAAACAATTAAATATGTATATAACTGTAGAGCCATATGATTTATGAAATGTTCTGAAGACATGATATGTCTATGTCTATGGAAAATATTATTTTCACTTCAGTAGCTCGAACATGTAGGTTTTGCTGCCTGAAATCAGTGAGCAAAATGCGATGCGAGACAAAGTAACTTTTTAATTATTTTTTTCTGAAAGCCGCGAATATCTTACCTATTCAGCCTTGGGTTAATCATACAATTCGAAACCATGGACGTAATATATAGAAGATATTACGTCCATGTTCGAAACATTCACACTCTATCTCTTTCCCGCCATTAGAAAGAGAGAGAGACAAAGACCAGCCCTTTCGAAGTTCCGATTTTGAATTCGAAAAGACAAACACGTTCGGAATTTCGTACTAACTAAAAAAATTTTTGCAAAAAGATTATTATGTCTTTTAATGTAATTTATTGAATTTTTAACTTATTGTTGTATTTAAACGAAAATACCTAAGTATTTACTGCAAATAAAACTGATATTTAACCTGTAAATATTTATTTCTAGTTTCAATAATGTTACGTAATATATTTTGAATAATAAAGTATAATGGGTTGGGTGCTATTTCCGAACACGCCTTACAAAGTGAAGTATTCTCGCTGCTGAAGTGAAAAGTTATGTGTGTTACACGAGAGCAAAGTAACTTGCATCTCGTGCCTTTGAATCCTTCGCCACACTCAGGATTCAAAATCAGCACTCACAGCAAAAAACGACTTTGCTCTCTTGTTGCACAAATAACTATTTCCTGTAAAATATTTATTTCGTTACATACTTTGGTTCGCTCGTTCCATCCTATTAGGTAGGTACCTAAAGATATATTGGTTTTTTATTTAACTGAGCTCAGGGTGTAATATATAAAATGCCTGAACTAAGAAACAACAAACTTACTAAACATACATATTCAGCGTCTTAAGGCCTAATGGGTTCTAGGTAAGTTGTTTAAATCCCAAACTGAAACAACTTCATTGGCATGCAAAGTTAGAACTTCTCTTCGCTTGAATTATAAATAGATCGCTGAGTGTTAGTACGGTGAAAAGCGAAAAGTGCAGGTCCAATAAAAAGGTTTTTATTGCCTCTGAATAGTCACTGAAATGTAAAATAGCAAGGAAAAAGGCTTTATGCTTTGTCCCAAAGGATCTTATCTTACCTCAGGTTTTTGAATGCATTTACATACTGAAATATACAGACGTGCAGAACGTTACATATTCGATTTCGATTTCAGGTAATTTTAAGTCATTTGTCCCATTGCCAGTATACAGGACCGACTTTTTTCTTAATGTGTTAAACAGATATATTTGCTAAATCATTCTATTATAGCCGACCCCAACATAGTTAGGAAAAGGCTAGGCAGATGATGATGATAATACTATTATATTAATCATCATTTCAGCAGAAAGACTGCACTGCTGGACAAAGGCCTCCCCAAGCACCTCCACTTCGACCGGTTTTGTGCTTCTCGCATCCAACGGGTTCCTGCGGCCTTCACAAGGTCGTCGGTCGACCTTGTGGGAGGCTTCCAACGCTACGTCTTCGGCCACTCCAGTTCTGGACCCATCGGCCATCTGTTCTGCGAGCAATGTGTGCCCACTGCCACTTAAGTTTGGCAATTCTTAGGCCTATGTCGGTTACCTTGGTTCTCCTGCGGATCTCTTCATTTCTGATTCGATCACGCAGGGAAACTACAAGCATAGCCCTCTCCATTGCCCTTTGGGTGACTTTTAGCCTTCTAATAAGGCTTATTTGTGCAATCACGTTTCAGTGTTTTTTTTTTAGTTTTTTAGCAAAACGCACTAGTCAAAGACTTTCGTCTTGAGACACTGCGGTAT
Source organism: Oligia latruncula (assembly GCA_948474745.1). Classification (NCBI taxonomy): domain Eukaryota; kingdom Metazoa; phylum Arthropoda; class Insecta; order Lepidoptera; family Noctuidae; genus Oligia; species Oligia latruncula. The sequence goes on from OX419688.1 coordinate 12,207,603, forward strand.
GTGGGACGAGAAGATATTGCTTAGCTTCCCGAACACTACCCAGCTGAGTCGGATTCGACGATTGACCTTTTTCTCGAAGTTGGACCTAACTAACTGGACAGTCCGTCCTAGGTAAACATATTTGTCCACGACTCCGAGTGTAGCGTCTCTGATTTTCATGAGAGTGGGTGTTACATGGGCATTTGACATGACCTTCGTTTTGTCCATGTTCATTTTAAGATCCACTCTTTCGTGCATGATCGTGAATTAGTGCCATTCTGTAAAAATCTCCCGCGGCCCGCCTAAGCTGGGTTAGTTTTCATTTTAATTAAGTTAAAGAACTTTTGTGAGATACTTTTTGAGATAGGTTGATCTCAAAAAGTAGGCAAAAGTTCGATCGCCAAAATGTAGAATTCTCGAAAACGGTGAGATCTCTCTTACCTGATTGCCGGCCGAGATATCGAATAGCCAATCTCGACATCAGACTTTTCAGCACGCGAGATCGCGAGTTGCTCGCGATTACATACCCTTGCTTGTCGTAGCATAGCTGCTACGGCGTAGCTGTCGTAGTAACTCTGTAGCTACTATAGTTAGGCAGCTGTGCTGTCTTACCGATACCGATACTGTCTTGCCGATACCGATACCGCTGTGCTACGCGTCCTTATTTTGGTAACTGCAACAGGTTTCGTATTACTTTGTTTCTTATGATTACGGTTGTTTTATAATACAGAATTATCAGAGGATCAACTCATGTTTTATAATTCTTTTAAAGAATTTATAATTACTGTAACATTTTCCTCGTTTTATTTATGCATGGTGCTTCTTTTGAAGTACTGGCTGTACCCTTTCAGAATAAAGTACTTGGTAATTGTAGGTAGTTTTGCTGGTCTCGTATCTCCTTTCTTCTAAACTAAATATAACTTCACAAATGAATGGGCAAAAGATATCGTGAGTTTACAACTTGTCTGCCTAAACGCAATGAATAGAATATTTTGGGTAAAATTCGTGTAGTTAATACTTTCTGTATAATTAAATTATGTTTCTTGTACTGGGGGCCTAAAAAGGCCACTTTGGCAGATACATAAAAGGATAACATTATGAATTATAATATGGCGAAGACAGTCCGTGTTTTTCTTTTTTTCGCTGTACTACGTAGGATTGGGATTGGATTTGGATTGATTGATATTTTAGCACAGACAAAAAAAATAACTGAAAAATCCTTCACCAATGGGATTTGATACGATTAACTTAACAGTTAACTGTCCGTTATGATTCATAATGTTATCCTTTTATGATTCTGCCAAAGTGGCCTTTTTAGGCCCCCAGACCTCTTACAGTTTCGAGCAGCTTGCAAAGAACTTTGCTTTGAGTACCTACCGTAGTAAATGATTGTGTTACTCGGGTTAATCCGTTCTTATTTTCGGATAAGTTGATTGATATTGGTAGGTGAAATTAAACTCAATTTAGATCGTACTTTATTTATTGTTCTTTCAGTGTACTTCATTTTAATAATTTTATTTAAAATAGTGACTTTATTGAGTGCAAAAATAAGTATCATGTACATACTTACATTGAAATGAGTGCTCTCAAAACTCTAGTTTTACTTATTACCATTTAATTTTCAATAGTTTACATAATAATATCCAGTTTGGTACTACAGAGTAATTGAATAAGTAGATGGTGCTGTTACACACATTTCGTAAAAGTACCTACTTAAATAGATCATTATGCTTTTCCTTGGTAAACTATTTTGAAAAAGGCTATAATATACTCGTATAGGGATTTATAATAATTTATTATTTATTGCACTTCCTTATCATATGCATGTAATTACTATGAGGTAGACAGAACATTCATCGAACAAGAGATTTAGAAGCCTTGACAAGGGAAGTATGTAAGCGTTATTTACAGATAGCTTGTAATATAAATTCAAATATTGAGCAAATTTCCCACAACTATCGGCTAATGCATATTTTGTATGTGTGTGGGATCGGTGCAGGGTACATACGGATTAAGTTTATATGAGATGACGCACGATGCATTTAATCTAGGCGAGGAAAGTCGAGGAGAGCCGACGGCGGCGGCTGCGAGATGATGGCAGCGATTGATATTGCAGCTTATCGGTACGATCTTCTCGTACCGTGTTGCTCGCTACTTTACATCGTGCTATGGACCTTCGAACCCCAACTAAGCTTGTCACTGTGTTTTCCCTTCTAAGATAGACTTTACAGCTACAAAGCAACAATTTGTAATGCTTAGCAGACTAACCACTTATAGGTATTTACTTTGTTCCGGTTGATAACAAAATAACAGAAAGAACCAACTTTGGGGTACTATTGCAATGAGCATAAATACTTACATATTTTAGAAGGGCACGTTTATTGCGTACAAATATATTACATTTAGTGATAATTCACGTATCAGCTACTGTGTTAGTATTATTTATGGCATCCAACTTGTGTCTCGGGACAATTAGATTTATAACTTCGCCGAAACAGTTATGTACCAGAACAATCTAATATGAACATAAGTGAAATATAAATTTATGGGGGCTTGGCAAACTGGGGAGCAGAATTAGGAGGAAACGAAATTAGCTATTAATCATTTAATTAACCTCACAGTGAGTACATACATATTGATGCAGTGCCATCACACTCAGTGTACACTCGCGTCATGTGTCGCAGCTGCCAATTTATACAAGATTGTGTCTTTTACATTATATACCATAGTTTATTAGATTAGAATACATTTTATCTTAATAAGTACACACGTTAAAGGAACATTTGAATAGACCACGTCTCGTGTGCTCGGTGGTATGCTGTTGTTGACTTTGATTATTTTGTTTGTTTTAATTACGTGTGTTAGGTGATATAATCATCAATGAAAATTAACAATAAAGTATTCCTAATATTTAACGATAAAACGCAATAATCGGAAGAGTGCTGTTAAGATCTCTGCATGAGGTATATTCTGTTTACATAATATTATGCTAATAAAAGTTCGAAAATGCGAGTTTGATCACTTGCCAGGGGTTCCGTCCCGTCAATATGTCGAAAAAGATGCCAGCAAAAAAAAATCTAACTGTAATTACATACATAATATGTGAAAGTAGGTAGTGTATCGCGTCCGAAATTTTGAAACCGTGCATGATTGTCGCCTGTTATGACAGGCATTTAGTGATGGAAGACCGAGCAAAGTAACTGCCAATCTGGGTCATCCTAATTGAGATCCAGGAAGAATTTACGCTCGAAAATCTGCCTTAGACTAGCAAAAAGACTGCTGTGTTGATACTGTGTTGTGAGACGACATTTATGAGTCACGAAGAGAAGACCTAGTAGAAACAAGGTTGGTGGAATGGTGAAATCAATTCAAGGGATATCATTAGGAAGAAAAAGAAAATGATTGTTATTAAGTTTATTTGCATTACGACTTTTTTCTTTCACAAAAGTAGTACTATGATAAATATTTGTTTACTTGGACACGAAACCCCAAAACTAAAGCAATCATATGATAAGGTACATATACCTTATAATAGTATGTTAAGGTAAGTACCTTATTGTAATTTTATTTTTGTTAATCATTTTGCAGAATAGTAGATATAATAATACAATGGTCGTTACAGTGAAAGACGAAGAAAATGTAGAACATATTTAAAGGCATAGGTATCAAGAATTCTAGAGTTTGAATGGAATGCTGCATGTGCTTAGGGAAATAGTTCAAACTTAAAGAAAAACCATCAGTATTTATTAAATACTGGAATAAATTTACTAATAGTATAGGTAATAATTCGTCGTTTACACATTGGCTATATTAACAAAGATCTATAACAGATACCTAGTCAGTACCGACACAACCTGTTATCCTGGCACTTCACTTGGCGTATTTGGATACAAAATACAATGATACAAAATATGGTTTTGAAATAAAGTTCAGTTTGTGTTAACGAAATAACGCGAATATTTGCGCAAATACGCCAAGTGTAGTGCCAGCCTTAGAGGATCACGACGAAAGGGTCTCTCTACGAATTAATGTAGTCCACGTGCCGACCAGTATGCCTCGGAATTCGAGTTTTATTCTCCTACGCATAATTAATAGCTTGCTAACGTGTAGGCACCTATTCGTCGACGCCTACAGGCAAGTCGCAGTACAAATTATATCGTTGGGCAAGTCTATGCAGGGTGTAATATTATAAGGGGCGGATATTTTGAAGGCCATAAATCACAGTCTTAAAAAATATAGGTATAAATAAAATTCATTATTTTTTAGGAAATGCTGAATTTATGGCCCTATTTAAATAATGGCCTGTAAAATATCTTCTCGTAATAATGTCACACCTTGCATACTGACGATATATAGAAGCAGGGACTTGAAAACGAAATGAATTTCGTTCCGGTACCACAAATGTTATCGTATAACGTTCCATTTGTAACGATACTAAAACTACTATCAATAACGTTACAAAAAGAAAACGTTATAGAATTTCATTTTCGTAGAGCAATATTATAAGTAACGTTATATGTATCAATAACTAATGTTACTGATACCTTATCCGCTTGTGATAATGTTACAAGTGAAACGTTACAGATTTATTTGTAACGTTATTTTTCATACTTTTTTGTCGTTTTTGTCATCTTTTATGTCATGAAGCTGGCAAAGTTGAGTATCGAAATGAATAATGTTATATCGTTACCTATACTAATAACGATATATTGATAACATTGTTAGTGAACAGTTTAAGATTTCGTTCCGTTTGTCAGTATCGCTATAGCCAATGAATTCATTTTGTTACGATCCTGGTTGATATACAAATTATCGGTACCGGAAGTATGCGTAACGGTGTTTTGAGTAATGTTTCAAGTCCCTGCATAGAAGGCATATACCTAAAGGTCCATCATGAAAAAATATGCAACACAGATAGGTATTACAATAGTGGATTTCCCTCATAAATCTAGTAAATATTCGATCCAAAAGCAGCTCTCATGTAAGAGCTCAAAATGTTTAACCTAGTGATATTCATTTTCCTTTCTTAGACAGAACTTGGTCATGAGATTACTAATCGTGTAAAGTGTCACGATATACTACTTGAATGAAGGCCTCCATTACAGTATGTACAAGACTAAGTATAATAATATCTCATAGGAAAAGTATCACTAATGATTTAAAGATTAAACTGGCGCCCACAAATATAGGCTCTATAATTATAATATCTCACTTTTAAATATTAATATTAAGACGTCACACGCGTAGATTATAATTTACTATCTACCCAATGTCACATCAATTAAATGTTATCAAATTTTGTTGAAGAGCGTCGACGGCTCCAGAGGGATACTACTTAAGATGTTAGATACAGCTGAGATACTTAAGCCATTGTAACAAGCCCGAAGGTGGAAGTCAACTCTTCAACACAACGAGTTTTCTCTACATAATATTATGTTTAATATCAAAAACGTCTATCTACAATCACAAATTAAGAAACTCACAAAACAGTGTTATGTATAATGTTGCATATCGTTTCACTTACGATATAAATGAACTTACATTTTTACATTACGACCAAAATTCTCACAGCTTTGTCTTTCATTGTTCGCTTGTCAGCGAGTAGTACGAGTAAATTCGATAAACACTAAACTATTAGGTACATCTACTAGTAGAGGTATTGGCATAATAGACATAAACAACGATCCAAACTCGTACAAACGCACAAATCATTCACGAGATAGTTAGACGAGATAATAAATAATACCTGGACGCGCGGCGAGCGCCGAGCGTCCAGCGCGCGCTCGCCGCGAGTGCGAGCTAGCGTTCCACAAGTGAGTGCACTTAACTTTATATTAACGTAGTATAAGATAACAAACAAGTAAAACTGTATTACATTAAACTCATAACCGTTCATTATTATGACGTACAGAAATAAACATTACACCGTAATACGGATACATACAAATACTGAGATCATAATAGATACAACACCGATTATATCAGTATTGTACAACTCAGTAGTATAAAATTTAGCCTTAGACGTTAAATTATTATTGCCGAAGACTATAGTAAGAATATTAGAACACTTATACAAGAAATATTACATCAAAAAACAATAATATAGTACATAACAATATTTAAGTATTTAGGCCTAATGATCGAGTAAACAGTATAGCTTTATCAAAACAACGAAGTCACATTGATGTAAAGTACGTAAAACAAATGACTGGCAACACAACTTAATACACAAACATTGTACTATCACAAATGTACTGATTGGGGTCCGCAGACGCATTCATAAGATGAATAAATCGCTTAGGAAAGTTTCTCATTATCACAAACACTTATCATTCAGTAGAGTAAGAGTAAGTCAAGGTCCCATGGATTCATAATTGAAGTAATTTAGAAGGAAATCTGGAAAGGCGAATCGTCTGTAAAGCGATGTAAAATTTATTCTAAAATATACAAGTACTTAGAAAGGTTCTTTTGACAGAACACAAAAGGTCGACATCGCGAATGTATCCCTCCGCATTATCTTCTAATGTTTGGCTTACACTTCTGACATGTTCAGATAACAGACAGATTTCACATGAAACATTCGCTTTATAATATGTTGGCAATATTTTGAGTGATAGAACACCTTTTAAAGCTAGTATACAATACAGCCCAGATAAAAACTACAGCTTGGGATTTCTTTAGACGGCAAATATTAATCACACTCAGTCTCAAGCAAACCGTTGCATTCACAGTTTGTGAAAGCTATCATGTTCTGTATACGATTTCAGGTGATAGTTTTTTCATTTTTGTAGGTATTCATATTGGAGTGAGGGATACATTCCATTGTCTTGTTGTCTATACAACACACGGGAAAGGCACACACTTTTACTTCAGAGCAGTTTCATAGTTCATGAAAACACTCACTCCTTATAATAGAAAAGAGAAAAATTTAAAACAAAATGCGAAAAGATTCACCTTTTAAGTGTTTATTCTAAATTCATATTATTTAACTACAACTATAAATGTTACAGCAAAGATAATAAATATCATAGAACAAACTTGGATTACCTTAATGAATTAAATTTTAAAAGCTCTATCATAATATTGTAATTTAAAAAAATTCGTAGGTTATAAACTGATTTATATAACTGTAACATTTACAGTGACTAAATTCAATAAATTAATTGAATATAGTTATTAGAATAATTTATGTCGAAAATATAATTATGATTAATGTTAACTCTTTAAATATGATTATTTTAGGTAATAATGAAACGTTTTTTATAATCCTACACCAGATCTGAATATCACTTTGGTGTTTCAATTAATATTTCTTAAGTCATGATATCACTATATCACTAGAGTTTGGTAGTGCGAGCTTGCTCGATAGTTTCCTTCCATGCCGAGAACGCGGTCAACGTATTTGAATTTTTAAACGGCTGTTTCTAAATCCTCAGACACTAATTGAAAATGTTCCTGACCTGAAAAAGGACATTGAATATTTATACCATAGTATTATTAACTTCCGAACTTATATTTAGAATAAATACTGGTATTCAGCTGCATCCGGTTAGACTGGAAGCCGACCCCAAAATAGTTGGGAAAAGGCTATGCAGATGATGAGTCTTTTTAACTTCCGCTCAAGTACAACAATGGAAACATTATTCTACTTTTCGATAAGAATTCTGAAAACAGAGTTTTATTCTGAATGCATTAGATCATATTTGGAACTTTATTTTCCACTTTATCAGAGTGGTAGGCTAGGATGAGGTAGGGAATTCACGATCGACGTACAACCTAAAGTAATTCATTGCAATGTAACTCTTATCTCGTTGCTATAAAGTACAAATTTAAGTATTAGTCATGGTTTTACATCGATCTAGAATTTCCAACCTAAGAGAGTTTTCGTTCTGAATGCCTTCGATCTTATTAGGAAGTGTGTTCCGGGGCCGTATACTGACTCTCGAGGTAGGCGGCGAGGTCGTGGTCCTCGGCCCGCAGCGCCAGGAGGCGCGGCGTGAGGCCGGCGTGGTCGCGGCGCGCCAGCGAGGCGCCGCCCGCCACCAGCATGCAGCACACGGCGCGGCGCTTGTGCGCGGCCGCCTTGTGCAGCGCCGTCTGGCCGCGCTCGTTGTCGCGCATGTTGAGCATGGCGGTGGGCGCGCTCGCGATCAGGTACTTGACGATCTCCTTGTGGCCGTAGCGCGCCGCCACGTGCAGCGCCGTCTGCCCGCTCGCGTCGATCGACAGCAGCGAGTAACCCGCCGCGTGCAAGTCTTTCATCTGAACCGTTAATAAACCATCTTTAGGGTTTCATTATTTTGGGCTGACCACGTCTGTTGCAAGTCGGAGGAGCGATGGGCTAAAATAAAAACATAGTGGGGCCCAAACAGCAGCAAACGGCAACGCGACAGGTCCAGAAGAAGGGGGGACGAACTCGACTCTTTTCATAAAGACTGGCAACATACAGCACTAGATGCAGAGTGACAAAAACGGCTGGTAATAATAATAGGGATCCGTATTTTAGTAAAAACTGAACCTTTATACGATCACTTCCTTGTCCGTCTGTCATAGAGGTTTTCATTATTTATTTTATCTTCAACGACACGAGTAACCTTTATAGCTGCCCCGATCGCTAGTAACACTAGCCGCGCGATTTACTTTTCTTTATAGGCTGTTTAACATGTTACGAGAGACGAGAGGTACCCACGGACACACGCACGGTCACGGCATTAATTATTATTTATTGCAATGCGGTGCAAAACGCTGCGATTTTATAGTTTTGTTAAAGTCAAAAACTAATTTATCTGTGCAATACGGAGGGACGAACAGGATTTATACTTAAAAGAAAATTAACGCCTCTTGCTTTGCTCAGGTTCGAAGTTTTTATCGAATGTAAAAAAAATATATTTGTTTGGTATATTGGATCAGGGAAATCCACTGACCTCTATAATACACTTGTATTATAGAGGTCAGTGAGGAAATGGCATGAAAATAAAATGTCTTTGAATCATTTCTCTCACCATTCTCAGATCGCCGACTTTGGCCGCTTTGAGCAGAGCGTCAGATGTTTTTTCCAATAAATTTCTGAAACAATGTCAAAGTTTTACTTTGTCCTGCACAAACTGAATAAGTTTGAGAAGATAAATAAAATGAGAGGTCTTGATAATCTTGTGGCTTACTTAACTCACTCGTTCTAAGGCAACGAGAGACGTAGGTACCTATGTATGCCTCGTGAACTTTTCATGTTCTTGCGTATGGTTATTAGGACTTTATGTTGCATCAATAAATTTACTGAATTAGATTATTTTGATAGCTTCTAATATTGTACTGTACATTATGAGTTTAGGTAGTACCTAATTATTGTTATATAAGTATACGAGCTGCATAAAAAGGAATGCTTTATTCTTGATTGTTGCTTGGGTAGCTACTTGAATAGTATATTTAAAGCTGCTTAAATAATACCGACTGTTTCATAAAAAAATCTTCATCATAGTCTAACAGAGGGTGACTATAGAAACTGCGCGTTTTTATTAATTATTTTAGAAAAATACCGAAGTTTAAATCTAAATAGAAGTCCCATTCATCAACATTAATTAGAAATTAAAGATTTTAAAATTGTGTAGAAAAAGTGATCGATCAATTTTAGTAGAAGTTAGCTTATGAAGCAGTCAGTCGACGCGAGATTCTAAAACTACTTTATAGCTAAAACCATCCATATAAAGTCTCACCTATAGCCAAACACTTCTTGCTCAAGTCCAAACAATTTTTCATGAATGCTGCATGCAATAGAAGAAAGAAGAGATAGAGTGCAGATTTCAGTTTCAAACAAGTGTGCACCGTGCTTCAATGCTCGTACTTGTGCGATACTCCAAACAGATAGTGATCACACATTGTTATATCTGATCATAGATCTATAGCGGTCGCTTCACGGACTAGATAACTTAACAAGAAGATTGTGCAATTTCTATTTGTCACACGCACACGTTTCTAATATTTCGATCCAGCTACCTTATTTTTCATTTGATATACAAAAAGTTTAATTAATAACTAATAACACAGTGCTATTTAACTAATCTCGAACTGTGACTACAGATAAGAGTCCCGCACACGGGCCACCGGCTACAGCCACAAACGCCGCCACGAGAAGCTAGAACGACGATTGAACGACGATTTGTAGCGTGTGGCGGCCACCGGCGTCAACCGTGTGCGGCGAGTCCATATAAAATGTATGAAAACTACAGGAAATATGCGTCGTTTGTGGTTATGGCCGGTGGCCCGTGTGCACCCTAAGGGTTACAAAGAGGGCTCGTCGAACCGAGTAGTATATTAATCCTTATTAGAGTGTCCCGAGGAGGGTCCTTGGGGATCACCACCCCAGAGCCGCACGGACGTGCGTATCTACTATGTAATACCGGTTTGATTCAGTGCGGCGTTACAAATTCGCTCAAATTAATACATTGCATCTAAAATCTAGGCGCACACACAACGACGCGGTTAGGTGATAAAAGTAACGTACTCACGTTTTAAACCGTGCTATTGAGTCGGTGGTGGGCTCGTGGTCTTTGGCAGGCGGACTGGTGCATAGCGGCGGCGACAGCGGCTCGGCCGGCGCCGTGCCCGGGCCCAGCGGCGCCGGCGCCGTGCCCGGGCCCAGCGGCGCCGGCGCCGTGCCCGGGCCCAGCGGCGCCGGCGCCGTGCCCGGGCCCAGCGGCGCCGGCGCCGTGCCCGGGCCCAGCGGCGCCGGCGCCCGCCGCGTGCCCGGGCTCTTCGGAGCCGGCGCCGGCCGCTTACCCGGGCTCGGCAAAGCCGGCTCCGGCGACAGCGGCCGGACCGACACCGGCGTCGTGGGAGCCGTGGGCACCGCGCTTGCAGGTGGCGTTTGAGGTGATAGCAACTCTTCCGACGACCGCGCTGGACTGCCGAGACCCGATTCACTGTTTCGTAATTTAAATTATCGTTACGAACCATATATGAAATATGTACTATAAAGATTCCAGCACTTTTCAATGGAGCTAGCGGAGCTGGAGCTGCTGTTTTCAAGTAACTATACTTAGGAAAGTTCCCGTAAAATCCGAAGCAAAACTCTAATAATACATTCATTGAAGATGCTGAGGTAGGAAAACGTTTTCTAACTTCCTTATTTACCAAAAGGAAGTCAACCAAAAGGCTGAATGAGATCGCAAGCCACGCGTGAAATTATCCAGATTTATTCGAAATCGGGTATTTATTTAAGTAGCTTCACTGCTAGCTTCTTGCTTCTTTCGCGGTTTGACTGACTTTTTAAAAATGAAAATTCAAGTGGATTAGTTTTGAAGAAGGCCACTGCTGACGTTATGGTGGTAAGGTGGTTTCCTTTTAAAAAAGCATACCTAATTAAAATGAATGACAAGAAAAAGCTATTGCTTATACGAGATTGATACTCGTATTAAACTTTCCAGCTTTGTTTTGGAATGTTCAGTAAATCAGTACCACGCAGTGGGTGGTTTAATTGCAATAGCGCCCGGGCGGCGCGCGACCAGTGGGAGCTTCACTTTGCCGTCTCACGACAGCATCAGATTAAATGGTGCGACCAGCTTAAGCTTATTCACATTAAGGCTTTGAAATAGTAAGTGTTCTCAAATGTTGAGAACATTTACCATTTCTACTTCAACCCTTTTGTCTCTTGGTTACTTATATGTGTTGATTTTGTTAAAGCAGACTTCAGGTTGGTTATTTTTGTTCATGCTAAAAATAAAAATCTGTAGTAAACATTTATTTTGGTAAGCCATAATATTGCAAAACATTTATTTATAAATTATAAAGGTCAAATTATTATAATAAGTACTTTTGCAGTTGTCTCTTCACTACACCTGTAAGGTCATTCGCAAACAGCCACGCCAAATACTGGTACCCCATACACTGATCCCGAATGCTGCAAAATTGGTGATTCTTGTTCGGGTTGGGCCGCGTAATTACTGAAGTAAATAAACTCACCATGGATGTGACTCGGGCACGTCCAGCGAGACGGCCGCGCTGGGCGTGTCGACGCTCTGCGAGATGTCGAGCGACACGGACAGGCCGGTGGTGGTGTCGAGCGACACGGACGCGGCCGTGCGCTCCAGCGAGCCCGTGGCGGTGGTGTCGGGCTGCGCCGTGGACTCGGTGTCGGGCGTGTGCGGCGTGTGCGGCGCCGCGTCCAGGATGTATATGTTGTCGTGCCCGATGTCCGCCGGGTAGTGAAGGTTCTCCTGCGCCTTGTCGATGCGGAAGAACCGCTCTGCTGTTACAGCTGGCAACGAACGGATTTTTTTAATAACCATTGCGTACCAGCTTTGGAGTGGTCAATAATCTGCCCAGGGGGCCTAAAAAGGCCACTTTGGCCGAATCATAAAAAGAAAACATTATGAATCATAATGGACAGTTAACTGTATCAAATCCCATTGGTGAAGGATTTTTTTGTCTGTGCTATAATACCAATCAATCCAATCCAAATCCAATCCCAATCTCTTTGATTATACCTACTTACGTAGTGCAGCGAAAAAAAGAAAAACACGGCCTGTCTTCGGCATAATATGATTCATAATGTTATCCTTTTATGATTCTGCAAAAGTGGCCTTTTTAGGCCCCCAGGAGTAAACTGTGCCACATCGAGTTTTAGAAAAACTTTTTAACAAAAAAATTAAACCGCCGAAAAAACTAAAAAGCAAAAAATAATAAACATTCGCCGGAAAATGCCGAGCGTTCACGAAGTTAATGTCAGCGAGACAACAACCCGAACGAGAACACACGTAAAGGCACACGTCGCCGTCGTCGTTGCGAGTGGTCGTGCAGAGAGCGCATTTTTTGTTTAGAATGCTGGAGATTTTATGTTGCATTGATAATTTGATTTGTTCTTTAAATTTAATGTAATTTAGTGATCTTTGTTCATTGATTGTTTGGCGTCGACTCAAAATTCAACCTCATAGCGAGTGGGACTGACTTATTCTGTTGTTCTCTGAGTGAATTCACAAGGAATGCATTATTTATAATAAGTTATAGGTTTTAGTAGGTTTAAGTTAGGATAAGCGCATTTACCGCATTGGGTTATGTCCTGTAATGGTTTATGTAAGTAGAAATAAATAAAAATTACTTAGGCATACCTACATATTAGTTTAAAAACTTAGTTAATAAGGTTAAATAAAAAAGGTTTATTATTTTTTTGCTTTTCAGTTTTTTCGGCTCTTTAATTTTTTTGTTAAAAGTTTTTATTTTATCATTAATTTTGTGACTATAATTTACTCTTTTTTTTCCAAATTTATATGGGACCAACTTCGAGGTACCTATACCCTATATATTAAAAAAAGAATTATCAAAATCGGACTATTCTGTAAAAAGTTATTCGTGGTCATACATAATCGTACAAAAAAATATACACGTCGGTTTGAGAACCTCCTCCGTTTTTTCGTCGGTTATAAAGACAGTCATCACAGAGTATTTTGGGCACAGAGGACGATCTACAAAATTGGGTGAGCTATATTAACGGCCGGGTACTGTGTGTAGGTAATCAATTTTAAATTATAACATAACAATTATTCAATGATTTTGATATAAAACTCAAACACGTCGTAGAATATACCTGTATCTGTTACCTTTATTTTTCGGCTATTGGATTTTTTTTCTAAACAAACTTGCCTAGAAAAAAAAATCCAATAGCCGAAAAATAAAGGTAACAGATATAGGTATATTTCAATCTGGTACTAATTCTTTTCAGAGTGAATGCGAAAAGCTATTAAGTCTGATTCGGAATTTCTTTTCAATCACACAACCTGCAAAGTGCAAATATTATAAGTAATTATAACCTTCCTGATTGTTTGAAAAAGGGTTGATTCTGTATTTATATGGTAAATATATATTATACGAAACGAAATTTTTGTGTCTATGTATTACAGAGATAAATTAAATAAACATAAGATATAGGTACCTACAAACACTTGACATACTTGGGGGTACATCTCCGCTATAAGTATTAAAGAGGCATCTGAGCGCTTGCGCTATTGATCCAACAGGTTGGGAGAGGCTCGCTTCACATACGTCATCCTGGCGCTCTACCGTCTACAAAAGTGTAAAAACTTTCGAAAAAAAGCGCTTCGATAGGTACACTAACCGAACAAGGCCAAATACGACCTCCTATACCTATACCTTTAACTCTGCCGGCCAACTCTATTGCATTAGTTGTGATCGAGTATTTAAAACAAATTCCGTTTGGCGAGTCTTATTAGGGCACACGCTAGGAAATAATAATAATTTTTTTAAAGGGTCACCGTTATCGAAATCGATAAGGAGGACTTTAAACTTGGGGGACGAGAGAACATGTCTGCGTTTCGTCCATCAAAGGGGGCTCTTTAAGTTTGAATCTGTTGAATAGAGGTTTTGGTAAACATTTGTTCGCCATCACCATTAGATACTCTTATATTGACGATGTTATATCCTCTGCCAATTTTAAAAAAGTGAAAACTGTAGGCTTGTTGGGTTGTGCGTGCGTAAAAAGACTTATAAGGAAAATCAAAGTATAGTTATATAATACAGACGTTGCTCTCTCCGACATGTCAGGTACAGAAATGTGAAAGTGCAGAAGTGTGTGTACCTACATCCAAAAGGAAGCAACGGGAGAAAAACTCACAGTCGACAAACCACCAGTCCGTGAGATTCGAGTATGCTTGAGATTCTTTCATCATGCTCTGAATGAGGCCGCGCATTTGCTCCAAATCGGCTGCTGGGTTGACATCTAAAGTGCCGACTTGCTCCGCTGAAACAAAAAAATAGTGTTACCAGCAACCAGCAATACGATGAAAGTACATCATTTAGCGCCGCAATGTACCTATTTGGGATTCAATTATCTGCCACAATAATTCCCTCTGAAATCCATATTCCCCACGTCCATTCCTCAGTTCACGGGACAAATTAATTTATCGGCCATCAGATTTATTTGCATTTCGACCGCGAGTAAAATAATTTGATTAAAGTAGGTATAACCAAATTATAACGACGGGAACACCCAAATATTCCGAAACATTTTATTCCGAATTTCGAAGTTCCGATTTTCAAAAGTCCGAATTTCATAATAGGTACCTAAGAATTATAATGTCTAATACTAAAAATCACGAAATTTATTTTACCGAAAGTCATAAATGCGATTTGTGTGTTTTCCGATTTTCATATTTTCGAAGAATCAGATGCTCGATGGGTTCTCGGTCCGAAAATCGACATTCCGATTTTCAATTTTCCGAATAACCTGCTAAAATTAGGATTCTGATTAAATTAGTATAAAATTCAGTTACGTGTATAAATTCAAAATCTTTATGTAACGTTTAATGTAATTTAAAAATGTCTACTTTGTTATTAATATTATTTTTTTGTGTTTTCTTCTTCTCCTTAACGATTTTAGGATGAACTAGCTACGCCCCGCGGTTCCACCCGCGTAAATGTCGATCCCGTGGAAATATCGGGATAAAAAGTAGCCTATATGTTAATCCAGGGTGTCAGCTACCTCCATACAAAATTTCATCAAAATTGGTCCAGCCGAATGAGCGTGAAGAAGTAACAAACATATAAACACATACACACACCCCCACACACACACACACACACACCCCCTCACAAACTTTTGCCTTTATAATATTAGTGTGACTAGTTTATACTATAAAGACTAGTACATACTATAAAGCTTCCATTTACTGGGTACGCCTTTCATTGACTTGAATGTGCCCTGGCGGCTGAGAGTATGTCATGCTCACTCAAATGTCTCGCTGATGGTGGCGCGTGTGTTGGATCATTTAGCTCCCTTCAAAATGGTTGATCTGAATGGTGCTAGTACATGCGTCATGTTCGTGAACGGGCGCCGTCAGTAGGGACTGGTCATCTCTTTGCTGCCATGGCTTATTTTAATTTAATTTAATATTTGAATTGTTTTTTAGGGTTCCGTACCCAAAGGGTAAAAACGGAACCCTATTACTAAGACTTCGCGGTCCGTCCGTCTGTCTGTCACCAGGCTGTATCTCAAGAACCGCGGTAGCTAGACAGTTGAAATTTTCACAGATAAGTATTTCTGTTACCGCTATAACAACAAATACTAAAAACAAAATAAAATAAATATTTAAGGGGTACGGAACCCTTCGTGTGCGAGTCCGACTCGCACTTGGCCAGTTTTTTTTTTCATTACGGACGTTTTAGCGTTCTGCATCGTTCTCACATGCATAATTTTTAACATGAATGATGTAAACAAGACTTTGTAACCATATTATTTTGATTTAAAAGAGTGTCCATGGAGTTTCTTGCCCGTTCTTCTCCATAGGTACCTACGCTTTGGAATGGGCAACTAGCTTCATCTTTCTGACTGACCGACCCCTTGACAATTCAAAAGTGCCTGTAATTGGTTTAATTGAAATTTATGCTTTGAGTTTGAGTTCTCCCTACACGCGATAGGACAAACCCTTCAGGTGACATCGGTTGCATGGTTGCGGTCGGTCGATAGGCGACATAGGATGCAAGAGCGAGCGAAGGGCACCCCGAGGTTAGGTTACTTTAAACCCTATACCCAGAAATAGGGGCCCCGCGAAGCGCGACTCCGTCGACGTAGGATGCAAGAGCGAGCGAAGGGCACCCCGAGGTTAGGTTTGGTTACGTTACTTTAAACCCTTTACCCAGAAATAGGGGCCCCGCGAAGCGGGGCTCCGTCAACATAGGATGCAAGAGCGAGCGAATGACAATACAATAGTATATTTCATTACAAGTGCGGAAAGGCTGTCATTGCAAAGAGTTCCGACAAATGTCTACCCGAGCCGAGGCGCAGCCGAAGGCGAGGGTTGACAGTCGGAACAAGTTGCAATGACGGTTCCGCAGGTGTACTGAACGACTATTTTTAATACAGTTGCGAAAAAATGAAGCAATTAAATAAAATAATACAAACACAATAAACTCAACTAACTAATATTTTTTTTCTGGAAAATGGCGCCAACCGTAGGATATAAGCAGAGGTTTTTTTTTCTTCACCCATTTTGGTAGGCAAAGGGAACTGTCCATACAGCTTAGTCTTCAGTATATTTTTTTTATTGTTAAGAAATGAAAATTAAATTTAATGAGATGAAATGAAATGAAACCTAACCTAACTCATTCAATTAAATCATTAAATTTGATATTGAAATAAATTAGCAGCTTCTTTTTAGAAATATACGTATTTGTATGAATCACAAAAACTCTTTAGTAAAAACTTCATGGTTGGTTTTTCTTTTTAATAGACATTATTTTGACAGTTGGGAAAGAGAACGCACGAGTTCGGGAAAGGTAAAAAAAAGCACTATTATGTAATAGCCCACATCCCGAACGCTATACGTCCGTGCAATACACCACTTTTTGAGCAACTGTAATAGAAATACCTTTACCGTGCATCGAAGTCAAGTAGTGTCGCAGTGAAAATCTTTCGCGGTAACGTGCATTGAAGTCAAGTAGTATCGCAGTGAAGATCTATCGCGGTAACGTGCATCGAAGTATAGTTGCGTCGGCGTCGCAGAGACGGTTTTTCGCAGTAACGTGCATCGCAATTTTGTAGTATCGGAGCACTTATCGATATTTTGTGCGTCGTAATTTCGTATTCTACTCGTATATTTGTCTTGCTATTCAGTTTTACAAGGCGTTTTTATTTCGGAATTCTAATTAATCGGAATTCGTATTTTTGATGTTTCGAATTATCATTAATTCGGACTTTTTGTTATTCGATGTATTGAAACTCGTTAACTCGTTACGTTAGGAATATTGAAATTTCGAAATTATAAAAATAGGATGAATGTTAAATCGGAGTTGTTATATTAGGAATTTTGAACCATTCGGAATTATGAAAATCAGTATTTTGAAATTCGTATTTGTGACTGTCGGAATAAAGTTTTTCGTATTAACCCTACCCTACCCTACCCTATAACGACTCATTTGACTTTTAAAGTTCATGTTTTCGCTTAGGTATTTATTTTTGTCCAAGTTGCGATAGCAGTTAAGTTCATCGATATTCTTTCTACATAACAGTAATGTACAAATGGATTGTAGTCTAGCTAGACTGATGGATTAATTCATTGATATTAATTATTTAAAACGGAGTTTAAACCACTCATCCTATAAACATAGGCCACAATGAGGTTTTACATTAAAACTTTTACTTTTAAACGAACTTCATTAAACGTACATTAGCTGTCGCTTCTAGCGGTTGTTTATTTATTGTATTTTTTGCGGCGAGTTCGCGAGATCAAAGGAGTTTAACTCGTAAAAGAGTATGTATTTTCCTGTTTACAATAAAGGCTCCTACAAACAGGCGTGTCACGCGATATAATCGCGGCGGCACACACAAAGGCACCGTTCGTTGCGTGACTTGCGGTGCCTATATGTCGCGCGCGATTTTATCGCGTGTCGCGCCTGTTTGAAGGACCCTTAAGTGTTAGTAGAGTTTTCAAATGTTTGTCAATACAAGAGTGAGACACAGCTGAATAGAAGCCAAACAAATGATACACATGCAAATGTACCCCTCGTTCAATTACGTATAAATACTATAAATTCAGATCAGCTGCTAATTTTGCGAGTCGTGTAGGATTTACTCCTACCTACCACTACCTACTTCTAATTCATCATCTGCCTAGCCTTTTCCCAACTATGTTGGGGTCGGCTTCCAGTCTAACCGGATGCAGCTGAATACCAGTATTTTACATGGAGCGACTGCTACTGCCACTACTTCTAATTAGTTTTCATAAATATTTATTTCATGGCCAACATTTTGTTTCAGTGTCGGTTTAAGGTTTTGTTTATTTGAAAAACAAAGTATTTAAATAAATAATAATAAAAGTCCCATTCTGAAAATAATCATAGATGTTTGCCACAAGTTCAAAACGACCTGTTTCGGCTGCCTAAGCACACAAAGTTTACAAAAAGCAGTAAAATTTAATTATTAATTATGTGCGACATATTTATTAAATAACTTTTTGTAATTATAAAACTAATACTGCTATGAACGAGCTCGTTAAAAGTTGAAGCTATACGTATGGCAATATTTTAATGTAATTACGAGCATTAATCAAGATTTATGACGTAGGCCCTTAAATAATGTAGGTACAGTGTACTGGCAAAAAACACAGGGCCTCAAGTCTGCTATTACAATAGTATCATCATATCATTGACTAGCTTCTGCCCGCGACTTCGTCCGCGTGAAATTTCTTGTACCCCCATCCCGTCGCAATACTTCGTATTCGCTTAGCGTTCTTTTTTCTTTTTTTTTTCTTTTTATAATTTCATTCTGACTTTTTTCTTTTTGCTCGGCTCCTAAGGGTCATAGCGTGATATTAAATAGCCTATAGCCTTCCTCGATAAATGGACTACCCAACACTAAAATAATCATTCAAATCGGACCAGTAGTTCCAGAGATTAGCGCGTTCAAACAAACAAACAAACAAACAAACTCTGCAGCTTTATAATATTAGTATAGATTTCATAATTGTGGATTTTGACAAGTTTGGTAATCTAATAATATAATGGCGTCATTATGACTTTCCAATGGTCAACCACTGACACTCCATTGAAAGAAATGGCATAGAATGGTAATCTCGTACATAATGACAAATGGATTACTGACTTAGGCGGTAATTTGCTAATATTTTGACAGTTCCTTTGATCAGTGACCTACCATTAGAATGTCATTGTGCAGTCATTGCTTTTATTTCGTTACGAGTATCGCATACCTATGTTCTGTGCCATTGACCGACCAATGATCGACCATTATGAATTTAGCAGATTGCGAACTTTTAGCAAAATGACAATGGGATCGTGTTGGAATGACGAATTTATAAAAATAGCAGACTTGGGCCCCTGGTTACTCACAATGTGCACAGAAAGCTATCCCTCGATATAGCCTCAATAACTAAGTAAAAAGCCTCTGGTCTATGTTCGCTAACGGCGAGCCGTCGAAACGTCCACAAAGTACGTTCCATAAAATTATCGTTTGATTTGTTACTTGCGATAAGAACAGTCATTTGAGAATCTGATACCTAGTTGAGTACTAATGGATCGGCTTCGTTTGATCATTAATTATATTACTGGTCATTACAGATAATTCAGGCACAAAGTTTTTACGAATTTGAAGGGTTCGTTTATGAGCCCATTATTGATAATGGGCTCATTACCTTTACGAGGGCTCGGCATTGCTCAGGCAAGGTTGAAATAAAATCCATATTGTAACAGAAATACTTTATACTTTCTAAAAAAAACCATAGCTCTATCTACGCTTCTTATTGGAAAAGGTACATTCGGAAATGGAATGAGAACCAATTTGTTTTGGCCATTCAGTTCCGGAACTTGTAAATGAAATAAAAACAAAATTTAGTTCCAGTATCAAAATAAAATGTGTTAAAATTGTTTCACTCGAGTCAGCGTCAGATTGCTTCTCGTTGTGGGCAACAACAGATATCGAATTCCCCGCCAACTATCGCCGTACGGCATTTCATAAAAACTTTCAAGCCTTTTTTTCGAAATTAATGAACCGATTTTAATGAAACTTCATACGCATAAGCAGGATACAAAGGTCTTAAAAGTTACTTAACTTAAGAACATTTTAGAAAAATAGTGTTACAGCCAAATTAGACCGATTTTAAAGGAGGTGTTTTTTCTTTCATACATTTGTGGCCAAACAATGTACCTTATGAACAAAAGTACTGAAATACAGGAAAAAAATCGCAGATTCTGAAAAAATATATATTGGATTTATTTATACATTTGTACCACATGAAATTGTCGTTCAAAGATGTTAATAACTTGCAACCCATTAATTAATTTGGCAATCTCATGAGACATTCTTCCGATGATGCGTTTCGATACTTCATTTTATAAATGTAACATAAAGAAATTATCCAGAAAATATACTGATTATTGTCTTATTTTTGTATTAAAAAAGTTTTTTTGCATAAATAAGACATTATTTTTGTGAAATATTTAGCGAACAAGAGTTAAAAAATACATTTATTTTTCACATTATTGTATGTGTTTGGTTAGCTTTCTGAAAGCCCAAAAGACTGTGGGCCAAGACCGATAATTATCTATTTTTTCTTATTAGTACCAATAATGTCATCATTCCGTTTTGGTTCCTCGCCTTTGTTCGTTGGTTTCCCGTCTCTTGGAGTGCTATTTCGTGCGTGATTTCATAATTGTTGATTTGTCTATTCTTCCCTGGACTTTCGATTGATTTCTTACATCTTGACGACCTGGATAACCCATTTAGACTTGACACTTATTTAGTTTAATTTGACAGCTGTCAGCTGTCACTGCTGTTATGAACGTTTCGTTGAACGCATTTACGATGTGAGGAAGTGATTTTTTATTTCTTAATCTATCAAATATTGGACGAATTTAAATACTGCTAATAACACAATTGCAAGGAATTTAACTTTTAATTTGTACCTCGGTACAAGTTTGGCCGAAAAAAAAACACCTCCTTTACCATAGAAACAGAGATTTCTAGCTATCTTTTTTTAAATAAGACATTTCGAAATTGTTCATAAGTAACTTTTTAGACCATTCTATCCTGCATATGCGTATGAAGTTTCATTAAAATCGGTTCATTCATTTCGAAAAACAAAGGCTTGAAAGTTTGTATGAAATGCCGTACGGCGTAAACGCTCTTAAAGCTCTCTGGAGCTTTTCCAGTTCTAGTGAAATCAGGCTTGAATATCGATTTATCTTAACCTAACAGTGCTGGGCGAACTTCTCTGGTCAAGATCAAACGTAATAGCGAAAAGTTTTCAACTACATTTAGTAGCGAGATCTCGGGGCGTGTGATTGAATAACATAATTTCCAAAGTTAACTTTGTAAGGGCTACGAAGTCGGGCGTTGATTTAATTAATTAATGTTAATGTACCTAACTGTACAATAATATTTGTTACCTGTCTTTGCGAGCAGTTCTTTGTCGTAGTGATGGCGCTCATATTCTGCCATCGTTATGAGATTCACTGTGAGGGCGAGTTTGTCCATTGTTGTTTGACTGTAACAATAGATTTACATAAGAATAGTATAACATCATCTAATACTTAACTAGTCCTCGGTAACTAGAGTGAACCAATTAATGAAGTACCTAAAAAAACATACTTATCTAATATTAATACCCTCCTAAATCAATGGTAATAAATACATGAAGTCAGTATTTAATCATATATTTAAAAGATTTCGAGAAGCGTTTGTACCTACTTACTTCTTAATATTTTAATACATCATGCAAACGTGTAAAATTATCTTGATATAACAGTTTTATGATGCAATGATAAAGTTACAAAAACTTTGGAATGACCAATTCTTAATCTCGAAATATTCTCGGTATTTATTTCAGTTTCAGCTTGAAACATTTATAAAATCAATAGAAGTGCAGCATAGCTGGCTATTGGACCTCCAAAGTTAAAACAAGCAATCTAATCTTAGAATATCGGGTATCTTTGTTTTCAAAGGTCAGACAAACGAGAATCTCTACGAAATGCGGAAACTCTGACGTATCTAGTTGAACTGCAATCTGCAATCCAACTTGCTCTGAACAAGGCTGCGCTTGTTTGAGGATTGAAAAATACCAAGTTTTTGTGATTTTGCTGCACTGCCGAATTCTCAGAAGCAACTCAAATTTAAGCCACCGTAAAGTCTAACGTTGTCCCTGTCACTATAAGGTGATTTGTAGAGATAGAACGATTGTAAGGACCTAAGTGCCACCCTTGCCCAGCAGTGGGTCAGTAGAATAGAATGGAATAGAATAACGTTTATTGCCTCCAGTATTAAAGCTACACCGTCCAGTAGGTTAACCGTTTTTAACAAAACTATAATACCGTAGTAGGTACGTACAAAAGTAGTACGTACATAACTTAAGCGTCTGCATTAACAATATAGGCTAAAAACAGAAGTGACACCCTAGCAGGTATTCGAAGGTTATTGGTAAAAATGTCAAATACTTACGGAGCGATTGTCCTGCCAGGTTTTTTCTTAGCAAGCATGGTGGCTTGGTTGAGCCTTGAGAGTGTGATGATAGAGGGCGCAAGGCGACACGCCTCTCCGTCAACTTGCATGGGGATCACCTTCGTGGTCACGATCTTCGCAGTCTTGCACTGACAGATGCAGGTGCCGTGCCCGCCCGCTTGCAGCAACGGCTGTTTAATACAGCATAAATCAATCAATAGATAAGCCTATCACAGCAATATGTTACTTTTAAGTTTTTTTTCTAGTAAAACTACCTACATATAGGAATGAATATCAAAATGTACCTACTTAACCAGGAAACAAACCAAAATTATTGTACCAACTATTGGCACATGAAAAATTAACACGGTAGGATGTCATGTCTGACACTTAATATTTTTCAAAAGATGCGCTACAGCTTAGAAAACCTCTTGTACTTCCACTACAAGATGCAGGATACCTTGAAACTATTACCCACCTACGAAGAAATGAAAGATCCCTGAACCAGTAGGTATACGAGTAGGTATAGTAAGAGCAATTTACTGGCTACTAGGAAGATTGTTATTTAATTTCGCTGTTTGTATGCGGAATTTACTCATGTATGTTCCAGTTTTCATATTTTCTCCGATATCACCTATTGTTTTCATAACTTGATATTAAGAATATTTTTACTAGACCTCAAGAGAAAACTCGGACAGAACAGAATAATACGCAGGAACGTGTAGAACGTATATTCCAAACTCGAAATGGATGTCCCCATTTCTTAACATTGTTTGAACAAACTAATTGCTAAACGTGTTCATGTAATAAAACATTGGACATAAATCCTATTACGTTCGAGGGCAAAAAAGACTGGCCAATATTAAAACATGAAGCAATTGTTCTTGGCTTCTGCGCCAAATATTACCCATTTTATCGCGTGTATCCAGCTATACACAACAAATAGGATTATACCAACTGAGTGAGCAGAAGAGGGTCCCCTATGACCTCTATAGATAGAATAATAAACATTATAGGTACTGCGAATATACAATATATCGTATTCATAAGTATTGTGGAGTTAGGCAATAGAATATTGAAGCCGTTGATCGTGTCCCAGGCTGCGATAAGACTCGCACGAAGGACACGATGGTCGCCCGGAGGACACGGTGGAGCACACGGTGGAGGTCTGCCCAGCTAGGGCAAAGCCCGCCGTGTCCACACGGCGGCGATCGGCGGCGGCGATCTCTCGCGTCCGGCCCTAGTCCAGGCCATGGTACAGAGCGAGAGTGCATGGGAGGCCGTCGCCTCCTTCTGCGAAGCAGTAATGCTCGCGAAGGAGGAGGCGGAGCACGTGAGGGAGAGACAATCTTTGCGCCCTCACGGCTCTAGTCGCCGCAAGAGACGCCCTTGGCGTCGGCAATCGATAGCCGATTCCCGTCCACCGTAGGCCGGGCTTGCGAACGGGGAGTAATGGGCAGCTCGCCGTCCGGTAAGGACCAGGCCCGGGTTGAGGGCGCGTTTTGTATCACGCGCACCTCAAAGAGATGTCAGCACTAACTGACGGAGTCCGCTAGGGCCGATGCCTGCCAGGGTTGCGGGTTGTTCGAAAGAGATACCGTGGCCCCTGGCACAGGCAACTGAAGGAACATGGGTGGGATTTAGTCAGCAAAAGTCTGATACGCCCTCCTGCTCCGCCCAGATCGGGAGAAGTGATTTGATATATTTCCCACCCAAAAAAAAAAAAGGCTGCAATAAGACGAAGACTAACCAGTACCTGCGCGAATTCAAACACTTCAGTGATCGATCTTCCAGCGACTTACCAATTGATAAGTGGTTAATCCGACTACTTCTATTAAGCCGTCTTCAGTGGAGGGTTCAAAGGCTCCCCCTGACTTATTCCAAGGGTGCGTCCCACCCCCGTAACTGCAAACAATACAGACACGTAAATATCTTTAAATATAATGTATTTTGACTAGAATCAAAAACATTCACAGTTTCTACGCACACATAAGCAATGAGATTGTTTTAGTGCCTATTATTATTTATTCGTGAGTTCACAGTTTTCTAATATATTTTTTTAATTCAGTTGAGGTTTCACATAGAGGCACGGTCTTTTGACGGTTTCAATTTCGGAAGTGACACAGGGTTTATTTTATGTATAATTTAGTCGGCAGGCGTTTGGCGACACCTGTAGAAAATACGAATACACTTTAATAAATGAGGCTGGCCTGACCTTGGAATGTTTAAGAAGACAATGGCGTGAACTTTGTGCTCTCGGAGCACGGGCGTGAGGTCCTTGCCGTCGCACTCCATCGTCACGAACTCGGCCAGTCCCTTCCACTTGCGCTGCATGAGATCCTTCCCCCCGGCGGTACCATAGAACAGCTTGTTTCTTATTCGAGAGTTGAACTTTTCTGGGTGTGCCTCTGTTAACCAAACACGTGCATTTTTGTATTGTAATGACTCATCATCATCATCCTGTAGTAGTCCACAGCTGGGCAGCATATTTGCAAAGAAAGTCTTATTGTCCTCAACTTCATGCCATTTAATAATGGAAACGGCGATGCGCCTACATTATTTCAATACATACACGTTTAATAAACACAATGACCATTAAGTCAATAGATACATGAATGATGTCATAAAGATCAACGTTGCGGTTTTCATAAGAATCCAATAATAAAAGAACATTACTACTCAACAATTATTCGCAATATCACAGCGTCTGCGGTTGGTAACTTTCAAACGATTGAAATATTCGAATAGAATAGTATGAGTTCTCGCAAAGTTTAATAATAAGAGGAAAGCTCGGGGCAGCTTAACAACATGTAAATAGAATTTGAAATGCATGCATTCCAAATGTTCTTGCGTACTATTGCAGTCTCCTTTGTAAGTAAATTTATCTCGACAATAAAGCGGCTTATGAATTTGGCTCCACTTTCATTAATTCAAATGACGGCATAGTTTATAGTATTTATTACGTTTAGTAAGAAGAATTCCCCAGTCTATCATTATTGTACATTATAGCGTGACACTATACAACATCTTGTTATGTAGTCGTGCATGACTAAGTTGTGGTAGTGTAAACAGGTCAATGGGTTTATTTTAGCATAAAACACTCTGACATACTAAATATGTGCACAGACTGTGCATTATTATATATGTTTTATTGCAAGTTGCCCTTATAATGAATGGTCGTGCGAAAAGAAATTATTTTAATCTTGGCAAGCCTAATAAGTAGATAACCTTGTAGAGATTCTCTTAGAAGGGTTCTAACAAAAAAGAAAACATACAAAATACGTTTATTTGCGGCAAACATGACGCATAAAGAGAACACACAACGCAAAAAAAAGGTCATGTTGGGGGAAAATATGCGTCACATCCACGCAAAACGGCCATCACTCAGCATAATGCTAAGACCCTATGTGAGATAGCGCCCCAGCGCTGGTTTTCAGCGACAGCCGGCGTTGACGCGACAACACATATCAGGTAACACATAGGAGAAAGAGCTACTTTAAATATTCTTATTACAACTAATATACAACTTACCTCTCGCTTCATGGAATTCTAAGGCTATGTGAGCATCAACGCCAAAAGAGAAATAGTTATTGACGACATTGAGAGGTAGTTCTGGTTTGGCGTTGCTGGTGTCTTCGCCCGCGGCTGCCGTGTTCGGTACCACACCCAGCTCCCATCGGTCCAGCAGTACGGTGTCACTCTCGCCTATGTTCGCTAAGATTTTCGATATTGGCTCGTCTTCGTAACCCTAGTAGTAACGAAAAACTCGTTTAGATTAGAATAGAATACTCTTTATTATGTACACCATTTATATTACTAAATTAAATGTAGTTTTACATAGGGTGACACAATGTGCGGTCTTATTGGGTTAGAGACATGAAAAGTTTCTAGCGGATTATCGTACAGTGCCCCAGTTTTCGCCTAAAAATACCCCCACCTACGTAGTCGAAATAAAAGAACAAACTTATAGCATCAAAATAAAGGTTGAGGGTAAAAAGCCAATGCTAAACTTCAACTCTTTATAACCTAATTCGCTCTACTGACTCCCACAAGTTGCGTGGGAATAGACGCAACTGGCGGCGTATTCGTTGTTTTATCTACTTGCATTGAAAAAAATACAGCATTTGATCCTGCAGGTTAAGAATTTATTTGAACCCCGCTGAGTTGCTAAGCTAGCACATCCTTATTTTTGTTTATTATTATTATCCATTTATTTCAGGCATCAAGGCCCATATAAAACACATACAAATACAATATGAATATAACTTAAAAATACTATAAATAAATACAACATTATAATGACACTAAAAGATTAACAAGCTAAAGCACACGAAGTGTCTGCGTCGTCCGTCGTTTAGGTGGGGCTCATTCTTTGCAGTGTTTTCTATGGCCTTTGAGCGTACAAAAAATATATGTTAACAATGTTCAATCATGAACAGTGTTTAGTCAAATTCCCAATGAATCATTACATAATAATTTCACACGTCACAGACGGACATAATATATGTAGGTGGTTAGGGGGAGCACTCCCGCAACTGACGGGTGATACACATACATTAAGTAGCTTCATTACGTTTTCAAATGGCTTATTAGGGGCAGCATAGCGGCAGTATTTTTTTTAGTTTGTTGTCTGGTGTCTGTAATACACACAAATTTGAATGGATTATTTTAAACCATTTATTCAGTTTTTGGGTAACTTGGTTCTTTAATTGGAATAAAGCTTACGTTTAAGGAGATAAGTACATCTATAGTATGCTCCAAAAGTCAAAAAAGATAAAAGTGTTAACAAAACCTGTTCTGGTTAAATTCTTACGCAATCACTATAGAAGAAATTTTACATTAGAATAGAATAGAAATACTCTTTATTATGTTCACCAAATAAATTACACACAACACACGCTGTACTGTACATTCAACACATTCTGCATTTAGAAGATTTTAACTTTACCTATATCTCACCATTTTTTTCAACAACTATTGTTTGATTTGAATACCATTATTAAATTGTGATTGATAATCATCGACTCAATTGAGGTTATTAAATTAACCTCATTTGCGTCAACATCTGACAATTGAGGTTAGACAGTTAACCTCAATAATGTCAAATGAAAAACATATCTAGGCTGATTTAAAATTAGAATTTTGGGTTTAAGTATTCAAAAATCAAATCAAAACACCACAAATTCTAAATCTGCGTTTTCGGATCCAATTGTTTACATTTTCTTTAGATACTTTTGGAACAGATCATAAACGATATAAACATGTAACGTATGTTTGATACCTTCAAAACTTTCAAACTACGATTTAGTTCCATAAATTGCTGAACAGTTCGTGTAGACTTCCTGCTTAAGAATTTAGGTGGTTACTTTTGTTTACGTTTATTTTAGTCTGAAGTTAGTTAAAAACTTTATTTTCTGTTCTTGGCAGACGATGCCTACTTACTTCAGAATTTTTTATTATAAATCCCTTCTAAATATGTAAGTTGTGGTTTTTTTCTACTATAAGGATTGATGCGAAATTAGTTACAAATTAGGAAATTAGTTACATGAAATAGGAAATTACGTAATTTCCAACATGTTCGAGGCCAAGGCCGAGAAAACCGCATTGATTTATCCGTGGATATATCAGAAAAATCGAGGAAGCAAAATAGATTTTCTTTAGACCTAAAATTTTCTTTGATGTTAGCCCACCTCAGAGCAAATACCTTCAACACTGAAACATCCGCTACTTTTCGTTGATGAGTAATATTTGTATCTCATCATCATCATCATTTCAGCCGAAAGACGTCCACTGCTAGACATAGGCCTCCCCCAAGCACCTCCACTTCGACCAGTTCTGTGCTTCTCGCATCCAACGAATTCCTGCGGCCTTTACAAGGTCGTCGGTCCATCTTGTGGGAGGCCTTCCAACGCTACG
This sequence comes from Oligia latruncula, assembly GCA_948474745.1. NCBI lineage: Eukaryota > Metazoa > Arthropoda > Insecta > Lepidoptera > Noctuidae > Oligia > Oligia latruncula. Next base: position 12,236,449 of record OX419688.1, read on the forward strand.
TCTTCCGGTACGCGGTCGCCACTCCGGAACCTTTCGGCCCCATCGGCCATCTGTTCTGCGAGCAATGTGCCCTGCCCACTGCCACTTAAGTTTGGCAATTCTTCGGGCTATGTCGGTTACCTTGGTTCTTGGTTACTTGCATCTAGTCTCATTTATGTTCAACAACTTAATCGCAGTAAAGTAATTAATGCGATTAAAACGTTTAATTTCCTGAGAATATTACGCTAATCTGAACTGGAGTCCAGCCGGTAAACGTTAGTTGGGTAGAACATTAAGCTGTGTAACAAAACTGTAATGCCTAATATTATCATGGGTAATTTTATAACAATGTAGCGGGTAGTTGAAGCTCTTTATAAAGGATGATTTCCACCAAACGGCTCGCACCGCATCGGATCGGAAAGGATACGAATGGATGCGGCGACAGCCGATCGCGTCCGGCAGCATGTCGACGCATACGATCGACTACGTACCGTCGCTTGCGAACGTAGAAGAAGAAGAAAATAATCATAAAACACAGAAGAGGAAAAGAAAAATTTGGACGACAGCAGAAAGATTCGATCGGATACGACGACCGGCGAACGGAGTCGAACGCGCGTCGCAGCATATTTTCGGTCACGATCGCGTGTCAAGGAAGACGCCCGCAGTCTCCTGTGCGCGGCTGGGTAATATAAACTTTAAATACTGTGTAGGTACACGATTAAAGATTGTAACATCCGTTCCGATCCGATGCGACGCGAGCCGTTTGGTGTAAATCATCCTTAATACGGCTCTAGTACCCATATTGTTTGAGGAACAAAGCTGATGCGTTAGCCTTGTTACCTTGTTGCCTCAGTAAGCCAAGTGTACATTACTTACCTCCACGCTGCTGTATAAGGAGATTCTTGTTTACCACAAACTCAATATATTTTGCTTCTAATTAGTTTAAATTATATGTGTGTTACTTATTCTTTTTTGTGATCATGGTTTATTGTTGTGTGGTTTGTTGGATGAACTGTGAGAATGATGATATGGTTAGAAAGGGGGTGAAAACCAACTTGACGACTAATAAAAAAGCATGGAAGAAAAACACGCCGACGCCAAATAAATTAGAATAAGAGCAGGAGAATGATGATGGTGGTAGGTAATGGTTTCAAAGCTGAAAGAGTTACTTACTTTAAAAAGATAAAGCTGTTATTTTTTACGAGGAACTCAAACAAGAAATAGTTCCATTTAATTTTCATACTTTCTTTGATTAGTTTACTCTGAGGTAAGAATGAGAAATGGCTTATTTAAAAGTGTCAGCGGCAAAAGTGCTAATTTGTAATGTGTCGTGAATACATATTTCACCACGCCAAAGAGTAGTCTGAGGGGAAATTACGCGGTCGTTTGATAATTATCGGTAAATAAACACAACGAGGGGTGAAAATGTCAGAACATTTGGGCAGCATAACAATGAAAGAAAATTGCACAAATCCGGAACCAAAGCGGAGTTTGTTTGTCGTTTTGGAGACTAGTAAAATTTTCATGAACAAAGTAATAAACTTTGTTTATAGGCTCGTTAAAAGCATATTGTCGTACATCAAGCGACAACCAGCAGTAATACATTTGCATATTCATAGGTCTACTTTTTTATTTTTGATGTTTCCACTTAGGCATACAAATGAATGTGAATGTAATAAATTCTGTGTAACAAGTTGGCTCCCTTTATTTTCAAAAATAAGCGGAAAATAAGTGTATTTTAACTTTTTTGTGTAGCGCGGCCCGCCACTGGTTGAATATTTTTGGCTCTAATGCCACTTGTAGAAAAAGTATTCTATTCAGAGATTTCTCATATTAATTTAGACATGAAGACTCATTACAGCAAGAATTTCCCGCGGTTGTAAAACATTATGTCTTAGTCATAAATGTGAAGTAAGAGTAGATAAATAATAGAAGTCAACGTTTTACTGCATCATATGAGAAATACTATTTTAAGGTAGAATAAATAGGTACGACCTGAACACTATTAGTGTCGTTGTCAAAGTTTTGAGAAAGTCAGCGGTTCCCTTGGTAAGCTCAGTTTCAAGTAATTACTTGAGCAAATTGAACCCACTTCGGGACCAAAAAATAACTATAACTAAGTTTCCTGAAAATTTAACTTATTCATGTATGACAAAGTTCAGTTAAATTGTTTAAACTCTACTGTTCAGCATTACATTCTAAATTCACTGTTTAAATACCGTAGAACTGGCAAACAAATGTAGGTGAGTTGTGACACGACATTTAGTTACATATTTACTAAATACCGTACGTCATACCCAGTTCAGCATTTGGACGGTTCCCACGGGGCGCGAACGAATTTATTTCAGTTGTTCACGCACGACACTCCCGTCCCCGAGGCATGGACACCGCACCGCGATAACGTCATAATAATACCCTCTGTGTCTCTACACTCATTACGCGGTTCTTGCTTTAATTTCACCCCAATTTTTGAATCCTGACAGATATTCAAATACCTATTTACATATTATAACAATCCAACGAAAAAAGAACATCGATATTGGTGCTATGAATACAAATAATAAATCTTAGAAGTGAAAATGTTTACTGAACATAATGCCTGATATTGGGAAATTGAATGTGTAACAGCCGTCATGACGGCGCGTGGGGTTGATTTACGTGGTACATGCTACAGTAGGCGGCGGATATAGGCGGGTAGCTATAATAATTATGGCACATCGGGGTTTAGAAAACTTCGGCTTTCTAGACGCGACTTACGAGTTGTATGTGTAGTTACCTATCTATGCCTTAGAATATAACATTCAGAGACTTGGGCCTCCCAACCCGGACCCGAGAGGTAGATTACAAGTTTACGCTTTCACCAAGATAGACAAGGCATGTGTTTAACAGTAGGAACATTTTAGGTTGCATAAGCTACTTACGCCGCCCCAGCCGAGCGCGCGCGCCAGATCGTTGCCGGTGCCGAGCGGCAGCACGCCGACGGCCGGGCGCGTGCCGATGCGGTCGAGCACGCTCAACACCCAGCCCACCGTGCCGTCGCCGCCGCACGCCAGCACGCGCAGGTTCGGCACCTTGCGGAACAGCTCCAGACTGAAATTAAACTCTGTTATAAATTCTGGAAATTCTTAAAAAATAATCATTAACGGTGAAAGAAAACGTCGCCGCGTCGCCGTCGTGACGAAAACTGCGCTTATCAATTAAAATCTGTCAGGTATCGTCTGAGATCGCCAATTTTCCTTGAGCATGCATCAATGCTCATGCCTTCGGTGTATGTGGAGAGGCCTATTCATTAATCATTGATATTATTATGTGGTATCTAAGTCACCAACCGACTGCCCTTGGCTGATGTGATCACCCCTTCTTTTTTAGATATGGCTTCTCGCAGGTCAACCTAGAAGGTTGTCAGATGCTTAACCAGCGGAAGCCTTAGTTTATTGAGGCACCCACAGGCAAGCCGCTTAGCTTAAGCGACTAACATGCTAAGGACACCCCCTTTGGGGTACGGACCTCGGCTGAGGGCGTCGCTGGGGGAGGGCAGCAAAGGACAGGCTGGATCGGATTAATTTGGGATGTGATCAGTCAGCACGCGTATACCCTTTAGTAAGAGTAAGAAAGATTCAATTGAATAGTTGATGAAAGTAGGTACCTATGTGACCTATGTCTAGCTAATGGCTTTTAATCTAGTTTTAAGTAATGCTTGAATAATAAGTGACCTTCCGTAATACGGGCCTAAAATTTTGTCAGTTGGCGGAATAGGTTGATCCTGGATTCGAATTGTCAAGCTTAAACGGGAGTGAAGTTTAACGTTAACAGCGACAACGAAGAGGGTCCCCCACGTTACGTCTCATTAGCCTGAACAGCATTATGTTAAGACTAAACAAGGCAAACGATGCAACGAGACCAGACCGGCCTTAACATTTTAATGGGTCAACCCTATTATTGGCTTTGTTAGGTCTGCGAGCGGAGGCAGTTTATAGAGTGCGCCCATTTTGCAAAGACAATTCTTATCGGCCCTTAAGAAAAAAAAACAGTAAGTTTCGCACTGTGGCCCCAAAAACGAATGTTATTAAGGAATGCGTTGCTTTAAGTGTATTCTCAGGAACTAGGATAATATGGCTACGTAGCAGCGATGCCAAACGAAACTTAACGATATTATGAAAAAGTATGGCAAGTATCTACCGTAGCCAAGGAGATGCTACTCACGACGGCTACTCACGACGGTCCGTCGCCATGGCATCCTAGCGAGATGACCCCCTAACGATTTATCTGCATGTGTCGTGTCCACATATTGTCATGTTATGAATATTTACAGGAAGGATAGTGATGAAAGGTAGCTTGATATTTACCCAGGTCCAGGTCCACCTTGTGTGAGATCAAAAACTTGTCGTGGGTTGAGTAGCCACTGGAACTTCTGCAGCAGTTTGGCGCCCTGGTTGCCTCCACTTTTCGGATTTATAAAAACTAACACTGGCCTCACATTTGCTGTCGGGATTGGCTTAATCACAAACGTTTTCTGTTCATTCTTTGAATCTTTCCCTTTTTTCTTGGAAGCACTTTTTTTCTTAGGCGATTTTCTTAGTGATGACTTAAAACTACCTCTTCTTGGCAATTTGACAATCCACGCTGGCGGTACTATTATATTATATTGCGATCCTATGGAAAACAATAAATGATTGGGCAAAACTTTGAATTGTTTTATTGTTAAACGATAAAAGTTTTTGGTCGTTAATACTGTACCTAATGAGCATTCCTCTCCTATCCGCTGGAGATTGAAACAGCTTTCTTTGTTGTGGTATGCGTCTTTGCACCACGAACAAGTTAAGGCAACGATTTCCTTCGAGCTAAATGATAGTTTAGCCTGCAGCGACTGTCGAAAAAAGACGAAATTAGAACAAATGCATGTTAAATAATAAAACTATACACCGGTTAGCTACATCGATTTCTAAATGAAAAGCAAGCAACAATAAAATTAATATACAGGTTGGATTTTAATAACCGACATTCCCGAAATTCATTTGTTATGCGTAGGTCTGTTAAACAAACAAAGTTACTATGGTATAAAATACGGAGAGAGTTTCTTTAACCCGAAATTGAGCTGATATAAACAGCCGGTTGAGTCAAGATTAATTGTTTCTCTGAAAGCGAAATCTTTAATAAGAACGGAGGTATGTATTGTAGACAGGAGTTCTGCTAGTGTTTCTTAAATGTTCAATTTATATATTTAGCTTTTTTCGGGAATGTTGGTTTAATAACTTAGTTCCTTCCTGGTCTGAGCACCTGGCCTCCACCTGCAGCAACACATTTGTATACGCACATTCACAACTTCACCATTGTCTATTCCTATAGCCTTGTCTACAGAGTCCTGGTTTGGTATGCACCACCGACAGCAGCTGCGCCGGAATGACTGTGACAACAAAACAACCATGCAACACACATGCAGATGAATAAAGTGATTCACACAAAAATAAATAATAAGCCACATAAAGCAACATAAATATCGCTACCAAAATAAACATGAAAACAATTAAGTTATGAATTTAAAAAAATACCAATGATATATACCGAAACCGATATAAACCTGTGATATAATAATAGTGTAACAAATTTAGACTACGTAAATTAGCATTTGTCGCATTGAAATATTCCTGTCATTAACGTTTGTGAATAACAAATGAGTCTAGGCAATCATAACAACGGCATTACCAACTAAAAGCTTGATACTGTAGTCTGTAATAATACCTACACGCAAAGCGTTTTCTGTGCATGAATATCCACATTTTAATACTAACCAAACAATAGTCACGACAACAAAAGTAAAACACATAACCCAGAAACACTATTTTTGTTCAAAATTGTGCAGAGTGCAAGCTATAGAAGTCCTACTATGCGAGCGTTATGGTAACACGTCATTAAAAATGAAGTTTTAATTTCGCGTTGAGCGGAGCGCGGCGTTCATGTGAGTTCGTTCATGTCGGCTGTTGTATTCGTGGTACTTTCCGTACGTCTATGTAGATAATGTAGATCAGATGTAAATCATTTGAGTTGACAGAACCGCGTGGCTCGGACGACGGACGCCGGCGGTACACCGCGGTCGCACACACTTCATTAAACACGTGGTTACACTCGCACCAAAAAGCTACTACCTATATGTCATGTAATAAAATATTAATGTGAAACCCATTCAAATAACGATGAGACTAGCACTAAAGAGGATTTTCCGCGAAAATAAAATCTATGAGCTGTTCGTTAGAATAATACACGGTGCGTTTTTTTTTTTGTTTTTTATTGAACTGGCCGAGTTCATGAATTGAATAACATAATGATAAATTAATAGTGTCACCCAATTGACTACCTGCATGAACTAAGATCCCAAATACATATAACATCGACATAAGTAGTTACGCGACTAAAGGAGTGAGGGCCTATTTCAATGGCAAATCTGTGTGAGACATTTGCGTTATATTTTTTGACCGCGCGTAAGTACCTGCCCCATGAAATAATAGAATCTAATTGCCAACGCAAACTCAACAACAGGTGAGGCAGGATGAGTAAGCTCTAAACTGAAAGTCATAGAGAAAAAAGCTGAACGCTTTTTAAGGAGTAAAACATTTCCTAAAATAAATCTTTTTTTTATTTTCGTTTTTAGGGTTCCGTAGTTCTAACAAGGAAGGATGCTTATCCGGTAGGCTCTTAAATCCTTACCTATCCTACGGGCACGTCTTCCCTACCATTACCGCGCCCCCCGGTCTATTCCTTGATATGCAATGGTCGCTGTAGCACCATGAACATGAGGCTACAGGAGCTAGAGCGAATCTTGGGGTTCATTCGATTAATCGAGTCTGGTTTAACCACGCTGGGATCGGTGCAATTCATTCATTCGTTCATTCATTCCGTAGTTCTAACAAGGAACCCTTTATAGTTTCGTCATGTCCGTCTGTCTGTTTGTCCGAGGTTTTGCTAAAAAACCGTTAGTACTAGAAAGCTGTAATTTTGTAGGAGTGTGTATAGGTAATATCAATTACGCCGACAAAGTGGTAAAATAAAATTTTGGAAAATATTTTTTTTAGGGTAGTTTTTTCGTCGGCTACCCCATCGTGTGGGGTATCGTTGAATGGGTCTTCTAAAATGACTTGGGGGTTGCTAAAATTATTTTTCAATCTAATGCTCCATTTACGAAATATTAAACTGCAAATTTTTGTTCCAATAGGGCGTTTCCCCCTCTAAAAGGTAAACTGCTGACTTAAAAAAATCTGGAAAAATTCACGATGATAGTGCATTTCATGAACTTTAAAGAAACATTATAGCGGTTAAGATAACTCTATCAGTTTAGCAGTAATAGTCGTTGAACTTGGGTGTTGGATAATTTTGTACCAAATACAAAATCCTTAGCATTAATCCTTTAAAGTGACTAAGATGAAGTAGTTGTTTGTTTATAACAGACTTGCATTGAAAAACAAAATATGAAATTAAAAAACCATAATAAATTATCATAAGTTTCACAATACTGCCGCTAGATGGCGCTGTACTGTACCAACGGGTTACGTTTTCATTCGAGTATATTCGAGTGATCGACATCCTCGCACGTCTTAGAAATGATAATTCAAATTTGAAGTCGATTTTTGTTATTATAACAATTAACTCCTAATATCTTTACCATTACTTTATATTCAGAATAAAGAACAACAGAATCGTACTATATTGTGATCACGGGCTACTACGGAACCCTACACTGTGCCTGGCCCGAGACGCACTTGGCCGGTTTTTTATTATAGAACTCATGGCTACATTCAGCTTTTTCTCTAGGTTGTATAGTTCGGAATCTACAAAGACTGCCTTGAAAAAAAAACACTCTGTATATAATGTACCTATATCGGTTTCATACGGAGTACCTATCTAACGAAATATGTTGGTTATTCGCTTGGTAAGCTTTAGTTTATTTAGTTGCTAGTTATTTTGAATTCTGATTTGCTCAAGTGGGAGTCAAGCCCAATTACACCAAAATGCGTCAGTGTCAGGATTCAAGCAACCGCCAGGTAAGCAAAGTATGACCTCAAGGAGGCAACCGAGATTCGCTAAAAGGCTATTTCGCATTAGGTTTACCTTTAGCTTCAGAATATTGGCAAACCTTTAGAGGGGCTCAAATACAACCTGGACGATTTCAGTAAGGCCAATTTACTGGAGATTTTTGTGTGTTGTTAACTCACGAATATACAATTATACATTATGATTTATCATTAACAAAAGGTTTCAAATTGATTTGGTAGATCTACTTACTACTAATTGCAAAATCAAAACGTAAATATTTGGGAAATACATAAAATTCCGTCAGAATTAGTTAAGTTAATTACACGCATTTTTTTACTAATTTAGGTATATAAATTCAGATGTCACCATACTTTTTTGTATATTTTATTTTTTCAGAAGAAAGTTCTTTATTCATGTTTCACGTTTAGCTGATGTAAAACTCAACATGTCCGGTTAAAGCCGTCGCCCGGACGTCCCAACAGGCAGGGAAAAAAAGTTTACCCGTCAGTGTGACCTTTTTATTTTGGTAGCACCGTTACCAATTTTTTTTCGAAGTTAGATACGTGGTTCCTACGGGCATATAGCACTTAGGTCATGCGTGGTCCGCTCGTGAGTTTGTCATTCGGGACTGATAATTATGGCATTAGGTACGCTGCAGTCACGGTCACGGTTCACACCCACGTAAAGCTCCATCTAGCATGATATCAAGTTTTATAAATTGTAATTAAAAAGTAACTGTCTATCTGCACCAAGACCTTAGTTTTTATGATGTTGAATGTGGGTGCGGGTGCTCCGTGACGATTATCCAGCTAAATATACGGGGTTACGACTTTAAGCGTTTGTTTGTTATTATCTACGTTTTACTGTGTGATTAAGACCGTTAATGGTCCTAGAATAAAATGCGCAAGTTCTTCTGCCACGTTAGAAAACTTTCCCCATTATAGCTGCCCGTCGAGCACGATGGTACTTATCGATTTCTTAAATAATTAAAGACTCAATTAAGTGGTTGGAGGAAAGGACTTTAATGTAATAGCTTTGTCTGGCGGCTAACTTCCAGATTGTGATTACTCGACAATATCTCGACCACTGGAAGCGCACCATACATATTAATGAATCCTCCGGGAGAGTAGATGATCGAGCTGGCTCACTTTATTGTAGTAAGCCGCTTTAAGTATTAATCAGTCTGTTTATTAATCTACGCTGAGACCAGACGTATCTGAAAAATTTATATTACTGCCACGTTCTGTAACATCAATGTAGTCATTAAGGAATCCTATATTTACTCGCACTACCTATAAAGATATTAATACAAATCTAGAGAAGACAACAGACTACGTTTTTGTTTTTGAGTTTTTAATAAGACTAATATGGGATACAGAAAAGTAAGTGTGTGTAATTATAACGAATGGTTTTTAAATGAATGACTATTGGTATTTGGCCGGGATCGATCTCTACAATCGTGAATACGTACGTAACCGTTTAATAATACTTGATAGAGATTTAAGTCGTGTTGAAGGTTACGGAAATAACGATTTTGAATATAGATATACCTACTACCTACCGTACCTACCGTACCTACCGTACCGTACCTACCTACCGTACCTACCTACCTACCTACCGTAGATATACCTACTAGGTAAGGCACATAAAATTGAATATAAATAAATAACAAATGGCTCCGTAAAATAATTGTTCTGAGTGAAACAATTTTCCTCCGTTTGAGCAGCAGTCATGCTGAATTTGTCTTAATCTGATCGAGTTTAAATTATTCAACGCACGTAATGTCCTCCAACAGACGAAACAATAAGGATATTGTGATTGTTGTTTTTGTAGACATTTCAAAGGTATTTTCACAAAATTTTGACTTTTAAATCAGCTCGAAACACGGTTGAATTGTTGAAAGAATATACAATCTATTCCTGTTATAGTACTAGACCTCCTGTAATTAAAATAAAATGTTTAACAAAGTAGTACCTATAAGAAAAAAAAAAACTATAAGTACAAGTCAAACAATTACAAATTTAGGTAGTTACCTACTATTTTCAAATTACTACTAGGTACCTACTGTATAATAATAATTTGCAAACTGAACAGGAAAATTTAGTGATTCAACTTAGAGAGGAAAATAAAGCCACGATGCTTTGACTGTGATAAGATATGAAATGAATAAAAAGAAAAACACTACTAAAATTATGTCTACGATGAATTGAATATCTAAGTAAAATGATACCAAATAAACAAACAAAAAGACAAAACTCACACAGGTTAATTACAAATACCAAATTGACCCATACGCCACTGTCATTATGAAAACGGCTGATTCTGTGTTTTGGTGGCTCTCTTGAGTGTGATAGGAGAAAATCACAAGGATTTTTTTTTTTAAAGGAGTGGTATGCTTCGATGCAATGTGTTTGAGCTCTTTAAAAAAACGACTACAACTATGAACGAATTATATTGAAATAATTCTTTTATTTATCAAACTTATTACATCCCATATCAATATTTTCACCCCATTAAGTAATTCTATAATTTTAAGGCAGGCAAACAGGCGTCATTATCAGAAACAAATAGTTCTTTCAAAATTATATCAGGATAAAATATGTAGGTAGTCAATATTGTCTGATTTTCTTCTATTAGATTTTATTATGTATTTGTTAACAAAAAAAATAGTCCTGTAACATCTTCTCTTGACCATTATCCACCATCTTATTGTATTTGAAATTCTTAGTGACATGGCCATAAAAATGAATGATAACCTCTAAATACTGCCATTAAAAGTTTTTACAGCATTCATAGGCAAAATACAATAAGTCAAAATATTCTTGGAAACTACTTTGTTTTACAAGTAACTTTGTAGTTTTATTATATTCTCAGAAGATTTTATTCACTAACAGGAAACTTAGAGAGTAAATTATATATTCGTAAATATAATTATGTAGTAACGAACCTAACCTGCAGCATATTCATGATATTTGAATGCACGTTTTGGGTAATAAACACGCTTCGAAGCAATCGATTACACACTAATAACTATGCTTAACTAATTTTATTGCACTATATTTAAACTTCCAACATAAAGATCTAAGTACCTACGTCTATAGCTAATCAGCTTTAAATAATAATGAATAACTGAAACGGAAAACAAAACCCTGAACTATAAAATGATTACAAGTCAACTAATAACAGTTCAAATCCAACAAATAAAATGAAATAAGTAAATTAAAACACGACCAACCGCAGCCGTTTCCATAAATGACAGCACAACATTGACCGATGACGTAAGCGACATATAGATTGCGGCCCTCACCTTACCACAGGCCTTGCACTTGCCCTTCTCTGAGCGGCGGTGGACCCAGTGGTGGTGCGTTATGGTCTGCTCTCGGTACTGCCGCACCCCCACATCCCTGAAGGTAGGCTTGCACGTGAACTGCACGCGGTCCAACAGGATGTCGATGCATGCTGTATGCGCGACGATCTTGCACGCCGAACATTTCATGCGAGACCCGTGTTTCTGTGGAAAAGAGGTATTATAAGTCATTGTGGATGAAACTTCTTTGGATATTAAGGTAATATCTACCTATAGGGAATCTTGATTTGCATTTACTGTACAACTTATTCATAAAATATCTCAATCTCAAAATTGATTAAATTGTCTGAGGTCCGTTTGCATACTCTCTATGTAGATACATTTAATACTAAATATTTTGTTAGAACCAGCCTAAGCCTCAAATATTTTATGCTATGAATTGTCATGCATTGATGGTGCGGTACAGGAAGAACTAGTGTATCATTATATTAAACAGCCCACTAGTTCTTCCTTTACCGCATAAAAATGTTCTCATTGTAAGTAATAGCTAAAACACGCAAATTCACTACAAGCCGACTTTAGTAACCAGATCACGTTTGCCGAGTAAATAGGAGACCTTAAGTCCAGCGGCTCTCTTGAAATGTTAAACTCCTTAAAAATAAATATACTCATCAGAAATGTTATGGAATGTTTAAATGTTAAGGATATCCAGCCTAAATTGTTGCTATGAATATAGTTATTTGTGCAACAAGAGAGCAAAGTCGTTTTTTGTTGCGAGTGCTGTTTTTGAATCCTGAGCAAGCGAAGGATTCAAAGATTGAATCACGAGCGTAGCGAGTAATTCTAAAGTTGAATCCTGAGTGTGGCGAGGGATTCAAAGGCACGAGATGCAAAAAACTTTGCTCTCGTGTAACACACATAACTTTTCACTTCAGCAGCGAGAACACTTTGTAAGCCGTGTTCGGAAATAGCACCCATGATATTTTATTATTCAAAATATATTACGTAACATTATTGAAACTAGAAATAAATATTTACAGGTTAAATATCAGTTTTATTTGCAGTAAATACTTATTTTCGTTTAAATACAACAATAAGTTAAAAATTCAATAAATTACATTAAAAGACATAATTATCTTTTTGCAAAATTTCTTTAGTTAGTACGAAATTCCGAACGTGTTTGTCTTTGAGGTCGAATTCAAAATCGGAACTTCGAAAGGGCTGGTCTTTGTCTCTCTCTCTTTCTAATGGCGGGAAAGAGATAGAGTGTGAATGTTTCGAATTGTATGATTAACCCAAGGCTGAATAAGATAGGTATTCGCGGCTTTCAGAAAAAAATAATTAAAAAGTTACTTTGTCTCACTCAGTGAGCAAAATCGCATTTTGCTCACTGATTTCAGGCAGCAAAACCTACATGTTTGAGCTATTGAAGTGAAAAATAATAAATTACAAAGTAGTGAATCAACAGACTATAGTAACGAGGATAAACGTTGTAACCTACTGAATTAAACTGGCATAATTTCATTTAGTAAAAATGCTTCACTTTACCATAGATAGGAATAAAATCTTGACACATAAACATCGTCTTATTTTGTTCATTTGTTGGTTTTATAATGAAAGCTTATGAAGTTGAATTCAAATTACGGAAGTTTGATTTTTTATGACGGCTGCATGGAAAAATATACCAAACGGATGAAAGGAATGAATGTGTGCAACAATATGTTGTTGTTTGACGAAAATATTCAATGAATAGCACCCAGCGAAATTTTCTGAATTCGGCGCACGGAGACTATGTAGATACGAATAGAGACAAAGAATAAACTTTGATTAAGGTGCCGTAACTATGGACATGACACGGGATGCCACGGACAAAACCGGCAACTTTTACTGAAGTTTGAAGAAGTTACTAAACAAAGCGCTGGAACAAGTACATCAAAGTATTTGTAGTCCCAAAGTAAAAGGCGAGGGTGTTACAATTAGGAATTGATTGCCTTCATGAGGCTTGCGAGACACCCTTTTGTTGCAACCACTGTGACAGGTCATCGCCACAACAAAATGGAGGCATCGGGTCATTAATCTTTTATACGACTACAAGCAACCTGCGGCATAATAGGCAGGAAACTTGCTAATGGTTGTTGGGGAAATTACATTTCTTGCACTGTTTGTTAACCAAGACGCGAGGCGAGATATCTTGTATCTTGGTGTAACCTTCAATAGATTTTTCATATTAATGCCTTTATTCATAGCGGTACAAAGAGGATCTATTCAAAGAAAGGAGCAAAATAAATAATGGAAGGATGAAAGTAAAAGATATATCTTGTACAGGTCCGAGAACCCTGTTACAGAATATTAAGAAAAACAAACTGTTTTGACGGACTATTCTCTACGTAAAAATTCATTAAACCGCCAGGTAATTTACTTCACTCAGCTCGTCGGGCAATTTACTAGGTACATTGTGTCCTTGTTATTCAATATGAGCATGTCATTCAAAGAAAATGCTTTTTACTCTACAATGTAGTTTTAGTCCAAATTTCACTATTGTGTTATATATAGTAACGTCGAGAACAATAAGTAAGGTATTATTTTCCGAAACGGTGTTAGATTAAGCCTCCAATGCCTTTAACGTATATGGCAGTAAAGTATATTCGCATCGTTTAGTAAAATTATCTGAGGATTTAATTTTATTTAGGACCCAGGTATAAAATGTTCATGCTCCCTAAGTTCAAATAAAAAAGCAACTACATTACCGACTAAGTAACATTTTCTCCATTTAATCCAACAACGTGCGCTAGATTAACTTTATGGTCCTGTGAGAATAGCAAGATTGGAAAATTCTGGATCGTTGACTTAATTTTGCATGATTGCGATTTTGCGACCTTCGATCATTAATATCACTGTAAATTACGTACTTTATCGTGGAATAAAAATGTCAGAACCAATTTCTTATTTTTAAGTCAACTTTAAAAAAAAAAGTATCAAGATCAAATATTTTGTAAACATACCGAACCAGGAAGTTCTGACTTACGCGCAGCATTTAATTTACTGACATAAATGACCATTTATTAAATCTGCAGTACCTATTATTTGCCGGCGTACCATAAATTATGTACGGTATCATGAAAAACCGGAAACGTATATTTTATATTCAAGGTAATTCAGGCGTAGATCATTTGGAACTATAATTTGATACCATGGAAAAGCACCTGCCTGTTTATATAAACGTCTTAGTTATTATGTAGATCAAACTAAGTAGCATTGCATAAAAATAATTGCTGGGAAACGACTTTTATTTTTAGTGTGAAAATTTGGTGTTTGCGGTACTTAGTGCGCAATGTAACACTCGCAAAACATTGTGCTTAATGGGTGCATGCAACGGTACAGGACTCGTGGGGGTATTTAAAGCTGTGTTATAACATTAAATACTTGTTTTCTTAAAAAACGTCAGTAAAAGTTGGAATTTTGACCTTCAATATCTCCGTATACAGAAAGTTTCCACTTCCCATACAAATTCGAATGCAAAAAAAACTGGCCAAGTGCGTGTCGGACTCGCACACGAAGGGTTCCGTACCACAAGTCAAAAACGCTGAAAAAAACACGTTTGTTGTATGGGAGCCCCCCTTAAATATTTATTTTATTTTGTTTTTAGTATTTGTTGTTATAGCGGCAGAAATACATAATTTGTGAAAATTTCAATGTCTAGCTGTCACGGTTCTTGAGATACAGCCTGGTGACAGACAGACGGACGGACGGACAGACAGGTAAGTCTTAGTAATAGGGTCCCGTTTTTACCCTTTGGGTACGGAACCCTAAAAAGGTCACTATGATGGAAAGAGCAAGTGACTCTCGGCTTCGTTAAATGTCTTTTTCACTTCAGTAGCTCAAACATGTAGGTTTTGCTGCCTGAAATCAGTGAGAAAAATGCGATTTTGCTCACTGAGTGAGACAAAGTAACTTTTTAATTATTTTTTTCTGAAAGCCGCGAATATCTTATTCAGCCTTGGGTTAATCATACAATTCCAAACATTCACACTCTATCTCTTTCCCGCCATTAGAAAGAGAGAGAGAGACACCCTTTCGAAGTTCTGATTTTGAATTCGACCTCAAAGACAAACACGTTCGGAATTTCGTACCAACTAAATAAATTTTGCAAAAAGATAATTATGTCTTTTAATGTAATTTATTGATTTTTTTAACATATTGTTGTATTTAAACGAAAATAAGTATTTACTGCAAATAAAACTGATATTTAACCTGTAGGTAAATATTTATTTCTAGTTTCAATAATGGTACGTAACATATTTTGAATAATAAAATATCATGGGTGCTATTTCCGAACACGCCTTACAAAGTGTTCTCGCTGCTGAAGTGAAAAGTTATGTGTGTTACACGAGAGCAAAGTTTTTTAAACGACTTTGCTCTCTTGTTGCACAAATAACTATTTACACCCGTTATCATATTAAATACGTTTAAATGATATTACAAATAATTACAATACAGTATGAAAGAATATATTTCTCATAATTAAGTATAACACTAGGATTTCATTCTTCATAGGTTGCTTTAAAAAGGTAAGTTGTTTTTAATAATAAACTGAACAACTCTAATGCATAAGTATAGTATTATGAAATAAGCAGGGTTTATTTTAATGAAATCCTTTCAAGAACCATAATTAATAGCAGATTTTTCATATTAGATAAATAGGATAGGAAAGCCCTTTATAAAAAATGGTAGCAATTTTTTTAGGGTTCCGTACCAAAATGGTAAAACGGAACCCTTATGGTGACAGTCTGTCTGTCTGTCTGTCAAAGCTGGATATCTCAAGAACTACTAATGCTATCACCTTGAAATTTGGAATAGTATTAGATGACATTTGCCCAACTATTTTGCAAATAAAAAAAGAAATAAAAATATTTGTATATTTTTTGCAACAGACTGAAAGGGGGTCTGAAAAATTCGAAGTGGGGCTACTAGGGCATGTGGGGTATCTTATGAAAGAGCACAGTTTGCACTTTCTCAAACATTTTTTAGAGGTCGCATAATTTTCGACTTTTGATGAAAAATGTAAAAAAAAAATAACTTTCCCTATATCTCCGAAGTTTGCAAAGAGAAAAATCAGAAATTATTCTATGTGATAGAAGTTTATGTACTTAGAGATTACAGGAAAAATAAAACGAAGTCTCTAAATAGCACACTTTTTCAGAAATCATCAACCAAAGTTACATTAGTTCCACTATAGCGGTATCTACAACGCCACATGAGAACAAAGCGTCATACTGACGTCACGCAAAATCCTGCATCTCGCAAGCAGAGTTTACCGCGCAACTAGCATAGATACAACGGCCCGATATGAATCCTCCCTTTTCATAGAGTATGAGTGAACTTTACACCCTATTCCTCATACTTCTATACCACTATCGGTGAAGAGATGGCGCTGACATAAAACTGCAATATTCTACACCGCAGTACGCGGTGTTAAAATTCTCTAACGAATATAGGCCTCGCCGATGGAAATTTAAAACACAATGATGGTACGGAATCCTCGGTACGCAAGTCCGACTCGCTCTTGCCCGGTTTTTTGCTATGATTGTCATTCTTCCCGTAAGTATCCTATTTTTTTGGTAAATAAGTATTCCTTTTTTTTTGTTTCTTCTATTTAAAGGTAAAGATTACACTTTTAATTCACAACTAGCATGAAAGTCAACGAGCAACATTGACGGAATCTTTTCCGAAATCTTTTTTAATGGTAAACTTAAATTAGAACCACCATCTTTTATTTAAGGAAATAAAATCTACCATTTAACGACCGAATTTATGTTATTTTACCGTTTTACGTTTAGCCAGGACAAGTTTATAAAGAATGACATGGTTTGGTTTAACTAAATTAAATTACAGATGTCATTTTAGTCTTATAATTTAATATTCTGAATATACGTAGGTACTGTGGGGTGTCTGAGGAATTCTGGTACACATTGTATATTTACTTTAGGCAGGCCTCCGTCACTCCATGTACTTGCGCGCTATAAGTGCCTACCGCCCAGCCGAGCGGTCTCGGTCCGCCGGCGGATCAAATTCAGTGCGGTTTTCGCAAGCGAAGCGCGCGCACGCCGTTCAATTTTAATAGTGCTGTTCGTTCGTACGCGTATTACGATGCCGTGTGGTGCCTTATGTGCAGTAGATGGGTGCAAATCAAGTAAAAGAAGGGGTAAACATCTAACATTTTTCCATTTACATGTCAATGAAGATGTCATGTCATGTTTTAGATGTACTGCACAGTCGGCACCAATTTATAAAAAACATATTTTATAAACGATACCATTTTAAACTACCACCTATAGTCACAACATATTCACAGTTCTCAATAAAATAGACACAAATAGTTATGTTAATTTAATTTTAATGAAGAGGCAGCCCTGCGATTGCTGTGGGATCGCGCGGTGCGAAGCAATCACAACTGTACGCTTGAGCATTTAGGCACATTTTAGCATGCAGCGGTTGCTGACGCGACGGAGTAGGCTATTATAGCTGTAGGTATTGGAAATTTTCTACTGAGTGAAGTATCTGTTACGTAGTAACTATTTAGTAATCTGTGCTTTAGGTACAGCAGGTTTCATTTAAGGTCTACCTCGTACACAAGAGAAAGATAACCCTAGTTAAAGTATCACTACAGCCTATTTTATTCTACATGCGTAGACTAATCGGGTTCTCTGTTGCTTTATCGTGCACAAGGCGCCTTGAGAGAATGGCTGGCTACGTCTTTGACGGAAACATGTTTGTCTACACTTGGTGATGTTGTTGTAGACCGTACGTTTTCGCTTGCTAACTACCTCGTAACTAAGTTTGGGTCCGTTTTCAGTGTAACTAGATGTAAGTGTCAGTATATTATTTTAAGTGGTTTCCATTATCAATATACTGAGCAATACCAATAAAAAAAACTAGCTTCAGTAGGTATGTAATACGATACAATAGAAAATCAATTGTGTCTCATTAGCGGAGCTTGAGAGTTCACGTAGTAGCAGTACCTGGCACTCAGCATCACCGACGTAGCAGCAATCGCCTGACACAGAGGTGGGCGCCCACAGGTGCTCACCGCTGATGGCGCTGTCACTCCAATCGGGCGTCGAGCGCAGCACCCGCGCGCCACCGACATCGCCCGTCCGTCTGGAACAAACACGGAAGATATTAAGAAGAAAAAAACGATGTCTACATCTCTTTTTATTTACTTTCCTATCGCAGGATACCGGAAGAGATTTCTTTAGAAATAAGATCCTTGAGACCTTTGTACATAGTTATTTTAGTTTTTTTTTCTTGTCTGTTTATATTGTGTATAAATAACATCCCCTAGTAATTCATTCATAATGAACATTATTTCATGTCTGTATGAACGTCTAAAAATGAGACTCGGCCGGCATTTTGTTTTCTTTCTTTCCGATCCGATCAAAAGACACGTTTAAAACTTGATTTCAAAATCTGCTAGACCTCGCGCTGGTGCAATAAATAACTATAGTTAATATGGTTATAACTGCGCGAAATAGAGGAAATCACAAATCAAATAGAATGTTACACGAGCAAATAATAATGGTTGGATTTATATATATCAAAACTAATATCAAAGAACAAAGTAACAATGAACTAATATTAACCGTAATTCCGTACACAATACACAATATCCATATATATATAGACCACGAACTATTTATTGCAAATACAGTCATTAATACAGCGACGGTAAAATCCGTATTTTGATTTGGCGCCAAAATGTTTCATTACTACGATAAACTATTTGGTAAAGTTATGTACGTAAGGAGTGTTCAAATACAAAGGAGGTGCTATATTTATTGTAAACTTATATAGCACGTTGTATTGTACTAATAGATAATCATGGAAATCATGTGTTCTTTGATGACTGAAATCTTCATAATATCTAATTTTGTTGTACTTGGAAGTTATGATAAATACAAGTAAGCTATAATTTGGAGCGAAAAGCATATTTGAATAACTAAATAATTCTTTTGGAGCAAAATAAAATTCAGTAGTACATTTTGGCAAAGAGCCAAAACGTTAACTACGTTACACGACAGAAATGCTCTAGGGGTCGTTTAATACATTCTTGAAAGGTTTTTCATTTTTAATAGGCGTTGGATAATAATACCTGTACAAGTGCCAAGTGTTGGTGCGAGACCAAATTTACAATAATACGAGAATACACCTTCAGAACTCATTGACACGACTCTGGGTCCAACCCCTTTGTCTGTTTTCCATTGTAATGCAAAATGTTCAGCTGTTGCTCTTGAAATATAGGGGCAAGCTCGGCTGTTTATCAACATGTGTGCTATCATAATGTATTACACTTTTTTTGTAAGAGTTATAATGATGGGTAATTTATCTTAAAGATTTATTTTTATTTAGGATAGTGATAGTACCCTACACGTGCTCTTCAAGCTTCGAGCTCCTGGCTCCGCACAGAGTACTTTTTGATATACTAAATTGATTAAATGTACAAAGGCTCCGTTAGTCATCAAATGACATTGATGACAGTAAGCGTACCATAGATTATTGGTACTTTCTCGGGTTTTCGACTTAAAAATGTTTACTTCAAATAGTTAATCTCGAAGAAGGATAATAATACCGTATCTATGTCGCAGCAAAGTGGTTTAATTAGCCGTTTAGTTAACCGCCTAGCCTTTTTACAAAACGGCGGCGGCCGTCCAACTAACGGCCTGAATGATATACTATTATAGTTTAGGTTGGAAGTCTGTAACCAATCACGCGCGAGCCGAATTGGTCACAGTAACTAAGCCAGGGCACCCCGAACAAATGGGTTAGGTTAGGTTAGAACTGTGATCAACCGCGTGCGAGCCGAGAGAGCGAAGCGAGGCGAGCACTACTTTCAAAGGCCAGGCGGTTAACTAAACGGCTAATTTAACCAGTTGGCTGCGACATCTACACGACCAAAATAACAGGCAATCCATAAACTATTTTTATCGTTACATATGTTTTTGATTCGGCCTTGTATCTAAGGTGAGATACGTATCTCTAATAAAGATACGTGGGATGTAGGTATTTTATAAGTAGTTTTAAACTGAACGATGAGGTAAATGTAGAAGCTTTTGTAGCGATATGTTTATAATTAATACTTAAGCTTCCAAGATAAATTAACGTGTCTTAGTTTGATCTCAAAGCCCACAGAAAGGTTACCAAGGCTTTGGCTCGGTAGCTAAGTATCCGTAATCATATAGTGATCGCCAGAGTGCCTGCTCTCACAAGATTAATCTAACAAATGAACGCTGCAGCAGCTAATATTGACGATGGCCGCTCATGTAACACACGTAGGCGCATCGTTGATGGATAAAGAATAACTTACTTACGTACTTAGATTTAATAGTAGACAGTGGATAAAGTCAAGGACTGTGGTTGTCGAAAGTCACAGAGAATTCGAATGATGATGATATATTTAAAAAAAAAATGTTTTGATTTCATATAGGTATGTGAACATGTTCTTTAGTAAATGCAGTTAAAATACTCGCTTTGATCCGGCTTTTTTTAACAAAAAAACCACTATGTTTCAGTAGGTATGTACGAGTACCTATTAATATTTATCTCAGACGATCCATTGATTTGTTTTTGTTCATACCCTAGTAATTTGTGGCTGACACGAATAATGTATCAGCGCAGTTCGATACTCATGTATATGACGCACAACACAGATGAAGCAATCAACAGGTTGGCTAATTTACACTAAACAAGCTACAACACGCTAGTTAGGTATTCCTGATTCTCTCAAGTCAATAAGAAATCACGCTTCTACTCTAGCAAAAACTCTGAAGAAGCTTGCTAAATTGGACGATTCAGGCATTAAAAAAAATCGGTCAAGGTGAGGAGGCTTGATTGCGGTTTCCTTTCATATTGTAATTGGGTTATTCTGTTGGAAAAATCTGAGACAAACATAATCCGAGTTTGTTATTACGTAGCCCTGTAGGTACTGTCAGTGGCAGATGGTGGGTGTTTCATAGAACATGTCTTTTTATTCTAGGTAAGCTACGTGGGCGTAATAGGCGCGGTCGCAGCACAAGATTTTCGGGGGGGTCACCATGGGTGCCGAGGAATATTTTAAGGGAGGTACATCTCCTCGTTGGTCTAGTGATCGCAAGCATTACTGCTAAGCATGAGGTCCTAGCTGGGTTCGATTCCTAGGTCGGGTAAAGCGTTGTTGGGATTTTCCATCAGAAATTTCTCAGAAGTAGCCTGAGTCTGGATTGTATGATTGACATATTATTACTTACATAATTATATATTCACATTGACATTGGTGTAATTATTACTACGTGTTGTTAAGGTTCATGTACGTCTCCATCTGCACATTACATATGTTATCGTGAGACGCAGCTTTTACATTGGGAGGAGGGTGGGGGTGTTACTTAGTAATGCTGCCAAATTGGTCGTATGTATTAGAACATTAGATTATGCAGGGTGGTGAGAGCGAGCTCAAAAAGTTTAAACAACCCGCCTCGGTTAGGTTATGTTTTGTTATACATTTTCAAGCAGAAATAGGAGTTACATTGTCGACTTATGCAGACAAGACCAAAAAGCAACTATCATAATGTAGAATGCAAGAGCGAGCGAAGTGAGCTCGAAAATTTTGCACACTCGGATTGGTTCGATTTTCATTCGATCATTCCAAAAGAACTAGGAATTATTTGCTTTGTCGACTTATGAAGAAAAGCTCAAGAATCAACAGAATGTAAGTCGTTGCGACTTTAGCGGGCGAAGTTAGCCTGAAAACTTTAGCACTCCACCTTGAATAGTCTCTGTTAATCTGTTTTCTTTTAAACATCATACAGAAGAAAGAGAACTTACTTTATCGAATTATGACGAAAAGCTTAAACTCGTTTTAAAGCACTTACGGTTTTGGAATCTGGCCTTGACCTAAGCCTTTCAAACTTCTCTCGAATTCGGTTCGCTCGCTCTTGCATCCTAGATTATATATTTTATAACAGGCTTTTTAAAGTAAGAACTTTTTTAGGCGCGTTAAAACCCACTGTCATTTCATAGCTCTTACCTCACTGACCTCTATCATACAATGCATAATACAGGTCAGTGGCTGACCTCTATTAAACATTTAAGTCAGTGTTTCGTCATGGATAAAATAAAATAAATAATAATAAATACTAATAAATGTACAATTTTTACTTCTGTCAACAGTCCCCATGTCTGTGTATGTTCTTAATGTTTTTGTATATGCCCATCGGGGTTTTCGTGGCTCAAGTACAATTTTAAGTTGGTAAGAATGCAAGTAAATCATTCAGACTCTCGACAGCTTGAATGATTTTGAGAATGATCGTATTCGTAGGGGTCAAGACCCCCACTACCCCCCCCCCCCCTCCCCCTTCGATTGGACCGCGCCTGGGGCGTAATAATTGGTAATAACCTAAATCTTATTATTTTTAAATAGATAATACCCCGTAACTGGGTTGTGGAGGTCAGAGAGTCTAGCTTACCTACATAACGCAGCCAAAGCCAACGTACCAATACCTACCTATTAATATAGCCAGGATTCAACCACTCTGCTCCAACCTCAATCACTTTATTAAATAAAAACTCTTCTGCTATTCAATTTCAAATAAAGAATGAAAAAATAAATTATGAGAAAACTCAGCTATTGTTTTTCAGTTGAATTTTGCAGTCATACCAAAGGCACTCATTATTTAAAAGCGCATAAAAAAATTAAAATAGCTTCTAACAACGAATAAAAAGCAAAATATATTCTGGAATATTAATAAATATAGTGTATTTACAATATTGTAAGTGTGCATACCTGATATATTATACCTTTCGTAAATACTCCTGTAAACCAATGTTGAATGTATATGCTGTTGGTGTTTTTTAATAAATAAACTGTCTGTTTGTTCACAGTAAAATTAAGTAAAGATGGACTGTGCGATCTGTAACCACACGACGGAGGGCTGCGCCTGCATAAAGTGCAGCGTATGTGCGTCACAGTTCCACCTGGAGTGTGTGAACAGCGAGCACCAGGTGCCCAACACAAACAGCTGGCGATGCTGTCGATGCGAGGCACTCAGAGCCGCTGCCATACCTGCCAATATCGAAACCGATGTCCGTGCGTAGAATGTAACTTTTGTCGAAATGGTAAATTGATTGTGAACCCTCCATCGTGACATATTTGGTAATAAAAGTGTATTGTTGACTGCTTTTGTTTGACTTGTCACAGCATTTCACACGCTATAGGCAATGATATTATAATGTAGAACACAGGTACACAGGACTCCAAAATGGAGTCGTGCTTTTAGATTTAGAAGGTCAAACTAAAAATGCTCCGAACCTGCACCCTAATTGTGTAACACACTTACTCTCAATTTGAATCATTTACAAGCATATTTCTAATCCATTGCTCCATATGTTTGAAAAATGTCTGCCTAACTACGCAAATAACGCAATGAATGTTGTTGAACTGTCAAAATGAAACTCATTGCGATACTCAAACCAATTTATAAGTGTAAAAAGGACTTGATAGTGTTACGCAATTACCCTGCTGATCCTTGGGAGCCTTTTTTACCTTGACCTTTGAATACTTACTTCAACAACTTTTAGCGCTCATACGCACTAGCGGGTAACCGCGGGGGCGGCTAGCCGCGCGGTTAACCGCCCCCGCGGTTAAACGCTAGTGCGTAAAAGCGCTTAGTCCTATTTTCACAATAAGTTGTACTACGTCGTGCATTAAAATAAAAAAAAACTAAACGGCGATTACCTTACCGCTTACTTATAAGATGCGGAGGAATAAGGTGAATGTAAGGGAAGTTCAGTGTCATGCTCTGCCGCAGAGCCACTATTTTAGAAACCGATCACAAATTATTTATCTCTTTAAATGGTGTACCTACGTCGTCAAACGTACACGTATACCGTTATCGCTGTACGTGTGGCTGTACGTGCATTAGGTACATAGTCCAGTTGGTAATTGGACGATGAAAACATGTAATTAGCCCCATAGACCAATTAATTGGTCAAATTTGAATTGGTCCATGGACCACCGTCGCGACGGATAAAAAAATACATTGATTGTGGCTCTGCTGCAGAGCATACTCTCTAGCAGAGCCACAGAGAACATGTAGAAAAAATTAAAAAAAACATGTACGCATACACTCCGGACCCGCCATACCCCGGCCATACCCCTGGGGGTAGGGTGGGACTGAACCATACCACCATAGTAGTGATACATGTTCCTTCTCTATACTTGTGTAGTTCATAGTTTGCGGTGAAGTACGAAAAATTACCTCGGCTATGCGAGCTAAGCTAGACTAACTTACCTTAGCTCTTATTTTGAAACCCGCTAGGGAAGGTCAAACATGGGCGTGAAAGAAGTGTGTGACTAGAAAGAGAAGTGTGTGGAATAAGTGGGTTTTTCCCAGTGGTTAATGATTGCTGCACCGACCCCAAATACATTAGTATAAAGATAAGAGAATAATGATGAAAAATTAGCGCGGAAACTATCTACAGAGATAAGCATAGTATAATATGTGCATAACTCCAGCTTCCTCATATGTGATAGAACAATTCTACCTCTGCCAATATTTATAAGTCATAATAGCTGCAATCAAAGTTCCCAGGCTTAATTTAGCTGCCACAAAAACTTCGTTAATATGAGTCGTTTAGTGTGTGTTAGCTGGAGTGACGTCACCCCAGCTTCCTCATTCAATACAGGCAAACCAGTGAGGTTAGGGTTTTGGAATATAGTCAGAAAAATAGGGCATAATAGCTGCACAAGGAAGGAAAGCTGAACGATAATACCTACTTAAAAAGTGTTGAAACTGCGATCAAAAAACGTGTGTGTAAGCTGGAGTGACGTCACCCCAGCTGCTCATGTCATATCTTCCGAACGAAAGTAGATATTATGTATTATAGCTCAAAAAAAACCGGGCAAGAGCGAGTCGGACTCGCGCACAGAGGGTTCCGTTTTTACCATTTTGGTACGGAACCCTAATTAAGGCATTAGCTGCTAATAGGCAGCAAAAATTTTAAAATCTCTGGGCCTTGTAGTTTCCACGTAATAAGCAAAAGAACTGTTTCCGCGCCAAAAACATTAATTATTGCTTCGGAGGAGCTGGTAAGGAGCGGCGTTGCCGTTCCGTGCGCTACAATATACTGCAACCAAGTTTGCACTTAGCAGGCATTCTATTAGAAGTAATTTTAACTTGCACTCAAAATAATTTTAATTTTGTATAGGTATTGAAGATAAAGACTGAGAGCCGACTGAACTTTAATGGAACTATGAATGTAATAAAGTAGATTCGATAAGTTAGATTCATATCAACTTTGAACGACGAGAGAACTAGGTACTATTATTGTTTTTTTTTCTCTTGTTCTTTATTTTATTAAATAAGATAGAATTGGTCAAACATAGTTTTAGTTAGTAGATTAAAAGGTACCTAAGGCTGCCTTTCCACCAGGGAAGTGCGAGGATGCGTAGTGAGGGATGTATTTGTTATGAACCAATAGAACCACTTTATTTAGAGATCGGTGCGGGTCTGTCAATGGTGTGTTTGGTCAAAAGCCGTTTTCGTCAAACTTGTACTTCGTCAAGAGCATTTTCAGTCAAAGTTGCGTTTCATCAAAGTTTATATTGCCAAAATTACAGTTCATCTAATTATGCAGAAGCAGCGAGCTGCCTGCAGCTGCTCCCGACTGGCTGCAGCTGCTGCAGGTGCTGGGTGTGTTGTGGTGTTGGTGTGTTGTTTTTGTTGTGTGTTGTATGAAAGTTTAAAAAATATTTTGAAGGATTATGATGAAGGCAAAATTGACGTGATTAAGTACTTAAAAAAAATTGTGAAGTTACGCTGTCACTGACTTGACCGACCGCCTCGAACTATTCATTTAGGTACCTAGCCTCGCTCGGCGCAGTTCTAGTGGAAACGGCTCGGCGGAGCGAGGTTTTTGTACGTTCAAAACAAGAGATGTGTTGCTAGGGATGTGTTGCGAGGCATGTGTGTGAGGGATGTGTTGCGAGGGTTGTGAGGCGCGCGCGCTCCGCTCCCACCACACCTCACCCCGCTCGCATCTGAAAAGAGCCCGCTACACATTTGCACACTGTTTCGAGCTTAGCAACGCATCCTCGCACTATACATTTGCACACCGTTCACCGCTAGCACATTTCTGGTGGAGTCACTCACACCGTTTCAGAGCCTTGCTACGCATCCTCGCACCACCCAGCTACCTCGCACATCTCTGGTGGAAAGGCAGCCTTATTGTCAGTTACAACAATGTAGATATTCATAATCTTCTTATATGGTGGTCCCACATATTGAAGATGCGTCGGGTATCGTCGTCTCGTCGGTCGCGTAACGCCGGACGGACAAGGAGACACAAAACATTCAACCTAGATGTGCGACACCGTTTGTCCACCCGCCTCCGTCAACGGGACGTCAACAAGAAACATTGACTTACAAGAAACGAGAATAGTCTGTAAATATCTCACCGTGAAAACTTAGGTGAAGTGAGTTTGTTTTTCCTAGGAATTGATACTATTGACAGCTCACTCCACGCTCACTTCACCTAAGTTTTCACGGTGAGATGGTTACAGAATCGCACTGCTGAACTTGACGTTCCGGTGACAGGCGTGCGGTGGACATGTGGCTACCTATAGTAAAGTATGTATCGCTACTTCGTCACAATCATCTCGTTTTCGTTGACGTCCCGTTGACGTGGCGGTGGACAAACATACTTGTCCTTGCGACTGACGAAAATCGACTTCCGCCAGAGGTACGACCATCCAAACAGTTTTAATCCAGAACCTATTAAAACAAGAAATATTTCAATCTGTCTCACCTCCGAGCATGTATTTCCCTTAACATGTCCACACAAGATTCCAAACATACATGAACGCTTCGTGGATGTACAAAACCTTATAAAACTGTAGTTTGTGCTTTCAAGTCATCGCACTAACGAGACGTGTATGAATAAACCCAACTGCCGAGCAATTAAAGCGGTCGCCGAGCATGCTGCTAATCATGTACGGCACGGCTATTTATTTTGTCCACGCTGCATGCAATTATATCGGCGACCTCGATCGTCAACAATAATACTAGGAAACAACTAAGGTAAATGTACCAATACTCGTCGGGTTATGAAATTCACTGACTTTGAAGAACTGCTGCGTGAAAATTATTGAATTTAGAAAGAAACTTTTTACATGACGAAATAGAAAAATTATCTGTTTTTCTAAATAAGTTTTAATGTTTATAATTTTTCGTGATAATAAATACTTATTGAAGCAAATGTGAAAAAAGGGCGATTTGTACCAGTACTCGCCAGATTTGTACTATTAATCATCAAAAGGACCCAGTAGTCGTAAATTTTTGATGCTAATATGAACTCTCAGGCCTTTAACATAGAGTTCAATATGATTACACATTAAAACAAATTGTGTTAGTCTTTCATAATTATGAGTGGCAAGTCTAAGAAACAAAAGGTAGGTAGAAGACCAGATCGCAAGAAATTGCTAAAGGATGTGAGGTGTTAGCAGAGTAGGTAGGTAAATTGTAATATACTTTTGCTTAAAAAATTAAGATATCAGAATCACAGAATCGGTTTTTATCAGAATAAATTTTGACGTGAAAATAATATTTTTGAAATAATCGAGTTTGTTTATAGTGTACTCCGACGACGCTTTAATTTTGCTACATATTTTTTAATAATTACTATTAAGTGTTTGATATTTCCAATTTCTGAATGCCCACAAATCTTCACAAAAGGGTCAGCTTCAAATATAAATAGCAATAAAATCTACTCGGTTCGTTAATTTAAAAATAAATGCAAAATGACTACCACTTTTGGGTGCTTTTGTGAATCAATAATCAATCAACTCAGCCTATCGCAGTCCGCTGGATATAGGACTCTCCGAGACTGCGCCACAATACCTTGTCCTCTGCCTTGGGTATCGAGTCTACCCCAAACATCTTCTTTAGGTCGTCCGTCCATCTAGCTTGGGGGCGCTACGCTTGCCGATACACGGTCTCCACTCCAGGACTCGTCTGCTCCACCGGCCATTGGTCTTTCGACAGACATGGCCAGCCCACTGCCACTTCAGTTTGCTTACTCTGCAAGCTATGTCGGTAACTCCGGTTCTTTTCCGGATAATTTCGTTCCTGATTTTATCGTTCAAAGAGACTCCGCACATAGCTCGCTCCATAGCGCGCTAAGCTACCTTGAATTTATAGAGCAGCCAGACCGTCAGTGTCCACGTTTCAGTACCGTAGGTCATGATGGGCAGGACGCACTAGTTAGTAATCAATGAAATTTCGTCATATTTGCCAGAAGGCTCCATCAATCCGTCAGATATTTATATATTCACTACCAGGACATGTAACACTATTGCACAGAATGACTTTTATTCGCCCTGAATATCCTTTTAAAAATTGTCTTAATCTGACTTTTCAAAATGAGATAGGGAAAGCCCACAATTTATTCATCAGATTTACTTATTTAAGTTGTTATGGGTTAGGCCGCACATGATCATACAAAAATCAACGGCTCTGAAGATCACTTTAATTTGGCCCTTTTTTTAAATCTGAAAGTGAACTCCTGACCACGGGGTTCCCATCAGAAACTTTGCCAAAAACATTTTCGGTGTTCTCTCGTCATGCCGCACCTACTCAGCTATCAAATTTTCGCCCTGCATATGCTTGCTCAAAAACCCTCTGGGCTCTACCATAGCAAAATCATTTCAAATGTCGTCTCATACCGGCCGTAAATCTGGCCATTAATGAAAAAAATCTCAATCAAAGTAAGTTTGCATCATAAAGAATGCAACGAATTTCAAAAGCCCAGTGCCGAGCAAATACAAAAACGAAAGAAAATCTGCAGCAAGTAGCAAAAAAAAAAAAGATATCGTCTTATATAGACCGTAAATCTGCTTAGAACTGAAAAATATCACATACGGTGAAAGGTGTCTTTTTAAGGAGTGCAATGCAACTAAGTCCAGTCTCGGGCAAATACAATGGTTAAGGCAGTATCGGAAACCGTATGATTTTTTTTTACAAAAGCCTTTGAGTAAAAAATAATTCGCCTCATAACGACTGTAAATCTGCTCGAAATTACAAAAAAGCCAACCAAAAAAACTTTTAAATCTATAAGCCTAAAAATCTAGTTATAAGCTAATTCAAAAGCTAGGCTACCTAGGGGCTGATTTTTTTTAAATCTTCAAGTATTAACCTGAAAACATAAAAAAATTATCGACAATCGTCAAATTATTAATGCACCGTGTCATAATGCAAGTGCGTACATGCGTCAAGATTACGAGAACATTAGGAAGTTTCAACGGCAGAAGACTTAGTAAGAAGACACCTCTATATAAGTGAGGATTTGATTGTAACTGTACCAACCGCGCTCAATCTGAGTGAGTTACTGTTGGAAAACTAGCATCAATTAGCCAGAACTTAATTACAACTTGTTATTATACCTTTCTCAGTAAGGCAGTTTAGGTTAGAACTGAGAATACTTTTTACGGGCTGAGTGAGTGGAGCATGCTTACGATAGGTACAGCGAGCGAAGCGAGCCCTTTCTTTACACGAATAAGCAGAGTGCGCTTACTCAAGCAATGAGTGAGCGAAGCTAAAACAGTTTAAGAGAAACCCAGTTTTATTGCCGAATGTAGCCCAAACCTTATAATGTTTGTACAGACGCCAAGCACATCAAGCTATTACAATCTGTCAAATTAATTTAATAGATTTTAAACTTTATCGCTAAAGCATAAGGTTCAAGTGACGAGTTTAAAGACAACTATTGAGCGGGTCCCAGTAATCGTCAAAATAGCACTAAATATGACGAGTTTTGGGTCAAGTAGGACTTTTTAGGTACCAATAGATGTCACGTTCGAAAAATACTACTTTTATGATAAAACTGTTCCAAACTGTAAGTTACATCATTAGCAAATTAACTTAACTCATTCATCAAACGATCAGACTTACCATAGACCCCACTGAAGGTTCGTAAATCAAAAAACAAAACTGCGCGCCGAGTTTGACATTTAGCAGTTAAACTTGCAAAAAAATGAAAAAATTGTGGGACACACTTTTCAAGTAAGATATCTCAGCCACCATTACAGTTAAAACTCAGTGTTGTTATTTTAATTGTGCAATATGTTACCAAAAATATGTTGCCATAAAAATCGGCCAATTAAATATTTAGTAGACAGAGATATTGAAGTTTTTAGACAATTTGACGACTTCTGGGTCCCTGTCGACTTCACCCGCGTTTACCTTAAGGCTCCTTTGTTACAACAGCCAATTAATACACCCTTTGAAAAGGGATCTTGATGGAAATTTGTTCGTTGTTGTAGCTACTCGTACATCATAATTATGTTCAGAAGGGATAATTTAATGAAAATAATTCTGCAGAGTAGGGACTAGGGACCTGTCTTTCGCTAATTTTCATGTAATAATAACTTAGTTGATATGTAAACTACTAATGCAAATCCCACGCAGGGCTCTATTCCAAACAACAATTGGTTAAGTAAAAATGCCACTGATTCTGCAATCAACGTGGTTACCTCCCTACACATACCTACACAGACACATAATCAGCCTGTAACGTCCCCACTGCTGGGACACAGGCCTCCTCTCGATGAGATTGAGTGGGCCAATCCGCTACGCGGGCCCAGTGCGGATTGGATGACATGTCGTGGTTCCTAGGACATGCCGGTTTCCTCACGATGTTTTCCTGCACCGTCCAGGGCCGTCCGTCCGTCCAGGTTACCTACTGGGCTCAAGCTATATAAAAAAAACCGGTCAAGAACGGGTCGGACTCGCGCACCGAGGGTTCCGTACTTTGTTGGTAAATAAATAGCTCGTAACTACAAATTTACGGTTTTCGGATTTTTCCTTTACTTGTACTACATGACATTGCTTCTTGCCAAATCTCATGATTCTAGGTCAACGGGAACTACGTTACCCTATAAGTTTTGATTCCCTTGCGAGTCTCAAAATATGCGGCCTAAACGGAACATAAACGTCCGTACCTTTTGATTGCGTTGACTTACAAGTTTGATTTTGTCACTGCTTCAAGGGATCTCAGCCTTGAGTATTTGATATTATTTTCAACTTGATAACTCTACGCGTTCCTGAGAAAAAGGGTCTTGACAGACGGACAGACTGACGGACAACGAAGTGATCTTATAAGGGTTCCGTTTTTCCTTTTGAGGTACGGAACCCTAAAAAAACAACAAGGAGGAAGAGTGCCATCGACACGAAAAGAAGAAGAAGAATAAAGGTAGATATAAATACTCTTTATTATGTACACCATAAAAATTACAGATATAAATGTAGAAATAAGTAAATGTTCTACGTAATCCTGCATTTTCGAATTACTTTCCAGGGAAAGTCTCATAATTTAATTGGTAGGTACAAACATAAAGCTACTTGGCAATTGTAAAATATTCGCAAACCGCACAGCTTGTCATTACGAAAGCGGCGGCGTCGTCGGCGGCGTCATTTGCCTTTCAGTCAACCCTCATTAATTCTAAGATTATCCCTCATTTGCCTAAGACTGCGGCTTAGTGTGAATACGATAAAGCAACACTTATATATTATGTAAACTTGCGCATCCACCATCTTGGTTTTATTTATATATAATTGTTCATTCAGTCTAATAATTATTAGACTGAATGAACAATTTATTTAATGGAAATAAAGCAGGTAAAAGATTGCCTTCTACCTACTTGATTTGCAGTGTGGTTGCAATCGCGGTTCCTAACCGTGAGATCAAAGCTTTGATTTAATAATTGTAGCAGAGTTATGAGGGTTTCCAGTAAAGTAATTCACATTAGCAGATTGAGATTGTATATAAAATTGACTTATTATTCATTCGTTCCTACATGAAGTGATACAGAATAAAATATAATCAATGACGAATATAATCGTGAGGAAACCGGCATGTCCTAGAACCAAAAATACGAAGACATGTGACATCTAGGTACCAGCCCGCACTGGGCCCACGTGGTAGATTACAGCCCACTTTCTCTTTAAGAGAGGAGGCGTGACTACCAGCAGTGGGAACATTTTATTGGCTAATTAAGCTATGCAATGTAAAGGCTCCTACAAACAGGCGCGACATGAGACGCGACACAAAGGCACCGCTCGTTGCGCGACTTGCGATGCCATTGTGTAGCGCGCGATTCGCATCGCGTGTCGCGCCTGTTTGTAGGAGCCTTAATACGGGTGTAATACTGTAAAACAGTTTCTACATGCCAGTACTATTCCTTCAAGAAATATAACATGTCTGACGTGCATGGAAGTTATTTCTGTATGTATTATTTTAGATCAGCAAACAATATCATAGTGTACTTGCTAATATGTAACACAAACTTACGTAGAAGTTCAACGTACATAATAAATTAGCAGTGCGTTCAGCGTTGTATAACAGTCGCCGTCAATGGCATTGCAAAGGACTATGTGCTAATAGGTACAGCATGTGGGCGAACCGGTTCTGCTCAGACATATCTTGACTCAACCGGCTTGCATCCACGGTCACAGGCTAGGGCCTTACTGAAGCACAGACTCATTTAATTAAGTTATAGGACCCGTAATTTAAATACATACCTACGTACTTACATAAAAATAAATATATTTGTAGTGTCTGTTTGTAATGTCAAAATAACAGCTTTTTACTAGTGCATATGAAAGTAAAAGCGATACCATACCAATAAGAAGAGAAGTTCTTGATGAGGTCAGAGTTTTTAAGCGTGTGAAAATAAACTTCACTTCTGCAGCATTTAGAACTTAAAAGGTTTTTATACCTACTACCAGTAAAAAGTAAAAGTAAAGGTTCACATTAGGGGTAGGTAATACTTACACCTTTACTTTGTTTTAAGGGTAAATTTGGCACTTAATTCTATGTCAACATAAACTTTAATCATTACCATTATTATTATCATTATTTAACATTCTCGGCATTAAAACTTAAGTCCCGACGAGTAAAGTTCGTACAGATGCCTTGGTGCACAAACAAGCGGACTCAAACATCTGTATCAGTAAAACATATAAATCTCTAGCAGCGCGCTGTGCAATGTGGGTCGTCACGCTGTTTCGACAATACCTAAGAGTAAACGCGGCGTATCAGTGGTTCGTTATCCCGTGTAACATAAACTGAGGTAACTTCGAAAAGTGGGGAGTTTTACAGCGCATTATAAGCATTATTACCCTTACTAATCGTTGTTTAAATTTAAGACAAGCTTTAATATTAACCCCTTTATTCATAAACGTTGCTAAAAGTTTAATAATGATGACTGTTTAACCATACATTTTTCACGTTTGAACGTCACTTAAATTTAATCATCGTTTATATTATATAATTATATTTTTTTTAACACTAGGAATTTCTTCTGTATTGTGGGTGCGTTTACAAACATTCAAACTCACATACACAAACAGCCAGACCCGGAACAACTACTTGTAGGTCATACAAACATTTTTTCCGTGCAGGAATCGAACCCGCGACACGCAGCGCAGCAGTCAATAGCCAACCGTGCCGTATATGTAGGTAATTTATAAATCCCAAAAAAATTAAGTAGGTATGGTTATGCAGACATTAATTATTAGGGACTTAACTGTAACTACTTTAAGCAAAGTTTATAATTAAGGGGGTAAGTATATTATGGTAGTACCTACCTATTATGTCACTACACGCGATCAACTGATCATGAATGATCGTGATGACGATTAATAGAGAAGTATGAAGGGAAAGACATGTTGCGCCGGCCCCTAATAAATTGGGATAAGGAAAAGAGAATGGTGATGTTGATGTCAATAAACGTGATTAACTTAAGGGGCTTACAGGACCTAAACGTCAAAAACGCATGTTTTATAATGCCAAAACTATATGTATGATCAACTACAGTAGGTAAACAAAATCAGAAAATATATGATATTCTAGTCCCCATAATAAAGTCTCATAGTTTACCTACTGGCTTCTGAATTATTCGACATTCGTGTACAAGTTAATATTAAATGTTTATAATATTTTATATCGATTATAATACCGTGTGTAAAATTGGTGTGAAGATAAGGCAGTTGCAGAAAACCATAATAAAACCAGGCCGATAAGGTTTATGCTAAAGCAATAAAATAAACTTAGTTTTCCAGTATTTCGTCACCAGTTGCATCTTTCTTTCATTGATCCAAAAGTACAATAAGTCCATAATAATAAATGACTCACACATTCGGAACATGTTGAGTATTGCAGTTTCGTCAATAATGGTGATGTAAACAAAAAATAACAAATAAAACGAACAGTGAGTTTGTTTAATGATCTCAATGTTGTCATATCCGATGACGAGCATTTTTTTATTGCTACTATTTTACTGGCATTATCCTTGTAGGGAACGATTACGAACTAAAGTATTAAAGGAAAAAAAAAACATGGGTTTTTAGTTTGTATGCGTACAAGACTTAGGTACGTAGATATTCTAATTTATTCATATTGCAGGAAAAACATTCTAAAAATAAATTGTGGCTTTCTATTCGAAATTTTTGGGTCCGTTCATGAGTGGACTCGGAATATCCAATGACTTACAGGATATTGAATTTGTCGGGTTATTCGATAATTCAACAAATTCGAAGTATCATTAGAGAAGGGTCTCTCTACCCAACAGACATACCTAATTTTAAAAAATTGGACAAATTGAAATTGGGTCGGATGATTCTAAACGTAGTCTTGATCGTGTTCATATTATAATTTGGTTCTGAATATTGTTTGGGCGATGTTCACTTATAACTTAATTGCTGTTTTTCAACTAAGTGTTCATCGGATATTTATGGTTCATACACACGGCTGCCGTCGCCAACGGGTCGCTCGTGTATTTGAATACAGTGCAGTGCTCAAAAACACAAGCAACATGTTTTCGACGGCAGCCGTCGACGTATCGTCGGCTGCAGTTGCCTCTGTCGTCGACGCGTGTCGGTCGTGTTTATTCACGCTTATCATGGAGATCCGGGGCTTCGTCGCACTACCTTGTTTGACTTGATCCATTGAATGCTTCAATGCAATAATCCTTTCTTGGAACACAGCAAGTGGTTTCAAAATGTCAACTTTCCGTACAGTCATAAAGGTACTGACGCATCCTCCATTACTCGATGTTCGGCATTGACCTGTGACAGCACAATGAGTTCCTTTCACTTTTAAAAAGGGGTAAAATTAATCCCAATTTATCATTTCCAAATTTAATAAAAACGGAGTGTGGACAAACTTGTATGTTCTTCTCTCAATTCGTTTTTTGTTCCATTTAAATAATATATAATAATATTTACGTGCTTAGCTTTGTGATTGTGATGTGATCACGTAGATTATTTCCATTTGAGACTTGTCTAAATTCTGATGTCATAGCGCGGGAGCTTATAGATACACTTTGTAATAATGGAGTCACTGTGGGCAGTGCTAAGACGACCACTAAGAGATTAATGGCATGACCGCATATATGCATGGTCGGTGACTATAAGTTGGCTTAGCCAGTGTTTACTTGATAATCTATGCTTATAAGTTGATTGAGTTGGTATGTTCTGGTAGCATTAACAACTCACTTACATTGGTTTTTTCCTTGTGTAGAAATTCGCAAATCTTGGACTTTTAACTGGAAATATGTTGGAACTATGTTGAGCATACCTACGAGGGACTTGGTACCTCTGGGGCTATTTTTAGTAATTTTCAAAACACACGTGGCGTTTTTACAACCACTTTATTAAGTCGCTTAAAAAGTTAAACACAATGTAATGATAAATAATTGAATCATTGAGAATGTTAAAGTCTACGTCAAGTGCATAAAAATGCAGGAAGGTGGACCCTGGAAAAGCCCCAGTAAAACAATTTAGAGTATAAGAAAACCTTGCAGCCTTTTTACTGACACGAAAGAAAAAGCTAGTTTCAAATCAATCGTTCATTAATTTTAAACAATTAACCTTGGCGTCTGTTTTAATATCGGAATTACTTCCGATAATGTTTTTAATAGAACGATATTTAATTGTTCATTCTCGAAATTATTAACTGCAGATTTTAAAAGTTCCGGCTGAGCCAACCACGACCCCTGCAATCAATTTAGCTTAGCCCTTGTAACAGAACTTTTTTTGTTTTAATTGTCGTTATTTTATGGCTATTAGACGACTGTGGGCCCTATGGACTGGTGTTTAAAGTTAACATTCCAGTTCGTCATTCAAAGTCACCGATCCGTTTCAGCGTCACGGAACGTGGCCGTGGTTCCGTACCTCAATTGTGTGTCATACAGGTACTTACATAGTTACCTGAATAAAACATAGTCCCTGGCTCAAAATGTAACTTTATATGTGCCACGGCAACTTGCTCTCTCACAGGGGTAGAATAAATTAAGTTACTTTATTGCTAGTGCAATACCTACGATACGGTTTATGATGACAAACATAGGAAAACATATGTAGTTCTAATTAAATGTGGAAAAACATTGATCTAAATCAATATGCTGATCTGTTGATCAATTATTGATCTATATATAAGATATCAATTTTTTCAATCAATGAAAAAAAAAAATATTGTTACTTGTCAACCCATAGGTACATAATAATGTATGGGCTGACAAGGTAACATACTTAGCGTAACAAGAAATAGCACCTGCGTAATTGCATTTTAATCAACAGTCATCGACGATGATATGCTCATTAACATTAGTAATAAATGTTGTAATTTATTATCTAAGTAACACCTAAGTATGGGCAAATACACTTGTATTAAGTTCAAGTTTCTCAATCGGTAAAAGTCAATTTGGCATTTACCTAACAAAGGAACTCGATGTATGCTTGATTACATTATTGTAAGTTACAATGTCAGACATTTCATAACTAAAGTGTTTTAAATGAGGTAAACGATAATAAATCGATTTGATTGTCTCACGTTGAGTCGAGTGGGCTCTGTAGTAAGATGTCGTTCAAGGGTGACATGCTTGATGAAGCAGAAAGCTGTACTCAGTTCTTAAGTACTTGCAATTGTGTCAACTGAATCACCTGACTATCGATGACAATATTGTCATACTACATTAGCAATTCAAATAATTTCCGCTACCCAAAATATGTATATAAGTAAAATAGGAATATTTATAAAAACATCCAAACTGATAGCAGCATCATTAAAAATACATTACGAATCAAATTCGTGTTTAATGGCCGAAATGTTTTAGTTTGATCACGAGTCTCTAGAATAAAAATAATATCATGGTATTTAATAACGGTTAGTGGATTTTGTAGAACTTTATGATTTTGATTGTTGTTGTTTTACAGCCATTGCCGTGTTCAAGGGGATACATCCGTCGGAGCCATCAGTAAGTAACGCTAAAGGCAATGTGGGACACGGAACATGAACGCGAACTATGTTTTATAATAACACATACACGTGAAGACTTTGTACTAGATTTGCAGTAAACAGTTATCTTCACCAAGAGTGACGTTGTTCGTTCCGATCTGGTGCGATTACCTGCCTACCTCACGACCGCGACACCTTATCGTAGATAACAAACTGCCGGCTTCTCAGTGTACTTACTGTTTCCTATTTGGATGAATGAAATTAACAATTTTTAACATGGAAGTATTCGTAAAAATTACAGTTATCCGCAGTGCTAACTTTACAATAACAATTCCCTATTCATTTTGAATATTTAAAATTAAAATGTAAACAAGATTTTTTTAAATCGTGCTATGATGTAACACACTGTAGTGTTTGTTTAATTGTAATCAAAATACAGACACACGAGTACCTATATATGGCTACAAATAGTCTTCCGCAAAACAATTACCTTGTTAGAGTAATCCCGACGTATGGTCCGAATTAAATAATTGCATCGAATGACAAACAACAAGTTGACAATGCCAGTAACATCTTCCTGTCTTAGTACATATGCACCTATATTTACTACATGCCATGCTGTATAATATGCCTGTTTACCTTAGTCCTTTGCATCTTCTTTTCAATTTGAGGTTGGGACACCTTTTGAACACAGAAAACGAAACACCATCTAAAAACCCCATGGCTATCGATGTAACATCACATTTTATCAAGAGTGGAGGTGAAGTACGATTTTATCACAGATGTTGTGCGCGAGTGTGGCTGTGTGGCGGTACTGACGGCATGCGCCGTGACTAAGCGATTAGCGCGTCCACGGAGACTGTAGGCCTGCCCGGGCATCAGCGGGCCCCGCGGACCGGCAACAGCTGAGCGCGCCGCTCTCCACGTCCCTTGCACGATGCACTTCACTGAACGTGCCGCGTTCACTAAGTCACTAGTCAACGTTCTGCATTTTTTCGTGACGTACTGGGGAGATCCTTCTCGCGAATTCGCGATTGTTTAAGTAGTCATCGCGTCATTTTTACGAGCCGGTGATCTTGCACCGAGACATGTGTGAGCTCTGCGCGCGCGCTCACCTACGACTATGCCGTGTCACACGACATTGCCCATTTTAACCGACGTTGTATTTAAACTTTATATTAAGACCTGTTGGCAATTCCAGTTCCATATTGTCGCACAATGTTACAGTCAGCTTACTTGGATGATAATGCTACTTTTGTATTAAATCAGCAGTGAGTAGGGTACACTCTCGTTGAATTATGTACATAAATATTTCAAGCATGATAATTATAATTATCTAAATTGTATGTGCTTTAACTGAAGCGTTAGATAATGCTTTACTTCGTAAAGTGACAGTGTAAGTGTGACCTTGTATTTTCCAACTATATGAACGTGTACTTGTGAACGTAAATACATTATGTAGTATTTTACAATATGATTACTTGCTCATAATAAAACCAGGAATTTATATTTATTTATTATATTTTTACAGAAAGCTTACAGACTAATAACACAATTAAAAATCATTCGTAGGCAGGAAAATTTACTAATTACAAGCTATTATGTAGTATGTACAACTAAGGACGTTATATACCTAATATTATGAAGTGCGTTGCTCGTGTCTCATAGTGTAGAAGTGTCTATGACGAATTATACCTACTTTGTAGAATAGATACTGTTTCAAAAATAAATAAACAATTATCGACTCAGTCTAGCTAGGCTAGGATTTATGGTATAAAACCGTCTGCTGAAAATTAATCTAATAAACCAGTCCCATCTCACTCTAGATCTATACATTTAATACGTCTAAACGAATTTTAGATTAAATTTGGCACACAAACAGTTTATAACCTGGATTAACAAATAGGGTACTTTCAATTCCAGTAGTACGTTCCCGTGGGATATCTTCCGATATCCACGGGGGCTAAACCGCAGGCAAAAGCTAGTACTGTCATAACGAAGAATTTAGCCTATTGTTTAATTTTATTTTCTTGTCTTTATGATTCAAATTCCAAAACTACGGTTCCCTACTTAAACAAGGAAAACAGGTCGAAACTACATTTATGTATTTTATTTTATATTATTATGTTAGATAGGTAGATACCTATCTAGTGGATTATAAGTACCTATTTATCATTGGTTTACTGAAATGCGTCGCATACTTGTATATTTTAGTAGATTAAACAAGTATATAAATCGATATAAATGTAATAATTATATGTAATATTCTTTGACAACTTTTGTGATTTGATACGGACTTACTTACATTTTTCAAAATAAAAGAATTAAAATACAGCCTAAAAATAATACATGACATTAGTGGCTGTTATTACCGACTTTAAAAAAAACCGGCCAAGTGCGTGTCGGGCCACGCACAGTGTAGGGTTCCGTAGTAGCGCGTTATCACAATGTAGGTAGTACGATTCTGTTGTTCTTTATTATGTTAATAAAAAATAAAAAAATATTTTGTTTTTCAATGCAAGTCTTTACCCGTTATAAACTAAGCTAAGCTAAGGATTTTGTATTTGGTACAAAATTATCCAACACCCAAGTTCAACGACTATTACTGCTAAACTAATAAAGTTATCTTAACCCCTATAATTCTCCTTTAAAGTTCATGAATTTTTCCAGATTTTTCAAGCCAGCAGTTTAGGTTTTAGAGGGGGGGGGGACAAAAATTTGCATTTTAAAGTTTGATATTTCGTAAATGGAGCATTAAATCGAAAAATAATTTTACCAACCCCGAAGTCATTTTAGAAGACCTATTCAACGATACCCAACACGATGGGGTAGACGACGAAAAAAATATTCATCCCCACATCACATGTAGGAGAGCTATCCTAAAAAAAAATATTTTCCAAAAAATTTTTACCACTTTGTCGGCGTAATTGATATACATACTCCTACAAAATTACAGCTTTCTAGTACTAACGGTCTCTTAGCAAAACCTCGGACAGACGGACAAACAGACAGACGGACGGACATGACGAAACTATAAGGGTTCCTTGTAGGAACTACGGAACCCTAAAAAAGGAGGTTATTCTTCTCCTTAACTCTCGACGACCGATATACCGATATATCAGATCGATATCTACTACTGTTTAATCGTATTATTACCCAGTAACTGGGTTGTGGAGGTCAGATAGGCAGTCGCTCCATGTAAAATACTGGTATTCAGCTGCATCCGGTTAGACTGGAAGCCGACCCCAACATACTTGGGAAAAGGCTAGGCAGATGATGATAATGATCTACTACTGTTTAATAATATTATAATTGTTAAGTATTAATAAAAATCGTTAAGATTAGATGTGTCTTTTGATACGCTTCAAAGGGGTACGTATTTGAATATCGAAAATTAAAATATCGACTGTTAAAATATCGATGTTCAAAACATCGAAAATTTAAATATCGATTGTATCAAAATGTCGAAAATTGTTATACCTACGCTTAAAATGTCGAAGATTGAAATGCCGAGTGATTAAAATTTCGAATGATTTAAAATATCGAATGACATTATGCCTAAGTTCAAAATATCAACATTTAATACATCGAAGTTCATAATATCTACGTTACGTTACGTTTGGGTTTTTATTATGTAAAAATAATTAAAGTACCTACATTACATGAGGTTTTCCTTGTTTTTTTTTTGTAACCCACCTAGTAACTGATTACCATCTAGCAAACAAGCATGCAAGCAAGCATGGCTTCTGTCACGGCTCCGGCGCTGCAGGGCTCCGGCAGTCCCACGCGAGCTTAACGTCGCAGATGGTCTAAACGCTCACCACCGCAGCTTCGGCTTGTTGGCCGGCTTCGCCGGCCAGCCTCAGCTGCGGCGGCGGGTGTTAAAACCACCTGCTCCTCAGCTCGCGGGCTGCCTCGCCCCTCCGCGCCTACGCGATTCTAAATTACACTCTAGGGGTAGGGCAGACAAGACTACGTGGAGTCGGTTTTGCAGCGATACGTTTCTGTCACTAACTTTAGTAGCACAACCTGCACAACATATTGACTTTCAAGAAAATATTTTAATTTAAATAATACCTTCACGATTCACCTAGGCTTGTACACTGGACACTGATT
Organism: Oligia latruncula; assembly: GCA_948474745.1. NCBI lineage: Eukaryota > Metazoa > Arthropoda > Insecta > Lepidoptera > Noctuidae > Oligia > Oligia latruncula. The sequence goes on from OX419688.1 coordinate 12,278,195, forward strand.
TTCATGGATAAAATAGGTCGAAATTGTTCCAAAACCGAATTGGGGCACCCCGAATTTACGTAGTCTTTTAGCTGTTACCCCTAGAGTGTATATAAAAATCCGGAGGCGCGAAGGGAGGGCAACCCCCGCCCGCTGTAACAAAGCATAGGCACCCGTGGGAGCCGTAGCGGCTGAGGTGAACATGGGTGCCTATCCTTTGTTACGCAAGGGCGAAGGGGTTGCACTTCCCGTAGCGCCGGAGACGTTGCAGAAGCAACCTTTTTCCACTCATACTACTTATATCAAAATTTGTTCGATATTTTAACTTGTACGTATTTTTAGGGTGAATTAATGAATGTATTAAATGTTGAGAATTAACCCATTTTTACACGTAGGTATATTAATTTTCGATGTTCAAATAATATATTTACCCATCGATATTTACGACGTTCGATAATCTGTATTTCGATATTTAGATCTTTCGATGTAACTTTTGTAGATATTTAGATTTTAGATATATTGGACGTAGGATATTTAACCATTCGATAATATAAACTTTCGATATTTTAATTTTCGGTTATATGATCGTTCGATATTTCCATTTTCGATGTTTCGAACATCGATATTGTAACAGTCGGTATTTTAATCTTCGATATTCAAATACGTACCCGCTTCAAAGATCAACGATTACAAAGCGTGCATTTTTTAAGTTTATATTAGTCATCATTTATTACAATAGTCATATCGACTGCCAACTTGTCTTAATTTAATTTATGTTGAATCTCAATAGAGACGTCATACCGTATGATTCACAACTTGTAATCGATTCGGCTCGTTTTGAATAACTTCTGTATCAGAAAGCTGGGCGTAGATTCATCTAAAATCGTCAACACACGGTGAGTAAACGTATCACGCTAGAAGCGTGCTTGCAAAGTTTACGCTCGCTCCGTCACGGGGAACGAGCTTTCTCCAAATGTAACGGATATTAATTTTTGGGAAGATACCTTTTTGACAGTGATGCATTCAACATACTTATATTATTGTATTCTATATTCTGTTTCTAACATTTATCACTGCTCTAATCTTCTTCTTCGTCTTCTTCTTCTATAGATCTCTATTATCCGTCACCTCAAGTTAGTCAGTGCACCCACCATCTTTATAGCCATATCACCTTTCCCACAAGCCATCCATCGTTTCTTTGGTCTTGTTGTTAAATACTTCGAAATTCTTTCTATTTAATTTCTTTATAGCAAATTCTCTCTGTATAAGGGGAAGCGACAGGGTAGCCCGAAAAATTCAAATTTTCTTACGTTTTTTGCAATTTCCAGGGGGCCTAAAAAGGCCACTTTGGCAGAATCATAAAATGATAACATTATGAATTATAATATTTATAATATAGCGAAGACAGTCCGTGTTTTTTGTTTTTTTCGCTGCACTACGTAGGTATAATCAAAGAGATTGGGATTGGATTTGGATTGGATTGGTTGGTATTTTAGCACAGACAAACAAAAATATTGAAAAATCCTTCACCAATGAGATTTGATACAATTAACTTAACAGTTAACTGTCCATTATGATTTATAACGTTATCCTTTTATGATTCTGCCAAAGTGGCCTTTTTAGGCCCCCAGGCCAGTGTCAAGTTGTATATCGAACAAAATATGATTCGCGACCGTAACAAGTATGTATGTATATACAGAATTATAATAATTAAAATCACCAATACATCCCTTTAAGTTTATAAAACCCTATTGATAGATAGATATTTCATGAAATAATCATTCATACTATCCCCTCAAGATTAATGGTACGCTATGTTATCAACACTTGGTTGTGGCTACAGTCATAATAAGAGGTGACTTATTGGAAATATAACAGTAAAAGCTCCACCGCAACTGCGCAAGTCGCGCAACGAGCGGTGCCTGTGTGTCGCGCGCGATTATATCGCGTGTCGCGCCGGTTTGTAGGAGCCTTAAGCTCGACCCTTCCTTTGATATATTTGTAACAAAAACACAATTGAGGTTGTAACCGATTCTTTGTTGACTGTTAAATTAAAATTAGCTTCTTTAGAAACCGATAGATGACAAAGTTCTTTTGAAATTAATAGGTATAACAGATATTTCGATATTTCATTTCAAAATCGATGCTTTTGTGAAATTGAATTTTAATCGTTTTTGATGAAAAGTTACCTGCCCGACCTTCGTGTTAAATATTTATAGTTCGTGAACGTTTTCGTGACGCCATCGACTTTTAAACAACATCTTTTACGAGCATTTGGATCCAAACAAGTATTGACATAAAGGTTATTACACTCGGTGGATTGGAACCTTTTTCTAACGTAGTACCTTTCTATCCAGTTTTCGAAAGCCTGTTATCTAACAGATAAACACGTTACGATAACGTTACATAGAACCATACCTAGATCACTGAACTGTTGGATACATGATCAATGTTGAAGCCACAAGAAGTTTATTAACCTACATGAATCTCGAACATAAAAACAAGCAAGCTTTACATCAATATGTTACGAGAATTTAGTTTATTTCGTTCGAATACTATCTGTTGTTAGCGCCCAGTTACAACCATCAGATTGTGATATTAAATCGGAGTGTCGCCTCTGACTTGCAGATCAGTCGGTTCACTGACATGTCGACGGAAGATTGCAATTTCGTTTCGCGCCGCTCGCTCTTTCGTCAGATCTGAAAGCTACTTTGACTCTGCATTGAAACACGAAAATCGGCAGTCGGTATCGACAGTTTCCGTGTACCTGTTATTTATTTATATTGTTCATGAAGCTATACATTCTCCTAGAGAAATATACTATGAGGATTCCATTAGTAGCTATAGGTATACATATAATCTTCTAGATATAATTACCAACCTAAAAATTATGTGTTATTTTCATGCGCACTTTATATTAACTCATCTATGGATGGCTGCAGTACAGCTACTTAAAGTTGTTGTAAAACGTCCCTATCTAATAGTGAAAATTCTATTCCGTTGAAATCTATACATAACTAGCTTCTGCCCGCGACTTCGTCCGCGTGAAATTTCACCCTCCCCTCTTAGGGGTGTAATTTCGAAAAACCCTTTCTTAGTGGATATCTACCTACTCTTCACAAAGAACACACCCTCCAAATTTCATGGCTCTAGGACCAGCGGCTTAGGGTGCGTTGATATATCAGTCAGTCAGGACTTTGATTTTATATGTATACTAGCTTCTGCCCGCGACTTCGTCCGCGTGAAATTTCACCCTCTTAGGGGTGGAATTTCGAAAAACCCTTTCTTAGTGGATACCTACTCTTCACAAAGAACACACCCTCCAAATTTCATGTCTCTAGGAGCAGCGGTTTAGACTGTGCGTTGATATATCAACAATCAGTCAGTTTATCATTTTATATATATAGATAGAAGATAATAATAATAAGAAGATAGATTAGAAGATATAAACTAAAGTCGTTTTTCGTGTCTGTCTGTCTGAACGCGTTGTTCTGTTTGAGGCGGTTTTCACCTTCATTTGGAGAATTTATTCCGTAAGGTTTATGTGTGTAATACAACTTACATACCTACAATAAAGAAAATTAAATCTTGATGTTGTCAAGTCGCATATACCGTGAGAAGCAGGAGCGAGTTGGTATAGTAAAATATAAAGCTTCTAGGACCTTAATCATTATTTTATAATTTTTTAAGCATATTTCATTCCGGTACCTAGGTCTGTAAATTAGGTATTAAGTATGAGTAATCTGTGCGTATTTGGATAAAGCTTTTACCAAAACAGTGTTTGTGTTTTAATATTAAAAACTCAATGAAAATAATAGCTTACATACCTACCTACATAACGCCCATGTTTTTATTTTATTTACGGTAATTGGATTACTTGCAAAACATAACCCATTAATATTGTCGGTTAGATTACAAGTCTTATCTTAACAGATACGAATTTTGTACAAAGTTACTTCGAGTTAATCACCCACAGAGAGTAGGTACAAGAAAATCTGGGCGGCCTTGAAAGTTATATTTCTAGTAAATACGCAACAACGGCGGCATCCGGTTAAGGAAGCTCTTCTATCAAGATTATGTTGTTTATCCACGCTTTAAAGTTATGTCTTATTAATATATTTGTCGCATCCGGTCATTCGTTGACTATTCGGAACGCTAGCGCCATCTGGTGGCGCTTGACAGAGTCTAGCCTGAGTTCGTGGGGGGTCGACGACAGCGCGACAAAAATATGGGCTAGGACATTGGACATCGTACGAACAACATGTGCTCAGAAACTGTCCCGCGTTCCGTATCTGGTTGTGTCGTGAACAGTCACGAGCACTAATATGTCAACACTTGGCAACTTTCAGTTGCGACTTTTTCATGAAATAACGAATGCAACGTTGAAATACGACACTTTTTACACATAAACGTATGGGTTCGAAAATACTATGTTCGTAATAACATACAATTTCATTCAAAAATTAATGAGAAAATCGGCTTTGAATAAAGCCAAGTGTATACATACTTATGCTCGTGACTGTACCTACAGTGTGTCATTCGCTAGTATGATTAATTTGTTCGTGAAATTATAATCTGATCTGAACTACGACCCGACACACGTGCTGTGTGGCGTTCAGTTTCACGACATGTTTATTCAATACTCCTATCTCTTTTCCTTGCGAAGTTATTTCAATCGAAACAACTTACCCAGGTAACTACCAGCCCCTCTCTACCCAACCCTCGATACAAAGAGAACAGACACAGCAATATCAAGCTACTTGAAGGTTTAAGGTAAGTGCAACATGAGTCTAACGTTTATTAAATTCTGAATAATACTTCAGCTCCTTACATAAATACCTGGTTTTGAAGCTTGGTTATGAAAATATGCCAACATGAAGCATTACCGTGACTCGACTTTCATTTTAGCCAAAATTTGAAGGCTGCCTCACAATATAGAACCCGTCACCAGTTATTACCAGATCATTTGTTACTTTAGGAGATCGATTTATTAAAGCCGAGAAACTCTATGCTTTTCAATTAACAATATAAAGCGATAAATGAGAAAATATTGTATAACTTTTTAAGACAAAACATAGTGGAAAAAGTTGGTTGAAGTTTAGTGAATGAAATAATTTTGCCAACCTGAAACATTTGGTACAGTGCGGCAAAAAGATGCGTTAAATAATGAATAAGCTAACTTAAGAATACCTACTATAGAACCGAAAGAATACCGAGTTTCGCAACTGTAGTAGGTAGTTGTTCGCAGAATTATTTTATATGAAACGCTTCATCTTTTGAAACTTTGTTCGTTAAAGGAAATTATTTCTACAGAGTTTAGATTTTTATTTTAACTTTTTGATAAATTTTAAAAGTTTGTAATGCAAATGAGTTTCCTTAGGTACCTACTGCAGTATTTGTGATTACTGCATATTATGATTTCAACATTCCATCCTTCTTTAAGATTTTAGACAACCTTTTTTTGGTCGTTTTCTGATTAAAAAAATCAAACTTTTGAATTTTGAACTGATGCTGTCAAATGAAATTTTTCTCTTGAAGTTAGGCAGAAGTTTTTTTGGTGTTCATTGCCGAAGGTTGCAATTATATTTTTCTTTGCTGATAATCGTTAAGATATTATGAAAAATACGTCCTTAATCATCTAAATTGGATTTATGTGAAGTCTTCGACATATAGTTATATGTTGATCTTTTGATCTTATCAGGTATGTGTATTTCTATTCGTTACCTATTTTTTTGGTAAAAGTGGTTCAGCTTGTTACAGCATTCTTAATGTGCGTTATTTTGTTTAGGATACGCCTGAAAATATAAGACGTAACAAGCCGAGTTTTCGGCCTTACCCTACCCCTATGCACTAATCTGTTCCCGGATTTTTTAATGAGTTGAGGAGTGGAGATCTATTCGAGGGAGCAGTTTCAAAACCATACCGACCAGACGTGAAATGGAATTCAAGATATAATTCAGAGAGATATAATCCAGGATCTATCAGATTTTTTTATTATTGATTTTTTACTAATATTACTGTCGTTTATAAATAATTGTTTCGTGTAACTTTAATTGCAGAATACAACAGGTTTTTATATCGTTCGTTCTCGATTGGCGCTACGCGATCGTAGCGAAAATTACAGTTATAACTGCAGTTTAACTCGACGCGTAGGTAATCTAGCTAAATTTTGAAACATAATTCAATGAACAAAAAACCTCAAGTATTAAATTTTTTTTCCCTTTAAGTTTTTGTAATTTTTGTAAGTTCGGTTATTTTTATTAAATCAAATTATACGTTTTTAAGTGGCGATGAAGTGTTTCCTTAATATATCGCTACAAAATGTATAATGTTCTTTTTTTACTTATGTCTTTTGTTTGACGTTAGTCGTTTCTTTCACCGACTTAGTCGTTAATTTAATTTTTGTCGTTACTTTTGCCTTTGAATTTTTATTTCATTGGGATCCTTTCTTTACTTAGGTCTTTAGCTTTTAAGTTAGGCTAGTCTTATTAGTTTTCTTACTTTCTTTCTAGATTTATTCGACACGTCGGGAGTTAACGTTAACGGTTAAATTAAAGTCCCGTTTTTGTTTTTATTCAGTTTCTGCTGCACTTTGGTTTTGTTTATTTAGGTTTAATTTCGATTATCTTATTTACTTGTTGTTTATGTTAGGTTTGATTAATTCTTACAGGGTTTCTTCTTTTTTTTTCTTGGAAAGGGGGTACTGCAGTATTTGTGATTACTGCATATTATGATTTCAACATTCCATCCTTCTTTAAGATTTTAGACAACCTTTTTTTGGTCGTTTTCTGATTAAAAAAATCAAACTTTTGAATTTTGAACTGATGCTGTCAAATGAAATTTTTCTCTTGAAGTTAGGCAGAAGTTTTTTTGGTGTTCATTGCCGAAGGTTGCAATTATATTTTTCTTTGCTGATAATCGTTAAGATATTATGAAAAATACGTCCTTAATCATCTAAATTGGATTTATGTGAAGTCTTCGACATATAGTTATATGTTGATCTTTTGATCTTATCAGGTATGTGTATTTCTATTCGTTACCTATTTTTTTGGTAAAAGTGGTTCAGCTTGTTACAGCATTCTTAATGTGCGTTATTTTGTTTAGGATACGCCTGAAAATATAAGACGTAACAAGCCGAGTTTTCGGCCTTACCCTACCCCTATGCACTAATCTGTTCCCGGATTTTTGAATGAGTTGAGGAGTGGAGATCTATTCGAGGGAGCAGTTTCAAAACCATACCGACCAGACGTGAAATGGAATTCAAGATATAATTCAGAGAGATATAATCCAGGATCTATCAGATTTTTTTATTATTGATTTTTTACTAATATTACTGTCGTTTATAAATAATTGTTTCGTGTAACTTTAATTGCAGAATACAACAGGTTTTTATATCGTTCGTTCTCGATTGGCGCTACGCGATCGTAGCGAAAATTACAGTTATAACTGCAGTTTAACTCGACGCGTAGGTAATCTAGCTAAATTTTGAAACATAATTCAATGAACAAAAAACCTCAAGTATTAAATTTTTTTTCCCTTTAAGTTTTTGTAATTTTTGTAAGTTCGGTTATTTTTATTAAATCAAATTATACGTTTTTAAGTGGCGATGAAGTGTTTCCTTAATATATCGCTACACTACTTACAAGGAATAATATGGCCATTTGTTTTTGAATAAACTAACACTTTCTTCTTTTCTAAAATATTAACTTCTCATACCTATATATCCCGCTTCTTAGAACCATTTAATTTGGCTTACCTGTAACGAGAAAGCATAACATAAATAAAAGACAAAAAAAAAACAGTTAAAATAAGAAAAAAATAAAGTCCATTTAATGTAAAAGTAAATAAGGCATAACGTTAAAAAAACCAGATTGTTTACAAAAAGGTTTGTCATAGAATAGAATAAAGAAAAAAAAACAGTTAAAATAAGAAAAAAATAAAGTCTATTTAATGTAAAAGTAAATAAAGCATAACGTTAAAAAAACCAGATTGTTTACAAAAAGGTTTGTCATAGAATAAAGTAAAATAGATCTATTCTACTTATTTGCCAAATTATCAAACACTGAAACAATAAAGACCAAAAAAATTAAAAACTTTTCTCCCACTCCTATATATTTTTTCAGTTTATCATTTCATTCTATGTTGTTAATAAACCGAGCCTTATTCTATTAAGCTCGCTAACTAATAGAATAAGGCTCGGTGAACCCAGCTCAGTAAATCAACCAGGAACCGTTCAGGTAAGTACCTTGGCTAGGGCATTCTGCCTGGTGGCAGCACTGCCGATACATAACGGAGACGTATTCCGAACCATTTACATCGTGATCGCATTGTGAACCTCCCTGTAGTGATTCGTTTCAGGGTAATCATCCAAAAAGAAACGAATAGGTAAGGTATAACAAAGGAAATAATTAACGCAGATTTGGTACAGAAAAAGTAGAAGACATGGATTTATACGACAAACATCTAAAGTAGCATCTATACATTCTGATCTGGTATCCTTCGCACGAAATAGGTATTCGCATTGTCGATAAAATTCGGATTTCTATGATGAAAATAAAAGCGGTCAAAGATAAGTAACCTGTCTCACCGTCGTCGCGTCGATGAGGGAGCGACTAGCTATCGACTATTTTCTCGCACAAGAAGACGATTGTCACACTAATCGATTTGATTGATTGAAGAAGATTATCACACTAATCACACTAATATTATAAAGGCGAAAGTTTGTGAGTGTGTGTGTGGGGGTGAGGGGGTGTGTGGGGGTGTGTGTGTGTTTATATGTTTGTTACTTCTTCACGCTCAAACGGCTGCACCAATTTTGATAAAATTTTGTAAGGAGGTAGCTGACACCCTGGATTAACATATAGGCTACTTTTTATCCCGATATTCCCACGGGATCGACATTTACGCGGGTGAAACCGCGGGGCGCAGCTAGTATACAATAGAGAGTTCTCGCCGGCATCGGTAGTGTGAACAGTCAGCGATCAACTATTCATATAAATGCATCTTTTTTACTGACACGGGGCCTACCTTTCTTGTAGGTTCGTTTCTTGTGCGAGAAAACAGGTGCCTATAGGCGATATTTTTTCTTTTTGCCTCAGAAATGGCTACTATTTCTAATTAGCATAAATCTAAAAAGTGTACTCGGAGATCTACAACGTAACAACAGAAAAAAAACCTAGGAAACTTAACTACTGAAATATACGATCTGAAGAAACATCATCAAACTTTAAAAATAGACTTGTAAATGGAGCTGTTACAGTGTTGCCATTGTTTACTAAACCTAATTCAGGCTCAAAGTCTCAACAGTCTTGAGAGTGTCGGAAATATTCCTAGAGAGAAAAACACCCTTGATACTTGGTTCCTAATTGATTTATAATGACAAAGAAATTCTTTTCTCGGTTCAAAAAAAGTAACGGTACAGCTCCGTGTCTTAATTAATTCATTTACTCGGATTAATTAGACGATTTAAGTGTATTTTACGAGGTGGAAGCGAGGTGTTTATGGGACAGGCGCAGCTGGTCTGTCGAAAAGGCTCGTCTACGGAGCACTGCTGTAACTGCAGAAATGACGGCGTCGTTACTTTGATTAATAAGCAAGAGTAATGTGCTAAATAAAATGCGTTTAGAACTATATAAGGCTGGATTAGAACTGAAAATGTGGATGGGGTGTACTGTCGTTAATTATCTGACACTTTTGGCGTTATTTCGCAAACACTGGGACATATACCTAACAACTAGCCCTACGTGCCCTGATAGCTCATATAGATGCGACTATACATACCAAACTTACCTATCCGTAGCTAAGTTCTGGGCTAAGCCTATCTAGATTGCTTTCGACAGGTTTATTTCTGAAACCTTTGACAGTGAAGTTGTCTTTAAAATTCCGCAATTCAAAATCTCTGGCTAGTGGCACGACTACGTAGGTACATGTACGAGTATAATATCTTTGTGAATATGCTCCATAACGTACCCTTTCCTGTCTACTGAGCCCTGAGCGGTACATGTCCATATAGAAGTTAATAAAACTTGCAAAGTTCGATCCTCACGTGGCGGATGTCGGATACCAAACCTAAAACCATGCATAACCATAATAATCCTGCAAGAGCTTTTTTTACCTTTTAATGCAAGTTTTATGCTAAAGCAATGTTAAAAGCTCTATGGGATAAAATCCGATAGCTTTTAGTTTAGCCTATTTGCCTTTTAGCCTTCATGATTGAAAAATGAACATTTTCTGTAAAATGGCATACTTAATCAGCCTATAATGTTCCCACTACTGGGTCACAGCCGTCGTCTCTGTGAGAGGGACTGGGCCAAAATCCACCACGTGGGTCCAGTGCGGGTTGGTGTCGGACGTCACATGTCTTCGAATGTTTGGTTCTAGGACTTCTAGGACATGCCGGTTCCTTCACCGTTTTGAGAGCAGTTGTTGAATCGAGATTGCTGTGCTATATGTAAGTTAAATATTAATGAATTATAGACATAAACCTTTCGGAACCGTCGACTTTCTGCCCTTGTTCCTTATAACGTAGGGTCAGTGCAACACGTTTTCTTCTTCCATACTGTTCACCGTCACGCTATCATTCACTGATCCCTTCTCTTTCATATCGTTCCTCACACAATCCTTCCGGAATAAATTCTCTAAATGATGTTGAAAATCGCACCAAAATAATAACATGCATTGTATAATCTAAGCGGTCACACAGACAGACACGAAAAGCATCTTTATTTTATAACTACCTGTTGCCCGTGACTTCGTCTGCGAGCCAGGATAAAAAGCATGTCCTAATCCAGGTCTACTCATGTGCCAAATTTCATCCGAATCCGTTCCGCCGTTTTAGCGTGAAAGCGTTACAAACAAACAAAGTCACTTTCGCATTTATAATAGTAGTTAGAATTTGCAAAAAATTTAATGAATTTTGAATTTGTTTGAATTTGAATAGTTAGCCGCATTGATGAAACTTTTTACGCATTTAGTTTAAAATAAATGTGTTCAATTTAGTCCCGTAAGACTGTATTTATTTTCATTATATCAGCTGTGTAATATCCATTAAAATAAAGTGAATAATAATGGCCAGTTATAAAATTAACAACGTGACCGTTGGTGGCGCTTTTAAAACCTTACCGCGACAGTTATGGCATCAAAATATATTTTTAAAAGCGCTGCGGTAACGTATCATAAATTCATAATGCTGCACATACCTAAGCTATTTTATATGCACTAGGCTGATTGAGTTGAGTTTACTTATTTTGACTTTGGATGATTAACATTGGATAGATGGTTACATTTCTTTGGATAAAATTGGTGCTGAATTCGAGCCTCAATTGAAAGTAAATAGAGGCCTGATAAAATACGGAAGCCATTTTAGAAGAAAACAATATTTCAAATAATACGTTGTCATCTTGCAAAGTTGAAAACAGTAAAGAAGAACCGATGATCCTTTACAAGGCATCATATGTTACGCTACGTGTTTTATGCTTCTAATACACTTTACCGTCCTATCGTAAGTGTATTAAATGCATAGTACATTATGTGGGACAATGTAAGAGCCATAAAGTAAGAAAACGCACGATTATAATCATATTTTAATGTATAAAGTTTTCACACGTTATTCCGGGTTTCCCCGACTAGTTTTATCGTTGTGAGCTTATGGAGAAAAGCTCCGTTTGACTTTGAAATCTGAAACCAGAATATAATGTAACCCGAAAATCACACTAATATTATTAAAGCGAAAGTTTGTGAGTGTGTGTGTGCGAAAGGGTGTGTGTGTGTGGGTGTGTTTGTGTTTATATGTTTGTTACTTCTTCACGCTCAAACGTCTGAACCAATTTTGATAAAATTTTGTATGGAGATAGCTAACACCCTGGATTAACATATAGGCTACTTTTTATCCCGATATTCCCACGGGATCGACATTTACGCGAGTAAAACCGCAGGGCGCAGCTAGTAACGTATAAATACCTGAACACTAAATATTAATAAATTGTATTCCTCGAAGGGTTTTAGGCACAGGTATCTATAGTAGGTACAACAACTCGTAAAAATATACCTACTATTTTTTTTCGATTGAATCCCACAAATAATAAAAAACCGGTCAAGTGCGAGTCGAACTCGCGCACCGAGGGCTCCGTACAGTAGGTATGTAAATAGTTTTAAAATTATTTTTTTGTAATGTAACGGTTTTCTGATTTTTTTTCCTTTACTTGTGCTACATGACATTGCTTCTTGCCAAATTTCATGATTTTAGGTCAACGGTAAGTACCCTATAGGTTTTGATGTCAACGGTAAGTACCTAGATAGGTTTTGATTTCGGAACTTAAACGCCCGTATCTTTTGATTGTGTTGACTTAGAAGTTTGATTTTTTCACTGCTTCAAGGGATTGCAGTCCTGAGTATTATAACTCCACGCGTTCCTGAGAAAACGGGTCTTGACTGACGGACAGACAGACGGACAACGAAGTGAGGGTTAAGTATAAGGGTTCCGTATTTACTTTTGAGATACGGAACCCTAAAAACAAAAAAACAAGTTAAGATGTGTGTCTAAAGATATGAGTGTGACTTAAAACTGTAAACATTTACATGAATGTCTCACGAAAGTACATACTACGCGTTTGACCGTGTTTTCAGCAATACAGGTACCTACTGGACCCATTTTTAACCGACTTCAAAAAGGAGGAGGTTCTCAATTCATCGGAACCTTTTTTTTCTTTTTTTTTTTTATGTATGTTCCCCGATTACTCGAAGATGGCTGGACCGATTACAAAAAATATTTTTTTGTTTGAAAGGGTATACTTTCCAGGTGGTCCCATTGTCATCAGGTCAGGATCTGATGATGGGATCCTGGAGAAATCGAAGGAACTCTTCAAATATTATAGGCACACCTATAGCGATTTGGGTATTTTTTATAGTAACTCGTGCATTTACTCTCGAAAAGCACTATTTGTTGAAGTGGAACTGATGATGAAGACCACAGATGGCCACCGGAACTACTCAATAATAAGTATTTCATGGGTTGCGATTCGATTACTTTATTATGGTTGCTAAGCAAGTTATGCTCGTCACAATGCGAATGGTGAAATGGAGCTGATGGTGAAATACCAGGAGAACTCTCAACAATGAATTTCCCTGCATCGGGAAAAGCAATATTTTGGTAAAGGCGATGAGCAAGTTGACATTAGGCTATTGTAACTTAGATAAATTATAAACAGACCCACTAAAAAGCGGGAAATAAAAACTTTTTAACAAAAAAGAAAAACCGACTTCCAAAAAAAACACTACAAAATGAAAAATAACTTTAATTTCGGAAGTCGGTGGCAAAAAACTAAAATACAGATCCAAAGACACCGACGTCCGAAATTAAAGTTATTTTTCATTTTGTAGTGTTTTTTTATCTTCTTTACTCGTAGATATCAATAGAATATCAATAAGTGAGCGTAAGGTGATATATCATGAGAATGGGCGCTTAAGCACTCACTGCGATTACCAATCCATTCTCGACAACCACAGTTATTGGGAGACCCATGTTTATGAAATGTCACGAAAACGTCCGAGCAATGGGTCATGAATAAAATAAAACTGATAACGTATTTTTACCCGACTGCGCCAGAAGGAGGGTTATATCTTTCGAGTGTACGTATGTATGTATATTTCTTTGGCACGCTCTGTAGCCTAAACGGCTTGATCGATTTCAGCTTGAGAGGCGCCGTTAGATTCGTCTTATTTGTGAGAGTAACACTGGGTATATAAAAATAAAAAAAAAAAGCTGGCTGATTTTTGGCTCAATAATAAGCCTTTAATTTTTTTTTCTCAATACCTATCGAGGTGGGTATCAAAATAAAGGGTTTTAAAAGGTGATTACAAAAATATGTATATACAACTTCTGTAGTTAAAAGTAGTTCGAAGTGACAAATCGTAAAAAACACGTAGACGATTTAGTTCTTGGAACTAAATCGTCTGCAAAATCTTTCACATTTATAAACTAAAAAGCTGGAAATAAAAAAAAGTAATAAAAAAAAAAACCCGACTGTGGTAAAAAACTTAAATTCAAATGGGTCCCGCCTGCTTCCAAATTTTATTGAATTTAAAATGGGCTTGTTTTTAGCTTTTCAGATTTTTTATTAACTTAGTTTTTTACCGCAGTCGGGTTTTTTTTTTATTACTTTTTTAATACCGGATTTGGCGATTTCCTATATTTATATAGGTAATGATGTGTGCTGGTGCTACAATTTTTTTTCTTAACACTTTGCGGGACACTTAGCTCCTCTCGACGTAATAACAATAAGACTTTAAATATTGTGTCTCGTTTAGTGTCCTTCAATGTGTTAAATTCCATATGTTTTGGTGAAAAAAATAAATTCTTTATAAGAGGTCAGTCAATTGCAATTGAACTAAATCGTCTGCAAAATCTTTCACATTTATAAACTAAAAAGCTGGAAATAAAAAAAAGTAATAAAAAAAAAAACCCGACTGTGGTAAAAAACTTAAATTCAAATGGGTCCCGCCTGCTTCCAACTTTTATTGAATTTAAAATGGGCTTGTTTTTAGCTTTTCAGATTTTTTATTAACTTAGTTTTTTACCGCAGTCGGGTTTTTTTTTTATTACTTTTTTAATACCGGATTTGGCGATTTCCTATATTTATATAGGTAATGATGTGTGCTGGTGCTACAATTTTTTTTCTTAACACTTTGCGGGACACTTAGCTCCTCTCGACGTAATAACAATAAGACTTTAAATATTGTGTCTCGTTTAGTGTCCTTCAATGTGTTAAATTCCATATGTTTTGGTGAAAAAAATAAATTCTTTATAAGAGGTCAGTCAATTGCAGCCGAAATAGTCTTTGAGATTATGAAACAGACCATTTGCAAAACAGATCCTCAAAAAAAAACAAATGAAACCATAGGTATGGTTTCATTTGTTTTGAGGTTGGTTGGTTGGTTTGTTTGTTTTATGGTTCCCTTGCCAAACAAGTATTTTTTCAGTAAACTTAACTGCAGCATGTTCTTGTTTTTACAGGAAACATGGACCTAACGTGGACCTTCGCAAAGAAAATTGTACCAAAAAAATTCAAGTTGCCAGTTTTTCCTAGGAAAATGGGTCGCACACATTTTACACTCGACTTTTCACGCTGTTATGAACCACGTGTATGTAGGTAGGTGCTGACTTCGTATCTGCAACCATGCAAAAGTATAATTGTTTTTTTTTTCAAGCCATTTTTTTTTAATATGCTTATGCAAGGCTTTTCAGGAATTAATTTATGAATGTAGAAACCCTTTGTTTCATGTACCCACTATTGAACGAATTACTTTAGAATATAATGTAGGTATTTCTTAATTTGTAACAATGCGTGATATCATGAATGGACGTAAAGCAATACCTACTAAATAATTCAATCGAATATAACAAGGATCACACATTTCACAAACACAGGCCTTCGTATCTACCGATAATATATCTCTCATCTGTAGCAAACCGAAACAGAAGAGAGTAAGTATTTGAATATTTTTGTTTTGACAACCTTGAACAGCGACCCGAAACTTTTGGCCCCTCTGACTACGCCTTCGGGATAGATTTTTTAAGCAAAATGTGTTTTCTGGAGTAACTGTTAGTTGAAGGCTGTTATCAAAACGGCTATTTGATTTTGTACAAAAACAACAGGAGTTTGTTTTTGTCACTTAATTTTATTTCAGTAAGCCAACAACGACTGACGTGATGCCTTTTCAACTCGCTCCGAAAGTGGTATGTAGGAGGTATTATAGGTTAGGGTTAGGGATTACGGCCTTTACAAAAAAGCAGAAAGCTAGTGGCAATTGAATAAAGCACGTACGAGTAAAGCGGGCTGGCGTATTATAAATGTTCACACAATGGTGTCGTTAGTGGCGGCGCGCGCGGCGACACTGTTCTAGCCGGAAACCGCTGAAACCGCAAGCCGACGCGCGCCGCGCACCATTCACTGAAACACACTACCACCATCTGTTGCTGCCGATATTAATTTAATACAACATTATTGCTTCAGCTATGCTCATGATTGTGATTTGTAACACATTTGATTTGAAATAATAATATTGTTCCATAATATTTGCTCTACCGTGGAATTATATTTATGCTATGAGCGCTCTAATTAATCAAAACGAGAGAGGTTCAGGTGTATAGATAATATTTCTGTAGTGTATAAAAGTTACAAGAGCAAGTCTTCACAAAAGTATTTACGCGATGTCTCGAAACTATACTTAAACCTAACAAAAGTTTATAGCCTAATAAATACATCATAGTCTGCCAAATCTGGTTAAATGAACTCCTCGGTTCACTGAAGTGGGACCTAAGATTACAACCTATAAAATTGTGCTCTAGTAAACGTACCCTGCACTTTAATAAAATGTCAACTATAAAATATTATGGGTTAGCCGTCGGACAGACATGCGCAAGGGATGTTAACGTGAAAATTAGTTAAGTAAGAGAAGCAAAACAGGTGGTATTGAAGCGAGCAGGTATTCATAATTATGCACAGACGACATCGAGTGGGAGTCACTTGATATTTCGGCACTGGAGTGGCTCGAACAGCTCAATACCGTATGACGTGCGCTTTCGATTGGTAGTACAATTTAATTTTCCATCACGATAGAGGACGTCTCGCAGTCGAAGCGTTTCGCTTTGATTGAAGTTCACTTTACTCTCACAGACTCGCACTCCACTTACTAAATATTTCATATGACGATACCGCACTACAGCAATATTCTTGATGTAAAATATAATGTAACCGATACGTGACATGCGGTTTAATGAAAACCCGCTTGGGATTTTCATTAAACCGTAATCAAACTATGTACTTAACGATCAATCAGCGGCAGTAATGGCTTTGTTAACAACTTAGGTAAATTGTGCTGGAGGAGCCCTTGATAATTTATATACACATTATGGCATCGGTTATTAGATAGCAGGTTGATAGATTGAACTGGAATGCCCTACAGACAGTAAACTAATTGATTTACAAGTTCAAACTCAAGCTAAGCCACAGAGCGCTAAGCCAATTCCTATTTCGTGTGTATTATAAAACTTACGCTACTAAAGTTTTCGCATTGACCGCCTATTGCTTCGACCTTTGAGAGGGTCGTTGGAGAGTAAAAATGCCTTTTATTTCCGTTTGACCATGAAAAAACAGAATCAGAGGTAAGTACTTACCTACCTAACATAAAATATACGATATCATAATAGTCGTAGGTTTCCAAGAAACATTGCAAACATTGTAACTCTCCTAAAATATTGCCCTAAACGTTGTTTTCAATATAGTAGGTACCTAATCCATTTAAAATGTAAATATAGTGTGTTGTAGTGAGTTACATTATGGTCCGCGGCCGCCCGTATTGTATCTGTTGCCGGGCCAGTGGCGTGCGCGGCGCGCATCGGCCGGCTCTCCGGCACTCCGGACTCCGGCAGCGGCACACGTGGCTAGAATGCTAATTGGCTTTTTGCCGGATGTCACTCTTTGTTCGCAACGCACATCTGCCACGCACAAGTTGCTCGATTAATCATAATGACACGGACGACGAGCAGACATTTAAATACGGGATAACGCCATTCAGATAAACATCTGCAATTGGCGCAAACAATGGAGAAGATAACTCAATTTTCCCAATAATATTCTCATCCCACTGATGAAAAGAGTAAATGGTCTGTAATTTGGACAGGTAGGTACTAGACGTGAGGGGTTAAGTGATGGGCTACATTCATTGATTGACCTCAATCGTCTAACAATATAAGACCGCTCGGCGGGACGAGATTCTGATCAGCGTAACCTTCTAAACAGATTAATTATTGTGATCGGGAACGCTTGAACGCTTTCAATAAGCGACAGGTATTTGTGAACGTAGACGCACACTATAGATATTTTTCGTAGGTAACGTGGATGCGTTGGTGGATGCGTGGATGCCTTTCAATGGCAATTTTACATGCAATCGACTGTATTTCTGTGATGTTATCAAGGATCTTTGCCGAAGATTTGTGCCCTTACATGCTGGTTACACTGGTTATTTTTATGTAATAAATTAAATATTTTAGATTATAATTTTTATCCTTAATCTGATTAAAATAGAGCAAATATATTCCTCCTATTAAGGTGAATGGGTAGTGGTAGACCGCGAAATAAAAATTTTCTTCAATAAGCACTTTTCCTTATGAGATTGTATTAATGATTCTAATGATTATAATTCTCTAAATATGTACCTGTTATTGTTGCGAATCATATTTTGATCAAGATACAACCTGACACTGACCTGCAAATTGCAAAAAACGAAAGAAAATCTGAATTTCATGGTCTACCACTATATTCACCTTAGGATGACCACTTAGCTAAGTAGGAAAACACTTGTAGGTACAATGGTAGTCATAAACTTTTACAGACCTGATAATTCTATAGACAATTTTAGATTTCCTTTTATATCTTATGGCGTGTCGTCTTCGAGCCAGGGCGGAGGCGCCCGGGAGCAACGGGCCTTGAGCTTCGCCGTCGCTGCCGGCTTCCTCGCCACTAGACGCCGCCGCCGGCGCGCGGTTGGCGAGCACCGGCTTCTTCGAGCTGCCTGCGGAGCCCCCGCCCCTGCCCCAGGACAGCATGGAACTCCGCAGGGACCTGAGAGTCTCCGTTGTACAACCCCTCTCACTGGCCCGCCACCATGCAACAACATATCGGCGTACCGACAAACAAACACTTTCCACCCCACACTCCTCTCACTATCACTATTCACCATCAAATTCACAGATAAGAACACTCTACATGCTACAGTAGAGAGATATGACGTCACTGGTTTTTATGAACTCCGTTACCTCAGACAGGTGGGCAAACACGTGGTTAAGAGTATGCAGAGAATGTGAGGAGTGAGCGTGGAGCGCGCGTGCTGAGCGCGGCATCATTATCTCTGAACAAACACCGGTATCGGCAGCGCATACATTAACGGCGATCACACACAAATGCGGGTGTACGGGCATATATTTTGCTTTATCTATAGCTAAACAAACAAGGAATGAATGAATTCCTTTTATTCACTGTCACGTATCTAAATCTCTCATCATTGTCATGGCTGACCCAATTACTATCTATGCAGCTAATGGTTGAGTCAAGTGAACTCGAGGCATTAAAATGGCTTCAAATGATTAACTTTGTATTTGTAACTTTAACCGTACCATGAGTGTTACGGTTAATAATAAAAATATAATCACTACACTTGACTGAACATGTTCCATATAATCAGAACATCAAGCCTGCCATGACTCATATGGTGACGAGGTTTTTGGCCTTCACAATGGGAATATTTAATCAAAGTAATAATGACATAATAACACAATAGTTGGCCGGCTCTGCTGTTATTACAAATTTCGATTGAAAAGTCAACATATGATGAGGTAATAATGGGTACAAAATCAAAAATGCTATACAACAAATCTCTGGACTCTGGTTTTAAAACCTGTCTAAAGTTTGATAGAACTGGTTTTAAGTGATCATAAAACAAATAATAAAGTCGCACTGTTAATCGCTACACTGCGTGTCCTCACTTCACATATTTGTAACACGTGATCGTCTGAATTTTTCAGTACACAATTATTGCCACGGTCAACAGGAAAACAAACATTGGATGTTCGCAGTCTGTTGATGAGGTTAAACGTGTTCCGTACGGGAAACATACGCGTCAACTAAGGAGTGTGCTCGTACAAAATACAAATGCGCGGGCGCCGATCGGCCGCATGCCGCCGCGTCTCAAGCGCGTCGCCTCTCGCGACATTTGCGCCGAAATAGAAATGCTTCAAGAGCCACGCCTGCACCAGACCACCTCGACAGACTGTCACCTTGGCGAGTGTCCACCTATTGAAGTGGCCCTTAATTCACATCCATCCGATTTGCATATATTAACTTAATTTTGAAGACGAAATTGCATTTTGAATTGTAAACGTGTTTCGATATTTTTAACCATCCAATATTTATGTTAATATTAATCCGGACCATGATAAATAGATTTTTCGTTTATTAGTCTTTAAAAACAAGTACAAAGAGTCTGTAGAACGGTGCACTAACTAATTGGACCAAAACAGTCATGGCGCAAGTAATTCAATTAAAATCTACGAAATAAAAACATGAAAAATATTATAAAAATCCTAACGTAAAAGTCTCCAACTTAAACGAGCGAGAAAAGTGTGGTTATTAAAAACTTTACGCCTACTTTTCAACCTTATTCTGGGATTTCAACTTGGACAGTTAGGTAACCTCTGACCAAAGCGTGAATTTAATTTGATGCAGTCTTTGGAATCTATCGTAAAAGTTAAGGGCTATAAATTACACATTTTATTCCAGGTGTAAAAAGGAAAGACCATAAACTTGTGAGGAGTAGGTATTACAGCTTCGAGCCAGAGTAACCTAAGTGAGTAGTTTCGCTAGCTAGGCAGCTCATTAGGACGGATAGGCTAGACGCTCTCACATCAAAACACAATTCAGTCGTGTCGTCCTGAGTGTGACCATTTAGAGGTGTCACGTAGGTACTTATATTTTTTTTTACCGGGCTATGTATTATTTGCTTGAACATTTTAGTTCGTAGGACTCGAAGATTTTGTAATAATGATCATCGGTTTCTTTTTCTAAATATCTACTGATAGCTTGAGTTAGTAGGTGCCTTCGTTGGTTACTACAACTACAGAAAGACCTGTAAAAACCCAGATAACATGAATAAATAATCAACATGGTGATTAAACCCACGGATATCTATGATTAAACCCATAAGGTACCCCTTTGTACACGACACGGTTTCTTTACGGTACGGCATATAAACCTCTCCGTAACAAAAACGTGTCTGTCACAAGCTTCCATAGTGATCCATTCACACTGACGACTGTGCTTACACACAACGTAGTTTTTCACGGCAAGAAAACGTGTGTGTACAAAGGGCCTAACACGGCGATGGCTTTACCTACAACCACAACTGAAGACAATATTAGATTACAAACCCAAAACAGCCGCGTATACCACATCATCTGTGTATATTAACATGGATATAGCTGATGATGTGGTATTCGCGGCTGTTTAACAGTCACTTCCCACCTTCTTCCGATCACATCTACGACTGAGATTAATCGTACGAACCAGTCTGTGAGAGTCAGTGAGATCGATCACTCGCATATTAGGGAAGTAAAGTATACATTCCAGAAAGGAATCTCATGTTATCATGACATCTCATATCTTGTTCCAAATTGTGACTAATGTAGATTTAAACGATATTTTATCATCAATTTTTTACATTGGCTAGTTAGAAATGTGCAGCTTGGCAACACTTGACACCGCCGTATCTACGACTCAGCAATTCATTTTCATACTGATGGAAAACTAAAATCCTCATAGCAAACATTTTCTCTGAATACTTTATTTGTGTAACTGACAGCAAGTTCAAGTGTTCAGAAGAACACAAAAACTAACTCAAAGCATTAAAGAAGTTTATGAACTGTTTCAGTTACGCTTTAATCAAGTCATTGCCGTACATTTAAGTAACTTACTTCGTCCTTTCTACAATCTTCTGAATTACAGAATTCCAAGTTACCTACGATCTTAGTACTTAGACTAATAAGCGTATGAAAACGTTAAGGTATGATCTGACTCGTAGCCTTGCCATTATTTGAGCGTATTTAAATACCAAGTCAGTCTTGCGTATTAAGAAGCCAAGGGAATGCTACCAAAACCCAAATATAAGTTATTATTAAAACTTGTACCGAAAGTACCTTACTTGGTTTAATCTAACGTTTTGCGAATTGTACGAAGTACAAAAGTAAAGCTTAATATTAGTCGAAACATAAGATAAATGGCCTTTAAAAAGGAAATTGCTAGAGAAACGGATTGGTTGCCACAAGACTCTCAAGAGATTATATTAGATAAGATAGTGGGCGGTACTCGGCAGGTTAATTAGATGGCCTGCACCTACAATGTTCAAATATAACGATATCATATTAAACTAACTACATCGCTGCACTAACTGTTAGCCTACTTCTAAAACGTCGTTTTCGTGATAGGATGGACCGTAATTAACACGTAATAGCACTTCACAACATTTTATTTCACCACATTATGTCTGACGTGAAATAAACAACTAGGAAACGTTCGCCTACATTGTATAGATCTACACATACCTACACGTATGTGATCAAAATATTTGGTGTAATCGAGAAAGGTTGTGCATTGAACAATTTTAGGAAAAGAGGTCAGTAAAAATTCCGGACGAAGTTTTCTTGGCGTTAACGAAGCCAGAAGGCATTCTGCGGCTTTCGGAATAATTAATCGAAAATGTAAGGGAACGAAACCCAAAACATCATCCTCTAGAATATAAAGTTACAAGGTATATAAAACATTGGAATAGAAATTATAAGAAAACACAATCTAATAGGAAGAAAAACACGTTGCCCGAATGAAAATTGCGAGTTGAAGTGAACATAAGCATGCATAAAAATTGGGGAGACGCGTTTTACTGTTCACACTCACGGTTTTTATTTAATAAAAGTGAGTGGAACAGGAAGTATACGGAACCACCTGTCCCTATTTTCATTATTTGACATTTCAAACAATGTTGGAAGGGACAAAAAAATATTTGCACCTAAAAACATCGGTGCCTGAATAGTAGTGATGTTAAAATGGATGAAAGAAAGTTAAATTACTGTATCCCATTAACCATTTGCAGGAAGACTTGCAAGTCCTTATTTATATCGCCTATAGAGGTGCATTTATCTGGCAGTTTACTACGCCATACCAATTCATTTATAAATAATCAATAAGGCGCGAGCTTATCTACATACAACATACTGTTAGATTATATGGCCTTGGTTTTTACTATTTTATACGGATTTTCGACTTTTCTTGTTCCAGGTGGCTCGGAAAAAGAGTTCCTGGAAGAATTTGCGGGAGGCCTTTGCCCAGAAGTGGGACAGTATAGAATAAAAAAAATTATACGGATTTTAAACGTAACTATGATGAGTTTGTCATTCTTGGGGGGGTTTGCCATAATCGCGACGTAGCGTTGGAAGGCCTCCCACAAGGTGGTCCGACGACCTTGTGAAAACCGCAGGAACCCGTTGGATGCGAGAAGCACAGAACCGGTCGAAGTGGAGGTGCTTGGGGGAGGCCTATGTCTAGCAGTGGACGTCTTTCGGCTAAAATGATGATGATGATAATGAGTTTTTACAGAAATTATTTCGTATAACCCTCTGCTCCCTAGGCGTCTCTCTAAAAACTCCAACGGCGTCCTAATTTTTCGCATCCGAATTAATTAAAAACATGTAAAACATTCCAACAAACTTCTCCAAACGGATAAATGGTCGATGTATACAACAACATTAATTGCCGACCTTTCTCATCACGTCATTTCCACCATCTACTTCGCTTTCATTGTTTCATAAATTAATTTACATAGTACATAATGGGAAGACGCCTAAAAATAACTCGGGGTTTGTGTTTAATTACTCCAATTATGCGGGATCAACTTGTTCGCTACGTGGAGGTACTATCGCGGGAATAGTTATGAATATTTGCACCAACGAAGTAGAACAAACCCACTATATTAGTGTAGTTGAGAATTTTTCAGAATTAATAAGCTTTGCTCGGTTTTCCACTACTAACTACACGCTTTATTACCAAGCTGGGGCTATTATTTTTCTTATTACGTTTGTTGTCGGTTCCAAGACCATAGAAAAGCTCTCGTTGTATTTCGTTTGAGAGTGGGTAATGTAGATTTTGGATTTTAAAAGCGGTGGAAAAGTGGATCAAATTTTCCATTTGAAAGTATATAATAATAATAGATAGATATCTCTATATATAAAACAAAGTCGGATTAGTTACAACATTTATAACTCAAGAACGGCTGGACCGATTTTTATGATGTTTGATTTGTCTCCGCCCCGAATAGCTGCCAGTTGTCTTATTTCTTTTTAGTTTAATTCGTGTATTTATGTATATTTATTTGTGCTTATACTTACACGTAATTAGGTAAATATATATGTTATATTTATAGTTATAATAGATTTATGCGTATCTTCATATTTAAAAATATTTATTCCTCAATTTTCATGATTGCACCTATCACTGTTTGTCTCTGCATCACCCAAAAATTGACATTTGTCTGCTTAAAGTATTAAATAAATAGCAAAAAACTTTAAAAAACATGGGAAAATTTCACGAAAAAAAAAATTATTACGATAATGCACTTCTCATACATTCCGTTCTTATTGATTCTGAGGCGGTATACGAAGTTGTCCGAGTCAGCTTGTGAATGATAAAAAACACAAAAAAAACTAATGACATTAAACAAAAAGTTGGTCCTCCTGAAATTTAAGCAGATTTAATTATCACTAAAATGTTTTTTTTATGAAAAATAAATAAAACTTTAATTACATATCCAAATTGTCCGCCAACATACAGTTATTGTTGCATAAGTACTTGTATGAAAAAAAACTTTTTCATACAAGTACACAATGTACGTATTATTTGAGTAATGCAAACGCAATACTCAAATAAATAAATGACTAAAATAACATTTCCTGAAAAAACGTGTTTCATGTAGATTCTAGAGCTTTTGTGTATAATGAATGCACTTTGCACGGCGTGTTGTTTTACGACTCATTAATTATTCATAGATATTATGGCACATTACTTTCATCAGGTATTAAGTAAGCAACGGTAGAAGACTTTTAAGTAAGCCGGGTATAAATAGAGATTATTTAAGTAAGCCACAGCTTAATTAAGAGTCTTAGTAAAACTTGGAATTATATGTTAGTTTATCCTTATTGCAATAACACATCTCAGTCTGAATCATTTTGAAGGATATTACTAATTCATTGCTACCTACATATTATGCTCGAAAAATTAAACTGCTTAGCAACCTAAATTACGCAATAAATGTTTTTGAACTGTCAAAATTAAAGCTATTGCTACTGATATTGTGTTACGCAATTACCCCGCATGTTGAATAAGTTGGTTGAGAAAATGAATGAAAGACGATCAACAAAAGGAATTAATATATGAGGCGAATGTTAGTAGGTAGAGACGCCCTAAAAGAGCATACACCTACATAAATATGCTGATCTTATTAGTGACGTCTTTCTAAAAGGTCAGGTACGCAGTTCCCGCAACCGGCCATTTTATGACAATATATTACAACGCGGACGAAGCAACAGAAGTATGTGAGGTTTGTTGGGTAGGTGGGTACTATAGTTCCTGTAAACTCCCTCGAAAGAAACCGGTATGTTTAAAGACTAGTCGGGTAAATCAGGTTTATTGTTGCAGGCTCGTACTTAACACTGATTGCGAGTATCGATTTCATCTTAACTATTCATAACCCATATTGAAAAACTGTTGGTTAAAAAATTATGCTAAGTACCTATGCTGCTCGCAACGTTGCGTCATATGCGCCTTAAGCCTTTGTCAGACATAATAGGGTTACAACGCTGAGTGGTACTTGAAGGCCAGGCATGTGATTGCATACGTCTGTCTAGTTCTGTTTATATGAAAGGAAAACTGACGTAGCACTGACGTAAGTGCTACGTAGACAACGATCGCTGAATATTTATCACTATTGCAGACGGAGGATCGCTTCTGTTAACAGATTTAGTACCAGCAATCGATAGTAGTTAGATTTACCCGTCAATCTTCATGTCGGTGGCCAAAAATAAATATCGGAGCTCGGCGGCGCGTGAGCACGCGACATTTAGCGTGAAGTGCGGGCGCCGGGATCGCCAGGACATTTGCCAACTGATAGAGCTATATATAGCCCACAAATATGCGCGTGACCGACCACTTCGGGTGACACGTCTATTTTAAGTGGGTACAATAAAAATGTTCGCAGATAAACACGGAAGAAATCTCTACATTCTTAACATTGTTTGCTATGCCTGCATGTTTCTTGGTTTGGATAATGATGACGCATTCGCACGCATGTTTTTCGTTGCCATATCGCTTAAACGGTCTAGCGCACTATAGGAGTAGGTAATACTTGAACTACGAAAAACCGTAACGCCGCGCCGGTTGTGCGTATCGAGTTCGTAGCTGTCCCTCCGAAATGAAAGCGCTGTCAAAGCCTTATTGCAAAGTTTGATAACCAATGTTTTACATAGAACACTCACTACTGTATTTTTATTTATATGTACTTTATTGTACACCAGAAAATACAGAACAAAAAAATACGATCACCACTACATAGCATACAATATATTTTAACCACTCAATCCCGGCGTGGTACGCTATCGGTACATTACAATAGAAAATCAATTGTGTCTCATTAACGGTGATTAACGGTTTAATACATTTCTAAGCTAAAATGTTTCATTGAAGTGCAATGTATGTTAAAATTGCTGACACTAACTAGCTTACTTTGAACTAATAACGAAACGAAAGGCATAATAACTAACTACTATCGTTAAAATAACTATAAAATGGGCAACCCGAGCTCATCAATTAAGTAGGTACAAAAATAAAGCGTGGAGTCAGTTCCACGTGCTCCCACGTCACCGCGTGTCAATGTCCAACACTTTGTTTGTACGACACAACACACAATATATTGTTACACATTTAATATTATACAATCTATTTTAGTCATAAGATACTAACTATTACTAAACTAACTTACTATACAAATACTACTAGATACTAAACTAACTTACTATACAAATAAATACAAAACAACGGACACTTAGGCGTCGAAGTACTCGTCCGCTTCGCTGTCATCCGGAAACGTGCCCAGAAGACTGGCAGCATTGCCACGTTGAATGGCAATGCTAATTCTTTGGCTAAAGAACGACCCAGCCCTCAGGGGCTCAAGTCTGCTATTTTTATAAATTCGTCATTCCAACACAATCCCATTATCATTTTGCTAAAAGTTCGTAATCTGCTAAATTCATAATGGTCGATCATTGGTCGGTCAATGGCACAGAACATATACGATACTCGTAACGAATTAAAAGCAATGACTGCACAATGACGTTCTAATGGTAGGTCACTAATCAAATGAACTGTCAAAATTTTAGCAAGATTACCGCCTAGTCAGTCATTCATTTGTCATTATGTACGAGATTACCATTCTATGCCATTTCTTTCAATGGAGTGTCAGTGGTTGACCTTTGGAAAGTCAAAATGACGCCATTATATTACCTAGTAGATTACCAAAACTTGTTAAAATCAACAATTAAGAAATCAATGATAGACCATTCTGACACTATTGTAATAGCAGACTTGAGGCCCTGGTCACGTGAAGTGTTATCTTATGATGATGAGTATGGATTTATTTTTTACTCAAAGTGATTTAATTTTTCAGGTGATTGGCATAAGGTAACGAAAAAGCAGTAATAATTCGTCTATATTGGAAAAGTTAAATAAATTATATTTTAAAGTCAAATAATCGTTCATCATATTTAATAAGCTGATTTAAATTAATTGAAAGGTCTTAACTCTTAAATACAATTGGGCTGTTAACGATTTAATGGCGAAATATCCACTTGAAACCTTCAATGTTCAGCGTCTATTCAGAAACTTCAATCTCATTCAAGTCCATGGCCGATGAGTGGCATTCAATAAGGGTTTACCTCAGTTTTGTGAGGACACAGCTTTAGAAAACAAGTATGACCTTTGTTCGATTTATTCAATAGCTGCTCGTATTCTACTTGTTGAAATCTTTTCATATAGATACAATTATTATATCTCCATATGGCGGTGATAAAAGTCGCTTCTTTTATTTAAAAGTAGGGCTTAAAATGTTTCGCCATTTACAGAACAATGGATGAATATACAATAGAGGCTGGCACGGCATGGCGGGGACGCAGGCGCTGCGCAGAACGCGAGCGCTGCCAACGTGCAGCACAGTTCACACGAGAGCGCCTAATTTTTAAATGCCATACATTTCACAAGAGATGTCCGACGTCTTACTGCAAACAGCAACAGGTAAGTTTTAATTAGTACCGGCAGTACCGTCCGCCGCGCTGGTACTGTAGTCTTAGGAATCTAACAGGCAAATTATAGTTTGGTACAATTTTTGAAATACTATCACCCTAATATTGGCAAACAATGCAAACCCATGGCAGTATGTTTGCCTCTATGCTGTTTATAGTAGTGCACAAAGCATTAGATGAATAAAAACGAATTATGAAAATATCATAGGCATATCACAATGTAAGCTTTTAATATAATACATAATTAAAAAATATTCCAGTTAAGTTGTATAAAATAAGTAGGTACCTACTCGAACCTGTGGATGAAGTATCCCAATTTTCTCTCGTGAATAGTAAATACATATTTAGCCAGGCAGGCAGGGTATTTTTGCGTACAACTTATTGATATTTCCCTCTATTATGAGAAAATGAATAAATGCTTTTTACTAATTGAAGCTCTTAATAAAAGTTTTAATAAAATTGGCTGTGGAAACCTTTGATTTGTGTGCCGTGATTTTTTTTTCTAAATGGGCCCGCTCTTTACCCTGATCACGCCTGATGGAAAGCGATGGATGAGGTTTATGATGGAACGAGCGTGCCCAGAAGATGCCTGCCTGTTCACTCTTGATTTGAAGGCAGACGGGTTAGGTAAATGTGGGATCAACACAGATGCCGGCAGAGAGTTCCACACTTGTGATGTTTCCCTATTGATCGTTAAACAATACGCCGAAGCCTGAACGGAAGCGAATTCATTAAAAATGACCCAAATCTAACGAACACACGTGTTAACATGATTGCGCTCTCCCAAAATGAAACGAAAATAGCATTTTAATTGCATGTCAGCATGCAAAAATCTGTGAACGTTATTTGCAAAGCTATTTCCCTTCCAGTTCCATCTCCTTGGAAACCACAACAATAGACCATTGTCTTTTCCGTCTTGGCTTTAATCAGCCGCTCTTAAACATCAAGAGAGTATCGTTTTCTCTCGGCTAATATTTACAAATACAAACAAGTAATAATGTAAATCACTTGATTAACATCGTTAGCGAAAAAATACTTTTCTCGGAAACATAACAAAATTGTCTCCCTAAAGCTTTTTTTTATACAATTGAACATACTTCAGTAAGGTGTAGGCAGTATTACCAGTAAATTACTTCCCAGTCACACTATCACACTAATATTATAAAGGCGAAAATGTGTGTGTGTATTTATATGTTTGTTACTTCTTCACGCACAAACGGCTGAACGGATATGGATGAAATTTGGCACACAGATAGTTTATAACCCGGATTAACACATAGGCTACTTTTTATCCCGATATTCCCACGGGATCGACACTTACGCGGGTGAAACCGCGGGGCTAAATACTTGAAGTGTTCGTAGCTACTGTGTTTAGCAATTTGAAGGTTTTTCATTTACTAAAAGCCCCGGCGGACGAGGAACACAATCTCTGACCAAACACCGCGAACTTACAAAAAATTAATTCAATGGGTTCGCTCAATATTTGTACGTTATACATTTTGAAATGAGGAACTGTTCACGCAGACAAAGTGTGAATCTTAGTCCGCGTCAGGGGACGCGCGGACGGCGCGGCGCGGCGCGGGACTACACCGCGGCAGCAGGCTGGCCGCCGCCCACACCTGACTCCAGGGGCAAAGAGGGCCCAACAAGGCCACTTTGCCAGAATCATAAAATAATAACATTATGAATCATAATGGACAGTCGTATCAAATCCCATTGGTGAAGGATTTTTCAGTTATTTTTTTTTGTCTTTGCTTAAATACCAATCAATCCAATCTAAATCCAATTCCAATCTCTTTGATTATACCTACCTACGTAGTGCAGCGAAAAAAAGAAAAACACGGATGTCTTCGCCATATTATGATTCAAAATGTTATCCTTTTATGATTCTGCCAAAGTGGCCTTTTTAGGCCCCCAGTACCGAACACGGTCGAAGACGCGCGCGCATACTTGTTGTCCAAAGTTTTAGTCCCAACATTGTACTGCTTTTTAGAACCGTATTATAAGTGTTTACAGTCCACTTTTCTTTCATTTACGAAACTTTAATTAGGTCCTTAACAGGAACTATATAACATCCGCGAAGCTTTACATTTTCAGCAGAGAAAATAAATGAAAACCGGAAAAATTTAGTACCTAGCTTTTAGGGAGGTCTCTATAGATGCGTTTTGTTTGTCATGTCTACGTGTATGACGTGGGTCCAATATAATGTCAAACATCTGAAAAGTCCTTTATCAATATAAATTTGGCTTTGTAATTTACGATTTTCGTGCCCTCGTTTTTCGTCCATAGATACACGCTAAAAACACAAAGAGCGTTAACGTTAAATAATTTACGAGTGTTTTTGTGTAATAATTTAGTATCTACTTGTGATATTGTTGTAAAAGGCAACATTGTTTTTAATAATAAAGAAGCAACATTTCGTCAGTGTTTGTTGTCACAGTTATACGATAATAATCTAGGCAGTAGATAAAAATATGCACAGGTATTACATATGCCGACTATAATGAGCTCTATTTTTGTCTATCTCAGGCGAAAATAAAGCCTAGCTACGAATACCCAACGTCTCTCGTATCTTCTCTCACAAGTTAGGACACGTATTTTCAGTATATTCAGGAGTAAAATTTCGTGTATCCATGTTACATGATGATTCTTAAATAACTCAATAAAGGTAGCCATTATAATTACCGGTGTGCTATTTGAAGCTATAATCCTATTTATAATTAAAGCCAACTAACTACAAGGCACGCTGTTGCGGTGGAAACATTGTAATAAGAAGCTACGTACGTACGTCTGTGGTTTGTTAATTGCTATAGCTGCGTAGTTGGTTTAATTAAATCAATTACTTTATAGTTTGTGTATGCAAAACGCTTTTAAATCGATACATTATGTTGCCTGAATAGCTTACATATAATGGCCATATTCTTGGTGTGTTTTAGGTTAAGCTACGCTTGTCGCGGTTGGTCTGTGGCTGGGTGGACAATCTTTACATACCGAGACCCCTCCGTGCCTCGGAAAGTACGTTAAGCCGTTGAACCCGGCTGTCATTCGTGGATCTTTGATAGTCGTTACGGGTAGTCAGAAGCCTGAAAGTCTGACAACCAGTCTCACCAAGGGGTAACGTATTACCCAGTAACTGGATTGTGGAGGTTATATTGGCTGTCGCTCCATGTAAAATATTGGTATTCAGCTGCATCCGGTTAGACTGGAAGCCGACCCCAACATAGTTGGGCTAGGCAGATGATGATGTTTCTTGGTGATGTTTTTCAATAAGGTCAGTAGGCATAGTACTCGCAACCGGCGTGCTTGTATGACTAGATGTATGAACTTAAACGACACAAAGGAGTATGTAAGGATCGTAGCAGGTGACGTTCTGGAGTTTCTGCCCGCCCCAACGGGCGAAAGAGGCGCCAGTTTATGTCTCTATGTAACTTACATACTAACTGCAGTACGGCAATATGAGCCTATAACGTTCCCACTGCTGGGACACAGGCCTCCACTCTGTGAGTGGGGATGGGCCGTAATCCACCACGGTGGACCCAGTGCGGGTTGGGTAAGAGTGCTGTATTTGCTAAGAAATCAACCAAAAATATTGCAGCTTTAACTACAGATCCGCACAAGTGGCCCCCATTCATTAATGATCTGTGGTCCCACAGAAGCGAATTCATGAAAGTGACATTAAAAACAGCTAGGTATCTCATTAAAAGCTGAATGAGAAGCGACTCTTCGCCCGCATTTCCATAATATCCAGAGAGAGTTTTCACATATGCGCAATTAAGCTCTCCACAATGTAAATTAATTTGATTGAGACGAACAAAAATTGGTATTCTATAACACGTTAATTAAGACATGCAAATATTTAAGAACCTTTAACGCATGAGTTCCTACCATTGTGATGTATGTATAATGGCATACAGAAACCATCCATACAAAAGTAGTTTACCGACGACTACGTTCAACCAAATATGTAAGTATATAAATAGATCGTAAGTTACATTAATTGGAACAATGTACTCGAGTTAATCTGAAACTGTTATAAATTAACGGAAATAAATGCATAATTTTACTCATCCGATATTTTCGCTACAATTTACTTGAAGAAGGTATCAATATTATAGAGATGTTGCGATGATTTGCGGAGTTAGGTAATAGTATTAACCGGGCGGTCCGTCGGGAGTCAAACCGGGAACCGGTAATCAGCCACCGCCAGTGCCCTCTGCATTATTGATCACCTACCATTTGCAGTTAAATAGGGGCCTTAAAAGGCCACTTTGGAGAATCATAAAAGGATAACATTATGAATTTTAATATGGCGAAGAAGTCCGTGTTTTTCTTTTTTTTTGCTGCAGTACGTAGGTACAATCAAAGAGATTGGGATTGGATTTGGATTTGGATTGATTGGTATTTTAGCAGACAAAAAAAATAACTGAAAAATGCTTCACCAATGGGATTTGATACGATTAACTTAACAGTTAACTGTCCATTATGTTATCCTTTTATGATTCTGCCAAAGTGACCTTTTTAGGCCCCCGTTTTTGGGTGGGAAATCATCAAATGACCCCTCCCGCTCTGGGCGGAGCGGAAGGGAGTGTCAGACTCTTACTGACTAAAACCCACCCGTGTTCCTTCAGTGGCCTGTGCCAGGGGCCACGGTATCTCTTTCGAACAACCCGCGACCCTGGCGGGCATCGGCCCTAGCGGACCCCGTCAGTTGGTGCTGACATCTCCTTGAGGCGCGCGTGGAACACAATGCGCCGTCGACCCGGGCCAGGGGGCTAACCCTCCAAATTAATTTTAATTCTAATGAAAGGCCAATACGATTCCGATGTTAATTTTACAGTCACGTGATTCGGTACTCTTGAAAACAATATTGTCACCATTGAAATGAAATTGACATTGGTCTGCCATTATTTTGTTACACATGAAGTTAGCTACGTAACGGGCTGCAATAGTGTGGTTCAACTCATTACGATAAACCGGTAATAGGGCTTTTTTTTTTTTTTTTTGTGGATGGGAAATCATCAAATGACCCCTCCCGCTCTGGGTGGAGCGGAAGGGAGTGTCAGACTCTTACTGACTAAAACCCACCCGTGTTCCTTCCTTAGCCCTTTATGTTCCGGGCCAGCGGTAACCCTTTCGGACAATCCCGCTGACCCGGACAATCCCGCTGACCCACCGTTAATGGGGCTTTAAAATGCTTTATCCTTTAAATAACAAGGCTAAAAAATAAAAATGATATAAATAGTTCTTTAATTGATTAATTATAAAGCATTTAATTCATTTGGGCGTAAGAAAATGATTAAAATCATAAAATTAACCATGACTTTGGCTGCACGCGGTAGGATCGTTCTTCTAAAAAAAAAGACTGCGTGTAAGTTCTCCAATTTCAAACATATTTTTTGTTTGTTTATGACAATATTGTTCGAGTTTGGTTCTTTTTAGCAAGAAATAATTACTGTCCGCTAAGTTACTTAACTAATGAGTATTACAGTTTTATACAAATGATACCAAGTAAATAGATAAACAACTGCTTCATAAAGTACTTAATGTTTTTGTAACGAACGCCGAACGTGTTTATGTGAATAGTGAACATTACTGAGATACCAGTGAAGTGATATTAGAATATGTAAAAGTGATAGTTAGAATAGGATAATTAAGACCCTAAAATACCTAGCGTGGTAGTCGATATGTGCTACTACTGTTTTACTGAGTAAGATTTTGATTTTCTAATTAAGTAAATTTTAAGTGTTTGTATTGCTCTAATTAGCTTTCTAATTGGTTTTTAACCGACTTCAAAAAAGGAGGAGGTTTCTCAATTCGACCGTATATATATTTTTTTTTTATGTTTGTTCGCGGATAACTTCGTCGTTTATGAACCGATTTTGATTATTCTTTTTTTGTTGGAAAGGAGATATGCCAAGGGTGGTCCCATGATAAAGAAACCAGGATCTGATGATGGCATCCCAGTGAAATCGAGGGGAACATTCGAAAATCGTAGGAGCGACTAGTACGTTTGTTAATTTTTTCATTAGGTATTTTAAAGCATTACAATTTAATGAAGGCCTGGAGTCGATATGATGATGGAGACCATAGACAGTCGAGGGAATTCCTCAACGATTTACAGCAGTTACCTTTTATTGGGCTTACTTCATACGGTTCAATATGCCAGTTTGTAGTTTTACATAGGACAACCTCTACCTACTAGTCATGCTGATGCGTCAATTTGAAACCGAATTTAAGTTGAGTAATCGCGTCATTTCTAGCAATGCTCTTTCGCCGTGTGGCCTACTCAATAATTAAAGTAACTTGAGCATTTGCTCTCGGAAATCATAATTTGGTAAAGTGGAGCTGATGATGAAGACCACAGATGGCCATCGGAACTACTCAATGACAAATATTTCACGGGTTGCGATTCGATTACTTTAATATGGTTGCTAAACAATTTATGCTCGTTACAATGCGTATGATGAGTGGTTGTTGAGGAGTTCTCCTGGCTCTTACCAGGAGAACTCCTCAACAATAAACGTCCGAGCATCGAGTAAAGCTATATTTTGTAACATGTGATGAGCAGTTGACATTAGGCTATTGTAACTTAGATAAAAAGCTTGTAATTACAAACTGACAGACTAAAAAGTGAAAAATAAAAACTTTTTAAAAAAAAAAACAACCGACTTCCAAAAAATACACTACAAATTGAAAAATAACTTTAATTTCGGAAGTCGGTGTCATTAAACGAAAATGCGGAACCAAAGACACCGACTTCCGAAATTAAAGTTATTTTTCAATTTGTAGTGTATTTTTTGGAAGTCGGTTGTTTTTTTTTGTAAAAAGTTTTTTTTATTATTAGTTTTCGTATTAGAATTTGATATCAATATTTAACGTAGAATTTTTGATAATTTTAATGTACGAAGAAAAATTATAGAATAATTACGTAACTTGAAAACGAGGATTTTTGTTTATAGGAATATTTGCGAGATTTTAGTGTCAAATGAGAGGATTATGTTCAAAACTGATATTCTAGTTTGAATTATGAAAATCGGTCTACGGGTTTTAGAGATAGAAAGAATTTTGTATGAAAACATGCCGAAGTCCGATTTTATTAAGTTAATGTTCTAGAAAGCTTTTATTGTATAGAGATAGGATAAAAATGTTGTTATGTAATACGAAAGAGGAGAAAAATCCTTGCTCACTCCGTAATTTGCTTTAAATTCGTATTTATTCATAGAAAACGCTTTGTTCATATAACGCATCATTCGACGCTCATCTCGTCTTTGTTTCAGTTGTTTTTTTATGGGAATTACGTAAAACACTATATATTACTGCTTATCGTGCCATATTATACTCATATAACCCACAAAAAACCACATAAAACGCAAAATAATTTCTAAAAAGTTACACTTTTGTGATTGGAAAAATCACTATCAACAAACTATCCCAACGCAATACACAGCTGTCAAAATACACTCAAGAGTACCGTTTACGCCACGCCAAGCCCGTTCCCAATTCCACTTAGTTCCCCAAAATGGACACCCAATATAAAAATTAATTGGCGCTAGCATCGAACTCAAGAGTACGAAACGTCACAATTCCAATGTCGATCTATCTGAATTAAACTCGAGAGTAAGCACCCTGGTCCTTACCGGACGGCGAGCTGCCCATTGCTCGCCGTCCGCAAGCCCGCGCCTACGGTGGCCGGGAATCTGCTATCGATTCCCGACGCCCAGGGCGTCTCCTGCGGCGGCTAGGGGCGTGAGGGCGCAAGGATTGCCTCTCCCTTACGCGCTCCGCCTCCTCCTTCGCAAGCATCACTGCTTCGCAGAAGGAGGCGACAGCCTCCCATGCACTCTCGCTCCACTAAATGCTCTACTGTAAAGTTGCCGACATGTCGTTTGGTAAATGTTGCGTTTCAAGCGTCGTCGGTATGTTTATGTAAATATTCTATTACATACTTGGTTACGATCTGCAATTTATATTTTTGCCTTTCTTATTGCAACTGCGCAGCTCTGATGAAACTCGTAGGTAGTCACCAAAAGAATGAAATTTAATTTGTTAAATGAGCTGTTTTTATTCGAAAATATCTATTGGGTTCTTACTAAACTTCAACTATATCCGACGAACCTGGTTACTTATCCCCTTGGGGACCGTACATATCTATATTTACTAATATTATAAATGCGAAAGTGTTAAGTGTGTGTATTGTATGTCTGTTACCTCTTCACGCTTAAACCGCTGAACCGATTTAGATGAAATTTGGTATAGAGGTAGATAGGATAGTTTTTATCCCGATATTCCCACGGAATCGAAACTTACGCGCGGGTGAAACCGCGGGGCACTGCTAGTTTTTCATAATTTTGAAAGTGAAATAGTATCTATTTACAAATGAATGTTTTATTATGAGTTTATTTTTCTATTCATTTTTTTTATTAGGCACATGCAGATAATTTATTAAATGATGTACTTTATAATTAAGTGAATATAAGTCATAAAATTTGTAACAATTCCTTTCTTCTTACAGAACTTCATCCCATTTTCTTTAGTCGTGGTAGTTTCAACAAGAAAAGGAAGCTTAGCTTTTCAGCGCGTCTTAAATTATTATATTACTGTAAGTTAGTTTAGAAAATACGACCGCGGAAGACATAAAGAACGAGTCTTAGCTGTTTTTAGCCTTGAGCAGTTTCAGTTTCAGCGCCACTAATTACAGCTTCAAGTTATGACTAAGCGCAAAGTTTCTTACTTTTGGAGAAGCTAGATTATTATTAAGGCATTAGGTACTTCTCTATGGACATACGGTGTACCCAAGACCTAAGTACCTAAGTACATGTCGCATCCGGTCATTCGTTTGAATATTCGGAACGCTAGCGCCATCTGGAGGCGCTTGACAGAGTCTAACCTGAGTTCGTGGGGGGTCGACGACAGCGCGACAAGAACGATGTGGAGCTTGGACATTGAACATCGTACGGACAATATGTGCTCAGAAACTGTCCGCGTTCCGTATCTGGTTGTATCGTATACCTTTTTTTTTATTGTGTGGAAATCCTCATGGATGTCCACCACCCTGGGGTGGGCAGTGTGCGATTCGCTGGTGTGATTAATTTGTTCGTGAAATTATAATCTGATTTGAACTCTAAACGGTTTTTCTATTGCGCAATAATCAACACTTCCTACAATATGCCCACAGTAGTTAAAATATGACTGATAATAACTAGACACACGTACCTTCTCCGTCATCAGGGTGCCAGGGATATCAACGCGCAACCAGTTACCATGGATTCAATACATGATTCTGGACCTCTTTGCGTTGAAATTTTTTATCAGTTTTTTTTTTTTTAAATGCTATGTGCATTTTGACAGCGTAGGTATTGCACTTTTGTAGGAAACAGCTGATTTTATTTTTACAAGCTTTTTATTTTATTTCTTACAAGATTTTTTATATATTATTTAGGTTGCACTAACTATGTATGTATGTAAGTTGTCCGTCAAAATTTGCAAACCACTTTTCGACCACTTCTTGGTTTTCGATTGAGCTGAAATTTTGCATACACCTTTAGTTCTGGTAACAATACAATGTGCAATACTCATAATTGTAATACTTTCAATATGGCTACTGCTCCAAGATGGCGGATTACATATTTTTTCTCAACCCCCATAATATAGGTATCAAATGAAAGGGCTTGAAGCGTAGAAAACGATAAAGTTAATAACATCACACTAAATTCAATATGGCCTCCTCTCCAAGATGACGGATTATATTTTTTTTCAATCCCCTTAATATGGGTATCAAATGAAAGGGCTTGAAGAGTAGAAAACGATAAATTTAGTAACATCACACTAAATTCAATACGACCGCCGCTCCAAGATGACGGATTAAAAAAAAGTTTTACAAAACAAGCTGACCACCGTTCATAGCTAAAAAAATGATAAAAATAAATCTTTAAGACTAAAAAGCAAAAAATAAAATGAAAATAAAAAAAAAACTTTTTAAAAACCAAGCTTTTATCACACTCACTCTCTCTCTTTGTGTCACTTAAATTTATTTTTTTCTTTTTAGTTCGCGTTATTCTTTCTTTTTTAGGTTACGTTTTTATTTAAATAAAAGCTTGTTTTTAAAAAGTTTTTTATTTTTTCATCTAATAGATAACCGACGACATTGCGTTGTTAGAGCATCGCCTCTGGTCACTCATAATATTTGTGACACATTTTCCTTCTAATAATTCTGTTATGGTTTACGATCAACTATACTTGATGCTCCTGCAACATACTGTTTACGAACCTATCAGGGAAACAATTGTTATTTCACTATCTCCGGAACACCGATTTGTGGCAAAGATGTTACAAACTTAGATTGAACTTTACGTGTACTGACGGCGCGAGCGTCGCACTAAGTAGAGCACGGTATGAAGTAGAGTCATTTTAAACTAAGACGTTCAAATTATTGCATTGCATCCTTCAGTTTAAAAAACAAACTTTAATTTAAAATTTCACTGAATTAAAGAAGAATTGGTCCCAGCAGTGGAAACATTATTGGCTGATAATGCTTATGCTTTTTGTTTAAATGATTAATACAGGAAAAAATATAATTAATATTGAACATAATTGTGTATCATGTTCAATAATAATTATATTTTGAATAGGTACCAACTCATTTACGACTAAATATGTCTACTATTTAGTATGATCGATTCCTGTAGGTAACAGAGCAATCGATTACATTAATACTGATTTTACAGATTTAATGTTTTTACTTAAGTACTTAGGCTGTAAATTGAGCCTACAAACACGCAGGTGCAGCTTGCTTGTATGTGTATAGGTATAGTAGCTTTAAAGCTAAACAAAACGTAAAACAAAACAAACACCGTACCCTTTCAGTTCATTTTTTTATTCCGCATGTAATAAATATAATAATAACTTTCGTCTACGTTTCAGTCACAATTTGAATGGCTATTTTCTTTTGGAAGGAAAAGGGGAGCGCGTGATGTAGCCCGCGGCGAACCAGAAACGACGTGAAATGTTCTATTTCATTATATAACGTTTATATCCTGATCTGAACATTAGATAAATACGGGAAAACTCTCGTGCACTCGAGTTGGAAGAGGAAAACGCTTGTTAGGTATATTTAACATTTAACGTACGTTTCCTCACCAAAAAATTTTTAACATCGATTTGTAGCTCGTTTTTAATACCTATTTGCGTCAATGCGATTTGCTATTATTTTATTTTATTTTTTCGGGAAACTTACAGCTTATTACCCGACTGCGTCAGAAGGAGGGTTATGTTTTTTTAGTGTATTTATGTAGGTATTGTATATTTCTTTGGCACGCTCTGTAGCCTAAACGGCTTGATCGATTTCGAACGTTAGATTCGTCTAAATTGTGAGAGTGACACTGGGTATATCATTATTGAAAAAAAAATGTTTTAAAAAAAAAAAATTTTTCAAAAATTTTTTTTTTTCTTAAAACCTATCGAGTGGGGTATCAAAAGAAGTCGTGATTACAATTAAGACAACTTATATGGTTAAAAGTCATTCGAAGTGACAAATCGTAAAAAACACGTATCAATAACTAAATCGTCTGCGAAATCTTTCACATTTTGTAAACTAAAAAGCTGGATAAAAAAGTAATTTAAAAAAATAAAAAACCCAAATGCGGCAAAAAACTTAAGTTAAAAAACTGAAAAGCTAAAAACAAGCTCATTTTAATTTAAATAAAAGTTGCAAGCAGGCATTTTTTATAACATTTTTATTATATTTTCAAATTCAAATTTTTTTTCAAAGTTTTTTTTACTTTTTTATTACTTTTTTTATACAGTGTTTCACAATATGAAATTGAAAGCCATTTACAAGTTTCCACTTATAAACAATAAAATAAAAACGAGAAAAAAAGGTCGGTACAAAGTATTTACATGAAATAAATAGTACACGTCGACAGTAGTATGACTCAATAGTCATACTACTGTAGTATGACTATTGAGTCATACTACTGTCGACGTGTACTATTTATTTTGAATTTATTGGAATTGTCCTCAAGTAATAGTTGTTGAACAGTTAAACTAGGTACCTCCGCAGAAGAACCAAGGTAACCGACATAGCCCGAAGAATTGCCAAACTTAAGTGGCAGTAGGCAGGGCACATTGCTCGCAGAACATGGCCAGCTTCTGGAGGCCACGTACCGGAATACGTAGCGTTGGAAGGCCAAGGTGGTCCAACGACCTTGTGAAGGCCGCAGGAACCCGTTGGATGCGATAAGCACAGAACCGGTCGAAGTGGAGGTGCTTGGGGGCTTGCCTATACCCAGCAGTTAAACTAGGTACCTACCTACGTTCGGTGCGCCGCTCTCCCTACCTTCCGCGGCCTTGACGGGGTCGCCACCGTCTGATGGCGGACGCGGTGGGTCCGCAGGGGAGGAGGAGTGTTGGTATGACGTTGGCTGCTCTACCTATCCTGTGCGGCCGAAAATTGACAGCCGGCGGGGCCAATGACCTGGCCCGTCGCAGGGGGACCAAGGGTGCCCAGACACGGGGTCGTCTGGCGCCTATGTGCTGGTTTGGTCCCTGGGGTGGTCACGGCGTGCTATATGATGTGTTCTGGGGCGCCGGTGATGTAGTACTCCTCAAAGGAGGGTCCGGTAACGGACAGCCGCGGCGGGTTCACGGATGAGTGCTAACGCGTGTCCGTGTTCCCGCCGTAAGCGGCAGAGGAGGACACCGTGGAGTTTTAGTGGGTTAGAGTCCCACATAACTGCACTATCTGCCCGTGGTAGTGCAGAACACATTCACAACACACACACAACATTTCTTCACGATAAAAACCGGTCAAGTGCGTGTCGGGCCACGCACAGTATAGGGTTCCGTAGTAGCCCGTTATATAGTACGATTCTGTTGTTCTTTATTCTGAATATAAGTAATGGTAAAGATATTAGGAGTTAATGGTTATAATAACAAAAATCGACTTTTTTGAATTATCATTTCTAAGACGTGCGGGGATGTCGATCACTCGAATGAAAACGTAACCCGTTGGTACATCTAGCGGCAGTATTGTGAAACATTATGATAATTTATTATGGTTTTTTTATTTCATATTTTATTTTTCAATGCAAGTCTTTACCCGTTATAAGCAAGTAACTATTTCATCTTAGTCACTTTCATTATCCAACACCCAAGTTCAACGACTATTACTGCTAAACTAATAAAGTTATCTTAACCGCTATAGTTTCCCTTTAAAGTTCATGAAATGCACTATCATCGAGATTTTTTCCAGATTTTTCAAGCTCGCAGTTTAGCTTTTAGAAGGTTTAATATTTCATAAATGGAGCATTAAATCGAAAAATAATTTTAGCAACCCATAAGTAATTTTAGAAGACCTATTCAATGATACCCCACACGATGGGGTAGGCGACGAAAAAAATATTCACCCCCACTTCACAGGTAGGGGAGCTACCCTAAAAAAAAAAATATTTTCCAAAAATTTTATTTTACCACTTTATCGGTGTAATTGATATACACACTCCTACAAAATTACAGCTTTCTAGTACTAACGGTCTCTTAGCAAAACCTCGGACAGACAGACAGACGGACGGACATGACAAAACTATAAGGGTTC
The DNA here is from genome assembly GCA_948474745.1 of Oligia latruncula. Lineage (NCBI taxonomy): Eukaryota > Metazoa > Arthropoda > Insecta > Lepidoptera > Noctuidae > Oligia > Oligia latruncula. The sequence continues at coordinate 12,319,711 of OX419688.1, forward strand.
CTTGTAGGAACTACGGAACCCAAAAAAAAAGGTACCTACCTACGTAAGTACTCATTGGCAGAAATGGCAACGGAGAACGAAACAGACCACTAACAAAAAGTCAATGCGTGAAGCGAAATGTACCAACTGAACGTTTTATATCTACTAAGTAAATTAAGGCTGCTATTTTTATTAGAAAGCGACAATACCGGGCGTCACAATTTTCCTGCTTTTAACTCGTTACATTTTGAAGAAATCTTCTTAAAAAGGAATTACACGATCGGTTACCATGGCTGCGTAATATTGTAAAAAGGTTCAGCGATAAAAGAATTGCGCGGACCAAAATAAAATGCAATTACACAAAAGGACAAACACAAATAATTTGCTAGAGACCTTAAGAATTTTAATGGCTTTTAGAAATTGTCAAGAATTTCTCTTATCAAATAATTCTGAACGAGAATAAGGAGGTACTTCATTAAATTCCAATTCGGACAAATTGTCATAGGTATCTTTAGAGCTTTTACGCATTTTGTGTTTAAGAGTTTATTACATAATTAGAAAGTTAAACGAATTTTATGTTAAATGAATTATGGAGATCAAAAATCGGTCACGTCTGATTTTCTGAGTATACCTAAGTAAGGTCCTTCATTCTTTGATCATAATAAGTTCCAAATACACTCAAGCTTTAGCATAACTATGTTACCTGACTACTGAAAAAGAAGAGGAATAAGTTTAAAGTTTATTCGCTGCTCAAAACTACTGTTCCGATTTTAACAAATTAGGTGTTGATTGACTTTGACGTTAGAGTGCGTGGCAATCTTTTTTTTTTTTTTTTTGTAAAACAGTAGTAAATTTTTTTCCTCGCAAATAGGTACCTGCCACTAAAATAATATAAGTAGGTAAATCAAACAACAACCGAGGGTTGTATTACCGCTGAAACTAGGAAGCCGGTTTATTGGATACCCGTATCCGGTATCTAAAGTCAGACACGTGCCAGATTATTTCAGCACTACTTCGTACTTAACCGAATCTAAGCTTATGATACAAAACGAAGGTTACAAGTTACTTTCAGGGGAATCAGGGGTAAATAAACTTTTTTATAACAAACGTGTTGGTCCTCAAACATTACTATTTTAAAAGAGGTTTTTGTGATTTTTTATAAAAACGTGGATGTTGATCAAAGCTCGTTCTTCTTTTACGAAGGCACTTACCGATAGGAAAATTCTTAGGGAAAAATATTTAACACATATCTATTTCAAAATTCATTTATTTACGTCACGTCCGTGTTCCGGACACAGAAATTCATATGTGTCCTATCCAATTTCGGTCCATTAGATTCGGAATAAATTGGTTGTGACAGACGGAAAGACAGACACATGTTACGTTTTTTCAGTCGGACGTACGGAACCATAAAAGATTACTTACAACTTCAGAGTTTTCAAATGGGTATATTTTCAGTCACCACGCTTTCCGAATGGATTGGTGGTCGCTGTAAGTCTAAAAAGCTGCTAGAGACTTGTTTATGCTACAGACTTCAGTTTTAGAATTAGACCTTCGTAGCTTTTTCATTATAAACAGGGGATATCCTTTCCTTTGTACTTACACGTGCAAGGTGTTAATTATAACAAGCTGGTCCCCGGAGGGTTTTCCTAGCCACTCGATAAGCGCGATGTACCTACGCAGATTAAAGTGATGTAATGAACTAACGACAGTAACTAATCCATTAATGGCCTGTATGCTGATGCATCTGATCTATTCCCGTCAATGTGTATGAGTAAACTCCAGCTCACTAATTAAAAGTATGTAGATTAATTACATACATCATACCTTAATGGAAGCTAGCATATCTAAAATGTACCTAAGTAAAGTTACACAAACAAAGAAAGGATGAAAAGTAAAGGTAAGTGATGAGAATAACAGTGGAACAAAATGTGAGTAAATATTGTGAAAGGGTTCGCTGATAGACAAACAGTATTTTATTTCTGCCACGTGGTTCATTTTCGCTGTTCGGCAGTTTGCTCATGTCATGGAGGTGGAGGTGATGGTGGATGGTGGTGTGTAAAATGTGCCATCAAATAACTAAAGGTTTGTGTTATCTTTTGCTGTAATTTCGAAGAAACGCACCAAAGGAAAATAATGGAGTTATAAGTAGGTACCTATACTTTATTTATACATTGTTTTTAAAGTTTTTGCAAAGCTTTTATCGAGATTATGATCAAAACGGGCGGATACTTATCAGTGTATAAACAAGGCGCATGTAATATAAATAATAATAATATATTCAGTATAAACTATACCATTTATCAATTATGTATGTAGTTATTACTTTTGTCATAAGTCCCTATTAGGTGACTAATCTATCTACGCGTCAATAATTCAACGTGTAATTATTGAACTGATTAGAGCATTCATGAGCTTTATATGATGAATATTATGTGCTCATGGCATGTCTGTATGTGGCAAGTAATCCAATAATACTGATGCCTTTACTGTGTCATGCATGTTATGAAACCTATTGACGTCACATTCCAAAAAACGGACAAGATCAGAAACGACAAACAAACTGTAGGTACCTGTTAACCTGGTAAAGTATCTACTTATTTTTTTAAGTATGTACTAAGTCGGTACATATTGCGTACAATTGTTAAGTATATGAATTCATAAACAGCAAAATAGGTAATGGGGTGTTTGGGGAGCATGACGTAACTGATTGCCGAGTACCAGCTGTCGTTAGCCAAAAGTAACCAAATGTTTTCGGAATACCTTTTAAATTCCATATACTTAGGTATAACCTATCCTGTGCGTTTGAGTGAGTTTTCACTGACTTTTCGTTTCTCAAAGCTTTTACTAGCCAACGTCATTCAGGTTCAGTTCTCCGGCTACCGTGATAAGGCCAGAATCCTCTTAATTTACTTTGACGCGTACAAAGCAAAGCTCCACAGAAATTGCAGCGGGTTTTTAAGCAAAAAAAAAATATACATTGAATTTTTCATGTTCCAATTTACCTTTCTACCTCTTAAAAAATGTTAATGTTATTAACCGTTTTAACATAATAAAATGCCCGGAATGTTCTCATTTTACATGTTAAAAGCACGCAACGCATTGTTTAAAACTGAAAATGTGTTAATGAGATTAATATGGTAATATTATCTCATATGCAAAGAAGACTTGTTTCCCTGTTGACCCAAAATTTTACCGTCGGTAGAGGTTTGTCTCTATGGTAAGCTTTTATTTATAAAACAAAATTTCAGCGAAACAGAATTGGATTAGCAATACATGATAATTGAAGTAAGTGAATTTATTTAGGAGGCAAACTGGATGAACTTCTAATACGTAGGGCTGATTTTTCAATAGTCCGATAACTTTTAACTGAAAAAGAAAAAATAGCGGTTTCACATATTTTCTATACTAAAGTTGTCAAACCACCATTTTTATTCCTCAGATAAAAGAAAAGTTGTCTGACGATTGAAAAATCGGCTCTAAATAAACTATTCGTGAAATAAACTAACTATATAATAACCTAACCTAACTAAAACCAATAACAAGCAATAACATAATTTTCAAGTAAGTAGCATGTGTGTCATAATAGAATTGGTTGGTGCCAAAGTATGTCCTAATCCTAAGTAAACAGTAAACGAATCTCCCTAGAATACAACATTTATGGTTCCATCGATTCTAGTAAAGACCAGCATCAAACACATTACCAAATGACAATCACAGTAAATATGTTAACTCATTGGTAAACAAAATTATTCAAGTGTACTTACTACAATACGATTTCCGTGGAAATGTGTACCTTATATCTCCGCTTTGCATCGCTGTCAAGTGCTAAAGTACCGTCTACCTGGCAAAATAAATGCGGGAGTGACTTGGAGAAATATTGTTCACATAGTGGCCTCAGAATCCCGCGGCTGCCTAGCTATTCGAGGTACATACAATAATCATAAGTAGAGGTTTACGGCTCCGCATTATTCAACCGTGGAATCTGCGGAATGTCGTGAACTATTTGCACTGCGGCTGGGTGAGTACGTTCACTTCATAGATATCCGAGTTCACTTATAGCGGCACAGATTATACAGGGTTATTGGTAAAACACTAACAACCTCTCAGGACTATAATTACTAACATCATAAACAACAATTTTTGTTCAATGTCTTAATAATTCATCAGATTTTAATTCTTCAGACTTTCACACAAAAATAAAAATATTTCAATCCAACGCTCTAAATGTTACGAACTCTACACGAAGCAAAAGAAAGCGCTAATTAGCTAAACAAACAGCTGCGTCTAGTACACAATGCAGCGGAGGGGAGCGAGGGTTAGATAGAACAGTGAAATCTTGAATGTCAAATCATTGTATGCCCAAAATTGGTACATTAGCTATCGTAAAAGTGATATATCTACCTCATAAAAAGAAAGTCATTATGATATAATAATTATTTAAGAACAAGAAAAAAACTTGATACTACAGAATAATACAGATGTCTCTTCTGCGTTTGACATCATTAATAACTTTTTGGCAAAAGCTTACAGACGAGATTATTTTGAATCTATGTTTTTTATGTAAAAATATTTAATAACGTCTGGTCTTAACATTACTTACACATCGGTACAGTTAACGACATAAGTCGATGATCATTTTCAACATTCTCATTAATTAATATCTAGAACCCAATTACTATCTAGGTATATATGTATAAAGTCGGGTTATTCATTCCATTAGAACGGCTGGACCGATTATAAACTATTAAAATATGGGAAATTTACGAAGAAAAATATGGAGATATTCATTTTCTCATACATTCTGTATGGAACGGCTTTTTTTAATAATATCTTAATTTTAATTCTGCTAATAAGTTAACACAACATTTATTGTTTCTGAGGCGGTTCGAAGTTCGCCGGGTCAGCTAGTTTTGAATATAACAAGCCAGTTTTCATTCAAAACTTCATCTGAAACTGAACTTACGACTAAATAAGTCGTGCTAAGTTTCAGAAGAGGTGTACATGATTACATGATGAAGACTGACATGTAAAGGTGCACTCGTCAACATAAGTCGTAACTAAACATAATTAAGGGCCCACGAGCAACTTTTGTCTACGCAACTAATTTGTCTCTCACATCAAGTCTACGGTTTGTATGAAAGTGCGTCGCGACAGCTGGGAGACATTTTTATCCGTGGGTTTGGACACAGCTTTCGAGTGTCGCCCATCTATTGGTTGCAATACAAGTGCGCGCACGGCGACAAAAACGTTGCCAGCCATTTGCCGCTCAACCGAAAATTTAACAAAAGGTAGCGTTACTGTCGCTCTCGTTCCCGTGTGCGCATCGTCCAAATCTCGGTGAGGGGACAGAGACAAAAAAGTTGCTGGGTAACTAAGTTGCTCATGGGCGCATCCCTAACTTTCAATGCTGTGTTTTAAAGTTCAAGACAATATTTTGTTCAAACTTAAGAAGTATCAAATTATCTGATTCAGATTAGTTAATTTTCCATCATAGGTAGGTAATTATATTGACTGTCAATCAGTAGGTAATTTTATACCTAATTTTAGATGCGATTTATTTATAATAATAAATTATACCTCACGTAGTTATAATTTATTATTATAAAATTCTACAATATTATTAGGTTTCGTTACGAGTCGTCAGAAGACAACCAGTCTTACCCAGTAACTGGGTTATGGAGGTCAGATAGGTAGTCGCTCCCTAAAACATACTCAGCTGCATCCGATAGACTGGAAGCCGACCCCAACATAGTTGGGGAATGGCTAGGCAGATGTTGATAAAGTCAATCATTAGGTAAAGAAAAAACATTAGTGCTATAGAGTTTTGTAAATGATTGAACGTGTAAAACCACTGATTCTGTCCAGGTGTTTTTCTTGAAATATTTATCTATGAATAAAAACAACACTTAAAATTTTTATAACGCAATAAATAATAAGAACGGCCCAAAAATAAATGTAGCGATATAAAAACAGAATCGCCAGTAACTTATTAGAGCTTTCAGTTCAATGGATCGTATATAATCAATCTGTCAGCATATAAACAAAAACCGTCCAGCAGATTATCTGTACGGGCGCGGGCGCCGGGCGCGGGCGGCCGAATGCGCCATACTAAACAATGTTTATTTATTATTTTTTAAATGTGTTTCATTACGATATCGATACTCAGTTATGTTTCTTTTAATGTGATTGCTTATTCATTATAGTGAAAATAAACAAACTTTATAACAAAATCTTCGTAAAAACGCGTTAATAACCTATCTAGTAGATAGTGGTATAGTTTGGAGTACTAAGTATCAAGCTTTGAACCGAACACTGGATGATTCCATTATTTTAGTATAGGTATTTTTAGGACGAGAGCACAGGTCAGATTAAGTGTACACGTGTCATATAGGTACAGGTACACGCGTCAACGACCGCCGGTGACGCGTGTCGACAGCTGCAGTTGCCTCTGCCGTTGACGCGTGCCGCTCGTCTGTATCTAGAAGCGTTATGTACAGTCATGAGCACTAATATGTCAACACTTGGCAACTTTGAATTGCGATTTTTTCATGAAATAACGAATGCAACGTTGAAATACGACTCTTTACATAAACCTATGGATTCGAAAATACTATGTTCGTAATAACATACAATTTAATTCAAAAATAAAGAGAAAATGGGCTTTGAATAAAACCAAGTGTATACATACTTTTGCTCGTGACTGTACTGCAGAGGTTTTAGCCTGCCAACGACTTCTCCACGACTATTTTAGTAATGATATCTAACTATTTCAAATTTAGAAGATTAGAAGAAAACAATTGAGATTCGTTTAGATATAAAACAAGTGGTAACAGTTTTAGAAATAATTATGAAATACGCCTTTTATGCGAAAAAAGCCTCACGCTCTTACAGCGCCAAGACCATATCCGTGGCCAAGACCATCACCTGGCGCTGTTAGAGCGTGAGGCTTTTATAGTGGCGCAAAATGAAACCACTTGTACATTGTACACTATAGTGTAGGCGTAGCCATAAATCGACAGTAACGTCCGCGTATTCTATACTCGAACCCAGCCTTAATCAAGACCCTTTTACATCTTTTTTACGAGATTAAGTATAACAATTTATAGCTCAATAAGGTGGCTACACGTAAATAAGATAGAAACAGTTATTAAAACATTTTACAGGTGTGCAGCTGATTCAATGTTTCACATGAATTTACCATCCTGCTAAAAACGTAGAAACCATAGAAATGTAAAAAACATAATGTCTATGGTAGAAACGCTACACAGGTCGACTATGAAATCAGTTTGCAGTGCTTTAGATAAAATAAGGTCATCTAAAATAAATGAAATAAACCAAACATTAAAATAAAATTTAATACACTGAATAATTGTAAATAAACAACTAACCTGCACTCTGCGGATGAAACGGTCTGCGACACAGATTCTTCCTGCTTCTGTTGATTTGAAGAAGTCGTCACTTGCTGAGCTTGCGATGTTAACGCTAGCGCCTTATATCTTGATTGCTCAGCCGTAGGCAACACTATATCTACTGATCTTGATCTAAGTCCACTTCCGGGAACTGTCAGAGAGTTCCCGGTACCATTTAACTCCTCAGCTCTACCACCAGAAACTTTTGAAAAACACGAGTCGACAGACGCGGCGCGATCACGTTTAAGTTCAGGAACTGCCAGGTAGATGTCGTGAACGAGGCAGTCTTTAGCAGCGTTGGCCGCTTCCTCTTCAGATGCACGAACATTTTCGAGCGAACTACCCGTGGGCTCCACGAAGAAAGCTTCTTGTCTTGATATGGAACGCCTTCGTTGTGGAAGCATGGGGGGTTCATCTACGGGTGGTTGTAGTTCGAAGGACGGTGCTCCCGGCGTCGGCGGCGGCGAGTGCACCGGAGGTGGCAGGAATGTTCGAGGTGGTGGTGGCGGAGCGAGCAGCACCTGCGGCACGTCCTGCTCGCTCTCGTCCTCCTCGTCGTCGTCCTCTGCCGAAGAGGAGGCAAGCGCTCGATCGGGCGTGACGCGCTCCTCGCTGCGCCGCGCGAGCCATGTCTCCATGTGGCGGCAGTGCACGCATGGTGGCGGTGTGCCCTTCCCGGAGCGACGGCGGGACCACAAACGCGGGACCTGTCACAAAATACAAACCACTTTACATTTGAGGTAAAATTCACAGAGACCACAATAGTTATCTGCTGCACTGATTTAATATGCTCCCTGTAACAGTGGCTTTATTTGTAAATTAAACAATTTCTCTCATCCTCCCATCCCCCTCTTGAGAAAATTTTTGTTTCTGTATTTTTCACCGATTGTTTAGTCTCTACTTTAGAAAAACTTTATTTTAGAAAAGAAAAATTGGTGGTGTTCATTGTCTACACCCCTAGATAAAGCACGATCATAAGGGAGAGTTAGGGGAAAAATTAATTACACCTTCGAAGCCAAGTGGCATTCACTCTGTAAGTGAGTAGATAGAGTTTTTTAATGAAGCCTTTTCAAACTTCAACTAAATCCATTAATTCAGTCATGCCGTAACTTCTACTGGACAAACTACGACAAATAAATTAGCGCTCAAGAAAACGCACTGTAAACCAAGTTAAACCGACTCTTTGCTGGGACAATTATGGAGAAGGGACCTTGTTTATTCTTATTTATCTCAAAAGACTGTTTGATGCAAGTTAAGTACTCATTAAAGTCTATTCATCTCGTTGAGAAACCGACGTCAAAGCTAACGTTGACGTAATTTTGTAGTCTGGGACCCCTTCATCAGAAGATGATCAGAAGTAACACGGAAGACGTTGACAAGCCTTTGTGCTTCGCTAAAATTAGATACCTAACTATAGTTATAGATGCATGTTTATATGTGATTTATTTTTCATCAATTATGACTTATTTTTCATACTTATGTATCTACCTATTTGCATACTGGAAGTTATGATTGATTTGATATGATAATAATTTACAAGTTTTTTTTTTTATATTATTATTTTCATGCACAATTACAATTAATTGTACAATTTGTGAGAACCTTAACCCACACACTGATTTATTATTTTTTTAAATATTAAGAAAAACCGTCTATTGTAAACATATTTATAAGTTACTAGCTTCTGCCCGAGACTTCGTCCGCGTGAAATTCGTACTTTCCTCTAAAAATTCAAAAATGTATGTTTATGATCTTTATCATTTATTTAGATTAATAAGTTTTCGGGCCAAGTTTTAAGTTTATAGATCAAAGGGATCAGATTTTACTGTATCCCACGATTTTCACCCCCACAGGGGTGGAACTTTGAAAAATCGTTTGGGATGTGTTCATAACTTGACTGAAAGACCCATACCCATTTTCGAGTTTATGGAAGCAATCAGTAAAATCCACCCCTTAAACTTTATTACCCTTTTCCACCTTGGTAGGAGTCGATTTTTGAAAAACCCTAAAACACATACTTTTTTTATTTTTGTTTTAGTAGTACCGAGTTCCGAGTTAATCCGACAGCGGGTTACATATTTTTCTAACCTATCAACTTTTTCACCCCCTAAATTCCCTGTGAGGGGATTTTTTAAACTAAAAGTGACAATCTTTACTATTTACTCAGCCAAATATTGCCACGTTTCACAAATGAATAAGATTTTTCATATAAACTGTACCCCCTCTTTTTATCCCCATAGGGGTGGAATTTAAAAAATCGTCTGAGATGTTTCTACTTGAGTTAAAGATTATTTATACCAATTTTCTAGTTAATCAAGCCACGTAATGAAATACTCCCCTGTGAAATTGAGTGGCCTCTTCACCCCGTTAGGGGTTGATTTTCGAAAAACCCTAAACCACTTTATTATTTATTTTGGTCTTACATACCGAGTTTCGAGTTAATTGGACCGCTCATTAAAATTCTTCCTTAATAAATTTAACACTCCCAATATCCCGTAATAGAGGGCAAGCGCCCTCTGTTACGGGCAAAGTGTGTGTTTACCTCTGCCAATATTTCTGGGAAATACAGGCGTTGTTATCTTGTAGAAGTTTCTTACCTCGAGATAAGTGCCCGAGTCATCAGATCCGGCCGAGTCGAAGGAGCGGCTGCGGGCGCCTGGCTGCGGTACTGACAGCAGAACACTTGCGCCCGAGCCACGAACTGCCTCCAGTTGGATCTCATCGAACGATGCGGACCGGACCTGCCAACATGCATCTGTTAGTTAAGCAATATGAGTCAATAGTTTTAATAGAGATAAGTACAGTACCTAAATAATATTCGGCTACTCCACGCCAAAGCCAGTTTGGGGTTCTTGATGTCACAAGGCTCAATTATTAGCTCTGCAGTCGTAGCCTAGTTTTGGGATTCTATTAGATTTCTAATGAAAAATCACAATTACATGTTCGGAAGGGCAATTCAAGCGGTGCTATTCTGTAAAAAGATCACCTTGATAACTTAGGTGAAGTGAGCTTAAAGTGACCTGTGTCATTCGCTCATTTCACCTGATCCTAGGGATTGACACTATTGACAGCTTACTTTAAGTTGACTGCACCTAAGTTTTCACTGTGAGATTTTTACAGAATAGCATTACAGTATTTTTAAGAACGTTCGCATTCTAATCTTAGCCTCAATATGTCATTTTTGATATGTTTTTGACATTGCTTGTCGTTGAGATGAAATTGCGATTAAGTTATGATAATTTGATTAAGTTTTGAACGTTTTTAATTACGGTAATTAGCATTCAGTTAACTTTACTGCTCATCATGAGAAGGAGACATGTAGAAGCAGAATCCATTACCTATGTTTCTAAAAGTATTCATCAGAATCAGGAATGCAATAATGATCTAGGTATTTACCTGCTTGGGAACCTCGAGGCTACTCTGCGTCTTCATGTCGGCGGGCGTGGGCGTGCGAGATCGTTTGAAGGTGGTGCGCAGGCGCTGCATGGCGGCCGGGGCGGGCTGCGCGCGCGCTCCTCATGTCGCGGGCCCGCCCCGCCGCCCTCGCCCGCACCCCGCGGCAACGCGCTTTCACCACCTCTGTACATCACATACAGGTTATAGAAAATGGTCTTGAGGAAATAATCCCTGATTTCTGTCTGCCACTGTGATAAAATAATTGTGATGAAATGTTGACCACTGCTCAACACAAACTAACACTTTTTCTGTCACGTTTATGTAAGTATTTTATATCTACGCATGTAAATCTCCGAAATCAATAAAGTAGGTCAAAATAAAAACAGGTAAAGACTGGAAATCGCGGATCAAGTGACACGGTATAAAGAGTAAAAAGGACCGGGTCTCCTACGTAAGTAGGATTACACTCGGAGGGCACGGCAAAGCGAAAGCTTACAAACTGATAACTTGATTTCAAAATAATAGGTTTCGTATACCTCTACCTATACGCATTGTATATCGGCTAAGGGATCTCAAAGAAGAGATAAAGGGTATTCTGTTGTAAAGAAGTAAGAGTAGTTACTTATAGGTAGGCTTTTACCTACTATATTTTTCGGCAATGTTTACCCATGAACCATAAATCAATTATTTATTTTCACACATGGGTTAAAAAATGTTTAAAAAACATCTAGATACCTATATACCGACTTATTTGTATATACAACATTATTTTTAGTATATGCGAAACCCGAAACACGTGTCTAGTATTTTTATGTAAGGAATCTATGTACAAAATTTCAAAACTGTCTCATGAAAAATCACAAAGTTATAAGCTTGTTAAGTTACCTGTTTGTCCGTACAAAAACATGCTCAATGAGCGCAAGACATGGGTTCTTGTGCTCATTGATAATAGTACCGAGGTACCTAACCGTTCGGCGCGGAGATTGGATACCCTACTTAGTGTAGCTCGCTGTCCAACTCTTAACCTTATTTAAATATTTTTGGTACAAAATATAACATGGGGTAAAAATTATTGGAATCGATTCAGTTACTTATTCTGAACAAACTATATTCAGGTTTCGCTTACTAAAAATAACGTTGTACAGACGTTTTCGATAATAAAGTCCGCCAATAAAGTCCACCTTCACATAAACATATTATATTATTTGAATAATTATAATTAACTAGCTTCTGCCCGCGACTTCGTCCGCGTGAAATTTCACCCTCCCCTCATTCACCCTCATAGGGGTGGAATTTCGAAAAACCCTTTCTTAGTGGATACCTACTCTTCACAAATAACACACCCTCCAAGTTTCATGTCTCTAGGACCAGGGGTTTGGGCTGTGTGTTGATATATCAACAATCAGTCAGTCAGTCAGTTTACCATTTTATATATATAGATTAAGTAATTTTTATTTATTATAATTAATTAAGTAATTTTTATTTATTAAAATTTTATATAACAATATTTTTTAACAAGCATTTATATCCCAATACGAGTTATTATACTAGCAGGGAACGATATACCTACTGAAAATGTTACCCTATACCTACCCCTAAAAAATGCTACTTTCAACCCTGACTTATACTTACCTTAACAATTAAATCCATTCCTATTCCTACATCAGTCGACAGAAATACCGGTTCCAAAGGCATTGGTGCGAGAGGAGATAGCGTCGCGGAAATTCTAAACAACCATTGTCTATCCCCACGGCTATTTTCTACAGTGACGTACAATTAGATGGCTTTAGTAGATTATACGAAACCTGTTTGTTTGTCATAGATAAAGTCAAACCAAATCAAAAGCTTACATAACCAGCCTATAATGTTCCCACTGCTGGGTGTCTCCTCTCGGTAAGAGTGGGCCGTAATCCACCACGCGGGCTCAGTGCCTATTCGAGAACCAACCTACGTACGACAGACACTTATGCCTACCCACGTAGCTATACGGCTGTATCAATTTTCGCGCTGGATCAATTCAGTAGCCAGAGTGATGCCTTTATCGAATGGCATTCAATCTGAATTGTTCGCAATACGGAGTGCGCCAAGTCTTCCAATTTTAATCGCATTGGAGACTCGTCGTCACGTGTACTGTTTAAATTGAATTGGGATTTGAATCTTACATTGACAGGATTAATTTAAGAGGAAGGATATTTTTGCTTGAACCCCAATAAGGAAGAAATGAAATCTAAACCTCAAATCTGGCGAACTTTTCCAATATTGTTCTCATTGTGGGTACCCTTGCACTTTTATTAATTTAACAATTTACTAGGAGTATACTTAATGAATAGACTTCTCAAAATATTATCAAGATAGCTTGGGTAGGAACTTACCTACGATACCTACTAAAACGGTAAAAGTTGTCAGATTTGGCCAAAATGTAGACGCGTTGGGTAAACAGGGTGAATAAAAATAACTTACTGATCAATACACACATCATAGTATCAGATGTGTCCGTGACACACATACACACAACTACAAACAAAATTGTACCTAAATGTACGCAGGTACTTTACTCTACTTGTTCATTCATCCTTAGATAAAAGCAGTATGACCTTTGGGCAATTTGACAATAAACTCAACATGACTCCTAAAAGGTACTACTAACTACCTTAAATTTGAAGGATTTCCAGTGAAATATTTATTTCACTCAACCAACCTTTAAATAAATAACAACAGAACGTTAATGGATAAAACCACAAAAGAGTGTTTGCGTGTGCTGCCCGTTAAAACGGCGACTAATTACGACGTAGGTATGTACATTTATTATTAAAGGTCATCCAAGTCATCATGCACCTATTTATAAAGTAGGTCGGTTGCATCTATAACAACCTCCGATAAAATAGGGTTACAACTCCAAAGTCATTTCAGGAATTTTCACATTTTTTCAGGAAAATTGAAAAACAGCGTATGCGTAACCTAACCAAACCAAACCTCGGGGTGCACTTCGCTCGCTCTTGCATCCTATGTCGACGTAGCGCCGCTTCGCGGGGCTCCTATTTCTGTGTAAAGGGTTTAAAAGTTGTCAATCTTCTTGGTGGATAGTATCACCGAGAAAGCACGAGTCTTCTGATATTGTGCTATCATTGTTGAGATTTGTAGTCTTCTTTCTGATGGTAATATTATAAACATATTTTTTTGTAAGCATGTATAATTTTGATTAGGTACATAATAGTAATATTGTAACAATAAAGACTGATTAACAAACCCGTGAGATCATTTTCGCTTTTCTAAAAATCCAGGTTTTTCGAGTTGTAACCCTATTTTATCGGAGGTGCGACAATAACAGCATAATCAGCCTATAATGTTCCCACTGCTGGGACACAGGCCTCCTCTCTGTGAGAGGAAGTGGGCCATAATCCACGACGCGGGCCCAGTGCAGGTTAGGTTAGGATGTCACATGTTTTCGATTTTTTTTTGGTTAGACAAAGTAAAGTGCCTACCTGGGTTCAAACTCACGACCATAAGTCGGGGCCGTTACCATTGGGTCACCACTGCTCCCTATAATATAACATCTAAATGTTAATCGGTGGACGATTAACATTTAGATGTTATATTATAGATAACCATTCGATCAGAAATCTCACCCTTTTGGAAAATATAACGAACATCGATATCAGGAAGTGCCAGCAAATGCCTTGATGAAGGTTTGATATAGGTGTCTTGAATAATAATGGTTTTGCATAGAGATTTATAGATTCAGGAAGTTTGTTAAACCCTGCGTACTTCGATAAATAGGATTACCTACGGCTTAACTGTATTGCACCTATACTGATGAACAGGAACACATTGATTCGACCTACAAAATCCGCAAATCCGCTTAAGTCCAGCCTCGCCCAAATCATTGTGAATTGTATAGGTAGGGACGTACCTACAGTCATTACCTAAGTAAAGCTAATCAATCAGTACAGGCATTTAATATAATATTTAAAGTTCAAACGATTAAAACAACTTCTTGATTTTATTTTTTTTCTCGTAATATGTAGTTATTAAATCTTTAACTTACTAAAAATATGAACTATACATAAATATGAACTATATTCCCGGCTCAGGTAATTTTGAACTTATTTAACTAAAAGGATATTCCAAAAACTAAGCAGTGATTTCTCCTTATGAAATGAAAATGCTATACACATTTAACAGTCGTTAGTTAAATCATTCCACATACACTAGGAAAATCAGTTTCATTCAGTTGATTGCAGCACGCGCCTAACACACACGGCACACATCGTTACGTTCAGCGCGCATAATGCCGCGAATTATATAGCAGGCGCTTGGACGAATGTTAGTCAAGTTGAAATATGTGCGACTTACGTGTTTATCCCTCGCCTCGTGACAAAACCAGCCGGAGGGGACACGGAAAAATATATTAAACGTACCGACCGTGGTCCTTGTGAAATATTGATAAAAATTGGTTTGAGACCGTACTCCATCCTTCTTCTCTTTTCAACCATTTATTTTTCTTTCCAAAACAGCCTTAATTATTTTTCTAACAACTTTTCTAAGTCCTAAGTAAATAATACGCTACAATTAGATCACCAAAACTATCCCATACCTACATGGGCATCATCATTGTGTGGATATTTTTTTTTTTGTTTGTTACACATGTTTATTAACGTATATTTATTTAATGCAAACATATTTTAATCTAGTATAACCGTTTATATAATTCACAACTACGCCACCACCGGCGGCGGGCAGTCCGCCCCGAGGGTCCTGGGAGGCCCCTAGTACCTAGAAGTACATTTTTTTTATAATCCTAAGTAATGTTTGTCGTTGGAGGGCCAAGTACTTATGCAAAAGTTTAACGTTAGGTTTTAGATTTTCAAAAAAGTTAAAATTTTCGAGCTCGCTTCGCTCGCTCTTGCATCCTGTATTCTCAAGTTTCTGCTCATGTCGAAAAAAAATCTCTTATTTCTGTATGGTCAAAGAAAACCTACCCTAGGTTTTCTTTGGACCATTCATTCCGAAGGGTGTGTCTGCGTTCACAATGTCAATTTGTGATGTAGTAGATAAGTACCTATATTATATTCTACCAGGGTGAGTACATTATAAGACCTATCAACACACCAAATATAATCAGTAGTACCTACACCTACCTAGTTGATAGTTCTTATAATGTACTCACACTGGTAGAGTATAATATACTCGTACTTATCTACTAAATCACAAGTTCACAAGGCATTATAATACAGTGCGAGTATTCATAATGTGCACATATCGAAATGAGGGAAACTAAGCTTAATTTTATCGACGGCAAAAAAAATATTTAAAAAAATTCAAAAAAAAAAAAGTTTGTAGCATTTTTAAAGTTCTTGTTCGCTGCTGTGACCCCTGTGTAAACAATCGCCCTCAATTGAGAATTATGTTTTTTTTATAACAAAAATCAATCAATTTTTACAATATTTGTAAGATTACTCAATAAAAGCCCTGATTACCTACCCTTTTTTATTACTTTAAATTATTCTCCATCGTATCAGATTTCTAAACGTAAAAATACCATGTTTATAACTCAATCACAACATTTCCTATCAACTGTTAAAGAAAGGCCTTGCAATCACCATACTTTAGCAGGTAAAGATCCTTTTAAATATTTTTTTATTTTTTCAAATATTTTTTCCGTCGATAAAATTAAGCTATGTTTCCCTCATTTCCTTATGTGCACATTATGAAGACTCACACTGTATACCCCGCGCCGTAGGCTGGTCTCCGCTGAAATTGGTTGCCATGGCTGAAATTCGCTATGGAGGACTTTTCTTTTAGGTGCGTAAAATCGTCTTTACTTTTGAATCTAAATCAATAATATCCCATATACCTACCTATCTAATTACTCTTAAGACATTCGTGGTAGCAGACACGAAATTAAAATTGCCTTACAGAAACCAGCCATGTTCAAGTCTGCTTTTACAACCATTTTCCCTCGTTGACAATGTGACTAGCCTGAAAAGAGCTCCGATTTAATCGCTCGATTCTAGTCACGTCTAGTAATAACGATTGGATTAGAAAATAGACCGTGTACGTACTTAATTAGAGGAATAATTGTCCCTTAGCAGCACTTTTGGATTCTCTTCAAAGCGAAAATAAAATGGCTTGATTACCTGATTGTATTTTTTCTAATTTTTAAAAGGTAGTTCTGTAACAATAGATGGACCTACAATGATCTTTTGGCGCGTAGCTACACCAAGAACTTGGAACCAAGGCCGCCATCTTGATCCATTTGCTATCATATGGAGAGATTCGCTTTAGGTAATCCAGATTCGCGTTAGGTCAGATTCGCTTAAAGACAGAAGTACAGTAGGATAAAAAGTTATTTTATTCATTAATACGAAACATCAGAGAAAATTTAAAAAGAAAACTTACAGACATCGTTACTAACCAAAAATAAATTCCCTGTACTAATTGTTAATCCTAATTTCTTTCTATAACCAAATTCTTTGTTTTAAACATTCTAAAGTTGAAATTTGTCCTTGTAACGCGGTGTTGACCAATTTTTCAACCCTTTTATCCTTTTTAACCTTTGTTAGCATAAGGACAGATTCGCTTTACACCTAACGCGACCTCCAACCTAACGCGAATCTGGCGTAAAGCGATCTGTCCTTACGCTAACAAAGGGTTTTATCAATACATTTCACAAAATATTTGCACAAAATGTTTAGCAACAGCGCTCCTCTAACCACGTCATTCGAGCACCAAAAGAGTCTTGTAGAAATCTTGTAGCAGTGTATGAATGTGTCGTTTATTTAATTATTTAGTAGAATTTTATGCACAAGTAAAAAAAAACTGGCCAAGTGCGAGTCGGACTCGCACACGAAGGGTTCCGTACCACAAGGCAAAAACGCCGGAAAAAAAACACGTTTGTTGTATGGGAGCCCCCCTTAAATATTTATTTTATTTTAATTTTATTATTTATTATTAAAGTAAAAATACAACTGAGTATTTTGTGAATATTTCCAGTGCCTACCTTTTGCCATATTTGATATCGAGCAAAAAAATCGCGTTTGTTGTATGGGAGCACCCCTTAAATATTTATTTTATTTTGTTTTTAGTATTTGTTGTTATAGCGGCAACAGAAATACATAATTTGTGAAAATTTCAACTGTCTAGCTACTGCGGTTCTTGAGATACAGCCTGGTGACAGACAGACGGACGGACGGACAGAGAGGTCTTAGTAATAGGGTTGCGTTTTTACCCTTTGGATACGGAACCCTAAAAATATTGTACAAAGGCGGACTTAATACTTGAGACATTTTCTACCAGTCAACCTTAGGGAGATGCAGAGACAAAACATGGTAGTGTTTATGAGGGCTTGCGTTCCGCTTCACCGAAGAAGAACCACTGATTCCACTCAGTGAACCATAGGACACGTTGATCCTTTAAAAGGTCTCCACTGGCCTGATCCTCGACCTCTACTTTCACAACCTTTAGACTATTTTTAACAGACTTACCTACTTCCAAGAAGTTTTCATTTTCTATGTAGAAACTACCCCAATAGTAGTCGTAGCAATACGACAGATCTATTCTATTTATTCCATGGCATAAAAATATACAGTAACAACTTTGTTATATATTAAATAGTTTCCGAAATACCAATTCCCTTTCGATTTATTTTTTATTCCTATTCTTCTTCTTAGTTTTGCTTAGCACCGACTTCTGAAACTTTTAGGCATGTATGTACCTACATACTTATCTGAAATTATTTTTAAGTTCCGTTTTTTTTCATTGATTTATGAACATCACACTAATATTATAAAGGCGAAAGTTTGTGAGTGTGTATGTCTGTGTGTGTGTGGGTGGGGGTGTGTGGTGTGTTTATATGTTTGTTACTTCTTCATGCTCAAACGGCTAGACCAATTTTGATAAAATTTTGTATGGAGGTAGCTGACACCCTGGAATAACATATAGGCTACTTTTTATCCCGATATTCCCACAGGATCGACATTTACGCAGGTGAAACTGCGGGGCGCATTTTACGTGTAGATACGAGCATAATTTACTAAGCTTTTCTTAACCCATAAGACCAGAAATACCTACCGTGTAATGTAGTGCCTTGCCCCTTAGCGTTGGCACTAATAGTTACTTAGTTTACCCCCCGAGGGATCACACTGCGATGTTATTTATGTGTGTAATTATGCATAGGCGTGCATACGTAACGGCTTGGTAACTTAATGCCACACAAGCTCCGAAATACCTCTCGGCCTCACTATTAATTACGTTCTACATAAAATTACCGGGATCCGAAATAGTTTCGTCGGTATAATGCTACAGGTAATAATAAAAACAGATTATTTTGCGATGACTTCTCATTTATTTATTTATTCTTTTCGCATACAAAAAAGGTACAATGCCTTAGGCATTCTCTACCTGTAAACCAAGGGTGGTGAAGAGATTCATTCATACACATAATCAAATATCTGCAGCCAGGCAGCTAAATATAAAATGATATATCGCATACCGTCTCTAAATTAACCTGTATCTATTAATTTACTGTTAACATTCAAAATGTCTCCCCGGTCATCATCCACGCTTGTCTGTGATTTGCTACTTGGGCCAGATTAACTTAGCCTGAGGCCGTTACCACTGTGACACTTCTTTTAAACATACCTAATATTAAATTCCACATAAACACATAATACATAGGTAGAATAATCTCTGCTTACAGGTATTCACCATACCCGAACTTTTACACATGAATACGAAATAAAATTATAGGAGCCTTCTGACGCACAGCTTCTTTGAAAAGCAGGTAGGCATTTCCCAAGATATTTCTTTTTATAATAATACCCTAAGGAAAAATTACGCAATATAAAAAATAATTTTGATAAGTAGAAAGAAGGCTCAGAACCAACGATACCTACGTTCATTTATATTTTACTAGCTTGTTCCCGCGACTTCGTTCGCGTGGAAGTCGTAAGACACCACAATACCTACACTAAAATAACAGCCACATTTTTATAACACTTTACTGTATACTACATTTGTAGTTCTGGTTTCAGCAGCCCAAATATGAGACTGGTGACGCGGAGTGACGAACAGTTGTCCGTGTGAGAAGCAGTTCGTCCTGAGGTCGAAACCCGCAGTTAATTGAATTAATGAACGCCTGCGTTCCTGTACATTCTAACTAATGCCACAACACTGATATAGGTACCTTTCTTACAGATTATTCCTGACTAACAGACCCACCAAAATAATTATATTAGTAGAACACACGAGATTTCTCATTAACAGTCAGCCAACCATTATAGATACCTATTTCTTTTTCTTATAACCAAAGATGACAGAAGAGGCAACTTTATGGAAGGAGGATGGAGGGAACTTTATGTTTTTCTATGTACATTTTACGATGTAAGTACCATCATAATATAGTATAACAAAATATAAAAAAAAGGAAGAACAAAAAATATAAATTGTTGGGAATTGAACATAGGTTTGCAGGGTATTTATTTATTTTAAAGCAGTCGTCGAACCGCTATAAGCTATTTGCTTTGTCAAAACTTGACTAAAATAGCCGTTCTTTATGTCATGATTGACTCCTAAAAGGCATAGCGGGATCATACTATTTTAGCTCGTCTTTTTACAATTTGCGGTAAACTATAGAAGAATACGAACGAATTGCAATATTGCTCATCCCCATAGCAAATAGCGTGATTATTATATAGCTTATAGGCTCACCAGATTTATATGGAATATACAGGGTTATTGGTAAAACATTAACAACCTCTTAAGAGGTCATTGTATGTACTCATCATTATGAACAAATTTTACTATGGGACCAAACCTGAAATCGCGAAAAAAAATCAGCTGTTGCCTACATTTTGACGAGTTGTACGAACATAGATGTAGGGAACAGCTGATTCTTTTTTCACTTCGCCCTCCGGTCAAGCAAGAGTGTGTTATCGCATTTCTTCCAACTTGATTTCGATCAATATTAATGACTACAGGATACGGTTTTTTTTTTTATTTATATTTTGCCCTACACTAGGAATTTCTCCTGAATTGTGGGTGCGTTTACAAACATTTAAACTCACATACACAAATAGTCAGACCCGGAACAACCATTTGTAGGTCATATAAATATTTATTTTTTCCGTGCGGGAATCAAACCCGCGACACGCCACTTAACCACTGCGCCAACCGTGCCATCCGGTTTCAGTCTAGGTAATGTTTATCTTATAATAAAGTAAACTCATCAAAATTGTCTCATTAATATGACTAATATTAGATTGGGATCACTTTTATGGCAGTACTAGCTTCCGCCCGCGACTTCGTCCGCGTGAAATTTCACCCTCCCCCCATTTACCCTCTTAGGGGTGGAATTTCGAAAACCCTTTCTTAGTGGATACCTACTCTTCACAAGGAACACACCCTCCAAATTTAATGTCTATACGACCAGCGGTTTAGGCTGTGCGTTGATACCTATATCAGTCAATCAGTCAGGACTTTGAATTTTATAGTCGTAATACTAAGTTTTATTCTGCATAAGAATACCTATTCATTTATGAGTACCTATCTTATTTCTATTGAGAGGCCCACCATTACTCATTGTCCTTCAAACAAAAACTATCCGGTAGTTTTTGCGTGAAGCTGGAACATACATTCAGCCAAACAGTCAAAAATTATAAAAATTACTATATTTTCAGCATTAGAATTGTTCCCAAACCTCGCAAAAAGTGTACAGTTTTGACTTTGCTTCGATTTTATTATACGTATAGAAGCTTGTTCTAATTTCATTTTACCTTTAGAATTCACGAGCTTAGCGGCCGTAGCTGTCTTTACACAGGCAGGTGACAGGTGTATTGTTGTACAACAATCTTTCGCGGGGAGCATAATGCTCTTTGTCATCCCCTGGGCATAATTCTTAAAACTGACAGTTTCGAAAAAGAAAATACTTAAACACTTTTGTCGACCTGGGAATCCCTGCCTAGTGCTACGTTGACACAATACCAAAAATAACTTTCTATTATCAGAATGATTTTAATAACTGACAACTTTCTTTCACTACAGACAGTAGAATTGTTAATTTCCAAAAACTACGTTAGACAATCGTGCTGTACGAGAAAAGGATTTAACAAATGACAAGCCACGAAAACTTTTATGAAACTGATAGTACTTATTTATGTACCCCCGTGTGATACGTTCAAAGCAAGGCAGATGCAAATAAATGGCAAACTTCTTCAGAAACTTCGTTAATTTCAATAGGGACAAATGGTAGGAAGTGCTACAGCGAACTAATATGGCGAATTCTTTCGAGTTTAATGAAGATAATTATCGACGCCCGTTTTTCATTACTCGCTGCTTACGTGAAGAAGGGTAATATATTATGACGTGTTCATGTCTTTTAGACGTTTGTTCGTAAATAATGTGTTTAATATACGTACGTGTCTGGTGGAGGAAGGATAAGTATGATAGGGTCGGAACAAATCCCGAGTGATATACTGATGGCTTTCGCTAGACTAAGCAAAAAATTCACATTTCGAGAAAAAAGAGAAAAGGGGAAATTGACCATGCTCACTAAATATTCACTGAAGAAATAGTAGTATGTAAACGAAGTGAATTTATTTCTAGTGTAAGGGTCTAAAGTCACCGCACCCGGCCTGAACTATAGAAATCGATTACATCCATAATAATATTATAAATTCGAAAGTAACTCTGTCTGTATGTTACCTTTTCACGCCTAAACCACTGAACGGATTTAAAATTTGGCAGAGAGATAGATTGCATGCCGGGGAAGGCCCCGGCATGCAATCTACCTCTCTGCCAAATTTTATCGATATTCGCACGGGATCGACACTTAAGAGCCTATACTACCTCAGCTAAAATTCACTCTTTATCTCGCTCGCACGATACTGCTCGCGTACTGTGTGAAAGCGAGACAGAGTGCGGTGCTGGGCGGGAGGCAGCGCCAATAGTTTAGGTATTTGCTTTTTACGGTGAAAATAAAGGTAATTCAAAAAAACTAACATAAGACCTGCTTTATAGTTAGTTCAGTTAGTATGCAAAGTTTCATGATCTAATTTGAAGTATTTTTTGAATACCAGCGGTTTATTGTTCGGTTTGGAGGTAACTTTGGAATTTTTTTCTATCGAGAAAATTTTATGGAATCGTGTTTTCGTCTAACATAAGACCTTACATTAATCCTCAACTTTAGCATATATTTATTTCAAAATTAATGCTGCGGAATTTTCGACATAACGGAGGATCATGCTAAGCCATTTGAGGTAGTATAGGCTCTTAAGCGGGTGAAACCGCGGGCCCCTGCTAGTATTTAATAACTCTTACAACAATTATTTATGTATGTACTGTTACTAACGGGACTCGGCGAGCTAACGGGAATCGGGATAAATAAAACGCGTAATAACAGTTTAGCTTAGATAATTATTTGCAGAATCTCTCTCTTTATTGAGCTGGGGTTCAACATAAGTTTATAAGTACAGTGTGACTCTTAATTAGCTGCAGTAAAAGACACTTCTCTTACTGTAATTTCGTTAAATTATGTTGCCGCACTATCTCTACCTACTAGTGTTGTGATTGGAACGCAATTGACCAATTTTGATTTAACCGTAAACAATCATAATTATATTCTTTGTATTGGTAGGATAAATATAGGTACGTTGTAGTTTCATTCTTAGATAGAATAGTTAGTTAGTTAGTTAGTACTAGCTCGCATCAAAATTGTGCTCGAATAGTGAATCTGCATAGAAATTGTTCAAACTATACAATCTCAATTAAGTGGGCTATATTATAGCCGTAATTTATTAGGTTTTTTGTGCATCCAGGTTCCCTAGACAAAGACTTAGACCTAAACCTAATTTTCAGATAACTAGTCTTTGAGAAAAGCCTATGCCATCGAAAACATAACTTGTCTAAAAAACAAGTCTCACAACTCATTTCGCACGGTGACGGAAACCATGCCTGCTGCATGTTGCATGCTCGCTTGCATACTGCATGCTTGCTGCATGCTTGCTTGCATGCTTGCTTGCATGCTGCATGCTTGCTGCATGCTTGCTTGCATGTTGCATGCATGTAATACAAATTTGTTTTAAAAACTTTAGGACTTATAACTTTTATTAAAAACGGTAGATTGCTATCGACACGCTAAGAAGAAGATTGAAAGCAGTTTTAAGTCTTTTGTATATTATTGATTGTAATATTTATGACAAACAAATTTAGGGCATATTGTATTTAGAGATTTCAATTTTATCGCATGTGATATTATGTGACATTACGTTCGGGCAAGTTATCATTCGGACAAATGATGATTAGGACAAAAAAAAAATAATGACACTTTAGAGTAAGGATAAAAAAGCTAGGTAACACATAGAGAACCATTTTGTACGCATTCTTACCGCAGCAGTACCTATCAAAAATAATAGATATTATCATGTGAAACCTCCAATAACACAAGGAAATCGATTTTCAAAATATAAGGACGCGATAGAATTTAACGAAGTTCCATTTTCATTATGTAGGTACATACTTATCTTCTAAAATACTAAAAGAAACATTGGAGTCATACAAGGCGTCACTGAAATGTTACTAAAAGCAATTTCATAAAAAGCATTTTATTTTCGTTCCTAATAATCTAATATCTTTATAATCTTATATGTTACATAATGATGCCTGTTTAAAATACTTTTCAATTGTATAGTGAACATGGAGGTTGTTACTCGCGTGCTACTATCGATTAATTCAACACATACTTTTTTATGCACGACACGTAATAATTAAGTACGGTATAGTCCCCACCGCAGTACTGTAAGTACCTTCTTATTTGTATCTAATTGATACCTGCTTACCTAGTTAGCCGAAGGTTTTTTTTTAAAGAAACAAAAGAGTCTAGTCGCGAAGACGTTTTAATGCAGACTAAAATAGCGTAAAACCAACATCGAATACAGTGTTCTTAATACTAGGTTCATAACTCTACTGTCGCGGGGTGTTAGCCATAACATCCCAAGACTCTACCACGAATGCTGTATCAGGCAGCGTGGGCTGCCCAAGGCGCGTCCCAACTAACACAATGTTATAATATTAGGGGTCAATACAGCATATTGTATCCTTTTGTTTATCTGAACTTTGTAGAAAAGTAACAAATAAATAATGTTATCATCTACTGTTTTGAGGGACTCGTGGCTAAAATGATAACAGCCGCACGGGTTTATCGAAGGTTAAGCTACGCTTGCCGCGGTCGCTTCGTGGACGGGCCATAACTCTTCCGCTCCGTACCTCGGAAAGCACGTTAAGCCGTTAGTCCCGGCTGTCATTCGTAGATCTTTGACAGTTCGGCTGTGCAATTTCAAAACCTAGCAACAAATAAAATAAAATAAAACTGACATTAAAAAATAAAATCACCGATGTTTTGAGAAATGTCAGTTGTTAGGTTTTGAAATTGCACAGCCGAGTTGTTACGGGTAGTTAGAAGCCTAAAAGTCAGACAACCAGTCTTACCAAGGGGTATCGTGTTACCCACTAACTGGGTTGTTGAGGTCAGATTAGCAGTAATTCCATGCAAAATACAGCTGCATCCGGCAGGAAGTCGACCACAACAAAGTTGTGAAAACTTTGTTGGAAAAAGGCTAAGCAGATAGATTTATCATTTATTGTTTTGTCTCGAGGCTGTATATTAGGTACTTTTAGCAATAATCTAAGAATTTACAACGGTAATTCTTTGCAAAGATGACTCCGTTGGTACGTTAATCCTTTAACACAAAGCCTTCTTACGATCTTACGAGATAGGAGGTAAGTGGCGTCTATCCCACAGATCAAATGCAGAAAAACGATACACCACGTTAAAATACATACATATTTAAACCCAGTGTCTTAACACACTATGCCGAAGGTACGCGACAGAAGTTCAGCATGATTACGCCTGCTACACATAATCATACCTTTCAGCTATGATTACCTCCGCTGTCATATAAAAAATATTACTTACATTGGTACGTTATGTAAGTACCGATTGCTGTAGGCAAATATTGAAATGTATATTTGCGTTAGATGATACGAAAAAGACATCAATTTCCTCAGGCAATAAGCAATTCTAGATACAAACATCATAGATAATGTTTACCTCACAAGTAAACTGTTCTCTATTGTGTTACCTAACTTTTTTTATAATCTAAAGTGCCATAATTTTTTTTGTCCTAATCATCATTTGTCCGAATGATAACTTGCCGGAACATAATGTCACATAATATCACATGCCATAAAATTTTAATCCCTAAATACAATATGCCCTAAATTTGTTTGTCATAAATATTACAATCAATAATATACAAAAGATTTAAAACCGCTTTCAATAAAAGTTATAACTAAGTCCTAAGTTCAAATAATTTCATGTTTATTTATCCTAATAATGTTTTTAAAACAAATTTGTATTACATGCATGCAGCATGCAAGCAAGCATGCAGCAAGCATGCAACATGCAGCAGGCATGGTTTCTGTCACGGCTCCGGCGCGCGGCGCTGCGCGTCTCCGGCGGCGGTTCCGCGCGTGCTAATAGGCTATTTGACAATGTAAAAAATAAGGTCATAATTATTGACACTCGTATAGATTATCGCTTTTAAGATCGATTTGCATTAATTTTACTACAAAACAATGTATTATTTATAAAAAAAATCCCGAAAAAACTTCATCATTTTAAATCTGGCGCCACGTAATCGAAAACGGTCTGGATTGGCTGAACTTAAGATGACGTCATGATTTAGTAAATTTCTGTCTATCGTTGACAGAACAGATGACTTTTGTCTAGTATCTCGACCGTTTCAACGTTTGTTTACGTGAATCGTGACGTCACGACGCCATATTGTTAAAGATAGCGTTTTGGCGGCTTATTTAAACAGTACATTTTTATTTACTATTTTTTAAAAGAAATACATTATGCAATTTGAAGTAATAGGTTTTTGTGGGCTCGTTAGACACCATTAAATAATCTGAGATGTTTAACAGAAACCAGTCAAATAGCCTATTGTCGCAGACGGCTTTCGCTCACCTCCGCTGCTTCGGCTTGCTGGCCGCCGGTCAGCCTTAGCCGCGGCGGCGGAAACGAAGAATAATAACTAACTTTAAAAACTTAATAACTACACGCTGGCATTTTCCATTTGCTTAAAATTATAATCTCTATTTTATGTAATAAAATAAGTAATAAGAAACACCTCAAAAAGGCTGTGTGCAAACCCGACTCAAGGCTGTCTTAGACAGATTATTATCGCACTATGAAAACAATGATGCGCACACTCGCAAATAAAGCCTAATTTACAAGATGCGATTTAATTACCCGTGGCATACCAGAAGTTGAAGCAAATATAAAAACTGGCCAAGTGCGAGTCGGACTCGCACACAAAGGGTTCCGTACCACAAGGCAAAAACGCCGAAAAAAACACGTTTGTTATAAGGGAGCCTCCCTTAAATATTTATTTAATTTTATTATTTATAATTAAAGTAAAAATACAACTGAGTATTTTGTGAATATTTCAAGTGCCTACCTGTTCCCATTATTGATATCGAGCAAAAAAGGGCAAAAAAAATCGCGTTTGTTGTATGGGAGCCCCCCTTAAATATTTATTTTATTTTGTTTTTAGTATTTGTTGTTATAGCGGCAACAGAAATACATAATTTGTGAAAATTTCAACTGTCTAGCTACCGCGGTTCTTGAGATACAGCCTGGTGACAGACAGACGGACGGACGGACAGCGAAGTCTTAGTAAGTCTTAGTAGTTCCGTTTTTACCCTTTGGGTACGGAACCCTAAAAATTGTACTGTCTAAACAATGTTTAGATGATGCAAGTTGTTTCTTGCTTAAATTTTATTGTAGGTAGGTGCTCGTACCTTCCTATTGAAGCCTAAGAACTTACATTGTGTCCAAAATCTACTGAAAATCTAAAAGTTGTGCGCACTATCTATTTAACTCTCTAATTAAAAATGAAGCTCGAAAATGATTTCGAGCTAAATTTTTAAGGTTCTTTAGATTTACAAATTCATATTTCGTATTCTTAGAATATTTAAAAATTAAGACTTTAAAAACTAATAATATTCGGATGGGTGTTATATTGTTCCCAGTTGATAAAAAATATAGATTTCTATCTGATTCCGTAGAAAACTACCGAAGAAGAAGATAACATTCCGTTATAAATATAACCTATAAAATGCCCATACCTACATTAATCTCATCTGTTCGCCCTTTATACTTACATATATTGTGTAATTTTATAAATTAATATCTGTTCGCAAAATATTAATGTCACGAACAAGTTTCGAAAACTCAGACAAAACAGATAGCCTCTACAACCGAGATTTATTTTAAATGCAAAAGAATGATTTAACAAAAGCAACTTTTTACGTTTCTCTGTCAAGTTATTATGCAAAAAAAGTTACAGCAGAACCTGTGTTACATTTCTATTAAAAAAAACAAAGCGAAATTAAACGCTTCATGACTAAAGCTTTTCAGCAAAAAATTAAGGCGCTACTGTGTGGCAAATGTTGAACATTTATTCTTGTAGGTAGGTACCTACTCCATTTTTCACTTTAAAAAGTCGTGCTGGGAATTTAAATGTGCATGTGGATGTGGAACCTTAAAAGCGATTGTCTCGCATAACATTAAACAAAAATGACTACCATAAATTATTTGATTTCTGTAAGATAATACTTATAAATGAAAAATAGTACCTACATTACGATAGGTGACCTAAGTAGTCCATTATTGCACGGCGTGAAATGCTAAACGCCGTGTATTAATAAACCACTTAAGTCACCAGGCTAATATAATTTAAGTAAAACCTGTATTAGTCCTGTCAAGTTATTATGCAAGAAGTTGCGGCAAAACCTGCGTAACGTTTCTATTAAATTAACTAATTATACAAAGGGAAATTAAACGCTTCATGTAACCTCTTCACCAAAAAATTACAGCATAATGACAGCAGGCAAATATATTTTATGTATACTTATTTATTCTTGTGCTCCATTTTTCACTTCAAAAAGTCGCTGGAAATGTAAATATGGATGTGGAGCCTCAGAAATCCGTAATAAGCCAAAGGAAATAAGAATCATTCGCCCATTAAAATTCGCGAATCTCATGATGCTTTACTTCTGAAATACTTTGTTGGTTGTTTTTTAATGTTCTTTTCCTTATTTAATAGACGATTCAGTGACATAGGTCCCGTTAGTGGTAGACATTTGGACCAAGTCCCATACATTCTTGCCTAATGTCCTTTGCATATAAGATACAGCTGCTCTATCGACACTGTATTATTTACCGAACAGTGTCGTTTTCAGGGCTTTCAAAAGCAAAACGTCTTAATTTCTTCTTATTGGTTCTGTGCTGGAATCGAAGCCAACTCTGAAGCCACCGCACCAAAAACACGTCTCGTTTGACAACAAAATGGATAAAGATAAACAATATATTTAGATTATGATGAGACATACACTTAGATAATCATGAATAATATATTATTGCTATTAATATCAAAATGGAATAACGTGTGAGCTGGGGGCCTAAAAAGGCCACTTTGGCGAATCATAAAAAGATAACATTATGAATCATAATGAACAGTTAAGTGTTAAGTTAATCGTATCAAATCCCATTGGTGAAGGATTTTTCAGTATTTTTTTTTGTCTGTGCTAAAATACCAATCAATCCAATCCAAATGCAATCCCAATCTCTTTGATTATACCTACGTAGTGCAGCGAAAAAAAAAAAAACAATGACTGTCTTCGCCATATTATGGTTCATAATTTTATCCTTTTATGATTCTGCCAAAGTGGCCTTTTTAGGCCCCCTGTTAAACCCTTTGACGTAATTGAGCCAGAATACCACTTTAAATGAAATAGGCAATTGGATAACAATTTCAGTATAAAAGCTTCGCATTGTTTGTACCCTCCTAACTAATATTATAAATGCGAAAGTAAGTTTGTTTGTTTGTTTTACCTTTTCACGCCTAAACCACTGAACCGATCATCCTGAAACTTTGCATATACGTTGTCAGGTGTACAGAAACGGACATTTCATCTCGAAAAAAAGTGCTTAAGTATTTATTTATTGGGTATTTAGTAGGGGAGGTATTTGAATGTACAGTCACGAGCAAAAGTATATATACACTTGGCTTTATTCAAAGTCGATTTTCTGATTTATTTTTTAATGAAATTTTATATTAGTATGAATGAACATAGTATTTTCGAACCCATAGGTACATGTAAAGTGTCGTATTTCAACGTTACATTCGTTATTTCGTGAAAATATCGCAATTTAAAGTTGCCAAGTGTTGACATATTGGTGCTCGTGACTGTACTAAAAGTGTGCCGATTTAGTTTCATAGAAAACTTTGGCCCATTAGAAATGTCTGTAGGTGGCATACGTGGGAGTTGTACTTGGAATCCAGAGCTCAGCTGAAGCCAATCGCACAACCATGACAAAAAGGCAGTTAGTTTGCTACAGGTAAATCGTAAATATACCAACATAAATAACCACATTGTCATAAACCTGCTGTCCATTTGTATGTAAATGCAGGTAGGCTCATTACTGTTAAAATAATAAATTATTCATTTATAATACACTTATACACAGGGTCATTATAACGTTTGCGTTCCAAGAGTACTTAAGTAAATACAGAAAGTAATGGACCTGCGATACCCGTGGTTATCTCTGTCGGTGCTTGTTTGAGTTGATGATGCAAAATTTAATAGGTTGGTTATTCATATTGTTCGAAACACTCCATTGTAACGAAGAACAGTACCTACAAACAATACACGTGTATACGGGTCATCAATTAAACAAACCTGTTAATATTCAAACCTCGATTTAGACAACAATAGACACATTGTCCTGAATTGCTTTAAATAAAATAACTTATTTGCAACCCGAATTAAATTTCATTTAAGTTATTTTATTTCCGTATAAAACGTTATATGGCCATATAAGTGCACGTAAAAGGAAACTAAAAAGGAGAACTGATAAAACGGGAAATGAGTTCAATCCTGTAATAGCACAGTACTTTGTAACACTTCGGAAAGAAAATACATTGTCGAAATATGTCATTCAAATTCACGCGTGCGTGCTGCCATGTTTTTCTCAATCGTATTTATATTTACGAAGTTTCTCAATGTAGTATTAGCTTCAATCGAAGGAGAAAAGTAGTACTCAGCAGAATTCTTTTTGTACCTAATATTTTTACACAAAATCAATGCAACTATCGTAGAATGTTTGCAGCGACACGACGTCGAGATTCAGCAACGAGTGTTTGGAGTCACCTCTACAAAGCACTAGCTAAATATTAGATAGCAGATTAATGAGAATGGAGGTCACCAGCCTAAACAGATGTCAAGTGCTGTCAGTTGGCGGTGCACGTAGTTACCTAGCTACGATACCGCGGCTGACAGTGCGGGCACATGAATAATACAGCACCACGTCACCATTGCTTTCTTATGAGCCAAACACAAACATCCAAATTCGAAGACTTAAATCAGGATTAAAATTAATGCTTGTCTGTCACTTTAAAGTATTAAGGGCTACATTAAGTATTAAAGTACTTTGAAGATACGATGTTTTAAAAGCTTAGTACGCAGGTAATATTTCGGTACGCGTTGTCACAAGAATTAGTTAGAGGTGGCAGGAGCTTTATGTAAGTACATAGAATTTTGTAGTACTGTAGTGTTCTGTGTGTTCTCGCCTTTAGCAAAAGGCACTGGCTGAAGACGATATTCGATTCGAAGGTTAAACGCATGTCAAATAATTTATTATATTATTTTGTTCTAGAGTTTTCATTCATATAATTACTGCGAAGCTGTAACGTATAATTTTTACAATATAGTAATTTCAAGGTCTTAAGTCGTATCATTTGTGTACCTCCCAGAGGTACTCTAGAGGATCCCTCCGAACCTCTACAGTACCTACTAACAAGAAAATATCTAATTACTGCCTATTCTTTCTTTTTATAGAATGTGTTTTCAGTTCTTGTTGATTTGAAATACCCGTTTCAGTTAAATACGTAGTAGTCTACAAAGTTTGGGGTTTCAGCTGAATTATAAATGAGATGGATCAAACATTTCTAGGACTTGTCCAAAGACTGACATACCGACACGCAAGGTTTATATAAACACATAGGTAGGTATATAAGTTGTTGACAATGAGAATTTTAGGCCGATTATAATGACATTGAAAGAACTATAAAGAGCTTACAAATGTCATCCAGAAACATCACATATTGAATCTAGATACTTATGTACATGTTTACGACAGTAGGTTATTGCACATAACGACGACAGTAACCAATTTTGTAAAGCATTAATTTCTAACAGCTAAGTTTATGATCTCCAACTGTACCCTTTTATTTGGTTGATCGAATTTAACATGGACAGGCGGACAGCGCTCTACATTATTGAACAACTTAGAATCTTTGGGTAAACTTCGTTATGTTATTAATTTGACATTTTAATTAGGAATAAAAACAGGCCCTGGCACCAGAGTTTCAAGAGCCAGAAAATACTTAGTATTCTCAATATTTTATAAAACTCTTGAGAATACTAAGTATCTAAATAATTGCAATCTCAGGTTTATATACGGAACGTAGGTCATCAAATCTATCTCAAGGCGAGCACCCAATTTTCTAACGTTAAAATTCGATTCGACGTCGGTTTCCTGCGCTAGTAGCTTTTTAGTTTCTAATTACCAATTTCGTAACCGGTGCGGTAATTAAGGCTCCACCTACGGCTTTAAATAATATGAAGCTTAAGGGCAGGCCCAAAGGAAAATCTTCAATCTTAGATTAGATTTAAACAGTAGTAAATCATGTTCAAATTGGAAAAAAAGTATATGGCAGGAAACTTCATTATAAATGTGAGGGTCGACCCAGACGAAAACACGATACGATAAAATTTTCTCGATAGAAAACCATCACAAAGTTACCTCTAATTTTCATCTAATTTGGTTTGCATTATATTTTGGTGCATATTACTGAACCACAAATTAGACAAATAATAACACTCATTATAACCTAGCGATGACCCAAGCGATTTTTTAAAATAATGTCTATTTTAAAAGATAATCGAATAAAAAGCATTTGGCGCTTACTACATTTTTAATCCGCGAGATACGCTGTCTTCCGTCTCGCGTGACACGAGCTTGAGGCATCAGTTTGTTTCACCAGTCAGTACCCCTCGCTCTGTTGAGACGGGAAGTCTATGACAATTTTCTCCGCGCCTAGCAACTATTATTATTATCGACATTTTGTTGAATAATAAATGGGAAACAAAAAAATACAATGAAAAAGCGAGAACTTAAACACTTGAAGACTAAAATGATTGCTAATTGCCGAAGTCGAAGGTTTGTTTTTATATCAAGGTACTTATGCGTATAGTATACGCAAAATAAACAGATGATTTGACCGCTCGATATGATCGTTTATTGTTTTCGTGCGAAATTATATAATTTAGCTAGAATTTATTTTTGATAATATGTGAGTGTTGTCCACGCTTCCTCACTAAAATTAGAAATACGAAAGAATTACAATATCCCTCCCTCTCGACCCGTCTCTTTCTTTGTTTGTTACTTTTTTACAACTAGTCGAGTGAGGTATTAAAACAAAGAATATAAGATTCTTCCAAAAACTCGCTTATTTTAGGTATCAGTTCCCGGAAAAGGATATTAATCGAGTGATCGAGTTTGTTGATGGTTCTATCGGTAGTACCATTGAGGTCGAAAACAATTTTAAACCACCACCCTGAGGTACACCGGCAGAAGTATAACAACAAGAAGAACACGTCTGTTCTATGCATATACGTTGCCGGCGGCCATACAGGTAACTACGAAGCGAGCGAAGCATGCCAAGCAGGATATCGAAATTGACGATATTGAACGCATTGCTTAAATCCAATAAGCAAAGAATCGTCAGATTTCCTCCCCATGCCTAAGCGTATGTCATTAGTAACGTTCACTAGCGTACAGTAGCGGTGCTGTGACCAGGACGAAATCCGGATTGGAAAATATTCAGCAGACTATTCTTGCAAAGAAATGCACTAAGCTGATTGTGAACAAGGTGTTCAAGGACTTTGGAGAGGAAAGGCAAGATGGAAGTAGGTCGGTATTCTGAAAAGGAAGCAAGATTAGATTTTTTGGGTAAAGCAGTGATTTTTGGCTCTTTCCACATCGGAAGACACTTGACACTACACCCGTAGCTCGTATCAATACGCCAGGCCGTCACACTTACACGTATTAGTCCATATCTTGAAAATTACTGAACCGATTTTGATGAAACTTGCACTGTTCCCTAAGTTGAAGTAAATGTAAGCTAATACAAAATGGTCACGATCCGATTAATAGTTGCTGAGAAATGCGTGGACAAACATACATACATACATACGTCTATGAAATTTTGTATATTTGTTTGGAAGCCTTAGTAGATTGTCATATGTGAATATAATGCAATTCCAATAATATTACATACATACGTATCGAATTGATAACCTCCTTTTTTTGAAGTCGGTAATAATATGTATCTAAGAATCGATGCTTGGCGTGATTTTAACTTCCATGGATTTATGAAATTTCCAGACTTTACCTAGATCTCTGTTTTCAAGTGATGTGTGGTTATGGCGGCGTTGGGAATCTCTACCGGTGGGTATTATTGTTATTGCAGCGATTGTTAGCATCCACAAGGACGGTTTGACGAAGAGGGCCGATACTGCAATTTTGTTATAGTTTCAGCTTTCTTATGCATGATGCTTGTAATATCGTCGCAGATGCTTGATTTTTACTGCATGAATTGAGCGTGAACATCGTATAGCTGATTGTCTGTCAGCAGATTGACTTTTTCATCCATTGAATCGACACTGAATAAAGGACCCGACGAAAAATAAATTCAAAAACAATCATTGTGATGATTATAAGATATTTCTTATCACTGTGTTTGATTTGCTTTTATACCTTTTGGATTTTTTATCACCTATTTTATCACTTCTAATTTTTTATGGTGGAATGGAGTATACAGAACTTTTATTTCTCAACATACAAACACAAAATAGGATTGCATTGTATATATTACACAAGTAAAGACATTCTTATCCCTGCACATTAGCACTGCTATATTTTGCGAATTGATGAATTTGTGAAACCGAGAGCGTAGCGCATATTACTATTTTGTCCAAAGAAATTTAAAAATAGAATTTAAAAAAAGTCTTTGTTTTCAGGGTTCCGTAGTCAACAAGGAATCCTTATAGTTTCGCCCTGTCCGTCTGTCCGTCCGCAGCTTAGCTCAGAGACTCTTAGTACTAGATAGCGATAATTTGGCATGGATATTATATGTCGCATTACTGGATGGCCGAGATGCGATACATCGGGTCTTCTTCACGATCCAACATAGTTTAGATAGGTGTGGGCACTGCAGTGGGTACTCGAACGAAAAGATTATTTGAATTTGAAGTAACTTTAATAAACTAGCGATTAACAACCGAAACGCACACGTGTGTCGGGAACTAACACGTGCGTTGGTATTGAGCGTTTGCCTAGAATGTCCGAGCTCGACTGTCGACTGTCGCAACACTCGGTCTCCCCACCAGTCCTCGCTGCATCCCGTCCACCGATGATCGTGTCCAAGCGGTAGGGCTCGCTTGCGTTTCCGATCACATGATTTTTCTGACATTTAGCTGACAGGGGTTCTCCCCCCTGCCATCTAAATGGTTGTCTTTGGATATGTGAAAAAATTCATGGTAGTAGTATATAATAACGAAATTAAAAGGAAAACTATCACGGCTAAGTAGGCTTTACAAGTTTACGAATAATAGTCGACCAACTTACATGTATGGGAGAACATGATTTTCAACTATAATGTTAAGTTTGTTCTTGGGTAAATTCATTTCAACTACGGAACTCTTCATTGTGCGTGGTCCGACACGCACTTGGCCAATTTTTATCTGAATATCCTGCATATACTACGCAAACGCACTGCACTTGAAGTTTAGTGTACAGAGTTTCGTTGCACGCGTCGTCACGCCACCCGCGGTTGTTATTTGCACTAATGCGGGGGTTGGGAGACGCGCGGGTGAAATCAGATTTTATCCTGTCATTGGGCCCACTCTTAAGTTAAGTCAACGTCATGCTGAACTCGTTTTCAACGTAGGTGCTTTATCTGACATCAGTTAAATGTCAGGTAAAGATTGACCTACATTTGAATGCAGAGTTGTAAACTTCCTGCAAATGGAAAGCTGTCCCAACTGACTGCCCCACACTTTTCACGTGTGGCTAAAAATACACTTTAATGTTGTGATTCTTTTGCATTTTACACCGTAGACATAAAACTCTATCGATAAATAATCTGTCAAGTTACGGCACGGAATAAGGTTTGATCAAGTATGATTTAGCCATAATTCATCATATTATAATGTTGCTAATTTAATATGAGCTTTACAAAGTAAACTAATGAAGTATTGTACAGTTGTACGTGTCGTAAAGCGGCCTCACTAATTAGAAAGGGGCCTCTAAACGCGTCTACACACGGCTTTGCAATCGATTACATTAGCCGAAGCCGTATTAACGGCTTTGTTAAAGTAGGTAAATGTACTTCTAACTCAGCATTTACTAATGAACTTTGTTTAGGCTGGGCTTGTTTATTTTTATACATTAACTTTGCTACTTGCAAGTTTTCATAATAATTATAAAATAATGTGAAAGGTTTTGTTTCATTTTAATACACATAATACAATTTTATTCTTCATACTTATTACCTATAGATCATTGTATTCTAGTCTTTCAATCTAAGTAAGTAGTTGACCGCCGCCCTCAGGCTATCTATTCTTCCCCTTTTGTCCAACTATACCTACATTCCGCCAGATGAATGCATGAAATTACTCAGTATTCTACCTAGTAATTTCGACTAAATCTAAAAATAGAAACTAAAGGCAAGAACCTCGTTAAACGTTTGTAAACAACAATATTTCATTAAATCAGCAACAAGAAGGAATTTAGCAGTATCTATATCAGGGGGCCTAAAAAGGCCACTTTGGCAGAATCATAAAAGGATAACATTATGAATCATAATATGGCGAAGACAGTCCGTGTTTTTCTTTTTTTCGCTGCAATACGTAGGTATAATCAAAGAGATTGGGATTGGGATTGGATTTGGATTGGATTGATTGGTATTTTAGCACAGACAAAAAAAATAACTGAAAAATCCTTCACCAATGGTATTTGATACGATCAACTTAACAGTTAACTGTCCATTATGATTCATAATGTTATCCTATTATGATTCTGCCAAAGTGACCGTTTTAGGCCCCCCGCTTGTTCGTACAGGAAATTAAATGAAGAATTTAATAAACTGCTGTTCTTATCCGGTCGAGCTTTTGTATTCTTAGCTTACATTTTTCAGATGCTTCCGAACGGGCAAACGTACCGTGAACAAATAGTGTGGAGCTAACATATAAGCGGCTGGTATTCCTTTGTATCGGCATCAAGGCGACCATTGTCTGCCAGCCACGAGCTCCGCATGCCAGTCGTCGTTAAAACCAACTAACTATATACTCTCTATTGTATTGTACGGCTGCACCTATACCTTTTTTTTTTTTTTTTTTTTTTTTTTTATTTGAAATGGGTTTGCTCTTGACTCTAGTCTAGGTCATAGTTGACAGAGACAAAGTCGACGATGGAGTGAGCTCACCCAGAAGAAGCCTGTTCACTCTTACTTTGAAGAGATTCGGGTTGTATGAGCTCGGAAACACAGACGCAGGTAAAGAGTTCCACTCTTTTGCTGTGCGCATTATAAAAGACATTTGAAAACGCTTAGTGCGAATTGGTGGAATAGCAACTAGGTAGGGATGGTAACTTGCAGTGCGTCTGGATGTCCGAAGGTAGAAGGGGGCCGGTGGAATGAGGTCGTGGAGTTCTTGGGCACACTCACCGAAGTACAATCTGTAGAAGACAGACAAGCAGGCAACCTTGCGGCGATGAGCCAAGCTGTGAAGCTTGGCATCCACCAGTTCTTCGTCGCCAATGAGCCTCTTAGCTCTGCGTTCCACCGAGTCAAGCGCGGCAAGTTGATATTTCGCTGAGCCATCCCAAAGGTGGCTGCAATACTCCATGCAGGATCGGACTTGCGCTTTGTAGAGGGTTAAAAGCTGTCCAGGCGTAAAGTATCGCTTCACCCTATTTAGGATGCCCAGCTTCTTGGCCGCAGTTTGGGCTTTGTACTCGATGGTAGCGCCGAAGTTGAGACTAGACGTCAACTCCATGCCTAGGAGCTCGAGCCGATCTGTTACAGGAACAGATGTACCCCGGAAAGTAGGAGTCTGGTCAAAATGACTCCTTTTGGCGGTAAAAAGACACGCTTGTGTTTTGGTGGCGTTAAAAGAGACCAAATTGTCATCACCCCACTGGGAGACAAGGCTTAAGGTCAAATCTGTCCGCTCTACCATGGCCTCTCTCAAGAAACGAACTTCGGCCCCGCTGGCTTTTGCGCTGGACAAGTATCTCCTTCTATTTATTAGGGCGATATGTATCTACATATACTAGGTATGTACCTAGGTATGTGACCTTGGTTAATTGTTTGCTCTGTGGTTCGAGCGTGTCCTAAATACAGATCCAGTGATTTCTTTATGATCTCCCCTGGCTATCATTAATAGATAAATCAACGATGAAATCAAATCAGCGCCAATGTAACTGGTATTCAGTTTAATTAATCTTTTTTTTTTTATATAATTTTAACGAGGCTCTCGTCTATTCGGCAGTATTTTAGTATTATTCAATTGAAATACTGTCTCTACACGAATAATTCCACGAATGGCCTTCTCTCATTCTCGTACTTCTTAAAAATGTTCAAAATCTAGTTTCGATCTATAATCTCTTTGTCGATATTGAAATTGTATTTGTGACATTGGATGAGATCGAAACCAGATTTGGAACATTATTAAGACCGAAATATCTTTACTATCTGATACTTTTGGATTTGTGTACCTTACTTTTCTTGGAGATCCTGAATAAATAACAATCGGCAGCACTAAGGCTCCTAAAAATCCGATAAAGTAGTTTTCATTTATCAAAAGGCATTAAAGTGTGTCCCTTTTGGGCCATTCTCATCTGCGAGGGATAAGAAACAGCTGGCTAGCTGCTACACTTCGTATTTTCCTACGGAAATAATAACATATTACTTTAGAGTACTTAGGTATGCAATTACTTGCAATTTTCGAGTAGGTAATCTGGGAGAAGAAGTTATATTGATTAATTCATTAGAGCATACGAACAAGAAGGTAGGTACCTAGTACACGGTAGGTAGTGGTTTCCTGATTCACTTGAAGCTTAGATTCCTCGTATGGGGAGTATTTGCGTCATGATCTGATACAGATCACAGTCCGCTGGGAAGCTAAATACAGATATCGCGTCACTTGCCGACTTGCCGTGTATAACAATTGACCTAGAAGCAATAAATAGGTACACGTGAATATTATTGGAACATGATTTGTATTTATTTAGAATTCAATAAAAACATCTGATTAGTTTATCAGCTATGATGTGGACTTGTAGATCAAACTCAAAATATTTAATTTCACATAAACCTACATGGGCACTTATGAAACGGCAAAAGATAAGTGCACGGCTACACTCTTTTAAAAATAATTGGGTCTTACAATGTTTTCAAATTACAGTATTTAGGTATGGGAGGAAAGTGTAGGCCTGTCAACAAGTACTTAAGGAAAGTGTAGGCCTGTCAACAAGTACTTAAGTATGTATATGGAAGAAGACTAATCGCTCGCTTACACTCCATACCTTAGTAACAGATAAATTGCACACAACGCTGAACTTGTTCCTATGGACTAAAAATTAATCAATTATTTCCACCAAATTCAACAATTTACCGTAATTAAAATTTGCCTTGAAAGACATTATCACAGTCAACCTGTGCTAAAAAAAGTCCGTTATATATCCCTAAAATAAAACAAACCCGTTTCGTTGCATACAGAACCGTTAAAACCGACTTAGACAGATTTAGACTGTCCTAAATATTGACGTTCCTCTTTTAAGTGTTCAATCGATCGCTCATCTGTAGAGGTTAAGTAATCGTTACCTACGACCTTTGTGTATGATGCCTATAACAATGAAATGCTCTGGATATTCCCCAACACAATCACGACGTTTATGATGATAGCGCTCACGATATTGCGATAACGACTGCTTGATATCGGCGACAGAGATAGCCAAAATTACGATAATGGAGACAAGTTATCTGTCTATAAGTCGTATTTACTCCGAATCACCTAGTGATTACGTGGAAATCAGTTTAGTTGCTGGAATGTAATATAGTCTGGCATGATATTATGGATATGTTAATACGACAGCCGAACATCAATATGGAACATTAAGCTTTAGAAAGAGGTTGTCTCAGAGGTATGAGTGACAGAGAGGACTCTATAAAGCAAAACTTTTCCTAAAACTCGAAGGGTCTTACCACAAAAACTTAAACACTTGTTCAACGTGTATCTAATGTCAGTGTTACGTCAAAGTCCATACATAATATGGAACATTAAGCTTTAGAAAGAGGTTGTCTCAGAGGTATGAGTGATAGAGAAGACTCTCTAGAAAGCAAAACTTTTCCTAAAACTCGAAGGGTCTTACCACAAAAACTTAAACCCTTGTTCAACGTGTATATAATGTCAGTGTTACGTCAAAGTCCATACAAATATGTCGTGTTTAGAAGGTGTTTAGCCTAAACAACTGATAAACACTGTTTTGTGGTAGTAAGGGAAGTGTTTTGTGAGTAGGTACGTACCATTAGTACATCCCTAGCTATAATATAGCTATACCCTGTAATTAGGTATTACACAGACTGAGAGAGGTAACACAGTCGTCAAGTAGATTTTTCGCCGTTTAACACACATTATTTATACACAAATATACCTATAAGGTCTCAATTCGAAGCGAACTTATCTATTGTACGCATCAAATTGAGATTTTATAAATCGATTAATAATTGACAAAAAGAAGCTCGACCATATCAAAATTGGATCGCAGGTTGCGATTTTACGAATCGCAGTTCGCTAGTCAGGGTTCGAGTATACACATTAGTAGCGATGTTCGCTCGTGTGACCCAGCTTTGTGCCGGTGTACACAAATGGCCAAAAGACTCATCGTGTGCACCACGGCTGCCGGCTGTCTCGTGCAACCGCGGCCGATCGCGTGCTGCTCGATGGAATGGAAAATGAAAAGCTCGCACAAAGAGTTCGCATATAAAACCTAAAAGTATACTACACAACTAAAGTACATAATACATAAAAGAATACCAGTATTAACACGAGTATAATAAGGAGTTTGCTTTGTCATACCACTTCTTATATTCACACGAGTTTTTCTATCGTCAAAATTTGTAGATATTTTTTGGCTAATTCAAGCAAAACCAAGTCAGCTGTTTATTTTCCCAAAGGAACTATAATCAACAAAAGAAAATGACTAGCATTTCTGTAAGAACCTACCGATGCACTGATTACACGTAGGTTAAATGTATCGATCTACTGGAATGATTGATCATACAATCTGCAAACACTGGATGAATTAGATCAAGATAAAGTCGCAGGAAACGATACGCGAGCCAACAGCAAGAAGGCACTTGCGGCTGTTTAGTGTGCTGGCAACCACACACGTAAACAATTACCATTTGTTGAATAAACTATTCTCCGATACCGCCAAATATATCAAAGTTCGACCACATATTTATATTAATTTAAATCTATTCACGATACAAGGTATTTCCCTTTTATATATCTGCTATGCATACAAAAGAGATCGCTATTTACATCAGAGAAAAGAAAATTATTTCGTTATTCACGGAATTTACCTGCCG
This sequence comes from Oligia latruncula, assembly GCA_948474745.1. Lineage (NCBI taxonomy): Eukaryota > Metazoa > Arthropoda > Insecta > Lepidoptera > Noctuidae > Oligia > Oligia latruncula. The sequence goes on from OX419688.1 coordinate 12,361,340, forward strand.
AGTAACATATTGTACATTTATTGGCATTATTTTATTAGGTAGATATGTATCGCAATAGAATAACAATATGCTTACACAAAAATATACAAAATTTTTACTTGATGGAAATATAAATAATGCCGAGTACAGGTAAAGATGTGAGTAGGTATGTACCTACATATGAACCTACATACCTATATGTTTTTAGTAGGTACAGATGGTAGTAGTTTCAAACGGAGCGTAGCACAACTTTTAATTAGTCTCTTTAGTCACGCGGCTTTCTCTGACTTCTCCGGAGGTGCTCTGACTTAGTCTTAAACAAATGGCTGGAAACTTTGCCTCATTTTCTCCCCATCTTTATCAGAGTGCGTGAACCCAACTAATTACATTCACGCTTAAAATGTAATAAGTCTCTAATGAATGGACACACACTTGCCCCAGATGTCTTAGTTGAATTGTTTATTAACTGCTGCGGCTGGTAGAAGGTTTGTGAGCATGTCGTATATTCCCCTTGAATAAAATTATGTGGTGTGCGTAGCCCGTTTTGGCGTGACTGCATACTTCGCCGATAAGCATGCTATTGATTTTTCGATCCCCTTTTTCCTTAACTAACTGTATCCTACTTTTTGCCTCATAAAATTCAACGATGCCAGAGACATTTCCAGTACAACCACTAAAAGTGTTATGATGTCTGAAAACGCTAATATAAATAAACACACCTGTAGCTTTTAATGTATCGCTAACTTTACAATATATATATCAAAAGATTAAATACTTATTTGTTGATCACGCATTTCCAGTGTTTCGACTAACCGCCGTTATCTCAAAAGGTGGGGCCTCATAACAGTGCAAATATTATATTTAAGCCTTTTCCCACAAGTTCAGTGATACAATGTCCAGTCCAATGTACATATCTACATACAGACAAATGTTTAGCTACATACGATCATGTACTTCCTTGATGATAACAATTAATTCATTTTACTTTCAGGAAAACAATAGCGTACTTTCACCTACCCATAACTTTATAATTCTGAAATAAATAATAGTTATTGTATAAACAAAACACGATAATTTCCAACACAACTTTTATACGGTTTTATAAACGAAGTGAATACAAACCTACTTATTTGTAGGTGTCTAAGTGCACGTTTATTTGTTTGAACGCGTCGAAGCTGTTTCGTTTTCTGTTCGGATATCGGATACACGGAGATACGTGTTGCCTTTGAAAGAATATGTTTTACAAAATATATGTCACCTTATTATTTCTTCGAGAACAAAAGAAAAACACTCGATGGGAAACGATTTTGTATCCACATACGTAAGCTCTGTGCCTACAGGGTAAATCTTATTCAGTACTTACCTAGTAATACTTCTTTACATAATGCGAAAATACCCAAAGTAGGTAGTTAGTTTTCATACACTTACCTGTGCATTATAAATGATGTTAAGGTATTCGCCCGTAAAATGAATATAGGTAAGTTTAGAAGTTAATGGAAGCTGGAAACGGTGAGATTTAAGCACGGTCATTATTATGTAGCTTACTTATGTATGATACTGACTGCTGACGTAAGAAGCGTCTTGTTTGCAAGTGAGTACGACGGCTGGCCAAAGGAAATCTTCCGCATTTCTATTGGACTTATGTTCACTTTGTTGCACACGTGTACATCTGGCTGACTTCAGCCTCCTTTTAAAAGATATTGGAAGGACGTGGGAATGCCAGCTTTTACATAATAGTTCAAAATAGAGGTGGATTTATGCAGGTGCACAGTACGGTCTTATGAACATAAATGACATTAGAATTACCCACTGACATATCCACCTACGCTCTACGTTATTTTTAACCTCATCCAGGAAGAGGGTTGTTATAAGTTGAAATGTCAACACAAGAAATACGATGTACTCGTTTAGGCACTAAATACAAGCTAGGGCGCGAACTTTTGCTTTAATGAAGAAAATGTGTTTTTATTTATCAACTTATTTGATCAACCATTAAAAAAAATGGTTGCCTGTAAAGTCGGTTTTACGGGCGAAGATTTTACGTGACGTCTTTCTCTCTCTCGTTCGGTGACTCATCGTAACGTTACCGAGCGTTACACTTTTTCATAAGTGACTCCCAGCCGCAACCTAATTTAAGACGTTGTCACGTCAACACAATAATTTAAATCTACGAAAAATGTCTTTTCATTAAATTTAAAACGTTAGACAAAGTTAGGTAATAGAATCCACCGTCGCACTTCTGTGGCTACGCTACGGCGTAGCTCGCACTGTGCTACGACCGCGTAGACCCCGTCTACGAAACGTTTTAAAAGGCTTTATTTGTAAGATACATTTTATTTCATCCTATCAATTTGTCTTCATGAAATTATTTCTGTGCCATGCTTCGTGCCAACATACTAATTTATCGCTCCTCTAAATCCGTTTGAACTTTCAAGATACATTGTGTATGTAAGTACTCAATCCCTCTTTTATGTAGGTACCTTTACTACATATTTGAATTAAGAATTTGGGATAATTTTCAAGTTATGGAACAACAAACTGAATGTAACAAACTTCAAATTCCATTGCAACCAAAAACTTATTAGGAACTTTTTGTTACAAATAGTCACTCAAAAATCAACTTAGAATACATTTCACTAAAGTGGCGATTCATCGTTTCTTATAACACACCAAACGGAATTTTAATAAGGGCTGATTTTTCAATCGCCAGATATTTTTTTATTCGAGGTATAAAATTGACGTTTGACAGATTTTGTATGGAAGCACTGTCAAAAATTCAAAATTATTCCTCGGATAAAATTATCTGGCGTTGGAAACCTTAAGAAAATACGCTCTCAATGTATTAATGTATGAATAAACTATCAAAGTCACATGAATAGCAAACAGAATTTACGAGCTCAATAATTTTGGCATAAAGATAAATCACGAATAAGTAAAACTTTTCTTGGATCGTGAGAAATAGTACTCGAAGAAAAAACATAATAATATAAAGCCATTTTATGTTACCATCGTAAATACAATATACACAGAGATAGTATGAAAAGTAACGCGATGTTTTTCTTTTTATTTTACACCGGCCGGGCAGTTAAAAACGTATTACTACGGCATGCAACGTGCTTTGGGCTGCGTAGCGAAAATAAAGATAAATTGTGACTCAGAGTGGTGTGTTTACGAGAAACGTACAGAGTTTTAGCGCAACATTTTTACTTTAGAACATTAGCATCATAAAGAGTAAGTCTCGCAAAAATTTAATGTACAATGATATACGCGAGCAGCATGAGCACATATTAATTTCAACTCCCGAAGGTACGAAAGTAACATGTGCACTTCACTTTGAGAGATTGTGGGTATATAATTGCTCACTTCTTATTAAAAATCTCCGCAAAGCGCCTAGAGTTAATGATGTGTAATATTTCCAACGTTTTTACTCTTCAGCTTTTGTAATTGCAAAGTTCTAATCATCCTGAAACATTTTTATTGGGTACCTTGAATAAAAATAAAAGCCTTGTTAACTTACCTCTTGTAAACGAATACCCAATACCAGTCAATTTAAAATGTCCCTAGCATTTAGAAAATGTATGTACATTATATCGAGTTCATTGTGTGCTCGGAATTTTTGAAATGTTGAATGTGTTTACATATTTACGACACTGATTGTAAATGCGTGGAGTACGAAGCTCTCACCTTACACGCAACACAAAGGGGCTCGAATTTATTATACAATAGTATTAAATATGCGCCCTGTGAGACTACACCCGTTGTGTCGTATCTCAGACGATTTTATGATATGGATCTCAAGTCTTTATGAAAGAGAGAAACAAGATCGACAGTTGAAGTGTCTGCTATAGCAGACTTATGCATTATTTTATAGTATACAATACATATTTGATTACATTTTCCTCTCGTGTAAATGCGTTCAATGTTTTAACTTATTCAGCAAACAATTTGTTTAAAATGTTTGAAAGTCTGCACACAGATTTTAACTAAATTAAAAATAAACTTTTCATGTTATATTTTTGTCCAAGTAGCTAGTTAATTTAATATAGATAGATAAAAGAAATATTTAGCATACATGAACATTTATGTTCAGTTATCAATAACTGTCAGATAACGCAGACGGCAGCGAACCTGTTAATTTCACGGTTCCAACCCAAGTCTAATTACGTAACACTCTCGTATCGCACTCCCAATCATTTCGACATCCAACAAAGTTAATTGTGTTGGTCCAGTGGTTGAGTGGATATTTATGAAACATATGCAGGTACAGTAAACATTGTTGTACTGTCAGAATAAAATCTATATTGCGATTCCGCTTGTTACATAATTAGATGGATGGTTCCATTAGCAAAATGGCTCCAATCTCAGGTCATCTATAAACGAAAACCGTGTGTTCTTCTAGGTTCCCATTTATGGAGAGATGGAACTGAAATGTTGACTCTGAAAGTCTACTCCCTAAGTACGAAATCCATAGCTTTGGCCGAAGTTAGCGCGATTCCTACTCCGTATCACCTACGGATATAAAATGTTTTTGCCCGTCTAAAAAAGTTAATTATTCGGGTGTAGGAATCACTTTCGGACGGGCCCATATCTTCATTGACGGATTTAGAGAGTACGCCCCCTGATAGGATCCCTACCCTGTTCCAACGATTGGCTTCTAATATAGTGGGTGATCGATCCGATCGGAACAACGGTCACACACGGTACGGATTTTAAAGTTGGCCGTACATACTGGCTGTATAAGTCGTACTGTCAGTGCTGATAGAATTGGGCAGGCCACCTTATCAGTCATATCCGACTGTTTTGATTTGTTCCGCTTCAATGAATACGTAATCAAGTTTTTGTCGTTGGTCAAAAATTGATTTACCTGAGCTACTTACTACTATTGTTAATACATCATACATGATTTACATACGGGAAAAGAATCATTTTAATGTTACGTTCCCAGAGAAGCCTAAATAGCATTTTACACAAGTTATTTATTAGTGTAATAGCTTCACGTCAACCCCATTTTATAAATCGATATGTTTAGATATAGCTACTTAGGTAAAGTTAAGTATTCCGGTGTGTTCAGTAGTCGACATGGCTTTTATACGAGGAAAAATCTACTTCCAATCATAATATCTTTAAAATGAAATCACTTCGAAACTAATTTGTAATTTTAATGTTGCCGATTTTTTACTTGTTTCTTTTCCGTAAACATAATTTTCAACACATCCAAAATGGTTGCCCTTTGGAAATGATTTAGTATCGAATAATGTTTCATTAGCTTATAAATACCTACCCGTATCTAAATAATTACCAATGTAGTATAATATTGTATAAATCAATGAGAGAACCATTTAAATTATCTTTTAGATCTGGAGACTGTATTATGAATAGCAGTAGGTATATTTTACGCCTATAACGCCGCATTTAAGATTTATGAATATTATAATTTATTACACCTAGAACAGAACAGGCTTGCGCAAAACAGAAAATTAATAAATATAGGTACGGTCGGCAACAGAAGTCGATTAACACTTCAGTTTTTTTAATCTCAGTTATTGAGCAAAATATTTGTTCAAAATTGCATTGTACTTCTGCTGCAATTTTTTGTTTGTATTTTTATGAAAATCCGCAATTTTTTTCCTATTTATCTATGTAAAGGCGATGTTTGATTTTGGGCTACCACCATGCACACGGTGGTAGCCCAAAATCAAACATCTCCTTTCTTTAATAGATTTTCAACTTTATCGCTAAAGCATAAGGTTCAAAGTTGCATATTCGCACTCTCATGACCTCATGTCTATAACTATCATCTCCCAAAAGTGACAAAAGATGGTCGCTTATTTACGTATTGTCCTATCTAATAATGGATATAAAAAAAAAATCAATGATATCAATAATCGCACGATAGAAATAGTGCCACTAGTTTTGAGAATAATCAATTCATACTTTTTCATATTGTCATCTTCTTTGATAGCATTGAATTCACAGAAGGCGATGTGTCTATCACACGGATTTGAATGACAATGAATTTTGTGAACGCGCTAATCTCTGGAATTACCAGCCGGATTTGAAAAAATCTTTTTGCCTTTGATAGCCCAATTCTTGAGGAAGGTTATAAGCTATTTATCATCATGCTACGAGCCTTAGGATGACGAACAAAAACAACGCTAAGCGAAAACGGAGTAACTGGGCACAACTACCTACATATTTTAAGTAAAAAAGCAAAATTATTTTTTTTCTAAAAACCCACGACGGTTAAATGTACATAAATTCTTTAAGTCCGGGTTTTTTAATTATTTTATCCTTTTCCAATTACATTTAACCGTCGTGGGTTTGCTTTTTATTTAAAACTTTTTAAAGAGCATAGGTTCATTATACACATAAAGAGAAGAAAAGAGATGAAAACCGCATCAAAATCGGACCAGTAGTTTTGGAAATAAATGGCAACATTAGTTTGTACAAACAAATGTTTACAGCAGCGCCCCCTGGTAAGTTGTCACCGTAACACCTATCTTAGAACATGCACCAATCAAATCCAAACCCATCACTGAAAACCGCATCAAAATCGGACTAGTAGTTTTGGAAATAAATGGCAACATTGGTTTGCTTGAACACACATCCTCTCACCCCAAACGCATATACCGTCTCCGTACCGTCGCGGGTAAAAACAAGAAATTTCATGCGATCGAAGTCGCAGGCAGAAGCTAGTTAGATAATAAATTATTTATTAGGTACACGTGCGTAGTTCAAACAGAGCACACTGCTGAATAGTTTTTAATTTACAATTCAGAGCAGCCGAACAAAGTTCACTCATATTTCACAAACCAAATGACAATAACTTATTCGTTCGCATCGGTATCGTTATTTTTTTTACGCTGGACACAATTTCCGAAAAAAGTATACAGAAGTGCCACGAAAATACGAATAAAAGAAGTTAGACGCTGAAAAGTCAGGAATTGTCAGCTCTAATTGTATTTTCAGTTCCCAAGCAAAAAAAGTATTACCTATACCAAAGCTTTTTAAACACAACTAATGTGTGTGCCTAGAGTATTTTTACGGTAAAATGTTACAACTTTCGAGGATAGTTTTATTACGTTGTGTGAGTTAGGTACGTGTACAGACAACAATGCTGTGCTATCGTCATATAACTTATACAGGATGGCTGGGACATCGACCGCAAACTGTAACCATGAACTCAGTACATGATTTTTGTACCCCAAGTATACATATTTCGCAGGTTATCAAAAAAAACTGTTGTTTCATAGAAAAGTACAATACCTACCGGTCAAAATGAATAGAACAGCTATAATTTTGGTCCAGAATCATGTACTGAATCCATGGTAAAAGGTTGCCCGTCATATGTCCCTCCCAACCTGCATAGAAATCGAATAGAAAACGTTGACACGATATGAGTCACAAACTCACCAATCATTCCTATTACATGTACTTACCTACTTATAAAGGAAGTTTTTTTTATAATTTAATAACTTTATTGTCACTACCATATGAAACAAAGGACGTTCAGTGCTAAATATAGGCTATCGCTAGCTGATAAAGATAATAAAATCACTACGAAATAATTATAACAATAATTTATTAATTGAAAGATGATTTTACATACTTACAGATTTCATGGGTAATCTTTCAGGGGTAAAAGCATTAAAAGGCAACCAGCATATGAATCGAAATGCTACATCAAGCTGTAGTTTGCAAAGTAGCAACGAACCACGAATGTTTCACGATACTGTTAGTACCTACTTAATTGTAAATAGGAGCCGCGGCGCCGCGGGCTACTGAAACTCAATATTTATTTTGGATCAAACGTTGTTAGAACCAACTTAACTGTAAACAGCCCGCTGTAACTTAATCCCAAAAGGGGTTTTTGTATCAATAGCAATTTGCATTCATATTTAATAGGTGTTATTGTAGGCCAGGACGCCAGATCGTAACAAAAAAGAGAGATCAACTCGATCATGTTAATGGATTACGTCAATGTGCTCATTCTACCTTGTTCAATGTTTATTTGTTGCTTGAATTAATAACGTTTTTGTTGGATTTATAGACGACCATATTTTGGTCTGTTGTACCGTCGTTTGTAAAAGAAAGACGGTGCAATCTTTATACCGCTGCGGCTTTAATTTAACAACAAAAACTTGAGACGAGGGATATAAGACGCTAATCTATCTTCTTTCTTAACTGACGCAGACAAAGAAAAGATATATGACTCGGTGAAGTTTAAATGTGAAGTTTCGTAGCATCATCCATTGTGGAGACTCGTTTTGTAAAAGGTAGCAGCTTCTAGTATTTTTTTTATACCTCTATGGTTAGAATTGTACTCCCCTCTGTTATGTTAAGGCCATACATTTGTGTCGAACAAAGCTAAGTGAGTTGATATAATTTGAATCTAACGAGCGCTTTTGATATGGTATTCATACTCCGGAGCTGAATGAAATTGTTAACTCGCGTTTCACAATTGAGGTTGGATTAGTGTACAGTGTAAACACGAAATAACGTGGTAGTTGAACCATTCACGGGAGTGTTTCTGAAGCGTTCGGTTACGGGTTCTAAGCTAGTACTTGAATTGAGTTGAGTTAATCGAAGGTCCGCTTTTTATTTATGAGCGAATCTCAACATCGAAAGCGAGAGTAGAATCTAAAAAAATAGAGTGCTTTCAGCTTTTCAGAAAACATCAAATGGACACGAAAATGAGAAGGGTTCAATGGTACTGGCGTAGAATATTATTAGCAATGGCGTAGGCTTAAAATAAAAGAAAAACGACTAAGTCGTAACGAGTCAATCAATTCAGCCCTTCGCAGTCTACCTACTGTTAGACATAGGCCTCGCCCAGGGCCTTCCGCATCTTGTCTGTCCCAGCCACCTTCTTAAGTACGTTGGTCCATCTAGCTGGGGGTGTCCCACACTACGCTTTCCGATAAGCGGTCACCGCTCTTAGATTCGTCTGCTCCACCAGCCGTCGGTCCTTCGACAAACTTGGCCTGCCACTTCTATTTGCTTACTCTGAGTAGGTATAGTCGTTTTTATTTTATTCACCAACAAACTATGAGACGACGTGGTGATATATGCTCGGTTCTTCACTACTTTAGAAGTAAACAGGGACAATACAGCTACGCAATATAAAACTATAGATTGATACTGATACACCTATGACGGAAGATCATTAGTGAGGCGGCCATATTATAGTAGTCGTTATCTGTTGAGTTAACTAGATGACAACGGTACCGCAATCAGCCCGCGTGTGACTATCATGTCATTACCTAAACTGGTAGCTTCGATAATTTCATACATATTACCTACATAGGTAATCTGTAGCTAAGTAGGTACGTATAGGTATGTTAGATACTGTAGTAAAATTCAAACATTCATTACCACGCAGGCGACACACGGAAACACGTCGTTATTTTGATAGATCATCGTGTAACAAAAGGGTAGTAATGAATTGTGTAGACGGAAAAAATAGTTTATACCACATTATTTTAATGCGAATAAGTGCTTTTGACGTAATGTATTCGATCTTTCGGTTTTCTGTATTTTGTGTCGTAACTAGCGCCCCGCCCCTGCTTTGCAAGCGGTTTTTATAAGTAGACAAAACATCGAGATTTCTTTATTATGTTTTATTTTAATGTAGATATTATACACATAAACCATTCGGAATAAATTCCCTAAATGATGGTGAAAACAGCATCGAAATCCATTGCATAGTTTAAAACAAAAACGCGGTCACACAGACACGAAAAGCGACTTTGATTTATAATAATACAAGTTGAGAAGAAAAGTAGGAACTATTGACTAGAACTCGAACTTCACGGTTTCTAGCAAGTACCTACATAGCTTTAATGAATTGATAATGTGCCCAAACTTGTCCTATGTAATTCCAGTTTCGAACAAATTCGGCCCGTAGCCGTAATAAAGGCGTAACCGTATAGGCGTCGTAAATTCACTGGGTGTCCAAGTTCCCTCGTTACAAGAGCTTGAAACAACGTAGTGCGTAAGGGCATGGTGCTAAACAGCCGTAGCAATGTGTCGAGAGCAAACAAGTCGTTTGACTCGTTTATATCGGCTGTTTGCAGGCTCGTTATGCCCTGTCTTGTCTCTAAATTCGCGGCGAGACATTTCCAAGCCTTCTGAGCGGAAAACTCTGTTTCTATTTTTGCCATAGCCGGGGCACTTTAACGCGAATGAATCAATACTTTCACAGATTCAAGTCAACAGTCTTAATCGACGTGAATGTAATCATTCAAGCATGTTGGCAAACATTCGCGTCTGGGTTACTTACGCGTACTTCTTCGCCTCAGAGTCCAGATCAAACTAAGTAGGTATGAGCTTTGTTGATTTCTTTTATATTTTAACAAAATCACTTTCTTAACTTCTTATAATTATTTGCTTATCCTATATTTGATGTAGATGAAATATCAAAAACAATTTCCACGTATTTTAATTTAAATTAAATTTGTTCCTTGATCCACGTCGAATAAACCGTAGTATAAATATCGTATAACGTTAAAACGAAATAATAGGAAAATTACCGAAAAACGGAAGGAGCTCGTATGCGGTAACTTAATCAAGAAATTAGCAGCTCATATCCTATTCTGGTTTAATTTAGAAAGACACGCTATCGTCATTCGTGTTAGGTTCTTCAATTACCTGCTTGTATTTGTAAATAATGGTCATGGCCGACCGACGTGGAAACATCGGCAATAATGTCACTGTTGTGATGATTAACTTAGGTAATTAATTAAGAGTTACCATACTTCACTTTTGTATTTTATTTTTTTGTAATACTTACACGTATTGTGTGTGTATAATTCAAACGTAGCATTCGCTCCAGACTGCTTGCCTAATAAACGGATACACACATCATCATGATATAATTCATATTCTACAAAAAATAACACATGACCTCTCAACTTAAAACGACGCGAAACATGTCAGCTTTAATATTTGTAAAAATATAACTTTGATTCTATTAGCATAACATCCAAGCAAAAATTATTTATAGTTGAATAAATATAAAAAGGCTAAAGCATAAGGTAACGGGATTAACTCTTTACGTACAAAGAGAAAATTCTCAAGAGCGGGCGGGCGTAAGGCGCTTAAGCGTTAGGAAACGTAACTTATACTTAAAGCTGTGTTTGTATGAAAATATACTCTGTAGCGTTAAAATCTTTTATGCCAACCCACACTGTAAACACCGGTGATTCAAAAGGGAACGTCATTCATGCACTGTTAGGTTTGCTTTAAACATAGTATTACATGCATACATTCCGCAACTCCCACATACAAGACTATAAATAGAATTGTCATGTTATCTCACCTAAACTCGCTTTGAAAAAAAATGTTTGTCACTTTTTTATTCACCTTCATCATCATCTGCCTAGCCTTTTCCCAACTATGTTGGGGTCGGCTTCCAGTCTAACCGGATGCAGCTGAGTACCAGTATTTTACATGGAGCGACTGCCTATCTGACCTCCACAACCCAGTTACCTACTGGGTAATACGAAACCCCTTGGTAAGACTGGTTTTCATGCAGTCAGTTAATTGTCATTTTTATCCACCTCCCTATTTGAATAAATTACAAAACGATGAATATGATAGCAAGTGTGGGTTGGAGCTTATTCATAAAATAATATTTTTATATGACAAGAGCAGACGGTTTTCAATTTTCAGGTAGGCTAAATGGCCTGAAACTTACATAGACCGGGGGGCCTAAAAAGGTCACTTTGGCAGAATCATAAAAGGATAACATTAAAGGATAACATTATGAATCATAATGGACAGTTAATTGTTAAGTTAATCGTATCAATTCCCATTGGTGAAGGATTTTTCAGTTATTTTTTTTTGTCTGTGCTTAAATACCAATCAATTCAATCCAAATCCAATCCCAATCTCTTCGATTATACCTACGTAGGGCAGCGAAAAAAAAAACACACGGACTGTCTTCGCCATATTATAATTCATAATATTATCCTTTTATGGTTCTGCCAAAGTGGCCTTTTTAGGCCTACGGTCATTAATTGGCTTCGATATCATAGAACCTGTGCCTAGTATGTATTGTGATTAGACATCATCATATTTTTTTATGTCTGTAATTTATATGGTGTACATAATAAAGAGTAAGTATTTCTATTCTATTCTATCATCCGAATTTACCAGATGTAACTAAGAATTACGTCAGGTTTTCTTAGAAAAGAAACTAATTTCACGGTCTAAGATAAGCTTGTTGTTCTCTATCAGACACCTACTTATAACCTTAGAATCTTTAGTATGTATTTATAACGAATAAATTACAGATATTCTGTGTTTGTTACCTAAGGTAGTTTGATACTTATGTACCTACGACATAGAAATTTATTCTATTCAGATAAATTGCTGAATTATTTTATTCAGTTATATTGCTGAATTTTCCTGTTTTCTTTAATCAGTAGAAACTTTTCTTGGTATATTATAAAGTTAATAATTATAATTGTAGCTTTACATTTCTTGCGAAAGATACTTGTATGTTCCGCACAGGTAAGATACCCACTCGGGTAATTTTTCAATTACATTTTAGACCTATTTTATAATGTGACCTCCATTCGATTCTAGCACTTGAGTGCTATAAATTAATGCCACGAGGGAAAACAATAGCAAAACAACAACAATATTAAATATAAGTGAAATAACAAATGAAAGTCATACCTATTTATGTAATTGGCACGTGTTAGACAGCCGTGGGAAAAATAATTGTTCAAGGACGAATATAGAATTAGGACGGGGTGACATGCCCGTTATATATCCAACAGTATGTTTTTACCTGACGTTGGGAGAAACTTGAAAAAGCTTTTTACACGACTCAAAATGTCGATATCACTTACAACTTCTATATTAAATTACACAGCCCCAAAGGATCGCCGTTCCATTTAAAAATATATCAGAAAATTGTTTTCACTTTGCAATAAAGGGATTTTACAGAACAAATGAGTGCAGTCGACTGCACCCATTTGTTCTGTAAAATCAATGCAAGGAAATGAAAATCCCAAAGTTGACAGCATCCGGATAAAATTTAGCAATATAGGAAAGGGTGTTGTTGATAAAAGCAACGTTTTCATCGAAATATATTAAAAAGACGGTTGTTGCTTCGACGACGACGGTCTCTTGCACCTGCACGGATTTACGTACTTACATATAAATGAAGCGAAAAGCCGAAGCGAGGGCTACCCTCGCCTCGATGAGCACTTTGGTGGCTGATAAGGACCTCGTATTTAACATTTGATATAGTTCGACAACTTTTCAGTTATTGATATCTAGACAATAATGACAAAAACGGTACTTAAGTATTTCTAAACTTGGCAACAAAATTTCAATTTGATAACCCAACCTAATCCTACTCCATCAACTCCATATTGATAATGTCAGCAAACACCTGAAATAACCTACAAAACTGTAAACTCCCTCATACATCAAGTGCGACAGCTGTTAAACGGTGTCCCCTTTTTCGCAGACAGAAATTTCATAGAATTTCGTTTCCCAGAAAATGTTTCATATAATATTTGGTCCTTGTATTTTTATTTCGAATATTAATGTTTCAAAGATTATTTACTTACGTACCTATATACGTACGTAATCAGCCTATAACGTTCCCACTGCTGGGACACATGCCTCCTCTCAGTAAGAGGAAGTGGACTGTAACCCGTGGTGGGTTACAGTCCACGGGCCCAGTGCGGCTTGATAGATGTCACATGTCTTCGAATTTTTGGTTCTAGGACATGCCGGTTTCCTCACGATGTTTTCCTTCACCGTTTTGAGAGCAGTGGTGATGGAATAATTTAGACAAAGTAAAGCGCCTATCTGGGTTCGAACCTACGACCTACAACTCGTTAGTCGCGGCTGTTACCACTGGGCCACCACTGCTCTACTTATTATTTACTTGAATGACACATATTTCACAGAAACACAATTCAATGAATTTTTAATCACATTTTTTTATTTAACAAACTTATCAAACAGTAGAATTATTTTTTAACGAATATTATTTATTCGGTGTATTTTTCCATGGTATTTGAAGGAACTATAAAAATAATGGTTTCTAAAAGCGATCTCGGGACTTGGGGCACCCCGACTTGGGTTAGGTTAGGTTCTTTTAAACCCTGTAGACAGAAATAGGGGCCCCGCGAAGCTGATTCCGTTAACTACATCTTATTATTATTGCTTCTAAGCCAACTTAGACCCGCCACGTGATCTTCCCCACGAATTGTAACGTTTAGAAACTGTCACTCGATAAAATGTTTTTCTTGGTGATAAGTTTTATATTAATATAAACAATATGAGGATAAAGAATATTTGATTTGTTAATCTATGATATAACTATTCTAACATTAAGCTTTATGTGAAACAAAAATCAATGATTTAAAAATCTTCAAAGTAAATATTCTGCGTATTGATTATTCTATGAAACGAAAATATGAGAAAAAAATTATGTGAAACGAAATTCTATAAAACCATTAGGTAGCTATAAAACTAATTATCACGTAAAAAAATAAGTTAGATTAAAATTGCTTATTAGTCTTATAGGCTAGATTGTGATTAATTATTACTCCGAAGTGACACATCTTTTTAATAAAGGATAAAAAAAAAATACCTAGCTATAAAACAACGTACAACCCTGTTAAACACATAAGTCGATCAGAAGATTGCATTCCAATAAGCCTTTGGTCAAGCATTTATAATTTACTGGCCACGCCAAGGCGTTGGTGTACAAAGTAAGCCGCTATACACATTTATAACAACGTGTGTCGTCGCCCTAGTGGACAGGTGTGTATACACTCGTTACTCAGAGGATCAGCGGAAAACAAACCAACACAGAACACGTATGTCGAATGAAACCACAAACAGTTTTTTCCAGTGCACTTAGGTTTAACGGAATGCCAAACCTCGAGCATTTATGCATTCCGTTTTCCACGTGAAATAACCGTGCTTTATGTTATTGTGAAGTGATGATTTGCACTTTTTCCGATAACATTTTCACCCAGTTTCCGGTGCTATCAGCAATATTCGCCATGCCCAGATAAATTTGATGATCGCGATACTGTGCTATCACACCGAGTACCTCATTGCTGCTGCGCTTATTAGCTGATAATATAATTAATCCTAAATCATATATCAACAGCGACCACGTAAAATAATAATAGGGCAGCCTCTGTACACAGCCGATATCAAACAGAGCTAATTATAAATTAAAATCCATGAAAATGAAAGTATAACGAAGATTTTTACAATAATTTCAAAATACCACACACGATTAGCTCACGTTTAAAAAGAGAAAACAGCTTTACGTGACGTTTCGTAATAAATTGATCTACCACTATAAACAAGGGCTAAAGGTCTTCGTGTGACAGGGAAAGAGGCGCCATCAGGAAATTCGGCGTCAGAGACGAAACGTACATAAGTAAAATTGTTAAGATATATTTAGAGCGGCCTGCACTCAGCTGGGCGAGAGCTCAGTTAACAGCAGATTGAATCATAAAGCAACATTGACGTCATCGCTTGCTCCACTGTATCGACTTTCAGGCAAAACGTTAGCGAAAGTGCCACAAGATAAACACGTAGCTAGCCAACTATGAATCGAACAATAAGTACCTACTACATATAATAATGGATTAAATTTAATTTTCAACACACTTGCTCGTAAAGTAGCTCTTATTGAACCGCTTTTAGGTCCATAATGGCGTGTATTACGAACGCGTGCTATTTCTTTACTTTAATCCACTTGTGCTGTAATACCACAGATAACTATTTACTAGTCGAAGATGCGCGCTTTTTTAATCTCATCAAAGACACTTCATGCCAAAAGAAATCCGCGGGCTATATTTCACTTTTTTTTTTAAATAGTCTGGATGGTCCTTGGTCGCAAAATGAACTAATATTTATTTACCTTAAGGTGAATGCGCAGGGACCACGGACAATTTAAGGTGAATGCCATCGCAGTGGTAGACCGCGAAATTCAAATTTTCTTAGGTTTTTTGCAATTTTCAGGCCGGTGTCAGGTTGTATCTTGATCAAAATATGATTTGCGGCTATAACAGGTACCTCTTTACAGAATTATAATCATTAGAATCATTAATACATCTTTCTAAGTTAGATTTGTTCCTTAAGAACAAATCTCTTATAGAAAAAAGTTCTAACTTAAGGATTCAATCCTAATGACTATAATTCTGTAAATACACATATATTATAGGTAGTCGCGAATCATATTTGATCAAGATACAACCTGATATATAATAAGGTGAATACCTTAAATTAGTCCGTGGTCCCTTCCGAAACTAAACGGAAAAGACCCTGACTGGCGTTCTATTATTGCGGATTCTCACTGAACGAATGTATATTTCTCTATGCCAATAGTACTTTCTAATTCCATACTAAATACACTACAATTTGACGTACGACAACACTACGATCAGTCTTTAAACATAAGCCAGTTTGTGTTTATTTTTTTTTTTTAATTCTATAGGCTGTTTAACGGTTTTGTCAGTGCCAAAGACTAATATATTTAAAATGAGAGTCAATGCTGCGCGCGCATCGCTAGTGCTGTCTAGCACGGCGCGCGGGAAAACAAAACCAGCGCGCCATTTTCCATACAAGTTAATATTTAACAATACAAGTCTGTTTTTTTTCCTCGCAAGTGTGTTGAAAAACGTCGTATGAAACACGTGTGCATTAATCAATATACACTCGGCTTTCTTATCGCTCTCGCCTGCGGCTCGCGCGAATAATATCGCCTCGAGTATAATGATCAACATAGCACACATGTATCATAATGTACTATTATGGACGAAACACACCCACGAGTTTGCGTAGTGAAGGGAATAAACTGTTAGAACATATTACATATAACAAACAATATCTTCTTAGAATAGTAAACATAGAAATAAGCAAATAAATTACAGGTTTATATAGGTAATATCCATATAAAAATATCACGTGTGTGTACGTGAACGTTTAATAAGCAGAAGTTCTTCAGATATAGGTAAGTATGGCTTCATAAAGCCATACAGTCAGTCAGTTAGGTGTGCTGTGTAGGTAGACTAATTATGATTTCATTAAACTTAGCACGAAACACTAGAGTCTGTCAAAAGCATTCAAACATGAAGTTAATTTGGTAAAATAGTTTGCCAAACAAGCAAGCTCGTAAAGCGGCAAGCATCGGCCATCGCCTTGCTTTGTATTCGTGTTTATAACTCAAATTTACCACCCATAGTAATCTGGGGGCCTAAAAAGGCCACTTTATATGGCGAAGATAGTCCGTGTTTTACTTTATTTCGCTGCACTATACGTAGGTACAATCAAAGAGATTGGGATTGGATTTGGATTGATTGGTATTTTAGCACAGACAAAAAAAATTACTGAAAAATGCTTCACCAATGGGATTTGATATGATTAACTTAACAGTTAACTGTCCATTATGTTATACTTTTGTGATTCTGCCAAAGTGGCCTTTTTAGGCCCCCAGATGCGACGACCTCGTAGCTCTATTATTTGTACAAAGCTTCATTATATTTCAACGATAAAGTAATTGAGCCATTATTGAAATAAAATTTCTAGCGTAAGCTATACTCGTGTTTACCCAGAAGAGGAACTAAATTAAATTAAAAGTCGGACCGTAGAGAACGAAGAGGGCCCTAAACTGACAAATACGGCGCGCGTTACCATCCAATTGTGCAGATGACTTTTAATTTTCGTCAGTTCGTCGGAATCTTTTTTTTTATATGTTCCCCGATTACCTACTCGAAGACGGCTAGACCGATTTGAACATTTATTTTTTTATTTAAAAGGCTTTCCAGGTGGTCCCATTGTCATCAGGGCAGGATCTGATGATGGGATCCTGGAGAAATCGAAGGAACTCTTCAAATGTTATAGGCATACCTATAGCAATTTGGGTATTTTTTAGAGTAACTCGTGCATTTGCTCTCGGAAAGCACCATTTGGTGAAGTAGAACTGATGATGAAAACCACAGATGGCCACCGGAACTACTCAATATACTCAATAATAAGTATTTCACAGGTTGCGATTCGATTACTTTAATATGGTACATGTTCCGACACACTATAGTCAAAATAATGTTCTTTGTCAACAAACCGCCACTACTTGAGAAGTGTCACCAGCGAATCAGATACCAAAGTACCTACTTATACATCCCAATAAAACACTACAGGTAAATAAACCGATAAATTCGAGGACTCTATGTTACGGCAATTTAAAACCCGAAGCAATACTGGCGTAGGTCATCATCTGCCTAGCCTTTCCCAAACTATGTTGGGGTCGGCTTCCAGTCTAACCGGATGCAGCTGAATACCAGTATTTATATGAAGCAACTGCTCTGACTTCCACAACCCAGTTACTGGATAATACGATACTCCTTGGTAAGACCGGTTGTCAGACTTTCGGGCTTCTGTCTACCCGTAACAACCGTCAAACATCTACGAATGACAGCCTATCTCCACGAGCGAGAGAATCGCGGCGATAGTCTCGCCGCGCCATCAAATTTCCGCGGCGATGAAATCGCCGTGTGGAGACACGTTCTAAGAGAGTGTATAGAAATACGTGACACGACGATAATATCGCCGCGATTCTCTCGCTCGTGGAGGCAGCCCCTAAGTAAGTAGTCTGTGGCCGGGACCAACGGCTTAACGTGTTTTCCGAGGCACGGAGCGGTCTCGGTGTGTAAAGATGGTCACCCATCCACATAACAACCGCGGCAAGCGTAGCTTAACCCGATCGATCGACCTTTACGGCTTTTATTATTTGGCCACGGGTCCCTCGCAATACTGCGCAGGTATTTAAATATTATTTCGAATATACTTATTTAGACTGCACTTTCGGACGCGAAAAGGAACAATGCAAGCACGAAGAGTCCAGTTACGTAAAGAAATAGTTAAAAACCTAAAAGCGCTGTCAGAACTATATGCGAACATTGTGAACCTTCCGAACTATTTTATTCATTCACTATGAGTGGCAATTGGAGCCACGCACTTCCATGCCCTTTGATCCCTAAATTACAGTCGAATAACTTTTTAGGGAACTGTTTCTGCCGAACTGGAAAACTATAGTGACTAAAGAGCGTGATCACGTCCGTCGTTTAGTGACGACAGTTGGTATTACATAAGAAAATAAACATAAGTATAGTTAATATTGTTCGAGAATTCTGGTTATGTTTTTCAGATCTTTGCGTAAACGGAGGTGTGACTGTATGGAATGGAGATGCGACGCCAACGTGGCAAGCGATACCGATATAAATAGGTACAATAAGTCGAGTACTGCATTGCTCTCGCTACTTGTTACACGTCGAAATAATAGATACAGAGTTATAACACAATGAGATAGCTGTCTAAAAAGAATATGAAGTGCGACCTTTTATTAATTTAAATATTCCAAACAATATACCGGCTGACTTTTTTACCGTCTGGACAGAAATACGGTTTAAAAAGTGAACGAAGTAAAGGCCTCTAGCACAGAATTCAGAAGAATCAAGAAATAATATAAAAATTCAACCTAGGCACCCTTCTACACGCGGAAATTATCAATGAATTCGTAGCGACATTCAATCCCTTGATTACAGCCGGCTGAAGGCCTATTTTTTTTTTTTTTTACATAATTCTCTTTACTTGTATTCCGTTCACCTTTTATACCCTGTTTTTGTCTAGACGCAGAGGGTAAAAAAAGTCAGCCGGTATAAATATGCATTAACAGTTTATTGGTAAGTATCAGAAACGTGGTGCAGAATGCACGTGTCTTTGTTTAGCCACTTTACTGAGTCGTTAGGCAGGCACAGACGTGCGTATGGTCACTATACCTGTCGAGTGTCGGACTATAGTGCTTGCAGATCGCTCTCTTTGATCAGTGTATTCTGCCTACGATAACATTTTCCGAGACTTGTGCGCTCACAGGGGACTTGTCCTTGTCACAAACCAAGTTATAATCGCTCAAAGAGCCTAGCGCTAACTAAGGTTAAGTGAATCGTAGCTTGAATGTTTCGCGACTAATATAACCGAGTTTGCAGAAGAGTTCTTTTACTCCAGAGATTCGGTTAAAAATCTAAAGAAGATGTAAATAATATTTGGGTTTCGAGTGACGATGATGTTGGGAGAATTGATAGGATGGATATGAATTAGTCGTGCTGACTAATTCATACCCATCATTCATTATAGGTACATTTGATTATCGAAAACTATGAACGTAGGTACCTACCCATATAAAATAAACATGTAACCAACGTATGTATTAATGGGTACTTAGAAAAACTTGGAAAAGTAACGTTTACGATCCTTCATTATTTTTCCAAAAGTTATCTTTTTCTTTTTATCTTGTTCTATTTTCTTAATTATTGCTTCAATTCTATACAACTAATATATTTAACTTATTATTTTTATCTATCTGTATATTTCTTCTAAAAAAGCCTACTTCCAAGCCGAGGTACGGTAACCAACAATAAACGTATAATTATGGATTCCTCGCATAAATCAGACGCCGTTTCCTGTAGCTACGTTAACAATTTCGTTCATTAAACGTTAGGTAAACACAATCTATGCAATGGAATGATTTGTAACTGTCAAACGTCGCCTTCGGTTCTAACTGAAAGTTACTAGAGGACGACAGTTCTCAATTCAAAGTGACTTTTCAGTTACGAACGACACGCGAGAAGTTTCTCGTGTTATCTTCGAGTGCCTAATACTGAGAACTATCGGCACGTCGAACAATTACTCATATATCACTTTATCTATATTCAGAGTGATCACGAACTGCAACATCGTTTCTAGATCAGAATTTGAAAAGTGTTGGTTGTTGCATTATTTCAGTTGTGTCTGTAAAAGGTTCATTTACGTGTGAATTATTTAAACAAATCTCTTCATTATTAGGTGCTTATTATAGGTCTATCCAAAACTAACAAATGACGTCTGGTAACAACAGACTTTTAATTCTCATGAAAAACATTTTTATATCTTTTCATATCCATCTTAATATAACCTTGAATTTAAATATAAAAATGTAGATAAAGGTACATTTTTTGAACTAAAAATAATACGTTTAGCAGCTATAAATAGCTAGTATTCAATATATTTATTGCGTCAAGGCTCAGCGGCGCGGGAGCGCCACGTAGTACGTAGTTCGTATGTTGCGAGGCGCGCGGGCGCGACTTGTTACGCACGACTAGTGATGGGTAATGGAAAAATTTCGGAATGAAAAGAAAAGAAAAAATTAAAAATTTCCAATATTTTTCCAATTTTTCAAATATTTTTCAAATATTGGAAAAAAATGGGAAGTCGACCAAGATCAGAAAATAAAAGAAGATAACAAATTATTTGTTACTTTTTATCAAAATACTAAAATTTCTCATTTTTAGGATTCCGTACCCTATTACTAAGACTGTTACTTATTATTTTTCTTAAAGACTTTTATGATTTCTTGCATAAGATTATACCGTTCATCACCGGTAGGTATACCGGTCAAGTTCATGCGAGATAAATTTACAAAACATTAAATTTGAAATTCTAATGTTCTCATTTTCTTCCGCTTTGTACTCTGGTTCTGTCATCACTGCCGCATCACAAAACTGTTTTTCTGAATTTGGGATTTGTTTTTGGGATTCTTTAACTGTATAATCTGGACTAGACCAACGTTGAGCGTACTGGCTGTACTCATCTGGTTCTGATATGTACGTATCACTTCTAGGTAAGCTGCAATTTGGAGTATCGTCTTTTCCGGTGACTTCTGAAAGCTTATTTTTTATTCTTGGAATGTAATCAGCATTTTCAGTGAATAAATTTTCTGATACATTACGCATATTGTCAAAATTACAGTTCATTTCAGTATCTGATTCACTATCTGAAGCTAGTATAATCTTTTCTGAAAAACAAATAAACATACATAAACTCACGCGAAGGCAAAGCCACCGAGTCTAAATTATATTATAATGCTACGTGTAGGAGTAGTTAAACGAACGTGCGATATTAAGTAGATAGGTACCTACTAGTTTGTTGGTATTTCTGTTTAATAGTAAAATATTAGTCGGTAGGTGCTTACCTTTGGACATCGCTATCTACTAACAATGGCAGTTTTGTGGGTCAGATCAGTCAAAAACACTCATAAAATTGTATAAGTGTAAGTACCTTTTATAATTATATTTTAATTTATTTAGGAGGATATCCAGTTAACTTATAAAAAATAATTTCTAAGGTAAACGTTAAGAGATATCTAACATACACCGGGAAATCCCCGAACATAGATAACATGCGTATTACGTACCAGTACCACAGACTAAAATCTAACACTGACTGTCCGGCAAATTTTAGTTTATGGTAAGTACGTAACGTAATAGCATGTAATCTATGATCGGGGATTCCCCGTTATATGTGTTTAGTAAGGAATTGGAAATTGCGTGGCAATATGTAGTTGACTGGCATTCATTTAGCTTCGGAGTGTTTGTATTAGTGGTATAATAAGGAAGTGTTGTTATTTTTTAAGTGAGTTTGGGACAAAAATGGGTCGTAATAAGAATACTACAGTATGGAATTCGTTTGAAAAACGGAATAACAGTGTCTTTTGTAAATATTGTAACAAAATGTTTCGATACGCGAATGTTACTCGTATGCGGTCTCATATTGCAAATTGCACGAAATGTCCACAAGATATGAAAATTTTAAATGTTAGCTTGACAAAAGAAGCCGATTCGTGCATAAACTTGCCTTCTACTTCTTCCGCTGCGTCTTCAGAAGCAGATTGTTCCGTTAATAAAAAAGACGTCGATAAATTAATCGCCTTAGCAACTACAGTATCAGGATCTCCTATCTCTTGGGTAGAACATGCATTATGGAAAAAAGTATTTTCTGCTTTAGCGCCATCCTACACATTACCAACACGAAAAACATTAACAACTTACGTGGATAACATTTATGATGAAATGAAAAAGAGTCAAGATATTAATTTGAAATCTCTTTCGATACTGCATCTTCAGCTAGATGGCTGGTCCAATATAAAAAATGAAGGTATTATACATTTTTTAGTCTCCACACCTGCTCCTTTACTCGTAGACTTTGTAAACACGCTTGATAATCGTCATACATCAGAATACTTGACCACAGAGATTTTTAAAGTGATGAATCATATTGGCCCCGAAAAGTTCTTTGTGTTAATAGGTGATAACGCAAATAATGTTCAAAGAGCTCTGTTAAATGTGAAAGAATTATATCCACATATAATCACATTACGTTGCACAGCACATACATTAAATTTATTGGCAGATGACGTTCTAAAGATTAATGTGATTAAAACTATAATGAAAATGATAGTCGATGTAGTAAAAGAAATAAAATACAGTCAAGTACTCTCGTCACTTTTTACGAAAATTTCAATTGAAAAAAACTGCAACAAAAAATTGAAGCTACCTGTTAAAACTAGATGGAGCAGTGTACATGATACGCTGCAAGTGATGAAATTTGTCAAACCAGCAATGCAAACGTTGGCGGTGCATGAACAAGCACAGTTGTCGTCAGAAAACAAATCACATTTATTAGATGAAAGATTTTGGACAATGACAAATGAAGTTGCTGCAATTGTAGAACCAATCGCTGTTAGCATCTCCCAACTAGAAGGTAACGATATTTTAATTCAGAAAACAGTTTTAGTGTGGAATACCTTAAAATTAAAAATAACAGAAGTTTTTGCTCACACCAATATTATCAATGAAGAAGAAAAGCAAACTCTGCTTGACAAAGTTGAATCCAGAAAAGGAACAGTTGTAAAACCTATCCATTTTGCTGCATGTCTGCTAGATCCTAAGATCTGTGGTGATAACTTAAGTAATGAAGAAGATGCTGCAGCAATGAATTTTATCGATGAACTAGCAACGTACTTAAATATTGATAATATAATGGCGGATGTTTCCGATTTTAAATCAAAATCTAACTTTTGGAGTCAAAGATTTGTGTGGTCGCCAGTAAATAATGTCACCCCCCTTTCTTGGTGGCAAGGCATATGTAAATTTACGAAACTGAGAAAAGTGGCTGAAGTTATCTTCACGGCTCCTGTAACGTCTGCCGCATGTGAACGTTCTTTTAGTACAATAAGTGGAATTCACACAAAGAAGCGTAATAGACTGCTGACGGAGCGAGCTGAAAAAATGGCTTTTATTGCTTATAACTGGAATATGGAAAATAGAAATAATGATGATTTGTATATTCACAATAATCAAGAGGACGATATCAGTCCACCAACTGAAGATTTACTGTTTGTAGATGCAGATAATGTACAAAATGTTGATGACGAATTCTTTTATGATGATCATGATTCAGATTTGGATTCAGATTAATCATGAGTGACGTAATTATATATGTTTATGTGTAAAATAAACCATTGACCATGAATCTGTATTAAAATATAACTTTGCACATTTGTTTTTTTTTTTAAACAACATGTAAAGCCATTAAATCCTTTGAATTTCAACTTATTATGAACTATACATATTTTATAAACTAATAATTTCGATAAAAAGATATATTTCCATTATTTTTCCAATTTTTCAATTTTTCAGAAAAATAAATTGAAAAATTTCCGAGTTTTGAAATTTTTCGGAAAATTACCCATCACTACGCACGACTCTACCAATGATTGATGGTAAACAAACATTATTCCAAACATTTGTAGGATGTAGCTATATTTTGATGTGTGTATCTTCACAACCACGTTTTAACTGTTGTTGTACATTAAATATGTTTCTTTTAAATGTTTCGCAATGGTAAAGAAGACAGTTGTGTTTGTTTGTGTTCGTATGAAATCGGGTAATCCGATTACCGTAACACTATCGTCGACGGATCTCTGTGAGACTGACTGAGTTTTCCCTTGTTGCCATGGTGATGTCCGCTGTATTATTGGATAACCATGGAAGCTTTTATTCCCAGGGAAAGGTATCATTATAATGAGATATTATAAGAGTAAAAATTTTGAAGATAATCAGCTCATACCAGGTTTCATGTTCATTCATTATTGGTTTTTAGGGTTCCGTACCCAAAAGGTAAAAACGGAACCCTATTACTAAGACTTCGCTGTCTGTCCGTCCGTCCGTCCGTCCGTCTGTCTGTCACCAGCCTGTATCTCAAGAACCGCGATAGCTAGACAGTTGAAATTTTCACAAATTATGTATTTCTGTTGCCGCTATAACAACAAATACCAAAAACAAAATAAAATAAATATTTAAGGGGGGCTCCCATACAACAAACGTGTTTTTTTCGGTGTTTTTGCCTTGTGGTACGGAACCCTTCGTGTGCGAGTCCGACTCGCACTTGGCCAGTTTTTATAACATAAACACGTGCCTCAACGTGTATCTTTATTAACAATTTAATGTATTAACTTATTGAAATTGTTATCTCTAGCTCTCGCATTTATTAAATCTTGTATTTTGCAACGTAAATCATAGTAATTAAACGTCGTCGTTTCATATGACAAGTACCCACCGCTTAAAGAATATTTTTAATTTAGCCTAGAACGCGTTAACGAACCGGCTCGAGCGGATATCATTTAGCAACTACCCGCCAACTGCTAATGAACGAGGGAAAATATCCATTCATCACATCAGGCCTTAGGTTACTTAAAATGATTTAATCTATAGGTACCTACTATTTTGT
The DNA here is from genome assembly GCA_948474745.1 of Oligia latruncula. Lineage (NCBI taxonomy): Eukaryota > Metazoa > Arthropoda > Insecta > Lepidoptera > Noctuidae > Oligia > Oligia latruncula. The sequence continues at coordinate 12,386,975 of OX419688.1, forward strand.
CTAAAGAAAATGGCTAGTTATAGCCGTAATTGAGATAAAAATTCCAGGAATAATTTCAATAGATTTTATGAAAATAATAACAAGCCGAATACTTAAGACAAATAATAAATAAGTAACAAATAAGAGAAAGATATATACTAAGCCTTGCCCCATTTACAACACTGATTCTGGAATTGCAAAAATACTAAGAGAAAATAACATCTTGTTCCATCCCCCAGTATAATAATTACACACGCGTGATCACTGATCCCCTGCTAATTAAAAGTTATCATAATTATGATGCCAACATCAAAATAAGAACAGTTTAATTAGATGAATCATAAAATAACAATTGTTTAAAGTATTTAAGCTTTCTTCGGAAAATGATAAAATTTTTACTTTAAAAATCTGTTGAAAGAATATCAAAGGGCTTTTCTTTTAAATAATAAAATTCAACTCTTATTATTGTGTTCATAGAATTTGTTGGAGGTACCTAATCGCACTGTATATTTAATGATGATCGTAGGCATCGTGTTTCTACGACAGAAATACGCTCGCTTACAACACTATTATATATTTTACGATCTGAAATTATGACAATATGTCGGATGGTTAATGAGGCGTGACCTCATCCTATTCACTAAGTGTTTTATTTTATGTGAATTGACATTATACCTACATCATATAGTAGTACCTAATAAATAAATAAAAAACTTTATTGCTCAAAAGATTACAGAGATTTTACATTGGCCCCAAACTAAGCAAGCCTGTATCTTGGGCACCGGTATGGAGGGTTTACCATTATGGAGGGTTTACATTTATTTTATAAACATAAATATTTAAATGGTACCTAATCACTAATTTTGACGTTGGTTGGATTCTGTTTTGTAATTCTATCTACTTAGTTTGGAATGGAAGCCCTTTATCCCGTATTATATAATCTTTACAATATCGACGGAATATTAGGAAAGCTAAAATAAACGTAAAAATATAACTAAAAGTCTCGACGGCGGGTGTGTATGAACGAAACGAGGCAAAAGGAGTATGTAAGGATCGTAGCAGGTGGCGTTCTGAAGTTTCTGCCTGCCCCCTTGGGAGGAAGCCGTAAGTTTATGTATGTACAAAATTCTCGACTTAATTCCATTTTGATTTATGAGTTTATAATAAATGTCCTCAAAACATAAGAATGTACCTGGCAGGGTAACATGGAATTTCGCCCACAAATTATTTCCGAAATCTGGGGATTACACGGATAAAAACCTAATTGGAGAAGGCTAGTGCGTGACACAGGTCGGCGAATGTGCCGAGGGGGTTACGCCAATCGGACCATGATCCAAGCCACACAAGCTTATAACACGGTACCTATTCTATTTTTATGATATGGTGATATTATTAAATTCGGAGCTCAAATAAAAAATACTACTATATCCTAACTAATATAATAAATCAATGCAAAATAGTTTGTGTGTTGCGTTTTCACGCTAAAACGGCTGAACGGATTTGAATGTAATTTGGCACATGGGAAGACCATGACCTGGGTAAGGATATAGGTTACTTTTCATCCTCGATCGCAGAGGAAGCCATTAGTAACAGCTAGTGATGTACGAGTACAATGTCAACTCACAAAAAATATACACTTAGTGAATAGGAGGTCACGCCTCATTAACCATCCGACATATTGTTATTATTCGATCGTAAAATATAATAATAGTGTTGAAAGCGAGCGTATTTGAAGCAATAACAACACACTTTTAGTTCAGCGTAGGTAATATGTAGTTGAAACGATGCTCGTATTCTTTCCGGTGAATAACTGAGTTATATTCAGTTTTATAGTCGCTTAGTTATAAAATGTATCTCAGCTACATCTGCGATATGAAACGAGAATAGCCATGGTGTCTTAACCTATTGTTAGCTGAGTATTGGAGATTATCTTAGACTAGCTTCAGCCCGCGACTTCGTCCGCGTGGAATTTCGTGTTCCCCGCCCCACCCTGTCGCATCGCATCACCTGCCCGCGCTATCACTTCGTTTTTGCTTCGCGTTCTTTCTGTTTTTTCTTTTCTTTTTGCTGGGCTCCTAAGGTTCATAGCGTGATGTAAATAGCCTTTCTCAAAAATTTGGCTATCAAATGCAAAAATATATTTTCAAATCCGACCGATAGTTTCAGAGATTAGCGCGTTCAAACAAACTCCTCAGCTTAATTATTATTTATTTATATTTAATTACAAGTAACAAAGGACTCAAATATGTTAGTAACAACTACGTTAGTAAATTTAACCTACACACTTAAGGTGAATGGATAGTGGTAGACCGCGAAATTCAAATTTTCTTACGTTTTTTGCAATTTGCAGGTCAGTGTCAGATTGTATCTTGATCAAAATATTGATTTGACTTGACTTGATTCATCATCTCTTAGATTTCTACCAAGTGGTGGCTGGCGGTAGAAATCCAACTTGAAAAAAAATTTGAATTTCGCGGTCTCAACTACCCATTCACCTTAACCTAACACTGCAATATTGTTCATGCAAATCCCTGCTACAAGCTCAACACCGATGTGGAAAGTTTGCAGCTGCTACTCACATACAAGCAGTCCAGTGTGCTCACGATACACCGCAATATAATGTTGGGGCTGGCCCGCACCCGGCGCACCAGGGAAGCGCATCTTTTTCGCATCGTATCGTAGAAGCAATCGACACGAGCTTCAGCAAACATCCCTGAAGCGCTACAGAAGCAGAACAGCCCCATCAACACACGGAATGCATTATTATATTAAATGCGAAAAGCGCTGTTCGATTTTTGATTAGTATAGATAGATACCTATCTAGATAGATTATGCTTTAAAACATAAAGCAGTTTAAGAGTTTATCATCATCATCATCTGCCTAGCCTTTTCCCAACTAAGTTGGGGTTGGCTTCCAGTCTAACCGGATGCAGCTGAGTACCAATATTTTATACGGACTGAGTTTATATCCATATCTAAAAATCATTAGATCGATCGACTAACTTTCCGAAGCTGAAATTGGGTAGAAACTATGAATATCAATCCGCCCAGTGCCCGCACTTGAATACTTAAGTATTTAGGTACTTGTCTTATGTATGTCAATGTTGATTATGAATATAAGGCAGATTTTCATTTGTTGAATTTATTGAAGACATATGCGTGGCATATCAATCTATAATCTATACTAATATTATAAAGCTGCAGAGTTTGTTTGTTTGTTTGAACGCGCTAATCTCTGGAACTACTGGTCCGATTTGAATGATTCTTTTAGTGTTGGGTAGTCCATTTATCGAGGAAGGCTATAGGCTATTTAATATCACGCTATGACCCTTAGGAGCCGAGCAAAAAGAAAAAAAGTCAGAATGAAATTATAAAAAGAAAAAAAAAGAAAAAAGAACGCTAAGCGAATACGAAGTATTGCGACGGGATGGGGGTACAAGAAATTTCACGCGGACGAAGTCGCGGGCAGAAGCTAGTAATCAAGTTACAATCACACTGCGATCCTAAGTATCCGAGCAAAAATAACGCTTAACGGGGCACAGCACGAGTATGAGCATATTCTATTATATAAAAATAAGTCGGGTTTTCCTTCCTGACGCTATAACTCCAGAACGCACGAACCGATTTCCACGGTTTTGCATTCGTTGGAAAGGTCTCGGGCTCCGTGAGGTTTATAGGTAGGAGTTGGGTAGGAGTAGTGTAGGAGTAGGGTAGGAGTTGGGTAGGAGTAGTGTAGGAGTAAGGTAGGAGTAGGTTAGGAGTAGGGTAGAAGTAGCGTAGGAGTAGGGTAGGAGTAGGGTAGGAGTAGTGTAGGAGTAGGGTAGGAGTAGGGTAGGAGTAGTGTAGGAGTAGGGTAGGAGTAGGGTAGGGGTAGGGTAGGACACCACGCGAACGATAGCGCCGGGCAGCTAGAAATAATTTATATGGCAAAACAACGTTTTCCGGATAGTGCTAGTATTTTATATAATATTAAAAGAAAATTGACGCGGTCGAAGTCTCGGGGAGAACCTAGTAAGGTATATTTAGGTACTAAAGGGAACTGATAATTGCTAAATTGTGTTAACTATAAGGTTTACTTTATGGCAGGCTAAAATGAGAAGGAGGGGGGGCAAAAGTTTAACATTCACGAATTAGATTAAATCCTTTGCAGTGGATATCCTATAAGCTTTAAGTACAATAACAGATTACTTTACAACTTTAGGAAAGAGTTATTGAAAGAGCTCGTCGTTCTTAAATATCTTGTACCTAAAAGTTATGAATATTTAACCTTCTTCAAATGAATGGGAAGGGTCTTCATTTGTCGCTTTTAAATGCCTTTCGCCTTTACTCGTGTTTTATTACTTTGATTATAAAAGACGTTTGTAATATCCTGTAATTCAAAACTGAATTCTGATCCTATGTCAATCTTAACGGTAATCATTCAATTTAAAATCTAATCTGCCTCCCGGATATGATCAGAGGATTTCTTTTTACCGATCTACGTAAGTAGACGGTACATAAGTCACATTTAAATAAAATTATATCTTTATTAATATTTTGATGTCGAAATATCTCTTATTCACATCATAACGACGCGAGTCAAAAAAGGTATTTACTGAGATTTAACAGTAATAAAAACTAGAATACTGTTAAAATCATGTTTACACCAATTTTATCACAGTGGCAGTTTATTAAGATACACTACTAATGAAAAAAAAAAGTGTAACACTTACCAAAACACGTGGAGTTAGAAGCGTGCAAGGTGAGCGGTTAGCCAGCAGCGGCGGTCGCATGGTGACCACCACACATGGCGCACCACCACCAGAACTGTCCGAGCACAGCCTACACTCACTGTCCAAATACTTCGTCTAAATTGGATTTTCAAAATGTTCGCTGGCGGGAACGGTCGAGAAACGGTCGTAAAACGCGGACGCGAGTGTGTTTACAACAATCGGGGAAACAAGTGGGGCAGCTGGGAGCGAATCGCGCGCCGCCGGTCGGAGGCCGCGAAGCCGACTGTCGGCGGCACGCGCCCGAGCGCGGACCAGGGCGGGCGGCCGCGCCCCCGCCCGCGCCCAATGCCTTAAATTTCTCACATACCGTCCCACACTTTTAAGCGCACCTAAGTGTTTATCGAAGATTCGAAGCTCGCGCTAAAAGATGCCTAATCGCTCTCGACACGTCTGCCGACGTATTTCACGTTCACCACTCTCCGAGTTCAATATATTCGGCGAATCTACGTAAAATATATTGCCCCATATTTCAAAGTAACAGGTGTTACTGTTATTTCGTATAGTTTCGTTGTATGAATTATGGGAAAAGCACATTGACCTAGACGATATGTTTTCTTCGAGTTCTTTCAACATGTTTGTTGTGTATTTCCTATCCTACTACTTATCCGTTACGTTAGACTATCATAACCAAGTTTTCGTTTAGTGAACCTAAACACAAGGTACACGACGGCTGTATTTTAAGCGTTTCATTTCAGCGTTATAAAAGAATAAACATAAAAAGGCACTTTTTCAATTAAAACAATAACGAAGTATTACAAAAGAATTTTCGTATATATAAGTAGCCAACTTCAACCGCTAACATGCCGCATAACAATTTAAATATTAACGCATAATTTTGTAACTCATTTGCAATTAAAATCAACCTGTATAGAAGTTGACACCATAATTAATATAAAAAAACACATTTTCGTTTCGGGACTAATTAGTTAGAATTATTCATAAAAATAAAGAAAACATCTTTAAAGGCAACTGCTGTGAATTCTATTGTTTACTTGAATATTAAATAACTACTGAGCTTTTTTTAATATCGCGCAATTCATTGTGTCAAAATTGCTTTGCAGCCAATTCATTTTGTCTGGCAAGATTTGTAGGTATTTAATCAAGAGTAACGGTATAAAGCCGCCAGGTTGTTCTAAAACAGATGGCTGTTGCGACGAGCCTATTCGCGAATAGCTCGAGGGCATCAGGATTACAATCGTCTGGAAATACAGACACGGCCGGAATTTTTTAGTCCTCAACGGTTCTCATAATAAAAGGGGAAGCAAATTACTTCGTGAGAGCTGAAGGAATGTCAACGACATTGCAATGAAAGCCTGCGTCTGAATGTACGGTGAAAAAATACGATATCTTTATATTATAGGATAAGAAAATGACAAGAAAAGCCATTGGACTACAATCGTACGACCTTTAATAATGTAGTACATTAGATAGATGTCATTGTTGTATTGTAGTCATTAGAACTACACGAATCTGTATCAACAATAAAATTGACACAGTTACAAAAAAGGTACAAAAGTCAGTAACTACAAGTAATTATGCACTTGCTGAAATAGAACATCCTTACTTTTCATTGTTACATCGAAACATATTCAGAAACGGCTAAAAACCTAATAGGTAGGTATACACACTCCGATTCCGTTTCAAAATGCTTGAGTAAATGGTATCGCGTGCCTAATGTTTATACTAAGAGAACGAGGTCCCCCTCGGTCGCCTGATAACAAATAGAGCAATACAAGCAAACCAACTCCAACTTGTATCTACATATCCGCCTCGTATTTTATCGACCTCATTTACAACAAAAAGGTTTTCTGTAAACAAAGTTCGAACTTCGTATTTATCTATCGAAGTCAATTAATTCAACATACCTACCCTATATTTACAACTTCAGTTTAGTTAAGTAAATTAATTAATTATTTGAACTATTTGACGTGCAGGCTTGCTACAGCTACGCAGGCCTACAACAGCCTAGTAGACTACGAAATACGAACTCCCGCGTAGCACACATGTCGTAGACTGCGTAAGTCATGCGTAAACGAAACGGTAATCGAGATTCGACGACGGTGGTTTATGATTGTTACCATTTTGTTAACTGGATATCGTTTTTTATATAAAAAAAATTTTAATGTTACACAGTTCAAAAAATAAATAAAACTGTTATTAATTGAAAATATGATATTGAAAATGTAATAAGACTGATGAATTTCTGAATAATAAATTAATGTAGACTTATTTATTTATTTGACTGGAGAAACAATTTTTAATTTAATATTGTGACCAATTGTAATTTATGATTATTTATTTATGCATTGACTGTAGAAATTATTCCATATTGTTCTTATTTTGCATACAACCATATTTTTACGCCTCTTGGCATAACATAGCGACCTATGAACTTTAATTTAAGAACTGTATCCACTACCTATGTTACACAAATAAAAAATGTATTCATGATGTACCTACTGTTATTTTGAGCCCGAAAAAACTTCGTAACGCCTGTACCTGTAGCAAATCACGGCACGGATCTTTGTAGAACTTCTGGCATAGCTTTGCACATTACGAGTATGTTTGCGAACTTTAACAAAAGTTAAAGATTTGTGTATTAGTAAAGTAGTCCAAAAATAAAAGTAGTCCAAAAACAAACCTCAATAAACTTTGAAAGTGATCGTCATTTTTATTGGAAATATTGCTTGCTTACCGTTTCCAAGACGTCGCATCGATTTTACATATGAGTTTCTGAACTCGTTGGAAGTTCGCAAGACACTTACCTGCAAGGAAATGAATTATACATTATTAATAATAATAACGTCGCTCATTTCTTGATGTGGAGTAAAGTGTACGAGTGTTTTATGAATACATACAAAAAAAAAATATTAATAAGTATATGGTTTCAATTGAGGCTACTTCCAAACTTTATATTCCTTTCACTATACAGGGTGGCGGAGACATCGACGCGCAAACTGTAACCATGAATGAATTTAGTTCGTGATTCTAGACCCCCTTAGCATATACGAGTACATTTTTAGTCGGAAATAAAAAAAAATCTGTTGTGTCTTAAAAAAGTGCGATACCTACGCGGGCAAAATGTATGGACCTACAGCTTTTTTTTTTAATAACCGTCAAAAAGTTTCAATGCAGGTGGGTCCAGAATCATGTACTGAATCCATAGGAACAGGCTGCGCGTCGAAGTTCTTGCCCCCCATAAGTATTCCTTTAGTCGTATTTTACTATGCCCATGGGAGCAGCCTGGCACATCTACCCGCCGCGCTGTCGAGGACAACATGGTAAAACAAAAATAACTAGGTTAAAAAAATATTAAAATAACTTTTTGTTATTGTTATTTCGGTAGGTACTTTGTCCAAGCAATTGTGCAAAAGTGTTTTAAATTCAATGAAGAAGTTGGTCAGTGTCTCTAATTTAAATTAATATTGTAAATAGTGAATGAAACAAAACCATACGTGTTATAAAACATCAATATTATTTTGTACAGACCGCTCCACGTGCACAATCAAACTTTTTTTTAAAGTAGATACTACCTAAGTTTTGCCAAAATTTACGAAAAATTTAACTGATTCTAGTTGCCTCTTCCAAAATGTAGTTTCCAAGGACCTTAAATATAAGTAGGACTATACTAATACCATAGTACTTTCATATAGAGAACAATGTGCAAGAAACTCAATAAGTAGTTATCCTTTAAAAATATTTTACAATATGTTGATGTGAAGACGAAGTACCGGAAATAAAATTGCTATACTACAATGGGTACAACAGGTGCAATAATAATTGAATCGCTGCAAAAAAAACATTCAAGCGAAGAAAGCGAGACTACGTGATAATGTTGAGGTTCGAACCCTCGGCCCCGCCGCCGGGACTGTTAGTCCTTTAATGGACCAGTATTTTAAAAGGGCTATTCTTCGATGACATGTTTACATGTCGTTTGCACTTGAGGTTCCCCCCCCCCACCCTTTCTTGCCTTTTCCTCCTTCCTCCCATCCTTGGTTCCTCGGCATTAAACTTAAGTTTTATAAAAAGTCTGTTCGTGACGTAGACCTGTCCAACTTTATAAAAATACATATTTAATCTGTTAGCGTGCCACATGCATGCATAATTTATTCGTCAACGAGAACCGTGCAATTATTTGAAAACATAAAAACAAATACCGAAGTTAATTGCTATTTAATTGTGCTGTTCAGAATAATGTTAAATAATTATATAATAAAAAATAATACATTTTTGAACTTGGTATCATCTTCAGGAATATCTACAACGTGAGTTCAAAAGCCGTTTAACGAAGCAAAAGAATAATTATCTTGACATTCTATAGAGGAGCTCGGTAAACGGGGCTTCCTAATGTCAATGCGAAGACCTTCTTGTGGATTTATCGGATTAACTATGTACCTACTACCCACTCAAGAATGATACAATACTTAGGTAACTAAGTAGTGCCAATTACTTTTAACGTTGATATTATTTTCTCTACATTTTTTGAACAGTAGGTACTAAAGCTTTATAGGAATAGCAACGAATATAAATTAACATAAATTAAATTTCCTTTTTTTTTCATAAAAGTGACAACATGGTTACCTTTACAACATATAAAGTAGAATCTCAAACAAAGGTCCCCTGGCTCCCAAACTAGGTATAAACCTGTGACTTGGGAGTCAGTGTTCATCCATTTTAAAAGTCATTCGAATATCAAAAACAAAAGAAAACTTAGGTCCTTTCACAAAAACTGAAACAGTAAATACAGTAATACACGTATTTCCAGTTGCACTATTTTCACAAACATGCAGTCATTATATCACAAATGGCGTTGCAACACAAAACATTGTGAAGTGGCTCCAGAGTGCGTGCATTAAGCTCCGCAGTGCATGAATAATTTCAGAACTATGAATGATGCAAGCTAGGCTAGTGCGTGCAGATATATGCAGATACAGAAGAGAGGTAGATATGCAGTGCGTCAGAGTGTAATAGGGACATGACGTCACGGGCTCCGCGTCGCCGTCAGCTGAACTGGCTGACTTGGTGCCACAAGGTAACTCACGTTTCTCTTATGACGTCACTCGAGAAATGAACACGGCAGCCCAGTTTGGGATCAATGGCCAATCTACAAAAATAGAAAACATCCAATTCATTATCGCACTTTGTTAAGTGCTGTTTGCTAGTTTACAATTTTGCGTTCGTAATCACAATTTTAGTTTTGTATCGGTATTTGATACCCTATAGATAGACTTATTTTGGGAAATCACATTTTAATGAAATTAGCGTTAAATTAACTACGTAAAGGAGAAACTATTTAGCTTTTCACATTGAAATGCATTATCTATGGCTTTTCAACTTAGCTAAAGTTCGTAGACACATTAAAGTACCCGAGCTTTAGTGAACTTTCTACCGCAATCAGATTTGCTACGTACCCATCATCTCCATTCTGGTTAGCCACGTCCGTGGCCTCGGCCTCGGTCTCCACACCATTGCAATGTTCCACCACCACTTCGGGAACCTCACTCATGTCCACTGTCCACTACACTGTCGCCGGCAGCAACTCACCCGGCCGAGCCTCTACGAGCCAATATCGCAGACTACCATTTCGCCCTTGGTAAAAGATTACCATTAGTACAAGTAGGTACTATTATTAAATTAAGCGCAGGTAACTTACTGACAGATAAACCTACTGGTAACAAAATGGTTGAAAATTTAAATTTTGTGCACTGGGGCATGTGAGTGGTTGTTTGGGCAATAAAAGTAACTACTTAATAACGTTCATCAGGTCAGAAAAGCATCAGTCAGTTGTTCAAACCGTGAATTTTCCTGCTCTTTGAAAAAGCAACGGAAAGGTTTATTTGAGGAATGCTTTTAAAAATAAATGAAAGTTAGAAGGTAATGAACTCACCACGTGGAGCTAAATCAGGACTATGACGGCAGAACAAGTCCTTATGTAACAACAATTCCCGAAATAAACAAGTTTCTAGAAGGAGTATGAAACCTGCCGAGTGAAGACACGGACAAAGTTTAGTGTTGTGGTATAAGCATGCGCCGTGGATGGCAAACGGGTCACGAACGCACGGCTAGGGCTTCAGCTAACGTAATCCCTTTAAGGAGTAGTTTACCTGTCGTATTTAGAAAAATAATAATCACATAATTATGTAGTCAGAACAGCATAAATAACGTAATAATTATTCTTAGAACATTTTCAGATCCACTCACCAAACCTTTCAGTTTCAAAAAATGAGCTATTGTAGAAACTTGCGCCCATGTAACGTAATTATAGCGTCGAAGATACATCTTGCTTATGAGTAGTCTGTAGTTATGTTAATTTGAGGGATTCTCTAATTATAAACAAGTCACAATCTTTAAAACAGCCATCCGCCGATCTACCTACCCACTCCAGGGGGCAACTGCATAACATACTAACAGTAGCAATGGCTTTTATTTTGACTGTTCAACAACGTTCACTAAAAATTTGTCGGCTCAACAAAGTAAATAGCGCACTATTTACTTTGTTGAGCCGACAAATTTTGCGAACAAATAAAGCAATATCCTTCAAAATGATTCAGATTGTGGTGACTGTAAGTGTGTTACGCAACTAGGATGCAGGACTAATATCGGATGATTTTCTAACAGCTTGCAATGGTTTGAATTCATCCAGGAACCATTCGCCCTCTAAATGAACGCAAACCGATTGCTGGTTGGGTGTTTACTTTTTTTAAACAACTCTTCATTAACATAATACTCCCTCTTCACACAGAACCTGAATATTCCAGGGAATTCTTTTCACAGATATTTTCAGAATTTAATTAATTAGTAGAAAAATATTTCATTCAATTTATTCAGTGTTTTTGTAACGTAGGTATCTACCTACATAGGCGGGATCTAAAAAATCTCCTATTTATAGCACTTCTGAAAAGTTCTTCCTCTTGCAATTTGAATAGATATTGACAACTTAGTCTAAACTACCGATGCAGTAAAAAACACTCATATATTTGATGAGAAAGTGCATAAAAGTCGCAGCAGTTGCGAAGAACTGCTTCAGACACATAGAGCAAATAAAATCAGCTGTTCAATCAATCTGAACGGTCGGTTGTCCATAAACTTTGAATAGATTGCCTTCGATCGTTTGAGTAGTTACCGTAATAGCCTTGTGATTGTTTGCTCGCATACGGTATCAATTGGCGTAAGTTACGATAACTCCCATCATGAAATTACTAAGGAGAAATATTGTGCACGTAGATACCAAACTGCCTCTAATTTCTCAAGGGACGTGCGCTTAGATATGGTTTATTACCTGACTTCAAGTGCTTGTTACCTTTCTCATCAAGTCTGTCTTAATGTATGTACCTACTGAGGTAGGAATATACTCGTACAGGGTGTAAAAAAAACACATAGCCGTCAACTACGCATTTTGTACATGAAACTAAGTAACATAGCACCAAAATAAAATTGCTGGGAAATGACTTTTATTTTTATTGTGAAAATTTACGTCATGCTCCCCAGACACCCCATGATCTATTTTGCTGTTTATAAGTTCATATAACAATTGTACAAAATATTACTGAATTAGTACGTTCTTAAAAAAATAAGTACCAGGCATCTGAATTATGGCTTGTTGTAGAGCATCTCCCCAGCAACCCATGACATATTTTGCTGTTTATAAATTCATATAACAATTGTACGCAATATGTACCGAATTAGTACATATTTAATATGTCTGTTTGCTGTTGAAACTAAATATTTACAGTGGAATCTCGATAACTCGTCCTCAGTAAGACGAAAAAAAATGCCAACCAACCAACCAACGGCTTAACGTGCTTTCCGAGGCACGGAGGGGTCACGATAGTACACACATATATTATAAAAAGACAAGAAGAATAGAACAGAAAAATATGTAGGTACAAATTGGTAGTTACAAACTTTTTTAACTAGCAACACCATGAGTAGGTACTAAACGGAAACTAACGACTTTCAAACTCTACGTCAATCAAAAGAAAATAACAGTTTTTTTTTTTCGTAGTTGTTTGTACAGTTTACTTCACTAATAAATTGATTAAATAAATATAAACAAAGAAACAATAGTATTTCACTATGACTCTACAACTCGAAAAATATACTTAGAACTTGCGCCTTTTTATGTCGAAGTTTTAGCAATTAAATCCTTTGTAACTATCTCGAAATTCTTGTTAAGTCGAAAACTCCTGTATTAGCAATTTGCAATATGGATGCTTCCCCCAAGATGCTGTATGTTTTGGCGATCTTTGCTATTTCAGTTACACCCAACCAAACAAACGACTACAAACAAAGGATTGATCCTTTCTAAGGGAGGGCGCTCACGAGCAACTTTTGTCTCCCCAATAAAATGGTCTCTCACTTCCAGTCTACGGGTTTGTATGAAAGTGCGCGCATGTAGCGACGCGAGAGCTGGGAGACATATTTGTCCGCGGGTTTGGATGCAAATGTCGCCTGCCTATTGGTTGCCGCAAGTGCGCGCACGGCGACAAAAAGTTGCCGATCAACCACAAACAAAAAAGTAGCGTTGCTGTCACGTGGAACACAACGCGCCGTCGACTCGGGCGGTCCTTACCGGAAGGCGAGCTGCTCTTGGGCGCCCTTTAAGTACTTACCTGAAGCATTATGTCTTAGTTACCCCATGCATACCCCACAAGAAAAGCAGCTCTGGCTTTACTGCGATCCTTAACCACCATCCGAAAATTAAATAACGGTTAAAGATATTTATTTCTCAAAAGAATTACTAATTCACAAGAGAAAATAGAAATAGGTTGAATCAATATTATATGCGTGTGTGTGTGTGTACGTAGCTTAAATAACCCTATCTACACATATTAGAACACTTTAACAACACTTTTCCACTGATTCAATAGTTAAAACAAAACAAATCCGAAGTAGGTAGTTGTCAAGAAACCTACAAATAATAGTAGATTATGCACCGAGGGGCTAAAGTTGTGTCTTATGTCACGGGCGTCATATTGAATCTCGAGCGCAATGAAGGATTCGGGATTTAACTCACGAGCGAAGCGAGGGAGTTAATACAAGAATCCTGAATGCCGCGAGGGATTCAAGCTAGCCCAAGGCAAAGACACCTTTAGCCCAGAGGAGGATACTCTACTTTTTACACCTACTGTGAGAAAATAATAGCCATAGTACGAAAAACAAAGTATTTAATAAATAAACAAACAGTAAGAATAACATAGGAGCTTCATTTAAAAAAGTTTCAACATTCATAGGTGTGAAAACTTTCGATTTCTTTGATTGGTGGCCTTCCGATTTCCTCTTTAGACATGCTAATAGCTTAACGAATGTCTTGATGTCTATATTGTGTTTCATGCTTATTGTTGACCTACGCATTGAATAAGTACACCATTAGGCTACTTGACTTCTGAGTACAAGATAAATGCTGAAAATACACTAATAGAACTGGTTCCCAACTGGACTTGACGCCTTTCGTTCTTTTCCATTTTTTAAATTGTCGTAGGCATATAAGTTTCCTTTGACTTTTCCAGCAGTAAAGCATTGGAAATATTATTAGCTTCGGTTGTAAATGAATTCAGGAGTACAATCACTTTCATCACTCGACATTTTATAATACTTTGTTGATAAATTTAAAGTTTAAATGCCAAAAGTTCGCGCCTTTATTGCGTCTACCAATAAGTAGCCAAGACACGATCAATTCGATTTTCAAAAAAAAAGTCTCATCTACGGTTTTGTCGTGTGTGTCTATTGATATCATTCTCATGGAAGTGGCGTTTGTGTAAACTAAGCTTTATACAGGGCTGGTAGAATAGTTTTGGATGATTGGCTGTATGCATTTTGAATTTAGACGCTCGTGAAAATAGAGTATTTTTTATAAAATGTGATAAATCGACTGTAGTATAGATAGGTTTTACTATTTATTTATTTATTCACAAAATCCATAGCAATCTTTGCGCAGTTTACTTAAAATAAATTAACTAATGTTACAGCCAATTACTATTACGGTATTACGGCGCGGTACGGTATTTGTTATTATTAATGCCAGTTTTAATGTTATTCCATTCCTTTTAAAAAATGGTTTGTAGTTACCTAATTATTCTTACAATATTATGTCTTCGAAAACATGGCAACATGGCAACGGTATGAAGAAGCAGTCATTATGATTTTGTAGGAAATCGAGAATATCATCCACGCGTAGTAAGAGTATCGAGAATAGCTTTCCTCTTTCTGGCACCAAAGCAAAGTGTAAAGTAACTATGTATATAGGAACCAAAGAGTGTTTGTTAGTACTATACTGCCAATTTAGCTGAGCATGTGAGATTCCAAATTCAAATCACATTATTGACCAGCGGGTCATAATGAAATCCAGTACAACATTATTGACCGGCTGTGCCCCCGGCCACTAATGACTCACTTTAGGTTAAGGTTGCTTGACATATAATTTGACATTTTCGAGCAGGTGGTGTGAAAATTAATATTTTATTTAGGTACCTATTAAAGAGTTGTATATAGATACAGGGTGGCAGCACTGGCAGCCTGGCAGGGACATCGACACGCAACCTGTTAACATCGATTCAGTAGATACATGATTCTGGACCCCCCTAAGTTAAACTTTTTCGACTGTTATTTATAAAAAAAGTTGCTGTTCCATACATTTTACCGCGTAGGTATTGCACTTTTCTATGAAACAGCAGAATTTTGTTTTGATAACCGACGAAAAAATCTACGCTAAGGGCGTCCAAAATCATGTTCTGAATCCATGTTTACAGTTTGCGCTTCAAAGTCCCTTCCAAGCTGCCACCCTGTGTAATTTGAAAGAGGTTCATAAGTTTTGTTTCTTTGTATTTTTTTCAGTTGGTAATAAATTGAAGCCTCTAATGTCTAGAGAAAGTCTGTCCAAGTGTATCCATAAATTATGGTTGTTATCTTCGATTTGTCTTTCAATTAATTCGTGTTTTAGTTCGTTCATTAAACATGTTCTATAATCGTAATAGTGGGAGCCACCTCTTTCTCGTTTTGTGACCATGTTTGCATTAGAACAGGTGATATTATCAATAAAAACATATCTACCTACCTTATTTAACAAGGTAGGCATTTAACATGTGGGGTATCATATGAAAGAGCGCAGATTGCACATTGTCAAAGAATTTTTTTTAGGTCGCTAAGTTTTTCGAGTTTTGATGAAGAATGTAAAAAAAAATACCGTTCCCCTTATCTCCGAAGTTTGCAAAGAGAAACATCTGAAATTATTCTATGTGATAGAAGTTTATGTAAAGATTACAGGAAAAATAAAATGAGATCTCTAAATAGCACAACTTTCTCAGAAATCATCAACAAAAGTTACATTAGTTCCACTATCGGTCAAGAGATGGCGCTGACATAAAACTGCAATATTCTACACTGCAGTGAAAAAAATTAAAATTGTCTGACGCCTCGCCGATGAAAAATTAAAAACATGATGGTACGGAACCCTCGGTGCGCGAGCCCGACTCGCTCTTGACCAGTTTTTTCATTATTAAACATTCTGCTCCTAAAATAATTTCGTCAATTTGGAGAACGCCCATAATTACCCACAAAATGCTTTCCAAATTCGAGATCTAAAAAAAAAATTAAATCACATTATGAATGGAATTATGTAGGTACCTAATAATAAGTTTGTGTAAGTCATGGTGGTAGATTATTTATTTGATTGCGTTTGTGTGAAGTTACCTATATTACTCGGATATAATAATATAATAATCATTTTATTTCGGAATAATAAATCCATAAAGTTAGTAAAACATAAAAAATGCCTGGTGGAATACGAAAATGCCTGGAGGAGCTACTTGTCCTTAGAAGAGCTGATGAAAGAAAACCTCGCTCTGTCACTCAAGCAAAAAAATTGTGGACATAATTATGCATTATTTACTTATCTACCATTGAGCAATGGATCCCAGACTTGGTCATTGACAAACATTCAAAAGTTCAAACTCAAGGTTTGCCAACGTGCGATGGGCACGTTGGCAAACCTTTACAGCGCGCCAGAACACAGACACTAAATGAGTAAATGGTTACATGCTCTGTGACAGACACTGACGTTTCTTAAAAAGCCGCAAAGTTGAAGTGGGACTAAGCTGGCCTCGTTTGCAGCTGTGAGCCAAATTATTATTATAATTAAATTAAGTTTGGAGCCCTGAGACACGGCAGACCCCGTAGAAGATGACGCACTGGAAGTCATCGGGAGAGGCCTTTGCTCAGCAGTGGGACGATCTAAGCTATTAGGCTAACATCACCTAACAGTATTGACTAGTTTATTAGTCAAGTGACCGCAATCGCAAGAGTTAGCGTATTAGTTTCGAATTGGACCTCCTCCACCTCCGTGTTATTAGATTTTTAAGACCACATTGTCATATTATCACATTTAGGTACCTAGGTACAGCTAATTCTAACTTTACATCAACAAATAAATTCTACCTAAATAGAGTATTGTAGGTATTATTTGTTATTGTATTCTTGTATTTGTTCGTAGAAGTTGTGATGGGTTGTTATCCATCGCCCACGGCCGCGCGGCCGAGCAACACCAAACAACTCATTTGTCTTGGTAGTCCCAGTTGATTTAGACTAGGTAAGTTGTGCGGAATAATAAGCAGCCGGCAGTCGGCACGCTCGGTGTATTTCGATCAGGTCATCAACGGAGATGGCGGTTTCAATTTAATATTTTAGAAGCTTTTCTTACAAGTGATCAAATGAAGCAATTGAAAACTGAAAACCCAAAACTAATTAAGTAAGCAGGTTAGGTACCTACATTTCAAAATCTCAAACACCTAATAAGTGGCTAAAATTAGGCATATTATTTGAGTTGTTTTGTGAATAGAATAGAATACCTACGTTGTTTGGAAATCAGAATTTAGGTAAAATTGTTTTTGTTGCCAGCGTGTTTTACCTACATATCTACCTAATAGGCAAAGTGCGTTACGCACTCACAAAACGTGATAAAGCAGTCGATACATACCTACACGAGTTATAATTTAGGTACCTACATTCTTTGATTAGATTAAGTTGGTTATTATCTATTTCAGGTAGATAAGACACCTACTTCTAGTAAACTGCAAGATGATACCGCTATAGGAATAAGTAGGTCGGATGCACACTTGGCAGTCAATTCCGCGGACAGTTCAAGGAGCAGGACAATACAGCATAATCAGCCTATAATGTTCCCACTGCTGGGACACAGGCCTCCCTTCTGTGGGAAAGAGTGTAGGTAATTCCGCTCGCGGGCCCAGCGCGGATTGGTAGATGTCACATGTTTTTGCATAGAGCCTAAAGATTAAGGACTTTAATCAGTGCGTCTTGTCTGTAGAAACCCGAAACATGATCTCTCACGCTACGGCTGGTTCATAAATTCAAGGTCGCTCAACGAGCTATGGAACGGTTTGGAGTCTCTGAGGGATCGAATCCGGAACGAGGTGATCCGTCAGAGAACCAAATTTACATAAACAGCTCCCAGAATAAGCAATCTGAAGTGGCAATAAGCCAGCCATATTAGCCGTAGAACCGCTGACCGTTGGGGTAGATGTGTACTGGAGTGGCGAATCGGCAAACGTACAGGCTAGGTGGAGCGACCATCTTCGCAGGGTAGCAGCCAGATGAGAGTTGCCGAGAATCGAGTGAGACCTACTTATGTCCATAGCAGTCGACTGCTGTACCTACCTCTTTTGAGTACAGCGGTGATGCAATAAATGACACAAAGTAGGTACCTACTGCGCCTGTCTGGGTTCAAACTCACTACCTACATATCGAATCTAAGTGTGGACCATCGCTACGGGCCACCACTGCTCAGTCAGGACAATACAGGCTAAGCGATAGGTACCTAGATACCTTCTTCGATAGTGAAATCCGCAATCAATGTAGTAGACCAGAGATTATCTTGGTATCCCCAAATCGAACAAGTTGCTAACAGGGTTAGAAAACTGTGTTGGTTATTTAGTGCACTGAGACATATTACCTATGCCAAAAAATATAATTAGTCGTAATAACAGTACTAGAAATCTCCTTAATGAGTTATACATCGCTTTGGCTCAGTCTGTCTTGGTGTACTGTATTCCCATAGATATCCGTGTATCCCTAACTGGGGAGGGTCAGCAAAAACTAAATTCATAGAAGTAGAGCGTGCACAACGTGCCCTGATAAAAACTATGTATTTTAAGAAAATTAGATATCTATCCCACAGATAGTCTTTATAAGTTAAGCGAATTACTCTCAGTAAGAAAATTATACATAGTTCAAACTATATTAAAGAAACACAAGACCCTATCTTACGATACATCTAAACCAGCAAAGCGAAGAAAGCATGTGCTGACCAGCAAATTGCAAAAAACGTAAGAAAATTTGAATTTCGCGGCCTACCTTAGCGCTTCCCCCTTAATATTTTTGATTTGTTTTTTTTTTTCATTATAATCTCAAACTATGTTGCCTAAAGGTGATTCAATTTTATATAATAAAAATACTCAACTCAAACTTGTGTATTAATTGTTTTTGCATGTTGTCCCTTCAAGGTTTTAATTTGGTTTCAAAGGAAAAAGCTAATATTCGAATAAATATTCGAATAATTCGCATACTGCCTGTAAAAAAAAACGAATATTCGAATATCTAAAAACTTCGAATATTTACAAGCCCTAATAATAGAACAAATAAAGAAATATGTATATATAAACCAATATAATGAATGCAAAAAAAAATACTGAAATGAATCAAACCACTTAGATATAAGGAAACGGAAGAGCTCTTGAAACCCACGATATAACCTATACTCTCACACAGGCACACAAACACACAACACACATACTCGTACACACACTCACTCCCACACACAAACTATACATATGCCAATCTTGTCTACTTACTTAGGTTACATTATGTTATTAATATATTTCTTTCTTTTGATATGGAAGAGCGGAGTCTTCTAATACAGGCATTGTTTGCTTAAAAAAAGGCTCCAATCACAAACTAATTGTTGTAATCTGGTTGAAGAAATAAACAATTTTGTTTTTTTTTTTATTTTATTTAGGTCACCTACAGTTACGACATGGCAGCATAATTTGAATAGGTATTATGTACCTACCTACTTAAACCTATTACTCACTCAATGATAGATTTTGTTTTCTGCGGTGCTATTCTGTAAAAAGATCACCGTGAAAACTAAGGTAAAGTGAGCGTGGAGTGAGCTGTCAATAGTGTCAATTCCTAGCAAAAACAAACTCACTTCACCTAAGTTTTCACGGTGAGATTTTTACAGAATCGATCGGCTGCTGCTAGGGATTGACACTATTGGCAGCTCACTTCACCCAAGTTTTCACGGTGAGATTTTTACAGAATCGACCGGCTGTGGTTGATTTCTTCGTTCGTTTGAAAGGTGCTTTAACTATCTACCGGTATTAGGTATCTAATATGAGCCAGAACGCCCAACACTGAACAATCAGGATGCTAAATGTTGGTACCTAACTAAGATGACTGATTTTAAAGGGGTAGTTACTTAACTACCCCTTTAAAATCAGACATTTTAAGACAACTAGGTCTAAAAAAATTTACTACAAAGATAATTATATAAAGCATAGGTACCTAGGTACTCTTTATTATAAACACAAACACCATAAATATTGCAGATATGAATCTAGAAATTTTACAATGGGCAGTCTTATCGCTAAAAGCGATCTTTTAGAGGCAACCCTGATAACTAACCGGGTTATTATAACCTGAACGAGATTATATTGCCTTCTTTTAATCACTATTTCGTAGAGACCACACAACAACTGCTTAGGTTGGTAGGTACCTAGGTACCTACTCGTACTAGACTAAACTATTTTATAGAAAAAAGGCTAGGTTCGCTTACGGTGTCCCATTTATTAGGTAACTAACAAATTAGGTAAAAGTAAATAAAAGACCCTAACACGGTAATTTAAACGGTAAATTACCGTGTTAGGGACACGGTAATTTCTACAAAAAACAACCGACTTCCAAAAAAAAAACTACAAAGTGAAAAATAACTTTAATTTTGGAAGTCGGTATCAAAAAACGAAAATGCGGAACCAACGACACCGACTTCCGGGATTAATTAAAGTTATTTTTCACTTTGTAGTTTTTTTTTTTGGAAGTTGGTTGCTTTTTTTCGTAAAAAAGTTTTTGTAGTGTCAAATTTATTCATTAGTAGGTATCATACTAAATTATCGGATCAAGTGACGGTCTTCGGCACTGATAACACGAACTGCCGAACTGGAATTTTATCTAACTATTGAGTAATGCAGTAAATTGGTATGCTTACCTATCTTTCATGATGATAATAATAATAATAATTTATTTCATAAAATGGTACAGTATGTTACAAAGTAGGATGACAACTTAGTTTAAATCTGAGATGAGTAGGTTAAAATTCAATTTTTCGATCTGATGTCCTAGGTAGGTTACTTAGTAGCCTGTGAGAGAGAGAGGACAAACAGCTCTCATTTCCATGATAGGTCTGAGTAAACTGAGATAATTATCCTTTAGTAAACGTTACGCCTTTTTAGATGTGGTGGGATTACGCTCGCATGGGTCGACAATAGGAAATCGCCATAGAATACTCTTTCTTCTCTTTCTTTTCTTTTTTCTTTTTTGACGTGACAACGTCTTAAATTAGGTTGCGGCTGGGAGTCACTTATGAAAAAGTGTAACGCTCGGTAACGTTACGATGAGTCACCGAACGAGAGAGAGGCCCGCCGAATGCCTTGCGTCTCTCTCCCACTCAACTATTCTACCGAGAAAAAGACGTTGTCACGTAAAATCTTCGCCCGTAAAACCGACTTTACAGGCAACCATTTTTTTTTTCTTTTTCTTTTTTTTTTCTTTTTTTTTTTTCTTTTTTTTTTTCGCCATCATCATCATCTACAGACTGCTAGGCAATTCACTCAAGGCTAGTACCTAGGTATAGGCCTTTCTTTGCTTGTGCCAATCTCTACGCCGAACTCACAGGCGCGGTCCGAAGGGGGGGGTCACAGGGGACATGACCCCCCCCCCCCCCCCAAATCTAAGGTCAAATTGAAAAATGTCAAAAATTTGCCAAATCTAGTGGTGTTTTTATGAACTACGAACGATGGCCAAAATAACTTAGAAATTACATCTAGTATTTAGAAACAAGGAACCGAACTACTTACGTAGTTTTGGTAATCCTAGCAAAATCGATAAGCGTCGTTATGATAAAGATTGCATAACAATATTCTAATAATGTAATTTGTCGGTTTTATTCTTCTATAAATTCTGGCAATTCTTCCCCTATGTGGTGCGACAGCAGAGCGATCCTTTTCTACGCTTAGGCGTGTAAAAACGTGGTTGAGAGCTAACATGTTAGAAGAGCGATTAACAGGTTTAGCCAAAGAGATTTAAGATTAGCTCTTCTAAACATTCACCCGGTATTATCACCCGATTCGCAAATACAAAAAGGCGACTTCCATTTGTTTTATAAGTATTTATTAAATTTTTTTTATTTAATATGTATTAAATAAAATTGTGTCTTGTGCAATAATGTTTATTTTATTCCAGATACCTATTTTTTATTAGTGTAGTGAGTGACCCCCTCCAAAATTTCAGGCTGCGACCGCGCCTGCGAACTCATCGGCTGCGCCAGCCTGGTTCTACCTGCATACACGTAGACTTTACTAAATCGACGTTTGAAACTCGCCATTTTGATTTTGTAAAAAAAAGTAATTTAAAAAAATTAAACCGACTTCAAAAAGAAATTAACTCAAAATTATGAAATAACTTTAATTTCGGAAGTCGGTGTCTTGGGATCTGTATTTTAGTTTTATGCCACCGACTTCCGAAATTAAAGTTATTTCATAATTTTGAGTTAATTTCTTTTTGAAGTCGGTTTAATTTTTTTAAATTACTTTTTATTTCGTAATTTTTAGTTTTTGCACTAGTATTTGACCAAGGTTTTGAGATGTTTTCCCTTTGACACTACACCCGTAGCTCGTATCAATAAGCCAGGCCGTCACACTTACACGTATTAGTCCATATCTTGAAAATTACTGAATCGATCTTGATGAAACTTGCACTGTTCCCTAAGTTGAAGAAAATGTAAGCCAATAAAAAAAATGGTCACGATCCGATTAATAGTTCCGGAGATATGCGTGGACAAACATACATACATACATACGTCTATGAAATTTTGTATATTTGTTTGGAAGCCCTAATAGATCATCATATGTGAATATAATGCAATTCCAATAATATTACATACATACGTATCGAATTGATAACCTCCTTTTTTTTGAAGTCGGTAATAAAACTTAGCCTGTAACCATCGCCGCGTCGACACACGTTTCTAAAACGCGCGTCAACGGCGCGTTTAAAACGTGGTGTGCACCAGCCCTTACAAATGATAATTCAAATTTAAACTAGATTTTTGTTAACCATTAACCAATAACTCCTAATATCTTGACCATTACTAAGAACAACAGAATCGTACTATATTGTGATAACGGGCTACTACGGAACCCTACACGCACTTGGCCGGTTTTTAGATATAAGCTAAAAACACAAAGTGGGAACTGTGACCAGGGGCCTAAAAAGGCCACTTCGGAGAATCATAAAAGGATAACATTATGAATTATAATATCGCACACCTAGATCTAAACAGCGATTAACTCAAAAAAACACTTTTTCAGAAAAGTTGAAAAACTGATTACTATGTCCCTGTGCACTGCAGGAGTTTGCTGTTATGTATTGATCAATACTTTTTAAGTGCCGATAGAACAATGATGTTTTATGAGTCTTGTGGTTTAAATGTATGTATAATGGGGCTGAAAATTTAATTTTTGTAGTTAATTAGTAGTTTTATTTATTAGTTTTTGTCCCTGTTTTGGTGGGGGAGGAGCGCGGCTCGCTCGTTCAACAATAAGGGCTTCCGGAGTCATCTAGCGTTGAGTAATGGAACTATTTTTGAATCTGTTTTGTTGATCGCTAGGTAGTGAGTTAGGGAATTCGATGGTAGCATGGAACATGGGATGGTATTTGGTTTTTATTATTATTTGGGCATTAAGAATTATAATATGGCGAAGACAGTCAGTGTTTTTCTTTTTATCGCTGCACTAGCTACGTAGTAGGTAATCAAAAAGATTGGGATTGATTGGTATTTTAGCACAGACAAAAAAAATAACTGAAAAATGCTTCACCAACGGGATTTGTTAAGTTAACTGCCCATTAAGTTATCATTTTATGATTCTGCCAAAGTGGCCTTTTTAGGCCCCCTGACGTCTAGGTGTGCCACACTCCGGCACAGCTCCTAGACGTAAGGACTTGTGGTATTTTCACTAAGCACCCTGAACAAGTAGGTCCCTGCTCACACTACACCCCCTCTTGGGCCATACGTTGACTAAACTACTACCCCATCGAAAGAAGGCGTGAATTTATGTATGTATGTCATTGACATAATTATATATATTACTGATGTATGTAATATAACAATATTTGCTTTTAAGGGCGTTTTGCTGACCGGTGGCTTTCCTTCAATAACTAGAGCAGGAGGGCAGGTACGGCAAAATTATGTCATCGATTGATATCAACACAAATAGATAGTATAAATACCGAATGAAAATAAAATCATTCGGGTTTTATGACCCAAGATAATAATAGATAGGTAAGTAGGTATGTTCATAGTTTTCCAAAGTGATGAAAACAATTACGTATTTAAAGTTGGGAAGTCCACAAAATTGTAAAGGTGCTGCTACACTGCTGTTATAAAATGTTTACAAACATTTTCTAACATTGTGATCTAATACATTTAATCATAAAGCTTTTCAGAAATCAGAAAGGTTTTCATGTTAGGAAACATTTCTAAACAGCAGTGTGGCAGCACCTTAACTGTTCTAGTGAGTGCCCCACTTAGATATATCGTCGCTCGCATGACTATAAGTCCTAAGCTATCTCATTTTTAGCTGATCTGAATGAGGACAACCACACTCCTCCAATCGTGATTCTTTATATTTTTCACTAACCATCGTACCTCTATGTTATTTGGATCTCAAAAATACCTAACCATTTTGAAAGGCAAAAAAATAATAAAGAATCACGAATAGAATAATGTAGCTGTCTCAACTCAAATCAGCTAAAAAATGAGATAAGACTTTTAGTCATGCGAGGGACGATTTAATATCACATCTCAATAATAATGCCAGAAAAAATAGATTCCGTGCGATAACATGAAGTATTTACTGAACATGAGGACTTCATATCAGGTAGTCTCTTTTAATAGATAAATTGCGATTATTTCCAAACCCTGTCGTGTCGAGTATTGACTAAGTTCCGGTGCACGCGGAGGACGGAAATTCCGTATCAGCATGACTCACAACCACAATAGTCACACAGTACTTGAAGTTATGTTACTCCCGTTTTCATACTACTCCCGACTTAGGGTCAACACAAAGCTGCAAGATGCTTGAGCAGTTTTCATTAATTAATTGATAATGAACTTAAACATATCTACCTGAAAAAAAGTTGAAAATAGCGCACGCAAGATATAATTGCGTGTGGCATACTTTTGCGTAGGTACAGACGCCAGCACATTAAGGTACTACAATCTGTCAGATTTCTTTAATAGATTTTCGACTTTATTGCTAAAACATAAGGTTCAAGGTTGATTGGGAAAATCTGACAGTTTCGGGTAGGTTGACCTGCTGGCGTCTGTACATATTATGTTCATCGCTGCCTCGCGGGCAGTCGTGAGCCCGCTCGAGTATGCTGCACTGCGCAGTTGCGGCACTGTCTTCGCTGACCCTTATGAGGTGGGTAGGTATTGTATACCCTTTGATAAGGTCTCCAGATTACCTGAACTTCACACCGGTATCTGCAGCTGCAACAACACTTAAACTCGACAGGTAATATGCGACATCCTCGCATGTGTTTGGAGACATCCTCGCACGTGTTTGGAGGCACCCAATCGTCGTCGAAAGAAAAACGACTCGGTGTGACGAATAAGAAGCAGCCTCATGCGGGTTGCAGACCAAGAACTAATCGTAAGTTAGTCTAGCTTAGCTGGCATAGCTGAGGTTATTTTTTCATACTTGTGTAGGTACAGACCGTAAACTATGAACAGTAGTATGAAAAAAGACGGGCAAGAGCGAGTCGGACTTGCGCACCGAGGGTTACGTACCATCATGTTTTTAAATTTTCATCGGCGAGGCCTATATTCGTCAGAGAATTTTAACAAAAAAAAAAAGAAAAAATGTTTAAGAATGTGCAAACTGCGCTCTTTCATATGATACGCCACATGCCCTAGTAGCCCCACTTCGAATTTTTCAGACCCCCTTTCAGATTCTGTTGCAAAAATATACTTACATATATTTTTATTTCTTTCTTATCTGCAAAATAGTTGGGCAATCGTCTTCTAAATTTCAAGTTGAGAGCATTAGTAGTTCTTGATATCCAGCTGTGACAAACAGACAGACTGAGTCTCGCCATAAGGGTTCCGTTTTACCATTTTGGTACGGAACCCTAATTACCTCAGTTATGCGAGCTAAGCTAGACTAACTTAGTTTAGCTCTTGGTCTGAAACCCTCTTTACTGACCGATTAGACATAGGCTGCTATATCGCGTCTGATCGCGTGAAAGGTGCGTGTAGCGTGACGTTGTAACAATAATAGAAATAGTTTAAATCCTGTTTAACTTTCGTAGGAGTTTAGTTCGGTAGTCCAATTGACACTAATTGCAAACCACAATATGTAACCCCCACACAAATGTTCTTTGCCCGACGGATATCTGGATCTATTAAGATCAGAGGCATACCTATGTGTGAGTTTTTTCACTTACGTTCGATTGCGAGCGCGTTAGAATTTTATATGGGAAAAAGTTATAGCGCCACCTAGTGGTCACTAGGAGAAACCTAATTTCCCATACAAAATTCTAACGAGCTCGCAATCGAACGTGAGTCGAAAGAACTCACACTAAGGCCACTGTTTCTCAATAATTTACAACAAAAATTGACAAATTCAGATACCTGACACTATCTGTGTGGATATGTTATTAGAAAGATTTGTGGGTGCGCTTATGCTGATACTATATTATTTAGTATTAACATAAAACCAGGCTGTGCTAAACATACATTAGGTTAGGTAGATACTTGTACATTAAGTACATTATTTTTTACCATTGTCCTTTCAGACAAAATGAAAAGGGAATGTGAATTACAAAACATCTGAATGTTCGAATTTATTTTACGTATCTAAGTGTTTTATATGTACAAAGTGGGATTTAGGTCGCCAGCACATCTAGCTACCCGAAACTGTCAAATTTAATTTTCCCAATCAACTTTGAACCTTATGCTTTAGCGATAAAGCTGAAAATCTATTAAAGAAATTTGACAGATTGTAGTAACTTGATGTGCTGACGTCCTCTGTACCTAATATAATCAAATTTTGATTATTTGTAAGTTCTATAACATACATCATTCAAGTGCCAATCAATAACATAGAAAATAATAGTAATACAAAAATACCGAACTAATATAAAACGTAAATCACTTGTGACAACAATTTACAACATCAACATCGATGGATCGTTTCAAACTCGGCGAGTTACAACATTATTATTATATCGCCCTTTATGGCAGATAGATAAATAAAATAATTCAAAACTGACTCAACTGTTATCATGACCATAATGGAAACATAATGAATGACTTTTGTCATGAACTAATGTAATAATTAACGAAGGTAATTGTGTAATTGAATACTTAGACCATCACAATGGGTTGAACAGAGTTGAACCCTGACCTTTATCCTATAAGAAACTAAGTAGACACAGGCCCCAATTAACACTGGTAATTACTTATTCATCTACACTACTACACATTACAACTAGCTATTTAATCATAAATATTTACATGACTAGTCAGATGTGGTGTTTTAAAGCAATTACAATAGTTACAGTTAGGTACATGTTTTACTGAAAAAAACTTAAAATTTATTGGACAGAATACTGCGTGCATCTTACTTCAAGTTTAAATAATCCGACTCATACTACAATAATTAACAAATTTTAAAATTTTGTAACCTAAATTTGTGTCAAACATTGCAATATTTCCTTTAAAATTCAAAATATTGTACTATTTTTCAAACATCCTCAAATCTAACTCGCTTTAACTAACATTACAACAATTTTAATTCAAATACAAAATATTATGTACTCAGTCATTATGTGTACCTACTAATAATTTGGAAAAAATCTTACCTATGCTCCATTTCAATAAATTAAATTATGTAATTTAGACATCACCAAAAATGCAGGAACAGTAAGATTTCAATAATTTTGTTCGTGAAAATAATAATAATTAAAGTATTCCCTTTGTTACATCAGTTAGCAACAATAATAGTTTCATTAATATACCTACTACACATCTATTTAACTACTTTAATAATGTTGGTTAAGTACAGCTAGTGGAAACTGTTGCAATTTGAACCTCAATCGTTATTAAATACAACATTCGAAAACCTGTAAAAGCCATTTCTAAATAAATATTTTATTTCGATAAATATGCAATGACTATACATTCTGATGTTATAGATATACTATAAATTAAACATCTCACCCTTTATATAATTATGTGCTTTCAGTATCAAACATTTCAGGTTAAACAATTTTGTGAGTGTATAAAGACAGTCAACACTATTTTGATATTTGTATGAATTGCTTATTTGCTTTCTGGTTTCGACTATTTGTTCTTTTATATGTTGTCTAATAGCATAAACTAGTACACATCAGTTAAAAAAAGGATAAGTTGTATGGTACTAACTTCACATAATGTCATTGAATGTAAACAATGAATATTTTATCTGCTTTGTATGGAGTATTGTTAATTATTATGGAGGACACAGTGATAAAAATATAAGCACTTGACCAAGTGCGTAAAACAATCCAAAGCAGTGAGATACTAACTGCTTTGTTTTATACACCTCGACACATATCGTAAATAGTTCGTAATTATTATCGGAAATGCGAAATATTTTTAACTATAGTACGTTATCATTGTAATACAATAATATCCTGCATTTTAGGTATAGGCTTAGTGCAAAAATAACTAAAATGATTATAAAGCATAAGGTGACTTACTGTTTAAATTTACAATACTTTAATACAAACAAAATATAACCATTCAGTATGAAACAACAAGGCATCAAAAAATAAATCATCTGTAGATAATTTAAAAAAGCAAAGCTATCATTATTTACCTTTACATATCAATATTGTGCTTAATATTTAATCAAGTAGTTTCAATTTACAAAAATGATATTGTAAATTTTGATACTTTGGTAACAAACATACACGCTGACTAACATTTTGGTATGTACCATGTTATCTTTGTGAAAACAATCCTAGAATGATTCACTGCTAGTGTGTTGAATGATTCACACTTTAAAGTAAGTGCAAGATTAGTCCTTTAAGTATTTTGTGCACTTACTCTTGTAAAATCAGTAAAACTTTAAAATGATATGACATATTGTAGTGAGGAATCATACAGTTACTGGTATCTTAATTTCCTTGTTTACTATGTAAAATTTGTGCTTTTTTCCTAACACTCCCCAGATGACAGCTACATTTTCAATAATAATATTGAATGGGATGGTAGCTAAGGCTCCACCAATAAGCAAAATGAATCTTACTGGACCAAATCTATGAATAGGGAATGATTTAAAGACACCAAAGATATACATATAAATATTGACAGCACCTATGAATCCACATACTATGTCCAAAGCCTGCGGACAAGGTATGGGGCATACTGCAGCTAAGAAGACATTACTTGTTGATAATGGCAAGGTTACCCACGAGTAACACGATACTGCCAGGAAGGTTTTATATAACACGGGTATTTGTTTTGAATGTACTACTAAAAGTATTCCTTGAATCCACCTTTTTCTTTGTTGCATGAAATCCCATAGTGTGAATGGTGATTTCTCCCACATTTCTCCTTCAATAAAGTTAAAACTGTAGCCCTCTTTATAGGCTTTCATAGCAAAATAACAGTCTTCTGCTACTGATCCATCAAGGCCATTGTCAAAAGACACTTTCTTTTCTGCACTTACCTGCAAATAGAAGAATGCATTATGTAAGCAGTCCTGTATATGAATTATGAAGTTACAGGTTTTAGAAATGAATAATTCAAATATACTCACTTGTGTTACAACATAAGAGCCTTTCCAACTGAACAGTGGCTTATGAAATAAATAAAACTGTAGCCTCAGTTTCCCCATATCATCAGCAACACGGAAGCTATCAGCAAGAGTAGTCAGCCAATTAACAATATGCTC
Organism: Oligia latruncula; assembly: GCA_948474745.1. Lineage (NCBI taxonomy): Eukaryota > Metazoa > Arthropoda > Insecta > Lepidoptera > Noctuidae > Oligia > Oligia latruncula. The sequence goes on from OX419688.1 coordinate 12,417,018, forward strand.
ATTAGCATATGTGATCAGTCCTTGACCAAACTGATGCTGGCCATCCAGCACAAAATTCAATATACCCCTCACACAGTTATCAGTTAACAATGTTTCTTCATCTAAATGCACTATCCAATCATTTTCAGCAAGTATATTAACATTATCTTCCAAGCAATACTGCAATGCTCTTGATTTAAATAAAGCACCTGATTTAGTCTTATATTCTGCTGGCACAACCACTTCTCTAACTCTTCTGTGCTTTGGTAAACTAACTGCTTTGTCAGTCACAACTTCAATCATGAAATTCTCCATTCCCACATCAACACATGTGTTCATATTTCTTGTTACATTATCTCTTACTAATTTTGGGAAGTCCCCTCTAGTCACAATTCTGATACATATGAACGGTGCTAGCAAAGGAGAACCTTTGAGTTTCACATTTCCCGGGAAAGCATTGAATAATGTCAATCCTGCAAAATTGCACAGAACTTGAGGTATTGTTAGTAGAGTAAAAAGTCTTAATACATATAAAATTATTGCACCGTAAATTCCATATATTTCCAAAGGATCAATTTTTTCTTTTTCTTTATCATCTAAATTTATTGCTCCAGCAAATACAAGAAAAAGAAATATAAATGATATGAAAAAAGTACAGTGTAGTAAATGTTTCACTCTTCCTCGTAGCATTCTGTAACAAATATTTTCAATTTAATCATACAGGTACTTAGTGTATAATGTAATCATAGTTTTTAAATAATTTCATAATTATAATGATACAATAATTAAAAACTGTACCTCAGTACCTATCTTTATTAAATAAAAAGGGGTGGGGTCAAAGGGTCACCTTAGAGGATGGTAGAAAAAGAGTCGTGAGGCCTAAGCCCTGCTATAGGACATCACTGTCTTATAATCGTATTATTGCACTATGAGATACGACTATCACTAAAGCCACAAATGATGCAACAGAGACGACACAAAGTTACACTAAAATAGTTGGTCATGTCACAGAAATAACGTAAAAAAAACTGTCAAGATACCTTGAATCGTGACTCAATTAATTATTGGGATGAGATTATACCCATTTTCCCTATTAGTATACGCACCGACGAGACGATAAGATTGCGGTTATCACTTCCCACTACGAAACAGAACTTCCGTCGAATAACAAAGCATACACAATTCTGTGGGCTATTTTCTGAATATTTTCGTTGACTATTATCGAAGTGAGATGCACATTATTTCATTAATTGCATTTAAAGTTAAAAATTTCTTACCTTGAATCTTGTGAACAATTTCAATTGATTTCAATGGAATCCAACGCTGCCAACAAAATCACAAACTGGTAATTCGTTTGACAAGGGCAAAAGAATAATAATTCTTTAAATATTATGAGCAGTAAAAAAAACTAGGTACACAATTATCGTTATTTAAAAAAAACTACATACACACGCCCCGCCCCGCGTACACCATACACCACTTCTTTTGACAAACACAGCAACATTTCATTCAGTCATTTACTTCGTAAAATTTTATTTGTCAATCATCAATCGATGATAAACTTTTTTTTTTAACTTGGAGACCCTGTAATTTAAGCCACCAATATTATTTTAATGGTAGGGGACCACCTTGGGACCACCCTTATCATTAGTGGCGAGAGAAACGAGGTAAATCCTTATGGTAAATCAGGTCAATACAGACCACTCTCTAATATTATTCTAAAATTTATCGTTATTATTTAATACAAGAAAGTACCATCCCGTGGTCACAAATACTACCAATACTACCATAGCTTATTAAAAAAAGTATGTTAGTACAGCGAGCGCAGCGGCATGCGACCGCGGGAAGTAGCTGGCTACATATTAGTAATCTGTGGACCGCGGGAAGCGTAGACAGAGTAATCTATAGACTCATGGTATCCGTGTCACCGAAAGGGACAAAAAATTCCGGCAATCTTCATCATACTATCATTTTTACAGCTTATTACACTACACCTTACCATTTTCACAGCTGTTGCGCAAATGTACCATACTATTATTGAATTATGCACGAAAAAGATCTTATTTTCCGTTTAATCGCGGTGTAGTTTTTGTTAGTTCATTCATAATTTTTCTCATTTCATTCGTAAACGTCAAACTTGTTGTGCACATTGATGTGCTTAGCCGACACGCAGTAAGGGACAGAAATATTCTTACTCTGTCTCTTTTCTTTGCTAGTGACGTTATATTTCTCTTTTTCTTGTGCGAATGAAAAAGAAGATATGCAGCAGTCTATAGTTTACTCTGTCTACGACGGGAAGGGAGGTACTTTCGTGTTTCATGATATCATCCTTTTCAGTAGTCAGGTTTTAGTTTTTAAACTTTTTTTTTCATACTTTTTAGAGCGAGTCGCGTTTTCATTTTTGAACTTATTATAAAAATAAATTATTTTGGGGATATAATTTCGTGATAAAGTATTTGCAGAACAGTTTTATTTTTTTTTTTATTTTTTAGGGTATATTATTTTACATATACCAAACTTGTAAATATTTTTGGCTCAAATCTGAATCGTGATTTTATAGTAATTATCGGGTGCATGCAAGAAAAGCCGTGAATATATTTTTGAAATGTGCTAATTAGGTCCTTTCATTAATACCCAACACGGAATTTTTTTTTTATTTTAGGTCATGTGTTTATGTCTGCTAGAGGGCGCCACATTAAATTTAATGTGACGTCGCATAGCCTATAGCCAGCGGACGATCAAGACGCTTCCAACGATACCTCCTTTGTCAAATTACGATAAGCAGTTTAGAAATGATGACGGAACAGATGAACATACATACATACGATCAAAATCATAACCCTCCGTTTTGCTTCGCCGTAATCGGGTAAAAATAGATACATTTTACAGGTCAGTCGAGCTACAGAGCGCTCAGTCTATTTTGCAGATATATTTTTCAGTACTACCTCTGAAAATAAAACGCATGGTTTTAATGTCTCTACAAAAATCCTACTCCTAGTACTCCGACTCCTACACCAACGTAGACAGAGTAATCTATAGACTCATGGTATCCGTGTCACCGAAAGGGACAAAAAATTCCGGCAATCTTCATCATACTATCATTTTTACAGCTTATTACACTGCACCTATGACCTAACCATTTTCATAGTTGCGCAAATGTTGTACTATTATTTAAAAGCACGAAAAAGATCTTATTTTCCGTTTAATCGCGATGTAGTTTTTACAAATTCATTCATAATTTTTAATATTTCATTCATAAACGTCAAACTTGTTGTGCACATTGATGTGCTTAGCCGACACGCAGTAAGAAACAGAAATATTCTTCCTCTGTCTCTTTTCTTTGCTAGTCACGTTAATATTTTTCTCTTTTTCTTTTGCGAATGAAAAAGAAGATATGCAGCAGTCTATAGTTTACTCTGTCGTCTACGCTAAAGTCGCTACCACAGAGTACTTCTGAATGACTTGAAAGGTTACGCCACAACGCTTCATGAAATTTTGACAAATTTTACAAATATATTTAAAAAGTTGTAATAATGATTATAATCCTGTAGATACTGAAGGAAAGTATGTGGTTGTGGTAAATAATAGCAGATATTTAATAAGAAATATAACTTTATTCTTAAACGTACTTTTCGGTAATAAACATAGACTACTATTACAATACATAGACAGGAAGTGGCGGATGACTGCGGATGACACAACGCCACCTATAGTTAGTTACAGGAACCAAAATGGTTGCGTTCCATTATTCCTAACAGATACATATTTGTTATGGTCGTGAATCATATTTTAATCATACTGACCAGCAAATTGCCAAAAACGTAAGAAAATTTGAATTTCGCGGGCTACCTCTGCCTGCGGCGCATAGATAAAATACTAAATGTATGTACATACAACTGATACAACTGCGGCGTGTACGAATGTTACTGATGGTTTTTGGACTGTCCCCAAGAAAAATATCATTTTTTCCGATTCTCACTCATAAAATCACAATCTTTCTGGCCCGTAATATTATGGCGCCTGTACACTCTCGTCGAGGCACCGCGAGGCATGACGAGTGCAAGAGAACTGCGAGAGTGTACAGGGTCCCACTAGATTACTCTGTCTACGGTCGCACTCGTCACCCGACCTCTCGCGCGAGCGCTCTCGGCGAGATATGGCGAGAGCACTCGCGGAAGAGTGTACAGGCGCCATTATATGATTATATTGTAGTCTGTGATGAAGGCCAGAGAGGGGCGGAGGAGGGGTATTCGCAATTTGGCAGCTGTTTGAGTGGAGTGATGTGATGGCGTGAATAGAATAGTTTTTCGTTTACAATTTGTATTTATTTCATTATCACTGAAAATTATACGACAAATGAAAACATGTGAGCTACCTACACAAATCGATTGCCAACGAGAATCCAGTGCTAGTGTACAATGCTGAGACAAAATCTACGCATAGAGACTGGAAGAGAAAGTGTCTCAAATAGTAAATAACGGGTCGATAGAAATATGTCTGTCTCTGATTTATCTGTTGGATGTCGTTTTGCCGATTATTTTGCGATATGCGGCCTCGACTTTGACTCTGGATTGGAGCCTGATAGGCTTTGCGGTAAGTAATAGGCTTAAGTCGCGCGTTTGATAAATAAAGTGCAAGGATAAGAAACATTGTCTTCATTCTAGGTGACAATTTACATGTATCTCCTTTGGATCGTTCCTACAAAGGAAAAATTCTGGCTCACTACCCTGAGAACATAACAAGCAATCCATTTGATGAACATGCAGTGTGTATGGTAAGTGCTCAATAATAAAGTTCAATTGGAATGTCACATTTATGAAGTCTTTGTTTCACTACTAATAATCTGCACTCTATCTATTTTTTATTTGATACTCAATCTAAATAGAAAAAAAAAATACGAGAAGTCTTCATAATTCTCACTTTATTTTGCAGAATAAAACATGATAAAATCTTGACATACTTACTTATCTTTAAATTGGTAAAATTGTAATATATAATATCTTGTGAATGTATAATCTTACAGCTTTGTCTGCCAGCTGGCCTTCAGTTTAGAACACAAAAACATTCTTTAGAACCCAAGTTCCACAGCTTTGTAGTAACCAGAGAAAATGCATCCCGTTACTATGGATTTAGTCTCATATTCTATGAGGAAGTTAGGAACAGAAATATCTGCAGTGCCATGCATACATTACAGGTAAATATTTGTATTTAAGTGAAGTGTGTCATATTGGAGAATTTTTCAAATAAAGTACCTACTAGGAATTTAATTGATGCTTGTTTTTGTAGGCAATGTATATCACAGAATTGTCCAGTGGTCAGACTCCTCCTGGCCACAGAAAAGCATCAGGCAAAGAAAGTTCCAGATCACTTCCAAGATCATTTAAACTCGCACCTCACAGTGGTGCAGCGCTGACATACTATGATATTGCCAAAGACAAACTGTATGTTGCAAAAAGTATAGCACTTATATGTCAGTATCCATATGTCAGGATTGCACAGTTGTTTTTAGAAAATTTATTCAGGTGAGTTTGCTTGTAATAAAATTATTGTAAACAGAAATATCTTAATTTTAAAATTGAAGATGATGTATGGGAAAAAAGAATAATTTGTTAATCTTCATAGTATTTTCTTAATTAGTCAGTGAACTGAAAAACGGGGATACCCTGGAATTTTTAAAAAGTTTAGTTTGTTCTAGAATTTTTCTTTTTATTTTTTGTTTTAATTTACTTTGTCATCATTATTTTGTAAACACATGAGTTATCATGTTTTGCCTGTTGTAGATCTCTCCCAAGGCAGCCAGGCCCAGGCCTCAGTCCTGAGTCCTATGTGTATAATTTACTTTATGAAGTACCAGTGCCACTTCCTGGTCAAGCTTTACGACTCTATGTGCCTCCTTCTGAACCTCATTTGGATCCAATTCCTGTTGTAAGTATAAATATAATGATAATGATGTGTATTGATCATTTCATTGAACAACTTAGGTACTATATCTCTCAACTTACTGTGGATAGAATACTTACTCTGTATTATGTACACCATATAAATATAGAAATTTTAATGAGTTTCTGGCTTACTGGGAGAATACATTTTTATGACAATACCAGATTCCTTCTTTATAAATTAGTTCAATAGAACTTCACCATTTATTTTATAATATTTTTTATAATCAATTTCAACAATAAATAATATGAGATGTATTCATAATTTGACTTGTACTTTCGAATGGTTTGACCTTTCAAAAACACTACAACTTTTATTAATATTTCTTTCAGGTGATAAGAATGCCAAATCTCCCTGATGAGTTACCTCTTTTGGACTATCCACTTCGAGCCATGTTCTCAACTTTAGGTGTTGAATGTGTTGTGCAGCTATTCACATGTGTTCTACTAGAACATCAAGTTTTACTAAGGTCCAGTGGTTAGTATTCTTTGTTAATAGAATTCCTATAATAAGACCCTTTAGTCCTTCTTTGTTGTTGGATATGTCAGCAAAGAAGGATTTTTTTTTTTACCCGACTGCGCCAGAAGGAGGGTTATGTTTTTCGAGTGTATGGAAGTATGTATATTTCTTTGGCATACTCTGTAGCCTAAACGGCTTGATCGATTTCAGCTTGAGAGGTGCCGTTAGATTCGTCTTAATTGTGAGAGTGACACTTGGTATATCAAAATTGAAAAAAAAAATTAAATGGCCGATTTTTTGCGCCATAATATGTTTTTTTATTTAGTACTTTGATCAGTCATTAATAAACTTTTCTAAGAAATAAAAAGATAACCTCAAAAATTCAATCGTTCTGTTTACATAATTATACTAATTACTTATAAATATTTGTTCACAGACTTCAACAAACTAATGCTAGTGGCTGAGTGCATAGTATCTCTACTGCTGCCATTTGCATGGGCGCACGTGTATGTGCCAATACTACCGGCTCCGCTATACCATTTCCTCGACGCGCCAGTGCCATTCGTCATGGGTACAGTACAATGCACTTTATAATAGAGGTCAATAGGCCAGCAGCTAATTCAATGCTGGTTATCTACTTTGTTAAGCACCGACAATGTCTTTGGTATAAGGAATGATTTTTATTGTTTTTGGACCTTTTAAAATTTTACATTAGTTTTTTTAACACAATTATTTTATTTAAAAAAAATGTCAATGATATTTGATGTTTTAGTCCTTCCTGGTGAATTAATATTTACAATTTCCTTTACAACCAACAGGTCTCCATTCAGACAGTGGGGCCATGAGTATAGGACCAAATGGACCTCGGAGCATTGCACTAGGATCTGAAGCAGCTCTCTGTTTGGTTGACATTGACAAACCTGATATACAACTGCCTGAAGAATTGCCGATATTCCCGCATAGGACGCCCTTCATTGAAGAACTCAATCATGTTTTAGATAAACATCAGGTAAAATATTAACTAAACAGAGTACTATAAGTTGCACAAAGTTACTGACACATTTGTACTAACTTTGTAAAGATATTTATTCTTCAATCTTTGTAGAAAATACGTAAAGTTATGATACACACTCACACTCACTTTGATAATTTAATTTTCATTTATTATCTTACTTATTTTATGTGCATTAACTAATTGATATAACATGACTGTAATAATTATATTAAGATAAAGATAATTTTAATGACTAATTCATGTCGATATTTATTTATGGATTTTCCCCAGATCCAAAGACCTGAAACCGAGCCTACTAAACTCGGCGTACCTTTGAATGGAACATCTTACAAGCATATGAGCGACAGTATGAGCAGCAGTTGCACATTACCATCGGGTATGATTTCTTTTTCTAGAATTACCTATTCAGAATTATTTTAAATTGGCTAGCTAAACTCCGCAGACGCGATGGGTATCGATATCTAATATACAATTCGCACGTCTTGTAGAGTTTAATCCACATCGAAGGGTCGCTTCTAAAGTAATCCAGCTCGGTAGACACAACTTTGAGAAAGAAGCCGACAGAAGGATCCAGTTGGGTTGGACAGCATTTGGAAAACTTCGTCAGGTCTTCTCGTCGCCTATCCCGCAGTATTTAAAGACTAAGGTCTTCAACCATTGCGTCCTGCCCGTTATGATATATTGTGCCGAAACGTGGACACTGACGGTCGGGCGGCTCCACAAATTCAAGGTCGCTCAGCGCGCTATGGAGCGAGATATGCTCGGAGTCTCCTTAAGAGCCTATACTACCTCAGCTAAAATTCACTCTTTATCTCGCTCACACGATACTGCTCGCGGACTGTGTGAAAGCGAGACAGAGTACGGTGCTGGGCGGGAGGCAGCGCCAATAGTTTAGGTATTTGCTTTTTACGGTGAAAATAAAGGTAATTCAAAAAAACTAACTAACATAAGACCTGCTTTATAGTTAGTTCAGTTAGTATGCAAAGTTTCATGATCTAATTTGAAGTATTTTTTGAATACCAGCGGTTTATTATTCGGTTTGGAGGTAACTTTGGATTATTTTTCTATCGAGAAAATTTTATAGAATCGTGTTTTCGTGTTGTTACACGAAAACACGATTCCATAAAATTTTCTCGATAGAAAAAAAACCTTACATTAATCCTCAACTTTAACATATATTTATTTCAAAATTAATGCTGCAGTATTTTCGACATAACGGAGGATCATGCTAAGCCATTTGAGGTAGTATAGGCTCTTAAAGGATAAAATCAGGAATGATATTATCCGGAAAAGAACCGGAGTTACCTACCTAGCTTGCAGAGTAAGCAAACGGAAGTGGCAGTGGGCTGGCCATGTTTGTCGAAGGACCGATAGCCGGTGGAGCAGACGAGTTCTGGAGTGGAGACCGCGTATCAGCAAGTGTTGTGTAGGACGCTCTCCAGCTAGATGGACGGACGACGTAAAGAAGGTGGCTGGGACAGACTGGATGTGGAAGGCGGAGGACAGGGTGCTGTGGCGCAGCCTGAGAGAGGCCTATGTCCAGCAGTGGACTGCAATAGGCTGAGTTGATTGTTTACGAAGATGTTTTGTAACGACGTGTGATTTAGTGATCATATTTAATGTCTTAAGTCACGCATGTTACGCAAACCAGCTCTTGTAAATAACAAGATTATATTCAAGCGGCTTTGTGCGGCGTGCAATCTAGCGCACGTATACATCCACAAATGCGTGACCTAGACATTACCTCATAATATAGATATAGTAAGCAAAGAATATATTATGAACAAACAAAGTATCGCTAAACGCATAACGCTAATAGAATGTTACTACCACAAAGATACACATACATCTAACTTACATTGAGTAGGTAGTAGGTACCCCAAAAATACAATTAAAAATACAACCTTATATATACAATTTAAAAAACAATAAAAAAAAATACAAATAGAAAAAACTATAAACAACACTTATTTTTATATAAACTATGTATAGATATTTTATTTTATTTATTAAGGGATAATAAACAACTACAACATATACTATAATACATAATGGTAACAAAAGTATAGGAAGCAATGCTGCAGTCCACTACATTATCCGCAGATAGGACATATTAAAAGATCAAAGGTTGCCACTAGACGAGCATAACCAAAATTAACAAGAAATGTTTTAAAACAATTAAATAAGTTACTATAATACTAGCTATAGTTACAAAACCAAATCAGATTATAAACAATTTCATTTACTTAAATTATACAATAAACGATATAGATGTTAAATGATTGTTGTTTATCAGGCGGTCTGCGTCGGAAGCACTCTTTCCACGACGTGCTCGATTGGGATGAAAGCAGGCCACTGAATGCGTCGCCGCCAGCATCGCCGACAAGACGCGCGCCGCTTCGCATGGACGCATTGCAGCGAATCGTTGACATCGTCAAACGGAGCGGTATGACAAACTTGTTTGATGGTCTCTGTTGATTTTTAGCTCACACTAGTAACAAAATAAGTCAAGTGAGAAACTTCTTTGCGAATTCTTACTCGGTATCGATGCAAAGCGAAAGATGTAGAGATCATTTTATGAAATAGTAATTTGTACTTGGAGAAAGTATGCATAGTACAAAGTACTTACCAACAAGTACTTACCAACATTTCTTTTTGGGCTATGCTAAATTTCTTATAAAGATCTTGTATCTACTTATGAAGTCTATAATTACCGTGCAACTTCTGATGATCTCATTGTATTATACAATTAAACTTCATTAAGTTGTAAATCACATCATAGCAATATCCTTATTGAGCATCTTGTTTACATTTTCCACTTTTTCTAACTGCAGGTGTTAACATAGATGACGTAGACGCAGACACAGTAATGCCAACAGCAAAGAAAAAAATACTTAATGACGAGGAACAATATAATGAGGACATAAGGTTCAATGTTGCCATCAGAGAGACGTTCCTTAACAGATTTGTGCACATATTTCTCATGTATGAGAACTTCGTCATCATGCCTGATCAGGTAAACACTTTGTATTGCTATATTTTAAGAGGGCTTTCAGAATACTAGCTTTTGCCCACAGCTTCGCTCCTGCGCGGTGGCTTTTTTTTTCAGCATAAAAAGCGCGCGGTGCCTTTTTTTTTCAGCATAAAAAGCGCCAATTTAATTCTCTGGCACATAAACTATTTCCATACATATAATCACGTCAATCCGTTCGTCCGTTGCTGCGTGAACAATGGCCATACCAACCACGAAATCTGTATTTGGCAATAACATTAAAAAGGGATGTAATCTTAATTAAAATATTGATGATGTTCTTTAGGATCGTGACTCATGGCTGTCATCACGCGAGTCGATGGCGAACTTTGATAAAGCGTCTTTCTTATCGGACCAACCACAGCGGCACCGGCCTTTCCTCTCGCGGTTCCTTGAGACACAGATGTTTGCCACACTTATTGATAACAAAATAATGGGCAACTGGGGAGAATACGATGCCAATCTGCAAGTTTTCGAACACCGGATCAAAACTGTCAGGTAAGGCTAATCCTGTAAAGAGAGAACCACATTAACGGACGTCAGCAACGCACTTCACTTCAAAACATAACGTACGCATGTACGTTACGGTAGTGTGGTTCTGTAAGTTGTATAATATTTAAAACTGCAGCATGTAGACTGGATTTAGCATGGGGTCTGGGAAATGGATGGTTTTGAATGAAAATATAGGTGCACCGATCGGGCACAAGCCACTGCATACTAACGTCATACGGGCATACCACAACGGATCATAAACAATAGAAGTTTGAATGTTTGACTAACCGAAATCACATCACAGTATTAATACAATTTGGGCCTCGCAGTATTTTTTTGGACCGAGTAAAAATATTCATTGTATCTTACTTAACATTAAGAGATACCAGGTTGACCTTTCGAACTATCGCCGTAACAGCCATGGAAAAATGATGGTCTTCAAAAACTGAGACATTGTTATGGCACTATCTACCATTTCAAAATGTATCCTGCGGTACAGTTTCTCGATCCTCAACTGAATCCGTTTCTGATAAATCGGAGGCGTGCAGCAGCGTCGCAGCAAACCAGCAATAAGGTGAGTTTGTGTTGCAGGCGGCGCATAGGCGAGGGCGGGCTGGCCACGCGCGGCTACTGCGTGTGGGGCGGCGCGGGCGCGCCCGGGCCCGGCGCCGCGCAGCTGGAGGTGGGCGCGCCGGCCGAGCGCCTGCCGCACCGCGCCGCCTACTACCGCGCCTTCCCCGCGCGCCTGGACGCGCACGCGCTGGCCCGGCCGCCCGCGCCCGACGCAAGGTGCGCCCGCCTGTCGCCCGCTTGCCCGCACGACGCCTGACACGTGTCGGTTGCCCGAATGTGTCCGAACTTCCTCGCTCCTACCCCGCGTCCGAACCAAAAAGATCGTTCGCGCGATAAGCGATAGTCGCGTTCATATGTCACTTTTAGTTCGATGAAGCGGAACGCGTGGTCGCGCGGGTCGCGCCCGACAGAGGACATTTTCCGGACGATCGCTTTTGATTAGGACGCGGCCATACCCGATGTTTACTCCTCAAGTCGCGACGGGGAAGTTCCGTGTACACTTGAATTTAGAATATTAGATAATTTATCAAGTTTTGGAAATACGAACTCGAATATTATACATGACAAAGTCTAAATTCCTTTGCAATCAATTTAGGATCCTGTTATTACAAATGGTCGCTCAGAAATTAAAATAGTTTTTGAATGTGACAATGTAATTTAAATTATGTAAGATTCTGAATTCAAGTATAATATCGTCCCGCGTCCCTTCGCTCCCCGTATCGTATAGTATTGTCCGAAGTTTAGTTGATGAAACGCGTCCTAGCCGCTTAGTTCAACTAACCGCGAGTGCAGCTTTCGTGATATGATAACCGTAGTCTCGTGCGTGCGCCATCTGTCAGAGATGTTTGTATTGCTGTCTGAGGCTTGCATGTTGCCCCGTTACCGTATACGTTAGGCACCGAGATAACTATTTTAATACTTCCTTTTACACAGTAGCATAATATTAATTGATTTAATATACTACTACTTTACACGCTAAGACAATATTATTACAGGAAATAGACTGTTACTGTAATTTTGTATGTAATCTTAAACTTAATTAGATGAACAAAGTTAGACTGCTGCTTCCGGTCGGTGCTAAGCCTAACCCTAGAATAGAATCAAAAACAAGTCATCACTAAATAAAATTAAAATTGTTAACTCGGTGAACTCGATTTTTGGTCATTTGTTTTACTCTCATACTGTTTTAAAGCGTGACCTAAAATCTATTAAAAGTGAACTTGCTTCATATGGCAGCATGTGACTGTACAAGCCTCATATAATGTATGTTATTATATTCATTAGTGAATTAACACTACCGTGTAGTGCGTGTAACGTAACTACTGCTTTGAGAAAATAATCATTGCTTTCATATTTTTGCAAACAACAAATACCAAATACAATTTGGTGACTTAAAGAATCTCATGGAGTTATTTATATTGCATTATCATATCAGAAAAGTTTTTTGCAACCTGTGATATGTTATACTCAGTAGAAGGGTTCACAGAGCTACTAAATGTTATGGGTCAAGGCCATTCAGTTATTTATTATTCTCATATTTGTCAGATTACTTGTTGTAAAATTTCTGATCTAATTGTAATAAGAATTATCTCAATAAAATGTTTAAAATAGATAAAATACCTGCTTTTAGGTATTTAAATACATAATATTAAGAGGTACGAAGACTCCTTCGTTACAATGTGCCGAAAAAATGGCAGTTATACTAGATTTAGCCAAGATGAAATACATTTTAATAGTGACAGCTGATTACTGTTGGCTGTAGTTAACTTAGTAGTTGAGTTTTATTGTTTCTTTTTAAAACCTTTTTTTAACAAAAGTAGACTCAAGTATCGACGTCAAAAATATATTTTTAGGTATCTTACATATTCCGTAAGTAATTTTATAAAAAGGTATACCTACTAGATGTAGCAGCTTACTGCTAAAACAGGTGAAAATAATACCACCATGGCAGCATAATAGAAAAACTAGATGACTTTATCTTTTTACCGACATTTTCTGAGTTTCGAAGTAAAAAGGCTTATTTACAAGAAGCCAGTTACTGGCCGCGATGATTTGATACTTGAAGCATAAACAAAAATCGCCACGTGTTGCAATTTAAAAAAAATATAAATTTTGGCAGCCCTTTAGCTAAAATACGTTAGCAGGCGTACGCTAAACTGTCCACACAACACCAGCAAACGTTGGGAGTTGGGGGAACTCCTGCTTGTGGATTGGTCTGGACGCACCGAAAGTGCCATGACATGACGATAAACACATTCTGCTATACCAAATATGTTGGCCAGTAACTCGCTTCAGGATAACAGCCTATTAATTTAGCTCAGTTTATTATAACGAATTTAAAATATTATTATTGTACGTTTATTAGTTTTTTTTAAGATCGTAATCCGAATTAATTTAACGTTACTAGTATCGTAACGTCTCATTTAAGCAATCATAGAAGTGATTCGGTTTTGGTAGGCTTAGGAAAGAATTGATACAAAAGCTGAAACTTGAACTAACATAAGTTTTATTTTATTAGAATGACCAAGTTATAGTGCATATTGTGTTGTTTTCAAAGCCTATCAAAATCTACATAATTATATTATTTCTGAATGTTGTGATAGTCAGTGTTTTGTACTAAAAGTGCATGATTTGTTTATATTGCATGCAGTATGAAATACTTTCATGTAATAATTATATGTGATTTTATATATTTATAGTGTTATTCGAACGATATGTTTTGTCCAACTCTATTTATTCATTTACATTATTTTTGTTTTGTTTTTATGACTTAACTAACTTTTTATTTTATATAGTTATCAGAGTTATATCATAGTTAATAATATTGACAGATCTTCCCATAATAAGGTAACACCATAATGCAATCTATTGTTTATTTTAATCTAGGCTTTATGTATGTAAATAAGAATATGTTAAAAAAATAAAGTTATTTATATGTAATACTGCGTATTTTGAATGTTTGTAAACCTATTCCTTTAATTAGTAGTTGAATGTATTGTGCCTGGTAGTAACAGTGTGCGCGAGTTTAATGTAATTGTAACGTCAATGCTTCCTATGCCTTTCTATTTAGCAGTCAATAAAGTTCGCTTCAAGAAATACAATAATTAATTATCGGGCCATTATAAGATTCAAAGTCAAGTTCTACCTGCGCATCAAGGAGTATCGTGTTGATTGCATGTAACCCGCGCACTTACTAATATAACGCATCAAAAATACACATTCCGACTGAATTGCTTTTCGCTAGCTTTCCATAACGGTTTATACTAAATAGTTTCTCAAACTATTCAATTTTGACATTTGTGTTTCGCTTTTCAGAACGAACAGTCTAAAACGTATTAAGAACGCAAAGTGGCAAGTGAAGGATTGTCCTCCGGAGCTGTTGCTTGGCGACATTAGTCGGAGGCTGTCAACAGAAGTCACTCCGGCAGCCATTGCTCAGAACAATAGAACGTTTGTTGAAAAGCTTCTGAAGGTATAACTTTTATAAACTATTTTTATCCTTTACATTTATAAACTCGACTTATACAGGGTGTACCAGAAAAGTGAGGTACAGACCATCAAACTGAACAACTTTATCCATGGGAATATATCAATCGCGAATAAATTATCAACTGTCCCATACAAAACTTCAATACCTACTCGACCCAAATGTATGGGACGGCAGATTTTTTTTCACGTTTAAGATATTGGTCCCATGGAGAAAGTTGTGCAGTCTGATGGTCGCTAGTATACCTTGTAATCTGTATACGACTAATTAATTACTTATGACATTTATTCCAGGAGTGCAAAAGCAAAACGAAAAGAATGCTGTTAGAGAAGATGGGTACAGAAGAATCGGATTTAGGTTTGGGCAGTGAGGTGTCGATAACAGGCGTAGAAGAAAGCACTATGATTGCTTCACTATGCGACCTTTTAGAAAGGCTGTGGTCGCATGGCCTGCAGCACAAATTGGGCAAGTCTGCGCTTTGGATGCACCTCACAAACTATCAAGAGTTGGAGCAGTGCAGCAACTCTACTAAACCTATCGATCCGAATTACCTTACCCCTGGTAAGTACGGTTTTAACTTCTTTGTCAATTTAGTCAGTGTGGCTATTGACTATTGCCCATTTGAACAGGGTGGCAGGTACATCGACGCGCTATCCGGTACAATGGATTCAGTACATACGATTTTGGAACCCCCCTGTTTCAGATTAAATTGTTCGTCATTTTTTTTTTATTGCTGTTCCATACATTTTGACCGCGTAGGCACTTTTATATGAAACAGCTGATTTTTGTTTTGATAACCGACGAAGTTTCAGCGCTAGGGGGTTTAGAATCATGTGCTGAATTCATGGTTACAGTTTGCGCTACCCTGTGTAGATCTGCTGACGATAGGTCCCAATCTACTCAAGTCGTTCCATAATCTATATAAATACAGGGTTATTGGTAAAACTAACAACCTCTTAGGAGGTCATTGTACTCATCGTTATGAACAACTTTTACTATGGGAGCAAACCTGAAATCGCGAAAAAAAAATAATCAGCTGCTCCCTACATTTTGACGAGTTATACGAACGTAAATTTAGGAAACAGCAGATTTTTTTTCGCGATTTCAGGTTTGGTTCCATAGTAAAAGTTGTTCATAACGACGAGTACAACTTAAGAGGTTGTTAATGTTTTACCAATAACCCTGTATTTAAAAACAACGTCGGGTCAACTCAAGAACGGCTGGACCGTTTCTTATGATCTTTGATTTGTTGAATTTGTCCCCGCCCCGAAAAGCAGAATAATTATTGAAACATTGGAAAAACTCACGAAAAAAAAGAGATAATTCATTTTTTTATACATTTTGTATGGAACAGCTTTTGGTGATATCTTGAGAATGGATTGTCTGATTTCGATAGATGGCGGTACGAAGTACGCCGGGTCAGCTAGTTGAACATAAATAAATGTATGCAACATAATTTGCTTTTACTTGTTGTCTAAGGTATAATAAAAGTGTAACTAAAAACTATTTTACCGGAACTCATGTGTAATTTTTCTTGTTGTTTGTAAAATTGTGTACCATTATGATTACTGAATGAATTTTCTATGTCAATCATTATCATTCTATTGCTTTGGAACATGCAGCTTTGGCTTGGTGTGTGTTGCGCAAAAGGCTCGACTGTAAGTAATATACTTTCTTCATATTACATAACACACATTATTCAAGTAAAAGAAAATCATCTATATTGAAAAAAATTAATACAGATCTCTCATCTGTGGGTGCCGAAGTAGAAGCACATCAAAGCACAAGTTCCGGCAGTCGCTCCCGGGATAGTTCCCGAGGCGGTTCACGGGATAGCTCGCGGGATCGTCTCAGCAACTCCGGGACTTTGGAAAGGAAATCTTCTCAACCACCCAACCCTTTGCGTCCCCTACCAGAGAGTTTAACTTTCGATATGAGGTTGGTTTATGAAGAAAGATTTTCATTTGTTTCTTTCGCAATGCTTTGCAGTAGTTAAGTACCATAAATAATACATTTTTTTATTCTAGAAACGTGCAGGCAATGACAGATATCAAAACTGAAATAGGCTATGCTCGCGCTTGGGTTCGGTTGTCATTAGAGAAGAAGTTACTCTCCAAACATCTTCGGGAACTTCTAGCCGACACTACACTGCTAAGATCTCAGTACAAACGGACGGCTTTCCTTCGCTCCGAAGAGGAAAGGGAACAATTTCTGTATCACCTGCTCACTTTAAATGCTGTTGACTATTTCTGCTTTACGAATACCTATCCTACCACTAGTAAGTACCTATATTAGACATACTTTTGATTGCGAAGTAGCCTGTGTAATTGTATAAACAGGTTGGGAGGACATCGACGCGCAAACTTTAACCATGGTTTAATCCAGCATTAGACCCTAGCGCGAGAAATTTTCCGCCGGCTATCAATACAAAAAATCTGCTGTTGCACAGAAAAGTGCAATACCCACGCGGTCAAAATCCATGGAACAGCAATTTTTTTTCAGAATAATGTACTTACTGAATCCATGGCAAGAGGTTGCGCGTCAGATGTCCCTGCCACCCTTTATATTGCAAATTATAAACTGTAAGTAATAGCGTCAGCGCCTCGCGATTTCACTCGCATAAGTGTCGATCCCGTGGGAATATCGGGATAAAAACTACCCTATGTCCTTCCCCGGGTTGCAATCTATCTCTCTGCCAAATTTTATCGAAATCCGTTCCGTGGTTTAGGTGTGAAAAGGTAACATACAGACAGACAGAGTTACTTTCGAATTTATAATATTAGTATGGATTTACTGCCTTAATGTGGCCTCAATGGCCCTTAATTCCCCGGAATTAATCGTGCTCTTTGCCTCTCTTGATCGTACTCTTTGCGAGTAATAAAACCTACTTTCGTCTTTCAGAACTGCCATATCGAGTCCTCATCGTACCTTCACGTAAAGCAAGTCAGACGACTGCTAACTGTTGGATTTCAATATCAGGAGCTAATGGCGAATCTACGCCTAAAATACCCATACCGCGTAACACTAATGAATTTGTTTTCCACGTAAGTTGTAGCAACCTAATTGCCACTTCACATTCTGTTTGCACAAATAAGGTGTTAGTTCGATTGCTAATAGCAAATAAACCTTAAAAAAAAATTAAATTGCTGTTAAAGTTTTCTTATGCTTCATGGTTCGCAACACATATTTCGAGGGTCTAAAGCGAATTTGTGCAGTGCATTAAGAAATTGGTAACCTTTTGCAAAATTATTGACTATATTTTTAAAATATTTGTTATTTTCGTAATGCAGCACAAAAATCTGGGAATTCTATCTACGCTGCGCATTGGACACGATAACTCTGGACTATCGCCGCGTTGGTTACTCGATCAAGTATTTGTGAGGAATGAAGTGACTGGACATACCTACACGTAAGTGGCTATTCAAGAGTAATAGCTGTAAGATTAGATAAATAGTAGTTTTAGTTAACGCCACCACAGTATATACATATATCTTCATCAGAGTATGATGAAGTTGTTGGTGAACATCTGAGTTGAAATATATGAGTGACTTTTTTGTCATAGACATAAATTTAAATTGCAATGATTAAGGTGAGCTCGTGAAATGCAACCACTACACGTATAGGGATAAAACTAAGTGCCGGTTTAATTTTTGATTCTGTGTAGGTTCCCGTGCAACCGCTGGCTAGGTACGGGCGTGGACGACGGCTCGACGGAGCGCCTGCTGGTGGCGCTGCGCATGCGCGGCGGCGCCCCCCCGCGCTCGCCCGCGCCCCCCGCGCCCGCGCCGCCCACGCCCACCACCACGCATCTGTCCACCTCCACCATCCAGCACATGATCGGTACATTCTACAGACGCGTGTTTGTTAACGCTTGAGCGTTACGTCTGTAACACCTGAGCGTTACGCCTGACCGTATCGTCTGTTAAGCCTGCGTTTGGTAACCCTTTCTCCTTGCTGAGCAGTGCGAAGCGCTATTACTAACATTGCGGCGCGTTTAAATGTCTTAAACACAGCTTTTTGAAGTTACCTGCCCTTTGAAATAAAATTTCGCATTTAAGCTAAGCCAGACCTATCCGCCCGGAGATTAGATTGTTTTGAAGTGCTCACACTCTTCGGCATCAGCGGGCTGATTCCGTGACCGTTTCTTCCTCGCCCTAGTGAAGGATGTTTCTGAGCGACAGAAAGGGATAAACTTCCTAAGGGAAAATGCTGATCTGGGCGGATAGGTCTGGCTCAGCCCTAATCGTCATACACTGACGCAATGCTGCTCAACGCTTACATACAACAAGTTTATGATGATTATTTGCTATATACGCACCGTGCTGCTCACTATTTCAATAAAATTTCAAATGATTATTTAAAAAGGTAAAAATAATATTTACAAACATCCATAGGTGACTGTGTAAACGCGATAGTAAAGTGGCACTATCAAACGAAGAGAGACAAGGACGCAAATTCACTGAGTGTACTACTTTGTGGCGAAAACGGACTAGTCAAATGCTTGGAGCAAGCTTTCCTGTGCGGATTCAAATCTGTACGGCTATTTGGAAAGAATCATTTCATTTGGGATTACTTTGGTAAGTGTTTTGCGTACCAACCGTTTCAATATTACACACCTGTCTCTTGCTTGCTCTTGGAAAAAAAAATGTAGTCGAAGACATCTGCAAGCGATGTGTTTTCGATGACGATATGGACTACTGTGAAGCTCTTTAGAAATAAAACATACCATGTGTAGTAGTCACAATATCATTTTACCACAATGTCTACTATTTTTATACCTATAGCTAAAGTGAAAGACGAGTTCAAAATGAGCCTATGCGACGAGCCGACCACTCAGAACAATAAGAGTTGTGGCATGGCGTACAACTGCCGACAAGACCAGGAGCACAGAGCCATCTGGCGGTGCTACTGCCACCTAATGGATGAGATCAATTCCGTGGGCCGCACTCTCGGGAAAGATGGAAAGTTCCAACTTTTCATTTGCCTTAGTTTACGGTGAGTGCTTGTTATGTAAGATTGGACATCAAACTATAGAAGTATTTTTATAATATCTAAACTAATTTTTTATAGGGGTAAATTGTTTGTTTGTAGTCTCTTGGAGGTACTGTGGTGCTATTCTGTAAAAATCTCACCTTGAAAACTTAGGTGAAGTGAGCGTGGAGTGAGCTGTCAATAAGTCAATTCCTAGCAAAAACAAACTCACTTCACCTAAGTTTTCACGGTGAGATTTTTACAGAATCGACCGGCAGATCCGGTTATAAAAATTATTTTACTGATGGAAAGTTACTCTATTATTTAGTGCCATATGATTATCCTGTGACCCGCGGCAATAGTGTAGCTTTCTCGCAGGTTACCTTTTATAGTATAGTTCACTTCCACGTAGACAGAAGTCGCGGGCAAAAGCTACTCTTTCCTAAACAGCAAAGTTATTGAAATGAATATGATTTAGAAGGTAACAATGCAATGTTATTTCACAGTGAACACTGGCTTCATCGGATGCTTGTACCGATGTCAATGACGCGCGTAACCATCGAGATGTACGAAGAACAGAGTTTCCTGCGCAAGCGCGGCCTTCTCACATTCCTCAGGCAAATACTCGAACCGCTAGATGAATTCGATATTGTACTCGAGAATTCCCTCACGCAAGGCATTTAAATTGACTATTAATTTTGTTAAGTACACAATTTAAAACCTGTGGTTAAACCAGTTTTAAATCTTATGATTCTCTGAACCAGCTATTTACCACTTCAAAATATATTTTTATATTATGTAAACGCAAATACTCACTAATAGGTTATGTTTATTTGATATTAGCAATCAGGGTCTGATTATTTTGTAGTTTTATTGTTAAGTTTTAAATGTGATTATTATTTCTGTTAACTTGCCAGATCAATCCAAAGATTTTATTTTTATAATAACGGTGCTTATGGATAAGTTCTTTTTAATAAGATTTTTTTTTATAATTCGTAGTGCTCTTAACAGAATACTCCTGTTAGCTTTATTGGTATCATTCAAATGTACTGATTTCACGAGTGAAAAAATAATTTTGTAATTAAAACATGAAGTAATAAAATTGTTTAGTGATAACAATTTTGAATATTTTCAATTGCTGAAAAGTAGTTTTAAATCCTATTCAGATATAAGCGATATCGCTGTCGTGCTCGGTAGCGATACTGATCCAAAGTGAGTAACAGAAGGCGGACCAGCCGATTCATACTGTAAACATCTCACCATAAAGTGAAGTGAGCTGTTGTCAATAGTGTCAATGCCCAGCGTTAAGTAGAATGATAGCTCACTTCACCTAAGTTTTCACTTTGAGATTTTAACAGGATAGTCCTGCGCTATCCCTACCGATCGCGATAGCTATATCGCGAACCGATTCGGTATCGCTACTGCAAACAATATCGCTTATAATATCTGAATAGGCCTTTATTTTTTATGTAAGAAATCAAGAAGTGAATTACTATGATGAATTACTTATGATGTTACACTTTATTCTTCTATATTCAATTGATTTTCAGGTAAATCTTACAGCACAGAGTAAATTATCAACCGCATTATTTTAAACTATAATTGAAACTTTATAATGTGATTATATTAGGTGTAAGATGAGCAGTGTTTTGTATTGCGTGAATATTTCTAAGTCGGATCTACTCAGCTACTCTCAATAGTAAAACAATAATAAATAGTAAGTTGCTACATATTTCAATTATATCATAGTTGATAGCTAGTAGGTTCGACAAAGATCTCGAAATTTCTAGTAATTAGTATGTGTTCATGTCCATTAGAAACAGCAAAATCTTACAGCACGGCAGTTTAAACACGACATAGAATATATGCGTGGTGCGACTTGTTTTTTTAATTAAAGTTTTGCATCATTATAAAAATAGGATAAGTAGTAGGTTTGGTAGGTGACGCGTCAACACCGTCGTTACCCCTATAATAAGTGTCTAAGAACAGCAAAATGTTCAATAAATTTTCAGTGCTACATTGATAATAATGATAATGAATTAAAACGCAACAAAAATAGAATTGAAAATAGCATACGCTAAAACAAGCAATGGGAAATTATCCCTTGCATGCTATTTTCAACTTTAATAAGTTAAATTTCTTTCCATGCCAAATGGTATGGTACATAGGTACCATACCATTTGGCATGGAAAGACAATAAGACAATATCGAATCATAAACCAAACTTATTAATAGTGGTACTTCGGGTTATAGTCGCCTTCCGTTTAGGATTGGCATTGCCTTTCACTACCCTAAAGCAAGTCCACTTACTTTGTTCGGCTCGTGTTTCATAATAAGTTTTCTCTCACGCACACTTCAATCTATCAAATATGTTAGCATAATATGAAAAAAGATAATTATTAATATAAAACATTCGTCCGGAATAAGAAAAACAAAAATTCCTTAAATGCTTGAAGCTAGTAAAATTTAAAATGTTGTGCACTGTTCGTGAAACATTAATCATCAAAATCGATTCGAATCAATCAGTAGTAGTCATAAGTTAAGTTTTGCTCTCTTTTAAATGGTTGTTAGTTCCTGCCGTCCTGCATGTTCATAGTTCATTATCAGTGTATTAAATGATGCTTGGTAACTTTACAATTGCGCAAGCGCATTGTAACATAATTATGTGGAATGCTCTAAATAAGTTTTAAATTAAATAAAATCTACGAAACTTAAAGTTTTGTTCACAAGAAACGCATGCACGGAATGTTGTGCCAAAATCATAATCAATAATTATCATTGAGTAAACAAAAATAATTAATTTTCTTAAAACTATGTGTTTTATAAAATTACCAAAGGAGCGTGAGTTTTGAGAAGAACTTGTACATGAACCAATGTTGTAAGTTTTACAGAAATCAATCAGATTGGTCACTAGAAACTATTCGATAAAATTATGATCGTCTTGTGTAAACGAAGTAAATAATCTTAAACCATTTTGATGTTTCAGGACTAATATATATGGGTAAAACCGCGAAAACTTTTACAATTACATTCATGACATCATAACACACGTTACGTACAGACGCCAGCACATCAAGTTACTACAATCTGTCAGATTTCTTTAATAGATTTTCGACTTTATTGCTAAAGCATAAGGTTCAAGGTTGATTGGGAAAATCTGTCAGTTTCGGGTAGGTTGACCTGCTGGCGTCTGTACATGAACATTATAAAGCTTAGCTCACATCATTGCAGTATAGATATACTGAAAATAAGATTATTTAAAACGCATAGTAGGTACAGACGCCAGCACATCAAACTACCCGAAACTGTCAAATTTTCCCAATTAACTTTGAACCTTATGCTTTAGCGATAAAGTTGAAAATCTATTAAAGAAATTTGACAGATTGTAGTAGCTTGATGTGCTGGCTTCTGTACAATACAAAACATATCAATCAGCTGACCTTTTAAATACTAAATCTTTTTCTATATTATTTTTATTTTTTTATAAATGAAGTATCGGTTTTTCATTGGTAGGTAAAGCGTCTAACAAGATAAAATGATAAATAAAAAAAACGTATAACTTGACTATGTAATCTTTGAATTTAATCAAAACAATGCACTAGTCATCACTAGTGTATTCTCAGCTTAACAATCGGTCATGACTGTAACGTTACACATTTTGTTACACACTGTTACATTCATGACAAAAAACCCGTAGGACATTACCTACCTAAAACTAAAATTGCGGATGGCCAAGGACAGCGAAGTATTCTTTTGTGTAATAGTAAACCTAAATAAACACGTCTATTAGTGAAACAGAATATACATACTTGCCTTGTAATCCAACACTTTAAATAAGGTGAATGGGTAGTTGAGACCGCGAAATTCAAATTTTCTTACGTTTTTTGCAATTTGCAGGTCAGTGTCAGGTTGTATCTTGATCAAAATATGATTCGCGACAATAACAGGTACATATTAGAGAATTATAATCATTAATACATTCTAAGTTAGATTTCTACCATTAACACAAAATTTTCCTTAAGAGATTGGTGGTTGGTGGTAGAAATCTAGTTGGACAAACAATTTTTGTATGGAAGTGAAAGTAGTACCAATGAAAAAATTACGAAAAAAAACCCAATTTGTAAGAAATAGCTTAAATTTTGTGGAATTATCTAAAACAACACAAGCATACCATTCAGTACAATATACAACATAATTATATAAATAAAATCGGGAAATGCAAAAAATTACAAATGTACAATTTTTTGCATTTTTACAATGATATTATAAGTGTAAAAAGGTGTAGATAGGTTATAAGGGCGCAGCAAGTAGCACGTTAAAAGGAAGTCAAGTGACCAAGTTGGACCTCAGTGTCTCAGTTTCTAGTACACGAGACGACGTACTGTCGCAAATTATATTTGTCTTTTTTTCGCCCGAGATAATTGAATCATGCCATCCAAATGTGACGTCTAAACGTAATGTAGTGTGCTATTGCAATATTAAGTTATTTATGTGTGCGTTAGTGTGCCGTTTTTGAAGATCGAATGTTGTGTAGGTAACCTATCTACACATTTTTACTTATAATATCATTGATTTTTACCCTTTGTATTTATTACAAAATAAGACTCACGTTCCTATCATTTCAAAGATGTAACTAATTATGTATAGCAAAAGTAAAATGTTTACACAGTTCATCATAGTTGTCACAATAAACCACGACCTTCATAATAAACAAGAAAATCTCAAATGCATGCAAGTAACTTAGATAATATTTTTATATAGTTTCTCAGAAATTAAAAGATCTATGTAAAATATGTATAGAGATTAGAGGTACCTATTTATAACCATGTAAACTATGCCACACTTTGTTCAAAGTAAACCAGTATGTAACTTGGCTTATCTATATAAAACTGGGGAATCCAACATTCGAAGATACTTCATAGGAAATAAAACGAAAACTACAGTAGCGTTTTAGTTTGCTCTCACATAATTACAGGTAGATTAGAATTATGATATTTTTGTCTGCAAGTCTTCCGTAACTGATTTACCAAAGAAAATTGACAATTTAATTTTAAATAGTCAGCTACTGAAAAAGTTATGTCCAATAAATAAAGTTATTGAACTCCAGCTGTTGCTTTTTTCTTGTAGGTTTTAAAAGTATTCCCCTTTATTCATAAACTTTGCGAGGTATTAGCGACTTTTTAACCATACATTTTTGACGTTTAAACGGTTTATAAATAAGCCCCTTAATGTTTAGTAGGATCCAAAGATATGATAAGATATATGCTCGGATTCAGCTCAGCAGGCTATGCTGCGAAATACATTAATTTTTTTGGACAAAATTACTATTTCTGTTTCTGGCCCAAATATGGGTTTATTTACATAAAGAATTTAAAGGCCGATTTCTTCGAAGCACACGACACACTACCGCGGGCCGGGAGACGAGGAAGAACGCGCGGATGCAATTGGTCAGTTCAAGATCAAGTTGCGTAGCTATGCCTATCGTTAGGGCTGCTCTACATCATTAACCCCTTCCCTGTGGCTCAAAGCCTATGTTCGTCCACTACCTAAGGTTTCTAATCCTCTTTTCCTACCCATTTCCACCCCATTTATATCCTTCCCTTCCCATCCTAAGTGCTCCAGGCCTGCGTCCACAAACAATTCTCCAATTTTCTTCATCGTAACCCACTCATAGGGAAGAGGGCTACTCTTCAATCTGGGTTCAGGCCCATGCACAGTACCTACTGTTCCGCCCTCCTTAAAGTTACTGGCGATATAAGGGCAGGACTGGAAGACACCAAAGTTATTGCACTAGTGTTGGTAGATTTCTCGAATGCCTTTAATACTGTCAGTCACGACACTCACGACATCCTGTTAGCCATTGTGACTTAAGTTATGATCTCTCCCGAAGCAATGGAATGGAGCTCCTCTGATTAACAGAAACGACAGCAATACGTTCATGTTGGGGATTCTTCATCATGCTGGTGTGATTTGGAAACTAGCGTTCCTCAAGGCGGTATTCTTTCTCCTCTTCTGTTTTAAATTTTTATTAATCTTATAACTTCCGAACTTCAGTATGCATATTATCATCTGTATGCAGATGATTTGCAGTTATACTGTCAAGGGAGGGTTGAAAAAAAACCTAAAGCAATCGACAAATTAAACATGGACTTGATAGTCATAAACACCTTGTGTGATAACTGATAGATTTGAGGTAACTGTAAACCCTTATAAGTATCAGGCGATCATCATCGGTAATTCTCGGAGTTTAAGTAAGGCGGATGGATGATATAACCTTGCCACCAGTTCTCTTCAATAGTACGATCGTTCCATTTGTCCTAGGCTTGATTGAGACATTGATAGTTCTTTGAACTGGCGTGCTCAGACAGAAAGTTACTGAAACGCTACGGGCTCTGTACCGACTGAAAAATTTAATACCAATGAGTACGAAAACGATGCTTGTGCGGTCCTTTATTTTTCCGAACATTGATTATGGTGATGTGTGCAACTATGACCTGAATGCAGATGTTCGTGACAAACTTGACCGTCTCCTCAATGACTCAAAAAAATGTAGGCAAATTAAAGGTATTTTTGACAGATTGAGACTGATGTGAACGTTCTTAAAATTGCGTGAATTGCCCCTCTGATCTCTTTCTCTGCGCATCGGTCGCTTCTAATGTGGTTACCATACGCCAGAGCAGAGAGCAAAGGGCGTTGACCACCTTGTTTTCATTTCTTGACTCTCCCACTTCTCATAATTATCTAGCCCTATCTAGCTACCTACTTTCAGTACATTTTTGCCAACCACAATAAAAATCCCCGTTCATGAAATAATCGCCTTCTTCAATGAAATCAGGATGGCAACCAACCGATCATCCTTTCACGAGCACATTCGTAAGAAGCTGGCAGTATCATCACAACGTTAATGTTTTCCCATTGTTTTTCAAATTTTTTGATGCTCATCAGTAGCGCTTGCGACCACTAGACCAATGAAGCAGTCAGGTGTTTTTTGTAGGGGAAAATATGAAATCTACGTGAAAGAAGTCGCGGGAGAAGTGCTAGTAAAAAAAAACTATAATGTTGGTTGAGCTTCTTTACATTGAGGAAGGGCCCCATACTTTGAATTTGCCACGGGCCCCAAACGGCTTAGTTACGCCACTGGCTCTTTCCTCATCAATCTAGGGCATTGATCAGACAAAAAAATAAAATCGTGAGGTGCCTGAAATTTCTATCAACAGTCAACCGCTCATATCATTATTAATCATTGAATAATTGATATAATAATATTACTAAATTCTGAAGTCTGATCATTAAAAATTCTTGGATGTTGGAGCGCAGCGACCTCTGAAGGGAGGAAGTGGCAGTTTTTATCTTAGATATTTCGTTAGGACTTTAGAAAAAACTTTTTTTGTAAAAAAAAGTTTAACTTTTTCACTTTTTAGTTGTATGTACATACTTACCCCACACAAACAGCATTGAAGAATTTGAAGACACCGACTAGAAGAATCATCAAAATTCGCATAGAAATGCCGAGATGCAGTATATTTTTGCACATAACTTCGTACATACCTACCTTATATTATTAGTACTATATACTAAAACCTTCCTGAAAGTACGTAAATCCTTTAATGAAAGAATTACCAAAATTGCTTCATTAGTTTTTGAGAAAATTGCAGACATATAAACATACATAGGTACATACGGGTCGAATGCACTATACAGAACCTCCTTTTTTGGCAAAGGTATATGTTATTTTGGTCTTTGTTAACTATCAAATAGGTAGTTAAATATTTTATTTTCTATGCAATGACCTTCTCAGTGCCGTAACTTCAAAAATTTTGGTATATTATGCGTCCTGACTCCTGACTTGATAAAGGAAAGAATTTGAAAATTTACGAATATTTAAAAGACTAATAAAAATAAATACTGTCTGTCGTGGCTCTTGTAAATAATAAAATGAATTCGTTTAAAATTACAAAAGTTTATTTAAAAAACGTAACTACAGGAAAAATTGCTTCTATCAAATTCCAATCATCGCGGATGAACAAAACGTTATTCAAAAACGGAAATTGCGCTAATTCAAAACTTTTTTTTATTTTCTTAACCATACCACCCACAGATTGATAGTTGAAGTTGAGCGATTTGTATTATAAATTGTAGAAATTATCAAGCCGTGCTAAGTTAGTTTAATGGAAACAATGATCTTTCTCTGTGATCATGCCTAGATTATTTTATAGTAGAAAAAAAATGGTCTCTACATTATTTATTTCAGAAATAATTTTGTAGATGGCGCTGTACCGCTTGTTTTGCGTGCGGTCGTTCGTTCGTTCGACCGACCGACAGATATTCGACAAGTAAGATGGCGGCGATTAATGTGAAAGGCGAAACGTTGTCGTATTCCCACTTGTAAATAAAGTTATTCGTTTGTTGAAATATTATTGTCAGTATAACAACGGCCGAAGATTTTATATTGTATAGTGTAAAACAAAAAGTGATCTGTTCTGAACAACCTATGACTTGAATTGCTTTTCATTTCACAATAGACAAAACCCGTCGCAACGAGCACTCGACCAGTCGAGGCCATATTTATGATGTTATCTGTCTTGTGAGCGTCCTCCGAAACCACATTGATAAATGGTTGTGGAAAACCAAGGCGATGGTATGTTTCTTCGTATAAATGCAAACTTACTATTACCTGACAATGTAAAATACGATTCTGTATTGTTCCGTCACTCTGACGCTTGTGTAGTGAAGCGCCGGATTATTTTTATTCTTAGGGGTCGATGCTTTACTTTATGTTATTCGTAGATTAGATGTTATATTATTGGGTTTTTATGGATGATCTACATTGATTCTATTAAGATAAACGTTCTTCTGTTCCTATAGGATCTAAATCTCTTGTATTACTTACGAAATGTGTTGTTTTGATTTTAACATTATTTTTCTTTATTTTCAGGAGTGTTTTCTCTGTATGAAGAGTATGTAAATTCAACATGAGTTCCAGTGTTCCAAAATAGTGCTAGTAACTATACATACAATTGATTGTGTGTTACAAACTATGGATGAAAGTGTGGACTTCTATTGACATATTACATACATTGACATTTGAGCATCACGGAGGTGGTAATGGATCCAGTAGGACCATGGTCAGCATATTCATACAATCGGTTAGCAGGGGTTCAGGCCGGTGCTGCAAGTGGGGATTTTCATCACCACCTAGCAAGTGGTGGCTCTGGATTAGGCAGCCAATCAGTGCCATCAACTACAAGTCAGTTGCTCCTCCAAGCAGCACATACTACAGCATCATTAGCAGGACAACTTGGCTCATCAACTGCTTCACCCTTCAACCCTGCAGGATTTTTGTCTCCCCCGGCTGTTGGGTATGATGCAGTATTTTCGCCACTGTTTCATCATGCAAACCCCAAACCTGCACACTACAGTTCTTCTCTTCAAGCACAGCATCGCCAAGTTATAGCTCAAGCTCAGGCTGCAGTTGCATCCAAACAATCTTCAGTGGAATCAGAACTATCTACCTTGAGAGAAAATTATTCACATCAAACATTGGCAGCACAAGGAACATCATTCTTTGACCAATCATCAACTCCAGGCAGCACTACCGGATTAAATTGGCAAGGAAATAACCAACTGCCAAGCCCATTCGGAATTTTACCCCATGAAAGTGTTGTGCCCTCGTCTCCAAGTCCAGCTACAACAAAA
The DNA here is from genome assembly GCA_948474745.1 of Oligia latruncula. Taxonomy (NCBI): domain Eukaryota; kingdom Metazoa; phylum Arthropoda; class Insecta; order Lepidoptera; family Noctuidae; genus Oligia; species Oligia latruncula. The sequence goes on from OX419688.1 coordinate 12,446,661, forward strand.
GCATCCGCAACATATGAGAACTTTAATGCACATTTTGCTGCAGCACAAACTCTAAATAATCATTTGAACTCTCAAATTTCAAGTGCTGGTAAACAAACAAACAGATCTGGTTCACCGGCGACAGCATCGAAGCAACCAGCAACATCAACATCATCATCAACGTTTTTTCAATCTCCGTCGTCTTTTGGGAATCAGACTGATAATTCGTATAGTACAAGCAGTGCAAAGAGTGGTCAACTCTCATCGCAGCAGGATTATGCAGGAAGTAAGTCCTATTCAAGTTCTGCAAGTTCAACTGCAACTCATTCCCAGCAATCGTGTATAGTGTCAACTCCACCGGTCACCTCTTCCTCAACTCCACCCAGTAAAGATTACCGGTCATCTTCCACTACTACCCCTAGGCCATCAGCTTCCATATACAATTCCCAGTCTCCTAAAAATACAAGTAGTGAAAAGCCTTCAAGACAAATCACAAATAGCATAAGTAACTTTGTATCTCCTACAGTGAAAGCCCCACAAGTACAGACAAAAGCTCAAAGTAAAATATATCCAGAATTAAGTACTGAACAAAGAAAAAGTTGTGATTCTAATGAAAAAGTTCAGCCACAATCATCCCCAATAAGTTATTCCATAATGGATGCCCCAGGTAGATTGAATTATAGTAGCAGTACTGGAAGTTCATCTAAGACAAATAGGATCAATAGTTCACAATATTCTACTGCACAAAACTCTAGTTTTAGGCATTATCAAAGTGGAAACAACATTGAGTCAGATTATCATGTTAGAGCCAAAAGTAGTTCCAGTACAGATACAGGGTACTCCAGCAGCAGTTCTCAAAATGGCCCGGATTGTGGTGTAGTCGTGCCAAGGCGACAGAGTCCCTCCCAAGCAGCCCCACAAACTTCTCCTCTGGATCATGCGTCAAGTCCTGCCTATCCAATGTACCATAGTCCTATGAACTCAATAAATTCTCCACAACCACATAGTGATCATTACAATAAAGTTAATAATACTGCACCTCGGTCTCCTTTAGACGCATCAGTGTCACGATCACCATCTCAAAACAGTCAAGTAGCTTACCCTTCTGTTATAACTAGAGCTTTAGGGCTTGAACAAAATAAAACCTATAGTGAAAGCCGATATGAACGAAATCAAACACAGCCTTCTGGCCAAACTTGTTGGGAAGGTGATCGTCAAGGTTCTCGAAAATATTCTAGTAATAGCAGTAGTAATAGCTACAATAATGGTATAACAGAAAGTAATACTCATAATGAAGAATCTGTTCAGAGTCAATCTTCCAGTAGGGTGCTTAGTTTACCAGATAAACAAAACTATTTTGATGGTAATAATGTAGCTTTACAAGATCTTTCTAGTTGCCGGGGGGATCCCATGAGTATAGTAAAAAATTTGCAAAGTTTGCAACAAAGTTGTCAATTACAAGAAGTCAAATCCAGCAAAAACCAACCACCAGTAACAGTTCCAACAACTCCAACAGCTCCTAACAAAATACCTTCCAGAAGAAAGAGTGTTGAAAAACCAGTTCCCCATTCAAATATAAATGAATTGTCTAATGTTGTGATGGCTGATTATTTGGCGAATAGAATTCCGCCACCAGCACATAGTTCAACTAGTAATCAGCAGCAAAATGGTACCTATTTTGATTTTGAAAGGTGGAACCTTCCACCTCCTCCACCAAAAATGTTCCCTAGTACTTCAGCATTCGGTTCTCAGGCAACTTTACATGCAACCAATTTTGCTAATCAACATCAAGCACTCATGCCTCATGGGCATGCCTTAACTTACTTTCCGCCCTTTCACCTAGGTCCTCATCCTGATTTCCAATCTTCTGTGGAGTTAACACCACTGTCGTCATTTAGCGAAACTCCACCTTCGGCTTCCTCGTCATCTTTTTCGACGCCTGAAACACGTGAAGAGGAACAGCCCAAGGTGGTAGTACCTAATATAGAGGAAGAACTTGGTTTCCTTGCAGAACAACGGGCAAATACTGCATCGTCGGTAGCACCCTCTTCACAGCAGCAGAACATTAACAGCACTTCACAAGACGCTACTTCAAAAATTATGGATAAAAAATTTAATGTTCCTGTCACGGGCCCCGGTTCAGGATTCATGGCTTCTTATTTGAAATTTTTACAAGGAGAGCGTGACACTTCTCCTCCGCCGGCCGGCAGAGGCGCCAGAAAATCCACGTGGTCAAGAACGAATACCAATAACACAACAAATAGTAAGCCTTATACACCAAATGATCACAATAAATGTGATACAAATGCCACACAGCAAAGTGCCAATGGAGCCATGGCGTCGACAAACGTGATAAATGCAGGTATGTCACTGAGTAATCCAGTCATGAGCTCCTCAGCGAGTATGAGTGCCACAGGCTTATTGGGTGCTAATCAAATACACGGCGCATCGTCGAGTCTTCTTACCTCTCAAACGAAAGAGTTGGACGATCCCCGTTATTACAATTTAAATAAGGATAGAAAACGTAAATATGACGGCAGCGAGGAAGCGACTTATGACGCAGAAGAGGAAGCGAGAAGGCTTAACAAGCCGGTGCTCAATGTGCCTAGTACACCTCTAAATGACAAAGGAAAGAACAAGGGTCGAACAAGTATGAATAAGCCGACGCCATCGGCGGTAGTGGCGCCCCAGCCGGCCGCGCCTAAGAAGCCACGACCTCCTGCGCCGCCGCCCGTGACGTCGCTGCAAGCAGCGCCACAGCAACAATACTATTATCAACACCAGCCCGACGAAGGTGCGTTCAATTTATTAGATTTCCATTTAAGAAGTAGAGCGCGATGGTGAAGAGCTAGCCCTGAAGCTTGTATGACAGGAGCAAGCTAACTGCCTTTTGAGCAGGATATCGTGAAAACTTGTTACATTTTAACTGTGATAATGTAAATTTTTATTAGATGAAATCTATGATTATGATTACATATATCTTATTTGTAAATATTTTCTGTGAAAGAAATGTGATGTCCTATCCTAGTAAACGTCGATATTTTTAGGGTTAGTCTGTAACAAGATTTCACCTAAATTGTTGTTAATGACACATTATTAGTGCCATTTTATTGTAAATTGTAGAATTTGTGACTCTTGTCATACTCGCTATTGAAGGGGTGCTACCATTAATAATTCCAAAATTATGGTATATTTTTTTATGGAATTCATACCAGTGGGTGTCTGTTGTACATATAAATAATGTATTGTATTTTACAGTATTTGAGATTAGTTAGTACTTACAATAGTGTATGCATATTCTATATAGCTGAAAGTGATTTTATATTATAAGGGAAATTAATGCATAATACATTGACAGCTATAAGTAAGTACGAGATAATGTATTAGAAGGCCATGCCCTGAACATAAGTTTTTTGTATTTCTATTTAATTGTTATTTGTTTATGCACAACTCTCAATATTTTATGTAAATAATTTTGTATAATAGGAGAAGACATAAAATAAACATGAGTATATTACCGATAATGTGTTAAATAATTTTAATTTGTAATTATTCCTGGTAGCACCCCTCACTTCGCCAAAATAGGGATAACATGTACAACCATAATGAGAATGATGTAGCTACTGAACCATATGAGAAATAAGTAGCTTTTTAAAAGTCTACTGGCTATTTTTAAATGTAGATCAAGTACTGTAACGTGTGTACATGTTATCACAATGATGAATCCATTCATCAATTGGCTATCCTTTTCCTGTACCTATCCTACCTTTATCTCATAATTATGTATTTTAACAAGTCATTACTAGCGTCATTGATTATATAGTTAGCATTAATTTGATTTTAAAGGAAGAATAAACACTAAATTAAAACTTGGCCAAAAAAAGTTTAAGGCGCGGAACACGGCGCGGGGCGGGCCGGGCCGGTCAATTTGACCGCGAACGATAGTGCAAAGGGAATCCTATACTACCAACGCACATAGAGGGCAAAAAGACCGCGCCGCCGATGTTTGTCGGATGATGTCTCTCGCGGTCATCCGCGGACAATATGACCGCCGTCAGGGGAGCGCCTGAAGTTTCCGATACTTGAGCAAGAACTGAAACTTCATTTATTAGGGGATGAATTCTGAAAACATAAAAAAATATTTGATTATTTTTTATAATTCTGAATACTAGTTTTAAACTATTAGGTACCTAGGTTTTATACCAATTCACTTCAGTAGAGAAGTTTTTAGTCCCTCGTATTTGTAAGATTTTCAGAACAAGTGTTCCTGTGAACATTATTGGTGGGTGTTAATTTCTTTTTATATATTTCGTTGATTTATTATTGAGATATCAGCTTCTTCTATTATGAACCGATTCCAGTTATTTGAGCTTCCAGCTTGATTTGTATTTTGAACATTTTAGTTGCAGCACATGGGGCTAACATGGGTTATGGGCTATATGGGACAACAGAAAACGACAATAAGGCGAACAGAAATATGCAACATAATATAAAATCGCACCATCAAGTTTCCAGTAGTGGGCAAGTAGACAATTCGAGACCGATAGAAGAAATGCCCTATCAGGTATGAATTACCTTTCACTTTTATTTTCATACAAAATAAGATAATGGGTCAGTGAGTACAAGTCGTCGTAAAGCAATCTCAAATCTGGTGATTACGCAACAGCACCCGTCGGAGGCTGAGAGCCCCTTTTCGCACAAGTACAAACGAACGCATGTCATGTCATGTCAAAAACCGATCAAAAACGAGTCAGACTCGCGCACCGAGGGTTCCGTACCACCATGTTTTTCATTTTTCATCGGCGAGGCCTATATTCGTCAGAGAATTTTAACACTGCCACGCGGTGTTAAATATTGCAGTTTTATGTCAGCGCCATCTCTTGACCGATAGTGGAACTAATATCAACTTTTTTGTTGATGATTTCTGAAAAAGTGTGCTATTTAGAGACTTCGTTTTATTTTTCTGTAATCTTTACATAAACTTCTATCACATAGAATAATTTCAGATCTTTCTCTTTGCAAACTTCGGAGAAATTTTTCATCAAAATTGGAAAACTATGCGGTCTAAAAAAAACTGGCCAAGTGCGAGTCGGACTCGCACACGAAGGGTTCCGTACCACAAGGCAAAAACACCGAAAAAAACACGTTTGTTGTATGGGAGCCCCTCTTAAATATTTATTTTATTTTGTTTTTAGTATTTGTTGTTATAGCGGCAACAGAAATACATCATCTGTGAAAATTTCAACTGTCTAGCTACCGCGGTTCTTGAGATACAGCCTGGTGTTAGACAGACGGACGGACGGACAGCGAAGTCTTAGTAATAGGGTTCCGTTTTTACCCTTTGGGTACGGAACCCTAAAAATGAGAATGTGCAGACTGCGCTCTTTCATAATTGCCCCTTGTAGCCCCACTTCGAATTTTTGAGAACCCCTTTCAGTCGCTATTGCAAAAAGTATAGGTACATATATTTTTATTTCTTATTTGCAAAATAGTTGGGCAAACGTCATCTAAAACTATTCCAAATTTCAAGTTGATAGCATTAGTAGTTCTTGAGATATCCAGCTGTGACAGACAGACAGACTGAGTCTTACCATAAGGGTTCCGTTTTACCATTTTGGTACGGAACCCTAAAATGACCAACACAAATGCGGTTTTGCTTCATATGAATCTGTCGCCTGTCCAAGTCCTGACCGCATAATATAGCAGTCCTTTGCAGTTGTTCGGTCGGACCACGCTACCAATAACTACTAGGGACTACTTTTGTTTTGAATGAAATATTTTTTATATTTGTTTTAATTGAATTAAATGCGCGGCAATAACATTACACCCTCTCCTCTTTATTTTCAGTCTGGGGAATTTATAGCATTAAAATCGGAATTGAATGAAATGTGGCCAGCCATGTGGAGGGTTGATGGCAAGACATTACTGCAAAAATATGAACCATTTGAAGAAAATGGAAAAGTTTTATATCGTAATATTTCTACAGTAAGTATCGAATGTGCATTTTACTAATATGTACGTAGGTACTTATTGTTATGACTAGCAACGGTCAACCACACCTCTTCCGTGACTCTTGAATTCCGAAAATCGCCTTTACCGCTACGACATAAAGGCGCTGTCCATGTCAAATTGTTACCATGGCCGTGCACTTTACTGAATCTGCAACTATTTGAAACTGACATTAATAGTATTCTTTTTTTACAGTATACTGTATGGAACCCAGATAATAAAAAGTTATACACACAAGTCCCAGTTAAAGTAAGGTCACAGACGCATTTGGAGACAATAGTCGAGTTAGTTAGAAGTGAACTACCAATCGATGACTGCAGTTTTATCGAGAAAAGAATGTTGGAGACTCAAATGTACCAGGAAAACTTTGAAGTCTACATTCAAACGTTAATATCACACGCATTAGATCCCAATTTTCTTACGGAAATATTTCAAGAACAAGGTAATCGTTGTATTTTATGACTCTGTTTTTATGTATTTAGTACAAGACTAAAGGGAAAGGTAACCATTAAGGAACAAGACATACCTAGTACCTATAAACTCGAAATAATATAATTGATAAAGTTACTATAATTTATTTTATATTAAAAATAAAAAGAAATATTTAAAACATCAATTTGCTTATCTCGTACCTAATACAATAGGTGAAGAGAATTTGATATTTTAGCGTGACTAACACAACTGTTGTATTAAATACTACATAAGTAATTGCCCAGCGTTGCGTTAATCGGTGCCGATATTGGTGCTTTCATTTTAAGCAATTGTTGCAGCGAGACAGCAGCGCGACCGCAGCTCGACCGAAGCGCGATCGTCGCATAAAAGTTTCGTTCCATACAATAACCGCAGCGCGCCTGCAGCGCTGCTGTCGCGCGACCGCTCGGCGGTGCATGACGACCGTCATAAGTTGTCGGAATCCATTGTGAGATTTTGCCGCACGACAGCAGCGCTTCAGCAGCGCGGCCAAGGGCCCCTCGGTCGCGCTGCCGTCGCGCTGAGTGAGCCCTACGCCTACCTGCACCGTCACATTTCAGACGAATACTTTCTATCGAACGTGAAGACGGTGGACGAGGTGACGGAGACGATGCGCGCGCGCGTGTCGGGCGGCGGCGGCGCAGGTGGCGCCCGCGCGCTGGACGCGGCCGTGGGCACGTGGCCCGGCCTCAGCGTGGCGGCGGGCGCGGGCGTGTGCCGCGCCTGCGCTCGCGCCGCCGTGGCGCGCCTGCTGCTGTACGGCCAGCCCTACAACCCCGCCACGCTCGAGCCCGTCCAGCCCGATGCGCGCCTCGCCTACGAGAAGGTATGTACAGATCCAAAATATGTTCGTCACCTTAAGGCGAGTAACACACGGCACCGCGCACCGCCGCGGTAGGCGGTGAAGCGGATCTCATGTCGCATTGGTCTCTAAGAAATCCGTAGATGCCTAACACACGTACACCGCCTGGCCGCGCAGTCGAGCGGTGCTTTCACCGCTACGCTCCTCCGCGCTGCCGTCCGCGCGGTGAAGCGGCGCCTCACACACGGGGCGCCGCATAACCGCGCGGATCATCGTGGGTGCAGGACGTGTTGCAATTTAAAAAACAAAAAAAACTGACGAAGATATATAAAAGACTTAACTGTACACTGCCACTTTCCAGTCGATACATTGTACAAACTGATGACTGATGCGGTAAGTAACCTATTGCTCACCACCAGTCTCTCAAATCTCAATGTTCCACGAGTAAAACGGGTTGGTGGACAAAAAGGGCTGGGGTGTAGTGAATTTCATGTTTGGTAAATCACTTTCAGTTCATGTGTGTTAGGGTAGCTACCTGGCTCCAGGTCTGAGTATATAAGATAGTTTTCCTTTGCATCAATCAATGTTTATCCTTGATGCTTCCTCTTCCGCAAGTGAAGAATTGTGAAATAGAAATGTTATAAACACATTATGTTGGGTTTCTAGGAGTTCCTCGTATGTGCGACGTGTTGTAGTCGGGTGCAGCTATATTCGAGGATATCCCATCAGAAGTACCTAATGTACGCGGAGTGCAGTAAACGAGTCGCCGAGAAAAGGATGCAAAACCCCAGTAAAGACACGACTGTGATTCTGAACGAGTTGTTGGCTGACGAAGTATGGCTTTCTCAGGTGAGTTGCCATTATTTTGACACTGTTAATAAATAATTATTAAGAGGGAACAGGGCGTGCGATTCTCCATACAAATGTATTATTCCCCTTTTTCCTTCCTGAATAATGCCTCTGGAGCATTTTTTTTTTTTTTCATAAAATCAATGTCTGCGGTAAACACGTCCCTGTCATTTTGTTTTTTTTTCAGCAACTAATTAGGAAAGAAAATAATGACCTTAAAATTACAAAAAATGTCCTATTATTACCGCCGCCGTGATTAGAGGACAACCTGACAAATTAGAAGTTTTTAACATAAAAAAATGATAGGAACCTTAACACTCTTTCTTAAAATGTTATTGTAAAAAATTATTGAATGGGCTGTTTTTGATGAAAAAAAGGGGAATACGAAACGTCGATCTCGTCAAAATGTTTGTGATAATTTCGGTCTGAGCTGCACCTGTCCATATCACACACTACGGGGGCAGACTTGAGGTAAGGTGACGGAAATAGTTTCTTCAAATTCCTCGCAGGCCCCGTCCCCTCTTTAAGGCTACGCCGACCGTGCAGTGGCGCCCTCATCGTTAATTTGGTTATTTCTTTTATTTTAGAATGAAAAGGCAGAAAATAAGCACGTTAAGTTGTGCTCCACAAAATTATACGTTAATATTATTATAACCGGCAGTTTTTAACCGACTTCAAAAAGGAGCAGGTTTTCAATTAGTCGGAACCTTTTTTTTTATTTTTTTTTTATGTATGTTCCCCGATTACTCGGAGACTGATAGACCGATTTTTTAAATTATGTTTTTGTTTGAAAGGGTATACTTTCCAGGTGGTCCCATTGTCATCAGGTCAGGATCTGATGATGGGATCCTGGAGAAATCGAAGGAACTCTTCAAGTATTATAGGCACACCTATAGCGATTTGGGTATTTTTTATAGTCAATCGTGCATTTGCTCTCGGAAAGCATCATTTGGTGAAGTGGAACTGATGATGAAGACCACAGATGGCCACCGGAACTACTTAATAATAAGTATTTCCCGGTTTGCGATTCGATTACTTACTTTAATATGGTTGCTAAGCAAGTTATGCTCGTCACAATGCGAATGGTGAAATTGAGCTGATGGTGGAATACCAGGAGAACTCCTCAACAATTAACGTCCCTGCATCGGGAAAAGCAATATTTTGTAAAAGGCGATGAGCAAGTTGGCATTAGGCTATTGTAACTTAGATACATTATAAACAGACACACTAAAAAGCGAGAAATAAAAACTTTTTAACAAAAAAAAAAACCGACTTCCAAAAAAACACTACAAAGTGAAAAATAACTTTTATTTCGGAAGTCGGTGACAAAAAACTAAAATACAGATCCAAAGACACCGACTTCCGAAATAAAAGTTATTTTTCACTTTGTAGTGTTTTTTTGGAAGTCGGGTTTTTTTTGTTAAAAAGTTTTACATTGTTTAGTTTTATTGTAATCACTAAAACGGAAAATAGAGGCCACTATTATTATCCGACTAGAAGTCGACTCAAACATACATAGTTGGGAAAAGGCTAGGCAATAGGCATATTGATTGATGTTCGGTCAAAGTCGACCATTATGAGGCCTACAGATAAATATCGCCATTTTCCAGCTGTTCCGAGACGTGCGACACTCGTGGGCGGAGGCGGAGGCGTGGGAGCGCAAGCTTCGGCACGCAATGACGGGCCGACAAATGATTTAACGTTGGCGACACCTCGCGCGCCTGTGCAGCCTCTAGTAAATATCTTGTAAGGACAATATTTTCATTTCATTTTTATACAGGTGAAAACGTGCTGTATGTATGTAATTGTTTTGTATTTTATATTATAATTTTTAGCATTTAATTATAATGTTTCAAATTTAAACCTTGGCGGATCTTATTCTAGTTTTAAACAAACCACAAAATATTGTATACATCTTATTGAATTCATTGGCTGTTACTTAGTATTTATTGAAAATACTCCGGTGCCATTTAATGCTTGCTTTTCCTGAATCTGTTGAAATTTACTGTGCTGGGAACATAATTTTATTTTCTGTGCTCATGTAAATGATTGTAATAGATATTCATAAACCGAAGGCGGCCTTAGCTTACGAACATATCAATTAAGGGTTACCCTGATTGACCTGTAGCAATTTGTAAAACTAAATGACTGTAACCCCATTGTTCGCTTAAGTCACTACACTTACTGGTTTTAGGTTATCGCTAGTATCCCCATAAGACTGGGTTTTGCGCCTCTTACTTTGAGTGTGATATGATCATACGATAGGTGCATAAGTAAGAGCTAAGGAATATTTCCTCGAAAGCTATAGGATTACAATAACTACTACGATGTGTTATACAACGTAAAGAGAAATAATGCGCAATAAAACTATAATAAATTGTAAGTACATAGTATACAAGTTTCAGAAGTACAGCTGACATTACTTTGTCAGGCCTGATTAGGGTCGTTAAGGTCGTCAATGCAGTAAAGTATATCTTGCTGGACTAATTTTAAAGTACTACATATTTGAACGAAGTTTACATCAACACAGACATGAAAACATAGGTTATAGATACTCTTAACTTCAATGAACCAATAGACTAGATTCTGACAGAGTAGACGACACATTCAAATAAGAGCTGATGAAAAGTTAGTGATAAAAAAAAACTTTTTTTTTTTTTGTGATATTCATTTATTTTAGGGCCTAATTACTGCAACTGCTAAATGTAAAAGGTTCATAAACTCGTTTTGTATGTATTGTTAATTTACAAAGGTTATATAATTAAAGAACATGATTTTATATAATTATTATTATTACTTACTCATAAAAAAATATTATATTAAGTACATGAACAGAATATAAAGTTACTCTTTAGTTGACTTCTAAACTCAATAAAGGTTGTATATTTGTAGTCGCTTATTTACAACACGTCTAGTAGTATTCATGTCGATTCTCTAATACACCTACGATGATAGGTCCGTAACTTAAATTTTTAATGCTAATGGAAACCGACTTCTCATAATTTAACTTAAAGTGGATATTCATGTGAAGCTGTAAGATCCTTGTATTATACACGTTTAAGTAATGAGTATGGGTAATTACATGCCGAAGATGCCTCACTGCGATACCTCGCGACTGCGGTTTAGCTCGCTACCTCGATGTATCTACGTAAAACAAATGCATAGACACACATGCCGAAGAATATCTCATTGTAAGACATCGCGGGCTGCTTGGGAGTTTACATCGATACCTGGCATGTGTGTGCGTGTCTATTGGCATGCATTTGTTTTACATAAAGGTGACATTGAAGTAGCGAGCTAAACCACGATCGCGAGGTATCGCAGTGAGGCATCATCACCATGTAATAACCCTAAGTGCTTGAACACGTTGACTCGCGAGCGCGGTCACGACATATCAAACACACAGCATAGTATGCAAGTGTTCACGTACAAAACGCAGGCGCGGCGAACCAAGTCCACCGCGCCCGCACCCGTCACCGCGCCCGCGCGTTCCTACGTGAACAAGCACTAAGTCCTGACCACGCCGCGATTTAAGCTAACTTAGTTTTAGTTACTTTTGCTCGCCTTGTGACCTGCGGCTTACGCGCAGCAATAATATATTCATAGTAAACTGGAATTGGCAGATGGTCTGCAATTACTTGCTGGTAACGTCGCTTAAGACTTCTGTATAAAATGTTTCAATGCCGTTTTCCAGTGACTAAATTACAGTTATCGACATGTATGCAGCTTGACTATATGAATAGATCTGACTTCCAAACTGCTACCTTTTATATGTAGGTGTATATCATTTCATTTTTTAAATGGTCTAATGAAGATAATATTAAACGCAGCTCATATGCAGGAACGCCATTAATAATTGCAACATTTTATCATATATTTTAAAGAAATGATCCATTGGTGAAAAACTATTCGTAATTGTAAAATGCGGTGATTACAATGTCACCTATCACAGTCTTAATGATCTCACCCTACGTTATCTATAAGGGGCAATTAAGGACAATATATCTGGCTTAGTTAATCTACGGTCTGTTGTGATGTTCAAATTCGAAGTAGGTAACACATTCCTGGAACTTTTGTGTATTAAATTCAATTTTTTTGTATAAAATTACCCCTATACTCTTAAGTGATTACAATTTGGCACGACTGTTGTTATCTGCCCTATAATTTATAAATGAACAAAGTGTGACGATATTATATTTCTATTTTTAAATATAAGTACACTATGAAAAGATATTTTGTATAATTGCTTTAGGTTGTATAGGTTTTTAATAATATGACTGCGTCAATGTAGTCATAAAGTAGTTAAATAGCATTGTAAAAATAACAGGTTCTGTCTGGTAATTAAAGTTAAAGAGAACTTTATTTATTTTGTTCAGATTGGACAGGTATAGGTCTATTTGTTTTAATACCATTTCTTACTATAAGACATAACGGCAATTTTATCGAATAAAACCTATTACTAGCTAATGCGTTTGTTTTATTAATGCATGTACTAGCGACCCGGCTTTGCTTTGCACGGGTGAAATGGCGACACGGCAAAACATTGAGATTTCTGTGATATATCTAAACAAGGGGCAGTCGGCACTGTATGATGGTGTATGTGACAGCTTACAAATTATAAAGATACAGCTTATCCCTTCCGTAAATTCTAGCCGTACGGATTACCTTTGTATCCCATACGACAATGTATTAGGGCTAAGAAAAGCGACTATACTTTGTATGAATAATGTATTGCCTTACATATTCTCTATTAATGGTGCTAGATTGATTACTTCTGACCACGGATATATGATTCTGCTCCTAAAAGAGTTTCGTCAATTTAGAGAATACCCTTAAACCCACAAAATTCTTTCCACTTATTAAAAAATGCATCGCTCGAAGCGGCGACGCGCACGTGCGCCCGCTTGTCACTTTGCATTGTGGCGCGACATTTAAATGTACCTACTCTAGCTTATTACAATACGTTGCGTGTTAGTAGATTCAATTATTTTTGTAATTTCAAAAGTAACTAAATGGATTGTATTGTGTAATTTGTGTATGTAGGTAGGTGTGGTAGATTATTTTATTTGATTGCTTGCAGCTTGGAATTTCGAATAGGTCCCCAAACATCCTGGGGTGTGCACGGAACCCTATATATTTAAATAAGACATTTCGAAAATGTTCTCTACGAACTTTTTAGACCTTTGTATCCTGCTTATGCGTATGAAGTTTCATTAAAATCGGTTCATTCATTTCGAAAAATAAAGGGCTTGCAAGTTTGGATGACGATCTGCGAAAGACTGCAGGCAGATGCTGGATGCGTCAAGCTGAAGACAGGGCGCTATGGCGCTCATTAGGGGAGGCCTATGTCCAGCAGTGGACTGCTATAGGCTGATGATGATGATGATGAAGTTTGTATGAAATCCGTACGGCGTAAACGCTCTTAAGAGCGGGCTGCATTTTTTCCATACAAACGTATTCCCCTATTCTCTTCCTGGATAATGCCTCAAGAGTAATAATTTTTATTTATAAAAATCTAGGTCTATTGAAGGCATGCCCCTGTTATTTTTTTTTTTCAAAAAAATGATTACAAAAATAAATATGATTTTCTGAAAACCTAAAAAAATGCCCCGTTTTTACCTACGTAATCAGACGACTACCAAAGAAAATTGAAATGTTTTTAAGATAAAAACAAATGATAGGGGCATAGATCTATTCTTCCTTTAAATTTTAATACCTAAAATATTTTAACCGGCTTAGGTTTTGAGAAGAAAACAGGGGAATACGAAACGTCGATCGGTCATGGTTTTTGACGTGACAACGTCTTAAATTAGGTTGCGGCTGGGAGTCACTTATGAAAAAGTGTAACGCTCGGTAACGTTACGTTCTTATTTTCATTTAATTCCTTGTTCCTATTGTGCAATTTAATTATATTCATATCAATAAATATTCTACCGAGAAAAAGACGTTGTCACGTAAAATCTTCGCCCGTAAAACCGACTTTACAGGCAACCATTTTTTTTTTCTAGGTAAAATCGTTCTGAGCTGCAGTTGTCCCTATCTTACTAGTCTTATCAAAGTACTCTGTGTCCCTATCGCACTCTACGGGGGAGACTAGAGGGAGAGAGAGCAATAGTTTCTTCAAATACCTATTTCTGAATTCTCGCGCTGCCCGTCTACGCTTTTAACACAATGCTGTCCGTTTTACTTGCGCATGAAAGAGACAACATCATGTCTTCAATAGAGTTTTTATAATTTTAGGTAGCTTGGTCGGACGGACCAACTAGAACTAAACCCGCTAAGTACCTATATCAATATCAGTATTTAACACACATTTAAAAAATCTTTACACAGTTTATAGGTACTCCGTCATATCCCTACCTCGGTAAAATCAAGAAAATGTAGTTATAATTAAGAAAAACCTAGTCATCAACACCAACCGTTTTAAATCGAATAAAAATGGTTTATTTCTATTTTAAACGGTCTTACATCTATAGGCCTAAGCCAGCGTCCTAACCAATGAATCAAGTGGAGTAAGTCATGTTCATAAAACGAGCCTGACGATCGTGTACTTGTGCGGCATTCGCTTTCGGTTAGGACCCAGCACAGAGCATGTAACACTTTAGGACGCAGGGTTAGACTTATTCTCCAGGTCCCTTTGTAGAAGCCCAGCACCGTCCGGGTGAGTCCACAGACATACCTATTATTTCTGGTTGTTCTAGTCTGGCTCATGGCGAGATTGCTTTGAAATACAAACTTGTGGATTCTGAGCAGTATCACATTTACAAGTATGTGCCTGACCCAGTTCTCGAAAATGACCATGTCACTTTGTATATCATTACTTTTTTTTTTTTTTTGCGAATGTGGGACGCTCTGGTTGGAGCGGAAGAGACTGTCAGACTCTTACTGACTAAAACCCACCCGTGTTCCTTCCTTAGCACCTCTATCGGTTCATTAGATTCGGAGAAAATTGGCTGTGACAGACAGACAGATGATCCTATAAGGGTTCCGTTTTTTCCTTTTGAGGTACGGAACCCTAAAAAGTGATAAATAAAAAACTTAATAAAAACACTACAAAGTGAAATAGTAGATTCTTATACAAGGGTCGAAAGGAATCAATTCCTTTATGAGGTATTTAGATTAAATGTGTTCAATTAGTAAGGTATAGTCCAAGAGCTAGTCGAAGAGAGTTTTCGTGAACTCTTCGACCTAGCTCTTGGACTATATCTTACTAATTGAACTCATTATATCTCCTTAACTAAGACCCGGTTAAATCTGTGACTTGGCGACTGATTCAGACTAATTTGGCAATAAAATCCCATATTCAGACAAATTTCGAGTAATTTTATGTGTTATCAAAATTAAAATCCTTGATGCTCCGAGGCTCTGTCAAAGTCAGTGACACCAAAAAAGCACGCAGGGCTTCATACATTTCGGTCATTGGCTTTTCTGATGGAAAAACCCAATAACACTTTGCTATTGTACTTTTAGGTATCAAACCAAAGAATTTTATATCACTGCAAATCCTGGGAATTGGTCACGTGCGTGAGGTAAGTAAGATATGAATGAATAAAATGTGTTTTAATTTTATAGAATACTTTTAATTTGCTTGCACACAGCCTCTATTGAGAACAATGTTAAGGAATATGTAAAAAGCCTGGACAAGACAAACAAAAATAATTCAGGGGAACCAAATACCACAACATCTTTACATCTGATCAATTTGACGATAATAGCTCTATTTGAACGATAAATAATTACAAGCAAAATCAAGTAGAGCTATTCACGAATAGATCGGGACGTATTCTAGTTGCACTATTACATGCGTAATTATAATGTGATATGGCCAGTTCAGTTTCCTAAAACGTAAAATGTCAACAGGTATAAGATAGGTATTAGGTATCGCGTACCTGTTCAATTCCAATATAATTAAAAACAAAACTCAAAAAAGTTGCGCAGGAATAGTAGCAAAATTATAACTATATGTTGTTGAGATGAAAGCTTTATAATAATAATATACTTTTGATGTTTTATGAGAAACAAATATGTATATAATATCTTAACACATTTATAATTACTATTTTAAAATCAACTGTATTAAAAGTACAAAGATCAATGTGATTTGGAAAAAGGTCCCAGTTGACAGTGTTTATTTAGTCAGTTGTGTGCACTTCTCCTGTACTTATATTATCACGAGGACGAGGCACGCACGAGGTACTGAGCGATGGCGGCCACGAGCGGCCACGAGCGGCCTCTCGCATCGCGTCACTATCGTCACTTGCGTGACATAACTTATACAAGAATCTAGAATTACGTAAGTATTAATAACTGCATATATCATACATCTAAACTCAAGTAACTTATTTTTTATTCAGTTTCAAGTTTTAATATTTTACTTTTTTTTTATTATTTTTTTCTTTTTTTTTATACCATAATCTCTCGATTGTTACCACAGCGCGTTGTTGCCGGTGAAATCTGCCTTCCACGAATGAATTTGTCCATCATAATACATTTATATCGTGGTGATGCTGCTAATGCAACACACCGTCGAGATCCACATGAACTATTCAACTTTTTCCGGTTTACGGGAGTACTGCGGGCGAGGAGGCCGCGTCGCGCCGCGAGCTCCACCGCGAGGTCCCCCTCTGCCACGACCCTTGAAGCCGCCCTGGTAGCTCTGGTTATCGTTGTATCTGTCACGACCACCATTTTCATTCTGCTGGTGACTATCACCTGTATCACCGTTGCCGTAGTATCCATCGCGATCGTCTCCTCCGCGACTTTGGTAGCTATCTTTGTTATGTCTGTTCTGATATCCGTCGTACTGCCTGCTCTGGTAGCCGTCCTTCCCGGATCTTCCCTGGTAGTCGCCGGGGTGCCTACCGCGGTAGCCGCCCTCTCCTTGTCTATTCTGGAATGCGCCGCGACCGCGATGTCCGTTCGGAGTGCCCCTGGCACCGCCTCCGCCACCGCCGCGTCTCTCTCCGAATCGCCGGTACCTAGCTTGGCCGTCACCTTGTCCGTGAATTTTACGTTCTCCACCATCGTCACGATCGGGACTTCCTCCCTCCTTAATTTCATCGTCATTTTTGTCGTCTGAGGGAGATACGCCCGGGCGCTCGTCCATCATGGGCGGCGCGGGCTGCGCACCGAGCGGCGGCGCCTGCATGGCGGCCACGTGGGCCTGCAGCGGCGCCACGTGCGCGTGCGCGGCCGGCACGCCCGGCAGCGGCACGCCGGGCGGGAAGCCGGCCAGCTCGGGATGCGGTGGGAAGTGCGGCTGCGGCGGCATGGGCAGCGTGCCGGGCTCGGCCACGCGCCCGCCTGGAAGCTGGACGAAGTGCTGGTTGGTGAAAGTCTGAGTTGGAATAGGCCCAGGCGGTGACGGCTGATTGGGGATCACCGGCGGTTGCGGCGTGCCGACGGGGCTGTCTAGCTCAGACTCTTGCAGGAAGAAGAAATTCTGGGACCCTATTACTTCAGCGATAGGTCTCTGTTGAGGATATTGCTGGGCGAAATACGCATGTTCGACCTCCTGCAATGTGATAGGCGGCAGCGGCCGGAGCGGGTAGGCGGGCGCGGGCACGACGGCCGGCGCGGGCGGCACGGGCAGCACGCCCGGCGGGTACGCGCCCGCCACCTCAACCTCCACCTTGTTGTCCACCACTTCCACTGGCTCCATTTCCGGTACAAGAACATGACTCTCTTCTATCTCTGATGCTACAATATCCGCTGAACGGTCAAAGTATCCACTTTCGTGAACGGCGCTCACAATCTCCTTGATATGAGTATAAGTAGTGCCCAATATTTCTTTAGGCCTGGCATCAATGATAGCATACAAATGCTCAGCAGCTTTTGCAGTTTGAATATGGAATCCAGGTTGACCTTCTTCATTTACCTCATGCTTGGGTGTCACTTCAGGGTACCTGAAAAAATATGATATGAATTTTGTAATTTTGGAACACAACAGTAGGTAGCTTTAGAGATTTATACCAGAATGCCACTGGCACTGTATTATGATATTTTGAAGTGAAAAGTTATTTAGGGGCACTTTGCGCTTTTCTGAACAGTGAACAAAACTAAACCGTCATCAGTAAATACTAATAAGTAGGTTATCTTCATACAAACGCACCGAACACGGTTTGTATGCGAGCGCGCTCGTACGTATGCGTCGTCGCACGCACACACTGACAAAATTTATCGCTGGTAAAGGTGCACCAGTAGTGGGTGGCTACGCCCGCGCCGTACGTAATACCGCCCGCGCCCGCTCCTTTTCTTTTTTTTCTTTTCTTTCCACAAAAAAACTTTGTAAGTATTAAAGATTCCTGATGTTATCATACAGGGGAAAATTGTTTTGTATTGACTATTCATTTTAGAGGTCTCTAATGTGATGTCCTAAATAAACACATTTTTTTGCGCTTACATTGCAAACGCTGGCTAAACCCTACAAGATAGATCAAAATAATGTACTACAGTATTGTACACCTTAAAAAGGTCTACAATAAAGTCTGCGATGGTATATGTCTATCTCTTAGGGATAGTCCACAATAACCATTTTTGTGATATTTACCAAGCTATTTTAATTTTAAACAATTCAGTATTATTCCTTATCCAATTAAATATATTAGGTACGTTGTTCATTTTATGGAGATCAAAATTGCCCTTTACAGCATATCATTAAAATGAATATCTTAGAAGATATCAGAGATTTACAAAACGGGGCCAGAGCGGTTGGCGGTGCGGTACGAAGTTCGCCGGGTCAGCTAGTAAACTATAAGTGACAGCCCTACGTGTTTAGGCTATTATCGCTTGCTCGGGGCTCGAGTTGGCTTACTTATTTGTTTTTACTATGCCGTCATGCTCGGGTTGGTGACACTGCATCGGGTATACTCGGCTCCAGATGTAAGTTTTCACTTCTATTGTGTGGTCATAAGCACACACACGCTTTTTTTTTAAACCGGGCTGGTTTTATGATTTTCACTTGTATCATAACATTATTACAAATATTAATGATATTCTGGAATCTGGGGCCTGTTAAAATTGTAAATGTATTTAAATTTAAAATGATACTTACAGATCATCTAGAATTTTGAGGTCCTCTTCCGTAAGCTTTGCTGCACCGTTGACCCCATTGAGAAAGTCATCTCTAGCTTCTGCATTTCCCATTTGGTTAAGACAATCCAAAATAAGTAAAACTTCTCGAATTTTGCTGGTTTCTGCTGCATACCGCACCCATGCATCCTGTATTAGAATAATTTATGGCATATTATTGAGTGTCTTGTTTTATAGAATTCACAATTAGAATTTATATGTTACTTATATAATAATTATAGTGCTTTTATTGATGTTATGCTAATTTCATAAGACAGTTATGAAAATAAATTATGTACCTTTTTTGCTTGCTTTTTAGCCTCTCGCTCTGCAGAGGTAGCTATTGATGTGACTTGCTTAGACAGCTCCCTTGCAAACTCCAGTGTTTGAGCAACCTCATCATATTTAGCAACTGCCACTTTCTGATCACTATTCAGCTCTTTTCCAGCTTTTTGCAAGTCTCGATATGATGTCAGCTTGCTCTGTAACAAATTTAAAATTCCAGAAGCACTTCATAATAAACTGGGTTTATCTAGATTGTTATTTGCACTGCAAATACAAAATGTAGTATTATTTTCTATATTTATATATAGAAAATAATACTACATTTTACTCATAAATATCATCATCCTGTCTTTGCTTACATTCCAGATAATTAAAACTGTCCTACAACAAAAAGGAATATAAATATGTAAATAAACATATATTTTGTAAATACAACATTACTTCTTGTGTTTATGCCACTGCTGAAAAACTATTCTGTAACAGTTGTCATTATCATCATTAGAAAATTAAAGTGCATACGTATAAACAAGTGCTTACGGACACTCAACACCAGTATTTACTTGTGTATCCAAACAAACAATAAAAAATGTAATGCCGGAAACATTAAGTATAACAGAGGTGGCTCTGTTCATTAAAGTGTGTTAAAGGTATAAATCAATAATCAGTAATTGCACAACACTTCCAGTATTTGACCCAACTCCATGAAATAAAAAAACTATACCTAATTTCTTACATAAATTGCATGAGATGTGTTTTAAAAATGCTATATTATAATTTCTCTTTCCAATTATACTGTTATTAAATACAAATTAAATATTAAATACAAAAATACAGTGGGCAAACATTTATATTCTTGATCAATTTGTGTTTATTTTATAAAAACAGAACTACAAAAATACTACTAATAATAGTAGCTTTACAAAAATTGCTTTTTACCCAAATAACTTGAAATTTAATAAACTGTACTAGTTTGTGTTTCAAAGCTATACCATAATAAACAAAATATAATAAGTTTCTAAGGGTATACTAAACAACATACCCTTTTATAATGTTTAAAGCATAAACAATACAACCTTTTCTTTACCTTTAGACATATACACAAACTAAATAATTTGATGGACTGCTATGAGCCTATGATAGAAATGCTATGTTGTTATAAAGTTAGTATTACAAAGATAATTGATTGAAAGAGGCTGATTATTATTTTCAACGTTGTTTATCATGTGCCATAGATAGCCAAACTGGTAAATGATAATGCTGGTCGGTAATTCGAAGAATGACCGTTCTATAATAACTTAGTTTACATGAATTTGTAAAACGTAAACTTTAGGGCGTCATGGTTTATTGTATCGTCAACATACCATGAGCACATGTGTGAAAATGGCGTCAAGTCTGCGGCAAACGGCAATATTTTACGCTATGAGCGGGCGAAATGTATGCGGTCTTAGACCACGCCAAAAAATTATAAGCTCCGCATGGATAACAGCTTCTCGAAAAACAGGGAATCTTTATAATTAAATCGGTTCATAGGTGTTGACTAATAGCTTAGTACATACCTTTCTTTTCTCCAAATTACGGATTTTGTGTTCAAGAATGGTCATAATTTGTCGTATTGGAGAATTGTCCATAGCCTCCGAAGAGGGTGGCTTCTCAGACTTTGCATTCGCAGCTGAAGGCATCCTTCACAGGCAACAACTCTTCCCGGATTGCGTATGGTGGTGGTTGAAGAGATAGAGATAGAATTTTCTATCTATCTTTATAACCACAAAACAACTGTCATTCCGAGATGAACGACGCAAGTCGTAAACGCATTTCTTTTGGCAGATTGGTACAACTGAAGATATTATTTAGTCTGGTAACATTGAAAAATCATTACGCAAATAATCGACTAACTATCACAAATTCTTCATATTTAGTTACTTATGGCAGGACCAAAGGCTTAGCGTTTTTTCATTCGTAGACCTTTGGCAGTCGGTACCAGTGCTGCCAACTTAGCA
Organism: Oligia latruncula; assembly: GCA_948474745.1. NCBI lineage: Eukaryota > Metazoa > Arthropoda > Insecta > Lepidoptera > Noctuidae > Oligia > Oligia latruncula. Next base: position 12,468,123 of record OX419688.1, read on the forward strand.
TTTTTTTGGCTAAATTTAGCACATTCCCCAGTGATTTAGCACGAAAAAATTCAGTTTAGCATATAGCATATTTTTTAGCATTTTACCCTGATAAGAAAAAAGTTAAATTTTACCATTAAACTTGTAACAGAATTACAAGCCAAACACAACAAGTTAACAAATGCCATTTTTCCTACGAGGTCTCTGTCTCAAACTTGCGAAAAATAGGGACATATTAGAAGGCTTATGCATCTACGTCTTCCGCGCTATATCTACCAGCTGCTTCTATTCAAGAGGATACCGACGATGTTTTATGTGTCACAAAATTGGTGCTTCTTTTACACTAGGTATTGTAAAGATTTTATAATAAATGCTCTTTTTCTCCCTATTGGCATTTTTTTTATATTTTCCGAAAAATTTAGCATATTTTTAGCATTTTTCGAATGTAGATTTAGCATAAAATAATTTTTAGAGTTGGCAGCACTGGTCGGTACGGGTATAGTTGGGTATAGTAGTCAGAAACCCAAAAGTCTGACAACCTGTTTTACCAAACGTGTTACCCAGTAACTGGGTTGTGGAGGTGAGACAGGTAGTCGCTCCATATAAAATACGGGGCCTTAAGTCCGATATTACAATAGTGTCAGAATGGTCTATCATTGATTTCATAATTGTTGATTTTGACAAGTTTGGTAATCTACTAATACACACATCAACACGGTCTAGGGATATTTTTAAAAAAGCGAATTACTATCAATGTGTTAATTATTTATATGACATGTATATATTTAAAAGATACGTTATTTAATATTCTACCATTTTTTAATAATGGTTAAGGTACTTAGATTAAAATTTCAGGATTTTATGGAAAAAAAATGAAGCATAGACGGAAATCGTATATGAATGAACTTTTAATTTGTGAGTAAAAACTGAAAAAAATAGAAAAATCATTTAATTTGTGTTTATAAACTTGAAGTTAGTAGTCTGAGAAAGCGCCCATGATGTTCATAACACATCGGCAACGATTCGGCATGCTCAGAACAAGGTTGTCAATGTCTTGCTGCGGAATATTGTCCCATGTCCTTCTGAGGTGCGCAAAAAGTTGATCTTCTGTAGCCAGATTTTCAGGAACTTCCTTCAGAGCTCTTCTTTGCAGCATATCCCACGCATGCTCAATGGGATTTAGATCTGGCGATTGAGCAGGCCAGTCTAAGGCCCTAACATTATGTGTATGTAACCAAGCTGCTACCGTTCTCGCCGTGTGTGCCCGGGCATTGTCGTGCATGAGCAGGAAATCTTGCCCCATTTGTGTTCTGTGGGGCAAGATTACGGGCCCCAGCACCTGTTGGACGTATCGTTCTGCCGTCATATTGCCCCGCACCCAAACGAGATCCGTCCGTCCTCCAAGACGAATTCCTGCCCAAACCATAATTGTTCCTCCTTGGTATGGGTGAACTTCCTAAGGGTTCTGGAGACGGCTCCATCGTCCAGGAACTCGCCAAACACGCGTCCTTCGTGAATCTGGATGGAAGCCGAACCTGGATTCATCCGTGAACAGCACATTGGACCATTGCTCACGGCCCCAGTCCACGTGGTTCCGAACCCATTCTAATCGTCGTCCACGATTGCCTCTCCGTAAAGGTGGGACCCGGAGTGGTCTACGAGAGCGTAGATTGCTTTCATGCAGTCGCCTTCTTACAGTTTGGTCACTCACAAGCACTTGGTGTTCCACTCGCAGCCTTTGGACCAATTGAGTCGCCGTTGCATTTGGTTGTGCTCGCGCAGTAATTTGCAAAAATCGGTCTTGTCTGGGGGTAGTGATGCGACTTGGCCCCCGGTGCCTCTCCGCTACTTCACCTGTGGCACGATAGCGTGTCCACAATCTTGAAATTACATTTTGATGGGTCCCTATGGCCTCAGCAACATTACGCTGAACAGATCCAGCTTCCAGCATTCCCACAGCTCGTAACATCTCCGCCCTCGTCAAATGTCGGCGTTGCATGGCTACAATACCTCAATTTTAACTTTATCTTTCGTTTAAAAATGAAAAAAAACTGTAAGTAAACGTAATTCGTATTGTTTTCTAAATTTCGCACAAATGAAAATTCCCTCTCCTATACATCAAGACATTTTTTGCCACCGAAACAAAAGAATTTTCAAAAATTTAAATTTGGAATTAGTCTGAGATAAATTACAAACAAATCGGTGTATAAAAGATTCCAATGCGGCCAGTACTTTTCGAGTTATTTAATTGAGTATGAAATATCCCTAGACCGTGTTGATGTGTGTATAATGACGTCATTATGACTTTCCAATGGTCAACCACTGACACTCCATTGAAATAAATGGCATAGAATGGTAATCTCGTACATAATGACAAATGAATAACTGACATAAGCGGTAATCTGCTAAAATTTTCACATTTCCTTTGTTAACTGACGTGACCGTCATTGACGTGAACGTCATTGTGCAGCTTAGAGTAAGAAAGCTATAGAGCATCGGGTAACGTGGCTACCTGTGGCCACACATGAGACACAAAACTATGTATTGGCTGTTAGGAAAGCACTTCGAGTATACGTTCTCTTTGTAGGTTGCTGGGTGACTTGTTATTCTTTTGACATCTTTGTATTCGCACGCAACATATATTTTATAAAACCTTTTACCACTGTGTTTGCTATAATATTGGCTACTAATGTAGCTGCCTTAAAAAAACGGGCACGCACTGAGAGACGGAAAAAGTATAGTTTTATCCTTTTCTGTTACTTATAATAACTCAATACTTTATCCCTTCCTTGTGGAAATGAAATGGCGCTATCCGCCGTCTATACTTTTCTTTGTTTAAGGGGGAAGCTCTAAGGTGGCCCGCGAAATTCCTAAAATTTCCTTACGTTATTTGCAATTTGCTGGTCAGTATTAAGTTGTAAGTTGATTAAAATATGATTCGCGGTCGTAACAAACATGTATTTACAGAATTATAATCATTAAAGTCATCAACACAACTCTCTAAGACCGTGTAATCCCCAAATGTCAAGATTTCATGAAATAGTCATTCTTGGGATTACATGGTTTTTTTTTTTTTTTTTTTTTGCGGTTGGGAAATCATCAAATGACCCCTCCCGCTCTGGGTGGAGCGGAAGGGAGTGTCAGACTCTTACTGACTAAAACCCACCCGTGTTCCTTCCTTAGCCCTTTATGTTCCGGGCCAGCGGTAACCCTTCCGGACAATCTCGCTGACCCGGCAAGCTTCGGCCCTATGGGGCCCCTCCTCGATGCTGACATTTTTTTGAGGCGCGCGTGGAACACGTACGCGCCGTCCGGCACGGGCCTGGTCCTGATCGGACGGTGAGCTACCCATTACTCTCCGCCCGCAGGCCCGCGCCTACGGTGGCCGGGAGTCGTCGCGCGGCTCCCGACGCCCGGAGCGTCTCCCGCGGCGGCTGGGACGGGAGGCTCTCTCCCTGAGCCGTCCCGCCACCTCCTTCGCTAGCATGACTGCTTCGCAGAAGGAGGTGACTGCCTCCCACTCCCTCTCGCCCCGGGCCATGGCTTGCACCAGGGCCGGGCGCGAGAGGTCGCCGCCGCTGCCGATCGCCTCTACGAGGACACGGCGGTGCTCCACCCAAGCGGGGCAGACCTCCACCGTGTGCTCTACCGTGTCCTCTGGGCGATCCTGGCAATGGTGACACCCGGGCGTTTCCTCCCGCCTGATGATGTGCAGGAACCTCCCGAAACTTCCGTGTCCGGTGAGGACCTGCGTCAGGCGGTAGGTGAGGGCGCCGTGGCGCCTCTCTAGCCACTCCTCAAAGAGGGGTCTTATCGCCGCTATTGCGGCGTGCCCTGCGCTGGGTTGCGACAGTCGCTCCTTCCATGTCGCCATGAGATCGCGCCGGAGATCCGTCCGCTCCGCAGCGATTTGCCGCGGAAGCGGAACTTCCCCCCGGCTTAGTGCCTCCGCGCGCCACTCATACACGCGCGCGAGGACTATCGCCTCCAGATACCATGGCGGCAGTCCGGCAATGAGGCTTGCCGCCTCGCCAGAGATCGTGCGGTAGCCCCGGATAAGCCTTATGGCTACCACCTTCTGGGGCGCGTTCAGGTAGTGGGCGGCTCGCCGCCGCAGTGAACGCGCCCACACCGGGGCCCCGTATAGGGCCATGGACCGCACGACCCCCGCGTAAAGCCTCCGGCAGGAGGCGTTTGGCCCCCTCAGGTTGGCCTCAGGTTAGACCATGTAATCCCCAAGAATGACTATTTCATGAAATCTTGACATTTGGGGATTTTTTTTTTTTTTTTTTTTTGCGGATGGGAAATCATCAAATGACCCCTCCCGCTCTGGGTGGAGCGGAAGGGAGTGTCAGACTCTTACTGACTAAAACCCACCCGTGTTCCTTCCTTAGCCCTTTATGTTCCGGGCCAGCGGTAACCCTTTCGGACAATCCCGCTGACCCGGCAGGCTTCGGCCCTATGGGGCCCCTCCTCGATGCTGACATCTCTTTGAGGCGCGCGTGGAACACGTACGCGCCGTCCGGCACGGGCCTGGTCCTGATCGGACGGTGAGCTACCCATTACTCTCCGCCCGCAGGCCCGCGCCTACGGTGGCCGGGAGTCGTCGCGCGGCTCCCGACGCCCGGAGCGTCTCCCGCGGCGGCTGGGACGGGAGGCTCTCTCCCTGAGCCGTCCCGCCACCTCCTTCGCTAGCATGACTGCTTCGCAGAAGGAGGTGACTGCCTCCCACTCCCTCTCGCCCCGGACCATGGCTTGCACCAGGGCCGGGCGCGAGAGGCCGCCGCCGCTGCCGATCGCCTCTACGAGGACACGGCGGTGCTCCGCCCAAGCGGGGCAGACCTGCACCGTGTGCTCCACCGTGTCCTCTGGGCGATCCTGGCAATGGTGACACCCGGGCGTTTCCTCCCGCCTGATGATGTGCAGGAACCTCCCGAAACTTCCGTGTCCGGTGAGGACCTGCGTCAGGCGGTAGGTGAGGGCGCCGTGGCGCCTCTCTAGCCACTCCTCAAAGAGGGGTCTTATCGCCGCTATCGCGGCGTGCCCTGACATTTGGGGATTACATGGTCTTAGAGAGTTGTGTTGATGACTTTAATACATATAGACCGCGAATCATATTTTAATCAACGTACAACTTAATACTGACCAGCAAATTGCAAAAAACGTAAGAAAATTTGAATTTCGCGGGCCACCTTAGAGCAAGCCAACTGATTTGCGCGGTTGGTACCAAAGAGTAAAGTTTTAGATTTAGACAAAGAAAAGTATAGACGGCGGGTAGCGCCATCTCATTTCCACAAGAAAGGGATAAAGTATTGAGTTATTATAAGTAACAGAAAAGGATAAAGCTATTATTTCCGTCTCTCAGTGCGTGCCCGTTTTTTCAAGGCAGCTACATAAGTAGCCAATGTTATTTAAGTTAGTTTTTTGTCTCATGTGTGGCCACGCTACCCGATGCTCTATAGCTTTCTTACTTTATAAGAATTCTTGTTGGTTGGTACTCCAACCCACAGAGCATGTCAACATTGTCAACTCATTTAGTATTTTTATCTATGATCACAGACACAGACCCATGGACGTAATATATCTTCTATATATTACGTCCATGCACATGCCATGCACAGACCCCGCTTGGAGTAATAGTGTTCTGTGGACACAAGACTTTTTGATTGTCTATGACAGTCTATGATGTCAAGCACAGAACACTATTACTCATAGATGTCAAGTCACACTCCAGGAAAATTTTTGGAGGTTATTTTTCAGCTACCACAGGTTTTAAAAGCGAAAGTTTGTTGTGTAATTAGAATTTTCCGTGCAACAATTTTAAATTCTATTCCGATATTAAATACTTGACCTCGTCATGTCTTCAGCCTTTAGGGTGAGTATTATTTCCTTAAAATACTACGTAAACATAAACATCCTTTACGCCGCTGATGTAAACTGTTTTCGATTTAAAATTACTACCTACCTAACACACATTCTTACACCCCATAGGACGACCGTCTGATCAAAATTTAATTAAGAAGTAACACTATAAGCTACGGACCAGATTATTTTGTTTTCCTATTAAATTTTGTGTTACAGGTCAGCACTAATACCTACCTATTTGTTCCGAGCTACTCAGCTAGAAGCTTACCTATCTTACTTTTGCTATGCAATAATGTAACATAGCAGAGCTACTTAATGTCGATTTTGTACGAATTGTTTTTTTTTTCTGATAATAAAAAAAAAGCCGTAGTAATTTTTGTATTGGTATATTGTAAACAATCATTGTTATCATATACCATTGGAACTAAATAAATCAATAAAAAATTGTCGGGTAAGTTCATCTTAAAAAGCAGTTCTAAACTACTTTTTACTTAGTTCCAATAATTTATTGAAGGTTCTCAGTTCAAATGTGATAAATACGTATGGAGTGAATTTGCCATACCATATTTAAATAGAAAGCTGTGATACATAATGTACTTAAAATATATACAACTGCACTGCCCTAGAAATGCTTACTTTATCCAATATTTTGTAATTGCAGATACCACTTATGGTGCGGAAAGTCGTCGGAATTCAACAAACTGTTATTAGGCACAATTCCCAAAAATCCGAAAAAAGTTAGTATTACCAATCTCTATTAATACCTAATTATCTTACAATTTAACTCTAAAATATACATATTATATAGTATATACAAGTATATAAAAAAAAGAAGGGAAAAGAAAAAGAGAGGAGCTCATTGGGCATCAAAAAATTCGTCCGCATCGCTGTCAATGGCATAAGTGCCCATAACCAATCTCTATTGGTTCAGAAAAGGTCAAAGATAAAATTCTCATGTTCACAATATGGCTATGGTATAACAAGAAATAACTTACAATTTGTGACCGTTGCAGCATTGTACTGTAGGAAAGTAAAATCTGTCTCTTTAAATAGCAGTTCATAGTATGAACAGATGAATTCAATTTTAGATAATTATTTAAATAAATTAGTTCAGAACACAGTTATTTCTATAACTTATTATTTTTATAACCGCAATGTTTTTATTTTCAGCATTAAATCTAGTTACTTTACTGGGCAGAGTTGGTGCTGATCCACAGAAACGTGGTTCAGAGGAACATCCAGTAATAAACTTTCCACTAGCTACTCATTACAGTTACAAATATGAATCAGGTGACATGTTGCAAAGAACTGACTGGCACAGAATAAGTATTTTTAAGCCTGGTCTTAGAGATACAGTATACAAATACCTAAAGAAAGGCCAAAGAGTGTATGTAACTGGAAAACTGTCTTATGGAGAGGTCAAAATGGATGATGGTCAAGTTAGATCTGCTTCCACAATTATAGCAGATGATGTCATATTTTTCCAAAATGCACCACCAGAAAATTCATAGATTGGAAACTAATATTAACTGTTATGTTTAATTAGATTTAAGAGCAACTTTATTGTACGTAGTCATATAAAGAAATAAGTAAAGAAGTCCTTTTGTAATGGTTGTTTTTTATCTTTAATTTAGTTCTTGATGTTATTTAGGTCCTATGTAAGTTATCTTTCTATTCCGAGGCATTTCACAGATTGTGTACAATACAGTACTTACCTTACATTACATACAGAGTTTAAAAAGTCTGGACGCCTTTGCGTCTTTATTTTTTTAATAACCTAGGTCATTAAAAACCTAAATACAGATTAGGTCCATACAAACTAAGCTTTCAACATACTTCATCTTCTATGAGTCTCTAACAGTTACAGGTTTCGGGCTGTCCTGTGTGTATGAAGTTTTTTTTTATTTGAATCTTGTTTGTTTTCTGTATCGAATCCTCGCCTCGGCACGTGTGTGATACCCCCGTCCTGTAATGAATTCAAAATACATGCCTCTAGATAAATTGTACCATTTATTTACTAAACGGTATTTGTGTACCCATGAAAATTGATTTTCGAATCTCTTTTTTCTTGGTACAATTTCATTTTCTGTATTCTGAGGTCTCATCAGTCCCAGCTAAAAATATGGAGTGGGGTGTCAAAGAGAATCGTGTCGCAGTATTAATAGCGCTACACAAGGGTAACAAAATCCAGTCGAAATTTTCGACCTCTTAAAGTCGCTCGGTATAACAAGCAAGTTCGTCTATCGTACTATGAAAAGATTCACCGAGATGTCTACTGTCGATGACAGACCTAGAGGCGGGCCGCCCACGCCACTCAAGGACGCCAGCAGCGATCAAAGCCGTTGGTGAGCGAATTCGCCGAAATCCTCTCCGCAAACAGAAAACCATGGCCAGAGAAATGAAAATTCCAGCTTTGACCATGTCTCGCATCAAGGTACAAAACCTAAACCTAATTTGGCGCTTATCGACGAAGTACTGGACATCGCTTGATGGCTGCTTTACGCGACATCAGTCACCAGAGCAAAGAAAAATCTTCACCGTACCTAGAGGAAAAATTCAACCGCCAAAATAATAGGGTCTATGCACACATGAAGAGCCTGTGGTTAGCCATTGACTAAAACGCTATTTTCCAATAAGTATTGGATATTTCAACAGGACTCTGCACCCGGCACACAAAGCGCGAACCACGCAGCGTCGTTGGCTAAAGGACAATTTACCCGATTTTATTGCTTTCGAAGATTGGCCCTCTGGAAGTCCCGACCTCAACCCATTGGAGTACCGAGACCGACTATGTGTAGGTACTGCATTATGCGTCGAGGTAAATTTTTAGGGTTCCGTAGATAAATGGCAAAAACGGAACCCTTATAATTTCGTCATGTCCGTCCGTCCGTCTGCCTGTTCGGATTTTACACAGATACCGATGAAAATTGGAAAGGTGTATTCTGTGCACCGTTAAAAAAAGGTAGCGAAATCACAAAATGAAACAAGTAGGGGTGGCTCTCCCCATAATATAAGAAAACAGTAGGACGAAAAAAGTCAAGTGTTTGAGATAATATGGGATCTTTTCGATTACAACCGCAGTGATAACTTTGTTTTTCATAGTTTTTTCGAGAAATGCAAAGTTATTTTTGTGGTAGATAAAATCGACACTCTGCATGCCTAAATATTCATGCTAATTTCGAAAATTTTCACTGTGAGTGGTCTGACACGCACTTGGCAGGTTTTTTTACACGTACCTTTTAGTTTAGTAGGTACAGACTAAAATCTGTCAAATTTCTTTCAACTTTATCGCTAAAGTATAAGGTTCAAAGTTGATTGGGAAAATTTTTCAGTTTCGGGTAGCTTGATGTGCTGGCGTCTGTACATATTTGTACATACAATTTATATAGAAACAATTTGATTTTTAAATTTCAATTAAATTATAATTTTTTTAATTTCAATCAAATCAATCGAGCTGCTTGTATTAAAAAAATTGGTACTTCTTATTTGATAGACTATGTCCCTGCTACGCTGTATGCTATAGATTAACCCCTTTATTCATAAACGTTCCATAAAGTAGTGATTAGCGAATGTTTGACCCATACATTTTTGACGATTAAACGTCACACTTTATTCATCGCTTATAAATAAAACCCCATAATGTTCTGCCTCTGTTAGCAAGCTTTAATTATAATTAAGTACTTTCCAAAATGTAACAAAACCGGTTCAGGCATTTTGCCGTTCAAACGTAACAGGCAGACGCTCGCGTAGTAAATATTAGCTAATATTCAAGTTTAACGTAGGTATTGGGTGTTTTCATTTGGTGTCAGCAGATTATTTAAAAGATTTGGTAGTTTGTTTGGGAGGTTATTAGTAAATTACTTTTTACACATAATATTATTTCTCATTTATTTTAAGTTATAATAAATCTGACACAATATTCAATTGTGAAACTTCATGTTTATTGTATTGTGTACATCAAGCTGGAAATGGTGGCATCCATGCCAAATACAAATAAATGTAAAAATACAAACAGAGTTGTAATAGAACTTACTGATATACTAGGTACTTTGATAAAGCTCCACTTTTTTGTTTTACAAATCATACATACACTCTCTTTACAGTCAGTTCCTTATTTCTAACTAATTCAAAACTATTTTAATATTTACAAATACATCTTTACTCTATAACATCTAACTACCTACCTACATTGATAAAAGAGATCACAGAAAATTGTAGCTGGAAATCTTTGAGTAAAGTCCCTATCGTACTATATGTCTACCACTTTTATTTTATCACAGTGGGTGTGTTTTATTGATTTCAAGGCATTTTTTTCAAAATATTTGACATTTATTGTCTTTCTAAAATATAATAGATTCAATATATTTCTTTACAAACCAAAACGTAATTTTAATTTCAAAGCTGCCAAATACGATGTAATTTCGCATTTACGTGGTAGATGTCATAGTAACTACATTTCACATGCTACAATTGAAGGTTTGCCAAAAAGAACGAATGGAAGACGTTACATTATATATTTTATGATAATATTCTCAAATTTTTCAACCCTTTCAAGTTCTTTCGGATTATTATCTTCTCTTTTCAGCAAATCTAAACAAAAATATAAAACACTCATAAAACTAATTAAATTACGCAAATGCATTAATCGAGTGCGAACTACGCACGTAACATATAGATAGATACAGAGTTGTGGCAACAATCTTCTGTAACTGCTAAATCTCAGTCAACAGTTACGTAAGTGATAGTCCATTGCACAAATCTTAGAATAATTTCTATGACTTTAACACGAATAAACTCTTGTCCCTTTTGCTAACTATTTATATAGATAATTGACACTATTAGGTATAAAAATCACTTGGCACAAAGGCATTAAGGTCCATACCCTGTTAAACTCCAATGACCATCCTAAATCCGTCAAAGTACTCTCAGTGATTGTTCATCAAGTACGTTAATATTTTTTTTAGAGGAAGACTTAAATATCCTTTCTGAGAGGAATTTGACTAGAATTTTAGTGGGTGGAGCTGATTGCATACTGAATATGCAGAAACTGCGTTTTGCACTGACGAGTGTCCCACGTTAAAAGTCTTTTGTAATCATTGTTCACATTTTTCACTTTTGAGATTGAGTGCGTAATGTTCATTGGCGTAGTCTGACTCTCGTTTAATCATCATGTTATCCCCAATGAGAGCACTGATGTGGTGTTTGTCATGCGGCTGCTGGACAGGGCTAGGGTCCGGCCGCGCACGTTTCCGCCATGGCTCCGACGCTGCCATACTTAGGTCAGTAGGCATATCTTCGTCAACAGGTTCTTCGTCGCAGCGTTCTTCTTTCATTTCCGTTTTCACGACTGCTTGAGGTACAACCCTCGTTGGACTCATTTGTTGTCGTAGCAGCGAAATATTTTTGATGTTCTTCAGTTCAGTTGGATTTCTTAAAAATCTGTAATAATAAATTGATATGAGTACAAACGACGCCAAAAATGCTACAAATGCAATTCTCGTAATTTTAAGTCTGTCTTTAATCTGTCAGAAATATCTCGAATTCCCCTACATTTTGTCAAGCTTTTGACATTTGTTTGTCTCCGAAATGAGACTGCGACTAGATTTTGAACGTTTTAAATTACGAGAATTTGAATTGAAATTTATACTTACTGGTAGCAATGCCTTTCGCCTTGCACTTTCCGCAGAATATTCACGCGGTAGTAATATCTTAATGCACGTGACATCTTATCGTAATTCATGGAAAGATGATTTTTCTGAATTCCCCATAGTTTTGCCAGTCCGGCAGGATCAACTATTTTAAAAACTCCAGTTTCTCGATTTTTCCATGCAATGTAGTTAGTGTACCGCTGCGAAGGGTCATTTAATAGCTGTTGAAGGAAGTCCCAAAGTAATCTTCCATCTGAAAATAAAATTAAAATGAGTTTCGTGTGAAGAGTGTAACGTCTATGCTGACAAAACACTTTCAGCTTTACGGTCGCAATTAAATGTATTTAATGATCAATCACTTACTTGTATTCGATTCCGGCATATCGTTAGGGAAGAACTCTCTGTGTTGAGCTCGGTAATGTGAATGTTGTGGCCCTGGATGAGGCTGTGGTGCCGGGCTTACTAATGGGGCTTCTTTAGGAGAGCGTGGTTGTGGTGCGAATTGAGCTTCTTCGTCAGAATCAGAATGATTGCTTCCGGAACTGGCAGCTTGTGTTGTAGCTGGCATCGATGGTGCATAATTTGGTGCATAGTTAACTGCTTCTCCTCTTTGTGGGCTTCCTGAACTGTCTACTGATGGAGCTGGACTTAAGGTCACGGAATTGGGTTGAGCAGCAGCTGCAGCAGCAGCGCTATGGAAATGATGAAAGCTGTCGACAGCCCATGTAGGAGTAGGCGGGTGTGAATGTGGGGAGGGTGGGTAAGGCGCGGCGCGCGCTGTGGGAGTCACTGGAGACGAGGGAACTCTTCCCAGTAATGCGGCATCACGTACAAGCATTTGCAGCACATTATGTAGTACATCACCAGCACCGGGACAGCGCTCGCCCAAATCATTTTTCGTTAAGAGGCACAAAGCCTTGCCTGAAAAGGAAAAGTAATTTTTTATTTAATTTGATAATGTTTTGGTTATTATTATAGAGTTAAAGACATAATAAATTGTATATTTACCATTCATTTGGAAGAGATCCATATCGAAGTTCGGCAAATCGAATTCTCTTTCGCACCATTTTAGAAAAACGGAAACATCATCTCTGGTCCATAATCTTGGTTCTGGGGGAAGACCCGCTGGCAGTTGGGCCTTGGTGTCACCGAGTGGTGAGGGTGGCGGCGGTGCCCACGGCAGTGGATACCGCCACAGTAACTCCGTAGGGCTAAATGGTAGCGGTAACCGCTCCATACTGGGCCCGGACGGCAGTTGGAGACTTACAACTTTCATCACGATTGTCTGTAACAACATGAAATTGATTGTTTTAATAAAGTATATTACCATATAAGCACAATACTAACAGCGTTTTGTACACTACATAAAACATATGAGATTGACCTAAAGTAGAAAATTAAATCAACGCGATTCAAAAACCGTTAACAAAGAGTTCAGCTATTTGATAACAGGTGGCGCCAGTGTCCGCTTCAATACGTAATACCTTGAGCTGAGGCTTGAGTAGTTTTAGTTTCCTTCTTATCTTTACTGATGGCATCTTCTTATCTGCCATTATCATCGCGTAAAATGATACCTACTACTGTCTACGTTTTTGAAGGAAGTAGATTTCCAATTTTATAATTATTGAATCAGCAATAATGGTAACGTCTTTTTTTTTCATATACTTATGTAAGTATAAATAAAAAGGTTTTCAGTGAAGTATGGAGTTGAGGAATAATCGAATTACATATGCTGTTATATAAGTAAAAGTAATGCTATTCAAATCAATATTTGTTTCTCGAGTTATTTTTTATTACATTTTATTGAAAGCCTTTTCGTAAAATATCGATAACTCGTAGGTATGTATGTATTACATAATTTATTCTTGTAAATGCGATTACGGATCTGCAATATATTGTGCTATATCAAATGTATCAATTTATTTCGTATATTTCTATTCAATATGGAGGCAAAAAGCCGAATATTTTTCTCTGCGTATGCTGTTAAGGCTGCGTTTCCATCAGAGATGTGCGAGTATGCGTAGCGAGGGATGTGTGTAACCAATAACATTGCTTCGTTTTCATAGCTTGAACTAAGTTAACGTTGTTATTGGTTAGTTCTACACACATTCCTCACTACGCATCCTCGCTCATTTCTGGTGGAAACGCAGCCTTAGGCTCTCCTTTCCTATATATCGTTTAAGTTTTGGAGATGAATAAAATCATATTACAATATTTTGATCAGGTGCATCACCATTATCATTCAGCCGAAAGATGTCCACTGCTGGACCTCTTAGAAGTATCGATACATCGATTAGGTGCACACAGAAACCATTTCAATTTCAGCGTCTTCTTCCCTGGCTATTGCTTTAACTTAAAACTACACTAGGTACTTCGCTGGTTATCACAATCCGATAACCCAGACTTCTTCATAACCAAGTTTTGAGCAACTTTGGTTATCTAAAGTTGTCCTTGTAGATTTTCTATACCCATTGCTTGTTGATTAAGGGGGAAAGTACATTTTTTGTTGATAGAATCTCGTGTTCGTGGGAGGGCCGAGTGCCTATAGATTTGATAGATTACAACATCTTTTATAATAAATATAAGACAAAATTAGAAACAGCATTTTAGGACCCAGATAGCTTAATTATTATCTGTTTGTTCCAGGCAGTAGTAAACTATTAACAACATGCCATGCGTATCATGTATAATTGTTTACTTAAGTGGCGCAAAGGATGAACGTTTTACTTAGGGAAGGTAGGTACAAACTTTATATCGTAAACCAAAAACAACTTTACAACGAGTTATATATGTCCTTTGTTGTTCAAGCTCTGATTTGTTATTCCTCTTTAATTCTTTGTTGTATGTTGTGAATTCAACAAGTTAAGGCATAAAATCACCCAATTAGGTACCCAATTGTACATTATACATTTTTGTATTCCTAAGACAACTGCTTTTTACTGGCTTGTTGTACTATATAACATCTTAAATGTAATCGACAAACAGCTCTTAATTGAAGTCGTTTTGACGTAAGAATAATGTACCGTATAGCTAGGATAATAGCACAATAACGTATTTAAATTTCTTGGTTTAATTTGCTGCCGGATTCGGAGTTCGTATCTGTAGGTACTGTACAGTCATTTGCCTTATCGGGCGCGGTCGGAAATGCGTGAGTCCGCGATAGCGTGGTCTGCGATAAGCACCGCTACTTACCGGCTGAGCTGATCCGGAACTGGTTGCGTCGTCAAAATCCTTTAGGTAGACGGTAACTTGATAAATCAGCACATGTACATTGTCACAACACTAGTAGCACAGAATCCAGTGTTCACAGAGCACCAGGCACACGCGAAGCAGCAGCGGTCCCTCCAAACGTGTCGTGTTACGGCTCGCCGTAAACCAGCAGCGTATCTGAGGGATCGAGCTCGCAGACAAGCGTCGCGGGCAACTCTCCGGCGCGGACTGATGATGCGGTGGAGGCGCGGGCGGACGGACGCGCGCCAACCACTCCCCTCCCGCACGCCCGCTCGCCCCTCGCCACCTCACACATTGAGATAAAACTTCGGGAGCCAGACCAAGTCCCATTTTTAACTAAACGTACGAGCACTGTTTCCGCAAACCGTTATCGGGGTAGATTGGCGTTGACGACCGACGCCCCACGACCAGCACTTGTCGCAGCAAATCTTAAGTAATAACATTTATAATATAAAGGAACGCTGGAATGGGATTATTATACGAGTGTGCCTGCTTAGGGCACGCGGAAGTGCTAGTTAGTGTGGTAGAATTACGTCAGCGCGCCAGTTTTTAATAACTCACAATATTTCCTTGTTTGTACAGTAATCGCAGAGCCACGAGTCTTGTTTTTTTGATATGGATTTAATGCGTTTAATTTCCGGGGCATACGTAGACATTTTTTTATTAGCAGAATTATTTTGATATCTTCGAAAATATGAGAGATCCTTTTAATTAAATTATTTGGATGACTTACTAGGTGCCTACTGCCTATCCACCAACTTAAATATTATTACATTAAAGAAGTAGGTAAAGTACCTAGGGGAAAGGGATACACTTGATATACATAAATACCGAACAATTTAAACAATGGCGTTGATACGAGTTCAAATATGATGTTATCGTAAGTACTATTATGCAGGTTTATGTAGTACCCATTGAGTGTATGTATATCAATGGTAGTACCTATAAGTTCATCGCCTATCTATTGGTATAACATAACACTAGGAACTCACGAATGTGATCTATCAAAGTGCAGTTCAAGATATCGTGACATTACTGAGACAAAGCACAGGAAACGTCTCAGCAACCGGCCGGCAGTTTCCTGGTGCAGAGTGAGACAATATGAGCGCCAACCGGTTTGAGTTGAGCTCATTCGACTGCTACGTGTGCATTATGTTTGTAAGCTCTCTGCGACACGCATAAAATTATTGAAACCATTCAGCGTTGTCTTTAAAGTAAACGTCATTTTATATTGTGTATAATTTCCAATTTCCAAAATTATTTTTAATAATTTTACTTCTTCGTGACATGCCATATTAGTAGTTTATCGAACGAAACAGTTAGTGGAGCAACCGGAGGGCAAAAGCCAATTGAATGTTGTATCGTTCATTCGTTAGATCGGTACCTATATTTTCGTGCATGCGTGTAGGTTGAGAATATCTTGTGTGTGCCCTGGCCGTCGTCCCACTACCGGTTCGAGACAGAAATATTCGGCAGCCAAGACGGAAGTGGCCTCGGAATCTTTACCTGTTGCTCCCTTCGCCCGCCCCGCTCCCTGCTCGTGCCGTCTCGCTCTAGCTTGTTGGTTGGTGTACGTTGGTGTTCTGGCGGCATGCAGACGTTCGTCGTGGAGTTATGTGCAGTAATTTAGAGAATAAAAGACCATGATGTTCGGTCATACGTGACCGTGACCGCAGAACTTGCTGCTACTTTCTTTGTTAACATTCTAATGTTACAAGTTTGGTATTACGTGATAACGTTTTACTTATCTGTCTACATTGTAACAACTACCTATTATGTTGGTTACGTCTTGTTTATTTTTCTGTCATTTGTTTTGGACTTTGGTGATCTTCAATGTTTGTGTTCACACTATTGGGATTTAAGTTAATTTCTCATATAAGAAAGAGGGATATAAGACAGTTGTAATTTCTACGTTACGTTTAGCTTAAGAGCGTTTACGCCGTACGGCATTTCATACAAACTTTCAAGCCCTTATTTTTCGAAATGAATGAACCGATTTTAATGAAACTTCATATGCATAAGCAGGATACAAAGGTCTAAAAAGTTAGTAGAGAACATTTTCGAAATGTCTTATTTAAAAAAAGATAACTGGAAATCTCTGTTTCTATGGAAAATTTAAAATCGGTCTAATTTGGCTGCAACACTATTTTTTGAAAATGTTCTCTACTAACTTTTTAGACCTTTGTATCCTGCTTATGTGTATGAAGTTTCATTAAAATCGGTTCATTCATTTCGAAAAATAGGGCCTTGAAAGTTTGTATGAAATGCGGTATGGCGTAAACGCTCTTAAGATTAAGATGAACATAGAGGACTCTCTACTTAATAAAAAAAATGAGAAAGTGGATAGAATTCAAATCAATAAAGTGACTGACAAAAAATTAAATCATTGTAGAGAACAACTCTTTATTGATTGCGAGTTGCGACCCAGGCGGAATGCGATGAACGCCGACTCGAATTCGAACACATGCGGAAGTACCTACCCGAAATAAGTTCATTGCGTGAGCGCATGTTTTCAGCGGTCGCCGCCGGTCACCTACCGTGCAACATTTTCGCAGTTTTAAGTAGGTACTTACCTACATATTATTTCACAATACTTACTGGACAAATTGGTACCTACCTACTTGAGAGGCAATTATGTGGATATCGATCGATTAACTATTTCATATTTTCGCTTCTAAAGGCGTCTGAAGCAAATTTGCTTTTTCAAGTTCAGTCCCAAAGTGTAAAATCCTTTTTAGACTGATGCAGCAGAAGTACTCGTACGGAAGTAGAAACGGAAATGAACTAACGGAAACGGAAGCTAAGATATGTATAAAAATAAATAAACATTAAGTATGTCATTATGGCACGATTGCTGTACTACGAAAGAATAAATATTTTTATCATGAAGAATTCAGGGGTTGATAGAAAAATATACCCCGACGTCTAAGTACATCACATGCTTGTACAGACGCCAGCAGGTCAACCTACCCGAAACTGTCAGATTTTCCCAATCAACCTTGAACCTTATGCTTTAGCAATAAAGTCGAAAATCTATTAAAGAAATCTGACAGATTGTAGTAACTTGATGTGCTGGCGTCTGTACATTGACTAAATATTTTGGTGACTTCCTATTAGCGCACCAACACTTTTCGATAAAAATAAATTAACAAGTTTTCCTGAAAGTTTGCTTAAAAAACAATTCTGGTAAGTAAGTATGGAAGAAGTCGAAAACATTAAAATATTTTTTTCATTTTCATTGAATAAAAAATACAAATGTAAGTGTAGTAGTACCAAAAATTTCGAGATGGAATTACAAAAATCATTACGATTACTTATTAATAGGAAATGAACGACATGAAATAGTTTAAGCCGGAAATTAATACACGCGGGAAGAGGAAATTGGACAGCGGCGGCCTACGGGCACCGGACGTGTAGGGGCGAGCGAGGGTGGAGCGGGGAGGGGAGATGCGCGAATCTCTGTCCCAACTTCCGATGATGGTCGCACCACGGAAAAGGCATTGGCTCTGCGGAAACGTCGCCGTATAACTAGGTAGGTACACTTACATGATGTAGGTAGCAACAAACTTGTTACCGTACTTTGTTGTGTTGTGCCAAATGTATCTACAGACAAATTCTACCGGCAAAATATACGTTATACGTTATTATCTCGAACGTGGCTTTCAGAGGCACGGGGGTGTCACACCGCCAACTTCGAAACTCCTGCTGTTACTGAGAAAATCCGTTGGTCCTGCGCCTGATCTCTCTCCGGTCGTGTCGGATTGTGAAAATCCGCTTAATAGATAAAGTACTTACGCTCAGTAAGTTGGTATCTTAAGTATTGCCTTGCGTACCTATGCGAGAAATTTGTCCGTTACCAAGGAAGGATAGAATCACTCTACGAGTATGTAGGTACAGATTGTATGGCAGACAAAACGATTCGTGGGAAGTTAAAAAATTCGCTGAACTGGCCTTCATATAGGTATATTTGTAATTGCTTTGTGTTGTTATACTTCGGAATCGGAACAGAATATACAATTAGTTCCCGTTTAATATAGTGCACGCGCGTGTACCTATTATTTGGAAACTTTGAAGTTTGAAGGTATCAGGTTGGTAGATATTAAATCTAAAATAAAAAGTTTACGTTATTAGTACTTAGTATCAGATGCATTTTATAATTGCAAAAGAAAATCTATGCGGAAAAGCGTTGCAAAGAGACCGGAAGTCTGTGCCGGATACCGCACCATTTAAATTGCAGTCGTATGGAAATAGCGGCACTTCCTGCGAACTGACCCGGTTCAGATGTATTACTTCCATTCGACATTATTGCTCAAGAATGTCACAACTCATATTTTTATTAAATTGTACACATTTCGTTTGTATTGTTCTTCACACAGCTGTTACCTACTATTCTTTCGGACTAGTCACAGATTTCATGTCTTGTGAAATATTACACGTCCTATATACTGAACAGTTTTGAGTTGTCGCGTAAATGAAATTATACTAGTAAAATGAGGTCGCACTAGAACGTTTTTGTCTTCTTTTTTTCATACATTTTCTTCCGTAACAGCTGAATTTACTAATTATTTTTGTAAGGTGGGTCCTTTAACTGTCTACTCAATTAAAAACTTTTAGAAAAATACATAACTTTGGATTCGGTGAACAAATAGGGGTCAGAAGAATCTTTTGGGTTCCAAAGATTCTTCTGGCTTTGTCTCGTTACTTTAATGATTTTTGGTAAGCAGCCAAGTTATGTAATTTGCATTTATATACCAAACTGGTTGTGCGGCATCTAGAGCTTGTAATCACGATAAATGATCGAGTGTTGCACCATCTGAAGCATTCATTGAGTCTCAACTCAACGCACTTCCGAGCGCTCGCTCGCAGACCGCGACCCCGATTCAACCGTCGTTGTTCTCGCATTACATAATCAGGTGCCACTCAGAACTAGGCAACGATGTCACACCGAAAAATTGCGCCACTTACTGGCCTTTAGAGTAGACCAGAACTTTACGTTGTAACGTCTTGTTCTGGTTGGGTAATACATTTATATAAAAGACTAGCTGTGCCCGCGACTTCGTTCGCGTGGATGTCGGAACACAATAATGTGTCGCTTAGGAAAGGTGTAAAAGGAAGAATCTTCCGATCTTGTCTGGTAACGCTTCCCTTGCCTGGGGTTCTCAACCATAGCCCTTTCGACTGTACAGCAGTCACTGCGTCTTCAGGGTTCATAATGACAATGCGACGAAGTGTCACTTTGATTTTTGAGGATAAATAAAAATGAAAGCGCCTGCCGAGGCTGATTGTCTGACCAAATAGCCATATTATGTCCATTTTATTTTGCATTTGTTTTAGAATACTAAGTTAGACCGGAATAAATCGTAAAATCATACCACCATTTTATCTAAAGTATATCTGAGATTAGTAGGTGAAGTTTGAAGTTAGTTTTTATAAGTCTTGTCTTCTTCTCTGCCGCTCTGCGATAAATTAAGAAATTCTTAACTTGGTATTGTAGATATCTTACATACCAATATTAAGACTTTATCATAGCGTCGAGTTATCTAGAAGATAAAAAGAAGAATACATCAATGGTGTTACTCTTAAATCGTACCTACTGAAGTTTATCTGAAAAGTAGTTTGAAGTCTTTCTTAACTTATTCTGTAAACCTGTGCCCACATTTGCTAACTCTCTCTTGGTGGATAGCTTTAAGATACCTTGAGGGTCGATATGGAGCATTTCCGACGTTTGGCCTCCAAACTGGAACGGGCCGGGGCCGCCACGGGATCTGGAGGCGATAGTCCTCGCGCGCCTATGTATGACTGGCGCGTGGAGGCACTACGCCGCGCGCCGGGGGGAAGATTCGCTTCCGCGGCAAATCGGTGCGGAGCGGACAGATTTCCGGCGCGATCTCATGGCAGCATGGAAAGAGTGACTGTCGCTACCCAGCGCAGCGCTCTTTAAGGAGTGGCTAGAGAGGCGCCACGGCGCTCTCACCTACCGCCTGACGCAGGTCCTCACCGGACACGGAAGTTTCGGGAGGTTCCTGCACATCATCAGGCGGGAGGAAACGCCCGGGTGTCACCATTGCTAGGATCGCCCAGAGGACACGGTGGAGCACACGGTGGAGGTCTGCCCCGCTTGTGCGGAGCACCGCCGTGTCCTCGTAGAGGCGATCGGCAGCGGCGGCGACCTCTCGCGTCCGGCCCTGGTGCGAGCCATGGTCCGGGGCGAGAGGGAGTGGGAGGCAGTCACCTCCTTTTGCGAAGCAGTCATGCTAGCAAAGGAGGTGGCGGGATGGCTCAGGGAGAGAGCCTCCCGTCCTAGCCACCGTGGGAGACGCTCCGGGCGTCGGGAGCCGCGTGACGACTCCCGGCCACCGTAGGCGCGGGCCTGCGAGCGGAGAGCAATGGGTAGCTGGGTTTTAGTCAGTAAGAGTCTGACACTCCCTTCCGCTCCATCCAGAGCGGGAGGGGTCATTTGATGATTTCCCATCCGAAAAAAAAAAGGGTCGATATGATTTTAACCAAGACAATGGCTAAAAATTTAGTTAATGTCTCGAAGACATAATTTACAATACCTTTTTACGACATGGCAGTGCTACTTGTATTGGGTGTGCACCTTGACGTATCGCTGCCGGCCGTAGTCGAGTCGACGGCAGCGAAGAGTCCTGGGACGCGGTGGTTTCCTTCTGCGAAACGGTCGTCTCGCAGAAGGAGGCTGCGGAAAGGGAGAGGGAGATCTCATCCACTCACCCGGCCCGCAGTAGGCGCATCGGGCGTCGGCGGAGGGCGGACAACGCCCTCTTCCAGCCCACTAAACGGGTCCAGGGGCGACGAATTCGGGGACGTCTGTCACCGCCAACACATCAGGACTTGAGCTGGCGGCGCGTAGTGTTCCACGCGCGCCCCTCTTTGCCGTCACCAGTCGGGGGTTGCGGAAGGATCGTACGATCCCGCAACCCCCGGCGTAGGTGTGAGACGGAACACTGGGGTGATTTTTAGTCAGTAAGAGCCTGACAGACCTCGCCGCCCGCCCCAGGGCGGCGAACATCCATGAAGATTTTCCACCCCGGAAACAAAAAAAAAGGGTGTGCATCTGCCGAACCTATACTCAATAAATCAACAGCCCGTCTGGAGGTGTGCGTTGAAGCATTATCATGGTAAAGAAATTTTAAAAAATTCGAGAAAAAAGGCTAAAACTATGAAAGTATGATATGATCTTAAAACCTTATGTCACTAAAAAATGCTTCTCTGTTAACAATGTTAGAAAGGTTGCTTGCCCCTCGAAAGAGCTTCTACATAAAGTTGCCCGTGTGTGTGTTTGTTTCGGCCTTTCTTCTCAGAGTAGTCATATAGGAAACGCCGACTTCATCTAGTTTTTATTAAAAAAAAATATGATTGACGTGTAAAAGTGTTTGTACAAACCTACTTACAAAAATAAAATCATTTATCATTGCAATCTTTATCACTCAGAACACCACATCACATAATATTATCTTACATTATCCTCACTTTTTATTTGAAATTCTTTTAGCGCCACTAATCAACCAACATTATGTAATCATTATCATTACTTTTTCAAATAACACAGGCAGAAGTGACTGTGATAGTCATCTTATAGGTAAGCCTGCATGACGTGATTATTCACATAATAATGTTATAAACACAATAATTATGTTTTCGTTAGTACTATAAAGCGCCAATAGATGTCATTACGTGTATCCAACTTACGTAATGAAAGTTGTTGTAGAATACTTTAAATTGATTATATCTTTTGATACAGTGAACCGATTGCGATGAAACAAAAACTAAACACTACTCCGAGTTCTACACCATATTTGAGTATAAAAATTAACCATATTGGTTTGGTACTTTTTACGTTGAACCTGTTCAAATCAAATTTTGTCACATCCAAACAGACAAACAGACAAACCGACAAACCGACAAACAGACAAACAGACAAAAATTCTAAAAATTGATGAAATGGCATCTGTTGGTTATCCTATAACACCCCAACTATTTTTTTTTTAAATATTTTCAATGTACAGAAACGCCTCGTCTACAGATTTATTATATGTATAGATAGATTATAAATCAATATGGGAGTATGAGCAACTTTGTATTCAGAGTGGGGTGAACATAAATCGTGTTGTCTAGGTTTAAATAAAAGAAGCCTTATGTAGCTGATAAAAAATCCAGTGCTCGGAAATCCCAAAGTAAAGATACAGCTGAGTAAAATAAAACACCAGATTTTTTGACCCCAAATATTAGGGACAAGAAATGGGGAATAAGTTTTAGAATGTGGTATCTTTTAGCAGATTTCAACTGCAGGACTAGTTTAGGACTACGGTGGACAGGTTTTCATTGTATCTATGTGATATGCTTATAAACCGTTCATTAAGACAGTTTATGAGGAGCTCAAAGATGTAGTTGGCTGATAAGATGAACCCTAGGATTGTAAACAATCGTTTATCTTGTCTACGATCTGTCGACTCGATTGCCCACGGCTAGGTAGCTAGCAGTAGATGCTTTAAATTCGTGATTAAATACGGTAATTAACGTCATTGCATGATGGTTACCTAATGATAAAGTCATCGGTGGGTAGGTGCTTACAAAAAAAAACCGTGCTTGTGATTTCTGAAGCGGTTTTAATCGAAGAAAACCACTTTTGGCAACCGGTATTTTTAGAAATAAGGTGGATAGATATTGATAGGATTATTCAATAATTATCATTATCACACATCATCATCATCATCTAGCCTAGCCTTTTCCCAACCATGTTGGACTCGGTTTCCAGTCTAACCTGCAGGGTAATTGCGTAACACACTATCAGTAGCAATGGGTTTCATTTTCACAGTTCAACAACATTCATTGCGTGGTTTACATTGTTGAGCAGACACATTTTTCGAACATAATTAGCAATGGATTAGCAATATGCTTCAAAATGATTCAAATTGAGAGTAATAGTGTGTTACGCAATTAGGGTGCGGATGCAGCTGAATACCAGTATTTTACATGGAGCGACAGCCTATCTGGCCTCCACAACCCAGTTACTGGGTAATACGATACCCCTAATAGTAAAACTGGTTATCAGACTTTCGGTTTATAATTATAATTTTGAGTTAATTTCTTTTTGAAGTCGGTTTAATTTTTTTAAATTACTTACTTTTTTATTTCGTAATTTTTAGTTTTAAGTAAAAACTGGAATATTTCTTTGTAATAAGTAGGTAACACTTTTGTTGTAAATATTGCACTAGAATTTGACCAAGGTTTTAAGATGTTTTCCCTTTGACACTACACCCGTAGCTCGTATCAATAAGCCAGGCCGTCAAACTTACACGTATTAGTCGATATCTTGAAAATTCCTGAATCGATTTTGATGAAACTTGCACTGTTCCCTAAGTTGAAGTAAATGTAAGCCAATACAAAAAAATAGTCACGATCCGATTAATAGTTGCGGAGAAATGCGTGGACAAACATACGTCTTTAAAATTTTGTATATTTGTTTAGAAGCCCTAATAGATTGTCATATGTGAATACATATTATGCAATTCCAATAATATTACATACATACGTGTCGAATTGATAACCTCCTTTTTTGAAGTCGGTAAAAATAGAAACTTGTTTCGTAAATTCGTATTCCATGGTAGGTATTACCTAGAAGCCAACAGCCAGCACCAGTGCCGTAAATAGGGCGGTGCCAGCGGTGCCCAGGCACAGGGCGCAGACCCTGGAGGGGCGCAGAAATGACCAGACCTGGGTCACTAACAATACCTATTATTTATTTATTTATACGTGTGGATTCGCATTCGCGTCGTCCGCGTATATTCTTCTTACAAATAAATAATAATCGTAAAAGTTTGTGAAGAATGTGATATCAAAGACGATTTTCCTGAAAAGCGTAAAAAGCGTCTTTACTCGCGTAAAGAGGTCGGCAAGCTCTTTGAGAGATTGATTGCGGGCCACCTCGTCGGGCACCTGGTGAGGACGGGGCCGGATCTGGCGGACAGCCAGTTTGGCTTCCGCAAGGGGCGCTCGACGGTGGACGTCATCATGCGCGTGAGAGCCCTCACGACGGGGGAAGCGGTGTCCCGCGGTGGGGTCGTCGTGGCGGTGTCACTCGACATCGCCATCGCGTTTAACACCCTG
The DNA here is from genome assembly GCA_948474745.1 of Oligia latruncula. Lineage (NCBI taxonomy): Eukaryota > Metazoa > Arthropoda > Insecta > Lepidoptera > Noctuidae > Oligia > Oligia latruncula. Next base: position 12,492,974 of record OX419688.1, read on the forward strand.
CCCTGGAGCTGCATTGTGGAAGCACTCCGGTATCACCGGGTGCCGACCTACCTCCGTCGAATAGTCGAGGCGTATTTGACGGACAGAGCCGTCATCTACCCCGGTCGCGACGGGGAGTGGAACCGGCGAGAGATGTCGTGCGGTGTACCGCAGGGATCGGTTCTGGGGTCGTTCCTGTGGGACATCGGCTACGACTGGGTGCTGTGGGCCGACCTCCCTGATGGCGTCAACGTGGTTTGCTACGCTGATGACCCGCTGGTCCTGGCGCAGGGGAGGTCGCATCAGGCGCGGCCGACACGATGACACGCGGGGTTGCGATAGTCGTGGAGAGGATCCGGCAGTTGGGCCTCGAGTTGGCATTGCATAAGTCCGAGGCCATGTCGTTTCATGGGCCCCGGAAGGCGCCACTATCGGGATCCCAACTAACGGTAGGAGGGGTTCACATCGGCGTCGAGACAACGATGAGGTACCTGGGTCTCGTCCTCGACAGCCGGTGGAACTTCGTCGAGCACTTCCGACGTTTGGCCCCCAAACTAGAACGGGCCGGGACCGCCTTCAAGCGGCTCTTGCCCAACCTGAGGGGGCCAAACGCCTCCTGCCAGAGGCTTTACGCGGGGGTCGTGAAGTCCTTGGCCCTATACGGGGCCCCGGTGTGGGCGCGTTCACTGCGGCGGCGAGCCGCCCACTACCTGAACGCGCCCCAGAAGGCTTATCCGGGGCTACCGCACGATCTCGGGCGAGGTGGCAAGCCTCCTTGCCGGACTGCCGCCATGGGATCTAGATAGTCCTCGCGCGCCTGTATTAGTTTTTTTTTTATTTATTATAATTTTTTTGTTGTTTTTACAATTTTACTCGCCAAACTTTCGAGTTTGATGGCGAGAAGCGGTTTAGTGGCGCGCGGAGGCACTACGCCGGGGGGAAAATCCGCTTCCGCGGCAAATCGCGGCGGAGCGGACGGATCTCCGGCGTGACCTCATGGCGACATGGAAAGAGCGACTGTCGCAACCCAGCGCAGGGCACGCCACGACAGTGGCGATAAGACCCCTCTTTGAGGAGTGGCTAGAGAGGCACCACGGCGCCCTCACCTACCACCTGACGCAGATCCGCCTGACACGGAAGTTTTGGGAGGTTCCTGCACATCATCAGGCGGGAAGAAACGCCCGGGTGTCACCATTGCCAGGATCGCCCAGAGGACACGGTGGAGTTCTGTCCCGCTTGGGCGGAGCACCGCCGTTTCCTTGTAGAGGCGATCGGCAGCGGCGGCGACCTCTCGCGTCCGGCCCTGGTGTAAGCCATGGTCCGGGGCGAGAGGGAGTGGGAGGCAGTCACCTTCTTCTGCGAAGCAGTCATGCTAGCAAAGGTGGTGGCGGGACGGCTCAGGGAGAGAGCCTCCCGTCCCAGCCGCTGCGGGAGAAGCTCCGGGCTACGGGAGCCGCGTAACGACTCCCGGCCTCCGTAGGCGTGGACCTGCGGGCGGAGAGTAATGGGTAGCTCACCGTCCGATCAGGACCAGGCCCGTGCCGGACGGCGCATACGTGTTCCACGCGCGCCTTAAAGAGATGTCAGCATCGAGGAATGGGCCCCTTAGGACCGAAGCCTGCCGGGTCAGCGGGATATTTTTTTTTTTTTTTTAATAAAACGTTGCCCCACACTAGGAATTTTCTCCTGTATCATGGGTGCGTTTACAAACATTTAAACTCACATACACAAACAGCCAGACCCGGAACAACTACTTGTAGGTCATACAAATATTTGTTCCGTGCGGGAATCGAACCCGCGACACGCAGCGCAGCAGTCAATCGCTTAACCACTGCGCCAACCGTGCCGTCTATATTGTCCCAAAGGGTTGCCGCTGGCCCGGAACATAAAGGGCTAAGGAAGGAACTCGGGTGGGTTTTAGTCAGTAAGAGTCTGACACTATGTTCCGCTCCACCCAGAGCGGGTCATTTGATGATATCCCATCCGAAAAAAAAAAGGGCGCGGATATAGCAGCTCGCACCGGGCGCATAAAAGGCTAATTACGGCACTGGCCAGCACACATTTTCTGGGAAGTTGCTTCAAATATTGTGAAGTTAATAAAATTATTATAAATCTAAAGCATCCGTAATCTCAACATGCAGTCTTTTTCTTGTTCCAATCCTATTAAGATAATTACATGCCGTTAAGAAATCGTCAACTTCCGTCGACCTGAGCCGATGGCAACGCGCAGCAGGTTATGGTCACGCAACGAATACTTAAATGACTAAAGATTTAAAGCATCGCCTTTCTCGTATATTATGTATCTAGTCCATGTCTTATTATCCCATAAAACAGTCCCTGATGGGTAAAATTGTATTTAGTTTCTACTTAATTTTTTTGGGTGCAATGAGGTCTATAGTAAGCAACATAAAAATAAAACGTGCAGTATAATTCGTACACATGGCTTTATTGATCCTGTCGATGTAACAACGCGAACTTGCCCTGAATGGACAATTAATCCCTGATTTTAACGAGTAACCCCCTGGGTGAGTCTCTGTGCGCACAAGTGTCACATGACAAAGCGACCCCTCCGTTCGTTTCGGATCGACGGCAACGTGATCAAAAAACCGGGTTGGGAATGCATCCGTATGGATGAGGGCACCTAACGCGGGCGGTATTTTGTAGGTAGCGTACGTTCGAAGTGTTTAAACACTACTATATTATTTTTCTTTCTTGGCTAACATGAAGGTAATATAATTTTTTTACCATTCTCAAATCAATGTTACCTACACGTCCCCGTTTTCTGTTTTTGCCATTCAACGTTTAAAACAACCGAAGTCCACAGCATGTAATAACGGGCAATATTTTGTAAACTTCGATAAGTGACGAGTAAAAGCAGGAAGTAAAAATTCCGTATTCGGAAAAATATTCGCTGTGTTTATGCTTTGGTGTTAAAACATGCGATGGTCTTCAGACAGAATCTATTAACTGTCGTGTGTAATAAATAATAATATCATAATAACTATGCATCGTAAAAAGTGTATCGTCTGGGGGCTCACTTGGTATGTCCCAATCAGGCCATGTGCGCGCGGTCCCACGCATAGTTGACGCACAAGTGTGCGCCAGCGCCACATATCGCTCCTACCTATAGCTGATATAGCCGCTTCCTATGTGTGAGTAAGTGAGCTGCTACTTCCTGGTACAGCCGCGAGACTCTTTATTTAAATTCTTCCTTTGTGTGCGTACGCAATATTATTTATATTCAGCTACTTCTACTCGCGGGATGGTACCTACACGAATATTATTACATTAAGCATGCGTGTGTGTAACGAGTCTCTTTAATCTTCATTGTACTTCCTGATTATGCGTCAGTGTGTGTGAGCCACTTGTTTGAATGCTAGGGCGACTTTATCTCAGTGAGGGACAAAGTGCAGAGTCCGATTACTTTAGGGCGGCGCATTATATTAATTTATCGACAAATTTGCTTTACGTATCCCATTTATTATGGTTGTATTTTTTGCATGTGTTTTATGTTAATGACACATTTTGCATCTTGAACCGGCTGGAGTTTTGTCATTTAGTGCAGAATAATAAGCATTACATTTGTGCGCCATGTGTAGCAACGGTTAATCCTCGCGTCTTTGGCTAGCTACTTACATCAAACAAAGAGCTGATGTTTATATTCACATTGGAAACAGGAAGCATAAAGTCCGCAATATGTCTCAAGCTTATGTACTGTTCTTGGTATGAAACAATACCAGTTCCGCTGTGTTTGCTAAACTGTACTCCTTTCAGGAAGTGACCGCACTTTAATTGAGCTGCTTTAACCGTTGGCTGGGAACTGAATTGTTGCTTAGTGACTGAGCAACGTTACTATTATAAAAGGAAGTAGGTACTTAAAGGTGACTTAGCGTTGGCATTGGAACGGTATATCCTTGTATTTGGAAATTCGAGTGTTTGCCTACAGAAGTATAATTAACATTGAAACATCGATGTTTTTATTGTTTGTTGAACTTCACTATAACAGCAAGTGGACAGATGCATCGCATAGCGAACAGTTTGCACAATTCGGAAGGGTCCGATCACAGTCAGAGAGGGAGGAGATCTATGAATTTTCACCGCTAAACCCCCTGTCGCTCACATCTGTCGCTTCTATGGACTGTAGATTAGATACAACGTCATTAATTGATTTAAGTTTAGGGAAAGGGTTATGGCTTATTTTTGAATGTAATACGCACATGTTTCGTTTTAAATAAGGATATTTCTAAAGGTCTGAATAGGTTTCGCGAGCTCGTTGCACATTTGTTTCGGATTTTTCAATTAGGTACTGTCTTTGAAATTGGTTTTTAATTTCCTTTGAATTCAATTTCCGGATTTTAAATCCTTGATTGTCCATGACAGTGATGGCATTGCAGTCGGTAAGTAATGCAATTACACTAGTTACGCATGTTTACGTTCTGGAAGGAGGGATGCGGTGAGGGACGAACTTGTAAGGCATCGTGCAGTGTTAGCGATTTGACGTAATTTGCGTTATATTATGCCCTACCTGTTGCTAGGAGATAAACTGAAAAGTCATTGTCAGTACCTATCAGAATTTCCACTAATGTGAGCGCGAATACCTTACAATTCCAAGGCAACAAAGAATTAATGCCCCTGTGGAAAACAAATCTTGGTCTAGTAACAGTTTTTTTGAGACAAATTCTCTTTTAATTGGAAGATATGTACTTGAATTTGGATATGTTGAAATGAGTACTTACCTACCTGAAATAAAGTATCACGCATAGGTAGGTAGGTTTTAACTTAAACCTAACATCAAAAACACTTTGAAAATATTTTGACACAACCAAATAAATCATTAGTATCTAGTGATAGAAGAGCCTGAAGTCCTGCTGTGCTATTCTGTGAAAATCTCACCGTGAAAACTTAGGTGAAGTGAGCGTGGAGTGAGCTGTCAATAGTGTCAATTCCTAACAAAAACAAAATCACTTCACCTAAGTTTTCACGGTGAGATTTTTACAGAATCGACCGGCTGAACCTATAATCTGTATCCATTGGGTTAACGTTGGTATGATCTGTCAATGTTAAAATCTTGTCGGTTGGTCGTAAGGTTGTAGATATAGCCGCAAGACCAAAACGTCATAAGTATTAGGTATAATAAATAAATAACATGTTTGTTATTTATTTATTATAAAGCAAGCTAAATAAAACCGTTTAAAATATAACAACATAAAGTTTGATCAACCTCGTAATTTCGACGATGGCACTTGTAAATCAAACGCGACACCTTGCTCCGAACTCCGGAGAGCGTGAGAAGAAGGGCAAGTTCAGCCCCTCGTTAAGATACACACACAGGTGTAAACATTGTTCTGATACCGCCCCGCGACCCTTAAACCTTTTCAAAGAGGAAGCTAAGGTTATACCTACCTGAGAGCAAGTTGCTTTCATAATTTGTTTTGATTTGAACAGAGAGGGTCTGAATAAAACTTAGGATTTTTATTTTAGTTCAAATTGGTTAGATTTGTAATCTCTGGCTTATAATTTGGCCTGGCTGGCTTTTGGCCGTATAGTACCTACTACCTATAGCAGCAGAACAACGAAAAAAAAAATAGCGACTCATGTCAGCAGCAGACGTAGGTATCTAATAAAGATCTGCAACAAACTTACCTACACATATGTATGTCTTGTATGTTTGCATGAATTCATTGGGTAGGTAACAAGTTGATAATGTTTTCATCTCTGTCTCGCATCTTACTAGCTTCGGATGTCTCTTTTATTACATCGCTTCCTATTACGCGTCGCTAGATGTTGCGCTCACGCACTCTCAGAACGGACATAGACTAATCATTGTTTTAATGTAGATGGGAATCGTTACATATAGGTAGGATTTAAACTGCTATAAAGCGGTACCTACTTGAACATAATTACATCGAATAATGGTTGGTTGACTGTAGATATTAACTTTTTGAAAGTCGTGGATAATCACATAGATAGGTACAAAGTTCATCTATATTTTGGATAGCGTCGCAAGTCTACGAGTGCAAAGCGTAGCGCTGGCGCTACAGTTTTTTTTAATAATTCTTTTACTTAGATAACTTCGTAGCCTGCGTAGTTCGGCTAAGAAACATCGTTCTTATTACAGCAACTGTTCGTAATGCAATTATTATGTCAGTTCTGTATTGTATTAGAAATTGTTGGATTATTGTTCATTCTATTGTGCGTTACCGTTTTTTTACCACAGAATGCCGTATCAACTGAAAGTTCCTTAATTTCATTAGCATTATTTTCAGATTTTTAATTCAAATATTGATGTAAGTACTAGGTACAGTCAACAGCAAAAGTAGATGATCAAAATCAGAAATTCAATACTAATGAACGGAGTTCGCGTCAGAACTGTGTGGCGTCGAAGTACTACTAAGTACCTACTTAGAATACTTACTACGTAGAATACTTTTGAATCACTTCGACGACGCCACACAGTTCTGACGCGAACTCCGTTCATTAGTATTGAATTTCTGACTTTGATCATCTACTTTTGCTGTTGACTGTACCTAGTTGGATTAAAATAATGGCTTGTGAATTGGTTCGCCTTACAGCAGCTGTGCCCTGATTCAACATCAGCATACAATAACGTTAAGTAGGTAACGCTCAATTGCCATTTTCGTATGTTTTTTCTTAACGGGACAATAAAAGTCGTAATCGATTAATATTAAAAACCAATTTCAATTTAACAAATTGATTAAATTAGTAACGAGGTGTCGTTTAATAACAGTTAGATCACGTGCTTGTCTAGTAATGTATTTATTTCAATGTTTCTGCCGTGAGCAAACGTGGCGTTCAATGCTCATGCCTTCTGTGTATATGAAGATGCCTTTGCCCTGCAGTGGGACAATAATTGACTGGTATTCTTATTGAAGTGAAAACTTCTTTAGGCGCGTTGGGCATTTTTTGAGGTGGGAAAAAACCATTGACTCGCGTCACTGTTACCGTAAGCGACACCGCGCGTGTTTTGTTTCTAAGAAGATTCAAAAATACCCGCTTCGGATGTGTTCGGCTGTCCTCGGGATGTACTCGGTTTTAATGTACATATATCCGATATGTCAGTGAGTGATGGCAAAGTATTCTTTTTGTGTTTTGTTTTCACTTCTGTCGGCACTCCCGGAGTGCCACTGTTTTTTTTTGTGTTTCCATTCATCTCTAATGTTGTTTATTTCTAAAAGTTTATTTCTTTCAAATTAAAGTATATTTTAGAATCTTGTGGCTGGCACACGCGCTTCACCGAGAGCCCATAAATTGATCAACCCTAATTTTATTAAGTAAAAACTCCCCATCCAATATGGCTGTAGTACCTAAATATGCATAGCAAATTATATGATTATAACTGTGGCTTAGTCTAAATTATGTTTACCTATTGAGATCAGAATAAAGTATTATTCGAACATTTTATAGCCAAAAGGCCTTCATGCTGAATTTAATTGAACGTACCTCGAAAAATGTCTACATATACAGCGTAATTTCACAATTTCATTCACTTTACCTAAAGAGGAAAATTTCATTTCAGTTGGAATTAACAAAGAACGATGTTATGAATACGTGTCACATCACCCGTGAAACCCCAGCTTTGTCCAGAGTGTGAAAGGGTTCACTCATTAGGAAGATTGCAAGGGCGCGGAGCGATGCAAAACACTGTCTATGCGTGGTTGCGCTCCCGCATTGTCTATGCCTAGTACTCTACTGTTTCTAACGCTACATCGTAGCTTGTGCTCAGGAAGTTTATATTTCTCAGCATAAAAGAAACGAGGCTGTATTGTAGGATTTGTAGGATAAAAGAAAGTGCATTCGGGGTTAGACAGATTCAACGACTATAAATGGGATGATATACCTGGCTGTCCATTACTGAAATTACTGCTGCTGTCTCATAATAACAAGGTTCTAACGCAGGTAACTCTATTTTTGATGCCGTCTAAAGACTATTATGGAAATGTGTTAATTTTACTAAGGGCTGATTTTTCCATCGCCAGATAATTTTTATTCGAAGTATAAAATTGACGTTTGACAGTTTTTGTATGAACTATCTGTCAAAATTTTTCCTCGAATAAAGTTATCACATGATTGAAAAATCAGCCCCTATTAGGTGGCCGTCAAACTACACTTCTAATAAGTTTGTGATGAAATAATTTTGACTACCTAAGTTTTATGTTAAAATGCTTTTTTACAATGAATACTATAGGAGTACCTAATAATTATACCTACTAGTTACTACCTACATTCTTAATGTTAAATAATTATGTACAGTCGAGTCAGTGTATGGCGCCGGCGTTCGATTCAAACCAAATCAAGATGGCATCGAGCAGGAAGTGAAGTAGGAAAACGTTCTAGCGTCATCCAAGGTCGACTACGCGACAAGCTACATCCACCACGCTCGCTATTAGCGGCACCTGACAAACCTCTATTGTTTTGTAATTAGTTAAGTTTCGGTATATTTCAGAATATCCGTACCTACAAAAGATTTTGCCTGATTAAAATTGTGTTGACTTCCCAAGAATTTGCATGTAGAAGGCTGGCAAATTACGAGCTTTAGGTACTTACGTACCTACTATACAATTTGGTAATCTTATTTAGTCTGTGTGAGAATGTTTATTAATATTTTATAAATTCTAGAAATAATGATATTTTATTATTTTAATCTTTTGAATTTAGAAACCCATTTATTTTTTCTGCGATCAATTACATCGCCCATCCCACTTATCAATACGTTGCTTTACACTTTTGGTGTATTATCCGATCTCTTGTGAATATTTGCACTATTTATAACCTTCTCATAATATGTGTGCAATCCGTACTTTTATTCTTTTCAATAGCAGGTAAGGTTTGCGGTACACAATGGGAACGAATTTCGTTCAGCTAAAATATTAACTTTCATACAAAGGGATACATTATACTTCCAAGTATGGAGCACTTCTTCACTTCCGAACAATACCTTGAACGGGAAACGAAGTGGTAAACAGTGGTTCTTTCCCAGTTCCATCGCATCGTGTGGTGACCATCCGACTGTTGTTGTATTCTTTGCGATGTGTAGATATGGAATGCTCCCATTGGAGGATATAGCATTCAATCTATTTAAGTTCTGTTTATTTGTGATTGTGATTTCGGGAATTGTAAAGAACTCTGTTTAGTACCTACTTATATCAGTTTCAGCGGCACTTTTAGTACCTATATGTATGTATTGTGGCACTTTTTGCATTACTTCTGTAACTAGAAACATTTGAATCTTAGCATTAGCTTGGTAGAGGCATATGATATTTTAAAAAAATCGTCGTAGTCTGGATCCGGAAGCTTCTAGTAGATTAGTGCCTAGTAGAGTAGATTTTTTGGTACTTATTCCATAAAATAATTCCTAGTCATGACAGTAAGTCAATTATGTAGGCACCTGAATATTTTATTTTTCATTGTATTTTATGTTTATAAGGTGCTTAAATTCTTCTAACGGCTGCAAGTACCTATACAAAACATAAGTAGTCAGTTATATTCTAATAAAAGCCTTTTCGTGGAAAGTGTGCAAACCAAAGCTTTAAATAGGATATTGAGAGGTCTATTCACTTACAAAACCATGGAAGAAGCGAGGAAATAAAAGGTTCGAGAGCTTTACAACCATTTTATTATTTGTACAAATACAAAAGATCCGTTCGAAATGTTAGGAATTCCTCTTAGTTAAAGCACATTGTCTAATAGACGCCGGCGTTAGATTATATGCTCTAAACAATTTTACAGAAGCCTATCGGTTGGGATGAAGTAAGCCCGATCTTGATCCTTTTGTCATATTCCGACACGAAGAGGAGTTTTATAGTTTACGGGAAACTTTGTTTACCTCTCTGCGGTTTTATATTTGCGGCCACTAAGAACTTTTAGATGTTCTCTTTATTTGAAATACTTATTGATTTCGCGAAATAAGATTTTATTTTTGAGGAATCCAAAAACCTAAGGTGTTCTTAAGACAATGACGTCATCATTCCTACTGTTTCTTACCCTTCTGTGCTACGAATTTTCTTTTGTTTTCTTGATATACTTACTTAAGTTACTTTTTTCCTTTCAACTTATCCCTAAGAAAAAAAAAATGGAAACATTTAGAATAAACATAAAATGGGAACTGAAAAAGATATCGATTAGAGGTATAAGAACCACTACCTAAATTCCACTCTACTTAAACCAATAATTTTTTCTGTATCATCTACAGTAATTATTATGATCCGATCAGATATGAAATGAGATGGGTACAACTACACTTTATAACGCGTCTTTTGCCGACGCATTGTCTGCTCGCTCCACCACATCCCAAAAGGATTCCTGTTCGTTATAATTCCGGCTAGCATTTACATAAAAATCGTGATCGTTATCTTCGTGAACAGGTCGGATTCTTTTTTTCTAAGTGCATCATTTATTATCTTTAAGGGCACAAAAAATGATAGGGTCTCTAAGGCGCCGCGGTGTCCCTTCTAGGAAACGGCCTCGGATTTGTTTGACACTCGTCTGTGAGATATACGGCCAGTGGACAGGCTGGTTCGATGAATCCGGACACTTGCGATGGTTTGGACAAAGAGGTGTGAATTCACAACTTAACGATTTTGCAAGGAGAACTTAAGAAATAGATCATAGATATGGACGTAAAGATTTTAGATGATAGCGCTGATGATTATGTATTCTGAACCAAACTTAGGAGACTTATAATAAACACGTAGGTATAGGTACCTACTAAATAAAAACTTTTCGAGCTCAAACTTAGGTACTTTTTGCAAAAAAAGTAACTACTAAACAAATCAAGTTTTTTGTTAAGTATGTATTTTTTTTTTTGGTTGATTTTTTTAGCTCTATGCCTTTGTTGTAATCAATTGTTCTGGTTTCTGCACGTAACTGTTCCTGTAATCTGGGATAAAATGAAAGGGTTGTATAAAAAGCCTCCATTTCACGCTTGCTGCTCGTCATTATCTGACATGATACTACCTCCAAGATGATGGATCAAAGATTTCTTATAACGTTCAACGGTCGTTGCGCAATTTCCCACAGCATCTCAAGAGCAAATACCTTCTATTGAGTCAGGATACAATGGCAGGGCAAGAGTCAGGTAAAGCGCCTCGCGCTGCGGGGTTCCAGCGCAGAAGTTTTATATTTCCGCTTCTTTGTCATGTCTTTGGGCCAATTAATAATTTCTCTGGATGACCGAAGTCATTGTTAAACCAGCGTGCCGCACCTACGTCCCATTCAAATGGCGAAGATTGATGAACTCCCTGCAATTGTCACATTTTTACGTTTATAGACTGTTTTTGCTTTACATCTACTGAATGACTGCGCTTTCGCGTTTGTTGTTAGTGTGGGAGAGAAATGAGTCTTTCGTATCTATCAAGTAACGTTTGATAATGTAAATAGTGGAGTAAACTACTAACTAAACAAATGTTTCTTGTGTAGGTGTGATAAGATATCATGTAAAAAATCACTTATTTTCATGCTAGGTATATGTTCCGTTCCGTTTGACGTCAATTGGAATTAAGCACATGACTATTGTGTTTAAACTAAGCTATATTCGAATAAATTCTAATTGTTGCTTTGCGTAATGCATTTATTTATTTTTAAAAGTTATACATGGCGCTATATAAAATCCATGGCCTCTCAATTAAAATCAATCTTTGTCTACGTCTGGTGCCATATGCCATGGGCAGTGGGCACCTATCATTCAAATCGTTGTTGGATTAAAGTATAGCAATTAGGTAGGTACGTTTGGTATACCTACCTAGTAACGTTTTGGAGCCGAAAGAACAAGGTGGAACTTTCTTCCCCTGGAATGATGCCCATTTTTACCGACTTAAAAAAAAAAGGTTATCAATTCGACACGTATGTATGTAATATTATTGGAACATTATATTCACATATGACAATCTATTAGGGCTTCCAAACATACAAAATTTTATAGATGTATGTATGTATGTTTGTCCACGCATTTCTCCGCAACTATTAATCGGATCGTAACCATTTTTTTTTATTGGCTTACATTTACTTCAACTTAAGGAACAGTGCAAGTTTCATTAAAATCGATTCAGTAATTTTTAAGATATGGACTAATACGTGTAAGTGTGACGGCCTGGCTTATTGATACCTACGAGCTACGGGTGTAGTGTCAAAGGGAAAACATCTCAAAACCTTGGTCAAATTCTAGTGCAATATTTACAACAAAACTATTATCTACTTAAAAAAAAATATTCCAGTAACTAAAAATTACGAAATAAAAAAGTAATTTAAAAAAATTAAATCGACTTCAAAAAGAAATTAACTCAAAATTATGAAAATGAACTGCCAAATTGCCAATTTCGGAAGTCGGTGGCAAAAAACTAAAACTAAAATACAGATCTCAAGAACCGACTTCCGAAATTAAAGTTATTTCATAATTTTGAGTTACTTCATTTCTTTTTGAAGTCGATTTACTTCAGAGCTTCAGACTTTTGACATATAAAAAGATCCGCGTCACATTCCGTAAATACGTAGATATTATTTCGCCTTTTGTTTTTTTTTGTTCTTTAGTTTGTCTGCTCGTCTCAGTATTTCCTGTTCGCAAAATTAAATTCAAATATATGCATACTTTTTGTCGACCAGTTACGAGTACGACCGGGCAGCAGTGGCTGAGCTCGCCGAGACGAAGTACACAAGAAAAAAAAGCCTTACAAGTTCTTTTAAGACATTACATAGTATTTGCGTGTACTTCCTGGACTCACTTCATGTCCTTATATATTGCAATATAAATTAATATGTATGCGGTATTAATAAATACTACCCGTTTCAGGAGATTTAGCATTGTCTTGCGTGGATTTATAGGTACTTAGTTAGTTAGGTATTTGCTCTATTATAATAATAATTGATGACGAAACGAATTTTCCCGAACTAGTAGATATTGTTCTCGTGTCATTAGTAAAACACTGAGATTATTAAATCGACGAACCATTCCATATTCACCTACTATTTTATTAGTGGTCTGTTGTTTGGCGGGAATGATAATGAGCAAATCGTTTTTCCGGGAAATGGTCATCTATATGTTATTCCGTCAGTGTTTTTTTCCTTACCTACAGCACACTTCTTAAGTCTTTCTAGTTATTTAATGTACGACAAGATGAATAGTTTCGATCAATTATGGTTATATAGGTACCTAGCTACTTTGTAATGTATTTTATGTACCTAATTTGTTACAGTTAGGATGATATCTAGATAGAGTTGACTGATAAACACGTTACGCAATTTTGGCCTCTCTTGCTCTTTAAAAATAGTGATTATTTTATCTTTTTACACAGTTTTTATAAAAGAATTAGATACTGTACGATAAGAATACTAAGTTGCCATCATTAAATACTAATTCAATATGATTTCGCACAACCGTTTAATCAGATACGGCTGTTGTCAGTTGTTCTTAAGGATTCGGAGTCGTGATTAAAATAATACAGTGTCACTATTACATTATAAAATATTAAGTAGGTATATTTATATTCGTAGGTACTGGAAGTAGATAAAAAAATCTGATACGGTGGAAGTAGATAAAAAAGCAAATACTCAAGAAAGTAATAAATTTCCTATTTGTGGCTAACTGGCTACCTAACTTTTCTTCCTTGTATATGTTCAAAATCTCGTGAGAATTTTCTTAGTTTTTCACACAATAAAAATGATTGGTGTAAAAGGTGTAAAATGTTCAATATTGGAATGAAACACCTTCAATTTCGCATCTAGTGAAAAAAGCTGATCATCTGCAGGTCAGATAGTCGGCAAGTAGGTATCCACGTAAAGCCAACAGAACAGTGTTGACCATCCCATTAGTTATAGATATCTAATACGGTATAATTGTCTGTCCGGGTGCATGTGCTATTTACCCAAATAGAATATAAAATTGACTCGTCCAACAGGCCGCGACGACGTTGTCTGCGCGGGCGCCGATGCCGCTCGCTTCCAGTCCGCTTGATAAGTGTCACCTGGGGAACTAGCGGTCTACCTTGCACTCTACTTGCGATTTTAATTATATTTTATTGGCACTCTACTTGGTATGTCGGTGTGCCGCCATGTTGGTAACGAGCTATATGCTCGTCTACTAAGGGTGTTATTAGCGAGAATTCCCGTTGTTGATCAAGATACAGATACTTCAAATGATAGTCGACCTTAAATTATTTCCTTGAATGAATAACTAAGTACGTTATTTTTTATTATCATATCAAAAACTGGTAAATCCATGTTTCCATGTATCGTGTTATGTACCTACATAAGTATATAATAAGGAGAAACAGTATTATTAAATTGATAACCTTTTAATGTGCATTAATAATAAAAAGAGTCTTGTGATTGTGACATTGGTAGTGATCGAATGTCAAGAGGCGATGCAGTTTCCAAGACGAAATATTTGACACCACGATGATAAAACTTATGCGCATATTACAGGTTATGAATTTGATTCAATAATCATTATTTATAGCTAGATCTAGTGTAAAACAACAGACATTCAACAGACTTCCAAAAAATACACTACAATGTGAAAAATTACTTTCATTTCGGAAGTCTTAGTTCGGTTTTGTATTTTCGTTTTATGCCACCACCGACTTGAAAATGATGGAATACCACTACTTGCTACCAAAGCAAACTTAATAAAATATGACCAACGCTCGAGCTTCACGCAAATAAATTTTTTATTTTTAAATCGGTTCACAATTTGTGAAAATATCGATTAACATGATACATAAAAAAACATAGAGACGAACATAGAACCTCCTCCTTTTTTAAATCTGTAATAAAACTAGAGCATCGATAATATTCATATTATAAAGTTAAGAAATATGCGGTACAATAATAGTCATACAAAACCTGTTCAGCAATATCTTATGAAAATAATAACTTCATCACTCAATCCTACATACTGTATTTACAAGACCTACGTTGTTTATTTTTCAAACGATTTATACAAACCACCTGACCAATATCTAATTATATTTACAGAAGGCCAGGCTAGCTTAGAAGGCACAGAAACATCTTGATTACATACATATACTCACAGGGATTGAAGCACATATGTATACCTACTTCTAGGTATCTATTCCACTGATTAAACCTATCAATTAGCGGGCGGTAAAATCGCACAAAGCATCGTTCACGATACTGTTATATATGTAATGTGACAGATTAGTGCATTTTTCCATGTGGTGCGCGTTTACAGCGCGCGGCTGGATCCGGGTCAGGCTCGTCACGTAACGGGCTCGATGGTAACGGCCCAGCCTAGCCTAGGTCGCGCAGCGGGATGAACTACGCGGAAGTAGGATTGCGGACGACGATTAAAGCCTACGTGGCTGTATTGAATATACTTTTGCTGCGTTTTGAAATAACAACAACAAACCTCTAGCTTTTTTGGTTTGTCTTTTTACTTCGTAATCTGTGTTCTATATTTTCATGCCAGATGATTAAAGCCTACGTGGCTGTATTGCATATAACTTTGCTGCGGTTTGAAATAACAACAACAAACCTATACCTTTTTTGGTTTGTGTATTTTTACTTCGTAATTTGTGTTCTATATTTTCATGGCATGGCTTAATATGAAAATTGTGTTTTTTAGGAAATAACTGGCTTTTTAAATTGTGGCACGTAACTCAGTAGTCTGCGCAATTTTGGTTAGTTTTATGCTCGATTGGGTAGGTTTATGAGTACCTACTTATTTTTAGTTTTATAAAGCGTGATTATCGTTTATTTTTAGAAACAACAATAAAGTTTTGAATGCAACTTGTACGGTTTTAAGTTTACTTCATAGCACACAGAAGTTATTATAGGTATCTACGGAGTGTCTAACTGCAGTTGAAGTATTTATAAAATGTTCAATTGTCCAGGCATGTAAAGCTTAAAATTTTAGATTTCTTATTCTAGTCTTATCAACTCATCAAAGCGTTGTAGATTTTCATTACTTGATAATATCTAGCATTTTTAAGTAGCACGCACAATCGTCTCAGAATAGACACGATCGAAATAACGCTTATAAATAATTCAGTAGTGGTTATAATTGCAATAGATTCAACTCATTTAGTGTGTGCGACAGGTTAGGTTTTATTAAACGAGCACGATCCACGCTTGGTCGCCGGTCGCCGGTCGCAGGCTGTGCGCAAGCGCAAGCCAAAGAAAGTAAGTTCACTGCCACGGCCGCGCGCGGTACGACAACCTTGCTTCACACAGGGTTGACTGCTTTTTGTCGACACTGTCTGTAACAAAACAAAATGTTATAAACGCTTGTTTGTCCAAAGTTTTGTCTAATTTCTTTTGCATTTTCTTACCGATGTGTAATCGATGAAGGAAATGTCTTAAAAATGTAACTTATAATACACTAAGATACAATAGATATAGTCGTTACAAATTAATTGAGTGAAAACTCCTCTCATTGCTTTTCATAATATATCTCGTTTGTCATTTTTCTAATGGTTTTATTTTTAGTAGGAAAGCAAGAAATCAAAGAAAAGAATCCGTTTTGTTGATACGTTAATGATGGCATCGAAACAACATTGGGATTGCGATGCGTCTACGCGACATCACTAAGGCCTACGCAACTGCTACGATACGCACGCCTACGCGATGTCGACGTAGCGCACGGCTACGCGATTGTGGCGTAGCGTGTTGCCTACGCAAAGCCGGCGTAGCGGACGCCTACGCGACGGCTACGGCTACGCTAGACAAACGCCCAGTGTGAATAACTCTCTCTTTACTTGGTTTACATATTTTAAAACTATACTCGAATTTGGTAAAAAATGGCTCCTGAATTATTAAATATTTTGCATTCGTACTTTCCTGATTGGTGTTCTTTTTTTTGTTAGACTAAAAAATATGCGATAAAAGCAATAAACATTTTTATCTCAAAAGTAAATCAATGTAAACATGCGCAATAGTGTTGGGACGTTTGGCAGCCCTAGCCGTGAGACTACGTTCCTCATCGTAACGTAACATTTGTCTACTGCCAAATTACGACTTTTACATTATTTACACATTCAGATAACTATTATGAAATCAAGGTCTACGAGGGGCAGTTACTCAACTGTGGCCTACTTGTCTAATACTAAAGCATATCTTTCTTAAAAGATATGAATTTAATGATTTGTATTTCAAAATATGTTGGTGAATTCTGAAATTTTCTGGTTAATTAATTATCAGTTTGAAAAAGCTAATCATCTAATCATCACACAAATGCAATCAGCAAGTAAATAATATCTTGGTATAGTTGGTATTATCTGCGAAGTGTTAACCCACAATTATATGTAAGGTTGTAATGGAGGTGATGGCAGGCACGCACTTACTCCGGCGCGAGGTTGGCGCCAGCCCAGCGCACGCGCACCGGTGCTTTGCGGAATGTCCCTGGATCCGGTTCATACACTTCACTATACGCGAACATTAAAACCCTTATTTATTTTACTGCTATTTGGGATATCATCACTTTTTCGTACCATTTTGTTTAGTAACAAAGCCAATTAGCTACTCCAGAAACAATTTAACTTTAAGGCCCCATTATTTGTCGGTGTCGTTTCCATTTCAACTGAATTAAGTTAACATTTTATTTAGGAACCCTTTCTACCGTTTCTTTCTACTTTTTAGCTTGTAAAGTTAATATAAGACCCGCTTAGGATTTGAATAGAACGCGTAAATATAATACTTATAACATAACTTCTCCAATCCGTAGTTCGTTGAATGGTTTTATTTCAAAACAATTACTTTACAAGTAATAACTGTCATGTATTACATTTTTTTTTCTTTCTGGCCCAAACACCTAATGTCTTTAGGTTCAAACAGACACCTACGTCATTTCTTATAATACTTTATTTGACTGCCAAGCGAACAAAGTCAAGTGAGTACAATTTAAACAATCCATCAACTGACACAAAAGGACTGGAACAACAATCAAGTAATAAAAACATCATTCGATTTCCAATTTAACTGATAGAGATATGAATAATTCGCATGATGTACAATTTCAACTCCAATTCGTACACATACAAATAAGAAATTGAAATCACGAGGTTCGACGAGATTCTCAGACGCACTGACGCGCTATTCGATAGTAGACACCGTATACCTACTGTGTACAGACACGTGTTCTGAATGTATATAAGCGACAATCAGTGCATCAACTTCATCATTTTACACACATAATGTTTATCTACTTTGAAGAAACACATTAGTGGGATTGATCTAATCGATCACAGTCAGGAAATGTTGATTGTGCTAGTTACAAGTATCTTTTAAATTAATTTAGATATCAATTTTAATTCTACTTATGTTAATTTCTTATCGATTTGTTATCTATTTTCTTTTTATTCTGTACATTCCATCAATGTTTACATATATTGTTTGGTCATGAACAACAAACTCTACAGAGTTTGAATAGGCATATATTTATTTATGGATATGTGCTAGACAGCGAATTCCAAAAGATGTTAGTCTGGACACCTACTTGTTGTGTAAGGTTGAATCATAAATATAATACAGATATGCAGTGAGCAAGCCAAAGTCAGACGCCATCATATGTGAATCAGCGCGGCCGGAAACTTCGCCATGTTGGCTCGCCGCCGCCATGTTTATCGGCGCTCCGGAAGTTGCGCGCGCGCCGACCGTCTTTAGATACCATTTTCACAAGTAGTGAGGAATACGAGTCGGAAATATTCAGCATCTATTTTGGGTGCCGACGTTTTTCCGCTTCACGGAGACATTCGCCGGAGT
Source organism: Oligia latruncula (assembly GCA_948474745.1). Classification (NCBI taxonomy): domain Eukaryota; kingdom Metazoa; phylum Arthropoda; class Insecta; order Lepidoptera; family Noctuidae; genus Oligia; species Oligia latruncula. Next base: position 12,511,682 of record OX419688.1, read on the forward strand.
TAATCATATACTTGACGACGGAGCCCGTTGTATTTATAGAGAAAATTGCTTGCTGCGACGCATTTAGATTTAGAGTCTCATACTTCTGTCTGGGAAGATGTTTGTGTGCTACATTGTTTGTTTGCATCACATAATTTCGTAATTAATTAATTGCATTTTTCTTGAACGTGAAGTATTAATAATGAATAAAGATGAGTTGGAGTTGTTTCCTGACTCTAAGACAATTATTATGAGTATTATGACAGATATTATTACGACACGTGAATCTTGTTGTAAATCACTTTATTTGCATAAGTATAAATAAATTGTACGAATTAGGTAGGTATTTAAACGTGACGTTAGTGAATATTCATTGTTAGACCGGTATTAAAATATTTAAAAACATGTACAATTTTGGCCTAGCTGGACAGGACGTATTCAGCTTGACCACGTGATTAATTATAAAGTTTAATGTTTTTATAATTAAATGTTCGGATTCGTTTTCGTGGAATTTAAATTAAATCTTATTAAAATGTTACTTATTGGTAAATTACAGGTCTTTTTTATACCCATATTATTTTTAATTAGTAATTTATTTCTTATTAGTTATCATCAGTGTGATGTTTGAAGAAAGGGTGCGCCTGCGCACGGAGGCTCTACAGGAATGTGGTCGGACAAGCGGGAGGGGAGAGGCGGCCTGGGGACTGGGAGGTTGTTGAGGGACAAAGCCTCGAGAACTGGTTTTGCTTCCTGTACGTGTCGGATGTCCTGCGGCTTCCTGCCCCCTTCCCCGCCCACCGCAGAGTCAGAGAAAAAGGTGTGAGTAGGGTTGTGTCCAAAACTAAACACGAACTATCATTCTTGAAAATATTTAGTAGGTAGGTACCGTTTTATGTTATGTTATAGGTTTGGCACTTATCATAGTAACCTAAGTTCCACTACAAACTAAAGAATTTACTTCAGTTCCTCAAGTCCTTACAACCAGTATAAGGTGTGGTTAGACATCTCAACCTTCGAACTCATAATAAAAGTTTGATTCAGTGCGTTCGCTACACAGTGCCGGATTAAGACTACTTGATGCCCTAAGCAATCCACGCCTGTAGGCCCTCCTTTCCACTAGTCTCCTCGTATTTTTCCAAAACATCGACGAGCGATTTGTAAAGATTGGCACACATCTCTAGCTAGAGTGACTTTTGGGTCTTGTAATATCTTGCTGATATACAGCCTTGCCTTTCATCTGCTAGCAAATACTGTTTCGGTGCTGTTTCTGCCTTATGGTGCCCCCCGAGACGTGATGCCCTAAGCAATTGCTTAGGGGCCAATCCGGCACTGTCGCGACCACTGACTTAGGAATAGCAACTACTGTAGGTAAATCGTGCCTATTGTAAACAAACGTCACCAAAGTTTATACAGAAAATTTGTCATGATTCACACATAGCACGTAGGTGATACGCCACGTAACATATAGACACTGTGCCTTTTAAATCGGACTTACTAACATAATTGTGTTCACAACGTAGACTGTGCTCTAATGAAAATATTTTTGACACCGTGATAGGTCAATTTTCTAGTTCGTAAGTGTGAATCAATTTGTGTGTGGAGTGACGTAGAGAATAAAATTATAATTTGCTACCATATGTATTCCAATATAGGTATACTACTTTGTTGATTGTACACGTGTATTTTAGAACATACTTACGATAGAATTATTTAATGGTGATGAGTATCAAAAGATTTGTAGCTTGACGAGTTTTCCGAAGCGTTCTTTCAATATCTACCAATTTTTTTGTTGAAGACTGTTTGCAACACATGAAAAACTTTCTCCATTACTTAGGTCCACAGGCGCTTAAAACTTGGTGTTGTTTGTCAGTAGAGGTGACAGTGAGCCCTGCGAGTGAGTGGACCGCAGGACACGCACGATTGAGGACATACTCTTGCTTTGTTTTTGTTGCGCTTGCGCTGCGGTCACTGTAACACAACACGAGCAGCCCCTGCCTTTGGGAATAGCGACACACACTGCTTTAATGTGCACGTATTTTATCATTAGGCTGCTATAAATTCAAGTTTTTGTTTTGTTAGAGCAAGTGTTCTTTTACTTCGTGGTATAATGTTACGCATAAATACACCACAATTTTTAACCGACTTCTAAAAAGGTGGAGGTTCTCAATTCGGATGTTTATATTTATATACTAGCTTCCGCCCGCGGCTTCGCCTGCGAGGTATGTCGATAAAAACTATCCTATGTCCTTCCCCAGGGATGCAATCTATCTCTCTGCCAAATTTGATCGAAACCGTTCAGTGGTTTAGGTGTGAAAAGGTAACATACAGACAGAGTTACTTTCGAATTTATAATTAAGATTATTTAAAACTATGGATTTTAAATATATATTTTTTATGTATGTTCAGGCATAACTCCGTCTCAAATAGACAGCTTTCAAAATTATTTTTTTGTTCGAAAGAAGTTTATTGCGAAATGGTCCCATTTAAATTTCGTGAAGATCTGATGATGAGTTTCGGAGCCAGACGACGGAATTCTTCAATAAATGCCAGCAAATCAATCGCGATTGCTGCTATCGCATATGTATGTATTGTTTAAGCAATCACACAACATAACATCACGCCTGTATCCTCTAAAGGGATACACAGATGTGTTCAGTATACCACGGTACTCCCTCATTTCTGTCAAAGTTGTTATTGGGGTTCCTACCTCTAATCTAAAAATTCTCTTATTTTTTTATGGTTATGGTATGCTTCAGGGGTGGCCCCATATACATTTTATGAACTTTGCTTGGGTAGTTTTTGAATTAGCTTCAATAATACGAATTTTTTACACTTAGTTTATATTGATGATGTTTTATAATAGCTTCCTGTCACTGATGTGAATATCAGTAGTAGCAAGTAGTGTTATATGAATTTGTGTGGGGTAGGTACAACTAAAAATGTAAAATAAAAACTTTTTTCTATGTCCGTTTTAGTGGTGCAAAATGCGTTACTTAGTACGTAATAAAAACTTATTTCGCAAAGACTTGCTTAAAAATGGCAACATTTACTTTTAAAGGGGGGTCTACTAGAAATAAATATGTTCAAAGTTATTACTTAGGGGTAAATAGTAAGATTGATTCATCTTTGACAAACCTAAGTCAGTACCTATCTGAACTGTCGAAGGTGAATTAAGTAGATACCTATAGGAGTCGTAGATCCCGCTATAATAATGTTTATAGCGCGACTCTACCATTCTTTGTGTAAGCTAGAACCGTATGGTTTTTACCTACGCAGTCAATGGAAACTAACGTATTTTTCTGATGACTTTTCCTAAGTACTTTCACAAAAGTAGCTGTGTGTCACGCTCAGTGAATATTTCTATCAACTGAAAAGAAATATTCTTGATGAAATATTTTAAAACATTAATGTTACTACAGATCTCCAAAAATATTAGATAAGTAACATAAGCATGTAGGGTAGAAAAAACTGAAAACATCGGGGTAATTGCGTAAAACGTACACTATCAATAGCAATGGCTTTCATTTTGACAGTTCAACAATATTCATTGCCTTATTTACGTTGTTGAGCAGACAAATTTTTCGAACATTTGAAGCAATGGATTAGTAATAGGTATCCTTCAAAATGATTCAGATTGGGATTGATAGTGTGTTACGCAATTAGGGTACAGGTTCAGACTCCAATTAACTCGGTTCATGTGATCCAAATAAAAGTTACATAGAACATTTGAGTGCTCTTATTACAATTCCAGGTTAAAACGTAATATAATATAATAAAATAAAATAAAAATGTTTTCGTAAAGTGATACAAGAATGAATTGTTATAAATAACAAAGCATAATCTCAATTTCCGTCGATAAATGTTTATTATTGACTGTGTTATTGTATCTTGTTTATGTTTATTAATCATTTTGAATTTGTAACTCGATGAAACTTAAATACTTTTAACTTGTTCGCCTTCGAATATCGATCATAAACCTACTTAATTTTGGTAGGTAATAAGTACTTATTTTATAACTGAAATAAAACCACTTCATTTGAAATATACATATAACAGGATATCCAATAAGACTTAGTTCGTTAAACAGTGACATATTCATTAACCAATACGGTAAACGAGTTTTTAGAAGTGCCATTAACTCAGTAAATACAAGTCGTTAGTCGCATAATGCATCCGTTTCCTCGGCGTCACCTCCCCGCGCCGCCGCCCCCCGCGCCGATCTACGTAATCTACGTTAAAACAATGCGCGGGCGCTTCCGTATCGTCAATCGTTTTCCACGCGCAAGGCTAATGCCAAGGTCTCGACTTTCTACCGTATACCCGGCGAACACAAAAACTTACAATAGAGTTAAACAGACTAACAGACAGATCAAGTAAAATGTTACGAGTATTATATTTATACACGTGTATTTCTTGGTATAAAGTAGGTCCCAGTGGATTTAATGTAGGTACCTAGTAGGTAAGTCTCTAGACACTCTTCATGTTGTTGCATTATTATATTATGAAAAGAAGTCAGTATCTAAGAAAAATATATGTATTAAGGTGGCCAACAGAGCAGTGGTGGCCAAGTGGTAACAGCCGCGACTTACGAGATGTCGGTCGTAGGTTCGAACCCAGACAGGCGCTTTACTTTGTGTAAATTGTTTCATCACCACCGCTCTCAAAACGGTGAAGGAAAACATCGTAAGGAAACCGGCATGTCCTAGAACCAAAAATTCGAAGACTTGTGACATCTGCCAACCCGCACTGGGCCCGCGTGGTGGATTACGGCCCACTCCCTCTCACAGAGAGGAGGCCTGTGTCCCAGCAGTGGGAACATTATAGGCTGATTATGTAAGTTCTTTTAAATTGTTTGATGAGTAGGAAGTACCTATTTTATTTAAAATATTTGGTAAGTTTTTAATAGCATATTTTTGAGCTATCTTTATCAAGGATCATAATTAGCTTTACTCTACTAATCTACTTAACATAGATACACATTGGTTTAGCTATCAGATATAATTGATTAAATCTGCAAGTTAAAAGAAAACAAACAAGAGCTAATACCTTACATCCAATGAAAATTATTTTTGGTTTGTTGCTAGTTTAATTAAACGCTAGAAATATATTTAAAGTAGAAAATTACGTCTTCGTTCGAGATAGTGTTTGACCATAAATGAGGTATCGCAATTATTATGTCAGTACAATAGCCATTACAAGAGTTAGAACATCCGCGATTGCGTCACGCAACTTGAGAAAAACTGCGAGCCGGAGGAAAATGAATGAAATTCAAGCCGGATATCGTTGTTCACACGATTAATTATTCGATGCAACTTGGCGTTTCATGGCTTGCAACTTGGCACCTGTTCAACCGCTCCTCGAATTTCCTCGAGATTCAGGATACAAACAGGCTCTAATTAATTCTTTACAAACTGCCATGTCCCGGATGTTACCTGATAAAGCGTAATATCTCCTGCTTTGTCCTTATATGTAGGTATGTTACAGATTGCCGCAAGTAGGTATGCTAAATTAACTGCATTTTCATGAAGTGTTAATAAAATGATGGATTGACTCTTTGTGCCTGTTAAGACTATAATAAATCATTTAATTGGATGATTACAAACATCTGATAGGCAGGTGCGTCAGAGATATTAAATTAGTCGTTTATCATATTGACCAAATCTTACATCATCTCACTTTATCGTCGGGTAGGTATAATACTAGAAACATTACGGCTTTGTAAATCTTTTCGAAACTATTAAAGATGGACGAAAATGGGCGTCTTTGGGGCTATAAAAATACGTAATCATGTTGACAATAGGTAATACGATCCACACAGTGAGTTAGATCTAAATTGAAGACACATGATACCAATTGGTCACGCGCGCTGCGCTTAGAAACCCGGGGGGCGTCGACTGCGGCGCACACGCAAGCCGCTGTCACTCTCGTCCCGAGAGGAAAACAATGTGATTTCTTCGTCAAAAAAAACATCATGCGAACCAATCTCTAGATGCTTAATAACTTTTGCTATCGATGATATTTTATTTATTTCACAATAGTACTTGTTCACGAGAGATTCACTGTTAGAAATTTTCGCTGCTTATTCATAGGTTGTGGTTTTTCTCGATACTTTTTCCTCAATTGTTTACATCGTAGCCTGCCTTTTTCTTTTCTGGGATATTCAAAAATTCAGTAAGAATTCTTGGCAATAAAATTGTGATATTCTTTCTTTGACAGGGTCTGGTCGTCTGGTTAGAAACCAATAATTTCTAAAATAATGTTCCTAGAGGAGTTTCTTGCGCTTGTGGTTCAATATCTTCCTAGTTGCATGCTATTGCTATCAAAAAGGTATTTGCAGTTCACAGAGGAAAGGAACGAAGAAGCTCCTGAAATTTAATGAAGGTGACTGATGGTGGAAAGCTATTCGTGGAGTAATTGCTATGTTGAATTAAATATCTACTGTTTGGCTTTAACCATAGAAATTCTATGGCTTTAGCCAAAGCCCCCCTTTGGAAGCCTGATCAAGAATCTGTTCAAGTGTTCAGTCTGTGTGTTCTGTTCAGTACCTAAACTATTTAACTGTTGTGATTGTTTGGCCGATATGATAATAATAGTCAATCAATTGACTTGACACGAGGTCTAGGTAATTTGAATATGACAAAAACCGGTCAAGAGCGAGTCGGACTCGCGCACCGAGGGTTCTGTACCATCATGTTTTTAATTTAATTTTTCATCGGCGAGGCCTATATTCGTCAGCACTGCGGTGTAGAATATTGCAGTTTTATGTCAGCGCTCTCTTGACCGATAGTGGAACTAATGTAACTTTTGTTGATGATTTCTGAAAAAGTGTGCTATTTAGAGATTTCGTTTTATTTTTCCTGTAATCTTTACATAAACTTCTATCACATCGAATAATTTCAGATTTTTTTCTTTGCAAACTTAGGAGATATGGGGGGTATTTTTTTTACATTTTTCATCAAAAGTCGAAAACTATGCCGCCTAAAAAAAATGTTTGAGAATGTGCAAACTGCGCTCTTTCAGATATCTCACATACCCTAGTAGCCCCACTTCGAATTTTTCAGACCCCCTTTCAGTCCCTGTTGCAAAAAATATACTTAAATTTTTATTTCTTTCTTATTGCAAAATAGTTGGGCAAACGTCATCTAAAACTATTACAAATTTCAATTTGATAGCATTAGTAGTTCTTGAGATATCCAGCTGTGACAGACAGACAGACAAACTGAGTCTCACCATAAGTGTTCCATTTTGGTACGGAACCCTCAAAACCGGGGGTTAGTAATTGAAGTACCTACCAGAAAGTTTTATTGTAACTATTTATAATTGTGTTTTTCTATTACATAGGTACTTAATTAGGTTGTTTAATATTATTTGCCATTCGTAAGGTTATCTGGGGTTTGCATGATGATTATATGTATTATTATCTGTCCATTATCGCAAAAATTGTAGCTGACCAAAGACTCCAAATAATCCGCGATACCTGAAAGTTATTTGTGCTGATTAAGTTCTGTTGTTTCTGAGCACTGCATTTTACATTTACATAGTAAAGTAAATAAAAAGTGGTAAAGTAGAACAACCCACTAGATACATTTTATTAAATGTGTAACATATGATAAGTGGTGCACTTCCACAAACAGTACGATATATCGATCATCCACCTCTGTGTGGCTCTGATAAGCTATCGACGTCCGCGGCCAGCTGTCCCGGAAACTGCGCGAATATCAACACTGACGTCATCGCAGTACCGTACACAACAACCGCCAATTAGCATAGCAAAATAATATCTTCCAACATTAACATAAACAATGACACGAGTACCTACTACAAGTAAACTTTTCCGCTATCGTATGTTCTTTAATATACTTAATAAATGTAGATACCTATGTTGACTGGGATAGATCACCATAAAAAGGCATTAAATATAAACTAAAACAAAAGGCGACCTAATGATTTTATCTTTTGGTATTTGCAACAGAAAAACTTGCAGCATTGAACTTTGCATCATACGCGGAGGACTTTTGCAGCATTTTTTCTATTTCCTGCACTGCACATTAAATTAATAGATAATTGTATAAATAAGTATATCATGCCCATATTAGTCATTTACAATTATCATCAGCATATCACATTATATGCGAGTCTTATACCAGTCTTATATAATATTATACGACACGTGTAGGAAGATAAAAACACGGAAACGAGCGACTATGTTGAATTGTTGGGTGTAGGCAACTATCTACAAAGTAAAGCGGACGTAAACCTTTGTATTTACACATTAGGTACTTATTGATTCATTATAATCAATCAACATTTTAATGCCATTATTAACCATTTACGTACCTACGTCATAAACAAATTAACTTATACGTTTCCTCAGAATAATTCGTTTTCCAACAATAATAATACTAAGGAAACAACGTAACATATTATTTGCTTTAACTACGTCTCTTCATAAAGAAATTGTAATGTTTATCAAGTATTTAATGAACTCTATTTTATTAAGGATTCCATTATCGTGTTAGGTAAGTAAATAGGTAGGAATTATGTCATACACTTTTATAAGCCAAACGTGCGATAACAAGATATAAGAGCACATCTCAAAAGCGGAAGGGTGACTGACAGTGACCAATTGAATCAATTGTTACGTTTGCGAAAAGAAATCAAATAACCTGTCACTGTGTGCGTGCCTAGCAATAAACGATCATGATCATCAGACGAGCTCTAAATTGCTCGAGTGTTAAATACATACATACGATGACCTTAATACACTAATTAAAGCCGTGTTATAAAAACTAATTTACCGCCTAAATTACTTGCGCAGCAACTTAAATCTGTAGGTTCTCTTCGGCGGAAATCTACGACTAATGATCAAGAGGCGTGAATCGCAGACGTTGATGAGTTACGTACTTGTTCGCAAGGAATGCCTTATAGAATTAATACCGATAAAGGAACAGGTATTTATTTACGTAATATAATGTTGCACAACGTACACTAGTTAGCTGGGCGGCGGAAGATGTAACCGAAGCAACCGTAACTGAAGGACTAGACGGAGAAACGATTTGTCCTTTAGATATGTCGTTTTGGAACAGAAACATATATTCAGAGGACAGATGACAGATGTTTGGACGATGATGCTAGTGGAATAGAAAGCGGAAGGGTGGCAGTGTCGTCAATTGGCACAATTGGCAGTAATTGTGGGCGGTATGTCCGGGCGCGCCGCGACCCCGGTCGGTCGGCCGCCGGCGCCGCGTCACAGACTGGAAAAAGATCATGTGTAATCTTTATGACAATTTGCTAATAGGTACATATCTAATCCTAAATCTATGTAGATTGGGAAGAGGAAATACCATGTGATGTTAAGCTTCTAATTTGCGTAGTAAAATAAAACGTAAAGGTCTATCGTTAGGTCAACGCATTGGATAGAGATTCCAATCATGTTTTCCTTGACTGACACAAGTTCAGTTAAAAAGATAGCCCTAAAGCCTACTATGCAGTTTGCTAAACGTGCCTTATTACAGTTTTCATAGTAAATTTATTTTATGTCTTTTTACAATTTGCAGTAGGTAAGTAGATACCTAAATAATACTGTTAGATGCTACTACCCGGCCCAGGAGCCCGGTGGACGCGGTCACTGAAAGGAGGCTGCCGTAGGCGGCAGGCCAGGCTCTCTGGTCTTTGTTTGGCGGTCTATGGTATTTGACAGCGTTGCGTGCAGAAGCGCTATCCGTCATCCGTCAGTCGTTCGGTGTGATCTGGTTTTCTCAATAATCTCTTGTTGATTTCTTTAATTTGATTTGTGATGATTTTGTTCCTCTGATTGTAATTTTGCTATGGTTGATAATTGTTTTTATAATTCATGTGATTAGCATAAAGGATATCAAATAATTCTTCTATTTAATTGTGATTTCACTTCTGTCCTAACATCAGAAGTGGGATAACAATCCAACCCCAATTTAGGCCTCTTGACTTGACCAGTTTGAATTTCATAACAGAGGAACTTTGTCGTTACCTACGTGTGTGATTTTTTCTATTTGTTTGTTGTTTTGTGTGTGTGGAACTTGTTTTCACGGGTGAACATGCCTAACACGCATAGTTCACGTTGCAGATCGCACCGACGGCAATGTAGGCGCGATCGGTCGCGAGATAGCTCACGAAAGCTTCGGAATAAATCACGTAGTCGTTGCGAACGGATTCCTTCTAGAACACGATCAAACGGGATTACGGGACGCCGTGCGTCATATATTAGTCAGACGCCGCGGTCTACCCCTGCAGATTCGCGAACGCTAGACACAATCTTATCCCGTCTGGAGTTGATCGAGAACAAATTCACGTCTATCCCAATTCCGCAACCAACCCCAACGGCGCCGTCCGTGGCTCAAGCTGTAGTAGATGCGATCCAGTCCATAAATCCGGGACCTTCTCATTATTTTGTATCAAACTTTGCCCCGTCTATCCATGACGTGGACTCTTGCTGTGATAAGGTGGATCGTGCACAAATAGCCAATCGCTGGGGCGACAGAGAATGCCTGTCACGCGTAGCCGGATGTTTGAGAGGCGACGCGAGAACTTGGTTAAACGAATGGGTAACCTCAGATAGATCGTGAAGTAGCTTTAAACGCGAATTCAAACCACTTTGCCCCCGAAAGTTAGATTACGCGACGATACTTTTTGAAACGATGAATATGACGTCTAACAGATTCACGTCGTACGCTGAGTACGCGAGACGTATAACCCTACTCCGCTTGCGCATTGTCAAAGGCCTTAGTGAGGAATTAATGACGCAAATAGTGGTCCGCGGAATAGACGATGCACAAGTGCTAAAATATCTAAACCGTCCGAACCAGTGTTCAAAGTACGACCCAACGTTCCAACCTGAACGTTCTGTAAAAAGATAGCCCGCATACGGAGGACGTTTGTTTCTCCAAAGAAAGATCGTCAGGACCACAGGGTCAGCAGAACAGACGCAAAGTAAATTTTTGTCAGGATCCTGCGACCCTTTAGACAGCGGCGCGCTTAATGTTTCCCTCATATTGTACGACGTAGTAAAACATTTGGTTTGCGCAGTAAAACCTACTGTGTGTAGAAGGGTATTAGTAACCACGAAATTGTGTCCACGTCTTAAGCACCACTTACGGTTGAGTTTCTAATGTTGCACTAGAGGCTGATTTCGTTGTAGTACCAGCCGCGTTTATGAGTACTTAAAAATGCTATACGGTCTGACAAATTCGCCCATCATGTGTCAACGCATCATCCATAAAACGCTGCGCAAGTTCATTGTCGCGGGACAAGTTCTGGTTTACATACACGACGTACTCTTGATGAGCGCCACAATGGACGAAGGTGACGACCTGTTGCGACAGGTAGTATTTACGACCTTGACCAAGGCAGGGTGTTCGATAAACGTACGCAAGTGCGTCTTTCTCACCACCGAGGTTGAATATCTTGGTCGAATAATAAGTAAAGGTCAGGTTAGGCCGAGCCTTCACAATTTCCAGGTCGAGAGGTACGACCGTACCGTTCTGCACGTTCTTCACATCGAGACCAATCACAAAGGGGCAGCCTGGTCCGAGACGCTGTGGAGACTCTAGCTGACCCTAACGTGACCAAACAGAAGACGACTCAAGCGTCGCCGTTGAATCTGTTGGTGGGCACCGACGCGGTGACCCCCGTCATCAGGTCACTGGTCCGTGATGTCGCCTTGGAAGGTGTACAGTCGAATTGTGAAGCACAAAGAGAGTTACGCCGAGTACGCGCAACTGATCTACTAAAACACAAGCAGTCACGACACGACGATTGATGATTTGGTTTTCGCAGGCAACTGGAAAGATGAACCACGGGATGCGAGGGCTTTACAGGGTCACACGCGCACTGCCGAGTGGGCGGTGTGAGCTGCGCTTGTTGACCAGGCCTTACAGGGTCACGCGCGCGCTGCCGAGTGGGCGGTGTGAGCTGCGCTTGTTGGCCGGCTCCTGTGGCAAGACGACGCAAGCTGCTGCTCAGTACATGGTACTCTGGAAAGACGAGTAGTTTCTGAGACTTGCGCTGCATTCTTTGAGCGTGAGTGTGCTTGCGTGTCGTGAGAGGTCTGCATTGCCATAGAGGGTTCTGCAGATCTTGGGGTTAGACAGTAGACGGACTGCGAGACGTCTACGTCAGGTAAAGTGCGAGGTACCTGACCGGTTTCACCCTAAACAATAGGCCGTGTAGAGGACGGACTGCGAGACGTTCCTTTCGGTGATTTGGTAATCACCCTACACGATGAGTTGTGTAGAGGACGGACTGCGAGACGTTCCTTTCGGTGATTTGGTAATCACCCTACACAACGGGTCATGTAGAGGACGGACTGCGAGACGATCCTTTTGGCGCTAAACGCCTTACATGACCATGAATGAACATCATCATCATCTTCATCATCATTGTCATCTGTCGTGTAGAGGACGGACTGCGAGACGTTCCTTACGGTGATTTGGTAATCACCCTACACAATAGGTCGTGTAGAGGACGGACTGCGAGACGTTCCTTACGGTGATTTGGTAATCACCCTACACGATAAGCCGTGTAGAGAACGGACTGCGAGACGTTCGTTTCGGTGATTTGGTAATCACCCTACACGATGAGTTGTGTAGAGGACGGACTGCGAGACGTTCCTTTCGGTGATTTGGTAATCACCCTACACAACGGGTCATGAAGAGGACGGACTGCGAGACGATCCTTTTGGCGCTAAACGCCCTACATGACCATGAATGAACATCATCATCATCATCTTCATCATCATTGTCATCTGTCGTGTAGAGGACGGACTGCGAGACGTTCCTTACGGTGATTTGGTAATCACCCTACACGATAGGCCGTGTAGAGAACGGACTGCGAGACGTTCGTTTCGGTGATTTGGTAATCACCCTACACGATGAGTTGTGTAGAGGACGGACTGCGAGACGTTCCTTTCGGTGATTTGGTAATCACCCTACACAACGGGTCATGAAGAGGACGGACTGCGAGACGATCCTTTTGGCGCTAAACGCCCTACATGACCGTTCCTTCCGGTGATTTGGTAATCACCCTACACGATAGGCCGTTTAGAGGACGGACTGCGAGACGTTCCTTTCGGTGATTTGGTAATCACCCTACACGATGAGTTGTGTAGAGGATGGACTGCGAGACGTTCCTTTCGGTGATTTGGTAATCACCCTACACAACGGGTCATGTAGAGGACGGACTGCGAGACGATCCTTTTGGCGCTAAACGCCCTACATGACCATGAATGAACATCATCACCATCTTCATCATCATTGTCATCTGTCTTGCATGATGTATGAATGTCGATGACATGCTTTATGATGTTTCTATGTGATGAATGAAACTTTAAGGAGTACTAAGATGACGTCTTGGTATCCCATAGACTGTTTAGCTAGTCAATTTATGTGTCTGATGATTGAAAGAAAAAGGCCACGTAAGACGAATTGACTGCAAGCAAAAGAATGGGCAGATATGTGTGCTGTCCGAGGGACTGTAGTCTTTCTTATTGGTTTCACAGAAGACACCACTTCTGCTCATCATGGTGCAGAGCCAGTCGCTGCGCCTTCCCGTCCAGCTGACGAAGCCATGCAAACCTTCCCGGACCTATCTGATGCTGTCGAGGACGACGCATGATCAGGATGGCCGTGTTAGATGCTACTACCCGGCCCAGGAGCCCGGTGGACGCGGTCACTGAAAGGAGGCTGCCGTAGGCGGCAGGCCAGGCTCTCTGGTCTTTGTTTGGCGGTCTATGGTATTTGACAGCGTTGCGTGCAGAAGCGCTATCCGTCATCCGTCAGTCGTTCGGTGTGATCTGGTTTTCTCAATAATCTCTTGTTGATTTCTTTAATTTGATTTGTGATGATTTTGTTCCTCTGATTGTAATTTTGCTACGGTTGATAATTGTTTTTATAATTCATGTGATTAGCATAAAGGATATCAAATAATTCTTCTATTTAATTGTGATTTCACTTCTGTCCTAACAATACATTAAATTTTTATCATCTTTGGTTATGTCTGGATTCTTCTAGATTTTCGGTCAGCCAAACGATTGGAAGTTAATTACTTAATGATACTTGCCAATTACTTTAGTTCATGTTATCGTTAACGATTGCTTTACAGTTTACTTTTGGAGTTAACAAAGAATTATTATCTCCGGGATTATGACGATGTCATTGATATCAGTTGCAAGTCGCAAGTCATCATGTTCCTATTTGTCACGGATAAAAGGATTATATTACATTTAATGTTTATCCACTGGACTTATCAGTATTTGTCAATGTAATGTCTTATGTGGCTGCTGAAAGATAGCCATGCAGCTATGTACCTACTGGTTAATGCTACTGCATTAGTCCATGATTCGTTCGGTACAACCTGGACTCTGCTCATTCAGGAAAATGGCATGCATCTAAAGCATCATCAGGAGCAGTGATTATTTGCTGTTTTAATTTGAGTTGTTGTTATTTTGGCAGCATGTGACAAGTCAATGTTTGGAAACGAATTAGAACTCGCAGTTATGACTATACTTGAATTTTTCAGGAATTTACACTGTCGGTTCGTCGCCGTCGTGGTCGCGTCTCGTAGGTTGGGTTAGGCTAGGTATTCAATATCAGCTATACGTATCTACCACTGGCAATAAATAATTTCTTGCTTTTGTCACGACTCTTCTTACCCAAACTTCTGATAGCCGAAAGTTTACTATCATGTAGACTGTGGGTACCAATAATGAACGATTAATAAATTAAGAGAGCATTTTATCTACCGTAGTTAAAAATGGTGTTTCGTAAAATGAATTTGAGTCCAGCAGTCCTTTGTCTTGAACCGATACGTCTTGTCAGTCACACAAAATCTCTCATTATTAATGTTTCAAGTATTTGGCAATAGTGACAAAGTTCAACGTTAGGACTTCTTATGTGTTTGTTTTAACTTTTCACGTTTGCTACCCCATCATCTTCATCCACATATTGACTCTACCCAAAGTTAAATAGGTTCTTTTTAATTGCCTTAGATAGGTAGTAGTACCTACCTATGCCATTTTCCACCGTCCTTACAACCACTATTTTCTTTACCTAAGTACCTACAATCCATTGCGTCCCTACTTCCTACTTTTATGAATTTTATAATTAATCTTGTAAATCAATGTAGTTATACGATTGTTAAATTAATTTGATAAACTCATCGATGGATAAAAATGCAGATAAATGGTAAAACAGCAAAATTTACTATGATGTTGCCTGTTTAACATAATTGACCTGATTAAAATTATAAAGTTACAAAAATTTTATCACATCTGATCTTGTTTTTTATAGTGCTATATGATTAAAACCTGTAATTTTAATCAGGTAGGTTACTTTCTTGACTTGGAAAATATAGCCCCAAAGATAGTTAGCTGATATTATCTATAATCAATGTCAAAAGTCCTGGTGGTCGGTTTTTTTTTACGGACTAGGCAACACGTGACAGTTAGGAACGATTGTGATGAATTGTAACTCAGCACTAAACACCTCTAAGAAAATGCCGTCACATGTTTACACATAGACATATCGTGTTACAACATTTGATAATAATTGTCTTCCATTTGGATGTCTCATAATTACGTTACGAGCCGGTGGTTAATAATGTATGTAGCAGTCACGAGTGGAGCGCACGCGCAGCGCAGGGCAACGCGGAAGTCGCACACACTTCCGCGTGCCGCCATCTTGGCTAACACCTCGTGAGATTCGCCTGTTTCTTAACGGATTAGGTGCAGATTTACCGCTGTTATTCGAACAATAGTGGTATTTTAAAATGTCATCGTTTTAATGTCGTAAATGACCTCAAATCCTAAATTGCTGTTATGTGTGTGAGGTCAAAGAGAAGTTTATAAAATGCTATCTGTCAAATCGTTACGTTTTCAGTTACAGGATTTGTAAAATTATTTTATTAATTGCCACCTTATTGTGGAACAAATTAAGTATTATAATAATGACCATTCGGAATTTTACCAGCCCATCAATACTTAGTTCACGTGTTCTTGCAATCAAACTGCTACCTAAGCTAATTTACATACGATATACTCCTGCATAATAATGTGAAATCAGCGTAAGTACCCTCACCCTCTCTTTCTAATTACGGAATAACTTGGTGGAACAAAAAGAGATGACCCACTTTCGGGACCGGTCGTGCGAGATCGGGTGCGCACCGTTGCACACATTACGTGTTAGAAGATGGGGTTATGCACTGAGCGAATTGCGCTGGTGTAACGGAACACAACCGATGTGAATTTTCTCGCCCTAATACCGTTTTTGCGCACTTTTTCCGATTTTGTAACGTTAGTGACGGCACTTGAGCAACGGTTGACATGACTGCAATTCGAATCTCAGCATAAATTTCTCAAAGGAGGTTACATTGGTTGTTGAAAAAGTAGGCACGTGTTTGTTTGTTATACCTACGTAGAGTTTTGTAATCGTTACATGACATACCATACATTATTGATTTGTTATTATCACAAATTGTAAGTAACTGTACCTAGATAAATTAGTTAAATAAGCAATATGTTATTGTTTTTCAGCAAATCCACAATGCGTTCCAATGTAGGTAGCTCATGCAGTAGTCTCGATCTTGAAGAGAGTTCTGATAACATGGTTCTGACCATACCTAGCGCCGAAACATAGCCACTAGCGTCTAAAGCTCTAAACTAAACCGACACCATCGGCAGTGGGTCAAATATTAAATCTCCCAAAATTAATGGAGCTTTGATATTGTTCACAAGTAATAGAAATAACTGAAAATCTAAAAAGGGGTCATTGAACTCATCATTAAAATCAACTTTTACTATTGGGAACAAAAATAACCCTGAAATCGCGAAAACCAAATCAGCTGTATTGTGTTCTCGTCGTATTGTGTGCCTATTTAACCGACTTCAAAAAAAGAAGGAGGTTCTTAATTCGGTTGAATATTTTATTTTTTTATTTTTATGTTCGTTACCTCAGAACTCTGTTAATTAAAAGCCGATTTACAAAATTCTTTTTTAATTTGAGAGGATATATTTTCAGATTGGTCCCATAGTTTCATCAAAATCGGTACAGCCGGGCGATTCTGTAAAAATCTCACCGTGAAAACTTAGGTGAAGTGAGTTTGTTTTTGCTAGGAATTGACACTATTGACAGCTCACTCCACGCTCACTTCACCTAAGTTTTCACCTTGAGATTTTTACAGAATAGCACAGCAGTAGTTTGTTATTACACTACAAAGTGAAAAATAACTTTAATATCGGAAGTCGATGTCGATGTCATTGAGTTCGTATTTCTTCCGAAATTAAAGTTATTTTACAATAAAATTTGTAGTGTCTTTTTTGGAAGTCGGTTGTTTTTTTTGTAAAAAAGTTTTCCATTTCTTAATGTAGGTATCACACAAAAACTTAACAATTAGCGTTACTTCTTCTTAGTTATCGGGTGTAGGGGTCAAGCAACCAGACTGACCCTTATTAAACATTGAAAAAAATTAACAACATCAGCAAGTAAGTATAATCCCACCAAAAACGTTTTCATGTAAAATGTTGCCAAGACGAGACCACATAAGGCTCGCACTGTCAAAAAGTTATCAGATCTCATGTAGAGCCAAGCTTCTGACTCTACACGCCCTAACTTCACAAACTCTACACCTTAGTCAAAATATGAGGCTTGGCCGTTTCGTTACTACAAGAACTATTGTATAACAGAAAAGTAATGAACAGTGAATCAATTTTTCACCTTACGCCCATGTGATGGTAGCGAAACGGCCAAGCCACATATTTTGACTAAGGTGTAGAGTTTGTGAAGTTAGGGCGTGTAAAGTCAGAAGCTTGGCTCTACATGAGATCTCATAACTTTTTGACAGTGCGAGCCATATGTGGTCTCGTCTTGGCAACATTTTACATGAAAATGTTTTTGGTGGGATTTCACATCTTTTTGAAAGATGCTTATGAAAAAAAAAATTTTTTTTTGGTTGTTATTTACTGAAAATCCTGAAATATGTATTTTATTATTTATAACAAGGAGTCCCTATATCAATTTTCAGAACTCTAGCATCAAAATTTGCGGAAGTCTCGTACAAACTTCCATCCCCTATTTTAAGGGGTTGGAGGGTAAAAGTTCCAAGTTTTAGAGTTTTTTTGTTGTTTGTGTACTATTACTAGCTTACATACCAAATTTCAGCTTTCTAGGACTTCAGGAAGACCCTTAGAATATTGATGATCATCAGTGAGTCAGTGAATCAGTGAGTCAGTGACGAAATCGGGGTATTTTAGATATCAATAAAATCTAAAGTATAAGAGCTATGCAATTGAAACTTTATAGGTTTAATAAGTCAACCACTGACATCATATTCCGAAAATTTTGTTTATCTGGTATAATCCAAACCCAAGTTATGAAGGTTCAAAAATACGACGAAATGCTTCGAGAAAAGGTAGGTAGTGCCCTTGCGCTTCGCTTGGCTCGTCTTGGCGGGAGCACTCCGGTGCCCCCAGATACGAACAGGAACTTCATTATTACCTAAATCTCATTAAGGTTGTTATTTATAACAGGAAAAAAAACACATAGCAATGATTAATAATAATATATATAATAATAATAATAATCATTTTATTTCGGACAACTATAAGATCCATAACTTGTTAGTAACAGTTTTGCACTTAATACTAGTGTTATTAACTTAAACTAAAGACAAAAACGTACGAAGACTACCCAACAACTCGACACCCAGAAACTATGGAACAAGTCTTCGCACAAATTGCCTTATTATACCGGAGGAAGTATCTGTCGCCACAGCCTTCAGGATGCTATATTATATTAAACGACAGAAAAACTTAATTGGCGAAGTTATTATTTGTAAGTACGCAGTGCCTTTTTTGTTTTGAGTTGAGGATTATAGTTGATGCCTACATAAACAAATATGTAAGTACAAAATTTCCTCTTTCGACTCAAGGAAAAAACATAAAGAAATGGATAACTTTTGATCAAAGGTCCTATGTCTATACTCAGTTAATCACAACTTAAGTAGGTAGGTACAGTCAACAAAACAGATAAGTATGCAGAATCGTCGGATAAAGAAACCGATTGATGTTCTCGAATAAAATTTTATTTTATTAATAGAAAACAAACAGCTCATTTATCAAATTAAATTTTAGTCGAAAACATCCATCGGTTTCTTACTAAACTTCAACTAAGTATATCCGACGATCCTGCATACTTATTTCTTTTGTTGACTGTACCTATCTCATTTAATTATTTTTATTAGGTCATATTATAAATTCGCAACAGAACTGACTAATATCCTTAAATTAGGTGCGTTAGGCCCTTTGTACACAGCACGGTTTCTCGGTACGGCGTGTTAACCGTCCGTAGAAAAATCGTGTGATGCGCATACGACGACGGCGCGCGACACGCCGTATCGTGCCGTAGTACCGCCGTCTGTCAAAAAGCTTCTCCAGTGGTGTCTATACAACACCGATGACCGTGCCTACACACGGCGAATCAACCGTAGTTGCTTAACGCGTAACCGTAGTTGTTGGCTTTACTGTCAAAATACACTCTATGTTTTATAATCAAACGTCTTCCATCGTTTTTTTTAGGATCGCGGACATTACAACCCGCTATAACTTCCTTTACGAGTCGCGAGCTTCGCAGGAAATAAGGAAATGTGCTGCCCACTCTACCCAGCTTGTAGGATTAGGTAATCTTTACCAGAGAATTCTCTTTTTAGTAAGCTTTCATTTGATACCCTACAGGCCCTATACATGATCTTTCCAAATAACTATTAGATAGCTATGCAATTTCTTGAATTTAGATAACTCCCAAAATCAAAGTTTGTATTTCTTACTTCACTTTGATTTGGATTGCATTTCCAGTCAAACGATTAACTGTTACGAAGACCGATTTAAACAAAAGGGTGTGTTCGATAGTCAAGGAATTACAAAATATGTTCTATTTGTTATTAATTGATGATAACGCAGTGGTATAAAACTAAATAGGTTCTTGATATGGTTAAAAGAAAAGATTGAGTAACTTAATGTTGCAAGTAACAAGCCATTTCGTAACAGTTGTAATATAGTACGTTAAGCAAGCCTTAGGCTTAGGTAACTCGCCATAGTTCCGAGAGAGATTACCTATACATCCTGCTTTACGGACGAAGGCAATAAGATTTGTTTCTTAATAGCTGTAGGCGTTCCCTTGTGTTTCACGCTCTATTAGATATTTATCGCAATATAACGCTTTCTGACGTTACCCATTCATAAAATATGTTTTAAATATTATACCCACCAGAAGTGGTTCCTCCTGATAATTTAAAAATGTTTCCATATCTACTCCTAAACGCAGGCAGGCAGTCGCTCCATGTAAAATACTGGTATTCAGCTGCATCCGGTTAGATTGGAAGCCGACCGCAACATAGTTGGGAAAAGGCTAGGCAGGTGATGATGATGATGATCTACTCCTAAACGAGTAAGGAGCATTTCAATTGTATCATGATGTAATTTGGTTTCAAAATGTAGGTAATGCCCCACAGTTCTGTTTCCAAATATTAATAAAGATAATTGATATCTAGCAAACCAGAAGCGAGCAATTGTCGTAACAGAGCAATCGTCGGTAGTATTAGAGAAAGGATGGCAACCGGCACTGTTCACGCGGCGTTGTATGGTGTGTGGTAACACGCGGGTCGCGACCACAGACTCCCGTACGTGTTTCTCAAGCAAGGATAGTGTCCGGGCGCGGCGGGCGGCGGCGGCGCGGGCGCAGGCAACACGCCGCACTACGTAATCCCGCAGCAACGGCACTTCCTGAAGGTGGCGCAAGCGGTACGCGAATGTCGGCCGAGCATTTCGCGCCACTTTCGTAATTCGTTGCGTGGTGCGACCGGCCGCCTTGCCTGGCCCGCAGGAAGTAAAAGTTCGAAGGTAAGAAAGTAGGTCTCCGCTGTAATTGGCAACGCGCCTGCATACTGATGTTTACTATATTTATATAGGTTGCGATACGAGCACCTGTGAATAGGTAGGTACAACGCCACCAATCGATAAAAATGTCACATTCGGATTATTATAAGAACCATTTTTTTTTTCAAATTAGGTTATCTTGTATTTCCTGAGGCATCGGAAATCAATTGTTTTAAATTACTGGGTTATAGGTTTATGTATAATGTATCCTATTACAACAGTTCCAAATTTGCCAAGGACTTCTGGTGAATCCGTCTAATTGTTATACAACCAAGATGTCCATGAACTCTCTGGAAATAGGTTGATTGTGTATTTATTTGATTTATTAAATAACAAACGTTATTTTGTAACACTATTAAAGGGTCCGTAGACAGCACGTATGTATGTTACGCACGCTGTCCGTATGACATAACTCGTATGGACAAGGCGCAGGCGCCGCTGCTGCTGACCCAATCCGCTTGCTCTATGACGTAAGGTAGCAGCGAGCATCGAGCAAGCACGCCGCGAACTAGGCCGAGCTTCAAGATGTGCCGAAACTTATCGTTTGCGCAATATGCGACCCCGCAAGTGCGCATTTGGGTTTAGGTACATGAATTTAATTAACTTTGTAATTAGATAAACATTGGGTAATTCCGGGATGTGAAGCGAATTGTAATTACTGTAAGAGAACAACAATTGTTTTACTGGAAGATCGAGTTTTGGAAAAGTTGATCAACCAAAATAAGAGTAGTGTAGTTTGTTGTTTCAAAATCATTAGGAATTTGCAAAATAACCGCAAATCCATTGCATCAGTATGCAGGAAGTCGACGGCGGCGGCACAGTCAGCGTCCATGGCGGGGGCGATGCGCGTGCGCCGCTGAAGAAATTGGGCGGCGCGCGCGGCGGCTCTGCGCAATGGAGGAAGTGCTGTTATCTGATGAGCTTGCGACAGACTACGACGCTCGCTTTGCGAAATCTCAGGTGTTACAAATTCTACGATAATTCTAAAATGAGGTAATTTGTTATGGCCGAGAAAAATCACGTGGTATTTATGAAACATGATCACAAAGCATGCGAAACTAAAAAAACAGATCTAGACCACAGAATAAATAGTAGGTACAAGTTCTAGACTTTTAAAATTAATTTCAATTGTCACATCTAATTGTGGATGTTTTTCACGTCTGTTGAGCATTGTTTGTTTGTTCCAGTGAAGCTTTTAAGGTTATAGGTACAAATCAAACAACGGGTAGCATTGAGACTAAACAATTTTATGCCAACTGTTGAAAGGAGATAGGCACCTAGAGCATTTTTGTGAGTGAAAACGTTGTACCTACACAAAACGTGCGAGACTAATTAGAACAGAATCAATAAAGACGGAAAATTAATCTCGAAAGTGTTTGCTTTATCGTCTCGTCGTAAATCAACTTTAGTTTATTATAAAAGTATGCTTTCATTTTAGTAGCTCGTCTGTTTACATATTATTATTCAGGCTTGCGTAATTGGGTGCAGCAGTCGTGCAGTGGTATTTATGCAGTTTATCTTAGCAGTATTACCGGTGATATTTTAATGAATCTCTACGTCACGCAGTCTGACAAGTCACCCTCTCGCTACCACCTTGCTGACTGGCTAATATTTTTCACGCTATTCTCATATTTTTCGCGAATAAGAAGTTTTATGTAGAGACATATTCATAGTTGGATATTGGTCTTACAAAAATTATCCGGTATCGCGATCTCACCATCTATTAATGATAGTAATAATTACTTAAGGCGAATGCGTCAGGGTACCTACCCCACAAAATTCAGATTTTCTTAACTTTTTTTGTAATTTGCAGGTCAGTAACTATCAGGTTGCATGTTAAAAGTCATCAATAGATACATCTCTCATATTCATAATTACCCTATTGAATGACTATTTCATGAAATCATGACATTTGAGGCCTATTCTAACTTATGGAAGCAAGGTATTGCTGATTCTAATGATTATAATTCTGTAAAGTCATATTTGTTACGGTCGCGAATCATTTTAATCCACATACAATCTTACACTGACCTGCAAATTGCACAAAACGAAAGAATATTTTTTTATTTTTTATTACGCGGCTACCTTAGCGCATCCCCCTTAAACAAAATAGGTAGGTACTTTAGTTTGATATTATATTTTTGGTTTTATCGGACAGCATATGAGCTATCATGAAAACCTTGACCCAATCTTTAAACTAAAGTACATTTTCTGAAATGCCCATGCATTGCTTTATTAAGCGAAAGTAAAGTAACCTGCTTCTTTCAGGTAAATCGTTGTGCAAATAAATGAACCTCTTCTAGTGTTCAAGAACTAAGCTAAGCTCTTCTAGTGTTGAAGAAGAATTTTCATGCACCCTAATTGCGTAACAGACTTTCAATCTCAGTCCGAGAGTTTTGAAGGATATTAGGTACTAATATATTGCTTCATAGCTTTAAAAAAATCGTCTGCTTAACAACATAAATAACGCAATGAATGTGGCTGAAGGGGCTTACATTACATGACCTATAGCGCGGTCACTGTCGGACTGCATAAGACGCGCGACGATGACACGAACGCTGGTTATTTATTGCTGGTTATTCTACAAGCAACATACTAAAATACTAGGTATGTTGCTTGTAGAATAATCTGACAAAAAATCAGAATGATTGTTGTATGTATATTAGTATGATTTTTATTGTAAAAAGAAAATTTTAGAGGATCTTCATGATTTTTTTCTATCGTATCAAATTAGTTGTATTAGGTATGTTTTCAAAACACTATCTACCTAGTATATAATTATCCTGAAGAATATCATATATTTTTCTGATTGTGTTTACTGTAGTCGATCATAAAGGTACCTACTTACCTACTTTTATTATTTCTAAAACTTGCGTATTTTGCGTTTAGGTCCTGTAAGCCCCTAACTGTCAAAGGAGAGAACAATCAAAAGTAAGGCAAGAGGGAAAAGGATCTACGAAACTACTCATAATAGCATTCAATTACTGCTGATTGTTTACTAGCTTCGTTGCTATGCTTTGTTTGTCCTATTTGCTTCAATATTGTCACTTTGCTTCAGCTTCTAACATACCTACCATTTGTCGCTAATTACTTTTTAACTGTTTAGTCTAGCGAGATAATAAACGTTTGGTACGTTACGAACATACTTGCTCAGCTAACGAATAAAATGTTAGTAGAGTCGCTTTATTTTTCTAATTGCTGCACTACGCTATCATTAATTGCTAAAAAGCCCCGGTCTGTATGGTCGCGTTCATGGAAAAAAAATGATGCTAAACTCAATCAACATAGAATTGTTCAAGTGATTCAAGCTGACGGAATTATTATACATTCAAGTAACAGGTCGTCGCCTGTACTTGGCAATGACATTGTTGCCAAAATGTTATTCTAGAAAGGTTAAGATTGTAAAGTTCGCATGAACTTGCTTGAGTATTCTCACATTAATATTATTGACGTAATTATCGTATCTACTGAACCAAAAAGCCTCTTCCACGACAGGGTAGCGAGGAGGAAACTTCGACCGACTTCAAAGGCAGCCGGAAACCGGAACTGCGGTAAGGGTTAGAGCGGAGACGACGCCCGTTTCCGGCGGAAGTACGGCGCCAGGAAGGTGGGTAGATAGAGAGAAGATAAATAAACCGACGCCATATTGCCGGACTCCAATCGATAAATCCGTTCAGTTTTGCATGTTCCTTACGTACGACTTCCGTCTCCTGTTTACTCTTAACGTTACGGGCGAGGACAAAACACCAACAACGGAAGTGCTAAAAAAGTTTCGGAAAAATTTTCCCTTTAAAACTATGTATTTTCACGTTTATGTCGCAAAAATACTATAAAACTGCTTATAGTGCACGCGGCTTATGTATTTTTGTACATTTTTTAAACAAACTAGTTAGGTACTTGGTGAAACGTTCACGGAAAATTCCTGAAACAGCTGTTAACTGTTATAACCTCATAACATAGGTTATCAGACAACTGGGACAATAAATGCGGAAATGTACAAATAAATTGAGGGGGATCCTCTACTTCCTTATGGAGTCTTCCGCATACGTTTTCATATCTTAGCTATTTTGTTCCGTACACATTGATTCACGTAGAAACTTTTTAGAGAAATATGACGTTTTGTGATCTCTGCTGCATCTTTGGTGTGTTAATTAAAATGTTTGCAAGATTTTGTAATTTATGCAAACTTTATTTTAGAATCTAATCTACACGCAGAGAAAAATTACTATCCGAAATTAAATACTTTTGACTGTTTTTATTTGGGGAAAAAACTAAGTTAAGTATTTTGCATTTATTATATTTTTTAGAGCAGTGGTGGCCAAGAGGTAACGGCCGCGACTTACGAGTTGTAGCCTTGTAGGTCGTAGGTTCGAACCCTGACGGGCGCTTTACTTTGTGTAAATTATTTCATCACCACTACTCTCAAAACGGTGAAGGAAAACATCGTGAGGAAACCGGCATGCCCTATACTTATAGAACCAAAAATTCGAAGACGTGTGACATCTGCCAATCCGCACTGGGCCCGCGCGGTGGATTACGGCCCACTCCCTCTCACCGAGAGGAAACCTGTGTCCCAGCAGTGGGAACATTATAAGCTGATTATGATTATGATATATTTTTTTAGGGTTCCGTACCCAAAGGGTAAAAACGGGACGGGACCCTATTACTAAGACTCCTGTCCGTCTGTCTGTCGGTCACCAGGCTGTACCTATCTCATGAACCGTAGTAGCTAGATAGTTGAAATTTTCTGTAACCCCACCGCCGGTATCTCTACGTTGACGTCGTGGTGGGGCTTGCGCGCTCCGAACTCTAGGCCTGTGCCGGAAGAGTTTACTTTGCCGGAACGGGTCTAATGTGAGGAGCCAGACCAAGAGGGATACAGAAACCCGCAGGGCAGCATGTAGCGAGCTGTTGGGCAGTAGCGACCCCACGGACCCTATCTCCCGGGAGAAGTCTTGTTCCTCACCTCTGGCTTGAGTGAACAATGACGAGGAACAGAGCTCCCACCTCATTCTTGCCTTTATTGGCCGGCTTGAGCTTCTCTACCATTATAGATTTAGTACCATCACTAACATTTAGGTCCCTTACTAGGCACTGTGAGCGGAAGAAAAGAGTTCATTCATCACTGTCTACGTGGCTGTGGCGTAGTTGAACCACTGACGTATATTGTTGTTAAAAATGTATCGAATGTTTACGAACGTGTGTAAAGAGAGGTGTTAAGTCACGCCGATTCAAGGAAGCAGACATAATTTATCGAAAACATTTACAAACTTATTTATACCCGGACTATCTGTTGTTCTCATGCTTTTAACATGTTGCATCTTCTATAATAAAATTATAAGGACTAAAATATCCACAAGTCTGAGGTTTCCCAAATTGTATATTTTAAACTGTTGCCGAAGGTGTTAATCATTAATATTTGAACTCAATTGTACCCAGCGCCCTTATTGAGTAACACCGGTACATCCTTTCAATCACAATCTGAAGGATTTTGAAGGAGACTCCCAATCCATTGCTGAGAAATTCGTCAGTTAAACAACGTTATTAACGCGACGAATGTTGTTGAATTGTCAAAATTAATGGCACTACCATTGTAAGTTAGTTACGCAATTACACAGATTTTATTAGGTAGGTAGATAATTGAGTTGGAAAGCAACTAATACCTTCTTACCTACCTAGATATAACTAAAGGAACACGCAGGTAACGAAACACATTTATATCTATAGTTCCGTGAAGTGCAGACTAAATTCTTGAGAATTTAAATCACACCCGGTAAAATCCATAACTGGAGTTAAAGAGCAAACAAACCCAATCAATCATCATCAATTCATCACAGACTAAAAATTCAGTAAAAAAGAGTGCAATTTTACTTTTCTCAACACAGGCAATGTACTTATAACGTCCTCTTAAATTACAGATTCCAATCCAGTTTAGTTTTTAAAAGACATTTTTGATTATGCTAATTTACAAAAGACTCCAAACAAGTTTGTGCGAAACAAAAACGAATCAAGTACCTGCCAATTTACCAAATTAAATGTTAGGCAGAACTTACCGGGTGTCCGCACGAGGCGAGGAAGGAAACAAGTTGATATTTGGCGTCGTGCTCTCAACCGGTTCCACAAGTGTTATTCTGTAAACGAGATGACTCTGGATTTTCCGATCACACATATTTTTTTACCTACTCTTTTTTTTGTGTCGCTCATATGTGGAGGACTACAACAACTTTTTACTGACGGACGAATCGAAGGTCACACGGAACTTGAGTCTAGCCCGGCAAGAAGTATTTTTGCTTCGCTTACAAAGGAAGTAATAAAAACTGAATGAGAATTGATAGAGCAGGTAACATTTAGAGATTTTTTTATTCCAATAATTATTTTATGTATGCAGTTCCATTATGGCAATTTATACAACTGGAGTGTACCTTCCTCTATGTATATTAAAGCCTAATTGTCACACAGCCCGTGAGGAACAAAAAGCCGCATCCGTATCCGACAGGTTATAAATCTAAAAAGTTTTTTTTTTTAATTTAAAGACGAGATAACCTAAAGCAAGATAGACATAAACCATTTTAATGTAATACTGATCAGTCTTTAAATAATTTAACATTCTATTAACCGCTCACGAAATAGCGTTCTGATCAAAGCTGCATCTAACTAATAATCTGTTCGACGTACTTACGTATTAACCATCAAGTCATGTATGCTTTTCAGGCATATTAATGGACAGGATATTTAACTGAGTAGACAAACATGTCGTCGTCGTCTTATTCTCATCTCAGCTTCATTAATATGTAGATGAAGTTGTAATGAATATGTATGGCCACCGAGAAGAGGCCTCGACGACCGCTCTAGAGGTCAATGTCAGTTGAAAGATACGACCACTCAAGTGAGAACCTTCGCAGGCAGTTTACTTCCCTTTCTCTTTTTACATTTACGAAGCACTATAGAAAATACGAGGGCTCACATTATGTTGGCTTTATATAGACTACCGGTTCCGCTTGGTGGAAGTACACCTAAAGTTATCACATATTGTTATCTACTTGCCTGAGATGAGTTTCAGTAGTAACGTTCTGCTAAATATTTATTAGTCGTGAAACTTTGGTTCTGTGACGTTTTCTATTGCATCACTATACGAGTACTTATCGGGCATTGCTTTGTCCACAAAAGGAGGTGTGATTATGTATTTTGACGGTTTGGACCATGCCCATGTTGTGGCTACGTCCGACTAGAGAAACTATTTCATTTCAAAGATGAAAATTACCAAAACTGTATTAAGTCAGCGCAGTTCAGTACCGTACCTTCCTACAGCTTTTTATTCCAAAAATACATATTTAATTTAGACTATTTATTTTGTACTCAAACGTAAATTACCAGTTCAATTGTCGACAAAAAGGCTTCCTCCTTTCGAAGTCCACAAAAACATCTAGATAGGCATTGGGACATTAATTTAATTTAACCCAAACATAATTTAAAGTCTAAAGCTTAAACAATAAAAACCGATCTGTGTCTAACCCGTATTCAAACACACAGAAGGAACAAACTGCATCCCTTGTGTATTGAATAATTAAAGATTACCTTGGTATCCTATCTACTTATCAAAAAAAAATCTTATAAATACATGG
This sequence comes from Oligia latruncula, assembly GCA_948474745.1. NCBI lineage: Eukaryota > Metazoa > Arthropoda > Insecta > Lepidoptera > Noctuidae > Oligia > Oligia latruncula. Next base: position 12,540,239 of record OX419688.1, read on the forward strand.
GTATAGTTATAGCTATCAACATCTTAGGTTTGGGTTTAAGTATGTACATAAGTAATAATCAAAAACTCGACAGCTAGCTATTCATGATAGTTTTTGTGACACTCCACTGTTACCAAGCTGAATGCCCAATCAGCAGGCGTATCCAAATCTTCGCTGTCAAATAAAAAGTCGATAAAAAACGGCTAGTTTAAACTTTAAATATAGCATAATAAGTATAACACTTGTATTCTCCTCTATCAGGTTGGCAGAAGTTTTGCATAATTTCTAAATAATGCGAATGCTTTTCGCCAGTCGTTTTCGGCTAGTTATGTAGTAAAAAAAAATCTAAAAAGTAAATGGTTTTTAATCTATTTCCCTTTTTTGTGGTGCATTTACCAATAATTAGGTTTATTCTAAACATACGTAGTAATGAGTCAGACCGAAATCAAAAATTTATTGTTGAGCTTTTCATTTTTATTTGTTTTTAACCCCCGACGCAAAAACGACGGGGTGTTATAAGTTTGACGTGTCTGTGTGTGTGTGTGTGTGAGGGTGTGTGTGTGTGTGTGTGTGTGTGTGTCTGTCTGTGGCATCGTAGCTCCCGAACGGATGAACCGATTTTGATTTAGTTTTTTTTGTTTGAAAGGTGTATTAGTCGGGAGTGTTCTTAGCTATGTTTGATGAAAATCGGTCCAAGATGGCCGCCGCTCCAAAATGGCGGATAACATATTTTTTCACAATTCCCTCAATATGGGTATCAAATGAAAGGGCTTCAATAGTAGAATACTATACACTATAACAAATTTTGAATCCAAGATGGCCGCCACAACAAAGTGGCAAATTACACTTTTTTTTCTCAACTCCCTCAATATGGGTATCAAATGAAAGGGCTTGATTAGTAGAATACTATACACTAATAAACATTTCAAGTCCAAGATGGCCGCCACCACAAAATGGCGAATTACATTTTTTTTTCACAACTCCTTCAATATAGGTATCAAATGCAAGGGCTTGACAAGTAGAATAATTTACACTATATTGAAAGGGAATGAGGAATATTAACTACATAACGAAATGAAAACTAAAAACTTGAAAAATATAATAAAACAAAAAAATCTGTTTAGTCTTAAAAATTATTCTTCAACTATAAATTAATCAATATTTTTTGACGGATAAAAAACCTGATTAAACACCAAATTACCAGAATCTTAAAACGGAAGAAAATAAAAGAAATGAAATACAAAAATTAAGGAGTCCCTACAAAAAGCATGAAATAAAAAATTTAATTAAAAATTTAAAAAACCCCCGACAGAAATAAAATTAAGGAATCCCTACAAAAAGCATGAAATAAATTTGAAAAAATCTTATGGAAGTCGGGGGACCTCAGAATAGAAGGTGTTCCACAGAATGGTCCCCCGACTTCCATAAGATTTTTTCAAATTTATTTCATGCTTTTTGTAGGGATTCCTTAATTTTATTTCTGTCGGGGGTTTTTTAAATTTTTAATTTAATTTTTTAATTAGAAGATGATCGTGCATCGCATGCTGTCATGATACCTAGGTAGACAATTTTTCGGTGAGGTTAGTACCTATTTCGAATGGGCTAAGATTTAATATTCAGGTTTGAACTATGACGAGTTTCTTTCAGCTCTGAACGGCGGTTGATTTTAAAATCCTACAGTCATGAGTGTCATGAGTTCATGACCCAATTTTCTTCAATTAAATTATTTATGCTAATAATTGACGTAATTGACAAAAATCAACATAGGTCACCTATGTTTGTGCATAAAGTTAATTCCACTCTGAGTTCAGCGATTAAAGTTAGTCCTATTGCTATGTTAGGCTACTGAATGAAAGCTTGAAACTAAAAGCTTCAACTTTAGCAAACATAAAATTAAGCCTGTATTTTAGTTTTGAGATCATTTGTCTCTGTGTGGAATTTGAAACCTCAGACGTGGATGTCAAAATTATTGCACCACTTGCACTCCTCTTATGCGTCCGGGCATAAAAATCAAAGAATTCTAAATTTATAATTTTCAGATTTTTTAGATTCATGAGGATTAATGTAAATTAATTAATCTACATTAATCCTTATAAATCTCCTGAGGTAGAAGAAGATACTTTATATCGTATCGTTAATCATCCCAGTGAATGCTTGGCATTCAGCATTCTGTATAGTAGGTACAGCAGCGCCTCATAACGTCAATTAAGATGATGAACAGAAATAGAACAGCAGGGCCCTCCTCTTGCGACCTCCTTCATCTGTCTGGCGTTCTGGTACCGAATATAAAGAAAGGTAGCATGCAACACTGATTATGTAATTCCCGGGTACCTACATCTGAAAATAGTAGTAGCGCTCAACTGAAACACTAAACACCGCTTGTGTAAAACGAGGGTTTCAAACCTTTCATGTCAACAAAAAACTTAGAATTTACATTCAATATTTATTTTGGTGTCACAAGTACATGCGCACGAGTTAGAAATGCGCCGTAGAGAGCAAGGGGCATGGTCACGCGGCGTGACAACTCACTCGTCCAATTGGTCGAGATTGCGCGCTTCCGTCGCGGCTTCCGGCCGTTATCAGCAAGACCACTGCGAGTGGTACTTACGAACTTACGAAGTTACAACAACGGTCAACGGACTTGCTCAATGCTCGATACTACCTACTTAGACGCTCGTTATGCTATTTAGACCGGACAAACGCCACATCGGATGTTCAAATCGAATATTCCGGACTAACAACTATTGCTATGTATATGTATGTTTATGTAGAATACTTGCGTAGTTGGTTTTACATACGGTTAATAGTCTTCTGTTAATTAAAACATTATTTAATTTAATCTTACCTTCTTCCTTGTTTTCCTTCTTTCCTTTTTATATTTATATAATACTTTATTGTACATCAGAAAACTCACATAATATACACACACATACATTATTCCTTCTTATTTTTTCTTAATTATAGTATTACCTACATTGTTAAAGCAATTAACAATACATATCATAAAGAGTCAGTGTTTTGACTATTATTGTCTAGAACAAATGAAATTTATCCATTTTATCCATGATTTTCCTGCCTTTTCTGGACTCAATTTATTTGGATGAGCACCAGCAGTTAGCAACCGCTCACTAATTCCTCGATAATGCAATGCGTTGTTGCTATGGATGCACATTATGCACATGCAAAAATGAAGTAATAACACTATGCAGCTACATTATCTACTTCCTGGGAGACGTGTATGTAATCTAAGTAGGTAGGTACCTACCTTTTTATTAGTCTTTATTTTCTAGATTTTTGTGAAAGTTGTAGGTAGATAAAGGTTTACATTATTATGCGGAATTTCTGACTAATTTCGATAAGTCTTTCTTTATCGAACATTGCGGAAGGACCAAAATAAGTGAATTGTTGAAGATATTAAGAAAAGATATAAATCCACACAAATGGATGACTTTTTTCCTGAAAACTGCTGAAGCAAGAAATGCATGTCTATAATGAATAACATTTCTCACAAACAACGGTATCTTGTTAGTTGTTGTGTGTCGATAGCTGTTGATAAATATTGCAAAATTTCCAGAGAAACCAACCGGGGACATTGCGACACTGTCCTGGTGTGTAACTAAGACGGTCCGTTAATAAATGTAGTGGAACCAAACGTTTTGCTTCAATGAAACATGAGCGGTGACCAAACGTTTTCACCATTCCATGATTGGTAAATAAATGTTCATCCAAATATTACTCTTGGTCAATAATGTGCAACCCTTCTCCCGTGGGGTTCGTGAAGTTTAGGGTTATAATGTCGAGAGGGTCTTTAGTTGATTAGGGTTCATTGTATGCGAAAAGCAGTCAAACAGATGTGCACAGCTTGGAAGAGGCAAGCAAATGTCAAGCAGTAGACTGAATTAGTAAAATAGTCTGTAACAGTAGGTAGATAGACAACCAAGTACCTAACCTTAAAATCGCATGCGAATGAAAAATACACGAATGTAAGTCGAAATTATAGGTACACAGCATTTACCTATATGTAAAAAAGTGTTAGGATGGTACCTTCATAAAATATAAGACGAGTCTATATCAGTCTTCGATGATATTATTTAAGGTCACCCTACATAAAGGAAATAGCTGAGAGTGCCGAGGCGCGAGCGAGCAGAGCGGAGCGGAAGTGGCGACCGTTCCCACGGACATTCATCCGTTACTTCACCTCGTCGTACATCCCCCCCTTCCCCTTTACCGTAACCCCACTACACCTCCTTAAACCACCCATTACTTTCTTAGAAGATCTGGGTTTAACTGAACAAAACAATGAAACGTAAACAGCGGACATCGTCCTAACAGACTGATTCTAGTCCCGAACGAAACTTTCGCTTCAAATCAAACTAACCAACCATAAGGCCACAATGAATCGGTCAGGTTACAAAGATGAACGAACTTATTTAAAATTTAAATTGGAGCACATGCAGGAAATAATAATAAAATAGAAGCTTTTAAGTATAAGGATAGCTGGATGGTGGAATGTCGGTCAAGGGCGCCACCATCAATCAAGGTGTTCAACATTACGGTGGAACAAGGGCAATGGAAACATTGTCATATAATTTAACTACACATCCCAACAGAGCCACTTCTAAAAATATACTACTTAGAAGTGATTTAAGCACAACTTAGTTCGTACTATTTATTTGCTGATGAATTAATTAAATCCTTTCTTTACATAGGACCCAGATTATCGGTCAATTATAATATGGTTATTTTATTAGATTGTGGAGACATAATCTGAAATGCTCCAAAAGGAAATTTAAAGATGATTATGTAGTTTGCAAATACCTACTTCTACCTCGATCATCTTATTCGGTAATTACTTCCTTATATTATAGCCCTCTGGAAGATGATTCGTTGACCTACTAACACTTTCGCTGTGTCAAAAATCCTACGTGAATTGCACTTAGTTTTCAAGTGCCGAGTTTAAAATTAAAATTAATTTTTTAGCAGCGTGTTTGGCGTAGCTACAGTGTTTTTTTTTTTTTTTTAATCTTTATTTAAAGAGCTTTTTCGCTAACTGCGAATATGACACTCTATAGGTAAACAAAAGGTTAACATGAATTTACATTAGTGCATTTTACAGCTAGGTTCTGGGTCGGTTCTTCAAGGCGAACTTAACCATATTTATTATAGGAATTATATTATCCGATAACGGGTTTGATAGGTTTAAGTTATGCGCGCCAATTTGTGTTCTGAGCGTTTGATTCCGGACACATCTCATCAAGATATGATATGTGTCCTCATCTTCATTACACGTACTGCAAACAGGTGATGTTAACTTATTCATCATAAAGCCGAATTTATTGAGAGGCATATGTCCTGAACGAAGCCTTAATAATATGGTTAAGTCCTCCCTGGTAACAAAAGACTTATCAATGCTACAGTGTTCACTTCATAAACAATAGTCAGGGATAATTTGACTCTTGTTTACAAACCCGACACGATCGCGGCGGCCCGAATAGAATCGATGTCTTTGTCGACTAAATAGCCGCCTAACGCCATACCCGCAATAGGTCCAGCTGATCTCATTGTTTAGTCTACCCGGAACGCTTTTAATTCCTAACAAAACTGATTACAAAGCTATGTGATTACTCACGACGATATTTGTTGGTTATGTGTGTGTAACTGGTGTAAGTGCTATACGGAATGCGGCGGTGAGACTGTTAGTGTGTCGGCTAGGATACAAAGTTTAATGAAATTGTGGGAAGTATAAATAGAGCAACGTTTATTAGTACGACGAAATTGATGGAACCGGCAAGTCAAATCGACTCCGCAGGACCAAAAGACTATAAATGATAAATATTAGTGAAGTTACGAAAATCATTAGAAGCACTACATAGCTGGACTCCGCATGGACCTTCTTTTCACCCAAAAATAAATCAATATATTATTGTATCTACGTTGACAAAAGCACTTCCACAGCACTAAATCTGTAAGGCTAAATACAAAAAAAAAATAGTAATGTTCGTTAAACCGTCAGTCGGTGGAACGTCGTGATCGTACAAGTGGACCGGATCTCCGGCGTGTGCGCAGCCGGAAGTGCGCAAGACTTCCGCTCCCTCGGGAGTCGGCGTCACGCGTCGCGGCGACTGCGCAACCGTGTCTTACCAACTGCGGCTTTCACGACACTCATTACACACTACGCTGCTAATATTAAGTGGGTAGGTAGACAACTGTTCATATGAATGATAAGTATTAAAATTACATTATCTTGATGCGGCTTGCTGTTGATAATTTAGATAACTTAAGCGGGCTACAGACCTTCAGTTTTAACTGATCATTTTTAACTGAACAGTCTAACTTTACAGATCGCAGCTTTTTAACCAGAGTCCTGTCCGTGTTCGTTGCACTGTGCACTGGATACCTACCTATAATAATAATATCATCGGCCTAGCCTTTTCCAAACTATGTTGGGGTCGGCTTCCAGTCTAACCGGATGCAGATGAATACCAGTATTTTACATGGAGCGACTGCCTATCTGACCTCCACAACCCAGTTACTGGGTAATACGACACCCCTTGGTAAGACTGGTCGTCAGACTTTCGGGCTCCTGACTACCCGTAACGACTGTCAAAGATCCACGAATGACAGCCGGGACCAACGGCTTAACGTGCTTTCCGAGGCCCGTGACTCGGGCCTCGAAGGGCCTCGATATGTAGAGATAGACACCCATCCTCAGACCAGCCGCGGCAATCGTAGCTTAACCTGATCGATCGACCGGTGCGGCTGTTGTTAATTGGCATTATTTAGTAATATACAGATAATATTTTAATGGTATTCCAGTCGCAGTTCACCGCTAATAATAGTATTTTGGCCAGTCTACCGAAATTCACCATGTCTCCGTGAAAATTTTGAGCAAATGTAATTCACATTTAATACCATCAAAGATGTTGCTATTTTTGTCTCTCCACTCAACAAATCCCTGTATAAGCGAAGAATAATTAGATTTTACTTACTGATAGGAACAATCTCCGTTAACTTGGAATAGGAAATGTGCGCGCTAAGTGGCGAAGCGCGGCGCGCTGACGAACTGAACCCTATCGTAATAAACTAGAGCGTGTTTAGTTATTAGTATCTAGGTGTAAGTACGAGCTTTACGTTTCTGCAACTTTACCTTAGTTCAGACGTATTTTGTTGCAATGTTGCTAAAACATACGTAAAAAAAGTTTCCGATTATTTAAAACCTCCTCTTTTTGAAGTCGGATGAAATGCGCTAATCTTAAATAGGTTGGCGTCGAACTTAGACGTAAGTCAGTTAGTTAAGGACAGGTCTTTAGGCAAATTATTTTTATTGTAACACAAGATAACAAAAACAGGCTTAGCATGGTCGACGATCCAACAGCAACGGCAAAGCTGTTCCGGGCATATTGTGTTAGTGGGACTGCACAACCAGTCGACAACTGCGGTGCTATTCTGTAAAAATCTCACCGTGAAAACTTAGGTGAAGTGAGCGCGGAGTGAGCTGTCAATAGTGTCAATTCCTAGCAAAATCAAACTCACTTCATCTAATTTTTCACGGTGAGATTTTTACAGAATCGACCGGCTGGTGTGCTATTCTGTAAAAATCTCACCGTGAAAACTTAGGTGAAGTGAGCGTGGAGTAAGCTGTCAATACTGTCGATTCCTAGCAAAAACAAACTCACTTCACCTAAGTTTTCACGGTGAGATTTTTACAGAATCAACCGGCTGTAGCCCATTATTAGCCAACAACATAGCACACACAAGCCAAGGTAAAGTTATTTTTTTGTAGTATGCTGACCTTTGCAAAAGCTGGACGAAGGACGGCTCTAATCTAATAACATTTTGCGAAAATATTATTAGGTAGGTAAATAGTAATCTACGATTAGTTTTATTCTGTTAGTGTTACTGTATTCATGTGTTGTGTACAAATAAAATATTTAATAGAAAGAACAAAAATTAAATATAGTTAGGTGCAACAAAACTATATAACATTCAAACATTACTATCTAAGGAGGTATTTGTTCCGTACATTTTCTTGTTTTTAAAGTACGAAATAAAGATAATTTCATTCGTTCAATCTCAGGTTACCTACAGCTTTTAATTCAACAAATCGTGAATTTATTTGGTGATGCATGGAGTGATCATGGATTGATTAGCACAATAGATATCCATTTCTATTAATATATAAAATATCTAATTTAAACATTATGCTGGTTTTAAATACAGAGGTAGGGGCGATAAAGAATGATATACCTATGCACTATTAAACACATTTTACAAAAACTCTCAGTTCACACAATTTATTTCTACGAACGCAATAGAAGAACCTGCACGCATAGTGTAGTATACTAAACTAGTGTATTTATCTCTCACGTTATTTGGCCTTCATTCACACGTTATTTATTATCGCGGTTTTTTGCTAAAAATATTTTATTTACAATACATGGCTATTTTTGTAGTCGTATCCCAGAAAACAGTAAAGAGGTTTTCCTGCACCTATTTAAATCTATCGTGGCAACAAATTGATAGTCTTCCGCTTTATCTATGATTTGAACTTCAGACGTCATGCAACATCCACCTGTAAATAGAAATACTTTACGGAAACACAAAGGAAGTCATAATACGCTCTGATGTCGGCATCAAAATCATGTAGTGAAGAATCCCTACACACTACTCTCCCTATGATGCTCATCCTCAACCCTCGAGAGAGAATTGAAGCAGAGAAGGTAAAAATGCACTCCCAAAACCTTCCCAGAAGCTTCCCGCTTCCGCAAGATGAAAGCTTGCTTTTACCCAAAGGTACGCTTCCCTAGTGCGCAAGGTGTGGGCCAGTTCCAACAATACCTACCTAATCAATATCTATCCTAAGCATGATTACAAGCCCATTGGATTGTGTGTAGCATCATCATCTCTCTCATCTCTCGTCGTCGCAACGACTTAGGACCCGCGCGCGGCACGGCAAGGGATTTTTATGCGACGAATAGAAATATAACTCAAAAGTATCACAATAAAATTTAAATTTCAATGATGATGCCAAAGGACGTCGCGGCATGCCCAAGGATACCGCGGCATCGTTGCCATCAGAAGGATCCTGCTGTGCCGTGGGTTAAAGTCAACTCAAATAATAAAGATTTCTAAAGTAGGCAGGTGTTGCGTGTTAAAGTGAAGATATTTTCTAAGGTACCTCTCGAAGATTTAGTCGAGAAAGAAGAGGAGTATTATGAAACTCAAGTGGTTCCATACCCTATGAAACTGCCTCCTGTACCAATACCCAAGTTTCCTCTAGAAATGACATGGAATCCAAAGATGTTGTATTTTGTGTTGGACGAAGAACCTGTTACACACAGAGTTCGGTAAGAAATGGATGTTCCTAATAGGTACATACCTTAATGAACAGTAAGTACCTACTTATTTAATAGAGAGTTTATTCAGGGGAGTACAGATTACCTGTGCTTTAAAAAATGGTCGCAGATGTGTAGAGGTACGGTCTGGTCTAGTATGATTTATGAATAACAAAAGTATGCAAGAAGATTTTAAACGAAGATTAAATACTAACGTCTCTTCAAGTTTAGCACTATCGTCGACAGCATATCAAGCACTAACTTAATATTCTCTTTAAAATTAGGATTTGGAACAGCTCCGACCGTCCCATGTACTTCTACTATTGCGGGCTGTGGGGTGACAGGGCGCGGATTGGTGCCAGTTGGTGCTGCTACCCTCGCACGAGGCTCTGGCTGCCTTCGGGACTGTGGGCAGAAATTATCGTCAAGGCAATCCCTCGGGAAATAGCTCCGATCGCATGCGCCATTGCCAGCATACAGATAGCTGCAGGACACTTGAGAGACAACGTTACTGGCTACTTTTCGATACCGATACAAGCAAAATTTTTGAAATACTGCCCGCCTCCACCGCTTGAAGGCGAATAAAATTAATAAACACCAAGTTGTTCTGTTTTTATAGGATACCTGTTTTAAATCAGGGTTTCTGACAATTTGTTGAGTACTAAAACTCAATTCTACATTCTTGAAGCGAAAAACTATAATATAAAACTTTCTTTCTTCTTTCTTTCTTTTTTAAGATAAAACGTTGCCCCACACTAGGAATTTCTCCTGTATCGTGGGTGCGTTTGGCTACATGCAGCTTTCCTCATCTCCGTACGCACGACGAAATATCAAGCTATACATTTCCAGTATAACCTGACTTTTTATTGTACGAAAAGCGTATACAATGCGAGGTCAGCTAAATCTGGAAATGAGCAACTTGATAAATGTCGTCATGTACTTATTTCTCTTCTTTCGTGTTCGTAATAATTTTCCTTGTTTGTATCCCCTTTTTTAATGATTGTTTCGTAACAATTACTTCGTAGCCCATTGCGAAATTACTCTAATGATAAGAACCTATGTAAAACTTAATCGTCTTAAAAACACCGGATGTATGACGCAACGTGAGTTCTTATTTTTTCCTTCTAATTGATAAATTATTACATTTGTGAATGGCACTACCTATCTCTGATAATTCCTGAAAACCTACTACTTACTAATTAGGTATATTGACTCATTGATTATTTTATATCTTACCAATCTAAGTACAATAAGTAGGTAAAAATAATAAAAAAGAACGTTATTTTGGTAAAAATATTATGATAGGTCTCATTCATGTAACTAGGCATACCTATTTATGTACTTACGTATTAACAAGCCAATCAAAACGAAGAATCAATTTATTCTCATTTTTTTTAAGAGAATTTAAATTCTTGATAGGTACCTTTAAGTATGTCAACTTTTCTTAATAATGGCAAAGTACATACCTTTCCATTCTTGCTTGTGATGGTAATAGGATTGACGTAAGAAGGAAGTAAAAACAGAAATACTTAAAACCGATATGAAAATTAAATACGTGACAGTATGTATTTAATTTTCATATCGGATTTAATTGTTTTTTACATTAAAATTTTAAGAAAGAGTATGTTTATGTTCATAACATTTTTTTTATGTTAAAAACTTTTCTATTTTGTTGGTAGGCCCTCTAATCACGGCGGTAAAAATAGGGCATTTTTTGTAATTTTTTGTAATTTTTAGAGGGCCATATTTTCTGCTGAAAAAAAGAAAATGTCAGGGACGTGTTTACAGCAGACCTTCATTTTATGAAAAAAAAAAAATTGCTCTAGAGGCATTATTCAGGAAGAAAAAAGGGGAATACATTTGTATGGAGAATCGCACTCCTAATTGAATGAACCCCCAAGATTCCCTCATGTTTCATGGTGCTACAGCGACCAATGCATATCAAGGAGTAGGTAGACTACACCGGGGGACGCGGTTTGTGAATATCCTCCTTTTAGGTAATAAAAAATAGAGAAATGGTTAGGTACGGAACCATCGCACTTGTCTATTTGTTATTACCTAAAAAGAGGATAATATATTTTCGCCTCGACGACGGTGACAACTATTCTTATAAGTGGACACAGGTATAAAGTAAAAAAAGATTATGTGGAACTAGTTCCTAAATGTAAATTAAGTCCATTTATTAAAATTCCGTAGACATAAGCGCCATGATAATCCAGTAACATGTTGATAACATAAAAATAATATAAAATTAACGTTTTTTCGTCATCAAATAATAATATATTTTTGTCGGATAAGCATTGGAACCTGTTGCTGGGGACAGCAAAATGTTACGTTCTGCTATTTTATATCTTCGATTCTAAAAAATCTGTCAAACTAATTTACTACTTGTTGATCGCTTGAAATCACAGTGCGCGTTTTTTCTAGGTTAAGACATGTTTTTGATTTAATAAGTTTTAGAAGTCTTACTTACAATTAAGCCATTGAAGGACTGAACAAGACACAATAGACGTTTTATTGTTATTACTTACGTTGAGGGGCGTTTAGTGTCCCGCAAAGTGTTAATACATTCCCAATAATGAAATTCCAAACCTGAATCACTCTACTTACTCCGCTGGAGAACGCTGTCCTGAATATGTCCTGACACAGCTACGGGAGCCTCATGTTTTTTGTACAAATAAGTACACGACGTAAGTTATTATTTTATCGTTTACTTGAATAGTAGATAATGAATAAATTTCTCTAGCTAGACATAACACGATAACGTACTTATAGTCTTTTTTTCTTTTGGGGAATTCCTGACAACACCAGGGAGTTCAAAATTAAGTTGAAGAATTTCCTTGTGCGGTTTCCAGTAAGCTATAAGCCAGTAAGATATTCATACAACTTCCTCAAGAACTGCGTCAATCGTGTATTTGGCATATCCTTAGAATGTCGCATGGCTTACAGATTGGAATAGTAATCAAAGCATTGACTGCGTAGAGACAGGCACGAAGCGTGGGGCGCGGCGTGACGGCGCAGGAGTCGACTCGTTGCCGTGCTGCTCGCTGTAATATTAGGTCTAATAATCTGGTCGGTGACTCACTGCCTTTGTCCACACACAAACCGTAGGCAAAAACTATTACGAGAGACTTTGATGAATAACCCACCAAAACATATTTTCAGCCGTTTCATCAGCGATTTCATGTTGAACAGACGCCTTATTTTTAAACACTTTGAAAAACGTGGGTGTTGCAGCAATTCTGTTTTGCTTTTGAACAAAAAAGTTCAGAAACGGATTATAAAAATACCTGCATTAACGCACGAAATTCCTTCTTATAATAAACTTAGGTAGCTATCACTACCCACTGATATTTTCTTGCGTACATAGGTGGAACACAGCAGGTATACGACTCTACATAACGGAAGATTTAACTGGTTCTGTTTGTAAATCAGTTCCAGTGATATTTTCGTTTTAATGTTGATTGTCCTCTGAATAAAATTATTTGTATAGTGCCTACGAGCCGCAATAGCGCGAGAAATAGATTTTACGAGTGCGTGTGGTGCGATATTTACGTGTGTTTACACTTCAGACGATTTTATAGGCGCAACGACACCGTCATGTGCCATATTAACATATAAGGAGCTCTTTAGTACCACGGCGTTATTACGTAACTGCTACACTTAAGTACCGTGCCCGATTCAGGTATCTTTATTACTGGAAGTAAATTCTAATTTACTCTCGGTCAAGTTAAGACGGTGTTGTTTTTTTTTTATTTGGCTGAAGTAGTCTATAGTTTCTCATTAGCCAGGACTTTTTAAAGTTAAATCTCATATTTACAAGTTTTTTGTTCTTTTTCCAAAAGGTAGATTCTGTTTGATTCTACAGAGTTCCTTAGAGGGACAGGGACTTCCTAGCAGCTATAAAGTCGTAAAACGAATTACTTGTATTAAATGTGCCGTTAACCGACCGAACATAATCGATGGCTTGGACGTTGGTGCCGTACCTATTACAAGGTTCCTATAGGTAGGAGGTAGATAGAGAGAGAACTTTGCAAGTACCTACAGGTAGGTATACCTACAAGTTATCTATCTATATATATAAAATGGTAAACTGACTGATTGTTGATATATCAACGCACAGTCTAAACCGCTGCTCCTAGAGACATGAAATTTGGAGGGTGTGTTCTTTGTGAAGAGTAGGTATCCACTAAGAAAGGGTTTTTCGAAATTCCACCCCTAAGAGGGTGAAATTTCACGCGGACGAAGTCGCGGGCAGAAGCTAGTCATTATATAAGTTACATAACAAAAGAATATTCCGAGCATAACTTGTAATTCCGGTAATTTTTTCCCGTATCTACAAAATATGTATAATATTAATGATAAGCATAATCAGCCTGTAATGTTCCCACTGCTGGGACACAGGCCTTCTCCCTGTGAGAGGGAGCGGGCCGTAATCCACCACGCAGGCCCAGTGCGGGTTGGTGAAAATATGTGTAACTACAAAATAATGAAAGCTACAAAGCAAAAGCTCACTAGTTGAAATTCTGAAATTGACTCTTCACAATTTTCTTATCACGACGCTATAAAACTCATTGATGGTGATGTCTTGGACATTAATGAACCACACACAAACCACAATATTAAAATGATATCTGAGTCTGATACCATGTAACATAAGTACTTTTATAATATTGTGGTGAGAAAATAAATCTTATTATTATTATTATTTTTATACATATTTTAACATATCTCGGGACCATGGGGTCCCGGTCCTTTGGAAGGCGTACGAGGGGCCGAAGCCAACTCGCAGAGGCCCGTTAGAGATTTTCAATTAAATGAGGCACCAACCGACGATTATCCCTGTTCGCACTATGCAAGTGCACCCAAGGACAACCCCCGGTTGAAGGACTATTACAAAATATGGAAACAAAACTATTGGGTTATGGGTTTTGGTGGTTTAAGTGAACTGGTTATCTAAGACTATGGAAAAACTATAGCCCCTGCCTGACCGATGTTCTCTATAAATTACACAGATTAAATGGCAGGGGGTGACTTGCACACTCAATAATGGGCCCCCGAAAACGGTCGCTAGCACATAGTGTCGTAGCGGCAAGGGGGCAACATGTCCTGAGGTGCTTATGAGGAGTGGAGAGGTATGCCACGGCTATCAGGACAATCCCGGAAGTACGGTCAAGATCCCTACCAGCATCTTACTGGAATACTTCCTTCCTCCGAGCACCTTTGCTCTTGCGAATCTCCACTCAAGCCAGCCAATAAAGGCAAGAATGAGGTGGGAGCTCTGTTCCTCGTCATTGTTCACTCCAGCCGGCCAATAAAGGCAAGCCAGAGGTGAGGAACAAGACTTCTCCCGGGAGATAGGGTCCGTGGGGTCGCTACTGCCCAACAGCTCGCCACATGCTGCCCTGCGGATTTCTGTATCTCTCTTGGTCTGGCTCCTAACTCTAGACCTGTTCCGGCAAAGTAAACCCTTCCGGCACAGGCCTAGAGTTCTGAGCGCGCAAGCCCCACCACGACGTCAACGTAGAGATACGGCGGTGGGGTTATTATTATTATTATTATATACCTAATGATAGTATAGTATCGTGGTAATACCTAGTAGCAGTTGTAATAGTTAATTAACAGCGACCACAAAAGTAGGTAAGTATCTACTCGCTAACTATAACGTCACATAATTCTTCTTAAAGGTAGATCTTCTGAATTGTAGACATTGACGAAATCAACCCATAGGTATACTGAGAATCAAGTTCAGGGGAGAGCGCTGATGTCTGAAATACAGATATTTTATATCTAGTTCAGATTCAGACACAGATGTTCAATATCTGATCATAGAATAAAGTGTACTATAGTGTATCACCATAATTATTATTTAAATGTCTGTATATTTTTGAACAAATAAATTATTCTTATTCGTATTCTTAATCATTGGCGTAAAATAAGACACCGAATATACCTACAGATTTTCTATACATATGTATTGCTAAAATGTTAAAGTTCTTATCTACGAAGGCCAAAAATCAGTGAAGCCAAAAACACTGAAGCAAAAACGTTAAGAGCCGGGAAATTGGATGGTTAGTGAATAAACATGTGAATTTGTGGCACGCATCGTCGCCAGCGAACAATCAGTTGGTCCAGCTACAAGGCTTCCGGGTGCTGATTGATGCTGATTGATATTGATTCGAGCAGCCGGGCCTGCGGCTGCGCCCCGCCGGACATCTCTCCGCACTTGTATGGTAACCGACAACAGTCGAACAGATTATATTCATCAAGATAGGACTACGAATAGATATGTGTGTAAATAAGTAGTAGCGTTCAATATTGTGTGGAACATATAATAAGTACTACACGTGCTAAAATGAGGACAAAGGAACTTGTAAACTGAAACGTGGAAGGATATTTAATCCACTCGGGAATATCTTCTAAATAGACTTGGTCAAGTGTGTTGTTCTATAAAAATATAAATAAAATACAATATCATAATGTGACACTTTCTTTGAAATACCGACATCTTACCTATTCAGTTATGTTCAAAGACATTTTTTTATTATTGTTGAGGACTCCCTGTTCTTTATTAATACTTAACATAAAACGTTTTTCAACAATTTAATTTCACTCGTTGCTTGTGATGTTCTATTCGGAACACAAATTATCGACTCGGTTTGATCCCACGCCCAAAATAAAATATCATATTTCCTGTCAGGCGGGCAAGCTTCAGCATTCGAGTGTCTTTTTTTCTTTAATTTTTTCAGGCCACCAAAGTTTTTTAAGGAACTGCATCGCACATGTTTGTTCAACATACGCGTCTTCTTTACAAGTAGTTGTTGGCGTCTGGCGACAATACTTATTTCAATTTTTTTTATTGTAGTAGATATTTGAGCTATGAGTGAATAGGTGTAGTTTTGCAGGGACAATATTGTGTGTCGCAATTCTTCAAACGCTTTTTCGCGGATCTATCTGTTGTAGGCAGTATTTTGTTCAAATGGAAAGTGTGTGTGTATCTGTGAAACTGTGTTACTCTGCTGATGATTATTGTGGTCATCACATCATATGGCTAAGCTGAGCTTTATTTTTGTAAGCAGCTAACCTCTCAGTATAATGCATCTCTAACATGATAGGTTACAAGAACACGATGCAACATTTGATTATCTCCGTAGGCAATAAGACAATAAATAAACTTTTTAGAGTCTCCGTTGAAATGTCGTCACCTCAATTCTTAGGCTTCCGTCGTGTGGTAGCGGTAAACTGAGCGACAATATGCTGCTAGGAAACTGTTGCTATAAACTGCATACGGTTCGTAACCCGTAATTAATTCAATGACGTGATTTCACAATGGCTGATCAGTGGTGGTTATAACGAGGTGTGCTGTTCTGGTGTGCTGCCGTTAGGCGACTTGCAAGCGTGCTCATGCGCGTTTAGCGGTGGCGGTGTATTACAGGTGTTGCGCTGCTTCTCACGGCCGGTTCCGCGCCGCTTGCATAACGGCCTGAGCCCGCGCAGCACACGTAACGCGCCGTAACACCGCGCATTATGCATGTAGGGCGCAAGTCGACGACTCCGACACTGCGCGCTAGCTTTGTTCGCAATAGACAATTTATCGATTTTATACTGTTATTGCTGTTCCTGATCATATTTTGTAGGCAAATCGCACTTTTAAAGTTGTGTTCTGCTATTATATGTTATTTTCGAAATGTGCTTCTTGCCTGTGAGCTGTGATGCCTCACGTAGGAGAAATTTAATAAGATCATTTCACGTCAAATACGGTTTCACCTGGCAAATTAATACGTCAGGTAGACACTAAACACGGCGGTTGATGAGGATGACTATCAAAAATCCTCTTTTATCATACCATTTTAGGCTCAAGCTGCCTTTTGTATCGCTACCACAAAAGCCTGCCCACTGCGCCTACGTCTCGGGTTACCGATGAAGACGACATGCGCACGAGACAACTCCGATCACCCTGTCAGATATATGCACAAATCTCGCCTCCATCAACAAAAGATCAAATTCCGCGATTGGAGTCGAATGTACCCATTTTACGGAAGCGGTAGGCGCCAGCTGCCTGTAGGGTATCAAATACCACACTGATAAAGGCTTCCTTAATAAGAAAAATGTAAGACGAACTCACGACTCAACTTCGAAATGTTTTCACGCTAAATCGAACAGAGACAGTGAAGGCTTGTAACTTACACCGACTACGTCTTCAATGATCGCTTTGAAATCTTCTTTAGTTCTCTTTTCATGCATTACTTACTGGAGCTCGTAGGTAGATACTCATGTCGGAATGAAATCTCTAACAGATTGTACCTACTTATTTTGGTGCGTAGTTTTACACCAGCGCCAGTACCTAGTGGTTCTTTCAAAACCAATCAACAAGTACCTAGCTACATAAATTACATAAAGCAAATTTCCAACACCACTAATACCTAGTTACAAAATAGTTCGAATGATTTTATAATGATTATTATTTAAAGGGAATGGATTTTCTTTTTGATTAACGATCATTCAGAACTCGGGATTTAGATTTTTTGTGCGAATTGATTTTCAACGTTTGATTTGAATCGATTTATTCGGTTCGATTCGCTCTGCATTATTTTATTATGGTCATCATAAAGTTGACATTATATTTTTTTTCCCCTTTCAATAATTACTGGCATCAGTCCTTTCTGGACTATCAGTGTAGTTGCGTGAATAAAGTTGCGTTTCAGGTACAGGGGCCATTGCCCTCTGCTACCTCTTCAAAATACTTGACTTCTCTTAAGTCGACTTACAGATTCACTGCTGTCCAGCAATTTAACAACCAGGGGATTTGGGTGGGACATTATATGACTTAATTTTTTTATAATGTGAGTCACCGAAAGTATTCCCAATCTGCTTACTTTTTGACGTCATTTGGAGGTCAAATGAAATGGTATTATGAGTTTACGGTAAAATAAACTACTTAAGTAGGTACATCTTATAATTTTAAGCGCTAAAAATAAAAAAATAAGGTTAAGAAACCTAAAAGCTCTAAATGGTTTTGGAATCAGCGTAGAATTTTTTTTCTTTACATACCGAATTATCGTCACGGCTATGAAATGTATAGGTACTTTTTAGTCTAGCTTTCAAAATTCAGTTGATGTCTGTCAAACAGTCTGCGCCAGAAATTGGCACAACAAACGATTTTCAAAATGACTGTTGATTTGTTGAACAAAATGGATTTTATGATTTAAATTCATGTTCATTAGAAGCGACAGTGATGATGGTCTGATGTATCGCTGTCAATAAATTAATAGCAAATGACTACATAAACAAAATATTAATGTACGTAGGTACTTAATATAATCCGTAATTTATGAGTAATAATCTTAATAACTGATAATGAGTCAGCTTCAATAAACACATAAATGGATTGGATTCGTTCAATACACATCGTGCCTATCATAATTCCGTCTGATTCATTAGCGTATCGCTCAATGAAGAGATTATCGAAATGCGAATTAAAGTTTTAAGATAGGCTCATTGTTATTTTATTATGAATAGGTATGTTCAATGTGCACAACTTCCTCTATCTCTATTTGCCAGTTCCGAGAACTGTCGAAATGATAAGACCCTGTCAAGTAGACAATTAAACCGGGCTACCTAGTTTCGTCTAATCATTCGAAGTCGACAAATTACTTTAGGGGGAAAACAGATTTTTTATCCAGCCAATAAAACTTATAAGACGCGAATCAAAACCACAAATCGGTAGAGGAAGAAGCGTAACTACATTATATGGTTTATCGTCAGTAGATCAAGGAAAAACGTGAATATTTTAATGCCCACACGTTAGTATACCTACTATACTTATGTGTTGTGGTACAATTTTTCCGCATGCAATTTTATTTATGTGTTTTCCGCCTAACGCCAGTTGAAAAGTTGGGCGCGGAAGTCCCGTGACCGGAAGAAGGGGAGTATGGTGTGGGGAGGGGGGTCTCGGGGGGCATCCGGTGATGTCCTTGCCTTTCCGGACTTTGAGTTCCGGTTTACTGTGCGATTTTCTCTGTTGTGCGATGGTACTTAAGTCAAAATGATATTATGAAATCATTAAGTAGGTAAAGGTGTCCTTTTTTAGGGTTCCGTACCAAAATGGTAAAACGGAACCCTTATGGTGAGACTCAATCCTCCCGTATTATTATTATACTCTTTGACTCAATCTGTCTGTCTGTCTGTTTGTTTGTCACAGCTGGATATCTCAGGAACTACTAATATTATCAACATGGGAATAGTTTTAGATGACGCGTGACGTTTGCCCAACTATTTTGCAAATAAGAAAGAAATAAAAATGTATGTATATTTTTTGCAACAGGGACTGAAAGGGGGTCTGAAAAATTCGAAGTGGGGGTAATAGGGCATGTGGGGTATCATATGAAAGAGCGCAGTTTGCACATTCTCAAACATTTTTTCTTTTTTTTTAGGCCGCATAGTTTTCGATTCTTGATGAAAAATTAAAAAAAATACCGTCCCCCCATTATCTCCTAAGTTTGCAAAGAAAAAAAATTGAAATTATTCGATGTGATAGAAGTTTATGTAAAGATTACAGGAAAAATAAAATGAAGTCTCTAAGTAGCACACTTTTTCAGAAATCATCAACAAAAGTTACATTAGTTCCACTATATCGGTCAAGAGATGGCGCTTACATAAAACTGCAAGATTCTACACCGCAGTGGTGTTAAAATTCTCTGACGAATATAGGCCTCGCCGATGAAAATTTAAAAACATGATGGTACGGAACCCTCGGTGCGCGAGTCCGACTCGCTCTTGCCCGGTTTTATTTTTTGAGAAACGAATTAGGTACCTGAAAAGGTCCATGGTCATATTCCTCTATCGAATTCGATTACTTAATTACAGCATTCAGAAGGTGCCTTATGTGCAACTTGTTAGTTTGGCAACGGCAGTTCAACTTATTAAAGGAGTTGAACTTTATACCTACACTATAGTACACTAGGCGAACTTCGTACCGAGCATACATTGCCTAGCAACCACGCCTACCTAATCGAATCGCAACCCGTAAAATATTTATTATTGAGTAAATAGTTCCGATGCCATGGCCATCTGTGGTACGTAAAATGTACGTATACTATAAAAAATACCCAAATCGCTATAGGTGTGCCATGGGATACTCTCATCAAATTCCGACTTGGTGACAAGTGACAATCGGATCACCTCGACACCCTTTCAAACAAAAAAAGAATTTTTAAAATAGGTCCACAATTGGCGGAGAAATCGATGAACATAGGTACATAAAAAAAAAACACATAAAGTCGAACATAAATATAACCTCCTCCTTTTTGGAAGTCGGTTAAAAATAGCTTGGTAAATAACCCATAATTTTAATGTAATAAGTAAAAGATAAAAATGGGTACTGTGGGTTATCCTTAGGAGATAGACATAATTACCTATACCATCGCGGAATTTTTTATCGATCTTTTTAAGATATACTTACCTACAATTCCGTTGTACATTAATTTGATCTATCTTGTAAAGTTTAGTCAGGCGCAGCATTTGCAATGTAAGCGCACAAAAATATGTACCTTTGTTACGACATCACAGAGAGAGAAAACCGAGAAATTCAAAGATTTGTAAATATTTGAATTTCTCGGCTTTTCTCTACCTACTATCATTAATTATGCATGTCTTAAATATACAAACCTTCCTCTTGAATCACTCTATCTACTGCTGCAAACTGCATTAAAATGCGTTGCGAAGTTTAAAAGATCTAAACTAAGATCGATGTAAAGATAGCAGGTAGGTATGCATTATGTGAGCCAGAAATTACATTAAGTTTAAAATAAAACAATAAAAAACAAACCAAATTAAAGATGCTGATGATTGTCAAGAAACAATCATCGATCATGCGCGTTAAACTGTGTCTTACAATCTGCTTTCACAGTAGCGTGTCATTGGGATATTTTTTGTTTTCGTTCTCATTATAAAGTACCGATACACGTGCACATTGTGTGTGTATGAGATTGTGGGGACTCGTATGGGATATATCAGATATATGGGATGGATGAGTGACGAGACTCCCGGACAGCGGAGCGGTCGCTGCGTGAGGCCTTCCGCTCAGGAACCATCCTCGAAAATATTTTATAAGTTTACCAATTATAACTTAATAGATATAGGTATCTACTTAATATAGAGTTCCAGTTCCTTCGAGTTAGAAATATATATGTATAATAAGTAGTTAGGATCAATTGTTATTTCAGCACAGTGATATTATAGATTGGTTCTTGGAAATTGGTTGTAGAATTGATACTTTCTTTTAGAACAACGCTGATTTCTGATGGAATCGTTAGCCTACACACATTATTTCAAATCCATCCTTTGATAATTTAGTGATATTCGACATGTATGTAACTAGAAATCGTCCTACCAATTTAGAATAATTCGGGAATGCAACAAATATGTATTTTATAGCAGTGCCTTAGGCGCAATTGTGTAATCATAATTAATTACAAAACCAGAAGTGCCTGCTGTCAGCCCACCACGTGTGTACCATATTGACCCTCAGACCAATATTGGCCATAATTGCAGTTCATAATAAAAATGTGTGACAGTCCGTTACCTAAATACATACATATTTATATTTTATTGATGGACTTTTTGTATATAGGAACCTACTTAAAATTAACATATCTACAATGTTACTTAACATTATTGCAGGCTAATAACATAATTATTTATTTATCAAAAGTTCATAAACACATTATTATTTAGTAGTCGCTTAATCTATTTTACATTAATAATTTATTTATAAAATAGGCGTATAAACTAGTTAAATGTAAAGTAGGTATATATCGTCTACTCATAAAGTTAAAAGTATTGGACTCTTTGTTACATTTTATATTAATGGCTACTCTATTTTGCTAATAAAATCTCAATTTTACGACTACTCTATGTAAACTGAAGCGGTTATATTAAGTTCTAGAGAACCCAGCTTCGTTGCAGTATGCGTATTTTCTTTGTACAGTAAAACCTTGCCAAGGCCCAAGTTTCATAAGGAACTCGGTGGGAGAGCAAATAGCTACCTATAATAATATGACACACTATAGCCACAGCGTAACCGAATGAGCTGTGACGTGATTCTTTTACTATTTGGCTATTTAGTCGGTAGCAATAGCAACTAGGCAATGTACCTACATGGATGCTAGGGGTCATTACACTGCAAACTAAATGTAAGATTTAATCAATATCAGCTCACTAGGCAACAAGTACTTATATCTCGCGGTTGCGTAATGACTTGTTCGAACTGGACACAATATTCAATTGAGGAAGAAGATATGAAATACAGATATGATGTAATCAATTCGCGCTGGGAGTCGACATGTCAGGCGTTTGCAATAGTAAGGACATAGCTTGGAATAAACTTGGTTTTGGCCAAAGACTATACATATTCTCTATGGTTTTGGCGAACAAAGCTCCAAACAGTAATGAACGTATATATCTCTTGATCTCTACTCTATCTATCGAGGTGTCTGCTTTGCCTACTAAATAATCCTGATATGATTATTAAAATTAATTTGTTATGACTCTGCATACTCATGCATAGTAAAGTTAGTACTTACTGTTTATTTATTTAATACTTCAAGCACATAAATGTACAGAGGCGGACTTAATGCCATAGGCATTTTCTACCAGTCAACCTTTGGGTGATGCAGAGACAAACGGTGGTAGGTGCAATCATGAACATTGAGGAATAAATATTTTAAATATAAAGAAAAGATTCGCGACCTATTAAAACTATGAATATAATATATACTTAATTAATTACATACTGTTTTACTTACAAAATTATTATCTAACTTTCAGAAATGGGTAATATCATCTAACGTAGTTAGACGAATATACTGTGAAGTTACCGTAGTCATACTCATAACCAATGATATTCTAATAAACAGATATGTTACAAAACAACAGAAAAAAGTGTTCCGCGCCGAGAGGCAGCACACGTACACACTTTTCATTCATTTTACATTTCACTACAAGTAAAAGGATAGAAAAAGGATAGCTTGATAAAACCAATAAGAAAAAAAGAGACAGCTAGATGTTGTCAATTGCGTCATTTATTTCGTCATTGTCAGATTAAAGGCAATACGTCCCAATTAGGACGTTTTCTAGTCTTCACGATTTGCGCGCTCATAACATATCTGTTTACTCATAACCAATGTTTCGTCTTTACAGAACCATTTCTGTATAAAACAGGGAACATTTCGTAACATAACAAATCCATGTACTTATGTACATTGTCCACACGTGCGCGCCGATCAAGACAAGTGCACTGACATACAACGGTTCAATTCTCAGAATCGGGTTAATTCGGTGCGTGACGTCACCGGCGACTGCGCCCGCGCTGCTTCCTTGTCCGACGGAATAACGACTCGAGGGTAATTAATAGTTAAATTCATTTAGTTCCTGACTTACAAGTTGACGCTTTGAAAGTGAATAATTGTCGTTTGAACTGGAATTGTGCGCAAGTGTGCGCCGTTCCTGGCTGATAGTGTACCGCTATCCTTATTACTTGCTTTATGTAATGTAAGTAAACGTTGTGCAGGCTAAGTTTTGCTTTCCTGTTAGTTTTAAATATGGATTGAATATCATATTTAGTTCAGAAACTGCGAGTCTCTGAAATCTGAACCAGAATTGTTTTCTTATCTCGCTGGTTTCAGTATCAGGTAGGTATAAAAGCATTGAGGGGTCAATGCTTTTATTCTTTGACTATGTCAATAGGTGTCAATATAACTTCGTAAGAGCACATGTTTACGGTAAGCCTATAGCTACATAATTAATTATACTTGCGATTAAATCCTACCTCAATGACCAGTCTTAACATAGGTGATGGCAATGATAAGAAAATAAAAAATCTAATATTCATTATTATTATTAAGTATACCTATTATTCAAACAAAACAAATCCTACCAGCATACCTACATAATATTTTAAAACATAATTATGTACTATCAAAATGACGACTGAACCCACTAAGTCATCGATAATCGATTTGAAAAAAATTAAAACCCCAACGGTCTTTGATTGGAACCACATGACGTCGCCGAACGACAAAATAAATTAAAAAACAATCACCAGATCATTTAAGTAAACAGAAAAAAGCTTTAAGCCTCGCTGCAACCGAGACATTTGCTCCCGAAAACAAACCTATTAGTCTCTAAGGAATGAAAACGAAGTCCACAGTTCAAAGTGAGTTTGTTCGAAGATGTTACCCGAGCTTTAACGTTAACTAAGGCGTTTATGTTTCAAGGACTTGTTGCGTCGCAGCGTGGGAAAGCTCAGTGAGGTCAGGTGGCACATGTGGTGCACTCCTGTTTAGGATGTTTAAAAATAATATTTAACAAAATACAGACGAAGGTGCAGAGATTATGAGGAGACTTCGCGGGGGAGATGAGTTACACACCTACACATCAGCCCCCGCCTGGTGGTCCCTAAACAATAACAGAGCAGAACATTATTAAATCTTTGTTATGACGAGACTTTACGATACGAACGGGGAATCCACCTACATATGGTGTTAATCGTGTTACCGCAGAATAAAATTACCTCATTATACTCCACTTTTCTGAGTAGAAGAGTCGGGTTTTGTGGTGCTTTATTTTTATCGTAATCATTAACAAATATACCGAATTGCATATTGCTTCGGATATAACGGTCTTTATAAATTAATTTTACGATCTCATTATATTGGTTTGGCACTGCTAAGGTTTACAACCAGTTAGTAACCAGCTATTTTCGTGTGTATGTATTCGTCAACGTCATTGGCAAGCACTTTCTGCCTCCAAGGCATTTGAATTCACATCCCCTTGTGAATACTTTTTCGCGTGATCTGCTGGGAAGAATGTCTTCGTTCACAAAAACTAAATCTCAGCATTGGCACCGCCCAACTTTGGCTTCTGTACGTCACATGAGCCCGTGGGATTGAAGTGATAATGGACGGGAATTCGCGACGTGGGTGTCCGGCTCGCGCTCGCATTATGCAGCACTTTTTATGCCTCGACTTGTAGATAGAACGTTTTCTGTTCATCGATGTGCAATAACGTAGGCTTTGTGAATGAACAAACATGCTACGTAAACACGCCCAGTGACGCGTTGCTTCATTGGCTTTTGGTAAACGCCTGCTTCTAACATTTCCAAACTCAAAATCAGTTCACAACTTCACATTTTTCCATTTGCAACTTTGTGTAAATGCCTTGAATGAAATCAATTTAAAATGAGAACGTTATTTGGGATTCTGGTGGAAAAAATACAGAGTTATCTATGAAAAAACAATATTTTTGTCGCTTTGGACCTCTTTGAATTAAGGAGGATTATACAAATCTATGCGAGATTGTACAATCATTACCAATTCAAATAATACTTTACTTCCGTATTTTGAGAGCAAAACTCAAGTTTTTGCGTGTATGTACTACAGCATTTATTTTTTTATCAGCCGTGTACCTACATTCAAAGTAAATACAGGTATAATTTAAGTTTTTCAAAGTATTAGCGTAACAACCTCAACATATTTCTACTTCTGTTGAAGTTTTTGCTGAGTAGTATGAGCAAAACAACCACAGCATACTGCTAAAATTTAATTTTACGAGATTGGCGTGAATTAAAGTCATACCGGTTGTGGATCGCATAAAACCGACGGATGTCATAAATTAGCAAGTTGAGCCAGTAGTGGGTGCGAGACGTAGAACTATAGGCACACAACTTGACAGACTAACACGGAAGCTAAATGTGCCTACAAACGCCCACAGCGACCGTCCGCTTGCGTCAGAATCGAACCTCAGCCTAACTATTACTTCCTATTACACTGTACTAGTAGGGTTGTCACGATATGACGTAGTACAATAGCTACAGCTGAGTACACACCATCAAGTATCGTAATCGTGGTCGAGTATCTACGGTCTTACGTGTTTGACAATTAATTGTAATAGTTTATCAACAATATCACTGACTAAGTATTTGACCGCTCAAGTGGTTAATCATCTGAGCAATAATCAATTAAGTACTCGAAAGTCAAACCTTGGACCCACACAACGGCTAAAGACGTAGAGCGTGCATTTTTGATTTATCGTTCCCATCAATTAACATTAAATGGACCTAAGTGCCCTGAGTGCCTTCCTTTAACCAATAACAGGACAAATTGACTAGGTAGGTTCCTCAATACACAACAGTAGGTACCTACACTCATTTGCCAGAGCTCTACATCTAGCCTAACACAGTGTGAAATACAACGTTTAATGCAACGAGCATCACTGTGTCCTGCAAGTCTGGAATATCTATTGTGATAGTACAAGTCGAGTTGTCAGACACTTCCCGGTTCAACGCTCGTCAATGAGATCGCATACCAAACTATGACTTAACGCCTACTGGCTGTGGAAGTGCTGTATCTAATTAGGTAGATTACGTGCACGGGAGATTCAGTTATACCATGTAGGAAGTTTGCCTCTTTCAGTCATACTAACACAGATATTTCTGAATGTTGGGAAATCCTACGCTCGATAAGGAAGAGCGTACTAATTGTTGCTAATATGATAACTCAGTGTGGTAATTTTATTATTCAAATAAAAACCCATTTGTAAATTGAGGCTCCTTCCGCTAAATCGCATACATTATCGTATTTCTTTTGATTATATTAGGTATGCCAATTAATAATCAACTTCTGGTCATCATTTTTACGTCTATAGCTGGACAGGGGTCTTCCACAAGTCGCCCCACAACACTTGGACATACAACTTAGAGCTTCTGAGACCTTTCCTTTTGATGTTTCCTGGAATACTAGGTTTCGCCTACATCTTTAATACCTAAGAAACTTTGACCAGGGAGCTATGTCCACCAGTGGTGACAATTGTCTAAGAGTCGATAATACGATTGTTGGAAAAAAAATCCTAATTTCCTCTATTCAATATGGGGAATGGTAGTCACACGTGAGTAACTTTCGACGAATTGAATCAATTATTTTTTTCACCTCCACAATTTGTGCAAGTTAAATGATTTTGTTTCGTATTAACCTTGAGTTGGTTTTAACAACCAGTGGCTTCCGGTATACATTCCCGTCTCACACACTGTGGATTTCA
The DNA here is from genome assembly GCA_948474745.1 of Oligia latruncula. Classification (NCBI taxonomy): domain Eukaryota; kingdom Metazoa; phylum Arthropoda; class Insecta; order Lepidoptera; family Noctuidae; genus Oligia; species Oligia latruncula. The sequence continues at coordinate 12,567,646 of OX419688.1, forward strand.
AATTACACAAATCAGTTTGTCGGAGAATCGTCTAGCTAGTCATTTGAACACATATTCTGTGTCAACAACACAAGTAAGTACTTTTCTGTGACGTAGTGTTTGGTTCCTTTTGAGGTCTTCTTCATTTTACACATAACAGGTTTCTTCCTCATAAAACACGATACAGTCTAATAAAAATGTGAATATTTGCATAAAGTTATTTCTGTGTGAACCAATTTAAGTACAACATTTTGGGTCATTAATATTTATCGATGGGTTTGTGAGATATGGTCGAAATGTTTGCTATGATTCTGTGGTGCCCACGATTAACCGGATATGTAGAATTCAATTTTTATTCCCTTCCCTTAGTTGCATGAAATTAAGTACGAAAGATATACTATGAGGATGTTTTCTCACTCCACGCTTAAGAGCTTAACAGTCCGCATTGTTTACCTACTTGATCAGTCCATCAGTGACATGGTGACGCGGAAACGCACTGGTACTCAGGGTGACATCGAGAGATTAGGTCAAGAACAACGAGCAATCATCATTTATCAGTTCAAATGATTACGCCGGAAATACCACTTAATGGTGGCACACAATAATAATTATACACGATAATGCTTTTAATGTAATGAATTTATTAGTAATTATCGTAAAATGCTAACTTGTTCAATTACAATAACAATAAAGGTGTTTGAGGTCGTGTCCTATCGTGATAACGTAAGTTTACTATACACTGTCAGTCTTTCATAATTCCGTTTATCGGTAGCAAAGCATAACAAATTCCAATTACATCACATTATACAAGCGGACCCGAGTGCCACGTAATAGCTTGTAGATCGTGGAGAAAGCACGGCGGCCTTGGCAATGAAGCGCGCGCAGCCGGGCGCGTCGTCGCGCAACGACCGCTGCGCCTGCGCCGCCGCACCGCCGCCGCCGCCGCCGCCACCGCGCGCGCCCACCGCACCCGCCTACGCTTATAATTGGCGCGAGTTTTCACGCATGCGCAACACTTTCGTTGTCAATGAACTTGGAAAGCGGGGATGCTCTGTCATTGTCATTAGATAGCTGGGAATGCACTCTCGCTGCTTTGCACGCGCTTCAATGGTTGCTGCTTGCACGCAAGTGACGCAAGCCACACAATCGCGGCTTCATTATAAAAACATCATCTAATTTATTTTAATTTCACCTTCTTAATCATTGCAGAAAGTTTCTGAAACAATCACTCACCCAGTTTAATGTTTTTTAGATAGTAGGTAATCGAAAGAAATCATAATATTATAGCTAAAAGAGAAATGGAATTTCAAAAGCGATATAAGTAGGTACTGAAAGTGAAAGATAATTAGGTACAGATTAACTTCAAATAGCGGAAAAATATTACAGGGTTATCAGTATCACCTATAACACTCCTTATAAGATTAGTCATTATGTAAATCGTTTTTGATTAAGTATGTGCTCGTGCGGTCGATTAATTAGGCATTCTTCGAAGAGCACCTTAGATCAAACAAGCAGAGACAAAAAACAATCTCGTTTAAGCCGAAATGTTGTCATGCGGCGGGGTTTTTGGTTATTTTTTAAACAGATTTCTAACGTATCTGTTGCGTGACTTAATTAGTCTGTAATAAGGCTTCGGGTGACGGGGTGCGGGATCGTCCCGGTGGGAAAACTGTAGGCGTTTGGACTCACTTGACGCTCCAACGACCACGAAAACTGCCTTGCTTGTATCCAGAGCAATAAAACATGGAGTACTCGTAGTGAAGAGTTTTATGATTTTAGATGACGTTCTTCGAACGCACAAATGATGTGACTTATTACTTACTTCTCGTCTAGTCTCTTTCTGTTACGCATTCTTCTTTTAAATAATACGCATAGCGTTTATATGAAGTCACGTCTACGCCATGCTAAGCAATGTTTACACCGTGCTACGCGACGCTTTCGCTGAGCTACGCGGCGTCTACGCCATGCTACGCGGCGTCTACCCATGCTACGTGACGTTTAAGCGGTGCTACGCGACGTCTAAGCGGTGCTACGCGACGTCTACGCCGTGCTACGCGAAGCCTACATAGCTTCTAGCACAGCGCAGATCACACGATATTCTAGATGAATGCCCAGAAAAAGTACACTCGAAGACATACTTACCAACACCTGCTGGCAAAATAGAATGATTGTGTCACAATATTTCTAGTTTAGCTGGTCACATAATAAATGCACAAAGTAGATTTAGGTAAAATCATTCTGAATAGTGAACAGTTTATGTTTTGGAAACCGTTTACTTAAATACTCATTATGATTAGCAGATTAGTTAACTAATGTTACCATTGCATATTTTTTTTAAATCTCTACAGATTATATCACGTTGACATTTAACAAACTTTTTCCGTTTATTACCGGAACTTTAGTAATATTATATCCAAGATTTCCGCAATTTAGTATCTATCAATTAAATAGCTCCGTCATTACAGTCTTTTAAATTCTGTATTTATTTTCAAATAATAATGATGACATAGCGGTTGTTAAACCTCATTAAATATTCAATAACTACTTCATATGACCATGAAATAAATGTTTATAAATATTATTAGTACTAAAGCGGCTCCACTGTTGTATTGTTTTAAATCACAGCACATAATAAGAACGGCTTGGGGGAATCGCGCTCCATTGGCGCCGTCGTTACGCCGGGCCCTTCAACACGACTGCCATCTGACGGCTTAAGCAGATATTATTATTTGGTTATGTGAATAAAAAGTGCAAGCCTTTAGATGTATCTCATTCTTTAGAATAGGTATAATATAAAGGTAAATAATAGGTAATTAGGAGCGGCCATTAATTATTTTTCTTCGTAACTCTCGTTTGTTACGCCCATTTAATATTAAACGCAAGCAAACCAAATAAATATGAACTACTGCTAACTTGAACTGAAGTGGGCTTTGGTCAGCAAGAGTTCCACCTTCAAGTGGACATGTTCATAAGTTTAACTTCTAAAGTTCAACCCAAGTTGTTATTGTGTTATTGATTCGCATCACCTTTTTGCTCAAACACACAGACAACCCGAAAATCATTTACCTAAGTAGGTATGAGGGATTGTTCCGTATTGGCTTAGTAGGTATCCAGTTAGTAGAATAAGGGAAAGGGAGTCCTTTGCCCTGCAGTGGGACAAAACAGCATGATTATAATTGCGTTTATTCATTTAGTTCCCTAGCTGAAAAAATAAGTATAGAAAACATTTAAAAATAAAAATAATTGTGGTTCGTCGGTGTCGGGAGCAGGGTCCAAGCTACCGGTGGTAAGGGCTCCAGAGACAGGAACCTCCTTACAATACTGCCTTTTGAATCAGGCCGTTGATCCAACCGCCTAACGAAAGCCTCGATAGATGTTGATCATGGTTTTCGGGTGTCGGCCATCACGCCATTGGCCGATACGACAATCGGCACAATTACAGCCGAGCTCACATTGATAATTATTATTATTAAGTAGGTCAATCGGCATTTTAAACAGTCATATTAACAAATTAATGAACCAAATCTTCTCGATAGCTTCAATACACCACTGGTTCATTAAATCAATCTACTTTCCCTCTATTAAATATTCAATTTGAGTAAAAGAATCTGGAACCGAAAGTTCTTCTTAATTCAAAGCGGTGTCCCCCAATGTTCAATCTTGGGACCCGAACTCAATATTACTTACTATAATAGCCACCAAATTAGGTACCTTCATCTTGTTGGTCTCATTATCATTACTAAGATGTTTGACACTTCGCCACACATTGCAATTAAAACTAGCTCTGCAACACTGCACAACTGTTAGAAAAATCCATGAAGTACGACAAATTAAACTTCTTTATTCATAATGTGGATATACATTTTTGGTATAGTAGGTAGGGATGGCATCTACTACAATAACACAGAGATGTGTATAAGCTCGGACCACCACTCGATGTTAGTTTGAAACAAACATAGGATGGTAACCGAATAGGTACAAAGCTATAAATATTATACAAACGAAATACGTCACAATAAGAGAATATTTTTTACCTCAACATTGCAAAGTTAATAAATTAGGTAATGTAGATAGTTGGTCAACAAGATCAGAAATGTCATACCTACCACCACATAAAATAAAACATCATACTACACACAAAACGTCTTCCTAAAAGTTAAGTTCGTAGGTACACAATAAAAAAAAACCGGTCAAGAGCGAGTCAGATTCGCGCATTGAGGGTTCCGAATTGTGAAACGTGAAATGTTTTTAAATTTTCATCGGCGACGCCTATATTCGTCAGGGAATTTTAACACTACACGGTATAGAATATTGTAGTTTTAGGTCAACGCCATCTCTTGACCGATAGTGGAGCTAATGTAATTTTTGTTGATTTTTGAAAAAGTGTGCTATTTAGGGACATCATTTTATTTTTCCTGTAGAAGTTTATTTAGAGATTAAATAAACTTCTATCACATAGAATAATTTCAGATTTTTCTCTATGCAAACTTCGGAGATAACCCTTATCTCCGAAGTTTGCAAAGAGAAGAATCTAATAGAAAAAAATATGTATTTTTTTTCATATTTGTCGAAAACTATGCGGCCCAAAAAATAAGAAAAATATTTGAGAATGTGCAAACAGCGCTCTTTGATATGATACCCCCACATGCCCTAGTAACCCCACTTAGAATTTTTAAGACCACATTTCAGTCCTGTTGCAAAAAAAAAATCTTTTTTATTTGCAAAATAGTTAAGCAAACGTCATCTAAGACTATTCTAAATTTCAAATTGATAGCATTAGTAGTTCTTGAGATATCCAACTGTGACAGACAGACAGCCAGATAGACCGAGTCTCACCATAAGGGTTCCTTTTTTACCATTTTGGTACGGAACCCTAAAAACAAGAAGCTAATGGAAATATCCAATAAAAGGTACTTAGCTATTGAAACAGTAATAAGTATTCAAACAACGTACATAAATACCTATTTAGTTACGGAAATCTTTTGGTGGAAACAAAAGCTCTTAGAAACGACAGAAGTAACATTCAATGTCGCGCCGCAGCATCATGCTGAGGTAGGAGACTTTTGGCCTCGTATAGGACTTTCCGTTTCATTTTCCATTTGTTACTTTTTTTTTTGAACTTGGTTTTTAGTTTAGTTTGTGATCTTCCTGTACGAGTCGCAATAAATACTTTTTCTTTCTTTAATACGACACTGATTGGTAAAACATTAACAACCTCTTATGAGGTCATTGTACTCATCATCATGAACAACTTTTACAATGGGACCAAATCTGAGATCGCGATAAAAAAATCAGCTGTTCCCTACATTTATGTTCGTATATCTCGTCAAAATGTAGGGAACACCCGATTTTTTTTTCGCGATTTCAGGTTTGGTCCCATAGTAAAAGTTGTTCATAATGATGAGTACAATGACCTCTTAAGAGGTTGGTTGTTAATGTTTTACCAATAACCCTCTATAAAGTGCAGGCTTTCCACTTGAAACTGTATACAATACAATACTTATATTGATTGTAGAGGGTGGGGGACGCGAATATCGTAGGCTCACGGAGGCTCGACGGTAAAGGAAGTGAACGGGCGTAACCTTGACATTTCCCTCGTCGCGAATGTTGTTATAGCCGTCCGCCACGCTAGGAAGTAGGAACACGGTACCACCTCCCACGATACTGAAGTTCCAAGCATTACTCATACATCTAGTTTTTCTGTAATTGTTAATGATTTACATATTGATTTGGAAATAAAAGGAATATAAGTACAGACAGACTCGTAAAGTAAAGACGAGACAAAAGTGGGAGAAATGATATCGACGCTACTTTATCCTCTTTAGGCTCAACAAGTTGTTGCCATGGTTACTAACTGGCACCACCCGTTACAATACATGAAGCATTGACTTACTTATATAATTATTACACATGAAGCTTTTATTTTTTCTTAACAAAATGAAACCGTCATGAGGTTACTAATAATGCTTAATATCTGTGAAATGAACAGGTGTTTGAAGTAACATCGCAATGGTTCCAAAAATAAAATAATTAAACCATTAAAGAACACGCTCCTTGCGAGGCTGTAAATAGAATAATCAAACAAAGCTTCCGATGTCTCAATGGGCAAACAAAAAGTCAATAAGATGTCTCTGAGCAGTCCCTTAGAAAGTGCATTCAAGCGCAGCGCGTACAATGTGCCCGTAGACCAAAACCACTTCAATCATGAAGCTCCGAGGAAATAAAACGTGTACAAAATGTGATGACGCTCAAAAAACCCTTTATGCCTCACCACTCAGCAGCCAGTTATTGAGAAGATTGAATTTTTAAGCCACACAGTCCATGGCCAATTAAGATGAAAGTTAGTCGTTCATCGTTGGTCGCTCGACATTTTAATTGCTGGCATTGCATCATGGTAAGTATAGTTATTAGTCAACTGGGATTAATAATTTTAGCAGGTATTTCAAGATACGGTTACAGGTTGAACGATTTTTTGTAGTTACAATTAGGATTGGTAATCTATTAAAATGGCTTCGTCCCTACTCTCACCGATACAGGCTGTACACGATTTAAAATTATGTAGGTACTTCAAAAAGTCCTAACTCTACACGAAACGATAAAAACGTACAGCCAGAATGAAAAACATTTAGACGAATTAAAAATGTTTTAATACTAATCACCATGCATAATATGACAATGGGCTATTGTCCAGTCCATGTTCCACAAAAATTACAGATGCCACTTTCCCGAGGGATATCTGTAGAGTAAAAAACTGGCCAAGTGCGAGTCGGACTCGCACACGAAGGGTTCCGTACCACAAGGCAAAAACGCCGAAAAAAACACGTTTGTTATATGGGAGCCCCCCTTATATATTTATTTTATTTTTATTTTATTATTAAAGTAAAAATACAACTGAGTATTTTGTGAATATTTCAAGTGCCTACCTGTTGCCATTATTGATATCGAGCAAAAAAGGGCAAAAAAATCGCGTTTGTTGTATGGGAGCCCCCCCTCAAATATTTATTTTATTTTGTTTTTAGTATTTGTTGTTATAGCGGCAACAGAAATACATAATTTGTGAAAATTTCAACTGTCTAGCTATCGCGGTTCTTGAGATACAGCCTGATGGTGACAGACAGGCGGACGGACGGACGGACGGACAGACAGCGAAGTCTTAGTCCGTTTTTACCCTTTGGGTACGGAACCCTAAAAAAGACTGCTACTTATCTTTGAAAAACAAAAGTTTCAATGGTGAATAACAGCGCCACCTGTGACGTGTGCGGTGTGCCAAATGTGTAAATCTATATCTACTTATAGATATAGATTTACACATTTACATACATACATAATCCGCCTATAATGTTCCCACTGCTGGGACACGGGCCTCCTCTCTGTGAGAGGGAGTGGGCCGTAATCCACCACGCGGGCCCAGTGCGGGTTGGTGATTTACACATTATTCTCATTTAAAACTTCAGTGTTGTTTGTGAGTGTTGATAGGAAATATATAGAAGACACGAGTAGGTTAGGTACGTGCTAACGTAAGCTTTGATGCATTGCATAAGAATAGGAACTACCTAGGTATTTGTTACTTACTTACCTATAACTTATAATATTTCTCAACACGCACTGACTAGAATAATTAAACTTGTTTCGGTGTTAGTTTATAATGCACCCCATACCTGTCATTATGTTAAATGATTTATAATGTGATTAAGTGCTGTTGACATCATTCAGCATACCTATTAATCATCATTCTGTTCTGTAGGTTTTATTTTAGGAAAAAAATATCTTGTTTCGGCATTTCACAATGTGATCATTTGCTTCCTATAATGATTGAAATAACTAATACAATGTAACCTGGATAAGTGAGATCTCAAGGGACCTTAGATAATTATTTATCACTGCTTTTCATTTACCGAGTTTCCCAACTATTTGTCTTATTTACAGAGAATTGTACAGTTTTTTATTTGTAGAGGAGATTTTTTTAAATTAAAAATGCCTATTTTATATCCAGTGGACTGCATAGTCCCAATTATAGAGGTAAAAGTCGTAAAAGTTTAATTGTTCCCAGTAACAGGACAGGTCTAGGTAGAGGTGTAGGTAGTACCTACACCTCTACCTAGCCCTTCTGGGAATATAAGCCTAAATGATTATGTTATAAGATACGGAACTTTTTCTTGAATTTATTGAGTCGCGAATAGTATTTTCTTACATTTCATCATCGTAACGTACTTATTATATCTTCTCTCTTATAATACATTACCACCGACATTAGGTATCTCGAAAAAAGCTCGAACAGTACAATGTAAACATTACACTTTTAATGACGGTAGCGCCCTCTTGTGATAGGTAGAACAAAAACTTTATGAAGTTGTCTACTATTCTGCGACAGATGTCAGTATTATCAATTCTTTTTTATAAAGACATTGAAATAAATATTTCACTTCGTATCCCTAATTTGTTTAAACTTAGGATAATTTCTAGCTTATTGCTATTTATAGTAATTCTATTCACCCGGACAACGCACGGTGACGGTCAATAGTCGACGTCAAGCCGGAATCGGGTAATAGGCCAAGTCGTAAAACTTATTAGAAAATATAAAAAAAAATCTTTTTTCCAGTACAGTCAGTCAAACTTTGACAAAGTATTCATTTTGCATATTTGGTTGGGCAAAAAGTGACATTTAAATAAGTACCATAATTTAAAAAATACACAACTTAGATTTTTTTAAATATTTTTCTGATAACTAAGTACGAGTAATATGACTTGCCTATTACCCAATTCCGGCTTGACGTCGACTTACGGGACACCTGTATATAAAAAAATATGCTTTACTAGAGATTCAGACATGGTCTTAGAATAAAACTGTAAAATGCCGGGGCTGCTGTACCTAAAAATGATATGGGATCATGTAAGATACCTACACCTAAAAAGCTACCAAACCCGCGTGGCAGATTGTAGATTACGCCCATCACTCCCTCTCACAGAGAGGAGGCCTGTGTCCCAGCAGTGGGAACATAATGCTACACCTAAAAAGAACAGAATGAAGAAAAATAGGCGTTACCAAATTAGCGACAATAAGTGAAGATGGTGCTACTAATGATTTAATTTTGTGTCATGTCGGAGTAGAGAAGTAGGTATACCTACTGTTTATCGCTTTCCTATACGAAACAATTGCAAATTTTCCTAAACAAAAATTCTTGTAAGAAGCAACTGGCTTGACCAACGTAGGTACACACAACATGTAGTAATAATATAATTTCCAAGAAAATACCTAACTATGTATGTGACCGGAAGCAATTACGACAACATTCCAGGTATCAATAGCTATAAACTGATTTTCACATGCCGTCTACGTGATGATACGTAGGTGTAATGTTACTGTGTACACATAAGTAATAAATTTACTTCAGTATGTGCCCGCTTTGACCGCCAAATATCGTCATTTGTATTCAACATAGGCCCCTCAAGTGCGCATCGAAGCCACTATACTTGAGTTTACCTCCATAGAGCGGGTTTTTCAAACACTTCCCTAGGGTTCATAACAATTATCATATTCCGGGAAACTCAAACAAAAATAGATTTTCCTATATTATCTACTTGGTTACGCATTTGATAAATAATTTACTTAGATCACGAAGTGATGGTCTGAGGGAATTAGTACGCAAACGGAAAATCTGAAGGTTATGATTATGATTATTCGGATATGATTCTTCAAACGGTAGCTATTTCTTTCCAACGCTCTGTTTGTAGATACATCAATAAATTATGTAGTTATGGTTGACTAAGCGAATATGAGAAGCAAAGGTCTTTGAACTCTTTGGTATCGGCAACATATTAATCAACTAGGTTTATAGTCAAATAAATAGTTCAGATAGTTCATGCAAATTCATAACACATAAGGCTCGCAGTATTTTTTGTCGGTCTATTATAACATAATAATATTTAAATAAACAATATTAATTCTCTGTATATGTACTCGCGCCGTATAGAACGGTGAGTACCCTATTGTTTTATAACTTGTAATACATACGCACTAAACAAGGATGTACATTCTAAACATTCCGGCTGAATTAATTTGAATGCTTGAATTTTCTTCATGGTCGATTTATTGGTGTGTTTTAATAAAACATAAGGCACAAGTGGTTTATGGCTATCTACTTACACAGGTACGTCTATTGTTTTATGTTCTTTGAAATGAACCTGCCAGGTGGTTAGAACCGTTAGGTAATTATAAAAATTCTGGCGCCCAAAGCACTTATTGTTTGATTCATTCAAACAATAAGTGCTTCGGGCGCCAGAATTTCATGTCTTATCGTATAAATTGCACTTGTAGCCGAGTCTAAATGACTAAACATGAGTAGGTAAGTATCTGTAAATACACGCTCTGATCAATATCGCAGCGCATTTAAATTCTGCTGTCAAACAAGGATCTGAATACAATTTGGTGCTTCTAACACGTGTGGGTCGTCAGTAGATAGTTATTATTCACATTTGGCACAAAGCCGACTTGGCCCGCGGTGTCAACGCCCTTGCATCATGTAGGGAAGATCACGTAAGCATAAGGAGGAAACTTATGCTGGTGTTACAGCAGCGTTTGACAAAATAGTTGAGTTGCTAGATGGAGTATTAAGTGATGTCATCGTACCCATATTTTGTCAACTGTAAAAGTTAAAAAGAATCTCAGTTTTTAGAATTTCTAAAAACTGGCAAAAGCGGGCCTCGAACCCGCGGCCTAAGAGGAACCGTGCGTTTGCTCTGACCACTGAGCTAAAGTGTATCTACTACTTATTGAACAACTTATTGGAAACAACCATAGGTAACTTCCAGTTCCCTTCTTTTATGCAATAACCTTCAGCATTCTTGACATTTGTATCATCAGTCATCAGTCGCTACTCGCTAGCTAGAATCGATATGATGAGTCAGCAAGTGTCAGGATGTTTGTTATGCGGTGCCATCATGCCGAAAACACTCGGTCATGTTTATTTCGAGGAACTTGTTTTAGGTGGTAAGGCTGCGCTTGCGCTTACCTACGAATGCTGTACAGCGAAAACGTACCTTAGGTAAATTTTCGCAAAATAAGACTTGTGTATGTGTCTTTGTGAATCTAATACATCGGTACTTAATTATTTAAAAACCTAAAAGAATTCATCATCATCATTTCAGCCGAAAGACGTCCACTGCTGGACATAGACAGGAGGCCTAAAAGAATTATGCAGACGAAATTGTCATCATTCTTGCATCACTTCATCAAATATCTTCCCTTTCCCTGCCTTCGTTCCACTAAGCCCAACTCTTTCTTTTCTTCTTTATCTACGACCGCTATTGCGAATACAGGCAAACAGACGATAGAGAACCGAGTGCTAAGAGGCAACTTGGGAGAAGCGGGGTGAGGCAACATAATATCTGAAAGTTCGACTGACTATTGCCCTGGCCATTTAACTACAGGTTTTATTGCTTATTGAACATACCCCTATGAGAACCAGTTGCGATGTGAACATTATCCTCAATAACTTGCTTGGCCAAACCTCAGAGCCTACGTGGTCAAATCGAATTACTCAGCAACTCAGGAATAATACAGTCGGTTTTTCCCCATTACTCCGAAGTTACTATGTCGGAGGCACCTAATCCATTCTGCTGTCGTATTGTACAATTAAATTACCATAGCGGTTGCGGGAACGCGGCCAGCAGGAAGCGGCTGTCCCCGCTGCATACTGATGCAGCGCTTTGTCTCTGTAATCGTAAACCCTCAGACATTACCCCTCACAGGTATAAATATGATGATAAATCATAAGCGCCGTCTATGGCAGCGCTTTATCAAATGACAAGCACGTGTAAATAAGAAATCCAACTTAAAGAAAAAATTTGAGAATGTGTAAACAGCGCTCTTTCATAGATACCCCACATGCCATAGTAGCCTACTTCGAATTTTTAAGACCTCCTGTCAGTCACTGTTGCAAAAAAAAAAAAAAAATTATTTCTTATTTGCGAAATAGTTGGACAAACGTCATCTCATATGATTTTTCATCATTATGATTGTTCTAAATTTCAAATTGATAGCATTAGTAGTTCTTGAGATATCCAGCTATGACAGACGGACAGACAGACAGACTGAGCCTCACCATAAGGGTTCCTTTACTTTCTTTTTACCATTTCGGTACGGAACCCTAAAAAGGAATATTTAATTAATTTGTGGTCAGCTTCTTGAGGCATATAAGACTTCATCAGCTACTTATGCCATGGTTTGTAATTTGCAAAAATAATCTTGTGTTTTGGCGGGTTTAGTATTGCCCAAAATAAACTGATTATTAATTATGTATTAAACCTACCTCAGTAAAACGAACAAAAAGCTATTAGATTTTTTTTCGAATATAATACACTTCAAATTGTTGTTGTGTTCCTATTGTGACAATGTGAGAACTTTTGATAAACCTAAATAAACGGAATACCTACTTGAGTGCGAAAGCCGTATCATCGAAGTTTGTTTCTTCGAAAACCTTTCAACGACATATCTATACTGCGACGCCTTGTTAAATCGACGCCTTGTTACTGCGATGTTTCGTTACATCGAAAAACTGTACTACGAACGATTTTACTGCGTAGATATCATACTGCGAAGCCTTGTTCAATCGATGTCACGTTAGTGTGATGTTACTTAGGAAAACTTACTTCGGACGACCTTACGGCGATAACCAAGAACATCGATTTTCTTTTCCAAATTAATACCTACATTTTTCACATTTCTTTAAAAACACCGAAAACCGAATACTGCCACCGCCGTCGCCGCAGGGGAGCGGCTTGACGACCCTGCCGCGGTGCTACGGGACCCTGGACATCTACCTCCAGTTCCCTAAAAGTTCCCTAAATTTTAATTTCAATGACACGGTATGTCGGCTACCCTATCTTTATTTTTGCACCTACGATCATTATTAGTATCATTGAAATTTAAATTTTATCGTCATACAATTATGTTACATTTTTATTCGTCGCATAAAAATCCTGAGCCGTGCCGATGCCGATAGTGGGCCGGGGCCTTACTTGTTGCAATAAAAACGATATTTTTTGTTCGTACCTAACTACTTACATGACTATGGCTAGAATACTTATTCTAATCAAAATATCTACCTTGATGGAATGCTTACCGTAGGTAGAATAGTTTATGTAGGTAGGTAGTAGTTCTGTACTTAACTTACGGGAGGACGAGTTTCTAGATCTTCCTTGCGGAATGAAAAGTGGACTGTAGGTATATCATCAATATTATCAATAAACTGGTAGTTATATTACAATCAAATAAAATCACACTAATCCCGACATGGTTGTTCATTTGTCACTTGCCCGCGCGCGCCCCTTTCTAATAGATAAATCTCAAAAAGGATAAGTACCTACCTACCTACATGACAAAGTGGTATGTCGTGGTCCAGTCCAAGATATTGTAAATCATGATTCGCCTGAGACAAAGAGTTTTGAATGACTTCACGGCCACATGGTCTCATCTTATTTACAATTCCCATTTAGTGCATAATATAAATAAGTTTACTGCAAGTACCTAGGTAGGTACTCGGAGCAACAGGGATTAGACAATTTGATTTTATCATCTTCGTCAATATGTGTACCTACAAATCCTACAATTGATAAAAAATGGGTTCCCTACTTGATTTCGAAAGTTGATGATTCGATTTTTATTATAGGTATCGAAGACGGTGTGTCGATAATTCAGTTGTACAGTCAACAGCAAAAGTAGATGATCAAAGTCAGTAATTCAATACTAATTAACGGAGTTCGCGTCAGAACTGTATGGCGTCGAAGTGATTCAAAGTATTCTACGTAGTAAGTATTCTAACCCTGCGTTCCGAGATGGGAAATAATCGATGTGAGCGTGCTTAAACCCGTACTGAATTAGCGTGAGCGCGATAACGACGTTCCGTGAATCGTCATAGATGACGTCATGACATGCGCCATCTTGCGATAACGCCGACCATGCCCTAGAATAATATCACCGTGAGCGCTGTCAAAAATGACAGTGTGTGTGTGAGGATGTGAAAATTAAACTAACGTGGCATTTTCGAAATTGTGCTTCTGGCTGATAGTCGCCACCTAACCAAAGAAGAAGAAATGTGGTGTTTATACAAAGAAATACTGTAATAATATCGTTTTTACATTGAGTAAGCACTGTGAGCGCGCTCACGGGCGTTCCGAATTATTGACAGCTCTCAGCTGTCATAATCGTGATATCTAAATCGGAACGGATATGAGATGATGTGAGCGCTGTGAGCGATTATAGCTAATTCGGAAAGCGCCCTAAGTAGGAGTACTTCGACGCCACACAGTTGTGACGCGAACTCCGTTAATTAGTATTGAAGTTCTGATTTTGATCATCTACTTTTGCTGTTGACTGCGATGTTTTATTCCATCGTTGCTTTATTGGTGCGATGTACCTAATGTAACGTTTATGCGATTAAAAATAAGCTGCTGAAGTGCTACACTTTAATTAATAAAAGCTATATAAGTAGGTAGGTACAGTCAACAGCAAAAGTAGATGATCTTATTCAGAGATTCAATACTAATGAACGGAGTTCGCGTCAAAACTGTGTGGCGTCGAAGTGATTCAAAAGTAGGTATGTGATTGTAAATTATACCAAATATTTACTATATTGAATTTCTGATTTTGATCATCTACTTTTGCTGTTGACTGTACAATATAGGTAGGTACGTAAAAGCCTGCACCCTAATTGCGTAACACACTATCAATCGGAATCTGAATCATTTTGAAGCAAATTGATGCTAATCCATTGCTTCATAAGTTCAAAAAATTTGTCTGGTCAACACGTAAATAACGCAATGAATGTTGTTGAACTGTCAAAATGAAACCGATTGCTATTGATAATGTTTTACGCAATTGCCCGCTGAATTAATTCGATTTATTTCCTTTCCGAGGCTCAGAGATAGGTAAAATGTTAGCCAACTAACAATAAAGCGCTGTACAAGTGATGCGAAGCCACATTATGTTATGTTGTAAATAAATTATGCACTGATTACTTGGAACGACACGTGACGACACTGTACGTTACTCATCAATATGACAATGACAAAAAAAATGACAATTGTTAACAGGCAGGTACCTACTTGAGAAGTGTCAACATGAATAGTTTTGCACCATTCTCGCTAGTTGGGGAGTCCGCGACTTTACCGGAATACAAAGACAGGCGGCTCCTTATGCACGACGACGCATGTGCGGTCACCGACTCCAGACGCGGCCTCCCCTCCTCCCCTCCCCCTCCCCCAGTCCCCGCTGCCTCCAGGCCACGTGCGCCGGCGCATACTTACCGTGAAAATGACCATTTCCACGAACATACCGGAACTCTGAACGTTCACCAAATTATTTTGTCGATATTGATGAGTTATTGCTCGTCAAGCCGCAATTTAGGTGGATATTTTACATGCATTTCTTGGTCTTTTCTTGTCAGGTTCTTACTAAGTGCCAATTATGATAAGTAGGCATCTACCCTACCTTCGGTACTAAAATATAGCTAACGAGGGCGGCATATTAAAATAATTTTTGACTGCAAATTGACTAATATTACTCCATAACTCATAGCACGAGGGCGCAGGACCAGAACTTGCCTCCGGATCCGTTGAGTAACAGTCGGGGCGCCAACGCAATAGGCACTTGATGTAACCGTACCGCAACCTTTCCGCTGACGCAATAACCAGCTGTTCCTGCAACTCTGACGCTCCATCTAAACAGTGTCAGTCGTGCCGACACGGAAATAATTAGAATAGTTTACGTCACTCTATGATTACACTCCGAAATGCAATGTGTAAATATTACATTATCTACAATATTACGTTTGTGTATGTTGTGCCGGGTGGTCTCTTAAGACCACCCTGTCTATCTGACAGTAAATGACGTTAGGGATAGTGACAGACGTCAGATTGAGGACCGATCGCTACTGAATTGGGAAATTCCCCGGTAAACATACCAAACCAACACACGATGTTACATGCTCTATGGTTAAGCCGGTCTATTCTGTACAAATCTCACCGTGAAAACATAGGTGAAGTGAGTTTGTTTTTGCTTGGAATTGACACTATTGACAGCTCACTCCACGCTCACTTCACATAAGTTTTCACGGTGAGATTTTTACAGAATAGCACCGCTGATCAATAAGTTGATGTAAACTTGAATTCACCTGCTATTTCATCACATAGCTTGCATTCTTCAATAAAAACTCATGCATTAAAAATTACTTTCGTCGACTCCACAATGCTATAAAGGTTAGGACAGACCGAAAGGATTCGAAGCATTTGAATTACCTAGCTTCTTGTTTTTTGGCTCTTTCACAGATTACTTAATAGTTGAGTATGATGGCTTCATGCGAGTGGTAAGGGGTCGTCACTATAGTACCTACCTAAGCATTACGCGATTTTTGAATACGTTCTTTCACCTAAAGCTCAGTCTATCAAAAAGTACTCTGTGCCTAAAGCTTTTGCATGGTCATCTCATAAGTTCACAACTGTTTTATTGCTCGATCTTTTGAAAATGGTTTAGTGCTTTTCTAGTTAACTTTGAAAGCCAGCCTACACATTTTCTGATAGGTAAGTATGGTTTTCACATTTTGCAGAAACTGATGATGATCCTGATGTTGCCTAAAGAATCGTGAACCTTGTAGAGAAACACCGGAAGCCTTTCTTTATCACATTTTTATCAGGAATGCTGGCTTAAACCGGTCTGGTGACACCAAGATATTAACATACAAACATTAAGAACTATCTTCGGTTTTTTTGAGTACCTCTACCCCTACCCATCAATCAATCTACCCTTGAATTGAGGAGATAATTTAGCCCTTTCCCGTAATGCTAATTCATTTTGAAGGATCTTGGCTAGGAGCAACCGGCAGGTACCTACTCATCTAATACCAAATAAGATAAAGACTCTTAAATTAGGAGATATGCATGCTTGAAAGATCTGTAAGTTTATGACAAAAAACAGAGTAGGTAAACTAAGCCGTAGCCGTACTCGTAAATTTCCTTGTCGTTAAACTGGCAGTAGTAAACTACCTAATTCATTCTTCAAAACTTTTATTACCATGTTTAATATTTAAATCACTATCATTTCAAATTTAAAATGCCGATAGCATGTACCCCGCTACTATTTCTGATGCCTGCGATGTAACGTTGTTCATTATTTAAAAACAGAACACACCCGTTGACATAATCGCGCCTCCTTATTTGGCAAAAATACATTGTTTGGTGTGTCCGTGAACAATAGAGTTAACAGTAAAGCTGCTTCTTATTCCGCTCGGATACGGACACGGGGCGACCGCGTCGACCGGTTGGAGTCTGTAAATTCCCTACATTGTAATTCAGATTGAATGTCGAAACGCACGAGTCGGCATGCAGCTATGCGGATGCTTCGGTCGCTCGAACTTTGACTTATAGGTACCCTCTCTGTATGTCCACTAAATAGTATATAGGTATAAAAAGTTTCAGACAACAAAATGTTAAAATAATCTATTCATAAAATTCAAGCTAAAGCAATCAGTTCAGTACCTAACAAGGCGTCGATTTAACAAGGCGTCGCAGTATAGAGATGTCGGCTTTCGCACTCAAGTAGGTATTCCGGGTAGGTACCTCACAGATGCAGCTCAACTGCCCAACACATAAATTATTATGACAACTAAATATAATGGCTAGCTAACTAAGACTTACTTATTTTTAATTAAAAATACATAATAATTGACTCTGATCCAGTGCGTCGTTTCTAGGAAGCACCGTCGTTAGCATCTTCCGCGTCTCCACCCACTTTATTAATCAGTAAACGTCTCGCGGCCAATAAAAGTGCGGCATTTATAGACTGGTTGTATAAAACACATAAATCCAAGCCAAAAGAATGGCGTACCCTGTCCAACATCACAGAAACAGATTTCAAAGGCACGTCGTTTTTCATTGGGCCTATAAACTCAGGTGTTTATGGGGTTTGTCACTTTCGCATTTTTTTACCGACCCTTTTATATGTTGAAATATTTATAGCTGTAGGTACCTACAACTAGGACTAGGATTGCGGAATGACGGTCCAGCAGCCTAATTGCGTAAAACATTTTCTTTCTGATTACAATTCCGAAACTATGCCAACTACAGTTTGAATCGATATCAGTAAACGGAATTGTGTAACTCCAAATGATCCCAAATGACTATAATTGTATAGAGGTGTACCGACTGTCGGGCAGAATTTGTTTGGTGAAAGCGTGTTGTTTCTTCATATAAGAACTATTCGCTTCCAAATAATTTTGCTATAATTAAATTTTGTTTTGATTACAACTGATGGTCTACTACTGCATATAAATAAAAATGTACGATGATTGCCGAAAAATGAAAAACCAATTTATAATACACTTTCTACCAAAAACTACCATAATTGAAATACGCAACGAAACGTTTTATTTTTCACGTTTTAGTTATCTGTGGCCAACGATAAAATCGTAAAAAAGCAGTGTTGTCAACTTAGTGGGAGTTCCACTAAACTTGGGGGTTTGGACACAGGGGTGGGGTGCCGGTGGACAAAATTTTGCTTTCAGTGGCTGGTGGTTAGACTAATTCAATTTGTAGAAAACAATATAATCAACTACTTTAACTTTGCCTCGAGAAAATATTATATTAACACGATAATGGGCATGTTTTATATTTTGTTTAAACCTTGTGAAAGTGAGAAATAAATCATCAAACTACTGACGTTTTAAGATTTATTTCTTTCAAATGCGGAAACCACTGCCGATTTGAAAGTAATTTCGAAAAAAATCCCACGGCAACATACTACTAACTTCTTGAGTAATACATTATTTTATGATATTGTAATAGGATGATGCTAAAAAAAAAGTACTGTGAATAAGTTATGTTTGTGTCCATTCTCAAATCATAAAACGGACCTCCATAACGGCGATCGAACGTCGCTAATAAGAATAAACATAATATAAAAAAATTTCGCCTTCTAGTGGACTCGGGAGAAAAGTTGGCAACACTGACACTGAGTAATTATTAGTAAAAGTACTCTGTGGTAATAAAAGTAAATAATGAAAATAGGATACTTTTAAACCATAATATACAAATAATCTTTGTTTGGTTTTACCTTGAATGTTGTTTAAATTAATACTTGTTTTATGTTTTTTAACATATATAAATTGTTTTTACTATTTTCATACAGAAACATAGGATAAATAGTTTCGGAACATTTTTGTTGTGGTTTCTTGTAGAAGGAATGCGTTTGTAAAGTTCTCTGATAGAATAGAGGACAAGGAGGTTTTAGCTGGCTGCACTAAGACTTAGGCTGTTTTGCTCGATAGCGAAAAGCACCTTAGTCTGTTATATGTCAATATAATCATAAAAGTAAGTAACCAAATATATCTAGGAAAAAGTTGTTCGTATCTCATTATTAGATTATTGTAGCTCGTGTAAGTACTTACCCTTGATACCGATGATCATCAAGGATAGAACTATATTAGCTTTCGACCTCCCTGGACATGGGTTTTCGTCGTAGACTGCCGGTACACTTAATCAACAACTCACATAACATACTCAATATTAAATGATACCTTCTCCCCTCTTAGGTACACATAATTGCTATAAGAAAATTGCTTTGAGAATTCAATGAAGATTTCAATATGTTTTTAATTTTCAGTTATGACTTACAACAAATGGGACTGGTTGAGGATGATTTTGTATATAAAAGAGCATTTCAACTCGGACAGTGTCCTTACTGTCTCACTTTTAAAACTGCAGGAGAATTCTCGGGGTGTTTCACCTACGAAGACATGACTGAACGCAGCATATTACATACATTACTGTTCGCTTCGGCCACTGCTACTGCTGCTCAGCAACTACTTCAGTTTTCAAACTTCTCAAGTACAAACTCAAGATTGTTCAAAAACTGTTGAATCTTCAGTCTTGCATGACAACATAAACATATGTACCTATTATGTAATTGATAACAGTGTAAGCTTTAATATAAAGTTGAATACTTACTAAGCCTTTTTTTAATAAAGACATCAAGTGATTATTATAGTGATACTAATTAGAAAATAGTGGTGTTTAGCTAAATTAACTGTCATTCATTAGGTACTTATAGGTAAATAGAAAGACAAAATATGGTAAACAAAAAAAAACTGGTTTTATTTATATTATTACAACCTATCTGACAATAGCATTTATTCACATTTAGCATAGAATATTTGGTCATGAGGCAAGAATAAATTGGAACAAATATTTATATTCTATAGATTGGTGGAATTTGGCATCTAATGTCTTCCCATGTACTGCTGGCTAATGCTTCCTGTGAGAACAAGTTAGTTTTTCCTGAATAATAGCGGCAGGCCCAGACGGAGATGGCGGGATAAGCTGGACTCCTTTAATAAAGATAGGTCCTTGGCAGCTCTCGACAGAGAGGGGTGGAAGGAGAGTAGGCCTTTGCCCAGCAGTGGCGCAAGATGTAGTTGAGCCTGACACCTGAAAGATAAAAAAAGAATTTAAGTAAGTAAATCCTCATTATGTTACAACCATCCACAAAGTATTTAAAAGGCTCAAATCTATGTACATATTAGAACAGTAATATACTGCTATAAACACAAATTAGATGCCTACAATTCTATTGATGGATGAAGCATACTTGACTAAAAAGTACCTACACAAAGATACAGCAAGTATTTTTACTTATTAGGTAATAGATAAAAAGGAGGATGGGCCTATGATACATATTACACACATTACTAATTGTGATATCAAACAAAACCAATACAATGCTAGAGTATTTTGAAGGGCTCCACATAATAATATAACAATAAACACTATAAATAAATATTATGGTACTTCCATAAATATAGTTGAATATTTAGAAAATAACCTTCAAGACTACCTACCATAGTGGTGCTAGGAGACTGATATTGATTTTGAGGATTTACACGGGACATCCTAAGGTTTATGACAGAATACATTTTTATTAATTGACTTAGATATTCTTACTAATAATATTTAACAATAATTGAAAACACATATTTTCAGTTGCCTACCTAACTTACCTACATACCTACTTTCTTTAATTTAGTTTGTTGTTATAATTGTAAATATTCATCCCCTCGTCTTTTATGAAGCTAAGCTATAGGTACTATGGTCAGTAACAATAGAAAAAGTAATTGTGTCTTGTCATTAGTAGTTGAAGTCATTATATTACCAATGTTTGATGGTGCCCTATGTATCTAGGTATATTATACAATGTAGGTATTCACCAGTAGATACCTGACAAACAATATACAGTTTGTAACATCTTTGAAGATGGTCAGTGGGTCGTCTTAGGAAGATACAACATTTAGGTTAGGTTAGGGTATACCTATAGTGGGCCCATTCAATGTTCAACACTTATAAAGAAAATAATACTGACATTACCTTGAACAATGATGTTTAAAAGTAGGTCTATGTATGGTGTGTATTTTCGTCGAAGTCCTTGGATAGATTTAATCCATCGATTTATATTGCTTCATAGTGTGCTTTATATTTGTTCTTCCTCTTTAGTTATTCGTTTTCCAATGAAGTAAAACCTCGAATGGGTTGCGCTTCTGGCATAATAAGTTAACGTTTGTTATGGTACGAGATACGAATTTGTCTTTCGTTAAAATGCCACCAATATAGGTACCTCGTTTCTGAAATATCATAATAAGCATAATTTAGGTTGTAAGCACTTATATCAGAAGAAAACTTTTACAATTATTTTACTAAATTCACCTCACTGCCTTAATTTTTAAAATACTATTAATATGGTTTTATCATTGAGGTTTTACACTAAATCACATTCGCAATTTATCAGGAAGGCTACCACTTACATTTTTTCGAAATAATTATGGGGATTACGCGTTTAAATCCTAAAATATGTAGATCGGAAAATGATTACGACGAGAAGCCTGCCTTCTCTTTCAAACCAACTGCAGTTGGTTTTAATTTGACGTTTGAAGCCAAATCTAGCTTGTCAAAAAAGTTACACAATACGAAAAATTGACTTTTGCCCAGTTTTTCATGACGTATCGTTCACTCTAATAGCGATTCAAACAGAGCCGTTGGCTTCCCCTTCAGACGAGTTTACGCAATACGAAAAGGTTAAAACGAAGCCAATTGGGATCAAAACGAAGCCCATTAATCTGCATCGTTACTCGATAATGTGTTACGCAATTAGGTAGCGGGTCCAAATATGTAAAAAGTTTTATTTCCAATATTATTTTGCCTATTTAAACAAATCTAAGCCGCTTTAAATAAAAAGCTTTCAAAAGAATCAAAAAGGTGTGTTGTGTTAAATATCGGCAATTCAAGCAATTTGAGATGTGAGGAACTTGAAAAGAAACACAGGCGGCAACTTTTATTTTGCCAACACATATCATATTATCCATTATTCTCAATCGAAACTATTCGGATCTGAATCGACAGTTTTATACACAAGTGCCGATTCTTTAGTTTTGCTATCAAAAAATCAAAACAGAATGCGCCCCTTTGTCCTACTAGTTCGGCGAACTTTTGTCAAAGCTTTTTGTGACATGCCGCCCTGCGAGCGAAAAATGTTTTACGTCTATGACACAACATTTACGAAGGAACCGCTTTTTTAAGGTCGTTCGTTTCCCAGTGGATTGTATGCTTTTTATATAAATCGGATTACCTACTACGTCGTGTCGCGATTGTGTATAACATTAAACGGCCTTATTGTAGTAGGTTAGGTAGGTACATACATAAACCAAATAATACATTGTAAGTGGGTGTAACAATTTTATGAGAATAAAAACGAATTTTCAGCGTGTGAAGAATAGTGAATATGTTTATTTTTATTGATGATTTACCTACTTACGATTCTGAAAAATAACAAATGAAATTCATTCTCAAAATAAGAAACGCCTGAACATTTAGCGTTAGCAATCAATATCTAGTAGGTATCTAGTAAAAATAATAACTGCTTGCCTATTTTGTTATTACCTGGGTCCAACTATTTTGTCAACTCGGCAAAATATAATTATGTGGAACATACAATCGCATAGCGACTGCATCACCATCGCTATAGTGATGAAAAAAAAATTCTGATGTTAAAAACATAGTATTAAAAGCCTATTAGTGTCCCACTGCAAGGCAAACATTTTTTCTACAGTGGTAAATCTCCGCCACAGATTGACCACTGTAGAAAAAATGTGCAACTGAGTGCGTTTATCCACCGCAGCAGTCACCGGGACGTCACCAAGATGGAGATGATGGTTTGAGTTCTTCACGAGCGGTCTCACGGGTCCGAAGTTAACGCATCATAAATAAAAACGTGTGGGGTCGGGGGACCCCCACCGGCCTCGACAGGAACGAAGTTCAAAATGAAAATCCAAGATGGCGGCTGCGAAAATTTTAAAATAGTCGCAGCCGCCATCTTGTATTTTTGTTTTGACCGCACTATCGGCTTCAGCAATCAGCACCCCCGAAAACCATGAAAACGATAGCCATGGCAAAAATTTTAAAATTTTTGCAGCCGCCATTTTCGATTTTCATTTTGACCTCACTATCGGGTTCAGCCTTCGGTGCTCCATGGACCAATTGAAATTTTACCCTTGAAAGCCATGAAAACTATCTCTCCTCTATGACTCTTTCTATTAAATTAAGTATAAAAAGTCGGATGGAGCGTGGCATAACGCTTTTTCGATACATGACGATTTCTCCAAGTAAACTTCATTCCAAAAATATTTAGCTAACTTATTATTAACTTTCTTCTGACTATTTAGAGTAGGCTGGTATTCCAGCCCACTCTAAATAGTCAGAATAAAGTTTAACTAATCCGAGGTAGGAAGTAGAGTGCTTTAAGCTCGCTTCGCGCACTTTTGCAGCCTTTTTCTACATTGGTCGACAAAGAAACTCCTATTTTTCATGTATGTTCAAAAGAAAACCTATCTTATCCGAAGCGAGGTGCTAGAATCGAGCTCGCTGCGCTCGCTCTATCGTCCAAGGTTCTTCTGATTAAACCATAGACTACTATTACAATACTAGAGATTAAACACTGCCTAAGGGCGTTTGTGCAATAGAAGGAATTTTACTGTCCGGCAGTCCGATTTTATAACTAAGTGCACAAACTAGTACAAATTGTATCTATACACATTTATGGTGTGCCTTATGGGACCGTAAAAAATCGGACTATAGCCTAAATAACATTCAGCTGAAATAATAAAAAAATAGTAAATAAGTAAAATATTAGTATTATGTTTATTGATACAACTTACAGTTAAAAAAAAAGTTTTTAGTCTAATATTGAATGTTGTAAATCATCTGTGGTAACTTCGTGGTAACGTCCCTAAAAAGTCTACAATCTACAACATGCTACCAAGTACCAACCTAAAAACAGTATGTCAAAATTGTCAAACTAACTGTCAAATTTAATTCAATACAAATGAATGAAGCTTTTACAGATTTTTAAAAATATTTTGCTAATAAATGTTACAAAACTGGATATTTCCAAAAGATAAAATGCAAGGCATAATCAAGGAACTTCTTGACGCGTTAGGGTTAGCTAGGAGTTTGATTACATAAAGAACTTGTGCTAAGACTCGTGTATTGAACTATAAGCATTATTAATGACGATAATGTCTTTTTTATTAAATTTACAGATGTAGTTTGGAGGCAGATACTGTTTTAGATTACATCCAGAACGATCCCAACTATGGTAACAGTAATTTGTCGTCTAAGCAAGTGAACGAATACGCACAGAGATTGGCGCTAAAAGCTTCGAACGCCAAGTCGTTTTTGAAAAAATACGAGGAACTCAGGAACAGAAAGTACGTAATTCCGTTCTTTAAAAAATCTCTTTGGTTATTCACTTTTTGATTGTTGTAAGATGGTTTTCATATAAAGATAATTATAGTTTCTAAAAAAAATTACAGTAGGTATGTATGTGCATGTAATTAAAACATAATGATGCATGAACCACGGGAGCACCATGAAGCCACCTCGCAGAAGTTTCATGTGTGCAAGCAGTATCATCCTATTCAAGTTATAGGTGAAAAATGTATCTGTTTTCTTATTTTCTTCCAGTACTGATAACCTAGCAGACATCATAGCCCTGTTCTACAAATTAGTGTGTGATGAGAAGAAGTCAAAAATATACAAACCTAAAGTGGCTCCAAAACCGGTACTGGGTGACAACAAACATCAAATTACTAAGGACGACCTTCCACAAGTATGTTCTTAGATTATTTTTATACAACCAGCTAACAGGAAGATAATTTATCACTGATAAGTAACACAGGCATACATGGGCAAATTAAATATTATTTTTAAGATTAATTAACAGGATTTAGATGGCCCACTGGTAGTGGTAACGGCCCTGACTTACCAGCTGTAGGTTGCAGGTTCGAGCCCAGACAGGTGCTTTACTTTGTGTAAATTATTTATTTAATCACCACTGCTCTCAAAACAGTTAAGGAAAACATTGTGAGGAAACCGGCATGTCCTAGAACCAAAAATTTGTAGATGTGACATCTTCCGACCCACACTGGTCCCGCATGGTGGATTACGGCCCACTCCCTCTCACCGAGAGGAGGCCTGTCTCCCAGCAGTGGGAACATTATAGGCTGATTATGTTATTTAGGATTTATATTTCTTGAAGGCCTTATCAGATGGGGAAATTAATGAGAAAATACTGGCTACTTATTAATAATAATCTAAAATTCTACTTGTCAAACTACTTCCATATCTAACTAAGTCTTTGAATAATCTACATAAAAAAAATTTAAATGGGGTTTTTGCCTTAGCTAGTAACATTTTTCTTACCTTTTCCCAGTGCTGCTATAGCCTAATAGTTGCCATGACAACATGATGTTAGTATAATAAGATTATGCAGTTAATTGTTCAATGGTTTCCATGGTATAATATTACAGTGTTGTAGAGTTACTTCAGGGTAATAATAATTGTGGATTTGGAATGGCACATTCTGCCTGGCACATGGTGAATACAATTTTAATTAAAACTATCCTTAAAGAAGCTCTGACAATAAGATTCATTTTGTTACTTTATGTTCAACTTCAGACCCTTCATGAAATACCATGACGTCTTTTTTCCTTATTACAAAAAAAAAAAGTCATTTAATATTAGACTACAATCTTCTGACACAACTTCCTATGTGACTACATATTTCAATTCCCAGAAAAAAGGTATTATTCTTAATATTTTGTACAAATCATATTTTAATTTCAGATCAAGGACAAACTCCTAAGAGCAGTTGATGAGAGTAAGAAACTCGTCATGAAGTCCTTTGAAGAGAAAGAAATAAAGCTTAGACCAAACTGGTACAGCAGTTTGGACTTGCCGAGCTGGCAAAAGGACCATCCTGCCATGTCCTGGGACTTTCCAAAGGAACCTCTTCCAATTATTTCTTCCTTATGTAAGTACAAGGATTACACAATGACACTAGTCTCATAATTGAATTATGTGACATCATTAAATAAATGAATCATCCTTTCTATATTCCTTAGCATGCATTCAATTCTTAGGAGAACATGTGTTGCTACTTAAACCACCTTGTTGTATTAAGGCCAGTAAGATTGATATTATTATTATCTTACTTTTACATGTCTGTAAGCATCAAAATTGGGCGTTGCAATGACAATTACATACTGACTTATCCCAAAAAGCGTGGTTTGATACAACCCTATCTACCTTATCCACAATGTTGTACCTTTTTATATATTCATAACAGTGTGAAGTAATAAGATAAATTATAAAATGTACTTGCAACCCGCCTTTGCTTCGCATGCCTATCGGGTTCAAAACTATGCTATCTCTCAATCTGGAACCAACCGTACACATTCATAAAATTTTATTAAAATTGGTTGGTTGGTTTCGGCTTGTTAAAACTTAGTGACACATCATCATCATTTCAGCCGAAAAACATCCTCTGCTGCACATAGGCCTCCCCCAAGCACTGCCACTTTGACCGGTTCTGTGATTGTTATATATTAAGATTTAAACAATATATTCATTTCAGCCGGTGTGCCCGTAGCTTCCCAAGAGAACATCATCATTGATGAATTGCTGTATGTCTTCTCTGGAGTTCCCGGCAACTACATAGTCCACCAACCAGTTAAAGACACCTTCGACCCTCGAACATTCCTAATATCTGATGATGTGGAGGATGCACTGAAACAAATTGTTCAACAAATGCTTCCGTTGGCTTCCAATTATTCTATAGTGAGAAGATTTATTGAACACTGCAACATGTGGTCCGGCCAGGTGCTGCATGCTCTGGTTGCAGCCATTGAAATACTTTTAAAGGATTATTATGTAAGTTACAACACAATTTGTAATTGTTAATTTACCAAAATCTACTTTATACAAAGGTCTATACTAGATTGCATTGTGCATCCTGCCGTAACAATAATTTTTGAACTATTTATTTCTTCTGTGCATTAATTAAAAGCTAATTATTAAAATTTTCAGACCATGATAGCACAGTTGGAGACTGAACATTTGTCTGCAAACCTCACATTACAAAAGCTGTGGTACTTTGTCTTGCCTACTATGCATACCATGCAAGTCCTTGCCGCTATTGTCACTAACATTGGAAAGGTTTGTATTTTTATTGATTAACATTACGTGCATAAAAGTATTGTGTCATCCTGTAACTGGGTTGTGGAGGTCAGATAGACAGTCGCTTCATGTAAAATATTGGTATTCAGATTTGAAGCCAATTAGACTGGAAGCCAACCCAAAGAAAAAAGAACCGGCCAAGCGCGAGTCGGACTCGCACACGAAGGGTTCCGTACCACAAGGCATAAAACGCCGAAAAAAACGTTTCTTTTATACCCCTTTAAATTTTAACTCTATTTTATTTTATTATGTTGTAGCGGCAACAGAAATACATCATCTGTGAAAATTTCAAATGTCTAGCTATCACGGTTCATGAGATACAGCCTGGTGACAGACAGACAGACAGACGGACAGTGGAGTCTTAGTAATAGGGTCCCGTTTTTACCCTTTGGGTACGGAACCCTAAAAAGCTAGGCAAATTGATGTGCAAAAAAGTAGCTGAAGTTTTACCCTAGAAACAATACGACGGACGTAACTTGGCGGGCCTGAACATAGGCACTAAGAACTTTCGCGCATGTTCTCTCACTCGCACTCGCCTCATGTCACCATTTGGTTCCTAAAAAATCTTACTGCGCAACCTTCTGCGCAAAGTTCGGGCTCGCCAAGATACATCGCTCGTATTGTATCAGATGGATAATAGAATAGACACTTTCTATTTCAACTGATCTGATATTTGAATGCATAAATTCTTTTTATTTCAGAGTGAGTTGCGCGGCGGCGCTGTCCTAACAGTATTGCACGACAAAACTAACACATTGATGGGCGACGCCAGGGCCCAGGAAATATCTTTGTTCCTCACCGAGCGAGCTTGCCGACCTTACCTCTGTATTTTAGACCAGTGGATACATAAAGGCACCATTATAGATCCCTTTCAGGTAAATACTTGTTTCCTTGTTTAAAATGAATCTTAAATGCATTTGATTGATGTGTTAGGAATTCGAAAGCTTAGCCGTATTAATTTAGATGCCAACCAGTTTTTGTAAACAAGAGTTACAGTTTTTGTCTTCCACCTTCTAAATTAGCCCCTAAATGTCTCTCAAATCATTATTTAGTCAATTTTGAGACTCTATTTGCCACAGTCTGTAGCTTGTTGGCACATTCCACTTGCTCCGATACAGCTCGACCATCGCATCGGGCTACATAATCTTAGTTTTTGTCGTTTCGTAACCCTGTTACTTTTACATACATAACATAATCAGCCTATAATGTTCCCACTGCTGGGACACAGCTGGGACACTCCTCTCGATGAGAGGGAGTGGGCCGTAATCCACCACGCGGGCCCAGTGCGGATTGGCAGATGTCACATGTCTTCGAATTTTTGGTTCTAGGACATGCCGGTTTCCTCACGATGTTTTCCTTCACCGTTTACTGTTACTTTTAGTTTTTCCCTATTATCGATTTCCGGGTTTGGGTCTTCTATAATGTTGATTTTTACGCGTTTCAGGAGTTTATGATAGAAGATAACGAGCTGATCAACAAAGAAGAGCTACCAGTGGACTACTCGGCCGATTATTGGGAGAAACGCTACAGTATTCAGAGAGATAGAGTGCCAAAGTTCCTAGATAAGTTCACTGATATCATATTGAGAACTGGGAAATATTTGAATGTCATAAGTCAGTGTGGTAAGTTATTATTACATCATATTTGTTATTAACAATTGTTTTTGACAATTAATTGCACAGCACTTAATACAATATACAGTGGTCTCCAAAAAGTTAGTTGACATTTTTCCACTTCAGCTTTGACACACCACATTAACATTTAAAATTCTAGTGATCTAAATGTTTGAATTGCTATAACGTTTTTACCATGTTTTTACTGACTAATTCAACTACCGTTGACTTTTTATCTATACTAATATTATAAAGCTGCAGAGTTTGTTTGTTTGTTTGTTTGTTTGAACGCGCTAATCTCTGGAACTACTGGTCCGATTTGAATGATTCTTTTAGTGTTGGGTAGTCCATTTATCGAGGAAGGCTATAGGCTATATAACATCACGCTACAACCCTTAGGAGCCGCGCAGCGTGTGACACCGCGGGGAACAGCTAGTAAAAAATAATCAAGTAATCCCTTTGTTTGGTAACTAATTAAAAAAGAAAAACATAATGTGGCATCACAGCTATAATGGAAAAATGTCAACTAATTTTTGAATGCTCTTACCGTTTTGAACTTAACTCTAAGTAAGGGTTTGCACATAAATATCATAAAAGGTGAAGACGTTGCGCAAATGCGCTTGCGCATGAGTAGTTCTCATGCGATAACCATGACTTAAATAACATTGGAATGCTAAACAGTATTTCAATTACAACTAAAACAATACTCAACAGGTAAACCAATCACAAAAACGAACACAGAAGAAATAAAATACTCCCTACGAGAACAGAACTACGGTGCCATCATACAGAAAGCGTACGCATACGCTAGCAAGTCGTTGTTAGAACTCCTTTTAAAGGAGTATGATCTCATGGGAAGACTCAAGTCGGTAAAGAATTACTTTTTAATGAGCCAAGGAGACTTCATTGTACAGTTCATGGATGCTACTGAACAAGAGCTGTCCAAGAAGATTGATGACATCATACCTTCCAAACTTGAATCACTTTTGGGATTGTGTTTGAGGTAATGTTTCTCTTTGTTTCCATTATGATAACCTAGAGACCCGCCTCTGATTCACATCTATTGATGTTGTGACGTGTCAAAACATCGAGGTTTCTGTGCTAGCGAAATATAAATCTATACTAATATTATAGCGAAATAAGATTAATTTTTTTTATGTTTGTATGTTACGCTTTCACACTAAAACGTCTGAACGGATTTGAACGAAACTTGGCACATGGATAGATCATGACCTGGATTTGGACATAAGATACTTTTTATCCCGATATTCCCACGTGATCGAGAGTTATGCGGGTGAAAGCGCGGGGTGCAGCTAGTATATAAAACACAAAAACTTTATTAAATAAATTCTCTAATCTATGGTGAAAAGCGCATCAAAATCCATCGTATAGGTTAGAAGAAGTAAGCGGACAAACAGACAGACACGAAAAGCGACAACTTTATACTATATAAATTTTTATTTAAGTGATATATTATATGTATATGATTCATCTGTATTTTAGGCTCTCTGCAGCAAGTCACGACCCGTACAATGAGGATATGAAGATTGAACTACTTCCCTACGACTTGCAATTCCAAATGTTTAAAATTCTATCTATTGAGACTGAAGATGAAAAAGGTAAATTATTTTTTTATGCACTCAACATTTTACGCAGTTTTATAAAGCTACAGTTACTTATATTGTGTAAAGCAGTTTCGTCCGCCTATTCTTAACGAAGATACAGGCCCGCCGGAAAGCAATTCAAAACTTCGGAATAAACTGTCAAATCATGCTGTAATTCATTCTTAGGTCGGACCCCAAACTAATTCTACTTTATTCTGCCCCTACAACAATAATAGCAAAATTTATTTTTTTATAATGAAATGGCACAGAATTTGATTCGTTCGTATTCCAACGACGAACATACCCCAACTCACTCTATAGTCTTTTCAAAGTTATGTTTCAAATTAATATTTCAACTTTATTTTAATGGTTATTAAGTTGATTTCAGAGTGACTAGCACTATTGAAAAAGTTATAAAAATGTTTAAAGTTATAGCGTAACCTGAACTTTATTGTATAGGGCTTAAAGTTATTTTTCCATAAACTCATTTTTGTTTACATTTTTGGCAAATAAATTGCGAATGCAGATTACTCTTTCTGTTTGTGCTGACATAACTTTGAAAGTCCGTGGCATACCTACTTGGCCGCCATTTTTTTTTTCAAAATGGCAGCCATGCATGAACCCTATAAATCGATAGCTGACATCAATGCAAACAGAAAACATAAAAAGACCAAACCTCGTAGTGTCATGTTTCCGAGATATTAACAAGGTTTGGTCTTAATATGTTATCTGTTTACGCACTATTAAAAAAAAACAAAACGGTATAAAATCTTCAATCCCCTTTAGTACTTATAGTCCTACACCATAAATGCTTGTAAAATTTACAACAACGAGTGTATTAATCATGTGATAATATTTCAGAGTACAAACAGAATAAAGACTGTCCACCGCTGACTGGCATCGAGACATTCTCTTTCGGCATGGAGGTGAAGTGGCCCGTCTCCCTCATACTCAACCACAAGGCCATCGCCTGTTACCAGATGATATTCAGACACCTGTTCTACTGCAAACATGTTGAGAGACTACTTTGCAGGTCAGTCATTGGTTATTGTAAGTTGACTAACCCGCGACTTCGTACGCATGAAATTTATTGATCCTCTGATCCATCCCGTCGCATCGCATCGCATCGCCTGCCCGCGCTATTACTTCGTTTCCGCTCAGCGTTATTTTTTACTTTTTTTTCTTTTTGCTCGGCTCCTGGCGTGATGTTTAATTGGGCTATCAAATGCACAAATAATTTTTCAAATTCGACTGGTAGTTCCAGAGATTAGCGCGTTCAAACAAAAACAAAGTCTTTATTCTTTATTATTAGTATGGATAAAATAAATAGATTAGTACTGTATTCAACTAGCTCGATGTCTACGGCATCATTTTTTTACTGGGTACAATACGACCGACGTAACTTGGCGGGCCTGAACTTTGCGCAGAAGGCTGCGCACGAACGTTTTTTTAGGAACCAAATGGTGGCATGAGGCGAGTGTGAGTTAGAGAACATGCACGAAAGTTCGCAAAGGCTATACTCGGCCTGCCAAGTTACGTCGGTCGTATTGTACCCAGTAAAGTTTAGTGAACTTTCACCAACTAAATAAATGTAACATTGTATAAACCTAACGGTAGCGCGGTGTCCTTTGCCAAACAAATATCAACATTATTTTTGTTGAAACAAAATTGTCTTTCATGCTATTATAACAAGCTTAAAAAGCGCGGTCACTGTCGGACTGCATAGAAAAGAAAGTTAAGCGCGATGACACAACGCTGCTAATTTATTTTTTCTATTGTATCACATTAGTTGTATTATGTTTTCAACACAATATCTAACTAGCATATATCCTGAAGAATATCATATATTTTTCTGATTTTGTTTACTGCAGTCGATCATATACTTTTAGGCATTACAAAACTTGCGTATTTTACGTTTAGATCCTGTAGTCCCCTTAATGTTGATATTTGTTTCGAGAGTCTGTGCAGCAACAGCAATGCACATAATATTAAATTCCATGTTCTGCAAGGAACGTCTGTAAGCTTTTTGGTAATTATTTACTCATAAAACATTATAGCATTAATCTGTTTATACAGAGTATGGCTGTACAACAAAGTGGTGAAGCGTTTCTCGGAGGCGCGGCTGTACGCGGACGCGTTCGCTCTGCGCCAACGCATGTTGAGCTGTATACAGCATCTGCAGTACTACATGTGCGTCGAGGTCATCGAGCCATCCTGGTGCCAGCTTATACAGAGCCTTGATAAGGTTAGTGGGACTTACATTAAAGATTGTATTATTTCTTTGACTCCTGGCGCCTAAATAGTATCATCAGTGCCACATGACACCTGCATATCCACAGAGGTCACTTTAGACCGCAATTCAAACTGTTATACAGGTTATTTTGTAATTAATTGTCAAAACTTGGCAGGCGTAGAGGATATCGTTATTTAATAGAAAAAAAAATAATATTATCATTATAAGTAAACACGTATTGCTATTACAGCCGATACCCATCATGTCTGTGAAGATTCGCCAATTAATACAAAAAGGCTCACACAGTAGTTTATACTGTTCACTTGTGTGGCTACACTGTACACCCAATATTGCTAGCAATCTTTGATTTTATTCGATTGAAAGTACATTACTGTAACCACGGCATCGGCTACATGAGATCAGTGAAGCGAATTGATTAGGTTTTGTTTGTCGGAATGGGTTATGTTGCATATATACCGACCGTAACAGAATTACGTTAGGTATACTGATAGTTACTGTCATTATAAAGCACATTCAATAGTATACAATAATACACAAATTTTATTTTCTGAATGGTAAGGCACAGGTGTGGGGACTGTACCTATTAAAATGCCAAATTCCTTTGACATTTTAACAACTTCGTGATATATGTATGTCTTTGTATGATGGGGTTTTGAATAAGAAACAAACAATGGTGTCTAATTTATAAAGAAACTAGCTGACCCAGCGAACTTCGTACCGCCTAAGAATTTGAATTATCTTCATAATTTTTTTATTGTGAATTTTTCCCATGTTTTAATAGTTATTCTGCTATTCGGGGCGGAGACAAATCCAACAAATCAAAGATCATAAAAATCGGTCCAGCCGTTCTTGAGTTATAAATGGTGTAACTAACACGACTTTGTTTTATTTATATAGATTTATTGGAATATTTTTAATTTAATAAAATTAGATTCACGTAGTAATATAAAACATTGGACGCGATAAAAACAGTTTCGTATTTACTTCTTCTCTCTCACATAAATGCCTCTAAAGTTAAAGCTGTACTTAACGAAGACGTTAACATAATATAAATAAAATAATCATACATAAAAAAGCAGACATAGACAATTATTTGTTAAAAGCCTTAAAATAAAATGTTATAAAATATCGCTTAAAATATAATTATTAGTTACGGTATTCCAAAGCCTGTAACACCTTCTTCATCGTGCTTTCAAGACTATCTATTTTCTTTTCGTATTTCGTTAACTGATCCTTTATTTCGTCAAATTCCGTTATGTTTGTCTTCTTGCTAACAACTATTTTTGCATTCTTAACTATTTTGCGATCTAACTTGTAGTTTTGACAGCGTTCGAAACAACAAGTGCCTGTGCCGCCTTCTATGTCTTCATAATCATCCCCGAATTTCCCCAGTGGCTCTGCGTGAGGGATTTCGATCTTGTTATCCTGATTCGGTTTCACAATTATCCTGTATCTTGGCAGAAAATGTGGGAACAGACTTATACGCTTTGCAAAAGGTTTTATGCAAAACATTTTAGGCTTTATGATATTAAGTCTTTCAAAACTAGTGGGCAGCCATGACCAGCAAGTACTCGGTCGGGTATAAGATCTAGCGTTACCGATCAGAACGCTCTCGAAGTATGATATTAGTTTTACTCTGGATATGTGCCCCACAAGTTCTGCATTAGCTCGGATTTCTTGTGTATCGCTTACAGCTAAACCGTTAAGTAAATTAAATAGTACGATGGGAATCATAAAAACAAATACAATAAATATTAAGTGACTCGTACCTGGGAATGTACTGAACTTAATTGATCCAGCGTCGAATTCTCCTGTCAACATGACTATAGTTTTAAATAACGATCCGCCTGGATTCTCAAAGAAGTCTTCATCTTCTTCCTCCTCCTTTCCTTCTTTATTAGGGTTTGGTACTTTCTGTTCTTCGTCTTGATCTTCTTGCCGAAACAATGTGTAAAAGCTCAAAGCAAACGCTATTATTAAGATACAATACCAGAGTAAGAATTTAAAGAAATTCCATGAAACAGTTTTCAACATAACAATATTCGTTGATAAAGTAGGGAACTGACCAATGAGTAGAACTAATTCAGCGGATGATAGTAATATGGCGACTGCGGACAATTGTTGTTTAGTAGACTCTTCCGCTGAGCCGTTACTTACTATCAGCGCGGTAACAAATATCAATATGATTTCCATCAAATTCTCAAAACTTTGTAAATATCGTATCGGCGACACAAGTAATTGAAACAACTCTCGAAATATTAATAGGAATAACCCAATTACCGCACAAGCATGAGTAACAAGATTTAACGCTTCTATTGAGCCCGGTGGTTTCTTCTCTTCTACGTATCCCAATATTATGTAAAGGATCAAGCACAGCCAAAATAGTGAATAAAATGTTATGTTTGCGTAGAAAAGACAACTTATTCTTTGCCACTTTAAATATAAGAAACTGGTGATGACTGGATGTTTTAAAAGTGGTCGCAATTCTTCGTTTCTTGTCATGTATAGTAAAGCGTCTGTTTCGGGCGCTAAAAGGGAACCTAATTCCTTTTCGTTGTTGATAGAATTATCCATTAGAGGCACCTTGCAGAGCTCGTTTTCAAGCGAATTGTTTGGATAAACAAGGAAGCTATATTTCACGTGAATCTCGTAATCGTCGTCACTTGGTCGTTCGCCATTAGTCGTTATACATTCGTCCAAATATGTTTCCAATGTTTTAGCATTAATATCTGCTAAAGGTGGTTCATCAAATTTGTTACGAAGACCCACACAGGCTCCGTTCCTTAATAACTCTAAAACAGTTTCTTGGTCACCATTCCTAGCAGCGTAATGCAAAGCAGTGTTGTCTTTAACATCAGGATGGTTAACGTTAATATTAATTTTGGGATTCTTTAGTAATAATTCCAAACACTCATTGAAATTTGCTTTTGGTGTTTTGGAATAAGACCGCATACCTTTCACAGTTATTTGGAGAAGAGATTCACAATTCGCTGTGTCAAATAGAGTAGATTCGTTATCCACAAACATTTTAAGTATTTTTGGGTACCCATTTTGGCAAGCGATTGCTATAGGTCTGCTTGTATTACCTGAACACGTAGCGTTTGGATCTGCCCCGGAGTTCAGTAAAGTTTCAACTACTTTGTGTAATCCCTTTTCAGTAGCCATCTGCAGCATAGTGTTCATGCCATTGTTAGCTGCTAAAGCTGGACGATGGTCATTTTTCTTAACGAGTTTAATGAAGTCGCGGATAAAATTATCTTCTTCATGTCTGCTAAGATACGAAAATAATTTATCGACATCAATTATTTCTGGTTCTAGTTCTTCAGTTTCGAACTTAGCCAATATATGCGGGAATGCTTCTTTAAGATAGTCACGCGCCGTATTTCCTCTTCTGTCTTTGTATGTGTCCAAATGAATAGGTTCCTTGGCGTAATCTAATATCAATGTTACAATTCTTTCCAGACCTTGTTTGGCAGCAGAATAAGCAGGAGTTATACCTTTTAAATCGGGGCTATTAGCATTGCAACCTGCTTTTAGGAGCATTTCAACCATTTCCTCATAGGTGGCCAAATCACGCTCTCGGTCGTCATCCAAATCTTCAATTTTTTTGATAGCCATTAATAAAGCCGTGTTGCCTTTGCTTTTAATATTCACATCAATTCTGTCGTCCTCTAGCAGCGCTGCTAATGCTTCGATATTTCCACTTTCAACAGCGAAGTGTATAGGAGCCGCGGCATGTGTCTCATTCATTTTATTGACTTCCACTTCATGTTGTAGTAAAAGCTTCACGAATTCTTGTTTATTTGGCTCGGACACTGCGAGTTCCAGACATGTCTTGTAATCTGGATATTGATACACATGCTCAAGATTTACTGAACCATAGCTGACAAGCTTTTTAAATGTGGCAAAATCGTTGGTTTGTAGCGCCATCTTCAGCTGGACTTGAGGGTCCGTGCCGAAGAGGGAGCTGCCGCGTGACAGCCGGTTGGGCTTCATCTCGTAAGTGTCCCGCGTCATGTCGCGCACTACACTGGCATCTGAAACGTAAAATAATTGTTTTTATCACTCACCACAATTTTCTCATTGAAGTAAATTGTTATGAAACTCAAGTAGTACTCCAAAACTAGTAGTTAGGGACAATTGGTTCAATTGAAATGGATTGGCCATTGAACATCTGGCGAACTTTCACGTACTCGTTTAAGCTTTAAACCTTTTCCCAAGATGTGGAAGTGTAAATGAATGAAGATACCCTAAATTCGCGCGTTTATTTGATTAACTACGCTAAGTGCATCTACAAACTCTTTTGTGAAAATGTGATAATCGTTGCCTCGTATGTTCCGTTAACTACAAATCAATCCATTTAAGTGAGTCGTGCCCTACTTTGAAAATTCTCAGTGATCAAAGATAAAATGAGGTTACATTTTATCTCAACTCCTTTAATTGTTTGTTGCCTTCAATGAACAAAGTTTATTGGTTTACACGGATATTTATTTATTGTTTCCAAGCTACGAGTATAAAAGTATAGCCTTATATTGAGTTGCCCGTAATACGTTTTAAATGAGCTACTTTGTACCAAAATCACTCGAGTTTACCTAACTGGCCACCATAATGAAGGGGCAATTATTCCGAATTTCTCTCACTACCATACAATTAATGCTGCGCGCGTACAGCATGCCCATGCCTCTACAATCGAGTAATTGGATTGATTTGCGCTGTCTATTATGTTATACTTGATTGTAAAACTTAGCAACGTTCAACGTTCTTCAAAAAAACACCTTGAATGGAAGGCAGAGGTGGTAATTTCGAAAGTACTCATCTCAATGCTGTAAGTTCCCAATTTGTGAATTTTATTGCTGCATAATTGATTTTTGGAGCATTAATGAACCAATGAAATTCGAGTACTTACAATACTTTGTGTGCCTTTGTTGTTTCACAATGTACATACTGAGCACCCGCATGTTAGCTTATTTACTTTACCTATACACACACTATTGATTCGACTGTTTGACGATCGTGATTCGTACATTTTATTGGAGACTTAATCCGTTTACCATTTTTCTATTAAATGTTTAAATCGTGACAAAGAGATACATAAAGCCGCTAACTAGGTCTGTATTTGTTACGCTTGTCCGACTGCTTGGGACAATATTTATCTTCGGATTTGCTCTGAATACACCATGACTAAATCTCGCCTTGGGCATTGCTCATATTATAATCCTATTAGAGAACACGGCTTCTGTGTGCTTATTTAAAAAAAAAAACCGATATAAGGTGACTCCATCCAATTCTAAGTTAATTCTCGGATGCAACATTGTAAATATAACGGAATGCAATGCTTTAAATGTTTTTGTTATGGTAGTAAAATAGGAAAACATCAACAGTGCAGCAACGTAAACACTTTCAGTGTAAACTTTAAATTCGTGAAAATCTTGCTATTTGAGTAACGCATTTTAACGGAACCATTTGCCGCCTCGTACGTCCAAAATAAAGATGAAACTAACAAAGCGTTTTCACCAAACAATGGTGTGTGCGCCCATTGGAACGACTATGAGATACTCCACATGTTCGCCGGCTATATTGTACAACATTGAACTATACAATATATCACGGCTTTCATGTCCGTCGGTTTTGGGCACAATCGAGGTTTGCTATTGTGTTCCACATCGGGATCACCTGT
The DNA here is from genome assembly GCA_948474745.1 of Oligia latruncula. Lineage (NCBI taxonomy): Eukaryota > Metazoa > Arthropoda > Insecta > Lepidoptera > Noctuidae > Oligia > Oligia latruncula. Next base: position 12,606,382 of record OX419688.1, read on the forward strand.
TCGGAGGCGAATAGCCGATGGCTCAGTGCGCTATTGATTGATCGACAAATGTGCCAGCACTGCCGGCGCCGCTCGTTAAACAATTTCGTTTGGATATTTTAAACAGTATTGTATTTTTGTACTACCGTACCGTACCGTTTTATAGTCTAGTTGTTTTTCTTAGCGAACATTGCGAAAATTAATTACTGGACTGCACGAACAAATCTATGAATATCTGATGTTATCATAGGATTAAAAGCTACATCTTGATAAGCCAAAATCTCTTTAACTAATATAAGCCGCGAGCTCAGTCTGAGATAACATTTACCGTGCCCTTTGCCTCTTTTATTTGTCAAAATTCCAGCACACCCTTCGAAAATCCTTGGCATTTATAATTCATGAAAAGAAATAGCCATGGGCGTGTCCCATGGCATAACGTACAGATGACCTTTCTTATTGTTTAAACTTTAATGGCGTTTGACTTGCAAATAATTACATATAATAGGTATAAACATCTCTTTTTGTTGTCTGACTAAACAGTCACGTTTAATTTGCCTAATGAATGCCAAGTAAGATAAATTACAAAATGAGGACCTGCAAAATGAGGTCGTTTGTTATAGATTTTACAGAGTTTAAATTAGGTATGTTTGGCCCTTATTAATAGTATGCCGACCACAACAACAAACTTTATCATCTGCAATAAATGTTGAAGAAAACAATAAGCCCCTTTTAAGTAATGTTACACCTTACTAATAAATGTATTTTATCAGACTAGCTTCTGCCCGCGACTTCGTCCGCGTGTAATTTCACCCTCCCCCCATTCACCCTCTTAGGGGTGGGATTTCAAAAAACCCTTTCTTAGTGGATACCTACTCTTCACAAAGAACACACCCTCCAAATTTCAAGTCTCTAGGACCAGCGGTTTAGGCTGTGCGTTGATATATCACTCAGTCAGGACTTTGAATTTTATACATACTTATAAATTTATATCATCATAATCAGCCTATAATGTTCCCACTGCTAGGACACAGGCCTCCTCTCTGTGAGAGGGAAAAAAAAATGATTTTAGATGAATTAGGTGAAAAAAAACACCGATTTCTCTCTTTCAGTCGTAAGGAATTTGACTTTCGAAAGAAAAAGACAAAGCGTTGTGTAACTATAGAGCCGCTATACAACGTTTATTAGTAAGGGGGATTATGTATAAGGCATGTAGTTATGTGTCATCTATAAATATAAATAACAATATGCATATTTACCCCGATATTCTTTGACACAAGTAGGTAACACATCATGTAGGCATGCTTGTCAAAGCTTGGCTTAGCTGTCAGTTTAATGTAGGTACTTACCTATTTAATGTTTGCCTATAAGTAGGTACATAAGACAAGGTTGGTATAAAATGAATGTTTATCATTCTTGTTATTGTGGTTTTCACAGATTTTAATTAAGTATATTTGGCCCTTATTTGTAGTTTTGCGACCGCAATAACAAACGGTTTATCATATACGTCATTATAATTATTAATATATTATTACTGAAGAAAACAATGCCTACCTTTGTATTTGCTCCGTGATGCCTACCTACGCCTATTATTTTAACTGACTAATGTGACATCAACACATAAATAATTATTTGAATGTAAGTAATACCTACACATAAAGCAAGCTTCTCAATCTTTGTTAATACTTAACTTACTTAGATCATCTCGGCAACTTGTTTTTATCGAATTGGGAGGGCCACATTTTGTAGATCCAGCAGGAGATATTTTAAAAGATTGGTTTTTTTTTTTTAGTGTTTAAAAAAGAGGTCTGTTTGAGGTGTTTAAATAAGTTTTAATTCATCAACAATCACTATAATTATAAAAATGAAAATTACTCTTTTTACTCAAAAAGTACAAGGCACAAAATCCTGTGATAAGTGGCACAATAAAACACAATTAAAATAACGATTTTGTGCCATAGTAAAATCTCCGTTCCATGTCGTGGTCGGGTACTACGATTCTTAGTTTTTACTCATTCATTGTCTGTGGCTACTGTTTGTGTAATAGCGGATCAATATTATTGGAAATAAGCTTGTCACACCGTTCTTTAAATCAAAATACAGTAGGTACACTGAAAACGGTTACCCATATCTCACCGTAATCCCAGTCATATTCATGGATGTCGAAAGAAGTAACTATGAGAAATCTACCCCTGTATTTTTATTAAAAACTAGCTTCTGCCAGCAAATTCGTCCGCGTGCAACTTCTTGCTCCTCCGACCCACAGAGTGCAGAGTCGCATCGCATCGTTCGCCCGCTCTATTACTTTCTTTTCGCTTAGCATTATTTCTGTCTTTTTAGGGTTCCGTACCCAAAGGGTAAAAACGGGACCCTATTACTAAGACTTCGCTGTCTGTCCATCTGTCCGTCCGTCTGTCTGTCTGTCACCAGGCTGTATCTCAAGAGCCGCGATAGCTAGACAGTTGAAATTTTCACAAATTATGTATTTCTGTTGCCGCTATAACAACAAATACTGAAAACAAAATAAAAAAAATATGTAAGGGGGCCATACAACAAACGTGATTTTTTTCGTGGTTTTTGCCTTGTGGTACGGAACCCTTCGTGTGCGAGTCCGACTCGCACTTGGCCAGTTTCTTCTTTTTGCTCGGTTCTTAAGGGTCCTAGCGCGATGTTAAATAGCCTATAGCCTTCCTCAAGAACTGGGCTATCAAATGCAAAAAGAGTTTTTCAAATCCGACAGGTAGTCCCAGAGATTACCCCTACACACAAACAAACAAACAAATTTTACCTCTTTATAATATTAGTATAGACAAAACATACTGCAATCAGTCTTTCAATCTTACTGGAAAAGAACACAGTCAATACTATCTTGATTTTAACTCCACGTAAACTTGTCCAAACCTCCAACGTTACTTCAATCCGTAAGCCTCGAGTCGAGCGCTACGTCAATAATCACTTACTCACATTTATTTATCAGTAACCCCCATCGGACGCTTTGCATATGGAGATTGGAGAGTATTTGTGTTAAATGTCAGTGTGATTCTTGTGCTAATGTAAGCGCTCTGTTGAGGTCATACATCCACGAATATTGTTCCATTTAAATTGTAGATATGAGTAAGTATATCCTATCCTTGCATTCATTCTGTGCTCCACAATCTTTGTGTAAAAACAGGGTTTTTATTATTTTAGCAAACCTCAGTGCCACAGCGAATTTGTGAATGAAGATGATTAGTAAGTGCACAATATCCAAAATTTTCTTTTATAATACTTATCTACATAAATATAAACTAAACAAATATGTGTGTAGCACACAATACAAAAACATAATGCATACAATATAATATAATAATATAAAATCCTACAAACACACATGTATAGGTCATGTTGACAGGAAACGTTCCCTAATTATTTTCCTGAAAACCTCTAACGATAAACGTAGGGCTATCCCTCCCGTACGAAGTGAGGAAGAGAATTCCAAAGGCGCACCACACGAATGCTTTGCACAGTATGCATATTGGTTTGATTTTTTTTGCTAACTTTACCGGTTTACAGCGCATCGGCTAACGAGCTGATTTTCCCACGGTAGAAGCCAGAGAAAAATAGTATACGGTCTGATGTAGATGATTTGTTATAAACTTGACTATTAAACATGTAGCATGTTCAGCATGGAACACAGCATGATAGAGCTCTAACTTTCGCCATGTAAATATAATTCATATCAAAACTAACCAAACTGTACAGTTAAATCATGATCACGTATTTCTCGGTCTTGTCCATAATATTATGATCATACTAAAGACAGGAAAGCTCTCGAAATAAAACAACTTCACTTGATCAAAGGTTATCCCTTCCAAGCATCCAAAATGAACGCACAAGAAAGTTATTCTGAACTAAAAAAATACCTTTAATGGTGTTAGCAATTAGGCGTATCCGTTGTTTCTCAATGAAATAGTTTTAGTTATGTTTTATCTGCACGCTACCGGTGCGCGGTGGCGAGCGCTTCGCTCTAATTGTCGGGCACGCCTTAGTTTATGGAGAAAATTACTGCTTTATAAAAAAACTTTTACGATAAAACATTGCGCACGCGGTTAAGGATTTATTCGCTAAGATTAGGTTCAGCTTGATTTAATTTTGGGCAATGTTGATTATAATAAAATTAAACGCACAAGATAGCTCCTTCACCGCCCAAAAAATCTTTCAGCCAAAAGACCTTTTCTGCTGGAGGACATAGGCTCGCCACAAGCATTGTCACTACTCCAATAAACTTATAATATAATTCAAGTTAATTATAGATTCGTGCCTAACTAGGCACGAATCTATAATTAACTTGAATTTAAAACCTTTATCCGTTGATAACACATAGATATTAGAAAATGTGTATGAAATGTCTTTATTAAAGGCCAGACAGTCACTTCTGGATTTGAGTGAAAGGGTAAATGTAGATTATTTAACTAAAGTACTTACAGAAGATTTCACCGAGCTTTAGATTAAATAAAACTTTTAAATTGAATGGCGTCTCTAAATCGAATACTTGATCCAATAGAGATCTAAATGTATTATGGTCAAGTCGTAAGTAGGTATACATTTATATTGCGGTTAGTGTGGAATCGGTGATGAAAGAAATATGTCTAAGTAATATATGAACTCATTTACACCTACGAATCTACTTAATATGCATTGAAATATCAAAATCATTTCTAACCCTTTGTAGTATAAGTCAAATAATTATAAGGCTAAGGTAGGAATAGTTTAATTTAAAAAGTATTAAATAATATCGAGAAGGTCGACTTTGTGATGAAATAACTAATTATTCATGTTATTTAATAGATCGTTCACCGCTCAAGTTTTAAATTATCTAGTACGTTTTAAAAGAGCTCTGTTGATCTTGGAACAATTCAAGATTTTTTGCAATTTTTGTAAATGAATGAATCGATCGGTAGACACTAAACGCAGACAGTGCGTAGGCGCAACCAAAGGTATGTGCAGATCTTGTGCATTGTCACCTGCAACCAGTCTGCCTTGGACGTGATGCAACCGACCTGACCCGCCATAATACAAGTACTTATCGCCATCGTCATACCATACGGGTCCTTTGTACACTGTACAGTGTATCGATCAAGTATATTTTTAGAAATTACGAGTTTTCTTAAAGCTTGTGTGTTATGGTATTAATTTGTCCTACAGTGATCGTATTTGGTCATTGTTTCTTCTGAAATAACTTCGCCATTAATCTATGATTTAATAAAGTCTTGTCCACATTCTAATTAGGAAATTCCTTATTCGGAAGAATTAATTTTATTCCTATATATGGTTTTACATAACAAATAAACATAAAATGTCTTAACTAAACAGGTTTCTGTGAAATACCAGATTACTCTCATCGCGGTAACGGTTCCTTGAGCTCTTATGAATTTTAACTAGTCTCGTCAAAAACTTGTTTACTTTTTATTACAAACTCAAACCGAGATTTGACGATCAAATATAAACATGCATAGGGATTCCAAATTTTGTTCCACGTAAAATATTCAAGTATGCATCACCATAAAGATTGCTTACGGACGAACGTGACCAATTCTCTCATGAGAGGAAGATGATGCGTATCGTAATGTCGATGCACCCACAGATATGTGGTCAAAATAAGTGTGGAGAATTGGCAGTAATCTCAGGCAGTATTACCACACATCCGGTACTTGACCAACTAAACAGTAAAAAGTCTTCCGTTCCGCACATAACATTTCAATTTGGACGCGCGTTACAACAGCCAGTCGGTCCGTTGAACGACGCTTTTTGTCAACTTTGTGCCTAATTTGCTTCGCCCTAAAAACAAGACGCGTTTCTTTTCGCCTCGCTTTCTTCCTTATGTCTACAATGTACTTATGCATAATTCCTATGCAAGAGGCAATAACGAAGGGTTCATGCCTACATCCTAAAGGCGTTCAACAGTTCGCTATAAAACAACCGATTGGATTTATTTTGAGATCAAGTACGCATAAAATTTGCAATTTGGACGCGGTTGTAAGAAGGCTATGAACTCCGTATCAAGTGCTTAATGACCACTAAAGATTAAATCAACATCGATCATTTACGACACCCTGATGTACTTGGAAAGATCATTTCGTGTTTCTATTTCAGTTCGGTGGAGCGGTTCGACCCGCGACCGCCGATTAACAGTTTTTACAAAGATCTCCGCAGCCGCAGCTTCGCACTTGGGTTGAATACTTTCCGCTTGTTGCGCTTTGGTTATATCTGATAGATTTGTTCTCATCATGGTCTTGTTTTTGAAACTGTTTCGCTTCCTCTTATTTCATCTTTTTGCAGTTTTGCTTATAACTTTCTTTGCGCTGAGATGAATCAAGTTGGTCATTCATCCGTTTTACAAAGCAAAACTGATTGGAACGTTCTTCAGAAAATAATCAACTTATGTATGTTTGTTATTGTTATCTGTGATAAACCTACGGGCACTCGAGTTTTTCTCTTTCGTATATGATTTTCTTCATTATCTTATATAGGTATCTCAACGGGCCGAAACTAATATACCTAAGTGAGGGACGTCGAACGCAAAAATCGGCGACGACACTTAAAAATTTACACGAAATAGGTACCGTAAGTTTTTGCATCGCTTGGATATGTTTCGATCCTATTAATATATATTTTCTAATTTCCCTGTTCTTTTTTGTAGTTAAGTAGACATTTTTTTACTCACTCTAAATTAAATGTACATTCTTAGGTTGAAGTATTATTCACTGTAATGGGTATTTTTATGTCTGCTCAAATTACATTTTATTGTGTCAATTGTGGTTAAGTCATGTATAATATACAGCCTTAATGGCATGCTTCCTATCGTGTTTACTATGTTCTAGGTACTACTGCCCCTTCTAAAACTGTTCATGAAGTGACAATTCCTTGATTAATCTATTTGTTTTCTTCATTCGTTTTTCTAAAATCTATACAGTCCTCGGCCAGTGTATTATCCAAACGAATATGTTACTCACTTTATCTATTTCACCAAGTGCAGTCACTGGCTCTAATAAGTGTACTTCCATATATTGGAACCTATATTTGGTCATAACAAATAGTGTCACTCGCCATATAAATTAATTTCTATTGTAAATAGTTTTCTTATATGGAAGTAGGTACCGTTGCTTGACTTTTGTGTCGCACTCGGAAGCGGTTTACTGAATCAATAAATGAATTTGATTATACGGATGGTCTGACTGCGACCTGTGTAAGTTCTGTATTTGGTAACATGGTAGTTATGTAGGCAAGCTTCCGTCATCATTAGTCAACGATTGCATCAATGTTTATGTCCGATGACCGGTCAAGTTCGTCAATATTATAATTTATTTAGATCTGAGTTGTGTCGCCACACCACGCCGAACACACGAAGAAGAGTTTATGTTTTGAAGCGATTCAAAAAGCTATTGGTTCTTATTTATCGAATGAGTAGCCACATACAATTGGTTGGAGTAGGTATCGGCTCCACAAATAAAAATCAAAATGATGGAAACGTTTAAGCTAACAAATAAAAGTTTACCGTGCGGCTATAGTGAGTTTTATCACGCAAGATTCGTAGTATTCGTCACACAAAGCATCTATTCATTTGTGACGCGTATTTTACAAAAGAAACTGGATTTGATCCATACATTTTTAGGTGGCAACATCAAAATGTGGAGAATCTAAGTACCTTCATCCAAACAACTTTTCTATTAGAACTGTTTTTATCTGCTTGAAGTGACTATGTAGTGTGAGTTGAAGTGGTTTCCTTTGCTGAAATTGACTATGTGGTTAGATACTAGATATACATATTAACAGCAAATATTATCTCAAATATTTGTTTTATTTTTATCGATGTACCATCCTCTATGTCTGCAAATAACTTTCCAACGAGAACCTACTTTGCAACTGTTTAATAGAGGTCCAGCTTAGAGGTTGGTTGGAGGTCACTGCTTGTCTTTCAAGTCATTAGTCCATGTCTTCACAAGCAATCATCTATAGTAGCTTTGCCTACATGTTGTTATTATCAATTTCTTTAGCTTCTTAGCTATAGAAAAGTATTTTTCCCTTCAATTCTACTCGAACAAGTTACAAGAAATACATATATCACATTAGTATCGTCTACCTGCACCGATATCTGTCTGATTATTCATTGCTAACCTGTCTCCAATCTTATAAGGACTCTTGTCCTACTTTAATGAGGCACTAAAACATACCCAATACTGGCTGTTTGTCGCATACATAATTAGGATGTTCCAATACGCAAAATTCTTAATTTTTCAATTCCACTGCAAAGCACAAAGCACAAGAATTCACAGGAGTAAGACGACCGTCGACACAACGGATAGTAAACCTGGACTAACTAGTTTTGCGATGTAGGTACTTATCGACCGTCCGTAAACCTTCATGTCTCGATGAGCGATGCAGTTTGCAATTTAACGGGCTCATTGTCTTGCTTTTTCAACCTGCTGGACAAAGTTCATCCCTATTCCTTCCACTTAATCTTAACAGTCTCAACCGTCTGCTGCAGAGTGAGCTTGCAAATCCAACCTATTTCTGATACAAAAAAGGGTCTGATTTGACTTGGCAAAAAGTAGCTTACACAGTGTTTGTTTTGCATGTAAGTATGCTTAAAAATATATTTTAAACTATCACCGGATACATCCGTTTCGTTGGCATTACTGGGGTGTGCTCAGCGCATGCATTTGTCTACCACTTAATCAATTACTGCCGACATGGTTCAACTTCCCGCACTCTGTATAGGCTCACCGACCCACATGTCCTGCGTCATCATAATAATAATGACGTCACCACTACCGACCTTGTCGAGGGCTTGGACTACCAGCATATGTGATGATCTCTTTTCTATGTTTACACCCACATATGTTTGGTACAGTTAATAAAACTTTTTGTCACGGTCATCAATAAATTAGTGCATGTAGACTGAACAGATCATTTGGACCACTTCGTGGTCCCATATTTTCAAACGGAGTTCTTGTATTTTGATCTCTTTAAGGGAGTAAAAACCTTCAAAGTTATGGCAGAATATTGCTTTACGCAGTTTGTCCCTAATTTCGGTCATTACCTAGATAACGATGCGTTACTTTATCGGTTTTGTGCACAAATATGTGCTTCTATCAATAAAAATACTTTAGAATTTGTATCTTCAAACGCTCTTGCAGGAGTGGCGTATACCCTTCTATTTGCCTATCTCTTGCATTTGATCATAACTTTTATTGCTGAAAACTTTTTAGGTACTACAAGCTTCCTTACTTGCGAATTGAAATGCACTCGTTGCAATTCTTAAGTATCTGGTTGCATAAACCGCAGTCCGATACGGAACTCTTCGAAAACATGGATATGAAATACGAGGATCAATTGCGATGCAACTTATTAATTTGAAACGTGTACATTTTGATGCACTGTTAACTATGATTTTTGCGAATTTAAGAATTGAATGTTTCCCAAACCCACCTGAGAATCACAATATCACAACTGAAAGTTCTCACTTCACAAGCACTTCACTGACTATTGGTTGTTGTTCGCATTGCGGTGGACGGCCGCGCCACTCGGCCCTGTGAACGGAGTGAGGCGTTGCGCGCGCGCCGCTTGTGTGGGAGGCGATAGTTGCTCGCTTATCCTGCAACAGTGCTGACCAAACGCAATTACTGACCATACAGATCGTACTGATGTACATAAACGTTTTTAATTGCTCCTAATTACAATTACAGATCACGTCCAAAACTTAAACTGTTGGATATTGGTTTTACGTGAGTTTTGAATCGAAGGTTGCGCTTAAATACTATTAATTCTTATGTTTGAAGATCGAAGGGTCAACTCAATCTTAGCCGCTTAAGATATTTTATCTTATACGACTCATTTAAATCTTTACCTGTCTTGCCATAGTGGAAGCATCTCGACCAGCTATATATGAATCATGTCCTCCTATGGTCCTAGTAAATGTAACATCCTCGAGAATAGTAGATATAATTTAACAAGATAAATGAACTAATAAACAGTCTGTTACAGTGTTATATGTCGCAAGGTGAAAAGCTTGGTCAGCCATATTGTTATAGTTTTTTTTATAAAGCCTCGGTTTTTTCTGTGGGCGGAGCGGATTCGCGATAATTTGTAGGCGGTGCTCCTTACCAGTTACCAGTGGTCGCGTCACAATACAAGGTTGTATTACTCACTGTTTTGGTTCGACGCCGTTTATGTAAGGTGTAAAAAATTAAGCCTTTATAACAAAGTTTTCAGGGTGGAACATTCCGAATGTCTAAAACTCGAGTTCATTTACAAAAACCGAGTATCAATTATGAAATGTACAGACCGTTCCGAATGTAGTAAGTAGGTCGTAGTCCGTGTGTCGAGGCTTAGGACACTGCACTCATGATTAAATATTAATAAAAGCCTGTTAAACAAGGTCCTTTGGTGTATTTATTTTCTGCCGAGTTATTTGGGACCCCATGTTTTGCAATAAAAGGGCGAAGAAAACACGTTCGTTTGCTACTTCAATCGACAATCCCTACTATAAGAAGTTGTTAGAAAATGATAGCTTACCATTTGTGAGATACTTTCTTTTACTATAACATAACGCCTGTAATCCCTAAAGGGTGAGGCAGACGTGTTCCACGCGTGCCTCAGAGATGTCAGCATCAGATGAAGGGCCGAAGCCTGCCGGGTCAGCGGGATTGTCCGAAAGGGTTACCGCTGGCCCGGAACATAAAGGGCTAAGGAAGGAACACGGGTGGGTTTTAGTCAGCAAGTCTGTAGCGGGGTCATTTGATGATTTCCCATCCTGAAAAAAAAAAGGGTTAGGCAGAGCTGTACCTGCCCATGTAATAGGGGACGAGCCTATTGCCATCAGCCGGGCACAAATCCAGACTCCTGGCTGCTACTGAGAAATTCCTGATGGAAAAACTCCACTGCCCGACGGGTAGTGCTATTCTGTAAAAATGTCACCGTAAAAACCTAGGTGAAGTGAGCTTGAAGTCAGCTGTCAAACGCGACGCTAGGAATTGACATTATTGACAGCACACTTCACTTAAGTTTTCACGGTGAGATTTTTACAGAATAGCACTACTGGACCTCAAGCTCAGCAGTAGAGCTTGCGACCACTTGACCATTGGTCAAGCGCTACTGCTGAGCAGCCTTTTAATAATTGTTTCTTTGTCTAATGATTCACTAATCCAGGGCGCATAAAACAAGCAGTTGGTAGGTAGCTGAAAGTGTTATCTTCTTCAGGTGCACAATGTGGACGAAGTGCTGGAGCGTCACAACGACTTCTTGGAGTCGTGTCTCGGAGACTGCATGCTAACCAGTCCACAGCTGCTGAAGGCCGTCACCACGCTGTGCCTCGTCTGCGTACAGTTCTGTACATTCATACAGGTGACAAGCTATACGTTTTTAAAAACTTTGAATCACATTTTTTTTTGTATTTACAGGCAGACAACTGAAATGATTTGCTTCTTTAATAGAAATTAGAAATCACTTTTCATCGTGATTGTACGTTATTTTTTCATTTTAGAAGTCCTGAAAAATACATACAGAAAGAGTAAACAGTGCTTTTCCTCTTAGAAACTCACTTGCAGGCTATTTGTAATTTTAGTTACCGTAGTCAGTGTATTTATTATGATATAAAGAAATTAAATATGTATCCAATATTATTATGTTTCAAAATCTGGTGACGGCTTCTTTATATTATTATCCCCGCTGTAAGCAATGATTATACTTACTTATTATGTTATACATATATTTTCTTCCGCTGCAATTATCTATATTTTAAATACTTTGTTATTGATGTTTAGCAAGGCTTTCCAGTGGTTAGTATACCTATATGATTTCTAACATTAATTTATTATTGTATTTTCTTTTAACGCTACCAAATCACGTTAATTGGCAAAAGGAGATGCACAAGTACTTCGTGGACGCAGAGCTTAACAGTATGCTTGGATCGACGTATGACAATACAGACTATAGTGAGGTATATACCGAGTAGATCAGCTGTAACACTAGTGCACTGGTGCAAAGTAAATAATATCACAAGTATCATAGAATCGCACTGATCTTTGGCAACATGTCAACCTATCAAACGTCAAATTTTCAGCCAACCACAAATCGCGCTCACTAAATCGTGTAATATGATTGGATAAAAACATTTCACATTGCTTCTAAACGGTAAAGGTGTTTACATAATTTTGTACTAAAAACTAATGAACTTGTTAATAAATACATCTTGCTTCCATGTAGTATTTGTGATATATCAAAATCATTAATCTATGTTTTTTTATCATTCTTTCATGACTTTTCTGTTTTAGACTTTTACAGTAAGTATTTATTATGTATTATTGCAATATCTGCCTTATATTTAGAACTCCTTACACGCTACTTTCCCAACAATATGAAAACTGTCGAGATCAATGTTGTAGCTTTTTTATTTTCATTTCTCCGTTCTTGCTTTTACTTCCTAGGCATAAAACAATTCTTCTATTTATTTAGAACTTAGGGGACTATCTTAGTCATGTCATCTGCTAACAACTATACACGAATTCAGAATCTTAGTTTTTGATACATAACATTCAATTGCCACTTACTCAACTCTCTACTTTAGTGCTATGCAGTCTTAGTCGATTTTTGAGTGACCATTCATAATAAAAAAATATATTATAGATATTTTTTTATTCCACTGGATTTGAGCTTTGTTATGGATGACATAGAGTTTGTGGTTCGAAAACTAAGATTTTGAATTCAAGTAGAAAACAAAACGAAATTTAATGTAATACATTTTGTTCTAAAATGTCCTGCCTCATGTATAGGACGCGGGTTGTGGAGGGACAGCAACGAGCGGGTCCGCGGATTCGTTCTCTCGTTCGGTGTCACGCTACGGACTGCGGTTCACGGCAGCGCTGCTGTCTGTACTTGCTATCATCGAAAGGATGGCGAGGGACAACAATACCAACAAACTGCTGAATATATCTGCTAGGTACGTGGAACAAACAACCGTCGGCCTATCAGACACGACACCCGTCTGGCGGAGGATCCTCCCTCCTCTATGGAGGAAGAGGAATCTCCACCACACCTACAAACTTCTTTATGATTTTTTTTAATGACTGACATTAATTGGGATGTTCACATTTATTACGTTATTATCTATTACGCGTTATTCTTCTGCAGGAAGTGGGCCTCCTTTTTCATTTTCACGCACTTTCGTTCTCTGCTAATGTGAGCACAATCCGGTAATCTGGTTGCTCTGGTGGCTCTCTAAATACACACAAATTATCTTCATCGCTTACTACTTTAACCATGAAATTGAGACTTTTTTTCTATAATTATTGTTTAATAGTTAAAATTAAAACCTGTGTTCTAAAGGGGACTGTGTTAAAAATGACCCAAACCATGCCCCCCCGGGCATGGTTTGGGTCATTTTTAATTAAAACATATTTAAATAATTTGTGTGTTCGCAAAATAAATTCATTTGATTAATTTGATCACATTCTTTATGAAAAACGTAACTTTCAGATTAAACTTCAACACATACTATGTGATGCAGCTGGAGAAGTTCTGCTCAGACGACAAGCTGCTCGAGGGCGAGAGAAAGCAACCCGTCTCCTAGCACAGGTCCGCGCGCAGGCGCACCAACCTTGTCACCTCCGTGTGAACGCACCCTATATACACACTAATTATACGCCATATATAAAGTACACTACCTATATCAACGATATAGGGAATGATCGATTCACAAAATATTATAATAATAAATTCTAAATAAATCGTTAATCTAGGTTATCAGCACTGTTCGTCTGAAATTTGAAAAAGGGATTGAAGGGAAGGGATTGTTGCAACACCCAAAACGTTACGCCTTCTCGCTTTTACAAAATAGTGTCTATTTAGATAGTAATAAGGCGATCGCTTTTACAATTCTAATGTCTTAAACGATGCTCTCCTGCCACATTTCTTAAAGTACAATGCATATTACAAAGACGTGTATTTTTATTATTCGAATGTAACAATCTCTAATAATCTCAAAACAAAATGAACGTATTGTAACGTATATTTTTAGTAAATAGACAATACTTATAGACACCTTTTGCACATTAAATTAGGATCTATATTTTTCAAAATTAGGTACTATTAAGAGAAGTACAAACACCTTACGCATTTTGGTAATGTAACAGTATTTGGATAGACTTAAATCGATGTTGTTCCGTGTTTAGATGTTAGGCAACTAACTAGGAAAAGTTAATCAACCTCAGAACAAAATATAGGTTATATGTAATCGTAGATAACTTGATAGTGCGGAATTTGTATGAACTATTAGTAGGGACGTTACGAAGGGTGTTTAACCGACTCAATGAAGCGAAAATTTGTCTGGATACAAGAGGTATTGTGCACAATGTGTATGCAATATAACAGATACTAAAATCATAATAAATGTAACATATCCATAAAGTTTTGTTGCGATGCCGTATAGACTGGGTAACTAACATATTTTTGATAGAAAACTTCATTATTATAGCAATTATTTCAAAAATTCTACTAACAATGTCAAAGTTTCTCATTCCTTGCCATAAGATATAAAATTAAGAAGCCATGATAAATAGTATTTTAATTAGCCGTAGACTTGTTTTGTGTAAATAAAACGAAGAATCACAAAAAAATACTCGTAATTGTAGTCATATTGAATGTCTGCATCATTAGGTTTTACTTCCATGTCGATATAACAAAAAAATATTATATTTATAGTGCGAATTTTACATTTGTTGTTGTTGCTGTGTCATTGAAAATCCCTAATTGTTACAATTATGTGAATAATTAGTTGTCTGCTGTTAAATAGGTCGTGTCATTGCCTTGGTTTAACAATTTTGTTAATAAATTTTTGGATTAATTTTTGATTCATGTTTACACATCTTTAATGATGATCAACACAAATACACTAAACTATCTCAATGTTATATAGTGATAAAAATTAATGACTACAATAATTTCGTTGTTCTAACACATCTATGCTAATAAAGCCATTTTAAAACCCATTATTACAAATTTCAGTATGTTCTATGTAAATACCATCGTTATTATTATTATTCAATAAACAAAATAACTCAAGTCGTTGTTTTTTTTTAAACCTAAGTAAACAAACAATACTGTATCCTGCTCCCTCATCAGGCTTTCAAGTATCGAGGCTGAACAGACTAAGATGAGAATAAAATTCTTATTAAATCTGTAGTCGAACTGTGCAGAATCCACAGCGCATGGAATCGCCGCACCTCGTGTCACTGACTCTGGCAGGGCCACCATCAGGGATTTTAATTTTGATAACACAAAAAAATTTTCGAAAGTCGCCAAATATCAGAATTTGTCGGTCACTGGTTCAAAAGATTAGGGGTTTATAGGTGGCCGATCTGGAGAGTCTCCCCAGCAGGGCCACATTTATATCTCAAAAAAAACCTTGCTCTTGGTCTATTTGGTGTCAAGATGTACAGTCGCATGCAACTGTTTTACCAGTTTACAACGTTAAGCTCTAATTAACGTTAGAATAATAAAAAAAATATCGTACCTTTCGTAAAATGTTTAAAATACTTAAACGGTGAAAACGTATTGTCAATTTTATTTTATAAAAACATATTTCCAAAAAGTTCGATTGATGTGTGTTGTGTTTGTGTGTGTATTTTAGATTTGTTTATAGGTAATGAATACAGCTTTCCTTTGGTGGGTTGAAATTATAGAATAAGTTTATATTTATTTAATTCGAAACAAACATTCCTCTACAAGACGTCATAGATACTGTCTAGAAACTACATAAAGTATTTTGTACTTGCTTGTACTACTGTATGGTGAAATTGAATTCTTTAATATCTTTTTAATTACACACCGACTGAATCTGTAACTTGGCGACAAATTATAGGAGAAAACACATCTTCGCTAGGTGCCCTAGTTTTTGTGATATAAATGTAGCCCTGCTGGGGAGAAACTCTCCAGATCGGCCACCTATAAACCCTTCTTTTGAACCAGTGACCGACAAATTTCGAATAATTGGCGACAAAATATGGGAGAAAACAGATCTTCGCTAGGTGCCCTAGTTTTTGAGATATAAATGTGGTCCTGCAGGGGAGACTCCAGATCGGCCGCCTATAAACCCTTCTTTTGAACCAGTGACCGACAAATTCTGATATTTGGCGACAAATTTCGAATAATTAGCGACTAATTTTTTGTGTTATCAAAATTAAAATCCTGATGGTGGCCCTGACAGTCAGGCTCAACTCACACCAAAAGAGCGTCGAAGCGCAGCGCAGTTTCAGTGTCATATGAATTTTAACTTTATTTTCATTACTATAATACTTATTATCGCATGAGAAACTCGAACGAGTCGCGCGGATGCCCGCGGCGCCGCGGGAATTCCGGCGAATAGCCGTGCGACTGCGGGAGAAGTCGCGAGAATGCCCGAGCAGTCGCGAGCCGCCGCTGGCAATATTCCGCCCCTCGCGCCCGCTCCCCGCGCGCGAGCATTCGC
Organism: Oligia latruncula; assembly: GCA_948474745.1. NCBI lineage: Eukaryota > Metazoa > Arthropoda > Insecta > Lepidoptera > Noctuidae > Oligia > Oligia latruncula. The sequence goes on from OX419688.1 coordinate 12,622,859, forward strand.
ATTCATTCCTTGCAGTGCAACGAATACAGAAGTGGCATCGCGGGTGGGCTCGAGAAGGCGCGCGGAGTCCCGCGACTTCTCGAGCAGTCGCGGGAATCCGCGCGCCTTCTCTACCGAGCGGGTCGCTGCGCTTCGCTGCCCTTCGCCGCTCTTTCGGTGTGAGTCGAGCCTCAGTGACACAATTGTAATCGAAATGAAAGTCGTTAAAAATATATCGATATGTATTTTTATCGATCCTGTTTCCGCCCGTTCTGTGTGCCTATTCAAGTTCTTACCATTTCAGGGCATATGCCTCGGCTAGTTGACATAATTATTATGATGTGCAGCGAAACAAGCTTAGTAGTTCTTATCGTCCATTTCGGACTGAGTACACACTCACGCTGCACTACCCTAAACTTGGAGGAATAATTTCGTGGTTGTAGAAATCAAAGACCCTTTGACCATGACAATTAATCTATTTTAATATTTAACAGACTTTTAAATACAATCTTATTTATGTAACATTCAATTGGTTTTGTTTGATACATAAAGCAAACCTCTTTTTGGACTTCAACAATAAATACATCATGTAACATTGGAATACTCACTAAGCTAGTTCCTGATAAAAACAAATAAATTACTTTAGCATGGACATGACACAAAATGACTTGAAATCGTGAATGAAATTGTATAACACAGCATGCGAAATTATAACTAATGATCAAGGAACTATATTAAAAATATACTGTAAAAGCAATTTATTCCTCTATCGACTTACGACATAATCAATGATAAAAAGCCTTGTAATCGGACACAGACAAGTACTTTAAAAAAATATCCAACCAACCCTGTAAATAGGGGATAAACAGAATATACAACTAATCAATTCATATTACCTGACTAACACACCATTCAACCATAAAACGAGCAACACAATTTCATTTATAAAGTACAGTAAAACTACTAAGGACAGCCAACTTTTATGGAAATGTCTATATAGCAGACATTACAAGAAATATCACTGCATTAATAACTACAATGTTTATATGAATACACTTTTATGTTAAGCCTACCTTATGTGCATGTTTCACATTTAACAATAGTGAAATGGTAACTGAAGTCAACAGCATAAAGTTTGTGCACAATTTATTAAGTAAAACTGATACACTGCATTGTATTTAAGCCACAGACGCACCCTTGTATAAAATTTATTGGCACAGTTTTACGTAACCAAAATATAAAAGTAATAATTTATAGGTACCAAGTACTATTTATTGCATCATGCATTCGGTATTTCAGTACTGTCGGTATTAAAGCATACATTACACGTCTTAGTTCACAGTTTATTTAAGATGTTGGGTAGCTAAGATATCTCCAAATTGCGTAACCGTTGTAAACTACTAGAAGTCAAATTAATATAATTATGCCTGGTCAGAACGATGAAATGTGATAATTATGACATGCCTAGGCTCAAGCTTATATTAGTATCACTCAGTTAAAGAACGATTTATCAAATGGAAAACTAATTCCTAAATGATCATTAGAAGTGTTTTAAAAACTCATGCTCAATATCTAAAAAATATACGGTCGAATTGAGAAACCTCCTCCTTTTTTTGAAGTCGGTTAAAAATACGTGGATAAAAAGTTAACACGACTATAAATTCGAAATGCTGGTCAAGAGCATAATATACATTACCAAGGTTCTTAAGTGAGCAGTGTGATACAATTTGATAAAAACACAGATCTGAGCTCAAGTTCTTAAAACAATTTATGCACAATGATACAAATAGTACTTGCTACATGTAATTTGTGTTAATGAAATGACAACAATAAGTACTTTCTACAATAAACCTTGCAAAATGACTGAATACTTAATTAAACACAGTTTACCTGTACGCGGTGCCATTTTAAAAATGTGCAACTATAACTAACATGCATTTGCTTCTACATTTTCTGCTTTTACTCCGAATTTTTGGTTTCCGACAAAATGTCATGAATAAATATATCTAATACATAGCAAAGAGAGCTGCAGAGTTAAAATGATAAAAGCAAATGTATGTGAATCGTAAGTTAAAAGCCAGATGCACATAATTTACCTACATAAAAGGAATATGTACAGAGCTCTGGGCTCAAATTCACTAATTCACAGACTAGAGTCTTCGTCGTCGAGCGAGCATCACCACATGTGCGTCTCTCGGATCTCACTGATGATCTGACCGGCACGCTGCAAAGCCTGGAATTATACAAAGTATTGAGTAATTTGTAGTATGTTTTTGGCTCCATTTGATATTGAAAACCACTTTGGATTTTGGTAAAAGAAAAATGGCAGCAGCCTATTTCCTAGATGAATAATTTAATGACGAAACCTAACATCACGCTTGTATTCCCCCAAGGGTAGAACTATATTTCGCCAGTTTTGTTAAGTCCCATGAAATAGGGGGGCGATCCATCAGCACGGCACAAATCAGACTTCAAAATAATCTAATGTACAGTAGAATAAGATTTTACGAGAACTGGTTTTATAAGTCATTTAAAAAAATTGCGAAAAGTTGCTTGCTTCAGCCCCAGTATAATGAATATTAATCAGCTTTTGTTCTAAAAAAACAACGAAACGCTAACCTTGAGCATGTCAGCGGCCTCCTTCCTCCTCTGCGCAATATGTTCCGACTCGTTAAGCATGCTCTCTGCCTGGTCCGACTTGTACAAATGAGTCACAAGCTCTGACTGCAAGTTATCCTGAACATAGTTCACTAGGAAATGCATCACAGCTTTCGGTACTGAATCTTGGATCGACTTGCGCACTATGTAGAAATATGACTTGATCAACCGTTCTGTAAAAAAAAGCTTGCTTAGTTGTTAACATAGAATTTTGGTTTCTTAAAGGAAATGATAGTCAATTGACACAAATCCTTATACAAACCAACCATCTTCGTAATATTAGTAAAAGGTGCTAAATGGGTCGATTTAAAACGCAATGCTAATTATTTGTGAAGAATGGTTGAATGTTAGTTGAAAATAATGTTGTGAAATCATAGAACAAAATTATGTTACGATTAAACTAGTGAAACATCAAATATAACACAATATCACGCAACTAGAAAATATAATTACAGAAATATTTCTCTAAGAATACAACTATAAAATAAAAGAAACATTACTGAAAATTAATACATTGATTAGGGGTTAGTAAAAAGAAGTTACAATTTAATGAAAAAAAATTCAAAATAAAGAAGCAGCAAGCAAAATAGTTCGATGGTAGGTGGTCGGAAGTTTAACAGTGAGCAAAATGAGTAAAGCATTCTGTAAACCACTCCGCTATCCTCACCCACTAAGTCACCCATTTGATTCAATTGCATCACGTTGATGCCGTCTACTGTCTCATTAGGTAATACGACTGACGGCTCATCGCTCCGCCCACCTAGCATCACAAGAAAATACTGTTGAATGATACAATGTTGAGTTAAAATATGAATGTATTGATTGTGATCAATAGTGAATACTTAGTTACGAATTGATTGATTAAAACTGTTATTAAACCACTAGGTGTTATTTGCACTCTAATCCAAACCAAACTATGTTAATAGTAATTTTAATGTGGCTAAATCCATTATTTTATTAAATTCCTTAGCCCATCAACAAAGGTGAGTATGGTTATAATGAACATTCCAGTCTGATATCCAATGCATAATAAGATAAAGTTGGCAGCACTGTACTCACCAATGACGTCACAATCATGTTGTTCTCTGTCTGAGAGCTTGCGTGACGTTTGAATCGGCACTTCAGGCAGAAGATTCACTGGCTTCTGCGGAGTCATAGCTTTGTTCTCCATTGTACCGTTCATCTGAAATTGATGGAATTGTGGCATTAGTTACCTTGGAAGCAAGATAAAATGGAATTGTGCAAGGGTGGTGGGGGAAAGGCCTAAATCCCAAACTGGAACTTAGGCCCTTCCCCCACCCAGTTCGGGACTTGACATTTAAGCGGGTGAATTTTTATATTATCTAGCTTGCGTGATTCGGCGAATATGTGTTAGCGTTATCTACTGAGGTAAGGGCGATGATCCATTACAAGGAGTAGGTAGTAAGTGCAGTGACAGACAGACATGCAAATATAGAATATGAATAATTTTTGGAATATTTACATTTCATTGTTATTCAATCTACCATCAGTAAACCAGTTCTTTTACCTGGGGAGTAGCTGGAGATTCACTGTTATTGCTGGTTGGAGACCTGTTTTCGTGACCATCCGTGATCGCTGGCACATGCTAAAAAGAGAATATCCAACATTTAAGGCGAGCTTCGTTCAATGATTTCTGTGCGAGAAAGTGCCCGATATAGAATGTTCCTAATTACTAGATATTATCATGCATTCAGTAACAACGTCGTATACAAAAACAACAAAATAAAATTACACAAAAATGTTGGCAGTTGACGTATTAACAAAAAAAATATGTTAATTTTGCCAATATGTTGTCGATGTACAAGAGGTCAGACGATTTATATTGCAATGAGTTTGTAGGTTAGAATGTTTACTAATGGAAAAACGTTAGTCAGCAACAATAAAGCTAAGTTCATATGACAATACCTTGACGAGACCCAGTTATAATACGCGCCGACGTGACTTTACCCCATACGTGCATTATTAACAGTTTTATACAGAAGACAAGGACATCGACGCACAACCTGTTGTAATGGATTCAGTACATTATTCTAAACCCCTAGCATAGAAACTTTGTCTGTTATAAAAAAATAAAATTAGCTGTTCCATACACTTTGGCGCAACGCTTTAGACGTATTCCCTTTTGTAGGATACTATTTTTTATGGTAACCGACTACAATTTCTACGCTAAGGGGAAACGTGCTGAATTCATGGTTTCAGTATGCGCGTCAATGTCCGTCACCTTGTAAAAAAATGCGCTTCAACTTGTCATTTAAACTTGCGACACATAGTGTACACAAAGCCTTTGTCCATGCGAACTACGTCTGACGATTTGATTGGTCACGAAGTTGCGTAGCAGAACGCGTGGACAGTGTTTGTGTGCACTCGTTCTGAGAGAGAGCCCACATAGTATTCAAAGCTTCACCAACATGACGCCGTCACATGATTTAGTAGGACAATGTGGCTAACATGAGACTGTAGTATTACGGCACTAGCCCTCACTATGGTGCGAGATCTATTTTACCTTATTTTGCGCTTCCCATACACTTGCCAAGAATACTAGGGTGGACCCTCTTTCCCCCATTTGTCGAAGAAACAGCTACAAAAGAATCGATAGTTATTGAATCACAAAAGAAAATTAGGTAGACCAATCAAGTCAATTTAAGTACACTCGGCAATAGTTCAGTAGGCAGGCAACCAACGAACAGGATATGCAGTGCCGTTATTGTGTAATGCACTGGTTCGAGTGATAGCCACGACTTGCCACATTCCACATAGCAAAACCACAGTTAATTAATTGCCCACATACTGCGTCTTTGGCTATACATACATACATAAAAAAGTAAATCCGTCAGTTATATGTTAATCGAGTTACAAAACATGCTATCAAATCTGTTTGTTTCTAAATAAGATACTATGAAACTAAGACATATTTTTATTCTACAGCACAAGCAACAAAGATCGATAAACTACAACACTATTACTCTACTACTCCATACAGTGGTTCATCGCCTTACTAAATTTAATATTGATGGATTGTATAGACAACTCAATATGAAAAGTATAAAGTGCTATGTCGAGCTCGCACATAGACCGCATCTATTAATGTCACCATGGAATTTAACAGCAATTACTCTAATAAAAATAAATTAAATTAAGACTGCATGTAGTGTCCAGGGTTACATGACTCCGAGGTGCGAAGTTTTACTGCTGCGAACATAACGAGCGCTGTTGTCCAATAGATGTCAATAGTTCGTAAGGCTAATAAAATCCACCCCACCCCACTTACCCCTCACTAAATTTCTACGTACTCACGATGGCCAACTGTAAGGAGATAGACAACAACACTACTTACCTCATGTTAGTGCCATTAGTTCCCACAGACACGTGACATAGTAACTTAAGCTTATATATACTTTGAACATGGCGAATACCGGTGAGGAAGCGGGTCGGGGCGTCTTCTGACGGTAGATGGGGCTGTGGTCGTCTATAAGGCCGTCGGTACTCTTCAGCAGGCCGGACACGAGGGCGGCCTCGCGGTGGAAGTCTGGGTGTTTGGTGTTGATGTACGCCAGTTCGATTTGGACTAAGTTCTCCACCTGAAGATAGTATAATAGCTTATTGTAGGGTAGTATTCGTTTTTATTGTTCATCGTCGTTATGATACTTTGATCTATAAAGACGAAGGCTTCTACAAAGCGTGCGAATATTAACAAATGCATAGTCGCTCGATTTAATAAGTGGTGGAGCAGCTTGTGATCATAAGTTTTATTCTCGCACTCAACAAATATTGGTATTATGCTAGTCTACAGTTATATTGGGTCTAAATAATATTTGTATGTTACAGACCTCTACTCAACCTACGATACGGAGAAAAACCTAGTTACCAAAACACACATGCTAGATACAATCATAACTACAATGTCCTGTACAAAAATAATATTATGCGTTTCCTGCAAAAAAAAAAAACACAATGACAATGTCCGAGTCAAGGTCGTACGCGGTGAGCGCATACTGAAATGATATTTCCATGCATATCATAAAACAATTTTCTCAAGATTATCTGAATGTAGGCTTATCTCGAATACTTTCGATGAAGTTTGATATCACTCTTACTCACGAAATACGTCACGCAAGTTGGAAAAATGCAAGTCATGGTGAATCAAGGACAAAAATGTTCTGTCTATCCTTGTGGGAGAATGATTCCCCAAGGTGATTCATACAGACATGACTAAATTATTATATTACTTGAGAGACTTGATTACCACCTTGTGATCACGGAAGGTCGTAAAAAAGGCTGAAAGACGATAAATCTGGTCTATACAAAGTTAGTATGTACTTACCATAGAGTTTGTAGCTGGCAGGCGTGTACGCAGTAGCTGAGTGACCACATCAACGATGCGTTGATGTAATCGCGGGAAACGAAGCATTTCTTGTTGTACCTCTGTGCCGCAGTGTTGCACTATACGCTGCATCTCTTCATGCACCTAAATACAAACATTACGTGAGCAAACAATATCTGTTGAGTAAATCAGTTAGCGTGCGAAATATTATGCTCTAGCGACTAACTAAAATGTGATAAATTTTTTCACATGCACAAGTTTTTTATTGATAGAGCCATAAAAAAATTGTTAATGATAAATATCCATTATATTTATTAATTTTGCAAAAGGGATTCATACCAGTTCAACACAGCGCAGTGATGGATCTTCGAGCCTCCTGATCTGCCGCTTGACAAGCAGCTCGAACGACACTTCGGGAACGAACAGGGCTGGTCTCGGACCCGTTGCATTACGGATCGCGGTCAAAATATCCATGCGCGTCAAACCTGGTAATAAATAAAACTCAATGTCGTATTTATAGGCTATTTATTGCAGGGCGCAATTTTATTACTGTTACAAGATTTTGCGGCTACAAAGTTATTATTTCCTACTAAGCATGCAGTTAATCTAGATAAGGTTGTTCATATCAACTATCATCCGATTTGTCACGACGTGATTGATTTTTTTTTAGACAGAAGTAGCATTTTTTACGAAAAATTATTTATCAAACACTATTCATTCATCATTAGTTGAGATTTTACGCAAGGGAACTCCTGCCCCACTTTAAAGATAATGCTACACTACAAACAAAGGCATATTCTTTCAATTCCTTGCATTCACTGATGATGCATTGTGTCACTTTTATGACATAGCCAAAAGGTTCAAATTACAATGATAAACTATAATAAAATTTTGTAATGCATGTTTCAGACGAGTCACGAAATAATCAGTGTCTAATCTTGACTCATTCTCAGATTACGCATAATAATAATAACAATAACACGTTCATATTCTATTATCATATATTTCCAAAGTAAAAGAACTAAAATGAAGTTATTACCGCAAATTATAATAAAGGAAGTATTGTACCCTAGGAAACTGAAAAACAACTTACCAACTAAAGGATGTATCGAATCTAACGTGCGTCCGAATGTCTCATGGAATATGTAGCATATTCTGGCACCTCCACATAGTTCCGTGGTCTCTATATTCCTTGCAGTACCTTCTATGGTGGAGCAGTACGCGCTCGCGAACTTTGTGATAATCTGCAGTAGAGTCTGCGACTTATCTGACACATCTTCACCATACGAATTGAGAAGAGATTGGAATTGTGAGATCATTACGTTGACGCGAACCTGTATCATGAAGAGGAAATAATGAGCAAAATAATTAGTTGTCACAGAATCAAGTAATATTTTATCAATTGTTTTCCATTAAAAGGGCGGAATGGCTTGACCCTATCGCGACAAAATTCACATAAGATAAAGCATTATTATCTTAGAATTATTTTGGTTAATTTTTTTTTTAGATAACACGAATTTGAATCAGATATCATAACCCACGTTTTTGACTGCACTATCAGACAGATTACAAGTTGATATGTTTGTCAAAGTTTACTGAATTGGCAAAAAAAACCAATGAGATATCAAAAAAGTACTATGTTTGTGGTTAGTTGTTGCATTATGAGATGTTACGAGAAATATTCATACATAGATTCATATCAGTAAAATAGTAATTCAGAAAAATAAATACTTATGCAACTTTGCTACTTGACATAAGTATAGTACTTATTTACTTTGTACTTGTTTTATTAAATATAATCACGTTATTTACCTTCAATTCCGGCAGACAATCCCTAATATGGTGCATCAGTAATCTGTTCAAGGTCTTGGCCAAGTGCGGCGTGCCGTTGCGTGTGGCGATTGTAGGATATTTCCTTTGCAGGTATGTAGCTTCATCTTTGAGAGCATCCTGGTTATAAAACAATTGAAATCAATAGATCAATTATTGTGATTATTAAAGACTTCAATCAGTAGGCAATAAAAGAACTGTATTCTGTTAGTTATATGCATTTTAAGTTGTCATTGATGTATTATCTAAAAATCTCTGAAATATATTTGATAAAGCGCCAAAAGTGCACATTTTAGTTAAGAACTTGGTTTTTCGCGATACGACATCTTTTAAATAATACAATTGCGACTATGTTTTAGATTTTGTTGGTCAAAAATCTGGCTAACAGCTTAAATATTTAATCTCACTTGCATTACTTCTGCATGATGTACAATGTAAATGCAGTTGAAGCCAAATGGATTAAATACCAATACAATTTCCAAGCCAAATATTATTGGCGTCTTAGACCTATCTTATTGACAAATAATATATATATTGCCAAAAGCATGTGATTTCTTAATAATAATGAAGATAGTTTACCCCAATCGACTTCCTATCAATAATATCTTGTTGCGATCTGTTTACGACTCCGATTATGCCAAGTTTTACGGGAATGACGCGGCCGCATAGGATGTCTATGGCATCAGTTCCTGAAATAAATCACTATTTTAGTAACTATCATTGCTCTGAGGAAGGTACAGACGCCAGCACATCAAGCTACCCGAAACTGTCAAATTTTCCCAATGAACTTTGAACCTTATGCTTTAGTGATAATGTTGAAAATCTATTAAAGAAATTTGACAGATTTTAGTAGCTTGATGTGCTGGCGTCTGTACATTGGCTAATTTAATTATGAAACTTTCAAATTGTCTTCCTACAAATATTTTTATCAAAACATATCATGTAATCTAATTCAGGTGATAAGTTGACATTGAAACTAATTTTACAGAATTTTTTTAAGATAACTTGTCTAACATTAGTTTTTTACGACTTTAAGTTGAGTTTTCAGCTTACTTTTAATAATTAATTAAATTATTGTATAGTACAGATTTAGAAAGGGTATTTAGCATAGACATAACAATACTTAGTGCAAGAAGACATGCCGTAAATATTCCATGAAGAGGTATATATTATTCATATTCCAAAGATAAATAAATAGTTGAGTTCAATTACCTGCATCCATGAGATCAAGTTTAGTAACCACAGCTAAAGTCCTCCTGCCATCTGGATCTACCTCTTTAGACATTTTGATAGCTTCACTTGTGGCCATGTCTGTGTTAGCAGCTGTTACTGCCAGGATTATCGAGTTTGGGTTGGCAATGTACTTTATAATAAGATTCCTAATTTGGTTTTCAATATCTTCAGGCTGATCACCTATTGGTACCTAATTAAAAATATAAACAAAGTAAATATTGCGTCACAATGAAAGTAGAAGCTTAACTTGTAAACAAACTGTTCTGTGACTTATAATAACAAAACAATACAGTGTGCCAATTATGTTTACCTTCGTGATACCAGGGAGATCCACCAACGTGAGATTTACAACTCTGGTTGAGAATATCTTGAGACTGATGGGCTCTGGGCAGATGCCCTTGTTGTTGCCCGCCATGCGGTCTGTTTCTCGCTCGATCTCTTGTCTCATTTGATCGAAATCTGAGTAGATCTTGTCTTTGGTGTGGAGGAATTTGCCCCATTCGTCTAGATTTACAGTTCCTGTAACAATAGAGAGATATTGTCTAAGCATGGTAAGGAAATAATAAGGAATGGAAATATGAAAATGATGAAATTGTTTATGCATGGCATGGTCTTGTGTCGTCATTGTGGATTCTTCTTTACATATAACACTGAGCTAAGAAGGTAACATAATTATTTTTACTAAATAGCACTTTCTTTTTATTTCCATAACATTTACTATGGAAGTCATGCTGCAAGCTATTTTATTACATGCTGTCAAGACATGAAACATTCTTTGATTTATTGCAAACCTAGATGAAAACAGTTTTGTCAAAATAAAACAAAGATTAATAATGATTAGTAATTACTGATCAATTACTAAACTTGGGCAATAACAAAGCATTCATCTAATGTTTTATCACATTGTTTTACATACATTTAGTTAAAAGTTCTTAAAAGAGTTCTTTAAAATATTAGGTGGCATAGGAAGTAGGAAGTTAATTAAACATGTAACAGGGACATGCTCATACAACTGATTACAGTCAATAACGATTACAAACCTGTATTTAATTTTTGGGAAAGTTGAGCTATTGGATTCCATGGTGATGTCTCTGTGTTCTGGATTCTTAGTGCTAGCAATACATTCAAATAAAAATACAATACTAATTAGGCTGCTAAATACAGTGCAACATTCACATTGGTAATATTTCATAAAATATTTATTACATTAATAAAATTGAACTCAATACAGAAGAATGTTTTCTCATTTCCATAATTTTCATAATGAAAAGCAGTTTAAATGTTAGTTTTCATTTATGTATCAGTAAATAAATCAACAATACTATAAGTGGTATAAAGTCTGAGATCAATGCCATGCACATGTAACATAACAAAAGTGACATTGGGAGCTGCACAATTATCAATTGCATGTAGTCTAGTCAATCAATACAGCAACATTACATACAGTAGGAAGATCAATGCTCTATTATACTTATTTGACATTGAAAACTGCATCCAACAAACACAAAGACTTGTTATAATTCCTAGACTGCAAAACTCATAATTGTGAACAATAGTATAATATGAATTAAAATCAGTTGAACATAAGGAATAAATGTTAATGGAATTTATGAGGTCTTTTCTCTCTAATGAGCCTTAGCCTGCAGAATTAAATTAATATGTTTTGTTTTTCCTCAAAAAGGCAACAAGATTATGAATACCTAAATAACTTATGCCGAATATAGAAGAATAAAAAAGCTATACTTAGACCTAAATTGTATATTTGTTGACAAATAAATATTGACTCACCTTCTTCAGCTGAGCGATGTTCCTTACTGTCCTTAGGGCTATAGACTAATTGTAGAATAAGAGGACGTCTAGTCACAATCCCTGGGCCTCGGGGTAGAAAGGAACGCCCGACTAGACTTTCAATAACAGAACTTTTGCCAGAGCTCTGTTAGAAAAACAAAATATAAAAAAACATTTTTCAATCTTCGCATTTCTTGGTTTTTGAAGCAAATGACAAAATGAATAATTTGATATTCCTGTATTTTCCAGCAGTTTTCCGGGATAAAGATTGTAATCCTTGTTTTTCGGTTAACATCAAAATTACATGTGAAACTCCTTATTGTCATTGATGTTTTATTGATTATAAATTAGAAGCGTGACTATGCGCAAAGTATGTATAGTCAAAATATCTTGGTGTAGCTTGAGACCAGCAATGACTGTAAATCAGGAATTCGGGAGAGCGGTCTTGGTCAATGACAGCGTAGTTCAATTGAATAGAATGGGGACAAAGAACTCCACTGACACCTTTACATAACCACTACAGATATATCAACAGAAAATTCATCATGTGTATCTGCCATTTTAATCGCAGCTAGTCGTTAAGAATTATTATAAATTCTTAAAAAATATGGTTACCTGATTTCCTAAAACTACTATTTGAGGTAATTGGATGGCATCAGCTCCGACTGTGTTAAAAACGTCTTGCAACTTATTAATAACTGGTATAAGCGCTTCCATAGTTAGTTACTGATTTTACCGTACACACAAATTATATTTCAATAGTCCACGACAGTTTTATGTAATACGAAAAGATTATTTTTATCAAAATATCAAAACAGACAAACCAACCGGTGAAAGTCGGCCATATTGATTTGATCACCCCGCACCCCGCTACCTGCCGTTAATATTTTAGTGATGCTTATTACTAATCCGACTATTAGTAATAATATACGTTTGAAGTCGACTATTTGTTTTAACCGTCTAATTTGTAATTTCGTAACCGTCCGTATTTCGCAAAATACGCGCATTGACGTGAAGTTGCGGATACCAGCCCGTAGTACAGTCAACAGCAAAAGTAGATGATCAAAATCAGAAATTCAATAGGAGTCAAAACTGATCACGAATATATGGCAGCTGTACTAGTAGTAAATGTTTGGTATAATTTACAATCACATACTTTTGAATCACTTCGACGCCACACAGTTCTGACGCGAACCCCGTTCATTACCTATTGAATTTCTGATTTTGATCATCTACTTTTGCTGTTGACTGTACCTATTACCTAGGCTAAGCGCGCACACTACGAATTTAAATCGTTGCGATAAATAATCGTCAATCTGTAGACAATACTAATATACTAGATTCCGCGCACTGCGGAAAAAAATCGCTTGAGAATTAACTTGAAAAATTTATGTGTTTGCGATTTTATAACTAAATCGCAACGATTAAAATCATAGTGCGCGCTAAGCCTTACACTGTTTTATTGACAGAGTTGCCATTTTTTTCGAAGGATTCCTTTTGGTTTTGTACGGAAATGAGTAAAGGGTAAAGCAAAAAAAAACTACTTAAAGTCGAACACATAAACTCCTGCTTTTTGGAAGTCGGTTAAAAATAGTAGATTGTTTGCCAACGCACGGAGCAAACAACTATTTTGAAGGCGAGAGTGTTTCTTTGAATCCAGATCGCAGATTCAAAGTACATACGTCACTCGAGCTTAAAATAGTGTTGCTCACGAGGTGGACACTGCTTTATTTAACCCTCTATGAAAAAAATAAGTAGGTAAGTGCAACGTGTGATTAAGAATAGTACGTTTATTTATTTACATACAAGTTTGATTTATTAACATTTAATTTACATACAATTACGGACGAAAGAAGAATGCTTTTCGCGCGTTTTTTATTTTTACACAACTTTTTTTTTTAATTTGGCTCGCGCGCGTTTTCTTTATCATACAGCCTGTTACTAGTTCATAAAATGTTCGTGATTGATCTCTTTGGTGATTGGAACTTATATTGACAATATCCAGTTATCCACATTCCAAATTCAAATCACTTTTAGTCCGTAGGGATTACCGAGCTATTTAGTCCCTGTTTATGAAGAAATACACTAGCTCTTTTTGAATAGATGTGATAAAAAATACCTAATTTCGTTCTTTGACACCGACTTCCAAAATTAAAGTTATTTTTCATTAGTTATTGTTTTTTTTGGAAGTCGGTTGTTTTTTTTTGTAAAAAAGTTTTAATTTTCCATTTTTCAGTTGTACCCACTTACCCCACACAAATTCATATAACACTACTTGCTATGTAATCGTTTGCAGGGAGTAAAGAAATCTGTCTGGCACATGGTCTGGCAGCAGTGGCAGCACCCGTTAGGGTAATAGTGTTCTGTGGGCAGCACTCTGCAGTAGTGCGAAAAATGGCAACATTTAAATGTCAAAGTCCTCTGTCAAACTGAATTTGCAGTTTGCAGGTTTTATTTTGTCTGGGGTTGGGGGATTTAATTACTTTTAATTTCAATTTTTCTAATTGTTTATGTAAAAATTCGCCGCCTGGATTTAGAGTTACTAATCGTGGATATATTTAAACATGTACAACGCTGAGGTAATAACAATATTGCTGGCGTAACCCTATAGAATGCCGGGAGAAGTTTTAGACGCTTTGAAGATGCAATTTCCTATATTTACAGGTAAACAGTGTGGATGCCAGAAGATATGCGAGTAATTCGCAATCTATACAGTTTGGGCCGTGGAATATATCGTACGATGTCAGCTGCATACTGCCTAGCGTGTGTTCCACAAAGGTAGTTTGCGAACGCGACGATGATCAATTTTGCCAGTTTTGTATGTAAGTGTTGGCCTTTTTTTGTAATATGTAGGTAGCATCTTACTTGGCAGAAGCTACGGGGTATTACGATACGTGTAGGGTAAAAAGTCATATTGTGATAAAAAGAAATCTATTCTAAAATAAGTGTATTTCGAACTAGTCTCCACACACCCCCAACTTTTTTTAATTGTTTTTATTTTTTTTATTTTATTAATTTCATTGATTGAGAACATAAATTTCCAGATACTGCAAAGAACTGACGATACCACACTTTCCTGACATGGTTTTTCCTAAAAATGTTCTGAAGTTGACTCATAACAGTCGTGCAATTATATGTTTTAATCCTCTCGATTCCCTGAGATGTGTGGCCAGCAGGATGGAGGCCATTGAGGTTTCATGTGCAGAGGCTTGGCAGGAAGCCCGGTAATTATATTTATAATATATCTATACTAAGAATAAAGTTAAAAAGTTTCTTTGAACATGCTAATCCCCGGAACTGAAAAAAAATTGAAAACCTAATTAAATTGGTTTTGATAGCCCGATTCTTAAGGAAGGCTATACGCTATTTAACATCACGCGAAGGTCTTTAGGAGCCAAGCAAAAAGAAAAAATGTCAGATAGAATGCTAAGCGAAAACGAAGTAATAGCACGGGGTGGCGATGCTATGCGAAGAGGGTCCGGGTAAAAGAAATTTCATGTGGACAAAGTTGAAGCTAGTTATATTATAATTTGTATTGTCTGCAATATTTATGCTATGAATATCTATACCTCAATACAAATAAATAAATTTTAAGTCTGTTTGTAATGTAAAAATAATAGCTTTTTACTAAATGCATGTGAAAGTATTATGGTATTTATAACAAAAACAATTTTTATGTCTCTTTCTGTTCTTTCTGGCTAATCTCTGAAATGGCTGGACTGATTTTGATAGGACTTACACTGGCAGATAGCTGATGGAATAGGAGTAACTTAGGCAACCTTTATTTTCGAAACATAATTATGGTGTGTGCAAAAAATTTAAACCCATGAAATCCAATTTGTTTTCCGACATGCATGCAATCGAAGTCCCGGGCAAAGTTGTATATATTATAGTTAAAACTCACCCAATCAATAAAGCAAAATCACCAAAACCTAGTAAAAAACTGCATGGGACTTTAGTTTTACTCCAGTTATAATACTTCTCTATCTGAATGTAATAAAAATCATATTTATTGTTTTAAGACCTTATGCAGCGAAACCAAAGCGGCCATTTGACTGGACATTTTCAACAGATTACAAAGGCACACTCACAGACAATATTGTCATAGAGGCAACCGATGAAACAATTGATTTTGATGTACTGAAACAAAAAGAACAAATCCTTTTCTACCATGATCTGACTTTATTTGAGGATGAACTGCATGACCATGGGGTGTCTAAACTGTCTGTAAAAATAGTAAGTATTTTGAATTTATTTACCAAACAAAAAAGGAAATTGCCATGTCAAATAGCCCTTTTTGCTCTGTCTATACATTGTACTATACAAAACTTCAAATTGTAGAGACTCTTGAGCTATGTTGATTATGTTAAAATTGTAGTGATCAAAGCTATGCTTTCATTTTGACAGTTCAACAACACTCATTGCGTGATTTACATTGTTGAGCAGACAAATTTTTCAAACATGTTAAACAATGAATTAGCAATACCCATCAAAATTATATGCAGATTGTGATTGTGTGTAACGCATTTTGGGTGCTGGTCACTTACCTGCACCCTAATTGCATAACACACTATCAATCGGAATCTGAATCATTTTGAAGTAAATTGCTAATCCATTGCTTCATAAGTTCGAAAAAAAATTCTGCTCAACACGTAAATAACGCAATGAATGTTGTTGAACTGTCAAAATGAAACCGGTCCCGATTTATAATGTGTTACGCAATTGCCCCACTGTATTGGAAGTAATTTTGTAATATATTATGAAGTGTGCATTCTTATACAGGGTTATTGGTAAAATATTAGCAATCTCTTAAGAGGTCAGTGTACTCATCATTATGAACAACTTTTACTATAGGACCAAAATTGAAATTGTGAAAAAAAAAAACATCCCTACATCAAAATGTAGGGAACAGCTGATTTTGTTAATGTTGAGGTTGTTAATGTTTTACCAATAACCCTGTTTATCAGTGAGATTATGTGTGATCAGCAAATCTAGTTAATTGTTCTCTTTGCAATACAATACTTATTGTTATGAAATATGTTTTCAGAGAGTTATGCCTTCATATTGGTATGTGCTGCTAAGATATTTCCTGAGAGTGGATGATGTGCTCGTAAGAGCCCATGAAACCAGAATGTTCCATTGGCTCAACTCTGACTATGTTCTGAGAGAGTATACTGTGAAGGAGGCACAAGCAAAAGATTTAAATGTAAGTTAGAATGTCATGTTTGAGTTTCTGCAGTTAAACTGTAAAGTGCTTGCCTTGGGAATCCCTTGCTTATAGGAAATTAACACTAAATGGGTTGAGGGAACAGTATAGCAATTCATTCACAACCATTTGACAAGTTGTCGAATCGAATTGACACATTTTCAATTACTAATAATTTGCAACATTAATAATTTGACAGCAAATAGCTGTCGGGAGAAGGGCGGTCGTCTATTTAGGGCTGATTTTCCAATCATCTGATAACTTTATTCAAGGAATAATTTTGAAATTTTGACAGGTATTTCATACAAAAACTGTCAAACGTCAATTTTATTTCTCGAATTAACGATATCTGGCGATGGAAAAATCAGCCCTATCAAAATTTTCGGATTTTGGATTTGTGAACTGTCTTTACTTGGACTCTTTTGATTAATTAATTGATTAATGTTCAATTCAACACGGAAGCATATTGAACTGTTGTGAATAGCTATGTTGAAGAAATGTGCCTTCTAATTATTTGAAATCCTCACATGAAAGAACAGTTTAATAATAATTCGCCAATTAATTGCTTTTAACTTTTTTTCACAGATGCCTACTGCGCTCATGAAAGACGCTGATGACGTGATACCAATCCTGCCAGTGAAAGAAAAAACAACACACAAATTGATTGTGAATATACCACCAATTGACAATTAGGCTGTAGTGCTTTGATCTCCCATTATTATGAAATAAATAAGTTAAGAATTATAAATGTTGTAATAAAGTGCAAGTTCCATTGGGTAGCATACAAATATTTTACTTAACAGCCTTGAAATTTGAATATGGAGGTGCTATTTTAGCAATAGAAAAAGTGAACACAAATATGAAACTTATTAGTTTTGATACTAGTTCCAGTTGATGGAAATAATTATAATAATATACATAAAGCAACATTTGAATAATCAGTCAAACAATTTTACATAGTATATGGAAAGGTCATGGAGAACAAATCGAAGAATAATGGGATAAATAATGAGCAGTTAACACAGTGAAAGTAAACAGATTCGGATACAAATAAAATAATAAAGGTCTGTGCATGAAAATTATTCAGGATAGACAGTGCATTTCACAATATTCAACAGACTTGAAAAGGCACCTATGTGGCAATGTGTGACCAATGTGTGACCTGGGATTCAAGATCCTTACTGCAAAATCGTCCGTTTCCGGCGCCATGAATTCTTGTTCTACGACTTAAGCCATTTTTAAACAATTTTATTCTGGTTGAGAAGATTGTGGTGTACAAGTCGAAGACAGCACAGCAGTGGCTTATTGGAAATGCTCAAGCACTACGTCCTTTTTTTATTTTTTTTTATTTCATCAAATAACTTCTCCCGCTCTGGGCAGAGCGGGAGGGCATGTCAGACATTTACTGACTAACACCCACCCGTGTTCCTTCAGTTGTCTGTGCACGGGCCACGGTAACTGTTTCGAACAACCCGCGACCCTGGCAGAAGTACTGCGTCCTGGGCTCGCCACTGCACGAATATACAATATTTGAGTACAAAGTCGCTTCCGATTCCAAATATATTTTAGAAGATATATGCAATTATTTTTTATGATTCTGAATTTAGTACCAATCAAGATCAGTATTGTACTATACTTACGCGATGCAGCAATAAATAGTATATTTTTTTAAAAGTGTTTATTATTAAACACCCTTAGGCTCAACTCACACCAAAAGAGCGGCGAAGGGCAGCGAAGCGCCGCGACCCGCTCGGTAGAGAAGGCGCGCGGATTCCAGCGACTGCTCGAGAAGTCGCTGGAATGCTCGAGAAGTCGCGGGAATCCGCGCGCCTTCTCTTCTTCTTTCATGTGTTTATCGCTGTAATGCCTTGATTTGATATTGTATAGGCAGTCGTACATTTGCACCAAATAAATAAGCTTTTCTTCATCCATTTCCATCACTTTTGTATTCGTTACACTGCAAGGAATAAATGCGAATGCTCGCGCGCAACAGACGCGCGCGGGGAGCGGCCGCTCGCGACTGCTCGAGCATTCTCGGGACTTCCCGCGACTTCTCGCGCAGTCGCACGGCTAATTCGCTGGAATTCCAGCGGCGCCGCTGGCATCCGCGCGACTCGTTCGGAGTTTCTCATGCGATAATAAGTATTATAGTAATGAAAATAAAGTTAAAATTCATATGACACTGAAACTGCGTTCCGCTTCGCCGCGCTTCGACGCTCTTTTGGTGTGTGTTGAGCCTTACGAAACGCGGTTGGTATGCTGGTTAGGGGGGCTAGAAACCCCCGAGATAATTTGGACATAATTAAGTACTCGGTAGAAATTGATGAACGAAAAAAATTCTCGCCGATCAATTCCCGTAGATAGGAATCTAAGGGCCTGTGCCCGCCTGCAGCACGGTCTGCAGATATAGCCCTTTAAAAAGACTTAAGACGCGGTACCGCCGAAGCTCTGCTAAACTCCTGCTATAATTTTAGCTCCGTAGCCCTTGGTAGCTCACTGTATACCTGACACTGTATATTCAAAAACTGGCACATTTTTTTTATGAGACATTTGAAGTTGAAACTCTGAAAAAGCTTGATTTGAGAAAAAGCACTTTCAAAGTTTGTTTGTGAAAAAAAAATCACTTCTACTTGCTTGTTACTAGACATGGGCGAAATAGCTCACTGAAAAGATAAAGAGCGAGTAGCTCTTTCACTCTAAAGAGCTATATCACTCTTCTAGGTCACTAGCTCTTCTATTATATAGCTCACTTAGCTCAGTGACTCAGACGCCGACTGTTAGCTCATATGACTCACGCCGCACGCGCTTCGGCTCGCTCGCTCAATAGTCAATAGCTCTTTGGAAGTTTGGATTCTTTGTTACTCACTAGCTCTTCTATAGCTCAGTAGCTCAGACGCCGACTGTTAGCTCATTTGATTCTTGTCACGCGAATTACTAAGGAATTACGGATATCGATAAATAAATCTTGTTTTATTTTGTGGCGGTTTTTATAGTAAGAACGGTCGTATTAGTATTTGTACTTCGTTGCAAGTGCCACGCAGCGATATGTATGTCATTTCGTCAAAACAACCGAAAAAGTACTAAGTTAAATAACTTTAAATAAGTTTTTCTAATCTGTTTGTTTATAATATGGTATGAGTCACGGAATAGAAAAAACAAGTGGAAGTGCCCTTAGACTTCCTTAGTACGGGAACCAGTGTCGCCAAACTCACACAATTGCAAATTAAAATAAACATTTCAATACACAGAAAACGATGATATAATTGGCTACTTATTATAAATGCAACTTTGGCGAAAAGTTTATTTATTGTTGTTCAAAATTAAGTCTTATTACAACTACTGAATGTTGTTTTTATTTTACATGTCAAAATCAATGAAGCACATTTTTCCATGTATCAATCAAATTCGAGCAATCTACAACGAGTTCAGCTACTCAACGCTAGAGGGCGCTGTACTAAGTTACTCTTTTTAGCACGCTAACGTCATTGAAATAGATGTCATATTCGTATGCACCTGTTATCTATTTTGCTACTCAGCTAGGGATGAGGACAAGATTTCGATAATTTAATGTCGATATTTGTACAATGTAATAATTAAAATCTTTTATATGTATGTAATGGACCAAAGTCCGATTAGTATAAAAGGTAAAATGAAACGATATATAGTGAATTTAAAATATTTATTGCCCTTGAAATAAAACATATTTGTTTAATAAAATACCTAAAGTTCGAAAAAGAACAGAGACAAAGTGGAGACGCCTTATGACAAAATATTTTTGGGACTAATGTCCCGGGTTTCAAACACATTACTAAATTACAACTAAAATCAATAAAGTAAAACAACTATCGAATTCATTTCCTGTTTCTGTTTTTGTTTTGAATATTAACGACAGGATTGCGAGTAGGTACAACATTTGAGCACGGACTAAAATATAAAACAACTGTTTGAATAAAATAAAAAAATAATTAAATTCAAATATTTCGAAAACGGTGCGTCCTAGGCAAAAAATAACCAAAATTTAACCCCCCCTGTGTTACCCCCGTGCAAGCAGTATCCCAACATGAATTAAGGAAAAAAAAAATTTTTCGACCGACAAAAAATTTGAAAAAAATTCTCAAACTTTTTTTTTTTATTTCGCGGGTTTTTTACATCAGTGGTCCTCATGGTTTTCGACTAGAGCAGCAATTTCTTTCCAGAAAAGATTTTCATCCGAGCCACCATTTTAGAAATATAGAGCGTTTTATATAAAATAAAATTCGGAGGCCCATAATTCGGAAACGGTGCGTCGTAGGACCATGCTTCTTAGAACCTAAATAGTTTCTATGGTCAAGGTTACTTCGAAACTGCAATAAAATTGGGACATAAAAAAAAAATCTAAATGTTTTTTAAGCCCTCGCGCCAGTGCCCCTGGCTATGGCTACACTCCAACCGGACCCAGTTCTTTACCTGAATTAATAACAATAGAAAACGTATCTACTGGTTATTGAGAATGTTCTCCTTGTTTTTGAAGTCGGTTAAAAATGAAAATGAATTCAATTAGTGTACTCTATTAATAACATTAATATTAAATGTACTTAAGTGATGTCCCGAAACTCCGACATTAGTCCCAAAAAATATTTTAGTCGTAAGGAAGTCTCCGACTTTCGTCTATGTTCCTCGAACTTTAGGCAAATTAGCTCTACCTATTCCGATCACTCATAATATGTCATGGTAACGTATAACGTTTCACTATATAAATACACATTTTATTGTTTTATCGATACCGAACTATTTGAATGTGTCCCATCCCTAATCGAGTAGCGTCGAACTTTCTAGAATGTATACGATGATATTCAAGACAGCGAGCAAGTTGATTTAGACTTTGAACAATGGACATAAGGTAGTTTTTAGTTCGCAACAAAGTAATAAATATGGTTTTGTCAATAAAAACAATTTTATTGAAATATATCATAGTTTTATACTTACCGGTGATACGATACACCTCCGCAAGATAAATTTTTTGTCCTGCTATCGTTTTTGCATGTAAAAATTGCACAATAAGGCATGTTTGTAATATTTTTCGTTACGTTCGAGACGTCCTATCACAGCAAGTAGCTAATCGCGATTGAGCCGCCTCAGAGCCGGTGTTGCGGAGCTCCGCATAATTGTGACACGCGCGATAGCTGCGTGGCACTTCCACTTGTTTTTTCTATTCCGTGGTATGAGTACTTATGAGTTATTTAGAATTTACGTAAACGAAACGCATTCAAACAATGCGGTTCCTTTTTATTTATAAATGTGCCAAAGTATTTTCTACTTTAAGTCAATGACTATAAAGATAGATTTACAGTGATTATGTCGTATGATAACTGATAAGATTGTGTCGGAGAGCTTTTGTTGGAAGAACGAACGATGCGACGAAGTATTCCGAAGCGAGCCGAATGAGCCGTTCGGCCGGTCGCGTGCATCGCTGAAGTACTGAGCTAGTGAGTCTGAGTGAGCTAACTGAGCTGAGCTAGTGAGCTACGTAGCGAGCGACTGAGTGAGCGAGAGCGACGTCAATCGAAAAGAGCTAGCTCTTTTCTATCACTAGCTCACGAGCTACCCATGTCTACTTGTTACATAGATTTTGATTTCTCTCCATGAAATCAACTTATAATTATATTTGTAACATTACAAAGTAAACAATTACAATCGAAATAAAGGATTGATAGGTACATAATTTAGTAAAAAGGTCCACTGGTCGGTATTTAGTAAAAACTGAGTTCCTAAATACCTACGACACATAATGAAATTAAACACTAAAATTAAGTATTCTTACTCTAATTAGGAACTAACAAAATAACAAGACCAGATTTTTTTATTAGATATTATTTGAGTAGTAACGATTTATTTTGGCTACTGGTACCTTTTATGAAATGACATTCAGTAGACAAAATTAAACACAAATATAGTTCTAGCTGGGAATATTACTTAGATCTAACTTACGTTTTGGACAAAAAAAATTCCTCCTCGTACCTGATTCCTATGAGCAACTTGTTTGCTGTACGAACATGATGGTATTTGTCGAGTACCTACACACTCTTTTCAGTTGTTTGTTTCTGAACAAATGTTGTTGACACGGAATTGTGATCTTCACTAATGAATTCACGAATTTTATTATAAGATTTTCTTTCGTAAGTCATGCCTGCAGGGCATTTTTCTGAAGGAAAACCGTATAGGTAGTACCTTATTCGGGTTCAAAACCTTTGCTACAGTTGGTTGACAGTCAGTATTTTTTTCGTAACCCTCTATTATTTTCGTTCGTTTCAAATTACAGAAATGCAGCAGTTTGTTACAGAATCAGGTTGAAAAAATTTGCCCAGTCGTAAGTTTTCACAAAAGTTTCTCCTTTCTCATCACCAGTAAGAACAACTACTTACTATTGATTTTGTTATGTCCGTGACTACCGCCGCCCCACCAACGCCAAACGCTGCCATATTTGGTAAATAATTAGTACTCAATTGGTACTAATTAGTACTCGAACAACAAAATTGGTAGGTACCCTAGTAGTTTTCGAGAAAATCGTCATTGAAGGTGGTCACGCTCCCTTCAGCAGGACCACCACGAGCGCCGAAAAAGGGGGCATGCTACAGCTATTCTACGTATACAAATAATTAGTAGGTACCCTTAAATGTGATTCATTTCGTAAAAAAACAGGACTGAAACATTTGTATTTACCGAGAAATCAACGAGGATAACTTTCGCGCTCTCGTTCAGCAGGACCACGACTTTGAATGATGATTCCTAGTTTGAGAAGCTTGTCGCTTTCCTCAAGCCTACCTACATAGAAAATTCGTACCTATCCTGCAAGATAAAATTGGTACCCTAAATTCAAAATTAGTAGGTAGGTACTCCAGTAGTTACCGAGATAATTATACAATGCCATTGGTGGATTTCAAGATGTTTCAGTTCTGTTTTTTACCCGATTGCGCCAGAAGGAGGGTTATGTTTTTCGAGTGTATGTACCTATGTATGTAGCCTAAACGGCTTGATCGTTTTGAGCTTGAGAGGTGCCGTTAGATTCGTCTTAGTTGTGAGAGTGACACTGGGTATATCAAAATTGAAAAAAAAAATGGCCGATATTTGGCGCCATAATTATAATGTCCGCAAAAAAAAAAAAAAAAACTCAAAACCTATTGAGTGAGGTATCAAAATAAAGGGTTTTAAAAGGTGAAAAAGCCCCTATATTGTGAACGATCTTGGAATCTTGGATCTTGGAATCAGCTTGTTACGCATTAAGAAGCCTCAGGGACGATATCAATCTAAAGCAACTAAAATCCGTATATTATGCATTAGTAGAATCCCGATTACGATACAGCATTATGTTTTGGGGGAGCAGTTATGGATATAACTGCCAAAGAGCATTCATATTACAGAAACGTGCATTAAGAACGATTCTCAGAATCCCACAACAAGAGTCCTGTAAAGAACATTTTAAAAAATTAGGTATTTTAACAGTACCAAGTTTATATGTTTTAGTACTTCTCAGCCACTTTGCGAAATACATACACGAGCACGAATCACAAGAAGAACGTGAACTTAGAGAGAAAACTAGAAGAAAAATTATAAAAAATAAAATTGCACCGAAACTTAATATTACTAAACATTGCTTTAAATACCAAGCAGTGGAATTATTTAATAAGTTGCCTACTGACCTAAGATCATTGATTTACAAAGGTACTATATTCAAAGCCAAACTTAAAGCATTCCTGTTGAATAAATGTTTATATTCTATATCTGATTTGGTGACAAATGATGGTGAATAGTTTTTATTGATTAGTAATTTACCTTTTTGACATTAAATATATATTCAAGACATTGTTAGATTTTTTACATTTTAGAGAATAGGTTTATAAGTATTGACATGATAATATTTACAATAGTTAATATAATTACTTTTTTTGACATAATATTTATCATTTGTTATTGATTTTATTTTTAGTGAAATTTACTGTTTAATATTCATTATTTATTGTTTTTAGCTGTAAAATATTAATTGATGTACTACATAATTTCAAACACAATGTAAATTGTTTTATGAATAAATAAATAATAAAGAATTTTACTTTTTGTGTTTTTGACGTTTGAGTTGTGATGTTTGCCAACTCTTGACGTCTAATTTATACCGAATATTAATACAACCGGTAAAAGTCTTAATATCAAGTCGCCTCGTACGAAGATGGGAGGGGTGGAGGGGGGGGTGGTGGTGGCCCAGTTTCACCCCCCCCATTCCTCCCCCGCCGGAGATGCGAAGTTTTTCTATTATTCCACTTTAAATAAAACCTTCTAAACCAAACCAACACAAGTCTTAGTGCTCTGGCCGCTCTGGGTAGGATCTGTCACTCATTAGGGTACGGGGAGGTAGCTACTTTCTGGTGACGCGATCACGGCGCTGCTCCACCCGTGTAAATCATTTCGAACGCCTCATCAGTGGGCGCGCTCTCTCCACTCGACAAAATGGAGAAGGCTATAGAGATCGACAGTCGCTCTTATGTTCGCCAGCACTTACCTATGTAGGTATGTACCTATAAAGGTATCCATGTGGATGGTAGGTTAAAAATGATCCAAAGGCTAAAAGAGCGCCTACAGACAAAATCCGCCTCCTCAACATTTTGTAGATTATCTACCTACCGATAATGTTATTCAGTTGAATGATTTTAATCTTAAAATAAGTAGGTAATTACAATTATAACAAATATTATAATAATCGATGACCGGGGCAGATAGAGTTGAGTTTTATCGGCAACTGTAACTTTTGCAATTTCAGTTCATTTTAACGAGTGTCCCAAGAGTGTAGCCATATTAATTTAATTTATTTTGTACAAGTATTTTTGGAATTAAATCGACTTTTCCGTGATAATGTGGCAGAAACATTTACCAGGACTGGTTGCCTTATTAGGTTTGTAACTATGTGGAACCTTTAGAACTTATCATTAAAGGCTGAGGAGTTTACATAAAACATCACAATGGACTTTTTTACTAACTTTGATTTTTTCAGTGTTACTGTACTCGCATAATGGGTATGGACAGACAGCCACGTACGATGTACGATTAGGGAACCTTCTCCACATGCAGCAGGGCATTGGATGGCCCCTACACCTGATCGTGGCTGAAGGTAATGAAGCTTTGATGAGGCTCTCTGAACATCTGGAGAACCAACAGACTTGTGAGGTGACCACTCCTGAAGGAGCCACGTTTAACGTGCACGACCCGCACAGTAATAGGTTAGTAGGTAACTAAATACTGCATAGGTACAGCATAATGTTGTTTTGTTATATTATAGGTACGATCAGCAATAAAAGTCTACTCACTCACTCACTCACTTCAGTTTGTGTGTGTTGTTTGTGTTTGTTTGTTTATTTGTTTGTATGTCACTTCAGTTTAATTTTAATTATTGACTAAAACATTCTTAAAATATTGTTAACTGGTATCAAATTTAAAGAGTAGCTATTAACTACTTCATATTATGGAGTCATTTGTATCAATGTACAAGATAATGTATCTAAAAGTAACAGTGATAATCGAGTTTGGTCGCTAACTACCATAATTAGCATGTACCGACATGAAACTAGTGTTCTGTAAATAGCTGAAGCTCTGTGGCTCTTGTGAAATCTACCTTATACCTACCTAATATTAATGCAACAGGTGTTCCCAATGGTGCTCTAACTTAACTCTATAGGTACCTATACTATTTTAGCTACTTAACTCGTTAGAAGTCACATGATTTTAATTAAGCCTGCCGTGCAGCACTCTGTACATTATAAACAATGTTCCCATTGTGTACCTACTCTGGGCTAATGGCTACCTTAGGCAACATTTTCAGCCTAAGTAACACGGAGTAAGTAATTTTGGAGAATGTTAGGTGAAACCATGAAACACTGATCAAATTACTTAGGTTAGGTTCTGAATATTTCCCATTTTCCAGTAGGTAGGTACCTAATACTTAACATGAAGATTTCGGTACAGTGGCATTGTATTCTGTTTGGAGGTACCTTCAGTTAGGTACTGACGTACTGTAACGCTAGGACGGCTTGAAGTCACAATCTCGCGGCGTGATAGCGCCAGGCCTAATGTACCTATACATGGGCGTATCATGCATCACGATCATGGGTGGTGAAATTGATCACGGCTAATAGAATAGAGAGTGGTAATTAGATAAGTAGATATGAAAGAAAAGTACCCACGTACTGCGCCGACTCCGAATAACATAACATAATCAGCCTCTAATGTTAAGGGTAAAATTGAATTTCTTAGCTTACTGCTCAGTCGTGATGGGTAAAATGATCCACCATGGGTAGATTAATTATCTACAGGTATGATACGAAATTGTTCTTTGTGGTAGCACAAACATACTCTACCAATATAACTTTTGCTTGAAGATACGAAGCTTGGAGTGACGGCTGTGGAGTGAGGGTGAAGAACGTGGTCTCCGCGGATGTGGGGAGATGGCGCATGACTGCGACCAGAGGGAACCACTCCATCACCGGGTGGTCTGAAGTGCATGTCGCAGGTATGCGAGTTCTTTTCACTGTATCCTTATCGTAATAAGTATTGGCGACCCTTTTAAATAAGAGATGTGAATCTCAATATTGTATAAGTAGGTGCTACCTAGTGATAAACAATCAATAAAACTGTCTAGCCTTTTCCCAACTATGTTGGGGTCGGCTTCCAGTTTCACCTCATGCAGCTGAATACAAGTATTTTACATGGAGCGACTGCTTATCTAACCTTGAGTGACAGCCCATTTATAGGGTAACACGATACCCCATAGCAAAATCAGTAGGTTTTCAGACTTTTGGGATGCTGACTACCCGTAACGATTGTCAAAGATCTTCGAATGAGAACCGGAACCAACGGCTTAACGTACTTTACAAGGCACGGAAGGGTCCCGATATTTTATGGTGGCACCCATCCACGAAGCGACCGTGGCAAGCGTAGCTTAACCTTCTATCGACCCGTGCGGTTGTTATTAGGCATTTAGCCTCAAGCTGTGCTACCTAGGTACTGATAAGCATATCTACGTAATAGGTATATTAGTATAGACATATTAATCAAATACCTAATCAAATAAGCACCAGCTAATTAACGCAATTTTACGAAACATTGACATTATCATTTGGATCTTGTAGACACCTGTACCTTATCTATTGCAGTTTCTAATCAATATGTACGAGTATGCATACAATGTGGCGAGAGGCTCATGATTAA
The DNA here is from genome assembly GCA_948474745.1 of Oligia latruncula. Taxonomy (NCBI): domain Eukaryota; kingdom Metazoa; phylum Arthropoda; class Insecta; order Lepidoptera; family Noctuidae; genus Oligia; species Oligia latruncula. Next base: position 12,651,124 of record OX419688.1, read on the forward strand.
GATATAAGTACTTACATTTAAGTAGTATATCAGAAGCGGTTTGATCCGGATCAATATTTCGTTAGGATTTTAATTTTGTTAGGTAGGTAAGCAGTGACTATTGTAATTGTTCCTTACCTACCTATTCAAACAACAAAAAAAAACAGGATGACTTTAGAGCAGAGATCATTATGGAATTAGGTACCTAGTTGCAACCGTTAGAAATAGAAAAATTAGGTGTTAGAAACAAGAACCACCCAGTTAGTAAGTAGATGTTACTATGCAGGCGTGGAACTAGGTTTTCAGATTCATTTATTTGCATAAACATGTGTGTTTTCGCTCAAGGAAGGGCAAATGTTTATCTCTGAGCAGAGGCGTCTCTAGCCCATGTAGCGCCCGTGTGCAAACATTACCCAAGCGCCCCCTAGTAAAAAAAAAAAGTGTCCCCTAGTAAGCGCGCGGTCAAAATGGAATGGGTACAAAGTTCAAGTAAGGCTCAACACACACCAAAAGAGCGTCGAAGCGCGGCGAAGCGGAACGCAGTTTCAGTGTCATATGAATTTTAACTCTATTTTTATTACTATAATACTTATTATCGCATGAGAAATTCGAACGAGTCGCGCGGATGCCAGCGGCGCCGCTGGAATTCCAGCGAATTAGCCGTGCGTAGCGCGAGAAGTCGCGGGAAGTCCCGAGAATGCTCGAGCAGTCGCGAGCGGCCGCTGGCAATATCCCGCCCCTCGCGCCCGCTCCCCGTGCGCGTCTGGTGCGCGCGAGCATTCGCATTCATTCCTTGCAGTGCGACTAGCTTCTGCGAAGACTATGTGACTGAAGCCTATGCGCATACCTCGATATATTTTTTTGTATGCCTATGCGGTTATGCGATTGTCTAAGTTGCGACATTCCATAAATACATTTACTTAGTTATAAATAAGGCTTCCATTATTTTTGAATGTCAGTCATTTCACACTTTTATTTCAGACCAAATATCAAGTTACACTCCAGACGCAATATCCCTGCAAGATGGTCAGACTCACACACTAGTGGACCTCTCGGCTTTCAACAACTCTTACTGCCTGGTGGCTCAGCCATTCTCCGAGAGTTCGTTGGTTTCGGGGCAATGTCGTGTGACCCTGGATCGAACTACTAGGGCTGTGCAGGGAAGATGGAGCGTTTTACTTGGAATACCTGGACGACTGACTGAACTGCATGTTGATACGACCGTTGCTGTTGAAGGTGAGTTTTGCACCGGGTTATATCTTTTATCTTCGTTTCGTTAGGATTTTATTTAACTTACAGTAGATACCTACACCCTTATGTTGACTTGACCTGTACCTACAAAAATAGCTGTCCTAAAAAGAATAAGCAGACGGGAACTATCCCATCTGCTTATTTTTAGGACAGCTATTTTCTAACTATGCGTAAATACAGCTTATAGTCAAACCATGAGTACCTAGTGAGTTCGTGTAGTATAGTAGTAGTGATATATCTATATATATATCTATATATATATATCATATCACTACTAGTTTCTGCTTACTATCAGTATTGCACAGCAGCATGCAGACAATGCAGGACGCCTCTACACGTCGTAAAATGTCAGTGTCAGTGTCGCAAACACGTAGATAGTCGGACAGTAGACGTTCGGATTCAGAGCACGATTTACGATTTAACTACAAACGGATCCCGGTATTTCAGGATTTAAATCTCGGACAAATTAAAGCTACTAGGGCATGTGGGGTATCATATGAAAGAGCGCAGTTTGCACATTCTCAAAAAAAAATTTTTTAGGCCGCCTAGTTTTCGACTTTTAATGAAAAATGTAAAAAAAAATACCGTCCCCCCCTTACCTCCGAAGTTTGCAAAGAAAAAAATCTGAAATTTTTCTATGTGATAGAAGTTTATGTAAAGATTAAAGGAAAAATAAAACGATGGCGCTGACATAAAACTGCAATATTCTACACCGCAGTGCACAGTGTTAAAATTCTCTGATGAATATAGGCCTCGCCGATGAAAATTTAAAAACATATGATGGTACGGAGCCCTCGGTGCGTGAGTCCGACTCGCTCTTGCCCGTTTCTTTTATTTTTGATACCGATTACCGATATATCGCTCTAATCACCTTGTTTGGCTGTGCGTGGAATATTTTGGGCATGTTTAATTATTATACATATTAACAATCTATATTATCAAACAAAGTCATCAAAGTCACGAAACATGTAACGTCATGTTTATTTAACGTCCAGTGCATGATTATGTTGTCACATTTAAGGTAGGGTCTTTCGGAATGTTATCGGTTGGCGATTATTTGTGTGTGAATCGTAGCGGCGCAGTGACGCATGGGCATGTGACTCCCATGCCCGATTAAGGGCACCGTCGCAAGCACTTGTTGTGCCTGTTCCGCGACTAGGTCGTGTCCTCGACATTGCCTTAAATGTGGTAAGGTGATCTTGACATTAGTGTCGTGATTCGCATCAATATTTTTGATGACGGGGCCTCTTCCATGTCTAGACACAAAGGCTTTCACCGACATCAAACTGTCTCAGTGCGATAGCCAAGACACGAGGTCAGTAAATAAGTATCCATTTTGCCAGATAGACTACATGCGACGTGACTTGGCTTTGTAATCATTATAATGACCAAGTAAATAGTAAAATAAAAGATAGCCTAGATTAAGTAGACAGGATGAGTTTATCGAAGGAGATTTAACTCTGTTGCTATAATGGTAACTACCTGAATTTTGTAACCTAATGCCTACTTATGAATTTATTTCAGATGAACGTCTCGATGTGGGCTACGTTCGAGAAGCCGACGAACGTAAACTTCATTTGTACTGTAATATTTTACACACGAGCAAGAATATTACTTTTTGCCGTTTCCAAAAAACTACGGAAGTTTCTGGTTTTAATGTCATGGACGGTTTGAGTGATGGTCGGTACAGGTTGGTAGCTTTACGAATATCCTTTTGTTTGAATTACGCACCAGCCTAAGATATACTACATAATTATGGTCTAATTGAGAATAGTGGTAGCCCTGTGGTAACGGCCGCGACTTACGAGTTGTAGGTCGTAGGTTCGAACCCAGACAGGCGCTTTACTTTGTGGGAATTCTTTCATCACCACTGCTCTCAAAACGGTGAAGGAAAATATCGTGAGAAAATTTCTATGTCCTAGAAAGAAAAATTCGAAGACATGTTACATCTACCAACCCGCACTGGGCCCGCGTGGTGGATTACGGCCCACTCCCTCCCACAGAGAAGAGGCCTGTGCCGCAGCAGTGGTAAAGTTACTGGCTGTTGAATTACGCACCAGCCTAAGATGTAGGTACTACATAATTATGGTCTTATCCATTAAGGTAAGCCCATTTCTCCCCATGTAAAGATGATTCTTCCAGTTACTACGGCCATGGTGTCGTCAAAAGACAATGTGGGTTGACAATAGAGTTGGTAACTGCCCAGGATTATGGAACTTGGAGATGCACACTTGGAGTTATGAAAAAAGTTGGCAATGTCATTCAACAATTGACACCAATGCAAGCGCTTATTACTGTTCCTGAGGAGGAAGGAGGTGACTATTTTTAAAGATCTAAGTAGGTATCATCTTTGTCCGTCTACAACTGAAAAATTAAATTAACTGCCCCAGTAATGGACATCGTTAATCTTTGTTTGTATTTGTTTTATCGTTATTGATATCGGTAGCTATCACGTCATATCGTCGTATCACTATCATTCTAGGTACAAGGATAAGGCGAGACATCCTAAGGTCAGAGGACAAAATGAGGTCCTTGTTCGTTCAGAAGGGATCCGACCTAACGATAACGTGTCGAGCGGATGCGTCCCTTGGATATTGTTGGTTCCAGCATCCGAACGGCTCTCAGATCACACCTGTGGAGCGACAAATTGAAGATGGACAGGCCTATTGGTAAACTTTCTTTTGTGGAATTCCGTTTATGCGACAAGTTGAAATACTCCATCACCTCAGTGTTATTTTCACACGCACAGGTACACTGGCGAAAATCTTCAGTCTGGTGACTGTGGGATGACGTTTGCCAACGTTTCCATAGAAGATGCAGGCACATGGACATGTCACATGGGTTACAAGTACCAACTGGGAGTAGAGAAAATGGATCAAGTCGATGTTCGAGTGACTGGACCGTTAGCTGCTAATGAACGAGAAGTTAGTGCTGGGGTTGGTGGCAGTGTCACCTTGTACTGTCGCACCTCGAATGGGCCAAGGCCGCTCGATTATTGCAGATTTTTAGCTCCTAATAATATTGGTATGAGTTTGGATTCTACGGTGGATGCGAATAAGTAAGTACCTACCATTTGATAGATAAGTATCCAATCGAAGTTAGTCTATTATGAAACTTAAGAAATCATTCGTATTCTGTGTACAATTCCATCGCAAATGCCTTAAACACTAATGCAATTTTTAGGATAGAACTTAAAGAAGCTGAGAACCTAAAAAAAAGGGTTCAAAGGGGAACTTTTATGATAATTAAATTCCTCCCTGGGGCAATACACGTAGCCAAAATGCAGAATGTTAAAACTTACAAGTTTTTTGCCGTAACTTTTTACAGTGCTATTCTAGATCGTTTTTACTATACCCCTGAGAGAAGTTTGGATTACGGCGACTGCTCGCTGACCATCAACCCTGTATATGAGGAAGACTTTGGTGAATGGACTTGTGCAGCTTTACTGCACGATAATGTGGTTGAGTCAAGGGACATTGTACGCCTTTACGCCAGTAAGCATTAAAATTGATAATACCTATTCATTGATCTAAACTTAACTTTAAGAGAGAAAATAAATATCATTGTAAAAGTTGTAAAACCCTTGACAGCTATATTTTCCGCCCTAATTCGTAGTATAGGCTTCCTCCATTTAAAATAAGTAATCAATGCTTATAAATGTTGCACTTTTTATATATCGGCAATCTTTGTAGCTGTTTAATCATACAGCTACAAAGATTACTGACATAATTATAGTCAATTTCCTCGTATTAGTAGATATTATTCACGTAAAAACAAGTTAATTAAAGATGCTTTATTCAAGACTCTGACTAAGGGCATTGAATGAAATAAAAAAAAACATAAACATAGATTAATATTCATATAATCCGGTCAGGTCATAGACTAGAGGTTTTTATTGCCAAGGTCTTCTGAACTGTTTATTGCAATAAATTAATTTTTCTCTTTTTTTAGGTGCAGCGAAGATGCCTCGTCTGCGGGCCGGTTTAATTGGGACATCAGTAGGTATCGCAGTTTTAGCTCTAGTATTAGCTGTTACTGTGTGGTACAAGAAAGGAAGACCCCTACCCACAATACCTTGGTCTTGGCCTAATCCAATGCAACGGTTTGGGAACCGAAGTGACAATAATTCCTTCGGCTTGGAAACGCCAACCGAGAGCGAATATCGAAGAGGCAGTGGCAGCACGACCAGCAGCAACGAATTGCAAGTACAAGCATGAGATTATGAGACTGAAGATGACATTAACGATAGCATTGAACATTATTAATGGACTGACATTAAGTATTTACCTACATGATTTAGTAGAAAATTATTTAATAAAATTATCTCTAATACATAATTCTCAAAGTCTCTACTTTCTGCCCTTTCCTTTTTCCTACTAACCTCCTGTAAAAATCTTGTGCAGTATTAACAGTTAGACAGCTATTTATTATGGGCAGTGTATAAAACAATACAAAGCTCTACCCTACAGCGCTAGTTATACTAATAATAAAAGACGTAAAGATATAGTTTGTCCACAAATTTCAACAAAACATGCTTTTATATCCAAATTTTACCTGTACCTTGGACCTCTCCTATGGGTATGTATAATAGACTAAAGTCGAAAGCAAACATTTATTCTGTGAACTAATACAAATTGTAAGAGAATCCTCAAGGATGCTCTCCAAAGTATGTCTTATGAAGAAACAGAAAATTTACTAACTGTATTAAAGTAAATACTTATAGGTATACAAATTTCACCTATGTTAAATATTTATCAAGTTTAGAAACTAAGCTCAACATATAATTATTTGTCTATTGTCAACTTTCGATTATTAAGTAATTTTAAAAGACTATTTTAGCTCTTCTCGCCTGAAACACAGGACTACCTAGTTCAGGCATGTAAGTCTTAGCAATATAATTTTTATTTAAGCAAAACTATACTAATTTTCATGCCTTATAATTTTTGAATGAATATATTATTGTTATTATAATATTATTATTTTGAACTACTTAAACGTTATTTAATTGCTTAAGAGAGAACTTATGTTTTTCATAACAGGTTCAATTGATCTATCGATCTGCAATAGTTTTGTAGCTACTAGGGAAAGATATTCCTTTCTTTGACATACACATACAGTGTATCTATAGAAAGAGCATTTTCAAACTAGTCAATCGTTCCAGGTCTAATAAAGTAACACACAATCACAACGTTTGGTCAAAAAAATATTTATTAATTTATGTTTAACCTATCTGCAAATAACATCACCTTTTTATACACTAAAAACTAGGTAACTTATTTTAGGGGCCGCCTCCACGAGCGAGAGAATCGCGGCGATATTATCGTCGTGTCACGTATTTCTATACACTCTCTTAAAACGTGTCTCCACACGCGCTATCATCGCCGCGAAAATTTGATGGCACGACGAGACTATCGCAGCGATTCTCTCGTTCGTGGGGGCGTAGAATAATTAATGATTTTACGTAGGTAACAAACCATTGGTTCGTGCATCTTGAAATCACGTGAAAAAAAGTTTGATGCAGAATTATTAACAATATTCGAGAAAGAATTAACTGGAATAGAAACTCGTCATTTATCATGCTGTTTATCAGAGAGCGTTGGAAAACACCTGAAGAGCAATTACTGTGATTTTAAGTACCGTCGCAATCCAAACTCTATCTGTCAAATATAGTACCTCTAATTTCCCTATATTTTTGACAAGTTTTTGACATTGATTGTCGCTGATGAGATTGCGTCTAGATTTTAATCATTTTTAAACATGGGAAATGGCCTTGGGCATCGCCGAAAATAGCCGCCTTAAATCTGATAAATGACGAGCTTACTGCTTAACACCTCTTAAATTAGATCACAGCTTAGTCTATTCATCTGAATATCCTTTAATAATTTGTTTGATGGTGACTTTGGAGAAGAACTTGTTTATAGCCTTCACGACGGTTTTCACGATCTGCTTGATGGCAGGCGGAGACAGCTCGTCCATCAACTGCTGCCAGTTCTCGTTGGCAAACTGAAGGGTTGTTTCCGCTGAGGATAAATAACGGGTGTAAAGTTTGATCTACAGAATGTGCAGTTGACGGCTATGTGGTGGGCCTTGTTACACCCTGTATCGAAACTCTATTAATCACGGATCATACGTGCAGATGACGTATCTAATTAATACTTTTTGATTGATTGATTTTCCATTAGGAATTTTCCCAGTAGCTGCTTGGAGTCTGGACCTGTACCCGGTTGATGGCAATACGTTCACCCCCATTACATGGGACTTAAATATAACTGGGGAAATGTGGGTGTTACTGTAATACACCACTGCCCAACTCTTCGGGGAATACAGGCGTGATGCTATATTAAGAAAAATAAGAAACTCTATCAAGTGCAGATGGAGCAACTATAGTCTTGGCCCGCCCGGAGTAGGGGCGTCCGTCGTCCGACCAGACAGGCCTGAGTTGGCGCTGCAGTGGTCCACGCGAGCCACTTGAGAGTGGGTGTGGCCATTATGGGAATGGCCGCACGGGGAGGTGGGACCCGCTGAGGAACAGCGGGTCGAAGCCTGTCGGGGGAGCGGTGAATGCTTAAGCGAATTCTGCACCCCCGGCAATAGGCAGAGGTGGAACACCGCGGTGGTTTTAGCGGGTAAGTATCCGGCATGCCCCTCTGTCACCCTCATCATGGAGGAAATCCAAGAGGAAATCCAATCCACCGCGCACCAAAAAAAGAAAATAAGCCCCCTCTGGGTGAGAGTGGCAAAGAAGACCGGTCCAGCCTGTAGAACATTAAATCCAAGGATTTCCCCCAGAGGAACTTTTCGCCCTGACGATGACGCCTGGTGATGTCACCTGTTTGGGAAGCTCGATTTTTTATATGTAAAATATAAATTTTGAAAAACTTAGGTACCTAAGTATATCAAGCTTTGAAGTTACCTACTGTACCATTCGTTGATTTTGTGAATCTTCTGCTGAAATCTACTGATGTTATTTAGATGTCAAATTGTTAACAGGTAAAGTAATAAATACATTAAAATAGAACAATGTAACATACATTAATTAATTGTTTCATTCTGTAATATTTAATGAGTGTCAAACATGGTAGTAAGTAAGTATACCTAGATACATATGTAAAAAATAAAAATTGTCTTTAGATTCTGAACCAGTTTCGCTGAGGTCTTCCTTTTTTCTTACTTCGAGATATATGGAAGTTGGAGGGTAAAATAACCTTTGGTTTTTGTGGTTATTTTCCTTAATAAAAGGTCGGGATTCCTATACAGGGCGTCCCACGGCTATGCCACATGGAGGGAAAGTACCTTGAATATTGTAGATGGAACATTTTACTGAAAGAAGACATTATTTAAATTTAAAAAACAATTTAACTGCATTCATAGATTTTTAAATAATTACATGGTTGAACCGGGAATCATACCCGCTACACGAGAAAAAAAATACCCTCTAGCTTTATCATACCGATCGAAAGGCTTCATCATAAGTATAATTTTTTGCTAAATAACATAGAGTCAGAAATAAAAGGAAGACCATGAATTTTAAGCGGGTTCGATTCCCGGTTCAACCATGTAATTATGTATTTAAAAATCTATGAGTGCAGTTTAAATTGTTTTTTAAATTAAAATAATGTCTTCTTTCAGTAAAATGTTCCATCTGCAATATTCAAGGTACTTTCCCTCCATGTGACATAGCCGTGTGACGCCCTGTATAGTCATGGCGATGGCGTTTGCATTGATAGTAGACATAATTTACGATGTGGAGGGTCCATAATCATACTAAATTATTCCTATTATAGCTTGTTGCATTTCTGCCTTGTTACCTTAATACGTAACAACTGATAGGAACAAAATCGTTATTTATTTGTTGTTTTGCCTGAATGTCCCCTTGTTATTTTAAGCCTCGATATAAAAACAGCGATAATACCTAATTGCGTAGCACACTAACAGTAGGAATGGCTTTTCTTTTTTGCAATCATTGCGTTGGTTACGTTGTTGAGCAGATAGTTTTTTCTAACATATGAAGCGATGGATTAGCAATATCCTTCAAAATCATTCAGATTGTGGTTGATAGTCTGTTACGCAATTAGGGTGCTGGACTGTTATAAGTTAGAAGCTTTTGCCTGTCGCCAGCATTCAAGCTCTAAAAGGGTCATCTATTACATTGTGTTTTTTAATTATTGTGCTTCGTGCTGGGGGCCTAAAAAGGCCACTTTGGAGAATCATAAAAGGATAACATTATAAATCGTAATGGCGAAGACAGTCCGTATTTTTCTTTTTTTCGCTGCACTACGTAGGTATAATCAAAGAGATTGGGATTGGATTTGGATCGGATTGATTGGTATTTTAGCACAAACAAAAAAATAACTGAAAAATGCTTCACCAATGGGACTTGATACGATTAACTTAACGGTTAACTGTCAATTATGTTATCCTTTTATGATTCTGCCAAAGTGGCCTTTTTAGGCCACCTGGCTGACTTCAGCGGAAAGGTCAAACCGTAGTTTTCAAATTGGAATAACAACACGACAAAGAAAGACTAAATGGGGCAGTTGAACACGTTTGGTCTCACTGGCCGGTCCAGCTAGTTGTATTTTCCTTTAATTTTAGAAATTAACTGTCAGGTACTTACCAAGTTGCTTGTTACCGTTGAACAGGTTCTTCAGGTCGAATGTGGTGCGTTCGATTGTGTACTTGAACTTCGGCGCAGCTAACTTGAAGTGGTCGCCATTGTCGTCCTTATCGTGGACCAGTTTGCTGTCGATGTGCACTTCGACACCCTCTGTGGAATGCGGTAGTAATATCTTTTAGTAGGTATAGTTTATTTTTCATAATATAGGTTACTTGTTTTTATCTACATTTGAAGGTTAGCTTGCAAGATGATATCGTAATGGAATGAAGGTCAGTTTGAGTGTAGAAACTGGTAAACCAGGTTTAAATTTAGAGACCATTCATTTATCTACTTAGATCTTCCATTACAGGATCTTCGTCATCATCATTCATTCATTCACCATTTCCATCTTTACATACCGTGACCCCTCCGTGCCTCGGAAAGCACGTTAAGCCATTGTTCCCGGCTGTCATTCATGGATCTTTGACAGTCGTTACGGGTAGTCAGAAGCCTGAAAGTCTGACGACCAGTCTTACCAAGGGGTATCGTATTACCCAGTAACTGGGTTGTGGAGGTCAGATAGGCAGTCGCTCCATGTAAAATACTGGTATTCAGCTGCATCCGGTTAGACTGGAAGCCGACCCTACCATAGTTGGGAAAAGGCTAGGCAGATGATGATCTTACATTACAGCGGTGCTATTTTGTAAAAATCTCACCGTGAAAACTTAGGTGAAGTGAGCGTGGAGTGAGCTGTCAATAGTGTCAATTCCTAGCAAAAACAAACTCACTTCACCTAAGTTTTCACCGTGAGATTTTTACAGAATCGACCGGCTGGATAACCCAATGCGATAAATGCCTATCCTAACATAATCAATACTAACATCTATTCATAACAAATTACAAACAATGCATTTCTTGTAAATTCACTCGGAGAATAGCAAAGTAAGTCAGTCTCATTGCTATGCGGTTGAGCGTGCGGAGTGCATGCGTCAGTAGCGCCTCCCTTAAAAGGTTCATGAAATTGATGATACTGCAGCATTGAAAACTGCCGTAGATACCTATGTAAAACTTTACACCAAAACTTCGAGGACCTACCTAGGTAGGTATATGGGTAGTCTTGCACAAAATACATCTAATTAGTTTGAAAAATATGTTGTCACTATGCTTAACACGGTAATCAAAAGTACATCTCAATAGGTATGCACGATTAAAAAAAAAAATATGCCGCAGGTTGTACTTACGTGCATCAACAAATGCGTCTCCACTTCCTTGGATCGGTAGAATTAGGATCCTGCCATCGGCTACGTACTGAGCGGTTAAACTCAAGTTGCCTTTGAATGACAATGAGAAAACCCCCTCGGTTTTACTGAACTCTGCTCTGAAACGGTAAAATACAGGGTCAAAAACCATGACGTCGACATTGTTCCGCTTGACAAAGACCATTGTCTTCGACGATTATTAGTTACTACAACAATTTCTTTAATAAAAATATGGGAGCCTAAATAACGATATACTAGGTTGTTTTAAATTGGCTAGCTAAACTCCGCAGATCCGATGGGTCGAATCGATATCTATAATAAACATAATCAAACAAAAAATAAGCAGTTATTGTAGTCACTTGAAATAACATTGTCAAAAATGATTTTTTTTTCTAAACTTCACAGTCGTGATAGCTATATCGATATCTTAAAACGATAAAACATAAGAAAACAATTTTTCTCAGCTCATAGTAACAGAGCGGTCGTTGATCTCCCAAAACAAAACCACAAATCTTTAAAAAAATATATATACAGGGTTCTTGGTAAAACAATAACAACCTCTTAAGAGGTCATTGTACTCATCATTATGAACAACTTTTATTATGAGACCAAACCTGAAATCGTGAAAGAAAAATCAGCTGTTCCAATGGCTGTTCCCTACATTTATGTTGGTTTAACTCGTCAAAATGTAGGGAACAGCTGATTTTTTTTCGCGATGTTGTTCGCAATGATGAGTATAATGACCTCTTAAGAGGTTTTTAATGTTTTACCAATAACCCTGTATACATAAATAATTATTAATATTTCATCGTGTTTAGATATCGATACCCAGCGCGTCTGCGGAGTTTAGCTAGCCAATTTAAAGTAACCCTGTAGAGTCCTATATTGTTATGCCCAATATTTAACTTAGTAAAGGGTTTTTAAATGGTTTATGTCGCCAATCTAATTTGCTTAGACAATTTCTACCCAGTCTGGTCCCCAAAAAAATAATCTCGAAAATGTAATGATTATGCGACACGATTCTAATAGGTACCTAATGGGTAAGTCTTGTAATAGTCAGCGTAAAAGTCAATGTCCATAGTTTAATTAGCTTTATTGTGGGTACCACAACAACAAATTACCCATAATTAGTAGAAAAACGCAATCTTCGACAAATTGCCTATATAAAATATCGCGGAACCCGTTTATAGGTAAGCAATTACATTATAGGTACACGTGTCGTGATTGGTGACATGGAATTTTTGCATTGTGCCTATTGTATTGATTCTGCGTTACTCATGCGCATAGACAATCATTGCAGTTTAGTCCACAGGTATCCAACAGTTCGAAAATTTGCATACAATGTGTAGCGTGATCTTGGTGTTTCGTAACTTATATATCTACTTACAGGGTGTTTAGTAGAAGGACCGACACAATTTTCTTAGGGATAGGAAGTGTCGTGTCACGGTAGGTAATTGAGATAGTGATATGTTTATTTTTTTAATCATCCGAAATATTGTCACAACTTTTTTGTTTGTGGTCGCACATTTATCAGCATCCGCACGCGCCGTACGCACCGCATTTCGTTTTTTCAATATTCGAATGCCTCCGCCTACAGCATTTTACGAAATGCGGCGCGTACGGCGCGGGTGAAATGTGCGAGGTTACACATGATTTCATACAACGAATTCTAAAATGCGGCTCGTACGGCGCGTGCGGCGCGAACGTTGCTGATAAAATAATGTGCGATCAGCTTTAGAGCTCAATAATTTTTGGTGTTATCTGCAATAAGTAAATAATAATAATATTATAGTTACATTTATGTAGATTCAATTGGTTCTAGAAAATGACTTAATTGGTTCCAAAGTCGAAAAATTATATTATTATTAGGAAGGTATAATAAAAAAAAAAAAAAAAACAATTTTGTGCTAGCAAATGACATCCCCAATCCCTCGGAGAATTGTGTCGGCCCGCCCTTCTACTAAACACCCTGTAGTCTTCAATGATAATTGTTTATCGATTAAAATGATGCAGGATAGAAAATACTTCCGGACTTGGCTCTTCAGCGTACAAGGTCTTGTTTGTGGAAACAAGAACTAGGTACTTATTATTACCTACCTACGTGAATAGAAATAAAAACTGCCATGTAGGATGAATAAGTCAGAAGAAAAGCGAACAAAGAACACTGCAATACTGGGACGTGGACCACAATGGGTCTCTTTATCTCTTTAGTATCCTTATACATGGGAAATGAAGGACTCCAAAAACCACAACGAGTCAATTTAGGGGTTTATTTAAAAACGATGATTAAAGTTAAGTGACGTTTAAACGTCAATAATGTACAGTTAAAGAGTAGATAGCTAATCACTACTTAACTAAGCAGCGTTTATGAATAAAGGGGAATGTGTCGTTCAATTTACTTCAATTTCGTCAATTTGCACTGGCTGATCCCATGCATAGCAGCTTCGGTGAAAGTCAGATTAAGCCCGTTGCCTCCTATCTCGATGTTTTTCAAGTGGACAGGATCTATCGATGGGACGTCCATTTCAGGGATGCCTTTCGTGAATTTCGGGAGAGCGATCTGAATCTGTTCTTTGATACAGTCGATGAATTTGTCACTCTTGAAGTCACATGGTGTTATGTAGGTAGCTGAAATGGAAAATTTGTATTTAGTGCTATCTATTTTTGTGAACAAAGACTTTCTATGTACAGTCAGCAACAAAAGTCGATTGACACTTCACTTTTTTTAATCTCAGTTATTGAGCAAAATATTTGTTCAAAATTGCATTGTACTGTGCTGCAATTTTGAACAAATATTATTAAAAAAAACTGAAGTGTTAATCGTCTTTTGTTGCTGACCGTACCTACTTAGATACATTGTCGAGTCGGGACTTGTGCTCTGTTGATGACAATAGGCTCGTCCCCTATTAGGTAGGCACATGATTCTTAAAACATAACTGGTGGAATGTGAGTGTAGGTACTATAGGTCCACCTCTGCTCATCCTTTTGGGATGCAGGGGTGATCATATTTTGCTCAAAGAATAAAAAGACATAATTAAGGAAACCTTAATGATGATGAAGATGTAACAATAGCTTGTCTTGAATAAATAATTATAGGTATACAGTTATTAATGTGAACAATTTATTGATAGTTGTAAATCTTAAATAACTATGGGTTATAAATAACTATAACGCAAAGACCTAATGAACCATTTTCTGATAATCTCGGTCATTTAGTCAATAGTGTTTAACTGTTATTTTTTAGGGTTCCGTAGTTCTGACAAGGAACCCTTATAGTTTCGTCATGTCCGTCTGTCTGTCTGTCTGTCCGAGGTTTTGATAAGAGACCGTTAGTACTAGAAAGCTGTAATTTTGTAGGTGTGTCTATATATCAATTACGCCGACAAAGTTGTGAAATAAAATTTTGGAAATTATTTTTTTTTAGGGTATCCCCCTTCATGTGAAGTGGGGATGAATATTTTTTTCGTCGTCTACCCCATTGTGTGGGGTATCGTTGAATAGGTCTTCTAAAATGACTTGGGGGTTGCTAAATAATTTTTCGATTGAATGCTCCATTTACGAAATAAGTGCAAATTTTTGTTCCAGAAGGGCGGTCCCGCCCCCTCGAAAAGCTAAACTGCTGGCGTGAAAAATCTGGAAATATTTACGATGATAATGCATTTCATGAACTATAAAGGAAAATAAATTATCATAAGTTTCACAATACTGCCGCTAGATGGCGCTGTACCAACGTGTACGTAAAACGTTTTCATTCGAATATATTGAGTGATCGACATCCCCGCACGTCTTAGAAATGATAATTCAAATTTAAAGTCGATTTTTGTTATTATAACCATTTACCTACTCCTAGTATCTTTACCATTACTTATATCCAGAATAAATAACAACATAATCGTACTATATTGTGATAACGGGCTACTACGGAACCCTTCACTGTGCGTGGCCCGACACGCACTTGGCCGGTTCTAAGGCATAATGCTGTAGCTTGTAGGGATCTCAAATCTACTGTAAGATGAGTTAATATAATAAAAGTCAGTATCACTATTATCGTGGATATCGTGAATCGGCAATCGTAAGCGGATTTTATCGAACACTGGATTTTCAACTCTCGGTGTTGAGCAGAGCATAAGGAATCCAGTGCGCGAAAATTCCCGCCACGTTATTTTTACGTCCGTGCGAACGACACGGCTAAGTTAGAACGCCCTCAGGCTAAGTGAGGCGGCTATCTTCACAGAATGGCTTGTAGTGGTTACTCAATGATGATCGGAGAGTCCTATAGCCTGCATTTGAAAATCCAAAGTTGTTTATAGTTTTCTTTACAATGGTTACGGACTTACCTATTATATCTAGTCTAGGTATCTATAGTTAATGGTATCACGCCTCAAGCGCTTACTAAATAGGTACCTACTTATTAGGTACCATATTGATTTATAAATAATCGAAGATAATACGTTGTGGTATTGATGCAATTGTTTCTTCGAAACGTGAGAAAACCCCAAGTTGTGGTCAAATCACATGCAAATCTGCATAAACATGACGACATGTTTAAAATAATTGTGGTTTTTATGGTAGTCTCCTAGCCCATGTCATGTTTGTAACTTGGACAATATCTAGTCTGTTTTCGGTAAATATATAAGGGCGTCGTCCTTATGTACAGTCAGCAAAAGATTTAGGTATGCAGGATCGTCGGATAGTCTGATATAGGTGAAGTTTAGTAATAAACCGATGGATGTTGTCGAATAAAATTTAATTTTATTAATAGAAAACAAACAGCTCATTTATCAAATTAAATTTCAGTCGACAACATCCATCGTTTTATTACTAAACTTCAACTATATCCGACGATCCTGCATACCTAACTCTTTTGCTGACTGTACATAGGTATATAAATCTCCATTTTAATGACTCAATAACTCATATTAGGACATTCAACACACGCGGCGTGTCCACATCAACCGTGACGGGCACGACGTTGATGATTGATTGTCAAACCGATCACGTCTCGTTCACCTTGTCAAACTCCGATTAAACAAACAAAATCACTCCGTTTCGATTTTAAATGATTGATGGCATTTATTCGATAGGAAAAGGATAGGAAGGTAATTAGTACCGAATGTTTATACATTCCGTAATGTGGTCTGTGATTACTGAATTATTAGCAGAAATTTCGACCCAAAAGCTTATAGGTAGATTGGAGGAGACAAACTGCTCCATGAGTGGATGGAGGAAACGGTGATGAAGAGGAAGCAGGAACAGCAACAGTGCAAGCAGCAGGAGTGTGTGTGTGTGTGTGCCAGTGGGAACTTGGATATGACGTTAGCCGAATAGGTATAGGTACCTATCTAGATAGGTTAAACCAATGAATCTAATTAGGTAGATACTTTTGCGGGCATACCTACTGATGGCTTGAGTTCCAGCTATTGTGTGCTTTATATAGTAATGCCTAGACCTAATGTTCGATATGATTATTATAATTATGTAAATATGGAACATTTGTCCACCTAGTTGGGAATTTGGCTCTATGGTTTTGCGTCTCAACAATAGACGACAGTAACAGACGATTGTAGACAAAATGTTACTTACTTAATTTTTAAGTATAGTGAATGTTTCAATCAATCTATTAACTGTTTTGTTTGTTAGGTATTTCATTTTATGAAAGAATCATAAATACCCATTGGTACAACTATATACAATTAGTTCAGAAAGCTAGACTAGAATCGTAGCTATATCCTAGCCCTAGTGTACACGACATACAATCAACTAAGTTATCGATTTCAGTTTTGCTGTCGTGTCGTCGTTTTCTTTGCTCTGTGCATCCATCTCTTTAGAAAACCCCGCTGTTAGCACGATACTGATGTTGGTATCATATTTCTTTAAAAGGGTGAGCAATTTTAACTTTTGTATTTCTGGTTCGTATTCAATTTTTTTTTGTCAACAATAAAAAAGTAATTTAAAAAAATTAAACAGACTTCAAAAAGAAATTAACTCAAAACTATGAAATAACTTTAATTTCGGGAGACGGTGTCTTGGGATCTGTATTTTATTTAGTTTTATGCCACCGACTTCCGAAATTAAAGTTATTTCACAATACCTATTGAGTTAATTTCTTTTTGAAGTCTAATACTCATTAATAGTTTTGTTGTAAATATTGCACTAGCATTTGACCAAGGTTTTGAGATGTTTTCCCTTTGACACTACACCCGTAGCTCGTATCAATAAGCCAGGCCGTCACACTTACACGTATTAGTCCATATCTTGAAAATTACTGAATCGATTTTGATGAAACTTGCACTGTTCCCTAAGTAGAAGTAAATGTAAGCCAGTAAAAAAAATAATCACGTTGCGGAGATATGCGTGGACAAACATACATACCTACATACATACGTCTATAAAATTTTGTATATTTGTTTGGAAGTCCTAATAGATTGTCATATGTGAATATAATGCATTTCCAATAATATTACATACATACGTGTCGAATTGATAACTTCCTTTTTTTGAAGTCGGTAAAAATTAGGTACAGTCAACAGCAAAAGTAGATGATCAAAGTCAGAAATCCAATACTAATGAACGGAGTTCGCGTCAGAACTGTGTGGCGTCGAAGTGATTCAAAAGTATTCTATGTAGTAAGTATTCTAAGTAGTAGTACTTCGACGCCACACAGTTCTGACGCGAACTTCGTTCATTAGTATTGAATTTCTGATTTTGATCATCTACTTTTGCTGTTGACTGTACAAAACCACAAAGATATTTGGGAATTAGAGTCAGATGGAAACCGAGTACAAAAACATTAAAGTATGTAACAATACTAAAGAATAAAATAAAATTACAAAGAATGCGTACACAAGCAAAAGCTACATAACATTGTATTTATTTTAACTAGGTACCTACCTATGTGAAAAATCTAGACCTATTTTTATCTAGACCGGTTTTTTTTGGAACAGGTTTTTCTATTTCTGATTGGTATCTACCACCTTATAAAGTTTAATTAGTTTTGTTTATTTGAGAGTTCAATACTCTTAGTGAACCTTGAACGGCTTAGTAGGCGACTCGGCCGCTGAGTCTCGCCCGATCCGGCCGAGACAGGAATTTAATTACCTATTATTAATATTTTTGAGTGGTGTTTCGGATTGTAATTCCCGAAAAAAAATGCTTAGTAATATGAGCTATGCGAAGTTTTGAAATATTATTGCGCTTATTGATATTTTTCGAATATTCTTTCTTGTTGAAAGCTTTCCAGAATTCCAAGGAAGGTTTAAAATTTTCAATGGATTTAGTACCTACACGACATAAAAAGCATAAGATTATTTTTTCCTTTAATGGTTTTACTGAAGTGTTAACTGCACACGGATAGCTGTCGACGAGATTTTAATATTCTGCGCGACCTTGTAAATATTTTATGAGTTGACAACATTTTTGAACTTTCAATTTTATCTTGAACTTGGCTATGCTGTATCGACCGACCATGGAGCCTCTTGCTTTCTGTAGGTAGTCTTTCTTTGCAGTTAATTAATCAGTAGACATGTTTTTTTTTTATACCTACTCAAACATTTAACTTCTTTTAATTACCTAAATATACAAAATATTTTAACGAATAAAAATTCACACAGCTAACATAGCTTTGTTCCATCCAAAGTTTATATAAAAATAGTTGATCAAA
Source organism: Oligia latruncula (assembly GCA_948474745.1). NCBI lineage: Eukaryota > Metazoa > Arthropoda > Insecta > Lepidoptera > Noctuidae > Oligia > Oligia latruncula. The sequence goes on from OX419688.1 coordinate 12,669,869, forward strand.
AAGAATCATAATGTACAGTAGATAACTCTTTTACAAAGTAGGGAGAGACCAAACCAGAAATCGCGAAAAAAAAATCAGCTGTTCCCTACATTTATGTTCGTATAACTCGTCAAAATGTAGGGAACAGCTGATTTTTTTTTCGCGGTTTCAGGTTTGTTCCCATAGTAAAAGTTGTTCATAATGATGAGTACAATGACCTCTTAAGAGGTTGCTGGTGTTTTACAAATAACCCTGTAAACAGTATAAAACAAGGTTTTAAATTTCCTTCTACATAATATCACATTCAGCCTACCCTTTACAGATTTTTTGATTATTTTTGAGATGGGCTGCCCCATCTCAAAAATACACCCTAAGAGCAATCAGCTTAACCAAAAACGTTCTTAGTAGAATGTCCTTAACTTTTTCAGTAGGTAATTGCTAAATGTATTTACAGGTTTTTTATAAAAAAAAAAATTGTACGGTCAGCTAGAAAAACGTCAATTCTTTATTTTTATGATGCCAATAGAAGTTCGTAAGACTCTTCTAGATCAACATAGATAGAACTAGAAAAGCCACAAATTGCATAAAAAGTTTTACCATACATTTCGTAAGAACTTGACTTTTTCCCAAGTACTGCAAATTAACGTGGATAAATAATAATGTTTCCCTGTAGGTAGGTACAACGGTTAAGGTAAGGACATGCCCTGCCCTTGCTGCCCTGTCTCAAAAATACATCGTTTAACTTTAATTCTAGTGCTAGGGACAACAACGCCTCTTTTTTTTGGGTAGTTTGAAATGTTTGTTGTTTAGTAGGTTTAAAGGTCTGGTTAGCGACATTATTATACTAGAAGTGCCAAAAAATACTTCTCTGTCAATCAACAAAAAAAAATTTAGGTACATGACGTCATCTCACTCGATTATTGTCATTCGCTATTATTATCTTGAAATAAGCAAATAAACAAGTATTGTTACCATAGATATCGATTGTTACATTTTGTTATTACTTATTTGATTACGTAAGGAATTTCAGCTGTAAATCGCTGATGGAACAAAACCAATTAATAAAGTGGTTTATGAATAGCGAAAGAGAGTGGTGAATGAAGAATGACCTCAAAACGGTGACATTTATGACGAATTAATATTCGCGATCTAAAATATTTCTGAGGCTGAGGGCACAAAAAGCGTATTTCAATTTCGTTTGAGTAGTCATGACCCTATGTCCTGTGAAGGTTCAGAAGGGACCCTCACAGTTCATCTACGTGCGGTGTATAATTGATAGGCCTTTGACTTGAAACTAATATATTAATAGGACAAGTTTATAATTCAACGATAATTCTAGCACTCCTCTATAGAACAAAAACACCATATTAAATTATTTGACACTCGTTTGAATGTTTGAATGGAACATTCAAACAAATTATATCCAGCCTGTCTTACTAAATGTAGTATGTAGTTCAGTCTATAGCCTCACTGTCATAATCCCCATTTGTAGGTTAATGAGGAGGCTAGCTGTAAGTATATTTTTACTGGCTAATATAACAGAAAGCAAAATATGACATTGTAAGAATCATGAAGTAACCTATAATGTCTCAAAGGTGCAAATTACACTGCAATAAATAAGTTTTCGTACATTGTTTTAAAATCATTAACAGGGCCTTGATAATGGCTTACACGTGTTCATTTAACTTTGTTGCTAAACTTTAGTAACTTAGATCACATAATTATTATATTCTGAGTAAGAGTCGTATTACGTGACTGTGCTTATAAACAAAGTTATGATAATAATCTATTGAAAATCTATAGTTGATAACGAATAAAATGTGTGATGAAACACTGCAGCACCGTCATTTAAACGTTGACTTGAAACTCGAAAACGAAAATTCTTTATAACGTAACATCACGCCTGCATTTTTCCGGGGGTAATGAGAGTTGTGCAGCCACCACATTCATGGAAAGCCAGTCAACTGTGTTTATATCAATGTAATAAATAGGGAGCAAAAAAAATCAAGGAAATTGATATACTAACTCTCCTTCTCTTTATATTTTAGAAAGTATTATGTATGTTCGCAAAAACTTAGGACTCTCAAAATAAGAAGCGATTTCCATAATAAAAAAATAAAAATACACGTAGTAAAAATGAAATTGTGTTACCTAAATTTAGATTACTTAACTAAAACTAGCAAGTCATTTCTTGTAAACAGGGTGGGTCCGTTTTAATAACAAGTTGCCAAAACCGGTTACAGAATCAAACGTGTCCTATCAAAAAAGCATATTAAAAGATTAAAGACTACGTTGAAGACAAGGTAGTTTGGCAATAATTCCTTCTGCACATGTGGCTTCCCTGGCTCCTCATTACCGGCTTAACTATTTAAATGTCTATTAACTGCTCTCAAATTACGACGTGTATTTTTTTTTTTTACATACTTTTTTGACATAATCTCTTTATTATTTGACATTATACAATACAGACAATTCAAATTTTTCATCTCTTTATTAGTGGTTGTAATGGGAATCATATCACTTGGTTTTAGTAGGTTTTTATTTATCCTTTTGATAGATTCTTATTTTGTAATTGTGAGGACTTTGTAGGCCTTGTAGACTTTAGATCTGTAGACCATTTTTTATTTTATCAAGTACCCTGGTACTTGTTGTCAAGCCTACGCTGTCCTCCCATACCTACTGTAATTTGAAAATATTGTAAAAGCCAATTATTTTTAAAAAGAGTAACCGTGGAGTTTCTTGCCGGTTCTTCTCCATAGGAAACGACCAATTGGAACCGTGCACCTAGCTTCTAACGTTTCTTAAGTGCCCATGTAGGTTTATGTGAAATAAAATATTTTGATTTTGGAGAAATCCGACCAATGCTACTAACCGGGCACAAACCCAGCCTCTGGAGTTTGGTTGAGACTTTTTTTGTCAGGAAAATTTTAGTAGCAGCCCAGGCTGATGCTGAGATTTTCATGATGAAAAAAGTAAAAAAAAAAACTCATTTAAATTAACAAACAAACAACATTATAGGAACTGTTTTTTTTTTTTTTATAAATTCTGATTAAACTATCACCACATATTACAAGGTATTTTTTAATAAATACTTATTTGTTTTAAATTAATTAAAAAAGTCTGTCACGTTTTTTAACTTACGTAGAAATGCATCTTCGCAGTTAGCGATGCACACGAAGAGAAGAATCACAAAACTATTTACTCCAGACATTTTTATTGTTCTTTATAAAGTAAGCTTTAAATTAAATTAAAACAATGCTACAGGTAACGTATAATCTATTACTTTTTGGCACAAGCGCTCAACACATACTGTGCCTCGCAAGGATCGGGTCAACTTATTTATGTTAACTCGTCGATTTTCGTCGATTTTTTCCGTACTATAATATCATGATCATTGTAATTATTTGTCAAAATAGTGTACGCAATTATATACGATGTTTCTTACTCATAAAGACGATAATACTGTCCATTTACGCGATCAGTGCTTGTGCTAGGGTTACCAAAATATTTAATAATTGTTGTAAGTCTTTATTGCTGGAATATTTCATGCAGGGACTTGGGTAGGTACGAAAAGATTTTATGTGATAAGTTAACGGATTAAGTTGTAAGTTTTTTTTTTGGAAGAATAGATAATTACGGGTCTCTATTGTTTTCAGACATTCCCAATTTTAAGATTTTAAATTTCTTCAATATCCTAACTAATATTATAAATGCGAAAGTAAGTTTGTTTGTTACCTTTTCACGCCAAAACCACTGAACCGATCATCCTGAAATTTTGCATATTACGTTGTCAGGTGTACAGAAACGGGTATAGGGTACCTTTCATCCCGAAAAAAAGTGCTGTTCCCGAGGAAAACCGCAATAACGTTATTATGATAATAGATGGCGCCACGTGTCTTTCGAATCAAAAACGGGTCAACGTCTGTCGGGTCAGCTAGTTGAATTATATATTGAAATGTTCCATTTTTTTCTTTCAGTGGGATATGCCTTTATAGTCTGTACCCTGCCGAAAACGAATAATAAGTAGGTACACTTATAACTCCCAAGATTAGAAGGAAGTTACTATTAGCTAGTTCAGAAGACAGCCCTAATTAGCTAGTAGCATGCATGGTTGTAAAAACTAAACGTCTATAATTGTCATTTTTTTTCTGTAACATTGTCATTTGTTAGTGTGTAGCTGTAGAGCTCACTGAGCTACATATTATATCAGTCATAGCAACTGCAACGCAGCACTTTATAATTATAGTCATCTTAACAATAATTGATGTTGATTGAAACTACGAGCAATAGGAAAAGTAAATGAGTGTAATTATGATGACGCACTGACGATCTGTAGTTATTTTTCTTTTTAACCGACTTCAAAAAAGGAGGAGGTTCTCAATTCGACGGTATGTTTTTTTTTTGCGTGTTTGTTACGCGATTACTCCGCCAATTGTGGACTGATTTTCAAAATTCTTTTTTTGTTTGAAAGGGTATGGTCTCGAGGTGGTCCCATTGTCACCAACTCGGAATCTGATGAGGGAATCCCATGGAAATCGAGGGAAACCCTCAAATTTTATAGGCACACCTATAGCGATTTGGGTATTTTTTATAGTAACTCGTGCATTTGCTTTCGAAAAGGACCATTTGGTGAAGTGGAACTGATAATGAAGACCACAGATGGCCACCGGAACTACTCAATAATAAGTATTTCACGGGTTACGATTCGATTGGGTACTTTAATGTGGTTGCTAAGCAATTTATGCTCGTCACAATGCTTATGGTGAAGTGAAGGGTGACTTCTCAGCTCAAGTTCTCCTGGTTCTTACTAGGAGAACTCCTCAACAATTAACGTCCCTGCATCGGGAAAACCAATATTTTGTAAAAGCTATTGTAAATTAGATAAATGACAAACTGACCCACTAAAAAGTGAAAAAAAAAACTTTTTTACAAAAAAAAACAACCGACTTCCAAAAAACACTACAAAATGAAAAATAACTTTAATTTCGGAAGTCGGTGGCAAAAAACTAAAATACAGATCCAAAGACACCGACTTCCGAAATTAAAGTTATTTTTCATTTTGTAGTGTTTTTTGGAAGTCGGTTGTTTTTTTTTTGTAAAAAAGTTTTTATTTAGACTTAGCCGAGTTGTTTTGTGGTGCTCCGACCGCGTAGCAAGAGAAAGCCTTTCTCTTGCTACGAGGTTGTAGCACTCGTAGCGTCTTTTGACAAGTCAAGACCTCTAGTTTTTGCCATAGTACTAGGGTCATTCTTAATAGTGTTTTTCGGTTATGTTGTTAATTTCGTAAGTATGTCTTAGGATATAGGAATAGAAGAAGTGTAGTGTAAAAATGAATTTAATTCCTGCACGACTTTATAAGGTACGAGTACACAACAGCTTCTGTGTTTTTAATATAACTTAGGTAACAATAGCCTCGTACTTACACAGTCAACAGTTACAGGTTAACCAGCAATCTTAGAAATATGTGATAACGAATAATAATAAAACTAAAGGCCCTAGAATTAAGAAACTCATGTCACACTTGATAAATCAATCAAATAATTTATTTGCAACGAATGTAGGTACATTAAAATACAGGTGGAGTAGATAGGAGTGAGCCATGTACAGACGCCAGCAGGTCAACCTACCCGAAACTGTCAGATTTTCCCAATCAACCTTGAACCTTATGCTTTAGCAATAAAGTCGAAAATCTATTAAAGAAATCTGACAGATTGTAGTAACTTGATGTGCTGGCGTCTGTACATTCTGCCTGGAAATAGGCACGCAAAATTCATAAAAATTGTTAAGAAGCTATCTAAAAATAAAATTACAAATTTAAATTAAAATGTCACAGTTACAATAAAATTATTACAATTATACATATATTAATAATAATAAATATTCCCCTCGTACGCCTTCCAAAAGAGCGGGACCCCATAGTCTCGAGATATGTAAAATAAAAATAAATATTCAAAATGTCAAATTAAAATGTTACTTTATAATTAAATTTTAAGTTGTAGAAATCTGTAACCTCCATTATTTATTTGTCAAGAACGTTTAAATGTCACTGGCTACAATATTAAGTATGTCAAAATATATACAAACTAAAAATAACAAACTTAAATCCTAACTTAACCAAAACTATACAGAAACTAAAAAATAGCGTCGAAAAATTCATCCGCATCGCTGTCGACTGGTAATGTACCCAAGAGACTGGCGGCATTACCACGTTGTATGGCGATGCTTAGCCTCTGACCAAGGTAAAAGCCAGCCCTTGGGTCACGGGAAGTGTCAACCAGCCGTTTCGAAATTTCTTTGAAAAGACCATGAGCACTCGGACCCCACGGCCCGAGGGTTTCAATCCCAATCGGCTCGAAAATATAATTTCCGATGAGGTTATTATATTTTCGCCACTTGAGGTTTTACGCAGCCGCAGCAGCAGCGCCAGCACAGCATGCCGAGCCAGGAAGATGGGATGGCGCAAGAGTATCGACACACGTAGCGTCCCACACTAAAGGCCTACCCACCTTCATGGAAAAAAAGACATACCGTCCGGTATCTTGCTATCGTCACGTGCTAAGCCATTGGGTTCTAATACAGCTGGAACGCCGACGGTGACAAGAGCTCGTCGGATGATGTCATTAAAGTTCGCGTGCCGCGCTAAGCGACCTGCACTGCGGCTGCAAGACAGGCCGTGGTGTACGAGGCTGTTGACATCATCGCCACAGTGACAGCGATGGGGAGAACAGCAAGGAGTGCCCAGCCGTAGGGAAGCAGCGAGGTGAAAAGTAGTGTCGTCGAACAAAGTGCCTATGTTTGACGAATGCAGTGCATGAAGCCAAAGACCCGACTCCCACCTACCCACAGCCAGCAGACGCGCACGATCCGCAGTAGTAGCAGACGAGTCAAGTAAATTGTTCTGTACTACTCTGCAGAGCGGCTCATCCCACCGTCTCTGGGAAGATGGATTGCCGGGTGGATTCGTATTCGGGCAAGCGAGTCTCCAGGCATCCATAGCCTCGGTGAAACACGGCACATCAGAATTAATCAGTGTGTAGGCTAGGATTTTCCTGATTAATTTATCAGTGCCGTGGACCGAAGATATGAAAGCCAGTAAACTAATACTAGAAATTTTGCGGAATTAAATTAAAAATAAATGTAAGTATATTAGGTTCAAAATAATATTAATTACTAGCTGACCCGGCAAACGTTGTTTTGCGAACATGATGGTATTTGTCGAGTACCTACCCACTCTTTTCAGTTGTTTGTTTCTGAACAAATGTTGTTGACACGGAATTGTGATCTTCACTAACGAATTCACGAATTTTATTAAAGACTAGCTGACCCGGCAAACGTTGTTTTGCCATATAAATTATTTCTAGCTGCCCGGCGCTATCGTTCGCGTGGTGTCCTACCCCTTACCCTACCCTACTTCTACCCTACTCCTACACTACTCCTACCCTACTCTTACCCTACTCCTACACTACTCCTACCTACCCTACTCCTACCCTACTTCTACCCTACTCCTAACCTACTCCTACCCTACTCCTACCCAACTCCTACCCTACTCCTACCCTACTCCTACCCTACTCCTACCCAACTCCTACCCTACTCCTACCCTACTCCCACACTACGCCTACCCCCTACTCCTATAAGTAAATAAAAGTATTAAATTCTTTGCTTTTTATTCGGTTTTAGACGGACATCTAAAACCGGATAAAAAGCCGGATCGTATGTCCGTCTCCTGGTTCTAAGCTACCTCCCCACCAATTTTCAGCTAAATCTGTTTAGCCGTTCTTGAGTTATAAATAGTATAACTAACACGACTTCCTTTTATATTTATAGATTATAATCATTATCATTACTTCTATAAATAACACAGACGTCTGATTATCAGATGTCTGTTAGTTCTTACGCCAAAGAAACTATTCAGTAATAAGTACCTATTCATTTATTTAAGATCGAATTTAGCTTATTTATAGTTTGTCTGTTATTAGGCATGTCACCACATTATCCATCGCGAGAAATACCTACTTGACACCCGATACCTACATCCAAAGATCTCTACAGCCGGTCGATTCTGTAAAAATCTCACCGTGAAAACTTAGGTGAAGTGAGTTTGTATTTGCTAGGAGTTAACACTATTGACAGCTCACTTCACCTAAGTTTGCACGGTGAGATTTTTACAGAATAGCACCGGCATAGTAGGTACCTACTTATAATCTGAAAAAAAAAATAGAAAACCCTGATAAGTAGCAAAAGATTTAAGTCATTAGTCATGTACGGTTTGCACAATCACTTTTGGTGATTTAATTGTGACTCTGTCTTAATTTAAACAATTGATTTTGTGGAGTCAGCATTTCAATTAAAATGAAAACAATTGCCAAATGTTCACGTTAGGAACAGTTTTATTTCCTGAGTGTACGAAAAACTGCTTCACATTGATCAACAGGAAACGTTGCCCATTCGCGTGATTATAGAAATAATACATTTTTTATCCAACGAAGACAATTATGTCTGTGTCTGCTGAATAGCTTTGCGAAATACTTGTTTTATGTATAAAACAGAGGTAGCATTGTAAACACGCATATTGATTATTATAATTTACTGACTAACCAATTTAGTGTTCAATAATAATATAAATCGAGATTAACAGTGCCACTTCCTGGCTGTAATGACGCATTCTACGACTAATCTAATGAATTTATTAACACACTCGATTACCATTGAGACCATAGATCCTTGTCCTTGATCTGTGAACTATCTTTTGAAGTTAGTCTGAAGATGATCGACTGAAGCGAGGTTCTATGTCAAAAAACAAAATATTTTATATCACACTAGCTTCTTTCTGCCTGCGACTTCGTCCGCGTATTTTTTTTTTTGATAAGTACCTAGGTATCTCTAACTTTCGCACAAGTTAAAATTGTTAGCAATAAATTGACAAAATTTTATCGCACACGGTATGGCAGCGCCTAAAATACAAACAAACAAACATTGATTTTTATACAACGTTATTTTTAGTATAGGTATGCGAAACCCGAATATAGTTTGTTCAGAATAAGTGACTGAATCGGTTCCAATAATTATTACCCCATGTTATATTTTGTCCCAAAAATATTTAGGTACTTACGTAGGTACTATTTTTTACTACAATTAAACTAAAAATAATTAATAAACCTACACGGGCACTTATGAAACGTCAATGTGGAATGAGCAATTTGTTTATCAATGTTTTTAAATTTTGCAAGTTTACTTCTGCAAGTTGACAGTTTGAGAGTTGAGGCAGAGATCTACAAACGTCACTTAGTACGCGCTTTAATGGCTTAGACATGTTTCTGTCTCAAAGTCAAAGTAATTTATTTGTCAGAAACACGGTACTTACATAGGATGTCCATTGTCCATGCATTAGGAGAAGGTCTACATGTTTCACCATGAACTGGATTACAAAAAATAGTTACGAAATAATTGTGTCACTAAGGTTATATTAGAAGGATTAAAATTAATTTAATTAATTTTATTATATGGTCAGTAGGTACCACTCTTGGTTAAAAACTAGCTTCTGCCTGCGACATCGCCCACGTGAATTTTCTTGTTCCTGACCCACCCCGTCGCATCGCATCGCATCGCCTGCCCGCCCTTTTTCCTTGTTTGCGCTCAGCATTATTTCTGACTTGTTTTGTTTTTGCTTAGATCCTAAGGGTCCCACAGCGTGACGTTAAGTAGCCTAGCCTTCCTCAAGAATTGGGCTACCAAAAATAATTTTGCAAATCCGACCCCTCCCCTACATAAAAACAAAAAAAAAATACCTCTTTGTAATATTAGTATAGATAATCCTTATCCCATTACAATATTGCCAGTTAGTCGCGAATCATATTTTGATCAAGATACAACCTGACACTGACCTGCAAATTGCAAAAAACGTAAGAAAATTTGAATTTTGCGGTCTACCACTGCGCATTAACCTTTCACCTTAATACATTTAAACAATGTTATATTTTTTTGTTATGTCAAGTTGTTATTGTACCCTTAAAAATTCATTTAAACTATACCTACATATAAACATTTTTCCAAAAGCTATTCACGTTCACGTAACATAATCTTCATCATGCACTTGTACAGACGCCAGCACATCAAGCTACTACAATCTGTCAAATTTCTTTAATAGATTTTCAACTTTATCGCTAAAACATAAGGTTCAAAGTTGATTGGGAAAATGTGACAGTTTCGGGTAGCTTGATGTGCTGGCGTCTGTACTTTGACAGTAGTGCGACAGTGACAGGAATAACACTTAGCCAAAGGGCATGCTTAGTAGGTAACGTTTATAAATTTCGGCTAATGAATTTGTTGTAAAACTTACAGCAAGTTCAAGTTGTGCCTGTTTCCGCAGTGCAAGTCAGTCGCGGGTCGCGGCCGTCAACTTGTGCAATTAAACTTGCAAATGGAGAAGAGTGAATGAACTGATGTTCTTGTATGAGTTCAACGAATCAGTTGCCTTTCAAAGAAAGATAAAGCCTTTAATTTACCTTGAACCTATGATTTTTGGTAGCTCGATGGGAAAATAAGCATAAAAATCGAAGGGTTTATTTATAAGCGTTGCTTAAGTAAACAGTCGCTAATCATAACTTAAGTTTAACAAACATTTTTAAATAAAGGGGATACTGATAGAGAGGAAGGTGTTTTCACAACGCAAGGTATTTAGAAGTAATTCGATACCGAGACTTCTTTTCATTTTTCATGTTTATGGAAACATATATATATATATAAACGATTGCAATGACTTCCAACGATCTTATCGTAATATTGTAAAGGGCATTTAATTGGAATATTGGCAGTAATTAATTATAGTGATTTTGCCTGTACCATTAGGTGTTCCACGTTAACATGCCTCGAAGGTAGACTACTGTCTGACCTACAGATATGATCTATACTCTAGCTAGACAATTATAATCTGTAGGTCACTTATGATACAGAAATCTACATTTCTAACATTGTAAATGATCTTTTCTAGGGCACTCTTTATAAAACTTAAGTATCTTGTAGCAACTGGAACTGTGATTATCTGAAACCTAATTTTGTTTTACCAATTTGTAATTTGTATTTTCGAATAATGAACCTAATTTATTTTACCAATTGTAATTTGTATTTTCGAATAATGATGTCAATTTCAATGAAATAACAGTTGTAAAGAGACTCACTAGAACAGTAATTTATTTATTGGTATCTTTTATCGGTTCGGCTATGCGGACCTGGGGGTCTACTCTCCAAGTCCGTCTACGAATATACGGGCCCGTCCGAAAATAGTTGACCCGTCTAAACAAGTGGCAAATTCAATATTTCGGACGGGCAAGACCACATGGGGAGCAGCGACAGCTGTCAAATCGTGTTGTCATTCATTATTAGTTCGGGCCTCGAACTAAGCTTATGTCTGTTAGTGATAGGTCATATGAAGTAGGAAATGCCCATACAACTACGGATTTCGTGCTTAGAATCCTCTTGTTGGTAATGTGCATGCATCACGGGAAGCGACCTGTGCTGTTGACGTGTTGTGGGCCTACTAAGTACCTATTTCGCTTAGAGCTAGCTGTAAACGTAGAAACTAGTTACGAAAGTAGCGCAGGATAGTGATCACCGACACCGAATCTTGGTTTGGTGATTGAATAAACCTATGATGTGAACGGAAGATGGGTGTTGACCCGCCAGTTTTTTATAGGCCTATGTTTTTTCTCACCTATATTTTTTCTCGCCTATATTTTTTCTAGCCTATCTTTTTTCTCACCTATATTTTTTCTCACCTATATTTTTTCTCGCTTATATTTTTTCTCGCCTATATTTTTTTTCACCTATATTTTTTCTAGCCTATATTTTTTCTCGCCTGTATTTTCTCTCACCTATATTTTTTATAAAACAATCCGTGCGCCCGAGATGGAATGTCCCATCAGCAAAAATGTCAAACATTTTATATAATAAATTTCATCCCCTATTTAATTAAACGCTTTATGGGATAAATTTTCAAAAATCTACTAGAACTATTGTGCAAAATTTCATTCATCTAGAGCTAGCAGTTTTAACTGTCCGACGTCGTGACAGATAAAGCATATTAGCCTACCGAGAGCGACGTGAAAATATTTTTTTTATAAGAATGGCCTTTTTATGAATATACAGATTATTCTTGAAGTACGTACTAAGTAGGGTAATAATCTACTCCCACACATCCCAATGAATCTGTTGATCGGCATTTCCTATCGTGTATGTCAGGGTTTACAAGAAACTTTATTTTCGTGTAAGTCGGTTCCATGTTATCGCCATTGACATTTGACACAGAAGGTTTATGAGCTTCATTCTGTTTCCGCTTCGCCAGAAACAATTTAAATTCACGTTACTGAGATTTCTTGAAATACCTACCTAATGAGACTGTCCATTGTCTTATTTAATGAGTCAGTATTTATTTATATGTTACTAGTCATCTGAACTGAACTTATATTGTTAATTTATTGCAAGCCTATTATGCCACCTAAACTCAGCTACTACCTATATATCCGGTTAGTTATATACTTATACATACTTTCAAATTATATAATTACTAGCTGACCCAGCAAACTTCGTACCGCCATCTTTATTATATTCGTGGATTTTTCCCATGTTTTAATAGTTATTCTGCTATACTCGTATATTCGGGGCGAAGACAAATCCAACAAATCAAAGATCCTATAAATTGGTCCAGCTGTTCTTTACCTTTAGTTATAAACTTAATGGTGTAACTAACCCGACTTTGTTTTATATATAAAGATAAGTAGTTACTAACCGGATGTAGGTTATAGTTACATTGTGTAGACTGTGCACCGAAGAAGTGACCCTTGGTCTGGCTAGAGTCAGATAGGAAATGTCGACTGCATCTAGCTTATTTTTTTATACTTAATATGACGTGTAAAACTAATTCCAATATCCTATTTACAGAATTAACAATTTCATTTCAGTAAGTTTGACTACCCATAGGTAAGTACCTATGTACACAATTCAATTGCACCAAGCGAACTGAAAGTCAGCTTAGGCTGCAGTAGCGCAGGGTCAATTTTTGTAAGAGGTAAGACGGAGAAGATATCTTTAATATGATTATATTATTTATTTGTCTATAGAATAGGGTAGGGGTGTGCAAGATTGCGTAGTGTACAAGAATGCGCAAAGCGATTCTCGAATCAGGAAACGGTCTTCTGCGGCCAACTTCAGTTGACAGCGCATCATCAACGTTTTAAACGTGCCGGCGCAAGAGTTTTCGTTTTTAATACCATTTCCGAAGATTTATCCGAAAAAAACTAAATTTGAGACCTATGTTACAATATTTAGGTGTTTTGAAAACGTGATTGTATTAAATGTAATCCAGGTAAGATTTTTTTATGTGTTTATTTCTATCACATTACTATCGAAACGTGTAGCACTCGAGTTAATACGACGTCCTGGCCAAAAGATGGTAGTACTGGTCTTTCAAAAGCCTTTAGTGCTCTATGTGCAAGAGTGCGCATAGCCATTGTGTACAAGATTGCGCGCGCAGTCTTGTACACTGTATCAGACGTTCATTTAAGATATTATTTGTTTTATCATGATATGTGTTTCCTGCTATTCTAATAAACTAATTATTGATGTTTTTCGGATGTCAAGAAGACAAAGAACAACGGAGAGAATATATGTGGATTCGAATGTAATCGAAGAAGCTCGTAAAGTCATCTGTCGTTCGGCCCTATATTAAGAAAAGCAAAAGGTCTGAAATTTTATGTAGCTTTCCATACAAAAGAATACTCGAAGAAAAACATATTAAAAAGAAGAATGATAAACCTTTACATAAAAAGAGCAAGACTGTTAAACCAAAAAAGCCAGCAATTGCACCCAAAAACAATAAATTACGTATGTCCAGGTTGCTCTGAAGTGTACAGAGAGAGATCCAATTATTGAAGACTGGGTCGAATGTATTTTATGCAAAAACTAGTGGCACGAAAAATGCATAGCATACGTAGGCTTCTTCTTCTTCTTAGCTTCAAATGTGCCATTTGTGAGTGATGCGCACTCTTGACATACGTGCGCAAACTTGCACATTTGGCTGCGCACTCTTATCCTCATATGTTGTGCAAAAGTGCGCATTAAGGATGCTGCAATTTTTCTTAATAGTTCCTAAACCGTTACCTTTAAATTGTTTTTTTAAAGTTTTCTTAATAGGCAGATAACCTAGGTAAATGAATAAAGACTTACGTTGATTTTAAACTGCTTTGTTTTTTTTTTAGATAACATAGTTGTAAAAGTGCGCAGTGCTGCACACCCCTACCCTACTGACTGTGCCATTTTTAAAAGGGAAGCCGGTAGTAATCGAGTTGTATGGAACCTTCGCCACTGTTAGGCTGTAATATAATCTAAAACACCGATATACAGCGGCTGATCTTATGTCTTTCTCTGTGGGTACTTATGAAGATAAATCAGCCTCTACATAATAATAATATATTGCACGGTGCTTAGCTTACTCTCCAAGACACTTAGTGAGATATAGCTTTTAATTATGTCTTCAGTAGATTTACGACGCCTATTGGTTAGGGACGTCGAATTATAATATATTCGTTTATAGGTACGATAGCGTGTACAAGTAAATGATGCTAATCTGTTTTCCTATGTATTTTTAATAGACAATCTATTTAAAAATAATAATATTAACATATTTGTGTGATTTACCAGGTCCATCGTCTATCTCTTGCATCATTTCTCTGGATTTCTTTACCAAATCACAGTAAATCATCGACTTTGCTTTAGATTTGACGATTTTATATAGAGTTAGGATTAGGGTCCAGGGACTAAATATTAACACAGGTTGATCGATCAGGTTAAGCTAAGCTTGCCGCGGTTGGTCTGTGGATGGGTGACCATCTTTACATACCGAGACCCCTCCGTACCTCGGAAAGCATGTTAAACCGTTGGCCCCGGCTGTCATTCATGGATCTTTGACAGTCGTTACCTACGGGTAGTCAGAAGCCCGAAAGTCTGACAACCAGTCTTACCAAGGGGTATCGTAATATCCAGTAACTGGGTTGGTCAGATAGGCAGTCGCTCCATGTAAAATACTGGTATCCAGCTGCTTCCGGTTAGACTGCAGATGATGATGATTTTATATAGGTAGGTACCTTGAGTTACCTATAGATACCAACACTGCCAAAACCACAAGCCGAAACAATAAAGAATCTCATTTTTTTGAAGTCGGTAACAAACGCGACGAATTTGTAAAAAAATATACCCTCAGGTGACATCATATATAATTTTACATACTACCATGGAGTACTTATCGTCATTTGCAAGTGGACACCTGACCCTCAAGGACCGGCCGGCCACATTATATAGCTTGCTAATAGATCTGCATCATTATTAAGCACACGTACCTATTGTTGCCAGGAGGCACGAACCCTCATTATGTGATCGAAATTGGTTTCACTTAGATTTTAAGTGCTCGTGAGTGTTATCAGTAGGGCCTAATGCTTAGAAAGTTACAATTATTATTCAAATAAAATTAATTAATTAAATTTTAATGTTAATTTTATAGTTGAAAATTCATATTCTATGTTCCATTTTGTGACTCGTTGCTCGGAATTTAACCACTAAACCCACTGCCACAGCATTAAGTGCATATGGGAAACCGCAGGACAAATCAGTCATAAAGATTAATATGGATGGCATGTACCGTATGTAGTAGCAGGAGGTTTGAATTACAACGTCATTTATGAAGGAAGTACATAGTTCATTCATTCAGTAATAAGGCTAACGAAAGGGTCAGAACAATAAAGGTCTATAATAATCTACAAACTTCGGATTAATTCCAAAATGTTGGCTTCGGAGTTGATTGTATGACCAGAATAGTCCGTAATTCCATTAAAATAATCCTTATTTAACACAATAAATTCCGTAGTGCGACGCCTGCCGGAAAACGCACGAATAAAAGAGGTGCGTTTCGAATCAGACTAAATGATCAGGCGCTCGCGTGCAGTTAATAATGTTTTCTTTTGGGGTGGTCTGCCGTGGTCACGCCCTTGTCGTCTTAATTAGCTGTATAAGATCGAATACTCCTTATGTATATCTAGGTTTAATGAAGGTGAAATGTTATTGGAGTAGCTACATATTTTTAAAAGCAAACAGTCGAGTATGTTTTAGTCTCACAGATTTTTTCTTTAGGAGTTTTCATATACTTACAGTATTAGGTACATTAATTGGACTACATATTTACATAGCTTAAGTGTACCTATGTAGAAAGAATACTACATTATTCATTTTTGAAATAAGTAATAAACCCTTTGGATTATCGTAAAAATGACCACCACAGAAAAACCAAAGTAGGAAATAATTATATTCCCCTTTGGTCTTACAACAAATCCATATAACTCACTATACCTCACACTTGTCCAGTAAAACCTTTCAGCTAGGCTTAGCGATATTATATAGAGCGCTGAAAGCCATCCTGTTTGCGCTCGCTAGTTTCAGATGTGAAAGCTTGAACAATTTCAGTTATTCGCGAGTCGCAGGCGGGAAAGGATGCTCGCCGTTCCCGCTTTGCCGAACAAACGATCGTTCGGAACTTCCTAACTTTGTGTCAACTTGTGATTGTGAAATACTGATACTGGAATTGTAAATGAGTTTTAAAAATTGGTTCGTTGCACTCTTCAGTCATAAATAAGCTGTGAGGGAAGAAAATAGGATTTGAATTTGTGTAAGTAAGCAAATTAATCCTTTGAATATTGATGAAGGGGATAGGGGATCGACTCGGGCTATCCAAAAACGTATATATATCAAACCTAACGATCTTTTCCTTGAGGAAACTGTGTTCGTATTGAAGTGGTACTTTATTAGGTACATAAATCGAGTGCTTTCAGTGTATTGGCTTGGCATGATAAACACCATACGCTGCCGCCGCTCGCCCATTTTCATGGCATTACCTAGGCGTACTAGAAATCTGGTTCTACTTATGTAACTCTACGGCATTGCAGGTTATTTATTTAAAGTTATTAGCTCCTATTTTGTCACAAAATTGTATTGTTTTTATATATGGGTGTTTTGTGTCGCTGAAAATCATTGTATGGTGGTATGGTATAGGTACCTACTGAGTCATTATCGTTTTTCGTATTCCAAATGATTGGGATAACTGATAAGATAATATTTTAAATTTAAACTTATGTAAAATCATCTATAGTTTTATGCAAGTTAATTCTAATAATTATTAAATTACCGGGATTTTTAATTATTTAATTTATCGAAATTTTAATTTTACAAAACGCTAACCCTATTTTTTTCTTAAAACAAATAAATTAAATAATTCTCCAAAATCTTTAAAAAAAATTAGGTAGGTATGCTGCGCTCTATAATTCAAGTAGCGGATGTTGGGAAAAAAACAGCCAGGCTGAAGTGGGAGTGGGCCGGAGACACGTCGCGCGAATGCACCCGGAGAGGTGGGCAAAGATCGTCACTCACTGGACGCCTGAGGCAGGACATCGCCGTCGAGGTAGACCGAGGCGAAGGTGGCGTGACGATCTAATATCATTCGCAGGGCCAACATGGCCAGAGATCGCACAAGACAGGGAGGTTTGGAAGAAAAAAGGGGAGGCCTTAGTATCCCACTGCTGTGGGACACAAAATAGGCTAACAAAAAAAAATGTTGTCTTAGCAATTTAGATTTTATTATATTAATTCTAAATTGCGATAATGCATAGCTTATAATAATTGCAACCCAGCAAGTGTAAATTGTTTGAACTATGATACTTAAATCTGCCTAACCTGATGGTTTCTTTACGAACCCCTTATCCACCAAAGAAATCGGACGAAAAACTTGATAAGCAAGCCACGTAGACTCAGCGAACTCAAGTACCTACATTAACGTCTCTATTCATCAGTGCCCATTTCAGGTCAAAGATAAAAGGTTCACACCAATACCTTCGAACGTATCGCACTCATTTATAAAAGTCTAATAAACACAGCAACGAATTTATTAAACGGTAACGGTTAATGTGTGTGGCCTCCAAAAGTTAGTTGACATTTTTATTTAAAATTCTAGTGATCTAAATGTTTGAACTGCTGTAACGTTTTTTTTGACTAATTCAACTATCTTTGACTTATCATAAAAATTAATCCCTTGGCCGCCCACGTCCACGAGCGAGAGAATCGCGGCGATAGTTTCGTCGTGCCATCAAATTTTCGCGGCGATGCACGATGATATCGCGTGTGGAGACACGTTCTGAGTGAGTGTATAGAAATACGTGGCACGACGATAATATCGCCGCGATTCTCTCGCTCGTGGAGACGGCCCCTAAATGGCATGATGGATGGATCACACAACTGAAGTGGAAAAATGTCAAATAACTTTTGGAGGCCACTGTAGGCGCATAAATGGTGGATTTAAATCTTGTAGATGTTTGTTAAATTAACGAATTCACTAACGATGATGAACAAAATATTCAATAACACATTGTCTTGTTATTATAACGCAGACAATATGTTATGAATGTTTTGAATAGGTACATCATTCAAAAATCTGACTCTTGGCAACTACCTGACTTCGTTAGTTAGAACTGCCAAGTCGGGCGGGGCACAAAGTTTGAGGTAAATGTGTTAGTTATTGTAGATGTAGGAGTTGTCAGTCTAAAGAATTTTGGATTTTTACTTATTAGTCAAACTCAACAGCGGAAAAGAAATGGAAAATGCTGCACTATTGATAACCAAACCAGACATTTCGTATCCCTTTCGAATTTATTGAAGCTAAAAGGATTCCGTTACGGAGTTATGTTTTTATCAAGACTGTAATATTAATTTCCATGATAACAAAGAAATGACAACTATTTTGTAAAATTAACAATATTGATAACACTGTTAATAAAGATCATCTTACTTAATTAGATCAGATACAATTTTCAGTAATACAGTCACATGCTTCCATAGACTTAGCTAAGAGAGAATTTGTTCACATTATTTCAGAAAATAGGCTATGTCCACAGTTTGTTCAGAAGTCTAAGACACACGCACATACGCACCCCCACACATACACCCCAACACACACACACACACACAGGCACACAACTACAAACATACTATGTATATCTTTGTGAAATCTTTTTCGTACGCTCTTATTGATAGAACGCGTCATGCCTGTAGGTATTTCCCTGGGAGGGTATCCAGAGGCGTAGGAGTGAGTGACGGCGTTGTGACTACATATCGGTATTTACACACAGTGTTCCACAATTTCAAATTCCTGACTGAATGTGATGGTTTTTCCTAAAAATCTCAGTAGTGCCATGTCCGAAAACTAGATTATTAATTAAAGCTCTTATTAGCTGTATTTTTTTATTTCGTGTTGCCCAAGGGCTGGTGGATTTTACGAAGAATACCGCGTTATGACGTGGGTAGCAATTCATTTCCTAATTAATGGTTTTTCTCGTATTATGTGATCTTCCTGTACGAGTCGCAATAAATACTTTTTCTTTCTTTCTTTCTTTCTATTATATTAGTAAATTACTGCGTTTGATTATTTTCCCTCTAGCAACAATGGTAGACGACTTGTAGCGAATATGCTTTGATCACGATTACCAATAGGACTTACTTCATTTTATAGTTAAAAGTGCTTGATTTAGAACTCATGAATTAAGACTTTTACTGTCACGGAGGATGAGAAAACAACTGGAAATTAGTCACTTCTTTCCATCATGTTTTATTTTTAGACATCCTGCTTTTTGCTATAATATGTAACTCTTTAGGGACTTCATCCTAAAGTACAGTAGGTAGTCTTGGGTTAAAGGAAAAGTTATCGTGTCGTGCAAGTGTTGTGTGTCTAACTTAGTCCTGACTTTGAATTCGCTATAAATCAAGAGCTTTCGTAGAGCTGTAATAAGATTTAGGACGTAAAGATCTGGGTCCGATTTCTTCAATATTTGAGTAGGGTTCAACGGTGGAACCCCTTATTTACTCTTCTTATTTAAACTATGTAGGGACTGCAGTGCTTGTCGTTGATTTAATTATTGCTTAACAGTCTCTACAAGGCCCGAAGAATTGAAAAACTTAAGTGGCAGTGGGTAGGGCACATTGCTTGCAGAACAGATGGCCGACGGGGCCGAAAGTTTCTGGAGTGGCGACTGCGTATCGGAAGACGTAGCGTGGGAAGGCCTCCCACGAAGTGGACATCGGCTTCCCCCACGTCTTTCGGCTAAAAGATGATGATGATGATGAAATAGTCACTCTGGTGGAGTTATCAAATCTGTGTGCAAAAACTGCCTATACTTTATTGTACCATATTAATTGTAGGTACCTACCTGTTCAAAATCAAAATATTTATTTTGGTAAAATACTTATCAATGTTTCAAGAGTTTTAAGCGCCTTCACCGAAAATCTAAATCAATTTCAATAAAGATACAAAAACCCTACAATTTTGCTCACTTACAGTTCCACAAAATGACTAACAGGTGCTATTGAACTCTATACAAACAAGAAATGGTGAAGTTATTTTTAAAAGTGAAAAGGACCTGACAATATGTGTAAGAACGTGAAGAACGTGTCATGGGAGACGGAGACCCTGATGGGCACTCCTCCGAAGTCGAAGTGGGGGAGCTTCGAGCCCAGGGCTGCGCTATCCCATGTGGGGCTGTTCGTGGCGCTCATGCTGTACACGGGTGGAGGAGGATTGGTGAGTACCTATCACCCTAATCATAGCATTTTTTCAACATTACACATACCCCTGGATAGCCGGATAGCCAGGTACCTACTTTTTAGTGGTGAAAGGTGCGGGTGAGTACTTATAAAAGCATGCGTTCCAGAATCTATCCGACTTACCCATACATTCCTGCCTAGCCGATGTGGGAGGAACATTCGTTTTTCAGCTACATACATATTCTTTGTTGCGGTAAACTTGTTGCTGGCAACATGGTTTGCTGCTGTGTTGCTGGAAACCTGTTATTCGTATTCATGGTGAACAACATTTGCGCAACATTGATGCCACCAATATTTGAAGTAGCGGGAATGAATGTTGCGCAACTTTCTTTCGAATGATGATGACGCTTGAAGTAAAAGTATTAACTAGCTTTGCCCACGATTCATTCAGCGTCAATTCGGAAAACACACATGTATTGAGACGTAGATAAATGTATTATTTTATGTAGGTCTAAAGGATTATGGAGAACATAAATGAAAAGGTTGTTGTCATTATTCCTAACAGCGTGCCGGCAAAAGTTTCAAGATCGACTTTAACAAAATGAATTTCAGTTTAAACAGCTCGTAATGCATTTATTTAATATTCAAAAAATGTCTTCGTCACATCGTGAGTAGATATACAATACACACAGTCTGTATCAATAAAATAAATCACATTTATGTCAAAATCTAAAACTTAACCATTCCTTACACATACACATGGACTACAAAACTAAGAAAATAATTAAATTTAAGTAGGTACCTACTTAAATTTAATTATTAGTCCAATTAAGTTACACGAACAATTATTCTTAAAAATATTGCGCGCATTAAAAATCAGCAAAATCATCTTCGAAAAGACATATAGAAATTTGTTTTAGTTTTTCATTTTCAAAGGGCTCAAAATGTTCTGTATCTCCAGGGGATTTCACGTGCGGTACAAATGGAGGTCGTAACCGACTATTCAAAAGACTGTCCCAATCAATTTCTTGAAACCATTTGTGGTTCTTAAAATCCAAAACACCATCTTTAAGTACGCCGTAACGCCTAGATACGTCTACTTGAAGAACACGGCCAACTAAGTCTTTTAAATCTGAAGTAAAATGTCCCGGGCACCTGTATTTCCCAGCTACAATTTTCTCGTAAATTCTCATGGGGTCTGAAGCGTAGAATGGTGGATGACCAGCGCTCATTTCAAACAGTAGAACGCCAAGTGACCACCAGTCCACCGACATCCCGTACCCCTTACTCAGTATAATTTCAGGTGCCAAATATTCTGGAGTTCCACAGAGCGTCCATGTCCGGCCACGTATCAACTTACAAAACCCGAAATCGGTTATTTTTATATATCCTGTTTTGTCAATTAAAATATTTTCTGGTTTCAAATCACGGTAAACTAGCTCACACGAATGCAGGTATTCCAAAGCGAGGATTACTTGCGCACCATAAAATTTCGATGAGGTTTCCTCAAACTTTCCCATCTTGCGTAGATGAGTAAACATTTCTCCTCCAGGAATGAATGGCATAACAAAATAAATATACACGTTATCCTTAAAATAATACTTCATGTAAACAACAAAGGGGAAGTTCAGTCCGCACAGAATCTTCTTCTCGTAATAACTGTGCTCAATTTGCTTTAATTTGACAATTTTCTCTTTTTCTAATGCTTTCATAGCATAGTATTTCCCAGAGCTCGTGTACTTCACGAGATAGACTACTCCAAAGGCTCCATTGCCAAGAACTTTGTATATTTTAAAGTCAGCCAATTTGGCATTACTTACCGACGGTTCATTCCATGAATCTACAAAATCTTGATGTAGCTTATGTAAATATTGTGTGTATTGATCTTGTTTTGCTCGTGAATACCCACTCTGAAAGTCTTCGCCCATGCTGCCTTCGCGTCCTAGCCAAGCAGTTTGAAATACTTGTGGAATATTAGAAATAAATAAAGTAAGATACCGATGGCCTGGTATAATCCGTACCTATTTTATTAAAACTACGAACCACTGAGTACTTTTACTATACACAATAAAATGTACACTGAAATGGCATGCCTCTGAATCTACTGATATAACAAATGAACATTATACTGTTTTTAGGGTTCCGTAACAAAATGGTTTTTTTTGTAACAAGAACTGAAAGGGGATCTGAAAAATTCGAAGTGGGATATTATATGAAAGAACGCAGTTTGCCATTCTCAATAAATTTTTTTTGCGGCTTAGTTTTCGACTTTTGATGAAAAATGCAAAAAAAAATACCGCCCCCCCCCCTTATCTCCGAAGTTTACAAAGAGAAAAATCTGAAATTATTCCATGTGATAGAAGTTTATGTAAAGATTACAGGAAAAATAAAACGATCTGTCTAAATAGCACACTTTTTCACTCCACTATCCACTATCGGCCAAGAGACGGCGCTACCTAAAATTGCAATATTCTACACCGCAGTGCGCAGTATTAAAATTCTCTAACGATTATAGGCCTCGCCAATGAAAATTTAAAAACATATGATGGTACGGAACCCTCGGTGCGCGAATCCGACTCGCTCTTGCCCGGTTTCATTTTTCTGAAGTTTTCCTGTTTCCTGTAACATATATTTTTAATAGGTGAGTGGAGTAATCTTCTTTTTGCTAAGTTGGCAACGGATATAAGGTGAGGTTTCATTGCGGTCGCGTTGGCGTTGCCTCCTTCGTAACAAGTACTACTTTGGCTCACAAAAGTTGGAAATTATAGTAAGAATAAATCATTTTGATACTTGGTAAAAAACAATATTATGATAATCTTAGTTGGCCAGAAGGGCATGTATTATGTCAGTTGTGGACCGGAACCTGTCGTGTCCATCCCCTTCAACCAACTACGCAGGTGGATATAGGAGCAAACCCATACACAAGCAGAGAGCTGGTGGACGTCGTCACCAGGCTGCAGGCAGTCCAAGGAAGCTATGCCGTTATTGGATGGCAAGCTAACCAGGCGGTTATTACGACTGGACAGGAAAGGCCTGCGCCCGGTGACTGGGACCATCACGGGACACTGCTCGCTAAATAAACACTTCCACACAATATGCATAACGGACAGTCCCCTGTGCAGGGCTTGCATGGCGGCTGATGACACCATTGCACATGTGCTCTTTGAGCGCACAGGCGTCACCCGGATTAGATCAGAAACCCTCACCCAGATCGTACACAGATGTTCTCAACCGACCAGGAGACTTAATCAGCTTCTGGAGAGAGGTGGGCTGGTTGGAATAACCACCGACGGCCGTCAAGGCCCACGCACAATGGGCTATTTGAAGGACTAAGTGCGGAAACCAAACCTATAACATAGAACTTACGGCTGATTTTTATGTTACTTTTGGAACAGACTATACCTACGTTAAAACGCAAATCGTGACGTAATTTTCGTCTGATATATTTCTGGTAATTTAAAAGGATATACCTTTTAAATTACCAGAAATATATCCTTGGTTTGCATAACATTTGAAGTTCTAATGTCAATACGCGTAATTGAATCATAAAGTTATACCTAATCAATCATTGAAGAGCCCTTTAGGCCAAAGCGGGGGCGGGCGCGGGCGCGTTGACTGACAGTTGATATGCAAAATGATGGATAAGACAAGTAAAGTTATACGGATTGTAGTAAAGTGTTACATGCTCTGTGGATTGTAGATTGTAGTGTATGTAACCATGGACGTAATATATAGAAGTAACTCTATATATTACGTCCATGTATGTAACTCAGAACAATATTGTTCTGAGTGAGGTATGTAAACACTGTCCTATTCACCCAAGCAGGGTAGCTGCTGTGACTTATGTCATCTGTCAGTCACGAGGAATGGCGGGAATCAGAGAAAGTGAAGCAATGTGCACGATAGCGCTTGGTGTGGTAGTGAGCCAGTGAAGTAATATATTCAACATAAATACGGAATCAACACATTCAACAATAAATAATTATGACTTAACATTTTATGGTACTTTCCCAGTAAGAAACTGTTTCAAAAGCATTGCAAGTCGAGCTTTCGTTATACGAGTATAATGTCGTTGGATCAGTCGCTAGTGATTCTTGCAGGTTTTCAAAGTAGGCCTATAATGAAAGTTGTTCAGAAAAAGATACATAGTTTTTGGCTGCATAATAATGATTATAAAAATTAGGTGTATAATTTTTTAAATTTAATCCAAATCATTATTACTTACTAATAAGTAATACCAATCTAAGTACCTGTATATAGGTGATGGTGAGATTTTATTACTACTTTATGTCGGTAATAACGACTAATTTCGAATTCAACTCTTCATCTTTTATCCGGATGTTTAATTTTTTAACACAATCACACATTGGCGTCAGTGGCGACCATGGTGGCGACCCACTAAATTCACAGAGAAAACTTTCTAGCCTAGGGCTACGCCATGGAATATGTAAGTAGGTACTATATTATATAGGTTCAGATAACGTAGTCATCCTTTCTACCAATCCTAAGATAGTACATACTAATTCCTTGCTAAATTCAGATTCAAGAGCAAACATAACTACCAACTGAAAGAGGACGGCACCGTCGATTCAGTGTTGCTAATTAATAAAAAACCGGCCAAATGCGTGTCGGGCCACGCACAGTGTAGGGTTCCGTAGTAGCCCGTTATCACAATATAGTACGATTCTGTTGTTCTTTATTCTGAATATAAGTAAATGGTTATAATAACAAAAATCGACTTTAAATTTGAATTATCATTTCTAAGAGGTGCGGGGATGTCGATCACTCGAATATACTCGAATGAAAACGTAACCCGTTGGTACAGCGCCATTATCATATGTTTAACTCACAATACGGCAGTATTGTGAAACTATGGCAGTATTATATAACTATAATTTATTATGTTTTTTTTTGTTTTTTTATTTCATTGTTTTGTTTTTCAATGCGAGTCTTTACCCGTTATAAACAAGCAACTACTTCATCTTAGTCATTTTAAAGGATTAATGCTAAGGATTTTGTATTTGTTACAAAATTATCCAACACCCAAGTTCAACGACTATTATTGCTAAACTAATAAAGTTATCATAACCGCTATAGTTTTCCTTTAAAGTTCATGAAATGCACTACTATCATTGAAATTTTTTCCAGATTTTTCAAGCCCGCAGTTTAGCTTTTAGAGGGGTCGGGGGGAAAAATTTGCACTTTAAAGTTTAATATTTCGTAAATGGAGCATTAAATCGAAATAATTTTAGCAACCCCCAAGTCATTTTAGAAGACCTATTCAACGATACCCCACATGATGGGGTAGGCGACGAAAAAAATATTCACCCCTAATTCACATGTAGGGGAGCTACCCTAAAAAAAATATTTTCTAAAATTTTATTTTACCATTTTGTCGGCCTAGTTGATATACACACTCCTACAAAATTACAGCTTTCTAGTACTAACGGTCTCTTAGCAAAACCTCGGACAGACAGACAGACAGACGGACGGACGTGACGAAACTATAAGGGTTCCTTGTAGGAACTACGGAGCCCTAATAAGGTACCCAAAATTGAGTAAGTTTTCGAGAAGGAAATTTCACATTAGACATAATCGTTTAATAAGAATTACAGTTTTTACAAATGAAAAACAATGATACCTATATTATTATTATTATTTTTTTATATTTTAACATATCTCGGGACCATGGGGTCCCGGTCCTTTGGAAGGCGTACGAGGGGCCGAAGCCAACTCGCAGAGGCCCGTTAGAGATTTTCAATGAAATGAGGCACCAACCGACGATTATCCCTGTATGCACTATGCCCAAGGACAACCCCCGGTTGGTGTAGGACTATTGCAGGATATGGAAAAATAAAAAGTTGGACTATTGGTTTGGGTGGCTAAAGTGAACCGGTTTCCAGGAACTATGGTAAAACTATGACCCCTGCCTGATCAATGCTTTATATATACACAGATAAAATAGCAGGGGGTGACTTGCACACTCAATAATGGGCCCCCGAAAACGGCCGCTAGCACATAGTGACGTAGCGACAAGGGGGCAACACGTCCTGAGGTGCTTATGAGGAGTGGAGAGGTATTCCACGGCTATCAGGACAATCCCGGATGTACGGTCAAGATCCCTACCAGCATCTTACTGGTTATTATTATTATTATTATCAGCCATTTCTGTCCCACTGCAGGGCAAAGGCCTCCCTTCCCTCCTTCCACTTATCCCTATCCAGTGCTGTTAAACGCCAATCCTTCTGAAAAGAGTCGAGCTCGTCCCGCCACCTCATTCTGGGCCTGCCGATACCTATATAAAAATAATAAAATAACATGACGGCCGTAGTTCCAATTTTCGCCATTTCACAGATAAGTTGGTAGGAGTGTAAATAAAAGTTATAAATTATCTGTATAAAAATGTCACGGACCATGACTTGGTCATTGTCATAGTTACATGACGTATCATCGAACGTTATATGTTGTATACATAAATTATTTATTTATATTTTCGATGCGTTTTAGTTATTTGGATAGAATTTTTAAATGGAATATTCAACTGCATGTAACGAGGTATGCCTAAATACTCTCTACAATGTCATGAAGAACACAAACGATATTTAGCAATGCTAAAAGAGGATTTTTGTAGAATATTCAAAGATCCCAGTGTAAGTGAAAAGTCACCAGAAAATTATGACAGAATCAAAGCAATCGGTAACGGAGCTTACGGGGAAGTATTTTTAGTAAGAGACAAATGTACGTTCGCCTACCACGCGATGAAAGTTGTCGACAAAGCTACAGTAGTTGAGAGAAAGCACGTAAGACACTTAATACTTGAAAAGGAAATTCTTCGTTGTATTCAATTTCCGTTTATAGTAAGCCTAGACGCTGCTTTTAAAGACAACTTGTATCTATATTTTATCTTGCCCTATGTTTCTGGCGGAGAAATGTTCACTTATTTACAGAAACTTGGAAGTTTTTCAGAGACCTTGGCAAAATTCTATTGCTGTCAAATAGTGATGGCCTTAGAATACATGCATTACTGTCGCATCATTCACAGAGACATAAAACCAGAAAATATATTAATAGACAACACTGGGTATGTTAAACTATGTGATTTTGGATTTTCTAAAATAATAAAGAAAAAAACTTGGACATTATGTGGAACACCCGAATATTTGGCGCCAGAGATAATTATGTCTAGGGGGTATGATTTTGCAGTCGATTGGTGGGCGGTCGGTGTTTTGATTTTTGAAATGGTTGTCGGAATCCCGCCATTTTTTGCATCAGATCCTAACAAACTTTATGAAAAAGTGTTAGAAGGCCAATATAAATGTCCAAAAACTGTGAGCCAGGACTGTAAAGGTTTACTCAGAGGCTTTCTTCAAGTGGAACCATCAAAACGTTTGGGTTCTGAAAAAGACGGAGTATTTGCCATAAAAAGTAACCAATGGTTCTCAGATATAGACTGGGCGGGAGTCCTGAGTCAAAAAATAGTACCTCCGTTCGTACCTGACGCGCAGGGTCCGGGAGAAACCACAAATTTTCCCGAAGTAGCCCAAACAAAACTTAAAAAGGCTTCGAAATGTCTCTTTGCAGAGGAGTTCAAGGACTTTTAAAGTTATGTTTTTGCAAATTATTGTGGTTCTTTAATGATTTTAAGACAACTTTTAATAATATTGTTTACAATTTAATAAATCGTGTCTGCTTTAAGCAAATAGTAAATGTAGATAATTCTGTGAAATATACGCATTTTCTGAATAAACCCGTAACTATTACTTTAATCCTTTATTTTATTTATTAAAACTTTATGCACAAGTAAAATACTGTACAAAGGCGGACTTAATGCCTTGGGCATTTTCTACCAGTCTACCTTAGGGTGATGCAGAAATTTAAACACATGCCTGTAGCTTGCATGAAAGTATGCAAGTATATTACAGTCTTTTATATCTTCATCAGTTTTTTAATTCATTCCTTTTGAAGCTACGGCACTGAACAGACTATAAGATTGAACACTTTATTTAATTTCTTTATAACAAAAATCAAAATAGCATACACCATAGGCCCATACACCCCTTTTTTTTTTTTTTTTTGGTTGGGAAATCATCAAATGACCCCTCCCGCTCTGGGCGGAGCGGAAGGGAGTGTCAGACTCTTACTGACTAAAACCCACCCGTGTTCCTCCACTTGCCTGTGCCAGGGGCCACGGTATCTCTTTCGAACAACCCGCGACCCTGGCGGGCATCGGCCCTAGCGGACCCCTGAGACCCGGACCTGGTCCTTACCGGACGGCGAGCTGCCCATTGCTCGCCGCCCGCAAGCCCGCGTCTACGGTGGCCGGGAATCGGCTATCGACTCCCGACGCCCGGGGCGTCTCCTGCGGCGGCTGGGGGCGTGAGGGCGCAAGGATTGCCTCTCCCTCACGCGCTCCGCCTCCTCCTTCGCGAGCATCACTGCTTCGCAGAAGGAGGCGATAGCCTCCCATGCACTCTCGCTCCGTACCATGGCCCGGACTAGGGCCGGACGCGAGACATCGCCGCCGCCGATCGCCGCCGATCGCCGCCGTGAGGACACGGCGGTGCTCTGCCCAAGCTGGGCAGATCTCCACCGTATGCTCCACCGTGTCCTCCGGGCGATCCACACAATGGTGACACCTGGGCGTTTCCTCCCGCCTTATTCGGAACAGGAACCTCCCGAAGCAGCCGTGTCCGGTGAGGACCTGCGTTAGGCGGAAGGTGAGGACGCCGTGGCGTTTCTCTAGCCACTCCTCAAAGAGGGGACTTATCGCCGTAATTGTGGCGTGCCCAGCACTGGGTTGCGACAGTCGCACTCTCCATGTCGCCATGAGATCCCGCCGGAGCTCTGTCCGCTGCACCGCGATTTCTCGCGGCAGCGGAGTTACGCCCCGGCGTTTCACCTCCTCTCGCCACTCCCATATGTGGGCGAGGACTTTGGCCTCCAGATCCCATGGCGGCAATCCGGCAAGCCCCAGTAGTAACGGCCCCGACTTACGAGTAGTAGGTACTTAAATAATTTCATCACCACTGTTTTCAAAAAGGCGCGGCGAAGGAAAACATCGTGACGCCTAGAACCAACCAAAAATTCGAAGACGTCTACCAACCACCACTGGTAGATACTAGAAGGCCTGTCCTGTGCCCCAGCAGTGGGATCATGATAGGCTTTATTATGCTAATAAATGATAGAAAATAGAACGTACAGTCAACAAAGGAGTTAAGTATACAGGAGCGTCGGATATACCTAGTTGAAGTTTACTAAGAAACCGATGGATGTTCTGGACTGAAATTTAATTTAATAAATGAGTTGTTTGTTTTCTATTAATAAACTAAAATTTTATTCGAGAATATCCATCGGTTTCTTAGTAAACTTCAACAATATCTGACGCTCCTGCATACTTAACTCCTTTGTTGACTGTACACAGAAAAACATGAAGTTTTATGTCCTCTTCTGTCATCTATGATTATAAATTAAAATATCTATACGGGATTTCTCTTATGGTTAGGTGACTGTTATTAAGAAATCCCGTGTATTCACAATCTAATGCTATATTATTTTTGTGATAGCTGTTCCATTAGGTAGTATAATGCAGTAACGCACTAAAAACCAAAAACTTCGCAAGCAGTGATATCCATAACATAAATATTAGGAACGAACACAAATCTGTTGTTCCTACAACAAGGTTCAAAAAAAAAAAAGGTGGCTCGTTTAGATGCCAATGTATACGTTTTTATAATAAACTTCCTAGCCACATTCAAGAACTAAGCCTTAATAAATTCAAATCTTTTATATAGCGAAAACTGTGCCAGAAAGCCTATTATACTGTAAAAGTAGTAGTAGTAGTATGTATTAGGTATGATTTTAATATAATATCCTAATTAGGGTGTTTGGTTGTGTACGTTAATTCTGGGACATATTGTATAATTAGGATTCAGCTGCATCAGGTTAGACTGGAAGCTGACCCCAACGTAGTTGGGAAAAGGCTAGGCAGATGATGATTGTATAATCAGGATAGCTTCACTATGCCGAAAAATAGTTGTGCATCTGCTCTGAGGATGAGTGTAGTTACTCGCAAAATAATAATATTTATATTCTGTGGCTGAGGTTGTTGATGTCCGCAGTATTTTGGTTGAAGAGATCAAAAATAAATAATAGGTACTAAAATGAATCTTACGTAAGTTACCAAGCTCACACACGCACTAAGACACTAGTCAGGCACGCAGAATACATAAGTAATGTGTAATGTGTGTATGTGTGCATAGTGCACATGTATGTGCCCAAAAACAGGTGCACTCTCTCTTCTCTCACTCGTATAGTACGATGGGACGATAATTTAACACGACCGGGAAGAGATCAGGTGCAGGACCAACGGAATTACGCGTTTTCCGACACACAAGGGAATGTCACTACCAACTTCCTCCGGGCTGCAATTGAGAAATTTCTAATGGAAATCAAATACCACTTTGCCCGACCAGCCGGTCGATTCTGTAAAAATTTCACCGTGAAAACTTAGGTGAAGTGAGTTTGTTTTTGCTAGGAATTGACACTATTGACAGAGCTGTCAATAGTGTCAATTCCTAGCAAAAACAAACTCACTTCACCTAAGGAGTGAGCACTCCTACGCTCACTTCACCTAAGTTTTTACGGTGAGATTTTTACAGAATAGTACAGCTGACATAATTTCCGATAATTATCCCACGGGAACGCATAAAGGGGTTAAAATGTATTCTATGTGTTAACATAGGACATGATAGAAAGTGCTTGTAAATGGTTTACCTGATTGAAATAAATTGAATTTGAGTTTGGTTTCATCCAAATCCTTTCAGCGGTTCACGTGATTGAGTGTTTCTCAATCACTTGAACATCTGAAAGGATTAACGGAACTTTACGTTTATATTCCGATTAAATTGATTACAGTAGCCTACTGTAATCAATTTAATCGGAATAGTTCGGATGTTTGTGAATTTGGGTCTCGTCACGCCTTAACGGCTGAACGGATTGGCAGACGGGTATACCATGACCTATATTAGGATAAAGGATTTTTTACCCCGGTATTACTATATCGTCCTCACAAACGGAACAAAACCCAGCCAAAACAAGTCGATTTTTTTTGGGTATAAATGCTACCATCCTAAAAAATAACTTTTCTTTGGGACGATAGTACCATCATTGGTTAAAGGGAATAATACAGTGAAAGCCTTTTACAGTATTGTTTTTGTTTCTTCTTAGGTGTTCCGAGCTTTGGAGTATCCCGCCGAAATGGCCAAGCAGGAGTTTCATAGAGAGAGACTACGTACCGAGAGGTGGAACCTAATACGTTTCGT
This sequence comes from Oligia latruncula, assembly GCA_948474745.1. Classification (NCBI taxonomy): domain Eukaryota; kingdom Metazoa; phylum Arthropoda; class Insecta; order Lepidoptera; family Noctuidae; genus Oligia; species Oligia latruncula. The sequence goes on from OX419688.1 coordinate 12,701,791, forward strand.
TTCTGAACGCAGTAATAATGGCACGGACAATGACGGCGCTGAAAAAATACTCAGCGATTATTTAGCCGTGTATGAGAGGGTAAGTTACTTGTGTCCATACAATAAAGGCGACCATACATGGACACCTATACATCCGTCTGATCTTACCAAAATCCAACACCGGCACTATTACTATTAGGATGATTTAAAAAAGGAGAATAACGTAACAGTAAAAAGATCTGATCCAATATGTGCGCATTCGGACCGTGATCCGGACAGTCTGACCTGGAGCAGATTCGTCTGTTCAGATTTATCTCACCATTTATAGTGTCCCTTAAGAATCGTGGGGTACATGAAAAGAGTGGCCATGCAGGGGTGGAGTCAGACTGTGCATGATGATGATAACCCTTACGAACAATGTACAAATATGCGCTTCAGTTATTAGGGATCCATGACAAATATTGTACTATTCATCACATTATATGATTATTGTGGTACTCAAATAGGGAGTTGAACCTGTTTCTCCTAAATACGGATTACTCAGTAATCTAGCTAGGAGAGCAGCGATTCACTCAACAATTCGTTGTACCTACACCATGCAATTAATAATGCATACTTTTAGGTCCCTCATGTACTACAAAACCTTTATGTACCTTAATAAAAATTTATTATCGTTCTCCTATCCTTTTCACAATTTTTTTGTGGTCGGCGTAACATGTCTTTTTGTTCCATACTTCTCGCGGTCATCGTCATCATTCACACCGTCCATCCATCGTTTTTTTGGTCTTCTTCCCCTACTATTACAGCCATCGATCGACATTCATACTCAAAACAATCCTCATTCCTCCGTATCACATGTCCTTACCACTCAATTTTTACTATTATGGAATTGAAATTGATTATACTTCATTCTGACACATTACTTTATTATACTGTGACTTATACGCAAACTTGGCTTTGATATACTTATCTACTTTAGAAGACACTATTGGTAGATGTTATTGAATTGCGTAAGATAAACATGAGCGGGAACTATCCTACATAGGTTCTTGGCACATAGACCTTGGTGCCTAAAAAGGCCACTTTGGAGAATCATAAAAGGATAACATTATGTATTATAATATGGCGAGGACAGTCCGTGTTTTTCTTCTTTTCGCTGCACTACGTAGGTACAATCAAAGAAATTGGGATTGGATTTGGATTGGATTGATTGGTATTTTAGCACAGACAAAAAAAATTACTGAAAAATGATTCACCAATGGGATTTGATACGATTAACTTAACAGTTAACTGTCCATTATGTTATCCTTTTATGATTCTGCCAAAGTGGCCTTGTTAGGCCCCTCTTGTCTTCAAGTTGCAATCTTTATTCCACGAGAAAATCGCTTTTGAATTTGGCTACGTGTATACACATTAGTCCTCCTGACTGTACTAAACACGAAAGTATTGAACCAAGAACCTAGAATGTATGGATCTTGTATTTCCTAGACCGACTACTAAAACTAAATTACTCAATTATCATTAAAAAAGGTGCTGGAGGAAGCGTCCTCGAGCGGGTTGGCGTTGGAAGTGGAGAATAATTTTCCACCACTAGAAGAAAAATGGAGTATACTACAAGCTGTGTTTTTCTCTTCGACTGTGCTCACCACAATAGGTGTGTACGACGATGTAAGCATATTATTTATTTGGCACTTGAACGAGGATTTAAGAACAATCATGTTATTATTAGATAGAGAAAAACTTTCTCTAAGCAAAAATTGCAAATGTTCAATGTACTTTTGGATCATAATCATAATCGTCTACTTCTTTGCTAAGAAAGTAAAATAAAGGTGTTAACATTTGCGACCCCTGTACAATCTACTTTAAATTAGACATTGAAAATATTTTTTTAATAAAAAGAAATGCACGATAGCCAATTTAAAGTTGTCAAAAAAATTAATAAATAATGAAAAACTAGGAATACTCCCGTGTCGCAGTTAAATTAAATACCGAAATGTATCGTCGCGACTACCTACTGGCACAACACGTGTTAATTTCTAAACTTAAAAAGTTTATCACTTAAAATCGTCTCTCCTCATCATTGTCTTCATCAACGCTGTGTCACAATTAAGTTGTTAATTTACAATACTGTTTGCAGGTTACGGCAACATAGTCCCAGAGACATTCTGGGGCAGGTTATTTTGTATCGCGTACGCACTCATTGGAATACCTTTAACGTTGACCGTCATCGCTGACTTGGGACGAGTATTCGCTACACTAGTCTCTATTATTGCTAAACAACTACCTGCGATGCCTAGTAAGTACAATTTAACTAAGCAACAAAGTATTATATACATAGTACATAATAATGTGGTTATTTGAACCTTTTCTACAATATTATTTTTTAAATTACCAAAACAGCACTGTCTGGATATAATTTAAATGATAATGTAGAAGACAGCACTATCTTATTGTAAGATGCACGCGCCTCGGTCTTACTCTTTTCAATTTGACATCTTTGTTTACTTTCAGAATGCTGCAGTCGAGTTTCCGAAGCAAACCCCGCTGGACAAAGATCCTTATATGCCTTTGGGGCTGTAGGTTTTCTGTTCCTGTACTTGTCAGCCGGGGCAGGCTTGTTCAAGATGTGGGAAGACGATTGGACTTTTTACGATGGATTCTATTTTTGCTTCATCACCATGACCACAATTGGATTCGGAGATATCGTTCCTAGTAAGCATATCGTTTTTTAAGTAAAATTCCTAATTCAGACTTCTAAAGTTAACATATTTGTAAGCTTGTTGTCGTAAAGCGAGTGAACCGGTTTCAAAATACTCTTTCGCTTTTCTCAGAAAGACCAAAGTACATGTTGATATGTACGGTATACATTTTAATCGGCTTGGCACTTACGTCGACGATTATTGAGCTGGTGCGGCGGCAGTATGCCCAGTCTTGGCAGCAGCTGCGGGCGCTGTCCGGCCCGCTGGCAGACACTCTGAGGAGGCTGGGCGACGCCGGCAGAGGGGTCGATGTCTCCGCGCTACATAGCGACCTCCGCAAAGTACTCACCGTGGTAAGTAGCTATTTATGTTCACTTTGACGCGAAAATGGGGTCACTGAAATGAATCTTAAGTTATTTGAATGTTGGCATACAAATTGCAGTGAAATGCATTCAAAGCTTCGAGCCGGGAGATCAGAGGTTTGTGATGACAGATGTTTGATGGTAGTATAAACACGGGCTACTTGCAAGACTTCGTGATTGATGCCTTGTTTAAAGAAGCAAAAAAGTACTCACATGTGTAAATGTTTAATATGTAAATTGTAAGCATTCAACCAGCTGTAGTTAAGATATTTAATGTAATAAATATTAGATTTGTACAAGATATTTTTATGAGTTTTCAATGATTCAACGATGTAAATATTCTGCAAACCAAGCGATGTAATAATTTCCTTACTAAACTCTTACTGCAGTGATTGTGTGTCATATCTATTTAGGTCAACTCCATCCTTTAGTTTTATTTGTTTCTGTCGGAATGTGAACTACAAATTGGATTTGTGAATAACTCACTGCTTGTTTAATAATATGAATGTAGAACCTCGTCTGCTACAAGGTAGCTAAAGGATGTGTCTATTGGCTGCACACTGATTTTTGTAAGCAGTAATAGATATAGTGGACAGTATAGTTTAAAAAATATATATTTTACAGAAAAGCTATACCGGTCCCGATACTATGGTAAAACCTCGGACCTCACTTCCCAAGGTATTTTGCCAGATTTCGACAAAGTAATTATATTTCTGGCTTTTGGGATCATTCACAGTTAAATATACATATGTACATAGTCCTCTTATTTTGCAGCTTACAATTTTTACGTTGTTGTATTTACCACCTCGTCACTATGCGTAATAAACACAAACTGAGGCACTACTTGCAATAGTTCATACGCCAGTACTGCAATATCGTTATTTGAAATACGTTTAAATTTTTTTCTTAGTTAGCATAAATCTGATGAAATACCTAATAATGCTCATTACTAGCGCAGTATAATATGAGAGAATCAATCGATACTTCGCTAGTGATGACTTGTATAGAGCTTGCCTAACGCCACGTCGAGGCCGCTTCAATGTCGCAAGATAAATACACCCTTTTAGCTTTAGTGCCCAATAAAATTCACGTTTCGTGCAGTAATGCTTGCCTTCTTTTCTAATGCTTTTACACTGCGGGAAAAGTATTACTGCTTTTCTAAATTGAAAACGCTGGCTGTCCATTTTCAATGTATAAGTACTTAGATCAAAAAAACATTGGGAGTTGTTAAAAATTGTTATAGGTACTCGTATTCTCTGTAGTGCTTTAAATAAGATATACCTATAGGTCTGTTACGATCGCGGCAAAAATATCAGTATCGAATTTTACAATCCATGAATGTCTTAGCGTATTTTTATTTTATAGTTTCCGATCTAGTGGTCATAAAACTGGGAACTATTATAAAAGTGCGTCAGCGTTGCGACCTTCGTTCGAAAGACCCGATAGTTTCGTCGTTGTTGACCGATTTTGTTTCCCAACTTGATAGGGTTTTTCTTTCACCCGTAGTTTTGCTTGATTAAATTATATTGATGAAACTTCGAGGAAGTCTTGTAAGTTAATATTAAATTATGAACACTTTGATATACTCTCAGTTTGCATGTTCAACACAAATACCTACACATAATGTATGTATCTATAGTTAGATACGTTATAGCGGGATAGTAGTAAAATTGAATTCTAGTGTTCCTCGTTGGTTAAATGTGGCCAATAAAACACATAAAGCTTTCATGCAACACATGCGGTTACTAACATTGTAGGTAGATACATAACACTTTGTGGTACACGAATAGTAGTGGGGTCATAAAGTTGGTTAAATGATGCAGCAATCTACGAATTTAATGTTCAGAAAAGTGTTCTTCTTTAGCAACAATGTTTTTCTTAATGTTTCCCACTATTAAACATATTATATTCTTTATGATGGTCAAAAGCTCCGATCGCTTTTTCATGTAGTCAAAAAAGTACTTTAAAGTACGATGAAACGTAAATGAAACCTAGGTACAGCCGGCAGCCGTGCAAAATTAAAAGCTCTAAATAACATTCTGTAAGTTCCAGTGCCTAATCTCGTTTTTTGAACCAAATGAATGAACAAAAACAAAAGCATTTGTTACAAACGGTAACAAATGGAGCTCGCCGTAAAGTTATTTTCTTTTAGTGCCAATTAAGCTTGCTGTTTAAATTTTTGGAACGAAGGAGTTGCCAAGTCCAATTCCGAACTTTTATTTAGCTCCACTGCTGCTTACACAAAATGAATAAAGTATACAAGCTTGAATCTAAAGCAATCTTCCAATACTTATTTTCAGTATTTAATTTGAGACTGTTTGTTTTAGGTGACTATGCCACGATTAAGCACCGCCGGTGGGAATGGTCTCACTGACAAACGGCGACTGGAGTGGGAGGCGGCAGTAGAAGCAGTCATCAGGGACATCACAGCCCCAGTGCCCACTCAGAAACCCCCAATAGTTCAGATTGTCATTTACGAGTCATCAGTGTAGATAACTGAATATTTGAAAGTAGCTCGAAGTTGCTTTCTGAATGAATACTTCGGGGTTTAATGGACACAAGTTCAGTCACCGACACATTAATAAAGAAATGCTTCCATTATTGCCACAGCTGTTGCCATTGTTTCCAATTATAATACGAGGCTTGATCACGGCCGCTCTCGTTCCGCGTGATATTTAGACATTATGCGTCAAAGTTCAAGGCAAGACCTTTGTTCGCTCGAATTAAAGCAGTCAATATATAATAGTTAAAATACTGCTTAACATATGATTATGTTAAGCAGTATTTTAACTATTATGTTGCCTATATGCCTATAATGTTCTCGCTGCTGGGACACAGGCTTCTTCTCTTCTAGAGGGAGTAGGCTGTAATCCACCACGCGGGCCCAGTACGGGTTCGTAGATGTCTTTCTTCGAATTTTTGGTTCTAGGACATGCCGGTTTCCTCACAATGTTTTTCTTCACCGTTAAAATACTGGCTCGTTATGAATACTGTTTGGGGACAGTTAATGAGAGAAGTGATGCGAAACTGTGAAACTATGTAGAGCATGTGGTTCTGTTCGCGTGCCAATGTCAGAAAAAGAAGTGACTCGTTTATACGCATTCAACGTTTCGTTTGACGTTTTTTGTTAAGACGATACGACTGGCGGCGTATTGTCTAGACAAGTGTGATGAAAACATTTATTTTTATAGATTACGCTTTGTAATGATTTGTAAAAGTGTTTATGTGATGCATGTGTTCCGTGACATTAAGAATTCGTATATTGTAATTTATTTAGTATTTGCGACGTCTTTGAATTTGTCTGTGTCCTGGGATAATAAATGATGCAGTTCGTCGCACTGTCTTGTCGGTAGTGTTGCGATCATTACCGTCATGTATGCACCTTTAGATAATAAACACACACGTGCTTCTCAAAAAAGACACGACGAATAATATCGTCACCAGAATTTTTATTTTGAATGATCAAGTGAAAATTCTTTAAGTTATGCCGAGCAGTACTTTGTAGTACCTATTCTATGAGTGAGATTAGTACTACACGATAACTCGATTGATGTTCAGTTAGTATAAAAATTGTAAGTGTAATTTTCGAAATAGCGACCATTCATTTTTATAGATGTTCATTAATAGTCAGAATGCAGAAAAATGTAGCAACTGCAAAACTATTTATAATAAGTTTAGGTAGGAATGTGTTTTAGTTACTAATACTTAGCCACTGATGTATGAACGATGACGTTCTTATTGCAGACTTATGAAAATAGTATTCCTAATACTTACATTGATTGTATTTATTTAGAATAATTTATTACATTTTAAGAGGTTTTTTTTTAGATCAATTTGTATTTAAAACTATGGAAAATATTTGAAAGCCGAAATAAATAACTAGGCAAGTGCCTAATTAAAAGTTCTAGAATATTAATTTATTTCGTTTGACTCGGCCATGTGTAGAGTATTAATTCAGAGGCTAAATGAAGTATCGCATCCGCATGTAAGTATTTTAATTTAAGGGCATTACAGGACCTAAACGCAAAAAACGCAATTTATAATGCCTAACTAAAAGTATATGATCGACTACAGTAAACAAAATCAGAAAAATATATGATAAAAAATCATGAAGATACCTCTGAAAACTTTCCTATTACAATAAAAACCATACTTACTAATATAGGTACATATGTACAAGCATTCTGATTTTTTGTGAGATTATTCTACAAGCAACATACTAAAGCACTAGTATTTTTTTTAGTTAGATTTTTGTAAATAGATAAATTGCTTCATATTGATATTTTGTAATAAATTACCAGAGTTGTGTCATCGCGCTTCTCATTCTTTTCTATGCAGTCCGACAGTGACCGCGCTTCAGGTCATGTAGTCCCCTTAACAAAATATATAATATTTCTGTCTGCCAGACTGATTCCGAAAATCATGATGTCATATTATTCTGTATTTTCTGCAGACATTAGATATCTTTGCACTGGATCTGCATTCTATATAAAGTTTTTTTTATCTTCAAAGCAAAGAGAAGTGTGAAAAATCTCTTGGAAAATGGGCGGATATTTACGAGTATAAACCTATTATGAGAAGTCGGCGAGATAACTTGACAAGGTGTGTGTTAAAGCTTGTGTCAGACCAAGGTTGGTATCGAAATAATATGTCATGTAGGTATAGATTCAGTAAAATGTATGTTAGTGAATATCCACGTATAGAATTTAGGTTTACTTTAGTTAAAATTATACATAGATAAGTAAGCACAGTCGTACATGTATTTTACTTGCTCGGCAAAAGTATTTGGAAACCAAATTAAAAGGATGTTACTTTTAAAGTTAGTACTATTTTGTTCAATAGTAAATTATGTGCAATTTAGATTTAAACATTTATTTTGTAAGCCTTTTATAATTATCATTTTGAATACCTGTATGAAATTGTATTATATTAATGCCCTTTCAAATCCAAAGTAAGTAAGCGTTAGTATAAATATCATGAATCATGATATATATATATAGATGGACTTAAATTTTCTTCGAAGTCGAACCCGTTTCATTATCAGAATGATGCTAGTTATATGCCAAGCTAAATGCTGGAAGCTAGTGAATGGCGTATTCGCTACCCAGTGGATGAGTAAAATGATTTTATGAGTACGTACCCATAAAATAATTTTACTCATCTAATGGGTTTCCTGTGTGAACAGATGGCCGCTTTTCTCACACATCTCAGAATCGTTTGAAAAGACATTGATTGTTTAAAAAACACAAGGCAACATATCTCGCTGTAACAGTAACTTATATCACATCGCATCCTGTAATAGTGTAAGCAATTTGGCAGATGTTGTAATTTCATGTACCTAACATGTAGTTTATCTTTACTTGATAATAGAATAACGCTCGTATTTTTAATGCAGTTTGTTACTTTACATACTATGAACTGAAGCTGGAATTTAAATAAACGATTAAATAAACGATTCAATAAATTATTTGCGTATTCAAACGTGTTTTATTTACTAACACTGCATTGATTAAATGGTCTAGACATTTTGTAATCACGAACATAGTGGCCTAAATACACGTACATATTTAGGACCCTATCTCACTAGGACACCAATGGCGGCGCAACCATGGTCGCACTGCCAAAAAATGTATGGTTAGTGGCGCATCCGATTGGACGCCTGGTGAGATACCCACCATAAAGCTGTATAAATTTTGCTGGCAGGGCAACCATGGTTCGCCCAGAGGACACGGTGGAGCACACGGTGGAAGTCTGCCCCGCTTGGAGCGGAGCACCGCCGTGTCCTCGTAGAGGCGATCGGCAGCGGCGGCGACCTCTCGCGTCCGGCCCTGGTGCAAGCCATGGTCCGGAGCGAGAGGGAGTGGGAGGCAGTCACCTCCTTCTGCGAAGCAGTCATGCTAGCGAAGGAGGTGGCGGGATGGATGAGGGAGAGAGCCTCTCATCCCAGCCGCCGCGGGAGACGCTCCGGGCGTCGGGAGATGCGTAACGACTCCCGGCCACCGTAGGCGCGGGCCTGCGGGCGGAGAGTAATGGGTAGCTCACCGTCCAATCAGGACCAGCACCCTAATTGCGTAACACACTATTACTCTCAATTTGAATAATTTTAAAGCATATTGCTAATCCATTGCTCCATATGTTCGAAAAATGTGTCTGCTCAACAACGTAAATAATGCAATGAATGTTGTTGAACTGTCAAAATTAAACCAATTGCTACTGATAGCGTGTTACGCAATTACCCTGCAGGCCCGTGCCGGACGGCGCGTACATGTACCACGCGCGCCTTAAAGAGATTTCAGCATAAATTGAAGGGGCCCGTCAGGGCCGAAGCCTGCCCCGGTTTACCGCTACCCCGGAACATAAAGGGCTAAGGAAGGAACACGGGTGGGTTTTAGTCAGTAAGAGTCTGACACTCCCTTCCGTTCCACCCAGAGCGGGAGGGGTCATTTGATGATTTCCTATCCACAAAAAAATAAAATAAAAAAGGGCAACCATGGTTGCGCCACCATGGTGTCCCAGTGATATATAAGCCTTAAACTCACGCCTTCTCCTCATGTGGGTAGGCAGAAACTATCCCCCGTCCTCCTGCTACGATTCTTGCATACTCCTTTTGCTGTTAGTAGCCTGAATCTTCCTGTAATTTTGGAATAAGAATTTTGTGTTTTGGTTTGGTGGTTTAATTGACTACCGGAATAAAAGCGCAACAACACAACATATCTTCTGGGATCGCGACGCGCTGGTGACCAATCCTGGAGGATCTCTCTGAGAAGAGAATTGAAGAGGCTCATGTCTAGTAATTGACTGCTATCGACTGATGATGTTTATCAAGCCTGTCCCAGTGCTTTAGGTTGTACTTAGATACAGCTTTTGGCTTAAGTTAATGCTTATGTTCTTGTCTCAATGTTACTTTATACAATTATGCAATCTATTAGTTGTTTGAAGCAAATTTGTAGGAGCCTGTGCATATATACAACACTGTGCATATATACTTTGTTACATCTATCTTTTAATACATTAAAAGAAGAATTTCATTAATACGATCAACATAAACTGTTCTTCCAGCTAGGTCATCCATACTCAGAGCACCCACTCCTCGGACATCCGCACAATAAATCTTATTATACCAACCATTCGTTACAAGTCATTAATAAAGGCGAATGTGAACCACATGTATTTACTCGTAACTATTTGCTCATTTGGTATAATATCCTCTTATTCTTCTTGGCGTTGTACCATCTTGTATCAACGCTCGGTATTTTTGGCGTAGGTACGCGGTATATTTGTGTTCTCCTCTAACGTAGCCCAATTAAATATATCCCTCTACTAGCTTCTGCCCGCGACTTCGTCCGCGTTAAAGTATCTTGTTCCCTCGACACATCTCGTCGCATCGCATTGCCTGTCCGCGCTATAACTTCGTTTTCGCTAAGCCTTCTTTGTGACTTTTTTCTTTTTGCTCGGTTCCTAAGGGTCCTAGCGTGATGTTAAATAGCCTTCCTCAAGAATTGGGCTATCAAATGCAAAAATAATTTTTCAAATTCAATTGGTATAGTTTCAGAAATTAGCGCGTTTAAACAAACAAACTCTTCAGCTTTATTATTAGTATAGTTTTGTGCTGAATTATAATTTATTGCGTAAATATTTTTTTACTCTATATCGAGCAGCGTCGTTAGCTCGATATTTTATACAAAGTCCGAAATAAAACATCTTGTTAATAATAGTGTTCTCTGAAGAGCGCTTAGCGTTGAGATACTAACGAACACTCATGTTTTATCGCCATTATAATTCATAATGAATGCTTATGTTTTTTGTAGCGGACTAGCGGTAGATCATAAAACACTATTACCGATGTAGCTGCTTTCATTTATCACAATCCTAATTGTCTGAGCTTTATTATGAGTATTTATCTAAGTGGGATTTATGTATCTAATTTGCCTACAAAAAGAGTAGCAAGACTACGAAAAATACCATTATATTTTATTATTGTAGAGATTTTTTTAGAAAACGACTACACAACAATGTATAGTTTCCGAGGGAAAAAGTTACCACAGAAGAAGTAGTTTCACAGTTATTTTACCTCTGACAGCAGCAACCTTATTCTAACGAGCATAAAGATCATTATGACTTTGACAGACTTTTCAGTAGCAGCAATCCAACAGCAGCCTTATTACAAGGAGTCTAAAGACCACTGTGATTTTGACAGTGATGCAAAATCAGATGTAAAAAATAACTGTGAATGTGTAGGCAGACTTCAGAGCTATATTTCAGTGGATTATTAATATCTGTAGACACAACAAAATAAGATTTCGTGAATTCTTTAAACCAACTCAAACGATAATGGAAAATACTTGTTTCGACAGGAAATCCTTTGTTTTTAATAAATAACCACTCATACATTTGCGTTATTGCGTTGGGAATATCGGAAGCTATTACTGACGGCGAGTTTGTTGATGATTCATTTTTACAATTATTAAAATATAAATATTTAGTAAACAGTCATCCTGCAATCTATTTCGGTATAATACCTCTGTTGTACGCTTGTGTCAGTGACTCACTTCCTTGTCGGTGCTTCATTCAAGCCGGTCCAATATTGATTTCATAAATATATCGGTATCGAAACTAGCGCTTACGCACTTACGATTACTGAGAACAGAAAATAAATCATATTAGAATTATTGACTACCGGAAGCCTCTATGGAATAATGGGAAAATGTAGAAACTTTATGATGTACTTCTTGTGTTTATCGGAAACATCTATTTCTATTTATGATAAATTATTTGTAGATTATTGTATTTGGTTAGTAAATGGAATAACATTCGATTTTATTGGAATTTTATAAATATTATAGAATCGTACTTCAATATAATTATGGTTCAACTGAATAAATGGAGTTTTATTTAGCTCTGTGCCTAATGTTTGAACACTGAAAATTATTCAGTTTCATCTTTGTGAAAATTAATATTGATGTATCCTTGTAAGTATTTTTAACGTCTGACTTGAAATCTTCTGTAGAAACTGAAGAATGACGTGCCAAACGGAGTTGACGAAGCGTTGAGTGTAGTGTTACGTGGAACATTTGGTATGTAAATAAATTAGGTAGCTAGTATCTACAACAAACGACTTTGAACTCTTTTCTCGTGAAAAATAGAACAGGCCTTCCGCGCTGAAATAAAATTAAAGAATGAATATCACCCGAAAGGAATGTTCAGAATGCTCAGAATTTTTGTGTAATTTTCAACTATGACAAGTTTGACTTTGATAAATTATTTCGTTTTGTACTTAGACACCTACCTATTTATATAACAAATCCCAACTCAATATTATTACGTAACGGCTATTTTTTTCCTTTCAGTGTTTCACAATGTTCGTTTGTTATATCCGATTTCAACTTCTATCTCGCCACAATGGGTTTGACAAATGGGACGCTTCCATTTACTAAATCTACGTTGACTGTAGTTCGTTGCAGGGGTGCGACACAATTTGTCATAACCACAATGCTCGCATTCAGATTTGATGTTACGTCTGCCGCCGCGCCCTCGCGATTTGCTTGGTTTATGACCCCATTCAGTAAATGTGTCGATTTATACTATTTCGTGACACTTGTGATGTATTCGCATCATCTACGTCTAGGGATATCGTCGGATCGCGTTTACTGTTGAGTATTGTTTAACGGCGCAGGTGTAACATCAAAGTGTTTGAGCTCAAAACAAGCGTTCAACACCATTTAGATAACAATAACAATGTGATTAACGACTTTTTTGATGAGTTGTAAAAATACTGAAGATAAAGTAGATATGGCTTATTATACTACTTAAGTTGAAGTGTGTAACAGATGCGTAGGTGCTTAAAAATATTCGATAAATAATATTTTAATTATAACTCCGTGGATATTAGCCTTGATATGCAAGAATTACTAATCGAACTGTTCCGGGAGTCTGTTTACGGGTTTGCTAGGTACTGCAGATGTTACTTGTTAGGCATCATATATTTTTTCAAGTTATACAATGGCTTAACCCATCATTACGTTAATGGGTCGGTAATTATGTTTTTACTCATACGATGTAATGAAGCAATTTGTATTTTAATTTGTTTAGTTATAGCCTTTATTTTGTATACAGGTGGACTCGATTTAAATTTATAAATATCTTGATGTAAAAGTTACGAGGAAATTCAGAAGTTATTTATATTCTTGGAAATCTGTCGTTTGACTTTAAAAATACACTGCCATGCAATAGCCGAAAAAGATTTTGACTCTTGAACCAGTAAAACGCAGGTTGGCTTTTGCAAAATAAACTACTAATCATTACCAAGCCAAATATTATATATAGATTTTTAGGCAAATATTGTGCAGTCTTTACAAAATATTTTCCAGAAAAATCTCTAGGTACAGATTGTTTGTACCTTTCACGACATTATAATGTAGTGATTGTGAGCAATGTTTTTGAACACCTTGTATTTTCTGTAATGACATGTTATGAGTTTGGACCGTTATAATTACGTACTTAGTATAAATACAATATGGATTGGTAATGTTTTGATTCAGATACTCGTATTTATGTAAAGCAGTACGTTTTGGTTGGAATCCTGTTAAACCGTTCGTACAGACAATAACTAATAGGCATGCTGCTGCAGTTCGAAAGATGTTTCAAGAGAATAAACACTTTCTTGAAATTAATCGGTTTGACTATAGACAGTGATGATAGTAATAAAACTATGCTACAACGTTTCAGAAAGCACTGGATGTGTTTCATTCACGCATTCTCGTTCAACTTATCCATTTTTGGTGAATTTATATGGTTCATACAAGGGTTGGTCATTGGCTGTACGCTGTGGGAAATTACTTACTTGTTACCTTGCCTTATGACGTGCCTACTTGGAGATTTTAAAATTTATTTCTTCATTCGACATATGCACCACGTGAGCGAGCTAGTCAAGGTGTTGAGAAATTTGCAGACTAAGGCTGCAGAGGATGACGAAGAAATTGTAGAGCAATCGAAGCAATGGCTGACGTTTTTGTCTTCAATATCTAAATTAATATTGAGTTTAACTTCTCTTGGCGTTCTGGCATTTGCATTGGGACCATTTGTGATAACTGGTTCTTATTATTTAAGTACAGGTGAAATTAAACTCGTCCTACCTTTCCTTGTATGGTATCCATTTGATGAGTTCAATATACGAATTTGGCCGTTTATATATCTTCATCAACTGTGGGCTGGTGAGTTCGTCTTAAAGATGTTTTTCTCATAATTTACTCATATAAGATTCATTGGTTTGAAACAAACCTATAGCAAGGCATGACATGGAAACATAAACAGTGCAGTTCCATGAAATAATGCACGGATTTGGAAAATCCATTTGGAATAATATTTATACTTTACACTTCTCTGGTAGTGATTGCATTTCGATCGTGTGATCAGTGGTTTATATGAGCTGCCATAATGGTGGATTTATAGCGAAACCGCGACCTCATATAAATCGTTCTTACGGCTTTGTTATTGGCAGCCGTTCCACATGGATGTGTTGAAATGATATCGAGCTAGTGGAAAATTGATTATTTACAACATTTTATTGATTAGCTGTGCCCACGACATCGTTCGCGTGCATGTTGGAAAACCAATTGGATTTCTCAGTTTTCTTTTATTTGCGTGGAACCCTAATTATTTTTCTCAAGTAAAAGTAAGTCTACGTCTACTCCTTATAATATCAGCTATCTGCCAGTGAAACTCCCGTCAAAATCGGTCCAGCCGTTTCAGAGATTAGCCGGAACAAACAGATAGAAAAAAGTTAAATTGTTTTTTTTTGTTATCAGTACCGCATATGGATTTAGTAAAAAGCTGTTATGTTAGCATTACAAAAACACTTAAATTTTTATTTATTTGTATTGTTTACAGAAATTGAAGTCAGTCTATTTTTATATTTTGATACCCATAATATTATGTCAGACTTTATTTTCAGCATGGGTGGCAGTATTTTCTGTTTACGGGCCAGATTGTTTCTTTTTAACTTGTTGTACGTTTATTCAAATTCAATTTCTAAAACTGCAACACGACATGGAGCGGATTGTGAAAGAAGACGCGAGGCACAGACGTGACATCACACTAGATACGTTTAAGGCAGAGCTTGTGCAACTTGTCAATAAACATCGAGAACTGATACGGTATGTAGCTCCTCTACAAACGATAATAGCCCATGGACTTAATAGATTTCACATTACTGAAAGTCAATTTCGCTCGACATCGCTTTGTTTTGCTGGATCTGCTATTTTGGTATGACGTTCCTTAGTTACTAGTGTACCTACTGAAGGAATTTCCATTATATTCGATAATAGCTGAAGCATAATGTGGATATCAACATTCTATAAAAGCTCAAAATACACATTTAGGAATGTATTTCAATACCATTACAAACATAGTTCAAAATATCTATCTCATTGCAGTTGACAGCAAAAATGGGTTTTTCCGGATCGTACGGACTTTTATTTAAATCCTCATTTTTCGAGTCACTGTGGAACATTGCCAAAACGAGTCGGAAGTTTGTCGCCGCTTTGGCTAATTTATTTATTTTGACCTAAAGTTTTTCAGTTCACTTCTTTGTCGTTACTTTGATTGTTTATTTTTAAGGCACAAATTGTGAACTCACGATTTATTTATAGCCTGTTGACCCATTATCTTTGGTGGTCCTTTTCAGATGTGTCAACTTATTAGAGATCATTTACTCTAAATCAACTTTATTCAACGTTGGGACCAGCTCCTTGATTATATGTGCCACAGGATTCAACCTGATGGTAATGCCTGAAATATTTTAAATTTTTTTCAATTCTAGACCTAGAGTCTCTAATAGATTGTACAAACACTTTGTTCCAGGCTATCAAAAATCTAGCTCTAATGGCACCTTTCACCGCCTTCCTTACATTTGGCTTGCTCCAGATATTCTTTTATTGTTATTACGGTGATTACGTGATGAGATCTGTAAGTAAACGTAACATAAATAAGGTATTATTTGTTCTAGTTTTGTTTTTATTGTAATGTTTTGTTATTTTTCCAGAGTATGGGAGTAGGCGATGCTGTTTACAAGAGTCTTTGGTATGAAACAAGAGCGGCCGAGAGAAAATATCTTTTGATTGTTTTACTTCGGTCAGTGTTACATTATTATTTATTAGGAATTTCAGAAATAAACGTTTAAATGAAGATGGAAGGGGAGAATGTTCATAATTTATTGTTATGAGACTTGTTTTTATTACTTGAGTTAACTATAAGTCAACGAATTACCTAAACATGGTAATGTAGGTAATAAACTTTTATGAGATATTATGGTGAATAGTTGTTGACGAAGCAGAAGCCAAAGTCATTATTAGCATTGCCATTCAACGTGGCAATCCTACCAGTCTTCTGGGCACCTTTCCGGATGACAGCGATGCGGACGAGTTTATCGTGGTCTTTATTTTTTGTCCCTTTGTTTTTGTATTTATTTGTATAGTTAGTTAGTCATTTAATTTAGTACCTAGTATAAATAGCTAGTTATCTATACAGACAATAATCCTTAGCAGACTGATGTTAATTATTTTGAGACCGCCTCATTGGTTTAGGGTTTGTAAGTGACTTTTGTAGGAAAACTTTAGAAAAACTAAAATATTGGTGACGAAGTACCTACTATATTTCTATCTATTGTAATTTATATTTTTATTTATTTATTAATTTTAATTATTTATTTTATGTTTGGTTTCAGATCTCAAAAACCGTGCAGGTTAACAGCTTACGGTTTTACTGTAATTAATTTAACAGCTTTTACTCGGGTAAGATAAATGATAAATAATATACATATATATTTACTGAAAACAGGCAAAACTATCTTTACAGTAATATGTAAATATTTATTTTCAGATTCTGAGTACTTCTTGGTCTTATTTCGCTCTTCTGAAACAAATGTACAATTAATATTTCAGTAATTTGATTACTTCACTCCGGATATCTATGCTTCACTCTTAACACGCCATATAAAGTAGACAGTATTACAGTTAAATTAGTATAAATTTATTATAATTAATACACAACACACACACGCACACACCCCCACATACACACACACGTAATAGATTATCCTAATTATAGGTATTGTTAAATACAGTTATTGTTATCATAAGTATTCCTTTTACTGTGAAAAATATTCCAAACGGATATGCACCTTTTAAGTCGTTGATATTTTAAATGACGGTAGATAGAAATATCAAAGTTGTTTGTTCACGACTATAAAAAGCGGTACTCCGAATGGCAGTGATGATTCTGATTGGAGACATCGACCAGAACGGAGCTCCGGCCAACAGATGTTCAATTGATTAGTACTAGTGACGTTATTACGTGGAATAGATCGACCAGATTTCATGTAAGTTAATTGATATTATTATCTTGATTATTGCTGATAACTATGGTGTTCTGTTTATCTTATAATATGGCCAATATTACTATTGTTCAAAACGTATAATGGAATATTCTTAGCTATTGTTATTATACTTTATTATCTAACACACGCCTAACAATAATAAAGACCCTACTGATAGCATCGTAATTAGAACTGGAAAAAAAACTAGCTCAAAAAAAAAAGGTATTATGCTTTTCAGTATGAGGACAGACATTAGCAACTACATATATGGGAAAAACTATCACAAGTAAGGAAGGGGCCTAACATAACTTTATAACAATTGTTCTTTGTTACTTCAAGTTATTTTGTTATCCTCGAACAAATATGTATGAGTTGTCTGACCAACCGAAGCTGTGGGGATGTTGTGAAAAAGGAGAGGAAGAACGGTTCTTGGTATACACTAAATGTTGTAACAACTACTACGATTGCTTGTCTATTGCCAATACGCTCTCTACAAACCAGTTGGCAACATGGAAGTGTTCTGCATGTATAATCGCTGCACCAAAGTGGAATAAAAAGGAGAACACTCCTACCCGCAATGTGTGTGCAACGAGAGGAAACATGAGACAGGCTTTAAACTTTCCCCCGCAAGTGTCGTCGGAATAACCCCTAAATCCAGATTGTATCCGTAAAATTATCGAAGAAACAATGTCTAGCAAAATGGATGAATTGCTTTCCAAAATTAATGTATCGATTACGGATACAATCAACAAAGAGTTAGCACCATTTAAACTTGAATTATCACAGATGGCGAATTCCTTAGACTTTCTTAGCAATAACTTACGAGGACGTTGCCAAGGAAAACTTAACACTGAAAATCTGCGTTAACGATCTGACGACTCGTCTTAACCAACTGGAGCAACATACGCGATCTAGTAACGTAGAATTACAGTGTGTACCAGAGAAAAAACACGAGAATCTCCTGCACATCGTCACTAAACTGGGCACTGTAGTAGGCTGCGATATCCAAGCAAAGGATATTCTGAATTGTACGTACACGTATAGCCAAACAAGAGAATACTAGCTCACGACCACGTTCCATAATCATACAACTAAGTTCACCAAAAATTGCCCAGCTCCTTGCATCAACGATTAAATACTACAAGGCGAAACCTGACAATAAACTAAATAACTTAACGTTTGGATTCTCTGGCGAAAAACAACCTATTTTTGTTACTGAGCATTATCTCCGCCCAACAAATCGCTCCATGCAGCAGCTAGACTAAAAACTAAAGAAAAAGGCTATCGCTATGTCTGGGTAAGGAATGGGAAAATCTTCATGAGGAAGCTTGAAGGCCACGAATACATCTTGGTAAAAAATAAGGCGGCTTTAAATAAATTACCTTACATATTAAGTTTTCGCTGTGTAACACTTTTTTTCTTTGCACTTTAATATACATTTTTTTTTTTTAAATAATTATTGTAGTAGTATTAATTTAATAGATCAATAAAATTCTCTCATTTAAACTTATACTACCAAACCACTCGTGGGTTACGTACATACAAAAACCCATGACTTTTACCGGCAGTTATGTTGTGCTACGATGTCAGTATTTTAATAGAGACATGGCTTATTAGTAATGTTTTGAGCAGCTGTTCGACGACAGGTACAATGTTAACAGAGAACATAAAGGGCTAAGGAAGGAACACGGGTGGGTTTTACTCGTTAAGAAAAAAAAAAAGGGATAGGGAGGACTCTGGTTTTCATTACGCGAAGGACGGGGGTGGTGTGTTAATAGCTGTTGCTAAGAAAATTAAATCGGAACGTATGAGTAAGTGGGACAGTAAGTGTGAGGATCTTTGGGTCATTATGGATGTATCTAGTACCTGGCGCCGAGTAGCTCTCTGTGCAATCTATATGCCGCCTCCAGTGCAACGATCTGTATTTGAATATTTTTTGGATAACTGTAATATTGTAATTGAACGTTCTGACATGTATACCTGTATAGTTAGCGATTTTAATCAGGGTGGTGTGGATTGGAACCGACTGAATGAGCCCTCTAGTGTTTGCTCGAATCCTGCAATGGGTCAGATCTTGATCGATTTTATGAATTTGAATGAATTGTCCCAACGTAATTATGTGACTAATAAATCTGGACGTATACTCGACCTAGTAACGTGAATGGGGCTTCTGGTGCTCTTAGTTCTTGAAACTTTCTTATAACCCTAATAACGTAAAATACAACTTTTATAAAGCAGATTATTTATTTATTTATTTATTTATTTATAGGAGAACCAACAGCTATAACAGAAGCATAACAATCGTTTATGAGACATAAAGCCAATTACAAATATGACCACAAATATCTCTCAGACCTGGACTGGACCAACATTTTTGATGGTTTAAGTAATGTTAACGAAATGCTCAACATTTTCTATCGTTATATTAGATCAACCATTGAAAGCTTCGTACCTAAAAGCGTCAAAAACGTAGCCAATTTCCTCCTTGGTTTGATCGCAGTCTTATAAAAATCTTAAAGGAAAAATATAAGCTTAGGGTACGTTGCAGAAAATATAATAATCCTATGGATGATATCGAATTAAAACTATTGAGTAAGCGCTGTTCAAACATGGCTAACATGTGTTATCGCCAGTATGTATTGGATTTGGGGGATAAGATAACAAATAACTCCAAGCTTTTCTGGTCTTATATTAAGACAAAACGAGGGCGACTGAGCTCATATCCAATAGCAATGACCGATGGCACTACAATAACCTCAATAGAGTCAATTATTATTATTATCGGGAGTGTTCTTTTTTCTCAGCTCTAAGGCCGGTTTTAGCTACATTTACGGGCCAATGCCAAGTAAATGCAGCGTGTGGTGAATTTTATGATGAGAGTGTACTTATTATTATTATTATTATGAGCCTGTGTCGTCCCACTGCAGGGCAAAGGCCTGCCTTCCCTCTTAACAAACATTTGCGAAATGTTTGCCACATATTTTTCATCAGTATAAACACAACGTGACAATATAAGCTCTAACGTGAATCATTCTGACTTTTTAAAGAACTTGGATATGTATAGCCTGAACATAACATCACCTGTCATAGAGCACGATAAACTACTGTCAAAACTGAAGACCCTGGATTGTGTTAAGGGCGCCGGACCGGACGGAGTTCCACCAGCATTTATATCTGCCTGTGCAAAATTTTTGGTTGTACCTCTCTTGATCATTTATAACAAGTCTTTAAAGATAGGAATCTTTCCACAGGAGTGGAAGGTTGCTAAAGTGGTTCATATCCTCAAAGCTGAAAACGATGCTGTAGTAAGTAACTATAGGTATATCTGAATCTTGTCATCTTTTGCTAAAATCTTTTAGTAATAAAGTGTTACATACAAGACAAGCCCACCTCAGGAAGTATCTCAGTGAGAGCCAACACGGATTTGTCAAAGCAAGATCAACTAGCACCAACCTGGTTGCTTTCACTAAACTTGTTAATGAGGCTTTGGACTCCGGCAGACAATTCGCTGTAATATATACGGACTATAATAAGGCCTTCGACCGAGTTTCACATAAAATACAAAAAAATCAAAAATCAAAATCAATCAGTGGTGAATGGTTTTAAATCTGGTGCTCGAAGTATATCGTCTAGTGTGCCGCAGGGTTCCCATGTCGGCCCGGTACTTTTTAATGTTTTTAATAACGATTTGCCTACTTATTTTCGATTCTCTGTAAGTTTCATGTACCCAGAAGACTTGAAGCTTGGAAGAGTGATAGACTCGGTCAATACCGTGTCTCTGCAAAGCGATCTCAACAGTTTGACTGAGTGGTGTGAGCGTAACGGCATGTACTTAAATGGAAAAAAATGCTTCCACATAAAATTTTTAAGAAGAAATCACTTAATTGAAGGTGTATACCGTATTGGCAAAAAAACGATTAAAACAGTAGACCAAATAAAGGACCTAGGCGTAATAATTGATCGTAAGCTCACCTTCCTCCCTCACATTGAGAGTACCATCAAAAAGCTTGGTTAGGAGCACTTTGGACTATTGCAGCGTGGTATGGAGGCCACATTATGCGACACATTCACTTCGGCTGGAAAGGATTCAGAAACGGTTTGTGTGGCAGTTGGTATATATACTTCTAGTTGAGTAAAGAAAAAGGCATCTTACATGGATAAACTGTCGAAATTTGGCATGACTTCCTTGTCTAGCCGAAGGGAATTGTCGGATTGTATATTCATGTACAAAATTTTGAACAACATGATAGACTGTCCTAAGTTCCTGAGTAGGATTAATTTCAGGGTCCCTGCTAGATATCGGTATCCGTATCCCCCCTTTCTATCCCCCGCGCCGAAGAACCGTATACGGAGCAAATTCCCCGCTGCCAATAATGAGTAGGCTCATGAACGAGTGCAGTGATCTAGTAGATGTGCATATGGACTCACTTGGTCGGTTCCGATCTAAACTTCTCGATCATTTGTCTCGCAGTGGCAGGTAATAATAATGTCAGTGCGCTCATTTTTTTTTCTTACTGTTTTTTTTTTTTAAGATTGTCTACATAATAGGTAATAATAAGAAAATGCTGTATTTACCTATAATTGTTTGTTACATTTAGTTCTGTATTGTCTTTTGTTTTCAGTAATTTCTGTAGTGTATACAAACGTTGGTGAATCTAAATAAATAAATACTATCACCTTCTTAAGATCACCCCTGTTTAAATATTACTTTAATTTTACTTTTGCTTCAGTTTTACCTACACATCTATCGTAGTAATACCTCTTTTTAAAATCAGTGCAAAATTATACAGGGCGTCCCACGGCTATGCCACATGGAGGGAAAGTACCATGAATATTGTAGATGGAAAATTTTACTGAAAGAAGACATTATTTTAATAAAATAAAAAAAAAAAACAATTTAAACTGCATTCATAGATTTTTTAATAATTACATGGTTGAACGTTGAACCGGGAATCGAACCCGCTACACGAGAAAAAAAATACCCTGTAGCTTTATCATACCGACCGAAAGGCTTCATCATAAGGATTATTTTTTGCTAAATAACATAGTGTCAGAAATAAAAGGAAGACCAGGAATTTTAACATTTCATGTGAAATTTTGTTCAGAAAAATGAAAAGCTGACATTGCCGTAACGACATACATCTGACATTATCATAACTACCTATTACTAATAAATGTACCCACTTGTTTACCAGAACCAGTATGAAAATGTCCACGAGCTACAAACAGAACTTAGACGTATTATTCTAAATATCCAATACAAGATCAAAAAATCGACAGGGAGTGACATAATCAAAAGAGTGCGGACTTTGTATTCAACAGTATGGGACTCATTTTGAGTATTTGATAAATTTTGTATTAAAAATGTTAAAATACATGGTCTTCCTTTTATTTCTGACACTATGTTATTTAGAACAAGGGGCCTAAAAAGGCCACTTTGCAGAATCATATAAGGATAACATTATGAATTATAATATGGCGAACACAGTCCAGGTTTTTTTTTTTCGCTGCACTACGTAGGTATAAAAAGAGATTGGGATTGGATTTGGATTGGATTGATTGGTATTTTAGCACAGACAAAAAAAATAACTGAATAATGCTTCACCAATGGGATTTGATACGTTTAACTTAACAGTTAACTGTCCATTATGTTATCCTTTTACGATTCTGCCAAAGTGGCCTTTTTAGGCCCCCTGGTCCGCAGTCACAGGATATACTGTAGACACTTCATTTCAGTAAATCTAGAAATGCTTGCAATATGGTGTTATTTTATTTTATTAATTTTTGGTTCTAGGACATGCCGGTTTCCTCACGATGTTTTCCTTCACCGTTTTGAGAGCAGTGATGATGAAGTAATTTACACAAAGTAAAGCGCATATCTGGGTTCGAACCTACGACCTACAACTCGTAAGTCGCGGCCATTAACACTGGGCCACCACTGCTTTCATAAAGTTCCTTGATTATATGCTAAAAGCAATTTTCAAAATAGTCTAAGATATCCTCATTCAGTTAGGTCCCTAAGTATTTATGAGAAGATGGATTGCCAGACCGTTCATTGAGAGAGAGCACTTAGTGTATTTGTCTTTTGTTTTTAATATTAGTGTTTTCATAAGTAGTTAGAAAGTAGAAAACATTCTTACATAAGAAGGCTTTTTTGGGAAGATTATCAGAAATAATGAAGTGTTCAGCAACTGTCGCCATGGTTATGGTATAGGTACGGCGCTGACTGCTTCTTCTTTACTTGCTACACCTTTCTTCATATTCAGTTTTCTTTCCTGAGTTATGACATGGAGAGAGTCGTAAATGAGGAGTCGCACAGACACGACGATTTATACTATTTCGTGAAAGTTGTGATGTATTAGCATCATCTACGTTTAGGGAGTGATCGTCGGAACGCGTTTACTATTGAGTATAAATGTTCAACGGCGCAGGTGTCACATCAAAGTGTTTGAGCTCAAAACCAGCGTTCAACACCATTTAGATAACAATGTGATTAACGACTTTCTTGATGAGTAATTGTAAAAATATTGAAGATAAAGTAGGTACCGTATGGCTTATTATACTACTGAAGTTAAAGTGTGTAACAGATGCGTAGGTGCTTAAAAATATTCGATAAATAATATTTTAATTATAACTCCGTGGATATTAGCCTTGATTGCAAGAATTACTAATCGAACTGTTCCGTGAGTCTGTTTACGGGTTTGCTAGGTAGGTACTGCAGATGTTACTTGTTAGGCATCATATATTTTTTCAAGTTAAATAATGGCTTAACCCATCATTACGTTAATGAGTCGGTAATTATGTTTTTACTCATACGACGTAATGAAGCAATTTGTGTTTTAATTTGTTTAGTTATAGCCTTTCTTTTGTATACAGGTGGACTCGATCTAAAATAAATATCTTGATGTAAACGTTACGAGGAAATTCAGAAGTTATTTAAATTCTTGGAAATCTGTCGTTTGACTTTAAAAAAACACTGCCATGCAATAGCCGAAAAAGATTTTGACTCTTGAACAAGTAAAACGCAACTTGGCTTTTGCAAAATAAACTACTAATCATTACGAAGCCAAATACTGTGTAGATTTTTCAGGCAAATATTGTGCAGTCTTTACAAAATATTTTCCAGAAAAATCTCTACAGATTGTTTGTAAGTTTTACGACATTATAATGTTGTGATTGTAAGCAATGTTTTTGAACACCTTGTATTTTCTGTAATGACATGTTATGAGTTTGGACTGTTATAATTACCTACTTAGTATAAATACAATATGGATTGGTAATGTTTTGATTCAGATACTCGTATTTATGTAAAGCAGTACGTTTTGGTTGGAATCCTGTTAAACCGTTCGTACAGACAATAACTAATAGGCATGCTGCTGCAGTTCGAAACATGTTTCAAAAGAATAAACACTTTCTTGAAATTAATCGGTTTGACTATAGACAGTGATGATAGTAATAAAACTATGATACAACGTTTCAGAAAGCACTGGATGTGTTTCATTCACGCATTCTCGTTAAACTTATCCGTTTTTGGTCAATTTATATGGTTCATACAAGGGTTGGTCATTGGCTGTACGCTGTGGGAAATGACTTACTTGTTACCTTGTCTTATGATGTGCCTACTTGGAGATTTTAAAGTTTACTTCTTCATTCGACACATGCACCACGTGAGTGAGCTAGTCAAGGTGTTGAGAAATTTGCAGACTAAGGCTGCAGAGGATGACGAAGAAATTGTAGAGCAATCGAAGCAATGGCTGACGTTTTTGTCTTCAATATGTAAATTACTGTTGAGTTTAACTTCTCTTGGCGTTCTGGCATTTGCATTGGGACCATTTGTGATAACTGGTTCTTATTATTTAAGTACAGGTGAAATAAAATTCGTCCTACCTTTCATTATATGGTATCCATTTGATGCGTTGGTTATACGAATTTGGCCGTTTATATATCTTTATCAACTGTGGTCTGGTGAGTTTTTCTTATAGATGTTTTTCTCATAATTATAAATTTAGTCATTTAAGATTCATTGGTTTGAAACAAACCGGATTATAGCAAGGCATGACATGGAAACATAAACAATGCAATTGCATGAAATAATGCACGGATTTGGAAAATCTATTTGGAATAATATTTATACTTTACACTTCTCTGGTAGTGATTGCATTTCGATCGTGTGATCAGTGGTTTATATGAGCTGCCATAATGGTGGATTTATAGCGAAACCGTGACCTCATATAAATCGTTCTTACGGCTTTGTTATTGGCAGCCGTTCCACATGGAAGTGTTGAAATGATATCGAGCTAGTGGAAAATTGATTATTTACAACATTTTATTGATTAGCTGTGCCCACGACATCGTTCGCGTGCATGTCGGAAAACTAATTGGATTTCACAGTTTTATTTTATTTGCGTGGAACCCTAATTATTTTTCTCGTAAAAGTAAGTCTAAGTCTACTTCTTGTAACATCAGCTATCAGCCAGTGAAATTCCAGTCAAAACGGGTCCAGCCGTTTCTGAGATAAACCGGTACAAACAGACAGAAAAAAGTTATTACAAATTATAGTACACGTTATAGTTACTTTGTTTTTTTTTGTTATCAGTACCGCATATGGATTTAGTAAAAAGCTGTTATTTAGCATTACAAACTGACACTTAAATTTGAATTTATTTGTAGATATTGTTGATTGTTTACAGAAATTGAAGTCATAATATTATGTCAGACTTTATTTTCAGCATGGGTGGCAGTATTTTCTGTTTACGGGCCAGATTGTTTTTTTTTAACTTGTTGTACGTTTATTCAAATTCAATTTCTAAAACTGCAACACGACATGGAGCGGATTGTGAAAGAAGACGCGAGGCACAGACGTGACATCACACTAGATACATTTAAGGCAGAGCTTGTGCAACTTGTCAATAAACATCGAGAACTGATACGGTATGTAGCTCCTCTACAAACGATAATAGCCCATTGACTTAATAGATTTCACATTACTGAAAGTCCATTTCGCTCGACATCGCTTTGTTTTGCTGGATCTGCTATTTTGGTATGACGTTCCTTAGTTGCTAGTGTACCTTCTGAAGGAATTTCCATTATATTCGATAATAGCTAAAGCAAAATGTGCATATCAACATTCTATAAAAGCTCAAAATACAAATCCCACCAAAAACATTTTCATGTAAAATGTTGCCAAGACGAGACCACATATGGCTCGCACTGCCGTAAAGTTATCAAATCTCATGTAGAGCCAAGCTTCTAACTCTACACGCCCTAACTTCACAAACTCTACACCTTAGTCAAAATATGAGGCTTGGCCGTTTCGTTACTACAAGTACTATTGTATAACAGAAAAGCAATGAACAGTGAATAAATTTTTCACCTTACGCCCATGTGATGGTAGCGAAACTGCCAAGCCACATATTTTGACTAAGGTGTAGAGTTTGTGAAGTTAGGGCGTGTAATATGTATTTTATTATTTATAACAAGGAGTCCCTATATCAATTTTCAGAACTCTAGCATCAAAATTTGCGGAAGTCTCGTACAAACTTCCATCCCCTAGTTTAAGGGGTTGGAGGGTGAAAGTTCCAAGTTTTAGTTTTTTTTTGTTGTTTGTGTACTATTACTAGCTTACATACCAAATTTCAGCTTTCTAGGACTTCAGGAAATACCCTAAGAATTTTGATAATCATCAGTGAGTCAGTGACGAAATCGGGGTATTTTAGATATCAATAAAATTTAAAGTATAAGAGCTATGCAATTGAAACTGTATAGGTTTAATAAGTTAACCACTGACATTATATCCCGAAAATTGTGTTTATCTGGTATAATCCAAACCCAAGTTAAGAAGGTTCAAAAATGCGACGAGCTAAGCAGCAGACTTAGCAGACTTAGGATGTGTTTCAATACCATTACAAACACAGGTCAAAATATCTATCTCATTGCAGTTGACAGCAAAAATGGGTATTTCCGGATCGTACGGACTTTTATTTAAATCCTCATTTTTCGAGTCACTGTGGAATATGGCCAAAACGAGTCAGAAGTTTGTCGCCGCTTTGGCTAATTTATTTATTTTGACCTAAAGTTTTTCAGTTCACTTCTTTGTCGTTACTTTGATTGTTTATTTTTAAGGCACAAATTGTGAACTCACGATTTATTTATAGCCTGTTGACCCATTATCTTTGGTGGTCCTTTTCAGATGTGTCAACTTATTAGAGATCATTTACTCTAAATCAACTTTATTCAACGTTGGGACCAGCTCCTTGATTATATGTGCCACAGGATTCAACCTGATGGTAATGCCTGAAATATTTTAAACTTATTTCAATTCTAGACCTAGAGTCTCTAATAGATTGTACAAACACTTTGTTCCAGGCTATCAAAAATCTAGCTCTAATGGCACCTTTCACCGCCTTCCTTACATTTGGCTTGCTCCAGATATTCTTTTATTGTTATTACGGTGATTACGTGATGAGATCTGTAAGTAAACGTAACATAAATAAGGTATTATTTGTTCTAGTTTTGTTTTTATTGTAATGTTTTGTTATTTTTCCAGAGTATGGGAGTAGGCGATGCTGTTTACAAGAGTCTTTGGTATGAAACAAGAGCGGCCGAGAGAAAATATCTTTTGATTGTTTTACTTCGGTCAGTGTTACATTATTATATATTAGGAATTTCAGAAATAAACGTTTAAATGAAGATGGAAGGGGAGAATGTTCATAATTTATTGTTATGAGACTTGTTTTTATTACTTGAGTTAACTATAAGTCAACGAATTACCTAAACATGGTAATGTAGGTAATAACCTTTTATGAGATATTAGGGTGAATAGTTGTTGACCAAGCAGAAGCCAAAGTCACTATTAGCATTGCCATTCAACGTGGCAAGCCTACCAGTCTTCTGGGCACCTTTCCGGATAACAGCGATGCGGACAAGTACATCGACGTCTAACTGTCCTTTTGTTTTTGTATTTATTTGTATAGTTAGGTAGTATAAATAGTATAAATACCTAGTATAAATAGCTAGTTATCTATACAGACAATAATCCTTAGCAGACTGTTGTTAATTATTTTGAGACCGCCTCATTGGTTTACTGTTTGTAAGTGACTATTGTAGGAAAACTTTAGAAAAACTAAAATATTACTGACGAAGTAGGTACCTACTATATTTCTATCTATTTTAATTAATATTTTATTTATTTATTTTATGTTTGGTTTCAGATCTCAAAAACCGTGCAGGTTAACAGCTTACGGTTTTACTGTAATTAATTTAACAGCATTTACTCGGGTAAGATAAATGATAAACAATATAGGTACATACATTTACTGAAAACAGGCAAAACTATTTTTACAGTAATATTTAAATATTTATTTTCAGATTCTGAGTACTTCTTGGTCTTATTTCGCTCTTCTGAAACGAATGTACAATTAATATTTCAGTCATTTGATTACGAATTTTGAACACTCTTATCACGCCATATAAAGTAGACAATATTACAATTAAATTAGTATATTTATTATAATTAACACACAACACACACATGCACACACCCCCACACACCCTCGCATACATACACACACATACGCGTAACATTACATTAGCCAAATAATTAAGACCCTACTGAGAGCATCGTAATTATATCCGAACAAAAAACTAGCTCAACAAGAAAAATTGGTATGTACCTACTTATTTTGTAAATATTTAGTATGAATACAGACATTAGCTACTATCACCTTTATAAGATCACCCCTTTTTAAATATTACTTTAATTTTATTTTTGCTTCAGTTTTACCTACACATCAATCGTAGTAATACCTCTATTTAAAGTCGGTGAAAAATTATATATTGCTTTCTTTTAGTGTTGGTTGTGTGTAATTACGGCGAAGTGTTATTTACACCTTTAAATGCACGTTCATACCACAGTTCCACATTAATTGTTCGTTTCTACAGCATGATTCAAATATTTCTACAAATATTGCCAAAGACTATGTGCAAATAGAGTAGGTAGATAAATGTGCGAAATTAGCATATTATTTACTATGCTTTGACTAGCAGATATGATTTTAAACATTCGTTTTATTATTCTTTATATATACGTCCGTTTCATGTCTGACTACATAGGTATATTTTAGCCCAAATAATCAGCATTGCCATCCAACGTGGCAAAGCTGCCAGCTAATTGGCACTTATCCCATTTACAGCGATGCGGACAATTTTTTGATATCACCCTAAAAAGTTTTGTTAGTTAAAGTCCTATATGTCT
The DNA here is from genome assembly GCA_948474745.1 of Oligia latruncula. Classification (NCBI taxonomy): domain Eukaryota; kingdom Metazoa; phylum Arthropoda; class Insecta; order Lepidoptera; family Noctuidae; genus Oligia; species Oligia latruncula. The sequence continues at coordinate 12,731,455 of OX419688.1, forward strand.
GATCTTTTGATAACACCTTGTAGTGCAAATTATTATCCATACCCGCTGTGTACTGTAGAATTAAACTTAATTCGCTAGGTATTTCTAATGAAAAGTTTTCATATTCTTCGCCGGTTGTATCGAAGAGTTTTCCGCCATACTGACACCACTGCGAAAATGCTCGTGCAATTTCAAAAATGTTTAAAAAGAGTGAATTTTTATTTGAGGTTCCTTGGCTTGAGCCTCGATAGTAAGGATAAGTATAAAACTTTTTCAGAACTGGTCCGCAGTCACAGGATATACTGTGCACACTTCATTTCAGTAAATCTAGAAGTGCTTGCAATGGTGTTATGGGTTTTCGAAGCCATTTTAACTGGAAAAAGTTTTGTGGAAATAACTCGTTTGATACCATGCCTTATTCTCTGCTTTATAAGTATTTTTAAAACGGTTTCAATTCTATACTATGCGCATTATAATAATAAATTCATTGAAACTATGGAAAGGTTGCTTGTGAATCAAATGAACATAGAAGAAAAAGGAAATCTGTTCAAAAAGAAATTGACTGATACGCAAATTTCAATGCTGACAAATATTTCAAAGAAGATTTGGTATCTGATCGTGATGGGTGTGTCAATGTTTGCATTGGCACCTGTGTTTATAATCCTGCAGAGTTATCTGAAAAATCTTGAAGTCCAACTTGAGATGCCGTTTATAGCGTACTATCCATTCAATGAATTTGATCTCCCGATTTATCCTTGCGTTTATATTCATCAGGTGTGGACAGGTATGTCGCTGATTCTACATAAAATTCATTATATATGCTAAAGGCAATTTTCAAAATAGTCTAAGATACTTATCCTCATTCAGTTAGATCCCTAAGAAGAAGATGGTTTGCCAGACCGTTCCTTGAGAGAGCACTTAGTTTATTTGTCTTGTGTTTTTAATATTAGTGTTTTCATGAGTATAAATAGAGAGTAGAAAAAATTCTTACATAAGAAGGCTTTTTTGGGATGATTATCAAAAATAATGAATTTTTCAGCAATTGTCGCCATGGTTATGGTATACGGCGCTGACTGTTTCTTCTTTACTTGCTGCACCTTTCTTCATATTCAGTTTTCTTTCCTGAGCTATGACATGGAGAGAGTCGTAAATGAGGAGTCGCACGGATGTGACGGATTAAAATTCAAAAAGTTAGCAGTTCGACATATTGAATTGATTAGGTAAAGATTTGTTTTGAATTAGGTGGGTTGGTACCTACATAATTATGTATTCTCTAAAAGATATTGAAAAAGACGACCAAAATGTATGAAAATGTAGTAGGTATTTGTTTCCTTTTTGACCGGTCAATGTGATAACAATTTTTTTTTCTAATTTCATTGCGTAATGACACATAAAATAAAAGTTAATGTCTAATCAATAATCCATACTAATATTATAAATTTGAAAGTAACTCTGTCTGTCTGTCAGTTATTTATAACTAGCAGCGCCCCGCGGTTTCACCCGCATAAGTGTCGATCCCGTGGGAATATCCGAATAAAAATTATCCTATGACCTTCCCCGGGATGCAATCTATCTCTCTGCCAAATTTTATCGAAATCCGTTTAGTGGTTTAGGCGTGAAAAGGTAACATACAGACAGACAGAGTTACTTTCGAATTTATAATATTAGTATGGATGTTAATTTCAGATGCGTCAATTTACTAGAGGAAATATTTTCAAAATCAATATTATTCAATGCACTAACTAGTTCAGTAATTATATGCGTAACTGGATTTAATGTCATGGTAAATATATCTATACTTAAATATTAAAACTGAAGAGTTTGTTGGTTTTTTTGTTTGTTTGTTTGAACGCAAACTCAAACTCAAAGCATTTATTTCAATTAAACCAATTACAGGCATTTTTGAATTGTCAAGGGGTCGGTCAGTCAAAAAGATTAAGCAAGCTAGTTGCCCATTCCAAAGTGTAGGTACGTATGGAGAAGAACGGGCAAGAAATTCCATGGACACGCTTATAAATCAAAATAATACGGTTACAAAGTCTTGGTTACATCATTCATGTTTAAAATTATGCATGTGGGAATGATGCAAAACGTTAAAAGCGTCCGTAATGAAAAGACGAAAAAAAAGCCATTCAAATATTAATAAGTCATGGCAGCAAAGAGATGATCAGCCCCTACTGACGGCGCCCGTTCACGAACATGACTCATGTATTAGCACCATTCAGCTCAACCATTTTGAAGGGAGCTAAATGATCCAACTTAAAATCACGCTGCGGCCCTAGGAGCAAACCAAAAAGAAAAAAAAGTTAGAAAGAACGATAAGCGAAGGCAGGCGATGCGATGTGACGGGGTAGGACGGGGAACAAGAAATTTTACGCGGACGAGGACGCGGGCGGAAGCTAGTAAATAATAATGCCTTCTTACATCTAATGGGTCAAACATTTATGTATAAGTGTATTTGATTTGATTAATTATTTTTTAAATTTAATTTTAGGTGTTGGATAGTATAGTACTGATGGCTCCGTTCACTGCGTTTTTAATTTTTGGCTTGATGCAAATATTCCTGTACTGCTATTATTCCGATACTGTTATGAGATCGGTAAGTTAAGGCACATTTTTGTGGCACATAGGTGCTTCCAACAGTTATTAAAAATGATCTAATCCAGCACTTAATTTCGTAACACACTATCAATCACATTCTGAATAATTTGAAGGATATTGTTAAGTTGCTTTATAGGTATGTTCAAAACATTGGTCTGCTCAGCAATGTGAATAACGCAGTGAATGTCGTTGAACTGTCAAAATGAAATCCATTGCTACTGTCAGTGTATTACGCAATTATCCCACAGTATTTATTTGAAAAAATGAAATGAAAATGGCGTAGAATAAAGGGTTTTTCGAATTCTGGATGGAGTAACTATTATGTTTCTGTTTTTTAATTTTTCGTTCTTTTTCAGAGCATGCAAGTGGGCGACGCCATTTACAACAGCCAGTGGTATAACATAGGAGCGGCAGACAGAAAAGGATTCCTCATTTTTTTAATAAGGTATTGTTATTTACCTGTAATATGTATTAGTAGAAAAAAAAATTAAATACTGGTATTCAGCTGCATCTTGTTAGACAGAAAGCCGACCCTAACATTATAGTCTGGAAAAGACTAGGTAAATGATGATGATGTATTAGTAGGTGATGTAGATATTATTTTAGGTACTATTGGTGATATAATGAAGAGCTTTTTATTCTTTTCAGAGCCCAAAAGCCCTGTGAAATAACGGCAAATGGATTTTTCAAAATGAATCTGCTTACTTTTACGAGTGTACGTGAGCCATTATAATGTTAATCATTAATATTCGTACCAATAGCATTATTTAACTAAATATATTAATTGATACGTTTCCTTTTTCAGATATTAAGCAAGTCGTGGTCATATTTCGCTCTTTTGAAAACTATGTATCATTCTGAATGAAAATCTTGATCATGATCGTCCTAGAAATGGCTTAAACTAACACAAGAATATTATGAAAATAGTCTCTATTAATAAATAATTATCAAAATCATTTAGTTTAGAAAAAACACGCTTTGTAGTAGTGAATAAATATTCTTGATGATATCATATTTTATTTACATGTTCTCAATCACTTTGTTTGTCTCTCAAACGAAGTTCGCTAATTGCTTTTAGGAACTTCGCACGAACAGCGTTTGACAAATCGAAATGTTCTGAAAGCCGACGTTTAACTGTACAATTTCACGCTATTAAGTGCCCGATCATACGTACGACAACATCACCACAAAGACAACACGTAGACGGGCGCTAATTATTAGAAAATTTAAAGTTTAATCACACGGACCACATTTGACCTTCAAAATCAACGAGACCGGGTGAAACCTACCACATCAACGCCACATCGCATCCACAACGCAACGCACCAGCGAGACCACGCACTAGTGGCTGGCCACATCGCAAACTCAACGATCTGTCTGTCTGCAAATACTAGCCACAATGTAACCAGATCGCAACTATTAGCGACAACGCAACCACAACGCAACTACAAGAAGTTGCAGCGACGCTATTCACACGTAACCACCACTTGCCCACATTTTGTAGCTGCGATGTGGTGTGGTTGCAAGTGTGAACGGGCCCTTAAAGCCTGAAGCCGTAACCTTGTTCCGTGGAAGCTCTGTGAACCGCTCAAAGCGAGGAGAGACTAACATTTTGATATTAAACTACCAGAACGGTAACCTTTGCAGTACCTAACAGGAAAGTTATACGAAAGTTTTATCGTTTCGTTCTATTCCATTGTTTTGGAATTCCTATTATTCAGTCTCAGGAGGACCATATCTTGCGCCCTCTTTCTTTTTTAATATAATACAGTCGTACACTTGATACCTTTAGTTTATTTGCGGAACAAGGTATTCTCAATTCATAAGTAGGTCACGAATGCGGCAGTACTGGTGCGCCAAATAGCGGAGAATCCTGAAGTAGGCACGCCGTCTCTTCAGACGGACAGACAGACAGCAGTAAAATAAGTAATAGTTAAATAAAATTAGCCAAATGACCACTGTGAAAAGCAGTAAAACTTGTGATTTATGGGACCTTATCAACAGATGTCTGATGAGACGTCGTAAACAGTTTAAATAATACTTTCAGCCTAAATGAAAGTGTCGTTAATGTGATTTGTATATTTTTTATATGGTAGATAACTACCCCCCACTCACCGAGAGGAGGCCTGTGTCCCAGCAGTGGGAACATTATAGGCTGATTATGAAGTTATGAACTAGATATCATAATTGATTGTAGCTCATAAAGGAATTACCTTTCTGGCACTATTTTACGGAGAATTATAAGCTTGACTGCCTCGATGGTCTAGTGTTCGCAAGCGATACTGCTGAGCATGAGGTCCTGAGTTTGATTCCCAGGTCGGGCAAAGTGTTATTGGGTTTCTCCATCAGGAATTTCTCAGTGGCAGCCCTGAGTCTGAATTTGTGCCCGTTTGATGGCATTAGGCTCGCCCCCTATAACATGGTAAAGGCGCAGACCCACCGCGACGCATACTGTGCACGGGCACGCGGCGCATTTTAGCTGCGTGGATTCATTTGTTTGACAACGTGGGTCTACATTTCCACTGCAGTACACACTACACACCCACAACTATGTACAACTGTAGCATGGCCCATCGCCGCGCACTGTGCTGCGATACAGTTGTACATAGTCGTGGGTGGGTTAATATTCGTGTATAGTGTGGGTACACACTATACACGAATATTTATTATTTTTATTTGTTAATTTATTTCAGGCGACGTAGATAACCTTAAGCTAAACATACATATTTTTATTATAAAATAGTACTTCACTAGCTTGTTCTTGTGCTGTTATGTGGTACTTGTCTGCGGAAGCGACGGAACACCACGTCCTGTGGCCAGAAGTCTTCTTCCATGACGACAGGCAGATAACAATTCGGTACACGCACCACGAACGCCTTGAAGTTGATGTTGCGGTACGACTCCAGTAACTGCACCCTCAGCGTGTACCTCGTCTTCTGGCGCACGTACTCCACGATGTCCTCCGCCTTAATAGTGTAATGTAGGCGGGAGATGTACACCGGTGTGTTTGGCTTTGCGGCACGCAAGCTGACTTCGGGCTCCGTAGGAGCTTTGCCGCAGCGGTTCTTCTTCGGTCGCGATCAGCGCTTCCTCCTTTGCACCGTCACGGAACCTTCATCATAAGCCCTATTCGGTGCCTTTTCTGGCATATTCTTCATACTTGGAGCACCTGGGGCACTCACGGTGGCGCTAGCGGATTCCTTTTGTAAGGTCTTCGCCAGAGCTGCAGAAACTGGCAGCGGGACGGGACTCGGGCGGCGGCGGCGCTGCGTAGAGGAGCCGCGATGACGGACTAATGACGTAAATTGATGCGTAGCGTGTCCGTGGTTTGCAGTGGACACAATCAAATACATGTGGGATTATAAGGCAAAATAAACGAATAATATGTTTGAGACTTTATTTTTAGCACACACAAAGAAAGATCAGCGTTCCACCGTAAGTTCGTTGTGAATCTCTATCTCGCCCTTTTTTCCTCTTTCTCACTCGCACACATGCTTCGCTTTCTTTCATCCGTTGCGTTCCGTTTTAACAATTAAAGCTGCATTCATACTTTAAGATAATACAATATTTTCATCCCACATACATTTTCTTGCAAAGCGAAGCTTACGTGGGGTGGCCTCATCGTGCGCCGCGGTGGGTCTGCGCCTTCATATTGGTGTACTGTAGGTAGACCTTGCCTAACCCTGCGGAGATTAGAGGCGTGATGATAAATGTTCTGTTATGTAAATATAGCTTGAAGTGCGCCAGACTGCGTACCGTATTTTGTCAGTCGTAAACATACGGTGGCGCAACTTTTAACATAGGCGTTACTAGACGAATGAGATCACAAGAATGATCGACATGACACTGAATTCTTCCGATGCTGCAATACTACTTATAGCTATTCGTTACGTAGGTTCATGAAAAAATTATGTAGCATGGAGTAGAAGTGTCCAAGACTAAACTAACTAGGATAAGGATACAGAAAGATGTAGTGTGTTGATGAGTTTGTGCAGACGCCAGCACATCAAGCTACTACAATCTGTCAAACTTTAATAAATTTTCAATTTTATCGCTAGAGCAGGTTCAAGGTTGATTGGGTAATATTTGACAGTTTCGAGTAGCTTGGTGTGCTGGCGTCTGTACCTAGTTAAAAATGTTTGGGTAATTTATCTTTAACCATACAAATAAAAAAAATTGAATTGTCAAAGTGTCAAAATAACAGCTTTTTACTAAATGCTTAAGAAAGTATTTAGGGCACTTATAACAAAAAAAAAAAAACAATATTTGTCCCTCCGTTTGTTCCTGCTAATCTCCGAAACGGCTAGACCGATTTTGACGGGATTTCCACTAGCAGATAGCTGATTTTATAAGGGAGTAACTTTTATAAAAATAATTTGTAAAGAGACACATTAATGTTTTCCGACATCCACGCGAACAAAGTTACGGCACAGTAAGTTTTAAACTATAAAAATACCATTAATGACTTATGTGACTACTTATAAGTTGCAATATGGCTATCTTTAGTTTTTGCCATCTGAACAAAGCCGGCTTTTCTTGAAACATGAAAGGGTAATTTAATTTCCATTGGTATCTCAGTTTTGGTGAGTTAGTGTCCAACGGGGGGCAGTGATGTACATCGATTAACTCGTGTGTGATAGATAGGTGCGTCCGTAATCAACAAGGGTGCGACTAAATTGCCGTAATTGTCGCCGAGTACACACGACGTGGGATTTGTAATTAAACCACCACAATGTCCGGAAACGTATAAACAATGGAATGATGTTTCTGGGTCGTTCATAACATTGATATAATGTGGTTGCTGTCTTTGGTTGACAAAATATTTCACTGTTTTACGCGATGTGATAGAGAGTTATGAGAAACTAGAGTATATTTAAGCGCTAATCGTTAACATAATTTAAAGAGCTAAGAGTCTTAAAATATTAATATTATGTACAAGAAGCCTATTTTTGGGCAAGGAATCAGCCAGCCTTTTGCACGCACTTCGCACTTTTCCTGTTGACAACGATGCGGATGAATTTTTTGATGCCCTTTGATTATTTCTCCTCCTTTTTGACCTTTTGATAATTAGTATGCGCAACTGCAAACCGCAGCCTTAATGTAGCCTAATTTCTTAAGAACGTCTATATCGGAAGGAATTCTGTTCGAAAAATTTTAGCAGCAAAAGCTTTTATAGATTAAAATTCCGCATTGCTCGAAAAGCCACAACATTCCATTTCATATAAATAAATATTCGCATAAACATCACGTTTGCGAACTTGTCGTAAAATGATAAAAAACGTTGGCAAAGTTAATTAAAAATTTATAGCCGAGCCGTGTTTGTTGTCGTAGCAACACATGGTTTGTGACTGAAAGAAAGATTTAACGGAGCGGACGTGGATGTCATTTTGGCCGGGTTTAATCCAGGGGGGCTAAAAAGGCCACTTCGGCAGAATGATAAAAGGATAACATTATGAATCATAATGGACAGTTAACTGATAAGTTAATCGTATCAAATCCCATTAGTGAAGGATTTTTCAGTAATCATTTTTGTCAGTGCTAAAATACCAATCAATCCAATCCAAATCCAATCCCAATCTCTTTGATTATACCTACGTAGTGCAGCGAAAAAAAGCAAAACACGGACTGTCTTCGCCATATTATGATTCATAATGTTATCCGTTTATGATTCTGCCAAAGTGGCCTTTTTAGGCCCCCTGTTCTGTTGTTCCTATAATTTGTGAACTTAAATTGTATTCTATTTAGGACTTTGGGCAAAGTTGTGTTCGTTATACCAGAACATTATACAGAATACAGTACACACGCCAACATAAAGGTATACCTTTGCAGTTTTAGCTGACCTCCCATTGTATAGGCTTTTCGTACAGTGAGAAGTCGGCTAATACTGGAAATATGTAGCGTGATATGTCGTCGTGCGTACAGTGTGTAACAGTATACAAAAAATATTCTATCAAAAGATAATTTGCAATATGTGGCAGGCTCGAAGTGTTAACACGCCCTACGAGAATGTTTTTTCTCACAACTAAACAGAAGTTATTAAAGGCACCTTGGGGAAAAATGCTTCTTATGTGTTCTCTTGTCTAGAGAGAAGCTCTTCGTGCTTCGTATAGTTTAGTACAAAAGCTACCTAAAACATTCCTTAGTTTATCCTGCTTTCATTGGTAGATAAGCAATACAAGATACGTCATGAACAAAGCTAAGATCGCACTACGAAACGAAATAAACTGACGTCACACCGCAAATTCTCAGCATTGAATCCCGCCGAATCCCTGCTCAGTATCATCCGGTTGCGTAAACTTGGCTATCTGAGAGATGCTCCTGTAAACATTCGCTTACACAAATAATGGCTGTAATATCATCAGGCTATAGAAACAGAATAACTAATAGTACTTACTAACGTAGATTGAAATTGGTGATGATGTATGTTGTCTGATGTACGAATTGTGTGTCTTTTAGTCTGTGCTAAATAAATGTATTTCCTTTTTTTCTTTCAAATTCTTTGGTTGAATCCATGATAGTTAAAATAAAGCTTTAGTGGTATTTTCAAAGTATCTCCTTTTTAAATCACGAAAGGAAAGTTATGGTACCTATATCAATTGTAAAACATTTTCTAAAGTTTGGAATTGCATTCGCGTGGTGAAATGAATTCTAAATGGATTCACGTTCTTCCTACGTTCTCATAGGTTCCGGTCAACTAAACTAAATATTATGCTGGTGGTAGACGCTTCATGATAAAATGGGGCAGGCTTCGACCCCGTGACCTTTCGATCTGCAATGAACACCCCACTCGTTGAACTAGGAAATTGTCATTACTCCTTGCATTATTATTGTTAGCTTTTGGCAGCGCAAAATGTTTATTAAGTGGACCGTTGACTTTTTGTTGTTGATAAGGAAAATGGCGGCCAACATTATTTGAAAATCTGTGATAAGATCTACCTATTGAAGACAAGCAGACACCACACACAGTTAGTCGTTTATATACATTCCCACATACATAGACACATATTATAATATGATAGATATATGTTTAATTAACCTTACCAAATAATTATTATGTACCACAACCTTTATCAGACAAAAAAAAAAAAAAAATGTTACTTATTTAATTATAATAGCATATTTTTAAAATTGCTTATTGTTGTTTCCCAAATTTATTTTTATTTTAAGAATTAATTTTATACTTTTTCTGTGCCCTATAGGATCTATAATTGTAACTTAGCTTTAAGCCATTGTAACACCTCTACAACATTATGGAATGCAAATAAATATATGAATATGAATATACATATAACCCAGTTATAAAGCAAAATGAAATTATTTAGAGAAAAAAAGTAGGTAAATCAGAATATTTTGAAGTTTTTTTTTACCTTTGTAAGAAATACAGCATTTAGCAAGTAATAAAGTCTGGTTTTTAATTGTGTAAGACATAATTAAGCAGGTCCCGACGCAATACTTAATGCAAGCTTTAAAATACGCCGACTGGCCGCCAGAGTGAAAATTAGTTTTTATTTTCTTAGTCTGAGAGCCACATGGTCTTAGCGCCCACTCTACATTAAAACCTTGATTAAATAAGACTTCATTTAGCTTTTTATTCGCCCTCTCCCCATCTTGGTCTGCAATGTAATTTTCTTGTACAATTTTATATAATACATAGTATGAAACCTCCAGTTCGCAATTTAATTATGAAGTTGTTAACGCTACTGACAACTATCATACCAAGATTGTGGAAACTTTGTTCTTAGCTTGGTTAGAGTTTCACTATTATGTGGCTACACAGGGTGCCTCGCTGATATGGGTTTTCCTTAATATGTTTTGAGGAAAAATATATGTTCTGCACTAAGGAAGATTTATAAGTTTTCTTAGAATAGAATAGAATATTTTTAGACTAATTGGAATGTATTATTTTTAATACATAGTGTTTTTAATTACACATTATATTATTATCAGAGCAAATAGCCGTCATTAAGTTTATTTTTCGTATTTTACGATTATTGCTAAGAAAATAAAGTAAAAGATAAAACTTACTGTACCTATATGCAAGTAAGGTACCTACTGTTAGTTAAATGTGTTTTTGTTTTAAAAATATTTGCTGAGGCAGCTGAACCGGAACATGAGTTTATGAAATGACACTGTCATGTACAATACGACCGACGTAACTTGGCGGGCCTGAACTTCGCGCAGAAGGCTGCGCACGAACGTTTTTTATTAGGAACCAAATGGTGGCATGAGGCGAGTGTGAGTGAGAGAACATGCGCGAAAGTTCGCAAAGGCTCTACTCAGGTCCGCCAAGTTACGTCGGCCGTATTGGGCCTGGTTGTCAGCTGATGTTAGTAAAATTCTATAATCATTTGATTTGTATTTGATGAACTATATAAAACAATTCTAAACTTAAGATTAAAGATAATCCCTGGCAGTAAAGAGATGACCAGTCTCAAGTCTCAACTGACGGCTCACGTTCACGAACATGACACGTGAATCAGCAATACACAGCTCCACTTTTTTGAAGGAAGCCGAATGATTCAACATACGTGTCATCATGAGCGAGACATTTCAAGAGTGGGCATGACAGCTAATCCCAAAATCGTTGTATATAAATCTCTTTAATCAATCTTATCTATCATACAGAAGACAATAAACATATATAACGTTTACGGAGGCTGTCTGCCCCATTTCGTCTCGTACAAATCTAGAAATACTAGCTCGTTGCCAAGTTATTTCATATAACGAGTCAAGGCCACTATTTAGCCTCCTATGTTAAAGCACTAATCTCACGGAATGATCTAAGAAACAAATAAGACTTATTTAAGTGTGTAAATTGATTAGCAGCTTTAATGGACCATTTCATAAACATGCGAACGTCCTGCTTGTTGGATTTATTGTTGAGTCGTGTGTGTGTTTAATCTTTTTGTTATTTTTTTAGCTTCAATGTGAATAGGTAGGCATTTAGGCAATAAAATAAAGGTAATTATGTAGGTACGTCTAAACTATTTGACTGACTCGAGTTCGAAAATGTATTTGGTCCTCATTTAGAACAATATAAAAAAATCAATAAGGTTTGACCGTGATAAACAATAACCGTATAAAATCGACTAAAACAAAAAAAGGAAAAGAATGACTAAAGAGGTTTAACTCAAGTGTAATATGAATATAATCTATCTAAATAAAACATTGGACAGCTTAAAAGAAAAAAAAATGCAAGCCATTTGCACATAGAAAACTAATTTAAAAAAAAAACTTAATGGCATCCAATAAAATTATTTGACTAAAAACGGCCTGTTTAACACAAAAAGGTTTCATTTTATAACGTAATAGGTTTTATTAGGAAAATTTATAATAATTAATTCGTATGTACGCCCGCAGAATTATTATATAAAACAGATACCATAAACTATAGAATAAATAAAAATAATATTTGTTACAAGGCTTCCATTGATTCTGTCCTCATTAATCACTTCAGACAGAACACTAAATGGGGTCGCTGTTATATACGATATTCTTCACCCGAATGAAACATTGTCTAATATTTCTAAATATTACTAGAGGAGGTACAATTTGGCAATGTTATGGTGCTTTAGGTAATAAAGTATAATACCTTAAACAATTTCCAATACTATAACATTACTTTGCGCACAAAAACCAACAAATACCTTCTACATTCTTCATTCCAAAATATAAAAGCAACGATTTCAGTGGCGATGATTAAAATTGCAACACGACAATGTCCTTCTTCTTCTTCGCTTCGCTATTGATCACGAATTAACGATGAATTTTGTCCAATCGCATTTGTAGTCGTGTCTCGCCTCATGATATCCCTCCATCTGGTTCAGTTCGATGATACCCTGGCGCTTTCAATAACAGGGGGTAGCTTATCGTTGACCTCCCGCGTGGCATTACCTTCTACTCTGCCTTGCACCACTAGACGATCTATGTTGTCATAATAATTACCAAAACCTGATATATATCCAAAGTAGGCAGGTAATTCAGTTTTTGTGTCGATTTTATTATGAGCAATTGCTATCGACCAATTTTACTTACAATCCATACAATTCAAATGATTACCATTATACGATTGCCATACGCATTTGGTATTTAAATATTCTAAGTATGCGTCACGCATCCGGGGAAAACATAGGCCAGGGCTCACTTGAGGCTTTATTTGGGATATTGGGATTACAAGTGGCTTTTCCACTGATCGTTTTATTATCAGCAGGTATACCTTTGGACGAACTTCTACCCTGGTAAAAACTATAAAAATAATTCATAAGTACAATCTACATTTCAGACACAAGCTGAAAAAAAAGAACTGCTGAATATGGAGATGAATTGAATGGATGGATATAGGATAGGCCTATATCCAGCAGTGGACTGATGTAGGCTTATGATGATGATGATACGAACTGAAAAGAAACCTCTACGTATAAGGTAATATAATTCAGAAGTCGACATTGCTATATCTATGAAATTGAAAAATCCGAGCTAGCAGGAAATTCGATTTAAGTAGCTACGTACCACAGACAACTTCCCGAAAAGAAAATTTTGCAAGATATGAAGTGGAAAAGCTTTCCTCGTGACATCATGTACCTACCACGATTTTTTTATTCTCACGGTATACAGCCCTTTTACAGTTAGTTAATCTCTGATTTTGCATCACTGTCCAAATCACAGTGATCTTTATTCTCATTCTAATAAGACTGCTGTTGGGTTGCTGCCACTGACAAGTCTGTCAAAATAATTGTGATCTTTATTCTCGTTACAAATAAAGTTGCAGTTAGGCTGTTGCTGTCAGAGGTAAAATAACCGTATTAATATTCGAGTATCGAGTATTCTTTGTTATGTGGAGAAATCACGTGTTGGCAATGTAGAATGGCTTCTTGAAGAAAGAGTTTTAAAGTAGGCGCTAGAGTTATGCGTAGCTTTTTGGTATCTAGAAGTAGCTTACAAGATGTTTACAAAATTATAGAAAGTAACGATAATAATACCTTCGCAAGTCTAACCGTCTCATTCACTGGATTTGAAAAACGTAGTACCTACCTAACTAAAGTCCGTCCCACCAAAGAAGTTTCGAACACAGCGACATAGGGATGCGACGAAATCGGACATCTTTAATTTTTTAAATATCTGAACATCATATTACACGTACTGGTTTGTACAATGCACAATCTTAAACAGAGAGAGGTGGCTTGGAGGAGGGTTGTTGAAGGAATGTTGCTAACAGTAACAGTTTAAAAACATTTCATTTTTTTTTGTGGTGGCATCAAATTGGTTTTTGGGTGATGTCTCTGAGTGTGGAAATTGTGACTACATTGTTGTATTGGGTTGGGAACCTGTAAAAACAAATGTAAGTGGTAATTGTAAATAAATAAACTACATATTATTTATTAGTTCCATTTATTGCCGCGGGACTTCTCTCGTGCCCGTACCTACTGCCCGATAAACGCTAGCAATATGACAATACGCGTGGTATTGCTATCTTGATATATCCAAAGTTTACTTTGGTTTCATGTTAGTGGCCTATGCACCGCAAACACACGTGATACAATTATGTCTTCTATTGGTAAATAAACCCAATCATGACCTCGGTCATGTTCATACAAGACTCAAGATACATAAGATAGTTCTATCTTGCTTCTAAGCCACGAAAAGTAATTTCTAAATGATAGATTTTTTTTTTGCTTGATTTTTGCAGATTTCTTTTAGAAGATTTAATTAATTAGTTAATAGGTAGCAGAATACCTTCTTCCCGTAACTCTTGTTAATTGCAGTAACCTTGTAGGTACCTACCTATTGCTTTATAACATGATTTTGATGAGCGAATGGATTGTTGCATCAGACCGGAAACATACCTCCCTAATTACCTATGTAAACGCCCACAACAAAAAGAAAACAAAATCTTGCTTAAAACTAAAATCTATTTTGAGACTACAAAAACCTTAAATTAATTGACTTTTAACAGTTATCCTTCTGACGCTCGTATAATATTAGTATATTAATTGACTTTTAACAGTTATCCTTCTGACGCTCGTATAATATTAGTATATTAATTGACTTTTAACAGTTATCCTTCTGACGCTCGTAAAATATTAGTATATTAATTGACTTTTAACAGTTATTCTTCTGACGCTCGTATAATATTAGTATATTAATTGACTTTTAACAGTTATCCTTCTGACGCTCGTATAATATTAGTATATTAATTGACTTTTAACAGTTATCCTTCTGACGCTCGTATAATATTAGTATATTAATTGACTTTTAACAGTTATCCTTCTGACGCTCGTATAATATTAGTATATTAATTGACTTTTAACAGTTATCCTTCTGACGCTCGTATAATATTAGTATATTAATTGACTTTTAACAGTTATCCTTCTGACGCTCGTATAATATTAGTATATTAATTGACTTTTAACAGTTATCCTTCTGACCCTCGTATATTTTTGTATAGGTATCATCGTCATCGGTCGTGCATCATTTTTAAACAGGTAAAATACCTACTGCAACGAAATTTTATTAATAAAAGTTCATATTCATTATATTTACAAATCAGGGATTTTCCGTGATGTATAAAATTGGAAACGTTTTCAATTGAGTCATTTATTCTATTTAGCTATTTTGATAGCAACGCAAATTAACTTTGATCTTTATAAATCAAAAGTAAGCGCAAGCATCTTTTATTTTATGTTTAAAACAACTATCCGACAGGAGGACATTTGCATGCTGTAGGTACAGTGTTCAACTCCAACTGTTTCACATTTTGTTTATCAAAGGAAATATTCATTTCCTCTGGCTACCTCTCCGCTTGGAAACGAGAATTTTCATGTTTTCATAAATAATGAGAACCCATATTTTTGCAAAAAAAGGGGTTTTAATTTGACATTTAACGTAATGAAGAGAGACCTAGAAATATTCTTTGAAATTTTAATTAAAATACATATTGTATTTTAATTAACGAATATTACCATAGATACCACAATTTTGTGTAAATGAACCTAAAACATTATAGGCTATAAATATGCATTGTAATTTACAGATCTTGGGCAACAAACGAAGAATAACATTACTGCTATCTGCTGCAATCATTCATCCTAATTTAATACAAATTCCCACTCTATGAAAGATAAGACAGCGTAGCTACGTTCTACACCTCTTAATTCCAGATTTTCCTTCTTTTCACATCAATTTACAGATTCAGTATAAGTGACACGGTTTATATGAAAAATATGTAGAGGAAAAAAATACAAATCACATCGTGACGGGCAGTTTTTACAAACGTCAAGAAAACAATATTGGTCAGGATACCGCTTCGTCATGTTTCCAATTTTCATAAAATACATAGTTCTAGACATTGTGGTTAGGGTCTCGGTCATTGAACCCACCCCCCAAACACACGTACCTGGCGCCAATGTATTGAGAGTTATGTATATCTAAAATTCCCCTATTTTTTCGTTTAATACAAAAACACTTCTAATATCCGCATACTGTGACCATTAATCAAAAAGTGAAGTTTCATTCCATGACTGACCTAATGATAAAAAGACCGTATTTTTGGTCATGTAAGAGTAACATAGTGCGACAAAGAAATCGACGAATAATAAAAAACGAAAACCCCGCTAGGTGTAAAAGTTTTGCACTTCGATGAGCGCCATTTTCTCACTTATCTAACTATATGAATACAGGTGCTGGCATAGTATTTCACCCAAGTTTATGATACTAAGCTTCAAATATAGCCTTTATGACTCTATTGTGTTATTATTCGAAAATACCGATCATTGTTTATGTTAGTGCTTTCCATTTGCAGTGTTTATGCATAGAGATATCCGTGGTTTTATGCTTATAACTTTACTTTAGTTTGTTATTTTGTCACTGTACTAACGGTTTAAAGTTTATAAAGCTTTTTGCTGTAGCGGATGTTTATGAAATACTGTTATGAAAGCCAAACTCCCTTAATTATTGGCACACACGCCATTATGCAGTATTATGTTGTGGGTAAACGATTCTATACTTAAAGATCGTTTATTTATGGGTTAATATTGAACGGTAATGTTTTTTTAATGATAATAAATCCTATCATTGTCTCTGATATTTTGGGGTTGAAATTATATTAGTAGTTACCTATGCGTATATTTTATCAGAAGAAAGGGTCGTATTAAAGAAACGTCAGTAAAAATGTTTCTATCAGTTTTTGAGCAGCAAGTTAATGAGTAGGTTATAATTGAAATAGCTGCGCCTCGCGGTTTCACACGCGTAAGGGTCGATTCCGTGGGAATATCGGGATAAAAACTATCCTATGTCCTTTCCCAGGACTACAACTATCTCTATACCAAATTAAAATTTCATCTAAATCGGTGCAGCGGTTTAAGCCTGAAGAGGTAATAGAAAGACAGACAGACAGACAGACACACTTTCGCATTTATAATATTAGTATGGATTGTGTAGGGATTTTTCTACTGTGAAGGTAAATTTGTACTGTGGGGATCACACTCCATTTGCACTTTTATGCCACTAAATAAGTATTTATAAGTTTTTTAAGGAATCAATGACGGCAATCTTCAATGTCTTGAAGGTAGGTGGTAGGGGTAGGATCTCGGACCCGCACTCGTTGTTTCACCTCGTCCCAAAGATGCTCGATATAGGGTTCAGATCTGGGTACTTAAAAAGGACACTTTGGCAGAATCATAAAAGGATAACATTATGAATCATAATATGGCGAAGACAGTCCGTGTTTTTCTTTGCTTCGCTGCACTACGTAGGTATAATCAAAGAGATTGGGATTAGATTTGGATTGGATTGATTGGTATTTTAGCACAGACAAATAACTGAAAAATCCTTTACCAATGGGATTTGATACGATTTTAACTTAACAGTTAACTGTCCATTATGATTTATAATGTTTTCCTTTTATGATTCTGCCAAAGTGGCCTTCTTAGGCCCCTGGACTTCGAGCTGGCCAGTGCATAACAGGAAACCCAACCTCTTGCAAGTAATTCCTTACAATTAATGCGGTGAGACAGCGGGCGTTATCATGCATTAACATAAACCCACTGTGCACTGCCAACAAAACCTACATGCTCTTCCAGGATCTCTGTTATATACCGAGGAGCAGTCAGTAACCCTTGCCAGTGAGCACCTCTACGGGAAACACACACAAGATGCACGAACCACCCCCGTATTCCCGGATCACACTTGCACTATACCACTAAATGAGTATAAGAAACAAAATATATAAATATAACTAAATAAGTAATAATATTCAACCCTGCGATTTAGTTTATGTTGTAGATACAAAACACAGACATAAATCACCGAATGGATAGTGGATACAATTAAAACGTTCAATTGTCGTGACCTACACCAATGAATCTTCATCCCCTACATATTATCTAATTGTAAGGACATTCGTCTTTTCCTAAATATAATGTGGGACCAGCCCATTTATATGTGAGCTTAATCTTTTTGGTCACTCTACTTAATACGTACATTCTCTGAATTGGTCACGTAGCATTTTATTATTTTTGTCATTTGGGTAAGTAGGTTTTGTTTTTCACGAATCGTCTGATATTGAATAATATTTTTAATATTCTGTCTATATTAAACGACCTTGACCTTGATATAATTTTTCAAAGACCTGATATAATGATAGATAGGTTTTTAGAAAAGAGTTTCCCGCGGTCCCGGAGTTTGGAAGTTGGCAGTGTGTCTTGGAAACCACGGATCCTGCGTCTGATCTCTCTCCGGTCGTGTCGGATTGCCCATCAGACTATGAGAGTGAGGAAAGGACAACCTACCCTATAAAAAAATGAGTAGGTATGTGTGTGCATCTTGTACCTTACTCCATCCGGAGTGGAGTCGAACAATGAAGAGCTATACTATATGTATTTCTAAACCACATTTCACCAATTTTATGTAATAGAGATTTACAGCTGCGACCGCAATGTATCTTTTAACAAATACAGAATAGTTTGCAGCGTGTTTCTGAGCTTAAAACTTTCGATATAAATTCCAGCCCGCGGTCTTTGTTTTAGTTTTATTGCGTTACTTTCTCCAAGATCATTTATGGGTTAACCCCGGCTTTATGTACGATTACATACGTCTATTTATGTAAGTTCTTAAGATCAGATAAGACCGTTAAAGTGAGTTATCTGCCCTCTATATTAGCTGTGAAATGTTTAATAGACGTTGAGTCAGGCAGACTACAATGAGTTGGCTCTGGGTCAGCAATAAATTGTATCCTATGTTTCGTATCCCCTCAAATTCCGAAAGGTTTAAATAGAATAAAGGCTCCTTGCGCGACACGCGATAAAGTCGCGCGCGACACAAAGGCACCGCGAGTCGTGCAACGAGCGGAGCCTTTGTGTCGTGCGCGATTATATCACGTGTCGTGCCTGTTTCTAGGAGCCTTAAAGCTTGAATTAATGTTCGTTTATTCGCGGTGATTTGAGGGACTCTTGTATCCAGTTTCAGCTCGGTCATGTCCCTCAGGAGGTGTCAAGGCCTGGCGTTGCACAGGTATAGGTGGGTACAGTCAGTCTGAAAAAGATATATTTATAGTGCGACAAGAATTCGTTTGATTGTCTATCATTTGTGTTCCCTAATACTGTATCAATGTGTAACTACAATTAAATAATAATATTATGTTTTGTGGCTCCTCTAGATTCAACGAATTCTTGTTTATCTTATTGAGTCTAGTTTTGATTGATGTTCATCATAACCCTCTGTTGTCCTCAGGTAGATTTTCATTTCAGAGAAACGTCCTTTGGCGGAGGTCCTATTTAGGTTTTATTATAATCTTTGTCCAAAAGTAGCTAATTTATTCTATCACCGAGCGACTTCCTTGAACTCTATGAGTGTGACAAGCTATTGATTTGATATTGAGGTTCGGTTTTCTGGTAAGTTACTCATACACAGGTACCTACCGCGTTGAATTAGGTGAGGATCTGGAGGAAGGCTGTTGGTAAAACAAGCACGTATTCACAACTTAGATTATAGCCTGGACTCATTTGCATTATGAGAGACAATTCAGCGAACAAAAAGAGAGATGAGACAATTCAGCGTTTATATACTTAGCAGGTGGTAAATTGAAGTTTAAACTGTTAATGGAATATTCATGGATTATTTGAATATCAATCCTTTATTGGGATCTTTCATATCTAGCTTATCATCAATTTATTTCAAATGCATGTCATGGAAATAAGACCAATGTTTTATAACAAGAACAGTTTTGTTCTAATCAGTATTCCGTAAGTGTTATACATAGGTAAACTGTTACCTTGAAATCAGCACATGATTCTAGACGCTAACGTAGATTCTCGTCGGTTATAATAAAAAATCTGCTGTTTCATAGAAAAGTGCAACACGTACGCGGTCATAATGTATGGAGCAGAAAGTTTTTTTTTAATAACCGACGAAATATTTCAACTCTGTCGTATAGGTCGGGAGCAGACACCGGTTTGTCACCACTGTGCGGCTTGCCCTAAGGATACGGCGCAGCACAGGTTGGAGGAGTGCCCAGATTTGGCAGGGCTGCGCCGTGACCTCATTGCGGCAATACAGAGATAGGGAGCGATGTGTCGCTCCCGGCCGTCGTTCAATCGATGGTCGAGAACGGGAGCGCATGGGACGGGGTTGCCTCCTTTTCAGAGGTTGTCATGTCTGCAAAGGAGGCGATCGAGCGGGAGACAGAAGCCGCATCCTCTCTCCCCTCCCACAGTCGAGACGCAAAAGGCGTCCGAGAAGGGCGCAAAACAACCTGCGACCTCCATGAGAGGTGGCCTGCGGGCGGCGGACTAGGGGCGTCCGTCGATCGACCAGACGGGCTGGAATTGGCGCCGCACAGTGTTCCACGCGCGCCACTCGAGAGTGGGTGCGGCCATTACAGGAATGGGCGCACGGGGAGGTGGGACCTGCTGAGGAACAGCGGTTCGAGGCCTGTCGGGGGAGTGGTGAATGCTTATGCGAATCCCGCACCCCGGGGTATAGGCAAAGGTGGAACAACGCGGTGGTTTTAGCCGGTAAGAGTCCAGCATGCCCTCTGTCACCCCCGTGATGGAAGCCCATAAGGATTTTCAACGCGCAACAAAAAAAAAAAGGGTTTCAGAATAATCGAATAGTCACAGGTTGTGTGTCGATGTCGCTGTATTATTTAAGAATTTTATTCAGCACCATTTCTTCAAAATGATGAAGCTTTGTTTAAGTTCAACTTGTTTGGGTAATACATTCGGATTTCAGCACAATGTGTGTGATCGTTTGTTCTTCTTCGGGAATACAGCTTGATATATGAGCATATGCCATGTTATTACAATTTGAAAGGCACCATACTGCGACTGTGCGGGTTCCTTTGTTAATTAAGTGTACTTTATGGTGGTACGGGAAGTAGTGTTTAAACCTTGTAAGTCGCATGGCGTGCAAATATCAATTCAAAACTGTGAAGTGATCCTATGAAATACGACAGACGTTACGTGAACAAAACCACACCTCGTTTTACTTTTTACTGTCGAATCAAGGTCCCCTCGAGATTTATTGGTGTACCCTAATCTGATTTGACGATTCGAACAAAAAGGCTTCCTTTATATAAATATCCACGAGGGACTGAAAGATAGATGGTGCCTATTGTCTTAGATATTTTCAAGTATAGGCTTCTATTCAGCGAATGTGCTACGTGTTCATGGTCTGGATATTAGACTGAGAAAGGGTTTACTGGTTTGCTTCGTCATTTTGTATAAATTGGGATACTGTCTCGGCGGGGAACCGGCTCTCGTCTGGATATTACACTGAGTGGGAGTGTCAAGGACTCCTAGATTTTTTTATTATATATTCTATAGTGTCAATATTGGTAACATCGAAAATTTCGAAAACCGAGCTTCTATCTGCTTTATATAGAAAAAAACTTTTTAACAAAAAAAAACCGACTTCCAAAAAAACACTACAAAGTGAAAAATAACTTTAATTTCGGAAGTCGGTGTCTTTGGATCTGTACCTATTTTAATTTTTGCCACCGACTTCCGAAATTAAAGTTATTATTCACATTGTAGTGTTTTTTTGGAAGTCGGTTTTTTTTTTGTTAAAAAGTTTTTATTTCTCGCTTTTAAGTGGGTCTGTTTATAATGTGTCTAAGTTACAATAGTCTAATGTCAACTTGCCCAACGCCTTTTACAAAATATTGCTTTTCCCGATGTAGGGATGTTAATTGTTGAGGACTTCTCCTAGTATTCCACCATCAGCTCCATTTCACCATTCGCATTGTGACGAGCATACATTGCTTAGCAACCCTATTAAAGTAATCGAATCGCAACCCGTGAAATACTTATTATTAAGTAGTTCCGTTGACCATCTGTGGTCTTCTTCATCAGTTCCACTTCACCAAATGGTGGTTTCCGAGAGCAAATGCATGAGTTACTGTAAAAAATACCCAAATCGCTATAGGTGTCCCTATAATATTTGAGGAGTTCTCTCAATTCCTCGTGGATCCCATCATCAGAACTGGATTTTGATAAAAATGGGACCAATCTGGAAGTATATCCTTTTAAATAAAAAAAGAATTTTCCAAATCGGTTTATAAATGACGGCGTACTGAGGTAACAAACATAAAAAAAAAAAATACAACCGAATTGAGAACCTCCTCCTTTTTTGAAGTCGGTTAATAAAAAAAAAATACAACTGAATTGAGAACCTCCTCCTTTTTTGAAGTCGGTTAATAAATAGCTACCATTTGTCTGCATCATAATCAGCGTATATTGTTCCCACTGCTGGGACACAGTCCTCCTCTCGATGAGAGGAAGTGGACCGTGAATATGAGAATGTGTCAATATTGGTAACATCGAAAATTTCGAAAACCGAGCTTCTATCTGCTTTATATTGAAATAAATAGCTACCATTTGTCTGCATCATAATCAGCGTATATTGTTCCCACTGCTGGGACACAGTCCTCCTCTCGATGTGAGGAAGTGGACTGTAATCCACCACGCGGGCCCAGTGCGAGTTGGTAGATGTCACATGTCTTCGAATTTTTGGTTCTAGGACGTCGGTTTCCAGGGCAGTGGTGATGAAATAATTTGTGCAAAGTAAAACGTCTGTCTGGGTTTGAACCTAAGACCTACAACTCAATAGTCGCGGCCGTTACCACCGGGTCACTACTGCTCTGCTCCATTTGACTGAATTACTTACAATAAGTATAACTAGGTACTCCTTTGAGAAGCCATGAAACAAATCAAGTACATATAAAAACATCGTTCACTTCTTACGAAACACGAAGTTCCCTTATATTATATACACTGCAGTCAGTAATTCACACAAAAGTTTCAACATATAAAATTTATGTGCATCTTCATGCCAACACAATACAGAGTTCGTTCTTCCGTCCTCATTTTTAACGACTCGCATCGGGTTCCAGGACCCAATTTTGCGAAGAAACGCCCAATATAAGAAATTCATATAAATGATAATTTAGTAATATGTATGGAAATGACAATATTTTAGCTTGTCAAATCAAAGCAGAAAAAGTAAGGTCTACCCTTCTCACAACTTTGTTCGCGTAAATTGGCTTGTTTATTTGGACGGTCACAAAGTGCCTCTTTTCATGGTAGGAGGACTTTTGCCTAATTTCACATAAGTAATATTTGAAATATTTCTTGTACACAACTTCTTCTTGCCAAGGTTATAAGCTAGACATTACTTACAATGTGCCACCAACTGGCTATTTGGTAGATCGATTGTTAAATGATGATAGACTTTACTTTCTATTTAAGTAGTAAGTCTGATGAGGAGTAAGTACATCATGACATTAAATGAAGACTCCACGGGAAAAATAATTTATGTTACTTTTTAATGCCATCTGTTAGCTTTTTAGTGTACTACTAGCTGCGCCCCGCGGTTTTACCCGCGTAAATGTCGATCCCGTGGGAATATCGGGATAAAAAGTAGCCTATATGTTAATCCAGGGTGTCAGCTACCTCCATACAAAATTTCATCATAATTGGTCCAGCCGTTTGAGCGTGAAGAAGTAACACACACACATTCACAAACTTTCGCCTTTATAATATTAGTGTGATGTGATATAGTGTGATTGTAGGTATTTTTGTGGTGTACACTAATAAATAAACGTTTTGCTGCTATAATTGTCGTATCAATCAATGATTTTCATTCGATTTGTTACGTCCTTTCACAGTTCGCCCTTGAAACGTTATATCGGCGAAACAACGAAAATGAATCGTTGTGTCGGCGAACCGTTCATCGGTGAAACGAATGTTGGAAAACTTTTTCATAATCGGAATTCCCAGTATTTTCCTTTCATGTAAGCAAAAAGTTAATTAAAACCAACTGATACAATACAAATGGATTCATAAAAACGCATAACTTAACATCCGATAAAGCTCCAGAATGTTAATTTCAGTATCGTTGAACGTATCATTCAAGTGTTTTAATCGATCGTGTTACGACCGCAAGCTTGCTTGAACGTGAATCTACGTTAAACACGTAGGTTTAAAGCGAAAACGTTAAAGTAGACTTTATTCCACGTTTTCGACAAGACTTGGATTATGCAAAACAGCCCATATTCTTCATAGGTTACTCCAGCCTTTTATTGACCCACACTTTTCTCCGTATAAAGTCCCAATGTAAAGCGAGCCCATAGCCAATACAAACTTGAAACTTATTGTGATCGTTATAATATAAACACACAGTTATGTACCTAATTTGCCAGCTCAAATAATCACACTTGAACCCCATACTAACTTAGTGGAGCTTTTGAATACCGAACAGTGAAACAATTTTAATTAAGCGCACTAGAAATACAATTTCAACGTTCCTTGCACAACCTCTGAAGTTCATTTAAAGCTAAGTAGGTATCGTTGTACTCACTGCTAGTATGTTTTCTGTTCAACTGTAGCGACTTTGTCCTTAATGTACTACTGCATTAAGCCAGCAATGAGCTCGGTAATTGTAGCTTTATCTGGTACATTGACCACGACATTTATTGTCACTTATTTTTAAATGTCCCCCAAGGGAGACTTTTCACAATAAGTGACACTCGGGAGTAAATATGGACGGAACTTGCTCTTTTATGTGTTGTATAAGTGTAAATAGACATTTTGTGGAGATTACCATGGCTTTATTGAGAGCAAAAAATAATAAGAAAGAAAAAAAAAGAAGAATTGAAAGAATGGATTATATCCGAAAACTTCCGCATTTTGCTGATCCTGGTATGCTTGTCGCTGCTATAAATTTTGTATTTGTCACTTGCCAGCCTATGAGGGCGAGCTTGTGGCTAAGTAATTATAGCCGCAAGGGTCGATCGATCAAGTTAAGATACGCTTGCCGCGGTTGGTCCGTGGATGAAATGATCTGTAAATACCAAGACCTTTCCGAGTCTCCGTGTCTCGCAAAGCACGTTATGCTGTTGGTCTCTGCTGTCTGACAGTCGTTACGGGTCGTCAGAAGCCCGAAAGTCTGACAACCAGTCTTACCAAGGGGTATCGTATTAATCAGTAACTTGTTGTTGTGTTGTTTGTGGAGACAGTCGCTTCATGTAAAATACTGGTTCCCAGCTGAATCCGGTTAGATTAGATGCCCCAACCTAGTTGGAGAAAGGCTAGTCAGATGATGACTTGTCAGCGTATCGATATTATTGGGAATTATAACTTCAATCACTTTCACAGAATCTTCTTCCTAAATCTTTGCATTAACGTTCAACTAATTTTGCTCCTTTGACCTAGATTATATTCGTCTCTCCAGGAAAGACAGAGGATAATATTACACACAGGACATAAACTAACAGCTTTATAGCTTGAAATAACGTTGTTGTTTCGCAATGCAGTGGCGGTTTTGTGATTGGCTAGCCGGCACGCCACGCGCCTGAGTGTAGGCAGACCGCACTGTGTCACCGTTGGACTGAAAACTTTATTAATGGGCAGTATAGCAACATAATGCATTCACTTTATTGTTTGGACTGGATTTAAAATGAGTATCTATTTTCGAGCATCGCTGTACGCTGCCAGAGCGGAAGTGATGCAATTACTTAACCTCATCTGATGATATAGCAGTCCACTGCTGGTCATAGGCCTCTCCTATTGCACGCCATTCAACTCGATTTTCGGCAACTCTCATCCAGCTGTTACCAGCCATCCTGCAAAATACTTAACATACTTATTCTAAACAGCTTATTCCCAGGAACTTACATACTAACTCAAAGTTGACTGAATTTCCAAATTCGGGGCTCACCTCTGGGCTGTCATGGAAAAAAGGATATACCTAACTATATGAATGAAGCACTGTTCAAATAAGGAAACAACGTTCAGTTACAATCGAAAATTTTAATTGTATTTAATTCATATTTAATTAAATACAAGGAGTGCCATTTCAATGAGAAGGATGTATTAGTTTCTTATTTTTTGTCATGATAGCTGTAGCATCAACTTCATTTTAGTTACTTTAATGACTTTTATACGTTAAATTTATTTCGGTATTTAGTTTTGATATTAATCATAGCCGAAAATCCCGCTTCACAAACGTATGAGGTACTTACTGAAGGGGAGGAAGAATTTCATAGCTTTATCAAACAGGCAAGCATCAAGTCAGCAACTGAGAGCCAGAATTTCGTTACCTGCTTGCGGTCGAAACTATTTTTCAGTGACGTATCTTCAGATAAATTAATGAGATCTTCACTTGATATCGTTCTATTTTTCAAAGCCCGCACAATATTGGCTCCACCTCCACTGGTGAGTCGCGACCCATAGTATGGGAAATGTTGTACTAACTCACTCAGAATCCAATAACACTCCTCAAGACTAATAAATCCGTTTGAAAATAGAGCCTTTTCCTCTAACTACATACTCAGTTGAGAGGAGGATTTCCTAACAGACAAGTAAGTCTTGTCGATAGAGTTTCATCTGAAAATACATGAAGCGTGTGTGTTCTTATTACTTACTTGTCATCGATGGGATTACGCATAGCAGATACCTTATCCTGACATTTTCAGGGATAAAGTGGGATGGAGGGCGACGTGCAGTGTGATTACTTGAGGTTTTTAAACCACTTCCATTTGCTTGAGGTTATTGGTGAAATTTACTTTCATGACCTTTTTAATCACTACACGATTTAGTAAATATCCATTGATTCAAATGGGCTTTCCACTATTATGAAAGGCTTTAATAAACAATAACATGAAGTTATACAAAACACCTAAGACCACTGCATCATTATAGATTCACGCAAAAACGTCAAACACCACCAAATATAAATTCTTCGCAGCTTATGAGAACCGTATACAAGAAGATTGATGTCCCGGGTGATTTAGAAAATGGTAAGGAAGACAAATTGCAGTGTGTAAGGACTGGTGGAAAACTGAAGGTGACAAATTATGACAATATTCCGACGAAAATAAGATTCTACGAAATGTGGGATGAACGGTTTTAATTATGTCTACGGGTTTTGTGAAGAAAACAATCTCATAGTGTGTGACATGCAAGTCCATGATACAAACTATTGGTAACGACAGGCGACCTAATTACTTTGGCAAGAAATTATACTAATTGATGAGTATAAGTGTCCAGACGACGACTGTCGGCCTTAATATCTTGAAGAAGGTGTAAACCATTGTCTTACAAGGAGTTTGGTATTGACAAGAAAAAGGGCAGCAACATCCTTCCCACTACTTGCCTTTACTTAGTGTGAAAGGTGGTGACAGGTGATCATTTGTTCAACAGCGAACAAAGACGATGACGCTGACGCGTTGATGACTGATGATGACGGAACGGAAGAAAGGTGTTCGCTCAATATAGACATGATACTCTAGGTATCGATGACTTTAGGACTTTTATATTCTCTCATATTGTCACCTCCGTTTACTTAGTCGCAAGCTTATCACTCAGGGCTTCACTTAAATCACTGAGGGCTGATTATACCAAAGTCAGATATCTTTTACTTGTGGAATAAAATTGAAGTCTGACAGTTCTAGTATGGAAAAACTGTCAAAAATTTTAAATTTATTCTCTGGTTAAAACTTATTCTATGTATAAAAGTTTGGTGGAATGCGCCCTAATACGTAGGAATGCTACCGCACATCATCAGCGGTAATAATTTGACACTGACAGCGTCATTATGTCGATGAAGTAAAGGCAATTTTTGTAGTATAAGAGTTACCACTGTTGTGTTGCTGAATGTATCAATGAATGAATGTATGTACCTAAAGGCGACCCAGATACCTAATGTACCTAAGTAATTAAATTGTAATTAGATATAGAAGACGAAGTAAATGTCTACCTACTGATGTGCTAGGTATTTCCAACGCTTATTTTTCTCAAGATATCATTATTAGATTATGTAAGCTTACCCCAATTTCGACTTGAGGAATTTGAGTGACAGTTTTGTTCTTTTGTGCTACAATGTTGAATATTTTTCATGTTTTTTTTACCTGTGTATTTTACTATTGAATATTAATAGTAAATAACGATTAACACACCGATACATGATGTTGCTTTTATAATCATAAAGATAGTCGATGTACCACTGAACTATCAAAGAGTAGCAATAACTAAAAATATGTTTTTGTAAGAAAACAAAGTACCAGTTACTTTGTTTTGTACAAAATTACCTCACGAAATATATAGTAAAAATTACATATCTCTCGTGCAAACAAAACGCCGTCGCACCGTGCCGCTACTGAAATTTTCCTTTTTCAAGACCCAAATTGATGTATTCAAACATTCTATTTGCATGAGTCTATAGTCTATCAAAAAGTACTCGTGGTTGTATGATGATCTCAGACAAGACCACAAGACCACAGCACTCACAGAGTACTTTTTGATAGACAGCTTTTTTTTTTCACGATTTCAGGTTTGGTCCCATAGTAAAAGTTGTTCATAATGATGAGTAAAATCACGTGTTTAAGTATCGGTCATTAATTACCAGTCACCCTATATATCAGACAGCACTTCTATTATATTACGTCCATGACCACAGCATGACCATAGATATTTTTGGGCATAGATCATAATAATATTTTTGTTTGCGTAAAACCTCAATACATACCTACACCTCAACCAGTTTGACAATGTCTCAGAGCTAATAAAGGTGCATGGACACGGACTAAGCTTCACCTCATTATGGTGCATCTTGAGGTGCAGCTTAGTCCGTGAACCCAGTGAATTTCTCTACACTTTGCATGACATCTTGAAACAATATTTTAATATCGTTGGTTTGTTTATCTGTTGACCTACGCTCATTTAACCGGGGATTGAATTGGGAATTGTACTGACATTTGACTTCATTAGAATTGTCGCGGTGGACTTGGTTGGTGATTTTGGTGTAGGTACAATAAAGCATATAACATAATTATATATCTATCTTAGTAGCCCAAGTGATAGCTAGCGGATTTGATTTAATATATTAGTGGACTGTATAAGATGAAAATATGATAGAAACACGTATTTGTTAATAATATAAATTTATTAAGGAAAAAATAGAACCTGACAACCGCTCAGACCTGACAACAACAAAAGTCAAAAGAAAAACACTATATTTAAAAAACATGAAATATTTACAAAAAAGGTTGCACCACAGCCAGCCAGTCGCCAACATACCGGAGCCCCAGTGGAACACTAACAATCGGTGGAGACTGACTAGGGTGCGGCTTCTATTAAAACAAGTTTTCGGGCCGGTCGGCGCAGGAGGCCGCCCCTGGTACGGACGTCTGCTACGCGGACCGCTCCGTCGGATCCTATATACACCTTCTCTATCCTTCCTAGGGGCCATAAACCACGAGGCAGGCTAGGGTCGGCGATCAGCACCACATCCCCCTCACTCAGGTTTGTTGTGTTGCTGGTGGGGAGGCCTCTCGGTCGGAGCGTCGGCAGATATTCACGCACCCATCGTACCCAGAATTTATCGGCGAGTCGCAAGGTTTTACGCCAGTCGCACCTTCTCAGCAGGTCTGCGTCCGTGAGTGTTGAAGTCCATGGCGCGACAGAAGATGTACCAAGAATGAAATGAAATGGCGTTATTGCTTCTGGTGAGTCGGGAGATGTAGGAACATAGGTCAATGGTCGCGAATTTACAATGGCTTCTGCCTCCATCAAGAGCGTCGCCAGCACGTCTTCCTTGAGCGGTTGGTTGGTGAGGCAGGATTTCAGTGCTGTTTTTACGGTTCGCACGAGCCTTTCCCATGCACCGCCCATGAATGGAGAAGCGGGCGGAATGAAGCGCCATTCGATTTTGTGATTGGTGGCGTATTCTTGTACCAAGTCGTCATGTAGGCCGCGTAGCTCGCGGGAGGCCCCAACGAAGTTTGTGCCATTGTCCGAGAAAATAGTTGTAGGTGATCCTCGGCGGGCAATGAAGCGTCTCAGGCTCATTATGGCGGCGTCTGATGATAGTGAAGTGACTAATTCTAAGTGAAGCGCTCTCGTCACTAAGCACGTGTATAATGCGACATACCTCTTCTCTTGGCGACGGTATATTTTTATCATAATAGGGCCAAAATAGTCGAGGCCGACGTGTGTGAAGGGCCTTTTGTGATGGTCGAGTCTTTCAAGGGGTAGGTTGCCGATCTGGGGTTGAGTTGGTTGGGTTTTCCATCTTCGGCATTGTAAACAGGCGTGTGCTACGCTACGGATGCTGTCTCGTGCTCTAAGTATCCAATATTTCTGTCGGAGTTCGTTCAGCACTAGTTCGTTGAAGTGATGCGACGCTCTGTTGTGTTCATAGAGGATGAGTAGTCGTACAGCATGGTTGCGGCCGTCGAGGATAATCGGGGACTTTGCGGTCTCGCTAACTCCCGGTGCAAAACTTATCCGTGTGTCTAGTCTCAACAAACCGTCTAAATCGAGTGTCGGTGCAAGTTTCGCTATTCGGCTGTTTCTGGGCACTGGTTTTAAGGATTGTAAAGCTGTTAGCTCCTCGGAAAAACTCTCTGTCTGCGCTTGTTGGAGTATCATCTTCTCGGCTTCTACGATGTCCGCGGCGTGAAGTTGATAGGGAGATGTGGTACCGTCTGTATACAATTTAGAATTTGGAGTTATAGGCCTGTCTCGACAGTTTAAGCCGGAATATTCGTGCGCCCTGGAGAACGCGGGCGGCGGTGCGAAGGAGACGCAGCCAAGAACTAAAACGCGACGGGTCAGGGAGCAAGTCCGATGATGGGGTGTCGAGGAGCAGAACCACTAGGTCTGATTTTAACTCAGGATCTAGTGAACTCTCTTCCACGTTATTGTCGTACTCGGTAGGCCACGTGCATGGTGGTCCAAGAAGAAACGGCGGCCCGGTAAACCACCGATGACATGCGGTGAAATTCATTTTTTTTGGTTTTGTTGCGTCATCAGCGACGTTGAGAGAGGTAGGGATCCACCTCCAACTGGACGGGTTAGAGGTCTCCAGTATCTCGCCTAATCTGTGTGCCACAAACGCTTTGAATGCGCGTGCATCGCTCCGAATCCACTTAAGAACTGTGGTTGAATCAGTCCAAAAAATAGTCTCGGAGGGCTGAAAACGATGAGCTTGTAAAATCGTTTGTGCATACCGCGAGGCGATTAGCGCGGCTTGTAATTCTAAACGAGGAATCGAAACTGGTTTGAGAGGCGAGACGCGTGCCTTGCTTCCGATGAGAGCCGTAGACACGGTGCTATCGCTGTAAATAAAACGCCAGTAACCAACACAGGCAAAAGCTTGCTCGCCGCCGTCGGCCACCATGTGCAGCTGAATGTCTACAATATCTGACCTATTCATGTACCAGCGAGGAATTTTTATGTTGGCCGCAATCTGTAATTGTGTAAACCAGTCCTCGCATTCACTAACATACACCTCGGGAAGTGGCATATCCCAACCAATACCTGCGCGCCACAGTCTTTGAATTAATATGCGGCCCCAGATAATGACTGGCATCAAAAGACCGAGAGGATCGTAAACCTTCATAACGTTTGATAATAGACTGCGTTTGGTTAAAGTTTTAGTGGGTATCTGGGGTAAGGTACGAAATCCTAACGAGTCTTGCCGTGGGTCCCATTTGACACCCAAGACGCCAACCTCAGTGCTAGGTGGTAGCATAACGTCAGAAGTAGCATCGCTTCTAAATTCTTTGGGAACAAGTGAGAGAGCGTCTGGACGATTTGACACCCACCCACGCATTTCGAACCCGCCAGCCTTGTGGACAGTGACTATCTCAGTAGCTAGTCGAGCCGCGTCGTCAATGTTGGAGTAGCTTCCGAGATAATCGTCCATATAATGGTCTTCTATAATTGCCTTACAAGCATTGGAGAACTCTGCTTCCATTATTTTGGCATTTTTGTTTTTGATATAGAGCGCGATAAATGGGGATGAGACTGCGCCAAATATCATAGAGGACATTCTGTACTCTTTGAGGTTGCCGTCCTTCCCGCGCCAGAGAAAGCGTTGGGCATCCCTATCTCGTGGAGTGATTTTAACTTGTGGGAACATTTCCTTGATGTCCCCGTTTAAAGCGACTTCGCCTTCCCTAAACCGGAACAAAATGTCGAGAAGGGGTGATAATAAATCGGGGCCTTGTAGTAATAGACTGTTGAGGCTTATACCTTTCGTGACTGCAGCAGCGTCATGGACGGCTCTCAGCTTCTTTTTTTGTGGGTGAAGGACGCCGAAGATAGGTAGGTACCAGCGGATGGATCCGTCTGGGTTGATGCACGATGTATTTGGTGTAATCCGCTGATGGTACGTCTGTGGATCGCACTCTTCGGCATATCCCTTGCTGATAACATCGTCTATAAATTGTTGAAAAGCGGCGGCAAACGTTGGAGCCTTTGCCATTTGACGTTCGAGGGCCTTGAAGCGGGACAGTGCCTGCGGATAACTATCAGGTATGATTTCCGGTAAATCTTGTTTCCAGGGTAGACCCACCTCAAAGGGTAGGCCACTGTCGAGTTGACGAGCCGAAGATTCTATTATATCTATGGCTCGTTTATCGTCGTCGTTTAAGCGAGGAGCACTTTTAGCAATACCCAAAGCGTCAATGTCGTATTGTCTTTTAATGAGGGCGTCCAAATCGTCCGAAGTGTGATTTACGAACTCAAGTGGCTTGGACGAAACGGAAAGTGCGCCATGAAGTACCCAACCTAATAAAGTTTTAGAGGCAACAGGCTCGTTCTTCTTTCCGCAACGTACTTCGCGACTCAAAGAAAGGTGCCAATCTGGCGCGCCGATGAGGACAGTTGGGGGAGTATCGGCGTACAAAAGTTCGTCAGATAAGTCTGCCAGATGACTATAATCCGAGAAGTTTACCAAGTTATGATTTTGTACGCGAAGCCCTAATGGTTTAATGGCCCGCGCATGCTTCACTAGGTAACGATCGGTTCGGTTACGTCCACGAATATGAAAGTCTACGTAGCTTACTTCGACTTCCTTGGTCATACCACTGACACCTTCAATGTGAAGACGCTCTTGAGACGTGGGTTTCGCACCGATGCGTGCTATCACCTCTCCGTCAATCAACGTTGCCGTACTGCCCTCGTCAAGTAGTGCTGTCGTCTCGAACTCGCCATCGGGACCCTCGAGTACGATCGGCACCACTTTCAGCAGACCGCGGGGACGTGACATCGACGGCAGAGACCCTGTTGCATTAACAAGAAAATCAGACGTGTTCGTGATCTTAACGGCAGACTCGGATTTGCTGTCGGTACCGTCCGTGTGGGTAGGGTCGGTAGTTTTAGCTGATACTTGTGTATTATTGCACTGTCCGCAGGATGCCGCGCTAATTTTAGTATTGGAGGTTCCTGGGCCGTGAAGGAGTGCGTTGTGACGTCTTGAACATCCGTCAACTCCACAGCATTTCGCACGGCAGTTGTTCCACGTGTGCGGATTAGACTTAAGGCAGCGATAGCACACTCTGTTTTCACGTACCCATCGCCACCGGTCGTCGAGTTCCAAAACTAAAAAACTCTTACAAGTTTTAATGTTGTGTGGTCCTTGTTTGCAATATATACAATTATCAGGAGTTTTATCGCTTGACAGCGTCGCGTGTATTTTTTCCTTTCGCGGTTGAAATTTAGAGTAATGTGCCGGAGTCGTTGCCTTAATAGTACTGTCAGGAACAAAATTGAATTTTAATTGTTTGTCAGCTTCGGTCAGAAGAAAGTGTGATAATAATTCCAATTTTGTGATTGATTTTACTTCGGGTGCGCAAGCAGAGGCAAAATCTGTAAATCGAGCTCTGGTGTGCTCGCTCAGTTTAATCAAAATGCACTGAAAAAGCTCCGGTGAACACAGATACTCGTTTTGTTTCAGTAGCTTAAGAGTCGTAACAAAATTACGTAGTTTGTTCGCTAAACTATTTAAGTCTTCGGGGGAACTTAGCTTAGGACTGTTACGCAGCGCGGTGACCTCGCGGGCTACCAGCAATTCCGGTCGTGCGTACGTCTGCTCCAGGGCCTTCATGATGTCGCCGGGGTCGCCGGAGATCCACAGGAGCGACGCGACGGACTGGTACGCCGGGCCGCGTACGGCGTTGTTCAGACGTTCTAAGTTCTCTGAAGGGGAAAAATTTGACTTCGTTCTTTCGTAACTACTCTTGAAAGCCATCCATTGACCGACATCACCCGAGAATGTAACAAGTTCGGGTTTCTTTGGTCTGTTCGAAAGAGAGTTAATCGCTTGCGCTAATTTGGTTATAGGGTCTGAGGAGCGTTCAGATTGTAGCGATTGATGTGCCATGTTGTTGTAGTTATCGTAAGGTGCATACTCGTATGTGGGCTTAGAAAGGGTTCTATCGTTGACGTCGGGCACGAAAAACGGTGCCGTGTTGGTGAGGCCGGCCGGCTGTGACTGATGTCCCTGTGGGTTACCCAGGGTGACAGTCGGACCCTCACCAGGCATGTTTTTTTGAGTTGCCGTGGTCATGTTTAGATTTTGTTCTAAAACCCAACTTTCAGTGCGCTTTTCAGAGACACGACTAGAAAAACACGATCTATGAGATTTGGCTAACTTATCTGAAGCTTCCAGGGCGGCGATGTTTGCTTGTAGTTCGGCTTGCTCTGCCTCAGCCTCGAGGCGAGCGAGCTCGAGCTCGCGCATGCGCTCGCGTTCAGCCTGTAGACGTTCGCGCTCTACTTGGCGCCGCTTCGCGACTGCTTCGAAAGACAGCTTCTGTGCGCGAACGGACGCCGAAGAACACGAATGCCGAGTGGCCTCACTGTAAAT
Organism: Oligia latruncula; assembly: GCA_948474745.1. NCBI lineage: Eukaryota > Metazoa > Arthropoda > Insecta > Lepidoptera > Noctuidae > Oligia > Oligia latruncula. Next base: position 12,766,183 of record OX419688.1, read on the forward strand.
TTCGCTGTGGACACTAGAAGCGTTTGTCGGCGCATTGACATTCGCCTTATGTGTGCTAGTGCGAGCATTTGGGCGTTCCGAAGCGGGAGCAGCTTGTGCCTCGCTGGGGAGAACGGTGCCCGCCTGTTGTATGCCCGCACTATCAGGCAATGCCGAAGCGCCTTCGGCTGTTGTGGCTGAAACCGGCCGGGTGCCACGCGGTGAATGTTGCACCCGTCCGAATCCCGTAGCCGTCAGGTCCGACTTTGTCTTGCTACGTGTTTCCATCTTGTGTGATATGTGAAATTTATACGAAATGAAATTACGGCGAGAAAGAAAAAAAAAATGATAGTTACGGCTCGAAGGACCAAAATGATAGCTAGCGGATTTGATTTAATATATTAGTGGACTGTATAAGATGAAAATATGATAGAAACACGTATTTGTTAATAATATAAATTTATTAAGGAAAAAATAGAACCTGACAACCGCTCAGACCTGACAACAACAAAAGTCAAAAGAAAAACACTATATTTAAAAAACATGAAATATTTACAAAAAAGGTTGCACCACAGCCAGCCAGTCGCCAACACCAAGTCAATGCAGGATTGAGAAAAGAAGTGACGTTCACCTCTGTGGAATAAGTGAAAGTCTGACACAAATGCGTAGTGTTAGCCAGGAATAAAACACGTGACGTAATAAACTTATAACTGTTATTGTTCATCGCGGTACAATTCACACAACTTCGCTCAGTGTTCCACCACGTGTTTATATGTATATTAATGTTTATGTTCCACAACGGCTACCCATGATGGCGGGCGGAACCATAACGATGTCAATTGGCCCACCACTCACAGTGGGCTTTAATCAAATTGGTGATCAACAAAAATAAATAAAGCAACAAAATACTTTGAAAAACTAATAAATACATGTTACAAGATTTTTTATACAAATGAACGAATAAGTCGTTAAAAACATTTAAAAGGAATAAATGATTTGAATGAGTGCTTGAGTTTCTGACTCATCAATTAATAAACGACTTTATGGCAGTGGGGTCATGACGTTCAAATCACTACTCTGTGCGAGTGCATATTCACCTTTAGCATTGATCCCAAAGAGTTTATTATCTATGTTAAAAAAAGAAATTGATCCTTCACATAGAAGCTTGTCAAACACCACAGAGTTCTTATCAAAGTACTCTGTGGAGTACTTTTTGATAGACTGAAATCAAACACAGTCAAACATCCGTGTGTCAAACAAGCGAGGCATTAAATAAAATGAACAATAATTGTAAAATGCAAAAAAAACACGGAATATCAATTAATGGAAGCATTCAACATGACTTCATAAATTAAAAATAAGCTTTGAAGAAATGCCGCTTTCTGCGAATTTTCGACGAGGTTAGTGTTTCTTACTGCTGTGGCCATAACAGTCACTTACCTCTTGTCTTGGAGATGCTAAATGAAAAGACCCATTGCTCCAATGGTTTGGCGAAATGAAGGTTTTCGCATTACGGCGCTAGAATGGTTTAACACATACGTGTGTAATTAGAAATGTGCGTCATGTGTAGAGGGGCTGCGACGCTGTTACAGGTTAATAGAATATGAATAAAGCTTTACATTGGGAACAATGTGAAGCTTTGATAAAATAAATGGGTTTGCTTAAAACTGTGCTACGAGTACATCTCATACGTCTTGCCTACAGCAGTTCGCCACTAACACAAGGGATGAATCACCTTCATTTATGAGTTAAACCTGCTCGAATAAATCAGGCCCAAGTGGGCTTAGTTTAGTTTGACAAATTCGTGGCTTTCAAGTTCAAACGCCAAGGGATCTTTGACAGAGATTACCCGGCAGCCTGATCCTTGGATTTCCACGGGTATTACCGTCGTTCCAAATCATTTCTAATTTGTGACATTATTCCTATATATTTCGCTCGACATAAACCATAAAAACTCATACATTTTACATCAATTCAATAACTGCAAATCATTCCACCATTAGTTACTGTATGAATTTATGTTTTTTTTTAAATTGCACTGGTTTTAGGCATGATCAATTATTAAATGGCATAAGCATAATCAGGCTATATTGTTCCCACTGCTGGGACACGGGTCTCCTCTCGGTGAGTGGGCCGTAATCCACCACGCGAGCCCAGAGCGGGTTGGTAGCCCGCTGGTAAATAATTATTAAATGTATCTAATGAATAAAGATGAACCTGGAAAAACGGAGTCGATTATTATCCTATCGCGACATTCATAATGTTTTGTTACAGAAATGCTGGAGGCACTAAAGAATGCAAAGAAGAACAAAGAGAAAAGGAAAGAAGGAATCGAAAATCCTGAAGGTAGTGACGGAGGTGCTACCAGTCAAAACGCTACTAAACTTGAAGTGTCACCTGCTATTTCGGCAGAATTTATCCACCCTACCCAGAATGCTGAAGCCAAAACTAGTAAAACTAGTGAGGAGTCATCGTAAATACAGACCCAACGACCTGCTGGAAGACCCAGAAATATATAATAGAGCAATATATTGGGAATTTAATGCGGCATAAAATTAATAAGTACAAGAGTAATTATTTAGGTACCAACTAAAAATATCCAGTTGGACTATGTAGGAATTATCACGCCGATGAGTAGCGTGAACAAATAAAGCGTTCTGTTTTTGTGCGAGTGGTTTAATTTATTTTTACCGGCACCACTAGGAATGTTATTTTCCTACTGACAGCACATATTACCCACTGGCTAGTATGTGCTGTATATCTTTTCTGCTTTACGCACATAACCAATGATATTGGACCACAACCTTTCTTCTCTACATTACGCTTAGCGCTATTTAATTGTATGTAGAAATAAAATGATAAATAATAACTTTATTTCTGAAAGTAGCTTTGTGGAATCATTTTTTTACAAGTCATGTCAAGTCTTTATAAAAAAAAAGTAGCCAAGGTCGGTCTATCTACATTCAATACTCGTTAGAATTCTATTTATTTTACTCAGTGACACATTTCACATTCATTCGTTTTATTTGCAATTTATCTATAACGACAATAAATCGTAATGGTGGTGATTAGACAGATAAGGGTAGAATTGATCGGAATAGTTTGGTGACTCTGTGAGGCGGGCGCGACGACGCGCGACCTTTCGGCGCCAGCCTGAAAACGCCCCCTAAAAAGGTTAAGTTGAAAACATAGTCTATTTTACGAGTTTTAGAATTTTATGAGCTATTGAAAAACATATCCCACAAATCTGAGGTAATTTATGGAAAAGCTCCTGAAGTATTATTTGAAGGGTTTTTTTTTGTTCATGGAATGGAATCAATTATGTCAAACTGAAATTATGGGGATGCTCACATGATTTAATTATTTCGCAGGTATCTTGGTTTTTAAGATTCGAATTCGTTATTACGTTTCGTGTTACGACAAGACTGCTGAAAATGGAAGTGTGAAAACACATTATGTTTATTAGGTTCTTTGACCATTTATCAAGCTTTTTCTTAACATTGCGTTTTTATCGGGGGCGCAAAATAAACCTTAATTGCTTGCTAGGTAAGAATTTACATTTTTAATAACAAGAAATAAAATAAAACCCATGATAACAGTGCTCGTTGGAAAAACTAACCACCACCTTGACCACAATCATACTTGTTTTGTCTACAAAACTGTACCCACAAGATACTAATTATGTAAAATTACACGAAAAGTGTGTGGCGGCTGCCTGAAATCTGTAATGTTTCATTTGGGTCGTGCGTGGGTCGTGTGTCGCCGGCCGTGATAATATTTCCTCAATTCAAGGTTACACCCAATGTACAGTCAATCAAGTGTGACTTGTATTTGCTTATTTAGTCTTTTTCGTTAATATTACAGTCTTGGCATTACAATCAAACAATTAACGATTTGCAAATAATAGGCATGTGTTGTGTGGAATTCTAAAGATCGCGTATCGTATCATAACCCTACAAGCAGCGCCGCAGAAGTCTTTTTCACGAAAGAAGTCCCGCGGCAGTAAGCGGAACTAATTATTATTATATAGTTAGCAACATTCCTAGAACAACCCTCCTACTTAATACACCTGTCTCTACTGAAGATTGTGCTTTTATTAACCAGTGCCTGTAGATGTCGATATAAATAACTATCAATCAGTATTTATGATTCCATCGCAGGAAGTGGCGCTGATTCTACGAGATTTCTTTCTTGACTTTACATTCATCTCAGTCTATCAAAAAGTACTCTGTGCATTCATCGACTGAAAGAACTGTTACTTGACAGTGACAGGAGCGTGACATCCCGCACCATCATATTGTAGTCTTTGTCCCGCACTTTTTTTAAATTACCGGGCTAATTAGATATCAATGTTGGAGTGATTTATAAAGATATTAAAGTAATCGGTAATAAACAGTTTTAGTTATTGAATTTAACAATAGGTACCCTGACGTACGTAGGCCCCGTTCTACATTTATTTCGTCTTTTTTTAGGCGCCTCTATAGTCTCTAGGGCCTCTAGACGCAAAGCAAACCACTTTTCAGTGCCGACTTAGCCTACCCGATTTATTAATTAAATGAAAACAAACAATACGTCACACATTTGCAACTTTGAACTTGCAAAAAGACGAAATTATACGGCTTACAATATTTTCATTAGTTTTTGTATTAATTATTGAATTTTTATTTAATAAGTTTACTCAATTTGTGATGTCGACTACAACAGTGCCAGTACCGAAGCGGGCTCGTAGGATACTTCTTCCTGTATTAACCCTAAACAGACTTGGCTTGGAGGATTTCAGCCGCAAATCTGTGTACTCTATCAAGGTGTTGAATAAAAGAGAATTACGAAGGTATAATAAATAGGTTTTACAGCATAAGTCTTAAAGCATAAGTTTTACAACATAAGCTTTAAAATACTATTAGCAGTCCTCATTGACATTGATTCCCCTGGGTGTGGTGAGAAGAGCATGGCAATCAAAAATCAATCAAAAACAAATTGAAGTCTGTCTACTTATAATAAGGCCGTGGGCAAATATTATAGTTACTCCCCCCCTATTTTGGGTTAAAAGTGCTATAATAGGTTGGGGATTCCGTCATTCTGTCTTGATAAAAACTTGGAGTTACGCTGTGTATAGCAAAATTTAAAACAGGCAGTGGCAAAGACTATTGCATCAATCATTTTTATCTAGTCTATCGTAGACACAGCTGGACGAAGACCTTTCCCAAGTTGCGCCTTAACACACTGTTTTCTGTCGTCTGCAACTATTGCTCCAACTTGCATTCCTATTTGAATAAAATAGGGTTTTTTGTATGCAAAGTAATTTCTTGGTACACAAATATTTTTCTGGCTTGCTCAAAAGTCTACAGTGTATCTAGGTAAATTATCAGGTAAGGTATCTTCATGAACGTCACACAAACTTAGCCAGCAGTTGTTGGATCCGAAAACAGAGAGGCAAAGACCCTTGCTCTTGTTCCATAATTAAACTTAGTTTAAAGGAACTCCCAAGTCCCTAGATGTGGGCCATAAAGCCTAAACATAATTCACAAAGTAACATTGCTAGTAAGGAACCAAAGGTCATCGTAGACAAGAAAATGTGCATAATTATAATGCATATACTCAATTCGGGAATGTTCTGAGCAAGTTAACATCAGCAGATAGTGAATGTGTGCAGTATTGCCTATTACGACATTTACAACGATATGATATACAGTCATGTAGAATGTATCATTATATTCTGCAATGTGGCAACACTTTGTGCGTCGTACGTGACGGAGATATCGTTACATGTACCTATCATTATCTAGCATTAAAATGGAAGAAATAACCAAAACTTGGGATTATAATGTAGGTACTCTTCTGCGCCCCGCGGTTTCATTAGCATAAGTTTCGATCCCGTAGGAATATCGGGATAAAAATATGTGCTTATGTATTCATCCAGGGTGACAGCTACCTCCACTCCAAATTGTATCAAAATTGGTCTAGCCGTTTGTGCGTGAAGAAGTAACAAACATACAAACACACTGTTACAGTACACTAATATTACTGTGATACTTCGCATGATCATTTCATGCCAAAGCTTGAAATGTTAATATTAGACGTAGGTATACAAAATGTGCTGTACCCTCAGTTCACTATGGAATAATATGATGTGGGGTCGGACTGGACTCTGCCGAATTCATCATAAACTTTAACGAGAACACTCGTAAAAACTAACAAGGGAGTCTTACACTGAAGTGACACATTGGTCTCTTTATTGTATAATATTATTTGGGGTCTTCCTAAAATATTCTACTTTGGTTTGAAATTGTCACATCATGGTAATGAAGAGGATCGTTCGCTAGACAAGCAGGAGGCTTACTTATACTTATTGTTTTAAACAATAACATGAAATAAAACATACTTAAAAGCGTATAAGCGTGTTACATATCTATAAGCGTAGCTATAAACATATCTGTATGCATGTAAAAACACACACCTATAAGCGAATTAAACGATGGTTTTTTTTTCAAACATGATAAATGTGCTTGCACAACTACAAACAAAATAGAGTAGTTTATACGGACTTCGTGAAATAGAATATCTATACTTACATACATCATTATAACATTCAATCATTCATTCATTAATTTTTTCATTAATTCATTTTTTTACCCGACTGCGGCGAAGCCCAAAAGGAGGGTTATGTGTTTGACCTGTATGTATGTATGTCCGTTTCTTTGTTCCCTCGTAACTTCTAAACGAATGAACGGATTTGAATAAATTATACGTCTTTAGATTTGTCTTGGTAGCGCGAGTGTCACTGGCTACATTAAAATCAAAAACAAAGTAAAATGACGGATTTAGGGTGCCATATTGTGAAGTTCGATTTTTTTTTTCTTCTAATACCATCGAGTGAAATATCAAAATTAAGGGTTTTAAACGGTGATTACAAAAATATATACAACTTATATGGTTAAAAGTAATTCGAAGTGACAAATCGTAAAAAACACGTTAAATTAAAAAAATATTTCTTGTTCCCTGTTGAGTGACTTTACGGGTCAGCTAATAATTAATACTGTATAAGTAAATCATCTGCGAAATCTTTCAAATTTGTAAACTAAAAAGCTGGAAATAAAAAAAACAAGTAATTAAAAAAACTAAAAAACCCGACAGCGGTAAAAAAAAATAGTTAAAAAAAAACTGAAAAGCTAAAAACAAGGCCATTTTAAATTAAATAAAAGTTAGAAGCAGGCGGGACCCATTTTATCATTATTTCATTCATTCATTTGTTCAATTCTCAACAAACACAACATCATAACTGTCGAAATGTAGGTGTACTATAGGTACACCTCTGCCTAACTCTTCTGACATTACAGGCGTGATTATATTATGTTGTGTTTTATCCAATTCTTAGGTACCATACTCCTTGTACCATGAGAAAACAAATTACCAGTAGTATTTTGAAATAAAAAAGTTAAAAAATGTCTGTGGTCATTTCTGAAATTTTGACAAACTAATCCAATCTTGTCAACTTTGTAAACACTTTTTTATATATTTAAAAACAGTTTTATAACAGTTTGCGAAATCAAAAATCGATAATGGATTCCTCCGGTACTGGGTTTCCGAAAAAGCGAACTCTGCCTAAACTGATGGCATGTATGACCAAAACCAGTTTGGAGACATTTCGAAGCAGGGCTTTGTTTGGTTTAGCATTTCTCGATTCCAATGGCGTTCGAAGGTATGAACATTGATAAATATCACCCACTCGATCGACCAGCTTCACAATTCTTGTTTAATAAATAATTACGGTGCCTAAAAATTTAGGTAAGCCTGGCAGTGTCTGCGACTTGCTTTGCCCGACCTGGGAAACAAACCCAGGCCGTCAAATTCAGCAGTCGCATTGCGACCACTAAATCAAAGTGGTACAGTCACCGTCAGATATATTGTAGCAGGCAAGGTGACCAAATACTTCTGAATAATTATAAATGTCGATAAGTTCCATACACTACAAGTTACCATTAATATCTGAACATTCATTACTTCATTAATATCTGAGCAGATGCTTGTCAATAATGGGTTGGGTCTTATATCGAGTCGCCTGAATCTGAGGTAAGTGTGAATATGGGAGGGTGTAGGGGGTTCGTACTAAGCGATAAAATGTACTTTTTGCTGCCGGAGACGCGCCAAAATATTTTAATTATTATTTCAAAAACTTACAAATACTTAAAAAGGAACGTAATTTTGATACATTTCGTAGCGATTTCGATGCTCCGTTTGTCGAAATGTATGATGAAACGAAACGTAAGCCGCCATTCTGTTTACATTGACAAATACTTTTGGCGTTCGTTTTGTCATTCCGTTGCTCTCGAGTTTACGTGAACTTTATATGTTGCTATGATTATTAGCTCCCCGCACCCTAATGAGTAACAGATCCTACCCAAAGCACACAGACTTGTGTTGGTTAGGTTAAGTTAGAACGGTGACCACTTAGCGCGAGCCGAGCGAGTTGTGTTGGTAGGTTAGGTTAGGTTAGAACAGTGACCACTTAGCGCGAGCCGAGCGAGCAAAGCGAGCGTGCCGCGGCAGCGGCCGGCGAAGCGCCAGAAAGTAACTATCTCCCCGTACCCTAATGAGTGACAGATCCTACCCAGAGCAGACAGGCTTGTGTTGGTTAGGTTAGAAAATTTTATTCAAAGTGGAATAATAGAAAAACTACGCATCTCCGGCAAGAAAAGAATCCGGGGGGTGAAACAGCCATCCCCCACCCTCCCCCCGACACCCCTCCCATCTTCGTACGAAGGCGACTTGATATAAGACTTTAACCTCAATAATTTCTATACACACAACTAACCAAAAATATCTATACACTTACAACGTCACGTGTATCATTAAATACAATTTAATTAAATTACCTTGTGAAGGCCACAGGAACCCGTTGGATGCGAGAAGCACAGAACCGGTCGAAGTGGAGTGCTTGGGGGAGGCCTATGTCCAGCAGTGGACGTCTTTCGGCTGAAATGATGATGAATTAAATAGGAACTCTTTTGCTAATTTAATTAAGTAATTTTATTTTAATTTCTATTGCGAAAACGTTTACAAGACGTATTTATTATCTAAATGTAGAAGAAGGAGGTTACACAAACTATTAATATTTTATCGATGTTGTCACAGGTTGTCACAAATAAAAAAAAATATTTACAATAATTTTTGATTTAATTACAAAACCAAGAACTATTTTCTTTCAACAGTTTGCTAAATAATAACAGCCGCACAGGTCAATCGATCGTGTTAAGCTACGCTTGCCGCGGTTGGACTGTGGATGGGTGACCATCTTTACATACCGAGACCTCTCCGTGCCTCGGAAAGCACGTTAAGCTGTTGGTCCCAGCTGTCATTCGTGGATCTTAAACAGTCGTTACGGGTAGTCAGAAAGAAGCCCGAAAGTCTGACAACCAGTCTTACCAAGGGTTATCGTATTACCCAGTAACTGGGTTGTAGAGGTCAGATAGGCATTCGCTCCATGTAAAATACTGGTATTCAGCTGCATCCGGTTAGACTGGAAGTCAAAAAGGCTAGGCAGATGATGATGTTGAGTTTGACTAGATAGATAGACTTTCGAGATATTAATGGTAACTTGTAGTATATGGAACTTATTGACATTTATAATTGTTCAGAAGATAGTTCACCTTGCCTGCTACAATATATCTGACGGCGACTATACAACGAACGGAGCTTTTGTTAGAAAGAGATCTAGTTAGCTGCAGTGAATAGTTCGGATATATTTAAGTACCTATTACTACCTATGCATGTAAAACGTTTTTCATCATAAATTTGTACATGTTTCTAGGCGTAAATGTCCTTTACACGAATGTCTCATTTTGGAAATGAGAGAATCTGGCTATGGAGAAGCGGCAGCGTATCTAAAAGACCTCATTTATGATAATGTGCAGCTTGTTAACGAAGACGATATCGGTATTGTAGTAGACCTCAGAAAAAGAGATGATTATTTGGAATACATCGCAGAAATTCTGCAACAAGCGGAACAGGAACACGAAGAAGGTTTGTACCAACTAATTGATTATTTATTATTATTCCGTTTATTTATTTTCTTCTATATTAGGTAATACATTTTTACATATTCCTTAAAAAAGATTTAAAAAAAACATTTAAAATGATAAAAAATGGTCCGCCAGTGTCGGGAGCAGTGTCCAAAATACCGGTGGTTAGGGCTCCATAAACGGGAACCTCCTTACGATACGAGTTGCATCAAGAAATTCTGCTTTTTGAATCACGCCCTTGATTGAACCTCGTAACGAGAGCCTCGAGAGACGTTGATCGTAGCTTTCGGGCACTAGGCCATTGGCCGTTTCGACATATTATTATTATTCAATGTCGTAGGTAGGTATTACAACAAGTTCATTCCGCTATACTGAAAATATTGAAGGACCCCTTTTAACATAATTGTTTTGGATAACCATTAAATAGTAGATAGTTTGCCAAGGGAGTAAACAACTATTTTGAAGGCGAAAGTGTTTTCTTGAATCCTGAACGCAACGAGGAATTCAAAATACGTCACTTGGGCTAAAAATAGTGTTGCTCCCGAGGTGGACACTTAAAAATAAGTAAGTTCAACATATGAATAAGAATAGTACATTTATTTATTTACATACAATTAGGAGCAATACATCTAAATAATTAGAGGCAAAGGTTAATGTTTATATTTGAACAATATGGAAGTGCATCGTAACATTTTTTTTTATTTGGCTCGCGTGCCTTTTACTTTATCATACAGCCTGTACTTGTGCATATAATGTTGGTGTTTGTCTCTTCGGTGATTGCAACTTTTATATCCACATTACAAATTCAAATCAGTTTTAGTCCCTAGGGATTAAAAAGCTATTTTAGTTCCTGTTTACGAAGAATACACTAGGTCTTTTTGAATAGATGTGATAAAAATATACATTTGTTTATAGATAATGTACTGGCTCGCTCCTTCTTCATAAAACATTTTGTTTTATTTTTCTTGCCACAGAAAAAGCTTAATGTTTTAGAAATTTATTGGTGTACTTATTATAATTGTTGTATTAGGTTCAAAATCTGGTAGAAAATGGTAAATACAATCACGTAATGCCCTCCAAGGTATAGGATGGCTTCCTTAGACATAGGAATTTAGTTGAAATGTGTAGTAACGTTTTGGAACATAAGTGTCATAATCATACTTAATCAGACTATAACATTCGCACTGCTGGGACACAGCCCTCTTCTCTGTGAGAGAAAATGGGTCGTAATCCATCACGCGGTCCCAGTGCGGGTATCAAATGAGAGTCTAATAGAATCTATTTATTCCACCACCAGACCATCCTAAGAAAGAATGCATCCACTTACTCAATCTAGCGCTCCACTATGCTGAAAGGGAAAAGGGTATCCTATGGTTGGCCGAGAAATTCTTTCAAGCAGCGATTGCAGTATCGAGTCAGTACCTTATCGATGGTGGTCGGTTGAAAGCTGTCTGTAAATACCACTATGGAAAGTTCCTGCTGGACAAATGTAAGTTGGTTCTATTATTTAATCTTTATACATAAAACAAAGTCGGGTTAGTTACACCATTTATAACTCAAGAACGGCTGGACCGATTTTGATGATCTTTGATTTGTTGGATTGGTCTCCGCTCCGAATAGCAGAATAACTATTAAAACATGGCCAAAATTCACGAAAAAAAAAATAATGAAGGTACCGTGTTTCGGACGATTGATGACTTGATCATTGATGGACGTCGACCAGATGTTCACACCACGGGAATAAGCATTTTTCATTATGGACACATTAATGAATTCTTATTTTTTATTGTTTGTTAAATAAAATATCTTTGTAACGAAGCCTTTTTAAGTACTTACTTCTTTTCCTTTGATCTAAAAATAGCCCAGCCCTTGTGAAGAGTTGATCAACAGCTTGGCGATGTCCCGAAATACTCGATGAGCACTCGAACCCCATTTACACCCGTTATTCATTAGTTCCAGGAGCAGACCCAGAAGAACCGTTTATGTTACTCACAGAAGTGAGAGACAGTGCTATTGGAAAGGTTAAGTGTCTTTTTCATATAATTTGACATATTACCTATGTATTTTCTCTATATCTAATATTTAAAGTGGACAAAGAAAATATAGCTACGTTTGCTAATAATTTTTAACCAGTCAAAACTAGATTTGACTGATTTTTTCAGTCAAAAGTGATTTTGACCGTTTGACAATGACATGTTCATTGAGTTATAATTTATAATACAATTTAGTGCGCACGACGACATATCAAGCTATACATTTCGAGTATAAGCTGACTTCCCATTTTATGACACGCCTTTAACAATGCGAGGTCAGCTAAAAGTGGAAATGTATAGCTTGATATGTCATTGTCGTCGTGTGTAGAAAACGCACTTATAATTTATTTTATTTTATTTAGCCTACACTGTCCCACTGTTGGGCAAAGGCCTCCCCCAAATCCTTCAATGTATTCTTTTATCGATCCAACCCTTGCGGTACGCGTCTAGGTCCCGGTTCCCGGGCCGGCCTCTGCGGCGCCGTCCATCCTCAGGCACCCACTGTGTGGAGACTGTTGCCACATTTATTACTTCTGTTCTCTGTTTATTGTTTCTGTTCTGTTCTTCTGTTCTGTTCTGTTATTTATTTAAGAACAATATTATCTTGACTTGCAGCTCTGGCCTCTATACGAAGCGGAAGATGACGATGAGGAAGTCCCTCCTGATACCGTGTTTAAGTCCACTGCCTTACAACTGCTCAGGGTCCTCCTCGACAAAGCACGGATGGTGCGGAAGGTGGACACCCCTAAGGCTGAGAGATTGGCTCGTTTAGCTGAGAGAAGAGCTAAAGATGGTTAGTTAGTCATTCGTTCGTACCTACCGTAGTTATGGTAAGTGGGTTGAGGTTTTTAAGAGTTGACAAAGTTCCAGAGATTTACTGGAACTTTGTCACGTCCGACGACACGATACACGATAGACACACGATACACGATAGACGTAGAATTATTTTTGTTGAAGGGTAGTTTTGTTCTTTTGTTGGGCAGTCAAATATGAGGACTAATAAGCTGGAAGTAGTTCGAATTTTTACCTTAGTGTGTATAAATACAATACTTATGTAAAAAAACCCTGTTGTTCCTTTTAGGGACGTATACATTTACCTACAAGCACAACATTGATGAAATTATACTTTAAAAAAAGTAAGCATTGGCTAGCTCAGAGGTCAAAATCAATTATGTATTAAAATCGACACATTTAAAAAAAGTTGAGTATCTGAGTTTATAAGTACATCTTTATTTCGGTAAATAGCCTACGAGCTCGGCGGCTTTCTTTGATGCGATAAATTTTAATGCTGGCGCAGCGCACGGGGGCGCCCCGGGTCGGTACCCGTGCCTACGTACCCCTTTACTCCACCACGGCCGCCACCCCCCGGACGTCCTGCGAATCACTGCCTTAGTCGCCCGCGCAGACAGGCGCAGATTAAGCACGATATACACGGTTTAAAAGCAGTCTACAAACCAAGGTGACATTGAAGTTATTGTTGTTGCGAGATGCCTGCTGCACGGTTTAAAACCAACATCTTCTTCTGTCACTGGTTTGCAACGCAGGCCTTCCTACCAAGGACGTTTAAAAGTCAAACCACTGTCTACACTGTGTTAAATCTAGGTTTGAGACCACCGTTTTAAACAGTGTATTTCGTGCTTTACTTTCCAACGGATGTTATTGTTGACCCGCGTAGTGAGTGACTTGTGTTTTGTTTACATAAACGTTGACCATGTCCTATTCAAACGTAGACTATTAATATGTTGATGTGTCTTGGGTATTCAAATTACCTACTAAAAATAAAACGTCCGAAAGTGCGCCTGGACATTCGTTCGATGTCGATTTTTAGCGGCCGGACAGATTAGGATTTTCACGAGCTGTCTATTTTCGTCAATGTACGCGTGAGAGGATATTAAATTCATATTAAAATGTAAGTAGGTACAGGTTTTATGTGACAGACGCGGCGAATTTGTTTTTTAGGGTTTCGTACCCAAAGGGTAAAAGCGTAAACCTATTACTAACACTTCGTTGTCTGTCCGTCTGTCCGTCCGTCTGTCTGTCACCAGGCTGTATCTCAAGATCCGCGATAGCTAGACAGTTGAAATTTTCACAAATTATGTATTACTGTTGCCGCTATAACAACAAATACTAAAAACAAAATAATATAAATATTTAAGGGGGGCTCCCATACAACAAACTTGTTTTTTTCGGCGTTTTGCCCTGTGGTACGGAACCCTTCGTGTGCGAGTCCGACTCGCACTTGGCCAGTTTTTTAATGTAGTGAAGTGTTAAATGTAGTTTTAACAATTATCAATTGTACATAAAAATACCGTGTAAATCAATATTTTCAAAAAGTCATTCGTTAAAGTGATAAACAACAGCTGACAAGGTCAGGTAGTTCAGCGCCGGGACTGCACCGGCGGGCGCAGCGGCACCTATCAAAGAATGGCGGGCGGGAACGTTCTATCTCTTTTTGGTTTTGCGTCATCCATAGGCTTCATGCAGAGGTAAGACATCAGTTAAACATTACAAATATTAATAATTAAATATTTATTAAAATTATTTTTGTTGAACAGTTTTTTATAAATGACTTGCTTTATTTCGTATGTATACCGATTCTTAAAACGTGGGTAGAAGGAACAACAGGGTTTTTGTTACATATTGTATATGTTACGGCTAAAGATGGGTGTGAACATAAACTTAAGATTAGCCGGCTAAACTTAGGTTTATCTTCGAGAAGCGGCTAAAGTTAGTTTCTTCTATCTTTAGCCGGCTAAACTTAAGTGTAACTGCAGGCCCTTGGCTAAAAATGTAGAAGGAAATGAAAAAGGAAACAATGTAATAATGTTTACTATTTTGACACGAAAACTTTTAAGTTTGGTTAGGTTACTTTAAACCCTTTACACAAACATAGGGGATAGCGAGCGAAGGGCACCCCGAGGTTAGGTTACTTTAAACCCTTTACACAGAAATACCCCCTTTACCCAGCGAAGCGGGGCTCCCCGTTTCGAGATTGTGCGACGCCGACATTGCAAGTACGTGCAATCAACCGCAAGGAAAGATGACGCAATACTAAACAAAAACATTGCCACGTGTGCGCGCATTGTCTCCCCACCACCCCCTCAAACCCTCCTCCGGCCCGGCGCATCCTTCGAATACATTTTTAGCCGTTTCGTTTCGGTTAATGTGCACATTAGCCGGCTAAAGAGGGAATAACACGACACAATCTAACATGATATCGAACTTTAGCCGCTTCTCGAAGATATACCTAAGTTTAGCCGGCTATTCTTAAGTTTATGTTCACACCCATCTTTAGCCGTAACATATACACTAGCGACACGCGTCACCGGCAGAGGCAACTGCAGCCGCCGGACGTATCGACGCCGACGGCTGCCGCCGATACGCGTTGCCGGCGACCGTCGACCCTCGTCGATGGCTGCATTTGCCTCTGCCGTGGACGTGTTTCGCTCGTGTTTATGAGCACTTTATGAGCACTTGTACATTACATTTATATATTTTTAAATATTTTAGCCGGCGCAATACACAAAACAGCAGAGGCAATAATAGAAATCGGCATTTGTCAGTTAGTGATGAACAACTTGAATAACGCTCAAAAGACTTTTGAGAGAGCATTCAAAATACATGAGCAAAGTAATAACATAGAGGGGCTCTGCGAGGTTAGGATGCACATGGCAGCTGTTATGCAAAGGTACAAACCTTCACCTACGTTTTACTTTTTTTTTAATTAATTTAGTTTCCTAGTAAAAAACTTTTTTTGAAAACAAAAAAACAACCGACTTCAAAAAAAAAAAACATTTCAAAATAAAAAATTACTTTAATTTCAGAAGTTGGTGGCTTATGCCACTGAAGAAAGTGAAGAAATGTGGAAGTGAAAACCGAAGACACTTCCGAAATTAAAGTAATTTTTTATTTTATACTGTTTTTTAGGAAGTCGGTCGTTTTTTACGGTTCCGTAGTTCTGACAAGGAACCCTTATAGTTTCGTCATGTCCGTCTGTCTGTCTGTCTGTCCGAGGTTTTGCTAAGAGACCGTTAGTGGTAGTAGAAAGCTGTAATTTTGTAGGAGTGTGTATATCAATTATGCCGACAAAGTGGTAAAATAAAATTTGGAAAATATTTTTTTTTTGGGTTTTTCCCCTACATGTGAACTGGGGATGAATTTTTTTTCGTCGTCTACCCCATCGTGTGGGGTATCGTTGAATCGATTAAAATGACTTGGGGATCGCTAATAGTAGATTATGCACCGAGGGGCTAAAGTGGTGTCTAATGTCACGGGCGTCATGTTGAATCTCGAGCGCAATGAAGGATTCGGGATTTAACTCACGAGCGAAGCGAGGGAGTTAATACAAGAATCCTGAATGCAGCGAGGGATTCAAGCTAGCCCAAGGCAAAGACACCTTTAGCCCAGAGGAGGATACTCTACTTTTTACACCTACTGTGAGAAAATAATAGCCATAGTACGAAAAACAAAATAGAACTGGTTCCGAAATGGACTTGACGCCTTTCGTACTTTTCCATTTTTGGAAATTGTCGTAGGCTTTTATATAAGTTTCCTTTGACTTTTCCGGCAGTAAATCATTGGAAATATTATTAGCTTCGGTTGTAATGAATTCAGGAGTACAATCACTTTCATCACTCGACATTTTATAATACTTTGTTGATAATAAATTTATCAACAAAGTATTATAAAATGTCGAGTGAAAGCGAAGTTTAAATGCCAAAAATTCGCGCCTTCATTGCGTCTACCAATAAGTAGCCAAGACACGAACAATTCGATTTTCAAAAAAAAAGTCTCTTCTACGGTTTTGTCGTGTGTGTCTATTGATATCACTCTCATGGAAGTGGCGTTTGTGTAAACTAAGATTTATACAGGGCTGGTAGAATGGTTTTGGATGATAGGCTGTATGCATTTTGAATTTAGAACGTCATTGGAGACGCTCGTGAAAATAGAGTATTTTTTATAAAATGTGATAAATCGACTGTAGTATAGATAGGTTTTATTATTTATTTATTCACAAAATCCACAGCAATCTTTGCGCAGTTTACTTAAAATAAATTAACTAATGTTACAGCCAATTACTATTACGGTATTACGGCGCGGTACGGTATTTGTTATTAATAATGCCAGTTTTAATGTTATTCCATTCCTTTTAAAAAATGGTTCGTAGTTATCTAATTATTCTTACAATATTATGTCTTCGAAAACATGGCAACGATATGAAGAAGCAGTCGTTATGATTTTGTAGGAAATCGAGAATATCATCCACGCGTAGTAAGGGTATCGAGAATAGCTTTCCTCTTTCTGGCACCAAAGGGTGTTTGTTAGTATTATACTGCCAATTTAGCTGAGCATGTGAGATTCCAAATTCAAATCACATTATTGACCAGCGGGTCATAATGAAATCCAGTACAATATTATTGACCGGCTGTGCCCCCGGCCACTAATGACTCACTTTAGGTTAAGGTTGCTTGATATATAATTTGACATTTTCGAGCAGGTGGTGTGAAAAATTATTTTTCGATTTAAAGCTCCAATTACGAAATATTAAACTTTAAATTGCAAATTTTTGTTCCAGTAGGGCGTCCTCCCTGATGGTTTTATGGCGAAAAGTAAACTCAATTCTTAGATTAAATATGATTGTAATCTCAGAGAGCCAGATACATAGGTTTCACATCGACAGCCATTAGCAGAGAGAGAGAGAGATAGTTCTGTCTCAAACTTCAAACTCAAATGACAAACTTGACATTTGACAGATTGTATTCGTTTACATAGAACGCTCCAATCCCCCCCCTCTAAAAGCTAAACTGCTAGCTTGAAAAATCTGGAAAAAATCACGATGATAGCTAGTACATTTCGTGAACTTTAAAGGCTATAGCGGTTAAGATACCTAACTTTATTAGTTTAGCAGTAATAGTCGTTGAACTTGGGTGTTGGATAATCTTGTACCAAATACAAAATCCTTAGCATTAGGTAATCCTTTAAACTTAAAGTGACTAAGATGATGTACTTAGTTGCTTGTTTATAACGGGTAAAGACTCGCATTGAAAAACAAAATATGAAATAAAAAATAAAAAACCATTAACTCCTAATATCTTTACCATTACTTATATTCAGAATAAAGAACAAAAGAATCGTACTATAATATGATTACTGGCTACTACGGAATCCTACACTGTGCGTGGCCCGACACGCACGCGTATGTTTTATTATATTGGAGTTGGTCAAAAATGGATAAATGGCTGGCCAAGGAAGAAATGTTGACACGACCTGGACACGTACTGATTCCATGTGGTCCAGGTAAAGAAGTACAACAGTGGAACAGTGATGGCAAAAAACAAGATTCGAGAAAAGCATTTCCTTTCGAACAAGTACTTCTTATATCTAATACTCGTGCGCGCAACATAAATATTTATTGAACAAACATAAAAATTGAATTGGCGAGAATTTTCAAGTCAAACGTTTTTGTTTTAAATTATTTCAAGCAATTTGTAGGAAACGCACACACACACATATTGTTACCGTAATTAATCATACCTTATGTTTAATTATGGTAAAAATATGTGTATGGAAACAATATGTATCAAGTATCTTGACTTCGCTCGCGAGGTTGTCGACATGTGGGATGTGGACTCAGCGATCATTGTGCCGATA
Organism: Oligia latruncula; assembly: GCA_948474745.1. NCBI lineage: Eukaryota > Metazoa > Arthropoda > Insecta > Lepidoptera > Noctuidae > Oligia > Oligia latruncula. The sequence goes on from OX419688.1 coordinate 12,784,865, forward strand.
GTCGTGATAGCCAATGGCTTAATAACCAAGAGCCTCGACTAAAATCTGGGAGGCTCTCATTAGGCAGCTGGATCAAGGGTTTGGTTCAGAAAGCTGTCATTCTGATCACTGCCCGCATTGTTAGGAGGTTCCTCTCTGTGGAGCCCTGACCGCCGGCGCCGGTAGCTTGGACCCTGTTGCCGATACCGGTTGGCTACTATTTTTTATATTTTTAAATGTTTTTTATGTATAATAAAATAAAGGAATAACAATAATAATATTTATTTGGCATAAAAAGGTATACAGATACCTACAGAGTGACACTTAATTTAAGTGTGCCAATAGCCTGGTACAAAATAAGTGATCAATGACCCCCGTGCTAGGCAAAGCTTGTGTTACAGGGGTCATCCATCCATCCATTCTGGATATTAGGATATGATAGTTACAATTTATCATATTCGTATTTTAAATCTCCATGCACCGCAATATTTTGCTCAAACAATAATATTCCGACTTCTCATACGAGTAATATTCTACTTTTCATAAAATTCATACTTATTAAACAAGAATATTACATTTGCAAGCCCGCTTTTATTGAATCCATGTTAATTAAATGTGTAATAACCAATAACCATAATTTTATGCATTTCAATCAGCTCATCCTTTAATGCTAAATAATTCCTAGGCTCCAAAGTGTAATAAAATTACAATTATTTCTTCTCGTTGTTAAAATTTGCAAATAACATGTCTTTGATCAAAACGATGTCATTATTCCACCTGTGTTCACCTGCATTTAGAGAGTTTCGGAGAATTTTTCGTCCATAGACATGTATTTTCAGCACTCCATTGATTATTTTTTAACTGAGTTTGTGGGTGGTCTTACTTCTCACTTCTTTCAAGTCAGTCAGTCTTAGGTCCGATATCGAGCGTAAAATAAAACCTATCTCGTACAGATTGGGTGAGCATGAAGCTGCGGCCAAGTTGCTGACGGAGATGGGAGCCAGCGCCATGGAGCATGGCCTGAGGAGACACCTCGGCCGGGCGCTGCATTTACTTGGCGAACTTCATCTGAGGCGGGAGAGACCAGAACTGGGCACCCAGCATCTTGCTGAAGCATTTCTTTGCTTCATGGGCTTTCATTTTGAATCGGTATGCACATCATGTACTTCCTGTTTAAGTCTGACTTACTGCGCAGACCGACGCAGACGCACAAGTTATAATAAATACTTAAGGGGGAAGCGCTAAGGTAGCCCGCGAAATTCAAATTTTCTTACGTTTTATGCAATTTGCTGGTCAGTATTAAGTTTTACGTTGATTAAAATATGATTCGCGGCTGTTACAAATATGTATTTACAGAATTATAATCATTAGAATCAGTAATACAACTTGTTAAGTTAGTATAATCCTAAAATGTCAAGATTTCATGAAATAGTCATTCAGTAGGATTACTTGGTCTTAGAGAGTTCTGTTGATGACTTTAATGATTTCGCGGGCTACCCTGGCGCTTTCGCCCTAAGGGCTTACATGACCTAAAGCGCGGTCACTGTCGGACTACATAGAAAAGAAAGAGAAGCGCGATGACACAACGCTGGTAATTTATTGCAAAATATGAAGCAATTATTTAATTACAAAAAATCTATTGTACGGAAGAAAAAATTAAAACACTAGTATTTTAGTATGTTGCTAGTAGAATAATCTGACAAAAAATTAGAATGATTGTATGTATATTAGTATGGTTTTTATTGTAAAAAGAAAGTTTTTAGTATCTTCATGATTTTTTTCTATCGTATCAAATTAGTTGTATTATGTTTTCAACACACTATGTACCTAGCACATATCCTGAAGAATAACATAATATATAATTTTTCTGATTTTATTTTCTGTAGTCAATCATAATTATACTTTTATTGTTTCTAAAACTTTTTTATTTATAAAGGTGACCCCCGGCATGGCAGAAATGGATAAGATGAAGGAGGAAGAAGAAATAGGAGCGATATACGGGTCCACAAAAGAAATATTCGAAGAGGAAGCTGAACAATCAAGACTTATGATGGCTATTTCTGCAGGTAAGTGACCTGCGATATTTGTTTTGAAGTTCAATCTGGGACATGATTTTTTGCCATTTCTTAAAGCTTCGCCACACGGAATGGTGGTGGAATTTCGAAAGAGGTTGTGGTCAGTTATTATAGATGAGTTTAATCTGTTTGTGACAAACTTTACATTGTGGTGTAGGTTGTTTTCCCAGGTATGTGCCTTACAGGCGTTACACAGGCGGGGTTCCGAAATTGTTTTTTTAAGAGGAACCGGGACCACCCCTATGTGCTGATGGTGATCACCGGGGTGGTTTTAGTGAGGTAAAAATCCCACACTCCCCGACCTCCCTAACCGGAGGTCGGGTGCCTTTTGAAGGTTTCTCCCCGAAAACAAAAAAAAAAAACTGGCTAAGTACGAGTCGGAATCGCACACGAAGGGTTCCGTACCACAAGGCAAAAACGCCAAAAAAAAAAGTTTTTTGTATAGGAGCCGCCTTAAATATTTATTTTATTCTGTTTTTAGTATTTGTTGTTATAACTGCAACAGAAATACATCATCTGTGAAAATTTCAACTGTCTAGCTATCACGGTTCATGAGATACAGCCTGGTGACAGACAGACAGACAGACGGACACTGGAGTCTTGGTAATAGGGTCCCGTTTTTATCCTTTGGGTACGGAACCCTAAATAATAAATGATTTTATTTTTGTAAGTAGGTTTGCAGAAACACTTTTACACGTCAATAAAATTCCTAAAAAGGTATAATTGTTTTGATTTTTCCAGCAGTCACTAATATCAAATTATGTTACAGGTCAAGAACGAATGGCCTCCTATTTCAATTTGTTGAAGGAGGCCGGCGGATGTTCAGTCGCTAAAATGAAAACGATTGAGTGGAAACTATCGCACTCGGGCTGGTGGATCAAGAAACCACACCACGACTTCCTGCCGTGTTTGTGCCCTGTACACAATCGGACTCCATTGGATGTGTTATGGTAAATATTATTTTGCTAAATTATGATGTACAGACGCCAGCAGGTCAACCTACCCGAAACTGTCAGATTTTCCCAATCAACCTTGAACCTTATGCTTTAGCAATAAAGTCGAAAATCTATTAAAGAAATTTGACAGATTGTAGTAACTTGATGTGCTGGCGTCTGTACAAAAGGAGTTACCAAATAAATACTATTCTTGTATAAAAACAGTATTGCTGTACTGACTACGTTTTATTTTTATAGGCTTCAATTAGCAGCCAAGTCGTCCAATGTTGTAATATCTACATGTGATCTCGGCCAGGAAGGCCTCGCCAGAGCATCAACGATCCACGATATCAGGAAACGACACAGCAGCTATGATAAATCTGGTTCGGCTGTAAGTCGTATAACATCCAATACTAATGGGTAGGTAATTAACTAATTATGCATTAGTATTGGATGTATAAAAAAATAAATATAATCCTAAGTTGAGTGTGGACCTACTACACTCAACATTTATGATTAGGGTAAGTCCGGGGGAGATGGCCCTACTAACATTAAGGTCCTATAGCCAGGAAACCAAGTACAATAAAACAACAATTTTAATCACAAACAAAGCAATATGTATATTTCTTATAAAATCTTAATGGAATACAGTCTTTGAATCAACATAACATAGAAAAACTTTAAGTTAAAAAAAAAATACGATTGGCCATCTCACCCAGAGTGTCCGGGACTGATGGCCACAGGGCTCGGGGGGAGATGGCCAATACTTTTTTGCCCTTTCCTTTACCCGTCCTGTCTCTAACGACGGTTAGGGAAAGAAAAAGAGAAGTCCTTTTCTTTATTTCCGCAGTTTGAGCACATGTCTTCAAACTTTGTGCAGTTTTCGTGCACCCACAGCTTGCAAATATTACATTGCAACTAATCTTCGACTAGTTGTGTCTTATTAATTGTTCTCGCCGCAGCCTCGGCAGTTGTCCACTTTATTTTCGTCTACTTCACTTCCAGAGGAATCGTGATAATCTACTGGTATTTCTTTGCAACTGCTGTTTGAGATTTGACGGTATTATGGGATTAAGGTCATCTATCCCAAATGCACGGGAGAGATGGCCATATCAATTTCAAAAAGTATGATGCAGTCTCCAACGATCGTTTTTAGGTTAGAATACTAAAAAAGTTATTAACTTCACAATAAAACGTCAAAAACAAGCGAAATTGAAGAAACTTTTTTGTGACCTCATAATATGTTAACCCCTTATTTTAGATCATACACCTGTAATAAAAACAATATGGAATTTACTTACTTTTTGAATGTTTTTTTGCAAAAAAGCATGCAGCAACTTGTTGCCGATCACACAACGAAGCGAACTAAATTACTACTTACGCCATTTGTTGTTTGTAACTCGCATTACTTTCTACTGGTCATCTCTCCCGTACGGCCATCTCCCCCGGACTTACCCTATATTTATTTTTTCCTTATTGAAACGAATTACTTATATTTCCTTAATAATTTATTAAGGCCTTATATTATTCTAAACCGGTAATTATTTAGAAATAAAATGTAGTTTATTTAGTATAAAGTTTATTAGTTCGTCTCATTCATCGTACATCGATCGTACAAATGGTATAATTTAAATGTCTATTTACAAAGAACTTAAACTAACCGTATAATTAAATAATATTGAGCAAAACATGCAAATGGTTGCACCGTCTTCAATACCTTCCCGTGTGTAATGGGTCTGCCACCGATATAACATCTTTCTTGACAATAGCAATATGTAACAAAATTATTTTATTCTGTGGTATCAGCACAGGCTTAACAATAATGCGAGAGCCATGCGTCCATATTTACATAAAATTAAATTTAGGAATCGACTAATTATAACTATTCAGCACGCTTTGGTTGTTTTGCGTGGTTCAAGGCGGACCTTGAATCCTTCAGCACGCTTCAAGATGATGTCAGCCTGCAATTTGAAGTCAGACTCCTTAAGATCTGAGTGGACCCGGAAATTCCTGAGTATCGTAGACAGGATAATCTTCAGCTTCAACATGGCGTATTTACGACCTATGGAAGAAATACATAGATTGAGTACAAAAAACACTAAAAACATGTCATCATGGATTGTTTTAAGATGTTGCTACGTTTTTTTAGTGTACTTACCGACGCAACTTCTGGGCCCAGCGGAGAAAGGCACGAATGCGTAATAATGGCGATTGGCAGATCTTTCAGGCAGGAAGTTGTCGGGGTCGAACTTTGTAGGGTTAGGGTACACGTCGGGCCGGCGGTGCAGCTTGTACGTGGCCACCACAACAGTGGTACCAGCAGGCACTTGCTTACCGCAGGAGGCTGTTAAGAGATAAGGTTTTATCAAGATGACTGTTATAAATGTTTTAACACAACAGCGGAAATAGAAACTATTACTTACGAAGAGTGATATCTTGTTTAAGGTGACGCGCAATGATTGGCACTGGTGGGAACATCCTCAATGTTTCCATGAGACACCTTTCTAGGTATTTCATTTCTAGAGTATCCTGGAATGTGGCAGGGCGGTCTGAATCACCAAAGATCTTGTCGAGCTCATCGATAACTTTGTCTTGAATGTCCTGGTGGATGCCCATCATTGATAGGAAGAAGCTGCTACCAGCAGCAGTTGTGTCGTGACCCTGAATGAAACATTGTATTTAATGCGTGATTTTATATTCTACAAAAGAAATCATGATTGTTGTCTGCTCTATTTATTTAGAATATTTACCTCAAACATAATGGTGTCCACTTGTTCTTTTATTTCCTCGTCGGAAATAACAACACCGCTTTGTGAACTCTCGAGGAGTAGGTCAAGGAAAGCCAGACGTTTCTTCTGTCCCACATCTGCATCATCTACATCCAAGTCGTCCTTAAGACCAGCTGACTGTCCGAAGGAGAGACCCTCCACGGATGTTGTTTTTTTGGCTTCATCGGTGGTGGTGTTGTAGTCTTGCAAGATTGTTGGCCTCTTGCCAGAGTTGAATTCCTCCTTCTTCCTTCGGATAACCTGAAAATTCATAAATGCATTGAGATAAATGCTTTAGTACTTGCTATTAATGTCATAGTTATTTATATGCGATTCATTATAATGCTAGTTTATTCCGTCGCCATTGATGGTCGCATCAATAACTAGTTCCCAGTAGCATCCAATAGGTCATCGAGTCTAGGACGCCGAGGTAATTCTAGATATTACGATGTACTAGTTAACTAATATGGTGTGTTACCTTCTTGGTCAGTCCGTGGATGACGTCAAGGAGTTTGGTCTGCTTCTTTGCGTAGTCGGTGAGTTTGAAGAGAAGGTCTGGCCTGAGCCAGATCTTAGTGTGTCTCAAGTGAAGGATGTCACACATCTTCATCACAGCCATAGCATATTCGAATCCGCTCTGGTCTTGTGTGGATTTGCTGACACCCATAGCGGTCTCTAGAATAGATAAATAAAATTTGTAATGAAACATATTAATGAATTCTTGCAGTACCTAGTAAGGTGTATTTTTTTTAAATACTTTCTCTCGTATTGCATTGTATCCGTTTAAAAATTCAGCAACAGGTAGGAATTTGTTGTTAGACTTGTGCGGAAGGTACTTGTCCATTGGCAAGTCCATTTTTCGAATTAGTCATAATAATAATAATAGATCCTGCGGGATTTTTTTGAGCCTTCGTGGTTTGTTCATCCATAAGGTTTTTTGCACATATGTTAGGATGGTGCGCAATTCTTGCCTTATATGTATTTATTTTGTTACAAAAGGTTAAATATTAAAGTTATAATATATGTTGTATAACTCCCAGAGTTACGGTTCAAACCATTAGCAGTAAATATTAAGAGTGTGTCCTCACTTTGGACTTGTAAAAGCCGGATAGTTGTAGTTTGATTGTTATGGATAGGATAGTATGCGGTGCATATATATGCGGCCTGATTTTATTTACAGAAAATTCGATCATATACCAGCAGATATTAAATCTGCTGTGCACGCCGGTCGCGCTATCGCACACTCCTATTAATAAAAGAAAGAGTTTTGACCTCCATTGAATTCAAAACAATTGCGTAAGAAGGATAGCAATAAAGGAGCGTAACGATCGTGGCCGGGAATGGCGAATATTGGCCATTAGCACGTGAGCACGTGGGGGGTCGCCAAACATGACGCCCAGTAGTACTACGTGCCCGATGAATCAGTGCCGACTGGTACCACGCACGTACCAATGATTCAATCATACTTCCATCAACACTGACCGTAGAGATTCGTCTTTATGAAATAATGACCTGGCACAGTGTTCTTGATGGCAATTGAAATCTCACACCGAGATGCATTATCAAGTGCTTTAAAATATAACTACAATTCAGAACTTTAACGCATTGTAAAATACGGCCAAGTTGAATATTATGGCAGTTGATTTTGATGGCGTGTCTGGTGAATTAGCAAAAATAACAATTCTGATTGCGACAACGTTTATGGCTAATAATAATACAAATAAAAGTCTGTCTAATAGTCTTTGTTAAGCTTTGTTAATCCCTAAATAAGGTTAAATTAGCTTGGAAACTAACACGCAAAGGTCTTTTAGTTCCTTCCGAGACTTCGTTTTCCGCTTAAGGAAAAACATGTAGTAGGTATAGTACCGCAAGTTTAGGCGGGTCTGCACAGAACCGGATAAATTGTTCTAAGCAAACTACATAATTACCACCATAAACATCACGGATACAATCCATACTGCTATTTAGTGTTCTATATATCTCAACTTCCTTCTAATGACTATTATTACTATACGCAATAAGGCGATTACTAGCTACGTGATAAGTGTACATTTGCGTAGTTTGAAAATATAGGAATTATAGTTGCATGGAATTACTTCTTAAAACCGCATGATACGATAATGCAATATGTACTTAGTAGTTATATTAGATGTAGCGGCACGCGGTGCGGCAGCGCGAGTCGCGAGTATTGTGCATTAAATATAATTTTATAAGAGTGAGTTGAATCAACACGTAGGTAATCTTCGTCTCGTAGATTTCGCAAACGGTTTAATAGGTTCTCGGGACATTTGCTTCAAGAACACGGTCTGCTGTCCATGTGAGGGCCGCCGTGTTGTCACAGCGTGGCTGCCTACGTGACATTACATACAAATTGCTTTTTATCCTGCTTTATTTTTGTGCAAACACCTTGAGATTTAAGACCATTTCCACTTAACGCGTTCAGTCTAGTTTTAGGGTGATTTTAGTTTAATGTTAGTCTATAAGTTTGCGAATAAGCGAATTTAAAGCGTATTTTGTTGTTTGCTTTATTATCTTGAATCATATTTAGAGCCCCTTCATATTTTATATTTAATAGATGTAGATGTGAATCTAGGCAAACGAACTGCTGATGGTACCTACTAGATTGTCAAGTGAAGGTTACCAGTAGATTGAACGCCTATCGCTTGCTATACGTCGTTAGATCTTGAAAATGTTTAGAGTTTCATAGTGTTCGGTGGTCGTCGATTCAGCTCCCAATGAGCGTTTGTTGGAAATCAGACACACCTATATTTTACTAAGTATTTAGTTACCTAAACATCAAAGTGAATTGCATTCAGTAGACGAGTCATTGAGAGGGAATATATTCAAATTATAACTATTCGGCGCACGCGCATAGAGGACCATTGCATGCATTGGTAAGAAAAACTGAATGATCCTACGCATGTCTAGTAGAACGTAGGCGACATAACATTAAAATGAAAATAAATGTTATTTTAACTATTTTGAATGTTTTATTCAATGTCCACGTATGGTACCTACACGTAATTTATTGACTTCAATGAATACAATAAACATTCTGTATTTATTTATAATTGAATAATTTAAAAAACATTACTTGTGTTTTTCTGCCTCATTACCATTTAATTAGTATTGAAATTAAGCGTTTCAATGTTAGACGCAAAACTGTCGGAAATAGGTACCTACTGTCCCCAGTGACAAGGCAAATGCTTCAAGTCGTTTAAATTATATATATCTATCATCATATATTGCGAATTAACTTTCACTTTGCATTTTACTACAAGTAAGAAAATTTAGGAAAGGCTTCCTTTGCCACAAAAAAGTCAATAGCGACGTTCATCTCATTTTAAAAGAGATGAGATGAAAGCCTACTTACCAAGTAGGATTTCCACAGTGCATTCGCTCATGTAGTCATGGCAGTCGAACTCTCCAGCCTCCTTCTTCAGTTTGCTGACAACGGACCTCGAGTTGGCGTTGAACAAGTCGATGAAACTCTTCAACACGTTCAAGTGGAAGGTAGGAGCGATCAGCTTGCGGTGAGACCTCCATTTCTGGCCTGAGATTACGAGAAAAATAAATATCAGAGTGGTTTGTAATACTTAGTCATTTGTAGCATCTAATCAATGCTTGTATCGTTAATAATTACGAGTTAATTGAGACTGCTCTATGCGGCTGTAAAGTATTTCCTGAACTTATGGACATGCTTTGTTTATGTCTAAAGTAGAATTAAAGTAACGACCTTATTTGAACACGTAGACGCTGCTCCGGGAATTTTTGGTCTAATATAAAAATATTTTCCTCAATAAAACTTAGTCAATTGACATTCTAGAATCGTATACAAACTTTATTATAGTTTGACGTCAGAGTTAGACGATGACTTTGAATAAGGGTAACAATGAAGTATATCATTTTGTTTAAATTTATTTGTTTATTTCATCATACCTTTAGAAGATAATTTTTATCGCTTCTTTTCCCAAAATAATTGTACTCATTCAGTTATTTTCCCTTCGTTGCCTTTAAAAAGCTGAACGTTTCGGAAGCATTCCTATCCAAAATTATTAAAAACAAGTTTTAAGATGAACTCACCAGTACTGATAAGCAGACCATTTCCGAGCCAGGGCTTGAAGAATCTGTATTCATCAGCCTTGTCGATGTGTGTGTGGCTGCTGAGGATGAGCTCCACATCACGAGGGTCGTACAGGAACACCAGGAGACGGGGTCCAATCCAGATCTTCACGACAGACTCGCCATCGTAAGGGATGCTCTTCTCGATGACGTTTCTGAAGATGTCTGTGGAAGGAATGAAAGTAATATAGTTTAACGTTATATTTCTCTTGCATGAAAGAATAATTGCTCTGCTTTTGGAGGATTTATTCAAAAGTTTTAGCTTGCGTACATTTCTGCTTTTTATGGATTAACTTTGTGATGCACGATACGACTGTTTTTGTTGGAAATGTTGTTTGGGTACCAGCCGGCTCTTGGTTTATTTCAAGAGCACATTTTCTATTGAAGTTGTTGAAGCATACAACATACTACGCAAAATTAGAAGTTTCATAGCTTACCATGAGATCCACCGGTAAACTCCAGTGCGTTTCCAAGAAGTGGCAGGCCGGGTGGCCCATGCAGCTTGTCTGCGAGCTCATACAGGTGTCTCCTCGACATACGCCAGTAGGCGTACCAGAGGATTAGCGCTGGTACCAAAAGGACGTAGAACATGTTGGTGGCAGCCCAGGTGCTGGTGGGCACCACGCTTTCGGCAGCCGCGTAGCTCATATTGGGATGATTTTACAGCTGCAGAATTGAATTAGGGTTAACAACCTTGGGCTTTGAAGAAAGTGACTTAGGATAATTTACTATGTAATTGGAGGGTCGATTAAACATGATTTATGATGATGAGTACCTACCTACCTAAAATACTTTGTAAGACTAGAACTTAAAACCACAACCAGCGTGCATGTATGACCAGATGTATGATGTAAAAGGAGTATGTATGGATCGAAGCAGGTGGCGTTCTGTTGTTGCTACCTACCCCGGTGGGAAGGAGGCGCGAGTATATTATATTATGTATGTATGTAGAACTTAAAATAACGACAGTCCAAATTAAGCCTCGCATGTGACGTTCGTTTTATATTTCGTACAATAAAAAAAACCGGGCAAGAGCGAGTCGGACTCGCGCACCGAGGGTTCCGTACCATCATGTCTTTAAATTTTCATCGGTGAGGCCTATATTCATCAGAGAATTTTAACACTGTGCACTGCGGTGTAGAATATTGCAGATTCATGTCAGCGCCATCTCTTGACCGATAGTGGAACTAATGTAACTTTTGTTGATGATTTCTGAAAAAGTGTGCTATTTAGAGACTTCGTTTTATTTTTCCTGTAATCTTTACATAAACTTCTATCACACAGAATAATTTCAGATTTTTCTCTTTGCAAACTTCGGAGATAAGGGGGGACGGTATTTTTTTACATTTTTCATCAAAAGTCGAAAAAAATGTTTGATAATGTGCAAACTGCGCTCTTTCATATGATGCCCCACATGCCCTAGTAGCCCCACTTCGAGTTTTTCAAACCCCCTTTTAGTCCCTGTTGCAAAAAATATACATATATTTTCATTTCTTTCTTATTGCAAAATAGTTCCTAAAACTATTCCAAATTTCAAGTTGATAGCATTACTAGTTCTTGAGATATCCAGCTGTGACAGACAGACAAACAGACTTAGTCTCACCATAAGGGTTCCGTTTTTACCATTTTGGTACGGAACCCTAATGATAATAATTGAAAGTGAAATTGATTACAATCTTGATATCGTTATGATAGATCCTTATCTATTCACAATACTGTTACTAAAACGTGGTTCCTGACTGATCTAAGATTAAACAATCAGTGATGGAGATAAGTAAATAACATGTTCATAAGTTTTGTTACGTAACTTGAAACAAGTTTGTAACTTGGAATAAGTAAGTACCATTTAAGTTATATCTCTGCAATATACTCGTATAAATGCCGAGTTAATATGATTACATCAATTGTTTCCTATAAATGTTGATATTGTTATTAGGGTTCCGTACCCAAATGGTAAAAACGGGACCCTATTACTAAGACTCCACTGTCCGTCTGTCTGTCTGTCACCAGGCTGTACCATAAACCGTGATAGCTAGACAGTTGAAATTATCACAGATGATGTATTTCTGTTGCCGCTATAACAACAAATAATAAAAATAAAATAATGTTAAAATTTAAAGGAGTATAAAAGAAACGTTTTTTCCGCGTTTTATGCCTTGTGGTACGGAACCCTTCGTGTGCGAGTGCGACTCGCACTTGGCCAGTTTTTCTATTTATACGATTCATAACTACGGAATACATAAAATGAGAAAAAGGTAGTTAAGTAAGCTACTTATAAACGTATTGTATCTAATAATTCACTAAGTTGCTATAGACAGTCTGGGCAACTCGAAAATATTTGGGCTACAATAAATTAACAATAATAATCTAAATATAGTTATGCGAGGCAAAAAACGTATCGAAAACAGTAGTTTACGATACGTTTTTTGCATAATTATTAATCCGATACAAAAATAAACGGATTGTTTTGAATGGAACTTTTTACGTTTCGTTAGAGTAGTAAATAAAAATATGCCATTAGTTAAGTATTATAATTTTTTGCAGGTCAAACATAGAAGTTAAGGTTAGGTTTGTTTCTACCGAGCCGAATGTCTGGCACATTCGACTAAAGGTCATAGCACACATATCAACTCGGAAAGGGATCGTCACCGTATCAACTCGAGTCATTCAGTATTCTTTGTATGAAACCCTCTACTACAAAGCACACTAATCGGAAATCAGTTCCCGCGCTTACGGCTGGTCTTCCCCGCGCTTACGTCTCTCCTTACCCGAGCTTACCTACGTCTCTTCGCTCAACCTTGCCCCTCTGACCCCTCTCGCGGCCTGCCTACAGCACCAGCAACCAGCGGTCGGCGAGCCGTAAGTCGTCGTATCGGAGCTTCTAATCCGCTTTGGTTACATGCTTACGTTAGGTTGACGCCTGTTTGACGGCGAGGCGAAAGGCGATACGGTACCGATCCCTTTCCGGTTTGATACGTGTGCTATGACCTTGAGTTGGGCAATTATGAGTTAAGTTGCAATTGTTTCTTTAGAGCTAAATGGCTTTAGGCACTATAACATTATACCGCTTACGCCCTATGCTATGACCCTCGAAGTATGGCTATTTGAGAATTAGAATTGAGACTCGTAACGATATCATTTATCTTTGACTACCAAACCGTTTATAAATGCAGTAGAAGTTTTCATAAGCATTGGCACATTTAGGTATACAATCTATAAGGATGTAGCCGTAGGTAAATGTCTCGTAAGTGAAACCACGTGCTTGACTACAGCCTAATAATATTAAAGAAGTAAGCTATCAAGCCAAACAGATTTCAGTATGCGTAAACTTGAACCAAACAGGCATATAATTAAAATTTAAATACGTCATAACTGATTTTCTTTAGGTATTCATTATTAGTTGAATATTAAACATGTTTTGAATATCAAATAGCTTGTAGATTGTCTACATATTGAAGTACAAGTACCTATTTATAAGTTATAATTATTAAACTAGTACCTACCCGTTATGTGAGTACTTATTAACATTTGTGTGCAGTATTTACAAGTGCTCGTGGATTATTAAATAGATATACAATTAATTGTTACGATTAATGTTACAATACAATTAATTGTTACGATTAATGTTACAAGTCTATAGAATAATATAAATGTATAAACATACTACATAGGCTTCTAAAAACATAACCCTTCCTTTTGGCCTCGTCTAAGTCTGGTAAAAAGTAGTTTATGTTTGCTTTACAATTAAATTTAATCTATCTCCTAAACTGAAATCTATTCTCTATCCTTTAGTATATTGACATACCTACAACAAATATGTCCTCCCATGATGAAAGATGCGGCTCTTCGGTTATTCTATAAACGGATCTCAGAGCTTGACTTTATGAAAAACCTGATGGAATGGCTGGTACTTGGTAGTTTAACAAAAAAATTATGAACATAAAGTTTTTGTTGAACTTTGTTACTGCCTATCCCCATAAAAATTAGTATTGTGAGGCCAAACGTTACCATAGAGAATTACCTACGTTCAAACCTACTTTTACGACACTTTTACAGGTTTATGTTTGTGGGAAACACAATGAATGACCCATTCTGGTAAAAGAAACGTCGAAACTTTTGTGAAGCTTCTTGAAGTTTTCGCAATGTTTAGACATGTAAGTATTAGTTTGTATTAAGAAGCTATTTATAACTTTAATGTTTACGCAGTAATAAAAGTTTAGTGTTAAAGCTTTGTAGAATGCATTTATTGGCAATAAAACATCGCGTAGATAATATAAAACGATGCTAAAATCAATCAATTAACAATTTGTTCTGGTAATAAATAAATGCGCTTAGGTAATTGTGTTCTACTAATTACAGAATTTTTTGCTATTTTACGTAATGTAAATATGTTGAATCATTCTAAGTTTTTCTTGAATGCAATGGGTTTATTTTTGTCAAGTTTACCTTTGGGGGGTAATTAAAATAGCTGCACAAACTCTGCTGTCAATTAACATAAAAGTGAGCTTTGCTAGAGTTCAAATTTACTTCTGATTACACATCCAAAATCCCAATCTAACGATCAGGATTGAATAACCCGTACCTAATTAGAAAACACAGAGGACAATGAAAGTAGTGAAGAGCATAGAATCCTAAATATAGGTAAGATACCCATTACATAAATTGGTAACTTTTTGAATAGTAAACCTTATGGTCTCCTTCCATCCACCTCGTAAGTACACAACAATAGGCATATTTCGCAATAACCTAGTTCCTACATTGCCTTGAACTTGGACTTGATTTTTCTTCATGAATGCAATATTTACACTTGTTGTTTAATGTATGAAGCTGTTTATTCCGCAAACACAGCCTAATTTATGCTGAGCTGATCATTCCTTAGAATTTATTGAGGCAAAGATAATTCCTTTACCTAGGTATGACTGTGCGATTTATAAGGTAAGCCTTGTAAAGGCAATGCAAACAATATTGTATTTAGTATTATAGACATATTTCATAAAAGGGTTATGCATTTATTTAGCTTTATGGTACTTAAATCAGATGGAATTAAAGTATGTGGTGGATATTCAAAGTAACATGAAGATTTAAATAAAGGAAATAATTGATATTTCGGAACTATCAGAAAAAGTCGATGTAGAGTTATAGTTTAATTGATTTGACTAGTTAGCTTTTGAACCAACATCAGAGAAGAGCAAATAGATGCAGACTAAGATGAAGATATACACAGTCCAAATGAAGGGGAACACTCAAGTTTAAACGAATAGCCAAGTGGCATTGGATAGAACAAGATGGGAACTGCTGCACCGACAAAATGCCCGGCACTTAAATTATGGATAGAGATGGTTGAATCAACAGTTGGATCAATCATGTTGTGAAACATTCTATGATGACTATGATTTGATCGTACAAGAACCCATTTATTGCAATATTATTGACAGGTACGCAAAATATGCGCTTGGACGTGGAGTTGCGGACACCAGTTTGTTATTATATAAAACATATTGTGGTTTTCTCCTAACATCGATTTTGTTCAGGCAAACATCTTATTGAAATATTTTATATAGGTACGCGGTTAGACAGCTGGCGTTAATAAAGAAAGTAAAAGTCCTTTCTTGTACTGTATCCACTGACATATTACGATTGTTGTTGTAAAGTGTTTGTTGGTATAGGAAATGTAGAGAGTACTTAATCGTAATGCTGATTACAAAAGAGATGTTGTAATCTAGGATAATTATAAAATGCATTGCTATATCCAGCTTTGTGCAACAATCACAATAATACGCACAGTTGGTTTCACAAGTAAAATTTTTAGGGTAACTTTAAACCAGACTAAGGGCTGATTTTTCCAACGCCAGATAATCTTATTCGAGGAATAATTTTGAATTTTTGACAGTTCTTCCATACAAAATCTGTCGGACGTCAATTTTATTCCACGAATAAAAATTATCTGTCGATTGAAAAATCAGCCCTTAGTTATGATAAAATTAACGGAACACTTTTGTGAAAGTACACTTTACAAAATCACTAAACAATATAAAGTGTCTAATTATATTTACTACCAGTTCATTTTTAACTTTGTACGAAACCAAACCGATATTTTTAACTGCTTTAATTTACACTAGGTATATTAAAAAATGGCTCCCTACCTCTGGTTAAGAATCACCTCCACTGCAAGGTTCACAAATTGTCCTATCCCCAAACGATTCTCAACGTGTCTCACTACAGACTATCTACGAAACTCCTGCGCAACAGTCTATATACACGCGCATGACGTCAAGCGTCGCACCGCAGCCTGATGATACTCGCTACATTAGTATGCAAATCTTATTTTAAAAAACTGCAAAGAACGATTTGTTTATTTTCTACACATTTACCAAAATAGATTCCCGTAATGGTAATAAAAATATTCCACAGAATCATGAGGAGGAGATAATTTTGGCGTGTTGAGAAAAATGAAAATACTTATTGACAGGACGTCATGTTCATGTCAGCCAAGACTTTTCCAGTAGTTCCCATTTGTTCTATACAAATGGGAACTACTGGAAAAATCTTGGCTGACTGTCCGACCGTCAAATATGTTTTGTTTACTAATCATTATTTAATGAGATTATGTATCGTTGTGATCAGATGAAAGAAAAATAATAAATTGGCCTGCTTATATCACTTATAAATTGTAAACGACGGACGTTACAAACCGCTCTTGTTATTGTTAATTCCAGTACCTAATTATTCTGTCTAAAAATATCTCTAAATGGTTATTCATGACAGTGCGGGTTACGTTGTTTCAATATATTTGACGACTAGTATCAACAAAATTAGCGTTGCCCTTTTGGTAAATTATTCTAAACCAAAGTGCTATAGTGGAATGGGTGATTAGAAGCCTATCTATCGTATTGACGCTTAGGATGACACAGTCTGCTAAGGAGTCCGTGTATCAATAAGATATCACGACATTCAATTGCACTTGCTGCCACTACTGGAGGATAATGTGCGAAATGGGTGTGCAATTAATGCAATAAAGTAATTATTTCTTTGATAACGGTGAACAAACAGATATTGCACGTAGGGCTATCAGTATTTGCCTTTATATTTCTCTACTTCTTAGCGTTTCGATGACAAACTAAATAGAGGCCCAGAATTTGGCTACGACGCTGCTATATTTTTATCCTGGTAGTTTTATTTATCCAAGCAGCAAAGCAGGAATTTGATACAATCAAAAAATCTCTTCGCTTCTCAACGTTCTCTCACCGATGAGAATTGTGACTCCGTCTCAAATAATCAACGGTCGTTCTCTATCTGTTACGTTCTGTGGTCTGGTGGAGTGTGGCGCTGATCGGTATCTCCAGTTGCTCACATATTTGATCTGATCACCTTTTTGAGCTTCGGCCTCTAGGTCTTTTACCCACTATTTTTCCAGTCACCATAAGACGTTCCATGTTGTTGGTATATTAATATACTTCAGCCACATTGCCCGCAAAGGTGCGGGGAATGTGGCTGAAATGTATCACGCAGTCAGTTTGAAGACAGTTGTTGTGCTTTCTCTAATTTGAGTTGTTTAAGGGTCTGTCCATGGTATCCTTAACAAGTGGCGCCAGTACCACTTTTTGAAGGCGTCAATTCTTTTCCCGTCGGTAGATTTATTTGTCCGATTGGTGATATTTTTGCCTCTCCATATTTTGTTCAGTTGAGTCATACAGTTGAGAATTTCTAGTTCGCAGCTATCATTAATGGAATCATATAAAATAACAAAAATTGGTACTTAAATAGTAATAGTTTGTGTGTTGATAGGTTTCTAAAATTGTATTGTGTAAACATTTTCCTTCAGCTTCCAGTGAAAATATACCTTTATAATGGACTCGAGAAAATGGCTTAGTAACAAGAAAACGAATTAAATTCCGGTGTGATCCTGGAACATATTTTAATGTCTTCTAATAAGATAAGATTTGAAGATAAGATTTGATTGATAATGTTTACAAAGACCATAAATTATCACTGTTGTCTAAACGTGCCATCAGTTGTTATTTAACGCAATTTACGTAGTAATAAGATCTTTTTACTTACACAATCTATGTAATAGAACCGTCGATCAACAATACCAACTGTTGTGAGTGTATGTAATCATTGTTAAAAAACTTCATTTCGAGGCGATAATTGAGGAGAATCCTGTTGAACCAATTTACAGAGACCGATGCGCGATGTGGCAAAAGTCGTTTGAAAGTCAAACGCTATGTTAGTCAATATTTAGTCAAAAATATAGTTTTGCAAAAAACCTAAAGAAGCTGTTAATTGAATCAACTGGTTGTATTATAAAGTGTAATGTTTTGACTATGATGTAATTCGAGGGTCAAAAAGATTACGTTGTCTAAATGATAAAATATGAAGAACAGAACAAGACTTGAATACTTGTTTTATTTACGAAATTATGCTTTGAGTACATACTGACGGGGTGCACGTTGAAGAGCCTCCACGTGGCGCATCCTGGGCAACGTCGGCTCCAATTGCCCACCAGGTTTGGGTGGACAATTGGGGCGGGCGGCAAATCTTCGAGAGGCGGAGAAGGTCATGGTTCCAGTCACCGATCATCCTTGATGGTCGGTGAAGGGAACCGGGCTATAGACGGACGGTCATGCGTCTACTCCCCCTCTGCTTACAGAGGGAGGTGAGTGGGCGTAGACCGTTCGGGGCGGTTCGACCGCGGTACCCACGAGAGTGTGGTGGAGGGTGTCCCATGCCCGCGCTGCGTCTGTCCGGCATCCGGCAGCAGCGTGGGGACGCCGGGGCGGTGGTTGGTTCTGCCCAGCCGTCAGCCACCCCGTAATCCTGAACTGACAGGACCGGGGGTCTGGGCCACTGAGGCCCGGGCCGCGAGGTAGACAACCTCTATAAAAATTACCCCAATCCCAAGGTCTAGCGTGCCGAGGGAATGAATGGCCGGAGGGGATCCAGTCGTTAGCGCGAAAAGGGACCTCACCCTTAAAAAGGAACACAACAAAATGGAATCGACAAATGTAAACAAACTACCCTAGAGCGGTACCGGCTGCTCAGCAGTCGGAGAATCCGCCACGTTCCCTTTGGGAACGTCAAGCCCCCATTCGTATTCTGGGGGGGGCAACGAATGTCGCCCGTTTGCCATTGGCAACCAGAGCCGAGGAGGCTCCCGTCCCTTAGGGGACCAAAAAGAGGGGAGGAGTGATGCGGGGTCGGAGTCCGACGCCGCATCAGGAGGCACGAGCATGGAAGGCTCAGAGAGCCCCTGCCGTGCCAAAGAGGTGGCCGCTGCGAAAAAGAGCAAGCGGCCAAGGTCAGGGGACAGCCAGGGGTCGTCCTCCGACGGGGAGCTGGCCTCAGCGCGAAAGATCCCCACCAGTAGGCGGGGTGGAGTAAGAGAGTTAGGCAAGGGGAGGGGGCTCACTGCCCGTGAGATAGCCGAGAGAGCGGAGGAGTCCGCAAAGGAGGGGGGGACCGGTAGCGCGGTCGCTTCGGGGCCCTCGAGCGACGAGGCGGGTGCGGCTGACACCCCCGACCCCGAGGCGGACTGCATGCGCAGGTTCGCGACGGTCGTGGAGGCCGCCATCCGAGACGTGTCTTTGAAGAAGGTTCAGACTTCAAAGATTAAGGCCATAGTCTCAGCGACGGCCTCCATCATGGCGGCAGCGGAAGCGGCCAACTACATCGGCCCTTCGCCCGCCTGACGGCCGCCACGGAGCTTCTTCAAAAGGAGAACGGGAGGCTCCGGGTAGACCTGGCCGGCCTGCGGGTCACCGGGGGCGCGCAGGCAAAACCACCAAGCCAGCCCGTCCCGGTGGAGAACCAGGTCCTCAGCCTGGTTCGGCAGGAGCTGGCAGCCTTCCAGGCGCGGTTCTCCATCCTGGAGGGCATAGTCCTGTTCCTTGAACCGCCTTGTACGCCGCCGCTGCGGCAGCTGCCGCCCCTAAACCCGGGCCGTCTGTTCCGGCCTGGCCGGCGTCTGCCAATCCGGCATCGGCTAAACCGGCGTCGGCCAAACCAGTGTCGGCCAAACCGGCGTCGGATGGAGGAGCCGCGGCGCCGGCGCCAGCTGGCGGGGCTCCAGCGCTGGCAACCCCCCGGCGCAGGGCCGAAAGAAGAAGGGCAGAACGGCGCGGGAGGCGAAGGCCCCAGAGCCTACGCCACGCCCCCAAAACTCCCCCACTTCTCCCACGACCGACGCCAAATGGCAGGTGGTCGGGGAAAAGAAGAAGGCGGCCAGGAAAAAGGCGCAGAGGCGGCGTCGCAAGGAGAGAACCGTCGCGGCTAGGCTTCGCGCTGTAGTGATAACGCTACAGCCGGACGCGGTTAAGAGGGGCGTGACGTACCGCGACGTGCTCTCGAAGGCGAGAGAGACGGTGGACCTCCGGGAGCTAGGGATCACCGGGGGTCTCCGGCACAGGGTGACCGCCACTGGTGCCCGCATGCTGGAGATCCCCGGTGCGACAAGTGGCCCCACCGCTGACGCCCTAGCTGAGAAGCTAAGGGCGTCCCTCGATGCGGACGAGGCTCGGGTCTCCAGGCCCGTCAAGTGCGCAGACGTGCGCATACTGGGCCTGGATGACTCCGTAACGGAGGAAGAGGTGGTGGCCGCCGTCGCCAGGACGGGCGGGTGTCTGGCCGATCAGGTCAAGGCGGGCACCTTACGTCCTAACTTCGCGGGGATGCGAACCGTAATGGTAAGCTGCCCCGTGACGGCGGCCAGAACGATCGTGGAGGGCCGAAGGCTCCTGGTGGGCTGGGTTTCAGCGCAGGTCAAACTGCTGGAACATAGAACAACGTTTTTCCAAGATGCGTTATTATAAAAGTGATAGGTAGAAAACACGGCTTAACTTACGTTTAAATTATGCATTTCTTTTGCGTTTGTTAGTTACTTACCTGAATAAAATTTACATAGGTAAATGCATTGATACCTGTTTATGACAAATGTAAAAGAAATACTTATAAATACCGAAGTACCTACCGGTACTTTGATCTTCTGTATTTGAACTGCATTATACATCGTTTCTTTGTTTCCTTCTCATAAATACGAAGTGTAAGATGTACAAGTGAAAGATTTTAAAGGGTAGGTCGTCGGAGCGTTATTTAAGTACCTACCTCAAATTACATAGCAAAGGGTGGCAATTCCTCAATTTCACCAGAGAAAAATAACCTAATAGTCAGTTTTCAGCCGTTTATCATTGGCGTGTTCAGAGGAAAATCAAGAATTTGTAAAGACATCAAATCTAGCAGTGTGATGTGTTCAGGAAAATTCTCTGAGTGAATGGCAACTTCTATAAAACCAAAGTGATAATTAAATGCTGTTTTTTGTACCCACTTAATATTCAGGTCATAATCTATACATATAATAAATCTGTAGACGAGGCGTTTCTGTACATTGAAAATATTAAAAAAAAAAATAGTTGGGGTGTTATAGGATAACCAACAGATGCCATTTCATCAATTTTTAGAATTTTTGTCTGTTTGTCTGTTTGTCGGTTTGTCTGTTTGTCTGTTTGGATGTGACAAAATTTGATTTGAACACGTTCAACGTAAAAAGTACCAAACCAATATGGTAAATTTTTATACTCAAATATAGTGTAGAACTCGGAGTAGTAGTTAGTTTTGGTTTCATCGCAATCGCTTCACTGTATCAAAAGATATAATCAATTTAATGTATTCTACAACAACTTTCATTACGTAAGTTGGATACACGTAATGACATCTATTGGCGCTTTATAGTACTAACGAAAACATAATTATTGTGTTTATAACATTATTATGTGAATAATCACGTCATGCAGGCTTACCTATAAGATGACTATCACAGTCACTTCTGCCTGTGTTATTTGAAAAAGTAATGATTACATAATATAATGTTAATCGCTTTCGATTGTTGGTTGATTAGTGGCGCTAAAAGAATTTCAAATAAAAAGTGAGGATAATGTAAGATAATATTATGTGATGTGGTGTTCTGAGTGATAAAGATTGCAATGATAAATGAATTTATTTTTGTAAGTAGGTTTGTACAAACACTTTTACACGTCAATCATGTTTTTATTTTTTAAACTAGATGAAGTCGTCGTTTCCTATCTGACTACTCTGAGAAGAAAGGCCGAAACAAACACACACACGGCAACTTTATTTAGGAGCTCTTTCGAGGGGCAAGCAACCTTTCTAACATTGTTAACAGAGAAGCATTTTCTTAGTGACATAAGGTTTTAAGATCATAATTATCATACTTTCATAGTTTTTTTGCCTTTTTTCTCGATTTTTTTTAAATTTCTTTACCATGATAACGCTTCAACGCACACCTCAAGACGGGCTGTTGATTTATTAAGTATAGGTTCGGCAGGTGCACACCCTTTTTTTTTGTTTCCGGGGTGGAAAATCTTCATGGATGTCCGCCGCCCTGGAACGGGCGGCGAGGTCTGTCAGGCTCTTACTGACTAAAAATCAACCCAGTGTTCCGTCTCACACCTACGTCGGGGGTTGCGGGACCGTACGATCCTTCCGCAACCCCCGACTGGTGACGTCAAAAAGGGGCGCGCGTGGAACACTACGCGCCGCCAGCTCAAGTCCTGATGTGTTGGCGGTGACAGACGTCCCCGAATTCGTCGCCCTTGGACCCGTTTAGGGGGGCTGGAAGAGGGCGTTGTACGCCCTCCGCCGACGCCCGATGCGCCTACTGCGGGCTGGGTGAGTGGATGAGATCTCCCTCTCCCTTTCCACAGCCTCCTTCTGCGAGACGACCGTTTCGCAGAAGGAAACCACCGCGTCCCAGGACTCTTCGCTGCCGTCGACTCGACTACGGCCGGCAGCGATACGTCAAGGTGCACACCCAAACACCCAATACAAGTAGCACTGCCATGTCGTAAAAAGGTATTGTAAATTATGTTTTCGAGACAATAACTAAATTTTTAGCCATTGTCTTGGTTAAAACCATATCGACCCTTTTTTTTTTCGGATGGGAAATCATCAAATGACCCCTCCCGCTCTGGGTGGAGCGGAAGGGAGTGTCAGACTCTTACTGACTAAAACCCAGCTACCCATTACTCTCCGCCCGCAGGCCCGCGCCTACGGTGGCCGGGAGTCGTCACGCGGCTCCCGACGCCCGGAGCGTCTCCCACGGTGGCTGGGACGGGAGGCTCTCTCCATGAGCCATCCCGCCACCTCCTTTGCTAGCATGACTGCTTCGCAGAAGGAGGTGACTGCCTCCCACTCCCTCTCGCCCCGGACCATGGCTTGCACCAGGGCCGGACGCGAGAGGTCGCCGCCGCTGCCAATCGCCTCTACGAGGACACGGCGGTGCTCCGCACAAGCGGGGCAGACCTCCACCGTGTGCTCCACCGTGTCCTCTGAGCGATCCTAGCAATGGTGACACCCGGGCGTTTCCTCCCGCCTGATGATGTGCAGGAACCTCCCGATACTTCCGTGTCCGGTGAGGACCTGCGTCAGGTAGGTGAGGGTGCCGTGGCGCCTCTCTAGCCACTCCTTAAAGAGGGGTCTTATCGCCGCTATCGCGGCGTGCCCTGCGCTGGGTAGCGACAGTCGCTCTTTCCATGCCGCCATGAGATCGCGCCGGAGATCTGTCCGCTCCGCACCGATTTGCCGCGGAAGCGGATCTTCCCCCCGGCGTAGTGCCTCCGCGCGCCACTCATACAGGCGCGCGAGGACTATCGCCTCCAGATCCCATGGCGGCCCCGACACGTTCCAGTTTGGGGGCCAAACGTCGGAAATGCACCATATCGACCCTCAAGGTATCTTATGGTAAATGGACATAATATGGCTATTTGGTCAGACAATCAGCCTCGAGCAGGCGCTTTCATTTTTATTTATCCTCAAAAATCAAAGTGACACTTCGTCGCATTGTCATTATGAACCCTGAAGACGCAGTGACTGCTGTGCAGTCGAAAGGGCTATGGTTGAGAACCCCAGGCAAGGAAAGCGTTACCAGACAAGATCGGAAGATTTTTCCTTTTACACCTTTCCTAAGCGACACATTATTGTGTTCCGACATCCACGCGAACGAAGTCGCGGGCACAGCTAGTATTACATAAATTCGTAAACGGGCGGACGACATTGTTGCCATCGCGGACAAAGCCTGCATGAGACTGGAGCGTGGAGATTGGCTCAAGAGAACAAAAGCCTATGTCCAGCAGTGGGTAAAGTTGGACTATGGATGATGATGAATATTAACAATATTCTTTATTTTCAAACAACAGTGACCCAGCGTGTTAGTAAACAATATTATAACTTATTACAAGTGTTAGTAGGTTAAAATACAGTACTTAGAGAAGAAGACAGAATAAATATTATTGTGAAAAGGACATCCCCAAATTAGTGTTAAGTGATTGTCCTTCTCACAAAAGTTTTAATAATCGGGTAATATTAGATGCATTATAAAAAATAAATTGATAAATTTAAGTTATGAGTAGCAGCAGCTTGTAAAATCTCTATTTCAAAACATTTTATACGAAACAGAGTAACTCCCTACCTTACAAACTGTTTCTCTCGTAGTTTACAAACAAAAAGAAATGTTGAACAAAAAGAGGCTGAGAGCGTAATTTGCTAGAAGTTCGAAGTAAGCATTGTCTTGACTATGTAAGCATTCTGCGCGGTTATTTGCAGGGTTGGCAATAATCGGAGCGTCTGTACTTAGAGACAGGCACATTGTTTGCCTCGTTTAATTTGGCCGAAATTGACTAGGTTCTCTTGCCGATAGCCCAGGTCATTACATTTATGTTCATTAACACAAATGTGTTCAGGAGAATTAAATAAGGTACCAGCATGGGACACCCGGACTAAACTTATTTTTTTATTCAATTATTTTTCTTTTCAAACAAATATCTTTGTATGCAATGATTTAATTTCATTCGTTTTCAGGTTGTTACCTAGCAGACTAACCGTAAACAACAAAAAGTTTTTCTTGATATTAACAGATTTAAAAGATCTCAGTTGCTACTACAAGCTACTAGTTCATAGGTAATGAATGGGACTGAATAGCTAAAACTAGTGCAAACACTACGGATTGACGTGATGGTTTATTCCACAGTACCTACTTTATATAATTTTGTAAAGCACCTACCGATTATTCTAGATTTCTGACTAAGATGATATTTCGTAAATAGAACGGACATAATTAGGTATTATAGTAGTTCCCTTGGTAAATAATTAATACAGTTTTTTTCAGTCTAACCTACCCAATGTTAGACATTCCGTTTAAATATTTTGTTTCGTAACCACCTACTGTAGTTTTTGATCAGTAGATAACAGTTTTATTTGCTATCCTTTTCCAGGCAATACATTTTGTCTAGTGTTTCGCCTACCACATGGGTTTTAGACTAGCCTTATTAGATTTTCAGAGCTAGCAAATATTCTCTAGCTGTGAATTATTATTATTTATTTTAGAGGTGAGAGAGTAGAAAAAAAAATTGGTACTGAACTTGAAAAGTACTTAAGGAAAACTAAATCACACTAATATTATATTGTTTGTAAAGCAAAAGTTTGTGAGTGTGTGGGGGGGGTGTGGGGGTGTGTTTATATGTTTGTTACTTCTTCATGCTCAAACAGCTGGACCAATTTTGGTAAAATTTTGTTATGAGGTAGCCGACACCCTGGATTAACATATAGGCTACTTTATATCCCGATATTCCTACGGGATCGATATGTACGCGGGTGAAACCGCGGGGCTCAGCTAGTTTACATAAGTATGTATACTAATGTACCTTAAATTCCATTCCCGTTAATAGTGCGACGATCGACGAATGCACTGCCAAGTTGTACTGCTTGTAGCACTGCTATTTGCACTGCTAGTTGCACTGCTTTTTTTTTTGAGGATGGGAATTTATCAAATTACCTCCCGCTCTGGGTGGAGCGGAAAGTGTCAGACTCTTACTGACTAAAACCCAGCCGTGTTCCTTCTTTAGCCCTTTATGTGCCGGGTCAGCTGTAACCCTTTCGGACAACCCCGCTGACCCAGCAGGCTTCGGCCCTAATGGGCCTCTTCGCTGATGCTGACATCTCTTTGAGGCGCGGGTGGTACACGTACGCGCCGTCCGGCACGGGCCTGGTCCTGATCGTACGTTGAGCTACCCATTACTCTCCGTCCATAGGCCCGTAGATATACTGCTTAGCACTTGCTAGTTGTACTGCTAGTTGCACTGCTAGTTGCACTGCTAGTTGCACTACATGTTGCACTGCTTGTAGCACTGCTTGTTGCACTGCTAGTTGCACTTCTATTTTCACTGCTAGTTGCACTACTAGATGCACTGCTAGTGGCACTGCTGGTTGCACTGATAGTTGCACTGCTAGTTGCACTACTAGTTGCACCGCTAGTTGCACTGCTAATTGCACTGCTATTTTGTACTGCTAATTGCACTACTTGTTGCACTGCTTGTTGCACTGCTAGCTACACTGCTAGTTGCACTGCTAGTTGCACTGCTAGTGGCACTGCTAGTTGCACTGCTATTTTTTACTGCTAATTGCACTGCTTGTTGCACTATGGTTGCACTGCTAGTTGCACTGCTGACTGCCCCGTTGGTCTCGTGGTCGCAAGCGCGACTGCTGAGCGCGGGGTCCCGGGTTCGATTCCCGGGTCGGGCAAAGTGTTATTGAGTTTTTCCATTAGGAATTTCTTAGTAGCAGCCCGGAGTTTGGAAGTTGGCGGTGTGATACCCCCGTGCCTCGGAAAGCACGTTAAGCCGTTGGTCCTGCGCCTGATCTCTGTCCGGTTGTGTCGGATTGCCGTCCCATCGGACAATGAGAGTGAGGGAAGAGGGAGTGCATCTGTGTCTGCGCGCACACTTGTGCACTATAATATCTCCCGCACCGAAGGCTAGTCTCCGTTGAGATTGGCCGCCGTGGCCGAAATACGGTCTGGAGGACTTTTTTTTTTTAGTTGCACTGCTTGTAACTTGGTTAGGTCACATGATAGTATAGGCGCGTCGATGTAAACACATTAGCTTGGAATAAACGTAATTAAATGATTATAACGTTGTATAATTTTATAGCATTGTATATTATGACAAATGTTACGTTGAGGTTTTTTTGGCCGTTTTGCGTAGATGTGACGCATGTTTACTCTCAATTTGTTATTTAATTTTTTTTTTTTGTTTTTTGATGCGTCATGTTTGCCGCAAATAAACGTATTTCCTTCTTTCTTTCTTCTTCTCTATTTCTGTATTTAGTGCCTGACCATGAGTTGCAAACTCAGCCAAAACTTGCTAGCGTCAACGTAAATAATATGTATGAAATATTGTACAGCGGTCACTGAAAGAATTAAAACTTGCAACATGAGCACTATTATGTAGATTTCGATAGGTAAGAAACCTAACGTAATCTATTCGATAGTCACTAACGTTTTTCAGTCGTTGCCATACAAAACGGTACCATGAGTCACTAATTTGACAGACGCTATCGAAAAATACGGTTGCGATTGGTACGTAGCTCGCTAGCATTTTGAGATTTGACGTGTGAAACATTTATGTTTACATTTAAATTATGTACGTTTTTGAGTTTTTTGAGTCAAAATAATGTCTGGAAGAGCTTATTTTGCATGGAATATGTATGTTAGCGGCCGCTGAATAAACTCACGCCTTCTTCCTATGAGGGTAAACAGAAACTGTAGAGCGCCACCTGCACGTATATTATTAGGTATTAAAAGTATGTCGCATTTGCCTATTGATATGATGATTAACTTACAAGTCCTGTGGAAGTTAATATGGCATGTCCCATTTATTTACCATTTAATGCATTATTTTCATGGAATCGTGATATTACAATGAATTGGAAACATAAAATCTCATACGTCTATAGCCTATGCTTTAAAAAAAAAGGAAAATGTATTGTACAAAAGAACCTATGTAACTTCTCTTCTTAGTCTGTGGAACCTATTATTAAACCTAAAAAAAGTTTGTATGTAACCTACCATAAACAAACCTTTTTTTTTTGTCAAAAAAGGAAATTTTCTTTTTTGACAAAAAAAAAGGTTTGTTTTATGTATTCTTACGTCATAGATTAGTACCCAGTATAGGTAACCTTGCGAGTTTTTGGAAAATACAGCATTATATTTATAACTCTTGACCGCCTGTCGTGTCTAATCGTTATCATTAAAATGTTATGCGTGATAATAATTATTGAATGTTTTTCCATACCCCAGTTTTATTGAGGTACGATTATTTGTTTTTGAATAAATTGTGACTATTTTGCGGTTCCTAAGTCCGTACATGAATCATTTTGACTATTGATAAAACGCATTAGCATTTTGAATTGCTTAACTGCAATGGCGATTTAAAGGGAATGGAAGGCAATTTTTCTAAACTTTCTAAAGCAGGAAGGAATCCTACCCTTTTGAAGTTTACTTGAAACTTTTACGGGCGTATATTGAACGTCCCAACAGCTAAACATAACCTACTTCTATGGACTATGGACGTTGCTACTTGGGGCAATTTATCTGCCATAATTAAGTACTTATACTAAACGTAATTATGAGTATAAATAACATGTTTACGATATATATATCCGGAGCTGTTTGTTGGCAAAAAGGGCGTCGATACGCATTCAATTTGTAAAACAAGCATTGGGTTGCAGTCGGTTGTCTGATACCGAAGTTATTAAATGTATAGAAAAAAACCTATTGAAAACAAAAAAAACTCTAAGTTGTGGCGATGATGTCTTTAGTTTAGCATTCATTACATTTAGATGACCTATAAATTTGTCCTGCACAATAATTGAACTTAGAGAGGTCATCGCACCTTCTTACACTTACCACGAAAAAAAAACCTGCTTCGCAATCAACCTCTTCCCAAACCCAAAATAACTCTTTTTTTATCCTGTTAGGTCGATAAACAAATATTAAAAATAAAATAAGTTAAATATAGCCGGTTTTAGTCGATAGATAATATAATATGTTTGTGTCTGCTGGTACATTTCCACGCACCTGACGTCAGAAGGCTTTCGGGGTTTTATGCCGTAGGTTACTTAACACCTGTGTATTTTTCCACGGATTCTCAGTTCATTGCCTTTGCAAAATCAATTGCAATGGCAGCAACTTATTTATTTTGGGGTAAACTTGATCTTGGATTTTATTTTTGTTTGAACGACAGCTACAGACAAAAATCAAAGAGGAAAGACCGTACTGACGTACGCCTTATGAATCTTTGTTAGTCGCAGTTTGAAGGATAGCTACAACACCAAAATATTAGTTCATAACATGTGACGGCTAATATACATAGTTAATATCCGTGGCTATTATACATAAATATGTGACTATATAAAATATTTTGCAATCTGCGTCTTATCTCGCACTCATAGGCATAATAAACCATAACCTACCATAACAGCGTCTAAAGAGGGCGCAGTTAAAAGGGGGACTGCCCTATCACTAGGTATCTATCGTAGACAGAGTAAACTATAGACTGCTGCATACCTATCTTCTTTTACATTCGCACAAGAAAAAGAGAAAAATATTAACGTCACTAGCAAAGAAAAGAGACAGAATAAGAATATTTCTGTCCCTTACTGCGTGTCGGCTAAGCACATCAATGTGCACAACAAGTTTGACGTTTATGAATGAAATAATAAAAACTACACCGCGATTAAACGGAAAATAAGATCTTTTTCGTGAATAATTCAATAATAGTACATTTGCGCAACTGTGAAAATGGTAAGGTGCAGTGTAATAAGCTGTAAAAATGATAGTATGATAAAGATTGCCGGAATTTTTTATCCCTTTCGGTGACACGGATACCAAGAGTCAATAGATTACTCTGTCTACGCTAGGTATAATATGCTTGGCAAAGGTAGGTAGGTACAAGTATATTTTTAGGACAAGGGAGAAGACGCCCATGCACCCTAATTGCGTAACACACTATCAATCACAATCTGAATAATTTTGAAGGATATTGCAAATCCATTGCTTCATATAATTATGTTCTAAAAATTTGTCTGCTCAACAATGTAATTACTGAACTGTCAAAATGAAAGCCATTGCTACTGTTACTAGTGTGTTACGATTTCGAATGGTCTTGTTTAATAAAATTAATTATTTTTATGCTTGTTGAAGACGTAATTTCGTTGGTTTTTTTACAAACTGATACAACTTTAATTGTTTAGAGCCAGATAATTCCTTAATTTGCAAAATTAGGAATTGAATGTGTTACAACCTTGTATCATAACACATCAGACCAAAAACTGAAGAATTGTTATATAAGGTTGTAACATGAAGAACTGTTACATAACACGCACAATGGTCCATTAAAGGACTAAGTGCGGAAACCAAACCCATAACAAAGAACATAGAGAACTGTTATATATATATTCAGAAGTTCCTTAACCGCTGAAAATGTTGGGGCTTCATCTTTCGCTGAAAATGAGGAAGTAGCAAGACCTTTTCTTAAAGCATCTCTATTCATAATAAATAATGTATGTACGGCGAGGGAAAATAAAACATTATTAAATATTTGGAGCTTACACCGTAGACAGCGAACAATGAATAAAATATCTCTACTGAGTCATCTTTTAAATGCATTAAAGCTCCTATCCTACAAACAGGCGCGATTCGCGTCGCGTGTCGCGCCTGTTTGTAGGAGCCTTTACTCGTTTTGACCTTTGAACAACTTTAGATATTTAATTTTAGAGCACAGTTTGTATTTTGGGAAAACCTCGTAGCTATAAATAAGTGTAGGTATTTACTGATGTATCAATGAGATAATTTAATAGTTACCTACCTATTATATACCAAAAATCCAATGACCTGCTCTGCATATTAAATTTAAATATATACCTACTAATACCTGTTTATAATTATATTAGGTTTGCGAGCACTCGTGAGATATGTAGTCGTAACACATGTTTTTCTCATGTACATAACTCCAGCTTCCTCATATGTGATAGAACAATTCTACTTACGCCAATATTTAAGGCATAATAGCTGCAATCTAAGTTCGCAGTCTTATTTTAGCTGCCACAATAACTTCGTTAATATGAGTCGTTTAGTGTGTGTTAGCTGGAGTGACGTCACCCCAGCTGCTCATGTCATATCTTCCAAACGAAAGAAGATATGATTATATGTTATAGCTCAAAAATTAAGGCATAATAGCTGCCACTGGCAGCAAAATTTTCAAACCTCTGGTCAAAATACTCTATGAGTTATTAAACCGATAACCATGTGTAAGCTGGAGTGACGTCTCCCCAGCTGCTCATTCATATCTTCCAAACGAAGGAAGATATGATTATGTATTATAGCTCAAAAATTAAGGCATAATAGCTGCCACTGGCAGCAAAATTTTCAAATCCCTGGTCAAAATACTCTATGAGTTATTAAACCGATAAACATGTGTAAGCTGGAGTGACGGCACCGAAACTGCTCATGTCATATCTGCCGAACGAAAGAAGATATGATTATGTACTATAGCTCAAAAATTAAGGCATAATAGCTGCCATAGGCAGCAAAATTTTCAAATCTCTAGGTCTTGTAGTTTCCACGTAATAAGCAAAAAAACAGTTCCCGCGCCAAAAACATCAATTATTGCTTCGGAGAAGGCAAGCTGCGGCGTTGCCGTTCCGTGCGCTACAATACTACAACCAAGTTTGCACTTAGCAGGCATTCTATTAGAAGTCATTTTAACTTGCGCTCAAAATAATTTTAATTTTGTATAATGAAGATATAGACTGAGAGCCGACTGAACTTTAATGGAACTATGAATATAATAAAGTAGATTCATATCAACTTTGGATGACGAGAGAACTACGTAGGTACTATTATTGTTTTTTTTTTGCCTTGTTCTTTCTTTTATTAAATACCTAATTAAAATGTAGGGAACAGCTGATTTTTTTTCGTGATTTCAGGTTTGGTCCCATAGTAAAAATTGTTCTTAATGATAAGTACAATGAACTCTTAAGAGGTTGTTAATGTTTTACCAATAACCCTGTATATTACTAGCGATTGAATGACTTTTTCATGAAATCGTGACATTTGAGAACAATTCTATAAAAAAAGCAAAACTAAAGTAACACCATAGACGTAGGTACTTCTATTATATTACGTCCATGAGTAACATCGAATCAGACTTCATGACGCTGGCAGAATAGTCGACATTGGCTCAGTTGCCAAAAAAAAAAAAAAACATCGAATCAGAACAAATGTCATTAAAAAAACCGGCTAAGTGCGAGAAGGACTCGCGCACCGAGGGTTCCGTAAAAATTTGTAGGTAAGTATGTAAATAGTTTTAAAAAACACACACTCCCCGACCTCCTCCTCGGAGGTCGGGTGCCTTTTGAAGGTTTCCCCCCGACTAAAAAAAAAAACAAGTTAGGTTAATAGTTTCATCACGGTTTTTTTTTAATATAACAAAAAATTTATGATTTATGGGTTTCAGACTTTTTCCTTTACTTGTGCTACATGACCTTGCTTCTTGCCAAATTTCTTGATTCTAGGTCAACGGGAAGTACCCTATACATTTTGATTCCCTTGAGAGTGTCGAAATATACGTTTTTTGCGGGATAAACGGCCGTATCTTTTTTACGTTAACTTAGAATTTTGATTTTTTCACAGCTTCAAGGGACCGCAGACTTGAGGATATGATTTTAATTTCATTTTGATACCTTCACGCGTTCCAGAGATAAAGGGTCTTGACAGACAGACAGACGGACAACAAAGTGATCGTATAAGGGTTCCGTAGCCAAATGGCAAAAACGGAACTCTAATGGATTCGTCATGTCTGTCTGTCTGTCCGTCCGTATGTCAAATGTGATTTATGATAAACTTTACGAAATTGTTACACTTAGATTTTTAAATTTTCTTTCGTCCTATGTTTAAAAACACAATATGACTATAAATAACCTCAATACTTACATAGTACGATTAAAGTGTGTAGTCGGCTCCCAGTCTATAATCTAGTTCAAACTGATAATGTAGCGCACGGAACGGCAACGCCGCAGCTTGCCTTCTCCGAAGCAACAATTGATGTTTTTGGCGCGGGAACTGTTTTTTTGCTTATTACGTGGAAACTAGAAGACCTAGAGATTTGAAAATTTTGCTGCCTATGGCAGCTATTATGCCTTAATTTTTGAGCTATAGTACATAATCATATCTTCTTTCGTTCGGCAGATATGACATGAGCAGTTTCGGTGCCGTCACTCCAGCTTACACATGTTTATCGGTTTAATAACTCATAGAGTATTTTCACCAGGGATTTGAAAATTTTGCTGCCAGTGGCAGCTATTATGCCTTAATTTTTGAGCTATAATACATAGTCATATCTTCTTTCGTTTGGAAGATATGAATGAGCAGCTGGGGAGACGTCACTCCAGCTTACACATGGTTATCGGTTTAATAACTCATAGAGTATTTTGACCAGAGGTTTGAAAATTTTGCTGCCAGTGGCAGCTATTATGCCTTAATTTTTGAGCTATAACATATAATCATATCTTCTTTCGTTTGGAAGATATGACATGAGCAGCTGGGGTGACGTCACTCCAGCTTACACACACTAAACGACTCATATTAACGAAGTTATTGTGGCAGCTAAAATAAGACTGCGAACTTTGATTGCAGCTATTATGCCTTAAATATTGGCATAGGTAGAATTGTTCTATCACATATGAGGAAGCTGGAGTTATGTACATGTATTTCACCATTAAACAATGACGAAATGCAACAAGCACTTTGATTTTTCGTAGATTTTACCTATTATGCAGATGGATAATACTCGTATGTTTTCATGAAGGTTAACTGGCGATTTATTCATGTTTATGTATTTATTGACCTGTAAATAATCGGTCGAGTCAATGTTGCATGTAATTATGAGTTATATAAGACCCCCCATAATACTAATGGTTACGTTTTTTTTTTAATAATTTTACTCACGTGTTGGTTTTTATGTTTCCCCATAAATAAGTAAATGTGGGACACCCCTTTAAAACTATTGCGTTGTAATTATGTTTGTGATAGAAAGTTGAACGCAAGGCATCAAATATTTGTCAGTATGTACCAATTTTATCATTTGTCTGGCACCAGTAAAGTATTGATCGTGAAGTTCTCATAAAAGAAGGACCATAAATTCTTCGCTCTTGAGTGTTGTAAAAATTGAATGCAGGATTAAGTGCAGCAGCGTCCTTCTTTCTGCTGTAAAATGGTAAATATATCAGAAATCCTTCTGCGAAGTGTGATTGTAGCTTATAGTAATATCTGTGATCGCTCAAAAATTGGTAAATTTATGGCCAATGCTTACCACTAGTTTACAGGCTCATGATATCAGCACAAGCTTTTTAATTTTTCCCTTCTAACGGCTCAATGCTGGAGTAGTAGGAAGGGTAATCAAAATTAGCGGTATTAAGATTGGTAGTAACTATGGCAACAAAGGGAAACAATATGGGACGATAAAGTTCAAATTGACTGGTCATATTGCTGTAAGTAATCTACTGAACACCCTTACCATACCATTATTTTTCTTTTACGACACAAACGGGCAGAAAGCCAGTGATAAATAACTATATAGTATCGCTGTACGGAACTACCGACCTAGTTGATACTCAAGATTACGACCGTAAAAGACATCCTCAAGCTGAAAATAAAATTGAGACAAAAGAAACTACGGTCATGCTGTTGTAAGTCTGTGATTGGGAACGAAGTGAATAAGTTTTTAATAACCGATCAAAATAATTAGGAAACTGTAAATCAGCCAACTATATTATTATAGGTAGGATACTCCTCCGACCAGCCTATCCATGTGACATAATCCTTGGTCCCTTCATTTTGACGTCAAAATGAAGGGACCAAGGATTATGTCAAATAACTCAAATGATTAAAAAAGCTGCATTGAGGTAGCTAAAATTATTGCATAGATACCAAATAGTAGATTTACAGAATTCAAGTTTTATGTAGGCTGATTTGAAATCCAAAACTTGGTCCTCCTCCATCTTGACGGGCGCATAAGCTTTAGCGCTTATTAGTTCAAGTATTGCTGAAACTCTTACGAAAAAATCGATACGGACAAAAGTAGGTGGCAGAACCGCAGTGCGGTTCAAAAGACAGCTGTTATGAGGCGCTAAAATACCTTTAGCACGATAGTGTTCACAATCCTTTGATAACTGCACAATGAATTTTAAATTGCTACTTGATCTGTGAACATCGAAAGTAGGAGAACATGGGGGTTGCGGATCAATCTAATATTGTTTAGAGAGTTATTGCTTTTTCATTAATATAATTCATCATATAAGTTAATAAGAATGATGGTATGGTTAGAAACTACTGAGATGAAGACTAATAGAGAAGTATGGAAGACAAAGACAAATATTGCGCCGCCCGCGCGCCCCCAGATAAATTGGGATAAGGGCAGGAGAATGATTAATGATGACATAAGTAAACAAATCAATCGTGTCTTTGGAATCCTACTAATATTATAAACGTGAAAGTTTGTGAAGATGTTTGGATGTTTGGTATTCAATCACGTGTAAACCGTTAAACAGTTTTGAATGAAAATTGGCACATAGATAGACCAATTGAACCAGATTTTGAATATACATTTCATTGT
Organism: Oligia latruncula; assembly: GCA_948474745.1. NCBI lineage: Eukaryota > Metazoa > Arthropoda > Insecta > Lepidoptera > Noctuidae > Oligia > Oligia latruncula. The sequence continues at coordinate 12,820,261 of OX419688.1, forward strand.
AAATCTAAAATTAAAGAATATCTTTTAACTCTTGATTACCTACAGTAAAACAGAAGACCTATTAAAATCGCAATATACATGACCAATACACTGAACACTATACACAAACACCCTCACACACACACCCCAACATACACACCCTCACACACACACCCTAATTTACACACACTCACACTCGCACTCACCATACCTTTTTCACACTAGGTATAAGCACATAATTGCTCCCCTAAATAATACGTACTACTTACCTGTATATCTGTATCTGTATAATGGACGGATGGATGACCCCTGTAACACAGGTTCCACCTAGCATGGGGGTCATTGATCAAATCTCTGTGCACTTATAATTATACCAGCGCTATACCAGCGCTGCGACCTTTATTTTTTTTTTTTATGTCGCAGCATCATGCTGAGATAGGAGCCTTTTGGCCTCGTATAGGACTTTGTTTCATTTTCCTTTTGTTACTTTTTTTTTATATATATAACTTGGATTTTTATTTTACTGTGTTTAGTTTAGTTTGTGATCTTCCTGTACGAGTCGCAATAAATACTTTTTCTTTCTTTCTTTCACTTGTAAGTCCTACGCTGTAAATGCTGTGCATTACTTATGGAAATAAATTATAATTATATTTTTTTTTTTTCTTTTTGATATTTCTCGGGACCCTGAGGTCCCGGACCTTTAAAGGCGTACGAGGGGCCGAAGCCAGCTTTTTAATGAAATCAGGCACCAACCGACGATTATCCCTGTTTGCACTATGCAAGTTGGTGTAGGACTATTGCAGGATATGGAAACAAAGATATTGGATTATGGGTTTGGGTGGTTAAAGTGAACTGGTTATTTAGGACTATGGAAAGTCTAGCCCCTGCCTGACCAATGTTTTATATAAATTACACAGATAAAATGGCAGGGGGTGACTTGCACACTTAATAATGGGCCCCCGAAAACGGTCGCTAGCACATAGTGTCGTAGCGACAAGGGAGCAACATGTCCTGAGGTGCTTATGAGGAGTGGAGAGGTATGCCACGGCTATCAATCCATCAATCAATCAATTCCGGAAGTACGGTCAAGATCCCTACCAGCATCTTACTGGAATACTTCCTTCCTCCGAGCACGTTTGCTCTTGCGAATCTCCACTCAAGCCGGCCAACAAAGGCAAGAATGAGGTGGGAGCTCTGTTCCCCATCATTGTTCACTCCAGCCGGCCAATAAAGGCAAGCCAGAGGTGAGGAACAAGACTTCTCCCGGGAGATAGGGTCCGTGGGGCCGCTACTGCCCAACAGCTCGCCACATGCTGCCCTGCGGGTTTCTGAATCTCGCTTGGTCTGGCTCCTCACTGTTCCGGCACAGGCCGGAATTATTATTATTATTTTTCTGAATTAACACAGGATACTTTTAATCCCGCTATTCCCACGGGATCGAAACTTATGCGGGTGAAACCGCGGGGCGCAGCTAGTTTATTATAATAAGTGATTGATAGTCAAGTCAAGCCAGTGCTTGTCGGTTGTTGAACTAAGTAATAGACGTAGCAATAGTTACCTATTATTCGATAATGGTAAGTAGCTATACCTACATATATATAGTTATAATGGTATTCAATCCATGCACTAGGCGATATCGTCTAGTGCATGGATTGACCGTCAAGTCAGTATTATATCTTAGGTTAGGTTTCAAGATATTATGTCCTTTATTTCATTAAATATCACATATAAATTATATTTTTAAATATTAGAATATAGAAAATATAAAAACATAAAAAAAAAAATAGTAGCCCACCGGTATCGGGAACAGGGTCCAAGCTACCGGCGGTCAGGGCTCCAGAGAGAGGAACCTCCTAACAATGCGGGCCGTGTCCAGAAGTACCGCTTTCTGAATCAAGCCCTTGATCCAGCTGCCCAACGAGAGCCTCCTTAGGTGTTGGTCGAGGCTCTTGGCTATTAACCCATTGGCTGTCACGACTATCGGCACAATGATTGCTGAGTCCACATCCAAGCCAAGCCAAGTCAAGATACTTGATCAAGATATTTATTATTAAGCTGTAAAAAATTATGAAAATAGGCGAGAGCATTTCTATGGAGAATAGACCAAGCGCATTTCCTCCTCAGAGGCCTATTACAAAAATGCGCGTAGATGCATGATTTCCTCGTTGAAATTTAATATTATTCGTTGGTTGGTATAAATAACAATTAATTGGTAAAGATAGCTCGTTTTCTCTTCTACAGTAATAATAAAGCGATTTTTTTATTATTTGTCTATTTATTTAGCAATAATCGTTCTCCTGATGCATCATCATCATCATCATCATTTCAGCCGAAAGACGTCCACTGCTGGACATAGGCCTCCCCCAAGCACTTCCACTTCTACCGGTTCTGTGCTTCTCGCATCCAACGGATTCCTGATGCATGTTTAGGCAAAAATTCATGGAGAGCTCATTTGAGAACTCTAATTTTCAGATTCTGTTGAATATAATCCATCAAAACAATTTTATTCATATCACAAATATCATATCGTCGTTGCGACTTTAAGACCTCTTATGTGTCACTTTTGGCAAAATCACTTTTTTACGCCAGCCGATTCTGCATTTTGAAGCTCTATCGAATGCAAAAACTCTCATGTGTATACGACGATTAAATCGTAATTTATTTACGAAATTCAAGATCTCCAACGTTCTTGCTAATTAAAAGTTGGTGCTTAAAAAATCTTGTGTCAACTAAAATTGTTTAAATTTTTTTTTACAAGAAACTACTTTTCATTTCAACTAACAGTGGCAAAGTTAAAAGCACGAAAATCATGTGGCTGATACCTATATTTTTTGTTGTAGTTGGTTTCATTATATTTTTTTCAGTAGACGGTTTTTATCGATTTTCTCATAAAATTGATTTTTACACATAAGAGATCTTAAAGTCGCAACGACGATATAGTTTTAGAATAATAGAATACCTACATGTTTGTTATATGCCTTATAAATAAACAAAATATGACTAGACCTAATTCAATTTTCTACCGGAAACAAGTCTGAATATCTCCGAACTTCTACATCATTTTCACGTAGTAGTTATACCAAAATAGTCTCCAATAATTGCTTAAACAACATCAAATTATTTATTTAGCTGTAATGCCAATAAACGCATATTTATTTCTTTCTTTCAAATAAAAAATAATTGATACTTTGGTTTTTTAATAAATAAAATAAAAGTACCAGACGACAACCTCATAGGTTTGAACTGCGAGATGCCATATAAAACAAAAAAAAAATGTGCGCTCAGTACCAAAATGTAAGAAGCACTGACCTCTATAATACGCGTACCTACTTGTATTATAGAGGTCAGTGGTAAGAAGGCTTTTGCACCTAGGAGTAAAAAATTGCCTTACAAAGCTAATAAACACATACAAACTTCTAACTGTTATAAGTATCTCATTTCAGAATGAGTTTAGATATATGCATGTCAAATAAGTTTCGTTTGTTACACTATTCTGTTCTAGTGGTATCAACCAAATCTTGTTTATAGATTTGGTTGATGGCCGCGAGACGGCAAAAAGACGCCACCTTCCATACTAAAATCGGCATTGTCCTTTTGCATGTTGATTGTTGATGTTAAATATTATTTAAAAATTAATTTTATTATCTTGTTTTGTGTCTTGGAGACTTGCTAACATCGGCTTGGCCGCACTACACCAACCACATATAGTAGGTGTGGTTTTACTAAGGCTTTATAGAAGGTGTGACACAGTCTATGTGGAAGAGTTCAGGATAACGCATCTATACTTGCTGTAGCAGGTGCATGTGCATCTTTATAAAAATCAAATGCCTAAGTAATCGTTTTCATGAGAATGAACGTGCCAATATGTTGTTCGTCGATCACCTTTATAAATACTAAGTCGCTTGGTACGTGTTTACGTGTATACAATAGTTTTTGTATACCTAGTGACTTGCGATTGTCAGTGCTTGATTACAATATTTAATTTCATTAATCAAAACACTTCCCTCATCCGTACGCAAAAGACGCCCATTGACGTGGAGTTGCGCACACCAGCCCGTATTACCTATTAAGTACTTACATAAAAAAATAAGTAAAAAGGTGACCGATCCCTACAAAACGTGAAATTTAAAACTGGAATTAGTACAACAACTCTGGGCTCGCAATCAGAAAAATAGCCCGCAAAGGCTAAGCGCACACCACGATTTTTTAACGTGCGACAATTTTGTCGCAGGAATGCAACGTATGAGTAAGTACGGCAGCGCGCGCACATTCGAGTAATAAATCGCAGCGATTTTAAAATTGTGATTTGTCACAATTTGCTGCGTTTGCTCACGACGCAATGATCGCGAAAGTAAACTGCAGCGTATGGAATTGTATGGTCCCGCGCGCACTGCAACAGAAAAATCGCGCAATCGGGCCGGCCAGCGCCCATTTGTATTCCGTTCTTTCTATAATAAATAATTATGTTGTGACGTTTACGTGGCCCTCCACGCAACGTCACAACATGTTTGTTCTATATTAAAATAGATTATTTTTATTCTATTTATTTTTTATTCCGAAGATCAAGATTCTATTTATTTTTTAGTTCGATGTTGCTGTAAAAGGATGAGTCCAGTATTGACGATTTGTTTTCTTTTTTCCCTCCGAAGTAGTAAATAGAGACAAGGTACTTATACCGAATCCATAGTGAGACTGAGCAATGACCAACGATTACGATTTTTTTATCGCAGTGCGTGCACTGTTACTTTCTGCGATATTTTACAGTGCGATTCTAAAATCTCCAAAAGTCTCCAATAGGTACATCATATTTTAGAAAATATGTTTATTTAATATACAGGGTCTGTATACCTATATAATATACAGGGTCTGTGTATATAAAATACAGGGTCAAATTAAATTTGCTAGCGAAACTCCGCATACATAATGGGTATCGATATCTAAACAAGATCAAATAAAAAAGAAAAGATTTGCCTACCACAAAACAGTGTTTATCAGTTGTTTTATAGGCTAAACACCTTTTAAACACGACATATTTATATGGACTTTGACGGAACATTGACATTAGACACACGTTGAACAAGTGTTTAAGCTTTTGTGGTAAGACCCTTGATGTTTTATTTTAGGGATAGACCACTGGTAGATAGTGTTGTTACTTGAGGTAGGAGTTGAGAATTTGTGTTTATAAGTTTTGGTTTTAGTTTATTTTATTTTAATGAGAAATGTTAATAACGTAGTTTTATTAGTGTTACTAACAACAATATGAATAATTTGTGTTCGATTTCAATAGATATGTATGTAATAAAAAAACATACAAAAATTAATTAATTTCCGCAAATTCAGACAAAGATTTACATACAGTGTAGACTCTGTTAACCTATTCGTTCGTACAATGATAAAGAGAACAGTATAGACTAAAGTATGCGGTCACCAACCTTTGCAGTACATTACAATAATTTGTTAGAGGTCTCTAGTCCAACAGTAGATCCATACGTCATCAGAACGCATAATGTAAGTATGTCTTATAATAACGAGTCTCATTGTTAATACAAATCACATGGTTACCATTCCAGATTTGGAACAAATATCTTAAGGCCATATGAATTATATCCCGACGAGGAAATCAAATCCACGACCTAATCATCGTCATCAAGGTCATTTAGCGTTAATACAGGAATAGGTCCTTCGCTTTTTTTAATATGAATATTTCTTGATATTCTTAGAAATTGCGCGTATTTAATTCCACATAAAACATACGACCTGTACGTGATCTATGTAAATCAAACGTGTTACTGTTATAATGTCCCAACTACTTGATATTCGCAAAAACAGATAACGTAATAAATACTCATTATTAGATGCCTGAAGATTCGTGAAACGATAGTCTTCGCGCGGTGTCTACGCTGCGTAAGGCCCGTAATCCACCAAAGCGGAGAGGAGAGGAGATGCCCGCTTGCTCGCACGAAATTCTACCTAATAAGTACAGCGCCTACGCGGCTGCTACGGTAAAACGCCCAGTGCACAGACGCTCAAGAATGTTATTTTATCATTTGTGATGATTTTATAGGTTAATACACAGTTTTCGTTTCGCACACAAAGACTGTATTCCAACCTCCTTGTAGGGGACTTCCCAAAATATATTTAGTATTTATTTATTTCTCAGTATGGTACAGTCAGTTAAAGCAATTAGCTGACCCACCTTTGCATAAATGTTTGCGATTTTTTAGAATACGAATCGATAGAATTCTACCATTCTTTTATATTTTATTTACTTTGCTAGAATTTGCTCAAATAAATAAAATATTAAAGAATAATAAAATTCTAACGATTCGTACCTATTCTAAAAAATCTCAACCATTTATGCAAAAGTGGGTCAGCTGAGATACATTGTTTCACATTACTGCCATCGGTGTTGTAGAAATATTAAATAACAAGCTATAGGTACAGGTACATGCAGAGCTATAGGTACATGCAGATCTACCTACATTATAAGAATATTATACAAAGTTATGAAAGGAAAATGCCATGGGACCGTACCAACTAGCGAGGGAGCGGGTCAAAATCACAACCAATTGTAGCTTATAAAATTACGTACGTTTTTGTTATGAAAAAGATTCCCGGATTTCGGTCATCAAAAATTAAAGTATTGTTATTTACTTTTGTACATATTGTCTCTTATGTCACTGCCATTTGTACATTTATATTTTATCTATGACTGCAATTGCACTTCATTTCAGAATGTTGCTATTACGTAAAAAATACCTGCCAACAAACATTTAAAGGAAAAAGATAATTTGTAAGTAGGTACCTATCGACACCGATTTACTATAATTTTAGGTATATTTTTGTGTGTCAAAAAATCTTTAGGTTTACGCGTTGCGTTGCATTAATTTAAATTATTATTTTGTAAGACATTTAAGTATTTAAAGAAAAGAGGACCGATAAAAAAAAAGTTTTTAATGTGACGTATTGCATTTGTTCTGTTGCGGCGTCACGGATGACGTTATGGCTCCTTCAAACAGGCGCGACATGCGATAAAAATCGCGCGCGACACAAAGGCACCGCAAGTCACGCAACGAGCGCTGCCTTTGTGTCGCGCGCGATTATACGAGCAAACCAATATTGAAAGTACCTAACTTTACTTTCAATATTGGTTTCCTCTGAACTATTTAAATATAATTAAAATCCTTATAACGAAAACATTTAGGTGCTTTTCCATAACGTAGTCTTTGTGTGATAATCCTTAGCGATGCTATCTCCATCATTCACAGTCATCGTTCATTCGTCATTTTCTCGAACGTGACCTCAAAATATTAAGTAGGTAAATGGCAAATAAATACGAATTTCGGGAATCCATGCAAAAAATTGTAAGCGATATAGGAAGGGCATTAAATTCTCCTCCAAATACACTAGGTTTGGTTGTGACAGCGGACTTTTCGTTTGGTACAGGGCGCCCTATATTTGACGGCATTCTCCTTTTGTATTAAGTTTATTAATTTATAATTTTAATGACAAATTATTAAAGTGGTTAAGATTCATCAAAGTGCATTATTTAGTTAAATCAAAAATATAAATCATAATATCGAAAATATAAATCATAATGTCAAAATAAAAACTACAATGTCCATGAATTTTATGATTCATTAACGGAATAAAAACACAATCATGACTAAGAGCCAAGCAAACATTTTATATTTAAACTTATTAATTGGTAACATTTTTAGGGCAGGTGGTAATTTATACATTTTAATTGTCATACAACTCGCATTTCTAGTGTAGGTATCTATAATTGCAACTTATAGATTTGGTAGGTACTACAATGCTAATGCCTCCGGCACGTGTAGAAGTACTTAGTAATTCTAAATGAACGGAAGTTATACTGGATATACTGGTTACTTTAATTAATAAATGAATAAGTCATGGCTTGCTCGTTTAAAAATGATCACAATCTCGACTGCGATATCCTTACGGAAAACAATTACATTTGTCATTGACTATCTGCTTTTATGTATGTTCACACTACACATGATGGGAAACAAATAAATGAGAATTATCTGATATTGATAATTATACAGGATATTTTTTATGCATTGCGCTTTCACAGGATGAATATGACTCATGAATATGAACAACTTTCACTATGAGACGAACTCTGAAATCACGAAAAAAAAATCTGCTGTTTCATTTTTATTTTTTTTAATTAGCCTGCGCTGTCCCACTCCTGGGCAAAGGCCTCCCTCTACTCCTTCCATCTTTCGCGAGCCCGCGCGTCCTCCTTCCAGTCTTGGTAGAACTATCTAGCTCGTCCCGCCATCTCCTACGTGGTCTGCCACGACCCCGCCTCACTGTCTCAGGGCACCAATTCTGCGCTATTTGGGCCCACAGTTTGTCCGGCATGCGGCAGACATGTCCTGCCCAGTCCCATTTAAGTTGAGCAGCCTTTTGAGCCACGTCAGCTATCTTTGTTTTGGAGCGCAGTATTGTGTTTCGAACACGATCCGTTAACTTAACGCCTAGTATACTGCGCTCCATTGCTCGTTGGCAGACCTTGAGTTTGGATTTCTGGATGTTAGTCAAAGACCAAGTTTGTGCACCATAGGTTAAGCCGGGAAGAATACACATGTCCATGAGCCTGCGTTTCAGTGCCATAGGCAGCTCACCCTTCAATTTCAAGGACCAGTAGCTCTTCCAGGCGTTCTCCGTTCGTCTTGAGAAGCTGTTTCATACCAAAGTTAAATCCCTACTCGACCAAAATGTATGAAACAGCTGATTTTTTTTCGTGATTTCAGAGTTGAACTCATAGTGAAAGTCCTGTGAAAATGTGCGCACCGTTTAAAAAAAATACCCTGTATATTTGTGTATTTCGTATTTCCTTCGATGGGTTTCTCTATAATTATTTATATACCTATAGAGAAACCTATCGATGGCGAACCCATTTTTTTTTTTGTGCTTCTTCTTCGTCATGTCGATGGCACGACAGTGTATAAAAATTTTTGAACCAAAGTGCGCAACTTCCACAGCGACATTGTCATCAGAAATCACTGTGGCTGCACTTTATGGGGTAAAAAAGCCAATGGCGATGATCAATAATTGTACTGTGCTCATTGTCAAAGATATTCTAAATATTAATTACAATATGACCGACGTAACTTGGTGGGCCTGAACTTTGTGCAGAAGGCTGCGCAGTAAGATTTTTTAGGAACCAAATGGTGATATGAGGCGAGTGCGAGTGAGAGAACATGCGCGAAAGTTCTTAGTGCCTATGTCCAGGCCCGCCAAGATACGTCGGTCGTATTGAACTAATTTTAAACTCCGTTAATCTAGAGTGAGTAGCTAAACTATAATAGTATAACACCCCTGTTTATCTTGGCTCATTATGGCTTAACCTAGTTTATTTAAATTTAAAACAACATAATCTTTACTCACCTCCTCCACATTAAAACACTGGCTTGTAGTAAGCCTCCTTTTGAAGGAACTACTCGCATACTATAATTTAGGTTTGTTTAAACATACCTAAACACACTAAATTATGATAGATTTTTACTTAAACAAGTAAGTAAACGCTGAAGCTCTCGTAAACTGTGTAGAAAGATAAAATAGACAATATTAATCATTTTGTTACTACCTTTTTTTTGTCATCAAGTGTAGATGTCAGATATGTGTCTATTTATACAGCATTATATTGTAGTCTTTGGTGTCTATTTCATAGAAAAAAATGTAACTTGTCACGCAGAGCATATTTTCGACATTAATATATTTTTAAATATAGGGAGCATGATGTAAGCTTGTTATGAAACTAAATTTTCTGTGTAGATAACGTGTATACAATTGTTTAACTAAATTAAGAGCTAGTATAAATACTTAAATAGCAATGAATCAAAAACCTAGGAGAAAAAAATCTCCGCTTTGCAGGAAAAACCGACAGATGCCAAGTTTGGAATCTTTTATATCATCGGAGTCTGTAATCGCAAACCTACAGCCAGTCCAGGAGGAAACAAGAGCTGAACTCGTTGAAGAAGCTCCAGATAAATATTGTTCAAGCGATGCTTTCAAGGCCGAAGTTGCAAGGTTCATAGAAATATCCAAATATTTTTCGAGTCCTCTTCATAAAACCGCATCGTATATCTGTGAGAATCGCCTAGTGTCCTACCCCAGTGTATTCAGATTCGAATATAAGCGAGGGGTTATAACAACTGAGCACATTAAGTTCTGCAATGTTACTCTGGAGCCGGTGTTCATAAGACTGTTCAAACTTGTTCCTGATTTGGACCAAATCAGGTTTACGAATTTGTCCCTCTCTCGATGTAAGAGGATCCCCCCAGGCCTGTCCTTCAACTTAGCATTTGTGTACGACGATGTGAATGAAAAACCGGCGTGTAATGCAAAAATGATATTTGTTGCTTCTAGAAAAACGTCCACCCCATGCTACCAAATATGTGAAACTGAACTAGACATTGATGTTCAAAAAATTCGTCTGATTACTAATTAATTAACTTACTTACGTGTTGACCGGCAATTTGGAATTCTAATTCTATTACAAACAATGTAAACATTGTTTCAATTTACTTGCCACGTTTGCACCACGTTTCTGGTTCAACAATCATATTGCTGTTAATATTTTTGTATCATTAAAGTTATTCTTCATTTACCTGGTGCTTCTAATTTCAAGCTGTCAATGTATTATTAGCCCTAGGCGAAAGGTCGCAACATGTACCAACTTCATAACGTAGGTAGGTACATGCTTAAGGTATGCTACATATTATATGCCAGCTGCAGGGGGAGGGCGCTTCACATAAATATATTAGCTCATTGTACCCGTGCGATTTATCCAGAGTGCACTTTGTTCTACAGCTGCACAGTTATAGGTAGTTTCGTAAGTTGTAGTGTACGTTTTAGCTCAGGTTTGCTTCTGCGTATTTTTATCGCGGCTTTTTTTTCGCTCACTGGATATTCAACGCTCTGCCTAGTGCTGAGAGTTGAAAATCCAACAGTGTTTTTCTGACGCGCTGGGGTGCGATCTGTTGGATTTTGTGCTTGGTTAAACTGCGGTTCATCTGATTACACGAGATACCTAATATCGAAAGTCAATATATACACGAGGTGTTCGTAAGCTGGTCATCAGTAAACAGCAAAATCCCGGAAAGAAATGATGTAAATGTTGTATTGCCAGTACTTTTAAATAACTACATATCTATGTACTTACAAATATTTACCCTGACCTCAAGCGTCCCCACAATTAATAAAAATTTACTAGTAGGTACAGCGTGACAATTTGATTTATGCTAATTGCATGAAAAATTATGTGTTTTAATATGCGACGCACAAAGCAATAAATTCACATTTTTTTAAGGTCATTTTGTCAGAAATATTTAGAAATAGAGAGTTAATAACAAATTTTTTGAAAGTTTCCGTTTCTGTAGCCGTAATACTAGCCTACTGCGGCTTCTAAATCTGCGCCTAGGGGAAATGGGAGCCAAACTTTGGGCCGGAATTAACCTACGTCGTTGGAATCTCATTAAACAGTTCCTACCTAAAAAAGCCCAGTATCTTGGTATAAGTATTAGCAAGTTTGACTCAATTCTGTACTTCATCATGTAAAGCATATGCATCTATTTGTTATTTGTATGACCAATTATATAATAATTATGATACATATTATTATTATTATTATGTACATGTAGTAACATAATAACTACATAATTGGTAATGTACTTACTTGATGTTTAAATCTAATCAAAAAGTTCCAGTAAGTACGGATTGTAGCGATATAATTATTTTGCATGTCATTGCTTATTAGGTATGTACCTATCTATATCAGGTCAAGGCTCTTCAAAGTTAAGTACTTCATAACAATAATTCATTATGTCTTCATAAGGAGAGCTGACCCAAGACTAAGCAAATAATGGTAACACTAGACCATATACGAAATATTGAAGGGACATGGGAAAGCGAGCTATATTGCAGCATTGCGTGGTTTTATACTCTGTGGATTAGAAGAACGAGTATCATTTTAATGTTGTACCAACCCTCCCAATAATATAAGCCTGAAGGCACTAGGACATTCGATGTCTATTATCAGAAACCAGAACGTATTTATCGTTCCCCATAGTTTGTTTGAATTGTGAGGTTTTTTCCATGTATAAAGATTCCTCATAACATTCAACTAACTTTCTTGTAACGACTACTATTTCTTGATTTAGCCGGAGAAAGCAACAGAGAGAGAAAGAAGTAGAAGCTATAGAGGAGAACTTTACCCAGCATTAAATTGAATTAGCATTTATTTTATTTGGGAAACAAACAGATTTTTTTTTTCATGGTCTGGCAGTTTGAGTAATTTATGGGGCCTACCCAAATGTCCTTTCTTTGGTATTGTTCGTCGAATCGTTGAGCTCCTTAACTCTTGAGTTATGCTGCACGATTTTTGACAAATGCGTGCACTGACTGGACAGGTCCTCTCAATCTGTGTGGTTCTTTCCTCAAAAGACCACCTCAGACATCGATCTACATGGTCTTCATATAACCTGACCAAGATTATGTCTGGACTTTAAAAGAGACTGTGACCTCTGAGTTTGTTTCGGCCTTTCTTCTCAGAGTAGTCAGATAGGAAACGCCGACTTCATCTAGTTTAAAAAAAAAACATGATTGACGTGTAAAAGAAACCTACTTACAAAAAATAAAATCATTTCAGATGCAATAACAAACATATTATGTACTTATACAAAAATAGTTCAACACAATCCAGAAACAGTTTCCATAGATTATTATTCAAGTAAATAGCAGCGTAGCAGTTACTTAGTTGCAGTTAGTTTCAGTTAGTTTAGCATTGCTAAACTAACCTTTGTTCCGGACGGACTTATACAGCATTATATTGTAGTCTTTGGGACGGACATTGTCGCGCTACCTGTTACCATGGATTCAGTGCATGATTCTGAATCCCGCTGCGTTGAAAATTTACTGCCAGTTATTAAAAAAAAAACTGTTCTATACATTTTGACCGCGTAGGTATTGCTGTCTTCGTATTATGTGCTGAATTCATGGTTACAGTGTATATGCGTCGATGTCTCTGCCGCCCTGTTTAATATGGGATCAATTTAATGTTTTATACAGGCAAGCAGTTAACGAAATCAATGATAAAAACCGGTCAAGAGCGAGTCGGACCCGCGGACCGAGGGTTCCGTATTGTGAAACGTGAAATGTTTTTAAATTGTAATCGGCGAGGCCGAATTCAGAGAATTTTATCACTACGGTATAGAATATTGTAGTTTTAGGTCAGCGCCATCTCTTGACCAATAGTGGAAGTAATGTAATTTTTGTTGATTTCTGAAAAAGTGTGCTATTTAGACATCGTTTTATTTTTCCTGTAATCTTTACATAAACTTCTATCAGATAAAACAATTTCAGATTTTTCTCTATGCGAACTTCGGAGATAAGGGGGAACGGTATTTTTTTTTACATTATTCATCAAAAGTCGAAAACTATGCGACCTAAAAAAAGAAAAAGAAAAAATCATTGAGAATGTGCAAACAGCGTTCTTTCATAATTATGATACCGCACATAGTAGCCCCACTTCGAAGTTTTAAGACCACCTTTCAGTCCATGGTGCAAAAAAAAAAATCTTTCTTATTTGTAAAATAGTTGGGCAAACGTCATCTAAGACTATTCTAAATTTCAAATTGATAGCATTAGTAGTTCTTGAGATAGCCAGCTGTGACAGATGGACAGAAAGACAGACATACAGACTGAATCTCACCATAAGGGTTCCTTTTTATACGGAACCCTAAAAACGATTTATCGAAAACATAAGCAACAAAAAGGCTAACAAAAAGATAAAACAACACAAAATAAAGCAAGTCAGTTGATATAAATGACGCATGCAATGGTGAAGATCTTTCCGATTGACGTCATATTACTGGAACTCGGCTGCGTATGGTAAATTATAGTCATTATTTATCTTTGTATGCTTATTACAATGTGACTCCTCAAATAAGGGTGTATGGCTATTCTAACTAGAGTAGATATTGCGTTTAATAGCTCGTCATATAATAATGTATTACGCTATTATAACATCATTTTTATCTATCTTTAACCAATTAGACACATTACGATAAATAAAGACAAAATAGTCACTTCTCTAACTAACACAAGATATATTATATTATTACCGTGGTCTTCCAAGAAGTTTTCCATAGCCAGCGATTACCATAATAACATTTCTTGCATAAACACAGTGACTATGTACGTATATCTTACAAAAGATACGAGTTTATTTAGCCTTCATAAAGTTTGTCAGTTCATAAACACCTTACTCCTTTCCTGAGTACTTACCCAGAAAATGAAAGACAAAAACCGGGCAATAGCGAGTCGGACTCGTGCACCGAGGGTTCCGTACCATCATGTTTTTAGATTTTCATCGGCGAGGCCTATATTCATCAGAGAATTTTATCGCTGTGCACTGCGATGTAGAATATTGCAATTTTATGTCAGCGCCATCTCTTGACCGATAGTGGAACTAATGTAACTTTTGTTGATGATTTCTGAAAAAGTGTGCTATTTAGAGACTTCGTTTTATTTTTCCTGTAATCTTTATGTAAACTTCTATCACATAGAATAATTTCAGATTTTTCTCTTTGCGAACTTCGGAGATAAGGTATTTTTTTAAATTTTTCATCAAAAGTCGAAAACCTAAAAAAAATTTAAAAAAGGTTTGAGAATGCGCAAACTGCGTTCTTTCATATGATACCCCACATGCCCTAGTAACCCCACTTCGAATTTTTCAGACCCCGTTTCAGTCCCTGTTGCAAAAAATATACATATATTTTTAATTATTTCTTATTTGCAAAATAGTTGGGCAAACGTCATCTAAAACTATTCCAAATTTCAAGTTGATAGCATTATTAGTTCTTGAGATATCCAGCTGTGACAGACAGACAGACAAAATTAGTCTCACCGTAAGGGTTTTACCATTTTGGTACGGAGCCCTAAAAAGTTTATGAACCCAAATCGTCAGAAAAATTTGCCCGAAATGTGATAAGTTGGAAAACGCACTTCCCAGCTATATGTCTATTATTCGAACGTATCGCATTCGTGGGCTGCAGCTGAAAATCAGCGTCAGGTGATGGAGTCCGTGTCACTAAAGAAGTCTCGCAGACGCGGCGCTGCAGGCTTGCGACGGAGATATCATATTTTTCTCCTGCCCTTATCATAACTTAGGGCTCGGCGCAACATGACTTCTTCTCTTGCTTCTCAATAGAGATGATGACTAAGTCGTCATCTCGGTAGTCACCCCCTTTCTAACCATCATCATTCACACAGTCTGTCCATCGTTTCTTTTCTACGGAGACATAAATCTGTATTTATTTATTTATCTCAAACGTCCTAATTATGATTGGGCACTGGTTAATAAAGTGCCCAATCTTAAATAAAGAAAGGCATATGAAGGGCATATGAAGGCATATGAAGGGGGGTTGTTGTAGGAATGTTGCTAACTTTAAAATAATAAAAAGTTACTTCTTTCATGAGACTGACATTATACCTTGTGCTTGTGTTGTACGTGTTGTATAATGTCATCTGCGGTGCTATTCTGTAAAAATCTCACCATGAAAACTTAGGTGAACTGAGCGTGGAGTGAGCTGTCAATAGTGTCAATTCCTAGCAAAAACAAACTCACTTCACCTAAGTTTTCACGGTGAGATTTTTACAGAATCGACCGGCTGATATTAGGCTGAGCAGCGGTGCTATTCTGTAAATATCTCTCCGTGAAAACTTAGGTGAAGTGAGCGTAGAGTGAGCTGTCAATGGCTTCAATTCCTAGCAAAAACAAACTCGCTTCACCTAAGTTTTCAGGGTGAGATTTTTACAGAATCGACCGGCTGAGGCCCTTTTAGTATTATAGTATTGTTTTCTTTCTGGTTTTTTTTTTAATAATTTTAATGTGTCTTTTGTTGTAATGTCAATAAACGCAGTTTTCTTTCTGTCTGTAAACTACCTTGTTGAGCAAACATGCAGCCGGGCGATTCTGTAAAAATCTCACCGTGAAAACTTAGGTGATGTAAGTTTGTTTTTGCTAGGGATTGACACTATTGACAGCTCACTCCACGCTCACTTCTCCTAAGTTTTCACGGTGAGATGGTTACAGAATCGCACTGTATGGGCAAACTGAAACTCTCGAAATAGGAAAACTGTTTGATATGAACCCTTCGTATAGTAAAAGTAAACTACGCAGACCTTCTATTCAATCTTCTGGTGGAAAGTTAACTAAGTTACTTATTCAGTAAGTTTGGTCGAAGTTAGTAGCCATCCTTCAATTTGCCGCCACTTAGCGTCCTCAATATACCGGCGAATGACCTCACTGAAACGTTATCTACGAAAGTAAGTTGGCGTGTTTTCCTACAGGATTTTTTTTAACACCTAAGTCAAACCTCGCTGCGATTATTTTCATGCCAGCCGTCGCTGCGGCCGTTATATGGCGGACACCGCTCTTCTAGGAATCCCTAGCTACACAAAGTAATTTCAGGAAATAGCCAAAGCACTTAGCAACTGGTAGTTTTTAAGTTTTAATTTTAACTTCAGCTTCTCACTTCAGACTGCTACAGCTGCAGATTTTCTATTGTTTATTTCGTCGTGGAGTCTACAAATCCTCTACGTGACGTCTCCTATGCAGCTGTATGCACATGTCCGATCGCCTACGCTGGATTAACGCTGGAACCTCACTCGAAAGCTAGTGAAGACACTCTTCCAGTGAGATTCCATATTGGGTATAGGTAGGTACCATGAAAGAGCTAAGGGTTAACATTCATTTAATTTAACTTCTGTTTCGATTTAAATTAAATATTTAACTCAATAATTAAGATTTAAAAAATCCGAACCTGTTTCAGACTTTTATTTTATTTTATTCTGTTCGGGAAACTTACAGCTAAATTAAACAATACTCTTAAACAATATGCACCTGAAGGCCATTTACAAGTTTCCACTAATAAATTATTATTATTTATCGCTAACTATACTGTTTTTTTGTTGTTTTTGTCGAAAGAAGATCACTTGAAATATACCTACTACTTACGTCAACCTGATTCGTGGTATAACGTAAACAAACGGAAACCTATAATTTATTCCATGTTTACCTTGACGATTTTAAAACGACTTTTCACCCCAATCGTTAATACAAAATACTACCGTCAAAAAACTATACTTACATAACATAAACAACATAATTAGGCATTAGATATTGCATAATATTATTCGTCTAGATAACTGATACTTACTCACAGTTTAGGGTTCAGTAAGAACCTATGCGTAATATTCATGAACATTGATATGATCGTCAGAAATAGGTACCAAGGTATAAACTGAAAGTAGAAATACTGCCGGTCGATTCTGTTAAAATCTCACCGTGAAAACTTAGGTGAAGTGAGTTTGTTTTTGCTAGGAATTGACACTATTGACAGCTCACTCCACGCTCACTTCACCTAAGTTTTCACGGTGAGATTTTTACAGAATAGCACCGCAGTAGCATGACTTCAGGGACTCTCTCAACTCCTTAAATATGGGGTCAATTAGCGAAAGTCCGCAGACGATGGGTATCGACAAATAAACAAACAAAAAATAAGTTTATTTGATGTTTTTTTTGTCCTCGACCGCAGTTAGTACAATAGTCAGTTGAAATATCAGTTTAAAATATCTTTTTTTTTTTAACTAATGTTATTGTTGATGTTGTTGAATGTTGACTGTTGAAACAACAAGTAACATAACAAAACTACTTATTTTCTTAGTATAGAATACCTAGGTACTTGTAATCTTAATTTAACTTTTATGGAAGCAAGGACGATATATTGCGAAAACTTCGTTCACTACAATAAAAATATATATTTTATTGTGTTTAGATATGGATTTCCATCACGTTCACGTCTACAGAGTTTCGCTAGCTTATTTAAGACTGCTAGGAAAACCTGTAGTTACAAGAGTTCGTAACTAGTAGGTAACTATTATGAATGCATATTACATAATTGCTACTGGAAAATAACTAAATCTGTGAGGTCATTATACATAATCCTAGTGTATAATATATTATATTATACACTAGGATACTCACACTAGCGACCCACCCCAGCTTCGCTTGGTTTTTACGACTTTACGGAACATCGAGATTTATTATTACCTATATCGTTTTTTTTCTTATTGTAAGTACCTATATTAGATTATGAAGAGAGAGATAAGAAGGGGTGGGTGTCCGTGGCTATATAATAACAGCCGCACAGGTCGATCGATCAGGTTAAGCTACGCTTGCCGCGGTTGGTCTGTGGATGGGTGACCATCTTTACATACCGAGGCCCTCCGTGCCTCGGAAAGCACGTAAGCCGTTGGTTCCGGCAATCACTCATGGATCTTTGAAAGTCGTTACGGGTAGTCAGAAGCCCGAAAGTCTGACAACCAGTCTTACCAAGGGGTATCGTATTACCCAGAAACTCGCTTGTGGAGGTCAGATAGGCAGGCAATCCACGTTTATTAAAACTACTTGATGCCATAAGCAATCCACATCTATTAAAACCACGGAATAGATAATTAAAACTACTTGATGCCCTAAGCAATCCACGTCTATGCCCCCCCCCTCTATCCACAAGTAAACTAGTAACTATCGTTCTTAATTTTTTTGACGTAGGGTCTTATTTAGTACGAGATAGATCACTATTATTACGTACCGTACCTTAGAATACTTATGTACGAAAGAGGTAGGTACGTGGAGTAGGTATTATAATAAAATTAATAAAACCAAAGCCTATTATTTTTATTGATATGCGACTTGCGGCTTTTATGGGCATTCAATTCGCGGACAATAGTTTTTAAGTTCAACGTTTTTATCATACCTGCCTCTTTTATTATTGACTAGCGGCCCGCCCCGGCTTCGCACGGGTCATCATAATCAGCATATAATGTTCCCACTGCTGGGACACAGGCCTCCTTTCTGTGAGAGGTAGTGGGCCGTAATTCACCACGCGGGCCCAGTGCGGGTTGGTAGATGCCACAAGTCTTCGAATTTTTGGTTCTAGGACATGCCGATTTCCTCACGACACACGACGCACGGTCTTCGCACGGGTAAATATTGGTATTTAACAAAAATAAGATATAAGGATTTTTCGGCGTTACTATTGCCTATTTTAACATGGAAAAGTAGTTATTGTGACATAACTGTAATAGGTAGTTAGACATATCTATGGTCCTCTATAAAACTGTAGTAGGGTAAGCAGGGGGAATGGCGTTCACTTAAGGAAAATATGGTGTATTTTTTAAATTATTCATTATAAATCAAAATTAAGAAAAGTAACATAGTCTTTAATTATCGAGTAATCAACAATTTAACAACAAAAGCTTATATCTTTTACCTACTAGTAGTAAAACAACATTATTAAAAAAAACATGTTTGAGCGGCATTACCCCTGTCTCTGGGTAATGCCGCTCATGGTACGGGGTAATGACGCTCAAACCTGTTTTTTTTTATATAACAAGTAAGACACATTTTAATTAAAAAAATATTAATGAGATCAACTTTAAACAATAAAAGTAAAGTCTACAATCACAAATTAGCATCAATTATCCCAATTTGTGAGTAAAATTAGCCTTTTTCAATTTAACAAATATAGTAGGTAAAGTCTTCAATGTCAAATTAACTTCAATTATTATAATATAAAATAATTATAATTATTAGAGGTAAGACTAATTAGAAATAGTAATATTTTATTATTTTTGGAGACATAAATCACAGATATATCCATCCAGCGAATCCCACCCTGAACATATAGCATGAGCCCTAGCATGATTCTTTTGGACAAACCTCCTTCAATCGCAGTTTTAGCGGATTGAAGGTCTTCTTCGGTCCAAGCCGCTTTAGCCGTGGTCCTTTCACGATTTCTTGGCATATCTACAACAATAAAAAAAAATAAGTCACTAAGGGGTAATGGCGCTCAGACGAGCGGTATAACCCCAAATGGTCGTTTCGTAATAAATTTGAAATTAAAAAAAAATCATACACAATTGTTGAAAATTGATTGCATTATCACAAAATAGAATAGTTTTATGGTTAGAAAAGTAAAATTAATAATTAAATAAGCATTAAAGTTTCGGACTTACCGACAAAAACACTTAACCAAAAATTAGATCAGCGCGGCCGCAAACTAAGAAAAGCACTTCACGGTCGCATGACGCAAGTTGACTGTCCGTTTGCGTCGCTGTCTGTTAGAGGCCCCCTCCCCCCGCGCTTCACGAGACGTGGCGTATTGCTACGTTCCATTTTGACAGAGTAACAGAGGTGAGCGCCATTACCCAGTGAGCGCTATTCCCCCTGCTTACCCTACATCACTTTGCTCTGTTGTCAATAGTTTCCGCAGTGTACGCGATAGGTATACCTAAGGATTTTCTTTGGTATGTTTTTCACACCTTGGGTTACATTATCAAAGTTTTCATACGGATCCCTAACTTTTTTGAACATATTCTATCGCCTATGTTCATCAGGAATAATGTAGGATTCTAATGATGAAAGAATTTTTCAAATCGGCCAGTAGTTTCGGAGCAAATTCAAACAAACAAACAAACAAATGTTTCCTCTTTATTTATAAAATATTAGTGTAGATAAAGCATCGAGCCTTTCCAATGTCAACGCAACGACATCTCCCGCCGACAAAACGCGCAGGTTTTCAAACAGCCTTTCATGTGCTAGCAAATATTTTTTCTGTGCGGTTTCTTTTTGCCCCCCTAGAGCTAGACGTGATGCCCTAAGCATTTGATTAGGGTTAATCCGGAACTGCCCGCCTGGTTGCGTAAGTATCGGAATAAACCACAAAATTGTGCTAAGGTCAATGCCCAAATAGTATTCCCACCACCTGTGTATAATACCGATTGACCTAAACAAAATAATGCAAATTAGTTAAATTCTTGACTTTTATCATGACCCCAAACTTGTGAAGTTGTTGTTTGCAGCGACATCTCTCGATATACGCACAGACTAGTTGCTTTCTGATCGTTGTCGATGCGTTTCTTTTTTCCGCGACGTTGGTCAGTCAGGTCAGGTAACAAGTGAAGGTACAAGTAGGTGCGTGTAGATGGCGCTTAAACCAAATGTGCGTTTAGTTGGCTCTTCGACCAAATATGTAGTACCAAGTGGATTTGAAGAAAAACTAGTGCTTATTATTTGCAATTTTTTTTTTAAAGCATACAATATACTGTCTGGGCTCCAGAAGCTCCCACGAATTCTCCCACCTCTTCAACATTGAGAAAATCGATTGCCAATAATCTGGGGGCCTAAAAAGGCCACTTTGGCAGAATCATAAAAGGATAACATTATGAATCATAATATGGCGCAGACAGTCCGTGTTTTTCATATTTTCGCTACACTACGTAGGTAGGTATAATCAACGAGATTGGATTTGGATTGGATTGATTGGTATTTTAGCACCGAAAAAAATAAATAATTGAGAAATCCTTCACCAATGGGATTTGATACGAGTTAACTGCCCATTATGATTCATAATGTTATCCTTGTATGATTCTGCCAAAGTGGCCTTTTGAGGTTATCGGATGACATTGGTTAAAAAAATTAGTGCATGTATATTTTAGCAGTGAGAAATCAGAAACAGTGAATAACGTGTCATCTTGACGAATAGACATGTTTATACTAGCGCCTAGTGTCAGTTTGTTAGCAGCAGATCTCGGAAAACAGAAGGGAAATGACTGACTACAGGCGCTTAAAAACGCCAGTACGTACCTACTGCAAATGGTACCTACCGAATTTGTTAGGTTATTGAACTCATTATTTCAATTAATAACATAAGTACATTTTGAGTAAGTGAGGTTCAATGGCAGTTATGTTTCTGTATGACTTATTATAGGGGTCCTGCCTGCCTGCTGTCAATCTAGGTAGGTGGTGTTTAGAGCAGTGGTAGTAGCCCAGTGATAATTGCCCCGAATTACGAGTTGTAGGTGGCAGACGCTTTACTTTTTTTTGTAAATTATTTCATCACCAAACCAAACGTTCCAAGACATAAGTCATCTACCACCCCGCACTGGGCCCACGTGGTGGATTTCGGCCCACTCCCTCTCACAGAGAGGAGGCCTGAGTCCCAGCAGTGGGAACCTGATTATGCAACGTAGAAGTGAAGCCCCTGTCGACATGACTAGGTAAAATAAAAACACAACTATCAACATTAAAATCATTATTCCACCTAAGATGGTGTAGCTTGTACAGTTTAAACTTTGAAGCAAAACTTGAGCAGTCACCTTCCAAAGGTCATCCTCATCTATTCTACTCTACTTTAACGACCGTTAGATGGCGTCTATATATAATATAAACATTTCATAATTATGTCAACTTCTATATTTCTAACTAGCGGCCCGCCCCGGCTTTGCACGGGTAGGTATTGGTATTTAAAAAAAAAGTTATAAGGATTTTTCAGCGTTAATATTGCAAATATTAACATGGAAACGTAGTAATTGTGACATAACTGTAATAGTTGACATATAGTATCGCGGATTTTTTTGTAGATATTGATGTCCTCTATAAAACTTTAGTATATCACTTTGCTCTATTGTCAATAGTTTCTGCAGCGTACGCGATATGAGGATTTTTTTTTGTATATTTTTCACACCTTGGGTTACATTATCGAAGTTTTCATATGGATCCCTAGCTTTTTTTTTAAATATGCTATCACCTATGTTCATCAAGGATAATGTACGATTCTAATGGTGAAAGAATTTTTCAAATCAGTCCAGCCAGTAGTTTCGGACCCTATTCAATGCAAACAAACAAACAAATCTTTTCTCTTTATAATATTATATTTATATAATATATTAGTGTAGATATCCCAGAGTGATAGAACAGAATATTTCAGTAGTCAGCAAATTAGGGTCTTTAGTGGTGAATAACACAGAACATCACGCCTATAATCCCCGAAGGATAAGGCAGGGGTGTACCTATAGTAACAGCTAGGAGCCGATTGCCATCAACCGGGCACAAATCCAGACTCCGGGCTGCTACTGAGAAATTCCCGCGAAGGAAAAGCCCAGGACCTATTGTTCATAAAAAAAAAAAAATATATTTCTAGCAGCACAATAACAACCTTAGTCCCTCATCAGTAGCGCTTGAGACCTTATTTGCGTGACACACTATCAATCTCAATCTGAATCATTTTGATGGGTATTGCTAATCCATTGCTTCATATGTTTGACAAATGTGTCTGCTCCACAACATAAATACCTAACGCAATGAATGTTGTTGAACTGTCAAAATGAAACCCATTGCTACCGATAGTGTGTTACGCAATTACCCTGCAGCTATGAAGATGACATTTCTTTTATTCTGTCTATAAGAGACCCAGGGACATTGCTAGGGAACATAAACTGAACATGCAAGTACCACAAATCTTTTTCTCATTTCTACAAAGTTCATTGCTCCATCAATTAACGAACCTAAAATACCGTCACACTTGCACAGCAAAATATAACCTAGAACTTCTCATTGTTCACCTCGGCACTTAAAGATAATAACAGAATAGAAGCCAGCGGTTTGTTACACGATTTAATTACCTATTATGTGAAAAACTATGAAGGTTAAAGCCCTCGTAATGAGTTTCCGAGTGTAAAACAGGTTAATTAGCGGATATATTCGCGTTCGGCCGCGTCGGAGTGTTTTGGTCAGGACTCGTCGAGTGCCGTTACATTAAAGTGGGACATGCGACTCAATGCCATTGCCGTCGTGAAAGAGTTGTGTGGACACTCCTAAATCTATTCAACATTGTTTTGATGTCCTATTAGTTTCGGGTTTTTTGTGCCGCAGTTTATGTGTTTTGCGAGCATATGAATAATTTCCATGAAGAGGAAACGTCGAATGTTGCGATTAAATAAGGTTTAAGTCATGTAGGCGTAAGGTGGATGTGGTAGTCTTACCCATCTTACCTCACAAAGATGGTAATAATGTTACGAAACTTGAGCAACAGCGTGAATATTTTTACATTGAAGTCATCTTGATTTATCGTATAATATGTAGAGGTACTTGCGTTTTAAATAAATATGTAACTCTGTCGTAAACTATACTCGAGTCGTTATATAAAATCTTGCATATCTAAATATTTTCCGATACCCATATCTTTATTAGTGATCGATGTACCCATACTAAAATGTTTTCAATTAAAAATTGGTTTTTGGTGAATAATGATTAGAAGGACGGGATTACGGACGGAATATCCCAAAAAAGTGGCCAAGTACAAGTCAGACTTGCATACGAGTAGTACCTTTTTTTTTTTGTTGTTGTCTGGGTGAAACCTTCAAAAGGCACCCGACCTCCGGGGAGGGAGGTCGGGGAGTGTGGAATTTTTACCTCACTAAAACCACCCCGGTGATCACCATCAGCACATAGGGGTCGTCCCTGATCCTCTATGAAAATTTCAAGAGTCTACCTAAAGATACAGCCCTGTGACTGATGGACGGACGTACGGACAGCAGAGCCTTAGTAATAGGGTCCCGTTGACACCCTTTAGATACGGACACCCTGAAAATACTTTACAACATCCAACGTCCATGCTCAGCCTCATTGCAGGGTCCTTCGTCAGCATGTTTCATTTTGATTCAGAGTATATCAAAACCATATCCTCGCTACGCTTAAGATCACTAACAGGAAACATACCATTATATAATATTTAAAAAAAGTAACGGATACATGATATGCAGAAAAATAAACACAGCAGTTCATGACAAGAGGAAGATCCGGAAAGGTACACAACTACACATAGAAGTTGCCAAGATAAATTACCGCAACGTGTGACCTAATCGCAAGAAAATAACAACTTACGAGTGGCGTACGAACGAGGAAACTACCGTTATAATCGAAAACGCGAAAACCATCAGAAAATGAGTTTGCTTCTACAAATCCACTTAATACCCGCCCACGGACGAAGTGGGTTAAGTCAAAACGTCCTTGAGAATGACGCAAGGGAGTACAGTTAGAGCAGTTAAGGAGTGCCTAGCAGAGTCGAGCGCGGGAGTCGCAGCGTAGCATGAGCTGTGAGTCATTGTTGCATGATTGCATCGCATGACGTTAACGCTTTAACGGGAGCTTTCCATCTCCGCGGTCCGGCACAGGATAACGGGATCACTCCCTTCGATTTCAGTTTCGAACACCTTTCGTTTTCGAGTGTTGTGTCGCGGCCGACCTCCGCTGGCTTGCGTCACCTCGCCCGTGTAATCGGGTTTTAGAAAATGAAATTCAGTGCGCTCGTGTCCTTCTTTATATGGCTAAGTTATGTTCTTTTAGCCTTTGTCCCGTTTGCGGGTGGTGCTGTTGTGGTCGACGTGAAGATGTTTGCGTCAACTCAATATGAAGATTTCAATGAGACACGGGGCATGAATAAATAATTTGCCTTATTGTGTATTTTTTTGGCGTACCAATATGGTATTGCTAAATAATGGAGGATGATACGCAATTCTTTGAATGCTTCTGTACACAATGGGTTAATCCGGGATTATTTTTTATTGAATTGCAAACGTGTTGCCATAAATATTATGTACCTAATTAAGGAAAACTTAACAAAACGGTCTTAAAAATCATAAAATTACAAGACTACATAAGCCCCTATGAAATTGCTAAGATGAATCTTCTCGAATCTTTTAGTCTCTACCTTTATCTTTTCTATACTTGGTATACAAAACCAGGCTATACCAAGCCGATATGCAACAAGTCTGGCGCCTGATAATAAGTTCCTTCATCCGTGTATCCCTGGTTATGTTCGCAAAGATTGCGGTTTCACCTCCGATTCGTAATCTCTGGGTTTTCCTTCAGGTTTGCAATCTCTATAGGTACAGAAAAGTCTTTCTGGAAGCAATAAAACCATCGATAGGAAAACAATTATGACGCTGAAAGACCACCTAATTCTAATTTGAGTGACGAAAAATTCATTTTTTATTAGATTCCTACCCGATATCCGTGTACCTACCTATAGAGATACATTCGCTCATTTTACGGATGGATCTTCCGGATATCTTAAAATCCGTTGTATTTTTAGCCTTAGCTACGGAAATATGAAAAGAATACCAATAAAAATAACTGGGATAAATACTGCACTTGGAAATAAAAATGGTTAGTGACCATGACCAGAATCATATTCAGGAGCAACATGGGTTTAAGAAAATCTCAATTTCAAATTAGTATATTATACATTATTGATTTTATATATTAATACATTTCACACAACCGGATGCAGGCTGTCGAATTACTAAATACTTTATACAGACAGTAGGTAGTTTGCTAAAGGCGTCATCTTCGAAGCAAAGTGTCAATGACCTTTGTTGAGATTTTACGAGGTATTTTTCTGTTTTATTGACATTCTATCACGTTATTCTAAGCACCTATAATGTACAGATGTTGTTTAACACGATTCGTTTCAACGGTTTTGATCATTCTAGATTTAGTTAGCTATGTAGCCAGCTAATGTTATCGCTTTAAATTTTTAAATGTTTAATGTAAGTAATGTTTTTCTTAGGGCCCTTCAGAAGCTGTTTGATTCCGTCATACTCGAGGGTAAAACACCACAGGCATGGAACAGAGGTGTGGTGATACTTTTCTTAAAGAAGGGCGATAATGCCCTTCTTAAGAATTATAGGCCCATCTCACTTCTGAGCCATGTCTACAAGCTGTTTTCGAGAGTCACCACGAATTGTCTTGCGTGCAGGTTTGACGATTTCCAGCCTTCCGAACGAGCCGGATTCCGAAAAGGCTTTAGCACCGTAGACCACATACATACGCTGCGACAGGTTATACAGAAAACCGAAGAGTATAACCTGCCTCTCTGCTTAGCTTTTGTGAACTACGAGAAAGCCTTTGATTCGATCGAGACATGGGCTGTACTGCAGTCTCTTCAACGGTGCCAGATCGACTATCGGTACATCGAGGTGCTGAAGTGTCTGTGCGAAAACGCCACTATTTCAGTCCGACTCCAGGATCAGACCTCGAAACCGGGTAGGTTTCGAGGTCTGATCAGTCTGTTCTGCAGCGAGGTGTGAGAAAGGAAGACAATATCTTTCCGAAACTGTTCACCGGCATTGGAGGATATCTTCAAGGTTCTGGACTAGAAAGGGGCTGGCATTAACATCAATGGCGAGTACATAACTCACCTTCGGTTTGCCGACGATATCATAGTCATGGCTGAGACTATGGAGGACCTCAGTACAATGCTCGATGACCCTGACTTCTACTGATAGAGCCTCCGAAAGAGTGGGTTTTAAAATGAACATGAACAACAAATGCCCATGTAACACCCACTCTCATAAAGATCGGAGACGCTACACTCTAAGTCGTGGACGATTATGTTTACCTAGGACAAACTGTCCAGTTAGGTAAGTCCAACTTCGAGAAAGAGGTCAATCATCGAATCCGACTCGGCTGGGAAGCGTTCGGGAAGCTACGCATCAAAATCAGAAATGAGAAGATCCGGAGGAGAACTAAGGTAACCGACATAGCCCGAAGAATTGTCAAACTTAAGTGGCAGTGAGCAGGGCACATTGCTCGCAGAACAGATGGCTGATGGGGCCGAAAGGTTCTGGAGTGGCGACCGCGTACCGGAAGATCTAGCGTTAGAAGTTTCCCCCACAAGGTGGACCGACGACCTTGTGAAGACCGCAAGAACCCGTTGGATGCGAGCAGCAAAGAACCGGTCGAAGTAGAGGTGCTTGGGGAGGCCTTTGTCCAGCAGTAGACGTCTTTCGGCTGAAATGATGATGATGATGAAGTAATGTTTAAAAATCAAAGTTATGTACATAAACTTTATTTACAAACTCCTTAATTTTTAATCTTAAATAATATTTCATCATTGTTATTGTTTAACTTTTATGACATCAAGGCCTTTGCTAAGGATGGGCACTGCGGTAATGCATTTATAAGGAGTAACGACACAACTTCTGAGTTTATTGATTTCCCAGTGACATTTTTCCAGTAGCAGCCAGAATTTGTGTAGGCTCACCCTCTATTACATGGAAGAATAACAGGCGAAATGTGGGCAAGCTACACCCGTGCCAACTCTTTCGAGGAATCTATACTTCTATACTAACATTATAAAGAGGTAAAATTTATTGTTTGTAAGTTTGTATGCAGGGGGTAATCTCTGGAACTACCAGTCGGAAATACAAAAATCTTTTTGCATTTGATAGCCCAATTTTTGCGGAAGGTTAAATATAGGTTATTTACCATCACGCTGCGACCCTTGCGAGCCGAGCAAAAAGAAAATAAATCAGAAAGAACGCTAAGCGTAAACGAAGTAATAGAGCAGGCGGACGATGGGATGCAATGGGGTGGGTCGCACGCGGACGAAGTTGAGGACAGAAGCTAGTGTGTAATAATATGTTACATCTGAGAACCGGCTTTGATATAAATGTCAGTAAATAATGTAAATAATTTATGATATGATGACCCAATCGTTTCTAGTTCAGACTCTTCGTTATCTAGATAAACTAAAATTCTACAAATCTATTCCGAATACAAAACAGTCATTCATAGCTTTAACCCATTAAACCTCATTGTCACGCAGCTCGTCAACTTGCCTCCGCGCTTCTGCGCTGCGCCATTTTCCAAATGCGTTTGCGAAAATATTCCGGGAGTAACAGAGATAGCAGTAGGTGTCATTGTATATGCGAGAGCGAGAATGAACACAGTGCTAGGCTGCGGCGGAGGTCAGGGAACCACAAGTAGGTCGGCTTCATCCTTCCTTAACCGCGTCTAGAGCGCGTTCGTCGCTGAACTTGAACGCGTTCGTAGTTAAAAACACGGTTTTTGAGATAAAGAATTCATAATTATGTGACTAATTCGCACTACCTACTTATCGCTTTTGTCATTTAAATATCTTTGTATCTATTACCACGACTGTTGAAAGTAGGTATATACTTACCTACTTAAGTTATTCTTGGTCGAACCATTTCTTAAATACCTACCTGCTTTTGTAATATTTTTTCATTATGTACCTACGCTTGTGCCAGCTACTTTTTTCACAAACTTCAAAATACAGGAAGTTATGGCTTCGCGTACGTTTTTTTGCTATTTTTAAGCATATTTACTTATTCAAGTGCATACTGAAAACTTATTTGTTTTCATCTTGTCTCTATTTTCATTCGTGTCAGGTATCGTAATAAAAAAACTTTGAATTCAAGCCGCGATGGATGATGCAACTGCCAAAATGGTCAACAGCGGTCATTTCACTTTGGCCAACTTACGTGAGAGTCGGCTCTATCGGCTATCTCCTTTCACCCATAGAGAGTGCTATAAGCGTGAAAGGGATGGATTGCTGACAATCTTTGAGATATTCCCTTATGTATAGATGTCTACGTGATTATACCTACTGGGCCTCTCAAAACTTGAATCTATAAACGTAATTATATGAGCTTAAAAATGTTTGCATACTATTTTAGTTTAGCAACATTCCTTACGTGGGTAGTATACATGGGTCGCGAGAGGGTTATCTCTACTAATTTTTGTAATCTATAAGCTACAAGGCTCTGTCGTTGGGGTATCAAGAGAACATGGATTATACTGATTGCATTAAGTGAAGATATCTATATCAAGTAAAATTTATTCATAAAGGCGAGAATTCTGTTGAAATATGGGCTTCAGAGTGGGTTACTTTTTAAATAAACAAGTCTACGAATGCTTCATTAACAACTTCTTCGATATATAAAAAAATTTAGAAAGTATTAAACAAAAGTAAATTATTTATTGTCCAATACCCAATAAATTTTTACTTTTCTGGATACAATTTCAACGGTACGAATTCCTTTGACAACTCTACAAAGCCACCTTTTTGAACAGTTAAAAGTAAAACTGAGAATACAAATGCACCGCTTTTGTATATATTTGTAACAGTTCAGACGCAATAAATTATATGGTGCAGTGAAATAGAAAGTTAAAGGAAGAGTTCTTTTCATTACACCCTTTTGTTTCAAGGAAGACAACATTAAGGTTATTTGGAGAATATGTCGAAACCGAGAAGGCCTTCCGTTTGTTTCTTATGAAACGAACAATAGTCTGAATTGCGGTAATTTGACGTAGTTTACATTTTGCATAATATATTTCTGCGTAAGGGTTCGCGTCGGTTAGTCCACGCTACAGTTTTATGTCGTCTATTGTTTTTTTTTTTGAACAAAAGAAGTCTTAACGCACGTAAAAAGGGATCTGCGAATGGCTACGAAATAAAATAAGAATTTTACGGCTTAGGTGTCCAGTGAACTATAAATAAGTAAAGATTTTTTTCATAAAATGTTACCTTTTAAATTGTCAATATTATGCAGTAAATTTGGGTAAAGGCACAAAAAGCTTCAGCAGCCATACGAAAAAATGCCTTACCGAATGCAAAAATTAGCAAAGAACTTATTAATGAGCACTACGTGTCTGTTGTTTACCGCTTTTATTAAGAGCTCAGCCACAAACCTATGCGGAGCTTGACAAGAGAGCAAACAAATTTGTGTAACTTTTCCACTACTTATTCTTACACTACTCAATTCTAAATGTAGTTCGCAACTGCAATGAGTTCGCATGACAACTTTCCTTCAATAATATACCAAGGATTTATTCATAAGTTCGTCTGATTTCCGCCAACGTTCTGCATCAAATAACATAAATAGAAGGATCAGTAAAAAAGATGAAGTGAAATTAAAGTATGATTATATTTCAACCCTTTGTATGCTAGTCAAAACCTGTAACTGTATTAGATAAGATGGTATCATTGCCAATGTCAATGAATGAATTCAAATGATGGCATTCGTTCGTGCTATTGTGGTTGACCATTGTTATAAAATGTTAAAATTTCGACCGACCTTCAAAAGCGATAGCATTCACACGTTGTGTTTAAATAAAAAAGTACAGAATCATTTGAATTGGTTTCAACAAAGGTCCATACTAAATCTGATCGAGCGCAGCTTCCGTTACGCGTTTAGTGTGTGAAGTTCCTCATTGCTAGGCAAATTCGCAATACCTGCACGTTCAAATGCAAAAAAACATTTTTTGCTATTCGCCGCCTCTACTGTTCAACTTATATTTTTGCTTAGAATTCTAATCACGTTCAACATTTTCCCATAATTTGTGTGCTACGCTACGCTACATCAAGATTAACGACTCAATGTGACTGTAAAATCATAGTAGATTTATGTTATTTTGATATCTGATCATTGGTAGAGTGAGCTGTTGACTCTACAATGATTATCATAGTGATAAATGAAAATGGGTCACAGACTAAACGAGGCTCACGTGGCCCACAGTATTGTTTCAAAGGATGGCCAGCGGGTTGGCGTGAGTGGTCACGTTGGGAATGAGTTGGCTTGTGTCTCTGCACGTGTTGCACAAACTAGATAGATCTACTAAGACTAAAATCTACTAAAATTCATGTATTCGTCAGCCTAGGTTTTCAGGCCGGGACCTTGTTGGGACGTATGCTGAAGTTTTACTGATTCTAGAGCACATTTTCAATTAATTCTTCATTATAAATTTCATCATGTATTAATGTTAATAATATACATGATATATTCGTTTGAATTGGGTAAGCAATGGACTAAAGATAAGAATTTATTAAGTATTAATTGGATAACTGTAAACGTTTTCTGAATAAATCGAAACTTCTATACGTACTATCATTATTTTTATAGACAGAGAGGAATACTTTTCTAGGCATAAAAAAAGCAAATACTCTAGAAAATCATACAATCAGCAGTAGAATATCTAACTGCTTTCCTTACAATAAGCCGTTCCCAGGGTTAACAAAAGTAGTGCTGTACCGAGGGTTAACAAACGTCATGCTGTGGTACAAGGAAGCTTCGTTGCCGTATATCTCGACAACCATGCAAATAAACCTATTCACCTGTTGGGTCCTATGGTTTCTATCCATGAACACCAACTCTTAATGATAGTCCAAGACAACGTAGTTCCACAACAGAATTCAAAATTAAAACAAAAGACTTCATTGCGTGACACAGGTAGGTACGTTGTAGAGGTTAGAATCGAAGTTCGCGGGCAGATACTCATTACCATTACATGCGTTACTTCACAGTTGGTTCTCACGACCGATGCAACGAAATTCGAGGCACGTGCGACTTGGTGCCTTCGAATGCCAGGACGAGACAATGCCGAATCGATAAGTAACTGTACTTATCGCCAAATATCTACGTTGTCGCCACTGGGACTGAGGAGCAAGGACAATTGTGGCTTTTAAGAGCTGGTGAGGCGGAAAGCGGTTTTGGTTGTCGAAGAGTTATGCAAGAGGGGTTGGTATTTGTGCTTGATGATACTGCTGTGGAGCTGGTAACAAGTTTTTTTGAGGGGAATTTAAGCTGAAGGCACAATTGAGTGATATATAATACCATATCACGTTATTAATTTTGTATTCAAAGCGAACTTATGTCACTAGAAAAACTTCATTATTATTTTTTTATTAAATGTCTCTGATGTCCCACTGCAGGGCAAAGGGCATCCTACTCCCTTTTCACTTCTCTCTGTTTGAAGCTGCTATGGATCAGTTCTTGTTGAAGGAGTCCAGCTCGTCCCGCCATCTCCGTCTGGGTCTGCCGCGGTGTCGCTTGCCATTAAGAGGGACCCATAGGGTCGTTAGTTTGGTTCATTGGTCGTCTGACATGCGGTAGATGTGTCCAGCGCAATTCCAGAAAAACTTAAACTTGATGAAAATTCTTAGCACCACCATAGCACTAATTTAGAAGTCAAATATCTTGTAATTGTTATTCATTCTCAGCAATCTACTTCAAGACGAATAAAAAAAATACATCGATTTCAATTCTAAAGGTCACAGACCTGAATAAGCTGCATACCATCAACCTATTTCGAAAGGAGACTCAACAAACAATCTTGCGGTAGCTCGAACTGTTTTCAAAGTCTTATTCTGGCACTAAACGGGGCTAATGACTACACATTTACCTTCGGACGAACCGTCTTCAGAAACCTCAAGTGCCTAAGTAAGTCTTAATTGTCTATTTGTTTGTTGTTTACATTCATCGTTCGTCTCTCGCATGTCAAATTAGTGTTTATCTAAGGATCATTTTATGTGCAACGTTTACGTTATTAAGCATTCCTTAAGTAAAGTCTTCGTTATTTGATGTATATCCAATGGGCATGGCATTGTGAGTTTCATCTTCCATAGTTCAAGCTGAGAAGACGATTCTCATTTCATCGGCATTCAGAATAGACTTACATGATCTCATTTTAATATTGTTTTCAATGTTGATGATCAGTCTGCTTTCATTACAATACAAAATAGCTGGCCAGCTGCGTTCTGGGTGCTAATAACAAAATATTGTTTCCCGAAATAGTGTTTGCAATGCTATGCGAAATTATACATATAGCAATATCGGTTTGACTGCTCATCATAGAACCTATTTAGATGTTAATCTCCAGTAGTTTATATTTGTCTGATGATGTATAATGTATATCTATATTACAATGACACATCAAAAACTACCCACTGAAAATAAATCATTTCTAAGTGCACATATTCAAAAGCATCTAGAATATGCTCAGAAAATGCATATTCATTGCAGAGCAGGACATTGAGTTGCAAATTCACATCAAGTAAAACGGTCACAAATTAACTGCTTAGTAAGTTGGAGCTAATAAAGCTGGTCTGTAATGGATGGTGTTGTTGCAATCTGTAGACATCTTAACTTGTGTCTTTATCTGGCTCGCTTCTATCAGGCTTTATGTCTGTAGTCGTAGCTACTGTATATCGTTTTAAATACTGCTTGTTGTGTTATGCTGGTTATGCGTCATATGTAGAGGTAATGTTAAGCAAGATGTTTGATTTTCTGTCTATATTTAATGGTTTGTGGTTATAGTTTGTAGACGAGCTGTTGGCTCGATTGTTAAGGGGTAATAAGGATGTCGTTACTTTGGTTTATGTTTTGTTTATTTCACCACACAATCCTACGCTGTCGCAAGTTGTCTCCGATCGGATGGTGTTTCCCTTTGATTATATTATAATGTCTAGATGGAGCGTCGCCCTACAATCAAAACAAAGAAAACGAGCCAACAATTTCAAGCATGTGTGCGTGCAGGCGGTGTTTTACACTGTGTGTCTATGTCTCTGTTTGCGTGAATAATAATACCAGCTAGTACAATTCTCCCATAAATCACATATTAAAATTTACTAATTAAATAAGATAAGTTTTTTTGAATGCGATCTATCCATCGATTCCTGATAATAGGATTATTGGGTATTCTAAAAAAATAAGATGTTATGTTGATAAACTATTTTACTCATCACATAATAATGTCTGATAAGGGCTGATTATTCAATAGTCAGATAACTTTTATCCGAGGAATAAAAATGGAGGTTAAATCTATGATTTAATACTATTAATCAGTGCCAGTTATTAATAATTACTAAAATGTGATCATGAACTCGGTATCAAGCTCCACCCAGAGCTGGAGGGGTCATTTGATGATTTCCCATCCACAAAAAAAAAAGTCGGTATCAAGTAAATTATTTACCTAGCTAATATAATAACAATTTTTACTTGGAATCGACTTCAAAATCATATAAAGAAAGACTTAATAAATGAATCTTCTTAAATTACTCTTGGCACTTTTTGAAATCGGTTTATTGGACCTAATGCAAAAAAATAATCATTAAAAAGTTATTATAAAAAAGTTTGTTTATTAATTAGCGCGCGTAATACGTAGTTACACCAAAGCGGCACGATCGGCACTAATCGTAATACGTAGTTACACCAAAGCGGCACGATCGGCACTAATCCGTAATACGTAGTTACACCCAGGGGGGAGACAGTTAGAACAAGCACCACTTCAGTAAAGAAAGAGCCGCCATCTACTTTACTTAACCGAGAAACTATTAGTTTCATAATTATCGATAGATGTCTCTGTAATCCCAACTTTAACGAAAATAAGAAAATCAATGTATCAAGTTCTCTTTTTTTAATATAAAGTATTTTTCTAAAGAATAATTGTAATCAAGTTCAACAAAATTATCACATTATTATATTTCATACATGTCCAGCATTATCAAATAAGGCAACCTTGTCACGGAAATCCATATTGTGTGACATATTCTGGCTGGCAACATCACACAATATGGTTGCCGCAACTTGCGTCTGCGCTTGTTTATGTGTCATAAGTCCATTTTGTGTTTAATTATTAGTGTTAAAACGAAATGGTTAAAACTGTAACTGCCAATTCTATTCAAATATAAATGTAACGGGTGAAATTCAAGTTTTCTTATGTTTTTTGCAAATAGAAGCTGTGTTCATAACGTATTCGCTAATAAAAAATGATTAATTTAATGATTGTAATTTAGTAAATGTATCATCATTAGATTCGCAAATCGCATTCTAATCGACATACGACGTAAACATAGCTGATAATTGCAAAAAAAACAAGAAAATTTGAATGATCACATGCAAAGAGTATATTATAATAAAGTAAACAATATAAACAAACCTATACGTAAGTAGGTATATATACATCTGTCATAGAGCCTTAGTTCCTGTTAAGATATGTAGATGGCGTTTCGAATCGGTATGCTTTGAAATGGCACAAGAGGGCTCTCTTCTCCCGTATTATTATTATACTCTTTGGTTACACCAAAGCGGCACGATCGGCACTAATCGTAATTTACGAATTTTACGAATTTATATATATAATATATATAAACCATTTATTATCAGGTAACAAAGACCCATAGATACATACCTTAACCTGAGTATACATAATAATATAGTAACAATTTTGTTAGTAAATAAAACTTAATAACTATGTTAGTATCACTTAGTTGCACTAAGTTTTTGTGCGTTCCGGTGGCACTTGTCCGCGAAAGCGGCGGAATACCACATCCTGCGGCCAAAAGCTTTCATCCATCACCAGGTGCAGGTAGCATGTTGGTACGCGCACCACGAACGCCTTGAAGTTGACGTTGCGGTGCGACTGCAGTAACTGCACCCTCGGCGTGTACCTCGTCTTCTGGCGTACGTACTCGACGATGTCCTCCGCCGTAGTGGTGTAGTGTAGGCGGGAGATGTACACCGGTGTGTTCGGCTTTGCGGCACGCAAGCTGACTTCGGGCTCCGTACGTAATACGGCCGTACGGTACGTAATAAGAACTTAAAGGCCAACAGTTGGGCGATATTTTTGACACTTTTGCGCGCATTTGATGCTCTATCTAGACATGTATATAATCAAAGGGATTTTCCCTTTAGTGCGAACTGCGGACATCAAAAGTTCAATATATTTCTTGTAAAATCCGTACTTATTGAATGTCATGATGACAAACCACTATTCCGACTTTGGACTCTCCAAAAAAACCCGCAAAATGACTTGATTCATATGCATCCGGCGATGGTATAAATGCATAGATGTGTTTTTTACCGTTTTTATACGCAACACTAATACAGACTAGAATAGCCATTCAGATGTTAATCTTACGAAATTTCAAAGAAAATGATGTAGGAACAGCGCAAGTAGTGGGTAGCGAGCGGCGGTACAGGTTTAACCGGACAGCCGACCGGCTTATCACGGCCCGGGACGTGGGGTATTAATAGATGCAGTGTAACCCGGATGAAGGCTGCGATTATTAAGTTTGTATTAATTGGCCTTTGAATATTATTAGATTCCCGCAGGAAATAATGAACGAAGTCATTATAATTTGAGTCTTTCGGAGAGGAAGTTACGGTATCTTTATAGTATTTTATTTGGTTATTTAAAAGCTTGAGCAGTTGCATTGACAACTTCCGCATTCGAAAAGAAATGCATTTTAGTAGTTATCTTTCTTCTAATTAAATAAAAGATAAGCATTACATGAGACGTGGACGAGCACACAGATTCCCACATTAATGAAATCTATCCCTTGTATCAGAAAGGCTAGTTTCGTGACAAGAATACGTGTATAACACGTGTGTACGTAATTCAGCAACATTGTTGCGTAGTGGCCTCCGAGTAGGGACTACAAGTTCTACAGAAAATTTCGACGGCCAGCCCTTTCTAAGTCCTGTCTGAGTATTCTAGTTCTGTCTATACCTTACAAATAGTGTCAAAATAAAAACCCAACTAATAAGTTTTTTTTGTATTCTGATCACGCGCGTTTTATTACATGTACTTTATATAAGATAACGATTTACTAGAGATCACTTTTAACGATCTTAAATGTTAAGCCAAGGTTAATCTGAA
The DNA here is from genome assembly GCA_948474745.1 of Oligia latruncula. NCBI lineage: Eukaryota > Metazoa > Arthropoda > Insecta > Lepidoptera > Noctuidae > Oligia > Oligia latruncula. The sequence continues at coordinate 12,857,429 of OX419688.1, forward strand.
GGGCCTTTGCAAACGGCCCATAATAAAACCATTACTCACACGACCTACGCGATTATATGATATAAACCATTGTTGCAAGGCTAGTGCGAAAATAAAACTACTAAAGTAATAACCAACGACTTCGCAAAGGTCATCAAGTCTTCAAAAATCATCCGCAATAATAATTTATCTTCTGATAGTTGGAGATAGGTATGGAATAAAATTAGTTATAGTCCGAGAATCATTTTTGCCTTGGGGTAAAAAGTGTGATAAATATAAAAATGTTGGTATAGATAGATGGTGGGAGATAAAGACCAAAGAAAAGATGGATAGATTATGTGTGGGATTGACAGGAGAGAAGGGAAAAGTTAAACATTTTCGACCCCAAGTAACATGGGACAAGGGCAGAAAGAAAAAGAAAACTCATGTAATAAACTTTGCCAGATGCAAAGTCCTTTTCCCTTTAACTGCGTTGTAGGTGCAAATTATTAACGCAGTATTGGTAACAGCAGAGCTGATTAGCAATAAGAAATTTATGGTATGGTCCTCAATCCATTCTTTAATTTCTAGTGATGCTCTCATTACGAGCGAAGTTATTAGTAAACCTACAAGTACAATTAACGTTTCTAAATGGTATGGTTCTCTATATTTCTAGATTAAAATCGATCCGGTCTTTTCAAAAAACGTTTTCGTAGCTCTGCGGATAGCGCCATTAATGCTATGAATAATCTTATTGAGACAAATAACTTTATTTTATTTGAATTGCAGCTAGACTAAATAGGTAATATTGTTTGTGTTTTAGTTTAATTTTTTCTCCAGGTCAGCTGAAGGAATTCGACTACAACGGGAAACGCATAAATTGACGTCAAAAGGAAACCGCCAGTCTTAAACCGTTGTTCTAACGTATTGCAATAGAGATCCTAGTTAAGATAACGTGAAATATGTATAATAGCTTATTTCTACTGAACAATACAGTATACAAATTCCTGCAACCTGGGTTTTACTACCTATGGATACAGTTTCGCACAGTTGTAGTAGGAAATAAAATAAAATTTGTGGGATGGTTATACTGATGCTTAAAACAACGCCATTATATTTTCTATTTAATTTAATATGTTCTAGTACATACGCGGGTTATTTCTCTATTTGTGAAAACACGCTATTTTCCACGTAATCTCTGATTGGCGGTACCGTTGGTTGCCTCCCGCCGTGCGATGTGCGACGCGGTACCTACGCCATGGAGACGTAACGACAGCGCAATGTGTCGGCATTTGCGGTTTCATCATCAAGATTTATTAGGCTTTAGGAAGCTATAAGGCTAGATCCCACTGTTTTTCTTTTGTATCGTAAGAGACTATTATAGGAATTTATGTTTATTTATAAATATCAGTGTGGCATGATATTGCGATCGTCGTGGTTTTCTAATGGTAGATAAGATAAAAAAGTCAAACCAACCTTTTTTTTTATTTGTTATGGCAAATAACAGCGATACATATTATAGTATGTTACAGAGGATAATCCTACAGAGATAACCTATTACTAGCCATACAACACTGTAATACATATCATGTATTACAATGTTGTATGGCTAGTAATAGGTTTCTCTGTACAGCTGAGATAAGTATAAAACATGCGAACGGACTACTAAGAGGTATACAGATTGAAAAAAAAAACCCTGCCTTCACGTGATGGTATGGGATTAATTCCGCCCGTCTAATTTAGGGGGTATTCCTCGAAACGCACCAACTTTCCTCAAAAAAAATATAATTTTATTCCTCGAAATACATCAACGATGAAACATAGAGAAGAGCGTAAAGGCTCCTACAAACAGCGGGCAACGGGCGGTCGTTGCGCAACTTGCGATGCCTCTGTGTCGCGCGCGATTTTGTCGCGTGTCGCGCCTGTTTGAAGGAGCCTTAAAGGATTCGTAATAAATGATATCGATAGACGTTTCATTTGGTGCGTTTCAAAGTTGGTGCGTTTCGAGGAATTCCCCTTTTTTTTTTTTTTCGGATGGGAAATCATCAAATGACCCCTCCCGCTCTGGGTGGAGCGGAAGGGAGTGTCAGACTCTTACTGACTAAAACCCACCCGTGTTCCTTCCTTAGCAGCCCCCCCAAAGGAAATACCCCACCAGGAAAAACCCCTTCCAGGGGGAGGAATACCCCTAATTTAGGAATCTTGAGCAGCAAATAGACGATGTGTTTACTTCAAGACTTGTGTTGGACCAAGGATCACCACCCGGCTTGCTCCTGTAACGACACTACGTATAAGCCTGAATAAATGATAACATTTTCCAGCAAAAAAAATCAGGTTACCGGCCATCTCTATTACCGCCACAAACGATTTGTAGCGAGATGATACGTTTATAGTATAATTGCTTAACATTTTTACCGTTATCACGTGTTTATCTTTGTAAATTTTCCTCTTTACGAGACACGGCTAAGCGGTAAAATACGACGTAAATAAATACGTATAAATGGCTTGACTCACGCATAATAATATTATGTTGTTCAAAGATAGTAATCTTGGACAAATATTTTACTGGCTCATTGCTTACAGACACAGTGACCCAATTTAAAAATATATTACATGATCCGTATTAGCGTTACTTATATAAAGAGTATAAAAATGTGAATTAACAGCATCAGGGTGACGGAAGACAGAGGTCTCAAAACCCCTCTAAAATACACACAAAATACTGGCATACATTTTAAGAGTTAAATTGAGAGCAATATACCTAACCCATAAGTTTGTATGGAGGTATTTTGTACGTAGAATTTATCTGTTCCTGCCTTCTTATCTGTTTATGTGTGTTTATCAAATCTTAAATAAAATAAAGTATATTCTGCAATATTGATTTTACAATCCGGTTGCAATAATTATATTTCATCTACTTTTCCGGTACAGCCTGTATAGTAAAATAGGGACCTACAACTAACAGATAGCAACTCGAAGAACTCCACTAAGAACTCGGACATCGCAGTACACACATCACATATTCTATGATTGTACGAGTACCACGAAAAGTGAATCAGTCAACTGAATCAGTTTTTCAGGGGTAATCAAATAGAACCAGTGGCGTATCGTAGTAAATAATAATAATAATATCTTGTAAATATTTGGACCATTTCATATTTTTGTCCCAAATTAATTAAGATCAACAATAAGTACTTTAAGGCTAACCAATCTGGCTATCTTTGTGTGATGCTATAGACATTGATAGTGCAATAAAAGACTTTGCTCTTAAAAAGTAGACGAATACCTGAAGTTTTAGTTCAAGACAGAAGTTTTGTTTTTAATTCTAACAAGTATATTAATTTTCAATCTATATTATAAAATTCAAAGTCCTGACTAACTGATATAACAACGCACAGCCTATATCGCTGGTCCTAGAGACATGACATTTGTAGGGTGTGTTCTTTGTGAAGGTATCCACTAAAAAAGGGTTTTTCGAAATTCCACCCCTAAGAGAGTGAATGGGGGGAGGGTGAAATTTCACGCGGACGAAGTCACGGGTCACGGAAGCTAGTAAAAATAGAAATATTAACAGTGTCGTCGTAGTTCTAATTGGAAGTCGATTTGCGTTTTATATTCAATTCACTAATAACTTAATCTTAATGATCGTCAAGGTATAATCATAAGTGTTCTATACCTGTTATATTAATGTAAGTGGTACACGTGTACACATTTTTGTAATAAATGTGATACACAATTGTGATACCTGTTCTTGCCGAAAAGTTCTTTAAAATTACTGTATATTTTTACTTTTAAATAACTAAATAAGAGGGCGTCAAAATTTTCCTCCGCACCGGGCGGCTGACACCCACGCTACGCCACTGAATATAACTCCAGGAGTGCACCTGGATAGGTATATCTATGAACCCTAAGGCTATATATTAATTAGTTCTATGGAAATGATTAGTTGATCGGAAAATAATGCATAGGTACCAAATGTCGGAATAACTTGTAGATGACGCATAATTATGGATCCATTCAAATGAGTAATTTCCAGGTAATCTTTATGAAACAGACTCATAAACAGTTAGAAACCTGTCTAATATTTATAGCAAGTCATTAATCGTCAGATAAGATTTGAATTCTCATCACGCTATGCTACTATCGATGAGGAAGAAGATTTGTTCGGTCACTAATTAGAAATGTAAATAGGGATGTTACCTGATTGCTCTGAAGACTGCTCCAATATGTCTTACTAAATGCTATCTTTTTACAGTTCTTTTGAGATAAAACTCTGTGTAAACGGCACTAAACCGCGGACAAAATAATTATTTGCTGTAATAATTAATAAACTACCTAAATAAATAAAACAGTAGTAAACGTCTGAGCGCAATAATTTTAATTAAAATAAATAATATCCATATCACATAACGCCTATTACACACCAACAACATTTAATATTAAAACATTAAATAAATAAAATTCAAGTTTATAAATGACTTTGAACCTACGCTACGTAGCAGCCACAACTCTGCAAGTAAGTGCATACGCATAAAAAGCTTGGATCGTCGTTAAAGCCGGCGCGTAGCGGTGCGCGCGCGCAGCTAACGGCGCGACACGTAAGGTGTTATGTCACACGGCCTTGGCCTATCGTTCGCGTTACACCACGACCAACGGACCGCCTTCATTCAGAATAGATATGCCGTTTTGTTTCCTATACTGAGCTCAAGGTCAGGTTTTTTCAAGGGCAATTTGTAAAACGAATGGTAATATGTGCTAGTTGCTAGATATGAAAACATAAGTCTAATCACATTTTTAATTCTACTTGTTGTAAGTAGGTATGACTAGATATTTTGATAACCATACGTAGCTATCTTAGGAAGGTACTTAACGTGCTACGCAAGGAATTTTTTTTTTCGAAAAACTGTTTGGAAAGTCCCGTTTGCTTCATTTGTATCTTTTGTTAATTGTTGCCAATTTGACTTGAGAGAGCAGTGGTGGCCCAGTGGCCACCACTGCTGCACTGGTGGGTGACATACGAGTTGAGGTCGTGGGTTAGGTGGTGGTAGTTGAGGTAGGTGGTGCCCAGCCAGGTGCTTTACTTTGTGTAAATCATTTCACCACCACTGCTCTCAAAACGGTGAAAGGAAACATCGCGAGGAAACTGACAGGTCCTACAACCAAAAATTTCGAACACATGTGACATATACCAATCCACACTGGGCCCGCGTGGTGGATTACTGCAGTCCCGCTCACCGAGAGGAGGCCTGTGTTCCAGCAGTGGGAACATTATGGGCTGCTTATGCAATGTGACTTTAAAAAGATTATTCAAGTGTACTCACGAAGACCAAACAGAAATCTCTGTAATAATTCTAAAATAAGGAACAAATCTAAATATTTTCATAAAAAATCCTGTCCTTACGGTAATCCGTTTCTTTTCTGTTTCAAAACTGTGTCTCGGAAAGTCAAGACATTGATGTTACATTTCGTTTCCTACTAATATCAAGGCCAGCATTTTATTAACACCCAATTAGCCCGACAGATAGTGCCAACACATGTGCACACGCAACATAGAAAGATAGGTAGGTATTAAGAAAAAAAAAATATAGCCTGTGAAATATCATCGTGTTTTTAAAAATTGTATTTCTACAGTAAAGTTTAACACATGTTCGATTAGGCAAAGTGAAGAGTCAGCGACGTAATTCGGTTCGTTCATACGTAGATATGTGACTTAAAAAAAAAATAACACAAATCTACTTGATGACAAGTTGAACAGCAGTTTATCGTGTTGCAGATGTTATGTAAAAGTATCAAGGTGTTAGATAATATTCATTGTATAGGCAGGAAAAGTAATTGTTTATAAAATTGAAACACTATGTTAATTTGCCCTTACATACAACTATCAAAGAATGACAGTTGTGATTCGATTATACCGACAATTTAAGTTGGTAGTTAATTTAATAAACAATTAATTTCCCGGATATTGACTAACATTAGAATTTAGACAGGTAAAAATAACAAAATTAAGTTCTAACATATAATTAAAACTATACAGAAACTAGAAAATAGCGTCGAAAAACTCATCCGCATACAACGTGGTAATGCCGCCAGTCTCTTGGGTACATTACCAGTCGACAGCGATGCGGATGAGTTTTTCGACGCTATTTTCTAGTTTCTGTATAGTTTTAGTTATGTTAGAATTTAATTTTGTTATTTTTACCTGTCTAAATAAACAGTACTTAAGTAAATCTATACTAATAATCTATGATAAAAAGAATTGTCGTAATGTAAACAAATATTACAAAAAATATATGATGTACATTAGAATAAGACAAACTCATCTCGTCATGTCATGTCTACTTGATGAACTGCTGAACAGCGGTGTATCGTGTTGCTAATCCTATGGTGTGTCATATCAATCATACACACGAGCGGCACGCGTCAACGGCAGAGGCAACTACAGCCGTCGACAAAGTGCCGCTCATGTACAGACGCCAGCACATCGAGCTACCCGAAACTGTAAAATTTTCCCAATTAACTTTGAACCTTATAGTCTAGCGATAAAGTTGAAAATCTATTAAAGAAGTTTGACAGATTGCAGTAGCTTAATATGCTAGCGTCTGTATACACTCCACCGCTGTACACTCGAATGCACTAATGCCCAAAAACTAATAATTATACTAATGCTCGAATGTGCTATGTTGCTCGAAAACAAGAGCGGCATATTGTCGACGACTGCCGGCGACACGCGTTGACGGGAGCCGACGACACTCGTCGACGGCTGCAGTTGTCTCTGCCGTTGACGCGTGTCGCTCGTGAGTATGAGCGCTAAAAGTAAAAGTGTTAAATACTTTACGGTGTACACACACTGCATGTTGTTTAAATACATGTATAACAATATATATGTAGGTACTTATATTTTATGTTTCATGTAGGTATGTAGCGGCAGAACTATTACAGCATGTACAGTCAACAAAAGAGACAAGTATGCAGGATCGTCGGATACAGTTGAAGTTTAGTAAGAATCCGATGGACGTTGTCGACTGAAATTTAATTTATTTATTAAATTAAATTAGCTGCTTGTTTTTTATTAATAAAATTTAATTTCATTCGAGAACATCCATCGGTTTCTTACTAAACTTCAACTATATCCGACGATCACTGTATGTATATGTATGACTGTACCCACAATATGAAATATAAAATATACAACATAATTTAACATGCACATTACACGCATAACTTGGATGCTAAATAATGTTGCATATAGTTTTGCGGCATAGGCCAGAGATACATGAAGATATCATAGGTAATGTAGCTCACTCGTCCCTTAGTTAATGCCGCAAGAACATCATTTTAAGATAATTACGAGTAGAAATTCAACAGCAATTACGTGCTTTTTAATTAAAATTAAGAATCAACATTATTGGGATTACCCCATTTATTAAAAGTAATAAGTATTATAAAGAGAAAATATTTGTTTTTTTTGTACATTTGTTTGTTACGCTTTCACGTTAAAATAGTTTAACGAATTTGGATGAAATTTGGCACATGGGTAGACCATGACCGGGATTAGGACATAGGATACTTTTTATCCCGATATTCTCACGGGATATTATGCGGGTGAAACCGTGGGCCGCAGTTAGTGTAGAATATAGGCGGATAAACTCTTTATTTCATATTAAAGTAAAAGAGGCTCCATTTTTCACTTATTCTAGCGTAAAATAATCTCATTAAAAAGCTATTCTATAATCTTGCAAAACAATTTTCAGTAAGCAATCCATAGTCTTACACTATTATACATTTTTCTTTCTTTCTTTTTTTTATTATTTTAAATTAATGATTAAGTATCCTATCCGAAGATTGCTCGATATTTTGCTGCTTAGAAGGGCATGCAAGTTCTAATTTTGAGGTTATATTTTCAAATGGAAAACCATCGACTCGCCACGAAGAAAAAACTATTGCATACTGCTATTATTATTATTTAATATAAACTAGGTACTATTTAATATGAATGGCGGCGAATAAAGAGCCAGATCATTTTTATTAGGATTTCCTGTTTGCTTTCGAAAATAATGCATATTTAAATTTTCGATAAGCAAACTAAAACCACACAGTATATCAATACCAGAAAAATGTCAAAATAATTTTACAACAGACACCATATCCAAGTAAATCAGCATAACAAATAGTTTTCAACCAATTAAGACCACATGTGTAAATGAAAACGACTGGCCCGTCAATCGTTTGCCTGCGCATACATTATGCGCGGGAGCCGTGAGCAATATACTGCAGCTGTGCAAATTACGACCATTTATCTGCTCACAATAAATCGAAGAACGGCGCGGCTTTACGTAAAGAGGTTTAAATTAGCAGAAGTCTAATTTTTCAAACGTAACTGCCACAGGCTGGTAGTGGGTGTAGGCAGGACCGTCCCTAATGTTCCATTAACTAAACGATAATAGCTCATAACTATCCAACTCTTAGTAAGAAGATTAGTCTGTCTGGACTGCCCCGGAAGAAAGTGAGGTAAAAACTATTATCTTACGTAGTGGTATTGCTACAAAACGCACGCTGCTTTGCTTTTTTGCTCCCTGGCCAACCACAATCCTATGCACATTTCGAGCGTCCAATCATAAACCTGACAGTAGATTCTAACTAACCCCTGCTTATAGTTGTCATTTTATTGTTTACAATAGCAGAGTACCTTATTGAAACTCCAGTTATCACTCGATAACGTCACTCGACTCTTACGCTAAACTGAGTCGTGATGGACCCGGCTGCGTCGAACTTGTTTATTCGCTATGTCGCGAAAATTGACAAAAGTATGTATGTATTAAGTAGGTATTTAGAGAATCAGAACAAATAATCTACTTATTTGTTCTGATTCTCTAAATACCTAAATCATACTTGCTTATTCATCGTTGAGTGACGAAAATCCGTGTGAATTAAAATGACTTACCGGTACAAAAAAAACAGCTTTGCACAGACGTACCTACCTACCGAACTACCGAGTGCGTAGCAATTGAAATAACACTGATTTATTCATTATCTACCTCGGAATTGTATGAATCGTTTGTAGGTACCATTTCTATGTTTTTTGGAATGTACTAAGAGATTTTCAAGGTCCTCAGCTGGTCATTCGCTAGGAATCAACTCTTTTATAAACTCAATGAACTGTTATACTACTGTCCTTTGATTGCAATGTCTTGCCATTGAAATTTGCATCAGTATCGCCGCATCCAATTAATATAGTCGGATTTAAGTAATAAAATAAAATGAGTTTGTTGTTCATGAAATATTTATAAATGCAAAGGAATCTAATCGTCGTTCGGCGCGAAGGCAAGAAATTCCTTTGAGATTCTACTGTGCCTGTAGCTTAATTAGCATTTTTGCCCTCTTACTGCCGCACTCACAGATGTTATTTTATAATAATCAATCGTTAACTTGTCGGTCAAAAATATGACAGATTCAGAACTTTAAAATTTTCTTGACATGTGCTAAGATATACTGGCCTATAAAAGTTACATTACATCACGCCTGTACTGTGGTTAGGCTGAGGTGTACACTTATATTACGCCATATTTCGCCAGTTATGGTCCCGTGTAACAGGGGGCAAGCCTATTCCCATCAACCGGGCACAAATTCAGGCTCCGGGCTGATCCTGAAAAAATCCAGGTGAAAAACCCAATAAAAGTTTGCCCGACAGCAGGACCTCATGCTCAACAGTAGCGCTTGCGCCCACTACACTAACGAGGCAACTGTCTTATAATGCTGTCGGTCAAAAATATGACAGAATCACAACATTTTGATGACATGTGCTATAAAACTTCATCATCATCATATGCTGGCCTAAACTTCATCATCATCATCATCATTTCAGCCGAAAGACGTCCACTGCTGGACATAGACCTCCCCCAAAGTCCCTCAGTCTGTAGGCTATAAAACTTAACGATTGATTATCATTATAGGTCACCTCTACTTACACACCTACTTATACCACTCCTCTACTCAAACTTACTTATTTTCCCCCAAGTTCAAACACTTATATAAAGTATAATGATTGCTGAAAGCGTGTAATTTTTTCAATGTAAATAGGTCATAATATAAAAACGCGTAAAACGTTTTACATGTATTACGGTACAACCACCTGTAAAGCTGAAGACCACTTCGTAAATCCACTTCTATTTATGTGTAATATTGTAAACTTAGTTCAGCAATTACTTATAAAGTACAAAACCCGTGTATATGTAGCAGCTATTTTCTGAATATAGTGTGATCATTTATTTTATGTCTAATAAAATGAAACGAATCTTTTGATTATTGTTCGAACTTAAAAAAAAAAAACATTCTACCGCCGCTTCATAACCAAAAGCGACCGTTCTTGTATCACTTTTTGTTCGGCGAACTAGAACGCGTGACCGCGCCGACAGAGGGCGCCTTTCAGTTTTCCGAACAAGTAATATATGAACGCAACGATCGCGTATTCACGCGAACGACATTTTGATTAATAAATATCTGGTCCAAAAGCGTAAAAAATAGCATTTAAAAAGGTGTTTATATTTGCAAAAATTTAAAATGAAATATTGATCTTCGTGGAAAATTAGAGCGACTTACAATACTTTTTCACATAATATATACTTTCCTAGAGTTTCCATAATACAACCGTTTTACCTATATACCTGCAACAGATATTATTTATATTGCATGGATGTTAATTAAGGATCGATTTAAGTTAGCGGCGAAGATTATTAACGTTGACTGGATACTTTATGATGAAGCAATAGATCGGCTGTAAACCACCTAACTGTACGAGCTATTAATTTCGCCTTAGTTTATGTTACTAGTCTTAGGCAATTCGCATTTTTACTATCTTATTACTTACATGTTATGGCCAAGGCTTATGAACAAAAATATTGTTATTTAATGGTTACCGTTATGTTACAAATAACTTCATTTTGCTTAATAATTTAGCCAAAGTAATGGGTTATTAAAGTTTAATGCAGCAATGAACGTAAGCTGCCAATTTTATGTAGGTACCTATTGACAAATTAATATTGCATAGAAATATGAAATAAATATTTTCTTACTGTAAATTTTGTTTCCGTGTTAAGTCTGTAGATGGCGCTACATGTAAGAAAATCAATTTTCTCAGCACATTATGTACAAATAAACCACACAATGAAAAGCGCAAATAATAGCCGTTAATAACTATATAACCATGTTATTCGTGTACATACTTGGTAAAAAAGTCTGTTCAAATTGGATCAAGTGCTCGACTGTGCCATTAATGAACTTCAAGCCCAAGGTTAGCCATTGTGTAAAGCCGTTTGTACAAACGCCTCTACACGTGTGCTGAATGGCAACAAAAACGAACTGATGGATTGCTGACAGATCTTATGTTTGTGCTCCACGACTGGACCAGCCTTTATCTCCGATTCCCCGCGTCTCCGCGTCTCGAACGGGGTCACAGCACTCGCATAATTACGATGTATTTCACTGAAGCCAGTCATTTGTAAATAAAAAACATTTAAATTCAACTGTGAAGAGCCCGTCAATTAGTCAATGCAGACAGCACAATTGGAGCCTCCTGCAGAAAATAATTAAAATTAGATTTTTGTGCTGTTTTAATGTTTTAGGTATCCTAATATCCCACATACATCCGCTAATGAGTTTATTTTCAAATTACACAGTTTTGGCAGCCTATTTGCCTCATAAAGTATACCTACTAGTCTAATAATACTACACTACACTAGTAGTAGTAGTATACTAGTCTAGTAATTTATTTCACGAACAAAAAATTCAACCTGCCAAGTAGGTAGTTTTTGTCTTCAATTTAAACTGAACCAAATTGATGGTTTTCGAATGAATAATTTTGGATATTGATTTAAGGATACTGGGAAAATATGATTGAATCTGCCTCTGTATTTTTACAAGCCTTTTTTAACTTGTTTAATTTTACATTTTTCAATGTTTGTTTGTGTTTAATGATTGAACGATGCTTCACAAGAATTCATCAGTCAACGCCCATCGCAGAGCCTAAAGAATCACTCCTGCCAATTCACTCAGACAAATTCATTATAATAAGACCTTGTGTGAGTAAAATAACTTGTGCAAAGTTCAAATTTTAAAAAATATTGCCTTTTTCATAGTAAAAAATACGAATAAAATAGCATTGTTGATACAGATGTGCATACAGTTTAAATTATTTTCGGACCAAGAACTCAATATAAAAATATAGTCGAAATAAGCAACCCTTAAATTGCACGAATTCTATTTCGGAAAGCTATTACGGAAGACCACAAAGTGACAAAGCACATTGGAAAAGCCCCGCCGCCGTTCCATTCTCTATCAATAAAATGTCATCGACTTGATATAGGGCTGATCATTTCCTGTGGTGGTTTTCCATTCAGAGTAGGTAGGTACAATTTGTGGTATTCGTGGGAAGAATCAATCTTCCAAACGTGGCATATTTGATTCATTATTTTGTCATTATAATCAAGATTTTCACAATGTATCTAAAGCTATTGCAGAAGTTTGTGTAAAAAGTAATAATCTTTGATACCTATTTTAATTTTTGAATTAAATTGTAAAATTAAGCCAAATCATTAGACTTCTAAAACCAAGCTAGTAATTATCTAACAAACAAAGACGGATGGTGCTTCTACTAAACAATTTACCAAAAAAACGTTGAAGAACGTTGACTACTAACTTAACGTGAATCAACGCCGTAAAAAATCCAGTGAACAGTTAATGCGATTCATATGAATAAAAACAATTCATTCTTATGAGATTCCCAGAGTACACTCAACCACACATCAAGTTATAGATACATCTCCAGTTTAAACAGACCTGTCATTGTACAGAGGGCGTATATAACGCGAGGTCAGCTTGTACTGGAAATGTACAGCTTAATATATCGTCATGTGTACATAACGATTACCATCAAATGTTAATTCTATCAGTCACAGTAGTGTGGTAGCCGGTTCTTCACACACTTGCCGGATACTGCTTGTACTTGCCGTGGCAGTAAAAAGTCGGTATTTAATGGTGATGACGAGGTTTACCGTTTCAGGATGAGTCTTACTTAAGACCTGGCTATAAGTCTATAACAAGAGCAATTGGGTCAGGTTGTTAGAGTTAAGCTTTAACTTCACTACTCTGTTAATAACAATACCGTTAACGGGTATTAGATTTATCTTAAAATTGAGGATGGCAATATTTTCCTTAATTTATTAGCTGAGGTTTTTATGTTTTGAGTATTAAATCGTAATTAATCCCCAGGCTCTCTTGATATAAGAAGTGTCAGGTCCAGCTGTGTATTATAATTATGTATTAATTGTAGACAAAAAAGCTTTTTTTTTTCATTATCGATCATCGATCTTTCGTTATCGTTAAATCTTCGACAATTCTGTAGCACCATTCACCTGTATATTAAGCGTGAACATTATTCCATTTATGTCCTTTATTAAAAAAAACTCGAGAAACTATGGAAGGGTTTAAAAGTGTTCTTATCTCAATAACAACTTGAGATTAACACATAGGCTAAAACCGGTACTTTTATGACAAACATAAAAATCATCACTTAAAATTATTTTCAATTTATTGCAAACTATAAAAACTTAATGGTAGAAACATACTTAGTTGTTGGATTATTGTAATTGCTTCATAGCTTAATAGGCTTTTAAAGAGCTCTTATGTCACTTCCTGTAAGTAACATGATTCACATCTTTACATCCACTTAGCATAAGAAGTTTGGTGCTAAAATTGAACTACTTTAAAACATTCAAGTTACTACAATCTCTGTCTGACTGTATGTCACGAAAAACATTCTCTAAAATATTTGACGCAAGAATTTGTAATCCAAATCAAATCTATAGGTAGACTATCCAATAGAAGCAATATATAAGTATAATGATATAAACTGTAAGCTTTCCTATAAATAAATAAAATGCTCCCCGCATTGACCAAAATTCATCAAGCTTGTTCTATATGCACTGACGATTTAAGACCACATTGCTGTATAATAATAATAATATAATATATTCCACAACTGTCACACAACGCCGTCTAGTCTCAAGCTAAGCAGAGCTTGTGTTATGAGTACTAGACAACTGATAAACATACTTATATATTTCTAAATACATACATATATAGATAAATTACACCCAGACACAGAACAAATGATCATGCTCATCACACAAACATTTGTCCTGGGTGGGAATCGAACCCACGACCTCCGGCATAGCAGTCATAGTCACTGACCACTAGACCAACCATCGTATGGGGTCCATGTTTCCATACGATGGTTTTCTACCACGCAAGTCAAAGAAAATTTAAGTTTAACTCCCAACCCTTTTCATAAAACTTGCAAATATTCATAACTCTTGCACCAACAACATCATGCAGCAATGCATAAAACATTTACATATTACATTCGAACAAGACGTAATACATAGCATATTTCTACATAAAACACGAATCAACTAAGTAATAAATTAAGTACGTAACATGTGCACATAACAGTAGTATAAAACAGTACGACAAGTGTAATCATAATAGTGTCCGTAGCAGCTAATACTGTCCTTGACCGTGACAGCGCAGCGGTTCGCTCCACTCCCGCGCAACTTCCACCTCCCACCGCCCGCCACCGCCACCGCCGCGCCTCCGCTGTCAAAGAATAAAACTGAAAATGTACATGTAGGCAGAGTGCTGAAGTTTCTTCGAATTACGAATAGTTTTATGTTATTTAGTGACAAGTAAACAGGATTTTCCAACTTTGAGCGCAAATGTAGTGCTGTTCCACAAGCAATGAGACACCTGATACCGTCTCCTGCGTGCCCTGATGACACGTTGCAGGAATTGATGGACGCTACCGTGATGCCAAACTCGTAGGCAAGTTCTGGATCGACTCAGTTCTGATTGCGACATGTTAAAAAAATAAATAAAATAAAGTCCTCCAGACCGTATTTCGGCCACGGCGGCCAATCTCAACGGAGACTAGCCTCAGCGACATGCATGTGCTTTCAAAAACCAAGGGCAAGAAGAAGAAGTTGTCGTCGTCAAAGCTGAGAAGAACATTCTTTCATTCTTGCTTGAAGATTATTCTTGCCAATGGATTAACCATCGACAGTGAAATTTCTATAAGGATTGAAAATATAAGGCAAGGCAGATGATGATAAACAGAGCCAGAACACAATCTAAGCAATTTCACAATGAAGTGTTTTTCACCAAAGCATCAGCATGCACAAACACATTTACCTACTCGCACGTAGTCTACACTTAGCTAAGCGTAATTACCGCAGTATTCGAAGTAGGTACTGCAAGTTTCCTTGCTCTATGTTTGGAAGTGCGCAAGCGGCGCGCCTCGCCTGGCCGCGATCTACGTCGCAAAATTACCGTCACTTGTGTAATGCAGCGCAATGTTATGTTCCTTAGTGATTTGATGTCGTTGCCGCTGTTATTACCCACGCTGCCATTTATCATTTCTATTGCAGTCATCAATTGTTTAAGGTAGCTAAGCACTTGTTTTTAACGTTGTACGAGTACAGTTTATGTTTATTGCAGTGTGTTTGTTTATATGGGTAATGTTGCCGTCACGCCTATGGTCCCTGGAAGGTTGGGCGGTGGCTGTCTTGAACTTATTACAGTTTACCGGAGACAGTTTTAGGTTAGTGTAGATATAGGTGAAGTATAACGCCATATAGTGGATACAATGGCCCGGAACACAACTATCATAAAAAGGCTAAAGCTTAGCTTGATAATGATGATTGATGGCAGATTTGATTAGGTATTTAAAACCCGGGGAGGGTTTTAAATACCTAATCAAATCTGCCATTAAATTTTGACCATTAAATTGTCGATCACATAAAGGTCAATTCCCATAATTAAAAACGTTCAAAGTCTAGTGATCTGACATATCAGAGGGGCGATTCCCGTAATTTTAAGAACGTTCACAGTCTGATCTCAGTCTCAATCTGTCAAATTTACCTCTAATTTCCCTACGTTTTTGACAAGTTTTTGACAATTATTGACGCTGAGATGAGATTGCGACTAGTTTTTAACGTTTTTTGAACATTCTTCAAATTACGAGAATATTGTGCCTCTGTTGTCATTGGATGCATACAAAAAAAAAAAAAAACGTTGCTTTGACGTTACTTTTAGAATAAGCTTTCAATTACCTGGTGTTTGAGAAAATAACTCACACATTTCCCGAAGAACGATCCAGAACACTACTAATGAGTATGTTTTATTATATGTATTTAAATCATGAAAATAAAGCGGGTGTCTACATAAATATCCCGCGCGTGTAACAACATCCTGTAAAGGAAATAGGCGTTCTATCCTTCGTTAGCTTGGAGATAGTGGACTGTCATTATTTATACGTTGTGCAATCAACATTGCTGGTTAATATGAACGTGGTTGTGGCATCACTTGACCAAACGATGATAAAGTGATTTTATGCCTTAATTGAGGAAATAGAGAAACTGAAATGTATTGACTGTTGACCACGAAGCAAAGGCAACATGAAGATATAACTTTTCAGGAATTTACGAGGCTTTTGCACCGAGTAGTGATATTATTAGATGCTAAAGTAAACACCTAAAGACAGTGCCACATGTTGACATATGTTTAACTCCTTTCCTATAATTTTTCTCCATTTTCCTACATAAGCTTTACGTATTTGACGTTCGTCTATCCATTGTGTTCGTTAGGCGCCGTAATCTGAAAATATGTGTTTGGTTATGTATTCAATTTATTGAATGAATCCGCATCTGCCTTTTATATTTAATCTTCTTATCCTTGACAGCTTACAAGATTCATCCAAGTTACTACACGGATATCAGTTAATTCGTTAAGTTACAGAACTTACTGATAACTTATCGAAGAACCTGTATGGACATGTTGCAATACTTAAGTTAGAAATGTCGACTTGAGTATTAAGTAAAGTCGATAAGTCAAGGTGTATTAAGTGTTGAACTATTTCCGGACGAACATAAAAATGTTTGTTTAAAACTCGTCAAGTGAGAAAGGTGTTAAGAGGTACGTAAAGTAAACTAAGGCAAAGTACATATAGGTATGAAGTACTTATAGCTATTAGTTATTGAGATTTTGGTGTGAGTGAATCATACATTTACATGTTGCAACAGTTACCTATTTTGTGTGAAGTTTCCCATTACCTTTTTCCGGAAAATTACTGACTAGCTGAAAGTTTTGAAGTTTAAGTTTTTGGTCAAGTGATAGATCCATTTCAGTCATATGAGATTTGCACAAGAACTACGATCTATATTTTTGCTAAAGCTTCACTGAAAAATAATTTGAAACCCTTTTTGGAAATAGCATCCAGGAACGCTAAAAAAAAACTAAGAAAGACTACATAAGTAATTTTCCGGAAAATTTGCAAAAAAAGTTGTTTGCGCTATTAAAAAACAAGATATAGAACCGTGCCTTAAGGCGTAGCTAGCCATAAGTACTGGTAGGATGTTAGTTTTTACCGGGAGGGCTGCGCCGGACCGGTTTGTATCCTGCTCGTCCCGCAAATACTAGCCCCACGACATTGTTGATTCTTAACAAGTACCTTTGTAAATGCCAACACTGCCCATGTATTGCTTGTAACGAGTTCGCCTTAATAACACATGTAATGTACATTAAAACTTCAGATGGTTATTAAGGAGAACACGACGGGACGTCAACACCAGGTAACACCAGGTACCACAGTGCTAATGTTAATTTAAATGTTTAACATTAGGTTTTTGCAGTAAATAAAATGGTATAAAAAATTGGTATGACACACAACATTCGTGAATCGATTTGGGGGAGGGACAAAAAATGTATGTCCATATCTGGCATCCTTGAAGAGAACTTGAACGACATTTAGGGCCTTTAGGATATTCAGCGATGAAGAAATAATCTCTTTTCACTCTTATCATCAAAGGAACTATAAAACTCAACCTTTTACCATTTCAACTAGCTATGTATGTTGTAGAGGCTGCTCTCAAAACGGTGAAGGAAAACATCTTAAGGAAACCGGCATGTCCTAGACCCAAATATTCAAAGACATGTGACATCCTACCAACCCGCGCTGGGCCCGCGTGGTGGATTACGGCCCACTCCCTCTCACCGAAAGAAGGCCTGTGTCTCAGCAGTGGGAACATTATAGGCTGATTATACGTCGTAGAGGAAAAGTCTTGGCATACAATAAATATACGTGAGCTAACTTATTATATAGAGCAAACAATATAATATTAGTTCTAGAATCTAGAGATTACTCACTAACTCCAACTGATAGTGTCAAATGTAAATAATTATTCTTTTAAAACATCCTCGTCAAAAATCTAAAACAATACTTGAAAACTGTCAGCCAATACAGACATTATGACACTTACAGAAATGTAACGCTCTAATGAGAAAGCAAAGCAGCAGATGTCTTCGACCTCTACGTCACGACACAGATAAGTGCTAAATTCAAAGAACTGAGACAAACTTGACGTGACGAACCACTAACTCGTTGTTTGAACTTCGTACATGACACATCTAGGCACCTACTAGCAATACTTACCACCACAAATAAGTACTGTCATCATAAAAACTGGGACGACCAAATAAGATGAGACCATACTTAACGCAGCGGCCGGGCGGCGGCGGTGCCTAAGTTCGTGATTCCTATTTTGGACGAAAGAAAATCAAAATTTTTATCACTTCAAAGATCTGTGGAAGTTACCAAAAGTAAATTTAGTGGTCATCGTGGGTCATGTTGGCTTGAGAAGAATGAACCAGTTTGGGAAATGTTTTTAAATAACTACTCATAAAGATGTAAGAAAATGAATGAACACGTCAAAATAAATCTAACTAATGTTATAACTCATCATTCCGTCATGCTGTATCGTCGAATTCTCTAGAAATAGTTTTTTAACTTGTCTTTAAATACCATATTGCAATTTAATTTGAGGTTAATTCAAAATAAATAAAATCCCTATTCGATGTTGAATAGCGACTATAGAATGCAAGAATGCACGCGAAGAATTACACATTACAATTTAAATTTATTTACTATAGAACTCTAACAAATCAATTAACACACCGGTAATGTATGGCAGTGGTTCTTGATTTATTGACATAGGTACATTAGTAAGTTTTGAATTTAAAATATCCATTTATTTTAATTGCCCATCACAGAAATTGCGAACGGCCGAAGATCTCCACACTAATCATGTAATTAAAATATTTGCATAATCGAATACAGTAAGAGATTGATCTCATTAGTGTTTTAATTTTAGACTTTAGTTATATCCTAGAAAGGCAGAACAAAAAAACTTGACGCAACTTGTACTCTCATTTTAACTATTTACAGGTCTTGTAGGTAAAAACTATCCAGCCTTCTAAAGAAAAACTGGGACAATAATATAAATAAAGTTTACATTACACATTACTTAATTACAGCTATTCTCAAAAATGTGCTTCAGAAAAATCTGGACTGGTTTATATTTATACATCGCCAGAGGTCAATACTCCGACGCTGATGTGGGTCAGCTGATGGGGCCCTGCCGTGGGCACCGCAGCCATTCGATTACGAGCGAGAGGGAAAAATGCGAAGATTACATCTAATGAAACTATCATTACGTACATTCAATGGAGAGTACCTACCTACATGGGGCCACGCAATCACTGCGAATAACACTCAAACCTACGGCTTTTGATGCCTATTCAATTTTATCTGCTGGCTATTCTCAAATCAAATGATGACTAAATAATATTCTCAACACCTTTCATAAGATTTCATAGATTTCTGCAAATAAATAAATACAAACTATATTTTACTATATTTTGTAACTGTTTAGCGACTGTTTATTACATATTTATTTAGACAGGTAAAAATAAAAAAAATAAATTGTAACTTAACTAAATCTATACAGAAACTAAAAAATTTCGTCGAAAAACTCATCCGCATCGCCGTTGACTGGTAATGTACCCAAGAGACTGGCGGCATTACCACGTTGTATGGCGATGCTTAGCCTCTGGCCAGCCCTTGGGTCACGGGAAGTGTCAACCAGCCGTTTGGAAATTTTGTAACTTTGTTAGTTTTAAATGCTCATTTTCTACAATTTTTTTATTTCTGGTGTGTGTCCCAAGTAAAACATTTTTCTTTCTTTCAAATCTGCTATCAGTATCATGGACTGTGGAAGATGTTGGTGAAAAGCAGTTAAATAATATATAGGTACAGGACATTTTCACGGTTTAGGTCACGTTTAGTGACAAATTAAACGAAAGTGCCTTGACTGCGAGCCATAAAACCAAATTTATTTTCCCCTACCTATGCCCGTCTATAAACAAAGACTTACTCAAAACCGAAATTCTTCGAAATTGATTACAAGGAAAAGAATTGAGGACACTAAGATGTGAATACCGATGCACGAGAATATTTTCCTTGCATAAATAATGATAAACTGAAATATGATTCATGTGCAGAAAATTTCCTATTGTACCTATGAAATTGGATTATTTTATTTTTAATTAAGTTAAACATGACCGTTTAAGAAAATCATACTTGTAAAAAGGGTTACATTTTGTTTATCAAAGAAGATTTTTCTGCACTAGAATATTAAAATTTTAATAACTTGTCTCACAGACCTCTAAATTACATAAATCACTCCCAAAAAGGTTCGGTCATTGATGACAATGCCTAACCTGCACTGAAGTCATCACACGTGCTAGTGACCGAAATAGCATGACATAACTGATATGAGGTCACAATATTATGATACTTTTACATACATTAATACAATGCCAGATATCCATCATAACAGAGTCCTTTTTGGCAACAAACTAATTTCATTGTTAAAATCCCTTTTAAAGTTTCGTCCCGATTCACCCCTGCATCCCTACCTCGTTCTATCTACCTACATATTTTATTAGAATAAAATGATCACGGTCAATAAAATAATCGAGAACAATAATCAAGCTATTTACTTATTCAGAAGCTATAGATCCTTCCACATTTATTGTATTCTTAATTTCTTCACAGCACGATTATTCTGACACAGTTTCATCCTTTTCCTGTATTTTTTTTTTCATTCTATAAAGAGATGAGCGTTTAATTTGTTCACGATAATTGATAAGTAATACATTCCAAACTCAATAACTTTCTTGGAATTAGGCTTTTCGTAATGGTATCTACACAACACACCACATCACTCACTGTCAAAGCCTTCAGGAAAAACAGGCTTCAAATTAGTACAAGTAAACAACAATTTCGTTGAAAAAAAAACTATGTAAGAATGAGTGGCAAATAAAATAGTGTGAGTGAACGTCGTGGGGGTCAATACTCCGTCAGTAGGTCAGCAATGAGTCGCAGAGGCCCAAAGACCAGTCCCTGGGCACGCCAGAGCCTTAACTCATTTTCCGGCCTCCAACATTATGGTAGCGCGATTGAGGTGCCGGATGTTATGATCGGGATGACGTCACTACGATACCTGAGATTTGAAGAATACTTACGCAATTTACTGCAAAGTTATCCCATGCTTGACACTATCTTTGGTATATTGGTTTTCGTGTAAATATCGAAGAAGAAAGACGTTGGATATCAACACGGCGGCGTTAGGCGTGGTTGTATAAAAAAAAAATAATAATTGGAAAAAAAAATCCGGAAAATCTTCGGGAAAACTAATCGACCTGTTTTGTATGAATTATTAAAATTGGGACTAGACAACATCTGCCGGGTCAACTAATTATGTTATAAAATGCTGGTGAATATTTTTGAAAAGCTTTTCTATAACAGATAAACTCTGTTCTCGAAACTCTTAAAATTGTTTTGATTAGAACTGGAAAAGCGAATCCGGTCGTAATGTAGAATATCTTATTTCGTTAAATATAAAGGCTTAAGTTCGCTTTCAATTGGTATGTTTACTATGGGATTATGTGATCAAAGGTTTATATTCTTTTTTTAATATAGCTATAATAAAACTAAAATTAAAAATATTACTTGCCTGAAGCAAAAACAACAAACAACTATTCATCACCATCATCATTTCGGTCGAAAGACCGTACCGTTGGATGCGAGAAGCACAAAACCGGTCGAAGTCGAGGTGCTTGGGGGAGGCCTATGTCCAGCAGTGGACGTCTTTCGGCTGAAACAACTATTAGGTATATAAAAAATATACAGTAGTTAAACTATGACAATAAAACAAGCCAGAACTTTTTACCTTCGAGATACCAGCATTTGTCACTTTAGTAGCCTTTTAAAATAGTACCACATTAGCACCATATTTATAGTTTTCTTAAACCGTCCATAATATGTTAAAGTTTGTTCACGTAATTCTAGTTTACTCGATGACGTAGTTGAAATACTCAGTAAAGAATATACGTTACCATTTTACTATTTCGAGGCAAACAAGTATCTGCATAATTATTAAATAAATTAGTAACGGTTCTTAAGTTACAGATAAAAAATGGTCAAAAAATCGATTAGAAACTTGTTTGGCGAGTTTAGATTCGCATAGATTTATGCTAATGGTCTTTTGATATCGATATTTCTAAATGTTGCATCTTAATTGAAACATACAACTTCTAAGATTACACTGATGCACCAAATACATCTCCTACGTGACTTTTATGAGGTTTTTGACTTCAAAATTTACAGTCGTAAAGAATTCGAGACGTAAAAGATTAGTGAAGCTAACTTTAAGTGGTCTAGACCGTTTTCATTAAATTTTTTGTTGCTTTTTGTGCAAAGAAGATGCATCATTTTAAAAATCTTTTTTATATCTTCTTTAGTGGTGTTAAATGGGCAGTTTGACGTCTGAAACTATCGTTTTGGTTCAAAGTGCGGCACTAAAGTAACAAAGTAAACTGTGGACTTGCGAGAGGCCTCTAAGAGTTACAGCTCTCGTAGAGGACAAGGGAGGCCGTTCACCCCGCAGTAATAGACGACGAAATAGCGTGGATATGACTACACAATTTTTATGGAAATATACTCGTGTTAATTGAAGGTTGCTAACGTGCACGAATATGCTAAAATACGTTTGAATAATACCGGATCGTTAGTTTCTGTTTGACTGCGCAAATTATATTTTGTCTGGTCACAGTAACTAAGAAAGCATAAAATAAATACTTAAATTATTCAATATTATTATTAGTTATCATGCTCAAATCCCGTTACAAAACTAGTTATGTATAAAGCAAATACATTGCTAACATTTTTAAGAACCAAAAACTTAATTTAGCATAACACTTGTGCCGCAGCTGGTTTTCACCTCGAACCATTGCACAAACTAGACTCACACGAAACGGTCATCGAGATAAAGTTACCTTTGGCAGAATAAATACAACGAGAACTTAATGAAATACAAATCAAATAGATAGAATCATATTTCTTCCAATCGTATCCACATTAGTGTTATCGCTAGTTAGAGGCACCTGTTCACCGCAAAGGACAAAGTCAACTCGCGGAAATTGTGTGTACAGCAAAAAACACTATTGAAACAACTTCTAGACAGTTCTGAATTGATGTCGATCTAAGGATATTTTATTATCTCCCCTTTTTAAATTAACTTTCCTAGAATTCTGTAGAAGAGACATTTTTGCGTAGTAGTTACAAATTCTATGCTCTACCTACCATGCCTTGTTAATTTTGACTGTCATTTTGATACTTCACGATAGAAAATATACAGGTATTTTTTGAGCGTACCGTCGAGAGTGCACCTGATGGCTTAAAGAATGAATGGGATGCTGAGTACCTAGCTCCTAGATGCGGTTGCAGACTCGCATTCCATTGTAACGTATCCTGTCTGAGATTGTTATTACATGCCCGAACAAGGTATCCCATTCATTACATTTCTATGGCAAGAGAAACAAAAAAATACGGGGAACATTAAAAAACTAGAAAAGCTTTTTAAAGACTAAGCTCACATAGTTCCTATACAGAAATTATATTAAACCCATACTGCTAAATCACTACATCACACTTATATTATAAAGGCGTAAGTTTGTGAGTATGTGTGTGAGTGTGTTTAATATATTTGTTACTTCTTCACGCTCAAACGGCTGGACCAATTTTGCTAAAATTTCGTATGGAGGTAGCTGACACCCTGGATTAACATATAGACTTTTTATCCCGATATTCCCACGGGGTCGACATTTAAGCGGGTAAAACCGCGGAGCGCAGCTCGTAATTATTATAAAACAAAGTCGCCCCGCCGCGTCTGTCCATTTATCTGAACGCGATAAGCTCCAAAACTACCGAACGTATTTTCATACGGTTTTCGAAACGAGGAAGGTTTAGGTGTATAATTGATTAAGGTTTTGTGTAAATTGGCTGAAATATGACGATGACTGTTGAAGATGTCGGAAGAAGTCATGTCGGCTGGGACCTTTATTGGCGCGTGCGCCGCGTAAACCAATAGCATTATATGAAGACATCCACGCGGGCAAAGCCGCGGGAAAAACCTAGTAAACTTACGTGAGCCAAACTATTTTTGAGGTGAAAACTTTAGGCGTGTTAGGCTTTTTTTTAGATGGGAAAAAACCATTGAACTCGCGATACTGTTACCAACACCGCGCTACATTCGGATGTGTTCCGCTGTCCTCGGGATGTACTCGATTTTAAATCCGATATATCAGTGAGTGATGGCAAAGCAAAAAAACAAAACACAAACAGAATTGTTTGTGTTTTGTTTTCACTTCGCACTGTCGCCACTCCCGTGCCGTGCGAAGTGAACTTAGGTGAATTGAGCTTGAAGTGAGCTGTCATTCCACTTGCTGCTAGGGATTGACAGCTCACTTCACCTAAGTTTTCGAGGTGGCATGTTAAAGAAAAGAACGGCTGGTTTCTTCTATACACTGCCTTTGAATTTAGTAACCACCTTGCGGTAGGAGTTTGGAAAATTCGTGAACAATTTTAGATCTTAAACTGTATCTACTTATTCTGCTGCTACATAGCTCAGCACATAATTAGTCTGTATTTTCCTAGTAAAGCTTGAACAACGGCCGCCATTGTTCCTTTAGCATCGGGCTACTAAATACCAGACATATGTTTGCCCACAAGAGAGGACCACAGACGATGTACCACAAACATATCGCAATACACATGGCGATGGAGTATTTGTTCAGTAATTAAGGCTAAATAAACATCTTAATCGGGCTTTCAACTTGACGTAAGCCCGGTACCAGTACCTACGCTATTTGTCTCTGATTGGTAAGTAGCTAATTAATTAATTTTGGATAGTATTTAGTATGGAGGAATTTCTACGCGAATACAGGCCCCTTTACTTATAAACGTTGTTATAATTACGTCTGCTAAAGCATACATTTTTTGACGTTTAACCGCCTTATGTCTTTACAACGGAGTATGTCTACGTGGGAATGAATGTTTAAGTTTATCAACGAACATTAACGTATGTGAAAGAGCAATGAAATTACGATCTAACAATAAGATATGCAGATAGAAATAGTAATGTTTAGAGCTTTAGTACCTGCGCTATTGTGAAAGGTATTATATAACTTACGTCATAAAGCTTTGAACCCCTTTGTGCGATTTACATTTTGAAGATATTTAAAATTTATCTTGTAGGTATACCACAGACTAAAGTTAAAGAGTTATTTTACAGTAGACTGCGTCTGATCGTAGCCGTTGTCTTTCGATCCGATATTCTGAAATTGTTTTTTAAAACCTTAAAACTCACATCCAAATAAGCTAAACCAGTCAAAATCCCCATTCATTATTTGGGCCTACATAGCTAATGTGTGCCGCAGCCGGTTTTTACCATTGCACAAACTGGACTCAGACGAAGCAGTCATCGAGATAAAGTTATCTTTGACAGGATAAATATAACATACAGGCGTCATTGAAATGAGCATAGATAAGAATTTTGACTTACATACATACTGTCAGAGATACTGCATAACGACAACTTATCAGAATATAGCTAAACAACGTAGGTAGCTTAAAACAATGCAATGTAACTTCAGGGGGAAGAGCCACATTAGCCCGCGCAATTCACATTTTCTTACGTTTATTGCAATTTGCAGGTCAGTGTCAAGTTGTAACATTGATTGATATTTGTGAAATATCAATAAATAGGATATATATCATATCTTAGTTGACGGACTAGGAGAATAGACCCCCAGATTACCAAAAATCGAGGTAAGCTAAAAAAAAGAGTTAGGTATTTTACTGATTTGTGCTATGCTAAAACAAGTTATTTTTAGTAGCTTTTAAGTATAATGACGTAACGTGTTTATTAAAATATCCGGTGTGTAAATGTCACGGAGTCGCACCCAGAACGATTGACTTGTATAGTTTGTATCGAAATGGGCGGAAGCTGGCGGCAACCGGTTGACTTCCATTGTGGCGTGACAGTTGGATCATAAGTAGCCAAGTCACATTTATGTTACTTTGGGCGCGGTGGTGGCAAGTAAAGTCAGGTTAAAGTTTAGAGCTTTCGTCATCAGCCTAGCCTCTTTTTGATTTTGGGTTCCAGTTTAACCAGATGGTGTAAAAACAATTTGTAGGTTTGGGCCTATTTGATCCGAATTAAACGAGGACCAATATTCCCGAATTTTTAAAAACGTTCTTTATTTATTTATTTATTTATTTTATTTGGTTCACCAACAATTGTATACACTATTTTAAGCAATTTAAACAAAAGCAACAAATCGGAGTAAAGTGTAACAATCACTTATAGGTAAACTCTGCATGCACACAAATAGTTGTAACAAAAAATAGAAATAAAAGACAATGTGAATGTGTAGGTATGTGTGTGTGATGTGTGTGTGTATGTATGTATGTATGTGTAAATTGCACTGATTATAACTAATTAAATTAAGTTAAGTAAACTAAGTTAGAACAAACAAATATAAAAGAACAACTCAAAAAAAAACAAAAACAGACCAGACAAAACTAGGTACTACAAAAAGTAAATTATAAAAAGTAAAATAAAGAAAGTAAATTATACGTAGCCTAAATTCACTCACCCAGCGAGATAATGCAGGGCTAAGAAACTCAATTTTCGGGGAGATACTTGTAAAAACTGGATTTTAATTTGCCTAAGCTGTCAAAATGCAGATCGATTCGATCACTGCAATCATTCACAACCCTGCAAAACCTCGCGTAGGGAGAGTTAGCACCCAGAACAGTTCTTCTCTGCGGAGGGCAGAGTGGTGTTTAGTAAGTTCTCATTCTAATCTTAATATCAATCTGTCAAAAATACCTCTAATTTTCATTCATTTTCCTCCAATTTTTTACATTTATTGTCGCTGAGCCGCTGAGATGATATTGCGACTAGCTTTTGAACGTTTTTAATTACGGGAAATGGTCTTCTGGTCACTGTAGAAGGTTACAGACATGCATAATTCCAGACATTTGACTAGAACAATAATTAACAATAGTTATTTATTTATTTTTCACTTCAAGACACAAACAGCAGCGTAGCCCTGACTCTTGTACTAGGAGTTCCTGTATCACAAGAGCTAGAAACAAACAACTTGTATACCCCCTCAAGCGTCGCCGTAACACCATTGGATAATAAGATTTAATGACTCGAAACGTCGGCGTTACACCATTGGATAATAACAACTGTCAACACGCATGGTTGTCATTGGACGGTAATATTTTCTATTTATTGGCACTTGCAACACGATCTAGCTGTATCATTCGATTAGTCGATTCATGCTTGACCTATTTTGGTAACATTTAAACAGGAGCGCCAACAAAACGGAAGAAAAAAAAAAGAAAGAAATTAGTGCTTCTGGAAAGTTCTGTGAAACCAAAAACTTAACGCAAATGAAAACAAAAACTTAACGCATCGTTGCTAGATAAGGTCAGTTGTATTTGCATAATGAATGGTATAAATAGTTAGGTAATCTAATAACGAAGCCAGGAAGGTATAACATGTAACGTTTAACTGGCTATGTATTAACGAAATCTGCGTTTTTTCGAAGGCTTGCCCAAAAATCAACAAGTACTACCAAATGTGCCGACGTTTGTGGCACTTGCGCATACAGAGGCCCGACGTTCAAGAGGATACACTTTAAATTTTACATGTTTATAGACAAATACAGAATTCCGTTTTAGCAAGATATACGACTCAGTTGCGTACAAGCGCGACGCACGGTATGACACGATTCTGGTAGGACAATTTCCATGAAGTTTCCACAGACATTTTTCTACTAGAGTTGCGTCGTGTCATCGTAAAGCGCTATCTGAGGGAGCCTTAATGCTTCATCTTAAGTAAAAGATAAACGATCAATATACACAGTACTGGCGATAAGAATAAACATCGCTTTTTACTCTGTCATTCTTCCAAAGTATTCGAACCTCTGCGCGAATCCACAGATGTCTTCAGCACACATTTGAATACTCTGTGAAGATAAAAGTAAATAATGATTGATCATTTAAAAGTGACAATTCACGTATGCACCTTGTGAACATTTGCGCTTCACTCAGACGTCTCAAAACACACGCAATGTGCTCCTGTCAATTGCGAAGCTATTGAAATATTTGACACAATAATGTTATAGGCAAATGTGGAATTAATGGGATGGACAAGAGGGTTCTGTAGATGTTTTAATTAATAAATACTTAGAGCATTTTTTTAATTATGAGTTCTTATTTTTGTATTTGCCATTTTTGATTCTAAATGCGATGTTATTATTGGGATAACCCATATCCGTGGGAAAACCATTACATAATATTTTATTTTATTGCTACCCAGATTAGCTTCAGCCCACGGCTTCGCCCGCGCGGTCAGAAAATAGTCTATGTCCTTCCCCATGATGCTATCTATGTCCTTGCCAAATTTTATCAAAATCCGTTCAGTGGTTTAGGCGTGAAAAGGTAACATACTGATCAACTGACAGAGTTACTTTCGAATTTACAATACGAGTACTAAGTATTTGATACCTATGGAAAAATTGCAAGTATTTTGCAGCCAAACAATATTTCTAAATCTGACACCACATAATGTCGAAATGTCGTCATGTAGTTTTCCGGCCAACATTACGATGTATCTCGATTAAACTAAGTCCCGCTGACCCCTAAACACATAATGACGTAAGTAGCACGCATTAACACAGGAACAGAAATCATCTGTCGGCCACAATGCAGTACTTTGATTATACACAAAAAAACGTAACATGCGTATGTTACCAATATGTGCAATCTGCGCCTGCGGTTCGAAACTTCGAAGATAATACGAGTATTGCAAGTCATGTGGCGTGCTTGCACAAACCGCTAAAGGGTTAGCCATTGTGCCAGACAATCAGTCCGCGGGTTTGGCACAAATGTGAATGTGCCACATGCCACGATTAAGAATAATGGAAACTTTCATTAATAGTCATTTTGACAGGAGTATATTTGGATGTCGAGGAGAAAAATACGTTTTAACTCGTGGTGAAGTACACAGTGGCGAAGTCTTATTATAGCCAGCCAAGATTATAAAGAAATGTGGCCATTGTGTCACCCATTGTAAAATGTTTACATTTATTTACTCGTATATCTATAAAGAATAAATGTAGAAAGTACACCATATAAGCTATACAATTTATATGGTGTACATAAATAATAAAGAGTATTATATTCTATTTTGGCATTATACCTAATAAATACCAGGCCACTCAGAAAGTGTTGCGAAAAAAGTTTTTATATAAGAGAGACTGGTCAGTTTTAATCTATTTTGAAAATATGATTATTTGTAAGTAAAAATAGGTACGTTCCAATTTCAAAATTTCCCTCCACATTGTTCGCGAGCTAGTTTAAGTTATCGTGTGTCATTAAAAAAAATGTATCTGCACCGGGAACATTTTCGCGCTATGACTTTTTACGATTTCAAGTGTCGCCTGAAACCGGACGAATCGTACGATAGACTTCAAATGGCATTCGAGGATGAAGGCTTTAACGGCTGTTACGGAAGAAAACGTGCTAGCAGTGAAAAATTTAATCCAAGACAATAGGCGAGTTACGTATCAAGAGATTCAGAACATACTGCAGGTTGGATCGGGAAGCCTTCACGAAATTCTACACGTGCATCTTTGCGTGAGGAGTTTTACGCTGGGTGCCGCACAACCTCACCGATGCTCAGAAGCAGGCCCGGGTGGAATGGTGCCGTGATATGATAAACTTGAAGCAGGCTCGTCTCGGCATGTTTACGACATCATTACAGGTAATGAGTCTTGGATTTATCAATACGATCCAGAAACGAAGCGCCAGTCGACGGTTTGGGGGGTTTGGGTGTTTCAAAACGAATCAACGCCTACCAAAGTAAAGTAATTAGAAGCGGGGGGAAGATTTTGATCGCGAGCTTTTTCAATTTAACTGGCTACTTGGTGTCAATTGCTTTACGGAACCAAAGAAGCATCAACGCTGAATGGTATACTACCAAATGCTTGGCAGAAGTTTTATTTGTTGTGAGCAACAAGAGACCAAACACAGGGCTCCGCGGGCTACTGTTCCACCACGACAAAGTGCTTTCGCACACCGCGCTCAAAACGAGGGACTTCCTGGACAGCACGCCGGTCAAACTCCTGGGCCACCCTCCTTACAGCCCTGACCTAGCACCGTGACTTATTATTATTCCCGAAAATAAAAAATCAGCTCAAAGGGATACAATTTTCGTCGCCGGAAGATGCGCTGTCAGCGTTCGAACAGGCTGTAAACGAGGTGTCTGCGGCGGACTGGAAAAAGTGTTTTGAAAACTGGTTCAGAAGGATAAAACTTTGTATAGAGGCTAGTGGAGAGTACTTTGAAAAGATGTAATAAAAAAATATTTACATATAGTTTTTTTTTTTTTTTTCACAAAACTTTCTGTGTCCCTCGTATTACGGTTCAGAAAATACAACATAATTCTAAGCTTTTAACACAACAATATTATAGTGTTTTGTAGCTATGACGGTTTTTGTTACAAGTAACATAAAATCTAACATAATTCAGCTTCGCAGTGCAGACAGCACAGTCATCCAAACGTAATTTGTTTGCGGAAAAATAAATTTACTTCATACAGATATCCCCATATTTAACTACAAAATTAACGAGACAGAAACTATGTTTATTACTTCTTTTATTACAGCAGTAGCACAGGTCGAGCACCCTAACACACAGTCTGTTGCAAAAATATCTGACGAAAGTGTAAACAAACCCTATTCAGATTAAATTCTTATGTAATCACTTACTGGAATTAGTAACACATTCATCTACATTCATACATCAACTTCATATCTGTCCACATCTCCAACAATTATTGTTTAAATAAAATATTAAATTAAGTCTATTAGAAAAATCATCGACGGAAATTGAGGTTATAAAATTAAATTCAATTATGAAATGATAAACATAACGGTGCATTTAAACTAGAATTTCGGGCTTAAGTATTCAAATAATATAAAAAAACACTCGATTTGCAGGTAGCACTACAAATTGGCATTCACAGGTACGTTTTCTAATTCATTTGTTTACATTTTTGTAAGATATTTTTGGAACAGACCATAACTATCTTTATTTTATTTAAAACACAAACATGTTTTTTTCTAATTTTAAAGCAGTGATGACGAATTTACGGCTAATGTTTGTAAGCTAACAATGTATCGTTTTACGTACCGCAGTCATTTCCTAAAATGTTGGTTACGAAGACAGTGGTTAAGTATAATAAAAAGCAATTTTAATGCTCTCGTTCGTGCCATCCGGTATTTAAAAAGCAGATGCAAATAATTTTGGGTAAACTGGTTCGCAAGATTTTTTTTATTTGTCTTTTTTTTTCAAAATGACAGTGACCGTTTGCCATTAGACTGTCGCTGACCTTAATTAGAAATCTGTTGAAGTAACTTTTTTCTAATAAACAAATACATTTAAAAAAAGGTATATATTTAACTATGATTTAACTGAAATGGCCTCTGTTACCTACTGTGATAACTAATATTAGAACTCGTTCAAGTGCATAAAATAGGTAGGTACCGTATTTGAAATGCCATAAAGTTTTTTTTTTTAAGTTTAAAAATTATATTTTGTCTTGTTTGTATCATAGCATATACCAACCAGTTTAAAAAATCCATACTGCAAATACAAAATTTAAAAGGCGTTGCGTCTTGCTTGGTGCGTTGATGTCTTTTCTTCAGGTGGTATTAATCCGCTGCTTCATCTCTTAAGTATTTTTTTTAACTGTTGATTTCCAGTTATTCAATCTAATCTAAAGTTACTTCACGTTAGTATAAAACAGATGACTTTGTCATTATAATAAAAAATAAAACAAGACATAAATTATACCTAATTTTTTCTGTTTCATAAAATTAGAAATGGGTCATGTCATGAGTTGTGCAGGTAAGATAAACTGAGAGTATCGCCTTTGGTCCATCAAGGCTTGGCAGGGGTACAATCCTTTTCTACAACCCGTGGGAACCTTGACAGATGCGCTCCTAGCAACAACAAACCTTTTTTCGGAAACCTTATTTGTAGGGTGGCCATAAAATTTTATGAATCTATGTCATCATAAATGCGAAAGAAAAAAAAGGGAAGTACATATATTTTTTTGTGTTTTAATAAAAACTGTTATTTTGCAAACGCTTATATAGCTTGACAGAGGGTCACCTGTTTTGAGAATTATACATACATTATATATTCTGAATGTGCCATTATCATAAATTCGCATACGAATACTACCAACTGAACTCCTAACACTAATGTAAACCTCATATCATAAATATTTGATAACTGCAAGGGATTGTCTTGGATCTATTTTTGTCACCTGGATTTGAATGCTTATTATTTTATATACCTAGATGCCAAACCAAAATATATTATCACGTGGATTTTTGGATAAAAAACACGATACCGCAAAAAATATTTTAAACGTTTGGTTCCTCGCAAATGTATTGCAATTTAGAATTAATTATAACTATACCAGTTTATTTTTATTATAGCAGCTCAATCATTACACATTTTATTTTTCTCGTACCTTGGCAGTAAAGTTGATCGAACAGTCCCGTATTCTACGCTTATCATAGTCACCATATACACATCACTTTGATCAATAGGGCAGGAAACAACTCTCTATTTGTTACTCATTTTTTCGGAAACTGTGAGTTATCGTATAAACGTAATTTCTCAGTTTTTGTGTGCAAGGGTTACATTGCATCCGGTGAATGTGATATTGGTGTGACTTCAAATTCCAGAATTCGCACCAAAAAGGTTAAGGTTGAATGAAGACCAAGTGTAAAAAAAATTGCAAATCATTGAACTGCCGGGAAGTTGAAAAAGGTTATTTTACTCTCTTACATCCTCTAGTACATATTCTTTTTTATTAAGTATTTCTTTTTTGTGTCGGATGTACTGGGTGTCTAGAGATGAATAAAACGCTACTAAGTATCTAAGTGGCTGTATAAAGTTTTATTGTTCAGCGCATATTTTATAATGGCTGGTATCATTCAAAGATAGCGCCTCGAAGTCTGAATATTAACACACATAAAACTCAGTATTGAGTTTGTTGTTTACTATGTGTTTGTCTTTTTAGACCATGAATATGTTGGTCCTACAAAGCCATAAAATTATTAATTAACTAGTTGCGCCCCGTGGTTTCACCCGCATACGTCTCGATCCCGTGGAAATATCGGGATATAAATTATCTTATGTCCTAATGCGCCATATTTCATCCAAATCCGTTCAGCCGTTTTAGCGTGAAAGAGTAACAAACACACAAAAAATCATATTTTTTTTTTATATTATGAAAGTTTAGATAATCCACAAATTACGTTACAACTTAAATCATTTTTACTAATAAGACGTTAGCTACTACTCCTCATCATCTACCTAGCCTTTTCCCAATAATGTTGGGGTCGGTTTCCAGTCTAACCGGATGTAGCTGAATACCAGTATTTTACATGAAGCGACTGCCTATCTGACCTCCACAACCCAGTTGCTGGGTAACACGATACCCCTTGGTAAGACTGGTTGTCAGACTTTCGGGCTACTGACGACCCGTAACGACTGTCAAAGATCCAGGAATGACAGCCGGGACCAATGACTTAACGTGCTTTCCGAGGCACGGAGGGGTCTTGGTATGTGAAGATGGTCACCCATCCATGGACCAACCGCGGCAAGCGTAAGCTTAACCTGATCGATCGACGTGCGGCTGTTATTACTTAGCTACCTCTACTGTCAGAGATAAAAATCAGCTTACAGTAATTCTCGAAATTCAAAAAAAAAAATGCGAACTATTACAATAATTTAAATAAGTGCAAACGAACAAGCATTTGAATCACAAAAATGTTATCTCTCACATTGTTATCTCATCACACAATTTGTCCGAAAGAAAGTTCAGAGCGGTCCTTTTGATAACATTCTTTGTGAGGCAATAAAAATATTTACCTGTTTACGCAAAGAACTAACGTTCAAGTCCGTTCAACGTTTATCTTTGGCCGTCAAACTTTCTTTGAAACTGTTACACTAAAGGGTGAAGAAGGACCCATTATTGAACTCGAACGGAGTTACATAAAGGCGTTAGAACGCTTTGTAGATAAGGGTCGTTGTTGGGAGCTCAGAGTGCACAAATAGAAACGTTTATTCTTCAGGTATTATATGTATTGATGTAACAATGGTATATAGAGCTGTATTGGTGAAGGTGTAAGGACAATAGAATACGTAGGCATAGGATATTTTTTTTCAGTTTTGTAGTTTGACGGTTACCGCCAGAGACTGGATGGAATATTAAGCCCTCATATTACAATAATAAACTCCAACATACTCGTAAAAGTTTAAATAACTATATCACAAACGCGTGTAAGTCAAAGTATATATTTATAAAATTAAAGAACAATTATGCACCATGTCGACATCATTAGTATTTCAGTCAAACAATAGTATGAAACTGTAATTAGTTCCAAAATCAGATCACGTGTCATGGCAGAACATAATTATTATGGTTCGACCGTAAAACTATGATTAAAACTAATCCTAATACAAGCACGTCATACGTAATTGAACACATTGTTTTATTTTAATGGAGCAACTAATTTGAATACGCTATGTTATGCTAGCAGTCGATAAAGGAATGAATAGTATGAAGAAATTTAATAAGTACTAAATAAAAACATTACCCAGTAGTGGAACACTATACCTAGGATAACAAAAGAAAACAAAAAAAGTATCGTAAAAGTTGAAATATTATGCAGAAACGACATGGTTATAAACAAACCAGAAACCCTGAATGTGCCTGATTGGAAACAATTTAATGTTATAGTAGCCATCAATAAAAAATAACATAATCATAAACTCACAAACAAAGAGGGTTAACCTGCTACCTATACCATAATTTAGCTTTATAGTTTTTTCATCACACAATATTTTATGTTAAGCGATCCAACCATCCCATTCATACTGATTATGAAATACTTTAACCACTATAATGTACAAAATTAAATGTTAAACCACAATCGTTGAGAGGCAACTTCCGGTGAAATCAGGACAGAGGAAAAAAAAGTAATCTAAACAAACACATGACAAGAATAATAGCAGATGGCGCCTGAGCGGAAATCGAAAGGGATTTTTTTTTTAATTTTTTGTTCGTTATTGAAAGCAAAAAACCTGTGAGGATATGTTTTCAAAAAAATAGTGAAAGCGTTTGATAGTCTGACCGTGAGAAATAATGAGATTTAAGGTGCATTGAGGTTCTTTTCTGTACTGCATAATAAAAAAGATTAATATCAGTAACATGTTGAAAATGATACTGGCCAAATATAGTGTAGCCTGTCGCATAAATTCGGTCCGAAGTCCAAATTGATTTTTATTCAATTAATATTTATTTGGTTTTGCAGTATAAGTGCAGTTAACATTTCGAGTGGACTTTTAAGTGAAACAATTAATAAATTATCTTTCATCTTTTATCGCTACAAGGTGGTCCCGTAGACTCGTAAAATATAAAATTATATGGAAGCACGGCTAACCACTCTGAGGTATAAATCTTTGATCACGGTGATCGTCATTAAATTAATTTAAACTTCAACCCCAATTCGTTGTTCGGATTTGTCACGAAAATTGAACGGACACGACAGTCATAGTTTCTATTACTAATAAAACTTTAGTATACATATTTTTCCTATTTTGCCTACTTTGTAGTGTAAGCTGTTAATGTTATTTTAGTAATTTACCAAAAACACAATGGACTTGTATAAACTCTAATTTGTGAAGCAAACTAGTTTATTTTAAATGTACTCAAAACAGTAGCAATACGGTGATAGACAGCTACTGTCAGTCAGCTACAGTGTTATTCAATTTTTAACCAAACATTGTTTATCAACATATTTAAAAATTGCACTCCTATTTGAACTTTGGGCTAGTTTCCTGTTGATCTTTAAATAAATAAGAGCCTTAAGCATATGTGCAGAACCGAAGTGAATAACTAAATGTCAGCCTATTTATAAACGCACCTTGCGCGATACCATTGTGCCTATTTGACACACACAGCCTAACAATTAGGCTTTATTTATATCAAGCTATGAAGCTTCAATTAATGTTAATTTGTACTCAGAATGGCATTTAAATATCGCCGTCAATAGGTACCAGTTAGAAATTGTGTAACATCCTATGCGTGGTCTTTACTTTGTCGGCAATGGATTACCATACATTACAATGTATTATCACTGGTAACTACTGATGGGAGACGAAGCACAATTCTAACTGAATGTTTGTTTAATGATGTTAGAACAATAGCAGATGGGTAGATCTCGTCCTTCGCTTTCCATCAGGCATGATCGAGGTCAAGAGCACCATAGACAAGACTTGGAGAAGGGATGAGACCAGCATTAACGAGGGAAGCAAGACACAAAAGGGAGGAGTTCAAAACACAGCAGTGGGTGGAACCTGGTTGTTAATACCTAATGGTGATGATCTTACTCTTTACTTCTTAAACAAATTGTTATTCCTGTTATACAAAATAATGGCACACTGAGAAAGACACTGTGTTTGTAAATTCGGCTTAAGTTTAACTGTGTCTGTCAGGTCCAGTAAGTTTCATACGCATTTCAGCCATAAGTGGCATGCTTACGTTAAGTTGTGAAGACAATTTGTTAGAATTAAAGCGTAGGCTGATGGTGCTAAGAATTTGAGATGTTGGTAATCTTTTCTTTATGGCTGGTCAAAAATAAGGTATGCCTGTGGTTATTTAAGCTTGATGTAAACGTTTAGCGATGAGATTTTTATCATTCCAAGGGCTTAAAATAAATAACATCTAGTTTATGGCCATTTACGAATGCACCACTGGATCTAAAATTAGATTAAAAGGACATGTCCAGTTTCTGCCCTTTGGTAATTCTGGTATCGATAAATGTTCATGATTTTAGGTTTCACAGTAAGATTAAAACATTTAGGTCTAAATTACTATGGATTTATTAAAATTAAGTACTTAATAAATTTTTTTTTCAATTCGCATATATTTTCACTCATTATCAGAATCATCATCATCATTAGCCTACAGCAGTCCACTGCTAGAGGAAGTCCTCTTATATGGCACGCGAATATTTCACGAAAATTGAGTTTAATAAAATCAATTTTCAGAAACTCTCATTCAGCTGCTACCAGCCACCCTGCGAAGATCGTCCCTCCACCTTTTTTTTTTTTTTGATCCCCTTATTTTGCCCGCAGTTGCCACTCTCCACTTCAATCTCCACTCAAGAACACGTCTACTCCAGCGGTCAGGGGTTCTAGCCTAATATGGCCGTCCCATTTCCACTTCAGCCTGTTTATTCTGTGAGCTACGTCGACAACTTTGGTTCTCTGCCAGATCACCAGAATCAGAATCAGTTTATGATTACTATAAATAAAATATGGTAAAAAAATTCAAAGTAAAAATAATTTTGGTGTGTATGAACTTTCAGCTTCAGATTTCGCTATGATCGTATAATTTTTTACATTCTCTAATTTAATCGTGAGATATTCTCGAGTCTAGACAAATAGAGGTAAGAAGTTAAACCGTACGTACTAAGCTACGTAAGATGTAACAATGTACAGTCGTATACAGTAATAGGTAGCGCACGAGCGTGGGAGCATACCGCAGGTGCAATATCGTAGCGCGATGCGTTTCCTACGATGCACCGTGCAGATGCACCGACGAAGATCTACAGCGCGGTAGATGAGGCTGCTGTTTTACGAAATGTAACTTTTCTTTGATGCTAACATGTTTACAAATTGTTATCAGATTGACTTGTCCACAGTGTCCACGTAGCCCTACGTGCTTATCCAGCCATTGCGAATTTAATTACAATCAATATCTATACATACATAATTATTATAAATTGAAGTCGCTTTTCGTGCCTATGTTATTGTTCTAAACTACGCAACGGATTTTGATGCGATTTTCAACATCATTTAGAAACCTTATTTCGGAAGGTTTATTTACAATAAATTAATATTTAACTAAGACATAAAGAAATATTCCGAGGAGGAAGAGATCTTCGGAGGGGTCCGTGGCTAAATAATAACAGCCGCACAGGTCGATTGATCAGGTTAAGCTACGCTTGCCACGGTTGGTCTGTGGATGGGTGTTCACCCATCCACAGACCAACCGCGTCAAGCTCAAGTAGCTCCATGCCTCGGAAAGCACGTTAAGCCGTTGGTTTCGGCTGTCCTTCGGGATCTTTGACAATCGTTACGGATAGTTAGAAGCCTGAAAGTCTGAGAACCAGTCTTACCAAGGGGTATCGTATTACCCAGAAACTAGGTTGTGGAGGTCAGATAGGCAGTCGCTCCATGTAAAATACTGGTATTCAGCTGCATCCGGTTAGACTGGAAGCCCAGGCAGACCATGATATAAAGAAATCTTAATTTTTTGCCAAGTCGTAAAAACTGTGCGAAGCAGGGGCGAGACGAGAGACTAGCAAAGAAAATAATGTAAATGTTTTTTTTTTTTGTAATTTCGTTTTGTTTGTGCAGAATAAACAATTTTTCTTTCTTTATTTCTCCTTTAAATATTTTTTTTCATTAATACTTCGAAACAATTATTTACTTCATAAACCCGGCCCCAATTTTTTCTAAGTAGGCACATAAATTAAATAAATTGCAATCCTATAGGAAAATCAATTAATAAAAATTTCGATAAAAGCATTAATAAAGGTTTTACCTCATCGATTTAAGTACCTTTTACCATAAGTACTTAATGTCTGGGTAATTTGTCATGTCTAGTTCATCATAAGGCTATTGTATAATACGGGTAAGTTTTTTCGCGTTTGGACGTTAGAAGCGAGTTTGTTAAATGTACCTAATAGGTATTACCTTTTACATAACGATAATATTGTCGTTTTAATCTATTCAGAACTAATACCAGTTATACTGCAAAAAATATGTTCCTGTTCTAATGGCTATAATTTATCAGAAGCTACTAATTAGTATGGCCGCTACATAGTCGTAACTTATTTTTTTTTATCTATTCGTCATCTATTGTGAGTGAAGCAGAGAGCATGCTGCCGCATTAAAGGCATTAAAGAAACTTTGATTCAATACCAAAATTAATAAAAACTCATTTTAACAGGAAATATATTTTACTAGCTCTTACCCGCGACTTCGTCTGCGATCCAAGATGAAAAATAGCCTATGTCCTTACCCAGATCATGGTCTATCTGTGTGTCAAATTTCTTCCAAATCGGTTCAGCCGTTTTAGCGCGAAAGCGTAACAAACAAAGACACTTTTACATTAATTAGTTGTACATATTATTATTATTATTTTAAGACTGTTAGCTTTTTAAATAGTTGAACATAATAAAATAATTATACTGGTTACATGATTTATGTTGAAAATGTACAAACAAAATAAATAAAAACTTTTACATTTAAAATATTAGTTAGGATAACTTCGAAATCAAAACAAAACAGACAAGTAAATAATTGCTTAACACAATAAATCACTCAAACAAGTATTGAGCTGTAAAACATCACCTTGCGTATGAAATAACTGAAATACAACCTACTTTACATAACATCGTAAATCAATATATCGGCCAAGAAAATAGACACTAAAATCAGCAAACCCTTTCCCACACCTGTTGATCGAGCTTTTTCAATAAACCTTTTAGATGCCCAAGATTTGATAACACAAGGTGCAAAAGTTTGAGAAACTGAACACCTTATTAACATCGCACGCCCGCAGCAATCCCTTCAGTCCCAAAAATAAAGCAAACCGATACTCGATAATAGCAGCCGAAATTATTGCCTTAGTAACCCATTCCTGACCTACCATCAGCTGCCTTGTCGACCCATATGTTACAAATATAGGTCATTAGAACCGACACTGTTACGGAATAACAGATTTTCTGTTCCTACATTTTAAAGTCCATTTTATCGGCGCGTTTGGACCACCAAATGGTTGGACAAAACTTGGACAGTGGTAATGAATCTTCTAAAACAAGGCACCTGATTTGTATTATTTTATGGTCGAAAAATTGGTGACAGGTGCAGGTGGTTGCTACATGGTCATTTGTTTAAAGGAATCGGATTGGATCTCTGCATTGAATTATTATTTTCAATGAAAAGAAAGTGATTGTTTTTTTCAAATCATGTTTTTGTCTGATCTTCTTTTAATGATTCTATCGTGTATCATCACTCAAATTAAATAGATATTATTTATCGAATGTCAATCATAGCAGGTTGTATTGGCACTTCATCTATCTAATTGCATTGTTAATTAAAGTTTAATTTTGTTAGTGACGTTATCTATAAGCCGACTGCTTAACTGAGACTTTGCCTGAGGTAGCAGCGCTGTACAGGAGAGGTGTGGTGCCGTGATTCGAGAGCTCAGCGAATAGTCAACTTGTGACAATTATCCCCCTCCCACACCGCGCAGCTACCTCAGGCCACGTCTCAGTTCAGCGGTCGACCTATAGTCCTCTTCTTAGGTCATTAAACCTATTTTCTTACTGATGACTCTTCGTGATCTTTTTGAAGCTATCAAGTGAATAACATTAATACTATATAAGGTCTATCTATTCATACACGAAATATCTGAGGGGGGTCATTGTACTCATTATTACGAACAACGCTTACTATAGGACAAAACCAGAAATCGCAAAAAAAAATCGCGAATAAATCTAACCCGACCCGCACTGGGCCCGCGTGGTAGATTACGGCCCATTCCCTCACACCGAGAGGAGGCCTGTGTCGCAGCAGTGGGAGCATTATGCATAAAAGCTTCTGCCTGCGTCTTCATCCACGTAAAATTTCTTCTTCCCCAGACCCACCCCATCGCATCGCATCGCCCGCCCGCGCTATTATTACGTTTTCGGTTAACGCACTTCTTACTTTTATCTATTTACTCGGCTCCTAAAGGTCCTAGCGTGAGAAGAATTGGGCTATAAA
This sequence comes from Oligia latruncula, assembly GCA_948474745.1. Classification (NCBI taxonomy): domain Eukaryota; kingdom Metazoa; phylum Arthropoda; class Insecta; order Lepidoptera; family Noctuidae; genus Oligia; species Oligia latruncula. The sequence continues at coordinate 12,898,680 of OX419688.1, forward strand.
ATGCAAAAATATTTTTTCAATTCCGACTGCTAGTTCCAGAGATTACCGCGTTCGAACAAACTCTTCAGCTTTATTATTCGATTTATTAGTAAGTATATAGATGAACTAGAAACACCTAACGGAATAAATGTTACATTATTTATATATGTAAGTAGGAACAATAACACAATAAATCATTCGTAACTATGTATATCAAGTTCAGTATATTATTATGTTTAACTGCATATAATTTCATTCACTTGTAAACAAATATAGGTATAATTATTAACGTTACATACTTATCATGTATGTTGGCACTGTTTTTGGAACAATAACGTATTGTTAACACTTGTTACATAATTTTATTACAATTGTTTATTTTGCCCTAGACATACTTAAAGGCATTGGAGGTTATTACTTGCGAATAAATCAACTTGGTTTATTGCAGTATGCTGATTAGTACTTACGCTTTTCATCACCTTACTTAATTTATAATAATATCTCTAGGACGACGAGTCGGACAAGTCCTAGAGTGGAGACCGCGTATCGGCAAGCGTAGTGTGGGACGCCCCCCAGCCAGATGGACCGACCACCTTAAGAAGGTGGCTAGGACAGACTGGATGACTGTGGAAGGCGGAGCACAGGGTGTTGTGGCACAGCCTGAGAGAGGCCTATAGAGGCCAGTCCAGCAGTGGACTGCGATAGGCTGAGTTGATTGAACATCTCTAAGTCCACTAGCCTTTTCCCAACTATGTTGGGGTCGGCTTCCAGTCTAACCGGATGCAGCTTAATACCAGTATTTTACATGGAGCGACTGGACCTCGACAACCCAGTTACTAGGAAATACGATTGGTAAGACTGCTTGTCAGTCTTTCGGGCTTCTGACTACCCTTAACGACTGTCAAAGATCCACGAATGACAGCCGGGACCAACGGCTTAACGTGCTTTCCGAGGCACGGAGGGGCTACGGTATGTAAAGATGGTCACCCATCCACAGACCATCCGCTGCAAGCGTAGCTTAACCTGATCGATCGACCTGCGTGGCTGTTATTATTTAGCCACGGGCCCCTCTCTTTCTGTTAAACATCCCTAGGTCTGAATCATTTATTATCTTTATAAATAGTCTATTTTCTTCCACTGCTAGGAAAAGTTCCCCTTCCTTATCGTGGCATCTTAAAGTCATGGCCCAGCACAGATATCATTTTTACTTATTCAGAATACCTGAACAGCTTATTATCTCAACCTAGTAGCAAAAGTAGAGCAACGCGGAAATGCTCACAGTACTGACACAATACCCTGGCAAGGTGCCACTACTCGTGGAAATGAAATGAATTCTGTATCTATCAACTGCTAGCTCACTTCACTTATACCTGACCTGAGTCATAGAATAGAAATGTATTAAGCAAAAAAAGACATGACGCGACAACCGCAAATCAATATAAAGGCAAAAGTTTTGTAGTTCATTTTCAGTTTTAAGTAAGTTAACTAGATATTGATGACAAATAAAAGCTTTTATTAACCCAAGATACAGATTAACTGTCTAGTTTGGGGCTCACTGGCAAATAATACTTTGTAACCTAGCTGTAGGCTAACTGCTTCTCGGCTCTTCTCTACTATAATATCATGTATTATACATATAAACCTTCCTTTTGAATCACTTATCTACTGCTGAAAACTGCATTAAAATCCGTTGCGTAGTTTAAAAGATCTAAGTTAACAGGGAGCGGGAGTGACTTTGTTTTATACTATGTAAAGATAAAGAAGATTAAAGTTTAATTATGTTAGTAACATAGCTCAAAGAATTAGCAAGCTGAAGTGGCAGTGGGCCGGCCATATCTCGCGAAGAACCGACAACCGCTGGGGTAAACGAGTTCTTGAGTGGAGACCGCGACTCGGCAAACGTAGTGTGGGACGCCCTCCGGCCAGGTAGGATGACGATCTGCGAAAGACTGCAGGCAGATGATGGATGCGTCAAGCTGAAGACAGGGCGCTATGGCGCTCATTAGGGGAGGCCTATGTCCAGCAGTGGACTGCTATAGGCTGATGATGATGATGATGATGTTAGTGACGTTAACTGGTCTTCTTCTTACTGACTTACTTCTTCGTGATCTTTTTCGTGTAATTCTAGAAGACGAACCCAACCCTAAAATAAAAGGATAAAGGTTATGAAGAATCAGACAGTCTACTATATCTAACAATTCCCGAAGATTATGCCTTCAAGCAATGCCGCAATCGGAGGCACCATAAACACGTACTTAGCCGCCATTAGCATTGAAGAGTAAGCAGACTTACCCACACTTGTGGCAGCGATCGGAACAATCGAGGTTCTCACGTCATAACAGTGGTAATAGAAGATGTAAGATAATATTATGCGTCAAGTACGACGCGTTGCGGGTTCGGGGTTCCTTATATTAACTTATATCCAGTGGGGTAATTGCGTAAGGGTGCTTACATAAAGAAGCGGATTTTCGGTCCCGACTCCCGCTGCAGGTTGATCTTCGGAAGGAAACGGATACATTTTTACATGTTTCTTTATGTGTGAGTGCATAAGTTAATGTGGGACTATTTCACCGGCACCGATCGGTACCGACCCACGCAAACTCGCCTGCACCAGAAACCTGTTTCTTTATTTAAGCACCATAACACACTAACAGTAGGAATGGGTTTCATTTTGACAGTTCAACATCATTCATTGCGTGATTAACGATGTTGAGCAGACAATTTTTTCGAAAATATGAAGCAATGGTTTAGCAATATCCTTCAAAATGATTCAGATTGTGATTGATAGTGTTTTACGCACGGATATCGAGTGTTACGCAATTAGTGCAGTACCAATTTTTTTTAAACGGATCTTTAACCGTACCGATAGTAAAGCTAAACTTTAAAAAAATTGGACAGGAGTTTGTCTGTTCATTAGTGTTGAAGATTATCGGAATCGGAATCATGCAAAAGTAAACTTGCAAGGAACATCGTTTTTCAACCCACTTCAGACGATAAACAAAACATTGGATTGGTTTTTTGTAAAGCCTTTATGGCAATGTTCTTTATTTAATTTGAGCCTATTATGTGGTATCTGACATCATTCTGCTTAATTAATATAAAGATGAACTCATGAACAATAGGTAGGCACGTCTGAATTTTTGCATAAAGTACCTATTTTAAATATAGAATCACAGGTATTGGGTGTGGAGGTCCTTTTATACTGGCTGGCGTTGCTCGCAGTTTAGTCCGCCCCGACCCTTGCTCGAGCCAGCCCGCGACACTGAGCCTGTAGCTTTAAATTCGCCCCAAAATAACCTGATTCAGGCTGTCCCTTGCTGCCCACTCCCAGCGACGCCCTAAACCGAGGTCCGTACCCCACAGGGGGTGCCCTTAGTGGGTAGTCGCTTAGTTTTTAAGTTTTTGAGCCATGGCTGGAAGCCTTAATTTATTGAGCCACATACCGGTTAAGCAGACGACAGCTTCCTAGGAAAAAAACTCACAGTCTAGTCCACTTAAATTTTTGTAAATGTAATCGTTCTAAAGTCATCATTGTCGCAAGCCATATTTAGAAGTAATAAAACTACGTTTTCCATACAGAACTCCGGTTTTTTCAAAAATAATTTCCATGAATCGTAAGCCTACCGGATGCTTCTCGTAAGTAACAGTCGGTCGTTACGAGAGCGAATCTAATGTCAATGTGAACCGTATAATACTCATTGTGATTACTACACAATTAGCATTTTTGTCTACCAGCTCTGTTCTACCCGATAACGGTGCATAACAAAAAGTTTCTTAACTACCAATTAAACGCAGATCTGATTTTTATGGGTAGGTATTCCTCTTATTTGTTTAGGTAATAGTTACAACATCTTCACTATGAGAATTGTTGTCGCCCCAACCAACCAACGTTCCTGAATGGCTAATCTTATATATTAGCCGCGTCATGATATATCCTCGTAACTTTTATAAAATAATTTTATCATAAAATTAAAAATATTGTTTTCTGCGACTGACAATAATATTGCAGCTTTAATTTTATTTATTTGCCAATGTTTACCTCCAACTCGCCCACTAAACGTACAAAACTGAACGCGGATTGCCAGGGAAGAAAATAATAATATATGTAATTTATATTTTTTATATATTATATATTTTGTTATATTGGTGCTAATAGCAATAGCTACAGCTTGAATAAATGTTTATTATACTTATGTGCATTATGAGCATTCAAAACAAAATTGAGGAAATAAAAAGTTTCCCGATGAAATTCCTAGAAAAGTAACAATGTAAACTGCCGTACTTCGTATGAAAAATAACAGCTACGTATGTAATCATTTTTGGACTGCCTCATCAACTCATCTAGACAATGATATAAAACGTGCAGAAGCGTTAATTATCAGTCTAGATTCAATGTAAAATGCGTGATAAAGTATATTAGCACGCGTTATGCAATGAATGCATAGTTACATAGTGGCATAATACCAGTGGTAGCCGACGCGACAACGTAACCGAGCGGTAATGGCGTCGTCGGCGCGCAATCTTCCGTGATAGTGAACTTGAGTTTTTTCGCGGCGCGCGCACGCACCGTTAGTTTGAGCTACATTCCGCGGTTGCGCCGGCCCGCCGCACCGCGGAGCCACTACCGCAACGATCAATGTTCATGGAATTATGTCTTGCTAATATACAATCTATTCCGCTATTTCTTACTTTTGTAGACGTTTTGAATCCGGATGTTCGGTGTTGTTACTATGTATTTTGTTATTTTAGTTTAGTACCGTTAAAATTGAGGTTTGTCTCGATTGTTTGTAAATTATGTAATTCACAATAGTAAACAAATAAGTAACTTTATAACTCAGAAGGACCGATTGAAAAAGATTTTGTTTAACTTGCTTTAGTACTTAATTTCAATCATTAGAGTACAGGATGAAAAGCCATTAAAAGAAAAGTAAACTGTTGGCGAAGATAATTTTAATAAAACTTGACCTAAGTTTTATTAAAATTATCTTCACCAACAGTTTACTTTTCTTTTAATGGCTTTTCATATTTGTACAACAAGCGAGCTTTTATTTTATAAAAGCTTTTCATTTAAAGGTTAACCAAAATCAATCAGTCTGACACCTACGAACAAATTCAAATAAATAAAAAAACGTTTTATTGGTAGTCACGAAGTCATTTGGTATGCCATAAATAAACTAATACATTATTATTCGTATACCTACCTGATAAGACTCATTTTATTATTGCAGTAAATTATGGTTATCAAGTGTTTCAGACGAAATCGTGCGTGAATTGAAACGATAACATACCTACTTCTAAATAACGACAATTTCCTACGCTGATAAATTAATATTATTCTAATAGCCTACACAAGCCCGTATATTGAACAATTTCATGTCATGAAAATTAGCTTAAATCATTTTGAATAACTCCAAATCAATAAGTAATTACATAACAAAATTAAAACCATTGTTCAAAACATAAGCGCAACAAAAAATATTCGGCGCGCAAAACAGTCCAATAATAAAATAAAAACACGACAGAAAATAACAACCACTCTAATGCTAGATCTAAGCTTTGAAGGCTGCGCGAGCGCTGGGTCAACGACCTGCCATTGCCAATGTCAGCCATCTTGAGTTCCGCAGTCGCTTACGTTCTTCACGTAAGAGGCTGTAACGATTCGTGTTTGTGTGAGTACGTAATGTTCGTTTTTCTATGTCTCGGCGTCTGTGTGAGTGATTAGAATTGAATGTAGACGCATACATCCGCACAATAATTTTGTTGTGTGCTGTAAACTTGCGTGTCGGGTTTTGTTTAACTTTTTAGTCTCTAGGTGGCGTTACTAAATAGAGTCTTGAACCATTTGTGGTTTCTTAATTTGATTTTTGCGTACAAAAGGTGTTATACTGATATATAAATAAATCGCTTAGTAAAATAGCAGTCAGATCTCGTCTTTTGTCGAATGCGAGGTGAATAACCAAAGTGAAGGTTTTGTGTAATATAGTCTGCAACGTGAGTTTTCACGTGACAGTTTGGCATCTCAGTTTTCCATATCAATAGCATCGGATACGTTAAAGCGGAACAACACGGTTGTTTTTCTATTCTTCTGTAAATAATGTAACGGCTATATTATTCAAATTTAGATGGCCGTGAGCGAAGATGATCAATAACTTAACCGCCTTTATTAAGTCAGACACCCATATTTGATGTAATGATTCTGATTTAATTATATATACCTACATAATAATATTTACGACTGTAATTAGAGTGGTGTCAGCCCATTTGTATCTAATAATGATTTAATACTCATTAATAAAATGTTGACACGAAAGATCTCACATAATAAACGTGTAATATGATTGCAACTATGGAATTTTGTGAAGAACATTGAAAAATAAGCCCTGTACCATATACAATTCCCTAATCTTATTACTTACAATTAGTCACTCTATAGGTCTACATAACATTTTAATTACAATAATGTTACGTTACGTTATGTGTTGATGAACAGTAATTTATTTTTGAACGATCTAATCACCATTAGCTTGTATTTAATGCTTATTTTTAAGTATTAGATAAAAACTAATATTGAACATCGATGATGTTATAAATAACGCGAATCTCTGAAAATATGTTAAAATCAATAATTATGTGGGGTGAATGCTCGACATTTATATAGACATTAATATATTCTGAATATTATGTTTTAATATTCATGGACGAATAGCACATAACACTCCAAAAATAGCTGCATTTCTAGTTAAGAGTTTTTCACATCACGTTTAGTTTTATTTTAGTATTTTAATGGTTGTGATTTCCTTAAAAATAAGCATCACCTCCGCATCCAGTCTACCCCAGCTACCTTCTTTAGTTCGCCCGTCCATCTAAGTAGCTGGGGGGCGTCCCACACTACGCTTGCCGATACGCGGTCTCCACTTCAGGATTCGTCTGCTCCACCGGCCATCGGTCCTTCGACAGACATGGCCAGCCCTCTGCCACTTCGGTTTGCTTACTCTGCAAGCTATGTCGGTAACTCCGACTGGATGCAGAACGCCAGAAGGCGGATGACAGGGTGTTGTGGCGCAGTCTGGGAGGACTGTGTCCAGCAGTGGACTGCTATAGGCTGAGTTGATTGATTGAAGCATCAACTTTGCACGTATTTTTCTGTTCCTTTCTTATTGTCTGTTTATATGTGTGTGCATAAATAGATAAATAAATAAATAATTTCTTTCTTACAGATTAAAATAATAATAAACTAGCAAAAACTTAGATGCTAACTGAGCAAATTAAACAATATACCTACTTAATTAAACACATTACTCCTATGTGTTTAATTAAGTATATTGTTTAATTTAACTTATAGGTAGCTAGATAAATTTTTTAGATAAGAGATAAGATTCAATACAGGCTGAAGACGATGATAAAGAAATTATTCAAACAACACTCATATAAATTAGATTTCAGTCTTAAGTGCAGCAATTTTACTAAATACTCGTAGCTTAACTAAACACATTTAAATATTCATTCTTAAAATAGTCATTATTAAAATGTAGACATCACCAACCAAGATACCAAACCCTTACTACATCAATTACACATAGGTAATAAAAAATAATCTACTCAATATTATTAATAGTCTTTTGAAAGTGAATGTATGCAAATGAAAGCATTTAGTCGATTCTTTGTTTATTTGTATAGATAGTGCCAATAATTGAAGACCGCAGGTGTCCTGGGCTCGCGGTAAGTTTTTATTTTAACCCCAAGCTTTTTGTTTAGCTGTTTGAGGGGACCAAACTTAGCAATCTTTGAACACTTGAAATTCCTCCTTTAAAATGGGTTCTATTTAAAAAAAAAATATGCCCAATGAGCTCTTCCCCTTTTTCCCTTTATATACTTGTACATAACATAATAATATATATTTTAGTATTAGATTGTATATTGTGATTAAGATTTCTTAATAAGACGCAAGTTTAAAATCAGTTTCATTTGCGATAACGACGTTGCGAAAAATATGCACTTGCAAGTTTCTTCATTCCTATCGAAAGTTTCCTACATAGAAGAACGACAATCTGACACTTGGAATGAAAAATAAATTCTCATTACAAGTAAAGTCTTTAATGATGAAAAATGTACCTTCTTATTTATTTATATATTCAAGAAGTGTATTCGTGAGCGCAATTTTCCCTTGCCTCTTCAAAAGTCAGTGTACGTATTATGGAGCTTAAATTACAAGCAATAATAATAAAACTACACATTTAATACTGTTAATATGACCACGAACGCAGTGGTAACTGAGTGCAGTACTTAAAACCGTCAGTATTCACCTTTTAAGGTAAATTGAGCAAATAAAAGGATTGCGTAATACACTATGTTTAGTATAAATTTTATGAGTTAATCAAAAGGCGATCCAATAGGAGGACCATTAAAGGTCTGACTTCCTCTAGATTACCTTATAAAATTTTATTTCAAAAATATTCAAATTAATTATTCAATTTAATTTTTTTTTTTAATTATTTATCAGCAAGACAAAAAGCTTACTCAAACTAAAGCTAACTCAGAAACACAGACAGACAAACCTAATTTATCTATTAGTCCCAGTCCAGGTACACGGCAATTATACATTAATAACACACATTACCATAGAAAAAACATGTCAAAATCAAAGCTCGGGTATTGTTTATAAATGAGGCCATTCCAAAATGTCACTTCGGAACAATAGCACGTAACATTCAATATATAGTAATTATACGCCCACGATTGACCGCAAACCTTGACGCTTCCAGTTGTATGTGACCTAATCCACATTAACTGAGGAATTTTAAAGGACGTTCCTTTCAATTCTTATTGGGACTTGGTTGTGATTACCCTCTTTTATTGTTTTTGATAAGCTTAGCTGTAAACAATGCTTAGAGTAAATGCCACACGCAAAAAAAAATGTGTACGCAAGAAGCTCTGACTGGGCCTAACCTAAAAATATTACTGACACTTTAAGGTTTATTTATAAACGATGATTAATATGCTAAGGATACACATGCCAGTAGCTTGCACAAAAGTATGCAAGTAGCTTGCATGTCATTATGGTATTCACCAATCAGCTTGCATGCCGTGTGCCATAACAACTTCTGATTGGTGAATACCATACTGGTATGCCAGCTACTTGCATACTTTTGTGCAAGTTACAGGCATATGTGTGGGAGCCCTAAAGTTAAATGAAGTTCAAATGTCTAAAATGTATGGTTAAACACTACTTAATTTTAAGCAACGTTTATGAATAAAGGGGTTTATATTTAAGTAAAACAATCTGTTTTTTTGCATAAAGGCCTTGCAAAATTCTAGAGGAAGCTTAAATCGCGCTTTTTGTCTTTGTTTTCACAATAAATGTTACATTTGGAAAAGTTCTTCTTTTACTAGCTTATGAAAACATGCATTTTGTTTTCCTTGACTCTGTGGAGTAATTGGGTAACACACTATCAGTAACAAAGGCTATATCATTTTGACAGTTCAACAACATTCATTGCGTTGTTTACTTTGTTGAGCAGACATCGAACATATGAAGCAATGGATTAGCAAAATCATTCAGATTGTGATTGATAGTGTGGTACGCAATTAGGGTGCTAGTCGTAAGGTATGATTTTTATGTTTGCAGCAATGCAGTATTTGTCAGAATTGTGCTATCCAGCTATAGCACAATTCTGACAAATACTATGCTCAGTTTAAAGTACCTATCTAAGTTATGTCTAACCTGACTAAAATATATCTTGTACAAAATACCAAACAATGAAAAAGTGACGTAATATTTTTTTTAAACAAACGCCTTTGTTAAGTGGGACGGCGCACTTTTGACAGACAAGCTCTAAATAGGTACAGTCGGGTACATACATATTAACTGTGTCCCGCATGTTTAAGTTCACCTTTGGAGGTTAAAGCTGTCATGTAATATAATTACGTTATTATCTTTAGGTTAGCAAGCCAACTGTCTTTAATATGCGTATTGCTATTAATATACTAGGTAGGTTTACGGCACCACCCGCATTTGATGGTTCTATTTGTAGCCTTGTAATTATTGGGACGGTTTGCAAGATGTTTCTTTAGTGATACAGCGAAATTATAGTTTTTAAAAGAGACTTTACTTTTGATATTACTGACGTTTTTAAAATTGAAAATTGTCTTTTAGCATATGAAATATTTTAACATTTTTAGCTAACCCTCCTTACAGTATAGTAGTTGAATGAATACTTCAAGTTAAATGTACAGACGCCAGCACATCAAGCTACTACAATCTGTCAAATTTCTTTAACAGATTTTCATATTTATCGCTAAAACATAAGGTTTAATGTTGATTGAGAAAATTTTACAGTTTCGGGTAGTTTGATGCGCTGGCATATGTAGAAGCACGCTAAAAAACCGCCAGTCTACATATATCATTTTAATAATAGAAGAAAAGGAACAAACGATGACAACAAAAGCCCTGATCATACGCGTACCTACGGCAATAAATTTCGATTTCCATGAAACGCAAGATGGTTTATAAGGGACCGAACCTGTTCACCTTTGATCTATAGGCAAACCATTTATATACTACTATCTAAATAAATTGGCATACAATTATTTATCGGCATTCCAGTCCAAATTAAAGTATATCATGTGTCATTAAAGTGTCAGTAATCTTTAGCCTTATTAAGTGGATTGACTAAAAAAGATTAAATGTTAGCTGCTGACATTTCTTTTTTGAAGTGACGATAGAACATTTCGATTTATCAGCCTGTAGGCTTTCAAGGCTTCGTCATATACAGGATATAAGGGAGTGTTTTTCATCAATATTGGTCAGTGCGTGTTGGCAATGTCAGTCCATTAAACTTAGATGATTTCATGAAATAAAAAATGTGCTATGAAGACAAATCCCCGGACATTGGTTTGAAAAGAAACTGACAGTGCAATTATGGAGAGCCCAATTAAATAATAAAAAACAGTACAGGTAATATGACAGTACCTACAGCCAACCATCCAGCCATCATTTCTAGCAAGTCCTGCTTTGTTATCCATACTAATATTATAAATTCAAAAGTAACTCTGTCTGTCTGTCTGTATGTTACCTTTTCACGGCTAAGCCACTGAACGGATTTCGATAAAATTTGGCAGACAGATAGATTGCATTACGGGGAAGGACATAGGATTGTTATAATCCCGATATTCTCACGGGATTGACATTTATGCGGGTGAAACCGCGGGGCGCTGCTAGTAAGTTATAAATATAATAGATTTAAATGGTGACATTGTTTTTTCCTTTTTACTAACAAGTGTAATTGAATTGAATTGAATTGAATTTATTTATTTTGTGAACATAGGTGATTACAGGTGCTATGCACCATACACATATGATTAAGCACCTATGTAATTATCAAATAATGCATATTAATTAATTAATTAGAAGGTGACTTGCAAATTATTAAATGTGACAATCATCGTCTTATTATTGACACTAACAGTTAAATATTTAAAACTAAAATGATTTCCGACGCGAATTAGAATGAGATCACACGGCAAAACAGCATCTAGCAATGACCTCGCACACTAGGGACCTTCACCGAAATGTTATTGCAGTTCGATAACCCGACCCATTGTTCCACGCGAATCATTCCCATTTTATATAGCTAGGTATCACGACCGGCTCATGATTTCCGCGTCATGACGTTCATAATTATTAAATTAAAGTTTACGATACAGAAGGATTTATGGCGTTTCGGCCGCATAACAACATGGATACTGGGAGATTTATAGTGCGTAAACAATAATTGTTGGATCATATTTACTGGACGTCGCGCGTCCACTTAAAGTCGCGGCTTAAGTCTAGTGGGCGGTTTATTTTTGCATTTTTGAGGGGTATATTTATAGCTTCCACTTTGCATGGTAACCGAGATTTGTTCTTGATGAATATACACGTTTTTCTTGGAATAGTCGTATTTTATTGTTAAAATATTTTTGACTTTTGACAAAGCATTTGGGCAAGGCGTAGTGTGGGACGCCCCCAGCTAGATGGACGGACGACCTAAAGAAGCAGCTGGGGTAGACTGGATGCGGAAGGCGGAGGACAGGGTGCTGTGGCGCAGTTGATGTTGATGAAAGCATTTGATTACTTTCAGAGCTTTTCCAGCAAGCTTTAACAAAACCTTAGGGGTTTATTTATCATGCCTGTATTTTTTTTCCCCGTTTGATTAGGCAGAGGTGTACCTATATTACTCCCACATTTCGCAAATTCTAAACGGAAAAACCCAATAACACTTTGCCCAACCCGGGTATCAAACCCAGCTCAAGTTTTTTAATATAATAAGATTATTTGATTTAAATGTAATAATCATACTGCATAGCAACCAGATACAAAGCCTTCAATACATAACTAGACACTAGCCAGACAGTTGAGCCAATTATTACTTTAGAATATTGCAAAAGTGATAGTTTGTCCATGGCCTACGTCCACCATGACAGTCAAACGAAACAATTCGAGGTCAATTTATTTACGTATAAAATATAAGGTGCGCACATTTTCTAAAATGGCTGTATAATGGCCGCCGCCGTTAGCTCCAATATACTTCCGTTTCGACAAGCCATTGTTACCAACTTCCTTGTGCTTTATAAAACTTTTTATACAACACTAAAATTTTGTATAGTCCGCAGAACTTCTAAATTTAAACAATTAATATTAATAGCTTATTACTTAAATATTTATCACAAACTGCGTTAAGAAATTATAATATAAACATTCACCGGTTCTCGCAGTCAAAGCACGTGGCTTGAACATGGTGACGAAGGTTTTTAATATATTTTAAATGCAATTTGATAAAAGTGGCAAGCCGTAAATACACTTTTATGCTTCTTAATGACCTGAAGAACCTATAATTATCTTATAAACTTGAAGATCGCTTATCATTCTAATTAAAACCTCCATATAAAATATCACTAAGGCCTGCAATTTCTCAGGACGCCATCAAAACTTTATTTGCAAGAAAAAAAAACGACAAACATTCAATAACCGTTGGCTACTGCCCATCCTTAAAATGTACAGACACCAACACATCAGGCTACTACAATCTGTCAAATTTATTTAATAGATTTTCAACTTTATCGCTTCAGTTTAAGGTTCAAAGTTGATTGGGGAAATTTGACAGTTTCGGGTAGCTTGATGTGCTGGCATCTGTACAACAAAGCCTTGGAAACGTACTCCAATACACATTTTATTATCCCCGTTGACTACCGTATTGTGCCTATAGCGTATAGCCAACGGTCATAACGTATTTCTTATAACACCTTGTACGGACTACCTGTACGAGATTCACCCCCAACCTTTTGAATGGGGTGTATGAATTGCGGGGGTGAACAATGGATGAATATAAGTCGGTCGTGGGAACGAACGAGATGAATGGAAGCGTAGCACCTGTGCCTCCGTGTGAACTTGTAAAGCCTTAATAGGCTGTTTGAGGCTCTAACGTCGGTTATCGTTGTTGAATTAATTCGTTATAGCATCTTATACAAAGGGGTGAATTAAAACAGCCTCCACGTGTCCCGCGCATCCTGGAAATCAGCCATCGGCCATCAAAATGGGCCATCAATATTTTCTCAGAACTAATGTCAATTAAAGATACGTAGAAGCCGTATATAACGAGGTTTTTAGGAATATTTTGGATTAAAAATAATTCAAATCAAATCTATCTTTGCAGATATTAGTACTTTTCTGCGCACCTACCCACTCAGAAAAATACGAGAAACATTCAGAGACATGGAATTCGTAAAAAAAACCTGATGATGCAATGATATTCTGAAAATCAACTATAAACGCCTCATTGTTAATACTATTACACAGCATTTATAGGTAACTTTTGTATGTTTTTCTGTTGCACTTTATAGATCAATTTGTAAGTCGATTGACTTACAAATTGATCTATAAGATAATATAAGATACGATTTTATTTGTATTAGCCCGATATTTGAAACGAACGGTAACGGCCATGGCGCAGGACATTTTCAATGCTGAAGGACACACGTGCTGGGGTGAATTCGAAATTAGAATGTAAATCGTAAACTGCCAGTTACGTATTCTTTGTTACTATGTAACGGTACACAGTACATTTAAAACCTCTTTTGTTTCTCTAGGTATACCTCGACACGTAGTTACCAGAAGACCAATCCCGTAATTAAAAAAGTTCAAAATCTAGTCGCAATCTCATTTCAGCGACAATTAATGTCAAAAAGTTATCAAAAATGTAGGTAAACTAGAGGTATTTTTGACAGACTAAGATCTTAAATGTATTTCTATCGATTTTGATTTAAAACTCTTGTTTATCTTCGCGCAACGAAATATTTCAAATAGCTTTGTTGAGATACAATCTTATATTATATGCCTATCCATCAATCACTATACAAAAAACGTTACTGCTACGATATTAACCTAGTATGATTGTATCTACCGACCACACTCACTATCGATTGTGTAAAATATGAACAATGCCTGTGTGTTTATAAAGTTATTTTGCTCATTTGCTAAGCAATCTAGTTAATACGGTAAACTGTTTAAAAAGTTATTGCAGGTGCTGATTTTTGATAATAAATTAAACGTTGATTTCAAGATCTAGGAGGTTTCAAACCGGGTGCGGTGACTTGTTAAAGACGAATATGTGGAGTCGTTGTTCCTCAATACTAACGTAGGTACACGTATCAGTTACAATAAGAATTACGAACTTATGTATTTCAATAAACCCTGTACTTATTTTTGTTGCTGACGATCCTTCAGGAATAAAGACAGAGATTAAAACAGAAGACGAACAAGCAGGGGATCGAGGAGGGGGGGGGGGGGGGTTCAGGGGATAAAGGCCACTTTGGAGAATCATAAAAGGATGACATTATGAATAATAATACGGCGAAGACAGTCCGTGTTTTTCTTTCTTTCGCTGCACTACGTAGGTACAATCAAAGAGATTGGGATTGCATTGATTGGTATTTTAACACAGACAAAAAAAAATAACTGAAAAATGCTTCAGAAATGGGATTTGATACGATTAACCTAACAGTTAACTGTCCATTATATTATTATCCTTTTATGATTCTGCCAAAGTGGCCTTTTTAGGCCCCCTGACCGGAATAACTCGTTTTTTATTACAAAAGTAACATAAGACAAGTCTGTCCAGCTAGGTCGAAAATTAATGAGGAGGAGGACAGGCGGCGTATTACAGGTTTTTAAAGCCTCAAACAGCATTCTTTAAGATCTTTCCATAGACAAAATAACGATCATAGTACCCCAGAAAACACAAGGCATTCCCTTAAATTACTCCAAATCGGTCCCATTTTCATATAGGTATCTGTGGCATAAGCAATTAATAAATTTACAATTAATATTATTAGGATTACAATCACTTGCTTTAGGACTTTATTCTCAAGGTATAAGGTTCAAAACAAAAATATAAAATTTTCAGGAGTCTACAGTTCTTTAAAGGTGCTCAGGTGTAAAAGCGGAAAAAACAAACTCATTTTGATATTCATTCTAATACATCAGTTTCTCGTGGGCCACTGTTTAATATATATGTGAACCCTATAAACTATACTAGACAGGTGGAGAGTTACCGAAGTATGACGCATGTCGTACTTACAGGTGGATTCTGCTCTCCTGGCGAAAATTCGCTGTTATGTGGCTTCTACAAATGTGGTGGGATAGGTTTGGAGTGTATTTAAATAATGAAGAATGACGTTAAAATATGTTCGGGTATATCATTGTCCCATTGTAAGCCATTTGATGGAGTCATCATCTGCCTTGCCTTTTCCCAACTATACCTATTAGAGTCGGCTTTCAGTCTAACCGGGAGCGGCTGCAGAGATTGCCTATCTGACCTCCACAACCCAGTTACTGTTATAATACGATACCCTTGGTAAGACTGGTTGTCAAACTTTCGGGCTTCTGGCGACCCGTAACGACTGCCAAAGATCCACGAATGACAGCCGGGACTTGCTTGCTTTTCGAGGCACGGAAGGGTTTTGATACCTACGTAAAGACCCATCCACGGACCAACCGTGGACATCGTAACTTAACCTGATCGATCGACCCGTGAAGCTATTATTACTTAGCCACAAGCCCCTCGATTTGATGGAGTGAAGAATATAAATAATGCCAATTACTTTCAAGAAAGTAAACGACAGTCAAGAAAATTACAATAATTTCATAAGTCACTACTCAAGGAGTGGCGCATCAATCCCTTGGGTTATTTCCACGAATACAGACGAAAAGTGAAATCAACATAACTCGGATGATACCTACATGAATTTGGGTAAGAAATGTTTTTGTGATGTACTAACAATCGTTCGTCACATAACCCCGCGAGTCACATTGATAGGTCACAGGATTATGACAGCTAAACTAATTGAAATAAGGTTTTGACAGGCTGGGCTTTCTGTGGGATGCCACCATGTAATTTTTAAAACATCGTATGTCTAAACCGATGAAGGAGAATGCATATTTTAACTCGAATTTCAATTTTATTTTCATAGTATCGTTTAGTGTTTTCAACAACAGCGACGCGAGTTAATTTGAAAACAATAAGGTGTAATGGTGAAAGCAGTAGTTGCCCAGTGGTATCGGCCCTGACTTACGAGTTTGTAGGTCGTGAGTTCGAACCCAGGCAAGCACTTTACTTTGTGTATTTAATTTCATCACCACTGCTCTCAAAACGGTGAAGGAAAACATCGTAAGGAGACCGGCATGTCCTAGAACCAAAAATTCGAAGACATGTGACATCCACCACTGGACCCGCGTGGTGGATTAAGCGCATTCTCACTCAAGGAGAGGAGGCAGTAGCAGCTAAGGAATAATAGAGACAAATGTATGGCTTTAACAGTTTCCCATCAAAAGGCATCAGCAGTGAAGTTTACAGCCTCTAAGAAACTCTACCCACTAGCTGGTGACTATCCAAACCCGCTTGGTGAATACTAGTCTTAAGACTTAAGTTAAGTAATGTACATACATCTCATTTCATTTCTCACGGGCTAGACCTACGTTGAATGCCTGGCGGCCTCGCGTGATCGCTTCCTTATAATCCGGTCATTCGCACCCTTGCGGATACCAACCGCAGGAATGATATTATGCCTTATCTACACTGACGACTGCAACATCTAGCAATTGACTTTGGTGTTTAGGTGGTCTACACACAAAATTCAATTGCTAGATGTCAGTTATGGATTCTGTTTTTTTTATACTTTAATCTAAATAAGGACTTTTATTACCGCAATTCGTATGATAGTCCCATCATACCCTAAATACACAATGCTACAAATTACATTTGGGCCATGAACCTGAACAGGCTATTCGCATCATCACTATATGTTTGAATTTTATGGACTGTGCCTAAATCAAGTCGGATTAATCTCAAGACCCCAAACAGCAGTGCTATTCTGTAAAAATCTCACCGTGAAAACTTAGGTGAAGTGAGGTTGAAGTGAGCTGTCAATAGTAGCAATCCCTAGCATCATGTGGAATGACAGCGGTGCTATTCTGTAAAAATCTCAAAGTGAAAACTTAGGTGGAGTGAGCTTGAAGTGAGCTGTCAATAGTAGCAGTCCCTAGCATCATGTGGAATGACAGCGGTGCTATTCTGTAAAAATCTCACCGTGAATACTTAGGTGGAGTGAGCTGTCAATAGTGTCAATTCCTAGCAAAAACCAACTCACTTCACCTAAGTTTTCACGTTGAGATTTTTACAGAATCGACCGGCTGCTCACTTTAAGCTCACTTCACCTTGTTTTTACAGAATAGCACCGCTGATCATTTATATCAGACTCATTTCGAACACACTCCATTAATAACTGGTGTAAGCCTTTCACAGCTCCACACTTCGTTGTGCAGACGTGAAGGCGCTTAATTCTATTGTAATAATAATTCATTTATTTTCAGACAAAGTCCATTCCATTATGTTTAATTAAATTAAAACATAAAATTTATTGTACACAGTAAAATAATACTCAAACATTAAAATTTAAATATAATTAAAATACACACAAATGCCATTCAAATCAAATTAAATATAAAATTCACACACATGTCATTCAATTCAAATCCTAACTAATATTATAAATGCGTAAAATTTTTGTTACTATAATGTTATTAGTCTGTAAGCTTTCCTAAAATAAAATAAAATAAATAAGTAAGTAGTTTTAAGTTTGTTTGTTTGTTGCCTTTTCACGCCTAAATCACTGAACCGTTCATCGTAAAATTTTGCGTATACGTTGTCAGGTGTACAGAAATGGACGTAGGACATATCCCGAAAAAAAGTGCCGTTCCCGAGGAAAACAACAATAATGTTATTATGACAATAGATGGCGCCACGTGTCTTTCGAATTAAAAACAGGACAACATCTTACCGGGTCAACTAGTTACATAAAAAATACACATCAATGTCATAAACATCAAAACAATAAAATTAAATTAAAATTATGGTTGTGAATTGTGGTCGGTCTTTACTTTTTTTTTTTTTTTCTGGTTTGTCTTTATTTCAGATACGGCCCAATATAAACAAAAAAGAAAACTATGCATCATTACATCAGCGGCTTACACAGCTGAACTTGGTTCACTAATAGAAGTGTCAAAGGAAATGGTGATGTTTTAAAATTACACCATTATTTATTTGCAATAAATAAACATGGTTTATGGTATGGAGAAAAAAGATGTTAGTAATTTGCCAATTTCTTAATGAACAAGTTCTTGCGAATTGACAGGAAATTTATGTGACGTGAAATACGAGGATCTACATAATAAGCATATAAATAGAATTTATGAATATTATAATATACGGAGAAAGATAATTATATTGACAGCTAAAAATACTTGAAGAGGCCATTTTAATTTGAAGGTGCCGCCAGTATTATCCGGTATAAAAAAGCCTCCTTTTAGCACACTAGACAAATTTACGTACATCATGTATGTATCTAGGTAGTCACCTAGTTATTACCTGTTACATACTCTCATTAGGATAATAGAACTTCTCAGTAGTTTTCCTCATATTTTCTACATTTAAAGCAACTAAAGAACTCATCTTTAGTAAAAACCCTTTAAAATCTAGTCGCAATGTCATCTCAGCGACAATCAATGTGAATAACTTGTCAAAAATGTTGGAAAATTAGAGATATTTTTGGCAGATTGAGACTGAGATCACACTGAACGTTCTTAGGAGGCCCTAAAAAGGCCACTTTGGCACAGGTCAAAGTCAGTTCTTTTAATTACAAGAATGACTCTCATTGCTATTGACGACTACGTCTTCACCTACATACACTCATCCATAGTTAATGAAAAATCTAGGTAAAAACACTTTTATTCAGGACGATTTTTGAAATAATTCGTGATCTTTATAAAACAAACTTCTCAAATACGATTGTCATACAAATCATTTATGTAAGCCCTGTCGTCTCATACAGTTTTTATAAAACAACTTCCTTGCTTACGGATATTGCAGTGGAAATGCGGGTAGTAATATAACGTATAAAGCATTCCATTTATCTTTTAAAGGTCAATTGTATATAAAAGGGAAAAACGCAGCTGGATTAACGTTAGTTTTTCCTGTGTGATGACTAACACGTTTGTATAGGAAACATTAATTGCATATATTTATATTGAATCGATTTACTTATCCGTTACAGCTGTTCGCATTAAGCTATGATATAGAACATACTATATTAGTAAGCTAGGTAAGTGTAGGTAACTATAAATAAGTGATACGATATTGCACCCAAGACTTAAAATACTTGTTTTAGCAACCTCATCATTATTTCTGCGGAAAGACGTCCACTGCTGGGCATAGGCCTCCCGCAAGTACCACCACTTCGACCGGTTCTGTGCTTCCCATATATATTTTTTTTTATTCTACTTTTTATTAAAGGCTTTTATCCACAGTGGCATGTCAGCCTCATCATAACTTAAACTATTCTGAGGCTGACATAGCAACATATTTAGAAAAAAACACAGGCTTCGATATTTCGCATGGTATTTGATGCCTGAAGATGGACGGCGCTCCCGGGACTGAATCAGAAAGAGGTGGCGAACTGGTTCGAGGCGGTGCAGAAAACAGAATAGCTGACAGGTCTTTACCCAGAAATAGGACAACAGGCACCTATTAAAAAACATGTTCGCTTTTCCCAACTCACAGAGACGTAGACCTTATAAACTAATTCCGTATTTGTGAGCTGCATTTTTGGAGCACACCTTTTATACACTAGTCATCAATCCTTAAGTTGACAATTAAGGTACTTGTCACTATGAACCTACGTAACGAAAACTTATTTGGTATAAGTTGCCATATTTAAAAAAGGTTTCCTTATATGGAAAGTAGGAAAGGAAAGGGACTTCCGTAAGAGAAGATAATAGTAATTTTAATGGTACACAAATCCATTCCTGAACTTTTATTTCTTGTAGTGAGCATTACACTAAGTTCATAGGCAGGATATTTATTATACACAGTTTTCATGTTTTGTTTTTGTTTTTTAGATTGTTTTCGAAAAAGTCAAGTTGATCAATTGTCATGTTCGAAGTTAATAAAAATGCAATAAGGTATAGAAAAAAAGAGACAATAGCACAGAAGTGCTAAGAATTAAATATTTTGAAACGTGTACTTTTCTCTTAACTTCATTGCATAAAATTCAAAATGTGCAAATACATATTTCTGGAGTTGTCGATTCGCCCACAATTAAATTAACTTCGTGCGAGTCGCCTATAGCAAAATCATAGTATTTAAAAGTGTCGATTCACCCGTTTCGGACGAATCGACTAACAAGGCCATGTTCTGAGTGATAGTGTGTCATGGAAATAACAAGATTCATCTTTTGGTAAATAAATAAATTGATTGATGAATTTTCAAAAAGTTCTATCACACTAATAGTAGAAAGGCGAAAGTTTGTGAGTGTTTGTGTGTGTTTATATGTTTGTTACTTCTTCACGCTCAAACGGCTGGACCAATTTTGATAAAAATTTTATTGGAGGTAGCCGGCACCCTGGATTAACATATAGGCCACTTTTTATCCCGATATTCTCACGGGATCGACATTTACGCGGATGAAACCGCGGGGCGCAGCTAGTTTGAAATAAAAACAGTTCATGACCCAAAGTTTTATTTAGAGTTTCCTAAAACTACACCACTAGACTAGCGATGATTATAAAATAAACTGAACCATGTAGAATAATTTACAACAGCTGTATCCTTGACGTTTTATGTCAATTTAGATAAAGTATAAAGGTAAATATAATAAATCTAAATATTCTTTTGTTCCTAATTTTTCTTATTATATTTCTATTACCTAGTCTAGAGTTTTCTCTAGAGTTTTCTCTTGCGTCATAATAAATAATACTGTGGAAATACCTTCTTATTGTTTTCATTTGATTGTAATATGGTATAAATAATACATGAAGTACATAAATGTATGAATAACTAGATTGACTGATCCTGACTCTTGAGACTTCGACAAAAATCAAAGAATTTTCGACTGTATTATGTGAGCAATATGCTTTATAATCAGTTATGGAAGGATTTATGTTCGAGCGATCAATTGAAGCGACTTGTATTTTGAATGGTATTGATGTCTTATTTAGCAACTTGAGTTTAAACAAACATGCGCTTTGAGCTGTAGTTGTAAGGTCTAGTTTTGTTTGATTGAAGTGTGTGTTGTAGGTCTTTTTGTGTTGTGTATGGGTGTATTGCGCGGAGGCCGCTGAGGGTCGATGGCTTTGCGGAGACACGTGAGCGATACCGTTAGCCTGCACACGCCAGGGCCTCAAACACATGGAAAGGAAAATCTGTGAAATAGTAGCGTTAGCATATTAAACTTTTCATGGGTATGTTAATGTGTTAGTTTATCGGATCGATTCGTCGTTCGATATTATTATGATTTTCAATTGTGGGAAATTGTGCAGTGAATAAAACTTATATAATTTCGTGAAATCAATTTGCCTATCTTGGTGTCGTTTTTTACGTGTACTTATTATATACTTGTTTATTGATAGGATATAAATGGAATTTATGGGTTCACACAAACAAAAATTAGTGGAGATAAAAAAAAAATAAGAAAATTGACCCAACTGCAAAAACATATTTTTTCGTGTTCAATTTTTCACAATGCATTGGGAAAACCACGCCATTAGGACATTATTAATTAAGTAAATAATTAATAAACGTTGTTCCATATAAATAACACTAACATAATTATCACGATCTCTTACGTGGAAAAGTCACGAAAAAATAATACTTCTAGAATTTTCCAGCAAAAAACATCCGTTATTACTTTGCCAACCCTACATTTCCCGCGGTTATTCAATTCAATTACAAATTTCCGACGTTATGTCTATACAGTCAAAGCTTAAAATCACACTATCTTGATATTCATGATCCTTTTGTATGTGTGCGTAGTATCGCATAAAGTTTTTATTCGCTAACATATAAACTATGTTGTTTATGTCCTGACGCGACCGAGATTTTGAGGCACCGAAAATATTTCTTTGAAATCATAAGTAGTGCAAAACGTGAAGTTTGAGCTGAATAATTTAAATGTATTTCTTATTGCTTTTATATTGAGCTGTATTTATTTTATGTAATTAAAGGACAGGTATAATTAATTTAAATTTTGGCGACAGGGACAGGCAGTAGACACAGACACAGACAGTAGATATTGGATCAGACTTTACTTTTACGATTCATAAGCTCATGTCAGAATAATTAAAAACATACGCTAATATAATAACTTCATTTTTTTAATTTTATTTGGCGAATTATTTTTAATTTTACTTAATATCAACGTGGAAGGGGAAAGTAATACATATATGATATACATAATTACAAAACCTCTAATATTTACAAGATATACGTTTAACTGAACCTACAATTTTATTTGATATAATGATCAGTTAATACCTATAATAAACGATTGATATGATATTAAAGTAACTAATTTCTTTATGCATAACAGACAATATAAAATAATTTGATATACCACTCAAAAGACACAAAACCTATTTAGTCTAATATGATAAAAACTTTTTTTTTTTGTAATTTCTATCATAGTAGGTAAAATCAGTTTCTAGGTATATCTACTCAAGATATACCTAGAAACTGATTTCCACCTGCCAAGATAGCTCGACGGAGCCCCCGCCTTGCGGGGCTCATATTTCTGGGTGGTTTTTAAAAAATAACTACGGATGCCTTAACCTTCTAACCTAACCTTTCCGAGTCGGATTGCTCTGAATCGGGGCGTTAACCATAATGACGGTAGCAATTATATATTATCAAAGATATATTTTAAACGATAGACCTAATGATTTTCTATTAAATAAACGTTATATCTAATAACGTTATACGAATTAAGTTCTATAGCATAAAAATATTACTTATTATGTAAAGAAATTATATCAACAGTTGGTATATCTCACGTTTATTAAACCACAAACCATAAATAATCATTTATTATTTTTAATCGTTTACCGTTAACAAAACAGGAAAAAAACACAATCTGAGGAAAAAACACCAAATTCTCGCATGTTACAGACAGGTAAAATAAAAACTGTGTTATTAGGACATTCTCGGGTTTTAATCCGAAGGTGATTAGTGTTGTATCTATGTATCTCCCGTCCCACCATAATGAGGTGAGCAGAGATTTAAGTGACGCTCTGAGGCTGCGGATAACATAGATACTATTTTGGTATTCAAAGTGCATTTCAAATAGAGACAGGTAGCTTATCTCTGAGCTAGACAGACCTAATTTAGCAGGCATTTTATAGAACTAAAGATAACATGGCAAAGTTACACAAATCACCAGTAAAATACAACGATATTAAACTACCATGTATTTTAACGCCTCCAGATTGGTAGAGGGACCTGGGCCACACAGATCTTTTTTCAGCATGGCTTGAGCTTTTCTCATATAAATAGCTTAAAAAACCGGCCAAATGCGAGTTGAACTCGCATACGAAGGGTTCCATACCACCGTACAATATTTAAAACTATGTATGTATTATAAAATGTAGAGATGTAGAGCAGTGGTGACCCAGTGGTAACGGACACGACTTATGGTGTAGGTCGTAGGTTCGAACCCAGACAGGCACTTTACTTTGTGTAAATTATTTCATCACCACTGGCTCTCAAAACGGTGAAAGAAAACATCGTGAGGAAACCGGCATGTCCTAGAACCAAAAATTCGAAGACATGTGACATTTACCAACCCGCACTGGGCCCGAGTGGTGGATTACGGCCTACTCCCTCTCACTGTTTCTTGGACCAGCGTGCCGTCAGCGTAGCAAACCACGCTGACGCCGCTAGGGAGGTTAGCGCGCAGCACCCAGTCGTACCCGATGTCCCACAGATGCGGCCCCCGGACCGATCCCTGTGGGACACCGGACGACATCTCTCGCCTGTTCCACTCTCCCTGATGACCGGGGTAGATGACGGCAACAGAGGCAGATCGGCATCCGGTAACGTAGATAACCTACGTAATCTTACGAGAAAAATGCTACAAGGTTACACAATTAATGTCACTGAGGAGAAACTGTAGTATTTGTAACAGTTTCTTGAATAATAGACAGGTTTTATAAATGTTAATTGATGATTTTACGATATTACCTTGCCTTTTACATGAATTAAAATGATTAAAAGAAATCCAAGTTCCGGTTAGCATCAAGCATGCATCAAGATTCAGTTATCGTATTCTAAAAGTATAAAAAAAAAAAATATCTAATAGGTAACCCGTATCATCATCATCATCTGACTACCCTTTTTCCTTATGTTCGGGTCGCCTTCCAGTCTAACCGGATGCAGCTGAATACCAGTTGTTTTTTAATAGAGCGGCTAATATAAAAAAGTACTCTGTGGCGGCTATCTTACCTCCACAACCCAGTTACTGGGTAATACTGTACCCGTTACGTAAGACTGGTTGTCAGACTTTCTGGCTTCTGTCAAAGATCCACAAATGAGAGCCAGGACCAATGGCCTAAAAGATTTCAGAGGTAACTCGTATGCAGACAGCTTAATGGGTAACTAGGTAAATTGTTAGGAAAAATAACGCAATGCAACTGTGTTTCCAACTTACAAATGTATGTACCCATTAACTAAATAATATTCTTATCGCATGTCATTACTAAAGCAATTATTGCTTGTTTTATAAGTTATTCAATTATTTCACATAACCGTGTGGAAAACCGATTACCGAATACATATTTTTGTAAAAATAATGATCGATAATTTGCTCGTTATGAGTGTTTCGTTAGTATAATTTCAAGCGGGACCAACACGAGGCTTATTAGTATTGCTGAAACAAATCAAAAGTCTCAATTGTGTATGAAATTTCTAATGAGATTTCTTGAACATGCGTTTCATTACTTACGCACTAAGTAACTGCGACTTGTTTTTTCAGTTCCCAATCAATTTGTTCATAAATATTCCGATTCCGACATTATAACCTTAATAACATTAGCATATGATATTGTAAGAGCCTCCGTGTGTGACGCCAGTGCAGCCTGCCACTTGAATACAACAGTTTTATTGAGGTTTTCCTCATGATCGATAGGTATACATGCACGTACGTTCGTGCTCCCGTTCGTTGATGTCTTTCATTAGTCACGTAAGCAATTTTCTCAAAGATCACTTGGTTTTGATTCTCCGATGTTTCTTTGACAGAAATATTAATACGAAGGACAAGACATATTGATATGAGGGTTTTGTGAAAAGCGTGAGCCTATTATCACAGTGCAATCTTAGTTTGGCGACTTAACGGATCAAAAGCCTCTCGCTTATTGGCCGAGTTACACAAGGCTGTGATAGCAAGAATGTTATAACCGGGCAAACTATCCTGCCTTGGCACAAGCTGGAGCTGTTTACATGATTCTAGTAAATTTTAAGCCAATAGCATTGCAGTAACTTATTCCGTGGAGTAAAATGATCCGATTGGATGCTAGCTTCGCCGGTCACACGAGGCTAGTACACAAGCCAGCATAGCAAAATCTGTGGTAGGAGGCGCTACTAGCTCAAAAATAAAACCCCATCCTGTTAAACTATCACACTAGTTTACTATCTTTGTCAGTAGTTTATTAGCCTAAATAAAATGGCGAATAGTTCTGTATACACGAGGCCAGAGTGACTAGCTTACTAGCTCTATCTTGCTATCCTAGCTTCAAAAACTAGCCACGTGTAAGAAGGGGCATAAGTGCAGAGTCGGTACATTTCATGTGTGTAAGTGAAATACACAGACACGTTATCGCTACAGCGGTGCTATTCTGTAAAAATCTCATCGTGAAAACTTGGGTGAAGTGAGTTTTTTTTTGGTGGGAATTGACACTATTGACAGCTTACTCCACGCTCAGTTCACCTAAGTATTCAAAGATTTTTACAGAATCGACCGGCAGTGGTCAAAAACCTGAAAATCCGATATTAAAAATAGGTTTTTTGCTCAGCCTTGGTTTCGCTATTTGTACAGATTGTAATGAGACGATTTTCTTAACATTGAAGCTTCCTTGGTTACTTGGGAAAAGGGTGGAATGGATGTTTATTAATAAAAAAAAAGTTGGATATAAGACAATTTCAATAAATGATACTACAGTCGAGTGTGATCGATGAAAAGTATAAAGTGAACGAATGTTTACAAAGAGTGGGTGTGTTCGGTCAATAAATTACAGATGTTAATGTTTACACGGAATAATAAATCGGGCCTACGTAGGTTTGTTTCTTCATACGTCGTATTTTGGTCAACAATGATGTAAATTGTAAATTGAAATGAATTTAACCATAGGATAGTTTTTATCCCAATATTCCCACGGGATCGACACTTATGCGGGTGAAACCACGGGGCGCAGCTAGTAGGTATATAAAAGACTAGCTTCCACCCGCGGCTTCTCCCGCAAGGTATGTCGATAAAAACTATCCTATGTCCTTCCCCGGGATGCAATCTATCTCTCTGCCAAATTTTATCGAAATCCGTTCAGTGGTTTAGGCATGAAAAGGTAACATACAGACAGACAGACAGAGTTATTTTCGAATTTATAATATTAGTATGGATATAGATTAATTAACTTAAACCTCTACTCACATAATTTAATAGCGATACATAACTTTTGTATCAACTATGTTTAGTATCCTATAAACATTTTTATTCTTCGATTACTTTACTGTAATTAATAGATACAGTACTCCATTTACGCTTACTACTTCACACTATAGTAAAAGTCCCGAGATTTAGTTTACTGCCTGTATACTGTAGGGATCATTGCGGTCAACGATACATTAAATATTATCCTGAACGGTGTACGGCTTTAAAACATAATTTAAAGTGGTATCTTGTACAGTCAACAGCAAAGGTAAAAAAAAATCTGATTTTGATCATCTAGATCAAAATCAGAAATTCAATACTAATGAACGGAGTTCGCGTCAGAACTGTGTGGCGTCGAAGTGATTCAAAAGTATTCTACGTAGCAAGTATTCTAAGTAGTAGTACTTCGACGCTACGCAGTTCTGACGCGAACTCCGTTCATTAGTATTGAATTTCTGATTTTGATCATCTACTTTTGCTGTTGACTGTACAGTAGGTAACAGCATATGGGAGCAGTGGTGTATGAATGGTGTCTGTATTAGATCCAATATCGACATCATCACTTTAACAGCGTATTTAGTATTTATTACCAGCCTATAATGTTCCCACTGCTGGGGCACAGGAGGCCTCCTCTCTTAGAACGTGACTGGGCTATTATTTACCACGCGGGCCCAGTGCGGGTTGGTAGATGTCATGTCTTTGAGTTTTTGGTTTTGGACATGCCGGTTTCCTCACGAAGTTTTCTTTCACCGTTTTAAGAGCAGTGGTAATGAAATTATTTACACAGCGATTTTAATCCATACTAATTCTGAACATACCCTATATGATATTGATTTACTCACTTAGGTTACACAATAAGCAATAAAGAGTGCTACACACTTGTTCGGCTCGGCATGATTCGGCACAGCTGGTCGGCAAATAAAATATATGTAGATATATGTTCGGGGATGCCGCTCGGTTTAGCTTGAATTGTGCCGGCAGGCACCCGAATGTGATTAAGCGAGGGTAGAAGCCGAACGGAGTTACACGATCGGCACAAACCGAATGAAAGCCGAATATACCTATGTAGTAATTGCTTCGCGTCGACTTTGTTGTTCAACAAATACTGCCGAATCGAATATGCCGAACTGAACAAGTGTGTAACACCACTTTTTGCTTATTACGCAATACATTTTCTATGCAAGAAGGAAAAACAAGTCCAAGTAGTGGCGAGTCACTCGCCCCTGACTTCCCAAATCAAAATCAAGGTTTTTGGCACGTTCTTGTTTACAACAATCTCGGGACGTTTCGTTTGCATGTTGAATTCGATTTTAAGGTCGTTGTCGTACTCTTCAACGAAGTCTCGTATTAATAGGTCGCAGTAAGAATTTCTAATGGGGTGTGCAGACGGCTTTGTACTCGTATAGAAGTGCTGCGGTCAAGGCACGCAGCCAATCGCTGCATCTAAACGGACTTTGGTGTGAAAAATCAATTGTTGCTTTTTCGGCGAAATGTTTTTGCTCAGAGATGAAGGTTTTTGTATGAAGACTATTTGAATAGTTTGCTATTTTGACCTAGCGAAATGTTCACGTTTAAAAACGTCCAGTCTGTACCTCATCAGTTCTACAGTACGTACCATGAAAAAGAGTAAACACTGTATAGAAATACGAACACTTATATTGAAAAATTTGAATCCCGGCAGAAAGTGGGGCATATTTTAAAATTCCAAATGGTTTTGAAATTCCGTTTTGGTTTGCATGGCCAAGTCCCTGAACTCCTTTGTTGGCTTACTGCGAAGATATGGAAAATTTATAAATTCACACCCTTTTGTCCTGATGGACGTCCTGAGCAAACACACTGATATATGTATCAGAGCTTTCATTGAATAATTTATTTGTTTAAAATGCATCTGAAAGTTAGTTACCGGTATTTATTATTTACTATGTAATAGAAGCTTTTAACTTTTACAAAACAATTATCAGCAATACCCAGAATTTGTATCCAATATTTTAAATAATACTTTCTTCCACTTGCATAAGAGTTAGTAATGGAATAACAAAACAAAGAAGAATTGTTAATTTAGTATTATTTCTCACGCTGATTCATAACTTAAACAAAATAAGTGAGCCGGTCTCTCAGTGTCCCCATTTTTTGCCACAAACAACTTCGGAGGGCATTACCCTCTCTTACACTCTCGAATGGAACCATCTAGCCTTGAGGCGAATGGCCAAACTATCGCCGTCATATAAAAAGCTCACGAGCTTTTATACTTTGATTCGTAATTTTGAGAAAAAGTTGCAAAAGCAATTGTTTAATAGAAATAAAACGATTCGATGTCGTCGTGCACGCAACAGTATCGTACACAAAATGTATAACCTTTTTTTATTTTTAATGTTAATTCGAAAGATATTGAATGAAATTTACTTAACGACGATGAGGTAACTACATAAAAATAGTATAGACGATTAAGTATCTAAAAGAACTAAAACCTACCTAAAATAAAAAATAACACCTAAACAAACTCAAGTCTTAACACAAAAAAACTGAACCAAACTCAATTCTTAACACCTGAAAAATATGTTTGTGTCAAATATTTAGCAAAGTAAACGAGTTCGCAACGTTTATGGTCTGAAATTATGCAACCTCTTTTTGCAAATGTTGAAAAAACCGAACCGTGTCGAGCCGCCCACGGAAACGTACCAATGAAAACAGCACTCCACTTCGGGTCCGAGGACCTTACCCTAGACATTGGCTCATGGCTCAACGCAATAAGGTTGTCGTCGGTCAACGGCCGTCCCCCCCTGCGCCCCCGCGACCTCTTTTCGCCACAATCCAACGACTTTATAACGCGCGCTGCCACCAACAATGACCATACTACCAAACTACCATCTCACAATGGCAGCTTTATCTAACATGAGCGCGGGAGAATGTGTGGCGTTCGCTCTATTCCAAATTTAGTTGAGCGAAGCAAATCGAAACATGTAATGGCCACTAAATTACATAGCATTATTGACAGCTAGGTACACAACTATTTCGTATACTAAGTAACTATGTGATTCCACCCATTCATTTGTGGACGAAAATTGCTGTAAACAGATTTAGTTGTATTGAAGAATTTGTATTTTTAAATTATTTTATGTAAGCACTAAATTAAATGTCTTCATCGCGGTAATAAATTAGAATCTCGTCCTATATTAGGAGAGGCAATTTTGGATGTATACAAATGACTCAACGCTCATATTTTTCAAACAACATCAGATAAGTACGCTTATTAAAATTTTCAAGCCTTTAGAAAGGCGGAAAAAAATAAATAAAAGGAGACAATTTTCTCTAAGTTTTCTCAATTTTCATAAATCTTTCTCTACTCCCTTATTTAAGTTAAGCCTTTTTCAAGTTATTTTCAGAGTCAAACAAACCTGTTGCCAGCTCATTAACTAGGACACGACCAAGATTACGATATGTGATTTCTGGTTTTTCCCTGGGTGATTACTTTTTACCTCCGAAACATTTTGGGACAACAAATTAAGTTTTAGTATACCAACGTCAATGCCCGGAGAAAGGCGCTCACCTACCTAATGAAATCTCTGAATCATGACTGATTACTGCATTTAACAAAGAAATGCACATGTTTACAATTTGAATGTTAAGGTTAGCGATTTGATGGTCAACCTTAGGAAAGATAGGAGTGGTCTTAGTAGTCACCCAAGCAATTTTTTTTATATTCAAACACAGCAGACTTCAAACCTCTGGGGTACCAAATCATCAAATTTTACAAAAACATGTTCACTTGTATATGTGTGTGTTCACAGTTCGTGTTATTTCGTGGTCATTAGACTGTTCGGGCATGCGTGGGCACATCTCTATTCAAAACAATTAATGTTCCGGTGAATAACATCTGTCATGAACGATGTAGGGTAAGTGACTTCATCATGTTCCGTGACTCTATCGCCTATCGAATATTGCACAATATTGTTTTTAATTGGCGTTCCACAATTAGTGCACTCACCTGATTCGCTCCAGTTGTTACCGATTAAGTTTTTTACAATCCTCTGGCTAAGTCAAGTTTACAGTTAACTTCGCGGCCAGTTGCCAACTTATGGTGAGTTATAAGTCCGGAATTGTATCTCAGATAATGAGATACAATCAAGGATCTGATCATTACCAACTGGTAGACAATTAACACTATTGCTTATTCAAATAAATACATAGAGGAATAATTGCAATGATTGGCTTTATATTAATTCGCTATAATAAAGTAAATATTCATGACTGAACGTTCATAATCGTAAGTCTTCGTACCGTTAAGGCACCTCAACTTTAACCCTTAAATTATTGGCAATAACTTGCGATTGTGTCTGGAGTGTCTCAAAATATAATCAGATTAACTGTACGTTTAAGATAAATAAACTGTTTATCCATGGAACTGCAAATTTTTGATCTTTATTAAAAAAATAATTTTGGTATTTTTAAATCTTACGACATTACAACATTTTGTATAATGTTGTGTACGTTACAATAAAGGGGAATTCGTAATTAAATCAAAAGTTCAATATATTTAAACAGAATTTAAAAGAAATTTGGTCCGATTGAATACCAAATATTTGCAAATGACCAAGTTCTCGCATAAATGACTGCATTTCAAATGATAGTATCCGGTTTTTTTTTTGACAACTTTCTTTGAAAACGGTAATTTGTGCACTGATGTGTACTGTGAATTATGTCTCCTCTGCTTCCAGAACTAAGTTACACTCACTGCCAACTTCAAAGAAAATTCCTTCTCTCATCACGTGAATATATGCATGTAATTGGCAGATAACGTTTTACATAGTAGCTGCCGCCTGCGGATTCGCCCGGTCTAACCATTTCGGAGATTAGCCAGAACAAACAGACAGACAAAAAATTTAAAAATAGTTGTGTATATGTAAATATGCATTTATTAAAAAGCTATTATTTTAACATTACAGACAGTTCAATTTTTATTATTTGTATTGTATAGAAGACCAACACTACCAAATAAAACTCGTAGCAAGTTTGTACTGGGAACAAATGCAAGGGATTACTACGCCACGCTACGAAGACTACGCATTTTTATTTTCGAGATAAAAGTCGAAACCAAACCGCTTAGTAAAAGATATAGAAACCGAACATGAGACAGCTGACAACATTTCTTTAACAATAAAGTTTCCAAATTCTCAAATACAAAACAAAGCAATTACAAAGACAAAGCAGCTAATTATAATGCGTGGCACGGACTTATTTAGTTCAATGTAGGTAGTTTAATATCTGCATATACATTACTTCCGTCGCGTCGTGTGGGTGCCCGCATCTAACATTTTCACTCTTGATACTATTTTTACGATTGTTCACTTATGTCCTTATATGCTTTACGACTAAATGATAATACGTGAAACGTATTACAGGAAAATTTCCGTGTTGGATTCCTATGCGAACTTTGTTTTGTTTTGTGACTCGTAATTCGATGTTATGTATTCCTTTTAAGCTGTGATCATTTGACTTCTCAAAGGTATTAAGTTTGATATTTTAGAGGTACGATTTAAAAGAAATAGGGGAATAATAATAATAATGTTGGAGAAAAACAGCCAAGCTGAAATGAGAGTGGCTGGCCACGTTGCATTAATGGTCCCGGAGAGAATATGGGCAAAGGTCGTCACTCACTGGACACGGCGAAGATGGTGTGACGATCTAATCATGCTGGCAACATGGCCAGAGATCGCACAACAAAGAGAGGTATAGAAGGAAAACGGGGTGGCCTTTTCCCAGCAGTGGCACACAACATAGACTAACAACAAAGAAAAAGACTTCCAATATCTTGAAAATTGCTCAAACTCAAACTCAAAGCATTTATTTCAACTAAACCTTGTACAGGCACTTTTCATCATCATCATCATTTCAGCCGAAAGACGTCCACTGCTAGACATAGGCCTCTCCCAAGCACCTCCACTTCGAACGGTTCTGTGCTTCTCGCATCCAACGGGTTCCTGCGCACTTTTGAATTGTCAAAATTAAATAGTCTGTTAGTCAGAAAGTTGAAGATAGTTGCTATTGCCTTATAGCAAGGTTGTGTGTTTGTGTTTGTTGTAGTGTGTTGTTGTTTTAGCATCTTCTTGCAAGTAACTTAGATTATGATAAAACTCCTTAGTATCCTATTATTTTGTTGCCATGTAGGTTCTGACTTTCTGTAATAACAGCAAACCTACTTCTGAAACTAAAACATATTAAGCGGAGATCAGTATCTAAAGTCCATTAGGTAACATACATGTCCACATGTCCAGTAATGGACTTAGAAAGGCTTAATTGATTGATTGATTATCTTGTATAGTATTGATTTGGATGTATCTCATGTAGTCTTTAACGATGGACAAACATTAAATTAAAATCGTCTTATAATAACAAGCTCTATATCATTTATTCGAACAAATAAGATCCAAGCTATGTTTTACTAATACTTAACGAATTTTACACAATCATAAAAGCGAAACCTAAAAGGAATGAAAACTATTAACTCCTATGCGATAAGGTAGCCCAAGAAATTCAAACTTTTAGCTATTTGCAGATGCACTACCTGATATTGACCTGCAAATTTATATTGCTAAACATAAGCCTCTCCCAAGCACCTCCACTTCGAACGGTTCTGTGCTTCTCGCATCCAACGGGTTCCTGCGCACTTTTGAATTGTCAAAATTAAATAGTCTGTTAGTCAGAAAGTTGAAGATAGTTGCTATTGCCTTATAGCAAGGTTGTGTGTTTGTGTTTGTTGTAGTGTGTTGTTGTTTTAGCATCTTCTTGCAAGTAACTTAGATTATGATAAAACTCCTTAGTATCCTATTATTTTGTTGCCATGTAGGTTCTGACTTTCTGTAATAACAGCAAACCTACTTCTGAAACTAAAACATATTAAGCGGAGATCAGTATCTAAAGTCCATTAGGTAACATACATGTCCACATGTCCAGTAATGGACTTAGAAAGGCTTAATTGATTGATTGATTATCTTGTATAGTATTGATTTGGATGTATCTCATGTAGTCTTTAACGATGGACAAACATTAAATTAAAATCGTCTTATAATAACAAGCTCTATATCATTTATTCGAACAAATAAGATCCAAGCTATGTTTTACTAATACTTAACGAATTTTACACAATCATAAAAGCGAAACCTAAAAGGAATGAAAACTATTAACTCCTATGCGATAAGGTAGCCCAAGAAATTCAAACTTTTAGCTATTTGCAGATGCACTACCTGATATTGACCTGCAAATTTATATTGCTAAACATAAGCCTCTCCCAAGCACCTCCACTTCGAACGGTTCTGTGCTTCTCGCATCCAACGGGTTCCTGCGCACTTTTGAATTGTCAAAATTAAATAGTCTGTTAGTCAGAAAGTTGAAGATAGTTGCTATTGCCTTATAGCAAGGTTGTGTGTTTGTGTTTGTTGTAGTGTGTTGTTGTTTTAGCATCTTCTTGCAAGTAACTTAGATTATGATAAAACTCCTTAGTATCCTATTATTTTGTTGCCATGTAGGTTCTGACTTTCTGTAATAACAGCAAACCTACTTCTGAAACTAAAACATATTAAGCGGAGATCAGTATCTAAAGTCCATTAGGTAACATACATGTCCACATGTCCAGTAATGGACTTAGAAAGGCTTAATTGATTGATTGATTATCTTGTATAGTATTGATTTGGATGTATCTCATGTAGTCTTTAACGATGGACAAACATTAAATTAAAATCGTCTTATAATAACAAGCTCTATATCATTTATTCGAACAAATAAGATCCAAGCTATGTTTTACTAATACTTAACGAATTTTACACAATCATAAAAGCGAAACCTAAAAGGAATGAAAACTATTAACTCCTATGCGATAAGGTAGCCCAAGAAATTCAAACTTTTAGCTATTTGCAGATGCACTACCTGATATTGACCTGCAAATTTATATTGCTAAACATAAGCCTCTCCCAGGCTCCGCCATAACACCATGTCCTCCGCCTTCCGCATTCAGACTGTCCCAGCCACCTTTTTAAGGACGTCGTCGGTCCGACGGTCGTGTGTCACTCCTTGTAAAATTTCTACATTTATATCTGTAATTTTTATGGTGTATAAAGAAGAATATAATATCTATTCCCTACTACGCTTGCCGATACACGGTCTCCACTCCAGAACTCGTCTGCTCCACCAGCCATCGGTCTTTCGACAAACATGGCCAGCCCACTGCTACTTCAGCTTGCTTACTCTACAACTAATTCAGTAATTCCGGTAATATGTATTTTCCAAAGTAAAATCATTAGAATCAATCACCAACAGTAAGAAAATTTAAACTTTGCGTGCTACTCTGGCGCTTTCAAATAAACAAAGATTATTTTTCAATCCCCGTGAGTATTTGACCATTTAACTTCTAATCTTTTCTCGTAATTGCCTTTTAACTAATAAATTAACTTCCTGGTTCTAAAAGTTTATTATTTTCAAGTATTATGAACTCGTTATAATTCATATGATTAGAATCTAAGCGAGCTTTTAAACGATAACATTTCATGGGAAACCTTGGATATAATTGCTGCTGGTCATCACACGGACTTGAGAACTGTGACTCATAACGAGAATCGTGAGACTGAGAAGAAAAGCGCCATTATTTTGTTTCATTAACTATGTTTTTCTTAAATTGGTGCTGTTTGTAATTTAATCTTGAAACGTATGGATGTTGTGATTTCAGAGAATTTTCGCAATTATTATTATGTCACAATGTATATTATGTCACAACTGTGGCCCCCAAGATACAGGTGCCGCCTAGTTTGGGGACCGCCGCGCCGTAAAGATCCAAATGACGATCGCTAACAGCTACAGACCGCGTGCCGTTAAGTTAATTATAAGATAATACATGCAGTGCCGTAATTAGCCTTTTAAGCGCCCGGTGCGAGCTGCTATAACCGCGCCCTTGAAATATTTTCTAATCATAACCGGTTCTGACAATAAAATGGATTGTCTATAAAAATAAATCTATCATCCAAAAACTAAGTTAAAATTAAGTTTTTGTAAACTTAATTTTAAGTACTTGGTAAAGTTTTGAGAAGTTCAAATTAATTGCGTTTTTAAATTAGGTGAAAAAACGTTTATTCGAAAATATTTGTCAAAATTCTCAATTAGACACTACCTACAGAAATGACACCAAATACTGATCAAGACAGATAGATAGGTTGTAAAGATTCAAGGCTACTGGGTAATGTGTTCTACTGTCAAAAAATCAAAGAACTGGTGAATGTGGCCCTGGTCTGGTCATTTCTGCGCCCCTCCAGGGTCTGCGCCCTGTGCCTGGGCACCGCTGGCACCGCCCTATTTACGGCACTGAATACATGTAACATTGGTTCAATAAATTCAAATTCAATTTTCTTTTTTTATCTATAAAAAGCGAGTTCAGATTTGGACTTCCGCAATAATTCGTTAGCTGTTAGCAATGTTGATGATGGCATTTTAATCCAATACCGTATTTTCTGTACTTACCTCATGCTACTGCTGGCTAAAACTGATGTCAATCTAATTTATGATGAAATAGAATGATACGAGAAAGAAATATTTTTCTGAGGTACCTAACTATACGGTAAACAACATAATATTATGCGTAGGATAATAAGAAGATTATCATCATATTTGCTGAATAATATATAATAATTTCAATAATAAATGTAAGTCAGAATGTCGCAGTATAGTAATATCCGATGGTACCTATTAAAAAATATCAGTGTTCATGAATTTTGTAAAAATGTCAATGGGAATCGAAATATTCAATTCGGGCTCTGTAAATATTAAAATATATGTTGCGAAGAGGAAAATGGGGGACCGCCTTTTTTAATGGAAATAACAACTCTGATTATGTCAATATACAAAAATAAATGCTAATGTAGGAATTAAAAAACATCACTGTTTAACACTATTTTCAATCCCGTTATTTTAATAAAATTCATAGATTCATAGAATTCATAATAATATGATAAGAAAACGAAAACCTAGCTCAAAACATATTCTGTTTTACATTTCTAAGGCTGACACTGCATGCTAATACGTTCTGTAAACAAGACAAGAAAAAATGAAAGCAGCACATGTCTTGTCCTAACACACATTTATCAGATTCTGATCGTCGTTCTATTTACGTCAAGAAGTTATAATATATTCTACAGAGACAAACAAACAATTAATTAGAAATAATTCAGGTTGCGTAGGGAAGTGCTCTGGCGCAGGTGACACCGGACGCTCGGCTTCCGTCGGTCATTGTCGTGCGAACGTGCAATGCCTGCATCCATTACTGTTTTTTATCATCGGCGTGGCCAGTTAGATTTTTAACTCACTCTTTACAGAGCTGACAATGGCCCATCGGTTCCAAATTTATTAAGTTGAAAAAAAATTATATGAGGTAACATTAGCACCATTGCTGTTTCAGTTTTTTAGCATTCATGATGCAATGCTTGAATTTTGGCTAAGATTAATATAATATTTTACAATAGTCGCTTAACTAACCTATATTCAAACTTCGTATACTTTATACATTTAGTACTTTGAAATAAGTCAATAATTTATTCAAATAGCTGCTGAAACTAACCGGTTTCCGTGAAACGCAAAGTTTTACATAATGAAGTTTAAAATTCGTGCAAAATATTTGTATGTAATGAATCACCTGTGTCAATTCACCGACTTAATAGTTAATGACTTGATTGGTTTTAAACTTATGTAGAATAATGTAATAATTGTTAATAGATTTGCAAATATAAGTAAATAGAGAATGAGAGTTGTCAAAAATTTGTAATTTTCTAGAAAATTATATTGTTTTTTTTAAAGAAAAACTGTACCATGTTCCACAATTTTATGTTGCCAACATGTATGTAGGTAGTTATGTGCCCGGAACATGGGTGTGATCGAAGGTTTGCATCATCAATTATCGTGTGTCTAATTTTTTGCATGAAACTGTGACCGTGCGACCAAATGTATTTATCCTCGCTCACTAGTTTTTTATTTTTGTATTTTCACATTAAATCACGGCGCGTGATTGAGTTGATTTTGTGAATACCGTAAATATGAATATGATAACAACTTTTGTAAGAATCAGTTGTATTCATTAAGAGAATAAGCCGAATAAATATTTGCGCTGGGGCGACCAGATTCAAAGGCAATTTTTTTAGGATTTTTACTATAAAGTTTTCGATCAGAATCTTCTAAATACAATTCCAAATCGATCTAATCATACAGGCAGCACGTTTAAGAGGTAGAAATTCATCTTAATTCGGATAGTTGCTTAAAATAAATAAAACCATTCACTGTCAAAGATACTGTACCAACCTACCAGAGCATGATTACTTACTTCGTCAAAGAGCTAATAAAAGTTGAGCAAATCAGTCTGCTAGACATTTACAACCCTGAGTCATAAACAGGATTGTTACTGAAAAACAAGTTGTGCTATCTTCACGCTCTATTTCACGCAAGAAGTGACATAACTTATCGCATCCCTCATTTCCATGTCCTATTTACAATGTAAGCGTGACTATAACAAATACTACGTTCAGGACGGCAACTAATTTGAAGTACAAGAATGTGTTAAAGTTTTAAATATTTGCTACGCTGCACGCAATAAGCATTCTTAAGATTTTGTAACGGTTATTGCTCTCAGCATTATTACTGCAAAGCTTGAGTGATTTGTTTACTTTGAATATACCGTAATTACTAACCTTGCTTAAAATAAAGGTATGTATTTTAGAGGACAAAGTAATCATCACATCGGCCTGTAAACATACAGTGCGCAACATCGATTTTCTCGTAGACCCTGCTACGAGAGGTCACGTGGTACATTGGTAAATTACTACGCTGACGAAATTTTGGTCATCACTTCATCAGGCTAAGTTGCTCCTTCACAATATTAATTCATCATCATCTGCATAGCCTTTTCCCAACTATGTTGGGGTCGGCTTCCAGTCTAACCGGATGCAGCTGAATACCAGTATTTTACATGGAGCGACTGCCTATCTGATCTCCACAACCCACTTACTGGATGACTGGATATTACGATACGTTGATAAGACTGGTTGACAGACTATCGGGCTTCTGACTACCCGTAATGACTGTCAAAGATCCACGAATGTCAGCCGGGACCAACGGCTTAACGTGCTTTCCGAGGCACGGAGGATTTATTTATTTCACAATATTAATTAACAGTACATAATATTGTAAAGACGCATACCACATCTTGAGATTGTATGCATTTAATGGCCTGATTATCTAATCTACTCTAATCTAACTAGCCTGTATTGTGCCACTGCAGGGCAAAGTCATCCCTCTCCCTTTTCCACACAATTCTGTCCTTTTCTAGTGCCAGTCCTTTCGGTAGGAGTCAAGCTCGTCCCGCCATCTTCGTCTAGGTATGATTTTAGCAAGATAAAATCCAATGGATCCTTTTCTGATACCCACTCAGAGAGAGCCTGATCTTTCAAAGTATCTCACGGATGAGTAAACAGAGGTACTTAGGTATGACTAAAACTTTGTCGTCACTATGCTAGATGGAAATCACGTGGATACCTACGTGAAGCCTCTGACTCATAGCTCAAAATGTAGCTGAACAAATCAAAGCACAAGTGTGAGTTCTATGTACCTGTCTACTATAACTGATTTACTATTTTCCGGGTAATAGGTCTTTCATTGACTTGAATGTGCCCTGGCGGCTGATAGTATGTCATGATCACACAAATGTCTCGCTGACGGTGGCGTGTGTGTTGGATCATTTCAAAATGGTTGAGCTGAATGGTGCCGATCTATGGGTCATGTTCGTGAACGGGCGCCGTCTGTTGGGGCTGGTCATCATAGCTGCCTCGGCTTATTTATAATTATTTTATTTTTGGATTGTTGTTTTCTTACTATTTGCTGTACTCTGGACGCTTTTAAGGCGTACGTCTTTTTTACATCGTTCTCACATATAATAGGCTATTTGACTGGTTTCTGATAAACATCTCAGATTATTTAATGGTGTCTAACGAGCCCACAAAAACCTATTACTTCAAATTGCATAATGTATTTCTTTTAGAAAATAGTAAATAAAAATGTACTGTTTAAATAAGCCGCCAAAACGCTATCTTTAACAATATGGCGTCGTGACGTCACAATACACGTAAACAAACGTTGAAACGGTCGAGATACTAGACAAAAGTCATCTGTTCTGTCAACGATAGACAGAAATTGACTATATCATGACGTCATCATAAGTTCAGCCAATCCAGACCGTTTTCGATTACGTGGCGCCAGATTTAAAAAGATGAAGTTTTTTCGGGATTTTTTTAATAAATAATACATTGTTTTGTAGTAAAATTAATGCAAATCGATTTTAAAAGCGATAATCTATACGAGTGTCAATAATTATGACCTTATTTTTTATATTGTCAAATAGCCTATTGTAAATTCAACATTAATGATATAACTAATATTTTTGTACAAATTATAATTTACAAGAGTGTCTATGGAGTTTCTTGTCCGTTCTACTCCATAGGTACCTACGCTTTGAAATGGGCAACTAGCTTCATATTTTCTTACTGACCGACTTCTTGACAATTCAAAAGTGACTAAATGGTTTAATTGAAATAAATGCTTTAAGTTTGAAAGGTTCAAGATTCAGTAACCACATCAAGGAGGATGGTCGGAAAAAGCCTATATAATACTACGACGCAATAGTTTTATTTCGTCATCATATCCGACGTCACCGCGGTCAATCATCGCGCTTGATCCCTACAGGTCGTTGGCACGGCTAGGCTAATGACCAATGCATTTCACAAAATAATATACCTATTTGTAATGTATGTAAAAACGGCGTGGTTTTTATTGGAGGTATTGCGGTGCTATTCTGTAAAAAGATCACCGTGATAACTTAGGTGAAGTGAGCTTAAAGTGAGCTGTCATTCCACATGATGCTAGGGATTGACACTATTGGCAGCTCACTTTAAGCTCACTTCACATAAGTTTTCACGGTGAGATTTTTACAGAATAGCACTACTGCTCTGTGTTTTGTGACAGAACCCAGAGGAATATGTTCACGTTTTGGGCATTTGCTTTAACAGTCATAAAGGTGAGATATAGTAGACTGATGAAAATATTATTCAAGACTAGCTGACCCGGCAAACGTTGTTTTGCCATATAAATTATTTCTAGCTGCCCGGCGCTACTTCGTTCGCGTGGTGTCCTACCCCTTACCCTACCCTACCCTACTCCTACCCTACTCCTACACTACTCTTACACTACTCCTACCCTACTCCCATAGATTTATTAAATTTTTCTCTGCGTAAGAACCATCCTCGTACTTCAAGGAATATTCTAAAAAAAGAATTAGCGAAATCGGTTCAGCTGTTCTCGAGATTTGCGCTTAGCGACAACACATTCAGCGATTTTTTTTTTTTTATTATAGATGATATAAACCTCTTTCTCAGCGAATTTTGTCGTAATAATGCTTGCTAAATTACTAAACCGTAACCTTTCAAGAAAAAATAGCAGGTTTGTTTTAGGAACTTTTATAAATGAATACAAATTAATTTATTTGAGTGTAAACACTTAGGTACCTACTGTAATTTTTGTCCGAATACTAAGACCATCATTTCAGTTATTTCATTTTATGCTAGCAAAACTCGCAATAAAAAATTAATATAAATATAGCTATTTAACACTTTGGTAATATCTATGAACTGTTTGATATTCATGAGCCGCGTATTGAATGGTGATAGGTACGAGTAAAAGGCAATGCCCTAATTAGAAACAGACAAATACACTCGCTACCATTGTTGTCTGGTAATTAGGTATTATGAATGGTTAAAAGAAGTGTTCGCGAAAATAACTGCTACTAGAAAAGTTGAACTAGAAAACTTGATAGTAGGATATTTTCGGTATCGTGACTAACGAGAGTCTCACAAGCACAAACACCCAAACTCGGAACATCTTCTATGGAATTAAACCTTACTCTGGTTTTTTAATTGAGAACCTAACTCTGCTTTAGTTATTCCTTAAATGTAAGCCGCGAATAACCTACAAATTTTCTTAAGATTTTTGCAAAGAAATTTTGAACTTCGAAGGAATGTTTTGCAATGTTTTAAACTTCTAAATCTCAATTCGGAAGCCGAGTGTGAATCTTATATAGCGAAGAGCAATAGGTACTACACCAACTGAGTCAATCAATAGTTGATTTGTGTCTAATTATTACAAACTTAAAATTTTTTGATAACAAAAGTCAGTTAACAAACTGACTTTAACGTCCACGACAACATAAAATAAATAGTATTAGTTACTGTGATATTTACTCTGTATTTAGAAATTAGATCTATTGTTAACCACAAAAGGGGTCAAGGCGGTAGGTCAAATTGCAGCGACACATTGTAAATCTAAGTATATGTTTACAATGGAAACGATTTCAAAATAAGAAACAATTAAATACAAACAAAATTGCCGTTATGCATACACATACCTACTTGGTTACGTGAAATGTATTTAGGATGCGTCACGTACCAACACCTTCTGCTGATACTCTCTCCAAGGCTGCTAGCCTTGGGCTGATAGAATATCGTAATCTGTAGAAAAGATAAAAAATAGTTTAAGAGCGTTTACGTCGTACGGTATTTCATACAAACTTTCACGCCCTTGTTTTTCGAAATGAATGAACCGATTTTAATGAAACTTCATACACATAACTAGGATATTTATGCGTATGAAGTTTCATCAAAATCGGTTCATTCATTTCGAAAAACAAGGGCTTAAAAGTTTGTATGAAATGCCGTACGGCGTAAACGCTTATAATAAACTGCATTACTAACTTTTCGGTTTGCCTATACCATGCTGAGATGCCGATAACGAGATGCAGAAAGGTTTTCTCCCAATCCCTATTGATTACTTACAAACACTGACCCCGAATTTGATTTCAAAGTCACACTTTCAAATCAAATCGGACTCAATCCTGAGGAAAAAAGTAGGTAGGTAATAGGAGCTCGAGAAACCAATATAGAGTAAGTAGTTTTGACTACCAACTTATCTTGTCCGCCTTTTCAAATCACAACTGTCATTCTTTAAGAGTTGTATGGGATGTCTATAACACGGCTAGTTGGGGAAGGGATTCAATCTAGCATTTAATTTCCCTGGATGGACATAAGTCGTAGGTACGCTTCATTGACCGATTTAATGCAAGGAATTTTAAGTACCTACCGACCATGAAACTGAAAAATAGAACGCAAATGTAAAAAAAAACGTATAATATTATGGTACGACGATTAAAGTAACGTTTACAAATTGGGAATATTTTACCCCTTTACACGCTTATCTTTTTACATTGTAAGCTTTTATTATCTTTTAAAAATTTTCGCGCTGTCCAAGTCGGAAACGATTTGTAATTACAATTCGAAGGCACTTTACAAGCAATGTTGTATTTCAACCGATCTCATCCGCTACAAAAAAGCACTCGTAGCCGTGCCCCTTATATTTACTCTACCAAATACCTACTGGTAAGAAAACGATTAGTTTTATTAAAATAGAAACCCGTATGTTTGTTAAAATCGTGGAGGTTCTATAGAACCTCCACGATTTTAACAAACTTCGTCGATCTACGAATAAATCAATGGTTATTTTGCTGTATCACCCTCCGTAATGAATACAATATCATGAGTAGGTTGCGTTTGAGCAATATAACTGCCTCTTTTGAACCTAACTGGTAATGTTTTTATGACTGGCTTCTTATTTAATTTCTATTTACTGACTCGTCATAGCATTACGAGGTTTAATAGTTTGTTTGTATGAACATGAAATGGATAAACTCGAGGCGATACAGACTGTTTAATAGTCAAATTCAACAAACATGTAAAGATCGACTAGAAAATCTATAATTTTGCCTTTCAGAAAAACCAACGGCTTCTTTA
Organism: Oligia latruncula; assembly: GCA_948474745.1. NCBI lineage: Eukaryota > Metazoa > Arthropoda > Insecta > Lepidoptera > Noctuidae > Oligia > Oligia latruncula. Next base: position 12,942,632 of record OX419688.1, read on the forward strand.
ATTTAACATGACATAACAGTATCCCTAATAAAATTCATCACACTTTAAATCCATGTAATTGATTCCTTACCCTGAAAACATTATACAGTACCAGCGACATTGCTCCACATATCAACCTGTAACTAATCGTCCCACCTGGCCGTCCTAATTAGTACACAAAGGATTTATTTACCTGCAGTTACAGTCGACCTATGAAAACTAGAACATACTAAGAACCTTGTCAAATTAAACGAGACAAAATGCAAATCAAAAAAGACGCGGCACCAACGTATTAAAGACGGCTACTTCAATTGACAAGTAACGAGTTGAATGTGACAAAGTCCAAAAGTGATCAACGTTTTCGTATAGGTACAGTCGAAGCATCTTGAGCGTAGAGAATCGGTGTCACAGCGGCGCGGGCGCAATTCAGCCGGGACGCTAGTAAAGGGGGCGCGAAACATGAATATGCATAGCACCTCTTTGTTGTAGCCAACTGTTTTGAACTCTGCGTGTACATACAATTGACGTTTACTTCAAATGACTCAGTCCATCTTCGCGACAGGTTTGTGAATGTTTAATGTTTATTTAGCGACTTTATATATTACATACATATAAAGTATATAGTTATTAATAAAAAAAAATAAAAAAAAGTCGCTAAATAAACAATAAACATTAGAATGTCTTGTTTTCATGACGTTATCGTTGGAATAATTGAAGACAACTTTGCCCATCTGCTAAAGAAACTACTAAATAACAAAGACCAACCTATCTTCAACAATTACAATGTTGAATCGCAAATGATTGTCATTGAAAAATTACCCGCATTTCATTACGCGGAAGATAAGATAATTTGAAACTGTGAAATTAATTTAACCCTCACTACGCAACGTGTAGTAACAAACATTGTGGTGATAATCACGGAACCCGTCAGCACTCCACGGTGCAGGTGGTCCTTAATGATAGACACGAAGTAATTGAACACTATCAAATTCACATTACACATAGCAATCACTAGAGGCACACGTACTGCAGTAAATACTTAGTTTACAATGTCTCCCACAGAAGAAAGGTGTGATTTGATAACGCCTTATTAGTAACGTTATTACTTTAATCGTAATAACTTCAATTTATGATGTAATAATATTTTCTGTACTTAAACTCATGCTCTAAGATATTTTTATAACTTAAGATCCTAAAAATAAAATGACATAACCAATTTACTGTCCTAACATTAAAGTTTATTGCCAAAAGCAGGTGCAATAATTTTATATGAAGCCATAATAATTAATGCAAGCAATCTGCGCGCACGCGTTGTCGAAAAACTTGACAAAATCATATTCTACATCGACAGAGCACCTGCACAAGATTTGTGATAACCATCACACAAGTGAAACAGCCAACAGCCACAGGTTTAAGTGTTTGACACAGCGATTTAGGGTTCCTTAGTGTTACTCATGGTTTCCATGTTAGTAAGGATATAAAGGAAATACTAAAACTGTTCCAGCTGCTTGTTATTTCGCAATTTGCAAGTTGTACAGATATAATCTTAAAATGTAAGACATTGTTGTGTTTTCGGGCTGGAGGTTCAAGGGCAGCTCGCATTTGGTTCGTTTAAATATCTGAAAATTGCATTCGTTCTTATGGGGCTACATGACCAAAAGTGCGGTCACTGTCGGACTGCTTATAAAGGTATGTGTTACTTTAAAAATATTTAATACATAGAATTCCATTAAAGATTTTCAACATTCCCCACTAATTTTATAATAATTACGTAATTACAAAGACGAGAACTGTCAGTTTGTTCTACTTTAAGAAATGCTCAGACCGTATATTTCCCTTGCATTACAACTGTGAAAGAAAAACATACAGTACGTCAACTGTCCACCCACGTTATTTTTAAATGTCAAGTAAAGTAAACGAGTTATTTAATGGTACCTACACGTGCTGTGGTGATTTTAGGTGATGGGTTAACAACCTATCATCTACGGTGTGTTATTATTATATACTAGCAGCGCCCCACGGTTTCACCCGCATAAGTTTCGATCCTGTGGGAATATCAGGATAGAAAGTATCCTATGTGTTAATCCTGGTTATAAACTGTGTGCCAAATTTCATCCAAATTCGTTCAGTAGTTTTTGCGTGAAAGAGTAACAAACATCCATCCATCCACACAAACTTTCGCGTTTATAATATTAGTAGGATTACGGTATTTTCTTAGGACTTCTTCAAACTACGTGATTGTAGTCCCGGGGTTTGAAAGGGCCAATGGTCCTTCTAGGAAAACTCCATCCAGTTGGTAGGTACCGCTCTATAATCTAGACTATACACTCATTTATCCAACCCGCACTTGGCCCGCGTGGTGGATTACGGCCCACTCCCTCTCACCGAGTGGAGGCCTGTGTCCCAGCAGTGGGATCGTTATATAGGCTGATTAAGCTATTCTCATTTATTAGGAAGAGTAATACTAAGTAATAAGGAAAGCGATTTAAAAAGTGCACATTCCAAACTTTATGTTTGCTTCTCTAAGCAGTTTTTTTTTTTAATTTGTTAAGCAAAGGCTGTGAAAATCTAGGGTCATATATCAGTTTTCCACATTCCTGTCCTTTGTTGTATATTCTTAACAACCGACTCAGCCTAGACTATCTTTTGCATTTAATTAATAAAGTTTACTGTCGTATCGACTTGCCTGATTGCATCGCTATTATGGGACACCTTAATTAAACCAATTATAAAATTGCAGTCACTGGAGAGGACAAAAGTGTTGGCATTTAACTTTAATCACTCTCCGCCTATCCGATGACACAAAAAGCTGCGAAAAAATAAATCAGCAGGTGGAGTGTTCGATGACAGTCTCGATTAAATTCACAAGCCCCTGGTGACACGAAAGCTAATTGTACCGACTGACAAATAGCCTTGTTAGGAAGGCATTTGTAATTGCAGAGCGTCCACAGTATCTTGGCACTCGGTCAAATGAATATTGTTCTTAATTTGACATACCCTCTTGACAGTTTTCTTCACAAGTTGTCCTGAGATGTCTACTTTTATTAGACACCCTATACCTATTTCTAAATACTTCCCAATAAAAACCTTTGTTATTTTAGCGTCTGTTCTGTCCTCTGTTTAATGCGTATAGTGAAGGAACTTTCTTGTTAAATATTTTAATTGTAGTCGATAAAAGTAGGACAAATTTTTATTTACTACAAAACAGTGTATTTTCCATTTCAATCGCTATGTTATTCCAGTTAAAGTTCACTTTAATAAAGACGTATAAATATGTAATAATAGGCATTGGGTGCCTGTTGTTTAAAGTAGCAAAATAAAATATCCAGACATACTCGTATAAATTTAACTGTTGGAATTTTACGATATTATAATTCATTGCTTAACGCCTTTTCGTATTTTATTAGTCCGGGAATTTAAACACTATATTTGTCTACAAAACATCTTACTAGAGCTATAATTTTCCATGAGACGTACGTACGAACATGATGCCATACATAAATAATACACCTAGACCAAGCTCATCCAAGTTACTGCATCCGCGTAATGAGTATAGAAGATAAATTGCACACCTGTAATGACGGTCTTACGGGAAGATTACGGGGCGAAACATGCCATAATAAAACTGCCAGTACAATTAGTAAATCATAACTTATAACTCATGTTTTACAAACTCAAAGTGGCGTCCACGAGTGTATTCTTGAAATTACAGTTTAAATTCTACACTTGACCGTCGTAAATCAAAACACAATTAGCTCAATCTTTATTAAGATATATCTTCTTTAGCGTCATAAAAGAGTCGTTCTAAAAATGGAAACACGATGCACCTGGCATATGCAAGTAAACTAGACTACCGTTCCCAATTCCCATTGAACACTTACGACATCGTCTTGTAGCCCTGCACTACAGACGCAAACTCGTTTGGTCGATACTCAATTTCGTAACATTTCGCCTCTGTGGGGTCTGTGTCTTGGTCAGGGCCGCGGGGCAGCAAGAAATGGGGGGAGACGTGTGGAGGGGGGGCGTGCGCCCGCGCAGAGCGGAACGCCAGATCGTGCTGCACCGCCGAGCGCGACCGCTAAAGCAGCCTCGGCTCTTGAATTGCAACATCGCTTGCTTTGTAATAGTTAGGTGTTGCCGGCTTATGTCGCGCCTATGTTATATTCCCGTGTTTATGGGAAATTAATAAATTAAATACATATAGCTAAAAAAATTAAATATACCTAAGTATATACTCTTCTTTCTTTGTCTTCTCAATGTCTGGTCTCCTATAGTACGAGTAACTTCAGATAAATATACTCAATAATAAAAATGTTTTCCAGTTTTCATGAAAATATTGATATCACATTTTATATTTTCATATCATATGGTTATATAGCTCAAGCTCTAAAATAATCATGAAACACACTGGAACTAGAAACTAGAAATGAAATTTCTTAAAAAAGAAACGAGAAGGAAGAAAGGTGCTAAACTTAGCAACTATGAATGTGCACCTGCTTGTCCTGCACATCGAAAACTTCCCATACATTATATTACAATCGTACACACTAGCCCTATTAGCAAACAGAATCAATCATAAATTATTTCTAACAAAAAGAAATTATATTGATTAAATCTTGAATATTTATTATTGTAATAAAAGTCTTGCGCTACTTTCTCAACGACGACGATCGACTAGTTGCGATAATGTTTGTATCTTTAGTAAATAAAAGCAATATAAACATAATGTATGATGGGGAATATAACAAAAGTGGAACTGCGGTGTCTGCCGGCTCGTAACCGGTCGCGTAAGTCTCATAACGTTATCGTCACTGATGTAAGCGCGCGCAGGCGCAGGGGCCGAAGAAAGAAGTCGCATGCGAAATAACTACTAGCTTCCAATTAAAAAGGGCATATAAATAACGTAAGCTTTTTAGGGTTAAATATAGGTCGGTTTTATCAGGTATGACATTTTTAAGGGATTTCGCAAGAATGGAATTATATTGGTAGACAGAAAATCTGATGCTAAAGGTGCAAATGAAAAAGATAATCAGATTGAAATGTTAAACTTGAATGCTATAATAACGATAAACAGCACATCAAAAAATAACGACAGGGAAAAATAGGTCGCGCCAAAGAAAAGTTCCCACAATTATGAAAATTAAAAAATGTTGATAAAACCATCAAAGTCTATCAGTCAGAAGAGGCAAGAAAACTTATTTCCATAAGTCAAACGGCGACCTCAGGTCGTCGATCTTACGGACCAGTGAGACCGGATCTCGGAGGAAACTTTTTATGTGACCAGCGACTCAGCGGTAACATATTTACCCAAGAAACGGCCGACATTACCACCGACACAAATATGTTCAGTTTAATTTTAATTAAACGCATATCTTTATATTATATCATCATATTTAATTAAGACATAAGTAAAGTGTGAATTCTTAATCTGTTGTTAAGTATGAGAATATATTTTGTAGGATGTACTTACATACACCTCGTAGATGCTGTGCTACGCAGACACATCTAGCATATGACCTACCTGTAATGTAGGTACCTTGGTTTATTCTTCGTACACAACTCACACAGAGTAGTGTGAGTTAACTAAATATGATCTGTAGAACCATGAAATCATTAAATCATCGTCATCACACCAAATAAAATTTAAAAGAGAATGAAACTTTCAAGCCCGATTTAAAAATAAAGCTGAGTTATAAATCATAAACATAAAACTGTCGTCCAAAGTGTAGTCTTCTTCTTCTTGACAAGTCATCACAAGTCATGTCGTTTTCATCCTTCAGTCTTTAGAAGCTATTGGTATAAGGTAAGTATTTTAGAGGATTTTATATCGTACGTTCTTCTCGGTATTGCAATTGCTACGAATGCCTACGGTGCGGTGCTACGAACTACTCGAATTACCGTTTTTATAAAAGTAGTTAAGAAAATAACAACAACAATAATATTATAAATGTCAGTTGTTTCTCAACTATAAACAGAACAGAAGGTTATGTATTTATTATATTTAATTTAAATTATCACAATTAAATTGCTCTATGTATGAATGTTGTTAATCTGATTTAATGACTTGTTTAAAAAAAATGAATCAAATTCAGTAAATTAATACAGGTAATCGTCTGCTAAGTTATCGACGACATATAAAGAAATAACAGCTGGAGGCATAGGGGTCCCCCCGGTTGGGTTAGGGAATCCCAGATGACACAGTCCCCTACACCACCTCAAAATAAAAATACTCTTATTTTGGAACCTCATTTCGAAAAGACCATAGAGGTAACTAACTAGTTATGAAGGTTTCATCGATGCCTGTATACTATTACTTTATGGCTAATTATTTTCCAGGCGACTAATGTCTTATCATACGGATACTCTATGCTCACGGCTTCGTAAACTTATTTATTTATTTAAAGAGCTGACATTTGGCCGACATTGCAACAGCTTCAATTGTATATCGCTCCCTGTGTGAGTCGATTATTACGTACAGCATCCCGGTGTGGGGGGCGACTTTCAAAACCATGATGCTTAGGGTGGAATGAGCTCAGGGGGCTATCCTCAGTCATGTATTTCCGTAAAAGGGACTACACCACAGCCCTGTTGGACTCCGAAGCCCAAGTACCCACGGTGAGAAAACTCTAGGTCCTCCGCACTGTCTTGCTTCGACATTCCTTGGTGCCGCTAGATAGACATGTCCAATCGGCGGAATAGGTTTCCTACCTGTGAATCTGTTCAGTGTCGTTCTGCGCATGCCCGACGACACTATTGTGCCCGCAAATGTATTACAAAATTAACATGAACCTATCAATTTATAAACTTACCCTGCATAAGGTCAAGCAGAGTCTTAAGCCATGGCTAAATTACGACGAAACAGAGTAAATTTTTATAACTCTTTCGTTAAACCAATTTGTAACCACTTTCTTAAGTAATATAGATTATTATTATTTATTTTTATGTTTTTACATATCTCGGGACCATGGGGTCCCGGTCCTTTGGAAGGCGTACGAGGGGCCAACTCGCAGAGGCCCTTTAGAAAATTTGAATGAAGTGCGACACCAACCGACGATTATCCCTGTAAGCACTATGCACTGTGCACCCAAGGAAAACCCCCGGTTGGTGAAGGATTATTGCAGGATATGGAAACAAAGATATTGGATTATGGGTTTGGGTGGTTGAAGTAAAGCGTACTCTAATTGCGTAACACACTATCAATCGGAATCGGACACACAATGAATCATTTTGAAGCAAATTGCTAATACACTGCATCATAAGTTCGAAAAATTAGTCTGCCCAACACGTAAATAACGCAATGAATGTTGTTGAATTGTCAAAATGAAACCGATTCCAATTGATAAAGTGTTACGCAATTGCCCCGTTGGTTATTTAGGACTACGGAAATCCTTCAGCCCCTGCCTGACCAATGTTTTATATAAATTACACAGATAAAATAGCAGGGGGTGACTGGCACATTCAATATTGGGCCTCCGAAAATGGTCGCTAGCACATAATATCGTAGCGACAAGGGGGCAACACGTCCTGAGGTGCTTATGAGAAGTGGAGAGGTATTCCACGGCTACCAGGACAATCCCGGAAGTAGGTACGGTCAAGATCCCTACCATCATCTTACTGGAATAGGTATTTCCTTCCTCCGAGCACGTTTGCTCTTGCGAATCTCCACTCCAGCCGGCCAATAAAGGAAAGCCAGAGGTGTGGAACAAGACTTCTCCTGGGAGATAGAGTCCGTGGGGTCGCTACTACCCTACAGCTCGCCACATACTGCCCCGCGGGTTTCTGTATCTCTCTTGGTCTGGCTCCTCACCCTAAGACCTGTTCCGGCAAAGTAAACTCTTCCGGCACAGGCTTAAAGTTCGGAGCGCGCAAGGCCCACCACGACGTCAACGTAAAGATACGGCTATTATTATTAACTTAAAGGGCGACTAACTATTTGCTACTAAAAAAAGAATTTGGCAGCGATTCAATATTTTAGCAATAATTATATTAGATGAGCTTCAAAATGCAAGGAATAATATATAAAAAAAAAATAATTACTGCTCTTTATGGTAGCGAACATATTAAACAGGAGGGCCAATAGAAATCATAGGCGAGGAACTATAAATAATGACATGGCGACTAGTATTAACAGTGGGATAACAAACATTGTATTTTAGCTGAAATCTCAGTCCCAAAACACACAAGATTTAACTTGAGAACTTAGGATGCAAGAGCGAGCTCGGGAGTTGGGGCACCCCGACTCGGACAGGTTAGGTTCGAAGGGGATGACTCGCGAAGGGGGCTCGTTCGCACGCTTTGCTCGCTCACTTGAGCCCCCGTCATCTCCTTCGTGTTAGGTTCCTTTTAACCCTGTAGACAGAAATAGGGGCCCCGCCAAGCGGGGCCCCGTTGATTACCTCTTCTTATTATTAAAGACAATAGTTAACTTTGTATACAACCTCATTGTATAATTTAAGAATGCCCATTTTCTACTTTTTTTGTATCCGCCGCCAAAGTGTTCGCTACCAAAACAAAAACTCGATGCCAGTTTAAATTAAAACAAAGCTAACAACTGATTAATAAGCTGCTACTTTCTACTCAAAATTATTCTTCGCTTTAGCTACCAACCTACTATTTTTGCTACCAGCATTAATTATTTTTTAATCCCAAATTCAGATTAATTTGTCGCCGCGTTAAATACATGCCATAATTTATTATGTATGCTTAATATACCGAGTTACCTACAAGAGTAACGCCTTTTGGTATCTCTAAAACTCGGGAGAGACATATGAACATACCGTCCTCCCTTTAATTTAAACAAATAATAAACAGCAAAAACGTCTTCTTTTTTCAGTATGTATTCAAAACATAATTTCGTTAATAAAACAAGTATCAAGTCTTGTTTTGTTCTTAATATTTTATCATTTAAACAACGTCAGCTTTTTGACCCTCGAATTACATCATAGTCAAAACATTACACTTTATAATACAAACAGCTTCTTAAGGTTTTTTGTCAAACTATATTTTTTACTAAATATCGACTTACATAGCGTTTGACATCCAAACGACTTTTGCCACATCGCGCATCGGTCTCTGTAAATTGATTCAACAGGATTCTCCTCAATTATCGCCTTGAAATGAAGTTTTTTAACAATGTTTACATACACTCAGGTACCGGTTTTACTGTTTATTTAATATCCTAGACGCAACGTCGCTTTATTTATTTAACGTATAAATAAGAAGTCATGTTTCTAGGGGTTTTTTTGCGAATTTTTTGAGGACCGTCAGAAATCTGTTTTCAAAATACTTTTGTTTAGTTCCTGCTGGGGCTTTGTAAATAAGGGTAAGATATTTTCAGCGATGCTACAAGATAGAGATCTAGGGACAAACAAACATCATTTATTAAAGAAAACGCGAAAAATATGCACCAAAGATCGATAGCTAAACTACCCTTAAATCTACGTCCATCATTTTTTTTTTTTCAGTTGATTGTATTGATATGGCAATAGGACACCTGCATTAAATTAACAAGCAACTGCACCAAACGGGCTGACTGACTATTAGCTTATGCTGCCATTAAATTGCTTTTTCCCGTGCGTCCTATACGGAATCTTACTGAACCTACTATCTCAGTTTTCAAGCTATTGAAAATTCGTTTAAATACATATATCAAAACGTAGTTAAAATTCAAGGGTCAAGAAAAAAATAACCCAACTTTTATAAGGCTAACAAAACTGAAATAAAATAGAACAAATAAAGTCATAAAAGGCGATAATGTTCGAAAATCGTCAGACTCCCTTTCAATATAAATTTCACTGGCTAAACTGTGTGAATCCCGCTACATGACCCGTACGCATTAGGGCAGTGTGTGTTGGTTATGCTCGGCTATACATAACTATAACTACACAGTGGTCGCACGAACCGTCTGTATTATGCGCAAGCACAAATCGTCCGGCATTCCTGCGCCGCGGCGCTGAGCGAGACAGACACGAAGATGATGTCATGTGTTCTCGCTCTGCACTCGCAATCCTTTCCTTTCTACCTGTTGCGCTGTTACAAAAACCCGGTCCTTAGGGCCGCTACCTTACGTGTACTGAATGAGGATTGCGGGAGGCTACGGCTCGGCCCATATAAAGATAGGGCAAGGGCTATTATACATACAAGGCGACGACGCGAACCAAAGCTCGTCAGGAGTCTTGGGACACTATTTACCGTGGGGATGACGGGCAAAAAACGTGCGTGCCTATGTGAGACGGTTGCATAATAGCTACTCGTTTGGGGAACGGGAACTGTGCGTGATTGGTGCTCGATTGAAATAAAATTGATGTGAGGTGAGTTACAGTGCATGGGAATGTAGACGGCAACATTTTCTTAGGGGTTAAAATTAAGCAGATTCTTATAATACTGAAGACAGTTTCGTGTTATGATGACTATCACGCAAATTTTACCCGACTTGTTTCGCGGTCGTCTTGCTAAACACTACCAGAAACAAATTCATGAATTCGTTGTAGTAAGTAGGCATACATATTTGAACATAACGCCTGAAGTAGGTTTAGGACTCGTACATTAAAATGTTCCATGCATCCATGCAAGTACTTGCATAAATGCTACTGCTATGTTAATCATTCTAGAAGAGGAAATGACATCAAGTTATTTTTAAAGTACAGCCAACAAGAAATTTCGATAGTTAAATCGTGATTGTATTCCAAGTTCTAAATCCGAACGATCCAATCGCGATAGCACGAAGCTCGATCGTGACGTGGCTGACATTCGCCGCGCATGCGCGGTCCGTGATCTTGGCAATGGTGGCTGCGGCGCGGCAACCATCGCTATTGCGGTCGCTGTACCCGGCGCCCGCCCCGCGCGCCCCGCAGCCCGCCCCGCCGCCGCCCGCGCACCACGCAGCCTTTTGACAACCGGTATACGTAGGTAGGTAGTTAGCTACACGTGAACATGCCTTGAGAATTTTCTGACGTTTAATTCACGTAACGAAGAGTTCTCACAATAATTGAACTTTTAATGGAACTTATGGACGTAGAACTCTACACGAGCTCAGAAGATTACAACATTTTATATGTTTTTATGGAAAAAACAATTTATTTTTCATTTCGATACAGGTATTAGCGATCAATAGAAGTCATCCTCTTAATAGTTATTTCTAAATGGATAGAGTTAAACCGGTAGGTGGTAATAAATTGATGCTTTTAATAATCCTACGGCGAAATATCTAAGCACACAATGGTGTGCTCACTGGCTGTACTAATGAATAAATAAAGCTATTTATCAGCGAAGTACCGTTGCAATAGAATCAGTGTTTTAGGTCACAGGACATGAACATGCATTATCGATATATTCTACTTCCGCATTTGCGCAAACTAACACAAACATGGGCACAATGTTTCTAAACTTCTTCAATTAGTCATACGACTTGTTTCATAAAATGTGTTATTCAAACTGCTGCGGCGAGGTATCGAAATACGATTGACAGTTTTGTGTCACTAGATTTAACTAGACACCGTACACACTTCTAACAAGTGACATTAAATATTAATAGGTAAATACATAGTCTAAGGTAAAGCGCGGAAAGGAAAAATACAATTTTATCTCTCACACTGTCTGTAATCAAAGACAACTAAGGGATCAAGAAGATATTGGCTGCAGCATCCTGATTCTGATTTTCGGAGAACAGTGGTGGCCAAGTTATCGCGACTTACGAATTGTAGGTCATAGGTTCGAACCCAGTCAGGCACTTTACTTTGTGTAAATTATTTCATCACCACTGCTCTCAAAACGGACCGCCATGTCCTAGAACCAAAAGTTCGAAGACATGGGACATCTAACAACCCACACTGGGCCCGCGTAGTGGATTACGGCCCACTCTCTCTTTCCAAGAGGAGGCCTGTGTCCCAGCAGTGGACATTATAGGCTGATTATGTATTCCTGCTTTAAACACTTAAAGCAACTTAATGCAATCACCAACTTGATTGCCACGCGATGTGATTACGGAAATGCACCTTGCATCTTTTGGTCTTCGGGGAAACCAATATCCATTTTAATTTTAGACAAAATTAAAATCTAAATGCATTACTGCTGTAATTTCCAAAACAATTACCCTTGTTACCATATAAGCTGCCCTTTCCATTACTATTGAAATCGTTTCTACTTTTATTTTCAACTTTACTTTTCTTTCCGAAGAGTATGTGCAAATGTGTACAACCTTTTACCATTTAAAACTGCCTGTCTATATTTATTGAATATTCTTTCTATAAATAGTGTAAATACGCAATTTACTTGGTATTTTTAGATCGTGGCCTTCTCGAGAGACATTGCTTTTTACAATGCTATTGTGGACTTAAATGTATGCATTTGTATGGACTTAACATTCTCTACTAAATAGATAAGACGATTCTTTTATAAAATGTTGCCTCCAAAATATAATTATGTAGTTACAGAAAACAGGAAATAGGCATAGTATCCTCAAGATGCAAAAATAAATAACTTAACAGTACATCCGGTACCAGTATAGTTTAAAAAAATATAGGTAAGCAATTCCGCTATCTATGACGTAGGTATTGAGCATTATTTTTCTCAGCGGGTACTTCCAAAATCCCGAATTCGAAGATGTGCTATTAATACAATTTTAAGGAAAAACTTAAATACGTTATCATTTTTAAATTTATATGCAAAACATTGACTCATAGGTGAGTCAATGTTTTGCGTATAAATTTCGGATCTAATCCAAGATAGGTCTCGGATTAGATCCTGAACTTCTCCCAACTTAATATTAGACTGATGAGCGACTCTCATCTTACCTTGAAAACATCTTTATTGGGGACAAGCCGGGTGCCCGATGGGATGTTCCTTTAGCAAAAATTACGAACTTCCATTCAAGGTTTCATCACCTATTCATCAAAATCCCTCCCTTTGTGCTCAACTGCTCACATTCGTAATAAAACATGTGACATCTATCAACCAGCACTGGGCCCGCGTAGTGGATTACGGCCCACTAACTCTCACCGAGAGGAGGCCTGTATCCCAGCACTGGCAACATAGGTTGATTATGTACCCCAGCGGTTTAGGCTGTGCGATGTCTGTCACTGAATGTATGACTTTATTATGTAGATAATCGTAAGCAGGTACCTATATATAAATATACTAGACATACGCCTGCATGACTATCATAGGAAATACCAACCATAGACACAACAAGCAAGCAAGTTCTAGACCAGTTTAGGTACAATGACGTTTATGTCAGACATATTTATTTTAAAATATTCACTGTTCAGAACTCGGTGCGGGTGATAACGCTCTACGAATCACGTAGGCGTGCTACGACCTACGTCCGCGTCCTATCACGTGTAATTTGTATAATTAACGTGCAAACTATTAACACATAATATGATGGTGAGATGTTTCGAAGTAATGTGTTCAGAATATACATGGTTTTTATTTTTAGCTATGGGTTAATGACATAATTTGCTTGTCGGTAAAACTTCCACCCTAATTGCATAACACACTATCAATCTCATTCTAAATTATTTTGAAGGAGCTAACCAATTGTTTCTTAGGTTCGAAAAAAAATCTGCTCATTAACATAACTGTTGATCTATCAAACTTAAAGCCATTCCGATTGTTAGTACCTATGTTACGACCACTATATTGGCGCTAAACAGGGAAGTAGGTACAGGGTAAAAGGTGGCTTATAGAGACAGTGGGATGAAAAGGTGTGATGATAATAAAAGGTGTGTAAAAGGATAGTGTAAAAGTTGTGATGATATGATATACAGGGTTATTGGAAAAACATCAAAAACCTCAACAAATAAGTAAAAAAAAATAAATTAAGTTAAACGGTTTTAATGAAAATAATGATGTAGATAATATACAAAAAGCTAAAAAATAATTCGGTAGGTCCTAGATACCAGTCATCACACCACTTTCCTCATCAATCTAGGGCATTGATCAGACAAAAAAATAAAATCTCTAACCTTGCCGAAAAGTAAACGAAAATATCGCCTTGAATATTATTGTAAATTAAAATGCATATTTATATTTAATTTTCTTCCTATTGGCGAAACATGAGTAGAATTAAACAGCTGTTCAAAGCAATAGGTGTGTTACAGTTTTATTAACTTCAGTTAATGCTCAATTAACTAGGTATTGAATTCTTTTACACGTGCGCAAAATAAAGACTTTTCAAATAATGCCTTTATTTGTATATTTCAATAACTTTATAAAATAAAGATATCTACTTACCTAATTAATAATTAGATATTGTGCACAGGTTATAATGTATTTCATATCACACTAGTAATAATAGTAGAATAGTGTGCTTGATGGTTTTAAAAGCATCGAAAGGCTTTCGTAGAAGTAATCAAGTTAATAAAAAAAACCGGGCAAGAGCGAGTCGGACTCGCGCACCGAGGGTTCCGTACCATCATATGTTTTTAAATTTTCACCGGCAAGCTAGTTACTAGATCTCATTCAAACCAATTTTCGGTGGAAGTTTACATGGTAATGTACATCATATATTTTTGTTAGTTTTATCATTCTCTTATTTTAGAAGTTACAGGGGGGTTTTACCACCTTGGAAGTGTCTCTCGCGCAAACTATTCAGTTTAGAAAAAAAATATATAAGAAACCTCAATATCATTTTTAAAGACCTATCCATAGAACCGTATGGCTTGGAGAAAAAAAAATTTTAGTTTCAATTCTAAGTATGGAGAACCCCCAAAATTTATTGTTTTTTTTTTCTATTTTTTGTGAAAATCTTAATGCGGTTTACAGAATACATCTACTTACCAAGTTTCAATAAGGGTTCCGTTTTTTGCCATTTGGCTACGGAACCCTAAAAACAGCCGTTTTGGTCCAGTTGAAATAGAAAATGTGTAGGTAGGTCTTATACTTCCCTATCAAACAGTAATCGATTATGAAATATCAACTGACAAAACTGAATTCATATTTCAACATTGTATAAATAAGCACCCTGGCTCCCTGGCTGGCTGTTATTAGAAAAGTCAGTTAAAAATCAAGTTAAAACGACATAACTCATACAAGTCATACATAAATGAATGCAACGCTTCATAACAAAATGGCAGGCTCGTGCGACCAATTGAATAATACGAGTGTTCACTTGAGTTGTAATCAGTGGACCGGTTCAAAACATTAATACTATTGCAATTTATTCCCCTGTGATGCCACGCGCGTGCTTCAGGGCAATCATCGAGAATACATGGTGTGGTACCGTTGTACCGCGATCTATTTACACGGCACACTTGATAGAAGACGAAGCTTTGCCACTACGGGATGTTATTTACTTGCTTATCGTCTGGTTAGGAATATAGCGGTGTTGGCAGGAAGCCTAGAAACCAGCTGCAGCTGCTTACTGTTCTAAGGCAGCTAGATTATACTCTAGTCCTTATATTGTGCCAACATTTTTTGCTCGATGTCTACCACAACTTGTTTTGGACCTTCCGATCGTTGGCTTTTGTTAGTGTAGCACTTACTTCGACTGAAGGTCCTACCACCCTTAAATATTTGACTAGAAATCATTTGCACATGATAGTCATAGCCAGAGCTTAAAGCTACAACATTGTTACCTCAATGCATGTAAAGTAACATGACCAATCCATGGACTCCTTTTCAACTGAAAGGTCAACGGCAGATTTGGAAACACTTGTGCAAACATCATCTTCCTTTTAATATACATAGCAGAAATCAGCCACGTTAAAGCTAGTAAACTATAGCTTATAATAAGCCGTGTTCATTGTTTTCTAAATCGGACTTTGAAGATCAAGTTCGCCTTCAGTAGCTATGCGTGAGCGCCTGTCAAGTGCAAAAAGAGTTTACGTCGAGAATTCGAGATACGTCGAAGAGTATCATTGTGATCACCGTGGAATGAAGTCAAACCGACGTTCTATCTGATATCATTGAACATTGAGTTCGTATTATATCTTAGCTTATTCTTGAGGAATGTTTAATAATTATTTGAGGAATGTTTAAATAGTAATTTAATATTGAAGAAAATTTCGTATGGAAAGTTTCGAGTATGAATGTAAATAAGAGTAGGGGAAGACCAAAAATACGATGGATGGATGTGTGAAAGATGTTATGGCTAGAAGGCGGGTAACTACCCGATGACGACTAATAGAGAAGTATGAAAGCAAAAGATAAATATTACGCTGCCCCCAAATACATCGAGATAAGGGCAAGATAATCACACTAATATTACAAAATACAGAGTACAATCACATGAGTAGACAAACGGAACAGAGGCAAAGCTTCTTAAGAACGTGCAAAATTGTTACCTATTTTGGTAGGGTTGTCACAATTAGGTTAAGACAAATTGAACAAAACATTTGTTATTCAGTATGATAGAATACTTTACAAGTTACTTACTCTAATAATTTTCTTTTTACCGACTTCAAAAAAGGAGGTATAATTTTTCTTTTAATACCATTACCATAGTTTATTCATTTACATTTCATCTGCATGTGGTTGCTATGGGTAATTGAGCTTATTGACAAAACGTCAGATAAATAAATACAAATTAAAAGAAACTTAAAATATGGTTTTCTTTATCATAATATTAATAAAATAAAGGTGTACCTATACGTACTTACTTGAAAAAGTATTAATCAAATATTTACTTGCCTGTTGTAAGTACTCCTTGGGATAGTTAAAGTATGATACCTATATTTTTATATTTTCTAATATTATTCATACACACAGTACAATAAACAACCATTATTATAGCGCTACCTCGAAAATCTAAAATGGTCGAAAACCTACTATGCGAGCGAAAGTGATGCAATAACTTTTGAAACGCAAAAGAAGAGCGATGGCTATGGCTAACTTGCAACTAAAAAAACAAACAATGTGCGTCGCAATTCGCAACCCTGAGATTGTCAACTGGCTGTATCAGCGTAAACCGGTTTTTTCCAGTCTCGCCGCGTACGCGACAAGCGGCCAGTGGTCACGCACACATGCCCCGCGTGCTTGTAGTAGTGCAACCGATTCGCGCAGTTGTATGAAGTTTTATCTCTGTACCGTTTGTCTACTCATGTGGTACAATACAGTACTAATATTATAAAGGCGAAAGTTTGTGAGTTGGGGTGTGTGTGTGTGTGTGTTTATATGTTTGTTACTTCTTCACGCTCAAACGGCTGGACCAATTTTGATAAAATTTTGTATGGAGATAGCTGACACCCTGGATTAACATAATAGGCTACTTTTTATCCCCATATTCCCACGGGATCGACATTTACACAGGTGAAACCGCGGGGCGCAGCAAGTATTGGGGATAAGGGCAAGATAATGATTATGATGTTTAACGATATTTCCATTAAAGTCGCTTTAAATAAGTCAAGAATAGCTTCGCGTAGTCCACGAAAAATAAGTCAAGAATAGCTTCGCGTAGGTAATCCACGAAAAATAAGTCAAGAATAGCTTCGCGTAGGTAATCCACGAAAAATAGTTGTCAAATCCGAATCCTACTTAACAGCTTCGGCCTTCGACACCTTTGCGAGGATTTAAAATTATAAATGCCAGAACTGCCGGATTCTACCAAAATTTATATGAAATTAATGAAGGCATTATGTAGAATAACGGGTTTTAATTTTAACCGTTATTATTGTTTAAAAACCGATAAAAGCAATAATTTATTCATTCCGAAAATTTTAAGAATTCCGCCTTATGTTATGATAGCTAAAAAAAAATAACCCGCGTTTCGCTAATATAAGACGTCTACAAAACATTCTAGATATTTTAACTTGATAAACATTGAAATTGTTTATTATTTTATACAGGTTCTGCCTTAGGTACCTACCTACTTCCTAACAGTAAAATGTTGTTATTGATCTTTCTCCCACTTTCCGGTAAGTAATCTCGTTGACTTTAGATTTTATTCTTTTAACCAACCTTAAAAGCCGAATGTTGGTTCGTTACTTCAATTTTTTTTACGAAAAAGCTAAATTGTTTTGCGTTGCAATGATGGAAAACTTTTTTAAAGATGTTCAAAGCCAATATTGGCCACACACCTATTCTAAAACATTGCCGCCAATACTGGCTACCAGCTACCACTTTGGTCATGAAAGAGGTTATCGTTGCCGAGAACTTGAGGCGGGTTACCGGCGTGGAACAGGCGCGCGCGCCGTGCAGCCAATCGTTGCGCAATCGACGCACACGCACCGTCCAGGCGCCCGTCGCGTCGCTCAGATGTGCCGCGATCTATGAAGAAAAATATGAGATGACGGAAATGATTTATTATTGTTATTCAGATTAATATAAAGTACTTGAAAGCAAATTGTTAATTAATAAACAAAAAACAGCATATACTTACAAAAGTTGCTTAGAAGAAAATGCATAAAATGTGATAAAAATCACTTCATTTATCTGAATTTCTAATCCATGGAATCTATTATAATCCATACTAATATTATAAATTCGAAAGTAACTCTGTCTATCTGTCTGTCTGTATGTTACCTTTTCACGCCTAAACCACTGACCGGATTTCGATAAAATATGGCAGAGAGATAGATTGCATCCCGGGGAAGGACATAGGATAGTTTTTATCCCGATAATCCCACGGGGTCGACACTTATGCGGGTAAAACCGCGGGGCGCTGCTACTTATACATACATCAGTGAAATATTTCAGCCACCAAAAGCCCAATTGGCCCCACATTGGCAAACATTCACCACTACCCGTCATCACATAAAACATTTAGCCCCATTCTGGTCACATCATTTTCCACATAATGAATGGATTATGTGGAAGATTTCTCAAAGTGAAAAAATCTAAACCAATACTACAGAATTTTTAACCGAATGCGTTTTTGTATTCTTCTCAATTATCACATCCAAAATAAGATAATTTAGTTAGTACGTCGTTGGCGTGATCTCGGTGATGGCAGAGAACTCGCACGACGAAGCTGCGCCAGCGCACGACTCCCAAACACGTGCAATGGTTGCTGAGCCCAACACGATTATTGAACAACCCGCACTGCCCTACTTTGTAGCTAACCAGTAACCACTTAACAATCAATGTTGAGAAGTTGTTCATGTTGTCGATACGTTTAACTGACAAAGTAACAAAAAGTTTAAAATATTTTGTAAATGTTCGCTTTTCGTTAAAGTTAATATATCAATGCTACATTTAGCTACTTATCAAGCCTATTTATAACCACAGTCATGACAAAACATGCAAACGAGGAATCAATGAATTGCTTAAATTGGCTGAATTTAAATATGGACAAAACTAACTCTATAATAGTCATGGTAATTCCAAAAATAAATTCAGCAATTAACGATCACTTGTTACAAGGACCAGCAAAAAACTCACGCAGTCCTAGTCGACGTAAACGCAAAATCGCTACCATTTTTTACTAAAATACCCGACGGGACCAATTCGGTAGCGTATTACAGTTTTATTTTATTTGTGTAAACAACGCTTTGCCACTTTATGGAGTCGTTAGGTCCATTTTTTAATAAAACAATGATTTATGATCAGCCCTTTTAACCATGAAAATACGAGTAGCATTGATTGGATTACTAACGATCTTCGTATTTGGACATTGTGGTGAGTCATGTTTTTTCAGGTGATTCTCTGAACTTGAAAGCTCAATTTCTGAAAAAACTAAATTAGAAGGTTTTATAGAACATTGATTCACTTACTAAATGAAAACAATATATTTATACTTTAATAGTATAAAAGCTTTTTGAATATATTATGATCGACACCAGGAATAATAAGACTGTGTAATGGTGGTTCAAAAATATACATTGCAATATACATACATTCATAATATTGATTTACAACATTGCAAACGGCTGTACTCTAAATGGCACGTCATGAGGCCCTGGCTTATTCAGTCTGAATCACTTTTTTAGTTTTTTAGACTCTAACTTGATCCAAGATAACTGGAGTGACCCATGCGAAAAACAAAACTAAGTCAGTTTTCAAACATTGATAAAACAACGGTAGGACCTGAATACTGATAAAATAGTAAAAAAAACATGAGAAATTCTGATTATAAGCCGTTATAAAAATAACGAGGAAGATGAAATTAAAAATTAACAAAATATTTTTAAAAATGAGCCTTACCTGCCTCAGCACTAGAGTAAATTCATCAAGCCGTGTAATCTTACTATTCTTCTTAAGTCTTACATGAATAATCACTTTCTTTGTACCGTACTAAGATTTGGTTAACAAAAAACACTAAAACCCGTTTTCTCGGGATTTCTATAAGGATATCGGGGAACTTAATCCCTTTGGCACCGATAAACCTCTAGATTCTAATCTAAGAATTTGGGTCTTTCTATGAAAGTATTTGTTAAAGTATATGTTGCAAACATCTTCATTCCAAGAAAAACGCGTTAAATGTACACCATCTCAATAAGCCAGATATCCGCTGGTATGGAAAGTACCGGAAACATAAATTAAAAAGAAGGAAGTACATGAATTGTACTAAGGTGTTCAGAAAACTAAAACGCCATGAGTAATCTGGAAGCGGCGTCCGACAAACTAGAATATTGTGTACATCCATAACTGTTAAAGGCGGTGCAATAAAATGTCCCGATGGCGTCATGAACATGTGACATGAATCCCAAAGGCACCGACACTTCCACTGCGATATGCTTTACAATACAATTTTTCTCAAAGTCTGTTTAAACAACTGTAGTTGTAAAGTTTATTGACGTTGTTTCATAACCATTTTGTAAATCCCTGTTCCTTTATATTGATTGCTGTCGGCCCGTTTGGATTCTATTGTTTTGCAAATCTCCCTGTTAATTGAAAGGCTGCCGACAACAGACGCTGTGAGGTCCTTACCTATTATTATTACCTATTTTTATTACTGTTATTACTATATTTTTTTACAAAGCATGAATAATATATAAGACTTAATTAATAGATTCCAATCTATCTTCTTATGTTCAAACAGCTAATAATTGTCCGTGCAATGGTAAAGCCTGAAATACACATGGTACGTAGAAGTTTCGCAAAGAAACGTTCATTTTGAATGCTAAATAATGAGCATGTGTAGGTATCTCAGACGTGCTAGAAAGAAGTATGCTCGTAATCAGTATTCTTCTGAGGTCTGTGCTTTCATGAACTAATGTACACACTCTGAAGGCATGCTGTAAATGAGCTTAATACCTAGAAGCAAACAAGCGTGCTTTTCTAGTACCATGTGTATTCCAGGCTTAATGAATTTGTTTTCATTCTTTATGCAATTTCATGTATAGAAGTGTAAGAATATTTTTTACGTTTTAAGAAAACAGAATAGAACGTACATTATGGCGTTTCCTTTTATCTATATGGATGGCTATATAAAAGAAGAGGCTAAAAGAGAAAAATACCAGTGTTAGAACAAAGTGAGATAGGACAAGCAACAACTGGCATACACAAAATAGCACTTTTACTGGTGCGTGTGGCTGTGTGCAACAGCGGTGGTTGTGCGGAGGTGCCGGTGTGGTTCGTTGCGCGGACGCACGGGGCCAGGCGGGCGGCGCCAGCGCGGGCGGGGGCGGACCTGTTCGGGCAACGGTGTCGCGGGCACCGCACACTAGCTCTCAGTCCTTTCGCAGCGACCAACGGTACCACATGTGCCGCTAACTTGTACGCACAAAATAAACATCAACAACGCGAGGAAACTTAACGTGCAGTGTGATACGATGCTGATTTGTGAATTTTAAAAGACCAAGTGACATAGACGAACAGAAGGATCGAGTGTATGTAGTGTCCATTAGCGCCCGAAGATGCCGAAAATCTTCCTGATCAAGAAGCGGCTGCATGAGCAGCAACTGGGGTTGCAGGAAGGGCTGGAACTGCTCGCTAGCAAGAGCGACCAGCTCTGCCCTGGTTCTCCGCTTGATGATGGTCCCATTGCACTCCTCTCCAAGAAGGATAAGGATTGTATCGGTAAGTCTCCAGGATTTAACATTTGCTCTTTTGTATTCATCTTCTCTTCTACATATTTTTAGTTTCAATCCTATCTAACATCAGTCTGATTAAGTCATCTCACCCTAAATTATGTAATTTTGAAATCATCTGTTTTAAGATCAACCTTGAATTCTTCACTAGTTGCATCATTTAGTAGCATACTTTCTTTATATGCATTTCAAACATTATTTCCATTCGTCTCATATTTATCCAAGTCGTCATCGTTGTCGTTCTGATCAAAGCTTTTATTTTTATTTATCATTTCCTTCTTAACGGCCACTTGCTCGCCCAAAAAAAAGATACTCACACTTGAACAGAATCCAGTTCTCGGCTCCGCTTCGCCAACAAATGTCTACCTGCGATCATTTGTGTGTCTTGCGTGATCCTAATCTATCGTTGGTTTTGTCAAATTGAGAGACATGCTTTTCTTCTTCTTAATGTCATTCTGGGAATAACTCTGTTGAAAGTTTTTCCCCCAGAACTCGTTTACGGTTTGTTAAGGAGTTTGTTTTAAGACTTCTTAAGTCATTGTTTTTTACTTAGTCTCAGATAAGCTTCTTTTTTCTAAATCGTATTATCGTTATTGAGCATTTTAGCAGATTAAGATAAACAAAAACGTAATGGACAGTCCGCATCGTCACTGCTCATTTTAACGGTCTCAGGTAGTTACTAAGCGTGAATCACTGATATAACTGTCGTGTTATTGCGTTTTTCCACGAATTGTTTACTCTCATATATGTGTTAAAATTTTGCCTTAATGTTTCACACTCAAAATTGTATCTTGTCTGCCGAGTATATCCTGAATGAATTTATGACGATACTTGATAAATCGTTTTGCCCACTACTGATCTTATCGTCTTGTCTGTGACTTGAATCCAAATGTTCACCACAATGTACTTGAATAGGCTATTCAAATACTGTGTTTGGAACAGTTCCAGGGAAGTGAGAATCCAAGCTAGACAGGACTTGGTACTCTAGACCTTTTTGTTTTCATAATTATGCGTATAGACTTAATTTATAGCACATTTTTTTAATAGCCTCTAATGTCATTGCGGATAACTTCATTCTAATCATTTTTTCTTCGTCGGTGACTTCTTGTAAATCCATTTTACTGTCTTTTCAAATGGAATTGATGTTATTAAAATAGTTTCGATAAAACGCAAAGTTATATCATATAAGAGACCTTGAGCTTTAAGAGTCGAAGGTCAAACAAAACTTTAGGATGTTAGCAGTTGAAAATGTCAACCAAAATAACTTTTTTTATATTTAATGGAGAACTACACACGGTTCGGGAATTGACCGGATGATAGGTACCGAGGTGTCAATGGTTGCGGGACAATGGTGCGACTTCCGGCCGCCAGCTATCGCCGCTCGCTTTGTATTTAGGTTAGTCACCGCAATCTCGACTGTCATTTCAATATAATTAACTTGTGTGACGTATGTGTCCCGTATTTGCATTAATTTCGCTTCTGCGTTCAATTACCAAACGATTACAATTGTTTTTTTTCTATTTCTGTTTTGACCGTATTACCATTTGTAGATCGTCCAAGTACGGTCACTTCATTTCCTTTATAACCTTTACTTGTATCGTTTTCCTTACAACTTTTGGAAATGTTTTCATCAATTGGTGCAAATCATCTGACTTCTACGAACTGTAAATGTTTAACATTACAGGTTAGGGAACACGTTGAGCGTAGAAACAATTTTACTATCTAAATACAAAACAGTGAGTCAATGTTTACCGTTAAGCCCGCATGTAGTACATTTGATGGGATTTTTTTTGTATTAACTTTTAAAATGCTTTTAAAAAAGAGTACGAATAAAATAATTACAGGTGTGCTGGCACCTGTGGGTAAAAGGGCACGGATGAGTCGGTCCGAAGGTCGCGCGACCCCAACCTGCAGCAATGTGCACTATATAGATGGGGAGCAAGAAGGCCGCTAGCGATAACTATTGACATTTATTCATTGCCGCCTTTATATTGGCAAATGATTAAGTGAATAGGGAATTATTGCTTACTTTAAATATTTTAAATACAGCATTCCCTTCTTTAATAGTTTGTCTTTTGCAGTAACTATAATTACTTAAGTGATATGTTTTTTAAAAAAGGACAACAAAAATATTTTTCTTGAAAAAGAAGAATATCAATTCAAAAGAGAGAAATTATAAATACAGAATGAAAACAATTTATTACGCAATTCTATTACTTAATAATCAATCGCGTACTGTTTCATAATAATTAATTTATTCAAAGGCATGACTTCGTAGCACTTCTACAGTTCAGTACAAAAGACTTCAACGAGTTGTGCGCCTGTCATCCCGTAGCTATTATTATTATATCGGGGTCAATAACTAACTAGAGGGGTTTTAAACATTAATAATTAGTTCTTTTTCTTCATATTAATAGTTAATAACCCCCACTACTTGTCCCCCCCCGACCCCCCGCAGCCACTACCTGCCCCCGCCCCCCGCAGCGCTTGCCGTGAGAACCGTACGGTTACCTTGTCGACCTTCCGCGGTCATTAACAATACCCGTTACCAAAAACTTAATGAATTATGCAATTCCCACATTCTTAAGACATTAAAGAACAACAGAAGTACCAATTTAATTATCGTGATATTAGCAATTTGTTCCAACGATGTTGAAATTTCATTGCAATTTTTACGCAATTGTAATTTTTTATTAAGTAAGTAATAGTTATCGATGTTAGACGATAATAAGGTGTGACGTTACATGCAGCAGTCACGTGAATAATTAAGAATGACCCTGCGGTTTGCCGCCGTACGATCGAGTGCCAATCCGATCTGAGTAGAAAGACGTCAATGCACTACGCGCCTACACATATAAGAGTACTAGTAGACTGACGTGTACTGTAAACTCAATTATAATAGAAATAATTGAACGATTATGTACTTAGTATACGGAGACTAGCAGAAGTATACTAGTGTTTAAATAACTTTGTACTAAGTCTAAGCGATCATGAGGATTGGTCACAAAAAACTGGCCAAGTGCGAGTCGGACTCGCACACGAAGGGTTCCGTACCACAAGGCAAAAATTTTGAATAAAACACGTTAGTTGTATGGGAACCCCCCTTAAATATTAATTTAATTCTGTTTTTAGTATTTGTTGTTATAGCGGCAACAGAAATACATCGTCCGGGAAAATTTCAACTGTCTAGCTCTCACGGTTCATGAGATACAGCCTGGTGACAGATAGACAGACGGACAGTGGAGTCTTACTAATAGGGTCCCGTTTTTACCCTTTGGGGACGGAACCCTAAAAAAAAGATGTGAAATGGAAGACAGTGAATTTCGAAAATCAGGATCTCTATTAAATTACCATAATGAATTTAATAGAGAGAAATGACTTTTCTAGTGACTACAAAAAGCAAAAACTCTATCATAAGTATCTCTTTAGGATCTTAGGTAATCGTAATGAACGACCCAAATAACCATTTTATCATAATCTGTAGAAAAAACCCTTTACAGTCATTTTAAGACCAACTCCAATATATTCAAAGCTAACACGGTCACTGTAATGAAATACTAAAATAAATAGCACAAAATATAATAAGCAAGTACACAGAACATAATACGTTTAATTAAACAACTTCAGAATCGTGCGCATCAATTAACGTTTATGCTGTTGACGTTCGCATTAAGGCCAAGGGACCACGTTGATGCACCCAACTGTAGTCTTAAAATAAATTGTTCATAATAAAACTATGGTGCTGGAAAACTCGAATCGCATTTGGATGAATGCAAATTTCAATTGATTGCATTGAACCTTTGCTGAAATGTGTACTTGCTTAAGCATGTTAAAAAAAATTATCGAGTCTTGTTTCGTAAAGAAGTATCAGTTACTCGCCGTTGCAAACAAACTTCAACCCCCCGTTGACTTGCTCCGAGGGTGAAGTTTATATATTATAAACTGTTTTTTAGCTCGCTTCTAAACCCCTTATGACCACACTCGATTCATCGGAATCAGACTGCGTTGTCTGGCAATCAGCTAGTCCGTCCTGGACCCCCAAATAAAGACACCTTTTTGGTAATAAATTCAAAAATAATTTAAAACTAGTACAGATTACATGCTCAGTCAACTCATGTGCGCAAACGCGACCGACAACAAAAACAAAAGCGCATGCGTTATCGCGTGTTGCCATAATATACGTGAACAGTAAATCTGCATCTTTACGAGTTACCAAAAAAGAAGAAACGTATTTCGCCATGTGGCCGTGGCTATTGTATCCTTACCCATTGTACTCCAGCTACCTTTTTAAGGTTTTGCCTTTTTAAAGATTGGCGATCATAAAAAAAGCGATTACATTCAGAATAGGCGCACAAAATCTGTTCTCGGAATGACTTTGGCTGGTATAATTGTTATTAATGGTGTTCCAATCGCCAGCAATGCCGTTTACTTGTAAACATTTATATTTAACTGAAGTTTTTGTGACAACTCGATTGCTTTTTGCCAATTTACTCATGGCGCCCCTTTGGGTCGTGTTGTTGAGTTGTGTGTCAACAGCCGTGGTGGACATTTCTGTAAATGCGGATTATGCTAGTGTAAAATTAATTCTGAGAATCGATATTAGTTTATATTGCATAACCTTGCTAAACTCGGTAGCTATATGAAACCGTGGTAAATACTGCTCGATATTCATCATACCCTGTAAATATTTGCACCCCAATAAGCTACAAAGAGGTCATTCTATAAATAAATCTGAACCCAAAACTACGATAAATGAGAACTTAAACCCGTAACCCAGACTAACACCATAACCTAGACCTCATCAGTTAGTCGGTCAAGGCAGAACCATATAAGGCATCCTTTAAGCTTAAGCCTCCTTTAAATATACTCCAACGCATTTCTTATTTCGAAACATAAACCACGAGAACTGCCGAGTACATACTACAAGGAAATTGACTTAAAGAGTCAACATCCGACGGCGCACTTAAGTGACGGTTACTCAAGGGCTCGCCATATTTTTTTGTTCTTTTTTTTACCAAAGATGTGCACGTGAGTAGCCAGTTGTTCTAGGAATGGTCCCACACATGTCCTCACTTGAAATACTCCATGGTGATGCGTGATGGATATGGGCGATTTTAATTGCGAATTAACCTGTTTCCAACAGCTACATCTGCTTTTCTTACGCACTAAGTTGTCATCAAGTTTTTTATAGTATGCTTATGAAAAACATGCAGTTTAAAGGAAAATGAGGTCTCGCTGAATACATACATATAGTGAATCAATATTTATATAAGAACACAGGGAGGCATGTTTACCGAACTTTATTTGCAATTTTGATAAAAAGGTAGCCACGAGCAAGTCACCGCTTTTATTGTGTAATTGACGCATGATTCATAGATAGATCTCAGAACTAGTAGGTTGTAGGGCATTAGTCATTAAAGGAGTACTAATATCAAATCATTATTATTTCGATCATTTTTGCTAAAGACCCCATCAAAGATTTCGCAAGAATTTGCAAATATTTTGCAAAATTTTGGCAAATGCAGAAATAATTATGTGAAATTGCTAGTCCGGTCTGACCACAAAAACATTTCCCAAATGCATTCTGTCATTAGCTGGTGCGGGTTGCGGGGTGCGGGGTGCGGGCGACCACAGTCTGTGTCCAATCGCCTATATTGCGGAAACAATAAAACTCGGCGTCGATGCTCGCGTGATCGATATTATAAAATTCTACGCGAACGCCGTCAAAGATAAACCGCAAAGCAGTTCTGCGATTATATGCGCTATATAGACGATAACGGGAATCTAATTATGATGGAGCAACACTCAGAAAAATAGTAATTAAGTAGATACTTACTATTGTTTTTAAACCATTTTGTTCTTTATAGCTCATCTAAAGAAATTACTTTGCTATTTTTAACTACAGGACTAAAACGTATACCAAAGCCGCGATATCTGAAAGCCCAATGTAGTCATTGATTATTAAATACTATTGCCTAATCAAATGCCCAAAATGACATCAGCTGATCACTAAAGTTAAAAACGGAACAAATGGACTAGGATCGGAGAATCCAGTGGTATAATCTTCTTTCTGTCGATTAGTATTAATTTAAAACCAACTGAAATCACAAACAAGTATTTAGCAAAGCTGCTACATTGCAAAAATACATACTAATGTTAATAAACAATTGGCTTGTTAAACGGTAATTTCAACAAATACAGACGAGTGACGTAGCCTCGTCCGTCTCGTCCGCGAGTCTGCGCACGCGCAAACACCGTGCGTATGTGTTCTCAACCACTTGCAGTGTTGCACAGCTTGGGTAAACTTAAAACACGTGGAAAATAAATCTTACTTGCATCCATCGACGATCCCTACCTAACAACGGCTGGCCTGTTTGGGTATCTACCTACTTCTTATGGTGTGCTCTGCTCCAAACAAACGTGTTCTTAAGATTCGTGGTTCAAGTTCACCTTTGTGTGAATTCAGAACAGGCTTTTTTTACTTACTTTCTGACCGTTTTGGACACTTGTTTAGTTTAATTGCTTCTAACACAAAACGCGCTTAGTAGATTATATGATTTCTGCACTGAATATCTTGGTCTGCATGCGAACTGTAGACTAGAACACCTGTTAACGCGAGAAAAATAGCGCCACGCATTGAAGAGATGATATCACTTTTTCCATTTGCATTTAAATAACACTGTACATACTAGTTACTTATACTTACCTACATAACATAAAATCAATTCCTGTCAAAAGATACGATACGCATAATGGAGGTAGCGTTAGGTTTATAGTAGATACGTAGAGCGCATATGGTATTTTCGATAAAACTATATTCGTCATCGAAGCCACCGTCCATTTATCTCAAACATTTACGACCACCTAGAACACTGTCACCTTTATCCTTTATAACAACTTTAAATAAAATATCGTGTTACTTTAAACAATCTTTTGAAACGTCACTTAGTGTCTTCAGAGTAACAGAAAATTCATTTTTGTATGTGAATGGGACGCAAGAAAAATATGTCGTTAAAAATATAAGTAAAATAAATAGCGAGCGGTTAACCGCGGCTTAAATCTCGATCGTAAGGTCATCTCCTCCATTGTTGTGTCATGCGCAATAAAAGATAATCATTTCGTGTGTTTTGGAGCAATTTGCTGCGGACCGCCCACGAACTAGTACCCACTACACAACACATACTCACGAATACGTAATATGTGCTAAAGCCAAATTGACATTTATAACATGTTCCAAGACTAAATAAACATTAGAGGACACTTAGCTGAGATTCACAATACGAATGGCAACCGAAAAACACACGCCTCCAAAATTCTTATTGGCTTATTATGTCTGCATAATGCCAGACATTTTAATTCAAGGATCACTTGACCTATTTGACTGTTCCAAAGTTTGCAGATCCTCCTGAAATATCGAGATTTTCAGTCAACTAAATGAAATGTATTAACTCATCGTGTAACTTTAAGACTAAGTTTTGTTAAATCCGCCGACCCTTTGAAAATTTGAATAACGGTAATTGTTTTTAAAGTTAAAGTTGCCTCTGGTACAGAGGACACACGAAAACAAGCTAACTGATCGCCTTCTTAGATACCGGATTTTTTTCTATTAGCTAGTCGAATTAGTTGGCTTTAGCCTTGAATACTTCGCTAAACATATTTGGGTCATTAACCCTCGCCAAATCTGGTAGTGATTCACGCCGTGATCAAAATAATAATAAAGCGTTGAACAGTTTTTGCGACCGTTTGGTCTGAGAGACGTAATAGAATCGGTTTTTTGTGTATCAAAAGTGGTATTGAAAAATATACGGAAGGTTAAATAATTACATTTAGTAGGCGTACCAGGCGTGGGTAGGTAGGTATTCGTATTGGACTGTACCAATTCATGGCTAGATAACGCATGTGCGAACGGAACAAAGGCTATGCGGGAAACAATCGCGTTACTTTAACAGCCTTTTCTTCCTTATTTCAATGTCAGACATAACACGTGAATGTTTATGCGAAATTATTTTTTTTGAGAGACGACCATTATGTTAACTCGGTTGCAGCTGTAAAGGCTCCTAAATCATCAATGCTACGAGCATTAGTGAGAGACGTCGGAGTGTTTGCAGATTTGTGAGTGTGTAACACGCTTACATATGGTCCGAACGGTCCACATGCGGTCGCGCCCACGATAAATAATTCAAAACAAAAAAATGTCCTTCGAGCCGACCTTTTAACCGATTCTTCATCGCGGCAGACGCGGGGCGCAGCTATGTACCGTGTGCTATCGGTACTTAAGCTTATGGAAAAAAAGGCTTCAACGGAATTTTATGTGCTCTCCGTCCGGAGCGGTTCTTCATAGCTGTCTTACGTTTTATAATGCGTTAAATGCTAACAGCGTCCGATAACCCCGGCCGCAAGGTCATACTAGTCCGCCCCACTGCCTCGCTAGTTTTTATTAATGCCTCAGGCAAGTTTTACTGCCGCCTCTACGTGTGTGCCTTTGTGTGTTCGTGCCTGTGTGTCTACTAATAATATATCATGTTAAATTTTAAATATAACGTGTATAGCACAAAGGCCATAAGAATTACGCGAAAATCATCTGCAAATTATAAATCACTAGCTGACCCGGCGAACTTCGTACCGCCCCGCCAGCCGCTCTGCCCCCCCCCCCCCCGCCTTTTAAGGGGGAAGCGCTAAGGTAGCCCGCGAAATTCAAATTTTCTTAAGTTTTTTGCAATTTGCTGGTCAGTATTAAGTTGTACGTTGATTAAAATATCAACACAATTCTCTAAGACCAAGTAATCCCACTGAATGACCATTTCATGAAATCTTGACATTTGGGGATTATACTAACTTAACAAGTTGTATTTCTGATTCTAATGATTATAATTCTGTAAATACATATTCGTTACGGCCGCGAATCATGTTTTAATCAACGTACAACTTAATACTGACCAGCAAATTGCAAAAAACGTAAAAAAAAATGAATTTCGCGGGCTACCCTGGCGCTTTCGTCTTAAATCTCTGATATCTTCTACGATATTCATTTTAATGATATGCTGTAAAGGGCAATTTTGATCTCCATAAAATGCACAACGTATTTAATGCATTTAATAAGATAAGGAATAATACTGTATTGTTTAAAATAGCTTGTTAAATAAACCATATTTTTTTTGTAATATGTAAAAGATAAAAATTACTGTGGGTTATCCTTAGGAGATACACATAGTTATTATACCACCACAGACTTTTTTATTGGTATTTTTAAGATATACAATTCCGTAGTACATTAATCTGATCTATCTCGTAAGGTTTAGCCAGCGTTTGCAATGTAAGCGCACAAAAATATATGTTTATTACGACACATCACATTACAAATCTTTGAATTTCTCGGCTTTTCTCTACTTAAAATATGCATGTATTATACATATAAACCTTCCTCTTGAATCACTCAAACCGCATCAAAATCCGTTGCGTAGTTTTAAAGATCTAAGCATACATAGGGACAGACAGCGGGAAGCGACTTTGTTTTATACTATGCAGTGATTATTCAAATGTAATTTTTCAACTTAAGTTGTTTTTGGGTAGTCATTAAGTCATAATGCGTTGCGAAATCTTGGGCGAAAAAGTCAATTTGAAGTTTTCTGTAATAAATCATTACAAGAAACTAATACTTAACTGTTAGCTAAATATGGCAAGGTATCTTTCAAAAACGTGCCAAAGCTGTCAAATAAAAAAAAATCCAAATATAATTAATCAAATATAGCCAGTTATAGGTACAAGTACCGTCGAAGGTTTAGTTATTGTAATTGTAACGCACGTTTATTGTAATCGTAACAGTGTAACGTAACAGTGGAACAACCCATAATTAATCATTTTAGAATAATATTTTGTCGATGATTAATGTGCCGATAATTACTAGGAACACGAGTCGTAATGGTGCAAGCCGCAAAATGTGCTAAGGTTATTAATGTGCTTTACATAGTTACGCCGTGATTGCTTGATATTATTATAATTGTAATTTAATAAGCAGCTATGCGTTACCCAAAACATGCTTCAATAATTGTGTCCAAATACTTATAAACGACCGTGAAATCGCAATAATTTCTTTATTTCCGACTTCATCATAACTAGTGAAGTAGCATGCGTTCTGGTGTCGGATTGTCCTAAAATCTATGTTTTATTATATTATTTGTTGGGTTTACTAACATTAGCTCTTAAGTATTTAGTTACTAACAATTTATATGGAGCAATCTGAAATAAATTATTATTATTATTATAACTTAATAAAAGAGGCGATAGGAAACGTACTGGTAATATAACCAATGATATTCTATTAAAGAGGTAGATATGGCAATAGCGCGCGCAAATTGTTGCAGACAAATTCAGACAATTGTTGTAATTTCATTGTTGCTATCTCTTTCTGTGTCACACGTTCCGTATTTATCTATCTCAGTTGGAGTTTTAAGTCTTTGTAATAACAACGAAACAATACAGAACGTCGCTCAGTATGAACGTAGCATATCTTTCCTTTATAATATCATTGACTATAACAAAAAGAAAAAGTAGTGTGCGCAGGAAAAACAACAGGAAACCGTTGCTCGAATAAGGTTTCATGCTTCATCATGACGATCACGTTTTTGCATTAGAATTCTGCTGATATACAAGGAAAAGAGCTTGATGTACAACGTAAGATCATTACAACCACAAACGGCTCACGCGTATTTAGTTCCAAATTGTCTTAGAACAAGTCGGCCGCTCGAGTAATGCTAATTATTGCCAAAATGTGATGCGGAGAAGGCTGCCGTTAATGGCCAAATAATGAGTGTTCGCATTCAAGGTTGAAGCACAGTGTTCCTCGACAGGAAACACCGACTAACTGAATAGATATGGACGCGGTAATTACGGGGCCTTGACTTACCGTTTTATAATAAAAACCGCGCTATTTAAATGTGTAACTCATATATGTATATTGTGATTCATGTGACTGTTTGTTTTAATCGCTACGAGAACCAGGGTTTTGTTTGTAATAGGTACCTGTCAAATGGCATAACCTAGCACTTGAACAGATAAATATCATAATTTCATCAGTGTTGAAACTCAATAAAAAATTAAGGTGTTTTTGCACAACTCAATATAAGTTTTCATGCTTAAGACTGAAAAAAAAATGCGAATGACGCATTAAGCTAAATACTAGAAACATAATAATATATCAATCAGCGAATATGACGTCAGCACAAAACGCTAACGGTGATCATATAAGTGCTGATATAATATAACCGTGACCGTGAGTGGAAACGATGTACGGTAACAAGTACAAACACGGCAGTAACACATATACTGATGGAAATCTCATAATAACGCGAAAAACATTGAAATCTTTTGCGAATTATTCAGTTAGTTAAAACACAGTTACCATCTTGACCACTCCAAATAGAAATGGAAAAAAAAATAGACGCTTGGATTTACTTACCTCTCAAAAAGTAATTTTGATGCAGAGAGTTACACGTTTAATTCCAAATAGTCATAATACTACTCGGAATGTGCCCATAACATGTCCGTTATTATTTCATCACTACATAGTATAAAACAAAGTCGCTTCCCGCTGTCTGTCTGTCTCTATGCTTAGATCTTTAAAACTACGCAACGGCTTTTGATGCGGTTATTTTTAATAGATAGAGTGATTCAAGAGGAAGGTTTACATGTATAATACATGCATATTATAGCAGAGAAAAGCCGAGAAATTCAAAGATTTGTAATGTGATGTCGTAACAAACATATTTTTGTACGATTACATTGCAAACGCTGGCTAAAACTTACAAACAAATATGGGTTATTTACTAATCTATTTTAAACAATAATGTATTATTCCTTATCCAATTAAATACGTTGTGGATTTCATGAAGATCAAAATTGCCCTTTACACCATATCTTTAAAATAAATATCTTAGAAGACATCAGAGATTTAAAAAGCAGGGGCAGAGCGGCTGGCGGGGCGCGGCGGTACGAAGTTCGCCGGGACAGCTAGCTATTAATAATATTTAAAGCCATTTCTCAGGTTATATTCTTACGTACCTACCTACTAATATCAGGTCGTAGGTACACTTGGAATATTAATCACGGAGTTAGTCTGGTTTCGAAATGCCGAATATATAGCGCGAAAATGTGATTACCTTTTGCATTTTTGGTACCTTATAAAGTCAAACTAATTAGGAACGCGAACTAAATTCTATTCAAATTTTAAAGTTCAATAGATTGCCTTTTAATAAATATTCAATGAACAAACAGTTGAGTTCAAATTAGGTTTAGGTATGTAGTTTCTTCATATCGGGGTCCTATTATTACGAAAATATGGTAACTGATAAAGCTCGAGATAAAAGTAAAAACACACTGGGTGTGTTTTTATGAATTTGGCTAAAATTCGAAAAATATACCAAAATAAAGAAGAACAAGCAGCTAAAGTGCTAAATACTTGAACAATTTTGGTTATAGCACGATAAACTCTAAAAGGTATCTCAAATTAACATAGTCAGGTGTATATCTCTATAGCGAACCGATATTTAGTACTACCTAATTGAAACTGTAATACAACCTTGTCTAGAGGGCATGTACTGTTTTAACTTAACATCGTTTTTTTTTTTGCTTGACTTGTTTAGGTATACTAATTGTATAACATTGCTGTTAGAAAAATTATTCGTGTATCCCAGAAGTCATTATGCAAATCTGATTTCATTTAGCAATCCCCTTTTCTTCAACGTCGAATTTGATATTTTTAAATTCACAAAACACAGTTTACAGTTTATTTACAAAAGAAATGATTTCATCCAATTTACTATACAACACATGGGTGCAAGAGTTTGGAAAAAAAATATTTAGTCCATTTCAAAAATTTACTTATTACTTTTGCTATTTTATTGGTGTAGATAAAGATGCTAATTTACATTGAGACATACCTCAAAGCGCTATAATATATCTCTGTCGCACATTTAAAACGTTATCATTTCCATCTTCGCCATATAAAGTGTGCCGACTACGGCATTCCACTCCATCTGCAGCGAATTTTATTCCAAATTCGTGAGCTATTTCAAAGTCGCGACGTTATTTTTTACAGTGCAATATCTTTGATGTGTATTTACATTCTTGGAGAATTATATTAAACGTCGAAAACCTTTACCTTTTATGTACGGTATGTTAGGTTTAGTAGCATTTGTCAATATTTATTAAGCATAGCCATCACAGCTGTAGCAAGCTAGCATTTTTAAAATAAATAAAGAATCATTAATTTTTATTTATTTTTACTTTAATGCAGTTAATAATCGAGGTAACCTTTAAACAAACTTTAGATTTTTATTAAATCGACATTTTTAGGACCATTTTGTTATTAAATGAGAACTTCAAAATTAATATAAAATCCATTATCTGTCCCATTTGCTGCATACGCGAAACGCATACACATGCAGTAGTGTATTAATAAATTATTCAATGTCCCTTGTAGGTCAAAGCTTGCCCAATAGCTAGGGAGTAGGGACGGCTTATGGACAGTTCTAAGAAAACGCCGAACGAATGAACGTAGCGTACAAAAAGCAAACATAAAATATTTACGAGGTTTAAGTGCCGCTATAAAAATAGCCAATGCACTCCATACAAAATATCTTTCTACAAACTGAAAGCAAAACATAATTGTGGCCTATGGACGATGAGAGTCAAAATGAGAGTCCACGTTTCACGCCCGGCCGCGCAGACGCATACAATTACAAGCTCGTACAAAAAAGAGCCCCAACAATGCACAGGCATCGTCCTTGGGTCCCTAACAAAAGCCGAGAAAGGGCAAAGAAACTCGTTTGTCCCAACCTTGGGACTTTCACTGACTACCTACGCGTATTTTGCTATAATAGAGGGATTTTTTCTACAGAAATTTCGACTTCCTTTAATTTCGGAATTCGTTCTTATTTAGTAGCGTTGTTAAATAGTTCTCAATACCTAATAATATTTTATAGGTAATTTCAAGTTACATTATTTAAAAATCTTTCAATTTCTAGGCACTTTAATGATTGTCACACACACACACACATAATCAGCCTATAATGTTCCCACTGCTGGGACACAGGCCTCCTCTCTGTGAGAGGGAGTCATCCTCTCTGTGTAATGATTGTCAGTACAGAAATATTATAAAATAAATAATTTTATCTTATAAATTTTATACTCGGCCATTTAGGATGAAAGTAAAATATAATGACAGACAGGAAAGTTTCAGCACAGACTAAATGATTAAAACTGCGGTCAATGGATGGCAGATTTGGGTTGAGATTGATTTTGTCACACTGCTGTGTGCTCTGCGCGCCAATTACAATAATGCGACAAATACACACAAAAACATATACACACACACACATATACAGCCGTGTAAGCGTATACATATGTGGAGGCGAGTATTACCGTTATGGACGCACATACCAGTGACGTCAACGAGGCCTCATGCCTCCGACGCTACATGAATACGTTAGTAAAAAGCCGAGGACGAATAGTTACTATTTTATTATAACTCGTTTTGTCTCGATTACTTCATTAAATCGTCTTCTTCATTCATATCATATTTACCAATATAATCCTAAATAGAAATTCAAAATTCAAACCATTTGTTTACTTTTTATTCCAAATTAATTTTATATTATTCTTTATTGCAGAGCGAGAT
This sequence comes from Oligia latruncula, assembly GCA_948474745.1. Taxonomy (NCBI): domain Eukaryota; kingdom Metazoa; phylum Arthropoda; class Insecta; order Lepidoptera; family Noctuidae; genus Oligia; species Oligia latruncula. The sequence continues at coordinate 12,979,193 of OX419688.1, forward strand.
GTGTTCGGCGAAAGCAATGGCGCAAAGAATACAAGAGAGAAACGTTCAAAAGAACCCCGTTTTGTATCATCGATACTGGGAGGTGATATCCCATATGGCAGTCAAAGAGGACACGTTCTTACACAAGCAGAACGTAAACAATACTTGCCTGTCTTCGCAAAAGATAAGAAAAAAGAAGACAAACCTCTAATAAAAGAAGAAAAAGATACGCTAGATAGTGATCCAGTAGTGCTGCCCTCTAGAAATACCCCATCGCCGGAATCGGCTCCCTCCCCTGGCATTGACAATAGTGTTACATGTCAAAAAGTATCAGTAATACAAAGAACACCCTCACAGTCACAATTTCGTGATGGGAAAAAAGAATTATCTGACGTTAGTATACCGCCAACATTGCCCACACCTGAACCTGAACAAGACCAGCCCATTGATTACGTCATCGCAAAAAAACGTGGTGAATCAGAAGATGAAGAAACGGAAAAGAAAATAAGGGAACAGAGAAGAACGAGTAGTTCCAAAATCGCTAATGGCATTTTGGCTAGGCCATCTTTTGTCCTTCGTAATTGCCCAGCAAATAAAGTCCCTGGTATAATCAGTGCTGCAGCGGGTCACGGTCGATCAACCGGTAACACTGGTTCAAGTGGCAGCTCGCAAAGTAGTGGGGGTTCAGGTAGTTTTAGTTCTGGTGGTGGCGGCACAGCGCCCTCATCAGGTGGTGGTGGAGCGATTGGAGGCGGTTCAGGAAGCGGTGGCAATGGACGTGATGGCCGATCTAACTACGGACCTAACAGCCCACCTACGGGCAGTCTTCCTCCCTTCTACGAAACTTTAGGACCATCCACAAAAGGCGGCCAAAACTCATTCAATGCCAATAGCAACTTCTCTAATGAATTCAATATTATCAATGGATTCAACATGGACTGTGAAAATAACGACAATGCTACAAACTTCCCAGAACAAAGTAAACAATATTCATTAATGCAAAATGCTCACTATGGACTAGCGCTAAAAGATGAAGAAATAGATTATGAAAGCAAATTAGAAAATATAGGCGCTATTGGCAATTATGGAAGTAATTTCGACGAGTCAATGGTAGTAGATATGGGTGAAGATGTAATAGATAACTATCAATTTGCCAATACTTTGACATTCCCCGGACCAAATGAAGGAATATTAGGGAACCTTTCGGACTCAGCCGACGACTTCGCTAATTTACTAAACAACCATGTAGAATCAATAACGGACTCTGATATCCGAGAATCATCATCTATTACCCCAGATTCAGTACACAATCCAGTTGATATTGAATCATTAGCAGAACAAGTTAATTTAAGTAGACAATACTATGAAAAGGCCAACTATTTGGCATTCGCCAGCCAAGAAAGCCAGGGCTCCTCTTACAATTTCGCAAAAGAACGGCCAGCAGATTTATTGATGCAACTGAATCCAGCGCTTCTACAACACGGTGAAGGACAAATGCAACAATTACAAATTCACGTGCAACTGCAACAAAGACAACAAATCCTGTCTCCTGGCTTCCCCTTCACTAGTCATCCTTCTCTGGACCTGGACTCGCCGACCGGCACGTCGCTGCCGTCGCCCGGCGGGAACAACTCGCTGGACGGGAGCAGTCACATCGAGAACGCGTCCCTCAGTCCTGCTGCTGCTGTAAGTTTGAAGAAAGCCTCTGCCGGCGATGGCAAAATTCATATCTTGCAACAAAGGGTAAGCATTATTTGATTTTAAGGCGAAGCTTTAATGCATTTCCTTTCTTCTATGTCGTCGAATAAAAATAAATACGACATAGAAGTTGTAATAAAATACATTTTATTACGCCGAGCCTAAATCAACTTATGCTTTAACTTACTGCATTTGAAATTGTATTCGTGTCACAATAGAAGTATTAGTCTTATAATTCAATCATGAATTTCAACCTTTTCTTCTGGCACAATATCCTTTTCGAAGCACATTTCCACTATCTTCACATTTATGTAATTAGACCACAAGTCTTATAAATTCTCTATTTAATTACAGTTGGGTCTACCAGCAGAACTCCCGTTGGAATTCATAAATGGTGGACACGGTGTCAAAAATCCATTAGCAACTGAAGCCAACGCGAGGCAACGAGAAGAGGAGAAGAACAAACAAGTATTAGTTAGCGAAGACGATCCCACGAAATTCGTTTGCAGGGTCTGCTCCAAGAACTTCAGTTTACAGAGGCTGCTGAACCGACATATGAAATGCCACTCAGATGTGAAGCGATATTTATGCACCTTCTGCGGCAAAGGGTTCAACGACACGTTCGATCTGAAGAGGCATACGAGGACGCATACCGGTGTCCGACCCTACAAATGCAACCTCTGCGAGAAATCGTTTACCCAAAGATGCTCTCTGGAATCCCACTGCCTGAAAGTACACGGAGTTCAACACACTTACGCGTACAAAGAAAGGAGGACTAAGGTAATTATCACCTCTCTATTGCCTATTAGAAAAACTCCGTATGTCAATGTAATTAATTTTTACCCATTTCAGCTTACGTATAATCAACATCGTTACTCCCACTACTCAAAAGTTGAAACAATAAGAGACACAGACACGGACGCATCGTTTCATACACCTTTTTTGCTAGCTATCCTAAATTTGTTTTTTCTTTTTAAACCTTGTACCTGAGTATCGTCACTAACCAAATCTATTTAATTAATTCCAGATGTACGTCTGTGAAGAATGTGGACACACAACATCAGAACCAGAAGAACACTACATGCATCTAAAGAAACAGCACCCTTATTCCCCCGCGTTGCTCAAGTTCTACGACAAACGACACTTCAAGTTCACTAACGCGACGTTCGCGAACCAGCTTTTAGGACAGCTGCCAATGCCAGTACACAACTAAACATACATTATTGATAATTTCATAACTGTTATAATTAGCACTTGTAATCATTAAGGGCATTTTTGTACTATGGATCAAACTATACATGGACATATTATGGGTATTTCTTAAATACTAATGCAATAACTACCAAGTCCAAAACATAACAATTTGTCTTAAATGAATACAAGTCTCAAACAACAGGTACCAATTAAGGTATCGGATTTTTTCAACAACATGGTCCATCAAATCTATTGAATATGGTATAATTAAATGTACCTAACACTACGAATTTATTCCGTCCGTTTTATACGTATACAATATTTTACGAAAAGCCCAGTTCTTAATTTAGTTCAATTTGAGCCTGCACACTCGAAATTCCTCTTAGTTATGTAATTGATTTTGTCTTCCAAACTACTATTATAGACATTCCGTATTTTTAGATAATACAGATTCTTTTGTATTAAACTACGGAACAGTATCCATGTTTTGTTCCATTGAAAAAATACCTTAATTTTTTAACAGTCAATGTGAAATAATCCACTGGCCTATAGTTAGGCATGACTGCAATTAAAAAATCAAAGTATCGGGTATTATGTGCAATCTTTGGTGATGGTACGGGATTATGTTTAAGATTAGTATTAAGTTAGACTAAAATAGCTTTAGTCCGATTGTCTCATAGAAATCGATTGTAATTTGTAAGTTTCATTTCAAACCAGCCAGAACAGACAGACGAGGTAGTCGTGATGACAGTGATGGAGTAAAAGTGGATGGTGCTAGATACGATGTAGGTACACGTTGCTGACTTGAAATGAAGCAATTTATGGATCGGATGACACTTCTTGTCCGATCCATAAGCAAAATATCAAAGCTTTTATGCTTTGGTATAAATTAAATCCACGGTAAGGAATCTCTTTCCTCGTTTTAGTGATACTAGCTTCTAATTATTTCTCAAATTAATTACACAAATTATGTCACAATTTTAATTTGTATTGTAACTATAGAAAAATGTTATGTTTGTTTATTGTTTTGTACTTTAATAAAGTCCAAATTTTTTTAATTCGATAGTGTCGCCCCGTAGCGGCGTCACGACATGTCGTACCAAGTTGAACTGCATTTCTAGAAGTATTTATATTATTTAAATTATAATATTGATCGGTTACAGTTTGTGCTGTGAGTGTGCGTGAGAATTATGTATTGTGTAAATGTGTTATTTAATGCGTCAATTGTTATAATTTTAATTAGAAATCAAGATAGCCTTGATGAAGCGCTTCCGAGTTTTTGAAAGAGGTTCTAAAAGACTATGATGCTCAATTGATACATTTGCGCTTTCATGGTGCAGCTTGTGGATAAATTAGGTACATAAAGAATTGTAAATATGTCTAAATTTAGAAAATAGTAGTAAAATTTTGAGAAAGTAATATTACCTAATTATGTTAGTAGTACCTACTTAGCATTTATGAGATTTTTTAAAAGGATATTGTTAAAGTATTTTGTACAATTGGTAAGATTTAATAGATCTGAACTTTTATATTGGCTTATCATCGGTCGATGCGTCGAAGAGGTCCGTAACATTTGTGATAGCGCAAAGCCTTCGTTATACATACTTGTCTGTTGCATTTATTAGCATTTCGATACAATTTCAAACTGTATTTTAAGAAACAAACAATTTGTTACTCTGTATTGATAAGCAATATATCATGAATAAAACATCTGTTGTTTCATTACCTATACTCCGAAATGATAAACAAACAAAAACAATTAATCATTTTCTTTAGCACAATATAGGAATTTTAAAATTACCTTATGGTTTTGAGTCGATATAATAAGCAACTATCAAAAGATAGTTATCTAATTTGACTCTGGGGCAAAACTGATCGAAGCTGATGTTACCCCGGAAGGTACATTATGTCTTAATGATGATGACATAATATAATATTTTGATTCCCATTTCTCAGTCATCGTTATTGCTCCAAAGCTTCAACACGTAACAAAATGGACGTGTCCATTAGAAAGCAACTAATGGAAGAATATGTGAAGAATTTCAGTTTCATTTTCCGAATATTAGAAATAACTGGATTTTGTCGGTTTGTGATTAGAAAAGGCAAGATTGTCGAAAGAAAAACAAAATTGTACAACATTTTCGTTTTAATCTACGCTACCGCCAGTGCAGCTTACCTTTTGTGGTTCTCTAACCGAGAGGAACATTACCTCAGTACAGTCGAGTATATAGTTATATTGTATTTTACGGCAACTGTAGATTTAATTTTCTGTGACATTACTTTTGGTGACCAATACGGTGCGGACTTGATGCTAAACACTATAGAAATTGACACATTGCTTGGAGCTGAAGAAACTGCCTTTATGCGACAAATATCAATCTTCATATACAGAGGTGTAGTGGCCGGGATAGGGTTCACTCAAGTGTTCGTCGTAGCTTACATGTATTACGTATTCAACGTTTCCATCCCGATACATATAGTGGGAAGTGTTTACTTCCTTTGGATGTTTTTTGCTTACGATGAATTTGGTTTCTTCATGTACTTATATTCCTTTCTTACCATCAGAAGTCGATTCCTGAATGTAGCTTTAATGAAAATAACAAAAATTAAAATGGAATACATTCCGAAACAAGCGCTGTTGCACACGTTGTTTTGGAAGGATGAGTATGATGACCGGGTGACTTTCCATACTAGGCCTGATACTAAAGAGTTTTGTGTCGTTCTCAAAATGTGTTTTGATCTATTACGACGTATAGAGAATTGCTACAGTTTTGTTGTAAGTTTTCTTATTAAAATATCGCTCACTACAATATATCAGCAATATCCTAAATAGTAACGTGTTTTAAATTTTCAGCTCCTTTTAGGTGTACAAACGGTTGCAATCGGCTCTTTGGTGGCAGTTCAAACATTTATTATGTATGTTAAAACGTTTGACGACGTATGTATAACCAACTTATTTATGAAATCTTGTTTAGGTACTTTTCTTTTTTCCAACAAAGTTCTTGTAGTTTACTAACGCATTTAAATTTTCCAGACAATGATATTGAGGGCGACTGCTATGTTAGGCTGGTCAGGGTCGAGTTGGTTTCACTTCCTAATAGCAAGCTTTCAGTCAGATTTATTCTTCAATCAAATAGAACAAATGAAGCTCATCTGTGCTTATATACAATTAAAGCCGAATACTTCTGGTAAGCACAATATTATGATTTCCATAGGTATAAGAACCCGAGATGACTATCCACCCTACCTAGAAATTTACTTATCGAGGTGGATACTTAACTCGGGTACCGATTATACCAACATGGTAGAAGGAATGTCACATTACATACACAACCTTTTCATTTTAAATTTTTGGTGTCCTGCAATATGTTCGCACCCATCATTAAAAAAACAATACATAGCGGTACCATTGGTAACGCCATTTTTTTTTTTTATTTAGCTACGATTACCCTCGTCTTAGCTATGAATTATTGAGAAGAATGACCAAATGACTTTTATAGAAAATTAAAATTAATACTTAATCTTCAAGATAATTTAAATCTAATATACAGTAATTATTTTGTGAAAAAAGTGCGTGCTTTACATTAAACAGTTCAGGTTAATTTAATTTTGCATATTTTTTCAGCTGAAAACTTCAGATTGACGAAAGAAATATTAAACATTTTGGAAGTAAGAGATGCCAATATTTCCGTATACGGTATGTTTTCCATCAACACTGGCCTTACACTGGCAATTGCAGCTTCTACCTTCGTGTACATTACTGTTCAGCTTCAGCTGGCCTTTCCTAACTTAAAAGAAGTGCACAAAGTTGAAAACGTCACTTCAACTCCCCCTGAGTTTGATTTTAATCCGGACAAGGTGAAAGAGTTTTGGTTCTTTTCGTCAACCAGAGAGCGCGGAGTGCGGACGTGTTACTAAATTTACTTAAAACAAATAAAATATAAGTCATTGAACTCTGAATTCTATGTCTATCAGTGCAAATATCTTTCTTCTTGATCAACTCCTTGTGCTTTAAATCATATCGATACTACTTTACGCCAACGCCGGCGCAAGCGAAGCGCGGCCGTGTCCCCCGCAAACCTCAAGTGCAAGCAAGACAGGCTCCTATAATTCATCTCACTCGTCCCGAGCGGCCTACGGCAGCGCTGCCATCGGTAAGCCGAAGAACATAACCTATTACCTGTGCTATTACGTAGTATTATAAAGGAGCTTACACACTTATAAAATTCTTAACATGAATGTTTTACATTCTCCATCCAAAAAGCGTGGAGGCTCGCAGCCAGATTTATCCATCTTTGATACGGAAGATGATAAGAATCCGCAGAGAGTGACGTTTCGCAAACGAAAGAACCCTGAACTAGATGATCTTAAGGAAGACCTCGACAATTTTCGCAAAGAGATAATGTCAACTTTGAACGGATTTATTGAAAATCAAAAACAGATAATGGAAAACATTTCTGATGACGTATCATCAATTAGAAACGAGATTAAAAATCTGGCAACAGAACAAAATAAGATTAAAACAGAGATAGCCGAGTTGAAAATTTCCAATACTGCAACAAACACCAAGATCTCTGCTTTGGAAACCGAACTTGAAAATATAAAGGCAACTCCTCCACCACAAAATCCAGAAAATACTATTACCTGTGAAGAGGCGGTTGTTGAATTTCAGGAAAGGCAGTCAAGAAGCAGAAACATAATCATCGTGGGAATACCGGAAGCTACTGAATTAGGAAAAGAAAACAGAATCAATTCTGATACTCGCGAAGTTACTAAAATTCTAAAGTTGATACACCCTGACTGCCCGGAACCAAATATGATACGTCGCCTTGGTAACTACAAACCCGAAGCAATCCGGCACATCAAGATTTTTCTTCCATCCTCAGATTTGGCAGCAACAATTCTCCGAAAAAAAGCAAAAATGAGTCTTGAGCCATACAAAATATTCTCAGATCAAACTCCTTTTCAACGGAAATTCATTAAAAACCTTAAACAAGAACTACATCAACGCACAGAGAATGGTGAAAAGGATCTTACAATAAAGTACATAAATGGCACTCCAAAAATAATTAAAAAAATGACAAAAAACTGAGCCAGCAAGTGATAGACCAACCAACAAATAAAAATAAAGACATAACATATACAATCACCAATAAATACGATAGCCTATGTACAACAAAAAATTCCCTGAAGTGTTTTTATTCAAACATACGAAGTTTAGTCAAACCCGGAAAGATAGACGAGCTGAGGTGTATACTAACATCAATACAAGATGTTCATGTGGTGATACTGGTCGAAACTTGGATTAAATCAGACGCAGAAGCACAGAGATTACAACTGCCAAATTACACACATTATTACAACTTCAGAACTAACAGCAGGGGAGGTGGTGTATCTATTTTTATTAAAAATAACATGAAACACGAGTTTATAAGCCAGAAGTTGGAAGACGATAACCACTTTCTCTGGGTTCACCTTCAAAAATTTTCTTTAGATATATGTGGAATATATAAACCGGAAAGGACTAACACAAATAAGCTCCTCGACACGCTAACAAATGAACTACAAAACAAGAAAAGGACCATACTATTTGGCGATTTTAATTTTAATCTACTTGGCTCAGATCGGAACACCATGGAATATAAAGATACACTCTCGGAAAATGGCTATACACTATTAAATAAAATTGATGTAAGGCACTGTACTCGTGAAACATCGACTACACGTACTATTTTGGACCATGTTTCTACAAATCTACGGGGCCATGATTTTCACCTAGTAATAATTGAATCGAGCATGTCAGATCACAAACAGATGTTTCTAGAAGTCAAACAGTACAAACCTGAACCAATTAAAAAGATACAAATAAAAACACTTTCATTCGCAAAACTGTATAAAACTATAGAAGATATTGACTATGCTATAGTGGGAGAAGATTTCAGAAAGCTAGAAGAGGCAATAAAATCGGCAATCAGCAAGAATCAAACTACGAATATTAAGATTTTGAACCCACCCAAAACTGAATGGATCACCAAAGACATAATGGATAAAATAAACGCCAGGAACATATTGTGGAAACAACACAAAAATAATCCGAACAACTTGGAGTATGAAGAGAAATTTAAAAGTGAAAGGAACAGAGTGTTCTCGCATATGCAAACTGTTAAAAATAAATACTTCAGGAAATCATTTGAAGAGTGTAAAGGTAAGCCGTTGAAGATGTGGAAACTTATAAATAATCTGTCTAAAAACAAAATAAAAGATTGTTGTACTCCTCCTAAATTACAAACCCCCTCAGGCCTCATCACGGAAGACAAAGAAATCTGTGAACACTTCAACACTTACTTTGCCGGTATAGGTATTCTCCTGGCAAACAAAATTCCTCCAAAACACCATAATACTAACATTAACACAACTTCACTACATACTAATGCTCAGGGTCTCTCACAGATGTCACCAACAAACGTAAAAGAAATCGAAAAAATTATTGATAGCCTAAAATCAAACACCAGCGCTGGCATTGACGGCATCAGTGTCAAAGCAATTAAACATATAAAAATACTAATACTACCATGTTTAGTGAAATGCATGAATAAATGTTTACTCGAAGGCTATTTTCCAGAAACACTTAAAATCGCGAAAGTAACTCCCATTTTTAAGTCAGGTTCCAAATCAGACCCGGGAAACTACAGACCCATTTCGGTATTACCAGTGTTCTCAAAAATATTGGAAAAATTAATTCACTCTAGACTTATGGATTATCTGGAATCCTTCGGTTTTCTTTTTGAACGGCAATATGGTTTCAGACCAAAGGCAAATGCACTAGCTGCTGCAACTGATTTGATCACGAAACTAAGGACTAAAATTGATCAAAAGCAAATTGCTCTGGGAGTCTTTATAGACTTAAAAAAGGCTTTTGATACCGTCAGTCATAATCTTCTTTTACAAAAATTAGCATCTATCAAAATAACAGGAAGTTTTTTCAGAATGTTCGAGTCTTACCTTGAGAACCGTTTACAAGTTGTTAAAATAGGAGATAATATCAGTAGCTCCAACTTGATAAAATGTGGTGTGCCTCAAGGATCAATACTCGGACCCCCTTTTGTTCCTTATCTACATCAACAATATACACAAATTAGGATTAAAAGGACATATAACGCTCTATGCTGATGACACTTGTCTGTTTTACTTCGGCAACTCCATAGAGACAATTATACAAGACGCGCAGGATGACCTAGTTATTTTAGAGAGGTGGTTCTTGGACAATCTGTTGACAATAAATGCATCCAAAACGAACTATATAATATTCTCGGCCAAAAACAAAAAAATTCACAATCACAAATCTTTGTCAATAAATGGAGAGGTCCTTAATAAAGTAAACACAGAGAAGTATCTGGGCCTTACACTTGACAGTCACTTGACATGGCAACCACACATTAAAAGGATTTGTTCTAAGTTATCAAGTCTTACAGGAGCGTTACGCGGAATAGCTAGATGTCTACCATCAAATATTAAGTATACTGTGTACAACTCATTAGTGAAGCCGCACATTGAATACCTAATTGAGGTCTGGGGATCGACAACAAAAACAAATTTGCACAAACTTCAAATCGCCCAAAATAAAATTATTAAATCCCTCTTTCAATATCCCTATTTAACACCTACAAACAAAATCTATAACGACACCAAGCTTTTTAACATCATCAAAACCTATCAATATAACACCTGCATATTAATAAGAAAAATCCTAACAAAAGAAATACACACAGAAATTACATATAAAAGGAACAATGAAGTGCAAACACGATCATCACGTCGGGCAAATGACTTAGTACTATTACACAAACCTAGAACAAATCACGGAAAGAAAAATATTAAATACGAAGGAGTACAACTATATAATTCATTACCAAAAAACATTAAAGAAGCTAAAACTAACTTATATTTTAAAAAAATGTTAAAAAAACACATCTTCGACAGCTTCAACATAAATAAATAAAGTATAAATTATCTGGTATTGTATAGTGTGCACGGTGCTTTACAACAGTGCTGATAAGACTAGCGCGCTCGATGTTTACAACGACGCGCGCGTTCGAGTAACTTATTATGATGTACCCACTTGCCAAATTTATTAAAGTAACTAATTATGTACCTACTTCCTAACTGCAAGACGAGCGCTCTGGTCTATTTTATTTAATAATTACCTGCATGTTAAAACTTTGTTTCTCATTAAGTGATTATGTAAATCTTTGAGAAATAAATGATATTTTAAACCGTAACATTTTGGAAGTAAGAGATGCCAATATTTCCGTATACGGTATGTTTTCCATCAACACTGGCCTTACACTGGCAATTGCAGCTTCTACCTTCGTGTACATTACTGTTCAGCTTCAGCTGGCCTTTCCTAACTTAAAAGAAGTGCACAAAGTTGAAAACGTCACTTCAACTCCCCCTGAGTTTGATTTTAATCCGGACAAGGTGAAAGAGTTTTGGTTCTTTTAAAATCATAGATTAATATGCCCATTTATTATAGCATTAGTCACAGTTGTGTAATATTATTGAAATTACTGCACTTTAGAGCTATTTTTTTTATATAAATGGTAAACAGATTAGGTTGCTTTGTATTTGTCGTGAAATAACGGAGTTTAATATACGTTTATAATGAAATAACGAAAGGGTGATAACCGATATTTGTCTAATTTAGTATAAATTCTTCTTCGTGTCGCTGGCACGACTGAATTTTATATCTTCTTGGCCAAAAACTTTGCCACTTCGACGACGTTGTCAGTGGCAGCGCAGAGGTCACTTTGACTGCATATTTTGGGACACAGAGGGCAGGATAGGAGGTGAAGCATGGTATGCGACATAGCACCACAATCACACCCTACTGCCGACTTACTGACTTACATCTTCCCACTTGTGTCCGGAGACGGTTCAGAGACTTCCAAGTGGACCACGGAAGGTTACACCCTGCAGGGAGTTGCTCTTTTGGTAGTAGATAGTAAGTAGGAGGGGAAGAGTATCCTGTCACAGTTTGCAACGCGCGTCGGCCGAGTTTCCTGACAGACACGCTGTCAATTTTAAGATGCTGTGCCTGCTTTTTAGCCGATGCGTTGGTAGGTGTGCGCCAGATAGTGGCTGTCTGGTATCAGTTTATTAAATAAATGGAGTATAATGTATTTAAATTAAGTAGAAATGTTTGTAGATTATTATTTTTAAGAGCCGTTTGCCATTAAAGAATTAGAAGAAGAAAAATATGGTATGATTTTTTTTTCATGTTACCTATCTTTAACCTATAGTATAGAGTATTTACTGACACACAGACACACAAAAAAAGTCTGGACTTTTTTTACGTTTTTTGCAATTTGCTGGTTAGTATTAAGTTGTTGGTTGATTAAAATATGATCCGCGACCGTAACAAATATGTATTTACAGAATTATAATCATTAAAGTCATCAACACAACTCTCTAAGACCAAGTGATCCCCAAGAATGACTATTTCATGAAATCTTGACATTTGGGGATTATACTAACTTAGCAAGTTGTATTACTGATTGTAATGATTGGAATTCTGTAAATACATATTATTATTTGCTACGGCCGCGACAAGTGTGAATAAAGCTGCTTTTAAATCATACTCATACAGATTAAAGAAAATAATCAAATTAACACAGAAATCACAAAATAACCACTTAATACAAAATTCCAGCAACAAATCCAAAGCAGCATGGCACATAATAAACAATACTAAATCAATTCCAGAGCCAATACAACAAATACAAATCTCTGGTAACATTATTAAACACCCAAAAGAAATAGCTACGGCATTTAACGATTTCTTTATTGACCAAATTTCCAGTAGACCCACTTCAACATCACATAAAATAACACCTCATAGCAACAATTCCCTTTTCATGCCACCAGTTGTACCACAAGACATAACACGAATTATAAAATCCCTTCGTAACACAAACAGCACAGGATACGATGAAATTAGAACCAACGTAATAAAATCTGTATGTAGCGCCATAGCAACACCACTCTGCCACATTACTAACCTATGTCTTAGCACTGGTATTTTTCCCAAAGGCCTCAAAACCACCATCATAAAACCACTCCATAAAAAAGATTGTAAAGAACAAATGCAAAATTATAGACCCATAGCCTTGATACCAGTTTTCTCGAAAGTGATAGAAAAAGTGATTTATAAAATACTAAACTCATATTTGACCAAAAATATATTATGTGATGAACAAATGGGATTCCGTAAGAATAGAAGCATCAATATGGCAATATATAATCTTGTCAATCATATAATTACTAATGTTGACAGAAAAACGCCAATATGTGCCCTGTTCACTGACATGACAAAAGCGTTTGACTATGTAGATCATAAGACACTAATTGACAAACTAAACGCTTACGGTATAAGGGGAAATGCTTTGGAACTATTAAAATCTTATTTAAGTGACCGCAATCAATGTACTGAAATAACGAGAATCAATTTAAATACGAAACGGGAAATAAAATACCTATCAAACTGTAGGAAACTTCAATATGGTGTACCTCAGGGCAGTGTGCTTGGGCCACCATTATTTCTTTTATATATTAATGACCTGCCACGTCAACTAAAGCATCCAATGATTCTCTTCGCTGATGACAGTACAGCAATAATTAAATGTTCCAATAATCTAACTTATGAAGAAGATGTAAATAACACCCTTAAAAAAATAATTGATTGGCTTGACAGAAATAATTTGGTTATTAATATACAAAAAACCAAGCTATTGCATTTCTACCAAAGACTAAAACCCAACCATCTACATGTTTCATATAACGGACAAAGTGTAGAAGAAGTAAAAGTAGCAAGATTTCTTGGCATTCTAGTTGACAGCCAACTAACGTGGAAAATGCAGGCAGACGACATAATGTACGCGGCTAAGTAAATCTGCTTATGCTCTTTTCATATTGGCAAAGAAAGTTAATTTACAAACAGTACTTATAGCATACCATGGCATTGTTTCCTCAGTATTGAGATTTGGCATAATATTTTGGGGCAACTGTGCTGAAAGAGAAACTATATTTAGGACTCAAAAAAGATGTATACGATGTATGGTAGGACTAAGAACTACTGATAGCTGTAAGCTTGTTTTCAAATCATTAAAAATCTTGACTTTCCCATGCCTATATCTCGTATTTGAAGTAGCAGTGTTTGTCAAATGTAACCTTAACTTGTTTCCTGCGATAGTAGATACTAGAAAACGAACCACTCAACTTAGATCCCAATACAAAACCATGGTGTAATAATTTAATAATGTTGTTAGTTTTAATTTTTTATAATTTAATTATTGTAAGTATGTAGCTTAGGTTGTTAGTTTAAGTTCTTAACTGTCGCATTAGGGTAAAACCCTGTAATGGTAGTTTAAGCTATTATAAATAAATAAATAAATGTTGTGTACAGGTAAATACAAGACAGCACTAGCAAGGAAAAGTATTTTAGGCATGGGTCCGGTTATATACAATAAAATTCCTGATAGCATAAAATATGAGAATTTGCACAACTTTAAGAGAAAATTGAAGAATTTATTAATAGAAAAATGCTATTATTCAGTCACCGAATATTTGAATGACATGCTGTTATAAAAATTTTGACATTTCCTAAGTAACAATTATTATTGATCTTCCTTAATGACATTTAATTTTAATTTATGACATCATTCAATTTCTTTGACATTCTCTAAATAAGTAAGTGCTGACAATTTTCATTTTAGTACAATAACTGCTGACATTTTTTAATTTTCTCACTACACATAATTTATCAAGCTAACTTATCGACATTGTTCAGTGAGATAATCTAATTTATTTACTTGTTGTGGTTCATGTAATGTCTATATTAATTTATTGTTTTAATTTTAATTATATTGCATGCTCTGCTTTACTGCTCTTGTACGCCCTAGAGGCAAAGCATAGCGCCCTCAACATATCAACAATTATGAACTTATAATGTACCTATGTTTTACAATGATTAAATGATTATGATTATGATTATGATCAACGTACAACATAATACTGACCAGAAAATTGCAAAAAACGTAAGAAAATTTGAATTTCGCGGGCTACCTTAGCGCTTCCCCCTTAAGGGCTGATTTTTCAATCATCTGAATGAATTAATGAATTGCACCGATCCCAGCGTAGTTAAAACAGACTCGATTAATAGAATGAACCCCAAGATTCGCACTAGCTCCTGTAGCCTCATGTTCATGGTGCTACAGCGACCATTGCATAGGTATCAAGGAATAGACCGGGGGGCGCGGTAATGGTAGGGAAGACGTGCCCGTAGGATAGGTAAGGATTTAAGAGCCTACCGAGAGATGGGTAATTATTATCTATGGATGGGCATCTTATAACGACCTTGCCGCCAGGTTGGTTCAAGTTGAACTTCATCGGTGCGTCTTTTGGCGGGCTTCTACTGCTTTCTCGGTTCTTTTGTATGTCATTGCTCTGCTGTGTTGTGTTACATGTTGCTGTTTTCAATGTCTTCTCAAACTTATTATAATTTTTTATGGACATAACTAAAGGGCTGGTTGAGTGCATTTTGAGTCGGGATTGAGGTATGTTTATTTTGTTTTTGTTGTGTCGAAAAGTGTATCTTTTTTGTTTTTCTTCGCAAGTATCTAGTGTAAAAATCTGTGTGTTTTCTGACATAATTCTAATATATATAAACAGGGAAGTGTGAGTATTTTTAACCGACTTCAAAAAAGGAGGAGGTTTCTCAATTCGACCGTATATATATATATATTTTTTTTATGTGTGTTCGCAGATAACTTCGTCGTTTATGAACCGATTTTAATTATTCTTTTTTTGTTGGAAAGGACATATGCCAAGGGTGGTCCCATGATAAGGAAACCAGGATCTGATGATGAAATCCCAGTGAAAACGAGGGGAACATTCGAAAATCGTAGGAACGACTAGTGCGTTTGTTAATTTTTTCATTAAGTATTTTAAAGCACTACAATTTAATAAAGGCCTGGTGTCGATCTGATGATGGAGCCGAAAGACAGTCGAGGGGACTGCTCAACGATTTACAGCAGTTACCTTGTGTTTGGGCTTGATTAATTTGTATTGATGTGAACTTTACACCTAGATGGGTTGTGACAGTCATTAGGGGTCTCATGGTGAAGACGAAGGACAGTTAAGGGAACTACTCAATAGTTTACAGTAGCTACCTTGTGTTTGTTTACGGGAACTGTAATGGCAAAGGAAACATTTCATGTGATAAATAAATAAAAACTTTGCACCCATATGGGTTATAAGTGCCATTACAGGTCTGACAATGGAGACCATAGACAGTCGAGGGAATTCCTCAACGATTTACAGCAGTTACCTTTTGTTGGGCTTACTTCATACGGTTCAATATGCCAAAATGTTCAGTTCGTACAAAAATAATACCTAATTAAGATTGTAGTTTTACATAGGACGACCACTACCTACTACCTAGTCATGCTGATGCGTCAATTTGAAACCGAATTTAAGTTGCGTAATCGCGTCATTTCTAGCAATGCTCTTTCGTCGTGTGACCTACTCAATAATTAAAGTAACTTGAGCATTTTCTCTTGGAAATCATCATTTGGTAAAGTGGAGCAAAACTCAAACTCAAACTCAAAGCATTTATTTCAATTAAACCATTTTACAGGCACTTTTGAATTGTCAAGAAGTAGGTCAGTCAGAAAAATGTGAAGCTAGTTGCTAGTAGCTGATGATGAAGACCACAGATGGCCGTCGGAACTACTCAATGACAAATATTTTACAGGTTGCGATTCGATTGCTTTAATACGGTGACTAAGCAATTTATGCTCGTTACAATGCGTATGGTGAAGTGGAGCTGATGGTGACTTCTCAATCAGCTACAGTTCTCCTGGTTCTTACTAGGAGAACTCCTCAACAATTAACGTCCCTGCATCGGGAAAAGCAATATTTTGTAAAAAGGTGATGAGCAGTTGACATTAGGCTATTGTAACTTAGATAAATTACAAATTAACCCACTAAAAAGTGAAAAATAACTTTAATTTCGGAAGTCGGTGGCAAAAAAACTAAAATACAAATCCAAAGACACAGACTTCCGAAATTAAAGTTATTTTTCACTTTATAGTGTTTTTAGGAAGTCAGTTGTTTTTTTTTTTTTTGTAAAAAAGTTTTTTGTGTTTTCGGAAGTGTGGTTTGAAGCTATCTGTTTGTTCTATATTAGTTATTATTCGAATTAACTTCTTTTGTAAAATAAATATTGTTTGTGAATCTGTACTGTTACCCCACAGCATGACCCCGTAGGTGAGCCATGCCTAGGCATATGCATAATAAGTGACAAGTGCAGTTTGCAGGTTGGTAGTTTTTTTTAATTTCGCGTAAGGCATATGAAAATTTAGATACTTTTGCTTTTATTTTCTGTATATGAGATTTCTAATTTATGTGGGTATCAATATCAATAGACAAACCGAGGAGAGTAAATTCATTTACTTGTTCCAATTTTATATTATTAAAAATGAAATTTAATTTGAATGGGGATTTTTGATGGGGATGAAAAGTAATTAATTTTGTTTTGGTGAAGTTAATTTCTAGATAATGGTTATCCCTCCAGTTTACAGCTGTAGAAAGAAGGCAGTACTTTAATTTGGCGTTTATATTGTCATCGTTCTGACGTGAGGTTAGCAAAGAGATGTCGTCCGCAAATAGAACACATGGTCCGTTTATAATTTTAGGAAGGTTATTAATGTAGGTAGATAAGAAACAAAAGGCAGCCTATTACACTCCCTTGGGGAATTGACGCGTTAACTGCTTTACTGTCGGATCTTATTTCATTTATCTTAATTGATCTTATTTCATTTCTTTCTTCTTTTCTTTCAACATCAGAACCAGAAGAACTCTACATGCATCTAAAGAAACAGCACCCTTATTCCCCCGCGTTGCTCAAGTTCTACGACAAACGACACTTCAAGTTCACTAACGCGACGTTCGCGAACCAGCTCCTAGGACAGCTGCCAATGCCAGTACACAACTAAACATACATTATTGATAATTTCATAACTGTTATAATTAGCACTTGTAATCATTAAGGGCATTTTTGTACTATGGATCAAACTATACATGGACGTATTATGGGTATTTCTTAAATACTAATGCAATAACTAACAAGTCCAAAACATAACAATTTGTCTTAAATGAATACAAGTCTCAAACAACAGGTACCAATTAAGGTATCGGATTTTTTCAACAACATGGTCCATCAAATCTATTGAATATGGTATAATTAAATGTACCTAACACTACGAATTTATTCCGTCCGTTTTATACGTATACAATATTTTACGAAAATCCCAGTTCTTAATTTAGTTCAATTTGAGCCTGCACACTCGAAATTCCTCTTAGTTATGTAATTGATTTTGTCTTCCAAACTACTATTGTAGACATTCCGTATTTTTAGATAATACAGATTCTTTTGTATTAAACTACGGAACAGTAGGTATCCATGTTTTGTTCCATTGAAAAAATACCTTAATTTTTTAACAGTCAATGTGAAATAATCCACTGGCCTATAGTTAGGCATGACTGCAATTAAAAAAACCGGCCAAGTGCGTGTCGGGCCACGCACAGTGTAGGGTTCCGTAGTAGCCCGTTATCACTATATAGTAGGTACGATTCTGTTGTTCTTTATTCTGAATATAATTATGTAATGGTAAAGATATTAGGAGTTAATGATTATAATAATATATGACAAGGGTGTCCAGAGTAAAACAAAACTTTAACACATAACGTAACCACCTTGCAAGAAAATCTTAACACCGCGATCTATAAAAGTGACGTCACGGCACAACGCCATCTGTTATCGAATAGCGATACTAAACACAAAAAAATATTGATTTTCGAAGATAATTATTTAAACAGATTAGACATTAACTAATAAGAACCACTTTCTTCCTTGTACCTAAAGCTAAAAAATAAGAGTACCTACGATTGCTGCCAAGTTATTATTTCAATTCACAAAATTGTAATTCTATCATTCCATCTAGCGGCAGTATTGTGAAACATAGGATAATTTATTATGGTTTTTACCGACTTCAAAAAAAGGAGGTTATCAATTCGATAGGTACGTATGTATGTAATATTATTGGAATTGCATTATATTCACATATGACAATCTACTAAGGCTTCCAAACAAATATACAAAATTTCATAGACGTATGTATGTATGTATGTTTGTCCACGCATATCTCCGTAACTATTAATCGGATCGTGACCATTCTTTTTTTATTGGCTTACATTTACTTCAACTTAGGGAACAGTGCAAGTTTCATCAAGATCGATTCAGTAATTTTCAAGATATGGACTAATACGTGTAAGTGTGACGGCCTGGCGTATTGATACGAGCTACGGGTGTAGTGTCAAAGGGAAAACATCTCAAAACCTTGGTCAAATTCTAGTGCAAAAACTAAAAATTACGAAATAAAAAGTAATTTAAAAAAATTAAACCGACTTCAAAAAGAAATCAACTCAAAATTATGAAATAACTTTAATTTCGGAAGTCGGTGGCAAAAAACTAAAATACAGATCCCAAGACACCGACTTCCGAAATTAAAGTTATTTCATAATTTTGAGTTGATTTCTTTTTGAAGTCGGTTTAATTTTTTTAAATTACTTTTTATTTAATTTCATATTTTGTTTTTAATGCAAGTCCTTACCCGTTATAAACAAGCAACTACTTCATCTTAGTCACTTTAAAGGATTAATGCTAAGGATTTTGTATTTGGTACAAAATTATCCAACACCCAAGTTCAACGACTACTACTGCTAAACTAATACAGTTATCTTAATTCCTATAGTTTTCCTTTAAAGTTCCTGAAATGCACTATCATCTTCAATTTTTCCAGATTTTTCAAGCCAGCAGTTGAGCTTTTAGAGGGGGGGGGACGCCCTACTGGAACAAAAATTTTCACTTTAAAGTGTAATATTTCTTTTTGGAGCATTAGATCGAAAAATAATTTTTGCAACCCTCATTTTATTTTCAAAAATTTTCAAGTCATTTTAGAAGACCTATACAACGATACCCCACAAGATGGGGTAGACGACGAAAAAAATATTCATTCCCACTTCACATGTAGGGGAGCTACCCTAAAAAAAAATATTTACCAAAATTTTATTTTACCACTTTGTCGGCGTAATTTATACTTATACATACTCCTGCAAAATTAGGGTAAACTTGCCTAATTCGTACTTATGCCAAATTCGTACTCCAATTAAAACTCGGCTTTGGTAACAGCTATCAGCGCCTCTAGTGTCAAAACATAGAAATAACAGTCGGCCATTTCACCACCTGACAGATAACACTCATGAAGCTGCTCTCGAAAAGAAATATTGAAAAAGTAAGTTTTTTTCAACTATTGTTGTAATATTTTTACACATTTCGTAAGAATTTTATTCAAATAGGGTCGTGTATAACCTATTTTACGATTTGATACGTATTAATGTGTACAGACGCCAGCAGGTCAACCTACCCGAAACTGTCAGATTTTCCCAATCAACCTTGAACCTTATGCTTTAGCAATAAAGTCGAAAATCTATTAAAGAAATCTGACAGATTGTAGTAACTTGATGTGCTGGCGTCCGTACCTTTGCGATTTCATCTGACGTGTTATCATACTCGTGACTGTTGTCAATTTTTTTGGCGGTAAATTTAAAATTTGTTTGGCTCTTGCTCCTATTTCGTACTCGAGTTAAGTTCTTAAAACGTACTGGTACATATAAATATAAATCTACATATAAATCTGAATTTGATAATTTACCGATTCTTAAACTGTTTATGACAAGTTGTTTTATTAGATTTTTTATTGGAAAAATAACCACAAAAGTTAAAAACATATTAAACATAATTATTTTCTATTTTAGAACACCATGATAAAAAGAAAATATTATTCTTGGAGTAAAGAAGATATGGAAGAAGCGATTAGAAGCGATGATTGCCGAGAATTGGCGAAGACCATCCGTCGAATTTGTTAAGAATTACTACTTATTTTAATAACACATTGTTAATTACGATGCTGATTCTCAATACTGTATACCAATGAATAGATCTCAAAGTACGAATTAAGGTTATAGCAGTACGATTTGGGATGAACGGTCTTAAATCGTACTTTTTTAGTTTTTTTTTTAATTGTTTATTTTTGAGAAGTTTATAAAGTTTATGTTAAATTTGATTATAGAAGCAATAAAACATTTAGCAAACAATAATTACTTTTAATTAAAACTAATTTATCTTTCCTAATTTTCTAAATATGATGGTTTTCTCTTAAGGGGTACGAATTAGGCAAGTTTACCCTACAGCTTTCAAGTACTAAAGGTCTCTTAGCAAAATCTCGGACAGACAGACGGACATGACGAAACTATAAGGGTTCCTTGTAGGTACTACGGAACCCTAAAAATCAAAGTATCGGGTATTATGTGCAATCTTTGGTGATGGTACGGGATTATGTTTAAGATTAGTATTAAGTTAGACTAAAATAGCTTTAGTCCGATTGTCTCATAGAAATCGATTGTAATTTGTAAGTTTCATTTAAAAACCAGACAGAACAGACAGACGAGGTAGTCGTGATGACAGTGATGGAGTAAAAGTGGATGGTGCTAGATACATGTAGGTACACGTTGCTGACTTGAAATGAAGCAATTTATGGATCGGATGACACTTCTTGTCCGATCCATAAGCAAAATATCAAAGCTGTTATGCTTTGGTATAAATTAAATCCACGGTAAGGAATCTCTTTCCTCGTTTTAGTGATACTAGCTGCTAATTATTTCTCAAATTATGTCACAATTTTAATTTGTATTGTAACTATAGAGGAGGCGATAGTCCTCCCTCGCGTATATGAGTGCCGCGCGGAGGCACTACGCCGGGGGGAAGTTCCGCTTCCGCAGCAAATCGCTGCGGAGCGGACGGATCTCCGGCGCGATCTCATGGCGACATGGAAGGAGCGACAGTCGCAACCCAGCGCAGGGCACGCCGCGACTGCGGCGATAAGACCCCTCTTTGAGGAGTGGCTAGAGAGGCGCCACGGCGCCCTCACCTACCGCCTGACGCAGGTCCTCACCGGACACGGAAGTTTCGGGAGGTTCCTGCACATCATCAGGCGGGAGGAAACGCCCGGGTGTCACCATTGCCAGGATCGCCCAGAGGACACGGTGGAGCACACGGTGGAGGTCTGCCCCGCTTGGGCGGAGCACCGCCGTGTTCTCGTAGAGGCGATCGGCAGCGGCGGCGACCTCTCGCGTCCGGCCGGCCCTGGTGCAAGCCATGGTCCGGGGCGAGAGGGAGTGGGAGGCAGTCACCTCCTTCTGCGAAGCAGTCATGCTAGCGATAATTAATTTAATCATCTGTTGTAAAACTTAAATTTGACACAAAAAAATAGCCAAAAACTACTGTAGGTAAATGAAACCTTCGGACTTCGCTACCATTATGCCGCGTAAATCCTTTGTTTTTAATTTATTTTTTCAAATTCAAATTTAGAATCGTTCAAAAAGGTTTATAAAATAAGCTTTCTTCAAAAGAATTTAAAACTGCACAGTATTTTTTGAGTTTAAGAACTTTATACAAAATATCCCTAGACGGTGTTGATGTGTGTATGTCTAAATTTAGAAAATAGTAGCAAAATTTTGAGAAAGTAATATTACCTAATTATATTAGTAGTACCTACTTAGCATTTAGGAGATTTTTTAAAAGGATATTGTTAAAGTATTTTGTACAATTGGTAAGATTTAATAGATCTGAACATTTATATTGGCTTATCATCGGTCGATGCGTCGACGAGGTCCGTAACATTTGTGATAGCGCAAAGCCTTCGTTATACATACTCTTTTCTGTTGCATTTAAGTATCTATTTACTTAAATAATGACATGTACATTTACTGTATAAAGTATTACCTATATGATTTTAATTATTGTGAATGTGAGGACTGTGGGTATTTTTTTTTTCTTCGTTTTAATCATGATCTGGCAGTTTGAGTAGTTTATGTGGCCTATCCCAATGTCCTGTCTTTGGTATTGTTCGTCGAATCGTTGAGCTCCTCAAGTTCTGAGTTGAGCTGCACGATTTTTGACAAATGCGTGCACTGATTGGACAGGTCCGCTCAATCTGTGTAGTTCTTTCCTCAAAAGACCATTTCAGACACCGATCTACATGTTCTTCACACGATCTGACCAAGATTTTGTCTGGACTTTAAAAGAGACTGTGACTTCTGAGTTTGTTTCGGCCTTTCTTCTCAGAATAGTCAGTTAGGAAACGCCGACCTCATCTAGTTTAAAAAAAAATATGATTGACGTGTAAAAGTGTTTGTACAAACCTACTTACCTACAGAAATAAAATCATTTATCATTTATTAGCATTTCGATACAATTTCAAACTGTATTTTAAGAAACAAACAATTTGTTATTCTGTATTGATAAGCAATATTGAATAAAACATCCGTTGTGTCATTACCTATACTCTGAAATGATAAACAAACAAAAACAATTAATTCATTTTCTTTAGCACAATTTAGGAATTTTAAAATTAACTTATGGTTGTGAGTCGATATAATAACCAACTATCAAAAGATAGTTATCTAATTTGACTCTGGGGTAAAACTGATCGAAGCTGATGTTACCCCGGAGGGTACGATATGTCTCATAATCAGTGATCGGAATAGGAAGAGCTAATTTGCCTAAAGTTCGAGGAACATAGACGAAAGTCGGAGACTTCCTTACGACTAAAATATTTTTTCGGGACTAATGTCGGGGTTTCGGGACATCAGTTAAGTTCATTTAATATTAATGTTATTAATAGAGTACACTAATTGAATTCATTTTCCTTTTTAACCGACTTCAAAAACAAGGAGAACATTCTCAAAAACCAGTAGATACGTTTTCTATTGTTATTAATTCAGGTAAAGAACTGGGTCCGGTTGAAGTGTAGCCAGGGGCACTGGCGCGAGGACTTAAAAAGTTTTTTTTTTTTTCAAAAATGTCCTAACTTTATTGCGGACATTTTTGAAAAAAAAAAACTAAAAGTGTAAATTTTATTGCAGTTTCGGATTAACCTTGACCATAGAAACTATTTAGGTTCTAAGAAGCATGATCCTACGACGCACCGTTTTCAAATTATGGGTCTCCGAATTTTATTTTATATAAAACGCTCTATATTTCCAAAATGGTGGCTCGGATGAAAATCTTTTCTAAAAGAAATTGTTGCTATAGTCGAAAACCATGAAAAAACCCGCGAAATATTGAAAAAAAAACGTTTGAGAATTTTTTTTAAATTTTTGTCGATCAAAAAAAATTTTTTTTCATTACTGCATGTTGGGATACTGCTTGCACAGTGGGTTACACAGGGGGGGTTAAATTTTGGTTATTTTTATGCCCAAGACGCACCGTTTTCGAAATATTTGAATTTAATTATTTTTTTATTTTATGCAACAATTTATGGAATTTTATTCAAACAGTTGTTTTATATTTTAGTCCGTGCTCAAATGTTGTACCTACTCGCAATCCTGTCGTTAATATTCAAAACAGAAACAGGAAATGAATTCGATATAGTTGTTTTACTTTATTAATTTTAGTTGTTATTAAGTAATGTATTGAAACCCGGGGACATTAGTCCCAAAAAATATTTTGTCGTAAGGCGTCTCCACTTTGTCTCTGTTTTTTTCGAACTTTAGGTATTTTAGCTCACCTTTTTCCGATCACTGCTCATAATGATGATGACATAATAATATTTTGATTCCAATTTCTCAGTCATTGTTATTGCTCCAAAGCTTCAACACGTAACAAAATGGACGTGTCTATTAGAAAACAACTTATGGAAGAATATGTGAAGAATTTAATTTTCATTTTCCGAATACTAGAAATAACTGGATTTTGTCGGTTTGTGATTAGAAAAGGCCAGATTGTCGAAAGAAACACAAAATTGTACAACATTTTCGTTTTAATCTACGCTAACGCGAGTGCAGCTTACCTTTTATGGTTCTCTAACCGAGAGGAACATTACCTCAGTACAGTCGAGTATATAGTTATATTGCATTTTACGGTATTTGTAAATTTACTTCTCTCTGACATTACTTTTGGTGACCAATACGGTACGGACTTGATGCTAAGGATTATAGAAATTGACACATTGCTTGGAGCTGAAGAAACTGCCTTTATGCGACAAATATCAATATTCTTATACAGAGGTATAGTGGCCGGGATAGGGTTCACTCAAGTGTTCGTCGTAGCTTACATGTATTACGTATTCAACGTTTCCATCCCGATACATATAGTGGGAAGTGTTTACTTCCTTTGGATGTTTTTTGCTTACGATGAATTTTGTTTCTTCATATACTTATATTCCTTTCTAACCATCAGAAGTCGATTCCTGAATGTAGCTTTAATGAAAATAACAAAGATTAAAATGGAATACATTCCGAAACAAGGGCTGTTGCACACGTTGTTTTGGAAGGATGAGTATGATGACCGGGTGACTTTTCATACTAGGCCTGATAATAAAGAGTTTTGTGTCGTTCTCAAAATGTGTTTTGATCTATTACGACATATAGAGAATTGCTACAGTTTTACTGTAAGTTTTCTTATTAAAATATCGCTCACTACAATATCCCAGCAAAATCCTAAATAATAACGTGTTTTAAATTTTCAGCTCGTTTTAGGTGTACTAACGGTTGCAATCGGCTCTTTGGTGGCAGTTCAAACATTTATTATGTATGTTAAAACGTTTGACGACGTATGTATAACCAACTTATTTATGAAATCATGTTTAGGTACTTTACTTTTTTCCAACAAAGGTCTTGTAGTTTTTTACTAACGCATTTAAATTTTCCAGACAATGATATTGAGGGCGACTGCTATGTTAGGCTGGTCAGGGTCGAGTTGGTTTCACTTACTAATAATAAGCTTTCAGTCAGATTTATTCTTCAATCAAATAGAACAAATGAAGCTCATCTGCGCTTACATACAATTAAAGCCGAATACTTCTGGTAAGCACAATATGATTTCCATAGGTATAAGAACCCGAGATGACTTTCCACCCTACCGATAAATTTACTTATCGAGGTGGAATACTTAACTCGGGTACCGATTATACCAACATGGTAGAAGGAATGCCACATTACATACACAACCTATTCATTTTAAATTTTGGGTGTCCTGCAATACGTTCGCACCCATCATTAAAAAAACAATAGGTACATAGCGGTACCATTGGTAACGCCGAAAATTGTTTTTCTTTTAATTTAGCTGCGATTACCCTCGTCTTAGCTATGAATTATTGAGAAGAATGACCAAATTACTTTTTATACAAAATTAAAATTAATACTTAATCTTCAAGATAATTTAAATCTAGTATACAGTAATTATTTTGTGAAAAAAAGTGCGTGCTTATTTAATTTTGCATATTTTTTCAGCTAAAAACTTCAGATTGACGAAAGAAATATTAAACATTTTGGAAGTAAGAGATGCCAATGTTTCCGTATACGGTATGTTTTCCTTCAACACTGGCCTTATACTGGCAATTGCAGCTTCTACATTCGTGTACATTACTGTTCAGCTTCAGCTGGCCTTTCCTAACTTAAAAGAAGTGCACAAAGTTGAAAACGTCACTTCAACTCCCCCTGAGTTTGATTTTAATCCGGACAAGGTGAAAGAGTTTTGGTTCTTTTAAAATCATAGATTAATATGCTCCATTTATTATAGCATTAGTCAAAGTTGTGTAATATTATTGAAATTACTGCACTTTAGAGCTATTTTTTTAAATATAAATGATAATACAGATTAGGTTGCTTTGTATTTGTCGTGAAATAACGGAGTTTAATATACGTTTATAAATAATGAAATAACGAAAGGGTTATAACCGATATTTGTCTAATTTAGTATAATTTCTTCTTCGTGTCGCTGGCACGACTGAGTTTTAAATCTTGTTGGCCAAAAACTTTGCCACTTCCACGACGTTGTCAGTGGCAGCGCAGAGGTCACTTTGACTGCATATTTTGGGACACAGAGGGCAGGATAGGAGGTGAAGCATGGTATGCGACATAGCACCACAATCACACCCTACTGCCGTTCCGTCAGGGTAGCCCCACTTTACCAGGTTGGACTTACATCTTTCCACTTGTCTCCGGAGACGGTTCAGAGACTTCCAAGTGGACCACGGAAGGTTACACCCTGCACGGATTTGCTCTTTTGGTAGTAGATAGTAAGTAGGAGGGGAAGAGTATCCTGTCACAGTTTGCAACGCGCGTCGGCCGAGATTCCTGACAGACACGCTGTCAATTTTAAGATGCTGTGCTTGCTTTTTAGCCGTTGCGTTGGTAGGTGTGCGCCAGATAGTGGCTGTCTGGTATCAGTATAATTATTAAATGGAGTATAATGTATGTAAGTTAAGTAGAAATGTTTATAGGTTATTACTTTTAAGAGCCGTTTTTCGTTTTTCATTAAAGAATTAGAAGAAAAATATGGTATGATTTTTTTTTCATGTTGCCTATCTTTAACCTATAGTCTAGTCTTTACTGACACACAGCACAGACACACAAAAAATGTCTGGACTCTTAGACATTTTTAGTGTGTTTTTCATTCATGAAAATCTACATAGATTTGCGTCATTATATTTATTTTCCAGCAATTTCCATGAGTACAAGTAGGTAGAACAATAAAACATTCTGTCCATACAAGTTCAAGTTCCATAATTATACGGACGTGCAAAATGTTTTTGAAAAGCGTAAAATTGACAGTCGCGGTATAAGGATGACTTCACATACTTTATTATTCTGCAGTCGTGATTGGTTCCGACATCTAAACACATGTTTTTTTAGGGGTTAACGACCGCTGATAGTGTGATTTGGAGTATCTATAAATTGAGAAAATTTGTTTTCTTTTGTTCGACACCATTAGTCTGTTAATTTTACACAAAAAATCTGTTTTTATTTATTTATTTATTGGCCTAGCTACAATTGTTACACTGTTTATCCTTAAAATACAAGCAATATACAAGCATAGTGTACAATATGATGCGATAGACACAGCATGCAAAAACAAAATTATAACATCAATAATTGTGCAGAAATAATGCTTACAGCATTATTTCTGCACAACACACTAGTACACACTGCACACACTAGTGAGTAGTTTTATAAAACCAGACAAGGAAAAAAATAAAATGAAGAAACTTTTAACTTAAGCAAGTGGCTACATTAATAGCGGTCGTCGTATACCTATGCAAAATTCGGTTAATAGTATACCTATGCAAAATTTTAGGATAATCGGTTTAGTGGTTTAGGCGTGAAAAGGTAAAAAAAAAAACTTACTTTCACATTTATAATATTAGATAGGATTCGGATTGATTTATGCAGTGGTTTTTTCATAAATCTCGATATTCCTAAGGACTTTTCGTATTTATTTACACGCGTTTTAGTTCGGAACGGTGTTTGCGTGCGTGCAAACTACCTAGACGTGGTGCGTGTAAACTAGCGTCTAACAGCCCATCACTGATACTATCTCTGTCGGACACGATGCCAGGTGAGACAGCGTGCTTTTTGGTCATGCCCACCAGCGAGTTCGATCTCGCGACTAGTTCCACCTTAATTAAAATTACTTCTCGTACTTGATCTTGTTATTAAAATGCCGTAAACATAAATATATATAATATTCGGCCACTCAAAAAAACGATTCTCACTCGATTAAATACAGATGTGCAAAATTGTATGTTTGCAAAATTATTCTAAAATATTTTGCTTACGTAATTTAGTCTGTACCTACCTATATCTACAAAAAAAAGATAAACATCAATAAGTACCTAAGTTTGATTTATTTCTCGCGAATATGGGTTACTGCTGACGATTTCCTAGGTCTGGATCATAATAACCCCATAGATTCTCGAATACTACGTGAACGCCTACGTTTTATATTTATATTATACGTAATCTTTGAACATGGCTCTAATTGAGATGGGAAAACCGACAGTGAGTGATCCCTTAACAAAAGTTAGTGACGCGGAGGTAACGAGTGACAAACAATTTAACACTTGAGTACCTATTACTCTGACAATTGTTCAAATTGGCGTATAATATATTTCTATTTGAACAATTGTTTATTGTATTTCTTCGGCACACAGATTTTGTATATAACACGCATAGTGCTGCGAATAGATTAAGTAGTACGAAATTGGACGCTAAAGTTGGATCAACAGTTGAAGTGAAAAAATAATTAAGCAAAGATGAAGACCACTATAGTTTGTCTAGTAATTGCTGCAGTGCTTGTATTCGCGGTAAGCTACTATTTATTATAATAAGCACAACATTTTAAAAACGTTGTGTCTAATTACCTATAGGTATTATTGTTAAAATTATAATGATCAATGAATTTTGTCAATCTTTAGAGCGCTATGCCAGCTGACGGCTATACGACGACCCCGACCACCCCGGGAACCCCAGCTGCACCCGAAGGTACGCCAAAACATTATTATGTAACAAAGTTTAAAATAAGGAGATTTTTATTGTTTTAATTTAGAATTCTAAGCGTAATTTTTATATGTTTGTAGATATAGTGATTTCAGCGAGTTATACCTAATGGCGCCGATTCCCTTGTTCGCAAACTAAACTAAATTTAAGTTCAGTGCATCTTTTTCTTTCTATTTCATTAAGAAAAGGGCAGAAGATAAATATTAGTTTAGTCCTGTCAAATTAAGATACTCCATAGCAAGTTTAGACGTGATTAAAAACATGGCTACTAAAAATACGTCAATTTACGTTAGGCGCTGTCTAATTTGACAGGACTAAACTAATATTTTATCTTCTGTCCTTTTCATAATGAAATAGAAAGAAAAAGATGCGTGAACAAGGGAATCGGCGCCAATATTGAGTTATCCAAGTAAAAATCAAGGGCTCCTCTAAGAACCATTTAAATGAACCTATGATTGAATATATTTTTCTCATAGCTAAAGATTATAGAATATAGATTATATATTAATTAACCCCCGACAAAAACAGATGGGTGTTATAAGTTTATCTAATAAAGTAGATACTGCTTGTCTTAGACATAAAATTTAGTTGTTAATTCTTTTACTTTAACCATTTAACATTCATAACACATCAGTTTTAGGAACGGGACATAGAAACACGTTTAGGAATTTAAATGCATTCCCTTCATTTGAAATAAGTAGCTATCTAATATTCCGTAGCTGAACCTATGGCTGTTGTACCGAGTCATAGATACCTACATTTGAAAATGTTATTAGTGTTATTACTTAGGTATGTAGGTACCTACCCAGTTATCATTGTTTGGTGGCAAAATCGTCTACAGACTATAAGGCCCTGGGTTTAGTTAGTCGTAGTCCGAAATTTGCACCTGATAATAGACAATGGCGCCGATTCTGTTTGTTCACAAACTAAACTAAATTTAAGTTCATGCATCTTTTTCTTTCTATTTCATTAAGAAAAGGACAGAAGATAAATATTAGTTTAGTCCTGTCAAATTAAGATACTCCATAGACAACTTTAGACGAGATTAAAAAATTGGCTATTAAAAATACGTCAATTTACGTCAGGCGCTGACTAATTTGACAGGACTAAACTAATATTTATCTTCTGTCGTTTTCTTAATGAAATAGAAAGAAAAAGATGCCTGAACCTAAATTTGGTTTAGTTTGTGAACAACAGAATCGGCGCCAATACCTTTCTTACTTTCTTTTTTTTTATGGGACTGAACTGAACACCGTACCTAAGTGCCGAAAGAGCTTACAGCTTAGTACCTAGGTATAGAAGTCAGAACTCTGGTTAACCCGAAGTGACTTGACGATTCAACTTTTAGGGTTCCGTACCTCAAAAGGAAAAACGGAACGCTTATAAGATCACTTCGTTGTGAATCTGTCAAGACCCTTTTTCTCAGGAACACGTGGAGTTATCAAGTTTAAATTAATACCAAATACTCAAGACTGCAATCCCTTGAAGCAGTGAAAAAATCAAACTTCTATGTCAACGCAATCAAAAGAAGAAGAAAAAGTCGAAAGTCGAGTCGAAGTCGTTTATGTTCCGTTTATGCCGCATATTTTGACACTCGCAAGGGAATCATAACCTATAGGGTACAAGACCCTATACTCGTAGGTTCACCTAGAATCAAATTTGGCAAGAAGCAATGTCATGTAGCACAAGTAAAGGAAAAAATCCGAAAACCGTAAATTTGTAGTTACATACCTACAAATTTGTACGGAACCGTCAGTGCGCGAGTCTGACTCGCACTTGACCGGTTTTTTTTTCTTTTCAGCTCCACCAGCCACCACTACTGTAGCACCAGCAGGAGGTAAGTGCATTAAATTCTATGTTTTATATACCTAGGTAGCTTGGATCATGGGTATTCTGATAAACGTCGTCTAAGCGTATTTGGCCAGCCTTCTCTGGCCTCGCTGTTCCGTGAAAGACGGCGATCCGAAATTGAATTTTTGCCCTATAATATTTAATAATCAGGCATTTGGAATGAGTCATTTTTCAGCTAAAATACCTTGAGATAGAGGAATTAGTTGAATGCTTCAAAATTAGAACTTGCCACTACCCA
The DNA here is from genome assembly GCA_948474745.1 of Oligia latruncula. Taxonomy (NCBI): domain Eukaryota; kingdom Metazoa; phylum Arthropoda; class Insecta; order Lepidoptera; family Noctuidae; genus Oligia; species Oligia latruncula. The sequence continues at coordinate 13,010,670 of OX419688.1, forward strand.
TTAGATCCTCGTATATAACAAAACGACACAACCACAATATCAAATATCGGACTTTTCAGAGGCGGGCCCTGAAGCACCTTGGACCCCTGCCCCAAACCCCTGTAAGTATGTAAAACATTACCGCTTTTAAAGCTTCTTGTCAGACTACTTGGAAAAAATCAGTCATCTCTACCTAATGCTATAGTAGCTACTTACCTACTAATACTAGAAGCAGGTAATTTAGAAATATTTTAACATGCTCCTACGGCCATCGTCTTCTGCCAAGTAGTTCTACAAGCTAGATTTACTTAAGGAATATTTTTATAGCAAGAAAGCACAACTGCTTTCAAAAATTTTGACAGACTGGACATCGAACGCCAATGCAAAAAAGTACAGTGTTATTTTATATGAAGCTAATCTTATTTTGAAATCTAACAATAAACGTAATATTATTTATATAATAAAATGTATTTTTTATATTTTTAAATGTTTTTTTTTTGTAGGTATTATATAAAAAATATTTTAAAAAGTAATTTATAAGTATTTAAATGAAATAAAGGAGATAATAATGTATTATAATAGTATCCATATTTTGTTAACCCGTCGTCTGTTATGTAAACATAGAAAAAGTAGGTAATGGTGTCTCATTAGTGACAGTTAAGCTCTTAGTAGCTACCTACTCAAAAGAACAAACATAACTCTCTTCAAAGAAAGACTGAACAGGCATCTTCTGGGCACGCTCGTTCCATCATAGAATAGAATAGAAATACTCTTTATTCTTCTTTCTCTTTGTTCTTTTCTCTTTCTTCTTCTTTTCTTTTTTTTTTCTTTTTTTTTTTTTGACCTCATCTATCGCTTACCTACCATCAGGCGTGATCGGGGTCAAGAGCGGGCCCATTTAGTAAAAAAAAATAAATAAAAAAAGCATAATATAGAATGCTAGAATTAGTATCATCATTTAGTTGTAGCAGGTATTAGTTGTCTATATTTATATGAAATTTTATTTTTTCAGCAAACCCCATAACCGATTTCACGGATTTTATCGGAAAGGGCATGAAAGCCTTCGCAACCACTTTTGGCAGTAAGGAAACTCTTTTTTATTTTGTTTGAAAACCTATCACCGTTAAAAACATAACATTTATGGTCAAATCGCATGGAAAAGTATTTCATTGGCCACTGACACCCATGAACAAAATACTCAACCAAGCAGGCTTAATTAATTTTCAACGGAGATTTAGATGATAATTTTCAACTTCTTACATAACGTGGCACAGATAGATCACACCTATGAAGAATATGACGAGTAGGTACGCTGCAATGTATTAATGACATGTAAAAAAAAAATTTTTTTTAATATCTCCATGTTTTACAGATTTCGGCCGTTAGGAAGACCCTTTAGGCAGACACCATGGAACAAACAGTGATTTTTACTAATCGTTATTTAAATGATGCAGTTTATGAACTGATTTGATGATTAATATTGAGTTGAAACTACATATTGTAGGTTTAATAAATAAATATGTACTAATATTTGTAGATATAGTTTATTTTTGTGACACCCTTCTCTTTGGATGTGAAAATGTCTGGTGTACTGGTTGCAAGTTCAATATTTCTGACCGACAAACGCATGTAAGATTTCAAGTAGTAGTATGACGGACTGGTGGCCGCAACTCCCACTTCCAAGATCGTATTTACGTACGGGAGGGAAACTCCAGCATTCGATCCACCCCAGCCTAAGATTTCTACCGCTAATAACTACTACTTTTATTGCTTGATTATTGGTTGAGCATTCAAAATATAGGTCATATTTGTACCGACGCCAGCACATCAAGCTACCCGAAACTGTCAAATTTTCCGAATCAACTTTAAACCTTATGTTTTAGCGATAAAGTTGAAAATCTATTATAGAAATTTGACAGATTGTAGTAACTTGACGTGTCTGTACCAATTTTCAGGTAGGATATATTTTGCCTATGACGTCACATCGTGAGTGCAGACGCAGGTGCCGACCCTCTATTTTTTTTTTTACAAATTTTGTAAAACAAAATCCGGAATCATAAAGGAGAATGACCAAAAGTCGTACCAAAAAGTCTCATGCATCAAGATCAAAATGTTGTAGTAATTATTTTCATAATTTTTTACGACATTACGCGTCGGGAATTTGATTTTTGAACAGGGAATTTAATTTAAAGTAAAACAGTGTTTATATTGTTTTATTCCCTTTACATGACGTTCATATGATATGACCTTGAATTTTGAAAGTGCTATGATGTCTCACAAAAAACATGTCAAAAATTATACTTTGTCGATTTTACATGAATTAAAAATAACTAGAATAGAATACTTAGGCTATTTTTTAGAGCAATAATGGCCGTTTGTGTCAAACAAAATAAAGTACCTAGTTTTTAGGTTGTTTAGATTTTTTTGAAAATCTCCGAAACCCGGGTTTTGTTTACAAAAATAACTTTTGTAGGAGTTAATATGATAATTGTAATCTATAAAAAACAAAATTTGACTTTGATGCAGCATCGTACGGGATTCCATACATCCATGAGCATTGTCCTTTCAGCCCGGAGTTTCAATTTGGGTCCGACTAATAGCAGTAATAAACTTGCCTCCTCTTGCATGGAACTGTAACATAGCTTTACGGGGAATACAGGCGTGGTGTTACGTTAATCGTCCCTATATTATAATTATGATACGTCAGTTATCCAAAATGTGTAATGGCGAAAGGATGGCTTCATATCTACATAAAAGTCTAGTTGCAGGCTTCCAATCCATGTTTATACTGGATTGGAAGCCTGCAACTAGACTTTGTTGTTTTTATTTTGGTTACTCCTACAAAAATTATTACCTAATGAATAATATAATGAACTAAATTCACCAGCAAGTACTAAATTACTCTTAAAAGCATTTTGTTCCCTTTTTCTTGTACTTCTAAAGCTGTGTGGCTTTATAAGTACAAGAAAAAGAAAACAAAATGCCGTATGTAATGTTTCGAAAAAACATCAAAACAAAGATTAGTAGAAAACACGATGTTTTTGTTATCCGAGCTGCATGGAAAACATTCCCCGCGCGGGTAAAGAGGGGAAGGGTTTGTTTCATTTCCAACCGCCACGCGCACTGTGCACATCTAGCATTTAATTTTAGCATTTTGAAAGCTTAATTTCAACTGACACAGGTTTTGAGGTTATAGTGTCTTGTGAATAGTTGACACTAATCTAAAAATATTTTAATACGCAGGAGACAGATTGTTTAAAAAAAACAAATGTTTATGTGTAAGGTTTTTTGTGTAATGTTTCGAAAAACACACGCATGAGACACGGCTTCACGTAAATATAATACAATTTAAATATCTATTTACAGTTCGCGTCATATAACTTTGCCGCTCTGAAGTAGGCAACAAGTCACTGCGCAGTAGTTAATCCTATGAATACAACAGCAGCGCGCATGGCACGGATTGGCGCGGCTAGGAAAGAGCCTAGCTTCAGAGCGGCAAAGTTATTTGACGCGAACTGTATGTCCCGACGTTTTAATAGACGCTCCCCGACGTAACACAGTCCTGTGGTTATGACGTAGTTTTAAAAGCAGATATGTCATCTTACCGCACTGCGTCCGCGCACATCTTACTCGCTTTGCTATACCGCTTAGCTTCAGTGGAAAGAGAGATACGAATGTACAGCTCTCTTCCTCTCTCTCGCACACCACTGGAGGAAAGCCAGCCATTCCCTTAATAAATGAAAGAACAATAAGTCATTTAAGTAACAGCAATTTATTGTAGCAATATTAAATACAAAAACTAAAAACAGGATTTGTACGTAAATTCGTCAGAAAACAATACCTATGAACTAATTATGTAGCTAGGCTATCTACACTAATTTGTGTTGATTCGTTTCTCTTACAAAATAATTATATTAATAAGCTCATAAATAAAAATAAAAGACCAAATATATATTTTGATTGAAAATATTCACTGATTTATTATCTTGTGAAAGTTCAAATTCAAATTATTTCATAATTTTTATAAGCGAGCTTATAAAAATTATATCATATTATAGTTTTTTGCAATTTATCGGTAAATAGGTACAATACATATTGGCTTTTAAAATATTAATAGAAAATTACAATCGATTTGCAAAAACGATAACATCTAAAAAAATCAAGTAAATATTTGATCATTTCAACTGATTACTTAATTTGGATTCAAATGGATATGTAGTTAATTACAGTCAAATATTTTTAAGACTAAGGCGGAAAATTGGACGTGTTTAGTTTTCATTATTATTATCTATTGTTCACTCCGTTATTGTCCTGTGTGTATTAATAATAATAATAACGAACAATCACAATCACTTAACCTTTTGACCGCCACACGTCAAAAAATCAAAAACGTGCTTTCGGCGTCAAAGTCTGTCATGTAGTCGAACCGTGGCGTGTTGGACACATTTTGGTTTGTCACCTATAATGACTGTCGCCCGAAAGTCTGACAACCAGTCTTACCAAGGGATATCGTATTACCCAGTAACTGGGTTGTGGAGGTCAGATAGGCAGTCGCTCCATGTAAAATACTGGTATTCAGCTGCATCCGGTTAGACTGGAAGCCGACCCCAACATAGTTGGGAAAAGGCTAGGCAGATGATGACCTATAATGACTGTGGCGGTCAAAAGGTTAATAATGATATAGGCCTACAATTTTAAAATGTAGCCAACTCTAACTAAATGATACAGTAAAAAGCAGTAATTAACATCCATATCATTGATAAGTTTTTGAAAGGAAATACAGCAATAAATTGTTCGATTAAAGATTGCATGCAAAAAGTAGCTTTTAAAATTGTATCAGACTACAAACCAAGCGAATCAAGCGGTTTTTACTATATGTGATATAAGCCACATACATATCGCACTAAGCCACTAGTATGCCAAGTTTCAGCAATATTTTAAGCATTTAGGCATCTACTTTTTAGGAATCTTTTCTAGATTAAAGCACAAAAGCGAAGTCAGCATACATATTATTATTACAGTATGTGTATCTCACGAAACGACGCGGGCTTTACTTGTGGCAACCAAGTGTATAAATACGATGTAAAGTGCTTGAAGACGAATAGTATCAGCCGTAGACAGAGTAAACTATAGACTGCTGCTTAACTTCTTTTTCATTCGCACAAGAAAAAGAGAAATATATTAACGTCACTAGCAAAGAAAAGAGACAGAGTAAGAATATTTCTGTCCCTTACTGCGTGTCGGCTAAGCACATCAATGTGCACAACAAGTTTGACGTTTATCAATTAAATAATAAAAACTACACCGCGATCAAACGGAAAATAAGAACTTTTTCGTGCATAATTTAATAATAGTACATTTGCGCAACTGTGCAAAATGGTAAGGTGCAGTGTAATAATCTGTAGTATGATGAAGATTGCCGGAATTTTATGTCCCTTTCGGTGACACGGATACCATGAGTCTATAGATTACTCTGTCTACGGCATCAGCACATCATACACACGCGCCGACTTCGCCATTGTCCCGAACGGTATTGAGACCTCCTGCGCTTACACACACAATCACGTGCATGTTTGTACACTTGGTAACCACAAGTAAAGCGCGCGTCGCTTCAATAGATAAAAATAATATAGCACGGGGTCGTAAAAATTACACATCGAGAGTAAAAGTTCGGTTTGTATAGCGTCGTCTCTGTCACTCATAACCTGTTTGACAGTGACAATGTTTACGTCCAGATAATGTTTATTGTCTATCATTTGCATTTATGGCGAGTCAATGAATGAATAATATTTATATGAGGACACCCTTCCTATCGCCCCGCATAAAGTGTGAGTTTACGTTGGAAGTGGACGCGCTGCTTAACTTGAGGTCTTGAGGCCCGTCGCTTGATCCTCGCTTGTCTTTCGACATCTGAGCTACCTGACGAACGAAAAAAAAAGTTATGTGTAATTAATGGTATTATGTTTTGATTAAAAAAAGTCTTCTTGGAAAAGTAGTAAAAAATCAATTTATTTCATTTTGATACATCTGATAATGAACCAATATATAAACATGTACACCAGCACATCAAGCTACCCAAAACTGTAAAATTTTCGCAATCAACTTTGAACGAAAGTTGAAAATCTATTAAAGAAATTTGACAGATTCGCGACTGTACATATTTAGTTTGAAAAGTACTCACAAAACTGGCAAAAATAATAATTATTCAAAACAATAAGCCACTATTTTGAACTTGTATCTTATTTTCTAGTATCTGTTACTGACAATTCACTAACTAATTACACGCGTTAGAATTCATTGCGAACCACAATTTGCATATGAATGAAGATTATTGTTCTAACAATAATGAGATGAGTTTCAATGAGGTTGATTGGGCAATCAACCTCAGGGCAATCAACCTCATTGAAACTCATCTCATTATTAATTCATACTTCAGGGAAATAACTAACATAGGCAGTGATAAAACAAAAAATCAACACTGCGATAAATATCTCTTCTTTATTTACGAAATATCTTATAGCTTTCCCTTTTGCTATCATTGTTGTTGGTAATCAGGGACACAAACGCATTGTCTTATTTTGAGACGCTTTCAGTACTGTGAGCCGGTGAACAATGTATAGCGCGACAAGATACATTTGGCGCGTGGCCAAAATTGGAACTAACGCTGCCATCTTGATTTATCAAAACATTTTACAAAATAACTGCACAATTATTCACCAACAGCGCCCCCTGTCAACAGCATTCAAGCGAAATAAAATCCTTGTACCAGTGTAACTACAATTGAGATAAGCATAGACGCTCGCTAATCACTCTGAGATTTACTTACAGCATCGTCGATGGCTTTGAACTGCCAGTTCCAATGTACTCGGTATAAGAACGGCCTGTGGTCGAAGCGATTGTCATCGGGACTGTAGGTTTCTGCGTGGTATGACGGAGTTAGAACAGTCATCTTGTGACGATTGATCGCGTAGCATCGGAAGAAGTGCTTTACTTTCTCTGCGACCTGTAAAATGCACTGAATTGTGAACTTGTTGTATTCTGATGTAAGAAGAGAGGTCATTAACACAAACATTTAAGTATTTTATCGTGTGTGGTTTAGGCTCTAAACCACTCTTGCAATTTGCAGGTCAGTGTCATGTTGAATGTTGATTAAAATGATTTGGGAGCGCGAGCGTACCAAATATGACTTTACATAAATGTATGAATGTGAATCCTATCCTATCCTAATCCTATCAAGTTGTGTTAGTATAATTGTAAAATGTCAAGATTTCATGAAATAGTCATTCAGTGGGATTACTTGGTCTTAGAGAGTTGTGTTGATGACTAATGATTATAATTCTGTAAAACATATTTGTTACGGTCGCGGATCATATTTTAATCAACTTACAACTTAATACTGACCAGCAAATTGCAAAAAACCTAAGAAAATTTGAATTTCGTGGGCTTCCTTAATATCAATTTTAATCTGATGGGAATTAAGTCGGTTCCAAAACAACTGATGTTCACTGCATGTTTGAAGTTGTAGCACAAACTGAACGTGGTGGTTGGTTATTAATGGCATTTTTCCAAAAATACATTTGTTTACATATTTGAAAACTACAGATATAATTAAATAATTTTCCAAATTGGAATAAATGCAATATTTTTGTGGATACCAAATCTATCTATACAATGCGTAACATAATGAACGCAAGACCTCATACACCCCAATTAGAATATTGAGTTATAAGCATAATACAATAATCAAAACAATTTTTTTTTAAAGCTAACTATTTTTATTAAGTAAATTGTGTTGACCCTATCATTACTTTATGCATTCAAAATTGAGTCTTATTGCCTTGACATAAGATTTAATTTTCTTTGGATCAATCGGCGATCAGTATGGCAAAATACATAATTTAAAAAAAAATAACTATCTTAAATGTTACCGAAATTGATTCAGTAATCAATTATGAACAAACTACTTTCAGGACTTGCGTTTATTCTGTTACACCTTGTATATATTATTATTGCTCAAAAACTCGGAAAATATCTAGTAGTTACTACCCTGCATCCTCGATTGGCAACTTAAACTATGGTGCGGACTGCGGAATCACCCTTATTTTGCTGTAGTGTGTAAAATACTTACTCCTTTTGAAGTAATACCTCACCTCTTGCGGCGTACACTTGTCGCTCCACGTATGTACCAGTTTATGGAACATGCTGAACGGTCCACAGTGTTGCGTCTTCCTCAGTCGTCCGAACTCTGACAGTTCTGCGTACGTCATCCCCATGTCTTGTTCGTCTGTCTGTGTAATCTGACCGTCTGTCAGCGGTTCGAGCTCCGCTGTCGGAGGCGCTTGTAAGATCTCCGAGAGGGATGGTAAGAAGAATCTGTGAGAAATTAAAATATCATATGAAATATAAAAATTGATTTATAGTTTTACTTTTGATAAATAAAGGAAACTGGCGTTATATTGAGGATAATAGGTTTTGGACTTATTGAATTGAATCGAAAACTAGCCTCATGTCCGAAGCTCATAACGTTTAAAATTAGAATATAAGTACACGTTCTTCTTCTTCTTCTTAGCGTGTCGACAGCAATCTAAATGTACTCGGTCCAGAATTCGGCTACTTGTTTGGCGCCTTCACCAGCGTTTGTACCAGTGCACTTTTAATTTATGAGATGGGAGCAGTTTTTTTTTATTCCTATGTATCTAAAAACTAGCCCCGCGGTTTCATATCGGTATAAAAAGTAGCCTATATGTTAATCCAGGGTGTCAGCTACCTCTATACAAAATTTTATCAAAATTGGTCCAGCCGTTTGAGCGTGAAGAAGAAATTCCTAATCATAAAACCCAATAACACTAGCACGCACGTTATCTAGCTACTACTATTTCTTTAGTAACAAAAAAACACCACTAGTATAGCAAATCACTAGCAATGTGCACACCAATACTATGTCACACTAATTTTCCTTTCTCTCACCTATTCTTGGCATACTGCAAGAACGACTTAAGATCAGTCTTCGATATACCGCCGATGGGATTAACATCAGCACTGGAACAGTCGTACTTCGTCATATATCCGCGCAACGCTTCGTCCACGTTGGAGGAACCCAGGACTAGCAAACCTCCAGGTCTACCGCGCACCCAGAGCACTAGTTGTGCGAATAGGTAAGACAGGACCATGCGGAGACGGGCCTAGAGAAAGATTTAAAATGGACGGTTTACTAAAACATATATAAGGTATTTTTTTTAAATGCAAGTAGCATAAACAATATTTAACGATCGTGCATATAGATTGATCGTTGGTCGACCATCGATCAATTATTATCGATCGACCACCGATCGATGTTTCAAGGCGATCAATATCGACTGGTCGACGTCGATCGACCGCAGTCTGGTTGCACCTTTAAGCAATCATATAGCTTTGCGGCAATTAAGGTATTGTTATCGAACGATACTCACAAATTCAGACAAAACTACTAACTAGCGTCACAATCATTTTGACTCGGTTTCATAGTTGAACTAGTGTGAGAATATTGAAAGTACCTGTATATTCTGTAAAGCTAAATTCTGTCGTGGACAGCCGCCCTTAGCCCTGAACTTTGGTACGAAGCCCGTGGCGGCAGTGAATATACCGATGACTGCAGTCACGGCCGCGTCGATCACTATCGGGAAGTGATAACTACCGATCTCGCTGGCCAGCTGAAAGAACTCTTTATTAGTATTATCTTAGAATAGGAACAAAACTCCCGCTCCAGACACGTTAGCATTCGTTTCAGGACGTATGATACTCCTCTTTCTGTTTCTTTACAAATGAATGTTACAGCCGTTTGCGATTTATTTTAGAACATTATACAGCGATCATCCATCCACTAGCATTCTACGGGACGCCAATAATTTGGAGGGGTCAGAAAAGACAACAACTTTTCAATAATAAAAGAGCATTTATTGTGTTCGTGTTGAGGGAATCTGATGTAGCCCATGATATTCAACTGTGTCTATTATATCCTCAAATTAACACTGTAACTTAATAAAATAAAGTGCAGGGTAAGTAAGTACCTGTGAAGCGCGCTGTTTTGTCTCCTGACTTGAATTCTCCGTAGCCATGTAACACGTTACTAGTAGCCTGTTGCAAAGTTCCATCGGGTCGGAGGGCGTGTAGTCAGATTGACACAGGATTTTACGGACGTCGTACAGAACTTGACTCTCTGCAAACATTTCAAAGCTATTATAGGTTGACTAATTTATGACAGACTGATGATAAAACGTATAAAATGTGCGTTTCAGTATTTTAATAAAAGTGGCCATTGTTCAGTGGGCTTGTAAACAACAAAACTACAATTTAATAAACTAAAGAGGCGGTACACCTCTCGGATTCCTAAGTTGGTGGTGCTCTGCCTTGACCGCGTTTTCCTTCCAGCCGGCCCAGAATCATGCCTTTCCAGACCATGCTTAGATATGTCCAAAAAAGCTGAGGACACGCTCCTAGCATATTGTAGATAGCCGCTTGGTGACACACATACTGAGTTCTTATTACCATGATTATTACAAACCTCCTTTCTGAATAGCGTCACATATCTGCGTGCACATAGAGAACACGATGCAAGCCGTACTTGTGGAGTCTACGCCGCCACTCAAAGGTAGGAAGAACCCTCCTTGGCCGGACCTTCGCAGGTAATCCCATAGCCAGCATGCAGGACCTGGATATAAATATCTGGTTTTTTAATGGACTAATAAGTGTCATTGTCATAATACAAATGCATCATTAATAAATTAGCCGTTTAGTATTTTTCGTTTTCTTATGCTTGGGAGATAAAAATGCCGCGTAAGCACATCGCTAAATAAAAAAATGCTAAGAATCATTAAAAGAAAGTCATCAGAACTCTTGTAGAATAAATGGTTGAAAGCAAGCAGAGTTTATTTTTCTGCCAGCCCCCACAACATAAGGTCGACCTTTGCAGACAAACTTTACATGAGTTACCCTTAAATAAAAAGATCGACGTAGTCCTGATTCCAAACAAGCCTTTTATTCATAACATTCGACCTCTGTATCTTACTGCCTATGCCTATAAGAACAGTTACCTAACGCCAGAAATTAAATTAACAATTTGAGGCCGTCTCTTGCAAGAGGAAGCTTCAGCAACAAACAAAAAGCTACAGCAGTCCACTGCTGGACATGTGCCTCTCCTATTGCACGCCATTTGCAAAGGAATCTGTTTGCCCCAATATACTCAAAATCGTTAAGAGGAAATGCGGTCGCAGAGACTTTGAAAAAGCCTAAGTAAAAAGTCATAACTTGAGGTTTGGCTCTCGCCTATTTTCTCCTCCATTATTGGACCAATTTAAAAGATAATTCATAAACAGAATAAGAAGGATAATTATATACTGTGTTCCTATGTTTTCCGTTTTGATGATATATTATTTTAATAAGCACTAGAATCCTCAAAAAATGCTCAAAATTGCCGCTATCAAAAGAGGCTTAAAATTTGACAACTATTAATGAAAAAAGAAAAACATAGGGACACAGTATTATGTCCTTCTTATTTTGTTTATGGAATATCTTTTAAATTGGTCCAGTATTGGCTTCGATCAATAATAGTACTAGATGAATGATTAGGAACAAAAATAAGTCGCTAAAGTGGCCACGTTTGCACACAGATAAACATTTATACTTCTTACTACGAACTATAGAAAAAAGTTTAATAATATTAACAACTTCAAACTATTATAAACCTTAACACTCTAACATAAAGTTTAATTACGATTGCAAATGATTCATATTTAAGTCCTTCTGTCATCGAAGCAATAAATTTAAAATGTCACTTGAAAATAAAAAGTCATTTTTATAATAAGTACAAAAATATTTATTCTAAAATGAAACTTAACGTCTAAGCAATACGGTTAAAAACATTTTGTTGACAATTTCGTACTTACTCGAATTTGGAATTAGACGTAGTTCTTGGAATCACATTTCAATGCTTCAATGTTTGTTAGAATAGTTGGCGCGTTGTCGCAAACATTGGCCAACAATCATAATATTTGCTAATTGATTTATATTTACTATTTAACTGTGTTACTATTTTATGAAAAACATTTAATGATAAAGACTTACCGAAAAAAAGATATTCCTTCCAAAATCTTGGTGTTACGGTGGTTATTTACACAACTTTTGAACGCGCACTGAGCCATTTTGACGTTTTAACATTGGCTATGATTGGACCATACTAATTTGAAATAATAGCACAAAAGTATTCGTGCTCGTATTTTTCGGGCCGTGTTTTGAAGCGCTTATCGGGCATCTAGTACTATTATTGATCGAAGAGTATTGGAGAAGAAAATAGGCGAGAGTCAAACCTTGAATTATGACTTTTTACTTAGGCTTTTTCAAAAGTCTCTCCGACCGCATTTTCTCTTAAATAGCCGTCTAAGGAACTATAATTATTATCAATGCAAAGGGTTCTTACATGTTTTCTTTTAACAATGAAAGTCTACTGGCTATTATAAAGTTACCTAGTTCAATTTCTTCTTCGGGTGTCAAGTAATTCCACTGGATAGGCGGATTCGTGGTAAGATACACGTCATCATCGTCTGATAGTGCGAAGTCAACTGTGATGCGAGGGAACGGTGGGTTCGAGGCCGCCAAATGAGATCGGGAGCGGATTTGAGTCCGATAGGAACGAATGTCTTCGAGATCGATCGTCGCTGTTATTACTTCCTGGAAATATGAAGATAAACTTATTTGACATATTTTTATAAAATTTTAGTTTTTTTTATTGTCTATTGTCAACTTTTTGATTATTTACTATTTTTAAAAGCCTATTTTAGCTGTTCTCGTCTGAAACACAGGATTACCTAGTTCAGGCCAGTAAGTCTTAGGAATATAATTTACATTTAAGCAAAACAAATAATTATTTATGACTTGTAATTTTTTTAATAAATATATTATTATTTATTTATTGTGTGTGGTAAATACTGACCACGTAGTAATACTTTGAAAACCTTGGAAAAGCAAGGCATTATCAGGCATTGAGACACAAAAAACTACGGAATCTGGACGAGTCCTGAATCCAAAGTATTCAAAGCATGTTGTGCAAAATAAATAATCATTGTCATCGTTTCTTATTTTATTTAACTCTCTGCTATAAATATAAAAGTTAATTTCACCAAATATACTAACCACATCATGCAGAGCAAACTGCAGCCCCCTACTAACGATGTCCCCATTAACAGCCACACAGGAACAACCATTGAAGTATATCCTCTGACCGTCGCACCCTCGCAGGTTGCTGAACAAGTACGCGCCCCCACTTTTGAAGGTCGCGCTCTTGACCAGGTCTACTGTGACGTACGCCTTGCGCAGTTCCATGTAGCTTCCCGAACCATTTGATATGATCTCCACACCGTCTAGACTTAGCGGGATGTGGCGACTAACGTGAAAGGAAATAGGTTGGGATTAGAAAAACAAGTAATGCTGCTACTTTATGTATTAAAACACTTAAAATTATATAATTAACTAGCTGCGTCCCGCAGTTGCACCCGCATGTCTCGATTCCGTGGGAATATCGTATGTCCTAATCCAGGCCATGGTCTACTCATGTGCCAAATTGCATCTAAATCCGTCAAAGCCGTTTTAGCGAGAAAGCGTGACAAACTGACATACAAAAAATCAAATATTTTCCCTTAATAATATTAGTTAAGATGGCATACTGGTAACAACTAGTTTATTGTATTTTCAGCTTTCTTAGTCACCTTTTCTTAGTTGAACGAAGTCGGATTTATTACACTTCTACCCCGACCACGAATGCAATTAATTCTAGTTTTGGACCGCTAATGGTATAATATATTGCTAAAACAACTTGTCGTACCTCTGTGGATTCCACAATTCTTCGCAGATTTCGAAACCTATACACGTATCTTTAGTAGCAATGACCGCATCTCCAATAGGCACCGTCGACTGGTTCGTTATCGCCGATATCATCCTAGGTAAATAGTATTCTTCAGTCTGTCGTTCCTTTGTGAATAATTAGAAACAATTTACATACATGCCTTTGGAAATACATTTCACCAAAGCCACAACAGAATCCAAGGTATACATCAGGTGCATTAAAGCCTTTTTTTTTTTAAGAAATATGTAGAACAAATTCTAAAAGGGTCTTGCTTTTTACCTTAGTTTTTTTTTTTCACTACAATCTGAGGAGCAATTCTCATAATTTTAAGAACGTTTACAGTCTTATCTGTCTCAATCTGCCAAAAATATCTCAAAAATCCCTACATTTTTGTCAATTTTTTTGACAATGATTGTTGCTGAGATGAGATTGCGAATAGAAGAACGTTTTTAATTTCGGGAATTAGCCTTCTGGTATTCAGTCTGATCAAAAGTCCGATATGTTATGATCAAAAGCACTTACTTTGGTCCAAGGAGAAAACCACCTAGTTTCCCTATAATTTCCGTCTTCACATAACAGCATCTTTGGTCTGATGAGAAGTATCTGTTTGTTCAGGAACGCTACTCGGCAGTTGTACGAAACATTTCTGTGTTGTACAGGCATGCCGACATCGATCAACATGTCTTTACATGTCGGTGACTTGAGGAGTTCTGCGAGGACTTGCCAGCTGTGGAGATATGTGTCGGGTTCGTAGAAATGGTCCTCACAGCTGTAGCCACTGCAAAGACAGTTTTATTTTAATAGCAGATTCTATGAGAACTTTTTGGTCATTACTTATCAGCATGTTAACGATAACTGCTAAACATAATTGATATACTACTAAAAAGAGTAGTGAGAAAATATTACCTGGCCTAATTGACCAGGCATTATTTTAGAACTAGCTGTGCCGGCGACTTCGTGCGATGATTGATAGTTTTGCTTTTGATAAATAAAGGAAATAGGCGTTATATTGAGGACTAGCTGTGCCCACGACTTCGTTCGCGTGTATGTCGGAAACAAATTGGATTTCATGGGTTTTAATTTTTTGCGCGGAACCCTAATCATTTTTCAAAAATAAAAGTAACCTTAGTTACTCCTTATAACCGTATAACGTCAGCTATCTGCCAGGGAAATCCCGTCAAAATCGGTACAGCCGTTTCGGAGATTAGCCGGAACAAACCGCCAGACTTTAGTAAAAATGCTGCTATTTTGACATTACCAACAGACACATCAATTTTATTTATTTGTGTAGATTAACAGGGAGAATTTTATAAAATTTGAGAATTGTAGAAAACTAGCTGCGCCCCGCGGTTTCACCCGCGTAAATGTCGATCCCGTGGGGATAAAAATTAGCCTATATATATGTTAATCCAGGGTGTCAGCTACCTCCATACAAAGTTTTATCAAAATTGGTACAGCCGTTTGAGTGTGAAGAAGTAACAAACATATACACACACGAACACACACACCCCAACACACCCTCACGCAAACACAAACACACCCCCACACACAAACACACCCCCACACACAAACACACCCCCACACACAAACACACCCCCGCACACTCACAAACTTTCACCTTTATAATATTAGTGTAATTTGACCTTAACCACCATAACCTGACTACTAAACAGCATCATAATTCAACAGATGATGGATAAAATTACCATATCTCCAACTCTGGTCCAGTGCGGTACAGGGCGCCCATTTCTTTAGCCTCCTGTATAGACTGCAGGATCCTGTTCATGTTGCCTTCGAAGTCGAGTGCCCATTGGTTCAGTGTGGTCACCGCTACTGTCACTTTTCGACCCATTGCTGTAGATTATTTTGTCCTGAAAACAATAAAGAGAAAACATTAGGAGATAAAGCTGTTTAGGTACTCTACCAAATTCCATAATTTTATTTTCATAGGCAGGTATTTGATTAAAATAAATCATCATGATCTATTGAGAGTAAGGGTGAGCGCACATCTGACGGAAAATGCGTCGCGTATCGCCGGTCGCGTAAAGCCAGAACAAACAAGTAGGTAGATAATAAAACATTCACGCTAACACACTCACCCGATGATGCGTTAGTGCGTCGACCGTAGGTACTAACTGGAAGTAAAAAAGGTTACGCCGGACGCGTCTTCCGTCAGATGCGCAACCCCCCAAACTAAAGTAAAGTATTCTCCTAGGTTCCTGGCTTGCATCTTACCATTAGCTTTTTAGTACGAGTAAATATGAAGGACATTATTATCAAATTACAACTTTTCAATCGACGTCAGTAAGATGCTACTGCTACAAAACAACGTTTAGCTGCCATAACATTATCTACATAATGGTAATAGGGCTTAAACTTTTCTAGTATGGAAACTAAACCTGTTACTATTCTAATTCCCATTGTTGTTTAACTTTTATCAATCTCGAAAACGTATACGCGCACGGAAAAGTTGAAACTTTTTTGACTACGTAAAAAGTCTTGGTATTCTCCAAACTATGTACACAATGTAGAAAAATGCCACGAAACGTTCTAGTTCCTAAAAGCACAGTTCATTAACATATCTACCATTACAATATTAAATACCTATGGAAGGTATCATTATACTTTAGAGTATTCTATTCTATCATTTGTAGCATTATGTACCTACGCTTAAGGTTCCGTATTAGAATAGCTATAATCGGAATAATACAACCCTTGATTTAAGGTTGTACAGTTTATATTGTCCAGGAAGCGGAGGTATCCTAAGCCCAGGTTCGCGCGTTGAAATGTTCTGTGATTGGTAATGACTATAGAGGTATGAGGAACAGGGTGTAAAGTTCACTCATGCATCCTCCATAGAAAAGGGAGGATCCTCCGACCAGACGGGTGTCGTGTCTGACGTTGTCGACCGCTTCATGACAAATAAAATACTTGGCCCACGTACGCACGGACGTAATAATATTGCGGCGATTTTATTTCGTGCACTGAATTTTAAACGCACAGCTTACCGCCGAGAGTTGAAAATCCGACAGTGTTTTTTTGACGCGCTGGGATGCGCTATGTTGGATTCTCAACACCGAGAGCTGAAAATCCAGTGCGCGATAAAATCCCGCCGCGACATGTTTACGTCCGTGCTAACGGGCTAAATTATTTGATTTGTCATTACCAATCAGTAAACATTTCAACACGCGTCATACAAAAAGCGGGAATAGGACGGTAATCGAATTTTGATACGGAAACTGGGATAACGAGTGATTATTAATGCTGGAGCCTAAAAGCTCAGATTTCTGAAACAGTACCTATCTCATCGCTCGTTTGAGTTATCTGTGATAAAATTAATCCCAAGCCTAGGTATCAATAAATTGAAATCGCTTGTATTGCAAATCGGAAAGTAGGTAGATAACATTTTCATACAGGTTTCCAATCTTTTTGTAACATTTTTGGGTAAATATGTTTTACTAGCGTCCCTGCTATAAGAGTAAGGGAAGATCAAAGAAACGATGGATGGACTTTGTGCATGATATGGTTACAAAAGGGGTGACTACCGAGATGACAACTAACAGAGAAGTATGGAAGAAAAAGACATGTTGCACCGACCCGAAATACATTGGGCAAGAGCTCCATAAGGGCAGGACAATTATGATGATAGCGTCCCTGCATAACGTACAAGCAATTGACTATTATTCCTATTAAGGCTTGTATTCATGCCAACGACCTTGTGCATTTGGGCGGAGCTAACTAAGCTAAGCTAACATGCAACGCGACGCACGTGGACGTGCGTCGCGTTGCCTAGCAACACGAGGCGCCCCGCACTGAATTCGTGGACGAGTGCGGGGATGATATAGACACGGACTTTAAACGATCGCATTTTTAATTTATTATATTAAAAAATATACATGTTTTTCATAAGTAACAAAACCAAATCATTTTCGTTTGTATTGCAAAGCAGTAGATATTTTTTTTATATTCTTTTGATAAAAAATGAAGGAGTAAAATGGTTTCATCTCAACGATTTGGAGGTGATTTGGTGTTTTTTTTTCTTAATAGGTGATATCGATAGAAAAATTATGGCTAAACCAAATTACGATTCATATCATGTAGATTACAAACTATTTTTTCAGATGTAATTTCTCTGTAAGTTCCGGAGAAAAACTGCTTCATCTGCACGCTGTTTTTAAGCTTTTTCGAAAGAGTAGCCTTAACCCTTAACTACTCGTACTAGTTAGAAATCCGATGAATATTCACGAAACATAAAGAACAATGCCGACGGGCGATTGATGAATGACAAAAGACTATAAGATTGCTCGTCTAGCAGTCAATCGATCCGCACCAGGCAGTGCCATGACCCGGCCAATCACCCCGCAACCCTTAGACACGTAGTTCTCACGTTACCATAGACAAGTGAACATGGAGTAATTGAAAAACGTTATTGAAGACTTAATCACTTTATTAGCAAGACAGGCCAGAGCGATAACTGTCCAAGCAATGAAACTCTTTAATTATTTTCAGAACGAATACTCTGATTGCGCCACACACTATCTATCAATCACAATCTGAATCATTTTGAAGGATATTGCTAATCCATTGCTTCATATGTTCGAAAATGTATCTGCTCAACAGCGTAAATAATACAATTCATGTTGTTGAACTGTCAAAAATTAAAGCTATTGCTACTGTTAATGTGTTACGCAATTACCCCGCAGTTTGAAGTAGTGAGAGTGACAGAACTTGCAAAAACTGTGATAATGCCTAATTAGGTACACTATTGCCAAGCACGAAAGACTAACTTTTATTAAAAAGTTAGTCTTTCGTGCTTCCGTGTTTGAAAATTCGTGTACCTACATGGTATAGGATTTTTCGAAGTTAAGTAGAAATATTCAAGCACCGTATCTAGTAACATGGCAACTGAAAAAATCTTTATGGCGTCTCACTGAACCATTCAATAGTTCGTTTTTTAGGTACCTACTTCAGGTTGTAACTGAACAGATACGTAAAAAAAGAATAATTATGTAAAATTTTCAAAGCAATCTATTACCGAACCAATCCTCTAAAGTCGAGTTAGGTGTACTTGGCGCCCAAATGGGCCAATTGCAATCAGGGAACCTAATTGTTGAGCTGATCCAATCAACTAAACCGCCGTGCCGTGCTAAATAGCCAATAACAATAAAAGCAATTTCATAGTAATGACAAAGACTGACTGTTGTTATTCGATTTTACGGACAATTAAGTTGTTGGTCAATTTGTTTACCAATCAAATTCCCTGTTCGGAGAGAAAACTACGGAAAACTTTTGCAAAGCCTGAAAAAACTGATTTTGGAAAGAAACCCTCAATACTAAAAGCAAGCCAGCTTTTGTGTTTAAAAATGTATAAGTACGTACTCATTTATAAGTACGTATCTTTTATCTTGTACAGTAACTTTATATTGATAAACATCCTAAAAACTAGATTGACAACAAATGCTTTACACACACAATGGTCACTGAAGGACTAAGTGCGGAAACCAAATCCCTAACATAGAATGCTTTAGAAAAATATTTAATAATTACACGAATAGACTAAAGTAATATGTAAGTATAAGTTTAGCAAACGATTTGACACAAAAGCAAAAAATTTAAAGATTTCCTAATGAGATAACATAAATCTAGTGCTTAACTTATTAAAGAAATGTATACAGAAACTAAGAAAATCTTACCAGCAAAAAATCTGCGAATACTGTCTTCGGGTAGTATGAAATCGATTTCACTTAGCAAGTTGCCTAGGCAACAAACAGCGTACAACTTTATAGAGTACATATGCGTACCTTCTTGTGTATAGCTGTTTCAAGTGTTTCATAAATGGCTTATAGATTTGTACAACCTATGCACAATATTATGGAAAATCAATTCAACGAGGAGTTTTTTATTTAATTTATATTTACTTTATTGTACACCAGAAAATACATTCAACACCACAAAACATAAAATGGGCGGCCAAATCGCTTTCTGCGATCTTTTCCAGGTAACCATGGTTCATTGTGTCGTGAACACAGATGTCTCAGGGTTTTGATTAATCGGTATAGGGTTGAAAGATCATTTTAAAGCTTTAAAATTCATTACTATAAATTATAGAATCCCCATTAAACCTACGTTCTGCCATCCATCGATGTTTTATGTAAATGTCTTACTTTATTAGATTCCAATGTTCCAAAAACCATATTGGACGCCATGATAGAAATAAAAACACGCAGCAAAAATATTGTTTATGACTCAGACTTGTCAAATATTGCTTTCTACGAAAAAGCAAAAAATTATATGAAACCCAGACTATAAGGCAGTACTAAATATTTTTACCTAATATTGACGACCACGCGAACCTACCCTTGGATCCAATGCAATTATTTTAACTGATGATACCAAAAAAATATTTAAGTTATTTAAGTTTAAGTACTTCAATTACAATACATAATAAAAAGTAATGCGATGCTTAGATATCAAATCATCTCGAAAAATATAGTTTGTTGCATCTAACTTAATAAGTTTATGAAATGATAGTTTCATCGAAGTATACCAATTTTCTATTTATTACAGAAATACCAAATTACGCAGTGTTACCTTTGATACAGATTATCAAAGTTGAATCGGCCATTATATACGCACCTACGACGTATCCCTGCATGTTACGTTAACGATTATATAATGCTTTTATTGCAAACGTATAGCTATACTATATGTATTTGCCTGTAGGCTAGAAGACATGATAGAGATCATAGAGACGCAAAGGAGAATAGAGAATCCCAATTTAAGTAATTCCTATGGTTTGGTATCAATAATAATTACTGCAAAATTGAATTAGTGTTAGACTTTGTCAAAGCTGCTTGTGGACATCATGTATGTCCCATTTTTACCGACTTCACAAAAAGGAGGAGGTACTATGTTCGGATGTTTGTATGTTTTTTTTTTTTTTGTATGTTTGTTTATCGAATACTCCGCCAATTGTCGACGGATTTTCAAAATTCTTTTTAGTAAATTGTTTTGATGTTTGATAGGGCATTTGCTACATTTGGTCTCATGATCATCAAGTCATGACCTGATGCTGCAGTCAGGATAGTCTGCAGAGTACCTAACTCCTCGACAACTAACAGCAGATACCTATATCGTGTTTAGGCTCATTGAAAAGGGCTCGATGTGTGGATAAACGTACTGTTAATGAGGAACACCGAAGTACATAGACCTGATGCTGAAGCCAGGAGCATCAGAAAAAGTACAAACCTTGAAATTACAACACCGTTAGTCGTGTTTGGGCTCACTTTAAACAGGACTAAATTTTAAGTTCAATGAAATGTTGACATAAGTCTGGCATGTTGCTGCTTTTCTGCTGCGGATTATCAGCTAGGAGAGTGGAATACTAGGAAAACTCCTCAACAATTAACGTCCCTGCATCGGGAAAAGCAATATTTTGTAAAAGATGATCAGCAGTTGACATTAGGCTATTGTAACTTAGATAAATTACAAACTGACCCACTAAAAAGTAAAAAATAAAAACTTTTTTACAAAAAGAAACAACCGACTTCCGAAATTAAAGTTATTTTTCACTTTATAGTGTTTTTTGGAAGTCGGTTGTTTCTTTTTGTAAAAAAGTTTTATTGAATACCTTAGTCAAGTCAAGATTTACCGTCGTTTCCATGGACCAATTGAAATTTTATCAATTGGTATATGGGGAAGATTACATGTTTCCATCGTCCAAATACCAACTAGGCTATGGAGAACACTAGGTACAGTTCAGTTGCGTGAGTTGCGTCATATTTCAATAAAGTTATGGGTCTCAATAATTACGATAAAAGAGTTCAATGGCTGTTGATACTTCGATGGAAAATCTATTTATTCTGAGGTCTACGAAGATATTAAAGTTTGCGGCCATGATTGAGGCAAGTTACGAAGTTTTCCACACGACCGCCACAAGTTACCACCTGCTTCGTAGAAGTGCAGTCACCTTTTGAGCCTTTAGCAGAAACGTTATCATACAGTCACGGTGAATTATACCAAATCAGTTTACCGGAAAACAAATCAATGAGTAGATAAAGTTTATAATCACGCCAGTTATGTACTTTAGAACATTTCACTTATGCATAAAATTGAATCACCTACGTTCGGCGAAGTTCATAATAGGTGTAACTCTACCTATGTGATAGATTCATGCACGGTTGAAACAGCTGACACCATACCTCTACCTAACCACATGAAAACTAGTCTAGACAGAGGTGCCGACTGGAATTTATAACAGCTAAGCACCCCAGATAGGCACACGCCTACGTAATACGATAACAATGTGAATTTTATGGTAATTAGAACCTTCTGTATTCCGCAAAGTGAATCAAGTCGCTATCACATCACCATGCAAGATAAGAGTGAAGAGTTGGATGTGGATGTCACGGATAAAAGAAAAGTTCCTGATGATAATGACCAGGGTATGTGAATTGTTTTTATTATTTGACGTATTTTAAAATCTTTTGTGTAAGGAGATTCGATTACCGAATCCATTGATTGAATAGAACCGCAAAATTGTTTTCTATTTAAATATTGGAACTCTAAGATTATAGGTTCTGTAATCTGAGCTAGATCTCATGAAAACTATAAAACCTAACGTTTAAGTACTAAATATAATTCCTGGCTAATCCGAATAATAAAATCCCTATATCGTCGTGATTCATGATTTTCTTGAACTTCCACTTGATTACATTCGTAAAGCATCTATAAATCAAATCAAAATTTGACCTCTATCAAAGGTTTCCGACATCGTAATTTCCATAATACCGAAATTTCGCATGAACAATCATTTGACGTCACCAATCACCTGATAAGCTTTATACGGTCGAAGCATGACATTACTGGGGCAATCGTCTTTCAATAACCGAAAGCGAGTTCCCCCTGTTTTCGATGTCGTCAGTTCAGTTCGGAGCGCCGCGCAGCCCGCCGGTTACACGCCAAAAACTTAATCTTGACGACTAACTTTCAAACAGTAGTGTAGCCATGGTGACGAAACGCTCGACATCGCCGATTACGGAAATACACATGACAAAGATTAATATGTGCTAGCGAAGAGCGAATGTAGCTTTTCGTAAACGTTTTTAACATGTTATGGTGGAAACAACTCAAAAGCGCTCAAGAAAATATAATGATGATTGAAAGAGAAGAACAGAGAAGGGAGTTCATTGAGAACACGACGGTAACACTCACACTTCCTTCGATAAACCCTGTAATGCAAGATGATTTGTTCATAGCCAACATAGACCAAGTTAAATCGCTACAGGCTACATTATTCCCAATATGCAGTAAAGGTAAATCCTGAACATTTATGGTAGGTTTATTATGGTATGTGTATTATTATGGTAGGTGTATTATTATGGTAGGTGTATTTAGCACAAAAAGTCTGAATATTTAAAAAAAATCCCTTGAAGTAATTGACTTGTTTACTGAAGCTTACTAACTTGAACACGCCCCGGTACTGCAAAATAAGACAATACTATTCGCATACCTTTACAACTGACAAGCCAAAATAAAAATATATTTCAATAAAGTATTTAAAAATAACAATACGTCCAAATTATCTTCCAATGCTTTATGTTTCGACAATTGATATAAACATTGACCGACATTTCAATAATTCCCACATAGTTAATAGTTGGCGCGTGCTTTTAATGTGCTGTGTATTTTGGATACTTTGCATCATTTCCAGTAACTAATTCGTCGTTGGGACTCGCGTGCTTATTGACGTTATTTGTGAACCATGACATGCCTACAAATACACAAGCTGCCATGAATGCTATGGGCGACCGTTTAATTTCAACGAAAACTAGGTCATAATACACATTATTATAACAAATTATAGCTATCATTGTACCATTTACACTTAAGTATTTGTTATGGAATCTCTTTCCAACTTTCGATCACATCATATAAAAATAATATTCGGATTTGCTATCATCAACCTATTGAGGTATTCATAGGCCACAAGAGTAGACTAGGACAAAGTAACGATGGAAATCGTATAAAATGATATGATCGGTAGGGAGAGAGTTGATCCGGATTCAGGAGAGAACACATGCTGTATCTTCCCAAACGAATTAGATTAAGGGTAGGACTTACGAGGGTGATGGATATCATAAATTGGATGTATTCTTTGATGCAGGGACGTTCATATCAAACTTTCTTCAAAACAATATTAAAACGAATCAGCTAGAAATAAATACGGACATAAGAACATTTCGGACGACAGCTAAACTTAGAGAACCAAGAGATTTGTTTGCACTTCCAAAGGAGCTTGATTGTCCGCAGCAAGCACCTCGGTGGCCAACCGAATGTCAAGTAAGTTGATTCTTGGTTTTTTTTTTACACCAGACCTGGGGGCCTAAAAAGGCCACTTTGGAGAATCATAAATGGATAACAATATGAATCGTAATATGGCGAAGACAGTCCGTTTGTTTTTTTCGCTGTACTTCGTAGGTATAATCAAAGAGATTGGGATTGGATTTGGATCGGATTGATTGGTATTTTAGCACAGACAAAAAAAATCATATCCTTTTATGATTCTGCCAAAGTGGCCTTTTTAGGCCCCCTGCTTTTCAGTAGTGACATTTGGTTCACAAATATCTGAATGTGCATTGAGCACATGAGCAATTTCTTGAACTTGACCTTAGAAATTTTGTAGGACGATCTAGCAGACGACTAATTAACTAACTGTGTTGTGGAGGTCAGATAAGCAGTCGCCCTGTAAAAAACTGGCAATCAGATGCATCCAGTTAGACTGGAAGCCGACCCCAACATAGTTGGGAAAGGCTAAGCAGATGATGATAATGATCTAACAGAGGACTAATAGACTAGAAAGTCTACGGGTCCATA
This sequence comes from Oligia latruncula, assembly GCA_948474745.1. Taxonomy (NCBI): domain Eukaryota; kingdom Metazoa; phylum Arthropoda; class Insecta; order Lepidoptera; family Noctuidae; genus Oligia; species Oligia latruncula. The sequence continues at coordinate 13,035,397 of OX419688.1, forward strand.
CTTTTTTATAGAAGAATTGTATCCTAAAGTCTAAACCGTTTTGATAACTATGATGCTATGGTGATTCAATACATTTAATAGAGAAACTAGTTACAATCCTTGTCCACTTTTAAAATTATGATAAAAAAACAGTTCCTGTCTCCTTAAACATCATCATATTTTCTTTGCTCGTGTAATCGTGTTTCATGTTTATTATTATATATACCCATAAATTTATTTAGATTAGTGTAATATACTTTATGTATGTATTTATTGTATTATGTAAATGGTATACCACAGACTACCTACAGTATTTGTCTCTCTTTCCCCTTTTTAATCCATCCAAAGGTTGTCTTTAAAAGATCGCTCTCACAATAAGACCGCCCATTGTGTCACCCTTTGTAAAATGTCTGTAATTTATATGGTGAAGAGTATTCTATTCTAAGTACCTCTGTAGCGAACTGAACGGACGAATAATACTAATGGTACTGTACTAATAATATAAAACTGCTAATAGGTGGTTGAAGAAAAAATACAACACTTAGTATGGAGTCCCGCATCTCCAGAACCATATTATATATCTTCAGGAAAAGAACTACAGCCACAACCTGTCGGTGAAGATGCAGGGACAGTTATATTCCAATATTATCCTATGAGTGCCGTAAATTATGTAAGTAAGAACACACTAATTTATTTTAAAAAGTATAAAGTGGCTGATTATTTGATTGTGTTGCAGTTTAGTCGTTCTACAGTAGGAGGATCTCGCTTATTTCTATCAGCGTGTACAAGTGTCGACGTCGAGGGCATTGAAGACGAGTTACGATTCGAATCTCGTTTCGAAAGTGGAAATTTAGCCAAAGCAATACGCATAACGTCAGCTTATTACGAACTGTATCTCCGCACTGACCTCTATACAAACAGACATATGCAATGGTTCTATTTTAAAGTCACGAACACAAAAAAGCATATGACGTACAGGTAATAGCGATTGCATGACTATTCAACGTTGCGTATTGTTTCCTAAAAAAATATACACACGCAAAATGTTACAGATTTTCCATAGTAAACTTATCAAAAGCCGAAAGCTTATACAACGAGGGCATGCGGCCTCTATTATACTCAACCAAGGACGCACAGTTGCATTCGATTGGCTGGAGGCGATGCGGCGATAACATCGCGTACTTTAAAAATGATTCTACGTAAGTAACTTAGGGCCTTTTTTTTTAAACGGTTGGTTAACGTAACATACGTTTGTCAAATAAAGGCCGGTTGTTTCAAACGGTTGGTTAACGTAACATACGTACGTCAAAAAATAACTATTACGTACTCGTTATTATTTCACTTAGGACAAGGCCATAATTTTGTAATTGTAATTTGAAACAACGCTTTTTTTGGTTTGACGATAGTTAGCGCCATTTTTGACGTATACGCGTGCATCAAGTGGACGTGGAACAACCAGCCCTGTTTAAATTCAAATAAACGACACGTTAATACTACAGTGCAATCTAATTACAGGTCTGAAGAAGAAGAGCAATTTCCAAGTTACACATTAACATTTAACATTGAGTTCCCACACACAGACGACGCTGTGTACATTGCACATTGTTATCCTTACACATATTCTGATCTGCAAGAATATCTATCTAAATTACAATCACACCCAGTCAAATCAACTTATGCAAAACTGAGGCTTCTTTGCAGAACATTAGCTGGGAATAATGTGTATTATCTAACTGTAACAGCCCCACCAAGCTCTTGTGAAGTAGAGCAAAAGGTAATGATTTGCTTTTTGATATTTGCTAAAATTAAACTAACGTAAGATTAACTCTGGTCATTGGTTTCGCAGAAAAAGAAAGCCGTTGTGATAACTGCCCGAGTTCATCCAGGAGAAACTCCTTCATCTTGGATGATGAAAGGTTTCATGGACTATTTAACAGGAGACTCGAATCAAGCTCGCGAATTGAGGGAAAAATTTATATTCAAATTAGTACCAATGTTGAATCCAGATGGTGTGAGTGACAATTATATTCCAAACAATACTTAGTAAAATGTGTCGGACATTGTCATATAGCATACATAAATTTTCTATTATTACAGGTAATCGTTGGGAACAATCGATGTTCACTGACCGGAAAGGACTTGAATAGACAATATCGAACGGTTATAAGGGAAACATATCCACCAGTCTGGCATACGAAAGTGATGATACGCAGGTAAGTAAGGAGCGTAAAACTTATCCTACGTATTCTCAGGAGGAAAATGTGGTGTAATTTTCTAACCAATTATTGTGTGTCAGACTACAGGAGGAATGTGGTGTAGCAATGTATGTTGATCTCCACGCACATTCCAGGAAACACAATATATTCATTTATGGATGTGAAAGTCGAAAAAGTAGCGACAAACGTTTACAAGAGCAAGTATTCCCTTTGATGCTTCACAAAAACGCTGCCGATAAGGTACACAACATTTGAATCGAATTTTGTCATGCATATTACACTAATAGAAATTTTAACCACTTCTGTTTTACAGTTCTCATTTGAAAATTGCAAGTTTAGAATACAACGTAGTAAAGAAGGCACCGGTCGAGTCGTGGTATGGATGTTAGGAGTATCTAACAGCTATACTATGGAAGCTTCTTTTGGAGGATCCGAGTTGGGCAGTAGGATGTCTACACATTTTTCTGTCCAAGATTATGAAAGTCTAGGAAGAACATTCTGCGAGACATTGCTAGATTTCTGCGATGAAGATCCTAGCAAGGAGCGATTGAGAACAAAAATTGTTACGAGACTGTTAAAAGAAGGATCAAACGCAGATGAACCAACGAATATTGATTTATCAGATTATTCCAGGTAACTTTTTTTTTATAAAAATGACATGAATTTCGTCGTGAAAATGCGTTCTAACACATAATTTATTGTAGTGATGAAGGGGATACATCAAGTAGCAGTTCAGAAGCTGGACACAGAAGAGATTCTAAAACTAAACAGCCTGCACCACCACCTTCGCCGATTTTCCCTGATATCAACAAAAATGTAAACGAGGTAAGATTTTTACTGTAATTATTATGTTTAGAAACAAAAGAAAAAGAAAGATAGAAAATTTGTTGTTGTTGTTGTTGTTTACAGCAAGAACTTGAATAATAAATATTCGTAGGTTATAATTGGTACTTAAATCTTGATTTTACAGAAGCCTGGAAAGCAACGTCCAAGGTTAGAAAAGATGAAACGAATCGAAAGGAAGAAAACAAAACGGGAAACTTTACAGGTCGTTACTTAAGATTCGTGTCAATAATGAAAAATGTGAAAACAAAGTTGTAATGACCAACCGTATTAAATTACAGGTATCAAGAGCTACAATAGACTTAACGTCAGATGCAATGACTGATATGTCATCGGATGCGGAATCTTACGACGGAAACCAAAGTCCTATGAGGAGAGTTCAAAAATTGATACATTCGTCGGTCAAAGTAAAACCAAGGCGGAAGAAGAAAATGCCACCTGAACTGAAAATCGTAAAAGCACCGGTAACCTTCAATTTTATCGCAGTTCACGTGAAACTTTGAGGGACGACATTTCGTACCAGAACATAGAGATCACGCCATTTTTTCTGGGCGTTGTGTTCAGTACACGCACGAAGAATCTTCGGAGAAATTTAACCGATGCCTTTTATAGGCGCTTAAAATCACTAGGGAACTGCCTCTTTGTTTTGACCTGCATAGAGAAAGATTTCTTTCTAAAGGGCATAGCACACATATCAACTCGGAAAGGGATCGTAACCGCCGCCGCCTTTCGCCTCGCCGTCAAACAGGCGTCAAGCTAACGTAAGCACGTAACCAAAGCGGATCAAAAGCTCCGATACGTCGACTACGCGACGCCGCGCTTACGGCTCGCCGACCGCTGGTTGATGGTCCTGCAGGCAGGTCGCAAGAGGGGTGAGAGGGGCAAGGGTGGACGAAGAGACGTAAGCTCGGGTACGGAAGACGAAAGCACGGGGACGACGAGCCGTAAGCGCGGGAACTGCAAGTTCACCACGCACCGCACCGCGGTTCGTGAGCTTGTCCCGAGGCGAGGCGATTACGTTACGATTCCGATTAGTGTGCGTTGCACTAGGGAGTTTCATACAAAGAATACTGAATGGCTCGAGTTGATACGGTGACGATCCCTTTCAGAGTTGATACGTGTGCTATGACCTTAAGCATCACCACGAACACTCTTCGATGTTAGAGTATACCGACTAACTTTCGCCCGCGATATAGTCTGCGTGACAGACAAACTCTTCAGCTTTATTATTACCTACTTAGTATAGTAATTAAAACAGTTCTTTAACGTTCCAGACAAGTGATTCTCCATACCACTCAGACCCCGAGAAGACTTTAAAATGTAGAAGACCAAGAAGTGTATCAATGTTTAACGAAACAACAGAGAAATCGAGACTGAACCCAGCATCATGGCATCAATTCAGGTGTTTACCACCAGCGAAGTATGCCAACTAAATTTACATTTAAATTAGAGTAGTCTCAAAGTTTTATTAGATATTTTTAATGCTTCCTAGCATTTACTCTTTCAACCTAGTTCAAGTTTCTTGCCCGTTCTTCTCCATAGATACCTACTACGCTTTGGAAAGGGCAACTAGCTTCATCTTTCCAACTGACCGACTTGACATTTCAAAAGTGCTTGTAATTGGTTTAATTGAAATAAATGCTTTGACTATGAGTTTTCAACTTAAATTTGCCGTAGGTATACTTCACTGTGGATCGGTTTCGATAAATCAACAGTGATGTCTACCAAATACTGAATTTAACCTCGACACTGTTACTGTAACTGTCAATAAACTTGTTACTGTCTCTTTTAACGATCTATAAGAAGAAAACTATAAGAAGCTGACAGATCTTATTGATTGTCAAAACTCGAGCTAATCTGTAGGCACCTTCAGAGCTGGACTTATTGCATTACTTGCGAAAACCTATACCTAAGTTAGCACAAGCCTAGTTATTGTATGCTTTGCTTTCGTTCTAATTTTTTTTTAAATCAATAAGTATAGTATTTAACTCATAACTTTTAGGTGCTTATCTGATGTTAAAACAAGAAGTACTCAACCATCTGAACTACAGGTTAAGTTGACTACACTTAAGAGAAATGTGTGGACCGGTGTTCAAACTGAAGAGAAAGGTCCACTGTCTTGGGGTATATCAAGTTTTGCCATGAATTCATATTTCACTGACAGTGAAGCTTTATTACGGTACCGATTCAATATTTTCCTTACAGTTCTTAAAAAATACTTCTCTTGATTTAGTTTATTAATATTCTTTTATTGTCTTTTATAGATCCTGCTCCAAAAAACTTGAGGAACTTGAAGGTGAACAGCAGAAAATTAAAGATGACAATAAGAAGAAGAAATCTAAGACCAAAAAGCTTACACTTAAAGTGCCAAATTCTATGAATGACATCTTAGAACCTTTGAACAAATTACCTAAGCCTTGGAAGAAAAAAGGAAAGTGAGTAGCAAGTCAGTAATACCCGAAGGGTTAGGTAGAAGTGTACCTATAGTACACCCACATTTCACCAGTTAAGTCCAGTTATATTTAAGTCCCATATAATAGGGGGTGAGCCATCAGCCGGATACAAATCCAGACTCCGGGGTGCTACTGAGAAATTTCAGGTGGAAAACCAAAGGACGAATTTTTTACAAATGGATGTTTGTTATTATAAACATGTTTATTTTATACAGTTTCATAGTTATTCTTATTGATTTAAAAATCAAATAACATTTTGCATAATTTAAGTATGTTCTTGTGAGATCTAAATTGATTCCAACAATATTATTAAGACTTACATTTTATTTAAAATTAATATTAATTTCGTTTTTATTTATTTAGGTTCGGGGGATTTTTTTATTATTATATAATATTCAACTTTTGGAACAATAAGTATACTTAAGTTTTTTTTTTTTTTTATGAAAGTTTGATTCCTTTTGCCCATCAACAAGAAAAATAAACTTTTTGACTTGATAACTTGATATGGAATAATAAATTGCTTTATATTATTCCAGATTAAAAAATAAGTCTGACAGTTCTCCATACCAAAATAATACTAGTTTTACGGACATACCAAGGAATACCCAGCAAGCGCAAAAGGCAGCTTCTGTAGAAAACAGACAGGCAAAGTCACGTTTCAAAAAAGGTGCTATCGTAACAACTGCAGTGCAGTCAAAGAAACAAATTGCCAAAACCAATATTATCTCAGACAACTCTGACTCCGATACTTCCATTCGGTTAACAAAGAAGATTAAAAAGAAAACCAAAACAGTAAAAGCCAAGTTTTGTAAAACTATTTCTGAAAATAAATCTAAGAATTAATCCACAGTTTTTATTGTACTATTTCCACTCTAGTATAAGTACATTCCAATAATATTGAATAACTCCAAGCATGATGGATGAGTATTGCATTGCCAGTTAATAATAAGTTTATTTGGTATCTTTAATTTGTAATTGTGGTGCTTGTTTAATATTAAATTATGAATTTTCCCTATATGTTAAGTATGTTAGCAGAACAATATTTACTATCATCATCATTATCATTTCAGCCGAAAGACGTCCACTGCTGGACATAGGCCTCTCCCAAGCACCTCCACTTCGACCGGTTTTGTGCTAAGCATAATAAGCAGATAGCATATTCATCATAGCCAACAAAATATTAAAGACTCACTTACAATTAATGACATACTTACTGTTATTATTAGATACTACAAATGTATTAAATTAAAAACTGGCCAAGTGCGAGGTGGACTCGCACATGAAGGGTTCCGTACCACAATGCAAAAATGCCGAAAAATACACGTTTGTTGTATGGGAGCCCCCTTAAATATTTATGTTATTCTGTTTTTAGTATTTGTTGCTATAGTGGCAGGAATAATATAATGGCAGGAATACATATCTGTGAAAATTTCAACTGTCTAGCTATCACGGTTCATGAGATACAGCCTGGTGATAGACGGACAGTGGAGTCTTAGTAATAGAGTCCCGTTTTTAACCTTTGGGTACGGAACCCTAAAAAGCAAAGATTGTCTTAGATGTAACACATTGACTCTTATCTTATCTATTGACCTTTAATAATTTGCTCCAGATGAAATTCTTATCACACCATCATTGAAATACAGATAAAGTAAAAATTTACAGATGTTGTTTGTGTACTAATTTATTTTCAACTTTTACATACAAAAGACATAAGAATACTAAGCTAATATAGAGCTCAAAGATCACAATCATCACTGTCCACAAAATCTACTGCAGGACATATGCATCTCAATGCCAAAAGAAACATTAAGTATTGAGATGCAAACGTGAATATCATGATTGATGTAATTGTTTTTAAAGTAAAACTAGCAAATCATTGTTTTTAAGAAAGTTCATAAGCAGGTACCACCTAGAATAATTAAATCTAGTCGCTACCATTCGTAACAATAATAATATAATTGAACTTATCTAGTTAACATAAATTAATATTTTGGACATCATTGTAGGTTTGGGCCTGAGTACAACAGAAAGTTTTCAAAATTCTAAGATTAGCTAAGTATAGAAGTGGCTACTTACAGACCTGCATAAACTTTTACAGCAAATAAGATTTGAACCACAAACTAAGACAAGTACAAGTAACAAGTGTAAAAAATAGCTATTTTTAAACTTCGCAAAATATCACTTGAATTCAGTGGTCACTCCGTCTGTCCGTTACTTGGGTCACTTGACACTTGACAGTGACATTGACATTAATCTATTATCATCACAAAATGACGTTTACCATAGTTTTCTATTACTTGAAACAGCATGACAAAGACTTGAAACGTACATCCTAGATCTTAAAAAACGAGATTTGCGCCAATAAATTATTTTTATATGGCCTCGTTGAGAAACTGTCTTAAAATGAGAAAAAGCAAATAAATTGGAGTTAACAAACATTTGTAAGCCAATTAGACTGTGTCAAGTTTGGGGATATCGTACAAAAAGAATTGCTAACAGGAGTGTTGGCAGAAAATGCTAAAACTCTAAGCTCTCCTGAATCTGAAATCTGAAGAGCGTTACTAATTCTTGCTCCTGACGCAGTATATCCAGGAAGTTGGGGCTCTCCGGTAATCGGATTAAATGTACCACATCTGGACTTTGCCAATATACAAGAGGTAACATTTTTATAAAATCGCACGTTATCTGCATCTACTGTTATGTTAACACCCGTTCTGGCTTCTCGAGTGCATTGAGTAATCTGAAAATTATGAATAGCTCAACTTATAATGTAATACTTACTTTTACTTTTATCTGCTTCGATCAATAATAGTACATCGAAGTTTATCTGGATTAGATATACAAAATTCTTTAGACCTAAGTTTCTTCGTTACGTACCAAATTAACAGAATTAGCTCTTCTTAGACAGCGAACGAAATCACAATAACCCATGAAACACCCAGATGGTTGCACATTTAATGCCGACGTAGCCAGAGTCTGTAAAGTTAATGAAGCTTAGTCAATCATAGCAGTATTCCTAACTCAGCCTAAGTCCCCTTTCTAGGTAGGAATAGGATTGATACGAATGAATTGATATTGTAAATTAGGTAAGTATTATTATTTTTTATTTACTATGAGTTTTCAGTAGGTGGCTAAATGTTAACAGCCAGCCGCACGGGTCGATTGAAGATTCAGCTACGTTTGCCGAGGTCGGTCCGTGGATGGGTGACCATTTGTAACATATCGAGACCACTTCGTGTCTCGGTAAGCACGTTACGTCCGGGTTGGCCCCGGCTGTCATTCCTACCTCTAGTATTGAAATAGTAGTCTATGATTCCTACTAATCTTTTCTGCGCGCGACACAAAGGCACCGCTCGTTGCGCGACTTGCGATGCCATTGTGTCGCGCGCGATTCGCGTCGCGTGTCGCGCCTGTTTGTAGGGGCCTTTACAATGCGGGTAGTCAGAAGCCCGAGAGTCTGGCAACCAGTATTACCAACGCGACGGTATCGTGTTACCCAGTTTATCTGGGGTCTAGAAGTCAGCTAAGCAGTCGCTTCATGTAAAATACTGGTAGGTATTCTCAGCTGCGTGGTTAGACTTGAAGCTGACCCCGACACATTTGGCAAAAGGCTAGGAAGATTAATTGTTTGTACTGAAAACTGTGCCCTACAAAACCGTTTTCATCGTTTTTCCGTGAGAACGGTTCATACTAGTTATTAGAGTCGGTAGAAGTCTTACCATAAGATCTCTAGCACATGCAGCGTATGCATCTGTAAAATACTGCACAGCACAAAGACTTAACGCATTTAACTCTTGTGGTCCCTGTAATATAAAATTTTGTTAAAAATGTACTAAACTTGTAACTTTTTCAAGATAAATGAATTGACTAAACAAACCTCAGCCATCGATGTCACTCGCGAAAAGCATGTGATGCAAGCATCTCTTAGGGTAACGTTAGTTGGTTGTGCCGTGCTGCATACGATATTTAATAAATTTTGCAGCGGTTGGCTGTAATAAAATTATTAAATTTATTAAATCACAATAATTTGAAATTACGTCTTCAACCAGAAACAAATAACTTACCCGTTTGATGGACATACAGCGGTTAGCTTTTGGTTTTTCCATTGTATAATTTTGTTTTTTACATCACTAAAGTCAAAACCACCGTGAGTTGTAACTCCAATCTGGTAAACACAGTAAAGTTCTAAACGTTTGTTTAATATAGCTTAAAATTATAAATTTTCTAGAAACATGGACTCTAACCTCGCTAAGATTGAGCAAGTTCTGGTTCTTCCATTGCAAAATATTTTTTTGGACTTCATTAAAATCAATTAAAGTGGTATGTGACTCGATCTGTAGGAAGAATGCAATTCATAAAACTGTTAAAATTACAAATAATACATTACTTTTACCAAAAACGTACTTACAAAACATATCAACAGAATAACATAATGTATTCTGAACATTGTTGAGAAAGAAAATAACTTATTTTAAAACGTGACCAAAACCTGTGTGACGCTATTCTAACCGATGCACAAATATTTATATACTTTAGGGCTTATTAAAATCATTATGACCCCGCTGTATTTTTTCATCATCCTTTCATGTGCAAGTACCGTGAAGCAGCGAAAGTGTTAAACATCACGAGGATAACATCCATGCTAAAATCAATGTGATAATAATGATGAATACTATTTTTTTTGTGTGAACGTGAAAAAAATGTTTGCTTCTATTTAATTTAGGGTAGGTAAGCTAGACATTATGCCGACATCGTATCCGTACCAATATGTTGCGGTGGCGATGGTGATAACGCGAAAAATTCACTGGCACTACACTACACTACACGCCTCTGTAGGAGAATGGCTGCAGGTGCAGGACAGACTGGACAGACCGCACATGGCCATATCCGGTTAATACCTGTAGATGGCACGGATCATTTTGAAAGAGTCCGATATAAAGGCTCCTACAAACAGGCGCGACACGCGACGCGAATCGCGCGCGACCCAAAGGCACCGCTTGTTGCGCGACTTGCGGTGCCTTTGTGTCGCGCGCGATTCGTGTCGCGTGTCGCGCGCGATTCGTGTCGCGTGTCGCGCCTGTTTGTAGGAGCCTTGACTCTGATTCTCCAGGTGGAGGACCTGGAGGGTAGTATCCAAGAGGAACATTTGCCATCAGTCCCATGACACTGGATATAGCGGACATTTAGAGTCAATAGAGTTAAGTCAACTGTACTTTGAGGTTTAAGGCCTATTTTTCCGTGAAGAATAGTCTGGTTAATGTTGGGCATCGGAGTTAGTTTCGCCCAAAAGTAAAGATCCAAATCCACCAGAGAACTGTAATGGGTCGTGTCATTAGGACCGAAATCGTATAAGTATTAACTTTCATACTAAATATGAGCGTAATGCAACTTTAAATATACGTTTTGTTACCAAATAACGGGAAACTATAATGCGGGTTAAGTTATAAACTCGAGCTCATAAAAACGTTTCATCGTTCATTCTTCACTAAACACAATTTATTATCTGTAGTGAGCGGATGGCTGAAAATCAATTCCTCCATTCTAATCGTTCATTCATTCTTGGGACCGATGCGGCTTGTGACTGACGGCATTGGCTTTTTCAATTATTAATAATTCACCTTATTAGTTTATTTTATTTTATGATGATTGAAGGACGTGCAAATGTAAGTCAACAAACTACTCATTATAAATAGTTACTCTTACTTAAGAATAAGTTTAGTATGTGATTTTTACGAAATAACATCTTGCTTTCAGGAGCTACCCGATTTCGAAGTGTTTCAGACGGTGATAAAATACTGCCTGATCATTATTGTGGTACCTTTGCTGTCATTCTTTACTGCTAAGAGCGTCTTATTCGATGGAATTTTACGACTGGAGCCGATTACGAGCAGTGTGTATTCCGCTGTAGTTGCGGTCGTCGTCCTACATCTTACGCTTGGACTTTACATCTTCAAAGCCTATAGTGACACAGAAAAACCCGAGAAACCTGTCAAAAAAGACTAAAATCTTTCTAGTTACTACCTACTGTTATCAATATACCTCATCACAAAATGGACAACATATACATGAAGGGTGAACTATTACAAGTTCATACTAAGAACAGTGAAATATACGAAGGCCGGTTTTATGGAATGACTAACGATAAGTCTAAAATTTCTCTTTACAATGTTAAGGATTCCCCCAAAGGAGACGTAAGTGATGGTATTCTTCACTATTATGACTCAGATATCAGGGATATTGTAAAACTCAAAGAGCCAAATGAACAAAAACATTTGAAAATATCTGGAAAGGAATGTGAGGAAATCATAAAGACTTCTAAAAAGTACATTTACATTAACCAAGTTGATAAGAGTTTCCATGAAGCAATGGAAGACTTGAGCCAGTACAGTTATATTGGCTTGAGTACTGACGGTGCAAGCATGGGGAGGAAATGTAAAATGCCATTCCTGGTCTTATCTACACCTCTGCAGATTTATATTTTTGACATTAAAGTTATGGAGTATCATGCATTTGAAGCTGGGTTAAAGAAACTCTTGCAAAGTGAGACACCTAAGAAGATAATCCATGATTCCAGGACTATATCAGATTGTTTGTATCATAAGCACAATGTGAAGTTGAATTCAGTATTTGACACTCAGGTAATATTATTTTCATTTCCTTAAGAATGGAGGATTATATTTTATTATTATTTCATACAAAATGTATATTCTAGGTTGGTGACTTACTCATCACCAGGAACAAAACTGGTCGCCTGCCTGATAAAGTGAAGAGTTTGTCAGAATGTTTAAACCTTTACCTTGGTTTACAACAGTCCATAATAGATGACAAAGTAAGAATTCTATATTTGTGTAATAGCTTTTTCTGGTAGCATAAGATTTTTTAGGAATTTACACTATCATCAACTGCCTAGCCTTCTCCTAACTATGTTGGGGTCAGCTTCCAGTCTAACCGGATGCAGCTGAATACCAGTATTTTACATGGAGCGACTGCCTATTCTTCTACTTAATATTCTTTCATATTACAGATCACCATACTGGAGTGCACTGAACGGCCACTAGCTGCAAAGATTAAGGACAGCCTTGCTAAGAACATAGCATTCCTCCATCGTCTTTCAGAAACCATAAATGATGAAATGTTACTGCCATTTGTGAGGGGAGTTGAATGCTTTGTAGAAAATATTCGTTCACTGGACGAATTTAGGGCTTGGGAACGTTGTGGTATGTATAATCAATTACCAAAGGATTTCAAGAGTGCAATTGAGTATTAAATACTGTCTTTGACACATTCCGAAGATAACAAATAAATTGTAGGTTTAGATTTTTTTTCTTTTCTGGCACATTTTGGTTTAATGCTGAAGTTGGGCTATAGTCTAGTCTCTAAAAATGCAGTATTAAAATTCGTGTTGTAGAGATTTAAAATTAGTTTTACTAAGTTTTAAAGAGCATTTATAAGTAATACTGCTTCATTAAAGTACTTACTAAATACATAAGGCCAATAGTGTTTATGTGCAACAAATGAACACATGATGACAATTATATAAATTATAACTGCTTCAGTGTTTAATGTATCTGTGATCACTCAACGCAAGTGTGCTTTTACTAAAATTTTCATAGATTAGTTTTATTTTTGTATTTATTGGGAAAATATTGATGTAAGGTTTGTCACAGTTTTTGTATAATCTTGATAAATTGTGATTCAATAACTACTTTCTATTTTATGTAAGGTCTAATATATATAATATGATATTTATGTACTAACAAATAATGTTTTGATCATATCTTGTGCTAGAAGTTAAAATAGAATATAGAACTATGTATTATGTTTGATTAAGAATATTTTAAGAGAAAGTTTACAGATGGATTAAATAAGGTATGGTTTATGTATGGACTTAATTAGATTGTCACTTTCATCTTGAAGCTAGCTTTTGTGAAGTTAAGGCTATGCTTTTAAATTGTAATAAAACCTGTATGTGCTTGAAAATTGATTATTATTTTTTTCCTGGAATAAAACACCTTAATATTGCAAATAATTGTAATAAACTCTTAACATATCTTTAACAGCATTATTAGTAGTGTTATTTAAGCTTCTCTTAAAAAAAGGTTTGGATAAAACGCCAGTCCTTCGATGGATTCGTCTCGGCACGCCATTCCAAAGCGTTCAGTCGTGAATAGGCGCTCGCGTGCTAGCAGGACGGACACATTTGCAATTTGTGACAACTTCACAGGGGTTAGATAACCATTTTCTTCAAGCTGGAAAGACAGATTTTATTTAATTTACTACATACTGGTTCCAGCATAATCAACAAAGGAACCAAGTTTCTTCAAAGTTACTGAGCTGTTTAAATATAATATGATTGGGGGTTGTTTCAAATGACAAGTTTCTATTGTAAATATAAGAATAGCAGATTTAGGGCACAAAAAATATTTTTACTAATAATAATGGGCATTACCAATTCACAAGTAGTCTTAGCTACTTCTTCGTCTTGGTGACTATTTAGTTGCAGTACACATGCACCACTTGGAAACTTTCTAAGACACATTGGAGCATCAATTGTTTGCAGCAATCTGAAAGGGCATTATACATTATTCTACACACATCTATATATATAAAAGAAAGTCGTGTTAGTTACACCACTTATAACTCGAGAACGGCTGAACCGATTTGGCTGAAATTTGGTGGGGAGGTAGCTTAGAGCCAGGAGACGGACATAGGATACTTTTTTTTTTTTTTTTTTAATAGTAGGAGTAGGGTAGAAGTAGTGTAGGAGTAGGGTAGGAGTAGTGTAGGAGTAGGGTAGGAGTAGTGTGGGAGTAGGGTAGGAGTAGTGTAGGAGCAAAACAACGTTTGCCGGGTCAGCTAGTTTTATAATAAAAACTAGCTTCTGCCCGCGACTTCGTACGCGGATCCTGTTGGTTATGCCAGCGACAACGGGGTAGTCAAAATCGAAGATCTGAAACGTCTGATGTCGAATTCTAAGAACCCGGGGACTGGATATCAACGGGATGCGCGAGACGATTCGAGACGTCATTTTCAGGCAATAATGAACCAATAGGGTGGTAAACTTGGCCTTGCACTTTGAATGTTGGCATAAATGGGCCTTCTGAAATCTATTTCGCAACAAAAGATGTCATTTGAAAGGCATTATTGTACGAACGTATGTTGTCCAAGAAATGTTTTGACTGTGATGGTCACCGATTAGCAGTGATCTTAATATTTCTGGAGGATTTTGTAATATTTCAATATGTACTTTCCCACCTGAGCAACACATACCGTTTGTTTCTTTTTGCTATTTAACAGCTTCACAAAAAGTAAAAATTTTAACCATACCTCCGATGGCGGAATATGTGGCGTAGTCAATCATAGGAGTATACGTAAATGCACTCCGTTCCTTATCAACCCAAGGAAGGTCGCCATGCCCTACGGCTATATCTTGAGACACATCCGATTCTTCAGATGATATCGACATTCTGTTCAGAGAATGTCGAAGTCGATCAGAATTCAACGTTCGTTGCGCTCTTCTTAATCTGTCTCTTCATGCCGTACTCCAGCAATTCTTTCTTTCTCACTTTCTGATTATGAATATTTTGTTGTGTGCGTGTTCGGAATAATGTATGATAATCTCACCGTATCAGCGGTCAGTCGCGCATCATATTACACACATATAACATATATCCCACAATACAGGAGAAGTTCCTAATGTGGGGCAACGTTTAAAAAAAAAAAAAAAAAAAAATTCTTCACTGGTCTCTAGAGATCTGGATGTAGATGCGTAAATACGCTGAGAACGCAGGCGTGCTTCGCGATCCGAAGAGGTTTCCACGGAGCGAGTTGCAGCCTGATGTTCTCAAACAGCATCAAGTCTCTCCTGACGCTCTTCGGTAGATTCTTGGGATCTTATGATCCTCAATCTTTTAGCTCCTTTGGAACATTGGGAAAGATTTGACCTCTTTCTAGGCATGGTTATAGTTTTATTATGAAGATACCTGACCAATTAAAATCTAAGTGACTGCTCCCCTACCAAGGGTGCCCAGACACGGGATCGTCTGGCCCATGTGCTGGTTTGGTCCCTGGGGTGGTCACGGCGTGCTATGTGTTCTGGTGCGCCGGTGATGGGGAGTACTCCCCAGCGGAGGGTCCGGTGACGGACAGCCGCGGCGGGTTCACGGCTGAGTGCTAACGCGTGCCCATGTTCCCGCCGTAAGCGGCAGAGGAGGACACAGTGGAGTTTTAGTGGGTTAGAGTCCCACATAACTGCACTATCTCCCCGTGGTAGTGCAGAATGCATGAGCATTGCTTCACGTTAAAAAAAATAAATGGGAGTTTTGGCCAGTAGAGTCAAATTTTCAATGATATACCATCGTCATCGAAAATCAGTCCTAAACTGTTACCGCCTTCACCGCGTGGAGGTGAAATTAGTGATAGCTTAGATTTCCACATCAGATGTTTCTGATCTTCGATTTTTATAAGTCAACAGGAAATGCCCATCAGACCGAATAACTTTTATTAAGACGTCATTCCTATATGTGTTATGGTGTAGCTGGGCTCTTGGAGTTCCCCATCAGGTGTTCCAGATCTTCAAATTTATTCTCTCAGCAGAAAATCCTCATCACGTGGAACAATTTTTGCTATGGTACCATTTTTGTATCTCTTATAGTTAAGCTGGTCTGTTTCGGTTCTGCATCAGGTGTTCAAGTTTCCAGAAAACACAGCCTGAATGTTGTCCAGCCATAATAACTATACAACAAAAAAAAAATCATTCAAATCCGTCCAGTAGTTCCGAAGATCGGACGCGCAGGCCCACAAATGTTCGCCGTGATTCTTTAAATTGACATAACTTTTTTATTTATGAACCGATTGACATGAAATAAACACTAAATGTTAAGTGAAGCCTACTACAATATATTAGCGAAAACCGCATCTAAATCGAATAAGCCGTTTCTGATATTAGCGTGCACAAACAAACAGACAAACAGACAAAAAAAAAATTAATTACAATTTTGGGTTCGGCATCGATATAATAACAACCCCTGCTACTTTTTTTTTATATATTTCCATTGTACAGACACCACTTTTCTACAAATTTATTATATGTATAGATGAGGACAAATTAGCAGAGATTCATGTGTCAAGTATGGCAGGAACGGATACGATAACTGACTGGCCGACAGCAGAAGGGGCATAAAAAGGTCAAGGTCATAGGCTTTCCATCAGGCGCGATAGAGGTCAGGAGCAGGTCCATTCAGCAATAAAAAAAAAGGTTATACCCACTTGCAGGCATTCAGGAGATCTTCAGGGGATATGAGCTCTAAGCCTCTGGCTCTGTTAACTCTGCACCACACATCGGCTAATGACATAATTCCTCCACAGTCCTGTAAGCAGACAATATTTCCATAATTATAGTATAGTACACAAAAGTACTGTTACGAGCTTGGGGTTCGTGACAATAGTTGTTCAAGACGTAGAGTTGGAAGGCCTCCCACAAGGTGGACCGACGACCTTGTGAAGGCCGCAGGAACCCGTTGGATGCGAGAAGCACAGAACCGGTCGAAGTGGAAGTGCTTGGGGGAGGCCTATGTCCAGCAGTGGACGTCTTTTGGCTGAAATGATGATGATGATGAAAAAGTAAGTCTTATTACAATTCATGAATGTTGTTTTCATTTTACATGTCAACATCAATAAAGACCATTTTTCTATCTAACAATCAAATTCGAGCAATCCATAACGAGTTCAGCTACTCAACACTAAAGGGCGCTGTAACCAATTTACTCTTTAGCACGCTAACATCATTGAAATAGATGTCATATTCGTATGCACCTGTTAACTATCTTTCTACCAGCTAGAGATGTGGACAAGATGTCCATAATTTAATGTCGATGTTTGTACAGACGCCAGCAGGTCAACCTACCCGAAACTGTCAGATTTTCCCAATCAACCTTGAACCTTATGCTTTAGCAATAAACTCGAAAATCTATTAAAGAAATCTGACAGATTGTAGTAACTTGATGTGCTGGCGTCTGTACAATGTAATAATTAAAGTCTTTTATCATGTAATGGACCGAAGTCCGATTAGTATAAAAGGTAAAATGGTTAAATAAATCGTTATGTAGTAAATTAAAAATATTTATTGTCCTTGAAATAAAACATTATTATTTGTTTAATATTGTCGTTTTGACTGGTTTATATTCAATGAATGATTATGTTAGGAGAAAGATGAATATCAGAGATATCAGTTTTATAATAACTCCGCAAGGCAGTTGGTCATGAGGTTATAAGTAATATTCATGTAATAATAGGTACGGTCTGCAACAAATTTGGCACAATAAAGTTGAAATTTCTGTGAACTTGCTGTGCGCCATCCCCGCGCCCGCGCCGCAGGCCCGTACCTACATCTGTGTGTGTACACTGGCTAACGTCGAACGAAACAAAAATAATGATACCGTCGCTTTTTCACACGCGCGGCGTAATTACGTATGACCTTGGTTGGTTCATAAGATTGCTAAAATTCACCTCTTCATAACAAGTACCGCTAGCGGATAGCGTTGCGTATTGGATTATTAAACAAGTTGGCCTAGGTTCGAATCTCGAGATGAAACTTTAATTTATCTTTTCAACAATATTCTTATCTTTTTTTAGTATTATTCGATTAATTAATACACGAGAATAATAATGTAATATTTATTTTATTTGTATTATTATATTGTTATTGAAATATGGGATTAAAAAAAAAAAAAAATTAAGTGATTTCCAAAATTTTATTCGTTATAATTTTATAAATAAACTTTTAAAACAGTTTATTTTCTCATAAAAAACAATTTATTGAAGTAAAGCATGTGAACTACGACCATTAGACTTACAATATTGTAAGTATCTTTAATAAAATAATATTGTTCTATAATTGCGGTTATAGCTTAAGTATTCATTTTCATTATGAAAAGAAGATTGAAACTATAAACCTCAAAATAATCCTTAATACGGTTAAGACACAATATTATTTTAATATTACTAAAATCAATTTGTAATTTATAACTTAATACGTTGTATAACCCCCATTATTATCCATGCTATCAAGTAAACGCTGGCGTATGGATCCTATAATATTTAAACATATTTCTGCATATTTCCTTGCAATGCAACTTCATCTGGTAACTGGTTGATTAAAACCACTTGTTTCTTATTCACTGACCAGCTGGGGCCTTCCACTGTCGATCGCGTTCGACTGGCAAGGACCCTCCGACCTTTTGACCTTCCTACTCACAGTAGGTAGGTAATTTCTCTAAAACAAAAAAGGAATATTGTAAGGCTACTAGCAAAATGATAAAATATTATTAACTAAACTTTTTAATATTATATATATATATATATATATTTAATTATATATAAATATTATTAATTAAATTTTGAAAAAAAAAATTTTGAAAATAGTTCAAATGTTACAAAATGATAAGATTATAATTTATACTTAATGCTATATTCATCATTCCAAAAGTAAATAAATAAATAAATGTATTTAGACCCTATGGTAAATACCATAGGGTCTAAATAGAAGAAAAAATATATATTTCCAAGAGTTTATTTATTTACTTTATTTAATCATTGTAGTTATTTTATTAAACGTTTTATATTTATAAAACGTTTAATAAAATAACTACAAGGATCAGCAGTTATACATTAATTAAATAAATGTTCGATAAAAGAATTAAATCATAATACTCACAGTCAGTCCGGTTTCAATAAATATTTGTGGTATAATATTAAGTCCACTTTTACGCAGCGCGTTAATATCCGCTTTCATCTCAATATTTAAATGCTTGCGTTTCAAAATGAACAACACCTCTAATAGATTAAACACACTTCACTAACCCACAATATCAAATTATTATCAACCGACAAAGAACCACAACATTCTTTCGCGGTGAATGGTGCATCTGTCCACCTTATAATTTATTTATTAAGATTTCTGTGGGTATAATCATAAAGTTTTACGAACTACACACATCAAAAGTGTCTAGGGATCAACATATATTTTTGCAATAACTTTTCTCCTGATTGATATTAATTAAAATTTTCTTTAAGGATTCATCAAATAAAGTGTTTTCGTTTGTCACAGTAACGATAAACCAAGTCACCTTTGCATTAATAAAGAAATTTGCCATTTTCCTAATAAAGGGATTTTTGACATTTGAACCACTAACACAAAAGTTCGAAAAAAAGACTGAAATAACAGTTTTCTTTAAAATTTTATTGGGTAACTTAAACAATTAATAATCCGTGTTTCTACCGCGAACACTAACAACACAAGAACATCGGTTTGGCATACTCAAAATGAGTTCATCCAAATCACGCTGTGGAATGGCCGCCCATGTTCGTTGCAACAACAAAAAAAGGTCTTCTTGCGACTGGATACCCTCCATATTCGGCAGAGCTCTTCTCTGTAGCATATCCCATGCATGCTCAATCGGGTTCAAGTCTGGCGACTGAGCAGGCCAGGGCAGGACATTGATGTTAGCTGCGGCGAGAGTCTGTCTTACAACTCTTGCGGTGTGCGGTCGTGCATTATCATGCATTAACTGAAATAAGGGACCGATTTGCACTTGTAGAGGAACGATGACGTCTGATACAATCGTCTCAGCATAAATTTGAGCGTTGAGGTTGCCTCTGATCCAAATCAACTCAGTTCTTCCGCCGATCCAAATACCCGCCCATACCATGATGGTTCCACCACTATAAGGATGGACTTCCTGGCAGGATTTTAATCGCTGTTGGCGTCCAGGGGTTCTCCAGTGTCGTATACGTCTTGTATCCGGTCTCATACCAAAACGAGACTCATCAGAAAAGCACACGAAACGCCATTGTTCTTCTGCCCAATTTCTGTGTTCAAGAGCCCATTGAAATGAAATGAAATGATTTGAAATGATTTTATTTGTAAGTAAGTAGGTTTGTACAAACACTTTTACACGTCAATCATGTTTTTTTTTTAAAACTAGATGAAGTCGGCGTTTCCTATCTGACTACTCTGAGAAGAAAGGCCGAAACAAACTCAGAGGTCACAGTCTCTTTTAAAGTCCAGACATAATCTTGGTCAGGTTATATGAAGACCATGTAGATCGATGTCTGAGGTGGTCTTTTGAGGAAAGAACCACACAGATTGAGAGGACCTGTCCAGTCAGTGCACGCATTTGTCAAAAATCATGCAGCTCAACTCAAGACTTAAGGAGCTCAACGATTCAACGAACAATACCAAAGAAAGGACATTTGGGTAGGCCACATAAATTACTCAAACTGCCAGACCATGAAAAAAAAAAAACAGAACAGAGAGAATAATAAAAAAAATTATATAAGTATGTAAAATGACCCACATCGTCTTCACATTCACAATGAAAAAATAATATAATACTTTACAAAGTAAGCAAATGTCATTGTTTAAAAAAAAAAAAAAAAAATAATAATAATATTAATCAATGTCAATGTGTATATAAAAAAGAAAAAAATCATTCAAAATGCAGAAATTGGAAGCAGCTCAATCCCAAGCCTTTTTGTCCTCAATATAATCTTTAACGGTATAAAAGGCTTTCTGGCACAACTTACGTTTAATGAAAGATTTGAATTTATTAAGGCTTAGATCTTGAACGTGGCTTGGTAGTTTATTGTAAAAGCGTATACATTGGCATCTGAACGAGCCACCTATTTTCTTGAGCCTGGTTGTAGGTACAACATATTTGTGTTTGTTTCTAGTATTTATATTATGGATATCACTGTATTTTTTAAACAATTTTATATTTTTATGGGCATATAAAAGATTTTCATAAATGTACTGAGAAGGCACAGTCATTACATTAATCTCTTTAAATTTGTCTCTGAGAGAGTGTCTCGGACTTAATTTATAAATTGATCGAACAGCTCGCTTCTGCAAAACAAAGATAGTCTGAATATCGGCGGCATTTCCCCACAATAGAATACCGTACGACATTACACTATGAAAATAGCTAAAGTACACTAAACGAGCAGTCTCTATATCAGTTAAATTTCGAATTTTTCTAACAGCGTATGCTGCAGAACTTAGCTTTTTTGACAATTTATCTATATGTGGGCCCCACTGAAGCTTAGCATCCAAAGTTATGCCCAAGAATACTGTGTTGTCTTCAGGATTCAATTCCTCGCCCTTTATCAACACATTAGTTTTCACCTGCCTTACGTGGGGTAGCGTAAACTTAATGCATTTGGTTTTCTTCTCGTTTAGAAGCAAATTATTAACATTGAACCAGTGGACTACTTTCGAGATCGCGCTATTTACATCGTCAGTAACCAACTGCTGACGTTTAAGTTTAAACAAAAGAGAAGTGTCATCTGCAAACAACACTATATCATGATGATCCTTTATGAGGTACGGCAAGTCATTAATATAAATGAGAAACAAGAAAGGACCAAGAATTGAGCCCTGTGGGACTCCCATTGTTACTATAGATCCGGGTGATCTTTTTCCATTAACGTCAACGCTCTGAATCCTTTTACTCAAGTATGAAATAAGAAGATCCAGAGCAGTGTTTCGGATCCCGTAGTGGCGGAGTTTCCTGATTAACGTTTCGTGAAGAACGCAATCGAATGCCTTGGACAAATCACAAAAGATGCCCAAGGCATCGCATTTATCTTCCCATGCATTATAAATATGTCCTAATAGTTCAACGCCGGCATCAGTAGTTGAACGACCCCTTGTAAAACCAAACTGTTTGCTATGTAATAATTTATGTTTATTAAAAAATCTTTGCATTTGGTCTAAAATTAATTTCTCAAAAATTTTACTAAAGGTAGGTAGTACAGAAATAGGTCTATAATTTGTGGGGTCTGATGTACTACCTGATTTAAACAAAGGTATTATTTTACTATTTTTCATAAGGTCAGGAAACTCCCCATTGTCAATACAACTATTAAAGATAATAGCTAGAGTAGGCGCTACAATGTCAATAATAGATTTGGCTACTTCTACAGAATTACCCCACAGATCTGCAGTCTTTTTTACATTTAAAGTGTGAAAGGTTTTAATTATATCTCTACAGGTAATATATTCAAAATGAAATTCCGAATCGCAACCATTAACATTTTCTTTAAGCAAAGACTCAGCAACAGAAGGTGATGAGTTTAGTGATTTAGTAGTTGAAACGGGAATATCTGAAAAGAAATTTTCAAATGCCTCGGCGACTTGTGCGTCTGATTTTATTATGTTGTCATTAATAGACAGGCTGTAGTCAGTATTTCGGTTACTAGATCTTCCCGTTTCACTATTAATAATATTCCAAGTCGTTTTAATTACATTACTGCTGTTTTTAATCTTTGAACCCAAATAACGTGACTTGGCCATATAACAAACTTTTTTAAATAATTTTGAATAATTTCTAACATACAAATTAAATTCATCAGTGTTAATATAAGTCCTTTCATTGTACAGTTCATAAAGCCGTGTTCTACTTTTATGAATACCAATGGTAGCCCAATCACTGAACGATGCATTACTATTAACCGAAATAGTCTTGGGAATAAAGGTGGAATCAAATTGTTTACAGTATACATTAAAAAAATTATCATAAAGATGATTAGGATCAGCATGAATAGACAAAACTGGTAATTTATCAATGAGTTTAACTTTAAAAGCCTCCAAGCGACTTGCAGTTTTGGGGTTAACAGTGATATCCTTTTTAGCCACTTTTTTGTTTTGATTTTGAATAGTAATCCTTTGCCCGCAATGATCAGAATCTAGTAAAGTTATAATTTCTTTGTGGCTTGGTATAATATCTGTATATATATTATCTAGGCATGTGGCACTAGTAGGGGTTATTCTTGTGGGCTCCAAAAACAGGTTTAGAAGATTGTAGGACTGAAACAGACTTAAAATTTTACTACAAGAACCTGAGTTTTCTAATAAATTGACATTAAAATCACCGCAAATGATAACGGATTTGTTTGAGTTACAAATCCTGTGTAACACTTCATCCATTACCTTTTCAAAGCAGTCATACAATCCTGAAGGGGGTCTATACACACTTAATACAATAGAGTGCTCCAATTCTACACAGGCAATTTCAACCGTACGCTCAACTGATAGGCTCACAATATCTATACGATCTTTAAATTTGAGCTGGTTACTTACTAAAATTAATGAGCCACCATGTATAGCATTTGTTCTGCTAAACGAACTACCAACCTGGTGATTATTAAAATTGAACAAGAACTGGTGGCTTTTCAGCCAATGTTCTGTTATACAAAGTATGTCAATACTATTAAAATTCATAAATAATTCTACTTCTAATTCTTTGTTCATAAATCCTTGAATATTTTGATGCACTAGGTTGATACTATTGACTGATTTCAAGCTTTTTTTGCGTACATTATAGCTAGAGGTTGCCTCTATTGTCTTAATTTCTAATTTAAATTATTAGCAATGTCATTAATAGTGACCAAATTATTGGCAGAATTATTTATAATGTCATTGCATTGCTCAAAAGAAGCAAGTTGTTTAGCCAAATTTTTGGCTGTAATAGAAAAAAAATAAGATAGCGACACAGCTATCTGTCTTTTATAATAGTCAGAAAGATAGTACATAACAATGTTATATCTATCTTTTGTCAAATAGAAATTATTACTAACATAATTGTTAATATCAACTAAATGGAATATGTTATTATTAAATGTCAAGTTATGCATTGTCATATTCAATTCAAATCTTAAGCTATTTTCTTCCTGTGGCAAACTGTTACTATAAGGGAATGTAAACAATACAACTTTTCTTAAACTAAGGTTGCATAATGTTCTATGATACTGGAGCAGTTCTCCTTTGTTTACATTTCCCCTATTACCCATAAAAATTAATAAAGTTGTATCCTGGGTAAAGTTACATTTAATAATTTTTTTCATAATATGAAACAAAGAACAACCAGGCATACAGTAATTTATTATTGAGTGTCCCGGATATTCAGCTGTTAACAAGTGTCCTAAGTCCTTACCGATCTCATCACAAAATAACACAATATCATTATTTAAAGTTTGTTTACACTGTTTATACGAACTATTAGTAGAAGGAATTATCAAATCAACACAGGGCTGCACTAAGGTGGTATTGCAAGTTGTCAATGAATGGTCCGGTGTGACATTGGTTGGTGTTTGACAATGCTCACAGTTGTTTTTCTGTGAGTTTACCAGCTCATTCATTGCCAACACATATTCCCTCATTAGGTCTTCAGAGGTATTATATTTGTTGGTCATTGAACTAAGTTTCTCCTGTAGATGGTCAAGTTCAGATTGCAAGGTCTCTGTGTCAATGTTGTACTTCCTAGTACTCTGCTCCAAATTATAAGAATACATGTCTAATTGTTTAATTAAATTCAACCTTTCTCTATTCAATTTAACGTTTTTGATAAAGAACTTTTGTCTTTTTACCATTTTTTGTGTTTTAACAATGTATTTATTAATTTTAATGTATTTTTTAAGTTTATTTTTACTGCTTACTACCCTCACTGATTTATATGATTTTGATTCATCATCAGCTGTCAAATCCATAGTGTATGTGGGGTTTATGGTAGAAACCATTGACGGGGCAATAGGCATCAACTCATTGAACAGACTTTGGTTCAGCGAGGCGGTGATGTTAAGATTGGTCGTCTCAAGTTGTGTTATTTGACTTTGAGCCTCATGTAGCTGCTGTTGTAATAAATGTTTTTGACTAAGAGCTTGTTCATACTCTGTGCTACACTGGCTGAACCCGTCCACAACAAGTTGAAGTCTATCCCGTTCTTCTATGGCATCAGTGTATTGATTATATATCTGAGCCATTTCAATTTTTAACTTCCTATTCTTTTCATGGGCATCAAAGAGCACCCTTTCATTGTCATCTATTTCCTTAATTAGTTGGTCACAGGACTCCTTTGACGCCTTTAAGGCGCTCAAAGCCTCATTGAGTTTGGACTCTCCGAGGCGAGCACGGGCGCTGCGAGTCATAATCATGATTAAAACTAGTAAGGAAGCGACAAGATATTAGAAGAGAGAAGGTAGTTGTGGCAGCAGTAGAGAAGATGATTAGTTTAAAAGGAAAAATGAAATTTAGATGTAATTCTAAGGAGTTCTGTCACCAAACCAATGCAAGGTTATGTTTACGTTCAAAGGTCATTGGCATCAATAAAAAGCCTTACTAAAAATGAACAAACTAATTGCTGGTTAAATTGTAGTACGTAAACAAACTAATAGCAAGTAAAATATAGAGTATTGTACCTGATATCAAG
Source organism: Oligia latruncula (assembly GCA_948474745.1). Lineage (NCBI taxonomy): Eukaryota > Metazoa > Arthropoda > Insecta > Lepidoptera > Noctuidae > Oligia > Oligia latruncula. The sequence goes on from OX419688.1 coordinate 13,061,152, forward strand.
ATGACAATGCAAAATTCACTTACGCCGGTAACTGTCACCGGTTTACATAGAAATATTTACACTTAATTTGCACTAGCTATTTGAATCTAACACAATATACACATTATTATCCTATTTACTTGAGGAGTAGTTGGAAATAGGCCTAAAAAACAACGAAATTAAATATTTAAGAATAAAATTACAAGAACAAATTTTTAACAGCTGTTAGCTGTAGTGTTGCCACAGGAAAAAAAAAATTTATATCGAATCCTACGATTGTGCATTGCTATAGGTGGTACCCGTAGCGGTCTTCGGCAATGAAGGTTCACTTCATGCAAGCGGTTTCTGACTGTTTGGTCGCTAATTAAGTTCCCTGAAGAGTGATGAAGCCTCACGGCTAACATCATGGCGGTTATTGTTGGAGCTCTTCGAGTTAAGATTTGAATGTATCGGTCTTGTCTCCGTGTGGTGCAGCGATACCGTCCTCCATGGCGCTCAGCCACGGTACCAGTGCTTCGGTAACGTGTCCAAAGTCGACTGATAACACTCTGACTTGTATTCAGAGCTAAAGCCACAGTACGTTGCCGGGAACCAGCTTCTATCATTCCCACGGCTCTGAGCATTTCTTCCCTGCTTAAATGACGTCGCCGCTCCATAATAACGTTGGTTTTAATCAGTAGTAGGGAAACAGTAGCACTAATAATGTCTTCAATGCGTTATATGTTTTTATAGGGAAAATATTGACAGCTGATTTTCATCTTTTACTCGAATTTGATTCACAGTTCCTGATTCAAATTATGAAATGCACCAAAAAGGATCCATATAAATTTATAAAATCATAAATTTATTACAAAGCCACATCTCAATCTCAAGAAATCCGCATAAAAATGCTTGATCCCTAGACACTTTTGATGTGTGTATGTGAACAAGACGAACATGACACGGAACTATTCAATAGCGTGATTATTCGAGTAATATGCGGGTGTGTGTGTCAAATTACTCATTAAAAGAAGGTCGTAAATCACTAACTAAACTTCAAACTATAACTTTGCGACCTTGCTTAAGGACTTTTGGTCGACACTGTACTTTTACGGTAATGGAATATAATTATTTTAGTAGGTTTTTCCTTAAATTAACGCGGGTGAAACCGCGGGGCACAGCTAGTAATAAATATTATCGATAACAAAATCGATAAACAATATCACATCTCTGCGCGGCGGTAAAGCTACTCAACCATAGAGGGCGTTTATTACAATATTAGCAAATTGTCTAGATCTATTTTATGAAAGTTATTTAATTCTAATTACTGACTAAATATATAAACCGAAGTTAGGTCCAGTCGTTTTACCATAACGATATTTGCAAAATCGTAATGCGTAACTCTGAAAATATTTCCTTAGAAAATATTTTTCTTTTGGTGGAGACTCGTGGACACGAATGCGACTTGACGCGCAGGCGTACCATACTAGACTGAGAGACTTGTTTCCCCTAGGTAACAAGTATCGGATCACGGTTTTGTTCGCTATGTCCCGTCTATTGTAAATAATTTAATGTCTTTGTACCGCTTATCGAACTCTGACCCGGGTCGTGGTTCATATCGGCGTTATCTCGTGCCTCAGATAGTTCTAAAACCTTCTACTGTAGAAACATCTAGAATGTTCCAGTACATACCGGCCCCGACTGAGCAGATGTTGTTGTTGTTGTGATGTTTTAGAAAGTTCTAGCATCAATATTTCTAGAAGGATCTTGACTACTAGTTCTGCTACTCGATATTAGATGGCGCTAGTGGTAACTAATGTCACCATGTACCAGGCATTAATTGTGGCGCGCAACAGTACAATACGGTTTGGTAACCTTCTCTTGAGAATGATACTACTACATAGAATAGGCTCCTGGAAAATGTTGTGACGGGCCTGTCACTGAACTGCTTTAAGACTTGACAACAGCTTAAATATCACCAAGCTATTTGATACACGGATATCAGTTAATTAGCTGCTAGTGTGTCTAAAATAATAATAATAATCTACTTCACAAAACAGTAAGTATATTATTTTTTGTCTCATGCCACTAGACTTACCATGAGTACTGCAATCATCATATCAGAGATTTGTTGTGCAAGCCCCAAGTAATAGTCTGAGTCAGATCTAAATGCATCTCTGGTTACCGGATCATCAATACCTAAACTCATTAGGTAGGCTTTGAATCTTACTGTATCATCTTCAGAGATATCACCTTGTTTATCCTGTAATAGGGCAATATTGGGGGATATAAATAAACAAAATAGATCCAGCACAAAAGCAAAGACGTCGGCTACGTACGCACTGACAGCCGACAGATGGCTTGCTTTGTTTAGCGCCTAGAGCCTTTCGAGTTACATGGCGAGTAGCGACGTGAAAGGAACATTCTAGAATATTCGCAACCAGCCGAATTGCGCGCCTTCGCTAGTCGCCTAGCGTGTATCGAAGTAAGTAAACATGTTTTTTTTTTTTGCACAGATTACCCCTTCTAGATACTGCAATGCAGTTCTTATCCGCTGCTGATAAGCTTATTATCACTTAATAAAGACTAGGCCGGACTAGTCATGACATTCATACATTCATGAATTTCTTTCATTATGTATTAAATTACCAAGGCTCCTAGTGACTTAACACGCAAACCACCTCCCAGTGTGGTCACCATATATCCTAGCTAGTAAACATATGTTAAGTCATTAGGCTCAAGGCGCTAAGCAAGCCACTTGTCAGTACAATTATAGCCTTACATATTTACATACCCTGATCTTAGTAGAAATATTTTTTGAAATGGCAACCATATCTTTAGCTTTTTCCATTAGTTTTCTTAAATCTTGAAATGCTACAGTAATGCTTTGATCAGTTGCTCTATGATGTTCTTCTATGCTTCTTTCAATGCCAACTATTCCAGAACGAATTTTGGAATTGACAGGAGTGACTGAAGGTTTGGGTGATGCATTTGGGCTAGCTGCACTTGTTGGTGAAGCAATAGGAGTGGCTCGTTCCCATGCTTTGGCAGCAACAGCATCAGTTAGGGCCTTATAAAAAATTTGGTCAATTCCATCCTTGAAAGAAAATTTCACAAAATGGAATGGACTGGCCACTGCTGGTCCTGGCCTTTTACCTGAAATGATACATTAAGGAATAGAGTACTGCCTTGTGAGTCTACTGAGTGTGTAAGATGTATAGACAGCAGCATCCAATTGAATTAATATAGACAACAATAATATAGGACTATATTCAGCAGTGGGTGGAACAAGGGAAACACCCAGGGCCGTCTTTACCTATTGTGCAGGGTGTGCGTTGCACACGGGCGCAGCGGTCCTAGGGGGCGCCGAGCGCCGCTCGCTTCGCCCACTCGGCGCGCGCGATGGCCGGCCGCGGCACTTTAAATGACCAACGTAAAAAGAGCTCCGCTTTCCATACATTTTATATAGCATCTGGAGCTCTTCTTATATTTGTCGAATTACACCAAAGCAAGCCGCGCCACGAACACCCGAGCGGCTTTTACAATTTTAACTTTTTTTTCAACATGAAATAAACCTTATTACACATTATTAAAGATTATATTTTGAGTGTATTTTGTGTGTTTTGTGTGTGTGTGTGTTGTGTGGAAAAGGGAGAGGGAGGGAGGCCTTTGCCCTGCAGTGGGACAGCTCAGGCTAGTTAGATATTTTGAGTGTAGTAGTGAGTGTCGCATCGCTCGGCGGCACCTGTTTCAATGATTCGTTTGAAAACACACCGACAGTTATATTGCAAATAATGCGAATTCGACTGTTTGGGATAGACAATAAAGTTCAAATTGCCATGCCATGGACGAACGTCAAGCGCGCGGCATTTCTGAAAAGCGTGAGTACGCGTGGCGCGTGCCGCACTGTTCTACCGCTCGCTACACGTAAGTTTGCGAAATAAGCCTTGGCCCATGGATTAAGTTTTATATTTGAGTAAACATGTAATTAAGAAATTTACTTCATATTTGCGGCTTTTCTTTTGATTGAAATTTACCTAATAAGTAAGATTTAATTTTGATATTAAATTAGCTGAATTAGTCTGCCACAAGTACAACTGTTGCGAATTTCGACGGGGTCGGAGCACTCGTCAAAAATTATTTAGCTACCTACGCGGCTACGCTACCAAATTTCAGTCTGAAAACTGAAAAAACAAAACATTATTGAAAAAAAAAATAACCATAAACTTGTGCTTTGTTTTTTCTTGTCACTCTTTCCTTCCTAAAAATACTTTTTACCCGTGTGTACAGTGGCCCTCGCCCGCAGTGAGCTTCCCAAAGTCAAATGTTCCCAATTGATATTGAACTTTGTTTGATATCAGGTCGTAATTAGAATGAAGAAATTTCAAAATTTGGACATTGATATGATGTAACATAACATCTTTAGAGACATGTTAACATGGGTACGTTTTGGCTTGTTAGGGTAAACACCAGAACACCCTGTATAATTCTAAATACAGAGTCAACAGCACACCATGGTATCCAAAATCGACGAATTTCTTCTTCATCTCCAAACAATTGTTTATTATCCATTGGGGAAATTTGACAATTTGTGGTAACTTGATGTGCTGTTAGGCTCAACTCACATCAAAAGAGCGGCGAAGGGCAGCGAAGCGCCGCGACCCGCTCGGTAGAGAAGGCGCGCGGATTCCAGCGACTGCCTGAGAAGTCGCTGGAATGCTCGAGAAGTCGCGGGACTCCGCGCGCCTTCTCTTCTTCTTTCATGTGTTTATCGCTGTAATGCCTTGATTTGATATTGTATAGGCAGTCGTACATTTGCACCAAATATATAAGCTTTTCTTCATCCATTTCCATCACTTCTGTATTCGTTGCACTGCGAGGAATGAATGCGAATGCTCGCGCGCAACAGACGCGCGCGGGGAGCGGGCGCGAGGGGCGGGATATTGCCAGCGGCCGCTCGCGACTGCTCGAGCATTCTCGGGACTTCCTGCGACTTCTCGCGCAGTCGCACGGCTAATTCGCTGGAATTCCAGCGGCGCCGCTGGCATCCGCGCGACTCGTTCGAGTTTCTCATGCGATAATAAGTATTATAGTAATAAAAATAGAGTTAAAATTCATATGACACTGAAACTGCGTTCCGCTTCGCCGCGCTTCGACGCTCTTTTGGTGTGTGTTGAGCTTTACTTGAACTTTGTACCCATTCCATTTTGACCGCGCGCTTACTAGGGGACACTTTTTTTTTTTACTAGGGGGCGCTTGGGTAATGTTTGCACACGGGCGCTACATGGGCTAGAGACGCCTCTGGAAACACCAACATAAAGAAGACAATATTGTATTCACCCCAAGTAGCAAAATGTGGCCCTATAATTATCCTAGGAGCACGTATTTTTTAATCCTATAGATATCCTGTAAACGTTTATAGAGCCGTATTTGGGCGCAGTTTATAGGACTATTACGCCCTATAGTCGCTTTGTTATAATCCGGTAAAGTGCTATTTGATTTTATAATTACCTTATTAAGTGCTTTAACAAAATATAGTTGTCCTATAAAAATCCGGTAAATGCATCTAAAAAGCGATTCGGTCCTCTTATGATCTGGCGCGTGCCGCTACTAGAGTAATTGATCCTACAGTGATCAGCGTAATACCATTAAGAGATTCATTCAGTCGATCATTCCTTCTTTTTTCGTTAATTTATTGTACTGTGCTGGTGCGTGACATTGAATACTTTTTTATTTTCAAAAGGTAAGTAAAGTCACATTCTAATAATGCCTGTCATTATAAAAAGTAACATAATTTGCCGTGTAACTGTTTTGTAAGGAGTGCCTACTCAACTTGCGAAAATAATTTTATTGATGAAGTGTTAGATGATAATAAACATATCTTCATGCGCCTTCAAAATTTAACATTTTCATTATTTGTAAATTGATAAATACCTATCCGACTTATGGTGGAAACTGGCGAAAATGGCACGTCCATTACGTTGCATTTATCAGAACCTTTAAATGACTTTTTAATCAAAGTTAAGACGCTTACATGACATACCTACGCCACCATATTTAAGTTTTAGGGTTCTGTGGGTAATGTGAGTTAAACCATACGGTAATGAGCAAATCTTGTAAGTTGTTGCAAATTCGATAACCGCCACTACGCTTAAATCGTCTCCATTTATTTAAATCCATATTTATATTGTTCCAGCTTTCTCTAACGAATCACAAGATGGCCAATTACTCTAATAATAGCAAATGTAGAACACATTTAAGTAGAATCTTACTTATAAAAATCACAGGCTATGCTAGCTTGGTGCTAAAAATCCGTTAAGGGTCACGACTAAGATAAATTTGTTCTATAATATCTTTACCTCTAGCAGCTATATCTGTGGCATTTATAGGAAGTGCATGTCTTATAGAAGTATGAAACAAGACGTTAACAAGATAAAACGATCTTACTAAATGCGATTATCGGATCAAAAGTCACACTTTGCTAATTACTTCTATAACTTGCACTTATAAGACTGAACCTGACTGACCGCTCTAGTAAGAGTCGTGTAAAATAATCCTATTAACATTTATAAAACTAAATGATAGGCTCGAAAGTACTTGTAGTGCAAATTATCTTCGAAGATGCTTTAGCAGGATCAGTGGCCTGAGTTAATGCGTCTACTAGATTTCTATAAGATGTGTAATCTTATAAGTCAATTGCTATAGGAGAATTTTGCTACTTGTACATGACTTGATTATCAGTAAATAAACAAAAGTAGAACATCTCTAACAGAATAATTTTCAGGAAAACGAGACTAAAGAAAAAAAATTGAATTAAAAGTCATTATTACCTGGTAATGCTGGTCCTAGATGTAATAAAATTCTTTTAGGACCTCCAAGACCAAATACTCCACCACTCTCTTCTTCTATGCAGAAAACATAATATAAATGCAATGACAGGCATACAAGTCCCTTGGGTATATCTCCTGGCTTTCCCCATAAGATTCTGTGAGTAGTTAACACTACTTCTCCATCAGTAAACTGGGTCTAAAACAAAAAGCTTAGTGAAATAATTTATAAAAGAATTGGTTAGGTACTTTGTAAACATTTAGGATATTGCAATAAGAGTTGTGACTTCATTGTTGGTGATAGAATAGACTGGCAGTAGAAATACATCGTAGGCTATACTAAAAACACCAGTATATTAATGAAATTTATGGAATTAGCAGAATAAGCCCAAAAACTATAAAATAAACAACCTTATCATCACCATCGTATATCTTCACACTTCTATCACGTTTGACATAATTTTCACCTTCAAATAGGCGTGCTTCAATATATTCAAATCTATCCATCGTACAATTTCATTTAGGTATCGTTTTTATAAAATCTAAAGCAGTTCAGTTTGTTTTATTTTTGACGATGATATTTTGACTTTGACAAGTTTGACAGTCCGATAATCCGAATCCGCCTGACCAAATTAGGGCTGCCAGCAGTAACTGTAGATACTACTGTAGAGCCAACTTTTATCAATATAATTATTATTCAAATCTATCCATCGTATGTACGTCTTAGAGCATTTAACCTAATGCTCTAAGTTGTACAGTCACGAGCACTAATATGTCAACACTTGGCAACTTACAATTGCGATTTTTTCGTGAAAAAACTAATGCAACGTTGAAATATGACACTTTACACAGACCTATGGGTTCGAAAATACTTTGTATCGTACGTAATAACATAAAATTTCATTGAAAACTAAAGGAGAAAATCGTCTTTGAATAAAGCCAAGTGTATACATACTTTTGCTCGTGACTGTACGTACATAATTTAGATATCGTTTTTATAAAATCTAAAGCAAAACCGGTGGGTCTCATAAATTATTTTTATTAGTCCCGGACGGTCCCGGGTGTTACATGCTCTGTGAGTCTCGGCTGGCATTCGTAGCATCCTTTTCTGTTACTTATAATAACTCAATACTTTATCCCTTTTTTGTGGAAATGAAATGGCGATGGCGCTACCCGCCGTCTATACTTTTCTTTGTCTAAGAGTTCAGTGCAAAGAGTAAAGTAACTATCAGTGGTCAACTCTATTTATGTCACTGTCTGTCGTGCGTGTCACTTTTTGTGTTACGTTACGAAAACTCGAAAATGTCAAAGTTGTGTTCCAGATCAAGAGCCGGATGAAGTAAAAGTGATGGAGTAACGAAATAACGCAAGAGCAACAGAGAAGCATTAATATGCATGCTTTTGGCAATAAGTTACTGTCAAAGAGTATAATAATGTTACTGTCTAGTGTCTGTCATTCTGTCATGTCGTTTAACCTCCAATTGGCAGTGTGTAAAATTACTTGCTTGCTTGCTATTTGCTGATTGTAAAATGAAAGGCATGAAACCAAGAGCCGAGAGCCTGTAATTATTTCTTAGCATTAGCAACAAGCACTTTTACTTGAAAGCCTTGAGCGGATAGACCTTTTGAATAATTTTAAGTTCAAGTTTAAACTATGGCAGACACCCAGGAAGCTATTCTTTTAAAAATTAAAGAACAAGGTGAACTTGTAAGAAAATTAAAAGCTGCGAAGGAATCAAGTGAAAAGGTAAGTTGTACTCTATAAATTAAAGTACGTGTGCTCATACCATACCGATGAATTGTTTAATATTGCATCATACTGTCAAGTTAATGCGAATTCGTTTGATTTGTAGGCAAAGAAGAATGTTGTACAATATGATTTACCAGAAATTGATAAATATTTAAGTCAGTACAGTTACGTTTGTGGGTATAATCCCAGTTACTTTGATATAGAATTGAAGAATGGCTTAGGAAAGAATATAGATTTTCAAAGATACAAGTACATCAAGAGGTGGTGGTACCATATGCGGAGTTTCAGTGACTCTGAAGTATCATTGTTACCTAAATTGAATCCTCCCAAAGTGTTGCAAAAAGTGAAAGATGGCATCATAACACCTCTTGATCAGCAGGTGTGTTGATGAGTTCTCATACTGTTGTAGACTTTGATGCTTTGTTTGTAGATAAGCTGGGCATGATTGTATGATTGACTTGGTTCTGGTACACCCCTCCTTGAGTAGAATGTTGTTGAATCTCCACATATGTTTGTTTCGTCACCACAACCTCTTTTCAAAATTTCATTCATATTATCATTGATGAAATTTTAATCTACTCTTCTAAATCATTCAATGAAATTTTAATCTACTCTTCTAAATCATTCATAATGTATGACTCAAAATTCTTTTCCTTTTCCGGTCATAACATAGTAATGCTGTGGTGACGAGATATCATATTGTTTGAAATTGTGGAGAGACAAATCTAGTGAAGCATGTCATACAAAGCGTTGAGGTTCTTAAAGAACCGTGCAACTGCGATGCGGTTACACAACTCAGTACTCAGCACAAATTTCACAAAATGTATTGCAACATCATCTCTGTGCAAGGTATTGGTGGCCTACTTAATGCTTTCTTATTTTATTTGAGCAATTAGCTACATATTGTTTTATTATAATTGACTCTAGTTGCCGCTAGGACCAATTATTATTCTTGTTGTCCGCAAAGGAATTTTTTTTAATTGAAATTATGGATGGATGCTGAAATTTATTTGTTTTTTTTTTTGTCTTGTATGGAGTTAGTATTTAAACTTAAATGAACAATTTTTTTTATTATCAAAGAAAATCTTCGGCAGATGCTACTAAACAATAAGGTTTCATGATGAATGTAAAATATTGCACTTCTTTTCCTAGCACACACATTCGTTATCCTTTAATGTTATTTCTTTCCCTTTATAGATTCAAGAGGAGGTAGCAAAGTTATTGTCATTGAAATCACAGCTGGCCCCTGAAGATGCTGTTCCTCAGAAATTCACCCTCAAAACTCCGAAAGGAACGAGAGATTACAACCCACAACAGATGAGCTTAAGGAATGGAGTTCTAGAGAAGATTATTGCGGTGTTCAAGAGACACGGAGCTGAATGTATTGACACACCTGTCTTTGAATTGAGGGTCAGTCTTTTGAGTTATTTAACTGGGTTCTGGGTTTCGGGCCCCGATCCACCGCGTCGCATCTAATCTAAGGTCTAAACTAGTTAAAAAAATATGGGTGTCATATGATCAACTATGAACGTTAATATCTCGGAAACGTGATGCTTTACAGGGTTTAGTCTTATTATGTTTTCTGTTTGCATTGATGTCAGCTATCGATCTAGGTTCCATGCGTGGCCGCCACTTTGAAAAAAAAAATCGCGGACTGGTAGTTATGCTACGGATCTTCAAACCCCTTTTGTAGTGTAGTATAATTTGCATATAATTATGTAAAAACCATAATTAAATTTACTTTTTCGCCTATTCAAGGAAGTATTAACTGGCAAATATGGAGAGGACGCCAAACTGATCTATGACTTGAAAGATCAAGGAGGCGAGATCCTGTCACTGAGGTATGACCTGACTGTTCCACTGGCGCGGTACTTAGCCATGAGCAAGATAAACACCCTGAAGAGATACCACATCGCTAAGGTGTACCGGCGCGATAACCCGGCGATGACAAAAGGCAGATACAGGGAGTTCTATCAATGTGTAAGTGTTTTATATTTAAGAAAAAATTATTCAGGTGTTTCTCAAAATATTATCCATAACTTTATTTCTACAAGTTGTACGAAGATTGAATCTCACATTTTTTTTTCTCTTGTAATTTTTCTCCTCTCTCTTTTATCTTCATGGTTATTTAGTTATTTCATATTGTCATTATTTCCTTCTCAATAAAAAGTCTCTTGGCTGTAAAATCCAATTGACTGAAACTTCGAAAGTTTATATTAATATTCAAAATGTAATTTCAGGATTTCGACATAGCAGGTCAGTACGACCCGATGGTACCTGACGCAGAATGTCTGAAGGTGGTTACTGAGATACTGGACGCCCTTGAGATCGGCACTTACGTGTTGAAGGTGAATCACCGGAGGCTACTAGACGGCATGTTCGAAGTCTGCGGCGTTCCTGCTGACAAGTTCAGAACCGCATGTTCTACTATTGATAAGTTAGACAAGGTAATCAATTATTCATTTACTAGCGACCCGCCTTTCTTATAATTCTGTAAATACTTAGTTGTTACGACCGCGAATCATATTTTAATCAACGTACAACTTAATACTGACCAGCAAATCACAAAAAACGTAAGAAAATTCGAATTTCGCGGGCTACCTTAGCGCTTCCTCCATAATAGGTGGAAGTCATGAAACGTTTTGTATTCACCCTTCCTTTGGATAGTATGAACTTTGTGCTTTATTTAATGTGTGGTTTTTCGAATTTCGAAAGTAGTATTCATCTAAAGTCGAATAGTATTTTCATAAATTCTAAACCAACAAATTTTCCTAACCTGCAGTCGCCGTGGGAGGAAGTGCGAACAGAAATGATAAACGAGAAGGGAATAACTCCGGACGCCGCGGACCGGATAGGCGAATACGTCCGACTTAACGGTGGCGTGGAATTAGCCGACAAACTGCTCAAAGATGAGAAACTATCCAAGACTAAAGCAGCCGTGGAAGGCTTACAAGGAATTAAACTACTGTTGGAGTACTGTGGACTCTTTGGTATACAGGATAAAATACTGTTTGATTTGAGTCTGGCAAGAGGCTTGGATTATTATACGGGAGTTATCTATGAAGCTGTTTTGACTCGTAAGTTGAATTTGTTACTTTTGAGCTATGGCGTAAGTTCCTATGTGGTGTATATTGAAAGGTGAAATATTTACCTATTGAGAAAAAGAATACAGTCATGAATTCGTAAAAAAAATAAGCGGTTCTGCATCAATGTTTCTATCGATGGCTTTATATGCGAATTTTGGTTGCCTTCATATAAACAGTTATAGCACAGTAAAGATATGAACAGTACGGAAACTATGTACTAACGTTCGAAACGGCACACTCAGTGCCGTTTCGAACGTTAGTACGTAGTTTTCGTACTGTCCATATCTTTACTGTGGTTATAGCCTTTAAGTTGTATGTAAGTTAGCAAAAGATCCTTGGAAAATTAGTACAAAAACTATTTGCTATTAATCACTTCTGTTTTAGAAATAGCTCTTATTGATGTCTCATTATTTTAGCCAGCTAATCATTTTTAATTACTAATAGCTTGTACGAAATTGATTTAATCAACACACTTTGGTTCAGCCAATTACGATGATTGTTGACTTATTATTGAGAGCAGATTGTGCATTTCCTTTCAGAGCCAATTAAAATCGGCAATGAAGACCAGACTGTCGGATCAATCGCGGGTGGTGGTAGATACGATAATCTTGTTGGCATGTTCGACTCGAAGAATAAACAGGTAATGTTCATGTTACGATAGGACTACTATAAATACACGGTGTAAGGGACATCGACCGCCATTGACTGTATAGGCTACACGATCAAAATGTATGGGACAGCCGGTTTCTTATTAAACTTACAAAAAAATTCAACGGTAATCATGAGAGAAGTGGCCCAGTGGTAACGGTTGCGACTTACGAGTTGTAGGTCGTAGGTTCGAACCCAGACAGGCGCTTTACTTTGTGTAAATAATTGCATCACCACTGCTCTCAAAACGGTGAAGGAAAACATCGTGAGGAAACCTAATGTCCTAGAGCCAAAAATTCGAAAACGTGACATCCACCAACCCGCACTGGGCCCACGTGGTGGTTTACAGCCCACTCCTTCTCAAACATTATAGGCTGATTATGCTATGGGTAATCATGTACTAAATTCGTGTTAGCAGTTTAGTCGTCGATGTCCCTTACACGCTGTATAGGATGTTTGACTATGTTTATTATGATGGATGCCATTAACAAAGCAAAACGCAAAGCGCAAGTTGCTCAAAACAAAATATGCTCGTGTTCTGTAAGTTACGTGCCGAAATTTATAACAAAATTTCACGGACTTGCCTAGTTATGGGTATGTAACACGCATACTTCACGACTTTTACCCGAAAGGAGATAAAATACCATCATATTGCTATGTGCTAATATTAACACTGAGGGACACTAAACGGCCAAAGGCGTAATAACAATAAAACCTTTATTGTTTCGTACACCTTGACCTTCAACCGATTAAGTTTATCTTAGACACTGCTATATTTCACTTTGTCTTGGCAACAATATTTTGCAATAAGCGCAAAAACCAGTGTAATTAGTTAATTACTAATTGATTGCAAAGCTATTGAGGCGAGACAACGTTTAGTGCTACAAAATGTGGGCGCACCTCGATAAGTAGGACATGCATAGAAAATTATCCGGAAATAAATAAAAATAGTAATATAAATAGTCGCTTTTAAGAGCCTATACTACCTCAGCTAAAATTCACTCTTTATCTCGCTCGCACGATACTGCTCGCGGACTGTGTGAAAGCGAGACAGAGTACGGTGCTGGCCGGGAGGCAGCGCCAATAGTTTAGGTATTTGCTTTTTACGGTGAAAATAAAGGTAATTCAAAAAAACTAACTAACATAAGACCTGCTTTATAGTTAGTTCAGTTAGTATGCAAAGTTTCATGATCTAATTTGAAGTATTTTTTGAATACCAGCGGTTTATTGTACGGTTTGGAGGTAACTTTGGATTTTTTTTCTATCGAGAAAATTTTATGGAATCGTGTTTTCGTCTAACATAAGACCTTACATTAATCCTCAACTTTAGCATATATTTATTTCAAAATTAATGCTGCAGTATTTTCGACATAACGGAGGATCATGCTAAGCCATTTGAGGTAGTATAGGCTCTTAATGGAGAAGCAAGTGCTCTTGCACGACTTCAGAGCGTCAGTTGCTACTCTGTGTTAAAATAACTGCCGAAATGTGAGTATATCGTTTATAATGATAGTATGACACACTTTTACCTACCCCTTCACGCGTGATGTTATGTATCGTAATATGTAAATTGATTTATCGGCTATCGTCGAGTAGATATTAATGAAACCTAACAGCAGTGTTGAATGCGTTGTCAATCACTATATAATTAGCAAACCAAATGTGCTTATGAATAATTTAATAGATAAGTTCATTCACGCGTTCATAATTTTATGCATAAGAATTAATTTTGTAATACATAGATTTGGTCGGTGTGGTCTTAATATAGTTATGTAACGTTATGTTACGTAAAACTATCTATCTTCTAATGTACGCTGTAAACCAAGGCCAAGGGATGTCTTGTCGTTCAATCCGAATAATAAAGCAATACAGAAGTTACTAATTAAGGGCTGATTTTTCCAACGCCAGATAACTTTATCGGAGGAATAATTTTGAATTTTTGACAGTTCTTCCATACAAACTGGCAGACGTCAATTTCATTCCACGAATAATTAAAACTATCGATCGATTGAAAAATCAGCCCTAAGTTTCATTAAATCGATTAAAAATCAATTACAATAACAGTTTACACATTATAAAGAAAACATAACAGCACACACACAAGGTTAAAAACATAACAAAGAAGGCGGGATAAAATAATATCTTACGGCCGCCTTCTTTCCTTCTTCCGAAGTTTCTCTAGATGAGAGAAAAATACTCGGCTAGAGAGGCCCGTAGAGCCATAAAGATCATAGCACACAAATTAACTCGAAAAGGGATCGTTACCGTATCAACTCGAGCCATTCAGTATTCTTTGTATGAAACTCCCTAGTGCAACGCACACTAAACGGAATCGTAACGTAATCGTCTCCTCGCCTCGGAACAAGCTCACGAACCGCGGTGCGAAAGGCCCCTTAAAAGATTAAAGGATCTCTTTCCGAGTTGCTATGTGTACCTTTAGGCTTTAGTACTTTTACGTATCTGTACTTCCGAATGATCCAAACACCGGTTTCGGGATAGATACCTACCAAAACATAATTGTTGATGTCTTCGCTGGCGCTGCCTCAAAGAATACCAACTCTTATTTAAAATTGGGCCTCAATAGAATACCAACACTGTGACACATATTTTAAAATGTCGCAGCATCTTGCTGGGATATGAGCCTTTTGGCTTCGTACAGGACTTTCTGTTATTATTTTTAATTTTGTTTTTTTTATGTTTCTATGAGTGTGTTTAGTTTAGTTTGTGATCTTGCTGCGAGTCCCAATAAATACTTTTTTTATCTTTCAAAATAAGACGTATAATGACTTTCAGGTACCATGCGTAGGCGTCAGTATCGGCGTGGAGCGCATATTCTCCGTCCTTGAAGCGAAGTTAGCCGCGGGTGACATCAGCGTGCGAACCAATGAAATAGACGTTTACGTTGCGTCTGCGCAGAAGAACTTTCTCGAAGAACGTATGAAGATCTGCGCGGAGCTGTGGAATGCTGGTATTAAGGTAATATAATAAAATGCCTATGTTTAAACATCAGAAAATTACTCATGCCAGGTTACATTCGGCCAAAGGTCGGGCAAATTGTTATTAGGTTTTTCCATCTGGAATTTCTCAGTAGCAGCCTGGAGTCTGGATCTGTGTTTAGTTAATAGGCAATAGACTCCCCTCCTATTACATGGGACTTAAACATAACTGGCGAAATGTGAGTGTGTATCTATTGTGGTGCACCTGGTAGGACTTATCCTTGCGGAATAAAATATAGTGGACTGTATATGTTTAAACTGGTATAATAATTATTACAATAAAATTACTGCCCCGACAATTGTGTGGCGTTACGGGCTGCGCGACGCGATGTATGTGGGAAAGTGGCGACGGGCCGCGGGACGTGAGCCGCGTCATGTTCGAGGTCCGTGCGGCTTGGAGGCGACGGCGGGGGGCGGACGGTGCGAGGGAGGCGCGGGTGAGCGCCTTGGTCCCGAGGGTTGCGCGTAGACACACCTCTGCTCTTCGCGGAATATAGTTGTTATGTTGTAGGTAGTTGAGATAGCAATATTTGTAAAGAGCGTATTCCCATTGGCTCTCACTGGCTTCTCTCCTGGAGCCAAACTCAATACAAGCAAAAAGACTATGTAGCTGGCTCTAAAACTTTACCTTATATTTTCCAGACCGAGCAATCTTACAAGAAGAACCCTAAAATGCTGACTCAACTGCAACACTGCGAAGAGAACGGTATTCCCCTCGCCGTAGTACTCGGAGAGTCAGAATTCAAGCGTGGAGTCGTGAAAGTGAGGAACATCACCACAAGACAAGAAGATGAAGTGGCGAGAGACAACCTCGTAGAAGAGCTTAAGACTAGGATTGCAGGGTTGAGTGTCAAAGAAGTTAACGGCACAGCGTAGTCCTTATAACGTCACCTTACAGTTCAATTTATATGATTCCTAAAATGTTTTACATACTATGTTGACTGCACGGATACCGGGCATCTTGTTTGCGCGGCATTAGATGCAAAACAGTACAGCACGCTAATTGCGTAACACACTATTACTCTCAATTTGAATCATTTTGAAGCATATTTCTAATCCATTACTCCATATGTTCGAAAAATTTGTCTGCTCATCAACGCATTTAGCGCAATGAATGTTGTTCAACTGTCAAAATGAAACCCATTGCTACTGATAGTGTGTTACGCAATTACCCTGCTGGTGTGTTCGGGAAATGAATGGGCCGTACCGTCAGCATAATATGTAGACGCCTTAATGTTTTAATGATAAAGACAAGTTAGTGACCTGCCTCGTTATAAGCTAAAAAAAACTTAAAAATACCTGTTTCACTTTAAAATCTTTACCAAACCGAATTTCTGTCAGATAATCAATGAAAGTTTAAGGTTTATTTTTCTTCAGATTTATGGTATTTTATCCTATTTTCGATTCGAAATTTTTAATGATTAAAAATCCGTTGGATTTTTTCCCTTTTCATTAAAGGTAGTTTTTAGAATTCTGGTTCTATACATTGTGGGGTCGATGTACTTCCCATGTTTTAAACATGTAAGATACTTGTTCGTCACAATTTCAATAAATTACCTCCAAAGAACTAAAACTTGTCATAATACAAATTGTGTAAACAAAAATCTCAACTTTATAATGTATTGGGGCAGTGGTGGCCCAGTGGTAACGGCCGCGACTTACGAGGTGTAGGTCGTAGGTTCCAAGCCTGACAGGCGCTTTACTTTGTGTAATTTATTTCATCGCCACTGCTCTCAAAACGCTGAAGGAAAACATTGTGAGGAACCTGGCATGTCCTAGAACCAAAAATTTGAAGACATGTGACATTTACTAACCTGCACTGGGCCCGCGTGGTGGATTACGGCCCACTTCCTCTCACCGAGAGGAGGCCTGTGTCCCAGCAGTGGAAACATTATAGGCTGATTATGCAATAATGTTTTATAAAATCTATCATAGAATATGTACACTTACATTGTTTCCGAAAAAGCATTTTATCCATCCGATCTGTCTTCTGCAAGGCAGAGCAGACATCATAATTTAATATTTAATAGCTGTATAACGAAGTATTTCCTATTTTTCTAAATTCTGATGGTATTAACTATTTATTTAAAGATGTTAATTTATAAATAACTATGTTTTAAATACGACTTCTTTCTTTAGTAATTTATTATTGTAGATGAATAAAATCTAAAGTTAACAGAATTAATCCATTACAGGTTTTTTTTTTGTATATGTGTGAGTTAAAATATTGGTATAAATAAATATTGGTAAGAAATAAATTGTTTTTTATTTTTATCGCACGGACGTTAAAATATCGCGGCGAGATTTTATCGCGCATTGGATTTTCAACTCTCGGTGTTGAGCCGAGCATTAGCAATCCAACGGAGCTTTTCCCAGCGCGTCAAAAAACACACTGTTGGATTTTCAACACTCGGTGCTGAGCAGTGCGTTAAAATTCCAGTGCATGACAAAAAATCGCCGCGGGAAAAACGAGCCCGTGCGTGCAAACCTGGGCTAAGCGAAGCTGAACGCTTGTAAAGTTGTCAAAAATTAAAAGGCCCGTTTTGACATTTGAGAAAGACCCTAGAATGTAACTTGGAACGAAACTGAAAGAAACAATAAAATAATGATTATTTACATAGGTGTTACCACAAAAACTTAAACTTGCGTCTAATGTCAGTGTTACGTCAAAGTCCATTATAATTATGTCGTGTCGTGTATAAAAGGTGTTTACCTAAACAACTGATTTATGTACACTGTTTTGTGGTAGTAAGGTTAGTGTTTTAAAAAAATACATACATTTTTTCGGCGCGTTAAATAATAATTATGATGGAATATATTGCGAGTATTCTTTTGAGCTTACTTTAAATTGATTTCTAATTATTACGAAACGTCTTAAACGTTATTTTTAAGACCATAATCCATCCATAATCAGCCTATACCTAATGTTCCCACTGCTGGGACACAGGCCTCCTCCCTGTGAGAGGGAGTGGGCCATAATACACCACGCGGGCCCAGTGGGGGTTGGTGGATGTAAATTATATACTATATGTGTCAACTAAATCACACTAATATTATAAAGGCGAAAGTTTGTGAGTGTGTGTGTGTGTGTATGGGGGTGTGTTTATATGTTTGTTACTTCTTCACGCTCAAACGGCTGGACCAGTTTTGATAAAATTTTGTATGGAGGTAGCTGAATCCAGGGCATATAGGCTACTTTTTATCCCGATACCTACCTATTCCCACGGGATCGACATTTACGCGGGTGAAACCGCGGGGCGCAGCTAGTTACTAAATAATTACCTAATAAAGTATTACACTTTTCTACCAAAAGATAAATTTAAATAAAGTGGTAGTCGGCCGTTAACGTCTGTCGAAGGACCGACGGCCGTTGGAGCACACGACTCCTCGAGTGGTAGGTAACCCCGAAACAGAAAGCGTAGCGTGGAATATTGTCCCCCAGCTTCAGCTAAATGGACCGACGACCTTAGAAGGCGGGATGGACAGAACGCGAAAGGCGAAGAATCGGGTGCTGTGGCGAAATTTGGTAGATGCTTAAGTGCCTGCTTAAGTAATATGCGATAGGCTGAAAGCGAGTTGATTGGCATAAGCACAAGTTATGTGTTTCTACCTAGCTGGGTCCCGCGAGCTAGGCTTTTAAAACTAGTGGCAATGCTTTGCTTGTTCAATGTACTACCTCATCATCATCATCATCATCATTTCAGCCAAAAGACGTCCACTGCTGGACATAGGCCTCCCCCAAGCACTTCCACTTCGACCGGTTCTGTGCTTTTCGCATCCTACGGTCGGTACCTACCTCATGAATTTATAATAGCGATCTGCCTATCTGACGTCCACAACCCAGTTATTGGGTAAAACTTGCCCCTTGGTAAGCCTAAAGTTGTCTTCTGACGACCTGGGGGCCTAAAAAGGCCACTTTGGCTGAATCCTAAAGGGATAACATAATGGACAGTTAACCGTTAAGTTAATCGTTTCAAATCCCATTGGTGAAGCATTTTTCAGTAATTTTTTTGTCTGTGCTGAAACACCAATCAACCCGATCCAAATCCAATCCCAATCTCTTTGATTACATAATCAAAGAGATTGGGCTGCACTAGATAGGTACGATATATGTATATCGTACCTATCTAGTGCAGCGAAAAAAAGAAAAACACGGACTGTCTCCGCCATAATTATGATTGATTCATGATTCTCCAAAGTGGCCTTTTTAGGCCCCTTGATATCAGTTCATATAAATGAAAAAACACAATAACAATATTATTTTAAGACGGAACAAATTATTGTAATAAACAACAATATTAAATACCTACCTCATATCTACTTCACAAATTTTATTATTGTCTGACATAGATTATGCAATGTGCTACGATTTTTCGTGTGTTATTATTAGTTTAGCGGTTGTAGATTAGGAGTAGATGCGATCAATATTTTTTATAAAGTATTACGAGTGCAATACAGCCGAGGGCCCCGCTGGATAGATGAGGCGATTTATCGTGATTTCTATCAAAATGATCGAGCTACATTGAATCTTGTTGATAAATTCATGAGGTACATTGAACAAACAAAGTATTTCCACTAGTTTTATGAGCCTAGCTCGCGGGGTCCAGCTAGGTAGAAACACATGCACAAGTTTACTAACGTAGTTATTCTGTGCTGGCCGGCCAAAGCACAAGCGTATCCTAGGACGATTTGAAGGCCCTTGATAATTAATTATGAGTCATCGTAGCATATTTTTTGTAAATGTGGTTAACTGTTTCAAATCTTAAGCCACTGAGCGAACGACGATAGGAACGTCCGGAATATGAGCCAAAAATCTTTGCAGAATCATCTACTCACGAAAAATACTAAAGTAGGAAAAGGCAGCCCATGACCGACAAAGAACTGCTGGCCTTGAAGTAGATGAGTCCATAAATCCGGATACCCTACGACTGCTGATCAAAAACATATGTTTTTCAAAGCAGTTAAGTAGGTCTCGGATTGTTATTGTTCTATACTTATTGGAAATAACTACATCTGCCTAACTGATGATTTTGCACGATTTTGATGGCACCTGATGGCACTGAGATGTTGTTTTATTGTGTGGATAAAAAACTGTTCCTATTTCATACGGTCTTATTATCTGAAAAATCAGTACCTAATGTCCCCTGGTATGTGACTAATACTGAGATCCACGTACACCTGGAAATGCTCACAGTGAGAAGAAATCACTAATAAGTATCAAGACTACCTACATACAGGAAACGGCTAGAAGCCCATCCCAATACCCTTGCACGATAGCTCACAGTATCCAGCTATGTTAAACGCCTTAAAAGAAAAGACATCCTGATCCTACAGAGTAGAGAATTATTAGATGTTCTCGCTGGAGGACACACTCTGAATGAGAGGAGAATGCAACACATCTACTAAAAGTGAATGCACTGATTACAGATGCAAAGAGAGAAAAAAAAATTCATACGGTCGGAAAAAACGTATAATAAAAGTGTGATGATTCAATGACCTTCTAGTCAACGTCCCGTTTGGACTCCATTGACCTCGACCGGCTTGTCCTACAGAACGTCCGCGTACTTCTAGTTCCATAATGTCATGTCATGGACGCACCAACCAGTAGATCGACTCATTGTTCCCACAACAACTTCTGTGGTTCCTGTCATTGTGCCCTGATGCACCGTGAAGTCCAACACGATTTTCATCGATATAAAACTCTTTATACCATTCAAATCCCGCCTATTATAAGTTATACCGTTTTACTGACAACATCTAACGTTAAGCGTGAGATGAAATGGTGCCCCGGTACAAATATTGGTTTAGTTTGTTAGTTAGTGTGCTACTGTTAGTTTCGACTGTCAGTGGATCAACTATTAAAGACGCTTTGGAAGAACATTTAAAGGATATCGCCCATGATGAAGGAACGGAGTCGATCAAACATGATAAGCAGAAAGGCGAAAAAATTCACCAAGTAGAAAGCCAACTTAATGATAACCACAAGAATCAATATTCAAAAGCTAATGATGAAGCAAAATATTTGAAGAAAGATCACGATAGTAAATCAGTATCAGATAGCGACGCTTATAAAGGTTACAACAGCAAGCAAGACAAAGCTGAGGATAGTGAAGCGGCTGGTTTCAAGAGAGGCCACAAGAAAGGACACCATAAGCAAGGATTCCAAAATTCATATCATAAAGACGAGTCATCCAATAAAAGCACGTTTTTCGATGATTTGAATGATGAAGGCGACAAAGCTGGATATATCAGTAGACTGAACTCACACGACAACCAGGGAGGTAGAAGCTATCATGGATCTCACAATAACGGTCAAGAACATGTAAGAGACAACTATAACGGCGGCGGCTATAACAGATACGGTGACAGCGGAGTGAAGCAACATGGTCATCAAGATTATGGCAAGAAATATCACTTAGATGACAATTTGAGTCACAGTAAGTATCGCAATGCTCATAACAACCACGCCCGAGATCACATTCAAGATCGTCATGAGTATCGAGCTCCTGAAGTTCATCGCGATCCTGGGTGGGATTGGCAAAGGTGGGAGGATAAAAGAGGAGGAGGTTGGGATCGCCCTGGATGGCAAAGGGACCAAGGCTGGGAGAGAGAACCTGGTTGGCAGAGAGATCAGGGTTGGGAGAGAGAACCTGGGTGGCAGAGAGATCAGGGTTGGGAGAGAGACCCTGGTTGGCAGAGAGACCAGGGTTGGCAGAGGGATCCTGGATGGGAAAAAGATTACGGAGGCCCTGGGTATTATGATGATAGGGGTTTACGTCACGAGGGTGGTTACGGCTACGGTCCCAACCATGGTTACGGCTACGGCTACGATGAATCTCGAGCGAGTCCTGTAGCCGAAATCCCGAAAAATGCGCCTATAGTTGCACATAGAAAGCAGACTATAACTATCTATGAAGATCCGAGATACGCTGGAAAGGATACAGGTCAACTGAGGAAGGAGGAAGGGGATAACCTTCAACTGGATTTCAAGCCCAGCAGTCATCGATACGCGAGTTACGACGATACCTATTATAGCGTTCCTGTAACCCGAGAGGGCGGTATGGAAGCTAGTAAAATTAATAGATTAGTTTACAATTACCGAAGACAATGATCGTGACAGGAATAAAAACAATATGCTTTCTACAGATACTCATTAAATAACTTGTAGAATTTCTAACTTGTAAATAAGTTATTTAATTTCCTAAGCATGAATTTGAATATCGTTTTTGATGTTACCTGCATCTATCGATTTGTTTGATACAATTGACGTGTGCAATGTCGAATTAATTGATTTTACAGACAGAGGGTAGTTAAACTAACGTCGTCGGCTCATTGTTTTCTTACGTTTGAGACAACTTGGGGATGGGAATGGGTGATGGGTAAATAAAGTTATTATTTATTTTGTATTATAAGTAGTAGGTATTAGTAGCAATTTTCCAGAGTGTTTTCCAAGTTCTCGAAAAATTTTAGAATATATTGAAAAATGTTTTAATGTTACTACAGAAAAAATATACATTTCGTAGAACCTCGGAATTTCATTTCTAAATTCTACCTTTAGGTACAAGATATCGGAAATTCGGGATATGTGGATATTAAATATGAGTATTGACAGATTTCTAGTGAAGCGTGGAAGTCAAATAGGTATCACTTTGAAGGGATTCCTCGGGGCAGTTGCTACGTGACGGACGGACGGTCAGTCGGGCGGCGTATTTCAATATGCTACATGTGGCACGGTTGAGCGGGTCGGGCTTCCGACCGTGACGGCACCGGGAGCGTGCTAAATCGGTGTCACTGGTCCGAGGCTAAACTGTGTGCCATAACTTTATGATAATCGGTTATATTGGCTTGTGGATCATTTGATGGTGAATGGGATATATTTAATCCGATTAACTACACAAATAAAGTTAATATTTAAGTATTTTATTTCTAACCAAAAGCAGTGTTTAATTTGGCTTAAAAATAAAGTGGATCACCTTTAATGTTTACTGAACTTGAAGTTGATGAAATGTTGTACACATTGCAGCGAGTTAGGTAATGTTAATAAAATATTAGAGAGCAATAAATTTTAATAGCTTCTTTAAGAGGTCCTTCATGCCACCTCGGCGGCGCATCACAATTTGCTCGATGTGGCGCGAACTCTTGCAAAATTCACAAAACTCTTGGGTGTTTTTCACGATAATTTCCACCATAATTTTATTACCCCTTCCGCTTTAATTAAAAGACATCGTTATTGAGCCACTACCCACTCGTAGATATTTTTCAGTGCTTTTATTTGTAATTTAAATTTTGCAACCCTTAGCCGCGGTTCCGCTGTAGGGGGATAAACTAATTTAAACGTTAAGCTCCGGACAAAGTCTCGTTTTATAATATGTATGGTCTGGCAACATTTTAAAATTGGATTAGACCAGTGTGCACCCGAAATAAAGAGTCGCTTGTTTTTATATTTTTCCTCTGGCTGGATAATTCAGTTGTTTTCAGAATGAGGGTAATTTATTTTGAATAGCTAAGCTGGGTTTATACCATGTGAGTCGTTAGTAAAGCTCCAGATATGTACATGTATATGTACCTACTAAAAGTACCTACGTACCTACTTATGTAGTTGAAACATTTCTAAAATGGTAGGCGATTTTAGCCGGACTTAACTCTTGTAGAGACTAGTTTTAGTCTTCAGGGCTCTAGTTAGTTTGGCTTCAGTGACCGTTTGGTAAATTTATTAGGTAGGTACCTAGGTGCTACAGAAATTGTGATTTCATTCTAGTTTTGCATAACCTAATCCATATTTATTCATAGATTTCAATGAAAATTATCATAGGATTCGGTCTGCCAAAATTATTATAAGTAAATGATAAGTGGATCTAAAAGAGATATGCATATTAGCAGCCAATCTGCAATTTAAAAAATAACAGAACCACTCTTTCTTTGTGGTGACGACAACGTGTCTCTGTATTTAGTTTATCTCGCCTTGTTGAATTAATTAAGAGAGTGCTTGGTTTAAATAACCCTTTGTTTTTGGTAACTGTGAGTTTCGCTAGTTTCAATTGCAGGGTAATAATTTTGTTTCGTTATTCAAGGACCTGAATACGACCGGCACAGGACCGGAATGGAGGGGCATGCAAAACAGGAGGTCAAGACTAGGCCTAGCAAACTTGATTAGGTACTATTGATTTGCATGGATTATTTAACTATTTAATAGGTGGAATGATATAGGTAGGCAACCTATAGCTTCGCTTCCCCTCGGAGAAAGTAAAGCTACAAGTGGTTTACATTTATTTATTGTTTTCAAAATATTTGAGTTGAAGTGTCTATGGACTCATTTTATTTTCTCACTCCGACATAAGACACTAAAGTCCGTGTCTTTACTTTAGGAAAATAAAAACTGCTCCCAGTGCCGTAACTAGGGCGGTGCCAGCGGTGCCCAGGCACAGGGCGCAGACCATGGAGGGGCGCAGATATAATCAGACCTGGGCCACTAACAATACCTATTATTTATTTATTTATACGTGTGGATTCGCGTCGTCCGCGTATATCCTTCTTACAAATAAATAATATTATCAATATTAAAGACGATGAGATCGTAATAATAATCGTAAAAGTTTGTGAAGAACAGACAGAGCCGTCATCTACCCCGGTCGCGACGGAGAATAGTGGAACCGGCGAGAGATGTCGTGCGGTGTCCCGCAGGGATCGGTTCTGGGGCCGTTCCTGTGGGACATCGACTACGACTGGGTGCTGCGGGCCGACCTCCCTGATGCCGTCAGCGTGGTTTGCTACGCTGACGACACGCTGGTCCTGGCGCAGGGGAGGTCGCATCAGGCGGCGGCCGACGCGATGACACGCGGGGTTGCGATAGTCGTGGGGAGGATCCGGCAGTTGGGTCTCAAGGTAGCATTGCACAAGTCCGAGGCCATGTCGTTTCATGGGCCCCGGAATGCGCCACCATCGGGATCCCAACTAACGGTATGAGGGGTTCACATCGGCGTTGAGACGACGATGAAATACCTGGGTCTCGTTCTCGACCGCGGGTGGTACTTCGTCTAGTACTTTTTGCGACGTTCGGCCCCCAAACTGGAACGGGCCGGGGCCGCCTTCAAGGGGCTCTTGCCCAACCTGAGGAGGCCAAACGCCTCCTGCTGGAGGCCTGGTCGTGTGGTCCATGGCCCCATACGGGGCCCCGGTGTGGGCGCGTTCACTGCGGCGGCGAGCCGCCCACTACCTGAACGCGCCCCAGACGGCTTATCCGGGGCTACCGCATGATCTCGGGCGAGGCGGCAAGCCTCCTTGCCGGACTGCCGCCATGGGACCTGGTGGCGATAGTCCTCGCGCGCCTATATGAGTAGCGCGCGGAGGTACTACGCCGGGGAGAAGGGACGGATCTCCGGCGTGATCTCATGGCGACATGGAAAGAGCGACTGTCGCAACCCAGCGCAGGGCACGCCACGATAGCGGCGATAAAACCCCTCTTTGAAGAGTGTTTAGAGAGGCACCACGGCGCCCTCACCTACCGCCTGACGCAGGTCCTCACCGGACTCGGAAGTTTCGGGAGGTTCCTGCACAGCATCACCATTGCCAGGATCGCCCAGAGGACACGGTGGAGGTCTGCCCCGCTTGGGCGGAGCACCGCCGTGTCCTCGTAGAGGCGATCGGCAGCGGCGGCGACCTCTCGCGTCCGGCCCTGGTGCAAGCCATGGTCCGGGGCGAGAGGCAGTCACCTCCTTCTGCGAAGCAGTCATGCTAGCAAAGGAGGTCGCGGGACGGCTCAGGGAGAGAGCCTCCCGTCTCAGCCGCCGCGGGAGACGCTCCGGGCGTCGGGAGCCGCGTGACGACTCCCGGCCTCCGTAGGCGCGGGCTTGCGGGCTGAGAGTGATGGGTAGCTCACCGTCCGATCAGAACCAGGCCCGTGCCGGACGGCGCGTACGTGTTCCACGCGCGCCACAAAGAGATGTCAGCATCGAGGAAGGGGCCCTTAGGACCGAAGCCTGCCGGGTCAGCGGGATTGTCCCAAAGGGTTACCGCTGGCACGGAACATAAAGGGCTAAGGAAGGAACACGGGTGGGTTTTAGTCAGTAAGAGTCTGACACTCCCTTCCGCTCCACCCTGAGCGGGAGGGGGTCATTTGATGATTTCCCATGCGCAAAAAAAAAGGGCGCGTTTATAGCAGCTCGCACCGGGCGCATAAAAGGCTAATTACGGCACTGACTGCTCCCAAAGCAACAAGGGTAAATAATCACCTTCAAACTAATCACCGTGCCCTCACTTTTTATTGTACTTGCTAACGACTTGTCTTAGCACTGAAGCAATTCAAAATGGCACCCGAATAACACGCCAATAATCGTTAGCAGCGATTGGAAAACAAAACTGTGATTATAGGGTATTATCTAGGCTTTCCCTTCTCTTTCTGTCTCGTTAATAAAAGTAATGTTGTCTCATTTGTCTCGTGAGGGGACGAGATAGAGTGACATTACTTTAACGAACTTTCGATGGTCCACAACGGGATGGGGTTCGGAATTTTCTTGTTAGTTTTCATCTGATAGAGCTTAGCTTTGTATAATTGCATACAAATTGTGTTTGGACAGAGAAAGATGTTGAGTGTCTTCTATTATGTTACTATTAGTTTTATTAAACTTCTAGTTACCTACTCTTACATACCTAGTAACTTCTTATACAGGGTGGCACTTTATACGACGTCCAAAGAAAAAAAAATTAGAAGCCTCTCTCCAAGGGTTCCTGAAACACCCCTATATGTATTCAGCGATAATTTATAGTTTAAGAGGTAGACGGTTTTTTTTGGGACTTTCTCTTTTCAGATTTCTTTTTCTCTTTCTGTGTCGCATTTTTTAATACATAATATGTTTTTATTACAAATCCCTAAAATCTGATCCACAATCGATAAATCATCACCCAAAGTGACTAAAACTTAGCTCAAAAGGAAAAGTTTTGCTCGACAAGATACTTTCCAGATTCTCAATAATTAAAAAAAGGAAAAAAAACGGAATGTTGGTAATGACCTCAAAGTAGTTTTAAAAACTTTCACGGTCCTCTTTCCAAAACAATTAGAGTTTGAACATGGTAGGTAAGGCGAAAAACACAATTTTTTATACTTGGTAGTACTAAAGTATTGTATGTGTTTGCGGTTGGATTAATCCATTTTTTTTTTGCACGAAGATACAAGTACATGGGAGTGGTTCGGGAAGCCCTTAGAGAGGGTTCAAAATTTTTTTTGAACATCGTTTTACCTAACACCGTGGTTGCGTGTATTAGTGGCGAATAATATAGATTTTAAAATAAGTACCTATTTATTCTCAAAAACATCGATTGGCCTAACTACAGTTGGGTAGATTTTATCTCTAGATTGAACTTAAATGATTACCAATTTACTGAAAGACTGTATAGCTCCTACAGAATTGGTAGGAATCACGAAGGTTGCCCGTATAAATACACATTTCTACCGTATAATTTCCCGACAGCCCAGCACCTCACTCCACAAATCGCGCTATCAGGAGCTTATTTTCTAAGCAGTCAGCCCGTCGACCACAAAGTTGCTCAACAATGAGCGCAAACGCAACTCTCTCCGTTATCTGCGACTGTTTATTGTCTGAACTTGGCTGGATGGCCGTTTTGTTGCCGATTCCCCGACAACTCGGTTTAGATGAGCAAGTTAGAGTAACGCGGGACTGTTTAATACGATACGATTTGGTTACGATCCGATTTTTTGCGCTGGTCGTTAAATTCAATGGGCAGGTTTTTAATGTCTAGAAAGATTAATGAAAATTCAATATTTGGAACTACGTAGGTACGAGATAAAAATGGTGGATAAAAAAAACAATCAACATGAAAATTCAAATAATATCTAATGTTTACTTCGTACCCCAAAAAACGGTGTAATTAGCTAACGCATTACCTAACTAAATCTAGTGAAATATATTTTGCCCGACTGCAAAGTTTTTTTATTTTTATTATTTACAGCCCAATTATTTACGGGAACTCAGGTACCTATCGGAAACTATAGATTTATTTACCTATTCTCTAATTCTATTTCAGAAGTCGTGTCGTGTAAAACAGCTACCATTCAAAGGGGTATTCATTCACTCGTGACGAATCCACTGCCTGTAGCTAACTAATTGGTATAAAATGAACCGCTCCCATGAGACCTGCCGCCCCGATTTTGTTTTAATCGAAATTTTCTGCGCAAAGTGTCGGCTGCGGGATGAATTGTCACAATTCTCAACATCCAATTAAACATCACGCTTTGTTTAACATAATTTACGATGTAAGAAACACCAATTTTTTACTTCAGAAAAGTATTATGAGGAAATTCTTATTGAAGAACAAGTAACAAAGGGTGTTTTAAGACATTGAGGAGCTTCAGTACGTTCTTACGGTTTCCTATTGTATTCTGATTTTAATATTTAGTTACCGATACCTACTTCTCTTTTGAGAAGCGTTCGAGACTGTATGTACTTACAAGAAAATAAGAAGAGAAAAAGGGCAGAAAATTATGCAGCTCGAGTTCACGAAGGCAAGTTGGTAAGCAATTGAATTACCCAATAAATAATTTCAGTATGTAGTCGGTAGTTCTACAGAACCGTAAACGTCAGTATCGTTCATGGTTGGTAAGTTACAGGTCCACTAGTGTTTGCAATGTTCCACAAACAGCCTTCAGGTGAGTTATGGCGGCCCCTGTGTGCAGTTTTGCTTATTAACGAGACCAACATGGCGGTCGTTTGATAAGATTTCGGTTTGTCTTGGCATTCGTGCCTCGAGGCGGCCTCCGGGCATTTGGAGTTGAGGCCACTGTAGGTGTGTGAGCTTAACATGTATGCTCTACTTTATTGGTATTGATATTTAATATGCGTTGACACTCTGGTCTGGCGTGGTGTGTCTCTGGTGGTCTGGTCTGGGTGGTGGTGATTAGGTCAACCATTAAAGTCTTGCACCAAACAAACTGCTAGTTGATGTAGTGCAATACCCCTTGTGTCATACAATGTTCGTATATACCTATCCTTCTTTTAGTTGAACTGATCTTTTATTAACCAATATACATAGCAAGATGGTATATTCTAGTAAACATTTTCGTACAGATGATGAATTCTTTTCATTTTTAATTTACACTCCCTCAGTATACTTACCTTAAAAATGGAATGAGTTGGCGCACAAAAGCCATCGCCGCTGTGTCAGGAAGACTTAAAAGTCTGTAGATAAGTGTTATTTACACCAAACTAAAACCTCTCAAAATAAATACAAATATTGAAGTAGAGCATCTACCTAGCTGTGTTACTTAGAAATTTGATAGCAACGTGTAGGTAAGGCGCGCGCGACGCATAACTGGAGGCAGGCGCAAATCGCCCGCCTGCCTCGGATGACTTGCGTGACGTGTGTACACACTATTATAAACAACCACATACCTACTACTTGGTATTTGACACGTTGTTAGTTATGCTTATGAGGGACGGTATGAAAATATACCTACCACATGTTTTCTTGTCATAAGGCTGACAAAAAGTCGAATGTCAGAGATGTGGAGAATTTTTAATTTCAAAACAATCCTTTGAACTAGAAATATCCAATAAGTAATTGGAGACATGCATTCAATAAAATATACAATTATAAATTAGTGTTTGACTTTGACCCTTTTACAAATTGTTATCTCATATATTTGTAGAATGCGACAGTTACCTTAATGTAAGCAAGCAGATAGCAACAAGAACAGTTTCAGTAGGTACCTTAGCAAATTGCAACAGGTCGACAATAGACAAAGAATCTGCTTTTAAAGCATAAACACGGTTAATATAATAAATATTGAAGGCTGTTAAACAACAACACGCCCAAAAGTAAA
The DNA here is from genome assembly GCA_948474745.1 of Oligia latruncula. NCBI lineage: Eukaryota > Metazoa > Arthropoda > Insecta > Lepidoptera > Noctuidae > Oligia > Oligia latruncula. Next base: position 13,091,250 of record OX419688.1, read on the forward strand.
CACTGAAAGCTCGAAGGAGGAGCTTATTACGGTAGGCTTAGCCGAGGCGTGTTATCTCGGCAAAGTTCAGAATTTGCAAGCGCCCCGAGCTTTGCGCAAAATATGAGAACGATTCGAAACTTTGTATCGTCGCTAGACAATGAAATACTGATGTCATTATCATACTACACATGGGATTTATTGCCTGTAGGATCATGTAGAATGTGCTTCTTTCTGTTGTGGGATTGTTTTTTTTTTATTTAAGGCACTGTTCGTCATATTTTTTTTGATAAGCTTCTAAAGCTCTAAATCAGAATGCCGTATTCTGATTAATACTGAACTATTTATATGGGAATTCTTCAGTGTCATGAATGCTGTTGCGGCTCGAATCTCAGATACAAAAGTCGTAAAACTGTCCCCTGCGGGTATTGAGTCCGCGACCCGCTACTTAAAAGACACAACCAACTAGACAAGGAAGGTGCAAGGACCAACACCAACCGAGTCATCTACATAAGTATAAGTATGACAAAAGTGATGAATATAAGGTAGGTAAGTCAACTTATTTAGATACATAACAAAATATATAAATTTCATATTTCTACGCCGTGTTTCCCATCGGTAATTTCTCAGGACCCTTGTGCATGAGTTTGCAAAATATGACTAACTTTTACAGAAAAACAAGTCCAAGTACTTAGGTACCAACTTCACCACATTTATAACTTCAAAAAAATAGTTTAAAAAATAAAACCCGACTATTGATAAGGATGAAACAAAAAAGTACCTTCCCCTGGTCGTATGCTACCATAGCTTATCCTTATTCGCTTATCGTTATACTGAAAAGGATATTATCTATATCCTTTTCAGTAGTCGGGTTTTAGTTTATAAACTTATTTTTTATTTAATTTGGCTTATTTTTGTAATATTTATATTTTTGAAAGGTGCTAATTATGCCCTTTCATTGGATACCCAACAAGGCACGATCCCAAAATATTTATTTTTAAATTCGTTACTTTATGTTGTCTAGAGGGCGCCTTATTGAATTTAGTGTGACGTCACATAGTCTATAACCAGCAGGCGGTCAAGACGCTTCTATGATACCTCATTTGTCGAACTATTAAGAAAGAACTATTATTAATTTGTAAGTATTTTTGAAGTTATAAGGGAACAGATGAACATACATACCGGTCAAAATCATAACCCTCCTTTTGCTTCGCCGTAGTCGGGTAAAAATAATGAACTTCTATACAGAATCCCCCTATTTAATCCCACTAAGGGAGAAATTTTCGAAAAACCACCTGTAGTGTTCACCTTTGTTATAATTATAAACAACTTGGCAAAATTTCATGCTTTTAGACCCAGCGGTTTAGGATGTGCGTTGCGTGTCAGTGAATGGTTTGTATTAAGGGGCTTACATGACCTAAAGCGCGCTCACTGTCGGACTGTATAGAAAAGAAAGAAGCGCGATGACACAACGCTGGTAATTTATTGCAAGATAATAAGAAGCAATAATTATTTGATAAAAAAAATCTAATGTTGGGACTAAAAAATTAAAACACTAGTAGGTCTTTTAGTATGTTGCTTGTAGAATAATCTAACAAAAAATCAGAATGATTGTATATTAGTAAGGTTTTTATTTTAAAAAGAAAGTTTTTAGAGGTATCTTCATGATTTATTTCTATCGTATCAAATTAGTTGTATTATGTTTTCAACACACTATCAAACTAGCATAAATCCTGAAGAATATCATATATTTTTCTGATTTTGTTTACTGTAGTCGATCATACACTTTTATTGTTTCTAAAACTTGCGTTTTTTGTGTTTAGATCATGTAAGCCCCTTAAATAGAAGATACTTAAATACTTAAGAATAGAAGCCGAGCCCAATAAAGTTGAGACAAGGCTAGACAGACGATTATGACTTAAATAACGTAACGATTGTCAATAAAAAGGATCATTCCGATAGACTCCCAAACAAAGTTGTTGAGTTGGTCTTTACAACTGAATTGGGGGACGACCGGTAAAAGAAACTGATAAATTGCCGCTGTCCGGGATTAGGGACGGACAATTAGATGCGTCGCTCGTCCGATCTAATCTGTACTAAGTTCGCCATTTGTTTCAGATGACTCGATTACCTATTGAGACGATTTATTTATGTAGATCTGATGAGATTTGTGAGAGTTCATTTGTTTGAACAATAAAACAAATGAACTCTCACAAATCTCATCTCAGGATTAGGTATCTGTGGGGTAGCTATAGTCTACGGTAATTACTCAGATTGGTAAGGTAAAAAAAAACAAGCTAACGTCCTACTGCAGGGCACAAGCCCCTTTCTCATACAGAAAAGGCAAGCAAAGTAGTGAACACCAAAAAAAACCGATATATTTTCAATTTTATCTACCTATTTCTTGTTCGTGTACAGGGGGCCTAAAAAGGCCACTTTGGCAGAATCATAAAAGGATAACATTATGAATCATAATATGGCGAAGACATTCTTTTTTTCGCTTGCACTACGTAGGTATAATCAAAGAGATTGGGATTGAATCTGAATTGGATTGATTGGTATTTTAGCACAGACAAAAAAAAAATAACAGAAAAATCCTTCACCAATGGGATTTGATACGACTAACTTAACAGTTAATCATAATGTTATCCTTTTTTGATTCTGCCAAAGTGGCCTTTTTAGGCCCCCTGGACTCGCGAGAGATTAATTTATTCTCGTTCCATTTTGTGATCATCCTGGCATAAATCACGCCATAAATCATAAAAAGATAACGTCTCAATTCATCGCACAATTTTAATATCACCACCATGGCGCACCACAATTAAAATAATTACGTCATAATATCGTCATCTAAAATTAAATTCTCAGCCCTTCGCCGCTCAAAGGTATCAAGTTGAACATCGAATAAATGTGGCCATTTCTCATTCTAACCGGAGCAAAACTTAATAACCCTACTGGAAACGCAATAATTACCACAGTTCAGTACGAGATTCGGGAGAGAAATAAATGAAAGTCATTAAGAGACTCGCGTTTAGATATTTCATTCCCCTTGAAGAAGACGTTAGCGGGGCCGCCTAGCCACCGGTGTGGAGTGTTCCCACGCAACCAGCCAAAGAAAAGCTTTGGACGGTATTTTCTTTATTTCTTGCCTACGACCAACAATTTTATTTTTTAATTCTCGTAATACACTTATGTTTTGTAGATGATCTCTAAACAAAGCAACAACTAATTTCTGAAAACATTAAAAAATAATTATTGTAATCTTTTCTTAAAGAGCAATATACCTTTAGTACCTGATATTTATAAATTGGCTGTCGGTCGGCCTAAGCTAGCAGGATCCTTAGACAATGTAACATCGCTTCGTAGCGAAACGATATCTAAATTCGTCATCGTCTCTGAGATAACGACAAACATTTCTTAGCCAATGTAACACTATGGTCGTGATCGTTGTGTCGACTTGTTTGTTCGCTAAAAACAAAAATAATTGGTTATGGTATCGAAAATTTAGCTGTCAGTGTCAGTCAAGAAGTTCAAATCGGATCAAACCCGCGCGTGTTGTTTTCAAATTTTATTATTAAGGTGGTATTTTATTAATAAGTATGGAATCAAGAGTGCGAGCAAGTCCCGAACAGTTGTCAACGCTGCTTGAGTATATGGAAACGTAAGTAAATCCAAGTTTTATTCATGAGTAAGTAATGTAAACAATGACGCGATCTTAACAATGAAGTCTTATCTTTGTTTGTTTATGTTACAGTCATGGTGACCTGGCGAGGCCTCTTGCTGGATCACAAGGTCGGGTACGGTCAGACCGACTGTGGACAGAACTGACCAACATGTTGAATGCTGTTGGTGGTGGTGTCAGCAAGACCACAAACAAGTGGAAAAAAGTAAGGATCTAATGAACATTTTTGGAAAGACTGGTGTGATGGTAGAGTGGCTAGCAAGCTATTTTCTCAAGGGTTTTGGATAAGTGGACACAACCTTGCTTGCGGTTATGAAGGTCTAAAATTCCTAGGGAACCTCAGTTTTGCTATTTATATTCTATATATGTGTGCCAATTTTCATCGAAATCCCTTCAGCCGTTTTTGCATGATTGAATAAGAAACTAACAAACATCCAAACCTTCACATTTTACGATATTAGCAGGATTTGATTTAAGAAAACATTTTGATCAAACAAAGGATCCGTAAACTGTCCAAAATAACACTCATTTTCTTTTGCAGAAACTCCACAACTGACTTCGTCACCTCAACCTTCCACTTCACAGCCCTCAAATAATCATGCATGGCTAACTTTCTGTATCCCTGGTTCAGCTCTTTAATAGACAGTGTGTCACACACATTGGCATTTATTTTAGTTAATAGAGATTTGTTATCCATTAGATCTAGCTTGCATGTTGGATTATGGCCTATTGAGGTGAGGCTTGTCTTGTGCCCAGCAGTTGACGTATAAAGGCTGATTAATATAATTATTATGTTTAGAAGAGATACTAATTATATAAGGTTAAAATTTTATACAGTTTATTAATAAAAATATTTAAGTAATACTAATTTTATTTATTCACCTATATTACATCCTACTAACTAAGCGATTGCGCATAGCCCTGCCTCGGATTAACTCATTTTGGTTATCATTGCTGGAGGTGCTATTTTGTACAGCATGATCTTCACTATCTTCTAAACCCCCAGCTGGCATATCACTTGGAGGTGGTATTCTAGCATCTAATGCAATGTTGTGCAGCACACAACATGCATTAGTGATTTTGCTAGCGATGTAAGGGTCATAATGAAGAACTCTGTGTCGAAGCATACACCTCCAACGAGCCTTAAGTAGCCCGAAACAGCGCTCAATGCGAGATCTGGCTTGGACATGAGCTTTTAGGTCTTTGCATAACTTCCTAAATGCTCTTTTATTAAGCCTGAAATGTTGTATGAACAACAATTCAGGCATTTCTTCAATTGTTTCCAATTGCCGTCGCTGTCTTAATCGCTTTTGGCGCCTCTCCCAGGCGTTCTCATTGTGTGCAGCCCACAATAAACGCAGAGAATGCATTTTGTAAGTTATTTGATCTGCAGTAATGGCATCATATTGTAGTCTTTGCCTCTAACACAGAATAAATACTAGGAGTATGTCATCAATCAATGTCAAAAATCTGCTGCCGAATGAAATCCGGCCATATTGTTTCAATAACTACAACGTTTTAGCATTCGTTTCGTTATCTTTTTTGACGATCACGATCGAGGCGAAGGCGAACACTGAAAGCGCTGCTTGTCTACGCATTTGTATGGGATAAACACGATAACGATTCGTTATTTTATGGTTTCGTTATGAAATATAACATTGTCTACCAAATTGTGATAACGATGTCGATTGACCACGTGACTTAACGCGGCTTATGTCAATCCCATACATTTTAGTCTTTTCTAACTTCGTTATCGTTTTTAAATTGTTACTTTGTCTAAGCCCCCAGGTATGCGTAGGTACGTTAGTAAGTCAGATATTTTGTTGCTCAGAAAATAAGTAACATGTTTGGCCTGGGATCTTCGAGCATTATTCTACTGTCAGTTCCTAAAGTTCGTAGGCGTGTCGTAGACCCGCGTAGCTCGTAGTCCGTAGGCGTTTACCCGTAGCAACAGTTAAAAAATGTGGAATCGGGAATCAAACTTTTTAGGCTTATGTACAGACAGACGCCAGCACATCAAGCTACCCGAAACTGTCAAATTTTCCCAATCAACCTTGAACCTTATGCTTTAGCGATAAAGTTGAAAATCTATTAAAGAAATTTGACAGATTGTAGTAGCTTGATGTGCTGGCGTTTGAACAGCAAGCCGCACGTTAGTGGTAATATTTTGACCTTGAGCATTCACAATCTGAATCATTTTGAAGGATATTACTAATCCATTGTTTCATATGTTCGAAAAATTTGTCTGCTCAACAACGTAAATAACGCAATAAATGTTGTTGAACTATCAAAATAAAAGCCATTGCTAATGTTAGTGTGTTACGTAACTACCCCGCTGTTCTAACGTAGTACGGAGTTTCAAAAGAATAAGAGACCTGTCCCCACTTTCAATCGCAATCCAAAGGATTTGAAAGGAAATTCCAAATCCACTGAAATAAGTATGTCTAAATGATTTGGCATTGTGATTAAGTGTTTTACGCAATTACCACGTTTACCATACACGCGTGGCCTACCCTACCTATACCTTTTTTTAATTTGGATCCAAAGACAACAATATTGTTAAGCACCAGAATATTATTTTCTTTGCATTGTCGTATCTGCACGATTATTCCTTGCGCGCGTCGCACCTGACAAATTATCGCCTCTCAGAGGCAATCCTCACGTTTGTTTTTGTTGAATTGTTCGTGTGTTTTGCGGTCTGAGACTAATGTGCAATGTAATTGCCCACACCATACAATAGGTGCATGCTACGGGAAGAAAATCTTACATAAGTAATGTTTGTTTTTCTGGAAAGGGACTACCCTTATGATGAGAATTATTTATTTTGTAAAAATGTACGCCTGTATTTATAAATGTTGCTTAGAGATAACAGACGTTTAAACGTCAACATGTATAGATAAACAGTCGCTAATCATTACTTAATCTTAAGTAGGTAGGTAACGTTTATAAATAAAACCCCGTAATTTTCTAGATAGTTAATTGAAAAGATTTTAAAAGTTAACACAGAATTACGCTTCTATTGCCTATAGCTATCCTTTTTTTGAAATTGTTAGATTTTCGTTTAATTGAACGCATACCCGCATATCAAAATCAAAGGATTTATAAAAAAAGAGCTGAAAATATTAAACACAATGGGCGCGTGTTGACAGCGGGACGCGATTGCGGACGCGCCTGCTCAGGCAGAAGCAACCCTGTTCCAGCGCAAATACCAATCCGCGCTATTGACGGATTCTACTCGATTTCATTCGCGATAGTGACGTTTTGTTGTACAATTGTATCGATATTCGATGATAGTGTTGACCTGAATGTCTACTTATATACCTAGGTACTAGTAGGTATGCGTGGAATTCTGAAATTATTCCGGTATTAATTTCGCTTAATTTATGAATTCGCTTTGAAAATTCCTGTAGCAAATGAATGTTGTGAATAGACTGGAATGCATTAATTAAATATTGTTTTATTTAGGGCTGATTTTTCCATTGCCAGATAACTTTGATTCGAGGAATAAAATCGACGTTTGTCAGTTTTTGTATGAAATAACTGGAAAAATTTCAAAATTATTTCTCGAATAAAATTATCAGACGATTGAAAAATCTGCTCTTAGAGAATGAAATCGCAATTTTTATACAATTGTAATATTAAATGCGTCGATGTATTGTCAAAATATAAATCATCACTATGGCAACCGCGACTCCGGCACGCGCCGTATCAGATTGCGGTGCGTTCCGCATATAGAGCGGAGATTTTTTTTACAAAGCCCTATCAAATCGACACCTATACGCAAGAGTTTTTGCCTATTTCTAACGCAGCATGAATTTTAAAAAGAATATTGTTCTTACTATATTATTTGACACCGCAGAATAGGAGCTTTGATTGGCAATACGAGGTTGTAGCTAACTAGGTATGGTTTTGTTTACCTCCTAGTACATGAAATGAATCCTTTAATATCCGTCTTTATGTGATGTTCGTAGGGGTTAGGCCCGCGTAGTCCGTAGATGACAGCCCTTAGGAATAATTTATAAATGTGTAATCGGGAATTATTATATTCTTTCCTAGATAACAAGTTGGTAGTAATCCAAAATATATCAATCCAAAACTTGTTGGTCTGAGTCCAAAACTAATATTATATAGAGAAAAGAGTCTGTTATGCTTTCACGCTAAAACGGCTGAACTAATTTGGATGAAATTTGGCATACGGGTAGACCTTGACCTGGATTAGGATATAGCATACTTTTTATCCCGATATTCCCTCGGGATGGAGACTTATGCGGGTGAAACCGCGGGGTGCAGCTAGTATCGTATATTGTTCAATAACAGTAGCACAATCAAATTATAATTTTCTGTAAAATATGACTAACAGCGGGATTATAACTTCATGCAGCCTCGTACTTAAGACGGATATCTTTATATTATTAGGTAAAGGAGTCGTGAAAATCCGTCGGCTTTATCTTCTCCCTTTAATTGTTGGCAGGAGTACTATCTCGAGTTTACTGGCGCCGATTGCACGCAATAAAACTTAATAGCCCCTTTGTTTTGAGCTGTTCATATCGTGGTTTTGTCGCCTGTGAACGAAAACATACATTCGTGTTGTGGAGTTTGTGCCAGTACTTTTGTTTGTGTTTCCCTGCTATTAAAAATGGCATTTTCATGGCATCTTTGCAGGTTATATTGCTTCAGTCGATGCATAATAGTTGTAGAGTAGGTATTAGTTGTCCGTGAGTTGATTCGTAAATAAAATTCAAACTCCTGTTTTGACCCACTCAGGGGTGGAATTAAAGAAATCTTTGTGTAGTGCACTGTCACTGAGCTCACCGACATAATATCTTCAAGCCATGTTTCTAGCGCTTTTTTTACGTATTTTCAGTGGTGTTGTAATTTGTATCTTAACTGTTACGAAAACTTACCAAAAAGCAAGTCTATGAATACCACGAACAAAACGTAAAAAGAGAAAGTAAGAAAGTGTTGTGATCCAAAATCATATTTGCTATCATAAACACGTATGCGTATTTTGAATAATTTAGTTCGTTTGGTGGAAATTTTCACGCACTTCCTCCTCTCGATCTCGCCTGGATAAACTAAGTTTGATATGTGATTGAAACGTGACCCCACTAACAAAAGAGGTCATGTTACGAATCATATAACACGAATTCGTATTAAAAGACGATTTTATACAAAAGAAAACCCATGTTTACAGGTCCAGTTTTGAATATAACATAGAGATAAATCGTAGCTAATTAGGCTGTTTTGGAAGCTTTCCTTCTTATTAATGATAAATATGCTGAGCTCCGAACTCATGTGTTCTGCAAAAATCTTACTGTGAAAACTTAGAAGTGAGCTATCATTCCCCCTAATTCTAGGTATTGACACTATTGACAGCTCACTTCAAGCTACTTCACTTAAGTTTTCATAGTGAGATTTTTATGGAATAGATCAGCTGATGTCGATGCCGTCACAAGGGACCCGAGTTCAAAAGTGTGCCAAGTTAATAAACACCCGTAAGTAATAAGGAAACATTGAAACACAATTTTATTTGCTTTCTGAAACAACTTAAGTACAGGGTATTTTAAAATGTTTAAAAGCGGAACACACGAAACCTTTTGATTGGTAGTGTGGTGTTTAAAACTGTTAGTTTTAAAGTTTTCGTGGCACGTCATCCCCAAGACCTGTGTTACCTGTCGCTGTTATCGTACCCGCCATAATTATAAGCCTTGCAACACTGGAATAATTATTATTTGAAACAAACCGGAAATTGTGTTTTTGATTGCAAATAGATGCAGTTATTTTACTTGCAGGGTCTTTTTGTGTTTGTTTATAAAATCTGATTTGCAAGAGTATCTAGTTCGAAACTTTGTGAGGTACATAGTTTCAATTGATCCCTACATAATCATCGCTGATTTTATATTGGCATAATTTTAAAACTCCAAACAAAAAAATGAATGAGATAAAATATTTTCCAGGACATTATCCAATTCTCCCCCATAACTCACTCAACAATAAAACAAGCCAATTCTAAATTTAATGAAAATGTATTCAATAGAAAGCTCGCTGTTCGAATCAAAACGTGTCCGTCCATTAGTCGTGAACAAAGAAGACTATTAAATCAATTACCTACAGTAAATTTCTATAGGGGGGTAAGGGGATGGAGGACAATTTGCATGAGCGTTGCCCAATGACGCTAATTTCGGTGGTCATCGGGTGTAATAAAATTTTATCAGACATTCGAACATCGATTACCTTTGACCGTAAATGTGAATGGAATTGGTCGATCTGGGAGGGTTGTGGGGAAAGGATGGGAATTACGATTCAGGTTACTTTCGATGAGGTATCACTGTATCATACTTTGTTATGATTATCATAATCACTATGATACTAACTAGGCATGTCCAGCACTATACGGTCGACTCATAGTGGCTGATGATTGACCGTTCTTGTATTCGAACTCCTGGGTTCAAATAAATATTGGAGTAAGATCGAGATTCGGGGCACAGTCCGATCACTATGTATGGCAAGTCGATCCGTTGGGGGAAGCACGCTAAATACCTAGGTGTTATCCTCCACCATCATCTTACTTACAGAGAGCACATAAAGACTGCTCGTTGGCGCGCCTCTTTCGCTCTCAATAGGCTTAACTTCATACTGACCGCCCGGAGCAAATTGTCACTCAAGTGCAAATTACGCCTCTACACCGCGGTTACCCGCCCCATCATGACCTATGCTTGCGTTGTCTTGGCATTCGCTCAGCCTCACTATCTTCATAGAATGCAGACTCTTCAGAACGGTTTCCTCAAAAAGGTCACGGGAGGCCCCTTCTTTGTCCGCAATGAGAGTCTACACTTAGATCTCAGAATGCCAACCGTCCAGCAGTTCAAGAAACGCCTTTCCAAGCGTTTATTTGATACTGCTATAAAGCACCCCAATTCCCTGATTGCGGCGGCCGTCCGATACACTCCCTTCCAGTAAGTATAAGTATAGGATTCGCCGACCGAGGCATACCCGTACCTACTATCCCCGACGATGCCACCAGTACTCTAAGAAAGTATAAGTCCTGACAGCAGCCGTCCTTCCGTCCTCACCGCCGAGGCCCGTCGCGATGCTCCATACCATTTCCGACTCGACCCTTGCCCAAGAAAACCCGCGCAGCTGAGCCTGTAGTTTTAAATTCGTCCCTAAATAATTCCGATCCAGCCTGTCCCTTGCTGCCCTCTCCCAGCGACGCCCTAAGGTCCTTACCCCACAGGGGGTGCCCTTAGCGTGTAGTTGCTTAGTTTTTATGTTTTCAAAGCCCCGACTGGAGGCCTTAATTTATTGAGGCATTCACAGGCAAGCCCGGTTAAGCAGACGACAACCTCATAGGTTGAACTGCGAGACGCCATTCCCAAAAAAAAAAAAAAATGTGTCTCGGGACATGAAGCCAGAAGCTGTTAATACCTCAAAATCGAGGTATTCCAATGGTTTGAACCACACCAATCAGATCGTACTACTAACTTTAAATGTCCAGAAAAATACAAGCCAATAATACGTACCTAAGTACAGACATAAATAGTTGTATAAATAAATAAAAGTTTTTTAACAATAGCAGACTTGAAAGTCACACTTTTCAGTTTCCAGCTTTAAATATCAAAACAGTATTCGATTGTTAACATAATGAGCAAACAGATCGATTCCATTCTTTCGTGTTTAATGAAGTTATTATATTGGAAGCTCGTGTCAGTCTGTCCCGGCGGTCCCGGCTTTGTCGTGTCGTCACCGTGAAAATCACTCATTAGGAAAACCCGCAGGAAAACGTCGGTTTAAGGGCTCCCGCCACATCTCCTGTTAATTGTAACACATTTTTCGATTGAGTTAACTTTGTTTTTGGGTGAAGATTCAAATCATTTTGACGGCAAGTCGTTAAAATATTTGAGTGATATTTATAGAGGATAATTGTTTGAGGGTTGAAACGATTTCAGATGAAAGACAAATGTTCTATTGAGTGATCATAGGATTTTCTTTACGTGTTTAGCACACATGAAGTACTTGATAGAATCCTGGTGAAATTAACTAAAAGAATTAGCATTGCCATTCAACGTGGCAATGCTGCCAGTCTTCTGGCACGTTTCCGAATGACAGCGATGCGGACGAGTACTTTGATGCCTAATTGTCCTTTTGTTTTTGTATTTATTTGTATAAGTCGTTAGTAATTTAGTGTAAATAGTTAGATAAATAAACATACAATAAATAATATTTATAAGTATAAAAAACTTACCTATGACCCAATAGATAGTTGAATAGAATTTACAAAGTCAATAACACTGCTTTTTAATCTGTATTGAACAAGGCTTGATTTTCATTAAAATAAAAGGTACAATGTAGACGTATTTGTTTGACAATGGGGTGACCAAAGTGCACCCTAAAAGAGTGGAACGCTTTATGCTTCATGAAAAAACTTTATCAAAATTTAATAGCATTCCCCACTAGTAGGCAGAACGGCCAATGACTTTGATATTTTCGACGGTATTAATTAAAAAATTATAAAGCTTCCCGTGGTTGGAGCCCCGCAGCCATTGTTGGGCCCCCACAAAGCATTTATATCGCGGAAAAAGATAAATATGCGAGAAGCAGGTAATTGCGTACGCTTTTATTGAGCTGTTGTTTGATTTCAAAGGCTTTTTATTGTGCACAACGTTTATTGCGTGTATGTATTGACTTAACGATCGAACTCTATAATGAACAGCTTTATTGGAATTGTGTCGGTATTATTTTTGTGGAAGTTCGGGACCTACCTACTTTACTATTTATAGAAAAAGTACAATAGGTATTCATGATTCTTTTTATAAAGAAAACTGTGGGGAAAGATTACACCTACCCAACACATCGTTACCTATTTTTCGGAATCTGTTCTTGCCTCTATATTGTTTTAAAAGGACGAAAAAAAAATGCCAGCCTAATTTTAAGGATATCTCCAAGGTAAATATTTTTTCTCATCATAATAAAACGGCTAGAAGCTTCTGCGATGATTTCCCGTAACAATGTTTCCCTTAGGAACGCGCAGGTAATTATGATTGAGCACAAAATGGGTAAAAATAAGGTGGAGTATTGTTTCAGACATAATTAGGGTTTGTGGTCCCAGCGGGTATCGCGCGCCGCCGAAATGCAAGTCATAGACACTGCTGTACACCGAGTTATTTTTACAGATACAAAAAAAAAATTGCCGAAAAAAAACCTTTGTGCGGTATGCAGTTTTAATGTGAGATAAGAAAGAAAGAAAAACTATTATATTATTATGTTTTTATTATTATTTATTAGCCAGCCAGCACATCAAGCTACCCGAAACTGTCAAATTTTCCCAATCAGCTTTGAACCTTATACTCTAGCGATAAAGTTGAAAATCTATTAAAGAAATTTGACATATTGTAGTAGCTTGATGTGCAGGGTGTCTGTAATAATAAAGAGTATTCTATTTATTGGGATAAGAATTAAGAAAGTGTGGTTGTTGTTTCTTAAGGGACTGAATATTACCTGAATCTGAAAACATTGCCTACTTCCTTTTGAGTATGGTCTACTTATTTAAAAAAAAAAACTTCGAAACTCTTCTTCTTAGCGTATCGATGACAAAGTAAAAAAAAAGTTTTACCCAAAATTCAGCTGCACGAACTTGGCTCACTGACACAGTCATAAGATCATCAAGTGCACAAGTGACGGCACGCGGCGCAGGATGGTAGGTGGGCCATTGTCTCTGGGGAGGTGCCATATACGCACTTGAGATCTGACCCGTTCGTAAACCCCCAACTTCGAAACTTATAGTAAGCATTTAAGGCAGACAGTAGATAATCCATACCAGCACACGTACAACTGAATCTTCACATCAATTTCACTCAAGAAAGTCGTATTAAATTAACGTATCTACCTCCACGTTTGAACGTAACGGCAAGGAGAGTCGATTATGAATATTAATATGGCGACGACACTCTCGGTTAGCGGTTCAACGCTAATTCGGATAGACAAACCTCTCCCGTCAGTGAACGTTGACATGTACCGAGAACTTGTAGACTTGCCTGAGATTAAGTAATTTTCAGTAAGATTTTATAGGAATAAGGTAGGTAAGTATGCTATTCTTTACAGTTCAACAGCGTAGCGCTAGTCGTAATGTTCTTGTAAGATGAGCCTCCTAAACGGAAGTAAAATATTGCCAATAACTAAATGAACATTAAATTATTTGCTATAACAATTTTTTCTTAAACTAGCTTCTGACCGCGACTAGAAATTCCTTGTTTTAACATACAATATATCCTACGATACTCGGCAATACTGAGGCTTCTCATTAGTAAAAGAATTTTCGGGATCGGATCAGTAGTTCCGAATATTACTTTCTACATAAAAAAAACTCACAAAATTAACCTCTGTGTAATATTAGTATAAATAGTATAGAATATCACGAGACACAAAATGGGCTTTTATGGTCTGAAACCTATTTTTTATTGGATGAAAATGTATAGGTATCTATCTATTTAGTGTAACGCGCCTACACCTGTATTTACTGCTGTGCGCTCAGCCAATTCAAGTCAACTTAGATCCGCCCGCTTCGATCTTCATTGCCGCTAAGATAAAGCCATAATTAAGGGCCTTCTCGATCGATTAACTTAAGCCGAGTTTAAATAGACGTTAACTCCGAGAGAAAGGTTTACTCCGGCGTGAAATGGCATTAGGTTTTCGCGCGTTTTATGCGCCTCCAGACGAGAGACGAGTCGCTAAGAAAAGGGGATTTAATGGGAGATTGACTTAATTAGGTACCGTCGTAAATTAGCGGAAGTATTTTTGATTGATACGACTTAAATGGATTTGTAAGTTTACAGTAGATTAGGCCACTTACCTTCTAAGTATCTTTTAAGCCGTTGGAAAATGTCTTATCAGTGTAAAAGGCCGTTGCTGCACAGGAAGTTCTATTTTATTTTAAAATTATAATAATAATAAATAATAATAAAATCTTTATTTTCCAGTTTAACAATTTACATGTAATTTACATTTAAAATGTTTTGGAGTTGTTTAAACTCCCTCGTAAAAAAAAGTATTTCAGTTCATATTCCTTTCTTTAAATGACTTTACAACACGTAACAAAATATTTGAATAAACTTCATAAAACATGTACGCCAAGTGTAACTTAACCAAGTTACAATAGTACAGACGCCAGTACATCAAGCTACCCGAAACTGTCAAATTTTCCCAATCAACCTTGAACCTTATGCTTTGGCGATAAAGTTGAAAATCTATTAAATAAATTTGACAGATTGTAGTAGCTTGATGTGCTGGCGTCTGTAGAAAAGCCTAATACACCGATTTAAAATGAGTTATGACTGGAACATAAATCTGATGTCGACGTAATTGTAGATATTAATAATAAAAATATATAGTGTTGACCTCACCAAACGCAATAGTTAGCACGTTTTTAACGCGTTTCGTGTTAAACAGTAGTTAAAAATTACGTTTGTAATTAAATCAAGCATTCTTTTGAAAGTTACGTATTAATAACTTAGTAAAGGCTTTGACAGGGCAATTCCGTCTCGAGTACTTGCTACCCTTCTGTTTATGCTAAAAGGTGGGCAAATAGGGTTGTGAAGCAGAGGGGATGGTCGATGTATTGAAATGCCAAGGCTGTGATATAGCTTATCATTTATTATCTTTCTAATCGAAGTCTTCAGAAACAAGTATAAAATGTCTTGTAGAATCATAGGGACCATAATTTTATTAGATAGTTTTAACTCGCTGCAGGGCAAAGATCTCTTCTCATACCGAGAAGGCACGATCATTGATAACCACGTTACATGCTTTTTTTTTAGTTTTAACACCAATGAAATACCATCTAATCTTACTGCCTTACACCATAAATTCAATGCCATTTGCTGGAACGAATCCTTAACTTTAACCTTTGGTTTTCAGTATGTCGATCACATGAAACTAAAGCTTATGAGAAGTCTAAATAAATAATGAAACGTCACATTGCCCATCACTATAATCTGTGTTGCGTGACGTACGCTTCCTTACGATGTTATGAATCGGCGGCGATGTAAATGTTGTTCCAAATGTCAGTTTGACCTTATGCTAAGTGGCGGGCCGACGGTGGGCCGCCCCTGAATTATTTGACAAGTGCCTGTTTGATCTTTATGGCTGCCCTTTCATATGATTGCTGTCAATTTAACGTAAATTTGTGATTTCTGACGGCTAACTGTAATATTAATAAAGTGGCCTGTAGATGTTATGGCCTTTGAGGTTGATGTGGATGATAAGTGTTTACAATTTAGGTACATACACTTCAGTCTGGTTCCGTCAGGTATCAGTCATAACTGACCGGGGAATGATGACTGTCCGTGGAGTAGGTGTACTAAGCTATTTGTAATTTCAAAACTTTCAGGATTGCAACAAAATTAAATAAGCAAAAGATTCTAAAAACTTTTTTTAATTTTGTTTGCACTCTGCGTATTTGCCTTTACAGTATATTTCCATTTTTATGCAGATAAGTTATTCCAACGAAGAGGGAATCATTAGCTAGCAGGTGTTCTTAATGTTACCTGTTAGGTACTTGTGAATTCTTTGTATAAAATTGCGTTTTAAAAAGAAAATTACAGTCCTATGATATTATACCCTGAAGCCAATAGCAAAATAAAAACAAATTGACTTAATTTATGTTGCTAGACTTTAGTTGTTTTAGTTACGACTTAATTTAGTTGTACGATAGTCAGGTAACGTTTTGATATTTCATTCGTAGATAGAATTGAACCATGTACTTACCTTTAAACAAATAAGAATGTGTTTGTAAGCAATATGTAGTACAGCAAATTCAGCAATAAAATCATATCAAAACTCAGAACACAATTAAAGAACGTGGTAACGATTATTACAACTTGGTTTCGTAGCTCGTACGAAGTAGTCATTTACGTGTTCAAGTGATGTAACTCACAGGCCGAATTCTTCGGGAACTCGTTAGGGGTCGTTTCATACGTCCGATACGGGACGGGTCGGAAACGGCACGACTATCGCCGGCCGCCGCGACAGTTTCTATTCAAATTAGCCGCGATTCGACCTCACTTTGCGGTGAAATTAACTTCTTTAGTTCCCCTTGTTTTGTGTTCATTGCTGTGTTTGTGTTACTTCAACTACTGTCGCAGGGTAGCAATGTTTCAATGGATAGTGAGACAAAGTTTCTAGCCTTTAAGACGAAGGGTAGTGTGTTGTAGGGACGTCTGAGCTCTAGACGACAACGCCACCGCTTCCGGCCGTCGCGTCGTGTCGTTCAAAATGCGTGCAATCTAAAGTTTTGTTCACTATTCAGTAGATATTGTATCTACTTGTACATTGTTACACTTTAACGAACGTTGTTTCAGGCACACATAAATTATGTTGATTCTAGGTTTTTCATTACTTAGAGCTAGCAGAGTTTTTTTGTGATAGGGGGAACAGATTTTGGTGTAATGGTCCTCTGACCTATGAATTATTTGATTTGGGATTAGGGAGGGTTCGGAAGGAGAATAATAGGAGGAGGATTGAGTTTTTTACTTTATTTATGCGACTTCCTACCTGAAAATGGCGCTCTAAATCCTCTCTCTAATCATGCTCTGGCATCATGCAAGGGTTATTATACAAATAAGCCAATTTGTTCAATCTGTTATTTATGTCACATTATTTGCGATAAAAAGTGTGTATCGAGTAGGATAGGTCACCTTTGTTTCAAATTTGACATTGTTATCTGTCCCGCTATCAATTAAAAACAACATTATTCTTGATTTACTGATTTCAGTCAGCATTTGTACTTATATATTATTTTATACATAACATACATAATCAGCCTATAATCTTCCTTCCTACTGCTGGGACACAGGTCTCCTCTCAGTGAGAGGGAGTGGACCGTAATCCACCACGCGGGCCCAGTACGGGTTGGTAGATTTCACATGTCTTCGAATTTTTGGTTCTAGAGGACATGGCGGTTTCATCACGATGTTTTCCTTCAGCGTTTTGACAGCAGTGGCGATGAAATAAATTACACAAAGTAAAGCGCCTGTCAGGCTTGGAACCTACGACCTACACCTCGTAAGTCGCGGCCGTTACCACTGGGCCACTACTGCTCTCATATGATATTATTTTATGTGTTTACATTATTGATGGATTTATATAAATATACTTTTATAAGTGATACAATACTTTTCCTAGCAGTATAGTTTACCGAAAATAATGATTCTAATCTATAGTTTAAAATAAATCGCATTCATTTTAATCACGTTGTTTTTTATCTTGATTTAATGACTACCTACTACTACTAAAGCGACGTCGAATTTCGTCAACTTCCATGCGCCTTCGATAGCTCAGTTGGTAGAGCGGTGGACTGTAGATGTAAGTGATTGTTATCCATAGGTCGCTGGTTCAAATCCGGCTCGAAGGAATCTTTTTGCGCTTTTGATTTATTATTACTTTGAAGTATCTAATTGTGTAAAGTGATATCAATTCTGTTGTATTTAAAGTTTCCATGTAAGTACCTTCGAATGCCTTCGATATTTCAGTTGGTAGAGCTATAATTCAAATATTCTTACGTTTTTGCAATTTGCAGGTCAGTCCCAGATTGTTTGTAGTCAATCAATGGGGTTATATAAAGTTAGAGTATTATTATTGTATTGATGATTTTAATGATTATAATTCTGTATATATGTTACCGGTAATCTGTATAATTCAGGTATTCTATACAATACCTAGGCAATGTATAGAATACCTGAGGCGTCCAGGCAATGTATGAAATATTATGAATATTATTGTTCGTTACATACTTTGCCTAGGTACCCAATGTATACATTTCCCAGGGATTGTATAGAATACTTGCTGGTTCACCGGCAATGTGTAAAGTAAATAGATTTGGTCTATATTTATCAATGTTATGTAAGTACCATGCAAGAAATGAATGGCGTTGTCCGTTTACAAACTTTCGCTGTTTTAAAATATACCGAACTTGGGGTTCGGTATATTTTACATGTCTTCGAATTTTTGGTTCTAGAGGACATGCCGGTTTCATCACGATGTTTTCCTTCAGCGTTTTGAGAGCAGTGGCGATGAAATAAATTACACGAAGTAAAGCGCCTGGCAGGCTTGGAACCTACGACCTACACCTCGTAAGTCGCGGCCGTTGCCACTGGGCCACTACTGCTCTCATATGATATTATTTTATGTGTTTACATTAATGATGGATTTACATAGATATACTTTTATAAGTGATTTTGCTGTTTTAAAATATACCGAACCCCAAAGTTAGGTTTGGTTAGGCTACTTTAAACCCTTTACACAGGAATAGGAGCCCCACGAAGTGAGGCTATGTCGACATGGGATGCAAGAGCGAGCGAAGGGCACCCCGAGCTTTCGTCTTTTTCACACATTGCCGGCTGTGCATTCGTTACTGTATAGAATGCCTAGGCAAAGTATAAAATAAATAATATTTCATACATTACCTAAACGTTTTAGGTATTCTATACATTGCCTAGGTACTTATTGTATACCTAGAATACCGAATTATACAGATTGCCGATAACATATGTATAAATGTTACGGTCGCGAATCATATTATTTTCAATATACAACCTGACACTGACCTGCAAATTGAAAACATGTAAGAAAATTTGAATTTCACGGGCTACCCTGGCACTTCCCCTTTAAATGGTTGTCATCAATAGGTCATCATCTACCTAGTCTTTTCCCAAATATGTTGAGGTCGGTTTCCAGTCCAACCTGATGCAGCTGAATACAAGTATTTTACATGGAGCGACTGCCTATCTGACCTCCACAACTTAGTTACTGGGTAATACGATACCCCTTGGTAAGACTGGTTGTCAGACTTTCAGGCTTCTGACGACCCGTAACGACTGTCGAGATCAATTTTATTTTTATGGATCTACAATTATCAAGCACAATAAAATAAATATTCCTTCGAGCCGGATTTGAACCAGCGACCTATGGATAACCATTATTAAACGTTTACAGTCCACCGCTCTACCAACTGAGCTATCGAAGGCTTATTTATCTCTATTAAAGATTTACTCATAAGTAAAAAAAAACAGTAAGTAGGTTTTAAAAATAAATTTCATTCGAGCCGGATTGGAAACGGCGACTTATCTGTCTCTATACATCTACAGTCCACCGCTCTACTATTTGAGCAATCGAAGGCTTGATACAAATAAAACTAAAACTATCTCTAAAAAAAACTTAGGTTTATATCCAGAAAAATATTCCTTCGAGCCGGATTTGAACCAGCGACCTATGGATATCAATCTTTATATACATCTACAGTCCACCGCTCTACCAACTGAGCTATCGAAGGCTTGATAATGCATTTGAAATAAGTAAATACATTAAAACATATTATACAATCAGACGAGGTGAAACGTGCTCTACTTCGTTGAAGGCAAATCACGCAGTAGTGACAACATGGAGTGCTTACACTGCTCACGTGCATATTTTGCCATCAAATCTCACTCAATGAAACTCAGCATTACATGGACTGCTGTCATTGAGTGATCATAAGGAAATATTGCTCTTATTGCTAACATTGGCCAATATTGCATTGCGCTATACATCACTTAGGAGGACAGGGATATTTTCTATCTTCCCTATATGTTGTAGATTTTGGCGGAACAAACTTTATCCTTCTTTTCAGACACTATATTAACCCTTTGAACGCCATTGTCACATATACGTGACAAGCAAGCGCGTGCCCTATACGCCAGTCGTGTGTCGCCTATCCTATTACGAGCGACAAAAAAAAGGGACAAAAAATGCGGTGCACTTTATCACGAAATAAACAATTAAATCATTACTTTTGTGGCTTGGCGTGGAAAGCACGTGCGTACGTTTATGCTCTGGCGTTCAAAAGGTTAACAAAATAAGGAAACTCACAAATTGCCGAAAACACAAAAAAAAAATTGTGTGCG
The DNA here is from genome assembly GCA_948474745.1 of Oligia latruncula. Taxonomy (NCBI): domain Eukaryota; kingdom Metazoa; phylum Arthropoda; class Insecta; order Lepidoptera; family Noctuidae; genus Oligia; species Oligia latruncula. The sequence goes on from OX419688.1 coordinate 13,111,845, forward strand.
AAGAGAATAGAAAAGTCTCGGAAATTAACAAATCGTCCATGCCGTCGTGATTCCACACGCAGCGCTTGCGCAATCTCAAGACGCCACACTAGTCAACCGCAATCCGTCACTCCATATACTCAGTACTCTGTGACCACAATGATTAAAGTAAAAGTCTGCACCCCTCGATTTATTATTCGTTTTATACTGTCACAATGATAAGAAGACGGAATGGGTTTAAAACAAAAATCCAAAGTCGGAATAGGTCCAGCGACCTAAGGATATAAGTAAGTCATTTTAGCATTCATGTTCAGTCCACCATGGTGGCACAGTGGTTACGGCCGCCACTTACGAGTGGTAGCTCTTAGGTTCACACACAGACAGGCGCTATATGTTGTGTAAATTATATCATCACCACTGCTCTCAAAACGGTGAAGGAAAACATCGTGAGGTACCTAACTGGCAAGTCTTTGAAACAAAAAATTCAAAGACATGTTATTACCGGCCGGCCGGTCGGCCTGGATTTGAACTAGCAACCTATGAATATCTGTCTCTACGCATCTACAGTCCACCGCTCTATCAACTGAGCTATCGAAGGCTTGATATTATTTCTAAATAAAACTATAACTTTCTTTAAAAAGACTAGGTTTTTAAAAGGTAAAAAAAAGATTCCTTCGAGCCGGATTTGAACCAGCGACCTATGGATATCAGCCTTATTATATACATCTACAGTCCACCGCTCTACCAACTGAGCTATCGAAGGCTTGATAATGCATTTGAAATAAGTAATTGCATTAAAACATATTATGCAATCTGACGAGGTGAAACGTGCTCTACTTTGAAGGCAAATCACGCAGTAGTGCGAGAATGGAGTGCTCTACGATAGCTACTTTCGCAACTTAGCTCCGTACTAGTTTGTATAAATTGTAAAATGTATTAATAGAGAGAGCACTGGCACCCATAACACAAGTTTAATCTTAGCTTGGGCCAGTGGAGATAGTCAGTGATTTTAAATGCAATTTAAAAACAATAATGTCATCAACCTATGGCCTTTGCGTTAATTATAAAATTGGAAATAAGTTTTTATTTATTTGTTATTTATTTATTGTGACCTTCAAAGGTGCAATGTGTATTCAATGATCCGCTTCAATGAACTGTCACGATAAAAATATTGTAATACATGTCACCATTCGCCTAAGACACGTAGGTGACTGCTAGTAATAATAGTTAGTACTAATAGTTTTAAACCACATTGAGCTAATGGTAGAAAATGGATCAAACAATACTTACCATTTCAGTAAGAAGTGAAATAAAATAAGAAATTATCTACATTACAAAATTCCTAGCATCGTATCATAGGTACTGTTGGATGCCCATTGCATCTAATTGCCTGTGCATGTGACTACACAGAGCTATTGCCGTAGTCCGCTCACATACACACATAACACTCCATTTACTTAGCACTCCATTTACATATACAATCCCAATGATGTTGTCGCAAGAATGAATAAAAATGTTTAACCATTGTGTCGGGCTTCATCATTATTACCATAATTCGGCCAAAAGTCGTTCATAGCATAATCAGCCTATAATATGCCCACTGCTGGGACACAGGCTTCCTCTCGGTGAGCGTGAGAGGGCCGTAATCCACCACGAGGGCCCAGTGCGGTTTGGTAAATGTCACGTCTTCGATTTTTTTTGGATCCAGGACATGCTGGTTTCCTCACGATGTTTTTCTTCATCGTTTTGAGAGTGGTGGTGATGAAAATAATTTACACAAAGTAATGCGCCCGCCTGGGTTCGAACCTACAACTCGTAAGTCGCGGTCGTTACCACTGGGCCATAACTAGGTACCCTGAAAAGTCGTTCAATTCTAGATAAAGGCCTTCCTAAGCATCGCCACAAAGACCGGCCATCGCGTCCTACATCCAGCGCATTTTTCGCGACCTTAAAGATTGAAAAGAACAAATAAAACTATAGCCATCTTTAAAAATCTAGGATTGTAAAAGGTAAAAAAAGATTCCTTCGAGCCGGATTTGAACCAGCGACCTATGGATATCAGTCTATATACATCTACAGTCCACCGCTCTACCAACTGAGCTATCGAAGGCTTGATAATGTGCGTAAAATAACGGACTACATAGTAACATGTTAAGTAATCGGTGGAGGTGAAAGGTGCTCCACTTGCTTCCACTCCGCGCGAAAGTATGTGCAGACGCATTTATTGTAACCTTGACCAGCCACGTCGTATCTGATTTGTTCGTAAAGCTGCTGATGCTAATTAGTCATTGTGTGTTTCTGGAGCAGCACCCTAATTGCGTAACACACTGTCAATCACAATCTGAATAATTTTGAAGGACATTGCTAATCCATTGCTTCATATGTTCGAAAAATTAGTCTGCTTAACTACGTCAATGCCGCATTGAATGTAGTTGATCTGTCAAAATGAAAGCTATTCCTACTGTTAGTGTGTTACGCAACTACCTCGCTGAATTAGAATAACTATTAGAATGTTCACTGTTTTTTATATTTAAAGGACAACAAAAAAAAAAAGGCTTGATGAGGGCAATTAAAATTTTTACAGATTAGTATTTATCATCTTCAATTATTAGTTCTAGTAGAAAAACCATGTTGTCTCTAAAATAAAGGTCCGTTTTTGGAAATTAATAATTAAAACTTTCCCAAATAATGTAGTTAATTTTTATTATCAAACCACAATTACGCCTATTATTATAAACTACAGTTACGCCTGTTATGTCCCACTGCAGGGCAAAGGCCTCCCTTCCGTCTTTCCATTTTTTCCTGTCTCTTGCTACATATGGCCAATCCTTTAGATACACGTTCAACTCGTCAGGCCATCTGTATGGGCCTACCGTGTCGCCGTAGTTACGCCTACCAATCCAAAATTTAATCCCGAATTAATAAAACAAAGATAGCACAGTCGCAATAATAATTAGCAAGTTGAGGCAAGTTCAGAGATAAGACGGTGCTATTTCAACACGAGTTCGGTTTTACTGCACCTTGCACCGCACCCTTGTCAAATCCTCCATATTATTAGCATATTAATTGAGTATTCTGGTTTTAGGAACGTTGCAGGGATCCTAACGCTGGCGTCGTCGGGGTAAAGCCGCTTTACAACCGCGACACCGCACTATGAGGATTGGATATCATTCTCTAACTTCTAATGAATGCTTTGACGTAGCTGATTATCGTGTGTACTTTGCGTATTTCTATGATATCTTAAGAGCGGTTCTGCACTGCATCCGATTCGAATTCGAATTCAAAATCCGAGTTCAATCCGAATTGGGAATGTTCTAAATTAGGATGGACAGAATTCGGATCATCTAGTGTGCAACCCCACATACAAATAGTACCTACTATGGCTACTTTGGACAAACATTTTGCGGATTCGGATCGGATGTAGTGCAGAACCGCTCCAACAGTAAATGGTTTATCAGAGATTTCAGCTGATTTTAGTATAATACTGTAAAGAAGGGCTGTACTGGAGTGAAGAGGAGGGTGCAACCTCCGCGATTCTGTTCTAAGTTGATGGCACAAATACGAGATTTAAGTACAATGATTAGGTATACTGATTATAGAAGAAAAGACAGTAGGAGTCAGTTTAGCTGACATGTGTTGGTCATGATATAATATATAATTATATATATTATATTATAATAATGTATAATTATAATGTGTAAATTAATTTAAAGATTCAAATAATTACGCGAAATAGTATAATCAGGCGTTTTATTCACTTCGGTACAGTTAGAATATCTCCAATGCTAACAATAACTACTCATCTACTGGCCTAATGTACAGTAGTATGTTTTGCCGTACAATAACAAATAAATGGTTCCAACATTTTACAGTTCATAATCTGAATATTTTTGAATAGAACTTGTAATAAACACGTTATCGACTGGCTATTGTTTTTCAGATTTATGTTGACTTAAGTGTTCGTGTCACACAAAATTATGTAACTTTTTAATCGCGGGATTTTGTAAATACGTAAATGGTAGGTAAGGTTGTTTATTTTGATTCGGAGATCTTAGTTTTATTATTTGCAAACTATAGTCATATCTATGGGAATTTAAACTGCTGGGGCTCTATTGAAATATCCTTTTTATTAGGGTTCCGTACCCAAAGGGTAAAAACGGGACCCTATTACTAAGGCTCTACTGTCCGTCTGTCACTAGGCTGTATCTCATGAACCGTGATAGCTAGAAAGTTGAAATTTTCACAGATGATGTATTTCTATTGCCGCTATAACAACAAATACTAAAAACAGAATAAAATAAATATTTAAGGGGGGCTCCCATACAACAAACGTGTTTTTTTTTCGGCGTTTTTGCCTTGTGGTACGGAACCCTTCGTGTGCGAGTCCGACTCGCACTTGGCCAGTTTTTTATGCTCTTCTGCAGATTATGGTTTGTATATGAATAAAATATAACCTGTGCATACAACATCAGCAGTCTGTAGAAGCGACAATAACAAAGCAGCAAAGATTTCACTCCAGGGACAATTTAACCAACTAGGAAACTATTGTGTCAGCAGACATACTCAACATCCAACTTATGCGACAGTTTCTCAACAATAATAGCAGCGGGAACGAAACTATTTAGCGAGTTTGCTCCGTCAATAGAGGGCGCCACCTCGTCGGGAAGGAATAATTCATTTAGCGAGAATTAACTCGCGAAGTTCGCGCCGCGAATCTCCTGAGTCGACGCGTCGCACATCTTTAAATATGTTGATTGTTCAAATGTTCATATAGTGGTAGGAAATATTGCCACAAATTTTGATAAAGGGGACTGAAAGTTAAGGTTACAGTAATATTTTGAAGAGAGTTTATTGAGGTTTTTCTTCGTTGCTTAGGTTAATTATATGCGAAATATGCCTCACTGCGGTCGCAGTTTAGCTCGCTATCGCGTGGAGTTTCTTGTCGGCTCTTCTTCATAGGAAACGACCAATTGGACTGACGTTTCTTAAGTGCCCATGTAGGTTTATGTGAAATAAAATATTTTAATTTTGATTTCTGATTGATTTTGATTTTATCTCCAGGTAAAAAAAGAATAATAGACGCGCATGCACATGCCGAAGGATATGCACTTTACCTCACTTCATATACATCGCGTGTTGCTTGGAGGTTTACCTCGATGCTTGGCCTATTAGCATGCATTCTGGCTTGTTTTTTCTGAAAAAAAAGACCGCCTTCCAAAAAATCACTACAAAGTGAAAAATAACTTTAGTTTCGGAAGTCGGTGTCTTTGGATCTGTATTTTAGTTTTTTGCCACCGACTTCCAAAATTAAAGTTATTTTTTACTTTGTAGTGTTTTTTTGGCAAACGGTTTTTTTCTTAAAAAGTTTTTGTGTCTTATAATTTATCTAAGTTACAATAGCCTATGACAACTTGCTGATCGCCTTTTACAAAATATTGCTTTTCCCGATGCTGGGACGTTAATTGTTAAGGAGTTCTTCTGGTAAGATCCAGGAGAACTCCTCAACATCTACTCACCATACGCATTGTGACGAGCATAAATTGCTTAGCAACCATATTAAAGCAATGGAATCGCAACCCGTGAAATATTTATCATTAAGTAGGTAGTTCCGAATGGCCATCTGTGGTCTTCGTCATCAGCTCCACTTTACCAAATGATGATTTTCGAGAGAAAATGCTCAAGTTACTATAAAAAATATCCAAATCTCTATAGGTTTGCTTATAAAATTTGAGGGTTTCCCTTGATTTCCGTGGGATCTTCTCATCAGATTCCAACTAGATGACAATGAGACCACCTCAAGAGAATATCCTTTCAAATAAAAAAAAATATATAGGTCCATAATTGACGGAGAAATCGGTGAACATATATAAAAAAACATACATAAAGTCGAACATATAACCTCCTCCTTTTTGGAAGTCGGTTAAAAATGCTGTTAGCTTCCAATAGTGTTCATTATTTTGATGTTGGAGCAGCCTGAAAATATTTTTAAAATAAAAATTATTCAATGATGTTGTATTTACTCAATTACAGTGACATTTCGGAGGAATAGTTTCATGATATCGGTTGCAATAACATTGAAACTGATTCTACCCGCAATATTTTTGTGATTAGTTAAATAAATAACAACCATGTGTATTTATTATTATGACAGAAAAGCGTGTGTAATCCATTTCACCTTTTAACATGGGTGTTTTGTTTCGAAAACAATTTCATTGCGTTGTTATTATAATGTCGGCCATTATGTCTCACGCACATAGACTTGTTCGTATCATAATCGTGTTTCATGGAGAGGCGGCGGGCGACGAGACGCTCGGCTTGCCGTTCCTGAAAGCCAGGGCTGCCAGTGAATAGATTTCACGGGGGTGGATTTTTTTAAATGCTGGTACTTTTCTCCAGGGATGTGCCTTACAAGCGTTACACGGGGGGTTCCGGAATTAGTCTTTTAAGAGGAACCGGGACCACCCCTATGTGCTGATGGTGATCATTGGGGTGGTTTTAGTGAGGTAAAAATCCCACAGTCCCCGACCTGGATCCCCGGAGTTCGGGTGACTTTCGAAATATCCCCTCGACAACACGAAAAAAAAAAACTTACGAATCCCACAAGATCTAGATTAAGTTCACTGTATCATCGAAAATTTTTATCGTTAGTTTTTAATTTATAACAATGCACTTGCTTTTCCAATTCACTTTAGATACTTGCAGAGTGGTCGACATCAGCTTTGCTTGCCATAATAAAAAAATATAATAGAATAGAGCTTCTGCCGTTATGTCAACTCCAAGTGTTTTTAATGCGATAGTTGATTAGACGTGAAACTATGTACATTTTTGTGTAGTTATTTATTTCAATAAAACATTTAATTTACATTTCATCGATTCATATACTAAAGTGGTCTGAAGAGCTGCCTCGTTCGTCTAGTAGTCGCAAGCGCTACTGCTGAGCATGAGGTCCTGGGTTCGTTTAGATAGATAAAACTTTATTCAGAGCAACAAAAGACACAATACAGGTATTGAAAAACATCAAAAAAGGTGAAAAAAAAAAGATTAAAAAGATAAATTGACCCATAGACACCTATCTCATATACATCTATAACGGTCGATCACTACTGGGTGGTGTGTGTCTCATGGTTGCACCAAATGGGAGTCCAGCTCAGCATATGCCAGGTACAATACCTGACGCTGGTATTCTGCTGCATCCTGTTAGTGACACACGGATGTCGAGAAGACACATCTGAGTTTTCGTTTCGGTCGGGCGAAATGTTATTGGGTTTTTCTATCTGGAATTTCTCAGTAGCAGCCCGGAGACTGGCATTGTGCCCGGTTGATGGCAATAGGCTCATCTCCTATTACATGAGACTTATTAACTGGCGAAACGTGGCTGTACTTTATGTATACCTCTACCCAACCTTTAGGGGCGAAACAAATCGTGATGTTTTTGGCCTGCAAAGCCTGAAAGTTGTTCTTACAAATTCGTAACAAAACGCGGACTGAAGGACCAAAATATTTTACCCGCATATTCGTTTTACACGCGAGGTGACCCTACTGTAAACCCACCCTGACATTCACTTAATTACATAGATTACAAGTTGACATTTTCGTTTGCCACGATTTAAACTTGACTGATATGGATTATCCATATCCATTGCGATGGGTTAATCTAGTATGTTTATTGTTTAGCTGTATTTTTATCGCAATAAAACAGTGTAGTGAAATTGATCGCTTGAATTGTTTTTAGTTTTGTTTTATGAAAATGTTGAACTCTGTACAAGTTCTTTAGTCGAAAATTGACTGACAGATTGCAATTGTTTTCTGTTATTAGGTATGACTGTGAGGTTTGTACAAACACTTTTACACGTCAATCATATTTTTTAAACTAGATGAGGTCGGCGTTTTTTCTATCTGACTACTGTGAGAAGAAAGGCCGAAACAAACTCAGAGGTCTTAGTCTCTTTTAAGGTTCAGACATAATCTTGGTCGGATTATGTGAAGACCATGTAGATTGGTGTCTGAAATGGTCTTTGATAAGTAATGGTCAATCTGTATTTACTTCGTTGTTACTTTTTGAGTCAGAAGTTCGATTACGTTCTGTTTCTACAAAATAAAAAAATACTGTTATGATACACTGCTGTTATTGAATTTAATTAATTCTGTGATTCAATTTAGATGTTAAGTCACATTTCGGCTCCTGCATATCACATTTAATTATTCTAAAAGTAACAAAGCATTTATAAATGGATGATCATTTCGTTATACCTTGAAAGCTTCCAGCCTGTCAAGTCCATTATTAATCAAAGTCGAAACAGACTAGTACGCATATGAATATGGGAGCTTTTTAATTATAAACGAGCGTAATGATCATTTTTCATTCTTAATTGCCGTTTCCATGCATTTTACCTAATCACCATTAACCGAGTAAACATTAATGTTGGGGTTTTCACTGAGTTGAAATTAATTCATGTAACATTGTTTACATATAGAAAGGTTTGAACACATTACGTAGATAGTTCGGTAGATGGTTCGGTTGGATGTTGATAGTTGGCAAACAGTAATAAAAAGCGTTTGTTCGGGGGTTGGTTGCGTTGATTTTGGGTACATGAATATTCCGAGCTATTTGGCATTCACGCCGCAGAGGCGGTATCTAAACACCGGGAGTGCAATAAAACTAAGCACACGACAATCCGACGAGCAATAAAACTCGACGTTGCTGGTACAAAGTTACACGGATGTTGGAGGTTGGGATGTCGCCTGAAGAGCTGGTGACGTCACTTCGCTTTCATATTACGAGCCTAAACCCCGCTTAGTGCGCGATGCTCCGTCGACGTAGCGTCGAGACGACGCCGCTTTTGTATAAGTGCTGCTCTAATTCTTATCGATATTCTTCATAAGGAAAATTCTTACTTTATTAACAAGCTGTTATTTTATATTTACTTAGGCGTATTGACATACATATTCTGCTAAATTTTCTTCGTTTAACTTAACGAATATGAAACAGTAATGAAAAATAATTAGGTACAACTTCACTCGAGTGAGTCGTATCCTTGAGTGGCGAAAAAAAAACAAAGTCCAGATGTCGCATAGTATATTTTTTTCTTATGGTCTTTAAAAGCTTTTTATCCCACTATTCAATTGACTTAGACAACAGTGTATTTTACACAATTGAAATCACAGGTAAGAAAACATCGATACCTAGTTACCCATCCCTAACCGCTGCTGTCGTGTTTGTAAAGGCGTATCCCAACAGAACAACGCCACCTGACACCATTATGCTATTATAATATTTTGCTACTCTGCCTCCTGATGTCTTCTTGACGACGCAGTGAATACCAAATTCATGCACAGAACCCTCCCCAAACAACGTTTCTTTGATTTTGTTTCGCGAATCAAATTTATTGGAGATATCTGTGTTTTTGAATTACATCGTAAAGTTTATTTTATTGTGACAGGTCTTTATTTCCGATTTTAGTGGGGACGTAGCATTTTTGAAATAAGAACTGCAACTGAACACGAGTTTTGTGGTTGGGATTCAAAAGTAAATCCCCTTAATAAATCTGCTATTTATTATAAAACTATGGGGGATCAGGCTGTGTGTAGGTAGGTACCAAAGATTCATAAAATTTTGATGTTTAAAAAATGGTTCGATTGCTGTTATTGACAAGTTGATTATTCGGTGTATCGATTAACTAGAGATATCATAAAAATACGGTCGAGAACGCAAGAATACATTTCATTCGGAAAAATAAACTGAAGGAAAATTGGAAATGTTTCACATTTATAGTGAAAATAAAACAGATACTTAATCAACAATAATAATTAAGCATTTCGTAAGTAACACAAAACCTTACGAAATAAATACAATTCTAACCATAATTTTCCCCATAAACATAGTACTTAGTTAGAACACACATTTCTTTCACATGCGTAGGTACTATGACAAAGTACCTACCCATGTGAAAGAAAAGTTGAAAAAATATCTGGCAACAAAAGTTTGGCGCATGTTTCTACGTTTGCACGCATTTATTTTTTATTGTGAGGGTTCGAATCCAGCGGCTGGATTTTTGTTTAAAATTGCATTTTTATATTTGGAACGCGACCCGCGACCGACATGGCGGGTGACAAATACGCGCCACGCCGCCATGAATGACAATTGAAGAGATATTTTTATAAAGACGAGCCGATTTTTATTTTTATGCGAAAGAAATTGTGCTCATAAAAATGGTGTTGAAATGATGAGCGTCATTTTTCACTGTCGACGGAATGTCTCTTTATGGGGCTATTGTGTCTACATGATAAAAAACCTTGTTTTTAAACGTACCTGCCATCAATAAGGGGAAAATACTTGATGGGGAATATTTCATTCGGTTTGTTTTGTTTGGTCCGGGGGTGCAAAAGGAACGATAAGATTTTTTTTGAGTAATTTAACTTTTTGTCATTAAATTCTTTTTATGAATAATATTCATAAAAAGAATTTAATGACAAAAAGTTAATATATTCTTAATGATCATCTTTACATAATTCAAGACCACTCCGTGCCTCGAAAAGCACGTAAAGCTGTTGGTCCCGGCTGTCATTCGTGGATGTTTGACAGTCGTTACGGGTCTTCAGAAGCCCGAAAGAAACCAGTCTTACCAAGGGGTATCGTATTACCCAGTAACTGTGTTGTGGACGTCAAATAGGCAGTCGCTTCATGTAAAATACTGTTACTCAGCTGCATCCGGCTAGACTGGAAGCCGACTCAAAGGCTAGGCAGATGATGGTGATATTCTCTATTTCGGACTACAAGTACTCACAATTCATACATGTACTTAGTATTAGTAACAATGACTTCAAAACTATGTTAGTAAACTTTTTTTTTTCCTTTAATGGCCAACCAACAATTGCTTACATTGTAAATATTTAAAGAAACTATACCATAATCTAGGGTTAGTGTAGCAATTTCTTACAGGTTAGCACCGCATGCCCCTTAAACATAATTAGTGTGTCACAAGCACTGTGCTTTAAAATTGAAATTAATATCTATTTAACTAAAAGCTAAACTACGTGATGGAATATAAAGCTAAAATAAGACAGCAAAAATAAAACTCAATAAAAAACAAACAGCGACACAACAGAGTGGAAAAATTTTTTAAGTTAAACACTGCTAATAGTTGTTCTATGAAACTTGGCATATGAGTCAAAATGCACGTCGACAAGATCGCTGCAGCTATTTAACAATTTGCAAAGACAGGAGGCACAAATGTCAGGGCTTTGTCAAAAACAACTCGTAAGTCTCTTATTTGATCCACCTCCTGGATAACGTTTGGGCCCACATGATATACGCTAGCCGTCAGTTTCTTTTTCCGGGTGTATTTTACGTGGTAGCACTTTTTTACGTTTAAGCTCATTTCGTTATCGTTACACCAATTATCTAACGAGTCAACGTCCCTCTGAAGTAATGTTACATCGTTTTGAGATTCGATTATCCTAGAGAATTTAAGGTCATCTGCATACATGTAACATTCAGAAAATTTTAGGCAGTGCGGGATATCGTTAACGAAAACATTAAATAGTACCGGCCCAACATGTGAGCCCTGGGGAACCCCTGAGAACGTCTTGTAGGTTCCAGATTGGAAACCATTAACCGCAACAAAGAAGAAACGATTTTCGAGATAAGACTTTAACCAATTGAAGAGTGTACCGGTGATTCCATATGCAGACAACTTCGACAGAAGTATATGGTGGGGCACACGGTCAAAGGCTTTGTAAATCACGTCAATCTGCTTGCCACGGTCAATGGCATCCGATAGCATTTCTGTAAAGGTCGCCAGATTAGTACAAGTAGACCTAGAGCCTACGAAACCATGCTGTAAAAGGCTTAAATAAAGTTTGAAGTGTGCCTGAATGTATGGACAAACTAAGGATTCGAAGACCTTGGCAAAAGTTGACAAGATAGAAATAGGTCTATAATTTTTGACGTTGTCCTTTTCATCGCTCTTATAAATTGGGATAACCTTTGCTTTTTTCCATAAGTCAGGGAAAATACCTGAACTAAGGGATTTATTAAAGATCAATGTCAAAGGTGATACCAACGCGGGGCACACTTATAAATAAATATTGATGGAATACCATCAGGGCCAGCACCTTTACGGGGATCCAATAATTTGAGCTTGTTCAGCAGGCTCTCGCGATCAATCACAGGTGCCGTTAGTGGAAGACTGTTGTTCTTCATATTATGAAGAAAATTGGACTCCGGTTCACTGTTGGTCGCTTTCGCATCGCTAAACGCGGAGGAAAAATTTGACGCAAATATTTCGCATATTTGTGGACCATCAGATGTAAATACGGTTCCGTTAGTCATAGTGGCCGGAAAAGAGCTAGAGCCACCTTTTTTATTCTTTATATAAGCCCAGAAGCGGTTCGGATTTTTGGGGATTTCATTTTCTATATCTTTTATGTAATCATTATAACAGACAGTAGCCAATCTGGAACAACGTTTGCCTAATATTTTGAGTTCGAGTTTATCCTTAAAGTTCCTAAAAGTTAGTTCTTAAAAAAAAAAAAAATCCTTATAGATTTTGTAACGAGATCTTATTTTTTCCTTTTCTTTCAAAGCTCTTATTAAGCTTTTATTGAACCAAGGAGGATATTTTTTATATTTATGAGTAGGCTTGGGTGGCTCGTGCATATGTATAATATTTAGAATCCTGTCATAGAACTTAAGAAGCATTTCATTAACGTCAGCCATGTCCTCAAATACTTTATCCCAGTTTACATCATTTAGAATCTCACAAATTTTTATGTAATCAAGTTTATAATAATTCGTTCTTAACGTCAGAGGGTTGTATGGAAGTCGGGATTCTTCACTCGCTTTAAGGAGAATTTCGATTGGGGGGTGGTGGACATCAATGTTGCTGAGGGAGTTTAGGGCCGCAGTAACGCTACAAGAAGGTAAATTAGTTAACACAAGGTCTAATATTCGTCCAGACACGTTCATAATAACATTAAGTTGTGTCAACTTATGCAAGTGAGTAAAGTCTATCAGTACACTACTAAAGCCAGGAGGAGTATAATTATTCACGGAGTCATAAACCAAGTTCCATTTTATGTTACCTAGATTAAAATCACCGACAATGCAGGCGTGCAAGTCTGTTTGTTCAAGTACCACATTACAACACTCCAAAAAATTATCCAAGGTACGTAATACAAGGGGCGGTGGCAAATAGACTGCGCACAGAGCTATTCGACGGAAAGATTTAATAAACGGTACCTCAATAGTTATCCACTAAAATTACAAACTAAAACAACTAAAAATGACGTAGCCCAACACACCTTGGCACGGGCCTCTGTACCCAGTGCCTTATAAGGGAACTGTCCACTTTGTCTAACAAAGTTTTCAGGATTATGAAAAAAAAAAAATATTTCCTCAATATTTATATCCTCAACGTTCCAATCGCCCCATCAATTAAATTTAATTTAATTTAGGGTCCTTAATACTTTATTAAGGTAAGCCGCAGTGGTAGATGGCGAATTAAGTTTGTTCCACTGAGTTTCTGCCACCATGTAGACAGCAGTTATGTCTGGAATGTGCACACAGATTATAAAGGACAGGCACCCACAACAATGTTTTGGAGAGTATTTTCTTTGTCAAAATGGTGGCCCAACTTGCGGGCCAAAAGTTGGCATGTAACAATGCGACGATATATATGTTATCATGTCAATCTCTGTAATTATTAATTTTGTTTTAACATAGAACTTGCTTAGCGAGGAATAGGGTAAAAGAAAACAACGTAAAAAATACCTTTTGCTTTTTCTAGCTCACAGGGTAAGTATGGTCATACCTAATGACTGCTCATACATAGCTCGCTCGTGAATTATAAACATTACTGCACGAGCATTTATAAGTTATGGATCAAACCAAGATTTTTGTTACCTACTAGCAGCGTCCCGCGGTTTCACCCGCATAAGGGTCGATCCCGTGAGAATATCGGGATAAAAGTATAGATATGTTATTCTGATATATAAGCTATATTACTGTAAAGTTTCATCAAAATCCGTTCAGTAGTTTTTGCGTGAAAGAGTAACAAACATCTGTCCATTCATCCATCATCACAAGCTTTCGCGTTTAAGCAATACTTATTACGAAGTATCTATTAAGATGATTAAATACCGACACTAATTGTTAAAAAAAAAACAAGAACAAGACTGTTTTTCAGCAACTCTCTTTAAATGTAGGTAAGCCGCACCGTCGGAAGGCGTATTAGCCTTGTTCCAATGAAGCTCCTCCACTGTAGTGCACAGTTACCTATGCCAGGAATTTGCGCACATGGTGCTGGGTTACACTGGACAGGCACGCACACAAGCGTTTAAACGGCGATTTTCTTAGAATTGTGTCAGTAATTCCAAAGCGAGTTTCGATCCGACAAAAAGTTTTTGAGAAATTATACTCAAATTTTACTTACTTTACACAATACAAACACAAACACAGACAAAACAAACAAACATTTTTAATATTTCGTTATATAGTTTAAAATTCGTATTTTTACAATTATACCTATTAGCACTACAGATTTATCACACTTCACACTAATATTATAAAGGCGAAAATTTGTGAGTGTGTGTTTATATGTTTGTTACTTCTTCACGATCAAACGGCTGGACCAATTTTGATGAAATTTTGTATGGAGGTAGCTGACACCCTGGATTAACATATAGGCTACTTTTTATCCCGATATTTCCACGGGATCGACATTTACGCGGGTAAAACCGCGGGGCGCAGCTAGTCGCTTAATAAAAATAGTAGTAATGACATTTCTGTTTTCTTTTGAGGATGTTTTTTTTGTGTCAATTTCGAACAAACAGGTACAGGTCATTACTGTTTGATTAGCATTATACAGAAGTACCAAAGAGTCTCAAAGCCCTTTTGTTCTCGACAGTACCCCTGCATATTCCTAAGCTCCAGCGGATACATTTGATTAACCTGACTAGACAGGCTTCATTGATTTACAGTTTGGCATCTACTTTAATCCTAAGCCAATATCCAGTTGCTAACTAGATAAGGTATGAGCGGCTAATTTGCATGATGTGCTTTACATTTTATGGGTAATATAAAGATAGATACAGATAAATAAGTTATAGATGCCACATACGGTGAAGGACCTTTAAAATCTATCTATGTAAAAATCAGTTACCGAGCGTTAGGCTCGAAAAAACTCGGAAATGGTCCGATTGTGATGAAACTTTGGTAAGTTGTGTGCGCGCTGGAGTAGGATCCTAATAATAAAAAAAAAACATTTTTTTTTTTACTAATTAGTTCACGATTTCTTTTCGAGAACTCATGATTTTTACAAGTGTCTCCTTTCAAAGGAACACTTTCAATATTTTATTAATAAGTACTTATTTTATGCAATTCCATACCAAGAAAATAACGGTGACATAATTTCCTCGCACAAATTAAATTACTGCCACGGAAAATTCTTCCAATTATTCCCTTCAAAAACATTGTTTTTGTGTAAGTATGAGGTGTGATGAACAATAAAATTATTTACGTTATTTCCGTCAGTGCCGACATGGAATCTGGATATGATTCGTTTAATCGAATGTAAGCTCGGTAAAAACGGCCGATCGCCCGTTGCTGGACATTAATCGCCCGTTAGCGACGCATTATTCACGGGCACGCGTTGCACCGAACCCACCACCCTGTATCACCCCTTCAATACACGCACTTATGACACACGTATCGACATTTCCCCACAAAGCATTATCAACCTTAAAATCAGTAACGTAAAGCACCATTTAGAACGGACGCAAGATAAAGTTACGCGTACAGTCGCATACAAGATCGTTTAACTAATCCAAGCCAATATATTCTCTATTTCACAATGAATAAAATTAATTCCTTTTTAAACTACGTATATACGGCCATTCGAAACTGTCGTTTACGTGTTACAGGTACTATTGTGTTGGAAAACTACATATTATTGGATATTTTGCACTTTATTGAAAAGGGGTTAGGGTGCAGATTGGTGTTTTGCAGTTTGATTGTCAAAGATGTATTTATTAATGCGGATAGAATATGGCATAGTATTTATAACGCCAATATCAACAGCGACAGTTGCATTCGACAATTAATTATTTGTAAACAATATCGGAGGTCGTGTGCGCTCATAAATGGTATGCTTTTGATGTAGATGCTTGATTCAATATTGATATTAGTCAATGGGACCTACAGTATTACTGAGGCACATAATCGCATTAATGACGTATACTGGTAATATATTAATTGCCCTTAATTAGTCAATTAATATATTATTGGTAACAGTTTGGGTCATTGACCAGCGTATTGGGAAACATTTCATATTGATATCTATTGTCCATTAATATTTCAATGACCGCACTGAATAGTTTGTCAGGAATATACTGCTTGACCAATTTTAAAACTACATAGCTACACTAACTTTGTTGTTTTTAGAGAAAAAAACTGTTACATAATCAATAAAAAATAATATTTATGCTATTATTTCGTACTAGGTTAAAAAAATAAATGTGCGCTATAAAAATAAATAGGCTAACATTTTTTTCTGTAGAAAATATGTTTAATCTTTAAAAAAAATCTAAACAAAAGACACTTTATTTTAATCTATAATCCAACTTTACCATGAAAACTCCAAAAAATGGTTATCCCGTGATAGCTTGAAGTGCGTAAACCGATCGACGCGTGTGATGGAGCAGAAGGCTTCCACTCGGCGGAGCGTGAAGATACCGCGATAGTTCGCTCCACTACCTCACTGTGGACACCTCCACACAGGCTAATGTGCTTATACCTAGGGTGGTTTGGCTTTATACTGTCGGTTTATTAGGTATCTACTAGCTTCAATTTATGTCAGTTTATGCTGGTGTTAGTTTTAGAGAATATAGGTAGAATAAAATGTGAAAAATCGATAGTTGGTACTTAGTGGCGTTAAAACTTAAATGAATGAAGATGCCATTTGTTCTGAACATAAGTTACAATTTTCGATCTACTTAATCCAATAAACGGACACTGACACGAATTTCCCTGATTTAAAACTATTAGTTTTTCAAGAAAATGGGCGTTTGTGAATAAAAAAGCCTTGTTCGAAATTAGACAGTTACACATTTTTTTTTTTAATCGACTTTACCTACTCGTAGATTCAGCCACTGTCGTAACATTTGAATTATAAAGACTACACCGATCCCTGATAAAACTAAAAGTATCTGTAATAAGTAACAGTAATAGGTATAGATTACGACAACATTGAAGCCATACAACTTTCATTTTTCAGCCTACGAATATTCCCTCGAACATTATCTCTCCGAAGTTTTCGAGAACACATCTGTCGCACAAACAAAACGCAACTCCAAACGGCTCTCGAATTTAATACTGTGAAAATGAATATTTATAAAGGCGTCAACTGTTAATCCTGTATTGTTACATTTTCACTCCTCCTGACTGATGACGTCAAGACAACACGGGGCTCTTATGGTGATTGTACACTGGGTACGATTTTAATGAAGGGAACTTTGTTTGAAATCCGATTGGAGTGACAAAGAAAAATGTATGGTTTTTGATTATTTCTATGATTTCCGCTAAACGGCTTAAAATACACCGATAAGCTATCGGTTTCCTAGAAGACTGTCAAAAGAAAATTTGTCATTTTCACCAGTACCTATTTGACATTAAGGAGTCAAAAAACGCTCTGTATTTAGACAGCCGCTAACGTGTGACTTTTCAGCGCTCTCTTAGGAAAACAAAGCTTTAGAGCGGTTTTGTGTAAACACTTTCTTTGAAGAATGTCTACTTTTACTTTACAGAAAGTGATAGAAAAGGCATTGTTTTGTAAAATGCAAAAACAAAATTACCGAAGTAGTAAAATAAGTAATTGTGCAATCCGCCCTTGATTATATATATATTCTATTGGCTATATTTTTTAGTACCATGGTATATGTCGCATCCAGTCATTCGTTAGAATATTCGGAACGCCAGCGCCATCTGGTGGCGCTTGACAGAGTCTTTTCTGAGTTCGTGGGGGTCGACGACAGGGCGACACAGAACGATGTGGAGTTCTCTTGGACATTGGACATCGTACGAACAACACGTGCTATCAGAAACTGTCCCGCGTTCCGTATCTGGTTGTGTCGTGTACCTACAGTGTATAATTTGCTAGTGTGATTAAATTGTTCGTGAAATTATAATCTGATTTATACTGCAAACGGTTATTCTATTGCGCAATAACCAACACATACCCACAGTACGCCCACAGCAATTAAAATATGCCTGATAATAATAACACACACTATACCTTCTCCGTCATGTATTTAATTTACTGCATAATTATCGTATTTAGATTTCCTATACATATTTTTATTTATAAAATGAGCTGTAATGAAGAATAATTTACGTCGGCACCAGTGTACACGCACCAAGAAAGCGCAGTGTTCATCTAAGGATTTAAGTAACAAAAGGCTTAAGTTAGCTCCGACGCCTCGCCTTTGTTTGAGTGATACATAAGAAAGATCTCGGCTCTACAGCTGACGGCCCGTCGCTTACAGATCAAATCTGCTCTTAAAGGCTTGAGAAATTATTGAGCCTCCCTTTAATCAGACTGTTTTTTTAAAATTAGGAAATAAACTATGTAATGCCTGTACTTATTATTTACACAATTTTTAATAGGGTCGAATCTAAAAAAAAAAGGTTTTAGAAAATATTAAGGTTTTCTAGCTTTTGTTAATTAGGGCTTACTGAACCAGATTAAACCGTTTTTACCAGAGGGGCAATTCCCGTAATTTTAAGAACGTTCACAGTCTGATCTGTCAGATGTATATATGTATGATCTTATGTAATATATCTTAGATATCTAAACACGATAAAATAAAAAAAAATATGGTTTTTTTTCGGGGGGTCAACCACCTATGGGACTATTGACTGAAAACAAAAGAAAACAGATTTTTTCAACTCATACTTCAGAGTTGAAAAAATTCTTTTTTTTTTGTTTTATTGTATTTTTTAACGTGGAGAAATGCTCATGCTTTCTGCACTACCACGGGGAGATAGTGCAGTTATGTGGGACTCTAACCCACTAAAATTCCACGTTGTCCTCCTCTGCCGCTTACGGCGGGAACACGGGCACGCGTTAGCACTCATCCGTGAACACGCCGATTTTATCATATTTAGATATACTTCTGTGAATTATTTTTCAAGTCATCAACTTAATTTATTTTTGTTTTATCTTATATATCGATACCCATTGCGTCTGCGGAGTTTCGCTAGTTAATTTAATTTGACGGTGTACAATCCTAATTTTTTCTTCCTTGTTTGCATGACACACTTTTTAAAGTCTACTTTGTAGCAAATATTAACTTAAAACGAATTTAACTTAAGTTTCAACAGAAATCGTCATAAGTTTCCTATAATGACCTTAAAGTACAGGACAGGGGTGCAACAAAACGGATTACAAATGGCGGACGTAAATCATGGTAACACTTGCAGCTAAGGAGATATCGCCCATTCAGCTCACTGCGTCTTAATTAACTTAAGTCGTAAATATTATGCAACTGCTATGTGCCATATCTACATACCTACTCAGACTCACATAACTGCCGAATATGGTTCTTCTAAACTAAGTACTCGTATCACACTAATATTATAAAGGCGAAAGTTTGTGAGTGTGTTTGTTACTTCTTCACGCACAAACGGCTAGACCAAATTTTCAAGTATTTTATGTCTTAATCCAGGGATTAAGACATAGAATACTTTTTATCCCGGTATTCCCACGGGATCGAGACTTGTGCGGGTGAAACCGCGGGGTGCAGCTAGTATAAAATAAACGAAAAGGTAACTGAAAGAGGATATTTGTTCTAGATTTAGCAAAATTAAAGATTTTTCAACTTACCCATGGATTCTTATTTAATTAGCTTTATTCCTGGAACTCAAAAACTTAGTATGTACGCCTACTAGGTTTTGGTTTCCAGGAATAAATTTCTAATATTTATTTTGATCTAAATAGCTTGGACTTAGACTTTAGATAGTTTTAGGATATGAAGCAGCAAATTATAGTCCCTAGAATGCTTTTAGTATTTTCTCCTGACTCCTGAAGTTATATCTCAAAGGGATTTCTCGGATACTTAATCAATTGTTAGTTTTTCAAAGAACCTCCATCGTACTATTGAAATTCATTACTTTGTAGGGACAGCATTCTTTGACCCAAATTTAAGACTAAACCAGAGTAGCCCGCACTCTACTTTCTAAAGGAGAATGACCAAAAGTCGTACCAAAAAGTCTCATGCATCAAGATCAAAATATTGTAGTAATTATTTTCATATTTTTTTACGAAATTACGCGTCGGGGATTAAATTTTTAAATAGGGGATTTAATTTAAAGTAAAAAAGTGTTGATATTGTTTTATTGTTTACATGACGTTCCGTTTCAAATGATATGATATGACCTCGAATTTTGAAAGTGCTATGATGTCTTACAAAAAACATGTAAAAAATTATACTTTGTCGATTCTACATTAATTAAAATTAACTAGAATAGAATAGGCAGTTTTTTAGAGTAATAATGGCCGTTCGTGTCAAACAAAATAAAGTACCTAGTTTTTAGGTAATTTCGATTTTTTTGAAAATATCCGAAACCCGGGTTTTATTTACCAAAATAAATTTTATAGGAGTTATTATGATAAGTGTAATCTATAAAAAACAAAGTTTGACTTTGATGCAGCATGGTACGGGATTCCAGACATCCATGAGCATTGTCCTTTAAATGTAGTATACCTAATGGCTAATAGTATCTAGCTGCAACTATTTTATCAAGCCAATATGGGCAATATAATGAGCAATGTTGCCAGATATAAAACTGAGCGTAAATATTTACCGGTAGCCAACTTTATTAAATCGGAAGGGGACGCCAGATAAATAATTGTGTTCATTTATTTTCATATTTGTTTGCTTACATGTAGTTATACAAATATTCGCAATTTAATTAACTTGGCGTATTTATACTAAGGGCAGTGCAAATAAAACAATAAATGAAATGAAATGAATACCTTCCTAAATAAACATAAACAGTAGTGAAAAGAGTATTAAGTCATCAAGAAAACCAGAAAGAAAAAAAAACGAAATAAAAGCTAACTACAGAGCGGCGAACGAGAGAATGCATTCTTGACCTGTCAGTTGCATACAACCGAATAAGTGTTTTGCGAATTTGATCTTTGTCAGCTATTAGAATTGTCGCAATGACAGATGTCAGGAACGCATTCTCTCGTAGACAGAGTAAACTATAGACTGCTGCATATCTTCTTTTTCATTCGCACAAGAAAGCTAAGCGCCCTCACGCCCCTAGTCGCCGCAAGAGAGGCCCTGGGCGTCAGGAGTCGAAAGCCGATTCCCGGCCACCGTAGGCGCGGGCTTGCGGACGGCGAGCAATGGGTTATGGGCAGCTCACCAGTAAGGACCAGGCCCGGGTCGACGGCGCGTTGTGTTCCACGCGCATCTCAATGAGATGTCAGCACTAACCGACTGGTCCTCTAGGGCCGATGCCTGCCAGGGTCGCGGGTTGTTCGAAAGAGATTAAAGCACTTATGCTTTTAATCTCTTTCGAACAACCCGCACAACCCGCACAACTGTCAAATTTTCCAAATCAACTTTGAACCTTACTTCAAAGTATATTTGAAAAATTTGACAGTTTTGGTTAGCTTGATGTGCTGGCGTCTGTACACAAACCTAACCCTTCGGGCAATTTAAAGGCGTGATATTGTGTTACTGAAAGCCATTATCATGAGCTTATTGCTTAGAATTTTCCAAAACACATTATGTGCGCGCTTCATCAATTTACCTCTTTCTCAACCAAAGCTATGTCTAACATCTATCTTGTATCTGCAATATCTAAGTAAGTAAACAAATAATGTCCCGCATATTTCCCGGGAGCATCTGTGCTACGTCTTAGGACTCTTGACTCAAGTCCGCGACTCCGAAACTGTGGTTGACGTAGATCGATGTGCGACCACGGACCAGCGTCGCCGGGACCGTGGGACCGGGACAACACTAAGTGACTGATTGCACGACCCTAGCTCACATGTAGTCACTCTTACATTTTGTTTATTTACTTGTTTTGTATGTTTGTTGAAACATTATAGTAAACGTTGGGGAAAGGGTTTCAGAAGCGGTTTTAAAAATTTGTAGAATTATAATCATAAAATCAATATGACTAAATTCATATTACCTTATTGTACGACTGTTTCATGAAATCATTACATTTGAGGCCCATGGAGTTGTATTGATGATTCTAATGATTATAATTCTGTAAAGCCATATTTGTTACGGTTGCGAATTATATTTTAATCAGCATACAACCTCGGGCTACCTTAGCAAACCCCCTTAACTACTAGTTATGTAAACTCAGCTGCGCGAAAACTAGCTGAGTTAGTTACAAGTACAGAGGGGCAATTCTCGTACCTAATTTTAAGAACGTTCACTCACAGTACGATCTCAGTCTCAATCTGTCAAAAATATTTCTAATTTTCCTACATTTATGACAAGTGTTTGACATTGATTGTCGCTGAGATGAGATTGCGACTATTTTATTATTTTGAACGTTTTTAATCACGAGAATGTATCATTTATCATTCATCCTAACTATCTATCAGTAGGAAATCCTAGCGTGTTTATTTTCAATATCGGCAGTGTCAATCAACAGATCGGTTGCGGGGAGGTGACGGCAGACGGTGCGCAGGGCCCAAGTGGCGTAAATAATTGATAAATTGCCGCCGCAGTCCCCGGAGTGACCCGGGACCAAACTTGGAATTTACGACCATTTAATTGTAGCTTAATTCCCAAACTATATTGTAGTCTCAGCTCATGATATATAGCTTGAGAGTAGAACCGTGATTTAGTTGTTTTCATTATTTTGTTGATGTTATTATTACTGGGTAATAAGACAAATGAGGGGAAACAAGATAATATGAAATTGAATTATATTCACATATGACAATCGACTAAGGCTTCCAAACAAATATACAAAATTTCATAGACGTATGTATGTATGTATGTATGTATGTTTGTCCACGCATTTCTCAGCAACTATTAATCGGATCGTGACCATTTACGGGCCATGTTGGTAAATACTGACTATTAATTAATTCAATGTCCTAATAGTTTAAAACTAAATAAAAAATGATCCATTATGTGTTTGACCACCTCTATCATCATCATTATCATTTCAGCCGAAAGACGTCCACTGCTGGACATAGGCCTTTAAGAACTGCCACTTCGACTGGTTCTGTGCTTCTCGCATCCAGCGGATCACTGCGGCCTATTTCTGCTACATCGGTACCTATGGCAGACATTAATAGATAGACAGAAATATAGATCGCTGTCAAATTAAGGTAAAAAATAAAGGTAATAAAAGCATATATTATTAATATGGTTTCGCCAGGTGACTCCGTTTATTATAGACCCCATGACAGTAACCTAAATGGTATAATGCAATAAACAGTATAAGACATTCAAAGATGGCGGAAATGAATATTTCCAATAATGGCTACTGAAGGGAAAAATGGCACTAGTAGTAGTAGGACTATAAGCGACCAATTTTTTAAAACATCAGTCAGTCAATAGTAGTGGTTCTCTCCCCCTAACAAACCTTAATAGGTAACTGAGTAAAACTGTATAAGTACCTACCCAGTAAAGCAGTTAACAAAACGACCTCTTACTTTAAACACCTACCTTCAAAATAAAATTAATAGCCAGTGTAAAATCCGATGTTAATAATATTTGTCATTCTGAGTACTTATAATTGACTAAAAAACAGATATAAGTCATGTGTCCGACGATTACGCCCGGGGCGGGAGTAATATGCACGCGATTATTGCCCGACCACCGCCCGGCCCCGGGCTACGGGCGACATTCGTTTTGTAATAAAAATGTAATACTTCACTCTATTTTTATGTAGTCAGTTTTATTTACTTATGGAGAAATGAGCCTTAATACAAAACAGGTATTTTTTTTAAATAGTCAATTTTCAATTATCTTGCTGAAAAGTGGATCACGTATACGAAATAATTCAATGCATTTTCATATTTTGCATCTTCATTCGTTATCAAATGATAAATGATTTTGTTTTTGTAAGTAGGTTTGCACAACACTTCTACACGTCAATCATATTTTTTTTTAAACTAGATGAGGTCGGCGTTTCAAATATATGACTGCTCTGAGAAGAAAGGCCGAAACAAACTCAGAGGTCACAGTCTCTTTTAAAGTCCAGACCTAATCTTGGTCAGGTTATAATATGAAGACCATGAAGATCGATGTCAAAGATGTTCATTTAGCAAGAAAATGTTCAAAGCAAACACTACACTATAAAGCTCTCAGCCCAGACAGAAGTTGCAAGAGAACAACTACTAATCATATTAGCTATATTAATTACAACCCCGGGCGGAGCACTGCCGAATGAAAATGTATGGTAAAACTAAACTCGGGAATTCCCGGCAGAAACTAATAAAGTGGAAATCCGTGCAGTATTCATATTTGAGACGGATTGTACGAAACAGCTTTGTGTTATGGTTTTCCTTTATTAGTCATTTCTTTAATTCAGTGCAATGTTTGTTGTGTTTAGTAAATGTTAATTTGATAAATAATTATAGGAAGAGCCAACCAACACTTAATATCATCTGTAACTTTATTATATAGTTTTCAGAACGCAATGATGTGCGATATTTTATCACGTTAGTTTCTTTCGATACCAAGTACTTTTGGCATCGATACTTTAGAATTGAGTAACAAGTAGTATTGTGAAGTAAGTACTTGAATCGGTACTCGGTCGGTCATCCACCTCTGAAGAGTGATTACTGGTGAAAAAACGCGTGTGCACAAGAGATTATTTGCTCAATGGTAGGGTGTTCAGTTTGAATTTTTGTTTAGAACGCATCTTTTCTACTGGTCAGTGGCAGCCTTCCTCTTAGATTGAATAGACGTACACGCCATTATCATTATATTGGCCGTTACCACCGGGCCACCACTGCTCTTGCTATTCATCATCTTCCTGCCCTTGTCCCATGTTACTTGGGGTCGGTGCAACCCGTTTTCTACTTACATTCTCCCCTGTCAACCGTCACGCTATCATTCACTCCCTTCTCTTTCATATCATTCCTCACACAATCCATGCATCTTTTCTTCGGCCTTCCTCTCCCTCTCCATTCATCACTCTTTTAGTCAAATGCGTGACCATGCCAAGCCAAACGATTTCCTTTCAACTTTTCTGTCACCACTGCTCTTGCTATTAATTTAATTATATTAGGATGCACATTCCATAGCACTTATACATTGCAACGCTCCAATTATCAATTACGAGATCTCCCAAATCGTGTGCTGCGGTCCCCGGCTAATCGGTCCATTATTAACGTTACAACCGCAGAAATCATGATGGCCGACAAATTCACAGGTAGGTGTACAATCACAACATTTTCCGTGGGGTTACGTTGTAAATTGAACATGGCAGTCTGCGGTTTAATAACTGCGACTATCAGATGCACAGACAGACCACTGCCCTGCACGTTGATTAAATTATGACCTTTGACTGAAGCACCTGTTTGATTTCCCAATACCGAACATTTTTAATAGATAAAAGGATGTAGATGGTATATGTGTAGTTTCAGGAATTAATAACGCCTGTGTTGTTGGAATGGTTGTGACAATGTCAAAGGATATTTGTATTTGAGGTATTCGTCAAAGCTTTGCAGTCGATATTGGTTTTGGACTGATTGTACCTACTCGCAAATTTCTCTATGTCCACTCGCCGGTGAGTTGAAATGCATTTGAAATCTATTAACGAATTTCGACTCAATTATTTATAACTCAATATTTATATTGGGTCAAAATCAAAAGTTATTATTCAAATTAGGCTGAGAATCAGTATTACACCCAAATAAAAGCAATAGGAACTGGTGAAGGGCCGCCAGCCCTTCACCAGTTCCTATTGCTTTCGTTGGGTAATGGTGCAACAAACTCCCCAGTAGCTAAGGGTATATATTTAGACGTATCTATGTTACGTTGGTAGTGTTGGTACAACCAGTCGCTTTCCACCAGTCTTGACTAAATCCAGGAGAAAGTAGTAGGTACGTACCTATACTTATTAATCGTACATTTCAATGATACTGTTATTTATATCACACGCCTCAAGGGATATGTTTTAAAATGTTTTGCGTTGTTTGTCAGGGCAGCGAGTTTGCGACAGCTGTGCGAGTATAGTGGAGCGCGAAATCGAATGAGTCGGGAGTTTGGGACGCAGTTCACGCAGTCGGCGCGCGCGCCAACACAGAGTGTGATGCTACGGATAATTGGATGTGGCTGTTTTTAAACATAGAAGAAAAACGCCGTTTATTTGTCTTATGAAGATTTTTTTCATTATTAAAAAGGTGGCTATACCAGTTATCCAGCCTAAGCAAAGGACTATAGGCAGTAGTAACTATCTTTATAATTATTTTATGTATTTTCAGTAGCTAAATATGAACCAAAAACCTGTAGTAATTTCAACTTTTACCTCAGCATACTATCATGTAATATATTCATAGTTCGGAGTGTGTACTGAACAAACTAGCTTATCATTAGTTTCCACCTCAATACTGAAATTAAGTCGGTCCCTTCATTTGGTCCTTCCTTTGTGTTTGTCTAGTTAAATTAAGTTGAAAATTTATTCCGTATCAGTTTTGTTGGAACCCTCTGTGTCAGCGAGGAATTTATAATTTTGGACACAAAATTAATATAGTTGAGGCTTTAATTAGTTTTTGATGATAATTGCTTGCCCGCAGCTATTGCTAGTGCAGTTCAAATAATTGCTAAACATGTATAAAATTGCAAATATTCCTGTTGCGGTAACGAATGATTAATAATTCCATTTGGTATTAATTTAATTAGTTTTATGAGTATTTTAATATTTAATAACATGTAAAATTATTTTTTACGCACGAGTACAATTTCAGGCAATGTTTCCACGCAATTAGCAGTGAGTGAGCGCAGTGAGTGCGAGTGATGGAGCTAGACGCGGCAGTGAATTAATATTCTCTTCGGTCGCGCGCAGTAGCGGCGTTAGGGCAGGGCGCGGTTGGGCGATCGCCCAGGGCGCCAGATTTGAAGAGGCGCCTGCGGCGCCCCTTTATATCCGCTTGTTCATAGAGCGAGTCCGACGTACTAGTAAATTCCCTTAATCTAGCTACAAACTATAACTTCTCCAGAAAAGAAATTTGAAGTTGAATTTTTCAACTGTCTTTTGGACACTACCATAAATTCATTCAATGAAAAATTTGAACAGTTAAATGAATACCCGGAATCTTGGTCTTTTTTGTACAATATAAAAAAGATTTCGGACCTTCTCAAACTCAATAGTGATTTCCAATTGAAATTAACTGTAGACTCTCAAGTCAGATAATATAGATGATTGTATCATGTGTTGTGCGATGAACTCAGTGATCAGAATGTGGTTACTCCTGTCTTTATTTTATAATTTATCAAAGATCGCAACTTACAAGAACTGTATCCAAATGTATGGGTAGCATTGCGAATACTGATCACTTTACCTGTAACTGTAGCCACAGTGGGGAAAGGAGTTTTTCTAAGCATAAGCTGATAAAAACCTATCTGCGATCAACAATATCTAGATTGACAAACTTAGCAACTTTGTCAATCGAAAATAAAATTGCGGAAAACAGACTTTGATGTCTTAGTTTGTCGATAGAAAGGCTAGAAAATTAAAATGTTATTATTTTTTTTTAAATAGTTATTTCATTATATCCCTTGCTTATTTTTTCGTATGGGTTTCAATGGCAGATAGGGGGCGCCGTAGAAATTTCGCCCAGGGCGCTGGTAGTGCTAAAACCGGTACTGGTCGCGCGGACGGTGACGTCACGAGCAGCGGCCGCGCGCTCACGCATGCCTTGCTTTCAGACCGACCGTTCACCAACACTCATTAGGGTATACCCGACGATATGCCTCCAAATGTTTGGAAGTTTAATTGAATTTGCGCGGATTTGTAGCCACGATGGTGTGGAAATGAAAAGTTCAAATTCGTTGGCAATAAAAAGTCAGATGATATTTCGCGCGTAGTACCTACTTCTTCATCTACTGTCTTCTTCTTTCTTGTTCACGTAAAATTTCGGCCCCCAACCCACCGCGTCACATTGCATCGCCCACGTACGCTGCTAACTTCGTTTTTGCTTAGCCTTCTAACTTATTTTTCTTTTTGCTCGGCTTCTAAGGGTCATAGCGTGATTTTGACCTTCCTCAGGAATTGGGCTATCAAATGTAAAAATATTTTTTCATTTAAGTAGTTCCAGAAATTAGCGCGTTAAAACAAACAAACTCTTCAGCTTTATTAAATTAAATATACATACCTACAGTAAGTATGTACATTAGTTGCACTTGTGAAACTGGAGCATATTGGACAAAGTGCTTAATTTTTTAAATTAATCGTGCAAATTGTACAACCCGACTCCGAATTCCGCTTCACCTGCGTCTGTTGTTTAAAATATCTACACGATGTCCTTCCTCATCAATTGTCAAAACGAGGGCATAAATTAAAGTCCCCTGCGCCGGGGCAGCTGAGATTAATGCTGGTATTAATCGAGTGACCGCCGCACGCCGCCCTCTTTCGGGCACAAGAACGTTTACTGTTCAACCCTATGCGGCTTTTTACTGTCTTTTGTTTTATAAATAAATGTTGGGACAGATTAGATTTGCAGTGTTAATTAAATTTGAATGGGCGATGTAGTTGTGAAGGTTTTTGTGTGAGTTTTAAATAATGGCTCTATCAGTGCTTCATGCAATGTGTGTTGTGTTAAAAGACATGACACAATATTTTGTAACATAAATTCATACGATTTCGACGATTCTAGTATGAGTAGTAGAGTATTGAGTACAATAACCTCTTGAGAGGTCATTGTACTCATCTTTATGAACAACCCTACATTTTGACGAGTTATACGAACATAAATGTAGGAAACAGCAGATTTTTTTTCGCGATTTCAGGTTTGGTCCCATAGTAAAAGTTGTTCATAATGATGAGTACAATGACCTCTTAAGAGGTTTTTAAATGTTTTACCAATAACCGTGTATAGCACGTACACTATATAGAGCAATGGTGGCCAATTGATAACGGCAGCGCCATGTGACATCCACAAACCCGCACTGGACCGGCATTGTGGATTACTGCCCACTTCCTCTCACCGAAAGGAGACCTGTGTCCCAGCAGTGGGAATATTATAGGCTGATTTATGCTATATAGGTAAAGTTACTAAATTGCTACTTTGACTGCGTAGCTATCACACTAATATTATAATGGCGAAAGTTTGTGAGTGTGTGTGTGTTTATATGTTTGTAACTTCTTCACGCTCAAACGGCGGGACCAATTTTGATAAAATTTTGTATGGAGGTAGCTGACACTCTGGATTAATATATAGACATTTACGCGGGTGAAACCCCGTGGCGCAGCTGGTTCACGATAAACGAGTAGCAGTGACAAAATTACTATATTTACGGTACCTAATCGTATTCAATTCTACACATAATGGTGCATCAAAATATCAACACCACTCTTACTCAGAACTGCAGGCTAACAATTTCTCGGAAACTCGAGTTACGTACAGAACCGGTGTGGTCTTAATGATTTGTTGGAAGCCCCTAGGAATGAGACGTAGCGTGTAGGTGACCGCCAATTAAACTAGCGGGCGGTTTATTTCGCCCGCCGCATGCGAGTAACGAGCATGTCTTGAAACCCTTCGGCGTTGGCTGAGTTTCGCCACTTTACCTTACGGCTGTGCTGGGAAATTAAGGATTGCGTGCAATACTGGTTAAAGGGTTGTCCAAGTCAATATTCTTGTGTACCTAATAGGTACTTTAACCATTAAAATTTGTTGAAATCTGAAACAAACTGGTAGGTACTATTGAGGTGCTGTCACAGTTATGCGGACTGTCCGTTTGTTTCCGTGAAAATAGGACACACTTCCTTTGAATCGTTTTTTTTTTCCAATTATTAACTACTAGCAGCGCCCCGCGGTTTCACCCGCATAAGTGTCGATCCCGTGAGAATATTGGGATAAAAACTATCCTATGCCTTTCCTTTTATACCAAAATTCATCTAAATCGGTTCAGCGGTTTAAGCGTGAAGAGGTAACAGACAGACAGACACTTTCGCATTTATAATATTATAGTATGGATGTGTTTGGTTTTGCTTCAGCGAAATATTATACCTAACCTATTTTCTACATTGACGCATTAATTAATATTTCTCTATCGTTCTAAGACACTCAATTTACTCATCTGCTTCCTATAAATACACTCCCCAAGCGGGTGGCCTGCCCCACATAAAACCATTTCACAGCCAGAGCACCCGAACAATGACATTTAATGTAATTTAATTTCCTGAAGCCCTATTTTATCGCCGGATTATTTGATCAAAGGGCTAATCGAGTCCACATACCTACAGTTTAGCCAAAGATAAACTTGCGACATGCGGGCGGCTGTGCGTGTTTAACTAATGACCGAGTCATGGGGGCCTATCGGGAGTGCTGGGAGAAGGGGGCAGTGGGGGCTAGGGGGTGCAGGTCCAGCGATATCATTAGCCACAGATGCCGCTGCCCGGTGCCCGGTATAAATACATTAAGTGCGCCGTCAAACTGTTAAACCTCGCTTCAAACATAGTTTTGCGCACAGATTACCTCAGCTTCAGCACGGTTAACGTTTGTTTGACAGTTTTTTTGTTTACGTTCTGTCTATGGGATAGTGTCGTATCATACCTATTTATGATTCAAACACTTCTAAATTCTCTATACTACCCTTAAACGAGGACAGTTTAAGCGTAGCGTTTCACTATTCGCATCAAAATCAATAGACAATGAAAAACAGCGGCCACTGCATGGAATATGGCGCCATAAAATTCTATAAACCCAATAAAATTCGTGCCCGGCGTTGGAACGTCCACATAAAATCTCAAAGTACATAAACATATCATAAGAGGGGATGTGGAGCGAGTTATCCTCACAAAGAGAGTTTTTCTAAAGGATAAGCGGTGGTTTCCCCAGATGGTTATTTTATACAGTGAAGTCGAGTTAACGGCCTGGGTTTTTAGTATTCGTAGCTCCGCCGTAGACGCGCTACGCCGTAGACCCACGCGGTAAGCTTACTGCCTCGCCTCGTAGCATCATCCCGTGTAAATGAAGGTATTTGTTAAATGCAACTTTGCCTTCTCACAATATTATAAGCCAAGATATTTTCGTAACTTTCTAAAAAAGGGGTATACAAAATAAATGTTAAATAGTCTATAAATATAAAACATCATAAAGAGTTGGTGGTACTTTTTATTTACTGCCGCAATCCCTCCTCGTTTATTGCGATATAAATCGGCGACTAGATATGATTTATCAGCTCATCACTCCTGGTTAGTTGTGAGTAATGTTCCAGCCGTTATTGCAACATTATAAACGTTATGACGTATCTCTATGTACGGAAACGTAAGACAACAAATTCGAATAAACCGGACCACGGCTGACTTAAAACACATTACCATACTCTGGGGATACTCACCCTTTATGCAGACATCGGGACGTTTAAATTGAAATGGATCGGATTCAAGAGTTCATCCATCACGGTCCTTGCCCCACATCTAATGGTTTTTTAATAATTCCACTTCGGACTTCAATGTGTCGTCCCTCATTAGAAAGAGGAGCGTGATCGAGTGCCGATTGTTCGAAATATGACAGCCAATTGACAGTTCTCGATGATAATCGAATAATGAAAGCGAGACGGCGCAGACAAAAGGTGTCATTGAGGTGTGAAATGTGAAATGAAGAATACAGACAGAATATTAAACAATGTGTGAATTATTTGCTTGGTTTCTTGTGCCTTTGTGATGAGGTAGACGTAATTTTTTTTTTTAATGAAAATAGTACTTCTAATACGCGAGTACCTATTAGGTATAATAAACAGGTGGCAGTGACATCGACGCGTAAACTGTAACCTGAATTCAGCACATGATTCTAAATTCAAAATTTGTAAAAATTCTACATCGGTTATCAAAAAAAAATCGGCTGTTATAGAGAAGTGAAGAAGCTACGCGAACAAAATATATAGAACAGCAATTGTTTTTTTTAAATAACAGACGAAAAATCATGTACAGGTTGTGCTCCTGCTACTTTTTATGCCTATTAGGTAAACATATTCTTGCACTTAGACAGACAATGAAAAATAAATACTTACGTCCAAAAGTATTCATTTTGCAAACAAACATTCATAAACTTCCCTTTACATTAAATTCCTAAACAAAAAAGTCCTTCCAAGCATTTGAGCGCACAGTCGCATTACTCGACAATTTAATTTACAATTTCACTGTCCTCCCTTTGTTTATCTATTTCATAAATATATTATTCCGATGTCATGAGCGGAAAGTAAGACAATAAAGGTACGAAGACAGGAATGCAAAAGGGGCGAGGAACAAAACGACCACGTTCACTGACCGCTATAAACAACGGGAAACTATGTGTGCGGTCACCTTTATATTTCATGCAAATCGACCCGCTGCCGGCGACTCTTTGTGGAATAATCGTATTGCGTGATAAACGATATTTGTTGCTTACTTTGCGGTCCTCAAGGAAAATAGTTTTTGCTAAACTATTATTCCACTTGAAGATATTTAATAGGCATGTTATTGCTATTTATTCATTTACCTATAGCATTGAAACTGCATAACTTAAAAAGCAGTTCAATACATTGTACGCAGTTCGTCACATTGCACTGTAAAACTTTACATTCGTTACCTCGCACATCAGGCCCAGTTAAAAACCAGCGTCAAGTACTAGTTGTCTGGCAATTTGCAGAACCGAGCCTTTTTGGCGCAGCCGTGAGGCACACTTTCCTGCTTATTTCTTACATTGGTGTTTTTGCTATTTTTATTTGATTCTTATTTGTTTTTATCTAATGTACTTATATTGTACTGTGTGTCTTTTAGTCTGTGTTAAATAAATGTATTTTCTTCCTTTATTTCAATAAAATATTGTTATTATTACATGTGTAAGGGTAGTAACGAGTACCATAAAACAGCGAGCTAGAACGATCATGCTTCATATAATGAAATTTCACTTACGCATAATATAATGTTCGGCATAAAGAGTGTTATCTAAAAATGCATCTCCGAACACGATCTATTCCCTCCATAAAAGTTACAAATAACCGCGAAATGACGCGTCATTAAATAATATCGTCGAGATAAGTGCAGATTAATGTGGTTTTTTATATCGTTCGATCGACATGGCGTTTGAAACGACCCCTTCACCCATTAAAACCGCGAGAGCAGCCGATGTATGCGATTTCAAATTACGATATCGTGACGTTATCGTGCAGGGAAGAAATCAAAAACCAAACATGAGCGAACAAATTCCAAATACATTAGATTATATGAAATCTGAATATCGTACGAAAGTAGCCATCAACCGTGAAGACTCGACATGAGAAGTTATATTAAAATTGTCTAGCATTAGTTTGCACGTATCTAAAATTATTTCCCCATATTTTATGGGACACTCATATATCAAAGCTATGAAAAAGTTTGCCCCACCTACCTAATATTGGTAGGGCAAGCATCTGTGCAGAAATCACCCGGTCACTAGAATATTGTTTTCACTATATTAGAAACGTGATCGCAATTTTTAAGAGCGAAAAAATTCTATTTCAACTCGACTCTCTGACGTTGGGCGTATTTGATTATACGTCGAGTGTATATTCCCTTTTACAGTGTTATAAAGTGAACGATATTGGGGAATTTTACGATTCCATCTACATGCTATATTGAAATATTAACTTTTGGATTAAAACTACGAGAGCCGCCGTCGGCACGACGTAACTGATTTTGATTTGATTTTGGTAAAATGTAAGTTTCATAAAGGGGAAAATTCGGACCTCATTTCACATTTTTAATATGCTGAGCTAATTTTATTACATGGCTAACTATTTTCGAGGAAAGAAGCTTTTCCGATTTCCTCATGACTTCCATCTACCCTTAGTCATAAATATTTACATAGATGCGGGTAGGTATAATTAATCACTTGGCTGTCCGGGTATCTAAATGTATGCATGTCCTGACCGTCTCCAGTTTGATTTTCATTAGGGCAAATCACGCTCCACGCCGCTCACATCAATTTATAGGTGTACGTATCACGTGGCGCAATGTATTCGTAATATCATAGCGGTGATTGAGTGCAGTATACAATGGAGAAGCTCTGAAGACAGTGGGAATATGGCCATTAATATAGATCATACTTGGTAAGATCATAGATATATGAAATAATTTATATTGGTAATATATATCTTGCATTTTTATGCTGTCGGAAATAGGATTTAATGTAAATTATTTTTATCTTTTTTTGCAATGTAGAACAGAGATAAACTAAACTGACATACTTATTTTTTTTTTAAATAGGGAAATCTGAAAAGTTCAGAATAGGATAGACTAGTGGTGGCTCAGAGGTAACGGTCCCGACTTACGAGTCGTAGGTCTTTGGTTCGAACCCAGACAGGCGCTTTACTATGTGTAAATAATTTCATCATCACTGCTTTCAAAACGGTGAAGCAAAACATCGTGGGGAAACCGACATGTCCTAGAAATAAAAATTCGAAGACATGTGACATCTACCAACTTGCACTGGGACAGCGTGGCAGATTACAGCCCACTCCCTCTCGACGAGAGGAGGCCTCTGTCCCAGCAGTGGGAACAGTATAGACTGATTATGTAGAATAGGATATGTACAAAATCACGTTACGTCACTCTAAACATATGAATGTCTTTCTCAGAGCGTTCCGCTACCTAAATTCAAGACACATTGTTTAATTACAATAGGTAGTGTGTATGTAAGTCAATCAATATCAGTCTGCCGAGTCTAAATCCGCATCAGTTTGAAACTTGATCCTAGTGCTGCTAGGCTGGAGTGCATTTGATGAATGTCCATTTAACAAGATATCTTACTGAATGGGTTCAAATCTTCGTATCAGCCGTGATGTTTGCCGGAATCGCCGACTCTCGAGTGCGTACAGTCAGTACGAAATACGAATACGTAGTGTGTGTGTTACTACATTTTTATCAAACTAACTCATAATTGGCCGGAGAAGGCTGCACACAGGGAAGAGTGGAAAGCTGCGGGGACCTTTGCCCAGCATTGGGACAATACAGGTTGAAAAGAAAAACAGTGGCACTCCGGGAGTGCCGACAGAAGTAAAAACAAAACACAAACAGGACACTTTGCCTTCACTCACTGACATATCGGATATACATTAAAACCGAGTACATCCCGAGGACAGCCGAACACATCCGAAGCGGGTATTTTTTTAATCGTCTGATAAACAAAACACGCGTGGTGTCGCTTACGGTAACAGTGGCGCGAGTTCAATGGTTTTTTTCCATTTAAAAAAATGCCCAACGCGCCTAAATAAGTTTTCACTTAAAAAAAACGCATAGATATAAGTTGAACTAATCGTCAGGTTTGAAAAAAAAAACATGTCTTATTGATTTTTGTCTGTTCCTATATTTTTATTATCTATGATATTTCATTATATATCATTTACATTTCTGAGGCTTTTTATTTGTCAAGATGTAGGTAGGTACTTATTTTTTCTTGACACTTCATAATTTGCATCGTGCCGACAATGCTGACACAAACTTACCTACCTAATAAAAACAGAAAAAATACCTTTGTGACTCGCAAAGAGGGAAATCATCATCATCTGCCTAGCTTTTTCCCAACTATGTTAGGGTCAGCTTCCAGTCTAACCGGATGCAGCTGACTACCAGTATTTAATTTTACATGGAGCTGACGACCACAACCCAGTTAGTGGGTAAAACTAAATTTGCCCCTTGGTAAGGACTAAAGTTGTCTTCTGACGACCTGAATTGAGAGGGAAATAATACAACTAAATAATACTAATAGAGACGTCATATTGAGCGGGCAAATACAAACATAGTTTGGTAGGCCTCGCATTCGTTGTCACGTCAACCAGTAGTGACAACATTTGCTCATTGAAATTCATTTTCAGGAAATTAATATTGAGATAACAAGTCAGAGTCTACCATTGTCTTACCGTGATACAATGTCGAGATGACTACACCAAGTAATGTTTAGTGAAAACTGAAACAATGCATTGTACTATCTATCTATGTTTAGTGATTTACATTTACATTATATGCATATTCAAGTTTGTTTAAACAATTTCTATTTTCGTTTCAGGAAAGCTTGGTTACGGGAGAGTTGATATGAAAAAAAATCTATTTTACTTAGAAATAATGTGTTGGTGGTGCACTTTCACACATTAGGCATACCGGACGGTTCCCTGTGCAGGGCTTGCATGGAGTGCACAGGCGTCACCCAGGTAAGGACAGAAACCCTCGGGACACCCAGATCGTACACAGATGATGTTCTCAACAGACCAGGGCAGTTTCTGGAGGGAGGTGGGTTGGTTGGAATAACCACCGACGGCCGCCATGGCCCACGCACTATGGTCCATTAAAGGACTAAGTGAGGAAACCAAACCCATAACATAGAACATAGATGTGTTGGTAGCTTGATTTGGTTCCCGGCAGAAATGTTTCATTCTATCTCTTTCTTCTCTTGCCATTGTTGCAGGAAAGAAAAAGTAAGTAAAAAGTAAGTTATTTTGATATAAGGTCAGTAAGAAGGACTATGTGCTATGTGAAGAGGTTGATGTGATTATGATCACCAATACATTAACCAGATGTGGTGATCATTATCAAAATAACTGAACATAATGTTTTAGACTAAACTTTATGTTCAGTTCAACTTAATATTATACAGAGATTTTTTTTAATGTTTGTTTGTTACTTTTTCTCGCTAAAACGGCTGAGCGGATTTAGATGAAATTTGTCTCATGGGTTAACCATGACCTGGATTATGATATAGGATACTTTTTATGTCGATATTCGCACGGTATCAAGACTTATGCGGGTAAAACCGCGGGGAGCAGCTAGTGTTGTGATAAAATTACATTTTGATAAATCTGCTAAACAATAGCCACGAAATCAATTCAGTTCTCGTTGTCAGAAACTGAGAACTTTAGTCAAATTGGGGTAGATTATATTGTTGGCTAAACTGAAATCAATATTGAGTTGGGATTGTTTATGTAATGTTCCCTTGTTACGACTTGTTGTGTTTTAGTTCTGCTGGTAACAAACAGATAAACTAATACCGCAGCGTTATTCGAGTGGTATTCAAAATGCTATTGAGATTTTACGTCGGTTTTTCGCTTCATTATAGTAATTAAGGCTTGTCTATATTTTTTTTTCCTTTTGGTTTCGTGGTCGCAAGAGCGACTGCTTGCTTAGCATGGGGTTCGATTCCCAGGTCGAGCAAAGTGATATTGGGTTTTTCAATTAGAAACCTAACAGGTCGGAGTTTGGAAGTTGGCAGTGTGATATCTCCGTGCCTCGGAAAGCAAATTAACCCGTTGGCCCTGCGCCTGATCTCTCTCCTGTCATGTCGGATTGCGAGCCGTCCCATCAGACTATGAAAATGAGGGAAGAGAAGAGTGCATCTGTGTCTGCGCGCACACTTGTGCATTATAATATCTCCCGCGTTATTCTCCATTGAGATTGGCCACCATGGCTGAAACACGGTCTGGAGGCCTATTATTATTTTTTTATATCAAATTTTTAAAAGGTTTTGTTGATTAATTTTGTTGTAGATGAGACTCATTCAGTCAAAACCAGACAGGTTTTGACTGAATGAGTCTCATCTACAACAACTAACTGCTACACTAGATAAATAATGGATTTTCAGATGACTCCCATTTCACTCTTTACACTATATCTTCCTTTCATCAAAGAATGGGTACTACTAGAAATAAAATCGTGTAATTACAGGTCCAAATGATACCTACATCTATACACAAAAGAGTGTATGAGAAACCCGTTTGTCTCACTGCAGTTACACGTAGTAAAGGAAGTCGTTGGCAGTTCCGCCTCCCCTCCGCCTCTCCCCGCAGGAAATTCCCGACTCGCAACTTTTCCTCCGATTCGCAACTTTGCCTCCGATGAAAGAAATACTTTGCAGGAGTTGTTCGCGTTTCTTTATTAGCCTTTTGATTTGTTGTAAGTCTGTTGCGAGTAAAGGGTTGCATTTGAAAAATACTTTGATACAATTTTCTGTTTTCAGCCGACCGTGTCGGAGTCAAAAAGAGAAGAGGAAATGGTTTGTCTACGCCATGTCTACGCATGTGATTCAGGGAGGAAGTCGTCGGAAATATACTTAGTTTTGTTTTGGGATATATTTTTCGCTGACCAATTCGTAAAAGTATGTATTATATTAAAAGACAATAGCTTATTTACACAGTCAGTTTTTAGGTAACTTTTCCCACATGAGTTGAAAAGTTATACATGAAAGTTTTCCGTCAATCGTGAAACCAATAAATACATAGTTAAGTACAGACTAGTGTTTAACTTTTTGGTAAACAAGTAAACCGAGCATTAGAAATGATTAAATTAATGTAAGTACCGTCTTCTTAAATGATGTAACAAGTTTCAGGTTTCTAAGAATATTAACTCGTGTCTTGTTATTATTGTACATTTTACCTACAATGTAGAGTTGTAGATAAATACAAATAAATACTCTCTAAAATATGTAACATTAAAATTCTAACAATAAAAATATTAATTTCATTAATATTACGTAGATATAGATACACCTAGATAACGCAAGCGCAACTACTTCGCGTGCCAAAAATCTCACCAGCTTACGTTCAAAAATCGTAAGCCGCCACTTTCGCGCTCAGTCCTGTGTACTGCTGGCTGGGTAAGCGTGAATGGGAGCTCGAGCTTGTGACGTCACGTCATAGTAGATAGTAAAAAAATGGCACGCTTGGTTTACATATAGTTCGTGATACTTGCGTTATCTAGGTATATCTGTGGTGTAACACCGTTATCACAATATCACCAAACAATAAGTATACAGTATCAACTATTAGAAAATCAGCAACCAAAACACTGAACCTATACAATTCAAATGTAAATACCAGTTAAATGGAGAGCCCGTATCTGCAACAGACAAAGCACGAATTTAGAAGGCTTAGTTCAAACTAAAGCGTGATTTAATTTTAAAGCCAAGTTCTCCCCGCCGGCATTTAGGAATAGCCTCTTAATAAATCTGCTACTTACCCGACGTCCGGAGTTCGATTCCCGGCGGGGCAGGCAGCGAATTAACTAGTTGGCCTTTCGAGTACTGACCAACGGAAGTTGCACTAACTTTGTAATTGGCGGGAATTTATTACTGATATCTTGAGAATACCCCCTCATATTTTGACAGGAGTTGTGGCTTTATTATTTTGTAAAGGGATTTGAGTTTCTGGACCTACAGGGTGGGTGGAATAAATTAATTTATAGTGTAGTTAAGTGCAAATTAATATCAGTTAAACCTACTTACCTCCTGCACAAATTATTATAGGTCTGTCTTTAGAATATAAGTACTTCTGCAAATTTATTTTAGGTAACTGCCGGTCGATTCTTTAAAAATCTCACCGTGAAAACTTAGGTGAAGTGAGTTTGTTTTTGCTAGGAATTGACAATATTGACAGCTCACTCCACTCTCACTTCGCCTAAATTTTCACGGTGAGATTTTTACAGAATAGCGCCGCTGTATCGAAAGTACGATAGATAAACATCACATATTTTACATTATTTTAAATTATTTGTTGGAACATATTTCGAACAATATTCCACGTTCTTTTCATTTCAAGAATATTATTCGAATATATTTTGTAAGTAGGTAACCGATCGAAGATCCTTAGCGAAAATACCGATCTACAAACGACACTTCACCCAAAATAACTGAACGCAAACTTTCAATAATTATAATTAGTTATCGAAAGCCGGTTACAAGACAGTCACGTCTGGCCTGCAGGTCGTCAAAGGGGAACTAATCCCAACTATGATTAATTGAATTTAGGAGTGGCTCGTGGCTCGTGCAATACCGACGAATCTGTTACTTCAGTCTGCGATACAGTTCGGTGGAACTTGCCAATCTGTTGGTCTTGCAGTAACGGACCTGACAGGTAAGTCAGGTTAAAATTTGGTATGGGTGGTTCGATGTGGATTTTGAATTTGTATATTGAATTATTCGGCTCTAAATTGATTTGGCACTGGGGTTATGTAAGTGTAGAATGGGAAATTAAATCTTTGGTTTTCAAGGAACACGAATAAAAAATATGGAATTGGCGGCTTTTTTTTTCAATCTTAGTTTTAGGCTTATATCTCACTAGAACACCATGGTGGCGCAACCATGGTTGCCCTGCCAGCAAAATATATACAGCTTTATGGTGGGTATCTCACCAGGCGTCCAATCGGATGAGCAATCAACCATACATTTAGTGGCAGTGCGACCATGGTTGCGCCGCCATTGGGGTCCTAGTGAGATATGTTGTTAAATTATTGTGTGTTTAAAAGTGGTAAAACACTCTATTTCATAATAAATCGTCTGAAAACAGTCTATACCTACGTCATCGCTTCCATGATGTTAACTATGCGTTAACGTCATATTTTTCCACTCGTATTAATTACATTTCCTAATACAAATGCGTTTAATGAATGGCCACATAAATATAAAGCTAACAAGTAAAGTGTACTCAGCTGAGTTACGTCCGTTTTAAACAACATTCGGTCACAAGAGGGAATAGTGCTCAAGGTTTTGATAGTTCGTGCGGCTTCGGTATTTACTGGTTAAGTTTCGGGTCAGTTCGGACAAGTTACACCATCTCGGGGGATACCGGGCGAGCGTGTGTTTGACAGACTACTTTTTAGTTTGTTTACTTTATAATTTAGTGGATTATTGGATGTAGACTCTTAAGTAGGTAGATAAACATGTTTTGGGGGAAAATATTTTTTTTAAACCAATAAGTAGTTAAGTAGAGACGAGTTTAACTGTTTGGTAAGCAAGTAAACCGAGCATTAGAAAATGAATGTACCGCCTTCTTAAATGATGTATCAAGTTTGAGGTTTCTAAGAATATTAACTCGTTTTGTTACTGTATCATTTCACCTACAATTTAGAGTTGTAGACAAATACCGACTTTACTTTAAAATATCTAACATTTAAAAATACTGGTCCATTTCTAAATCACGTCTGTAAGTACACCCGTTCGCAAACACATGTTAACGGCTGTACTAGAGTATTTTCCAGTTGAAACTGTAAACAGTGGTGCATCTGAGCAGCACGTGCGGACAATCAGTCATTCGGTGCGCGTCGCGTGTCGCTGCGGACCGGTGCGGACCGCTGCGACTGCGACCGGTCGCCGACGGCACGGCCACCTCGCTGCATCCTAAATGAGTGTGCTACCACCTTATTGTTTTCTGATATGACACGATATCGATATTACGGTGTTGGCTTGTCAGGGTGTGATATTGAGTTTATTGACTTGAATTTAATAATATTAGCGATATTTGTTGGATACATTTTCGTCTTGCACACGAGGCATTTGGATATAATATTATAACGGAATGTTCAGCAGAACTAATTGGAGTAATTTTTATAGTTTCAGGAATCAACTTAAAAATAGATACAGGCTTAATTGTCAATTATTTGCTTGTTTTCTTTACCTTTGTACCTTTGTGATAAGACAGATGTAAATTAAAAAAAATATTTAGGTAAATAAAGCTTAATCAGTACACAAAACTGAAATGGGTAGTTGGTAAACGATATTTACTCAGCAAATTTCAAATCGAACGTGAATTCCTCATAAAACACGATTATTACAAATGACTGCTAATGTCCAAACAGTGATAGACCACGCATGACGTGATACGATCCGGTCCGATATAATTGTCGAGGGCTGCGATCACGTGCGTTCGGCGCCGAGAGTAATGGCTGTTTGCTTAGGCCGTGTCCACGGGCGCGCTTCTAACAAACAATATGTTGACATGACGCACATTAGGCTAAAATCGACGGACGCTATGAATTCCAAGTTTTGCGTGGTTTGCGTTTAAATGCGTGTTTGGTAACGTGCCTAAATACCCAAGTCTATGGGGATGGGGTAGCTAATTCGTGGTAATGAGACACGATACATTATAATCAGGAAGTTGTTCGTGGATTTTACAGATTTATTTTCGTTGTTAGTATTAACAGACATGATGAAATAGTAGTAAATAATTAAAACACCCACAACTAGTAATATTCAGAGGTAGGGGCAAGGCAAATAGGCTATTGATAAACATTTCATAATCTTATCATTTATTTATTTACCAACAACATAGGCCGAACAGATGAATAAATTGCTGAATCGAAACCAAAAACCGCATACCAACAGTCAAACCGCATAAATATAAATAATTTACATGTATTTATGATTAATATTATGCATAGGTAAATATAATTAATACATTGTATACGAAAATAAACATAGAACAACAGATTAACATCTCCTAAAATAATATCTTTATACGAATAAAATTATTATGTTGTTTTTAATTGTCAAATAAAATATTATTTTAAATTAAAAGTATTTCAGCTTCACGTTTCGTTTAAGCTTAGTCACGTTTCCGTACTGTCGGGGATAAAAGTGTTAAACATGAATTAAAATATTGATAAATAAAAGCTTTATGAAGCTGTTGAGTATCATTCACTGACTGATTTTAAATATTTCTATTTTTGCGATCATTGTATCAAGCTCAAAGTTTGGTTATTTGGTTAAGTAATTTTCGTTATTTTCATCTTAAATTAATAATTGAATAATATCTGGGAAGGTGGAATCTAATTGGTTTTTTCAAGTGTCATAAATAATACACTTCTATACTGTGTGTACATAAATATTAAAATAAATAACTACACCAGCAAAAACTAAAGAGCAGTTCAGCCTGAGTTTAATGCAAGGTAAGTCCGTTTCAACCGCTTGTACAGTAGCGGTCACTGAGTCAGCGAATGACCGGCAGTAACAAATTTAGTCGGCGGTCGCAAACGCATGTTGTTTTAGGCCGTAGTCAAACAAGGTGCAGCGTGACCGGTGCTAATACCGTGTTTGCGTTGGATATTTATGGCAGCACTCGACGTGCTCACACGCCGGAATAATTAGCTCGTTATAAAATGCACGACGAGACGATAAGTTATCTTGTTTAGCACGCGCTTTTGAGCGCGACTGTAAGGTGCAGAAAATGCCTGTTTAAAAAAAAAACTGTGTGATTCTGTTTTGTTTTCTATTAATATGTCTTTATTTTTTTTGACGATGGAAAGAATTACAAAGCTATTTTTTCTAGAAAAAAAAAATAGCTGTGTATTTCTTTAATAGCTGCAAAGTTTTGGGATTCCTCTCTTCTTTCTTCCTTACAGTTTCAACCTGGTGACCTGACTTACAGGTTTTGTAAAAAACTTAGTTTAGGCACCAGTCTTCCCCAAATTAAGTACAAAATTATATCTGTAGACTAATTTAACTTTAAGCTGCAATTTGTGGTACGAAAATAAATCTATTCTATTCTATACATTTCAGCCAAAAAATGTAGGTTCCTATTAATCAATCCTCTATTTTCCATTCCAATTTACCTAACCTGATGTTCGTTAGCGGCTGCAAATTAATAGGAGCACACTTTATCTCGTCACAGGGTTATTCGGTTACAGAATACAGATATTCTATATAGCAGGTATCGGT
The DNA here is from genome assembly GCA_948474745.1 of Oligia latruncula. Lineage (NCBI taxonomy): Eukaryota > Metazoa > Arthropoda > Insecta > Lepidoptera > Noctuidae > Oligia > Oligia latruncula. The sequence goes on from OX419688.1 coordinate 13,155,473, forward strand.
TAAAGTGGTAGCCGTATCGACGTGGCGGCGAGCCGAGTCGATTAAACGTTATAAACGGATTAAGCTGACCGTCAGCTAAGTGCCACCCGACCTGCCACTAAACTGGACACTCGCTAATCTACTGCATATATGCGCAAATATGATATTGGAAACGTGGATATGTACCCAGAAATCCTCCTTCTGAGGACAACTTTTGAAATCCGCTTGTATTTTGTTTAGCGTGAGGTGAGAGGTCGTAACTTTTTGTAAACCAACTTTTTTTTCGAATTATAATTTTACTTTTTATGAAGTATTGCTGGTTTAGAATCGCTATTAGACAATGCAGTTTTACCTAGCAAATACAAAAAAAAAATATGTTGTTAGGTCTAGAAAGCGCTACTTTATTTGAGGGATACCCACCCTATTGCACAAAAGCGTAACCCTGTTTTCTGAAGACTAAAATCGCCTGAATATTATAACTAAGAACTGATACCTGAAACGTACACCATACAGAAACCACATAACACTTACCTTAACACAAACTGACTCCTCGAATGTCCGCCTGAAGCCAAGAGCATTAAGTTTCATAGCCAATACCCACGTAATCTGTGCGCCGCATACATTCGCAATTCGTCTCTGTAACGGGCAGAAGTAATTAACTAAGGGTTTAATGACCCCTTCTAATTGGAGGCTAAGATTTGAAAGCCATTGTCTTACATATTCATAGAGGTACCTTGGGGCAGGTGGTTCTAATTTATTCAAAGGATAGGACATGCAAATTGGAAGTGGAATATCGGTCATGTTAATGTCAGATTTGAGTGAAAATTATTGCGGATTGGCTTCTAGGGGTAGCCTGTTGGTATGCTCGTGGTTTGAATTATTATTATTGTATGGAATAGTAGCTGAATAACGTGAAATGTTTAGATATTCTCAACGGTAGGTTAGTCTATAATCGATATTTTATACATTACAACTGTCATGTCTGCTCTACGCAAGCCATTTGTGTAAAGAGTCGTACTTTATTTACCTATATAGGGCGACAGGCTCAGGGACCGCAAACTGTAACCATGAATTCAGCGGGTGTATAATATACAGCATAATAACAATACTATAATAACACTTGAAATAACGTTCACATGATATCATTTTCATATGTTATAAAAACGTATAATTACGAACGTATAATTAACGTATAATTTCATGTGATCGGATGTTATATTTGATATAATCTTCTTTTGCTCTAATAACGTTTAGTATAACGTTCATTACATAAATAATTTACAATTTGTTTATTGCTTTTTTCAACGTTTAGTTGACCTAATTTTAATATTTACTAATTTTCAGCCAACATTCAGTAATGAATAGTTAGTAAATATCAGGAAACATCATACTGTTATAACCTGATCCAACCCAAATGATTCACCAACAATACCCCTATTGCCTTCGCGCGTTAATGGTCACTGTTCTAACCTAACCTAAACTAACAAAAATGGCAGGCGTTTAAAATTGGTCACTGGTCTAACCTAACAAAAATGGCAGGCGTTTAAAATCTAATCATTTTTTGCAAAAATATACAAAACAAAGTAGACGTTTCTAAATTATATTAAACGTTACTTATAGATTTTTAATAATAAACTAATTGAATATTAATTCAAATGTGCATTATAGAAAATGTCCATTATACCATATAAAATTAGGTAAAATGAAACTATATCATTTTACTTACCTAATTTTATTCATTATATTAAAGAAAAGTAAATTAAATGAAATTAGGTAAAATGGTCATTAGAACTTTTGTTATTATATCAAACGTTAACTCACCCGTCCTGGCCACCCTGTATATTTTATCAAAATACGTTGTTATACATATTTCATTTCCTTCACGTTTTAAAATGCTTGCTTACTGTGGAGCTTTCTAATCTATCATTAAATATTCTCACATGCAAAGGATCACGTTTAATAGTTAATGTGACGTCATTAGTAACTTGTATGAAGGAAGAAACTCCAAGAATTTGCAATTCTTACTCGTATGTTTACCGTCATCACTGTACACGTAATTAGTTAATTAAATATTTATAGAATGTAACGTCTCAAGATGTTGTTAGAACAGAGAAGAAGAAGAGCAAGGTTTAAGTACAGTCAGAGAGATTAATTGTTGAAGAAATTGACATTCTGCGTTAATTTGCTGTGTTATAGGTGGTTATAGCCTTTTCATACGATGGTCAAAGAAATGACAGTTGTAATTTGAATATACGGAAAGTTGGTAGTTAATTTGCTTAACATTTATTCTCTGTTTTTTATATATTAACATAGGTCTAAAATGTAAACTGTGGTGTTTCTTTTTGACACCACTTCGACCCTATGAAGTGTCCTAGGATTTTTGAAGCATGTGGAAGTTAAATAATATGTTCACTCTTATTTAGTATTGTAAACAGAATTAGTAACAATTTTGCACATGAAACTACTGCATCTACTATCATTTGTTTTCAAGTCCCCAATCTTTAGACGAAGGCTCGCAATCCTTCACTGCCATCCTGCCACAAATCTCTAATCCTGCCCTGAACTGCCCTGAAGGCACTACACTGAACGCCAAACATGTTAATTGCTATCTGTTATCTTACGCCAAAGAAGATCTTGGCTAACAACAAACTACCCTTATCTGAGACAAGGAGTTTTAGCGAAAGGGCAACAAGCCGCGGGCTGAGCTGCGGGTAGATCCCACTTACGCAATTATCTGGGACAGCATCACAGCACTAGTGATGCACTGCCTGTCGAAACGGATGGATCGATATTGGTGAGTTAGTTGCGAATATTGACTTAGATGCTACGGCTATTAAGACTTCAATATTTTTTACTGCCTACAAAAAAGGAGGTTATGCAATCGATGCATTTGAAATGTTTATTATTATTATTCACATTTTAAGGGGATTTCTGTTCTTTCGAAAATCTTAGTGAATAACATACTACCCTTATCTGAGACAAGGAGTTTTAGTGAAAGGGTAATTAGTATCGGGCTTAGCTGCCGGAGAGATCCCACTTACGCAATTACACTTGCGTGCAAAAAAATCAGAGCGGGAGGGGTCAATTGATGATTACCCATCCGAAAAAAAAAAAAGTGTATCTGGGGCAGCACTAGTGATGGCTGTCGAAACGGATGAATCGAAATGGCTAAGTTAGTTGTGAATATTGACTTAAACGCTTCGGGTATTAAGAATTTTTTTTTTTTTCTTTTTTTTTTTTTTTGCGGATGGGAAATCATCAAATGACCCCTCCCGCTCTGGGTGGAGCGGAAGGGAGTGTCAGACTCTTACTGACTAAAACCCACCCGTGTTCCTTCCTTAGCCCTTTATGTTCCGGGCCAGCGGTAACCCTTTCGGACAATCCCGCTGACCCGGCAGGCTTCGACCCTATGGGGCCCCTCCTCGATGTATGGGGCCCCTCCTCGATGATTAAGAGACTCTAATATATATTTTTAGTGACCATAAAAAAGGAGGAGGTTATGCAGTCGATGTTTTATTAAGAAGTGCATTTTGAAGGTTTAAGTATAATTTTTTACCAGTTCTCTCGAAAGTAAAATTGACAAATGACCGTCATTAAATTACATGTTTCATTTTGCCCTACTTATAATATTAATAATTCATTCATTAGAATCGGTTGAAGGACACTGAACGAGACACAATACAAGTTTTATTGTTACTACGTCTGGGGGCGATTATGGCTCACAAAGTGTTAACGGTGTGTCGTCCTCCCAAGAAGAAAATAAAGAAGAAAGAAAGAAAGAAAACACATTTATTTACAATATTGTAATGTGAAGATTCTAAGCACAAATTAGCAACGTATGTATGTATGACCCTATATTTAAAAAAAATATAAATCCTCTATAAAACCAGTGTTTAAACACTTGGCAAACACAAGAAACAAATCTAAGCACTTACATAATACATTACCCAGACAAGAATACCCAATTCGTAGCGGTCTGGTCGAAACAATGACACAAGTGCATCCCACTTCATCCGCTAAACAGACGGTATGGCACGCTTTGTGCTCGAGCCGGCAGTCGAGCAAACTCGAGCAAACTTCGAGCAGGCGGGACAGGTAGACAGGCCTTCTAAGAGCTACTCGAACACAGGAATGCCGTTGCTCCGGCAACAGACTGCCGTGGAAACTGTCCGATCTGATTGTCTGATAGTGTTGAAGTAAATATTTTGGGTGGTGAAATGTGTTTACGCGTTTTGTGTTTAGTATGCCTGACAAAAAATCATTTATAACAGACACAACATTTTTTGTTACTTAAAAATATTGTAGACTCTTTTCCCACTCTGAAATCTTCAACTCACTTCACTTTTCATTCTGTGGCTGAATTTATTTTCTTCAGCCGCTGAGCTAAAAGCAAAAAGCAATATTTTTTAAAGTATTTTATTTAGAACCTCATAAAATCAAATATCAAAAGTAAAATTAATGTTTCTACCCGCAATTACCGCTAGCATTCATCGACACAAACGATTGTATTGCGAACCACTTGAAACTTTTCCTTTGACGTCGCCGCGTCACTCACACTCGCTCAGCTCCGTAAGGCACCTGCCCCACTGCTTACGAAGCGAATTGCTATAAATGATTTTCTCGCTAAAGAAACGTACAGACGCCCCCGCACATCAAACTACCCGAAACTGTCAAATTTTCCCAATCAACTTTGCATCTTATGCTTTAGCGATAAAGTTGAAAATCTATTAAAAATATTTGAAAGATTGTAGTAGCTTGATTACTGGCTGGCGTCTGTACAAAAGATTGAAGGTCATGTGTATTGCTACGGCTACATGCATTGTCCCGATAACGCGAACTATATTTCGCGTGAGAGAGAGCGCGCGAAGCATAGCAAATAGCGAATAGCATTATTAAAAGAGAAACATAATAGTTGATGGCTGACTGTTCCGCCGTTCAAGTACTCGTTTGTAACAGTGACAAGAGCTATCAAAGACAGTACTCGCTCAGAAACGCTTGCTTGGCGGACAGAACATACTCACGCTTGGAACAGACGCCAGCACATCAAGCTACTACAATCTGTCAAATTTCTTTAATAGATTTTCAACTTTATCGCTACAGCATAAGGTTCAAATTGATTGGGAAAACTTGATAGTTTCGGGTAGTTTAATGTGCTGGCGTCTGTACAAGCGAATGATCGCTCGTAGCCGTCGCGCACTCGCCCCTCGTCGCTCGCCAACTCGTTTTTAGTTGTCCTCATTAATCGCTGGTGGTAGGGCACGTGCCTCACTCTGAATCTAAACAATCGAGCTTGTAAAGTTACAGCTTTCGAACTAACTTCAGCCAACTTGTTCGGTTTCACTTACGCGATAAATATGTTCCAGGTTTGTGTTTCGAGCTAGCTTTTAAACTCTAATAAATGGGTAATTTTCCGAGTTCTGGAAAACTCGAAGTCATGTTACTAACTAAATTAAACCTACATGTTCTTTGAAAGTTGTACTTATGCACCGAGTTAGGTAAGTATTTATTGTTTATTAACTTCGGTGGAGCAAATCTGTTTTTCACAATATGGTTTTTTTGCCATTGTCTGCTTGTATTCCTTTAACCACTCCAACCAAGTGTTATAAGAGAAGCCTATTTACATCACTATAAGAAGTTAAGTATTCGATTGTCTTGCAACCATTTAGCTGACCCAATATTCAAACAGCCACTATAGATTTGAACCCTATCGCAACTGAAAAGTAATACGATATGCAGCATTGAGTTTACAAGTAGGAATCGACTCCACTAGACTCGAAGGGGTCGCAATTAATTCCTGATTGATTCACAAAGCTAGTTGGAATTTCACTAGTTTTCCCCCTCCTCGGGTACCCCACTGCACCCCCTCAGCTCACCTGCCTCCACGTGAGGATCAGACAAAGATACGAAGTTAACGTCAGCTAAGGTTCGTTGTACAAAATTTATATGAAACTTTGCTTCCGAACTGTAAAGTGTGCGGGTTTAGAATGACGATTTTGTGTGTGGTAGCAAATAAATTCCTTTTCTTCGTTACGGGAAAAACACTCTGTGTTAGGAAACTTCTTCGCAAATTATTTCAGGATTTACTATACAATAGAAGATGGTATTCTAAACAGCATAAAATATATGTACTAATAATGGGCTCCTCTCATGGCTTATAATTAAATAATTAAGATTTAAGTTTTCCTCATTTTAGATTTTGGCGCCCAACTGTGACCATATTACGTATCTATATCAATTTCTGTGTCCCATCTCTTGTAAGCTTGTATGTTATTTACTACGTCTTACTACGATATGAAAGATTATTATTACATATATTTAGTTCCGGTTTATTATCCTCACACGCGTCCCAGCAAGCCCGCACCCGTCTAAACTGACGTGATAGCAGTACAACTACTAAGATATTCCGAGACGCAGCGAGTTCGCGGCCGCCGCTTCATTATGTACGAACTACCCCCTTTTTGCTCCTTCATCCTTTTCTCACACCCGACGTGTGTTCAACGAGTAATTATCTCGATTATTAATATGTAACGAGACGTGTAAAGAAAGTGCTAAGTTTAAGATGTTGTTTTGAAGTGATTAATTATTATTGTTTAATGTGGTGTGATAGGTGGGCAGATATAGATACACAATAGTAATAGAAATAATATCTCATGTCAGCCTTCTGCTTCTTCTTCTTTTTGTAATATAATGGATCAATGGTTGTCTGAATAAATTAATTATAATAATAATAATTATTATTATAGTCTTGTGTCGACAATATATGATTAGTAGTAATCTATCAAACACGTTTCCGGCCCGAATCAGTTTTATAATGAGTCACTATACACGTGATAATGATGTTAACAAACCAACTCACCAATAACGATCAGTTTACGTTCCAGTAATGTAATCAAACTCAACACCCACATACTCCTAAACACGTCCCTCAGATTTCGCCTTCAAAATTCGTTAACCACTTCATAATCTAAGCTGGTAACATCATAGCGGTTTAACCCTTACACCGGTTAACTTTGCGAGCGCCTTTTCGCCCAGTCCACGAATATTTTATTAGCGTAAACGCGTTAAATTAACTTCGTTATACCTCGCAGGAGACGTGGCGTGGCAGCCTTTTTAACAACATTCAAGTTTAATTAGGACGTAAGTACCGTATTTTTGCGGATTTTTCGTATATTATTAAGTATTTTTAAGAACTTATTCATGCATGTGTATTTTCTTATTTAATTATAAAATCAGGCTTTATAAAGGTCATTTGCAGAACAAAAGGTTGCGCAAAGAAAGAACTACTTATCAATCTTGGGCAACGCGCGACATTGCCAAAAGTACGTTGTTTATTCGGTTTTATTTTTAAAGGAAAATGGAAAGCTTTCAGTTGTAAATGTCTTAACATTTAAAAAAGGACGTTAAAAATTAGAGCTAAAAAGTATTCACGCGACCGCTAAACAGCAAAAAGCCGACATCCGCTACGTCATTCGTATAACACAGGTGCTTGAAAAACTCGAGTTTTGTGTAAATGAGCGCGAGGGTAGTCGGTTCGACCACGCATATGGCGGGAGGAAGCGACGGGCATAAATCTGTGCGACGGTGGCGCCGCGGCCGGAACAGGAAGCGCCGGCGTCGTTTGCCGCATTGTGATATGGGCCGTCGGGCCGCGCGGACGTCTCTTTGTGAATGCCACTTTATGGAGGCTATTCGAGAGATACGCCGCCGCCCTGGCGTGTTCTCAAACGCTATTGTCATGCCACCTTTATGGTGATAGCCTGCTCCAATACAAGTGGGTGGTACATTTTTATGTCACTTGCGGAACTGAAAAAGATACCTCGATACAGTGTTTACTCTACTATGCTTATCTATCAAATTGACTTTCAGTATCTAGGTATTCCCAATAGGTTACTTCCACCTATAGTGGGTAAATTAACAAGCACTTTTATAATATTATTGAAGTTTTCCTTTCTCAAAATGAATTGACGGAACATTTTAGAAGTTTTCTGATAAAGAGTCTAGATAGTGTATACAGTATACAGATTGAGGGTGGTAGATACAGAAAACTCAGAATCTCTTATAGGTAGAGGAACTTGTTTTTAGGAAACACGTCGTGGAGATTAGCATGAAGGAAAACTGTTTATGCTGTCGTCTGTATTTGTAACAACGAGGAACGAACAGGAATTTGACCACTCGCACTCATTTGAAATCGCCAAAGTCAACGTAGCTGCGGTCACATCAATTTCCAATGATTTCCGAACGAGCATTCGGTAACTAAACGCAGATACAACGTGCGGTCTAATCGCGGAACCATCGGAAGGCCGCATCCGTCCGCTGCCCGCAGTTATTGTGCTCGGCTGAATTTTAAAAAGGGAACAAACGTTGTGTGCTGTCCTTCCATTTGTATTTGTCTGGGAAATACTATCTGTGATTTCTGTGAAAAATTGTACTCTCGAATTCTCTGATTGTTATTGGTTTCTACAGTGAAAGTTTTGAAAGGGGTACATGAATGAGAATGGGGTTGAAATAAACTTAGTTTAACTTAGAATCGTAAAAAATCTTCCATCACTATGTTTGCTAAGGTTTTTTTTTTATTTCAGGATTTAGGATTTCAGAGAGGAATATATAGTTAAGTACTAAGCAGAGTATCTCTCTCTGAATACAAACGCCGAAATCAAAAAGTTATCTACAAAAAAAAATCAGCGTGTCACGGCTAGCAGTTAAACAACACGTTAACGACAAACGCTTATGCAAATTGAATCGTTCAGAGCACGGACATCGTCTGCGGCGTATTTCCTACTGATCGACCCTGATAACGGTATATTTGTGGTCATCCAGCGAGGTTCTTTATACACTCGTGTTTTTGGAGTTCATTATCTAAGTAGAGAGAATACACTCAGTTTGAGAATGTTATACTTACTTATAAAGATATTAACTGTGCCCGCGGTTTCGCTCACGTAACTGTGCAATTAAAAATTTATGAGAATTTAAAATCATAGTATGTCCATAAGAAATTATTCCACTAACAGTTGTTCTCGTTAATATAAACAAAAACATTATTATTAAGTAAATCTTCAATAACTTTATATGAACTAAAAAGTAAGAATAACTCACGATGAGAGATAGTCAATCGAGTGGGTCCAGTCGACCAAAGACCCATACGTGCGAATACAAGAAAACTACAGTATGTAATCTAATAAGTAGGTACTTATGAAGATATTTCATGCTTCAGACATTTCAGTATCACTTGTTGAAAGAAAACTTCACTTAGACTAATGCAACTTTAATGCCACAATACACAAAGCATAACCAAATCCGACGCCAGCAGAACTACGCGCCGGCAAAAGATTCCCGCAAACTATTTCTCAGCGTGAGTTCTCTCAATATTTATGAAGCCAACTTCTCAGCCGTCATCAATCACAAAGTTATAAATAAAACAATAAAAGGTAAAAACTTACCGCGAGGGTCGGCTACTCCACTCCCGGGCGCAATATTGGCTGAGGAAAACCCACTTATTGGAATAATATGTAGATTACAATGATATTAGAAATATTGCGAGGGACCTGTCGATACTTTATTACGTGCCCGCTTCAATAACTCTTTCGGGTTTTATTAAGGGTTGTTTGATGAAATTTTGTAAACAAACAGACTGTTACTTTGGCTGTAAGTGATAATAAAAATAGCATAGATGATTCTAAGACAGAAAATGAGCTCAGGGGGTCTTTATCATAGCAGCTTTATGATTAACTTGCTCCTTGATGATTATTTAAATCCAGGGTTATTGGTAAAACATTAACAACCTCTTAAGAGGACATTGTACTCATCATTACGAACAACTTTTACTATGGGACCAAACCTGAAATCGCGAAAAAAAAATCAGCTGTTCCCTACGTATAACTCGTCAAAATGTAGGGAACAGCTGATTTTTTTTCACGGTTCTTTCTTTACCCCTTCGATGGTAGGTAGCATCGAAACTGATATAGGTACGGGTCTAAGCTCAGCACTTTGATTGTAAAAGCAAGCAATGATGACGTTGATGAACAAATGCTTTTAAAATGAATGGGCAACTATATATGTACCCATAAATCAGCCTTAAGATACGATCAATGACATAAGTAAGAAATCTAATATCCTTTGTACACTAAACAGGGTAGTATCAACAATAGTTTTCCAAATGGAGTCGGAATAAGTTATTTATGATAAATCGTATAAATCATTTTCTCTAACGCGCCTCAGTTGCGATAAAAGTGAGCGAATAAACTTGTGTGTGATTCGTAAACTTGATACTACTGCGGCGAACTTTGCTGCCAAACTTTATGGGGAAGGAATAATGTGGCCCTGGCTTTATTTATCAAGTGTTTCTATTTTTATGGGCGATAGAGGTATGGTACCCATTAAGTATGTTGACGTGTTTAAAATTTTAAGGTTTATCGACAGCATTACTTTACTAGGAACGATGTCGTTGCAAACTTGTTATGAAGATATTCATAAGACATGATTTTACTCATAAAATATAAAACCGTATCATATCTTCATTTCACTTTATTGATATATAACTGTTAGAAAATTAATCCCATACTGTTATTTAATGAAGGTTAAGCCGTCCATATAACATAATCACGTATATTAGAACAAATAAACTGTTCATAAAGTTTTTTTTCCGAATTTTTAAACGACAAAGCAAGTTTTTCCTCCAACAAATCACTATAGAAATCCACATACACCCAACAAACACAGTGAAATGAAAACGAACGTTTTTTCTTACCTCATCTTCTTGCCTATATGCCACTTATAATGCGTTTAATATTTCATGATATCGCCTCCAGCTCTATCTGTATCGCGCGCGCCATAAATAATGAACAAAAAGCGGCCTAGAGGGGCGAAATCAAACCTATCAATATAATATTAGACGTATATTGTTGTCTCTGGCGAGAGTGGCGAAATGAAGTTCAATTGGTAAAGTGATGTGTGACAAAGTTGGGTATGAATAAAATATAGAAATGTCTAGCTTGTATTAATGTGAATAATGAATTAAGGTGAACTTGGAACTACAGCAGTGGTAGCCCGGTGGTAACGGCCCCGACTTAAGAGTGTAGGTCGTAGGTTTGAACCCAGACAGGCGCTTTACTTTGTGTAAATAATTTCATCACAACTGCTCTCAAAACGGTGGAGGGAAACATCGTGAGGAAACCGGCATGTCCTAGAACCAAAAAAATCGAAGACTTGTGCAGACATCCACTAAATCTGCATTGCCTGGATTACGGACTGTGTTCCAGCAATGAACATTTTAGGCTGATTATGCTAAGATGGAAACAAAGAAAAGTTTTTATGCATTTGGAAAAAGACTATTATTTTCAAAATAATTATACTTGAGTAAGTGGCACATTACGTTATTACGCCAACAAGGGTGGCGAGTTTCGAACTTTTGTTGCTCACCAGCTCACTTATTAAGCCGTTTTTAGCTATTACCGCTTTAAAAAAACTTTATAACACTTATTTTAATTGTTGGTTTCCATGAATTTTGAACGACAATAATTTATTTCAGAGAAAGCGTTTTCCACGCAAATGTATTTACCGCCACATTCATTGAGCGTTACCCAAAGCGTTGGTTTCCAAGCCACAAAGTTGCTAGTCGAACTACAAACAGTACTTACAATTGGCGTTGGAAATTTGAATTCAAAAGGGCTAAACGGTGAATTTATCGCGTGTTTCCGATTTAAATCGGCGAATTAACGACATTGCAGTGCGACACGGTCGCGGGGCGCCATTCGCCGGATTTATTTCAGTCGCACCACGAAAATTATACTGTTTGCACTAATATTTACTAAGTTAGGGAAGCTTTGCCTGACTGTAATTGGCTGATTTTAATGTAGATAGGGTTTTTCCGGAATTAGTTTTCATGAACATTTATTATAAATGTTGGTACTTTTCTACTTATACAGAATCAGTGTGACAGTCGATAGTCGATATGTTACGCAGGTGTGGAATTTATGGGTTTGAGCCATGAGGATTTCATCACGAGAGAGAAAAAAGGTGTCATATTATATCATCATGAATTACTTGTGTGAATTTAGTTGAAATTCTCGTTCACTATTTATGATTTAAACAAATGACACCCGAGTTGGTTACATTATCAAGCAAAGTCACTCCACATTCAAGTTCTGTGTTATCGCACTTGCACATTAGTTGTTTTGCCATCCCTTCGTAGAGCAAGTTTCATCATGTATTGTACTGAATTAAGCTGCTAATTAACTTGTACTTGTGTATTATTCGATTGTGTAAGAGCCCTGTCATGTCCGTAGATGTTTATGTCTGTAAATGTATGTATATTGAGATACACTATCATCGAATCGAATCATACTTTGTTAAATTACAGGAAAACAATCTCCTAGTTTTCGAGTTACTGTATTAAATGTCAAACTTTTTTTTTGTTTGTTTATTACACAATCCGAGGCAGGCCTAAGAAATGCTGGCGTGAAGACTTGGACTCGTTCCTAACCGATTGGACAAAGGCACAGCACAAATAAAAGTGAAAAAATGTGGGGGAAACTTTTGTCTAGCAGTGGGACAATACAGGTTTACTGAAAAAAAATGTTATCAGTACCTAATAATTCGGACCTTTATAATTTGGAACAAAAACCTGTACTTTCCTTACATACATTTTTTCCCCTAGGCATAATTCCTATATACCCAAAAAACAAAAAAGTATCAGCTGTGCTTCTGACAGCGCTCATCTCGATTTACGAGCACAAATCAAACATTTAGTCGGCGGCTGTAAATCAGAATAGAATGGATTTATGGCGAAGTTTCCCAGCTTTGTGCTAAGCACGTGCCTCCGGAAAATACCGCGTAAACATGTGATAAGCTGCCGTAACGAACGATCGCTGCGTTTACACGAATTTGAGGTGAGTCGATTTTGGGAACTATTGATAACGATGTACTGTAATTATTATTGTTGAAGATTTGGAATATTTGGCTGATGATAGATAGCTACTAAGTAGCTGAAATACAACAGCTCTAGTTTCAATTAAGCTACGAACCATTTTGAAATTCTAGGTAGGTACTCTATGGGCGAATTTCACCAATGAAACTGAACGCGTTCAGAACATCTAAACCGCGTTCAAGAGCTGTCAGTATCATCATTATTGTGGATTATTGACACTGACAGCTCTTGAACGCAGCTCAGATGCGCTGATCGCGTTCATTTTATAGGTGAAATTCGCCCTAACTCTTTGATCACATAAAAGGTATGGTATCGACGTATCGTTTCGTTGTATGACTGTAAAAGAACTTTAGCCGTTCCACTCATCGGAATCCTTCAATGCAGTGTGTGTGGATCACTTACCGAATTGTACTTCAACTTTCAGTTTGTGGGTCAGTGTGCGGGCACCCCTTGCTCTGTGAATTAGTTCTTGCACTGCTATAATTATAATGTTAAAGAAATAGAAATTAAAAAAAATATATGTTGTCAGGAAATACAATACGTAGGTTAACAGCAAGTTGAGGCAAGTAAATGTATCTTTCTTTTTTACTTTCTAATTATTACAAACGATAAAGAAGAGAAGGCATACATGATATTCATTAATATTATTATATTAATAAATTAATTATTTTTCAGATCAATGTGAAACAAAATGAACTTTATTCCGGTCCGGTTAATGTAAAGTTCTTAATGCAAAATGTAGTAAAAATAACAAAATTAAATTCTAACATAACTAAAACTATACAGAAACTAGAAAATAGCGTCGAAAAACTCATCCGCATCGCTGTCGACTGGTAATGTACCCAAGAGACTGGCGGCATTACCACGTTGTATGGCGATGCTTAGCCTCTGGCCAAGGTAAAAGCCAGCCCTTGAAACAAAATTGAAAATCGAATGAACTTACCTAAGTGAAATCCAATTGTAATTTTGTGAACATTGATCTGAAAAATAATTATCCACCCAGCCCAACATCATCTTGCATGCAGCTGAAACCCTGGCATGATGGGGGAACAAGCAGTATCCGGGCTCTGAATCAGTGACGTTTGGACTTGCCACAGACTAAAAAAGTAAGTCTGTATCCTGGGGCTCGGAATATACAATAGCGTACCAGTTAAAACTACGTTTGCCCCTAAATATCTAGTAAGTAATGAGAAAATAAATATATTAAACATGTCAATCATTCTCCGTACACGTTGTTACATTATGCTAATTCAATTAGCTATTCAAACAACAGAACATCTGAGCATATCGGTTGCTACTGTTGTACTGTTTTCTATACAAAAGCGTGCAGTTAATGGTTTTTTAAATATCGCCGAGCACTGTGCGGCTTCCACACGTCGGTGAACAATGGCACGAAAAAGGGGGAAAATATAATTTATTTTGGAGTTAAATCTTTTGTGGAAATAATATGACATTTCTATTTGAAGTTGGCGTGTGATTTATCGGTTGCCTTGTTGCGGTCTCGCTTTTGAGCGCCGCGTTCAATGGAGGTGTGTCCGCCACAATCCGCGCGCGTTTCAGTTTAAGGATCGATGGATTGCCTGCGGTTGGTCGTTTTTATATGAATTTAATTTGTAAAACACAATATTCAAACGTGAAACCGTTTCAAAGGTTTTTTTTATTTAAACATCATTATATTTACACAATTTAAAAAGCAACAAATATAATATAACACAAATATAACAGTCAACAAAAGAGATAAGTAATAAAATTACATTTTATTCGAGAACATGTCCATCGGTTTCTTACTAAAGTTCAACTATATCCGAGGGAAAATAATCAAAGGGCATCAAAAAATTCGTCCGCACCGCTGTCAATAGGAAACGTGTTCAAAAGGCTGGCAGCATTGCCACGTTGTATGGCTTTGCTGATTCTTTGGCCAAAAAATAGGCCAGCCCTCTGAAGGGTCGACCAACCGCTTGATGATGTCTCGAAATACTAAGTGGGCCCTCGGACCGGCCCTAGTGTTTCAACCACAAACGGCTCGAACATATAAAAATATATAGTTCCAAAGAGATTGGAGTATTTGCGACGTTTGTTAATTTCAAAGGTTAAATATTAATTTATAGTTTAATACAGCACTACATAAACAAAACACTAATGTCTATTAGTTCCACATTCCAACGTTATAAAACAATGTTTAATACCTATTGGTTCATCTAGAATCTGAATGAAAAATTGTTTCATTCTAACTCTTTAACAAGCAGTATGTAGCAAAACAAAAACACATTCAGTACGAGAAATGAATTTAAAATTCAACTTTAAACGAGTTATTTTCAATACAAAGCAGAGTGGGAAAAAACTCGCATCGAATGTTACTGGGTACGTTAATTCAAAAAGTTTTCATTAGGCGACTCTCGCGGCAGAGCGGTGAGCATGCGCGCACATTCGCTTAAAGCATCGCGAGTGAGGGAAATAATTTAAAGTATAGTAAAGCAAATAAAACGGGAAGCGACAGTGGCGGATAAAGCCAGTGGCAACAATTGCTACATTCCAGCCTCGGAACGGTTCGAGGCTCTGTCCTGCACTTAGTGGAGCCGCTACAATAGCCGCGTTTAGGTAAATGTTTTTAGGTCTTTCTTCTTTCTTTCTTTCTATAGGCTCTGTCTTTAACATAGCCCCACAAAATCTTAGAGAATAAATTTTCCATTTATTGGAGCGCGTTGCAGTTTTTTGAGAAAACCGACAGCGGGACGATACGATGGGAAAAAATCGACGATATCAATTTAGCTCGATGTTCGACGGTACCTATTTAAGTGAATAGTTATAGGTGACATTTGTCCGATGTTATTTTTCATTCATAATTGCCAAACCTTACTCTTTCTAATACAATAAAAATTTGAATCATACCCATCTAAATTCTTTGTTTTATTTGGTTTTAAAAAACAAAGTTCTTGTTGAAACACCCTTTAGATAGTTTATAACCTGGATAGTTTTTAACAGATAGGGTAATTTATATTCTGGTATTACGGTTCCGTGAGATATTTTCCAACATCCACGCGGTCAAAGTCGCGGGCAAAAGCTAACTATTAATAAATAAATTTGAATTTCAACGTAAGTCTAAGTATTTTAAGTTATCCTACGGCTGATTTTGAAATATTATATATTTTATAATGTGGTTATTAATTTTGTAATTGTAATTGCATATATTTTTTAATTTATTTTGTTTTACGTACTATACATATATTAATAAGTAAAGAATATCAAGGAAAAAATGCGAGGTAACAATTAAATCAGTAACTGTCAAAGTATGTTACTCTTGCTATTAATTCTAGTCCCACTGTAGAACAGCCAGCAGAGTTGGCAAAGCTTTGGACAACTAACTCCTAGTTTTTCTTTTGTTAAACGAGTTCAGTCGCCTCTGGAGCAATCTCGACAAAAATTAAGCTTTGTACGATTGTATGACGCTAATATATTACACTATTGTCCACCGCGAGGACTTTAATTCGAAAAATGAAATGCCATTTTCCTTTATGCTTCAACTGAAAGAACGGGCCGACCTGTCCCAAACAAATGCTCCGCAAACATTGTTTTGACAATAAAATAAAATATTAAAATCCGGTAAACATTTCAACGTATAAGCATGAAATATGAAAACATTTTTTCTCAAAGCGACTCAAACAGTGCAAGCGGACAGTGGACGGACCGTCACGCAGCCGTGCCGAAAATTAAAGGATTCCTGCCGTCCAAAACAAATACGAGAATATTTTTATATTTTATTTTTGTTTAAAATAAAAAAGCGGCGGCAAATGGGGAGTAGGACCCGCAGGTGGGAATTTAAATAATCTGACAGGGATTAAAAGGAGAAATATCAGCGTTTGACCGTCGCCACGAGTCGCCTCCGTGGGATTATCCATATTACATTTATATGTATTCCAGGTTTTATAATTCAAATGAGACAGGGGTGTTTAAATGCCTGGAACATTTTGATTGTTTAATTTAGTTTTAAAAAGAGCTTTAATTTTAATACTCGTGGGCTACAGGCTATTTTAGGAAAATGTAAAGCTACGTTAAGTATATGCCGCAATAAAATAGTTGCGTTAACAAGTCTTTCATTTGTAACCTGCATAACGTTACTGAAAATAATTAATTGCTAGCGTGCAGTCAAAAGGTAAAAACTAATTGATATTTTTAGAACAAAGTTAACACGTAATTTAACCTATGGTAATTGGTTTATAAATCTTGAATTTATTATTGGAAACGGCGCGAAGGTAAGTCGTTCCAAAATGTTATTATCTATGCATTAGGTACCTACATATACATACAAATAAATAAAATTCAAGTATCTGTTTGTAATGTCAAATTAGCAGCTTTTTACTAAATGTAAATGAAAGTCTAAACGGTACCCAAAACAAAAAAACAATTAAAAATAATTTTGGTCTCTGACTATCTGTAACGTCTGTCTGTCTGCTTGTTCTGACTAATCTCCGAAATGGCTGGACCGATTTTGACAGGTCATTGACAGATAGCTGATGTTATAAGGAGTAACTTGGGCTATTTTTTATTATTTTAGAAAAATAATTAGGGTACAGCGCAAAAAATTAAACCAATGAAATCCAATTTGTTTTCCATATTGGAAAACAAATTGGATTCGCACGCATTTTGGCACGCGAATACGTGGATCTTTGACAGTCGTTATGGGTAGTCAGAAGCCCGAAAGTCTGACAACCAGTCTTACCAAGAGGTATCATATTACTCAGTAACTGGGTTGTGGAGGTCAGATAGGCAGTCGCTCCATTTAAAATACTGGTATTCAGCTGCATCCGATTAGACTGGAAGCCGACCCCAACATAGTTGGAAAAAGGCTAGGCAGATGCGTTATGTTGCACGCGAACAAAGTCGCGGGCACAGCTAGTAGTAGGTACATTAAACATAGATCTCAATTGCCTCCTCATCCACCGCACAAATCACAACCCTTTAAGCCAATTCAGTGTCCAATCAACATTTTAATGGAAACTGCATTAAGCCCAAGATCTTCTGTTGAGTGTAGACCTTTCGCAAACCAATGCATAAATTGCGAATGCCACTGAGGTTAGTAACGCGGGGATGTAGCTAAACGTCAAGTTGATTAATCACCATTTCCCCTATGTTATTAACATGGTAATAGTCCGCGGATCGCTTTCTTAGCGATACTTAATGATACGGGATTTGCGGGATGATTGCGCGTTACAGACAGACACGGGTTAGCTTACCGCTTATCTATTTCGTACAGATGAGGTGGAATTACACTGAGTCATTCGTTTACCTGAGTAAGCCGCTCAGCGGTGGCTGTGGTTTCTAGAATAACTATCGTCATCACGGTTCACGACGATAGCTTAAGATGCAAGTGTCTCCAAATTAAAACTAGTAACTGCGGTAACTGTAGAGTTATCGCAGTTACCTAGTTTACGTATACGTATGTTGAAAATAACTGAAATAAATTCCAAATTGTCAGTGAGGTTACGAGTATTAGATTATGTCATCTTGACCATATACAGAAGCTCACCTACTCTGCTAATTATATATTAACAAAGTATTTTATGTTTTACATGCTTATTAGGAAATCTTAAATAAAATATTCAGTCTAACACAAAAATATATGTACAAGTATTTATAGGAAAAAAGAGGAAGAGCTCATTGGGCATAAAAAAATATATTCGTCCGCATCGCTGTCAGTGGTCAAAAAATGGGTCTAAAAGGCTGGCAGCGTTGCCACGTTGGGTGGCACTACTGATTCTTTGACCTAAAAATAGGCCAGCCCTTTAGTCACGTCGACCAACCGCTTGGCGATGGCCCGAAATATTCGATAAGCAGTCCGGACCCCACGGCCCTAGTGTCTCAACCCCAAACGGCTCAAACATACTCATAAAGATCACAATAAGGTAGTTATATTTGCACCGTTTGGGGTTTTCTGCACATGCTTTAAGTCATTGTTTTTACTCGAACTAATTATTAAGATTTTACATCACTAGACTTGGATTCATTGAGACTTGACTTGAATGAGAAGCAAATGTTTTTGCTACCTACATATTATTGTTACCGTAAAGTAAACTGTCTACACAAGACACTAATTGTAGCGCAACATCACCCACCCGCGTCATCCACCGCTAAAAGGTCCTCGACGAGCTAAAATATTTGTTCACCTATCCTGTCCCGAAGGACTGTTGTTCCTATGAATAAAATAACAATTATAAGTGATCCCCGTCCCTAGCGCGCGTGCTTAATTCCGTTTGAAACAATATTCATCTGGCGATTTACGCTACTGACTTACTGCTCGTTTCTTCGTGGTACTGAACATGCCAGACTGGGCTGGGATCATGACTAGCTTGACCCCATAATAGAATAGAATACTCTTTGTTATGTACACCATATAAATGACAGACATAAATATAGAAACTGTTCAAAGGGTGACACAATGAGTGCCATAATGTGCTTAGATTGTCCTCGAGTCCCACTAGAAGCAGTTAAATACGGATTTAACAGAAAAAAAAATTGCTAATTGCCGGGATCGCTAATTTTTTTTTTATTGAATGGCTCTCGCTTGATTTTTAAACAGACAAGAATTGAAAGAGGTCTTGCATTGTAGATGACTCCAAATTACCAGAAACTATATTCATTTTAGATAGCACGAACGTTTCTGATTCCTTCACTTGGCGTTGTCGCAATAATATCTATGGTCTACCTAATTATTGGCTGGTTATTAAACACTATAGCGTAGATTTTCATCCGATTTCAAAGCATCCATCAAGAAATAAATGATTCGTTGGAAGAAAAAGTATGTTTCTATTTCGATCCCAAACTTTACGTAACAACAAGTTGGTTACTCTAGACGGCCGTGTGTCACACCGTCTATAGGGATGTCTGAAGTTTGTTCTGTTCGTCATTCCTCCCATTATTTGATGTGGGATTGCGACTCGTTGCCCAAATTTAGTTTTGATGACACCCACCACTGTAAGTGGTGTTGTCCTAACAGTTGGTGGAGGCTCCAAATTAGTTTTCGTTTTATCTATATTTGTGTTCGTGAAATAATAGCGGAGCCGTTATAATTTGCATGAAGGAAAGATAAAATATTAAAGTTTATATCAGTACGGTTAGAGGAAGTGCTCAGGTGCGTTTCGTCCAAGTGCGGTTCAAATAAGTGCTCTGAGTGGAATACCTCGATTTGACCGTATCTCGAAAAGCACGTTGAGCCGTTGAGCCGGCTAACATTCGTTACGGGCCGTCAGAAGCCCGAAAGTCTGTCAACCAGTCTTACCAAGGAGTATCATAAATTACCGAGTAACTGGGTTGTGGAGGTCAGATAGGCAGTAGCTCCATGTAAAATACTGGCATTTAGCTGCATCCGGTTAGACTGGAAGCCGACCGCAACATAGTTGGGAAAAGGCTAGGTAAATAATGATTTGAATCGATTTATGAAATTGAAGAATAATTTTGTCTGGTCGTGATATAATTATGTGGATCTATGTAGGAACAATTTTAACATCTTATCTCGTTGAATCTCTTCGTCAAATGAAGTTAGACGCTGATTATCATGACTTTACTTCCAAGTTAGGTGCTTTCTATTAAGTTAGACTGCGAGCAGAGTTTACTCATTTTATTAATAACTAGCTGCGTCCGGCGGTTTCACCCGCATAAGTTTTGATCTCGTGAGAATATCGAGATAAAAAGTAGCCCTATATGTTAATCCAGGGTGTCAGCTACCTCCATACCAAATTTTATCAAAATTGGTCCAGCCGTTTGAGCGTGAAGAAGTAACAAACATATAAACACACCCCTACACACACACTCACAAACTTTCGCTTTTATAATATTAGTGTGATTATATTATATTATATAGTGTGACTACCTTCCGCCCGCGACTTCGTCCGCGTGGAATTTCTCCTCTGACCCACCCTCTGTCGCATTGCATCGCCTGTTCGCGTTATTTCGTCATTTTCGCTTAGCGTTCTTACTCACTTTTTGCTCGGCTCTCAAGGGATACCAAATGCTAAATATTTTTTCAAATCTGACTTATAGTTTCAGAGATTAGCGCGTACAAACAAACAAATAAAAAAGACAAACAAACTCTTCAGCTTTATTATTAGTATACTTATATAAACTAAAAGACGTCCGATAAAACAATTACGTTACTCATGATGATCAGTAACAGCCATAATAGCGATAAAAGTAACCGCGCCACATAAAAAGATATCGTAAAACGATGGTTGTAAAGTTGTTTTTACTTAAAGTTCCCTTTATGGGGGAATAACCGTAAAGAGCGAAGTTTGTCGAACGATAGGCGATATCTGTCGAACGTTACCCATCTGCGTTTATCTGTGGGGTTAACTGCCAATCAGGCGGTCGGGTCGCGCGGTAAGCGCTAAAATGTTGCTCGACCGCGCGCTAAACCAGAATAGCAAACAAACGTTTAATAAAATGTTCTGAATAATGCCGGTTAGATGATAGATGTTGTTGCAAGATGGGAACTTTGTTATGGAGGGAGATGGTGAAAAGTTGTAATAAGAGTTCACTAATCCCTGTTTTATAAGTTGACTAGCTGCGCCCCGCGATTTCACCCGCGTAAATGTCGATCCCGTGGGAATATCGGGATATATAGTAGCCTATATGTTAATCCAGGATGTCAGCTACCTCCATACCAAATTTTATCAAAATTGGTCCAGCCGTTTGAGCGTGAAGAAGTAACAAACATATAAACACACAGACACACACTCACAAACTTTCGCCTTTATAATATTAGTGTGATATGCATTTTAAATGATGGCAAACATTAGTGAACCGGGTTTATTCTATTTTTTTGACTTATTAAAAAGAGTATCTAAAAAATAACTAGCCACCTCAACAAACAAGTTTCTGTAAAAAATAAACGTTTCAACATCAATTTTCAGTAAAGAAATTTACACGAAATAAATAATAAGCGTGCATGAAACTCATTTAAGTCACAGTCAGGGAAATTAATTGTAAATATCTAAAGCAAATTCACTACTAGCTCAAATTTACCATATTGAACAACAATCACAACTGCCACTCTTTAACAGGTATCAAGTGGTTATAACACGACAAAATTGACGTAAGGTGTAATTTTGGTTGAAACAATTTTTTTTTCTTTATGTAGATCTTTTAAGACACTTTTACACGTCAATATTTTTTACTAGATGGCACGGACGTTTAATAGCTGACTGATCCCTGAGAACAGATATTTTATTTATAGAGACTAAAAATGCTCCAACAATAGATACTAAGTGATGTAACGCATACCGACAAGTTTGCATGCTATGTATGTATAGCAAAACATGTAAGCACTAATCTTATTGTAACATCTGTAATACCATGTGTTAATGCTAATAAAAATGATTTGATTTTTGATTTAAACAAATGCCGATACAGAGACATGTTAATAATACCCTGACTGTACTAAGCTGTCTATCAAAAAAATATCGATCCCGATAGGTAGATACTGAATATTGTACCTCCGTGTTCATTAACAATACAACCAACAAAACAAATGACACGACAACAACAAACGATCATCTGCTTCAAAATCCGTGCAAACACGCAACCTTATTCAATTCGCACATTCCATCTCGACCATCGATAAGAGTCCCATCAAAGGATCCAATTCTTTTTTCCCGTCAGTCTCCCCTCGCAAATGATCGAGCCGCTTATTATTTGGCGTGTGCGCAAACATTTAGCGCCCTTATCGCGGCTATTAAAGATACGGCTTCATTACCGGGAAGGTTGCGGTATTTTTGGTACTTTTCGTACCGCGAACCTATTGTACTGATTGTGCGGTACTTTTCTTTTTATGCACTTGTTTTTCCTTGTTTGTGTTTTGTTTATGTTTAGTGTTTAATTATGGTGTGGTGATTGTGTTTTTGGTGAGGTGTTTAATGCGGGGGAATGGTGAAGAAAGATTCCTTGAAGAATGTAGAATTTACATGGAATAGTAATTCTTATGACTATAATGTTATTAAGAAGTGGAAACGAATACTGCTTGTTATGCGAATTTTGACGAATTTATTCTGGACTTAATATTACCTAATTTTTCTAATTTCAAAAGAATTTCTGCATAAAAATAATACCTACCTACCTGACTTTCAGTAAACGAATCATTTTGACGACGCAGTATACGTATTTATACGATTCTGTACATGGAACATAACGTTTTATTTCATTATTTATTGTTAAACGGGAGTTTTACGTCATTTTTACGTCCCCATACTCCCATTTAGATAAAACAGCTGACTCTCATTTCCTAAACGACGGCCGACGGCGCTCAAATGCTAATGTTCCAACTTATAAAGGTTACAACGCATTCATTTTTACTTTACTTTTAACTTTATGTGTGTATTTAACTTGTTTACATGGAAAAAAAATCTATTTTTATACCTACAAGTTAACTTTGATTATAAAGTTTTGGTTTTTCTATGGACGCCTAAACGACTATTTAAAATCATTGACAACACGAAGTCAGTCTCGATTTATATCAAAGGACTGATTAGTGTCACCATTAAAAAAAATATGATTGACGTGTAAAAGTGTTTGTACAAACCTTATTCCAGAAATACGATCATTTATCATTGACGTGAGTGACTAATTCTGTTCTTTAATTTATCTTCTTTACAAAATTTTTCCTTTAGACAGAGGATTAGCGGTGGGACTCTATTACAAAACTAAGAACAGAAATTCATCTTCTATTTGAACTTTACTCATAACCATTTTCGACAAGCACGCAGAAAATGTCACCTTTAACCAACTTCATAGCGATATGTATATTCATAGACTTTATATTATATACGCCATGTAAATAATATGTGATGTCATCCGCGGGTCGAGGGAAATGAAGTGGAATCTTTCAGATAACGCACACAGTTACACCCACTGTGTTGACACACACACATCACACATGCACACACAGCTCATGTAGGGTTGAGTTCACACAATGTAATGTAGGTGACATCGATAATTTCGTATAATAGGGTGTAAGTGCTAAATTGAATGCTCATTCGAGATATGAGTTCATTTGTAATGACATGAGTGTCAAGTTATTTTGGTGTTCATTAATGGATGTTGTAGGGCAATCAAGGGAGCCGTAATTTTCCACTCGTATGTAGATGGTATTATTATTATTTTTAGCCTTGTCTGACAGCAGGGCGAAAGCCATTTCTCCTTTCCACTCCTCTCTGTCTTGAGCTATTTTGGACTAATCCTGTCTGTAGACATCAAGCTCGTCTCGCCATCTTCTTCTGGGTGTGCCTCGAAGTAGCCGGACGTCTTCTGGGACCCACATGGTGGTATGGGATGGTAGGCTACATAAATAAAAAATCTGTTCTCAATAGTTGATGCAGTACCTAATCGTTAAATTTTCTCGATGCGTTGTGTCGAACCTTATATCACAGAGATGATCTTGACACGTTTTAATTTCCTGAACACATATAGTGGGTCATTTTAACCGATATAATATGATATTATATCGACTACATAAGCATTATCAGCCTATGATGTTCCCACTGTTGGACACAGGACTCCTCTCAGTGAAAGGGCCGTAAGCCACCACGCGGGCCAAGTGCGGGTTGGTAGATGCCACATGTCTTCGATATTTTTGGTTCTAGGACATGCCGGTTTCCTCGAGATGTTTTGTGGCAGTGGTGATGAAATAATTTACACGAAGTGAAGCGCTTGACTGCGTTCGAACTTACGACCTACAACACGTAAGCCGCGGCCGTTACCAATGGGCCATCACTGCTCTATATCGACTTTATTTAACCTAATAGTATTAAAGCCATCACGTCCCGTGTACAGAAGCCATCACATTCACTATAATTTCGACCAGTTTGAGAGATTAAACACAAATACGTATACACATCATTATGTTTGTATCACTACCGATATGATACGGTCCGGATATCATCTAACACATTTAGAAACAGTTCACAAGTGATGTCTTCGTTTACGGCGAGTAGGGTAGCTTCAAACATTTTCCTGTTCGCACAATTGAGCGCCAAAGGAAGTGGCGGGAGATAACGCCCACTGGCTCCCAATGGCTCCCAATGGGTACCACGTTGTTTTCCACTCGTGTACACATGTGGCCCACTTTAACGTACTTAAGGGTAAGCTCAATTATTTTATGAGTAATCTTGAGTTATTATGTAGCGCTGTAAAGAGTAAAATTTCCGTTTTTACTGAAATTGAGTCACATATACTTATACATATCCTTACCTCCTACATTCAAAGTATAATAAAGTACATGAATAATTTTCGACGTAGCGCATCATTGCTTGCTACGCCAACGTAGTCATGTAGAAGTGTCTTCATTGTGTTGGCTACGCCGCCGCCGTAGTGACTACGCAACACGCTACGGCGTAGTATATTTCAACCCTTCGACATTGAATGAAATTATTTATTCTGTAAATAGTATAGCGAAATCAATTTTACACGTCATGTGTATCTTAAAAAATCTAGAAATAGTCGACATGACCTACATGACTACCCTTGAGAAGAAATAACGAAACAAACTCAGGAGTCGAGGTCTCTTTTAAAGCCAAGACATTAAATATCAAAATAATTCATGACTGTATGTTCGTGTAATTTAATAATCAGTACCTGTGTAAAATCTTATAACAATTTCCTCATTATAGCCTATAGCAGCAGGTATTTTAAACCATCAAATGAATGTTAACACGAAATAACACGAGTGATTTTTCAAACAAACTAATTAGTAGGTAGTGATGGGCCGACTATGGATTTTGCCAATCTTTGACTAGCTATCTATATAACTAGCTGACCCGGCGAACTTCGTAGTGCCTCAGATTTTTTTTGTTACTTTTTCCCATGTTTTAATAAAATTTATTATGCTATTCGGGGCGAAGACAAATCCAACAAATAAAATATCATAAAAATCGGTCGAGCCGTTCTTGAGTTATAAATGGTGTAACTAACACGAGTGTGTATTATATATGTATATAGATATGACTAAACTATTGGACATAAATTTGATTAAATTTTTGTATGCAGACTGGGAACGTCCTTAGATATATAGATCATTTGGAGAAACATCTACGTAGCTGCTATTTTGTTTTACGTCTTTGCTTTCCTCACGTAAATACGCTTTCTAAGTGCTTTGTCTGTTTAATTTATTGTCGTACTGTCGTCTCCACCTTGTCTAAATATTTTTCATACTATTGAATAATATTGTCCTTCCAAAATATATTTTTATCTACCCACAAATCAGCTGAGGGATTCCATCCATCACTCATTAGATACCGCTTTTCTTCATCGTAGCTATTATTTCTGCGGACTTTCACTAAGATAAGCCTCATGCCGTATAAATGTTCCACTATCAATCTTTTTGACGCCACTTTTCTGAAAGGATATCATCGTTCATAAATGATTGGATGTTTTTCTCAACGGACTATAAGATTAAGTATACTAGAATAATTATTTATTTATTATTTCTTTAATAGAATTTCAACTTTACCGCTAAAGCATAAGGTTCAAAGTTGATTGGGAAAATTTTACAGTTTCGGGTAGCTTGATGTGCTGGCGTCTGTATCTACATTAGTGATTCAGTCCATAGACCATTTTTCTCCAAAACAACGTTGGATCGATATCAAAATATGTCATTCGATTTTTATTGTGTATGAATTTGGATCTGTAAACGAACGTAACGTTCTGAATATTAAACTTGTAATGGACCGCAACTGTCCTAGGCTGTAAAGTGATAAATATATTTTGTTTTAAAATTCAGGTCACTGAGCAGCGTTCCATAAACCCATGAAATATATATCGCACTGTCGCATTGGGTACATACCTACACCTGTAATGAAGACTAGAATCTATTTTACTGTAATTTTTGACGTTCAAAAATGCCTCTATTGTGCCTAGTTGATTTTTTTTTTTACTTTTACTTTGAATGATGGTTCTATGGGAGATTTTAATAAATAAATAAATATCTAGCGATATTGGTAATTTTTGGTATCGTGCTAGGTATGCAGAATAATGACAATTCTTGTGTCAAAATATACAGCTAATATAAATTCTATTGAATATTTAAACGGCTCCATAATCTTTATCATCAACAAACAAAAAGTATCAAGACAAAAGAAATAAAAATTTATCTCAAGCAAAACACCCCATAAAAGTGAATGTCTCGAGAACTTTATAAACGCGATAACGACTAAAGTTGTTCCGAGCTTTGTTTCTCCGCTTACATAAACATGACTAGACAACCAAGACCTGCCATGGTCCAAACTATGTTCGAAAACTCTCGAACAAAAACGAAATTAAATGAAGTGTCAGAGGTCTTGGTAGCGTGGACGCTGCTCGCCTAGATACGGCGAAGCTACGAAAAAAGAGGATTTCAAGGAGTGTCCGTCTTAAGCTCCGCCCACGGTGCGGCACGCCCACATAGATCCTCTAGAAAGGAGCAGAGTGAGACATTTCTTCAGTTTCAGTATAATATAAATAAAGCTGTGAGCGCGCTTCGTATACCGGCTAGTTTGTCTGTGTGCGGCCACTTAATATAAGCACACATATCTGGATATGTGTGCTTATATTAAGTGCCCGCACACAGACTAAACTTTCTAAATATAATCCTATCTGTGTAGATAGTCTGTTTCTGTGTAAGTAGTCCAGACTACTTACACAGATACAGACTATCATACACACTAGGATTATATTTAGAAAGTTTTCAGTGTGATAACGTTCATGTATTTGTTGAACACACACTGGTGAAGCAACTCATTTACTGGGCTATGTACGTGTAGAAGTAAATTAGAGATAGCGTGGGAGGGAGGTAAATGAGGCTAGCGATCAATAAATGTGACCTCCAGAGAGGTATTTTCGTGGATGTGATGCGTACCTTGATCATATAGATATGGGTACATACAGACGTATTTGTTTTACATGGTTTTACATACCTATCATATTAATTCCAGAGAGGTTCATAGCATTCGAATATTTTAACTAACATAAAATCCAGACCTTCTCATACTAAGACCGGCTTGATTTAGTTTACTTATTTATGTAAAACAAATAGATCTTTTCTTAAAAGTAGACAGACCCTATTTATGCGTCTCTTTTTTGTGGATACTTCGATTAAAACAATGACGAAACCGCAAACGGAATTTGCATATAGTCCAAAAGTAATTTATACTAATTTTGTCAGTATCTTTGGAGCTGCGTATCACCCCAGTAATACGTTTATATCTCGGCTTAATATTTCACGATACTTGCAACAACTAATCAGACACTGCTACTTCGATTTGTTTTTGATACAGCCCCTTTATAGCTGGCTTATTGAAACAACGTTTTTCTGTTTTCTTATGTGCTAAACATTCAATCTCTATTAACCGTTTAAAGATCATCAAAGTTTATACAGGATCACGTAGGTAATTATGTGTACCAACAATATAACTAATTGTATAATCTACTTATGTAGTTAAAATCATGTCCAGTTTTCGGTAAAGATAAAAGGTCCGAAACTTCTAGGTAATCTTTTGTATTTTACTCATCTTGCTATTATAATCACTTAATTAATTATTATCATTTATTTATTAGTAAAGCTTCACCAAAAGCTTTTGTTTATAATATATCTTAAGTACTGTATGAGACATCTTACACAGTCACCAATTACAGGTTAATCAGCATCATCAGAAATAACGGATATCACATAAAAAATATAAAACTAACTAATTACCACGTGCGGTAGAATTAATTATAAATAAATTTATTTGCTACGCGCAGTTAGCGTTTACAGGAACAACCCTTTTTTCAAATATCGAAATCTAAACAAACATCCGCTAGTCATAACCCTGCATGAAAACGTAAAAAATAAGCAGAGCAAACGTCACGGTATCCGGAAACGGATCCTCGTTTAATTTTTAATTCGGTCGGCAGGCGACGCGGCGCTGTCGTCGCCGTCTTCCTGCCCGTCGCTTCCGGTTGTGAGCACTTCTTTTTTTTAAAGGTTGTATTTCCGTTTTGGCACAGAAGCCGATGTCACGCGGAATTGGACATGACTCGGACGAAATGGTTTTGATTTTACAATTGTTTTTAGCAGAGAGTCAAAAGTTTTACTAGTACACAGAATAGTTTTTGTATTTTGACAGTAAGTAAATCTGTCATTACTCAATAACAGGGCTAAAAAGACCTGTGGGTGGTACAAATCTCTTGTCCGACGTGCAGGGGTGAAAACTGATGACACACACACTGACACTTAATGAAAAACCCATGCCACCAGCCAACCGTGAAACTTAATATGTCGCAGAAACAGCACCAGGTAGGACATAAGTATAAAAAATGCGCTAAAAATATTTATTCACGTGTGGTTTTCACGCGTACTGATAAACCCGATAAACCGCTTCCACAGCTCTGAGTTCGCTGTATGTACATCAAGCATTATAAATGACTAAGGCCTTTCGCGATTATTTTCCGCCGACCGGCGTTTTTTCTCAGCGGATGAAAAAATCCGCATCTGCCGGATATTATCATTAATTATGAATCAGGAGGTTTCACAGTCGACGCTCTGACGTTTATAAATTGTACGAGACAACTTTTGGTCGTCAGGAGAACGGAAGCTATTTTTAATTTATTTATGAATAGATTTTGTTCATTATGGTTTGTTTACCCGTTTTGGTGATTATAATATTGTTTTGGTGAAGTTACAGAAACAGTAAATAGTCTGAGGAGCAATTCCCGTATTTTAAAGAACTTTCGCATTCTAATCTGCGTGTCAATCTGTCAAAAATACAATCAATGTACATACAAAAAAAAAAAATATTCTGTGTATTTTAAATTGTAGGTTCCTTCACACCCCTGTAATACTCAACTCTAAGATACTCGCGACACTACAAATCAATACCAAAACCTAAGCTGCCTGCAAGCGATGGATCTCTTTGTTTACCTATCCGTTTTGGTGATTATTACTTTGTTTTTGGTAAAGTTACAGAAACTGGAAATAATCTGCTGTTCCGCAATACTAACCCATTTCAAGAACCTTTTCTACCCTAAAGTGTAATCGAATTCGTTAATTAAACTGACATAGTTTTAATTCTCTGTGTTTTCTATTTTAGGTATTCGCACCTCTGTAACAAACAACCCTAAGATCCTCATGACACTACAAATCAATACCCAAACATATCTAAAGCTGCCCTCAAGCGATGGATCTCTTTTCGGGCACGTAAATCAAAGCGGCAAAGACAAGGGCCGGCTAATGTCCGCCAAGGGCCAGTTGCTGGGCGGAGGATGGATGGCCCCGTCCTCTGCGGCCGCGGGATGGATGGGATGGCCCCCGAGACCTGCACACCTGGCTGAGCGCAGTAAATCTTCAGGTAACCTGCTATAATTAAAGGTGTGGGTAATTGTTGTGGTGAATCGTTGGGAAATTATGTTGTTAAAATGGTTATTATAAGTATGCACACACGTTGTGTTGTGAATCTTAGAATTTGTCATTGGAAAACAATGAAAAAGATCTTTCTTATCATTTTATTGTTATTTAACTTTCAGTGACACTAAATTTTCACTAACATAAGTCAGTACCTACTAATGCTTTGTGACCAAAAACTAGGTGTGATTATAAGGTAGAAAAGTTAAAATTTGTAACATGAATTTTATAAAATTTGGCAAGAATTATAAGGTAGAAAAGTTAAAATTTGTAACATGAATTTTATAAATCAAAATCTAATCGTCAATAAGTATAGCCCTGGCATTAGACTCTCCATATTACAGAGACCACACACAAAGGTAACCCAACGCTACTCAAAATTTTCGAATCAAAGCTCACATTCCTTTGTAAGTAAGTTTCAGATTGTCATCCCAGAGTATCGTGTTGTCAAGTGGAAGCCATGATGTATGTATGCCGCGGTCCCCGGGGCACTGCGAGCTCGTCCCGGGAAGGATCCCGCGATTTATACCCCGGATCTTGCGCTGTCCACTTCAAACAAACACGCCATTAAATTGTAATGTGAGGTAAACAGAATTTGTGGGTTGACGAAACGAATTCTCTGATTCTTAAAGCGTTGCAAAAAATGGTACGTTTATTTACTATCTGTAATTTGTGGTAAGAAATAAATAAATTATTAATATTATTATTATCTCCTTTATTCATTTACAAATCTTATTTTATTGTATTTTTAAATATTTCTTAATAAATAAAAGTAAGTATAAAAAACATTTAAAAATATAAAAAAATAGTTGTCCGCCGGTGTCGGGAGCAGGGTCCAAGCTACCGGTGGTTAGGGCTCCAGAGACAGGAACCTCCTCACAATGCGAGCCGTATCAAGGAGTACTGCCTTCTGAATCAGGCCCTTGATCCAACCGCCTAACGAGAGCCTCGATAGATGTTGATCGAGGCTTTCGGCTATCAGTCCATTGGCCGATACGACAATCGGCACAATGATAGCCGAGCTCACATTCCACATGTCAACAACCTCGTGAGCTAAGTCGAGATATTTAATTTGTTTCTCTTTCTCAGCTTTCACGAGGTTCCCGTCATGTGGAATGGTAACATCGACAATCATTGTGCGGCGCGCTAATCGGTCTATCACCACTATATCAGGCTTATTGGCAACAATAGTCCTGTCAGTAATGATAGACCGATCCCAGTACAATGTGACATGGTCATTTTCAAGAACTGGGTCGGGCACATACTTGTAATACGGTACCTCAGAATCCACAAGTTTATATTTCAAAGCAAGTTGCTGGTGAATAATCCTAGCTACTTGGTTATGCCTGTGCAAGTACTCGCCGTTAGCCAGACGAGAACAACCAGAGATAATATGTCTGATAGACTCACCCGGACGGTGGCATGCCCGACACACGTCAACCGTCCCGTCCTTCATAATATGTCTCCGGTAGTTATTCGTTAAGATAACTTCGTCCATAATTGCACAGACAAAACCTTCAGTTTCCCCGAAAAGGTCACCAAAACGTAGCCAGGATACGGACGCTAAGAAGTCTACACCGGGCTCATGAAGAGCCCGATAGAAGCGCCCGTGAAGCTCCTTGCTTTGCCATACCTTCTTGCGGTCATCAGTAGAAAGTACTACAGGTTTGCGCCAGTTCTCTTTAGCCATGGATAGCGGGGTGAGCCCCTTGTCCACTGCGACCACATCACGGTGCATACCCACTTCGGTTTTTAAAAAATATTCCCTGAGACTGCACACCTCGCGGTTGTGGAGGGTTTTCGCATTTAAAAAGCCTCGACCCCCGCACTTCCGCGGGATATACAGTCTCATTACCGATGATCGTGGGTGATGCATCCGGTTTGCGGTCAGTAGTGTACGGACTCTTCTATCCAGGGCGTCGAGTTCGGTCTGAGTCCATTTGAGTATGCCGAAAGAGTACATCAAAACCGGCATGACCCAACCATTGAAGGCGCGCACCTTATTTCCGCCCGAAAGAAGACTAGTTAATACCTTCTTCAGGCGACAAAAGAAGCGCTCCTTCAACGATTGCTTCATGTCAGCATCGTTGATGCCTAACGCTTCCGACATACCCAAATACTTATAGCTTTCGGATGAGGAGAGGGATCTGAGGCTTATGGAATCGGAGAGTTGAATTCCCTCGGATTCCATAATCTCCCCTCGCTTTACATGCATGACTGCACATTTGTCCACACCAAATTCCATCCTGATGGCGCTACTGAAAGTTTCAGTTACCTTCAGTAGCTCCATCAGACGCAATTTGTTGGGGGCAAAGAGTTTTAAATCATCCATGTAAAGGAGGTGAGATATGACCTGACCACCTCTTTTCAACCGATAGCCTAGACCTGAATCCTCCAGTAGTGTACTTAGAGGATTCAGGGCTAAGCAAAACCAAAGTGGACTCAAACTGTCACCCTGAAATATTCCCCGTTTAATCCATACAGGCTCATCATTCCCCTGGATCTGTCGACATCCTGGATAACGAAGTACCGTCTTCCATTGCCTCATACACGACTCAAGGAAGGTGCGTAGAGTTGCATCTATCTTGTACAACTCCAGCACCCTCATGAGCCATGTATGTGGCACCGAGTCGTAGGCCTTCTTGTAATCTATCCAACATGTCGACAGATCCTTGCGGGATCGACGAACCTGTTGGCTAATGGCCATGTCTATGAGGAGTAGCTCCTTAGTACCGCGGGACCCATTCCTACATCCATTTTGAGAGGCAGACATAACCGAGTTACTCTCAATGTGTGTATTAATTTTCGCTCTCAAAATAGATGTAAGAAGTTTATAAACCGTCGACAAACACGTGATCGGTCTATAATTCTTGGGTTCCGCGGGACTACCTGATTTATGGAGCAGGTGGGTAACGCCTGTTGTTAGAAACTGCGGTAGCGACCCAGACTCTAAGGATGACTGGAACTGAGATGCCAGGCAAGTGTGTGAACTAATTAGCCATTTCAGCCAAAAATTGTGCAGTCCGTCCGGTCCCGGTGATTTCCAATTCGGTAACGGACGGACCGCTCTGGCAACGTCTGATGGCGTAATTAGGACTGTTTCCATTTCTGGTACAGACTCACACACTCGCTCGACATCCTGCATCCAATCAGCCTCAGTGTGACAGACGGGCACCGACCAGATGCTGCACCAGAATGCACTTGTGGCGGCATCATCCGGGCGGCATACATCTGTCACATTTTGTTCAGGTCGCTCCCAAGTTCTATACACCCACCTTTCATCGCTCTGGAACATGCGATTCTGCGTGTATCGATCAACCCGCCGCTTATACCGCCGAATTCGGCTCGCCCATGCACAAACTTTCTGCTTCAGGAAGTCGATGCGCTCTGTGACACGGGACATGTATTCTCGAGGGCTGATTCCAGTCCCCGAGAATGCCCGCCTTACAAAGCGCATCACACGTGGTCGTGTATTGCCCTCCCTGAAGCAGTATAGTTTGCCGATGAGTACCCTGGCCCCATCAATACGACGTTCGATCCTGCGCTGCCAGGCTGGTACGGCTGGTTTTGGTCGAATAGCTCCGTCACAATTTGGGAATTTGACGTTAGCTAAACGACATGCCGCCACAGCCGCACAGTACAGGATCGAATGTGTATCAACGAGATCCTCGCTGCTCTCGAAGAAACTCTTGAGCTGCGAGTCCAAGGCACACACCAGCGCCCTATTTTTTTTGTGCATGGGTAACCGTGGTAATCGGGGTCTAAGTTCGGCTGGAGTGGACCTATACTCGCGTAATGCATCCTCCAGTGCGCTCCTCAGTCGGTCGTTGCACTGGCTACTTACTGTGTCAACCCTATCATGCTCTTCTTCAACATGATTGGACCGCGGCGGGATGGCATCAACAGTTGACGCCTGTGCCGCAGTTTGTGTCGAAGTCGAGACGATATGGTTGCTCAGTACCTCTGAGCGCAGCCTATCAAGTGCGATATCGTCCAACCTGTGATTGCGTTGGATGACCCGCACCTGATCCGACAGTCGTTGGGCCGAAACGTTGACGGTTGGTTCCAGTTCCTGGAACAGAGACAGCATCCTATCGCGGTACGCAGTGAGGTTAATTCCCCCCTCTGTAGACCCGTAATATGCGCGCATGACGTTCTCGTTCATAGACTGAGTCCATCTCATGCGCTGCACACAACCACCGGTAGCGGGGACCCGACTCGGGGCCGGATGGCCCCTAAGTCCCAAGCTCCTCGGTGGCCGGCCTCTCCCCTGCCGACGTACAGGTGTTGGCGACGTCGGCGGAGAGAAATACTCGTCGCTCGAGCTCGACGCAACTGCTACGGCCGGTGTCACAGCACTCTCGATGGGGCTGGGTTCCGGCGGTTGCGGGGCGGAGCTGAGCGACGAGTCCGGAGGTGGTAGGCGTGCGCGGCGAGCTGCTAATCTCGTCAACATACTTATTTTCATAATATTGTCATCTTGTTTTTATATATCGGGGGTGACGTGACATCTGTCATGTCCGCTTCGGCAGTTTTTGAAATAGGTTTTTATATAAATCATTCATTGTAGGTACGTTTTAAATGTTTTGCTAATTCGATTTAGATTCATTAAACACAAAAATTATAAATGCTGGTGATACACTGCTACTAAAAATTAAAAATTTGAAAAATATATAGAGATGACAAAATACGATGTTGACGTTGTTGGTGTTGCCATTATTATTATTATTATTATTATTCATCACTTAACTTTAAGTAGTGAATAATCTATATATTTATCTTTGAGTATTGTCGTTTATAAATATTGGTTTGTAGTGTTGGTTAGTGTTTTATTTTCTTACAAACATAGCTAAATGCACAGTCGACAGTTTTTGTCTGGAGATCCAATCATTGGTTGTGAGAATCAACGTTATTAACTAAAATATCTGTGGGCGAAGATTTACCTATCAGAAGAATGAGCAACGATGCAAATTTTTCTTTGTTTTTGTTTTTCTCAGTAGCAGCCCGCAGTCTGGATTTATTCCCGGTTGATGGCAATAGGCTTGCCCCCTGTTATATACAGGGTGTCTCTGGAAGTATGGATCAAATCGTATAGGGGCGTGGGCAAGGTCATATCCAAACTTTTTATCCCTGAGGATGTCGGTGAATTTTTTTACGGTTCTAAAGTTATGACCAATTTTTGTTTTTTTCAAACACTTCGCATAGGTAGTGCTCAAAGAAAAAAATCATTAAAACACTATCAGGGCTGTCAATTTAATTTTTTTAGGTACACACCTGGTACAAGGTATAGGTACACTTCTGCCTAACCCTTCGTAGATTATAGGCGTGACGTTATGATGTGAATACGAGTTTGTCAATGTCACTTGTTTTTTATTAAAAAAAAATTATACCGTTGATTGGTTTCATCGACCTCATTTTACTCGTAGCATTCAAATTCCGTGGAGCAAATCTAAAATATTTATCAATAACTCAAGGAAAACTCCAAACGCAAACATTCTTAGTGCCCCAATCATTTATATCGTGATGTCCGTCATTACTCGCACAGTGCGCACGCGGCACTAAACTTGCGAACAAATAAATCGCGCCAACACTTGCTTCTTCCCATCGAGATGATTAATAGGCGCTCGTGAACTATCTGCCTTACCCTTATGAATTAAGATGTTATTGGTGTCTGTGACTGGTATGCAATGAAAGGAAAGTAATTATTACCTACTGGAGCATAAATTTATGTAATGTGTATGTTTGAGTATCACTTCCTTTCGTTGTTTACATCATGAACAAATCAAGACGCTGGAAAAAGCTGTTTAGTTTATTATCTGATGACTAATTTTTCCAATGCTAAATATCTTTGTCCGAGAAATAATAGTCTTGAGTTTTTGACAATACTTCCATACAAAAACTATCACTCGTCAATTTAATTCCCCGGATAAAAGATATCTATAAGTACCGGTTGGAAAAATGGTATTTCATTACCAACAAGACTTCGGTTATAATTGGCTCACTCATACTTATTTCAAGCGCACCTAATTACAATCTGGATGCTTCAACGTAAGAAGATTTAAATGCTTATCAAATTCAGGATGAAAAAATAATAGTTTAAAGGTTTATAGCGGCTTATACATGTTGCACAATTGAGTACTATAATAAACTATAGGTAAGACCCATAGAATCAAGTAATACCAATAACTTAAATCGCATAGTTAATGACGACCATAACATGACTGACCAATAGTCCGTAGCGTTCCGGCTGCTGGCGCCCAACGTGGGGCCCAAACATAGTGTTGCCAGCATCGACATTATCGCCCACCAACACCTATAAATAAATATGGCGGCAAAAACGGCGCCCGTTTATCAGCCACCGGAAGTGGACACTGGGGACCGGAAGCCCAGTAATAAATGTTATTAGATAGCCCCTGGGCTTAGTTGGGCTCGGATTATGTGCGTTTTTTTCGTACTTCTTTCGTTCACCGGTTTTTGTTAATGTGTCTGGGTTTGAAAATAAATTGCTCCCGACCATTTTGGGCGGGTTTGTTAGGTGTGGGATTTTAATAAGGGGACTTGATTTTTAAGTGTTTTAGGTTTTTTTAAACTGATTAACTTTTATAATACACTAGCTTCTGCCCGCGACTTCGTCCGCGTGAAATTTCTTGTACCCCCACCCCGTCGCGTCGTAACACTTCGTATTCGCTTACCGTTCACTCTGAGTTTTTTTCTTTTTGCTCGGCTCCTAAGGGTCATAGCGTGATGTTAAATAGCCTATAGCCTTCCTCAAGAATTGGGCTATCAAATGCAAAAATATTTTTTTCAAATCTGACCGGTACTTCCAGAGATTATCGCGTTCAAACAAACAAACTCTTCAGCTTTATTATTAGTATAGATAAAAAACTCTATGGCCCATAACTCCTTAATAGGTACCAACTCTTAACATCTTACACACGTGATAACTTTTAAACGAAATATCCGATTGAGATGAAACAAAAAGTATTTTACTTCTTCATAAATACTCTTGATAACATAATGCTTAATTTCGATAAAGATTAATACTACGATACATATTTAACGTAGTTTTTTTTTCTTCAGACGATTTAATAATTATTTTGAACACAAAATCGGTTATTGTGATTAAACCATAATAGCTAGATATATGTTCTCGCGGACTTTTTTGTAGGTCTTAATGGGCTCTACAAACCCGTAGTACATCATTTTGTTCTATTGTCAATAGTTTTTGCAGCGCACGCAAAAATAGGTTTTCGATTTTACACCTTGTGTTACAAAATAGCAATTTTATTACGGATCCCTAATTTTGAAAAAAAAATATATAGCCTATAGCCTTCCTCGATAAATGGACTACCCAACACTAAAAGAATAATTCAAATCGGACCAGTAGTTCCAGAGATTAGCGCGTTCAAACAAACAAACAAACAAACAAACTCTGCAGCTTTATAATATTAGTATAGATTTTACTTAGGAAAGTAAACTTAGCACTACGTCAGGTTTGATGTAGTTTTTGTTACTAAGAACCTACAGTCTCTCCAAAAACCGATTAAAACTCCTTACATTTAAAATCCAATAATCATTAACAAACCATTATCTGAAAAACCAATAAATGATCATAATAACCCAAACGAATTCATGTTAAAACGTTAATTATCAATAATAATCCCAATACATCACGCGCAGTGAGCAAAATGAAAAAAAGCCGGCGCAAAAAGTTCACATACAAATAGTGGATGTATGCTCAATACTTCTGGCTGTCAAAAGCATCGGCAAACGATGCGTCGGTTATTTACCTATGACGTGCAGGCAGCTACAAATTGGCAGATGCTACCGTAGCAAGCCTATTTTTTTACTAAAATTTCTCCTTTATGCCTGTGACGTAAGGTTGAGTTTAGCCTGGCTACGATTGGTTTGCGTTGGATCAGGTCAAACGCTCGATTAGATTCCACCATGATCGAGTTATAACAGTTGCTTACACGGTGTTTTATGGTATTTTGTACCTAAATATGAGGTTTCTTTTTGTTTATTATGAACTTGATTCTTGTAAATCAGATTAGTAAAAGATTTTACTTTTATTAAGAAATCAGAAAACTTCATTATGCTGCAGGTACTCGTACTAACTTGGACCCAACATCATTATTTTGATTATTTTTATGTAGAGAAACGCGGATAAAATATCTATAAAAATCAAAATGATCGACCTATTTTTGACACATGAGACATCATGTTGCATAACAATGCAAGAGCACGTTCAGTCAATAATAAAACATTACCATTTCCCAATAAATTGATATTAATACACTATCAATAGTCTAAAGTGCTACATAAAATATCGTTTAACATCGGTTTTCCTACGTACAGGGTGGAGGCATCGCAGTTTGAGCCCGATAGCCGATAGTGTCAATACTGGCAAGCCTCCAGCTATGAACTGCTGGTTATAGGCTATTTACATATGAACTCAAGCGATAGCGAGCCTCCATGAATAAAATATTGAACTACTATTAGAGGTCGTCGGATATCGTGGCGTATGGCGACTACTTACCTATCTACTTACTAGTTGTTTAAATACAAGCCAAGCTTACGAATGTACTGTTTTAAGGATTTACGCGAAATAATAAGAATTGGTTGCAAGATGAATATTTTCTGGTTATCAAGATAATTTTGATCTGTTAAAATTTGCAGACATGATACACTATCTCCCTGGGGCAAAAAAACAGGTTGACCAAAATCAAAAATTCACACTTCAGCTGGCAAAAGACCCTAAGCTCGTTACGTTGGCCACTAATTACACACACATTTCTGTAGCTTAAAATTTCAAATTGCAACCCTCTCGTGTCCTCTGTCCCTCTCCGACACGCTTAAAACAATACCAACTGTTGCGAACGAAGGCTTGTGTGTGCGGCTGCGTGTGTGTGCGTGGGTAAACACCGGTTTAAGCCTAACTGGCCTTAATGAATCGTAATGGCCCCTATAATTCGCGGCGTAACTAACTGGCCATGTGGGGACGCCACCGCCCCCCGCGAGCGCTCCCCCGCTGGTCTCCCCGGTATTTGGAAGCGAGCCATATCGCGAGTATGACAGCGGCGATTCTTTTTTAAAATTTTCAGGCCGGCCGCGTTTGGCGCTACAATTTGCGGTTCGTGCTTAGATTGCAACGTCAAAATATTGTCGCACGATAAATATGATGCCAGTTTTGGTTTACACTCTTGTTCAACCGCTAGTTTATTCACCGTAACGCTGTTGTTTCGACCGTTTAAAAATATACGTAAACACCCTTATGTTTGTTTTTAAAAAGCGAATAACATTTATTAAAACAGTTCTGAATAAATATCACGTTTGAAAAACGTTTGAAAATTGTTTATTTTTAAATAGAATTCGTGTTTACACATGGTATGTGTAATTCATAAGGTTATATTCACGGTATAGAACCCAGCATCATCTAACTGACTGAGCATTTTAAAGAGTTACAAACGTGAAGTGCAACATCCTGCTCCCCAACTTTAAACTAAAGCCCGAAGCAGCTCGTTATTCCTTCTGTAATTTATTTAATTGCTCTGTGGCGGTAATTATTCATGAAATTACGGCAATTACGTCTCTGGAAACAATTATTTATTGTGCAAACTTGAGTCTTAACTCACATTTTATTCCATAATGCATCATCAGATAACCGGGTGGACGGAACAGTATCATTACACTGAAATAGCTACAATTTGTTACTTTGTAACTAAATTTTCTTGTTTTCTGTTTACTTATTTCTTTATATTTACTTACTATTGTTTTATTTTACAATGGAAAATGGTGATACAAAGGTAGGTTAAAACGGAGTCGCTTATGTTTGTTTTGGATCCCAAACAAAATAAGTATTGAAAGTGTGTGCTGAAAAAGCGTTTGAACAATGGTGAAAAATATTTTTAAAGAGTCGATAAGTGAGGCATTAAGTTTCAAGAACATTACTGCCCCGTCCCTGAAAACAAAACATGATATTAATTCGATTTTCATCTGTAAGTCCCAGAAATTCACGTAGAGTAGAGTACAACTGCGATCATTTCCCTAAAACCGCTCGAGTCGGGTCCGCCTGGACAAATTATTATCAAAACGAAGGAAAACAACCGTGGAGTTAGATTCGGCGTGGTTCGACAGTGTCCATCCTGCATATTAATCACAGGACGGCGCCATCTGCCGGCGGCCGCCGCTCTTACCGGACCTCACCTAAATTAAAATATTCTGCATTTCGCTACGACAAACACGCAACATTTGGTGCTAATCGTCGTGGAGGATTCTTGGGTTGCGTCTCATTTTCGGGTGTAATTTGTTTATCTTGATATTTGTACATCTGGGTATCTTTAGGTTTAGTAACAGAATGATGCTTGAAAATATGACACAAACACAACCAGTGTCCGTTTTGGTACTTCGGGGCTATTTTGTAACTTTTTACACTCAAAAAGTGCTGATTGCCCGAAATAGATTTTTAAAAAAGGTTGTGTTCATACCTACCTCTGTTTATAGTGAATTTAGTGCGCAGGTAAGTTCAATTACAAACACATAAACCTGCCAAATAAATCGATGATATATTGAAGCAAACAAGAGGCGATCACAATAAAAGGCGACACAAGCACGCCTGGCCACATTGTTCAAACAACGCTACAAATGAATAGTTAGGTAACCCGTCCTACGTGATAAATTCATTTTTGGGAAGGTTTAATTTGTTTGCAGCCGCCGCTATTTCGAATACGCCATTTCTCATTGAACAGATTACGGAGATTACGAATTCATTAGGGACGCTATATCTTTTGTTCGCGGCGTTGGGACGCGCCTAATTGATATTTTGGGCACACATGTAGTTCGTTACCGTAATAATTGGTTCGGCAATTAATTTTTGAAAGTGTCATCGATCCTTTGAGCTGAATTTTGTATGGATGGAATCCTGTAGGTTCTCGTAAAATGAAAGTCGTCGCAATGTTTGTGGTGTCAATTACGAATTCACTTTTTTTCTGTAACTATTTTTTATCATTAAGGATATCTCTTTACATACAAAATGCTACGGAAAACCCAAAGAATATTATTTTATCTACGCTACAATACAGACAATAAACTAATATAGTTCAGTAGGGATGTCCTGATACCGGCTCCGGACGGATTCCGGCCGTGTTCGGGACAGCACACACCGCAGCAGAAGAGCCGCGGGAGCGCGGACAGGAATTAATTGCGGCGTCTGAGGTGTCCCGTAATTATCGTGCCTGTGGACGTGCAGCCCATATCAGCGGGCATGCGGTTGCCTTAGAAATATTTTGTGTTTCTGTTATTGGGATGTTTGGGTAATTGCTTTTAGGCCCCAAACATCGGACGACGATGTTGCGAGTGAGAAATATTGTAATATAGCGATGTTTATTTGTTTTTGGTCTTGACCGCATGGCCATTTAACACGGGTTACTCCCATTTGGGAACGCTCCAGTGAGTGAAAAAACAAAAGAAGTTTTAAACTTGGATGGTTGGAAGATTGGTTACAAACTACTGCTGTTTTATTTTGGGAAAGCAATGTCTTTGCTGTTTTTGGTTTTCATAAAGTTTTGTTGTTTTATCCAGGTAACCGCTGTATTTTTTTTTTAAGCGAATGTTTTGTTACCAACATATGTTTTTACTTAGCAAAATTGAAATCTAGCAATATCATAACTTTTCTACATAACATAAAATTACATAATTTCAAAGTTAGGACGTAGATTAGCCACAAGATGCGCTGGGGCATACGGAAGCGCCACGCGGTAAAGACAGGGGTCGCATCGCTCGGCGCGGGCATCGAACCGCAACCGACCTGCGCTCGACGCCAACTGAATTAATTGCTCAACCCACGTCGCACTCCACTCACCTCGAATTTCCTTCGAGAAAATTTTACTGTTGATATTGTAATTAGGGTTGAATAAAAGCGAGTTTCGGGGAAGGATTTTTGATTATGGTATCATGTTTGGTAAATTATGTGCTTTTAATTGACCTTTATTTTTTAATAATAATTAAAAAAGAAAGGCAAAATTATAATTCACTTTTATTCGTGATTTCTAATACCTATACTTTACTTGTATGAGATGAAGCAATTAAAACTGGCGTAATTACTTACAGGTTTTAAATTATTTTTTTAACTGATCACAATTTTGCAAAAGAAAATGGATATCATGTTACGATAGAAGGATAAGCTTCATGATATAATATATGAACAGGTATGAAGGTATAGTCGCGCACACAAATTGTCTACAAGCACGCACACATTTTCTTAACGAGCTCTACTGTTATCTTTAACGGTAATCCCTTCACGTCGATATTA
Source organism: Oligia latruncula (assembly GCA_948474745.1). Lineage (NCBI taxonomy): Eukaryota > Metazoa > Arthropoda > Insecta > Lepidoptera > Noctuidae > Oligia > Oligia latruncula. The sequence goes on from OX419688.1 coordinate 13,198,082, forward strand.
ATACACAATCTGGATAATTCTACACCTTTACCTGAATACCTAATTGAGGTCTCAGCCGATCAGTATTCGTCGCTTGTGCGTTCTTGCCAGGAAGATAAGCCCGGGATCCCGTCGCCTGAATCCCGCGATACTTGTGACTAATCGCCGGGATTCACCTCGCGCCGTCTCACGATAATCCCGGACAAATTATAGGGGTGCTTATTACTACGTGGGGTTTCGTGATCATTATTTAACAGTCAGTTGAGATAAGTCCCGATGTTCGTGTAGATAAACGCTGTGTTTATAGAAATATAAATAAATGTCTGCGAGAATGTTTGCTGTGTAAGCCCATTTTTCATCATGCTTTAGATAGGTACTGAAGAATTTACCATAAGCAGCTAATTAAACATTGAAATGATAATATCTGTGATTAATTATTTAGATAATTAATTCAAACGATTAACTAATTTAACCACAAAACCACAAACCGTAGTTTCATAGCCACGGCACGAAGAACAGAAACTACGCTCATTTCGCTCACAGATATAGAATCCAAATAGCCAATGAAACCGGATCCATAAAATAAAAGACCGGCGACTCATAAATAAATACACTGAAAAATGCAAAGGGAAAAATAAAAAGAGGAATAATGGAGGGTATAAAAGAGGACAGTTTGCGTCACAAAGCCGCATGCGGGCCTCAGATATTGACAGTAAATTTCATTCATACGGCATTAGTGCCGCACCATCAGATCCAGGGATATCTCCCGCAAACAATGCGGCTACGAAGCAAGGAGGTAACGTATTTGTACTTTGGTACTTAGAAACTAAATTAATACTTTGTACAAGAAAATGAAAAAAAAAACCGCTCATAAAGTTAAGAGGTTTTTTGCAGAAAAATAAGGTCCTATGAATATAAGATAAGAATACAAAAAAATTGTTTTACTTATTACCTTTTCCAATTGAGGTGCTTGATCCTTCTGAGCTCTTTAAAAAACTTACTAATGCTGTTCTAAAGAACTTAAGCAAATCCTGGGAAGGGAAACCTCAATCCCGACTCTGTACAAATATACAATAAGTACAATAGTATAAGTACTAGACTTTTCACAAAACAACAAGTGAAGCTAATAAAAGCGTTGGTATTAAAAATTATACGTAGCATCGTAGCAACAAAATTATTTTCGTAGCTCCTCGTAACCGCTGTGGATGGCGTAGCGGCGTCTACGCCAAACCGCTACGCGGCCTACACGCGCCGACCAATTTAGCGTAGCACACCACAGAGAAAAACGATGGACTGAGAACGAAAATAACAGCTTTCAACTGTTTGGACAAGACCGTATGGGTAACCGGGGCTTTGTGTGTGTGAGTGGTGTGTTACATTGTCTTGTGTTTCGAAATACGAGTAGTAAGGTAAATATTATTTTTACGCAGTAACGCAGGTACAGCATGAGAAGGTATTGTTTTTTTTTATTAAGTTTAATACAAATACTAAAAACACACGTAGGAAATGTTAAAATAGGTGATAAGTTATTTTAAACTTGAACGCTATATTGAATTGAATAAGTACATAATATGCTTTTTATTAAAAAAAAACCCAGAACAAAAGGAATTCCCATAAAAATGTTACTCCATAAATATTTACCATGTCTGTATTTGACAATTACAAATCACAAAAAACACAACATTATCCTTATCTCGTTTGTTTGAAGTCACAAATAAAACATAATTCGTATGAAATCCCGGGGACAAGCTTTGGGCCCATTCTTCAAGTTAAGCCAATATTTGGCGAAGCCGGGACAACTTCCGCGAATGTGACCCGGTAATTTATCGGCGGACAAACTGAAGTTTATCGAAAGAACGAGAATAACTTTATTATATAGTGACCGGAAGTGGAGGGTGGACGTTCACCCGCCAGACGCAACTGTACGCTCGGACACACAAGTGTTTCATAATAGTTTGTGACGGAAAGTAAGAGCCTTTTTATAAAACGGTTTTATTTAGCTTGCCCTGTTTGTTATTTATTTATTTGGGTTAATATTATTTGAAATTTTACCCCCTTCCTGTTAGCAGATTGATCTGATATTTGGTACACACCTTCAGTTTTCATGACAATACAATTTAATTTAATCAGTATCATTGTAAATCTAAAATGGCCGCCGCTACAAAATGGTGGATTACATATTTATTCACAACCCCCTCAATATGAGTATAAAATGTAAGGGCTTGAATAGTAGAATACTGTACATTATGAAAAACTTCAAATCTAAGATGGCGTAGATGGGGAATGGAGAATAATATCGTGGGGCGTAGCGAAAACTGAGTAAATATGTAAATAGCATTTATAATGATACTAGCTTAAGCCCGTGACTTCGTTCGCGTAAAATTTCACCCTCTTAGGGGTGGAATTTCGAAAAACCCTTTCTTAGTGGATACCTACTCTTCACAAAGAACACACCCTCCAAATTTCATGTCTCTATGACCAGCGGTTTAGGCTGTGCGTTGATATATCAGTCAGCCAGTCAGGACTTTGAATTTTATATATTTAGAAGATGAGCGGTTGACTATTGATAGAAATTTTACGCGCTCCACGATATTATTTTTTTGGTTGATCAATGCCCTACATTGATGAGGAAAGTGGTGTGATGACTGGTCCCTAGGACCTATCGAATTATTTTTTAGCTTTTAGTATATTACCTACCTCAATATTTTCATTAAAACCGTTTAACTTAAAAAAAAAAAAATGGTTGCCTGTAAAGTCGGTTTTACGGGCGAAGATTTTACGTGACAACGTCTTTTTCTCGGTAGAATATTTATTGATATGAATATAATTAAATTGCACAATAGGAACAAGGAATTGAATGATAGTTGAGTGGGAGAGAGACGCAAGGCATTCGGCGGGCCTCTCTCTCGTTCGGTGACTCATCGTAACGTTACCGAGCGTTACACTTTTTCATAAGTGACTCCCAGCCGCAACCTAATTTAAGACGTTGTCACGTCAAAAATCTACTTATTTTTTTATGAAAGAACTCTGGTATTTGTGGACACACGTTTCGCCTAATCATTGAGTTTCAACATGTTAATAAATCTTTGTAGAAATAAGGCAATCTATTACAATATATAATACTCTCTCAAAGTATTGTCCAATGTATTGTGTGCCGATAACGAATGTACCAAGTTCTCATAAATAAATTAATACTCTTGAAATCTCAAATATAATTGTATTGAAGTATCGATGACTTTAAAAAATCTTTAAACTAACTAAACAGTCAACAACAAGAGCAATTTACAGAAGTACAGCTTGCTGAATTTGGTTAATTGAAACTGATGTTAATCCTTTGAAGAATCTCCGTGCACGACTGTACAGTTTTACGTCGTTCCATTTTATGGAGTCGGAGGCATTTCTTAGCAATAATGAAATATGTCGCGTCCACCGGCCGGTCCTCATTGTAAACACATTTCGGAAATCGTCCTCATACGAGTACGTCCGTATGAGGAAATCGTCCACGTTTTAGTCATTTTATTTCGAGGAATCTTGCATTTTCCTTTGTAGTAAATATTTCGAGTATGAACGTGTTGTACCTATGCTTTTATGCAAGAGTAGTGGTATGCGTCTGCGCTTGTGATATTTTTTATTGCACCTTATGATCAACACAACTACTGGAGTAGACTGGTTGATTTACAAATGATATTGTAGAGACGTCTATAATTCTTAGTTTTTGTTCTTGAACTGTTTGAATTTTAGGAACTCAAATATTCGAGTTATTTCGGTCTGATCCCCTGAACCCTCCCTCCAGCCTGGCAGCTGCAAATAAAATGATAAAGATAAAAGATGCCTCTACCTTCCTTGATGCGTTCAAGATCCCGTAAACTATTCACTATTTTCAATAACAGTTCCTGAAAAACCAATACAATTTTTACCAATTCCAGAAACATGCAATCATTTCTCATTTTCCAAGATCGTAACAGATACAACCTACAATTGCTACCGAATATTCGAAGTAAATGAAGTGTCTAATAAAGTTTGATTTGGCGTCCACTCGGCGCCGAACGGAGCCGGACACAACGGGCCTGTAGATATGATACTGTCAAGTCTTTCACGCTCCACTACACTTATTCATGGAGACGGCGACGTGACGTCTTTACTGATACTCGAAGGTTGGAAGGACGTAAATTGTTTCGTCTTAAGTATTGTCTTGATTTTTAAAGTTGTGTAAATATTTAAAGGTTTTTTTTTATTCTTGTCACTAACAACTTGCCTTGCCTATGGACTTTTTTGTATGAAATAAATTATTCTAATTTAATTTTTTATTTTATAGTGTACGTACCTAAGTAGGAAGGTTGTGGTGATTATATTTTAAGCAACAACAAATGGGTAAACTTATTACACTTATATGATATGTTAAATGCTTTACTAATAATGAAAAAAAAATGAAAATGAAAAAGTGTTTATTCACAAAAACAATTTTTTACATAATATATTTACCTCCGCCAAACTGCAAAGCAGTTTGTTGGCAGACGTAGCTCCTTTTTTTTGTAACTATTAACATATTTAATAGGTGTTTTATTTTTTTAATAGCTGTGTGTGTAAAGTTATGGCAAGCTTATACATAAAAAATATGTTTACATTGACGTCGTTAATGACTTACACAGCGAATGTTAATAGGTAAGTACGGCTAATATACATATTAGCCGTACTTACCTATTATATACCTATACGAAAGGACGGAACGAGAAACGCATTCTTATAGAACCTACAGGTTCTATAAGAATGCGTTTCTCGTTCCGTCCTTTCGTTTTTAAAGACAATTGAAACTAACCAAAATGCTGCTAATTCAAACATCTTTATAGAAATAGTCGTTTGGAATCATCAAGTTACATTCTCGAGCCATACCCTTGTCCGGTGCGCAGTGAGTCCACAGTTTCGATAAAGGCTCGTTTAATACTACAAAGTGATCTGAAGCGAGTCCACTGTCGCCCCGAGCGACGCTTTACCCCGTCTCTTATGAAAATTTTGTCAAGAACGCACTAGTCAGTAGCCACCCGACTTGAAACCTCTTTTGATATCTTACGTGGTGGGTAATTGAAAAAGGACAGGTATGTATTTATCTGGTAAATCGTTGAAATATACATATATTAAAAATGTGTTTTGATATATTTTTTTACTTTTATATTATTTGTCTTTATCTTTTACTTTAGACATTTTTTTTTCTTGTTCATCTTACAACCGATTGCAAGATGAATAAGGAAAAAAGTCCCATAAGAATGTGGCGGGGTTTGAGCCTTTTCATGGTTATTAGTTCACATAATATGGCAATGACTAAGATGTTGGTGTGTGTGTGTGACGTTATACGATATTTATATGACTGCACCTATCCTGAGTACTATTTCCTCTGTTACAGTTCTTATTAATTACTCTAGAGTTGATAAAATTTTTAGGTCTATATTTATTTTAATCGGGTACTTTAATAAGCACGTTTCAGAAAATAACACAAATTGTTGTGCACAAATTGCAGTACACGTAACTCATAAAAGTTCCTACGAAACAAAGTAAAAGTGAAATATTACCTGCAGGTAAATACGCTAACAAATAGACATTAATTAAACGCCGTAGGAATGGACGCACGGCTCCATTTGTTCAGACCTTCCGTACCACGTGCACCATTTATTTCACCATGCAGTCAGCTGATAAAACTTCCTGCTATTATTTTTAGAGATCCGTGACTCACATCCTTATTTAAGGCTCCTACAAACAGGCGTGATAAGCGACACAAAGGCACCGCTCGTTGCGCGATTTGCGGTGCCTTTGTGTCGCGCGCGATTTTATCGCGTGTCGCGCCTGTTTGAAGAAACCTTTAAGCAATTTAATAAATACAGTATGACAGATTGAGATAGAGAAATATGGACAGATCTAAAACTGCTTATTGAGGCAGATCATTTTTTTAAAGACCACGTTGTCGATTATAAAGTTAAAGTGTACAGGTAAATGTTTATTCTGTTAAAGTATTTACACAAAAGTACAATCAACGCTTGCTGCTTTCTAGATAAGAAGTGTACACAATTACACATACAATAATGCCTGATTACTGACAAATGCGTGCACTGACTGGACAGGTCCACTTAATCTGTGTGGTTCTTTCCTCAAAAGACCATTTCAGACACCAATCTACATGGTTTTCACATGATCTGACCAAGATTATGTCTGGACTTTAAAAGAGACTGTGACCTCTGAGTTTGTTTCGGCCTTTCTTCTCAGAGTAGTCAGACAGGACACGCCGACCTCATCTAGTTTTTAAAAATATGATTGACGTGTAAAAGTGTTTGTACAAACCTAATTACAGAAATAAAATCATAAACGTCCATGCAGGATAACATAAAAAAATACTGGTTCAGACTGTATTTAACTATTATTAATGTTAATGATTACTAGATGATTTGATTAAACAGTTAAGACCACACAAAACACAAACAAATCACACACTAATTCCGTTATACAAAAATCTTTAAAATAAAATAAAGTACTTCTAATAATATTTTCATACGGAACCAACGGCGGAGAACCATAAGCTTGTCCCTTCTACATCGTGTAAATACGTTCTGGCTCGTTTCTGAGCTTACCGGAAAATATTGGTGGATTTTTTATTTTTTTATGACTACGCCCAGATTCTACCGTTTTCTTTTTACAGTTTATTTTTTATTTAATCTTGTTATCGTCTTAATTCTAAAACTTAGTAGACCATATTATCATTTGAGTCATGTCATGTAGGCTTCTCCTTCCGAGGTTTCCATGATTGCTTTTAGTCATTTCCCTTTCAGATTATGCTAAGAAAAATCAGTTTTATTAAGTCAAATATGTTTTACGGTGTAAACGAATTTCCATTTTTGGCATGATTCAGAAAAATACGTAATTTGTAATGATTCATCACTTTAGAAACTTCAGAAAGTTTCTCAGCCCATTTTTTCTCACCCAATGATTTAGTTTACGTGAAGCACAAACAATATAGAGCGTGAACACGTGTTAACAGCGCCATAACCGTGTGAGTTAACTGCCGAACTTAGGGCACTTTGTGAAATATGACGCAGTGCGAAACGACCCTTATCGCCTAGCTGATTTTGTTTTATGTTCTGCCGCGGACTTTGGCGCGAAAACGTGCGAGTATGGATTGAAACGAAAGAAAGTTACAACTGAAAGTGTTTTTCAAATCATGAATTCAAACATTTTTGTGTTACAAATTCCATTAGACTGCGTTTTGTTCCGTTACTCAAGTTTTTTCTCGTGATTGTCAATGCATAAGTAATGAAAGTCGTTCCAAACTATAGCGATTTGGAATGTATAAGGGCTCCCTTTATTACTCTACAATATATAAGACGTTTGATTTCCTACTTTATTTTCATGAACATAAGAATAATGTAATAATTTTGCTATCTTATTTACTTATTAGACACCTTTTCTCATCTTTGCATAGGTAGGTATGTCTATTTGTATCGGAGTCTGAACACAGCTTTAGAGCTATCAAAACCATGTTTCTTATAAGTTAATAGACTAGCACAGGTGTTTCCAAGTTGCATATCATAGATTTTTATTATAAAAGGGTTCGACAAGAAGTGAGGCTATAACCATCGACACACAACGTAATGGTTTATACCCCTGTTACGTTAGATTTAGTGTGCGATACCATGCTTCCAAGTTTTTGCACCCAGCTAAGGTAAGGAACATCATGTTGGTATAACATGACGTTCTATAGGCATAAGCTTTTTAAATATTCTTAATTTACTAATATTTATGTATTGTATCTTTTAATGAAAAATCGTTCCTATGGTCACCAGTCAAATATACCTCTACGGCTTCTTTTACTTCACGGACTTAAAAAACAAATCATAAAACCGACCAATCAATATTTTCTACCAACTTTCATTTACCTTTCTTTAACACAAAACCATTTGTACAACTTTTTAATTTAAGAATAGATCGTATTGAATTACGGTTTGTTTTTTCCAAGTTGCCGTAATTAGCCGTCGGCCACACCTGCGAGGCTTCTCTCGAACTCTGACCAGGGAATCCCGAGGAATGCCTATTGTGTAATGCGATCGTTTCTCCTTGCCTAGTTCTCGTAAACAACTCGACTAACTATTTATGAGAGGTTTCCTACTACAAACAAATCGCTGAATAGTTTAATAACCTTAGCTCGGGAGTCGGGGAAGCAGTTGTGTTATGTACCTAACCAATAATAACTTTCCGCCTCGCATAAATCGCAGCATTAATTTTACAACTCAAATGTAACAATTTAGTAGTAGGCAAGTAAGCACTTAGTTATACGCCAGCGGCGCCCTGCCTCGCAACTTAAGCGGCCCTCCCTTACCGCTAAACAAATTTGACAGCTCCAAGTTAGCCTAAGTTTGGGTACACGTGTGCAAACTTTGTTCTACAACCTACTTAACCGCCTGTCATCTTTAAAATTATCATCATAAGGAGTAATATCCTCTGGCATTTTTGATTTGGTGGTTGCATGTATGATTGTTGTTGGTTTATGTTGAGTCTGACTAGTTAGCATTGTGCCCACGTTGAAACAAGTTGTCATGATTATTAAGGTGTTTAGCGCTGAGTTAGAGTTGGCGCAAGATTACTTTGTGAACTTATCTGTTCAAACCACGCACGCATAATGTTGTGCTTATACAAAAGATAAGCAGACGTTTATGTTTCATGTGAATATAATTAGTGCTTGAAAACTGAAAACTTCAGGAGAAATTATTGGAGTTACAGCTGTCGTTTTAAAATGCGTTTATTTTGTTTACAAGGCAGGTAAGTTGTATGTTGACTTCCAGTTTCTGAAAAACAAAAGAAGAATAAGTTTGTAGCAAAATCAAATCAAAATCGTTGAATGCCTAAAATGTGGTAGGTACAAAATATGTTACATAAAATATGGTTGGTACAAAATATGTTAATTTCAGCGCAAATACACATTCCGCCATGTAATGATGGCATGAAAATATTTAGTAGATAGATTAAGTGTGTTGTCATCATCATCATCATCATTTCAGCCGAAAGACGTCCACTGCTGGACATAGGCCTCCCCCAAGCACCTCCACTTCAACCGGTTCTGGTGTCCTCTTAATAAAAAGATATTCTGTAAAATCAATGTAAAATATCAAAAAAATAATTTAAACAAAAAATAATGTGTGATCTTCTTGTGTAACAATTTTTTTTTTGTTAGAAATTAATGTTTTGATATATTTTACCGAGTACCTTATTATTATGAGTAGTCAAATGTTGTTTACGTTTTGTCTCAAGTCAAACTGAATAGGGTATAGCAGTATTCGTAAATGTAAATGCAACGAAAAGAAGCTTATGCGATAAACACTTTAAGGGACATGCTATAGAGTCCACTTGCTACAAAATAATATATCGTGCACTAGTAACTCAACAACAACATGTATCAAATGATGTAGACAGTAAAAAAAAACCCACACATTTACTATAAAACTTGCAGCCAATACAGACTCATATGCAAAAAGTACGTCAAAGCTCAGTCTAAAATGTATTCCAGATTGATTATTAAATAACGACCATTAAATTTTCGACAGCGGTGATCAAAAAACGCGGGATTAATTCAGATTTAAGCTCCGCGAGTCGGAAGCTTTTAAATTCGCATAAATACAACATGTCATGGGCGGTGGCCGCTGCCTTTATCAATTACAAAGAGAGCCGCTTCAAAAAATGTAAAGCGAAATACGTTACATGAACGAGCGTTTTTATATTTAGTGAAGCATTTAGCACTATGAAGGAGGTAGGTTCTACTCATTCATCATGTATGTCTCGCTGATTTTTTTAATTGGCTTTGAACGCTTTGTGGCTTCGTTCATGCTATGGAGATCAGTCTACGTATCGCCAGCCGACTATAATATGTAGATATCATGGTTAAAACATAAGGAAAGCTGACGGGATCTCCAGTAAAATAAACTAAAACTGTCAATCACTTAAATATCCATGATATTCTGGGATTTTTATGAACAATGTAGGTACACCCAATCCTGGAAATAACAGCTAACTTTCGTGTTTTTACCGATATGAATCCACGAACCCACATTGTCATATCAATTACAAAAGACTTGCACGGTCGTCAAAAAAACTTGATTTCATTTCGAAATTGTTAACAACACTTGAGCTCCAATGTTCATAAGTGGACAAAGCAGTGTAGTGGCATTTTATTAAATATTTCTCTGACGCCATGTCCGAATGCCGGAGCTGTGCAGTGCTATGTCCCTTGCGATTCAAAAATGTATATGAAACACGGCTAAAAATCTTACGTTTAATTTTATGGAACCTACTATTTTATATACATGAATTTAGCCCTTTATCTACTTTTTGCTTATGATCAAGTTTTAACTGAATCTAAATTAAATATCTGGTCCCTCTACCAGGTTTTTAGAGCAGTGGTGGCCCAGAGGGAACCACCTGACTTACGAGTTGTAGATCGCGGGTTCGAACCCAGACAGGCACTTTACTTTGTGTAATTTATTTCATTACCACTGCTCTCAAAACGGTGAAGGAAAACAGCATGAGGAAACAGGCATGTCCTTGAACCAAAAATTCGAAGACATGTGACATCCACCAACTCGCACTGGGCCCGCGAGGTGGATTATAGCCCACTTCCTCTCAAAGAGAGGAGGCCTGTGTCCCAGCAGTGGGAACATTATAGGCTGATTATGCACCAGATTTTCACTTAACGATGACGAATTGACGACTACTAACAGGTTTAACAGGAATTCATTTTAATAATTATCAAAATTTAAATCTCTGAAAAATATTCAGATCACGATTCAAATTAAATCCATTCCCGAGAACTGATTGAGCTTATAGTGCACAACGAAAAATATATATTTATAGTAAACCATTTAATTATCGTGCAGAGATATATCTACTTACACCAAAACAGTGCATAACTCATTAATTAATATTATAAAGCCAATGCTTTTACCATTATTAAACAGACCGCAGTTTAATAAAAATTTTACATATATTAATTACAAGTGGCTTAACAAATGAAAAATATTTGCTCATTTATTGCGAACATGATAAATTGTAAATTACTTGGAAATGTGCGTTTTGGAGGGTAGTCGGCGCTTAAATTTTAAAATGGTGAGACAACAGTGGAAATGAAATTCACGGGCAAATAATGAGGGGCGAATTAAAAATGCAAAAATTTATTAATGGACCGTTGTTGGATAAATATGTACTCAATAAGTGAACGTCCAGTCATTGTTGATCGTGCTGTTATGTTGTTTGAGCTATGCACTTTTAACTGTGCTCATTTTCTACAAGGTTTTGCCGGTTTTGGGAGATCGGAAAGAAACGAGTTTACCATAGTACCTACGTAAATCAACGCTGTACAGGTAATTAGGTACCTACTATAAACAAGAACATGAACACACTACTTTTTATGAGAAATTGGAAGTTTTCTGCAAGACAATCGCGAATCAAAGTGACATCAAACAGCATCTTGATTTGTAAACAGTGTAAACCTAGGACTGCCATTACTTGAAGAAGGAACAATAACAAAAGTAACATCCTGTACCACTGGTAACCATAAAAAGGCCAATTTAAAAATCACGCTTGCATGTCGAAATGTCCAGTAATGCCTTTTATTTGCCACAAACATATGTTGCGAGAGTATTCTCGTAATTACAGTCGGCTTTTAATTAATTGTTTGTTATATTCGTGCCCTACGGGAGCGTGGCTCGTGGCTCATGGCTACTGGACAGTACGAAATTAACAACTTTTGAATTGTCACCAACTGTAAACTAATTAACACTTGCTACATTTATCGCTTGTGGATACAGATTGCGGGGTAATTTTAATTTCACAGTAACAATGTTTTACTTTCCGGGTAGAATTTAATCGCTTTTCACTTAAAGTGTTGTCCCTCAAAAATGTAATATGTATGTTCGTCACGTTTGTGTTGTTGTCACAAGTCTATTATAGCAATTATAAATTATCAATAAAAAATCATGCAGTCCTCTAGACCGTATTTAAGCCATGGCAGCTAATCTCAATGGAGACTAGCCTTCGGCGCGGGAGGTGCGGGAGCGCGGGGGCTATAATATCATTATAATATCTATACAGTGAGGGAATAGAGGGTGCACCTGTGTAGGTACACCCTCTATTCCCTCACTCTTATAGTTTAATGGGACGGCAATCCGACACGACCGGAGAGAGATCAGGCGCAGGACCAACGGCTTAACGTGCGCACCGAAGCACGGGAGTATCACACCGCCAATTTCTAAACTAAGAAATTTCTAATGGAAAAAGCCAATAAAACTTTGGCCAACCTGGAAAACGAACCCAGGCCCCCATGCACGCTCAGTAGTCGCGCTTGCAACTACAAGACCAACGGGGAAATTCCACAGTAACATGACAACAACATACCACCTACCAATACTATCTACGTATTTGTCTCACAGTTGGGGACATTCAAATCGATTCTAGACAAACAGTATTCATTACACAAAGTGCAAACCTCACGTGTAAACTACAACAATAAAAATGAAATGAATAGCTTGTATAATAGTGTGAGTGCTTTTTTCCGTAGATTAATAGCATCAATCGCAAATCGGCCATTCAACACGCTCAGCCGTTTCAGCAGACCATTAACAGTGGCAAAGTCAACCACACGGAATCGCGTGCTCCGCGTATATTAGGTGTCATAACATTGCAACCGGCTGCAACCTTCAACCCAGTGCTTGGATTGGAGAACCGTGGATTGGGCTTTGCTTTAGCCATGTAGAAAAAAAACGATTACATTTACTTACTAGGCGATTCTTGTGTCCTTGCGAGTAGTGGTGGACAAGTGGTAGCAGCGAGTTGTAGGTCTTGGGTTTCGAACCCAGGCAGACGCTTTGCATTGTGTAATTCATTTCATCACTAGTGCTCTCGAACCGGTGAAGGGAAACGTCGTGAGGAAACCGACATGTCCTAGAACCAAAAATTCGAAGGCATGTGGCATCTACTATCGCACTGGGGCGGCGTGCTCAGCTCCCGCTGGGCGTAATCCATCTCACATAGAGAAGGCTTGTGTCCCAGCAGCGGGAACGTTATAGGCTGATAATGCTAGGCCATTCGCGAATAATGAAATGGGCAGTGAAATGAAACAATTCTTCATCTTCTTCTACTTAATTAAAATCTTAAATTCATTGTTTCATTGACAGGCAACCTGGCAACTTACTACCGAAACCGTTGGTTGGAAAGTAATAAAACAATAATAATAAAGAAACCTTAGTCTTATTACAATATATTCGTAATTACTTATTTAATCAGATCCTGATCCAGTTTCAACCAATCCAAGGTTTAGATGCATTTTCCACGGTGCCGTTTCGCAGCGCGATCGCGGCGATAACGCGCCGCCATGCAACAAAGCGGCTAAACACCGTAAACTCGTGAATTATTAATCTTATCGAGTACTAAACATGGGCAGCTTCATGAAAAATTTAATAAATCGCCCTTTAGATTTATTGCGACGTAGTTCATGTTGCCCAGTTATGAGCTAATGTTGATAAAGCTTAAATGCGAATGCTTGGCTTTGTTTTAACTGTTGATAAACGCAGGCGGCGTTTTGTGAATAATTTTGGGTTTCACTTTCTTTTTCCGTGACGGTTGAATTCCGAGTTTTTGTTATCGGTTGTTGATAGGATATAGTGCTGTTTTTGAGGAATTTTTATGGTAATAATAATATGATTAAAATTTTTTGTAGTAAATTATTACAGTGATTATATAAATCATGATTATGAATGTTAGTCACATTCAAATAGTTTTTAATTAAGTAACTTATCAATGATTAATGTGAATTCTGTAGAGCCACAAAATTTTTGTGAAAGTTCAAAGTTCAAAAACTACATAACCAGTGCCTAAATAGCGACTCGGTACACTTTTCCTCATAAATCAGAGTTAAAAATATTATCTCGCAACCCTTTAACGGAACACGAAAGAGGAAAACCAAGGAGCGGAGTGGTGAGCAAATTCGCTAATTTTATCTAGAGAGTAAAATAAAGATATATTAGTGGTCCGAACAAAGATAAAGGAATAAATTGTGGACGCGATAAATCAGTAAAGGATGGTTTTAATTACACGTCCGGCGGAACCACTGAGGGTTAGGGCTGGTGCACAATGTGGCGTCTGCGAAATGAGGAAGTAGGAGTGAGATCTTTACAATAACTGTTTTTCTTGGAAGTTCTACGGATTTCATGTAAGTTTTGCTGCGTACGAAAAATTTTACTTTGTTTTGTTATGACTCATCTTGAAATACAATTTCCACTGAGTAACATATTTTTTTACATAAGTTTTTCTTAAATCGTACATTTAATCTTATGACTGCTACAAAACAAATACAGAACAATATTTTTCAATTGCTGCCAATTGATAAATGATTTTATTTCTGTAAGTAGGTCTATTATTGGATTTATATTATCACGCACTGTATCTACAACAAAAATCACAAATAATCCCCTTTCTTCTTTAGAAAAAAATATCATCTTAGAGACAAGTTTTATTCTAAATGTCTGAATGTGTCCTTACCCTTAGGAAGGGTTCCGCAATTGCCAGGAGGCGAAATGTAAATAAAGTTAATTATTGCTAGTTAAGTGATTTCAGTCTTACTGAATACATTTTGCTTGGATTTCGTTGCTTTATTTCGTACATGTTTATTTAAAAATTCACCACCCGCCGTAAATTCTAAATGGATCAGCTTCAAGTAAATAAGGTCTGTACTTTTTTTACAGTATCGTAGGTAAATGGGTTTATTTTGGCAAGTGTAGAGTAGGAAAATTTTTCTAAGCGAAACACATTTTCCAATTTTTCGTTTATTTTAAAAGTAGTAAGAATAGCGAATTCAAATTGTGGCAAACCACAAAATTGTGGTGTTACCACAGTTAGCATTCGACAAAAAGCGATGATGTTTCAAGATACACTTAATCCTAAAAACCTGTCAAGTGCGAGTCGGACTCGCGTACCGAGGGTGCCGTACAAATTTGTAGGTATGTAAATAGTTTATGACGGGATTTTTTTTTAAATGTACTTACAAATTTACGGTTTTCGGATTTTTTCCTTTAGGTACTTGTATTACATGACCTTGTTTCTTGCCAAATTTCATGATTCTAGGTCAACGGGAACTACCTTATAAATTTTGGTTCCCTTGAGAGTGTCGAAATATAGGTTTTTGCGGCATAAACGGCCGTATCTTTTTTTTACGTTAACTTAGAAGTTTGATTTTTGTACAACTAAAAGGCACTGTAGACCTGAATATATGGTTTTAATTTCAACTCGATACCTACCTCCATGCGTTCCCGAATTAAAGGATCTTGACAGACAGACAGACAGACGTACAGACGCCAGCACATCAAGCTATTACAATCTGTCAAATTTCTTTAATAGATTTTCAACTTTATAGCTAAAAGCAAAAGGTTCAAAGTTAATTGGGAAAATTTGACAGTTTCGGGTAGCTTGATGTGCTGGCGTCTATACAACAAAGTGATCCTATAAATTTATTTATTTAGATTCACCAACGTTCGTATAATAAACTACAGAAATTACTGAAAACAACAGACAATAAAGAACTAAATGTAACAAACAATTATAGGTAAATACAGCATTTTCATATTATTACCTAATAAGTGAACAATCTCAAAAAAAAAACAGTAATAAAGGTTACGTTTTTTCCTTTTAAGGTACGGTACCCTAAAAAAAACTAGAAAAAGCATATGCATTTCAGAATTTCTGTCAACAAACCAAATCACTTGATACAAACATACCTACCTAGCTAATGACAACAGTTTTCAGAACACAGTGGTCTAGATAACATGGCAACATTGATTAGACCAGGCATCAGAATGGCGTGCGGCCGGCGGCTGTTAATTAGCATTCCTGCATTGCTGGTGTACGGAACTCAGCCAAACCGACAGGCCTTCCACTTTACTCAAAGCTTTGTCTGTTCGCATTTGTGAAGGATTGTTTTCACGAATGTGACTTAAAGCCCTGTTGCGCTGTGATTAGCACAAGTGAATGGTCACTCGAAATTGGAATCGGATTGTGGCGTAATGTGTGAGTGAGGGACTAACGTTTGTTGTACCTGGTTGACACGACGACATATCATGCTATACATGTCCAGTATAAGCTGACTTCTCATTGCACGACAAACCTATGCAATGCGAGGTCAGTTCACTGGATATTGACTCCATCGTCGTGTGGGTGAAATTGTTAGCATATTTTTGTGAGTAGGTTTTCAGTTATTTCTGCATCGAATCTTGAGTGTATTTCCTACAAAATGTAAATAAAGTACGATCCGCGTACATAAGTAAAATTTTATTCTCTGATGAACACTATTTTTGCCTATTAGCCTAACTTTCAGTTAACTTGTTCTCGTGTAGCATTATGTATCTGGTGAAGCGGGTGAATATTAGCGGGTGGTTTAATTTTTAAATTGGGCGAAGGCGGAGAGAATCAATTCTAGAACTTGCGGAGATTAATGGATATCGCGAATCCTATAACAAATGGGTATGAGCAGAGGACACGCAGCCGAGAAATCTCACCAACATGAAGAAATCAAGATAAGCACTAACCTTTGACTCTGGCTGGCGGCGGGTGACTTCTGGGGCGCCCCGAAGATGCTCTGTTCTAGAAGCTTCTTTTGGATCACGGCTCAGCAAACCAATAGACCGGTCTATGTTCTGGCTGCGAGCTGGTTACTTGCGGATTACGAAAATTAGTTATGGCGTCTTTACTCGGCGCGAGCTCCAGCCTGAACTGACTGAGGGAGTCAAGTTGGCGAGCGTTAATTGGTCGCGGTGCGTCAGTACTTATTGACTGATTGGTTATAATTAAGTGACGAAATGACAGTTTTAAATGCGCGAGCGCGGCTTTTTATAAGCTCGCTTCCTACCACTTCCACTTGAGACAAAAGCCGTGCATCTCTTTCCTCCCACACGTTGGTGATAGGTAAACGGCGTAAACATCCTCCCCCCTTTGAAACTCCGTAGGGGTTTCGAAAGAAAAACATAAAGGAACTCTAAGGGCGATGACAAGTGAGAGGAGGTCCAACTAGCTGGAAGTAGAATCATGGTTATGTTAAACTGAAGGTAATTAGCGGGAATGATATAATATAATAATAATAAATACTTAAATACTACAGGTGCGACCGTGACTAGGTCAATGACCGGTGGAGTTATTGCGAGGGCAGCGGGCATAGTTTTACGACGGGACGTTTAAAAACTCCCAGCGCGGTACGTACTAGAGCCACCCTTACAACCCCGTCTTTACCAGGGTATACTTGTTCAATAACGCCAGTGGGCCAACGAAGCGGTGGTGAGTCATCCTGGTGTACTAGGACAAGTGTGCCCGCTTGTATGGGTGTGTCAGGCGAGTTCCATTTTTGACGTAATTGAAGGGTGTGTAGGTAATCCACATGCCATCGTTTCCAATAGCTTTGCACTAAGCTATCTAACAATTTCTTCCTGTTATGGAGGCTTACGGATGCGTCAACCTCGCAGGCAGGTAAGGACTGTAGTGGTGTTGTGTTTAAGAAGTGTGCGGGCGTCAGAATCGAGTGTGGCTCGTCCGCTAGTAAGCACAGTGGACGCGAGTTTAGCAAACACTCAATCTGAGTTAAAACGGTCAGCAGCTCCTCATAGCATAGCAGCTGTTGGCCGATGCAACGGTATAGATGTGTTTTTATACATTTTATGTTACTTTCCCAAAGTCCCCCCCAATGGGGCGCGCGCGCCGGGATATTGCGCCACGTTATTTTGTGTTTATTTAGTTCAGTTTGAAAAGCAACAGAAGCGCTTTTGGACGAAAGGAAAGTATATAGCTCGTCCAGCTGACGTTTTGCCCCTATGAAGTTTGTTCCGTTGTCTGAATACAATGTAGACACGGGACCTCTTCTAGCTAGGAAGCGCTTAAAAGCGTCTAGGAAGGTTTCTGAGCTCAAGTCTGAAGCGATCTCAATATGTATGGCCTTAGTAGTCAGGCAGATGAAGAGACAAATGTAAGCCTTCTGGCTTTTCACACCTCGCCGGCGCGTGAGCGTAATGTTTATGGGCCCGGCGTAATCTACCCCTGTGTGCGTGAAAGCCTTGGCTTCCTGGACTCTGGCTGGGGGCAGGTTAGCCATCATGGGCGTAGGGTGTAGCGGAGACACCTTGAAACAAAAGTTGCATTGACGTATTCGTTGTCGTATAATATTACGAGCAGATATAATCCAATATCGTTGTCTCAGTAAAGACATAAGCAAGTGGGAACCTGTATGACAGTTAGAGCGGTGACAGTCGTCTATTAGCAGATTGACTACGTGATGTCTACGGGGCAGTAGTATCGGGTGCCTGTGGTTGAATGGGATATTGGCGTTAGTTAATCTGCCGCCTACTCTAAGCAGACCGCTTTCGTCGACGAAAGGGTTAAGTTTTCTTAAAGGATGCGAAGGCAGATTGCCCTTTTTTATGTTTTGTATTTCACTTGCAAAGCATTCCTCTTGCAATTTGTGAAGGATTGCTGTTTCAGCGGCTTCTAGATCTGTCGCTTGAATTACTTCGGAGGTAGGTAACTTGCGAATGAAGCGCAAAACGTATACCATTATTCGTAGTAGTTTCTTCCACGAAGAAACCCGCATGGTTAGTTCAATGATTACCGACGTTTCCCGGTTGGAGATGACGGTCAGTGTGACAGGACCCTTTGTCTCAGGTATAGGACCTTCAACTCGGGACGGCTCGAATGGCACTGTTGGCCATTCGGTTATGGGGCGACAGACCCAGGGCGGACCCTTCCACCACAAGGGGTGATCAATTATCTGCGATGGCAATAAGCCTCTTGACAGACAATCGCTAGGATTATCTGTCCCATTTATGTGGAAAAAGCGTTCAGGAGATAAGTTTTCCTGGATCTCAGTCACTCGATTGGCAACAAAGGTTTGCCATCGGTGAGGAGATGAATGAATCCATGATAAAGCAATCGTGGAATCGCTAAAGGCAAATATATCCTGTATTGGGTAGCGGGTATGGAAAATACTACGTACCTGCTGGACAAGTTTAGCTAGAAGTAATGCGGCGCATAGTTCTAGCCTTGCCAACGATACTGTCTTTAACGGAGCCACTTTAGACTTAGCGCATACTAGCTGAACGGATATATTCCCGTTAGGGTTCACCACGTGTAAGTAGATGACGCAACCGTAAGCCCTCATACTAGCATCGCCAAACGCGATTAGGCTCACCACGCAACCGGCCGCGACGCCCAGATGGCGCGGCACTTGTAAAGTGGGCAACAACGATAGTTCGTTTTTAAACTTAGAGAAGCATTTAACAATATTTTCAGGAGGTTTATCATCCCATCCTATTTTAGCGAGCCAGAGCTCTTGGATAAGCAGCTTGGCATAAAGAATGACAGGCGCGACAAGTCCGAGCACATCAAAGAGGCGAGCAATAGTGGACAGTATAGTACGTTTAGTTATACCTGCCGTTTCCGAAGATGCGACGAACGAGAACACATCAGATACAGGTATCCATTTTAAACCTAAGACCTTCAGGTTTTCGTCATCATCTGTGAACTCGATCTCCGCACGGTAGGACTCAGGCAAATGTTTCAGTAAAGTTTGCGAGTTACTCGCCCATTTGACAAGCTCAAATCCGCCCCGACGGAATAGCTCCAGCAACTCGTCGGCTAACCGAGTTCCATCCTCTACCGAAGGTACGGACGTAGTCAAATCGTCCATGTACAGCTCTCTTGTGGCCACCTCCGCAGCGAGAGGGAGGCTTTCGGCATGGTCTGCGGCTAACTGGTGAATAGTACGCATTGCTAGGAATGGACTGGACCGGAGGCCAAAGGCCACCGAGTTAAACTGGAATATGCGAACCTGCTCGGAGTCGCTAAAGCGGTATAATATTTTCTGATACTTGCGATCATTTTCTGACAGCAAAATCCTAAGATACATTTGACGTATATCAGCGGTTATTGCCACTTTAAAATATCTAAAGTTAAGCAGAAGCGAAAAAAGGTCAGCCTGTAAATTAGGCCCGGTATGCAGTATGTCATTGAGTGACTTACCGGAGTCAGTTTTGGCACTGGCGTCCAATACTACTCGGGTTTTCGTCGTTGACTTATCAGGCCGAACGACAGCGTGATGGGGTATGAAGTACCCTTCGGTTATAGCGGAGGAGGAATAAGGTATTTCCAATAAATAGCCTTTCTCTAAATAATCATTAATGACGTCATTATAGGCGTGACGTAAAGCGGGGAGCGAATTAAATTTGCGCTCTAAAGCAGTTAACCGGCGTTGAGCGTGTATGAATGAGTTACCTAATGAGGTAGGTTCGACCTTGAAAGGCAAAGACACGACATACCTACCCCCGGGATGTCTTAATACCGTGGATTTATAAAATTCTTCACAGACTTGATGTTCTGTGTTTGTTATCTTTGTAGGCAGCACCTCCTCTATTTCCCAAAATTTCAATAGCGTAGCATTTAATCCACTCACAAGAGGGCCGAAGGACCAGGCGACATTGTTGGAGGTAACCGCAGGTAATTCTCCCATTACAATGTAACCAAGCGTGGTTTCTATAGCGTGAGGTGCCGAGCCCGCGGGAACGCTAACATCAGCTGATTCCATTAATGGAGGGGGTATTATTTTACCACCTAGCAAAATGAACGCGAACATTTGCGTTCCTAATATGGCGTCGATATTGCCTGGTAAATTCCAGCAATCATCCGCGAATGGTAAGTTTTTGAAATAATCCATAGCCGACGCCTGTATTACCCTACTAGGCAATGGGTCGGCGATGTGGTCGATTACCAGCATGGTTAAACTATACTGCGCGTCACTGACTCGAGATTGTATAGTGACGGTTACATAACCTCGTATAGGTGCCGAAATGGCGCCAACTGATTTTAGCGACGAATTAACTAGCGGTTTAACTTTCAATTTCAATCGGCTGCAACACTCAAGCGTGATAATATTGTTTTGAGACCCGCTGTCAACCAGACATCTCATTATAAAACGATGCCCGTCTATTGGCACATAAACTTGTGCAGTTGGCAATATTATAGTACTGTCCAGTTGTGTGCAAGATAGAATGTTATTATTTTCCGCGTAAAAGGCGGTCGAGTTTACCACATGTGGGCTATTTACCGGCGCATCTGGCAATGAGGCGGCCGATTGCGTCATCAAACATAACGGTTGCGAATCAACAGGTGGCTTAGTGCTAATTACCGCCGCTTCACTGTTATCGAAATGTAGTAATGAGTGATGTGTTTTATTACACCGATTGCAGGTATGTTTTGACGCACATCGTAACGTTGTATGTTTGTCACTAAAACAATTAACGCACAACCTTTTATCCTTGACATACCTAAAGCGATCTCTAACGGCAAGTTTCTTGAACTCTGAACATTCGTACAAATGAGTATGCCTGGCATCTTTACAGAATATGCAGGTAGACGAAAAACTCGTTTTGTTGTCCGTTATCGCGAAACTATGCGTAGTTCGCGGCGTATTCCGAATACGTGACTTATCGTAGCTTCTCGTTTTATTCTCTGTCGCACTAATTTGATGTACCGCGGCTGTTCTTTCGATTATTTTGATGTGGTTCCGTATGTAATTTATTAATTCTTCACTTGACGGTAATTCACTAGCGCGGGCTGTAAACTCAAAGGTCTGTACCAGTTGAGCATCCAGCTTTTTTAGCATCAAATGCGTAAAAATAAAATCAGGCAAGTCCGGAATATTTAAACCTGTTAACGCCGACCACGACGAATTCATTCGTTCGATAAAATCGTTTAATTGATCTGACGCGGCGGTGGACGCTTTTATGTCGAGTATATTGTTTAAATACATGGACCCTAATAATCGTTTGTCTTGATACTTCGACACTAATGAGTTCCATATTGACGCATAATTTTTCTCATTTGGTATAATTCCAGCGAATATATTCAGTGCATTTCCACTAAGTTTACCTACCAAATATTGTACTCTTTGACTGTCTGTTAACATCTTATTGTCATGTACGTTAGCTTTAAAACACTCGTAGAACAGCGGCCAGTTTTCTGGATTACCCGAAAAACTTAATAATTCTAAAGCGGGCAGTCTTGGCGAGTACGTTTCTTTGGGAGGTACCTCGGGATTTTTTATGCGTTGAGTTTCAATCAAGTTGTTTCTTATGTACTTGACCTGGGAATAAAGTGACTCAAATGCACTCCAGTCACTGAAGCTGATTTTATACTCTGGATCCACCTTTAAAACAACTTCATTGTGCTCATCGCATAGCGTATTAAAACTACGGTATAATTCTTCTACATTCGTAGTTGCAGCAAGAAATTCCTGTACGCTTCTTGTGCTTGTAGTGACTGGAACCACTTTTTTTCCCGACTCGTATAACTCATTTATTTTTGCGAATACGGCTTGCTTCTTAGCCGCCAGTATTTTTATTTTTGCTTCGTAACTCATTGTTACTTAGGGTTTACCTACACTCCGTTATCGAACAAGTTTTCACTAACGGTTTTTATTTAAAATATGCCTGTCACCTTGCGCAAGGTCAACAGTCGCGGACAGTCACAATCGCAACCTATGTAGGTAATTTGTTTTTTATTGATTACGGGAATTTATTTTCCTTTGATTACTGTATATTACACATATAATATTTTTATGATTATGTTGGACTTATAAGGTACTGGTTTTTATATAAATATGGCTCGAAGTGACCAAAAATGGTGAAGCGGGTGAATATTAGCGGGTGGTTTAATTTTTAAATTGGGCGAAGGCGGAGAGAATCAATTCTAGAACTTGCGGAGATTAATGGATATCGCGAATCCTATAACAAATGGGTATGAGCAGAGGACACGCAGCCGAGAAATCTCACCAACATGAAGAAATCAAGATAAGCACTAACCTTTGACTCTGGCTGGCGGCGGGTGACTTCTGGGGCGCCCCGAAGATGCTCTGTTCTAGAAGCTTCTTTTGGATCACGGCTCAGCAAACCAATAGACCGGTCTATGTTCTGGCTGCGAGCTGGT
This sequence comes from Oligia latruncula, assembly GCA_948474745.1. Lineage (NCBI taxonomy): Eukaryota > Metazoa > Arthropoda > Insecta > Lepidoptera > Noctuidae > Oligia > Oligia latruncula. The sequence goes on from OX419688.1 coordinate 13,221,095, forward strand.
TACTTGCGGATTACGAAAATTAGTTATGGCGTCTTTACTCGGCGCGAGCTCCAGCCTGAACTGACTGAGGGAGTCAAGTTGGCGAGCGTTAATTGGTCGCGGTGCGTCAGTACTTATTGACTGATTGGTTATAATTAAGTGACGAAATGACAGTTTTAAATGCGCGAGCGCGGCTTTTTATAAGCTCGCTTCCTACCACTTCCACTTGAGACAAAAGCCGTGCATCTCTTTCCTCCCACACGTTGGTGATAGGTAAACGGCGTAAACAGTATCCATTTCTTATTATCAAGGAAGCAAAAAAAAAAATCCAAACACATTCAATTACAGGATTAATAAACGGCCATCTTGTCCTTACCCTAGCAGAAAAAAAACAGCCTCCAAACCGTATTTACCAGCCATTTCCGATCCAAAGCAAAGAAGACACCCGAGCGAGCACAAAAAATGCTCACAAGTCAAAGTGCCCGCATTACATGCGTCGTCTGCCTGAAACCTCGCTTTGATTCGCTCACAGCCGAGTGTTATTTTAATTATAAACATTATTTACCTTAATTAGAGTTTTTGCGAGTGCTCAGCGCAACCGGCGGCAAATTGGCGGCCCACTTTGAATGCGCCATAATTAGGATGCAGTTTTAGAGCACACAGCTCTCAAGTGCTCGTGTGTTTGCTAAACTGTATGTCGATGGGGCTGGAGCTGAAAGCCCTTGCTCGCAATTAATTCGTACGGATATAAATGAAACTCGTGCTGTATGCGACTATGAATTGATGACGAAAGTTCAGATTTGAGGGGGAATATGTTTGCTGTCTTTGTGTTTGTAATGTTGTTATAATTAGCTGGGCTGAGGGAAGCACTGGGTTGTTTCAGGTTTTAGTGTATCAGATGTTTCCGTTACGTTCGTATTTGAGTGCTTTGATTTGGTTATATGAATACTTAAACCCGAAATTCAAATTTTAATACAGATGTTTTATAAGTGACGATTGAGGTTAATTTTATATCCTCGATTTTCGTCGATGATGAATGATTCTTCAATTATTATTTAAAATAATGCTATTCATACAATAATTGTGAGTCCTTTTCACAAACATACACGTGTGAAAGTGGTGAAAGTTTAAGTCTAAATATATAGATGAATATGTTACTATTTCCTTAACGTGATTGATTGCCTAAGAATTTAACCCGAACAAGGATTATTTTACAGTTTTATCTAGATACTTTTGGAACAGAAATAATAAATGTAAGGCATAGATGGCTTAAAAGTTTTTTAAACAGTTCAGCCGAAGGAACTACCTATTTTTTTATACATGGGTGGGTTGCCAATGGGTGGCCAATTTGTTAACTGTAACTTCGTAACTTTATTTTTTTTTGCATTATATGAAATGTTCTGTTTCTGAGCAAAGGAAAAGAGAGTAAGAAACAGTCCGTTATGTTATTTTGTTTATTAAAAGTTAATAACAGATTAACAGTATATAAAACTTTAAACTCCAATATGCGACGATTTGTAGCAGAAACGGTAAACAAAAACGGCTTTAAACTTATGCACCACAAAACTGTTTCCACGGTGTGTCTGTGGGAACACACTGTGCCCAAATACCTTTATTTTGAGTCGAAAATTTCCCAATAACTAGTCGTTCGAAGCACTATCGTGTTTACGTATTGTGTTTCGATAATTACGTCGATGCAGATTCAGACGGCCGGTGTTTATTTGCTAATTAAATGATGCTAAATTAGCGTTTTCCACCATGATGATTACATTGCGCGGTGCTGACTGACCTCAGTGGTTTACAGTGGGTGCCTGCTTACTATTAATTAATGAATCGTCATTAAAGGTGTTAGGTTATTTACATCAGTGAAATCGAGGTTGGAGTCGGTATCTGCTTTGAAGTAGAATTTGAATATAATGGTCTTTTGTTACTAATAAAGGTAAAGTTTTTCAGGGTATTCTGAACTGTGATTAAGAAGTTAGATACAAGGTCAACAACAAGGTAGCAGGCCCATTCAGCAAAAAAAATAAAATAAAGATTTTGGAAAATACTACTATATGTAACATTACGCTAAGACTAGAAGTCGAGCGTAAACAAAAAAAAAACAAAAAGATCGCCAAGCGTAAAGGAAATAGCAGCGCGGGCAGGCGATGCGATGCGACGGGGTGGGTTGGGTGAACAAGAAATTTCATGTGGACGAAGTCGCGGGCAGAAGCTAGTCTTAGATAATTTAGAACACTGTTCAGGCAAGACTAAGAGTAGAAAAGACTGTTTTCTATAGCCATTTGTTTAAATAACATCTTAAGAAAATGCTTGGACCTGCCGATGAAGTTCTCACGAAGACAAACTGATTATCAATCTTCCGGATTCTTCCATCTTCATTTCACAGGTAAGCGGTACGCATTTCAGCGGTAAGCGGTACACTATCTACAGGTAAGCGCTGTATAAGCTACGACCACACGAACAAGACACAAGTACTGATAAGAATGAACGAGATGGGTTTCGACCGACCTTATATCGGCACCATTAACTCACCGGAACTACCCAATACGGAATTTATTGGAACAGGTTATCTTGAACCGCTTAAATAAAGTTTTAGTTATTTATAGTTCTATGTCTTATGTTAAAAGTGAGTTTGTTAATGTTAAACATGTATGCTTTAGCTAATATTGCGAGCAGACACTTGTTTTGTTTGTTAACTTTTAGGAAGAGGGGCTAGTGGCTAAATATCGACCGATCCGGTTAAGCTACGCTCGCTGTGGTTGGTCCGTGGATAGGAGATCTTTACATACCAAGACCCTCCGTGTCTCGGAGAGCACGGTAAGCCGTTGGTCCCGGCTGTCATTTGTGGATCTTTGACGGATGTTACGGATCTTCAGATCCCGAAAGTCTAACGACTAATCTCGAGGTCAGTTAGGCAGTCGCTACATGTAAAATAGTGGTATTCAGTTGCATCTGGTTAGACTGGAAGCTGACCCCAACATAGTAGGGACAAGGTTTTTTTTTTTTTTTTTGCGAATGGGAAATCATCAAATGACCCCTCCCGCTCTGGGTGCTGCGGGCCGACCTCCCTGATGGCGTCAGCGTGGTTTGCTACGCTGACGACACGCTGGTCCTGGCGCAGGGGAGGTCGCATCAGGCGGCGGCCGACGCGATGACACGCGGGGTTGCGATAGTCGCGGAGAGGATCCGGCAGTTGGGTCTCGAGGTGGCATTGCACAAGTCCGAGGCCATGTCGTTTCATGGGCCCCGGAACGCGCCACCATCAGGGACAAGGCTTGGCAGATGATGTTAACTTCTAAGAAGAAATAATCCTAAATCCATTGATTCTCAATTCGGATGTTTTTGTATTTCATATGGGAAACACTAATCGGCCTTAATGTTCCCACTGCTGGGACACAGGCCTCCTCTCTTCGAGAGGGAGAGGGCTATCTACTACGCGGGTCCAGTGCGGGTTGGTATGTTTTCGAATTTTCGGTTCTAGAACATGCCGGTTTCCTCAGGATGTATTCCTTCACCGTTTTGAGAACAGTGGTGATTAAATAATTTACACTGACTAAAGCGCCTGTCTGGGTTCGAACCTACGACGTACAACTCGTGAGTCGGTGCTGTTACCACTGAGCTACCACTACTCAACAATTGCTCAATTGACATGCAACGATTAATTTTTAGATATCTACGTTCTGAAATGCGCAACTAGCTTCGACTTTCTGACTAACTGACCGACTATTTAATTTTGACAATTTAAAAGTACCTGTACAGTCACGAGCACCAATATGTCAACACTTGGCAACTTTAAATTACAATTTTTTCACGAAATAACGAATGCAACGTTGAAATACGACACTTTACTTATACCTATGGTTTCGAAAATACTATTTTCCTACTAATATACAATTTCATTAAAAAATAAAGGAGAAAATCGCCTTTGAATAAAACCAAGTGTATACATACTTTTGCTCGTGACTGTACATGGTTTAATTGAAATAATTGCTTTGAGTTTGAGTTTAGATTCAGATTAAATAAATTAATAACAAACTGTTGGCAAACGTTAACTGTAGTCAGGACAAAATATGAAATATCATCATTCCTGTCCCTAAAACCTTATTTAAACTTTAAATCAAATCTCGGTCTCTTCATAATCAAAATCTCCTAAAATTAAGACACGTAATTACACCATCAATTAACTGTAGTACATTTTAATGAAGGTGTTAAAAAAGAGCCATTATCTCAGTTTATTTGCGTACAGGAAGGCGCGGACTTGGCTCACATAAATCAACATGGCACAATGGTAATGCCGCGGAATTAAAAAATACTTGGCTGCCAAGCCCGCACTGAAATAAAGGACTTAGCGCAATCTTTGCGGGCGGTTAATGAATTACTTTTCCTAATTTCGCTGTAGGGACCGCATTTGGATAGTATAAAAATGAAACAGAGGTTTTTGTTTTGTTTCAAATTAAACATGCTTTCAGAAGAAAAGGCCAAGCTATCACTACACAATAGCATATCATAATCATACATTCTGTTACTTCTTAATACAGGCTATGTCATAGCCTAGCAAGGAGAGCAGCATGTCACCCACTTGGTTGCCAGAGTTTTTTTTTTTTTATAAGTAATGTAGCTTCACACTAGGAATTTCTCCTGTATTGTGGGTGCGTTTACAAACATTTAAATTCACGTATACATAAACAGCCAGACCCGGAACAACTACTTGTAGGTCATACAAATATTTGTTCCGTGCGGGAATCGAACCCGCGACACGCAGCGCAGCAGTCAATCGCTTAACCACTGCGCCAACCGTGCCGTCAATTTTATATTTATTAATTTAATACTACCCACTTTGTTAAAACTGTTACATGCACTACAATCTGTTTATTTTATTTTTTAATATATAAATAACGATTATTATAATCAGCCGCGGTTTTGAGCTTATAAAAGTGTGTAACTTAGTTTGTGTGTGTGACAGACACACTAAATCGCCATATATGGCTGCTTGTAAGGCTGGTAACATAAGAGTAGAAATAAAAGTTATTTTTCTTAAAAATATTTTAAAAAATTGTTTCAGCTATTGTAAGATGTCTATTTTCATTTATCCATCGAACGGTTGCTACTAATTAATTTGGTCAGCCTATTTACAAATAAACTTTTATCTATTAAGTATGATTTAAGTATTTAGTAAGGCCTGATTAAAAAATCCCTGAATGCACCTCTGTGTTTTTTTTAATGAATCTACTAAGACAATATTATGATGTATACAGGGCCGGCGCGCCCTCGGCTGACATTTTAATTAATCATTGCAGATTAAACGTGAAATACGAGCAAGATAACAACTCCAAAGAAAATGCAATCAACTGCATTAATACTGAGTCATCTATCTTATATAATTCTGCTTTATTAATTAGATTTTTTTTTACTTTTTCTCTATGTAAAACCATAAGCTTACCTCTGAAAAGGAAAACTTATGAAGTTCCAAAACGGAACGTTAAAAATAAGTACATTGCCGTGATTTAAGAAGACTTATTTTTGTAAATTCATACAGGTACTTATAGCTTTTTTTATCGTGGAGAAATATTCATGCATTCTGCACTACCACGGGAAGATAGTGCAGTTATGTGGAACTCTAACCCACTAAAACTCCACGGTGTCCTCCTCTGCCGCTTACGGCAGGAACACGGGCACGCGTTAGCACTTATCCGTGAACCCGCCGCGGCTGTCTGTCACCGGACCCTCCTCTGGGGAGTACTCCCCATCACCGGCGCACCAGAACACATAGCACGCCGTGACCACCCCAGGGACTAAACCAGCACATGCCCCAGACGACCCCGTGTCTGGGAAGTCAACCAATCTGATTAGCCTGTTCAACCAATACTAATATAAATAATGTTGGGGTCAGCTTCCAGTCTAACTGGATGCAGCTGAATACCAGTATTTTACATGAAGCGCCTACCTATCTGAACTACACAACCCATTTACTGGGTAACACGATAACCCTTGGTAAGACTGGTAGTCGGGTAGGTACCTAAGTGGACATCCTAAAATACACCTATGTGCATAGATTACCCCTCTCACAGAGAGGAGGCCTGTGTCCCAGCAGTGGGAACATAATATGCTGATTATGCATAGATTATAAAAATCATCAATCACATTGAAACTTAAAATGAAAAGGTAAACTTCTGGTGTGTGAAATGTTATTTATAAATGGTGGTGAACAGTACCGATACACTGATCACAACGCGGACGATCTTGTATCGTCACGCACGGTACACTGGCAACCTGTTTAAAACGCAATGCTTTGCATTTGTATTTAAAACAGTGAAGATAAGTAAGACGAAATAAGATTCTATTTGTGAGTTTCTCACATAGAGATGATTTATAAACATAAGAAGAATAATTGAAACGTATGTGTGTGGGCTAAAGAAAATGTATGAGTTGCTACACGTTCAAAGTTCAAATGAGACACGAGCTACGATAGCTACATGATCCGTAGCACATGTCTACGAGTTTGTAGCGACGTAGCAGCCCTGTCCTCTGCTTATTTGTCTACGGCGTACCTAATTACCTATATAACAATAAAGCATTATTAATGAAGATAAGTACTCTGTATAAAAATTCGCAAACTCCATATAGTTTTTTTTAAATCAATCATGTTTGATAAGGTAACATGCACGGACACGGACGGTGCGCGGTGTGCGGCGGTGCACGGTTGGTGGTGGTTTGGTTTTGTGGTGGTTGGTTGTAATGTGTTCTTATATACCTACATAAGAAAACATTGATATTCAATCGTGCGAAGTGTGTGAAGTAGGAGATTTTAGGACAGTATAGAACCTCCACGCCTCACATACTCCTCTGCTGATATCTTTAGGAAAGAAAGGCGTGATGTTATAAGTCATTAAGAATTAATTTATGATAATTAATTTTATAAATGCCAATATCAGCTCCTGTACATCTACATGGCATGGAGAGGTGTCTCTCGCAGTTGCATAGTTCCACTAGGAGTATCTGCATCAGGTACATGTCAGACATGTCAACAGTATCACCACGGCCGACGCTTCGCTGGCGACTGAGGTGTCAGCGGGTGGGCGGGGCGCGCGGGTGGGCGTGCCCTCCACCCACCCATGCCCCGCCCACCCGCGGATCCGCCCCGTCTGCTCGAAAAACCCGTGACAGGTGGGCGGAGACACCCTGAAGTATCGTCGTTAAGGATACTTTATCAAGTAATTTGTTACCTTCGATACGAATTTAAAATTTATTTGTCTAGGCAAAACTGTACGGTGGATGATTTCAGCTATTCATTTTAGTGCTCGACTATTGTTTTTGTTATGCTGTAGAATAACTTTATCTTTATTTGCCATTTTATTACAGCTGTTAATGATATCAAAGCATACCTACTTATTTCACAGATTGACGATTTGCATACGTACTAAAAGAATTTACTTTATGATATAACAATTACAATTTCAAAACCAAATACTTCTAATCGAATAAAAGCACAAAATATGAAGGATAGTTACTTGAAACACTAACATAGACTATTGATTACAAATAAACAAATTATTCATGCACAGCAACTATGCCTTTTATGTACAGACGCCAAGCACATCAAGCTACCCGAAACTGTAAAATTTTCCCAATCAACTTTGAACCTTATTCTTTAGCGATAAAGTTGAAAATCTCTTAAAGAAATTTGACAGATTTTAGTAGCTTGATGTGCTGGCGTCTGTACCAACAAAGTAGAAGAACCGCTAATTATCAGCGTAATATTTTCTTATCTTTTACGCTTTAAATACCAAATGCTTTCATGCAAAATGCTGTAAAATACTCTTCGAGATAATGCAGAAAATGCGAGGCATCTTAAAGAGTTATCAAAGCGTTACTGAGGGGCTCGGCAGGAATGTCTTTGAGAAAATTATTAACATAGACGAGACACTCCGAATTACTGCTGCTACTATCATGTCAGAGGAGTTAAGGTAAGCAGTTGGCTGCTCAATTGTTGTTTTTCTAGTTTTCATTCTGTTTTGTTCCAGGGTAGCCCGCGAAATTCAAATTTTCTTGCTTTTTTTGCAATTTGCATTGTGTTTACAACACACATTCTACGATAGCAAAAGTGTCGTGACCGTCAAAATGTTACACTTTTGTTGGTCTAGCTCTCATTCGCCAAGTGTACAGAGTATAACGTACGACAAGAAACTTCATACCATAAAGTTGGAAAAGTTGAGAAGCTGCATGATAAATAATTGATATATATTTCTAATGATTTTTTCTCATATCAGCTGTGGTGGTGCACGAAAATGCTAAACTGTAACTGAAATCAAGAAATGTGTTGAGACATTATTTAAATGAATTCACTTTTTCGATTGCCCTACTTATAAAAACGCATTGCCCGCAGAACTACACTACTTAAATAGATAATTTAAACAAAAATAGTTAGTCCCTCAATGGGACCACGCATTTGCAACAAACTACTTTCCCTCTCTCTCAATAGATCAAATCAAACGAACATTATCTAAAGAAGGTGCTTCTATCAATCTGCTAGAATTAAACCAGACTGATTGTTACACTAAGACTATCCCTGAAGTGACTAGTATGAAAATAAACACCGTGGTGTAAAGTTCACATTTCTAATATCAGACCTGATGTCCTTGGGATCACGTCTAACTTTTGAAATGTGAATTTTAACTGAACCTTTTTATGTAAAGCCAGGAAAATGAATTGTTAAGAAAATTGACTACCAACTTCTTCGGGATGCATGAAGAAGCCTCCTCGTGTAGCGCAGTTTGTTCCGCCAGTTACTCAACTGAACCAAGCGCTGGGCGCATCCTGGACAGTCACTCCCAACACCTTATTTGACTGGCCAATTCTTCCCTTGCGGTGGTAGGCCCGCCCGCCTGGTTTGCGACCACCCTCCAACCGGAGTCCGGCGTCAAGCAGCCTGCTGTGTTTCGTCGATGCGTAGGAGTTCCAGTGCCTTAAGCATCTTCTGTGCACGCTCGTTCCATGATAAACCTCATCCATCGCTTTCCATCAGGCGTGATCGAGGTCAAGAGAGGGCCCATTCACCAATAAAAATAAATTGTCCGTATATTCAAATCACAACTGTCATTCTTTGACAGTTTTAGGGAATGGCTAGGGCTATCTATATCTGTGGCTATAACACTCTAAATTGACGTAGTTCGTCAATTGAAATCCTTAAGAATCACAAGAATGTTATTGAGATAACATTACCCCGTTTTGGAGTATTAATTAATGTTAACGCAGCCCTACACTTACCATATTACATCCGGGTATCATTTAGCAACAGAGCAGGTATTTCAACCCTTTCTAAGAATTGCATCCGAGATACTCCCCCTATCTACTACACCTTTGATGTAGGTGATATGAGCACAGAATATATTTGACGAGCTATGTCGTTATACCCTCTATAAGGGCGGGTTGTTTTACGTCCACTTGACGCACGTGTATACATTAATAATGGTGCTAACTATCGTCAAACCAAAAAAAACCCACAGGTGACAGCTGATAGGAGACAATCTTACATGTCAACAATGCCATGTTACAAGACTTTCTTCAAAAGAACTTTTAAACAAAAACCGGCTACAAAGTGAAAAATAACTTTAATTTCGGAAGTCGGTGTCTTTGGATCAGTATTTTAGTTTTTACCACCGACTTCCGAAATTAAAGTTAATTTTTACTTCAAGTAGTGTTTTTTTTTTGTATTTCACCATTCGCATTGTGACGAGCATAAATTGCTTAGCAACCATATTAAAGTAATCGAAGCAAGCCGTGAAATACTTATTATTGAGTAGTTACGGTGGCCATCTGTGGTCTTCTTCATCTGTTCCACTTCACCCAATGGTGGTTTCCGAGAGCAAATGCACGAGTTACTATAAAAATACCCAAATCGCTATAGGTATGCCTATAATATTTGAGGAGTTCCCTCAATTCCTCATGGACCCCATCATCAGAATTGGATTTTGATAAAAATGGGACCAATCTGGAAGTAATCAAATTATATTTTTTTAAATAAAAAAGAGTAACAAAAAGAAAATTGAAGAAGAAAAAGAAAAAAGAAGAAAAAGAAAGTCCTTTAAGAGGCCAAAAGGCTCCTATCTCAGCATGATTTCATCTCGATTCAAGAAGAGTGCGTGTTTGGTGAATTCCTGGTCGCCAGAGTCGACTCCAGAATTCTCAGGAAATTCATCCAGACCAAGGCGGTACGATTACTGTTTGGGCTGGAATTCGCCTGGGTGGAAGAACTAACCTCGTTTTGATACAAGGCAATTTATATGGGGACCAATACCGTGATGAGATTGTGCAACCTATGGTCATCCCTTACCGATAGCAGTGTGGCCAAGATTTCATGTTCATGCAAGATAATGCGCGTGTACACACAGCCAGGCTGGTGATAAATGTGCTCTGCGAGAACAATATCGCACTATTAGAATGGCCTGCTCAGTCCGATGATCTCAATCCCGTAAAGCATGCGTAGGATATGCTCGGAAGAAGAGCGTTCAGTGACCTTCCCCAAAATTTGAACACGGAAGAAGAGGTTTTTGCACATCTTTCCAGAGTATGGAGCAAAGGTCCATACTATGGAAAGATGTGATGTGATGAGTGAAATTCGTTTTGGCACATACGTCGTTCTATTCCGAGCGCACGTATATTATAGCCATCTCTCTTCTTTTGCGTTTCAAAAGTAATTGCATCACTTTCGCTCGCTTACTAGATCAGTCGCTGCGATTTATTTTTGAGGTAGCACCATAAGTCAATAAAAAACTCTAACTGTTAATAGGAACTCAACCCACACCTGCCAGCAATGGCACCAAAAATTTCAGTTTACATTCTGTCCAGAATACACAAAATCCAGTACCTGAAAGACTCAAGTCCGATTGAATAATTCACCAAGCTAGCGAAAAATCCGTCGATATATACTGGTGTATCTGGGCGTATTGGACGAACTGGGCGCTTGTCACAACAATTAGCTAAACCAACAGAGACTGATTTATGAGCGGAGCTAAGCCGAGCGAGCTTATCTGTGAGCACCTTTACCAGAGCCGACGGCCTCGTGCAACGTGCACCTTTTAGGGAAACGTTACGAAGTTACCCTGATACGCGTAACGAGATGTGATGTGTGCAGCTATTTGCGCAACGGCAGGGTTTATCGGGTCGAATGTTTTTAAAACCCAATACGAATGTTGGGACATGAACTGAGGAATGAAGTAAGAGTAATGTTTGCCGAAAAGGATATTGTTTTGGCTAGTATGTAATTATCTAATAACAGCTTCTTTTTGTATAGCTGACACTAACTGACACAACCACTTAACTTTGTGGTTAGTCAAAACCAAAATACTTATAAGATTTTGTAAGGATATCATGGATTGTTTGTCTCTTAAAGACAGCTGACGAAGTGCTCCACATTCTGTGATACCGATTAATATGAAAACAATAGCAAACTCCAGTAATTACCCATTTGAAGCAGAGAGTCGGTGTGCGCCGACCCATGTGACGACATTAGCTGCCGGCAAGCGATAAACAAATTCAAACGTCTGACTGCGCCTTAATCCATCTGTTGTTACAAATTTAATTATTTCAACAATACAGACCTGATAATTACCCCGTGCATTCAAATATTCCATTTTAATTAACGATTGTTTTCGCATATTTCCATCACATTATTAATTAAATTTTACACCTTACTTTTAATTATACTGCCATGCTACTTATTGTAATTCTGCAAACACATTAATTGTGTTATATTTCTGGTTAATTTTCTCAACCAGTTTTCAGGGAGCAGGAAAATATTTTGTAAATGGACTTAACCACATTTCTGAAAAAGTATTGTTGAAACAAAACTATTAAAACATCTGTTTTGCTTTGATGGATTTATTAAAACAGTTATGTTAATTGCTTTATTTCAATTGTAAATATTTACTTGAAAAACTTTTCATTTTCACGCCTTGCATCTCTGATCACCCGAAACACACAACAACCGTGAAGACCACAAACCATTCAATCACATTTACCTCACATTTCATTCACCACAATAGGTCACATTTTACACTCACGTGCATAAAAAGTTACCAGTCGCCAAATTGAATACTTTCTCTATTTCAACACTTTACTCGGTTTTGATCACACTAATATAACTTTATTAGTTACAATAATATTTACATAATTTATGCTTATATTTAAAATAATAATAATATGTACATTTATATGGAAAAAAAATAAGCAAAATGATCATAGGGCATCAAAAAATTCGTCCGCATCGCTGTCAACAGGAACTAAAAATAATAAATTTATGTCCTACGTTTCATGAGAGGATTAATAGTAGCCTTGTGCTATATATAGTATTGTATCAAGCGCAGCATGGCTAAACCTCCTTTTTTTTAGTTATAAGTAAGTACTTATTATTTACTAGCTGCGCCCCGCGGTTTTACCCGCGTAAATGTCGATCCCGTGGGAATATCGGGATAAAAAAGTAGCCTATATGTTAATCCAGAGTGTCAGCTACCTCCATACCAAATTTTAGCAAAATTGTTCCAGCCGTTTGAGCGTGAAGAAGTAACAAACATATAAACACACACACACACCCCCACACACGCCCCCCCCACACACACACACTCACAAACTTTCGCCTTTATAATATTATTATTTATTTAAATTGTCTCTCTTTATGTTACAATAAGAAGGAAATTATAATGAGATAATAAGAGATGGCGTTAGTGAAATATTTAATATGATGTATTCAATACTACATTAACGCCTTCCCTTGCATCCACAGCATCTGTAAATAAGGATTTTTAGACTTAATTTAGAAAAATATTCCTTAATTTATAAGAAAACCATACATTTCTAACGTTTCACATCTTTCTGCACGCAAGTGCACGGGTTTCAAGTTCCGCCGGCATCTGTTATCAGTGATCAGTGCTAATTGTGCGTTAATCAGTCGTTAATTACTGGCTGTGGGGCGCATGACGTCATTATGCCTACCCCCTTCCCCTACCCACCAGCAATCAATAATCCACTGTCATGTGCAACTTGATCTAATTTGTCGCGTGTCTAATTAGCAGTGACCTATGTGTTTGTTTGACGTACCTAGGTACAGACGCCAGCACATCAAGTTACTACAATCTGTCAGATTTCTTTATTAGATTTTCGACTTTATTGCTAAAGCATAAGGTTCAAGGTTGATTGGGAAAATCTGACAGTTTCGGGTAGGTTGACCTGCTGGCGTCTGTACATCTTCGGGCTAAGACACAATTTATAAGAGGTTTTTTCAGCCGGCCAAAACCTTCGGAGATTTACAAACGTGATATTATGTTACGTGTTGTGTATTTATAGAAGAATTTCCATGAAGTTTTCATAGAAATTGTTCCTCCAGATTAGCGTCCGCGCCGTCGCGTGGCACCTGTCTGCGGGAGCCTTAAGACGTCGAATTATTATTACTTATCAACGTGAACAGAAAAAAAATCAAAGATGACATTATGAGCTTGTTTTTCTAAATAAATGTTTGGAAAAGGCCAAAGACGGATGAAATACAAAAAGAAACCCAGCAGTGGTAGATATTGTAAAGGTTAGAAAACCAACAAAATTACTATTATATTTACTTTTTTTTTTTTTTTTTATTTATTAACTATGATAAGCCAACAAAAGTAATAATGTTGATAATAGCAATAAAAATACTATTAAATATTTGATTTATTATATAAAAAGCTAGACAGGCTTCTAAATAAAATAGCATAGGTGCCTTGTTGGTGCAGAAACTAAAAATGAAGTGTATCTTGAATAATTAATTATTTAATTAATCCTCTTTACCATTCCTTACAGAAATGCTATTGAAACAACTTTTTAAAACAGAAATTAGACAAAAATCCTGTAAAAAACCGCTCGCAATTCCCACCACACGTGCTGCAACCCAGTGTCCGTAGCAATTCATTAGCGCTGCCCGCGTGTCACACGATACGGCGCGTCATTTGCTACTCCCGTCATTTACGTCCGTCATTTGCATCCGTCATTTGTGTCCGCCGTCAATCGCGCGTGATTAGGGCTCTGTGATTGCGCATTGATCGCTCGTTACCAACTGTTTGCTTGCGTACCGTCCTCCACGCACTACTGACAATACCAATTTGTAGGGTTTGAGTAGGCGCAGGCATGCTCGTTTTGTGTGACGTGGGGGTTTAAAATCTGCTGGAATTTGCTGTTGAAATGTAAGAATGGGTGAAATACATAAGGCCATTAGATGAAATCGTCATATACTCCGTACACGTCATATAATATGACGATTTAATAATAATATACTTAGTTCCCAAAAAACAAGCTAGTATCAGTTTTTAAATCAAGCTTTCCACGGCATATTAATATCCACTTCTTTAATCCCTTAACACCGCCGAAAATATGAACTAGTGGAGCTATAAAAAATTGTAATAAAGCCATAACGGAGCGAAACGTGCGTATAAACGGGCGCCGTGTCGTAAAACTGTCGAATTGAATGGACGGTGCAGTTGGCCGCGCCGCGTTCACACGTGAAACAAACAAGACAACACATTTTCTTTCCATTGTGATCAACTCAAACGGAAAATTCGAAACAAGTATGTCATAGTGTTGTTCTGGAAAGGAAGGATTATCTGACTGTTTTGAAAATTACTCCTGTAATTTTTGTGTCATTTTATACGAAAGATAGGTAAAAAAAAATGGAAATATCTAACGAGTAATTGAGGAAAACTTCAGACGTCGACAACACTACATATTGCACATAGTCAAATGGAGTTTAAGTACAACTTACCGGCCACCTTTGTGGTAAGAAGTAGGCTCTACCTACTTCGACTATGAGGATGATCAGGCAATTACCTACTGTCAATTCTAAGGTTGCCTGGAAGAGATCGCAGACAGCGATAAGGCAAGCAATTGTGTGTTTTGTAGTTTTTTTTCTTTGTAATGTATTTTTCTGATGTACCTTCAATGTAAACAGGGTGGTAGCGACAGCGATGCGCAACCTGTTACCATGGATTCAGTATATGATTCTGAAATTGAAATTTAAAAAAAAAATAAAAAAACCCGACTGCGGTAAAAAACTTAAGTTAAAAGAACTTTTTTACCGCAGTCGGGTTTTTTATTTTTTTTAATAACTTTTTTTATTTCCAGCTTTTTAGTTTACAAAATGAAATGTGAAAGATTTCGCTGACGATTTAGTTGTTGGTACGTGTTTTTTACGATTTGTCACTTCGAATTACTTATAACCATATAAGTTGTTTATATTTTTGTAATCGTCTTTTAAATCCCTTTATTTTGATACCCCACTCGATAGGTTATGAGAAAAAAAAATTTTTTTTGAAGACATACCTACATACATACATAGTAGTCGCCATATTGAATTTTCACTAACGTCATGTCTTTAGTGACACTCGCCGGATTAAGAGGAATCGATTGACGTGTGAATCATAAAAATCGGCCCAGGCGTTTGGTCTGTATAGTGCTTCAAAGGAACATACAAACATACATACATACATAGGCTGATGAAGACATTACCACTCCTTTGCGTCGCGCAGTCGGGTAAAAAAGAATCTGCTGTTCCATACTTTTTGACCGCGTAGACTGCGATTTCCTACTTTTTATGATAACCGTCGAAAATTTTCTACGCTAGGGGGGGGGGGGGCTATCATGTGCTGAATTCACGGTTACAGTTTGCGAGTCGATGTTCCTACCACCCTGTATATAAATAAATAAATAATTCACGCCTATTAGAATAACGAGAGGATACACATTAAGTTGAAAGGCTGTTATTAATCGATCATTTACCTGATTCTCGGACATTTTGTCGAGCTAATTAATCAACCTGCGCTTGAACTATTACCTGCGAAAATAATTATAAATAGGTATCGTTCCGATACAACTGTAGCAATACGGTAATCGTAACTAATAGGTAAGGCTACCTATGTAAATAAACTTAACTTTCGCCATAAAATTATGCTCGTGTTTTGATTTAACCCAATATACAATATACCTAGGTACTTAACTGAAATATTTTTTCCACCAATCGACTCGTCACTAAAGCTCACACTAGTATCTCATGAACACGAGATACATCCATGTTATAAGTAAGAACGCGGGTCGCAGCATAAAATCAGGTGTGGCGAGGATCACGTACGCATTAATAATGATAAATTCGCGTCATTAATTCGGCAGGATTAGTCGCGCAGGCCGTGTGCGCGCCGCCGATAACCAAATATTAACTCAATTAGTGAGGAGGAACGAGGCCGGCGCATTCAAATGTCTGCTAATCCCACCTAACGTGCACGGCCATACCCCTTTGATATCCTAGAACTGGCGGCGTTACGTCCAGAGGACTCTGAGCCTTTTAAATACGTCTCGAATAGTAGGGATTTTGTTTTATTGGTCTTGATGTGACGTGTCGAATGCTATTGTTGGGGATTTATACCATCAATTGTGCGGAGCTCCAGATTATGCGCCACTTCGCATTAGTGGCGCATAAATTTTGATTCATTTTGTACAGGTAGGTAAAGGGTTTTAAATTAAATATTTTTTTAAATTAATAGCCGGGTGTAAGTTGTTTACGGTTTTGACCTAAAAATACACCAAATTCTCGAGAGATGAAAATATGTTTGGACACAACTTTCCCAAGACCGTTTAAAAAATATATATATTTAAACAACGTGTAACATAATTAACGCAAGACCATACACCCCAATTAGAGTATTGAGTTAAGCATAATACAATGACCAAAACTTTTTTTTTTTGTAGCTATTATCATTATGAAAATCGTGTTGACTCTAGCATTACTTAACGCATTTAAAATTGAGTCTTATTGCCTTAGAATAAGATTAATTTTCTTTGGCTCAGTCGGCGGTCAGTATAGCAAAATACATAATTGTTGAGAAATTACCTATATTAAAAGTTCAACTATGAACAAACTACTTCCAGGACTTGCGTTTATTCTGTTACACCTTGTATATAGGGGATCTCTCTCAAACTATTAGCAATGAATAGGTAAATGAAATTGGGAAATAAAGGAACTAATTAATACACTATTATTATAATTGCATCTACTTGCACGTCTCATGATAATTTACATACGTCATAAGACGGAGTGAAGGGCCAGCTAATGACATTAATCCAATTAATGCTACCCAATCGTAATGACAAATACACGGTTAACACTGACAGATTGCTAATACTCGGCTGACGAAGCAAAAGCCGCGTGGTCCAACATATGACGTGGGACATCTATCATGACGTGTGTCGACCCTGTGTTTACATACATGAGGAACGGGAAATATTGAGAGAAATGAGATTCGGACAAATTGGAAAAGTTGGTGGTCATTTTCTGTAGCGTTTTCATCTTGCAGCGAAACAAAAGACAAGCGAAAAATATGCTATTCAAAGTTGGTTATGATGCCTGATGGAATGGAATGCTGCCGTTGCAGGTAATTTACCTACATAACCAGCCGACGATGTTGCCACTGTTGGGTCACAGTCCTCCTCTCGGTGGGAGGGAAGGACCACCACCACGCGGCCCCAGTGCGGGTTGGTAGATGTCACATGTTTTCGATTTTTCTTTCTAGGACATGCCGGTTTTCTCACGATGTTTTTCTTTGCCGTTTTGAGAGCAGTGGTGATGAAATAATTTCCACAAAGTAGTAGCGCCTGTCTGGGTCGTTACCACTGAGCTACCGCACTGCTTCCCTCGCCAATGTACCTGCAATGGCTTTATAATCATACTTTTAATTGCATCGGAAATATACTGGCTTATACATGGCTTTTTAAATTTCAGCACCTTTCCGAATAGGAAGCGGTATACATTTCTTTGCTGCAATAAGCAGGTACCGACCAAAACAAATAATTCGAATGAAATCGACTTACTTTAAGATTTACCAATTAATCTCAAACTTAACCCTGCTTCTAATTGAATTCTCAGCAACAAAGACAAATTCTCGGCTACAATCACAGTTCTTTCAACGTTTCCATTCGAACAGCTTTTCTTTATAAAGCCAACGTACCGGTGCCGAGCAAACTTAATCCAATCCGCGACTCCGACCAAGTAAGACGTCGGCTCAAACAAATTATTTGACATAATATCGTTAATTAGAAACCCTCCTTTGTAACCGGGGGCAGGGTAATTAGGTTCGGATGCTCTGAATGGGCCCTTTTTCTGCTCGTTACGGCTGAAACAAAGGGGCAAAGAAGTAAACAGACCGTATTCAGACGGGGATTTGCATTACCGACAATGAAAGAGTTTGACTTTAATTCTGTTACAATGTTGGTTTTGGTTTGTCTGCGTTAAGACAATGGTTATTGGAGGTTTTATTGCGTGTTAAGTGGATGTTGCGTAGAAACGTGTAATTATAATCATAGCAATTAACTTGGCTGCAATCACCCATATCCTGACGGGTAATTGCAGCCAAGTTAATTGTCCATGTTTAAGAACATAAGAATCAACAAGTAAAAACATGAACACTACAAAAGTTATTTTCAATATTAATGTACGATCCACCAGAGCCCCAGCACATTAAATTAAATCAAATCAATTTATTTGCCATAAGTGTTGGTACAATTTCAGTCTTGGCATAAATAATTAAACAAATCATGACATGCAAAAATATTGAGGTTTATACTTAGTTACCTATAAAATTACTATAGTTATAGTTCAAATAAAATTAAAATCGAGTACTATGGCTACATTACCATGGGTTTATCGTAGACCCCAGTCTTTTAATAATAACAATCCCTAAGATATTTCTTAGGTAGGTACTACATACTTATCTTCTATAAGAAGTAAGTGTACCTAAATAAAATACCCTTTTTTTTTCCCGTAACCCCGTCGCTGTCGTCATTCGCGGCTTCTCTACAAGACGTTTCCCCTCGCGGGTTTAATTGCGCAGGCATTGTTGCGCCTGATTTGATTCTGTATCTCTCTATAGGGCACAATCATAATAACGAGCTTAGCGGCCGGTGCGCTGGGCGACTACAATGGCGGAACTGAGATTTTAATATTTTGGAAGTAATTATGGTACAAATTGCGTCTGGTTTTTGTTTTCTCTGAAAGTCAGGTACCTACTTAGGTATGTTTTTTGATGCTTTATACAGGGTTATTGGTAAAACATTAACAACCTCTTAAAAGGTCATTGTACTCATCATTATGAACAACTTTTACTATGGGACCAAACCTGAAATCGCGAAAAAAAAATCAGCTGTTCCCTACATTTATGTTCGTATATCTCGTGAAAATGTAGGGAACAGCTGATTTTTTTTTCGCGATTAGATTATCGAGATTATAGAGACACTCCAGAAAAAAGTACAAAGAAAAGAAAAATAGTATCACAAGTATTGAAAAATGCACATTATTTATTTGACAGTGATCGACAAATGATCAGTAACACGTCTATGCACCTACCGCCGCGTGTCATGCACACTCTTTACCAACAAGAACTTACTCCTAATTGTGTTTGCGATTCCTTTATAAAGCTCTTTTGACTCGCCTCCAATTGTGAAAACTCGTTTTGAAACGACGTTAAATACGACCGAATTTCAGATAATTAACTCAGATTACGGTCTTTCAGCAAATAATTCGCTTTTGTTGCAGAAAATTGTAAGAAAAGCTTTCCTCGAGACAGTTTAGTTTTACTCTTGGTATGTGTTTGTGGACATCCTGGTGACAAATTAAATATTCTACTTCTTACTCGACTTTTCTTCTTCTTCTTATCAATGCATTATGTAGCGGATAGAGGAACATTCTGAGGAGTGCAGTTCAATGATTAAGTTTCATGTATTTTAAAATGATAAAACAGGAAATAAATATAGAGAGTTGCATAACTGAAAAAAATACCCCAGTAGTAGGTGCAACATAAAAATTAAAAAGAGCAGCTTTACAACAAACAGATCGAACGCAATAGTTCAACCGCCGCCGCCGTGAAAATATCGAATATCGAGTAACTTAAAACCCATGCAAATTCGGAAAAACCTATTATAATCTGCATCGCACACCGCTGGACGCTCTTTTCATTCGATACCTTTTGTTGGCGGATTCAATTAAGTTTACATCGGCACCGAGGTCAGTTAATAAAAACCGAAGCCTACAAAAATTGGCGCGTAAATCAAATTCAATAAAGTGCAGTACAATAGAACGGGACGGGACATCGGAAAATGACGGCGGGAACAATGACGCACACGCACACCACGCCAATCAATTTATATTGTCAAGCACGCGAAACGGATATAATGTTGCTGTTATTACCGATGAGGTTTTCATCGAGTGGGTTGGAATGTGCTGCTACCGTAGACAGAGTAAACTATAGACTGCTGCATATCTTCTTTTTCATTTGCACAAGAAAAAGAGAAATATATTAACATCACTAGCAAAGAAAAGAGACAGAGTAAGAATATGTCTGTCCCTTACTGCGTGTCGGCTAAGCACATCAATGTGCACAACAAGTTTGACGTTTATGAATGAAATAATAAAGACTACACCGCGATTAAACGGAAAATAAGATCTTTTTTGTGTATAATTCAATAATAGTACATTTGCGCAACTGTGAAAATGGTAAGGTGCAGTGTAATAAGCTGTAAAAATGATAGTATGATGAAGATTGCCGGAATTTTTTGTCCCTTTCGGTGACATGGATACCATGAGTCTATAGATTACTCTGTCTACGGCTGTTACTGATTTCATTGTTACTTCGGTTACGGGTATAAGTTTTTCATCTCGATTGTTAATTAGCAAACGGTTGAAAAATCTGGCGTGTTACATTGTTGCAAAACGCGGCTTTGTGGCTGCATTCAGTATAAATTCACCCTCATGTAAATCAACAGGGTTAAATTAAATTAGCTAACAAAACTGTGCAGAGGTGATGGGTATCGATATCTAAACATGATAAAGCAAAAAACTGGCCAAGTGCGAGTCGGACTCGCACACGAAGGGTTCTGTACCACAAAGAAAAACGCCGAAAAAAAAAAACACGTTTGTTGTATGGGAGCCCCCTTAAATATTTATTGTATTCTGTTTTTAGTATTTATTTAGTGTTATAGCGGCAGCAGAAATACTTCATCTGTGAAAATTTCAACTGTCTAGCTATCACGGTTCATGAGATACAGCCTGGTGACAGACGGACAGTGGTATCTTAGTAATAGGGTCCCGTTTTTACCCTTTGGGTACGGAATCCTAAAAAGAAATGAATTTGATGATGTTTTTTATGGATTCATCAAACGACGACGATAGTTTGTAGTCACTTAAAATATTAGTTTAAAATCATGTTTAGATACCGATACCCATGACGTCTGCGGAGTTTAGCTAGCTTATTTAATTATTTGTCCCTCTATAGAGAGGTTATAGGTACTTGAACAAAGAGCTTGAAACAAAATTCGAAAGTTCGTAAAATAATTTAAATGAAGCGCACCCTTCCTCTTCCTCTATTAGATGCACCGATTGAACACCTCCCGTTACCCTTCCACATTAAGAATTCCCGTCCACCTTGCCACGTCTTCGAATTAATCGCCCGAGAGCCGCTCTCTATTAAAGTTTCTTCGCAAGTTGTTTAAGAGGCTCAACTTCCTTAAAACTCCGCAGATAATGTTAAACATTCATTTAAGTGCGCAAAGACCACCCAACTTCCGAATTGTCGTATAAATCTTCTAATTCTTGAAGCGTTTAATATTCATATCACCGTTCGCGAGTCACAGTTGGTAAGCCGGTGAAAAGTTCGACTAGACTCCATGGAATTTGTACGCAGCGGGTACGTAATGCGAATTTACTCACACGCTTCAGGTATTTAGACCTTACTATATTATATTTAAATTCTACCTATTATTTAAGAAGTCTTGCTTAATAACATTAATGAACACTAGTTTCTGCCCGCGGCTTCACCCGCGTGGACGTTGGAAATTATCCCACCGGGATACCGGGACAAGACGTATAGTATAATTATGTAGATAACATATGCTACTCCTTATAACATCAGCTGTCTGCCAATCGTGTCCTGTCCAAATCGGTCGAACCGTTTTGGAGATTACCCAGAACACAGAGCCGGACAGACAGACAGATATTGTTTTTTTGTATTAAGTAGATACTGTACCTATATACTGTCATATTCATAAGTATAAAAATAACGGGTTTTTACTAAATGCATGCATATTTAGCAAAACCAATTATTTTGACATATAAACTTCAATTTTATTTATTTGTATTTTCTGATATCCAATTTAAATCTCGTCTCAAAAAATCTAACGATTATGTACGAGTACCTACACTTGAAGCTCGATTTAAAAGTCCAATCTATGGAACGTTCTAAACATTCAAACGCGATTCAAACATTGTACACCGTTACAAAATTTAGATTCTATTATTTCAAACAATGAATAAATATATATGTAAAAATAAAATAGCGAAACTACCTGCGTTCAAAAATCCCCGTATCATTTTATATTCACCGACAAAACAATAAAATCGGCCGCTGTTACGGATACCCCATAAATATTCGTTCGATTGCTTTTTCGCAAAATCAATATAGCCATTAAAACACAACTGTGATTAAAAGTTATACAACAGTTTTATTGATATTTTAGGACACCGTTTTACAACTGCAAAGGAAGGAGAAGTGTAAAGCAATTGCGGGTCGCAGCCAAAACACGTAGCTCGTTCATTCGGACCGTTATAACAATGCCAAGTTGAGAAGACACTGCCTGCCCCTAACGCCAAATAAGTTTTTGGAACATTGAGAGGAAGCTTAGAACATTAAGGCAGGTCCACCTAAACTGGACATGTAATAACCATCTGAACAAGTGGTATTGACGTGGCTGCATCAGCGGTTTGGGTACGACATCTCCGCTCATTTGTGGACAATGTTAGTGTTTTCTCCACCTTCAAGTGGCTTTCTAATTGCTATTTTGTTACGGCTACGTTTATAAACGTTAGCTAAAAAGAGCAAGCTAAAACACTAGATGTAAAATCAAATCACATTCACCAACTAAATCTTTTTCCCTTTCAATGTTTTATACATTTATCCAATTTGAAATAAAACTGAAAAGACGTACACAGCGCGCTCGTGGTGGCGCGCCCGCCCAAGCCATGTTTCCGTCCGCGGTATTATAAATAAACTGCACTTTTTATGTTCTTAGCATATTTTTCAAAAGCCGACGCCGCTCCAAGCGTATTAATACGCACTCTTAAACACCCCTAACATGAATAATTAGGTGTTCCCCAGATTTATCCACCGCCGTTATCTGTAAAACACGCGTTTTAAAATCGCAAAGTCATTCTTTTCGCTTTATTGAGGATAATACATCTTGGCTCGGATGAGATTCTGATTAATGTCTTTAACTCGAGTCGGCGTAACTTTGTCAAAGATAGCGGAGAAAAATAAAGGGACGTGA
Organism: Oligia latruncula; assembly: GCA_948474745.1. NCBI lineage: Eukaryota > Metazoa > Arthropoda > Insecta > Lepidoptera > Noctuidae > Oligia > Oligia latruncula. Next base: position 13,244,453 of record OX419688.1, read on the forward strand.
CTCGACTAATTCGATTTTTACGAGAGAGAGTTAAAAAGAATTATAGCATTAGCTCAAAAATGAGGATTTAAATACTTGTGCAGGTTTATCAAAACTGTTTGATTTCAGGCAGAGAAAATATAAAAAGAAAAATTATATCTCTTCTTCTTTTGAAATTTCTACTGTCAGAACAACTGTATTTGACGGTGAAACGTCATTTAGTTTTCCTATAAATGTTTATGATAATTTTCTACGAATATGAAAACTAAATTTCTAATTGCACTGTGTTCTGGTAATTCTTTAACGTTTATACTCACTGATTTTCACCTGTAGAGATTAGTTATTCAAATTATTTTTTGTTAATTTTTCAGCACTGTCGCTATGTGTAGAAGTACAGGCAGATGGTGAACAGGAAGTCAGGAGAGGAATTTATCCATACATGGTGAGTTAGTTGACCCTTACTTTGGTGTTAAATTTACCTTTTACGCAATATCGTTACCATGGAAAAATGCTTAGGAAGTGGTGAAAGAACACGTGACAGTCATAGTGTATCAACTAAAATTTAAGTATCCTTTTTCGAGTGCTTCACGTGAAGAAACTAAATTCGAAGAAAGTCGAAATTGATAACAGGTTATGAAAAGTGTGATCGTATATCTCGTCACTATCTGGTCCTTTTTTAAGGCATGTCTGTGTTGCAATTCTGACAACACATGACTCAGCCAAAGACATATTTTTCAAATGACTGCTCTCACTCATGAAAAGTAGTAGGCTAACATTTTTGTTCTCATCATTTTTTAAATATATTTACAGGCAATCCTATATTACCCGGACGAGTCGGTGGTAGATGGTACTGGCTCCCGGTTCCTCCGTGGCGCGATCCTCATCCGACCTGACTGGCTGGTCACCTCTGCTGTCGGCCCCAGTATTGTCACAGATGCTCCTAACGGTTTCCCGCGAAAAACGCTTCTAGCTAGGCTTGGTGCAATTACTATTGATACAAATTTCACACTTAATGAAGACGAGGATGAACAAGAGCGAGAGGTAATACGAAATATTGAAACTACACACGCTCGTATTTCCCAAAGGCTTAGGCATATTGAAACTATTTCCCCAATAAGTCTACATCTGCCATATATTTTCTGCGTCTTCTTACTACGTCTCGGTACAAATATTTGTATAAAAATTTCCATCCTCTTATGGCAAGTTAAAGTACAATTTAATTTAATTGTATGTACAGTCAACAAAAGAGATAAGTATGCAGGATCGTTCGATATAGTTGAAGTTTAGTATGGGAGTTTAGAATGTTCTCGATTTAATTTTTATTTTATTAATAGAAAACTAGTAGCTCATTTATCAAATTAAACTTCAGTTGATAACATCCATCGGTTTCTTACTAAACTTCAACTGTATCCCACGATCCTGCATACTTATCTCTTTTGTTGACTGTACCTATATGTTAAGTCTTACAAACTACTTCACTTGGTTTTGTTACTCAGGTCATACAAATTGTTCGTCCGTACAACCACAGTTCGACGCAGTGGTGGCGCACTGACATCTCTCTAATGAAGGTCCTGTCAGCCTTCAACATTACTTCAGCTGTGGGCATCACCAACCTCGTCCCTAAACGTGAGCTCGCGGAGAAAACCTGCATCATACTCGTATTTGCCGTAAGATTACTTTGTTTTATATTTTTTATTATTAGAGCTGATCCTGCGATTCTAGACAGCTGTAAGATGAAGCAGTTTGTAGCTGCAAATAAATATCTTAGAAGACTGAGCCTGAACTTGTTTCAGTTCACAGTGGGAACACTATGGGCTGATTATAATTGCGTATGTAGGTGATTTACACAAACTACTGACGTCATACAGAAGATTACAAAGTGCTGGTGGTGACTCATAACCCAGAGTCTGCCAGAGGTCTCTAATCACGTTGGTGTAGAAAGCCCATTTATGAGTAGAATCTAATATATTATTCCTTAGAGTGATTTTTGACTTGAACTGACTTTCTCATCTGTATGCAGAAAAAGGACGGCAATAACACCGAAGACAGGAGTTTGATACAGATATACGTAGAGATGCTGCCACCTTCGATTCAGAACTGCGGTTCTCACTTTATTGGCGACACCATGACCTGTGCCTCCGACAGCGACGAAAATAAGAACGCGGCTTACGACAGTAACTTCTGCCAGGTGAGATAACAAACCAATCTTTTTTACTTTAACTACTTAAGATTTTTCTAAGCCTCATAATATTTTCTCCTATTCCTTGACGCATATTGCCGGTGTGTGGGTAAGCTGACATAGGACTGAGCCGACCATGTCATGTCAAACGGAATTTCGGGAAAAAGTATAATAGACCACCAATCCACACCAGCGACTAGTTCTAAGAAGTAGAAAGATTGGAGACAGGCCAAGCAGTGGGAAAGGCGACAGCAAAGGCAGATATTGTAATAATAAATGTTCCCAAAAGTGGCTACGTTCTTTTAAATTGCTTAATAATGCATTTGTATTTTACATTCTTCTTAAAATCAAATATTTTGCATCATAGGGCAACAGCGGTGGACCTCTTATTTGTGAAAATGAAGTAGCAGGAATTCAAACCTACATAGATAACGACTGCAAGCAACCACATCTATACCAACTGTTGTCAGCCTGGGAGAACTTTGTAATTTGCGGTACAGAGGACAAATGTCAAGAGGAGCAGTGCTCGAATATTTGTGACGTAATCAACAAAGATACAGTTGTATCAAGTACTGAAGTATCTTCTGAGAAAACAGGAGCATCTTCTGAGAAAGAAAAAGTAATTTTGATGCAAACCGAATCATCTTCTGAGCACCAAGTCACTTCTGCAATACCTGAGACGACAACGGTAGACGACAGCGACATTGTATCTGTGCCAGCAACGACAACCGTACTAGAAGAAATAATGTCAAGCGAAGTTCAACCTCCAGTAAATGATCCTTCCCCTACGCAGGCAGTTTCTGAAGGAGAGACGGCCGAATCCAAGTCCTGGCCAAACGAAAAGTATTCTGATGACCATAAGAAACTTGAACAGGGAGAAATAGAAAATCCAGATAGGAAGCCTAGCGTGGAAGCCCAACGCCATGTCGTAAAAGTCCGCAGCGCCGGGCCGAGCAATATGTCCAATACTTTAAGTCTTTTCTTTGGAATCTTCATTTTGGCATGTTTGATGTAATGTTCATTTTGTTTTATGTTTGAAAGAGTATTAAATTTTTAATGCTTTCGGCACTTTGTTTATTATTTGAAAACTTCTTGATTCAATGATGCAAATCTTTGCTAATAATAAGAGCATGCACTGAAGATGTGCCGACAGGGAGGGTGGCGGCACTAGTGCCGAAGTTTGTCGAATAAGTAGAATTAAGTAAGGTTGCAGGCTTAACGCCTCCGTAGCTTGCTCTAATAGCATTAACAAGTTTCCAGACCATACTGAAGGAATTTGGTATAAGTATTCTGTATTTAAGATTTTCATGTACCTATTTACGTTCTTTATATTTTCTGGGATCCGATATAACCACGATTTATTTTAAAATTTACCTTGTACTTTGACTTCAGTTGTTAGATTCACCAACATTATTTTTTTTTATATTAAATTGTTCAGCAGAAAGGTTTTAAAATTTTTTGATACACACAACATGCAACATGGTTTGGCGTATTTCTTTCCAGCAACCTGAAACTGACGGTTTTTATGAAGAAAACCCTCGTTGTAACTTACTAATTCTCATCGCTGTTAAACTAATTATCATATCTGGTGGAGACAAATCCCGGAGCCCCGGCCGGCTGCCGGCGCGTCGTCGGGGCGAAGCTCCTTATTTGCATTTTCACAAGTCGCGGTTAAGTACACTTAACTTCCAAGAGTCCCAAGTCTACAAGCTTCTTCCAATTTGTTTCTGATGCGTTTAATTTGTAATAGCTTAGCACTTTGCCCGCGACTTTGACCGCGAGGGTTTCGTACTTTCCTTAAAAAAAATTTAACAGCCCCTCCACCTTCCCTTGAAAGGTAGGTTTCGAAAATTAATGTTTACGATATTTATAATAAACTAGCTGAGCCGGCAAACGTTGTTTTGCCATATAAATTATTACTAGCTGCCCGGCGCTACTTCGTTTGCGTGGTGTCCTACCCCTTACCTACTCCTACCCTACTTCTACCCTACTCCTACCCTACTCCTACACTACTCCTACCATACTCCTCCTACCCTACTCCTACCCTACTCCTACTTTTCTCTGCATAAGAACCATCCTCGTACTTCAAGGAATATTCTAAAAAAAATTTAGCGAAATCGAGATTTGCGCTTAGCAACACATTCAGCGATATTTTTTTTTTTAGATTTAGAGTGATAAGTAATCTACCACTTATACTGTATTACCCTTTTCCACCCCGGTAGGAGTCGATTTTTGAAAAACCCTAAAACACATCCTTTTTAGGGTTCCGTAGTTCCTACAAGGAACCATTATAGTTTCCTCATGTCCGTCCGTCTGTCTGTCTGTCCGAGGTTTTGCTAAGAGACCGTTAGTACTAGAAAGCTGTAATTGTGTAGGAGTGTGTATATCAATTACGCCGACAAAGTGGTAAAATAAAATTTTGGAAAATATTTTTTTTTAGGGTAGCTCCCCTACATGTGAAGTGGGGATGAATATTTTTTTCGTCGTCTACCCCATCTTGTGTGGTATCGTTGAATAGGTCTTCTAAAATGACTTGGGGGTTGCTAAAATTATTTTTCGATTTAACGCTCCATTTACGTAATATTAAACTTTAAACTGCAAATGCAAATGTTGTTCCAGGAGGGCGTCCCCCCCCCTCTAAAACCTAAACTGCGGGCTTGAAAAATCTGGAAAAATTCATGATGATAGTGCATTTCATGAACTTTAAAGGAAAACTATAGCGGTTAAGATAACTTTATTAGTTTAGCAGTAATAGTCGTTGAACTTGGGTGTTGGATAATTTTGTACCAAATACAAAATCCTTAGCAATAAATCCTTTAAAGTGACTAAGATGAAGTAGTTGCTTGTTTATAACGGGTTAAGACACTATCTGTCTCACTCACACTTCATGGAATGATTTTTCCTCTCGCTAAAACTAGAATCTTAGTTAAGCTCAAGGCAAGCTTTGGTTACACTAAAATCATTTTTAGTATATAAAAAGATTTTTTCAAAACTGGGATTCTTGAAGTTTTTTTTTTACTGTAATCTAAGATATAATGTAGCAAGTGTTATTATCCACCATTTTAGAATCCTTATTAAATGCGTCAACTTTTAAGGTTACTTGCCAAACTGGCGCAGTACATTTTTTTTTCAGTACAGTCTGTTAAAGTTTAGCGAAGTATTAATTTTTCATTCTTGGTTCGGATAAATGTGACATTTTCTTCTAAGTTGAAGCAGTTAGCTAAGAATTTAAAACATCAGGTTACACAAGCACTACCTACTCAAGATTACACAAAAAAATAAAATCGACAAAGTAAAGATTTGTAGCTAAAGGAGCTAAAAAACCATTACAGGGTGTAAATTTTTCGAAAAAAAAAAAAGATATTACTGTAATTTAAAAAATACATGACTAAATTTTTTTAAATATTTTTCTGGTAACTATTATGATTTGTCCTATCACCCGATTCTGGCTTGACGTCGACTTCTGGGACACCCTGTATATATTTTGTAATAATATTATGTGATCAATTTTAATTGTCTACCTAGTCGGGACCACTAAGTTAATTATACAGGTCGGAACAATAACTCGAGACCTACCATTAAACCAATGCTTACACCTGAAAATTATGCTTACAATATTGTGAAAGTACATTATATCTTATAAGTTTAATACAAACATCTCTCGATCAAACACATTCTTTCCTTACATTTTGCACGTAAACTACCATCCACATCATCTTTAAACTGAATAGCATTTTCTTCCCGAACTTCCCAAGTGCACTGAATCGAAATGTATCTTAATACGACTCGATGTGTTTAAATTCGAAAGGGGATCGCATCGGAAAACTGTTATGCATATTTTAAAGTTAAATTTACTTACAGCGAACCCACGGCGCCGAATGAAGATTCGACTCTCGAATATCTCTTTGCGAACTTTAAAATGTTTTATGATATTCAACGGACGTGATAACGGTAAATTTGTGAATAACCCACTCAATCGAAATGAATATAAAACATATTCATTTGAATTTATCGTTCAAGAAGGACGTGACTTATTATTCTCCGTACCTTATTTTATTTCTATTTCGTTTCTTACATAACGCCTAAACGTTTTGTTATAGCAATAGTCCCTGCAACGCTTCTTGCAAATACCTAGAGATCACAATATTTCAATTCGACACATTAATTACAGCAAAACAAACGCAACTTTTAGCATTTGAGAATACAAGGAGGGTTGAGTTACAAACAAAAGGAATTAATTCAACAATCTCGTAAAAAGAAATAAGCAGTTCATAAAACTTTTAATAATTAAAACTCAAATAAAAATAGGAGCATCGAGGGCATAGCATGCCCAGTTTAGGGAGACCTTCCTCTTCCCCTTCCATCTGTGTAAACATGGGGTCTCCGACGATTTTTTATGGAAGTCCGGAGTTCTTAATAAATGGACATTGTGTAAGAACCATTTTCCTATATAAATCCCCGCTGGAGGGTAAAAGAACTGACAACTGTCGTTAACTCATCCTGACCGGGCATTAAGGAGTGTAAACAGGGAATAGCTCGTAAAAATAATAGCTCGCCTATTTATCAAGATAAGGATTATAAATAGGCACATTTTATATTTCATTTTTCATACATTGTAGCGTAGTCACCCTTGGCGTAACGGTAACAGGTAAAAAATACGGGTCAAGAGCGAGTCCGCGCACTTTATACTCCGTTCCGTACTTTATAGGTATGTAACTACAAATTTGTGGTTTTCGGATTTTTTCCTTTACTTGTGCTATTGTGTGCATGACATTGCTTCTTGCCAAATTTCATGATTCTAGGTCAACGGGAAGTTCCCTATAGATTTTGATTCCCTCGCGAGTGTAAAAAAATTGAGGCTTAAAAGGAACATAAACGCCCGTATCTTTTGATTTCGTTGATTTTTTCACTGCTTAAAGGTATTGCAGCCTTGAGTATTTGATATTAATATCAACTTGATAACTCCAGGCATTCCTGAGAAAAATGGTCTTGACAGACGGACAGACAGACAGACGGACAACGAACTGATCTTATAAGGGTTCCGTTTTTTCTTTTGAGGTACGGAACCCTAATAATAACGTTTTCATTTAAAGCTGCCCTAAGAATTTGTTAGTAAGTTCATTAAAGTAACTTATATACTTTTATATAATCTGATCTTGCACCCTTTTGTTATAATTTTCATACTTTGCTTAGTAAAGTATGAAAATTATACGCATATTGCGATTTTATGCGCATTTTAGAATTTGGGTCCATGGCTTACCATGGACCCAAATTCTAAAATGCGCATCAATGCATGTCCTATACTACGAGTAACTGTGAACTTCTACGAATTACTAAAACTTTCAAATTTTTTTTCGAAAATTTTCGAAAAAACGACTTTTATCAAACACTAAGTAGCTGTTGCCTGCCACTTCGGCGTTATTTCGGGATAACCCCCACTCCGGCTCACCTCCTAGACGCGGGGACTTTTAGTATGTTTACTCCCTAAGCACCCTGAACAACTTTCTGAAGAAATCGTTTAGGGCCTAGCGCACTCTACAACTGCTTTGTTAACTGGACTATAGCCCGGAACATGTGTACCTGCTAATAAACAAAGAACTTTCCACAATTCTGCCTTATCAAGATTTCAATGGAAATCAAATTTATTTTCAGTGTAAAACTGCTCCATCGAAAGATAGCGTGTGTAACCCACTGCGCTCTAACCAGAGCCAACAACTTAATAAATCGTCCAGCAGATTGCGCTATCTTGTGATCTCGGTCTAACGCTTGCACTGCCATTTTCTTTTAAACTCCCACTGAAATTACAATTGCAACAAGTGATAACGATTCAATTACATTTTTCTTTAAACGCCAACAATAAGAATATGGTTCAGTTCCATTTGAGTCCTAAAGATAAACTAAATCATACACATTAGTCTGTGTTTGATTGAAGAATCATCAAATCCGCCGGCGGCGGCGGCGTCTCGCTGTAGGCAATTTTCAATCTCTTTCCTATTTGTGACAGTAATAAAGCGTCCGGGAAAAGTCAACAATCAATTTTGTATTTCAATTTATTCCCAACCATCCTAGTTCGTGCGATGATAAGAAAAAGAAAAACGCGTTCATTGAAAACGGAAATTATTGCAAGAAGCCATCAGTGGTGTGCGCCCGGCTTCCTACGCCGGTTTATTTGTGTTTTTATTTTTCGTTTTTTGCCAAACGGTTTCACAGTTTTGATTTGTGGGCCGTCGCGTCGGTGGGAGCCATTTTTCACGCACCTCATTGTGACGTTCACGCTCGAGAAGGCTGACTGCGAAGGTTGCTCGCTCGACACAAGTCACACCTTTATTTATTGTCAACCCTTTCTATTTGAATATGCGCTTCATGTACAATGCACGCGATTTGTTTCATCGATTTGTATTGTAGGTCAATCTGCTCAGTGAGAATGCAAAAAATCTATCTCTCAAAGCGACTGAGAAATCTTTATAATAATCTTTCCTCAATTAATGTAGAAGCAAGAAAGGGGACAGGAAAGGTCGCAGTAACTGCATGTGCAATGTGCATGAGTATATTATGTCTCCAACATTGTCAGTGTCTTGGCACAGTCATGAATTCAAAGTCGAAGCATTTATTTCAAATAGGCACATAACGTCACATAACGTCAAAATTACAATAAAATAGAATTGATTCTATTCGCCTCTTCCGAAAGGTAGTTTTCGTATGGAGAAGAATGTGCAAGAAACTCTACCGTCAGGTACTCTTTTAAAATGTTTTACAATATTTTGCATACAATTTATAAAATAATATGTGAAGACGAAGCACCTAAAATAAAAATGTATTCTTACCACAATAGGTAAAATAATTAAAAATTAAACCATGACATATTAATTAATTATGTGATAGATACAAGATGCTCACATACATATTTACAAACATTGTAAAAGTAGACGATTTTCATAAGCATAATTAACTAACGAGACTAAATCAATAGAGGTCTATTGATGTAGTCAGACTGTGATAGACTGAGTAAATACAGATCCACCCGACAATCCATCTTCCCAGAGACGGTGGGATGAGCCGCTCTGCAGAGTAGTACAGAACAATTTACTTGACTCGTCTGCTACTACTGCGGAACGTGCGCGCCTGCTGGCTGTGGGTAGGTGGGAGTCGGGTCTTTGGCTTCATGCACTACCTTCGTCGAACATAGGCACTTTGTTCGACGACACTACTTTTCGCCTCGCTGCTTCCCTACGTCTAGGCACTCCTTGCTGTTCTCCCCATCGCTGTCACTGTGGCGAAGATGTCAACAGCCTCGGACACCACGGCCTGTCTTGCAGCCGAAGTGCGGGTCGCTTAGCGCGGCACGCGAACATTAATGACATCATCCGACGAGCTCTTGTCACCGTCGGCGTTCCAGCTGTATTAGAACCCAATGGCTTGGCACGCGACGATGGCAAGAGACCGGACGGTATGTCTTTATTTCCATGGAAGGTGGGTAGGCCTTTAGTGTGGGACGCTACGTGTGTCGATACTCTTGCGCCATCCCATCTTCCTGGCTCGGCATGCTGTGCTGGCGCTGCTGCTGCGGCTGCGGAAAACCTCAAGCGGCGAAAATATAATAACCTCATCGGAAACTATATTTTCGAGCCGTTTGGGGTTGAAACTCTCGGGCCGTGGGGTCCGAGTGCTCATGGTCTTTTTAAAGAAATTTCGAAACGGCTGGTTGACACTTCCCGTGACCCAAGGGCTGGCTTTTATCTTGGCCAGAGGCTAAGCATCGCCATACAACGTGGTAATGCCGCCAGTCTCTTGGGTACATTACCAGTCGACAGCGATGCGGATGAATTTTTCGACGCTATTTTTTAGTTTCTGTATAGTTTTAGTTAAGTTAGAATTTAATTTTGTTATTTTTAGTTAATCATGTAACTACATTTCACCTGAGTAAATTGAACTAAAACTCTAAAGGTTGTAAGGCCGGCTCTTGCTTTACCAGGGGGCCTAAAAAGGCCACATTGGCAGAATCATAAAGGGATAACATATTGTACAGTTACCCGTTAAGTTAATCGTATCAAATCCCGTTGGTGAAGCATTTTTCAGTTTTTTTTTTTTGTCTGTGCTAAAATACCAGTCAATCCGATCCAAATCCAATCCACTCTTTGTTTATACCTACGAAGTGCAGCAAAAAAAAATAAAAACTTGGACTGTCTTCGCCGTATTACGATTCATAATGTTATCCTTTTATGATTCTCCAAAGTGGCCTTTTTAGGCCCCCAGGTCTCTGTTTAAGGGCACAGCACAGTTCCACTAAAGCTTGTACTGTTTACTTTCAATTGGAAAAAGGTAAAAACTTACTGACCTTCTAATAAACCTCTAAAACATTTCGCGCTTCTAATGATGCACAATTTTTTAAATAATTGAGCCTCTTGCCTTTTCTCACAGTTGGTCGCTTAACTAAGCACCCTAGCACTAAGCACCCCGACCAAACCTGAAACAGGTTAGGTTGGAACTGTGACCAACCGCTCGCGAGGCGAGTGAGCGAAGTTAGTGGCAGTTACACAAAAGTTCACAGAAGGAGGCGCAATCATTATATTAGAGTGTTCAATATTATTTTTAGGAGAGCAAAATCGGAATTACTTGAGGTTCGATTAAATACGATCACGAATAGGCTACAACCCAAAGTTATGACTGAACTTCAGGCTCTAACAAACATATACTGAACAGCCAAAAACTGAAAATAGAATTAAGATAAACAGCGTTTTTAAATTTCAATCTACTCGGAGTGAGTTGTGTAGTGTTCCATAATGTTGGTGGTTGTTTACAGTGGTGAAATTAAAGATGGCATCGATAACAATTCTATCAGGGTGTGTTGGGCCGACAATGAGGGCTGGGGTCGGGAAATTGGGGTGATTTTTCTCCTCTTTACTCGCTCACTGTAAGCAGTAGCGTTAGCATACAAATACAGATGTGTGGCAATAAAACAGAGTAAGTATTATATTGTTTGTAAATAATACTGTATTCCATTTATAAAGTCAAAGAGGCTTAGGTACTGGAAAAGTTATAAAACGTTAAGCGTCTTTGAATAATGAGTTCTGGGAACTGATTATGACGAATACTGAATAAAATGTAGATAATTTTAATTATTTCAATGTACCCAGAAGCCTTTTTTATAAAACTGAGCGTCAAAACAGATTTTTATTTTTTAAACGCTATATCAAAGTTGGTACTTTAAGGGCGAATTCCACCAAACTTTTATACCCAGAATTTTTTGACAGTTCTTCCATACTAGAACTGACATACGTCAATTTTATTCCACGGATAAAAAATTCTGACTTTGGTAAAATTAGCCCTTAGAGAGAGAGAGTACTCTTTCACTCTATACATATTTTTACAACTCTCTCTTTACACATTTTTCTCTTTGTATCGGACAGCAGGATACGTAAAAGGCTAAACCTTTTACGTATCCTGCTGTCCCTACAATCATTTTCGATGTGCTTCTCAGGTGCTATCAGTAAGCACTACAATGCTGCGGCGGACGACATTTTTATGCTCCCGATATGAAACCGCTTTGCTCTCCATTCTCGCCACTAAAAGAGCACCTTTTCGAATTTCCGCTCGCCCTGACTGTTGATAACGCATTTTCTCTTTCATTGGCTGCTTTATTGTATTTGATTTAAGGTCAGGGAAAATACTTTGTCGCTTGAGGTTTTATTCCGTAACTTCCTTTAATTTTTAGGTGCTTAAGATAGTGCACTAAAAAGTGCACAAAAATTGCAGGTAAAGATAGTGCCTTTAGTTCGTATGTAGTAATTTTACATACCGAACCTACGGTGCAAAAACGTCACTTATGCAAATTATGTAATTTTTCAGGAGAAGCGTTTGAACATTCGATATCCTATTATATTGTATACAGCACGTAATACACGTGCCACGCCTGTAAACTTCTTGACTAAACAATAACGACACAACTGCCCTCTCGCGGAAAGTATACGCACTACACAGATGACAATTACTCACCAGGTAAAGGGGTACATTAGCTACTTTTTCTCATACTCAGATCAATTTTGACAAAAATTGCCTAAGTGACGTTTTTGCACCGTAGCTGCGTAGGTGCGTACACATCAACATTTACAAAAATAATGCAAATTCAAAAATGCATGACGAGGCAGGCTAACCATGTAATTTTAAGATCACCGAGGACAAACTACGGTAGAAAGACTGTCGTATAAGAGGGGGCTCAACTCTACATATAACTCTATACCTAAAGTAATTAAGAAATCACTCCCAACTTTTAAAGACTAATAAAGCACCATGTTCTGAATAATGTTTGAATTGTAAATTTTTTGTGTTTTTCTATCTCATAGGAGTGAATAATTGTATTCTGTTTCAGCGAAGTAAATTGTCTTAAATCGTAATTTTACTTTAACTTTCTTATGTTACCTAGTACCTATTATGTTCAGTGCCCCCCAAAAGTTAGCTGACATTTTTTTACTTCAGCAGTTATGATTTAATTTTTTTTTTTTTTATGATAATTCATAGGTTGAATTAAGTTTTAGTGTACGGTACAAACTTATGAAACAAGAATTTTTAAAATCATAATGTGACCGTCACAGCTGAAGTGGTAAAATGTCAACTAACTTTTAGAGGGCACTGTATGTATCCTTGGCTGTCTTGCCATTCTTGCCCACAGCGACTACTAAAAGAGTACCTTTTCGAATTTCTGCTCACCACGACAGACCGACAGTCGATAACGTTAAGAAAATTTTCTCTTTCATTGGCTATTGTATTTGTTCGAGTGAGGTCAGGGTCTTTAGAAAAAATAACTTCGTCGCAGAACAGCAAGTAAGAAACTTATATTTACTGATAAATGATAAGGACTGCATAATAAAGTGGAAGCAATTTACAGGATTCTTTCATAAATTGTTATTGGCTGATTCTCAACCTTTTTTTTTTTAATGGCTTCTCGCTGTTAAACTTAGGAGGTTGTCGTCTGCTTAACCGGGCTTGCCTGTAGATGGCTCAATAAATTAAGGCCTCCAGCCAGGGCTGACTACACGCTAAGGGCATCCCCTGTGGTCAGCCGGATTGTCCGAAAGGGTTACAGCTGGCCCGGAACATAAAGGGCTAAGGAAGGAACACGGGTGGGTTTTAGTCAGTAAGAGTCTGACACTCCCTTCCGCTCCACCCAGAGCGGGAGGGATCATTTGATGATTTCCTATCCACAAAAAAAAAAAAGTGCACCTCCTGTGCTGTGGACCTCGGCTTAGGGCATCGCTGGGAGTTTCTTTTGAGTTTGCGCCTTTATCGTATAATTTTGCTACAAGGTCAAAGGGCAAGTAATTCCACTCAAAATAAAAATGATTTCCCCTTGAAGTTTTATTATGAAACTTCCTTTTATTATAAAACAGATACATGGAATAAACATCGATAATATTGGATTGTTCGTATTGACGAAGAAACGAAACAATAACATTGCTCTTAGTAATAGATATTGCACTCTCCCTACAATTAGGGAGAGTGCAATATCAATCTCTATTACAATGTTATTGTTTAATTAGATAATCAAATAACTCTGATTCTTTGGTAATATTTTTTCTCCTTTTTCTGATAATCACAAAATGTAGAGTTTTTAAGTTTATTACGATTGTGCGTTCTTGGCCTTATTTCTTTTCTACAAACAGAGAGCAGTGGTGGCCCAGTGGCGGCGGCTCTGACTTACGAGTGTAGGTCGTGGGTTCAAACCTAGGCAGACGCTTTACTTTGTGTCAATTATTTTATCACCACTACTCTCGAAACGGTGAAGGAAAACCTCGTGAGGAAATCGGCGTGTCCTGGAACCTAAAGTTCGAAAACATGTGTCATCTACCAACCTGCACTGGGCCCGCGTGGAAGAGTACAGCCCACTCCCTCTCGATGATTGGAAGCCTGTGTCCCAGCAGTGGGAACGACATTACAGGCTGATTATGTAAACACTCGTACTTAGTGGTACCTATACCTTTTATCAGAGTAAAAAAACTCCTACATTTAAAAGGTGTTTAACATAAAGTGGGTAAAGAAATAAAATAAGATATATTTTTGAACAAGGCTTTAATGAGCTACATCTTTGGTCATATCATTGGTTAAAAGAGAACTTGCACATTTATATTTATACAAATGTGTGTCTGTGTGTGCACACAACGTGCGTCTCTCTACAGGAATGCATGAGCTTGTACAGTCGTCAACATAACACCTACGGTTGAATTACACATACAAGTACTGTCAAATGCATGTACTAGTTGCAACTGCTGACAATAAAACACCTGATTTACAATAACTAACATTTCAACGTCTATTGATTTAATACTCTCTTGTAGAGTATGTAAGGACTATAATCATTTTAAAATACATAGTATTGGCGACTGTACATAATTAAATGCAAACAATTAATAAATCATCCGAAGACGACGACAAGTATTTATTTATTTAAAATATTACTAAAAGAACTAATTTGAACTATTTCGAATTATGTATATTTTTTATGAACACACATATATCCACATTTTACTAATTAATCCAAATATTTTATATTCACCATTGTATAATAATAGATATACAATATTCTACCTATAGTGAGCTATGTACATAAATAATACAAACATCGTAACAATGTCTATAGTAGTAAACTTAACAGTTAATATACATAGATACAAAAAGAAATAACAAATGTATTCGAAAATTGAACATTTAAATTAATTTTCTTCCGCGGCTTAGCCAGAGTAAAATGAAAATATTTAAAAATAACTAAGTAATTTGATCATTAAATATACCTAATCAATTTGAGACTCGATTGATTGTACTATATAATACGTACATATAGATGAATATAATATTTACATTAACACTGACATTTATTCTAAAATACATTTCATCCCTCAAAAACGTCAATTCGGCAGTCTTAAAACCAGCGCTCGTAAGGTTCTCGCGTTAGGCCGGATATACATTCAGCGGATCGTACGCGCGTTAATTAAACCGCTCCACACAGCGGTTGAGCCGCCAAAATGTCCACCTCACTGAAATTGTACGTCCTTGTAACTGAGCATCTGAACCGCTGAAAATATTCACAGCCGAAAGCTAAAATCGCTCTTTATCCGTACCAGTCAATTCACACATTATACATTAAAGAGAAAAATACAGACATGATATTGCAACTTTTAACAGATTTATACAAAAAGGAGATTCAATGATCCTCTACTAACTATATCCTAATTCAGCATAATTGCTCATCTGAGATCAAATTCTGAGATTTTAACAAACTAAAACAATTTCCCATTACACATACTCTAATAACGTAATAATATCATATTTAATTCGAGAAATAATTACATGACAATGTAGATTATTTAATTAATTATGTGCTGTTAATAAACAATCAGAAACACTAACTACAGTTTGGCATTTACTTTGCTTTAGTTTATACACTTAGAAACATGTCAACTCCAGTAATTAGACGATTAGAATGTTCTGTCTAAATAGAGCTGCGTTTTAAACACTGAATAGTTCGTTTGTAACTGCAACTGATTAACTTTGTAGTATCGATTGTCTCGTGAAGTACGCGCGATTAGTGTTGATACTTGGCGTAGGGGTGGGCCGCGTCTCACGCGCTATAATCTCAGCTGGACGCTGAGAGCCCGAGGGGCTTGAGGTGCGGGGGGGCGGCGAACGGCGCCGGCGACGACCCCGACATGTTGTTGTTCAGATCACCGGAGCGGCTCGAGCCGTTCATCAAACCGCTCATCGCGTTGCTTGTCTGTAGAAAACTTATTTAATTAATTTCTTGGCTATCAACTCCAGACATGCGGTATCTAAAACAAGATCTAGATCTTGTCTTTCTTTGATCCACCTATAGTTTTATAATAGGTAACAGTTTCAATGTACTTTTCTGCTTATTTGTGAAGCAAGTCTTTTACACAAATGAACGTAACTTTATGTACTAGATTTATGTAAAACATTCATAGATCTGTTATTTTTCAAGGTGGCGATCATTACCAATCATAGTTGGTCAATCAGCTCCACAAAACCAATTTTAAACATGAATCCTAAAACAAAAATAGAAAAATAAGGAATCTATAAGAGTGTTTCAGTAAAGGATAGTGTTGCTTACCGGTGGCGGCGGCAAATGCGTGGTTTGCCTCTTGAGGTGCGCAAGCGGCGGCGGGTTGTACGCCATGTTGGCGAACACCAGGCGCTCCTCGTAGTCATACTCGCACAGGATCTTGTTGTCGCACAGGTAGAACCGGTCGCCCACGCAGAACCTTAGACAAACGATGCAGCTTTTTGATTTAAATGTCCTGATATGGCAAGTATCAAGTTACTTTAGTCTAGTCTAGTGTTGCTAAGTAAATTCTTTAATCTATATCTTTCATTATAGTCATGTTAGAGGTACCTATGTCATGATTGGGATGGAAAGTAAAAAGTTCGATTTAATAATAATGTTTTATCACAGATAAGCAGGGAATATTTGCTACCCACTTGCGACTCTATAAACTGTTGTTGCAATTTCACTACAAATTTAGGAGACTCCTATGGTACATTGGATGGTTACGTGTTTCCAATTGCCCAATTCGTGCTCACTTTATCGACTTCGTAGGTTAATTACGACAAACTCATCATTAGTCGATGCATATAAAATAAGCTACAAGCAGGAAGACCCAATTAGCGTTGCTACCGGAACCTACTACACAACCCACGCGTTATTATGGTTAATAATTATGCGCATCCTATTTCTAATACGACACGGTTCGATCTAATCGCGAACATCATTACTTTGATGAAACGAACCCAAAAAGTAAACCACAAAACGTCTGAGAAAGAAAATTTACTATCATGAGTGGAAAGGTCAGCGCGAACCAAGGAGGCGCGATAACGTCACGCAAGCGAGCATCCCTCAATGTGGCAAAACAAAAGGTATCGCCTTCGACTCGCCACTGGCCGCCCGGAACCGCCGGTGATAACGGCGACCTTATCTCCCCTCGGTCTCACCCCGCACGTCGCCCGCACCCCCGCGTCTCCGCCACCCTGCCAACTCTTTTGTTTCACTTGTCACAAAAATTAAGCGCAATAGCTCCGCTACAAATGTCTCTTTTTTAAGGGGCCAATTTCCACCGCAACTCAGTCGATTTCGCCGCTCTTAATTAACTTTATTTCCTGTTCTCTTCGTTCCCGACTTTTGTTTTGGACTCCTCGTTTTTTATTTCGCTATTTTTTGTCTGCAGCTGCGTAATGGAAAAGATGGAAAACGAAATTTTAATGACTGGTTGCAAGTTAAGCTTTGTTCGAAGCGCCATTGTGTCGCGACGGCACCCAAGCCACGTTTGACGTTTTACGTTAAACGAACGTGTACATTGCTGTACTCCCTCCGCAGTAAGACAAAAGCATTCAGGAGGTGTACTGATCAAAATCAACAACAGAAAAAAATATTCATTCCACTGTCTATCTATTTCTATATAAAAAAGCTCGGTTTTTCACTGCTCGAAACGCTTTCAGATAATGTTCATAGAGGGTCTTCGTCCCAATTTCAATAAACGTAACTGGCCGCTACAATTTGAGAGATTTGCACAAATTGTAATGGCAAGTCATAACAGAGCGTGAAGATAGTGGTTGCAGGTGCGGGCAACAAGCGGCAGGCGGCGGCAGGCGCGGGCACGCAGCGGGCGCGCGGCCGCAGCACGCGGTTTCCGCCGCGGGCCGCCGCCGCCGCCGCTCGCCGCCAGATTGCTACTAAATTATTTAGCCGTTTAGTGATATTCGCCCGTGATATCTGCCGTCCGCTCCGATCGGACAGCCCGCAAATTGGATTCAGATTTCTGCCCGGCGTCGAAATTGATTTGTACGTGATATTTAATAGTTTGCACTGGCGTTACTGGCGTACCGACCGTTGTTGTTGAATGTTTATCAAGCTTTAATAGGGCTAATTACTGAAATACCTGCCTAGTTAACCGCACAACTTACATTAGGTAGGTACTATACACTTACAACATAACAACAATCTGCTATTTCATGAAAGTTTATGGCAAAGTTACAGCGCTTTGCGTAATACGAATCCAACTGTTGAGTCTGAGTTCTAAAAGCACTCGAATGAATATATAATTTGGCGAGAATGTCGCGCGAGATCTAGTAACACGGGAAAGGTTCACAAGTGACATATAAACCATTCAGAGCGGCTCCAATCTTCGCGACCTTTCTATTATTTAAACGGACGCAGTCCGGCGAAAATTGCCGTTTTCGCGCCTGCACCCCTACTCTGAACTTTACTCGACATTTCGGGGACATGGAACGACAGTGAAATGCTAACGTTTATGTATTTTTATCAATTTTGTACAACAAAATATACTATAGATATTTTAAACAAATACTGCAAAATCAAAATCGGCTTTGAACAAAACCCCAAAACGATACAAACTATACTGAAGCATACCAACAAAATGGGTTTCCTTTGCAAATTCAGGTAACGTGAGTCGAGAGCTCGAGACTAGAATACGGACGGCGGTATCCGGGCCGGCTGACAATGTCGTGCACCGTACAATTGAATTGAATAAAACAGTCGAACAGTATTCATATGTTTTGATTAGTAAAGAAATCTCTTTGCTGGGACAATGTTACTTTGGAGAAATATTAAATCTGGTTTAAATATATGCATGTGTTGGAGAAGGCAAGTCATATAGTGCTGTGATATAAACTGTTTACTTTCACAGGGAGATTTCTTGGTGCAGGTTGCCTGGATGCATTATTGGTCTTTTACATCTTATTGTAGGTACTTGTATTTAGGACCTAGGAGTCCTAGTGATAATTATATCACTAGGACCATTTATTTAAATTAAAAAAAATATTAAACGCATCGGAAAGATTCAGTATGTAATAGACTCGTCTAGTTACATGTAACATTTCTTAAAAAATTAAATGATTTTCCACGAGTAACCTAATGTATAACTAATCCTTTTTTACAGCGTTCTGGGGGCCTAAAAAGGCCACTTTGGCAGAGTCATAAAAGGATAACATTATGAATCACAATGGACAGCTAACCGTTAAGTTAATCGTATCAAATCCTATTGGTGAAGCATTTTTCAGTACTTTTTTTTGTCTGTGCTAAAATACCAATCAATCCAATCCAAATCCAATCCCAATCTCTTTGATTATACCTATGTAGTGCAGCGAAAAAAAGTAAAACACGGACTGTCTTCGCCATATTATGATTCATAATGTTATCCTTTTATGATCTGCCAAAGCGGCCTTTTTAGGCCCCCTGATACAAGCATAACATACCTAACTATCAACGTAACTAAAGCTCCAAAGTTTAATCAAACTGTTGAAGGGCTATACGCGCCATTTAATAATCCCGAATGCAATACGAACACAGCGCAGCGAGGAAATGAAGTACCGTTTACGTTTACCTATATTATTTGCTTTCCTACGTTAGGTTGTTGACACACTAAGCAGGTTGGCTGCGGCAGGCAATCTAATGTACTCTGACGCACACAGTGGCCATTGCATGGATTTAATAAATCCATCACCCTAATTGCGTAACACACTATCAATCATTTTGAAGGATGTTGCTAATCCATTGCTTCATATGTTCGAAAAATTTGTCTGCACGAAAACATAAATAACGCAATGAATTTTGTTGAACTGTCAAAATTAAAGCCATTGCTACTGATAGTGTGTTACGCAACTACCCCGCAGATATTATCACGAATATCGACTGGCTTGTCCATCTACAGTTGGCTGCATAGACAAAAGTGAAACGACGTCTATAACTCTATGGTACGATTACAAATTTTGAGAAAAGTGGCAGTTCAAGACTACTAGAGTGAGGGATAATTTAATAATTATCCCTCACTCTTTAAAACTTATTAAAGTTTTCTGGAACTGTCACTGATTACAATCATCATTATCAATTTGGAGTTCGTACCCGAGCCCCAAGATACCTACTAACTGTAAACTAGCAAATCAAATCAAATCAAACCTGTGATCCTGCTTATTGTATTAGGTACCTGTTTTTTTTCCTGGTATTTTTTTCCTGGTACTTTTTTTTCTGGATATTTCCTATTCTATTTCTGCCTTGCCTTTTTCCCAACTATGTTGGAGTCGGCTTCCAGTCTAACCGGATGCAGCTGAATACCATAGGTATTTTCACCACTTATTACAATGAAGTGTAAAAATACAGACGGTGTTGGTTCGCCGTAAAAATAATCTTGGTGGTTTTTAAAATCGATGCTTTAATAATTTCAAAATAATTTTCGCTAAGAACTCTATTCTCTACGAAAACCCTGAATGTAAATAAAATAAGCTCCAAAATTTATGGACACTGGATATAATGTTTATACAAAAGCACGCATTCTCTTTGCGTTTGACTTTATTATGTAGCGGAAAATTTAATCGCGTTTTCAGTGTCCGTGAGATGAATAAACAATCTAAACTGCTGTTACATTATATGTCTATCCCTTTCACTCAATATAGTTTGCAGGATTTTTTGTCTTACTCCTTAAATGTGGGGTTCAATATTGGTGAGACGGTTTTAGTTTGTTTACTATCATAAATAATGGGTTCAACTTTTGTAGTTGTGGTGTTGGACTTTTCTAAGAAAGATTAAGATTTAAAATACAGCTGTTTTTAGCAATCACAGAATGGTGAATAATAATTACTCATTTTACGTCTGTTTTACTTTTTTTACCTTCTATTTGTAAATAGAAACTCCTAGTTCATTAGAGTTTGTTTATTTTTTAGGGTTCCGTACCTCAAAAAGAAAAATCGGAACCCTTAGAGGATTACTTTGTTGTCCGTCTGTCTGTCTGTCAAGGCACTTTATCTCGGGAACGCGTGCCTATCAAGTTGAAATTAAAACCATGTAAGTATTCAAGTCTAAAGTGAAGCTGTGAAGAAATCAAACTTCTAAGTTAACGAAAAAAAACGGCCGTTTATAAAAAACTTAAAAAAATAAACTTAGGTATATTTCGACACTCTCAAAATCAAATCAAAATTTATAGGGTACTTCCCGTACAATCATGAAATTCAGCAAGAACCAAGGTTATATAGCACAAGTAAAGGAAAAAATCCGGAAACCGTAAATTTGTAGTTACTTACATTTTTTTTTTTTCAATCCGTTGTAAACTATTTACATACCTACAAATTTGTACGGAACCCTCGGTGCGCGAATCCGACTTGCACTTGACCGGTATTTACTTTCAATGTCGATAAGAACGATAATTACGGAAAACTTTGTCTTAGTCTAGCTAATTAACGATGTTATTTTCTCCTTTGGATATTTTTACCTATCACTTCTAATTTTGTAACCTTAATTTACCGTTAGATAAAAATATAACCGAGGCGTAAATATGAGACATCGGGCTTTAGGCCTGTCTTACAGCTATGAGTAGGCAATAGAGAGGTTCTTCCTGCAGGCTGTAACCTTCCGTGGTCCAGTTGGAAGTCCTTGAACCGTCTCCAAACCCAAATTAGAAGATGTAAGTCGAACCTCGTAAAGTGGGGCTACCTCGACGAAACGGCAGGTCGGCAGCAGGGTGTGGATGTTGAGCTGTGTCAGAAACCATGCTTCACCTCCTATCCTGCCCTTTTGTGCCCCAAAATATGAAGCCAAACTGACCTTTACGCTGCCACCTAACCGTGGAAGTGGCGAAGTTTTGGGCTAACAAGATTTAAATAACTGTCGTGTCAGCGACTCAAAGAAGAAGAGAGAACGTTTTACAAAGCTGGACTTTTTCTAAAGCTCTATATGTGCTATATTTACGATGGGGTCACGGTAGTATCTATCATCACACTAATACTATATATAAGGGTGCAAACAGGCTGAGGTCAATCGACGTCGATTCAAAATCAGTCCGAATAATTACACAATGACGTTGAGCCGCGGTTTTGTAGCACCCTAAGGCCAAGCACATTACAGCTGCAATAGCGCAACGCATTTTTACACAAAAAAGTGCGATTCACCTGTTGTGTGCGTTGTTCCATAGAAAATATACTAAAGTGATGAAGGAGGGTTTTTGCAATGCGTTGCATTGCGGCGCGGTCCGCCCCAATCTGCGCTAGCCTTTAGTAGTTATTTTTCCTATAGATACATACCTATGGTTGCACTGTTGGCAAGCGAAGCACTCGAGGTGGTAGACGTTGCTGCGTGCGCGCATCACCATCTCGAACGCGGGGATCACTTTGTTGCAAGCCGCACAGTAGCCAGTGTTGCCGAACAGTCTGTAGAAAAATAAACATCTTTGCAATTTTGCACTAATCAAATTGAATCCGTTCTTACTTTCCTTATGTACGAGCCAATAATACTCATACAGCAAAAGTACGTTTACGCTTACCTTAATGACAAATCACTCAATTCAGTCGTC
Organism: Oligia latruncula; assembly: GCA_948474745.1. Lineage (NCBI taxonomy): Eukaryota > Metazoa > Arthropoda > Insecta > Lepidoptera > Noctuidae > Oligia > Oligia latruncula. The sequence goes on from OX419688.1 coordinate 13,266,968, forward strand.
ACTAAAACTCCGTTACGCTCTAATGTGCGGGTCGATAACTACCTAATAACAATACATTAAGTGCGGCTCAGATAACTAAACGAACGCTTTAAACTGTTTCCACAAATAAACTATTATATTTAGCAGTGGTTTGGTGTAACTTAACTTGCTACCTACGACAACTACCGGGGAACCGTCAACGACGAGAACCCCAACACCTTATGAAAGGGATTTTTGTAAAATGCTGTAAGTAGTGAAAATTCGCAAGAAAAGAGATTTTGAATCATTAGTAATCATTAGTCGACGTTATTCATTGCAGCTTCATTCACACTCAAAGAATGAATTTTACTTCTCATACATTCCGTGAACAACGTCACTGAATTTATGAGAGCTAGTAAAAATATTTCCTTAGGCATAAATAACCCACCTCAGGTAGTCCCTCTTGCAGAGGATCAGATTGGCCCGTGTGTAGAGCGTGTGGCCAACCTCCCCAAGCCTGCAGTCGCAGCAGCCACACTTGAGGCAGTCCTCATGCCACAGCTGGTCCAGAGCCTTCAGCAAGTATCGTTCAGTGATCACCTTGCTGCATCCAGCGCAAATCTGAAACAACAGAAAAACAATTGAAGATAAGATAACAAAAAAATATTGTCACATAATTTCATGGAAATTATGGAGAAGACTAAAATATGATTAAGTTTGCAAACTTCAATTCTATTACTTAGTTGCAAAATTGTTTTATCCCATTAGTAGATTAAAATTCATAATCAATAAAAATGTGTTTATCTTTTTACGAGTTTTACATAATTAATGCTACGAAGTCTACGACTGCTACGAGGTGGCTACTTGCTACGAAAACGTAGTCTTCTGAAACTTCTGACAGGGGTAAGGATTACAAAAGCCTCCTGGTTATGTATTATGGTTCTAAGAAATCTTCATCATCTGCGTGGACCGAAAAATCTAAAAACCTTTTGTCAACCAAAATAAGGAGCATAAAACTAAACGCATATTAGAGCAGCAAAAAGCGCGGTGCAGCCTACCTCTGGTATGCGATGGTTTATACACAATGTACGTTGATGTAAGAGGTTTTTTGCAATTCGGCGCGGCCGCGGCCTGCCCAAATGTGCGTCATTCTTATCCCAGTATCGTTTCTACTATAATGTATTACCAATTAATGTATATACCTGTGGTTGAGGTGGTTGAGCGGGCTGCGAGGAGGCGCCGGTCTGCGCGGACGCAGGCAGCGGCGACGCGCGCGCCTCCTTCTGCACCTCCATGGCGAGCATGTGCGAACCCAGGGTTGGACTGCCGCCGCTCGCCTGTTGGGGGGTCCGCCTTTCGCACTGCAACAAAACGTTACCATGTTAGTTGAGATTATTCAACCAAGTCAACAACACTAAAAATAAAACCCAACCTAACCCAATAATAGACCTACAATAAATATAAGTAAAACATTAAACGATATTGAATTATAAATATACCGTGCAAGAAACCACAAAAAATATCCTGTTTGTGTATATTCCTTAGCAACAAATCAAGTTCAGTCGTATCACGGCCCATTCATATTGAATCATAAGTCACAATACGTAATCGCCTCAGAACCGTACAGCTCATTCAGACCATTTTATGTTACAGCATAAACTCCAGAACCATGAAATTTATCGCCAGTAATATTTCTCGAAAAAATTAGCACAACTACTCAAGCGATTAATGAGAACGTGAAACACGACTCGGCGTTTCTGAACTATAGCAAATTATGTACCTTAAAATATCGAATAAGTACTAAAATAAGAATAAAAACAGTAATTGAGATCGTGTCGCCGAAAAAAGCAGCAATAAAGTCAAGCACGGACCGCAGCGTCGTCACGCTTAATTAATATTTTAAATACAATTCAATTAAATTTGGCAACTGGTGCAGCCTCGCACTATTTTGTTGGCGACAATCGCGCCAGTTACGACTGTACGACCTTTCCATTCGTTTTTTTGTCCACGCACAAACTGTTTTCTAGTACAGCGGATTCGGGTATTATGAGCCAACGTGCCTGAAACAATGCAGGCTATTGTAAGGTCCGTGACGAATGGTCCGCGACTCTTATTTTTGTGTGTTTTCGAGAGTGCGTCCGATCGGCCGCCATAAATAATAGCGTACGGATATCGACCGGAAGCGTGCACACCACGCCGACAAATAGTGTCAATGACTGTTTGTTTAATCTACAGAGGAAGCTAATCAACTCTGTTGTGAGTCAGTTGAACTAAGAATAGCGGTTAAATACGTGTACCTAATCAAGTGTGGCGAATCGTTTAATTGCACGTATATAATAACAATGGTTTATTGCCTCTCTACCGACACATTTAATACAAATACGGATGTATGCCCACTGCACCGCTCAAGTTTCACGAACTGCGGTGCAAGCGCATGGAAATACCCAATTAGTGGTATTGGGTATATAAAGGAGTTAAAGCAAATTAATACTTACAACTCTCATCAAGTGTGTAAAATAAGAGGAAATCATTATCAAGAGGACGTGAGAATTTTATACACACTTTTTATCTGTTTATTCATGAATCCATTTAAAAATTTTCAAAGACCTGAAATTAAAGCTCTGTATTTTATAGTGCAGGTAACTCAGACTGTCACAAACCCAACAATACCACTCAAATCGGAATCATTGAACACGGTAAAGTACCAAGAACGGATAATAAAGAACAAGAAGCAAATGAATGCGAGGCCTTCGGTCAATGGAATGGTAGCGCACGACCGAGGTATCGATGCGACATTTTTTGCGAAGTAGACAGGCCGTGAAGCGAGCCTTCGTGAATAATTACCGAACGCTGACAGCAACACGCTACGCCACTCGGAAAACAACCCGTGGCGAATGCAACCAACCGAGATTAGACGCAGCTCAAGCAAAAAAGCTCACGCCTTCCATTAGCGTTGACTTTCGAAACGTCAATACGCACGAATTAGGATTTTACGAATGTCAGCCGTGGAACCGGGGGAAAAAACTATGCAAAAGTAATTTCGCTAGAAAATCACCGGAAATTTTTTCGGTAATAAATAGAATAAAACAGCGGTGTGTCGTTGAAGCGCGGGCGGCGATGCAGCGGATGAAATTGAAGGATGGCCGGCGCGGGCCTTTGGAACCAGTGGGAGCCCGCATCCGGCGCACCGGACCGACGTTAATGATTAACACAGACGCGGTCCGAGACCAATTATGCGCTGCCACCACACTACAAATTAGAAACTATTTTCGCCCATTAGTGGCCAACTTCATAATCAATTACACGTTAAAATTTCACAGCGCTGTTTCGGGAGCTCTCTGTTTGGATAATCGGAGTTTGTGGTCCCACGGCGAGCTATTACGTGGCTCTGTACGGGCCATAAAGGTTTTTGTTAGGCTTCCGACGAATTTTAATGCACGTTTCGAATGCATTTCGGTTCAGGTAAACTGCATTAAGCTAAATAATTGTATCCAGCCAAAATTCCCAGTAGATCATAGCGATGTTTTTCCTGTAGTCTATAACTGTAGTGTGCATTTGTTTTCCTTTTTTCTAGATGTTCGGTGCATCGTCTTCAACATTATCTCGTATTTTTCAAGTTTCTAAGCTTTAAAATTGAAGTTCCCAAACAAAGAAAACAAATCTTCCAGAAGATTATTCGAGACAGACAACACTAATAGGATTGAGTGCACTCCGCTAATCATAATTCATCAGCGAGATTAAAGAATAAGCGGCGCGATGAGGGGGATACGGGACTTCAGTACCAGCACCCCCCCCCCCCAGTCCCCCCTTTGCCACCTACACTCTGCCGGGCGTTCGGATGAGACTGAGAGACAATATGATTGCCACACCTGCGGAAACGACGCAAAGTAACGAGACGAGAAGCTAAATAATTCAACCAACTAACAACGCTACGAATGTTGCTCCATTCCAGTTTTTTGCACACTTTAATGTGCGGAACACGAACAATTTAGTTGCTAATTAGCTTAAAATTAAAAGCAGAATTAAGGAGGGGCTAGCTGTAATATAAATGAAGTCGCCATTACCACTTTGATTGAATGTTAATGAGAATGAGACACGAGAAAGAAAATAATATAATTACTGAATTAAACCAAAGACCCTGAGGCCCTGCTGGTTAAAGTAGCCATGACTGGGTTGTTTGAAACATACTGCATATTCTATTTTAAATTAATAACGCATTTAATTACACCTAAGCACAATTATTTAATTTATTAACAAAAAAAAAAACCTTTTTTAAAGTAGAGCACTTTGCTCACCGTATCAACTACACTGGTACTTATTTAGCAGATTGCTTTCCTTTAAGTTGTTCTTTAATCTAGGTATGGCCGTGGGCCGCGGTGCTTTACTTCACACCCTCCTACGTCACATCCGGGCGGGTCCCGCGGTACAAAGGATATTCGCACGCACTTTCATATTAAACCTCTTGCAATGATGCACTGTGAGGAAGAAAATTGTTTTTCCATTTTCACAGGTAGCTTTGAGTTTCGGTTGTGTAGGTATTGCTTTTATTTTCCGCGATGGAGAGCACTTTTGTGTTCAGAAATATTAAAAGTAATCTACTGTAAGTGCATCTTTGATTGTATTCTTTGGTCTTAGGACATGACTGTCGATCATGCCAACGAAACATAAAATTAAATAATTATTGAGCCGGATTTGAAAGCTCGCTTATAAAACGGAGTAATTAACTTAGCCATAATATCTTGCATTATTCCTTATCTCCTTGCTATAAAGGGCCGTCAAAGAGGTCATCAGTAGACGATGGGCTATTAGAACACGAATGTGAAGAGTATTATCAGTCCCGCGCCACAGAACGGCAACCGCGAGCTCGACGCGGAATTTCGTTAATACCAACCCATATTGGATTAGCGGCGGCACCCGACCACCGCAATAATATAACGAAATTCAAACATTAATAGGCTCAAACACAATCACGGATGGCCGCATAATCGAGTTAGCTGCTATTCGGTTAAACCCCTATCGCGTAATCTGCCCCATTGTCTGACAGTCGTTGTGCTGATCATGAGGGCCGATTATTGTGGCAATTTCGTGTTTATTGTTTTCAGGTGTCTCCTGTCACCCCGGCGTCCTGAAGGAGCACAATGCCCTTATCTCCAGCGAGGCAATCTCGTAAAATGTTACCGTGAACGTCTGTAACAGTTCCGAAACAATGCTCCGTAATTGTTACTTCACCGAAATTAACTTCAATATCTGGCTGTGACATCATCCACTAACAGAACAGAAACGCTCCAAGGAAACTAATCTGACCATCTAACAATAGAATAACAAAACGCAGTGGTGGATAATAAACAAAGTCCCTTGGCAGTCCAAGTAAGTGATACTCAGGTGGAATATACGTCGGACAAGTTAAAAGTTTCACCTCAGTTAGATGCAGCTGAAGGAACAAATAAGTAGATAGAAGCTGTGTCAAAACTGCCAAAAACAAAACTATAAAGTTTGCTTTATAACGGGTAGATATCGCTTTATCTATTTGAGATGTCGAACTCAATTTGGATTGGTGAACTTGTCTTTTATAACTTGCACCGGCTCCCACGCGATCTTTTGTTCATAACACCACATCTTATTACAGTTTCGGATTTCTAATCAGATCCAATCATGATTTAAATCATAATTTTAATTAAAAGCAAGTTAATAGAATAGCAATTACTAAAAACATTCACTGACGTGTTCATTTGAAGTAGTCTAATAGCTTTGACCAAGTTACAATTTCAAATTAGTGTTAAATAGATTGGAGTAGTAAATCCATAAATAGAGTGAACCAGTTGTCTACTTTGTATCGCGATATAATAAAATTGAAAGCTTTTATGAATACTTAAACGTACTTGGCGCGTTAAAGTAACACGAGTGTAACGACTCGCTGTAACGTCACCGATAGCAAATTCTGCTGATTTTTTATTAGATGATAAAACAAACGTCTCGTATTAATTATGAGCCGCGATGCAGTCACATCCCTATTGATCGTAAAGTATCGTTGATAGCCGTTGTAAAATGTTCCAAATCGTTGTCGTGATAATTTATGAAGCATGTTTATGGATGAATTTATGACGTTATCTCTCTGTTCCCCGTATAGTTGTTTAATACGGCGGATCCACTAGCATCCATCCCGTGATTAACGTCATGATTTCCAACTCCCAAAATATATTTTTCCGAGTTGTACCTAAAGCTAAATTAGTAAACGCCTCGCGCGACGAGGGGCAAAGTGAATTAAAGCAACTTGGAGCCTATTACGTGAAGTGAGTTATAAAATAAAGCCGCGGCGAGTAACTTCATACATTACAAGCCGATAACCAGACGAGACTTCTGAGACACAAACCAGTCCCTTTTAGTGAAATTGAAAACTTTTTCTGTTACTCATACCGCGGCCACGACACGGCTCCTTTTAAATCAATTGCCTTTTATAATTAACTTACTCCGTTATTGGAGTGCACTCGCTCGTTGACTCAATTAAAATTCAATCGAGATGTAAATCTATCTATTAAAGAACGAGTTTTTCTGGCAGATATAATTGAATAAAATTGTTTTCTAGATAAGTGTTGCTTACATACGGGCTTGGAGTGGAGATATTACTTACTTAGCAATTCTTTATCGCGTCGATTAAATTATCAACACATTCTGGTTCGTTTTACGACGTCACTTCAGGAACGCGTCAGTTTCTTATCCTTGAGTAAACTAGTCGCGAACTCGAACTCACTGATGGTCACGGCCAAAAAGCACGCTGTCTCATCTGGCTTCGTGTCCGACAAAGCTAGTATCAGTGATGAGCAGTTAGACGCTAGTCTACACCAACGTCTAGTTCTCATGCGCAGAAACACCGTTCCAAACTGATAGGCGCATAAAAATAATAAAAAAAAACAATGTTTCAGAAAATAGAGTTTTATATGAAAAAACCACTGCATAAATCAATCACAAATAAAGTTTATTGAACTCTTCGACAACTGAGCTATGTCGGTACGGACTTGATTTTGAACATTTTACAGATCTTTTATTACTTATTTACTCCCAAAGTTACGTTAAAAATAGCAAGAAAAACGAATCTTTGTTGGCTCATAACTTTTTAATGGCTTTTTATTAAACGATATCACGTTTAACTTTGGATGCACAATGTCAAACAGTGGAGTAATACTCTCCCGAGTATGGAAAAAATATCGACCAGTGACACCTTAATTTATATCTACACTATAAGTGAACAGCTAAAAATATTAATGATATTAGCGTAAGATCCAATAAGGGATAGTTGAGAGTCTTCGCGATGGACGGCGTTCAACAATAGAGTGTCAATTCTGACATAATGCAGCCCCCCTAATGCAATGAAAATCCCCGATGCCCGCCCAGGGAGTGCCACTTTTACCTAATTCTTATTAAACATTTATTAGATTAGACAAAAGCTATCGAACGTAACGTTCTCGATGTTTTATTTATGATCTTTTATCGGATTGCTATTTCCTCTCTGTTATGCTTTAGGCAATCTCTAAGTGTCTGTGATATGGTTGTCCGTGTTAGCTTGTAGAGCATTTTTCAGTCTAAATGTTGTTTTACTGTGAAACTAGTAGTTTTCCTGGAGAGTGATTTAAAATTGTTATTGTTTTAACTAAGTATTTTTGTCCGCGGTGTCAGTACACTGTTTTGCCTGGGTTTAAAAGAGTCCCTTATTTTTACCTGACCTCGAATATTATTCTAGCCTTTAATTATAATTCTTATTAGTAATAAGTACGAGTAGTTACGCGATGCGATACATCCAAAGAGTAACTTTATATCTGATTACGAGTTTCGCAACAACGATTAAGCATTCAAAAAGTGTACTTTACATGTGTTAAAATAATATAAAAATATCTCACTTCGGTGTCGACGAACATGAACCTTTTCCTCAACAAGTGTTCTCAACTTCATCGGTATGCGCCGCTCAGCTGATCTCATTTTTCCTTTTCAGGTATTATTTAATCAGAGTTATGCGAGCCATTAATTAAATTACGTTAGCTAAGGGCTGGGCTATAAGAAAATTGCTTTTATTTGTGGGGAGTCATTCAATTAAACATTCATTCATTTGCGGCCCATCGAGTGGCGTCCATTACGTTTAATTATAATTTAGACTGACTGGCTCTTTAATAATTACATTGCTGGGATGGTGCGTGTGCGCCGTTGTGCCGCTACTTATAAAACTTAAAATGTATGAAATTATTATTAAAAGTAATTATGCTGTCTAAATGAAGATGTTTTTGTATAAAAACCTGACGTTTTCTGTCTAAAAAGTGTACATATTTTTGGATGTACAAGTTTTTACATGACAGAAAAAGTTTAGTCGGTATAAATTTACCGCTCTGCATATTTTATCTACTTTATTAGATAAAGTTACAAAACATCATCCGCCTAGCCTTTTCCCAACTAGGTTGGGGTCGGCTTCCAGTCTAACCGGATGCAGCTGATACCAGTATTTTACATGGAGCGACTGCCTATCTGACCTCCACAACCCAGTTACTGGGTAATACGATATACGGTATAAAGTTACAAAACAATAATCAGTAATCAATATCTCCGTCTCTATGTACTTATACCGGTCCACTTTCGATATTAACGTTTATAAGCAGTTACCTTATACATAATAACGAATAGTTCCGTATTCCCACGAGAGGGTAGCCATAGGTGGTCACAATTAGCTGTAGGTTCGTTAACTAAGTAACTGACTGCGCAATGTCGGTGTGCGTAATTAAATCACTCAATTAGGGTTGTTATAAAACTCAATCTAAATTACATTAACTATGCTAACTTTAAAAACTAATTTAGCTTGCCTAATTATATTATTATGTGTACGGAAGGCCTCATTTCTTAAATTAGGCACGTATGAATTAAACATTTTTCGGTTCGGTTTGGAGTCAAAATTAATTTAGAGAATCGTTTTATATTTTTTTTTAGTCACCCTATACTGCTATTAATTTAGTTAATAAGTCCTGTATGAACCACATTGAACAGGAGTAATTACGAAGAAACTGTAGACAACAAAATCTGATGAAAACTTCCAATAAGCTCTACTTAAGTCTACATTAATTGGCATCAAAGCTCAGCGAGCAGCGTCTGCGAAACTTTACAACACTCATTATACTTATTGCACTTAATTAAAAAGTGTTGAGATATTCACAACATCGCTGTGAACAACAACAACTACTTTCATAAGAACGCGCTTATTAATAATTATAATTCAGATGCACTCACCGCACACTAAATTGTACTAATTAAAACAAAATCATTCTTCACATTGTAATTACTGGGTAATATGAATTATATTTTAGAGTAATGATGAATGGATGTTTCGCTGCGTTCGTACGTGAGTCGAGACGCGTGTTAACTAAACGAATTCGTTTTTAAAACTGAATGAATGAGCGCCACTCTATCGAAGTGCTTCCTGCCGACTGTGATAACACCCCGCGCGCTTAATGAGACGTCTGTTGCCATTGTAGCCACTTTAGCTAATTATTGTGAACATTTAATGCCGACGTAATGATCATTGCGTATTTTACTATCGATGTGGGTAAGTGTTTCCGCTACAACATGATAATTGCTAATGAAAAGTTTCGCCACTGTTGTAAAAGTCTAATTACGGTAAACGCTTTCTCATTTATGTTTCCGATAATTTATATTTAGTTATAGTTATTAAACAGCCTAAGCTAATCGATAATTCTACATTTATTATTATTTATTAACGTCTATAGTATTAGAGAGCATTTAAGTATTCATATTTCACCGACGTTTTTGTTTATTTTCCATAACAAGAACCAAATAACGGAGGAACATTGAAGTTGAAGAATCGTAGTTTATTTTTGAGATTGCCCACGTGCAGTGGTAGAAAAAAGAGTAATATTATTTTTCAATTCCCATACAAAAGTGGTCGGTGCGCGGCGGCAAATTGGTTGTATTGTCAATTTGGGCAGTGCGTGCCGGAGCGCAGATGAAATGTTTATTTTCAATTTCCGCCATTTTCCCGCCGCGTCCGCCGCAGGATTAGGATGCGAAGCAACTTCACTATCCATGGGTAACCTAGTTTTTTTTTAATATTGACAGTACGCTCACCTTACAAAAGCTTGCAAAACATGTTATGAGTGAACTTTTTTATTAATATCAAAAAACTTCCGTTTGTTAACGTATCATGGTTTTTTTGTATGGTTGGTTTTACAATTTGTTTTATAAAGAAGTTTATTATATTTTATTATTTGGATTGGTTTCTTTTATTTACCCCAATGCATTCACGCTTAACTTTGCTTTCCTTGTGAAGGCTGCAGGAACCTGTTGGATGCGAGAAGCACAGAACCGGTCGAAGTGGAGGTGCTTGGGGGAGACCTATGTCCAGCAGTGGACGTCTTTAGGCTAAAATAATGATGATGATGATTCACGCTTATAAAATGAAACAATGCAACACATCTTGATTGATTTAAAATTCTAAACATAGTTACCTTGCATGTTTAAATATAGCAAAATGACAATTATAAATCTTCTACGTAATACAACGCTGAAATCACTCAACTACAACGCTTTCATGCAGCTGTAACTTTGAACAACTGCTGTGCACGTAAATATGTAGTGTCCTCTATATGCCACAGAGTAACAATCCTCCTCAGTGTTGCCTTGCGCAACTGCATGTATGGGGCGACGCGAATCAGGTAATTATGCGTGCATATAAATCCGCCAGTGACTGTCTGAGATAAATGCTTGCTACGTCATTTTTGTTGGGAAGTCGTTTGTCGTGGGGGGTTGAGACCTATTGTATGTAACTTGGTAACTACTTACACGAAATTAAGGCTTGGTAACAATAATTGTGTGGGACGCCCGCGCCCCCCAGATATATGGACCGACGACCTTAAGATGGCGGCTGGTACAGACTGGATGCGGAAGGTGGAGGACAGGGAGTTGTGGCGCAACCTGAGAGGGCCTATGTCCAGCAGTGAAAGTCCAGTAGATCACAATTTTATGTCTTCTATCTTTTCAGATTTATTTATCCGAGGACTCTGTCTCATGTATGGCGACGATTCAATCCATATTGCACGTGAAACCAGAATACCTATTGATTAATCTATTTCAGTTGTTTGCATACTAAATAGTGCGCCCATGCGCCGTCACTGCTGTGAATACCTAGTTACATAAAAGCTATAAAGGTCAAAGGTTTGCCTTCTTTTGAGCATTTACAATCAAATAGGTAAAACGTACCTAATACCTACCTACCTCAGATGCATTTACTTCCCCGTAAGCCCAGGGTCGCACGGGTGCTGGGATGGCTCTATCGGATTCTCAAATCTCGGTTCCACACCGAGAGTTGAAAATCCATTGCGCGAAAAAACACACCTTCAATCAAAATCTGAATCATTTTATGGATACCGCTAAGCCATTGCTTCATAATATGTTCGAAAAATTTGTCTGCTCAACAACGTAGGTACCTAAATAACGCAATGATGCAATGAAGGTTGTTGAACTGTCAAATTGAAAGCCATTGCTACTGATAGTGTGTTACTCAATTACCCCGCTGGGCTATCTCAGTATAACCTAAACGAAAAACAGATAGCCGGAAAGGTCTAACTTGACTGATCAACAATAACGTTCGTGAAAGTCGGGTAGTTAGCACAGGGTTGTGTGGCAAAGGTGAGTAATTGCATGTAATCGGTCGCCGACGAGCGATGAGTGGTGAGCACGATTTCAATTCACATTCAAAACCATGATTCGCGACCTTTAGTGGTTGACTGGCTGCAGAAGTCACTGAACGCTTGTTGAGAATTATAATAAATAATAATAATAAGTAAGAATTAAATCAATAAACGAAATAATAATAATACATTTATTAGACCAAAAGAATAAACAAGTTACACAATAATAATAATTAAACACTATTGTCAAATTATCAGTAGCTAAGACATTAGCACACACCAGGTCCAGTTGAAAACCAGCGTCAGGCACTAGTTGTCTGGCATTTTTGCTGAACTGGGCCTTTTTGGCGCAGCCGTGAGGCACACTTTCCTGTTAATTTCTTACATCGGACTTTGCACTTTTTAGTTTTTATCTTTTTTTTTTTGTTTTTATCTGATGTACGACTATTATCTGAAGACTTTGAATCTGACTATATCAGTTTATTAAAATATGAACATACCTAATTATTTCAAAAGAATGAAAGGTTGCTGTCCTCTAGAAGTGCAAGGTGAAGAAGAATTAAGGATCAACGTCTTTTGATATTTAAAAAAAAAAACAAAAATTTAAAATAAATGTGCGCATAGCCCTTCGAAGCAAACAGAAATCATAATGTTATATTAGCAAAAATATGCTTAGATTTTTATAAACCTAAACCTACCTAGCGGGGAATCTGAAGCTGGAATACATTTGTAAACCTAAACCCACCTAGCGGAGAATCTGAAGCTGGAATACATTTTTAAACCTAAACCTACCTTGCGGGGAATCTGAAGCTGGAATACATTTATAAACCTAAACCTACCTAGCGGGAAATCTGAAGCTGGAATACATTTATAAACCTAAACCTACCTAGCGGGGAATCTGAACCTGGAATACCTTTTTTAAAACTTAACCCACCTAGCAGGGAATCTGAAGCTGGAATACATTTATAAACCTAAACCTACCTAGCGGGGAATCTGAAGCTGGAATACATTTATAAACCTAAACCTACCTACCAGGAATCTGAAGATGGAATACATTTATCAATTTTAGACAATTAATATTTCTAGTGATTAATACAATAGAAGCAATTCTGAAGTTTACACAAAGTTTTGACAGTTTCTAGAGCCTAGCCTGTTACATAAATAATAAAAGACCTTTAATCAGATCGCAGACATTCCGAGAAATCGACTGGGATAAAAAAAAATAACGGCAAACCTTCTATACTACTCGTAGATAAGTAATTAATCTACCAGCAACGTCTCCTAACGCTACCGCTTATAATACTGTGCTTTATATGTACCTCAATTGGTTCACAAGATCCTTCGTTGGTGGTACGTAAGTTAAATATTAGCACATTTTATTACTGTGTGTTTACGTTGGCTTCCTTTGAGTTACTTTGACGTCGCTTGCGGCATTTTCATAGATAAAGGGATGCGACCGGACGCTCCTAGTGCTGTACCGAAGTGTGTGCGTTAGTTTTGTCTGATCTTTGCTTACACAGGACATGAGGGCTTTAATGCCTTTATTGATATCTCTTTGTGGTTGTGTTCCTTTTGAAACAATACAAAGTGTAGAAACCAGAAACGACTACTTCGGTACAGTGGATTGTATAAACTTAAAAGTTATACAGGTACCTACCAACCCGCTTGTTTTATCTTCGTTTTAAATAATATCTACTAGCTTTTGCCCGCGGCTCACATGTTAATTGTCTGGATGTTAATCCAGACAAACGGACAAAATTCTAAAAGCTATATTTTCGGCATCAAGATTTTTTTTTCTCTAAAATATTCAATGGTCAATTTCGACTTCGTCACTATTTTAGATAGGCATAGAGATATGTAGATGGTTTTGTATGTGTACTGCCGTGGTGGGTGGAACCATCGGCATATTTTTTTTATAAAAAAAATTCAATAAATTAAAAAAAAAAACAGTGGCACTCCGGGAGTGCCGACAGAAGTGAAAACAAAACAAACAGAATACTTTGCCATCACTCACTGACATAATATCGGATATACCTACATTAAGACCGAGTACATCCCGAAGACAGCCGAACACATCCGAAGCGGGTATTTTTTAATAAACAAAACACGCGCGGTGTCGCTTACGGTAACAGTGGCGCGAGTTCAATGGTTTTTTCCCATCTCAACAAATGCCCAACGCGCCTAAAGAACTTTTCACTTCAATAAATAAATAAATAACAACATTTATTTTATGGGAACCTATCAAAAGATAGTTGATTACTTACAGCCACATATTTCTCCAAACAAATAAATAAATGGTCAAATACTGAGTAAATGCCTGCAAATCTACAGAATATTAGGGTTATTGACATTGCTAACGATACACATTATATTCGCCCGAGATGGGGTTTTCCTGTACCTAATAGTTAACGTAAGACCTTTTATACTGGGTCAAATTAAATTAAAGATGTTCATCAAAAGACACACAACTTTTATAATTATTCTAACAACTATCTAAAGTCTAGATCTATGGCTGTGAGTGCCAGTTTTTTTTTTTATTTGTTTAAAAACCCAATGACAAAAAATCTAGTTTTACCAAACATTAAGATAGCAAATCTAAAGATAATATCTATACCCTCCACAATATTAGCAAGTCTCCCAGACATAAACAACGTCCACGTAATACGATATTCCATAGATTAGACTTAGCATAAAAGTCGGTAATTTGCTTGACATTCTACTTCAAAAGGGCTCCTCGACAATTGTATGTCATTTGGTTCGACAAGCGGATCCGTACATAGTTGATACCCAGGGTTTCGCCGTAACAGTGTGCAATTTCATAAGTATAAGTAGCGGTACCGAGGAAAACACTAATTTATTATTAAACTGCCCTCTATGTCGTGTTATTACAGGTATAATCTGCAATTTGCCTACTTACAAATTATAGTTTTATATCAGAGATATACTGCTTTGTTTGAACAAGACATTGTGTTGTTATTTGTATGGATTATTTTATGAACATGAGTCATGTATTTGATTTACCTATGATGTAAGAGATGACACCTTGTTTATCGCGGATTGTGTCTACAAGAATCTAGCGTAAAGGATCAACTTACCATATTTGATTATCCACCTATTAATATTCTCATGACATACAGCTTTAATTCAGGAAATTTTTTTTTTTGCAGGTTTACCTAACATATCATTTTATATCATATCGAATTTCAACTTTTATAATTCATGCTCATCATTTTATAATTCCAGCCAGTTATAATACGATAGTAGATCAGTTACACAAATTCCTAGTATCTATCTTCCATCTTTAAATCAATAACACAGTTGTACTATATTATGCGCCATATTGAGGGGCGAGGTGTCACATTTAGGCTCACATACTTGAACCAATGAATGTGTAACACGAGGACATGCCAACGCGTTACAGGAATACCGACAGGACGGCCGCGGGCTTATTAACTCCCTCCATTAATTAAATTATTAGAAATCTCGAGCCGGACTAATTAATGAAGAATTCCAACATTTCGGTCCACCTATCGGGCTTTAATTAAAATTGACAAAGCCGCGGGCGAGCGCTCTCGCTCGCCAAATATCGCCTCTATTAATGAAATGATCACTCCAAACTAATTAAATTATGGAGGTAATGGTGCGTGCAAGTGATACCGGCCGCGGGAGCATTCTGACAACTGCCTGTGTAATGTAACACCTACGCGCCACTCCAGCTTTTAAACCCGATAAAGTGCACCTATCAGCTATGTAATTACATTTTTTACTCCGCTATAATTTGCACAAAGGTCCTCATCGGAAACCACTTGTTCGGCGAAAGCGTAACAACGTATTCAGTAAGCGAACTCGATCAATATGTAGTAATTTTTTAACCGTTAAGTTAATTGGTGCTACCATGTTAGGTACCCGTATAATTTCAAGTGATTTCAATATCCTGCAAATTAATGGCCGCTATGCAGGTAGGTAGGTACAGTCAACAAAAGAGATAAGTATGCAGGATCGCCGGATATAGTTGAAGTTTAGTAAGAAACCGATGGATGTTGAAACTGAAATTTGATTTAATAAATGAGCTGTTGGTTTTCTATTAATAAAATAAAATTTTATTTGAGAACATCCATCGGTTTCTGCATACTTATCTCCTTTGTTGACTGTACGTATCGCATTAATAATTTCATACATACGTTGCCCAATTATTTTAAAACTACTGCGCGTTGTAGCTAATGAGATGTCGAGCAATAATAACGAGCAATTAAAACGAATCGTATACAAGAGTATAATACCAGCTCAGTACTACACGAACTTTCAACCTTACAATAACAATTACCGTCCGTATATTATTAAACCTCTTAATGGATACCCGTTTTCCAATTAGCGTTCATTCTGTAATTGATATCATTAATGGCTTTTAAAAGCTATTAGTACTAGAATTTGAGTTAGTTACTGGGTCTTAGTAGACTAGGTAAGTGAGGCCTGTAAAGGTATGTCAATGTTCATGTGAATGAGACTTTGTAGTAGCAGGCACGGCACGGCACGACACGGCACGGCACGACACGGCTCGCTGTGACGCTAGGCGCAGCGACATTAAAATGAGTAATTATAATAAAGCTGATATGTCCTCATAATTAACTAAGCCTGATGAAGAGTGCTTTGACGAGAGACGCGATCGCAAAGCCGCTACAGCGCTTTAATATTTCATGAGAAAAGTGTGGTTTATTATTAGTTACGACATTTTCTTAGAAGAATATGTTTGTTTGTTTTTAATTGATCCGTTTTTTCTGTACATTGAATCAGTTTAGATCCTTCAGCAATTTTATTTGAATAATTTGTAAATTATTCAAATAAAATTGCTGAAGATAATCAGATAGGTAACCCTATCTTTTAAGTGATTCGTAATTTATCAGTAATTGGTTACTGAACCTAAGTCACTCCTTCTAAGCAATATGTATCTACTAGATAATTAAACAGCCAGTTTTACCTCCTAAGCAAAGATTGTAAAACAAAAGCCCAAATAAAGCCTACAGTACAGGATTATCCTCTTTTCAGCCAGCACTTCATAACACTACACTCTAATTTTGACGCCCGCTCAGCGCTTCACCGCTGAATCGCGCTTACAGCACTAGCGCTAATTAGACGGAGTGACAACCCACTCCTGCCATAAAGCGCTGCAGATTTATCGCCACAGATTATTTATATTATGTTTATTAGGCCCCGCCCTCCGCGCCCTGCGCCCTGCTTTCCCGCTAATTGAATTGCCGGGATTTTTATACGTAACAACACCTGAGGAGTTTATTAAAGGTCATAACGTATGATGTGACCTTTGCTAAGCTGCGTTTAATTTACTCTTACTGTTTTTTTTAGTGTCAGTGCCGCCTTAAGTGAATTCATGTTCATTATTTCTATAGTCTGTACGGTCACCAAAATAATGTGACCTTATTGCTTTTATAAAAAAAATAATTGACAGCCCACGCGTTCCCATTCACAAAAATAGACACAGAGAGGTGTTGTCCCTAATTTTTATGGGCATTTAAAGATATCGTCTGTTGAATGTTCAATATTGTGATTACCAGAACTGACCTAAACACGACATAACGAAGATCGTAATTAACATGCGACCATCATAAATCACCGTTCACAAGGAATACAAGTTATTTTGGCAATCGCACCGGTTATGATTAACAGCATCTCCTCCCCGCACGCCACAATGATGAATTGACTACGAAAATAACTGTTACTTTATAACAGTTCCAATTTACAAGACATGTATACAGGGTTATTGGTAAAACATTAACAACCTCTTAAGAGGTTATCGTTACGTACCTACTCATCATTATGAACAACTTTTACTATGCGACCAAAGATGAAATCGCGATAAAAAATCAGCTGTTCCCTACATTTATGTTCGTATAACTCGTCAAAATGTAGGGAACAGCTGATTTTGTTTTTGCGATTTCAGGTTTGGTCCCATAGTAAAAGTTGTTCATAATGATGAGGACAATGACCTCTTAAGAGGTTGTTAATGTTTTACCAAAAACCCTGTATAGACATTATTTTATGAAAAATCCTTCACCAATGGGATTTGATACGATTAACATAACAGTTAATTTTCCACTAGGTATGATTCATAATGTTTTCCTTTCCTAAGTGAAAAGTCCTTTTAATTAATATCTTAGCACTTAATTACCTATTTCTGACTCTAAAAAATTTCTCGAATTAATTGGCCGTTGATGAAGGTCTGAAGCTGTTTTATTTCCAGTTTAAACATAATTTACACATATTTTTCAATTAAAATAACTTATGACCTTTCGAAACATGACCAAACAAACAAAATATTTTTAGATGAACAATGAATAATGGTGTTCCTGCATTACACAAAGGCAATTTGAACACTATGCTCTGAAACTTAAAATTTATTTTGCAGTGTGTTGTCCTAATGCAGGGTCCGTGTCCTTATCCTCGGCCGCCGCTATCCGAAGTTGTATCTTTCGTTGATTTGTTGCTTCGGTTTGCACACAGTGTTCTGTAGCTAATTAATTTTAATTGGGCCGAATTGCAACACGTCTATTATACGTTTATACGCGACTTTTGGCCCCTTCGCTTCGTTTGCATACACGCTCTTTGACGTTGTTGTTTGTCGTAATAACCTGTATCATTCATCTAGAAAAACAGCTGCCAATTTTTTTTTCTGACATTGTCTTTTAACGTCTCTGTAATTAACAGAAGAACAGACGTCTCCATCGTCTTCTGTATTCGTTATTAGCTCGTAAGTATACCTATTTATTTTGTTGCGGACGGTACCATTGTTACGCAAGGAATCGTAGGGTTGAGCTTCACGGTACTCATTTCTCATAATTTCAATACCAAAGATTGAGCAATAAAAGCAATGTGAGGGGTCTATAAACAGTCTAAATCAGTGTGTATTCTTAATCCTCGCATTGTGCGGAGGACGGAGGGCCACCGCTCACGAATTCCTAACACTTGCAACAATCGCATTTAATTTTCCGCTCGTGCGCCTTTATTGGTAATCGCCTCTCTAAATTGAAACGTGAAGAAATCTCATTGGAACACGTTATGAATTAATTAAAGGATTTGCTCATTTACTTGTCATAGTAAATAAACACGCTTCTCTGATCTGACATGACGGAACAAACACACGATAATAATTACCTAATTAGCTGTTGTTGCTGCGGAAATAACTTCATATAAAAAAAAATTGTTTCTATGATTTATAACTAATGATTCATTATGGGTTTTATGTATGTAACAGAATACGAACGTTTTTGTCAAAAACTTTTGCTGTTACTAAATTCTCTCAAACTTAAGTCGACCGTAACCTAAATAATCTATTATTGTCTCCACTCTCCATATAATGTACCTACTTAAACCTTGTTTATTAAATCATAACCCGTATTAGTCATGTGAACACAGTGTGTGTGCGTTACTCATACATGTCATTATCTATCATACTATTCACTAGGAGCCAGCCATTTGCGTCTAACATGACAAGGGTACACTGCGGGCGATGCAAACCGGTTGTATAAAAAAAACCAGGCAAACACGCGCACTCTACTTGTTTAATCTCATGAGCAGGCTAATTGTCCACAGCAGTGACGATGACAGTTGGGGGCGCGGGCCGCGGGGGACGGGGCACGTGACCTGTCACTCGCAGGGAAATTAAAACATTCCGTTATTATTTTCATTTCGCAAACCCCGCGTAGGTATGGGACTACGCGCAATGATACCCACTGTGCGCGACTGTACTACAAAAAAATATCTGACGTGCCTAACAATAAACTATGGAGTTGTTTGTGTAAGCCTAGAAATGGATAGTCGTGACCAATTCGACGATTTTGGCAACCTTCAATAAAAACTGGACGGAAAACAGCTAGTGGTCAATTGAGTAAGATTTCTCTATTTGGCATTAAATAGAGGTTTTTAAGGTCTCGATCAGAGTTTGAAACACGAATGAAAGTATAAAGAGAGACATAGCAACAAGTCTTCCTTGGCTATGGATATGAGAATTCGTCGGTACTTCGCATCACATTGAAAAAATACTGCTCTCACAGTTATTTTGTTTTATGAGAATTTAATAAGAATCGTTTGTTTTCACAATAGCAGGCTCGCGGCACACTGGGCGCTTAACATAAAATTTTATTGTTTCACTTAAAGTTTAACTTTACTGCTTGTTGATAAAATGTTTAACTTTTTATGTTTTGCGGTCATCTTGAAAGATTTAAAGTATCTACAAATGCGTCATAAAAATATTAAGTTGGTACGTAATACAAAAGCTTGGGGGCAATTCGCTGACATTTCCGAGATAACTAGTAGAATGTAGGTACCTACTTAGTCGTTTCAATAAACGTTTACCTAAAGATTGATATCACAATGACTATGTAACATGTAACAGATATTATAAGTCCGAAATTATACAGGGTATATGCTGCAACCCTTTCACGAGATTCGATCGTGACCAAAGTAGGTACCTACCAAACCCCGTAACCTTGTGCTTCATAGCGAACGCGTAGCTAGGATTATTTTACTCTACGCTACTACAACTTCAAGTAAAAGTGTGAAAGTAATGTTATCTTCTACCGAAGGATTATAAAAAAAAACTGGGCAATTCCACTTCGTTCCTTAGAATACAACATTGCCGCAGCAACGAAGACATCGCGTGCCAGCGCTTGCGCCCACAACATAAAGAGCAGGTTCAAACAACAGATCAGCTTTCAATTTGCATTCACCAACGTTTAATCCTAAGCCTGCATCTGCGTACAATTTAAATACAAATAATGTAATGTAATTGATCAATCAGTGCGATGCATGCGAGAAATAGGCAGTATTACAGTATTACCTCGTCAGTTCCCGTATCAAAGCAATATTGGCAGACGCCGCCGCTGGCGGCGTAGAATTTTAATAATTAAAAATCACCCCAACCATGAAGGGAGTCACCGACACACTGCACATTACGCGTTATCATTTTTAATTAAAATTCTCGCGCCACCACTAACTATATTAATGAAATATTTCAACTTTGTTATCGTTATTTATGATTTATTATAGCCAAGCTATCATTACTTAATTTTAATTCAACTACTTACAGTTACTTCAATTATTATTGTTCTTTGTGTATCTCAACCTAATAAGAATGAATTATTTTATTTTGATTCTTATTTCCATAACTCTAAATTAAATGTCCCACAAACAATAAAAAATGATAAATATAAAAACCCCAGTTCAAAAGTGAACTCTATATAATTGACTAAAGTACTTTTGTTTAGATAACGTCAGCTATTTCATAACTACTGCAAACAATTTTTAATTTCCATTCAGTTGCTCGTACATGCAATATAGAAAAAATAGCAAACATTCAGAGCGATTCCAATAGGCTAATCGTGAGTTATTAAACCCTCGCGGAGCCCACCTGATCGCCTGCCTGCTATAATAGAAATGCCAGGGACTTATTATTAAAATTGCTGCTAAATTGTTCCCCTCACCCCTCGTATTTTGTGGGTCGAAGGTGACTTATTGACGCTATATTCCACTCGTAATAATATTAATTTGACAACGCACAACGCGTTACGAAAATTAATTAAATTCAATTGAATAGAGTTAAATATCAAAGCGACATAGCAGGGAACCGAGAACGCACAGGATTAACCAATCGGACAACGTGTGACCACGCTGCTGTTAAGGGAAACTCAAAACGTTGGATTATTAAAATAAAATGAATTATCTAGTAAGATATCGGTTAAATCAAGAACAGGACAAACAAAAACATTTTCAATAAGCAAATAACTTATTCACAAAAGCTTTCGTTGCAAAGCAGTTGCTACTACACTACGCCACCTTTAAAAATGTTAGCTTTGATAATTACCCCCCAAACGAAACAACTTTAATTTCGTTCACTGAATCGTTTTTTCTGTTGCAGGTTGCAGACTTCAAAACAACCCTTCCGTTGATCGAGTAAACACGAACCAAACGTAAGGGTTCCACACGACTCATTGCATAATTTAATATTGATGATATTAATGGGTATTGTCGTCGCATACATATCTATTATAATTAACGTATCGATATAATAAATATGTACCTAGTTAGCTAATCACAACGTGTTGTGGTGGTATTAGAGCACATTGTTTATGTGAGGTAACTCAATCAGTGGCAGTTAGCGGTATTATAATAACAGCGGTATTGTTGGCTCGGTTCTGGGACATTAATTAGGTAAGTACGTGGACCACGTCAGTCTCCGGGCTAATTAATTGAGCGTATTATTGGTGCAATGCCTAACCGATGCGGTTACAACGACTAGTGGCGTAGATACCGCGCGTGATTCATGCCCAGATATTAATTCAGTTGTGTTTCAATTATATTTTCCAATATTCGCGTGTTGTTTCCTAGAACATGGAATATGAGTTGTTAGATGAATGATTAATAGCAGTAATTGGCAGAAAGTGCATTGGTATAGTTTTTTTTAACTAGGTATTATAATAATGTTCAGAAAAAGTGACGAAGTGTGTTGTGTAGATAAAGGTGCAGGGGATTTACGTGGTCTGACGATGTGTTTACTGCAGACGACATACTTAAGCAACTTACAAGGAAAAAGTTATGGAAATACTTTCTTAGCACGCGACTTTGAGGCCTTCAGCCTTTAGAATCGTATGGTCGGTTTTATGTACTAATTTAGTACAAATCAGAGGGGCAATTCTCGTAATTTTAAGAACAGTCACAGTCTGATCTCAGTCTCAATCTGTCAAAAATACTTCTAATTTCCCTACATTTTTGACAAGTTTTTGGACGTATTCCACGTTGGGCACCCGCTTAAATGGCACCTGAGTGAATGCACCTGACTCACAGCGGCACATTCACTCAGGTGCCATTAAAGCGGGTGCCCAATGTGGAATACGTCAGTTTATGACATTAATTGTCGCTGAAACCAAATTGCGACTAGATTATAAACTTTTTTAATTACGGGAATTAGCCTTCAGGTTACAATGTACTCACAAACGTGACTACGATCTCGAAACGTCAGTTATTTAACAAATGATATCTAGTGCATAATCTGAGACTAGTTGAGCGGAGGTTAATTCGTGTTGTCGGTAATTGAGTGGATAACACGCGTTACTGACACGGCTAATCAGTCAGTAATGTGACTCGACATAGCTAACGTAACGTGTATTGATCGCCATACAGTGGGAGTAAATAACTGATTAACTGGCATTAAGGAGTTAATGCGTTGTTAAGTTTGTTAGTGGTTAAGTCAGACGTCTATGTTCTGTTGAAGTTTAGGAGATTCGTGATGTTACAGAGGCAGGTATATTTTAAGAAAACTGTAAAAAGATAACATTGATACTTTAATTACAAGAAATGAGAATTGTGTGACAAAAAGTAGAATTTTCTTTTGTTTTATAGTCGAAATTCAAGTAGGTAGTAGGTTTTTGTCCCTAGCAGCCCTAAAATACAGATATATTTTTTTAGGTTTAATTTGAATACATAAAAAAAGCCTTAATTACAATATACAAACTAACACTAACATGATCAAGTCTAAAATAACAAAAAAATTAATCAGATATAATTGATATGATAGACACACAAACATAACCAAGTTTAAAGAAAGATCACAGGTAAAAAAAAAAAATTGTATTGTAAACATCTAAATCGAGGTATTTAAGTAGGTACCTATAAACAACGACAAAATACGTCATCAAAGCTAAGATTCTATAAATAACAAATTACAATTAAGGCGACTCTATTTCTTGCGCCGTAACATGCCTTTCAACTTCAACATAAAACTAATTACATTACCAGCCACTATAGTAAAAATTCTCGTGTTTTTTGTCCTTAGCAGCTTTGAAATGCAAATGTAGGTAATCGATATGACATACACAAAAACAACCAAGGTTTAAAGATAGACAATACAAAAATGTGCTTGTGAACATCTAAATCGAGATATGTAGGTAATATAAACAACAACAAATACTTCATCAAAGCTAAGTTTCTAATACTTATAGACAACCAATTACAATTAAGGCGACTACGTTTCAAAATCCCTTTCAACATAAAAATAGTTACCTACCAGCCACTTGCAACGGAACATACCACTAATTATCAAATGACATGTACAAATTAATTAGCTAAATGTAATAATGGTAGATGTGTGTCAATGTTTTCAATAATTAAATTAATTATGTACTGGCTTCTAGATAAGCCTTACTTAAAGGTCTTCTAAGTTGAACATCACGAACGGAAACAAAGAAGAAACGAGCGCTCGACATTTTTGTCCGAGCGCTCGACATTTTTGTCGAATGTCAGTTTTTATTTTTTTTATTTAAGGTAATGTCTTAAAGACTTACTCATTATTTATTCTTTTTTATAAAACAGATTTTATTTAATAAATAATGTTTGTCATTATATTTAATAACTGGTGATCCGTCACACAGGGTATCTTAGTATGGACACCAGTGTCTCACAAAGAATCATAATTATTTTGTGCATTCTTGTCAAAACACTATAATTCTTGTCTCTATGTTTATAACTATGTGGACCTTTGTGAGTGCAGAAAATAAAGATATATCATAAAAACTGGGTTAGTAACTAGATATGTATAACCAAGGTACTTCATTTCTTTATCAGATATTGCTCATGCTTATGATATTTTTCATTTCAAAGTTTTGCCAGAGACTAGTTCCTTAGTCATTTGGTAGAGTGAATGTTTAAACATTTCGTAACACAGTCTTTAGGACTAATTAGGACGTGCTAATAAGCCTCCATTTCCGTTTCGAACGTGTCGTAAAAGTCAACCAAAGGAAAGGGTAACTCGTAATTGGTTTGACAGTTTCTAACGAGAATATTATTCAGTATAATAAGAAAATCGTATAAAAAACCATAGATATATATTACATTAGTTAGTTTTTTATTAATTATAATTAAACTACTTTAAATAAAAGAGCCATTTTCAATAGGGTTCACCATACGGGTGAAACGAATTTATTAAAAAAAATTGAATCAATTGAGTAATTGATATTTTCGCAAGATACAATATTTTCAGGTTTCACACGTCTTGATTGACGTGATTTTTTTTTTTTGAAATATTTTGATGTTTTTTTTTTCGTTACTAGGTACTGCATTAAATCAATTTTTGAAGTACAGAACAAAATTAATCTCCATTAAATTATCTATACAAACAATGGTATATAAATTAAGTAGGTTCTGTGTACTAGCAGGAGTAGGTATAACAATAGAAACAGTTGCAGATATCAGGTAATTTTTTTTTCGATCGTAAAGCAATCTCGAATGCTTCGCATTATGAGTCTTGCAATAACATACATCATAACATCACGCCTGTATTCCACGAAAGGTTAGGCAGAGGTGTCCCTATAGTAGGTACACGTACAGTACATTTCGCCAGTCATATTTAAGTCCGATGTATTCGGGGGCGAGCCTATTACCATCAACCGGGCACAAATTCAGACTCTGGACTGTTACTGAGAAGTTTCAGATGGAAAAACCCAATAACACTTTGCCGGACCTAGGAATCGAACCCGAGACCTCATGCTGAGAAGCGCGCTGCAACCACTACTTAGACCCACGAGGCCTAGGTACTAAGATATGACGTAATAGACGTAGTTTCCGACAGTATTTTGGCATTCAATATTATGACTCATAATCGATCTAAAAGGATGAGTATAAGTTTTTTAATTCCCTTCATGTAAAACCCACCAATTTTTTAATGAAATTACGAGTAAATCACCTAAAGCAATAGATGTTTCATGGAAATACCTACAATTTGCATCCGATATTGGATCAATGATGCACCTTTGATTAAATCAATGCGCTCGCAAAGGTATTCCACTGTTCCTATTTGAACGCGCCAATTAGTTACTAAATTAATTTAATTTGCTCTAATTGGCATACCTAGAATTTCCACAGAGCGCTGTTTCGATACCAAATTATCAATACCACATAAATTTTAGATGATATTAGACTGTTATCTATAGATACGCCACACACATTATAAACTAATATAAACCAGTTAGAAATTCTATTGAGTACCTACATAATTGGTTACGGTTACACTGAAAATCAATGAGACAATTTTAATAAAATACATTTTCTATTACACCTAATGATGAACAAAAAAAAATCTGTAAAGGAATCATCAATTTGTCAATTCATCAGCGAGTATTCACTTAATTCTGAATTTCCGAAGATGAATGAATGAACATAATCAGTTCACATTCACTCCGCGCCCCCACCGGGTCCTACTCACTCAATACTCAAGTGTTGCAATAAAAAAAATGGTCGTCGTATGTTTTTAATTAAACGCTTATTTTGAAGAGGGAATGACTCACACAATAGCTCATTGTGCGACAGTGCTATTGCATTATTGACGTTTTATGATGTGAATGGTAGCTGATCAGAGGGTTGCGTGATCTACATTTTGAACCTTAACTGACTATAAATACGGTTTAATTTACTCTGCAGGTAACACCGCATAGTTCATACATAATACGAGAATAAAATCACAAAAGAAATTATGACATAATACGTAATGTGTGAATGGTTGAATAATGTCAATAATTTCTGAGGATCGAACTTAACAATGACTGTACGTAATATGCATAATGTGAACTATGTGTGAGTTTTACACACATTCTGATGCTTTATAATTCACATTCGACATTCTATGTTTTACTTATCCTTTTGTTATAAGTACAACAAATACTTTATTTTTAAGTTCTACAGCTATGTATATTTTTATGTTAATAAAGATTTTATCCTAAACTAAACTACCTTATTCTTTAGAATGTATATAGAACAATGTGATCTGTAAAAAAAAATGCAGTTCAGGTATCATCTGAAGATATACCTAGCTTTACTATGATAAAGATATGTAATAGACGAGGTGCATTTATGTAGCGACCACGATATGATCATGCGCTTACACACAACTAATTCTAATCAATCACTAGCTTCACGTAACTTAACTTCGTCCCCGTGTAATTTCTTGTTCCCCCGACCCATCCCGTCGCAACGTATCGCCTGCCCGCGCTAATTACTTCGTTTTCGCATTCTGACTTTTTTGTTTTGCATGATGTTAAGTAGCCTACTATGAAGCCTTCCTCAAGAATTGGGCTATCAAATGGAAAAAAAATTAAATCCGGAAGTTCTAGAGATATAAATATAGATACCCGTCTAAACGTGAACGACATGTTCTCAGTTTTATTATTTAAAAGAACTTTAACTTATGCGTATTCCAATAAGATTCATCCGGTCATCCCAACAGATGTTACATCCAATTAAACGGTAAATACTTCCTCAGCATCTACATTAATTAGAAACAATGCTCAAGAGTGCTAAAAGCCTCACTATAAAGGATTAGAATTAACTTGATTTGGTGTATTTAGAGCTCAGTGTTGCCTGTACCTCAGTCAGGCAGCGAGGCCAACCAAGGTTCGAAGTAGCAACTCGAGCTTCCAGTTTCAAAGCGCCGCGTGGCTCTTCCTAAGTGGATTAATTACGTGGATGATCTTCTACCTAAATTAGTCTAACAGCCGTATACCGTTACACGATCCTTCAGGAACCCCCGCTTTGTGTTTATATTTAATGAACCTAGCTGTACCTACCTCGTATCTATTCACTGGAACTCTGTATTGCATATCTGCAGTTCTCAGAAGAGACGTTCTGACTAATTTGATACCCGATACTAATTAGGTGAATGGAATCGCATTTAATTAATCAATTAGTGCTGCTAGTATAATCAGCCTATAATGTTCCCACTGCTGGGCCTGGGACGCAGGCCTCCTCTCTTTGAGAGAGAGTGGGCTGTAATCCACCACGCGGGCCCAGTGCGGATTGGTAGATGTCACATGTCTTCAAATTTTTGGTTCTAGGACATGCCGGTTTCCTCAAAATGTTTTCAGAGAACAGTGGTGATGAAATTATTTACACAAAGTAAAGCGCCTGTCTGGGTTCAAACCCACGACCTACAACTCGTAAGTCGCGGCCGTTACCACTGGGCCACCACGGCTCTCTTAATTAATAAGTACCTAACAACTTCTTTAACTATTTTCATTCATACTGCTAACGCCAATTCTTCAAACCAATTTTTAATTTCCTCGTCCCGTAGACCACGCACACAAAGCCCCTGGCAAACCTAATTAGTGAGGAAGTTATAGTTGACCTGTTTGCTTATAAGTAATCCTATATTCTTTATAACAACTTACTGAAAGCGTTCGTGTAATTGACAGCGTTCTCAATTGCTTAATTACCTAAAAAAATAAACATGTTTATTATTATTGTGTACTCTCTATGCACATTTATAAAACAAATATTACTCAACAAAATATCTAAATTAACATATCTAAACAAGCGTACATAATTTCAAACAAAATTATTTCCGGGCCATCCCCAATTACATGAAAAAAGTTTTAAATACGCATTATGAAGCCACAGAGTACAAACATGCAACAGACAGGCAGCTGCCCAAACACGAGTGCACTCGTCTGTACTTTTTAACGTTCTAAGTAAATATTGGGCTACTCGGTACATCGGGTAGGTACTGTCGAGGTCAATTGGTTGGAAAACCACGCGGGATTATGTCTACAAAATCTCGCACAAAACCGTTCGAAGATGAAAATTAGAAATTCTCACGAATATTTTTCACGCTAATTATCCATGACACATACCCTTTACGCTATTCCATTAGTCACAATTAAGACGAGTTTAGCGAAAAGAATTGATGATTGCCCACGATTATTTTGTAAATAAAACCAACATGGTTTAATATGTGAAACGTACATGAAAAGCAATTTAGAAAAATAATATCAAACATTTTTCAGAGAATTCCGTGTGTTGAGTGAGGGATTTCCAATCCCAACTAGCACACTAGTGGCAATAGCAGCCTATTTTGCAACTTTTAGCTGTACAGCAGCGCTTTAGGGGTTCAGAAAGTGGTTTTAAGTTCTACTATTGCTTCCGTAACTGTTCATAGCTGTAAATATCACTAGGGGTAGCAGAGACTGAACCAAATGCCACTCTAGGTTTTATAAGAGTTCATTTTACAACCCATTTGCCGTCCATAGCTTTAAAAGAGAGTTAAAACATGTACGTTAAAGCTTCAAGCTGCTAAAAAGCTTCTATTGCCGCTGCTGTACGCTTCAGAACTGCACAAAGACTTTAATTGCAGACTTTTTAACGGAACTGTTTATAAGATATATTTATCACTGTTCTGCCACTGAAAGTTTCATTGCAGAAGTGATTTGTTCTTTTGCGCAGACTTAAGTAGGAATTTGATCGACTGTTTTACTAATAGTGACATTAAGGCTTCACAATAGAAGCAGGAGAGTAATGGACATTGCCTACTCATTTGGATACATTCTGCTATTTTTATTGGAGAAATCACATTTTATAAAATATTTAAACCAGTTTTAGAGAAATATGGATCTGAAAGCATGGAAGTTCTAACAAAGAACTGGTGGATATCGCAAGAAAGTACGGAGAGTTTATCAGAATATGCAGAAATTAAAACCGGCCAAGTGCGTGTCGGGCCACGCACAGTGTAGGGTTCCGTAGTTATAGCCCGTTAACACAATATAGTACGTTTCTGTTGTTCTTTATTCTGAATATAATGAATATATGTAATGGTAAAGATATTAGGAGTTAATGGTTATAATAACAAAAATCGACTTTAAATTTGAATACCTTGCAAGAAAATCTTAACACTTCGCCTCTTATATAATTGTATTGGTGAATTGAAATAAAAAAAATATTTGAGATAAAATCAACTTGTTTTATTGGCAAATTGGCCCATAATTGACATTATTAAAATAATTAAACTAGGTAAATTCTAAAATAACAACAGTATAAACAATATTTGCACAACATTGTGTCTTTTGTCTAATATAATAGACATAGTCAACACGTTTATTAATAATAAAAATAAATATTCGGGACATTTCACACACACAGACGCACTACGAACTACGCCAACAGGCCTGTCAAACTAGGATAAGTCTAAAGTAGCAATATAAATTAATCTACGTATGGCTATAAATTTCAGTGTTATTAGTTATACCACCTCTATATAATCAGTGTTTTTCGGCCAGTGTAACATTCCATGTTTTTTCCACTTAGATGGACAGATGCAAAGTTCTTGTTTATTTTGTTGTTCATTATAAGTTTGAATTATTTTGAAAGGCATTCTGAAAACATGGTAAGACATAGTAAGTGTTAAACAATTGAAAGAGCGAAAGTATAGAAGCAGCTACAAATGATTATCGTATTTTAGGGTTTTCAACGAGTTCTACGGATCTCTAAACAAATAACCATTAGTGTGGTTCGATATCTGCAGTAAGTACGAAATAAAAGTGATTGTAAAGACTTGAACTGCATTAGTGGTACAGGTATTACTTGGACCTTCAGAAGAGAGAAACTTAGCGCTTTGACGCGCAGAGAGGAAGTATTAAGGTTGAAGTTGCAAGTTAAAGCTGCTTCTCATAGACGACATGTTTACAAGACAATTATTTATCATTACTTGAGAAATTTATAGGTTTTTATCGCAATTTGTAGTAAAATATAACTAAACATAGAACCAGCAACTTATTAAATACAAATGTAGTCAAGTATGTAATTTCAATATCGTGTAGTATGTGATATAATAATATTTATATAATAATATTTTACATATTTTACGATATTCTGAGGTAATTATTGAGGCGCGTTAAAAATACTCCAATAATATCAACTATATGCACGATAAACTGATCTGCGTTTGTAGCCACTTGCATATAATACAAAATATATCTCAAAAACACTTATCTTCACTTCACTTATTATTTATTTGTATTCAGTAATGTCTGACTCAGGAACAACAGATATATTTAATAAATGAGAGACAAGGTGAATGATCAGTGATCCTTTATTCGTTCAGTTATACCTGTCATTCATTCAATAAGCGCCACAAGAGCTTTAGTGTGGTGTTAATTATTAGTTGCAGCTCCTGTAGCGCTTTTATGCCACTATTATGAAGTTCTAATGGAACTATAGATTGCAAAAAGTTGTGCCCCTTTGGCTCCAAAGCGGCTGCATAAGGTCTGCAGTGCACGCTCTGGCGCTTGAGCTTGGCGCCTTTGGGAATAATCGGATTAGCTCCAAAGCTCTTAAGCAACCAGTTTGTGCTAGTTGGGATATGATCTGGACTAGTATTCATATTAATTGCATCGCCCGGCACGCTGTTATTAGATTATTGAACTGTTCCTGAAATATTTATATGAAAAAACTTAGTTACATGATATGATATTCTACTTTTTCAACATATACAGGGTTATTGGAAAAACACCAACAACCTTTTAAGAGATCATTGTACTCATCATTATGAACAAGTTTTACTAATCAGCTGTTCCCTAGATTTATGTTCGTATCGGTAACTCGTCAAAATGTAGGCTGATTTTTTTTTACGATTTTAGGTTTGGTCCCATAGTAAAAGTTGTTCATAATGATGAGTACAATGATCTCTTAAGAGGTTGTTTATGTTTTTCCAATAACCCTGTATATAAACTTTGCCTTCGGTCTATCTATTAAGTACTTCATCACGTATAAATGAGCCTTTAATAATAATGACTACTTCACAATCTGGGTCTCCACACACAAAAGACAAAACCGCCGTCCATATTAACATCATTCGCAAATCACAATACTAACACGATCTAAATTGGCTACTAAATATTCAAAACCAATAGTCCGTAGGAAACATACACGTAATTCGACAATGGGTGGCTAATTCAATTTGAATCACACACAATATTCTATTAATCGTGACGGGCAGGTGTAATCAATCCGGGAGCGGCGAGCGGTCCGCATTGTTCATACGCCCCATACATTGTTGCTAAAGTACGTATAGATAGATTCAATAAAATGTTCTAAAACAAAAGGTTTTAAAAGTAGTTATGACACACATTTACCTCACATGACTAAGTTTGCAATATGTATTGCAAACTTGGTCCTTAGGTTGACGTAACTTTCAAATTCTCGTACCTATGCAATATTGTAAGCAATTGTTCAGGAGCACTGAAAGTGAACTGCCAATAGATCACAATCTTCATCTATGAACCTCATGTTACCTGAGTTAAGAACTCAAAAGTCTTGATATTATGAGGCCAAAGCTAATCGAAACTTATCTCTACACCAAAACAAATTATATTAAACGGATCTGTTTTTATAAAAGTGTGTGAGAAAAGATCTTTCCATCGCCATAATTCGGGTATCCTTGGTACGGCCACCTGTTGGGTGAGAACGATTATACGACACTTTCTTACCGAAATTAGGGCTGCTTAACTTCGCTCAAGGGAAATAGAAGGGACGAAAAATTACTTTTATGGAAGACCTTATTATCTATAGACCATTGAAGATGAGCCTATTAAACGTACACATGTACCCACTTATCGACTACAACACATTACTGAGACGTCCCACTTTTTTCTACGTTGTGAGAATACTTCTCATGAAGAAGTATTCTAACATGATGTTTACAAAGACCCTTCATAATATCATAAAAATATAATTTAAAACAACTACCTACCGTAATCTATCAAAACAAACAACGTAGTTTAGATAACAATATCATTTTAAGAGTACACAATCACATGGTAATACAATCTGTCGTAATGGCATCTGCCTCAGCAGCAGCTGTCACAAACACCACTAATGAATAAATAAACCAAACAAACAGATAACAAGAGATGCCAATTAAACAATACACTAATTAATTCCAAACATTGGTGTAGTGGACTTAATTAGAGTAGGCAACATTATCAAACGAGCAGTATACAGGTAACTATAGATACACAGAGTAGGTGAAACGCAGTGCGAAAATTAATATTTGATGAATACGACTAGAGTCATCGATGGCATGTCGAACAAAAATACTCTCAGTGATGCGACCATTAGCTCATATGTCAAGACGAGAAAATAAAAGAAGTCGTAATGGTATAAATAATAACATATATTTAGCGCGAGTGTCGCATGAGCACCCAAGAAACATAAACTACTTTACGACAATCTCATAAAAGAAGCCGCACAAAGTCGACACTGGCTTTTTTAATATCGAAGGCGAGAGCTGGCCGCACTGTCCCACGAAACATTTTCCATTAATAAAACGCGAAAAAGGAATATTACATATGAAAAAGACATATATCCGTATCGCCGGACCCGGCGCTATCTCCTTGGAAGGTAATAACTTCTTTACAAGTCCAAAGTCCGAGGGATTGAAAAGCAATTTCAGCAGGACACCCCCGCCCTCACGCGGGGCCGGACTCGCCATATTTCTTTTTCGCCGCTACTGTAATTCGCCTTTGATTTAATCTAGAGAAACAAATCTTTGAATGTGAAAGTTTAGTGATAGGCATCAGTGGAACTAGTTTCGCTGATTGGATTCCATCCCGGCTCCCGCTCGTGCGCGGACCCCGATAGTTCCTACAATTTGAATTGGTCACTGCAGATATTCCGCTATTTGTCTGATTCTACTACAAGATTG
Organism: Oligia latruncula; assembly: GCA_948474745.1. Lineage (NCBI taxonomy): Eukaryota > Metazoa > Arthropoda > Insecta > Lepidoptera > Noctuidae > Oligia > Oligia latruncula. The sequence continues at coordinate 13,300,130 of OX419688.1, forward strand.
CATTTCTTATTTTCTTAGCCGAATTTCGGTAGCCGTATTCTTTAGTTTTGGCTTTAACCAAATTTATTTAAATTCAACACAATGACAAATCTGAGAAGAGTGAATCAATTAATAGACAGAGGTTAATTATTCCATGAATCATTATTAAAAACTTTTCATTCGCAGTAATTAAAACCACCGCTCTAATTGCAGTGGAAATGGTAACGAACATCTTTTATCGCGGCTTCGGTGGCTTTTCTCGTTATTTAGTATTTAATGATGCGGTTCATAATGTACCTATTTAAAAACAGTGATAGTTAACTAGAGCTGGGCATGTTGTCAATTACGTTTGTATGGAATATGAGCACAACAAAAAGGTTGGCGGTGTCATCGGATCAATTTGTAACGTATCACTAAACAGTATAGAATCATAACTGGAACCAGTTTAGTCGTGGGCGGCGAGGCGGCTCGGCACTATCGCCTTACCTCCTCGTACACCAACCACACCGCAAAATATACATTACAACGATACGTACCCTGTATTAATATTATTTAATACCAGTATTTATTCAGCATAACAACAAGGCATGCCTTGTCTATGGATACGGGTGAGGATTTTATCTTTTCTCTTTACAAGAATCAAAAGATTAATTACCAACCACCAACCATTGATTAATTCCATAAGCTACTGAGTGACACTATCATAAGTAAAGAATAACAAACTTACACTCGTACCTTATCCCAAATAAACTCTATCAGTATAAAAAATCTTGTGCAAATTTAACCACCCGTTCAAAGTTTACGTAACATATTCGTAATAACATCAGTAAAAAAATCTTCGTAAAACTGAGTCAATTTGTAGGAGACGGTTTGTCGAGGGTACCGCTAGGGCTGCCCGCAGATCTCTATCGGTCAAACTATTCCGGCCGCCTTATTTATATAATCTAACTATTTGCGAGGGACAAACACCCCTTATGATATTCCTTTTGCTTGGATTTTATGCGAATACGGACTTTAAAATGGAAAATTGGAGATTTTGATTCTGTTTTTTTTTTTCTTCTAGGTAAACGTTGATATACAATAAATAAATAGACACTAACTATACCAATTAAGTACCTACTGTTAGACACATCAACTCTCAAAATACGCCACTACCTAAAACTTGGGTTACCGCACTGTTCGGAAATCAAAATAATTGGCGTCACCACAGACTAACGAAACCGAGTCTGACAACCGACCATAAATATTTTTGTCTGCCGTTTTTCCCAAGTGTCTGTTTACTTAGAGATTTGGTCGTGCATGTTTATCACAGCTAATTCGTGAGTTGTGTTGCTGTATCGCTAATATAATTTTATTCTGTGTAGGGTGGAGGGTGAGCCAGAGACGCCGCTCACGCGTCCCGCAACCATTTTCTGCGCGAACGAAACTCTATATTGAATACAATTCTAATAGAAAACACCTTCTACATAGTACACTGGATACTTATTTTTAAATTTTGGTTGGAATTTAGGTACTACAACCTACAACCATACTTTATTTAAAATTGGTACCTATACCAAATTCAAAAGTGGACTGTAAGAGACAGGATATTCAATCAAGGAGTTTTTCAAAAAAAATACGTACGTTTCAAGTAGAAAAAAAGTCAAAGTCAAATTGATCTATTCATTAAAATTCAGTATCGCGCATAAATTCACATTGAATACCGACTCCTTGTTGATGCATCGTTATACGAAAAAATATAAGACAACATCTCTTAGGTTTTATGAAAAGTAAAATATTTTCAGTTTAAATAGTGAACAAGAAGTGCGGCTATTGTGGAGAGGTTAGCGGGCCGGTATCGGGCCATTTGCTACTGTTTTCAATTTGTCCGCGCCGCCATACATCAGCCGCGGCACGCAGCGGTAACGGCCCCAACTTTAATACACTTACGCCTGACATTTTTCCGCCCATTATGCATTCAGCTTTACCAATACTTTCTGTTAATACTTACCGGGAAAACCAATTTACTAAGCCAGTCAGTCATTCACAATTTCTAAGAAAAACCTTTCAACGGATACAATGGCGCCATTATTTTCAGTATTGTTTTCATTTTAATAACATTCCTTTTTCAATCATTGAATTCAGCGCAGCTTAAAAAAAAAACAGGTTCGTTTCGCCTAGTTCTGTTTTTATTTAGTTTTTCGTGCCTATTCGTTTATGGTCTGTTGTATAAAATAACAAATCTTTTTTTTCCACAGATTTCCATTGAATGTTGGTTGCCTGTATGAAATAGTAGGTCAAATCGCAGGTCAGAGCCCTTTTTGCAGCTGTCAGTTGATCCTCGCTAAAGCGCCTGTACTTAATTGATTCGCGGAACTACAATTTGATCCGGACTTCGGCTGAAACCTCTATGTTGTTTTTTAGGGTACGGAACCCTAAAAAACAACAGGGTCCTATTACTAAGACTTCGCTGTCTGTCCGTCCGTCCGTCTGTCTGTCACCAGGCTGTATCTCAAGAACCGCGATAGCTAGATAGTTGAAATCTCACATACAACAAACGTATTTTTTTTCGGCGTTTTTTGCCTTGTGGTACGGAACCCTTCGTGTGCGAGTCCCACTCGCACTTGGCCAGTTTTTATTTTTTATATTCGTACAGAGTATGTAATTTTAATCTAATTCAAACGTTCCGAAGAATCTGTAGGTAATTGAGTTGAATTTTCCTAGAACAAATAAAGGTCACAGAATATTTATAACTTTGTAGTAAAACCTTCGCTGCCGCTAGCTACTGTATCTATTCGTCACGTAGTTCTGAACTTCATCCATCGTGCAGTTTATTGAGCCCCACATCGACATCTCGTCGCTAATTAAGACTAACAAAAATAATTATAGGGTTTCCCCTTTGTTATGAACATAAATAATGACTAATAACAATAGTATCAACGAAGTAAACGGTGAATGCAAACAACTACAAACACTCTCCGACATTCCGTTGCGAATTACTTGATTTTATGCACAAAAGTACAGAACATTGCATTGTCGATAATAATACCGTGCTACGTTACCGAGTATGTTAGAGAAATTCAGATGTACGGTAAACTCGAGGGAATGAGCGTAGAGCTCGTATCAATAATAATTAGAGGTGCTTTTAGTCGACGCAAGTTGGTAGTGAGGCACGCTCAGCTTAGCGTTCTAATTGGGCGCCCGCCGCCCAGTCCACCTCACGACGATGTTTGACGAATGGTCCAAGCGTTGACAAACAACGTTGGTATTAGAGAAGTCGGATATTACACAGAAACCACCTCTACCAGTAACCACGACTACGTATTTGAGGTACAGTCAGGATCTGGCTGCAATATTCTCGGAAATTATTATATTGGATTATGTTTGAATTATATGCGTGTGTATAGGTTGTGGAGGTCAGATAGGCAGTCGCTCCATGTAAAATACTGGTATTCAGCTGCATCCGGTTAGACTGGAAGCCGACCCCAACACAGTTGGGAAAAGGCAGATGTTGATGATGTTTGAATTATATGCATAGTAGATTAGATGGACTATTATAAGTTGTAGGCAGTCTGAAAGGGATTGTTTATTCAAGAAAAACAGGATTCCCGAAGCCTAGTTAATTATTACATAATAATTGTCATTAATTGGCAATCAACAATATGAATAATTGTGATGAGTAGCGACGTATTTTCCATGCCAACCGACACTAATTAGTCAGCCAACAAAAAGAAACATTCACACTACAAAAATGTGTTTGAAACACAGGTGTCGTGTACGTTTGAATGATCACCTAGTCCCGTCTCTGCAGTCACCAGTACACCAGTATTTGTGCTGTTATTAATTCCGCAAAATTGAAAGCCGATCCGAGTCGGCCGTTGCTGTCGCGTTGTTGACTCCGACGGCGATTTAGTCCAGTTTAAATTGCATACTGTGACGCTTTGAAATTCTACCGCGTTAGGTAATAGATTCAACGCGATAGTACGCTGCGATTTTCATGGTTTAAAAATATAGAACGAGTATTTGTCAACGCAATTTTATGAATATTAAATTGGGGTAATTTTTCATTTTCTGGTGGTTTATGGTTTGATTAGGTTTTCATGAAAAATCTTATCACATTTTTCTCATAATATGAGAAAAATAAATATTATAGTCGTTTATATCAAGATATTTATAGAAGGTATAGTACCTAATAATTATATCAATGGTAACTACCTATAAAGTTTCACAGAACATTGGCCATTACAGATTTCAGTAACGTCGAAAATTGATTAATGACTCGACGTCAAATCCAACAAGCCAACCAAACGGCAAACTAAACGTCGCTAACAAAATAAATCGGAGACATCCGGTTTTCTATTACTTTTGAAATCTACAAAGCCAGGCGGACACAATAAAATCCAGCTCGACCGACGACCGTTACCTTTCACAATCGACAATAGCTTATTCAAATCATTTCCTGTGTAATCCTTAATCAAGTGGCCAATGAAAACAACTGAGGGTAAGCACTAAGTATCGAGCTGTAGTAATTTCGAGGACTGTTGGAACGCGCCGGCCCACTGAACGTTCAAATTGCCGTAGCGTTGAGCGCGTTCCCGCTCGTTCATTACCGCCGCCTGATGTTTGCTACTCCACGATCAAGTGAACTACAACATCAGGAAATGAACGATTTCTATGAGCGGATGACGACTTTGTTGTACTGTTACTTACAAAACTTATTAACTCTGTACAGTCGCTCAAACAATGGCTCCACGCTACAAGATATCTGAATTTTCAACTTCTTAATATACAAGCAATTAAGAAGAGGAAGAAAACATTATTTTGTAGGAAGAAAAACAAAAAAGAAAGTAAACTACGTGGAAGTTGTCAATCAAAACAACCAATCGAGGTAGAAGTACAAGTGGAGCGCAATTTCCCTAAGGATGTCAATAATCTATAACGATCAGATACGGCACTGAATAGAAATTGATTTCAAATGAACAATATTTTTTGTAAAAATCCCTCAAGTATTTAAGCCACGAACTTATCACAGAAATGGCTGATGAAGCTCAACTTACATATTATAGCGCAATTGTATAAAAGCCAAGCTGTCCTGTGCGTTCGTTAGGCAAACAAAACGGCCTAATTGAGCACTTATGTCATCACTACGACTACTCGACCAGCTACTGATGGCACCCATAGGCTACAGATTACACGCGAGCGTGGAATGGTTGCCATTCTAGAGAGAGATCTTGGTGGCTGGTGGTCTGCGGCTTTGAGGGTTTTATGTTGATATTATATCCAGATGGGTCGTAATAGAACCTTACTTGTCACTATCACTATCGATTGTTTCCATGTCAGTGGTAACACTTTCATCTTGAGGTGGCCTAGCGTAGTACGGAGTTTAATTAAATAAGAGACCAGCCTATACTGGTTTTGTTTGCGCAGACGTGCGTATGAAGTCGCTGCCAAAAAAAAATTTATCAAAACTTTTTTTAACACAGCTTAAACACGCAAAAGAAGTAAAACATGGACACAGTTTGTGACCCTACTAAATGTCATTATGTCAGAATTTGCATAAAATCTGTCGCCCAGCCCACAGTTACAAACTTTTGACTGTACTTAAAAAGCACTAAAATCGAAATGAGCAATGAACGAGCGACCCTTATTTTGGTAGAGTCGGCTTCCCGATTAATTTTACGTATAAATTGACTTTTTGAGTTTAATGCTTTTAAAACTCAACAAAATTAAAAGCTTTAATTTTTTTCAGGCGCATGTCATCTCTTCTTCATTAAAGGAATACCGAACATCCATTTATCTTTTAGGGGAATCAAAAAAGGTCAAAACTTTTTTCATATCTACGTTGGTATAAAAAGTCTGGAGAGTGCATTCGACGAACACTTGAAAAGATGACATAGATGATATGGGATGTCATTATAGCTAGGGGTTATCGATTATGTATTTTTTTTAAAGCATAAGGTTTGTTGCACTTCGATTTGGGGTGCCTTCGTATTGAAAGTTGATTATAAGCCAACGCAAATAAATGTCTAGGGAAATGAAATTATTTACGTAGTCGAGCAGACAATTCGAACATTATGAAGCTATGGATTACGAATTTCCTTCAAAAGCCATGGGATTATGATAAAAAGTACATACGTTACGTAATTACGGTGCAGGCGTACAAAAATTTTAAGTACTTTTTTTGAGCTTTCTGTCATGGTTTTAGTTTTTTTTTTTTATTAATATCAGTCTTATTCATCTGAATAAGTACCTAAGCAATCCTTTTCTTAATCAGAGTTGAGATTAATATTTTTTTGCCATTAAAAACATAATTTTGAAGTCCATCAAAGTGAACTTTTATTAAAACACAAAATTACGTGTCGTATTCATCATTTAATTAAATTAATGTGCTTAACATTGGCACCGGTTTTTTGTAAGTTCGAAATATTTATGTGAGGCCATTAAAAACATCATACCTACTTATCGTATCCACATGTTTATCTTAATTTTTTAAGTACTTTCTCATTCACATAAAACTTAAAAGATAATGTCTTATGAGACATACTTTCCCGGCCTGTGCATGATATTCATGATAACATATAGGTACCTACTTAGTCAGTATGGCTGTGTCAAACAAATACAAAACGAAAATTAAATAATTACGAATATGAAGATTAATAAATAAAAGGTGTCCTCAAACCTCCGCTAAACTGATTTTATTGTAATTGATATGTCCAGTAATTTTGCAGTAATACTGACATCTGCGTGAGGAAACCTGGACTTATCACACTAATATTATAAAGACGAAAGTTTGTGTTTATATATTTGTTACTTCTTCACGCTCAAACGGCCGGACCGATTTTGATAAAATTTTGTATGGAGGTAGCTGACACCCTGGATTAACATATAGGCTACTTTTTATCTCGATATTCCCACGGGATCGTCACTTAAGCGGGTGAAACCGCGGGGTGCAGCTAGTCAGCTAGTATACAAATAATATAATCATATTAAAGATATCTACCTACTCCGGCTTACCTCTTACAAAAATTGACCATTCGCTACTGATAGGCTGGTATTATTATTATTTTACTTCGTTAATCCTACAATTATCAGGCAATTCTTTTTTGCGCATTTCTGGCAATTCATTTTTGTACAGACAGCACATCAATATACCCGAAACTGTCAAATTTTCCCAATCAACCTTGAACCTAATGCTTTAAATTTGAATATCTATTAAAGAAATTTGACAGATTGTAGTAGCTTGATGTGCTGGCGTCTGTACATTTCTGCAAGTTCTTTTGTGTACTTGACATTGCCAATATTTCGTTTTACCAGCCACTATATCTGGTAGTAAGTAGTATTCGTCGGGACTCGATAATGATGCCTATTGACGTCAACTGGCATATTCACAATTACCGATAACCCTTGGTCGCGACTTCCGAACGGCGCGGGCGCACTGAGCTTCATTCACATTGGGCTTTTAAGTTGCCTCGTTAATAACAAGGAACTTTATAATAATTATTACTATTATTCTATTGACACATATAAACTCACGCCTTTTTCCCGTGGGGGTAGGTAGGTAGGCAGACACTACAGAACGCCAACGACTACGAAACAATTATATTGAGTAAGTAGACCTATTTAAAATATATAGGTAGTTATTAATGATACTTACCAATATAAATATATGAGAAATTATCTCAAATATAACAAAAGGTGTCTCTCTGTGCTACCCAGAATTAGAATCCTAATTAAAATTATACGGTAATTGGTCAGGGAGCAGATTAAATGTCAAGAAACATCACGATTGCCCTACCGGATATGTAACAATAGATGTCAATCACATACAGATAACATACAGCTACATAAGGATGGCAAACTTGAAATTTACTTATTATTTGTATACTTACGCGATACAGAACTTGAGAACATCATGAAAAAAAAACTGTATTATATTATATTTGTCTTCTTTGTTTTTATGCGTCTCTCTGTAGCAAATTATTTTCACAGACCGATCTGATTGTTGACATAACTAATTTCCTATAATATTTACGACATATCTCAGAATAAAATACAATTTATTTTCTATAAATTTTACTATCCATTTTAACTAGAATATTTAATTTAATCTCTGCATAAGAATACAGAATAACGTTCTTTGTAAAATAAAAGCTTTATTGGTTTTATTAGTTAAGTACACAGAATTTAATTTTTAGGTTCGCAACAAAAATTAAATTCTCAGATAGCAGGTCCTATGCAATCAGTGACACTATGGTTCATAAATTATAATTCATTTCACGGTTTATTTAACAATCGCCTATAATTATTTGAATAACCATTGTTCTACCACAATTTAACATGACCTACTTACCTTCAGAAGGTATAATATTATAGGTAATTAGGTACTCGCAACCCATAAAATCAAAATATTTGAAAAAACATTAAGATTAACAAAATATTCCTAATTTTCGTTCCAAACAAGGCACATTAAAACTTGGTGCGTGTTAATATAATATACACATGTTATTGTATGAAGTTTCTGACGTGAATAAATCTAATTGAGCTAATGAAGGAGGAATTTCTTAATTAGTAGTGTTTCGAACGAACCATAGGCACACGTAGTGTACCGAAACGGGTTAATTACGACCGATAACTCTTTAATTAACCTGCCTAATAACAGAGTATTTGCATTCGAGCCAATTAGGGAGTCGACGAGATCGATAGAAAATATTATTTACTCGTGCGCTCCACGTTCGTTAAGAAACCAGCAGTTTATGGTAACGTGTTCTAGAAACACACTCCGTCACTTTTTTATGCGCATCTGAAGCCACCACTCAGTTCATACCATGTGCACCAGTTTTCCTTAGACGAGTTTAACATCTATTTGAAGTATTCTAATGGAAATTCTACGTCGACTTAAAACGGTTAATTAAATTTACATTAAGTAAGCACTAAGCAGAACATGTTATTAGGTACTTTTCCCTATTCCATTGCTTGCTATTGCTTGGGCTGATAGAACTAAAATGGAACGGTAAAAACTTATTTAATAATAGACTCGTTATCCATAGCAGAAATTTAAGAAAACAGGAAAATTAAGCGCTCATCATACGGTTATCAAACATAGGCACACATTAAATTAACATCACCCACGTTTTAAATACGTACTTTATGAAATGACGTTAACAACAACTATCAATTATGCGAAATGATTTTCAATAATTAAGTCATTAATTGGTCGATAAACACAAAAATATCTTGTAATCAGGACTATAAAATGGTAGCGACTTGTGGACAAACAGTACGTACGCACGTAAGCGTGTGTCGTCAATAAGCGTCAGTCGTCACGCCACTGTGTGGGGTTATCTGTCGCGGCCGCGCTGGCCGACCATCCCTAATGAGGGACGAGGGGTTAATAGTAAGACGACTTTCTAATTATTATTTATTATTTACACTTTCTGGACATTCGTGGGTTAATTAGAAAACGACACTTGACTACATGTGTCTGCTTATAACCAGATGCTGTTGATTCGATAAGTAGGTACCAAGTTTTGTTACAATGTCAAACGTAAAACGTCAATATAGGTTTTAACTGTTCATTGATAGGTAAAATTGATAGAATTGTATGTTATCCTTTATCAATTAGGATGAACATGAAATCAGTCATTGTAATTTATATTTTTGACCCATTTGATAAAACCGTTTTATAAACTAACTACAAATAAATATTTATTTGTACCTACGTACGTACGGTAATTTTTATAAAATAAATTAATATTAGGTACTTGAAGTTAATGTGTAATAACTGTTTGAAAATAATGAAAGCAACTGCGTTTCATAGGTATTTAATCGTTATCAACTCAACTAAAATAAGAGCTAATTATAAAGTAATCAAGAAATACAAATGCCTACTGTTTAATTTGCATAATTAGAATAATATCAAATTTATACAATCATTTATTAAAAACTAGCTGACCCGGCAAACGTCGTTTTGTCATATAAATTATTTCTAGCTGCTACTTCGTTTGCGTGGTGTCCTACCCGTATTTTTTTTTTGTTATGTATTTTCTGGTGTACAATAAAGTATATATAAATAAATAAATAAATACTCCTACCCTACTCCTACCCTACTCCTACCCTACTCCTACACTACTCCTACCCTACTCCTAGCCTAGTCCTACACTACTCCTACCCTAATTCTAACTTACTTCTAACCTACTCCTACCCTACCCTACTCCAGCCCTACTCCTACCCCACTTCTAACCTACTCCTACCCTACTCCTACACTACTCCTACCCTACCCTACTCCTACCCTACTTCTACCCTACTCCCATAGATATATTAATAGATATATTTCTCTGCGTAAGCATACTCGTACTTCAAGGAATATTCTAAAAAAAGAATTAGCGAAATCGGTTCAGCTGTTCTCGAGATTTGCGCTTAGCAACACATTCAGCGATTCATTTTTATATTATAGAAGATGTTGAGTCGTTGATAACGCTTATATTCTTAATCGAGGCCATTTCTATACTTTGATTAAGTTTATAATCAGTCTTTATATTCATAAAGCGCAGATTATTATTTACCGTTTGTACCGTTGCATAGTCGTTGCAACAGTAGCAGCGGCTCTACAACTTCATTAACATGGTAATTAACATTTTAATTCGGTATTCTTAAAAAAAAAATCCATAAAATAATTAGGCCCTATTGATTAAATATGAGTAACATTTCCTTTTGCACAGGTCGATCGATCAGGTTAATTTAAGCTACGCTTGCCGCGGTTGGTCTGTGGATGGTGACCATCTTTACATACCGTGACCCCTCCGTGCCTCGGAAAGCACGTTAAGCCATTGGTCCCGGCTCTCATTCGACATCTTTGACAGTCAGAAGCCCAAAAGTCTGACAACCAGTCTTACCAAGGGGTATCGTATTACCCAGTAACTGCTTGTGGAGGTCAGATAGGCAGTCGCTCCATGTAAAATACTGGTATTCAGCTGCATCCAGTTAGACTGGAAGCCGACCCCAACATAGTTGGGAAAAGGCTAGGCAGATGATGATGATTTCCTTTTGCACATTTATGTAGTACCTACGGTAGGTATACTGTGATGACTTCAAACGGCCAAAAAATCATAAAACAACAACTTACAGTTCGTATCCCTTCTGTGATATAATAAAATTATCTCAAGCATATCTTCGTTAAGACACACCTCCAGATAACATTAATTAGTCTTGTAATCTGCCCCGGCTATATTTGTACATCCATCCAACGGACTTCCTTTCTTTTTCTAGTATAAATATATTCCCATTTCCTTTGCAGATAAATATTTTTAATTTTCCGATCTCTTCAGCTACGGCGTATTGTTTTTAATTAGATTTTCTTCAACACAATAACAACCTGAGTCGTTTCTATGAATTAGTTTTTTTTTTTTTCACCAATTAGCATGGCGTGCTCTAAACTCGTAGCATAATCAGTCTATAATGTTCCCACTGCTGGGATACAGGCCTCGTCTCTGTGAAAGAGAGTGGGCTGTAATCCACCACGCCAGGCCCAGTGTGGTGGATGTCACATGTCTTCGATTTTTTGGTTCTGGTTCTAGGACATGCCGATTTCCTCACGGTGTTTTCCTTCACCGTTTCAAGAGCAGTGTTGATGAAATAATTTACACCAAGTAAAGCGCCTATCAGAGTTCGAACCTACGACGCCGTACAACTCATAAGTCGCGGCTGTTTCCACTGGGCCACCACTGCTCCTCTAAACTCATAATGATCGATAATAGGAGACTGTAAAGTCGTGTAATGTAAGGAGGAACACTTAATGCAACACTGGGGGGGACACGGGAACACGAGAGAAGAGCCGCAGCCCTAATTAAATAAGTAACAAGAGGAAGCGCCGCCACCGTTCGTTGCTGAAAAACATGAGCCACACCAACAACCTAATTACTGGTGACCTTCGAACGGGGCTACCACGCTTAATTCACGACTCTTTGTAATTTTATTATTGAATTTCAAATGTAGGGATCTATGAGTAGGGTTTGTTGAATTTAATGATAAGAACTTTGACATAATTATAGCTTCTAATATAATATAGAAATGGGGGAGATATTGAGGTTTTACGCTTTTTATTTCAATAATGTATTCGTAATATCTGCACTAAAATTGGGCCGTTCTTCCATATTTTTAATCAAGAGGAACGATTTTCGAGTATCTGTAGCAGTGCACCGTCGTATCCGTAGTGCAGCAAAACAATAAAACACTTATTTCTTTACCTACGATCAAATGACATCATCAAAATTCAATAGATCTCACTGACAGGTGCGTTATTGGATACAAATTGGATTTGCAAATTGAAACCGGACGGTGACTGAAACATTTTAACGTTTTTTTGTCAATTACTTTATTGGTACGCGGCGTACATTATTGAGTGAGCCTTGTTTCGCGATTAGTTTCCGGCTCAATAATCAATTTAATTATTTAATTCACTCGTAGTTACACCATTGTTCAAATTGCTGCAGTTTTTCCAAAAGAAAACATTTCTGAACCTATTTCATTTGTTTATTTCCAGTCCATGTTGAACAAAGGTTCATATGTACTTATATCAAACATTTTTATATAGCTATATGGCTTGCATATTTTTGTTTGTTAATTGATTTGTTTATAATCCAGCTCGAATATCGAACATCAGAAACAATCACTTTTCTGAAAATATTTCCTGTTACGCTCTATTTTAGTTTTGCAGGTTTTTTTACGGATATCGGTATGATTCAAAAATTATTTTAACAAAATCTAGCAATAGAAAGGAATATATTGTATATATCTAAACTAATATTAATACTGTTTATGAAATAAATAACCATTTATATTTTTGTAATATTAAACTGAGGATCTGAATAAATTAAAAAAATATTATAACATGTCATGTTCTTCAATTAGCCTAGGCTGATAAAATTAGGTGTTTTTCCTAATTATGTTTATATTAGAGTTAGGGTCGGCTTTCCCTATATCGAGTTAGGAAAAATCATGACAAGGAAAACATTATACCATTGCCATCATTAAATATACACAACTGTCTGTCTCGTCTCTATGACATCGTCTATGAATCAGTCTGTCAGTCAAGCCGTCATCTAAAAAAGTGGTAACCCTAACACAGCGTCAACATCCGTTTCTCTAGCTAATTTGTTTGTAGTACGGCGCGGAGGAGGCTGCAAGCCAGACCAATTAGTGCACGCGGTGACCCTGCGTCCCGCCGACCCGCTAATGACAGCCCTAGCGCGAGGGTCACATGTCACTTTAATTATTTTTAATGAAACAAATAAAAAAAATAACTTATGAGCGCTATGAACGCTCGCTCTTAAAATATGTTTTTCGGTGCCGTAACTAGTAGACTAATTAGTATTTAAAGCTGGGTTAACGCGAACGCGATTAGGTACTTAAAGCGAAATAAAAAGGAGAGGCTTATGTAAGGGTGTAGTTTACATTCTTTGGCATGGAAAACTTTGATGTTAATATAACATTCATTTTTATAGTTGATATTTGATACGAACCGTAAGTAGCGCTGCATTGTGCGCGTGAGCATCTTAATCGTGTTTTGGATATGAGATCCTATTGTATTCTAAAGAAATCGCTGACAATAGTATTAAACATTTGTGCGTAACTAATTAATAACGCGCTTGACCTGCTGTAATGTAGGCAGCTAATCAGCGGGCATAGTTGACTAATTGAAATTCGATCTATAGAGGAAATATTATGACATGATCAAAATTTGGAGGTGCGGCCATGCTGATCATGATCGTAGCGTGAGCCAATCACCGCTGATTAATTTATCCTAACACCCACGTTAATTAAAAGCCGGTTATTAATTAGGTAAAATTAATTAATGGAAATGCACTAGGCCATTGTGCTAAAATATAATTTTGACATAGCTAATTGAACATTAAAATGATATTAATTTATTATGCGGCCGCTGGTATCGGTTGACGTAATAATACGGATATTTTATAATATCGAGCGAGATGCGGTTACATTAGCCTAGACTCGAACTCACACAATGATGATTAAGAGATTTAAAAAAAACGCAAATTTTTGTTAATTTCGCGACTTGTTTAATTCCTGAATCTTACCTGTACCTTAGAAAATGTACGAATGAATCTTTAAAACTGTTCAAAGCCAAAGTCAAATAATTTTTTTTAAATAGGCACTTTTTATGTCGAAATTTACAAAAAAATAGAATCGATTCTTGTCGCCCCTTCCAAAAAAGTTACTCTTTTAAAAATGTTATAATTTCGAATAAAAATATTTTATTTATTGCAGAAATATTTAAAGACTCGATTTTTTTTTTAATAATTAAAAGAGACCAATTGCAGACATCATTGGTTCATTAGTCGATACCGACTTATAAAAAGAAACGTGTATCTCTTGACGCAAGATAATTCCTTGCCAACCCTAATGCGAATAGCACAAATTCCTATAAAAATAATATTGCAACTCAAAAAAATAACAAAAACCCGATAAACAAGTGGAGCGTCGTTAATCCATTTTGTATAAACATTCGTTATGCGTAAGATAAGCAATAAAATGTTGTCCATTAATTGTGCACGGTAATTATAAGAACAGAAGGAGGCAGTGTTTATAATTAAAACGAATGAGGCATTGCTACACTGGCTGGGCTAGTGATGTAGCTCTAATGAGATACTTGCTAATTAGAGAATAAACAAGCCGGATACGGGATTCTAATTGGCTTTTGGGACAACGATGTCGCGCTCAGCGCCACAGCCGCGCCGTCTTTTTGTAGCAAAAAAAGATGCTTTCTTGTTTTTGGTATTCCGTGTAATAAGGATCTTTGTGCACATACCTACGACAGTTTTTAATATTGATTTTTCTAGTCTATGAATTATCTTGTTGCGTTAGCGCACACAGATGTTAGTTTTGCTTCAAGTATCTAAGTACTTATGGCAATAATGTTGTTTCTTTTTACCATTTTCATATTAATTTGTTTCCTGTAAATAAAATTGCAGACATAAAGTATTTTTATAGCATTAAAAGCTTATGAAGAAGTTTTTCTTGATAATTGATAATAAATGTTATTTTAGCACTAATTAGCTTTCGCTATAACGATGTTGAGCTTTTAACTCGAGCGCTCTTCCTTTTGCAGAGAAAGGACTTCATGTTTTTATACTGTTCTTCGATTGATGTTCAATCGAGTCCTGATTTAAGTATTATAAAATTATATTGTTTGGAAGAATATTTTGCTCTTGTTTTAGCTTTGCCTTCCAAGTGCTGTTGCGTGCCAACGTGTGTTGGGTCACGTTATTTTTAGTTAGTTGCTTTAGTCTGTAAAAGTTTACTAACATAGTTTTAAGTCATTGTAACTAATCCTATATGGATTGTGAGTACTTATAGTCCGAAATATAGAATATATTATTATTATTTAACTTCTTAAAGGATTTGTTGGAGTTCAGGAGTTGAACTTAGTCGGCAATTTTGCCGACTAAGTTCAGGAGGCCTAAAAAGGCCACTTTTGCAGAATCATAAAAGGAATTCATCAAATCATTATAAATCATAATAGACAGTTAACTGTTAAGTTAATCGTATCAAATGCCATTGGTGAAGGATTTTTCAGTTATTTTTTTTGTCTGTGCTTAAATACCAATCCAAATCCAATCCCAATCTCTTGCAACGAAAAAAAGCAAAATACCTACGTTTATGATTCTGCCAAAGTGGCCTTTTTAGGCCCCCAGGAGTTGAACTTAGTCGGCAATATTGCATTTATATATTTTTGGAATTATGGAACTACTAGCAGCGCCCCGCGGTTTCACCCGCATAATTATCGATCCCGTAGCAATATCGGGATAAAAACTATCCTATGTCCTTTCCCGGGACTCAAACTACCTATCTCTAAACCAAATTTCATCTTAATCGGTTCAGCGGTTTAAGCGTGAAGAGGTAACAGACAGACACACTTTCACATTTATAATAATGGTATGGATATTGGATATTGCAGATCGATACAAAATTTTCTTGAAGTGAAAACTTGGCGCGTTGGGCTTTTTTGAGATGGGAAAAAACTATTGAAAACGCGCGACTGTTACCGTAAACAACACCGCGCATGTTTTGTTTATAAGACGATTAAAAAAATACCCGCTTCGGATGTGTTCGGCTGTCCTCTAAATGTACTCAGTTTTAATGTATATCCGATATGTCAGTGAGTGATGGCAAAGTATTCTGTTTGTGTTTTGTTTTCACTTCTGTCGGCACTCCCGGAGTGCCACTGTTTTTTCGTCACTTTTCTGCTACTATTGTTATTTTATCAATAGTGATATTTTATATAAAAAACACATGTTGCGACGACCACAAATAAATTGGGATAATGCCAGGAGAATGATGTTATGAATAAATGAACCATTAGCAAAAACGAAGAAAACATATAAAACAGGAAGTTTATTTTGAAGATATCAAATCATTTTTAATCACCTCGATACCAAAAAAAAACCACCTTGCAAAATGAATGCTTCACGATTTGTGTTATTTTTTATGTGTTACTGTTCTTATGCTTTATTTTTTCCTTAATGTCAATTAGTTGCGAGTTATCTTAATCAGCGAACATTGATTGTGAATGTTTTTTGCACATACATCATTATTTTTTAACGTAGGTAAGTCCCAATTAGTATCATGTTTAATTAAAACATTTACCTTACTGCGTCCTTTTACTCATTAAAAATAATTATTATCTGTTAGTTACCTACGTAATTAATTGTAAAAAAAATCTTAATTAATTTGGTAATAAAATATTCTTAACCCTTAAAAAGTAGTGCAGGTGCCTACAAGTTATTTAGTAAGTATAATAAAAAATCTTCTAATTGCGCTTTCGAAGAACACTTTTTGTCTGTAGAAATAAAACTTTTTTTTAATCTTTGACGGAACTTGCGTCAATTGTTATCAACTTTTATTGACACGTTCTCCGGAAATAGTCTGTTGCTTACAAAAAATGAGCCCCGAGCCCCGCCTTATCAAGTACTCACTCACGCCTACGTGAATTAAATTTATTATTGTGTAGAAACTAATTGTGTTTTATGTGGTTGTACTAGTCATCACTACATGATAAGATAACCCAACCAATAAGAGCGACATAAAAAATAATTAACCTATCATTGTGGATGATATTTTATTTACTGCAGGATATTTATTTCCTTCCGATTATTTTATTTCACATTAAAAACATTTATTATTTGTAAAATAAAAAACTCTTTATCAAATATCGATTACATACCATACATACATACATGATACATATGCAGCCTATAATGTTCCCACTGCTGGGACACAGGTCTCCTCTCGGTGAGAGGGAGTAGGCCGTAATCCACCACGCGGGCCCAGTGCGGATTGGCAGATGTCACGTCATGTCCTCGATTTTTTTTTTGGTTCTAGAACATTTCCTCACGATGTTTTCCTTCACCGTTTTGAGAGCAGTGGTTATGAAATAATTTAAGTACACAAAGTAAAGCGCCTGTCTGGGTTCGAACCTACGACCCACAACTCGTAAGTCGCGGCCGTTACCACTTGGCCACCACTGCTCCCTATCGATTAGTTTATATAATATCGATAAGTTTATATATTTCGCAACTTAAATAATTTTGGGACGTCTTGTTTAAACGTTTTTTATGTCTTGTTTTGGACTTTATATCAAAACTTCACAGAAGAATTTTGATAAACTAAAATAAACCGAAAGATAAGTTATTTTCGGATTAATTCACAAATCTTAATATCTCCCATACCTAAGTTCAATATAAAAAGAGTTTGAGGTAATATAATTAATATATCTATGACATAAAAGTAATGTAGAGTCGGTGAAAAATATTTAATAACTAAAACTTAATACATATTAAAATAAACGATCCCTCTAAGTGATAAGCGTCGTAATCCATACAATAAACTAATGAGTAATTAGTTTAAAACCGTAGCCTCAGGTACTTCACTGACTTAATAGTTTTTCAAAGTGTAGAGTCCGGTGGTCGGTGTAGAGATCATTAAGCGACTCTTCAAAGCTGTCGCCGCATTACACTAATTGACGCAATTAGAGGGATTGCCGAACGGAAATAAAAGTCGGCTCACCTTCATGAAACGCCGGCCCAGCCAATTAGTCTAGCAACCCCTAATTAGCCTCTTCAAAACACTCTTACGCTCGATTAATCTTTACACAGTTAGAAAAAAATCACAGCACAGAAAAATCTTGTTCATTTTTGCGTATTTGGAAAATAATGTTTTTCACCGCACTGAAAAGTTTTGTCGCGATCGCGGACCGGTTCGTGACTGAAACATGTGGACGTGCACTCACCGCGGCCGCCACGGAGCGAATGCGCGCCGAGCGGGAGGAAGCCGCGAGCCGCCACACGCCACCGCTGCCGCCTGCGCGAGGCGGGGTGTGATGCCCTTCCTTTCCCCGTACGAAAGCTCCGCACTTGTGGAGCTTTTCGCACAAAGCCGCCGCGGATGTTACGGCCTTTTGTAGCTGAAACGACGCTTAACTCTGTAAGTGGGCAGATTTTGAGCGGTATCGCATTTAGGCCTAAATAAAAACGATACTGAATCAAATTACGATCGGTCCATTGCTTTACTGTGTAGAATACATTGGTATATTTTATTACCAGTAACATGTATTACAGGTTTGTCCATTTGATGAATGACTAATTAAAATCGTTTGCATTGCAATTAAAATAATCTAATAAGATAATTCTCATCGGGAGTCTATTAATACGCTATATTTTCCTTATACGCAGCTCAGTGGCGCTTAGGTTGTAACTTGTAAGTAAGTTAAAAATAAACATCACTGCGTGTGTTTTATATAGCGAAATCAATTATTCACCACAATAACAAGAATCGCGATGTGCTCACATACAAATAAACATTATTGGACAAAATGTAAGTTTATATTGCAGTGTGTGAGTTTCCTTAAGGTTGAACGAGCAGTTCTGGCGAAACTAACTGGCAATTATAAACACAACGCGAAGGAAGGCCATTCATCATTGATAAAACTCGTCGGCGACGTCTCATTCATTGCTTTGTGACCACACCGGCAGCCCTACCCTTCCCCGTCGCAGGACTGTAGCACAACCCTGTAATCTTTTTGATCCTCTATCTACTAAGTACATAGTACAAATAATAGTAGATCGGTTTATAAATAACAGGGACAAAGGCACCTATCCAAAAATATGTTTATGTTTGTCAAAAAATTTAACAATTCAGAGGTTTTCTTTGACATCAACAAGTGGTGCAACTGTAAAGTAAAATGAGATCAGGTTATGAAATAAAATGAACAATGCAACTAAGGTAACTTAATACATAGAACTGAAAAAATCAGAGCTTTTCTGTAACGTTAACATCGCATATCATGAAACTGAAACAAACATAAAATTGACTCAAGTAAGTACCTATAATTACAAAACGTTTGATACCTGCACCTTTATTGCGTATAATTCAATTCAGTTTTGAAGGATATTTCTAATCCATTGCTTCATAGGTTTAATAGATTCATCTGCTAAACAACGTAAGTAAAGCAATGGATGTGGTGGAACTGTCAAAATTAAAGAAATTGCGATCAATTGTCATAGAATGTGTTACGCAATTACCCCGCGGGTTACCTTGGTTTTGGTTTTAGGGACTTGAGTATATTAAAAATGATCTGGGGGCCTAAAAAGGCCACTTTAGCAGAGTCATAAAAGGATAACATTGGTCCGTGTTTTTATTTTTTTTCCTGCACTACACTACGTAGGTATAATCAAAGAGATTGGGATTGGATTTGGATTGGATTGATTGGTATTTTAGCACAGACGAAAAAAATAACAGTTAACTGTCCTTATCGTTTTATGATTCTACCAAAGTGGCCTTTTTAGGCCCCCTGGTTTATTTTATTAAGGTAGATAATTCAAAGAATCTTTATGAATAGCTTTACCTAAGTAGGTACAACGAAGTTGAAGGTATTATGACAAGCATCACCCTAATTGCGTAACACACATCCTTTTAATCACAATCTGAATAATTTTGAAGGATATTGCTAATCCATTGCATTTTATATTCGAAAAATTTGTCTGCAAACACCTTAAATAACGCCATGAATGCTGTTGAACTGTCAAGATGAAAGCCATTGTTACTGTTAGTGTGTTACGCAATTAGAATTACTAACCACTTTTGGTAAGTACCTTTGATATCCTTTTTCCTTCTTTTTAAACAACTACATGACATGTGGTTTTCCTCTTAGTGGTTTAATAAACAGATAACACCCAACAAAGGTAAGTACTTCTATTTTCACACTTGTAACTAAACAATATACATTTATTTTGGGACACTTAATAAGAATTCCCTGAACTATAAGTACCACTTGTAGGTATGGGAAATACTGATCATGGACACGTCTGAAACAATAATAAATCGTTTACACAGTTAAGCTTTGGTTTTCTAGGAAAGTGGTTCCGTATTATAACGGCCATCATGTCATCATAATCTTGTGGAGCACAACTTAACGTGCTTATTTTCTGCATTTTCATTCTAAAATAAAAGAAACAACCAAACAAACGATGAGGGCGCCACTGAGCAGTGGTCGGCGTAGCCTTAAGTTGATAATATACCTACACGCCGAGCACGACCATAGGTAAGCAGTAATATTACAAAAACGTTATAAATGCATTATTCTCCACTTAGACCGGTACCTTGTTATCATTTTATGGTGGCACTTTTGCATTGAATCAATTAAGTCTACGTGGAAGGGGTGCAATAAAGAGTGATTTATAGCTGACTACCATAATAGTTTTTAATTATATTTCAAGAGGGTACATAGTTGCGTGGAAAAATGTTAATGTACTGTCGTAAACATGTCTTCATACAAATGCACTTACATTGAAGTCTGGAACCTGTAGGTGCTTGTCTAACGAATTGCTAAGACATGTTTAGTCTTGGCCGGCTTATTAGTCAATTCGCACGAATTTAGGTACTCGCCCGAAACAGGCGAATCGTCTCTATTAAATAATATTATTATATTTTTTCTATAGGCGAGTCGCAAGAATTGGCACATTTTGAATTGTATGCAATAAATTATCTATAGAAAAAGACTACCACACAGAAGAGAAAAGAATTAACTATTATAAAACGTTATTTTTTTTCACAAATAATATTGTTAAAAAATTATATTATTCAAAATTGACGATTTATTTATTTATTGGCCTTTCTACAATTGTTACACTGTCCTCCTTCCATCTTCCATCCTTAAAATACAAGCAATATACAAGCATAGTGTACCTACAATATGATGCGATAGACACAGCATGCAAAATTCGATTCGCCCGATTCGGGCGAGTAAATTCGCACGAATCGACTGATAAGCCGTCTTGACCACCTCCTTGAGAATCTTTTGATGGTCAATATAGGTAAAAAAAACCTTACATAATGTCCTAAAACAAGTTTTGTTTGACAGAAGTGTTGAAAACGAATGTTTTTCGAATCATAATACAAGTTAACACTTAGGTGAATACGTTTAAATTGCGTACAAACAAATCGGAACGAACGCAAGGCGTTCTGTGTCAATTTGCGATCCATTCAGAGCACGTCCCGCAAAAATCAAGGGTGTGAGCGAAGCGACGGCAATCATATCGATACGCGCCCGCCGGAGATATACGAGACACATTTTTCTTGAAAAATACATTGAAAAATCCATTTAAATGACATGAAAATAATGAATGACATGTACTATGTATATGTAGGTATTATAGTTTATTTACATAAGGCAGATTTTTCAATCGACAGATAATTTTTATTCGTGAAATAAAATTGTCGTCTGACAGATTTTGTATGGAAGAATTGTCAAAAATTCAAATTATTCCTCGGATAAAAAGATATGGCGTTGGAAAAATCAGCCCTTAGCATAAATAAGTTATTTACATGTTCACATTATTTTCAAAATTCGAATTTGTAATCTATTGTTAGACGAGGACAACTAAAGGCCAATTCACGTAATTAGAAACGTTAAAAATCTAGTCGGAATCTCATCTCACTGACAATCAATGTCAAAAACTTGTAAAAAATGTAGGGAGATTAGATGTATTTTTGACAGATTTAAACTGAGATCAGACTGTGAACGCTCCTAAAATTACATGAATTGCCCGTTTGATAAGCAGTTTTCAGACTTTATGTAAGTTATTATTAATACAGATTTTGAATAAATAAATAAAAACAAGAAATATTTTAACACATCATATTGTTTGCTGCTAAAAGCTTCCATATTGCAGTACTCGGTTAAAAATAAATAGGACCGCAAAGACTACAGTGTAAATAAGCTCCATTTAACTATCTCTCTAATGTCATTATGTGATAGGCTCTACGTAAGTACATTAAGCTTGAAGCCGCAGT
Source organism: Oligia latruncula (assembly GCA_948474745.1). Classification (NCBI taxonomy): domain Eukaryota; kingdom Metazoa; phylum Arthropoda; class Insecta; order Lepidoptera; family Noctuidae; genus Oligia; species Oligia latruncula. The sequence continues at coordinate 13,322,453 of OX419688.1, forward strand.
ACTTACCTTTCACTTTAATTAAATAAACATTAACTTTACGATTACTTAGCTGGTATTTAAGTAGTATTTAGTACCCGTATTAATATATACCTAATACCTAAGTAATAAGACGATGTCATAGGATTAGGTTTATTTTAGTTTTAGATCATTATATAAGCTAGTAGTTCTATAATTAGCTTATTTTTATTTCTACGCCCATTAAAATAATATTCATAAATAAATTAGATATAATTGGTTACCATTGCCACAGTTACGTGTTAGTAACGCTAACTGCCAACAAAACGCATTTATCATTAGAAGCTAACAACAAGCAACATGCGTACGTCAATTATATCTGTGCACGTCAGACTAACAAGTCGTAGAATATGAAACTTGTCCGATACGAAGCTCATCGATAAATCTTACGAACATCACTACGAGCGCGAACAGGGTTGGGGAAACGTATTGACGCATTCATTTTCTATACACATTTAATTTATTGCCGGGTAACTCGAGACATGTACGCTCACAAATCAACTGAGCTTTTACGCGTTTTCAGCGGCGTTTTGTGAGTCGCTCACTCGGAAGCACCCGTATAGTCTACCAGACGAAGGGTTAATATCAAAAGACCTTTATGACTCGACAAAAAGTTAAATCTTGCATTGACTGTTCAAATCTTATAATGCCCTTTCATAGAGCCTTTCAATGAGTTTTAGTTTGGAAGTGACTTAGACGCCCCTGTACGATCAACCTGGTTTTGATGAATGGCACATAATTTCTTATTCTATTTAGTAGCAGGACAAACAGAACCTGTTTAGATCTTATTGTACGCTTTATTCAATTGAAACACTTTATTGCTTTGTTTAGGTTCGAATACTTGTATCAAATTATTACAGAAATTGCATTACAATAATCTTTCCCCATTGTAAATGCAAGGTCGGTCACCAATATAATGCACTTTAAATTTTTACCTCAATTTTGAGATCCTCGAACTTGTGAGTTTTTCGAATATTAGGTCCAAATTATAGTGCCTGCGTACAGTGCGTACCTAGGGTATGCAGGCACTATAAAACACTAGTTTATAATATATTAGCTTACATTATCCCACGGGAATGTGCTACCGGGACAAAAAGTAGCCTATGTACTTCCCCATACGCCACCTATCTCCTTGCCAAATTTTATCGAAATCCGTTCAGTGGTTTACGTGTGAAAACGTAACATACACTCAGAGTTACTTTCGAATATATAATACTAGCAGCGCCCCGCGGTTTCACCCGCATAAGTGTCGATCACGTGGGAATATCGGGATAAAAACTATCCTATGTCCTTTCCTGGGACTCAAACTATCTCTACATCAAATTTCATCTAAATCGGTTCAGCGGTTTAAGCATGAAGAGGTAACATACAGACACACTTTCGCATTTATGGATTAGTATGGATCTATAAAGTAAGATATTTGAACAATATTTTCAGAATAATCATTTGTAAACGCTGCCATTTACTGAAATACAACACCACACCTGAAAAACTCCAAACAATGTTTCTTTCCAAATAGAATTATAACCGAGCTTATCCGACTTACAAAAAACGTCGACATTCCGAGCTTTCATTGAATTCGACTTAAACCAATTAATCACTCTTATCAGGTTGTTTCCTCCGAGTTTTTCGACAAAAGGGATCGTCGGCTGACCATTGAGCGGCTGTTGTGGGGTAAACGCGACTATTGTCGGCCGTTGCAGGGTAAACGCCACTATTGTTGGCCGTTGTGCGCAGGGCCCGGCCATTGTTACCGGCTATTATGGTGGAAACTGATGACGCCTTCGACAGAGGTGGCTAAGTCGACGATTAGTCTTTGATAACGTTTGAGAAGGTGGATAGATTGATGGGAATTGTACTTTATTGAATGTAATTTATGTATGAATCTTGTTGTGCAATAATTCCATTGTAAGACCGAGATTTGATGTTCGAGAATTACAATCTAAGAAAGAAGTCATAACGAAATCATACATATATGTATTAGTTAATGATGTTGAGACTAATGAAATGGCATCACTACTCAATGACGTAGCAACTCCTCACCATTAAGACTCTTCGACCCGCACTGGGCCCAACCAACCCGTATTGGGTCCGCGTGGTGGATTACGGCCCACTCCCTCTGACAGAGAGGAGGCCCGTGTCCCAGCAGTGGGAACATTATAGGCTGATTATGTAAGACTTTTCGAATCTACAAAAGAAAATTTCCCCTTTTAAATCCTAAAACAAAGTCGAGCAGTACAAAATACAGACATTATTTTCGACATTCAACACCACCATCCATATAGACCTACAGTATACATAGAACCATGAGCATACAGACATACCTATACTTAGAAACAATGGGCTTACAAACTGAAAGCTAGCTTAACAGTTGAAAGAACCTCCCAGCTCACATCCCATCGCTTAGCGGGCCTGCGCTAAGAAAACAACCAAACTGGAATTTGCATAAATTAAACGAAAGCACCTTCCTTCAGTTTACAAAGTGTGCTAATAACGACTTAAGGTTCTCACGCGAACTGATTCCGTATCACGTGACGAGTTCACGAATTAACTGACTGACTGCTCGAATTAAACTTGCCCTTTTTATTACCGTTTGGAAGCCTTTGCTTGGGGGCTTGAAAATGTATCGGATCTTTCATTAGTCAACAAAAGAGATAAGTATGCAGGATCGTCGGGTATAGTTGAAGTCTAGTAAGACACCGATGGATGTTGTCGACTGAAATTTCATTTGATAAATGAGCTGTTTGTTTTCTATTAATCATCATCTGCCTAGCCTTTTCCCAACTATGTTGGGGTCGGCTTCCAGTCTAACCGGATGCAGCTGAATACCAGTTTATTTTTACCGACTTCAAAAAAAGGAGGTTATCAATTCGATACGTATGTATGTAATATTATTGGATTTGCATTATATTCACATATGATGATCTATTAGGGCTTCCAAACAAATATACAAAATTTCATAGACGTATGTATGTATGTATGTATGTATGTATGTATGTATGTATGTTTGTCCACGCATATCTCCGGAACTATTAATCGGATCGTGAACATTTTTTATTGGCTTACATTTTCTTCAACTTAGGGAACAGTACAAGTTTCATCAAGATCGATTCAGTAATTTTCAAGATATGGACTAATACGTGTAAGTGTGACGGCCTGGCTTATTGATAAGAGCTACGGGTGTAGTGTCAAAGGGAAAACATCTCAAAACCTTGGTCAAATACCAGTGCAAAAACTAAAAATTACGAAATAAAAAGTAATTTAAAAAAATTAAACCGACTTCACAAAGAAATTAACTCAAAATTATGAAATAATTTTAATTTCGGAAGTCGGTGGCATAAAACTAAAATACAGATCCCAAGACACCGACTTCCGAAATTAAAATTATTTCATAATTTTGAGTTAATTTCTTTGTGAAGTCGGTTTAATTTTTTTAAATTACTTTTTATCTATTAATAAAATAAAATTTTATTCGAGTACATCCATCGGTTTCTTACCAAACTTCATCTATAACCCACGATCCTGCATACTTATCTCTTTTGTTGACTGTACATGTTGCCAGTGTCAGATGTTGAACAAAATATGATTCGCGACCGTAACAAGTACAAGTAGGTACCTATGTATTTACATAATTATAATCATTAAAATCATCCATACAACCTGTACGTGGGTCTACTTTCTAAGTCCGTCAACGAACGTCGTTTCGGACGGGCAAAGATACATTTGGAGTAGGGACAGCTGTCAAACCGTGTTGTCATTCATTCTGTTTGGGGCCCGAACTAATCTCATTTCCGTAGGTGATACGGGGTATGAATCGCCCGTAACTTCGGCCAAAACTACGGCCAAAACTACGGACTTCGTGGGAGTAGTTACCCTGACCTTTATCAAATTGAGTCATAATTATGTTCTTCATAAGTTCCAGGCTTATCATGCTTAGAAATTGTACTGTGTTAATTATAAAATGATGTAAAACAGTATACCTACGTATAAGTATCTATTACACAGTAAATCGTTAAGTAAAACAGCACAGGCTGCGTCAACTTCGCATCACTTATTTGAATAATGTTCACTTAGTTGTTTCGACAACAGCCTTCCTTAAACAACTTAAAGATTTCAATTAGGAGTCCCCTCCCTTAAGGGATTTAACATTATCTCAACTTTATTTAATTAAAACTAAGTAAAATAAAAACAACAATGAAACAGCAATCACAAACGTTATTGTGTAAACTAATTTAAATCTAGAGAAACCACCAAACGCCATGATCTCGATAAATTCCTAATTAACCATAAATAAAACAAAAAAATCATAGACAATTAAAAAATAAGGTCACTATGGACTCAGATAACCTTACAATGATAAAACGGTGCATTTAAGTGTAATACAAATGTTAATTTTAGTTTAGTGGTGCAGCAAAAAAACTAACAAAAAGCTAATGCGCGTGCGCAACAGCCGTGAAGTGTTATGATTGTCAACAGCGCCCACTATTATGCCAATTGGATTTTTTTTTCTTATAAACCGTTATTCTAGAACAATACTAACATGAATTAGGTATGTTAAAAACGGACAGATTAAGTACAAGATAATCTATTGATACTCAGATCACGACTCATGCTTGAAATTAATTAAAACATTTCAAATTGGACCCTTTTCATAGCTTTATTGTGTTCACTGAAAAACCAGAAATCTCTACCATTTTATTTTCAAAATTCTTCTCGTATAAATCACGACAGCGAGTTAATAGTGCCAAGACACAATAGCTAGATCCACGAACCACAGACAATAACTCCTAACATCCATGAAAAAACTTCAAACTTCCATAATTTCGTGCGAATCGAATTTGCGCCATCGTGACATCCAAAAATTATGTACGGGGATTTAAATAATGAGATCAGTCTCATACCCCACGGTTGAGTCACGGATGCCATGGGAAACGTAAACAGTGTGATGGGGGCATTATACTAATCCACAAATTAGTTGATAAACGGTCCACAGTAATAAAACTAGACCGCGATTACGAAGATTAATGTACCGTCTTTAAGGATTGTTGGTCGTTGATTATGACGTGATGATTTGTTGGGACTTATGTATTACTAGCCGCGCCTCACGGTTTTACCCGCGTAAATGTCGATCCCGTGGGAATATCGGGATAAAAAGTAGCCTATATGTCAATCCAGGGTGTCAGCTACCTCCAAAAAAATTTTTATCAAAATTGGTCCAGCCGTTTGAGCGTGAAGAAGTAACAAACATATAAACACACCCCCACACACACACACTCACAAACTTTCGCCTTTATAATATTAGTGTGATTCTTTTGCAAATAAAGTACCTATTAAAAAATAATAAATTGGTGTTTTAGATCCCAGATAGGTAGGCAGTTACATGTTATTTTATAAAGAAATTGTCACCCGTGTTCCCTATCTGACCAGTCCAAGAAGTGCCAAAACATTTCAGATCTTCAACGATCCATAACAAAATCGATCAACTATCCAAAAATATTTTCCCTTTAACTGTTAAAAATGTTACGAAAAACACCTAACCATCTATTCCTAGACACATATTATATCTACAAATATGTAATATTAGGTATATGATTACATACAACCTCCGTTACTAATTAATTACAAGGCAGTCACATTAACATTTAGCTCGCCAATCCCCTTCGCACAACCCGTTAACCTCATTAACAAATTAACCAACGCTAACTAAGCGTTGATCTCATTTTGATTCAGGTTTCATAATAAACAGAATAAATTACAATACAAATAAAACGGTACTCCGTATGGTATTACAAAACAAATCCACATCACCAACCGCAGTCCGTAACTACGCTACGACGGGTATCCGTAAGTAAACATAAAAATAAGAAAGACATGAAAAAAGAACAAATGAAGTCGGGCAACCCTCGGCGCGTCACTGCTACCCAATCGTCCATTCAGCACGCGGCGGGGCCATAAAATTAAATAAATCCGTTATTTTTCAGAGTGAGAAATGTTCGGGCGGCGGGAGGCGCGCCGGTCAATCGGCCGGCACGATAACGGCCCACATTTGTAAAGATTTTGCCGGCCCACGCCAACCGACGTTATTCGACGGAGTAGTGGCCATACGTTTAGGTAGACTTAGGAAAGGCCAAGAGAAGCCCAAATTTTCTTTAGACCGCAAGACTTTTTATTCAATCCGTTAAAATTACAAGCATTGCAGCAGTTCATGAACCGTGAATAAGAGCCAGACTGCTGATAAATATTTCTTTAATCATCGTATACTAATTGGTGACCGTTTATTATTACGATGAATAGCCTGACATCCTTTACCGATTAGCCCAGAACAGGAAAATGTAGAGTATTGGAGAGCATACGTTTACGGCCTGACGAATTCGTAAAATTGGGGAAGGGGGACCCACAGACGGTTCAGCGCTACTCGGAGCGCTCCTTATGCTTTTATTTCTTGTTTAGTATTATTTATTGGTCGCTGTCCTTAGAGAAAGTGATCTCGAACATATTGGCGTGACAATCGCTTTCTTTTAGGACAACGCCTGTAGCATAATCAGCCTTCAATGTTTCCACTGCTCGAGCACAGGCCTCCTCTCTTCAAGATGAAGTAGGCTGTAATCTACCACGTGGGTCCAGTGCGGGTTGGTAGATGTCACATGTCTTCGAATTTTTGGTACTGGGACATGCCGGTTTCCTCACGATGTTTTCTTTCACCGTTTTGAGTAGTGGTGATGAAATTATTTACACAAAGTAAAGCGCCTGTCTGGGTTCGAACCCACGACCTCCAACTCGTAAGTCGGGGCCACCACTGCTCACAGCGCCTTTGCCGCAGCCGAATTCTAGGCCGACTGCATTTAGATTGTCATCGACACGCTAAGAAGAAGGACACGAGGTAAAAATTGCCTGACATTTAAAAAAGCTAGAATACAGAAAAGGTTCGCTCTATTCCTCACGTAAGTCTGTGCACATCATAAGGCGTGCACTGAGCTAGTGAAGCTAAGCCGCGAATAAATGAAAATTGATTTTAAGATTGCGTGGCCCCAGCCTCGTTGACAAATACACCGGCTTCGGCCCACGTATTAGCTTAACTCCCCGCCGTATAACCACGCATTCGGTAAATGTACTGAGAAGATTAAGTTATGTTTTATTGAAAAACAATTTCTTGTTATGGTGTTGCCGTGTCGGTAAACAGTTACAACTTATATCATTAATTCCTCGCATTCTACCTTATTGACTTTTTATAGGTGACGAGACAGGAAAGGTTAATTTTGTTTAATTAACTTAGAACATTCTCGATTATGAAGCAAGATGTATTATATATACTTTTTTAAATTAGACTTTTCATGTGCACCTAGAACTTTATCATGTTTTTGAAACTGCATAGTAAGAAGAGAATCTGCTTAATGAATTCAGCAACATCTATACTAATATTATAATCTATACTAATATTATAAAGCTGCAGAGTTTGTTTGTTTGTTTGTTTGTTTGAACGCGCTAATCTCTGGAACTACTGGTCCGATTTGAATGATTCTTTTAGTGTTGGGTAGTCCATTTATCGAGGAAGGCTATAGGCTATATTTTTTTTTCAAAATTAGGGATCCGTAATAAAATTGCTATTTTGTAACACAAGGTGTAAAATCGAAAACCTATTTTTGCGTGCGCTGCAAAAACTATTGACAATAGAACAAAATGATGTACTACGGGTTTGTAGAGTCCATTAAGACCTACAAAAAAGTCCGCGAGAACATATATCTAACTATCATGGTTTAATCACAATAACCGATTTTGTGTTCAAAATAATTATTAAATCGTCTGAAGAAAAAAAAACTACGTTAAATATGTATCGTAATATTAATCTTTATCGAAATTAAGCATTATGTTATCAAGAGTATTTATGAAGAAGTAAAATACTTTTTGTTTCATCTCAATCGGATATTTCGTTTAAAAGTTATCACGTGTGTAAGATGTTAAGAGTTGGTACCTATTAAGGAGTTATGGGCCATAGAGTTTTTTATCAACATAAAATCCTGTAATAATCTTTTTCGAAATATATTTGTTGATGATTGTAAGTATAAGATCTTTGAAGAGTATCTATATCTATACTAATAATAAAGCTGAAGAGTTTGTTTGTTTGAACGTGCTAATCTCTGAAACTACCAGTCGGATTTGAAAATTCTTTTTTGCATTTGATAGCCCAATTCTTGAGGAAGGCTATAGGCTATTTACCATCCCGCTAGAGCTCTTAGGAGCCGAGCAAAAAGAAAAAAAGTAAGATCGCGAAACCGAACTAACAGCGGGCAGGCGATGCGATGCGACGGGGTCGGGGAACAAGAAATTTTACGCGGACGAAGTCGCGGGCAGAAGCTAGTCATAATATAAAGAAAAGCAAAACTAGTGCACAAAGCCCACGCCTCCTTTTTCCTGTGGACAACAATGGAAAGAATAATTAAATTAATTTTGGATCTACAAAGACACGTATCTATCTGCTAAACGAAATACGGGCAGGTTTTCACAGAAGCAAAGAATACTTTTACGGCTGTAAAATCAAATGAAAGTCTCGTTAATAGGGGGTGACAATTAGCTCGGATAGGGGTAGGGGCGGTTATCGTAAGCAGTAGCCACACGTGACGTCACTCATCTGCATCGCTATCACCCCAGCTCCGATCGAAATTTAAATACAGTATACACTTTTTTTACGGCGCGTATTTTTTTATCTGGTTTGCCCGGAAATGTATGGATAAGTAATATTAAGTAATTTGTATTGAAATACTTACATTTGTACCCGTATTAAATTAAGGACTCCGAAGCTGATGGTGGATGCTGAATAGGTATGGATAAAATTCAAAATGTGCAAACTGTCTAGACATTTCTGGAGTTGACGATTCGCCCATAAATAAATTAACTATATGCGAGTTACTTATAGAATAAATATAAATAGGTAATAAATATTATTTAAAAGTGTCGATTCGCCCGCTAAAGGCGAGTAAATTCGTGCGAATCGACTAATAAGCCGTAATGAAGCACGAAGAATTGAAAAGATATGCTTAAACGAGTACCAACCTTAATATTATAATTGATGCTCTGCATTCTGCAGCAGATATAACGACCTTTCATACACACCATGACTATCAATCCCATTTGCGTTTTATAAAAGGCACCACAGACGTTTGGTGACTATTAATTTATATAGAATTAAATGCATACTACCTACATCTATTGTGCGAACACGTTCATTCAAAAATAAAACTCCATTCCACCGTAGAATTATGCGGCGTGAACGCATTACTTCACGAAACTAATTGTGAAAATAATAAAGCGTATCTTGAAAAAAAATTAAATTCGTGGGAATAATAGTACTGTGTGTAATGAGCAGGACAAAAAATAGACTGTTTAATATTGTAAAGAGGGACGTGATTAAGTTTGGGGCTTAATATCCGGCGGGGATGCGCAAGACATAATGCACATCTAGTGCAGGGTTGGCGCGATCTTCGATTATTATTTTTTATATAAAAAAGTAGTGTTAAATAAAAAAAAATTATAAGTAAGTAAGTTCTCAGTAGCAGAATTCTGTAAAAGTTTGCTAACTGCTTCCAAATCTCTAAAAATGTTAAGTTTTTCAGTATCTACTAGAAGATTTTTTCTTCTTCTTCTTTCCATAGTGAGATAATGCAAGGAGGATGGTGCACTTAATGTATTGTTTTAGATTTATTTTATTAATGTATTATTTGTAAAGTTAGTGCACGTACCTATAAATTAAGCTTTTCAATTGCAAAAATTTTAAAGAATAATATATTTCAAGGTTCTTAAGCAGTATCGTACCTAAATTTACTTATCGTTCTTCTCAAGCTTCTAAAACTTAGAAGCTAATGTTTTGCTTCTATATCAGACAATAGGCAAGCACAGACTTCTATTTTTTTTTTCAACTTTTATCGAGATAATTACAAAAACTTTAATTCTAATCGTTTGACAGCCCTATTAATTTGCCATATCAACTGGCCAGTAGCGAATAGAATACGACCGCCGTAACAGTAGGGACGCACGCTAGCTATCGAAACACTTATCATTTTGCTGGTTCCAAACCAGACAGACATTCCATTTTAAACTTTATGTCACCGTAATAAGAATCTTAACAAGAATATATTCAAAAAGAACGAGAGAATATTCATTCGTGTGGCATAGTTAGCAAGGGAGAGACGTGTGTATGACGTTATAAAATAAAATTGAAGCCGCAAGGGCACTCGACACGGATCTAATTAAATGATAAGTGCGATCTAAGATTAATGTCCTCTACTGAAGAGATCATGACTAAAATCCTTAAACGTTTTGGTGAATAGAATCTAGGTCGAAGAATTTTAATTGCACTAATTTGTTCAGATTCAACTAATCTTTGGAAACGTCACGGCCATTTTAATTGGATAGCCATTGGTACCGGCTGTCATTCGTAGATCTTCGGCAATCGTTACGTGTTGTAAGACGCCCAAGAGTCTGTCAACCAGTCTTACCAAGGGGTATCGTCAATCGTGTTACCCAGTTCCTGAGTTGTGGAGGTCAGATAGGCAGTCGCTCCATGTAAAGCACTGTTACACTGGAAGCCGACCCAAACACGGTTGAAATTGATTGATTAAAGACATAAAATACATTGGCATTATATTGATGAAGCTTTTACTGTTTTATTATTTCCCGCGTCCGAATTCGTAAAAGCAAATATTTGACTGCATGTTTCAGGGAATTTTGCACCAATCAAAGCATTGTTTGGACAAGACAAAGGCATTTGTGAAATAGATCAGTCAAAGCTCATATTGTTTGTGGAAACCTTTCGTTTTCACGATATGAAAGTTATTAGCTTCAGCGTACGTAGAATACCAAATCAAAGACTTTTGTATGTAATGAAATTCAGGTTAGGTATCAATACCCTTTGATTTTTTCGTAACTCATATTACAACATCTAGGTAGGTATCCAAGTAGTTCTACCAGGAAATATTCAAACTTTTTTGCCTAGTCATTTGTTGTTGTAGCATTAAACAAGCTTGTTTGTTAAACGAGCTTTTAAATCATTATGCAGTTCTAACCTAATTGAGAATCAATTGCGGTAGCTACATTTGTCTGTTCGTTAAATCTTAACGGGTTTTCCAACAGGCTTAGAGATCAACCAAATCGTGAATTTATATAACTAACATACCTAGATGAATTAATGAGAGTTTACTATTCAAAACAGTTATGATAAGAACATTTCCCGGCCATAGGCAACAATCTATTCTATACAATGCAGTGTTTTGTTTAAAAATATTTCTCACGGCACTCAATAGCCAGTTATAATAATCTTTATTTATTTTGCGGCAACACTGAACGCAAAGCCGAACTTAATGGTGTGTAATCCCGAACACATTAACACCAGAATAAAGATTAGGGGTCGAAACGACCACGTCACGTCATATTAGTAAGAACCGTTAAATAAATCCTCGATAAATAAATTCACACACACACATCCTTGTTAGATTATGTTTTAGAATGCGTGGTTTAAAAGTTTAAATCCTGTTAAACTAAGGCCTGTGTTCAACAACATTCAAACCACCGGCACCGGTTAGGTATTTGAACAGTTGGTTTATGTCAAATTTTAAAATATAGAACCGATTTTGTAAATGGTTTAGGTACAAGGCTAAATAAATAAGTTTTGTTATCAACGAACTCTGCAAAACGATAGATCAGCAATCAACCTAGCTAAAGAAACTAAACTAAAAATCACTTGAATCCTTCAATAGAACATTACATACGTCTAATAAGCACTGTTTGTGCAGCACTTTAGTTCAAAAGCTACGTCCATGAGACGTATAATGTGGGATTTGCGGTGGTTAGCGGGTGTTTTCGGGCCGATTGGTGCGCGGTGGCCGCAGATGGCAGATAGCGCGGCGCGTGCCAAATGATCGCGTTCCGACATTCGCGACCACACTCACTCATGCGCATAGACGTAGTAATCCGCAGATATGGAATATTCGTAGCATAGTTTTTTATGAAATTACTTATTTCGTAGGACATCGTTTTTATTCGGAAAACTCGTAGCAAGTTTTATTAGTAGGTACATTTTCATAGCACATACTGAAGGTAGGTAACATAACAACACCCCTGTTTTCCCTGAAGGGTTAGGCAGAAGTGTACCATATTTCACCTACATTTTGCCAGTTATGTTAAAGGCATAGATTCTTATAAATCTATGGTTAAAGGTAAAGTAAGTATATCCGAAAAACTCGTAGCACATCGTTTTTATCATAAAATCTCGTAGCCCATACTATAGTGAGTGTATCCAGAAAGAAAAAACTCGTAGAACCTAATTGTGTACATTTCGTAGCACATGGTGGACAATCGTACCAACCTGCCTAGTTTTTTCCCAACTATGTTGGTGTCAGCTTTCAGTCTAACCAGATGCAGATGAATATGAGTATTCTACATGGAGCGACTGCCTGTCTGACCTCCACAACCCAGTTACTGGATAAGACGATACCTCTTGATAAGACTGGTTGTCAGACTTTTGGGCTTCTGACAACCCGTAACGACTGTCAAAGACAAAGATCCACGAATGACAGCCGGGACCAACGGCTTATCGTGCTTTCCGAAGCACTGTTAATTAAATTTATTCTTTTTATTCTTTAACTACTACAAGCAAGTATGGTCGTTTTAATTATGCTAACAAGAAATGCCTGCACCCTTTAGTATCGGAGCGTCTTTGTTCGATTTCCACGTTAAGTAAAGGGTTCGTATCTAATTGATTTTTTACATTAAACCGGTAGGTAGTGGAATTTGTTCGACAGTGCGTAGTTTATTTATTACGTGGTAGTTTGAATTAACATTTGTTTTTTTTTTTCTTACGATATACAATTTCAATTATCTCTTTAACCGTCTTTAAAATAAGGAGGAGGTTATACATTCGGGGAGTTTTTATACCGATTTCTCCGTGGCCGATTTACGTTATACTTTTTTTTATTTGATAGAGGGAGCCCGCGCGCTGGTCCCATTTACCTAGGTATAACTTTGCTCGAGTTGTTTTTTTTTTGAGCTTGAATGGTACGTATGTAATCCACTTTCTGTATGTTGATGATGTAATAATTTCCTGTCACTGCTGTTTACATAACAAGAAGTGAAATAATACTACAAAGTGAAGAATACATTTAATTTCAGAAGTCGATGACAAGAAACTAAAACACAAATCCACAGACATCAAATTCCGATTTTTTTGTCATTCTTCACTTCATAGTTTTTTTTTTTTGGAAGTCCTTTGTCCTACCTACTTTTTTTTGTGAAAAAGCTTTTTTTAATGCAGTTCTTAAAGTTTTCATTTGTAAAAATAATAAGTAAGTACTGACTTTATAAGTAACTAATACCTCTAAATATCACTGCGGCTACATACAGTGACTGTGAAATGGCCGCACGCGCCGCCACGCGACTTCCCGATCATGGTTTATCTTTGACTACGCGTGCTAGTGACACTCTTGCGCCTACGGCTATAAGGGCAGTAATCGCCCTATTTCCCGTATATACAATTAATAGCCCGTAGCATTGTGGACGTTCATGTACCTAAACGGTTTATTCGATACAATGCAGTGGGTCATATTTTCTTTATTCGATTATGACAGGTCATGTAGAATTTTAGTTTTGTAGCAAACGCATACTAAGAGCCTGGTCCTGGATTCGATTCTCGGTTCGGGCAAAGATATATTGGGTATTTCTATCGGGAATTTCTCAGTAGCAGCACGGAGACGGGATTTATGCCCGGTTGATGGCAATATGCTTCCCCCTAGCACAAACTGGCGAAATGTGGGTGTACTACGGCTACATCCCTGCCCAACCCTGTGAGGATGTATGCATGCTAAGATAAAAAAAAATATTTTTGAAACAAAACAATTTATTATTGCTCTAATGAGGGATTTTCCTTTTTTTTTTAACTCTTCCCTAGTCCCTGGATAGATGGCGCTGACCTTGGTAAGTTACTGCAAGGATCGGAACTTCACATCATTTTTTTGATTATTTCACTTGGATGTAATTTTGAGATAGTAAAACGAAAGTGTCAGTCAACGACCTTGAACGAGCGTATGTGACGTGACGCTATGTTTTTTTTCCAAGCGTTTTGGCTTTGGCACTTAGTAACGTAGCCAGTACAACGCCATCTACAGAGTTCTTGGAAACTATTTTTTTTTTATACTCAAAAAGAAAACCTCTCATTGTAGAAAACTATTTACATTAACAAAGCACGGTGGATATATTGATTGCTACCTACCACAAAGCTCTAACTAACTACTTACCTACATAAAAACATACATGTACTTATACATAAACTCACACCTTCCCATGGCAGAAACTACAGAATGCTACGTGCTACGATCCTTACATACTCCTTTTGCCTCGTTTACGTTCATTCCGTATAGGTACTACACAACAACAACTCAGCCTATCGCCGTCCCCTGCTGGACATAGGCCTCTCCCAGGCTGCGCCACAACACCCTGTCCTCAGCCTTCCGCATCCAATCCGTCCCAGAGTCGTTGGCCCATCTAGCTGGGTACTACGCTACTGTACTATACATACCTACTTTATCATCAAAAAATCCAGCACAGCTCTACTAAACTCCTAGCAGAACATTTTGTATTAGCATCATGTCCATGATGCTAATACAAAATGTTCCGCAGAAAAAAGGCTTGAAAGTAAAGTAAAGAGGAGAGAGACATGATTCCCCCCAGATCTGCTATAACCCGTGCCGTAAATACCTGCATAGTCCGCGTGCCACGCCGCTCATTTGTACAGCCGACATTTTAATAATCGCATATTTTTATACATGTCGCAGGCACTTGAGTGATTTCGGTGTAAAAGCGTTATGTCTTATCTTTAATTCACTTCTTCACTTGCCAACAACCGGGTTTAAATCCAGACTCCTAATCCTAACACAATAAACGACCCGGGAATTTGACCGACCTCATGCTCAGTAGCAATGCTTGCGACCACTAGCTTGCCATCTTTGCTTGCCGATAAGCGGTTTGTTATCGACTTCAAAACTGAGGAGACTTTGTTAAAATTTTGGACATGTCACAAAGGTATTTTTCACCAATGTTAGATATGTAGGATTGTCTTGTCAGCGGCTATCATTTTAATTGTAGGTATTTAGAACCCGAAAGAAAAAGTCAACTGACACTATCCTAAAAGAGTTCAGAATGATGCAATCGGTGAGTTATGCGGTATTAAATACCTACATACCTACTTCACTCTGACTTAGGTACCTACCTTTTAATGGGAACAAAGAAATACAAGCTCAATTATAAAATTATTATTGCAACAATAGACTGGATGATTGAACAATTTAAATCAAAACGTAATTAATTGTTATTGATAAACAGTTAATTATAATTGTATATTCATGTGATTTATAGTGGGTAATGATTATGTTTATCTAATTAACCGCAAAACAAACTAAGTTATTAAGTTAGTGAGTCACTGTCATAGCACTTACGTGAGTAACTACCATAATAATGCAAGATCTCTTCAAATAATAAGCAATAATTATTATTTATGTAGTAATTCACTGCTGAATAAGAAAATGATTACATAATTATGTACCTACCTTCTACCTCTACTAAATTGTGAAAATCTTTCACCATGACCAATGAATCTATATTTAAGACGAGCGTAATTTTTGAGGAGTCTTTGTGTGTGTAAAAATACAATTCAAAGTCAGGTAGGTACGACAGGTTTAGCGTAGCAGCCATCTTTGAAATCTTAGACATAGGGTGGATCCAGACAGTTAACGAAAAGTCCGATCACCGACTGTTCCCATGGCTCACGTCGCGCCGCATCCCACGGGCCGTACGCCGTGTCTTTAGAATTTTAATTAAATTGTTCATTGGCTCAATTAAATCGATTATTAAAAGCCGCGCCAAGTCGAGGGGTGAAGCGACACGACTTCGATTCATACTTGATACGCGACATGTCGTCTAATTGAATTTACTGTTGTTATTGTGTCAAATATAGAAGCATTTAATCATTATCCACTGAAGTGTGTGCGACTAACGAAGTAGATATTCAATTAAATATGAAATATAGGGAATATCAAGGCGAAATGTCAATTTAACCAGTACAAATTGCATTTGGCAGTATCAGGAAGCAGCATAACGAGCATGCAAAAATAGCATGGAACTATGTTCTAAAGAACTGTGTTCATGAGGCCGGCAGTGCGCCTGCTATAAACGGGATCCAATTATTTCTCATGCTCGCAACAATGTCATTAGTTTATTTTAACACTATTATTTTGTGCCTGAAAATAGAATATTTATGGGCGTATGGTAATTAATGAATTTAATGCCAACCTCCGTTATGCTTGCATCGGGTTTGAGCAGCCCTGTTGAACTAACACAGTGTATACCATACCGTACATAGGTACAGTAAAATATATAAGGATCACTATATAATATTTGTACAACTATGGAAGGTAGCTAAACTATCTATAAGGAGTCGCTTATTTCTAAAATGAAGAGTATGGATAAGGTAAAGAATTCCATCGATATATGAAAAAGTAGGTTTTGTCAAAGTTTTCGTTATTTTGCTGTCCTAGCTATATCTACTTATTAAAATTAATATATTTTCTGAATTCCTAGGTAGACAGAGACAGGTAACCAACATGACACAAAGAAATACAAAGAGTACCTAACTTTCAAGCGGGTAGAGCCACGAGCACACTGTATTTTCAATAAACATTAAACAACACACGTAACAATGACGAATAATATTGATAGAGCACATACTCCATATCCATCTTGAGCTGTTAATAGGTCTATTGTTAATATAGTAACTATAAATTGAGGACAATTAGCGCTGGTCGTAAATTGACGCAGCATCGCCGCGACTTGCTGGCGGCTCCCGGGGGCGTCATCGACTACTAATTTATTGTTTTTCTTACCATTCTGCTATCTTATTGCTATCGTGGTGCATTATACCTGCAATTACAACTGGCATGAGCAAGTTAGCTAAGAATTCACTTTTCCTATTGCAAATTAACAAAAGAATTACAGAATAGACAGACTGATTAATCATGTCTATTTATTTATAATGTGTGGATGGGTGACCATCTTTACATACCGACACCCCTCCGTGCCTTGGAAAGGACGTTAAGCCGTTGGTCCCGGCTGTCATTCGTGGATCTTTGACAGTAGTTACGGGTAGTCAGGACAGAAGCCCGAAAGTCTGGCAACCAGTCTTACCAAGTGGTATCGTATTACCCAGTAACTGGGTTGTGGAGGTCCGATAGGCAGTTGCTCCATGTAAAATACTAGTATTCAGCTCATCCGGTTAGACTAGAAGCCGACCCCAACATAGTTGAGAAAAGGCTAGGCAGATTATGAGTGCGTAAGTAACTAATTCAATATGTAGTAGTCTCCGGGACAGATCACAGAGGGCTTGCCCAACATCAGCAACAAGCACTGTCTATGAAATAATACAACGGCGTAGACGTTACCGTAGACATTACGAAGAACTGCGGCTTTCATTGTGACAGTTAGTTAGACAACATTAATTGCGTTATTAACTTTCTTGAGCAGACTTCGAACATATAAGCAATGGATTCGCAGTGTCACGCAATTAGGGTGCTGTTCTAGAAAGTGCTATCACCGAGTTATGTTAGTAGTGAATACTAGACATGCTCTTGTTTGCTTACTATGCTGCTGGTCATTTCCCTTATTGTCTTACGAGAACTACCTACCTACAAGTCATCGAATGTTGCAGCCTACTTTTCGTAACAGTGTCGTCATCACTTACAGACTTTGTTAAAGTTACATATCCGAATACGTTTAGGTAGCTAAGCCTTCTGTCACAAAGAAAATTTGCAAACGACAAATTAATAGTACAAATCTGAATACATCAGTGTCGATGGCTTGTCGAAACTTCAGCAACACATGTTCTTGAACGTTTTGAAAAACTTTACTTATAGAAAAGGCGCGATCAATCACCAACAATGGTGGAAAAGAGGGACCCTCCCGGGAAAAAACTTGAACGGGGTGTAGCTGATTTATCGGTGTAGTTAGAATTATCGCCATTTGCAATTCTTGGCGGGTTTAGCAAACAAGCTGAGATAACGACTTGTGGGAGGCGACGGACGCCGACGCGCCGACGACGCGGCCGCTTGCGGAACTTCACGCATTCTTTGTCTACGAAGCTTTGTTTGCAGGACTAACGTTTTATATGTAACTGATGTTGATGTTACATGTTTTGTTCCATAATTCCACAGACAAATGGGTACCGGTAGCCAGTTTGAGTTGGTGAAAAAAAGGATAGAGGTCAAACGCAAGCTTACCCAATAGAGTTGAGTTTGGTATCTATGGTATTCCATCCAGGATTCTATCTAGGTAGGAACATGTATAAAATAAAACGCACGTGGAGACCATACTATGTATGGACCTGATACTATGATGTCTTCTCATTCAACCAGTACATGTAGGTAGTTCATAATACCCGAACACGGCAATATTCTCTTCAATCCCAAACAACACGCGTTTCCCTACATTATTACAAATAATTGTTATATAACAGGCTATATATAGCTCGTATCCATAGTAGAAACTTCTGCACACAGTCCCACAACCGAGGCGCCGACAGACGACACCCGTGGGACATCTCAACGACTTCCCCCAACTTTACCTAGTCACCAGTCTGTGTAGGTACCTACGTCTTTAGGAGTTTTTCCGATCCGCTGCTATCTAGCCAAACTGATGAATGCCTTTTCTTTTACATGTTAGGATGATAATAGAAGATTTCTTTTCCAGTTTTATTTTAATAGTTTATACTGACACAACTTTATTCTCCGGAGATATAAAATTAAGGTGACGTCCCACCCTAGTCAGCAGAGGATTTTACAAGAGAAGTCAATTAAAAACATATAATCAGTCAGTATTGTCCCACTGCAGGGCAAAGGCCTCTTTAGCCACTCAGGTCCTCCCTAAGGGCCATCTACACGGGCGAAAGTATCGCGGCGAGTCACACCGGCATCAAATTCAATAGAAACTATAGGTAAATGAAGCAGTCTCTATACGGCGCGGCGATATCATCGCGGCGAGAATTTGATGGCACGGTGAGACAATCGCCGCGATTCTCTCGCCCGTGGAGATGGCTCCTAAGCCAATTTAGACCAATCCCTCCTATAAGGGTCAAGTTCGTCCCGCCATCTACGCCTGGGTCTTCCGCGATGCCGTTGGACATTTGCAGGAACCCATGCTGTGGAGGTGTTTGCCCACAATACATCCGACATGCGGCAAACGTGTCCGGCCCAGTCCCATTTGAGCTCGGCTGCTTTTTAGGTGACGTCGGCTATGTGTCTAAGAGCACAGTATCGTGTCCAATATCCGGTCGGTAAGTTGGACTCCAAGGATTAAAATGTGAAATTTCATAGACACTAGTCAATTGCCAAGTAGAAATTGTGTAGAAAAGAAAATTGCAAGGAACTGTGTTATGACCTTTCGGCACCCACATGCTACCGGGTGGTACCCAATCAGTATTGAATCCCAATAAAATTATTCGAAGCGTCATCATTTACCAATAATAGCGCCAAACTCCAGACTGCGAAATTAAAAATTTCCTAATAGAACAATCTAATAATGCCTAACAGGACCTAAGAATCAACAAAAACAAGACCTCGCACTCGATTAATGTCCGTACCATGCCACGTCGACATCGTTGGGCGACATAATTTAATTCAAGTCCCGGTATGCACTACTTCCACTACCCAACAACTAAGACCCAATGTAATTAAAATGTGGAATAACAACATTAGGAGCGAACGGGTTCTTAATAAATTGATAAAATCTAAGCACGAGCGTTGATAGCCATCATGATTGATCAGATAACTTGAGTACATTACAGCAAGTTATGTAGTTATGATAATTACCGCACATTGAAATATCTCCCGTCTACCTAGATTGAAAGTTGAATATAGATACATCGCGATGACATTTGTTGAATGAAGTAGGTAGGTATCACTTTTTATGCATGAATAGGTAGATAACATCGATCATTTCTTTTAATCGGAGTCATCTGCTGCATGCGCACCCAGCGGCCATAATCAGCCTAATAATGTTCCTACTGCTGGGACACAGGCCTCCTGTGAGAGGCAGTGGACCATAAACCACCACGCGGGCCCAGTGCGGGTTGGCGGCAACAGCGTCCATGTTCTCAAGTTCCCAAAATCTAAAAGTACCTAGGTACTCATAATAATACGTTGCCGTAGAGCTCTACTAATATCAATTGCTACACACAAAAGGAACTAACCACCACCGAAACAAAAGCCACCTGCTGATAGCCCACCTCATCATGACCACAGATGACTTTATAATGTCTGTGAAATAAAGCCAAACGTTAATGTAGCACACAGGCAATCACAAACAGTGTAGTGGCAATAAATGGTCCTTACAGAGGTGTAATCACCGGTCTCTCGACCCTTAACCCTCCCTCAAGTTAACACCGTCAGACGGCGGTCGTCAAGACCGAGAGACATTAAACTCAATGTAACGCCGCGGCGGACCCGTATGGCCGCTCAGCGATTATCTTAAAGTTAACCCTGTCGTTACGATCCTTATTTGCGGTTGCACCGAGCTGAGAACGCTCCCCGCCTGTTAAGTTAGGATCACATCAAATTATATTGGGAACTAAATTTTTACACATCTGGTGAGCGCACGGTCTTTTAATGCATCTTGTTTCACACGCATTTTGGTTATAGGTAAGTAGGCAGATCAATATTTTTAAAATAAATGCAGTAAACATAGAGTGGGTATTTGGAATTTTGGGAAAGCATAGGGTGGTTATGTGGAAACTGAATAATTATTAAATTTAATGTATTTTCGCAGCCTACTTTTTTATGCAGCCACTTGCTGCAAATCCTGAACCTGAACAAAACTGTAAGCGCTTGCCAATACCTACGTCACTCAATAACCAAGATCCTAAAATTAAAACTTAGACCTACCTTTATAACCACACGAATCACGTGGAATATCAGTAACGGAACCTGCTTCAGTGTGAACTCAGCCACATCTACTGGTTCCCCGTTGTAAGAGGAACAAGGCACTCAGGCAGTTACACTGTTCTCCGAATGAGATGCGACTCGGATGGCCGCTTTGCGTCACCACCTCGCCATTTGTCCGATATTGGACCGTTACAAGCGAACGATGCACACGTCAGCTTCTATTATGTGCTCGCCTTTCCTATAGCTTTGTTTTCATTGGTCTCTAGAATGTTTGGTTTGTGCTTAGCAAAAAGATAAGAATTGAGTTTAAAGTGTGCTTTGTTAGAACTAGTTCGGACAATTTCGTCGTATCTACGTGTTCTTATTCTTAAAAAACTGAAAAATGCGTGTTAGAGTTTTTCCTTTTAACTTGTCGACCTAAAGGAACCATGATTTCATAAGTCTTTAAAGCCAAAATACTGAGGTCCCGAAAAACACAATCTGATAATTTGTTAAGTATGTTCGTTTACTTTGGAAATCTTTCAGCTTTTATAATTTGTTTTTAGAAGCTTTACTTTCCGTTAAGATCTCATTTCTATTTATATTATTTAGTCTTACTTAGCAATATTGCAATGTTGTTCGTGTTTTTATTTTACTTTTTGTTATTCATCTTAAGTATTTCGCCATAATTTTTAAGTTCTAGCCTTTAGTTTTGTTATTATTATGTGTATGATCACTTATTTCTGAGATTGCTGGTAAACCTATAATTGGCGACTGTGTAATACCGAGACTTTTGTCTTTTTGCTATTGGTGTAGGTACCTACCTTAATAAATAAATAAAATAAAAAATTAACTTCGTTAGGTATATCTTATATGTAGGTACCTATATAATTAGGTGCTTACTGCCTTGATTTTTTCACATATCCATAAACAACCATTGAGCCCGCCTGCTGGCTGTGGGTGAATGGGAGTCGGGCCTCTGGCTTCAGGCGCTACCGTCACCCAACATAGGCACTATGCTGGGTGACACCACATTCCGGCTCGCTACATGTTTGCGTCTGGGTGCTCCTTGCGGAGCTCCACATCGCTGTCAATGCGGTGAAGCAGTCGACTGCCTCGGACACCATGGCCTATCCTGCAGCAAGAGCGCTGGTCGGATGGCACGGCACGCCAGCATTAACGACATCATCCGTCGGGCTCTTGTCACCGCCGGGGTGCCGGCTGTTTTAGAACCCAATGGCTTGGCACGCGACGATGGGAAGAGGCCAGATGGAATGACCATAATGCCTTGGAAATTGGGTAGGCCTTTGGTGTGGGATGCTACCTGTGTCGACACCCTCGCGCCATCCCATCTTCCTAGCACGGTGGGCTGTGCTGGGGCGGCTGCTGCAGGAGCAGAAAACCTCAAACGGCGCAAATATAACAACCTTATTGGGAGCTATATGTTTGAGCCGTTTGGGGTTGAAACACTAGGGCCTTGGGGTCCGAGTGCTCATCAAATATATCGGGACATCGCCAAGCGGTTGGTTGACTCATCACGTGACCAGAGGGCTGGCCTATTTTTAGCCCAAAGAATAAGCATTGCCATCCAACGTGGTAATGCTGCCAGCCTTTTGGGCACTTATGCCATTGACAGCGATGCGGACGAATTTTTTGATGCCCAATGAGCTCCTCTCTTTTTCTTTTCCCTTCTTTTTTTTATATACTTGTATATAGTATATAATATGTATATTTTAGAGTTAAATTGTAAGATAATTAGGTATTACTAATTGTTAAAGTTATAATTAAAAATAAATATTAGTAATTAATATTATAACAAATGTTTTGAGTATAACATTAAAAAAAATACCATTTAGCTGACACTCGACTCGCAACGAAATAAGCACTTTAAAGCTTAATATTTCGCAAACGGATCCCTGGACCGAAAACTGGAAAAAAATCACACACCTGCCGGTCGATTCTGTAAAAATCTCACCGTGAAAACTTAGGTGAAGTGAGTTTGTCTTTGCTAGGAATTGACACTATTGACAGCTCACTCCACCGTCACCTCACCTAAGTTTTCACGGTGCGATTTTTACAGAATAGCACCGCTGCAATACTTTTGAACGGCGGGCGTATCCAACGACACGTCACACAATGGGATAGACGCTAAAAAAAATCCCCGTCGGCGTGATAATGTATACCCACGCCAAACTAGTTTTCTAGTACCTACCTACTAAGAGTCCCAGAGCTAAGCCGCGTACAGACAGACGGACGGACATGGCGAAACTTTAAGGCGCTTTGCAGATGGAGCAACTATTGCAGCAACTGGCAACTAGCTGTGCATATACATCTGGGGCTATTTGGTTGTAGCAACTGGCAATTTTTATAGGAAAATTTTTAAAAGTTGATAGTTGCCTCAACTAAAGTTGCTCCATCTGCAAAGCGCCTAAGGGTTCCTTGTTGATCGTTGGTCTCGTGGTTGCAAGCGCCACTGCTGAGCGTGGGGTCCTGGGTACGATTCCCAGGTCGGGCAAAAGTGTTATAGGGTTTTCCATTAGGAATTTCTTATAAGTAACAGCCCGGAGTTTGGAATTTGGAGGTTCAATAACCGTGCCATGTCTCGGAAAGCACGTAAAGCCGTTGGTTCTGCGCCTGATGTCTCTCCGGTCGTATCGGATTGCCGTCCCATCGGATTATGAGAGTAAAGGAACAGAGAGTGCACCTGTGTTTACGCACACACTTGTGTAGGTACCTACTATTATAATTATCTCTTGCGTACCTACCTGGCTAATCTCCGTTGAGATTGGCCACCGTGACCGAAATCGGTCGGGCTCGGGAGGCTATATTAAGACGGTACCCTAAAAAATGGTTGTTGGTTGCAGGATTAAATAATATAAACGACTCTACAAACAGATTATCATCTTTCGACCGAAATTCAAAAACTATTTCCTTTTCCAAATGACGAAATTTACTTAAAAAAAGTATCTCCTACGTATTAGGAGTTACAAAAAAGTATAATCAAAAAACCTGATTTTTAATAAGTACCTATAGCAAAAACGTGCTTGATCCCTTAGTACCTACTACTAGGTAGGTACTCAAGAGTAGTCAGATAAGAAACGCCGACCTTTTTTTTTTCAGGATGGGAAGTCATTAAATGACCCCGCTTTTAAAAATATGTGACGTGTAAAAGTGTTCGTACAAAAACCTACTTACAGAAATAAAATTATTTATTTTTCATGCACGTGTTTGCATTGTCTGCAAAAAACCGGCAAAGTGCGAGTCAGACTCGCACACGAAGAGTTCCGTACCACAAATCATAAATCGCCGAAAAAATGTTTCTTTTATATCCCTTTAAATTGTAACTTTATTTTATTTTTATTATTTGTTGCTAAAGCGGCAACAGAAATACATCATCTCTGAAAATTTCAACTGTCTAGCTATCACGGTTCATGAGATACAGCCTGGTGACAGACAGACAGACAGACGAACAGTGGAGTCTTAGGCTCAAATCACGCCAAAAGAGCGTCGAAGCGGAGCGCAGTTTCAGTGTCATATGAATGTTAACTTTATTTTCATTACTATAATACTTATTATCGCAACCGCTCGGTAGAGAAGGCAATTCGCCGTAATTCCAGCGGCGCCGCTGGCGCTGGCATCCGCGCGACTCGTTCGAGTTTCTCATGCGATAATAAGTAGGTATTATAGTAATGAAAATAAAGTTAAAATTCATATGACACTGAAACTGCGTTCCGCTTCGCCGCGCTTCGACACTCTTTTGGTGTGAGTTGTGCCTTAGTAATAGGGTCCCGTTTTTAACCTTTGTGTACGGAACCCTAAAAATAACCTTATGCCCGGTTTCCTAAATACTGACACTCACACTCCCTTAGAAGACGGGGATAAATCATTTATAAAATAATAGAAGATGAAAGTCAAAATATGAAATAACTACTTTTTTAATTGATTTAAAATTTATTCAAACTGTAAATTATATTGACAAAACTCAACGACGCTTAGCATTGAGCATTTTAGAATACAATCTTAGACTCTTATTAAATAACAAAAGGCTAATGTAAAACGATATAACTAGGTATTTTTTTAATAATTTTCATTGAATTTAAATTTATTAAAACTATGTAAATAATTATAACTAAGATTTATAGATTAAGCTAATCGGTCTGAAACCAAAGATTCTTTGGTTTCAAATCAATGAACTTACATAATCTTCTCCAAGACACACATCTCTATTAATAACGGGCACTGAAGACTTTACTAGGAAAGATTCAAAGTCATTGAATTTCAGTTTTTGACATTGGCGTATTATACCATGCGGCCCTATCGTAGTAGGGCCAGCAAAGAAACTTGTTCCAAAATATGGATTAGCGGTATAGCAAGTAGCTTCAACTTGACTACCAGAAATTGCATCTATTAAGATATTAGAAAATTCATTAATGGACCAGGCGAC
Source organism: Oligia latruncula (assembly GCA_948474745.1). Taxonomy (NCBI): domain Eukaryota; kingdom Metazoa; phylum Arthropoda; class Insecta; order Lepidoptera; family Noctuidae; genus Oligia; species Oligia latruncula. Next base: position 13,347,857 of record OX419688.1, read on the forward strand.
CCCTAGCACCGCTGATTCAGAACCTTGTTTCTGAAATACTATTTCTGTCCCAGATCTCCTCACAAGGTTCGTCAATGAATCTGCTTGATAGGGATGGACAACATATTCGGCAGGAGTGATATATGAAAATAAAGGAATTACAGTTTCGTCTGAATGCCCTCCTATAACAGGAATGAACAACTTTCGACAGCTCACCTGCAATGCTCTTGCAGCATAAGCGCGGGCTCTGGCGGAATCTATTTGAGTTATGCCAAAAACCTTATAAGGGTTATAGGTGCCATATTTATACAAAAGTGTGCTTGCGAAAGGCACCATAGAATTTATAGGGTTAGTTGCGATAGCGAGGAACGCATTAGGGTTTTCGTCAGCAATTGCCCGACACAGCCTCTGCAAAGCGGGAGCATTAGCAACAATCATTTGTTCTCGCGTATTTCCTGGCTTGCGGGGCACTCTATCAACCATCAGGATTAGTTCAGATGACCGAATAGCTACATTCAATTTATCACCAGCGAACCCTTTTACTTGCGGACCTCCTGGTAAATGACTCAATTCTATGGCAGCTCCTATTACTTTCTCGTCACCATCATACAGATGTAGTCTCTTTATTTTGTGGTTCTGCTTAAGTAAAAGAGACAAATTTGCCCCGACTTCTCTGCCAGCGCCAATTACAGAAACTTGGACATTTCTCACCGGTATGCATTTTATATCTGTCTTCAAAGTTTGGAATAAACGGGTGTTTGGTTTCAACATAGCAATTTGAAAATGCATGGTTGTTTTACATAATTTTAATATTTTTAATATTTTATTAGACTTTGAATTTTTTTAGTCTTACATGGTAAAAATTATGAGCTGTAATTTTGACTTTATTACCAACCACAGACTACAACACAGAGTACTTTTTGATAGACTGGACTACAATATAATGCAGCATAGATAAAATCTGTGGATAAAATACACAGACGCCAGCACATCAAGCTACTACAATCTGTCAAATTTCTAATAGATTTTCAACTTTATCGCTAAAGTATTAAGTACCTAGGTTCAAAGTTGATTGGGAAAATTTGACAGTTTCGGGTAGCTTGCTGTGCTGGTATCATGGACGGCTAGTATCGGCTGGTATCTATACATATTGCCAAAATGAAATGACATGAAGTCATAAAACCATAAAGTACAAAAATCTAAACGCATAATAGCTCTTCTTCTCTTTACGAAACTGTGGATGAAACCAAAACCTTCAAAGAGCCTTTGTACAATAAATAATAGGAGATAGCCTATTTGAGCGCTATATTTGTGTTTTTGCAATCGCTCCATGTAAAATACTGGTATTCAGCTGCATCCGGTTAGACTGGAAGCCGACCCCAACATAGTTGGGGAAAAGGCTAGGCAGATGATGATGATGATTTGTGTTTTTGTGTATCCTGTTATCTTCGACTGCTAGATAGATAGAATACTAATAATGTCGAAACAGGAACCTATCTGCCTACAGACGGCTACTTTGATTTAAACCTACTTTAAATTCGGTATTTGGCCTTTTTATACGGTTTTATTTAGCTTGCCCTGTTTGTTCTATATTCTTAAAGCAAATCTCAATAACTGTCAACAGTTTGGCTAAATGGTTTAAATTTTAAATATTATTCTACTCCGTGCTAAATGGGCTGACTGCCTAATAAAATAATTATGGTTAATTAAATCCAAAAAAACCTTCTAGCTACAAATCAATAGTTACATAGTAAAACAAATTTATATCATGTAAATTATTATCAGTCAGTACTTTCCATCAAAATGTACAAGACGTTAATCTTCAGAAATATCCAGGAACGGTTATTTACAACCAAAAGGAATTATCAAGTTACTGTGGTCGGAGGTGCGAGCGACATCGGCCAAACACTTTGTCTGTTGCTACGATCAGAGCCCGGGATCAGTAAGCTCGTAGTGCATGATAATCGAGGATATACGCCCGGCGTCATATTGGACTTGTCGCACGTGCCCACCGAGACTGGGATCTTAGGATACACGGGAGAAGACACCCTAACAACGGCTCTGAAAAATGCTAACATAGTTCTAGGCGTCGGTGGACTGGTACGGAAGCCCGGTATCACAGAAAAGCTATGGCTGTCGGCAAACATAAATTTTGTAAAAACATTAGCGTTGCAGGTAGCCCAAATGGAACACATGCCATTCCTCGGAATCGTTACGGAGCCAATAAACTGTCTTATTCCGATGGCCGCTGAGGTCCTGAGGAACCATGGAGATTATGACTCAAGAAAACTTTTCGGTATTACTGGCTTGGACTCCTTGCGTGCTCAAACATTGTATGCGGCACAGAAGAACTTGAACCCTAACATCTGCTGTGTACCTGTGATCGGAGGCCATTCAGAAAAGACTGTCATTCCTCTTCTCTCTCAAAGCAAACCATGTTCAGATGTTGATGCTAAAACGTCTCAGGACTTCACATTCAAGTTTCGTCAGTTTAATGACAAAATAGTAAGAGCTAATCGGGGATGTTCGCCAACCCTGTCAGTTGCGTACAGCATACTTCTTTTCACTCGTAGTATAATTGATGCCTTGGACGGACAGCCAGCGAAAGTGAACGCATTTATAGAAAACAACGACTTTGGTACGGCATACTTTGGAGGACTGGTGCATATCAACCGACAGGGAGTTAAAGAGATGCAAAGGTACGAATTTCTTACTCAATATGAATTGCAGCTGCTAGAACGCAGCATTGCAGAGTTACGCAGAGACGCATTGAAAGGAAAGAAAGTTTTAGAATTATAGTCTAAACAAATCATAATAAAATAGTTTGTTTGAATCAGTTAATAAGAATGAAAGTATCATGATCGTCTAAATTATAAACAAACCAAATTAAAGCACTTTTAACCAATTTACGAATATTTATTTACACGAGGGTTTTACAAAAGGTTCTTTGTACAAAGTACATTTGTACAATCAACAACCTAATGAATAAAAATAATCATATCACAGAGAATAACTAATGTTGAATGAACAGTATCCATTAGTCCATACAAATATTAAACGTTGTTTGGTTTCATATTTACAAAATCTTGGCTTCCTTTTCTTCTTGTATAATAAAATATTTAAACTTAGAAAAGGACGGACAATTGATTCTAAAAAAAACTGTAAGTAACTACATTACAAACAACGCTTAAAATTAAAACATAGTAGTCGGAACAAAATTCATTTCTAAAATAACTGACAATAACTACATCTACGCTAAATTAGAAATCAAATACTGAACACTTCACTTTTGGCTAATCATTTGATTTTATATAATAAAATTGATTTACTTATCCATCCGTCTGATGGAGAACAATCATGATATAAACACACATTCAGAACTTCTACACTACTTTCACATTCTAAAATAAACTCGACATTTCAGTTATTTGACCCAAACAAGAAACTCTGTAAAGAGGAATAGTTACAATAAAATTCTTCTTGAAATATATCATTTGATAAAGAAGAAATTAAAATCGAACTTATTTTAGAATTTTCACATGTTCTAGTAATAAAAAATATTGAGAACCTAAGTAAGACTACATTTTGAACTAGTGAAACACCATAACACCACCTTATACCTAACGACATTGATCATTATGAACGGAATCAACAATCACACTGACCACGAATCACGAACACGGAGAGACGCTATCAGGCCTTCAACCTGCAACAATGAAACAGTTACTGTTACAAGAGGAAACACACCATTACCAACATGGGAAAAAAAACATATTACAGATCTGCATTCGTTCAAATTCATTATGTGCAGCTACAATGGCGACATTAAGTTTATTTAACATGCGGGTAGGGCTTCCAGTCTTACCAAGGGGTATCGTATTACCCAGCAACTGGGTTGTGGAGGTCAGATAGGCAGTCGCTTCATGTAAAATACTGGTATTCAGCTGCATCCGGTTAGACTGAAAGCCGACCCTAACATAGTAGGGAAAAGGCTAGGCTGATGATTCTGACGCGAGTAGGGCTAGTGGCCAGTAATCATAAAAATTATAACATAAAATGTAAGATTAAACTGCACCCCTTATGAGAAAGGCAGTCATCACAAGCACACAGGTCATTTCAAAACCCTGATAAAAATGCCTGGGTCAATGCTGGTCCTGCTCCACAACCACAACTAATTGAGTAACACTTGAAAATACTGTTGGAGCTGCTGAAGATTCTAAGACTATCTTTGCATTGTATAAACTCAAATTCCTTTGTATTGTATAATTGCATAGCACGGATGTGAGTTCTATGTAATAAAGAGCTACTATTTACTGGGCAATATGTCTTTCATTGACTTAAATGTGCCCTAGTGGCTGATAGTATGTCATGCTCACACAAATGTCTCGCTGACGGTGGCGTGTGTGTTGGATCATTTAGCTCCCAAATTGGTTGAGCAGAATGGTGCTGATCCATGCGTCATGTTCAAGAACGGGCGCCGTCAGTTGGGGCTGGTCATCACTATATTAGCTGCCTCGGTTTATTTTTAATTATTTTATTTTGGATTGTAGTTTGGTTACTATTTACTATACTCTGGACGCTTTTAACGAGTACGTCTTTTTTTTTACATCGTTCTCACATATAATTATAAATTCAATATTAATGATGTAACTAATATTTTTGTAAAAGTATAATTTAAGAGTGTATCTACATGGAGTTTCTTGCCCGTTCTTCTCCATAGGTACCTACTACGCTTTGGAATGGGCAACTAGATTCATATTTTCTGACTGACCGACTTCATGACATTCCAAAACTGCCTGTGGAAAGGTTTAGTTGAAATAAATGCTTTGAGTTTGAGTCTGCCGGCGGCTTCGACCGCGTGGATGTCAGTAATCATCCCACGAGAACGTGCTACCGGGACAAATAGTAGCCTATGTTCTTCCCCAGGGTGTCATCTATCTCATTGCCAAATTTTATCGACAAAAAAATAACTAAAAGTAGCTCACCACTTTATTCCTCATTACTTTTACTAATTTCGCTGCCAGACTCGCTGACGGAGGTAGATCGGATGCTTATCGACGTCTCCTTAAATTGACTAATGAAGTCTAGAAGCTTCTGAAGGTTTCTCTGCGTCTTGATCTGGTCAGCCAGCAGTTGTCTTTTCTCCGCGTTATGCTCGTCCAGATTTTCTTTGAGGCTTGCAGCTCTCACTTCAAGCTTACGAAGTTCGACGCATAGTTTTATATTTTTCTCTTGTAAGCTTTTTCGCTCGGCTATTTTATCTGAAATTTTTTTGTTTTTATTTAGTATGTCTTTCATAGAGGCCTTTGCCCAGCAGTGTCGTTTATTCCCGGTCGTCCCCGCCCCGTCATTCCCACTGGGCACGAGTGGGAAAAAAAGTTTCGTTCCTCCCCAGTGGTAACGATTAGAACTTTTTATTTCCCACTAGTTCCGCTATAGACCGAGAGTCAAAATGCAATAATGGGGATTTCAATAAGAGAATTCACGGATTGTTAAAATGCTTTAATTACGACTTTCTAAGCAAGAGTGAACAATGTTTTTGATTAAAAATAATTTAAAAACACTGAGGCAGTTAGTACAGTACATTTTGACTCTCGGTCTGTAGCGGAACTAGTGGGAAATAAAAAGTTTCAATCGTCACCACTGGGGAGGAACGAAACTTTTTTTCCCACTCTTGCCCAGTGGGAACGACGGGGCGGGAACGACCAGGAATAAACGAGCAGTGTGACATTAACGGCTAATAAAAAACTAAAATGTCTTTCATAACGCTGTGTAGGTAATAATAGTAATCATACTTGGTTATTTTGATGTTCGGATGTGCATTATTTTTTCTATTTTTATATACTCATTGTAATTTGTTTTTGACCTCTATTTTTTTTCGTCTTTGGATTTCATGTGCGTTTTGAGTTGGGCAGCAGTGTATGTTCGCACGGACGCCACGCCGCAGCCCGTGTGCTGCCTCACCTATAGTTACCTCTGTAGAGCTGCTTGTGCCGCGCGGGGTCGGGGTCGGGCGCGGGCGCGGGCTGGTGCGGCGGCTCGGGCAGGCCGGCGCCGCACAGCGCGCAGTGCGCGGCCGCCACGCCGCAGCCCGTGTGCTGCCACACGGCGCAGCCCACACACCACGCCAGAAGAGACGCCACATCTGAGAAAAATAAAGAAAAACATGTCACTTTTTGTTTGGTGAGCCGGAAAGAAAAGAAAGAAAGAAAACATTTATTTAGTACAGACTAATACACACAACAGACCCACATACATACATCACATGCGCCAACAGAGCCTTCCGATTTTCCGAACAAATATGTGAGCTTTGAGTTTATAATGTCACTTACATTATAAACTCAAAGCTCACATATTTGCGCGACGATAGGTTTTGGCTAGGGACACATGGGGTACAATAAAAATATAATAATAATAAAAAAGGCTTTATTAGCCTTGAAGGTGTTATTTTTTAATTACAAGCTGTGTCCCCAATGAGATTTCCCATCGGCAAAAATTTTCGAATTTCCGTCCAAACTTTCATCCCTATTTAACCCCTGTAGAAAAATCCTCAAAAATCCTTCCTTCCTCCCTTAGTGCGCATCTCCGTTATAAAAGGAACCCTTGTGCAAAATTTCATGCTTCTAGTCTAGACCCATCGCTTTAGGCTGTGTGTCTGTCAGCAGTCTTAACATGCATTAAACGCACACTATGTAGACAAACATATTACAAGTTGGATGATTATATCGTAGATAAAACTGCTTGGCTTAATGCTGGTCCTGCTCCACAGGCACTTGGGCTCACTAGTTAAAATTTAATATTTGGAAGAGGTGCTTCCCTTTTTCTTTTTTAGCATTTCTGACATTACGAAAATAACTTTTTTATTTTATTCAATCAAGTTTTAATTGTTGCATACTTCAATATTAAATATCTCTTCCTGTTTGGTAATAAAATACTATTAAACTCTTAAATAAATTGCAAACTATAGTTTTGTATAATTTAGAAGCACTTTTAAAATTTTGTAAATGCAAGAACATGTTTCCGTTTATTATGATTTTTTGATGTTGACTTGAAAGAGCATGGCAGTTAAGAACGTGTCATGCTCACTTAAATCTCTCACTTATGGTGGCGCGTGTGTTGGATCATTCGGTTCCCTACAAAATGGTTGAGCTGGATGGTGCTGATCCACGCGTCATGTTCGTGAACGGGCGCCGTCGGTTGAGACTGGTCATCTCTTAACTGCCAAGGCTTATTTTTAATCTTATATTTTGAATTGTTTCTCCATTTGTGTCTTTTTTAACATTGTTCTCACATATAGAAGCAACAAGAATAATGTACCCAGGATTTTGTAATATCTTGATTTAAAAGAGTGTCCATGGAGTTTCTTGCCCGTTCTTCTCCATAGAGAACTACGTTTTGGATTGGGCAACTAGCTTCAACTTTCTGACTAACTGACAGAATATTTAATTTTGACAATTCAAAAGTGCCTGTACAAAGTTTAATTGAAATAAATGCTTTGAGTTTGAGTTCAGTGAATGAAGGAATAAATTTAAGAATTTTAAGAAGTATATTTTTATTACACTACTGGAATTTAGGTATCCTAATTAGTAAAAAAATAGTAATCAACTCACCATTTCGTCCACAAACATGACACACTTTTTTATGGGCTGCATTATGTGTCGTGTACACTGGTTCCACTGATAAGCTAGCCGGCAGAGTCGCCGCCCACGCAGGCTTGCCGTTGGTCCATCCTATGAACACATAAGCAAGATGTACAAGGTGACTTGTAATTTCACGTATTCCTTCCAAAACGTGATAATATGACCCATTTGCAACATTAAGCACCCCACATAGCCCACGCGAAAATTCATGTGATTCGAGAAAACCTAATGTATTTTTATAAATTTGTTAGGTTTCCCTATTAAATATCACTTTCTTCCAAACTCTCAAATTGGGTGGCCTTCATTGATACCTAAAACTTAAACAAACCTTTCGATGTAACCAAATTTTCTAAAACAACAGTTAGTGGAAGAACTTTATTAAACAGTTTCAAAAAATCATACAGATGATTTTTAAATCAAAAATCATCTGTATGATTTTTGCCTTAATAATATGTTAAATAATAGTAATTACGTGTGACTCCAGTTATACGAAAACCGAAACCGATGTTATTTTGTTACTATGTCGTTCATCCCTTTTTAGTTGGCGTTTTTATCGTATTTGGGCGATAGTTTTTAACTTCCTTTTTTAGTGTTCCGTAGTTCTGACAAGGAACCCTTATAGTTTCGTCATGTCCGTCTGTCTGTCTGTCTGTCCGAGGTTTTGCTAAGAGACCGTTAGTACTAGAAAGTTGTAATTTTGTAGGAGTGTGTATATCAATTACACCGACAAAGTGGTAAAAAAAAAGTTTTGGAAAATAGTTTTTTTAGGGTAGCTTCATCTACCCCATCGTGTGGGGTATCGTTGAATAGGTCTTCTAAAATGACTTGGGGGTTGCTAGAATTATTATTGCGTTCCCCCCCCCCCCCCCCCTCTAAAAGCTAAACTGCTGGCTTGAAAAATCTGGAAAAAATCACGATGATAGTGCATTTCATGAACTTTAAAGGAAAACTATAGCGGTTAAGATAACTTTATTAGTTTAGCAGTAATAGTCGTTGAACTTGGGTGTTGGATAATTTTGTACCAAATACAAAATCCTTAGCATTAATCCTTTAAAGTGACTAAGATGAAGCGCACGCACTTGGTCGGTTTTTTAAAACTTACCTTTGTTTTCAGTTGAAGATCCTGAAGGTGAGCCTTCACGAGACGTTTTACTCTGCGACTGAAATATACAAATAAAGCTTTGAGTGATTAACATAATAATTATGAATACATTACAAGTACTTAATTACAACAATGTCAGAGAAATACTACAATAAATGGTTTGATGGCTTGTTTTTCGTTGATGTGTTTTAATATAATCTGTAATTTATTTAAATATCATTTACATATGAATATTGTTACCTGTTGTTTTCGTAACTTAGCAGACCTTGTCTGCGGAGGATCATTATGTGTTTGCAAGTATGAAAACTGGTTGTACTTTTTCTTCTTCTGCAATAATAAACAATAAAAGGTTATCTTTCAAAATTGTTGATTAAATTACATAGAAAACTATAACAGATCTGTTTACTTTTACACTTACAGGTAACATTTCATAGCTCCCATAAAGGAAATCGTTTTTGTTGGTGGTTGTAGTGGACCTCTTACGACGCTCACTTCTTTTTTTCTCTAACAGTTCTCTTTGTAAGGGAGTCACTAGACCAATGAGTCTGGAAAATAAAGTTAGTTTATAATTATCATAACAATAGTCCTGTAATGATATAGCACCAGTTTTTATTAAGCTATGTTGTGTGTGTATGGTTGAATTCAAATAAGCATAATGTTAATTCGTTATGTATAATGTTTGTCAATTGAAAGACATGGGTGTTGCAAGCAGGTCATGTACTTCCAATCTGCAGCTATGGATTCTTCTTTTCATCACAGCTTGGTAAGTTGGTACCACTATGGAATATCATCCCAGAATAAGGATTTAACTAGCAGGCAATAGTACGCAGAGGGCAATGAAAGCAAAAAAAAACTGATTGTGGTTGAGAATACCCAAGGCAAACGATCGCGCGGTCGTTCACCAACACGATGGACCGATCAGGTGAAGGAATCATCGTCCATTAAATTTTACACGGTGGTAAGGGATGTGCTGGACAGAAACCGGTGGAGACGGATCATCCGCTCCAGATACAACTCCGAAGCTGACCACGATCCTCAGAAATGAGGGAACGACTACAGAGATGGAGCAGGCAATAGTGCATGTGGAAATCTCCAATTTATTTATTAATTTGTGCACAATTTATTACCTTAAATATACTGTTGACATTACAATATATAAGGTCGCCAGTAACAGTCACAATACACCCCATACTATTTAATACCAATGATTTCGAATTTAGTTGATTTCAGCAAAGCGATTAGTGATCACCTCAAGAAGACCTCCTTAGTGACGTGTTCGCCAGGTCCGGGCAGCGGCGGCGGCGACGGCGTCGGTGAAAGAGCCGCACCTTGAGATGAATCCGAATCTGACTTCTGTTCCTGCCACTCATTGCTGTGCTGATGCTTTGATCCACTGTCAACCAAAAACATTTTGTAAATACGAAGTAAACCATTATACCAAACCATAATCAGCCTATAATGTTCCCACTGCTGGGACACTGGCCTCCTCTCGGTGAGAGGGAGTGGGCCGTAATCCACCACGCGGGCCCAGTGCGGATTGGCAGATGTCACATGTCTTCGAATTTTTGGTTCTAGCTAGGACATGCCAGTTTCCTCACAATGTTTTCCTTCACCGTTTTGAGAGCAGTGGTCTGTGGTGATGTAATAATTTACACAAAGTACGACATACAACTCTTAAGTCGCGGCCGTTACCACTTGGCCACCACTGCTCTTAACAAACAAACCATTATAATAAATTAAATTAAAATAAACCAAAATAAAAAGAGACCTGTGCAAGGCCAAAAAAGCTCCTAACTTAGCATAATGCTGCAATATTTAAGAAATAAATGCCGCAGCACTGGTATTCTGATAATGCCCGAAATATATAAATAAGTACTCTTACCCAAAAGCTTCCTTCACTTTGTTTAATACATTCACAAAATTGTTTCTGCTGTCATTAACAGTGCTTGGTAGTTGAGCAAAATTCCTCTGATATTTATCTTTATCATCATTTTCACTGTGATTTGAGTTTTCCTTTTCATTAGACAGCTTGATCTCAATCTCCACATCAGAAATATTCTCCTTTATTTCATCACTATTGTTTTCAGTTTTAATATGTATTTCGTTTAGTACAGATGGCTTTAACAGAGATACGGTTCTGTTTCTGCTTCGATATTGTATTTGGTGGTCCCTCAGTTGCTGTGCCACATATCTGTTGTCATTTTCAATGTTAGTGTGCTTGTTCCGAGCCTTCAACCTTTGTTGGTACAACTCTAGTTCTCTCCGTAGTCTGTCTACCACTAGTCTCTGTGATAAAGAAAAGTTATTATTTACTTTGTTATAATTTAATTTGTTTTTTTTTTACTTTGGCATGATGGGAAGGTCTGCACACACCTAACTTAATAAAAAGTTGAATAAATTATTTTTTATAAGTGCAGAGCCCTTTGTGTATTTGGTATACAAGTAAAGGAGAGGTTTTGCAATCCTTTATAATGAAGTATATTTTGTTGTAAACTTGAAAATAAAAATAGTTGTACCTATATCTTCTATTTGAAAATTTCATACACCAGAAACTTTTTATTTATTTAGGTACCTATACCTCACAACAATTTTTTATAGGTGGTTTTAAAAGTTGATAATGCCCTAACTAATGTATGATACTTGGGATGTTTTTCCTCAAGTGGTTAGGACAAATAATTACACTGAATTTGAGTTATTGAACAAACTATTACTGAACTTAATAAATAACCCTATTGTGTAAGCATCATTCACTCTCTTAGTATGCAAAATATCCAAGATGTAGCTAGTAATGGTAGCAATGTACATAGAAAAATTATATTGTGTTGTAGATTGTGCTTGAGCTAAAACTTTACAGCCTGCCATAAGTACTAGCTAATAGGGGCCACATCTTTATGAATACTTGATAAAATATTAGGTACATAATCACCCAGTAATCACAGAATTTTTTACACTAATTAAAATTTAATCTTAAAACTTACTTGAGTTTGCCCAATTGCAATAATTTCTTTCTCAGCTTCTTTGACTTTAGATCTGAGATGAATGTTCTGCGAACAAAGCACAAACGTAATAATAAAAAGAATTTCCGATATTTCTAGCTAAGAAAACAATTAATCTTACATTTTCATCTTCTTGAAGGCGCGCAACCCAAACCTGAAAAGGTAACATAATTATAAAGATCGACGCTTTTTACTTTATTAGATAGTGTTATAAAGTAATGTCTAATCACTAGACCAACCTGATGAATGCGTATCGCGTTTTTCAAGTCCGACTGGGTTTTGCGAATATCTTCTTTTATTTCGTTAGATACTTCCATATTTTTTATTTTATTCTAGCAGCTAACATCAACAGTTTGTATTTAATCTACTTCAACTTAAACGAAATCTAAACAAAACTAACGATACGTTCACGAAGAAAAAACTCTTGTTTCCATTTGTTTCTTTCACACAACAAGGATACAAAAACCGCAAAATTAACTATTACGCTTTCTTCAGAAACTTTACACTGCGCGGGACGTTTATTACATAACAGAATAAAAATAATTTTAAACAAATTAAAAAAAACTTTCATACTTTTTAGCTGTACCAAACTGGGTTAAATTTTAATACAATACAACTTTATTCAACGAAGTGAGTTGAATTGAAATAATTACGTACACAGACATACTTCTGCACGCATATACATTACACGAATACACGCACACACACAGAACTTTTCCGGAAATTGGAAAAATTCTGTTACACGAAACAAACTAGAACATTACAGCTGTTCCTGTTCCTGCAATGGCAGTAGTAGCGCTTCTTCTTGGTAGCTCGTAAAATATTTTCACTGATTATGGTTGGGAATAAATAATAATAATACTAGCCTATTACTGTCCCACAGCAGGACAAAGTCCTTTTCTCATACAAAGTAGGCATGCATGAGCATCCAAATCACCACATTCACCACGCTTAGTGGCGGCGGATTAGCGATTTCAGACTTATAATGCCAGCTACACACGTGGCGACTTTAGTCACCGGCGACTCGCTGCCTCGCTGGCGATTTCAAAATCTTTTATTTTTTGTCCACACACATGTCATGAGTCATGACAGCTGGTGATTAAAGTCACTGTGTGTGTATCTTGCATAATGTGTATGGGACCACCAGTCCACCAGCACCACTGACCTCTCTTGTTTACAGGTCAGTGCCACCACTATCAAAATTTTATTTTTAGTTACAAAAAGGCACTGACAAGACCTTTTAAAAAACTTTCAATTTCCAGTCAGTTCAAAAGCGGCCTACTTCTGCTCTGCTAATAATCGTACGGACGCCAGCACATCAAGTTACTACTATCTGTCAGATTTCTTTAATAGATTTTCGACTTTATTGCTAAAGCATAAGGTTCAAGGTTGATTGGGAAAATCTGACAGTTTCGGGTAGGTTGACCTGCTGGCGTCTGTACTATTAGTGCACTGACCTGGGGGCTTACCATCACCTCTTAAAGCAGGGCAGAAGTTGAACTGCACTACTTTTTTGTACTAAGACGACATTATTAAAATAGTGCAGTTCAACTTCTGCCCTGCTGTAAGAGGTGATGCACAAGGTGATGGTATTTCCGTATATAAAGAAGTACTCTGTGGTAAGCCCCCGGACCTGTACTATACAAGTATTGTTTGCGTCAAATAACTTTGCCGCTCTGAAGCTAGGCTGATAGGCTCTTTGCTAGCCGCGCCAATCCGCGCCATGCGCGCTCTCTTTTATTTAGTGATTTGTTGCCTACTTCAAAGCGGCAAAGTTATTTGACGCGAACTGTACGCTAGACTTCATACTATCGATGAAGATGACTGATAATACAGACCAGCAAATTGCAAAAAACTTAAGAAAATTTGAATTTCGCGGGCTACCGTAGCCCTTCATTAGAATTTTTATACGTATAAAATAAGCGCGTGTTTTTCGTACATTGTGGTATGAATTGTTTTAACCTTTTGAACGCCAGAGCATAAACGCACGCGCGTGCCCTCCACGCCAAGCCACAATTTTAAATATTTAAGGTATACAAATAAAAACACACAAAAGTAATGATTTAATTGTTTATTTCGTGATGAAGTGCACCGCATTTTTTGTCACATATTTGTGTCGCTCGTAATAGGATAGGCAACACACGACTGGCGTACAGGGCACGCGCTTGCTTGTCACGTATATGTGACAATGGCGTTCAAAGGGTTAAATTATTCAAATCACAGTTACGCTCTGCATGTGATATGGTAAATTCATATTCGTTCTTAAAAACGCTGAGTGCTAGCTATCATACTTCGACCTCGACCCTGTAACAAATATTTTTTTTAATAAAATAATAATTAAAGAAAGAAAATGTTAAAAGCCTAGTTTAGAAAGTTTATCTCAGGGGTGTGTGTTGGGTCTGTTTATTAAATTATTGGAACGCATGTATCAGCACAGCACACTATTAGGGTATGCGCGCACTACGAAAATAAATCGTTCCGAAGAAAATTCGTCAATCTGTAGACAACATTAATATACTAGAGTCCGCGCACTGCGGAAAAAAATCGCATGCGAATTCGCTTGAAAAATTTTCGTGTTTGTGATTTTTACCGCAAACCGCAACGATTAAAATAGTAGTGCGCGCATAGCCTAATATACTAGAGTCCGCGCACTGCGGAAAAAAATCGCATGCGAATGAGAGGTTTTCTTTTTGATTAAAAACGTAGACAGAGTAATCTATAGACTCATGGTATCCGTGTCACCGAAAGGGACAAAAAATTCCGGCAATCTTCATTATACTCTCATTTTTATAGCTTACTAGCACTTTGCCCGCGACTTCGTCCGCGTGTATTTCGTACTTTCCTCTAAAAATTTCGAATATGTATAATAATATGAAAACTCGCAACTATGGTGGGACTTTTAATTTTTTTTTTGCTTTTTAAAAACGTTGCCCCACACTAGGAATTTCTCCTGTATTGTGGGTGCGTTTCCAAACATTTAAACTCACATACACAAACAGCCATATGTATGTTTATGATCTTTATCATTTATTTAGATTAATAAGTATTCGGGCCAATTTTTAAGTTTGTAGATCAAAGGAATCAGATTTTTCAAATAAACAGGATCCTCGCTTTTCACCCCCACAAGGGAGGATTTCTGAAAAATCGTTTGGGATGACGTGTCCATAACTTGACTCAAAGACCGATACCTACTCATTTTCGAGTTAATGGAAGCAAGCAGTAAAATACACCCCTTCTTCTTCTTAGCGTGTCGATAGCAATCTAAATGGAATCGGCCCAGAATTCGGCTACTTGTTTGGCGCCATTACCAGCGTCCACCAGTTCCTATAACGTGCAGCTGACAGGACATGCAGGACACGATATTAAGTGTCCCATCGTTTGTGGAACAGCACCACATTTACACTCCAAGGCGGAGTCGTCTATGAATCTCCACCTGAACAGGTTTTCCTTGCTTGAGCTATCCTGGGTCCGGAGTCTGTTTAAAGACTTCCAGGTTACCCAAGGTTACTCATATCCAGGTGGGAGGTCTTCAGCGGGTGGGACGAACGGTTTGGGTAACGAAGGACTGTCTCGCCACAGCTTCAATCTTTCTTGTCATTGTTCACCAGTGAGTGGGACGACACACTTTAAAAAACTGTTTCGGCTTTTCAGCCTTCGTGGCACAAGGACATCCTTGTGCCACGAAGGCTGAAACATTGTCGTGCAAAGGGTAATGTGTCGGAGACCATTTTGGCTCTTTCGCTGGAGCCAGTGCTCTGCGAACCACTGGTGGCGCTATTCCTGCTAGTGGATACAGCATTTCCCACTATATTCCCCAGCAATCCACCCCTTAAACTTTATTACCCTTTTCCACCTTGGTAGGAGTCGAGTTTTGAAAAACCCTAAAACACATACCTACTTTTTTACCGAGTTTAGAGTTAATCCGACAGCGGGTTACATATTTTTCTAACCTATTAACTTTGTCACCCCCTAAATCCTCTGTGAGGGTATTTTTTTAAACTAAAAGTGACATTATTTATTATATACTGAGCCAAATATTGCCAAGTTTCAAGTTTATTAACGAAATAAATAAGATTTTTCGTATAAAGGGTTTTGAAAAATCGTCTGGGATGTTACTATAGTTTGACATAAGTAAAGATTATTTAAACCAATTTTCCAATCAAACCACGTAATAAAATACTCCCCTATGAAATTGACTATCCCTCTTCACCCCGTTAGGGGTAGATTTTCTAAAAACTTTGAAATATTTTATTAGTTATTTTGGACTCTGGACGCGCTCGTTAAAATTCTTCCATACAAAATTTTACACCCCCAATCTCCCTTTAGTTTTAAATTCATTTACCAAATTAATAAGATTTTCATATAAACTGTATCCTCGCTTTCCCCCCACACAGGGGTGGAATTTCGAAAAATTTATGAAGTGTTTATTACTTGACTCGAAGATTTATTGATACCAATTTTCGACTTAATCAAGCCACGAAGAAAATCCTCCCCTGTAAAATTAACTATACCTTTCACCCCGTTAGGGGTACATTTTCGGAAAACCCTGATACGTGTTATTTTTTATTTTTGGTCTTAAGTATAAATACCGAGTTTCGAGTTAATCGGACCGCCCGTTAAAATTCTTCCATACAAACTTTGACACCACCCAATCCCCCTTTAGAGGGTAGTTAAGAAAAACAAAAAATGCCAAACTTAATAATTTAGTTAGATAAGTATTCGTGCCAAGTTTCAAGTTTATTAACTCAAGGAATAAGATTTTTCATACAAACGAAATCCCCCCTTTTCACCCCCTTAAAGGTTGAATTTCCAAAAACCCCTTCTTAGTGCTCCCCGACATTATAAAAGGAAGCCGTGTGCAAAATTTCACATTCCTAGACCCAGTAGTTTCGGCTGTACGTTGATATGTCAGTCAGTCATTCATTCAGTCAGTCAGTTTCTTCTTTTATATAGATTACACTGCACCTAACCATTTTCATAGTTGCGCAAATGTACTATTAATTTAATTATGCACGAAAAAGATCTTATTTTCCGTTTAATCGCGATGTAGTTTTTAACCCCCGACGCAAAAACGACGGGGTGTTATAAGTTTGACGTGTCTGTGTGTGTGTGTGTGTCTGTGGCATCGTAGCTCCCGAACGGATGAACCGATTTCGATTTAGTTTTTTTTGTTTGTAATATATAAACTAATACACCTTGTATTAGTCGGGAGTGTTCTTAGATACGTTTGATGAAAATCGATCCAAGATGGCCGCCGCTACAAAATGGCGGATAACATATTTTTTCACAATTCCCTCAATAAGGGTATCAAATGAAAGGGCTTGACTAGTAGAATACTATACACTATTAAAAATTTCAAATCCAAGATGGCCGCCACCACAAAATGGCGAATTACATTTTTTTTTCACAACTCCTGGCGATGGCGTTGTACGGACGCCAGCAGGTCAAGCTACCCGAAACTGTCACATTTTCGCAATCAACCTTGAACCTTAAGATGTAGCAATAAAGTTGAAAATCTATTAAAGAAATCTGACAGATTGTAGTAGATTGATGTGCTGGCGTCTGTACCTTAGAGTAATGCTCTAAGCGTTGTACTGACTACGTTACTAGGTGCCAAAGCCAAAACGCTTGGAAAAAAATCATTGCGTCACGTCATATACGCTCGTTGACTGACACTTTCGTTTTACGATCTCAAATATATTACGTCCATGTTTATGTCTCAAAATTACATCCAAGTGAAATAATCAAAAATGATGTGAAGTTCCGTCCCTTGCAGTAACTTACCAAGGTCAGCGCCATCTATCCAGCGAATAGGGAAGAGTTAAAAAAAAAAGGAAAATCCGTCATTCCATCACTCACCATCATAGACTATACACTTATAAACTGAGACTCATCATCATTCTTTCGTCATTCGAGTCGAGACTTTTATAGTGACGCAAAACTTAAGTCGCGATTACATTATCCAATTTTAAGCAATGCTAACTAGGAACACTCTAACTAGGAAATCGGAGCTAGTGATTACACTACACTAAATTGGATTCTAAATCGGACAGAGACAGACGATGAGACGACGCATTCAGACGCATTGTCGGCGTCGTCGCATTCGGGAAGAAGGATCGTACTAGGTTGCACGCAAAGAGTATAGGTTGCACGTTTCGAATTTTCTATCGATGGCGCCGTATTTATCAAAACTACAGAATAAATACAGAAAAAATAGATAAAAAAAATAAAAATAAATAATTTTGGTCGTTATTATTATAAAGACTAGCTGCGCCCCGCGGTTTCACCCGCATAAGTGTCGATACCGTGGGAATTTCGGGATAAAAGTAGCCTATATGTTAATCCAGGGTGTCAGCTACCTACCTTTAGAGAAAATTTTATAAAAAAAAAAAAATATAATTTTTGTCGTTTTTATTAAAAAGATAAGGCATTTCCCCATACATTTCTATTAATTTATTTAAGACTAGCAGCGCCCCGCGGTTTCACCCGCATAAGTGTCGATCCTGAGGGAATATCGGGATAAAAACTATCCTTTGTCCTTTCCCGGGGTGTAATCTATCTCTCTGCCATCGAAATCCGTTCATTGGTTTAGGCGTAAAAAGGTAACATATAGACAGACAGACAGACAGAGTTAGGTACTTTCGAATGTATGATATTATAGTATGGATAGTATAATTATATACTCGTAGCACATGGATTTTTTTTTCTGTGGGCAATGCTCTCGTTTCCGATACAGTCGCCATGTTGTATGTAGCATTTATTAAAAAAAAAACTGGCCAAGTGCGAGTCGGACTCGCACACGGAAGGTTCCGTACCACAAGGCAAAAACACCGAAAAAAAAAACACGTTTCTTGTATGGGAGCCCCCCTTAAATATTTATTTTATTTAGTTTTTAGTATTTGTTGTCATAGCGGCAACAGAAATACATAATTTTGTGAAAATTTCAACTGTCTAGCTATCGCGGTTCTTGAGATACAGCCTGGTGACAGACAGACGGACGGACCCCTTACCCTTTGGGTACGGTACCCTAAAAATACTCTGTGGTAGCATTCGTGCGCGCGGTCTACTCGTCCACCTTGCTCAAAGCGCGGACGCCGACTAGTCGTTCTAAATCGTAGCGCCGTGATTACACTATCCTAGATTGGATCCAATTTAGGAAGTAGAAAGATTGGACCTCCAATTTCCACTAAATTGGATCCAATCTGTTCTAACTGCGATTACATCTGCCGATTTCCTAGTTAGCATTCCTTAAAATTGGATAATGTAATCGCGGCTTTACCGTGTAATAAAAAACATAGTACTTACTAATACCATGATCTGAGTTCATTCATTCAATACATTCCTGTTCATTCATTTGATTAAAATTTCTTTCATATTATTCATTCAATCAATGTCGTCCGTCGCCCGCTATGTGGTAGATTTTAGTTCGACGAGTCTTGTTCTAGAAATTGTTAAAACTCTGTCAATAGTTATTTAGACATTAATTGATTTTCCAGATAGTGTTCTACAATCCAGTGCTCGAGTTTAATTTGTTAGAATAGATGCGATTGAAATATTTTACAAGATTGAAATTGAAAGCGACATGTTCATGCTGAAATTTTCATGGTGATTGGAGCCACGACAAACTATTGTATTTATACTGCGGATATTGTAAAAAGTGTTGAAGAGAGTTTAAAATGTCTGTTAAACGACAAGCCACTACCGAATTGAATCATGACAATTGGGATCAAGATGACCCTGCCGACCATGAAGAAATGGGCAGTTTTAAAATTGCACCCAAGGAAATGCTTGAAAAACGTGTTATCAGGACTGCAAAAAGGCGTACACAAGTTGCCGGTGACGAGGTAAAATTAAACATTTGATGAAGCTGGAGTTCCAAGTTGTAGAATATACTGTCTATTGGTTTTTGATACTAGATGAAAGTGGCTAAAAGAGGCTGATAAAGGCTGGATTTTTTTCCTAATTAATTAATATTATATCATCTTTAGTTTTCTTTTATTTCCTATTTCTTCCATTCATGGATTCTTTATTGTAATTCACAGCATATACCTTTGTCCATCCATTGCTGGTTCAGGAAGGCAATGCAAAACATTTATAGCTCATTTTGCAGTAACAGATTATTGAGCTGTTGATATTTTCTGTAAAATTATATGATAATTATGAATGTTAAAATTCCACTTTCTAATGCTTTGTGTTTTACATTTCAGCCTAAGAAAAGTGTCTTCAGTGGATTTAGTGGATTCAATAAAGCACAACCAGCATCATTTGACTTTTTGTCAAAATTAACTAATGGCAGCAATGACAGCAACAGTTCATCCAACAAAGCAGATTCATCAGTTACATCCAGTTTATTTTCGAATAAACCACTTGCCAGTCCTAGTGGTGGTGTTTTTGGCAATCAGTCTACTAACACACCAACTAAGTCGCCATTTGGATCACCATCAACACAGACAGGACCAACTGCCCTATTTGGAGTTCCTGCTCAAAACACCACAAGTCCATCTATGTTTATGACATCAAAAGCTGATTCCACCGTTAAAGATTCTCCTTTCAAAATCCAAACTGTTACTAGCTCAACAGATAACAATACTGATTCCACAAAATCATCTATTGCACCAGTTACCTCCAGTAAATTTGACATTCCGTCTACCAGCGCCAATGTAGCAAAGTCATTGTTTTCAACCACTTCAAATTCAGCACCATTTAAAATTCAACCAATGTCTAACACTTTTGGAATGGCATCAAAACCAGAAGTAAATCTAAATGAGAAAGATAAAAAGCCTGAGGACACCAAGAATGATAAAAAAATGAAATATTATTCAAAATTAAAAGGATTAAATGAAGCTGTATCAGATTGGATTCAAAAGCATGTAGAACAAACTCCTCTCTGCATACTTACTCCAATATTCAAAGATTATGAAAAGTATTTAAAAGAAATACAAGATGAATATGGTTCAGCTAAAGATGTTGATAAAAAGATTGATAATAAATTTACTGCAGAATCAAAAACACTGTTTGGTAACTCTGCTACAAAGCCAGTAGCTGCAACTGGAAATGACACAACAGCATCATCAATTTTTAATGTGTCTCCAAGTTCAAAATCTCTATTTACTACTCAAAGCAATACCGCTGCAGCAACTGAAAAACCAGAAAAATCTGGCTCATTCTCCTTTGGGATTGGTTCATCTACTAATACTTCAAGTACAATTTCAACCAGCACTGCAGGATTTTCATTTGGAGCCATTACATCAAGCACAGCAAGTGCTGTAACTTCTCCTTTCTCTTTTGCTACAACCACAAGTACAACAGCTTCCAATGGAACAGCAGCACCATTTTCATTTGGAATTGGAAAACCTTTCAGCTTTAATTCTAATGTCAAACAAAACACAGATACTACTGAAGAAACCAATGAAGAAGAAGATTCACCACCTAAAGTAGAATTTACACCTGTTGTTGAAGACAACACTGTTTATGATAAGCGTTGCAAAGTTTTTGTAAAGAAAGATGGCAATTTTGTTGACAAAGGTGTTGGTACACTTTATATCAAGAAAATAGAAGAAAGTGGTAAACACCAGCTCCTAGTTCGAGCCAACACAAACTTAGGCACCATTTTAGCTAATTTGATATTGGCGTCTGCTATTCCTACACAACGCATGGGTAAAAACAATGTCATGTTGGTTTGTATCCCCACACCTGAGTCAAAGCCTCCACCAACACCTATCTTAATTCGGGTGAAAACTTCGGAGGAAGCTGATGAATTATTAGAAACTTTAAACAAATATAAAGCATAAAATATTAATTGAACTGATTTTTGTTTAAATTGAGAATACTGTACCTATAATTTTATTAGATGGACTAGAGTAGCCAATTTTATTCAGAAAATGTATTTTTATTTAAATATTTTTTTCTACATATCTGTGTTTGACATGAAATTTCACTTCTATCGAATTATGTATTGTAAGAATGTAGTCCTTCATCATTAAAAAAGTGATATTCGTATCATTATTGTGAAACTGAATTTGATTATATTAATCCTGAGATTGAGAAATACATCATTTCCATAGATGAATATTTCGTTTGAAACTTCTTTGCAGCCATTATTACTATCTAATCATATTGGTTGGCGCCTATTGCACAAGACTGAGAAGCAGAATGAATTCGGTAGCTGCATCTAGAGACGCTCACGACTTTTGACGTGCATCTTTAAAATTGCTTCCATACTGCGAGGCAAGTCAAAAAAACCAA
Source organism: Oligia latruncula (assembly GCA_948474745.1). Taxonomy (NCBI): domain Eukaryota; kingdom Metazoa; phylum Arthropoda; class Insecta; order Lepidoptera; family Noctuidae; genus Oligia; species Oligia latruncula. The sequence continues at coordinate 13,369,819 of OX419688.1, forward strand.
TGATAACAAAATCGGGGGATAGAGTTTGGTGTTGCAGCTTCATATCTATCATCTCCATCCTAAATTCAATTCACCATTGGATAGCTAAAGGATAAAAGAATTCATTACGCCAAGTGAGGACTGTGATGCATCGCGCGCGGTGGAGGGGAAGCGCCGCCATTTTGAGATTTTGCTGCGTATCGAGATTTCCGTTTATTCCCATCTGCCCCCTTCGAGCTTACCACCGGGGTGGTGGCTGGCACTAAGTAGTGGCGTTTACCACCCCGGTGTTAAGGATCATCCGGGGTTACCGCACGATCTCGGGCGAGGCGGCAAGCCTCATTGCCGGACTGCCGCCATGGAGAGCCCGCGTAGGCCGCGCCGCGCCCTCTTACGTTTCCTGCTTCTGACAGCTGCCAGAATTTAGCAACCAGCCCCCACAGAGTACTTTTTTATATAAGGAAACCAGCCCCTCTGAGAGAAACATGCTTCTTGTCGTCGCCGCCGCTGCCGATCGCCTCTACGAGGACACGGCGGTGCTCCGCATAAGCGGGGCAGACCTCCACCGTGTCCTCTGGGCGATCCTGGCAATGGTGACACCCGGGCGTTTCCTCTCGCCTGATGATGTGCTAAACTTCCGTGTCCGGTGAGGGCGCCGTGGCGCCTCTCTAGCCACTCAAAGAGGGGTCTTATCGCGGCGTGCCCTGCGCTGGGTTGCGACAGTTGCTCTTTCCATGCCGCCATGAAATCGCGCCAGAGATCCGTCCGCTCCGCAGCGATTTGCCGCGGAAGCGGATCTTCCCCCCGGCGCGTAGTGCCTCCGCGCGCCACTCATACAGGCGCGCGAGGACTATCGTTTCCAGATCCATAGATAAAATACTAAATGTACAATCCAGATCCCATGGTGGCAGTCCGGCAATGAGGCTTGCCGCCTCGCCCGAGATCGTGCGGTAGCCCCGGATGATCCTTACGGGACGGATGATCCTTAACACTGGGGTGGTAAACGCCACTACTTAGTGCCAGCCACCACCCCGGCGGCAAGCTCGAAGGGGGCTGATGGGAATAAACGGTCAAATTTCTTTCAATATATTTTAAACTTTATCTCTAAAGCATAAGGTTCAAAGTTGCTTGGGAAAATTTGAAAGTTTCGGGTAGCTTGATGTGCTGGCGTCTGTACCTATATTAGCATAAAAATGTGCTGAGGACCAGAATCATCCAGCTTGGACTAGAACAGCGAAGAAGCTCTTTCTACACAAGACAAGTCTCAGCTGTGGCAAAATAAAATGTGTAGGTACTATTCTACAAATAGTTACCTGTAGGATTGCACGCCTCTGATACCCTTATCAGTTTCTGATAATCTACCACAGGGGTAATTATTTGTTAGCAACATGTGTATGTTGTGTAATAATTTCGTGGAAATTAATATAAAACAATCAAATTAATCTTGTCATATTTTATTACAAGGCTGCTTTATTACACTTGACTGACCAATACCACTAGTATTCATGGCACTGAGCAATATTGTAAGCCCACATGTAAACAAACTATAATAAATTACAATTCTAGAATAAGCTTCTTTTCTTAGAAAATGATTTTATATCATACATTTGCCCACTATAATTACACAAATTTAAATCATAGGTAGTATGACTATGCACCACAATAATATTATGTATTTAAAGCAGGGACTTGAAACGTTACTCAAAATAACGTTACGTGTAGTTCCAGTACCGATATAATTTGTACCGTTCCACCAGGATCGTAACAAAATTAATTCCTTGGCTATAACGATACTGACAAACGGAACGAAAACCTAAACTGTTCACTAATATTATTATAAATATAATATCGTTATTAGTATAACGATATAATAACGTTATTCATTTCGATGCTCTCGAACGAATACAGCGGGGGCGACCGGGCGACGACGGAATGGTGGTCAAGAATAACATTACAAATGAATCTGAAATGTTTCACCTGTAATGTTATTACAAGCGGATAAGCTTAACGTTACTGATACCTATATTGTTACTTATAATATTGTTCTATGTAAACAATATTCTATTACTTTTTTTTTGTAACGTTATTGATATTTCTAGGTTTCAGTATTATTGCAAATTTTGGAACATTATACGATAACGGTTTAGGATTAGTGGTAACGGAACAAAATTCATTTCGTTTTCAAGTCCCTGATTTTAAGAAACAAAATAATTTTACATGTTTATTTTTAAATAAAATTCATTAAGCATCCAGCAAATGAACAAAACATCATAAATAAAATATTCATGTATATTGCACATTATGTACTAGCAACAAAACTGTTTGGGGTCATTTGCCCAAGACCCATTTGAATCCTGTGCATATGAATCTCTACATTATTTTGAAATAGTTTTTGATGATGTGGTTCCAATTTCATTTTTATTTGCTCCATTGTGCCTTGCAAAACAGTTAATTCATATGCATTCTGATCTGAATCAGACAAGCTTTTAACTTGAAGCATTAAAGCAATAAGGTCTGTAATAAGATCAATTAAATTGGGGTCCTTGACAGACCCATTATTATTTTTTTCTACTAACAAAGATGCTTTCTCGCGACATATTTCTCTCAGGTGTGAAGGCACTAACATTGCAGCTAAGCTAGGCTCTGGGGCAATTTGTTGGCAGTACTGCTGTACATCATTTATGTAATCTTGTAAATCCATATTCATTTTTTCCAAGTCAATTACGACTGCAGCATATTTTCGTTCAAAATCCTCTGGCATTTTCTGACCAAATGATTTTCTTTTCTCTGCATCACAGTTATATTCTTTTAACAAATTGATTTTGTCTCGTTTGGCATTTAATATTCTTCTTAACTTGACAATTAGTTCTAAGAGTGCAAAAGGGTAACTGCCAATAGTATCCATTTGTTTTGCTATGTCTGAGCAGCCAATGAGTGGATCACCTTGAGAATTATTGTTGGTTGGTTCATACAAGCTAAATATGTCTTGAAGCACAAAACGTGGTCGAAACTTCTTTGCTATACTAGAAAGACTTATAGTATCTGGAGGTTCGTTGGATAGAACTTCATAATCTGGCACTGAATGTGTGCCTAGTTTTGGGCGTTCAAAAGTTATCCTATATGTATTGTTGGATGTGTCAACTGCATCTATACATCCTGTAAATAAACCATCTTGTGGTTTACGTAATCTTGCTGTTACTTTAGTTCCCACTACCAACTGCATTGGTATCTCATTTGGCAAGTCTTTGACACTGATATCAGCTGCTTTTCTTTGCTGTATAAATCTTATTAATTTTCGTTTCCTTTCAAGTTCTCTCCGCTCTTCATCAAAAAATGCCTGGGAACATCTTCGCGGTTTGCCCATCATTCGCCTAATTTTAGACCATTGAACTTGTGTCAATTTTCGGTTTGTGAGTTGTGGAAAAGATTCTCTCAGACAAATCATGAAATCATTTTCTCCATCAAATAAAACTTTATCAATGTTACTATAGAAATACTCAAAACATACCCATTTATGAGCCTTTGGTAGCTTTAACAAATTCCTTAACCTCATTCCAATTCGATGCCCAGATTTGGTGTCTGGTGATTGGGGTCCAATAGGTTCAGATTTATCATCAAACTTTTCACTTGTCCTTTGGACTTTAGATGGTGATTTCTGTTTTTTAGCACTTGATTGTTTGTTAGGAGTTTTAGTGATAATTTTCGGAGTTCGCTTTGGTGATTGACGTGGTGGCGAAGTGTTAACAAAATCGTCAACAAATATGAATCTGTTTTTCTTTCTGATGCGAGCTGGCATGCCTCGCGCGTTCAGCTTTTGGACAGGTTCACTCGGTGCTGGTTTTGGCGGTAACTTAGTACCGACCCTGTGAAGACCAAGCGCGGCAGGGCCAAACGCTGGAGGTTCTTCTTCCTCTTCGGGAAAATCCATATCCATTGGTTCATCTTTGACACGATAATGTGATCTAGGCGAGAAATCCTCTTCTTCATGGTCTCCTAAACAAAATAATACACAATTTATATAACTCGAAAGTCGAGGAAACTTATCTACGAATTTGCACGTTAAACCAATGTTCACAAAAGAATATTATTACATCAAAGTATGTAACACACTCTATTTCATAATTCCAATGATAAACTGATTGACATTTCAGCTGGAAATTTGAATTTTTTCAAATTTTGAATCTAGCGAACAACATTACAATCGCAGCTACAGCGGAGAGCACATTATAAGAATCACAACTACATACTGGTACGTACACAAATAAAAAAGCATTTGTTTTCACAACATATACATAATCGAAATTGTTAGACAATTTATTAAATAACAATATAAACAAAACTTACTTTCTGATTTATCCGCCATGTTGATGAAGTAAATTTGATTTAATTTGAAGATGAGAGCGCCAAGAACAAATACGTTCGGATACTATCTGTGGTGTATCGTGTCATTACAAAACGGATATTACTAAAATTAGAATTGTTTTTTGTAGGTTTGGTTATGAAATTATTGAGTATTCGTATTGAAAAAGTATAATTGGGGAAGTTCAAGTCTTGGTTATTATTTTAAAAAATGAATTATTTGTATCCACACTTATTTCGGTTTTCACTTTTCTTTGATTCTTGGTTCCACCTTGACAAATAATGCTAGGCACACACGTAACGGCTTTAGTCCACGGCGACTCGCTGGTGACTTCTAAATCTCACGCAATGATTTCAACACACAGATTTTGAGAGCAGATTTGTCGCAAAATCTGGTGTTACACTCTATTTCTCATACATATTTATCTAGTTTTCGTTTAATTTGTGATTGACACAAAAGAAAACATTTTTAAAAGAATGGCAATTTGTAGACCATAGATAAAATACTAAATCGTTGATAAGTACTGCCACCTCTGACGAGTTTCCATTCAACTGGAACTAAAATTTTATATGGCAACCACTCACTGACCTGTATTTTTAACCGACTTCCAAAAAGGAGGAGGTTATATGTTCAACATTATACAGCGTGAAATTTTAATGGTTGTTTTCCCGCGGCAGAACGATTTGTACTCAGTAGTGCTACCGATTCATGGAGTTTTTTTTTTTCCAATAATTATAAAAATATGATCTTAACTCGAAAGCAAGAGAATCACTAAGCAATTTATGCTCGTCACAATGCGTATGGTGAGTGGTTGTTGAGTTGAGCTCCTGGCTCTTACCAGGAGAACTTCTCAACAACGTCCCAGCATCAGGAATAGCAATTTTTTGTGACATGTGATGAGCAGTTGACATTAGGCTATTGTAACTTAGATAAATTACAAACTGACCCACTAAAAAGAGAAGAAAGTTTTTAGTTTTAAAGTTTTTTTGTATGATAGAGGTCAGTGCAACCACGGTTTATTAGTTTTCATTGGCGCCGATTCTGTTGTTCACAAACTAAACTAAATTTAAGTTCAGGCATCTTTTTCTTTCTATTTCATTAAAAAAAGGACAGAAGATAAATATTAGTTTAGTCCTGTCAAATTAGTCAGCGCCTGACGTAAATTGACGTATTTTTAATAAGCAATTTTTTAATCTCGTCTAAATTGTCTATGGAGTATCTTAATTTGACAGTACTAAACTAATATTTATCTTCTGTCCTTTTCTTAATGAAATAGAAAGAAAAAGATGCCTGAACTTAAATTTAGTTTAGTTTGTGAACAACAGAATCGGCGCCATTATTGTCAAAGTTGTCGGTTCGGGTGATGCGCAGTGGTAGACCGCGAAATTCAAATTTTCTTACGCAATTTGCAGACCAGTGTCAGGTTGTATCTTGGTTAAATTATGATTATTTTGTTCGATTCGCGACTATAATAGAATAGATATGTATTAACAGAATTATATTCATTAATATATCCTTTAAATGAGATTTATTTCATAAGCACTTTTCCAATTCTACGCATTTTTCTATGTATAACGCATCCGATATTATCGACCGATAATAACGCGCCTGTGGGGTAGAGCCATAATGAGGCATTTTTAATGTTCTTTTTCTTATGTTTACTCCATAACTCGAACTCGAATAGAAAGTGATGGCCCGTGCCAGCCGTATTTGTGCTCGACGCAAATTGCGCGCCACAAATAATTATTGTCCTGTTGTACTGGCGCCTCCAGTCACTGCGACGGCAGCTTGGTGAGGCGATTCCGTGGCCTGTGAGTTTTACTGGATTAAACCTTGAGTCTCACGCAAATAAACCAAAAACTTGATCGTGTATGACCCGCCATTAGGTACTCTCACATGCTAGCTTGAATGAATCTAATCTGCTCTGAATCGATTATGAAAGCTTGTTTCTAAATATACTTATATTAATTTAGTGAAATCTTAATTTCAGGATATCATGGTAATAAATCAAGTAATAATAATATTTGCTTTTTGCGATGTAATTATGAAATGCGCAACTGTAAATACATGTCATTTGGAAGTTACAGCCTGCTATGATAATTCATCTTTTGAAATGGTTACGAATAAACCGAAATTAGTAGATGTTATTACTGGATCTATAGTGCACCTTTGGTGTCATTTTTGGTAATAATTTTATTATTTTTAAACTTAATATTTATGGTAAACTGTGCACTTTGTTTATTCGGATCTTCATGGAAACGTTGCTGAAAAGGGCGTTTATCCACACTATGCTGCCGACCAGGACGCTATAGGTACTCGTACCTACATACATTACAAAAAAGTTTCATCATCAATATTTTTTTTTCAGCGATGTTAAAGGTGACTATTATCCTAAATGGTGGTTTTATAAACCAAGAGATAACAAAAAACAGAAAGAAATACTGTCCGAAATTGAAAATAATGATTTTAGTACCAAAGTAATAATAACACCTGTTCATATGTTGAATATTCATGATTTCAATGTAAATAATTCGGGAATTTATACGTGTAAAAGTCCTGAAATAATGAAAAAAGGAAATGTTTTCATGTACATTCTCGAAGGTCAGTCCCAAAAAGAGTTACTTTACTTATAATTTGGCGCCTGAACAATCTTTATTTGTGAGTGCTCTCGCCATGTTTCGCCGAGAGCACTCGCGGCTCGCGCGAGATGTCACGTGACGTGATGAGTGCGGCCCTACACTCTCTCTTATTCAGAACGGTTGCGATCGCCGAGAAGATGGCTGATGGACGCGTTACAAACTTACAAGCTAAGGCAGCTGTTACCCTATGCGCTATCAGTTATTATAATTACGTGCACACTAAACCATACATTTTTTTAAATGGCGTAAACGGAGATGTTTGATGCTCACTCATCTCATTAATAGAAAAACCTGTTTGTTCTGAAATTCGAACCCACGCATCGTGTTTTTTTTATCTTTGTAAAACCGGTGCGTTGGTTCCCACAATATTGGCTTGGTTTGATATATTTCCAAAAAATTATATAATTCAGATTCGTTATTCCACATACTTAATGAAAAAAGTCATACGTCTACGCCGTCTACGCGGTAAAGCTTGCGCTAAACGACGACGCGAGAATGTACATACAATAGCGCACTCGCTTCGCCTCGTGAGTGTAAGCGAGTCCCTTTGACTCGCGCAAAAAAAACCTATGCGGAACGGAGAGCAGAAGAGGCGAGGCGAGACAATATGAGACAAAGCGAGTGTAGCGTTGTACACTCTCGCACTCGTCATGTCTCGCGGTGCCTCGAGGAGAGTGTACAAGGGCCATAAGAGACGAAGCGATTGTAGCAATGTACAGCTTGGCAAAAAAGAGTGTGGAATAAATGAGGTCGCCAGTATCACACCCGTGGCAACCCGAAATACTACGACTCAACAGTTTTTGATACTTGTTATTTTTGGGGATATGATCCCAATTCCAAGTGGGTAGTTTAGTCCCTCAGACGCTACCCAAACACCACGGAAGGCTAACTACTAACCCCGAGGGCAGTCTAACTGTGGGATTGTTATGAATTGACGATAATAGTTTGGTTACAGGGATAATGAAAGAACACGTTTTGTTTGAAGTTTTATTTTAATACAAAAAATTCAATCTGACGAATCGAAAACACTTTCATCTAGATATTCAATCCCAGGAAAGCTCACATTTTGGCTAGAGCTTCCTGCAACTTCAGAATCACTAGCATATTCTAATTCTGAAAAATCACTGCTACTGCTACTGTCATCTCTGAGATTTATAACCAATCGTTCTATCTCTTCATACATAGTCACACCTCTGTCATAATATTCTTTTTCTATTTTCATTACATGCTTGCATGAATTCTTCCAGTCTTCGGCAGTAATGTTTGAAAATGCTTGTTCAGCAGCCACCTATAAAAAAAAGAAAAAAATCATTAACAATGTTTCTTACATAGTAACACTAAATATGCTTATATAAACTAGGCTACATACCTTTATATCAATGGACCCAACATTGACTGAAGCAATTTTATGCTTCGCAATTCCCCATATTAACTCAATAGGATTCAGGTCACAGTGATAAGGTGGAAGGCGTACCACAGTGTGACCATGATCTCCTAAAATTTGGTCAATTTCGTAAATGGGCTCTGGTTTATGCCGCTTCACTAGCATTAATAATTGAGGCTTGCGGAGAGACTCATCAAAAGGTATATTATTTTGCAGTAACCATATCTTTATCTCAGCAACTTTTGAAGCGCTAGTTGGTGCCTTGTTCAAGACCACCGAATGGTAAGGAGCATTATCCATTACAATAATGGAAGGTTCTCTTAGGTTGGGGATTAATTTTTCAGTGACCCATTTTGTGAAGTTGGTTTTATTCATTTCCGAGTGATAGTCTTCATTTTTGTTTGTGCCACTGAAAATCAAAAGCGCATTTGGAACAAATCCTTTATCGCTCCCAGCATGTACAATTATATATCTCTTGCCTTTTGATATGTTGTGTTTCACTCCGCTGACATCAACCGATTGCCAACATTTTTTCAACTTGTATGATGAGTGAACATAACTTTCATCCAAATATATTATTTCTTTTTGTAGTTCTGGGGGCAGGTTTCTGTTATCTGTAATAATTTTCAAATATTGCTCCCGCTTTGCTGCTATATTAGGTTTCTCTATCAGAGAGAACCTGTCTGTTTTACATTTCTTATATGAAAAACCCAGAGTGTGTAATATCTTTCTAAGATGTTCACGGCTTCCATCATAACCCAAGTCCTCTCTAACTACCGGCAGTAAATTTCTCAGTGTAGGCACCTGAAACATGGTATTTTGTTTTATATCTGCTTTAGTTAAATTCATGAAATCGGGAGTAGTGTAAAGATAAAACATACCTGCTTTTTCACAGTGTAAAAAAAATGAACCTTTTGTCTAATTGCACATAAATCGAAATCATCTAAATCTTTCTTCGGGCGACCTTTGCGATGTTTTCCCGGTGTTGAAAAAATACCATTATTTTTTTCACCTTCCTCAACAATTTTTCTTACTGTGTTGACAGATTTACCTAAAACAAAAAAATAACAGTTTTTTATTATTAATTCCATGTTCATTATCTTCAAGTATCAATCATAGAGGTTAGCGTAGGTATACGTAACTTATCAAACTACAAAACATAACCTCAATTTTCAATTTCTGTAAACAAGACTAAAACTTATTTAAATCTAGATATCTACAAAACTACGCATTGAAAACATTTATAAAAACTTATTTAGGGTACAATAACTTATTTAGGGTCCATAAATACCTGTCATATCGGCAGTTCTTTGATAAACATTGTCGATATCGGATAAAAGTTGTCCCGCTTGTGATTCGGCCAAACACCGCAAAAAGACGGTGTAAATCACTGCTCTGCCACTACTTCGAATGGTTTTATTCATTTTAAATAGTTAATTATGCAAAGAAAGTTGATAATTTTAAAAAATCTATGAAAAACAACAAGGATTATACGCACTGTTGACATAGAATGTACTAGCAGTTGATAAGTAAAGCAATGTTGCCACAATCATCGATATTAGTTCCAACTGTCACCGCGTCAGACTCTTTTTTGCCAAGCTTGTACACTCTCGCACTTGTCATACCTCGCGGTGCCGCGAGGAGAGTGTATAGGCGCCATTACATTTTTTTATGTACCTACACACGTCTCACGACAGTAACTGGCTCTCTACACGAATGAATTTGTATGTTGCGAACTATTTCCGCTGTCTGGCCCGACCAATTTCGAATTAGCGCGTCCGAGACGTTCAAACAGTTTGACTCAAACACGTAATCTTGATCGCTGATACGTAATACCTATCGTTTAAATTCTTCCTATTATTGTGATATTTGTTTTGTACTGGACCATATCTGCGATTCTTCTGGTTACAGATATATGGAAGGTCGAAGTTCTAACTTGTTTTAAATGTTTTTTTTTTACGAAAACAAGTTTTGAATCAATCAACTCAGCCTATCACAGTCCACTGCTGGACATAGGCCTCTCCCAGACTGCGCCACAGCACCCTGTCCTTCGCCTTCCGCATCCAGTCTACCCCAGCCACCTTCTTTAGGTCGTCCGTACGTCTAGCTGGGGAGCGTCCCACACTACGCTTGCCGATACGTGGTCTCCACTCCAGGACTCGTCTGCTCCACCGGTCATCGGTCCTTCGACAGACATGGCCAGCCGACTGCCACGTCAGTTTGCTTACTCTTTTTCAGTTTTCCGGATAATTTCGTTCCTGATTTTATCCTTCAAAGAGCCTCCGAGCATAGCTCGCTCCAGCGCTGAGCGATCTTAAATTTGTGGACTAGCCCGACCGTCAGTGCAGTGCGTCAGTTTCAGCACCGTATGTCATGACGGACAGGACGCACTGGTTGGAGACCTTGAGTGTTCAAACACTGTGGGATAGGCGACGAGACGTTTTCCAAATGCTGCGCAACCCAACTGGATCCTTCTGTCGGCCTCTTTCTCAAAGTTGTGTCTACCGAGTGCCCTAGGTATACATAATCCTTCACAACTTCGAGAAGCGACCCTTCGATGTGGATTGGACTCGGCAAGACGTGCGAATTGTACATGACTTTTGTCTTGTCCAAATTCATGCCGAGGCCACCCGCCAGCCGGCGGGAGACTCCATTTAGGCTGTGCAACATTTGGTCTAGCTGTTCCAGCGTCTCTGCCATTATGACGATTTCATCGGCAAATCGAAGATGTGAGATATACTCGCCGTTCACGTTGATACCCTGTCCAGTCCAGTCCAGCGTCTTGAAGACGTCTTCCAAAGCGTTGGTAAACAATTTAAGGGATATTACATCCCCCTGTCTCACCCCCCTGAAAAGTTGGATGGGGCTGGTTTTCTGATCCTGGAAAACAAGTTTTAACTTACTTAACTAAAATTTAAATAGTCCCACGATCTCTGTACCATTGCATGCACCCTAAGCACAACACGTGTTGCGTGCGTTACGTTGTGCATCGTAAACAGCGGTTTTTCACACCAAAAATGGAAGTTGATTCCTGGTATATAATTTTGCTCAAAGTTACTTAGTTTGTAGTAAGTAGAGAGAATGCGTAGATGAGAGCTTCGTGAAGGGTCTTGTTACACCATGTTAATCAGTTTTTTTTTTATTTGAACAGGTGTCATGAATGTTGAAATCAGCCCCAAAGTTGGAACATCCATTCAGTGGCAAGAATACAAACGAAACTACTTCGATACTATAAATAAAAATATTAAAATATCTGAAGACGAACCTTTCAAATCACTAAGAAGGGATTCAAATAAAACTTTTAAAATAGCAACAGTTTGGGAAAACTGGGGCGAATGTAATGAAATTAACCATCAGAATGGTGTACGCAAAAGAATAGGTAGATGTCGTTTACAGCCCAGTGCTATCAATACCACCTTTGAGGTAAAGACGAATAAAATGCACTTTATAAGACGTCATAATTAAGTATGTTGTTTAAATTAATCCCAAACAGAAAGTACCTACTAGCTACCTACCTATTCGTCTGTAGATTAGCACCACCTAGCCTAACTCTAACCACATAAACGGTGCACATGCACCTGCAAATTAAGATTGATAGCTTCTATACATATCATCCCTGCCAAATATTTTGCCTTTTATGCAACGTCTTATTTTTTATATCCCATAACTCTAGGGTTATTATTTTATAAGAAAAAATAATACAAAAAAGTCCTAGGATATGTAGTCCAAAAATACATAGTTTCGAAGATAATTATCATTTAGGTATCTAAAATTCATTGATAAATAAGAGTAATTCATTTTCATTCGAACCAATCATTCATAATTTTAAAAAGCTAAGAAAATGCGACGTCGTCATATTTCACATATGGGTGTTTTACATTAATAATCGTGACTGTCAAATTATTTTGTATGAAAAATGGAAACAAAAAAAATATATATTCCCTAGAGATACGGGATATAAAAAAAAACACCTTGTATATTACAGATAATGCCCATGGAAGTGATTTCTAACACAGCTGCCATGTCATATTTAACTGATGGCTACGATATATCATGTCGTTCATTACTACTCAATAAAACTGTACCTAAACTAAGTGAAATTATAAGTAACATCCCCGACTTTGAAGCAGAAGAAACATGCCATGTTATAAAAAGAGGTATGTAGTAACAAAAGGTCTATAAAACGCATTAGAAAAATCGTATCGTTGGTATAATTGCGTCTGTGATGCGCATGGCATTTTAATTTAATTCTAGTTTAAAGCCGGTACAAGACATTAGCTTCAAACATTTAAATAATGGTTCATAGATGACTATATTTTTCTACAGTGAAGCACAAGATAAATAAAAATAAACGCAAAACTACGAAGCAAGTAGAAGAAAACAGTCATGTAACACTTGCGTGTACGGAAGCACGGTCAAATTCCGATTTAAAATGGTTTAAAGGCGCAAAACTATTGAATTCATTATTTAGGTAAGTACCTACCGCTAATTATGTTTCTCATTAATCACAATGCATACTAAATCGTTAGAAAGTAATATTAACTTGTTACTAATAAATAATTCATTAACATATTTTTACAGAAATAGTATAAAATGTAAGAATGAAGAAGAACCTCATATATCAGTGGACACTAATAATTCCCTGCATATAATACACATAAGTAAAAACGAAGAAGGGAATTATTCATGTGTCTTAAATGGCAAAAAACTTCAAGAGTTTGAAGTAACACTCGTATCAAAATCTAAATTGTTACATCAAGGTAAAATTATTCAACACTACCTACCTTCTTACTTTCGTTAATTAAACAAAAGTGTAAGTAACTACTTATTTTGTTTCAGAATTTATTCGTTATTCAATTTATTTAGGATTTGTACTGTCACTGGCGATGACATGTTACTGCGCAGGAGTATGTGTTGCTTGGCATCGGAGATCTTCTTTTGTAGATCCGCTGATTGTAAATAATAAAGGATTTCATGAATACCATCATTTGCAATGCGAACGCGAAAAGTTACTGAAGTGAAAAATATCGTTTTTATCACATTTATTCAAAAACAGTTAGTGTACTCTTCGTAAACAGGGACTAAAATAGCTCTTCAATCCCTAGGGACTAAAAGTGATTTGAATGGATATTGTTAGTAAAAGTTCCAATCATCAAAGAGATCAATCACGAACATTGTATATGTAACAGGCTGTATGATAAAGAAAAACGCGCGCAAGCCCAATAAAAAAAAAAACTTTGTGAAAAAATAAAAAATGCGCGTAAAGCATTCTGCCTTGTATGTAAATAAATAAACGTATTATTCTTATTCATAGGTTGCACTTACTTATTTTTTCATAGAGTCTGATAAAAAGTAGACTGTCCACCTCGGGAGCAGCACTATTTTAAGCTCGAGTGACGTACTTTGAATCGCTCGCTGCGCTCAGGATTCTATTTTAGAACCCTTCGCTGCGCTCGGGATTCTACTCTACAATTCTTCGCTCCGCTCTGGATTCAAAGAAGCACTCTCGCTTTCAAAATAGTTCTTTGCTCCCTTGGCAAACAATCTACCTACTAATATCTGTACATTCCTAAATTTTTCTCACACATTACTTGCGGCAAATTCTTGGCATACTCTTTATGTGACTGTGAGTCTTTCGGTTCATTTAGGGGCACTTAAGACGATCAAACTGGCATAAGCAAACTGGCAAAGAAGTAAGGAGAACCGACTCTGTTGTGAAAAAATCGGACTACTCTGTAAAAAGTTATGCGTGGTTAAACATAAAAAAATATATATATATACGCGTCGACTATAGAACCTCCTCCGTTTTTTCGTTATTAAATAAGGGTGGCGCCACAGTAGCAACGGTAAACTCAATGTTTACAAAATTATTTTGGACTATGTAATTAGTTGAGGTTTGGTATACTGGGCTGTCACTAACTACTCTAGTCACTAAAAATATTAAATTTTCTAACTCGTCATATTTCAATCTGTCAACAACTGCTACATTCATACCACCCTTTGCCTTCGCTAGCGCCATTGTGGAGGGTTTTTGAACTGTTATTTATTGCTTCGAGCTGGACACTTTTTCAACTTTCGGAGAGGGATCGGCTCCGTATCGCCTTTCCCCTCACCATCAAACAGGCGTCAACCTAACGTAAGCACGTAACCAAAGCGGATTTAGAAGCTCCGATACGTCGACTCGGCTACGGCTAGGCGACGCCGCGCTTACGGCTCGCCGACCGCTGGTTGATGGTGCAGCAGGCAGGCCGGAGAGGGGCAAGGGTGGATGAAGAGACGTAAGCTCGGGTGCGGCAAGACGTAAGCGCGGGGCGGCGGCGACGAGCCGTAACGCACCGCACCGCGGTTCGTGAGCTTGTCCCGAGCGAGGCGAGGCGATTACGTTACGATTCCAATTGTTGTGCGTGCGTTGCAGTAGGGAGTTTCATACAAATAATACTGAACGGCTCGAGTTGATACGGTGCCGATCCCTTTCCGGTTTGATACGTGTGCTATCAATCACTGTCACTAATGAGACAGAATTATTTTTCTTTGAATAGTAAAGAGAGTCAGTGATAGTCATGTGACAGCGTAGACAGAGAACTAATTAATATACCTACGAGTATAGATAGACCCAAACTGTATAAACTGAACATATACTTTCTGTACATTTTTCTTGGCCTTTAGCAAAGTCTAAAAGTGGAATACTACTTCGTGAAATTGTATATAGCGCCCGCTACAAAGAATACTTCCTGGCGGTGACACGTTGATTATTGTTTTCTGCGAAGTCTTTATAGTAAATTTTTTTTAATTTAGCGTACAATTTCGTAAATTTTTCGTACATTTTTAGAAATTAGACTGAAGTTCGTTTAATAAATAGTCATGTCACCGCTAGAAAGTATGACACAAATCGGAACGCAGATGATTGATTTGAGCGCTGTGAGCCATTACGCCATAATTCGGAATGTAATGTACCCTCTGTCTGTCTCTGCCTGCCAGTGCCTCACTGACATAATTTAAATTTTATTGACAGCTGACACTGCTGGTGCTGACTGTGACTGCTGAAGTGCTGACAGTGTTCTGTCATTCTGTGAACTTCTGTACAGCTGACGCGTAGCGGAACGGCGGCTAAGTAGTAAAGTAAAAGTTTACAATGAGTTTGATTATAAAATGAAAAGTTTTAAAAGTTGATGTATTTGTATTTTGTTCCTCACGATATTATATTATTACAAAATGAAGTACAGTAGAGTGATTTTGTGTACTATATTGGTATTCTTTGTGGCACAGGAAGTTCAAAGTAAGTTTTCACTAATACTTTTGACACGACTTTATTTATCAAGGTAAAGTGAGAGTTGTTCAACAATAGCTTGCTATGAATGTGTGTAAGTCACTTGGTTGTGTACGAACAGCAAAAAAATCAAACCTTTCGTCGGCAATGGTGAATCAATATAATTTCTGTGAAATTAGAAAGTTTGCAAATTATTTACAAATATTTTTAATGTTACAGGTTTACTTAAGCGATGCATAAGATGTAGATCGCGAGGAGAACTTGGTACCTGTGGTGATACTTTTCCACTAAATGTGACAGAGACTGTGATTGAACAAGGTATCCATGTTGTGGCCTGTCCCTCAGGATGGTGTGGCAAACTAATTGAAGGCACTGTGGGGACTTTCAGATCCGACGGTAAGCTAATAAACCCATACACAGGATTTTTTATTGTACCTTATTTAATTGTTACCGCAGTAAGTAAAAAAACAGCCTGTTACATAAACGGTTAACTTAAATTTACTTAATCATACCCTTGTTTGTAAACATTATAACTGTGTTTGTAAGGTTAGACATCAAAAAAAGTTAGTTATACTGGCATTAATCATTTCTTAATTTTGAGCAATGTGTATAAGTAAGAGAAATTATGTTTAACCTTTCAAGCTCCGCGCGTACCCTATGATACAATATAAAATACAAATATATATGTATGATACAATAGAAAATAAATATTGTGTCTCGTTAGCATAGCTTGACACGCACAATGGTCCATTGAAGGACTAAGTGCGGAAACCAAACCCATAACATAGACATAGCGTAGCTTGACAAGTTAACTACATTAAAAAAAAGAGGAGTATGTAATGATTGTAGCAGGTAGCATTCTATAGTTTCTGCCTATCCCTTGGGAAGAAGGTGTAAGTTTATGATTGTGTATATTGTGTACTTTAAAAAAATACTGTTATAGCTCTCTTGGTAATTACTTCTAATAAAAATAATTACTCATTTCACAGATTATGGTGCAGCAACTGAACGAATGTGCCTACAACGAGCCCCAAGTGATTATGAGGAAAGGTGTGCCTACACTATGTGGAACCGTAAAAAGGTTTACATGTGTTTCTGCAATGGTGACCTTTGTAACTCTGCAGTTGGAGTCTCTCCGTATCCACTCATACTTGCATTAGCTATACTAATACCCATATACAACTATTATTTTTAAAATACCTTGTGTTTCTTTATGAACTTTAAGTATTGTGATAATTATGTAAGTTAAAGCAGTTGCTGCTCAATTTCATTGACATAGGGTTGTTAATTGGATCAGATTTTTACATAAAAATGGGGCAAAATACTCATTGTACCCCCTGCTATCAGAAGAAGTAAATTCATGTAAGTGCTGATTTGTCTGAGGAATAAATATTGCAGCTTGACAGTTTTTGTAAGTATAGAAAATTATGTCAAACTGTTATAAGTATTCTTAAGAAAAAAGTTATGTGGCTATTGAAAAATCAGCCATATTGATTGTAAATTGAAAACTTTTTCTCCATTAAAATTAAAAACAAGACCTATTTTTGATAAATATTTATATGATTATTATACAATGTACATTTAGATAACAACCATAATCATTGTGAGTTTACAAACCCTTGTCTTCTGTTTCTAAAATTTCATTACATACCATAATTGCAATGTATTTTTGTAAAATACACCAATTTTTAATTGTTCCAGGCATTCTAAAAATAAGCTCTGTAAACTAGAGCTTAAAGTTGAAATTAAGTTGAAGTAAATTAATTCAGTTTTGGACTTAGCAGTAAACTTGGGAATCAACAGGGTCCAATTTATTTTGTATACGCTTTTTGAAAGTGAATCTCATTCCGTATGATTAAGTTCTTATCATTTCTTAATGGCTTTGATAGTTTAAAATAATTTTATGTTGTATGGTGTCACATTTAGTGATTCTTCAATCACAAAGTGAGCTCTCCAAATTATGATTGGTTTTGATAACCTAATGTGACTCTTAATGATATCATCATTATGATATTGTTTCATTGTTCCTGTATGACCAATATTATGAACCAAGAAACTTGAGATATGTAAGTGTGTAATAACTTAATGTACCTAAGTAATAATAATGTACCGGGTTTTTGAAAAATATGTCAATTGTGAATTCACGTGACATATGGCAGCTGTAGTAAACAGTTGGTATTGTAACCACATTTTTGCTTTTAATACCATCCTTAAGGTCATAGCACATGTATCAAACCGGAAAGGGATCGGCACCGTATTAACTCGAGCCGTTCAGTATTATTTGTATGAAACTCCCTACTGCAACGCACACTAATCGGAATCGTAACGTAATCGCCTCGCCTCGGCACAAGCTCACGAACCGCGGTGAGGTGCGTTACGGCTCGTCGTCCCCGCGCTTACGGCTCGTCGTGCCCGCGCTTACGTCTCTCCGTATCCGAGCTTACGTCTCTTCGTCCACCCTTGCCCCTCTCACCCCTCCGGCCTGCCTGCTGCACCATCAACCATCGGTCGGCGAGCCGTAAGCGCGGCGTCGCTTAGCCGTAGCCGAGTCGACGTATCGGAGCTTCTGATCTGCTTTGGTTACGTGCTAACGTTAGGTTGACGCCTGTTTGACGGCGAGGCGAAAGGCGATACGTGGCGATACCTTTATGCTTACGAGAAGTCAAAATCGGTTGAACGGACTGTAAAAAAGGTTTATTTAAATGTCTAATCTTATTTCAAATGCAGTATAAGTACTTTTTAAAAACCTCTTATGTTAACACTATTTGTAATTATGTATATTTAATTATTCTTGTGTAGATTAAGATATAATCGTAGACATTAAAGCTCTTAGGATTAAAAAAATACTTATTGTGTTCAATATGTAAACTCGTCACTGCCTTGATATCAATTGTATATTATAGTAGAAAACTAGAAATAATTCTATATTTTCCAAATGTTTATAACTTGTGAGAAAGTATACATTGTTTGTTATACAGTTTTAAATTGACCGATCTCTAAATTAACTTGGTAGCTGATAATAATAGTTAGGTACTTAATTGATTAATTCCGTCCACTAATAGGTATTACAATTTTCTACAAATTGCTAATTGTTTACTGTTAGAATATGACATTATTGTGTCTAGATCTGTATGATTGATTCATTCGATTCGATTTTTTCGATTGGTTCGTTTTTTTTTTCATTATTGATTGTATTTTTATTTTCTTCGCTGGAATCCCTTCTGTTGAGGCTGGCTTCCTATTTTATGCAATTTTTATTTTTTAAACTGGCAGGTCTTAATTTAATCTAGTTAGCTTCAACTAAAATGTTATTCTGTAAAAAAAAAACATGGAAAAAAACTGTTACACATAATGCTCACACATACATTCCTATTCTGCCCCCGATAGTTAAAAAGACGTATCTAACAAAAAGTAAAAACGAGAAATAAATGTTTTAATGAATGAAACGGGAAATCGTTTGCTGTCACATACTAAATTTTAGTACCTATGTAAAATATTAATTTACTCGAAGACAGCAAACGATTATAATTAATATTTCACATAGGTACTAAATTTTTGTATGTAAAATATTAATTTACTCGAAGACGGCAAACGATTTCCCGTTAACATTTATTTCTCGTTTTTACTTTTTGTTAGATACATCTTTTTAACTATCGGGGGCAGTATTGTAGATACGTGTATTTATACATTTTATATTTATTGCAGCAGTGGTGGCCCAATGGTAACGGCCGCGACTTACGAGTTGTAAGTCGTAGGTTGGAACCCGGACAGGCGCCACTGCTCTCAAAACGGTGAAGGAAAACATCGTGAAGAAACCGGCATGTCCTAGAACCAAAAAAGCGAAGATATGTGACATCCATCAACCCGCACTGGGCCCGCGTAGTGGATTACGGCCCACTTCCTCTCACAGAAAGCCTCTGAGAGAGGAGGCCTGTGTCCCAGCAGTGGGAACATTATAGGCCGACGATGCTGCAATACTATACATTGTCCCCTTATGTATAAACGTTGCTTAAAGTTAGTAACGATTAGCGACTGTTTAACCATACATTTTTGGCGTTTGAACGTCACTTAACTTTATAATCATCGTTTTTAAATAAACCCCTGTATGTTTTGTAAAAAAAAAAATGAAACTAGATAGATTTTGTTGTGTATAATATTAATGACTTTTTTATTGAGTATTTTTACATTTGTATACAAATATATAATTGCAATTTTTTATGTAGTGTTTTATTCGGCGGTTCGGGGTACGCTAAGGTCGGTTAAAGGGCCACGTATGACGTATGCTAGCTATCCTATGAGGTTTCAAATTATTCTCGATCCTGATTTCTTGGTTGGCGAGCAGTGACTCGATGTGAGGTATATCGTGGAAGTAGTAAAGACCATGGCGAGTTGACCTCTTGATTGCTGCTATTGCCTCTGAACCCTCCAGTAAGTAGGGGTCCAGGGATTCGGCTTCTGAAAACAAAGGTTCAATGGTAGACATTATTTGGGAGTCTATCTGTGATGCGAGGGAAGTACCTAAGCACTTTGTTGCGGCTGTGTTGCAGATGGAGTGCGTATGTAGCGCATTTCGGAAATAAATAAAATGTGTCAATTGGCGCCTGGTTAAATGGCGCCTCCTGGTTAAATGATAAGTGATTTTATTTTTGTAAGTAGGTTTGCACAAACACTTACACGTCAATCATATTTTTTTTTAAACTAGATGAGGTCGGGTTTGCCTGCATCCTACCGCTACGAGCAGTACCTACCTATGTACGCGCTAACGCGCCCATTGCATTTCAGGTGCAACATTGGTGACTGTCCCGGCTCATGAAACAAGCTCTAAAGGGCCCACTAGTGAGTGCAGGATATTTTTGCCATTTGATACCCTGAAGACAACCGCTCGTTCCACTAAAATCCCATAGACCAGTCCCCTAGGGGACTACACAGCACTCAATGTTCCACTACGATCCCCTATGCTGGGGATTCTCTTAAGTAGGTACTATTAAATGCTATTTCTTTATAGTCCCTTCTAAATAAAAAAGCCACTTACAAAATAACATTATGTGATACCTAGGTACCTACATATAATTTAAAATCTGTCTACAGAGGGGATAACAAATAGGATGCTGGCAGCACAAACTGTGGGCGTCAGCAGTAGGTGGTTCAGAGGGCAGCAGTGACCTAAATCAACATTATTATTGCTAAATAAATGATTTTTTATTATATTATTTTATTCGTTTCAATTTGAACCTTACTTCATTGACATAAGAGAGTCACGTGACGCGGACTCGTGAATTGCATACTACTTTCTGAAGGTTTGGAGTATCAGCTAGAGGATGATAACAATGTAAATAGTGCCCATTATAATACGTTGAGCTTAGCTCAACGTAATAAAATGGGCACTATTTACAATAAGTTTTACCTGACAATACCTCACTGCGGCGGTTGCTGGCAGCCCCAAACCGTGGCGGGTTAAACGGTGGTATGAACAGACCTTCAGGCCACAGCGACTCCGGATCAGGGGAATCTACCTTGTACGGTGATGGCGGCAACAGAGGAATCACAACATCTGAAAAAAATATTGTAAAAATCGTAATCAAAAGTTTAGGTACTTATAATTTAGGTTTGTGCATCATTGAGTGAAAGTATGTAGGTACTGAAACCTCAGATATAGATACACCTAGATAATACAAGAGCAACTACTTCGAATGCCCAGCTTACGTACAAAAATCGTAAGCCGCCACTTTCGAGCTCAGTCCTGTAGTAGGTACTGCTTGCTGGGTGGTGTCACTGACTCTGGCAGAGCCACCATCAGGGATTTTAATTTTGATAGCACAAAAAATTAGTCGCTAATTAGTCGATATTTGTCGCCAAATATCAGAATTTGTCGGTTACTGGTTCAAAAGTTATAAGGGTTTATAGGTGGCCGATCTGGAGAGAGTTTCCCCAGCAGGACAACATTTATATCTCAAAAACTAGGGCACCTAGCGAAGATCTGTTTTCTCCCATATTTTGTCGGCAATTAGTCGGAATCAGTCTCCAAGTCACAGATTTAATCGGGTCTTAGTTTAGGAGATATAATGAGTTCAATTAGTAAGGTATAGTCCAAGAGCTAGTCGAAGTTTTTTCATGAACTATTCTATCTAGCTCTTGGACTATACCTACACATATAAACCCTAATATCTTTTGAACCAGTAACCGACAAATTCTGATATTTGGCGACTGATTCCGACTAATTTGCGACTAAATATGGGAGAAAACAGATCTTCGCTAGGTGCCCTAGTTTTTGAGATATAAATGTGGCCCTGCTGGGGAAACACTCTCCAGATCGGCCACCTATAAACCCTTATATCTTTTGAACCAGTGACCGACAAATTCTGATATTTGGCGACAAATTTCAACTAATTAGCGACTAATTTTTTGTGCTATCAAAATTAAAATCCCTGATGGTGGCTCTGCCAGAGTCAGTGACACTGCTGGGGTGAGCGTGAGTGCTGACTCTAGGCCCCGGGCACAGTATACATAATAGTACCCACAGAGCATGTAACACTTAGTAGGTACCCGGGGCTGGGGCGAAACGGGTGCCGCACGCAGTTCGGCGGCGTCTTTGAATCGATTTCCCCAATAGTGCTTGTGTAGTTATAATCATTAAAAATAAATAAAAAATTAAATTGGTTACGGCCCCGATCAACTTAATACTGACCAGCAAATTGCAAAAAACGTAAGAAATTTTTTATTTCGCGGGCTACCTTAGCGCTTCCCCCTTAAGGGTTATCACATAGAAAGAAGACTTACCCATGTAATTGTTGTACTGCCAGGGTGCTCCGTGCAGTGAGTTGTCGCGGTGGAAGGTGTCTTCGTTGTTGAATGGTATCGTCGGCTTCACTCGAGGGTAGCCTGTTCCTCGAGTTTGAGGTGGAACTGAAATTGTAGACAGTTTAAAATTAGGTTGGATTAAGTATAAGATAGACAGGAGTGTAAAGTACATACCTACATCGACATTTCACCCGTTCTGCACCCTAATTACGTAACACACTATCAGTCGGAATCTGAATCATTTTAAAGCAAATTAGATACTACTTAATCAAAACCATTGCTTCAGAAGTTCGAAAAAAAAGTTATTAAAAAAAATAAAAAACCCGACTGCGGTAAAAAACTTAAGTTAAAAGAACTGAAAAGCTAAAAACAAGCCCATTTTAAATTAACTAAAAGTTGGAAGCAGGCGGGACCCATTTGAATTTGAAAATATAATAAAAATGGTATGGGTCCCGCCTGCTTCCAACTTTTATTTAATTTAAAATGGGCTTGTTTTTAGCTTTTCAGTTCTTTTAACTTAAGTTTTTTACCGCAGTCGGGTTTTTTTATTTTTTTTAATAACTTTTTTTTTGAGATGAGAAAAAACCATTGAACTCGCACCACTGCTACCATAAGCGACACCGCGCGTGTTTTGTTTATAAGACGAATAAAAAAAAAGTTACCCGCCTGCTTCCAACTTTTATTTAATTTAAAATGGGCTTGTTTTTAGCTTTTCAGTTCTTTTAACTTAAGTTTTTTACCGCAGTCGGGTTTTTATTTTTTTTAATAACTTTTTTTATTTCCAGCTTTACAAGAAAGATTTCGCTGACGATTTAGTTCTTGGTACGTGTTTTTTATGATTTGTCACTTCGAATTACTTTTAACCATATAAGTTGTTTATATTTTTGTAATCATCTTTTTAAGCCCTTTATTTTGATACCCCACTCGATAGGTTTTGAGATAAAAAATTTTTTTTGAAGACATACAATACATAGTAGTCGTCATATTGAATTTTCACTAACTTCATGTCTTTTGTGACACTCGCCGGACTTAGAGGAATCGATTGACGTGTGAATCATAAAAATCGGCCCAGGCAGTTGGTCTTTATAGTGCTTCAAAGGAACATACATACATACATACATAGGCTGATGAACACATTACCACTCCTTTGCGTCGCGCAGTCGGGTAAAAATTGGTCTGCTCAACACGTAAATAACGCAATGAATGTTGTTGAACTGTCAAAATGAAACCGATTCCGATTGATAATGTGTTACGCAATTGCCCCGCTGGTTACCTAAGTCTCATAGGGGACGATCGAGCCCAGCAAAAGTCCAGACACGGGCTGTTTAAAAACAGATCCTGATGGATAAACCTGCTCGACTGGGGAATCGAACCCCACAACAGTGTTGCGCTTGCGATCGCTCCACAAACAAAGCAATCAAGGGGGATATTATTTGTGCATAAAGCTTTAAGTGTGTAGGTACAGTCAACAAAAGAGATAAGTATGCAGGATCGTCGGTCGGTTATAGTTGAAGTTTCGTAAGAAACCAATGGATGTACCTACTCGCATAAAATTTAGGTAATTTTATTAATAGAAAACAAAGAGCTCATTTATCAAATTAAATTTCAGTCGACAACATCCATCGGTTTCTTACTAAACTTCAACTACCTATATCTGACCATCCTGCATACTTATCTCTTTTGTTGACTGTACCTACTAATGACTTTCCTGTCAGTCAGGGTATGACGCGGACGTAGTAGGCCTACATGATAGGTAAAAGTTAACCATAAATTGCTTATACATTCATAATACCCGTGCTTTTTTCGTTTCCGAGAAAGTTTACCTATAGATAATAGGTAATCGTCCGAGCTCACAATAACAAAGTGTAAATTAATGTCAAAATAAATGGTGACACGCTATCTTCGCCGGTACACGTTTGTGTATTTGTGTCAAGATGAATTGCAATCTTTGGATGTTTCTTATTTTCTTTTATGGTATTATTATGCATTGAATTGTATTTTAATCTAGATGAGAATCGTGGGTTCCCGATTAAAAACTCATTAAGTAGGTACTACGGTACTTAATTACGGTACCCATTCCCATTCATCTATTATCTTGACTTTCTTCGAAATAGTTGACCTTCATGTGCCAGTCATCTAGTTTCTTTACGAAGTTATGCATCACGTAGGTACTGGAGTGTAGGTTACCTTACGTAGTACACACGACGACACATCAAGCTAAACATTTCCAGTTCTATCTGACCTCGAATTGTATAGACTTTTCGTACATAGGTACAATGAGAAGGCAGCATAAATTGGAAAAGGTATAGCTTGATATGACGTCGTCCGTGCGTACAACTTGCTACTACAGTGAAGTACAGCGACTTTTTATTTCAGTGGCAGTCACTTTAAGAACTAAGTAGGTATAACTAGGTAACGCTAGAGAAAAAAAAATCTCTACCTAAAATTTTTTATCCAGAAAATTACGAAAAGTACCTACCTACCTACTCTTCAGTAGATATGTAATTTTCTTAATTCCGAACATAAGTATCCTTGTCCTTTGCAACTTGCAAGGTTGTGGAACACTTCTGCAGCACTCGTGACTCCGGGCCACTCGTAAATAAATACTTAAATGAATATCTACTTACGCGGTAAGCTTCGGAAGGCAGATTGTCGGTTGTAATTTCGCCTAGCGAGTAATGGCAAGGGGTCACCGACCCCGTGCGTGAAGCTCCGCGCAGGCGTGTTCACGCTGACGTGAGAAGCGAACTGCGTCCCCGCCGAAACTTGTGCCGCCATTTGCAAAAACAGCAGTACGCTGATTGTGCTCATGAAAACTTGGTTTGATGCCATCTGAAAACAGAAAACAGGTTTTTTGGTAGGGTGTTCAATTCACATGTTGAAAATCTGGTCCTTTAAAATATAAGAAAGAGCGGCCAAGTGCGAGTCGGACTCGCACAGGAAGGGTTCCGCACCACAGTGAAATATTTAGAACAATTTTTGTTTATACAACAAAAACACGTTTCTTGTATGGGGACCATTATATTATATGTATAGGTACCTACTACTTATTCAAGTATTTTATTTTATTATTTGTTGTTGGTTCAAAAGATACAGCCCTGTGACAGACGGACGGACGCATGTACCAATCAGCAATGATGTCGAGTGATGGATTTGGCTTTAGTAATAGGGAGGGTCCCAGTGGCACCTTTGGGTACGGAACCCTAAAAAGGGTAAGGGTAGCGGTGCGCAAGGCTAGGATGTCCAAAGAGCAAAAATATACCTAATTGTAGGTTCAAGTGGATTAGATGCAAAAGTTATGGTGTTGGCATTGTCGCAAGTTCTATACCTAGATACCCAAGTTATTCCGTTTGCATAAAGGCTCCTTCAAACAGGCGCAACACGCGATAAAATCGCGCGCGACAGTAAGGCACCGCAAGTCGCGCAACGAGCGAGCGGTGCCTTAGTGTCGCGCGCGATTATATTGCGTGTCGCGCCTGTTTGTTCAGCCTCCAAGGTGACTAAGGTAGGTAATTATGGAAAGTTTTGGGCATTTATTGGTGCTGTATTAGATACGCAGTTTCGCGTGATTAGGGAAAGATTACAATCATGGTATTTTGCCAGAAAATCAATGTTAAGTCCATGTTATTCTAGGTAACCAAGTACATAATACTTAGGTATTATGTAGGTACCTAGAATAACGTTGCTGAAAAAATATGATTATTACCGAAACCTGAGGAGGAGTGTTGGTATGACGTTGGCCGCTCAGGGAGAGCGGCCAATCCTCTGCGGCCGAAAATTGGCAGGCGGCGGCGGGGCCAATGACCTGACCCGTCGCAGGGGGACCAAGGGTGCCCAGACACGGGTTCGTCTGGCGCCTATGTGTTGGTTGGGTCCCTGGGGTGGTCACGGCGTGCTGTGTTCTGGTGCGCCGGTGATGGGGTGTACTCCCCAGAGGAGGGTCCGGAGACGGACAGCCGCGGCGGGTTCACGGATGAGTGCTAACGCGTGCCCGTGTTCCCGCCGTAAGCGGCAGAGGAGGACACCATGGAGTTTTAGTGGGTTAGAGTCCCACATAACTGCACTATCTCCCCGTGGTAGTGCAGAATGCATGAGCATTTCTCCACGTTAAAAAAAAAAAAAAAAAAAGGAGGACAGATATCCCCAAAAAGTCTAGACAGTAACTGATTAAAAGGCCATTAAGCTGTCCGGTAATAATATAACTCCTTGTGGGATATCTATCATTAATTTCAATTGTCATGTGTATGATAAAACCTACCTGCACCTACTACGTTCCTTTAGAGCTACCTACATTTAAGTACCTAATATACCTACCAGACTAATGTTGAATTCGCGTGTGGTCACGCCATATTTCATTCATGAATAATGCCTCTAATAGTTTTGTTTCAAGGTGGAAGTGACACC
Organism: Oligia latruncula; assembly: GCA_948474745.1. Lineage (NCBI taxonomy): Eukaryota > Metazoa > Arthropoda > Insecta > Lepidoptera > Noctuidae > Oligia > Oligia latruncula. The sequence continues at coordinate 13,396,650 of OX419688.1, forward strand.
GTTTTAATTCTAATCTTTTGGTATTTGGAGCCCTTGAACCTGTGTGTACCAAGGTTCCTATACCTACTTCCGATTCTATACACCACATTTTTTTTTTAAACATGTATTGTGATCCTTGTGACCTTATCTAATGAATGGGTCGTTTAGGTCACAAAGGACAAGATACTACATGCCTACAATACATAACATATACAGCCTATACAGGTTATTATGTAAATAAAACAGAATTTGCCTGAAATTATCTGTCAAATAAGTTATCCGGAACCACATCCAGAGGTGGTGAAACAGGCTATGAAATCTAATCTTGGCTTAGGCACTTAGGCTCTTTAAATTTTACCAATCATGCTTATTTGTATACTTAGGCTGTAGATAAATAATTGAGTAATTAAGAACACAAAAAAAGATTAATTCATGATGTCAATAATTCAAGATCAAGCATTTCAAGTGCTTTATTTTGGAAATATTATTTAATCGATCAAATATTTTAAGAGTATTACGTGTTCATCCTTGGTAGTCATTCCATAGAACCTCATGATGATTACGACACCCATCACAAGTGTTATGGAATGTCATATAATAGAGTTATTTACAACTTGCTAAGTGGGTAGGTGTAGGACGTTCGATTACTGCGCCTACGCCGGAGAAAGATGGTTTTTGTGTGACTATTTGTTTACATAATGTTCTGTAATGCTCACGTGAATAATGGTCATCGGTCAGTCTGTATTTCAACGATGCAACTAAGTATTTTCTTACAAAGTACAGGCAGGCTCAGCAGACAGGCAATTATAATACCAGAATGCGCAAAGATGACAGGAAAATTTCGGCGTTTTATTTTTGCTATTGGCAGTTTGCTCTGGAAGTCCTGCAGACTCTGGACACATTAAAAAAAACTGGCCAAGTGCGAGTTGGACTCGCACACGAAGGGTTCCGTAGCACAAGGCAAAAACACCGAAAAAAAACACGTTTTGTTGTATGGGAGCCCCCCTTAAATATTTATTTTATTTTGTTTTTAGTATTTGTTGTTATAGCGGCAACAGAAATACATAATTTGTGAAAATTTCAACTGTCTAACTATCGCGGTTCTTGAGATACAGCCTGGTGACAGACAGACGGACGGACGGACAGACGGACGGACGGACAGACGGACGGACAGACGGACGGACAGACAGACAGCGAAGTCTTAGTAATAGGGTCCCGTTTTTACCCTTTGGGTACGGAACCCTAAAAAGGCTGCCATTTCTGTTGGCCAGTTTGGTTATCTCATGGGGAATTCAAAAACGATGCATTTGTTTAAGGATTTCAGTTTCCGGATTCGCATGATTCCACCTACTCCTCGTACCTATTCTAGCACCCTTTTACATCTTATATTAAAAAATTCAAAGTGCTGACTGACTGATATATCAAGATATGAAATTTGGAGGGTGTGTTCTTTGTGAAGAGTAGGTAGGTACATATCCAATAAGAAAGGGTTTTTAGAAATTCCACCCCTAAGAGGGTGAATAGGGGAGGATGAAATTTCACGTGGACGAAGTCGGAGGCAGAAGCCAGTATAAGTACATATAATTTTATAAGTATACTTCATCATTCTCCTGCCCTATCGCAATTTATTTGGGGTCGGCGGAGCCACATGTCTTTTTCTTTCATACTTTACATCTTTATTATTCGTCATCTCGGTAGTCACCCCCTTTCTAGCCATGTCATCTTACACACGGTCCATCCATCGTTTCTTTGGTCTTCCCGGACTCTTATGCGGGCCACTCACGATCAAGTTCACCATCAAGTTTGCAGCGGACTTGAAGCCGCGTCTAGTAAACTTGACGGTGTATGGCTATGGGTATGCATGATAAGTAGCCATACACCGTCAAGTTTACTGGACGCGGCTTCAAGTCCGCTGCAAACTTGACAAGTGAACTTGATCGTGAGTGGCCCGCATTATAGCCATCGACGTTCATATTTAAAGTTTGTATTCTTATACAGGGTGGCATTGCGCAAAGTGTAACCATAAAGGCAGCGTCATGATTCTAAACCCTCTAGCGAAGAAATTTTTCGTCGGTTATAAAAAAAAAAAAAACAGCTGTAGGTATCATAGAAAAGTGCAATACCTAGGCGATCAAAATGCATGGAACACCTATTTTATTTGCTAGAGTTATGTCGATGTCCCCGCCACCCTGTATACCATAAAATGACACCAGTAGGCATGATGACGCAGCCACCAGATCCAATCATTACAAAGAAAATTCCTAGTCATCATGAAACAATGTTTTAATAGGCTCTATGCGCGGTGCGTTAATATACGGTTCAGACCCTGATGAGCAACATGCCAACAATGGTATACTTATACTAATATTTAGATTACCGTCGGTCCATTTAGACGTGCAGCGGCGTGCTCTCACGCTGGTGCGGTTGCATCACAATGACTGTCGTTTGAATTGGACCTGCGCCGGAGTGCCGCGCGGTGGCGAAACGGAGACGAGCGAACATTTCATCTGGTTTAGGGACCTGCTTATGGTGTATTGTGTTTTTAGGGATGGAGGCATTGACCTAGGGGTTGATCGAAGTATTTCGAGCTACTGTATGATCATGTTTTCGACAATGGCGTTGCGTAACTAGGTACTTACTTATGTAGATATTTGCACTAAATTTTCCGTATGATAGGTGCATGCATATGCTGTCAATATCACGTAGGCTCACTGTCGCCTATCGATGAACATTGAGGTTTATAATGAACAGCAATGATTTGAAAGGAAATATTGCTGTACAGACAGACTATAATGCCCTATCTTAGTCTTTCGGCGTTTGGGTGATCGCCCCATGTTGGAATTGGAACTTCAAATACGTAAATATAATACCATAATTATTATTATCATAAGACTTGGATATGAAGTTCATACGGAACCCTAACAAAATACGATGATACGCAGCGACAAAAGAATAAGAAGCAATTTACTAGTAACTTTTCCTAAAAATGCAAATTAAGTTTCTAGTTCCGCTGTTCTTGTTCAAGATAAGATAAAGAAATTGTGGTCAGCATAATGTCTTAAAAACAACGACACTTTAGATAAGTACCTATCTTACCTACCACGGATATCGATGTTACCTACGCTGTCGATTTATTCCGGTTTGAGCCCCTGAACCCCCGTCCTCCCCCCCTCCCCTCGATCCCCTGCTAGTTCTTCTGTTTTAATCTCTATCACATAATATCTACTCACATCAAAGTTATAAGACAGGGTGGCAACTGGCAAGTAGGTACATACATCGACGCACAACTTACCATAGATTCAGTACATAAGTACCTACATGATTCTGGAGTCTGGTGAACCCACGCGTGCGTTGCAATTTTAGTCGGATATAAAAAAAATCAGCTGTTCGCTACAAAAGTCCAATACCTACGCGTTCAAAATGTATGGAACTTCGTACAAATCAGCAATGTAATTTTTTTTATAACCGAAAAATTTCAGTTCATTGATGTCTAGAATTATTAAATAATAATAATAATAATAATTTTATTTTGGCACAACATAGGAACCACCACTTCACACCACTTTTTCTTTTTTAATTTATTTATTTTTAAAATTTAATTTTAATAATAGAAAACAAACGGCTCATTTATCAAATTAAATTTCAGTCAACAACATCCATCGGTTTCTTACTAAACTTCAACTATATCCGACGATCCTGCATACTTAATTCTTTTGTTGACTCAGTCAACAAAAGAATTACAACATACATGCAGAGGACATCAATGTACAGTCAACTTGACTGTACATTGATGTCCTCTGCATGTATGTTAGTACAACACACACACATAATCAGCCTAGATAATATTCCCAATGCTGGGACACAGGCCTAAGCTCCTCTCGGCATGTTAGTAGGAAGGTATAACCTATCTAGATCTACCTGTGCCAAGATTGCCAAGTAGGTATGAGTAGAGCGAAATTTTTATTACCCACCGAGATGGTCTTGCATTTCCAACGCTTATTTCAAAAGTGCATTGCGATTTGCATGTAGATATTTAATAAATAAATGGCCTAAACATCAATTCTTACACAAATGTTAACAACGGACTGTTTATTAATCTCTGTTCTGTCTAACATTGTGCGTATGAGCATTTATTGGAACCTCATTACCATAATTCACTTGAATAGTTTCCCGATCCTAGATGACAATTCATATTGGAGTACCGTCTCCCTTTCTATTTGTCATCTAATCATCTTGCACAAGAGTTAACTAAACTTTGTTGGATTAATCATTCAACTCATTAAGTATTATTTGATGATCAACTAAAATGGATAAGTACTCGTATGTGGTCTCTCAACAACAGGTAGGTACCTATTGCGGATTATTGCGGTTGGCTGAAGAAATGATTATAAGAACGGGCGCCCAATACTAGGACATTGGTCACCACGCCACGGTTGCACTGCTAGGTCTATTTCTTCACGATGTTTTTCTCAATCATTAGCCAGTGTCCAAGATAATCGCACAATTTCCTTTTCAAATGACACTTTTTCAGGTGGTGTTTCTTCGCTGTCTAAAAATGAAAAGAAACATCGGACCTACATCAAAAGCATTCTGGCAAAAACTCATCAAACGCACTCTACGTTATTTTCCATGAAAATCTTATGGAATACGTGACAACTGAACGCACCAGACAGCGGGATTTACCTAATCTAGATCTAGATTAAAGTAAGCTAAAAATAAGTTACAAAGTGCAATGCCCCGTCTCGTCAAGTCGTGACGAGTATTGTACGTCCGACTCTAACAGGCTTTTTGTAGACAGTGTTCTAATTTTAACAGTACAATAGTTTTCAATGGCGTCTGCAATGTTGAAACTTCTTATTATCGACCGTGACCTTACGTTATAACAAATAGGTCTGTCGAGGATCGAGATAAAACTCATCTAATGGAGTCATAAGATTCGAACACACATCGAACATTACACCAAGGTGAGACATTATCGTTAGACACAGAAGACAAAGCAAATTGTCAGTATATATCCGTATACCACACGGACGATTTTGATGTAACGAGTTAGAGATTGCATTAATTTCGGGTACCTACTTGATCACGCACGATTAAGGAAATGATCTCTTCAGTTTCAATAGAAGACTCAATTACGAATTAGGGATAAGAATAAGAATCATAAAAAATCTTTAATTGTTGTAGTTAGTTACAACTCTGTCCTAGTGTTTGTTCACTACTATTAAAATTTAATTGACCTAGACCTGGAAATTGCAGCCAGATAATATCTTGATGACATCATTTATGTTTTGTATTGAAGTGACTGATTATGAGATGAAGTAAGTACATACAGACAGTGGATATAGGTAAGGGAGACAGATCCTGCTCTTAAGTAGCAAAGAAGACATAATGTGTTAGACTCTATCGAGAAGTAGGATCATGGGCTATATTTTCACTGATAAATGGTATAGGACCAAGAATAAAACCTTGGTTAAAACATGACACATCCAAAACTTGTTTTAGTAACTCATCTATATATATAAAATGGTAAACTGACTGACTGACTGATTGTTGATATATCAACACACAGTCTAAACCGCTGCTCCTAGAGACATGAAATTTGGAGGGTGTGTTCTTTGTGAAGAGTAGGTATCCACTAAGAAAGGGTTTTTCGAAATTCCACCCCTAAGAGGGTGAAATTTCACGCGGACGAAGTCGCGGGCAGAAGCTAGTATTTTTATATTATTTACTCAAAGTGTGCATCTAGTTAAAATATGTATCTATCTAGCTTCTGCCTGCGACTTCGTCCACGTGAAATTTCTTGTTCAACCCCGTAGCACATGAGCAGTGCCGTAATTAGCTTTTTATGCGCCCGGTGCGAGCTGCTATATCCGCGCCCTTTTTTTTTTTTTCGGATGGGAAATCATCAAATGACCCGCTCTGGGTGGAGCGGAAGGGAGTGTCAGACTCTTACTGACTAAAACCCACCCGTGTTCCTTCCTTAGCTCTTTATGTTCCGGGCCAGCGGTAACCCTTTGGGACAATATCCCACTGACCCGGCAGGCTTCGGTCCTAAGGGGCCCATTCCTCGATGCTGACATCTCTTTAAGACGCGCGTGGAACACGTACGCGCCGTCCGGCACGGGCCGTCCTGATCGGACGGTGAGTTACCCATTACTCTCCGCCCGCAGGTCCACGCCTACGGAGGCCGGGAGTCGTCACGCGGCTCCCGACGCCCGGAGCTTCTCCCGCGGCGGCTGAGACGGGAGGCCCTGTCCCTGAGCCGTCCCGCCACCTCCTTTGCTAGCATGACTGCTTCGCAGAAGAAGGTGACTGCCTCCCACTCCCTCTCGCCCGGACCATGGCTTACACCAGGGCCGGACGCGACAAGTCGCCGCCGCTGCCGATCGCCTCTACAAGGAAACGGCGGTGCTCCGCCCAAGCGGGACAGACCTTCACCGTGTCGTCTGGACGATCCTGGCAATGGTGACACCCGGGCGTTTCCTCCCGCCTGATGATGTGCAGGAACCTCCCAAAACTTCCGTGTCAGGCGGATCTGCGTCAGGCGGTAGGTGAGGGCGCCGTGGTGCCTCTCTAGCCACTCCTCAAAGAGGGGTCTTATCGCCACTATCATGGAGTGCCCTGCGCTGGGTTGCGACGGTCGTTCTTTCCATGTCGCCATGAGGTCACGCCGGAGATCCGTCCGCTCCGCGATTTGCTGCGGAAGCGGATTTTCCCCCCGGCGTAGTGCCTCCGCGCGCCACTAATACAGGCGCGCGAGGACTATCCAGATCCCATGGCGGCAGTCCGGCAAGGAAGCTTGCCGCCTCGCCCGAGATCGTGCGGTAGCCCCGGATAAGCCTTCTGGGGCGCGTTCAGGTAGTGGGCGGCTCGCCGCCGCAGTGAACGCGCCCACACCGGGGCCCCGTATAGGGCCATGGACCGCACGACCCCCGCGTAAAGCCTCTGGCAGGAGGCGTTTGGCCCCCTCAGGTTGGGCAAGAAGCGCTTGAAGGCGGTCCCGGCCCGTTCTAGTTTGGGGGCCAAACGTCGGAAGTGCTCGACGATGTTCCACCGGCTGTCGAGGATGAGACCGAGGTATTTCATCGTCGTCTCGACGGCGATATGAACCCCTCCTACCGTTAGTTGGGATCCCGATGGTGGCGCGTTCCGGGGCCCATGAAACGACATGGCCTCGGACTTATGCAATGCCACCTCGAGGCCCAACTGCCGGATCCTCTCCACGACTATCGCAACCCCGCGTGTCATCGCATCGGCCGCGCCTGATGCGACTTCCCCTGCGCCAGGACCAGCGCGTCCTCAGCGTAGCAAACCACGCTGACGCCATCAGGGAGGTCGGCCCACAGCACCCAGTCGTAGCCGATGTCCCACAGGAACGACCCCAGAACCGATCCCTGCGGTACACCGCACGACAACTCTCGCCGGTTCCACTCTCCGTCGCGACCGGGGTAGATGACGGCTCTGTCCGTCAAATACGCCTCGACTATTCGACGGAGGTAGGTCGGCACCCGGTGATACCGGAGTGGCTCCACAATGCAGCTCCAGGGCAGGGTGTTAAACGCGATGGCGATGTCGAGTGACACCGCCACGACGACCCCACCCCGGGACACCGCGTCCCCCGTAGTGAGGGCTCTCACGCGCATGATGGCGTCCACCGTCGAGCGCCCCTTGCGGAAGCCAAACTGGCTGTCCGCCAGATCCGGCCCCGTCCTCACCAGGTGCCCGACGAGGTGGCCCGCAATCAATCTCTCAAAGAGCTTGCCGACCTCTTTACGCGAGTAAAGACGCTTTTTACGCTTTTCAGGAAAATCGTCTTCGATATCACATTCTTCACAAACTTTTACGATTATTATTTATTTGTAAGAAGAATATACGCGGACGACGCGAATCCACACGTATAAATAAACAAATAATAGGTATTGTTAGTGACCCAGGTCTGGTCATTTCTGCGCCCCTCCAGGGTCTGCGCCCTGTGCCTGGGCACCGCTGGCACCGCCCTATTTACGGCACTGCACATGAGTAGACTTCCGTTTGTCTACTCATGTGCCCGTAGCATCGCTCACCTGCCCGCGCTATTACTTCGATTTTGTTTAGCGTTGTTTCTTTTTGTTTTCCCTCGGTTCCTAACGTGATTTTAAGTACCTTCCTCTAGAATTCGGCTATCAAATGCAACAATAATTTTTCAAATCCAGAGAGTATTAGTTCTGGAACTATTACCTACTCTCTGGATTTGAAAAAATATTTTATAAAGAGTACCTACAGTTTGTTTGAACGCGCTAATCTCTGGAGATCAGCGCGTTCAAACAAAGAAAAAAAAAGTAACTCTTTAGCTTTATTATTAGTGTAGACAGTGAGGTCGGCATTGATTCAGTGTAAATAACAGTCATAACATCTTGTAATGTTATGTTTATTTAAAAAACAACAGCCTGTGTAGCTAATCGGTAGAGTGCACTATGGTGAATACAAGCATTCGCTCCGCTCGAACAAACAATCAATCGATCAGTTGTCAAAGGTAGCGCTTGAAGATACATTTTAAAACGTGACTCCAAACAAAGCTAGAACTAAACTTCTAATTATCGATTCAGCGGTCTATTTAGAATCGTTAAAGATTACAAAATTTCGTTGTGGAGCTAATAAAGTATTATCACTGTATTACATTGCTAAGTTGTACGAAGTGTCGAAGTGGAGCAAGCATCAAGAATTTGTCACGAGCTCTATAACCGTTGTCGGCTCAAGAATGGTCACGAAACTGCATCACGTGGCTCGTCAAGGACCTTAAGCTTATAGTTTAGGTGACATTGTTGCGTCTGACGTGGGAATTTCATTAGTTATTTCTTTCTCAAATGTCTAGTTAATTTTCCAGTTATGACGCTCGATGTGCAGTACCAACCTAGGTATCTCTACAATACAACAGCGCCTACTTAGAAACTAGGTATGCAATTAAAATAATATTTTGTTTGGAGTATCTGTACCAAACAGCATCTAAGTATAATAGGTATTATAGGTAGCTACTGTAAGGAGAATCTTCCAAATAGTAGATCACATCACCTTGACAACTAAGCTCTGTATTACTCAATCTCACGTAGTCGTGTAGGTATGTGTCATCAAAAATTATTGTAAGGGGCAATAACTTTGGGATCAGATTTTCACATTAGCTCTGCTTTATTAGGTAAACGTAGAACGTTAGAGTGCATCATTTCGGACAGGGTCATCTTTTCAACTGCGTCACAAATGTTCTTGTTGCAGATATTAAGTAATGCCAGCCACAAATTCACATTCTCTTGGAAGATATAGGTTATTCATTTTATGCAGAATTCTGAACATCTGGCCCCATTTATTGACAGGTTTCTTAGTAGCGATTGTAGATAAAAATAGTAATAAGTTAGTTATGTGTACCTAACATTGTTAGTTTAAAGCTTGCAACACCACGAATACACATGCAGTGCCAGCCCTTCCCTGCCGGAAGAATTGTAACAACTTAATATGCATTACCCGCTTACAAGCTGCTTGTGTGAATTGTAAGAGTATATTGATGTACAAATAGGAAAATGTACCTACTTGTCTGTTGCCTTATTAGCTTAGTCTCATCCTTATAGGTCGGTCTAAAACATAAAGATGCAAGAGAAAACGAAAAGTGGCTAATATAAAGCAAGGCAGCGTTCTCATCCTGATGCGCTAATAGTAATACCTACAGCATTCTCTGAGAATACTTTTCTTTTTAACTACTTTTTTTTAAATACTACCTTTTTAAATACTTTTTCTTTCTAACTTTCGCACTCTTATTAATCACAATTTGTACAAGAATAGAATAGATGTTGACCCCCAAACTATGCATTTGCCTGTATCTTGGGGGTCAGAATCATGTACTTAATCCACGATAACATGACAGGTCGTGGCTGCCACCCTGTATTTTCATTTGATCAACAAGATGACTAATTGCTACCAACATTCAATAAACCTGACTCAGAATGCGAGTGAGTATCTCTTGTTTGCTTTACATATCAAAGCCTTGGTGTTTAATAGCAAGCAAATACTGAACTTTACACAACTTTTAAATGATCGCCAAAAGATGACTCATGTTTACCTATACCACACTATACGTTCCATTCCATGTAGGTACAGCTACTAATTTTATTTTATTTATTTTAATGACATTTACAGAACGAAATTACAGAACGGAGTTCTTACGTTTTCCTTTCATTTGAGACTGCCATGTGGTGTTAAATTGTAAATATTTGAAGTTGAACTTTGCCCTCTTAATTATTATTACTAAGGTAATCCTGAAAGATATTATCATAAATATTCCCTTTACTGCAGTTGTAGGGTGTGGTGACTTGGTGACAGTGGCGCATCATGCAAGAAGCCATGTTCCATAGTTTGTCTAGATTTCCAGAATCCTCTTTTGCAGATTTTTTATGGCCCACAAAAAGTAATAGGTACAAGACTTACTGTTTATTAGACTTGGCAGCTCCTGGCAGATTGTGTTAGAGGGAGAAAGTCTAATCTAAGAAAAGATGACGGAATTGTGTGAAAGGTGATGGCCAGTGAGCACGTAAACACTGGGAAGACTGCCGACTAAAATGTGAGGAAGAATTGGATAATAAGGTAATCCGCCATATCTAAATAAAACGGAATAAAGGCACATCATAGATGATGATGGTGCATAAAAAATAGGTTTTAGTGCGCAAAAAGTGAGTCTTCCCAAGATATTTTTCATATCGAAAAGGTAAGTAGCAAGTAGAGACTATAGCCCTAAAAGCACCTATAGTCTTCCAGACCGTATTTCGGCCATGCCAGCTAATCTCAACAGAGACTAGCCTTCGGCGCGGGAGATATTGTAGTACCTACACAAGTGTGTGCGCAGACACAGGTGCACTCTCTTCTCCCTCACTGTTATCGTCCGATGGGACGGCAATCCGACACGACCGGACAGAGGTCAGGCGCAGGACCAACGGCTAAACGTGCGCACCGAGCCACGGGGGTAACACCACCGCCACTTTCCAAACTCCGGGCTGTTACTAAGAGTAATGGAAAACCCAATAACACTTTGCTCAACCTGGGAATCGAACTCAGGACCCCACGCTCAGCATAGTCGCGCTTGCGGGCGCGAGACCAACAGGATAGTTTAAACCTGGTCCTGTAGCTACATGATTCGTAGTGAGAAAGGGTGATTTTAGCAGAACCTTTATCCGCATACATTAACCAAAGTTCAGCTTAGATAACGTAACAAATTGAGGGTATAACCCGAAGCGACGTGGTTACGTCTGAGACAAATCGGCCCTGATCTTCCGGCTATCAATCTAGCTATAGGTACAGCGGCCATTCATACCTAAAGTAAAATGCCTTCATGATTAGGTATCGGTATACATTTCAAAACGTAGCAAAACAGCAATGACATAACGTGATCATTTATCTACACAGCTTAGGGCCGATTTTTCCAACGCAAGATAATTTTATCAGAGGAATAATTTTGAATTTTTGACAGGGCTTCCATACACAATCCGTCAGACGTCAATTTTATTCCACGAATAGGTAATAAAAATTATCGGTCGATTGAAAAATCAGCCCTAAGTGGAATATCATGTCAACCGTCCACTATCTACCGTCCACATGGTAATCAGGTCACCTAATTTAATCGAATTTATTCTAGAATCATTGCTTGATAGGTGTTCCTGTTTGGGATTATACAATTAGCTAGCGAAACTAAGCAACTACACTACCCGCAGTCGTTGACCACAAAAAAAAAAAAAATATTTTATCATGTTTAGATATCGATACCCTTTATAATATAATAATAATAATAATTCCATTTATTTCGGACAGAGTCCATATAAATGTATTATCACTGTGGAGTTTCACTAGCTTAATTTGACACTGTATATTCTGTTCTGCATATTTATGCAGTCTTCCTGGTGAGATACTCTTGGTAAAGTAAACAATTGCAACAAGTTCAGCGGTATACATATGCCATCTCAACCCATGGAAGGACTTTTAGAGAGTGTTATCGCTGCAAATCTTTTAGAGACTTAGAGTGTTATCGCTGCAAATTGCTTCGTTTGCCCCATTCACATAATATTTATGTACTGCATAACACTTTTCTCTTCCATGGTCTAGAATTCTGCTACAGGTTGCATACTACTTCCAAAATGGTCGTTGGCGGATCCATGTAGTCAGTCACGTTTAACGTCTGTCATGTCATAGCAATAAAAACCATCCCATAAAGGCTAGTAAACTTAACCTTCTACGTGTCTTCGACTATTCAAATTACATATTTGGCTTAAATCTACTACGCCATAATTCTCAAAAAGATCTGGATGTACTGCACAATATTTAAGCTCTTCTAGCCAATCTTTGAAACCAGTCGATGTAACTTGCTCCGCGAGCCCTGTGCGGTGACCCTGTTGACACTTTAGAGCCTACAGGCAAATAGACGTGCTGGCGCATTCTCGGATGCCCCACTCTACGGCAAAGCTCAAGATCCGGGAGTATCAATGAAATACATTCCCTCATGAATACGAGAATAAATGAGAAAGCAAGCAGTAAAAACAACTTCTCCTTTTTTACGTGTGGAGTCAGGTAATGCGAGCAGTAATGCGTAAATATAGCTCTATTATGTATCTGAAGTTCAGCTGCATCCGGTTAGATTGGAAGCCGACCCAAACATAGTTGGGAAAAGGCTAGGCAGATGATGATGATGTATCTGAAGTTCTAAATACAGACCTTATAACTATCGTAGCCCTGAAACCATTTTCCCATGTCAGTACCGATAACTTACTGTGAAACGCGGATTTTTACTTCATTATTTTCGACCGACATAATTACCTGCCCTTGACTAGAAAAGGCGCCCGTCAGATCACACTAAGGTCACAGTTAATGACTGTATTACGGCCACGAAACCCAAAAAAACCTCATAACATTCCAATTATGTCTGTGCATGTGTAATTAAAGCAGAATGGTAATTAGCCAATAGTTTACGTGTAATGATACCCATTCATAAGATATTGAGTCTGCAAAAAATACGGACAAAAAGCTGTGATTGCTCTATTGGGGGTTATAAATTAAAATAAAATATTTGAAGAGCTCATTAATTAAGTTGATACTAATTGGAGTAGCCTCCAAAACGTTTCACGTTTTTTTTTGCTCCATACGCCCGCAGAACTTTGAAACAGAACATGACACGTGCAGATTTAAGTTAGTGATAAATATGAAATCCTTCAGGTTTTTCAGGTGAAGGTAGGAATATATTCTAGCATCGGCTGATGCAGAGGTCCTTCGTACTTTAAGATAATTGCTTAGGAAAGTATAGGTACCTACGTGTCGCTTTGTATGAATCGGAATGCAGGGCCGTGAAGAAGACGGTTGACAGAAGATGCAGGTATGTATTGTGTATTATAAAGATAAGAGTAAACATTTCGGTGAGTGGTGGCCCTAGATCAGTGGTAACGACTTACGCGTTGTAGGTGGTGGGTTCGAACCCAAACAGGCACTTTAGTTTGTGTACCTATTTAATTTCACCACCACTGCTCTCAAAACGGTGAAAGAAAACATCGTGAGGAAACCGGCAAGACCTAAAACCATTTGAAGACAAGTGACATCTGCCAACCCGCACTGGGCCCACGTGGTGGATTACGGCCCACTCCCTCTTACAGAGAGGAGGTCTGTGTCCCAACTGTGGGAACGTTATAGACTGATTATGATTATGCTAAACATGGCATAATAATAATAATAAAGCATGGGAAAGGGCAGGCAGAAGAGGAACATTCAAAGATTTGTTACTTTCAGTCAGGATTGTAACGAGTACCGGATCAAATCCGGAGTATCATGATTTTCTAGATTACGTGTTGCATTTGCGACAGATTATGGTCCTAAATAGTCTGAAATAGGTTGAGTTTAAATAGATTAATAGGTTCCCCAGTGACAGTACACGTTGTACACGTCTGAAATGTAATCATAATCATGCTTCCACGGACACAGTTACCGTCACGATCTAATATTCGATGCTAAGTGTATTGGGAAATAGTTACCAAAGTACTGAAAGTACCAATAATCCAATATTAATAATAGCCTTCCCGACCGTTTTCGGTCATGGTGGCCAATCTCAATGGAGATTAGCCAGGTACGCAGGAGATATTATAGTGCACAAGTGTGTGCGCAAACACAGGTGCACTCTCTGTTCCTTTACTCTCATAGTCCGATGGGACGGCAATCCGACACGACCGGGGAGAGTTCAGGCGCAGGACCAACGGAACCCAGGACCCCACGCTCAGCAGTCGCGCTTGCAACCACGAGACCAACGGGGCAGTCAATCCAAAATTAGTACCTACATTACAAGCGCATGTGTATAAACACGACCCTGTTCGCGCTGTCAGGTAACCAATTGAATGCACATTTGATGAAATATCAATCAATGGGAATTAGGATTTTAAGAACTTAGAGCGTTGTTTTGATGATTTTAATTATTATAGTTAATTCTTTAAATACATACTTGTAACGCTCGCGAAACTTTTTGTTCAACATACAACCTGACATTGACCTGCAAATTGCAAAAAAAGTAAGAAAATTATAATTTCGTGGACTTCCCTGGCCAAATGAACACAAAGTTATATACAATCACTGCGTAGACTCAGAAGGTAATTAAGAAAATCTTGTCGATTATAGATAGTTAATATCAGTAAGTATGTCGTTAATAAAATAAATTGTAAGTCTAGAATGAATGGGGGTCATGCAATTTGCTGTTGGGGATTCTAGGTTTATTATTTTATTACATTACGAAGCTAGAATCTCCAGCTTTACAAATTAGTGGACGTGCTAATGTATTGACGATTACTGTATTGATTAGTTCTTCTAATAAAGTACGTATTGCACGTTTTATTTTATACTCTGTCTGAAAACAATCATTGTTGAGTAAGGTGTCCTATGTCCGTTTCTGTACACCTTACAACTTATATGCAAAATTTCAGGATGATCGGTTCATTGGTTTATGCGTGAAAAGGTAACAAATTACTTTCGCATTTATAATATAATAAATTATATATTTTGTATTATTACTCAGAAAATAAATTATCAGTACTACTACTAGTACATAAAAGGAGTTTTAGGATAAAAAGGGCTATATTGATTGAAAGTTTGCCAATTTATTTGGGCTCGGCGCTGCAAGTCTTCTAGCCATCATCTCAGTAGTCACCTAGCTATATCGTCAATCACACAATGTATCCACTGTTTCTTTGATCTTGTAACCATCACATTCGTACTCATCCTCACAACATGTTCCTCATTTCGCTCATATCACACCGTTTCTCAGTGTACTATTTGTTTCAAAATGTCATATATCTCCCGATCCCTCCATATATCTCCTGACTTGTACAAAGCCTTTTCTGTTCTTTGTTCGTTTCTATTGTATGTATTACAAGCCAATCAATAATTAATGATCATCGACGATGTAATTGTTAATTAATATCAAAGATTACGCAACAGTTGTTTACCCACTATAATTACCATCGTGTTGGTCATAGGGCTATTTTACTATTCAATCTGCCTAGACTATGTTGGGGTCGATGCTGCTGAATACCAGTATTTTACATGGAGCTACTGTCTAACTTCCACAACCCAGTAACCGGGTAATACGATAGCCCTTGCTAAGACTGGTTGTCAGATCTTTCAGACCTTTGGGCTTTTGACGACCTGTGACGACTGTCAAAGATCCACGAGTGACAGCCGGGTCCAACGGCTTGTGCTGTCCGAGACACGGATACGGAGGAGCCTCGTTATGTAAAGATGGTCACCCATCCACGGCCCAATCCCGGCAAGCGTAGCTTAACCTGATGGATCGACCCGAGCCTCTGTATTACTTAGCCACGAGCACCATAACCATGGAAATTATTAAGAGAGAATATTTAGGTTTATTGATTAATTAATTATAACATTAACATGTGACTTGTTTTGGAAAGGTAAAGGTATAGATATTATAAAGGGTGACTCATCTGAAATAAGTTGACCACAATATACTTTCACCGACAGTAAAATTGGGTATTTGTACTGTTATTATAGCAATTTAAGTATGGCATACATACCTACACGTTGCGTACATATTGCAGTACTTATATGGTAGTGAAATTGGATCAAAAGATGCGTATGCGCCTTGTGTAAGATCCGCATCTAATGACACCACAATTCTACCAATTCATGTAAATATATACATGATTGTAGGTACAGAAAATAATGACCGAGTAATATTTTGGAAATCTTCCTGTTACGTGTGCGGGTTTTGAAAATATTAAAAACACAAAAAATTAAGGATCGTGACTTCACGAGCCATAAATGTGACTCACAATGACTCATATGACATAATTATCTGACTGTAACTTAAATCTGTAATTTAAGCAGTTTGCATAAGTGTTATGTCTCGCATTTGAACTTTGATCTACAATAACGTCTTTCCATTTTCAATTTTTAAAGAGGCAAACTTTATCGCGAAAGGAAGAAATATGAAGTCGAAAAAGAAAATATGAAGGTGGCACCAGCACCAGCACCCTAATTGCTTAACACACTGTTAATCTCAATCTGAATCATTTTGAAGGATATTGATAATACATTGTTAGGGCTAAATATTATGTTTGAAAAATTTGTCTGCTCAATAATGTAAATAACGCAATGAATGTTGTTGAGTTGTCAAAATGAAAGCCATTGCTCATGATAATGTGTTTTTGATAATTCATCATCACCGGCATCTGAGGGGTAATTCCGTAAATTACCCCTCAGATGCCGTCGATGATGAATTCGACGATGCAGATGCAACAATTAACATAGAGAAAATTTTATAGGTGACACTGGTGATTGATATCCTAGCTATTCAAGCTAACCACACCAGCCCGAGAAAGCTGCATTCCACAATGCGAACTAAGGTTGGCAATTTGGTATCCAAGGTACAGGGCCATGATAATGATGTCATTCAATGACAGAGAGAGTGAGATTAGAGAGAGAGCACGCGAAGAAAAAAAATTTAAGTAGGTAAGAAAAGCACCAAAATTTAATATAGTATAATAGGGCATTGCTCGAATTATCATGCTGAAGAGATATTTTCTGGTCTGAGCTAAAGATCCTGATTTATAACACCAACTTGTTTAAAACAAAATTAAAAGCCTTTTTATTAGAAAAATGTCTGTATATCGGAACTAATGTCACACAATAATAAATGAATAATCTATAGATAATACTCGTATATTCTATAATCTTTTGACATTATATTCAAAACTGTTTGACATTATATCTAAAACTGTTTGACATTATGTTTAAAACAGTTTGGCACTTTTGTTGTTAATTAATAATTCATAGTATTTGTATTTAAATTGCATGTGTATAATTTAATCAACACAATGTAAATTGTTTTATGAATAAATGAAATGTTATGTAGGCTCCAAATAGACGCGTTCACAGGTGGTAAAAGTCAGTAGGCACAGGTTTAAAAGTACCTTTAATAGCTTATCGTTCCGCATCATAATCGATTCTGTATGTAAACGTATGTAAAAGGCGAAAGTTACTTTTATAATCACACTTTTAGCTATTGAACGTGGATAAAATAAATAGAGAGGAAACGACGGCACATCGGACGAGTATCCAATACCAACAAATATTTCTAATTGATTAAAGAACATAATTGCTTATTTTGTATGTAAACACAACTGCAGAGCCGTCGTGCCTTACAAATATCATTAGTTTTATCTGTTCTGAAATATCAACACGTTCGAACGGGGATTGGATTTAGAATTTAATATGACTACATTTTCTTATAAATTAGTATATTATTTGTGGATTGCCTCAAATAGGATTGAAGATGGGCCACACACGGATATACTATAACAGATATATTATATATGATTTGCAAGTGATAGAGCTAGCACTTATGAAATCAATGAACCAAATTGATTCCAATAATTTCAGGTAAATCCTTCTGTTAGATGATAAAAGAATAGTTGCATCAGTAACGCCTCATCGCATTGATAAACGACAAACGCCTTCACCTAGTTGTGGGTGTAGGATTAAATTAAGATTGTTACTAAAAGAGAAGGTCTCTTTTATTGCAGTAAAGGGACCTCGTAGATTCGTCTGTAAAACTTACTGGCTAACATAGCCGAGGAAGTGGAGCAATAGCAGTTCGTGATCGACGTCACAGATCCACAATGGGAACTATATTGCCAGATGTGGTTCGATTTATTGCGCAAACACCGACCTTCACACCTTCGCTTGATCCTGTTCTATATTATTCAAAGTTTCGTTCAATAATGACAAGCATCAGTGTAACGCCAGAATTGATAGCCCAAATAAACTCGCTTTTATCATGCCCATTCATATTGATGATACGATATAACTGCCTTATAATCCACACAGAGGAAATCGCGATCTCAGTAATGGCAAATGTACATAATAATTCGATACGATCAAATACTATGATACCTCCTAGTAGCAGCGGATACATGGGTATGATGTTATTGAACATTACATGATTAATTGGATAGATTTATGAATCACCGAGTGATTACAAGATTAATTAATGCGTAATGTATAATATTGATTTCGAGTAAGTAACGTCTAGTTAGATGGCCAATAAAAATAGTAGGAGTGACAAGGTTGATTGAGATCCACTAAGATAAAGTTCCAATGACGATCACGACGTGCGTGCTGTAAGAATTCGGCAGGTATTTGTTATATCAATAATTGCAGTTGTTACATTTATGATGTTACTAGACCACGGTCAGATCACGACACGCCGGAGATGAGTCGGGAGTTATCAGATTATTTTAAGGCAGATGTACAAGTTGCAAGCTGGAACCAGCTCCAAAATTAGAGCCATATTTGTTATTTACAATTGGTCTATTAGATTAAAATTGGTACTTGTACTTTTGAATGGATGTACCTACCCATAAAAATACAAGGTAAATTATTAAGTCGTGCAGTCAATATGGTATGGTCTAATTAGAAAAATTATTAAAGATGTAGGTAATAATGGCCAATCTTTGCAATAGGATAAATTGGTGCTTATTAAAATAATAAGAAGACAGCAAATAAAACATTTAACAAAAAATAGATAGGTAACGACTAATAACGATCATCAACTTACTAATGGAGCTGTCTGGGTCCTTTGAACTGTAATCGATGCGCATTTGGCTATCCAAATATGGCAGATAAACAATTAGCTAGCCTAGCTGTGCAATTTAGTTCCCTATAATAATATAGGTACTACAGTCTAGACCGTAGAGGAGAAACGAATTCTAAATCCTGTACCTATAGTAGCAAACTAAAAAAGAAATTTCACCACGTAAACAAGTAGGTATAGGTAATTGTTATTAATAAAATAATTATGCATTAAAAAATAAATATAAAATGTTAAAATATAAATAATGTATATAAATATTAAAAAAAAAAAACAGTTGCGGAACACAGTATCATGGCTTGGATAGTAAATCCTTTAGCGCTGGTTTTCGAACTAGCGAATCGACTGCAATCGGTTTTTAGTTACTACGGTAATATAGATGAAAGTTTATAATATTATTATTACATACTAACAAACCATGTATTTACATACATTTACATGTATCATATTACAAATTCACGATGTAACCGCTCATAGGAGCGGTAACATCGTCAAAAAGACTTTGTTCTAAACCATAGGGTTCAGAACAAAGTTTTTTTTTTCCAGAGGTTAGATTTTCAGATTCAGAGTCAATTCATCAGTTGCTATAGAAAACGGGACATAGAGGAAGGGTAGTAAGAATGTATGAAAGAAAGGGAAAACAGAAAAAATAAGAATAACCAGAAATTACATGGACCAAACGAAGAAAACCGCAAATGTAGAGACAAAATTTGCATTGGATAGATTAAGAGGGAAATTGCAACAGTTTTCGATGGATGGAAGGAATGGCAGTAGTGTTTGCCTTGGACTGAATCACTTACAAGTGGGAATCTCTGGGTGTACGATAAACCTCTATAGGTAGGTACTTGAAATACGTCTTGTCAGATGCGGCAAATATCTGGCTAATGGTAACCCTACTTACATGTGGTAAAAGTCATTAGGCGGCAGCAATCATTAGGCGTCAGCTCATGTTTTATTGAGCAAGATCTCGCTAATCATGTTATTAACGTATTACACCTACGCACTGATTTCAAGTTCACATTGTCATGTGAATGAACGTAATCCTCGAGAAATCGTAGTGCGTGGTTCATTTGTTTAGATTATTAACTTTCGCCTTTATAATATTAATTAGTGTGATTAGTGTGATATATTACCGCTGTAGTAAGGATGATAGGTCAAAAGCTAAAATATTTGCTTTCTTGCTTCAGAAATTTAAGGCAGAATTTACTTCGATCGATCGATTTAATTTGGCTCGAAACAAAGAGTCTATATGAAATATGATAACAACGTTTAACCGAGACACCCAAAGCAATCCTCATCATGAACACAAGAGAATGTTGTGCCATCTATAAGGATTTGTGGAAGATTATGCTATTAGTTGCGAGATTATGTTCGCACGCGATGTGGAGTCACAGCTAATAGATCTATGAGAAAATGTGCTCCTGGAGTATGTACAGTCAACAAAGGAGTTAAGTATACAGGAGCGTCGGATATTGTTGAAGTTTACTAAGAAACCGATGGATATTCTCGAATAAAATTTTAGTTTATTAATAGAAAACAAACAGCTCATTTATTAAATTAAATTTCAGTCCAAAACATCCATCGGTTTCTTAGTAAACTTCAACTATATCCGACACTCCTGTATACTTAACTCCTTTGTTGACTGTACCTACGTAGGTGGAGGTGCACTTACTCATATGTTTTGTTTTGGAGCTTTTCTTTGTTTTAATGGCTTATGAAAATGTAAAAAAAAACTAAACTAACCGAAAACTAAACTTACGTCTATTCTAAAGAACAGACGTGCGAAGGAATAAAACGCAAAGCAGATAATACGAGTATCTTCTTCATAGCGTGTCGATGGCAGTCTAAATAAAATTCGGCTACGTGTTTGGCGCCATCACTGTCGTCCATCAGTTCAAATTCAAATTAAAATCTTTCTGTAATGTGAAGACGACAGGACACGCAAGACACGATATTCAATGTCCCATTGTTTGTGGAACAGCACCATATTTGCACTCCAAGGCGGAGTCGTCTATGAATCTCTATTTGAACAGGTTTTCCTTGCTTCGGCCAACCTGGGTGTGGAGTCTGTTTAAAGACTTCCAGGTAAGCCAATTAAGACAACTCGCGTCCAAGTGGGAGATCCACAGCAGGTGGAACCAATGGTATGGGTTAAG
The DNA here is from genome assembly GCA_948474745.1 of Oligia latruncula. Classification (NCBI taxonomy): domain Eukaryota; kingdom Metazoa; phylum Arthropoda; class Insecta; order Lepidoptera; family Noctuidae; genus Oligia; species Oligia latruncula. The sequence continues at coordinate 13,417,932 of OX419688.1, forward strand.
AAGCATTGTTTCGCCACAGCTTCAGTCTTTCTTTTGATCGTTCGCCAGTGAAACGAAACACTTTAAAAAGTAGATATTATAGAAATAGAATGTGGTAATTTGAGATTTAGCATGAAGGGTAACTACCTACCACAAGCGGTGCAGCCACAGAAAACTTTCTTAGAAGATCAGCCAAGGTGGAATTTGGGAGTAATAATACCTAACACGGCTACCACCCCATTATACAGAGAGGCAGAGGACTTTTGGCCGCTAGGTGTAATGTTCCGTCGCTTCCGCGGACAAGTGCCACACGATCGCACAAAGACAGTGCTCGAGTGAAGTGAGTTTTACTAACATAGTTTTAAGTTTATACACTAACACACATTGTACTATTATAATATATATGTTAGTCTGTAAGGTATTTATCTATGGGCCATAGTAGCCTGAAAATAAAGGTTTTTTTTTTTTTTACTATAACAGTCCTTTTTAAAGAATTCCTTGTTCTACTTCCTTCATGATAAGAACTGAGATAATCTGACTTTAATCAATTGAATATTGATTTGGCAAAGAAACGCTCCCAATTCGCCACCTAAACAAACATTGTCTTCTGTCCATAATAATAAGCAAGGGATTTATTTGTGTTCACCACTTTACGATAGCTTATGACAACAAAAACTGGCATTCACACGCCTCGAGTATATTCGTTTAATAGCAAATTGATGTTTTATTGGTAAAACGTTTGATTTTCGTACGATATGTTTGCGGTCCAATTAGCAATCTTCGTAGGTGTTTCTTTGGTAAGCATGCAAGCAATTTTTATGAAGTATGACATGGACAGGTTTTAGTACTATTAGGTATTTTGTTTGTTTTCCTTTTCATCTTGTTGTGTAATGAAGACTAGTATCGTCATCGGCCCGTAAACGTTTGCCACCGAACATCTCTATAATTTGTATGGCTTACATCGGATTTGTAATCTCGGTACATATTATAGGCACTTAAGGATTAGTTAAGATGCTGCTGGTCAATCTATTGATGCATACATATACCAACTTGGCATATATTATTTTCAGAAAACGACATGGCAATTTTTGGTAGCACAGCCTCCTACCTGATAAAAGGTGAGGCAATTGATTTTAATGTTTGTTTATTTTGTAGTCTTATTCTATACATATTTTGATGCATTAGGCAACTACCTATATAAATACCTACCTAGGTACTTACAGTATTCGCAGAACACCTATAAAACATTGGTTAATTGAACATTATTTATTACGACATTTAGTGATATCGATCACGCTTTTTATGATCCTAATCATAATATCAAAAAATTGTGAAGCTTTTACGATTTTGCTTCAGGCTTTTGTTTTGGTATTGTCTTGTCTAAGGTCTATGTAGCAATTATGTACTTATACAGGGTGTGTCGTAAATAGTGGTCCAGAGTAAAGGAGTCGATACACTGTATTCTTATAAATAATAACCATTTTCAGTTATGGGTCTACGAAAAAACAAATTAATTTCATTAAGACTTTAAAATATAAAAAGGGTTTGGATATCATAGTACACATATTCAAGAGTTAGGTATAATAAAAAAAACAGAATTAAAAAATATTGATATTGTTGAAATTACAGCCAAAGTAGTTTTTTTTTGTGTAAAAAAGTTTTTATTTTTCACTTTTTAGTTGTTCTCTATCGAATCGCAACCCGTGAAATATTTGTCATTGAGTAGTTCCGATAGCCATCTGTGGTCTTCATCATCAGCTCCACTTTACCTGATGATTTCCGAGAGCAAATTGCCTATAAAATTTGAGGGTTTCCCTCGTTTACCATGGGATCCTCTCATCAGATTCCAACTTGATGATAATGGGACACCTCGAAAGTATATACTTTCAAACAAAAAAAGATTTTTTGGAATTGGTCCAGCCGTCTTCGAGTAATCGGTGAACATACATAAAAAAAAACATATATAAATTCGAATATATAACCTCCTCCTTTTTGGAAGTCGGTTAATAGTATTTTAAAATCTTCAGCAGCTCCAACAATATTTCGAAATTATTTATGCGTCAGCATTTTTATCAGCGATGTAATCCCCCAGTCCATACTAATCTTCGATCATTGTTGATCGAAGATGCTAATATTATAAATGCGAAAGTGTGTCTGTCTGTCTGTTACCTCTTCACGCTTAAACCGCTGAACCGATTTAGATGAAATTTGGTATAGAGATACTTTGAGTCCCGGGAAAGGACATAGGATAGATTTTATCCCGATATTCCCACGGGATGGACACTTATGCGGGTGAAACCGCGGGGCGCCGCTAGTTTATAATATGCCTGGTTGCAGTGCGTTTTATACAAGATTTAAATTTCGTTTCAGTTGAAGTAGGGGAACAGAGGGTAATGGGAGCCAGAGGGTAATGAGAGCGGTGCGATTAGAGACAAAACTACAGTTTGTATTCACTCGGTTGCCACTCGGGCGTCTTCAGCACGCTGCGGTCGTGTTTCCCTGCGGCGATAGACTCGCCAGTGCCACGTGTTGTGTGACCACAGACGCTTGTCGATTTTTTGGTCCGCGCTTATAATAACTACGAAATTTCATCGGCCAGGTATGTGTGAAGTTATACGTTTATTACAATCAAACCTGTTTTATTTTATAGCTAATGTTATCAAATTTGAGTATCTGTGCGTATAATTTCGTTACTAGCTAGATTCAGTATATAATTTAATTTAATTTCAAAATGGTGGTAGTCGGGTAATCAGAGCTTATTAGGCTCCGATTACCCTTTGTAGCTCCAATTTCCCAATATGCTTTTTAATATAACGTGAATGCTGTGTTTTTCATCTCTTTTGTTGTGAATGCTGTTCACGTCTGTCTGTAATTGACATAAACCCTAGTCCATGTCTCTATTCTCTGTTATTTGTAAATGTTTTTTCCATCTATATTAGCTACAAGAGGAGGCATATACAGCAAATAGTACACCAAACTTGTCGCCAAACACAATCCCTTTTATGTTGAATGATAAAACAGTCCCGGAGCCAGCTCCTGCCAATCCTTCCACGATTTCGTCCACAACAAACGACGTTCAAGAACAGTCACTCTGTTAAGATCCAACCATATCAAATGATTTTGAGAAAGTTCTAGCAGTTGTGAGTCCACTACCTAACATATCTAACAAAAATAAGACTTCGCGACAAAAACAACATTCAGTAATTATATCTAGCACGCATTGGCGTGCTAGATATAATTACTGAATGTTGGAAAGCAGTATTTGAAGAGACGGAGAAGAAACGTTTAGAGAAAAAATGTAAAACTAAAACCGCAGGAAAAGGAAAAAAACGAAAGAAGGCAACCAACAAAAAAGAAAAAGTAAAAAGAGTAAAAAAGAAACTTTTTGAGGATGAAACTGACACGTCTGAAGAAGAAGACGTTGAGAACCTTTGCGACGATGAGTCAGAATATTTAGAAGAAGAGATATTGTGTGCTATTTGCTGTGACACGGGAAAAAATAACGAAATGTGGTACCGTTGCAGAGGTTGCGTTAAATGGGCACATAAAGAATGTTCTGGTTCTGACAGCCCGGTTGATTATATTTGCGTTTTTTGTTTGGATCCTTAAAGTTAATTGTTATACGATTACGTTTATATTAAAATTTATATGATTAAGTGAGATTTCAGACTGACACAGAAATTTTTGAGGCTGATTTAATAATAAAGTAGCTCCCATTACACATATGGGAATTTATAGGCTCTCATTTCCCGCAAAGTCGGGTAATGAGAGCGATTTTGTTTTTTTCTTTAAAGTTTATCTGTGGCCAAATGCCTAATAATCTAACGTTAAAGCTGTGATTAAATGACAGTCAAATGAATAAGGTTTTAGTTTCTAATAAAAAGTTCCTAAAGTATCCATAAACTTGCCTTTTATTGAACTTTTTCCTTAGTAGGCTCCAATTCCCCCCTTCTCCCCTATGTGGGGAGGAATTTTAATATAAATTGTATACCCCATGAAAGATGAGTCTACTTTAGCCAGCCTGAAACCTGGTTGAACTAATTGGTCCCTATTTCTAGTGATATAATTGTGTCTTTCACCTCTTTTACTAAAAATATGATGTATGCTTGCTATTTGCTAGTCATTTTAGCTGTCTAGTTCTACTTAGTATATATTATATAAGTACCTAAACTGTATAGTTTGTAGCCGATTGTAATCTGCGAAAAGTCATAATGTTTTCCTTTCGCTTTTTACAGCTTTACACTTTGCACATAGGTCAGTTCCTCAAAGCATGAATAAATAAGGTGCGAAATCTAGATGTTTTCTGTAAATTGGTAATGGTTTTTCGACTCAGCAAAAAGGGCTATAGCCGCTGAACAATATTCGACTACCTACCTTATATTATAATATGTAACCTACTTAGTTTATTTATTTTCGAAATAATATTTGTTTTCTGATATCACAAATTTATTAACTGCGGCTTTTTCATAATAGGTAGGTAAGTAACTAAGTACTGAAAGAATGAACATTAATAACTATTTATTGTAATTGTTCGAAGCTTTAATCCATTTTGATTTACTTCAAAAGTTCCAACCGTTATTGAAAACAAAATCATGCAATGCTAATAAAACAGAACTTTATTGCAGTTAACATTTACTCGAGGTTCGACTATCGAGTGGACTACCTAGTGCTTACTTGATTCCTTTCTAGCATAGCTTAGGATAAGTGCCCATTTGTATTTATAAATGTACGTGTAAAACTCGTTCGGAAGCGTGCGAAGAAAGCCGTTGTGTACTTGTGTGTCTATCCGTTTAATTCCTATCACATGATGAGTAAAAGTGGGGTATAGTTCTTACGCGATACCTGTAATTGCCCTATGATTCATCATTGTGTATGTGCATAGAAATTATGTAACTAGAAGGCTGGACACTGGGATACAAAAAAAATTAGCATCTTGGTAACTACATAAATTCCCATCAAAATATCGAGGTGCCACAGAAAAGTTGTCAGTAAATTGCAGCTGCGCCTCGTTGTCTTCAGTTGCTCTATTTTTTAACTGACTTCCAAAAAGGAGGAGGTTATAATGTTCGACTTTAAGTAGGTATGTGTTTTTTTTATGTATGTTCACCGAATCTGATGAGGGAATCCCATGGAAATAGAGGGAAACCCTAAAATATTATAGGCACACCTATAGCGATTTGGGTATTTTTTATAGTAACTCGTGCATTTGCTCTCGACAAGCACCATTTGGTAAAGTCGAACCGATGATGAAGACCACAGATGGCCATCGGAACTACTCAATAATAAGTATTTCACGGGTTGCATTTCGATTAGGTTAGTCATTATTCACAATGCGTATGGTGAAGTTGTAGCTGATGTTGATTACTCAATCAGCTCCAGTTCTCCTGGTTCTTACTAGGAGAACTCCTCAACAATATTAACGTCCCTGCATCGGGAAAAGCAATATTTTGTAAAAGGTGATGAGCAGTTGACATGAGGCTATTGTAGCTTAGATAAATTACGAACTGACTGAACTGACACTAAAAAGTGAAAAATAAAAAACTTTTTTCCAAAAAAAAAAACATCCGATAACAATTCGGTGGCAAAAAACTGAAATACAGGTCCAAAGACACCGACTTCCGAAATTAAAGTTATTTTTCACTTTGTAGAGTTTTTTTGGAAGTCGGTTGTTTTTTTTTTTGTAAAAAAGTTTTTTTTTCTGGACATGGATAGGTATTGGATGTTGATTTTTCAATACGGTTTCACCCCGTTTCTTCTGTTACACCCTCTGGGAAGACGCACTATACTCGCACAAGAGTAGGGAATTGATTGAAAATGGAACAGAAATTCTGTTCCATTACGAAGCCTATAGATATGGGTTAGACTACTTATCTACGCCATGGAAATAAGGCGTTAAACAGTATTGGGTGAATTTCAACAAGAGATTTTTATGTATCATTTCGGTGGGATTTTTTTATTTCAATGCAATCTATATATTTTTAGTGACAAATAATACTTTAGTCTATTTTATAACATTGTGCGTGAGTGGACATCAAATATTATCAAAACTTACATAAATATTTAAGGATAAAGTTTTAAGAGTCCACTGAAATTAAAAGTGTCCACCGAAATGATAAAAATTACCACCGAAATGATAAATCCACCGAAATGATACAGCTAAGAACAACCGTGCCCCCAGCCAGGGTTCCGTACTTTGTTAGGTTTGATTTCCACAAATTTTAGATAAACACTGAGACAGGACAGTACACAGTTTTTTTAATATCATCATTAATATACAGATATTACAGTTAGTATTATTACATATATCATTCTTTGAGGTTACAATAACCTCAAAGAATGATATTAATGTAATGTAATGTTTATTATGATATGAATGAATAGTTTCTTTACTTTTATAACCTTTGGTAATATTTGTGGTTGTTGTTGTGTGAAAATGTTGGAAAACTTTATCGTAAATGCTGGTAACCTTAAATAAATATTTTTGCTTGTTTATGTACTAATACTAATTTACTTAATATATTTTCAAAAGAATCAACGTATCGCGATTAGAAAGCTTAAAGTTTCTGATTAATATGATGGTTGCATTTGTAAGTTATGCCATTAATAGTAATACCTAATGTCTACCTATTGCACTAAGAGAAAAATGCTAGGTATAATTTAGTTAAATTGGTAACGAGAGGAGAATAGTGTTTCTACAGGTATATCAGTAAAACTTCTAAAATTAAATCAACTCTTATATTTTTAAAATACAATAAATGAATAAGAAACATTATAAAAATATCTTAGTAGTAATAGCTTAGTACTTTTAATCCTTTTACATAAACGTATAAAACATAACAGAAACCTGAGATTGAGATCACTTTATTCTTAAATTACTACAACAATAGAGAAACGTACATATCTAAATAGAACAAAAAACAACAAAGTTTTGTTCTACCTATAACTATAATTCGCAATTATGTATAAGTAATTCTTATACCTAATGCGAATTATAGTTATTCCAATAAAACAGTCTTTCTGGGTACGTATTTACGAGTAGGTTCAAGTATGTAGCTTAAAGATTAATTTTTCATCATGTCACTTTAAATCACACAATTATTTCTCAAATTCACTAATCAGCCTCTTTTCATGACTATAAATATAGGTTTTTAATTTAGATATGTACCTAATAAACAAATCTTCTTTAATTATCACACCACAGCACGTCTTTACTATAATTATTATAGTCATCAGTCTTCTTTAATAAGTTTAACTTCCTACCTAAAACAAGTCATGCCATTAAATGACAGCAAATATTTAAAAAACTAAATATACAATAACAAAAATCAAAAAATATTCAAATCAGAACTGGACGAAGACGAAGATAATCTTCTTACTTTTCTCTTCTTGGCTGTAATCATGATTTCTTCTTCGCTGTCAATATTTCTTGTCCGTTCATACTTTTCAATAATTTCAGTATCATTGTTTTCAAAAAATGAACACGATGGAGTGCTAAATTCATTGAAGTTTTCATATTTTTCGAGCAATGATTTGGGTATTATCGATGATTCCTGCTCATTCTCTCCTTTTTGATTATTCATTCCATCAAAGGAATGGGATGTTGAGGGCTTAATAATTGATATTTCAATGTTTGTGATTGAGTGTGTGTGTGGTTCATGTATGAAACTATTCCTTTGTAATTTTTTGGAAAGATTCTTTTCATTGAATGGCTTGGGACGTAGTACTAATTTTTCTGACAGTTGAATTGGACGCAGATGTGCTATATTTGTATTATTTGCAAAATTCGTTGATTGAATCCCAGTGAAGTCATGAAAACCTAAATGCTTGCCGTGAGGGCACCTAATAGTTTTATTTAGGCATTCTCTTTCAATACAGGACAGATGTCGAAGTGCCAAACGGTTTCCTGACTCTTTAGACCAAACAACTTGGTGAACTTTCATAGTTCCCGGAAAAGTCTTTAAGTCTTTGGGCAAGAGCCAATCTTTTTCTTTCACCTGATAATCTTCAACTGTTTCAATTTTCACACCTTTAACATAACACTGTAGGTTTTGTACCAGCGATTCAATATTGGTAATATCATGTTGATATGAGACTTGTTTATCTAGCGTTCTCTTTAATACTCCACCCACTCCATCTGCTGCGCTTTTTCCATGACCACACTCACAATAGTTCCAAATTATGTGGGTCAGCATCGGACAATAGGAGGATAACTGAGTTATTATATATAATATATTTTTATTCCTGTATTGCGCAGATGGTGAGTCAGAAATAACGTAAAGTTTACGAACCAGAGGAGCAGTTATCTCAATTTCTTGCAAAACAGGAATGAGGTGTGCCCATACTGCAGCAGCATCATGCCTTAAAGAGGTACTTACAGTACAAAATGACTGAGTTTTGCAAGTTTCGTTGTCGAGTTTGAAATATATTACGACAGTATGCAAAGTGAACTGTTGTCTGCTACCACCAAAATGAAGGGATTGAATTTCGGATCCATATTTGGCATTATAATTTTCACTGAAATCAATTTGTATAATACAGTCTTCCGTAGTCATATTTTCTTTTAACGTTTTGAAAGCTTGATTTTGATTTTTATTATTGACGCAATGTTTAAGGAATGGTTTCAGGCTATCTTCGAATTTTTTTATTAAATCTAGTGGTTTCACCCAACGCCTTACTTTTTCAACTTTAATAGCAGATTTTTCTACATTATTTTTGACATATATGCTTTTATTCTTCTCCCAACCCCAATACGCTATGTTCACTTCATTATTAAACTCTTGATAATCAATGTGTCTATTTTTACAACTTGAGCATATTCTTTGCAGACAATCGATGTTATCTTTACTACAACATAGGCTACTTAAAACGTCGGATATTGTATTTTCTTTGATAAGGCGGTTTCTTTTCATAGATTCAATCAAAAGTTTCATATTTTCGTGCTTTTCACATAGGCATGTATTTCGTGCATTCACATTTGGTTGAGTGACCCAGAAAGGCTTCATTCTTGAAAATGTTGAATAGCTTATCGGTGGTTCTCCTGATCCCAAATATTTCAAGTGTAAATTTTTAAGTGTGTCTGTCAATAGTCTTTTTTGTTTTTTTAATCCATGTCTAGATATGGTGTCATTTTTTCCAGGACACAGTGTTGAATTTTCATCATCTTCTAAAAATTTCACCACCCTCCTGAGAATTCGATTTTTTTTTTCATCAGGTTTTATGACTTCTACTGCTGGTTTTTCTCCTTTTTGGGTACTTTTCTTCAAAATCATATAATTGCTTTGTAGTCTGTTACACCTTTTTTTGAACATTTCTTTTTCCTTAGTGACCTGTAATAATTTGTTTTGTAATTCTGTTATTAGCTTAGTTTTAGTTTTTTGATATTTTCGAAATTTGTCTTTAAGTCCTCGCTTGAATTCTACAGATGTAATTGACGAGTCTGAAACAGGGCTGTTGGGGCATAATGTTGACTCGATACTACTTAGATTTGATGGACATGTTATTCGTTGTACGCCACTTGGTTGTACACAATGAGTGCCAGTTACTACATTGTCATCAATATGATGTTGAATATTGGAACCAATTGTACTATCGCTATTCATCGGCAAGCAGCGCCGAGCCGAAGATGGATTCCCTTGACGAGAAGTGCTTGGACCAGGATTGCTATAGTCAAAATTTACAAAATTTTGATGCGTTGATAGCAGGGTTTGTCGTGGACTGCTTGTGTATACCCGATGAAAGCTTCTAGCTTCTGTAGTATTAGAACGTTGGATTTGGATATTCGTACTAATACTATTGCTGTTCAATCGTAAGCTGCGCCGTAAAGTAGGCAAGAAGGAACTGTGACAGGAAGTGCTTAGTCCAGGACCATCACTTTGATCCCCAATTGTCTCATCCAGAGGGTTAGCACGAGCCGCTATAGGAGCTGGAGCTGCTCTATTTTTTTTTCTTTGGTAATAAGCAGCAGCACTTATTTTGTTTTTTCTTCTTAGGATTCTTAATTTTTTAGGGGTCATTAGATGCCTTGAAACAATTAATCCCGCTGCTTTTTTTCTGGCATACCTTTCTCTGTCTTTTCTCAAAAACTCTTCGCGTGAGACTTCATTGCTCTTAATTCTCTCTTTTCTTCTTCTTTCATACAACCTCCTTTTTTCCAACCTTTCTTCTCTAGTCTGTTGCTTAGGCCGCGGCATCCTAAAATCAAAATACACGCTTTTCAATTTTCTTCTTTCTCATATCCACAGACATACATTCATACACACTATACTATGATCCTATAAAATACTATACCTTCAGATACACCACGCGCTCACACACTAGCTCTCTTGCATTGACTCAGACAAACACTCTCACAGGCAATTTCTCATCACATAGGTATATCTCTTTTTTTTTCATATAACGTTTAAATGCTCTTTAACTTATTTGTTATATCTTGTAAAATTAAGAAATTTTGTAATTATATCAAATATTATTTATTATTGTTATTTACTCGTAATAAATGATATAAAAATAAAGGTAAGTGACTTATATTGAAGGTAAACCCTCGAAATAATTATTTTGTTGACAATTAGTAGGTATAATAATCTACACTGTGGTGACCCACACACTCATCACATTTTCGTTGAGCCGAACAAATGTGTATCTAAAGTATAGTAAACATGTACTAACTACATAGATATATGTATATATTATATATCTTAAGCACAAATATTACACAACAAATACACCTAAATAATCTAATCGACACTCTAGGTAAAAGTAGGTACATTACAAAACTATGACTTTGTATTTGACACCAGGATCTCTAAAACTTTATGTTTTTATCATTTCGGAGATACTTTTAATTCCGGTGGACTGTAATTGGTATAACAGTCCACCGAATCCACTGAAATGATAACACTGAGATGATAAAATAGAGGTTAGTTCTACATTTAACTCAGAAAAAAAATTATTTAAAAAATATGAACACTACTCAAACAAAACAGTACTTACTGCGAATTTAATACACAATTTTGAAACAAATTAAACAAATCTAGCACGAGTTATAACAGCCACCGAAATGAAACTATTTTTGTCCCCATATTACTGAAATGATAAACTTACTTTTTTGGCGGGAAACCGCAAGACGTTGGGACCGGTGCGTTCGCGCCGAGAGCTTAAGCCGGACTGATCCGGAGTGAGAAAAGGTGAAAGGGGCGTAACAACGCAATGTTGATGTGGCTATTCTACTAAAACTTACTGTCCTCTGAAATGATAACTTTTTTCCAGACAAAAGTTGACTGCCTGTCAAATCCATGAGAAAGAAGATAAACAAACAAAAATTGTTTTATTTGATCGAATATATTATAATTTAATGATAACAAAATCAATTTAAATCCATATTACGAATGTATTTGCAGGAGAAGGTATGTTATGAGCGGAATTGGGTTCAGGACAGGTCACCGTGATGATAAAATAACACTTTGTAATTTTTTTTTTGGGTATATTAGAGGGTAGATACCAATGATTTTTTTTGCCAAGGTAGAGAAATACTTACGTTGTTGAGAAAAAATATATAAAATTAATAATCAGCACATTGCACTACCGTTCTCAGGTTTGCCGTGTATTTTTTTGCTTGGGCAATTCACCCTATTATGACATACTAGCAGCGCCCCGCGGTTTCACCCGCATAAATATCGGGAATATCGGGATAAAAACTATCCTACGTCCTTCCCCGGGATGCAATCTATCTCTCTGCCAATCTGCAAAATTTTATCGAAATCCGTTCAGTGGTTTAGGCGTGAAAAGGTAACTTAAAGACAGACAGAGTTGCTTTCAAATTTATAATATTATAGTATGGATCCGCAGGCCCTATAGCCTTACAGTAATCTAGTAAGGGGTTGTTTTTCAAGAAACTGGTACTTATTGAATGATTAGTATCAGCACGCACGTTATCATTTAATTTTTGTATCTTACCATAGAAATGTACCCTTATATCTACTACGCTACGTATTCAAGCAAAGAATAAGTAAGTACCTAAGTATGTACCTTTACTTATTCTTTGCTTGAATACGTAGACATTTTGACATTTTGTTGTCAACTGAAACAACAAAACGGTTCTTACAATGTAGTTTTTATGCTAGTTGGAATGCAAACGAACTTGTAGAGTGTTTACAAAATTAATTAACGCCTTAGATAGGCTCTAGTGAAGTTTAGCGGCTGCTGCAATTTTACCTAGTTGTTTAAGGTTACTAAAATAATAGAAAATAATATTTTACGGCACTTATATACGCGATAAGCTTCTGCCCGCGGCTTCGCCCGCGTGGATGTCGGAAATTATCCCATGGGAACGTGCTACCGAGACAAAAAAGAGCCTATGTCGTTCCCCTAGATGCCATCTATCTCCTTGCCAAATTTTATCGAAATCCGTTCAGTAGTTTAGGCGTGAAAATGTAACATACAGACAGATAAAGTAACTTTCGAATTTATAATATTAGTACTTATGGATAAAATAGGTCTTAATAATAAAATTTTCAAACGGGGTGTAGGAACCTATAACCTACGCTAGGTTATAGGTTCCAACACCCTTTTCAGTTTCTAGGTATTTCAAATCCCTCTTATTATAACTATGGTTATGTTACCTTTTTCTGGAGTAAATCGGAAGAGATTGATCGATATTCGACACACAAAGTGTATTATTCGAAAGATTTAAGGTTACAATATTTTATCAATAGGTTAATTGTATACACGACAGAATACTTCATTTAATTTTTTTTTCATAGCAATGCGAGTGCGTGTATGAAGCTTTTATCCATTAAAAAAAAAAGAAAAGTACAGTTAAGTAAAGTAGGTACAGTTATAGATAGGTATAATACTGTCTCTGCCATAGAGAATGAATTCGTTGAACGTTTCAGTTTGTAAGCTTATGCCTATTAGGATGTAGTAGGTATCTACTCAGTAATAAAGTAGGTAGTTAGGCACATAATTATGATTATTTATCCATGTGCTTAACGCTCAATATTTGCTTAGGATGGGTGTTAGAGCCGTAGGTATCGAAAACGTAACTACAGGTAAATCATTTTAAAACAAAATAATAACCTGACATAGTCATATTTTATGCACTTAAAAATTTAAAGTAGGTACCTAGTTGTAGTTTTTTTTTAACTTTTAACTTACCATGTTTACAAGATGACTGGTTCTGTATTATTTAGCTGCCACTGTTTCAAACTCTAGTGTTCAGAGACAATCACAAAACTGGCACAAAGAATTAAAAACATGAAACCATTTTAATTTTCGAACATACACATTCGTTTCCCGCCAAAAACATTGGTGAGGTACGCATGCGCGACGTTACCGCGCGTCGAAACTTCTGCTCACGCTCTATGCGGACTGCAACCGCTCACCTGCCGACCGTTTGACGTTTCTCCCGGGGAGAATCAAAGCACGTAATGCGCCTTATGAAAGCGATGGCCGTGGAAGGTTAGAATTTTGTGCACTCGGCCATTTACTATAAACTTTTACTGACCGCTGAACTGTCTCCTAATCTACCTTGCTGTGTCGAGAGAAAGGTGCGATGCAGGTCCTGCTTTACTGGTGTATTTTATCGCAGCAAGTCATCAGAAAATGCATTAGTGCACTAGGCCCACTCCGCCCACAAGACCGCGTGACTTGAGTTGAGATGGGCGCGGAAAAGTCGCTTTGATATCTATTATGTAGTCGATGGCACTAATTTTCTTTGCACACACGTGCATTCACTATAAGAATAACGAGTGTTTCACTTTCCTACGTAATATTTCATTTGAAGGAATACCTAATAAATATTACGCATGAAACACTGTTAGGTATTTGCCTACCTATTTATTATTATTGACTACGCTAATTAGGTATCATGTAGATATATAATAAATTAATAATTGAAAGTAAACAATTGTGAGTACCTAGGTAAGTATTAGATAATTGAGAAACCAAAACCTTCAATATCTATAAAAAAACAACCGACTTCCAAAAAATACAATACAAAGTGAAAAAAAGCTTAATTTAAAAAAATTAAACCGACTTCAAAAATAAATTAACTCAAAATTATGAAATTAAGTAACTTTAATTTCGGAAGTCGGTGTCTTTGGGATCTGTATTTTTTTATATTTTAAGTTTTTTGCTACCGACTTCCGAAATTAAAGTTATTTCATAATTTTGAGTTAATTTCTTTTTGAAGTCGGTTTAATTTTTTTAAATTACTTTTTATTTCGTAATTTTTAGTTTTTGCACTAGAATTTGACCAAGGTTTTGAGTTGTTTTCTCTTTGACACTGCACCCGTAGCTCGTATCAATAAGCCAGGCCGTCACACTGACACGTATTACTCCATATCTTGAAAATTACTGAATGGATTTTGATAAAACTTGCACTGTTCCCTAAGTAGAAGTAAATGTAAGTCAATAAAAAAACTTTGTCACGATCCGACTAATAGTTGCGGAGAAATGCGTGGACAAACATACATAGGTAGGTACATACTGACATACATACATACGTTTATAAAAATTTGTATATTCACATAATGACAATCTATTAGGGCTTCCAAACAATGGAAGCCCTAGCAGCCCTACTAGATTGTCATTATGTGAATATAATGCAATTCCGATAATATTAGATACATACGTGTCGAATTGATAACCTCCTTTTTTACCGACTTCAAAAAAAAGGAGGTTATCAATTCGATACGTATGTATGTAATATTATTGGAATTGCATTATATTCACATATGATGATCTATTAGGGCTTCCAAACAAATATACAAAATTTCATAGACGTATATATGTATGTATGTATGTATGTATGCATGTATGTATGTATGTATGTATGTATGTATGTTTGTCCACGCATATCTCCGGAACTATTAATCGGATCGTGACCATTTTTTTTTTATTGGCTTACATTTTCTTCAACTTAGGGAACAGTGCAAGTTTCATCAAGATCGATTCAGTAATTTTCAAGATATGGACTAATACGTGTAAATGTGACGGCCTGGCTTATTGATAAGAGCTACGGGTGTAGTGTCAAAGGGAAAACATCTCAAAACCTTGGTCAAATACTAGTGCAAAAACTAAAAATTACGAAATAAAAAGTAATTTAAAAAAATTAAACCGACTTCAAAAAGAAATTAACTCAAAATTATGAAATAACTTTAATTTCGGAAGTCGGTGGCATATAACTAAAATACAGATCCCAAGACACCGACTTCCGAAATTAAAGTTATTTCATAATTTTGAGTTAATTTCTTTTTGAAGTCGGTTTAATTTTTTTAAATTACTTTTTATTTTGAAGTCGGTAAAAATAACTTTAATTTCGGATGTTTCGTCTTTGGTTTAAATTAGGTAAAATAAGTACGTATTATTGAAAGTAACTCAAAAACCACTCATCAGGGGACCACCCTTTCAAACAAAAGAAGAATTTTTCAAATGTGAACGACGGTATTCACATTTGAAAAATTCAAACAAAATACAACCGAATTGAATCCTTCTTTTGTAAATCCTCACTTAGGTATTATCGAACTCTGAAAACCATACCAACATGAAAACAGTGTGTATTTTATTTTGAAAAAAAAAATGGTTTAAGTACACGGTATCCGTAACTATACCATTTTTGGATGAATGGATGGTGCAATAATACTTTCAGTACCTACGGACTGGACTGAAGGTATTATTGCACCTAAATGGGAAACACCGATCTTACCTAATTATAAAATAATTGACGTGTAAAAGTGTTTATACCGGGGCGGGTTAATTGCGTAGCACACTAACATTATGAATGGCTTTAACTTTGACATTCATTGCGTTATTTACGTTGTTGAGCAGACAAAATTTTCGAACATAAGAAGCAATGGATTAGCAAAATTATTCAGATTGAGAATGATAGTGTGTTACGCAATTAAAATACCTACTGGGCCGATTTACGTGATTATTTTTTCATTAGCTAGCGGGGTGGTCCCATTTCGGTAGTTTGTGAGTTAACTTCAATAATAGGTAAAGTACGAACTTCTTCCAATAAGGGCCGGTTTTTTTATCCGAATCACATCACAATCTGAATAATTTTTAAGGATAGCTATATCCTTGATTACGTGATTGATAGGTAGCTTGTTTTAGGGTGCTAATACCTACTTTCAGAAACAAATATCATTCAGCTATCATCAACATCATTTATTAAGTAGGTACTGCGCCCGGCGGTTTCACCCGCATAAGTTTCGTTCCCGTGGGAATATCGGAATAAAAACTATTATCCCATGTCCTTTCCCGGGACTCAAACTATCTCTACCTATACCAAATTTCATCTAAATCGGTTTAACGGTTTAAGCGTGAAGAGGTAACAGACAGACAGACAGACACACTTTTGCATTTATAATACTTATTAGTGGATAGTATGGATACGAAAACTAATGGAGAGGCCTTTTGTAAATATCTGATCTAGCTGCATCATCAGATCCTACTGAAGTCAAGCATGTGGATAGTAAAATGTAGGTACCTACTTACTTACCCACTTAGGTGTTGTGTAGTAAATGAACCGATAAGACATTACTGCGACATGCAAGAAAAAAGTTCTGCAACGTGGCGCAGTTAGTCGCATAAATTAACACTAGCTTCTGCATGCGACTTCGTCCGCGTGAAATTTCGGGCCCGGATCCAACGCGTCATGTCCCATAGCTCGCCCGTGCTACTACTTCGTTTTCGCTTAGCGTTTTTCTGACCTTTTTTCAATGATTTCAAAAGTAAGAATACGCCCGTCTGAAAATTTTACATAGAAGTTCTTCGTTCGAAGTTCGAAGTTCGCGCGCACCACTGTCAACTGAGTCGCGTTGGCCCTAAAACCGTCATTTTAGGGCGACCGCGTTGGTGCCATTTAGTCGCGCCGTTAGCCCGGTCCTTACGCTAGTAATATATAATGTCAATGCCTTTTTTCCTTTTGCTCGGGTCCTAACGGTTGTAGCGTGATGTTAAATAACCTATAACCTTCCTCAAGAATTGGGCTATCAAATGCAATTTAAAAAAAAAATCTGTTTGATAGTTCCGGAGGTTAGGTACCCCCTTCCCTACATACAAACAAACAAACAAATTGTACCTCTATATAGTTAGAATAATAGAAGTATACCTATAGATTATGCAGAAATAAGTTATTTGTTGGATAGGTATACCGTACCAACCAGGAGCATCCCCGCGAGAAAGTTTCAGCAAAAACGAGAATCTAATGCTGTGGCCATGTCGCCGCCAACTGGTTTAATTAGCCATTCAGTATAATAGGGCGATTAATCAATTTAACAACTGTTATTTTAACCTTAGGGAGGTTATGATAGTTGATTGATTTTATTTTTCGGTGGTTGTTGTATTAATACATGAACAGTATTAACAAAAAAATTGGTCTGTTATTACTTTAATCCTACAATATAAGTTTAACAAATACTCAAGTAGCGTAGGTAATAAATGAATGGCCATTAACAATGTTGGAATGGGCACTTAGGTAAATATTAGTTCGGCAATTCATAGGTTAGGTCGGAATTGTGATCAACCTCGCGCGAGCCGAATTGGTTGCGATCAAATGGGTTAGGTTAGATATGTGACCAAAAGCGCGCGAGCCGAGCGAGCAGAGCGAGGGGTGCCGCGGCAGCGGCCGACGAAAGCTAGATTTCTTACGGACTATTTCCGATTTGTTAACTGCCCCCACGTTACTGCCTGCCCTTAAGTCATTTTACAGCTAAATATTATTTAATTACGCATTTAAATTTTTTTTGACTCATTTTTATTTAGTTTATAGCTCAGTTTTTACTGCAGACCTAGTTAATAAACATACAATTAACAACTGCCGCTTTAAGCCAGTCACCAATCGGTCAATCGTCAATTTAAATCTCTGGGCTAGGCAAGTAGTTACA
This sequence comes from Oligia latruncula, assembly GCA_948474745.1. Lineage (NCBI taxonomy): Eukaryota > Metazoa > Arthropoda > Insecta > Lepidoptera > Noctuidae > Oligia > Oligia latruncula. Next base: position 13,435,799 of record OX419688.1, read on the forward strand.
CGTTAGCAATCCAAGTCATTTGCCTAGCTGTTTGATTGAATGGCTGAATATCATTCAGGCCGCTGGTTGAACGCCGCTATTTAGCACTTAAAAGGCTAGGCAGTTAACTGAAAGGCTGATTAAGCTAGTTGGCTGCGTCAACCACATTGTCGCGATAAGGCACCCTACACACCGCGCGCTCTCGCTCGCACACTGCTCGACGCGACATGCGACACGTCTTGCTATAAAACGAAGCGTTCGAAGACTTCGAAAGTTCGAAGTATAGTTCGCTTTATCGCGACAATGTAGCCGTACCAGAAGAAAATTATAGATAAATAATTATTTTAATCATCACGGCTCGGCCCGCTGCTGTTGTCAGCAGCTATTGTACTACTTCTTACATAAAACACAAACACGCAAGAACGTAATCACGGGGCGGCAGAATCGGTGTTTGCAAAAAGCTCCAACATTATAAGGAAAATATGGCCCCGTTAGTACTTATTTAAAATAATATTTTATTATTTTATTTACAACTAAGCTGGCTGGCGGGCGGTGGGCGACTCTATTTTATTAAATTCAGAATTCCTAACTACCTAAGTAAGTAGCGCTCACAAATTTCTAGTTGGGCATTAGTCCAGCGCCACCGCGCCGCACGTCGCTTCCTTCTTCTGTTACTCCTCGGAACATGCAAAATGGCTGCGGTGATATCTACGATTTATCTGCCTGCCAACGACCAGCAACGCTTTGCTATTGCGAAAAGAGGAAACTGGACACCATTGAAACAGCTTGTGCTGGACCAGACAATTCGAAATCGCGACAGATATTGGTCAGTGGTGACGCAGTATTAAAGTGTTTCAGTTTGATGGTCGAATAGTGATCAAGTGTGAGTGTGCAATATGATCAAGTGTGCAATAACGGCTCGCGCACAGATGGACGGGCCGCGCCCCCCCGTGTCGTCGTCGCAACAACGCATTGCAAAATTCCTTCAGTCCCGTATCACTTTAGGCCCGCCCAAATGTGCGCTTAGCTTAATTATTAGGTACTTACTTACTTATATTTTGTTCGAATTCCTCGATACGATTAAATCTTTACAGTAGGTATTCATAAATATTCTAATCTTCTATAGTCTTTGGTTTAAAACAAACGTGAAACCCCGTGAAACAAACTGACAAGGTTGTACTAACGTTGTACAGTCACGGCCAAAATATGTTCTGATGAACAATGAGTAGACAAAAATAGACCTTAAGGATCACCTTAAGGGCTATGTTTGTTTGCTCATTGTACCAGCCAGTATTGTATTTGTTAAAATAATAATCCTTTAATAATAGGATGCGTTCTTAAATCACTTAGTATGTGTTCAAAAACTAACTGGGCGTATGGAAATAGAAAAGTTTGTTTATCAAACAATTCGATTACTTGATAAAAACCTATGAGATTGAAGGAAAAGTGGCTTCATTTGTTCGATATTTCGAATTCTTGTCTCAAGGATTTGGCGCCCCCATGAAACAGCCGCCCGGGGCAAGTACCCCGGTTTGCCCCCCCCCCCTTAGATCCGGGGCTGCATTGTACAATAGAATCTGCCTTACCGTCTCATTTACTTATTATATACTAGCTTCTGCCCGCGACTTCGTACGCGGATCCTGTTGCTTATGCCAGCGACAACGGGGTCGTCAAAATCGAAGATCTGAAACGTCTGATGTCGAATTCTAAGAGCCCGGGGACTGGAAAACAACGGGATGCGCGAGACGATTCGAGACGTCATTTTCAGGCATAAACTAATAAGGTGGTAAACTTGGCCTTGCACTTTGAATGTTGGCATAAATTGGCCTTCTGAAATCTGTTTCGCACCAAATGTCATTGTGTGATGTCATTTGAAAGGCATTATTGAACGAACGTATGTTGTCCAAGAAATGTTTTGACTGTGGATGATCACCGATTAGCAGTGATCTTAATATTTCTGGAGGATTTTGTAATATTTCAATATGTACTTTCCCACCTGAGCAACACATACCGTTTGTTTCTTTTTGCCATTTAACAGCTTCACAAAAAGTACAATTGTGAACCATACCTCCGATGGCGGAATATATGGCGTAGTCAATCATAGGAGTATACGTAAATGCACTCCGTTCCTTATCAACCCAAGGAAGGTCGCCATGCCCTACGGCTATATCTTGAGACACATCCGATTCTTCAGATGATATCGACATTCTGTTCAGAGAATGTCGAAGTCGATCAGAATTCAAACGTTCGTTGCGCTCTTCTTAATCTGTCTCTTCATGCCGTACTCCAGCAATTCTTTCTTTCTCACTTTCTAACTGATTATGAATATTTTGTTGTGTGCGTGTTCGGGACAATGTATGATAATCTCACGTTCATCACTTGTTTCAAAAGACCTGTTAGTAGATGTGCGAATACGCTGAGAACTCAAGCGTGATTCTGTATCGGTAAACGTTTCCGATTCGCGAGACAATGCATGTCGCTCACGATCAGCGGACAGTCGCGCATCACGTTCCGCACTTGTCTCTAGAGACCTAGAAGCAGATGCGTAGATATGCTGAGAACTCAAGCGCAATTCTCTATCTGTGAACGTCTCCGACTCGCGAGATAATGAGTGACATTCACGATCAGCGGTCAGTCGCGCATCACGTTCCCCACTTGTCTCTAGAGACCTAAAAGTCGATGCGTAGATACGCTTGTTTGTAACTCAAGCGCAATTCTCTATCCGTGAACGTCTCCGACTCGCGAGACAATGCATGACGTTCACGATCAGCGGTCAGTCGCGCATCATATTCTTCACTGGTCTCTAGAGACCTGGATGTAGATGCGTAAATACGCTGAGAACACAGGCGTGCTTCGCGATCCGAAGAGTTTTCCACGGAGCGAGTTGCAGCCTGATGTTCTCGAACAGCATCAAGTCTCTCCTGACGCTCTTCGGTAGATTCTTGGGATCTATGATCCGCAATCTTTTAGCTCCTTTGGAACATTGGGAAAGATTTGACCTCTTTCTAGGCATGGTTATAGTTTTATTGTGAAGATACCTGATCAATTAAAATCTAAGTGACTGCTCCCCTACCAAGGGTGCCCAGACACGGGGTCGTCTGGCGCCCATGTGCTGGTTTGGTCCCTGGGGTGGTCACGGCGTGCTATGTGTTCTGGTGTAGTTTTGTATAATTTAGAAGCATTTTTTTTAATTTTGTAAATGTAAGAACCATGTTTCCGTTTATTATGATTTTTTGATGTTGACTTGAAATAGCATGGCAGTTGAGAACGTGTCATGCTCACTAAAATGTCTCACCGATGGTGGCGCGTGTGTTGGATCATTCGGTTCCCTACAAAATGGTTGAGCTGGATGGTGCTGATCCACGCGTCATGTTCGTGAACGGGCGCCGTCGGTTGAGACTGGTCATCTCTTAACTGCCAAGGCTTATTTTTAATCTTATGTCTTGAATTGTTTCTTCATTTCTGTCTTTTTTACATTGTTCTCACATATAGAAGCAACAAGAATAATGTACCCAGGATTTTGTAATATCTTGATTTAAAAGAGTGTCCATGGAGTTTCTTGCCCGTTCTTCTCCATAGAGATCTACGCTTTGGAATGGGCAACTCATGGACGTAATATATAGAGTTACTTCTATATATTACGTCCATGGGGCAACTAGCTTCAACTTTCTGACTAACTGACAGACTATTTAATTTTGACAATTCAAAAGTGCCTGTACAAGGTTTAATTGAAATAAATGATTTGAGTTTGAGTTTGAGTTTGGTGCGCCGGTGATGGGGAGTACTCCCCAGAGGAGGGTCCGGTGACGGACAGCCGCGGCGGGTTCACGGATGAGTGCTAACGCGTGCCCATGTTCCCGCCGTAAGCGGCAGAGGAGGACACCGTGGAGTTTTAGTGGGTTAGAGTCCCACATAACTGTACTATCTCCCCGTGGTAGTGCAGAATGCATGAGCATTTCTTCACGTTAAAAAAAAAAAATGGGACTTTTGGCCAGTAGAGTCAAATTTTCAATGATATAGGTACCATCGTCATCGAAAATCAGTCCTAAACTGTTACCGCCTTCACCGCGTGGTGGTGAAACTAGTGATAGTTTTGATTTCCACATCAGATGTTTCTGATCTTCGATTTTTATAAGTCAACAGGAAATGCCCATCAGACCGAACAACTTTTGCTAAGACGTCATTCCTATATGTGTTATGGTGTAGCTGGGCTCTTGGAGTTCCACATCAGGTGTTCCAGATCTTCAAATTTATTATCTCAGCAGAAAATGCTCATCACGTAGAAAAATTTTTGCTATGGTACCGTTTTTGTATCTCTTATAGTTTAGCTGGTCTGTTGCGGTTCTGCATCAGGTGTTCAAGTTTCCCAGATAAATTATAGCCTATATACAAAAAAAAATCATTCAAATCCGTCCAGTAGTTCCGAAGATTAGCGTGTACAAACAGACAGAATTTTTTTTTGGATTCGTGCTCTATTACTGTTTCTAAACCCCCCCCTCAGTTATTTTTTTTTTTAATATATTCAATGTACAGACACAGTTTTTTTACTGTTTTATTATATGTATATATATAGATTTTGTATGTCAATACCGCAGAATGACATCCAGCTATTTTTTTAACCGACTTCTAAAAAAAAAAAGGAGGAGCCGGTTCTCAACTCGGATGTTTATAATTATATACAGGGTTATTGGTAAAACATTATAATTGAATAAATATAACACGGCTTAATGGAACAGCTGATTTTTTTTTTGCATTTCAGGTTTGGTCCCATAGCATAGTAAAAGTTGTTCATAATGATGAGTACCTACAATGACCTCATAGGAGGTTGATTGAATGTTTTATCAATAATCCTGTATATATTTTTTTTATGTATGTTCGGGCATAACTCCTAAATTATTTTTTTGTTCGACAGAAGTTTATTCCGAAATGGTCCATGGATTGTTGGTGAACCGTCGATTCGTTTACAGTACGTCGACAGTCGAATTAACTAGTTCGTTTATTCAACGCTCATCACTAATAGAAATGGTTTTTTGTAAAAAAAAGTGTTTTTGCAGCTAATTTCACAGTAATTTTATCTCTGATTTTGAATCACTTTCAAAATCACAGTGCTCTTTATTTTTAATTAAGTATTATTTTGCTGTTGGGTTGCTGCCACCATGGACGTAATATATAGAAGTAACTATATATTACGTCCATGGCTGCCACTGACTCTGACAATTATATTTAAAAAAAAGTATTATAATTCACAGGCGATTAAAAAGGTTTTAGGTTGATATCAACTCGACATTCTTCAAGGGTGTATGCTATTTATTAAAATATAGTTTCCTATCCAACAGTCTGCTCAGTACCGTAGCTTCAAAAGATGATAGATGTCCTGAATTGATAAAGCAAAGAATTTTAAAAATGACGATGAATAAATAATACATGACTGTACTTTATAGCACTTACTAATTCCATAAGACCATTGGACATGACATGACAGACATCACCAAAATCACGATGTCAACAGACACTTGACGAAAACTATTATTTTTATATTTTTCCTAAATGTTTAATTTCATGGGTAATATACGCAATGAGTTATTTAATGATTTTATAGACATTTTAGATTACATATCATTGGAAAGTCTCAGTTTATATGACAAAATAACTGATAATTTAATAGTCGTACTCCGTACAAAATTCAGTAAACCCCGATGTGGGGACAAGTTTTTAGTATAAATTAGAATAAGTCATTAATAATATACAGTATGTATTCAAAATTCTAGTTCAAAGTAGTTACACAATTCACTATGGAAACTGAAACAGCCGTTGAAGGTACTGTGGATGAGACTCCCGCCACTGGGGCTGGTGATGTTGAGGAAAATAAAGCTTCAGAAATTACGGGTGGGGAAACTGGTGAAGAGCATGAAGGGATCGCAGTAGCTGATGGAGGTGAGGCCGGAGAGGCAGGCGAGGCCCCGGGTGGTGAAACAGGTGAAACTGCTGGAAAAGAAGTGGGAGGAGAGCATGTACAAGGTGAACACGTAGAAGGTGAAGGATTGGAGGGAGAACACGTTGAAGGAGAATCCGTTCAAGGTGAAGCTGTAGAAGGGGAACATGTTGAGGGTGAACAAGTGGAGGGAGAAGCAAAAGAGAAAGTGGAGGGAGAAGAGCTTATGGGCGAAGGATTGGACAGCGAACATGTTGAAGGTGAAGAAACAGAGAAAGCCGGGGAAGACCAATTGCTTCCACCACCCGAGGACGTTGTGGAAGAGGAAGAGTATCCTCAGGAACCACCTCCAGATCCTGCTGCACCTCTTGATTTCAGTGATTCGAAGGAAGCTTTGAAACCACCCTTTAAATTACGACCTGATCAAGTAGCCGAAGTAGAACAGCTCTGGGAGTACTTTCAGAATTATACTCCAGCTTATTCTGATTTGGATGGGTATATCACCGAGAAAGAGCTGTTTTACATGTTAAAAAGTCTTCTTATTATGACGTATACAGTGGAACAATTCCAGGAGTTAATACAATATTGTTGTAGACCGCCTGATGCGAAAGGACATATATTTTATGACCAGTTTCTTAAAATGGTTACAATAAGGCAAAGGGACTTTCCTACCGAAGATGAGATTCGTTCTGCATTGCAAGTTTTTGACACGGGCAAAGAAGGACTCCTGAATCGCGAAGAAATGAGAGAACTTTTGACGAAACAGGGTCATAAAATGCCACAAAAGCAAGTAGATAATCTCATTAAAGAAGTAGATATGAGTAATGATGGTACAATTGGTATAGAAGATATAGTTGGAACAATGTGTATTGATTTAAATCCGGAAGACATGCAATTGCTCAGAGACCAAGTGTACCCTCCAAAGGAAGAAGAGGGTGCGGAGACGGAGTTGGGTGAGGATGAATAGGAATGATGTTCAATATAAACTCTTGAAATATCTGAATCTGATTTGAAAAGTTCAATAAAAACTATAATATTATTCATTATTTTTTAGGGTTCCGTAGTTCCTACAAGGAACCCTTATAGTTTCGCCATGTCCATCTGTCTGTCTGTCCGAGGTTTTGCTAAGATACCGTTAGTAATAGCTAGAAAGCTGTAATTTTGTAGGAGTGTGTATATCAATTACGTCGACAAAGTCGTAAAATAAAATTTTGGAAAGTCACAAAGTCACAAACGAACTTTTTGTGAATTCAAATAATAACTTGGCAGCAATCATACTCTTATTTTTTAACTTTACAAGGAAGGAAGTGGTTATTATTAATTAATGTCTAATCTGTTTATATAATTATCTTCGAAAATCAATTTTTTGTCGTGGTTAGTATCGCTATTCGATAACAGATGGCGTTGTGCCGCAATGACGTCACTTTTGTAGATCGCGGTGTTAAGATTTTTTGCAGGGTATGACCTTCGTGGTTACGTTATGTATTAAAGTTTTGTTTTACTCTGGACACCCTTGTCATATATTGTTATTATAACCATTAACTCCTAATATATCTTTACCATTACATATATTCATTAAAATTATATGTATAATATGAACATCAAATATGAGTATCCTGGAGAGATGTCCGCTATGTACCCAGGCACGATTTTTTAAAGGTAAGCGGGGTTTGAATGTGCACATTGGAAAGGTGCACAGACCACCAAATGTGCTCATCTTAGACCCAGTCTCAACAGCTACACCTACAACTCCAGCTACATCCACTTTTGACCCGTTTTGGACAACCCTGTCCAAATTAAAAAATTCTATTCCACTTTTGAAACGAGTTCCCCGCGGCGCTAGAGTAGTAGAGTTTGCATTTCGTCTCGCCGCCCGCGAGAACTCGCTAAGTGCTTGGGAACAACTACTCACCTTCCCTTACAGAATTCTACATGCACAAAAGAATTTGGCAACCAAAAAGACATTAACTGCACAAATTAAAGAAAACTGTAATAATTCGGCTCATAATTGATATTCAAAATTGCAGACGAGAGAGAGATATACCTCATCAAGAGGTATATCCCATCTAGTAGAATCTAAGTTAGGGGAAGGTGACATTAGCGGAGCAGCCAGGATTCTTTTTAGTAGTGATGTGGTGGCACCGTGTTCTCCAGAAACACTCGCAGCTCTGGAGACCAAACACCCTGCCGCAGCGGATGGCCTTTCTTTTCCCGACCCTCCTGATCCTGATAACACTTCTTCACCATTACAGGTTGAGAGTTGGTCACAGCCGTTTGCTCCTTTCGGAACGGCTCCGCTGGCGGCCTGAGTCCTCTACACCATAAGGACCTTATTTGTTCAGGCGCCGGGGCAGCTGGTGAGTTGCTCTTGAAGGAGCTTACGGCTTTAACCTTATGCTCTCCGGCAAGGTGAACGAGGCCGTCATCGACGTTCTATGCGCCCTGTACGGGGCCAATCTATGCGCCCTGCGTAAGAAGGATGGCGGCATTCGGCCCATTGCCGTGGGCACTACTTACCGCCGTATGGCAGCCAAAAGTTGTAAATTTTACGGTGAGGTTGTTTCGGAAAAATTTCAGCCCCTGCAGCTAGATTACGGCTCCAAAGGGGGCTGTGAGGCTGCCGTACACGCGTTGTCGACCTACCTAAATTCTGGAAAATGAGGGGTCATCCTGAAGGTTGACATAAAGAATGCCTTCAATTTTGTTATTAGGGACACCTTGCTGGCAGAAACTAGAAAAGAAAAACACCAAATTTATAGTTTCATTTGGCAATGTTACAGACACCCTTTTAAATTACTGTATCGGGACAACCTTTTGGAATCTGCTGTTGGCTGTCAACAAGGTGACCCCCTTGGGCCAGTGATTTTTGGTTTAGCCATCCAATTATTCGACAGCTAAATTCCAAATTTAACGTTTGGTATTTCGATGATGGAACCTTGGGAGGCGATGCAGAAACTGTATTACATGACCTTCAATTTAAAAAAATGAACTTCATTCCATTGGCCTCATATTGGCCTCGATCTCAATCTTTCGAAATGTGAACTATATTTAGCGGACAGTACTGACAGACATCTGACACTTCCCAAATTTAACGCAATAGCTCCAGAACATCTCCAGAAATCAAAATTATTGAAAAAAGCTCTTTTCGCCTCCTTGGGTCTCCAATCTTATTGACGAAAAAATCCAAAATTTCAATGACGTTTCGGAAAGATTGTTCCAAATTAATATGCATTCGGGCATAACCTTAATCCGCTACTGCTGTTTCGGCCCTAAATTAACATATTTCCTTCGCGCTTCCCATTTATGGAAGCACACTCACCTTTTAGACAAAATGGACCAAATTATCAGGCAATAACTTCCATTTTAAATGTGGCCATAGACGACCGAGCTTGGGCACAAGCTACTCTTCCCATTCGTATGGCCTCGGCGTCCGCAAAATTTCTAGTATTAGTTTACCGGCTCTCATATCTTCGGTCCACGGCACTGATAAATTAATCAGGAAAATCCTAGCCTCCACACTGATTAATTCTGATGTGCTGTGTTTAACCGAGGCTATGGATGCCTGGAGAGTCGCTTGCCCAAATACAGATCCACCCAACAATCCATCTTCCCAGAGACGGTGGGATGAGCCGCTTTGCAGAGTAGTACAGAATAATTTACTTGACTCGTCTGCTACTACTGCGGAACGTGTGCGCTCCTGCTGGCTGTGGGTAGGTGGGAGTCGGGTCTTTGGCTTCATGCACTACCTTCGTCGAACTAATAGAATTTTCATTGACTTCGTTGTGTATATTTTTCCGTTTCCATGAAGGTACATTTTTGGCAATATTGGCGCCGCCAAGTGTGGCAGATTTTGGCAGGTTTTTTGTTCAGTCTGTGGCAGATTCTCGTCACATGGTCACAACTCACACAGCAGGCAGCACTCTCTATACAAGGTGTTGATTTGTATCCTAGTCAAATTAAAGGACGTAATTATGCTAATGATTCTCGACCCAAATCAACAATAAAATGGATAGGTTTTTTTTTTCTTATTTACGGAAATCCGTAAGTGTGAACCAGCCGTATTTAAACGCGGCCCGTCTGTTACTAGCCTATAACCGCGCTTTCAGACACAAACAAACGCCTTTTACTTTACTAAGTACTAAAGTACTAAAATGTCTTTTATGACAACCTCTTGTTAGACGAGGATGCAAATCAACACCTTGTATATTTAATGTACTCTGTGGTCAGCACACTGCATGGACGTAATATAAGTTACTTCTATATATTACGTCCATGGCACACTGTTTAAGAATGTCATAAATTATGACATTAATGACAGTTGATAGAAGACTTGACTGTTGCATCCTCTCGGAGTATCTGTCTGTGGTCTGTGGCACAGAGTACTTTTTGATAGATCTGTGGTTGCATCGCCGCCAGTGCTGCCAACTTAGCATTTTTTTGGCTAAATTTAGCACATTCCCCAGTGATTTAGCACGAAAAAAATCAGTTTAGCCTATAGCATATTTTTTAGCATTTTACCCTGATAAGATCAAGTCTGCATTTTGTATATTTTTTTAAATTTTACCATTAAACTTGTAACAGAATTACAAGCCAGATTGCCTACGAAACTACGAACTTTGCAGTTCTACGAAAAATGTAAATATTTTGAGCACAAGAAACGCTAAAAATTGTCAAACTACCAATCGTTGAAATAGTGCAAGAATTTAAAACAGATGCAACAGGAACTGATAAACTTATCACAATGGCGAAACATTATTTTTATACAATGCAATTTTATAATGTAAGATTCGGATTAAAAAGGGTTAACAAATGCTACATTTACAAATATTTTCTACGAGGTCTCTGACTCAAACTAGCGAAAAATAGGGACATATTATATGGCTTATGCATCTACGTCTTCCGCGCTATATCTACCGGCTGCTTCTATTCAAGAGGATACCGACGATGTTTTATGTGTCACAAAATTGGTGCTTCTTTTACACTAGGTATTGTAAAGATTTTATAATAAATGCTCTTTTTCTCCCTATTGGCATTATTTTTATATTTTCCGAAAAAATGTAGCATATTTTTGGCATTTTTCGAATGTAGATTTAGCATAAAATAATTTTTAGAGTTGGCAGCACTGATCGCCGCGCCGCAGCCAAACAAATCCAAAAGTCAAGCGCTTTGAAAACGCAGCGAATATATTTAGATTCATTTAAAATATAAATAACACGTAAAAAATGAAATATTTAATATTATTTCTGACATTTTTATCGTTTGTAAGTGATAGTAAGTACCCGGTCCACGTAAAATAATTTCTTTTGCAACTGAATAGGGATAGGGGTGTGGTTTTTGAATACATTGTTGCTTGTCGATAAACTATTCAAGTAAACAAATCTATTGACTCTATTGTAAATACTTGGTCTTCGTCGTAATATGTATTGTGTATGTTGGATGTAACGCATCTCAGAAAATATATTTTTAGCATTCATGAAACTAGATTGGAAAGACTGTAAACTAAAAGTTACGTCGCGATGACAAACGTCCAAACGGGCCTATTATTTTTTGATAAGTACCTAACTGCTTACTAAACAATAATATTTTTACTGAAGAGTGCGGCATTGCACTGCAAAATATCTACTAAAGTAAAATAGAAAATTCTAACTACGTCCTAAACTATGCTAGACTCCTAAACTTCACTTTAAACCCTATTAAAATAAATAAGTAGCTACTTATCTGATATTTGTTTGATTTCTCAGGTTTAGCAATATGGTGCTATCAATGTACGGCTGCTACTCCAGGGTGTATGGAACCGTTCAACTGGCGCGGTGTGGGCTACCTTGGTAACCCATGTCCTGATAATGAAGATATCTGCGTCAAACTTATTGAAAGAAAAGGAGGTAATATTATAATAACCTGATGCCTCTTTTTCGCTTAGAATCCCAGGAATCCGACCACCCTGTAGTAGGGTACACCACAGGTTGTTCGAATTCCTGGGGTAGTGGTAATCCATGAGGTATTGCAGAAGAAAAACATTCATTTTTCTCCTTTGTGAATTTTAACTTCAAGTGTTGTAGTGCAACCAATTTTCATAAGTCAAATATTGTCCATTTCAGCACAAGAAGTGATAACAAGGGACTGTTTGAGCAACTTCAGGGCATTCCGGACAGACATACCTGCTGACACATATGAAGGGTGCCGACCAGCTGCGAGGGATGTGAATTTAGCCAACTATGTCAATAACACTATAAAGGAACTTGATATTAAAAGGTAATTCTTGTATTTATTCTTAACTGAAAACTAATTAGTTCTTGGCAAGGAGCAAGCTATCTTGCCTTTTTATGGGCATTTTTTAAATCTTATTTATTACCTGCTGAACCTGTACTGTATTGTAGAATTCAAATAATTAATAATGTTATTCATTATTTGGTATAGCTACAAAATAAAACGGGCAGTTTTATGAATTAACTTCATTTGTTTCAGGGACTGGTATGACGAAACATTATGGTGTTTCTGCTTCCTCGACCACAGATGTAATGGTGCATCAAGTGTATCAACAATGGCATTACTAATCCCATCATGCATTGTGCTTCTATTCACTAAAATGTTGTTCTGATATCCAGTTAGCATCATCAATCATTGATGTTTTACCAAAAACATTGATAGAGTAGCAACTTCTGGGTAAGTTATTTAAAAACAAAACTTCTATGAAGATTTTAACTAGTAAGTTAAGCTTAAAAAAAATTGAATCTCTTTTTCCATTCTGAACGAAATCATTTTTAACCTTTTCACCTGCCACACGTCAATAAATCAAAAACGTGCCCTCGGTGTCAAAGTCTGTCATGTAGTCGAACCGTTTGTCATCTTTACATGACTGGGGCGGTCAAAAGGTTAAGCGCCATTTACACAATGCTAGTTTCTTGCCTGTGGCATACAATAATATTGAAGTAACATTTGTATGGTGTAAACACTGTTTAATACTTTGCGGGGACACTAAAGGCCCCCAGACATAATAACAATAAAACTTCTATTGTGTCTTGTTTAGTGTCTTTCAATGGGTTAAATGGTTCAACATTAACTACATTTTTAAAATTTACAAAATATACTGAGAGCAGATTTAAAATAAAAATGCACAAGTGACCTTAATGTAGCAATTTTATAATTAATAACACAGCTTTTTATTTGTACATGATGTATTAAGATCGGAAATCAATATTTTTTTTAAGTAGGCACTACTTATGATAGTTATTTATGCAGCTAATGCAGTTATATACATTTTTTTTATATGCAGCTGTATGCAATCTAGTGTCAAATAATATTTTTATGATTAATTCCGTCCAATAGATATTTTATAATTATTTTTTATTAGCTAGTAGGTTTAATACATAGTTGAGATACAAGTGCCTCATTGAACATTGTTCTTTTACATAAGACTGTACTTTTTATTGTATTCAATAATTTTATGTATTTTTAAGGTGCGTACAGACCATATTATATAACTTGTGTTTTATACGTCCACATTATGTAACCTTGTTATTCAACATTGCAACATAAAACAATACTGTACACATTGGAATAACAATGAAATATAACAATGTTATATAACCATTGTCGCGCGTTTGAGTACACGTGACTAAGTTATATAACATTTGTACATATCAATAACATGTTATTATTACATTCAGTGTCCACATTATCTGAAACATGTTATATAGCAATGTTGTATAACATGTTGTTATATAGTCTGTACGCACCTTTACACGATTTATATGAATAATTATCAGATCGCAAAAATCTCTAAATAATTATTTATGGCCATTTAAAAGCTAAATAAACAATTTTACCGAACCATTCGTTTTTTTTTGTACAAATTTTTCTCACAATTCTACTTTCCAATTGCATGCTGTGATGCTTTCTACTTTGTGTTGTAAAAAATGTCTTCATGTTTACAAAAACGCAAATTGCATTTGTGTCACAATAAGACCAGTGACCAACATGAACATCTGTAACAAAATGTGTGCGTCTAATTGCCACATGTCGTACACGGAGAAGCGCGGTGGTGTTTCTTCTATTAGCTTTAACATTCTCTTTGACTTCTCCCTTATTCTGCCTGGAAAGCAATTAAAAATGTAATTAAAAGATCTTATATCAGCCTGTCGCGTTACCTTCAATAACTAAATAAGGGGGTAATTTTTGAAGTGAAAACTGAAAACGAAACGAAAGTGAAAACGGGAGGTTCCTGCACATCATCAGGCGGGAGGAAACGCCCGGGTGTCACCATTGCCAGGATCACCCAGAGGACACGGTGGAGCACACGTGGAGGTCTGCCCTGCTTGGGCGGAGCACCGCCGTGTCCTCGCAGAGGCGATCGGCAGCGGCGGCGACCTCTCGCGGCCGGCCCTGGTGCAAGCCATGGTCCGGGGCGAGAAGGAGTGGGAGGCAGTCACCTCTTTCTGCGAAGCAGTCATGCTAGCAAAGGAGGTGGCGGGACGGCTCAGGGAGAGAGCCTCCCGTCCCAGCCGCCGCGGGAGACGCTCCGGGCGTCGGGAGCCGCGTGACGACTCCCGGCCACCGTAGGCGCGGGCCTGCGGGCGAAGAGTAATGGGTAGCTGAGTAGCTCACTGCCCGATCAGGACTAGGCCCGTGCCGGACGGCGCGTACGTGTTCCACGTGCGCCTCAAAGAGATGTCAGCATCGAGGAGGGGCCCCTTAGGGCCGAAGCCTGCCGGGTCAGCGGGATTGTCCGAAAGGGTTACCACTAACTAGCCCGGAACATAAAGGGCTAAGGAAGGAACACGGGTGGCTGGATACGACTGCATGCAGTCAAGTAAAGACGCGCACACATTTCCCGATAATGCTATTTCTTGTATTTAGCTTTTAAAGTGTCTTGTCGTATCATCACTAACATTAGTTTCTCATAAGCACTTCTGTACTGGTCAGCGGGATTGTCCGGGTCAGCGGGATTGTCCGAAAGGGTAACAGCTGCCCCGGAACATAAAGGGCTAAGCAAGGAACACGGGTGGGTTTAGTCAGTAAAGAGTCTGACATTCCCTTCCACTCCACCCAGAGCGGGATCATCATTTGATGATTTCACATCAGGAAAAAAAAAAGGGGGGGGTAATTTTTGAAGTTTTTTTTTTGCCTCATCTTTTGTCCCGCTATCGACGAAAGAATCCCGCTATTTTATTTTTTTATAATAACCATTTGTTGAGATGGCTGAAGAGTTAGTTGGTTTATTTAAAAGCGCAAATTTCTGGTAAAAGTCGAATTTTGCAAATTCTTTTTCATTTGATAGACCAATTCTTGAGAAAGGTTAAACTGTACTTATTGTCACGCTAGGAACATATGGTTTTTTTTTTTTAAAGCAATTACGTACAATGGAAACACAGGAGTTGGAGTTCACCTTTAAGTAAGAAGATGCTTGTGTTAGGTGAACTCCGCTCTTCCACTTATCATGATAAGAGGTATGCAATTTAAAAACAAAAAAATCAAATTAAAATAAAAAAGAAAAATAAAGTAAAAAGAAAATACAATAATACAAAAAAAGAAGCGCACTTGTGTGATGTACCCATGCGAGTTAGTTTTTGTGTGTGTGCATTGTGTTAATTAGTTTCTAAGCGTAAGCATCAAAAATAGTTAGAAGGACTATTATTACCATCATAATGTATCGACATAACAGTTATCACCAACAGCTTAGTTTCCTTCACCTCTCTCATAAATAATTCACAGCGGATGCCCAGCAAAATTGCCATCACCAAGTCGATCAATGTGAAAAACGATGGCGTCAAGCTATCCCAAAGGCCTACTGTCTGCGAACATAAAGCAAGCACTAATCACACTGATACCCTGATACTTATCGGATTGAAAGGCGAACAGTGAGGGGGTGATTCTACTTCCTCAAATGTTTCAGTTCCTAAGGTTTACCCTTACCTACCTCACTGTCTAACTCCCGATATAATATGGCGAGAGAATAGGCAGTGGAGACCAAAAGTCATCGGGCGGTGGCCGAGAGGATATTTATGTGGAAGTCATTAGGAACAAACTTATAATATTGTGTAGGGCTTTTATACCTACTTACATCATTTTGGACGGCAAAAAGTAGAAATTCGAATGTTAAAATACTCGAAGCAACTAGCTTACAGCAAAACAAGAAGATCTGAAAAAGCAAAAGGGATTAGTAAATTAAAATAATGTACTAAATTGCATGGGTACCTATCCTAAGCGTCGCCGAGCAATATACTAGGTACTCACTTGGAATTTGTAAATGTCTTGAAATTTAAAAAAGCCATCCATTAATTGCTTCAAATAAACATCAGTATCGCTTGATATGAAATTATGAGTTTCAGCAGCCAAGCGTCTCATAAAAATTTTCGTAGGTAATAATGAAGAAAATAAATTCTTTCTAGAATACAAAATCTCGTGAGTCTTCTTTGGGTCCAAAAAGTTTTTAATGATTGAATTCAAGAACCGAGCACGTATGTAGAAAGACATAAAAATGTTTGAACAGCAGACTAATTCCATGACGAAGCTGAGTTGAGTATAAGCTATTCCTACGTACGGCCAAAATGCAGCTGTTCCTTTTGCACCAGCTAGGCCGAGAAGAGCAAGGAAGAGAGTCAGAGTCGACGCTAGTGAAAAAATATTTGCCCTAACTATAAGACCAGTGATACTTTTGTTGCGATTTATATTCATATACCTATCAATTTGTTGCAGTTTAACGAAAAAATCTACATTAGCATCTCCGTTTATGAAACGCACGTGAATGATATTGCATATAAATGTCAGCGTCTGCAATCCTGTTACACAAATGCTCAGATAGTAGATAGTTTCATTATTAAAAAGGATTGTATCATATTTGTGGATCACTACATAATCTAATCCAAGGAGCAGAATTACACTGAGTAATGTATGGCATCGCTGAACAAACGATGGCGTCGTCACAAACCGGTCTTTGATGTTAACACGGGCGGAAGCCATCAGCATCTGGAAACTGTACATAAGTCCTAAGGACTTTAGGAATTCTTCGTCAAGAATATCTTTGGACAGATATTCCATTCTAGTTTTATCTTTAATTTTCTTCATAACTGCTGCTAAATCCTAAGCTCTAGTTTGATTATAAATACGTGCACTTATAGCGACGCAAATTGTAACACTACGATGGTGTAGCTCGCGGTAATAGCTAGCAGATGTAGTGGCAGTCGGGTGCCCAGCGTACAAATGTTGTAAATGGTCACGCTGCGTCTTCCTTCCACTAGTAATATGACTTGCTTACCATGGTCACGGGATTTGCCTGTAAATATAAATATTCCAGTTCAGATTTCATATCAATACTCAGTAGGTAGTCAATACTTAGTAAAAACCAAATTTAAACAGTGTGAGATAGAATTAAGGATCTCAAATTTGGAAGATTTAGATCTAAAAAATATATATTTAAAGCCAGATGCGAGTACTAAATGCAGTGGTGTCCAAGTCAACTGCTAAACGTGTGTCGAGCGCCATCAGTTCAGTACCGTATAAAGGCTATGTCATATTCAATCAGAAAGTAGTTAGGTCAGGTGCATGTCCAGAGTGGAGTCCCTCTAGCTTTTAGGACACTGAAATATCCAGCAAAAGTAACCAGCACTGATCCTGAGTCATGACCATTGAGTGCGAAGCAAGGAGTGCGAAGTGCGAATTGAAGACCAGGACCTGCATTATAATATTGTAGTCTGTGACCAGGACCAAGGAAGGTAAGTACAAACAAACAAATAAATTTATTTGTTTTCTTTGAAGCACAATAATATACCTAATAATAGCCGTAGCCCATTTGATTACCTACACAAAATAACGGCGACAATTAAAATAATCAAATAAAAAAACAGTCATCATTACAAAGAAAAACATAACCCTGTTTTTACCCGACTACGGCGAAGCAAAAAGGAGTTATGATTTTGACCGGTATGTATGTTCATCTGTTTCCTCATAACTTTAAAAGTCCATAAAATAATTTGAGAAATGAGGTATCGATAGAAGCGTCTTGACCGGCCGCTGGTTATAGGCTATGTCACGTCACACTAAATTCAATATGGCGCCCTCTAGAGGACAAAGTAATAATTTTGAAAATAAATATTTTGGGATGGTGCCTTCTGTGGTATCAAATGAAAGGGCTTAACACATTTAAAAAATAGAAATATTACTGACCTTACCTTACCTACCTTACTGAACCCGACTTTGACTTTGACGTCTTTGACCTTCCCGTGTGGTCGCATGCTACCATAGCCTATATTAATTATGTAGGTATGTTAGTACAGCGACATGCGACCACGGGAAGGTACTTTCTTGTTTCACCCTTTTCAGTAGTCGGATTTTAGTCTTTTGATGTCGCGCAGTCGGGTAGCGATAAAGGAGCTTTTGAAGTAACACGTAAATAATTACCGTCATTATGGTTTAATGAAACGATATCGATACAGAGTTTCCTCGATTCTTCTAATTTGGTTGATAATGATTCCATTTTCAGACATAATGTTAACATTAGGAACTGCTTATTCAACAGGAGAGGCATCACACACAGCATCAGATCGATGCTTGCTACTGCTGCTTTCTGGGGAAGTAAAACAATTGATTAATATAGTACGGTCGACGAAACTTACTTTTAAGTAGGTAGGTACACCAAAACATCTGTCTTGAAAGAAAATGATTTGTACATAATCTGGTTATTTCAAAATAATATAACATTTGATTTACGAAATAAAGGCTTCAATTGTTACCATTGACGTGTCAACCACACGGCAATGGTAACAATTTGAAGCCTTTGTTTCTGAATATCTTTTTCTTTTTACAGTTATTATCAACTTTTGTTGCTTACTGTAGCCACTGTAGGTGTATAGGTAGATACCTACCTATTATTTTCTAAAAACGGTATCTACTGCTTGTTCGTTAAATTCTTACCTGGTCTTTCAATGAAGTGACTAGGTAATGTATGGGTAGCAAATTCCAAGCTAAGATTTGGCAGACGAAATAAAACAACTGTTGATAAAAGAGAATACCTAGTTAGATCATATTTTACCTATATAACGTTATGACCCGATGACTTAGAAAAGCAAGGGTAGCTCGCGAAATTTATGTGTTCTTACGTTTTTTGCAGTTCAGTATCAGTTTGTATGTTGATCTAAATATGATTCGAGGCCGTAACAAATATTTATTTATAGTATTATAATCATAAACATCATCAATACAACTCTCTATGTTCATATTACCGTATTGAATTTATCATTTCGTGAAATCATGACATTTGAGGCCAAATGTAACTCGAGCAGTTGTATTGCTGATTCTAATGATTATAATTCTGTAAAGTTATATTTTTTACGGTCGCGAATCATATTTTAACCAACATACAAGTCATACAACCTGACACTGAACTGCGAATAGTAACAAACATAAGAAAATTTGAATTTCGCGGACTATCTTAGCGCATACTTACTGAGAATTGAAAAAGCTCTGTAAAATCTGCTAATGCTTCAAAAATACAATGGATTGCAGAAACAAATTCGGCTGGAATACCCTTGACCGGATTGTCACATGGGTTCATTAGATAAAATAACTTTTCATCATTGATTGGTTTTTCCATCGGTTCGGTACTTGAAGTTTCTTGTCGTAGGACGTCGTTTATGTAATTTACTCTTGGTATAATAAGCTGTATAATGAAATACATTTCAACCATTTCAAAATGCAGTCCTACACCCGTTGTCGTGATTACCATAAATGGTATACACATACTCCTCATTATCACTGTTTTATACAATACAATCCACAAGATGGTGAAAAAACAACCGCTCATTACAGTAAAAGTTGACTGCCTCTCAAGCTGCTTGTTTAAACTTTTACTGTTCTTCATATTCAGGTATCGTTCTATCTTTTGTAATTTTACGTACATTTGACCAATTTTATTTCCCCTACGAATAGTATTTCGAAAAACTATTAGAACACCATTTATTCCGTTCATTAGGACACCGAGTTTGAGGGTCGAGTCGGCGTATGGAGAGCCATAACCGTTTTCGCAGCGTAGAAAGAAGTACGCAATACAAACCGTATTTAGTATCCACAAAACATTGCTGTATAAAAGGTACCATGTCGAAGGGGCTATAGGGTATTTGTACTTAATATTTACACGGAGAAATCCCAAGACCCGCAGCACGGCGAAGATCGGTTGAAAAATTCGAATGAAGTCATCGTTTAGTATGTCCGCGGAGAGATTTTCAATATTCCTTACTTTGTTCATGTTGATTTAAATCTCAAGTCTTTACTTCTTTTAAAATTTCAGAGAACATGTCCTCTATGATAGGCAACTACTAACTTAATGAAACAATTGTTTTGGTTTAGCGATTATAAATAACGACTCCCTCGGGAAATGGGCCATATTCCAAATCATAATATTTAATTTCAGTGAAGGTTCGTATAGGTATATTTTTTCTATTAGTCTAAGTTCCGTATTGCATGAATTGTCCATTATGCTAATGAAATTATTCGACTTCAAAAAGGAGGTTCAGTATTAGACCCGTACCTATGTAGGTATGTATGTTTGTATGTCCGCGATTTTCTCAAAATCTAATGTAGGTACCAATTTTGAAGTTTCACTGACGTGATCTACATACTTTCGAAAGGTTTTAGTAAGTATGTAATACATTAGGTAATTATTCTTATGTTCGAAGTTATACAATGCGTAACATAATGAACGCAAGACCTCATACACCCCAATTAGAGTATTGAGTTAAAAGCATAATACAATGATCAAAACAATTTTTTTTAAAGCTAACTATTTTTATTAAGTAAATTGTGTTGACCCTATCATTACTTTATGCATTCAAAATTGAGTCTTATTGCCTTGACATAAGATTTAATTTTCTTTGGCTCAATCGGCGATCATTATGGCAAAATACATAATTAAAAAAAAAAAACCTATCTTAAATGTTACCGAAATTGATTCAGTAATCAATTATGAACAAACTACTTTCAGGACTTGCGTTTATTCTGTTACACCTTGTATACATAAATGTACCTACTGCATCTCCGGCATTTCCATGCGATTTTTGATGATTCTTCTAGTCAATGTCTTAAATTCTTCAATGCAACTTAGCTTGGAAACCGCTTGGCTGTAATTGTATATCTATGTATTGTATTTAATGGGTAAGGTATGCCTCAGGGGTGGTCCCTTATAAATTTGATTAACTTTGCTTGGGTAGTTTTTGAGTTCGCTTCAATAATACGATTTTTTCCACTTAGTTTATATTGATGATGTTTTAATAACTTCCTGACACTGATATTTACATAGCAAGTAGTACCTATTACTTGAATTTGTGTGGGGTAGGTACCTACAACTAAAAAGTGAAAAATAAAAACTTTGTTTTAATTGAATTTGTGTGGGGTAGGTACAACTAAAAAGTGAAAAATAAAAACTTTTTTACAAAAAAAAAAACCGACTTAAAAAAAAGTTGTTTTTTTTTGTAAAAAAGTTTTCTAAGTAATTCATTTATATTGCTTGAATTAGGAAGCTACCTAATTTATACTGTAATTTGGACCTTGGACCAATTTCAGCGATGATATCTTATGTTAATTTGTATTATTTCGTAAATTGTTACTTTTTCTAAAGCCATGTTAATGTGAACTTGTATTTTGATGCGATACCACCTCTCCTGTTGATTTATTACAACTGTAAGATCTCATAACATGCAACCGCGAGGGTTTATTGCCGATAATTTAATTAACGCTAGTTTAGTGAAGTGTTTTTCTCCTTTGTACAAAGTTTTGATTTTTCTGGGCTGTTCAAGAATTAGTGTTAAAAACCAGTTGGTTACAACGCCGACTGTTTGGCAAAAACTTTACACATTACTTTGCATTGCTGCCTTTACCTTCTCGATTTATTTTTTCGATGAATATTACTACACGACATATTATAATCATGACATTACAATGTTCATGGCCAGTCTTATGGGAACGATTGTGCAGTATACCTCATTCTTATCCAACACTATCTATGCCAGATTTTGTAATGGCGAATCTGTTGTAAATTTTTGGTTGAAGCTCCAAAAAGCGGACAATATTTTAGCACTGAAAGATTTTAAACATTTGAAAGAGCAGCAATATTACTGGAATTTGGTTGTCCTGGTGGGAATTATAGTGACGTTCGAATGTGGCTTTTTAACCCACGCAGTGGCTACGGTTGAATATCCGGTTTTGACAGTGTTCGGAGGAATAGGAATACTGAATGTTTATGTGGAGATACTTCTGGCTGCAAGTTTGATATTTTACCTAGCAATACGGTTAAGATTCCTAAACAAAGTTGTAGAATATAACTTCCGTATTGAATGTACAGCGCACTTCAACGAAGAACGGAGCGATCCAGTCGTAGTCAATGAAAGCTTTATTATTTCTTCAGATTTAAATGATAGTAATAAATTAGATTTAGAGAAATACCTCGCTTGCTTGACGGAGTTATTAAAATTATACAAAATTATTACAGAGATTTTCAGTTTTCCGGTAGGTACCTATTTTCTTTTTTTTTATGCTAGCCAGATATTTTTAACTAGTAACCGTTTTGGTACCAACCTTCATAAACCGAATATTTTTGTAGGTCCTCAACATTACGACAACCATGTTTTTTTGGGTGCTTTTGGTAACACTTAATGTGATAATTGGATTGCGTTCTGAGGTAGGTACCTAATGCACAATTTAATGCAAAAGAAAATTCAGAGTAACCGAGAAAAAAATACCATTTCATCATTTATAGAGGATATTATAGCCTGGAAGCGTAACAAGGTATATTAGTACTTTTTAGGGTTCCGTAGCAAAATGGCAATAACGGAACCCTTATAATTTCGTCATGACCGTCAGTCTGGCCGGTGACTGCCATTTTAATCGGAGACTATTTACACCATATCGTTGAAAATTTTAAAGAAGGTGTATTCTGTGCAGCGCTAAACAATGGTGCAATTTTTAGTTCAATAAAAACAAAATTCGGGCCATTACGAACATTTTCAAACAAAAAATAGCCAAGGCAGTCCAACCGTGCTCAAATGATGCGATTACCAACGAACAGCATTTAATTTTTAATTATATAGGTACTTAGATTGTTTTCTTTTCAGTTTATCTCAACGATTGTGATCGTCGCTACTGGCCTCTGGTTTGTGTACTATCTCATGTTAATAACGATGCTGGCTCTGGTGAGCGACTATTTCATACAAGAAGTAAGACAAACAAAGCTAATATGTATCCACGCGATGTCTTGTGTTTTAGAAGGTAAATTTCTTACTATCTATACATATAAAATTCAAAGTCCTGACTGACTGAAATATCAACGCACAGCCTAAACCGCTGGTCCTATAGACATGAAATTTGGAGGGTGTGTTCTTTGTGAAGAGTATGTATCCACTAAGAAGAAGAGGTTTTTCGAAATTCCACCCCTAAGAGGGTGAATGGGGGAGGGTGAAATTTCACGCGGGCGAAGTCGCGGGCGGAAGCTAGTACTTAATAAATCCCTGTTTCTTTTTCGAAATGTTACTAATACGTATTTAGTCAAGGTCAGGCTGGCTTTTGCTGGATTAAGCATAATACACAAAATTTAGAACCAAAACGTCAAATCTTCTGACTACCGTCATTTTATTAAGCTTAAATAAATTTATTTAATATTATTATTTATTTATAATCAATTTTCTTTATTTACAGTAAAGCATGTGAAACGCGTTGTTTTCAAAAGTTTATTAAATCCCTAAAAACATTTCAGGTCCTATTTGGAAGGGAGCCAACGATATACTTCGGACAGTACAGTTTTATCAACCTACCTTCTCAGTTTACGGAATTTTCACGATGGATAAGAAACTACCTCTCAGTCTTATTGGCATTATTACTACCTATCTTGTAATACTAATACAATTTACGATACCAAGTTATGCGCAAAATTAATGTTAAATAAAATATAAAGTTAGAAATATAACAATAATATTTTATTCTTGCTTTGCGATTATTCACTACAGTCGTTAGAATGTACTCAAGTATAATTACATCAACAACTAAGCACTAAATATTGCAAAAAACACATTATTCTCACATACAATTAATATAACAAGTTTTTATATAATTATTATTTCTATTTTAAGCAACGCACAGGGTAGGCAGTGTCTTAAATAACAAAATATGTAAACATGATATCCAGAGTCACGCCATCTGCCTTAGTTGTGCGTTACATCCTTTGTATAAAAATTACGTACAAATAAAAATATGGAATCGGCAGTTTAATTGCTGATAAAAATGCAACCGCTTTGACAACATTGGGGCACAAATAGACAGTCTACGTTTTTGACCTGTTTAAACTAATACAATATTAATAAATACGTTTAAACTACAAAGCTGATAAACTACCCAATTAAAAATAGTTAAAATCACAACATACTAACGCGTACAACATTCCAAAGAAATCTATTTATACTTAATTCACTTGCTCCCAAAATGTTAGTGGAATTCCGGTTTAATAGGCGAAACGGTGGGATTCCTTGAATCCTAGTTTCTCAAGGGCAGGAGTGCAGGCGAAATTGATCATAGGAGGGGGTCCGCACATAAGGACAAGTGTGTCATCTGCCGGCGGGAACAAATGCTGACTGATCATCTCGTCGTTGATGAAACCGACGCTGTACTTCCAACCTGGAAAGAATGATAGTTCGTTTTAAAACTGGTTTTGATTACGTTGTTTTGAATCACGTTGATTTTGTATAAATTCTCAATATCATCAGATTTTTAGGTGAACATACTAATATTTTTTGTCATATCTACGTATTTTCAAGTTCGTCAAGTTGAAGTGGGTTAGCCAGAAATATTTCGGTCTCCTTCTTCGTTTAGTTGCCTCTTATCGTAGATAGAATGCCAGACGAAACTGCGTCGTTTCGGTATCTTTATACCGAATCGACGAACTCCTCATTAATCGATTCAAATTTAATCTCGTTTAAACAGCAATAAATCGATTTCTGATAATATATTTACGTGATCGATCGTGGCTCCGATTTGAACAATTAAAGATTAGATATTTATTTATGAGTATGTAGGTAATTAGGCAGTAACTCACCTTCACTGGGCCTATCGATAGTGTACCACAGTTTGAACTGATCAGGGTGTTCAGATTGGTACTTTTCCAGTTCATTTCTCAATAAAATGTCTTCTTCAGTCTGGTTGGCAAACAGCAGTCTCATTTCTGTAGGGTCATTGGCATCTTTGCATATGTGCCTGATGAGCTGTAACATTGGCGCGATGCCAGTCCCACCTGCCGAGACAAAACTGTGATTTAATAACTAATAACCATTCATTTCAGGTGTAAAACATTTAGAAAGCACGAGGAAGTGCCATTTTGATTAAATGAACACCATGTATATTAGAGTATTATTGTAATTCGTCATGTATAAATATTTAATGTAATAATTTCAGATCCATTTGATGTTTCAGTCAATTTCATTTGTCTAATGGCACTTGAATAATTGCCTACAATTTAGTAGTAGGTAGTACTAGATAGATTCTTCACAGCAAGATTAAACTAAGATTTATAGAGTTATATTAAGAAATCATGCTGTAACACGTTTTGGTGTGACCGTGTGAGAAATTTATATGATGCAAATGTTTCAGAAGATTTGTCATGTGAAGTATGATTTAATATAATATGAATAAATAAGGGGTCTTTCAATGTCATACTTTAATAAGTTGATAAGAGTTAGTGACGTAAGTATCCGATACGTCTGCTTATCAGTGAATGCACATCACGACAAATTGTAAATGGGTACCTGCGATCATGTTGAGTTTCTTAACCGACATTCTGATGGGTGGGTCTTTCCTCATTTTCTTGATAAGGAAGGTCCCATTTCCGGCGTACTGCAACCGTCCTGAAGGACCTCGCACGTCGATCGTGTCATTAATCTTCAAGTTGTTCAGGTGTTGCGACATTTTCCCGCCATCGGGGAATTTAGGATGCACATTTTTGAAGTACACCTGAAATAACATGTTATATAAGGTGTAAAAAAATTAACCTTACAAACTTTAAGAGGTGCTTTAGACCATCGAACTGAACAACTTTCTCTATGGGACCAACTCTGAAATCACGAAAAAAAATCAGCTGTTCCCTACATTTATGTTCGTATAACTCGTCAAAATGTAGGGAACAGCTGATTTTTTTTTCGTGATTTCAGAGTTGGTCCTATAGAGAAAGTTGTTCAGTTCGATGGTCTAAAGCACCTCTTAAAGTTTGTACGGTTAATTTTTTCACACCCAGTATATATATAGGGTGACTGGTAATTAGTGACCGATACTTAAACACGTGATTTTACTCATCATTATGGACAACTTTTACTATGGGACCAAACCTGAAATCGCGAAAAAAAAATCAGCTGTTCCCTACATTTTGACGAGTTAGACGAACATACATGTAGGGAACAGCTGATTTTTTTTTCGTCACTAATTACCAGTCACCCTATATAAATAGAAGAATTACATATTGCGGCTCTTATATTATTATTAAACAACATCAACATCTGCTTAGCCTTTTCCCAACTAAGTTGGGGTCGGCTTCCAGTCTAACCGAAGGCAACTGAATACCAGTATTTTACATGGAGCGACTGCCTATCTGACCTCCACAACCTAGTTACTGGGTAATACGATACCCCTTGGTAAGACTGGTTGTCAGACATTCGGGCTTCTGACGACCCGTAACAATTGTCAAAGATCCACGAATAACAGCCGGGACCAACGGCTTAACGTGCTTTCCGAGGCATGGAGGGGTCTTGGTATGTAAAGATTGATGGTCACCCATCCACGGAACAACCGCCGCAAGCGTAGCTTAACCTGATCGATCGATCCGTGCGGCTGTTATTCTTACTTAGCCACAAGATAACTTATAATTTAATTATAATTAACTCGTCATTATTGAGATTTATACCTAATTTATTATAGGTAGGTAGGTATTGCGATTTCGTACATATTGCATTTATTTCACCCTGTAAAAAAATGAGGTCATTCAGGAATTATGTAATGTAGGAGTAAGTATGTTGCTATAAGTGGTATACAACGTTATTTTTAGTATATGCGAAACCTGAATATAGTTTGTTCAGAATAAGTAACTGAATCGATTCCAATAATTTTTACCCCATGTTACATTTTGTCCCAAAAATAATTTAAAAAAAGGTTAAAAATTTCGTTCGTCTGGTGATCTTTTAGGGAGGTATCTCCCTGTTGGTTATCTTGACGGGGCGGGATGTCTCAGCGCAGGGGCATTTGTGATTTGTGATGTTTATGTGAGTGTTGTCCTTTGTTATTGTATTTATGTAGGTACTAACAATAGTTTCTAAGTTTTGTACACTAACCGGTGGATCAAGTTGTCCCAAAATAAATAATTTTGAATTTGAAAATAAAAGTTGGACACCGAGCGACACTATACCTAGTGTCGCTCGGTGTCCAACTTTTAACCGTTCGGCGCTGAGATTGAATAACCTACTGGTTATCCAATTTCAGCGCCGAACGATTAGGCACTATCAATGAGCGCAAGACGGCGCGGCGCGAGCGGCGCGGGTGAGCATGTTTTTGTACGGACAAACAGGTATTGTGATTTTACATGATAGGTACAGTTTAAAAATTTTGTACCTACATAGATTCTTTACATAAAAATACTAGACACGTGTTTCGGGTTTCGCATATACTAAAAATAATGTTATATAGGTACTTACGGGTACATTACAAATATTTTGCAGTTGCAATCAAATATTCTAGACATTTAATCTAAAGTAGGTATAGAAAATTATCACAAGATAATAGAGAACATGTGAAGATTGCGATTACGACGTTTGTTTATGTGTCTGATTATATGTTGCTATATTATAATCAGGAATGAGCACATAGGTATGATAGATAGGTAGTTAGGTACCTATGTAAAACATTTTGAGCATACGACCTACCTATTAGTTATTCTGTGATATGACATACATTTTGGGTTTTTACCTTAATAACTAAGTCAACATATCCCTTCTCTTCATCACTGGAAACTGGAGTGTAAGACCGGATGATGAGGTCATCATCAGTCTTTGCTGACAAGTGGATGTGCTGACCAATTGGCAAGCCTGTAACATAAAGACAGGGTTAGAAAATATTATAGGTAAGTACTCAGCAAAGGTACTTAGCAAAGTCAGAGTGCGCTCGATGTATCTCGCTATTAGTAGCAACTTAGCAATATACAGCACAGACGCAGGTTGACTTTGCTAAGTAAGCGATTTATACGAATGTGAACCTTATTCTTATAGATATAATGTTCATATTCGTATCGGAAAATATGAGCGAGCATGTCATATCAATTAATAATACTCATATATTCGGGGCGCTTGCTTTTGGTAACGTCAAAGAGCAATCTATGTATCTTGCCCTGACAGTGTTCATGTCACAGCATGAAGGGTCATAGTAATTTATTTCAAAAGGAAGTAAACATAATAGTGCACAATTCATTAAACCTCAGCGGGGTAATTCCGTAACACCCTATCAGTAGCAATGGGTTTAATTTTACCGACTTCAAAAAAAAGGAGGTTATAAATTCGATACGTATGTATGTAATATTATTGGAATTGCATTATATTCACATATGACAATCTATTAGGGCTTCCAAACAAATATACAAAATTTTATAGACGTATGTATGTATGTTTGTCCACGCATATCACCGTAACTATTAATCGGATCGTGACCATTCTTTTTTTATTGGCTTACATTTACTTCAACTTAGGGAACAGTGCAAGTTTCATCAAAATCGATTCAGTAATTTTCAAGATATGGACTAAGACGTGAAAGTGTGACGGCCTGGCTTATTGATACGAGCTACGGGTGTAGTGTCAAAGCGAAAACATCTCAAAACTTTGGTCAAATTCTAGTGCAACAACTAAAAATTACCAAATAAAAAGTAATTTAAAAAAATTAAACCAACTTCAAAAAGAAATCAACTCAAAATTATGAAATAACTTTAATTTCAGAAGTCGGTTTAATTTTTTTAAATTACTTTTTGACAGTTCAACAAAATTCATTGCGTTATTTATGGTTAGGTATTTACCTACTTATGAAGAAGCAAAGGATTAGCAATATCCTTCAAAATCATTCAGATTGTGATTGATCGTGTAACACAACTAGATTTGATTTTAACAGAAGGAAATAATAAAAGCAACAAAAATCATTGTTGATAGCATAACCAAGTTTTTGGAATTTTTCAATATTTCAAATGATAAAATAATTCAAATACTTACCTACCTATTTAAATCAATAATAAAAATGATTTCAAGTGATAAAATTATTCAAATACCTCTAATGGATAGAATATGTAAAGAAGTATTATTTCTTGTTATCAATTATATTGTCAGATGATGTGACGGAATTTGGTTGTAGATAAGTATAAATTTGGAAAGTCATGCATAACATACAAAATGAGTTGGCAATGAAAAAATTAAGATTAATTGTTATGATCCTAAGTACCTAATATGAATGTGTTAAAAGTATAAATGCTAAAAAAAATTTGAATGTCCTGAATGTCCGTAAACTTTAAGCGATGTTTATAAATAAATCCCAACATCTGTTAAAAAATATAATATACCAATAGGTGTATTGGTAAATATATAATTATTATATTTTAATGTACTCACCTAAAACATGTTCTGATGAAGGCAGACCGAAACGGAACCTCCTTGTATCATGACTGATCTCCTCTCTCTCTATGAGTGGCAGAGCATACTTAGTATTAGGGTCGACTAATGCCACTAGCTGTGAACTTTTCTTTGGGGCTTCTTTTGTTTGTTTCTTACCCCCCCATAACCAGTTGGCAAGTACTGATACAAGTATCACTACTGATCCAACACCAAGCACTATCGGCAGAACCTGTAAAAAGAGTTCTTATTAGAATTATGGTGAATTAATCTTTGTTTGACTTAGTTGATACCAAAGTCGTATCAGAAACTTCATTTTGAAATGTGTTATCTGAACTACCATAAACATGTAAATAAGTTACACTTCAAAGTAGTACTACAATTTGTAATTCAAAATGTCATTTTGTGAACTATTGTTCTAAATACATATGAATTTGTTATTGCGGAGTAAGTACGTCATGTACTGAATTTTACATTTCGATGTGAATTATTATTCTATTCATTAAGAGTTTGTCCAAATTAATATTAATAATATAGATAGATAGGTATTTGGTTATATTCTACTCAACTGATTATTACCAAACAGTGATGATGAATATTGTAAACTGTTCTTATGATTTTTTACATAAAAAAATTATTCCTTCTTGTTAGCACATAGTGAAACATTTAAAATTTAATTAAAGTAATTAAAAATAAACTATCATGAATTAACTTATAGTTTGGTCATTTTTAATTATTTTTAGAAACTTTATTTAACACAGATGTCTGTTTTTTTTTTGTTACAGCAATAAGTAATGTCATTTTAACAAAAGGCCATTGCCCATTAACAACAGGCTTTTATTTAACAAGTAGGTAGGTATTTCAGATAACACTTTTTACCTGCCAAATAGCACAAATTATAAGAAGTAAATTTGGTACATACTGGAATGTTTTCAAAAAAGTAAGTTACAGCCACTTCTAAGTTACTCATTTTGGCATTTAAATTACTGATTTTAAAATATAAAAACACACTTTATGATAAAGTTTTTGTGATGAAAATAATCAAATTAAGTGACACGGAAACTTCGTTTTACGCACGACCATACCGTAGAGGGTAAATTAAACTGTTTAAGGTCAAAACAAACTTCGGTTACGAGAGCTCCGAGTTTATAGGATTGAGCGAACGAATAGCAAGCGTAGATTAGACCTTGAACTCTCAATCACAAATGATCTATTAGTACGTGTATCTGACTGCACAGGCTGACTGATTGCTGAATGAAAATGATTGGCGTAGGTAATTATTAATTTGACACAAAGGAATTTGAATTCGACACGCTTGATAAAACATGCTACTAACCAAACTCATGATGTTCTTTCACTGCCGCTAACAATAACAGAATAAACATATTTGCTACAACGCAATGCAACCTACGTTAGCCATTATCAATCCAATATCAGATCAATTTACTTTTAGATAAGAACCATTCATGAATTTATCAACTTGTGTGTTTCATAACCTCAAAAGTGTGTAAATAAATAATATAGGTACTTACTAATTTGGAATCAGTGAAAGTCATCTTCTGTTCATGTAGAAAACAGAAAAAAACACCAAAAACTCTAAACTACACTCGAAGTTTTGTCTTCAATGTTATTGCATAATATTTGTTAAAATAACAGTGAAGGTATTGCTTTGCGTGCTGCTCTAGTAACTGGGCGAATACTGTGAATTCCAATTAGCAGCCAGTGAGAGGAATTTATTTTAGTCTGGTAGGTATATGATTTATAGTTACCTTTCGCTGTTTTGGGCGATGACAATAGCTCCTAAAATAGTACGTGGGATTTAGTAAATATTCATTGTAGCTATCTACAACATACGTCTATGTCTACAACTTTATTTTCTGATTATTATAAGCTAGTGCTTGAAAGGGATTCTCAGTCTTTGTATCCCGCGCTTCTTTACACTATTATTAAGCATAATAATTACCTACATGAAACTGTTCTACATAATGTTTAAAAAACATTACAAAACAACTGGTACTTATACTTGCTAAATTAGCTAAAAAGCTAAAATGTTTTGATTTTGCCGCCATTCTGTTAGCTTAGCTTACTGTCAATGTCAACTGTCAAGAAGACAGAAGTGATTTTTAACCGCTGACAAGACTGAAGACAAGTATTTTATCTTGTGGTTGGCATTTTGGCAATAGATTACTCGATGTTGCTCATGAAATTAGTATGTACTATAGTGTTGCTAGCTAGAACTACTAAAAAATAAGCGAGGAACATACGCTAATGTCCGTATTTGGTATTTGGCTACAATAAAATACGTCAAACTACAAGTCATTCTGTCTATAAAACATGATGACTTGTAATTTGACGTATTCCTTTCAGGACGTGATAGTGTGTCCCATTGATATACATACACTAGATTAGCAATTACCGCGCCAAGGCGTTGCCACTGGGATCAAGGCCACAGTCTCAATCGTAGCTAATGTCAGTTCAGTGCTCTGTGTGACGCCAACCGAAGTTAGCCGAATGAAAATTACCGCCAAAATGGGAAAATGCGTAGTGAAAGAGTGCGATTCGAGGTCACAAAAACACAATAAATTAACCGGAATTACTTTCCACGCGTAAGTTTATTGTTTCTGTGTTTATATCAACGTAAAAACGTAATAAAAATAAATAAAATGTAGAATTTTGTAAATTAGGTTCAATGTTGCCACTAAAAACTTAGTTTTAGTTTCCCAAATTATGTGGGAGTTTTTAATGTAGAGAGTATGTGATTTAAAATATTTTATAAAACTAAATGTGTGACAATGTGTAACAAAAAAATAACATTGCAACATAAAAAAAAATGGTTGCCTGTAAAGTCGGTTTTACGGGCGAAGATTTTACGTGACAACGTCTTTCTCTCTCTCGTTCGGTGACTCATCGTAACGTTACCGAGCGTTACACTTTTTCATAAGTGACTCCCAGCCGCAACCTAATTTAAGACGTTGTCACGTCAATAATTGTTTTTAAATATTTAAGTACATAATTCAAAAATAACGTTCATAACGTTTAATGTTTTTTTTTGCGTTTTTTATGGCTTAAAAAGTTGGGTAAAATTTCGCATGGCTAGGCAACACCCTCCCACCATTGCATGTTTATATTGCGGTCTTTGTCTAATCTAAGCGACGGTATTATTCTTGCGACTTGTGTAAGTGAGACAGATATATGTTTACTTTTAAATGTGTAGTGGTTTCAAAGCTACGTCGTCGCGTTTAAATAGTGGTTACATTTTTTTTGACACATTTTAATGAGGTTTGCTTCTCTAGTTATTTAGCTCAATGGTGTGTCCCATCCCATCAGTCCCATTCAGCGTTGCCAGACCGTACCAAAAAGTACGGTTTTCCGTACTATTCATCACACAACCGTACCTCAGTGTAGACCGTACCTTTTTCGTACCTTTTCTATACTAGTGATTTATTTAAAACAATACTTTTTGTTCCTTTAAATATAGAGAAAAATATCGCTTCATATCTGAACTTCCTCATCACATTATTCCTATGATAAATTATTATTAAAAATTTTTTTTATTCATTGCATCATTAACGAATTTAATTACTTTACTTCATTCTGTAATTGATTTACAAATGAATTTGTTCGATATTGGCAATCGGTAATAATGTTCTACTTTACCATATCCCTTTGATTATTCGATTCCCTATCGCTTTCTTTCCAACCTATGGTCGCAGACAGCCAACTCGAAGAAGAAAAAACTGATCTAGTTCTTGCAGAAGTATCCCGAGCCAACCGTACCTTGAAGTTAAAAACCGTACCTTTTCAGAAAGCCAACCGTCCATTTTTGGGAAATCATACTGGCAACACTGGTCCCATTTGTAACATTCATGGGATTCGAGAAAAACCAATGTTCAAGAATTTTTGAAAATTTCCCAGAATTCGTCATTTAGCACTTTTCTCTAAACTATAAAATTGAATAACCATCATTGCTATTCCATTGGGTTCTTAATACTATAACAAACCTTTCGATGTTACCAAATTTTCAAAAATATCAAACAGTTTTTTTAGACGTTGAATGAAGAAGTTAATTACCATTTTCAAAAATCAAATTTTTAGATAACTGGTGTCGAAGTGAATTAATCGGATTAATTAACTGGTTTATGTATTTTTTTTACCTTTTCACCACCCAGCAACTCTTTCTACGTTATGTAGCCAGGTCGTCGCGAGTTTGCATAATGAGACGCCAGTTTTAAGTAGTTCTGCTCTCAAAACGGTGAAGGAAAACATCGTGAAGAAACCGGCATGTCCTAGAACCAAAAATTCGAAGAAATGTGACATCTATCAACCCGCATTGGTCCCACTGCTGGGACACAGGCCTCCTCTCCGTGAGAGGGAGTGGGCCGTATTCCACCAACACAGGCCTCCTCTCCGTGAGAGGGAGTGGGCCGTATTCCACTACCCGATATATTACTTTACTCTATGACGCGGGTCTAGTGCGGGTTGGTCGATGTCACATGTCTTCAAATTTTTGACTCGCAGTCTATGAGCTAATCACAAACAAACTCTGAATGTTTGAAACTACTTCAGTTTTTAAGCTTTTATGGGGCTTACATGACCTAAAGCGCGGTCACTGTCGGACTGCATAGAAAAGAAAGAGAAGCGCGATGACACAACCCTTGTAATTTATTTCAAAATATATTATGAAACAATTATTTAATTACAAAAAATCTATTGTTTGGACTAAAAAATTAAAACACTAGTATTTTGCTTGTAGAATAATCTGACAAAAAACAGAATGATTGTATGTAAGTACTTATATTAATATGGTTTTTATTGTAAAAAGAAAATTTTTAGAGGTATCTTCACGATTTTTTTCTATCTCAAATTAGTTGTAATGTTTTCAACACACTATCTACCTAGCATATTATATCCTGAAGAATATCATATATTTTTTTGATTTTGTTTACTGTAGTCGCTTTTATTGTTTCTAAAACTTGCGTTTTTTGTGTCTTGTAAGCCCCTTAACAAAGATTTTTTTATTTATCATGTCATTAGCCTGCAATGTAGAGTCTTCATATATCTAATATTTTTGTTGTACCTACTACACTACAGCCGAAATATCTTGGCGAGTCTGAACATAGACACTAAGAACTTTTTCATTTCTCATGCTCGGAAAGTAGTGTTTGTCTGATCCGAATAGCGGGTGGAAGACACTGCTTCCCACCTTAGGGCGGGAACGACTCATAGTAATTGCTTCCCTCTCTAGGGCGGGAATGAATTTTAAAAATAGAACTAAATTTGCTTAGGTAGTCAGCTACGTTTTTTTTTTAATAATTAAGAAAATTGCAGCAGTCTTCTGAGTTTATAAACAGCCAGTGTTAATTTAAAACAAAACTTAGTAAGTGGGACGGCCCGCTGCGGCGGTGAACAGAATCTACCTACTTATGTGGCTGTGAGTTGTGACGCGGTGTGTTCCATTTTTCAAATTTAAAAGAGACTATTAAATAAGTAGTATTCATGTTCATGTCATCAATAAATATTTTAGAAAAACTACTATTTTTTACTTTCCTTATATTCGAAATGAAAAGTAGAGTGTTTAACGCGGGTGAAAGACATCAATTCCCACTCGGACTATAGCCGTCTAAATGCCTCGTATGGGAATTGATTCCTTTCGACCCTTATATAACAAATATAATAATCTACTATATTTCGTGTCTAGTGTTACTACGACCTTGTAGTTTATTTGGTATGTATAAGTTTCAATGTAAAATTATAATTCGTTTTATAGGTAATAAAGACAAGTATTTAATTAACAAAATATTTATTATTTTTTAGAATAATATTAATTTACAGTGTTCAACACTTAGTAAAACGTC
Organism: Oligia latruncula; assembly: GCA_948474745.1. Classification (NCBI taxonomy): domain Eukaryota; kingdom Metazoa; phylum Arthropoda; class Insecta; order Lepidoptera; family Noctuidae; genus Oligia; species Oligia latruncula. The sequence continues at coordinate 13,471,219 of OX419688.1, forward strand.
GAAGCGTTTCATAACAAGCCAGGACTTAATTTTATAATTTTAGTCCTGGCTTGTTCATTACAATCTGATATCATAGGATAATCGGCTTAGTTAAGTACAATACAATTTTACTTAATAATAATAGGTAATGCACTTATCTATATTTACATAAAGTATCTCAAATACACATTTATCACGACTTATTTTTATTATTATTTCCTAGTTAGACCTAACAATTTCCCTAATACTTTGAGTTACCCCCGCGACCAGCACGAAGCTTCCAAACAATACTAATATTATGTCTTTCACGAGAATCCAGTTGTATTTTCCGAGGCCTCTCTCCCAGTTAAAAATAATGTCCATCAAAGATGGCGCTATGAGACCCAGGAAAGAGTAGAAGAATGCTCCCTCCAGGCCAATCACTTGTTCCAGGCGAGGTAAAGTAGCTGCTGCTATAACTATGGACAAAAATAATGGGATTACTTAATTTAATGTGATGCTTAAAGCGGCTGTATTTTCTTAAGAAACAATAAAAGCAAGTATGCTTCTAAAAACTATGGAAGTAGTAAGTACCTATGGCATAAAGTACAGTGTCTGACAAGGCCTAATGCCAACTCAGCTACAGATACAACAGCGCTATAAATATCATAATATCTATCATTAATTATCATTTATAGCGCATATAGAGGAATTTATGTTACATTAGGACACTCACCTGTGAGAACCGCGAATACAGCTCGAATGACGCCTTGCGCCAGATTATGGTATTTCTGTGTGACGTGTTCCTTAGTGTTTCGCCACACTATCTCCATAGGAACGTAGAACTGCAGAGTGTACGTGAAGAAGATAGCAAATATGATGAACACCTTCGCAATTACTGCAGCTCTGAAAAAATAATTAAGTATTGTAATATTAACCACGTAGGTACCTATTACCTATTACAATAGCTGTAGGTACAGTACAAAGATCTTTTGGCGCGTGGCCAAAATCAGAACTAACGCCACTATCTTGATTTTTTAATATAATTTTACAAATGTGAACCAGCAGCATCCCCCTGTTAATGTCACTTAAGCACCAAAAGACAAAGACCATATACTTAAAACAGATTTTCAAGGAGAACCTTTGTTACTAACGCGACTTTGGCCAATTGTTAGTCATTTCGGAGTTAACGACCTAAATAGGGAACTACTCTTGGCGCCCAAGTCGTGTTAGTAGCAAAGGTTCCCATTGAAAAGCTCTTTTCATTGGTGTAGGTACCTATATTTTATAGCTATTGGGTTCCAAGAATTCCTTAACATTGGTGCTCAAGTTATCACCGATTTAAGTTATTAATTATGAACTGACTTACAATTGGCAATAGTCGTTATCGTAGCAAAGGTTCTCCTAAAAAAGCTCTTTCCATTGATATATATATCTTATGGCTAATAAGCGCCAAGAATTCCTTAACTTCGGTCTGCTTCGGTGCCCAAAGTTGTCACCTTTTTCAGGTCATTCACGCCGTACGCCTGACTAACAATTGACAAAAGTCTTTCCATTGGCATATATCTTAACGCTATTGGGGGATGCAGCAGGCTTAACTTTCTGTCCGGCCGACCGACTCTTAAAAACCAATGCCAATGTTTTAAAATGTCCATATAGGGGCTTATAAGATGATGTTTGCAAAACACAGAATTAATGAAAGTCTAATGAAAGTAAAAAATAAAGACGAAATACCAGAATTTCAATAATATTTAATTACTCACGTTTAGGTCTCTTTACGTACCTAATCAAGAGAAATCTTCATAATAAGATTAATAAGAACTAGTATCCTTGGTGAGATCTTTCCATTGGTATGTGTTTTAACGCTGTTGGGCTTCGGAGAATTAAGGTAATTACAGGCAGGTAAGTACTTACGGTTCAGCCGTATCCAGATTGAGAGTTATACTCCCTCTAGCGTCATCTCCGTAGCGTACGTAGCCCAGGAATCCCATGAACATGTACAGCAGTACCACCACTGACATGGTGATGTTCAGAACGCCTGGGCAGCCGAGGAAGTGCTTCGGCTGAGCCATAGTGTTCTCAACCGGTAGCACGACGCCGATGCCTTCCATCGCAAATATAACTGTACTGAAATGAAGTTAAGAATCAAATTAGGGATTTGAGAGGCATTTTTATTTAGGTAGATACATACAATTGTTATAAAAGAAAGGCGCATATTTCATTTCACCATTTTTTGTGAATGTGGCTGCATTTTTAAACAGGGTTATAGGTAAAACATTAACAATTTTGACGAGATATAGGAACATAAATGTAGGGAACAGAAGATTTTTTCGCGATTTCAGGTTTGGTTCCATAGTAAAAGTTGTTCACAATGATGAGTCCTACAATGACCTCTTATGAGTTGTTAATGTTTTACCAATAACTCTGTATACGTTTGGTAAAGAGGTTGTATATTAATAAAATATATCTATTAAAATATACCTATGCATAAAATAAAAACTAAAGCCATTTACTTAGTAGAAAAGAAATTGCAATGAAAAAAATAAAACAAAAGTTTTGTATACGTTCGGCCAGTTGTTGCGGAAATAAAGGGGACACGTAAACAAGGAGGATGTTTTCCTTACGACCCGACGTGAACCAAAGAACGAATTAAAAATCCACATTTTTAACACGAATTAAAAATCGACATTTTTAAGCAGGTAGTCAGTCAAACAATCGCTGTGAACTAATTAGGTATATGTGGACTGGCAAAGGATTAAACATTGTTCAATCGATTAACCAAAGATTAGCCATGTCAATTAACTACCTACCTATCGAGTAATTAAAATAAACAATTGGTACCTAATACAAAAATTACAGTTTAGGTCAGGAGATAAGGCCCGCACTTTGATGACTGAAGTAAGGTGTGCGAAGCGGAGAGCTCTCGCCAGCTTGCGAGACAGCTCAAATCTCTGTTTTATTCGCAAATATGAGACATCTCTCCTCTCTGCTCAACCGTATTCATTGAAGATAATTATGTGGAGACAAGATTTGTAAATAAGGAAATCTTATTGGTTGCTTCTAACCATTCTCCTCTCCTCTTATCTCGTCTCCAATTTTGTGGAATCCGTGTCTATAATGTCATTGCTTTAACATTGAAGAACCCATTTCTCAAAGGTGCATTAATACTCTTTGGTTTACATTCATATAGTACGCAATAAGCATTCAGTAAACGAAGGTTCCTCAGTTTCCTTACCCGATAAAGAGCGGTAGTTTTCCAATATCGACAGACATCGGCTTGGAGTCAATAGGTGGGAAGTCGGAGCAGATATAGTATAAGCAGATGAGGAATGTGAGAACCAGCAGAATGTTTGCGAATCCAGAGAACGGCGCCAAGTATTTCAGGTTTTTGATTTGTGTGAAGAAAAGCACAGGCACCAGGACCATGAGGCAATACATCGTTTCACTGATCCCGTTGTCATTGCTGTAGAAGTCGACTATCTGAAAGGAAATTATTATAATTTTAATAATGATTGTAATCTTTAAACTAAAAACTACTCTAAAAAATCACTCTTGAATTCTCGAAGGTGAAACACAGATGTACCTAACTATAGCACACCCACATATCGCCAGAGACGTTTAAGTCCCATTATAGGTTATAGGTAATACACACATCAACACTGTCTAGGGATATTTTGGAATTACTCAATTTACTTAAAATAACATACAACATGTATATATTTTTATAAAGCCCATTTATCAGACTACAGTCCAGAATAAAAGAAAACTATTTTTTTTTGCGTAAACAAATTTTTATTCAAAGAAAGAAAAAACTTGAAATAATGGTAGAACTAACAATGAATGTGTTTCTCAAGAAAAAGTGAAAAATAAGGAAAAATTAATCTGTTTTTAACAGTTATGTGAAAAATCAGTAGTCAGTAAAACCACCCATGACGTTAATAACGGTCCTGCAACGGTTTTTCATGCTTTGGATTAAGTTATCCAAATCTTGCTGCGGTATATTGTCCCAGGTCCGACTAAGATGCAAAAAAAGTTGCTCTTCCGTCGCAATGTTTGCAGGGAAATTCCTCAAAGCCCTTCTTTGGAGCATGTCCCACGCGTGTTCTAAGGGGTTTAGGTCAGGCGATTGAGCGGGCCAGTCTAAGACCGATACGTTGTTCTCCTGCAACCAGCTCGTCACCACTCTCGCTGTGTGCGGACGGGCGTTATCGTGCATGAGCGTGAATTTGTAGTATTTGTAGTCGATGGGGGTAGATTATTGGTACTAGCACCTGCCCCCCCCCCCGTGGTATGAATAGACTTCCTGAGGATGTTGCAGACGGCTCTCACGACCAGGAACTCGCCAAACACGTACAGTCACGAGCACTAATATGTCAACACTTGGCAACTTTCAATTGCGATTTTTTCGTGAAATGACGAATGCAACGTTGAAATACGACACTTTACATAAACCTATGGATTCGAAAATATTATGTTCGTAATAACATAAAATTTCATGAAGAAATAAAGGAGAAAATTGCCTTTGAATAAAGCCAAGTGTATACATACTTATGCTCGTGACTGTACTCTACGTGGATCGGGATGGAAACCGAACCGGGACTCATCGGTAAACAGCACTACAGACCACTGGTTATCTTCCCAGAGCAAATTTTCCCGAGCCCACTCTAGTCGTCGTCCACGATTTCCTCGGCGTAGTGCTGAAGTACGAAGCGGTCTGCGAGCATGAAGTTTAGTTTAGTTTAGTAAAACTTAAATTTGACACAAAAAAATAGCCAAAAACCAATAATTTCAAAAGTAAGGATACGCCCGTCTGAACATTTTACATAGAAGTTCTTCGTTCGAAATTCGAAGTTCGCGCGCACCACTGTCAACTGAGTCGCGTTGGCCCTAAAACCGTCATTTTAGGGCCAGCGCGTTGGTGCCATTTAGTCGCGCCGTTAGCCCGGTCCTTACGCTAGTAATATATATGTCAATGCCAAAAACTCTGTACGTAAATGAAACCTTTGGACTTTGCTACCTACCATTATGCCGCGTAAATCTTTTGTTTTTAATTTATTTTTTCAAATTCAAATTTAGAATCGTTCAAAAAGGTTTACAAAATAAGCTTTCTTCAAAAGAATTTAAAACTGGACAGTATTTTTTGAGTTTAAGAGCTTTATACAAAACATCCCTAGACGGTGTTGATGTGTGTATTTTGATATAAAAAGTAATAAAAAAACAAGAAGTTCCCGCGTATTTTTTTATTTGGTTATCCATTTTAACGGCCAGGGACTTTATCGAAGCGAATTTATTGCGTTCAAACTTTTTAATTAAATAGTGTTCCAAATTCAAAAGTCATTTCGTCACTGTTATTAAGAATATTAACCGTATAGTTCGGAAGTGCCCCCGAATGGACCCGAACACACGAACCTCCGCCGGCTCGGAACTGGGTCCCATTGGACCCAGGAATTACGACATACGACACCCTACATTGATTATGTAAATATTTGTTATGCTACCCTTCCAATCTTATGAATGTGCGTTAACTAAGAGAGTTGGATAAAAATCTCTTAAGTTAACATCATTAAATATTTCATATTTAGCGCGCAAGCATATTAATTTACCTTTATTAAATTCAAGTCTGTAAATGCGATAATCGCCATTTTGTTGACAGTGGTGGTCGAGGCTAAAAAACATAAAAATTGGGGATTTCAAACATCCAAACTCCACCAAAGGGGCAGTGAATAATACATCATTTAATTATTTGACGAATTCATCCATTGTTCAAGTTAAATAAGTAGCGGTAATGAAGTTTTTTGATATCTAATGTCGAAGTTTCGCGCCAATCCTGCGTGTTTACATTTAACTTTTCACAAATGTCACGCACACACATGTAGGTAAGATTTAAAATGTGACAAATATTAAAGGAAATATTATAAACAACACGAAAATGCCCAAATGTTAACGTAATATTGAAGCACAGGTCCATTAACACGTATTATTCATTACCGCTACTCAATTTGTGTTCAAAATCGCAGTCCATTATTGTTTTTTTTATAGTAATGATGTGCGAAAGCGATTATGATTATGCTAAACGATTTTTTTTTAATTTCGATTGATTCGGGTAATTAATATGTCGAATTTCGGAAATCGATACTCGGAAACTGAAATAAAATTATTTTAAGCATTAAATACAATAAGCATTGTTTATAATAATGATTTATGCTTTTCTAATGTTATTTTAATAGTTTTTTGGACACTATAATTATTAAAACTGAGTCATTAACTGAGGACCTTTGATCATAGTCATTTATTGAATTTCGCGCCGAATTGATTCTATATTTGAATTTATCTTCGGAATGCGCTCGCCGTTCAAAATTATTTTTATTTATTGTACCTACTTACTATTTATTTTTGATACTTTCTAATAGTTTGCTACAGAATGCCCGGTATACATTTTTTAGGTAGGCTTAGCAAAAGTTTGGGAATGATGATAAATTAATGGTATAAATTGGGTATTCCACAATCACTTTACATTTCAATATGTTTTGTTAGTTGTATGAGCTTAGTAGTTTTTGTTTCTATTAGTTTAGGTACTTGAGTAATAGAAATTGTTTTTTTTTTGTGGTAGTTTCAAACGTTTAAAAAAACTGGCCATGTTTATGTCGGACCACGCACAGTGAAAGGTTCGGTCGTTTGGTTGAATATTTACGCATGCACAATGCACTTCATTAATTAGATCGATTGCAAAAATAAGTTTGTATTTCTTAGACTCATCATTCATAAGTTCATAACGTACCCAAAAATTAAAGGGCCGGCCAGAAAATAAAAGTACTGTTTTCATGTTTTCTTATGGGGAATAACATCTTGACCATTTCTTACTATTACAGCCAAAGTCTGCATTTAACCCTTTGGCCGCTATTTATGATCGAATATGCCAAAAATCTTATTTTTATAACAAGTGTTTTAAGATTAACATTAAAAAAAAAACCTGTCAAGAGCGAGTTGGACTCGTGCACCGAGGGTTCCGTACCATCATGTTTTTAATTTTTCATCGGCGTCGCCTATACTCGTCAGAGAATTTTAACACTGTGCACTGCGGTGTAGAATATTGCAGTTTTATGTCAGCGCGATCTCTTGACCGATAGTGGAACTAATGTAACTTTTGTTTATGATTTCTGAAAAGTGTGCTATTTAGAGACTGTTTTATTTTTCCTATAATCTTTACATAAACTTCTATCACATAGATTAATTTCTAATTTTTCTCATTGCAAACTTCGGAGATAAGGGGTCCATAGTCCATAGGCAAGGCAATGTTGTTAGTAACAAGAATTTAGCTTATAACTAATGTTTGTAATTAAAAAAAAAATTATGCAGCCTAAAAAAAAAAAAAATTTTTTTTGAGAATGCTGAACTGCGCTCTTTCATATGTTACCGCACATGCCCTAGTATTTTATACTTCGAATTTTTCAGACCCCCCTTCAGTCCCTGTTGCAAAAAATATACATGCCTATATTTGTATTTCTTTCTTATTTGCAATATAGTTGGGTAAACGTCATCTAAAACTGTTCCAAATTTCAAGGTGATAGGATTAGTACTTAATTCTTGAGATATCCAGGTGTGACAGACAGATAGACTGAGTCTCACCATAAGGGTTCCGTTTTACCATTTTGGTACGGAACCCTAATACTGATTTTAAATCTATTTTTATAAAAATCAGAGTCCTGACTGACTGATTTAATACCAACGCCTAAGCCGCTGGTCCTAGATACATGAAATTTGGAGGGTGTGTTCTTTGTGAAGAATAGGCATCCACTAAGGGTTTTTCGAAATTCCACCCCTAAAAGGGTGAATGGGGGGAGGGTGATATTTGACGCGGACGAAGTCAGGCAGAAGCTAGTTGAATATAACATCCCGAACATGTTTTGACTATGACCAAATGTACGCAGTATATTTAGAGATTTATCCTAATTGCGTAACACACTATTACTCTCAATTTGAATCATTTTGAAGCATATTGCTAATCCATTGCTCCTTATGTACGAAAAGTGTGTCTGCTCAACAACGTAAATAACGCAATGAATGTTGTTGAACTGTCAAGATGAAACTCATTGCTACTGATACTGTGTTACTAAATTACCCTGCAGACTTCTGATAAGATCTCCTGGAATCTATAATCACAGAACTATATTTTGTATTTTTTTTTTTTTTTAGGCTGTGTTTTCAGAGATATTGTTTCTATTCTCAATAAAATAATCAATAACTTTTTTTTGTTATTTTAATAATATTTATGTGACCCTCACGAAACCCCTTCATTTGATATATTACACGGTACCTACGTAAGCAAGGCTTTTTTTTAAATTTTCTAATGTCACTCCAAAAAGTGACCCCTTTCAAAATTAATTTATTTATGTTACACGTCCGTGTTTGAGTCAAAGAAATTTATATGTGTACCAAATTTTAACTTAATCGGTTCAGTAGATACGAAACAAATCGGTTGTGACAGACCTACAGACAGACACACGAGTGATCCTATAAGGGTTCCGTTTTTTCATTCGTACGTAGGGAACCACAAAAAGTTACACCCCTATCCACACTGTACGTGTATGTACTTATTCAAATGATTATATTTAAAAAAATAATTACTTCATGAAAAATATACCAAAGAGTTTTTATTCCGTTTCTACAATATTTTTATTTTTTTTAAACACCGATTATTTATCGATTAGGCTTTATGACATTTTTTAATCGAAATAAGAAAATTGGGTAGATGGTCAGCACTAAGAAGTGTCACGTCGCATCACATTTTTTAGTATTTTTTATCAAGATTTGATCATGTTTTATATGTAGTTTATGTATGAAAAATGGTAAAAGTAAGAATGCAGAGAGAATGACAATATTTTTATTTTTCCCTTTTGCATATTTTCATCAAGAGATTAAGTGGTTTATTTACATATCTTCAGCGAAAATTAATGTGCCTAACTTTTGGATAGGTGTAATAATATCTATTTTATACAACTTTCGCAGTAAAATGACGCGGTTTGACCGACCTCAGCTTATAGTTAAAGATATTTGCCACAAACTTATTGTACAAAATAGGCGCGGTAACACATTTTTCTTAATAAATTCGGATGCTGAAAGTTGAAGTAAATTCCTGAATATCATGACGTAATTCGCAACACCCCGTCGAATCAGCTGGTATGTCATATGTCAAAATCTAGTCGAGCAGAGAGGTTAAGTGCGCCGGAATGACTCACTTTGCGTTTGCTCGCACTTATTGAGGAACCCTTCGGCTCTTTTCAAATAGATGGGATAAAATAAAAAAAAAATAGAGGACGCCTTTTACGAAAATCGTTTGACTGATATTCTATACCTAGTATTACTGAATTATACATGTCCATTGAATAAGGTCACAGCTAGAAAAACCTCGCTCGCTAAAAGTTAAATCCGTCATTTAACGAGGTCATTATTTTTCAAGATCTTTAATTTTATGTATATGCGTACGCGATAGCAACAACGTTATTACTGATTGTAACCGAAGACTACAATATAATGTAACTAAAACGCGCTGGTAGGTTACCACAGTTTATTTTCACATACAATCGCAAAATCCAAAAGTGAAATCAATCAGATGTCAAACCTGACAGCCTACTAGAATTTAGAATACAATTAATGTTCCGAAAGAAGGTGATATGCTGCACTGTAACGAGTTCGATTCGCAACAAACGTATAGGAATATAAATTCCATGAAAATTCCATGAAAATTCCATGAAAATTCCATGAAAATTACACAAAATTCTCAATTTCTCATACACTTGGGTCAATTTTGTTCACGGAGAGTGACATTATCTAATATTTTGTTATTGTTATTATTGTCTTTTGTTATAATTTAAGTTCCAAGTGCATTAAGAAAGACGAATGTTTTGTCATTGGTCCAACATACCTGTTTCACAGAATCCACGATTAAGATGACATAGACTGCGCAAGCGCCAAGAATGGTGAAAGCCATGGCCCAGTCTATAAATATCCTGAAAAATGATTATCACGGTGCTTGTTAATATTTAACACCACTTCCGTGATCTGTGTTAAAGTAACACAGGTATTTTTTATTTATTTATTAAATCTTTATGCACAAGTAAAAGAAATATTGTACAAAGGCGGACTTAATGCCTGAGGCATTTTCTACCAGTCAACCTTAGGGTGATGCAGAGACAAAACATGGCAGGTGCAACAAAAGGGATACCTAAATAGCTAGGAAATGACTGGTATTGCTTATTAGGTATATCTCTAGTTATTTGAGACAGGTAATTTTTTTTGAGGGGGAGCCAAACTTTAGGCGCCGTCAACAAGAGCGATGCCAATGCTCTACGTCATTTACGAATGTAACTTCAAATATACTGGCAGTACGAGAGCTTTTGGTGATGATAACTCACTCAGTATTACATTATATAGGTACATTAATGCGAAATTGCACAGCAAAGCCCAATTTTCACTATTTCAATTTTATTTACCTAGTGCTGTTGAAATGAAATGTTTATTTCTGTAAGTAGATCTTTCTTTTTCTATAATAATAATATCTTTTTTTTTGTTCTTATGTGTTTTAATGAAATCATAGAAGTTATAATAGTCAACATGCGTCTCTACACAGCATTCTATCAAACATTTAATGATAGGCAGCTGCCCCAGTGTTTCTTCGATTCTAAGATCAAAATTAGATATCACTTTTGGCAGACGACTGCAATAGTTTGCAAAGGAAATCTAGCGCTGCATGCAGAGACAGTCCCAATATTCAAATATGAATCAGCAGTCACGTGATTTACATTTAAAAAGTCTTTATTGACAAGATATTAATAGTATACTACTCCTAACTATTGCAATATGCTTGACATTAGGCATCTGTTGGTTTCATTATCTCAAATTTACAATATCACTCATTGACAACGTGATTATTTCCATGGGTCATGTGATGGGCCCGCCGTTTATAATTTGGTGATTACATTGATTCAAGTGTTGTATGATATGTGGCGCAGACATTAATGTTGGCAACGTGAGAACTACGGAGACGATTGTGACAATAATGGATTCGCATAATAATTCTGATGTCTATGACGCTAAGCTCCTCACGTTATGTAAAATTACAGAGAAATTTCTTTCGTATAAAAATGTATAAGAAAGAAGCAGTGGTGCTTCTATCAAAACTTAAATTGTAGTGTGTGTTGATTTTTCAATCACCAGTCAAGTATTCATGTAACCAGAAATAAAATTGAGCTTCAATAAAACTCATACTGCCTCTCAAATAATATTAATTATTTTTAAATGGTATCGTTACGGAGATATACGAGGCAAAGACGTGAGAGTTTACAAATCAAATACAAGTCATAATAAAGCTATAGTCATTATATTACTTGAAGCTGAAAATCATTGTTTCGTAACGGTAAGTGAAAATATAAACGGGATTATGGTATGTGTAGACGTGAAAATGAACGAGACTAAACATGGAACATCACATATTCAAACACTATTGTCTTCCAAGATGTATATTTAATTACTACTCTGGTGAGAGTTGATGTGGATATTATTAAATTATGACTTCGGAATTCATTTTGAAATGCCTGCCGGCTTTAAACTTCCTTTGTTGATTAATTTAAGAATTCAACATAAATTCATATTACCCATAGTTTTGTAACAAAGGACTTGGAAATGGTCTATTGTGGTGCAGGTTCTCACCTTAGTGGCCCCAGCTATAAACGAAACCAAATAAATAAACACAATAATTGCAAGCGCTGCGCAAAGAGTTGGATATCTAAAAGTAGGTATAACTGGGTTTCCGTACCTTGATGCTCTAGACACTTTCCGTAACGGTTGAGGCCCTGTCGCGAATACTGCTTCAACAGTTTCAGCATAACCTAATGATGGAACTCTTGAAACTCTTGACACTTCTTGTGAAGTTTTAACCTGAAAAGTGTTAAATTTTGGTCATGATTATGTTAATACCGAAAGGTGCATCATGCCCTGTACAGTCACGAGCACTAATATGTCAACATTTGGCAACTTTCAATTGCGATTTTTTCACGAAATAACGAATGCAACGTTGAAATACGACACTTTACATAAACCTATGGGTTCGAAAATACTGTGTTCCTAATAATATAATATTTAATTCAAAAATAAAGGAGAAAATCGCCTTTGAATAAAGCCAAGTGTTTACATACTTATGCTCGTGACTGTACGTGACTGTATTGCGTCGTTAACAATGACACTATAATCTAGTTAGATAGATGATTAAATTGATGGCGTCAGTTTATAAGTAGAAATATAGGTGTCATTGTAATTAATTCTATATTTCCGTATATTATTCTTATCTCTTATTTTACCACAATGCGGTTTTCATACAAGTTGACATTATAACACCGTTATATAATTATGTGTTAGATACTTATAAGGAACATCTAGACATCTTCTAATTGGATCACATTCTTGACTTCATCTATTGTTAGTACTTAGAAATATCTGTTTGTTGTTATCAGTAAATTAGTATCTAATAGTTTACCAGTAAATAAACGCAGTGCGTACAGATGTATCCCAGTATGATTGTTCCAACAATCCCAACTATTGTACCAGCATTCTTGAATGCAGCTGGCATAGCCAGAATTCCGGAACCCAGTGATGATTTCAGAAGATTTGCAAATGATCTCACATCTCTAAAAAGAAATGTTACACATGCTAGAGGTGATAAAACGATTGATAATTTAAAATACTTTGCAAATCCAAATCAATCATTAATGTAAATAAATATATGATCCAAATTAAGGTACTAAATGCCATTGAACTTCTCATCGTAGCTTCAAAAGCAGTTGATTTTTATTCTACAACGTTTTATGATTTATGCATTTTTTATTGCCTCAATTACATAGCAATCATTCAGCTTCAGAATCAATGTATCAATCGTATCAGTCTTGTGAATTACTACTGTTACCGTTTTTTATGGAGTAACGTAAAATCTCAATGGGATTCTTTATTTTAATTTCAATGTCGATTGGTTTCCGTCTGGCAGATGAAACAGTCGTTTAGTATACTTACGAGTTCGGATGTTCCAATTTTCTGTTTTGAAAAGGATCGTAATTGCTCATTTCCAAATCATTCTCTTTACATTTTGTGTTGATTGTACTAATGGATATCGTTGACGGATAGATTCCATTTTCTGTTATGATGGCCCTGGAAGACATATTTAATTTTGAATATTATTTCGTAGCTCATAATATTTGCGTAGCATTTATATTTTCAACGCGAAATGGTGGTTTAATGGATGTAGTGCTGTGATAGAAATATATTCCTAATAATTTGATCTTGACAGTTGAAATATCTTTGACTTTTATTTTTCTTTTAGTCCTAATATTAATAAAAAAACCGGTCAAGTGCGAGTCGCACTCACGCACCGAGGGTTCCGTACGTAGGTATAAATGTAACTACAAATTTTCGGTTTTGGATTTTCCTATAATTATTGTGCTACATGAAATTGCTTCTTGCCAAATTTCATGATTGAAGGTCAACGGAAAGTACCCTATAAATATTGATTCCCTTGAGAGTGTCGAAATAAACGTTTTTTTGCGGCTTAGATGGCTGTATCTTTTTTTACGTTAACTTACAAGTTTTCTTTTTTCACAGCTTCAAGGGACTGTCGTCTTGAGTACCTATATGGTTTTAATTTCAACTCGATACCTCCACGCGTTCCCGAGATAAAGGGTCTTGACAGACAGACAGACAGACGGACAACAAAGTGATCCTGTAAGAGTTCCGTTTTTTCCTTTTGAGGTACGGAACCCTAAAAAACGGGTAAAGTAACGGTTAATTATTTAAAAGATTTTAAGATAAGTAAAAGATCGCTTGGAGGGAGATAAATAAAAGATCGATTGGCGATTGGAAGGCCTCCCCGCCTTTGCCCAAATAAAAAAAGATCACAAACTACAAATGGTACCTATGTATGTAGCGTCTATATTTAAAGAATGCATGTTTAAAGTCCGCCAGACAAAATTGCATTAGCATTTATTTTCAAACGATTTTAACGCCAACCCGCATTTATTTCTGGCCACAGCAGCAAGATTCCGAATGGGACTTATGTATCTAAGAACACACCCTCTAAATTTCATGTCTCTAGGACCAGCGGTTTAGGCTGTGCGTTGATATATCAGTCAGTCAGGACTTTGAATTTTAAATATTTATTTATTTATTTATAATAAGCACATCAACAGCACAGTCACTTACAATTCAAATTAAATTCATGTAAAATTAGAATTTCAGTAACCATGCAAATAACAGGTATGCATAACATCTAAATTAAAAAATATGTGAGACAAATGAGAACCATAAAAAGTGTGTCTAGTAGATTTTCTGGAACACTACAAAAACAAACCGATTAGAGCTACATATTAGACATGCACTCTACACTCTGTCTAAATAAGGAACGTATATATAGATAGATAGACCACGATTTTATGAAAACGTACATAATATGTACATTGTTCAATTTTCAATTTATCATGTCGTATAGGGCTATTAACATTTTGTGGTTTGAAGGAAAAACATAGGGTTATTGGGTTTTCATATTGGACCATTTTCAGCAGGTTATAATGATGGCTAGGCACGGGTGAATGGAAATGAAATGTTTATATCCTGACTCCCTATATCCCATAACCCCAAGTCCTAACCAAAAGCGATCGTCGCGCAAATAGGTGTTCGTTGCGTTCATGTTGCTTTTTGTTCGGTGAACCGGAACGCGTGGTCCCGCCGACAGAGGGCACCTTCCGGTTTTTCGGCCTTAAGATCATAGCACACATATCAACTCGGAAAGGGATCGTCACCGTATCGCCATTCGCCTCAACGTCAAAAAGGCGTCAACCTAACGTAAGCACGTAACCAAAGCGGATCAGCCGGGGGTCTACTTTCAAAGACCGCCAACGAAGATACGGGCCCGTCCAAAAGTAGTTGATCCATCAAAACAAATGACAATACAGATTTTCGAACAGGCAAAAACTCATCGGGATTCGACATCGGGGTTCATTCTAGTTCGGGCCCCGAACTAATCTTATGTTCTTAAGTGATACGGATTTCCATAATTATCACTTAAGAACATAAGATTACTTCAGGAATCTGGAAAGGCCCGTAACTTCGGCCGAAACTACGGATTTCGTGCTTAGGGAGTAGACCCCCAGAGCGGGTACAATTTAGATCGCCATCAGCGTTTCTACCACATTGAGAAGTATGGTTTTTAAAAGGTTCACGAAATAATAATCTTCATAAAAATACGAGTGCCTACATCCTTTATGTCATAAATGTTATAATGAGAGAATCTTTGTCGCGGTTTACAATGCTAACTTTTACGACTATTTAATACGGCACCATCCATTGTTCTGGGAAATCCTAAATTGAGTTTTTGATGTTTGTCAGTAAGTATTTTTTCATCAATTATATTTATAAGGAAAAATTCCGTAGGTATACCTAAGTAACCTATGTTTTTCTAAAGCGGTGGAGTATATTTTTTTTTATTATGAATATAATCACACACCATTTTGCTTCGAAACCATTATTTATTAATTATTAGAAGAGGAAAGAGCATCGATTAAAATACACAGAACAGGTTTCTTTAATTCTTACCCAGTGGAACTACTATGTATATTAGTATGTTAAGAGAACATAGCTAGCGGGAGTTTTATTATAATAATAACAGTGGTTTAAAGAAAAAGAAAGAACTCTCTTCTTTATAGCATTGTTTATTTTCATGTAGGTAAGTATTTTTCAATGTTTTTCTCTCTTTTGAAATTATGATGCTCATGATGGACAAAGTAGAAATATTAAAATGAATGCGGTTGTCGATTGCAGTTGTATATTTTGTTGCTCGTTTGTCGATTGCAGTTGTATTTTTTGTAGCTCGTTTGTCGATTGCAGTTGTCTTTTTGTCGCTCGTTTGTCGACAGCAGTTGTCTTTTTTGTTGCTCGGTTGTTGACTGCAGTTGTCTTTTTTGTTGCTCGTTTGTCGTTTGCAGTTGTCATACTTGCGTTGAGTTTTCATTACAATAGGACAAACACGTGTTTATTATTGTCAGAGTTTCCTTGAAAAAATTAAGTTTACTACTCAATCATCATACCTACTGATGATGATAATTTACATTTATAATCTTTTATATCCTCATTTACATACTATAAAGAGTAGGTTGATTACTTTGCATGATTAGATAGGTATTTACTGATCATATTACAATTCTACTTATTTTACATTCTGTAATGTTAGCCTCCGGTGAAGTATGATTTAGCTGAGGTATCGCTTAAGTGTAACTTAAGCTACTTTAATACCTTTAATTGCCATCTGCAGTAATAAAAGGCTTTATTGATAACATAGTTGTCGCTGTAATCATTCATTTTTATTATATATTCGTTTGGTATTTACAGCTTATCAGTTATTTATTTTGTTGTAAAGTGTTCATCATAGTGACAATTTAGGTAACTATTGACTGCAGTTACTTTAACATATACACTCCGAGACTCCTAAATCGAGTCACCTTCAGAACTTATAACAGTAGTACCACCCGTGCATATTCATAATGTAAGTATAACGGTCTAAAACATCAAAATAATGATGACTAAAATAAATGCAGTTTTGAAGTCGACATACTGGACCTGCTGCGGTGTAATAACGTAACACACTAACAGTAGGAATGGCTTTAATTTTGACAGTTCAACAACATTCATTGCGTTATTTACGTTGTTGTGCAGACAGATTTTTCGAACATATGAAGCAATGGATTAGCAATATCCTTGAAAATGATTGAGATTGTGATTGATAGTGTTTTACGCAATAACGGTGCAGGTCATCATTGTTCCTGAATTCACGAACACAAAAATGCAGGGTGACTCGGTTCAGCTGGTCGGTTCTGTAAAAATTGCACCGTGAAAACTTAAGTGAAGTGAGTTTGTTTTTGCTAGGAATTGACACTATTGACAGCTCACCCCACGCTCACTTCACCTAAGTTTTCTCGGTGAGATTTTTACAGAATAGAACCGCAGTGTCCGGAAGTGTATTATGTAAATGATGTTGTCGTTACGCTAGGTCAGGTATTAGCGAAGACTATTGATTTATTATCGGCGGTATAGCAAATAACTCATTATTACTAATTAGTTTACATAATTAGTAAACATTTCGTAAACAAATATTTAGCGAATTGCCAAATGTATTTAAAACTGGCCGTCAAGCACGGTTTCGTTCACATACCTAAGTCGTTAAATATTGACCTTCAAGCATTGGATTTTTGGAGATTTTCCACCTCCTTTGGAAGTGAAAAATCCATTTAACAAGAAAGCCATTACTTATATAAAGCCTACTCGTAAAACAGGCTAGCATATTATATTTGTGGAGATATGTAGATAAACGTGTCTGTGTCAACTCGAATAGTCGTGGCGATCGCTGCCGACTTCAAAAAAAGGAGGATATCAATTCGACACGTATGTATGTAATATTATTGGAACTGCTATATATTCACATATGACAATCTGGTAGGGCTTCCAAACAAATATTCAAAATTGTATAGATGTATGTATGTTTGTCCACGCATTTCTCCGCAACTATTAATCGGATCGTGACCATTTTTTTATTGGCTTACATTTACTTCAACTTAGGGAACAGTGCAAGTTTCATCAAAATCGATTCAGTAATTTTTAAGATATGGACTGATACGTGTAAGTGTGACGGCCTGGCTTATTCATACGAGCTTCGGGTGTCAAAGGAAAAAACATCTCAAAACCTTGATCAAATTCTAGTGCAATATTTACAAAATAACTATTACCTACTTATTACAAACAAACATTCCAGGTTTAACTCAAAATAACGAAATAAAAAAGTACCTAATTTAAAAAGATTAAACCGATTTCAGAAATAAATTAACTCAAAATTATGAAATAGCTTTAATTTCGGAAGTCGGTGGCAAAAAACTAATTAAAACTAAAATACAGATCCCAAGACACCAACTTCCGAAATTAAAGTTATTTCATAATTTTGATTAAATTTATTTTAGGAGTCGGTTTAATTTTTTAAATTACTTTTTTATTATTATTGGATACCTACATTACTAAATTATAAAAGAAAATTTGAAATTTATGCGAAAACTTAGTGTACTTTTATAATTTTGAACGTGACGATATTATCGTGGACATCCACGTCCACGTCACGGCATCACGATAACACAGGGAAGTAAAATGATAGAAATTATAAAAGCGCACAATGGCGCCGATTCTGTTGTTCACAAACTAAACTAAATTTAAGTTCGGGCATCTTTTTCTTTCTATTTCATTAAGAAAAGGACAGAAGATAAATATTAGTTTAGTCCTGTCAAATTAGTCAGCGCCTGACGTAAATTGACGTATTTTTAATAGCCATTTTTTTAATCTCGTCTAAGTTGTCTATGGAGTATCTTAATTTGACAGGACTAAACTAATATTTATCTTCTGTCCTTTTCATAATGAAATAGAAAGAAAAAGATGCATGAACTTAAATTAAGTTTAGTTTGTGAACAACAGAATCGGCGCCAATGGCTAGTGATGATAATTGCATATGTAGATAAGTTAAAAAAGCGTGCTTTTCAAAGGAAATGCTCCATATTATCAGTCGGTGCCGACGCGATCTATCTCGCACGTGTTATCTTAATAAAAACGTGATAGACTAGCGATACATTGTCGCTTTTGGACATATGCCATCACTATGGCCATTCTTGTTGATTATTTGCGACGCAACCGGCGGTAAACATGACAAATGGTTCCGTTGTTTCACATATGTAATTTTGCCCTTAGATTGAGTTTCTATGGACTGTGTGAAAGATGATAATATGAATACCGAGATGACGACTGATAGAGAAGTATGAGAGAAAAAGACATGTTGCGGCAACCCCAAATAAATTGGGATAAGGAATGGAGTTCCTGTAAGTTATTTGGTCATGTCAAAAGTAATAATGAAGGATTCGCATACGCAGATTTGTATTGTGGTAGGTTTGTATTAACTTAGCACGTACCTCATAGTAGCTCAATGTAGATTTACTTTGGCTCGTTTTGATATCTTTCGAGGTTTACGAAAAGAGGCTCAGTCAGTATCTTCGAATATGGTTATTTAGTTTAGCGGCCCATTGAATAAATGCTAAGTAGCTACCTAATATCTAATATCAAAATAAAGCCATGATGAAATAATGATATTTTTTTCCTAAATCCGCATTTAATTTAATTAATTGACTGCATTTGAGGTGGAAGGAGAGCACGGAGGCCCTTGCCCAGCAGTGGAACAAAAATGGCTTATAAAACAATACTGCATTATGCAACGCTAACGTCATTGACTGTTACTGAACTAGAAAACTTGATGATGCAATTTACGAGGTGGCTACTAAAATAGCTGCCAAACTTACAAACCTCACTATCAGCCGTCCCTTTCATATCCTAATCAAACGAAAGAGCTAGATTATGCAATGAAAGAGGTTAGACCTTTATAACCTTAGGAAGAATGTGAACTTTAGGAAGTCGCTTTAGGGTACACAATCAATCGCTGTTTGTAAGTCAGGCTTGATAACATTTCACTCTTGTATTCAAATATTTCAATAGCTAAGTTGTTACTCAAACAGGTACCTATTGCTGTTGAATAGCCCAGTAATAAATAGTTTTCATATAATATGAAAGCAAGTTATAAAAATGCACATAATAAGAAGCAATTAAAATACGATTTCAAATCAATATCTGACCGATATATCTAATTGTGATATTACACCTACTGTATTCAGCTGCATCCGGTTAGACTGGAAGCCGACCCCAACATACTTGGGAAAAGACTAGGTAGATTGATTGATATCTAGGTAGTCGGTACTATTTATTTTTACACAATTTAACAAAGCTTCAAGCATGACTAGTTTCACTATTGATTTCAATATACATATGAAGTTATTGTGATTGTACCTATGTCAACAATAGGTGGCATCATTAGTACAAGTTAATTGGCATTGAATACGAGAAGATAGAGAAATGGGATTCTCTGGAAGAATCATGAATTCATTACCGCCTTTTTGAATGCTTTCGCTAACATAATAGCCTGTCGAGAAATGTTTGAATATGGTTAGAAGGTGTTATTTGTATTGATTGTCGGAACTCAGAACTGTATTTGCGGAACCTTCAGTTGGTTTGTATACCGTCCTTATTTATTATTCCTGCTGTTTTATAAAGCAGCTCTATCTCGATTCAAACTAAAACTTAAAAGGGAATCCTTAGTACTTTCAGGTTTTTCATGGTGTCTCTGTAGCTGTTTAAAAACTGCGCAGTTGTTATGAGAAAGTAAATAAAAGAATCATAAAAAAAAAATTACATGAAAGTTGATTGAGTATAGTGAATATTAATTAAATGTTTGGTAATGAAAATAACGAGATTAAAAGTAAAGATTGGTTTGTTTTAACTACTCTACGTTGTATTACATAGTTTGTAACACATATATCTTCACGCATGATGGCCACTACAAGCAAGAAAGTGTAAAACTGACCGTTAGTTAGCCGCACACGTGAAAATTACACAACTTTGGCGCCATTTCAGTTCTAACAGATTTGTGTTTACAACTTTGCTCTACAAATAGTTTTATTGTTACATAGAGGACTAGATTTCCGAAGCAAACAAGTAATCTGATAGTTGATGAGTAATATTTTCTTGTTAAAGTTAATTTACTATTGATCTGAATTAATATTTTAGGAATATTATTCGTTCTAACTTCAGAATTAATTTAATTTAAACATTATTTACCAACCCGCACTGGGCCCGCGTGGTGGATTACGGCCCACTCACTCTCACCGAGAGGAGGCCTGTGTCCCAGCAGTGGGAGCATTATAGGCTGATTATGCTAAATATGCATTCTTTAAGTGATTAACATAATTCAAGGTTTATTCGCGGTCATGGCCGACATTATTATTATAATAAAATTATAAAAAGAAACCCAACTTACGTCGAACTGAACTCCTTCATATTGTAACTGTTCGTCATTTTCACTGATGTTTATTTGTTTTTTTTGGAAGCGAAAATCCAGAATGGCACAGGGTATTATTGGATACGGTTTTAATTAATCGATTTGTTTATGTATAACGATTTTTTGTATCGATACATTTGCGCGCGTGCGACATGTTAACGTACGGACGGCGACACAGTCAATGGTCGTGTGTATAGTGTGCAAAGTGATCTTTAAAAATATAAAATACGCGTGACCGTCTCAGGAACCATCTTAGCATCGACATTTAGCTCAAGGGCCAGTGGATCTGGAGTTCTAGACGGATTTCTGTCCATTAGACGGAAGATCATTGTTGCCATGGTTCATACAGTTTTATATAATAATTATTCGAAATATTTCAAATGAGATAACTCCGTTTGTTTTGTCAATTTTGGTGAATAAGTATGCGGTCTGAGAATTTGAAACGGACGGTCGTGCATATTTAACAGTTTTTTTAAAACATTTTTTGCATATAAACTGTGGCGTCACATATTTAGATAACGTGCGCTGGGATTCGGATAGCTTTGATATTTGGCTGCATTTTCAACTAGGTGGAGAGCGAAACATTTATTTTATATTTCAAACATTTTTCCAGCGACATTGATTTCAAAGGACTTTTCAAGGTTTCAAGAAATTGACGAGTCGTTGTAAATAAGTACATCTATCATTTATGGGTAGGTATTTATCATTTTCTTTTCCTTGTAATAAATTTTTCGTGTAGTGAAATTTATTGTATCGGTTTTTCTTCCTTGATTTAAGTAGGTATCTACTGTAGTTTTTTTTTTTATAAAAACACATTTTTATGTTGTGGTCTATTTGCTGTGATGCTATTTTTTAAGGAACTGGTAAATCCCTTAATTTATGAAAAGCTAATAAGTTTACTTCTTTTCTTTAGTTTCTGATAAACTAATAGTGTTTGCAACTAAAATGTAATCTTCTTTGAAAAGAATAGGAACTGTAAATATTGAATTGAGTGCATTAAATTCAAAATGTGCCAATTGCCCAACACTTTTTGGAGTTGGTGATTCGTTCACAACTAAATTAACATCGTGCGAATCGCCTACAGATAAAATATAATTATTTAAAAGTGTCGGTTCACCCGTTTCGGGCGATTCAACCAATAACTCGGATTCTTTACGAATCTTCAGACAGACGTGATGGATTTTTTTTATTTTTCCTGCGATATTTCATTAATCATTATTGATGAACCTAATTAAAATTATATTTATATCGTGCCTCTGCGAAAGTATTATAGGTATTTTTCGAATTCGGCAGTAAGTAGTTAAGTACCTGGTACTTGTTGACAGGGCTACGCTGTCCGGGATACATACGAGCATTAATACTGTATTTGGAAACATTGTAAAAGCCAATTATTTTGAAAAGAGTATCCGTCCAGTTTCTGGCCGGCTCTTCTCCATAGGAAACGACCAGTTGGAATCGTGCACCTAGCTTCTGACATTTCATAAGTGCCCATGTAGGTTTATGTGAAGTAAAATATTTTGAATTGGATTTTTGAGGTAGGTACTGTCGGTAACAACAGCACTAAAAATACGTCACATGTGAACCAGAGCAATGCGCGTCACATTTGTTGTCAAGCGAGATTCTGAGCAAGAAATTGAATGTTGTGCCTAATAGTTCTAACAATTTTTTATTTACATTAAATTTGGCACACATAAGAGTGTATTTATTTTATAAATAGGTGTAGATTCCCGAAGGGTGACTGTAGCCGAGACAATTTGGCACTGATAACGAACTCCATGAGACTCGAAATCACAGGAGAAACACATACCTATCTATACACCTTCATGTATTTTTAAACTTCACTGGCAAGGATACGGTGTAAATGATTGTCGTGTAAACTAATGGTTTGTTTATTTTTAACGATGAAAATGATGAAATATTTGAGTACACTTACATTATTGAAAAAGCATTTGGGTAGAAATTCTGTACAGTAGGTGTGTACGAAAATACACTATCGTATCAGATGCAAAAGCATTTTGTTCATCACTGTCCAATTAAAACAAGTCACTGGCCGATAGTGTTTTTATGAAGTAAAATAAATGGCCGATTGATTTGAGGAGCACTGTCCAGAGTCCAGACACCGACTAAGAACATTTTGTAGAATTCGTCCAAAAAATAAACATATCAAATAGGATGCCAAACATGTAGGACGTATCTTCATTCATGCTGTTATTATTTCCGACGTACTTTACTGTCTTACGTATGCAGTTGTCCTTCAAAATGTTGTGACGTATGAAAAATATTGGCATGAAAAGTGTGTAAGTCAAAGACATTGGTGAAACGTTAAATACATACCTACTGTTTACTGTGGGCCTAGCACGAACGGGCAGAGTAAACGTAACGTAATTTGGACCGATTTTTAAACTGAAAATATTAGTTTCGCTTATAATAATTACTTAGTTTTAAGATTTTATTCGTATCTATGGGCGATACTTGTTGTCCTTGTCGCAAAAAAAAAAAACCGAAATGCTATAGAACAGTTGTAATTTCGAATCTAAAATCGTTCGAAGATTTTATTCATAATATAGGAGCTAC
Source organism: Oligia latruncula (assembly GCA_948474745.1). NCBI lineage: Eukaryota > Metazoa > Arthropoda > Insecta > Lepidoptera > Noctuidae > Oligia > Oligia latruncula. The sequence continues at coordinate 13,494,755 of OX419688.1, forward strand.
TTAATGTGCCTGTCGCCAAAATTTAAATCAAAATGATAGAACATAGGTAGTTGTAAAAATCGTTCGAATTTATGTTTAGGTTCGTGTCGCATATATGCTAATTGTCGCTAAAATAACTACGGATTTAAGTAAAAAAACGTGAATAGGAAAGGCCGCAAATATTTAGAAGCCATCTGTGACGAAGGCTGTGAAGCGTGAAGATTGCTCGATATTTCATACATTATGTACGTTTTCACTTTGTTATACAATTTTAACAAAGTGAAAATACATAACTTAATTTTTTAGTCGGCTCTTTTAGCCATATCCACAGATTGAATCAGTTGGAAAAAAGAGCCAATAATATGTCCATCGTCATATTCGTGACTTCACTATGCAATTGCTTGACTTGCATTCATTATATTTCAGCATTTGCCGCATCATTTTCTAAGTGTTTTATTGGAGCTTAAAGTGCTCTTGAAGTCAAAGGATTAAACAATTGTTAGATTAGTAATGTTGTCATTATATGAGTGTCATATAATGCTTTCACAATAAATTGATTACAGCAAGAGCTCGCGAGATCTCTTTCTTCTTAAGTATGTAGGTATGTATGGTATATGACTACTGTTGACTTAGCTAAGTACGCGTAGGTTTGGATAGATTACAGGTTAGTAGATCACGAGGTAGGGAAGTGTCTGGGCGAGCGCCACGCCGACACATTATAATTATCATTAAGCTCTGACTAATTACCATTGTATTTTCAGCGACACCTACGCACCTTTGTGGACGCCAGATAACATCATTTTTACAAGCTGAAGTGGACTTAAAAGTTATTTTCTCCAGTGAAGTCATAATGTTAAAAATAAAGTTTTAAAATTGGCTTTTCAGCAAACTTTCTCACGGACATTACGCCGGCTAGTTTTTGCAATTACATTTTTAACGAAAGCAGTGCAGAAATAATCTATGTTTTGTTTTAGAAATTTGCGTTATAGATGTTTTAGATCTGCAGTTATAATAGATACTCGCTCTACTCGTCTTTCTAGGAAATTTGGAATAAATCTTCACGTTATTAATCTCAATATAACAAATTATTTTAAAATGTTAACGACCTAAGGTTTAATTAAATCTGGGAACTAACAAAACTGCACGTAGACTCATTTGTATTTTATTTATTTTATGTACAGAAAATAACTTATAATTTATATACGTCTACGATATTCGTCCATCCATCAGTAAATAGCCATCAACATCTAGTGCGGAGCGCAACGTGCTGAAATTGTAATCAAATAAACGCCTTGGCGCTGTAATCAAGGAAATGCAAAGATACCAGAATTATTCATCTATTCATAACATCATAACGTGATATCACATTTGTATTCCCGGAAAGGCTAAGCAGAGGTGCACCTATATTTCGCCAGTTCACCATCTGCCTATCCTTTTCCCAAATATGTTGGGGTCGGCTTCCAGTCTAACCGGATGCAGCTGAATACCAGTGTTTTACATGGAGCGACTGCCTATCTGACCTCCACAACCCAGTTACTGGGTAATACGATACCCTTTGGTAAGGCTGGTTATCAGACTTTCGGGCTTCTGACGACCCGTAACGACTGTCAAAGATCCACGAATGACAGCTGGGACCAACGCCTTAACGTGCTTTCCGAGGCACGGAGGGGTCTTGGTATGTGAAGATGGTCACCCATCCACGGATCAACCGTGGCAAGCGTAGCTTAACCTGATCGATCGACCCGTGCGGCTGTTATTACTTAGCTACTAAGCCCCTCCTATATTTCGCCAGTTATGTTTAAAAATCCCATGTAATAGGGGGCGAGCCTATTGCCTCAACCGGGTATAAATCCAGCTGCCGGGGGTGCTACTGAGAAATTCCAGATAGAAAAACCCAATAACACTGCCCGATCCGGGAATTGAACCCACGGTCTCATGCTCAGCTGTAGCGTTTGCGACCACTAGACCGACGAGGCAGTCATGTATTCATACATTAGATAATATATAAGTATGTTATAGCATAGTGTTTACTACGCATTTGGCTTCATCTAATAGAAGCAAAATGTTGCAAGAGTGGTACAGGAAAGGCGACAGTCTTCCACGTGTAGGTGCTTAAATAATGATACCTTTTGACTTTTATGTGTAAAAGGTTATCGACCCCTGATTACATACATGTGGTGGGTAATGATGCCAAAACTTATCTCATATTTTATTACTTTAATCACTAGGAGTTTATAACATTGTCTTTGGTGCAGTTGCCTACCATAAGATTTGAAAATGGACATGCACGTGCATCTCTATAGCTAAGTGAGCGTTATGGCGTCTTGCAGATTTGTTTGTTTTAGCAAGAGTATTCTCACAAGGTAATCTAGGTACTCGTATGTGAACATTTTCTTAGTTAAAAATCTAGGATCAGAGTTTTTTTATTGACCACAAACTGCTAACATATTAAATCATCATAACACATCAGTCACATGCTGGTGGTTACTGGTAAACATGCACTATTCCTATTAAAAAATCAATCAACACAGTTTTGTAATTTCTGATAATATATATGTCGCAGTCGGATTGTATAATCCGCCTTATTACATTACGGCTAGCCGTTATCAAAAACAGGGCCGTTTTGAAATGCGATTAGACGGATTGTCATTGCGATACGTTCTTCAATTCGACTCACTGGAACCTTAGTTGGCCTGGCAAGCATCGCAAGATACAAGACACAGCCCACTATCAACCTCCGGTCTCCGGGGGGAGTGATGTAGCGGTATCTACAACGCCACATGCGAACAACGAGTCATACTGACGTCACGCAAAATCCTGCATCGCGCAAGCAGAGTTTACCGCGCAACTAGCATAGATACAATGGCACGACATTAATCATTTGGTAGTTGCCCGCCAGACACAACACCCGTCTGGTCGAAGGATCCTCCCTTTTATAAAGAGTATGAGTGAGCTTTACACCCTGTTCCTCATACCTCTATACTGGTGACCCCGAGAATGAACGTCAGCGCAGCCTTCGTGCACCAACTCCAGCGTGACGTCATCATCATCACTCCCGCAAGCTTTAGAGCGGCGAGCAACCATTTGTGCAACTCATCATTGTCTTAAAGTATATATCTAACTAGCCTATTGTCCGTCTGCAGGGCACAGGCCTCTGACCCTTTTTTCAAATAACATAAAATACAAATCCTTGTAATCCAAGGGGGATCGGAACTGTCACTCCTTCATACAAGTTATACAGTAACCTAGTTAGGAGATCAGAACTGCACCCACTACAATTGTAGCAAATCTGTAATTTTACCATGTATAATTAAATATCCGTGTACTGCAATACTTGAAAATGATCAATAAAGATTTATTATTTTTATTATTTGTTTTTTGCTGGTACCGTCCAGTCCGTGTGTCTTAAAGTACCTATTTTTGTAGGAGTTGAAGACCAACTCGAGGATGATCTTCCTAACATTCCTGCACTGGAAAACTTTAGAGATGTTAATTCTAGCATGATCTAATACGTTAAGTTATACACACACACACACATGTAACCTTAATTTTTAATGTAGGTATTCAACACCACAGAGCCTGTTATGAAAACAGACATGGTTCTCTGTTTTATGAAAATTAGCATCACTTGTGTACGAATGTCTCGCATAAGTCTTCAGGTTTCAAAATGGATAGCCCTGGCACACAGTTTTGACGAATTATCAGGTTTCCATTTTTTTTCGGAGAGCTTTCCTCTACGGTTTTCGTCTTTTAAGAGTTTTGGGAAATGCAGTCAACAGCTGAGCAACGGGGCTTATAAAAGTCGCTTGTTTACGAAAAATCTATGGATAATGATAGCCAGCTGTAAAATTTTTGTACTAGTGATAGTAGCGACATCTGAAGTGAGCAAGTGACAATTTTTTATCAACATTAGATGCTGATGCTATTGTCAAAGTATGTGAACTCTCGCGAAGTCGAATAATGATTCTCAGACAAATTGTTTGTGGATGTTGTTCTACATGTGAAACAATAGGTATATTGTAAAGCGCGAGCTCTCTTTACTATAAATAATGTAGTTATATTCCATATTAGCGACAGTACGCCGACTAACGTTAATATTTTGAATGCAAAATATAAACATCACACCATGTTTTGAAAACATGACAGCTAGGGATATAAAAATTCAATAAAGGCAAAATGCATGCCTAGGTGGGCATGCATTTTTATTTAGAAAATACCACACATTATAGGATTTCTTGTGACGGAGTGGCGGACAGAGGTTGAAGTCCAACCTCGTTGCGGCCTTTGTGATAAATGTATGTCAAGAAATCTACTAACAATCATCGTCTGCCTAGCCTTTTCCCAACTATGTTGGGGTCGGCTCCCAGTCTAACCGGATGCAGCTGAATACCAGTATTTTAAATGGAGCGACTGCCTATCTGACCTCCACAATCCAGTTACTGGGTAATACGATACCCCTTGGTAAAACTGGTTGTCAGACTTTCGGGCTTCTGACGACCCGTAACGACTGTCAAAGAACGAATACGAATGACAGCCGGGACCAACGTCTTAACGTGCTTTCCGAGGCACGGAGGGGTCACGGTATGTAAAGATGATCGCTCATCCACAGACCAACCGAGGCAAGCGTAGATCGATAGACCTGTGCGGCTGTTATTATTTAGCCAGGGGCCACTCAAGCAATCTACTAACAAAGAAGAAGTTTATAACTTAACTAGCTTCCACCCGCGTGAAATTTCACCCTCCCGCCATTCACCCTCTTAGGGGTGGATGCCTACGTCATAACATCTACCTGCATGCCAAATTTCAGCCCGATCCCTCCAGTCCCCTGTGCGTTGATAGATCACTATGTCAGTCAGTCACCTTTGAGTTTTATATATTTAGATTTAGTTAGATTATTTACTTATTAGATTTTATTGATAATTCTTATTATTTTTTAAATTATCTTATTCTCTTACGCATAATATTTTTTAGTATATAATTGTATATTCATTTTCTGCACCATAATTTCAGTACACCACGGGGTAGTCCGTGGTGTACTAACTACTAGTTAACTTATTGTCTTCCTGCCCATTCAAAGGTTATATTTTTTTAAATGTCTTTGACATAAATCTCGAGGGGCCTAAGCCAACTCGCAGATCCCTGTTATCCTGATCCTGTTATATTCCTGTTCGCACTATGCAAGTGCACCCAAGGTCATCCCCCGGTTTTTTTAAGACTATTGAAGGATATGGAAACAAAGATAATGGATTAAAGGGTTTGGGTGGCTAAAGTGAACTAATTATCTAGGACTATGGAAAGACTATGGCTCCTGCCTGACCAATGTTTTATACAAGATTAGCTTTTGCCCGCGGCTTCGCTCGCGTTAATTTAGAATTTGACAATCAAATGATTCCAAAGATACGTGGCGCCATCTATTAGCATAATAACGTTATTGTTGTTTTAATCGGGAACAGCACTTTTTTCGGGATGAAAGGTAGGTACCCTATGTCCGTTTCTGTACACCTGACAACGTATATGCAAAATTTCAGGATGATCGGTTCAGTGGTTTAGGCGTGAAAAGGTAACAAACAAATAAACTTACTTTCGCATTTATAATATTAGTTAGGATGTCGCAGCCAACTTAGCCATTTAGTTAACCGCCTAGCCATTTAACTAAACGGCGGCCGTTCAACTGGAACTGGAACTGTAACCATTCACGTGAGAGCCGATTTGGTCGCAGTAACTAAGCCAGGGCACCCCGACCAAATGGGATCAACCACGTGCGAGCAAAGGGAGCGAAGCGAGGCGAGCACTACTTCCAAAGGCCAGGCGGTTAACAAAACGGCTAATTTAACCAGTTGGCTGCGACATATATATATTATACTAGCTTCTGCCCGCGACTTCGTACGCGGATCCTGTTGGTTATGCCAGCGACAACGGGGTAGTCAAAATCGAAGATCTGAAACGTCTGATGTCGAATTCTAAGAACCCGGGGACTGGATAACAACGTGATGCGCGAAACGATTCGAGACGTCATTTTCAGGCAATAATGAACCAATAGGGTGGTAAACTTGGCCTTGCACTTTGAATGTTGGCATAAATGGGCCTTCTGAAATCTGTTTCGCAACAAAAGATGTCATTTGAAAGGCATTATTGTATGAACGTATGTTGTCCAAGAAATGTTTTGACTGTGATGGTCACCGATTAGCAGTGATCTTAATATTTCTGGAGGATTTTGTAATATTTCAATATGTACTTTCCCACCTGAGCAACACATACCGTTTGTTTCTTTTTGCTATTTAACAGCTTCACAAAAAGTAAAATTTTTAACCATACCTCAGATGGCGGAATATGTGGCGTAGTCAATCATAGGAGTATACGTAAATGCACTCCGTTCCTTATCAACCCAAGGAAGGTCGCCATGCCCTACGGCTATATCTTGAGACACATCCGATTCTTCAGATGATATCGACATTCTGTTCAGAGAATGTCGAAGTCGATCAGAATTCAAACGTTCGTTGCGCTCTTCTTAATCTGTCTCTTCATGCCGTACTCCAGCAATTCTTTCTTTCTCACTTTCTGATTATGAATATTTTGTTGTGTGCGTGTTCGGAACAATGTATGATAATCTCACCGTATCAGCGGTCAGTCGCGCATCATATTCTTCACTGGTCTCTAGAGATCTAGATGTAGATGCGTAAATACGCTGAGAACGCAGGCGTGCTTCGCGATCCGAAGAGGTTTCCACGGAGCCAGTTGCAGTCTGATGTTCTCAAACAGCATCAAGTCTCTCCTGACGCTCTTCGGTAGATTCTTGGGATCTTATGATCCTCAATCTTTTAGCTCCTTTGGAACATTGGGAAAGATTTGACCTCTTTCTAGGCATGGTTATAGTTTTATTATGAAGATACCTGATCAATTAAAATCTAAGTGACTGCTCCCCTACCAAGGGTGCCCAGAGACGGGATCGTCTGGCGCCCATGTGCTGGTTTGGTCCCTGGGGTGGTCACGGCGTGCTATGTGTTCTGGTGCGCCGGTGATGGGGAGTACTCCCCAGTGGAGGGTCCGGTGACGGACAGCCGCGGCGGGTTCACGGATGAGTGCTAACGCGTGCCCATGTTCCCGCCGTAAGCGGCAGAGGAGGACACAGTGGAGTTTTAGTGGGTTGGAGTCCCACATAACTGGACTATCTCCCCGTGGTAGTGCAGAATGCATGAGCATTTCTTCACGTTAAAAAAAAATAAATGGGAGTTTTGGCCAGTAGAGTCAAATTTTCAATGATATACCATCGTCATCGAAAATCAGTCCTAAACTGTTACCGCCTTCACCGCGTGGAGGTGAAATTAGTGATAGCTTAGATTTCCACATCAGATGTTTCTGATCTTCGATTTTTATAAGTCAACAGGAAATGCCCATCAGACCGAATAACTTTTACTAAGACGTCATTCCTATATGTGTTATGGTGTAGCTGGGCTCTTGGAGTTCCCCATCAGGTGTTCCAGATCTTCAAATTTATTCTCTCAGCAGAAAATCCTCATCACGTGGAACAATTTTTGCTATGGTACCATTTTTGTATCTCTTATAGTTAAGCTGGTCTGTTTCGGTTCTGCATCAGGTGTTCAAGTTACCAAGAAACATTATAGCCTGAATGTTGTCCAGTCATAATAACTATACAACAAAAAAAAATCATTCAAATCCGTCCAGTAGTTCCGAAGATCGGACGCGCCGGCCCGAGGCGTGTACGTACTCTGATAGAATACCTTAACAAATGTTCGCCGTGATTCTTAAGAGCCTATACTACCTCAGCTAAAATTCTCTCTTTATCTCGCTCGCACGATACTGCTCGCGGACTGTGTGAAAGCGAGACAGAGTGCGGTGCTGGGCGGGAGGCAGCGCCAATAGTTTAGGTATTTGCTTTTTACGGTGAAAATAAAGGTAATTCAAAAAAACTAACTAACATAAGACCTGCTTTATAGTTAGTTCAGTTAGTATGCAAAGTTTCATGATCTAATTTGAAGTATTTTTTGAATACCAGCGGTTTATTGTTCGGTTTGGAGGTAACTTTGGATTTTTTTTCTATCGAGAAAATTTTATGGAATCGTGTTTTCGTCTAACATAAGACCTTACATTAATCCTCAACTTTAGCATATATTTATTTCAAAATTAATGCTGCGGAATTTTCGACATAACGGAGGATCATGCTAAGCCATTTGAGGTAGTATAGGCTCATTTAATTGACATAACTTTTTTATTTATGAACCGATTGACATGAAATAAACACTAATTGTTAAGTGAAGCCTACTACAATATATTAGTGAAAACCGCATCTATATCTAATAAGCCGTTTCTGATATTAGCGTGCACAAACAAACAGACAAACAGACAAACCGACAAACAGACAAACAGACAAAAAAAAAATTAATTACAATTTCGGGTTCGGCATCGATATAATAACAACCCCTGCTACTTTTTTTTTATATATTTCCATTGTACAGACACCACTTTTCTACAAATTTATTATATGTATAGATATAGATATAGTTATGATACACAGATAATATTGCAGGGGGTGATTTGCACATTCAATAATGGCCCCCCGAAAAAATTTTAAAGCATTAGCCAGTGGTGATGAAATTATTTACACAAAGTAAAACGCCTGCCTGGGTTCGAACCCACGATCTGCGACTCGTAAGTCGGGGCCGTTACCACTGGACTACAACTGCTCTCAAGCATTTGGATAATCTATCTAAAAGGGACCAAAACATCGCATTAACATATCTTTTGTCCATGAAAGTTGGATGAAAATTAAGTAATTTAGGAGTCACAGTGGGAAAAAAATTATAGACCTCTCATTTTACTTTCATTTTTCTGTTATACACGAAGACAAACTGCGCAGGCCCCAAATAAATGATAGTCCCAAATACGGGGCAGGAGGATGACGATACCTACCTATAAGGTTAAATAATTTTAGGTCTTGTAGACTGCAGATTTCTAGACCATTTTCTATTTTGTTAGTACCAGTTGACAGGTACACTGTCCTCCCATACCTGTTAACACTGTAATTTGAAAACATTGTAAAATCCAATTATTGGGGAGTTTCTTGCCGGCTCTTCTCCATAGGAAACGACCAGTTGGAACCGTGCACCTAGCTGCTGACGTTTCATAAGTGCCCATGTAGGTTTATGTGAAATAAAATATTTTGTTTTTAATACTACAGAAAGGGCAAGCGTACTTTTGTCTTATGGAACACAACTATATAGTTTTGAGCGAATTACTTCTCAAACGAAATGTAGCCAATGTAAAGATATTGTGCCAAATGTAAAGTCAAAAGGTCAATGACTATGGCAATCAATGTCAATTTGTCCGGGTCCACCAGACAGATTTAGATTCGGTGTGGAGTCAGTGTTATCATATTTAATCGAACCAATAAAACTGTGGTTTTTATGGTGTTTTCTTTTATGGTCTTTCTTTCTCACTTTCTGATTATGAATATTTTGTTGTGTGCGTGTTCGGAACAATGTATGATAATCTCACCGTATCAGCGGTCAGTCGCGCATCATATTCTTCACTGGTCTCTAGAGATCTAGATGTAGATGCGTAAATACGCTGAGAACGCAGGCGTGCTTCGCGATCCGAAGAGGTTTCCACGGAGCCAGTTGCAGTCTGATGTTCTCAAACAGCATCAAGTCTCTCCTGACGCTCTTCGGTAGATTCTTGGGATCTTATGATCCTCAATCTTTTAGCTCCTTTGGAACATTGGGAAAGATTTGACCTCTTTCTAGGCATGGTTATAGTTTTATTATGAAGATACCTGATCAATTAAAATCTAAGTGACTGCTCCCCTACCAAGGGTGCCCAGAGACGGGATCGTCTGGCGCCCATGTGCTGGTTTGGTCCCTGGGGTGGTCACGGCGTGCTATGTGTTCTGGTGCGCCGGTGATGGGGAGTACTCCCCAGTGGAGGGTCCGGTGACGGACAGCCGCGGCGGGTTCACGGATGAGTGCTAACGCGTGCCCATGTTCCCGCCGTAAGCGGCAGAGGAGGACACAGTGGAGTTTTAGTGGGTTGGAGTCCCACATAACTGGACTATCTCCCCGTGGTAGTGCAGAATGCATGAGCATTTCTTCACGTTAAAAAAAAATAAATGGGAGTTTTGGCCAGTAGAGTCAAATTTTCAATGATATACCATCGTCATCGAAAATCAGTCCTAAACTGTTACCGCCTTCACCGCGTGGAGGTGAAATTAGTGATAGCTTAGATTTCCACATCAGATGTTTCTGATCTTCGATTTTTATAAGTCAACAGGAAATGCCCATCAGACCGAATAACTTTTACTAAGACGTCATTCCTATATGTGTTATGGTGTAGCTGGGCTCTTGGAGTTCCCCATCAGGTGTTCCAGATCTTCAAATTTATTCTCTCAGCAGAAAATCCTCATCACGTGGAACAATTTTTGCTATGGTACCATTTTTGTATCTCTTATAGTTAAGCTGGTCTGTTTCGGTTCTGCATCAGGTGTTCAAGTTACCAAGAAACATTATAGCCTGAATGTTGTCCAGTCATAATAACTATACAACAAAAAAAAATCATTCAAATCCGTCCAGTAGTTCCGAAGATCGGACGCGCCGGCCCGAGGCGTGTACGTACTCTGATAGAATACCTTAACAAATGTTCGCCGTGATTCTTAAGAGCCTATACTACCTCAGCTAAAATTCTCTCTTTATCTCGCTCGCACGATACTGCTCGCGGACTGTGTGAAAGCGAGACAGAGTGCGGTGCTGGGCGGGAGGCAGCGCCAATAGTTTAGGTATTTGCTTTTTACGGTGAAAATAAAGGTAATTCAAAAAAACTAACTAACATAAGACCTGCTTTATAGTTAGTTCAGTTAGTATGCAAAGTTTCATGATCTAATTTGAAGTATTTTTTGAATACCAGCGGTTTATTGTTCGGTTTGGAGGTAACTTTGGATTTTTTTTCTATCGAGAAAATTTTATGGAATCGTGTTTTCGTCTAACATAAGACCTTACATTAATCCTCAAATTTAGCATATATTTATTTCAAAATTAATGCTGCGGAATTTTCGACATAACGGAGGATCATGCTAAGCCATTTGAGGTAGTATAGGCTCATTTAATTGACATAACTTTTTTATTTATGAACCGATTGACATGAAATAAACACTAATTGTTAAGTGAAGCCTACTACAATATATTAGTGAAAACCGCATCTATATCTAATAAGCCGTTTCTGATATTAGCGTGCACAAACAAACAGACAAACAGACAAACCGACAAACAGACAAACAGACAAAAAAAAAATTAATTACAATTTCGGGTTCGGCATCGATATAATAACAACCCCTGCTACTTTTTTTTTATATATTTCCATTGTACAGACACCACTTTTCTACAAATTTATTATATGTATAGATATAGATATAGTTATGATACACAGATAATATTGCAGGGGGTGATTTGCACATTCAATAATGGCCCCCCGAAAAAATTTTAAAGCATTAGCCAGTGGTGATGAAATTATTTACACAAAGTAAAACGCCTGCCTGGGTTCGAACCCACGATCTGCGACTCGTAAGTCGGGGCCGTTACCACTGGACTACAACTGCTCTCAAGCATTTGGATAATCTATCTAAAAGGGACCAAAACATCGCATTAACATATCTTTTGTCCATGAAAGTTGGATGAAAATTAAGTAATTTAGGAGTCACAGTGGGAAAAAAATTATAGACCTCTCATTTTACTTTCATTTTTCTGTTATACACGAAGACAAACTGCGCAGGCCCCAAATAAATGATAGTCCTAAATACGGGGCAGGAGGAAGACGATACCTACCTATAAGGTTAAATAATTTTAGGTCTTGTAGACTGCAGATTTCTAGACCATTTTCTATTTTGTTAGTACCAGTTGACAGGTACACTGTCCTCCCATACCTGTTAACACTGTAATTTGAAAACATTGTAAAAGCCAATTATTGGGGAGTTTCTTGCCGGCTCTTCTCCATAGGAAACGACCAGTTGGAACTATGCACCTAGCTGCTGACGTTTCATAAGTGCCCATGTAGGTTTATGTGAAATAAAATATTTTGTTTTTAATACTACAGAAAGGGCAAGCGTACTTTTGTCTTATGGAACACAACTATATAGTTTTGAGCGAATTACTTCTCAAACGAAATGTAGCCAATGTAAAGATATTGTGCCAAATGTAAAGTCAAAAGGTCAATGACTATGGCAATCAATGTCAATTTGTCCGGGTCCACCAGACAGATTTAGATTCGGTGTGGAGTCAGTGTTATCATATTTAATCGAACCAATAAAACTGTGGTTTTTATGGTGTTTCAAATGAAAATTATAGACTACGATGATGATGATGATGATGATGATGTGACGAAAAATAACATCAATAAACCGAGAGTAAACAGCGTCTATAAATATTTGGTTAACTAGATTTTGGCTGCAGTTGAACTCGCGTGGGATTGGAATGGTATATTTAGACGTGTAGTTACGCCATCTGTTGGCTTAAGAGATTTGCTTAGGAATAAGCTAACTGATTATCTTTTCTCATAGTTTCGTAACGAAGTGGACACACTCACTCTCTGCACTTGCCTGGGTCAATCTGAACACCTACGATGTCGATGCCTTTGAGAGCACGTTGAACTGTTTGTCACGGTGGTCCTAATATCAATGACAGTAACAGTTGTTTCAGTTGGTCAGATGTCCGACTGTCTGAAAATCAATCCTATAGGTACTATCAATACTCACTGGCTAACAAAGTGTCGCCAGTGCATCAGACTGAAAGCCTTCTTCAGACCAGTTGGGAAAAGACTAGCATGTTGTGGTAAAGGCAAGAAACAAGTTCGTATGATGACATTACATCGGTTCTTAGCTAAGTTTACGTGGATGTTCTAAAATATAAAGATATTTGTAAATAGGGTCACGCAGAAATAACTGTCGCGCCGAACACATTCTTCCGATTGATGACGACTGCGGGTAGACTAGAGACATATTGCGCAGAAGATTACTTGAGGGGCATTAAATACATTTTTAAGGAAACTTGTCAAAATATTAGTAACATATTTCGTCATGTAGACACTGAATCCTGAATATATCATAGCATTATGGTCACTAAATTTATATGATCACTGTGTGTTGGCGATTTCGGAAGACTTTGGTCAAATTAGAGCTTTGAAGAAGCCACATTTGTACGCGACTTTGAACTTACGGACCAACTTACCAACCTTGACCATGACTTCTAACAAATAAACGAAATTATACAAAGACGATACATAAATAAATATTTATTGCACTTATTTACTTATTTACTCGTAAACTAATCACAGATATCATGTCCCACATAATATTTAATTAAAAAATACTGGCTCAAATTGTTTTTAATGAATTACTCCGTTTTATTATTAATCATTTGTATAGTGTCGGAGATAGTAACGGAGCAGCCTGAAACTAAACTGAACATTCCGCAGAAAACGATTAAAATGTTCTTGTACAGGATCCAGTTGTATTTGCCAAGGTCTTCCCATCTGAATACAGTTTCTACGATTCCTGGTATGATCAGACCGAGAATGGAGTAGAAAAAAGCACCAACAAGATTGATGATCTGCTCCAAATATGGTAGAGCGATACCAACTCCACCTGAAAAAATAATTCTATTTTAACTTAAATAAAGTAATTCTGTTTAATCTTACTACAATTTTTTTTTTATTGCTGAATGGGCTCGCTCTGGACCTCGATCACGCCTGATGGAAAACGATGGACGAAACACAGCGGGCTGCTTGACGCCGGACTCCGGTGGGAGGGTGTTATATCATATCATCACGTTTTTTAGCTGACATTATGATATCAACTGCTGTAAACAGGTTTGCCCAAGCAACACCGCAACTACGGGTCCTGCACAGTTACCCACATCCAGTTAATTTCTTCGATTTTACCAGTTTGTTGGTCCAGCTTGTGGGGAGCTTTAGATAAGATTGAATAATGCTATTGTCCCAGTCAACCTAGTTGTTAAGTCGAATTAGTCATTAAGGGGACTACATAACCAAAGCGCGGTCAAAGAGAGAGAAGCGCGATGACACAATGCTGGTAATTTATCTATATACATATAATAAATTTGTAGAAAAGTGGTGTCTGTACAATGGAAATATATAAAAAAAAAGTAGCAGGGGTTGTTATTATATCGATGCCGAACCCGAAATTGTAATTAATTTTTTTTTTGTCTGTTTGTCTGTTTGTCTGTTTGTTTGTGCACGCTAATATCAGAAACGGCTTATTCGATTTAGATGCGGTTTTCACTAATATATTGTGGTAGGCTTAACTTAACATTTAGTGTTTATTTCATGTCAATCGGTTCATAAATAAAAAAGTTATCTCAATTTAAAGAATCACGAAGGTATTCTATCAGAGTACGTACACGCCTCGGGCCTGCGCGTCCGATCTTCGGAACTACTGGACGGATTTGAATGATTTTTTTTTTGTTGTATAGTTATTATATGGCTGGACAACATTCAGGCTATAATTTTTCTTGGAAACTTGAACACCTGATGCAGAACCGAAACAGACCAGCTTAACTATAAGAGATACAAAAATGGTACCATAGCAAAAATTGTTCCACGTGATGAGGATTTTCTGCTGAGAGAATAAATTTGAAGATCTGGAACACCTGATGGGGAACTCCAAGAGCCCAGCTACACAATAACACTTAAAGGAATGACGTCTTAGTAAAAGTTATTCGGTCTGATGGGCATTTCCTGTTTACTTATAAAAATCGAAGATCAGAAACATCTGATGTGGATATCATTGAAAATTTGACTCTACTGGCCAAAACTCCCATTTATTTTTTTTTAACGTGAAGAAATGCTCATGCATTCTACACTACCACGGGGAGATAGTGCAGTTATGTGGGACTCTAACCCACTAAAACTCCACTGTGTCCTCCTCTGCCGCTTACGGCGGGAACATGGGCACGCGTTAGCACTCATCCGTGAACCCGCCGCGGCTGTCCGTCACCGGACCCTCCGCTGGGGAGTACTCCCCATCACCGGCGCACCAGAACACATAGCACGCCGTGACCACCCCAGGGACCAAACCAGCACATGGGCGCCAGACGATCCCGTCTCTGGGCACCCTTGGTAGGGGAGCAGTCACTTAGATTTTAATTGATCAGGTATCTTCATAATAAAACTATAACCATGCCTAGAAAGAGGTCAAATCTTTCCCAATGTTCCAAAGGAGCTAAAAGATTGAGGATCATAAGATCCCAAGAATCTGCCGAAGAGCGTCAGGAGAGACTTGATGCTGTTTGAGAACATCAGGCTGCAACTCGCTCCGTGGAAACCTCTTCGGATCGCGAAGCACGCCTGCGTTCTCAGCGTATTTACGCATCTACATCCAGATCTCTAGAGATCAGTGAAGAATATGATGCGCGACTGACCGCTGATACGGTGAGATTATCATACATTGTTCCGAACACGCACACAACAAAATATTCATAAACAGAAAGTGAGAAAGAAAGAATTGCTGGAGTACGGCATGAAGAGACAGATTAAGAAGAGCGCAACGAACGTTTGAATTCTGATCGACTTCGACATTCTCTGAACAGAATGTCGATATCATCTGAAGAATCGGATGTGTCTCAAGATATAGCCGTAGGGCATGGCGACCTTCCTTGGGTTGATAAGGAACGGAGTGCATTTACGTATACTCCTATGATTGACTACGCCACATATTCCGCCATCGGAGGTATGGTTAAAAATTTTACTTTTTGTGAAGCTGTTAAATAGCAAAAAGAAACAAACGGTATGTGTTGCTCAGGTGGGAAAGTACATATTGAAATATTACAAAATCCTCCAGAAATATTAAGATCACTGCTAATCGGTGACCATCACAGTCAAAACATTTCTTGGACAACATACGTTCGTACAATAATGCCTTTCAAATGGCATCTTTTGTTGCGAAACAGATTTCAGAAGGCCCATTTATGCCAACATTCAAAGTGCAAGGCCAAGTTTACCACCCTATTGGTTCATTATTGCCTGAAAATGACGTCTCGAATCGTCTCGCGCATCCCGTTGGTATCCAGTCCCCGGGTTCTTAGAATTCGACATCAGACGTTTCAGATCTTCGATTTTGACTACCCCGTTGTCGCTGGCATAAGCAACAGGATCCGCGTACGAAGTCGCGGGTAGAAGCTAGTTACAAAATATGAACCTATTTTATTATATTTATTAATCTATTGTTTGGACTGAAAACTTAAACCCCACTAGTGCTTTAGTATGTTGCTTTTAGAATAATCTGACAAAAAATCAGAATGATTATATGTTTATTAGTATGGTTTTTATTGTAAAAAGAAAGTTTTTAGAGGTATCTTCATGATTTTTTTCTATCGTATCAAATTAGTTGTATTATGTTTTCAACACACTATCTACCTAGCATATATCCTGAAGGATATCATATATTTTTCTGATTTTGTTTACTGTAGTCGATTATAAACTTTTATTGCTTGTTTAGGTCCTGTAATCCCCTTAACACTACACAAAGAGTAAGCAACAACGCATTAAAGTATGTTTAAAACAAAATAAGACAATGTTGTGTTTAAACATTTCACTTTACGTTAAATATTTTGTCCGACTAACATGCACTTGGCCTGTTTACTGAAGACAATCATTTAGGAGAAGATTAGTGAAAATTAAGATTTATATACATTGTCTAATTTTATCTCAACTAATGTTTGTTCACATGATTGAATTGATGATGTTTGTTCACTGATTTGCGGTTTTTTATTACAAGTTAATACTTTAATCTGGTCCACGAGTTGTGAATATCTCTTCTTTGTCTCTTAGTGACTGTACCTGGTGTATGCGATACACCGCTATAGGTATGTGTGTGTAGCGTTACCAAACGGGAGCGTTCCCAAACGGGAGTGACCCAACTTTTTTTGCTTATCATCTACATAAAAAAGTCTTCACTTATTTTTTTGTTGTTCTTGAACAAATGTCATAATTAGTTGTTATTCGTTCAAAAGTTCATTCCCAATATCCAGTACATGTTGAGCTAAATCGCCTAGCGTATTATCAATAAGCGTTTTTAATCTATACTAATAATAAAGCTGAAGAGTTTGTTTGAACGCTAAAATCTGGAACTAACAGGCAGATTTGAAAAATTGAAAAAAAAACACGTTATGACCCTTAGGAGCTGAGCAAAAAGAAAAAAGTGGAAAAGAACGCTAATCGAAAACGAATAGCGCGGGCAGATGAGGCGATGCGATGGGGTGGGTCGGAGGAACAAGAAATTTCACGCAGACGAAGCTAGTGTTATTGATAAAATGATAGAATTTACCACAGAAACACACGATCACAATCCTGGTACAGATTTGCATGATGTTATGATATTTCTTGTTGACGCGGGGTTCCACATATCGTGTGAATATGTCAATCACAACGAAGAAATGAAGAGGATACGTAAGGAAGCTAGTTATTGATATGAATATCTTCGCACAAATCGCTGGCCTGAAACAATTGAAATAGGAAAATTGTTAAAACTCCGTTCTCATCTTGATTAATATTGCTAGCGTACAATTTCGGCTAATTTAGACATTGTCAGTGTCTGTTCAAGTTACGATTCAAGATAAGAGTTAAGATATACTACGACATATTTTTGTTGGTTAAGAGAGGAGTGAGAGTTCGGGTCAAGTATGCACCCATGAGGAACTCCAAACAATAGCAAAACGTAAATTGAAAATTAAGTAAAATTTAACTGCCTCACTGTTGCTGTTTTTTTCAGATATGAACAATGCTCATTGACGACTGAAAGTCATTTCAATGGATCAATCCTGTAACTGGATCAAACTACCATGTCATAGCCACTACTTTACTACCCGGATAAAAATGTAAGCATATAAATTACCAGTCATCCATAGGCAGATTCAACGTGATAGTTCCTCTAAGGACATCGCCGTATCTTAGGTAGCCAAACACTCCCAGAATAGTGTAGAACATCATCACCAATGACATAGCGATCACCATCACGCTTGGGCACCCGAGGAAGTGTTGGGGTTTCTTCATCGTGTTCTCTACTGGCATCACCACTCCTATGCCTTCCATTGCGAAGATCACAGTTCTGTGAATGATAAAAGTAGGTAATCATGTTTTAAGTGATTGATGAAAACGGTTGTCATTGTTGTTTCATTTAAGAACTTTGCCATTACAGTCATCTGTATAGGTGAATCATCTTAAAATCAAAATATAATCTTAGTTAGTAGTATTAAGCACCTTCTGTTCATAAAAAAATTATATAACCTAAATGTTGTACGGACAATGAATTTCAGTAATTGTTTCAGTGAATAAACAGAGATTTATTAACTTTCTAGGTAATGGGAACTATATTTTCTATCACCAAAATTTATATTTGTCATCAAGTTGTATCACCTAATAAATAGATCTATCGCCACGAAATATTTTCGTTCTCAGATAAACAAAAATTGTTCCCAGGTATGAATTATCAAATTAATGTTAATATATGTGTAAACTAAGAGATCGGACATTATCGAGAACCGAATTAGTTACGAGGTTAATTATTTAAAAAAAAATGCTTAGGTTAGGTTAAAACTGTGACCTCCTACGCACGAGCCGAGCGAGCGAAGCGAACGGTGCCGCGGCAGCGGCCGGCGAGTGCCAGAAACGACTAAATTTTAAAGAAAAAAAATATGGAAAAAGGATACTTGAAGGATATGGAAAAAGGATATTTGAACTTAATGCAATTTTCTAGTAACATAATATGATTTATTGGTGATCTCTTTAAATTAGTTTGCTTAAATACTTATTAGGACACACCTATTATAATACATACAAAAACATTTATTTGGTACTAGACCTTATATCTCAGGATTTTAGGTAATTTATTGTGGAACTCATTTTGCATTGTTTGGTGACTACATTTTGGTGACAGATCTACTATTTGGAGGACAAAACCTATTATTTAAGAAACACAAAACTAATTAAATTGGTGATAGCTTAAATGATACCCCTAGGTAATTACTACATACGACAATTTCAGAACAAAAACCGACAAAGGTTACACATATCCTGTTGTTTATATAACCATAAACTGTCAAAGAAAAACAAAAGACTATAGACAATTCATTACTTTGACTTACGACAAAAATGCAGGGAGTCGCGACATATCTCCAACGATTTTTTTGTCGGCGATCGTCAACGGTTCTCTGAAAATGTAGTAGAGGCATATCGCGAAGGTGGCGAAGAGGAGTACATTGGCCAGCAAGGAGAATGGTGCAAGAAACTTCAAGTGCCTGATCTGGCACAGCAGGCAAAGTGGCGCGAGCAGGATAAGGCAGTAATGCTCCACCGCCATCGGCGGCGCCTCTACGTATGTGTCGAATAGCTGAAATAAATGAGATAGGAGATTTTAATTAAGGTATAAAGGAGATTATTTATGATTTACAGCTGCTTCTTGATATGGTTCTAAGTCGAAGGTTGGTAATCTATGAAGAAAGTGACATCGGCAATACCAAGGTGATTGGCGATGTGTTGTCGATCTTAGAAACAATGTGATTTTAAGATCCCATGTTTGTTGATCCCATGTTGTCAATGACACTACTGCTAACTGCCAGTGAAACAAGCATATTGAATGGGCGTAGTTGCTCGTGTTATTGAGTTCTATTATATATATAAATTCACGGCGGGAATCCCCGGAGGGTTAAGGGTTAGGCAGAGGTGTACCTACACCCACATTTCGCCAGTTATATGAAGTCCCATATCATGCCATGGAGACGAGTCTATTGCCATCAACCGGTACAAATCAAGACTCCGGGCTGCTACTGAGAAATTCCAGATAGAAAAACCCAATAACACTTTGCACGACCTGGGAATCGATCCCAGGACCTCGTGCTCAGCAGTAGCGCTTGCGACCACAAGACCAACGAGGCTACTGTCTTGTAGAGGAGCTCTATTATTTATAAAATTATACGCATTTAATAAGTAGGCATTGGCCTACTTATTCTTATTTTATACTCGTTATTTAAAACGTTCAAAATCTAGTCGCAGTCTCATCTGGCGACAAACAAATGTCAAAAACTTGTCAACATGTAAGAAAATTCGAGTTTTTTTTGACAGATTGAGACTGAGATTAGAGTGTGAACGTCTTAAAATCACGAGAATTGCCCGTAAGGTTTTTTGCAAGTTGTTGTTGTTGTTATTATCATGACATCCATTATCATTAGATGGATTAACCAACGATCTTTATTGTAAGAATGCGTTACTCTGAAGAGGGACTTACCCAAGGCAATGTGTCAAGTCATATTGCAATTATTGGCATTGTCACTTTGTAGAAACGAAGAATATATAGAACTAAGTAAATAAATAAGTGCATACTGATGTAATTTGTAACCTTACCTGCTTAATTGAAGTTGCTATTAGCACAGTAAATATACAACAGACGCCGAGGTACGTGAAGCATAAGGAAAACTCCGCAAATAAACTGGAAAGAACAAGGAAAAATACTTTTATTATAATAAGAAACATGTTTTTGTGATAAATTAAAGAATCTTTGGATAACGTTACGGATGTTATTCTTCGAAGCGAGATAAAAACGCCTATATACCAAAATACTTTGATTTAAGGGGCCGGCGGAGCATACGTAGTTCATACAAAAACGTAATACCAAAATAATTTGTAAATCAAACACATTATTAAGGTAGTGTGTATTTATTCCGATTGGATTACAGAATATCTAGGTTCCCAAATATATATTTTGAATTGAAATTAATTATTAAAATGTAAAGGACGATTATGTGATTATGTGAATGACGATTGGAAGGAGGATTTATATCGTGTACATAATAAAGAGTATTTCTATTCTATTCTAAGGACTAGGGAATCCTCCTACCTGGGTGGTATTCAAACTAAAGTGCAACGAGGATCTTTTGGCGCCTAAATGTCAGTGTCAGGGGGGCGTTATTGGTAACATTTGCGAAATTGTCACAGAAATTGTATTGAAAAAACAGGGTAAGGGCGAGTTTCTATATTTTTGTGAAAATCTTAATGCGGTTCACAGAATACATCTACTTACCAAGTTCCAACAGTATAGTTCTTATAGTTTCGGAAAGAAGTGGCTGTGACATACGGACGGACAGACAGACAGACAGACATGACGAATCCATAAGGGTTCCGTTTTTGCCATTTGGCTACGGAACCCTAAAAACAAGATTGCGGCGTTAGTTCCGATTTTGGCCAGGCGCTTAAAGGTAGCGTTGAACAAGCAATGCAGATAGTAATAATATAACAACAAATATTTACTGTGCAAAATTAGCAAATGGCCGGACACATTTTGGACCATTTGCAAAAGCCGCTCCACAGGTTTCTGAATAACTTAGCAATGGTTTTCGTTCCGCGCGACAGCATCCTCGAGACGTTTCTACCTGTAAAGCAAAATATGATTGAAGAACTGTTTGAAATCTATAAATCTTGTATACCTATCTATAGTCGGTTTACGTGTTTGTAGGTATGCGTGACCGTGTGGTTTTCCCAAACTATATTCACCATCATTTAGAGAAATTATTTCGAAAGGTTTATGTGTGTAAACTTAGATATAATTTCTCTGTAAGTGATTGTGTAAATCTTTTGAGAAAATAAATGTCTAAAACCGTATAATAGAGGAATCTTGATGTTTGTCAAGTCCTAAAAACCGTGCTAAGCATGGGAGTGTCGCTAGTTTAGTATAAGGTCATGTTTACCGAAAAGAACATCAATTTTCAACTACCTATAACATTGTCAATGAAAACGAAACATTGTAGTCTGCCTGATACACAACACTCGTGCCGTCACATAAACGTGGCAAGAATCTCATTGATAAGTAGATAAATCAGCGCCCTAATTACGAAACACACTGCCAATCACAATCTGAATCATTTTGCAGGATATTGCTAATCCATTGCTTTCTAAGTTCGAAAAATGTATCTGCTCAACAACGTAAATAACGCAATGAATGCTGTTGAACTGTCAAAATGAAAGCCAGTGCTACTGATCATGTGTTACGCAATTACCCAGCAGAGTACATACCTGGTTACCATTTATTATACCATCTTAAGAACCTACAGTAGTGGTGTGTACATACCAAAATGGTGGTGTGATGCGGGGAAAGAAGAAATTTATTTATCACGAGTGTCCAAATTTGGTTCTTAACCTTGAAATGGTAGCAGCAAAGCTTAGACAATTTTTTATCAAAAGTTACATAAAAAAGATGATAAAATATTTGAATTGTACTTACAAATATATGAACACAATGTCCGCAAATAAATGCTACGATAACAGTGCCGACTATGCCAACTCCCCATCCAGCATTTGAGAATGCTAGGGGCATAGCAAGCAGGCCGGATCCTAGCGAAGACTTTATTAGATTTGCTAAGGATCTCAGGTCTCTGGAAAAGAAAACGAATAAACATAAACAAATCAATCAATCAACTGAGCCGCAGTCCACAATTGGATACAGGCCTCTTCCAAGTAAACAGGCGCGACACGCGACATAATCGCGCGCGACACAAAGGCACCGCTCGTTGCGCGACTTGCGGTGCCTTTGTGTCGCGACACACAACACCCATTTCGCCAATACATCGGACTGGGAGTGTTGTCAAGGAAATTAACTGTCAAGCAAACTGCCACCCTACGCCAATTTGCCGTGTAATAGGCATTTCATACAACTGTGAAAGAATGACACTTGTGATTTGAATATGCGGATAATTTCAGTTGCCAGTCAATTTGCTTACCAATTGTCCCTGACTTTATGACTTTTTTTTTTTTTACTTTTTTTTAACTTGACCGTGGCACGGTCAAGTTTACTGGACGCGGCTTCAAGTCCGCTGCTAACTTGACAATGAACTTGATCGTGAGTGGCCCGCATTACGTAGTACACTATGTTTGTAAATTCGCAACGTGTGTAAAAAAATGACTGCCTTAAAAGTTATCGGAAACGGTCGGCACGTTTTTTTTAGTTAAAATTTTCAAACAATCTTCTCTGGAAACTGATTGCTGCCCTGACACTATTACTGTTGCGTTGCTGATCTTGGAGACAATGTTCAAAATCTCATGTAATGTCATCGCTAGCTTTGTCTTTGACACAATTGAAGGCTACTATTATTAATCAAAGACGTATTAAAATTGTGTGATGCTAACCTTCACTATCAATATCGTATCTTATTTAGCACACACATCTTTTGGATTTAAATTTGTAACTAGAGAATTGTTACCTACTACCACTATTTTGCTATTTTTTTATTATTATTTTTGTTTGTAGTAAGTAATGTAAATATCATAATTTCAGCCGAAAGTCGTACATACTAAGCACCGCCATTTCGACTGGTTCTGAATTGAATTGCCAAACTGAAGTGGCAGTGGGCAGGGCACATTGCTCGTAGAACAAACATAAACAATGTATATTGCACAAAATCCAGAACCTACTGATTGGGAGAAGACACTGGCTCCTGATAACAGTGGTGGCTCAGTGATAACGGCCACGACTTACGTGTTGTAGATCGTAGGTTCGAACCCACACAGGCGCTTTACTTTGTGAAAATTATTACATGACCACTGCTCTTAAAAACGGTGAAGGACAACTAGAACCAAAAAATCGAAGACATGAGACATCTACCAAACCGCACTGGGCCGGTGTGGTGGATTACGACCCACTCCCTCTCACAGAGAGGAGGCCTATGTCCCAGAAGTGGGAACATTATAGGCTGATCATTATACCGGCTCCTGTAACACAAGTGTTTTACCTAGTTCAGGAGTCAGGGCTTCACTTTCTTTGCACACATTTTTTATGCCAATACAGAATTTATTTTTATTATTATAAACCACTAAAATTCAAATATTACTTACGAATTTGGTTTAACGACTTCCCGATGTTCGAAAGGGTTGTATTCTTCAACATGTTTGTTCTTTTCTTTCTCACCCATGATTCTTAACTAAAAGTCCACACTAAAATCAAATTAATAATCTTTGATTGCGTTCGTTGTATTTTTAATTTTCCGGTTGTTAAAATCTAGTGTATAATGTCACTATAATAGCACTAGAATTCCTACTTTAATACAGGTTATTAACAGTGGCACTTTACTTCACCAATTACCTTCACGATATCACTGAAGTATTTTACAAAATAATTGTTGTGCGGAATCTGAAGGTTGCACTGTTTTTCTTAATTAAGTATAAGTATTGACGATGGCTCATCTCTTGCTCAATTGTTCTTCAATTGTTATTCCTTATCTCTCATATCTTTGTCATTAGCGAGATAAAAGTTCCTGACGCCTATTTGTATAATTTAGCGACAGTTTTGATAGCAACAAACTTATAGGTAATAAAACGTAACCCGTTCTTCAAGTGCTGGTATTAACAAACAATAAAATACACTTTACGAAACCACTTTTTCTGTTATTTGTAATTTTTTTGATCAACGTAAACATTCTCACACACTAATTTAAAGTGTTTTGTTTGCTTATCAAAACCGTAACGAATTTCATGAATTTCATTTGATTAAATTCGCTGGACGTATTGCATTCCATTGGTTTTGCATGGTTTTCGATTATTATTTATTTGCGAATGCACGAGAATTGCGGAGACGCGGTCACAGTAAACAGCTCACATACTAATGCCGACTGATACTCTATCGTCGTTCTTATAGGACACACGTGACCGGTACTGAACGCAATCTAGGCACAATAATTCAAGACAATATTGCTTGAGGATTGTCAATAGGTATTAATATTATACTTATGATTTTTAATTCATATCATTTTAGACTTTACTACCTGCGCCCCGCGGTTTCACCCGCGTAAATGTCGATCCCGTGGGAATATCGGGATAAAAAGTAGCCTATATGTTAATCCAGGGTGTCAGCTACCTACATACAAAATTTTATCAAAATTGGTTCAGCCGTTTGAGCGTGAAGAAGTAGCAAACATAAAAACACACACATTCACAAACTTTCGCCTTTATAATATTAGTGTGATATCTCATCGCCTGGTGTTGAGAGCTTTAAATTTTCTGGCTTTCCTGACGTTATTTTAAGAGATCATTCGAAGATCTCTTGTATGGCGTAATTTACAGTAGGTTTTTCATAGGTCATCATTCTCTGCAAATATTAACCCTTTGTATGAAATAGTATTACGATATCGTTTGTATTCATTGCATTAAATTGCTTAGCGGCTACGTCGTAGTAACGCGAGACTTTGTCGTGAGAAGTTGTTTTTCTGTAATCGTCATATTTACGTTTCACAATGTAAGGTAGGTATTTACACTTAGGTAATACTATACTATTACACTGAAAGAAATAAGCAGTAAATAAAAATGAAAAAACATTAATCTGAACTGCTTTAAACAGTTCCATAAGAGCCTAACGATCAAAACACTATTTTTTAATGAACCGAAAACTGTTATAGCTTGAGGCAAAATGTTACCGTCATGACAGTCAACTTTAACGTTGTAGGTAGCTAAAAGGTTACAAAATTAAATGTTTTATTCATTTGGTGATATCGTTCCAACCATTGAAAACTTACATTACAGTAATGGTGGTTTCCCTTTTTTTTGGTTTTTAGTACATAGTACAGACGCCAGCACATCAAGCTACTACAATCTGTCAAATATCTTTAATAGATTTTCAACTTTATTGCTAAAGTATAAGGTTCAAAGTTGATTGGGAAAATTTGACAGTTTCTGGTAGCTTAATGTGCTGGCGTCTGTACCTATGTTTAATCATTAAAACTGTTTTGATTATTACTGTTTTACAAACATTTCTTCTTACTGGAGTTACTGTTTTTTTTACAGAAATGACACGTGGAGTTACTGTTTTTTTTACAGAAATGACACGTGGAGTTACTGTTTTTTTTACAGAAATGACACGTGGAGTTACTGTTTTTTTTACAGAAATGACACGTGGAGTTATTGTTTTTTTTACAGAAATGACACGTGGAGTTACTGTTTTTTTCCTTGGTTAACAAATAGATACGTATGTATATATACAATTACATTTTATTGAATGATGTCAATCTATAGGTGTCTTTTATGTCTCGAGAACGTGTTACATCAGTGTTAGTTGATTGATAATAGGAGTTATTGATAAAGTAGAGTTTGTTAGCCCAGTTTTCCAAGAACATCCTGTCTTTCAGATATATTGTAAAGGTAGCCAGCCTTATCAAGTGCTATTGAAAATTGATCCTTCCTTATAATAATAATAGCCTTTATTTAACAATCTTACATGAAGATTCTTGGTTTGATTTTTGGTTTCTTTTTGATCTGACGTGACGTACGTGAAGATTGTCTTGCTTTCATAGGCCTCCTCTAGAGCTCCCGTAGAGCTTGTCCTTCCTTGTAAAGGGTTTTAATTATAAATTAGCTAGAAAAACATCGCAGCCGGTATGGGTATTGGTATTTAATCACGATATAACAAAAATACATGTATTTGATAATATTTTTTTTAGGTTAACGACTGGTAATGCAGTTACTTACTTGAAGTATGAGTTGAGAATGTTCGTTTTTTTTTGTTTTAATTATCATCTTTAGATGTCGATACCCATCCAGTCTGTAAACTTTACACAAAAAAGATTTAAAAAACTTTTTTATTTTTCATGTAAGTATAGATATCGATATCCCGTCACGTCTGCGGAGTTTTGCTAACTAATTTAATTTGACCCTGTATAAAGTGACATTTATTATTTACTAGCTGCGCCCCGCGGTTTCACCCGCATAAGTTTCGTTCCGTTTTCCATGGGAATATCGGGATAAAAAGTAGCCTATATGTTAATCCAGGGTGTCAGCTACCTCTATACCAAATTTTATCAAAATTGGTCCAGCCGTTTCAGCGTAAAGAAGTAACAAACATATAAACACACACACACACTCACAAACTTTCGCCTTTATAATATTAGTGTGATTTGTGAAAACTGAATGCTTTATCATCATGCTCGGTAAACGGACCAGTGACCAGTTATAACCGCAGCCGCATTGTTCAAAATATATTACCTATGATGTATTTTTTATTTTTACTATCGGAAACAGCATACCATGGGAAACAGTAATGTGTTTTATATTTTATTCAATTTTCAGCCACATTCCGGACTAATGTTTAGTTTTATAGAACCTAAAGTCTCAAAAATGTTTTCTAATTACACACAAATTGATCAATTCAATTCAATTTAACTCGACGACAATATAGATGACACGGTAGGTGAAGAGATAACTTGTGTTAAAAAAATCACTAATTAAAGTCCTTTGAAATTTAAAAAAAATATCACTTATCTAATAATTTGTCGTTATGCTGGCTTCAATCTTAATAATGACAAAATCATCAAACACATTAATTTGTTATTCTACATGTTAGCCTTGAGACTTTACGTTTTTTTTTTTACAAAAATAACAAGACAGTTTCTTACAAATTAAATTTTAATGCTAGTGTTGAATACATTTAAATTGCTCTCATTACTCAGTTTTCCTGTGTAGAATCTCAATTATGTCCATTATCGTGACGGTACATCCTGAGACCAAGCAAAGAAGTCCGAATAAGCCGATGAATGTGTTCTTCCAAAGGATCCAGTTCCACTTGCCAAGGTTCTCCCATCGGAAGACAGTTTCTATTACACTGGGGATGATGAGGCCAAGGATTGAGTAGAACAATGCACCGACTATGTTGAGGATCTGCTCTAGTAATGGAAGAGCCATTCCAATTCCCACTGAAAAAAAGAAGTGTCATACATTAATTTGTTCTGTAAGAGAACACTGTTGATGACTAATGACTATTTCTTAGCGTGTCGATGGCAATCTAAATGGACTCGGCCCAGAATTCGGCTACGTGTTTGGCGCCATCACTAGCGTCCATCAGTTACTGTAACGTGCAGCTGACAGGACACGTAGGACATGATATCAAGTGTCCCATCGTTTCACTACTGACTCAAGACTACTGTGTGATGGCACGTGTCTTTATTTTGAATAAATAAACAAACACTGTCGAAATCAAAGCTTATATTATTATAACTTCGTTTTAGATTTAGGGAAATTCTTTCATTGAGATAACTGGGCCGTGAAAAAGACGGATGAAAAAAGATTACATGCAGTGAAGATGAGAATGTCGAGATGGATGTGTGGACTGTGGAGTGACGAGAATGGAGAAAGTAAGAAATGAGTATATAAGGGGAAGTTTGAAAGTAGTGCCAGTGACAGAAAAGTTGAAAGAAAATCAATTGGTTTGGTATGGGCATGTAATGAGGAGGGCGGAAACTCATGTGACGAAAAGAGCGATGCATGTAAATGTTGATGGATGGAGAGGGAGAGGAAAGTCAAAGAAAAGTTAGATGATTTGTGTGAGATATGATATGAAAGAGAAGGGGGTGAATGATAGCGTGACGGTTGACAGGGGAGAATGGAAGAAGAAAACCTGCTGTGCCGACCCCAAGTAGATAACATGGGACAAGGGCAGGAAGATGATGAAACCTTGAGACTTTCTTTTGGACTTCAATTTTAATCAGTCATCGTTCTCTTTGAAAAAATACACCTAGTATGTGGTCATTAGATATAGTACCTAAATAAACCATTAATGTGTAAGTTTGTCGACATTTTGTGTTTTGTTTTTTTGTTTATTTTTTATCACACAAAATGTTTTCTCTATCACATATTTTCTATATTGCGTGCGAAAACCTATAGGCCGTAAAGATTACAACTATAATAATTATAACAACAGTAGCTACAACAAATTGCAATTAATCCTTTGTTTCTGATACGAGTTGTAAATCACATTCAACTATAGTAGCAAATAGGTACTAAACGCGATAATGAAACCAACGTGGATCATACTATGATATTCAATGAAGAGAATTGTTATGAGATTCGGAAAGCGGCACTTGTGATATTTATTTATATCGAATGCAATACAAAGTTTCCAAGAGGCTTGAAGTCTTAAACAAGTGTGTTATCCATTATTATGAGTATTTATGAGTTATCATTTCAATGTTACTTAGGTACAACTACTTTCGTTCTTCAAAGCGCAATTAATGTTAGGCGTAGTAAGAATTGTGGAATCAGCTTAAAGGCGTGTACAGACGCGTGTAATGTGTAATGTAATGTATCGAGTTTAGTATGGACGGCATACAAACTCAACGCGAATCCTGTAAGTGTTCGACTGCGAGGGCCTTTGTGTTCGCGCTAAAAACCAGGTGATGGATCAGCGCGAGCGTTACATGTAATGCTCGTAGTCCCGTTCACGCACAGACAGAATTCGCGTTACGTAACAAATTACATTACACATTACACGCGTCTGTACACGCCTTTACGTGGTCACGTGAGACCTTCCGCTGCAATGAACTGTTGTAACATTTCTATGGTTGTCAATCGCATTAGTGATTGCTCTTGAATTAGCTACCGACCCAATCAAGTAATTTTAAAATATTAGGTATGTGCTCTATTTTTGGATTTCGAAATTATGTATAATGCTTGCCTGCAATACGGTTGTCAACAGGTTAATCTAATTATCGCATCGTAGTAGATATATGTATAAGTACTTATTACTTGCTTCGATATATATTTGACAAAATATTTTAAGATGAATTTATTGAGGTGAACCACAACGAGAGAATTTCAAAACAAGCAAGTTGTTGTTGCATAATCAGGCAAGACGAAGTTCATCAAGGAAAGCGATTTACATCTTGATAATGTAAAACTTAGTGCAAATGAAATCTTTATTATTTTATTTATGATAGTATTAGGACGAGAGTAGTATAGGAGCGTGCTGCGTGAGGATTGGGCACAAGCAGAGACAAGGCCCGCCGGTTTATTCTGTAAAAATCTCACTCCTGAAGTGAGCCGTCAAAGTCAATCACTAAAATTATGCGGGCTTTACACAGGTAGCCGCGAGATTTTCGGCTGTCTATCTAAGGCAATTCGGCTATGCCGCAGGTGAATAAAATAGCAAGTTCCAAAGTAGAGTAGGTTTCAACTTTTGTCGTGGGGCGACGGGTCACATGCGGCGGGTGACTAAAATCGACCGTGAAAATGCTTAGTCGCAGGCAATCGCCCGCCGCGCGTCGTCATTTTGATACAAAATTAACTTATCCCCTGCGATTTTTATCGAGCCGTGGAAATGGGGTGGCGATTCAGCTTGTGAGAGTCGATTTGGTAAGCGACCCGCCGCACAGCGAAAATCGACCTAGTGTAAATCCCCCATTTGTTCCCCCAAACTTGTTACCTGCGGGCTAGCCGAATTGCCATTTAGACGTGTGACGTGCGGCTATAGTCCCCTGTGTAGAGCCCGCATTAGATGTAATGACGGCTCACTTCAAGCTTACTCCAAGAGCAGGCTGTGGCTTCAGGCTGTGGATGAAGAAACAAGACCTACCACAAGCGCATACTCCAACAGTCCTCGCTATAACTTGCGTGATTTGACGATAGTTCTCCTTAATGTGATGCTGAGTGTATCTCGTGAAGATGTCGATGACCACGTAGAATTGGAGTGGGTATGTCAGGAATATTGATAACGCTATGGATACCTTCGCAAGTATTGCTGGCCTGGAAACAAAAGAACAAACAAACTTACATAATAATAAATGGCTTTTAAAGTCACATTTGCAAAAAAGATGCAGATACCTAGCAAGGCGCGAATTAAATTTTCTAGTTTTTCAAGATGTCACCTTGGTAAGCGAAGTAATATGTTGCAGATATAAAATTTTGATTATCAGATTTTTTATAGACTTGATTGACATCTGTATGTGATATAACAGTTGCTGTGACATGTTTTATGCTAAGAATAAGCAAAGGTGAAAATATTAATCTACGAATTTTAAAAATTACAGATGAAAACTGTTGTGAGTACCTAATTTCAATTCTAGATGTGTAAAACTCACCGTCACCGTGTTGCCGATACTATTATTTTGGCAAAATTAACTAAATAGGTAACTACTCAATTACCCAACTGTATATACACATAAAACCCATTTGAAAGTGGATTAAAATCGTAAAACTACCGTTTATCAACGACGCTCGTATTTCTCGCATAATTTAGTCAAGGACGTCAAGAATTCAAGATTACGACGTATTGAGCGGCAATTACTGGTAAACTGTAATTTACTACTTAGACTCAAACAAGGAGAATCAGAAGATGAGTCAAGATTACATAAGGATGAATGCAGCGAACTCGGATTCTGGACGTTCCTGCTTTGAAATTTTTAGACGGTTATTAAAAAAAAATCGGCTGTTTCCTACAAAAGTGTACAGTCAACAGCAAAAGTAGATGATCAAAGTCAGAAATTCAATACTAATGAACGGAGTTCGCGTCAGAACTGTGTGGCGTCGAAGTGATTCAAAAGTATTCTACGTAGTAAGTATTCTAAGTAGTAGTACTTCGACGCCACACAGTTCTGACGCGAACTCCGTTCATTAGTATTGAATTTCTGATTTTGATCATCTACTTTTGCTGTTGACTGTACCTAATGCCTACGCGGTGTATGGAAAGAGTAATTTAAAAAAAAATTGACGAAAGGTTTCAACGCAGGCAGATTCATTACTGCAGAGTCATGTAATGAATCTATGGTTATAGGTTGTGCGTCGATGTCCATGCCATGTAGTAGGTACATACATAACCATGATTGGAGTAAGATAATAAACTGTAAAACAATAGCGCATCAAGCAACTATGTACTGTCTATATCTATTTATTATATACTTAAATAGAACCGCAAACCGCGAAGTATAGAGACAGTGCAAAGTTGCTTGATGCGCTATTGTTTTACAGAGCTAATATCTACACTTAATTTGATTATCTTAAACTCTATACTATAAGCAATCTTACGTCAAATCTACGCCAAGTCATTGCGCACTGTATGATCTG
This sequence comes from Oligia latruncula, assembly GCA_948474745.1. Lineage (NCBI taxonomy): Eukaryota > Metazoa > Arthropoda > Insecta > Lepidoptera > Noctuidae > Oligia > Oligia latruncula. Next base: position 13,526,609 of record OX419688.1, read on the forward strand.
CGGTTCTATTTATATAAATAATTGACAATCTAATTAACTAGTCGTGACAAAGTGGTGAATGCACATGATATTTCTACTTTACGTCTCATATTTTAATAATCCATACTAATACTATAAATTCGAAAGTAACTCTGTCTGTCTGTCTGTATGTTACCTTTTCACGCCTAAACCACTGAACGGATTTTGATAAAATTTGGCAGAAAGATAGATTGCATCCCGGGAAAGGACATAGGATAGTTTTTATCCCGATATTTCCACGGGATCGACACTTATGCGGGTGAAACCGCGGGGTGCTGCTATTGTGTTATAAACTACTTTTTAACAGTAGATACACTCACCAAAAGAGATAAGTAACCAGGGTCGTCGGATATAGTTGAAGTTTGTTGATAAATAAAGTATTTGTTTTCTATTAATTAAATTAAATTTCATTTGAAAACATCCATTGGTTTCTTACTAAACTTCAAACTGTAGCCGATGACCCACCCTGGTTACTTATCTCCTTTGGTGACGTACAACCTTTAGCAATATTATCGCCGGACCCGAAAAGAAAATGGCTGTAAATATTAATAAACCAGAACGACTGGCACAGTAGCGGAGCAACTGACTTCTGCTCGACGAGTCGTGGGTACAATATCATAAAAAAAAAAAAAGATTGGCAGTTGTTCCAGGTCTGGCTGTATATATATATGCATGCATGTGGTGTGATTTTTGCTTGTAAACGTACGAATATACTGGAGAAATTTCTACTATGGGGCACGTATATTGCAATTATGTACCATGTCACTTTCTTCATGTCGCCCTATGGTTGAGTGGTAAAGGATGCCTTAGCTTAAGAATTAAAACATCCACTAACCATTCATCATTAGGTAAATTAAGCGTGATGGATCCTCTCAACACGTCACCATATCTTAGATATCCAAACATTCCCAGGGTGCCGTAGAGGAAAACGATGACTGACATGGCCACCACCAGCACACTCGGACATCCCAGGAAGTTCTGCGGTTTCTTCATAGTGTTCTCTACTGGCATCACTACTCCGACGCCTTCCATTGCGAAGATTACTGTTCTGAAAGATTAGTTATTGATTTGTTATTAGCCGCCTGGGCAGACAGCCGGCTAGTGGCGCTCACAAACCGTCGCTCGCATGACTAAAAGTCCGAGGAAGGGGCCCCTTAGGGCGGAAGCCTGCCGGGTTAGCGGGATTGTCCGAAATGGTTACCGCTGGGCCGGAACATAAAAGGCTAAGGAAGGAACATGGGTGGGTTTTAGTCAGTAAGAGTATGACACTCCCTTCCGCTCCACCCAGAGCGGGAGGGGTCATTTGATGATTTCCCCTCCGCAAAAAAAAAAATGACTAAAAGTCCCATTTCATTCAGCCGACTCGAACCAGGACACTATATCCCTCCATTCGTGATTCTTTACATTTTCATTAACCGTCGTACCTCTATGTTATTTGGATCTCAAAATATTATTATTTAGCCATTTTGAAAGGCAACAAAATGTAAAGAATCACGAATAGAACAATGCAATTGTCCCAACTCAAATCAGCGAAAAAATGAGATAAGACTTCTAGTCATGCGAGCGACGAAATATGATTCGAGCTGATCTAGTTATTATGTACTATTATAGGCTAAGCTATTTTGTTACTAACACAGTAAACTACATTCTAGTCTGAAAAAATAAAGAATAATAAATAATAATTGATTCCTGAATCATTAACATCGATCAGATTGTATTGGATCCATTTCCCATCTCCTGAGTTTATAGCATAGTTTTAAAAAGAATTCCCTTGTTTATTATTTTTATACATTCTTTTTTGGATCCATCGTCAAAAGTTGAGTAGTGTTTAAATTAAAATTGTGTCATACCAGGAGTCATTACCTAATTGAATGCCAAAATTATTTGTGTATAAGTAATACGCAAAAACAATTGAAAAAAAACGTCAACCTAAAGCTTGACGTCGGTAATTAGCAGTAAGCAGCTCTTACTCATATTGTTAATATATTATGAAATATTTAAAATATTGTTGTTATGTAAGTTACTTACGATAGAAAAGCCGGATATCTCGCCGGGTTCCCAGCAGCATGTTTGCCTTCAAAGGATATATCGCCTCCAAATATATAGTACAAGCAAACGATATAGACAGTGAATAACAAAATGTTGGCGATCCCGGAGAATATTGCCAAAAACTTCAGATATCTAATCTGACATAGCAGTATGATTGGCACAAGAATGATGAGACAGTAATATTCCACTGGAAGAATCGTAGACGGAGCGAAACGATCAACCAACTGTAAACAAACAAAGATATAACATTATTATGGCAATATGTACTCAATATCTCATTTTAGTACTGTATACCCTACTCTTGATTTACAAATAAAATAATTAACATAACATAATATAGTATTTTTATATCACAAAGCGACGCGCACTTTACTTACGGTAACCGAGTGTACAAAAACGCTGTGAATGTGTGTGTAAGCAGGTAAGCGCCTGTGCTTACACACAACTCGAGAGTTCCCCGGGACAATGGCGAAATCGGAAGTGTGTGTGTTTGTCTGTTATGTGCTGGCAACTGACGCTATACTCGTCTTCACGCACACATTCACAGCGTGTTTGTACATTTAATTAACACAAGTGCGCGTCACTTCGTGAGAAAATCACGCCTGTAGTCCCCTAATTTAAGGTTTAGGCAGAGGTGTACCTATAAGTACACCCACATTTCGCTAGTTATGTTTAAATCCCATGGTAAACCATCAACCGGACACAGATCCTGATAGAAAAACACAATAACACTTTGCCAGACCTGGGAATCGTACCCAGGACCGCAGGCTCAGCAGTAGCACTTGCGACCACTCGACCAACGAGGCAGTAAAATAATTAACTTTTATCTATATCATCTTCTAATGTAGGTATGTCAAGATGAAACTAAACACATAATTTACTTAATCCAGGAAGTTATGTATAATCTAATCTGCGTTCGCGATTTATTTGCCAAAAATGTAAACAAGTATGAATTAATGGAAAAATAACTTTAATTCCTACACAATAAAGTTCGGTTTACGCTACAACTTCAAACATTTTTATAACTTTTTTCAATAGTGCTAGTCACTCTGAAATCAACTTAATTGACATTGAAATAAAGTTGATATTTGTGTGGGGGTGTGCAGCACTGCGCCGCACTTTTACTGTAGGTTATCTATTATTCTTAGACAAAGAAAGGTATAGACGGCGGCGCCGGCGGGTAGCTCCATTTCATTTCCACAAGAAAGGGATAAAGTATTTAGTTATTATAAGTAACAGAAAAGGATAAAGCTATACTATTTCCGACTCTCAGCGCGTGCCAGGTTTTTCAAGGCAGCTACTTATGTAGCTTATGTTGGATATGTTAGTTTTTGGTCTAATGTGTGGCCACGCTACTTTTTCGATTTCTTACTCTAAGCTATTATTATAGATTTCACACAAATGACTCCAATGTGAAATACGTATGTGACAACTTCCTTTTTCCCCAAAGAATTCGGCAGAGCGTCAGATTATGATGTTTATGCAAAGACTTCTTTTACTCCCTTAAAATTAATACAATATGGCATTGCCTCAAACGCACCAGATGTCCGTGGAATCACTTTAAATTAGATAGATTCGATTAGGTAGATGTGAGTGGAAACGCCAGGAATCCAGGGTGTCCCCGCCCTAGGAGGACATAATTGTAGTGGTGACCGTATTGGTGGTGTTTCCTAGAAAGATCAGGTGCGTAGTACTTGCAAAGCGTGCGTGTAGGTATAAATAAATCAACCAGATGTATGAACGCAAAACGAGGCAAAAGGAGTACGTAAGGATCGTAGCAGGCGGCGTTCTGTAGTTTCTGCGTCAACTTTATTTAAATGGTAATAAAGTTGATTTCAGAGTGACTACCACTATTGAAAAATGTAATAAGAATGTTTAAAGTTGAAGTGTAACTAATTAATTAAATATATTTTTCCATAGACTCATATTTGTTTACATTTTTGGCAAATAAGTCGCGAATGCAGTAAGATTAGACTCCTCTTAGCTGATATTTTCACTTCCATGAGTGCCATAAATCTCTTTATTATTTGTCTTGAGTGGCATTTACTACCTGGAGTTAATGTTATCATGAAAGCTTATCCAGTGACCTAACATTGACGTGATAATTTGATTTAAATAGCTTTGCATTATGATTTGCCTAATCTGTTTGCTCGGCTTACTGTTATGCGGCATGCAAACCGAACGTGTTACCGCTTATTCGGTTTATTCCGGTCTGATCCCCTGAACCAACCCCCCCCCCCGATTCCCTTCTAGTTATGATTATGTTTTAATTTCTGTCTTATTCACTATAACTAGGTTTAATCCCATTTTTTTTTTGGTGGGAAATCATCAAATGACCCCTCCCGCTCTGGGCGGAGCGGAAGGGAGTGTCAGACTCTTACTGACTAAAACCCAGGGGCCACGGTATCTCTTTCGAACAACCCGCGAGGTCTAATCCCCTTACAGGTAAGTACTGTCAAAAGAAAAACAGTTGACATACGTAGTATAAAATTGGCACTACGACACATAGCGTAATGCCTTTAATTTTTTCACTAATGGGACACAGGTCTCCTCTTTGCGAGAAGGAGTGGACTGTAGGGTATTAATCTACCACGCGAGCCCAGTGCGGGTTAGTAGATGTCACATGTCTTCAAATTTTTGGTTCTAGGACATGTCTGTTTCCTCACCGTTTTGAGAGCAGTGGTCATGACATTATTCACACAACCTAAAGCGCCTGCCTCGGTTCCTAACCACAACCTAAAACTCGTAAGTCGGGGCCTTTACCGGTACACTACGACACATGACGTATCGAAAGTGACAGCTTTGAAAGGCGTCTTGTGACAGAATTTGTGCGCTCAACGCACTTTCGGCGCCAGGAATTTCGTTTGAAAACGCTGCGTGGCGATTCCGTGCTCTGTGTAATTATCGTACCAACCTGTTTTACTGAATCCGATATTAGTACTGTATAGATGCAGCAGACTCCCGCATAAGTGAATAGTAGAGCAAATTCCGCAAATACACTGAAAAGAAATGAAAATTTCGTGTCACATTGTTAGTTATCGAACTCTTCCTAAACGGGTTGATCGATTTTTATGACCTTTTTTGTGTATATTTGGTAGGTCTGAAAATAGGTCGTAGGCTATTTTTTATATCCCTAGGTGATAAGGGTGGCCCTCTCCAGATTTTTTTTGGAATCGAAACTTACGCGGGTTAATCCGCGGGGCGCAGCTAGCAATCCATATCCATACTAATATTATCTCTTCACGCTTAAACCGCTGAACCGATTTAGATGAAATTTGGATAGACATAATTTGAGTCTCGGGAAAGGACATAGGATAGTTTTTATCGCGATATTCACACGGGATCGACACTTATGCGGGTGAGACCGCGGGGCGCTGCTAGTAATATAAATAAGTAAAGCATTGTGTTTATAACAGAATAACAAATAATGTAAGTAAAATCACCAAAGGGACAAGAGTATAATCCCTACTTGAGGTGGCCAAGTACATAAGAATAAACATGTTTCAATGACTATTATGGTAGTAATCACCAAAGTAAACAATAACAGGAAGAAATCTCTAGCATAGATAAAGGAATAATTCTTTCTATGAATCTTTGTCAATTCTTTTTTAGACTTACGCCGTACCTACGACATTTCATACAAACTTTCAAGCCCTTATTTTTCGAAATGAATGAACCGATTTTAACGAAACTTCATACGCATAAGCAGGATACAAAGGTCTAAAACGTTACTTAAGAACATTTTCGAAAAATAGTGTTACAGCCAAATTAGACCGATTTTAAATTTTCCATAGAAACAGAGATTTTCAGTTATCTTTTTTTTAATAAGATATTTAGAATAGATACGGAACTCCTGCTCGGAACCTGTTTAAAATCGTGCTGCGCGACAGTAAAGGGGAGTATGCTTCGTAGTTTGAAGCCTAATTTTTTAAGTGAAAACTTCTTTAGGTGCGATGGGCATTTTTTGAGATGGGAAAAAACCATTGAACTCGCGCCACTGTTACCGTAAGCGACACCGTGCGTGTTTTGTTTTTTTAACCACTTAGTGGTGGGGAGGGCGCCCCGCGGCCCAAAATAAAAAATGTTCGGGGACATAACAAATGACGTAATCACGTGGTGTGGGACGTTTCATTGGTTAAGAAAAAAATACCCGCTTTGGATGTGTTCGGCTGTCCTCGGGATGTACTCGGTTTTAATGTATATACGATATATGTTAGTGAGTGATGGCAAAGTATTCTGTTTGTGTTTTATTTTCACTTCTGGCGGCACTCTCGGAGCGCCACTGTTTTTTTATGGGTTTGTACCACAAACTTACTTCACTTTTCATTTTCAGAAAAATAATTTGGCCAGAAAACTGACTAGAGTATAAATAATTCCTTTATTATGGTCCATTGAGTCATATTTTTACGATTAATGTATTTACAGTTAATAATCACGTCTCTATTTCACGAAGCGGTAGGCAGAGGTGTTTTAATATATGTATTATAAAATCAATATTACCTTGCAAAAGGAGCAAATTTCCTCATTGCCTTGGGTCCATTCATAAAAGCAGATTTGCACGTCTCGGCGTATCCTAAAGAAGGTTTTTTTTCTAACACACAACATTGTTGAGATGTCTTCACCTGTAACATAATAGATAAGAACATTTAATATTAAGTACACGCGTGTTCCGTACAAAAGTTGAAGAAAAGAAAATATTTAAGAAAACTCTTGTTTTCGCACATTATCGGAATTTTTCATACAAAACATGGAAAATTACTGTTTGGTTAATATTTACCAGATTAAAGCAATAAAAGGAAAAGTAGTATGCCTACTCATTTTCTAAACTTAAAAAGATAAAGATCGTTGGTTGTCAAATGGACATTTGATGTAAGTAGGTAGAGTAATATTCTAGCTGAACTTTGAAACTATTTACAGAAACTATTACTATAGTATATATTAAACATATTATTGTTGCCTTTTATTTATAAACGTTGCATAAACTTAAGTAGTGATTAGCGAATGTTTAGCCATACATTTTTGAGGTTTGATCGACACTTAACTTCAATCATAGTTTATAATTAATAAACCCCATTGTTTCCTCATTTGAAATACCTACTGATCTCTAAACGTCATAATTAACCCAGTAATTAATAGCTCACGAAGAATAAAAGGTAAAGATCATTTAGTCTTAAGGTCTTTGGTGATTAATTATATTCTCTTATTTATATTTATGGTTGTTTTTATACAAGGCTTAGAACAATAGCAATATTACCGTTTATTATCTACTGTTGCCAATTTATTGGACTTGTGATTTATCTAGGCGAGTAACAGTTATGTCCCTGCACACCAGGAAGTTTTTTCTTCGTGTCGCTGGCACGACTTTATTTTAGATCTTGTTGGCCCAAAACTGCGCCACTTCCACGGCGTCGTCGGTGGCAGTGCAGAGTTCATTTTGACTTTATGTTTTGGGAGACATAGAGATCACTATGACATGAACCGGTCTTTCTCAAGACGCATCCCAAACGGCTCTTTTAAGAGCCAATCCCCGGAACTTAACAACTCCAGCACTTTGTGTTATTACAATTAATACACCAGGAAGTAGAAAAATAACATACTATCAAATGTATCTCACCAACAAACGTGTATAATTAACGACAATAGGTATTAATGGTATAAAAAAACTAGGTCTCTAGGCAACATGCCTATACGTACTGTAGATAATACGGTCTCAGTTGGGAACAGGAGACACTACATCGTTCCGACACATTCACAAAAACTGGAATAAATAGCACCTCCTGTGCAATCAGTACTAGTTCACTGGAATAGTGGTAATGATTGCACAGGAGGTCCCATTTGTCGGCTGCGATAAGAAAAAATAAAAATCGTATGCTACTTTAAAAATGTCTGCAGGAATCTGCTGGATGCGGGAAGCACAAAACAGGTCAAATTGGCGGTGCTTGGGGGAAGCCTATGTCCAGCAGTGGACGCTTACGGCTAAAATAATGATGATGAATAAGCGTTATGAATTCTGACAGAAAGGTAGCCTGGGACTTGGAGAAGAACATAGGCACAGTATAAAGATATACAGTATTTCGACTTCATACAAACGGACGAAACGCGAGCTATACCTACGCGCCTCGACCGCGGCATGCGCTCGGCATGCAGACAGTCGCGACTGTGCCGCAGTGACGAACGGACGGTGAGTTGTTTTTTTTTAACAATAACCGCGCAAAATAAATTGAAGTACATATTTAATATGACGAGTAGGATATATTGTGCTGTTTTTGGTTGCATGAATTCGTCAATAACGCATCCAGAGATAACTAGTAGGTAGGTACATAATGTGTGTCTTTTTAATGGATAAGTATTTCCTTTTATCTCCCGAAAAAAAAGATGTCTGGATTAATAAATAAAGTGAATAGAGTAAAGGAAAGTGATAGACACGAGTGAAATAGGTAGTTATAGGCGGTTCATGAATCATTATACGGTAGGTACGCTTGTGTTAACCTCGGGGCATGTGTGTTTTGTTTTGTTAGTTTGTAAAATTCAAAGTAAAGACGTGGTTTTTATTATTAATATTTATGTACACACAGTAAAATACAATAACAAAACTAAATGGAAACACAAAGTAGGCAAATGTAATTAAAATGCTGGAGGCGGCAGCCCTATCGCATGTTTACGTACCGCGCGGCTGTAGGCATTGATTTCAAGGTTACGGCCGAGTTACAATACTGTATGATTTTTATACTGTGACATAGGCTACTTTCATCCTGGATATTTCCATTGAAAATGATAAAATACAAAATACATCGAACAAAGTCTCGGTTAATAACGTAGTGAAAATACACGCGGACAAAGTCTCGGTTAACAACGTAGTAAAAATACACGCGGACAAAGTCTCGGTTAACAACGTACGTAATTTGATTATAACAGCCCATTACTATTGTACTGCATGGCAAAGGTATCTTCTCATACAGAGAAGGCATGAGCATTGATCACAACCCTTGCTCAAGACGGGTCGACGATTTCAGACGAGAGCTAATATTAATATAAGTTAGTATACTCACTAATATATGAATGCAGTGCCCACATATAATGCCGACGAGCAATGTGCCGAACAGCCCGACACCCCATCCTGCATTAGAGAACGCCAATGGTCCAGCCAACAATCCAGAGCCTAAGGAGGCCTTGATTAAGTTCGCAGCTGATCTTATGTCTCTGGAAATAAAGAACACGGGTTTTAGTCCAGTTCATTGAAACTAACAGATGGAAATTATTACATTATATGATATCATTAGATGATGATGATATGATATCATATACTCAAATAATTTTCTTTATCACTTGCGTAATCCAGAATTTGCTTATTTTGTGGAACAACTATGTAAATAAAGTTTTATTACTATTGGCGCCTGAAACTGACGCACGCACAAATACTTCCTGATATTTCCTAGTATTCAACATTAAAAAAAATTAAAATAATCAATGAGATTTAATCTCAGACGTATAGAGGTATGAGGAACAGGGTATAAAGTTCACTCATACTCTATAGAAAACGGAGGATCCTCCGACCAGACGGGTGTTGTGTCTGGCGGGCAACTGCCCGATGATTCATGTCGGGCCGTTGTATCTATGCTAGTTGTGCGGTAAACTCTGCTTGCGAGATGCAGGATTTTGCGTGACGTCAGTATGATGCGTTGTTCGCATGTGGCGTTATAGATACCGCTACAGACGTAACACATCGATCATCTGATATCATCCAGTGCTGACCATCGATTGACCACGATGACGATCAAGGAGCATTATCTCTATCACCACGTGAGAGTTGGATTTTTGATCGCAGTTTCTTGTTAACACATAATAGGCCACGTAACAGCCATTCCCTTAACGTACCTGTCAGGACTCCCACGAAACTAAAAGGGAAGCCTTTTTTTTGCAGGAGGCCACATAGCAGAAAAAAATTACTGAACAAACACAAATACAAGAAAACTGTTCACGCTTAATCCCTGAATTAACATTGGCTTTTCAATAAAAACTCAAGGTTGTCAAAAATCTGGCACTCAAAGATAGTAATAATAAATCACAAATCTAAACAAACACGCCAAATAAATAGTAAAATAACTTACGATGTCGGTTTTTTAACTTGTCGATGTTCAAAGGGATTGTAATCCCGATTCTCTTCAGTTTTCTCGACGTTCATTATGAATGGAGTTTTATACAACAATGTCTAAAACTACGAGGCTCGTTCAAAACCGAGCGAACTCGTTGGACAAATAAGTTAAGTACATTTTAATAACTACAGCACTGAGGCATGGCACTATTAAATAATGATTTACGCACGGCCGAAAATAGTTTCCACAAAAAAGTTGATAATGCTCAATTGCTCGCAGATTTTATCCAATTTTCCTCCTTAGAAATAGGAGGTTGTTTCAGCAGATTCTTTATGAAACAAACGTACGAGATCCAAGAGAATATTTTCATGAAACAATTAATGGCTTAATATGTGTACACAATGAAGATCTTTCCAGCTCAGTGTTTGACTGAGACTAAATAGACTGATAAGAGTACCTACTTCTTCAGTCAGATTTCAATTGTATTGAAACAATTTACGTACGTACAATGCAGTAAACGTATAATTATTATATGAATAGGCTTTTGCTGGTACGAAGTAAGTTAGTTCCGTTATCGTAGAAGGACATGAGCATATAAGAATTTTATTATATTTACAGATAAATACGAGTGTTGTCATTAGGGCGAAGGCTTATTCGTACAGAATCGTACAGTTGTTGAGAGCATGGATCAAATGATAACCAGGCTAGCTTACTGCTTGTTAGAAAAACAACTCAAAGGCTAAACATATACTAAAAGTGGTTTTGTGATTAGGTGCGGTGGCGACGCCACCAGAGGGTGTGAATCATGAAACGTGTATGGAAAATGTTTCAGTCAGATCATTCTCAGATTCAATTAACACAAGATGCTGAAAATAAAGAAAGAAAAAGTATTTTTTATGACTTGTACAGGAAGATCATAAACTAAACTAAACACAAATATAGCAAAAAACTAAACCAGAAAGTCCTGTACGAGGCTAAAAGGCTCCTATCTCAGAATGATAAATATAAATGTTGCAGCGCTGGTATTCTGGTAGTAGTAGCTCTACGTTGACCGCTTCTGAACTCTGGGTCTGTATCTGTAGGTTTACTTTACCGGAAGAGGTCTAGGGTGAGGAGCCTGACCAAGAGAGATAGATAAACCCGCAGGACAGCATGTGGCGAGCTGTTGAGCAGTAGCGACCCCACGGACCCTATCTCCCGGGATAAATCTTATTCCTCACCTCTGGCTTGCTTTTATTGGCCGGCTGCAGTGAACACTGACGAGGAACAGAGCTCCCACCTCTTCCTTGCCTTTATTGGCCGGCTTAGTGGAGATTCGCAAGAGCAAATATGTATGCTCGGAGGAAGGAAGTAATCCAGTAAGTGCTCGTAGGGATCTTGATCATCTTTCGGGCTCTGTGATTTTTATGAAAGCCGTGGAATACCTCTCCACTCCTCATGCGACGGCCGTGTGCAGCGTGCGCATTAGCGACGGTTTCTGGGGGCCCATTATTGAGTGTGCAAGTCGCCCCCCGCCATTGAAAGGACTCCTTTCATAGTTCAAAGTAACCGATCCACTAGATAGCCACCCAAAACCATAGCCCATTATATCTTGTTTCCATATTCCTTGGTTGTCCTTGGGAGCACTTGCATAGTGCATACAGGGATAATAGTCTGTTGGTGCCTCCTTATCCTTTAAAATTGTCTAAGGGGCCCCTACGAGTAGACACGCCTTCCAAAGGTCCGGGACCCCTGGGTCCCGTGATATGTCAAAGACATTTAAATAATAATAATAATGTTAATGCTGGAGTTCAGACTACCCACATCTCTAACTACTTGAGTGAACTGCAGTTATTTTTACGTCTTCCGAGTCAGTGAGTTTTGTTGCTTGAAACGACATAGCTAATTAGAAATGATGGCATAAATTGCTAATAAAGCAATACGGGTTTTTAATGTTATAATGACATGGACTGTCGTCTAAATACAAATCATTGGTAGGGTCTAAGTAAAATTAACAAACATTTTATATAAATCGTTTATTTCGTAATAAATTAAAATAACAGGAAATCTCCGATTTGCCTTACATCTAATTCATATGATATTTTTCACCGTTTTCTCATAGTGAAAACATATTTGTAACGTACAGACGCCAGCAGGTCAACCTACCCGAAACTGTCAGATTTTCCCAATCAACCTTGAACCTTATGCTTTAGCAATAAAGTCGAAAATCTATTAAAGAAATCTGACAGATTGTAGTAACTTGATGTGCTGGCGTCTGTACCTCCTTATGTTACTGTACAGTTACATATACGAGTAGTTATTTATTTTACAACTCTAGAAGCGGATGGCAGGGACATCGACACGAGACCCGTTACCATGGATTCAGTACATGATTCTAAACCTTCGGAAATAATTCGTAGGTTATTTAAAAAAAAAATCTGTTCCATATATTTTGACCGTGTATGATTTTTTCATTGCTTCAAGGGATTGCAACCCTGAGTATTTGATATTAATTTCAACTTGATAACTCCACCACTCCACCACTTGCCACCGCTTTTTTAAGAATCAGTTCTTTTTCTCAGGAACCAGGTTACCAAGTTGAAATTAGGTAATATCAAATACTCAGGGTTGCAATCCCTTGAAGCAATGAAAAAAATCAATCTTCTAAGTCAACGCAATCAAAAGATACGGGTGTTTATGTTCCGTTTATGCCACATATTGCCGACACTCGCAAGGGAATCAAAACCTATAGGGTACTTCCCGTTGACCTAGAATCATGTAGCACAAGTAACGGAAAAAACTCCGAAAACCGTAAATGTTGTAGTTACATACCTACAAAGTGCGGAACCCTCGGTGCGCGAGTCCGACTCGCACTTGACCGGATTTTTCTTATAGCCGATGCAAAATTTCTACGCTAGTCTAGAAGGTTCTAGAATCATGTGCTGAATTCATGGTTACAGTTCGCGTCGATGTCCCTTCACCCTGTATATTACAATCATTTCTGTATACTAGTTATAACTTGATATAATTACAGTAGTTTAGTTCAGGAGTTACAAAATGCCATTTTGAATCAATGAAGATTTTTCCATAATTTTTCGTCTAACACTTCAGTTTTGTATGTTCGCAAATGTATTGCTTGGCAGAGACATTTAACTATTAATAAATAATAGCTAATGTTCTACAACATCTTTAACTGCAAATATGAAAATGTATGTTAAAATACAATTACATATCTACTAAGTAATAAAAATAAGTAAACAGATAGAATGCAAATATTGTTTAGAACTTAAAACTAATAAGCAACATTGTATTATAATGAAAATAAAAATAATTAAGAATAAGATATATTCTTATCGACGTTCCTAGTGTTCGTATACTTCGTAGTTACGTTTCTCATGCCACCATGGGGTCCTGTTCGAATTACTTTGTTTCGATCGGCCGGTTGTGTAAGGAACAGCAGTTTGTTTAGGATAGTTGACGTAACTCTCTACAGTTGGAATAGAGTTCGTAACTAGTCCAGGTCCATAAGTGTTCATAGTTACTTTTGGACGGGGGGAAGAGACCGGAGAAAATAGTGAAATAGTTCCAGTAACAGGATTGGTGGTCACACCCAAACCTGTGTCGTAGAATGTGTAAGGTTGTGGCTGGCGGAAGTTGTTTTGCTGAACCTGTTTAGCGGGCTTAACATATTGCGGCTTAGGAGGAGGCTGGCATATAGTCTCTTGTACCAAAACATCAAATGGAGCAGTGTAAATTCTGAAGTTGATGTCACTGTAATCTAAGGTCGATTCCAGGAACACAGGCATCCGGTCAGATATCACCCATACATTTCTTTGGGCGTCAATTTTGACGTCACTAGGGAATATCAGACCTTCATCATCTTTGTCTACCATTCCAATATTCTGTGGCTTGTATGGTAGATCATTTCTCCAGCATCCAATAGCGTTTTGGTCTACTAAGTTAAATAGTTCTACTCCAGTGTATTCATCCATTACTTTGGATGTGGTGTGACCGTTAGCACCTCGTACACCTACAACTTGGAAGTCGCGGTACGATCCTGTCACTTTAGATTCATCGCGTAATATGCGCGTTGAGACAGCAAACTGAGTGTTACTTGCTAAAGGACTGAAGTAGAGCGTTCTGAATCCATCGGGACCAATAGGAGAGGTTGTGATTCCGAAAATCCCCTCAGCCATCCATTGGAAATTCAGGCCGCCGATGTTGAAGTCTCCAGTAAGTGGGTCGGGCATGAAAAATCCGTGGCTAAATCTCCATGATCTGTTTTCTTGCCACGAGTAGGCGATGAGGCCATAGCCGAGTTCGTCGGAGAAATACGCGAAGGTGTCATCACAAGTTCTTCCTTCGTCGAGGGCGATGTTGGCAATGAAAGTCGTAGCGACAATGTCTTCAGGACGGAACACGTATCTTCGGATGCGTTGATCGGTGTTTAAATCGTATACATTCAGTGAGTAAGGGCAGACGTTGGTCACGTTGGGACCTGAAAACATTCAAATTATGTTTTTAAATACACTACTTTCAGTAATTAGCCTACATTGCTGTATTTAAATACTAACAACACTTAATTGATATCGTTTTTATTGTAAGATAATTACGGTTAACGCCTGCCAGAAAAGTGAAACTCGCTAAAGCAAAGGAACTACTGTAATTTTATTTTTACCTACTTAATATTACACTTAATTACTTAATGAGTGTGTTTAACTTACCGATTCCGAAAGTACCAGTGTCTAGGACCCAGAGACGGTCACATTTGTCTGCCTTAATCCTGTATACGGTGTTGAGACCACTCTGGCAGTTACCCAACTCGTTGCCTGCGAAACTTGGGTAGGCGTTCAGCTTCGGTGAAGGATCGTACGGACCATCCAAAGGAATGTAGTTCAGTGTAGCGGGTATACCTGTGCAAAGAAATGGGTTAGTAAATAAACAAGTTTTGTAATGGCTAATTTACTTAATTGTAACTAGACCTTGAGTAATTAAATGTTTCCTACAAAACCATTCCGTGATTTGTGGTGTTAGTGAGTGGCAAATTATGACAAGAGTTTTGTAAATGAGTAATACCTATACGTACAGATTTATAACGCAGATTACCGACAAAAAAGGCAACAACTAATGAACCAAAATAAACTAGAGTAAAGAAGGTAATCTGACATAAATTACAAAACAGCACCATCGCTCTATCATTAATCTTGCAAGCTTTATTTGAGAACACAGCTTCGAAATACATGTTAATTAAAATACTGATGGAAATAACTATATATGGTAAAGTTAGTTTGTTCATCCAGTAAGGTAATGGGCAGGTTCTCTTAACAGTATGTCATACAAACCTAACATTATAACGGTGACATAAAATGTCTCCAACACGCAAAGGAAAATGCAATGACGGAAATTCTTATGGTTCTGGACAATTTTCACAATTATATTATTACGTTATTTACGTCTGTTCAATACTGACCGACATAACACAACATCACGCCTGCATTTCCCGAAAGGATAAGCAGAGGAGGTACTCCAACATTTCGTCTTCAACACTTTCAATGTTCGCAAAGCTGACAAAGTTTAACATTGCCGTGAAGCATTTGGTATGTGGGTGGGAAAAGAGATAATAGTCCGCCCCCTTTGACATTCAAAGGGGGCGGCCTAATAACGTTAATCGGGCACTGGTCCAGGCCCATCCTACTACTGAAAAGAATTAAGTGGAAAATAGAAAAGAATAATACTTTGCCGGGATTGCTTTGCGCGTAGCACTAACGCTTGGGACCACTAGACAAAAAATACAGTTTCTGACCGACAGCGAAAATCGGTTAAGGAAAGGGAAATGTAAATGATATCTTTGTAATCGGAGCTCTGACAACCATGGCGAAGCAAACGTTTACTATTACCTAGCCACAAAACTCCATGTCTTTTCAAGAGGTTTGTGTTAGCAAATCATAATGCAGTTCTGCTTATCTTTAGCTTCCTGGGGGCCTAAAAAGGCCACTTTGGCAGAATCATAAAAGGATAACATAATGGACAGTTAACCGTTAAGTTAATCGTATCAAATCCCATTGGTGAAGCATTTTTCAGTTATAGTTTTTTTGTCTGTGCTAAAATACCAATCAATCCAATCCCAATCTCTTTGAATATACCTACGTTGTGCAGCGAAAAAAAGAAAAACACGGACTGTCTTCGCCATATTACGATTCATAATGCTATCCATTTATGATTCTCCATAGTGGCCTTTATAGACCCCCTGTTTACAAAAGATAATTTTATCATCTTACGGCTTAGGCTTTAATTTTATAGATAATATCGCCTAATGGCATTACTTTTGCTAGCCAGTTCATTAATTATATGTTCAGTTCTACAAATGTTACGATGACTTACCCGCCTCCCACCTAGGAACGCTAATAAAAAGCTTGTTCCTCCACCTTTCAATGCCAACAGGGAGGGCGTTCTCCTGCATGAGAGCCCCGGACTGGATAGCTTGCTGCCTCGAGTACGGGTCAGGGTAGTTCCAGTCCATCGCGTTCCAAGAGAACATCTCTTGGAGCTTCACTGCGGCTGTCGCGGATGACACCACGGCTAATAGCACCAATAACTTCGTAGCCATTTTGTACTTCTATCTGAAATGGGAAATGGTTTAGACTGTGCATCGAATGTAGTGTGGGATACACTTCAGGTATTGGATGATCTTCAAAAACCTTAGGTTAAATTGACTGCGGAAGGCGGAGAACTAGACGTTGTTGATGTCCAGCAGTGGACTTAGATGATCGCTTATTATTATATATCAGTTCATGCTGTCCCACTGTTGGGCATAGGCCCCCTCTTATTCCTTCCAGTTTATAGATTAATTAATTTAACAGAATGTCATTTGAGACTAAAGGCTGATTTCCCATCCACAAAAAAAAAAAAAAAGAATAAAGGCTAGGGCAGATTGGGGCAAGCCGCTCTGCAACGCATTGAAAAAATCTACCTTCATCACTTAGTGCATTTTCTATGAACCTACGCACACTATACGCGGGCCGCACTGCACTTTTTTGCATGAAAATGCTTTGCGCTGCGGCCCGTTGCAGTATATAAAAGGCTTACTATTAAATTTTTATGTTGTACTAGTTGCGCCCCGCGGTTTCGCCCGCATAAGTTTCGATTCCATGGGAATTTCGGGATAAAAAGTAGCCTATATGTTAATGCAGGGTGTCAGCTACCACCTCCATACTACATACATTTTATCAAAATTGGTCCAGCCGTTTGAGCATGAAGAAACATATAAACACATACACACACCCCCACACACTCACAAACTTTTGCCTTTTTATTATTAGTGTGATTTAATGTAGTTTTACTAAAAATTATCTGGTTCAAGGTCAAGATTAGATAATTTAACCTTTATAAGCATTAGGCTGCATTGTAACTGTAAGTGAACTTAAACTGTAGAGTGCAAGTGCTGAATTTTGTAAAGAACACGTGAATCAAGGGTTTTCCCCTTTAGTTATAGTAAATAAGAAAGCCTTATAATAATTACTTAGCAGTTTAAGTTATATTTAAATTACTTATTATTTAATATGCGAGATGGTATTGTGAATAAAGTATCTCCAATTATGATATTGTATGATGAAAAAAAAAAACAGTAGGCTGTCATTTACATAATTAATGTATAATAAAAAATAATGTATAATTTATGTACTCAACGCAGTACCTTCCTTTGGTAATGCTTCCTTTATTGCGTTTAAGTATATCTCTACTTTGTATTTGATTTATCTAGAATGCGTGCAGAGGTTATTTAATTAACTGTAGTTAGAGTGAGCATTAATGAAGCTTTAAGAGCCGTTTTTTATTAAAATTTCGTAATTCTTGCCGCTCGTAAAAGGTGTTGCTGAAAATTGATTCAAGGACGCTATCACAGTTTTCCACGAATAACGGTGCTTTTCAGGTACCATTTTAATGAACAGGAGTCAGAACTGCGAGGGTATCTTGGTTTCAAATTAAAGATAGGTAATATATTCATCTCCAGAATGTTCCCATAACAATTAAATAGTTAGCTACAATAATGACAGCAGAAATACTTACTAGATCATTAATTACCCGATTAGAAGATGTTATGTTTATGGTATGATGTGATACCTTACATCATCGGTATAAAAAATTTAGTCCGCTATGGAAAAATAAGGAAAATATCTGTTACATTCTTCGAGAACCAAACGACTCTCTCACATTGTTTGTATTCGGCAATTTTGCATAGATTCGTTTTGTTTAAAGAAACCGGTCGAGATAATTACACAAAAACACAACTGACGTATTGGCCTTAACAACACTTTTAATTTTAGTAACATGTCTTTATAGGTATAATTTACCTTTAAATGATTTATATATACAGGTTCGATCCAGGATGTTGTGCAATGTTCATGCCGCCAATACGTCTGATGTGGGAACGACAATTTTTGGTAAAGAAGGTCATAGAGATGACAGTTTAATGTGTAGTTTTATATCTAATATTACAACTTTCTCTTTAGGCCCTTTATTGTGGAAGTTATTAAGATGCCCATCAACCGGATTTCTACAAAATCATCTCACCGCAGGCGCGTGCGTGGTTTAATTCACTAATGATTATTATGAAACAGACTAAGAAGATGATTTATCCTATTCAATAAAAATATTTCCATAGAAAAATTATTAGAACTATCTGTATTAGTTTTATTAAATCAGCTGTCAGAATTTTGTTGGCCTCTAGACTTTTGTTTATACTAAATCTTTTTTATGACACTATAATTTGCATAACTAACAAGTTTACGCTTTAATATTTTGATTTTATTGTTTATGTTACGCAGATTTTTGACATCAAATAGAGTGACGCGAATTTTGCGCGGGACCCGGGATTTCGGACTTGGGACGTAGGAATTGGAACGCACAATTTTTATGAAGATGAACCTTCCTACCGAGAGAAAAGATGGATAGAAAGAAAATATTGAAAGAAGATAAAAAAGAAAGATGATATTGCTAGAAAAGTCGTGACTACTGAGATCGTGGCAAATAGAGAAGTAAGGAAGAAAAATACATGTTGCGCCGACCCCAAATAAATTGGGATAATCTCAGGAGAATGATGATGATGATAAACTCACGAGATTGGCTTCTGTGTGAGTCCATCCCAACTTTAAGTTCTAGATTGTTTATAGCTAAGTTATACTACGCACATCTTATTCAACTTATAATGATCCCACTGCTGGGACACGGGCCTCCTCTCTTCGAGAGGGAGTGGGCTATAATCTAACACGCGGGCCCAGTGCAGGTTGGTAGATGTCACATGTCTTAGAATTTTTGGTTCTAGGACATGCCGGTTTCCTCACGTTTTCCTTCACCGTTTTGAGAGCAGTGGTGATGAAAATATTTACACAAAGTAAAGTGCCTGTCCGGGTTCGAACCTACGACCTACAACTCGTAAGTCGCGGCCGTTACCACTGGGCCACCACTGCTCTCACTCTCACTCTCCCACTACGCACATAGGCACAGTCATTAACTCGGTGCTTTTGTATTTGTCTAGAACAATGGTTAAATTCGTGTTGCAATTTTCAATTAACGCATTAGATAATTCAATTACAGTCACAATTGAACATGGTAGTTCCCCTTTAATACGCCGATTATCCAACTGTTTTATTTATATTTGAGTTGCATGTCTAATTCATTGTTTAGAGCATTAGTTTAAGTGTATGCAATTTTTTATCTCAATGCAATTTAGAGGGCAATCAATGCTAATGAGATTGAGGATTATAAATATTTTGTTTCTTTGTAGTCTTGCAATGACGCCATAAAAAATTAGTCGTCAGAGCAGGTAATTTAATATTTTGCCAATCTCGCTTTGTTGCATTTGTTTAATCAGTACGTCATTGACTTCATTATCTCCACCTATTCATCGTATACATCGTTAAACTTGTGAAAAGGATAGTTTTTAAAGACTGATTTTTAAAGTAGCTTGAAGTTATTTTTCGATAATTTTCTTGCGTAGGGTATTTTGAACATGAAAGTATTGCAATTTTTAGGAAACATAGACACAATTTTTTTTAACAACCATTTGCGAGGCGTCTGCGATTGGTGACCGATATCCACAATTTCGTACTTTTTTAATCGATTCTCTTTTCACACACACACACACACACACACCCCCACACACACAGGCACAGGTCAGGTCAGGGACAGGTCTTCGTAATATTTTTTAGTTTGAGTATCATTTATTTTTTCTTTTTGTTAATAACATGGACTCTATTTTAACTAGGTGTAGAAATTAAGAGAGTTATTCCGGTCTGATCCCCTGAACCCCCCTCTACATGACATGCTTCCCTTCTGACATGTCAATTTTTTTTCAGTCGTAACAATTTTTCAGTTATCAAAAACAATCCATCCACAAGTTGCCTACACGTTTTCTAACCAGACTATGAATATAATGTAAGTGTAAATAAAAATACACAAAAAAATAAAAAGCACCCTCACATACACATTGCAAACACAGTAAACTTAAAAAAAATCTTCGTCAATCCAAGCAACAAACTCACTTTACAAAACTTTCAGATTTACTCAAGCACGCGACGTCATAGACAAGATACTATATTCTATGAAAAAAAAAAAAACCTACTGGTTGTCCGAAAGTGGCCAGTGTTCGCGACAGTTGGTAGTGAACTGAAACGATAACATACACCCCTACTTTATAAAACATAGCCTCCGCTCCGACCACGTCCTACCATCGGCAAACAAGTCACCGTAGACCTACGAACGATAATCTTAAAATAAATAAACATCTACCTTCAAAGTAACTTAATTTTATGATTAATGATCTAAGAAAACTTCATACTCTTGCTTTCAAGCTGTTTTCCCGGTTTTAAAGTAACTAAAGTGAGTAAACGGTGCAAAGAAAGGCACCAAGAATTACATTCAAAATATTTTTGCATCACAATTCCGTATTTTAATAAATATGCAACATACCTCTGATGATTGATGATGATTTTCTGTTTTTTTTTTATATGGTGTACATAATAAAGAGTATTCTATTCTATTCTATTAATAATATATAATAATATTATTATTAATAATATAATATTCTAATTCAGAGTTGTCGTCGTGTTTTTTTATTTTGCCATTTGCGTAGTGAATAAATTGCAATATTATGCATAATGTCATTAATTAAATGCAGAAGGAAATCTTTTCTGGAAATCTAAACAGTAACAAACACGTTATTTTAGGGCACTTAATGCTTATATATTGAAAAGAAAGTCATTAAAATAACTTTTAAATGGAGCCCTGTGTAGGTACTTAAGTTGAATTAGGGTCATAGCTTTGTTAGTTAATTTATACGTTATACGGTACCTATTTTAATAAGTTAAGTGGGATACCATACCTGACAGGTCTGATAATGCGAAAATTTCGAAAAAATATTTATTTTAATTTTATAGGGAAGCTTCCTCGTTTTTATATTATTTTGAGTTCTTTTGCGTTAAAACATGTATCTATTAATCTGTCTCACTTAGCAAATGCGATTCGACACTAATATGTCGTAACTAGACGCTTGAAAACTCATAAAATGAATGTGCAATTTAATGACCAGTAATCATTTACTTATGTAATAATTTATTGAATGATTAGTTAAGGAGATACTCTCACGATGTAAATAAAAAAAGGTTCTTAAAAAATAAAGAATAAGGAAGGTTTTGTGTGAGAGATAGAGAGAGTTATATCTTTCTTCTTTTTCAATGTCACTCTCAATTCACGCCCAATTATCGAATCGACAGCTGAGACGTTTCACTTAAAAAAAAAAACTAAACTGAATCCTAAAAAAAACCTAAGCTTTCAATCTTTTACTGTGCCAGTTCTATTGGTTTAAGAAGTGCATGGCATGCGCTTGCGCCGCATATTTGAGTTGCTCGGGCGCACTGCATCAACACCTCGTGACCTGTACCTACATTGTGGTCTCAATTTTGATAAACGCCTCATAAAACACTACAATTTTGTCTCTAAACGCTCAAATGATCAATTTGTGGCGCCGCGGAGCTTGGTTTACTGTAAGTTTTTGTATGGTTATATTGTCTTCTTAATTTTATGTAGCAGCAGTCCCTCCTTTAAGGGCCGATTTTTCATACGTCAGATTACTTTAATCTAAATAATAAATGTCAACACATTTATATTTAGATTAAAGTAATCTTGTTTGTCATGTTTGGAATATTTTTTACATAAAAACTGTTATATTTATTCCTTTGATAAAAGTTATATGACGATTGAAAAATTAGCCCTTATTTAAATTATCAATTATACTTTAAAAGATACCTAGAAAGAGGTTTTTATTAGCTAATTCACGTGGCTGAATTTTGGGTTAAACATACTTACATCTGAATTTTCACAGTAAATTTCTTATTTTCCGTCGATACGCTAAGAAAAAGAACCTTAAAGGTATGTTATTTTTCAGTTCCTGTTTCAGGAATATTCAATAAAACGTTTTTTTTCATGCAAGTAGAGCTTTAGGCATGAAACAAATTAGTGTTTTTGTTATTAATTCCTGCTCTCAGTAAACTTAATATTTATGTAAGCTCTTTGAAAAACGTGTCCTGAAAATAGACTCAAGAGTCGAAAATGACGGAATACTGCATTTGTCATCAACTTCTATTCTTTTTCTACTATTATTCTTCTATTTTGGTATAGGTTGGACGTAATTATGATTTTTCTAAGTTTACATGACTGAAAGACTACATACAGCCTGAATTGGTTATAGGGCATTTATGCAAATATAGGTAATTCTCATTTCAGAAGGTATAGGTGCACAAAGAACTGATTTTACATTAATCTAATCAGTTATGAGCGGCTTTAGGTCGATGTTTATAATTATGCAAATAAAATCGCTGACCTTAGGTAATGTTATGCAAAATGTACCTATAAATAGACTTAAGATTAAAAATAGACATGTCGCTATGTAGTTTGAGTTAAGTATGTATAAAAATCGCGACACAACTCTGCTATTTGAAATCAACTTCGCAACTTGTTTTGAAGGTAAAGGTTCTTCTGATTCGGAGCGTAAATAATAGTCTATAAAATCTGTAAAAAATGTATTAAGTTATATTTTTCTGATTCGGAGCGTAAATATATAACCGATAACCAAATTTTCTGTAAGAAACTTTAGCAAATACTAAATACCTATGCATGAGAGCAGTGGTGGCAATGAAGTAACGGCCGCACGCGCCTACAAGTTGGTCGCAGGTTTAAACCCAGACATTCGCTTTAGTTTGTGTAAATTATTCCATCATCACTGCTCTGAAAACGGTGAAGAAAAATTTCGTGTGGAAACCGAAAATTCGAAGACACGTGACATCTATCAACCAGCATTTTGCATGCGTGAATTACGGCCCACTCCCTCTCACCCAACCTGTGACCCAGCAGCGGAAATATTATAGGCTGATTATGCAGATTTAGTATGTACAGTCAACAAAAGATATAAGTATGCAGGATCGTCGGATAGAGTTGAAGTTTTGTAAGAAACCGATGGATGTTCTGGAATAAAATTTAATTTTAATGTCAGAAAACTAACAGCTCATTTATCGAATTAAATTTCAGTCGCCATATCCATCGGTTTCTTACTAAACTTCAACTATATCCGACGATCCTGCATACCTATCTCTTTTGTTCACTGTACATTTGCCACATACAGGACAATTTATTAATAAGGTCTTATACTTTTGAGCGTTTAGTACTAATAAAATAAAATTATATTCTCAAAAAGTTCCCGATAGTTAGGGCTGCCATCCTTCCGGGTTTCCCCGGATTTGTCCTAGTTTGGAGGGCGTCTGGGGAGCGTTCGGCCGGGGTTTTTAAATAGTGTCCGGGTAAAACCCGATAATTTTTTGTGTTAAGGCAAATCCGACTTTGAATGAATTGCAATAAATTAAAGCATAAATCATATTTAAAAATTCGCTGCGAGGCAAGAAAATATCATGCGCTCGTGACAATTCATAATTTGCTTTTGATTTACATTTTTTTTTTTAATTTTCTTTGATGCCAAAAAGAAGAGCGTTCCTAATTGTTTTTGTTACCAGAATACCTCTAGCATATAGAAGAGTGTATAATTGATTAGTAAATTAAGCGTTTCATTTGGTTTATGTTGATTTTCTATAAATAAGAAAAAATAATATGATACTTAACGATGTTTTTATTTTATTGTAGGTATTTTTTTTTCGAGGGGGTAAATCTTTATTTCATCCAAATGTCCGGGGGTTTTGAAGTTTTTATCCTGGGTCCGTAATTTAGGTGATGGCAGCCCTACCGATAGTAGAAAGTGCTTATTGACTATATTATTTTTGAAATAGGATATTGACATTTTCTAGGCTGCCTATGCAGATTGGAAACTCCTTGGTGCTCATGATATTTAGAGGGTGTGGAATTAGGATAAGAATCTTGTATAATTATCATTAGTATATTAAAATAAAGTACTAGATTTTACTATTCTGAATAATAATTTTACATTGACGTCAATAAACAGCTTTAAAAATATTTCAAAATCCGTGTAACCAAAAATTACCTGGTTTTATATATGAGGATACTGGCGTTTGTTACTAAACTTTTTATGAACAAAAAAATCTGGTTGAACGGGTTTTCCAAGTCGAATTATTGCCGTATAATTTTTGATTTTTGGACATGCCGGTTTCCTCAAGATGTTTTCCTTCACCGTTTTGAGTGGTGATGAAATTATTTACACAAAGTAAAATCCCTGCCTGGGTTTGAATCCACGACTACGGGCGGAACTGATTAGTTTTAGAAAATGTTCGTTATTCAATCCTGTTGTGCTACATCAACATATAATTATAAGTAACCAGGCGGTGCCGGATAACAGTAAGGCTATAACAATTTGCTGAAGTGCTGTCGATGTACGAGTATATGCAGATATTTTTGGCTACCGATCAGGAATTTCATTCTAGTGAGTAATATGGAATTCAAGAGACGGATGCATTTTCCCTTTGATCAGGAGCACAAGGACCACGATCTAGATTTGAACAATCTTACCTGCTTATTATTCTGAAGGTGAATGGAACTATATACGAAGATAAAAAGTTCGTTTGTCTTAAAGTTGATATTAGACGCTTCACTTTTTGCCTTTCATTCGGCATCTTCCAATGGGTTTTGGCACTCGGCCATATTTCACTCGCTCATAGAATGATGAAAGGAGCATATGAACGTTCATTCCTATATAATTTTGTCAATGTCGCGTGAACGTGGAAAGAACAAAAATGATTCGTGAAGAAGTGAAGCGTCCGACATTGGGTTAATTTAACTTAGTGATTAAGGCAATCAATCAATTCAAGAGATTTCACTTGCCAAGTTTCATCGGTTAGATATTCACATATACTGAAGTTTATATTTAGACTTTTTATGCAAACCTGCCTATTTCTGCTGCGTGAGCAGTGCGTGGAAGTGCTTGGGGGAGGCCTATGTCCAGCAGTGGACGTCTTTCGGCTGAAATGGTGATGATGAATGATGAGCAGTGCGTTCCTGGCTTTCTAATACAAATCAATACAAATAAATAGCTACATAGGATTCAATCGGTTTGTTTCTGTGATAAAGTGAATTTCCGTTCTCCACGCATCGAAGTTTACTCTTAAATCATATAACTTAGACAAAGGTACTGTTTTGTGTTGTCTGTTTAATGGTGATACAATCATTTTAATTAAATCTAAGCAATTACGGGGCTGCGTAATAACGGCCCTCAGTGTGAAACTAATACTTTATATGGCATTAGTTTTAGTATTACAAATGACATAATCTGTCAGTAAATTAATTAGGTGCATTAAATTTTATTGCAGACTGTGTGAAAGGTGTTAGGTATTAATGTTTTCGATAAAAACATAGTCAGCGCAACATAATGTTAACACTAGTTTTTAACTACCGACGCAAAAACTACGGGGTGTTATAAGTTTGACGTGTCTGTGGGGGTGTGTGTGTGTGTGTGTCTCTGTGGCATCGTAGCTCCCGAACGGATGAACCGATTTTGATTTTGTTTTTTTTGTTTGAAAGGTGAATTAGTCGGGAGTGTTCTTAGCTATGTTTGATGGAAATCGCCGGCCGCGTCGCCAAAAAATGGCGGATGACATATTTTTTTACAACTCCCTCAATATGGGTATCAAATGAAAGGGTTTGACTAGTAGAATACTATACACTATTACAAATTTCAAATCAAAGATGGCCGCCACCACAAAATGGCGATTTTTTTTTCACAACTCCTTCAATATATGTAGGTATCAAATGCAAGGGCTTGACAAGTAGAATAATGTACACTATATTGAAAGGGAATGAGGAATATTAACTAACGAAATGAAAACTAAAAACTTGAAAATTATTTTTTGCTCTAGATTGATGAGGAAAGTGGAGTGATGACTGGTACCTACGATCACTGAGTTTGACCATTTTTAAGAATGGAATTTGAACAGAACTAATGTGCATGTTCCATACAATTCTATCCCAACCAAATGGCGACGATGTGAAGGGTTTGTTAAAATTCATGGCCCACGTCCTGTGAAAGTACAATTGTTTAGGATACGATGAGACTGGCATACGGTATGCGTAAAAGACCCTATATACAAATAAAGAAAAGAAAAAAAAAAGTTATGTGTCTAAACATAGCTGTTAACGATCGTGATATGTAAATGGCCACTTCTTTGTACGTCTTGTAAAATTGTGTAAGTTTCAGTGTATAATTAATTATCCGTCATCATTATCCACAACCCAGCACTTCATCCAGTGCTGGGCCTTGCCCTCTCTTTGCTTGTGCCAATGTTCGCAAGCGCCTGCGTCAGTCTCATGCAGGTTCGGCCTGCGGCGGCAACTATATGTTGCAATTAAGCGTACTTATTATTTTATTGTTCTTATCTTGAGGGATCTACTGACGTCATTTGTACTCAAGGGCGAGCCGCGGGTGGGCGGAATTAGATAAATTTTTCGGCCCATGTGTTACAAGTGTCTACATATGACCGTAGGTTAGCAATCTGTCATTATACAGCGATTTAATCACTTACCAACTGTTTTCGTATGGTAATAGTTCAGATTATGCCCTGAAGGTAGCATAACCGAGAGGTTACGCAATACTATTTATAAGTTTATTAAGTGTCGAACTGTAATTAATTTCTGTTTAAGAGATTGGTGTCACGCGACGTCAAACATTATATCAGTAGGTCGAGGAAGAACTAAAAGTTTTTGATACAAATCACGTATGTTATGTCATGTATGAAGGTAATATCTGTTTTAATGTAATTAGAATATACCTAAATTACAATAATTACACAATTTAATGGCTTATTAGAGCGAGTAAATAAATACAAATTGGATCGGTTTAGACCTCGACAGTACAATTAATTTTATTTATTTTAAATTTTAGCCAAACGCTTAGACTAGTATTAGGCCTACGCTACAGATTAGCTACAATTAGTGACAGTCGTACGGAAAAAATCCATAACCTGCGAAGCTTGTCAAATACGTTGGTGATCACAATTTGATTGTCGTCGACCAGAAGGCCAATTGCCGTAAATAAAAACGTTCAAAGTCTAGTCATAATCTCATCTCAGCGACAATCAATGTCAAAAACTTGCCAAAAATGTAGGGAAATTAGAGATATTTTGGACAGATTGAGACCGAGATCAGACTGTGAACGTTCTTGAAATTACAAGAATGGCCCCTCTGTTTATGGTAGCAGCTGATTATCATCTTATCTATACTAATAATAAAGCTGAAGAGTTTATTTGTTTGAACGCGATAATCTCTGGAACTACCGGTCAGATTTGAAAATCTTTTTGCATTTGATAGCCCAATTCTTGAGGAAGGCTATAGGCTATTTAATATCACGCTACGACCCTTAGGAGCCGAGCAAAAAGAAAAAAAGTAAGAATGAACGCTAAGCAAATACGAAGTGTTGCGATGGGGTGGGGGTACAAGAAATTTCACGCGGACGAAGCCGCGGGCAGAAGCTAGTATATTATAAGAGTAATGCAAGCAAGCCTCCATTGCAAGGTCACGTTACTGCTCCTATGACGCACGCTGTTCAATTGTATTTTACAAATGACATCGACTGTCACCGACATCGCGCAAAGGTCTCCGTTAGCCGACAGAAGCTGTTACCCACCATGTCGAAATCGTAAGCAAAGTGCAGCTCGTCCGTAAGTAGATACCCTAAAATGTATTACAAAAGTGACATGACGTCAACGTGGGCAAGCCAAGGTACCCACGCCTACAAATTAATCATTATCTAGGCATTGCACCATTGATCACCTTTCATGGATATAAACCTAATAAGTGTTTCCTACACAGAAGGTCTTGTAAGGAATGGTACACTCGACCTCGTAGGAAAACGAATTCTTAATTGTATCAAGGTAACCATGACATAACAATATTGTTGCGCCATATTTTTTTTAGATAAACTTATTTAACTATTGGAACATGGAAAGCGTATTCATAATCATGGTGTTTGTATTATAACGTAATCCATGGATTTTAAGCTATAGAGCGAGTTAACAACTTTGTGATTTTGTAATTAGCCGTTATCACACTAAACCATCTTTGGTCTACCATCGGTGTCTACGTCAATGCGACCAAGATCACATTATATGAGGAAGGAGAGTTAATGGCAGCATCATTTAAATGGATATAATTCGGCAATGGGAAAATTGAGTGAGTCACTCAATGTTGTCATTACATGGCCCTTTCTATTTTTGGACTGGTCTGACACATCGTCGTTTGTCTAGTCTCCAAATAGCATCCGATTTGGAAGTCGATCCCACAACCCACACCTGTATAATTATTGGCTGTCTATTTTCTGGTGTAGGTATTTACATAGAATATTGCAAAAGAAATCACATTTGAAGGATTTTTGAATACAGGACGTCGTTATTAGCAAACTGAAAGAAGCCTGCTGTTGATCCCCTTGACATTTCTTATGTGCTGTTAATTGGTACATTCATTTATTTTGGAATTTTATAATATAAATACTAATTACATTGCAAATTCAGTGACAAACAGAAGCACGATGTTGAGAAGTTTGTAGATACCTAAGTAAACATATTCTTTTATACATTTTGGGGTTTATTTAAACAAGATGATAAGGGTTAAGTGACGTTCAAACGTCAAATATGTATGGTTAAACAGTCGCTAATCACTACTTAACTTTAAGCAGCGTTTATGAATAAAGAGGTATAGGTATCTCAGTTCGATCGGCGGGCGTTTTGAGAGGGATGCTTTTTTGTTGACGTTCAGAAAGCGCTACCTAATTGGAATTTGGCATTAGTTTAATGATGTTTACATTTTGTAAACAGATCATAAAAATCAAAACAGCTGTTCTAGTTAACGACTAAGCCAGTTCGTCTGTGGCACTGTACAACTTCAGTATTAAAGTGGACGGGTTTTGACGCTCCGTTGATTTTAAAATGATTTATAGATCCGTTCGTTATCACTATTTTACTGTCAGTTAGTGGGTTCGTGTGCACTAGCATTATGTCAGTTTAAAATACCCGAGGCACGAGAGTAATACAAATATCATTAACATTTTATTACTTTTAATAACTCGTAATTGAAGTAAAGCGTGCTTGACGAATTAATCGCGAACTATTATTTATTAGCTAGTATTTGTCTGAACGATGATTTATAAATATCGTTTGCAGGTAAGGTTCGTGATATCATCCGAAATCATTTAAGTTTGATTATCGTTATTAATGCACAGGAGGATGCATGTGCCTATCCTTAAGTCATATCTTTGGCGTTTTTTACGACAATTGCAGCTTCTGAAACGGAAGTGGTGGCCTAATCTAATCGGAAGTGAGGCCTTTTGTTTCACATTTGCACTTATTTCAATATCAATTGGTATATTTATAAAGTTATATCGTAGGTGTTTTTACTGTAGGTGTTTCTTGTTGTCTTTTTTTACTATACTGGGCATTTTTTAAATGTCTACTTCGTCTATTATTTGATATTAATTTAAGGGCCTATAATAGGTTACACACTGCCAATATCTCTCGGTTTATCTATTTCTTCAGAGAACGCCTGGAAGAGATTTTTGTAGGAATTCGGTATCTATGGACTTTGTCTTAATTTCATATTTAATTACAGTACAAAATATTTAAACTATATAATATACAACTAGTTATTTAGAAAGAAAGAAAGAAAATACATTTATTTAGCACAGACTAAAAGACACACTATATAGTCAGATAAAAGTCGTACATCAGATAAAAACAAAAATATAAAATAAAAAGGATAAAAATAAAAAGTGCAAAGTCCGATGTAAGAAATTAGCAGGAATGTGTGCCTCACGGGCTGCGCCAAAAAGGCCAAGCCGATCGATTCTGTAAAAATCTCACCGTGAATGAAGTGAGTTTGTTTTTGCTAGGAATTGACACTATTGACAGCTTACTCCACGCTCACTTCACCTAAGTTTTCATGGTGAGATTTTTACAGAATAGCACCGCAGCAAAAATGCCAGACAACTAGTGCCCGACGCTGGTTTTCAACTGGACCTGATGTATGAGATGACGGATGTAAATCAGTTTTATACTGCAACGTGACGTGTGTATGCATAATTACATAAAAATAAATTTAGTAAAATAGCTAGTTGTATATTATATAGTTTATTTTCAACTAATGAATACATCATACGCTGACGCAAACTGACTACATTAAAAGCAGTTAATGCATTCAAAAGCGATACATTTATTTAAATTATGATAAAATACAGAGATATAGATTAGTGACAAAAATCCGATCAATCAACGCAGCGCGCGTCAGCAGCCTCCTTCCACATTGTATAACAAATACTCGTATGTAAATATAATTCTAACTTAGTGACGCAAGTCAGACATGCCCAAACATCTGTAGAAAGCGAATAATGTTAAAATATGCCAGGCTACTGGGGCTACCCAATTACCCAGTCTCCTGTACACTTTATAATCATTATGTCTACGAAACGTTTAGCATCTAGTTATTTTTTTTCATAATTAGTAAAACCACTTTGACCTGTACGATGATTTAATAGCGCATTTTAAGTATCATTTCGGTTTAGTTAATAGCTTGACAACCGATGATCTCCAATATTAGAGGTTATTTATTTACTAAAAATTTATGCACAAGTAAAATATATTCTGTACAAAGGCGGACTTAATAATAATAAATAATAATAAACCATTTATTATCAGGTAACAAAGACCCATAGATACATACCTTAACCTAAATATACATAATAATATAGTAACAATTTTGTTAGTAAATAAAACTTAATAACTATGTTATGTTAATGCCTGAGGCTTTTTCTACCAGTCAACCTTAGGGTGATGCAGAGACAAAACTTGGCAGGTGCAACATACGGGATAAATAGCCAGAAAATGACATGAAAATAAAGTTCCAAGAAACTCGGCAGGAGAAGAAGAAGTGATATTACTTAGGATGTGGCGGCATTTAACGTTGCGTATCATCTGGTTACACCGATTTCTAGCAGCCTCAAAAAGAAGGTTCAATTGTCCTCCGAACGATCCTTTTTAAATTTCCGAAACGCGCGGTCCCTCCGCCGCATTGCCATCCGAACTCCCCGGTTCATCCAAGGAGCAGGCGGACGCTTCATCTTTATTTTCTTGACAGGAGCATGGGCGTCATATAGCTTGGCAACAACAACGTTGAAAAAACTAACTAGTTATCTAGGCAGCCGGTTGCAAAGGACGAGTTATGACCGGGGGAAAACCATGTGCGTATATGCTGCGCAGTGGGAAAAGGTCACAAGGTATTGGTGAGTCATAAATAATTCGCAAACACCTAAAAACTTAATTGTTTGAATTGTTTTCAATGCTTATTGGTATAAAATAATGCTACCCAATTATTCGTTTCTGTGGATCGTACCACAAGGCAAAAATGCCGAAAAAAACACGTGTGTTGTATGGGCGCCGCCCTTAAATACTCGTATTTATTTTATTTTTAGTATTTGTTGTTATAGCGGCAACAGAAATACATAATTTGTGAAAATTTCAACTGTCTAGCTATCGCGGTTCTTGAGATACAGCCTGGTGACAGACATACGGACGGACGGACAGACGGACAGACAGACAGCGTAATAGGGTCCCGTTTTTACCCTTTGGGTACGGAACCCTAAAAACGATGATTTAGATGATATCTTATATTGTTTTTTTAAGAGACCAAAACCGCTTCTGTTATTGCATTGCACTAAACATCGAGTCAACCGCGCGTGCAAGAAGGTGCTCAAATGCGCTTGCAATTAACTGCTCACTCGTTTGCTTTCGCGCAATGAAGAAAAATCTATGCTAGTTTTTGGAATTTTCACAGGATACTGTATTAGCCTTTTACTTAAGGCTGCCATCACCTAAATTACGGACCCAGGATAAAAACTTCAAAAACCCCGGACATTTGGGTGAAATAAAGATTTACTCCTCCCTCGAAAAAAAAAATACCTACAATAAAATAAAAATATCGTAAAGTAGGTATCTTATTACTTTTTCTTATTTATAGAAAATCAACTTAGACCTAATGAAACGCTTAATTTACTAATCAATTATACACTCTTCTATAATATGCTAGAGGTATTCTGGTAACAAAAACAATAAGGAACGCTCTTCTTTTTGGCATCAAAGAAAATTAAAAAAAAATATGTAAATCAAAAGCAAATTATGAATTGTCACGAGCGCTCGATATTTGCCGCGCGGCGAATTTTTAACTATGATTTATGCTTTCATCATCATCATCATTTCAGCCGAAAGACGTCCACTGCTGGACATAGGCCTCCCCCAAGCACCTCCACTTCGACCGGTTCTGCGCTTCTCGCATCCAACGGGTTCCTGCGGCCTTCACAAGGTCGTCGAACCACCTTGTGGGAGGCCTTCCAACGCTACGTCTTCCGGTACGCGTTCGCCACTCCAGAACCTTTAGGCCCCATCGGCCATCTGTTCTGCGAACGATGTGCCCTGCCCACTGCCACTTAAATTTGGCAATTCTTCGGGCTATGTCGGTTACCTTGGTTCTCCTGCGGATTTCCTCATTCCTGATTCGATCACGCAGGGAAACTCCAAGCATAGCCCTCTCCATTGCCCTTTGGGTGACTTTTAGCCTTCTTATAAGGCCCATTGTGAGCGACCACGTTTTAGTGCCATAAGTCATCACTGGCAACACGCACTGGTCAATGACTTTCTTCTTGAGACACTGCGGTATGTGAGACGAGAAGATTTATGCTTTAATTTATTGCAAATCATTCAAAGTCGGATTTGCCTTAACACAGAAAGTGTTCGGGTTTTACCCGGACACTATTTAAAAACCCCGCCCGGATGCTCCCCGGACGCCCTCCACATTTGCGTGGTGATAGTGACAAGGATATGGGATTGGGTAAAAAACTGGATAAGCTCTTCAGCTGATCCAGTTTTTCAAATAAGCCTAAGGCCTTCGCCTTAGGCTTATTTGAACAGTTAAAATTCTAATACAAAATTCATTCATAAGCGACTAACTACGTTATTATAACTTACTCTAATAGCCGTAAGATTTATGCACGATTTATGCAAAGGGCACCACGCAATGATACCCAGTATATGCTTAATGATATGCGAAGTTAATGAATGTGTAGTACGAGGGTTACATAAAGATTGAGTAATTTTATTAAGTAGCTTACAGCCTGATTACAAAAAAACCTATAAATAGCTGATTTAATTGTTGCATAATATTATCTGGTCAATTCATAGGGCAGAGGCTGGTTTACATTATTACGAAAAAAATATTAATAAAATAATCAGTGAAGAGCGGTGTTATCGTTATAAACATGAAATTAGCAAGAATTTGAGGGTGTTCATTGTAAAGAAAGTGATAATGAGTTTGGCAAATGAAACAATTGAAAAAATGAAATAGCGCTTCGGTTACACCATGTATGCATTCGTAATGTTTGTTACGAAATCAGACATAAATACTTAATTAGTGGATAAACCAGTGATATTGTATTTTAATCATCTTTATTATTTAATATACCTATTTGATCAAAAAATAAAGAAAAAGTGCGCTATAGCAAAAAAAAACAAAATAAAATGTTGAGTCCAAGCTACAACCGTTTTTTTTTGTATTATGCAATTTTTATGATTTTATCATCTACTTAGCCTTTTCCCGAAGCCTAACCGGATTCAGCTGAATACCAGTATTTTACATGGAACGACTGCCTATCTGACCTCCACAACCCAGTTACTGGGTAAAACGACACTTGGTTGTCAGACTTTCGGGCTTCTGATTAACGACTGTCAAAGATCCTAGCATGAAACCACGAATGCCTGCCGGGACCGACGGTTTAACGTGCTTTCCGAGACTCGGAGGGATCTCGGTATGCAAAGATGGTCACCCATCCACAGACCAATCACGGCAATTTATCCACGGGCCCCGCTTCCTAGAAGTATGGCAAAACAATACAAAACAAAATGTTGAGAGACCGGAATAACTCGTCCAATCTACACCCGTTTTTTTTTTTTTGTAAATTGTTGTTAAGATTTAATAGTACTTTATTTTCTTATGACTTTTTACTCTGTTTTATTATGTTTTTCTACATAGAGGAATATGCAGTTAATATTGCAATTCTCTAAACGATAAACAAAAAGTGCACTTATGCACTGACCTCTATCATACAAGTACGCTTTGTATGATAGAGGTCAGTGACTTTGTCAAAAAAACGAAAGAACATGTCGAGTCCAAGCTCGGTTTTGTTTTGCTTTTTTTGTAAGAGGAAAATATTACTTTATTTCCTTATGACTTTTTACTCTTTATTATGGTTCTCAACATAGAGGAAAATGTAGTTAATTAATATTTCATTTCTCTAAACGTGGGTACAAAATGATACCTAACGTAATGTTTCTGAATGTACAGATAAATGGCTACAATGACATTCCAAAAACTAATACAATGTAAGATTTCAATTAACGACTTCAAAATTCTATAGGTAATAAATATTTGCACTTATTCGGATGATCTCGAATGGTCTCGGAGCCATTCGGATAATGGCTCAGCATCAACAGCTGTGAAAACGAAAGCGAAATAACGGTTGATAATTATCGTCAGCTATTGATAGTGGTAATGAGATGTTACGCATTGTATTGTGTGATCACGAAATGCTGTAATACAAATAGTTGCATGTTATCGCGAGCGGGTTTCGTTACACACCTTAAAAAAGGCGTGGTTGCATCCTAACTGATAGCGCGTTGCAATTGTTAGGGTACCGTTGAGGTGAGAACCCTGGAAAAGTTTCCTGAATGTTCTATGTAGGCTTCTTAATTAAAGGTTCAAAAAATTAAAACGAATACTCTTGGGTATACAGATCCGTGACTGTTGTGATAGAGTTGATCAGATAAAAATATTAATAAATCTTGTTCCACGACGTCGTCGCTGGCAGCGCAGAGGTCAATTTGCTGCATGTTTAGGGACACAGAGGGCCGAAAGGAGGCGTGTTGGGCCTACAAGATCTGAAATACAGTCACACACGAGGAAGAAGAAGAATAATGTTCTTGATGTGAAGTCAAAATATGGTCGTATATCAATAGTCATATTCCAGATGTGCCACATTTCACAAAGCACTTGGTATATACAGGGTTATTGGAAAAACAGCAAAAACCTCATAAGAAGTCATTGTACTGTTGTACTCATCATTAAGAACAACTTTTATTAAGGGACAAAAACTGAAATCGCGAAAAAGAAATCAGCTGTTCCCTACATTTGTTTTTGTTTATCTCGACAAAATGTAGGAACAGCTGTTTTTTTTTTCGCGATTTCTGGTTTGGCCCCATAGTAAAAGTGGCTCATAATTATGAGTACCTCTTAAGAGGTTATTGGTGTTTTTCCAAAAAACCTGTTTATGTAAACTACGGTAAATATTTTTTCATCTCCGTGAGAAACACTTCGTGGCTCGTTCCCGATTGCACAGTGTTCCCAATAGTTTTGTGTCTTAATTGTTATGTTCGTTCTTTAGAGTTCATCATTCTCCTGCCCTTATCCCAATGTATTTGGGGTCGGCGCAACATGCCTTTTTCTTCCATACTTCTCTATCAGTCGTCATCTCGGTAGTCACCCCCTTTCTAACCATTTATCCATTTATTTTCTATTTTTTTTTACCATTTATTTTTCACACAGTCCATCCATCGTTACTTTGGTCTTCCCTTACTCTTATAGCCGCTCTTGTAGCGTTATTCAGAGTTGTAGGGACGGAACCCTTTAAGGATCTGCTAAGTACTGGTAGGCAATACTTTTTTAAATGCATTAATTGAACCGAAACTAAAACACAATGAAAGTGGGTGAACGTTCACTAGTTTAGCTGCTTTAAATGTTGCAAAGTTAAACATGATGGATCACTGTGATCGTACCAGTTATGTGCCCAGTTGTATGCTTAGGAGCCATTCAGTGTAATACATGTCAAAATTATGAAATAGTTTAAACACTATTACTTAAATTAACAGCTACTTTTTACAACATTGGTGCGGTAGGCTGTCTAAATAATCATATTTATAAATATAACTTGTCAAAATAATCTTCTTGAATCATTCATGACTTTTCTTTGACGATAGGTTTGAAGGAAAGTGTCTAAATGTCTTTCTAGTAAGTCTTTTGATATTAGACATTAATATAGCTCCAACAGAAATTGAATAATCTAGTTAATTCGTTCTGCGTGTTAAATAACGCCAATTAGGCAAATTACATGCATTATGCATGTTTTACATTTGCAGACGTGTGTTTGAATGCAGGAAATCTATGTGGCTGTGGTGGTTTTCAGTGAAATTGGAATTGGTCAGTGGAATTGGTCGGCCGGTAATCTAATGCTTATTACAGGAACGATTAACTTTGTTCACGCGGAAGACGACGATTTCGACCTAAAGTGACGATTGCAGCTTTGATTTCATATAGGTACCTACTTTGGTCTACTTAGAGTTAAGTAACAGAAAAGTTGAATGATTATTTACATAATTATTTGTTTTGCAATTCATCACGCTAATTCATATGCATTTATGCACGTATGCAATTCGCATCGTTAAGCGAAAGTCGTTTAAGTCAATCGATGCATGACATATTAGTTCATGCGATCGGAAGTATGGATTATAAACTAGACCAAACTTTGATATTTGTTTAATTTTCTCATAGAAAATAACTTTAGTCTTAATTTAAAGTAGCATAGCACTCGATTAGTTATGTCTTTTTATTGATGTTTTTGTGTGTTTTCCAATGTAAACAAGTTAGCGATCGATCTGCCAAACCTTTTCCCAACTATGTTGGGGTTGGATTCCCGTCTAACGGGATAACCGTATAACCGGATGCAGCTAAATAACAGTATTTTAAATGGAACGAAGGCCTATCTGACCTCTACAACCCAGTTACTGGATAATACGACACCCCTTGGTAAGACTGGTTGTGAGACTTTCGGGCTTGTGACTACTCGTAACGAATGGCAAAGATCTACGAACGACAGACGTGCTTTCCGAGGCACGGAGAGTTCGCGTTAAGTTATGTATGAATTCGGGAGAAGCGAAACTGATTTATGAAATGGTTGCTGCATCAGTTTCTCCCTCGCTTACGCAATAATATATTTGCATGAATAATATTATAATTACTTGTAATAATTTGTTAGATTAGGGTATGATGAGGCTGACGTACCTTTGTAAGGTAAAAGCCTCTAAATAAATAAAGATAAAAAACCCATCCACGGACCGACCTCGGCAAGCGTACCTTAACCTTCGATCGACCTGTGCGGCTGTAATTATTTAGCCACGAGCCCCTCAACGTAAACAAGTAAGCATTTATATATATGTCTGCGTCTAAAATGACACTCATTACGTCGACCATCTGCTTTCTAATCAACGAATACTTCTGTTTTGTGCTCATTCGATTTAATCAAACCTTAGAAATTAGGACCGTCAGTCGATGATCGAAAAACTTAATGAAAATAAATGTTTTCTTTGAAATAATCTTAAGTCTAATGATAGACTTGGCAATGAGCTTGAGGAAACTAATGGTGATAAGTGTAGGTAAATATTTACTTGATGGGAGAGGTGATAATAATAATGATTTATGAATAGTAATTTTTGACTCATATTTTCTTGTCAGACACAGTGCCCACGTCAAGGCGAGCCGTATTTTCAAACCCTCATAGCTTCGGCCTGGATAATGCTAGAAAGCTCAAATTCTCAGAATAAGATGTAGTTAGCAGACTTATAAAAAACACACAAAGTTTACTTTGTCTAATTATACTTTAGATTTTGTTTATAATACGTTGATTTATCATTATTAAACAATGTATACAGTGCAAAGTGCAATATTTTGTGAAATAAATACTTTATTATTATTATTTCGTTACACTCACTCGTCAAAATCACCTCTACGGCACTTCCAGACAAGTCCTAAAAAGCTGAAATTTGGTATGCAGGCTACGATTTGCACACAAACAACAAAATATTAAGAAAGTAACTAATACCCTCCAACCCCCTTGAAGGAAAGGTGTAAGTCAGTATCTCTTATGGATGATAAGTATACCTACTTCCATTTGTTATGAATGCTAGATTAGCATAATATACTTAAACGATGAAGAATAAACTATTTTCGTTAGCTATGAACAAAGTAACTGTTGGCGTGTAAGAAATACCTTTTTACCTGACTATGCTAGAAATAATGGTTTAGATTTTATACATGCATGTGTAATATCAATACAAAATCACCGCCAAAATAAAAAGAAATAGAGCACCCTACAATAAGAAATGAAATCCCACCAAAAACATTGCATGTACAGTAGGTTGCCAAGACTTACATAAAGCTTTCACTGTTAAAAAGTTGTCAGATCTACTAAAGAGCCAAGCCCATAAATCTACAAACCTTACATGTTGTTAAAAATGTATGGCTTGGCCATATCATTGAACTAGTTATTGCATGATACAACATTAACGACCAGTGACTTAATTTCTTACCATAAGGCCATAGGAGTGCGTCTGCGACGGCCGCGAAACGGCCAAACCGTAAATTTTGACCAAGATGTAAGGTTTACAGATGCAGTCCCCTTACTCTACTACTCCTCTCGCACTCGTTTTTTAATACAGACGTGTTACGTCTGTATTTCGCCCAAAGGCTGTATAGCTACATTGCATAGCAAAATAAAAATTGTAAGCAGAAATTGGTGTCGTCGTCGATGCACTAAAATTCGATTAGCAATTAAAATACATGATTGCGACCGTATAAAAACTATAATCTGACGGATCAACGGAAGACGCTTATCTCGATCGCCGATAACCATTGTTACGATTTTATTGTCCAGCAATTTTAAAGTTAAATGTCGTCTACGGATCAAATTCCAATTAAAAATATAATAAATCATGTTTCAATCTCGAGCGAAATCTGATAAAACAAAATATATTGATGTCATCACGATAAGCGAATCTAATAGATGCTGATAACCATCTGTGTGAGCTATAGGCATGGTTTATTAATGAGTGCTAAAATCTGGACTATGAATTATGTATCTACTTATTTATCTTTATTATTCGCGCTTCGATCTCTTGATAAAGATCTGGACGAGAAGATGACATAAATTACTATAATAATTAAACTGCTTGCTGCTACTGAATTTGCATGGTGGCAATTTAACGTCTTCGAATGCAGATATGCTTATTAGGAGTTGTGAAAGATTTTTCTAGCTAGTAGGTATGGTTTGTTTTTTCAATTTTTTAATTAGAGAACAATCAATATTTTATTGGCTGCACATATGTAGATAATTGATTGCGTGTTTATTACCCTTGTTTCAACGTGCGGGTAATAATGTAAATGGTAAATTGGGATTAATAAAATCAAGATTTACCACTGCACCGGGAAATTGGATATTTCGGTGTTTCTTGCAATCAAACAAACGACAACTCCACCTTTATCATGTTTTATTAATTATAGTCGTATAATGGTATCACCATTTTATGTTCGATGGTTTATGTCCGTGCAATTAATACCTCAACCCGATTGGTTGAGGAACTAAGTGCGGTCTCTGTACCTTTTGAATGATTATAGGTATTTAAAATTAATACAAAATTCTGTTTCGACGCGTGTGTATTTTAACCGACTTCAAAAAAGGAGGGGGTTCTCAATTCGACGGTATGTTTTTTTTTGTGTGTTTGTTACGCGATTACTCCGCCAATTCTGGACCGATTTTCAAAATTCTTTTTTTGTTTGAAAGGGTATGGTCTCGAGGTGGTCCCATTGTCACCAACTCGGAATCTGATGAGGGAATCCCATGGAAATCGAGGGAAACCCTCAAATTTTATAGGCACACCTATAGCGATTTGGGTATTTTTTATAGTAACTCGTGCATTTGCTTTCGGAAAGCACCATTTGGTGAAGTAGAACTGATGATGAAGACCACAGATGGCCACCGGAACTACTCAATAATAAGCATTTCACGGGTTACGATTCGATTAGGTACTTTAATGTGGTTGCTAAGCAATTTATGCTCGGCACAATGCTTATGGTGAAGTGGAGCTGAGGGTGAATTCTCAACTCCAGTTCTCCTGGTTCTTACTAGGAGAACTCCTCAACAATTAACGTCCCTGCATCGGGAAAAGCAATATTTTGTAAAAGCTATTGTAAATTAGATAAATGACAAACTGACCCACTAAAAAGTGAAAAATAAAAACTGTTTTACCAAAAAAAAAAACAACCGACTTCCAAAAAACACTACAAAGTGAAAAATAACTTCGATTTCGGAAGGCGGTGGCAAAAACTAAAATACAGACACCGACTTCCGAAATTAAAGTTATTTTTCACTTTGTAGTGTTTTTTGGAAGTCGGTTGTTTTTTTTTTTGTAAAAAAGTTTTTGTTAATTAAAAATGGTCTGGCCTATTTTATCTTGATCGAATGTTTAAAAATTGTAACGCTTAAAAAATGAAGTAAATAAATATAATAAATAAATATCTCACAGTATAAAAAAACTTAATCTATGAAGTATTCATTAGGATGTTTGATGGTTTTACACTTTGTACAGCAGCACATGATGATCTACCAACTCACAAACTGAGTCAAGCTTGTATTTTGGGAGTTACACAACTCGAAACATATCTAGAATTACATTCTTATCTAAAACTACAAATTAAAAAGAAAGAAAACACAAATAGGACAAAATAGATAAATATACATAAACCTTCACAGCAACTAAAATTAAAATCCATGATTTCTTTTTATTTTGAGGTTTTTTGTATGTACCTACAAACATTTTCACATTAGCCATTCTCTAGGTACTTCATCATTTCAAATCATTTCATTTCATTTCATATTTTTCCACTTCAGCTTTGACACACCACATTATTACTCCAAATTCTAGTGGTCCAAATATTTGCTGTAACGTTTTTACTGACCAATTCCTTCCTTTGACTTATCATAAAAAATAATCAAGTTATATCTTAGGTGTACCTGATTATTTTTTATATTTTAAATCATAACATTATTATGGCATCATAGTTGAAGTGAATCGCGCATTGACGTGGAGTTGCGGACATCAGCCTGTATCACTTATTTTATCCTATTGCTAGTACATGTCTAAATCAATGCCTTGGTAAATGAACTCATGTCTAAATCAATGCCCTGGTAAATGAACTCTTAATAAACACATTCCATCACCATTCTCAGAATACAATGCCCAGTGAAATAAATGTACATAATATTATTGCTAAACTACAGATACTTGTAGGTAGGTATGCACTGTGTGAAGAAGACATTGCTCTGTGATAATAAATACAATGTGACCTTTACAAGTGCAAGGTACGTCTGAATCTACAGCAAGTATGTTGTACTTATTAATATTGTTTTGTTGCTGCTGCTCGAGTGACATGTTGGCTTGTTTTGTTTGTGGCTCTCCAGAGCTGTTTTTGTTTATATTCTGAACATTGGGACATTCCTGTTGATGTTAACCGTGAAATATGAAGTAAATAATGGATAAAATGTGGTAAACTTTGATAATAGCTAGCCATGCAATCAGCATACACAATCAATATATCTTCGAACATTTAAGAACGTTCCAATACAATACATAATCAACTTTACTATAGAATAATTACGGGTACTTATACTTACTTGCATAATTTCACTCTGCACTTCTTCCACCAATAATTCGTGTACAATACGACCAATGTATCTTGGCAAGCCCAAACTTGGCGCAGAAGGCTGCGCAGTATGATTTTTAGGAACCAAATGGTGACATGAGGCGAGTGAGAGAACATGCGCGAAAGTTCTTAGTGCCTATGTTCAGGCTCGCCAAGTTACGTCGGTCGTATTGTAATTAGCTCGTCTGCTAGACTTCCGTATGTCACTGCACTTAAATGCAGGGATTTAGCAGAATATCAGCGTCAGGTATATTTGCGTGACACAGTCATGCTGAGCTGGTCTCCCATTTAGAGCAACCCCGAGACGCACAACGCACTTTGTTTGTTCTTTATTTAAATTGTCTTCATTGAGTAGGCATGTCATAGTGATATTTTCTTTCTTTATATTGTGAATATATAGGCAATACCTCAATAAATTGTACATAATTATGTATGTTTAAAATCTGTATGTGGGTATATCATTTAATTGTTCATTCATATGTTGTGTTTTTTTTTCAGTTTTGCATCAAATAAATAATTTATCTGTCTATCGATGCATTCTGTTCCGGAAAATATGATTGCACACAGGTAAGGTACAAGATATTCAAAACTCTATACCTATCCAATGTCAGATAAGTTTCCTGCTGAAGCAAACAGCTTAAGTTCCAAAAACCATTAATTTTTTTAAAGTAATTGTCAACGTTGTCAACTTAACTTTTCCAAATGAAAAGATAACTCTGCGATTTGCATATCACTGCTAGTAATTTCCAACAGAACACAGAGTTCCAACCGGTATAATTTTAAAGTCAATACATGCATAATTCACAAAAAAAAACTTTAATATGCAAACACTACTGTAATAACAGTTTGCTATAAACCTGTTTAGCATACCAACGTAACAACCTAGGTATTCTAAGTTCAAGTTCAAGAGTTAGTTAATGGGCCCATATTAATTGTAAAGTCATAGTATCATGCTAATGTAGCCACGTTTTTGCGGTTCCTTTTATATTAAGTTCAGCATTCTTGTGTGAGGTGGACTCCTATTTAGGAAACTCGTCAATGTTTCCAGTCTTGGACCCTGGTGTCGCGTGCCTAGGACTGTGGTGACGACGTTTTTGATTCTGTTAGGGATTTTTTAGGTTTC
Organism: Oligia latruncula; assembly: GCA_948474745.1. Lineage (NCBI taxonomy): Eukaryota > Metazoa > Arthropoda > Insecta > Lepidoptera > Noctuidae > Oligia > Oligia latruncula. The sequence continues at coordinate 13,569,992 of OX419688.1, forward strand.
AGTTGCTCTTGATCAACATGCCTCTTGGTACTGTTATTTTTAACACAAAATAAAATATATCAATTATTTGATTAATTTGTTTTTTACTGGCCTAATGATTTAACTAAATTGTTATTCCGTAAAGTAGATACTAATTATATTTTTTGTTCTGATCTTTCATAATTAAGTTTACAAACACCAAGAAATTAAAATATTGCAAAAACATTTTTTTTTGTTTTATATTTTGAGGTTTAGTAATTAGTTCTTAGGGGAGGCTTATATCCGGAGCTTAAATACTCAGTTGATGGATTAATGACGCGCAGAGTTGGTATCCATTTTCCCTCCGTATCAAAAAGTCCTAAACACAAATGGTCCTAATTTGTAAAGTACAGTAATACTGAGAAATCGGTTTTTATCCTCATGGCTCATTATAGCTTTTATTGGAAGGTACTTAATGTAACCCTTGAAATGAAAAAAGAGACTGTTAGTTTTTTTAACCAATTTAAAAAAGAGCAGTTTCTAGGGACCTACTATAATAATTGTGAATTGTTCTCTAATACTCTTCATGGTCACCGTACTATCAGAATCTATTAAAACACTTGTCTAAAAATAGACGTAGCCATTGTGGTCGTCCAGCATTTTGATCTCGATAGTTCATTTTTAGTGTCGCATCTAAATACGAGGGTGTAAATATCGATACATTCCTGTCGTTACTATAATAAATAATACTTCGCATGCTATCATCGAAAATACATCAGAATCGTGAAGGTAATCAATTGAGACATGGACCTAGTCTAGTGGGATACCTATCTATAGTTTATTATTACTGCTGTTCTGCATTTATTAACCAAACAATAGCTTTATTATTTTCATTTATGGGTTTATTTATTGAAGCAAATACAAATGTATTCTTAATTAAACTGTGACTACTTTCTGTGTCTAGATGGTAATATTTTTTTTTTTACTGAGATAATGCAAGGAGCAATCGTTTTTGGAATACATGATGCTCGGGTAAAAGTATAAGGCGTTAACGCAGACGTAGGTAGTGTAAACTGAAAACGCTTTCGTGTTAAAAAGAGTTATTTTCCTTCACTAACATGTGAATGTCAATATTTATTCGGTTATTAAACACAAATAGTAAACTGCTTGATGCACTATATTATTAATTAATTAATCATCAGGGCAACCAGCTAATCAAAACCCAATCATGTACAACATGATTGGGTCTATTCATATTGGCCTTGAAAAAATTTAATTCATATCGAACTTTACGGTGTGTGTAGTCTTATTATATCGACTTCAATTAAACAGGATATATTTATTGCAGGTAATATATCTGCAAGACTAGAAGCTACAGGAATTGTTGTATGAATAAGTCCTAACATTCATCCCCATATTAAGCTACAAACAGCCACAAATACGCTTAAGTTGGACGTATAGCGTATTTTGTACAAATTCTTCCTTACTTATATCCCGCAGTGATGCATTTTGTTAGCACAATCTTATTCCTAATAAATCACATGAATTTTTCATAGCCATCCATTTTCAAGGAGTCTTGTTTATGCTTTGCAGGGTTACATGCATTTAAATTGGATTTTATAACTGTTGATAACCACTTTGTAATAGAGTGTAATCAATGCTATCTCTAGTTCAATTTTTATTGCGTACAAGTTATGAAGAATCAGTGATGTTGATAGGTTAATGTAATGTAAGTAATATTGACGTTAATATTATGGTAAGTTTAAGTAAACACAGCAGATTACTGACGTTGCTCAAAAAGCCGGTAAACTAAGTAGGACTGGGTGGCCACGTTTGCCGTATGCCTAATGAACTGTGAGCCAAAATAACCACTACATGGAACCCTGATACAGCCAAAAAGCGTCGCGGCAGACCCAGTAGAGGATGCGTAGAAAACGACGAGCTGGACAAAACAAACGACCAGTGGTCCACTTTAGCCCTGGATCGAAAGAGCTGGAAGTCATGTGTAGACCTTTGCCCAGCAGTGGGATGATGCAGGCTAACAGTAGAAGTAGTAAGTTTAGGTCAAGTGTAACCTAAGTTCAAATTACGATTTACAAAAACATGGTGAGTTTTCCTGAGCAGGACAGTACGTATTCCTATCTTAGTTAGTGGGTATGAATATCCATAAATAGCCACACACTGAAAACCACCTATAACCTAATTAACACTGAAAGGTCTCGGTACAGTAGTCTAATGAGAAGACGTATTATCCATCAAGGGGTGAATGAAACCTGGGAAAGAATAAACTGTCGTCATACCAAACGAGATGTAGTTTTTCATAAAAGAAATTCCCTAATGAATAAAGATCAATGCACATTACAATGCGTCGAAGTATAATCATACAATTTTCCTTATCATGGGCACAGGAATAATGACAAGAGGCAGGATAATATTATTTTACGTTGATAACATCTAAGTTCTGTCGAAGACAGGCGCGACTACCATTCGGTAACAAAAAGTAAAGGTGGATCGAGTTTCAGCCGGTCCCAGTTATTTTAATGGGTTCACATACGATGGGATTTCATATTCCGATTACTGTACTTTTAATGTCTATAATTAAAGAATATGTGCGCTATTTTGCACTCATTTATATTTAAGTATATAAAAGTTCTCTTGATTACCTTTTCAGGGTATCGATAGACAGACCACACGAAGTGTTTCCGCAGTCACCGTTTCTTTTGGTTTTTGATTTGAGCGGTTAATAGTTTAATCAAGTGAAATACTATTAAGTAATTAGTATAAGCATAATCAGCTTTATATATTGCCACTGCTGGGGCCTAGGCCTCCTCTCTGTGAGAGGGAGTGGGCCACGCAGGCCTAGTGCGGGTTGGTGAATATCACATGTCTTTATTTTTTTGGTTCTGGGACGGTTTCCTCACGATGTTTTCTTTCACCGTTTTGAAAGCAAATAATTATCATCTATTTATTTCTTATTTGAAATATATTATCAATATTGGAAGGCGGCCATGTTATTCTGCAAACATCTTGATCGTGAATGTGAGTAATGATTATAACTCCGTAATGACGGGGATCCTTATAAATTTTGTCTCTTTAAATTACACGGGACTTGCATAATATTAACCGATGTTTTTGAGGGTATGGTAAACTGTACAAGACATAGATGGAATCGTAAAATTTGTTTGATCACCTTAGGGCTAACGTAAATAATAATTAGTTCCATTTAAAGTCTGAACTAACTCTAGTTATTTGTATTACTGATGAAACGTTACTTTTTTTTTTTTTTTTTTTTTTTATAAAAAAACGTTGCCCCACACTAGGAATTTCTCCTGTATTGTGGGTGCGTTTACAAACATTTAAATTCACGTACACAAACAGCCAGACCCGAAACAACTACTTGTAGGTCATACAAATATTTGTTCCGTGCGGGAATTGAACCCGCGACACGCAGCGCAGCAGTCAATCGCTTAACCACTGCGCCAACCGTGCCGTCACTTTAAACTTCAGCTTTTAAAATGTTTATTTTGGAGTCATGCAAACTTGACTACTCCATTAATCTGTCTTTATATTGTTCCGCGTCCCAAAAGTTTTTTATAACTGGCACTATATCGATACAACCCTATCACATCTCACTACCTATTCCCCTAGAAAGTTGCAACTAATATTTTGCGGAAAATTTAATGTACCTATATTGCTTTTTAATTTTTTACTTCCTTTTTTTTTTTCCGGATGGGAAATCATCAGATGACCCCTCCCGCTCTGGGTGGAGCGGAAGGGAGTGTCAGACTCTTACTAACTAAAACCCACCCATGTTCCTTCCTTAGCCCTTTATGTTCCGGGCCAGCGGTAACCCTTTCGGACAATCCCGCTGACACGGCAGGCTTCGGCCCTATGGGGCCCCTCCTCGATGCTGACGTCTCTTTGAGGCGCGCGTGGAACACGTACGCGCCGTCCGGCACGGGCCTGGTCCTGATCGGACGGTGAGCTACGGTACCCACGAATATAATCTACAAAGAAAATTGGCAAAAAAACTTGGCTTGAAACGACGCACAGATGTACTTAACGTGAGCACCTAAAAATAATTTATAACCTTATATTTATTTTAAAGATTATTATCGAGAATAAAAAAACTGTGCAAAATTATAATATCCTGTCAACGCGTTGAACTCTTTTCCACCAAACCCGAAATTAGTTTGAGGTCTTCTTTTTTTTTTAATAACCGACTCTTTTTTTTTTGTAGATCAAGTTAGTGTTATTGATTAAATTAGTATTATAATAAAAGTTATTCAGAAATACTGAAAAAATTATAAAAATTGTCGTAGTCTCCATTTTTATTGATGCGTTTTCTCTCTACCTAAATGTGGTAAAACCTACCTATTTGCGTGGAACTAAATAAATAACAGACTTTCGTTTTATTTAAAAGAATTAACCTGGCAGGGTAGTTTTATAGGGTAGTTAAATTCCTAAAATACTTGCATTTCTTTTATATTTCGGCATTTTCTAAATCAAATTGGAAAAACCGAAATACCTACGTTAAAATGTAAAGGGTCTTATTTATTACAGGATTTCTTAACTTTTTCCTATGGCTGGAAGTCGTAGAGGTCGGTTTATAGGGTTGAGCCACGTGCCTGTCTGTGGGCCAGCAGATGTCCCGTGACACCTGCCCTTGCCACCTCGCCCATCACTTTCTGATCTACACCAATCACCATATACCCATCCCTTTCTAGTCGTGCTTATTTTTATATAATTTATACAAAGTGACGGTAACTAGAATGGACCCGAGGCGGTTATAATGACCAGTACCTACCTCAGCTGTGTTATTAATTGCGCAGTTAAGTACACAGGTTAAGTACATAAAGTGGTTTGTGACTCCTGCGTTTCTAAGTTGTCTTTATGTATTACCTTGCAATCAGGTTTTAGGTATATAAGGAGCGGATGTGCAATAACGGCAAAGAGCCCTTTGTATTTACATCGTGATATGTTCTTACGTGCAATTTTCCTTTTAGAAAAACGAGCTTCAACCCTTACACTTGCCATATAGAAAATGTGATTCTTTTTTTCTTAAGGAAAAGCTGCAGGTTTTGCACACTGTGTTATACTTTCACTTAAGGTGAATGGATAGTGGTAGACCGCGAAATTAAAATTTTCTTACGTTTTTTGCAATTTGCAGGTCAGTGTCAGATTGTATCTTGATCAAAATATGATTCGCGACAATAACTGGTACATATTTAGAGAATTATAATCATTAGAATCATTAATATATCTTTCTAAGTTAGATTTCTACCACCAACCACCAATCTCTTATGAAAAAGTTTTAATGGTAGAAATCTAACTTAGAAAGATATATTAATGATTCTAATGATTGTTAACCTTACTGTAATTAACTGCTTTCTGATTCACCATGTTCTTTGTAAATCGTTGCTTGTATTTGTCACATACAAGTTGTATAGTTTGTTGTTAGTTGTATGATACAACTAACTTTTAGTTTAATAAAGAAAATGTTTAACCAGTTTTCCTTTTCAAAGGAAAACTTGTCTTCAGCCACGTGTATCATATCAGGATCATTTCTTTTCCTTGGGGATAAAAAGTTCATTCTTGTTACGCGTTTAATAAGAAGCCTCATGAGTGACATTAATTATTAAGTGCAGTGCACGTCATAAATATTGCCGCCTGCAAAGATTCGTTCCGTTGTAAATGTTTGGATATATAGTCAACATGTTCGTTACGGTCTATTAGGTAATACCAATGGCGCGGGGTGAAAGTTTTCAGTAAGGCTGTTGCAGAATTATTTTTGGTAGATAAATGCCAAGTTTATCATGTCAATTAAATACTTCACCGCCGCTCAATACGTGTACTTTTCTTGTATTGACGAATATTGGCCGAAGCTCACTAGCTTAATGTGGCCTATGCATGCTTATTAAATGCACCCTCGGGTTTCTATTGTTTTGTTACAGATTTATGATTATGATTATGGAAAGAACCCATTCACTTTTCTGTGAAACAGTAATGTTTCACAGAAAATTGTTGCTCAAATAAAAAGCTGAAGCTCAGCTGCTTTAAATCCCGAGCATCGCTACAAGATTTCTCGTCGGTGTTTGGAAAGGTTGAAGTAATTAATTTTTAATTAGATACACTTAGCAGATTCTTGGGATCGGAGCGTAGTGATCGACTCTCGCGCAAACCCGACTACACGCAGGTGCAACTGTTATTCCATTAAAATTTAATACAGATGTCGCGTGCGCCGCCTTTTTACTTCACGACGCTCCATTATAATTAAAGAATATTATTTTGTCGTAAAACTGTGGCGCGTTTGCTCGCGACCGCCACGCGCCATAAACGCTATTGGAAACAACGGGACTTTTGGGATGTTATGATATTATTTATTTATAGAAGGCTTAATAAGATATGGAACCGGTTACAGGAGCTCTGAAGACAATGTAGGATAAGTGGATGCTTTGACTGAGTGTATGAGTGACGGGTATTGTACTTAAACGGAAAGGTTTCTTGAGACTCGCTGTTTTTAATTTTTTTTGCTGATTTATTTTATAGATTAAGTAATTACAAGAGTTTCGTGATATTTTGAAGCAGACGAAGGATTAAGAAATTCATTAAGTCCCCTCTTACTTTTGATTTTAATTTAAGATTGTTCCTAAAATGAGAAACATAAGTATGTCCTGAAGATATTTAATAACAGTGTAATTTACGAATGCGAGCATTAAAATAAAATATACTTGCGGATATAAAATAAATATATTTGAAATAATGAATTGCGATCCGTATCAACGATATGTTTAGGGAATTTGGATTGAGCAGCTACAACTTTAATTACTTTTTGTAAGTCGTTTCGAAGTGCTTCACGGGCGGCGATGCGCTTATAAAAATATTTTAGCTTATTGAATTCATATTTTTGTATTGGAATCGTAAAAAGTGAACCAAATTAAACCATGAAAAGCTTTAAGGCCAATTTCTGGCCAAATTATACGTTAATAAAAATAAATAATAAAATTCTTAATATTTTTTGTCACAGTCACTTTTGATAGCACATTCATGCTTCGGTAATATATGGTACTAAAGGAGCTCAAAACTGAAAACGCGTATATTGACGTTTTATTTAAAGATGTACTAACGTTTGAAGGAGAAAGATGCAGACGCGTGTCTTGTTGCGTGAGCGGATAGTTCACCGCGTCTGTCATTGATTTAAATGTGGAACACTTGGGCAGCGATTTCCCGCGCTGCGCAGGCGCCGCGGGCGCGCCCCGCCCTCCATTGTACCCCCACAATGCGTCGTACCTCACGCTAACGAGCGCTCGCAGCAAACCAGACACATTTGTAAAAACCGCAATAAGCGTTCCATTTCGGCATATTGTTTTGACATATAATAAATATTTGCAAGATTACACCGCGCAAAGATTACGGTTGTGATTTTAAAATCGATCGGTTTCGTTTTGTCCGGGCGGCTATTGTTTCTCGAGCGTCCGGCGCGGGCGTCCGTCCGTCCGGTCGGTAGACGGTACGTGGGAGCTGGGAGCGCTCCGATGGACTGTATTACACACGGTTGCGTTCGGCAGCTACGCGCCACACGCCTTTGAACTCTAGATCTTATCTCTCGCCTTTTGTTCTACAACCTGCAGAAGGAAGTCTTATGTATCAGATAATGTTACGCACTTTCAGATTTATCTAAGAGCTTGTTGCTTTATTTTAAAGTTAACCAGATGTTTGGTTAGTCCGAATTAACTTTTACAAGTAGGTAAGTTTTAATATGGTTTAAATTCAATTGATAATACCAGAAGCAGTTAAGCGGATGACATACAACAACCCGCCACGCGACGTGGTGCAGATAGCCCGTGATTTTTTACATACAAACTCAATAAAAGTCGTGTGGCGCGTTGTAGTGTGTGATCCGCCTTAGTTAATGAGTGAGATTTATTCGCGATGAGTTGATGACATAAAATATGTGAAATAAAACAATCATCAAAGCTTCCGTATAAGTAGAAAGACCATTGAACTACGTCGTAACGAAAATTAAGCAACTTCCACATACGAATCAGTACGCAATAGGGAACAATTACCTCTAACCGCCCCATACAGTTCCGCAACAACATAAGCAGCAGAAACATCATATTTCTCGTCTAATTTAAGTTCAAAACAATAATAAAACGCGTGTTAGAAATACATGGGCGTAAATTAAAGCAAATCAGTGCCTGCATACCGCCGCCCGCGCCGGCAGCGAACGACCGTACGTACCGGAGCTTCGGAGTTGCACGTCGAGAAAATTGCAGGGTGCACCCCAGTTAGCGCCTCGTAGGTGTCAAGATTGCCATAATTTGCGTCCCGGTGTTGCCCGCAGCGCCTGTCGTCACGTGTTGCCATCTAAATACTTTTATTACTGGGAAAAAGCACAGATTTGCATTACAATAAAACGTTACGCCCCTAAATGGTACCGCCGAAGGAATAACATCAGACCAGTATCAGTATGAAATTATTGCTTTATTTATCGCCTACGCAAAGGCAAAAAGAGACATAAGAGTCGTGAAAGGTAATGAGGTTTTAATTAAGTCATGATTCGCAGTTACTGTATTAGTATCAAAGTTGGCGCTACATGTATTCACGGCCAAAATATTATTTTTGGACAATGCTTCTCAAGGTCAAACCATTAAATATATAATTATATATATATAATATAACATTATCCCAAGTGTCTACTGCTATGAGACAATGAAACAGCATAATCTATGATTTGGGCTTACTTAGTTACCATAAAAGCAAATGATAATTTATGTTCCCATACGCCAAATGCGAGAATTATTAAATATTTGACTGATTTATCTATACTCACAAGACACTAAGAACAAGCATGCTATAGTAAATTATTCAACGATTAAGGATTCATTGAGGGAGACGGGGATTTCTGTTCGTACGGGGAAACAGATTAAATCTTATTCAATCACGAAACGTGCTTTGGAAGCGAATGTCTCTTGATTTTAAGCAGATTAAAGTCAACTCTGAGTCTCCTACAATGGCACCGCCTCTTAAAACTCAAGTCCTCATTTATATTAAAAGTATTTTTTAACTCTGAAACTGTGTTTGTTTGAGAATAGTATCTTTTTGCTGCTCCCGAAAACGAATAAGCATTAATATATAGATAAGATTATTAAAATGATGACTTATGTTTTTGAGTTTGACATTCAATTGTATTCTGCGGATGAAAACGAAATATTCTGCTAACGAGCCCTCGCGGGTTTCATAAAAATATGCCACATGGGAACGGTTTCTAGAGGAGGTGAGTTTCTTCACACATTAATAAGCCGTTTTGACTTTGTGATTCCTCTAAGCACCAGCAATAAATTGTGGAAACATCAATATTGTATGACGAGATTAATGCCCATGTTCGGCGGACCATTAGGCCTGCATAATCCCATTGTGTTTTTTTCATCAGCTTTGAATTCGAGCTCAGAGCCGCCAAATTGACGTCGACTCTTCAGAAGAAATGATTAAAGAGTGATGAATTTATTTATAATAAGTCTGGATCTTTTACATTTACACAAGAATCCTCGGATGAAAGGTATCCTTTCTTCTAATACTTTTATTTGGCTACGTTGAATGTCGTCTACAACATTTACTAAATAATATTTTAAATCACTTATCCCACTCATATTATCGGTGCAACGTACTTAAATATGTTTATTTTATTTTCCGACATCAATACTCGAGTCACTCGTATCAGCGGCTTTCATATTTCAATTCACATATCGGCGGTTGTCAAAAGAGATGCGGCGTCGCGAGGTCCGGGGGCTCGGACCAAAGCCTGGGCCATCCTTCATATCGGTCCATTCACGAGGCGAGCGGGGCGTCCGACGACACTCGGATGACTTCGCTTAGATTTATGCTCCTGTAATATGGCGGCTTCTGTAAATGGACGAGTTCTCACCACACCGCCGAGTCAATCCTTTGAATTTATTAGTTTGCTTCCAGAGACGCAACTGACTTATGTAAGTTCCTTTACCGTACCGAGGTCATTGTTTGATTATTGATTTATGCATATTGGCAGCGTGATTGTGGGTATTCCTTTTGGAACAAATAAATTTGTATCTCTAATAAAACAATCCACCATGACACTCTTGCAACGAGACCTATACCTACTTTTTTTCAGTTGACGACCGAAGATACAAAGTCAAGTTACAACACTTTGTCTTCTAAGGCAATGAAAAACTCGAATTGATAATAATAAATTTTTATTGCTATCCTTCAGTTAACAAAATTAACTATTCCCGGATCCTGTATGATAAATAATTAAAGTGTTATCAAAATAATGCAACATAATTTATTGTGTGTCGGAGCGTCGGCGAGGCGTGTTCAATAGATTCCACACATACAGCATTGAGCAGCATAGCTGTCATAGCTCCTTTTATCACTCCGTGAGTTACGGCACACGTTACATTTTATTAAGTCATAATTTTGGGCGGAACGAAATGTGGGCTTTCGTAATTTTATTTGAAATCCTAACATATTTTAATTGCGTAATCGATGTTATTGTCGGCAATGCACATTTATTAAATTCTTTAATTTACATAATTATTTATTTAGCGGGTATAAGTTTATCAAATCATTACATCAGTAACGGTATTTTTTATCAACGACACGTCTGCCTACTATCGATTCATTAGAGTCTAGCTAGGGAATATGTCGAGATACTTTATTTTTTGCACTCTCCTATTAAGTGTTGATCACTGTCTTTGTATCGTATTAACTGGGATATTTAAAATAACATATAAATAAAACGTTGGCGAATTAGGTATTCCACAATGGTATCATAAATTGAGACTAGTAGATGCAGCATCCAACTTTACTGCACACGCAAGTGATAAATGTTGTTTCTTGTAGACAAATAGCTACTACATCTTAACAAATTGCTGCGAACCACCGCGAGTGCCCCAAGGTTGCGACTTGGACCATTTTTCCTATAAGGCAAAAATATAAACAACTTGCCTGATGTAATGAATATTAATAGAAGCTCCTGAAGACGTCCCGCAAAAACTACGCATCGTTAGTTTACTTAAATAAATGTCACTCATGCGCATAATCTTCATAAAGAACAAATAGCCATTGGTATTATTTATAACGTTGATAACGAAATCTGAAATGACTCAATTTAAGGACCCAATAAAATTAAACGATGAATAAAAATGTCGTAATCTCATTGTTGCATATTAACATAACTGGGTCAGGAATTCAGAGTAAGAACTGTGATAAACGTCATGAAATAAAAAAAAGTTGAAACAGGTGCAGACAGTTACAACGGAGATTTTAAAGCGGTAGGTGCTATTGTGATTAATGGTAAAACAATAATGCGTGGTTGAATGGTAAATAATGGCGAGTGAGTGAATGACACGCGTGTATGTAGCCGTGCGATATGCCGAAGACTGACACGTGGGGCCGCCGGCGTGACGTTCTCTTGAAGGTTTATTTAATCAAGGAGCGGTACCACCACCAGCCGGGGGCCTGGTGTGCAATACGCTCCTGCCGTCTCAATCTCGATTGCCCCCGTACAATTGCATTGTCCTCGGGTGATAGAGAATTTAATGAAATGTCTTCACGGCCTTCATCGGATTATAACATTGGCTGTGGCGTACGGATCAGTAGTTGTTTTACTGTTTGCACTTGCGGTCATGTGGAAATGATAGGATTTAATATTGTTTTCAAATGCGTGAGAGTAATATTCTGAACTGAACAATATCCTGTAAGAAAGAAAGTACATTTATTTAGCACAGACTAAAAGGCACACAGGCACACAATAAATAATATACATCAGATAAAAAAACATATAAAAAGTATTAAGAGCGATGTAAGAAATTAGCCGGATTGCCTCACGACTGCGCCAAAAAGGTCCAGTTTAGCAAAAATGCCAGACAACTAGTGTCTGACGCTAGTTTTCAACTACAGATGTTTTTTTAAGTTTGAATGTGGGGCCAGTTGACCAATAAAAATACACAAAAAATAATGTGGTCAACTGGACTTGCGGGTTCAGAAGCGACCGGGTCCAGCTGACCGAAGACTCACCTAAGTGTGAGGTGACGGATGTAAAATAGTCTTTTCCTGCAACGTGACGTGTTACGCATACTTAAATAAAATTACTCAAGATTGTTAGACTAATCCAAAGTTTTGAATTTTAACTAATATAGGGAACATAGAGTACGACCTGCATAGTTTTGCATTTGCATCTGATACTGAAAAATGGTGCTTTTTCTTTAGTGCCCAATCAAAAATTCAAATGTTTCTGAATGTCTTTATTACCAATATCTTAAACTGCAGACACATTTAATCTCCTGAATATTCAAAAGCTCAGATTCTGATTCTGATTTCGTATTAGTCGCAGACTCGCAGCTCCTAAGCAATATTAAGCGACTTTTAGGGCTTTTAGTAGTTTAGCTCGGAGGGTAGTATAAAATTTGTATAACAAATGAGGGGCGTGGTTGGGATCCGTCACAGTGGCGGCGGACGCCGCGTGGGGCGCTAGATGGGTGGCCTTTCAGCGCAACTTATATTGTGGTAAAGATTCAAGCAAAACGTTTATTATACGTTGTTGTTGAATGTACAGAATTTAAAGATATGTCAGAATATTTGTGATAAAATTTGGTGGTACCTTCCTACTAAAACTATGTTTGATTCCTATACTAATAATAAAGTGTGTGTGTGTGAGTTTGCTTGAACGCGAATCTGTGGAACTATAATTGTTTTTACATTTGATAGCCTAATTCGTGTTTTAGAAAGGCTGTTTAACATCACGCTAGGACCCTTAGGAGCCGAGCAAGAAGAAAAAGTAAAAAAGAATGCTAAGTTAAAACGAAGTACGTAGGTAATAGCGCGGGCGGGCGATGTGATGCGACGGGGTGGTACTGGCGAACAAGAAATTTTAAGCGGACGAAGTCGCGGGCAGAAGTGAAACTTTCAAGAATTTTTACTACAGCGCCAGACGGCATTTTGAATTTCGGCTGTCATTGTTAACATACTTTTCAGCCACTGTCATCACCTGCTGCAGCGCTTTAAATTAAATCAGCGGATGTCGGTAAAACACCACCGTGTTAATTATGTAAATAATGAACGCAATGATAGCGCGTACGCAAGAATATAATATTAAATTAACATAAAAGTAATATTTATAATTTTCGCCGATCTCTCGGTGTGATTACCTACTTCGAAAATGTAAAAGAAGCAACTGAAAAAGACGCGAGATATTTATCTAATTTTAAATCTGTCATCAGTTTTTATTTTATTACATTTTTTCTTTTAACATTTTGACTGTGGAAGTCTGAGGTTAATATTAAGTAGTTATACACTTTATGGCAGTAAGTAGAGACACTTGCGCCTTTATTTCGTTTTTCTGATGGCGTATCTAGATGAAACTTTACTTAATGTAATGCAATTATGAATATGCAAGTTAAATTAGTTCAAACGTTTTGCTGATATTTTTAATGCACAGTCAGATAAACAAGGGACATGGAGGATATTAAAAGGTGGTGTTAATTTCTTGTTCAAAATGTTTGAACTTGTATGAAGGATTTTTTAGGGATCCTTGTTCCAAGGCGCGAGCTATAAACTTCGTAGGTGTTGCGTGGGGCTATTGTTACAGGCAGTTGTTTGTTAAAGCCTCGGTTTTGCTAATAACATATATTTGCTAAGCGGGCCTCCGAAGCGGCGTGGAGCCGAGAATCCAGCCACCTCCGCCGACACAACGTGATATTAAGCTATTACTTATCCTGGCAACTCGCTTGTTTTCGGCAAAACAAATAAACATCGGATTAAACGATATTTACTACGACGAATAGGTTTTGGTACTTTGGTCAGGAACTTTTATTTACACAAAGCAGCACAGATTTGGTCCCTCTAAAGCCTTTGATGTGTATCTATACTTGAGATAACGTTTACAAATACATGGTGTTATGTGCTAAAAATAACAGTGTAGTGATAGAACCTGTAAACCTACTAAAGGGTTGTGTCTGTTAATTTTGGCTTCAGAATTATAAATAGGTACGTTATAAGGGGTGGCAGTGACATCGACACGTAACCTGTTTAGATTCAGTACATTATGAACCTCGAAAAAGTACCTCAAAAAAAATGCTGCTGTTTCATAGAAAAGTGCAATACGTACGTGGTCAAAATGTATGGAACAGATTTTTTTTAATTATTCGACGAAAAATTTAAACTTCAAACATTAAAATTCAAATCACTTCTTGTTGCTCAGGCAAAAGTATCAAAACCATTGACAATTTTCATATCAGAAGAAATCAACTAAATGCATCATCGAGATATGCAAATATCTGTTTGTTTATCGAAGTAAAAGAGTATTAATTTAGTATCGGATATCGGAGAGATGATCGCACCCGAAATGGATACATCATTTGCTATTCAAATAGCCTAAAGCTAACCGCTGTAGATAAAATCCCTGTATTTTAGTTAAACGAATCTGTTGTTTTTTCCTTTATACTTTTCTTTGATGCTGTTTTGGGTTGCGGTAGACTGAAACGAAAGTATACATAAATCTAAATAAAAACTTTCTCTGTAGTATCATTACCTAAATTTTCTGTAGCATTATCGATATCAATTTGCAGATCGATGAACAATTCAACTTTAAGGAATAATGGAGGAATTATTATTTATGACTAGCTTCTGCCCGCGACTTCGTACGCGGATCCTGTTGGTTATGCCAGCGACAACGGGGTAGTCAAAATCGAAGATCTGAAACGTCTGATGTCGAATTCTAAGAACCCGGGGACTGGATAACAACGGGATGCGCGAGACGATTCGAGACGTCATTTTCAGGCAATAATGAACCAATAGGGTGGTAAACTTGGCCTTGCACTTTGAATGTTGGCATAAATGGGCCTTCTGAAATCTGTTTCGCAACAAAAGATGTCATTTGAAAGGCATTATTTACGGCTATATCTTGAGACACATCCGATTCTTCAGATGATATCGACATTCTGTTCAGAGAATGTCGAAGTCGATCAGAATTCAAACGTTCGTTGCGCTCTTCTTAATCTGTCTCTTCATGCCGTACTCCAGCAATTCATTCTTTCTCACTTTCTGATTATGAATATTTTGTTGTGTGCGTGTTCGGAACAATGTATGATAATCTCACCGTATCAGCGGTCAGTCGCGCATCATATTCTTCACTGGTCTCTAGAGATCTGGATGTAGATGCGTAAATACGCTGAGAACGCAGGCGTGCTTCGCGATCCGAAGAGGTTTCCACGGAGCGAGTTGCAGCCTGATGTTCTCAAACAGCATCAAGTCTCTCCTGACGCTCTTCGGTAGATTCTTGGGATCTTATGATCCTCAATCTTTTAGCTCCTTTGGAACATTGGGAAAGATTTGACCTCTTTCTAGGCATGGTTATAGTTTTATTATGAAGATACCTGATCAATTAAAATCTAAGTGACTGCTCCCCTACCAAGGGTGCCCAGACACGGGATCGTCTGGCCCATGTGCTGGTTTGGTCCCTGGGGTGGTCACGGCGTGCTATGTGTTCTGGTGCGCCGGTGATGGGGAGTACTCCCCAGCGGAGGGTCCGGTGACGGACAGCCGCGGCGGGTTCACGGATGAGTGCTAACGCGTGCCCATGTTCCCGCCGTAAGCGGCAGAGGAGGACACAGTGGAGTTTTAGTGGGTTAGAGTCCCACATAACTGCACTATCTCCCCGTGGTAGTGCAGAATGCATGAGCATTTCTTCACGTTAAAAAATAAATAAATGGGAGTTTTGGCCAGTAGAGTCAAATTTTCAATGATATACCATCGTCATCGAAAATCAGTCCTAAACTGTTACCGCCTTCACCGCGTGGAGGTGAAATTAGTGATAGCTTAGATTTCCACATCAGATGTTTCTGATCTTCGATTTTTATAAGTCAACAGGAAATGCCCATCAGACCGAATAACTTTTACTAAGACGTCATTCCTATATGTGTTATGGTATAGCTGGGCTCTTGGAGTTCCCCATCAGGTGTTCCAGATCTTCAAATTTATTCTCTCAGCAGAAAATCCTCATCACGTGGAACAATTTTTGCTATGGTACCATTTTTGTATCTCTTATAGTTAAGCTGGTCTGTTTCGGTTCTGCATCAGGTGTTCAAGTTTCCAAGAAACATTATAGCCTGAATGTTGTCCAGCCATAATAACTATACAACAAAAAAAAATCATTCAAATTCGTCCAGTAGTTCCGAAGATCGGACGCGCAGGCCCGAGGTGTGTACGTACTCTGATAGAATACCTTAACAAATGTTCGCCGTGATTCTTTAAATTGACATAACTTTTTTATTTATGAACCGATTGACATGAAATAAACACTAAATGTTAAGTGAAGCCTACTACGATATATTAGTGAAAACCGCATCTAAATCGAATAAGCCGTTTCTGATATTAGCGTGCACAAACAAACAGACAAACAGACAAACCGACAAACAGACAAAAAAAAAATTAATTACAATTTCGGGTTCGGCATCGATATAATAACAACCCCTGCTACTTTTTTTTTATATATTTCCATTGTACAGACACCAATTTTCTACAAATTTATTATATGTATATATAGATTAACGACTGTTTAACCATACATTTTTATATAAATGTTTCACAGAATAAGATTTTCTATCAAGTATAGTAAAAATCTTATTCTGTGAAACATTGACTCCTGTATTCTTGATCAAATGCAGCTTATCGTCATGTAGTTTTTATTAATCAAATACAGATACATATATCAATTGCTGATCTCCCAGCCCTATTTGATTGACTTGTGCTATTTGATGGAAATGTATTAGTAGGTGACTGAGACAAGTGACTAGCAAGCTGACACGGCTCGTGCATACACATCCCATTCATTCAATACAAGTGTCATTCAATCACTTTCAGTTCGTTGCTCTGATTCATCATCGTCACTTCGAGGGATTCTGAGAGAAACTATGAGAAAGTATAGTACTTTAAATTAATACTGAAATTACGTGACCCATTTTTAAGAAGAGAAAATACTAAGCAAGAAGGATCATTATTGAATGGCATCAAAAGAAATCAGAAACATTATGTATTGAATGAAATAAAAAAAAATTCGGAACGATTAGCTTGATAAACTTAAAGTGAAGGCTAACTGTAACAGAATATTTCAATAAATGCCCTCAATTTGGTCAAGACCTAAATGCAGCTGTAAAACTCTTAAATGGTGATAATAATATTGATGAAACTGCTGAACTGGTTAAAGTTTCATTACAACTTAAAAGTGATAACAAAAGTAATCAATTCGGGAATGACGCAATCATCAAAGCAATTAAAGTAAATGATATCCTTCAGTGATAATTACATATATTACTTTCACTTACGCATACCGTGAGTAAATGGATGTTCGTGCGATACACCTACCAGTTTTATTTTGTTAACCTATACGGGAGTACTTATTTAAATACAAAGGTAATTAGTTCAGATTTTATCCCAGACAATTGCATCCAGGAGCATTTTAATTAAGATCAGAACAAATACTACCTTGATTTATGGCTGAGGTACCATAATTGGCGGTTTTAAAACAGGGGTAGTTAAAGCAACGAATATTAAATTATTATTTGTATTTTCGCTACAAAAAGTTCAAGAAATCAAAAGGGTACTTTCTGGTCTCACTAATTAGTTTCTGGTTTTCGACTGTTAATTTTATTTTGAAATTTAAAATGAAGGCCTCGATCAATGTTGGAATTGTAAGAATTTTGTTCCTTGGAAGAGGTTGTTGTTTATTCAGTATTCATGTTTAAGTCAAGAATTAAAATTCATTAGTCAATAGCTGAAACTACAAATGAGTCATTAGTTCTTTGTTAATTTTGTTATATAAATTCCATCTAAGGGTTTTTCGTTGTTCCCTTATAACTTAAACATACACCTTGACTTATCAATACAAGTTTGATGAATGAAGCATTAGTAGGTACTGTTTGCAAGTTAACGCCGTCATTTCGTGGAACGATGTTGTCCAAAATTTTTCACACAAAAACCAATAAGAGATGATTGGTGGATACAAGAGATTAACAAAATTGTTGGTATCGGTATCAATTGCTTTTTTGATTGGTGTGAAAACAACGGGAGAGTGTGAATTTTGACAACTTAATAACGCATTGTTTGGTTAAACCAATAAAGTTGTTATTGAGTTTTAACGTAACGAAGGAGAAACATCTTATTAATGAAATTGGATTGGTTATCAAAGCAATACATAATTGTAGCTAAGAAATTACAGCAAATAACAAAGTTTTTGATTAAACATTTGATGGTAAAAGTACAAAGTCAAAAGCCACGCTGCGAGAATCGTTTAACAAATCCCAGCTCTAGAATTTTAATAAAACCTGATATTTAACACACTATGGAATTATTAAAAACATAATCTTCAAACTTAAATTGAGATATACTCCCGGTTGAGATCCTTTATAACACGGTCCCACTGTTATTTTAATGGAGTATTAAATGTCTCCTAAGAGCATTTAAAGTCTTTATGAGGAGCTGGTAAAAAATGCAGAGAGCATAAAGTGTCATATGTCGGGTGACGTGGGGTCGGGCACCTATGCATTGTTATATTTCTTACTGATCTCCTTTATTAAACTTACTGACATTATCAAGTACTCAAGTACATAAAACATTGTGTTTTAGCAAAAAATTGGCGCTGTAGTGACTAGGAAATCTTACAGGGGTAATAAAACCTCGTTTTTCAACACTTTATGGATGAAAATAAATACATACTCGTATTATAAATTAAAGTCGCTTTTCGTGTCTGTCTGTGTGGCCGCGTTGTGCTTCTAAACTTCGCAACGGATTTTGATGACGTCACCGTCACTTAGAGAATTTACTCCGGAAGGTTTATGTGTATCATTAAATAATATTAAACTAAGACATGCCACTGAGGTATCGATGCAAAGTAGGGTCGAGTTGCTAGATTTTTCATTTTATATTCTTATAGAATATAAAATGAAAAATCTTTGTTCCATTTATAGACTGTGGAAAGTTTTTTGAAACTCAAACTCAAACTCAAACTCAAAGCATTTATTTCAATTAAACCATTTTACAGGCACTTTTGAATTGTCAAGAAGTAGGTCAGTCAGAAAAATGTGAAGCTAGTTGCCCATTCCAAAGCGTAGGTACCTATGGAGAAGAACGGACAAGAAACTCCATGGACACTCTTTTTAAATCATATTTTACAAAAATATTAGTTACATCATTAGTTTTGAATTTATAATTAAATAATGTGAGAACGATGTAAAAATAAACAAGACGTATGCGTTAAAAGCGTCCAGAGTACAACAAATAGTACTAAAACAACAATCCAAAAATAAAAATAAAATAATTAAAAATAAGCCAAGGCAGCTAAGTGATGACCAGCCCCAACTGACGGCGCCCGTTCACGAACATGACGCATAGATCAGCACCATTCAGCTCAACCATTTTGAAGGGAGCTAAATGATCCAACATACACGCCACCGTCAGCGAGACATTTGTGTGAGCATGACATACTATCAGCCGCCAGGGCACATTCAAGTCAATGAAAGACATATTACCCGGTAAATGGTAAAATAAGGTATAGTACTTACATAGAACTCACATCTGTGCTATGCAATTATACAATACAAATGAAATTGAGTTTATACAATGCAAAGATAGTCTTACAATCTTCAGCAGCTCCAACAGTATTTTCAGGTGTTAATCAATTAGTTGTGGTTGTGGAGCAGGACCAGCATTGAGCCAGGCATTTTTATCAGCTATGTAATCCCCTAACTTATAATATGCCTGACTGCATAGTGTGCGTTTTATACAAGACTTGAATTTTGTCTCATTCAGTTGAAGAATGTGGGGAGGTATTTTATTATAACATTTTAAACAGTACCCCATAAAAGATGAGTCTACTTTAGCCAGTCTGAAACCTGGTTGAACTAATAGGTCCCTATTTCTAGTACTATAATTATGTCTTTCACCTCTTTTACTAAAAAGATGTAAGTTTTTTCTTACATACATGATGTTTTCGTAGATATATTGACAAGGTACCGTCATGATGTTAATTTCCTTAAACAGTTCCCTCAGAGAATCGCGCCTGCGGAGGTTATATATGGCTCTGATGGCTCTTTTCTGCAGAATAAAAATAGAATCGATGTCTGCAGCCCGTCCCCAAAGTAAAATACCGTAAGACATGACACTATGAAAGTAACTAAAATAGACTAGTCTCGCGGTATCGACATCAGTAAATTGACGGATTTTTCTGACAGCATAAGCTGCTGAACTTAGCCGTCCTGCAAGAGATGTTAAATGAGGACCCCATTGTAGCCTTGAGTCGAGCGTGATTCCTAAGAAAACAGTTTTATCGACGAATTCTAGTTTCTCTTGATTCAATATTATCTCACAATCACTACCTTTGACATTTGGTAAAGAAAATCTTATGCACTTAGTTTTTTTTCCATTTAATACTAAATTATTAGCAGTGAACCAATTTTGGACCTGCAGAAGGGCGTTATTTACGTCGTCAAAATTTGTAGCACGTCTATTTACCTTAAAAATTAAGGAAGTGTCATCAGCAAATAACACCATTTGTGGTTGATTTTTTAATAAATGGAGTAGATCATTAACATACACTAAAAAGAGGAAAGGACCCAATATCGAGCCTTGTGGCACACCCATTTTTACTTTTAAACCATATGAATTGACACCATTTATTTGGACTTGCTGTTGTCTATCATTTAAATAAGAACTAACTAAACTGAGCGCAAGTTTTCCAAGTCCGTAATGCTCAAGTTTCAAAAGCAAGGTTTCGTGATCGACGCAATCAAATGCCTTAGAGAGGTCACAAAAGATTCCAATGGCGTCTTGGGCCTCTTCCCACGCGTTAAAAATGTGTTTTAATAAGGTTACACCAGCGTCAGTCGTACAACGTCCTTTGGTGAAACCAAATTGCTGATCGTGAAGGATTTTATTCATGTTAAAATGATTGAGCATCTGATTAAGCATTATCTTTTCGAACACCTTACTGAAAACCGGCAACACGGATACGGGTCTATAATTATTGGTGTCTTTACTGTCCCCAGATTTGAAAAGTGGTATTACCTTACTGTATTTCATTAAATCGGGGAAGATTCCTTGATCAACACACAAATTAAATACTAAGGCTAAGTAAGGTGCAATAGTCTCAATTATGGAGGCACAGACTTTAATGGACATTCCCCAAAGATCTTCGGTCAATTTGATCTTAATTTGCTTAAAAGCTTTTATTATTGAAGCGGGGTTTATATGTTTAAATTGAAATTCAACCGGGCAGGCTGGAACGTTCGCTCTTAATAAATCAATTGATACGTCGGATGAGGAATTTAAGGCTTCCGTAGTTTTTGATGGTATATTAGTAAAGAAATTTACAAATTCCTGAGCTACTTCTAAGTTAGAGCTTATGGCACCACGTGAAGTCTCTAATGTGTAATCAGTGTTTCGTTTTTTATTCCTACTAGTTTCGTTATTTATAATTTTCCAAACTGTTTTTATCTTATTTTCTGCTGATTTGATTTTATTGCTAATGTACAGGGCTTTGGCTATTTTGCAAGTATTTCTAAAAATTTTGGAATATGTAGCAACATACTTGCTGAAAGTTTCAGTATTGATGTAAGGCTTAAGGCCATACAGCTCGAAAAGTCTTTCCCTACTTATCCTAATACCTCTAGTTGCCCAGTCACTAAAAACAAAATTAGGGCAAATGTTTTTTGTTTTCTTTTCAAAAGTTGTATTAAATTGAGTGTGCACTACTGAAAAGAAATCCTCGTACAATTTATTAGCATCATCCCTATCATGGCCCAGATCATTTAACTTATTATTTAGGGTACTATTGAATCTATTTAGTTTACCAGTCGTTATTGGTCTAAATGGAATTTGCACTTTTTGCAAAGGTGTTTTAAACTTAAAAGATACCGTTTGTCCACTATGATCAGACGGCAGATAATTTACGATGGCTTTATCTAAATAATCACAATCGCAAAAGACATTATCAATACAAGTAGCTGAAGTTGGAGTTATTCTAGTAGGTTCTGCAAACACATTATATAAATTGAACGATTTAAAAAGGCTTAATAATCTACTGCTATTAGAATTATTTTCCAAAATATTAATATTAAAATCCCCACAAATAATTGCGGCTTTGTTATTGGATGCAAGTTTCGCTAAGACATCTTCCATTATTGACTCAAATAAAGAAAAGTTCTGATAATTAGGGGGTCTGTAAACGCACACTATGACATGCTTATCTAGCTCAACACAGGACAGTTCGATGCAATGTTCAACTGATAAACCCACTATGTCATTTCGTTGCTTGGATTTTAAACATTTTTTTATCAATATTAGAGAACCTCCACGCAGCATAGATTTACGGTTAAAACAACTGCCCACACTATAGTTCTCAAAATTAATTAACATTTGGTAATCCTTTAACCAATGTTCAGTACAACAAACAATGTCAAACTTTGTTTTTTCTAAAAACATTTCAATTTCTAATAATTTGGAAGAAATGCCTTGAATATTTTGATGAAATACTGTCAAGGCATTCTGCTGATCTCCTTTTTGATATTTACATAATTTAGAGCAAGAAGATACCTTGTTGTTGTTAGGTATAAGAATATTATTACTGGTACCTTCTGTTGTCTTACAAACTAGTTTAAATGATTATCCGGAGTTACTCCCAAGACTTCAATGTCATCACCAGGCAGTGAGCTCATAGTGCGTGAGAGAAATGGAACCTCCTTCGTATAATTTGTACAAATATTTATAGCATTTGAGCTACATTCATTCAGGCAAACCACCTTATTATTAGTATTATTACTAACTGTTGTGGTGTTAATAATACAAGACTTCGACATAATACTTATGTCTGAGTTTATATAAAAAGCTAATAGCCTTGCTATTATGTGTCTAAAACTCACTCCTAAAGATCCTTACTCCTTATTTCGGAGAACAAAATGTGTCGGTTATTGCGAATTCAATCACGTCTGTAAGTTTTCCTGGCCATTAAAGAAACCGTACGCATTACACAGTCATACTTATACAACGTTAATGAAATCTTTCATTCAGTTGACGTGACAGTATTTTTTACTGGTATTGATGAATTAAAAGAGTGGGCAGAGTATTTAATGTTTAATGAGTCTGAGAAATGTTTCCGTTCACGTGCATTATGCTTACATTCCTTGACTGTAAGAATGAGTAATTTATGACTAATGCTAATTATTGGTTTAGGTAAATGAGGTGCTATTATTGGCCCATCTGCCCACGTTTAGTAAGTTTTTCAAAATTAATAAGGTGTACAACATAGGTGAAGCCTGTAAGTAGTTTCAGAATTTATTTGAATACCTGTACTTGACTGCGTAAGTGGGGTTTTCATTACTATAATTATCATTTGTTAGTCTCAGCTAATTACAATAGGTAAAATTTATGCGTAGGAAGTAGGTGCCCTTGTTAGTCAGGTACTTAAGGTTATTCGTCGGCACTGCGGTATCTAAACTGAAACTGTTTACCTGAAAATGCAACGGAATAATAACCGTTAGTCTCGGAATGGCTGTTATATTTTACGTTATTCTTCAACTCCCACGTTTTTTCTCACACTTAACTTCGGATTAAAAAATCATAACAAATTAGTCATAAATTTTCACGGTGCATCATTGATTATCTCTCCTACTGTAACAGTAGACACGTTGCCCTTAACGATAGCGATTTTTAATGCTTCATTTTAGTGAAGGAACCTCTTCGGTTGTTTGGAGACCACCCTGAGGTTGCTCTTGAATATGTAATGATAAGTTCATATGATTTGAATTAATAACGCGTTACGATCAATTAGGTAATGAGCATCGGTATCTTTAGGCGATGACATACGCGTGTTTTCATTAGTTTGAATTATTTCTCAGCACTGGTGGTCCGTAAGTGATGTTTGTTATTTTTCTTATTTATCTCCTGATTACGTTTTATTAGTGTCTTGTTTGTTAATACATGCATTTAATTTGGTGCGCGCGCATGTAATTTGATTACTTTTTATTACCCATTTGGTTTACGTTGAGATAACAATACTGAAAGGAAATACCTACATACAATTGGAAATGTTTCGGTTTTGTTTTTAATTACTGCACAGTGATTTAAATCTTCATTCTGTCAATGGTATTGCGGGATACATGTAATTATTGTAATAATCGTAAAGATTTTTAGTGCGTAGGCGTGTCCGGCGCAGGTTACAGTGGCCTAGCAATTTCAGTCGTTCGTAAGGCGTTGCCTCGGTAATAACTCGCGAACATTTCGTGTCATTCCATCATTGGCAAAGAAAAATATCGCCATGTTCGGCTACTTACTGCCCCGCGAACCTTCGGGGATTGAAGAGGCCCTATAAAAGTCAAACTCTACGGTCTGCAACGAGATAATGTGAACGAACATAATTGGCATCTAAAAATAAAGAGCCAACTTGTTGATTGCTTCAAGTTTGCCATAAATGTGAAATAAGTACGAAAACTTTTAGACACTAAAACATAGTTTAATTCTTATTTCATAGTTTTATTGAATAACTAATTTATTTGATTGAATATAGTTTTTGACTGTGGTAAAACAAAAAGATCTTCAAAGCATTTAGGGCCCATCTTAGGGACGTAAAGTTGGGCAGGGCGGGATTATTGGTGTAATATTTCAACGTTGCCACTCCAACAAAACAAATGAATACTTTAAGTAAAATAACCTCACTTAAACGACCCTCTTAATAGCTCTAAATGCCGTGATGCCGCGGTTTGCCTCTAATGACAGTCCTTAAACAATGAGTTATGTTTAGAGTTTTAATATTCCATTAAAATAATAATTAAGCTGTTGCTATGAAGCAGCTCTAACTAGCTCTAAGCTTGAGTATGAGTATTTACGGTTATAGTTTCTTAATTGAATTTAAATTTGCGCCTCACTGCGGGACGCGCCGCGGATCGTGGGGATCAGATAATGGCTGTTTATAACATTTAATATCGCATTAAAAACTTTCTAATTCAATTTTTGGAACACACAGCGAGAATTCCGAAAAGGTTTGGGAAAAAAATATGCTAAAGGAGATTTAGTATGGTCCACGTGTGGGTTTACTGTAAACATGTGTACACAATAGCTGAAGAGGCCACTAAAAAGCTAATATGTCAATGGGGCACGCAGTGTTGCACAACAATGCGCTATTCTGTGCGCACTGTCATGCGTATAACTTTATTAAAGACGTGCCCCCGTGGAGGATCGATAGGTATGTCACTATTGACGTCTTAATGTGGGTTCGGGTTTGCGGTTTTTGGCGTAATGCAAGCCATTATGTTGTATAAAAAACTTTGTTGGTTTAGCGGTTAACAATATATGAAACGGACACTAACGTATATAATACAAACATTTATTTAGTACCTACATAATTTAACTTACCTTACATATGAATTGCGATAAAAATGTTTGTCATCGTATTTCGCAATACATAACCACATAGAGAAGGCAGCATCCGCTGCCAATGCACATCCGGAAAGGTGCCATCTCAAATAAAAGCTCAGACATAATTCGTCATATTATTCATATAAAAATCAGTGCAAGATCGGCAGATGCGAAAGGATTGCACACATGTTGGCAAGGTGCGCCTGCGCCTACTATATGGCTTGTGCCAAACACTTCTCTTGGCAAACAATCGTCTATAATATTAGCTCCGGCATCTGTTTATGTAGGTGAGCATTTTTCTGTTTGACCCTTTCGAATCATCTTGAAAGTTATTAATGTCAGTGATATAATTGGCGTTTAAAGTTCTGCGTTGGTAATTTCTAAAAGGTAGTGATTTGCGTTTGTATTATTTGAGTTTAGTTAAACTAGCATACAAAAACGACACACGCGATTCAATAACAAAGCGGTTTGAAGTTACGAATGGACGAACAAATCAAATTCCGGTATATTCAAATGGCAATATTTATATTATGAAAAAGAAAACTTTTCTGATATTCTGAACTTTGCTAGACGCAAATATAATGTGCAAATAAATATCACCGATTCATATTTATTGGAGCAATGTTAGCGAGCTGCATGGCTACCACCCACAAAAATGAATAACAAGCTGGACAGAACAAATTGAGAATAATCCTCGCCTCTTTATACAGTAATCGGAGATATAATATACGGGAGATTTAAATGCAGTAAAAATTGTGAATGTGTAGGTATAAAGCTGAAGGACTTGTAGTTATTTTTGCCTCAGCCTTAGCAAGAAGTCGGATTCTGTGGAGGTCCTCGACGCGTGGCGCGGTGCCTTTTAAAGCAAGCCTCGGTTCCAGTTTAGTAATTAAAGTTACAACTTTATCGATCAAAGACTTTCCAATACACGAGGGACCACCGGGTCGCGTATCTGCATCGACTGGACCCAACGGTATATAAATATTAGCTAGGCTCTGCCACGTAATGGAACTGTCAGCCGATCGCTCCTTGTCTACCAATAATCCTTCCAATGAGTTTATTACTAGTGCACTGCCTACATAGTTGGTGCCCACTTTCGTTGGCACACGGCGGACGAATAAGGATAACAGCCCATTAATTTTGCAAGTTAAACAAGACTTTACTTTTTGTGCGTCGATGGGACAGACGCTTGTACACTTTTTCTAGGCTTTATCTCCTTGTATATACGCGGCGATAAACAAGTAGATGAGTTTATCAATTGCCTCTTCGGACACGATGTTCTCTTCGCTATTTAGGGACGCTCAATCAAAATGTATTTCCATTGCAATTTTCACAATGGGGTCCTTTCAGTTCATTGTTAGTTTCGTTTTAAAATCTCGAAGTATGAATGTTACAAAGACTGTAATTATCGGTTATGGTTCCGTTTGCTCTTTCGTAGCTCATTGTGTTTAGTAGATGTCTCTATTTTGCGATTTTCTAAGGTGTGGGCTGGCTAAATGTTATTTGACGATAGTATTGTGAGCACGCCCGCAGCGCCATTGTGTCCGCACTTTGTGCTCGATGTATCACTCCCACAATTTTATTATACTTCGCGAATTCACTTGCAGGAAGGAGAATTTGAACTGAGATGATTGATGGTCCTAATATTCGTTCTGGGATTCGATTGTTCATATGTGAGAAGTTACATGACTCTGGGGAAAAGTTTATATAAATGATATAAGTCGCCGTCCTTGTTAAAGATGTGAAAAATAAAAAAATCTATCTAAATCTTCACAAACGAGATCAGAAACTTCACTTAATTCACGCTCCTTTTTTTTTCTAGTACTAGTAGTTATACTTACAACTCACAACACTCAGGTGTGCTTTTTATTTAGGTACACTTCAATAACTTTAAAGATAAAAAATACAGAAAACAAAAAATGTGTAACCCACCGTATAACCTCTGAATAAAATTATTTACATATGACTGCAAATTGTTATATTGCCCGTCGAATGTGGCGTGATAAAAACAAAACAAAATACAGGTAAAAAGTTGAACCATGGGCCAAAATGTAATTCGAATAGCTTCTTGGAGGCGACACCGAGTCTATTAAAATCACTTTAGCGCCTTCCTCAATGGATGATTGAAAGCTTCTAAACAATTCATTCTTCCCTCTGTCTCAATGGCCTGGCCCACATTCCTTGTGTAATCTTTTTAAAGGACAATGGATGTGACAAAGGCGAGCCCTTACTATTGAAGAGCGTATAAAATACTGACGCTCCGTTCTAAATTAAGGTAACGTTTTTCGGTTATTCAGTGGAGGCAATGCCGCCCAGTGTGCAGATTCTAAAGTCCTCACAGCGTCAAGTGTTAATGAAAAAGTATCAATTTTGATATTCAACCTTATATCCCAAATCATAGGAATAGTTTCACCTTTCATTGACCAGTTTGCAAGTTTTGTTGTAGGTATCCCTATTGGTTACGGTCTCATTGTTGTTACTCTAACACAAAGCAACTCGTCTCTTGAATTTTTATTTTACCGACCGTAATAAATTTCAAATCTTGTACTGTAGACCGCATGGGTTTCCACTTGTGCCCTTAGTATGAATTTAATGAAAGTTATATTGTTTACGTAACAGTGAAAATAACAGCTGATCCACAAGGCGTCATGGCTCTTTGTTGTGTATATTAAAATTCTCATCTCAACTGTTTCTTGACTACGTTTTACATTGTTGGCTTGCATTAACATTAGTTATCATAAGGATAACACGCAGATAAGTTCTAACTACTTATTTTATGAGCTCATGTAGCTACTGGAAATGCGTAGTTTTGTAGTTTATTGCTCATAACGCAGATTACTCCATATTCCTTTTTGAATGCGTTTTTTTTGCAGAAATTATTCTCGTGATCTTGTGTAAATAATTATTCGGCTATAAAGAGAGGGATATAAAAGTATAATCTTTGAATTTGTTTCTTAAGTAGATAAGCGTAATACATATTTATATGTGAAGGATATTTTACTGGATGAGCTCTAGAAATATAACAAAATGCTGTAAATATAATATTCACAATTATATTAATATTATCAAATTGTAATCAAAACGATTCAAATCGATCACGGTCAACATATTTAATATCAATGGCACGTGTACAGGTCCACTGCAATACAGCTTTGAACGAATATTCCAGGTACGATCCCAAAAAAATGATTTAAAGTAGGGGAGTGAGGGGTCCCATCCATTTTTTTGGACAAGGTGGGCCCATATAACGCGGTGCGGCTGCCCGTAGCGCTCATTCACTAGACCGTGGTCGACTACATCGAAGCTCCCAAAAGTTCTCTATCATTTTTACCTGCCGCGTGCGCATCTAACCGATCCCGCAATCATTAATTAAAATGCTTCAAGGAATTAAACACACGCCGTCCGAGTATCACGTTGCTTACGTCAAAAGTGACGCTCCGAGAATGGTGGCCATTGCACCAGCTCCTGAAAGAAAATACTTGACCCTGGACATGCAGACTGATAAGAAGAAGTATAATTACAAGAACAACGCGTACACCGGTCCTCAAGCAGTTTCTATCGCGAGGAGAAACGCCCGGGAGAGGAATCGTGTGAAACAAGTGAACGACGGATTTAATGCTCTGAGGAAGAGACTGCCTGCTGCTGTCATTGCTGCGCTGTCGGGTGGTGCGCGTCGTGGATCCGGGAAGAAACTCAGTAAAGTGGACACACTCAAAATGGTCGTGGAATACATCAGGTATTTACAGAACATGATTGATGAAAGCGATGCAGCGCACGGGGTGACAAGAACCGTGCAAACTTTGCCGTCTCAAGCGCCATACGAAGTTGATGAAGGCATTTTCGATGGAAGTTCTCCGTATTCACACTCAGTGCCTTCGCCAGCTGGTTCGGAGTGTTCGTCAGGAGTGTCGTCTGCGTACTCAGGTGGTTGCATCCCGAATAACTACCAGACACAGGAACAAGTGAGTCCTATGGATGAAGATGACTTACTTGACGCTATCACGTGGTGGCAGCATAAGTAATATAAACAGCAAGTGTAGTTATGTGCGTGATGTCTAGTCTTCTGAGTAAAGGAACTCTTGAATGATTTATTACCATAATAAATTAGAAAAATGTTTAGCTGTATGTAAATAGTCTGCGAGGCCTTGTAAATGTTTAGCTGTATGTAAATAGTCAGCGAGGTCTTGTAAATGTTTAGCTGTATGTAAATAGTCAGCGAGGTCTTGTAAATGTTTAGCTGTATGTAAATAGTCAGCGAGGTCTTGTAAATGATTATGTTATTGTTACGGCTGTGATTGTACATTCTGTATAAAAATTATTTGAGGAGTTTCCTCACGATGTAAATATTTATAAAAGAACGTTAATATAAATGAAAATATACAATTTAATACAAATATACTTTGTGGTTTGAATATGGTTTTATATCATTCCCATTATGTTGAACTAATAGGAAAGCAGAACTTAATCCCTAAGTTTGAGGATTAATATAAATCTTAGGTCCTCATCCCCCTTCAAGCATGACCTTTATAATAATAATAAATAATAATAATAAAACCTTTATTGTCAGGCTACTATGGCCCATAGATAAATACCTTACAGACTAACATATATATTAATATAGTACAATGTGTGTATGTGTGTGTTATGAATCAGCGCTTTAATCATCAGCGACGTGACTACTATCCTGACATTTATAGTACGATAAACTTCCAATGATTGAACAGAAACGCTTGTAAAGCTCAACGCGTTGCAAAAGAAATACTGTAAAGGAAGAAAAGCTTTCTATATACCGTTCTTTACTTTTGCGATCATAATGTCTGTGAGGAATTGCGTATGATAGTTATGATGGAATAATGTCCAATGTGATTAGGAAGTAATCGAACTAGACGGATTAAGCGTCTTTAATTCTCTTTTCATACATATTAAAATAATAATGTGAGCAAAGGATGCCATTGATTAGTGTTTAACAGCGTAGGCTAGCTCTTAGACCACCTATTTAACAGTGGCAGATATTTAATTAGCATTCAAAGATTTAAACCATTTTTAACATCTCTAATATCAATAAGAGAATTATAGAATTCAGACTTAACGTTTCAAGGTGCCACAGAACCTAAAAGCTGAACGTAAATTCCGATAAAAGTGTGAAAATAAATAAATTACCTTCAAGTCCATTATCGAAAG
Source organism: Oligia latruncula (assembly GCA_948474745.1). Lineage (NCBI taxonomy): Eukaryota > Metazoa > Arthropoda > Insecta > Lepidoptera > Noctuidae > Oligia > Oligia latruncula. The sequence continues at coordinate 13,600,571 of OX419688.1, forward strand.
AAACGGTAAACGAGATACGAAAGCTCGTAGAGATAGCCATGCAGAATTATTTTATCTTCGTAGATTTAAAAAAGTTCTGATACGGCCTGCGAGCTTGATTAAGCCATCGATGCGCAAACGCAGCTCCGGTACATTGTTATACAAGATTAATGGTGTTCACCAAGATAAGGAGGTGGGAGCTAAATGCATTTACATGTGCGAATAAAAAGACACTGATAAAGGGACAAAGAAGCTCGCGACGAATAAAAATGGTACCATTTATTGTGACACATACGGGTGTGCTGTATGTGTTACTTGTTGTAGAGCTGAAAGTTAATTGTTCCAACTGCATTAACTGAGAACAACATATTTTTTACACTTCTATAACTGCAGTCATTATCGTAATTCAAATAATAATATGCTCAAACATAAAAAATAACAATTATAAATGACTAATCTAATGAAACCCTCAAACAGTTTCTAACATACGGATAAGGCAAAACTTCTAGAAAGTTACGACGGTTTCAGTAAATAGTTCGTCCTAGCATATAAGGGCTTGCACGATATCTCATGTTGTCGTCCAACATAAATTAACATTAGGCTTAATAAAACTTTTAATAGCTTGCGTGTCGTGGCGTCCGTGTGTAAAACAAACAGATTTATATGCAATCGCAGATTGTGGTTTACGATTATGGAAAATGCTGATAGAAGAGGAAGCTAACGAGTAATTAAACCTAATGCGAGTCAGTGCAGACGTTAACTCACGTAATTGCAATTAATATTTTTACGATCGGCAACACTGGCAGGCACGTGGGAAAGTGTTCCAGCGCTACAATGAACGCTGCGTGTTCCGTCTTTAAGCATACAAGATTAGTGTTCTTTATTTAAAAACCTGAGGTTTACATTACGCTGCTTTTATTTGCTTCCGTTTACTATAAAAAGGTTGCTACAATCTACAATGGAATCGAATGATTTCGCCAAATTCCGGAAACTATTAATTCTATCAGCGCTTTGTATCGATAATCTTATTATTTGGGGCACGTGAGCTTTGTAGTGTTCGTGATATTTGCGAATACTCGACGATAAGTCACACGTATTTATGGTACTTTTGTACACTTTGGGCTGTTGCTCGTATTTGATTTTTGTTTAGAACAATCAAATATCACTTAAAGTGTCCTTACAAAATGGATACAATGTTTTCTATAAAAGCTTTTAATTTTCTAATGATAAAATAAGGAGTATGAAACTTTTACGATTAAATAAAACTATGCTAAATTATGTAGTTGATAACTTGATAAGCTAACATTAGCCTGCACTATACTGCCATCTAATAAATATTAGATCTAGATTACCTATAAAGCTTATTACGAAATTGGGCTCCCATTCTAATAGATAAAAGAAGTCTAATTTGTCTTCTTGTTTTGTTAAGAAACCCTTTCTTCAATAATCGATTGAATGATTCTATTTCCTTGGAAATGTTAGAAATAAAAACGCATGTTTATACACTCACTCAATACTTTATCTTCCTAGATCAGCTAACCAGTGTTTGGTATAGATTGTGATAGTATCTCTTTGTTGCTCCGTCTATAAGTACTATTGTTCGTAAGTAATTCGCTCAACTTGCGGTACAACGGGTCTAAACGATTGCTATTGTATTTCTATAATCTCTTTCTTACCATTCAATGGGTGCGTTCATTTGTTATATTTTAATTAATCTCTCACTTTCACTGTTATTGTATTTATAATTAATGGTTGTCTGGAAATAAATTGTTGTAATTAATTTTAGATGACGTACTTTTCTTCAGAGAAGAGAGCTTTGGCTATAACCATCATAATTTCAATGTTCGTGCATGAACTGCTCAAGCAACATTAAAAATTAAAATAATGATTGGCTTTTTCACATAATTTCGTAATTTGAATACGTCTAAAAACTGTTTTGTGCGGCGGTACGGTAGGTAGAGACGTAATTGGTACAATGATACGGGACAAGTAAGGGCCATCACTTATGCAAATGGTTTATAGCCCGACTCAGTTCCGACGCGGGACCGCCGCATGATTTATTACAAATCGGTACATTATATACCTGAATACATTTACCATACACATGTTACTCTGATCTTAAACACCGAACTTAAGACTTTATTTATCGTTTTATGATTGATAATTATCACGTTATTAGATTTATTTATACACTGGATTGTGGAGATTAACGGTATTAAGAGTAATTTTGTACAGACGCCAGCACATCAAGCTACTCCAATCTGTCAAATTTCTTCAATAGATTTTCAACTTTATCGCTAAAGCATAAGGTTCAAAGTTGATTGGGAAAATCTGACAGTTTCGGGTAGCTTGATGTGCTGGCGTTTGTACTATATTGCTGTCAATAAGAGTCGTATTTATGATAGCCAACATAGATATTAACAAGTCAAAAAATGTGGAAGTTATACGTAAATCAAGCCAGACAGCATTATTAAAAAGTAATTTGGAGATTTGAAAGCTAATCACCTATTTTTTTTGATGACTAATTTTATTTTACCAATCTTCCTTTAATTTCATTCAACCTTTTACAAATGCCTACAACAGTTACTACATAAGTTACGTTCAGACAGAGAGAAGAAATAAGGCTAGCGGCGGACAGGTCCTCGTACATAAATAATCGTCGGATATCGGCTTCCTTCGGCTGCGCGGGCGCTGCCGCGCTGGGAACCGCGATGTGATCGACGCGGCGGGGTCACGCGTAGGGTTACCATTTTTAAATTTGAAAAGTCCTAACAAAAAGACGGACATTTGCAAAAAGTCCCCGCATCTTACTTGTTAATATTTCTTTTTTGAGTATTAATTTTACCTAAAAAATCTCTTATGTATGTCAAAAAGTCCGGACAAATGATAAAGCCGGTCAATGCCCGGACGGGGGTCGAAAAACCGGACATGATCGGACAAACCTGGACGGATGGTGACCCTAGTCACGCGCGTATCACTATTGTGCTATCGAAATAGGGATGTTATATAATGACTGCAATAAATAAGGAAGTGCTGTACTAACTAATTTACTAATTTGAAAACTTTCAGCAAGCTATCATTTTAAATGTATCGGCTATAAACAACATAAAAACAACAAGTCGCTGTCAAGAAAGGAGTTAAGTATACAGGAGCGTCGGATATAGTTGAAGTTTGCTAAGAAACCGATGGATGTTCTGGACTGAAATTTAATTTAATAAATGAGCTGTTTGTTTTCTATTAATAAACTAAAATTTTATTCGAGAATATCCATCGGTTTCTTAGTAAACTTCAAATATATCCGACGCTCCTGTATACTTAACTCCTTTGTTGACTGTACATATCTCTATCAATTGTCCTATCGCAGTTATACTGTAAGAGATTTCTTATGAAAAAACTTCGGAGATAAGGGGGAACGGTATTTTTTTACATTTTTCTTCAAAAGTCGAAAACTATGCGATCTAAAAAAAAAGGAAAAATTTTGAGAATTTGCAAACAGCGCTCTATCATGTGATGCCCTAGTATGTCTACTTTGAATTTTTAAGAACCCTTTAAGTACCAGCTGCAAAAAAAAAACTCTTATTTGCAAAATGGGCAAATGTCATCTAAAACCATTCCAAATTTCAAGTTGATAGCATTAGTAGTTCTCGAGATATCCAGCTGTGACAGGCGGACAGACAGACAGAGTTTGGTACGGAACCCTAATAAGAATCACCTTTGTACCTATTTTTCTGTTCTATTTTTTTTCTTGTCTGTTTATATAATGTCGTCGTCTGCCTAGCCTTTTCCCAACTATGTTAGGGTCGGCTTCCAGTCTAACCGGATGCAGCTGAACACCAGTATATAATGTGTGTACATAAATGGTAAAATAAATAAATAGTAAAATAATAAAAGTTTAAATAAGGGAGGGTCGTCCGCAGTGTAACAACAGATGAAAAGAAAAAATGTTTAAAAATTTTAAATAATTTCATTTAACTTGCTTTGTTTAATAAATTCATTATTTTACATATTAAATTTGAAAGAATTGGTGAAAGTTCTTCGAGTAAGCAAAGTATTAAGATTGAAATCAGCAGGTACCTAAAAGTGTTAAAAAAAACAAATTATTTTTTACTTAAGAATAAAATAAAACATCTGGCGACCAGTAGCAGATTCAAAAGAAGATAATTACAAGTTATAATTAGTTGTACTGCGTTGAAAGAGTGACCACTTGACCGTATAGCCAAAAATATCGTCTTACACGAAAATATGAATTGTGATATACGATAGTGCTAATTCCAAATTGTTAGGCAAACATTTTAAAAATTGTTGAATGAAATGAAGTTATAATTATTATTTTTGTTCCTCACTATGGCATGCTTCCATACGAAAAAAAAACTAAAAAACCTTTTGAATTTCTTCTACATTCGCAATCGGAAGATACACTTTTGTGATGTGCAATTTGAGAATGATTTCCGCATGAAATACACCAAATAACCAACTCTCATGTTGCTATGTTTTTTCTTCGTTTCCTCCGTCTTTTTAAACACTTCACTGCGGTTCGATTTGTATGAAATTGTCCGGGTCTCTCTAAGGGCATATTGTAACAAGCGTTTTTTCTTGTAATTTCGTACTTCAAATTGCACAACATCGTTTACCACGTACTTTAGTGGCTTTTATATACAACAATTTAAATAAAAAATACCTTTTATAGATACCGACGCATTTTATTTCATTTTAATGGCACTTAAGGTGGAAACATACCGAAAATGTATTTTATTAGATTTCGAAGCTCGGAATGTGTGAGTATCGGCTACCGGGGTGTCTAATAAATATCAATAGATTCATAAAGGCATATCGTATTTTATAAACTCTCTCATTTACAAGCGGTAACACTGGTAACATTCGTAAATATGTCGTTGTGCATGTGTTTATGTGAACATCAGCTAGTGATGTGACATAACACCACCGATACAATTACTCGACTCGATATAAAGTTAAAACAGGAGCCAATTGACTGTTTAAAAGTGTCCAACAAGGCAGGTGTTGAATATTATTGTGCCAATTGACATGAATGAACCAAACCGAATCGATTTAAAAGCAATAACATTATATTGCTGTTCAATTCGTGTAATAAGATGTACCAAATTAAATATGTCCTTAAGAGTAAGAATATCAAGTGACAAAAAAAGGTTAAAAGTATAATCACGCATTCGAACAGTTACATTAGTCGAGGAGTCGATTATTTTTGCACAATAACATCGAGTCGAGTAGAATGTAGTGACTGGATCGCACCATTAACATAGACACGGGATGAAGATGTTAGTTTAGTAGACAGGACAGTGGCAACGCTGTGATTTAGATAGAACACCGCTGTGCCCAGCGTGATCCTACTGTAATAACTTACAATAGAAATTATTGATTTTATTGTAGGTACTTCAATATTCATTAAATTTCTATCGATGCTTGTGTAAGCAGTAAAAAGAAGTACCTACGTAGTTAAGATGTTGCTAGAAATAAAGTAGGCAGCTACATACGATATCGGAATTCAGCAAAACTCTATGTCAGAACAAAAATAAGGATGCACCAGGGTTATTTTTAAAGCTGTTCATACTATTCGCAGAAAACAAATAAACTAAAGTAGATAATTAAAAAATACTTATATTTATGACCAGTGAAAATAAACCAGCAAAAGGAAATCCGCAAGAAAAGTATGCACTTCAAGAATTATTAGAAGATAAATCTAACGAAATCGCCCACAATTAAAATTATACAGCCAATCAAATGCTAAACCGACTTACGTAGAAAACTTTAATTGAAATTAATGCACCTTGCCCTAGATTTATACGGTAACAAAAAATATTTTCTGAAGAGGACAGCTAAAGCAGTGATCTTTAAAATGTCGGCGTGAATCTCATAAAAGGGATTATAGGTTGGAGAAGCTTAATGCTCTAGGATTCAATTAGGTGAAATAAGCTTAAGTGGGTTGTATCCGCTGTTATGACAGCAGTCAAATTACCAGGACCTGTCGCTTCCGCCATATTACGAGACTTTTAGTGAGGGTGACGAGTAATGACGTAATAGTATGATTGTTGGCTCCTTGATTTGATTGAAATATGACGTCGAATCCAACAGTTGAATTAAAATGTGAACTTGATACGGGTATGCAGGTACCGTACGATTCAGTTTATTGTGGTTCCTTTTGAAGTTCATCCATCCGAAAATGTGCAGTGGTTTCAAGTAGGACCACCATTTCTATATAACCTATTCATTCAGTTTGGCTAGACTAATTAGTGGTTTTTCAATCATTGGCCAAAACTGGAAAGGTTTCCCCGAAAGAACATAATTTTTTTCTTGTAAGTTTAACGAGTGTAAAAAGACGCTTAACGAAGCCGAAAGTCACGTATACTCCTTGTTATTGGGATCTTTTTTTTGTACTTGACCATACCTGGGAACCTTCTAGTTACGGAGATATTGAAGGTCAAAGTTCCAACTTTTTGTATACATATAATAGTTTTAAGTTTTACAGATTTTAACTCAATTTTAAATACGGAACTCCAGTACAGTTGCATGCACCCATAAGTACAATTTACATTGCACGCTGCAATATTTTTTCATTAATGTCACTTAGTGTGATGCAGAATGCATAGACAACTATGTGATGGGTCTTTTTACATCCTGAATTTCAGAATTGTTTTTGTTTGAGCAAAATGAAACTAAGATTCAGGAAGCTTAATCTCGGTTTACACTCGTAGAATATATAACTAATATTTTGAGAATACTCCTTTATGTTTTAACAGGACTGGTTTTTGGAGCCGGCACTCTTACGCAATTGACACAACAGACGGTCCGACGGTCGACACGACGTCATGTCCGTTTCGACTGGTCCCAATCACCCTTAGCATCAAATAAATCAACTTGATTTTCACGGAGGAAAATGACCACGAATGGAGAAAAAAAACCGTTGAAAGGCAATGTTGAATGTATGTACTGTTGTTGGTGTTCTTTATTAAATAAATAAATAATTGTTTGATGCCCGAGAATCCCTTGCCTGGACTCAAAAGAAATTGTTATTAAAATATACAGGGTGTTAGGCGGAAGGTTAACCGAACAAGAATAGAATAGAAAAGAACAAGAACAAGGGGAGAACAAGGGGGGTAGGTAGACCTATTTAGGAAATATATATTTAGTTTGAAGATCCCTCATATTTTCTTTCTAGTTACTTAAAGTTGGGTTAACACTCTGTATTTTAATATATATTAATTTTCGAGTTCTGTCGAACTCGCGAATTGGAAGTAGATAACGTATATTTCCAATGTCAAGGAATACTTATTGAATGTTTATCTCTCGTACTTGTGAACTTAAGAGTCAAGTGTAGGTAGCAGATAGCGCTATCATTAATGCACTGGCGCGTGTATTTCTACAGTATGCGGGTAGTGTTACTAAACACTCTTATTTCGTAGGAATAAGGTTGATCTTCGAGCAGCTTTGGGTTGTCTACTTGTTATTCGCGCAAGTTCATTGTTAGCAGTATTCAGCACGTGACGGACAGTTAGTACAGGTATCGTCAATGTGCTAACTTGATAAGTGTACTGGCATGTAGCCTTTACCAAAAGCTTTGTGTTCTAGGTATTTACACCACTATTTATCACAAATAGTTTCGATCACAATGGATGGCTAAAAATCTACTGCACACTTAAGGCAAGTTCTTTTAAATGTTAGTTTCGATAAAAACTGCTGAACAAAGCTAATTCGAGCACTTGTCAATAGGCTTGTAAAGGCAAATGATAAATCATTGTGATAACCACATTAAACACAGCAACCTGTCCGTAGTTCACACGTATTCAAATCAAAAGCATTTTTCACACAGTTTGAAAAAGGTAGTATCAAAAAGTCCAAACTTTCGGAAAAATAATGTTCCCACGTCGTGTGCGAATAGCTTCCGCATCAGGTGCAGAATCGAAAGGGTTCGTCAATCTCAAAGGGTTCCCATTATTATTGTTATTCTGATTGACAATCGCCCTCTCAAGCCGAGCCTTTTTTCTGTCAGATATAAAACTAATATTGGTAGGTCCCATCCTCTTCCGCCAGCTTTTTTGTACGTCACTGCACTGCATTTAGTTTTGGGAAAAAAGTTACTTTATTTGAATTGCTTTTAGTCTTTTTATGGCGTTGTATATCAAATTTATATCGAGTTTACAATTACGTTCAGCGACCTTTTTCTTTGGGCATCCTATTTCTTCGTGGGTACAAGTTTTCTGGTGTTCGAATTTTGTCGATACTGAAACAGTTTTATAAATAAAGTAATTAATTACTTCAAGGTCAATAAATTGTGAACGGGCCTAAAACGGTGATAAGAATATCAAAAGGGTTACCACCCAAAGGCGGGAATGGAATTTTATTTAATTACATTATCTAATTAGATACAGCGTACACAATAATGCTTGCATCTGCGTTTAGTTCCGTAAATTAACATCAAGTGGTATACAACCGAATACTCTTTGTATTACGATATGTTAGAGTTGTGTTTTGGTTGTTTTGAACTTGACTTGCTGGTGTCTGTTCCACGCGAGAAGTGTCGCCACCGTGATGAATGGCCACTAGTTGATTTAAAGGGGTACATTTGAATGAAAGAGCTTGATATTGTGTATCTCTGTAACCTATCCTTAAATGCAATAAAACTATAAAGTAACCTTAACATACGGGCATTAAACTGATAAAAAAAATTGATTCTAAAGAATAAAAAACTGATAAAAGATACGAGCCATAATTGACATGAGGTGCGAAAAAACAATATCCAATATTAAGATCGAATCTGAACTTGTAAGACAAATCGCTCCCAACAATGTCACCCGTTGGGTGCTCAAAGACAGCGTTCGGACCCATTCGTCCATTTTTTAGTTCAAGACGTACAATTAACAATGACAGCGGTCAGGTTGCGTATAAAAAATTACCATGGAACGAGTTTTTCCGAAATGTAGAGCTGAGTTTTTTTTAATCTACATGAATGAGAATGAGGATTTTATTGCATTTAGTATTTTGTTGATATGTCTATATTTTATGATGTTGCATCAAAAAATTCTTGCGGCGTATAAAAGGCGAGATTTACATCGGTGCCCTTTGTGCCTTCTGCGGGTGATCTCGTTTGACAAAAGTGTTAACGTTTTCGTCCATAAAATATTTTGACTTCTCTCTTAATGGACGTAAGCGGACAGGCTACATTTTTTAATAATGTATCGTGACATTTTGTATGTTAGATTTTAGATGCAAATGTCTTATTTATGTTTTTTATCGGCGATTATACATTTTTTAACCGCTTAATTCTAATATCAAAATAAAAAAATACTACCTATAATATTATTCATCCCTCTTTCAAGTAGGAATATAAAAAAAAAAAATAAGGTCCACTTGTGAGTTTTCATCGATCTTTATAAATAAATCGCAATGGCAGATTACAGATCAATAAACATTTAAACCCAATTTCTGAGACACTTGAGAAAAGCCGCGGGCAAACAGAGCGTATTTATGTGCTTAATCCAGAATAAGTTTTATGATTGCATATCATGAATCCACCACCAGCACTCACAACATCACGACATGATAAAAATTAATAACCGTTTTCTTAAGTAATAGCCTCAAGCAACCATCGCGAATGGAAGGGTTAAAACTTTACCGAACAACCCTTAAAAGTTCTACGGAAACGTTCATTATAACCTCTGCATAACATTCAAAGTGGTTTAATTATCGGTTGTCTAATGTTCGTCAAAAGCGGGTTATTAAAAACTATTAGAATATTTCAAATTGTACATTCTTCACCCTTTCCACCCTTGACAGGTCCAGGCTCTAATTTAGCTAAAAGTATGATTGCGGGTTATTTGCCTATAATGAAATTAATTACACAAAATTTTGTTCTTTTTAATTAAATATTTAAAAAAATATGATCGATTACGATAAGATGAAAGCGCATTCTGTATGAATGCCAGAGGATTATTTTTCATTTGTATCTCTGTTTTCAATTCACAATCGACAAACAACGATAGCATCGATGCGTGGACGCCTGTCAAAAGTTATATTTATTTTCTTTACAAATTCATAGAATCGTGCGAAATCACAGTGGAGATGTTTGCGGGTACCGTGGTATTATGCGCGGGCGCTCCGTTTGTCCGCACAAAGCTCCCCAACCCTTTGGCGACACAATGCGCGTCACTAATCTAGATCATGTGCGCTATTGTGTGTCATTGTAGGTGCGCTCTCCCCCTCCCCCTCTGCACCCGCGCAGTTCGCTCTCAGCGGGGAGAAGCGCGGCCCTGGATATCTCACTCGATGTCGATTTATAAGAAATTACAGCGCCGCGGGTGCCAGGTAGTGCTCCCACGGATGCATGTACACAATGCAAAAACTTTGCTCTCCAAAATTCACTAGTCAACCAAACAGGAAATGAAAAATATTATTTCTTCCTATTGCCACTTTGTGTTCGACTATTATTCAGCATTATATGTACAGATTATAATACTTCATAAATGGCTTCCGAATTCTTTTTCATTGTGTTATTACTTTCTCCGTAATCATAAATTGCGGTTGATCGTCGTTCAAGGAAGACGCTCGATGATTAGAGTGTGCTCGGCCAATCATTAACGTATGTGCAACAATTTCGTTAATAATTATGTAGAGATATTGGAAGCGGTCTTATGTGTGTTTAACTGGTTATTACTTTGTGACCTGGGGCTCGGACTAACGGAGCGATAACTTACAAATGTGTTAGAGTCGAATGATTTAAGTACGATTTTTTTTTATGCGTGGGTTGTTTACGATGATCCACTGGATGAAACTACGCAATGTAGATAATAATATTTTTGTTATAATTTAATTTTTGACACCTAATAAAGTTAAAGTAATATATTGTATTTGTCTTAATTATTCTTAACAAAGTTCTTGCATTCATAAATAACAAATGATGTGTTTCAAACATAGTCTTTGATTTATTATTGAAATAAACCAGAATAACAGCATCAGAGACATTATCGTTCCTTCAACTTTTTTAATTTGAACGGGTACTTTTGTATGTACTTAAAAAAAATAAACATAATTTTCTATTGCCATACATTTTATACTGAAAGGTAATATCGTCCTTGCTATTCCTGATTCTCCACACCACCTTTGTTCCATATCGCGAGTGAATGGGCGGCGTGTGCCCAAAGGACAAGTTGAGTGTCATCCCGCGGACACCGCTTAATTGGCACGAATAATTTTGTCGTAGGACTCGTACGCAAACCACCAGCTCTTATAACAGTATACTGGGAATGATCGAGTACCGAATGATACAAGTTCGATTGGTTATTTGGGCGATTACATTAGGTATCGATTCAGTTGTCGGAAAGCGATTTGTAAGGAATTTTAATAGGTATTGACAATCGAGATATTATGCAGATTAGTGTCATTGTCCAGAGCACTGAACACATTATTTTTGAAGAATTGTTAAAAGAATGAGTGGACTGGAAAAATTCCCCCATTTTCCATTTATTGAAACATTATTTATTTATCACCAGTAGTTATTCCTTATAATATCAGCTATCTGCCGAAGAAGGTTCCGTTAAAATCAGTGCAGCCGTTTCGTAGATTAGCTGGAATAATCAGACAGACAGACTTTTTTGTTAATGCGTATGAAGGTATGTACAATACTTATATCGTGCTTTTTCTTTATTTTATTTTACTTTATTGGCCAACCAACAATTGTTTACACTGTAAATATTTAAAGTAACTATGGTAGATCCATAATCTAGGGTTAGTGTAACAATTTATTACAGGTTAGCACCGCATGCCCACATAAACATATTAGGTGTGCCACAAGCACTGTTTAAATTTACATTACGTCATGATGGAATATATAACTAAAATAAACAGTAAAATTACTTACTTTCATATGCATTTAATAAAAAGCAATTATTTTGACATTAATAACAGACAATTTTTATTTATTTGTATAAGTTGGTCTTTGTGTAAATTATTTCATCACCACTGCTCTCAAAATGGTGAAGGAAAACATCGTGAGGAAACCGGCATGTCCTAGAACCAAAAATTCGAAGACATGTGACATCTGCCAACCCGCACTGGGCGCGCGTGGTGGATTACGGCCCACTCCCTCTCACAGAGAGGGGCCTGTGTCCCAGCAGTGGGAACATTATAGGCTGATTATGTATGTATGTATAGATTTGCTTGCTGCAGTTACAGTTAGACTCGAAGGCAAGCAGCAAACCAGTAGCATAAAAACAAACCTTCTCAATCCTCCAACTCTTTTTTGTAAGTCTTCCAATAAAAGCCATTATGTGCGTTATTCCCTGGCTGGTTACATGATATAACTATTATCATTATGTTAGTAGGGACAGCTTTTAAATTGCTATAATTATCATGCTCATTAACAGTTGTAATTTACTGATCATACAAAGTCGCTTTGTAAAATGTATGCAGAAGTTATGACAAATAATTCAGGCGTCGTACGTAGCGTCGCGTCGTGTTAAAACGAAATAAAAGAAGTAAAAAAAGAACATAACACAGTTGTACTTTTGTGTGTAACACAATGTAAAGGCGATTATCATATAAACAATTTAACACCTCGATATAAAGGGGTGTACAGACACAAAGACATGGTGTGCGCGTTCGAGATCGTGTAGATTACACCTTATCACACATCTACAATTGTTGGTAGAAACATTTGAAGAACATCTTCTTTCATTCGTTTTTTGTTCAGTGTCAAAATATGTTTACATCGGCATAAAAGCTACTTTTTTATTTAGCAGAACGATTCTAAAAGTTAGAAAACAAGAAAACTTCAATATCTACTCTATAAACTAAATAAGATAAAGAAGCGAGATACTGGCGCCGATTCCCTTGTTCACAAACTAAACTTTTTCTTTCTATTTCATTAAGAAAAGGACAGAAGATAAATATTAGTTTAGTTCTGTCAAATTATGATTCCTACTCCTTAGACAAGTTTAGACGAGATTAAAAAATTGGCTACTAAAAATACATCAATTTACGTCAGGCGCTGACTAATTTGATAGGACTAAACTAATTGAAATAGAAATAAAAAGATGCACTGAGCTTAAGTTTAGTTTAGATTGGGAACAAAGGAATCGGCGCCAATGGCTTATCTAAACTAATATTATAAAGAGAAAAGATTAGATTTTTTGTATGTTTCTTTGTTACGCTTTCACGCAAAAACGGCTGAACCTGGCGTATACCTGGATTAGAACATCGGATACTAAACTTTTTATCCCGATATTCCCACGGGATCAAGACGTATGCGGGAGAAACTGCGGGACGCAGCTAGTCATTTATATAGGAACGATATAGCTTCTGCCCGCGACTTCATCTATGTGAAATTTCTCGTTCCCCGACCCACTCTGTCGCATCGCATCGCCTGCCCGCGCTATCACTTCGTTTTATATTAGCGTTCTTTCTTACTATTTTCTTTTGGCTAGGTTGCTAAGGGTCCTAGCGTGATGTTAAATCCTATTGCCAATAGCCTTCCTCAAGAATTAGGCTATCAAATCCAAAAATAATTTTTCAAATCTGACTGGTAGTTAGAGATATCCGCGGTCAAACAAAGAAACAAACAGACTCCTGCGCTTTATTATTAGTATAGATCAACGTTAAGAAATTAATAATTTCTAATATTAATTATTTTGAACAAGAAAACTACATGTGAACGCACTTAAGGCTCTAGTCATTCGTTTTAATTTACAACTTATTTTGAAAAAAAAGAAGAAAAAGAAATAGGAAAAATAAAATAATTTTGCTATATTTTAACACACACATTCTATTCTAAAAGGAATTTTAATTATTATCTAGCTTCAGCTTGTTTTTCTAAAGTTATAGCGTGGTTATTCGTACACATGTTAAGGTCAGGAGGTGGGAACAACATGGCAATCTGATGCTTATCTAAGTTTGTAAGACAAATATCTTCCACGTCGAGCAATGTCGCTGAATATAGGACAGCTCTATTCTTCTGTGATTTATATTTTCTGGTATTAATTGGGTGTGTGTTTACATGTAATTTTGAATGATTTGGCTTGTGTAGAAATGAATGTATCTGTTTAAATATTCGTGGTGTAATATGGGCACCAAATAAACAAAGTTTCTCATTTTCTGTATACGAAAGAGAAAGACTGTGCATAAATAACACCACACAACAGACTTCCTGTCAAACTTAATAATAATTATAGCCAACACATGCACGGCGCAATGTCCGATTTCAGCACTTGTGTCGATGTTCACTACTCAACCTACATTGGGTTTCATCTAAACACATTTTGTGGAATTGAGAAACGGACATTGACCAGAGTATCTAATAATAACAACTAGGCAAGTAGTTATAGAACATAAAAGTGTTCTAACCTAACCCATTTGGTCGGGGTGGCCTTTCCACCTGAGTATTTAACCAAAACCTTAGTTCTGGACTTAGCGTCTTTTGATTTACGATTCTTGTATTGTATACAAAACTATAATGATATGGGATTGCTGCTGCAATACACAAGTAAAACAACACACGAACGGACACACATACTTACTCACATGCGTGTTAAGTTGAATAGATTTCTACATTCGTTACGTTCGAAATTGCCATTTTTTCTCGTTTCCCATGAAGCCATAAGGCACGTGTATAAATCCCTGCGCCTGCGCATGGCCTAGGGGGTGGACGCTTCCTTTTTACTTCACCTTTGTTACGCTTGCCAGCGAATTTATTTCTTATTCGCGCGTTGAGTTGCGCTTCCTGGGCGGTTGGCTGTACCCGCTGGCGGCGGGCTATGTGACATACTGGCGGCTAAAACTATAGGCGAGGAAGGTTGATTAATAACTTACTTAATAACTAAAAATATCTCATAAATTGGAATTGTCGCGAAATTATGATGTTGCTACCTACAATAAGTAAGAGTAATGCACACAACCGTGAACCGTGGTTTTTGTCACCTTTTACGATACTCTAGGGAGGATGGGGGTGGCCTCATTCGAAATTGGGTATTCGGTAACATTATTTAGATGTTAGTCGCCATTATGGAGGTTTTACAAAGTTTTCGACAAACCTATTTTTTTCTTGTGTAGGAGCACAATGGCCAGTTAAAGAACCGATTTCATATCAGTTTATTGCAAGCCAAAATAAAACATATTAAAGCAAAACATGTAATATAAATACTAGTTTTGTTTGAATAAAAATCACTTTTTGTAGACCCTCTACAAAAAGTGCTACAAAAAAGCGTAGCGCGCTACGAATAGCCTACGCACCTACGACCGTTGTTGGTGAAATAGTTTGTTCGTGTGTACGCCGCTGTTGGCAGCGGGAGCATTCGTTAATCCGCGGATGACTGTAAATTCTTTAGTGTTTTAAGTAAGCACATACATACATATGGACGTACATATATTTTATGTACAAAATACGTACGTTTATATGGCCGCAAACAATTGTCTTGCCCTTTGTTTTGACTTTACAGCTTTATGTTGAATTGATACATGATTTTTATTGTGTGTCTGTGGCTTTATAATACATAATGAACAAATAGGGTATTATAAAGTTTTATTGTTTATCGATATCGGTTGTAAAGTTATTTAGATATATGTATATCGCTATCTATTTACTGATTGTGCAGTATCGTGGGAAAGTCCTCGCTTCGCTTGTATCCGTTCACTTGCAATACTTTTGTTTTTGACTATTTTTATTCAGATTAATGCAAATGGGTTGGTACCTCTGTTACTTGAATGTGTTCTTAATTGCATGTGAACGAGTGAATGGAATCTTTAATGACAATAACCTAGGGCCTCTCAAGTAGGTAGAGAAACAAGTGCAAAAGTAGAATTAAGTGATGACGTCACGGGTTTGTCTTAGTTACAAGACTATCATTTTACAATTGAGATCAAAACATTTTCGGGCAATCATATTTGCACAAATTGCTAATTCAGACGTCTACACATATACCTAATCGTAACCTTAGCGTAATCTATACAAATAAATAAAATTAAAGTGTTGGTTTGTAATGTCAAAATAACAGCTTTTTACTGAAAAAGTAATAATAATAATTTAGCTAGCAACACTGAAAACGTCAACACGTCAATCTTGTCATCTCTTTATATTTTACAGATTTTTATTTTTTAGTAGCAGTACCACCGGTCATATTTATAATTTGTGTTTAATGTGAATCTAAATCGAATCAGCAAAAAATTTAAAACATACAATGAATGAATTATTTGGAAACCATCAAAAACTGCCGAACCGGAGGTGACATCTGACATGTCACCCCGATTTATAAAAACATTGGAATTGGAAGATGACAATATAATGAAAAAATGTTGACGAGATCAGCAGCTCGCCGAGCACGCCTACCACCTCCGGACTCGTCGCTCAGCTCCGCCCCGCCACCGCCGGAACCCAGCCCCATCGAGAGTGCTGTGACACCGGCCGTAGCAGTTGCGTCGAGCTCGAGCGACGAGTATTTCTCTCCGCCGACGTCGCCAACACCTGTACGTCGGCAGGGGAGAGGCCGGCCACCGAGGAGCTTGGGACTTAGGGGCCATCCGGCCCCGAGTCGGGTCCCCGCTACCGGTGGTTGTGTGCAGCGCATGAGATGGACTCACTCTATGAACGAGAACGTCATGCGCGCATATTACGGGTCTACAGAGGGGGGAATTAACCTCACTGCGTACCGCGACAGGATGCTGTCTCTGTTTCAGGAACTGGAACCAACCGTCAACGTTTCGGCCCAACGACTGTCGGATCAGGTGCGGGTCATCCAACGCAATCACAGGTTGGACGATATCGCACTTGATAGGCTGCGCTCAGAGGTACTGAGCAGCCATATCGTCTCGACTTCGACACAAACTGCGGCACAGGCGTCAACTGTTGATGCCATCTCGCCGCGGTCCAATCATGTTGAAGAAGAGTATGATAGGGTTGACACAGTAAGTAGCCAGTGCAACGTCCGACTGAGGAGCGCACTGGAGGATGCATTACGCGAGTATAGGTCCACTCCAGCCGAACTTAGACCCCGATTACCACGGTTACCCATGCACAAAAAAAAAAAATAGGGCGCTGGTGTGTGCCTTGGACTCGCAGCTCAAGAGTTTCTTCGAGAGCAGCGAGGATCTCGTTGATACACATTCGATCCTGTACTGTGCGGCTGTGGCGGCATGTCGTTTAGCTAACGTCAAATTCCCAAGTTGTGACGGAGCTATTCGACCAAAACCAGCCGTACCAGCCTGGCAGCGCAGGATCGAACGTCGTATTGATGGGGCCAGGGTACTCATCGGCAAACTATACTGCTTCAGGGAGGGCAATACACGACCACGTGTGATGCGCTTTGTAAGGCGGGCATTCTCGGGGACTGAAATCAGCCCTCGAGAATACATGTCCCGTGTCACAGAGCGCATCGACTTCCTGAAGCAGAAAGTTTGTGCATGGGCGAGCCGAATTCGGCGGTATAAGCGGCGGGTTGATCGATACACGCAGAATCGCATGTTCCAGAGCGATGAAAGGTGGGTGTATAGAGCTTGGGAGCGACCTGAACAAAATGTGACAGATGTATGCCGCCCGGATGATGCCGCCACAAGTGCATTCTGGTGCAGCATCTGGTCGGTGCCCGTCTGTCATACTGAGGCTGACTGGATGCAGGATGTCGAGCGAGTGTGTGAGTCTGTACCAGAAATGGAAACAGTCCTAATTACGCCATCAGACGTTGCCAGAGCGGTCCGTCCGTTACCGAATTGGAAATCACCGGGACCGGACGGACTGCACAATTTTTGGCTGAAATGGCTAATTAGTTCACACACTTGCCTGGCATCTCAGTTCCAGTCATCCTTAGAGTCTGGGTCGCTACCGCAGTTTCTAACAACAGGCGTTACCCATCTGCTCCATAAATCAGGTAGTCCCGCGGAACCCAAGAATTATAGACCGATCACGTGTTTGTCGACGGTTTATAAACTTCTTACATCTATTTTGAGAGCGAAAATTAATACACACATTGAGAGTAACTCGGTTATGTCTGCCTCTCAAAATGGATGTAGGAATGGGTCCCGCGGTACTAAGGAGCTACTCCTCATAGACATGGCCATTAGCCAACAGGTTCGTCGATCCCGCAAGGATCTGTCGACATGTTGGATAGATTACAAGAAGGCCTACGACTCGGTGCCACATACATGGCTCATGAGGGTGCTGGAGTTGTACAAGATAGATGCAACTCTACGCACCTTCCTTGAGTCGTGTATGGGGCAATGGAAGACGGTCCTTCGTTATCCAGGATGTCGACAGATCCAGGGGAATGATGAGCCTGTATGGATTAAACGGGGAATATTTCAGGGCGACAGTTTGAGTCCACTTTGGTTTTGCTTAGCCCTGAATCCTCTAAGTACACTACTGGAGGATTCAGGTCTAGGCTATCGGTTAAAGAGAGGTGGTCAGGTCATATCTCACCTCCTTTACATGGATGATTTAAAACTCTTTGCCCCCAACAAATTGCGTCTGATGGAACTACTGAAGGTAACTGAAACTTTCAGTAGCGCCATCAGGATGGAATTTGGTGTGGATAAATGTGCAGTCATGCATGTAAAGCGAGGGGAGATTATGGAATCCGAGGGAATTCAACTCTCCGATTCCATAAGCCTCAGATCCCTCTCCTCATCCGAAAGCTATAAGTATTTGGGTATGTCGGAAGCGTTAGGCATCAACGACGCTGACATGAAGCAATCGTTGAAGGAGCGCTTCTTTTGTCGCCTGAAGAAGGTATTAAATAGTCTTCTTTCGGGCGGAAATAAGGTGCGCGCCTTCAATGGTTGGGTCATGCCGGTTTTGATGTACTCTTTCGGCATACTCAAATGGACTCAGACCGAACTCGACGCCCTGGATAGAAGAGTCCGTACACTACTGACGGCAAACCGGATGCATCACCCACGATCATCGGTGATGAGACTGTATATCCCGCGGAAGTGCGGGGGTCGAGGCTTTTTAAATGCGAAGACCCTCCACAACCGCGAGGTGTGCAGTCTCAGGGAATATTTTTTAAAAGCCGAAGTGGGTATGCACCGTGATGTTGTCGCAGTGGACAAGGGGCTCACCCCGCTCTCCATGGCTAAAGAGAACTGGCGCAAACCTGTAGTACTTTCTACTGATGACCGCAAGAAGGTATGGCAAAGCAAGGAGCTTCACGGGCGCTTCTATCGGGCTCTTCATGAGCCCGGTGTAGACTTCTTAGCGTCCGTATCCTGGCTACGTTTTGGTGACCTTTTCGGGGAAACTGAAGGTTTTGTCTGTGCAATTATGGACGAAGTTATCTTAACGAATAACTACCGGAGACATATTATGAAGGACGGGACGGTTGACGTGTGTCGGGCATGCCACCGTCCGGGTGAGTCTATCAGACATATTATCTCTGGTTGTTCTCGTCTGGCTAACGGCGAGTACTTGCACAGGCATAACCAAGTAGCTAGGATTATTCACCAGCAACTTGCTTTGAAATATAAACTTGTAGATTCTGAGGTACCGTACTACAAGTATGTGCCCGACCCAGTTCTTGAAAATGACCATGTCACATTGTACTGGGATCGGTCTATCATTACTGACAGGACTATTGTTGCCAATAAGCCTGATATAGTGGTGATAGACCGATTAGCGCGCCGCACAATGATTATCGATGTTACCATTCCACATGACGGGAACCTCGTGAAAGCTGAGAAAGAGAAACAAATTAAATATCTCGACTTAGCTCACGAGGTTGTTGACATGTGGAATGTGAGCTCGGCTATCATTGTGCCGATTGTCGTATCAGCCAATGGACTGATGGCCGAAAGCCTCGATCAACATCTATCGAGGCTCTCGTTAGGCGGTTGGATCAAGGGCCTGATTCAGAAGGCAGTACTCCTCGATACGGCTCGCATTGTGAGGAGGTTCCTGTCTCTGGAGCCCTAACCACCGGTAGCTTGGACCCTGCTCCCGACACCGGCGGATCGCTATTTTTTTATATTTTTAAATGTTTTTTATACTTACTTTTATTTATTAAGAAATATTTAAAAATGTAATTAGATAAGAAAAAAAAAAGACGAATAAACGAAATAATAATAATATTCCACAACTATCACACAACGCCGTCTAGTCTCAAGCTAAGCAGAGCTTGTGTTATGAGTACTAGACAAAGTATGTATGTATAGTAATTATAACGAAAAAAAAATAATTTTGTCTGTTTGTTTGTTTCGGCTAATCTTCGAAACGGCTGGACCGATTTGTAAACTATAAGATATGTAAGATGACGGCACTTTAACTGGTAGATAGCTGATGTTAAAAGGAGTAATTTACGGTACTTTTATTTTAGAAAAAGAATGAGGGTCGGCACAAAAAATAAAACCCATGAAATCCACATCCACGCGAGTGAAGCCGCGAGCAGAAGCTAGTTCTAAATAAAATAAATAAATGATAAAATCATATGCGATAGGTTTATTTCGTAGCAGTAGTGTTACTTGTAGCGTAAGTACAGTCACGAGCACCAATATGTCAACACTTGGTAACTTTAAATTGCGATTTTTTCACGAAATAACGAATGCAACATTGAAATACGACATGCTTTACATATACCTATGGGTTTGAAAATACTATGTTCCTACTAATATAAAATTTAATTAAAAAATAAAGGAGAAAATCGCCTTTGAATAAAGCCAAGTGTATACATACTTTTGCTCATGACTGTACTCTGCTTAAACCCAATCCCTGATTAATCGAATACCCTGAACTCTCCTGTACTTAAATAAAATGTCCGATCCATCTCAAAAGCTAAAGATCAAAGCTGCCATAAATATCGGCACTTTGATACGGTATATCACGCATAACTAAATTCTAATGCTACTAATTGGATGCAAATCTAACCTGAATACTAACAAGCGGTGTTTAGTTCGGTCAGATGTTATAAATCAAGTGGACCAGATCAAACGGATAACGTCTTTCCCTCATAAAAATGTAGCAAAAAATATGGTCCAAATGTGGTTTGAACAGTGGCCCTCCGCAATACCGCCCCGGGCTAGCGATTTTGTCTTTATTTATTTTTTCATTTTACCTTTCTATAATTGCCCCCAATATTTCAAAAGTTTATTACCCCGTGTGAAATATTGGTATATGTAAAAAAGTTGTAAAGAACACCGATAGAGAAAAGGGTTAATTGTTGTGTTTTAGCATTAATTGTGGTACATAATTAGTTACGTTTTCTGATAAATGAGTGGAGATTTGAACTAAGTACATTTTTTAAGTAGCTCCTAATTATTTAAGAATTAAACAGGTATGTGCATTACTGTTAATGTGCAACATGTCTCCAGTGTAATTATACATGCAAAAAAGGACGTTTAGTTAATGTTAATTTTCCATTTACTTGAAGTCATTATGTAGATACAGAGTTATTGATAGGTATGCTACCGAACACATGTAAGTATAACTAATTGATTAAAATATTTCTTTTTATTGCTTCATAAGCTGCTCAATCTTAATGTCTGTATATAAATAGGTGGTAATTTAACACCTTTAGCTTAATTATGTGAATCATTAGGTGATATCATACCGTCTGAAATGATTCAGGTATAATTGTTGTTATCCGTTTAAGCGGTATAAATCTTGTGTTGTTATGCTGTGTGATTTATGTGCTGCGCGTACGCCGATCGCTGCCGTAGGAGACGGTTTCCCACGTCCGTTCTTGTCAGTAATTATTATTCAACATTTATTTCGAGTCAGCGGCTACTACGAAAATTTGGAGTGAAGCTACAGTTGGTTATTGCCATTTTGTTGAGAAAGGAGTTGTTTTAAATAAGAACCAAACCACTGAAGGAATCACTGAAAAATATTAAAATATTAAAGAGAAAAAGGAAACCTTAGTTGGCTAAGGACATAAAATGATGATGTTTTTATTCATCAAAGGAACACAAGATATGGATTATCTTTGTGAAACACAATCATAAAAATGTTCGCATTCTTTCGGAGGGGTGGTCTAAAATCTAAAACACAAGCAAAACCCAAAAACCATTAGTTGTTAAAGAACCTTAGATTTTTTGCACATTATTATCCCGTTCTATAGATACGTCCCGGGGACATGTTTGATAAAGTCGTCGAGACTCTTATCAAGGGGTGAAGTCATTTTAGAATTGGCGCCATACAGATTAAGATACTGCCCTTAATGTGTTAATTAAAAAAAAGACTTTTCTTTTTTTCACACGCGTTATCAACCACTTAAGTAAATGAAGATAGGGGTACACTATCGCGGTTTTTACACTTATAAAAGCGTTAAAATTTAATCAATGAGAGGTGTAATACGTCAGAATCCACATAATTCATTATCGGAATCTGGGGGCATTAATTGGCATTTAAAATAATTAATTTGGTCATTAAACAATTTAAATTAATTGCGAGGAGTTTGCGATGCTAAAGTGCCTGACTTTTATTACTACTTGACTAAGTTATTATCTCTTATATTGGGTGATAATGGGTGCCTCACAAATCAGTAATGAATGGAAGCTTTATTGTGTAAATTAAAGCAGTTGATAGTAATGTATAATGACTAATAAAAATTTTATCTGCCTGCAGAGTGAATAAGTATTTATTCGTTCAATCACAAAGAAAATAATCTTTGTGACTGAATAAAATTTAAATATAAACACTTAACTGTGTTTTTTATAAATATTTTCTTTCTGAAACAACAGAAAGAAAATATTTATAAAAAACACTTACTTCGTTTCTTTATTACTTCTTAACACCAAAATATAAGAATATACAAGAAATCCAGACGTTACGTATACACATAACTTTTTATGACGCAATAAATATATTTCATTAATACACAATATTTATACGTTGGCATTGTGATGTCTTCTAGCACCGAAGATTTATGTATGAACACAAAACATTTTATAGGGGGATGGCTCGTTAACACCAATGTAAACGTCGACCAGTGAAATATCTTAGTTACTGCCGGTAACTGTAACGGACCGATGTTTGCTTTACCAGTCGTATCATTGACATTTAAATTCTGACGAATTAATAGGGACAGTGTTATGACCGCGTCGTAATATTTTGAAGAATAGCACTTCTTTTATTGTGCCTCGTAAAACAGAAAGTGTTGGTTTATTAGAATTTCGATATGTGGGTGACCTTTTTACTATACCAATACAGACAACAACAAACGAAACTCCACCATGCATCGAGTCAACATTAGGATTTCCATATCTCCTTGTAATTGGGAGGCCAGTGGGCCTAGCGCGAACGCGCAGAGCTACGAGTATACAGGGTCCCATTAAAAAAGATGGACAAATTTTAACACAGCGCTTAGTACGTCCAACCAAAGATATCCAAGCAAAAAAAAAAACACTGATAAAGTGATTTTATTTTGACCTAAAATAATAAATTTATATTATTTTTTATATTTTCTTTAGCTGATTATTTTTCTTGTAAGTATCTATGCGTTTTTCTAATATATATTTTTTTTACCCTCGTCCTTATTTTGGTGGTCTGAATGATTTTTAAAAGTTTGTCCATCTATTTTAATGGGGCATTATATAACGGAACGTAATCTCTTTAAGATTACGTTACGATAGATTTTAGAAAATACTTGTTTAGCATATAATATTTATTTAGTTTTAAGACTTTAGTCATACCTATCTATAGGTGATATTTATTGTGCTTGCCGCATAAAAAACCAAAATGCTATGTATTTTAGATCCAAACATCTTTCGAATTTACGTTAAGTTTTCTTCGTGCGTTCGAACCTCACGATTCCGACGCTTTATCCGTTTGTCATATTAAGCCGCATCCAAAAACATTATAAGTCGAGTCAAGATGTCGAGAAATGGCTAAGATGATGAAGTTAGTGACGTCTTATCAGAGCGGGAACTAAAGAATTGATAAGTGTAAATGTTAACTATAATTACTTACTTTATGAATCAGGTAATACGTTCATAAATTAAGGTTATCTTCGAAATATTGTCAACTGATTACATTTTTCCTCTGTTTCTTAGCGCTCATTAGTAGAGAATTACAATTTTGCGTATTTTACTTGTAGTATTCCTTGTTCATATCATTGTGAACTTTAATTAACTGCTTCATTATAATTAATTTTATGTCTTTTTTTCGTTCTATCCCGGCTTGCGACGGACCACTATTCCATCTGAAGATAATGTTGAAACAGTCAACGATAAAGCACGGTTGTAAGCACTTACAACCGTGCTTTATCGTTGACTGTTACAGTCAACAAAGGAGTTAAGAATACAGGAGCGTCGGATATTGTTGAAGTTTACTAAGAAACCGATGGATATTCTCGAATAAAATTTTTGTTTATTAATAGAAAACAAACAGCTCATTTATTAAATTAAATTTCAGTCCAGAACATCCATCGGTTTCTTAGTAAACTTCAACTATATCCGACGCTCCTGTATACTTAACTCCTTTGTTGACTGTACCTTGATAAGAAACCTATTCATTCATGTTTTAGCTACATAAATATACATGCATAGGAGTTCACCTCGATCAAATTATTAGGAATCGCAGATCCCTTTCTTTCATTCATGATTCTCCAAATTATTATTAACATGCTGCCCCTCAAAAATCCTCAAAGAAGTGTGCCAATACACATGAAGCTTTCTGCAACAACTCCATCAATTACATTGACACAATTTCGCACCTGGGTTAGCATGTGCCAATCTGAACAGTTGCACAATTTCGTCTACCAGAAAGTATAGGGTTGCACAAAAGAAAGGGGTATTGTAAATAGAAAGTTTTTGCGCAAACTGTCATCGGGTCGTCTGCCTGACCGTGAGCACCCGTCCTTAGGATTTCATCTGTCATGCAGCTTGTTTATTGTGCAATAAGCACGAGTGTCTGCATCTACTTATGTCTCTTTAGCCCCAGTTAAGACAATGCAGATAGTTTCTGCAAATTAAACCTTTTCTTTCTTAAAAGCCTCAAACATTGACTTTGCAGTAGGCGTATAAAAAGTAGAAACGTCTTTTTTTATTTATCCAACCAAAGAGATTCCTCAGAACTAATATTCCACTGTTATCTACATTTTAGTTTACATCAGTATCTGCTCTAAAATATAAAATTTGTATGTACAGTCAACAAAAGAGATAAGTATGCAGGATCGTCGGATATAGTTGAAGTTTAGTAAGAAACCGATGGATTTTCTCGAATAAAATTTAATTTTATGAATAAAAAACAAACAGCTCATTTATCAAAATAAATTTCAGTCGACAACATCCATCGGTTTCTTATTAAACTTCAACTATATCCGGCGATCCTGCATACCTATCTCTTTTGTTGACTGTACATTTTCTATTATAGTTATAAGCAATAGATAATACAACTAAGAATTCAAGCTTTACATGAAACAGATGGAATAGAGCCTTAAATGACAGGATAATCAAAAGAAAAGTTATAAAATGGTAATATCAAAACCCATGATATACAGGGATTTTAATTATCCTGAGCTACTTTCGCGCATTCCGCATTTATATCAAGGCGGATGTTGAAAAAATTACTACGAGGAAGGTACACTTGCGAGCACAATCTTTGGAAAGTCAAGTGTAGAGAAATTATTTCCAGTTCTAAACACTGTTTCAGATTATTATGTTGTTGAAATGTGTCCTAAATGTTGGACTATTATTTTTGCTTAAGTAAATCTAAAGAGACACGTCACATCTTCAGCATTTTCAACGCAAGGCCTTTCTTGAGAGTTTTCAGGATACTAAAAGAATAAAAAATTATGCTGAAATTACTTATGTTACATTGCCACTTTTCTATGTCATAATATCAGCTTAGACTTTGCGCCTGTATTATATTTTTATGTGCATTTAATCGCAGCGATTAATTTGGTTTGAAAAACTTATGATTGCATAGTTTGATCGCTCCTAAAACAAAACGCAACGTAAACTCATATAAATGGCAGCGGCGGCGACCTCTCACGTCCGGCCCTAGTGCAAGCTATGGTCCGGGGCGAGAGGGAGTGGGAGGCAGTCACCTCCTTCTGCGAAGCAGTTATGCTAGCGAAGGAGGTGGCGGGACGGCTCAGGGAGAGAGCCTCCCGTCCCAGCCGCCGCGGGAGACGCTCTGGGCGTCGGGAGCCGCGTGACGACTCCCGGCCACCGTAGGCGCGGGCCTGCGGGCGGAGAGTAATGGGTAGCTCACCGTCCGATCAGGACCAGGCCCGTGCCGGACGGCGCATACGTGTTCCACGCGCGCCTCAAAGAGATGTCAGCATCAAGGCCCCTCCCCATAGGGCCGAAGCCTGCCTGGTCAGCGGGGTTGTCCGAAAGGATTACCGCTGGCCCGGAACATAAAAGGCTAAGGAAGGAACACGGGTGGGTTTTAGTCAGTAAGAGTATGACACTCCCTTCCGCTCCACCCTACAAAAAAAATCTACAAAAAAAATCTACAAAAAAAAAAAAAATCATATAAATCTTAACCAATTTGCGCTCGTCAGTACGCGACGATGACAAAGCTGTGGCTTGTGCCACTCACAGCACCTGAGCCGCGACACCTTGCTGCTACCCGCAATCCTTAACATCTGCCGCACTGGCCACGCCACTTATTGCTAGCCCGCACTAAAACTATACGCGTAACGACCTCATTTATTTGCAACGCATTGTTTGACACATACATCCATAGAAAAGCTTAGGTGTGAGTTAGAATTTTATTAGCAAGGTGCATGAGGGTGGAGTTAGATCGAGAATAGTAAATGAGTGTTGTTATGATGATTTCTGCACTAGCATATAGAATTATGTTGGAAAGTGAATCTAATTATGATGTTTTTAAAATTTTGAAAAATCTAAATGACTTTCCGTTTCAAAATTTGTGAAAAGCGAAGCGAATATGACCTTTTTAAAATTCGTGAGCCAAAAGACTTTCCGTGTCTAAATTAGTTATCTAAATTGCTTCAAGATTTTCAGAAACATAAAAACTTAGTTAGCATTTTCAATTTGATAAAACTGCTATAATAGACCGTTGAATAACGACAACCACCACAGTCACTAGTAACATGACCGATCTACCCTCTTTTTTCACAAAATGCTCTACATAAACTCATACCTGGTCAGTGACTATAACACCAAATTCTAGGTAGCAGTAGAATCAATTTCACGGTACAAAAACATTGTTTAAAATAATTCTCAGTGAATGACATGTTTTGTAAACATATTATCTATGTAACAGTCTGTATCAAACCATTTGTCCGTCGAAGCAAGAGATTTGATCTTATCACCTCCATTGTGGCTGAGTTTGGTTAAAGATTACGTTCAACCAAGTCTTAAAGGTTTATTTTGAGAATTGTTCGGTACAAAATTACTTGTTCGTGGGTGTTATGGGAGAAATTGAGCTGGTGAGTGTGAAATTTATGTCTGTGTTGGATTCTGTGAACAAAATAAACAAAGAAAGTAAAATATTAAACGATTAAATACGTAAGAAGACACGAGTAATAATGACAGCAGCATTCGTTTTGTTGGTATTATAATGTCTTGATTTTCTATAACCAAAAGTGATAATGAATACTGGTCACGACAGCCACCAATTAGTTTAACATGATAATTTAATTAATCTTTTATTGGTTACAATCAACATGATTTATGTGAAAATAATAAAATTGTAACTGTACTCTTAAAATATTAATTCAAAAACCTAGAGACTGTGAGCCTCATCAATATTATTGGACGAATCCTGTGACAAAAATAAATTTCGCTTATAATAATGACTTCCATTCTATACCCAAAAATATGAAAACTGATGAATGGAATCGTTGTCAAAAGTGATATTTATTTTCTTTACAAATTCACGGAATCTGTGCGAATCCGTCGAGATGTTTGCGGGTATCGACGCTTTATGCGCGGGCGCTGCGTTTGTGAGCACACAATGCAACCCTTTGGGGACACAATGCACGTCACTAATCTAGATCATGTGCGGTATTGTCACCTGCACAATGAGTATCTTGGACATCTCATTCGATGTCGATATGAAAGACGTTACGAATGACTGCAACCATTGGGTGCCACCGAGTGTTTTATTGGTCCCGGCCAAAGTTCGACGGATAAATTAATGTTTTCTATTACCGTTTATTATGAGCTAACCGCAGTGTCGACAATCGTTATCCTAAACATGCTTATTTATAATCGTAGCATCGTGCCTGTGCCGGGGGCGCGCGGCGTCCGATCCTTTGAATGCGGTCATACATCACGGTTCCTAAGTAGACAGTATATCAACCGATATTCAGAGTAATTAGCCCTTTGGCGACGGACCTCCGGGATTTATTGTGGTAGGGCGGTAATGTGGCCGACAGCCGTGTTGCCGGCTTTTGTTCTCCAGCCCCGAAATATTCAATTGGGTTATTATTTCGTGCGTTAAGTAGATCTGTCGGGAACTGTTGAAGAAGCTACGACCGCCTATTATTAAGTAAGTGCATTACTCCTCCGATGTGCTACGGAGGGAGGTAAATTGATATTTAAAGGTGGTTATACGTAAGCATCGCTTTCATGATTACATCTTATGTTAGAGCACCGCTTACTGATTATATTACTTTAAAGTGTCTGCGGTAGATACGGAAGATTGTGGAAGGATTCATCACATCTTTTTTTGTAATTTAAATCAAAATCTCCTGACCGCTACCTATTAAGTGCTCTTTGGGGTTGGTAAAATGTCACCAATGGGATATAAAGTTGCGGAACATGTGAACTCAATTCTATTATCACCTAGATAACTTACCGACAAAAGGGTTAGGATGTTGCACAAAAAGGGGCGCTAATCAGTTCGGTTGCTACCGCGATCCGTCAATTAATTAAGTTGCCTATAGATATGAGAGGCGACAAAGAGACAGCCGCCGGGAGAATGCTACCACTTCACTGTATCACTACCGTTATCATTAAATAGAACCTTATTATCTTACGCGTAGAGGAGATTTTGTTAGATTTCGTTGATAGTTTGTGCATTAGCTACCGTAGGCGACGGCGCGTGATAACGCCGAGAGCAGCAACATCGTAAAACATCATTAGCAAGATAAACAGCCTAAAAGTAGCCTTTAGTGAACCGAACGCAGGAAGTTATACAGATATGTATGCAACTTGATTAATGTGTGGAGAAACTCAGATTCGTTGATAAATTGACGAGACCAAAAACTCTTCAAAAGATACGTTTTCAGATGTAAAAAATTATAATCACTACTGTTGGTGTATTTGTTATATTATGATAGGTGTTATTTTGCCAAATTATACACGAAAGGTCTCGTAAATTAGTGAAAAATATTCCCAAGAAAACAGTAATTTTATCGCAGTTAAGTCGTTAATAGAACAAACAATCTCATTGTGTGGACGTTGCGACAAGAAAAAACGAACAAAGGGGGGCCGATGTTAGAAAACTTAATTTTACACCCGAATCAAAACTTCATCCCGTATTGTGTTTGTATGGTGCTAACCAATTCTCTTTTGTTGCGACCCCGCCCACGCTTATTATCAGATGTTTGGATGGCATGTCATTTTTTATCAAAACAATAACGTTTTTTATAGAATCAGTAGGGTAACACAGTCGCTCTCACGCGCGGTGTTACAAGTGAATTTGTCAAAGGTCTAACAATGCAGTCAAATATAATTTACGTGGACGTATAAATTATACCACCTAGCTTTTATGTTCGTAGAAACAAGGAGTCATTGTTTAAAAAATCATCAAAAGAGAAAAACGTTTTAACATTTTGTTTTACTGAAAAGTCTTACTTACATACTACTGAAAAAAAAGTTCTACATACTACATAACTTTCGCGATTCTTGAATAACGTTTTCAGATTATTCTAAACTAAGCAAAAGTACAAAATTGCAAAGCTTAATAATGACGACTGACCAATTGTGGCCAGAGTAAGATAGGATCGTTCCTGGTCAGCGGGATTGTCCGAAAGGGTTACCGCTGGCTCGGAACATAAAGGGCTAAGGAAGGAACACGGGTGGGTTTTAGTCAGTAAGAGTCTGACACTCCCTTCCGCTCCACCCAGAGCGGGAGGGGTCATTTGATGATTTCCCATCCGCAAAAAAAAAAAAGGATAGGATCGTTATGTAAGCATGTCAATCAATGTATGATTAGTAAAGACAACATGGGTACTAATTTTAATTACCAAGGGAAGTAAGAGAAGGCGTCAACGTATATGTAGGACGTATACCTACATTTTCCTCTTCATCTTTCCTGCCTACATTACGGCTTCATAAGGGTTGCGTGCCACAATTTACTTGGCCAATATCTTAATAAAAACAACACGAAATTACAGTTATCCATGTCCACGTTCCGCGACCTTTAAAAAAATAATGCCAGTATATCCACCCACATTGGTTATAAATTAATAGAATCTGCCCTCATCGTGTGTCATATAATAATGGTTGATTGGGTTCGTGTGAGGTATTTTTTTATTATTTTTAGGGAATATCTCGACGCGATCGCGCAGCGTCCCGCTAATTCTCTACATCTGGACAACGATGATTTATTATATCTAAAGGGTAATAACAGGATTGACACAAACGAACGGACGGGTTATTTGGATATAAAACTATGGGAACATGACATTTTTTGAGTAAATCATTTTTAATACACGGACTTATCGAGAAAAATGGCAGGTAATTTGTCACTGAAAATATGGAGTTTTAAACATTGTATCAACTTGATAATTATGATTAAATACCGAATAAATTAAAGAGATAACACTTAATTTCAGTTACCTGTAATAACAGTCTGTCACTGTTTAATATCTTCATACAAAGGTTTGAAGCACATTTAACGGACTGTACAAGCAAGTAACAACTGAATTGTGGGTCGAAAAAAGAAATATATTTAACGTGCAGCAAAATATAATCTTTTTTATTTTCCAGAAATTTGGGTGAAAATGTGGGGCGTACATGGAACAAAGATTCACCTATGAGCACGGGAAACACGCTTTTAAAGCTGCTCTCTGCTATATCAATAACATGGCTGCTTAGCAACTACAGTACATAACACAGCGAGAGTATATTAACCGTCCTATTAGCAACGTAAAGTTGATTGTGGTATGACATTATCAATAGACCAGTCAATAATGTCGCTTATCCCTGTGACATAATCCATATGTGACCTACAATGACAGCTAGAGCCTTTTCAAATAATAATAAATAATGTAAGTACTTATTAGTGAAAGCTTTTACTGTAAAAATGTCATACAAAAAGCTCATATCGTATTGTGTATCGTGTGAACCAAATTTTTGATTTATATTTGCTGTTTTAAAATGAGTTAAGTTAAATAAAGTCTACAGGGCCAGACACTGATTCGTTCATTATGCTAATTTGTCTTGTTTTGTGAGGAGCTCGGTCGCTTCCCGCTGTTTTGTTGACAGCTTTCTTTGTTTTCATATATCTTATGTTAAAGGATTATTCACAAGATTCTTTAGGTACCTAAAAGGTAGGAAAAGGTTCTTCTTTAAAGACGGAAAAGTTTTGATACAAGAATATATCTAAATAATCTTGTATCAAATATTTTCCTTTAAATTCTTCTGGTATAGGGTTTTTAATAATGAAAGATGTAAGTTCAAGTTTACAACTTTTATTTTTTTTATTTGAAATGAGTTTGCTCTTGTCTCTAGTCTAGGTCAGAGGTAACAGAGAAAAAGTCGACGATGAAGTAAGCTTACCCAGAAGAAGCCTGTTCACTCTCACTTTGAAGAGATTCGGGTTGTATGCGCTCGGAAACACAGACGCAGGTAGAAAGTTCCACACTTTTGCTGTGCGCATTATAAAGGACATTTGAAAACGCTTAATGCGAATTGGTGGAATAACTTCTAACAACTTTCTACAATGAAATGGTCTCTCATTTGCGGCTTTGTGATCATGGGTCAGGACAAGCAGTTACGTTTCTAGGTCTAGGGCAGAAGCGATCATCTCCTAAGTAATCCTAGGTTTGACTTTTGACTATGTCTATTTAATATCGTCAGTAGTTATTGGAACTAAAAATCGACTTACTACTAACTAATTAATTATGTATATACAAAAACAAAAGTAGGTATTTAATTTATTACCTAGAATAAATAGTTAATTGGGTTCAATATTGTAAAAGTTTAAAATTTTAGGATGTTTTTCAGAAAAATATTTATTCTTACTACTGAAAATTGAATTACCGTTTACCTAGTGAAACTTTCATTTGCGTGAAAAAGTCAGTGTAAGTTCAAGGATCCATTCTGAAATGGCATATTAGGTTTATAAAAGAATAATAATAATTCACAAAAAGTCAAGTTATTAATGTCAAGATTCTCATTTAATATGTATATAATTTAATAGCTATCGACGTTAGACTGACAGGACAAAAGGAATAGCCTGCATTTAAAGGAATCTATTTTAAATTATCTTGATAAAATAAACATTTGTGTTGGACAAACTAATTGATACACCCTATAACTTGTTTGAACTCACGACATTTTACACCGGTAGTTCGGTATAAAAACTAGTGGGGCTAAGTGCAGCTTGCAGGTTTTTCAAACAAAGGAATAAAAATGCCAACAGGTCGATTCAATAAATAGTTTTAATTTCTTAACCTAATAACTTACAACTAATTAATGTATATATACAATATCATCGACTCGGCCGATAATACAAAGTGCGTTCTTACAGTTTCGGTAATATCAGTAAAAGGTAACGTACTATCGACCATTTTGTTTCACAAAGTGTACTAAAAGTATTATAATAACAGCCTATACCAAAAAATTGTCTTTATCGGCACAATTTAGAGGTATTTAAACAGTCAAACACTTGAACAGTGTACTTATATTAAAAGATTAACACCCACCCGCACAAAAAAAAATAAAGTAGAGCAGTCAGATGTTTTGTCTACCTAAAAAAAAAGTCAGTACAGTAATCGAAACCTGATTAATTAACCCGCAATTAAAACTAAGACTTAACACCTAAATTATTGAAGGCACTATTGATTTGACTAGATATACAAGAGTCTTTTCGTATGTATAAACGATCAATGCACTATTAATGAATAACGGACATCGTTTCATCGTTTTCGGAGGGTTGGGTCCAGTTGTGTCACTTACAACGTTTCATCTGTGAACAAAAGAATGTAAACATTAGTATCGACAGTTTAAAAAATCATAGAGCTCGTTGATCACTTTAGATACGACAGGTTAAAAATAATCCCTATTTGATATAATTGTCATTTAAATTTAAGGCACAAAAAAAGAAAACCTTTTAGCTGAATTAAGAAAATGTATGTCAACTTACATGATTGTTATTTCTGTTGCCACCACGATATGACGTCTAGTAGCTCGTCCTCATCCATAGGGCCGAGCTGTTGTTGCGTTGTCGTCGTGACCTCGTACCGATCAGCTGAGTACGCCGATGACACCCCCGACGAACATTCGGAAGGCGCAGGGGAATCGGGCTTCTCTGAACAGGGAGATCCACTTCCATAGAAGAATCCATCGTCCATATCCATCGTGGTCATCGGCTGTAATGTGTTTCCATTTGGAATATTTTCTCTGTTTTCTTGATCCCGCGTGATTCCCAAAGCAGCGTCGCTTTCATCCAGGAGTTGCTGGAGATACCTAATGTATTCAACCACCATCCTCAGTGTGTCAACTTTGCTAAGTTTTTTGCCAGATCCTCTGCGGGCACCACCTGATAACGCAGCGACCACCGACGCGGGCAGGTGTCGGCGCAGCGCGTTAAATCCATCATTCACTTGCTTCACACGATTACGTTCACGAGCGTTACGTCTCGCGATCGACGCGGCCTGGGGTCCAGTGTAAGGGTTTGTTCTAAAGTGCACCTTCTTTCTGTACTGTAGATTCGGTGGTGAATCATGTGTAACATAATTTTTTTCAGGAGCCGGAGCAATCGGTATATTTCTCTTCTCTACGGGCGTTTTCGTTAACGTAGCTGAGGGATATCCGGACGCGACGACTACGTAGTTCGTCTGACCTTGAACGAGTTGAATTTCTTGTAGCATTTTACGTGCGTGCGGCGCGGGCGTTCACGACGGATAAAGAGCACGACCGGTCGGCGCGGCTATCGGAAAAGCACTGCGCGATAGGGGAAGGCTTCGTGGGAGCTTTCGGTTAGAGGCGAGCGCGAGCGGCGGCAGCGGAGCTTCACGTACAAGTGAGTCGCCGGCGCACGCGCACGCGTTATATCACCTGCGCCGGCTGCAAAAAATATAAATTTTAAAATTCTCTTCCCCTATTATTTTCGATCATCCCTTCCCCCTGTACGTGCGGGTCCGTACCTGGCGGTGGTTGGGGGGTGTGCGGCGCGGGGAGGGTGGCTAACGCGTGCCCAGTTTTTTTCTGCTGACCACTGAATGCTGTAACATAAAATACGAAATGAATAGTTTTCGTAGCAATGACTCGTAACTGCACATTTTCATGTAGGTATGGGTTCTTAAACTCCTATAATATTCACTTATAGTTACAAAGAGAAGCATGATAAATATTACAGGTTAATTTAAGTGCCTATAAATATCTGCGGAATTACCGTTAATGCGCTGCCACTAAAAGGGATGAAGAGATATTGTCACATAATCAGCGTATCGATGTCTTTATATTTAAAATAAATCAATCGTCTTAAGAATCCACATCAGTATTATCAGTTTCAATCTCATTGAGTGTTTGAGTTTAAAGGTATTTCTTATAAAGGCAAGTCGTATTCGAACCTGCTGGATAAAAGTCGCATCAGTGTTTATCGGTACATTATCGATAAAATACATTGACATTTACGTTAATGAAACCAATTCTGGAAATTGGGGAATGGAGCGGTGTTGTTGTAAATGTAATGAAATTACTCCTATTACATATGTATACGCATGTAGCCCGCTCCGATAAGAACGTTGGTTCGATTAAAAATGTTTGCTTTGTTAATTAGTCCTCTATGTAGGGAACTGTTTTAATTTTGAATAGCAATCAGTTTATATGCAGATATGATGGATCGCGTTGATTAAAAGTTATGAGGCCACTAGAGTTTATTAATCTTTACTTCAGTCTTGTAAGTTCATGACTTAAATTAAGTAGGTAAGCACCTATAATTATATGTTTCAAAGAGTAAATATAAATATTTATTGTTCCTTCTAACGGGAAAGTTTTCTCTACGAAGGGCTAAAGCTGCTTGTACTACAATAACATTAACTTAATTATATTTGACGAAGTCTCAATAAATATTCAGAGATATGACCGATAATAATGGTGTTTCAGAGACAGTTATGGCTTTCCAAGTCCGACTACTAACACATACTTTAAAAAATATCTTTAATCGACTCATCCCCGGATTTATTTATGTCTATTGAATATTTCTAGCATTCCGGACATGAGCTTTAGATAATTTTGAATACTTCGGCTGCATTTTTCTTTTCGAAAGCTAATGAAATGTGGTAATTTTTTCTTCATTAAAATGATGCCAATACCGTTCGTGTGAGGATCGCCGCCGTGGTGACAGTTCCCGGCGTCTTCACCAGCCCATCATCAATTAGATTTGAAACACGCTATGAATTGCACTTCTTAAACTTTGTTTTATTTTTTATTTCGTCGGCTCCTTGATCAAAGCACCGGCTACCGTCAATACGAGTGCGTGAACCGAATAACTCTCATTCTATTTAGCTTTACTAATTGAATCGATATGGTTGTTTCGTTGTTAGGTATTTGTTTTCATTAGTTGATAAATACTTTGCTCTGTATTAGCGGTTAATAGGTCTCATATCGAAGTTTTTATCGGGTTGTTTTCTAAGCTTCGCTCGTTAAACGGATGTGTTTTATGATGTTAGTGCTGGCCCATTTTTAGTTTTACATTCTAAAATAGTATTGTAATTGTGTGCCATACCACAGACTTGACTTGTGATAATTTTCTTTTTATTTGACATTATTTGACACCATTTGTAGTCTATGTAGGTACAACCAGGGAAATTATTTTTTAAGCCAATTTATTTATTTACTTAAACTTTTCGCACAAAAAGGTACAAAGGCGGACTTAATGCCTTAGGCAATTGAGCCCTACTTTAGAATATGTTCTACTAACCCTTGTCCTCGTTTTTACAGCGACTAACAGAACCTGTAGACCTACCACAAAGTGCGAAGTCGTTGAAATGAATATATTATTTATATTCATTTCAAACAACTGTCAAAGAATGACAGTTTGGATTTGAATATACTGACAATTTAAGTTGGTATTCAATTTGCTTAACAATTAATTTTCCTGGCTTTACCTGTGTATTTTTTTTTTAAACTGGAGCTACTTATCTCGTATTAGATTTAAATTGACTTTTAGTAATAAAGCAGTGGCCAGTCATCTTGTGGGGTTGAACCCCGTGATTTTGTACCGGATATGACCTGCGGGGAGGTGCTAATGGGTTCCGTAAATAACCGATATTTTTTTCCTGTTATGATTATTACGAATAATCGATCGATGTTCCGTTAGGGTAATGTGAGTGGTTGGGGGCTAAATGAAAGACAATGGAATGAAATTGTAACCCTGCTGATGTTAAACGTATTAAGTAAATAAACTGGTCAATTTTAATTTCTATAAAGTTTAAATTATGTCATGTTCAAGAAACGAACAAACAAAAGCTTTCAGTATGTTTCAGCTGAAGGCATTGTGGACGTTGGGGCAACGCAAATAATCTTCTTTGTAGAAATTAAGGACATCACCAAGTTAATTACTGAAAAACACCCAGAGATTCCGTAACGACGTGCATAATGATACCTATATGTAATTACTTTTTCCATAAGGTAATGGGTAATACGGGCTGGTGTCCCCAACTCCACGTCAATGCGCGTATTTTACGTACGTTCCATAGATGTATTGCAAAAATGCAGTACCCAACTTTCATTGACACTACGATAATCATTACTTAAAAAGCTCTCATTTCATCCTGACCGCAGGAGCCATATTATATTCCAATACTAATTTAATATTTTTCATAAACAACTTACGAGGTGCAAGTTAAAAAGAACAGTAACATCACCGACAAAACAAGAATATAGTGTTATTAGCGTTCAATGATGTCGTTAAGTTACTAACAATAAGTGGTTGCGCGAGAGGCTAATTTAGTGGACTGTATTTGCGATGCGGAACAAAACGATTGACAAACGCTTGGCAATAGGTAATTCGAGTTGCGGAGGGTGTAGGACAATAGAACACAACCCGAAAATTAGGAAGGGAAGCACAAACCTTTGCTGGAGTCACGTGCTCGCGTCGTCGCCCGTGCACGGGGTCACTTTCCAAGTTCAGGGGTAGTTGGGCTTCAAGTTATTGTCCTCACACGGTAAACACAAACACAAACTATTGAATAAAAGTCTTATTACATGCGAAAATGCCGTGATTCCAAAGTTATCAATATTTTCAAGCGGAGCGAGCCGACGCCATTGCGCACGCGTTGCGGAGACATTCGGAAGTGATTCGCGACAATATGGCGGTCGGAATCTTCTTATTCACTCGCGAGGTATGTGCGGAAAGGAGATGGATATAGGAAATAGCGGATGTCAATCAAATTTTGAATGTTGGCGCAACCATTCCCCCCCGGGTTTGAAGGGTTACCTTCAAAAACAATAAGCGAAACTAATCAAATAACTAAATTCTAGTGTAACCTCTAACTGTTAACCTATTCCTAAACTATATATAAAGCGTTGCTATAACTACTAAACTAATTTGAAACCTGCTGCTGATTAGGCAGAGGACAGAGGCGAATAACCGGACGTAAGTACGAACCGGTTGCGGTTTTAACTCTTACTATACGCGTTACTCCCTTCGAATCAGGGAAAACTTCCTCCACTACACCTAGAGGCCAGTGTAGGGGGGCCGCACTCTCAGTCATTAAAACTACCACAGTACCAACGGTGACTGGATTCGATGGTGTATTCCATTTTTGACGCGACTGCAGCGTATGCAAATAATCGGTTCTCCAACGCCTCCAAAAGGATTGAACTAATCTATCCAAAAGAGCGTGACGCTTTAGGAGATGCAGTCTGTCTTCGTCAACATCCATAGCGGGCAAATACTTAAGAGGAGTCGTGGTTAAGAAGTGAGCCGGCGTTAAAGCTAAAGACTCGGACGGGTCACTAGATAGAGTTCGACACAGTGGACGAGTATTCATTACTGCCTCTATCTGAGCGAGTACAGTACTCAGCTCCTCATAAGAGAGAATCTGTACGCCTACAACGCGGAACAGATGCGACTTGAGGCTCTTAATATTAGCCTCCCAATTACCACCAAAGTGACTAGCAGCGGGTGTATTAAAATGCCATTCAATACGATTTTCGGCCAAAACATGAGCGAATTCACTGTGATAATACCTTGACCGCAAGAATGCGTGTAACTCCGAGATACTACGGCGAGCTCCAACATAATTAGTACCGTTGTCTGAATATAAGCGTTTTACGGGACCACGGCGCGACAAAAAACGCTTAAACGCGGACATAAAACTTTGCGTACTTAAATCACCGGTCAATTCTATGTGAACCGCACGAGTTGTCATACAAATAAATAGACAAACGTAAGCTTTTGTGGAGCGTATACCACGACCACGGGCAATAGTTACCCTAAACGGGCCGGCGAAGTCTGTACCGGTGTGTACGAAAGGTTTAACGGATTGAACAACACGACATGTGCGATGATCGGCCATTTCAGGCGCGATAAAACGCGGGCGAAGTTTAAAACAGGGCACACATTTGTGCACTCTAGAGCGAATCAAATTGCGAGCGGAAAGTATCCAATACTTTTGCCTAAGGATAGACATCAACAAATCCGGACCTGCGTGACAATTCACCTTATGATGATAATCAACAATCAAATCTAAAATATGGTCCTTGCGGGGTAAAACTACGGGATGTTTTTGATCAAATCCTAAATCGGAATTTCTCAAACGACCACCTACTCGAATGAGACCATTCTGCAAAAAAGGTTTCAAATGTTGAAAAGCGCGACTACAAGTTTTGTTAGACTCTAAACTACTAAATTCTGATGCGAAATAAAATCTCTGCAATTCACGAAGCACGACTGACTCAGCTTTATCCAGATCAGCGGCGGTTATATTACCACGCGTGGGTAACAGTTTTAGAAAACGACAGACATACACCACACAACGCAAAAGTCTCGACCAAGACGAGACGCGATTAGACAATGATAAAATAATCGACTCTTCACGTGGAATCGAAACTACAAGCGAATGCTTCTTCTCCTCGGGTGGTTCTGAAACGGCAGCTGGGTTAAAAGGCTTAACCGGCCATTCCTCAAGCATGCTGTGAATCCAAGGCGGAGCGCAGAACCACAGCGGATGATCTAAAATTTGCGAAGGCAGCAATCCACGGGAGAGACAATCGGCGGGATTATCTGTGCCAGCAACGTGAAAGAGATTTTGTGGTGGTAATTCGGACTGAATTTTAGCCACCCTATTGGCGACGAATGTGTCCCAGCGATGGGGCGAAGAATATGCCCAACACAAAGCTACAGTAGAGTCAGAAAAAGCCATAATTCTATCAATAATAATGCGGTGCTTACAAGCATTGATAATAGAGCTGATTAATTGCACTAACAAAAGAATAGCGCACAGCTCCAGGCGCGCCAGAGAAACGACCTTGCGAGGGGAGACTTTGGATTTAGCGCTTATAAGACTAACCGAGACTTTGTCAACATTCAAAACGTGAAAATAAACTACTCCCCCGTAAGCCTTTTCACTTGCGTCTGCGAAGCCTACAACCGTAACTACACTGTCTGAAAATATACCAACATGGCGTGGAATTTTTATTTGATTGAGCAATGGAAGCTCATTCCGAAAGCGAGCCCACAATTTAACAATATTGTCGGGCGCGGGGTCGTCCCAATCGCTATTGGAAAGCCAAAGTTCTTTTATAAGTAACTTGGCATATAAAACGACGGGAGCTACAAATCCCATAACATCCCATATACGTGCTACACACGACAGGATAATGCGCTTAGTACAAATCTGCGGAGTCGAACTAACTTTAAGACTGAATATGTCAGACGCGGGTGACCAACTTAAGCCTAGAACCTTGTGCGTATCATCACCATCAAATTCCTTCACCGAAGATAATTGATGCGATAGTGGAATCGAATCTAGAGCGGTTTTCGAGTTACTTGTCCACTTCACAAGATCAAACTGACCGGCTTTCATAAGACTTATTACTTGAGCGGCGGTCTCAACGGCCTCTGCCTCGCTGGCTACACTATAAACAAAGTCGTCCATGTATAGCCCAGTCTCAATAGTATCCTTTGCTTTCGGGAATCTTTCACCCTCATCAGCGGCTAATTGCTTGATAGTGCGAAGCGCGTGGAAAGGACTCGACTTAAGCCCAAAACAAACACGATTAAACTCGTAAACTTTTAGAGGATCTTGAGGCGAAAATCTATACAAAAAACGTTGAAATTTGCGGTCGCATTCGCGAATACCAATAGAAAGAAACATTTGCCTTATGTCGGCGGAAAGCGCGACAGCAAACAAGCGGAAATTTACAATAATGTCGAATAAGTTACCTTGAAGGTTCTGACCACAATACAAAATATCATTGAGCGATACAGAAGTGCTAGTCTTAGCACTGCCGTCCAAGACCACGCGAAGCTTAGTAGTAAGCTTGTCTTCTCTAATAATTCCGTGGTGCGGGATGATGTAAGAAGGATGACCGCGAGTCTCGTCAGTCTCGGTGATGGGCGCAGGTGAGATGTATCCTTTATCTAGGTATTCGATAACAACCTCATCATAGGCTTGCTTCAACTTCGGAGATACTTGCATCTTACGTTCTAAACATGAAAAGCGCCTTTTAGCGGAAGCGTAGGAGTCACCGAGCGAAAAAATATCCCCCTTGAATGGAAGCGCGACAACATAACGACCATCATTATTTCGAGTAGTCGTGCGACAATAAACCTCCTCAGCCACCTTATCATCAGGGCTTAGGATAGGCGGGACATTGACCTCTTCAATTTCCCAGAACCTGCGTATGGTAGACTCCAGCGGCTGTTCAACAGTGCAGCAGTGTGCCACAGTCGAGTAACTATCTAAATGTGCGGGTGCGGAACCAACAATAACAAAACCTAGAACTGTTTCTAGGGCGTGCGGTGCGGGATACGATGAATGACCTTGAACCTTACGCGATAACTGGAGGTGCGGGAGAATCGATGCGCCGATCAACATATCGACGTCTCCAGGGACACCATAAGATTCATCTGCCAACGGTAGGTCTTTAAATTTGGTCAATAAAGACGTGTCAACCGGGACAGTAGGCAATTGTTCCGTAATTTTATCTACGACAAGCGAATCCATATCAAAACAAATATCGGAATTAAAACGCGATGCAAATTTAATTTTAATCGAACCATGAATGGTTGATTTTAAACCACCGAACCCCTTAACTACTGAGCGGGCTGGCCGGTTATTAATACTAAACCCAAGGCGTTGACAACAATTTTGAGTTAAGAAATTACTCTGCGAAGCGCAATCTAACAACGCTCGAACAAGACACGGATTACCTAAAGCATCATCAACAACAACGTGAGCGGTCGCGAGCACCACGGTAGTACACGCACTGCTTGCGGACATCGAACACAACGTGACGTCACTCACGGCGGCGGTCTGCGAGCGGGCAACGTCGCGCGCTGGCTGCGCGGCCGCAGAGTTCGCACCGACGGTCTGCGACGACGACGTGTCCCCGCTTGATAAACTAACTGTGCTCACATTGGATGCGGCATTATTATGATTTTTCTCCATATGAAGTAAAGTGTGGTGCTTTGAAGGGCACTTACGACAACTTTGACTACTATTACAAGACGTAACCCGATGCTTGTCACTTAGGCAGTTAAAACACAAATTGTTATCGCGAACAAACTTATAACGCTCATAAGGAGTAAATTTCAAGAAACCTGAACACTTGTACATTTGCGAATGTTGACTATTGCACAACGAACAAATAGATTGTACAGGTGCAGGTGCGGTATTCACATACGTATGTGTCGACTTTTGCGATTTCGAAGGCGCATCCGTTCGACGGTCGGACTTAGTAGATACTTTCTTCGTAACTTCATGGTTTGACGAAGTGCGTTGTAATATTTTAATATGATCGCGAACAAAACATTCTAAATCATTGAATTTTGGAAGCATACTACTGCGATGGTTCATCTCAAATAAACGAACAGTTTCACTATCTAATTTCTTTAAACCCAAATACAAAAACAAAAAGTCGCAGAGGTCATCGACCTTCAGGTTCTTTACTGCGCGAACAGATGCTGCAAAAGTATCTAAAAACTTCTCTAAATTATGTTCATTACAAACTGTAATATTTTTCAAGTCGAATAACTGATCTAAATATGCGTTAGCTACTAATCTGTTGTCTTCGTATTTGGACTTTAAAGTTTTTAATATTAATGAATAATTTTCGGCACTAAAAGTAATGCCGGCACAAACAGTTTTAGCTTTATCAGTTAACTTTTCAATCAGATAGTGTAATTTTTCATGATCTGTCAAAGAGACGTTCTTATCTATAGTGTTTTCAAAACTATCTATAAACAGATTCCAATTGCGAATATCACCATTAAATTCAGGTATCTGAATGGGCGGTAATTTAGGTCGATCGCGAGTGTGATTTGCCTGGCTCTGATAGACAGACGGTTTCTCCAAGTTTCTCGCGACGCGTTTGATGCGACAGAATAAATCATCAAATGACGCCAAAGCTTGATAACTCACAGCGTATTCTGGATTTAATTCTAACTCTAAAACGTTAATATCATGAATTACGGATTCAAATTCCGTGCGCACACTATCCAAGTTTTCTACAGAACATAAGAACGAATCTTTAATAGCTAGATCACCTGTTTTAAGTGCATTATCACAAATAGATTGCACGCGAGAAAATAGCATGTCTCTTTTAGCATATAAAAGTTTTAATTGAACTTTGTTGTCCTTTGGAGGCATCGTGAACAATTATGACACAC
Source organism: Oligia latruncula (assembly GCA_948474745.1). Lineage (NCBI taxonomy): Eukaryota > Metazoa > Arthropoda > Insecta > Lepidoptera > Noctuidae > Oligia > Oligia latruncula. Next base: position 13,643,484 of record OX419688.1, read on the forward strand.
AATCAATGCGGTAAACAAACAAAATAAAGTTATTTTTGCGAATAAGCGATGGAGAACAGCGACGCGGACAATATCTAAATACCTAAAGTGGGTAGGTAGTTAAAAACGAACTGCGGGTAATTTCAAATCAATCCTAATTTACCCACTAGGTTATGTCTCTGTTTCTGTTAAACAAATACTTTTAGACTTCCGATTGAATAACTAATACGAGCGATCTTTAGCTACGTATGTAGGTAGGTATTACGTACGTACGTAGGTAACAGATGAACAATTTGCGGCGAAACAACAACGAAATGCGTTAGGTATAAGACTGCGGTGCGGTGCGTTTATTCCCTATGGAGTAAATACTAATGCGTTAACTACAACAATTATGTACCTAATTCAAATAAATACCTAACGATCCGGTGAGAGGGACCAAAGAAAATGGTTGCGCGAGAGGCTAATTTAGTGGACTGTATTTGCGATGCGGAACAAAACGATTGACAAACGCTTGGCAATAGGTAATTCGAGTTGCGGAGGGTGTAGGACAATAGAACACAACCCGAAAATTAGGAAGGGAAGCACAAACCTTTGCTGGAGTCACGTGCTCGCGTCGTCGCCCGTGCACGGGGTCACTTTCCAAGTTCAGGGGTAGTTGGGCTTCAAGTTATTGTCCTCACACGGTAAACACAAACACAAACTATTGAATAAAAGTCTTATTACATGCGAAAATGCCGTGATTCCAAAGTTATCAATATTTTCAAGCGGAGCGAGCCGACGCCATTGCGCACGCGTTGCGGAGACATTCGGAAGTGATTCGCGACAATATGGCGGTCGGAATCTTCTTATTCACTCGCGAGGTATGTGCGGAAAGGAGATGGATATAGGAAATAGCGGATGTCAATCAAATTTTGAATGTTGGCGCAACCAATAAGCTTAAGTAACATGTTAAGTCGTGTAACATGTCCAATAAGAATGCGACGATAATTCAAGTCATTGTGTCCGTATTGTGAGGGTACCCACCCTATGCTCCTACGCATCTCAACGCACCACCCACGAAACTGGTTTAAAATTAAAAGTGCTGTAAAATATTAAAATTGTTATAAGTTTCTTTTATGAATTGATACGGTTTTTTGATTTATGGCGTGTGAAAGAAAGCATTAATTTGATTTGTCGTGTGAATCTTTGGTTTAGCAGTTTTCAGCAGTGGGAAAGTAAGTTGCATTCGTTTTTCAATGTGCGATACATTGTATGTATGAATAATGTTTGCAATATAGGTTACATGTTACTAATTTTGTGGCGGGTAACAGCCCGTCTATTTTGTAAAAATCTCACTGGGTAAAATTAGGTGAAGTGAGCGGTAATTCCACCTGATGGTAAGGATCGCTGGGGATTGGCCCTTTATCAGCTTACTTCAAGCTAACTTCGCCTAAGTTTATACGGTGAGACCGTTTCTGAATACATCGCCAGGTATACCTACGTTTTTATAATTTGTCACTCCACTTTCAGTTTGACACTTAGCTGTTAGGCTATTACCGTTCTTTTACAAATATGCAACCTGTAAAAATATAGTGCAATATTAGTAACGACACGTGTGATGCTATTTATTTATATGACCCCTGAATATGATGTCATGAATGTGGGGTAAGGGTAACATCCCTTCACAAAACTGTCACAACAATATCAATTATTTCACCTCTAGAGCAATTACCATTGAACAAATTATGCTGCTGCGTTAGTTTATGTTTTTTAATTATTTTACCGTTTTTAAGCAAAATATCCAAATGCCGGTCATCAATAAAGTTATCATGGAATTGTAACAGCGTATTGTGGTGCTCTAGAAAAGTTATCTTTAACTCTATTTTTCACTAAATCGTTTTCCGGTGTGGAAGAGAGAAAGAGAGCCTATGGCTAAATAGATACTCGTAGATATAAATCTTATTCAGAGATTTTGAAAAAATAAATTTCTTTCGTTGTTACCAATTAAAACGAATTTATATTTGAGGAGACTGATTTGGACTCTTATAATATTTTCAAACTAGCTTATGCCCGCGACTTCGTTTGCGTGAAATTTCACCCTCTTAGGGGTGGAATTTCGAAAAACCTTTTCTTAGTGGATACCTACTCTTCACAAAGAACACACCCTCCAAATTTCATGTCTCAAGGACCAGCGGTTTAGGCTGTGCGTTGATATATCAGTCAGTCAGTCAGGACTTTGAATTTTATATATTTAGATAACCTAATATTAATTGTTCTACAGTATAGGCAAACTTTATTGTTTCATTTTAATTTGATCGATTTAAGTTCCCCATCCCACACCGGATATTGTGTGACATTTACATTTTGTTTGAGCAATTACCTGCAAATAAAACAATTAAGTAAAACAAATGACGTGAGATGCGTAGCAACGTGGGATTTGGGGTTGAAAACGATGTAAAAGTGATGATTATGGGAACAATGTCATCTGCCATCCGTAGAGTTACGCATCACTGGTGTGGGATGGACGGTGCTCGTAAACAAACATGGAAAACTGTCATAACATTGTTGCAGTGAAAGTAAAATGCTGGGTTTTGGAATACTGTTATCGGTAGGTCATTTCCCGTACAAAAAAACGTTCAAAATCTAGGTGCAAACTCATAAAAAGCAACGGTTTTCTGTCAGTTTCACCAGTATTTGCCATTAAAATATTAAAAAACACTCTGTATTTGGGCAGTCCTTGTTCTGTAACCGTTCACAGCTTTCTTACGAACCCAAAGCTTATGCGACAGTCAAATGTCCAAAATTTTAGTAAACGCTATACAGTTTTTGAGAACTGATTGTGACTGAAATTAGAATACGAACGTTCAATTGCCCCACTGCTACATTTGATATAAACGTTTTAGGTACTCGTACCTATAGATATAACAATTTTGCTTGTCATGCTTTATCGAAATCGAACGGATCTATAACAAGGAGTAACTTGCATTAGTAGCTCGTAGCTTCCAGTCGCGGTTCAATGAATACTTCAGTCTCATTAATGCCAAGTTTAAGAATTATAATAAATCATAGATGCAAGGCTCGCCGCCATCGATCACACAATACAACTACCTGATTCGTACCCAATATCGTTTGATTAACGACTTGTTGAGTGACTCCTATTCATCGAATCAAAGGGTGATCGTATTAAGTATTAATAAAGGATATGTTTTACATTTCATATCAAGCGTGGTTTGCTAACAATGAAGGAACATTCCTTTTCGTTGCCAACAAGGTGTGATGTATGGAGCTTTGACGGCCAGGCCATGATACGCGGTTTGATTGTGTGTCGCGAGTTTATTTGATTTCAATGATTTTTGTGGACTTAAGGATACTACGTTTCATTAAAAGAGTTTTTGCTTTCAACTTTGTATTTGAACTGACGTAAGTGTATCCGGACTTTAGCATGTAGAATACTTTAGGCTCTCTACACAATATTATTATTATTAGCCTGTGATGTCCCACTGCAGTAAAAGGCCTCCCTACTCTCTTTCCACTTCTATCTGTTCAAAGCTACTAAGGACCAGTTCTTGTTGAAGGAGTCCAGCTCATCCCGCCATCTCTGTCTGGGCCTGCCACGATGTCGTTTGCCATAAAGAGGGACCCATTGGGTCGTAAGTTTGGCCCATTGTTCGTCTAACATGCGGCAGAATTGTCCAGCCTAGTTCCATTTTAGCGTGGCAGCTTTCCAAGTGACATCAGTTATCTTTGTGATGGAACGGATGGTCGTATTCCTAACCCGGTCTGTTAGTTTGATACCCAGAATACTCTTACTCCGTTCCATAGCCCTCTGGCAAACCTCGAGCGTGGACCTCTGCTGATTTGTCAAAGATATGTCTAGCTAAAAATATATCTGTATTATTTGGTTTATTTTTAGCCACATAAACGTCAATAGCCTCAAACCTGTTTGGTCGCAAAAAGCACTTAAGAATCTATCCCGATATCAAGATTAGAAAGATAAAATAGGTCGAAAAACAAAACAGAAACCTAAAGAAAGTCTGCATACATTTCTAAATACTTTTCGCCCATGGGAATATACTTGTTTTCTCACCTACATGTGCTAGGACAGATAACACACGTCTTTTAGACGACATCCAAAATGCAAATAGAATGTCTCGGAGCTTGTAAGACAGTGACACGTGGGCTATCGGGACATCGCATCGGTCTCGGTCGCCGTCGCCGCCACCTACGGCTGACGGGCCCGACGGACACAGTGACGTCGTCGCATCCGACTTCAACGACACCCCGACACCGATTGTGACCGAGATACGATTCGGCTGTGATTCGATTCGCATTGACCAATCGGATGCGATTGATTGATATTCGAATTTTAAGATAAAGATTTGTGTGCGACAATGACGGTGGATGTATTGGTAGGAAGTCAATTGGAGGGGTGCGGCGGGATTTGCTGATTTCTTTTGTTTTTAAAAGTTTACAGGGCATTGTGCGGTCCACCTTGTGTTCTGAACGTGAGACTGTGAAATTTCTGAGAAAAATAAAACAAAATTAGACATGTTTTCCTGTTTTTCTATGTAATTAGACGCTCAAAATAAAAATGTTTTCGGACTTAGTTATTTTTTTGACAACATTCTGAATCTCGATAATGAGTAAACGTGTATCATTTAGTATGCTGTATTTCACATATCTAACCCTTCGGACATGTGCGGAGGTCTATAAATAAGGCTAGTTTAGGCAATCGTCTCATTTGCCGACAACCAGACGTGTCGGATTCGTTTATAGGTTTACGACAGCTCGTTAGTAGCGGCGATAAGATTCCCCTAAATAGATAATTAGTATTGTTTCCTTATCAATTTCTATTGTGTAATCTTTTTTACTGTCAGTTTTATTGATTCGAACGGAATTGCGACGCCCCTAAGATCGTCATCTCGAAGTGTTAACAGCTGAAGAATGAGCAACATAAATAAACCGTCGAATACTGATTGCCAATAAACAAACTCGATATACGTGTTTAATATTTTGTATCATTTAACTCTGAGACTGCACCGGGCAAAACGTGAAGAAAACCAGAATTCGTTTTGTGCATTAATTTTTTGTCACTTTGCTGCACTACAAATTAATGCGGTGTCCGAGAACAAATACACGTAACATTATGTCTAATTTTTCTTACTTTTTGCTGCCTCCTGGGCAAGCAATAATGGTCCATAGGTAAATACGACTCTCAAAAACAGATCAGATGTGCATGTAATTTACGTGGTCTTATCAATAGATAAGAGGGTTCAGTAACAGTTCAGCAAAATCAAGCATTAGTTCCATAGAAATTAGATAAAAACAAGATCTGTACTTGTAGATACCTAGGAGGGGTACGAGAATTTGTCGTCTAATATTTCATGCAATCTTTTTACAATTAGATGCATAATTTGCTAATTATGCTATTGTATTGAATCTCAAAGCAGAAAAGGAAAACGACCTAAAATGTCCCATCCACGAATAAAGAAAATACCTCCTCGCCTTTGCACCGGATCGCAACGAGCCTGTTAATCTGATACCATAAGCAGAAATATTGATGGAAACAAAATTTCTTGTTAAACGTTCCGCGGAGTACCGTTCGGCGCGTGGCGGTCGTGCGCCTGCGCTGCGCCCGCCTTGCCCGGCTCGTTTAAAGCCATACCTTAATTACGGCAAGGCGTTATCGAGTAAGAATGTGCACACGCGACATTGGTATTAATTTTAATGAAAGAAGTGTGCGCTTGGGCAGCACCTGCCCGACTCGACGAGTCGTTGGCTTACTGAAAACTACGTGACAGGGAATCTGTGGAGACGGTGTGGGCTTATCTTTTTTTTTTAAGTTCTATTCGTTTTTCTTTGCTGGTTTTATGGTGTCATCTGATGATTTATTTTTATTTTTTACCGACTTCAAAAAAAAGTACGTACGTAATATTATTAGAATTGCATTATATTCACATACGACGATCTATTAGGGCTTCCAAACAAATTATACAAAATTTTATAGACGTATGTATGTATGTTTGTCCACGCATTTCTCCACAACTATTAATCGGATCGTGACCATTTTTTTATTGACTTACATTTACTGCAACTTAGGGAACAGTGCAAGTTTCATCAAATTCGATTCAGTAATTTTCAAGATATGTGTGTAAGTGTGACGGCCTGGCTTATTGATACGAGCTACGGGTGTAGTGTCAAAGGGAAAACATCTCAAGACCTTGGTCAAATTCTAGTGCAATAGTCACAACAAAACTATTAGGTACCTACTTATTACAAACAAATATTCTAGTTTTTACTTAAAACTAAAAATTACGAAATAAAAAAGTTCCTAATTAAAAAAAATTAAACCGACTTCAAAAAGAAACGAACTCAAAATTATGAAATAACTTTAATTTAGGAAGTCGGTGGCAAAAAACTAATACTATAAAATACAGATCCCAAGACACCGACTTCCGAAATTAAAGATATTTCATAATTTTGAGTTCATTTCTTTTTGAAGTCGGTTTAATTTTTTTTAAGTAATGTTTCGTTTGTTTAAGGCTTTTCAGATTCTCATTTGTGTTAAGTAGGTAAGCTGGATTGTTTTTAGACTATTACAAACATTTACAATTATAACAGTTTTGCGGCATGAGGTGAATAGCTGTAAACCTATTAATAAGTATGGTAACCTACTAATAATACGTATGCATCATCCGTAATAGTTTTCTTATAATATTTAGTCAACATTCATAAAAAATACCATTTTCCTTTGTATTTGAATCAAAACGAATGTTAAGTAAAAATATCACACGTTGATGTCTACTCCACGCACGTCCTTTCCATAATTATATCAGAAAAATATAAGGCCGTCTTCGACCGAAGTATGCCCTTTTTGTACGTAGAATTACGGTTGATTTTTCTTCAAAAAACATGTTTACAGGTGAGTACATGTTAAGATATAATTAATGTTGTCATAAAAATCGTAGACATTACAATATGGGGTTGTAATAAATTTTCATTTTTTTTCACCGATTTCTGTGAAACAAATATTGAAGAGAGTTTAACAATTTAATAATTTTAATTAAATACACCTGCAATGCTTGGTGTGAACATTAATGGGCATACTTTTGAATGTATGACGTATTGAACACCAGGCAACGAATTTAGGTTAATTTCTTCATGATATCCTCAGACTTGAATTATTGCCCGTGTGGATAATTCAGATAAGCATCAAATTTCGTATTTCCAAACAGGGAAACTTTCTTTATTTCATTTATGTAATTATAATGATGATATTGTAAATGCATGGAATTAGATTTATATCAATAATAATTTATAATGTTTTATTATCCTATTAGAGATATCTTTAATTATCATGATCTTTAAGATAAATGAAATCGCTTAGCTAATTAAGCATACAGATCGCGAAATGTACAAATCACTAGATTATAAGTAAATAATGAATCATGTAAATTGTCGTTGCGCAGGTGCGACAGTACATCTGCGCTTGCTCCTATGCTCCCCCACCTCTAGACCTCTATTATTACTTCTAAGAAATTCGATAAATCAATCATTTTTATATAATTTAATTTTATAATTTAATTTAATTTTTTTTTATTTTTAATTTATTTAATTTAATTACGCTCTTCGGTCTAACAAACAAAATTACTTGCTTAGATCGCGAAAACGTAATAAAAGTCAATGTTATTGATATTCATGTGTATCATGGACGCGCGTATTTCCATAAATTATGTTCCAAAGATAGAACTTCACTGTCATACGGTTATGAGGTTGATATTCTTCATCATATGGTCCTTTATCGCTGACGCAAAATGTTATAGTCAATTACTCTGTCATATTATCTTACGGTTATAAACCCAGATCCAGTCTTAGCTGTCATTAGGAATTCACTTCTACAATGTAAGTTAATCTCTTTGCATAAAGGTAAGTAAAGAAAACTTAAAAATAGTCTGCTTCTGTTTACCGCTGCTTTATGGAACTGTCAGGCTTGCTTACCAAAAACTGAGTCTTAAATCTTTTGGTTAATGATAACAATTTGGAAGGTTCGTCAATTCAGAACATTCCAATCACCGCGCGCCTCATTTGAAACACGCGCCTCGCAACTTCTTAAGTGTATGCGACAGGTTAATTTCAAGAATAAATTGAAGCTTGGCGCGATCGACCGCTTTTATGGGTCGACGGCGTGTTTATGCGAGAGGGAACCATAATAGAGGCTTAGTGAGTCCTGGATGGGGACACAGCTGCCCATTGGGCGGGGACAACGGTGCCCAGACGAAGCTTTTGAATTTTTAGTACTTACTTTTCTGCGTAATGTGGAACTTACTTACAATGTAATACCTGCATACGTAATTTTTTAAATTTTGCCACTTTGAGTTATTTTTTAACTCCCCCTGACCGCGATAGACTCGGTGACATACATAATTCAAACATTCAGAAGCTAATAAATGATTTAAAAGTATTGTGGCAATTATTTATTATTATTCGACGTTAAGTGACAGATATAAGTAAGGCTTTACGGGTTTCAGGTTGTTCGAATTTATTATTATTGCAACAATATGTCGACGAACAAATCAAGTGAAATAGTTGATACTCCATTGAACAATAAGTGGAGCACCAATTAGTTTGTTGAGAGGAGTAATGTATTAAACATCAGTTAGTTCGGTTGTTAGGGATTAATAACAATATTAAAGACTAAAAATACTGCAGTCTTATCTAGATGCTAATCTAGCAGAGGTTTTTAATCACGCCCGAATGGCCTTAACTTCTAGTAATGCCTTTAAGCTAACTACTAGTTAGTAGCAAACTGTGAGCTTTAGCAAAAAACTTATTAAAACCTTATCAGCAGATCATGTAAATATTGCTCTAGACAGCATTCTTGATGTTGGGACTAATGTAAGACCCACCAAGAAAAAACGATGACCATAAATATTTTAAAAGTACTGCAGAGACTACGATTACCGTAAAACTTAGCGGCAGATCCAATCCAGATAACATGACAAAAGTTTCAACATGTGCACTGACAAAAACAGACAGACACTTCCGAAAATGTAACACTTCTCAATTTTGAACTCTACGCCTTCAAAAATAAAGGTGCCAGTGTTATCAATGAACGGTTTTGTAGGTGTTCGGTAGTGTTGGTCATGAGTAAAGAAGTAGGTTCGATACCGATCTCGACTCACGCTGTTAAACGTACACACATGAACATGTCTGTAACTACTGCTTTTATTAAATTTTTTTCTTTTGTTCAAATTGCCATTATTGGCTTTTGTTTTAATTTATGATTGGAGGACGACTTTGGAAACATTTTTTCCAGGTCTACATGAGCATTTAAGATCTTGCTGAATTGTATTTTAAGTAACTATGAACTATATTAACATAATAACACTGGTATGGAGCAGGTTTCCCCTCTTTAGATGGAAATAAAAACAAGACTGTTAACGTGACATGTATCGTTATTCCATAATTTCATACATAATTCTGCGGTTTATTAAAATATAATTATTATAGTATAATTTTATCAAATTATCATATTATTTTAATGGATTAAGTAGAACTATAAATAATATTAAACATTCATAAATCTTTCTGTAGATGGTTCGAATAAAGTTGCTGTAAGATCGAACTAAAGTGGTCTTCATCTTTCGGGTTGGTCATGTGAAAATTACCTCTTTCTTATTACTTATTCTTCTTTTTTTAAACGAAGCTTCTTTACTTATTGTTAAAAAGCTTTTAATTCAATAAATGTATTACATTTAATTCCTACAAACCTTCGACTTGAATGTAGGTATACATTAATCGATCACATGATAATGTAAGTGAGCCATAAGCACATAAAACATTGTATAATACGAGCAAATCTCCCTACATCCGACAAGTATGCGCGCACGCACGGCCGCGCGCGCCTCACGCGGCCTACCGGTGAATTTTAAACTTTCATTAGTAACCCACAAATGTAATCGTTTACATTAATTCGCAGGTGTAATTCAAGGCTTTTTTTTGTTTATATCAATCATCTGATACGTATTTAAAATGGAGCGTGAATTAAATTTTTATTTCAGTGAATCATAGGTTTTGCGTTGACATGTTTTTTTGCGATCTATTTAAATTAACCTTATCGATGTTATGATTCATGTTTATGTAAGTTTTCAACTATTCGCAAAATTATTTTAGGTTAAAAAAATGTGTCTGTTCTTCTAATTTTCAAAATAACTGACTGAGATGATTCCTGATTTTTTTTTTTTAGAAAATATTTATATCATGCAATAACAACTTAAGTGAATTATCCCGCCACATAATTATACCAACAATAAGCTATATTAAATAAATAAACCCATAAAGCACACTCAAGCAGGCTTTATCTAGATTCGACTTATAAAATTAAATGGCTCAATCCCAGCTCGGGGCTAAAGCAAACACGGGATTATCTTTACGGTAACACCAATCCTGGAGCAATTGGATGGTCCGGTGCAAAGTTATAACAGTTTTGCGATTCATTGGTATTTCAGTAATAGGAATTTGAAAACAAAGGTTCCGTATCTTCAGAAATTCCCTTTTTCATGATGCCTAATCTTGACATTTGTATTTTGTTCGGACTGTGAAATTGCATATTTAAAGGTGCACCAAACCAACTAAAACTTTCACTAATTTAAAGTCCCAAAAGTTTATCGAGATAAATAAGTTTTAATTAAAAACGTTACTCTCCAAATGTTCATTCAATTAGAATCTTGATAATTAAGAAACGCCGCCACAACAATGCGCACACGCAAGCGGTCAAACGCTTAAGGTCTTGATACATCTCTCCGCACATCGAAATATAAATCAGGGCAGTACAGACGAGGCCTGCCCCTCGTGAGCTTTGAACAGCGGATACGATCACTTGAAAACAAAAACAATTAGCCGCTCACTTGCACTTACCATTACGTAGATCGAAGATAACGTTACCGAGCCAAGTGTAAATAGAATCAACAATAAAATCTGTTATAGTGCTCACTATCTGATAAATAAATAAGACGTAAAAAGACTTCATTCTGTTGCTGTTTATACAGCCAGTGTCAATTCGTATGTAGTTTTTAAACAGGGAATTACCTAAGAGATTTCTCTTAAGACGATATCCTACTTTTTTCGTTTTGTGAACGTTATGTTAAATGCTACTGGATATAAACCATACTTTTACGAGTAGTTACTACGCTATTATAAAATTCTCGGGGACTGTTAAATTTAATTACGGTAAGTCTTTAGCGGGGCTATATGACTGCGGGTATTGCCTAACCATTTTGAGAGGGACCTTTAGCAGCTGACTGAACCCCTGACACACAGAAGGTATATTCTTCTGTTTCGGATTACAACCTTGCAGTAAATCCCTTACCTTATTGTTTACTTTGGTTTAATTCTTTTCTAATCGCTTGACACTTTAAAAGTAATTTAGTTTTAGTTTATACAATTACCCCCTTACCAATAAACGTATTATATCATATGAATAGTTACACACCGACTTCTCTCTTTCAGTCGTCAGTAATTTTCGAAAGAAGAAGACAAAACGTTGAGTAACAATACAGACGCCAACCAGACCACCAACTAGCTTTATGAGTGATTTTATAAACTTTCGTTAAGGTGTTCATCAGCCCAACCGAGGTGGGCCTTTTAACTCCTACCATATTAAAATATCCATAAGAAACGCACCCATAATGAGCTCACATCCTATACAAACTAATCCACACTGCCCAAAGGCTAACTCAAATGATAACTATAAAACATCGTACATATCACCGTGGGATTGAATTGCGAATTTTGATATCTCAATCTGTGTCGGGTCAGAGACGCCGCGGTCACGAGGGCCTTCGGTGGTCACGAGCTGAATATCGACTGTGAGCTTATTAATTATTATCTGACCAGCGAATTAACTACACTAAAGGATGTTAATGTGTGGTATTAATAGTCAGGCGTCAGTAAGGATCGATGTTAAGATTGATACGTTTTTTGAGGTAGTTCATATTGTATGATTTTATTTAAGAGACTGGATGTAAGATAGCCACCCACATAAAATTGTAAACTGATTTCTGAATTTACCGAAGAGAGAATTCTTCTATGGGCACACTTTAGCTTTGCAAGGAAATGTTGAAATATTCGACAAATTCTCTTTAAGATTTAATAAAAGTGTAACACAAAAATACAATCGTAGAGAAATAAAAGAAATGCATGTGCAACTTTCATGACTATGAATACGGCGACTCACACGCACAGGGCGAAAGGTCTCGACCAATGGGCCGCCGAAATTAAATACAGGACACACTCGCTTAAGGCTCGGATGCGATAAATTATAGCATAAGTGATTCCTGACTGAAGAGTATCGCTGATAAAGGTCAGATTAAACACCTCAAAGATCCGATAAGACCACCATACATCAGATCACCTTTCTATGGCATTATTTTTAACGACGTAGAAAGCTCGAAAAGGATATGAATTTTCAAAAAGGCCTCCTCTAGGTCAATGCTCTGCAGCTGAGGACTGAGGAGTTACGGCTTCTGGCTACTTGTGAATTTTAAATTAATTTAATGTCACGTTTTTATTTAATGTCATTTAATTGTCATTTTTTTTGTACTTATAAGATGAAGTACAAAACAGCACCTCATTTCCATTTCCTACCACCAGCAATGTTAGACAGGAAACACGTTTACAGCAGAAGAACATGGGTCCGGACCTAATTTAGACCGTACAATAACCATTTTTATTTGACGGTACGAAAACTCTCCGTCAACCTTATCTTCTCTAACATACAGCGTAGAATTGAGAAACATTTTAGTCAGTGCCTCTGTTTACGCGTGGTTTCAAACTAGGCCGTGTGACCGATTTTTTCACGAGCATCGAATACGCGACCTCGACGGCGCAGGCGCCACATAGATTGCTTGAAAAAACAAATAAAAAGTAGGTTAGAACTAATAAGTGTGTAATTACGTTAGTCTCGGAGGGTGGCTCGCGGCCGGCGGTCCACCCTTACCTGAAGGGGTGCATCCATCATTACTACTGCGGTATTAATCAAAGCTTTTGATTCATTAGAGCTTTCGCCTGTATGTGAATTAATATTGGATATATACACTTTTCGGCCTATCGTAGGCTCCTGTGAAATAAACAGCTAGACATCTTCCAAAAAAGTATTTCAATCATTCAATGGGGTTGACTTATAGGGTGAATGCAGCTTATACCCAACAAAGGACGTTAGCGCAGCGCAATGACAAACTGGAGGAGTTAACTTATATTTCCGTATAGCACTAGGTATCTTCAAAATTGGAGACCGTTACGTCTTTCCTTATTGCTTTCGCATCATTTAATTTATATTTTTTTGGCATTTCGTTCGATTCAGAAGTCGAACTTCAACAACTTTAACCAACTTTTTATTTTAGTAGTATCTTTTTACCCTTCGCTTTAACGATCGACACACATTATATTCATTATTGGTATTACAATTATCCATATAGATATGGTTAAGCCTATTATTACAATACGATGGGGTGGTTACTCACTGCAGTGATTCATCATTCACCCCTAAAGATGGTATGTCGATAAACGGTTTTATGGGTCAGCTGTTCCTGTAGGCAATAATGTTGCATGACTTAGTATTGTTTATGATGGCAAGAGCACTATAGATCATCATTACAATGTCTTCACAATAAAAAAAAACTCAAACTCATCAGCGTGCCAACTCTCACTGCTGAGTTCCTATGCAAAGTACAATAATTAAATTACTATCTTTTGGTTTGACGAGCTACAGAAGATCGCGGGAAAGACTGGATGAGACTGCACAGACCAGGGAAGCATAACACATAAAGGAGGAGATCTATGAGCATTATCAGCCTTAGCATTTGCTAATGATATCGTAATCTGCCTGAAGACACATCTCACCTTCAGTTACCAATGTTAAGCAAGCTACCAATCTGGATTATCAGTTTTCTCCCGATCCATCTCACAATATTATTGATAATAAAGTATCTATAGAAGGTAATCTGTGGTAATCGGTTTAGAGCAACGTAACCAGCCACTACTTATGGCCTATAATAATGATCGTTAAATCCAATTCGTTACTACCGTACCATCCAGTCTTTACTATAATAATCAGCTTGCTCTCATCTATAAAGAAAACGAGAGGGAATTAATACGATATAATAAATACTAGCTGACCCGGTAAACTTTCGTACCGCCTCAGAATGACTAAGAACGAATATATGAAAAAAATAATTATCTTATTTCTTTTTCGTGATTTTTCCCATGTTTTAGGTAAGTAATAGTTATGTCTAACCCAACTTTGTTTTATTTATAGATAGCTAAATAGATTAGAAGGGTAAGCCTACGATTGAGTAAAAGACCTGTGAAAAACTAGAAACTTTATCTGCTAAAGACATCGTTTGCTGAAGAGATGATATCACACGAAGCTTAGAAGTTGGGGACATGAATTGAACTCGACTAATGTCCAATTCCTGTCATTTACGGACCGTTATTGGTTAAAATTAAGACTCTTGTATCTTTACCAATAATAAAGCAAACAACTCATAACTTTGCATAGAAGACGCTCCCATATGGAATTAGCTACCACAGCTAAAATTAGCTTACTATTTATATATATATATTTATATCTAGTTTGGCAATAAAAAGGCATATGATGATGATGATGGTAAGCAATACGATTCGGTTTTATTTATAGGAACCGAGCATAAGAAAGTTCGATGTGAAACTAGGGCCTCGTGGACGAGCCGGTGAAGAAAGTATTACATCAAAAATAACAATTATTCCATCACTTTCTATTTCAAACAGAACAAAGCGTTCCCCTGTATATACGGCAAATTTCACTTTTACAAAACTTCGCCACTGTTATCTGTATTTGTCTATTGATGATCACCTCACCGTATTCGATGCTCTGTATACACTGGTGTAGTGTAAACAAGGAAGTGGTTAACAGTAGGCGATCGTGTGCCACTAATCGTCGTGCAGGGGTTGACAACAATGAGGAGCATTGAGAGCAGTTCATTGGCAACACCTTCGCGTGCCGTCCACCCACGCAACTCAGATAACAAGTTGAATACATCTGCCTGTCTGATAAAATAATACCATGTAACTGGCAGGTAACGTTAGCATGCAAATGCCACCGGATTTCAGAAAACCAATTTTATTTTATTTTTTGGCAAAACAACTTCATTGGGAATTACTAGGTCAAACGATTAACATTATAACTTTAATGATTACAAAATGACCATAAAAGCTAAGGAACGTTTTGTTTTAAACAAAAGTCTTTTTAATGCCGCCTTTCTGGTCGTAAAACGTCTTTTTTAAACGTTTACGTGTGATTATAAATAATCTTTATGACAATATAATAAAAACGCACTATTGAGCCACACACAGAGCACAATTAATTGTTTTTTTCTTAATTGTATGCAAAACGCAATTGTTAGTGCTAAATATACTAATAGAGGCTCATTTACAAGTGATCAAGGTTTATGCGTTCAAGTGATCTTTAAGTTTTATTGTGCCACTTAGAAGGAGAAATCCCTTAAGTTGTTTGTTTAAAGGGACTTCGTAAGTGGCATAGCCATTCAAAGGGTTCCGGTGTCATTACAGCCATTAGGGTCACTCACCACACCGACAATTACTTGGGAAGGTTTTCAATTTACTTTATTAGTTATTTATTTATGCGTTATCTTGAAATGATGAGCGATGGTATTGGGAGGAGAACAGTGGAATCAGTGGAGTGGGATGGACAAATATAAATTTTACCCGGTACAAAACCTAATATGTACGATCTTCTCCGTTAAGGCTCATAAACGATTATTTTTTTTCAATTTGGTTCCATTTATTTAAACTTAGATCGCAGCATGCAATACAATCAGAAATTGACAACAATAAAGTCAAAAAGCTTTACTTTTTCCCAGAGTTAAGTAAATATACCAATTATGTTACTTACACTAAAAAGTGCCATAACCAATCATAAACTAAGTAGGTATATTTATTTTTTATACCTTTAAGTAAATAGTTTATAAAATATAAAGAACTTCATGTTTAAAATAAATGCTCTATTTCTCATGAAATCTCAGTTATTTAAATTCCTTTACTTTGGAAAAGAATAGACGAGTCTAAGCGTTTCTTTGTGCTAGTTGTAACAAATAATGTTGGAGCCTATCTATCTACTATGATTAAAAGCATTATGTTTATAGTCCCGAATTGCTCCAGCATTAAATGGATCTAAGGGGAAGCGTTTATCTTAATTCCAGTGATTCAAGTCTCCCACGAAACGTTTGACGCACCTTAATGCCACATAGATGACTGTTTATAATATTTAACAAAAAAGGTGTTTCAAAACCTTTACAAAAAAACTTTATTCTATAATTACAACGATTTTGTACCCAAACTATGTTTTTTTTTGAAAACCCTTTAAATGAGCTGGGGTCAAACTTCGCATATTTTCGACCTGCAAAAAGTAACATTAGGGTTATGGATCCAGAAAAAAGAAAATATTATCCAAAACAAACAAAACATAATAAATAGCCTCCGCGTTTTCATATTCATTCTAAATTAAATTTAGGCGTGATTAACTCACTCGAGGCGTTTTCTCTGTTCATCAATCAAAGTGTGGTCACGAAGAGTGGAAGCAACATTTACTTCCTAAGATTCGTCTCTTTCACGCTCTAACTAATCTCTATGGATTAGAGAGGGACGAAGTATGCTTGATTAGACAGTACGCAATTATGATTTTCAGAGTTCACACGGGTGCCTCGGGAGCGGTCAGACGGCTGACTTCAGAAGCCTCCGGTAATCAATTTTGTACACAAACGGCGGTTATTAATTGATTTTTTTCTCTCTAATGACTAAAAATAACATCTGCCAAATCAACAGGACCGGTCGTTAACGAACGTGCCAAAATTTTATTTTCTCCTGTCTTCAATCTCACAGATAACTTGTAATGTACACGTGTTTTGGATTTTAAGGGAGTGATAAATTTGCTTGAGGTGTGATAGAAATTGTCGCTGAGAAAGCCAGAGGGTCGTTGTCAAACTTTATTTTAATTGCGTTGCATTGGTCCATAATGAGTCTATAATGGTCCCACTGCTAGGACACAGGACTCCTCTCTGTGTGAGGGAGTGGGCCGTAAACAGGCGAGCCCATTGCGGGTTGGTGGATATCACATGTCTTCGATTTTTTTTTGTTCTAAGACATGCCGGTTTCCTCACGATGTCTTCCTTCACCGTTTTGAGAGCAGTGGCGATGAAATTACACAAAGTTAAGTGCCTGGGTTAAACTCACGACCTACAAGTCGTAAATTAGGGCCGTGGTATAATAACAAGAAATAAACAGTCACTTCTGCTCTATATGAATAGCTAATTGCTTACCACGCAACTACTCATCTGAATCTGAATAACTACATTTTTCAGAAATGCCAAACAGCTTCGTCTCCATCACATAACTATACCCGTATCTACTACAAATAGGAACACGTGGAGTGTTATGTGCCGACTGTGCGAGTAAAAAAGGGGTTACAAATTTGCATGATCAGATTACAATAGTTGTGAGCATCACAGTTGGATAGAGCTCTGGTTCGTACGAGTGGCGCTATAAATTTTATCACACATTCCGAAACCGCGTGCAGTCTTATTTATGGGCCGATACCTCAGATTTGATAAATATTCGCCCTGGGTGTTTAACTAAACTAAATTAGATTAATCTATAGAAGTTTCTATTATGATTTAGTGGTTGTTTTTTTTTACTTAATGTAATTTTCGTAATCAAATAGATACAATTAATCTGAAATGAGCTAGGCGATTTGTAGGGTGCCGTGCCTCAAAAGGAAAAAACGGAACCCTTATAGGATCACTTTGTTGTCCGTCTGTGTGTCTGTCAAGAAAATTTATCTCAAGAATGTGTGAAGGTATCAAATTGGAATTAAAATCCAGGTTTACAGTCCCTTGAAGCTGTGAAAAAATTTAACTTCTAAGTTAACATGAAAAAAAAGATACGGCTGTTTATGCCGCAAAAAACGTATATTTTGACACTCTCAAGGGAATCAAAATTTATAGGGTACTTCCCGTTGATCTAGAATGATGAAATTTGGTAAGAAGCATTAGAAGCAATGTCATGTAATATAAAAATAAATAAATAAATAAAAGGTCGGGCTCGGTGCCCCTACCTACCTATTATTATTTCAGAGGGAAGTGCCGGGGTAACCCGCGAAATTCAAATTTTCTTAAGTTTTTTGCAATTTGCAGGTTAGTGTCAGGTTAAATATTGATAAAAATATTATTCGCGGCCGTAACAAGTGCGTATGTAATTACAGAATTATAATCAATAAAATCGTCAATACAACCCTCTAAGTTTATATTTATATCAATAAATAGGGTTATATAGGTGTTTCACGTGTACATTTAAGTATTTATAGTGGTTTTAATGGTAATGCAAAACCTCGATAAACCTTTGAACATTTCGCCGATGTTTTACATAAAAGTTTGGCAACGTTACAGCTATAGAAAGCTATCGCTTAAATTCGATGCATTCCGTGAAATCTACATATCGGTCGAGTGATTGAACTAAACAATTGAGATGGCAATTGGATATGCAAAGCGATTGGATATTATTCGATGTTACATACGATACTTACTGTGTTTCGTCAGGGATGTATTTCCTTAAATCAAACCGCTTTGGACCCGAGACGATCCCGTTTTGCATCCGTTCGTACATCAAGATTGCTATCAAAGATTTACAAGAGCCGTCCTCGATGGGAGAATGTTCCTTTTCCAATTGATACAGACGAATTATTTATTTATTTCAACTGTGTTAAGGCGAGTTTTGCTAGTCGATGTTTTATTGAACGATTTGTACTTACTGCACTAGGAGCATTGTGAATTTATTTAGTTGTACCAATGTTTTGAGATGTTTTAGTTGAGATCTATTAACTACGAATGGGGGCCGACAAATGCAAATTGATGAATAGGAACAGCGGTTTAATACTGTTTGTTAATCAATGGACAGACAGAACCAGGATTGACGTACGCTTGACATTCTCTCTGCCAGAAACATGCGTTTGCGTCGTACCAAGATTACAAAGTGCGATTGTTACCTACTTTTACTTAAGTATGCTAATTACTCAAATAAATTCAGGGTAGCATTACAAACGATGAACAATCAGTCCACACACTGCCCCAAAATTATATATTTTTTCCAAATCTCCAAACTCATCTCCGAAAAATTAGTTAAACAAACAAAACACTAATGTGTTTCAATTCCCATATATTCTCATAAATTATGAGGCGCAGGCGCATCGCGGTGGTATCAAAGCCTGTTGAACAAATAACACGTCTTGTCTGATTTAGTGCTCGGTCGCGACCCTTTGACCACGACTGTCCACACCTATGGGTGGGCAGAGAACCCGCTAGCTTCGCTGACTAGCTGACTTTAGGTCGTAAGTCGGTGATTTACGATACGAAGTCGTTAAAATCGGTTTAGGTATATTTTTAGTGTTTTTTGAAGATGTAAAAGTGCGTTAATGCTGTTAGCAGTTTTGGTTTTGTGAGTTAATTTTTTTTAAAGACTTTTATGATTTGAGTAATCATAAGTCAACATTTAAGTGAGTTCATATCTTCAATAAGTACATGAAATAATCAATTTCAAAACGGAAACCAGTCCGTCATATAACTAATCAATTAACAAAACTCAATTGACATTGCAAATCGATTTCCCCACGAATAAAGTCCGGGCAGAGAAAGTAAGACATTCAAAGGGTTCCATGTAAGCGTGAAATAACTATGCTTGAGGATCTTAGCTTCCCGACTCACCCTTTCGCATTCGCGGACAAAGACATATCCGGGTAGCAAATACAGCTCAATCGATTCGCACAGGAAGTTGCAACGCTTCATTACCTTTGCATTATGTTTACTAAAATTGAATATGAGCACTTTTACCAATGCCGACAGTTTGCATTTCATTTTTGATAATGGAAAAGATAAAATTTTGAATTATTATGCACTATTTTTTTGTAATGTTTAAGTTATGTTTGAATGGTGGTGTAGAAACGACTATTTTGAATTGTGATACATTTGCTAAAATTGTTTGATAATTTAACTTTTCAATTTAATAACTAGATACCTACACACGTTACACACTACGACACGTTTTCAATTAAATAACTACATACCTACCATGTATTTCCCTAGCGAAAGCGTCAGCACAATCACATCTTATTCAAAAAGTCGAACTAGCAAACCCTAATCGCTTTATAAGACTGAGTGCACATCAACACATCACAACACATCACATAAACCACACCGTTCAGACGACACAATAAAACTAATCACATACATTTTTCAATACAAGACGTTTCAATCGCAAGTCGCAACATGTTATCGTTAATTAAAACGCAAACGCAACATCGTTCATCTAGTTCTGTCGGTCTGTCCGTTATACTTTTTGTTCGACGCTGACTAAATTATGTCTTTATAGTGATGGTGTAGCTTTATCAGTGACCACCATCTTGTGATCGAGCCCTGCCACAGTAATTTGTACCTGCCCTGTGTTACCGATGCGTCGATCTCCAATGCTCTGATCATGTTGCGTTTTATTTGGGACACATACGGTGTTGTGTATAGTGGAACATTTTGTTCAGTGCCGATTTTTCAATCGTCAGATAAATTTTACTTGAAGAATAAATCAAAAGTTGACAAACCGCAATTTTTGTTTCTCAGGTGAAAATTTTCCGAAGAACAGAAAAATCTGATCTTAGTCAGTTATTTATTATTTTGTCATAGTAGCTAGGCCATACGTAAACTATCTAATTTGCGAGTTGCCTAAGAACTAATTGGTCGTAGCTATTTGCTACGAGTGCTACGACTTTATTAGACGGCGTAGCAAGTGCTACGACAACAATAATTAAAACTTAGTTCAAGAAAGTTTTTTTTTGACAAAATGATGAGTTCTTGAAAATTCAAAATCGCCTTTCATCTACAAATCCCGTGTGTCACAAAATGTCGGAATAAGAAACTATGCGGAATAAAAATTATTGTGCTTCTTGAGGGGTCGATATTTTTTCATGTTGTTGATTTTATTTGTAGATGTCCGGAAGCGATGTTCATTCTGGTCTCCTGTGATTAATGTGCTGGCATTGCTTACTCTGATTAAGATTTTAAGGGTAGTATTACAAATAGGGCACGCATAGCAGATGTATCGATAGTCAACCTACGAGTTTACATGTTCATTTTTTAGACTTGATCTTTTTCAATCTTTTTAAGATTTTTTCATTAGAGATTTTATGTTCCTTTTTTAAATATTTATAAAATGAAAGCAATTTCAGTCAGTTATTTTCTAACCACTTTCCTATACCTACTAAATCTTTGTTAGTTGTTCCACAAAAATAAGTTGAACTAAAATCTGTGTGAAATGAAAACGTAACTTCATTGCAAAATAGTAGGTTCTGTTATGTTGTTTAAACACTATCAAGTTACAGGCGCCAGTGGGCAAACTGCAATATTTACTTAGGTCAGTTTTTTCACGAGTTTATTCCCACACAGAATCTGCGCTGTAGCACGCACTATTGTTTACATTCTTTTCTACACATTGCTTTGTCTACTTCTTTATGTGTTTTTTTTTTCTTCAGAGGCTATTAGATTATTTTTATTTATATATGACTAAATATACATAGCATACCCGCACCATAAATTCACCGCAAAAGTATGAGACAGAGAGAATCTGCTTTAAATTATGCTTCACTATGTTACGACAGGACACTACAAACTTCTAAAATCGATCCCCAGGCACCACTTCAAAACCCTACAACAATAATTAATCAACATTTATGTCCTCCATCTATCATCTCTATCACAATAGTACACATTTTGATTTGCACACGTGCTCACCGTGCAAAATTCAAAGTGTTAGGTTACAGTGAGTAGAGTACCCCTATGAATTGCATTGCTATGCACTCCACCCTTTCATTTTATCGTATTGTGCAAGCGATACGTCATCTGTCGGCGTCCGAGCCTTTGAACGTTTGCCGACGTCGCATGCGCACGGTTGCTATAACGCGACTTAACGAAGCGAAATTTGCTTTTATATTTATCAAGTACACGGTTTAGAACTAGATTGTAAGTTCACGTCTCATATGTAGAACTTTGTAAAAGACGGTCATTATATTAACAGGATGTACTCATAAATAGAGCCAAGCCAAGTTGCGGGAATTAACTAAAAATAACTCAGTATCTAAATAATTACTCTAGATTTTCAGATAAACAAGTTACGACTCGTCAATGTAAAAATAGCTACGCATATTGATTTGAATCTTTCGAAGAAAATATAGTATGAACCAAGAGCACAATGTGTTACCAAAGGAATAGCACATGCCAAAATCTCGAGTACACCTTGTCAAAGTTTCTATAGAAATCATAACAATAATAAATTGTGTATACAATAACCCTTCCACATCTGCCGTGCATATCGGCGCACGTATTGATCTACATTATAACGGAAGGCATCTAACGCACTATCTCTGAAACACAAGGTGCTACCGATTGATAAGATGTAGGTTACCAAGGAGCGTGCCAAATAATTCACCTGGACTAACTCAATAGAATATCGCATTTCTGAATTAATTCCTATGACGCCACCTTGCCTACTCTAATTGTTCGCAACGAGGATTATATTACATTATCTTTATGAACGTGATCCGTAATTAAGCGCCCACATCTAGACAGTCTCGACAATGTCTGCCGAACAAAAAATCAAACGCATTGCCCCGGGCAGATGCAAACGTTCTGCAAACATAACTGAAGGCACCAAATCAATTTCAAAAGTAATTCAATAACATAATGTTGATCGTTGTAAAAATAATGTATTGCTTCCTTCCACCTTGAAGTGGAGTAGGTAGTGTAGCGATGAACCTCGGAAGTGCGCGGGGGCTGCGATACAGTTACTTCGAAACTGTAACACTTTGATATTCGTTTTTTTTGTTTGTCGTAACGGCAAAGTGCAGTACCGTTCTCTAATATAAATAAGTGCACAAAAAGTAGCTGGCTGACGTTTTATAGGGATGTCTTGAAAAGAAACTTGGTAAAAAACGTGTAAGGTGTTCATACAAAGTTTCTTTGGTTCCGTTATATCAATAGAGATTAGAGGCACGCGTCTTTGCACCGGCAACGCTAAGACCCGATACATTGTCGGTGGCTCTTTGATGTGGCTGCAAAAGACGTCCGTTTGGACAATGGTTTAGGGATAATTTAGCGGAGCAAGTATCGGTCAGGTGGAAATCCGGTCGATTGTAGCTTTATCTGACCACAAGCTTAACGGTTCCCGTTTGTAGGTTCTGCCTGTTAGCATTCAAGTAGTAACTGTACTGTATCAACACGATAGTTGGTTTGAATTGAGACATTATAAACTTCACGTTTTTAATCAAATATTTTCAGTACCAAGAGATGATGATTAGTTTCAGGGTCGATACCTATAGCATAGTTTGTAAGTTTGTAGTAGATTATGGTTACCAAAAGCTTTAGGGTAGTTCTTCGAAATTTGATTCTTTGACTGATCCATATGGCCAAAATTTAATTTCACTTTCAGCTCTGTAACACATGTTCATATGAAAATAGGTACACTAAATAACATATATTTGAATGAGGGACTCGTTTTTATAAAGTAGTTTTCAAGATATTAATTTTGTGCCCAGATGAATCAGAATGTGTTACATATTAATCAGAAACAGAAATAAAAAGTAATAAATACACCGTTAGTTATGAATGTAAATTCTAAACAATAATTATTAATTCTTAAATGGGACTAAGACATATCAAAAGTATCATATTTAGAACAAGATTATACTCCTGTCATTTTTTTATTATTCAAAAGGTTATAGCTAAGTAAATAATAATAAATAAGATTAAAACTACTGACTTGTACACGGTCAAAAATTGGACAAGGAGAATTACGCAACAAAAGCGCTCCTATCGTGCTGGAGAGGGGAAAAACTAATTTATTTTATTATTCATATGGGGTTTTGACCATACGAATCAGGCACAGATGAATCAGGATTTTGCCTACAATCATGCATAACTCATCGTACATACAGACTTCATTATTTTCATTTTTCTACACGAATCTATAACCCACAAGCAGCACACGCAACACAGATTGAAGTTTTAAAACAATAAAATAAATTTTATAAAGTAGGCATTGTAATCAGGATGCCACCTGAACCAAACACAGATGAATCAGGTATTTTCCTTCGTAACACCGGATCTAAGTCAACCAGCCGCACGTCCACCTTCTAGGTCGTCCGTTGCACGACTGGCTTCCCCCCGCGCTGGAAGCCAGACTCTCATTATTATTACCCGACCAAGTACGGTCAAGAGCAGCTTACGCCACATTAATCAGTATTATACGCCGGACACTTCTATTTTACTTATTTATAAACAGACTAACGTAGTTATAACTAATACACATTTTTTTTGTAAGAGGACAATTCATTTCCTTTCGATATAATTATAATTTATATTGATGTATCAAAGGGAAAATGCGACATCGACCATTTTGTTCCGGAAAATGGCAAACGGACGCGCTATATGAATCAGAAGAACGACCTTCAAATATTTTTATTTTGTACCTAGACAGCAATTATTAAAAAAAAATCATTTGTCCCAGTAAGGGATAAAGCTAAACTGTACAAAAAAAAATATTACATGCCGTTTTTTTAGTTGGTTACAGAAATATACCCACAGACATCGAAAATTTTGTCCCTGAAGAATTACCCTTTACCAAGTTTAAGTTTCAATTAGTCGTAATGAGAATGAAACTACTAAAATTACTAAAACAAACAAACTTGTGATCACGTATACAAAACACGATAGCCAGAACTCGCTACCAAATAGTTTTAAATAACACTAATTAATAAACAGCTTACTAACAAAATACGATTACTTTAAGTACTTTCGAGAATGGGACGCCGAGAATATTACTATGATAACTAATTACTAGGGACGTGGGGACCGGTACGAAAATTGATACCATCCATCAGCACCAAAGGTTCCCGACTCTTGTTGATCCAATTACCATGATCTTATTAATTGAATATGAGATTTCCTAGAGGGAACCAATTAAATGAAGTTGTCTGATCAAAATGTAGACGTTACTTAACGTGTTTTTGATAGAGAAATTATTTAGCCCGTTAAATAAATGCCGCTTTTTTACTAAAAACTAAAACCAAAGGGTTATCACGGATCGTAAAATAATATCGCCACTTTAGATTTGAAAAAGAAAATTGACTAAACGTGGTATTCCTACTGCTAGACCTCGCCTAAGCCGTCTGCACTTTATATAAGTATTTCGAAATGAGTTCTGTTATCTCTTCTCACGTATACCAATGGCAATCATTCATAGAATTAATTTCGATAACTGTGACGCCTGGCTGTTGATACAGAAGCCGATGCTTTTAGCTTCTATCTCACAGTTTAATTATGCCTCGTGAGGGATATTGACAAATGAACTGTCTCACGATACGTCCAATCGGTTAAGGTGTTACTTTCTGTCAACTAATTTCGGTGGACGGTTTTTTTGGGTCAGTTGTTCCTGGACCTGTCATATATTGTTAGATAAGAATCTATCCTTGTTTTCTAAAGCTTGTGTCTTGTTTTGCCAATTAAGTTGTCCAAAGCTGTAAACAAGAAAAAAGCTGGAGTTTGTCCCGCTATGTAATTAAAGCTGTCATTCGTATTTTAACTGGACAAGTTAAATTATGGCGCGGATTACGTTGTTTGCGTGTTTGTTTATTTTTGTGATTTTGTGGAATTTCAATTTGTAATCATATTATTTAGATTACGTAGGTAACAGTTTATTCAACATCTTTTAAATTCTTTGTGGATATTAAAAGCTAAATGATTTATTTTCTGTAAGTAGGTTTTACAAACACTTTTACACGTCAATCATAATTTTTTAAACTAGATGAGGTCGGCGTTTCCTATCTGACTATTCTGATAAGAAATGCTGAAACAAACTCAGAGCACAGTCTCTTTTAAAGTTCAGACTGAGGATTTGAGGAAAGAACCACACAGATTGAACGGACCTGTCCAGTCAGTGCATGCATTTGTCAAAAATCGTGCAACTCAACTCAGAACTTGAGGAATTTATTAAAATGCTTAATTAACTTAAGAACTTATACTTAGTATAAAAAGATTTGACGCTACGATTTATGACCAATACATATCTGCTTCAAATCTACATAATACAATTTCCTCCAAAGGTCTGATATTAAATTGCTTGCATATTTTTATTCCACCATACATTAGTTCGTCCGCCGCCTTCGATACAAAAGACTTACACCAAAGAAAACAAACAAAAACAGGATTTCGTTGTAATCCTCTATTCTTCTCAGCTTAGGCGTTCGGTTCGTAGTTTCATATTTGTTTAAAATCACCACCGTGTTCAAAAGATCCGATAAAAATACTTGAAAACTTCCGGTCGGTTGGTCTCCGAATAATTGGTACGCCATATATTCCCTTCTCCAGGAATTTGTTACGAATTTACGATACACATTGTGCTAAAGTATAAATCTTTCTAATGTCACGAGTTTTGGGCGTGAGGGATTGTGATGGTATTTATTGTCACACAAGTGGTGGGTGACACGAGTTGCTGAAATTGTGAAGTGAAGAATTTATTAGGGTGATTTGTAATTACTTACGTTCATGTCACCAAGTATTGTTAGCATTGAAACATTTTGGGAGCATGTTCTTTGTATTCCGTAAGTACTTCTGCGTATAGGCGTCTCTTTAGGTAGGTAGGTGCAAACAATATCTTATATAAATAAAACAAAGTCATAATAACTGAGGAACGGGTAAACCGATTTTTATGTTTTTTTTTTTGGTTTGGTTTCTTCTATTCGGGGCGGACCCCCGAATAGAAGAATAACTATTAAAACATGGGAAAAATTCACGAAAAAATAAAAAGGAGATAATTTTCTTATACATTCGTTCTAATTGGTTCTGAGGCGGTACAAAGTTCGTCGGGTGAGCTAGTTGGAAACAATTTTAACACAAAAATAAACAATATTGAATGAGCTATACAGTAAGAACTTCTAACGTCACCCGACTTAGCGTCAGTTCACACCGAGACGCGACGCGACGCGCAGTTTTCAAGATAGAAATACAATTACAGACCTTATTTATTTATTTTATTTATTTATTAAACTTTATGCACAAGTAAAAACTGTACAAAGGCGGACTTAATGCCTTGGGCATTTTCTACCAGTCTACCTTAGGGTGATGCAGAGACAATACACAGTAGGTGCAATAACAGAAAACAGCTTAGAAGATAACTAGAATATAAAAAAATAAATACTTAGATACATACATACAACAAAATATAATAAAATAAAAAGTTATGAGAGATAAATAAGAAAACCTGCAACAACTTAATTTTGAGACGAATCTGCCAACTTCTTGTGAATGTGTTCTCGAACTTTCATTTTAAATGTGAACTGATTGGTTACCGTCCTGATATTCTGAGGGAGCGCATTCCAAAGGAAAACCGCCTGGACAAAGAAAGAAGACTTTATAAAACCAGAGCGATGAGAAGGACAACGAAGAAGACGATTATTCACTGACCGAAGATTCTTGCTGTGTGCAGAGCATAAATATTGACACAGAGAAGTCAGATAAGAAGGAGAAGTGCGTAGCTCGGCGTAGTGAACCCTGCATTGTGTACCTTTTAGTGTAGTAGATAAGGTCTGTAGTTGTATTTCTATTTTGAAAACTGCGCGTCGCGTCGCATCTCGGTGTGAACTGACCCTAAGACTTTAGAGGAAGAGGGTGGCTGACAAATGCCACATCAGAATGGAAGAATTATTAATTTAATTTCAATCTGGATCGTAACAAAGCGGTTCTTTACATAATCATAATATGTTTTTATCTTTTCTTTTTTATACCTATAATCTAATGAGAAGAGTGTCTGCGTTATTAATCTTTTGCAAGAATCAGTTCCCCACAATAGGCGTTAAAATAGAAAACAGTTGCCTGTGCAAAAAATCTATTCATCAATTTCACACTTCTTTATCTTTTAATATTTTGCTAACAGGAAGATGATCATTAGATTTCGTTAAGATAGTAGTTTCTGCCACAGCCAGACACAGTTTCAAAATATACTTGTTGTATTGTATAAGTTTTCGGAAATGTTTGTGGTGCCTATGTTAAAGAGTTTAAACGGGAAGGAACTTAAAATGTTTGTGAATACATTCAAAATTGTAAGTCGTTATCTGAGATTATGTTAAATTTGAAAAAAATTGCACAAATCCGGCAATGCGATTGTGGAGCATAAGCTTGCTTTAACAGATAATCGGTTTAAGGAAATCTTAAATCCTTTCGGCGCCGTTTAAATTAGAACCATTAAAGCTATAACGGTCAAGTTCAAAAGCTCTACGAAAAAAATGTGCACAAAAACGCACCGTGTTCTATTGACCGTGACGTAACAATTGTTTAGCAGTTTGCCGAGAACCCTTAAGTCCATCTTGTTGACTTCGACGCACAACGAAATTAAACACGAGAAAAAATCCAAAGGTCCTTAAGTAGATCGAACGAAGGGTTCTATTGTGAATATTGTGTAATGTAGCGAGACGACATGGGGCCAGCGTACCAAAAAAGTTTCACTATGCTGCGATCTAGCTGAACCTTTTACACAAACTTTTGACCATGGCTGTACCTGGCAGGTAGAACCCTTTTTGCACAATTCGCCGTAGCCGATAACAAAACATGGCGAAGTTGTTGTCGCCACACTTGTCTGCGCCGACGCACTTCAAACACTCCCAATTTCACGTCTGGTTGACCGCTGAATACATGTAACTAATTTTGTGTACCAATACACATCATGGTTGATGATGTATTGTGTTTATTACGCTTGCAGCTTAAATAATTCGGCGTGAAATGTGCAATCCTAAAGATGCTACTTCAACAATATTTGTATGAAAATTAAAAAAAAAACAGTGCAACAAATGACTCGATCTGGAATGTATCTGACTCAGAACAAAGTCCAGTCTATCCCCCTTTGATGAAGAAATATCAAACGAATAAGATGAAATATCGAGCGATTGTTAGCCAATTACGTGCCTTTTATAACGATTGATCTGAATTATGGCATTAAAGATCGATTGTCCGAATTCAAAGGTGTCTATTTGATATCAGAGCGAGACTAATCGAATCACAATGGTGTTAAAATGATCATAGAACGTTGACCAGCTATTTAGAGTTTCGAATTGTGTTGGCCTTTAGGATAAGTAAGTCCCATTTGAACTAGTCCATATCATAAATATCAAATTATAAG
The DNA here is from genome assembly GCA_948474745.1 of Oligia latruncula. Classification (NCBI taxonomy): domain Eukaryota; kingdom Metazoa; phylum Arthropoda; class Insecta; order Lepidoptera; family Noctuidae; genus Oligia; species Oligia latruncula. The sequence goes on from OX419688.1 coordinate 13,672,755, forward strand.
CTTGGTGTGAAATTTCACATTAGGTATTGAAACTGAAACGTAATGTAACTAAATTGGAAAGTAAACTGTTTTTGTAGAAAGTTTAAATTACATTACAATGTACTCGTATGTAAATAATAATATGTTAATCGGTAAACACGATCACCAAACGATTACCACACATTGACGATGATAATGCAACATCATTGTTTCGTAATTGAAAGTAAATATTTTTATTGTAATCGAGTAGCATTTATTGTTTGAAACAATTCAAAAAGCTAGTCATGATACGAGGAACAAAGAAAGCAAGAGTGAATACATCGAGCGGAAGATAAACGATACTTTTATTGTCTATTGATAGATTATGATGCTGTAAACATTGGGCACTTAGAGATATGTTAGATATGAAACTACTTAGCTACTTAGCATACTTATCTAAAGTTGTTATTATTATCAGATGTATACCAAAGGCAACTCGTGTTGGACGGTTCTTCAATTGCGAAAGAAACGAGTTAAAATAAAATTACCTATAGCGGTAAACTTTTTACACTAATATCTAAGGGTTGATCAAAACATTATTTTCACACGATCGATCGATTTCGTTTCCGATCATCCAATTTCGGGATATCGGTTGCGGCCACAAATCATTAAAAAAATTGAGTTTGAAATTTTCGGAACGGGCAAAAAGTCGGCTTGCTTTACGTAAGGCGGGGCACACACCGCGTTTTCGAATTATGGCAATTTTGACACCTAACGAGTACTAAGTTTTCATTGCCCCCTGTAATTTTATCGGGACGTGTGCTGAGTTGCTGACGGGCGCGGCGTGTGATGGTGAAAATCACTGTGTGTATTACGTGGCTCGAGAACTGCTCCCAGATCATAACTCTCATGTTTTATAATAATATTCAAGTAGTGCACCGTCATTCGTTTTTAATGATGCGTCCAATCTTATTGTACACTCTACTGATCTATCGCTCTGTAATTTTTGTAAAAAGGTGAAAGTTTTATTTTTGTGATAGGCAATCTAAGTAGGTCAAAGTTGACCATTATACTTTAGAGAATTTTACTGTAATAGTGATAATATATACATTTGGTGAAATATTACTGTTTTAAAATAAGAAAAAGTGCAATGTTAATAGAATTACAAATCAAATCGTCTTTGAAAATATTGCAAAGAAGTTTCAGTATCTTGCTTTTTCATAAAGACAATTTGGATGTTTTGCCAAATTCATCATAATCGTAAAAAACAAACGATTTCCTTTCGAACAACCCAAAAGCCATACTCGCTAAACGGAAGGAGTAGCGAACCCACGTTCGGGGGTTGGGTGAATTAGTTTTTGTAGATATAAAAAAACAGTAGCAAAAATGAAGTATTGCTGATTGCTCCGCAGCTATTACCACACTGTATAATTTAGTGGTAAGCCTATGATTAAATAACGCTGCCTACCTGTTAAATTAAATTAGGCTTTTTAAGGGTGGCGCTCAGCATTCCTCTGTAGCCATTGCCTTGAATTAACAAACTTTAAAAAAGAAACAAGAAAGTATTAATTTACGGACTCATCGATTATTGAGGCGCACACGTGTTAATGGTTTTTATGATTATTTCTTTTTTATTACTTACAAAGTTTCAATTAATTGTAGTTATTACTGGCCTATAACTTATGTTGGATTGTATGAATGCGGCTTAAAACCAATAGCTCTGTTTTATTTTCCTTTAGAATCAATGCTTTCTTTGTTTTGGAAGACATTTAAATCCATCATCAAATTCTTCATAGTCCATTTCAATGTCATGTTCCTTTACTTCTAAGCATGTCGATGGATATCTAAATGGACCTGTTCCAGTTCTCGATTACGCGTTTGGCGCCATCACTAGCGTCCATCAGTTTCTGTAACGTGCAGCCTCAGGACACGATACTAAGAAAGTGTCCCATTTTTTGTGGAACAGCACCACATTTACACTCCAAGGCGGAGTCGTCCAGTAATCCCCACCTGAAAAGGTTTTCCTTACTTCGGTCAACCTGGGTCCCGAGTCCGTTTATAAACTCCCAAGTAAGCCAAGGTATCTCGTGTCCAGGCGGGAGATGTTCAGTAGATGGAACGAATGTTATAGGTAAGGACACACTGTCTCGCCCCAACTTCAACTTCTTTCTTTTTGCACTTATGAAACGTCAGAAGCTAGGTGCACGGTTCCAATTGGTCGTTTCCTATGGAGAAGAGCCGGCAAGAAACTCCACGGTTACTCTTTTTAAAAATAATTGGCTTTTACAATGTTTTCAAATTACAGTAGGTATGGGAGGAGAACGTAGACCTGTGAACAAGTACCAGGTACTTGATAAAATAAAAAAATGGTCTACAGATCAAAGCTTTTGGTTACTTTGTACGTGTGTATTTTATGTAATTTTTTACAATGTGCGTTTTGTTTTTCTTTCTTTGACATCTACGGTCAAGCCTGTAAAAAAAATTCAGAAGATACACCTCTGAGTTGTGATCACTATGATGTACATTCAAGATAATGAACTAAAACAGACTGCATTATCCAGCTAACGCGTATTATTGTACAGGAAACCGTTTGCCTACCGAGTAGAGCATACTTCGTACCCTGAAGGAAAAAGAGATCTCTGCTGCAATCTCAGCTCGGTGTAATCTTGCAAATATTTATCGTGTGTCAATACAATATGCCAAAAGCGGGCGCTTATTATGGTTTTTACAAATGTGAGTACGCTTCAGGCTTTGGTTGTGTCCCAAGTTATACTTGAGAGTTGAGAGCGCTCGTCTGTAACATCGAATAGTTCCAGTGTTCATAAATACTATAAATATGAAATATGTCAGTAGATTCTAAACGAATGATTTAATGAAATATATCATTTTAATTAGAGAAAGAGCTGCACGGAGAACACGGAATATAAGCTGTAGAAAGCATTGGCTGGTTGCGGAAATCGGAAAGTCAGGTGTTGCACTGTATTTGGAAGACTGTTTCTTGCAGACCGAATAAAGCAAGGTTTTTTTTTTTATATAAACAGTCATTTTGTTGTTAAACTTATGAGAAGAAAACGTAACTGGGTGTACCTCACCCACGCCTCTGCTCACCTCTTTGGGGAATACCGCCGATGTTATTCCAGCCAACCGCTCTATCTCCATTTCAGATATGAATTACAGCGAATGAAGTGTTTGACTAGCAAGATCGCTGCCCGCTTCTCCCTTGTTCCCTTTCTACGTCTCGTTAGTGAGGAGTTACAGCGCATTGTCCAACACAATGGGGGGAGGGGCGCCGCCCGGGGCAGCCTCGTGGCTAAACACCATGAAACCAAATAAAACCACATGCAGAACATATGGTTTTTGAGAATCGTGTGTTATGTCTTCCTTACGGGTTTTGCATGATTGCTGCAGTGGGATATATTGGTGTTGGTAACGAAATACATTGTTGAAAGGAAGGGTAGACTCAACTGAAAATTAATCAACAAATCAAAGGAATAAATTGTCGTTCAGGGCCTCGATTCATAGTTGGTTCACCAACTTGGCCTAGTGCACTTTCAAATAAGATATAATCATCTATCAGGCCATGTCCTTTTTAAATTAAACTTACGGTTTTGTTCAAAAGTGCGGTTATGGTATCAAGAAGAGTAGAATAGATCAGAAAATTATTTCAAGGTGCAATCATTTTGTTTTCATTAAGATAAGGTACGTTGCTTTTATTTCCCACAGTACCTATAAGTTAACAATAAGGTTATTATTAGTGACCATAACGAGTGATAATTTCTTGATATTAAAAATTCTTATTTCCATCGCTTGAGGACGTACTCCCACGATATTGGAGCTAGTAACCGATATGCATGTGATCAATTTATCAATGCGCATGATCAGAATCGCGTATCTCTTTGTATCTGCGCGTGAGTTGCTCACGCGAGTCTCAAGATTCGAATTTCGAATCTTACCACGCGATCGCTTTGCTACCCGAGATCTTGTTTGTAGCCGATAAACGAACTATGATTAATACACAGCTAGTGAAAAATGTAATTAGCTACTTAAACGCACTTTCAAGACCAGGGTTGTTACTATTCTTCCCATGTTCGGCTCGATCGGTCAAGATTCGCTGTCAATTATATTTTTTTCAAAATCATGAAATTAGATTTCTCTTCCCTTGACACTATCTGACCGATATCAAATTACGTATTTTCTAAGGAAAACAATGCCAAAGAGTCGGCGCTGATCCAACTTCGGATTACCGTAGATGGCATGACGGCTAGGCTGGGCGGCTCGTCATACGCCCCGATCATTCGTTTAAATGGTCATAATTGGTCAAGCGGACTTTAAAATACAGCACTTGGTCATTATAACATAGCTCCCTCGAGCTTTTAAAATCACTAAACGCCGCTCTGGGCTTACCGTGTTCTTTGAAACTGTCATCTCTCTAATTGTCTTGTTTGCCTGTGCTGACACCTACCTCTCTACAATATATGACTTTATTTTTAAATACGTCTCGTGTTCGGTGGCTAAATAATAAAAAATGTAACAAGTCCGACGGAACGACTTCTCCGCTCGGAGCACGTTGAAAGATGTGCGTGACTGAATATTCAAATCTTATAATGTACAGGTCCCTAGTTGTTTAAGTACTTCGGTGTCAGAGGCGATCAAGTGATAAAGATGTTTATTGATGATCTTTGGTTACATTAATTGCCAACAGCGGCGGCGCTTGTGTTACCGCAATGTCGCTCCGCGTCGAGTCGAGCGCGAATGACAAAGATCCAACGGTCGATATGCGCAGGCGACGACGGCCGGCCCGCTTTGATCTCGACTATTGACTGGTTCGACGACCAATCAAAATATTCGTGGGAAAAATTATCATTTCCATTTCGCACTTTTTTATATGCATGAAGCGATAGTAAATATAAGTCCCATACATGGGCTTGCCATGTATTACAGACCGCACGTCTGCGCACAAGCAGAGCGCGCAGAACGTGGTCAGTCAACTGTTCATTACAGCTACTGTTCGATATTCGAGAAATTTTAACATTATAAAAAGTTGAAAGCTCGAGAATGATAAAAACCCTATACTAGTTTATAGACGCTTAACTACCACTCGATAATATTTTTTCAGCTCGCTATTAAATGTTGTCTTTGCAATATAAGGATCAGGCATTCGGTGGCCACCTTAGGATTTTTATTTTCATAGAACGTTTCGAATACCAATAAGGATCGTACCGAAAAAGGAGGTCCCGAGTTATTGAGTGCTCGTGCCGGAGCACGTCTTTGTCATAAAATACCTTGTCGGGAATTAATCTTGGCATTTTGTTCAGGGTCGCACGAAGCTCCCATGTACTTATTGGCATCTGAAAAAAAGAGTGATACAGATCCTATTTTAATGAAGTGGGTTTTATGAACAATTCATAAACTAAAAAATAAATATGTTGACGGGGCGCCTTATTGGTGGTAGTAATTAACATGGCGCAAGCGCAGCACGCGGCGGCGCGCGCACTCTTGCACCGCCGCGCGCCGCAGCCGCGCCGCCTGATAGGTCACTCACACTCACTGTACACGCGGCCTTCGCGAAGGACGCCCGCGCCACTCATTAAGCTTTACTATTTAAAGTTGTCATAAATTACATTATTTGTCAATTCTTATTAATTACGTAAGACATTAATATAATTCACTATACTTTTTAATTCTTACTTTATCTTCACGATACCATCCTATTATGGCATATAAGTAGAGCTGTTAATGGCATCAACTACTTTTTGTTTACCTTTTTCGAAATAAAAAACGCTAGCAAAAGAAATGGCTACTACAATGACGTTTAAAAAACAGTAATTTGCTCGTTGCGTTGTGTGGCTACACACGTAATTTGATTTATTAGTACACTTGGCCCGCATATTTATTAGAACAGTGCGTGTTTCTACAAACCAGTATAGTTAACAATTAACTTAGTGTAATTATTAAGGTTTTAGCAGGTGCAACTCCTTTAGAGGACGAGTTAATTGTGGCTGTGTTGTGCGTACCGACGTCATACCTGCACATTATACGGTGCTGCAGAAAAACAACATCATCTTACTATAAGGAGTTAATGATAGTCCGTGCTGTTTAGACACAGAGGACGATGATAAAAACACTGATCTAAATACGTCAAACGGACGTGAATAATTGCTTGTGCCATTAAAATTATTCGCCCCTTTTTGTTCAAACCCTATAAAAGGATAACGAGAAAACAAAACAAATCTAATATTCATGTTAACTGAAACTATTACTTTTATTATGCACTTTTGAAAACCAGATAAGAAAGACAAACAAGAATAACCAACAATCCTAATTAAAGAATAAAAGACGCATGCCCATAACATGAAAATGCGTGGCAGACAGAGCATTTCGCTATTAAACTTGCTTGGTGGCAGTTACCTGGCTGCTCGGTGATCATTCGCGAGGGTTTTAATCCTAACACCTTAATAAACAGTGGAGGAGAAACAATTTGCATGTGGATGGCGCCTCAACTAATACATGTCTAACCGTCAGCTGCCGACTGGTTCAGTACTGCATACTATCGACCACACTAACCACTAATACACCTCACACGACTGAGAAACTATCGCTAGGAAAATAATAGAGATTCGCAATTAAATTTAGAATTATAAATAATTTTTTTGGCAGCTGGAAAAGTGCGTAGTGCTGAAGATTTCATTTAAAATAATTTTCTATTTCTGAATTGGGTCTAAGGTTATCTCAAAGACATTTATGTCAGATATGTATCAAAGAACATGAAACAATCGGTGGGTTTCCTTGACATCGCATTTTCTTTGTAAGAATAATGTCATAATGCGGTGCATGTACTGAGGGAGACAAAATAATTGTACCTCTTTCGTTTTGGCTTCTCTGGCGTGAAATTTTAATGTTTATGTATTTAGTATAAGTTATTTTATTTTATTTTTTAGTGTAAGTTTTCAATTTTAATTTTATGGGTGCTAATGCCTGAAATAAACGATTATTATTATTATTATCTCCTTTATTCAAATAAATTCTTATAAATTATATTTTTAAATATTAGAATATAAAAAATATAAAAACATTTAAAAATATAAAAAATAGTAGCCCACCGGTATCGGGAACAGGGTCCAAGCTACCGGCGGTCAGGGCTCCAGAGAGAGGAACCTCCTAACAATGCGGGCCGTGTCCAGAAGTACCGCTTTCTGAATCAAGCCCTTGATCCAGCTGCCCAACGAGAGCCTCCTTAGGTGTTGGTCGAGGCTCTTGGCTATTAAACCATTGGCTGTCACGACTATCGGCACAATGATTGCTGAGTCCACATCCCACATGTCGACAACCTCGCGAGCCAAGTCAAGATACTTGATCTGTTTATCTTTCTCGGCTTTCACGAGGTTCTCATCATGCGGGACGGTTATGTCAACAATCATTGCGCGCCGCTCTGATCGATCCACCACCACTATATCAGGCTTATTGGCAACAATAGTCCTGTCAGTGATGATGGATCGATCCCAATATAATGTGATATTACCATTTTCGAGAACTGGGTCGGGCACATACCTGTAGTACGGCACCTCCGATTCCACAAGGCTGTATTTCAGAGCAAGTTGCTGATGGATTATCCTGGCTACAAGGTTGTGTCTATGCAAGTACTCTCCGTTAGCTAGACGAGAACACCCGGAGATAATATGCCTGATTGATTCTCCCGGCCGGTGGCATGCCCGACAGATGTCAACCGTGCCGTCTTTCACAATAAATCTCCGGTAATTGTTCGTCATCATAACTTCGTCCATAATTGCACAGACAAAACCTTCGGTTTCTCCAAAGAGATCACCGAAACGCAGCCAGGCTACGGACGCTAGTAGATCTACATCGGGTCCATGTAGGGCCCGGAAAAAGCGTCCGTGAAGCTCCTTACTCTGCCATACCTCCATGCGATCATTGGTGTCAAGCACTACTGGCTTGCGCCAGTTCTCTTTAGCTAAGGAGAGCGGGGTGAGGCCCTTGTCCACGGCGACTACATCTCGATGCATCCCCACGTCGGTTTCTAGGAAATATTCCCTGAGACTGCATATCTCGCGATTGTGGAGGGTCTTAGCGTTTAAAAACCCTCGACCTCCACACTTTCGCGGGATATACAGCCTCATTACCGATGACCGTGGGTGATGCATTCGATTTGCAGTCAGCAGCGTACGGACCCTCCTATCCAGGGCGTCGAGTTCGGTCTGAGTCCATTTGAGTATGCCGAAAGAGTACATCAAAACCGGCATGACCCAACCGTTGAAGGCGCGCACCTTGTTTCCGCCTGATAGAAGACTATTAAGTACTTTTTTCAAGCGACCAAAGAAGCGCTCCTTCAACGATTGCTTCATGTCAGTAACATTGATCCCTAACGCTTCCGACATACCCAAATACTTATAGGTTTCGGATGCGGAGAGGGCTCTAAGGTTTGTGGAATCCGAGAGTTGGGTTCCCACGGATTCCACAATCTCCCCTCGCTTTACATGCATGACCGCACATTTGTCCACACCAAATTCCATCCTGATGGCGTTACTGAAAGTTTCAGTAATTTTCAGTAGCTCCATCAGTTGCAAATTGTTAGGAGCAAAGAGTTTTAGGTCATCCATGTAAAGGAGGTGAGATATAACCTGACTACCTCTCCTCAACCGATAGCCTAGACCAGAATCCTCCAGCAGTGTGCTTAGAGGATTCAAGGCTAAACAGAACCAAAGCGGACTCAAACTGTCGCCCTGGAATATGCCTCGCTCGATCCTTATCGGCTCGCTATTCCTCTGGATATTTCGACATCCTGGATAGCGAAGGACCGTCCTCCATTGCCCCATACACGACATCAGGAAGGTTCGCAGAGTTGTATCTACTTTATACAACTCCAGCACCCTCATGAGCCATGTATGTGGCACCGAGTCATAGGCCTTCTTGTAATCTATCCAACATGTCGACAGATCCTTTCGGGAACGACGAACCTGTTGGCTAATGGCCATATCAATGAGGAGTAGCTCCTTAGTACCCCGGGACCCGTTCTTACATCCATTTTGAGAGACAGACATGATGGAGTTGGTGTCTATATGTTTGTTAATTTTAGTTCTCAAAATGGATGTAAGAACTTTATAGACCGTCGGTAAACAAGTGATCGGTCTATAATTTTTGGGATCCGCGGTACTACCTGATTTATGGAGCAGGTGGGTTATTCCTGTCGTTAGGAACTGGGGTAGCGACCCTGACTCTAAGGCTGACTGGAACTGGGATGCCAAGCAGGCGTGCGACCCTTGGAACCATTTTATCCAAAAGTTGTGCAGCCCGTCCGGCCCTGGAGATTTCCAGTTAGGCAACGGTCGGACTGCACGAGCAACATCTTGGGGGCTGATGGTAAGTACCCCCATTTCTGGTATTAGATCGCACGCTCGCTCAATCTTCCCAGTCCAATCACCCTCGGTGTGACTGACAGGCACCGACCAGATGTTTCGCCATGTTATTATTATTATTATTATAATTCTAAATTGAAAGTGTTGGAAAACTTAAATCAATAAATCGTCTCTACCGTTTTCTATAACCCCACACGAGACTAGATCCTAACATTATCCAGCTTCTATTTTTTATGTTTAAATGGGAATACGGGCAACGGGTCTGTAGGTGAGCCGTGCTACTAAGTGGCTTGCGGAATCCTAATGCATGCAGGTAGGGCCATCTTGAGGAACCTGCCAGGACCCGCATTTTAATGTCGCTTGAAGAATGTGCTTGAAGCTAGAACGTATTGCTGTTTGATTGGAGAGCACGTTAGTAATTGGTTAGTAAATCTATTTCGGTATTTCATTTTGTTTTATCGCGAATTTATTCTATTGATGCAGATAAGGGACTGTTGTTGCGCACTTTTTACAAAGTGACACTTACGAGGATTTATACAGAAATATAGTCAAATGATGCATTGTAATTGCATTTTTTATAGTTTTTGAAGGTATGGCTGAAGCTAAATGTAAATCATTTAGATTTGAAATACAATACGAGTATTATGTCAGTGAGAAATTGATATCGACGATACGATTAACATTTTAATCAATCGTTCGACTGTAACTGACATTAAAATAATTAAAACAGGAGCTACAATTATTGAGGATCGACATTGTCATGTACTAGAAATAAACAATATTGAAACAAGTGACAAACACACTGACATTGTCAGGCAAAAGTGTCTTGAGACTTCATTCCATAGTCTTAGGCGAGCGAACACCTGTTAACGTCGGTCCGTCAGCCGAGTGTTTATAGAAGATATTTGCATATTGCATGCAAGCCAGATAAAAACACCTAGATCATAGGAAAAACATGTATGACTAATTTAGCCTTGAGGTAGTCTTATTTTAATCTTAAGTGATGCTAATGACATATGAAGTTTCTGATGCTCATCTTGCGCTATAAAAATATTTTTGAATTTGAAAATTTTAGGGATATACGCAGATAATGATGACTTCCTTTTTCTATATTAGCTGGTATCTGATACAACTCCTTTTAGCTACAAAAAAAATATTGCCCCGCATCTATAAAAAACCCAATTCATATTCCATATCAATATATCAAACAATATGATGGAAATATCTCTTTTATTCTCACAAAATTAAGTTAACCCACATAAAAGAGTTTGTTTAAAACATTAGATGTTTTAAGATGTTATCGCTGCTGTTTGGTGTCAAAAGTCTCGCATCATGCCGAACGCATTTACGTGAAGTGATATCGATCTCAGGCCTTTGTTGGCCTATCGGTTCGTAAACAAGAATAGCGGGAGTCCATATAAATCATTTTTATTTAAACAAAAAGTCAAACCAAACTTTAGATTCGTTTCAAAATTATGGTTTTTTAACAATTTTTGAATATTATTTCATGTCACTCATGTATATGAGAAAATAATACGTATTTGTGGGGAATCTCCGGAGACCCAAACACGCGAAATTACGAAATAACACGCGCCAAACCAGTCAATTACGCCATTATGTTATTTCAGTCTCGCGGGCTAATTACTAACCGAACAGCTTTGTTTACTTACTTCTTCTCTAAAAACACCTATTAATTTAGTTGACAATTACATGTTTGGATGTCCACGGTACCTAGTTAACTACAATATGAAATAAAACAAATGTCTGATAACTGGTCAAGCGAGTAGGGATTCGAACATCGTCCTGTGCAAATGATTTGTGTCGCGTTGTTTGTGTTTGCTATTAAATTATCGACAAAGTAACAAGAGGTGCGGCGAAGAAATATGTAACTACCACTTATTGTCATTACTTGTATATTTGTTGGTAGATATTTTGTGTATTCCACGTATCGGCGAAGTAGATAGAACTGAAGTAGTCGGCGTAATAAACTTTAAAAGAGTGCTGTATTTCATCGAGCTCCTCGTTTTATAACTCGATTAATATTCTGAGGAAGTTTTCATTACTTTTTAATGAAACTCCGAGTCGTATCTGCCGATCGCTAATTTTATGTTTTAATTTACGCCTCCGCATAGCGTCTTCTGCATCATTGATCACTGTAACGGGATGGTAAGTGAGCGTCGTGCGTACTAATAGAATGGACTCCCATCCCAGAAGATACAGAACTACTCGTAGTTACATAATTATACACATGTTAGTTGTGATCAGCAGTTTGATCAGCAAGGTGACGAAAATTCAGCAGCATTTTGCCTAGTTGTGCATTGAATTTTGGGCTGTCCACAAAATATTTTTTGAGAGAAACAAGCTAATTGCGTTGCGCTAGTTCATTTATACATTTGTTGGCTCCAATGCTGTTGCTGGTCTTATATTCCGAGGGTTTTACCCGAGTATGGCCAAAGGCTATTACTTAAGCCGATTCATGTATTTTACTTTCATTTTATGGCCACAACAGCTGGTCAAAATTCACATCTGGATCAGACTGACATTAGCAAGAAAGACTATTAGCAGTGAAAAAATCAATTATTTCAACATTCCCTCCTTCAAGCAAATTGATTACGCTTCTGGACAGACCCTTCCTTGAGGCATTCGTGTGAACCAAGGGTTACTTACCATTCAACCTTCTAAACCTTATCACACTATCTCTATCCCCCATAAGGCTTTTCAAAAGTGTAAGAAAGGGATAGGGAAAAGCTATGATTGAATAGTCGCGACCTTTGATTGATGAGTTCAGAAATCGCCGCGAGAGAATCTTAGTTTCAAATTGAATTTTACGAATGCTGTCCGGTCATCATTAGGGAGATTTTGTTTATTTAATAGTAACTAAAATAGCATTAGATGTAATGATAAGTGAAGATTGTTTAGTTTGACTAGAGGGGTCAAAACATAATCCCCCTTACGCAGAAACGATGCTTAAAGTTAATGATTGACGTCTATTTAGCCATACATTTTTTTACGTTTAAACGTCTCTTAAATTTAAGAGACGTTTATAAACATGGGGTAAATGTATGGGAAAAGAAAATTTGAAGCAAGAGTTTAAGTTTATTATGAAAGGTACGTAACTAACTCCACCTTATTTGGAATATTGTACCTATCAGAGTCCGTAAGCTATCCGGTGGTTTAAAAAACCTTTGTCCGCCATTACAAAAATGAAATTCCATAGGTATAATAATGTATTTTTACTCCTGCTACAAAATTTCTCTGACCTCTATTTTTGTAACGAAAAAATTCACAAAATTAATAGTCACCCAAAGAAATTGATGCGATTAGTTTCGGATTATGTTTGATTACTACCCTTTTTTTGTTACGGGAGACATTTTTTGTACAAAAACGCGTTTCAGATTTATTTTTAATAAAACGTATCTATTCCTCATTATCATTTTTGGGTGGACGCTTTTGATCCTTTTATGAAATATAAACTATTTTCCCAAAGATTCATTAAATAAATTCAAAACTGAAAAAAGATTCACGTAAATTCATGGGTATTACATAATTATTAAGTATGTAGGTAAATATTTTCTTTAGAAAAAAACCTGAAGAAGTACTTACTAGAAACGTATTAATTATTGGCGTAATAAGTACGAAAATGCAACGAAAAAATCCTGAACTCATTTATAATTTTCACAGTATCATTTCTCTTCTACACCACGAAAGTATCGCTTCTTTTTAACCGACTTCCAAAAAGGAGGAGGTTATATTGATTACATTCGTTAAGTACCAAGACCTCCGTAAACGTACAATCAGTTCATTCAATTTATATTCGTTTTCAGTGTTTATTTTCATATGAACATTATTTTTTTTAATGGACCAGCTTTTGTAACATCCGTATTTGCCATACACCTGCGTCCGGCTGTATTTGGTCCACGTTGTAATAAATAAAAGTGATATTGATTAATAAAAACGTAATTATTACTTTCATGGTAATGATAATTACACGACAGTTTGTACCCCGGAGAAAGTACTACAAAGGAACTAAGTTTGATGTACTGTGTTAAGGGCTATCATTTCTCTCAGCATCTGCCTTTATAAAGAACATGTTTTTTTATTTTAAGGTATAAAAAGACGGAGGAAATTTTCCCTTCTCATTACATTTTGGTGGCACATTGGTCATTAAGAGCGTTTAAATTAATTATGAGCTAGTTACCATAATACTTTGTAGTCTTGGGTTTTATGAAAGTTACGTTAATTTTTTTTTTCACCAGGTATCAGTTTCTTGGAAATGAGTCTCCCCTCATTATACAGTTAAATAAGCCATTTTATGTGTTCTTTTAAGTTCTGGGAGGTGTAAACTGAAATGAGTTTTGTAAGTTAAGTAGGTGAATACATATAGAGGTCGTCCAATATATACACGAATTTCCAATAAAATTCTTATACAAATATTTGAAATGTGTATGCAACTACTCGTATCAGTGGAGGGGCGTGCAATTTGAAATTAGATTAAAAGATATCTACTCTTTTTCCAAATTACACCTACAAGAATAATAGGTACCTAAGGTATCATTCCTTACATTTTATTCTTGGTCACAAATTAACGATATAAAATTACTTAATTTATGTAAAGTAAGTGAACCTTTTCAATTCACATGTAATTTTTCAGTAGGTACAAATAATAATTTTATTACTACATTTCAGATTTTCTTCAAAGGAAGTCCTAATGCATTTTTATTTGTCGAAGGAAGTCAAGTTGGTACAACATAATGAATATCAAGTTTTTCCTACTTTCTCAAGCAGCCGCCCAAAATTTGAACACTACAATCAAAATCCAAAATTAACGTAATCACAGCATTTGTGCAGCACTGAGAAATAAGCGTGTCGTCAGCCACCTGCGTCCGCCGACAGCCTGCCACGACCTGATTTATATTAAGAGAACAGACACAAGTAAAACAATACAGTACCCTCCGTACAGGACAGGAAGTCGGGAAAAAATAGGGATGATTCTTTTGTCTTGTTGCGTCATCCATCATATGTTGCGCTGTGATAATGTTTTGTGATTATTTGGTTTTATATCGAAAGTGAAAGGGTTTGCTTGGTAGTAAGTAAACTTACTTACTGTGAGATTAAAATAATGAGTAGACTTTTCCGACAATTGTGTCGTTGTATCAACATTAAAAACTTCAGTGACTCGCGTTCTTTGTAGGTCGCCAAATCGTTGATGTATCAAATACAATATGCTCACGGTATTTTTATGTAAATCCAAAAATGATACATATGTAAGAAGGAACAGTAATATCTGAGTGAACTGAAAATTATTTTGAAAAACAAAGATTGATTAAAAAGAAAACAAAAGAAGAACAAAACCAAGGCTATCGATTTCAATTCAAACTTCATAAATATTTTGGCGTATTTATTTATGAATCCTCCAATAATGCGCACTGGCAGTATAAATAGCAGCCAAAGGTCCGTACAGATCAGAATCCAACAACCCAGCGCGTGTAATGTCACTTGTTCACCATAAAACATTTATGCCACGATGAAACCCTGTATGGATAAAATCTATTTTTTATCAGTAAAATAAATTGCGCTTAAATAAATAACTTGTGAATACTCCAAAGCAAGCGGCTGTTTAAATTATTGAATACAAATTCCATACATTGCGGTTGAACAGAGGTGCTGGGGCGACGCGAACAGGCGGCTTATTGCTGCACTCAAAAACCGACATCAATTAAAGAGAGATGAGCGTAAGTATTCACAGGGATGCTGTGACCATGGAGTGAAGACGACTGAATTGCTGCTGAAAAATTATACGTCAATATTGTACAAGGTTCCATCCCAAAATGTGAGGAGGCCTGATGACTAGATGTTTAAACAGAGAACAGGAGGTCTCTTTTCTTCTTCGCAGTCTAGCTTGCAACTGTTTGTTTCCAGTACAACAACTATCTTTGTATATTACAGACTTTATAGGCTTTTCGCTGCTGGTAAATTCCTGAAAAAGTCGTTTTGACAATACCCACAGCAAGCAGCAGTGTTACAGTGGCGATGGTTCCATACAACTCGGTTCCTACCGGCTTCCCTTTAAAAAATGGCACAGTCAGTATTCCATAGACAAATAATATAATCATATTAAAGATATCTACTCCGGCTTACCTCTTACAAAAATTGACCCTTCGCTACTGCTGTCTTAATGACTTTGCAATGAAGCCCAAAATAAATAATTGAGTCTATTTCTACGTAATTAGCCAAGTTTCCTTGTCAAGCTAGGTGGCCAGATCCCTAGGCAGAAAAAAATTAATACAATATTAAATTATTATCCACAGAAGTTTCCCAACTAAATACACTCGCATACTCAACCTACACGTAGTAACTGAGAGTGGAGCCTTCTGACGGGTACAGGCAAGAACAGCGGCGCTTTGATCGTGTCAGAGTTGGCGCTTGCACGCCTCCTTATGGTCTGCGTCCGTTACCCACCATTACATCAGGGGTTGCAAGACTTGCTACAAGTACTTGCAACCGACGTCATATTTGCACCATAACACTAAATATGTCCGTAGACATGGACATGGAGGTTAAGTTTCGTGATTATTAAAAATAAATCTGAGGTGTGTGGGAACTGAAATCTGACTGTTGTTTTTGAAGAATAAGTTGCTGTTACCTGTGTTTTAATATTTAATATGAATAAATAATCTCATGAGCTTTTTGCGTAAAGGTCTTAAGAAAAAATACACAAGTTGTGTCGCTCTTTATCGCTCCTTACTTAAACAGATGCCGTCTATTTTCAAGTTCAATCTACCGTTATGTCCAGATTATAGAACGAACAATTTCAATCCTCAAAGTTAATTGTTTTCTACATAGCTATCGCGTGAATCGTTTAATATGTGGACAGGGTAGATATTAATATTTTTAATAACGTCTTCATTCATGTCGGCACGGTAAGCGTAACGAAGCTGAAACAATTTTATGTGAACCATAAGAGCTTGATGCGTAATACGATTTGGATTTCGGTGCCTTGTGATCAAAAGGAAGATTAGAGCAAGTTAAATACAGTATTTTAGTTTAATGGTCGTTGTTTTAAGCAATCAGGAAGATATTCTCGTATTAAGAAATAAACGATGTTGAAGTCTTTGATGGTGAATGGAAGCTATTACTTCATATTAAATTTATGTGTGTTTTAGTTTAAATCATTCAAAGGATATGTTTATTTGAAACAACTTTGGTCTTTTTGCTCTTAAGTGTTTTAACGTGAGATGATTTGTCTGTTCTTTAAGTTTTAAATACGCCGATAAAAATTGTACTAATTAAAAAACTGTTATATTTTTATTGGCATTTTTTTATAGTTGTCGATTTTTTTTTATATGGTCTCAAGAGCCGGGGGGTAAGGTTTTAACAAGGTACTTTATTTCAATTCAATTAGCTGACCCCGTTATAAATATGTAGGTAATAAAAGAATATTCTGCCAATCATTGGAAAGAAAAAATTAAAATTACATTTTCAATGAAAAAATAGAAAGTTTTCACTGTACAGTAAATAACAAAAAACTACAAGGTATATAGAAGTTTCGTTGAATCAATCACAAAAATAACGAGCTCGCCAATCTACGCGTTGTTGAGGTAAAACAAGTGAAACTAAGTCGTCCAATAAAAGAGCAAAACCACTTGAATTCAATGCTCTACAGACGCATAAAATAAATAGATAGGAATTTCATTACTATCACATCCATAACACTAGGAATACTCGAAGAAAGAAAATAGGACACATAAATACACCAAGCAATAGTCAATTCCAGCAATTTAAATTTTGTGGTGTATAAATTTTGAAGTAACTCAATTAAAGTGAACGTTAATGCCAGTATATGGAGGGGCAGGGGTATGAATCATTCGGTTTATTAACCGGCAGTTAACTGCGTATCTAACGCGCCAATCACTCCCGTTTTACAGTTCTCGCGTGAGACGTTGAATTAGCTAGTAGCTTTGGTGGAGCCTAGCCACTGTTAGTGCAGTGGCTTATCTAGTCGATCTGGATCTCACTGAACTGGATATCGGTGTCTCTTTGTGTTAGGTAATGTTGTGGCAACTTATTTGGAGGTACGAGAATTTGAAAGTCAGATTATGTTGATTCAAGAAGTCAACTATTACGCTGCTCGGTATTCTTAATTTCAACATATTTTCATAGCTTTTCCAATTTCTCTTATCTTTTTTTTCACTGTATTGTTTTTTCTTTAAGACTTGAAACAAATATACGCATTTAAATCTTACTTAAAAGGCACTAATGAAACTTAAATACAATTATTGCTATACACATTTAAATTATTATTCTGTCCAAGTCAACTACAAACGATTGACAGAACTATAATGATGGTTTAAATATGTCTTTCAATGCTAATTGTACAACCGAGCCTTGGATACAAAATTAAATCAGCTGTTTGTTCCATTACTGAGTATACCAACTGTCTATCACATTAGCAAATCATATTGCCCAACAACAACTAATCAAACTAACAACCTGTAAACCTGAAACAGATATCTAAACAAGGATTAAGCAAAACTGGATCAGACAATTTGTTCCTGTCATCTTAATACAAATTTAAGTATGCCCAAATCGCACCGCATTGTACAGGGTGTAATTATTAATTTTGTATGCTTCAAATCCAATATTTCGACTTAAATAACATTAGATACGCTTGTTGTTGGGATGATGTTGTTAGCAGCGTCGCTTTTTATCACTTGTTTGATTTGAATGCGAAGATTTATGTAATAAAAGTAATTTTGGCTCGTGATGAATGTTTGAATCCGAAGTAAATCGGACTGTGAACTGTTCTGGTGGTCAGTGCATTGGAATTAGTGTCGAAATATATTTAGCATGTCTGGTTGAATTGGATTTTCAGGTTTACTCATTAACCTTTCGTCTGCTGAACGTGGATCCACGCGAGACACATTCACAAATGCTTTTTAATTGTTTCTGTAATTACCTACGGCATTCAACCGGTTAAGAGGTTCTAAGCTTTATCCATAAAAAAAATTTTGGGTTGTATCCTCGTGAATTTAGTTTAGTTAACCTAGTTCATTTTTGTCACTTTTAGTTTAGTTTGTAATTGATGCTTGCACGACTCATTTATCAGATGACAACAGATGCTATAGCAAGTTCAATTCTTAATGCATCATTACAAAACTGTCGATTACTTACATACTCTGCATCTTTAATTTTCACCCACCATCTAAACGTTATACCTCAATCGGAGATGAAGTGATGATAGTGTATATTGATCGCGTCCGTTTAAATTAACAGGCATAGCTGTCACATCTGTGCTCACGGCCCATCGCACCAAACACGATATATTCGCGATATCTGCGCAAGCGCCGACGCACTTTGATCTCTCAGTGAACGATCCATTATACGTGGGAACTTACTGACACAATCTCGGGTATATGAAGGGCTTATTAATGAGCAGTAAATAGTTTTAGCAATGCTTTTGCTTAATTAATGATTGTTTAATACAATAAACATATAAATTAATAGCCCATTTTATCGTAATTAAGAAAAAAGTAAAGCTCGGGCTTACCAATAATTAACTGGATTTGAATGTATTTCTGTCAAATTAACATATTTTAAGCAGTTAATTAATTAGTCATTACGTATTCAATAATATTTTCAAAGAAAATCACATCACTCTAGTTTAGTGAATAAATTGAAATTTCTCATTCCGCTGTATTCCCCCATTCCCTCAGTAACGAAGCGGTGTTCACTCAAGGTTGTCATCATTCAACATCTAAAATGACAGAGCGGTGACGGACTATCGATATCACGGACGGATTGGGCCCGCCGATCTTCGATTGTTACGAATTACATTCCCTCATTTGACAAGATAAAGACGTTATGACAAATTACTGAAGATCTACATCAATGGTTAATATTTATTGGTAGATTTATCGTTTAAAATTGACTTTGGATCATGGTATTAAAACAGGACAATAATTTTAAAGGTTGCTTTAAATCAAAATTGTAGAGTTCAAATAAATAAGTATCTTTTAGATATATATTCATGAAGAAAATTCGATCAATGATTGCTAATTAGAAAGACAAAGATGAAGAAATAACGTGACGTAAATCTTTTGGTGCAAGCTTTGACAAATAACCCCGTTAAAGAAGCCACCCTCCCATCAATTAAACTGCTTATTCGAAGCAGTAAATCATCATTTTGTTTTGTTTCATAAAGTAATATTGCAATTTAACTTTCATTTTGTAATTTATATAGCTATTACATTAAATGGAGGCATTAAGAGCAATGCCACTAGACTTCGTAAGGAGAATGTCGCGTTCAACTTCATCTGATTAATTTTTTCATACCAACCAACTTGATTATTTATCAACAGTTTGATCGTAAATTAAAACTGGTTCATTAATGATCATAACTTTTAATTTATAGCTCGTTGGTGTACATGTCGATGCAAATATTGTGTGTATACGTGTGAGGTGAATTTATTTTATGGAAAAGATTCTATCTCTGATTTTTAATGGAAAAAGGACTGTCATACTGGACGCCATAAAAAGTTTTATGTCTAGGAAATGTTGCTATAACTTGTGATGCTGCTTTTGCTTGATTTTCTTATAAGCAATTACACGTTGGAATGACATATTCTTTGTGTTACATCTGTAGATAAATATTATAACAGCGTTTTTATTCTAATCTCGAAACAAGACCTGGTAAAATTCTAAAGGTTTTGCAGGTTTACGGCCGATGCAAACTACATTAATAAAGCAATTTGCTGTATTAATTGGCCCTTAATTCGCTCCGACATTGTCTTAAAACGACATGTAACGTGTACTTTGTAACCATCACTTTGAAACATGAACATGTTTATAAATTGCGGTGGTGATGGCCGTGCAATAGTTGTACAATTACCGTACACCGAGTTTACGTCAACCTAGAAAATTGCATCAATTGGAATAAAAAAAATGAAAAATCATCAGACTTCTATCTACAAACGTGTTCTATATTGATGATGTATTTTAAAAATGTATACATAGTCTACCATTATTTTTAATAGTAGGTACCAACCATAATTTTACTTACCTACCTACTAGCGAATTCTCATATTCCTGGTTATCATGTTGCTTAATCAACAGTGGAAGCTTTGTACTTAAATTGTCCAGCAACTGGTTGCT
Source organism: Oligia latruncula (assembly GCA_948474745.1). Lineage (NCBI taxonomy): Eukaryota > Metazoa > Arthropoda > Insecta > Lepidoptera > Noctuidae > Oligia > Oligia latruncula. Next base: position 13,693,235 of record OX419688.1, read on the forward strand.
AATAAGTTGCTGTTTAAACAACAGCCTCATTCCTCACTCGTACACGTTTGAGAGCAATGTAAAAACATTGTTGTGATAAACTTGACTCGATTACACCGCAATTTACCGGACATGGGAAAGTGGATCTATAAATATTTACAACTCCTCATATACCCGTGCGCGAAATTATACAGCTGATCCGTGCATTTTAGCATATCTTCGATTACAATAGCACATCTCGCTACTGTTGCAGACTTAAACTAGCCCTTTTACACCTCATTGTAAAAACTTACATACCAGAGTACCTACTGCTCCGCGCGTGAGTGGTATTAATTCGGTACATGGCAACTTAAATAATAGGATACATGGGTTCTGTATTAAATTAATTCAATATATCCATGTTATCAAAGAAATGAAATATCAACCCGGCTGGAAACTGTACATTCACGTGTAAACACCTAATCGAAATATCAAGACGTATTTCCTGTGTACACATGTTATATCGAATTAATTCACTTAATCCGTAGAAATATGGTGTTGAAACAAATATCTAAGGCCTATTAATAAATGTTTATTGCCTACGCAATACATTTGGAGCTTTAATCTGGTGTTAGCGGGAGGCCGGCGCCCACCCAGAGGTGTGGACATCTCTAACCAAATCGAATTATAAACTCACCGAGTAACGATTACCGATTATCGAATCGTACAGCGACATTACCCAAACGAAATAAATGTCAGAATCGTTTGTTCAAACTTTTAACGAATGAAAACATTTCATTGCTTTCGGATAATGTAAACCATGGAAGATTAGACATATTGGAACACTATAAACCATTTATATACAGTCTCATTGATAGAGCATTTATAACGGAATTAATTTTTTGTTATCCCACGGTATTTGTGGAAAATTCAAATTATGGATGTGGGCACGGAATATTTCTGTGTTTGAAAAATTGTTTCCACTGGTTCAAATCCAATATCTTTGTAGGTACATTAAATTATGGTTGCATCTAGTGATTCTATCGTGTGTACACGAGGCGCGAGGCTTGCTCTTGCCTACCGTTTTACTTTTTTCCTTATACATCATATTTTTTTCACACAAAGCGACCAGCGACAAACGTTTATCATTTTTATAGGAACCTTGGCGCGTACAAATGTAGGAATCATGCGGTGTCTGGAATCCATTCATTGGATATTATTTATTGTGATTTAAAACAAATAAGATCTAAATTCCTGCTGTGCTGTTATTTATAGGCTCTGAAAAGGAAAGTAAGTCATACGAAAGGTATTATCTAATATATCTTTGTACAAGATTGCTGCTTGTATAATAGATAAAATATATTTTTCTCTCTAGACTGACTTATTTGAAGGCAAATCCATGAGATGATATATTACGACTTTATAAGGAAATCTTGGCAGTCGGTCGGTCGGTAGGCGTCGCGAGTCCAACCCTATCTTTCTGAAATAAATTTAGTGAACCCACTGCTAAAAATCTCCTAAAGGTTACAAAGATAAAGGCATCATTTCAATTAATCTAAAATAACTGCATTATTCTACTTCGCCAATACTAGAATCTGGAATATTTTTATTCTAATTCAAGTATGTCCTTGTCAGGTTGATAGGCCGTCGCTATTCGCCCATTATTACAACATGAGAACAATTTGCAAATACTTGTGTATGTGGAGATCAAATTGAGAATTCCTGTAGAAAACGGCATCTGTAAATTGTGATGACTCCCGGGCTCCCAATGACGAATCCTATGAAACAACACAAACACAGGAAAACCAAGCGCATTTTCTAGAAAAAACGTACGTATGTTAAACTTAATTTCACTATCTTTACGACAACCCTGATGAAATAAGCAGTTGGATGGATTAGCCAATTTCTATTTTCATAAATCTCGGCTTTTCTAGTATCCAAACATACAAACAATTCTATCCTTTGAAACAAAATTTATTAAGAACTAAGAATTACATAGAAACTCTACAAACCGTTCTAAGCACCACTCTTTACAAAATACAGTTCTTCCCAACACATTCGTCGCAATAAACCAGTACTCTAGTAGCCCATGGATATTGTTAGTGCGAAGTACCCGGTATTTGCATGTGCTCGTTAGTGCATCGCCGACTGAATGACACGCGTCCAGCCAACTGATTGTTCCCAGCGCGACACTCGCGCGAAACGACCGAATTTGATGTTTATTTACCACAGTAATGTATGAACCTGTATACCCTTAAACCTTATATGTACGTAATAATGTGTAATGATTTAAAAAGGTGTAAAAAGACTCTTATTTTTACATTTTCACTCGTTTCTCAGATTCTGGATTTGGACCGAGCTAATTTTATTTAGTTGCTAAATGTGGTTTCATTTGAAGTCGAGTTCGTTTTCGATAATGTCTTCTTTCGTTTTTAACAAATTGTTGGTCATAATTTTTATTGCAACTTGCGTAAAGATTCGGGGAATATTCAGACGTTTTTGGAAGAGATAATCGTTTGTTTGTTTAGCTCAAGCAGCTGATTTGCTGTATCAGGGTTAAAATGTTTCAAATCAGCTAGTTGGGCTAAAAATAATAATTCCCCTATTTTATTTACCGTGATAGCTGTACATGTTTATTTAATGATGGACCAAGAATACCATTCCGTAATCCCCAATTACTTACTAAAAACAAAATTACGTACAGATATTTTGACCAAAAACCTAATTACTCACTCTAATTTTGTCTGACGCCGAACTCGGCTCCAATATGCACCGTGGCTATCAATCGTCCAATCACGGGTTTGATTGAATGTCTGTAAACGTCATTTACTGCTCGTTATCCACGCTCGAGGCGCGAAACGTCCCGCCGGCTTCGGCAGCCAATAAACATTTCATTGCCGAAGCGAACCTCTTTTGTTTTAGTACGTCCCTACAACATTAACACTGGAACTCTCCTCATAATCGTTTAGAAATCCACTCTTTCAATCACCGAGGAATGTTATCTTCTAAATGCATAACCGTTTGCGAAGAATTTGGGGACCAAATGTATTCCCGAACATAAATGCAAAGTCGAAAACATTTTGTCGTAAAGTTCAGCTAATGTTCAGTATCAAACAGCTGGGTATTTAGTTATTTTTGTATTCTTAATAACATCAGGATTTTAGTAACACTTATTTTATTAGCTGTGGACTAAGTTCGAGAAAATAATGAGATTTCAAACAGCGTTAGGCGCCATAGTTGTATTCAGCACGGATTGCGTGAAGGAGCGTGGTATCCATCGCAAATGGCTTCTTGTTGTTATTCATAACTGTACCCGCCCTAAAGAAAGGATGAATATATAGAGACTCATCTCTGTTCCTATATTTACCACAAATTGTCGAACTTCAAAAGTTATAGTAATTATAGTAAGATGCCAAAGCTGCCGCTTTAAGGTGGCAAATAATTTAAATGATCATTACGCAATGCGGTTACCCACGTAACCAAATTTATATTTCGACGAAACGCTTCGATGCACTTGAAAATGATCTTCATGAGAAAGAAATCAATTACTCCACTTAAATAGTGCCGGTGAAAGGTTAATGTAACCATTTTACAGTCTCATTTAAAGTCCGACTTTTATAGGCTATCTTCAAAACGTTACTGTGCTCTAAATTAAATGAAGATACGATCGCTACAGTTTTCATTCAACGGTACATACGTATTTATATTTAAGTACTTGGGCACTTGCAGTCCTTACCCCCTTAAGTACAAGTGGACTAGACTCTTTTTATTGTGGTGATTATTAATGCATCCCATTATTCTATTAATGTTCCCGCATTCGCGATATGTACGGCATCTCTAATGGTTAACAGCGGAGTTGTTAGTCTTACGTAGCGAGAGAAGTAAGAATTTCTTAAATCAGTACCAGTGTGAACTGCAGTAGTACAGTCAACAGCAAAAGTAGATGATCAAAATCAGAAATTCAATACTAATGAACGGAGTTCGCGTCAGAACTGGGTGGCGTCGAAGTGATTCAAAAGTATATGATTGTAAATTATACCAAACATTTACTACTACTACAGCTGCCCTATATTCGTGATCAGTTTTGACTCCTATCGAATTTCTGATTTTGATCATCTACTTTTGCTGTTGACTTTACCTTGTCCAGAGGCTATGTATTGCCATACGACGTGGCAATTCCGTCAGTCTCTTGGGTACATTTTTTACCAGTCGACAGCGATGCGGAGGATTTTTTCGACATTTTTTAGTTTGTTTTAGTTAGGTTAGGATATTCTATTTTTATTTCAATAGTTTATGTAGTATTAGAAGTTTATCCAGTGTATATCTATTTTTATCCCCAATAAGCCGATAAATTTTTAAATATTTCTTAAAAATCATAGATTAGCTTAACGATCGTTTGACTTCGAGTTCAACATGAATGGACCGATGTGTCAAGTAGTTAAATTTTAACTAGGTACTTTTAGTTGAGAGCTGCTGTGCTTTACCTCAAGCCCTGGAAAAAACAAGCGGCAAGGCAATTTTATGGCCTATATATCTACACCAGACAGTGAGTTGCCCAGAACTTGTGTCAATTTTATGCAGTATCTAGTAGAAGTCAAGTTTCAGATCATCACTTGCTTTTATCCATAATAATATGGAAATTGCTCCAGCTGGTAGTATTTTCACTAACGCGTAGACTTCGACTAGAATATTAATTTCTTGTGGCCCTTCGTGTCGGCCCGAGGACCGCCTACATAGAGCCTCCCTAACAAAATTACACACTCATTAGTTCTACGGAATGTTTGTTTATTTTTTACCACAACTGGCGTCGAAAGCCCGTGTTAAAACTAACAAAATTAGTCACAGTCAACATGAAATTGATTTAGTTTATTGGGTTATAGGAGAAGATATTGTTTTTCCGCGGCCATCGATGCTCCTTGATGTTTGTCGGTGGCGCCAATTAATTCAACTGTGACAAAGACTCAGGTAATTAAACAGGTAATTTCTCATTGCGAGACGCCCGACATGGCATGTGACGTCACGTTGTCCTCGCGTCCTCGTAACATCTTCGACAGATGAATAAGTGCGTGTTGATTGGAATTTTAATGGGCGTTAATGGGCGGGACAATGATGAAATCGTCGCAGACGGAGATTTTATCGTTTCTATGCGCTGATAAGGGGCTGATCGCCGGTAGTTTCAAAGGCAAATTGTGGACAGACTGTCGTTACCGCATGCGGTGGTCTCCAGCAAATTCACTTGAGATGTTGCGCTGGTAACTCTTCAATGGTTAGCGGTTTACTGAAGGAGATAAACTAAAAGTGACAGGATAAACCTTATATGAATATTTTCAGCTTTAAATAGCTGCAGGAAATAGAAATACAACAAAATATTTTATCCAAACAACATTATTATTGTACCGTATTGTGCGTGGGAATTTGTCATGTACATAGATAGTGCTATTAACCCTTAATTGCGGCTATTTCAGCCCCTCTCCGGACATGGCGTGGGCAATTGTTTGGATTTGTCCGTATGTCCGCAGTTCAGCGATAGTGACTAAACGCTTTATCGAACCGGCAAATCATTATGTGACAGTTTGGACGTGAGAATGTATAAATTATGGCATCTGGTATAATGCCGGGAAAGGGACATAAAATGAATGGTTGTCCGTCTATGGTTTATGGGAAAACAGTGAATATTTTATTTTGCCTTTTCATGGACATATCTAATATAAATAATTAGAAAAAATCTAATAATAATAATTAACAAGAAAAAATAAAATTAATTAATTAATTGTATTTTTAAATGTTTTTATATTCTAATAATTAAAAATGTAATTTATATGTACGTGGAAATGCTTCTATGCAAGTGCCTACAATTCTGAAGTAATTTTTCTTTGACTACTGCAGTAGCTATTAACAAGCACCTTTGACACGCATTTCTTAAAGATATCAATGAATGTTTAACCGTTCAGCTACGGAAGTAATAAATTATATTTTCCGTGACAAATCACGGTGTGAAAAGGTAATGGCTATAAAAATATTGCGTATGAGGTAGTACAGCTAATGACTACAGGAACTCCACGTCCGTTAGTGCCCTTTTGACCCGTCGTCGTCGTTTAGGGTTGACAAATCATGGAGGTATGTGATTTAATGATTGTGGCTATGCATCGTGAGAAAATTCTTTAAAGGTAATTTTGGAACGACCATAATTTACCTTGATTTATATATTTGCCTAAGGCAACCGAAATAACCCGAAGAATTGCCAAACTTACCTAAGTGGCAGTGGGCAGGGCACATTGCTTGCAGAACACATGGCCGATGGGGCCGAAAGGTCCTGGAGTGGTGACCGCGTACCGGAAGATGTAGCGTTGGACCCCCACAAGGTGGATCAATAACCTGGTAAAGGCCGCAGAGATCCGCTGGTTGCGAGAAGCAGAGAACCGGTCGAAGTGACGGTGATTAGGGAAGGCCTACGTCTAGCAGTGGACATTGTTCAACTGAAATTATCATGATAGTGATTATTTGTTTGACCTAGATAACCTATGAATTTTAGTGTTGCAGTTAATTAAGTGAAGCATTTTTAAATAAATCGCTACAACAAACAAGTGTCTGTAGGAAGTTTTTTTAAAATTCATCATATTCTCAGAAAGTTTGTCTTACATTGTTTTTCTGTCCAGATCCTTTTTACATAAATGTAACAGGAATATGAAATATGAATACTGAATATTGTTCGGAGTCACAAATAAAAGAGGAGGCATACCAAAATGAATTTTTATGAATTTGTAACAGCTGCTGCCTTTCACATGCTTTTTCTTGGGTAACGGTTGAAATGCATAATGAAAACCTTAATAATTTTTTCGACACCTAATTATAAAGGTGAGAATAAAACCTATATTTCACCGTTTACCCGCTTCCTGGGTCATTTCAGCAGTATTTAAAAATATATTGATGCGTTTCATATAAATATTATGTGACCAGTCCCCCTCAGCGACGTTGAGAGCATGCGAATTGTATTCATGTTTGGATATTTTAATCATGTACATTCAATATTATTTTTATTAGCACCATTTGCGTGATGAATGTTGTAGAAGGTGCCTTTAAAATCCAATAAAATATTATTACGATGTTTTCGTGTGTAATGTGAGAACCGAGGCGATGTGTGGAGCTCACAGGAATTTTACAAGGATGCTATCGATCTCAGTAAAAATAAATGAATCAATTTAATTAAAAATAAAGGACATTGGGGAACACTTTCGCTGCGGCACAGATCCAAAATAAATTTTGGTCGCTCGGCCACAACTTATTCTAATTAGTTGGTACAAAGTTCCAATTAGTACGATTCGGTATCGGATGCGCCTGTGCCGCGCGCCCTGCTCGCGGTGGTTAACATAAACTGCACAGATAAAATTTAAACCTTTTAATGAACTCCCGGATTGCTTTATTTACTTCGAGATTAATAAATTTTCGGCTTTCCGTACGCTCAGTAGCCATTTTGAATTTATTCACATGCGTGTCCTAATGTTGATAGGATCTACTTTTTTGGTAGCAAGTATTGTATTTTGATATCTTTCAAATTCACGAAAATATCACCACTGTGATCGTGTCCCTGTAGAAAACAGTGAATCTTTTAATAAGCATGCAATAACTTACAACCACAATAATAGTGCCAATTAATGTTTCACGAAGTGGCTAGTCAAATAAAAGAAAACGTTTCTTTATTTATATTTAAATAGACTTTAATATTCAATAATTGACATCATATATTTTTAATATAACAACATCGAGTGACTTAAATAAATTGTCCATAATAGCCGCACGTTTAATATTAAAACAAAATCGAACTCGTTGGAGTGGTTGCAGATCGGACGGCCGGGCGGCTCTGCAATAATAAGCCTAATGATACCTTACAGAAAAGGTGTTAAAACGTTTATTGGAATACGTCTAAAACATTATTAATAGCTTTTTAACAAGCCGACGCCTCATTTTAGGTGTGAACCTAAACTTTTTCCGATCCAATTTTTTGTCTCTCGTAAAATATTCTCATCTCGGAGTCTGAGGAAAGATTGTAATTCAATTATTACGATATTCCGTGATAATGGCGGATGATAGACGTTAATACAGGGTTCGCCGCGACACCGATGTCGCCTCTCGTTTAAACCGAAAGCGATTTAAGTAAAGTGATGGCATAAATTTGATTTCACGGTCTTTAGTATAATAAACGAGATCCAGCAAAAATAAAGTACCTACGTTGTAAAATTAAGACGGACGATCCCTTAAATAGGTATAGGTGTACATGTACAGGAGCGTGGTAATGTTTTTTTGGTATTTAGCTCGACATACCACAAGTTGAACTGTATGTTGAGCAAACCACGGAGAGAGCAACTGACATGTTACAATCAAGCAAGATGGGGAAGGATCGAAGTGCAAAAGCTTAATAACCCCCTAATCGACGATTCCTGCTACCGCTATAAAAATTCACCAGGCTCAAGAGAAACCGTTGGTCCCCGCCCAGTACATTTTGTGCCAATGTCGATAATTTCAGGCTAGTGCTTCGGACAAACGCTGTCCACCGGTGAATTGTGGGGGCATCGATTTATTATTGAAATCAGCCCGTCGCACGCGCAGGCTTCCTGTTCTCAAAATTGGTTATAAAATTGGCGACCGCTCGTGCCGTACGCACCGCGGTGGTTAATGATACCAAAAAAAGTTACAAGACTGTACTTTTCAATTATGATTTAAGATTGACATATGGAGAGCAATTTATCTTGTATGTTCAACTATACTTTTTCTCCGCAAGTTACTATATTTATCGATAAATAAAAAAAAAATACTTGCGTCTGTTGTATTAATTAACACTTTGTAATGTTATTTCCGAACGTTGCCGTTGAATAAATATAATTATTCCGATACTCTTGTTGGTATCTGTTTGCATGAATAATGGAAATATTAAAAGTTGATAGGTTGTAAAAAAGATGTTGCCTCGAAATTTTACTTTTTAGTGTCTGGAGGTCTTTAAAAATACATTTCACTTAATTAAACGTGAGGCAAAATGGGAGAGAGGTGGTCATGTGATGAATACCCATTTCTTAATTATTTATTGACTAATTACGAATAAAAATTAATAATATCGAACTTCAAATACTTCAAAACCTTCTAATGACATCTAATACCTTCCCTTTCGGCCTGAAAGCTCTGGTGGGGGGCGCACGTGCCGGTCAGTGCGTACGCGCAGATGTATCGCGACACCTGCCTTGACGGCTGAACCTCTCTCTCACTCCCACGTCATAACCTATCGCCATCTCTTTCCTTTAACGCGTATTTTTGATTCCAACAAAGTAATGTAACCGCGATTCGAAGATCAGAGCCACTGCCTTTTACATTATGTGACCTGTTTCTTAATGATATGTTCTAAAATAGTTTTCTGTACTCATTAGTATTCCCAGTGCGAGTGATCCCACCCCACAGTCTATGACCATGTTTAATACTGCAGCCTCCGACATGTTTGGGAACTTGTTCTAGTACTTGACCACATACTTCTGTATGTAGGTGCTTGGGTGTTTGTCGGATGACTCAAACGCGGCACATATCCTTTTTTTTACTATCACAAAAACTCCCTGTTTAGCCTTACATTAGATTCAATCGTGACTTTAATTGATGCAGAGGAAGGAATGTAAAAAGAAATACACAAGGGCAGAATAACTTCAAAGTTGCAGTTATTAATGCAAATTCAACTTCATGCGTTGTTCAGGAATGCGAATTATAAATGTAACCAAACGTCCTCATATGCATCGGCACGCAGCCTGCAGTTTAAATACAGTTTGTCAAAAGCCATTTGGCAGCGAATCAAATGTTAATAAAATGGTCTAAGATGTTGATTTGACCTTGATTAATGGTTTTACATTGACAAAGGCGCAGCACGACAGGCGTCTTGTTGAGAAAATTAGACACAGCCGAGCACCCGAACAGGGGCAGCGCGATGATACGTAAATGTCATTCTTAACAAGACCAACGGTAACCTTTTATGTGGGCAATGTGGGCACACTGAACTGGCAACATTCGATTTAATCGATGCACGTAATTATTGAAATGAAATATTGGAGACAATGAAATGGTTGAAATAGTTGCTCGTGCTATTTTTTAAGGCGGCTGTTTTCGTACATTGCTGAATGAAATAAGACGATAAGAAATTGATTGGCGACGCACCGCTGTGAAAATAAAGATCAATTGAGTAATTTTGTTATAAAATAGTCATAACTTATACAATGCAATATTTATTATACTTGGTCCGTTTCAAAACCATTTTCTTCTTATTTGATTTAAGAATATGTAAAAACTTTATAATTGCATTTTTTCTATAGTTTGAAAGAAAAAACTGCTCTGATAATGAACGATAATCACTAGGTTGTAAGTTACTTTATTAGTGAAGCTTCTGAATTCTTTTATTCAGGCTCACCCCGCCTCTAAAGCCGCTGTTATTTCCATCAAATTACAAGATACCTTTTATAGCGTAAAAATTCCTTAATTAAACAACAAATATGAATCTATTCTTTGTGGTTAACGCCTTTTTTGTTAAAGGATATTGCCGCTCGTCAATTTAATAACTTATTTTTTGATGTGTAATAATCTGTTTTTTGTTCCTGTCTTGGCGTATAATATTTTTTATTGCGGATAGTAAAATGATGGTGCCACTATTGCCCCATTTTAAATTTAGGGTGTATCGTCAGTGTGATCTTAACCTTTTCACCGACATTGTGTGTCATAAACGACACAAAGGCCGCGATGTCAAAAGCGTTAATGTTTCTTCCTCTTGAAGACGTCGTTGTTGCACTTTACTAAAAAATCCACAAAGAAATCGACGTACGTAACTCTCTATTTAGTTCATGCCTGGACGCTACCCAGGCATGTACTAAGTAGAGGACCCCTTAAACTGTCCATATTCACCGGGAAATACCTCATCCTAAATTCCCAGGATATAAAACAGTCGCGATCTCGTTTATATAAGTTTACTACTCAGTTAATGACTGTACCGTAAGGGATTGCTCCTTAATTGATAATCGTTAAAAGGTTACATTTACTGCCAGTGCCCATAAAGTTTACATTCACTTCTAACGTTTACCTGTAAGACCACCGACTGTGAGCATCTCAGGGAAATTCGCTGAGACGTCACAATTTAATTAAGGGCAACCTTCTAATTAATGTTTCCTTTGCCGACTGTGACTCGGACGGCTCTCGAACGATTGAGCAACCATTTGTAAGCATTTTGGAGACAAATCTCTTGGAAGTTGCCTTATGTTCAATAGTGCAAGAGAAATCACTGTTAGCGATGACCGACTGTTTTTTATGGGTAAAAGGTGATGTAGAGTCCCTTTTTTCCACATAAAGACACAAGATTCAAAACAAAATTCTTAAATACCAACTTTCTAATTAAAATACTCGACTATTATACTAGCACAATACATTTATTCAGTGTTCACTGCTCTCATTTATCGGAGCTCGATATAAATGACCGAAATTTTATCAGCAAGTGGATCTCCCAGCCACCGGGCAAGTGATGTCTTAATAATGACATGAGGTTAAATATCGTGAGACACATCTCGGGAACAAAACCGAACGTCACGACAAAGGAGCAATGTCCCGAGTATTTTGTCACTGTTTAACTGATCCAATCAGTGCTACGTGAATCGTAGCTACAAAAAATAATACCGACATCCGAAAGGGCTGATACAAATTATTATTAAGGCATGCGATTATCTTTGTACGATAAAAAATGGGACGGTAAACAGCGTTGTTAATTTCTATCATTCGGTATCTGGATACTGTTCGGTATTATTAATAAGTAATGTCACGAAACCGATTACTATTAATAAAGTACCTAGTTCGGGATGCCACACGCAACTTCTAGTTAATAGACAAAAATAAAAGTGCTACCAAGTGGAACGTGTAATTTGACTGATTCGGAATAAGACGTCAAATGAATTGTTCCGATGAAAGGGTTTGTTTTTGTATGAATCAATCATGTTATTATTTTTAATTGAGCTTGTGATGTAACATCTGCTTGTTTTGGTTTTTAGGTGGCCCCTATTAACAGGTTAACAATACCCTAAAAATTTAGAGTAAAAAACATAAATAACATTGTTTTCTAATAAGATCTTATTTTGAATTAGACATGTAGTTCCAGAGTTGTAGTGCATTAAGAAGGGTAAATTATATTCTGTGTAAGTAAGTACATATGTGGGTATGTGTATACATCTACTGCAGATTCCACTCAGTACTTAGCTACCATTCACCCGACCTTGTAAAAGGAAATGATCCTGAATATCGGTATAAAATCATTTAAATGAACATGCGCCCCTGAATTAACAATATAAAGAAAAAATTTCTTTGTATGAAATATATTCAATTTACATAAACAAAAGCGCCGCACTGCGTCGTTGGTGTCATATTCATTATTGATATTTCCATGTCCGCCACCCAACGAGCAAAAGCGTTGAATAAAATATCAATTAGAGCACGTTTTGAATGGTAAAAAATCTCTTTATTTCTCAATTTCGCTAAGTGAATATGTTGCCCGTGTATTGGCGTATGTCATTTGCTGTTTTTGCATTCTGCATGTCGTCGGTTTGGGCGGTAAGGTAATGAGGAAAGAGAAGTATTTATTACAACGCTGGTGTCTTAAGGCGCAGCAGATCAACTCAAAAAATATAACAGATGGGTCACAAAAACTCACTCGTCATACATCTTCAATGAGACTCTAAACATAAACTATTACAGATGAAATGTACCTGATATTGCCTTATTAGTCCGACTACTTTTTACTATGAAGCCTTCGAGGCATAGCTTCTCCTTAAAGGTTTCAAGTGCAGCTCTGGTTGTTTTTAGGGCTCGCGACAATGTCGATGGGTATGTGTAAACAACGGACCGCGGTAACACGTATTTTTTGTGCTTTGATTTATTGTTTCATGTTTCAAAAGTTGCTTTTTGCGCTGTACCACACACGCACAACCTCCGCGGTTGATATATGCAAATTGTTGTTTTTTCTTTTTTAATCGAGTGAACTATTGGAATTTATACTTAAGCCTTCGCTATCCTACGGTTTTATTTTCAGAAAATGATTTAATAGTTTGTAAAATTAACAAAATAAATGTTATTACTGGCTGAGAAAATTTATTACATTTTTAAAAGTTAATTTTGTTAATACGCTTAATGTCTTGTTTTGCATTTAATAACTTAATTGCGATATCATTATGACTGCGATAAAGTAGATACATTAGTTTTTATTATAAGCACTAAACCCTGCTTGAATTGAAATTTTGCAGGACCAATGGAGCCTGCTAACAAATACACAAATATTAATAAAACAGTGTATATGCATTCAAAAGTCTAATCTAAACGAGACAGGCAAACCTTGTAATGGACTGAGCAAACTTTATTGGTTGCTTAAAGCTGAGTACACGAACGCGCGGCCGCTACCACGATTTTATTATTAAGCAGTAAACGTCAAACATTTAATGTCGCTCACATAAAATTATTAAAAGACATTATAATAATGCCAGCACTCGCGAGTCGCGACCCTCCTTCTAATTGGCACCTTATTTAAATTCCTACCGTCGATTATTTCGGAACTGGACTTGCAAATGTTGCATATCTGGTTTCTGTGTAAAATCTACTTCTTTATTAAGTGAGGAACTTTTATATTCGCGTAATGGTAAGCATACTCACTAAGCGATCCGGTAATTTCATTGGCACTTTATTTCGTTAGCTGTATTAACCGATCTTGGCCTCTCATGCACGGATAAAAAGAACTCATGTAATCTTGCTTAAGTGCACGTCTTCACCGATATTAAACGGAATAAACTTAGTATTTTATGGGGCAAAAGTGGTATTTCTATTAAAAAATCTATTCGGGCTTAAATAGATACAGCGTTTTGTAAGTAGATAAGCATGTAATTGAGAATAAAATGGTTTTAAAAATCAGCTTTGGTGCGTTTTGGCGTCGCTACTAGTTCGAATAATATCTCAAACTGCGAAAGTTTTTACTTGGCGATCGAAGTGGAATAGCATTAATTTTTATGGCGGGATAGTAAATTCTCACTAGAGTGCGGTAACTCCCCGCTGGCGAGGCACCACGGGGCGAACCTCGAGCGCCAAATCGGTTTTTACCGTATAACCCGACCATTTGTAAATTAAGGGAAATGTGTTATTTATGCATCACAGAGAGGTGCGCACCCCACCGCGGCATCATGTTAATTGATCGGCATTTCATTAATACCTCATTGTTGCTATACAGTGTCTCGGTTTTTTATTTGGCTTCCCGTAGTATGGTCGCGAGACGGATGCTTAATTACAATCAGGCGATCATCATAATGGTCGTTGCGGAGGTGCTGAACCTTTTTGTTATTATTTAAATACTCCGGCGCAACATGGCGATCGACAAGATGAATCCTAATGAGGGCTAAGTTGGTTGGAGTAGAGTTGAAATTAGTGCTACTGATCGCTCTTAATGTAATGTATTCTTGCTTTACTTTTGAAAACTTTGGGTTCATACATATTGATGTTCTACGCATTCCAAGCAACGTTAGACTTTTAATTAGTTGAAATGTCTTCATCAGCCTCTTAAGACAAAAACGTCGGTAAAATTCATGTGAACGGTTGGGCCCGGGATCTATTTTATTCATTTATAGCGTCGTAAACCCTTAGATTGCTAATTAGTTTTATGGGCATTTTATTCTAGTGACAAGAAGTGGATGATCTTCTACCGTCTCGCGGTACTTGCTCGGATATTATTTGCCTGTAAAGGTCTCAATGAGCCTAGGCTGTAAAGTTGCTTTGCCAACTAGAGTAATAAGGAAAAAATAGTTTTCCAGATAACGGATATTTGCGTAGTCAGAGGTCAATAAAATGGACATTTCATATTGCCTACTATGTTTTTTTAAATTATATGAACACTATAATTTAAAAAAACATAGTAGGCAATACGAAATTTGTAAATTACATTATGTAAATTACATATACAGCTATGCACCCGAAGAATATAAAGAAAAAGGTCACTTAAAAAAGGTTTACAAACGTCACTTTATGCATGAGTTCATCCCTTTTTTTTCAGTATGAAAACTTTTATAGTCATCTGAAGCTTTCCCACGGCCAGCAAAAGCGTCTTTCATCTCACACTAAAGTACCTCAGGGTATAAATATTCCAATGACACGTACGATTCTATCTGACAGTCACATTTAGCAGTCCTGCCTATACCTAGATGGCGAGGCGTGATGTATGAGCCGACGCGGGTGGCGGCTTTTGTAAAATAAAAATGTGACTTCGACTTTGTTGAAATTATTTATTTACTTAAAGCCTGTCTAAACTTTTTTGTGAGTGTAATGTTACCTATACGTTGGTGTTAGCATTAATATCGTCACTTTACTCATTGTTTATTTATCTATCCATACTAATATTATACATTCGAAAGAAACTCTGTCGATCTGTCTGTCTGTCTGTCTGTATGTTACCTTCTTTCACGCCTAAACCACTGAACGGATTTCGATAAAATTTGGTAGAGAGATAGATTGCATCCCGGGGAAAGACATAGGGTAGTTTTTATTGACATAACTCGTGGGCGAAGCCGCGGGCGGAAGCTAGTACTATAGTAGTAATAATATAGGTATTATAAAGAGGTAAAATTTGTGAGTTTGTATGTAGGGGGTAATATTACTTCGGAACTACTGATCCGATTCCAAAAAAACTTTTACTAATAGCCGCTATACGCTATTGCCGAGTACCATAGGATATGTTTTACGCGGACGAAGTAGCGGGCAGAAGCTAGTACTTTATATATATTTTCTATATTAATAATAAAGCTGAAGAGTTTGTTTGTTTGAAAGCGCTAATTAATCACTGGGACTACTAACTAATTATATTATTTTTGCATTTGATAGCCCAATAATAGCGCGGGCAGACTATGCGATGCGACGCGACGGGATGGGTCGGGGAAAAAAGAATGCGGTCGAGGTTGCGGGCAGAAGCTAGCACGATATAATATGAATGCATGTACAACATAATAAGAATATGTTCTTGATAATATAGACCTTTAAAATATAAGTAACTTTATAGTCGTGTCGGCCACTAATAATAAAATTTGTAAATCATAATCATCGTAAAAGTGACCGTCGTAGTAAAGTTATTAAATTAAAATTTAAAGGAAATATAAATAGGCACCTAGAAGAAGTTTAATTTTTATTAAAAGAAACATAAAAAATGTCAGTACCGGTGGCATTAAGCTTATTAAATATTGTTTGATCAGCATTTTTTATGGATACGTAACTCCCTATTAAACTGTAATACTTAAAAACGTACCTATATTTCTAAGTATTTTAAGTCGGTTTATTTTTAGCAGACGTTTAAAAATATGCTATTAGCATTAAGTAAATAGTTATTTTAATACCGGGTACATATTTATATATAAATCATGGTCTTACCCTGTAGTTCTACACATTGATTTTATTTGTTTCATGAATTTTAAGTATCCCATCCTTACTCGCCAAAGTAAGTTTCCATTACATTTAAAAATACACTTTATAAATGACCAGTAATCATTTTAAATTATATATCGCTGACTTTCTTTTTGCACGTAAGTACAATGAATGGAGTCACGTGGTCCCTCGCTTATTGACAATTGGCCACATTAGCCATTGTCAAATTGCTACTTGCAGAGTTTTGTTGTGGCCCATAATTAGAGATCATTGCCTTATATCAATTCAGATAATTATTTCGTTTATATCATACAATGTTTATGACAACGTTGTAATAAATTGGTGCTGTCATTTAACTGTTTGGTGTTATGTTTTTGTATGTTATTTTTTGTAAGGGTTTTGTATGATTCAGAAAAAATCCGATTGGTATTTTTGAAGCAGGCCGTTGTCCTGCAGTACAACAACATTGAGTTGTAATAATATATTTTATTCATTTATTCCCAAAAAAGGTACTTGCCTCGTTGATGTCTTTTGTAAGGCTAAAAGAGAATTTAATATTTTCACTATATTTAATATTATTGTAATACAAATACAGTAAATTAAAACTTAATAATATACCCTAATTGTAGAAGCCTCATTTAGATTCGCGTATGTAAATGTCAAAATTTGTTTAAATTTACAGGAACTGAAAAAAGTTGATCAAAGCTATTTAAGATTATTTTTTCTACGTTAACTAATATTAAAATACACATAGCCCATCACACATAAAGCGTCTATTCCTATGAAACATACCCAGACACCTCATCAATAACCCGTCCACGCGCCATAACCACCCGAGAAGACAATAAAAATCTGGCGCCTGCGCCGCCGGTCACAGATTATGACACGTTCACAGTAATGACGGGGAAATTGTGCCTACGTGATATTACGCACCTCTATTTTTTCACGAAAGTAAAAGTTCCGCCCTCTATACCATAGTGTCGCGTATTCGGAAGCCGATTGTCAATGTGACATGAATTTTAAACTGGAATCGAAACTCTTTTGTGAATGGGATGTCGTTTCTGCTTAGTCGTTGGAGTTTTGGAGAAGTGTAGGAGCAATTTGGATGATAAATTTAATGGTTTTATTTTGGAAAGGTCATTATAATTTTTTTTCTACGTGGATTGGGTGTGAATTTAAATTAGTGATTATATTATTTTTACTTTCATTTTTTTTCTGCTAAATAATAATAATATTTTTTTATTTCAGAAAAAACACATTTAAGGTTCACAAAAACAATTTTCCAACTAAAAATGAACATTACAGAAAAAAGTGTATCGTTGGTGCCTGTACTAATAAATAGAAATCATTGTATCACAGGCACCGCTCCTTCCAAGATAGGTTACATAAAAAAATAAAAATTCGAACGTGCTGTACAGTCAACTCGTAAAAAATATATGGTAATAAAATAAACAGTACAATTAAATTTAAATTAAGCTACTTATTTACTTATGAATAAGTACTTCAGTTTAGTGCAAAACTCTACTAAAAATCAAAGAAAAATCAGATAGACAGGTACAGGACAGTTTTACTGATAATTAATATACTTTTTTGCTAATTCCATAAAATTATTTTGTTAAATGTTTATAAAACTAACCATATTATTCAATAGGCCTTTGATTGTGGCAAGCAAACTCATAAACTTAAAACGCAATAAAATAAACTAATAAGCAAGCACATACAACTAATACATTCATCTTGTAGGTACCTAATACGAAATCTTCTAGTTAGACCAAAAACCATTAGACAAGTAAAATCTAGTTAGAACCACACCAGTTCGAATCACCTAAGACAATCCACCAATAAGATAAACTAACAAGATTCATACAAATACATTCTATGTACCACTTAGCAACTAGATCAGTTAATGAATCGCACCTTTAATTACTCACTAAATACCTACGACGCATGCGCAGTGACTGCCAACGCAAATCTATTGCTAGGCGAAGCCTCCTCGCTGTGATTGGAGGAGCCGTTGCCAAGACTCCGAAACAGGGCCAATAGGCTTGCACCATTCAACAATAGGTGAACATAGCTACGCCTGTAACGGTACCTTGCTCAGTTCCACTTAGAATGAGCTTAGATGTTTGAAATCTGATGTGGAATGTACTTAGTTATAAACTTATGACGCCATGGTAACTTGTTGTGGTGTAAGTGGGAGGTTAAAGGGTCTTGCGTGGATCTGGATACGGGTCAACGTGTTGTTTGAGTTGATTTGATAGTTTTTCAGGTAAGCTCAATTTTATCAAGAGAAGTAAGTATTAGTCTACTTACTTCTCTTGATAAAATTGAGCTGATTTCTCCAAAGCCAGATAATTTTATCGGAGAAATAGTTCAGTTCTTCCATACAAAAACTGTCAGACTTCAATTTTATTCCTGGGATAAAATTATCTGGCGTTGGAAAAATCAGCTCTAAGAATAATATTCTAGAAATCACAATGTAGGGTAGGGTGTTGTGGCGCAGCATGGGAGCGGTCTATGTCCAGCAGTGGACTGCAATGTTTGTGTAAAATACGAAAGAGAAACACATATTTATTTCTTTAACTTTATAGTTCCTTAAATGTTGTTGTATAGTATCTACTAAGAATAAGCTAAGATATAAAAAAGCTAGCAAGAATCAGTTCCGTACAAATGTTTTGTATTTATTTATTAATATAAATAATATAATATAATAATATATTTCTAATGTCAGTTCCATGTTTCAACAAATACATATTATTATGTTGCTTAGATGTTTAGTGGAATAAATTGGTATTTCATTGAGGTTTGTCGCTTATTGGAAACAAAAATTAATGTGTATTGTAGTATTTGTAGTTGACGTGCAATCGTTTTGAAAATACTTTTTTATTTCGAGGATTTGCTTTCTTGATAGTTGAAATAGAGGCGGGACGGGGAGAGGCGGGACGGGGAGAAAAAATGGCTGTTCCATACATTTGACTCTTTTTCTCTTCTTCGTGTCGCTGGCACGACCGCTTCCACGGCGTTGTCGGTGGCAGCGCAGAGGTCACTTTGACTGCATTTGACTCTTGCACTTTTGTATGAAACAGCAAAATTTTTTTTCGATAACCGTCCTAAAATTTCTGCGCTAGGGGTTCTAGAATCATGTGCTGAATTCATGGTTACAGATTGTGCGTCGATGTCCCTGCACCCTGTATATCACATAATTTTTAATTATATTCGGTTTCAAAAGGCATAACTTATAATATGTCAAAATAATTAACATACGTAAATATTCTGCAAATTCCTTATAAGATTCTCTACTATACTCTCCTTTTCTCTGTTAAAAGTAAATGGGAAAATAATTTATTTATCTTACCTGAAGCAGCCCTATATCATGTTTACATACCTACCATACAAAACCAAAAAATAATGTAATTAATACAACATTGCGAACGCCCAAACATATGTTAAGAAGTAATTTACCTTTAAATCCAAGCGATAATCATTATGTTAATCTTATTTTAATTAAGCGAAATGATTAATTAATAAGTTGTTCCTGTAATTAAGTACACATGTACCTGAAGGCTGATGTTTCAACTGCCTCAGGCACCTGACCACAGACCACAATTAGAGTAACACGCTAAATATTGATAATTATTTGACGTCTTTGCCGTCAATTTGGTACAAGAAACACATTGAAAGCAGCTCGACGACATTTTTATGTGATTAACTTATTTTCAGTCATTATTTTGACATGTTTTGCAATTTTACTGATATGTAATTTTCGTCAAACAAAACATGTAACGTTTATAATATTTTGTTTAAACATTTGTTTTAATAAATTAGACTTAAATGAAAACAAGTCTCGCGAGCTTTAAGAGTAAACTAAGATTAGTTAGATATCGTAAATAAGCGGCTAGATGCCGTCGTTACTTATACGCTGTTGCATTTTTAAGAGCAGATCATTATAAGTACATGTGGCCCGAAGCAGTATCAACACCCCATGTTGGTGCAACACGCATGATATGTACACATTAAACGAACATCATTTCTTTACTCTCATTTGGTACCTATAATTTACCGGCATACAACCAACATATAGTATTCAGCAACCGTATATATACAAAAACGTCTATTCAAATCGTCGCTTCACTAGGTATATGTTCATAATTATTAATAATATTATACACGACTCCTCTGTAAGATCAGAGAGATATTCGTTTGATGAAGCTCCGCCATTTGTTTGATAAATGAATAATCGCCACAGATGAACTGAAAATAAAAAAGCTCAACACTATGGTGTGCGAACTTTATACTAGAGGTATAAATAAAAAACGCCGCGTTGTTTAAATACACTCTACCAAGTGCGGTACAGTCACCACTTAAAATTTATTGCAATATTAATAATATTAAAGTGACGTTTATTGTTCGCTAGCCATCGTTTACGCATAATGAAGTATGTGAACTGTTCTTTATTAGTAACAAAGTACAATCGTTTATATTAATTAATAAAAAATGAATGGTAATTCAAAGAGCTCTACTGTCCGATGAATGCTCTACTAAGGACGTGAGAATGTGTGTAACAATGTAGAGGAAGTGTAACAATAAACCCGGTACAGATGAAGACTACTATTACGAGTTAAAAGATATCATAATTCATTCTAATCACCGCTGATGCTGGGTCCAGACTAGAGCGTAACGCAGGACTATGATGTAGGTGCGTTTAATGGAATGGGCATCGGCTGGTGGCGGGGCGTGCCCGCGGCGCTGCCCGGCGAGCGCACACGAATGCTTCTGTCGCGTGGTTACGTGCTATTAACCGTGTCGGCCGCTCGCTACTAGTCGACGGACTACTATAAATTACACGAATTATACAGTGTGGCGGCGTACGCGAGCATGTGATATATTGTGGTATGGCGATCGCGCTGAACAGCCTCCGTGTCAGCGCACGTGAAATTACACACCCGACCGCGATGTTTGCGCGCAACACCGCTAATACCCCGCGCACGCGCATCGCATTTTATTTGCGATTGTTATTTCGTAAATGATAGCCCTACGCGCACCTAGAGAAGTTATTGCCTCTAACCCAAAGTTATTTACCGAGAGAAAGAGTTGGAGAACGTTTGTTCTGATGACAATCAGAATCTGTCTGTGTCGCGCGACGTGGTATTATCATTTGTATTGCATGTAACTCCGGCTAAAACTCCGATGTAACTTTAGCTGACTGTATAATTTATTGAATAACGCATTAAATAACTATTTACACGAGCTCGTCCTTACATACGTACGATCGATATAAATTATTTTAATAACGCTTTTCTGACGCTGAATATAATTAATTCGTGAAACCGATGCGGTTATTAAAAATGTAAATAAATTTGCGAAATGACAGCATAATTACGGCGGGAGGCCTATTTAAAATGTCTGGTATCGGCAAAAACGCGAGTGTACCGAGATGCTTCCAATCAAAGTGGTAGGCCGGCTTTCTCAATCCATTAAGTCAAAGGCTTTATAATCCAATTAAATTACTTATATCGATCAAGATAAATTTTACATTATTGTCTTAATTATGAGTTATATGCCATCTTTGACAGCATCTCGCAAAATTTAGATTGTCATCGTTAAAATATGTATAATTCATCGCATGCCTGTAACGAGAGAAGACATGAAGTTCAATGAACCCAATGTTTATAACTTTTTACTTATCTCATCGAAGCTACTGAGAAAAAGAAAACATAATTATCATTTAATTTAAATGTAAAAATATTTCAAAACAGTGTGCAGACTAATAACTTATAATTCAAAGGAATCAGCTTTTCACAAAAAATGTATTTTTTTTTTGTAAAGTACTTGTTATTTGGGACGAAACACAACTTTAATAGTGTGATATAGGATAAACTAAGAATTTTATGGAATGTGGGACAAAACTTCGGGACGAACGAAGAATAAATCCTAATAACAGCTACTACATACGACTTGTTGACGAGAACAAAAAAATGATTTGAAAAATCCCACGATTTGACTTCAATTACGGAATTCTTAATTAAATAGACACAAGCATAACTACACTGATTTTATATATCTTCGTCGCTTTCTTCGCTCGTAAAATCGGTCTTCGATGTTATCGAAGGCTTACTGAGGACGCGAGTAATTAACAGGTAGATAATAAGGTTCGCGGGGACAAGTTTATTATATTTTTAATTAATAGCATCATTTGTGTGAGTTTAGGTGTGAAAGCAGTGGCGTCTCCCATATTACTTGCTGTAATTGGCTTTTAGCTACCGTATCAATAAATGTTAATGACATACTCGAGAAAGTTCTACGATATCTAGTTTAATTTCGTAGCGTTTCGTAGCACACGTTTATAAGTGTCATTCGGTCAACGACTAATTACAATCGAACGTTCCAAGGGACTTCGACAAATTAAAAATGACTTGAAATAAGAATACACGGTCAGCAATAAAAGTCGATTAACACTTCAGTTTTTTTAATCTCAGTTATTGAGCAAAATATTTGTTCAAAATTGCATTGTACTTCTGCTGCAATTTTGAACAAATGTTTTGCTCAATAACTGAGATTATAAAAACTGAAGTGTTAATCGACTTTTGTTGCTGACTGTACATTAATAATTATAAAAAAGAAAAACATTTTAACTTGAGCTCAACAGTAACACTTTTGTCTCTAAAGTTTTAAATAGCATTCGTAGCAAATACAGGCATTATATTTTATTCTGTTAAGTCTAACTTCGATTGTGTTTCACGCCATCTATACAGTCGAACATGATTTGAAAGTCAGTATAATAGTCGAACCCACCCTTAAAAACAACCCCTGCGCTAGCGCCGATCGTACGCCATCTGCTATCCTTTTGACGAAATGTTTCCCTTTGGTTGAACCGAGTATCGACTGTAGTTGCCTTTGGCTTAAGGGTTGGGTACAGATGGCGTGGCTGTGCTAGTTTAAGGGGTGTTTTGTAAATAGATTAGTTTTGGAATATGCGAAAGTGTGTGCGTGATAGAGCTAGTTTTGATGAACTCCGGTCTAAAGGTGTTCACATTTTTTTTGTATTCCTAGCTTCTGCAATTTTTACACGACACGTTATTATTGTAGAAGGCTATTTTGAGAGTCTTCCTCTTATTTCTTAAGACTCTTTCATTTTCTTAGGCGTGCGTTTTACCTTTTTTTTTACCTTTTTTTATAGTAGTAGCCTACTATAAGTAAACGTCTGCCGGCCTCATCACGGAATACAAGGTTTAAAATAAAATTTCTTATGTAAGTTTAAAATAAAATTCTTCAATTATAACAATGCACTAAACAGATGAATATTCATTACAAAATTCATAAATGCGTTTTACGTCTAACGAGAAATAATTTATTTTCTGTGCACATTTCATTTATGTTAAGACTATAAATGCCAAAGTAAATTGACATTCATTGGTGCTATAAATTAAATAAACCCTTAAGCACTGTGATTGCTTGCGTAGGTAGGTACTTCATTAATTAAGAAAGTGAATTAATTTATTGAACATCCAGCTGCTATAATATTATTCATGATAACATTCTAAGATGTCAATATTTGATTATTATTTATTTTATTTTTTCAATGAGATGTTAATAATTGAGGAACACCTTATCAATTAAAAAAAATATTCAAGCCACTTATCATAGTTAAAGATCAAAACAAACTAAACTTAAAATTATGAAACTATATGGATTTTAATTGAGGGGCCAGTGGCTAAGGATCTTTGACAGTCGTTACGGGTAGTCAGAAGCCCGAAAGTCTGACTACCAGTCTTACCAAGGGGTATCGTATTACCCAGTAAGTGGGTCGTGGAGGTCAGATAGGCAGTCGCTCCATGTAAAATATTGGTATTCAGATGCATCCGGTTAGACTGGAAGCCGACCCCAACATAGTTGGGAAAAGGCTAGGCAGATGTTGATATCGATTTTAATATGATGTATCAGTTACGAGTAGGTGCATCTTTTTATCAAAACATCCGCAGTTATCTTGTTTCGTGTTCATACAATGAGTTGATTCTAAAATTGGGTAGGTAACACCACAATACAGGTGCCTTAGAAATAGTCGGACAGTGTCGCGCAGCGTAACACCTGCCACAACCTGCCTCCTCTAAGATCGTAGTTCACACGCTTATGACAGATTTTGGTGGGAATTGTTAATATCGAAACGTTTATTCTATTAAAATTTTAAAAGTATTGTTTGCCTGTGATTTGACTATCAAGAAAAGGATGAAGTCACCACAACTACATACAAGTGTCACAAATAGTTGAGGAGTATCGTGCGTGCGCCATGTTACACTTGCTGAAATCAGCTGACATTTTGATATTGATGATTTCCGATTTGGTATGCATTCAATTGTTTCGTTTTTATGGAAAATGTTAGAAAGAAGTTGTTTTGACTATATTTTTGTAATGATTGTTTTTTTTCATGTTAGAAGAAATAGTCATTAAAACTTATATCATAATTAAAACAGGCTTCATGGGTAGGTTTTGTAGAAAATAATACAACTTCATTCCTTACAACTTAGTATTCTAATATATCTTCCATGCCGGCTAAGAACTTAAAGAGCGGCTTGTAAACTATAAATATCAAAGATCTAACATTATAATGAGAGTAAGCCATCAAATAAAGTGCCATTGGCGACTCACTGGGCTAGGTTACGCATGAGCGTCATCAGTGCACCTGCCCACGTACCGCGAGACGAACCAAACGACTTGTGCATTAAGAAACATTAACTTTTGAGAAAAACCAACTCGAACTGTTGACCAATCGGTAACGAAGTTAAGTGCTACGGCGTAGACGCTACGTAGTAGCTACGACTCTACTAACTAGTACGGATTGTTTTATTGGTTTTAGATAAAACATTGAAACATGCTCGTAGGCACTTGTACTCTTGTATCCTGCAGCGATGTTTACTCAGGTATTTTTATACGGAGCAGTATCCCAAAAAGTTTACAAGCCTCTGTTAAAAAAACAAAAGCTCCCGGACAATATTAATAACGCAATATCGTCGCCGATCGGTTTACAGCGTCTATTCTCTATAACGACTTCTAAATAGAAGACGTGAACAGAGCCCATCTTCCGAACATGGTAATGGACGGGATAATTACGCGCAACGACGTGCAACAATAGCGGCGCGAGCTTACCGCTCTATGGCATAATAAGCGCCAGCGTATTTTGATCAACGCAACAAGTAGCGAGCGGGCGGCGGGGCGCGTGCCGCGCGCGCGCCGGCCCGCTCCCCTTCCCCGCGCTCGGCCCGCCGCCCGCCGGCGCGCGCGCTACTTAGCGTCGGGGGTGCGAGCCACCTCCGCCAATCCACCGGCGACCTCCGCGCGGCACAGACAAGTGCTCTCTCGATACACACTCCTAGTTCACTCGTACATTCGCGATGCCGATGGCGGCTATTCACACGTATCAAAATCTCGGTGTCGATCAGAAACTGACGCACCTTCAATCTCAGGCTCCACGGAGATTAGCACCTGCTCCAGTGGACCCCAGCCGCTGTAAGAAAAAATCTTATCTTCATCAGCCCTATCCGACCCAGCCTGCCTCCGTAGCACGGAGGAACGCTCGGGAGCGGAACAGAGTGAAGCAAGTAAACAATGGTTTTGCGGCCCTGCGTCAACACATTCCTTCAGCTGTCTCCGCAGCTCTGGCCGGAGGAAGAGGATCTTCAAGGAAGCTGAGCAAAGTGGACACTTTGCGGCTGGCAGTGGAGTACATCAAAAGTTTGAAGCGGTTACTTGAGGAGAGCGAAGAGGGCTGCTCCGACTCGTCAGGAATAGTCATGACGAGTGGCGGGCCGCACACTCCGCCGCTGTCCGAGGAGTCTCACTCGCCAGCCCCCTCGTTCGTGTCCGAGTCGTCCGCGGGCCCGGGCTGTCAGGACGCGTACGATTCCTACGAGCCCATGAGTCCTGAAGATGAAGAGCTTCTAGACGTCATATCGTGGTGGCAGCAACAGTGATTGGAGGTGAGTCCAACTTCTTTTTGTTGACATTTTTGACAACTGATATAGTATTGTTTGTTGAATTCACCATTGTCATAAATTTTATATTGAGGGTACCTATATTTTCCAAGAGTTACTCGTATCACTGCACGATATTTAATGAATTAATTTTAAGTGTGTTAACATAACCTTCAAGGTTTGATAATGATGTTCTTATCTCCGTGTTTGCTTTCGTCGCGCCGTCTGTTAATATTAGCATTAAAGTTATCTTATTTTTTATTAGTCAGTCATTTGTTAAAGCTAGGTTGGAAGGTAAAAGACGTTTTAAGCTTATCAACGTTTTAAATCAAAAATATATTTTATTATATTTATTCACGCTAGCAAACTTCGCATAGAATCAGGTAGTTAAAGCGTATAGTATTTTTTATGTCGATCTTTTAGTCACGGTTGCCTTAGGGACCGAATCTTTTATATTGCACAATTTGAATGAAGATTCACCTTCATCCTAAAAAAAAAGTAAACACATCGACCATTATGAGTGAGCATTGAACCGTAAGATAGACTTTATTTTTTCATTGTTGAATTAGGAGGACACAATGGCACGTCTGCGACTGGCAAATGTTAAAATATGTCGCTTTATAAAAGCTCGCAAGTCGTAGCTAGGTAACATTTTTTTATGATGAAGGTAGACTTTTCTATTACAAGTTGTAGATAGTACGGACCCGCATTCCACCTTCTTATTTACTTCAATAGCCGAACAGCAATTACTTATAACAATCTTGCGGTTCGCCCCGCATGTAGTGAGAAAATTGCACATAAAAGTGATCTATTCTAATAATATGTAGCATAACAGATGACTCCGATTCCCAAGTGAAAACATATTCTGTTTTTCACAGATATCTCTCAAGTTAATGCATTTCGTCCGGTCAGTGAGAGGTTTTTGCCAAAAACTCGCCATATGGTCCGTCTTAGATTAAGTAGAACCGGTAGCGCCGCAACTAAAAACAAGATATTAAAGCTCGCAAAAAATGATTTGAGACGCTTCGTCGGCTATTAATTTATTGTACCGGAAGACGAAATCTCAAGAGGAAATAGAAGGGCGGCGGTGAGCGCGGCACACGTGTTACAATATTTGCTAAGCTCTATGCAAACATATGGCGATATCGTGCACTGTTCATGGGAATTATATACCATCAAGGTGCTCTATATCCAGGATTTAGGATTTATTTTACCTGTTATTGCCACAGCATTGACGCAAATCATAGAAATATTTGCTTTTTTCCTTCAAAGAATTAAAATATGCTTTTCCTTTTTCCCAGGAACCCGTACATTGCGGTGATCAAAGTGCGGCCAATCAGCGGCTTGGTGATTATGAAAAAACGAGTAATCCTCCAGAGGAGCCGAGCATCGGAGCGCGAGGGCTCCGAGAGAACCTCTAATTAAGCGCAATCAGTATATTCCTAATGAGAGGGGATAATGGTGGACTGTAACGACCCCATCGATGCATTCCCCGAGCGACTGGACACCGAACGAATACCCCCACTGCATTTCCCACATCGGTGGAATAGCACTAAGAAGACTGAATCGATCATTTATTTGTTCCATTTAAGCATTTAGTTATAATATAAGTGATTCGACATAACGCTGTGCCTTAGTGTAGCCTTACGTATTACTACTTCCACTTAGAATGTAATCTTTACAATTGTTCATAATTGTTATCTAGTCATTAATATTTAAGTATAGTTTATGTTCAGATTTTTGAACGACTCTGGATACCTTGTTTTGTACGTCAGTTCGTTCAATTTGTAAAATAAAAATTTGAAAATCTTGAGACAAAGACTTGTAATGTAAATAGATAAGTTAGCACCCTAAGACAGATTCCTAATATTATAAGATTTTTATGAAATAGTTTTAAAAAATACCAGTATTCAACCATTTGGTTGCATCTGTAATTAAATACATTTTTTATAAATTCCTACATATGTTTTTCAATCATCCAATTTTACCTATTCCCAACAAAATATGCAAGAGAAAAAGCTATTAGTCAAGAAGAATAAGGGCCACTACATCCATATTAAATTATGGCATGATACTAAAAATAAAATCAAAATTGCACTCATAAATCTTTGCATACCTCTCGACTAATTTATACGATAAAATATTCCTATTTTAAGCGCGTGTAGATAAGTGCTAATAAGCGTAAATGAACAAGCGTGATTTATTCCCAGTACTTTATAGTCTTACATAGACACAGTGCCTCTCGAACCTCTACAAATATACTAAAAAAACCTGATACCAAGGACTAATTGGTGAAAATAATGAGGGACTACATTGAGAAGTTAACGATATTGCTAATTTTGGAAAATTACAGTAGTAAATTATCTAAGTGTAGACAATGGTTTATGGACTTCAGTAGGTTAATTAATAACATCTATATATATAAAATCGTAGCAAAGTCCAAATCATACATTAAATATTAAAAAAAAAAGTAATTGCTACGAGATGTGAGAACGATTCTGATGCCAAAAATCTAGCTTTAATTAGCTATATTTCTGAATCTAGATTTCAAGACATAGGTACCTACTGTACAGGAACAACGGGACTTCACGGGGTCTCACGAAGAGTTGCGTTCTAGCCGCAGAGTATAGATAAACAAATAACGACTGGTTGGTAACGTTGGTATCCCATCGACTACAATCACCAGAATAACCTGTTTCTTTTAGTTAACTCAGAATTGCTCACAACGATAAGCAGCTGATACACTCCGTGTTTTATATTATCATAATCTTACAGAAGTTAATCTAAAATTCACACCTCCATTATTTATCTTTCTTTAGTCGTAAATCTAGGTAAAACAAACAAGCTAGGATTCGATTACTTAACTATAAATTTTCACCCACACCATTGACATCTATAACTTGGGACTGTCAATGCTTCAAAAGTCCTTGAAATAAATAAAAAGCAACATTATCTACGTAGGTTTTAATATACAAACACAGGACGTTGCAAAATTAAAATAACAAAAGGTGCTTTTTCCACACGTGCCTCAACTCAGGTTACATTTTGCAAAAGAAAAATAATAACATAGAGGTACTCGAAATACACTAAATGGGGGGCCTAAGCATACTTTGGTGCATTTAATTTGAAAAAGACAATTCGTACTGCAACTGGATCACGTCGCCGCACCGCCCATCGAAATCAAATTGCAATAGTAATTTTTGATAATGGAAGGGAAGCACGAACCATTATGGGTGGATATTTCCGTCGGAGGATATTAATTGTTTGAACTTGTTCAAGTTCTTTACAAGACGAGATCTGCTAGATATGACAGGAACTTGACGAACACACCTGTAGATTTGCGAATGCTTTGTCGTTCAGTCTAGTAAATTTTCTTAAGTATTAATTGGTGGTTATTATGCGCTGGCGCATCCGTTTGCAACAAACTTGTTTCTCATTATCTTGTCTGTGTTGTTGCATACCTAGTGTCTACGTTCGTTTATATAGCGATTATCACAATCTTGCAAAAATGAATGTTTTAAATTCATTGTCAAGCGTTAATTAATGGGAGCATTATTTATTATTATCAACTTTAAGAGGTCCTTATGGAAGTTAATAGTCTCCTCATAATGTAGATATAGGTACAAAAAATATTGTAATCCTAAGAAAATTATTAAAATATTATAATCTTGCTAACTTTCTGGAACTTTAAAGCTGGATGTAATATCGCGGCGGCATCAAACGCTACGCCTGCGCCGCCCCGCAAAGTTTGGCGGCGTCAAGAGTTCGGCGCGCGGCGGCGTTGTCTCGTGCGAGCTCGGCTCCGCTCGTGCGTTTACGAGGCACGCGACCGTCGCGCGCGCTGCCCGCACAGCTGCCTGTGACTGGTGACCACTTGCCCAGAACAGATTGCTTTGATGTGATGGAAATTATGAAATTGGTAGACGTGATTTTTGGATTACGGATTTTTTTTCAGGATTTGGTTGGTGAATTAATCAGAAAGTAGTCACAGTGATTTTCCATGAAATTATGTAATCTGTGGTTTTAGTTACCTTCATTTTCATATCCATTCAATCTTTTTTATGACCTGTACCAAATACCTACTAGCTTTCAAGATCAGCAGCATCTAAAGCTGTTTTAATTTGTCTTGTTTGAGGTAATGTATAACCGACAGGTAATGTATGTCCATAAGTATTTTTAAAAGCCTATTTCAGAAGCTACCACCCATGAATTCAGCGGACACTAAAATATTTTAAAACTTTTGGAAAACAATGGAACCGTAAATATTACCAAATTGTATTTGGTTCCACTTTATAGCTGGCTGGCTGTGTTACCGATATGAATTATTGTGACATGGAGGAAAATTACCTCTTGGTTTCCTTTATTTTTAAACATCTCCATTTGTGACATAGATGACTTTAAAAGAGACAGAATTTTGGTTGCAAAATGGACATTTGACACCTATATTTTTATACAAAAATTTCTCCATATTTGAACATGCCAAGTGCCTCCAAGGGCTGCCCGGGCCCCAGGGACCCCTGGCCTTGGCCGCAAGTGTTACGTTGCCGCCAATAAGCGTGTGACCTAAATCCCTTGGCGGCGCGCACGCACAACACGCTGCTATTTTTGAATATCGATCAAGTTCAAGTGCCACTACATTTGGTCGGTGTATTTTTTTTGCCCCTTTGCTATGTACCAAACCTACGCGCATGTGCTGTGCGAGTTTTGACTGGCTTGAAAATAAAGAACACTAATAAAATAACTTCTTGCATAATTATAAAATGTGACATACCTAGTCCCAAAGAGTGTTCAAACATAAATATACTTAATTCAAAGTTTATAAATACTCATATGTTGAATCATACCAAGTACTCGTAATTACATCAATTATTATACTTTTTTCGTAATCATAGATAGGACATCCATAGAATTATTTTCATTGTAAAGAATTACAAAAAACGGTGGTGCTCCTGATGAATGACAACAGTTACGCACTTTTTATTTAAATTCTAAAGATAGTTTCAAACACGCCGATCTCCTTTGAATTTGTTGAAGCTGCGATATAATAAAAATACTGGATTCCAAACGGGACGCACAAACTGTAATGTCCACAGATAATGTCCTATTCAATGACTATTTAATTAATCAGTCGGCACAGAGGTGCCATAAATTCAGAGTCCGCAATAAACCTCATTAATGGCCTTTAATGAATTGGAACTCAGTAGCAGGTAGTTTTATCTAAAATATCTCAAATAGCTCCGCCGAAATTCCTATAAAAATAACAGTTACATCACATGGTGTCATGTCACCGCTCTCTGTGATGCCACCCTTAAACTTTGCATTTAATTGCCACTCCCAAAAATGCGACCTTTGAATTCTTTACGTTGTTTATAACGAACCTTGTTTTTTCATAAGCGAGTTCATTAACAATGATTTTTTAAAGAACAAATCATTTTATAAATGGTTGATTTTATAAAAAGCACAAGTTCAAACATTAGTCAGTGGTTGTTATTATAATTTTATATGTCTAATGCCGCTGCACTTGCTACATAAAAACTTTTGTAAATTGTTGGAAGCAGTGGAGTCGAGATACTCTAAAATAAACAGTTTTCATATTCCATTATACAGCCTCTTGTGTGTGATAAACAATATTAATGTAATCATGCAGTTTTCGTTATACCTACCTACTTGTGATACGTCCATTAATTTTATCGAATCACCCGTTTCAATCTCTCGTGACATGACGAATTTCTGATTTTACGCATTTCCAAAATATAATATTAAATTATCATATTCCTTACAGGCATCACTTACACCATTAAAAACTTAGCTTGTCTGTGTTCAGCGCACTTCATCTTGTTTAAATCGTCGCATCATATTACCGAGCATGACAAGAGTTTTGCATGCTCTTTTTTATTCACGAGAGAACCTCTCACATTCGCAAGTTCTGACTTAAAAACACATTTGCAGCTTCAAAGCCCTTCTCTATAATTTTCCCTGTTCGAACAAGTTATCGGCTTTAGTCAAAGGACCGTCGTGTCGCGCTATTCAAATAATTAGGGCCGATACAACCACTTGCTTCGATCGAATTAAACCACATAAAATCGCCGTGAGGACTCGTTCGCCACAAAAACTTTCAACCATCAGTGATATATAGAGCCTTCGCAAACGTCGACGATCATTTACACTTGTATCCAATAAAGCCATATAGAACTCTAAAATAATGATCATCCGTTATTACTGAATCCCCTCGAAATGTAAGATATTTGGTGACGCCGATTATGTGTTTACGTTACCAATTTTGGTCGATAATTTTGTCGAGATCAAAATGGAAACTTGCATCGAGTTCATCGACCTGTCCAGGTGGTAAGTGACAGTAAACATTACTTATCAATAAACGGAAGAAATTACGATGCTATTGGTGTCAGTCAACATTGAACTGACCTCTCATAATGCGCTCTAGATTACGTCTAACATCAACAATGTCCATAATCAATTTAATTTTATCGGCGCGTGTGATCTGGACAGCTGTCAAAGCAATGATAACTATTTTAAAAGTATTTGATAGCCGAATTTACTTTTCTTTAACTTTTTAACTCAGACATGTAACTGACTTGGAATATTTACATATGTACCTGAAATACAGGGTGACTAAACTTACTGACGCACAATTTACATAGGTACACTATAAGTACAACACGTTCGCAATTGTCCAGGAAAACCTCAGCAAGAGGTAACATGTCATCCAGATCGACTCTAACGAAGGTTTATTCAAAAAACGGTGTTCGCCTCCGGTGGTCCGCTGCTGTCAACGCAACCCGTCTACGCGAGACAGGCCTCGTTATGCAACAATACCGATGTGAATTACTTTACAAGGCAATTATATGCCCAATAGTCGGTAAATATTCCTACTAATTGAGCTAAGTTCTAATTGACTGTTATGCATGTGTAATTTTTTACATAACAGGACATGTTCCGTGAGAGAACTGATGGAATTTCTTACAAATATGGTTTATAATTCATGCTGTTTAAAAGTTCTTGTCACGTAGCTCATGAAGAAATTTGCCTAAGGATACATCTTGTATGTACCGGAAAGCGCCTGCATTACATCAAAGGGAACATTACTTCAATCGCTTCCAAAACCGAACTGTAATTGGCGATGCTGATCGACGCATTGTATGTCATAGGCGCTTCCACCTGATAACTAACAATCATCAAGTATTTGAAGCCAATTTCCCCTTTCACGGTTATAAAGTTTAATGTGTGTGGTGCAAAATTTGCTAATAATGTACCACTTTGTTCTGTTCAGTTTCGAGCCGCTACGGTACTTAAAGCATATTAAACGTTAAGGTGTTGGTACTGGTAGGCATTCATTACGATTGGCACCGCCCAGAAGTCTGATCTTATGCGATGAAATGTACGATTATAAGGCAGAAATCAGATACGAGGTAATCGTAGTGCAAGAAGCTTTTCCGCAATCACGCGATCATGCTAAAGTCTGAGGCCCGCGATGTATTAAAATGCATGAGACGGGGTAGCAGCGTTTATTAAAAATATTTTAAAGATATTCCCACAGTGTTAATCAATGCTCTCATCATGATATACTGCTTTATAATCACGGAGTAATCCAGTCACATTTATCAGACGTTAACGAGCCGATAAATTGATCACTAGAGATAGAACCATTCACAAACAAGTAACATTACAAAAATATCTGTCCAAAAGCAATTTGTTAATGCTTATTTCTAAGAGGTAGCGCGGTATAGCTCGGCTCGCTTTATAAATGTTTCATTGGATTTTAAGTTTGATAAAGAGCCACATTAACAAAGTGCGGTGATAAGGTTCAGGATATACTAATTCAAATCCAGTTTAAAATATATTATCTTTTTTCTTTCGACTTAGATAACGCTATCTGGATCGGCGGCGCCCCCAAAAAATTTAATATTTTTTTATGACATGTTTCTTTATTCATCTGCATCCGATAGTTTGATGAAGTGTTAGAAAAAGTTGTTGATCACAATAATATTATAAAGGCGAAAGTTTGTGAGTGTGTGTGTGTGTGTGTGTGTGATTATACGAGTATATTTGTTACTTCTTCACGCTCAGACGGCTCGACCAATTTTGATAAAATTTAATATGGAGGTAGCCACCCTGGATTGATATACGAGTATAGGCTTCTTTATATTCCGATATTTCTACGGGATCGAAACTTATGCGGGAGAAATCGCGGGGCGCAGCTAGTGATAAAAACAACTATTGGAGGATGTAATAAAGTTGTTTGAACAATATGATAACTTATAATAATTTCACGGTTCGGAGGATCATTTCTGGTTATTCCAACCGTACTGCGCGGACGCAGATCATACGCCACTGTGTAGCAACCAGCGGTCCACTCTGCCAAAGTCAGTGACATTAGTAAAAACTATTAGTAAGTAGCGGGTCATTGTCTGGAAGGATTGCTCTGACCGCATCAATTTTCTCACTAATTTTCTATTTCACTGCGTAGACCATGGTAAGGCACGAGTCACGAATTGCTGAACCGAGACGGTAGTTCGATATTTTAAAATATTTCCGAAATATTGACTGTGGCCATTTCCTTTGTTGTATTTAATGATAGACCTAACCTATTTGCTCAATGAAGTCTCGAAGAAACGTCGTCAGAATCGTTTTGAAACTCATTTTTTCATTTTCCTTAAAGATGGCATTCATTCATCATGGGGTTAATGGAATATGGAGTGAATTAAAAAAATGCCTAAAGCTCAAGCCAATAAAGATGAACTTCCCAAAACAATAGAAGCGTTATATCCAAATTCCGATGATCTATGAAATTGTACATCGAACAAGTATCGATGAAGCGAGACCACCAACGTCAGTGGAGGTGTAAGACGGAGGTATTTTAATTAAAGGTTAGGAAGTTGATCGCCTGCGTATTTCCGGCACCGGCTACTGACACCGTGCCGTTGATTTTGGACGTAACCACTCTTTAAACCCTAATAAGTGAATATTGAGATGTTTCGCAACGATTACTGACGCGTACAGTGAAAAACGCTCTACGTTTAGCATAAATAAGCCCTTTTTTGTTTTTTTTTCGGTAAGAAGACCCGTTTTTGAATTCTTATTAAAGGTCTTCCTTTAAATATCTATGACAATCGGGAAGTATTTTTTTTTTTAATAAAACAGAACATGTTAGATAACGTTTCCGAAAGTTTTTCCTCAAGCAAAAGCTTATCCACGTAATAAAAACTAGAACCCAGCTCGAACATTTTAATTATTTAATGAACTGTAACAAATCGTAATGGTTATAATTGTCGTTAAGACAACAATGTCAGCCGGAGGCCAACCATAGAGAATGCTGTGTGGGCAATCAGTAGCAATCGGTTAATGGGCGGTAGTCGCATATCGAATGAGACAATCAGCGCCACTGGTGTGGAAGATACGGAACTAATCGAGTTGGAATCGAGTGGTGGACAGGATCCGTTTAATTCGTCGAAACTGCGTAACCAACTGCTGATGGTTAAGAAAGGAACCCTATTACTAAGACTCTGCTGTCCGTTTGTCCGTCTGTCACCAGGCTGTATCTCATGAATCGTGCCGTTGAAATTTTCACAGATGATGTATTTCTGTTGCCGCTATAACAACAAATACTAAAAACAAAATAAAATAAATATATAAGGGGCTCCCACACAACAAACGTGTTTTTTTCGGCGTTATTGCCTTGTGGTACGGAACCCTTCGTGTGCGAGTCCGACTCGCACTTGGCCAGTTTTTTAGTAGGCTCGCCCTCTATAACAAGGGACTTAAACATAATCTCACTGGCGAAATGGGGGAATCATCTAGCTATACCTCTGCTTAGCCCTTCCTGGAAACAAGATTTTAAAAAAGTTTTGGATTTTACATTGATTCGTGAGCAGTGTGATTATTAAAATAATAAGCTTTCAAAGATTTTATTCTTCAAATTTCTAAACGCAGATTTTTTTTTTATGAAAACTGTGAATAGATACAAAATACCGAGAGAAAATCAAAAGTCTATTCGACACTGTCATTATTTTTCTGTAATATTTTTCACTCGGAATAGAGATATTCCGGTGGTCTCACAGAGGCTTGCATCGAGATCAATCTAATGACGGTGACGAATCGAATGGACCACCGCTCACCGCTATTATTTTAATGGATTTATTACCATACATTACGGCCAACAAAAGATCTAATCCAATACGCTTATTAAGGCTTTAGAGTTTTAATTGGAAACAAAGTAATAATTTGATGAAAAAATTAAAAATTCTAGTAGCTAGTGCGTAATTGAATCCAGAAAGTTCTGTAATTTATGGACTGCATTTTAGTTTCACACGCTGTCAATCTCAAGTAATTGATTTTGATCTGACGACTTTCGTGCGACTAACACAAACTATAATAGGCTGATCTCAATAAAATAAAAATTTATATTACTTATTCAATTTTAATAGCATATTTTTAAAATTGCTTATTGTTAATTTGTGTCCTAAATTTATTATAAGGATACATTTTATACATTTTGCTGTGCCCTACAGGGTCCATAATTGTACCTTAGCTTTAAGCCATTGTAACACCTCTACAACATTATGGAATGCAAAAAAAAATATGAATAATAAAAAGAAGCTTATTCAAAACAATTTATTTTATTATTTAAATTGCCAGGAAAATCTGCAACTTTGTATCTAAATAATAAGTGATTGCTCCATTCCCTTAACGTAAAAACTCATCATAACATCAATTATTCAATAAACAAACGCATTCAAAACAAATAAAATTATTAGGGATTATTATTTCACGCAGGAGTTTAAGTTTTAACGACGCCATTATTTTTAATTCACATCAGCGTCTTGAACAACTTCTCATAATCTGCCTCATGACTGCAATGGTAGCGGTCACGCATGCTCCGTACGATTAATTCAAGCCAATCAGGGGCTGATTACACGCATTAAGTACTTACAAACTAATAAATGCAGCCATAATCCCTCTTATCCATAAACAAATAAGTGTCATTTTAATAAAGCGTAAGTGCAAATACAGTTCCCAAGTAGGCCTGTGTTCAGAACCGGGTTGGTCTTTAGTAGATTTTACAAGGATTTCACGCGATGCCACTTGGTTCGACGGAGGCGTAGCATAAATTCTAACCTGCGGCAAACACTTACTGTATTACATGAGAATCTATCATTAGGTATACCTTATTAGTCTAGAATTTTAAATGGTGGCATACATGGGTTTCGCTTTAAATAGATGGGGCTTTTAAATTCTATTAGCATTTTAGTGTAAGTTTTTGGATTGCTACCCAAGATAAAGATCAATCTACCTATGACAAAAATGACTAAGTTATTTTTTACGCCTTTTCATTAAAGTAAAATATCTAAGTGGAGGTGTCTTCGAGTCGTTGTCAACTTATTTTTCAGTAAAAAATAAAGCCAATAAAATAAAAAAGCTTACAACGTCCAGCAACGTATCAGCAATCCTCACACAAAACCTGTACCATCGCTAATCTAAGATTAGTTAAACCGTAGACATAATGTTAAACGTTGTCTAACAATCAGTAATTTGAAACCTTACATTTTATATAAGGAGAAAACCTTTTCAACACAGCTTTCATTTAAATTCTTATTAAGAGCGTCGCGGAACGTACGGCATTTCATACAAACTTTTAAGTCCTTGTTTTTCGAAATGAATGAACCGATTTTAATAAAACTTCATACACATAAGCAGGATACAAAGGTCTAAGAAGTTACTTAAGAACATTTTCGAAATCTAACTGGAAATCTCCGTTTCAATGGAAAAAAAAATTAAAATCGGTCTAATTTGGCTGTAACAATATTTTTCGAAAATGTTCCTAAGTAACTGTTTAGACCTTTGTATCCTGCTTAAGCATATGAAGTTTCATTAAAATCGGTTAATTCATTTCGAAAAACAAGCGCTTGAAAGTTTCTATGAAATGCCGTACGGCGTAAACGCTCTTAAGAGAAGAAGCCGACTCCATTCTGTTTTTTTTCCACATAACATTGATTGATGCTAAGTAGAATTACGAAATATAAGATGTCAATTGCTTAATTAAGAAGATAGACTGGGCTCTTCAGAACATGCTATATTCATCCGTCGAACGGCGCATCACTTAGGTACATCCTTCGATACATTTCTTAATGTCAATGTAACACGTTGTAATGTAGTTCATGCATGTTACACGCACATAAACAATGTGAAAAGGACTTTAAATTAAAAAAAAATAGAAAGGATTGCAAGTAAATTGGTGGCATTTTAGAATCATTATTAAAGTAGTGACGTTTTTAACTGGATAAGAGTAAGAAAATACAATTAATACTGACATATGCCTGCACTGACTGGACAGATCTACTCTAATCTGTGTGGTTCTTTCCTCATAAGACCATTTCAGACACTAACCTACATGGTCTTCACATGATCTGGGGGTTAGATTTAGATTGGATTGATTGGTATTTTAGCACAGACAAAAAAAAATCAAACCAAAAACTCCTTCACCAATGGGATTTGATACGATTAAATTAAACAGTTAAATGTCCATTATGATTCATAATGTTATCCTTTTATGATTCTGCCAAAGTGGCCTTTTGGCCCCCTGACCAATATTATGTCTGGACTTTAAAAGGAGGCTAGCGAAAACCTATGAGTTTATTTCGGCCGTTCTTCGCAGAGTAATCGGATAGGAAACGCCAACCTCATCTAGTTTATTTAATATGATTGACGTGTAAAAGTGTTTGTACAATCATACGTACAGATTATTTATCATTTAATTATGCGATAAAGGAAACAAAATTGAAAAAATCGATTGAGAAGTCGATTGAGAATCGATTATTAATCACCCTTTAAAACTTTACCCGTAAACTTTTTCACGAGTTGTAAGTATTAACCTAAAGCCCATTCAGTGTTCAATACGTTCGGTATCCGAACTAAGATGTATGGAGAGATATTTATCTTAACACAACGTCGCTAACGAACTGGTCACACATAAAATGTTCATAAATGGCATTAACCAATGCTATCTTTTGTTAGATGTATGCACCGATAGAAACCCGTTCTGTCTCGATAGGGATAATAAACACGTGGTTTGTATATTGTTATGTATAATGTACAGACGGCAAATGAAAAGGTTTAGCAACATAACACCACCATCTTGTTCCCCGACGGGTTGGGCTGAGGTGTATTTATAGTATACCAATATTTCGCCAGTTATGTTTAGGTCCTATGTAATAAAGGGCAAACCTATTGCCATCAATCGGGCAAAAATGCAACTGCTAGGCTAAGCAATTTTAGTAAAATTTAAGTTGCATCGCACAATGACGTGTCCACTACTGGAACTCAGGTTATCGCTCTTTGAGAGTTTAACGACTAAATATTACCAACATTTTGAATAAAAATACCTGCCTACCTACAGTTTAAAAAGGCGACCCTTTAGGAAAAATTAATTTGATAACCGCTCAACCTTTCTTTCCGCGAGTGTACAAGTTTTCAGTGGGACGTTAATGTAAACATACGTGGTACGGTCTAATAGGCTGGTGTTGCCAAGTTTTGGATAACAAGGACTACTGGGTAAATGCTGATTTATAGTGACAGATAACTGTCACGGTAGAAAGTGTCGATGTCGATTACTGCTTTACGATGAGGAAATCTGAACAGCACAATATAAAATTTACTCCAATTCCAATTATTTTAATTCACATAAACCTACATGAGCACTAATAAACCGTCAGAAGCTAGGTTCCAATTAGGCGTTTCTCAATTTCAATAATGCCGAAATCAACGCACGACTCCAAACAATGTATAAAAGGCAAGTTACATCAAAATATAAATGTGAAATTATGACAAATAATTGCATACGGACGTTTCATACAGTTTAATTAAGATGAAAACATACATGGTTTTCTCAAAAAACAACATCGTAACAAATGAATGCTATAACGTTCTGTATTGTTTCGTTTCATCACATACAATTATATGTAGTTGTGTTCATTTGGGCCCCGAACGTGGTACGGCAGACGTTGTTCGACCAAAATCATATTATTATGTGGTAATTGAATTAATTTGATAATTCTTAAAAAATATGGCGTCTTTAAAGGTGTATTGTCTTCGGGGTGAATGTATCCGACAACAAGCATTTAATGAATAATGTAGTTTGAAAAGAAGTCTTTATGAGAACCACTTATTAAGTTTGTTATTGTTAAATATGGTTTTGCTTTTGGTAATAATTTTTAATTAAATTAAAACTGTTATTGCGTTCTTTTACTTGTTTCATTGTATACTTACCTACATAGTTTTTAGACAATTTTTTTCTGTGAAATCTATAATAAAACTTTAGATAAAAAAAGTTCTCAGGGAATGTAACCGAAAAAACAAATTAAACAAAGCTACCGGTCCAAAAATGTGGGCAAGGCATAGCAATTTTATTATTACCCCTATTTGTGAAAATTGGAATATTATTGTCACTTTTTGCACTATTAAAGGGTCCCATGGGACACCCACGTCACTTATTACTTCCGATCACGAAAATATTGACACGAACGTTCGAACTTGCCCACACAAATTACGGAATGTTTATGATCTTAATCTATTTGGCAGAATCTTATTACTTCTCTAGTTCTAACAATTGGACCTCCTGCGTTTAGCAGTCAGTAAATATGCCAATTTGTCACATATCCACCCTTATGGGTTTATTTCGAGAAAAATAAGATGTCACGGTGTGTGGGCAGATGCCACCAGCAGCTACCTTCCTGTATCACGCAGAGAACGGACATACGTTTTGACACCATTAGAGATACAGATGAGATAAAAATAATCAGAGTTTGACCACAAGGTATTCCACGTACAATATTGACGGACAAGACAGACAGTGCGAAGGATTTTGAGCTCTGAGTCTACGCAGTTGAGCTGGTTTTGAAAGGATGCCAATTCGCAACAAAAAACAATTTATCATTCCTTACCCCAAACATCCCTTTGTACTATCTCTGATCTACTTACTTGTGCTATTTTTTGCTCCGTATTGTTTCTTGCGAAGAGTAATGGTGTTTGACTTTTTGTTTTAATCCCGAGATGGGAGTGCAAATAAATTTAGCAAGAAACGTCTCTCATGGTGGAGCAGCCCTTATCTTGACGTGTGCTGGTCACCCAGATTAGAAGTGTTAAATCTACCCTAAACATGTTTTCGATGTTAAGATTAAAATGCCAGGATGGTCCCGTAACGGAATTACGTCAAACATGGCAACCATTGTTCTTTTTGAAAAGCGAATTTGATGTGTGCGTTCCTGTAGTTCCTCATTATTTCCTTTCGATTTCAATCGCGGTTTAAATCTTCCGATATCATTAACGAAATCGAAACCTACGATGCGTTATGTGGCTGAATGTCCTGCACACAATGCGGCCGTACAAAAGCGTCCAGACCGCGCAATAAAAGCGTTCCCAATAAAAAGTAAAATCTGAGTAAAGGAAGTGCACGGCGGGCGGAAATGCAAACTCTCATTGTGCGAACTTGCACGTGTTCCGGAGTGTTTTGTGCACGCCCCTGCACTCGCTACCAAAGGCACCGTGAAAGCCTTCCCGAATGAAATTATGCTTATTTTCAGTTATGACTTAGTGTTTAAGATATGGCGAGAACAAATAATTGGCCTCACAATGGCTGTAGGAATGCTTGTGCGATTTTAAAGCTTTTTGAGAGACTTAAAAACAAAGACTTTAAAAGTATCAAGAAAGTAGTAAATAATTTACGTTATGTAAGGTAGATGTTATATTAATCTAATTCAACATTAAAACTGAAATCTTATATTATACCTATTTTCTCTATCGGCGCATGCACGGAAGGTACATTGGCATAGCAACGACCACAAATCCACCTCACAATAATAGGTGCCTACCTACGGGACGATATATCATAGTGCATCTTCTATAAAGTTTTTTTCAACATGCCCCGAAGCAGTACGAAATGTACTTTTTCTAAAAGTAAATCTTCAATAAATGAAATAAAATACGAAATTTCGGGCAAAAAATTATTCGGGCACACAGCAGGGTATGTTTGTGGCTTTGTCGCGCCCACAACTTGACAAAAGGCAAATAAGAGAACAGTACCGTGGTTCGATGAAAAAACATCATCTAAATACCGTCCTATTCATGTTTAAAAGCCGTAGAGAAACGCGCATTGTTCGCGGGTCGAATGCGGTGGCGATATTAGATTCGTATTATTTCGCGATACCAAGTGCATTTTAAGACGTTTCGCATTGAAGATCCCAAAACCGTTAAAATCGATGAACGTCCTCGGACACTGTAATAAATAGCCGTCGACGGAAAAATTCTGACATCGTCGATAATTTTATTTATGTCCGCCTAAATATCAAATGACCACACGGTCGGCGTATCAAAGCGGGTCCATCATACATACATCAGGGGTACCTCGGTAACTTTGTGGGTAATTGTTTGCAGAGCGTTAACGCAAACAGTATACTGGCTACATTCAGTATAAAAACTATAAGTTCCTCATAAACAGTGAGTTGTTTACACCGCGGCGGTGACGGCAGATTCGTTGTTTTTTTACATGTGATTTTTTTTCGTTCACCACCGTCGCAGGACCCTTGGCCAAATGTAATTCGACCTGATCGTATCTGGACACTTTTTGTCCTTGTGGTCAGAGACAGCTGTCCTATAAAGCGCCGTGTTTTAAACATTGTTTATAGACTAGCGCTATAATGACAT
The DNA here is from genome assembly GCA_948474745.1 of Oligia latruncula. Classification (NCBI taxonomy): domain Eukaryota; kingdom Metazoa; phylum Arthropoda; class Insecta; order Lepidoptera; family Noctuidae; genus Oligia; species Oligia latruncula. The sequence goes on from OX419688.1 coordinate 13,736,311, forward strand.
TGTCAATCAGATATATTATATGGACCTTGCTCACGTGAGCCACATTCTTTATCGCATAATTTTAAATACAGGAGATTAAGGAGCTGATTTCATAAAAGATAACCAATACGAAACAATTTAAGAGAAGCATTAATCTAAATTGCAGGATTATAAAACCCACAAACCGTAACTACTATTACCGCTACACAAAAGCATCCAAAAAATTTGTATCAAACAGCAAAAAATATACTGGGTTAAAATTTCGCGCAAAAAACGGAAGACTTATGAATAAAATCTTAATCAGCGGCCAGGACTAAAAGGCTAACAGAACAAATACGATGATTAAAAACAAATAGGTCTGAAAAAGAGGCGGACTGATTAATTTTGTGGGCGAGGGCCGCGCCTTCACCTGTGATATTAAATTGGCGAAGCGTTGTCAAAATTGACGCGACCAATGTCACGGGTGACCATGAAGACTGGACTGACAGGATACAACATCTGACAGATCTGCAATCTCTTCTTTTTGATATCTGTTGACATAGTCGATGGGTAGGCCAAAAAACACGGTTTTATATTGATGCTAGACTAATTTCTCAATAAACGTAAAGGTATAGGTAGACAGATTTCAGCTGTGCTATCTGTCATCTACCTACTTACTGAATGATAAATCTGCTGTTTTATTCTGTAAGAATCTCACAGAAAACTGAAAACTTAGGTGAAGTGACCTGTCTTCCATCTGATGCTAGGGATTTATACTTTTGTGAGTTCACTTAAAGCTCTCTTCACCAAAGTTTTCACGGTGAGATTCTTACAGAATACATCAGCTGGTTCCAGCCTCAGATATCATAAAGACATGAAAAGTAAGTTTAACAAGTAGGTATTTGTTAAACATTTTTACTGTGCAATTAGGTAATTGCACATTTAAAAAATACCGGAGATTATACAGTGTTTTAAAGTGTTTGACAAATTATTCTGACAGTTTACCAATGGTCACCCTACTGATACATTTAACGGTTTTGAAACGCGTTATTAATATTTATAGTTTTAGTTAAACGGCTATTTTTTTTTCTTATTTGTTTAGCAGCACGGGGGGCACAGGTGCCGCCTTTGATGCACCGCCCATGATTGATTCAAGACAGAATTAAAACCTATAACGTTACCGTAAAATATAACGCAAAATTAGTATTAAAATTTATGGCTGTACTCGTAAAACTGGCTTAAACAACTTAATTTTTACGATAAAGTTTATTTAAAACATGATATGTATGATACTATGACTCTATGTGTAAATTAGCAAGAAAATTACATGTTATTAAACAGGCAATATACGTACTAGTAACTCTGATAAATTGTCCCACTAAATACAACTTATGACACTCGCGATGTAGACTTTTTTAATATTTAGAACAGCAATCATTTAATATGTATCCGTTTCAGAAGAGATATGTGTGAAATGTAATCCAATAAAATTGCAATTCTTTACTAAAATATGCTCTAAGGTACATATTAAGTGGCTATATTAAACCAATTCAATTAATTTGCCCTTACACAAGCAGAGGCCAGCATTCTATTAGTGAACATTTTGAATCGTTCTCCCTACCCTCCCGATTTTATGACGGCAATCAAGCCATTAGGCCTATTAGAGATCATTATGTCTATTATTATTAAACCAGAAAACCTGTAGGAGCATGTCGTGAACAGTAATGTTGGGAAACATAGCTTGTACGACGAAACAGTATGTATAACATTATGTTATATGGACCCATAACATTTGATTGGTTTTTATTAAATGTACGGATATAAATAATAATGTACACTTATTGATTTCATTATAATATAAGTACCTAATATACTTTTCAGTATAGACCAGGTTATTTTAACCTGTGTATAGAGTAGGTACTAGGGAATTCTTGCCGTGGTTCTCACACATTTCGCAATTCCTGGTAGAATTAACGGGAACAGGCCGCGGGCAAAAATTGCTATAGTATAAAATGAATCAGTCCAATTACAATCGTTATTGGTATTCGTTAACTCAAGGATATACGGTGCAATAAGAGCGGAGCTACTTATAAATAGATCAAGTTTATAACCAATAGCAATTCCAGTATTCAGATAAGTTAACTTTACATTTATTTATTTAGGTTTAGTACTAATCGTGTGTGAACTTAATTATCATTTGTTTGATGCTCATTTTATTAGAGATAATTACAACAACAATAAATGTCAGAATAAAAAAACAATCTACTGCAACCTATTCGTTTTCTGATTCTGAAATCACAAATAAATGATAAAAACTATTTATGACTCGTGTGATTTTAAAAGCTTAATGAAGTACAACAGATACCAAAGGAGAAACATTTACAACTACCATATTACTATAGTACCATCATACTATTGGTAAATTGGACGAACTCAAGCTAATTAAGCATTGTCTGAGCGAAGTAAACAGGATTAAACCATCTGCCCTCGTTAATTATCTTTTTGCGGATTTCTAAGGCTTCATCTAGAACAGAATACCTACGCTGCGGTAATTTATTTTGAAACAACAAGAAATTGCTAATAACGGTCATATTTCAATGAATATTCACAATTTTTATTCAAATCAACATTGTGACCATCATAAATACATTTTGTAAATCCATTTTAACTACCGCACATCCGCTGGCGCGCATTAATGAATGTAAGTCTGATATCACACGTAACGGAGTCTGTCCAAGATCTCATTTTGTGATAGTCACCAGGAGGCGAGACTCGCCAACCGCCACATAATAACCCCAGCTACTTAATAACCCCAGCTACTTAATTGGAACCCTTTCATTGATTTGTTAATGGTCTCGTTAATTTTTATTCGAATTATAAGCAACATTTTATGAATATGCGAATTATGATCTGATATAAAACTGCCCTACCTACAGATTCTTATTCTATCTTGGGAACGCATGTCCTTTGTTTTCAGTTACGTTCAATTTGTTCATTTGTATAATTGACTCCTATTTCTGATGATAAAGATTATAAATAACATCGTAACTTCTACTTAAATTAAGAAATAATTATATTGTATCGTGCGTTCCCAAAACTAAACGACCCAACACAATATTTTATAACGTAAACCGTTTGAACCCTAATTAAGCCGTTTGTGTCCGAATATAAAGTTGTACCGACGAGAACTACCGAGAATATACTGCGGCTGCGCCACGGACACAAAGCAGCCGAACTAATAGCGTCCAAATCCAAAATTTATTTGCTCTTAAACCCATCGGAGGCCCAGTTAAAACAGGGCATTAATAGATGTTGATTGGCTGAAGTGAAAGCCTTTAGATGAGAATGCTCGAGCACAACTCATCAAATTTGCATTTGGTTGTAAACGGTGCCTCTTTGGACACTAATGAGGTGTTAGAGAATTAATCCATGAGATCTCCACTCAGATAATCAAGATCTTCCCGATAAAACAGTAATAGGTGGGTTTTCATGTGACATTAACGAGTGACTTCCGATTTCGGCTTTTCATTACGAACATCTAACATCGTCTGGCTAGTTTTAATTGCATCTATATTTCCCGACGATGATAAACAACTTCCTATTCGTTAAGATTCCCTTCTTTATACCCCCTCTGCTATGTTCCGCTTCAGTAACTAAACCCACTCCTGTGTGGACGATGTCAATTGTGGTCATAATTGCACCATTAGGAACTGTGAAAGCTATAAATCTAACGATATCGGCGGCGGTGATACAAAATCAATCGTTGGTAATATTGGGCCACTGATTATGGCTAACAAGCGGCACGTGATTATTAGGGCAATCACATACAAAAGCGGGAGCAGGGCTCATAGTTTAGAATATCTTCCGTCTGATCAATATGGTTATCTTGCCTAATGGGCCCACGATGACTTTCTATAAATTAATAACAACAAGCTCGTGGAGCCTCCGATGATTGGACCAGGTTAATGAGGAAGCACATCTTCATCTTTGCCTCATAATAAAAGTGTGCGTGTTTTTATTAAGTTTTTTTACTTTGTTATAACTTCTGTTACGTCCGGGATTGATAGCATCTTTATAAATATGATGTGTAAGTTTATTTTGTAAGACATCTTGCTCAGGTTGCATATAATATATAATACAATATCGTGCACAACGGGTAACTAACTACGAAGAATCCTCCGATTGTAAATCATGGTTGTAAAAGCTTTGTTATGGCAATTTATTATGTTTAATACGGTAATTTTTGTAAACGTTTCGCCATAAATATTTTACAACTGAATGATGGTTTTACTGTTGTTATTGCAGTGTTACTTCCTCTCCCAGTGTCTCGGGGCGATTCAATGCAACCGGAAAGAATTTGTTACTCCACAAGTGCATTGTCAGGATTGTACAAGCGGTCTACTTTCAATCAAGTTAATTTGAATAGCCTGAGACGTTCCTTTATCTTGTCACTAACTTTCTACCCTATTCGGTAAGTTGACAATAAATTATGTATGATAGATGTGACAGAAAAGAGTAATATAAAATATCACCTACTCTTATAATATTCCTGTAAGTATTTTATTCTTAGTAGGTATCTACTTCTCACCGACAAAGCTTTCAGACGTTTATCTTTTTTCAGAATTTTCAATTGTTTAAATGTTTTTTTAATCAATCAATCATTAGTCTTTATTTGTAATCATAGGTTACAACAGAGTGCAAGATTTTACAATTGTATAAATTACAATTATGCAATAGAAAAAGTAATTGTGTCTCATTGTAACAGTTGAACTCTATATTATAGTTTCTCTATGTTTTGCCATTTGGCGTACAAATATACATTTATGGGAGGCTTTTTGTCCAATTAAGTCAATTAATTTATGAATAACTAGCTGACCCGACGAACTTCGTGCCGCCGAACGAATGTATGTAAAATGAATTATCCTCTTATTTTTATTTTGTGAATGTTTAACATGTTTTAATAGTTATTCCGCTATTCGGAGCAGAGGCAAATCCAACAAATCAAAGATCATAAAAATCGGTCCAGCCGTTCTTGAGTTATAAATACTACTACTGAATTTATTTTATTTATAATGATTAAGCTAATTTATTGTTTAAATTACCAACACATAGCCTGTGTAGCCATTTTGTCTGCGATTTTTTTCTCAGGAACCGTGCTTCCAGTTTGACCGTTGACTGTGCAACGGTCAAACTGGAAGCACGAGTCAGAACAAGCTTAACCTAATTCTATTGTGCGTTATTTTCTCAAAGGCTTGCGCCGGGTACTCTGAAAGCCTCTTCACACATCTGGTAGCCTCATTGTATTATTTATTTATAATGTTGGTAACAATAGGTACGCGACACACTCCAAGTGTAAATGGTTATCTAGTGAAGGACGCGGACGTCCACAATGGCACACGCCTCGAAATTTCCGTGTAATTCTACCTTTTATCTTTAGAAACCTTTGTGGCGTGAAGTTGGCCATTTATTCTCAATTATTGTTTCTTCGCCGGGGGGAGTAGGTTGCGAAGGTGTTATGTTTGCTTTGATACCACTTTGAATTCATTATTGGAGAATAAACCTTATTTTAACCCCAAACTAATATGAAACTTACTCCACTTGAATAAGATTGAATTTCGCTGTGATAGCGTAGAGGAGTTCCGACCTTCTGAGACACAGTTTTGTGGGGTGTAAATTGTGAATGAATAGGTTTTGTCGCGTGACAAGTGAAGTACTTGTAATGGGACAAATCGGTACAATGTGACTACTCCTCGCTTGTGCCAAGTCATCTGTTACAATATTTATTTAATGAATGCCGCCTTTTTTCAAAATTCCACATACCATAAATAAAATCCGACGTCTAATGGTCAATAATGAAATATGTACTTCCAGTGTAGAATTAGAATACATTACAAATAGGCTCACCCCCTATTACATAAGTGGCGAAATGTGAATAGGTATATTAGGACCTCTGCCTATTTAATATAGGGGAATCCCCTCAGTCGATTCTCACAATTTACAGAATGATTTAACATTCTTACCCTCTCACACCTATCCACTCATTATTTGCTAAGTGTCGCCTACAACAGGTGAAGATGTCTGAAATACAGATATTTTATATCTAGTTCACACACACAGATGCCCAAAATCTGTTCATAGAATCAAGTGTCATACAGCGTACCACCATACTATTAAATTGTTGTATATTTTTGAACAGATAAATAATACTTATGCATATTCTGCTCCTCTTTTTAATTCCCAGATCAGTGCAAAAATATTCCCCAAGTATAAATACAGTTGGGATATGTATCCTACAATTTGGCATTTTCGTGCAAAACAATTACTTTGGCCCAAAGGAGGTGATAACTTGTGCACTGTGCAGTCTGGACTAATTGCCCTGGTGTCGAGAGTGCTCCAGTTTAATTATTGAGGTAAGAATTTCTGATACAATCGCAACAATTAACATAATGAATTTATTTGAGACGCTTTTTCCTCTAATTTATTTATTTGTGCAGTGATTTCTTTGTTTACTTTTTTTCAGAAGGTCCTGATTTGATGTTTGTACAAACTTAAATCAAAGAAGAATGAAATCAAGAATGAAGAATGAATCAAAGAGAATGCAGATGCTACGATTAAATGATAAATCATTTTATTTTTGTAAATAGGTTTGTACAACACTTTTAAACGTCAATCATGTTTTTTTAAAACTAGATGAGGTCGGCGTTTCTTATCTGACTACTCTGAGAAGAAAGGCCGAAACAAACTCAGAGGCCACAGTCTCTTTTAAAGTCCAGACATAATCTTGGTCAGGTTAAATGAAGACCATGTAGAACGATGTCTGAGATGGTCTTTTAAGGAAAGAACCACACAGATTGAGAGGACCTGTCCAGTCAGTGCACGCATTTGTCAGAAATCGTGCAGCTCAACTCAAGATTGTCTTTTATTCACCCTGGATAAGTGAAGAAGTTTATAAATAAATATCTATAGTGGTCGCGTTTTAGCATGACAATAGCTACATTAAATGGTCAAATTAAAATAGCTAGCGAAACTCCGTAGTCGTTATGGGTATCGATAACTAAACACAATAAAATAAAAATGATTTGATGATGTTTTGTTTGGCGTCAACGACCGCTGGTAGTGTAGTTACTCAAAATATGAGTTAAGAAAATAAGTTTCTTTTTGTTTTATCACGTTGAGAACGTTTCGTGCGCTAACTAATTTAATTTGAGCATACATTTTCTAGCATTTTTAATAAAAAACAAAAAAAAAGGCCGCTAACATCCTGAATATCAATATCTATCGTGATCTTCAACATGTTCTAATATAAACCATACATAGTTTGTTATTTGGGTTCGCACGGACAGATATTAGGGAAAGGACAATGGCCACTATTGCTATGCTAAAATGCAACAACTATAAGTAGCTGGAAAGTAAATATAGACTACCGTGCGCTGAAAAAAATAATTTCTTACTACACCACATTAAAGCGATTTCATTAAGACTTACTGACTATACAATAAGAAGAAATAAAACAGTAAAAGACAAAACAGTAACTTTTAATGACTGAACATACTATTTACTGAAAAAAATAACAAAAAAAGGAAAACCACCATTACTGTAACTGTGTGTAATGTAAGTAAATTTCAATGGTTTGAACGATATCACCGATTGAATAAAAGATTTAATTTTGTGACCTTTTAGCTACGTAACACGTTAAAGTTTACTGTCATGACGGTAAAATTTTACCACAACCTTTAACTGTTTTCGGATCAGTAAAAAATACTGTTTTGAACGTTAGGCTCATATGGAACTGTTTAAAGCAGTTCAGATCAATGTTTTTCATTTGTATTTACTGCTTATTTCTTTCAGTGTGCTTTCAACAATTACCAACAATGACAATCAAAAGAAAAACAACAAAATTAAGCTTGCATTTGAGAGTCGCAGTTACCCCCAAGGCCACCATCTGCCATCGACTGGAGACGAACAACGCGTGATGAATGGCCGATCTAAAAATTTACAATTTTAAATGAGTGTTACAATTGAGGGTTTAAATTACAAATCTTGGACGCACGCGGAAAGTCGTGGAATGTATTTTAGTTGGACGCGAAGCTGTCACAATTGCGCAAAGGCACACGATTGTAAACAATCAATTTCAGTCGAATAAATCTTTAATACTTTGTTGAGAGGATTTTGATTTATGAACGTGACTGACAAAGGGCGCCTAGAAAAAATGTACCAATAAAATAAAAAAGTGATGAATGAAATTTATTGCAGCCCTTTAAAAGAATTCCACGATGTTTATTCTCTGATACGTTTTTCCGCAATATTTTCTATGAAATTATAGATCGATGGTAAATAAAAGAACTGACATATTTGTATTGAAAAGAATTTTATGCGAAAGCGCGGAATCCTGAAATACTTTCTGACATTCTGGGTGATATTGATATGATAGAATATTGTATGGTATCGACGCGTGCTTCGGTTTTATTATGCTCGTTTATGAACCTGAATATCTGTACATGGAATATAATCAAATGTAAAGTGTTGTTATCAGTACAAATTTCTAAGTAACACTTCCTCGTCGGCCACGGTGCCGTCCTCTATCTCGAGTCAATATTGACCGAGCGTGGGTGTGAGTCGATTTAAACGCAATCAATATCAAGTAAGCACTGACTTGACGACAGGAAACTGCTTCAGTGCGTGCGATCAGCGACAAATTGAACAATTTGTACCACCTACTACACCGCGCTTTAAAATGTTTTCGTAAAGGTTACTACCAACTTGCGTGACTACGCACTTGTAATTTGGGACATGTTGATTTTGTGTACCTGTGCGTGTTATTCGATCTCGAATATAGTCAAAATAAATCATTTATAGCTGACTAAACGCTTCTTAAACCAACTCATCAGTAGTAATGTCAACATATTAACAATTTAAGATTTCTTGCTTTGCTTCTTGTAGCTATATTTTTATTGATGCATACCTTGCATATCAACGGTAGTAAAAAACGCCCATGACCTTTTTATGACACGGAAAATGCGTTACCTTAGTTACCGTCTCCCTACAATAAATATACAAAACCACCTATATTCATACTTGTAGATCAGATAACGTTTATTGCTAATTACTTGACAGACTTTTCAGGGACAGAATTGTAGTTTTTATCTGTTGTAGCACTTGTTATTTAAATTAAGAAATCAACGTAGCAATTAAAAATCAACAATGTAAGAAACCAGGGATCCGCAATTAGCATTCGGAATCAAAGTGTTTAACTAAATGTCTTCAACAAAGTACGCAGGAATGACCTCCCCGCTGGCGAATAAAATAAGATGATATCTTACTAATGTTTACGAACAAAATTATACAAAGTAATTATTCGGCTTAGCTTTGAAACGCATCTCTGGGACAATTATTGTGAAACCTTCGTGGACTCGGAATCATCAACACATAAGTACCTACTGGACTACAAGTAGTTGTTTCGGGTCTGGCTGTTTGTGTATGTGAGTTTAAATGTTTGTAAACGCACCCACAATACAGGAGTAATTCCTGTGTGGAGCACGTTTAAAAAAAAAAAAAAACAAACTACTAAAAAGTGAAAGCCCTAGAAAAGATAATTGATATTTGTATCTGGAATCGAATAACAACTTTTGACTAACTAATTCCTAAACAAGACTGCATTAAACAAGGAATGATAAAGGCGGAAACAGCTTCATCAATGCGTAGATAGAAATTAATTTTAATTTGGTGCTAGCAATGTATCAGCTACATCACACCCTATGTTACTAAGAACAGAAGGCACTCTACAAGGAATTTCAGTTGAATAACACACGATATAAATAGCATCAGGACATTGAATAGAAGGTTAAACGGTTTAGTTGCGCAACATATATTAATAACATACACTCATAAACTATTTCCTTTTACATCTACACCAGACTATACACCGCAGTACTTTTGAATTAAGGACGATATTACTTCGCAAAGAAAGCAGTCTATGTGCCGTTACAAATTAAACGCAGAGGACACAATACCTAGCGTCTTGACTCTTGAATTAATCTCAATTTGTAAGCCGCGTCTTGTCACGGTGTTTGTATAATGAAATGGAGCAAGTCTGTATCATTCATTAGAGTCGGACACTTCTATACAGTTAATTGTTTGAACTTGCCCGGGCTGCCGTTTAACATCGTCTCGGCTAATCAAGCCACGGTTAACAACATCCGCCCGGTAAGTGGCCGGCCGATGACTCGACGCATCACTCGATGATGCAATTGTCTCGAGTTCAAACTGCTAAGCACAGAATCGCGTCTTCAATGCTCACAACTTCCGATTGAGTGTCAAGGATGGTTTGCTAATGTCAATCGAGTTGAACTTGTAAGTCGAATGCATTAACTCCACTAGTCAAACGACAGACGTCGTTTGATAAATAGAGTTGTAATTTATTCAAGAGTATTCTAAGAACTCGATTTATCAATGGAGTCATCAATTGATCGCATGTATCGATCGTTAGTCTTGTAATGAATTCATTCGGGTCAGACTGATCAGAATGACTCATAAACATGTTTAGTGAGGAAGCACTATTATGAGCAGGAAATGTTATAATTTCAAATAGAAACCATTCGGGTAACAAGTATGAGCTAATAAACTGGAGTTGAATAACTCTACGAACTGCTGTTTTATATCCTCGTACAAAAATACCAGCCAGAGTATTGATGAAATGCATCCACATAATAATAAGGAACCTGCGATTAATACTTATGGGAATACTTATGTGAGTACCCTGTGGTCATTGAAATGACTAAAGAGTCAAACTCTTAAATTTAACAGAAGGAGAGCGGCTCGATGAATGAACGTTCACGCAACGACTAGTGCTGTCACAACGTACCGGTTTGTATCGATGTCCATATACAACATACAATATTGTCAACAAACCTGACCTACCTGAAAAGAAAACAACAAGTATGATATTAATAAGTAATAATGTAGGTGACTAGGTAAGATTCCATATTTTAAATCGTTTAGTTAACTTGAAAGTTACAGTTGGTATTAGATAATATTATGAAAGTAATGCTTAAGTTTCAGTCACTTTTAGATAAGCACTAAGTCACTCGCCAAAAATTCAAAGAAATCGTAAAACTAAATTTATAAGATTCATTTTCTAGGAAAATTTGCAAAGTTGTCAAAGGAAAAGTGAAAATGGTACGTATAATATTTATCCACCTATCGTCTTTATTAAAAACTTACCTTTATCGATACCTTACTTCAATCCTTATACCAAAGACAGGTCCAGCAGCGGGTGCATCAATTAAACCGCCCGCCATTACAATTCATTCACGATTATTGTTGTTCGGCGCTGCGCCCGCGCCGATTCTGACGTCGATGCGACACGCGAATTGATACGATATGTTTTTTCGCATTGTCGAAATTCGCAATTCGTATTATTCTTTAACGAGAACTTGACTGAATTCCTGAATTTTTGGAGACTGTAATGGCAATGACCAATACTCCGAAATGACAAAGCAATATGTAGGTATGAGCTGAGCCTTAAAATTAATCATCAATGTATGAAATCTCTTCCTGTAAGAGTGGAAAATGACTAACATCTAATAGCAATCTAATGCATCATATTCATCAATCATCATCATCTTCGTTAACCTCTGTATTCGTAGATAGTAGATACGTCAAATGACACACATCTCTTAACTTACGGAAGTCTAGCATCACCAGTTTGTTCACACACGACCGTAATCAGTACACTTCGTATTTATATATATCTAAGTTAAAAAAATTATCGGGTGAAGCAAAAGTAATAAACTTAACACTTAATAGCATTCAATATCGTATCATGAGCACGTAACGTATCGTTAATTCGCGCAGCAGTTCTGCTACGATAATCATTTACACCTTCACAAAAGTTTCCCACACGTACATTCCACACAGGTAAATATCAAGATCGACGGCAAATTTTCTCAAGTAGGTGAACGTATGGATGTTAAAAAAAGCGAAACTGTGACAGGAAAACGTCATTCAGCGGCATTGCGAACTCCGCCGTGGATTGTAAAACAGTATCCTTGAGCCAAGATCCAGCGATGTTTATGATATTTCCCGTAATTACTGTAACAGTACCTAAATGAACCATTTTAATCGTCCATACTATCCTTAATTACCTCACATATATTACAACAGTTCGTGATCTTTAACTTAATTCGTGCACTGTCGCTATTCGTAATTTTTTCAGCACAAACACAACATAATGTTCCGATGAAATAATTATAGAAGATAATGGCGCGTTTACTGCTATCATTTAAGCCGAATGAAATGTGAACATATATTTCTTTAATTGCCACATGATTCGGATATTTGTCAAACTGTTAAGGGGATTGATGCCACATGCGAGCCTGTCCTATATAAATGAAAATATTACTTGTCTATCTTTCCAGAAAATCTTTGAAGGTGAAAGCAAATTAAATCTCAAACTACATCATGTGCAGTTAATTAATTTGATCTGGAATCGTGTTTTAATAATTACTAAAAAACTTATGCCTCGAATCGAGAAACAGTATCAATTACCAGGAATATGCTGAAGAAACTTTCTCATAAAATCAAGTAAATAAAGTCCAGATTAAAACCTCACCTGTTAGGGCTTGTTAAAAACCCATATTTTGAACTAACCATAGGCTTCCGCGTCGAGTGCGGGAGAGCCTTCGAAAAAAAGTAATTTCGTGTTACATAATTCTTAATTTTTGAGTTTTTGAGATGAAGCACTTCACTTTTCTTCCTGACTCAAATTAATAGCGGCATAATAATGAACTTCGCTTTTACTTAATAACAATTCCTCAGATTTAGCGGAATTTGACCAATTTATAGTAAGTAGAAGTATCTTATTTAATTTCATGTCCTTAACCTCTTGTTAGATGATTTTATCTCTGTTATTTTGACCAATCTTATTTCTGCCAGTCACAATTGAATGACAGGTCTGCTGATTAAAAAACAATAAATTTTCCTTAAGTATGTTTCGCCGAAATCTTAATAATACGAATTTCGGCTAATCCTTCGCTGACCTATTTATTATAGAATATATCTTGCACTCAATATCTTGATGAAATAACTGTTTAGTTTTTTTATGAAATCGTAAAATACTGCGATGTCTTTCAATAAAATTACCTGCTTTTTGTAGGGTTTTCGTAAAAGAAATACAACGTCTGAGTTTTGTTAGAAAGACAGTTACAATTTCGGCCGTTATAATTGTATAGAATTTCTTTGTGAAGCACAAGAACGGAACAGTGAAACGAATAGAGTCGATCGCTTCGAGTTTGAGCCATATTGGAGAGCATTTGAACAATAAATGCATTGTTTGTCATATGAAAATAGCTTACAAGTTTTGGTAATAGCAAGAATCTCTGAGACTTTATTTTATCAATCGCAACACCAACATTAAAAAGTTCAGAGGCGAACAAGTCGGCTACTTTTTCGACTGTGGTAATTTCCTTTACAGCTCCATAACTCTAAGTAAACACACAAAATTTTAATATAAACAAATTCTGATAACATGTAGCTTGATCTGGCCTGGAGAAAAATACATTGTTTTAAAATATTCGTAAATAAAAACAAAAAAAAATTCAAATATTCCTAAAGCGTCTCCAAACATTTTCGTCCAAGACGCGTCGTACCTGACATCACCTCGCGAGCGCTGAGAAAATCTTCCAAAACATAATCTATAATCCATCGGCAACACGTGCACGGGGCTATTATTGATTTTGCCGTTTTTTCTACAAAATTGCATGCCCGTCCCGACTTGACATTGAAAAAATATCTACTAGGGTGCCGTGTGAATGGGCCTTATTATAAGCTTGCGCAATGACATTTGAGTTTTTGTGGAAGGTTCCCAGTCGCGTGGCGTTGACAGAGGAATGCGAAGGCTCCGTGAGTTATACATACTTTTAAGTCTGTATATTAAGATAAGGTCATTAATACACTCGTATAAATAAATTTAATTTTACTGCAGTCGAAATGATAAAGTGACAAAACATGGTAATGTTCTACAAATGAACGTTCACTTTAGAGTGATGTATGGTCTTTGATAATGATAACGTGCTCGTTTATGTCAGATACGTTGTTTTGAATGTGTTCATTTAATTTACGATTTACATAAAAAATAGGCTTCAAAACAATTAAATGATTCTAATAACACCGCCTTGTTCAAATTCTCTTTTAACAAAAACAACTGTTAACTTTAACATTGATGCGAACAAATAAGTATCATTTTTCTAACTGGCCCTTGAAATTCCAGTAGCTACGTAAAAACGTTGAAAGAAAAACAAATCTTTGTTTGTACGGATGTCAAAATGTCAACAGATCCTGACTTTTGAACTGTCGATACACGGCTCCCGGAAAAAGCGTTTAAAGTTTCATGTTACCCTTTTGATAAAAATACAAATATTGCTTAGCCCCGTGTACCACTAGTGGGATATGCGAAGCGTATAAGATACTTGACTATAGGAAAAAAAATATGGAAGCTATTTTTATTTCCTAAAACAAAACAGCTGAAAATCTGTGGACGTTACAGGTTCATAACTTTAGGTAAATAATTAGATTTTATTTTCTGTAACTGGACAAATGCAAAGTGAAAGTGCAATCTTTCGTATTTTTATGCTACTGTATACGAGTACCTTAAACTTTACAGCTTCAATAAAATAATAAAAAACACTTTCATTACCGAGAAACAGAACAATCACAACAATGAATTAATGTAAATTAAATAACTAAATGGATGTGCGTCAAAACGTATAAACTGTGCTAATTACGATGTGTTTAAAATACCCTACTATTTATTATAATATAGTGTAGAAAGACTCGTTTATAAAATTATATCACAACGAAGAAAAATTGAATTTTTTTAAACAAAAGTGTGAGAACCGAGTACTGAAAACCACATCCAATATAGATAATGATCAAACAGTCCGAATATATCTACATTATACCTTGCTCTCTTGTAATCTATGTATGTAATAGGTAATAGTTTACTATGTATCGTTTAAATACATTTTAGAGAACTCTGCTATTCACTTAGCGCGACAAATGAAAATAAGCTTTTACGAGTCCAAAAAATAGGGTCCCTTAAAAGATTTAACCCGTAATATGACACAATACCACACGATAGACACAACCGAAGATAAGATAAAACGATCCACCTCTCAAAGGATCGACTCGACACTTATTATTCTATTACAGATTACAGGCGTGGCGAAGATAAACCAGCCGATAGATAGCTTTAAAGACCGATGATGTCAAAATATTTATTATATCAATGAATTTATTAAACATATAGCGGCTCGAGCCGTGAGAAACAGAATAGGGACATTACGAAGTGCATTCGGTATCAAATAAGAATGCATTTTAATCTTTTCTTCGATACGGTAAGTGTGAATTTATATAAGAAAGCCGTAAGGGATTACTGTAGGCGCCCATGTATCCTGTGCTTTATGATTCTTTAAGCTTAAAAAATAAGCAATAATCACATCAACGCTATCCTTAAATTACAGGTAAACTTGAATATTATTATTGCACAGATCTTTGCTTATGGTACATTTTGTGATAATTTATACGACAAAAGCGATTTTATGCCATTTACGCGTATAATAACATAAATGTTAGACAAAAAAAACTGGTAGAATTATGGCAGTTTTATGAAAAAATAATACAAACAAACCACTTTCCCCAGTAGCAAAGGCGGGTTTAAATATAATTTCTTAGCGGACTAATCTTGTGATTAATGTGATCTAGGTACCATATATGTTAAATCCTTTTATATCGTTAAATTGCTCGATAGGTAAATACATTGTATTGTATGGAAAGTATTCAATTATCATCATAACCAAAAATGCAGCAAGTTTATTTTGCTTCGCCTTATTGATAATCGATCATAAAGAGAAACTGATGAATTTTCATGATAAGAAAGTGCACATTTCCAATTGTCATGGAACCGATGGCTGAGAGAGTTATCGCCAAAAAAAGATGTCAATCGAAATCTTCTGTTCCTCTTTTTGTTTTTCAAAATACATGGCATGATACCAATTTTTACGAAAATGCGATTATAAAATTAATAATAATGAAACCTCACACGACTCATCCGTTGGTAAGACACATCCGACATGCCGACTACAAGATTGATGGCATAATAAAATCAAGTTTTTATAACTAACATTATTGCTTTATAATCTCAAATTTGACTTTTATCTTTAGAAAGCTTGTATAATAGATAAACTATCTTTGGGGACACGATCGTGTTGATTAGTCAAACCAACTCATACAAGTAACATGTCCAATTAAGACATATAAATAAAAATAAGTTGCTCATAATAAATTTTAAGAGTGGTTTTAAAGAATTAATGAGTTATTTCGAACACCATCATGCGCTGTTCATAATTACGTTTTAATATGAAATGTCATATAATTCCAATAGAGATCACAAGGGAGATTAGTGGAAAATAAACTTTTATATTAAGAGAGAACACCTTTTCGAACATTTCGTTTTCGTAAGACGCCTTATTGGACATAAATTTTATTAACATTTGAATATATTTTTGACATTTATTTCAGTAATTACAACGACAGGCGTAGTCAGCTAGTTATAACGCTTCATTAAAGATATTATTATGTATTTTATTGGTTATCAAAATACAAAGAGTTAACTAAAAAAACAAATGTTAACTAGTATTATGTAGTAATTTAACAAATTTTCGACGTGATTCCTGAAAACTATGAACAACATTTACATACAAAATGTAAACAACCAAAAATTAATAATTGCATCTCAAGGGAAAATATATAGTTAAGGCAAATCAGATCAGTTTTAGTTATTAGGTACTAACATAGGCTAAATAATATTGTTACTAACACAGTGGACCTTATTTGTTGTCTTATAAATAAATAAATAATAATAATAATAAATCTTAATCTGCGCCCACAAAAAGTTTCCAATATGCGGACATAACTAAACATCGACAAATCTATGACATCTATCATTCTGTTACCTTATCGAGCAACAATATACTCAGAATAACTCTACCTTCCCAGATCACAAAGTATAATAACAATTCAGCAACCTGTAAGAAACTGCTCAATCACAAAATCAATTCAATGTTCATACATGTTCAGTACGTAACAGTGAATGTTCACGATTCAGAAGCGGCATCCGCTTCGCGCCAATAAATACCGGAGATGAATGGTCTATGCGTGAGTGCACTATCAGATGACACCAACCCGGCAATACAGCGTGTTGCAGCTTTTTGCAGCCGTTGCAGACATGTCATCGTGCACGCTGGTTGCATGCTTACATGCCTCTTCGTCATTTTTATGACGTAATATGATTGCGTTCGGTACGAAATTGTTGGTGTGTGTTGTGAGGGTGATAGACGTGGCTTTTTGAATTTCTCTTTCCCCCTGGTAAGGAAAGTTCGTTTTGCTGGTACCTCTTTCGCGTTACTTCAACTCCCGACAAAGGTTCTACGGTGTATAATTTCAAAAGCATCTGTCGGAAGTCGGAAACGACTCCTAGACAGTTCTAATTTTAGCCGTTGGCGGAAATAGGTCTACGTCTTTTCAAAAATCAAAATCAAAATATTTTATTTCACATAACTACAAGGGCACTTAGGAAACGTCAGAAACTAGGTGCACGGTTCCAATTGGTCGTTTTCTATGGAGAAGAGCCGGCAAGAAACTCCACAGTTACTCTTTTTAAAAATAATTGGCTTTTACAATGTTTTCAAATTACAGTAGGTATGGGAGGACAGCGTAGGCCTTTCAACAAGTACCAGGTACTTGATGAAATAAAAAAGGTCTACAGGTCTAAAGTCTACAAGGCTTTTTTAAAATAAGTATGTAACGTTATAAAAAACGTTCACATTGATGTTATTGATATTAAACGAGAGAGTTCGGCGCTCCCTGCGTAAGCGCTGCTACCAGTCCTGTTGACAAGCTAATCTTTTTATAAAGGCTTTAGCTTGTGCCAAGGTCTCTAAAAGAATATTTATCCTTGTCTGCGTCCTTAACGTGTCTGTGGTTCTCTGGTATCACAAAGCAATGTCATTCAAAGATTTCCCGAGCGAAGCTTCTCTCGGACTACTGTACATCCATTTTTTATATCAATAAGAATTTGTTCCTGGTTGACGAGTGAAGGCATCCCGGTCGTTCCCTTGTTACATACCGCTCCATCATAAAATGTAAATATCATCAATATCACTCATTTAAAGTCGCCGAACAATTACAAATAACGCAGGTTAACAACATTTTAAGTCTCCGAACCGGCCAGTGTGAATGAAATGCTATTCATGCGCCCAATGTTTTCTTTCGTATAAAAACCTTTCAATAATCAATCGTAACGGTAATTGTTATTAACTCTTCAAAATGCAATCACTTCCGGAAGGCTCGATTGTAAGATTCAGACGTTGGTCGATAAAATTGTTGATTTAATGTTGAAACACGTGTCAACACTTCCAGTTATTGCCATCTGCTCCTACGATGTCACCTGTAACTTTTTAAGTGGAGACCGCACACTAATGAAAAATTCGCGAAAGTTGAATCAGGATGTAAGGCAACGTGTTATTTCGTATCTGCATCGCCGCTTCATGAATATACACGTGGCTTGATTGATGTCATAAAAAACACGTGCTAGTTAGTCTGGTTTCATTTGTTCTAGCTGCTATTTATATCATTATGTAGGACTTCGTTTGCGTGCATGTCGGAAAACATTGGATATCATGGGTTTCATTTTTTTTTGCGCGGAACACTACCTTTTTTTCTAAAATAAAAGTAGAAAATTACTACATAAATTACTCATATTCATTAGCTATCCGCCAGTGAAAGTCGCGTCAAAATCGGTCCAGAACATTAGCCGAAACAAACAGACAGCAAGTCAATAAAAAAAAATGTGTTTGTTTTCTAAGTACCGTACCTACATAAATATGCATTTAGTAAAAAGCTGTTTTTTTGACAATTCAAACAGACACTTCAATTTTATTTATTTGTATAGATGTTTAAATTAGTGCATCTATAGTCAGTACGTTACGTATCACCTTAGTGTTTCATCTACCTAGCTTTTCCCAACTATGTTGGGGTCGGCTTCCAGTCTAACCGGATACAGCTGAATACCAGAATATTTTACATGGAACGACTGACTATCTGACCTCCACAACCCAGTTACTGGGAAATACGATACCCTTTAGTAAAACTGATTGTCAGACTTTCGGGCTTTTGACTACCCGTAACGACTGTCAAAGATCCTACGATTGACAGCCGGGACCAACGGCTTAACGTGCCTTCCGAGGCACGGAAAGCACGGTGCTTTCCGGTTTGTTTTCTAAATACCTACCGTACATATAAATATGCATTTAGTGAAAAGCTGTTATTTTGACAATTCAAACAGACACTTCAATTTAATTTATTTTTATATATGTGTATGTTAGTGCATCTATAGTCAGTACGTTACGTATCATCTTAGTGTTTATTATAGCCCAAAGGAAAATTAAAGTAGCAATACGGGAGCTTGCAGCCGCTTATGCTAATGAAGTCATCATACTAGGTATATCAAAGCTCATGGTTGAGGTAGGCTCCCGATCTATTACGCTATAAAAGTTTAAGTACCTACTAAATTAAATTGTTTTATTTTTATATTTAATTTACTTTATAGTTAAATTTAATCTTTTTGTTTGCTTAACTTGCACAAGGTTGTAACTACCTCCAGTGCAGTTCTCATTAGCACAAGTTTTAAAATGAAATGCGATTGATTATTGAATTAACGTAAACTAAAAAACTCCTTAAAAATAAAGAATAAGATACTTAGAGATAGAGATTTGATTTAGTGTGAGAGTCAGAGACAGTTATAGTTTTCTTCTCTCTCGTGGAACGGAATTTGCCTAAACGTGACACGTCCTTGAAATTCAATTATCTAATCGCCGCCTACCAAGTTTCACTTCAATAATTGAAAACCGAAATTAACTTCTGTGTTTCTGTTGTTATCAGACTCCATAATCTTATTTGTCTAGTTTCAATCTTACAGACTTAAATTAACAAAATTAAATTGACTTAAATTAACTGACGAATTGTATGTTTTACTGTAAACATTTTAAACTACACTCTATGTCTGCTGTAACGTTCCCACTGCTGGGACATATACCTCATCTCTGTGAGAAGGAGTGGGCCATAATCCACCACGCGGGCCGAGTGCGGTGCTATATCTGCTGCATTCTATTATAATTATTAGATAAACACATAATTCTGTACTGTGACGATTTAATCCCTTTACTCCTATACAAGCGTGTGCTACATTTCTTTTACTTTTAACTCTCACTTTCAAAGGTTACGTTTACATTCAGATGGGATCACTAACGCTAAATTTAACGCGGGACACGCAGACGTGGCGGCGGCTTTGGCTCTTTTTGGCTCGCTTCGTATGGCTCTTCGAAGAAAACGATACCCCATTGTTATGCCTGTTACTGAGTGTACTGTTACACTTCTTCATGCCACGTTACTAATGTTCCCTTTGTATACGTTTTTGTATCTCAAGTACTGGCTCTTTGTCAATGGGCGCATTATATTTGCGAAAGATACTTGCGAAAATTATTTGGTAATGTAACACACAACTGATTTCAATACTTCTACTTACCTATTTTTCGAAGTGAAAAGTTCTTTAGGGGGTTACGCATTTTTTGAAATGGGAAAAAACTATTGAACTCGCGCCACTTTTACCGTAACCGACACCGCTTCGGATGTGTTCGGCTGTCCTCAGGATGTACTCGGTTTTAATGTTAGTATATCCGATATGTCAGTGAGTGATGACGAAGTATTCAGTTTGTGTTTTGTTTTCACTTCTGTCGGCACTCCCGGAGTGCTACTGTTTTTTGACAACGTCATCGCCAATTTACCTAACCTACACCTAGGTAGAACAGACCGCACGTCAGCAGAAATATATTAACCTTGAGCTGGATTAGCATAGTACAGAAAACAAATTAAATAAGAGGCCAGTTCATACTGGTTTTCTTATTCAGTAATAACAAACCCAGTATGAACTGGCCTCTTATTTTATTGGTCATGCGGCCTACCGTATAACAACCAGGAAAAACGTTACGATCAACGAGTCCAGTAATGTTTTGCACAAATCATTCAGTTTCAGTAGGTACACACCGCCGGATATGGCAAGCCATTTCTCTGGCATAAATCTTGAGAGTTCTTTTATGGCATCATTCACTCGCTTGTCATTGCAAAAGTAAAAGCCATTTCATCCAAAAATAGAAAAGGCACTTTCTTAAAGTTCCCCATGTCTTAGAAAGTAGTGACAGTTACCCTGAATACTATTAAGGGGCTTACAGGACCTAAACGCAAAAAAATGCAAGTTTTAGAAACAATAAAAGTATATGATCGACTACAGTAAACAAAATCAGAAAAATATATGATATTCTTCGGGATATATGCTAGGTAGATAGTGTGTTGAAAACATAATACAACTAATTTTATATGATAGAAAAAAATCATGAAGATACCTCTAAAAACTTTATTTTTACAATAAAAACCATACTAATATACATACAATCATTCTGATTTTTTGTCAGATTATTCTACAAACAACATTCTAAAGTTAACTAGTGTTTTAATTTTTTAGTCCAATCAACAGATTTTTTGTAATTAAATAATTGCTACATATTTTGCAATAAATTACCAGCGTTGTATCATCGCGCTTCTATTTCTTTTCCATGCAGTCCGACAGTGACCGCGCTTTAGGTCATGTAAGCCCCTTAATGTGGGAATAATTAAACTAATTATTCCCACGAAACCATTAAATAAATCCTTTCACTCTTTTTTCAAAGGACACTCTCGCCACTTTAAGTCGTAAAGAAAACCGAACAAAGATAGAGAGAGCTAAGTAATGACAATTTACTAGTCCTGCGATAATAGGAACCAGTTTTACTTTAATACCTTGATTCTTACTTACGCAGGTTGATTAGGCGCTGCTACTCTATGTTTTACTTTAGGCTAGGCACAGACCTGGGTAAAGACTGTCTTGTGACAGACTATCACTTTTTGAGCACGCAGTTTACCAACTATTAGGCACTGTGTTTTTGGCAAAACAAAACTGTTTTGACTCATGTCTACGCACAGTCATTTGTGCGTAGTCCTGCGGGGTAATTACATAACACGCTTACAATGGAAATGCCTTTAATTTTGACAGTTCAACCACATTAATGTTGTTGAGCAGACGAACAACTTATGAACAATGGATAAGCAATTACCTCCAAAGTCTTTCGGATTGTAATTACAACAGTGTTTTGCAAAGAGTGCCGAATCAAGACTTGTTATTTTGACAAGACTAAAGCTGTTCTATCTGCAACAGACAATTATTTTGACTCTGATGTGCGCACTGTCTTAATTCAAAGATCCCTGTATTCGCCGCAACGTCGTAGAAATGTATAAAACAAAAAATAAAACACAGATTAGATAGTAAGAATATTTCTTGATAGCTCTTATCAATCAGTTGTTCCTTAGTACCACATTACTGCATCGCCAGGAGGCGAATCCTTAGGAAGAGGTCTTCAATCAAATTAGAAGCTGGTAGTTTTAAAACAATTATTCAGCTTACAGCAAATGCGCGATTAAATGCTGTAACTAGTAGGTTTGGTTAGTGGGTGCTTACTTTTTGTGTCTGTAATACATACACATAAGATTTTAAAATTGTATTTTAGTGGCGTTCTTTGTTATATTTGCATGACAGTTTAGGATGCATTTGTGTGATACTTTTGTGTTGTCCATGTTTGTATGGAAGAGGAATTTAATACATAGTTCTATTCCTGACAACAATTTGAAGATGTTGACAAAATGAAGTTTTAAATAATTACGTTTAACGTTAAATGCATTTCGTGCTTTGTGGTGCAAAAGCCCCTTTATTTTTGTTGCTTTAATCACGGATTTATGTTTAAATAGATATTATGAGACTTTCTTTATCAGAATGCCTAAGTTTACTACGCAAGTACCCAGATTATCCCGACCGCTTATCGCCGATTCGCTACCTTTTTTACTAAGTTCCATAGGTACATGGAATTTATTAAAAAATGTAGCGAATCTATAATATAGCACGATTAGACTCCGTTTAATTATCTATCGCTGAAATGGTACCCTACACTAATTAATTTAGTTTTAATCTGTTCATTACATTAATTACCTAAGTAATTTGATTATGTACCAATCTGAAAACATTTATAACCATTATAGGCAATGTTAGCACTACGAGTTACTTACGTCGTAGTTTTTTTGTTAATTTAGATTTTCAACTTTTTTTACATACCTTTTTCTCTTGTAAGTATTTTTAATCAACTTTCACGGCTTACATTTTTCTTATAATATAACTAGAACAAAAAATACAGACTATAAACAGTAGCTTGTAATATTATAAAAGTTGCTTCAATAAAAATCCGTTTTCTTGATAGTTGTTCGAACGATCAGTTGGACCACCGCGTAGAAAATAAGACGTCAGGCAAATTGAAACGGATCAAAGGAATGAAAGCTTCGTGAAGGCATTAGAATTGACCGTTTTCTGCGCGTTTCAAATAAATAATACCAAATACGAGACTCTTCCGATATTGCGAACATCGAGGGAGATTTAACTTAGATACAGGCTGTTGCTTTTATAGAATAAAAAACCATTATATTTTATTATACGACGGAGTTTTTGTTGGTGTGCTCTGATTAAAGACGATGTTAGACCAGGTTCTTTTTACACGGAAAACACTTAAAAATTCAAATTATCTTGAACTGTTTTCTAAGTATGCTTTGTCAGTTTGCTAAGAGCTTTGCTTGCTAGAAATAAACGTAAAGTGGAATAAGTATTATTTCCATAACCATCTTCATCAAACGTAGTACCTCCTTCGTTTAACGACTCCTTTCTCAATCAGGTTTTCAATCTCATCCACAACATCCATTTCTCTTCTTAATTATTAATTACATTCAAAGATAACTTTCATAAATTCTAATTATCTGTTTATATCAGAGTTAACTTGATAACATAATTCAAATCTCGTGCCCAACTCGAGTCATTAGGTCCTTAGATATTATCGGTAATCGGAAAAAACAAATCACTCCTAAATGTGAACTGTCTTATAAGTTCAATCGCGAATCGAAGGGCCACCCGTTACATCGCTTTACCCGGTGGTCCAATCTTCAAGATGATTAAATTAGGATACGAACATAATATAACATGCGAAATGATATACAATGAACCGAGTCCGATTCTGCATAATGAAGCAATCAAATAGTTTCCATTGTACCACAGCCGATCCTGACGTAGCAGTTGTAACGTTAACTTTTGCGTTACGCTAGATATTATCTTGAAAGGGATAAGAACTAAAAATATAACTGTATAAACCAGATTAATACAAGAAAATCAATTAAAACCGTCAGGTTATTGCATTTATCTCATTTAACATGTGTCAAGGATTAGTTGCACAAGTAAATATCAAGTCTCTATCACCTCAAACATCAAAGTTTGCGTTTTAGTTACGTTTAGTAAGTAACACCGACGCTTTGCTGTCCGTGACCGCTTTGCATACGGTAATCCCGTTGGAATACTCACACAAAAAGTCGTTGCATTTTAAAATCCTTTTCGAAAGCAAACATTTGACGTTTCGAGGGAAATTGAGCGGAAGGCTTTTTGTGCGCTTCTTTGGAATGGATTAATGCAGGGTATACTTACACTAAGCTGACGTTCGGTAGCACTCTGTATCGAATTGGAAACAGCTTTTTGACTGGGTATACACTAAAGATGATTTAAGCCATCATCTTTATTGATTTACTCCGATCTCGAGGCTGGGATATATTTTAATATGGCCGTCTCGGGCTGTCCGAGCGTCCATTTATCGATGTTACATTGTCAATATAGCGCCTTTGTTCGCGCCAAAATTTATAAGTTAGACGTGTGTCCATTGTACGGCGACGTGAAAGGCAGAACTACAATGCGAAGTATTTTATACCGATCATAATCCTGACGTGTGGTCAAAATGTGTCGAAGCGTTAAAGATTTATATCAACGGCCAGGATTTTGGGCTAGTGGGTCATATATTATCTACCTGGCCACGAAAATTGATATCATTGCTTTACAAATATCTGCAGGAACGCGCGAAATATCGTCGGCCATTATTATTTTGGCTTTAAAGCCTGAGCCTATTCGTTCTCGGATTTAAAATTTTGTAAAGAATTCCGTTTAAAAATTACAAATTACTTTCAACTTAGGTTAAAGGCGAAGTACTTACTTACATAGGGGTAAAGGCTTGAATGTTATAAATCAATGCTTAAATAGTAGAAGGAGGAGGAGGAGGGAATTAATCTTAAACGTAGGTGGCTATACTAATCTGTATATTAATGTATCAGTATCAGTCTGACTGTCGAGTTGTCTACTTTTCTTACTAAGTATTAAAATAAAACCTGTAAATTTATATTTAACCCCTATATTTTTGTTGCTTAATATATGTCTCCATATGTTGCATGTTATTTAAGAAGAGAATTATCCAATATTTTCAAATACTATTTTAATAAGATTTTTAAAGCCGTTTATCACGATGCACTATTCATACAGGCTTGGGGTTAACCAATAACCATATAACCTAACCAAGGCCTGATGGTCTCTGAAAGCCTGATTATGCCTCCACTCCTGAATATCTCTCTTAGAATATATTCTGTTTGACCAGTTTTGTGAAATTGTTTGGTTTAACGTATCCCGTACTTACCTATCATTTCCACACAATTTATGTAGTTGGAAACAAGTGACAACGAGAAAAATTATACAAACTAAGATTTTTACCTTTTTTTAAAAGCTTTTTTTAACTTGTTAGTCATAGACTCGGTGTGAATCCATTAAATAAAACATTTTTTATTAACTTTGAATAACATTTAACTTTGATTATGGTTTATGGTTTGAATAACACTGTTAAAAACCAATTACATTATTTAAAGACAGAGACACATAGGTACACTTAAAAAAATAAATTATAATGTTCAGGTTACAACCCCTCTCGCAGTACTTCTGACATGCCAATAAAATATTGGTTCATTCATCCGCAAACAGATCGATTGTTAGATTAGAATGCAAGAGAAAATTAAGTGCGGCCAGAGTACGAGGTACTGGGGGCTGCATGCGCAACAGTGCGACTTGGAGACACAGTAAACTGCTTGTGCTTTCAGCCGCGGCAGTAACTGTCTGGATATAGAAGCGAGCCCGCACAGCATGCTTAACAGGGGCTTATTCCACAAATCCCCCCTGAAAGTCCCCCTGAGGGGGATAAGTGGAATCTATAAAAAAAGTCTACAATACCCCCTGATAATCCTCTTTAGGGGGAAAACGGAATCGAAAAAAATACTTATTCCACAAATCCCCCCCGAAAGTGCAGGCGCGGGGTTCTTGTTGCATCTTCACCACAAACCAGACCAAAATTATAACACATATGGGATCAAAATCTAAATTCAAGATGGCGTCAACTATATAGTTTTAATGAGTAAATTTTTGATTTTGACCAAATTTTTGATATCAATTACCACGAAAACTAAAGTGACACCTATTTCGAAGATAAATGAAGAACATACTAACTCTGCCCTTCTCTTTGGGGAATACAAGCGTGGTGTTTTCAAGGAATCTCATTTCCAGAACTTTTTCTCGCAACCGTCTTTTCGCGCAACTGGATTCGCGCAATTCTTTCGCGACAACGGATTGAAAGAAAGAAAGAAGAAAGAAACATGCGTACATACACCTTAAAACTATAAAAACAGAAAACAAAGATTATAATGCCAAAAGGACCTCAGCTCAGCATGATGTCAGATGACAACACAAGGTGTACGACCTGACGCTGATTTTCAGCTGCAACCCACATTTCGCGGAAGTGTACCAGAACATATGAATGGACGATATTTGTGCAATTTGACGCACATATATGTGTAGTGTGTGCCTAGTGATCAGGAGAGGATTCTGCCAAACATAAGCGACAAAAATACTAATACATTGCAGAACTACAATTTTAAATTTTTGTGATACTGTTTCTTTAATGAGATAAAAAGCATTAATGGTCATATATACCATTGAAGCTTTTTATTTTGGTTTTACGAGGTAGCTGCCTCCCTCATAAAATGCTTAGGTTCCCTTTGTTACTGCACGCGTATGCGTACAAATAAATCTTCTTCTACGAGTATCACAGGTAATTCAATCGTATCCTAACGAAATTACACGAACCAATAACTTCATTTTACTGACCACAAAATTCTTTTGCCACAAATAAATTATAACATCTAATCATACGCCCAATAAACCACGCATAGAACATTTTAACGACCTCTATGCACAATAAAACCTACATACTACAACCTTTCGTACCTGTACGAAAGTTAGTCTTACCTCCATATACCCGCCCTGCACCGCGGCGTCTCTTTACTCATTATTGTCACACAGAACGACACTAATTTTATTTATTAGTATCTTTTATGACATGTCAAATTGCGGAATACTACTACTACATAGACGGTGGGAGGCGCGGGCGCAGGCGGTCCTTTGTGACGCCGCCGCTGTGTGTCAAATCGATTTGTTTTAGGGTCCGTGCTTAGAAATGGAGAAATAGAAGTTGTACGAAAAAGCGTTGGATACTGATAGATGTGTGATTGTTTTGTGTAGGAAATGTAATTAGTTAATTTAAGGGTACCTATAGACAATCTTTCCAAAGGAGCCCCTTCTAAATAGACTTTACTAATTGCTTCCTAGATAATGGCAGTCTCTCGTCATATAGGCAAGTAAAAGCAGAGTTTGACAAGTTATCAACTTGAAATTTTCAATTCATAAACCGGGTGATAGTTACAATTTGCCAAAATACAAAATAGAGTTACAAACTGTTCCAGTGTGTACGCTACGCTCGCGAAATGCTTGTAAAAGTTTTAATTGTTTTATCGATTATGTTTATTTTACCTTGTACTGTTTACAATAAAGGTGTATTTGTAAACAGTACAAGGTAAAATTACTGAAAAACGTGCGTTAGAATTATTGAAATAGACTCAAGATACACCCTTGAACTTATCTACAAGTAGAATTCATATTATACCTAAGAGATTTCTCTAACATATTTTTTATCAGAAGAGATCTTTAATACGTATGCTAACGAATTGTTTTACCAACACAGTTTATTTTCTTTCTAAACTCATAAACTTAGGAAAAGGCTGTCACAAACGAGATAAGAAAGTTGTAAATTATGTTAGACAAATTGCCTTCCGATTTAATGTATGCGAGAGGAGTACAAAAAGGTTTTAGTGTTATGCGAGGCTAAACATGGCTACTGTGTATTTTTTGTCTTATAAACCGATTGGGGCATAAACTACGTGAACTTATTACCAGAGGAGCAATTCTCGTAATTTTAAGAACCTTCACAGTGTGAGGGGCAATTCTCGTAAATTTAATCAATCAATCAATTAGCTTATTTGTGAAACATAGGTGTTTACGTAGGTGTTTACATAAATAGGGGGTGCGCTATGTTTTGTCATAATAACGTAACGTGACGTGTTTTGTTTTGTCGTGTTAAAGAACGTTCACAGTCTGATCTCAGTCTCAATCTGTCAAAAATAATTTTCCTTACATTCTTAACAAGTTTTTGACATTTGCGTGTCGCCAACATGAGACTTCGAGTAGATTTTGAACGTTTTAAATTATGAGAACTGGCCTTCTGATCTCAATCTCAATGTATCAAAAATACCTCAAATTTCCCTTCATTTTTGATAAGTTTTTGACATTGATTGTCACTTAGATTGTGACTAGATTTTGAACGTTTTTAATTACGGGAATTGACCTTCAGATGATAACTAGACATATATGTACGTATTAAAATCAGTGGAGTTTTATACTTGCCGAAACAAAACAGTAAAGTAACAGTAGTTACGAAATTAACAGAAGCTCGAAAATCTGACAACCCTTACCAAGGGGTATCATATTACCCAGTAACTGGATTGTGGAGGTCAGATAGGCAGTAGCTCCATGTGAAATACTGATATTCAGCTGTATCCTGTTAGACTGTAAGCTGAACCCGACATAGTTGGGAAAAGGCTAGGCAGATGATGATGATGATGTTGAATATTAATTTGAAATTTCCATTGAAATGTTAGTTGAATGGCCTAATGAGGTTTACTAACAAGCACAACTTCACTTTTATCTTGTATCTACAGCCATAAGTCGGTATAGTTAACACTGTAATGTAACACCTCGGGGTTCTAAACTCTTTCACACCTTGTACTCGGTCAATAAGTAGATAATGTACGAACCCTATTATTGCCCATATCGTGTTGGTCAGTGACTGGCGACTTGGAACAGCCCTTAGGTTGTCTGACACATGAGCGTTGGAAGTATCGAATGTTTCATCGATTTTACAATGGATTTTATTGTTAGATTTTTTTTTTTTTACTTTGCCCCTCACTAGGAATTTCTCCTGTATTGTGGGTGCGTTTACAAACATTTAAATTCACGTACACAAACAGCCAGACCCGGAACAACTACTTGAAGGTCATACAAATATTTGTTCGGTGCAGGAATCGAACCCGCGATACGCAGCGCAGCAGTCAATCGCTTAACCACTGCGCCAACCGTGACATCAATCAAGATATCTGTGCTAGCAACATAAACTTCTTGATTGACGACAAGATTAATTAAGTATACTTTATTATCTATGACGAATATGATTATTACCTACATTTGGTATTTTCACAAACATTTGGGTGTTCTGAAATTGTTTTAGCACTAATATTTAGAAAACGACGTGAAACGACGAAATATTGACTTGAAACTATATTGACTTGACAAAATATTGACTCATTTGTTAGTAAAAAACTTATCATAAGTTAGTAATTATTAATACATACGCACGTTTCTCAGAGGTCTATTAACTTATCTCTAACACATTGAGTTTTTTTTTTTCATTTTATGAATGAAATATTTCGGTTGACCATTAGAAAAGCACACTGCTAGTCAATCTAACACCCCGTATGTATCGTTTCTAACATCTGCCCAACCCGTGCATGCGTAATCAAAATAAAAATATTATTTTAGTAGATTTATTCGATAGTGGGCAGATGTGTCGGCGCGCGCTCCTGCCACTCAAATTTTCCTGGCCCTTCATTGTATTTGGGCGAAGGGCCTCAAAGGGTCAATATCCAAGACTTGGGCTTCCGTTCGATATTCGATTCACTTCTTGTTTTGTCTGCAAACATCTTAAATATCCGCCGTCAATCATTAACAAAGATTTTGCATTACCTGAAATGCTTTCTTTGAATTTTGTATTAACCCTTTAGGTGTGGTATAGTCTGAGGCTATTTAAAGCCGGCTTGGTAGCCTCGTAGCAATGTATTAAATGAAGTTTATTTTAAATTAGTTTTAGGTACCCAGATGAAAAATTCCTTAAAAAAGTTCTTCATGGAACTTTCATATATTATTTTTGATAACTAGGTTTGTTTGTGAATATTCTTGTTCGTTAGGCTTAATAAAGTTTAAAAGTAAAGAGTAGGAGTAGATAAGAATAATAAAAACATAATTAAGATGCAAAATTAAAATGAACTTCGTAGAGCTGAGAAAAACAAGAGCCTAAAGAGAGCTGCAAATATGTAAATATAGAGCCATCACTGTCTTGCGGATAGAGAATTAAAACTGTATCTTCCTAATAAAATGTATTCTTTAATTAATACTAATTATAACATCACGCCTGTAATTTTCGACAGGATAAGCAGAGGTGTAACTAAATAATACACTCCCATTTCAACAGTAATGTTTAAGTCCCATGTAATAGGTGAACCTTACAGGTTCACCTATTACCATAGCCATTGATACTTCATTTGAAAATAAGGTTGAAACCTTTTTTCGCGAAACTCAAAATATTAGCGAAGGCAGAACAAATGAAGTCAGTATAACAAGTTTATTTTATTCAAATTGGTCTACAAATGAATGAAATAGGCACCAATTAAGAAAAACATTGTTAGCGAACTAAACAATGAATTAAAAAGGCATTACAATAACTAAACACAATAAATACTTATTTATATCACAGCTCAGACTACTAACTAAAGAATGGCGCAGCGTCAGTCGCTAGTCGGATTAACACTATTTACTTCTTGTTTCGCGCGAGCCAGTCCACTTAGTCTTTTTAATGTGTAAATTAATTTAAATCGACCTTTGGAGCATGAAATTCCCAATCCATTACCTGTGAGACAGTTTAATGCGCCGCCGCAGCCTCCCAGCGCAATAGAACACAGCTCCCAGCGAAATCCGCGTATTCCCAACATACTGGACACAGGTGGCGGATTCTTGAAATAGAAAAATCGCCCATACGTCTCCTTAAGTACATTTTTCCCGTTTCGTTATAGACCATAACGAGGAACTTTTTCATTTTAATTAAACCCGCATTAAAGTTCGTTAAAGTCGGTGGCTTATCGCATGTCTAGGTGTTAAGGACTAATTGATAATCGAAATAAATGGAGGGCTTTCGTGGGGACTAATAGCCGTGTGTCCGTGTGAACGCGGCGTAATCAGCAGCCACTTCTCAGTTGTCGCTCACTCACGATAATACCTGTGAGCTGATCATACCGGGCGCGAGAAGTGGTCTCACTAACGAAACCAGAGATTACCTCACAATCTCATTACTGCCGTGCCGTGTTTAATAGCGGGGATAACACTGGAATACGTTTTAATTTCGCGTCCAAGCTCGTTAATACGTCGCTCAGATCAGTTTATACTTAGTGCCAAGTTGGCGCAGAAAAATTGTTAATTACTTATTTTAAGCTCGCTTTAATATTGTGGAGTAGGGATCTGTTCCATCAAAACTTTATTTTTCCTTTTTTGATGATAAATATTATTGTTGATTCGATAGAATAATTATCATGTTACCTACATACTATTATAAGGTGGTTATGATTTTATCGTAATGGAGGTAACTTAAACGTAAACATAACTCAAACAAACAAACAGACATTCGACCTTTGCTTTATCATAATGCAGCAGATATTTTTTAAACAGACGCTTTTACTTTTTAATAAATATGCAAGTGCTAGACTCCCCTTCGAGATGGGTAATGCAACAAACTAACATACTTGATTAGAGTTGTTAAATAAAATAATTGAAGCATTAATTATTTGGAGACGTGTAAACAAATTGCGGCGAAAAATATTTAATGACACAGAGAAGGCATAATTGACGTTATTTATTTGCCAACAGATTTTTAATTTTGTACCGAGCTGTTTGATACTATCGTAACACCAAGTGAATCTTTTTGGTATTAATTTTTCATTCTGAGCATTAAAGATTTTATTTCATCTTGATTTAAAGTTTTAATACTGTGAGACGCGCATCCGTTATAAAGAGTCAATTGACAATCTGAGCCTGACGCCTCGTGGCGACGGAATAAATGGCGCCCACGACGGGTGATTAAAAAAATATGGCCACTTTAGAGTGTTAAATATCACAAAAGGCCGGCAATATTTTCAAAATAATTACGTCAATAATTGGCACGCAAGCCAACAGTAACTCGAAGGAGGTTCGTCTCATTATTCGCGTACGGATTTTACCACCAACCGAGACAGATTAATCGTTTTAACTATATCATAAGTTTATATTCGAGCGTAGAACTGCGCTGTGTCAATTACACAGCAAAAATACAGCTGTCTATTATTCATGGTGTGGTTCATGAACTATCTATGCTAAGTGAAATCCATATTGCATGCGTGGGAATGAAGCGGCGCGACTGCGCCAGAGATTATGAATGAAATTTATTTACTCACAGAAACCTGTGGGTCAGTAAATGTATTGCAGCTCAAATAAAATACAAGTAAGGTAAGTATAATTATGGAGTACATATTTAGGGTAATTGCCTATGGTCCCGGGGTGTCTAGTTCCCCTTTAACCTAATAAGAGTTTGACAGAGTATTTCTATTATACAATTGAATTTGAATTGATTGGTCTGCCTACTATGTTCATAATTTCAGTTTAAAAAAGAACACCATAATAGTAATAAATTAAAAACTTCAAAGTTTAACAGAGAGTCAAAGAACGCAAAAAACCTTTGATACAGAAATTATCTGTCGAACAAAAAACTAAATCTGTCAATAGTACGATGACAAACGTTGAATGTTCTTCAATGTAGCCATTCAACAGCGATGATCTAAGGATCGACCTCTCAAAGTGCCCGAAAGTATACAATGCGTTGAAATACATGAATACTATCGTCGATCAGATGGTATAATGGATTCCTATTCTCACTCACACTTTCAATAAAGGTATGTGGCCACTAAAGTAGCGAGAGCCAAAGAGTTTTTACACCCCATAGCAATTACTTACTGCTGTGGCGGCGGTTGAAATGTGTTACACAATCATGCAGCCCGCCTGAACTATAACGTACCTACCTAATAATCCCCGAAAAACATACCAACTTAAATCAATTATTTTTTTAAAGTCTCATGACAAAAAACTCTCATTACATTATATTTAATCCACTCACTGAAATATATTTTATTTACAAAATTGTTTTGTGGCGGCTGTGTGACTTTCAGACCAGAAATAACCGTTACTACTGAAGATAAAAAAGAAATATTAAGGTGTCCTAAAAGAGGTTTTTTCCAACCCTCTCTCAGGAGAGTGGGCTCTCTCAGGTATAACCTCTGCCATATGAGTAAAATTTATCTTTAGAAATATTAAGAAAAGTAACATCGTCACGTCACCATTGCCCGCTGATTCACTGGCCCCAGCACCTAAAGCCTTCTGACAAATGTCTACGTCACTGATATAATCAAGGACGATGGCGAAGAATAGCCATGATACTTGTGGTCACAACAGATAAACATGGTGATTGTACTGGCGATTTTGTTATTTTTAATCGTCCAATGATTACGATCTGAGGTGTGGATAGCCTCTTAGAAAACTTTGCAGCTGAAGCCGTCTTTTATACTGTTGTTATCAGTTATTTATCCTCTTAGCGAGTAATACTTCTGAAAATATCCTTTGAGTGTCTATTGCTTGGTTGTTTTTTTTAAGAGTAAACATAGTTTCTGTTTTGCTAATTCAAGTCTGTTCTCATGTGAGTGATGTTCTTGTTTCACAAAACCTTTTTGTTTGTTTTGTGTACCTAATTTTAAAACAGTCTTAGAATGATTATAATAATATGTACAAGTATAAAAAAGGAGGGGAAATAATTAATCAAACGGCATCTAAAAATTCGTCCGCATCGCTGTCAACAGGAAACGTGCCTAAAAGGCTGCCAGCATTGCCACCTTGTATGGCAATGCTGGTTCTTTAGCCAAAAAATAGGCCAGCCCTCTGGTCACGTGAAGAGTCGACCAACCGCTTGGCGATATCTCGAAATACTATGTGGGCACTAAGTACCTACCTAATTATGAAACTTGATGGCTGACTCAGTATTGTCTTTGATTATAGTGACTGATGATTGATTTTAATGGCGAGGAGTATCTAGATTACAAAAAGTTATAGACATTATTTACCACCTCCACTACCTTATGAAAAATAACTGGACTCTTTCATAAAAGTGATCAATTAAAAAGGGTACCAATACAACAGAATTAATAATAGTAGTAGACCCTCTCACCCATTTCAGTTAATCACGGGTACACCCGGGTCATGCGCTTGCGCCGCGCCGGTGACGGAGGGTTGAACTTGTTCAAACAACACGTTTATTTGCATTTGACGAGTGTAACGAGCTTTTACTATCGTTAAGTGTCAGCCGTTGGTAGGGTTACCAGCTATTCTTATAAGCACGTTAGAATTTACATATTTTACTAGTCCGGGTTTTGTATGGTCTGAACTATGAATCATGGTAATTAATATTTATATTTTTTTTATAAACACGTTCTGAATATTTGCATAAGATTAGTCGTACTGGTTTTAGCTGGGTTTATTTATTAAGAAATTGACAGATTCCCACCTTTTCAGTTTTTCGCTTAGTAGGTGTACTTATATGTGTATACCTAAGTCATTGGCTCAGTTATCTACTAAAGAAGAAAAAAAAACTTCAATAAGTACATTCAAGGGCAGTTTTTAAAAACTAACCTCAAATTGCATTCTGTTGCCAAGTCCACGAATGTGACGTTGCTGACGTCATTTCTGTCAGACGATATCCTGAGATGCCTAAAGGAATCTCCTTTTATGGACAAGCTTGTGCTCGACAGTG
This sequence comes from Oligia latruncula, assembly GCA_948474745.1. NCBI lineage: Eukaryota > Metazoa > Arthropoda > Insecta > Lepidoptera > Noctuidae > Oligia > Oligia latruncula. Next base: position 13,771,464 of record OX419688.1, read on the forward strand.
AACTGTGATAGCAATAGTCCATTAAAGATAGAAGATCTAATGTCTAACTACCCGTCATCTGATTTTTTTTTTTTCTTACCAACGGCCACCCTACATTATATTGAACAAGTATAGTATAGTTATGCGTTGTGGCCTCAAATTCCCTCAAATAAGGGGTGCGACACACCTGTCCCGCACCCTCGCGACACGCGACGTTTACAAGTTGCACAAACTGGTCCACCAGTGTACATAGACCTTGGGGGACCTACAAGCCCTTTAAAATCCTCCTTTTCACAGTGCCCACAATGTACCGGTCCACAAAGGTCATGTTATAATGGTTTGAATTGGTAATCTCATAGGGTGCCCATATAGCATGCTCTTAAATCAGAGCATGTGTAGAGCAATGTGCATTATTATGGATACAGTGCAACGCTTTTCAACAAGTTTGGGAGGGGTGTTTTATTTTTATTATTTTTCAGGGTTTCGTCTACCTGATTGACCTCGGTACTTTAAAAAGGGGAATACTACAGATCATATTTATTATTTTATAAAATGTTTCTCCCAAACAACGACTTGTAAAATCGTAAATAAAAGTACTATTCGTATTACAATTCACCAATATATAGGGAGTGATCAATGAAGGCGCTTCTGCGCTGTGACTGTGATCAATCGACCATTGTGCGCGCTCAAATTGGTAAAATGTCTTTACAACCTATTTTATTGTTGTGTCCGCGGTTTACAACTGCACCTACGAGCCGTGACACCTACATCACTGATAATTCGATAAAATAATGGCGATCAACTTGAAGTTACTGCTGTGAGAGCAAATATACGTTTAAAGTTCCTTTTTCGTTTAACCTGTTTAGTGTTTTCATACAGTGCTTACATAAGCAGCAAACACTGTTCAAAATACGTAATGCATACTATGGAAAAGAACTATGAATCATTTATAATCTCATATAATATTTAATAACACAGTGTTAAAATAATTACAAAAATTCTGAGTCAAGACAAAAACTATTATAAAATTAAAAACGCAATCACTCAACCGGAATGCAATATAAATTATAATATTTATGAATTGCTGAACAATGTTGCTCATTACCAAACCCGTTCTACGCGTGTCAAAAATACCGTTGAATAAAAATAATGGTGATATAAAATTCAACAATCGAACGTAGGAATAATTGCGGAGGGAATCGCAAGCGGCCGGCGCGTGGCGTGCGCGCGCGCCTGACAGGTGTGCCTCAACCCTAATTGTTCGCTATGAAATCCCGGGAGGGCGAGAGGGTGAACTATGTGGATTTGCATTAAATAATGTATGTTACGTCACGCTTTATTGCCCCAGTAACAGAGTTAGGGACAAACGAATTGTAATGAAACGTATTGATACTGTTTGTTCAAAGTGAAGTGAAAAGCATAATCAGAATTTTTATTTGTGTAATGGACTGGCCATTCAGAATACTGCAACTTGATATCATATTTATTTGAAAGTTATTAATATATTATTTTACCCCCCTAGGTCAGTTTTGTATCTTTCACGTGCTAATATAAATAATTTACCTAAGCTTAAAGTCGGTACAAATATTTCAGGATCCTTAATTACCATTTCGCCAGACGTACACGCCTCAAGTATCCCATTACATGACCTGGAAGTTTCATAACTGACAAAGAATCAGAACAATCTGTTACAACAGCTACCTTAACCTGAGGACATAACGGCCTTTCTATCCGCTCGTCAGCCAAAAACTCGTTGCATGTGCCCAGTGCCTTACCGACAATGCTGCGGCACAAAAAGCTGCTTATGCGTCCGCCGCCGTTCTGAACGCCACCGGAACACCTCAGGCGCAGGCTGTTAAGGAGCACTTGTACGTATGTATATGTTGAGTAATGTGGGAACAGAATGGTAAATAGGTTAAAATCTTTGGCTTAAAGAAATCGGACGTGTAATTAAAAATTTTTGGTATGCAAAAATGATTTAAGTAGACTTCTCGTTTAGGATTTGTAGAACAGAACCAGCACGCTTAGCATGACCTCTATCTCTCTCTACTCTACGAAGAATAGACAACATAATCTCTTTGTATACAAAGTGACATTTCTTTTCTTCATTTTTGACATCGCTACCGACAAAATCTTTCTACAAACTGTAATTTTGTACTTCGTTTCTTCTGTTTCTACGGTGATCATGATGTGTCGTTTAAATCACTTCTGTAATTCCCCAAATGGGTAGGCAGAGAAATATAGATCTATGAGCAAAGCACACCCACATTTCGCTAGTTATCTTTAAATCCCTGGTAACATGGGCCACCCATTTTACACTGTAACAGCCTACGCAAAATCAGAGTAACAAAATAAATCCAAAAGAAATATAGAGCAACATCCTACAACAAGTGAAAAACGTTCCAGTTCTCGAATTAACATTGCAAATAAACTCCTCATGTCAAGTATTAAGTAGTGGGGGTAGTAAATAAATACGAGTGTGTCCCGGCAATCAGTGCAAATATATAGACTGTGGAATTAGCCTGCCGCCGGGGGCGCGCCGGTCGCGCGCCGCCCTTGCGAAGATGTGATGCGACGTGGGAGGAACTTGTGTCGCATACGATAAATAAGTCGTACTTTTTGAGAAGTTTCTGTATTTGAAATCACCGAGGAATTACTAATATTTGTAGAGAGAAATTATTTGTTAAGTGTTTCGGTTATAGATTTGAGGGAGAGACAAGAATTTTACTAATATAGTTTGGGGTCCGCCGTAAAGATCCAAATGAAGATCGCTAACAGTTACAGACCCGAAATTATGTTAATTAAATTACAAGGTAATAATTGTTACATTGGTTCAATAAATTTATTAAGTAATTAAGTTTGAATTTTTATTTCTCATTCAGTCTTTTCCTTGTTACAAAATATTGTTTTGTTCTTTCAACTATTATCGATAATTTGAGTAATAAGGTAAAGTTTTAGGAACTAAATACGTTTTTACAATACAATACCAAGAACTTGTTACAAGACCGCACTCTTTATACGACCGTTCCACGTCTAGCGAAGCATCATCGCCAGTAATTGCAGGCTCCCGTACCGATTTAAATCGTACTCATAAAACATTTTGTAAAACCCAACATACACAATTTATTGGTGGGATTTAATAATTGCTCATAATTGAAATGCAAGAGCAATTACGTATGTTACCTACCGCTCTGGTCCGCTTTGTATCGCCGAAAGCCAAAGGCGTTTGTTTACAATGAAAATTATGTAAAGTGCAACTTTGACTGATGTTGATGGGTATTTAATGCATCTCGTAGTGCGTCTTGTTCTTCTATCTTAACTGTGTAATTAGTCATAAATCGTACTCTAGCTGTCGCACGTGACAAGTTCTCGATTTATTATTAAGATGTACTTGTCGTTGAGAATCGAGATCATTAATCTAAATGACATAGGAAGCTTTCAATCATTATTCAATAACTGAAGCTTTATCGTTTTAATAACTTCATATTGTTTTATGTACCTCCAGCAATTATTATGAGACTTAGTATTAGACGTCATTTACAAATTAACTTAAGGCTGTCATAACCCGTTTCAAAAATACACACATAATAATGTAGTAAATCGTAATACAGGTGTGTACTAACCGCGGTCATCATCTGAGATTAAGTTATCAAGTTACGATTTATACCGCCAATAAATGTCAAGGCGATGGCCGTACGACTGAAACTGAGTGAGTGGAGTAAACTCCCCACTTTTACCGAGAAACTTATTAAAAAGTAACGTTAGCCCATATCCCAACAACGGTGCCAATTTATAATAATGATCTCACTTACAGACAACGTGTAGTTTCAGCTGCTAATATAATTTTAACTTGCGTACTTGTATAGCCATATTACCTTTTTTAAGCTCGCGCCAATGACTTAATCACGCGTTTCGGATGCCACCATTCGTTATATCCCTTATTAGTACTCGTGTGCTGTTTAAATACTTACACATTCTTTAGACATATATATAAAGGCTTGTATAGAAATTCCCAATTAATATAAGTGAAACTAAAACCAGCCAGGACATATTTAGCAATTTTACCATTTCCACGGCATTGTCGATAGTTCTTGAAATTAAAACTCCGGTTATTGGTCGCCATCGTGGGAAAGCTTCCATACGCCAAAAGCGACCATCTTATTGTTTCTTAACCAAGATTGATAACGGAAGCTTCATATCTCATGTCTTATTGCTTTTATCTGTCATTTCCGTCCAAATTATTGAAAACATATCATATTCATGGAATCGATTTAATAAAACTCATTTTTATTTCTTTAATTTATAAGATTGATGCGATTATAATTATAAGTTACGTGTGAAATGAACGGATATCTGTTTTAAGATTAATTTAATTCGCAACTAATAGTTCGGTCGGCCATCAATCATGCCAATTTCCTTAACTAGGAAACGAATGGACATGTCTTTGGTAGAAAAAATATCGGCAAGTGTCGTGGGTGTTGCACTAGAATCGTTATAAACACATTTCGTCGCCGTGCGAAGTATAGGCGGAGTCGGGGGCGCAAGAATTCACATCGAACAATCAGGAATCGGATGTTCTTAATGAATGAGATTAATGACCTTTACTACCTACTTCTTGATAATGATACGTGAGTCTCGAGTTAATTGGGTGCCTCGTTCCGCAAATATTAACCGCGCCCTTGATGACTGTAAGTTTGTAAATTTAATTAATGTACAGAAGCCTTTAAATCGAACTTAAACAAAGTACGCGGCAACCATTTTATATTCATAGAAAATATGCAAATCAAATTGGTTTCGATGTTTCAAAAGATCAAAGTTAAACGACATTATCAAGTCGGTTATCAATATGCGTCATTTGTTAAATGGAAATGGTATTTATTCGCGAGCACAGAATCTTCCTGCCAGCTGAACACTTAGGTGACAGATATCGGAGTCGAATTAATCAAAATTACTAATCAATCGCTAATTACAGATCATCGACCCGCTGCTGTGGGCACCGAGTCGCTTCTGTCCTAATTGCTGGACGTTTTAAAGCCTATACGGCATACGTAGTGGCTTTATCTCAATAATTAAAGGCTTATCTTCGAGTCAGAAACGCCGTCAGAACTTTATCGTGCCTTGTCCACCCCAACGTTATCTTCATTACGACTCTGCACCGCAACTTTAATTCACGTGTCCATTAATTTTAAAAGCTGCCGCGTGCGTTTGTTAAACCAATGATTATCTTTACAGTAATATGGCCCTAAGTTTCCCATGGAGCTATAAATCATTGCAAATCAAATGATGTCGAACCGTAGTGGATATTCTAGGTTACGTTGAAACGGCAGATTTAAGACTCGCAGCATGTAATTGCTGGTTCTCGTTACAGCTAGTGGTTGAAGCTATGGCGATAATTAATGCTTTGTGCTTTGAGATTCTTCATTGAATCGTGTTAAAGTTACTTCTACTTGTTCTTATAAATAACTGGGGTAGGTAGATATTTATTTGAGATGTACATAATGCGGTGGTCGTGGATTAGTTTTCCAGTTTATCTTCAGTGTTTTCAGTATCAGATTTAAATAGCTGTTAGGTTAAGAACAGGAGATGAGAAGGCTGCTTCGCTTATGTAGATTATGCTCCATGAAGAGTGCATTCCAGTTGCAAGGACGGATTGCATGTGTGATAACAAATTAAGGCCATTTGTTTGATCTTTAAATAAACTCAGACGTCTGGGAAAATTCTAGAATGAAAAAGAAAACTAAAGAAACAAATGAATAAACACAAGTATGTTTGCAAGAATATAGCAAGTATTAATGTATCACTTAAAAACTTTTTTCATATAACCTGTGTCGGCACCGCTTGATCTACATAAATGTATATAGTGACAGATTGCTATCGCCCTCAAGCATTAAGTTACTAGTAGATTCCTCAGAGGAATCCTATAACTTGTGTCGGAGATATACCAGTGATACACTAAATATTTTCATTCCAACAATTATTTAAAACGAGGGGTATTAACTAGATAATAATAATAAAAAAGTGGTCAAGTGCGAGTCGGACTCGCACACGCAGGGTTCCGTACCACAAGGCAAAAACACCGAAAAAAAACACGTTTGTTGTATAGTAGCCCCCCTTAAATATTTATTTTTAGTATTTGTTGTTATAGCGGCAACAGAAATACATAATTTGTGAAAATTTCAACTGTCTAGCTATCGCGGTTCTTGATATACAGCCTGGTGACAGACAGACGGACGGACGGACAGACAGCGAAGTCTTAGTAATAGGGTCCCGTTTTTACCCTTTGGGTACGGAACCCTAAAAAGACAAACCAATCTTGTGTTATCGCGAATCTTCCTTGAGAGTAAAAATTTAATATCCTCAGTTTTTTCTTATTTTATCGTCGCCGGTTTTCTACTTGGTTTTCCAATTTGATTTAATAAGAATTGAATCTGATTATCTCGCGCTGTCTTTTCATATAAGCGCGAACCACTCGTAGATAATGATTTGCCAAGCTAGGTGACGGCTCCCACGGGCCTTGGTATCTTCCACACCACATAGTAACACGTACTTCAAGCCTCCCCGCTAATAACAATATTAATTACACCACGCTACTATCTGGCAGAAGTAATCGTTTTAATTATTAATAATAGCGCGTAACAACAGAATTCTGTCTTGATTCAGAGCTTGCGCACCGGTCATGTTATTAAGCCCTATTTTTTTAAAACTACATTATGTTCTTGACTGTTTGTACGAACGGAGGTAGGTACCTCTATTAATAAACGTTTATAACTATCATTTACCATTGTACGAAGGTCTGTAGCGTTCTGGTGGACGAGTTTATGACCACTCGGAATACCTACTTTCGGCCGTGCCACGAAGAATACGGATAAACGATTTAGGACAGTTTATTTTTAAACATTATTTGTGGTTTTACGGTGGACAATTGGAATAATTGGAGCATTCTGTTAAATAAATGTAAAGTGGTCAGTTGACAATATGGAATATTTGTTAATAAACTCAGGTCATAAAGTGCCACAAAATTAACACCCGTAAAGTGGCTGTTGGACATACGAACGTTACATACCTACCTACAGCTTGACAACCATACTTAGGTAAATAGGTATGTGTCTTACTACCTACGCGAACTTACTCATCACCCACTTAAGATTGATTCTTTACTGCTCACAGTTATATAACCTGAAAACCACTTATATTGTACTGAATGCAACGCGCTTTAATCACTTCAAATCGCCGTAAAGATCGCTCTACTTTCTTCCTGTTCGCTAAAACGAATATATTTATTCCGTCCATATAATCTGAACAAGCGGACCGACAGCTCGAGCCGAGCCGAGCCTTTTGTTATAATTGAATTTTGTTAACAGCACAGTTATCCGGTTTTATTGCATGAAAATTAATTTTTATGAAGAAAAAACCATTTGTGTTACCATCCTGTATTTTCATTACCCCTAATCTTGGCAGAGTTTATTGTTAATAAAACAAAGGTAAGAACTATTGAAATAATAATTAGTGAAGCATTTAGTATGGAGCGTCAGACTCCCGTGCCATAATATGGAGCTGACTTTTAATGGATATTTCAATGTTAAAATTACTCCTGCCGTTGTTCTCAGACATTCGTAATGGACCAAAAATACAATAAACGTCATTATGCGTTTCTTAATGTATGAAGTTAAAGTTGATTTTTTTAACATTTACATAAATTTGTATAATTTTTAATGATTCCTTTCACGCAATATTTTTTTTAATGCGCTTCTATTAAACACCATGAAACATTCATTAGATCTGTGACAAAAAAATAAGAATTGTATTCGAACAGCTACTACAAATAGGAACGGCATTACAGTTGTGTAGCATTTGTAGCTATTGAGTGAGTAGTAAAAACTTGTAGGACAATATCATAAACATCATTATCATCAATACTACATGTCATGCAAGGATATGATGGTAGAATGGTCTCTAACGTTTCGTTGGCATCAAGAAACAATAATTGTGAAAAGACTAGCTCGACTAGGCAACTCGACTTGACATATATCCTGACAATAACAATCCTTGAACATTTTGGTGTTTTTATATTAATTACAATAACTACAATCCATAAAATTATATTTATCTACAGCATTCAATTGATTCAACAAAAAATAATATATAAAATTGTCTCTCGCTTCTGTTTTGATCGTCGCACATACTCAGCCCACCCTTAATTGCTTGTCAACAAATTCTTGAATGGACAGCTCTGCTGGACACACAAGATTCCTCTTTTTACCCACCCGAAATACTCGATAAACAAGTCATCAACACTGGAACCTTTTCGAATGAACACAACCCGTGAACAAAACGAAAAGTACTCGATTTTTGAACTTTTCTTACTGTGACAGAGTTGTAACGTTATTAGCGTAATAACGTTATACTTTCGTATTCATTATATTTTAATAAATTCAACAAACGAACCAGTATTCTGTGAGCATCTCGGTGCATCGACCTCATTTCATTGAACTAATTTTTTCGGGTGTTTCCGCATTCATGTATTGCGGATACGCGAACACATTTTATCAAATTCACTGTAAAATACTTCTCTTGAAACGATAAGGAACGGAACTTGCTTACTTTGCGTTGAAATTGCCGTATTTCCCACATAAAATAAGTCTTAAAATACCTGACAAAATAGCATCTATAAATATTCGTGATTAAAAAACAAATAACTATGTAGATCTGCAAGAGGCCGCGGTCCGCACCGTTTCGCTAGTTCTTAATTAAACATCGTACCGAGGTACTGTCGCTTTGCTTATTAAGAAATAAATGAAATACACGCCTTATACCAAAAGAAATGAAACATAAGAGAGAACAGATTAATTCAGCATTTGTTTCGAAAACAAGAATTCTCGGGTGCTAAAACGACAGTAGATAGGTATTGTAATTAATTTATGTATGAAGAAGGATAAAGTTTGAAGAGGTCCAGTGATAGACGTCATCGGGCGCGTGTCTTTATTTTTATTTAGGAGTGGTCGTCAGTGCGCAGGCGGCGGTAGAACCAGTCGGAGTGCGCGGGAGTGGCGCGTGGCACTCGATGCCACTCGCCGCCGACGACACACGCCTCGGTTTACATATGGAATGACTTCAACCTGTCGCATCAACCTTATCAAACATAAAAACATATAACACAACTGACCTTGTCCATGAGCTCTGCTGCAGTTACTAATTAAGCGGCTCATTAATAGGACTTGAACTTTTGGAAACTATATCTTAAATCAAAAAAGGGCGACAAATTAAAAATATCTTGAAAGCCTACTTCACCGTGGGGAAGTTTGGAATGGGGGGTCTGCGTGAAGGTTTTTTATTTTTCTCTTTTTCGTTTGCCTTTTTTAACTTTAACTGTTAACTCTAAAATAAGTCAGTAGCGCACATTGTATAATCTTATTCTGTATCAAAGATTTAGCGCTATTTTGATGTGAAATGTTCCATGATGTTTAAAATAAATAGTTTAATTTTTTTTTTTATAGGATTCCTATAAAAAGTCACATCTTGAAAGATTTTTATTTATATTTCCATGTCAACACGAGCGGATCCAGGTTATTGTATGGGCTGAAAAAAGTAAATATTCTCCAATAATTCTAAGTTCTATTCAATAAGGCGTTAAAATAAAACAATCATCAATCACACTTAAGGCTTCAAACGTAAGTCGTTTCAGCTGCGCACAAGCAACGCATCTAAGGCTCTAACAGCACAATTAAAATTTCAAATTCCAATTTTGGTGTTGGCTCTTTTTGTTCGACGCTGCAATTTCACGGCAGTTTTTGTCTTGGAGTAAACAGAAATAGATCATGGCATAGCTGGGAGTGGACTAGGTGGAATCCGCTCGGGCGACCTTCGATTATTCGCCATTGCCAGTTGGCACAATAACCAGCAGTCGATAACCACCATCCAATTAAGTTCGGTAGCGCCTCTTAAAGGCTCACAAGACAAGTTTTTGTCACGGACCATGCGCAGACGCTTAATTGGCGGATACTCGTCATTAGGTATGTGCAATGCAACTTTGCGGTTAGAATTACTTTTTGCATTTTAATTTGTGTTATATTTGCTTACCCACTTATAGACGTACTCGTCTATATTTTTTTTAATACCAGTATCTAAAATATTTACATTCCATTAACCACCTAAAATTTATCAATTCCTAACGTGAGATTTTAGGCGTATTTTTTACAGTGAAAGAAATAAAATGTAACATTAAGGACTATTGAATGCGTCGCCTATTAAACAATTAACATGTACGCCATTTATAAAACGTTCACATCACGTTTAATTAACAAGAGCTTGTTCATACAAAATTGTGGCTTGATCGATGTGGAAGCCCATCCAATTACTTCTCTTGTCGTTGAGATATTATTTACAGTCATCTTGTGTGTATTTATCATGAGATAACGATAAAATATTGCGTGTACAATCTAATATACATCTGCAGGATTGTAATGACTTCGATTAAGACCACGGTATTTTCAGACAAAAAAAGTCATAATCTGCATGAACTTGTAACTAAAAGATAAGTATTTTTAATTATTTGTTTTTTGATTTTATTTAAAAACCCCAGCATTTTTATAGAATACAGATAAACACGAACACATTGACAACACTGATTTTACTTGATTAGTCTTCACATTGCCAATTTTGACTGCTCCTGGTACACATCCTGCGACTACCATGCTTTGTAATTGTAACACGGTTTTTTGCATTACTCTTGGTTGTTCTTGGCTTCTGTCTCTGTTTCTTTTTCTACGCCTCCAATGGCAAAAAGAGAAGTCGCCACCACAACACTTATTAAATGTAACACGACTAGTAACAAAATACAGCCCTTAATTTTCAAAGGTACTCTTGAAATATACCATTATTTATATCGCAGTTAACATCATTAGTTGTAGTTAAGTGATAATTGACTTGCTCATAAACTAATATTTCCCTTTCAATTATTAGGTAATTTAAAAATCATTAATTTATTTGTTGTTGAAGTTTGGCCGTTAGCTAATCGAGATTCTAATTAACCGTTCCCAATCAAATAACAGTTATCTGAAAAAAAATGCGTGTAACACTTTCATTGAACCTCATGACGAGGATAAGTCAATGTGGACGACGTCGGTGGTTCTACATCTACAAGACAGTAGGAATTTTGTCAAAACCGATTAATATTCTGAATATTATTTTATAAGATAAAGTATCTGCCTATTGATAAAAAAATCGGCCAAGTGCGAGTTGGACTCGCACACGAAGGGTTCCGTACCACAAGGCATAAAACGCCGAAAAAACGTTTCTTTTATACCCCTTTAAATTTTAACTTTAATTTATTTTTATTATTTGTTGTTACAGCGGCAACAGAAATACATCATCTGTGAAAATTTCAACTGTCTAGGTACCACGGTTCATGAAATACAGTCTGGTGACAGACAGACGGACAGTGGAGTCTTAGTAATAGGGTCCCGTTTTACCCTTTGGGTACGGAACCCTAAAAATTATAGAAACATGCCAGCTAGTTAGATTAATTGGACTGAAAATTAAAATATAAAAGGCTTAGAACCAGGGTCTCTAAACCTTTGCCGGCCATAGAAGTGCATAATTACGTTAATTAAAAGCCCGAGCATAGACTTGCATACACAATGACAAAATAGCATACCTCATAAGTGCATTCATCCTGAGAATTAGATGTAACAGTCTGCGACGATAACGTTCAGAGCCTGCTCCTGAGCCCGCTTCAAAGAAAAGCAAACGTGAACGCGTGCGTTTGTCGCGGCCACGAGCATTAGCCTGTAATGGATATGATCGAAAACCTGCTGCGGTTACATATTATGTCCATAGCTCCCCGAACTGGTCCCAATATCGCTTATTATGTATCGCCTTTGTGTTAATCATATCTTTCGCTCAGTATGGCAACCGTGGCGGCTACCGGTCGTTGGTCTATTAATAAAGGGCAGGCTTCCACTCGACGGAATGCTCGCAACCTGCTATTGTAGTCTACTGGTTGAGGGATTTGTCTTTTTAATCGCACTGCCTCTCCACAGCCCGGAGCCTATTATTAGGGTTAATTGGAATTATTAAAGTTTTTTTTCACAGCAACTAGAAGTTTTAGCAGATAGTAGTGATGCATGCGAGATAGCTTTGAGTGAGGCGAGCTTTTAGATTAATGTATGGTTAGAGTACATGTTATGGAAATTTTAATAGAGCGAGCTTGGGGAGGCGTACGATCGTGACCGTAAGATTTCTTTCACTCGCTTCTTTTTGCATAGGAATTAGTAATCTTCTAAATGTGATATATAGTAATATCACGTATGACCGTATAGAGTACTACTTCTTGTTCTTCCTTTTTCTACAAACAGGTTACTTGTTTACGATGTTTCAAATTTCTTCACGTAGTTGCGCTTGTTAACTACAAAATTATACTTAATGTTAAAGCTCGTCGTATGTTTTTTCGATCAGTCGATTTTCACTTATTACTGCAGTTAGTCGCATGTACTGAGTATTGAGTGTGGCGTGTCATTTGCATGATTGTCGTTAATTAACTCATAAGGACCGTGACGGTGTACGAGCGTATAAACTCACTGTAGCATTTATCTCAAATTGCCAGGCTATCTCGAGCTACGGTACAATTACGGCCAGTTTAAAATGATTCAATGTCGCCAATCGTATTTAAGACAAATTTCAAGAGAGATATTTTTTATGTTATTGAAAATGCTGAACTTTAGGAATAATGGAATTTTATCAGCTGATTATTGAAGTGGAGTGATAAGTGTACAACTTTATATGTACTTAAAAGATCGGAACCGTAAAGTCACTATTATGTACTAAGGGGCAGAGTACAAAGCATTGAGTAAATTATAGTTTTACATCACACGTTAACAAGCATAATCATCCTATATTGTTCCCACTGCTGGGACACAGGCATCCTCTCAGTGAGAGAGAGTCGGCCGTAATCATCATCCTATATTGTTCCCACTGCTGGGACACAGGCATCCTCTCAGTGAGAGAGAGTCGGCCGTAATCATCATCCTATATTGTTCCCACTGCTGGGACACAGGCATCCTCTCAGTGAGAGAGAGTCGGCCGTAATCACGGACCGTAATCCACCACGCGGGCCCAATGCGAGTTGATAGATGTCATATGTCTTAGATTTTTTTGGTTCTATGACATTTCAGTTTCCTCACGACGCGACGTTTTCCTTCACCGGTTTGAGAGTAATGGTGATAAATTAAATACAAAAAGTAATCACAAGTTACCGTAGTTAAAATGCCTCAAACCTACTGAGTGAAAATCATCATTATAATATAGATAAGATCAAGCTTTATCATATAACAATTAAAACTAACACTCGAAACAATACAAATCATAACAGATACTAACAAATTCATTATTAAAACATCGCAGAGAATTACAATTAAACATAGTGAATTAAGATATAATGTATACAGCTTCAGGCGACGGCCATAACTTGTTATCTATTAAATCTAAGACGAAACACTCTTTACCATTAACACAATATAAATATTTATTTATCGATGGCCGATCCGAAAGTTAATTCAGAAGCGAGTCGATTAGAGGGCCTACACAATAGTGGTACATCAGTAACGATAAGAACAGCATATTAAAAATCAAGCTTTTACCTAAATAAAATACTACTTTTGACGCCTTCTCATTAATTGGTCCAGAGGACTCCAGCGTACGCGTTTGTTGAACGTAAGCGCAGTTCAGACGCTACTCGTCCGCCGTAGCCACGCTACGCCGCACGCAGTCGTTATTGGCACGTTACGCAATCGTCGTAGCTACGCTACGCAGTCACTGTAGCAACGCTACGCAAGCGCAGTGTGTTTTTACAGAGCAGAGATAGTACTTCTACGTGGCCGCTACGCGTAGTATACGATTACGCTTACGCTGGACAAACGAGTACACAAACACAATCATGGTAGTTATTACATCAATGACTTAATGTTTTTTTTTTCGGACATATTTCTAGTCCATAGTTTTTGTTTTTTTTAATGTAAAGTAAACGTAGACTTAAGAAAGAATATATAAAAACTTTAGTGAACAGAGAAATTATAAAAATCTAAATTACAATAATACGAATTCTATTTTTAAATAAACAAAACATAGAAAGTATTTCGTACCCTGGCAGGGGTTGAAATATACATTCCAATATTCCTCAGCTATTGTATAGTCACCTTAACTCCCGCAAGAACACAAAATTCGACACTTCATTAAGGCGAGGCGATATGCTGCGCCCGCGGCAATGCCCACTAGCGCCACTAAAACAAACAACTCTATTAATTCCAAGTAAATGAAGGAATCCACTAGGAAATTATACCGAGACCAATATCAATCATCCGATGTGTCCAAACCGATAATCGATATACAATCGAATATTCAGATCGAGAACTAACACGGTATGCATCTATTAACAACTCAATTAAAATGAATTATAATGTGATATTTGGAATAGCTTCTTAAAGTGGAATTTAATATTAATTTTCTTTTGCCTGATGATTGAATAATGAAACAAACATGTCAATGGAAAGGAATGAAACGTCAACCTAAACAGTTGATCTGTTTAGGTACCTCTTAAATTCAAATCAACGGACTATATAACTACTCTATGTTGATTTAAAACTAAAAACCCGTCTCTATTAAGATGGTCTAGATCCCATTTACTTGCTACGTGCAGTTTGAACGGTGGATGATATCAAAAGCTATTTAATTTAAGTACCTACCTACTTCTACAGAAAAGCTTAAATTGGTTATTCCTTCATTTATCGCTTTTGCCTATTCCAACAGTATCAAAAATCTTCTAAGAATATCCAAATTCTTTTAATAGGTAGGTACATCTTTCATTCGCAGGTGATATTTCTTGGGAAAAGATATAACTCTCACAATTCGATACTCTTTAAAACCACCGCCGTAAAAATGCTCGATATTTTATGATCTACTTAGCACAAATCCGATTGTTGGAACTTCTCTGTCGGTACCTCTGTACACAAGATACGAGCGAGAAAAATATGTTGCGAAAAGGATAATGTCTTCATTAAAATGTATTTAACGTCGGATCGGATTCGAATAAGCTTGATCAATACACTTTCTATTACTTTTAATATAATTTGTTCCCACATATTCGAATAATCTCAACTTTATTTGTGTTTTTAAGACTATTTAAATATGAAACACTTTTTAAAGAATAAGTTTTTTTTACGTAACAATAAAATATTTACATACAAAAGAAACGTTGCCGCCGAATGATAAACGCATCATAAGTGCCTCAAGGCATCTCGAGCGGTCGATATCTGTTCGGAACAAATCACTGTTTTATCGTTACTCCCATCGTAAAAAATATTGATATCAACATAAAAAAGTGGTCCAAAAACAATAGAACGGATGGATTGAAAGGATTCCTGCGTCAGATAACGAGTCGGTTTAAAAAAAAGATATGTATTAATAATAGCTTTATAGTGACCATCTCCGAAACGCAGGTCATTCTTTGTTGTTAATGGTGTCATTTTAAACTCTATCGTTGAAAGATACTTTTGACACTTTCCTAATACGAGACATGATGCTGCTATCTCTACACTTAGCTGTTTTTTGTACAGTCTAATTGGACTTCAAAGAAACACTCGCAGGTAATTCTAACTGGATGACATGAAAAAAATATTTATTTTTCACAAAGCAATATAAGGTACCTAATGTAACTGAACTATCATCTAAATGGGTGTATCATTATTTGTAATGCACTAGAAACCTAGCTACAAAAAGTGGTAGATAGTCACGAAGAATTCCTCGAAACAGCCAGCGGGATTAGGATACATTAGGCAAGTAAAATATCACCAAAAATATAAAATACACAAATTATGGCCATTCAACTTTATTTTATTTTACGGTAATTATATTTTTCTGGAAAGAAAAACAAAAGTTAGTTAATAACCGCCAAATATTAATCGTCATTATTTATCCCCGACCTGCCTTAATTTACCGAATGTTAATCGTTTGACCACGCGCTAGGCTATCAATAAACACATAATTTACTTTTCAACGACCACATTGTAATCTAATAACTAATTTGCTTGATTGGATTAAGACGTCAAAGCGTGCTCTTGATTTCACGGTCGGCAGAAAAGATCGAGTTACTATCTATAATTCTGTAATCGATATTTTGTTTGACGATATAAAATGTTATTGTTTAAATAAGTGATAAGCGTGTTAAAGAAACTTTTTTTTAAGAAAGCATACAAATTAAGAATGTAACACGGTCTGTCATAAGATACTAAAATTGTATCTCATACAAAGATCAAAGATCATTATATTGCATAAAGTAATAAACATGAATTAAAAAAAAAAATATGTCAAAAATTTTATGAAAGTGGTTAAAAATACAATATTAAAATACAATATTAACAAACACAACACTACGTTATCTTTATTAGTAGGATACGATTCCTACAATAATTGCGCAACAATTGACACCTATGGCATAAAAAAGATTTACAAAAAGAATATTTAGCAGAGCGTGGTTTCGATCCACGGACCTCTGGGTTATGGGCCCAGCACGCTTCCACTGCGCCACTCTGCTTGTGTCAGACGCTGACGAAATTTTGCTCCTCTAACGTTAATCTAATCTAGGTACGGACGTGACTTATATTAATTTCCTCATATAATGCGTCATGAACACAATAATAATATTACATTAGATATGAATCTTCCGCTTGTCACTAAAAGGCTAATTTTCTCCATTTTACAATTGTTAGAATAATATATTTAATAATAGCAAACTGGAAGAACGATATATTTTTTGTTGACGGTATTGCATTTTTCGCAAATATTAAATGAAATTCCATTCATAGCCGTGACAAAAATTATCAGTGCAAAAATAACAAAATAACAAAACATCTTCCTCGTGATGATGATTAGAACCTAGACACTCATGGCAATGAACAATTTGTATGCAATTTATGGCATTGTATCTGCAATTAGCAGTGACATATCATTCATTATAACTCGTTAAATATTTAAAACAGCATTCGTTGCATCAATGGCTTAATTAGTATCACTCTTATAATCATATAATTTGATGGAAATATATTATTAGTTAGTCAATATATTGCAAGAAACACCTGGTAGGTACCATTTTGTGTAATGTTATAATATGTTCATTTTAATTGGCAATAGCGTCGTGCTTCAATAAATCAATGAAATCATTAATAAACTCTTGATTCCTATCAAAACCAGCTGTTTCACTTGTTCTAATTCTGATCTGATCGGACCGTATTAAAACATGTTCCGTTTCTGTCATTTCCATAATTCTTTTATTTCGGCAAATCTTGTGAGCATAAAGAACGTTATCGCAAAACCAGAGGCTTATCAGCAGGCAGTTCCCTTGTTCTGCGGCAGCAATAAATTGTTCTAATATGCCATAATTCTTTGCTTCCTAAGATCAGGCTCAGATAAGTGTTTATTAGAACACGGGTGGTAGAAAACTTGTGCGATATCGACATAAAAACAGGTGAATAACAAAAAACTGCCGACATTTTTTCCGTTTGCCAAATCTTAAAAAGTGTTCCGAAAATCGTCGAGCCTTATCTCTGTTTGTTTAGTAAATAATGAGCGGTCGCGAACTTGTTAACAAGTTCTGAATTTGTGTTCAAACCAAAGATTAGTTAAAAGGCAAATATTAAAATGTCTCAAAACTTTTAATTGAAGAAACCCGAGTGTTGTCTTTATAACAGTCTTAACAGCAATGAGTGAAGTCTCCAACGTTATCTCATGCTGCCCGTTTCATAACATGATTACTGTATTAAAAAGTAAAGTGGTCAGATATTGTTGGTATTTGCATAAAGGATTGGCGGTTGGGCGTCGCGGCGTGTGTGGCATCCTTCTGTCCCCGCTATATGTCAGCGTTCAAGCAAATTGAGGTTTCAGGAACACTCGTTAAGAGCCTCAAGCAATAAGGATTTCATCGCAACGTGTAAATACAAGTGGTGGTTACAGTCAGAATTCGTCATTTATGCTGTCAGGTATGATGTTTTGAAAAATGCCTTCTCCTAAACTTGACCGCGAAACTCAAATTAAGAAATTGAAGATAAGGGCGGCACGACGTGCCATTTTTTTCCCTTCCATGTCAATTAAGTGGATTTTATTTAACCGATCGAAATGAAGTTTCAGTAATATATCGAGACACTTTTGAATAAATGACATAATAAAGATGTGGATGAATTACGATATCGATATCCAGCGTAGTAAATTAACGATGCAGATCGACGCATCCCAAAGATATTTATGAGATAAATTTGTCTCCCGCTTGCGCAGTGTCTCATTACTGCTGCCGACAAAGCCCCAGCAGGCCAGCATTTGTCACACGAACAGTTGCAAATAGCGAAATTCTTTATAATTTATAACTATGCACTTGTGATTTTTACTTGCTAATTAGGGATAGGTATACCATGTTTTGCACTCAAGGGTAATAACAAGCGAGAAAATTACATGAGATGTGACAATAAATCAGTGGGGAAAAAATTAAAAATTTCGCGTTTTTCGATAACTACATCGATGTTTCCGAGTACCAGTAAAGTGGTGTGAGGAATTCGCTTATTAAGTGGTGTTGAGATGTCTATCAAGTTTGATGCAGCTGAGCGGCGCAGCGGCGGAGCGGGGGAGGCTGCGCTTGCGCGGCACGCGTTGACGTTAACATTCAGCGCGCAGCCGCCCGATCACCAACTGCCGATGACTCGTGCGCACTTCCGCACAAAACTCATTAAAATGATGAGCATTGGAGTTTTCTTATATTAAAAATTTAATTTTGAACACTTCGGCACGTTAATTAAATAATATTTGCCCGTAGCCTGCAGAATGTGATCAAAAATATGTTAGCTTGATGTTATGAGAGCTAAAGAACTGGTTATGGGTGATGTACTTAGGTATATCAAAGGCAGGATAAATTGTAATAGGAACAGAAAGAAGCTTGGATCGGCAAAACCCAGCAGAAATCGATAACTTACCTACGTTGTGAATAACTTACGTTGTTAACAATTTCAATCAATTATCCTCTAAAGTAGGTATATGCTAAAATGTCTAACATGGATATAACAAAATAGCAAGAGACCAGACCAATGGTATTAGGATCAAAACTTAGACCTATTCAGTCATGTGGACAGTTTCAGACTTTTAAATCTTCTAATCGCCTCAGTTTTTCATGAGAAAAGATCTCCAGTCCGATGAAAGCATCAAATCCTACCCTATATCAATGTAATAATCATAATAATATTTAGTTATACCCCTATTTGGGGACAAATATGACAAAATTATCTCACCCTCATACTTTTTATTGGATCAAGCTTTTCCTGGCTATATGACATGAAAAGTTCAGTGAGCACATCAGTAATTGGTCTCTTGATTGAGACCTCACTGCTGGTTTTGCAAGCGGCTCTCCCGCGGGCTACGGACTTTTTCGTCCAAGCCTTACTCTTCATAATTGATTTTAAACAACGGGACACCCGCTCGTTCGTATTCATTTGAATGTTATATTCTGCACAAGTAAAGCCTTTTTTATTCATTACACCAGTAAGGTCAAGAAACAAATTCTGTACCACCGCGGCGCGGCGTTGTAAAATCTCCAAGACATTACGTCTCCCAAATATATCACCTTCTTCCCACAATGGGATCGAAAAACTATTACCGCCTAAGGTATGAATGTACGCAAACGTTCCCAACAGTATATTGAGGGCATTTAATGCAGATTCCCAAAGGAGTCTCCAGTAAATAAGGCCTGTTTACGAGTACCGTGCTGCGGAGGCGGTATGCCATTGTAGCAGCCTTCGACGAGCAAAGTTTATTGGCTAATTTTATTCAATTAAATTGTTCTCGTTGCGCGCCGACACCCATGCCAGGCTCATTTTAACGCCTCGGAAATTATTGCAATAGATAACATAATACACGGCATGCGTTCGAAGGTAAGTGATTTAAAGACAGCCGCGCCACTTATGTTTGCAGTCACTAGTGCACGCTCGAATTTATTGTAACGGCTTTGACATGCTCCGCTACTAAAACTATAAACATAAACTAATACGATCTTATTGCTATCTTCAACTGTCGACGGTGAGTCGATGTATGGGGTTAAAAATTATTATAATATGTTAATTCTGAGCAACATTACAAGGCGGGTGGTGGCTTCCAAACAGTGAACGCGCCGTCAGCCTCACGCTGTGAATCCACTAAGACGTCTCATCACAATATTGTCCAGGGGACAAAACTATTATAACTACCCTTTGTTGAGGGAAAAAACTTGATTTCACTAAACTCAGTTCGCGTCATGCTGACAACGCATTTCACAAATCGTTTATAACAGAATTTTATTTTAGTTGGGATGCGTATGCACTCCGTTGATAAGTATCGTGGTTATGAATGTTGACATATGAATAACGAAACTATTATAAAAGGGTTGTATTGTTAAAACGTTAGCAATTTATGGGCATGATATTATATAATATAAACGTCAGCAGGTTTGATTCACCTCCCTATCTTGAAATCATGCCTATTTAACGTGGTAAGACGCTTGCCGTTTCTGTTTGTAGACCCTCTCTCGTCCTATTCTTATAAACATCCCCAAATCTGACTGAAAAAAGGACATAATTACCAATAATTAACAAAAACAAAATATCGAAACTACAACCTTGAACCGGTCACAAAAAATATTGGCGACCAGTTTTCGAGCTTCCTCATCATAAAACACGTCAAAACCCCGCCGAAAGTGTCCACATCTATAAACAAGGAGATGGCGTCTACTCATAAATCGTTAGAAAAACAAATAAAATTATATTTAATAGGTTCGTGAGAACTGTCGCCCACCACCCACTGCGACAGGTTCGTTAAATATTTTAATTGCGGCGCTAAAAAGATCCCAAAATTTTATTCGTCGTAAATCAAAGCGGTGTCCACGGTAGTCCCCGTGTTTTTTTCTTTCAAATATTCTATCGTTATATCTGATGAAGAACCACAAAGTACCTAATGCCCGGAGTCTTAGTTTCTCAAAAAAAGCATTCCTGTTAGTACCTTCTTTAGAAATTAAAAAAAGAAAGGGTGTAATAGCAACGTCATCAGTGAATCGTGAAACGAAATCATACAGATAGACATCGATTAGGATCGCTGCCTACGCTCCGTCAGCCCAATCTTTTCGCTTCCAAAATTTCGTAAAACTTGATATATTTACCGCAAACCGATGAACAGATAAACCTTTGATAGTACCATTCTATAATTTTAGTAAATGATATGATTTGCTCTAACCACCATTGAGCATGCAGACATGATTTTGGAAAGTGGCATGATTATCAAATAACCAAATTATTATTATCAATGAAATGACAAATCAGTTACCTCATTCCTTCACATATCAAACAACAAGAAATAATTTTGTGAACGGAAGCATAATTCCGTCAAGGGTCGACAGTCATTCGAAATCCATCATTCATTCGCAACTAGACATTTAAACAAAAATTTCCGACTCAATAAATGTCTCTGTTTGTTTTTCTAACAGGAAACCTATTTAGTTTGGTAAAAAGATTGGTAAAAAAAGGAGACCATGTGGGTGGTAGTAGTTGACGACAGTTTAAGTAGTGTAACTCGATACGCGAGTCCAGTAGTTTGTTTTTCTTGCACACTCGAAATTGTCGGAAGCCAATGAGATGATGATATTATTTTGCCGAAGACCCATCGTAGACTTTATGGGCTTGTCGGCGCGTCTAAATGTTTACGGAAGTGGTTTTTTATGGGCACTTATCTGTAAAGTTGGTTTTAAGGTCGTCATTAGACTTCGGAACAAAAAGTGATCCGGTTTTGGATATATTGCAACCATAGAGTCTGCAAGAAAACTAATTTATCCGTTTTTGTTTATTGGTCAATTACCTACTACATATATCTTCTTCTATATATATAAAATGGTAAACTGACTGATTGTTGATATATCAACGCACAGTCTAAACCGCTGCTCCTAGAGACATGAAATTTGGAGGGTGTGTTCTTTGTGAAGAGTAGGTATCCACTAAGAAAGGGTTTTTCGAAATTCCACCCCTAAGAGGGTGAAATTTCACGCGGACGAAGTCGCGGGCGGAAGCTAGTTTGTTATAGACCGGTTATCTTCTTACTCCAATTCGGAAAGTATTTCATATCCTTACTGCTGTCACTGTACCTATATTTTTATATAGCGATTCAGTATCATTATCTGCCCTTAAATCAATATTAGGTACTGATCACCAGACCCAAAAGCATGCTGCGGCGAGGGAATTAATTTTGACACATACGTTGTTTGTTTTATTTCCTAGATTGTATGTCATTATATGTAAATATTGATTTCTAAATAACACGCTTACTCCAAATATCAATCATAGTTACATTCATTAATCATCCAGCAATAATAATAATTAAAACAACATCTACAAAACACGTTAATCCAGTAGGTACTCGGCCAGTAACAAAATTAATCGCAGAGATTTTTTCTCTAGATCAATAAAATGATCGAGGGTTCCCTGTCTTTGTTTGTGTGCGTGCGCACCAGGGAGGAGATCACGTGGCTGAACCCTCCACAACCCCTATTCATGTCTTTTCTCTCTTTCTGTCCTTCATGTATTTGTTAGGATAGAAAGAGACAGGGTGTTTGGTTGTGTGGGTAAAACGGCGCGGGCCCAAACATCTGCCTGGTTCCTGATATTTTTTGGTCGGTTAAGTTAGTCGAATAATAATACTGAATTAAATTTGATTAAAGTTGGAATTGATTTTACTGTAGCTTATCAATTTTGATACAGTTCTAATGCAAGATATCCGCTTGTTAAAGTACACGATACGGATATCGACCAATCGATTTTTTACATTATTAGGTATATTATAGGTTTCAAGGCTCACATAGTATGATTTCTTAAATGCGTTAAATGAGGACAGATTTTGTTCGCAGCACTGTTTATTTTTTTGCCATATTTGTCCTTAGTAACTATTATTGCCAAACAAAATGTTAATTCAGGGCATGTAACGGTTTTGCCATTGAAAACAGGAGACCGAGTTGAACAGAACAACTTAAAGAAAAAACTTGATCTTGAACTTTTACAAAGTTATCAAAATCACTACTTAAAGCAGCATAATCAGCAATTGTATGGAATAAGGTAGGGAATAGAATAGGGGAGTATATGTGAGTGCAAATGTAATGTTGTTTTGTTATGAGAAGTTGGCAAAGAGTTCATTGAAAACGAATGCAGTTCTAAGGTCCCAGAGGAAGGGGCAGGTCCAAACGTCTCGCCTGGTGTTAAACAAAGAGGTTGAAAGGAGTATTATGTCTGGACCACGGTCCAATGAATGCACCTCGTACTGTGCAAATACTTTTTAAATGTTCTCCAGAATTCGATATTTAAATGCAACAAATGGGAGCCAGACGACTTTTTAATATAAATAACCAGCCTTGAAGATGGAAACTTTTTGGTGTTTGTATCAGACGTTCTTTGTATTTGAGCTGGATTTGGGGGTGTTTGCGGCCAGTAATACGGTGGTGAGCTTTCTACATATCAATTTCAATAATGTTCACAAGATACCGTCCTTGGTTTTATGAATGAACTAGCTGACCAAGCAAACTTCGTACCGCCTCAGAATCAATAAACGTTGTGTTAACTAATTGCTAAATTAAATTATTTTTTTTATTGAATTAAAATATTTATCCAAAAAGAAGGAAGTTCAATAAATGTTCAACAATTAAAATGAAAAGTACTTCGAGATATCATCAAAAAAGCCGCTACATACAAAATGTATTATTTTATTTTTTGTGAATTTTTCCCATTTTGTAATAGTTATTCTGCTATTTGGGGCCGAAACAATTCTAAGAAATCAAAGATCATAAAAATCGATCCAGCAGTTCTTGAGTTATAAATGGTTTAACTGACCCGACTTAGTTTTATTTATATAGATTTAATAAATTCTCAATAATAAAATTATCTTGAACCAAGACTTAATAAACTAAGACTTTTACTTTCGATATAAGCTGGCTCCAATGGCTATCAAAGACACCTTTGTCTCATTGTTTTCCTTCAGAATCATACCCAATATTTTGAAGCGGATATGCTTACAACTCCCCCTTCTAATAAAAACGTCTATTCAATAGCTGGTCTAGTCGTCTAGATGCAGTCTAAGGGTTCCAGACATCTTTTGTAATACTGACCTTAGCTTATTTAATTTTCAAGTTGAAGGTTTCCCTTTATTCTTGTTCTTAGTTTTTAATAATAGTGTACAGTCGACTGCCCGTCGATGGTAACGCAATGACTTTGAGCTGGTCTAGCGTAGTACAGAGTTACAATAGAATAAGAGGTCAGGTTGTTCTGGTTTTCTTACTATTACGTGCGGCCTGCTGTACGTTTGGATCGGGGAAGCCCTCAATAGCCTAGCTGATTCAAGGTGTCCTATATTGAGATAGGTTATAGCATTAGAAGGTCACTCGGTCGGCGGGAACTATTCATAATACAGCTGTTGGAGATGAATGCGCAGGTTCGTCTTTGTGCGTTTCTTTGGTGTAGACTGGGTGTATAGGTTTTGTTTTCTGTTAAGAAACAATCTTTTGTGGACTTTTCAATAAACTTAAGTTAGAACTGCTTTTCAGTAGCTATTATAAGCGTATTAATTTTAGAATTATGGATGCAACATATGGCTATAGGTACTGGAGGCAGGGAAAAAATCGCAGTACAATAAAATTTGCCGATTTTAGCCAATAATCATACCTACTTCAGAAGTTATTTTTTTACCCAGTGTATTTCCATATTCAGTCCATATGCAAGTTAACTGTGGGTACTTACCACCTTTATGATATACGCGCCGCACTATTTAGGTACCATTTTGTTGAAAGTCAAATGTGTCTTCTCGACATCCATGTGTCACTAACGGGATGCAGCAGAATACCAGCGTCAGGTATTGTACCTGGCATATGCTGAGCTGGACTCCCATTTGGTGCAACCATGAGACACACACCACCCAGTAGTGATCGACCGTTATAGATGTATATGAGCTAGGTGTCTATGCGTCATTTTTTTTTTTTATTTTTTTTTTATACCCTTTTTGATGTTTTTTAATACCTGTATTGTGTCTTTTGTTGCATTGAATAAACGTTTTATCTGTCTATCTATATTATGTAAATACTAAAGTGCGAAAGGATTGAAAGGCGGCAAATCAAATTTGTCACCTAGACAAAGATAATTACTGGTACCGGGACATTTATTTACCTAACTGAGTTGACTTACAAGTACGAATCGTGCATTAGGTACCTACATACGTCTTAATCAGTAAGTAAGCTTGGAAAGAATTTTGCTTCCAATATTATTTTAGTAAAGATAAAAACAAAAACACGGATGGTGCTTCTAAAAAGTTGCTTTTAAAAAGGGTTGTGAATGTTTTGACAGATAAATCCACCTCGTTCGAATGCTGTGGCATCTCCAATTCGATACACCTACCCCTGCCAGCAATTACCATATGGCCTGGCTAAATATAGCCCGGATAGTATGCACCATAGTCACACTTACGGATCCCACATGTTCGCAAGATGTTGGAGCCTTGGAGTTCGCCTTACTGAGCGGATTGCCGCGAAAAAACAAGACATCTTGAGTTACAGGATGCACTTTTGAGTATTAGGAGCAACACTCGTCTTACCTCACTAATCCAAAGACAGTTTAATGTTTCGTTGTTCGAGTTACGTTTTAATTGTGGTGTTTTAACAAATGCCAAGCGAGTCCCGTTTAAAATAAAGGATGCTCATATCCTCTCAGACTAATAAAAAATAGTTTTAATAACTACATTTGAGGATCCCTATATTTGTTTTGTTTCTCTGAACGCATACGCCTAATAAATTTATTGTAACTCAGGTAACATACAGCGGCATTGCTATACGTTGCCTTATTACTGAAATCAGGCGCTTGTAGAGCTTGAAGAGAAACCTCTTGTTTCTCTTCGTAACCAAGCTGTCGTCTTTTATTAAATTGTCTAAAGTGTTTTTTTTTTTTCATATTTGTGCATTAACTTCATAATGAGTAGGTCAGGTAAAATTTCTGTGAGGCTATTTCTTAGCCCACTTATTGCAAACACTCTAGACGTTAGTTTTCGACTGAGCAACTAACGACGAGTCCCCAGAAAATAAATTGAATTGTAATAAGGCGGTTTTTATATAATTAACCTTTCAATTGTTTGTAACTTATCAGGGATATTCACACTATACAGCATTGTGTTTCAGCCCATTCTTTGACATTCCTCACCACCAGCAGTACAGTATATGTCATGCATGATTAAATCGGGTAAAGGATAAATTTTTGGCAGTGAATTGACTTCTAAAAATAGATACTTTACCCGATATCCATCCATACTAACCTAAGTTATATTATAAATGCGAAAGTAAGTTTGTTTGTTACCTTTTCACGCTTAAACCACTGAACCGATCATCCTGAAATTTTGCATAATTATACGTTGTCAGGTGTACAGAAACGAACATAGGGTACCTTTCATCACGAAGTGCTGTTCCCGAGGTAAATAAAAATAACGTTATTATGATAATAGATGGCGCCACGTGTCTTTCGAATAAAAAACAGGACAATGTCTGTCGGATCAGCTATAGTCACACTAATATTATAAAGGCGAAAGTTTGTGAGGGGGTGTGTGTGTGTGTTTATATGTTTGTTACTTCTTCACGCTCAAACGGCTGGACCAATTTTGATGAAATTTTTTATCCCGATATTCCCACGGGATCAACATTTACGCGGGTAAAACCGGGGGGCGTAGCTAGTCTACCATAAGGACTAAGTAGCAACATTTCTCTAAGGCCTTTCTGTAATTATTCACCTGAAAAATTATGAATCAATCGACTTAGAACATTACAATCTCAGACAAACTGTAACACACACCTGCAAACATAGAGGATAGTGTTCCGACCATGTTCGCCTTGTCGAATAACCAGACATGCAGTTTATAGAGTCGCAGGCATTAACCAGATTACCTGCGAGTACAGAAGCGTGATACATTGAATCACTGCTATGGACCTTATTGGATATGGTTCGGATTAATTAGGCAATGGATATAGGGCTTACATGCAATGTTTAAACATAGATAAAATATATATCCCGATATTCCCACGGGATCGACACTTACGCGGGTGAAACCGCGGGGCGCAGCTAGTATAATATTATAAATGCGAAAGTGTGTCTGTCTGTCTGTTACCTCTTCACGCTTAAACCGCTGAACTAATTTAGATGAAATTTGGTATAGAGATAGTTTGAGTCCCGGGAAAGGACATAGGATAGTTTTATCCCGATATTCCCACGGGATCGAAACTTATGCGGGTGAAACCGCGGGGCGCTGCTAGTTAATTAATGAACTGTTACTTTAAGAACCTGATGCATAAATAATCATAAATCATTGAATTAATTACCTAAGCATCGTCTTATTAATTACCTATATAAGTACCCTTTTTGGCGTAGAACATGGGGAAACCACAGGTTGGTAATTTACTCTGGCCTTATTATAATATATAAGCATTCGTTAGGGTTCGCCACCTGTTATGGACACTCAACAACAGCAACGACTAAGTTTAGTGACAGATGCTTAACAGTAACTTTCTTTCCCAATTGCAACATTTACTGGATCTACTTCCATTTACAACCTTACTGGGTAGCTATATCTCACCATCTACCTAGCCTTTTCCCAACTATGTTGGGGTCGGCTTCCAGTCTTACCGCAAGCAGATACCATCACATGGGCGTAAGGTGAAAAATGTATTCACTGTTTAATTACTTTTCTGTTATAATGTTCTTGTAGTAACGAAACGGCCAAGCCTCATATTTTGACGAAGGTGTAGAGTTTGTGAAGTTAGGGCGTGTAAAGTTAGAAGCTTGGCTCTACATGAGATCTGATAACTTTTTGGCAGTGCGAGCTATTAGTGGTCTCGTCTTGGCAACATTTTACACGAAAATGTTTTTGGTGGGATCCTTATTTTTTTAAGGATAGGTACCTTCATGAAGCGACCTATGAACCATTACCTCTGTGCGCAACAAAAATCCCGTTTCAAAATCCCACTATTGCAACTATTTCTATGAAGACCAAAATTATACTCTACAACCACAATATTAAGAATCAAAATAGTCTATCAAACTGGTATGCAGTTGTACTAGTGATGTAACAATGGTCTTGCTAGGACAGTGGCGCGTGCCACGACACAAAAGCTAAAGGGCACGCAGCTGGCGTGGGTGTATGTTCACACACACATACAGACAAACAGATCCGATAGAAAAAAAGATTAATTATATTTTATCTAACAGATAAGTCGTTTTGAATGAGATAATTACAATAGAATAGGCTTCGTTGATTGAAAATAATAATTATGGAAGTAATTATGTATGTTCAGAGGGAAAAGATTTAAAGAAACTATTACTTTCACTGAAAGCACACAAAAGCGAAATAAACTTTATGCTTTTTTTTTTCTCATGATTTGAGGGGAAGGTGAACGCCTCACAATCAAAATATTGCAATTTTAATTAGGGATTTACATTACAAACACCTATTACTAAGGATTCTCCACAAGCAACAATAAAATATTAGTACTTTCGGCCATGGCTTACATTATTCCATTACCAACCCCCTTGCGCCAGCGCAATCATTTCGGAGTTCCATTCAAACACGCGAACGGTTTTAGCTCGATTACTGCACATGTGTGAACTATCTATGTATGTGTATACATGACATAAAAAAGGTATGTGTTGGTATGTAACTGCAACTTACACACACAGACATACCGGTAGTTGGGTGCGACACCCCATGAAAATTATATTGTCCTCTATGTTATTCAGCTTTTGGGGCATCGTTGTGGTTCATAGCGGAGAACGTTCGTGATTTCAAAAACTGATTTTGTACATAAGTACTTATAGTGCTTTAGATTTAGAACATGTAAGCAACTATAAATTAATCTTTACAGTTTTAATCACGTTTTAGGAAATAAAGTACCAAAATTCTTACAATGGAACTTTTATCGTAGAAAAAGCCCCAAGGAAGATATTCGAAAGTACCTACATAAAAATGGATGGTATTCATTTTTAACTAATAATATAACTTTTCTATTTGTATGCTTTGAGTACCTACTAACACACAAATCAGATTTAGCTTTGACATCATCCTAGGCATTGTAAAACATTTCCAAGATGAAACTGATACAAAAATAATTCAACGCTCAAACAAAACTGAACAGGAACGCTGCCCCATTCCGCCCTTTGAAAGAGCATGTGTGCAACTAGTAAACGTAAGTACCCCTGTTGATCCCCCCGCGAGCCACCCCAGGTGCGTCCGCGCGGCACGCGCCATTCCTGTCGCGGCCGGCGCTCTGACGCCATCGTATAGTTCTACTTACTAGAAAACAGTTATTTTCTACGTGATCCAATCTAACCCAAGTCCGCAACTAATCCAAAATAAACAATCGTAACATGTAAAAACGGCAACTCATCGTGCCGAAATGAGTTCCATCGGCGTCGTAGTCTTCCGCAACTCGCCGCTCGGCAAAGCGCAGGTGCTCCAAGAATCCGTGAATAATACCGTGAATATAACAAACAATGATGCCAATCAAAACTCCACACGTGAAATTATAATAGTGAGAAAGAAGCCGAAGATTCAATCTGTACCAGCGACCGTTTCAGTGACGTCATTAGTGCGTGCTGCTGAGCCTATAACGTCACAAGTTTCAGTAGCTAAGAAACCTCGGCCTTCTGAAAATAGCGCGGAAGAATCAGTGCGGTCACCAACACCTCTTGCAGTTGCCCGACGAAATGCGCGCGAACGTAACAGAGTGCGACAAGTTAATGATGGATTTGCCGCTCTCCGTAAACATATCCCCGAAGAAGTAGCATCAGCTTTCGAAAATGCTAACTCCAACCGAGGAGCTAACAAGAAGTTAAGTAAAGTGGAAACGCTGCGTATGGCAGTCGAATACATACGAAACTTGGAGAGTTTACTGAACATCGGTCACGATAAGGAAAACTCGTCACGCCCATCAATGGAATCATTTCCGTCTCCAGCATCTTCGTCACCAAGAGAAAACAGCCAAGAGAGAAGTTACTACTCACTGCATTCTCCCGCTGTTGAAGACGATGATATAGATGAAGATGAACTGGATGGATCCATGCACCTTCCTCGACAGCAATATGTTGACTTACAAGCAACGGAACAGTTCCAGTTAGTAGCCACCCCAAACTTATACGAGGAAGAAGAAGGAGCTGGCCAGCCTCTCACTCCATCATCCGACCTTCTTGGACATGAAGATGTAAACCCTCATCTATTGGAAGGACATTTCGCATTCCCGAATTCAGCAGAACAGTTTACAGTGATTCCAGAACGACATTACCTGTGTGAGACTGATGTGCCAGTGAACGAGAGTGACTTTGAAGTTAAATATTCTGCAATATTGAACGAGCAACTGCATCACAATTTCACTGAAGAGACCAGTCTACCTTCGATTGATCCTGGGTTAATTTTAACTCACAATGAGTACAAATTCAAGGCAGAAGATAACACTTTCGTTGAAGACCAATTCAGTGATGATATGGAACTAAAGAGAGAACTTCCTGATATCCAAGTGACACCAGAAGACAGAGAACAGTTTGAGGAAACCCTGAAATGGTGGCAGGAGAAAACTAGACAGGCAAGATCGCTGAAAAACAACAATAATAAGAATTAACTTAAGTATTTATTGTAGTTTTTGTATAGATAAATGTAATTCAAGATATTTATTGCGATAGAAGTATAGTGTAGTAAAACATAACATACAGCTGTTAGTGCCAAAGTCGGTTGAGGCGCAGGCGCAAGGTGTGTCGTAACGGTCGACAGACGAGCCTGCACTTCAAGCTTTGTACATTGATCGTGTTATTTATATGTTATTCTAGTAATTTTACATAGTTCAATGACATAGACTGTCCAGTGTACTGTATGTAGTTCAGAGAGTTCTCGTGAATAGTTCAAATATTGTAAATATGAGTGTCAAAGGGCGCCTCTTAATACAAATGGAATAACTTAACTTATAGTGCCTTCTATTTTAATAAGCATTGTGATGTTAGATGATAGTTATTTTACGACAATAAATGAATTAGTTCCTGTATATTGTTTACATCATTTAATTTACATCATTTTATTGCAATATTTAAATAATAAGTAAAATTAATTAGCAATTAATAAGGTAATTTACCCATTAAGACAAAACATAAATTGACACCGGCCTTATAAACGATCCCTTTTCTTAATTTATCGATTGCCAATGATCTAGTGAGCCCATTTTCAACACGCTCCCTTAATGCAACCCCATTGAGACAAAAACCCTTATGCTAATGCAACCAAATCATTTGACAGTAAATGACCTACTTAAATCGCTTTGCAGCTCAACATAAGCCGCTACGGTCGACTACACCATCTTCTAAATATCTTGTTAACTGAGAATAAAACTGCTCTAAATATTTTATGATTGGATCTATTTTTAACGTTCTGTATTAGTTTGCAGAATTACTTAATATACATTTTGTCAAGAGACGTTTAGTAATCCTTCATGAATCAATGACCTAATTTACTCGTCCTTAAAATTATTCACTTTGTATAAAGTAAAATTTGTCACCTATAAACTTTAGAACTTTTAGACATCAAATAAAACTTTTTGAAACTATAATTAATGTTCTTTGTCCCTGAATTTTACCAACAAAGTTTTCATCAAAACCAAAATCTTAATCTCCGGTTAACAAAATCGGTGGAGCCAGCCCAAAACCCGAGCCGTTAACGGTAAGGCGATATCGCTATTATGATTGTAATGTGCCGCCGTTATCCCGAATAAAAAATACCAAGTTTCAAGGGAGAACCACAAACGGGTTGATTACAGCTTGGGTCGAGCTTACCGATTTGATTTTTGTGTAGTTGATTTAAAGTTATTCAAGTTCATTATTAACTGTCGGTTTTATTGCTTATTCGAACACATTTAATTATTTAATATAGGATTTAGGAACTTTAGGACAGTGTTAGAAAATTAGGACAATTAGCTGAAATTTTATAGTCTCGATTCTCTCTCTATCTTTGATGGTTTTTTTATGAGATGGTATGATCGCTACAGCAACAACAACAACAACGCTACCAACAGCAACTTTACCTTGCACAAAAATTCTAGTTGTATTCAAACTAAGATCAGCCCAACTTTTACATTTACCGTTCTTGACAACGCATTCCTTCAGATATATAACGGAAGTTTCGCTAACGAAGAATGCGATGAATTTCAAAGTTAGTAAACATGAAAGTTCGCCTATTTCTTCCTTCGTTGGTTTCGTTCCGCACGCTCTTGTATCCGGGCCGGCAAGAATTTTAATTTCTCCCTTATTTTTTTTTAACATCAAAATATCGCCATATTTTATGGGGTAGTTGCACGCTATTTTGACTTCCATTTAAATATTTTCCGCTCCATTCGTCAGGCGCTGTTTCAAATGATTAAAGTTTTTGATGCACATGGGTGAATATCGATCATAGTTAGCGAGTGAGTTTCCGCTTCGTAATAGCACCTACTACAAAGTCAAAAGTCGAAGTCAAATAATTTATTATTTCAAATAGAAAAGGCACTTTTGATCGTCATACAAAAAAATAGAATTGATTCTAGTCGCCCCTTCCAAAAGGTAGATTCGTATAGAGAAGAATGGGCAAGAAATTCCATCGATACTCTTTTAAAAATATTTTACAATATGTTGGGTTACAATTTAGCAGCATTTAAAGCATATGGGTGAATGTCAATCATAGCTAGCGAGTGAGTTTCCGCTTAGTAATAGTACTACAACATTCAGAAAAGGTACTGTACCTAAAAATTCTGTAAATAAGTAATACCTCATCTGGTGACTAGTACAGTGAGGCAGTTAGGGAATTTTAATACCATTACCTATTTGCTTTACAACCTAGTTTAAGCATTAGTCAAGACTATGACTTCATTAGTCACAATAATTACTAGACAAATAAAACTAACTAGCATAACATGATTCATTTGTCTGACGAACTTTTACGACCGTACCTACACACTACACTCACAAATACTTGTTACAATAACATTTATGGGCATGTCTTGAAGTAGGGAAAAAGAACAAGTTTTCAATCTACCTAGATAAGCGACATACCACATTGTAATCCCTTATTCCTTTAATCCCGTATACCTTATTGTAAGGTCAACTAAGGAATACTTTTAGCTCCATTTTTTAAAGACAACGGTAGACGGCTTCTCCTTCCAAAATGCTAAGAACACATAATTTCTTGAGCAAGTGGCTATTATACTCTGGAACAAGTGTCCTCTTACACCGAAATCTCAGCACCGTTATCTGCAGTTTAGTTTAACGAACGTTTATTTAAACTATCATTATCTGCGTAGATTATTACTGCACTTAAAACACTTTGAGACCCGTTTTGTGGAACTTTGTAACTCCTTTTTAGTGTTAAGTAACAAGTGCATCTTCTGTAGATACAGAAGATGCACTAAAGAAATAATAGCATTGTGTGTGCAATTAAAAAGATAAAGACACTAGATGCTATTATTTCTTTGTCATTATTTATTGATAAAAGGTTGAATTTTATTGGTTAATTAACTATTTCCGCTAAATCAGTACTACTAGGTACGCACGGCTACACATCAAGCTACACATAACCAGTATAAGCTGACTTTTGATTGTACAAAAAACCTATAAAATGCGAGGTCAGCTAAAACTGGAATTTTGTAATCTCTTATTTTGACTATTTTATTTGAGATCAAAGTTTATCAGAACACTTTCTTTACAACATATATCTGCGTTGAACCTGACCTAAAGAGTATTAATTACCTTTAATAATACCTATTTCACGTTGATACTAATTACTAAAGTCTTATAAGCACTATACCTACGTAGGTACCTGTACTTGCACGTGACAAAATTCTTCAATGCAATAAATTAAGTCAGTAATCAGGTTATGCGATGCGTGGGAATGGCGGGGTCCCTTGCATCACAAAACCTACGAGGAAGATACCCTGATCGATGCCGTACGGAAAAAAGTCCGTTACGAGCCGCTATGCCTTTTGTTGTCTTGCGTATAGCGCGCGTCATAAAACTTGATACTTGAACCAGATAAACTTATTCTAATCTCAATCATATAATTTTAAACAGATTGCTGTTACAGTTTTTAATCAAGTAACAGATTGCTGTTAAAAATTGTATGAGGTTTTTTATATTGATTGTCACTGAGATGAAATTGCGACTAGATTTTGAACGTTTTTATTACGAGTCAAGATTATCTCTAGTATTAAAACTTCTTGATAATCACATTATCATGTTTTAATACTAAAGATAATCTTATCTTTAGCTATATAGTGACAACGATTTTTTATAGCTGTCACACCTATAAATGAAGCTATTCTTTGCTTGTTTTATAACTGCAATGAAACATTGTACTCGTATCTTATTGTTATGCCGTAAATATTTATTAAATATTTTATAAAGTAGGATTTTCCTTGTAATGTTTCACAAATGTTAACTGAATACTATCAATATAAATAATTCTGAAATAAATATAAAACTTCCTGTTTTTATTGCCTAATCCTTGAATTCCTTAATAAAAATTCCCAAAGACGTTCGAACTCAGATCAAGACTATTCCGTCGCCCAATACGGTAAAGTAAAGTCAAAGAAGCTACCCTATTGTTGTATAATATTTATTCTTGCGTGGATCTCCCCGAAGTCTTTCAGCGAGGTCGTCGCCATTGTCGCAGGGTTCATGGGAACCAGCAAAAAATGGACTTTACCTTTAGGGTACTACCGAATTCTCTAAAGAAACTGAATAAGCACTTTTTCTACACAACGTTCGCGCATCCACGTGTTCCAAGATTAAGATGACGTATATTTTTGTATTAATAATCTGTGCATCTTATGCAAAGACCCTCGGGACAGAACGCGAAGACGCGTACAAAAAATGTCTGTTTGTTTATTTAATTAACAAAGATGACATTCTTTAGTTCAGCAAATCCTTTTGCACGTGAAAACCTCTGTCACGCCACCCTGTCATACATACGAAGTTACGATCTCAAAAACAAATTTGGCCTCCAAACATTTTTTTTTATAGAAATAAAATAAATTGTTTGATACACATCTTCAGGGACCTTGTATCTATCATGTAAATAGTAGACATATAACTAGACTTCAGAAATCTCGTTACACATCTTACTATTTTCGAGTGTTTGACTAAGATATCTGGAAACATGCACAATCTTGACACTGATAGTTTGATTTAACTGAGACTTTGAAGGCCACAGTACCTATGTATGATAAACTATTTCTAAAAGCAAACATGTGAAAGCAAACAAGATGATACAATTTATGTAAATTGATCAAGATTCAGAGCTCAGACTAAATATATACCTATAATTTCGAGGTGTTCAGAAAATAATAACTATATTATGTTTTCCCTTTACTTTATTTTAAACACTACCTAGCTTTGCAGAAATCTTGAAAACTAAAAATATATATATTATATTTCTTTTAGGTACAAGTCCTGTCACTAGATAGTATTTCTATTTCTAGTTTCCAATGTAAATGAACAAATAAATAAATAAGTAAATAAAAACACAAAGAGTAGCAACAAAGTGTAGGTAATTATTTTCTACGTAATTAGGCGATAACACTTTAGTAGGTACTAATTTAAATGTCTTCACGAACTGTTAAGGTTCAAGGTGCTTCCTATTTGAATATTCTATTTAGTCATTGGGAATAATCAATACAGGCCTCATGTTGCCTCATGGTTGCAACTCGTTTTACAGCAAAAAAAACCTAAAAACTAATTAATGAAACGCAACAATATATCTTTTTGTGTTTCCCACATGGGGCCAGATTGTTTGAGATAGTAGACAGTGAAATTACGCCAGGTTCCGTCCAAAGTTCTGGCACTGACGCCATACGGCATGCGCGGGCGCAGCACAACCATCTGGCGATCAACAGAGATTCAACAAAAACTACAAATTAGCTCTCGACGAGAAAAAGTTTGAGTCACGGTGGCATATGCTTTTGTTTGCTCATAATTAGTGTAATTCGATTGATGGTAAACAAACACATGCGTTGCTGATGGTTTTTATTAGATATATTTTGGACTGCATCAGCTATAGAGGAGAAGTGCTTAAACGAGCAAGTTATCGTTATTTAGGTACAGTCAGCAAAAGAGTTAGGTATGCAGGATCGTCGGATATAGTTGAAGTTTAGTAACAAACCGATGAATGTTATCGACTGAAATTTAATTTGATAAATCAGCTGCATGTTTTCTATTAATAAAATTATATTTTATTCGACAACATCCATCGGTTTATTACTAAACTTCAACTATAACCGACGATCCTGCATACCTAACTCTTTTGCTGACTGTACATACATACTTATATCATAATTTAAGACTAGCATATTAGCAGGAATGTATTTTATGCAGCGATTGGAGAAGCCTATGAACATTATAGCAACCACGCCACGCATCTTCCGGTTACTGTTAACTGGATGCCTTAGCATAAAACCCCAGTAGCTAACAACTTCCCCAGCCTGGAAATCCCAGACCCTTATGATAGACATAATAAACAATTTAAATAAATACTTAGATTTATTGACCAAACTTAAATCTTCATCATCATCATCATTTCAGCCGAAAGACGTCCAATGCTGGACGTAGGCCTCCCCCAAGCACCTCCACTTCGACCGGTTCTGTGCTTCTCGCATCCAACGGGTTCCTGCGGCCTTCACAAGGTCGCGTCGGTCCACCTTGTGGGAGGCCTTCCAACGCTACAACTACTACTACTTAAATCTTACTATGACAAAATTTTACATAATTGACACTAGCATCTGAATTAATAACCAGTTACTTATGTTTGACAGATCAACAAAAAAGTTAGGTAATGTACTGGAAGAAACTTGGTGCTTGAATGACATTGCAAGACGGCGTTTTTTTTTTTTTGCGAAATCAGGTTGAAAAAACAAGATGGCGGCGATAGTTCAGATCTTGGCCACGCGATAAAATATCCTTGAACAACTATAATGCATTATACAAACAATAAATAAAAATCTATCCACTACGACGACGCGTCGAATATCGATGTCGTACGCGACGTTGATATTCACTGCTTTTTTTCAGCCTGAAAATCCATGTCAAGTCCAGTGGATCTATAAACTACCTACTGTATACTACTGTATGTACTATATGTACTACAGACGCCAGCACTTCAAGCTACTACAATCTGTCAAATATCTTTAATAGATTTTCAACTTTATTGCTGACCCATAAGGTTCAAAGTTGATTGGGAAAATTTGTCAGTTTCGGGTAGCTTGATGTCTGTCCGTTCACCGGAACTTCGACGGTCGGCTGGGTCGGCAGAAACTACAGAACGCCTGCTGCGACAAAAATACTACTTCGAATATTTAATCGTGTTTTTTTTTTTATCTAATAATTTTTTAAATGAAGATTTTTGTTTGTTTAATTTTATTTAATTATTTATAAGAAAGAAAATACATTTATTTAGCACTGACTAAAAGACACACAAACATCGGATAAAAACAAATAAAAAATGTAAATTCCGATCTAAGATATTAGCAGGAAAGTGTGCCTCACGGCTGCGCCAAAAAGGCCCAGCCGGTCGATTCTGTAAAAATCTCACCGTGAAAACTTAGGTGAAGTGAGTTTGTTTTTGCTAGGAATTGACACTATTGACAGCTCACTCTAAGCTCACTTCACCTAAGTTTTCACGGTGAGATTTTTACAGAATAGCACCGCAGGTCAGCAAAAACGTCACACAACTAGTGCCTGACTGACGCTGGTTTTCAACTGGACCTACAAAAGAGTTGAAGTCAACTATCTCTCGTGTCGAAACATCATCCAGCTGTGGTGGATTGTATTTTAAAAGTGGTGAACGTTTATTTTACGTAAAATAAATAAATATTATACAGTGAGTGATCATCGAATAACATTAAGATTATATTAAAATCTTGTTTATCGTTACTAAAACACAGATTTTAATAATACCCATATTCGTATACTAATGAAATAAATGTCTGCCATTTGCATAGGTATCTAATAATATAAAGACAACTTCATAATGTATTTTACATAAACATGAATTTCGATAAAATTAAGGAGATCATAAAATTAGGATCGTTATCTCTAAACGGAGACAAAAACATATTTCCTTCCTAAAATTAATTGTTGAAGTTTGTATTTTTTTGCGCAGAACCCTCATTATTTTTGTAAAATAAAAGTAACTCCCTGTAACTAAGTTACTACTTATAACATCAGCTGTTTGCCAGTGAATGTCCCGTCAAAATCGGTCCAGCCGTTTCGGAGATTAGCCAGAACAAACAGAAAGACAGAATGACAAAAAAATATTGTTTTTTGTTATACGCACCGTATATACTTTCACATGGATATAGTCAATAGGTAGCTGCTGTTATTGTGACATTACGAACAGACACTTAAATTTTATAGATCTACTAGCTGCGCCCCGCGGTTTCACCCGCGTAAGTGTCGATCCCGTGGGATTATCAGGATAAAAAGTAGCCTAGGGCGTCAGCTACCTCCATACAGAATTTTATTAAAATTGGTCCAGCCGTTTGAGCGTGAAGAAGTAACAAACACATAAACACACACACACACACTCACAAACTGTCGCCTTTATAATATTAGTGTGATCATAGAAATGTAGTGATAGATATTATCTTTATGTTATGCTATGTTTTGTACTGACCGATCGAGCATCAGAGGTGAACAAGAATAATAAACATCTACATAATAAGTATGAAAATGTTTATAACTTCAAACAAAATCAAATAGTGCCTGTACCTACCAGTAACACTGGCGAAGTGCGAGTCGAACTCGCGCACGAAGGGTTCCGTACCACCGTACAATATTAAACCCTTTTTTTTTAAAACCCGTTTCTTGTATGGGGCGTTCCCTTTATTTTTAGCTTTATTTTATTGTTATACCGGCAATAGAAATACACACTCTGTGAAAAATTAAAGTGTCTACCTATTACGGTAAATACCTAAGATACAGCCCGCTGACAGCCAGACGGACGGATAGACGGACAGCGGAGACTTAGTAATAGGGTTCCGTTGGCACTCTTTGGGTACGGAACCCTAAAAATGCTAAACACCAGTGTGTATTTAAAACCGTAATATGCAGTACGAAAGACCCAATTATGGTACTCAAAATAGAATAGGTTAAACCGAGTCATGTGTCTCTACGGAAGCATGCTATCCGGTGCAACATGTTACACAAACGTTTATGGTACTTTTAATACCATATGGTATATTACCATAATTCACATGGTGTTTATTATTCATGGTTTCGATAAAATATATTCGTATAAAGATTAAATTGTTTATTTTTCTCGGTTGCAACAGTGACCTACACTCGTAGTGGACTACGGGTGTCGTAGGCGTTTTTTACGTGGGAAATCATTTAGGATGTATCTTTTCATTTTGTATGGGATTTCATTTTTTTTTTAAAGAGATTTAATGTCAAAGGTACATACATACAAGCGCTTTTCCGTTGTTATTTCAGAAACAAAGGAAATATACGGCAATACTTATTCAGTATTGCCCTGAACAATACTGACATGCGACATAATACATTAAGTATGCAAATATTATGTGAAAAAAAGAGTTCATAAAACTCAACGATAATTCAGTGCATTTAGTGCAAAAACATTCGGGCAATGATTTCAAAAGTACGCTAGTAATATACTATATGTCAATGCATTCGGGATTAAATTTTCTGTCTTTGTCAATATGGAATATTTGGCTGTAGGTTTCAGACATTTCATGAAGAACGTTTCATTCTTTGCAACGTTTCACGTTTCATTGAACGTTTCATTCATAACAGTTAAAACTGTCCATTATGATTCATAATGTTATCTTTTTATGATTCTGCCAAAGGGGTCTTTTATTATTGACAGTTCAATATTTAATTAACTCTTTATGTAAATAGTACCTACATATTTATGCTAATAAATTAATTGATGAAGGGAATTTTCTATTATTCAAATTAATCAAAAGTTTATTTATTTTATTTATTTAACCATTTATGTACACACATAATAGGTACAAAGGTGATGCTTATTTCATAAGAAATCTCTTCCAGCATACCAGCATAAAGTTAGTTAATTTATTTACTTAGACATATTTACATAATTTAAAAAGCTAACAGTCTTAAAATAATAATAATATTATGTACAATTATATAATAAAGTCGAACATATAACCTCCTCCTTTTTGGAAGTCGGTTAAAAAGGAGGGGAAATATCAAAGGGCATCAAACAATACGTCCGCATCGCTGTCAATACACAAAAGCCTGGCAGATTCTTTTGCCAAAAATTAGGCCAGCCCTCTGGTCACGTGAAGATTCGAGCAACCGCTTGGAAAACAAAGAAAAACCAAGTGAAAAAGTTCGGACTTCTCTTCGATACTCGGACCCCATGCCCTATAGTTTCAACCCCAAACGGCTCGAACATATTATTATAATAAGTTAATATTATATTTAAAAATGTTGTTTCTAATAGACGATGGATGCCTCAAATAATATAAGTAAGTATATACCTAGGTTTTCCCAAAACAAATTCCCAATCAACTTTGAACCTTATGCTTTAGCGATAAAGTTGAAAATCTATTAAAGAAATTTGACAGATTGTAGTAGCTTGATGTGCTGGCGTCTGTACTTATATTATTTGAGTCGATGAGATAATCGACAACATTATGTAGGCACAACTATCAATACCAAACATAAACTAGCCGGCCTTCGATTTCGTTCATGGAGCGTAGTATCGACTACAGAATTGCTACAAAGATTTAAATGAGATTTTTATTTTATTGAAGTAGGTTTTTGGTTTCAACTCAACCATAAAATAGCAAACATAGGCGTTAAGTAACATATAACCCAGGCCTGTAATCCCCGAAATCATCAATTGACCCCTCCCGCTCTGGGTGGAGCGGAAAGGAGTGTCAGACTCTTACTGACTAAAACCCACCCGTGTTCCTTCCTTAGCCCTTTCTGTTACGGGCCAGCGGTAACCCTTTCGGACAATCCCTACATCCACACTTCGCGAGTTGTATGTTGGCGACCCTATTGCCGTACACCGGGCACAGATCCCGACTTCGGGCTGCTACTGAGAAATTCCTGCCAGAAATAACTAAATAACTATCTATCTATACTAATCTATTCTTACTAATTGTATAAAGCTGAAGAGTTTTTTTGTTTGGTTGATCGCGCTAATCTCAGGAACTACTGGTTCGAATTGAAAAGTTATTTTTGTGTTGGATAGGGCATTTATCGAGGAAGGCTTATATAGGCTGTATAACAACACGCTACGATCAATAGGAGCGGCGCATCAATGAAAAATGTTGCAAAAGCGGGATAAATTATTCCTTTTGAGAGCTTCCGTTGCGTACGCTGCGTAAACGGTTAAAGTTACGCAAAAATCATGTATGACGGAAAAGCATATGTCTATCTTTTAAGGTTGACTCACTATAACCTTTTTATGTAATCAAATTTGTTCTAAATTATTGCATTATTTGCGAAGGTGTTTTTATAAACATGGTATTAATCCTTATCCAAATAAATACGTTATTCATCACAAGTATTTCATTTTCAACAAAATTGCTCTTGACATCATTTGATTTCAATGAATATCTTAGGAGATATCATAGTTTCAAAATAACTCCGCAAGGCGGCCGGTCATGAATTATATATTTTAGTAGGTTTTTGAAACCGCTGGGCACAGCTAGTAAATAATATTAATGGTCTTAAATAATGCTAGTAAATTATTATAATTAGAATATTAAAGTTAGAATAATTTAAACCCCGCCGGAATCACGGCTAGCATAGCGCACATGTCAGTTACGCGAGTCGGGTGCATGTCAACCTTGCTTCCTATATGCACACTGCGCGCGCGCAGGTCACGTGTTCCAATAAATAATTCAACAAACGTATGCACGATACATATGTATTCGTATTGCATGTAAGTATATGATTAGGATAATTTTTATTATTATTCGTGATTTTTTAGAAGGTGATGCTTAGAAAATGATTCTGGACGTTGTGTAGGAAACTTCTATTTGGATTAAAAATAAGACGGTCAAAGTTCAAGGGAAACATTGCTGAAGAATGCAACCATCCACCAAAAAATTACATTGAAAGCAAATATACAGGGTGTCCCAGAAGGCGACGTCAAGCCGGAATCAGGTAATAGGCAAGTCATAATAGTTATCAGAAGAATATTTAAAAAATCTAAGTTGTGTATTTTAAGTCAGTATAGTCATTCAGTCAAAGTTCGGCGAAGTATTAATTTTGAAT
Source organism: Oligia latruncula (assembly GCA_948474745.1). Lineage (NCBI taxonomy): Eukaryota > Metazoa > Arthropoda > Insecta > Lepidoptera > Noctuidae > Oligia > Oligia latruncula. The sequence continues at coordinate 13,813,829 of OX419688.1, forward strand.
ATTTGGTTGGGCAAAAAGTGACACTTTCTTCCAAGCTGATGCCGCTGGCTTTACATTTTAGGCAAGAGTTTACAGACACATTATTCAGGAACACATAACAACAACAAAAAAGTTAAGATTTGTAACAACAGGAGTGAAAACACTGTCATAGGGTGCAGATTTCCTCGATCTTTTTTAAATGCAAATAATTTTTAAAATACACAACTTAGATTTTTTTTTTTTTGTTATAACTATTATGACTTGGCCTATTACCCGATTCCGGCTTGACGTTGACTTCTGGGGAATTCTGTATATGGGCTGATGTATGCCCTAAGAGTCTACCAAAAAGTCCCGTTTAGTTTACTTGAATAAAATATTTAAATATTTAGGTATGTATCTATGTACAATTATCTATGACACAATTATCTATGACACAATATTATATAATACATAAGTACCTCTGTTATGATAACAGTTTTTCAATGAAAAACATTGACTAAACCTCAACTGATTTGTTTATCTGAACCAATCCAAAGGGTCGTCGGCAAATAGTTTAAAAAAGAGTTCAGAGGTCAGCATTAGCGAAGAGTATTTATTTATGGAAAGATGTGCGTATTGCTAAATATTCCATTAGGGAATGTACTCAATCATCGGCGTGTCTTTAGCAAAATATTTATTTAGGAAATTTATATCCGAACATACTTTTGCCTAACCCTTTGGCGTGATATTATGTTATTTATTTGGCGCTATCATTAAATATCTTGATAAGAAATTGAACTAAGAAAGTCATGTAAAGGCTGGATAATAAAGACGGTTAGTACTTATAGGGAAAGTGGCTTGAATGTTGGTTGAAGTTTTTTCAAACTTGTATGATAAATTTTCAGGTGTTTCCGGCACTTTGAAAACCGGTTTATTACCAAAGGACAAAGTTAATTATGTTCAGCATAAAAAAAAGTTTGTCTTTGGCTCTGTGTTTTGTCTGTGTAGGAACTTAAATAAAGAATTTAGTAAGTAAATAATGAGTTTTGTCTCACTGTGACTAACATCTAGCACATAATAGACAATTATGAGTATGGAGACATCAGTCACAGCTGTCTCTAATCGCACATTACCTCATGTTAACAAGTATGATTCATTGGATAACAAGATAAATGCAGATAAGAGCGGAGTACCTAATAGTAAATAAATGTGATTCTGTGATGCATCGTCTGATAAAACAGAACACATACCTACTAACTCTCCATGATTGAATTAGTAGACATGTTTTATGTTTCTTAAGCAACGCATTCAACGGTTTCACTTTGACAGTTCAACAACATTCATTGCGTTATTTACGTTGTAAAGCAGACACATTTTTCGAACATATGAAGCAAGCCTTCAAAATGATTCAGATTGAGATTGATAGTGTGTTACGCAATATAGGGTGCTGCTTTGTGTTTACCGAAAAATAAATCGTACGCACCAGTATTTAGTGTTAAAGGTATTAAGTGTTACGGGCGAAGTTACGGGCGTTTCCTACTCCATATCGCTTACCTACGGACATATGATTCGTTCGGGAAACGAAATAAGAATGAATAACAACACGATTTGATAGTGAGAGCTGTGGTGGTCCAGTGGTAACGGCCGTATTTTACAAGTTGTAGGTCGTAGGTTCGGACCCAGACAGGTGAATTACTTTGTGTAAATTATTTCATCACCACTGCTCTCAAAACTAAGAAGGAAAACATCGTGAGAAAACCGGCATGTCCTAGAACTAAAAAGTAAAAATTCGTAGACATGTGACATCTACCAACCCGTACTGGGCCTTCGTGGTGGATTACGGTCCACTCCTCACACCGCGAGGAGGCCTGTGTCCCAGCAGTGGGAAGTTTGGAACATAACAGGCTGATTATGACTCCTGTACCTATACCCGTCGGCCCCGTAACTTCGTTGGTGGACTTGGAGTGTAGACCTCCTGACTCCTGGTCCTGACTGAACCTGCGAAGTATCGGGTCGTCCTGGATCTCTACTTATCTTAAACTGCATGCGGTCAATAATTGATCTAGAAGGCATGCCATAAGTTATAGCAATTATAATATAACTCTTCCATTAGGTATAGCCATCATTGTAAAGTCCAATTTATTTAATTGAACAAATATTAATTTTGAAAGAGTGTTGTTGCTATATATATATAATGTGCAAAATGACACGCTAACGCGACGATGTTTGCGTTTTGATACGGCACTTTTCCTTATTAGGTACACAGATAAAATAAAAGAAGGAAACGCATTTTTTTGGAGAATGCCAAAAACAGGTAGGTACAGTCAGCAACAAAAGTCGATTAACACTTCGGTTTTTTTTTTTATCTCGGTTATTGAGCAAAATGTTTGTTCAAAATTGCATTATACTTCTGCTGCAATTTTGAACAAATATTTTGCTCAATAACTGAGCTTTAACTTAACTTTATAATATTATTATTTTAGTTTACAGAAATAAATATTTATTACTAGCTGCGCCACGCGGTTTCACCCGCGTAAGTATCGATCCCGTGGGAATATCGGGATAAAAATTAGCCTATATATTAATACAGGGTGTCAGCTACCGCCATACAAAATTTTATCAAAATTGGTTCAGCCGTTTGAGCGTGAAGAAGTAACAAACATATAAACACACACACACACACACTCACAAACTTTCGCCTTTATAATATTAGTGTGATTTGAGACTGGCCCAAGCTGATAGCACTTCAGAAATTATTTAGACTGCAATGTTCACAAGTTTTAAAGATTTTACTTGAAGTACCTATGAGTTGAGAAAATCTATTTCATTTTGTTTTTATCATGTTTAGGTAGATATCGATGGCTAGCGAGACTGCAGACGTGATGGGTATCACGTCTGCAGTCTCGCTAGCTAATTTAATTTGACCTTGTATAGTTTTTTTAAACATGACGTTCAACATCTCAGCCTTTAACATCAAAAACAAGAAACTAAAAAGTGAAAGAATCCTCCTAACCCTTTGTAACTCGCTGCACAAACAGAGGGCAACATTATGATTTCGCTTTCATCTTTATAGGCAATGACTCCTCCCACTTCGAAGGGTTCAATAAAATTCTAGTCAAGTTTTTTTTATCTATTCCACTTCTAATTGATAGCACGTGCATGGTTTCCGCTCAGCCACGTGTCCTATTGTAGATTATTAAAATGTTCGTTCCGCTCGGATTCCATCGTGCCCTTTAATGCCGATGATATGATATGCAAGTAGCACAGAACGGGAAAAATAAACTAAAGCACAGGAACCACTTGACGTGAAAATAAAGGCAATTTGTTGATGCATGCTTTATTTTAGAATTTGGGTAACGGTAGGGTTGCTCTTATTGGCAGCTTATTTGGATAAAACGCGGAACATATGCCTTAAAATCTTAAAGTTAATCTACATTTGAATGCGGAACCTTGAACAATCAATCGAATATACATAGATACGTCGTTACGTCAACCGACGCACATGTTCATTAACAAGTTCCTCACACTTTACCGCATAACACTCAAGTCTACTATAAATAAACTAATCCAGTCTCCAGATGTTTTCCTGGTTGTTTTTTGTCCCCGAACATGTCGCGTACCAACGTGGGAACTTGAATCTGGAAAAAATCTTCACAGATGTAGCGAATCTTGGTCGCAAGACCACGTGTCAGACAGGAAGAATCGATAATTTATGTAGTAGACGCGTGCCACTTGTGCCACAGACTAAATGTAAGTTAACGGACTGTGAAATTGACCTACTGTTTTTATTACAGTGCCCATGGACACCCTTCTTGTAAACTTCTTACAGCAATTAATTTGTTCCGCTTTGTAGGTAAAAAGTAGTTAATACCTAGTAATGTGCTAAATTAGCACGTCATGTCATGTCCAATTAAGTTACTTGAGTAATCATCAGCCAGTATACCGACTAAAATATAGTTAATACACTTCTTCCTTTAACTTTTAGCTGTTGCGGAAAGGTTTGTTAAAGTATTAGGTACCTAATGGAGTAACAATGAAGGCCATTCAATTAGAGAGTTTATAGAAAAGTTATATTGTGACAAATACTGGGAGATTTAAAAAAATACATGAAACCTGGTTGATGTCGGATTCCATTAATTTTTACCTAGGCTTTATTGGATGCTTAATTGTTGCGATAGGGTCACACTATCTCGTCTTGGAAGGAATACATCAAATTACATGTCACCCTGTATAAGGTTTGATTTGAACTATGTTTCATTTTTACTCGACCAAGACGAGATAAAGTTTTTTTTCTACAGTACCTATAGTAGCTACTGTTCTGCTTTTGTGATTTTTGAGCCCAGCGCACACCGCTGGAGGTGCGGCGGAGAGCAATTGAAGACAATAATCTATATATATAAAATGGTAAACTGACTGATTGTTGATATATCAACACACAGCCCAAACCGCTGGTCCTAGAGACATGAAACTTGGAGGGTGTGTTATTTGTGAAGAGTAGGTATCCCTATCCACTAAGAAAGGGTTTTTCGAAATTCCACCCCTATGAGGGTGAATGAGGGGAGGGTGAAATTTCACGCGGACGAAGTCGCGGGCAGAAGCTAGTTTAATATAAACCTTAACTACCTTGACATACGGTCAATATAAGAATAAATTCGCACGCGGTGCTCGGAGCGCCCTCGAGCTACTACAAGAGTCGCCGCCTGTGCTGCTCTACGCTCCGCCGCACTATCCCGCGCCGCGCCTGGCTGGCTGGCGGTCAGATTATCGATCAGCACTATGACATGGGCGCGCTCGGAGTAGCTGCGCGCCACCGCGCGTCTCTCCGCTCGAAGACTCTCAAGGGCTCTTGGAGCCGCTCGGGTCTCGCGGAATCCGCCCGCGCGTTTCAAGGAAATGCGCTCCGCCGCGCCTCCAGCGATGTGCACTGGGCCTTGGAGAGCAAGATCAATATTGATATCAAGTGGAGAAAAATACTACTGAATGGATACGTACTGTGTTCGATTTTATCAGGTTTTTTTTTTAGTTTACGTAGCTTTTAGCGCGGGGAGCAATACAAGAGTGGACTGTATACAATATATAGGCAATGGTTTAATGCCGTCTGATCTACAAATATAAACTTTCCCGGTCAAACAATTAATAATTTAAGTAAAAAGTATCGTCCGTCGCGGTGGAGTCCGTTGAAGCGAGTGGTCATCGGGCCGAGCCGTGTCATTGAAGCGAGTGGTCATCGGGCCGAGCCGTGTCGTTGAAGCGAGTGGTCATCGGGCCGAGCCGTGTCGTTGCCGCGTGTCGTTCCCAACATAGCAATTAAACCAAATCTTATCATTATTTTTCTTAGAACAATGATAAAAATGTTCCAATTCAGAGATACTTATAAATAAATAAGCATAAAATGTGAACTTTATAGTTCCTTTGACATTCAATCGTGGTAGCCCCTTACACAATAAACCTAAAAGGACCGGACGGAAGGGTCAGCCATCTCTCGAAGTTCCAGAAAGAATTCTGTTTGTAGGTACCTATTGGTTTCATAAGAAAAAATATATAGAGAGTGGCACATCGACGCGCAAACTGTAACCATGAACTCAGCACATGATTCCTCCTCTACCCTCCTCTTAGAAGGTTTATAATCAGTATCGACATCACTGAAATAAAATAAAATGATAGTGATATAAATATGACAAAGTTTCTGTACACTATCTAGTATAAAGTGTCATAAAACTAAAGTATCTTTACTGCATTTATCGATATTTGGCTTTTTAGCTAAGCACATAATGCCAATGCGAACGTCACAATGACATAGGTAGGCAATATTATGAGAAATGATACCGTACTTATCGTTTGTTTGAACAAAAATATTTTTGCATTTTATTGTTGGTATGTAATTTATAACGAGAGATGAAACGCTCGAGTTAAAAATTAAGAAAAAATCATTGTATTGTTTGTTAAGCTTCAGGATAGGATGTTGCCCCAGTGTAGAAACATCCACAATGGGGCAAAATCCTCAGGGTAGGGCTAGCATAGGCTTAGAAGCAGCGTAGACCTCGCGAAGACTCCACGTAGTCAACGCGTAGGTGCCGCATAGACCCCACGAAGACGCCAAGCGAAGTATGGTTTGTTGCTAAAAAACCGTCGCAGGATCAATTCTCAATGCCTAGGCCTAGGCACCCCTAGGTATACCTACTGTTGACCTAAAGTTATTTTGTTTTGTAAATATTAAAACTAAACTTAGCGCTGATTTAACCATCGCTAAAAAACTTTTATTCGAGGAATAAAATTGACGTTTGAGATTTTTTGTATGAAATATCTGTCACAATTTCAAAATTATTCCTCAAATAAAGTTATCAGATGATTGATAAATTAGCCCTTAGCCATAAAGTCCAAACTCAATTAAAACAAGGTCACGAGGACAGATCGTTGATAAGGGCCATACAATTTTACAATTAATGAGCAATCTCTCGGCCACAGAGTTAATATAAAAACCCAATAAAAAAAAATTATGGAAAAACCTTTTCACTAAAACGGTAACTGACCAACAAATATTTAACGATATAATTATTGTGAAATAGTAACTTAACCACGTCAATGAACCCTTTGACTTATTGCATAATTCATAATGTCTATTAAATGATGTTAATTGGCTCAAAACTTATTGATTTGTTCTTAATATATATAAAAATTTACTTGTAGTTTTGGTTCATATTCTATGTAGAATGTAAGTTTGATATCAATCTCGTGCAGAAAACCATTGGTTTTGTTTGATTTTTCAGAATTATTCTAAAAATCAACGTGAAAACTTGGATGAAGTGAGCTTCGAGTGCGGGGTAATTGCGTAGGTAACACACTATCAGTAGCAATGGGTTTCATTTTGACACTTCAACAACATACATTGCGCTATTTACGTTGTTGAGCAGACACATTTTTCGAACTTATGAAGCAATGGTTTGGCAATATCTTTCAAAATTATTCAGATTGCGATTGATAATATAATGTGGTGCTGATGCTAGGGATTGAAAGAATTGGTATTGGCATTTAAAGCTCACTTCACCCAAGAACACAGTAAGATTTTTACAGAATAAATCGACTGAACCAAACTAAAGTAGGTCTATAGCCTACGTAGTACGTTCCTTAAATATTCGGAATGCAAAAGGAATCGTCTTGACACACATAGACAATTATAAAACTATTCACAATTATATTTAATTGGTGCGTTCATGAGTTGTTACTCAATAAACAATAATAACAACAAGGTAATTTTAATAAAACTAATATTTATTAATATCAGTTTCCTATTTCGAATCTTATATAATAAGTACAACCATATGCTTACATCACAAAAGGGATTCATGAATTAATACAGTCGTAATTTCATTCAACAATATCTTCTATACCTACAATAAATTATAGTATCATCAGGTCAACAACCTGTCGGTCGATTCTGTAAAAATCTCACCTTGAAAACTTAGGTGAAGTGAGTTTGTTTTTGCTAGGAATTGACACTATTGACAGCTCACTCCACGCTCACTTCACATAAGTTTTCACGGTGAGATTTTTACAGAATAGCAACGCAGATCTAATTTATGAACTATTTTATATATAACTAGGAGCGCCCCGCGGTTTCGCCCGCATAAGTGTCGATCCCGTGGGAATATTGGGATAAAGAGTATCCCATGTGTTATTCTGATGTATAAGCTATATTATTATGTAAAGCTTCATCAAAATCCGTTCTGCAGTTTTTGCGTGAAAGAGTAACAAACATCCACCCATCCATCCATCCTCACAAACTTTCGCATTTATAATGTTAGCAAGATAGTATGATGTACTGGACGATCATATCTGCATTCTACATTAAAACTGTGCTATGGCCAATTTCAATCAATCAAAGTGTAACTCCGTGATACTAAAATATCTAAGTAGGTTAACTAAATCACATAAATAGTCAAACATTTGTTCCGTCTTTATTACACACATCCAACAACAAAAATTGTATAATATACAATTTTTGTTTTTTGACATTGACATCTCTACCAAAATACTTTGTTTTATGCAACTCCAATGATAAAAATAAATACGGCTCCATTGATTGCTCATTCAATCTGACATAACCTTAGACTTACGCAATCACGTCGGAAAGTCACCCAAGAAATTCGTTAAAATTACAATCTATACAGTCATATAATGATGTTCCAAACTCTATTGACTAGATATCTACTTCTTTACTATCATTTTTCTTGCCATACCTAAAGTGTTCTTCTATTTGCAGCAAAGTTTTGCCCTTTGTTTCAGGTAAACAGAAGAATAAGAATATCGTACCAACCAAAGTTGACAACCCGTAGAAGAGATACGTTCCATGGTGACCTATACTTATAAACATGGCGGGTGCTGTCTTAACTACTGTGAAGAAGGCGACAGATGTCATCATAACACTGATACCTGAGCATAAACCCTTTGTTTCTACAGCAAAGAGTTCTCCTACCATGTTCCACGGTAAAGGACATATTCCCAAATTAGATACAATTATATAGAATCCCATAAGACCTAATGAAATAAATGGTGACATGTGGTGGACGACACCAGAGCTGTAAAGATATAGGTATAAAGCTAACGCTATTAACGATAACGCTGTAAACACACCACTGAATATCGCCATAGGTCTTCTGCCTGATCTCCTGAGCATGATACAAGCAACTCCCAGTGACACGCATCGCAACAAGTCTATACTCAACATAGCGGCGTAGGTGTAAGAAGTGTTCGAACCACTACCGATGAGTTCCTTCATCATATCTGTTGTGTACGCACAAATTACATTGACTCCAGAAAGTTGCGTTATAACGAAGAATGTCGTCATTATTCCCAATGGTTTATAAAATTCTGGCTTTTTGATATTTGCAGCTAAAGTTTGCATTTTACCCTGATTCTTTTCTTTGGATGAAAGATCCGCAATCATTTTATCTAATTCAGTTTTCATTGCTACACTGTTTCCTCTGTACCATTGGTAAGAAATCATACATTCGTCAATTCTGTTCCTAGATGCTAACCACGATGGTGATTCTGGAGCGTAGTAAAGTATCATGCCACCAAACAGAGGGAATAATGCACAAAGCAAGGAAGCTAAACTCCAGTGAAGGAAAGTACCGAATAAATGTGACATGAACACACCAACTGCAATCCCCAAAGACAGAGCAGCTAAGAATAATCCTCTAAAGGCTGGGGAACTTATTTCTCCCACATACACTGGACCAAGAGGCCCAAGCCACCCCTGACACAAACCTGTGATGAATCTTCCTATTAATATTAAATACATGAGGTCGTTTGAAAACCCGATGATCACCCAACCAGCTACAAATGTGCCTGATAGTAATAAGGTAGACAGTCTTCTTCCAAGTCTATCCATTAAATAGCCTGCCATCAGGTTACCGAAGAACAGGGCCAGAGATGATATAGCGGCTGAAGATAAAAGAAAAACACTGTCAATTGATGTGATTAACAAACATTAACAAAGGCTTGGTCACAGTCGAAGTATACACATACCTACCCAAGATACCAGTTCCACAGAGAAAGCATGCTTTCCTTTGGCATGTTTCAGTTGTGGTATTAAGATTGCGGAGATGCCTGCCGTGGCACCAGCACCCAGAGTTAGCATGAACATTCCGAACGAGATGATTGCCTGTAAACAAAATTCGTTACAAAATTAGAACATTGTTTTACATTAGATTTCACTTTTTCGTATACAAATAGACGTTACACACGATATCCGGATTGTCAAATAATATCATTGTTTTTGTTGACGGTTAATTAAAATATTGCCTCATCTTAGTGAATAAACTTGATTTATCCGGTTAATATTGATGATATTGTGGAAAATGGTGCAACTGCTATAGACGATAAAGATAAGTTCGGTTATTGAGTACCCTAAATTGAATCTATCGCGATAGACTATTAAAACTTGAACATATATTTTTATAGCACTAATGCAGGAAAATTATGGACTGCAATTGATCTTCCTTGGCCTCATAAGATACAAAATTACAGTTATTTAAAGTTGCGTGTTAAACTTATCACCCTACATAGACAAAATACCAAAATCTTTTATGCAGAAAATTAGACTCACGAGACAATTAATTTGAAAATACATTGTAACAAAACAGCTGTTCACAATCTAGCGCAAGCACGTGTAACCTATCACTATCTAATAGTAGTTAAACAGTATGTAATCATTATAATTATGTAGAACACAATTAATATTATTCTGATCGTCACACAGAAAGTGTGCATTGTTCATTGTTCTGAACACACTTCATAAAATAAACCAGTTTTAATGTATGATTTTATTTTTTTGTCTCAGATTCTTTGAAAGAGACCTACATAAACATAGAAGGTTATGTTAATTTAACCATAAAAATCACCAAAAAAAAAATGTTCTATTAAACTTTTTAACATAAATCCGTTCACACTTGACCTTTTTAGGCAAATTTCTGGCGTGCAATACCTACAGGGATAAAAAGTGTCAGTCGACTTTAGATAGTAGATAACGCGGTAATATACATTACGAAATTATAGCCTGCATTTTATTATCGTGAATGTATCATGAATTATTGCCATTGGTAATTTTTTGATCGCTTCAAAATGGAAAAACTAACTGGCTCATCTACTTAATTTTTTTTTTTAATTCATTAATTGACAGATAGTGCACAGCCTAAACCTGGGTCTAGAAGCATGAAATTTTCACAAGAATTCCTTACCTATATAACATACTGAAAGTGAGCATTATGAAAGGATTTTTAAAGGGTTAAATAGGGGATAGAATTTTGTATGGACGTTCGTCATTTTTGCCGATGGGAAATCACACGGCCTGTATAATACTAAAAAAATACTGAATGAAACTGAATACTGAAACAACACTATTTCAGTATTAATTGACGTTCGCAAAAAAAATGGCTTAACTAGCAAGAAATAATTATTTCTTATCAAGAATAGCTCCTTAAATTCAACAATTAATTTCAAGGTTACTAAAGCAGGTTTAAGACATTTTATTGTTAAAATTGGCATAAACTTTTAAACATTCGGTGGTTTTTAATTTGTTATACAAAAAACGGGGTAATGATATCCAAAATGTGAATTCCGCCGATATAAAATCCTTTTTATCAAACACAGACAGCAATAAACGTATATTTGCATAAGAATGCGAGTTTAATTGCTAACGGTGTGAATGAAATATAAAAAAGCAAACACTAGCTAAGCCATGATATTCGCCCAGAGGACACGCTGGTGCACACGGTGGAGGTCTGCCCCGCTTGGGCGGAGCACCGCCGCATCCTCGTAGAGGCGATCGGCAGCGGCGGCGACCTCTCGCGTCCGGCCCTGGTGCAAAACATGGTCTTGGGCGAGAGGGAGTGGGAGGCAGTCACCTCCTTCTGCGAAGCAGTTATGCTAGCGAAAGAGGTGGCGGGATGGATGAGGGAGAGAGCCTCTCGTCCCAGCCGCCGCGGGAGCCGCTCCGGGCGTCGGGAGCCACGGGACGACTCCCGGCCACCGTAGGCGCGGGCCTGCGGATAGATAGTAGGATGGGTGGGTAGCTCACCGTCCGATCAGGACTAGGCCCATGCCGGACGGCGCTTACGTTTTCCACGCGCGCCTCAAAGAGATGTCAGCATCATTTGAAGGGGCCCGTTAGGGCCGAAGCCTGCCGGGTTAGCGGGATTGTCCGAAAGGGTTACCGCTACCCCGGAACATAAAGGGCTAAGGAAGCAACACGGGTGGGTTTTAGTCAGTAAGAGTCTGACACTGGCATTCCGCTCCAACCAGAGCGGGAAAAAAAAAACATGATATTAAATGGATCTGCACAAAAATAATACTTAGTAAAAAATGGGCGATACAGACCAGGGCAAAAGTCACAAAAGGGAAGAGGCTTGTACTTGGCAGTGTGTGTAACAAGGCTGCCAATGAAGATGATGATGATGATCATGCACGAAACAGAATAGTATAATCAGCCTATAATGTTCCCACTGCTGGGACACAAGCCGTAATCTAGTGCGGGTTGGTAGATGTCACATGTCTCGAATTTTTTGGTTCTAGGACGTGCCGGTTTCCTCACGATGTTTTCTTTCACCGTTTTGATTTAAACCAAATGTCCTGATCAAATAACAATATTTTAAAACGTCACTAATAAGCACAATAATTTAAATCAAAACACATGATTTTATTCGATGTTAATATCGTATTTTTACAAAAATTTGATCGACAATGATGACAGAGATTGGGAATCACTTAATATGGAAATGTCACATAAACAGTCGTTCATTCTTAATTGATTTTGTTAGCGCATTATTCACGAAATTTCAAACTTTAAGCTAGAAAACAATAATTGTTTTCTAGCTTTAAGTTTGAAATTATAAAACAATTATTGTTTTTTACTTTATAACTTCATTCTAAAACCACCTTAATGATATGCTCCAATAAAAAAGCAAGCATTTGTGTGCAATTCTTATTCTTACGTTAACGAAAATAATTATGAAATAATAATAATTACAGTAATTGAAACTATTAACTGATAATAGGTATGCGTTCAGGAAATCAATACACTCGAAGATCCGGTCGTTAATCTGTATAATCTACGATGTAGGTGAGGGTTAACCAATTTAAGAAGTAATTATATAAAAATATCTATATCAAACCTGTATCCACTGTTAACGTAACGTTACAAATAAAAACTTATCACACGGAACTTGCGTTCACAACTTTTTAGAAATCCTAAACGACTTAACACTTATTTAAATAGCTTTTTAACACAGACCTGTCTCCTAAATGGTGCTCGTTGGTCATTATCGAGATATTCGTCTTTAGATTCACTAAATTCCTTTTCGTGGTCCGTTCCATTTTTATGGATTTTTTCTAATTCAGGAACTCTATCGTCACCCATCTCTGAATGTTTCCGAGTCACTGTATCACGCATGATTCGAAACAACGACTTTATGAACCTCCGAACGCTTTGGAGATTGTATTTTATCTTATCACACACTCAAGTTAACTGGCGCTCTGTCGTATAATGACATTTGTATTTTTGTAACGAAACGTATAATTGCACTGCACGTAAATATTTGGATGGAAACGTGTTGTAAAACTGGTTTTTTTGACATTTGTGTTTTAATGCGACCTCTTTCACTGCCAGATGAAGCGTTATACTAATAACTATCAAAATGTGGATAATTGTATAAAAACGAAATGGTGTTTTGATACGAAATGTCAAACTTTTAAAGATTTTACATTCTAGGAAAATACCAGCTTGAGAAAACGTGCTATCGATGCCACATATTTCGACAAACAACCTAGTTATTAATTCATTACTCTCGTTTGAGAATCAGGTTATCACGGAAGAATTGAGTAGGTATTAAAATGAATTTATAAAGCTTCTATTAAGTTAGTTCACAATTAAATCTTCTGAAGGGTGATGCTGAGAGCTAAACGGTGATACTCAAGTCTCGATACTATCGTACTCGTAGTCCGTGCTTTGATCAAAAACCCTATGGATATGAACAAAATAATGGTGTTGAGGTGCTATTGCGGGGATCACTGAAGTTAGAAGCTATCAAACAGACATAGGTAAATAAACCAAATACTAACGCAAAATCTTTGTTAACTATTTTGGAATAAAACTGTGAAATATTCAAAACATAACATAAATAAAATAAATAACTAGGTTAGCGTAGACGGTTGCTACCATTGATGTATAAAATTTTATACAAGTATTTAACAACTACCTTGGTCCTTGACGAACCAATAACTTGTCATTATCAAAATCCCCACAACCACAATATTTCACCGTAGTGTTTCACCGTCTCACTACGGTGAATATAGGTACTATGGTTTAACTACTATGAACACTTCTTATCATATTGTACCAATTAAGCCAATAGTGGATAAATACGATTACGGCTATGATGGTACTAATGTTACTTAATTACAATTTATTATCTGGATTATCAATCGAATTGACCGATATACCACCAGTGCAGGACTGATGCTAAGGTACTTTGTAAGTACCTAATGAACTACTACTGAATAATCGCAAATTAACTTAGTTGTTGACGAAGCTATCAATAAAAAGAAAATTGGTAATAAAAAATTCACAGAAAAGTGGGTTGTGGCCTTTTTTTCCACAAACCCACATGACTATCACACAATGTTTTTCAGCCTATCAGACTCGCTTCTAACTGAGCCTATCCGAAAAAAATTCCAGCCCACAGACTCCACATGTGTTACTTCTTTTAACCTATACCTGCAGCAATCAGACCCTTAGATCGCTACTGTTACTCTTTCTTCAGTAAAGTTATGGTTCATTGTCCTTTCATACCTCATCCCGTCTACATAACTAAGCATTTGGATGCCTTTGATGGTATTCAAAAGTAGATAAAGTCTCATCTAAAGACTGTTAATGGTCAAAGTCAAATCATTTATTTCAAATAGGCAAGTTAAAGGCACTTTTGAACTTACAAAAAATAGAACAGGGAGCCTAAAGGCCACTTCGGTAGAATCATAAAAGGATAAATTATAATGAACAGTTAACTATTAAGTTAATCGTATCAAATCCCATTGGTGAAGGATTTTTCAGTATTTTTTTTTTGTCTGTGCTAAAATACCAATCAATCCAATCCAAATCCAATTCCAATCTCTTTGATTATACCTACATAGTGCAGGAAAAAAAGAAAAACACGGACTGTCTTCGCCATTATTATGATTCGCAATGTTATCCTTTTACGATTCTGCCAAAGTGGCCTTTTTAGGCCCTCTGGTTCTAGTCGCCACATGTAGTTTCGTCTGGAGAAGAATTGGCAAGAAACTCCACCGTTACTCTTTTAAAATATTTAACAATATTTTGTTTATATTACTTAATTATATAATTATATGTGAAGTCGATGCACCTACATTAAAATTACTATACCACAATAGATAAAATAATAAAAAATGAAGTAATGACATATATATTAATTATGTGATAGATAATGGTGTTCACATGTTTACAAACATTGTAAAAGAAGACGATTTAAGATTTAAAATAACAAGTAATAAGTCAGCGTGTGAGTTAAAGTAATCACAGAATATAAATCAATGTCATAAAAATAATAAATTTTACAATTAAATTAGCAACCAGTTCCATTTTGTCTAGACTCTAGATTGTCCTTTGGAATAGGACCAGCATGTTTCCAAGCATTCTTATCTTGGATATAATCCTCTAATCGGTCATGTTAGGATTGTCACTAGGTCTTCATAGTCTTCTAAAAGGAGACCTATGTTGTGTGAGACAATTTGACGTTTTACGCTGAAACAGTACCTACGCAAAACGGTGAAGGAAAACATCGTGAGAACGTGATGTTCTAGAACTAAAAATTCGAAGACATGTGACATCTACCAGCACGCACTGGGCCCGCGTGGTAAAGTAGTTTATAGCCCACTCCCCCTCGAATAGAGGAGGCCTGTATACCAGCAGTGGGAAAATTATAGGCTGATTATGCTATCCTGAAACAAAATTTTGCGATCTATTGATCAATCGTACGTGATGATGATGGAAACAGGCACCAAACTCCAAAGCACCTAGTGCAGGTAAATCTTCTGCCGATGCTATTATTGAGTTTCTAATCTTCAACAGCTAAAGTCATGCGTGAGATTGGTATTACACTGTGTTACGGCGTTTTCGTTTTAGGAAAATGTACTGCTAACAAAATTTTGACTCTGTTCGACTTTCGATTGACGTAAGGATTTCAATTTTAATATTTTTTGTGACTTTTCATGGTGTGTTTGGTGTGCTGGTTTGTGAAATGCATGGATTAGAAGTGTAATTTAATTGGTTTTATATGCATTAAGTTCTGGTTACCGTACATGCTGCTTTGTTATCAAAAACAAGGGAATGGGTCTTAGTTTTTAAAATCTAACAGATTCTCAGAAGGTTACCATTAAAATTTGGTTATTGGAATATAAATAAGTAAATGTCTTAATTTAAAGAACAATTTAATAATTAATAGTATCGTGTCTTGTGTAATGAAGACAAAGACTGTAACTTTATTTAGAAATGGGTACAGATTATTTAAAAATGTAACAAAAGTTTTTTATAAGCTCCTTATTTTTGTAAAGTTCAGTTAAATAAAAAAAATTGTTTGACGCGTTTGACGCGTTTTTACGTCCAATCCACTTCTTTTTTTGACTTCTTTGTACAATCCCCTTTTTAGGGTTCCGTAGTTCTGACAAGGAACCCTTATAATTTCGTAATGTCCGTCTGTCTGTCTGTCCGAGGTTTTGCTAAGTAAAGTCTACCCCATCGTGTGGGGGTATCGTTGAATAGGTCTTCTAAAATGACTTGGGGTTGCTAAAATTATCTTTCGATTTAATGCTCCATTTACGAATTATTAAACTTTAAAATGCAAAATTTTTGTTCCAGTAAGGCGTCCCCCCCCCCTTCTAAAAGCTAAACTGCGAGCTAGAAAAATCTGGAAAAATTCACGATGATAGTGCATTTCATGAATTTCAAAGGAAAATTATAGCGGTTAAAATAACTTTATTAGTTTAGCAGTAATAGTCGTTGAACTTGGGTGTTGGATAATTTTGTACCAAATAAAAAATCCTTAGCATTAATCCTTTAAAGTGACTAAGACGAAGTAGTTGCTTGTTTATAACGGGTAAAGACTTGCATTGAAAAACGTACTATAATGTGATAACGGGCTACTACGGAACCCTACACTGTGCGTGGCCCGAAATGTACTTGGCCGGTTTTTGTTTTCGGATGATTATAATTCAGTATTTATACCACTCGTCTGAGTACAAACTATACAGTATTAGATAGGAACTCGCCTACCTTCCGAGTCTTGCGGGACTGCGGCAAATAAACTTCGAAATACCTACTATAGCAATTGTTTAAAAATAAATTCCATTTCACGATATATCAGATCGTCACCGATAGTGGTCGCAGTACGAATAAAAACATATTTTCCAAGAAAATAAACGAAATATCTACCTGCAGCCATAATATGAACAACGGACGGCGCCTATTACTTTAACCATAGCAAGAAGAAACTGCAAGTCAATTGCTAACAATACAGTTCAGGCGCAACAGAGTTATTATAGCAATAATAAGATTATGATTTTGTATTATTTTAGCAACTGACTAGAATAATTAAATACTGAATATTATTTACCTACATAATCAAATATGACCTTTGTTTGCCAAATACGCACATTGACGTGGAGTTGCGGACACGTATTAGATACCTATTACACCTATGACCTTTGTTTGCATAAAGCACCGATAAATAATACTAATCTTTTGGCGATGATTTATACTGGAATAATATTGGGTCAAGCATCTCTACGAGTATATGATATAATCTAGACACTAATAAAATGCACTCGTAAGTAGGAAAATATTATAGTATCTATAGATTTGTCTTCCACCAGAGTTATTGTCAGATAATCATCTGCTAGGCACATATTACTTACGTTTTTCACGAACTTTTTCAAATGTTTGTCATTGGTGTCGTTTTCATGGTTTTCGAGGGTGCTAAAGCCCTGAATTCTCCAAACTGAAAGTTGAAAATCCAGCGCGTGATAAAATCCAACCGCGATATGTTTATGTCCATGCGAACGTCGGCTTAGTACCTATTCTGAACCAAGTGAGTGAGTGACAAAATGTTAAATTTCCTTGAATATTCATCAGTACACGGTCGTTACTAGCCTCTTAAGCTTATCCATCTGCTACGTATAGTAATGAGCCAATATCCTTATACCCAATGATTAGACTTGACTGTCGGTGCTTCACACGGGTATTTGTATACACGGCTATTAATGTGGTTAACTGTCAAAACATCAAGATTTCTATTTTACCATAAATAATAATCAGCCTATAATGTTCCCACTGCTGGGACACAGCCCTCCTCTCTTCAACAGGGAGTGGGCTATAATCAATCATGCTGGTTCAGTGCGGGTTGGGCGCAGAAATCGTTCCATGCGAGAATCACAGTTATTATATTAACACGTTTTAGGTAGCTACAGACACCAGCACATCAAGCTACTACAATCTTTCCCTACTAATCTGTACTTTTTATTTATTTTATTAAGGCTACTTTTTTACTGCACCAAGGCCTTTTAATAGGTACAAAAAGGAACATGTTCCAATCATTCAGTCATAATACATATCTACCTATACACACTGTTTGCAAATCGCAATTACCTGTTTAAAAATAATTTTGAATAGATACCTACTAACGCAATGTAAAAAGTCAATAAACTTCAAGTATTCAATTCAGAAGAACAATCGTTAGCAGTTTTGTGAATATACTAACTTAGCACATATTGTTTTGAATTAAGTAGGTATGCATGGCGCAATAAACCGTTAAACTGCGGAACGTCATAAAATTCTTCAAATCAAAGTACTGTCCTTTCACAGTTACTCCGATTTGTTCATAGTTCGTCCTGAAGTTTTGTCCCACATTCCAAAAAAAACTTAGTTTGTCCCATATCAATATTGAAGTGGTGCTTCGCCCCAAGTTACAAGTACTTTAAAGGTACAGTCAACAAAAAAATGTACTTATTTGTGAAACAATAACTCAATAATAAAACAATTCTAAACATTTAGATATAAATTAGTGATTTCTCATCGCTATCTAAATCACAGTGATCTTTAATAAAGTTGCTGCTGGGTTGCTGCCATTGACAATTTATCAAAATCATTTTGATTTTAAGTCTCTTCACAATTAGGTCGCTGCTGATAGAGGTAAAGTATGTATCTGTGAACGGACTGTACCTTCGTTCCAGAAAACGGTAGCGAACGCCATAATGGTTATCGCATTATCATATTTGTCCATATTAAAACCTTCTTATTGAGAAACCTTCAATACATCTTTTTCGTTACATTTCACAACAATTTCACAAATGTTTACGAACAGCGCTTCCCTATCAACGTAATTCAAGCGCCAATAGATCTCTTTTGCACAGTTGTTCATTTCCCGGTTGAAATTTGGTTCTTTTTTCCAGCAATATGGCGTCTTTCGTCGACGATACCAATCACATGAACTATGCGCGGGTTGTATTCTACCTCCTACTGCTCATCACGTCAGTCCTATGGTTGATACATAGATGGCACCAGCAGTCCAGACTCTTCAAATTAGGCAACTTACTGCCAGGACCTGAACCTGTACCATTCTTTGGAAACGCTCTTACTGCTTTGGGGAAGAAACCAGACCGTAAGTATGATGTTTTCTACCACTCTAGGTATTTCCAAAAAATGACGTACCGTACCGGGTGCTATACAAGAATTGTCATTTACCCAGAATAGACAAATTATTTTTCATTGGCAAAAAATTAGTTCCTAAATTACCTAAGTAGGTTTGTCATTGCTACCGCTGTGATGAGCAGATAAATGATCCAATCAATTGATTATGTTCAATCAAGCATTTGGCCAAAACCTAAACAACACTATTTATTTCATTATAAAGGGATCAATGATTTACAAGTAAAGGAAAATTTAAACATGATTCTACTACAAAAGGAGTTTCATAATATTTAATAAAAAGTTTATTTATTTATTTATTTAAGGAAAAACAAACAGTAGCACAATAAAAAACAGTCATAAAATCTTAAATATAACTAATAAAACAATTATGCTACCCACTACGTTCTCCACAGATTACAATTTAAAGTACTTAAAACTAGCTAGTAACACAGATACATTAGTCCTAGAACTCATAGGTACCTATCTGGATTTTTAAATTAATAAAAGAAAGAAAAATAATATATATACTAAACTAAATTTGTGTGCGTACATTATTAAACATTACGTTATTATACAAGGTGTAACAGAAAAAAAAAAAATATATATACCTATATAAACACGCAAAAAAAAGATAATAAAATAAAAAACGCAAGTCCTGAAAGTAGTTTGTTCATAATTGACTACTGAATCGAATACAAAGGTACTTCCTTCAAAAAAAAAAAAACATATATATGTATCTTACCATGCTGACCGCCGATTTAGCCAAAGAAAATTAAATCTTATTACAAGGCAATAAGATACAATTGTAAGCATACAAGTAACGCTGGGGTCAACAAGATGTTTTCTATAATATTAGTTGGCTTAAAAAGAAAAAAAGAAAAAGGTGGGAAAAGAGGGGCATGAGGTCCTGCATCAGTTATGCCACACATTACATATTGCCTTGCTGATCCTTAAGGGTTGCTTGGATTTGCTTCGATTTGATTTGAAAAGTTAAAAGTTAAATTAGCTTTCACTCTCAAAATTCAACTAAAAGACAGAAAGAAATAAACAAAAACACTTTTAATTAAATACATGTGAGCAATCTTGACGCTAAACACCCGCTAGTGACATTTTGCTATTAGAATTCAGTTCAAAATCAACGAAACAAGTTTCATACCCGATACAATTTATTTCAAAACTAACCCGCAGCTTACCTCGCCTAGAGGATAGGTTACCAACTCGGAAACCTTTGTGAGCATGCACACAAAACCTTACCAAACTTTTAACAGAATTGGATGTCTTCTAACTTTTTTTTTTACTAACATCTTAAAAAAGGAGGAGGTTCTCAATTCATTCATTTATATTTTAGAATTAGTAAATATCTGTCTTGAATATGCCGAAAAGTACGGCACCGTGATCAGAGGATGGCTTGGGTCCAAGCTGGTCATATTCCTACTGGATGCTGACGACATTGAGGTCATACTGAACAGTCAAGTGCACATCGACAAGGCTACTGAATACAGGTTCTTCAAACCTTGGCTTGGAGAAGGACTGCTTACTAGCACAGGTAATTTTAATATTTAGATAATTCTAACTAGCTTGTCTTTAAGCATATTTATAGTATAATAGGTTTTTGTGTGTGTATAGCTGAGTGGCAACTTATTCAGCTAGAAAAGCCTTTTTTTTTTTTGGGTGGAAAATTATTAAATAACTTCTTCCGCTCTGGGCGGAGCGGGAGAGCGTATCAGACTTTTACTGACTCTAAAACCCACCCGTGTTCTTTCGAACAACCTGCGACCTTGGCAGGCATCGGCCCTAGCAGACCCCATCAATCAGTGCTGATATCTCTTTGAGACGTGAAAGATAACGCGCCGTCGACCCGGGCCTGGTCCTTACCGGACGGCGAGCTACCCGTCCGCAAGCCCGCGCCTACGGTGACCGGGAATCGGCTCTCGATTCACCGCCTTATCCGGAACAGGAACCTCACGAAGCAGCCGTGTCCAGTGAGGACCTGCGTCAGGTGGAAGGTGAGGACGCCGAGGCGCCTCTCCAGCCACTCCTCAAAGTTATCTATCGGACCTCAACGTTATAATATATAGGACTTATCGCCATAATTGTGGCGTGCTTCATTCGTTATTGACGTTACTATATAAACATATTATTTTTATACATACTGGAGATTACCTCTAATTTTTTGGTGTATGCCATAACAGCTATCCTCTAGAATAAAATAGAAGACTCTTTTTTTATGTACACCATATAAATTACAGACATACCTAAATATAGAAATATTACAAAGGGTGACACAATGGGCGGTCTTTTCGCTACGAGTGATATTTTAAAAACAAGCTTCTTTGGATGGATTAAAAATGGAAAGGAGAGACAAATACTGTAGGTAGTCTGTGGTATACCATTTTCAGAATAAAAGATTTGTCATAGAAACTGGTGGAATGCATCGGCATCTCGAGTCTAAGGTTTTCCGATGATGATACCTATTATGTGTGTCATGAAGGAACTTGAAACGTTTTTTTAAGATAGGATAGATAGGGGTTGTAGGATTAAACAAAATACTGTAGAGCTGAAACAAGATAGACCCATAGACAGATATATGCCCCTCTAGATCGATAGACAGTGGTTGCTTTTTTTAAACTTAGCCCTTCATACAAATTCCAATCAGGGAAAGGATTGTACTACTAGGCATTTCAGCGAGAGTATTTCAAGAAAGTGATTAAAATTAAAATACCATTCCCACAGGTTCAAAATGGCGTTTCCACCGGAAAATAATAGCTCCAACATTCCATATAAACATACTGAAATCATTTGTAGGAGTGTTCAACCAAAATAGCAAGAGGATCGTTGAGAAAATGCGCTCAGAGACGGGCAAAACATTCGATGTCCACGACTACATGGGCACAGCGACTGTCGACATTTTGCTAGGTAAGAAGATATAATGATATGCCTTTGCCTTCGAACGAATAAAAACAAATTATTGTAAATATTACGGCACCTTGTGTTATTAAAAAACAATATACAACTTACGAGTACCAACCTCTACCTAAAAAGTTATGTTGTCTTAAACTGTGTACAAAATTTTGGTGTAACTCCAGATGAACCGTTTTTTAAATTCAATTTAATTAAAACATGACAAATTGTATCCCTTCTCATCGTCATCACGATTATTGTATCAGCTGGGCCATTTGTTAGTATCAATTAAAACTAAACCAGTAAACTTTTCAGAAACTGTAATGGGCATATCAAGAAAAACTCAAGATGAATCTGGCTTTGATTACGCTATGGCCGTTATGAAGTAAGTTCTCTCACCATCAATAGTCTTCTACATGAGCCAAATTACTTTAAAATTTACTTAATACTTGATTTTATTCGTTTATGTTTCCAGGATGTGTGACATAGTCCACCAAAGGCATTATAAGTTCTGGTTAAGATTTGATGCCATTTTCAATTTCACGTCATTCTTCCAAAAACAGAAAGAACTTCTAAGTATTATCCACGGACTAACTAATAAGGTACATACAATACTGTTCTGCTTGAAGTGCTTGAAAATAATTTGACCTTAATAAGTTGAATTGGATAAATTAGTTGTTATTATGTAAATTAGATTTTTTAAACCTTTCACGCAATATCAATCTCAAGTTTAAATATTGAACAAAATTCGGTTATAAAATTTGCAATCATTGCATTTTGCAAGATTTTCATATCAGCATACACATTATTGTTATTTGGTCAGTTAGCTGATGCGTGAATATCAAATAGCTTGGAGATATCTAACCTGTCGAGTCGATTCTTGAAGTAGTTCAGTACGGGGGGAGCCTTCACAACATTTTCCGGTAGCATTTTCCCACAACTTTAGGGAATACCCACGCAAATGTTTGTTGGCATTCAAAGTGTAAAGGTCTTGAAGGCTAGGCACTTCGTAGTTTTCTGTAAGTATTGTGTACGCCTCAGTGAGACTACCCCTTTGTATACGCTGTTCCAGTGTGATGAGGCCAAGGTCTTTGAAGCGCTGTTCGTAAGGTAAAATATGCATGGTGCGAACCATCTTGGTTGCCCTTGTTTGTACATTATCAAGATATAATCATTGTATTAAACTTTCACTTAATCTTTCAGGTAATAAAAAGTAAGAAACAGACGTACTTCGAAAACAAAGCGAAAGGTTTCATTCCACCAACATTAGCTGAGTTGACACGAAATACTGACGATGATAGTGTACTAGCTACTGATAACAAAACTCTCTCTGATGCGGTGTTCAAAGGGTACCAAGATGACTTGGATTTCAATGATGAAAATGATGTTGGTTAGTATGAAATACATTAGGTCAACTAGCAGATAAGAATCACTACAGGCGAATAATAGTGATTAAAATTATCAGAGACACCTAGGAATTTAGAAAACCACGAGGAGGAGGCTTCAGCCATGCCTCGATGAAGACGTAGTTAGTATTATAAGATGACTTGGATTTCAATGATGAAAATGATGTTGGTTAGTATGAAATACATTAGGTCAACTAGCAGATAAGAATCACTACAGGCGAATAATAGTGATTAAAATTATCAGAGACACCTAGGAATTTAGAAAACCACGAGGAGGAGGCTTCAGCCATGCCTCGATGAAGACGTAGTTAGTATTATAATTATAATAGTAGCAATCTTAGAAAGCTATAAATCTTATAAGCTAATCTTCTAGCAGCTGAGCAAATAAAATACGCATTCTTTACTGTAGCTATGGTCCAAGTATGTAATTATACGTAATAGAATACTGTTAAATCTGTGCTTACGGAGGTATGATATTTATTCCCGGTGTAGTAAAGTAGTGGTGTATGTGACGTGTGTAAACATATTTTTCCAAAGGTGAGAAGAAACGACTCGCTTTTTTGGATCTCATGACCGAGTCTGCGCAGAACGGGACCCATCAGTTAACTGACCACGAAATTAAAGAAGAGGTGGATACTATTATGTTTGAGGTAAGATTTAAAATATTTCTGGTTTCACACAATTTTAACAACACCAAGCCCAAAGAGATTTAAGATACTATATATTATTATTTAAATGTTTTTATTTAACCTCAATTCCCATTCACAGGGCTCTGCCACAAAGAACTGTTGGAAGCAGTTGAAACCATGAGACGAAGCACGAAGCATTTCTCACTTTTCATAATTATAGGCACGGTCAAAATCAACATTTAAATACTACTGTTCAGTTATGATCTTTATTTCCTAATTTCTTAACTATTGTCATAAGTAGAATGCTTGAATTTGGCTTGACACACTGCCACGTGTCTAGATATAAGAAGATAAAACGAACCGATTTAAATCCAAATATTTTAGGGTCACGACACCACTGCAGCTGGCTCCAGCTTCGTTCTATGTCTTCTGGGTGTCTACAAGGATATCCAAGCGAAGGTTTACAACGAGCTATACGAGATTTTCGGCGATTCTGACAGACCAGCCACCTTTGCTGATACTCTCGAAATGAAATACCTCGAGAGGGTTATTCTTGAAACATTGAGGTTGTACCCACCTGTGCCTGTCATCGCAAGGAAGCTTAATCGCGATGTTAAAATTGGTAGGTCTCGATTTATTATCGATTTAAGTGAAGGTTCTACATTACATTTGTGGTGATGCTTGGAGGAGACTTATATCTATGGTAGCTCCATATAAAAATCTTTAATCCCCTTTCTTTCAATATTTCTTAGCCAGAAACCGACAGAGATACTGACTTTTTTATTTCCAGCAACGAACAGTTACGTCCTCCCCGCTGGCGCCACCGTTGTCATCGGAATCTACAAGGTCAACCGCAGTCCCAACTACTACAAGGACCCTGAGACCTTCAACCCTGACAACTTCTTGCCTGAGAATACTTCGAACAGGCACTACTACAGCTACATTCCGTTCAGTGCTGGACCCAGGAGCTGTGTCGGTTAGTGCTTATTCATGGTTTGATTTTAATTTGTCCAGTATTGATATTAATTTACTGTTTCTCTTAGTCCTTTCTTTCTCCACATCCACTTATTTCATCAAACTTGCCTTTATCTTGATTAGGTTTTCGGAAACAAGTATCTACTTCTCCTAATGACTACAATGGACTTAACATAACTGGCGATAACCTGTCTAACCCTTAGGTTAGGCAGAAGTGTAACTATAGTACACTCATATATCGCCAGTATACCATAAGTGGTATTACAGGCGTGATGTTATGTTTATGTTATGTTTTAATTATCGCTTTGTATATTAATTACATTGAAATCACAAATATTTGAAATTAAATCTATCTTTATAAATTATTTTTTCAGGTCGCAAGTACGCCTTACTGAAGCTCAAGATTTTACTTTCAACTATTTTGAGGAACTACGAGTGTTCATCCACTGTACCTGAGAAAGAATTCAAACTACTTGGCGATATCATTTTGAAGAGATCAGACGGATTTAGACTTACTATTGAGCCTAGAAAAAGAGTACCAATAAACGTAGCTTAGATTTAGTCTAATTTACCATTGGCTGGGAAGAGAATAAACGCTTTCAAGTAATGATGTGATTCCATAAACTGTTTAGGACTTAGTTTTGAACGCTTTAACATTGACTAAAATAATACATTATCATTTAAAATCCCTTCCTTGTGATCATAATTTTATTATCATCATATTATGATAATAAAATTATGATCACAAGAAATTATGCCTGCATAATTCATTGTGATTTGATACATTATTCCTCTCATGGATTGTCGGATGGTATTTTATTAAATCCTACTGTATTATTATTACTTCATGTATTCCTTTTCTTTCTTTGTCCTTGAGATTTCACCATTAGCCAAGGTAAATACCAGGTAACAGATATGTTTGACCTAGCTAACTCAATGCTTATAGTCAATTCGTTGAAAATCTCCTAAGGATTTCACTTACGATATCTCTTAGAACCTTTTTGGTAGAACCATATTCGTAGAAGAATTGATATTAATTTATTGCATTTCTTATAGTCAAGAAGATGTCACAAAAGGCTTATGACCGCTGTACGGGCACAGCAAAAGGATAAAATAAAAATAAAATTAATTAAAAAAACACACAAAACAAAATTAAAACGACTATTAATAATATTTTAAAAATTAAATTAATAATAATAATCTAGATATCAGGAAAGAAAGAGGACGAGGAATAATAGATATAACGAACCTACACAATAAACAAATCAGTACCCTTAGAAAATATGTTAACACAGAAAGTACAAGCTCTACCCTATACAAAGCTATAGTTTATAATGATCGAAAACTAACCGCGCTACACATGTCTGACAAAACAACAAAAATAATTAATGAGAAACAGACTGATAGACAGTCTAAAATATCGAAATGGATCCAGAAATCACTCCATGGAGAAGACATCGCCATGACCTTTGCCAACCTAACGTCGACAAGTTAGCGTCGAATGAATGGCCCAGGCGCGGAGATTTATTCCCTGAGATTCAGTCTCAGGTAATAAATCTTCGCGCCTGAGTCATTCGTTCATGACAGCACTTCAAGACCAAATTATTGAAACTCGTAACTACCAAAAGCACATAGTGCGAATCTCTATTTCAACAGACATCTGTAGGGGATGTCATTGTGCTTCTGAAACTATTACTAGAGCATGCAAAGCAATAGGTCAGACTGACTGTAAACACTAATTCGTCAAAAATTTGCCATTAAATATAAGCTAATTACTACACCTCCAGTACCTTACTGCAAATATACTCCAAAAACGGTTACATAACACATAAGCTATACTTTGATCGAGCCATCCTCACAGACAGAACAACACATTATACTAGACCAGACATAACTTCACTAAATAAAATTATTAAAACTGTGCAAATTATTGATATAGCAGTACCAAACACACACAACCTACGAAACACTATTGCAGAAAACTGTCAAAATATATTGACTTAAAAATAGAAATAATTCCAATGTATCGATTAGGTTGCGTTGCCGTTATTCCTGTAGTACTTTCAACCACGGGTGTCATTTCCAAACACTGGACGTAGCTCCCTCCTACCAAACCCTACAGAAAGCTGCTATCCTGAAAACTTGCAGAATTGTCCTGAAATACCTGCAGAACGACAATGATGCACAAATATCACCACACCTACAAACATTATTCAGCACCGCAACACAAAATCAAAACATTATACCACCACGCCATATATCACTTAGGATAGTACTCTCAGAGGTAGCACTTGGCTTTGGCCCGTGCTACCCTAAAAAACCGTCTGATCAGCCGAGATATAAAAATGTATACCAACAAATAATCCAGTTATTTAAATTAATTTAACAATAAAATAAAAATTATTAAGATTACATGATTACTTAAAAATATTATATAAAAAAAACAAAGAAATTGTTTCAAGTTAAGCACAAGCAAAATTTCCCTTTCTTGTGTTTGTACGACGACGAAAAAACAAATGACGAACCAAATATCAAACGACGTCAACTCGCTGAAGCTTTGTAATCAATGATATTATAAGTGTAATAAAAGGTGAATCAATTAGAAAAGTATAAACAAACACATTATACACTTTTAGTTTGCTAATTAACATGACTGGCACTATCTACGTAAACTATGAACACGGTACGACTGTTTATCAACAATGGTAAATTATAACTGTATCATAATTGTTGTAAATGTATTCCGCTCATAACTACATTCGATTAAACTTTATTCATTTTTTTTTTAATGTAAACTTTGTTTTCACGGAGCTATACTTCGAACCTTACTCGACAGCGGCGCCAACTGGTAAGCACAAAAACGGTAGCCCTCATTGAAGAGAAATATTTAGTTATATAAATGAAGGGAGTAGTGGTGGCCTAGTTGTAACAGCCCCGTCTTACGAGTCGTAGATTTGAACCCAGGCGCTTTACTTTGTGAAATTTATTTAATCACCACTGCTCTCAAAACGGTGAAGGAAAACATCGTGAGGAAACCGGCATGACCTAGAAACAAAAATTCGAAGACATGTGACATCCACTAATCTGCACTGGGCCCACGTGGTAGATTACGGCCTCACAGAGGGGAGGCCTGTGTCCCAGCAGTGAGAACATTACAAGCTGATTATGCTTAAGCATTTAACTGATCCTCTAAAAACGTATTGTCCTACTAATGATATACGCTATTTAAATTAATGGGCTCCTAATAATGCAGACTTTTTAAAATTGTTGAGTCTTTTCGCACAGTTGGTCGCAGTAACTAAGCTAGGGTACCCCGACCAAACGAATGAGTTTATGTTAGAACTGTGACCCGCGCGTGAGCCGAATTGGTTGCAGGAATAAGATTAATTTTATTATAAATAAAATATGATTATTTTATTAGGGCAACCCAATCACAAACCCACCCACAATGGTCCACATGAAGGATTAAGTGCGGAAACCAAACACCATAACATAGGACCTAAGACAACCCAACCAAATAGATAAGTTAGGTTTCGTTGGAACTGTGACCAACCACACATGCTACAACTAAGTTGGTCGCAGTTACTTGGCAATTTAGCATGTCTAGTTCCCCAAAATAGGCATTATTTGAGATGCCATTAAATATATGCCTTAATATTGAAGTCACGTGAAGTCAAGATTCCTGTTTATTGAACTTCATGCAGTAAGCTCAAGGCGCGCAGTGTTGAAAGCAAGGAGGTAGGTAGCTATTATGTAGATACAAATCCAGACCACCAAGTTGGTATCATTTCATTGTGTATAGCTACCTCGCCAGATCGCGAATACATGAGTCACGGTATATAAGTACAAGAAGTACCTCGAAGTAGTCGCACACAAATACGCCTCCGTGACAAATTAAACACAACGAATGGAAAGTACCTGGTAATTAAAATTCAAATAAACCACAAGACAATAATATTAGTTCGAACAGGTCAATTCACATTTCCAAGTAAAATGTACTGCCTACTTGCGCAGATATGCATGTACTTACAATGATTTTACGTTTCATTTTCGCCTAGTGCCCGTTTTCACCAACAATACCTACATCATCACCTAACTAGGAGCCCCTTGGCTTAGGTGGCCCCCAAATCCAGCTGTTGCGAATCGAACTCGTTACAGTGCAACATATCACCTTCTTTCGGAACATTATTTGTATTCTAAATTCTAGTATTACTGTCAGGTTTGACATCTTGTTGATTCACTTTTGGATTTGCTATTGAATGTGAAAATAAACCGTGGTTTTATACAGGTTTGGTTTTAGTTACGATCAGGAACATTTTGTGGCGAGTTCGATTTGCAACACCAGCCTTTACCTAATTTCACTGTTACCAAGCAAAGTGTAAGTCAAATTCGCGGCCTATTGAAGAATTTAGGATTAGTTATAGGTTATAGGGTTCTAAACTTTCAATAATTCCCCAAAAAATCGTGTACCTAAATCTCCTTCCATTTTAGCACATTATACAAAATACGCGACACATGTCGTTCCGTAATTTTGTTAGTGGATAGTTATGGGATGAATATTCGGTCCCCTAAATTTCTAAGCGTTTAGGTGTCCCGTTTGTGTGTTTGTGTTTATGAAAAAAAGCGTAAGCGGCTACTCACCTTGGGGCTCATTAGATAATTATGTGTAATGAACCCACACTCAATAGGTTTACTAGTAGCTATTCAAGAGTTCAGTCATCCAGCGTCCAGGTCAGTCATCAGGTCCTCGTCATGAGGTAAAATGAACAAAACTCGTTGAGATGCGTCTCAAGGAGTTCTGTTCATTTTGAATAGCTAATATAAGTAAACCCCTCAAATGTGGGCTCATTAGATGTGTAATGAGTAGACACTCGATAGGTTTACTAGTAACTATTCAAAAGTTCCGTTACCTAGCGTCCAGGTTAGTCCTCAGGTCCTCGTCATAAGGTTAAATGAACAGAAATCGTTGAGACACATCCAATGAGCCCTAACTCGATGTGTTTACTAACAGTTATTTAAAAGTTCCGTTATCTGCGTCGTTATCTAGGTATATCATCTAACCAGCTTGATGGTACCATATTATTTTGTTATCATCGGAATCCATACATTTGCGAATATTAAAACTAAGACCGAGAAGTGATTAAGGTACTATTTAAGTATTCCGTTATCTACCGTCCAGGTACGTCCTACGAAACATCGCCATAATATCGTTTTTCGCATAGCGATTTGAAATGAACCGCCATAGTAGTTATTGCTCTATATTAAAATGCCTATCTAATGACATAATTATATGATTGGTTGTTATCGGTCGCGGAGACCATTTTGTCTGGTCCACCTTCAAGTATGTTTGTTAATCAATCACACAAAAACAGTTGAACGCATTTGACAAACAGTTTATAACCTGGATAAACACATAGAATACTTTGTATCCCGGCAATAAGTTGCCGTAGGATAATTTCCGACTTTCACGCGGGTGAAGCCGCGGGCAAAAGCTAGTCTATAATAATTTAAGCTACGTAAAAGATAAATAAAGGATTACAGTATCCTCTTTAATAACTTCTTCATAAACTAATCCAATTACTGTAATACCTACTCTAAACACAATAATTGAAATGCACTCGAAAATATTTACTAGGAAAATATTTACTGACTGATCATTGTATGTACACATCATCATCGTCCTGCCTTTATCCCATTCCTATTCTGTTTTGTGTCGGCACTGCCATTTTCATTAATAAAAACACTGTATTTATTACTGCACTGATCAACTTGACCAAAACCACTGATATTTTGTATTCATTTTATTATGTCCTGTAGGTACTTTGTGTATTAAAAAAAATGTAGGTAACGGGGTCGAAGTGTGTCTGTATTGTGTCGACGTATGTTCGCAAATTAGGCTTGATAATATTAGTATAC
Source organism: Oligia latruncula (assembly GCA_948474745.1). Lineage (NCBI taxonomy): Eukaryota > Metazoa > Arthropoda > Insecta > Lepidoptera > Noctuidae > Oligia > Oligia latruncula. Next base: position 13,844,866 of record OX419688.1, read on the forward strand.
TAATTTAACGTGGATGACATGTAAGTATTACGATACGACTGTATCACTGGATAATCAATTAAAATAAATACGTGTTGCTACTTGTAGCATTATAGTTCCGTACATACCATTTATATTTCTTGTAAACGCGCCCCTTTCTTCTCCTAAAATTGTTTGTCCGAAAATCATTACCTATTCATAAACACACGTTTGCTATAAACTTCAGTAATGTTCATTACATACGTACATTTTGTGTATTCCGATTGTTCCTTTAGGATGTTATCAAGTCTTGTTGTTTTGTCAATTACTTTTTTCTTTTTGTATTAAAACCATTCCCACTCCCTCTCACCGAGAGGAGGCCTGTGTCCCAGCAGTGGGAACATTATAGGCTGATTATGTATGTTATGTATTAAAACCATTATTAGGATAAATAAACATTAGGTAATTTGAATTTATGACTTGTAACTTTTATTGAAAACGGTGTTAGGTCTTTTGATTGTTTATTATTGATTGTAATATTTATGACAAACAAATATAGGGCATATTGTATTTAGGGATTTCAATTTTATGGCATTCGATATTATGTGACATTAACTTCGGGCAAGCTATCACTCGGACAAAAATGATGATTAAGACAAAAAAAATTATGGCATTTTAATTTATGGATAAAAAAGTTAGGTAACAAAATAGAGAACCCTTGTAAACGTTTGACGTTTGACTGTCTCGTTGGTCTAATGGTTGCAAGTATAGTGTAGTGGTGTGTGGTGGTGGTGTGTGTGTGTGGTTGTGTGTGTAGTGTAGTGTGTGTGGGGGGGTGTGTGTGTGGGGGTGTATGGGGGTGTGTGTATAGTGTATGTGGTTGTGTGTGTGTGTAGTAAGCATGAGGTCCTGGGTTCGATTCCCAGGTCTGGCAGTGTTGTTGAGTTTTTCTTTTTTACTTTTTTTTATTAAAACTTTATGCACAAGTAAAAAACTGTACAACGGAGGACTTAATGCCTTGGGCATTTTCTACCAGTCTACCTAGGGTGATTCAGAAACAAAATACAGTAGGTGCAATAGCAGAAAACAAATAGAAAATATTTATAAGTCAAATATAAGAATAAATACATATATATATACTTACATACAAAAGTTATATAAAACAAAAGAAAAGAAAAGTTATGAGGGAGAAACAAGAAAACCTACAGAGACGAATCTGCAAACTTCATGTGTATGTGTTCTCGAGCTTTCACTTTCAATGTGAACCGATTGGTTACCGTCCTGATATTCTGAGGAAGCGCATTCCAAAGGAAAGCCGCCTGGACAAAGAAAGAAGATTTTATAAAAGCAGAGCGATGAGAAGGACAACGAAGAAGACCATTATTCTCGGATCGAAGATTCTTGCTGTGTGCAGAGCATAAATATTGACAAAGAGAAAGCAGATAAGAAGGAGAAGTGGGTTTGTGAAGAATAGAAAACAGGGTTGTCAATGCCCTCAACGCTCTGCGCTGCCGGATAGGTAACCACTTTAAAAGCGATCGATGTGCAGATACATCATCATACTTGCGGAAATTGAAAACGAATCGAATGCAGCTATTAAGAAGTCCGTTTATTGAGGAGATCTGCATTCAGGTCATAGTAGCACACATCACCATAGTCAATTATGGGGAAGATAACGGACTGTACAATCATTGCCTTAATGTGTGATGGGAGAATATTTTTTAAGCGATAGAGTGACCACAACGTTCCTGTGACCTTCTTGCTCACAATCGCGACCTGCTTACGTCAGTCAAGGCAAGTGTTAACATGCAAACCCAGATCCTTAACGTCTGAGCTAAACGTAATCACTGTGCCATCAAAGATAACCGGTGGCACAATTAAACCATTCAGCCTCCTGAAGCTATGGGAGCTCCCTACAATGATAGCCTGACACTAGGTTGGGTTAACCGCCACCCCAAAACGATCAGACCAGTTTTTGACAATTCGTCTACCATACATAATCAGCCTATAATATTCCAACAGCTGGGCTGTAATACACCACGCGTGCCCAGTGCGGGTTAGTAGATGTATCATATTTTCGAATTTTTGGTTCTAGCACATGGTTCTTCACGATATTTTCCTTCACATTTTTGAAGTGATGATGAAATAATTTATACAAAGTAAAGCGCCTGTCCTAATTGCCCCAATTTTCGATACTTACATAAAATACTACGTGTCATCAGCCCGTATTGTCCCACAGCAGAGCGAAGGCCTTCCTTTAAAAAAAAAGAGGAACATAAACTATTTTGTATAGTAGGTACGTATTACACAAATCTCAAATAGATAAATGAAAGCTTCGTACCTTTTTAAAATCGCTACGTAACTACAATTTCCCAATTATGTTTTTACAAAACAGCAAAAAATAATAAAATATACATACATAATAAAGGGCCAAGGGTTAAAATAATACAAAATTAAAGTATTAAAAACGCAATAAAACATAGGTACATTTCGTGAAAAGAATCCTATCCTACTATAATAATATTATAAATGTGAAATTTTTTGAAGATGTTTGGATGTTTGTTACTCAATCACGCGTAAACCGTTGAACAGATTTGGATGAAAATTGACACATAGATAGACCATTTCCTGAATTAACACATAGGATACTTTTTATCCCGATATTCCCACGGGATCGAAACTTACGCGAGTGAAACCGCGGGGCACTGTTAGTGTAGGTACTTATAAAACAAACTCATTGCATTGCTCTTGTGAATAACGATTTGTTAATTATTCAGAATATACAATAGGGGAAGGCATTAACAAATATAATCAGTATTAAAATAATGCCATGCGTAACTGATGTTATCCGTGCTTATATATACAATGTTTTGCTTAGTAAGTAGGTTAATTGTGACTGGACCACGAGGTGATAGGTTTGACTGATACTCTTAGAAATTTAATAAAAACAAGTAAGTCGAAGAGATAATATTTGATCAATCGCGAAAAAAAAAGCTAAAGCTTTGAAAGAAAATAGTCATAATTATTTATTTTGTTTTTTTTTTGGAAATCTATATATTTTCTTATAAATATGCTCTCCCGTTGGTTTTACAATAAATAAGTCCCAATTTGAAAAAAATATCTATGTTCGTGCATTAAATAATGCTATGGCTTTCTCAAAAATTCGTATATTTTATTTCATACATTTTTAACTGAAATGTTTTGTGCTTTCATTTTTATTTCTAATCAATATTAATAATTATCGAAAAGCGATTACCTTGATAGAAAGATAAAAAAATGGCCTAAAATCACTACTTGATGTTCAAGACCCCTTAATGGACCTGTTATAACAAAAACTGCCTAATTACAGCACAATGACGACGGTGGTCGAAGAGACCGAGGTGCCGAGCTACAACACAAGACTGATCTTCTACCCTCTCCTGCTTCTCGCATCCAGCATATGGATCCTGTACAGATGGCAGCAGAAGTCGCGCATGTACAAGTTTGCAGAAAAGATCCCTGGTCCAGCTGCCATACCGTTTTTGGGAAATGCTCTTCTAGTGCTGAGAAAGAAACCCAGTGGTACGTTAAATATTTTTTATAAGTTAATTTGTTTGATCATGCACCCTTTTGGCCTTGGCTACATAGTTCGACTTAACTAGGTATATGGTCGAACGACGTGGCTAGGACCAACCTGTTTTGCTGTGTGAGAGTTTTGGTTTGAATTTACCGTTTACATTTTCTCCTTAACTTTAATAATCAGCATTGCAAATGTACAATCCTCCTATGAATTCTCCTAATCATTTTAATTATCATAAACTAATGGCAAACATATTTTCTAGAATTTTCTTTCAATTACTTTCTTCCTTATTTCAGAACTGGTGCAACTCGGCCTAGACTACGGAGAGAAGTTTGGCAACGTCGTCAGAGTGTGGCTAGGATCAAACCTGATTGTGTTCCTCACTGACCCCAACGACGTAGAAGTCATTCTCAACAGCAATGTCCACATCGACAAAGCTTCAGAGTACAAATTCTTCAAGCCCTGGCTCGGAGAAGGTCTACTTATTAGTACAGGTATTTAGAATTTTAAATTATTTTCTTCTGTGCAATATCTGTATACCACCGGGTATCGTGTTACCAAGTAACTGAGTTGTGGAGGTCAGATTGGCAGTCGTTCCATGTAAAAAACTGGAAGTCGACCTCTACTATGAGAAGAAGCTAGGCAGATTAATGATTATGAATCTCTGCTATTTAGAAGTTTATGTGCCATAAATACGTCGATTTTAATGTAGATAGGTATGCAGAAGACCAGTAAGACCGTATCTTAGAATTAATGAAAGTGATTTTGTGTACAGTTGATTTATCTTTTAACATTTACATACAGCCAAAAAATCGTCTTGACTTTAATTTATGTTAGAAACAGTCATTCAATCTGTTAACACATTTAAATATTTCAGGCGAGAAATGGCGTTCTCACAGGAAGATGATTGCTCCAACATTCCACATCAACATCCTGAAGTCTTTCGTGAGCATTTTCAACCAGAACAGCAAGAATGTGGTGGACAAAATGCGCCCAGAGATTGGAAAGGAGTTTGATGTTCACGACTACATGTCTGGTGTCACTGTGGATATTCTACTTGGTAAGATTATCCACACTAACTAATAATTAATAATGCGAAAGTGTATGTTTAAAAAGCTGACATAAAATGTCATACTCAATTGAAGCGTCTGTTATTTATATCAGTTGCTTCACTCGAGTATGACATTTTCTGTTCAGATGTTTCACTTTGAGTGGAAGACGAAAATTAAAAAAGTGAAGCGTCTGACATCTGCTTAACGTTTTCACGGTTATACTGCTGAACAGATTTGATACGCTACGAAGATCGTAACTGTTACGGTAATTTTTATAATCTCCATGTAATCTCAAAATAAACAGATGCAATAGATGATCAAACTAAATGTCCGACCTTAGCGTTTCATTGCCGATGATAAATTCGGGAGAAAGTCAAAATAGAAGCATTTATTTGTTCCGATAAACTTGTTTTAATTTGGTACAATGGTCCACAATCGAATCGGTAGATACTTGAAACATAGGTATGTATGTGAACAAGTTTTACGTTGCACATGTGCATTGTTTTGGTTAACTTATTCAATATTTATGATCTTTTGAAATCATATAACGATTTCGCCGATTTTGACAATTGCATTTAACGAAACGAAATTATTCTTCATCATGATAATGTCATTGCAATGCCTCTATTTTGTGACCCATATTTTAACAACCTTTTCCCTGTGCCGAATATTACAGACTCAAAAACTACTAGACGTAATTTAAAATCTATAGGTTTTTAAACAATGTTTGTTACGTGCCTACATCAAACTCTTTCAACACACCGCTCAAAAGATCATAAGCTTTTTTGTCAGTTTTTGTTGTATATTTCATCATTTAACTTTTGATTAAATGATTCAATAGCCGGCATGTATTTGGTATTAGGGTAATCGAAACTTAAAGTCAAAAAGTCAAAATCAAAGCATTTATTTCAAATAGGCACTAAAAGGCACAAAAAAATGGAATGAAAATGCAGTTTACGTTCTTATCCTGAAAATTGTCTACGTTCGTTTAGGTAATTCTGTTATTAGATTGTAAATTAATTGAATGAATGAATGATATATTTATTTGCAAGAATATAGGTAGCTAACATAAGTGTAGTAAGTTCATTTAAATTATCAACATTCAATACAATAGTGTACCATTTTGTTTTACTACACAGTCGTAAACTTACATAATTATTCAAATTAATTGCCCTCTCCAACTTTAACTTGCATTGTTTAAGTAACTTTTGAAGGTGACCCTTGCCAAAAGTTATCCATAAACTATTAAACATTTGACTTTTAAATTAGCTACCTAGTAAGCTTGACTTGTAAATAACAGTAACAATCAAATGAATATTTAATTATTTATTACAGAAACTGCAATGGGAATCACTAGGAAGACTCAGGATGAATCTGGGTTTGATTATGCTATGGCTGTGATGAAGTGAGTTTTAGTTTTAATCAATATTGTTAGGATGATGCTATTTTAATTTTTTTATAATGTAAAAACTTTTAAAGCATCCTTCCTTTTGAGACCGTACAACATTTCCCTTTAATCTCTATTTATTATCCAATTTTAAGTATTTTTGGAGCAGCGGTGGCCCAGTGCTGACGGCCGTTACTTACGAGTTCTAAAACTTGGGTTCGAACCCAACACACAAAGTGCCTCTTTGTGTAAATTATTTCATCACCACTGGCTCTCAAAACGGTGAAGGAAAAGTCTTGAGGAAACCGGCATGTCCTTGAACTAAAAATTCGAAAACGTGTGACATCCGCCAACCTGCACTGGTCCCGCGTGGTGGATTATGTTCTACTCTCTCTCAAAGAGAGGAGGCCTGTGGCCCAGCAGGACATTATAGGCTGATTATAGAATAGAATAGAATTTTTCTTTATTAAAGTAACTCAGACTTAAAATCAAACAATATTGTTAGTAAAACTTATGACTAGGTATGTTAATAAGCACAGACACTAAACAAAAATATAAGTAATAACGGATTATGCTAAGTAATTTTTCATAACAGACTTATCACTTTTTTTAAATTATCTTCATTGCCTGTTTCAGGATGTGCGACATTATCCACCAGAGACACTACAAACTGTGGCTACGATTCGACGCCATCTTTAATTTCTCGCCGTTCTTTAATCAGCAGAAAAAACTCTTAGACATCATTCACGGACTTACCAACAAGGTAACATCACTTAATCATTACCAAAATCAAATTTAAGTGAAATTGTTATCATTATAATCTAATCTAAAGACAAACCTGCCTTTGAATATAAGATTAGACAATATAGTTTTAGAGATAGGCTATTAGCCTGGAATAGACAATATTATTTTCAATTTAAAGTTCTGTTTTTTTTAATCTTTTTAACTTTTAAAATCTGTAAGTATCTCACTACCTGTCATTTTTGTTGAAAAGGTAATCAAGAACAAGAAAGAAACGTACCTAGAAAACAAATCCAAAGGTGTGATCCCACCAACTCTTGAAGAACTTACCAGGACTCCCGACGACGGTGACAATGTATTGGCAAATCACAAAACTCTTTCTGAGGACGTTTTCAAGGGATACCGCGATGACTTGGACTTCAATGATGAAAACGATATCGGTAAACTTAATATTTATGATTTACTAACCATCACAGCAAAATGCGGACACATTTTATCTCTAAACAGTATTCACACAACTAACTTTTTACAGGCGAGAAGAAACGTCTGGCTTTCTTGGACTTAATGCTCGAATCAGCCCAGAATGGAACAAACAACATCAGTGACCATGAAATCAAAGAGGAAGTCGATACTATCATGTTTGAGGTAATAAACTTTTTAAATGATCTTCAGCATTTAAATGTAGTAGATGCAGACGTCATAATGCAAATTTAGCAGAATCTAGTCAATAAAAATGTAGTTGTTTATAATGATAGGTATATGTTTAAGCAATATTCCTGCACGATTACATTAAGGGGACTACAGGACCTAAACGCATAAAACGCAAGTTTTATAATGCCTGAAAGTTTAGGATCGACTACAGTAAACAAAATCAGAAAAATATATGATATTATTCGTATTTGTGTGTTGAAAACATAATACAACTAATTTGATACGATAGAAAAAAATCATAAAGATACCTCTAAAAACTTTCTTTTTACAATAAAAACCAACTAATATGCATTGATTTTTTGTCAAATTATTCTACATGCAACATACTAAAGCACTAGTGTTTTAATTTTTCATTCCAAACAATAGATTTTTTGTAAATAGATAATTGCTTCATATATTGCAATAAATTACCAGAGTTGTGTCATCGCGCTTCTCTTTGTTTTCTATGCAGTCCGACAGTGACCGCGCTTTAGTTCATGTAGTCCCCTTAATCTGATCAGATGCAGCTGCGTTAGTCATACCCAGTCCTCCGACTCGATGAGCAAGTTAAACCGCTGGTCCCGAATCACGATGCGCAACAATTTGATCTCATAGCCCAATGCCCGAAAGCCTGTTTACCAGTCTAGTCTGAACGAAGCTAGGTTGAAAGTATAAGGAGGCCGTCTTCCAATGTACTACTTATTCACCCTGGGTAGTCTGGAAACCAAACTAGCCCATCATAATTTAGCAAAGACTAGGCAGATGAATTAATGTTACATTAACAGCTTTAACATTTATTGTTTTGATTCTTAGGGTCACGACACCACAGCCGCTGGCTCCAGCTTTGTGCTCTGTCTCCTGGGTGTCCACAAGGAAATCCAAGAGAAGGTATACAATGAGCTGCACGAGATCTTTGGCGACTCTGACAGGCCTGCCACCTTCGCTGATACCCTGCACATGAAGTACCTCGAGAGAGTCATCCTTGAGTCGCTCAGGATGTACCCACCAGTACCCATCATCGCTAGGAAACTTAATCGTGACGTGAAAATCGGTAAGTCTTAATATTCAGAACATTCAATAATTTTGTGTTGCTGCAAATACATTTTTGCCAACAACATGTTTCCCGAAACACAAAAACGTCAGTGAATGTCTAGTGAGGGCTCCAAAATGACCAATACAGTATACGGTAAACGGGTAAATAGATGTATCTACGCAGTTTCATGTTTTAAGCAGACAGAAGGACGATTCTCAGCGTGCGTATAGTCTTGCCGTGCGTAATCCATTACGTGACTTTTTTAACGTCCACGGTTACACGTGCAAGCCACAAGGAAGAAGTTAATTCGTGTATGAAAAAAGAAATGACGTCCATAAACGAATTTAGTTAAACAGTTCTAATAGATTAACGTGTAGTTGAATTCAAATGACGCAAATCTATGGATTTACTTAAGTCATTAGCATTTAACCTTTATGTGGACTGTATAAATTGTACAGTGAAATTGAATTTTATTACAGGGTCAAATTGCGTCACTAGCCTTTAAATTCAAATGGAACTATTGCACCATATTTGTTTTTTTCCAGTTACAAACAATTATGTTCTGCCCGCTGGCGCCACCGTCGTGGTTGGCACCTTCAAGATCCACCGCAACCCAGAGTACTACAAGGACCCTAAGAACTTCAACCCTGACAACTTCTTGCCTGAGAATACCTCAAACAGGCACTACTACAGCTACATTCCGTTCAGTGCTGGACCCAGAAGCTGTGTCGGTTAGTACATACTCTTAAAAAGTATTTAATGCAATATAATCTTCAATATCAATTTCTCCTCAAGATTGAGAAAATAAATGATGAAGATGGCCAAAATATCTTTGAGGTTAAATATTCACGGTGGTATAATCAAATTATAACATTATCAATTTATGCTTTTTCAGGCCGCAAATACGCCATCTTGAAGCTGAAGATTCTGCTGTCTACCGTCCTTCGTAACTACAAGATAAACTCCGATGTAACTGAAGACCAGTTCAAACTACAGGCTGACATCATCCTGAAGAGGACTGACGGGTTCAGGCTGAAGATTGAGCCCAGACAGAGGGTGGCCACTGCCGTCGCATAATCTACCAAAGAAAATTCTTTATCACATCTTGTTATCACCCCACACATATTGGTGTTGAATTAGAAGTACTAAGATGCGATATTAAACACTCATTATGACATTACACTATTATTTATTGTGATAAGTTTTATTTATTTAACATAATAATATATATCATATTTATGAAGTTAATCAAGGACTTCATGTCTTTATCTTAAAACGATGAGACAACATTGAGTAACTCATTGTCCAATGTCGATGATCCATTAATCAACTACGAATGTGCCTGTAATTCATAAACTTTTAATGGAATAATGTTCTTTTAAACAAACTAACTCCTAACTACTAACAAAGTCATAATATGGTGTTATTGTGGATCTAAGATAACAAGAAAATGAGACAGAAAATTTTAAATAAATGCTTACCTATTTAATTAAGTTTATTTAATTATATTTACACAATTTAAAAAGCTAGCAGTCATAAAATAATAATAATAAAATGTACAAGAATATAAAAAGGAGGGAAAATAATCAAAGGGCATTAAAAAATTCGTCTGCATCGCTGGCAATAGGAAAAGTGCCCAAATAGCTGGCAGCATTGCTTATCTTAGTCCCATGTATCTAATAGTAGGAGTATTCCATGTACAGACGCCAGCACATCAAGCTACTACAATCTGTCAAATTTCTTTAATAGGTTTTAAACTTTATTGCTAATACATAAGGTTCGAAGTTGATTGGGAAAATTTTACGCAACTTTAAAGTGTTTTGTTAGGTTACAACAAATAGATGACTACATGAAATTAGAGCTTTCATTGGCCATTATTTGATGACAATCAATACTATGGTAATTTTATGTTCAATTATACTAGATTCACTCATCAATTACTTATGCTAACGTATAAAAATATAGGTCACTATATGAAATTAGAGTACGTTGAAATCATTTTATAGATGCAGTTGTACACTTATTAGAAGCTGACAAAGCGTAGACATATGGTAGGTATCACAAATTTAGTTGCTTAAGAATTATCACCATGATGCGTCATATTAACAGTAGCTTGTTTTACAATATATGGTCGCTTGCAAAGCATTGTTTAGACGCTAAAAGTTCGTCGCTGACCTATTAATTCATTAGACAAATAAATATATTTGAAGCCGAGTATGACATTTTAAAGAAGCTGCCTTTAATAACACCCCAATATTAATGCCCGGCTAGAGCCTTTAGACTTTAATGACTATAATTTGACATTAGCGAGCAGGTGTGAAAGGATATGTAGCAGGTATAAAGGTCATAGCACACGTATTAAACCAGAAAGGGATCGGCATCGTATCAACTCGATCCGTTCAGTATTCTTTGTATGAAACTCCCTACTGCAATGCACACTAATTGGAATCGTAACCTAATCGCCTCGCCTCGGAATAAGCTCACGAACCGCGGTGCTTTGCGTTACGGCTCGTCGTCCCCGCGCTTACGTCTCTCCGTACCCGAGCTTACGTCTCTTCGTCTACCCGTGCCCCTCTCACCCCTCCGTCCGGCCCGCTGCACCATCAACCAGCGGTCGGCGAGCCGTAAGCGCGGCGTCGTCGTCCTTAGCCGTAGCCGAGTCGACGTATCGGAGCTTCTGATTCGCTTTGGTTACGTGCTTACGTTAGGTTGACAACTGTTTGACGGCGAGGCGAAAGGCGATACGGTGCCGATCCTTTTCCGATTTGATACGGGTGCTATGACCTGTCTGAAAAAGTACTTACACAAACATTTTATGTCGTTATATTGCCATTTTAGAATGAAACCTGTTAGTTTCGATACATTGAGACGAGCATATTATAAACTGTTAACTTGTGGGATACCTATATGTATAGTAAAGTGCACATCAGTGGTAACAATTTTTTAATAATGACGAATTTATGTCGTAGCAGTAAGGGTGATTTTTGTAGTGCAAGTGTTACCACTGATCTACGACGCAACTCCAGAACCTTCCGGCCCCATCGGCCATCTGTTCTGCGAGCAATGTGCCCTGCCCACTGCCACATAAGTGAAAAATTATTATTTATTATGGTTTACATAATAAAGAATATTTATTCTAATCTAGCCAATTTGACACTGCATTTGAATTTTTGAAGATGTGTGAAGCACACATACTTGTATCTACGTTGAACCACCAATATATTAATCTTAGCTCTTACATCGCAAAAACAAATGACGTGGGACTGCTAATAAACAAGTACTTACTCAATGTATTTAGCTACACTTGCGCCTGATCATTGTATAAAAGCAAGTGGTCTAAACACATATTCAACAGTGCATTACAACGAGTAGAAACGTAACTTGTATCACTTATTTATTACAAATCGAGTTTATTGGCGTGTGATTGTAAAGGTATATGTCCGCCAATGGACTGCTATAGACGATGTACACAAAATAATCAAAGAATACATAGATAGCATACCTAAGGAAATTATAAATGAAACGTAAACTCGTAGGTACTCATACTCATAATCAAAAATGATCGACATAACCCACAAGAACTATCAAGGTAAGCATAACAAACTAAGACAGCAAAGATGGGTTATATAGAACGTATAGTTCGTGTTAACACGTCCGAATCTAACTTCTTGTTCACGTGTGCCACGTTAGGCAATCAGTAGGTATAGCTCAGATCTGGGGGCCTAAAAAGGCCACTTTGGCAGAATCATAAAAGGATAACATTATGAATCATAATGGACAGTTAAATCACTGTTATGTTAATCGTATCAAATCACATTGGTGAAGGATTTTTCAGTAATTTTTTTTTTCTGTGCTATAATACCAATCAATCCAATCTCTCTGATTATACCTACGTAGCGCAGCGAAAAAAATAAAAATATGGACTGTCTTCGCCATATTAAGATTCATAATGATCTGCCAAAGTGACTTTTTTAGGCCCCCTGGTGACAAAGAATAAAAAAAATTACGAAATGAAATTGTTCAATCTGTAAATTGGAATCACTTTTACACGTCATATTATTAAAAAAAAAAATAAGCTAGATGTATTCGACATTTCCTATCTGATTAAGCCTAAGAAGAAATGGCGAAATAAACTCTATGGGCAGTCTTTTTTAAAGTCCAGACATAATCTTGGTCAGATCATGTGAAGACAATGTAGATGAAATGGTCTTTTGACGAAAGAACCACACAGATTAGAGTGGACCGGTGCAGTCAGTGCAAGCATTTGTCAGTAATCGTGTAGGACAGGACTTGAGGTGCCGTAACTTGTCAAATTATCACTTTCATTCACAAGACTCAAGTCCGCATACATATTTTGTACTAATATGTACAGTCAACAGCAAAAGTAGATGATCAAAATCAGAAATTCAATACTAATGAACGGAGTTCGCGTCAGAACTGTGTGGCATAGAAGTGATTCAAAAGTATGTGATTGTAAATTATACCAAACATTTACTACTAGTACAGCTGCCATATTTTCGTGATCAGTTTTGACTCCTCTTGAATTTCTGATTTTGATCATCTACTTTTGCTGTTGACTGTACCTACATGACCTCTGTAGTTCTGACCCTCATTTGTTTCAGAACTAGAGATCTTCAACACTTATTTGTTCAATTGGTTTTCAAGTGCATTCAATGCACAGCGGTTTGGTTTGAATGCACTTGATCCAAGTTGCAATTTTTTTTTATTGACTTCAATTTTAACACGGCAGCGGGTTGTAGTTTTTATTGTATCGTATTATTTTAAAAACTTTTGCTGATATTAAGGATTCTTTTGAACGATTGACGTCATCCATCGAACTTTCTTTGGTTGCAACTGTAATGACTATATAAAGTACAAAAATCAGGAACACTTTTTTTTTAAACTGCGAAATTCAAATCTTACGTTTTTTGCAGTTGTTCAGTGTCAGGTTGTATCTTGATCAAAATATGATTCGCAACAATAACAGCCGGTCGATTCTGTAAAAATCTCACCGTGAAAACTTATGTGAAGTGAGCGTGGAGTGAGCTGTCAATAGTGTCAATTCCTAACAAAAACAAACTCACTTCACCTAAGTTTTCACGGTGAGATTTTTACAGAATCGACCGGCATATTACCGACATATTTAGAGAATTAGAATCATTAATATATCTTTCTAAGTTAGATTTCTACCATTATCACTTTTCCATATGAGATTGGTGGTTGGTGGTAGAAATCTAAATAAGTCTGCTTAAGGTAATGAGTAATGCTTAAGGATTTCAACTTAGGCAGACTTATTTTTAGATAAGCAAGTAAATATCAAGTAAGTAAAGTAGCGTATAATGAATTTGTAGTTTGTAGGAACATTGTTTTACATTACACAAGGGCAGTCAATGTGTTTATTGGTCATGACCTCTTTTATTGAAAGTTCACTGATACGGAACGAATAGTGGAATATTCAATACTCTTTTATCCTCTATCGATATTTTTGTGAAGAAGATAAGACTGCTTTATTGGTTTGGTGGCCGCAAGCTAATACACTGGCTTGATGGCTTCGATCCTTTCGGTCGGAAGTGTTCTTCCATTCGGAAAATCTCAGAAGCAGCGTGGAGTCCGGATTTTCACCCGTTTAGTAGTAATTGACTTATCCACATAAGCCGTTGGTTAGGGAGACAAGTTGTTTGGACCTTTATAAAGAAACTAGCTTCTGCCTGCAACTCCGTTCGCATGGAAGTCGTAAGACACCACAATTTACTAAAATAACAGCCACATTTTTATAAAGGTTTCCTGGTTTTTTTGGTCTCATTAGCGAGGCGACGCAGGAGCAAGCGTCGTTCAGTTGTTCGTGTAAAAAGCAGCTCGTCCTGAGGTCAATACCCTTAGCCTTCAGTAGTAATTTCACGTTGCTTGCGAAGCTTTTCGTTTTTAGTGAATTAAAGCCTTCGTTCCTGTATGTACAGACACCAGCACATCAAGCTACCCGAAACTGTAAATTTTTTCCAATCAACTTTGAACCTTATGCTTTAGCGATAAAGTTAAAAATCTAATAAAGATGACAGATGGCAGTAGCTTAACGTGCTGGCGTCTGTACTACCTAATGGCACAACACTGATACACTGACTGATGCTTTCGTACAGATTATTCCACAACGACGAACAGCAATATAACAGTAGATTGCATACACATGGAATTTCTGAATAACACAATAACCATAGATATTTTTACTATAACTAAAGATGACAGAAGAGGCCTTAACTTCCTTGTACTTCGTTGTACTTCTGTGTACGCTTTACGAACATAATATATTATAATAGTAATACAAAATGTAAAAGGCAGCCTATAAATATCAATTGTTGCGAATAGAACCGGTTTGCAAAGCAGTCGTCGAACTTTGATCCTATTTGCTTTGTTGAAAGTTGACTAAAATAGCCGTTCTTTTATTATGATGTCATGTTTGACTGTTTAGCTCCTAAAAGGTACAGCGGGGTGATGATCATTTAAAACGTTAAATTCGTTCAATATTCAGCCAATTGATGTAATGGAAAAAAATTCGACTGTTGTCATATACCACTGCAGTGTTCTCTCTCATCTCAGTCTAATTTCCTACGACGAAAGCGGGAAAAACTTCCCTTACTTTTCTAATACTCAAATCTCAGTGGTCCGAAAGAGTCTTATAATTTTTTTTATGTAAATATTTTCTTGCTGATTGTATTTTTATGTTTTTTTTTTATCTGTGAATGTAGATCAAAATGTTTCAAAAAGTTACTTTAAGTCTCCTAAGACCGTTTTCTTGTAGCAACAACGATGATTAAGGAAGGTACCTGCTCTTATTACCCCATCTTAAAAATCCACCCTGTATAAATATGTCGTGATTGACTGCTTAGCTCTATAAAGGTATAGGGGTGATGATAATCTTTCATAAAATGTTAAATCTATAACTATCTGCGATATTTTGTCTCGTCTTTTTACAATTTGCGGTAAATATAGAAATAATAGAGAATACGAATAAATTGCAATATTGCTCATTGACCAAACATATAGGGAATATCTATGCAAAATTTGAACAAAATTTATTTGGTAGTTTTTGCGTGATGCTGGAACATGCATTCAGACAAAAAGACCAAAATTAAAAAAAAAAAAATTTTTTGCATTAGAATCGTTCCCAGATCTCGCAAAAATTACTTAATTAGGTACAGTTTTGATATAGATTCCACTATCAGAGTCACAATTCAAATTTTAGTGTTCAAAATTGACCACGACACGAAAAAAGCCTTTAGTTCACTTAATTCACCTGGTTCAATTCACCTAGGTGCACAACAGCCTAATTTTTTTAGGAATCTGGTGCATTTGGAGGGTCAATTAATATCAACATTTCTTGGAATGTTTCCATTCCTCTCAAAGTTTCGATAATGGTTCGTGCTGCATGGTTGATGAAATTATTATTGTTTTAACATTACAGTGCAGCAGTGGTTAGAGCAGCACCTGTAGCCTCTTCGGTTTGGGCTCCGCTCGCCCCTTGGATCTTGCCACTAATTGCCTAAGTGTATCTACTCGCCCCCTTAAATATTAGATACCCCTAAATTGCCCCCGATTGTTAGTAAGTTAAAAGTACTGTCAGCACTCTTAAGTTTTTAAATTTTTCCTAACACTTCAATAGTGTCTTCTTGGGATTTAATGGTGAAGATTGAAATAAAACTGCATGCACCATCACGCCACGCCACTCCATGTGCACGTACGTAATCTTTTCAATGTTTAACAATTAAATTTATTAAATGCCTATGGTATTAAGCCCGCCTCTGTACATTCATATGTTTGAAGTTTTATATAAATAAATAACAATTAAATTTTGAAACAGTTTTTGGTTTATAAAATAAATAAAACTTAGAAAGAAAAAGCATTATTGTATATACGACTTTCTCAACGGGTAACGTATTTTAACAAACCTTTTGTTTATTGTACTCACGAAAAACTTTTTTACTAAAAAATAGAACCGACTTCCAAAAAAGAATAGATAAGCCAGGTAGCAAAAACTATCACAAGAGTCACGAGTTGGTGAGATTATACATAGAGTTATTAAAGTATAATCATACATGGCATTATTCATAATGTGTGCATTTTTCTAACTATACCTTTTTTGGATAAATTTCAAAGGAAATGCCGCAAAGGGCGAATCGATACACCAAAATAATTATTTAAAAGTCAATTTTTCACTCGCCCCTTTGTAAGGGGCGAATCACTACATCAAAATAATAAAACACGGGGTGAGTGGAACATTTTAATCGAAAGGGGCAACTAGCTTGAACTTTCTGACTAACTGACAGACTATTTAATTTTGACAATTCAAAAGTGCCTGTACAAGGTTTAATTGAAATAAATGCTTTGAGTTTGAGTTTGAGTTGAGTTTGGCAAAATTCAAGGGGAGAGCGGAGCCCAAACCGCCACCTGTATGAACCTCTGCCTACCTTTTACCGCCTAGAGGGGTAGCAACAAATAGATTGAACATACGTCCATTTCAGTCATAATGACAAATCGTGGCGCAAACTGCTTAACGTCCAAATATTTAAATAATGCTTGCAGTAAAACATACCAATTTGAATTTAGACCGACCCAAAGGGCAATGGAGAGTTTTCTTGCGTGTGCGAATCTGAAATTAAGAGATTCGCTGGAAAACCAAGTTAAGTTTGTATTTGTGCCCATTGTATGTTTTATAGTATTAAATGTATATTTTGTTATGTATTTGCTGGTGTACAATAAACTAAGTATATACCGATTTCGCCCAAACAATTGTCGTTTGTTGGCAGTGGCTCGCAGAACGAATGGCCGATGGCGCCAAAAGTTCTATAGTGACGACATTGCCCCGAAAAGCACAGCGTGAATAAACCTACTTAAAGATATACGGATGACCCATTAAATAATAATAATAAACGTTTATTTCGACCACCAAAGGATCACATTATGCACATTAAAAACGTATCATTAAAAATACTTCACAAAAACATATTACAAACTTCGATTGCTCAGTACGTGAACCTTACAGCAATGGTTCAGGCACTGCCAATCGAACCTCTGCGTGAATGCCTTCATGATGCTGCTGGAGCTAGCCCAAAAAGTGCGCACCAGAGAATCATTTTCGTTTTGGTAAAGGTCGCGAGAAACCACTGGATGCAGGAGACATGGAACCAGCCGTTGTGACATAATTATAATATAATTAACGTATACAAAATATTGTTAAACATTTTTAAAAGAGTAACGGTGAAGTTTCTAGCCCATTCTTCTCCATACGAAACTACCTTTTGGAAGGGGCGACTAGAATCTTTTTTTTAAACTGAATCAGTTGACGTCAAAAAGTGCCTTTTATGTGCCTATTTGAAATAAATTATTTGACATTGACTTAAGAGGCTTATGTCCAGAAGGGTCATCCGTCAGCTGAATGATGGTAATGATTATGATATCATAAAAATTTGATGTCCAAAACGTTAAAGTTTTTCTTAACAAAAAAATTTTCGCCATACAACGTGGTAATGCCGCCAGTCTCTTGGGTACATTACCAGTCGACAGCGATGCGGATGAGTTTTTCGACGCTATTTTCTAGTTTCTGTTTAGTTTTAGTTAAGTTAGATTTTAATTTTGTTATTTTTACCTGTCTAAAAATTTTTTTATTTTCTATTCTATGTTTCATAAATATGGTAGACTAGCTTCCGCCCGCGGCTTCGCCCGCAAGGTATGTCGATAAAAACTATCCTATGTCCTTCCCCGGGATGCAATCTATCTCTCCGCCAAATTTTATCGAAATCCGTTCAGTGATTTAGGCGTGAAAAGGTAACATACACACAGACAGAGTTACTTTCGAATTTATAATAATATTAGTATGGATGATGGTCGTGTTTAGCGTTGTTGTTGTTGTTGTTTGATGTAGGTACTTCTATATTGTGGTGAGAAATAAAGCATTATCTTATCTTATATATACAGATACAACGGATAGTTGTAGGATATCAACAAATGAATGTAACTGGTACTTGCATATTTATCTACATCACATTTTACAATTCGGCAAAGGGTAATTATGTAGAAGCAACTATCGATGAAAGGATGTCAGAAGGATATCCAGATGTCTGTGTTACCGGAAAAATCCGGGAGAAAATCAAGGGAGCAGCGTCTGACAGATAATGCAAAGAACAGAACATTTGAAATTAAACATGCCATTTGGAAGATAACTTTTTTTAAATTTGTTTTTAGAGCAGGATAGGTCTCTAAATGTGTACGGAGGACCTTGGACAATCAAGATCAAATGCATATTGATGCATTAATGTTGATGATAAAGAGGGCCCCAAAATTTGTCACCATGACTTGAAAAAGGTAACCAAGACCCCAGAATTTATTTATAATAGAAGTTGTTTACGAAACAATTAAGCACATAATTTAGGTAAGGTTACGTATGTTGCGGACATTAACGAAAATAAGTATATTTAATAAAGAACTAATAATTAAAACATACATATCAATCGTTTTAAAATAGCTTTCATCAAATCGAAGAAAGATTTTTACAAATATTTTACTCTAATTTTTAATTTGGCACTTACTAGATTTTGGCTTCCTTGTTAGTCTGTGCGTCTGCTGAGCGTGTACTGAAATCGAATCCCAGCCCGAAATAAAAAGCTGGTAGTGTGGTAGGTACTCTCGTAACTCTGAAGGCATGCAAAGTAGTCATGCCTTAATACGCACGATCTCTCTCCAGTCGTCGTATTAATTGGCACCCCAGTGGACTATCAGAGTGAGGGCAGAGTGAATACCTGCGTTTACAGTCCCACGTGTTCACTATCTCCTGCATAGTTGGCTATAGACTTCATTGAGATTGACCTTCTTGTCCAAAATTTGTTCAGGAGGAGTTTAAATATGTATCCTACTTTTTATGATTTGGGATTTATATCTATTATTAGACTTTATGTAGACGTTATATGAATTGTTACACATGAATTTTGTAATGAATAGTTAATTCGCTTAATTAATTTTAATAATGCATTGATATTGATTTAGTAACTGTGAAAAATTTTACCATCCGTAATGCACCTACTACGTTGCATTTATATAAATGTAGGATAAGTAAATGTGTTATTGTGAACAAAAAGCAATTAACGACAACATACTTTCTTGAATTATTGAAGTATTTGCATGCATTTCCCGAAATACCTGTTTATTTCAGCTAAAATACTACTGATTCAATATGACTGCGACATGTACTACTGCGCCTATAAATAAAATGCGCAGATATTCAGGTGAATTTTCCAGTAATGGTTATAAGACCGTGGTGTTAACATTTATTTAGGTAATAGTAGTTTTGTTGTGCTCACTTATTGAAGAACCAGGTACAGTAAAATTGTGATTAATTTTTTTTTATCCAATCTGCCTTTGAATAAACGGAAATTGTAGAACTGAATAGTTTATTCTAGAACTACTATTAAACTACCAAATATCAAAGTTAAATTTGTTTAATCCTAAAACAAAAAATAAGATTTATCTTTATAGTGTTATACTAACACACCCCAGTCAGAAATGCTTACTTTTTTGCACGACATCACATAATTGGCACTAATGCTTACAAATCAAAAACTTTGCGGACATAAAAAACGGGAGCACGAAAACTGTGCCACATACTAATAAATAAAATATTTGCATTAGTTAGCGAAACTAATTTATGTAAGTACTGTAACAATACCTAAGTATGAATACTCGTGCCAATATTAAAAAGAATCCAAAGTTCTTTTAAACATACTTTGCTTTGTTTCGTCTCTTCTTTCCAGCTCAAATACCCGAAAGTAATCAAGGGTGCGTCTTGGGGCAGTGTTTTGTCTTCATTCTTCTTTGCCTAATTTCAATAGGTAATTAATTTTGGTTGCAGCAAAATGACGTCGGTAGTAGACGTCACCGTCGACCAGAATATCAATACTACAAAGCTGGTGTTCTATCCGTTGGTGATACTAGCATCATGTGTCTGGTTGATCCACCGATGGCAGCAGCAGTCCAGGATTTACAGGATGGGGAACATCCTCCCTGGACCTGCGGCAGTCCCGATATTCGGAAACGCGCTGATGGCGCTTTTCAAGAAACCTGAACGTAAGTAAAATTTCCTTTTCTATTTGTGTTTTTTTTTAGATGACTGAAAGGTTCACCACGAAGTAGAGCTGTCTGTTTTCAACTTTGAACCCACCCATAATAGCCTAGCTAAGTGCTTTCACAGCGAAGGCAGCTGGATACGTAAAGCACAGAATCGGTTGAAGTGGCGATGCTTGAGTCCCCCAAGCACCGCCATGTCCATGTCCACCGCTATGTCCAGCAGTGGACGTCTTTCGGCTGAAACATTGATGATGAAGTGTTTGCATTGGCAAGTTGAACAATGTTTCAAGGTTATTTGTAAAAATATCGGATTACTATTTCCGAAGGAATATGGTTCAGAGGGTATACCTAGACGACTAATGTCAGATTCTATAAATGCCATGTCAGATTCTACTACTAATACGTTCAAAACAAGCGGCTCTAATATGTCCCTAAATTATATTTTATAATGTACAACTTTTCTTCCATGCTTTCAATACTTGCGTAGTATATTATTTTATACGTAGAAAGTTCAAACATTTTATTTTGTTACAGAATTTATTAAAATTGGTTTGGATATCTGCGACAAGTATGGCTACGTGATCCGAGGCTGGCTAGGCTCAAAGCTGGTCATCTTCCTTGCAAACCCTGAGGATGTGGAGGTGATCTTGAACAGTAACGTCCATATTGATAAAGCTTCAGATTATAGATACTTCGAACCTTGGCTTGGCGAAGGTCTTCTGATCAGTTCAGGTAAGATTTTTCGTTTTATGGATACCAATTTTTCTCAAAAACGTCACCCCAACCACCTTTAGTTCTGCTGCAATAGACCATACACTAATTTTAGTTTGTGGTCACACTCAGCATAATATGGTCCTATGTGAAAGCCAAAGTTACGTTTGAAAGTTTAGACACAATTTTCTAAATGATTTACTATGTAGGGAAGCATAGATCTACGCTCGTAGCTTGTTCTTACTATCGTTTTAAAAGAAATATACTGTCTCTTTTAGGAGCAAAATGGCGTTCCCACAGAAAAATAATCGCTCCAACATTCCACATAAACATCCTGAAGTCATTCGTGGACACATTCAACCAAAACAGCAAGAACGTGGTGGAGAAGATGCGTCCCGAAATCGGCAAGACCTTTGATGTCCATGATCACATGAGTGAAGTTACCGTCGACATCTTATTGGGTAAGCTGGTATTACTTTGATACTCTTATAAGACTTAAGCCTGATTTACAGTTTGCGATTTAATTACCTCTGGCATACCATAACTTGAAATAACAATAAGAGATGCACCGTCCAAACAGTGTTTAGACGATGCAAGCCATTTGTTGGTTCAACTTTATTGTATGCCACAGGCAACATGCATCGTATAAATTTGGCTGTACTCACGTAGGGTATCCCGAATCCATTTGGGGACCAAATACCACCACCGTCATAATAGAAGCTTGTTTCTATTATCGGATACAACTTTTAACTAAAATCGGCTAATGTGAAGCCCTAAATAGAAAATTCCATGACACGAACTCTTAGGTGAGCACTATAATATGTGCAGGTTTAGAAATCGATTCTTCAATTCTAAGGTGAATCAAACAATGCTAAATATGTGGTCGAAATTAACTGTGCATTCACAGATAATTTCATGTAAATTTCCAAAATGATATCATCAGTTTGTCCCTAATTGCGACATGACGTACGAAAAAAACCAATTAGATCAACTGTCAAAATTTTAATACAATGTGTCTTGTATAATGAATTATTCTAATGAAGCGAGGTAACCATTGTGGCCGTAACCTTGCATTACGTTGTTTACTTAATTGTACAATATTGTTATTTTCTATTAAGAAACATTATGAAACTCATAAAAGAAACATTATTTTATAGAGACTGCTATGGGCATCACAAGGAAAACTCAAGATAAATCTGGCTACGACTATGCGATGGCTGTAATGAAGTAAGTTGATGGTTTCATTTTTTATGACATTCAATTGGCTGATATTACTATTAAGTAAATGAACAATACTATCGACTTAGAGTAATGATCATTGCAACTTAAATAATTTCATAAGAGCATGCGTAGCTAATGGGGGAGGCTTATGTCCAGCAGTGGACGTCTTTCGGCTGATATGATGATGCGTAGCTAATGATAGCTAGAAATAAGTATTTTATATAATAATATAGTTAATTTATGGGGTCCGTTACGTATACGATTTTCTAGTAGTGCCAAAATCGTTTCACAGCTTCTAGTACCTAGCCACCAGTTGTATTTTCTTAAAATGGCCATTTTGGTTAATATTCTGGTGTAAATTTGTTCTAGAATGTGCGACATTATCCATCAGAGGCAATACAAGTTCTGGCTACGTTTGGATTTCATCTTCAAGCTACACCCGTTATTTAAAACTCAACAGAAACTTTTGGACATTATTCATGGACTTACTAATAAGGTACCTACTTACCTGAATTATTTATACTTGAAGGTATAAATATAAAATACTTACTCCTATTTACCACGAATGTAATGAGTGACTTTTGCGTCATTTATGATAATTTTATTCCAGGAGAAAGAATTTGATTTTAAAGTTCGTGCCTAAGTTGCATAAAATTAAACCATAGGTACATTTTGGTTTAATTTTATGCAACATAGGCACGAACTCCACTTAACTTTAATGCTAAATACTAAACAGTCAAAATGCCCCTGGAATAAAATTATCATAAATGACTTTTATGCAAATAAACGATTTTGATTTGATTTTGATTTGCAAAATAGCCACTAGCTAGGACAAACGTATTTCCACGGATATCTAACGCTAAAAAATTATTGCTCACCCCTCTTAACCCACTCTCATACTAAATATACGAGTATAACACCTTCCTTCCACCATTCAGTACCAAAAACTAATACTACAATATTCTTTTACTCTTATTTCAAGGTTATCAAGATAAAGAAACAAATCTACAACGAGAACAAAGCTAAGGGTATCATTCCTCCAACCATCCAAGAGTTGACGGAAGGCAAGGGCGTCAGGAATGACAATGTTCTGGCAAATGGTAGCAAGACACTGTCAGATACCGTCTTCAAGGGCTACCGCGATGATTTGGACTTCAACGACGAAAATGATGTTGGTAAGTATCTGACATACCTAAAATTAATCGACTCTCAGGTCTGCAGTGGTCCGGCTACAGTCAAAATGAATACATAGGTCATCATCTACCTAGCCTTTTCCCAACTATGTTGGGGTTGGCTTCCAGTCTATCCGGATACAGCTGAATAACAGTATTTTTATACATACCTATGTAATTAACTATCACTGGGCAAGAAACGAAACTTTTAAACCTGCTACATATTTCTTTCGTAACCTAGATTGCCCCACTGCTAAGCAAACGCGTACCCTATGTCTTTCCAAGTACTCTTTTTTGCGCCACCCCGAACCAGCCTTTGTGGTTTTGCCACCTGTTTCTTAGTCGGCTTGATGTTTAATGTTATTACCTCGTATGAAATATTTGTACTCTACCTGCGGGTTAATTGCGTAACATACTAACAGTAGGAATGGCTTTCATTTTGACAGTTCAACATGCGGTCTTTAACTAGTTGAGCAGACAAATTTTTCGAAGCAATGTATTAGTAATATCCTCCAAAAAAAATTCTGATTGTGATTGATAGTCATCTGCCTAGCCTTTTCCCAACTATGTTGGGGTCGGCTTCCAGTCCAACCGGATGCAGCTGAATACCAGTATTTTACATGGATCGATTGCCTATCTGACCTCCACAACCCAGTTACTGGGTCTTACCCCTTGGTAAGACTGGTTGTCAGACTTTCGGGCTTCTGACTACCCGTAACGATTGTCAAAGATCCACGAATGACAGCAGGGACCAGCGGCTTAACGTGCTTTCCGAGGCACTGAGGAGTCCCGGTATGTAAAGATGGTCACCCATCCACAGACCAACCGTGGCAAGCGTAGCTTAACCTGATCGATGGACCTGTGCGGCTGTTATTATTTAGCCACGGGCCCCACAGGTTGTGTTTGATTGTATGTTACGCAATTAGGATGCGGTTCGGTAAATCAATTTAAAAGTGACCTAAATATTCCAGGTGAGAAAAAACGTTTGGCCTTTTTGGACCTGATGCTTGAATCTTCTCAAAATGGCACGAACCAGATCACTGACCACGAGATCAAAGAAGAAGTTGACACAATTATGTTTGAAGTAAGTAAAATTTTTCTTTTTTGTCTTAAACTCTGGATGAACCAATCCCATCCACACTGTTACCCATTCGTTTTGATTAGAATCCAATTAAAAAAAGAAAACCCAAAGATGTTAAACGAGGTCAAAGGATTGCGAAATTTACTATCCCACTCTCGTTACTCAAAGACTTCATCATTTTAGCCGAAATACTTAAAACTTCTATAATATTTTAGGGTCACGACACAACAGCAGCCGGCTCCAGTTTCGTGATGTGCCTGCTGGGACTTCACCAAGACGTACAAGCGAAGGTCTACGATGAACTGTACGAGATCTTCGGTGATTCTGACCGACCAGCCACCTTCAACGACACCCTTCAAATGAAGTACCTGGAGCGAGTTATCCTGGAAACCCTCAGGATGTACCCACCTGTACCTATCATAGCGAGGGAATTGAAGAGAGATGTTAAGATTGGTAAAAATGTTGTCTTTAAGTTTTTCTCATCTAATGAATACTTGAGTGCCCCTAGCCTTAGAGATCCCCAGAGAGAAAAAAAAACTTCACCGGTCATCACATCACAATCATCTGCCTAGCCTTTTCCTAACTAGGTTGGGTTCGGTTTCCAGTCAAATCGGATGCAGCTGAACTGCCTATCTGACCTCCACAGCCTAGTTACTGGGTAACACGATACCCGTTGGTAAGACTGGATCAGACTTTCGGGTTCACCGGACATCACATTGGTTCATTAATTTCGTCATGTCTGGTCGTCCCCATCTTTGTCGTTTTTTTTTTATATTATAATCTTACTTTCTTTGGGAGCGCTAATTGCATCCATCACAATGGCTTATTAATGCCTAAATAAAAGCGCGTTTTTAGATTTTCAACGATCGTCTCGTATTGCCTAGTATTATTGCAAATGGACATAAGCTAGTAAGTGGGCTAAGTTGTGAACGAAGGACACATTCGGCCCTAATACGATCATACTCAACTTAGACATGTGTCACACAATTCTTACAAACATTTTGACATGAATACGTCTTTAAAATTGCTTCCATAGAGGGAGGCAAGTCAAAAACACAAATGTTTTTTTCTCGCACAGCAACCAACAGCTACAACCTTCCTGCTGGAGCCACCGTGGTTATCTGCACCTACGGCGTCCACCGCCACCCCAAGCACTACAAGGACCCTGACACCTTCAACCCTGACAACTTCTTGCAAGAGAACATGGCAAACAGGCACTACTACAGTTACATTCCCTTCAGTGCTGGCCCCAGAAGCTGTGTCGGTTAGTACAGAACATTATCATGCATTGTTAATTGGAACAGTCATCTTTTTAGTGAGCAATGAGAAACGTATGGTATTTTTACCGACTTCAAAAAAAGGAGGTTATCAATTCGACACGTATGTATGTAATATTATTGGAATTGCATTATATTCACATATGACAATCTATTAGGGCTTCCTAAACAAATAAACAAAATTTTATAGACATATGTATATATGTATGTATGTTTGTCCACGCATATCTCCGTAACTATTAATCGGATCGTGACCATTCTTTTTCAACTTAGGGAACAGTGCAAGTTTCATCAAAATCGATTCAGTAATTTTCAAGATATGGACTAAGACGTGAAAGTGTGAGGGCCTGGCTTATTGATACGAGCTACGGGTGTAGTGTCAAAGGGAAAACATCTCAAAACCTTAGTCAAATTCTAGTGCAACAACTAAAAATTACGAAATAAAAAGTAATTTTTTTAAATTACTTTTTTTTTGACTTAAACTCACACCGTGTTATTACAAAACGAGATACAGATTTAGTCCTAGCCTAAACCTTCGAGACAGTTTTTATATTTTGAACTTTATATTTACTAGAAGTTATTTGTACGAAATAACGAATCGTTAATCGACTTTTGTTGCTGGCCGTACCCAGTGATTCTCACGATGATTAGCATATTAATTTGCTAATATAAACGGATAGTTATATAAATTCAATGAACGATCGTCATTCCGTATATACCTATACCTACTTTATTTAAGGGTAGTATTTAAACGAGTGACTGTAAATTAAAGTTTTAAGTGACAAACATAATTAATTTACGATATAATATTACTAAGTGGGCGACTGACTGCGAGTGACGAGAAATCAACAGAACAGCAACTTACAAACATTAATTTGAGTTACTTAAAATACAAAATGAAGAGGTTTAAAGTAACCTAACACAACCGAACCTCGGGGTGCCCTTGGCTCGCTCTTGCATCCTATGTCGACGGAGCCCCGCTTCGCGGGGCCCCTATTTCTGTGTAAAAGGTTTAAAGTAACCTAACACAACCGAACCTCGGGGACGCTCGCTCTTGCATCCTATGTCGTGTGTGTGTTTGTGTCTTGTATCCTATGTGTATGTTTCTATATCAAACGTGACACACCCCTGTATTTCTAGTCGCTCACTTAGTAATTTAGTCGCACGGCTAGAATTTTAATATCTGAAATGGATTAATTACAACCCACTTTTTGTAAGCTCGTTCTGGATTTTAATATTAATTAATATTCGTCGTTAGTTTAGTTATTTTTTCGCTTACTCAAATTCATACCGCTCAAGTTATTAAAACAGTATCTCATCATCAGTCGCTAAGCTTTTTTTTATTCGATCGTTTTATAATTCCCCTTTATTTAATGTATGAGACTATAATCGTCATAATTAACTGTCGTATCCATAGGCGTATATAGGGGGCGGGGGGTGTCCGGGTGGGCCGTGCCCACCCCAGGATGTTTGGGGACCTATTCGAAATTCTAAGCTGGATACCTACTTACTTAATGTAACTTCACACAAAAGCAATCAAATAAATAATCTACCACCAAGACCTACACAAACAACTCCAAATTGACGAAACTCTTTTAGGAGCAGAATGCCTGCAGAATGTTTAATAATGAAAAACGTGCTAAAAGAAAAGTATCGGTCGTGGGATTGCCCGCACTTGGGGATGGGGCCCGCTAGGCATGGCGGGCTGATAGGTACCAGTAGGGGGTGCGGCGAATGTACAAATATCTCTCGGGCCCCGACTTATGGTAGTAGAAAGAACAGTGGGGTTTTAGTCGGTAGGAGTCCCTCCGTTCTTCCCAGACGGAGGGTATCCATGAGGATTTCTCAACGAGAAAAAAAAAGCTTAGGGCCAGGCCCCCCTGGAAAAAGCCCTAGATACCGCAATGGTCGTACCCTATTAATATTATATCTATAATGATCATCACGGGTAGTCACTGGTCATGGTCTTAATATTAGCATACAGAAAGATAAATTATCAATAATCCGTCGTTTTCGCTTTATACGACGCTTTTTTAAGGGATAGAACTATAAATTGCGTACAATATGGTTGGCAGGTACACTCACCTGCAAAATTGCAAAATTAATGTCTATTTTCCTGTGAACGTTTGAGTTCAAGTTTTCGAAAATAAACTAGATGGCGTTGGTTTCTTCACAACTGTGACTAATTTACGAAACGTAAGTAAGGAGTTGGGAAGAAACGTATAAGCAAGGAGTTACACAGTTATTACATTTATTACATTTATCTAATTATTACATTACATTTACCAGCTTACGTAGCTTAAATGATAAAAATAATATAAGAAACCGATAGGAATAATTAAGTATAACGAGTGGGTATTTTTAATAATCTAATATTCGTGTTGGTAGTTACTTAGCAACAGGAAAAAGTCATCGCAGGTAAACAGGCTCGCCTTGTGGGCTCGCCAAACAAAAAACGACTATTAATAAATTATAGAGGTTTATTTCTTACAGTTTAATAATTAAATTTAACAGTTAATTTATTTATTATCGTAGGTATAACATTATAATATTATGTATAACTTCTTATTGAGGCCATAGCTTAAGTATTCGTTTCCAAAATCGGAAAGAGGATTGAAGCTTATGTAACCTCAATAAAAACAAATAGGAGACCAAAATTGATATTCAATTTTAACTTAATAGGTTAATAGTTAGGAACAATTTTCTTAAAATGAAACTATTGATAATAAATAGTTTGATTGTTTGAAGAGACAAAAAGAAACTGCAAAAATATTTTGTCACATGAAGCAAAGCAACGCCATCTAGTAACAACAAAATTACATTTTGTTAGTCATTAACAGGTTTTACGCTAGATGGCGTCATTTCTCGCTTCAGGCGATTTTATTTCTGTACTATCCATGGACTTTTGCAGCCCACTGTACCCACCCGCAATGTAATGTTGTTTTTTAACAACGTGTCACAGGCATAAGTCTCAGTTACAAAGGTAAAATATTTGTGCTGTTTTCCTCCTTCCACGCAGACACAGTTGCGGGAAAAAACTAGTGCCCACTTTAAATCTTCTAAACGTTACTTTTCAGGTCGCAAGTACGCGCTTCTGAAGCTGAAAATACTTCTGTCAACCATCTTGAGGAACTATAAATCTGTGTCTGAAGTACCTGAAAAAGATTACCAGCTGAAAACAGATATCATTCTGAAGAGATCCGACGGTTTCAGGATTAAGATCGAACCAAGAAACCGAGTCCCATCAACTGCTGCTTGATCACCCAATTATGTTAAAGAAAACTTAGTAATAGCGTCTTAATTAAGAAATCGTTAACATTAAGTCAACAACATTAAAACAGAAAATGAGACACGTGACTTTGAAACTATTTTACGAAAACAATGTCGAAAATTGATCTTTAAAAATATCCTTATTTAATTGTCTTTTTTCGATCAGGGTTTTCGGATTTCGGTTCTATGCAGACCGCCTTGAGGCTTGTATGAAATACTGATTGAATGCATTATAATTATTGCTCTAAGTCTGAAATATTAACTTAATCACTACCAAGGGGGGTAGTAATACTAATAAATATATAGCGTGTGTAAAGGTACTTACACAACGCTTTGTCTTCTTCTTTCGAAAGTCAACGACTGAAAGAGAGAAATCTGTGTGTAACTATTCATCTGGTATCATTCCTACGTTTATAGTAAGGGGTTACTTGTGTAATGTGTTATTTTTGTCATTATATCGCAGAAGCCCAGTTAAGAAAATATATCTGTTAATAAAAAAAATTAAATTCTTTTCTCTCTTATTCTTTACTTACATAATCAGCCTTTAATAATGTTCCCACTGCTGGGACACAGGCTTCCCCTCTGTGAAAGGGGGTGGGCGGGTTGGTAGATGACAAATTTCTACGAATTTTTGGTTCTATGATACGACTTAGGGAAGGTACAGGTAAATAAGGAGAACCGTCTCATATGGGGGGAAAGTTGAAAAAGTGTCCAGCTTTATGCAGTAAATAACAGTTCAAAAACCCTCCAAAATGGCGCTAGCGTAGGCAAAGGGTATGGTATGAATGTAGCAGTAATTGTCGACGGATTGAACTATGCCGAGTTAGAAAATTTAATATTTTTAGTGACTATTAGAGTAGTTAGTGACAGCCCAGTATCCATAATCAGCCTATAATGTTCCCACTGCTGGGACACAGGCCTCCTCTCGGTGAGAGGGCAGCCCAGTAGGTATAGGTACCAAACCTCAACTATTTACGTCGTCCAAAGTTCTTCTGTCCTTGTTTATTTTTCTATCCTATTCTAATAACTTTTGGCGCTTTCTTTGAAATTTTCCCTGTTGCTACTGTGGCACTACCCTAATTTAACGCAGTTTGACGTGCACTTTTTCACATCAGAGCATGCCGGTTTCCTCACGATGTTTTCCTTCACCGTTTTGAGAGCAGTGGTGATGAAATTATTTACACAAAGGAAAGCGCATGCCTGGGTACTAACCCACAACCTACAACTAGTAAATGCCGGCCGTTACCACTAAGCCACCTCTGCTCTATTATTCTACACTTAGATACCTAAGCCAAATTACACAAATGATAACTGGCCTGCGGACGGAGAGTAATGGGTAGCTCACCGTCCGATCAGGACCAGGCCCGTGCCGGACGGCGCGTACGTGTTCCACGCGCGCCTCAAAGAGATGTCAGCATCTAGGAAGGGGCCCGTCAGGGCCGAAGCCTGCCGGGTCAGCGGGATTGTCCGAAAGGGTTACCGCTGGCCCAAACATATAAGGCTAAGGAAGAAACACGGGTGGGTTTTAGTCAGTAAGAGTCTGACACTCCCTTCCGCACCATCCAGAGCGGGAGGGGTCATTTGATGATTTGCCATCCGCAAAAAAAAAAAACAAAATACACAAATGATGTCTGAAAGGATGAATTGGAAGCTAATAATTAGTCTCAGATATGTTATCATACATTCTGTAAGAATTTTTTTATTAGGTAGGTACTTAGCATAAAATACATAATCAAAGTCGACTACATAAATCATTATTTTTTATGTTTATGACATAATAATTATGAATTAATTGTGCTTAATTATAGCAAAAGGCTAGGCAGATGATGATGATGATGAATTAGAGCAAGTTATTTGGTTTCAGGTTTGGATTCCAAACCTGTTTTTATGAACTATTTAAAGCTTCGAATGAAAAAGATTTCAAGATGGAAAATTGGCAACAACTATTATGAACTAGCAGCGCCCCGCGGTTTCACCCGCATAAATTTCGATCCCGTGGGAATATCGGGATAAAAACTCCTCCTTTCCCGGGACTCAAACTATCTCTATACCAAATTTCATCTAAATCGGTTCAGCGGTTTAAGCGTGAAGAGGTAACAGACAGACTGACACACTTTCGCATTTATAATATTAATATGGATTGTAGGTAGTAGGTATGTGTAACAAAAGCATTTCGCCTTCAAATTAAATTACACAATTAGTTATTTTTATTATACAACAATGCTTAAATAAAATCAGGATTTTATAGATACACATAAAAATGTTAGTTTAACTATAAAATTTATTTTAAACCTTATCGTAGGTACTTTAATTATAACAAACAAACATACCAGCACACGACAACATTTCGCATAAATTACCTAACGTTATTTAAAGTAGCTGTCATCAATTCTATAATGTAAATAAATACTTAAAATTCAGCAAAAAAAAAAATCCAAAGAGCGTCTTTGAATGTCGTAATAATTACTTAGGTAGGTATAATGTTTAACATAGTTACCTATTACAATCAACAGTAACATTTCTTTTAAAATACGATGGCACCTCAAATAAATTATAAAATAAACGTTACGTACGTTAAAATTATATTCAATTCTACAGCGTGAATTAGAAATGTGAGGTCATATTTTTAAGGGGTACAGGCCTCAAAACTGAACAACTTTCTCCATGGATCCAACATCGTAATCGCGAAGAATAAATAGCTGAAGAATAAACAGCTGTCCCATACAAAAACTTCAACACCTACTCGATCCAAACATAAGGGACAGTTGATTTTTTTATCGCGATTACGATATTGGTCCCACAGAGAAAGTTGCTCAGTTTGATGATCTGTTCCACACCCGGGGCTTACAGGACCTAAACACAAAAAACGCAAGTTTTAGAAACAATAAAAGTATATGATCGACTACAGTAAACAAAATCAGAAAAATATATGATATTCTTCAGGATATATGCTAGGTAGATAGTGTGTTGAAAACATAATACAAATACTTTGATACGATAGAAAAAAACATGAAGATAGCTCTAAAAACTTTCTTTTTACAATAAAAATCATACTAATATAGATACATACAATAATTCTGATTGTTTGTCAGACTATTCTACAAGCAACATACTAAAATACTAGTGTTTTAATCTTTTAGTCCATACAGTTGATTTTTTGTATTTAAATAATTGCTTCATATTTTGCAATAAATTACAACGGTTGTGTCATCGCGCTTCTCTTTCTTTTCTATGCAGTCCGACAGTGACCGCGCTTTAGGTCATGTAAGCCCCTTAAATATGACCACAAATTTCTGATCCACGCTGTATAGTTTCTGCCTAACTCATGGGAAAATGTCGTGAGTTTATGTATCTATCGTCCATTCAAACTTACCTATGTTTCCAATAAAGTCGAACATATAACCTCCTCCTTTTTGGAAGTCGGTTAATTAATATTATTTAAAGTTAAACAAATATAAACTTTATTTTAATGGTAATTATTTAAAACTAGCTTCCGCCCGCGGCTTCGCCCGCGAGGTATGTCGATAAAAACTATCCTATGTCCTTCCCCAGGACTATCTGTCTGCTAAATTTTATCGAAATTCGTTCAGTGGTTTAGGCGTGAAAAGGTACCATACAGACAGACAGAGATACTTTCGAATTTATAATATTAGTATGGATGTGAGTACTAATACAAATAATTTCTGGTTTAATGGTACAAAACAAACATAAGCCTGTATTAAGACTGTATGCATAAATAAATAAATAAAGTTGATTTAAGAGTGACTGGCACTATTGAAAACGTTACAAAAATGTTTGAAGTTGTAGCGTAAACTGAACTTTATTGTATAGGATTTAAAGCTATTTTTCCATAAACTCATATAAGCTTACATTTTTGGCAAATAAATCGCGAATGCAGTTTATATAAGTACCTTTATTCAATACGATTGCCGATCAAATGACACATGTCGATTGTCATTTTAATTCTTATGAATTTAAATTACCAACTCTAGGTCATACGGTCATACCTATACCTAACAATAAATTTTAAATTACGACTTTCTGGTTGTGAAAAAGTAAATCTCGATTATAAATTCATCATGTAACCACAATATATCATAGCAAGAACTTATTTTTAACCGACTTCTTATTAAATGAATACAAAAACATATAACAATAATTTCAAATTATATTTTATAATTTAAAAGTTTCCTCCATTAAATTCTACACCTAATTATAAAATAATAGATGAATAAAATAATAAAAACTCTGCCTGAATCAACATCTATGTAGTATGTACTTTCGAGTTGCGTTTGCGCATTTTAGATCAGTGATTTTGAACAGACTTTGTGGTCCAGTCAACTACTGAAACGCCCAATATTGAAATAATCACTTATACAGGGTGAGTTTTTCACTTTTTATTAACCTTGCATAAAAGATTGAATGTAAATTTCGCCTTACGCCTTTTCTGGTTTTCAGTTATACCTACCTAACATTTATGTTTTTGGCAGCCATTATGTAGGTAGTGTATAAAATTATCTTTGGTAAATAACTTATTTCGTTCACATTGTTTCCAACACAAAACACATAGCACGATGGAATGTGATAGAGGAACGTCTCTGTATTGGAATGGCATTTTAGTAGCTATACCAATATTTTTATTCTCGCGCCTCTATAATTTAAAGCAACGTCCGCACTGATGCACATTTGAAGCAGCACGAATTTGAAAATGATGTCTTGGGGGCCTACTCTCTAATTCCGTCAAAGAAGATACGGGCCCGTCCGACAGTAGTTCATACATCATCACATACATAATCAGTCTATGACGTTCCCACTGATGGGACACAAGCCTTCTCTCTGTGAGAGGGAGCGGGCTGTAACCCACCACGCGGGCCCAGTGCGGGTTGGTAGATGTCACATGTCTTCGAATTTTTGGTTCTAGGTTTCATTTAGGTTTCACCGTTTTGAGAGCAGTGGTGATGGAATAATTTACACAAAATAAAGCGCCTGTCTGGGTTCGAATCTACGACCTACAACTCGTAAGTCGCGGCCGTTGCCACTGGGCCACCACTGCTCACCGAAAGTTCGATACATCGGAATGAATCCTACTCCCGGTTAATTAACTTTGTCGGACGGGCAAATACACATTGGGAGTAAGGACAACTGTCAAACCGTGTTGTGAATCATTCTTACTTTGGACCCCGAAGTAGCCTTATGTGCGTAGGTGATACGGAGTAGTAGGAACCCGTAACTTCGAGCGTAACTACGGATTTCATATTTAGAGAGTAAACCCCCTGAGTCGTCTTGACAAGTATGAAAAATAGAAAAAAAAATTACTTATTTAAGTACCTACAGTATCACGACTTGATCCCTCGTGTGGACGAGGCTTGAAACACTAGTAGGTAACAATGATATCCATCGGTACTTTATCTCACAAAATCTATCATTAACTAGCTTCTGCCCGCGGCTACGCCCGCGCGGATGTTGTAAATTAGCCCACGGAAACGTGCTACCGGGACAAGTAGCCTATATGTTACTCCATAACATCAGCTATCAGCCAGTGAAAGTCCCGTCAAAATCGGTCCAGCCGTTTCGGAGATTAGCCGGAACAAACAGACAGACAGACGGAAAGACAGACAAATAAAAAAAAGGACTCGCGCACCGAGGGTTCCGTAAAAATTTGTAGGTATGTAAATAGTTTTATCAGGGATGTTTTTATGTACTTATCTACAAATTCACGGCTTTCGGATTTTTGTCTTTACTTGTGCTACATGACCTTGCTTCTTGCCAAATTTCATGATTCTTGGTCAATGGGAAGTACCCTATACATTTTGATTCCCTTGAGAGTGTCGAAATATAAGTTTTTTGCGGCATAAACAGCCGTATCTTTTTTTTTCGATAATTTCAACTCGATACCTCCACGTGTTCCCGAGATAAAGGGTCTTGACAGACAGACAGACGGACAACAAAGTGATAGTATAAGGGTTCCGTTTTTCCTTTTGAGGTACGGAACCCTAAAAATGATTTTTGATATATGTGGCGTAGGTACTTATACAGTTTCATACGCATTTAGTAAAAAAAAAGATATTATTTTGATATTACAAACAGACACTTAAATTTTACTTATTTGTATAGATCTATATGGAACATCCAACACGACCAAACCGATAAGAGCTTATTCCCAGGCGCTTCATAATTTTATTCCCGGCGGCTCCAAATTAAAAAAGCAATATAATAATAATAAATAAAATCTTTCCCATGAGCTCCAAAAATTTTATTTTATTTATTTTATTTTAATTATTTATGGAAAAACAAACAGGAGCACAATAAGAAACAGCCACAATGTCGTAAATATTACATATTAAAACAATTATGCTTCCCACTACGTTCTCCACAGATTACAATTTAAAGTATTTAATACTAGCTAGAACACAGATACAATACCTACCTATAAAACAGTCATTGTCCTTTTCAATTTATTTAAGATTCAACAAACAAATTACCGGAGTAATGCGACAATGGTGCCGATTCTCTTGTCACAAAGGCCTCTAATCTAAACTAGATTAAAAATCACCAAAATTTTGTTTATTCCTGTCAAACGACGACGTATGTCCTATTCTGAAATTGACTAAAGTGACACAACTTAACTATAAACAGGATACATTTTTAACCAGTGCACAAACTATAACCATTAATTCAGCACACGGTTCTAGACGCGTAAGCTTATAAATTTTTCATCCATAATCAGCCTATAATGTTCCCACTGCTGGGACACAGGCCTCCTCTCGATGAGAGGGAGTGGGCCGTAATCCACCACGCGGGCCCAGTGCGGGTTGGTAGATGTCACATGTCTTCGAATTTTTTGGTTCTAGGACATGCCGGTTTCCTCACGATGTTTTCCTTCACCGTTTTGAGAGCAGTGGTGATGAAATAATTTACACAAAGTAAAGCGCCTGTCTGGGTTCGAACCTACGACCTACAACTCGTAAGTCGCGGCCGTTACCACTTGGCCACCACTGCTCTCAATTTTTCATCAGTTATCAAAAAAAAAACTACCGTTTCATAGAAAAGTGCAGTAGATACCTACGAGGTCAAAATGTATGGCTGAGCAAATTTTTTTTTAATAACCGACGAAATATTTCAACGCATGGGGGTTCAAAATCATGTACCTAAGTACTGAATTCATGGTTACAGTTTGCGCACTGGTTATAAATGTATCCTATATATTTTAGTTTGACAGCTCTAAGATGGCACTAAGTTATTAATCTATTGAAAGTGGCAATTTTGCTATTCTGAAATGGACGTTTTTCACCTAAAATTTTAATTGACTAACTAAATCTGACTATCTGTGTGGAAAAAATTAGTTGTCATAAACTAAAATGAAAGTTTCGACCCCCTTTATAAAACTATTTACCACGATATTATAACATTAATGCTAGCAATTTGTGTTTTGTTGACTTTACGCAATTTGGTTTGGAGCCGCTGGGAACAATTTTAGTATTTTATTATTTTAACTACCTATGGAGCTTTTGGGAATCAATTTATGGAGAGAAATTGTTTAGAGAACAATAGATTTGGAGCTCCTGGAAATAAGCCATAACAAGTTTCTTAACAATCCTCTCGTTAGATTAATTACAAACTATATGTCTATCACATAAAGCACATTTTAGGATCTATTTTTACCTTTACGATACACTACATATTCAATAGTCCATAAGACAACACACACTAAACAGCAGAAGCTCATTGCGAAGAAGCAGTACACATAGCTGCCCGTCGCTTCGTAGAGAACACCTGGAATAAAGAAAAATAAGATAGATGAAAATAATAGTAGATATTAGTATTATTTGGTTTTTACATCAGAAATATCTCAGTTGCAGCCCTGAGCCCGCTCCTTCTCAGCGTGCCCATGGCAATCTATATATACAGTCAGCCCAGAATTTGGCTACGAGGCTCTGATCCAGCCTGTCCCATCTTGCTGCCCTCTCCCCAGCGACGCCCTAAGCCGAGGTTCGTACCCCACAGAGGGTGCCCTTAGCGTGTAGTCGCTTAGTAGGTATACTAGCTATTTTTTTATTTTACTTAAGGCAACCACAGGATAGTCCGGTTAAGTAGTCACGACCTCTCAAGGTCAACTACGAGATGCCATATAAAAAAAAAATTGACTACGAGATTGCCACTTTCAGCGTCCATCCACTACTGTAGCGTGCAGACAACAGGACACGCTGGACACGATATTAAGTCCCCATTGTTTGTACAGCACCACATTTACACTCCCTAGTACATGGTCAAATGTAGGTGTGGGTGTGGGTGTAGGTGGAGGTGGTGTTCACCTCTGCCTAACCCCCTGGGAAATATAGACCTGATGTTTTGTTGTGTGCTTGTTTTATTTATTTATTGGTATATCTACAATCGTTACACTGTTCAACCAAATTAACACAAGCTAACATACAACCTATCTACCGCTCTCCCTGAAGCGCAAACTCATCGAAATGTGTATCCTGCCCGTCCTAACCTGCGGTGCTCAGACCCGGGCCGCTCACCGAGTCGCAAAAGTTCCGCCTTGTAGTTTGCCATAGGGCGATGTAACGCAGCATTCTGGGTGTTAAAAGACAGGACTGAATTCGGAATACCACGCTGCGTTCTAAAACGGGCATACTGGACGTAGGAAAGAAGGCTGCCAGGCTCAAATGGGATTGGGCGGGTCATATCAGCCGTATGCACGTTGACCGCTGGGCAAAAATCTCCACACAATGGGTGCCTGAAGATGGACGGCGTCGCCGAGGCCGGCCCAGAAAGAGATGGCGAGATGACCTGGACGCGTACCACGAGGGCTGGTTCGAGGTGGCGCGGGAAAAAAGTTACTGGAAGGATTTGGGGGAGGCCTTTGCCCAGCAGTGGGACAGCATAGGCTAGCAAAAAAAAACAACATACAACCCAAGTGCACAACATTAAGCGATAGACACAGCATACAAAAACAATATTAAAAAAAAACACAAAATTACAGTAGGTAAGTAAAGAATTGACGCATAATTTTTACACAATTTTAATACGAATAGTTCAATAGTTGAGGAAATCGTGCGTGTTAGGAAAAGACTAATAGAAAAATAATTATATTTAAAAAAATTTAGACAGTGCGAACACGAGATAAATTACTGTTTTGCCTATCACTGACATTTGAGCGTGCCCCCATTGTTTGCATAGAACTATAGTTTGGCTAATAAACAATCTTTACTTAGTGAGCGACACGCGTCAAGGCAGAGGCAACTGCAGCCATCGACCCGCGTCGACAGCTGCAGTGCGTGCCACTCGTGTGTTTGAGCACCAGTGTGCGCACAGCATAATGATCATTAGATGAGGAAAGAAATTAGACTCTTATAATGATAAGAAACCAATCAAATAATCAACGAATGATTAATTAATTAATATAAGCGATGACATGATTATCGCTAAAGAGTAGGTAGGGAGTAATCAAGCCGACCGACCTTACACATCTGTTTTAGTCTGATTAATTTATTTTCATTGAAAAATATGATAATTTGGTTTAATTATTTGTAATTTTTTTGTAAATAATGCAAATTAATATAATATCCTAATGAATAAAAGACGATATAAATAATCAATCTGCCTAATGTATTATTTTACAACATAGATAAAGAACAGGTTTAGGTTCTACTAATCAGATCTAAACTGTGGACGGGATAAATTATAAAAACTTAAAGCCATCCTCAATCAGTCAATAAATAAGAAAGTAGCTATTATACCTATTGATAGAGAATTTGCAAACTCACCGATCATAGGATCAGCCAACATCATAAGAGTGCCGGAAAACAATATGTGTAGTGCTAATGCTGCTGGAAACCGGTCTGGTGCTGCAGTAACTAGAACTAGTGGGAACAGCACCTGGACTGAACACCTCACCAGCCCAGATATGGCAGTCACCGCAAACACAAACCAGAGCGAGCTTGAAGTCACCAAGGCTGAAATAAATTTAAAGAAAAACATAGAAATTGATCGCAAAATGTATTATAAATGTATATCCTTAGCTATAGTACCGATAATTAAAATCATTATGTCCATCTGTTTCATCATATATGTCTAAACCCACTATTAGTCAATAACATAGAACAAACAGAACGATAATCATAACTTATAATATAAATTGACGTAATTATACCCCCAACAACATTCGGTAGATCAAGGTTCTCCAGGAAATAAATTTTACTTTATAATGGACATAAAACCAAATATTTGTTTTATAGATATCTGATACAGATAGCGACTGATAACTCAGCACATATTAGCATTTATTAGATCAAAATGTTGAAGGATTTTTAAACATATATTTACCAATTCGGAGGAAAACTGTGACACAAGTGCCAACGAAGAAAATTAACCGACTATCAACGTCGAAGAAGTACGTTATTACAGCAAGCGTCAGCCTTGCTAGTAAATCTGATATGGCACCAACCATCACACATGTTGCCACTTGTATCTGAAAGTGCAAAAGAAAATTCATGGATTTATTAAATTGATATTTTTCGCTGTAGAGAATTATGATATTTGGCTAATATTGAATTACTTCTAAAGATTTCAACAAGGAAGTGAAGTTACGATTTTCTAGTCGTTTCTCTTGGAAGGTCGTTGAGTGGTATGAAGTAGACTAGATATTTTAAGGGTGGCACTGGATATACCCTAATGATAATTTACCTTGGAAAATCCGTACGAAAAGAGAAGCATTGGTTCCATAGCCAAGTATGTCACATCTGACACGAAGGCAAATCCGAGCCCAACCAATGTGCTTACGAATTTAGGATCCTTTAGCAAGTCCAGTTCTACATTCTCACACACAATTTTTCTGAAAAATAATTGTAAGCAATGATGTAAGGAAACAGTTGACAATCCAGAAAGTGTCAATAAAATGACGTTAATGGACGCTAGAAAGTTAAGCTTGGCTATCTTGTAGCGTGTATTGTGATCTTAAAGAAATAGGTCAGTTAGGTGCTCGAAACCGATAGTGCACCTATTATCTGCAATTAACAATATTCGTACTTCTGTAGAGTTCTCTGGTAGAGTTCTATGGTACTCCAAGTGATCTTTAATGCTTACACTAAGTTCATCTTCATAGATTCTTTTTTTCTGCGCTTGATACTTTTTATTTCTACGTCCTCTTCACCTGCTGGTAACATCCTCACTGCAAATTCATCGAAGCTATCCGTGTTTTTCTTTTTTAAACTACTTATATCACATAATTCTGAAAAAAATATTATTAAATTAGCATCACTCAACAAAAGACTCCCTTAGATGTCACTGCTTGTGGTAGCGTCGAGGATCGGGTTCCCTCCTTCTAGCCTCCTTCCCTCAAATATGGCGAGGGGGTAATGGCTGATATTTACGATATGCTCGTGAACGGCACCCTAATTACGTAACACACTATTAATCGGAATCTGAATCATTTTTAAGCAAATTGCTAATCCATTGCTTCATAAGTTGGAATAATTTGTCTGCTAAACGTTGAATGTTGTTGAACTGTCAAAATGAAACCGATTCCGATTGATAATATGTTACGCAATTGCCCCGCCGCCGCCGGTTCTGCTTGTGGTAACTTTACTTGTTTATTTATTTTCACTTCGATGGTCCTAGTTTATAATTTGTGACTTTTTTTTTTTTGGTTTGAAATACATCAAATGACCCCTCCCGCTCTGGGTGGAGCGGAAGGGAGTGTCAGACTCTTACTGACTAAAACCCACCCGTGTTCCTTCCTTAGCCCTTTATGTTCTGGGCCAGCGGTAACCCTTTTGGACAATCCCGCTGACCCGGCAGGCTTCGGCCCTATGGGGCCCCTCCTCGATACTGACATCTCTTTGAGGCGCGCGTGGAACACGCTAGTTTATAATTTGTGACTTCAAGTGACAGCTATGTGAACAGAACCCAGCATTGCATAAATAAGTAAGCTGTCACGCTCTTTATACCTGGAGGCTTTTAAATTATTTTTTTGCTTGAGAACGTATAGTTTTTATTGTATTTGTTGGTATATTGGCGTAACTACCTGTTATCTATGGCAAATCATTTAATTTAATTTAATGTTCTATGTCCTGTAATATTAATTACTTTGCATACCTAGTATTGTATACAATCAAGTATTTTCTAACTGAACAGACAGCTGTGCTTCTGGGGAGATTGTTGCGCCACTTCTTCTCCCCAGCGAAAGCACTAGGAAGTGGTGAAGGGCGGGCGTTTTGAGGGACTGTCTTTTGTAATTTTGACGTTCTAAAAGTGCTGATTCTCAGCCTAGTAATAAATGACTTTTGATTTGGAATTTGAAAAGTATGTCGTGAAAAATTGTGTTCAGTCCAAAATTCATTGGTACCTTTTTCAATGACTTCCTCAGATTTGATCAAATGCCATTCCACTGGGTGCATGACTAGCATAGCGAAGACCAAGTGTAGATCAACCGCCATGATTAGAGCCAAGGTCCATCTTAATCCGTACTCTGACAGCAGAAACGTCACCAGCATTGGAAAGGTGATGGACGCCAAACTGCTCATCGCTTGATTGGCGCTCATCATCGCCGTACGTTTCTTGGTGAAGTAGCAGTTGAATGCTGTAAAACTAACTGGTATCATCATACCGAAGCCTGCACCTGGAAAAATTGGGCAAAGTAGGAGCATACTGTCTGAAACTAGATCAATCTCAATCATTTATTAACATACACCATTATTAAAAAGAGTTGAACGCCTGGAGCTCTGTTAACGCAGGTACCGTATTATGACGCTTTTATGCCATCGAGATTCGGGTTAAGGAGAGAGACGGAGCTATACATGACCGCACCATCCTTTTTTCGTACCTTTGCATTATTGTCACATATATTTCGAATGTGTAAAAAACTGCTTTTGCGGTGAAGAGTCTGTATTCTTACCTCTTATAACTCCGAACGTGAATACCAATTGATATGTCTTCTGGACGAAGATTGTGAGGGCGTCTCCTAACACGAAGAGTCCTGCTCCGACGAGTCCCACTTGACGAAAGGAATACCGCTTCAAAGCTATACCTCCCAAGAAACCTGTGAACAACAGACAGCAACCTGCTTATTCTGCTACTTTGGTTCCTCTTGTGTTATGGGGAGGCAAACAAGCAGGAGGCCTAATTGGTGGTAAGTGGTTACCATCGCCTATGAATATCTGCAATACTAAAGGCATTGCCACCTATTAGATGGATCATTTGCAATACCAGAGATAGGTACAGTTGGTGGGCTGTCACAAGAATGAAATGAAATGAAATTGTTCATTCTGTAAATAGGATATCGGAGTCACTTTTACATGTCATATTATTTTTTTTTTAAACAAGCTAGATGAGGTTGGCGTTTCCTATGTGACTACTCTGAGAAGAAAGGCTGAAACAATCTCAGAGGTCACAGTCTCTATAAAGGCCAGACATAGTCTTGGTCAG
Source organism: Oligia latruncula (assembly GCA_948474745.1). NCBI lineage: Eukaryota > Metazoa > Arthropoda > Insecta > Lepidoptera > Noctuidae > Oligia > Oligia latruncula. The sequence goes on from OX419688.1 coordinate 13,887,554, forward strand.
ATCAAGTGAAGACCATGTAGATTTATGTCCGAAATGGTATTTTGAGGAAAATACCACATTTATTTGAGTGGACCAGTCCAGTCAGTGTAAGCATTTGTAATCGTGTAGCTCGGAGGAGCAGTCAAGTGATCGCCTAATGGTAACGGTCGCGACTTACGAGTTGTAGGTCGTAGGTTCGAACCCAAACAGACGCCTTACTTCGAGTAAAATTATTTTATCACTACTGCTCTTAAAACTGTGAAGAAAACATTGTGAGGAAACCGGCATGTTCTAGAACCAAAAATTCGAAGACGTGTGACTTCTAGGTACCAACCCGCACTGGGCCCGCGTGGTGTATTACGGCCCACTCCCTTCCACAGAGAGGACACCTGTGTCCCAGCAGTGGGAACATTACAAAAAGGCTGATTATGATGATGATGCTCGACTCGAATAAATGTCTCGTGTGTCGTGCCCCAATGATAACACCGACCACCATACCCTTCAAATCGGACAATGGCAACGCTGCTTGGCGCAAAAATGTGTAGGCGTGATCGACGTCAAGAGGAGGCTCATTCAGGACTAAAAAATATATATAAAACTAGCAGCGCCCCGCGGTTTCACCCGCCTAAGTGTCGATACCGTGGGAATATCAGGATAAAAACTATCCCATGTCCTTTCCCGGGATGCAATCTATCTCTCTGCCTAAATTTTATCGAAATCCGTTCAGTGGTTTAGGTGTGAAAAGGTAACATACAGACAGATAGACAGAGTTACTTTCGAATTTATAATATTAGTAGGTATCTATGGATTGAGAAAAAAAAATAAAATAAGGTGTCCCTAGTACCTAGACCGGTTAAGCAAATTTAAAATCAAAGGTGAAAAACATAACAAGAGTCAGATCGAGACAGATACCGTAATCAAAATGTGATGAATACATTAAAAGATAAGGAATATCTATCCAAATATTCAAAACGTATGCGTCTTTAAAAAAAAAAGATTTAATTATTTTAAGTAAACAAGCTAATGAAATGGCAATATCTCTAAATTATGTGTAAATTATACGAATCTGTTACATAATAATAAGTCAAAGATCCGTATCATATACAAGAGTGAAGTAATTCACGGAAATGGTGTCATTTACATTGCATGCATGGTATCGGTTTAGAGCGGTTTGAAAATAATAGCAATAAAACAACACACACGAAACAACGCAAAAAATAACGCACATTTAAAAAATCGTTTCTGTCTTTCTATTTTCGACCCCAGAAAGTTGTAGCCATTATTTTAACACAACTTTAATGTCGTTGACTCTCAGTTTTTCAACCTCCTTCTTCTTCCCGACAGAATTTTTTTATTTTCAACCCGACCAGAACCCTAATAGCGTAACACACTATCAATCACAATCTGAATCATTTTGAAGGGTATTGCTAATCCATTGCTTCATATGTTCGAAAAATTTGTCTGCTGAACAACGTAAATAACGCAACGAATGTTGTTGAACTGTCAAAATGAAAATCATTCCTACTGTTAGTGTGTTACACAGTTACCCCGCTGACTCTTTCTTCACGTTATAGAGCATGCATGTTTTACTTTATAACCAACCAATCAAACAAATGAATACCAAATTAAACCAAAAAAGAGGTCAGTCTAACATTTTAGTCCTCCATCGGTCTCTTTGCCCAATCCGACTTGATTAAACGATTTGTGCCACATTGTCTATCCTTAATTAGAAATGGTAACTTGAGCCATGATCGATACTTGAACTGGCCGACATTAGACACAGTACAGTGCATCCGTCTAACGACACAATTGGGTTAAGTATTGCGCGCTTGAGTGACCATTTGAGGGGTCCTTATTTGTAGTAATGTTGATGACTCATTATTACACGTGCGAACTAGAAAAATTTGGTCTTGTCTTGTAAAAGGGAAGAAAAAAAAGTCGAAATTTACCCCTAATCTACGCAATTCTTATCGCCAAAAAGTTACGTTAAAAGGTTAGGGGCAGGCTAGTCAAACAGCGAAACACCAGACGAAAAAGAACCGGCCAAGTGCGTGTCGGACTCGCACACGAAGGAGGTACCACAAAGCAAAAAACGCCGAAATAAAAAAGGCTATAAGACAGACAGAGAGTGACAAGGTTCGCTGAGAGACAGACGGACGGACGGACGTGGAGGCTTAGTAATAGGGTCCCGTTAGCACCCTTTGAGTACGGAACCCAAAAAAAAAACAAAACATGAGGAAGATGATGAAGATAAGGAAACACTTGACTCTTGTTCAGTGACAATGACTGGCATTGTGGCGATACTTGGGGGAGGCCGGTGGCCGACCATCTTCATTCAGCCAAATAAACCCTTATTTGGCTGAATGATGATGAAAATCTAATAGGAATCCGGTTAACACAAAAATATCTTCCGCTTTATACGTACCAGAAATCGAAAGGGCTCCATTGTAAACCCCTATTACCAGGGGTAAGCCGCTACCACTACCTTGCTCTAGGAAGAAGTTGTGAAACAGTATGCCGAATGCGTTGGACGACCCGAAACCCAACATCTGCAAAAGAATGAAAAATCTATGATTATTTTCTTACTATACCTAAGTATGATGTATAGACTGTGCTATAAGGACCTAATCCGACTTATAACAAAACATGATTTAGTAATACTTCAAGACGAGTAAAATATGGTTCCATATTATATTCCTAATGTAAACAAATACAAACTATATAATATACTAGATACTAAATTAAAAGACTAACTTACTATACAAATAATTATACAAAAACAAAGGACACTTAGGCGAGTACTCGTCCGCATCGCTGTCATCCGGAAACGTGCCCAGAAGACTGGCAGTATTGCCACGTTGAATAGCAATGCCCATTCTTTGGCCAAAGAACGACCCAGTCCTCTGGTCACGTGAAGTGTCGACCAGCCGCCTAGCCGGCGAGAAATTTCCCACGCACTCGGGCCCCATGACCCGAGCGTTTCGACCCCAAACGGCTCAAAGCTGTAGTTGCCCTTATGGTTACAGTATTTGCGCAGTATTTTTATTCCATATTATATAATCTTATACAAAAGTGGTTTATCCGGTCTTGATAAAACTGCTCTATTCTAAAAAATAAACTGTCGTTAAATACAAAAAAATACTTTATAGTCCAAATCAATATTAATCTTTTATTTTGTAATAGGTTTACATAAAGTACAGTTTAAAGTGGTGCCGATTTCCTTGTTCACGAACTAAACTAAATTTAAGTTCAGTGCATCTTTTTAAGTATTTCATTACGAAAAGGACAGAAGATAATTTTTAGTTTAGTCCTGTCAAGTTAGACGTGATTAAAAACTTCCCTACTAAAATTACGTCAATTTACGTCAGGCGCTGATTAATTTGATAGGACTAAACTAAAATGTATCTCCTGTCCTTTTCTTAATGAAATAGAAAGAAAGTTTAGTTTGTGAATAACAGAATCGGCACCAATGTTTCGTAATAACGTGGAATAGGTTTGGTAAAAAAATACCTTAATCCTTAGCCTTGACCGACTTTATTTGTCAGCTGTTTGAGGGTTACGTCGGCACACCCTAACACTCACAGGATCACATTATTTAATTAGAGTGCCATAGAACTATACCTAGCGAGATAGGTGTTTACCGTTTGCGCCACAGAAGTAAATCTTTTTCCTTCCTTATACAGGGTGGTAGAGCCATCGACGCACAACCTACTGCCATGGATTTAGTACATGATTCTGATCCGACGTTAAATACTTAACCGTTAAATAACCGGCGAAAAATTTCAACACAGAGGAGGGTTGAAATTATTCGTCGGTTATTTAACAATCTAGCCTATTAGCTATTACGTAATTTTTTATCTCAAAATTTAAATTTAATTATTTTATTATTTAAATTTATGTAAAAAGGTTCATGAAAGAGCCTAATTATAAATCTGACTCAACTATTGGAGAGACCTTAAAAAACAATGATAAATAAAACACATAAATACTCGTATCGTATCGGGATATTTAGCAGTAAATATTATTGTCATTATTAAACATTTATTTACAACGTGGTATTTATATTATTATATTGTCATCGACCTTATAATTGATATTAATTCTTTACTCTTTCGCCCCGTGTGGTTCCAGTAAATAATAAACAGCGGGGTAATTATTACATGACATAACAGACTATCAGTTGGACGTAGTTTAGCAGAAAGGACTCAACCCAGAAAAGTTATTTTTGAGTTATCGAGGGAACATTCAAACAGACCTACAAACTTTCACATTTATAAAATTAGTATACCTAGTTGCAGGACAAAGAAAAACAATTTTCTTGCTCATATGAATCATAAATGTATCATATCAATACCTACTTAGTTTCGTGATATTTTAGTTTATTTATTGACAAATATTTCATACGAACGTAGGTATTTCGATAAACCACCTAACGCCAAAAAAAAATCTGCACAATTGGCAAAAAAAAATGTATTGTCTTGCATAACTTGCATTGAATTTTATCAAAGTGCAACTGAGACCATGAAAATAATTGACAATAGCAGCGAAACCGATCAATTTTATTTTTCTCCATTAAGCATTATATTGAATTATTATTTCATAGATGCTAAATAATATCATCCGCACAGGTCGATCAATCAGGCTTAACCTGATAGATCGACCTGTGCGGATGATATTACTACGCTTGCCTCGGTTGGTCTGTGGATGGGTGACCATCTAGACATACCGTGACCCCTCCGTGCCTCGGAAAGCACGTTAAGCCGTTGGTCCCGACTGTCATTCATGGATCTTTGACAGTCGTTACGTTAGTCAGAAGCCCGAAAGTCTGACAACCAGTCTTACCAAGGGGTATCGTATCAGCTGGGTTGTGAAGGTCAGATAGGCAGTCGCTCCATGTAAAATAGTGGTATTCAGCTGCATCCGGTTAGACTGGAAACCGACCCCAACATAGTTGGGAAAAGGCTAGGCTAGGCAGATGATGAGATGCTGTTCCTATAAAATACCTACATTTTAATGGACCCTAAAAAGAGAATTTAAGGGGTTTCTCTTTTTTCGTCAGTCTTTTATTCGTGTTAATCTATAGGTACATACTATCTAGGTCAACGGGAGGTACCCTATAGGTTTTGATTCCGTGAACGTAAACACCCGTATCTTTTGATTGCATTGACTTAGAAGTTTGATTTTTCCAATAATTCAAGGGATTGCAGGCCTGAGTATTTGATATTAATTTCATCGAGATAACTCCACTCGTTTTTGAGAAAAAGGGTATTGACAGACAGACGAACAACGAAGTGATCTTATAAGGGTTCCGTCCGTTTTTCCTTTTGAGGTACAGAATCCTAAAAAAAAATCTGTTCCATACATTGACCGCGTAGTAGGTATTGCAACGGTCTCCAAAATCATGTGCTGAATTCATGTGCTGAATTCAATTCATTCAAAGTCCCTTCCACCTTGTATAATAAATCTGAAGAGTTTGTTTGTTCGTTTGAAAGCTTGACAGCCCATTCTCGAGCAAGGTTATAGGCCATTTAATATCACGCTTCAACCCATAGGAGCCGAGCAAAAAGCAAAAAAAACAACCGGCGCGGGTGAAACTGCGGGGCACAGCTAGTTAATGTATAAATCGCGCAAGTATCGGCTAGGTATACCCGACTAGTATAACACATTTCAGAAATATGCACGTGAGTAAAACCGTTTATGAATACCTCATAGATACGAGCAGTGGTGGTCGGGCTCGCCCAGTGGAAACGGCCGCTCTACTTACGAGTTGTAGTAGCTTCGAACCCAGGCAGGCACTTTACTTTATGTAAATTAGTTTATCACCACTGCTGTCAAAGCGGTGAAGGAAAAAATCATGAGAAAACCGATATGTCCTAGAAGCAAAAAATCTGGCCAATTCTGGCAAAACCAAAGATGGGCCCATGTGATGGATTATGGCTCATGTGATTAAATTGATGCCCTCTCCCTTGCACAGAGAGGAGACCTGTAACCCAGCAGTGGGAACATTAGGCTGATTATGCTATAAATCTCACGAAAGTTATTTTCCACTAAACGCCAATTATCTAAAATGTCAAGGGTGACTCGGTAAATCCTAAAAAAATATAATCATCGCCCTATTACCTCAAAGACAACAATGCAGATATTTAACTTCAATTATACTTTTATACTTATTTTATAAAAACCCAAACTGCGAATTTCTGAAGAATTATAATCATTGCATTGACATGAATCGCAGTTAAAAGGTATTTATTAATGTAGCATTTATAGATGTCTAGTTTTTATGGGCTAATCATAATTCGGCAGATTACTGAAAAACAACCTTGTCGGCTCATTAAACGATTCGCACTCGAATTTACTCGCCCGAAACGGGCGAATCGTCACTTTTTTTTCTATAAGCTACTCGCACGAATTTAATTTATTTGTGGGCGAGTCGACGACTCCAGAAATATGTAAATATTAGGCAATTTTATTGGCACATTTTGAATTTGATCTAAATCATTTGAATTAAATAATTTAATATTATTTAAAAGTGACGATTTGCCGGCCCGGGCGAATAAACTCGTGCGAATCGACGGTAAGCCGTTTCGTTGATGAAACTTTAATGCCTTGAATACTTGATAAACTAGTTATCTTTTTCATTCAAGGTGTAACAATATTATAATTATGTTATCATGTTTATGCAGTTTTCTATTTCCTACGTCGATGAGCTAAAACTGTTTAACTTCCATGTCAATAAGAGGATTAATTGCAGTAATATCTAAAATCAAAACAAGTTCATAGGCTTGTCCTCGGTCTTGTAATAACCATACCTAGATTTGTTGAAGCTGTTTATATAATTTTTGTGAGGGGCTTGTGGCTTAGTAATAACAGCCGCACGGGTCGATCGATCAGGTTAAGCTACGCTTGCCGCGGTCGGTCCGTGGATGGGTGACCGTTTTTACACCGTGTCTCGAAAAGCACGTTAAGCCGTTGGTCCTGGCTTTCATTCACGGATCTTTGACAGTCGTTACGGGTTGTCAGAAGCCCGAAAGTCTGACAACGTCTTACCAAAGGGGTATCGTATTACCCAGTAACTGGGTTGTAGAGGTCAGATAGGCAGTCGCTCCATGTAAAAAACTGGTATTCAGCTGCATCCGGTTAGACTGGAAGCCGACCCCAAAATAGTTGGGAAAAGGCTAGGCAGATAATAAAAAAAAGTCTATGTAGGTACAATGTTTTAGGTAAAAGAATAGCACGTGAACTAAAATCTGTACGTCATTATTATCTGCCTTGTAGGTATACAAGGTCAAATTAAATTAGTTAGCATACTAAAACTTCAAATACTTTTATTACAAAAAAAAACATACCGTCGAATTGAGAACCTCCTCCTTTTTTGAAGTCGGTTAAAAAGAGCATGTCGTCTGTACAACGTCACAATTTCATTAAAAGCAAATCAAGATTTAGATATTTTTCACCTTTCTCTTCCCAAATCAAATTTTATACATGAAATATTTTGGCATCGAAATTTAAGTAATAATAATAATAATAATTTATTTTTCAATTCGACAACATAGGTCCAATGGTTAGTACAACAATAACTTATCAACTAAGGGTTAGTAAATTAATTAATTAAAACATTATTCATCCCTGCCGCACGAGCAACCGGACAGAGTGTCTTAGTATTGGTGCATCGTGTTTTTCGGCTAGGGTTTTCAAAATGCTGTTGGTGCTAGCCCTCATTCTGCTTATTAAGGACGCGGCCTTTTTCCTCAGAATGGCATAGAAGTCGTCGGTTCGCGCTACAGCAAACATGCCAGACGCACTGCAGAATCGGGGCAACCTCAACAGCACCCTGAAACCATTATTATATTGCACACGCAGGGCATCTAGTGCCCTCCGCGTGCAGTTGACCCACAAACTGCCCGTGTAGAACGCTTGACAATAAGCTTTAAACAGAGTTATTTTGACCTCGTTACTACAACGAGCAAATCTGTGGGCCAACATGTTGCATCTGGCTGCTAGTGCCCTGCGTTCACGTTCAATGTCTACCTGATCCCGGAGGTCCTCGGTGACATAGTGACCCAAGTATTTAAATTGGCTGACCCTCTTAAGTGGTCGACCATTGAGGGATGTTATTTATCAGATAATATAGCATTAAATTGTACATTCTGTAATGATGTTATTTATCAGATAATATAGCATTAAATTGTAAATTCTGTAAACTTTAACAGTATGAACTTCTGGTTGTATGTTACACGTACATAGTTATAATTTACTAGTACCTATAGTAATCTGTGGAAACTGTTTCTGGATTGTGTTGAACTATTTGTATACATGTTTGTTATTGGATCTGTTTGTTTCCCAAACAAAATAAATACGTGATGGAAAACGATAAGTATCTAAACATTATGTTAAAAAAAAATTGACGATAATTTATTTTGGGTTCAACGACCGCTGCTGGTAGTAGTGTTACATGACGCTTAGTTGAGTTGTTTTTTTGTGTTTAGTTATCGAGATTCACGACGTCTGTGAAGTGTACAGAAACAAAAACAGTTTTTTTTAACTGATATTTCAAGCAAATACACTTACACACGGTCATTGACCTCAAAATAAAATATCATAAAAACGATTTTTTTTAATCTTTTTTTTTGTATCCGATATCCATCACATCTGCGGAGTTTCGCTAGCTAATTTAATTTGACCCTGTTGACGTTAAACGTTGATCTAGAAATCTAGAAAATCAGTACCTAAATACTCGATAGATTAATAATAATAATGTTTTTAATATTATTAATAATGTTTTTTTTATAATAATCTTTGTATAAAGTCCGATAACAAGCTTCCATAGTGATCCATACAACACTGACGGACCGTGCCTGCACACGGCGAATAATCCGTAGTTTTTCACAGCAAGAAAAACATGTGTGTACAAAGGGCCGATTGACATATTTTTATAAATCCATATATATACATATACATATAATAAATTTGTAGAAAAGTGGTGTCTGTACAATGGAAATATATAAAAAAAAAGTAGCAGGGGTTGTTATTATATCGATGCCGAACCCGAAATTTTAATTAATTTTTTTTTTGTCTGTTTGTCTGTTTGTCGGTTTGTCTGTTTGTCTGTTTGTTTGTGCACGCTAATATCAGAAACAGCTTATTCGATTTAGATGCGGTTTTCACTAATATATTGTAGTAGGCTTCACTTAACATTAGTGTTTATTTCATGTCAATCGGTTCGTATATAAAAAAGTTATGTCAATTTAAAGAATCACGGCGAACATTTGTTAAGGTATTCTATCAGAGTACGTACACGCCTCGGGCCTGCGCGTCCGATCTTCGGAACTACTGGACGGATTTGTACTTACCTGGTATTTCTGCAATATTAGATATCTAAGTAGGTAACTCATAAATATGTATATATTTAAATAAGTATCTAAGTACATATTTATGAGTTACTCACAAAAAAAACTCATCACATTGGATTCACAACAACAACACACAACAACAAACAATCTGAGCCAATTAAAATTGCTCAGATTGTCTTGAAACCTAAACAGATCGACGCAGAAAAAGAATAGGTATAATCCAACGATATATAATTATTATTATAACTCATTTTGGCCCAAATCATAGATTATACAGTCTATTATTGGTACCAAATGGTGCTTTAGCATTTTCTCCTTTCAAGTGACGATTTGCTTTTTCACACTTAGCGAATAAGAGCTAGACCGAAAAAAGTGTAAAATGTTACACTTTTGTTACGTATCAAGTGTCGTGAAAAATGTTACACTTTTTTCGGTCTAGCTCTCATTCTGAGCAGAAACTTCGTTTCAATAAGATACCTCACTTAAAATTACGTTTAGAATAAACCAAACCGGAGATGGTGTTTTGATCTACACAAATAAATTCATAAAAGATAAAAATCATTAAAAAATGGTAAAAAAACTGTTTGTGCTGATATTTTTGCATAGTTATTGCAGATCAAGTTTTAGATTTGTTATCTATTTGATATTTAGACTTGCACAGTCAACAGCAAAAGTAGATGATCAAAATCAGAAATTCAATAGGAGTCAAAACTGATCACGAATATATGGCAGCTGTACTAGTAGTAAATGTTTGGTATAATTTACAATCACATACTTTTGAATCACTTCGACGCCACACAGTTCTGACGCGAACTCCGTTCATTAGTATTGAATTTCTGATTTTGATCGCGCGATTTCGCTGTTGACTGTACACTTCCCGATATTAATTGACCTACCAAGGTTTCTCACAAATCTATAATATAAAAATGAATCGCTGAATGTGTTGCTAAGCGCAAATCTCGAGAACAGCTGAATCGATTTCGCTAATTCTTTTTTTAGAATATTCCTTGAAGTACGAGGATGGTTCTTACGCAGAGTAAAGTTTAATATATCTATGGGAATAGGGTAGAAGTAGGTTAGGAGTAGGGTAGGAGTAGTGTAGGGGTAGGTTAGGAGTAGGGTAGGAGTAGTGCAGGAGTAGGGTAGGAGTAGGGTAGGAGTAGGGTAGGAGTAGTGTAGGAGTAGGGTAGGAGTAGGGTAAGGGTAGGGTAGGGTAAGGGGTAGGACACCACGCAAACGAAGTAGCGCCGGGCAGCTAGAAATAATTTATATGGCAAAACAACGTTTGCCGGGTCAGCTAGTTAACAATAATTTGCATTGCACATCATCATCTTCTTGTCTTTGTCCTATGTTACTTGAGGTCGGGGCAACACTTTTTAGAAACTTATAGGTACAACTAACAGCACCCCGCGGTTTCACCCGCATAAGTTTCGATCCCGTGCGAATATCAGGACGGATCCTGTGTTAATCCAGGGTGTCAGCTACCTCCATACCAAATTTTATCAAAATTGGCCAACCGTTTGTGCGTGAAGAAGTAACAAACATACAAATACACTCACAATCTTTCGCCTTTACAATATTAGTGTGATAGTTTAGGGCTAAACTGACTAGCTAGATTAAAGGGGGTTAAAGAGTTTTTTCTCTAATCACAATTAATATGACATTTATGGAGGAACTTACCACCCAGTTCCTCCATATTTCATGTCTCTACTCACCTACATCCTTTCATTTGACCACGATTTTAAATGTCCAATCATCATCTGCCTAGCCTTTTCCCAACTATGTTGGGGTCGACTTCCTGTCTAACCGGATGCAGCTGAATACCAGTATTTTACATGGAGCGACTGCCTATCGATTTTAAATGTCCAATATGGCTAATTAAACGCCCAAGAAGTATCCATCTATTAGGTCACTGTCAGGTTACTTATCTCATAAACTCTTCTTATAGTAATCAGAAAATAAATAATTTGTTTGTTTTTTAATTCGCTAACTACACACGATATGATGTGATAGTTTATTGATGGTCAAGGCCATTGGCGAAAGATTGTTAGCTATGTCCGCACTTTAATCAATACGCCCAATATAAATGTACATTGATGACTTTTTTAACCAACTTCAAAAAAGGAAGTTCTGTAGTCGACCCGTATATATGTATGTTCGCGATTTTCTCAAAAAGTAATAAAGCAATTTTCATTAATGTGATCTACATACTTACAGGAAGGTTTTAGTATATAATACATTAGGTAATTATTCTTATGTACGAAGTTATATGCATAAATGTACTGCATCACCGATTCTTCTAGTCGGTGTCTTCATTTCTTCAATGCACCAGTTGTAATTGAATATGTGTGGGGTAGGTACAACAAAAAGTGAAAGATATTTTTTTTTACAAAAAAAAACCGACTTCAAAAAAAATCACTACAAATAAATAACTGTAATTTCGAAGGTCAATAAACCAAAATGCGAAACCAACGACACCGACTTCCGAAATTAAAGTTATTTATCAAATAAATAGTTTTTTTTTTTTGTAAAAAAATCTTGATGACATTGTGGTAGATAATTGATAGCAATTAAGTACTTAAGCATTTTTTTTGTACGGAATGATTGCGATAACACCAAAATTGCTAAGTTTTTTTACCACAAACCAGACCTTTCTCAACCATTAGGTATAATCGTTTACAGGTAATGAATGTTAATCAATATCTTTATTGTTACAAGAAAGTCTAGATACGTATACAGATTTAATTCAAACAATTTCTATTTTAGTGTTTAGCATCGGCAGGCAATTGGTATTGGATGCCTTGGACCTGACTCCCTGACCCAGCCGTCTGTTAATTTAAATACGAATGAAGACTTGGTAGGGTGAGGTCATTTCAGTGAAAGAATGTCTCGCTGAATCAACACGTAGGATCTTTATTGAAAGAACAACAAAAGGGCACATGATTGTCAGAAAAGTGTATGTTATAATATACTTACGAAAGTAAATCCAACGCCAAGTCCGACCACGTATCCCCAGCCTCCGTCAGGGGGTACCATCCCCTTTTTAGTCTGCTTACCATCACTTTCAATATGCGCGAAAGCCTCATCCATTTCTTTTCAACCACAAAGAAAGTTCACAAAGTTAAAAGATGGTAATCACTTGTCACCAATTAACGAACGCCCTTTATCATTGACGAATGTATTCTATTATTATTTTAAAGCTATTTATTTATTATTGATGGATAAATACGAATCCATTTGTACAAGAAAATGTTACGATGTTTGCATTTTGTAGATACGAACGACAATGTTCAACGCACGTCCTCACAACACTGCGTCTATAATGAAAATACTTTAAGAGAATGTGCAGCACAACGAAACTACCTATAATCAATTTAATTTGAACTTGAAATAATTACTCCTTAATGATAATTGTTATTAAAAAAACTCGTTTTTTTTTAAACCCTCATGAGCCTCGATCACTTAATTAATATGTAGAATTATGGAGATCGTAAACATCACCAATTTTACACGATTAGCAGTTATTGCTTTCAAACGAGTATTCAAACGTGGCTTCACAAGTAGAGCTTTGTTATTTTGTTGCCCTTATTTAACATACATGTCGTAATGGGAGATGGGTTATGCTATTTTCTAATAGTTTCACACTCTGTAGCTTCTTCATTTCGATGAGGCTGTTCTCGACGGTGTTCACTTCCACCTTGTTGCGGGCGGTGACCACTTCTAATGTCGTAATGGGAGATGGCTTATGCTATTTTCTAAGAGTTTCACTCGCCGAGGCTTCTTCATTTCGCTGAGGCTGTTCTCGACGGTCTTCACTTCCACTTTGTTGCGCGCAGTGACCACTTCTGATGTCGTAATGGGAGATGGCTTACGCTATTTTCTAAGAGTTTCACTCTCCGAAGCTTCTTCATTTCGCTGAGGCTGTTCTCGACGGTCTTCACTTCCACCTTGTTGCGCGCGGTGACCACTTCGGATGTCGTAATGGGAGATGGCTTATGCTATTTTCTAAAAGTTTCACTCGCCGAGGCTTCTTCATTTCGCTGAGGCTGTTCTTGACGGTCTTCACTTCCACCTTGTTGCGCGCGGTGACCACTTCTGATGTCGTAATGGGAGATTAGTAGAGGCTTATGCTTTTTTCTACGAGTTTCCCTTGTCAGGGAAGATACTTGTGTAGGCGAAAGTAACACGTACCAGTAAGATGGAAAATTTCAATTTACAGTCTTAAAGTCTTAAGTACAGATGCCAGCACATCAAGCTACTAGAATCTGTCAAATTTCTTTAATAGATTTTCAACTTTATCACTAAAACATAAGGTTCAAAGTTGATTAGGAAAATTTGACAGTTTCGGGTAGCTTGATGTGCTGGCGTCTGTACATGGATCGAGGAGGGGGGGTGGAGGGAGGGTTCAGGGGATCAGAACGGATTAACTCGAATTAACACACTAACTTTTTGTTACGTCTAAATATAAGAGGCGTTCATGAGTTCACGAGGCTCGGACATCGGGAAACACACCCGTGTGAGCTAATAGTTCGTCTAGCGACCGTATGGTTCACCTGCCAAAAATTTCCAAACCCTTCTCCTTTAACCCTAGGGCCCTACTTCCTCGCCCAGTGAGTGATCACGTTCGGTAGCAAAAAAATGCATGCCCCCGCACATTTGCCAAAAGGCGCGTACACACTAGCGCGATTTTTTTCGTGCGCGTGTCGCTTTTTCCAGTGTTTTTCAAAAGAGGGAGCGATCCATAAGGAACAAATTATCGTTTCACCATTTTAATTAATTGACAAAACTTAAGCAAGATAACGTTATGAGATTTATTTTAGCTCTTAATCTAATATTGGTGAATTTTACAAAGTAGATAGCATGTGAGTAATAGTCATGCTCAAAAAATGAACTGCAGGCGTTGTTTCACAATATAAGGAACCGAAATTAACGTAAGATTGCGTAATATTTACAAACTATTACGATGGACAACTGATCGCTAAAATACGTGAAAAGAGAGAAAGTAGAGAGTAGTAGAGGCCTTTATCCTGTACGCAGGAAACATAATTATTTACTAGACCCTTAGAAAACCAAAATACTTAGAATTTGGTGAAATTTTCTCTTGACTCTGACTCATTACAAATGCTATTAGAGATATTAATAATTTGAATGAATGTTGTAATAGATAATAATAATAGTAATGTGATAATGTGGTAATAAGATAAATAGTATAAGTATGTGATTATTTAAACAATCAATGTTACCTCCAATCGCCTGAAACACAGGATTACCTAGTTCAGGCACAAATTATGGGTGAACTCGACATAGATTTAAGAAAAACTGTATTAACGTTAGTCTTTATATTTTGAATAAATTTATTTATTTATTTATTATTTTATTTAATGTAGACTTATCACAATTTAGGTAACAGGTAGGTCTTTTTACACGCTCTAGAGTAACCTTCACTGACAAACCTTCATGTAGGTATATTGCAGAACTTCTCCATGTCAACTCCTACTGCCAGATTAGTAGGTACCTAACGCCGGACAGTGTGTAGACTGGTGGTTACTCTTCTCTTTTATAATCAAAAGTAATAGGGAAGTGGGTACCTTTCTGAAGGTAAAGTACCAAGCTGCTGAAAAAGAAGTAAGAAAGTTTTGAAAGAAAAAGATCTTATTTACGATGATAACACAAAAGGTACCGGTACCTACACAAAAGTAAAAACCATTTCAAACCCTAGAACATGTCCTAAAACCATTAAAACGAAAAATTCGAAGATATAGGTACAGTCAACAGCAAAAGTAGATGATCAAAATCAGAAATTCAATACCTACTAATGAACGGAGTTTGCGTCAGAACTCTGCCACACAGCCACACAGTCTCTGCACATAGCTCAACAACAACAACAGCAACAGCTCTGCCATACAGTTCTGACGCGAACTCCGTTAATTAGTATTGAATTTCTGATTTTGATCATCTACTTTTGCTGTTGACTGTACGTTGTGATAAAAAGTGTTTCTACAAACCTACTTACAGAAATAAAATCATTTATCATTTGACGTCAAACCTCCAACCCACACTTGTTGACACTGGCCTGGGTGGTGGAATACAATCCACTTTCCCCCACAAATAAGACATTAGGGGCTCATTGTGTGTATTACCTATTTAGAAGAAAATATATTCACAGCTTGTAACAGAACGGCTAAACAACGATGGTTTCCAGCACGAGAGGTTGCTTGCGTTTCGAGATCCCACCTGGCTTCCTACCTAGGAAGCTAGGTAGATTGGCAGGCAGGTGGGCATCTTGGTGGGTAAATACACGTAAGTACCTATAAGTATATTTTTATTCCTCATATCGCACACCTAGATCTAAAGAGAGCTAACTCTAAAATCTCAATTTTTGAGGTAGGTATGCATACCACCGAATTCCCTAACTCACTACCTAGCGACCAACAAAACAGATTCAAAAATAGTTCCATTACTCAACTTAAAAAGTTTTGATCAATACAGCAAACTCCTGCAGTGCATATGGACATAGTAATCAGTTTTTCAACTTTCCTGAAAAAAGTGTTTTTTTGAGTTAATGGCTGTTTAGATCTAGATGTGCGATATGACAAGTTATCTATTCTTATAATAAATCTGTAGAAGTGAAAATTCTGTACATTGAAAATATCAAAAAAATAAATGGCAGGGGGTGTTACTAGACCGACACCGAACCCAAAAATGTTATTAATTTTTTTTTTGTCTGTCTGTTTGTTCAGGCATCACGCAAAAACTACCGGTCCGATTACGATGAAACTTGGTATAATTATTCTTTAATATCCTGGGCACCACACTGGGTACTTTTTATCCCGGTTTTTTTTATTTAAGTTTCTTTTTTATTGTAAAAGTAGGTATTTACAATAAAAAACAAACTTAATTTTGCGGTTCATGAAATGAAATGATGATTTTTATTTTTGTAAGTAGGTTTGTACAAACACTTTTACACGTCAATCATGTTTTTTTTTTAAACTAGATGAAGTCGGCGTTCGATCCCTAGACCCAATTACTGTACCAACCGCAAATAATAAGTTTGTCGTAGGTTACGTCACCCGCAGGGTGATTGCGTAACACACTATCAGTAGCAATGGGTTTCATTTTGATAGTTCAACAACATTCATTGCGTGATTTACGTTGTTGATCAAACACATTTTTCGAACATATGGAGCAATGGATTAGCAATATGCTTCAAAATGATTCAAATTGAGAGTAATAGTGTGTTACGAAATTAGGGTGCAGCAGTGGAGTTCACTAAGGGGCGCTGCAGACGGCTAAGATACTATAATATTATCTTTAGATACAATATCGCTCGCCATACAATTCAATGGACTATCAGTCTATCACACACGACGAAGATAATAAATATCTATACTAATCTATCTATATCTATACTAATACCTACTAATTATAAAGCTGAAGAGTTTGTTTGTTTGAACGCGATAATCTTTGGAACTACCGGTCAGATTTGAAAAAATCTTTTTGCATTTGATAGCCCAATTCTTGAGGAAGGCTATATATAGGCTATTTAATATCACGGTCGGACTTGAAAAAAGCTTTTTGCATTGAATAGCCCAATTCTCGAGGAAGGCTACATCACCCTAGGACGCTACGGAGCCGAGCAAAAAGAATAAGTCAGAAACAACGTTAAGCGAAAACGAAGTAATAGTGCGGACAGGCGATGCGATGCGACGGGGTGGG
Organism: Oligia latruncula; assembly: GCA_948474745.1. NCBI lineage: Eukaryota > Metazoa > Arthropoda > Insecta > Lepidoptera > Noctuidae > Oligia > Oligia latruncula. The sequence continues at coordinate 13,904,599 of OX419688.1, forward strand.
TTGAGACAACAAGAAATTTCACTCGAATGAAATCGCGGGCAGAAGCTAGTACGACATTTGTTCAGATTATCGCAATAAAGGTGCTATACGTGCATAATTTAAAAAAAATGTACCGACCTACGTACAGCTATTTTCAGCGCATACAGTATGCACTGAAAATGCAGCATACCTACAAGGTGTGATAAGCACAATGATCCCTTTTCAGGTTTCCAATTAGGTAGGTACACCTTTCATACCATTAAAACATACTTAATTAATTAAGTACATGGATAGAGGCTCGTTTTATAAATAATTACCTAAGTAAGTAGGTAAGTACCTTGTTCTTGTTTTGCCAAACTGCATGAAAAGCATAAAAGTAATCATTTTTAAGATAAGTCCATGATCAAAATTGCACAGATAAGTAGGTATCTTTGTTACTGCTAAAGTGACATTATTTAATCAGTATCGGACAAATTATTATAAATTGCTGAATGGTTTTCATTAACATAATATTCAATATAGCTACACGTGATTTCAACCAAGAGCTCTTTTAATGACTGTTACTTGGGTTTGGGTTTTTAAACGATTCGTTATCGAAATAACAGCCGAACGGACCTATCGATCAGGTTAAGCTACGCTTGCCGCGGTCGGTTCGCATACGGGTGAACGTCTTTACTTAGCAAGACCCATCCGTGCCCCGGAAAGCACGTTAAGCCGATGGTTCCGCCCGGCTGTCATTCGTGGATCTTTGGCAGTCGTTACGGGTCGTCAGAAGCTAGAAAGTCTGACAACCAGTCTTACCAAGAGATATCGTATTACCCAGTAACTAGGTTGTGAAGGTCAGATAGGCAGCTCCATGCAAAATACTGGTATTCAGCTGCATCCGGTTGACTGGAAGCCGACCCATAGTTGGGAAAAGGCTAGTTGATGATTGCTTAATACTTATTACTTACTTAGGTACCTGGTCTATGTTACGATGTTGAAACAACCACACATCAGTGGTAACGACTTGTGATTGTGATTGACAGCGGTTTTAAGTCAAAGCAGTAAGAGATATTTTCGTATTGAATATTGTAAAATACAATCTTAAAGTCACAAGTTGCGTGCTTGCTTCATCATGCGAGAACCAAGGAACAAAAAATATATACTTGTCATTTTGATATAAATTTAATCAGTAGCTGGAATGAGTAGCCATAACGAGTGACGTTATAGGACATAGGTACTTACTTAAAAATTATTGTCTAGTGAATCCTGCATCACGTTGCAGTAGGTATTGTAACTTAGGCACCTACCTAAATTAGCTAGGTCAAGGTAGGATCGAAGCTTATATAAAATTAATAAAAGGGAATCATCGGAGAAGACTAGGAGATGATACTGTAAAGTAGGCGCAAGCGCACTCTTAACAGTCAGCCCCACTCACACCAACGATAGGTAGGTAATGAGTGGCTAATTGGCTCTGATAATTGCTCGGGAAATAAGGAACTCGAACTTTGAACTTTTTAACAGACTTCTAAAAAAATATGAAGGTTCTCAATTCAGCGGAATCTTTTATATAAGAACCAAAATTTGAACGCACTGTATCTGTCTGTTTGTCGGTTAGACCATTTACTGATTGAGAATCGCTGGCGCGATCCGCAGTAACTTTGTTTTTTAGAGGATATTATACTCGTGGCTATCGGGATATTCTCTAAATCCGGATATCTATGTCTAAATCTAAGTTGTAAGTAGTATAGAACACGAGCAGACCAGGAGTACTAAGTATTAGTTCGAAATACGAGGAATACCTAGTTACCTAAGTGCATTTATTTATGCACAGCTGACTCTTTTCAGTAGTCAGTAGGTAAATGATTATTGAGTAGGTATTTATTAAATCTATTTATAAATAGGTAGATATATTTTGTTATTGTTAGGAATGCTAATTTTGTCTAGCTAGGTACTCATGTTTCACGAAAATATTTACACGTGACGAGGTAAAACATAAAAAAAACAATTCAGTGAGTCTAGCTCGCGCAATCAGGTTTCCGCGCCAGTTTTTATGGTACCTACCGCACGACCGAATGAAAAAATGGAACCCTTATGTTATCGCTCGTGTATGTATCTGTCTGTCTATCCGTCTGTCACAGCCAAATGCTCCAAATATACTCGACCGAATAAGTTTAAATTTAGTAATGAATTTCTGTAACCCAAACACGGACGTGTAACGTAAATAAATGAAATTTGAATATGGGGTGATAAATGGGGACCAAATTAGAATATTTTAAAAAAGGTTTGCAAACTGTAGTGTACCTAAGTGTGACTTATCAAATGAATAAATTAATATAAATTAATAAATAATTACGGCGAGGAGACTTTATGTCCCAGCAGTGGGGAACATTACAGGCTGATCATGCAATGCCCTTAAAAATTAATCATCACGATTTCCCAATCATTTCCAATTTTAAGTTTTTCACCGCTATTGAAAATTACTTAAGTACGTTATAAGTACAATAGTAGCTGTATCCAGTTACCTATTGAAAATAAGGTGTCACATGAAGCGTGAACGAGAGGGAAACCAATAAAAATAAGTTAATCCGTTCTAATATCATAGACTATCACTTACCTACTACACACGCCATCGTAAGTAGGTAACATATAGATACATAAGAATCCGGTATTCTAGCTTAATATACTTGCAAAGATGAGGTAAATAACACAGTTCTTTGACCCTGAAATTGATATGAAATAAAAATATTTGCAGCGTTTGTTATTTGATTTTGACAACAGGATATCACATCACAATAATATATATCTACTAATAAGATCAATTTTGATAAAATCACACTAATATTATAAAGGCGAAAGTTTGTTGGGGTGTGTTTATATGTTTGTTACTTCTTCACGCTCAAACGGCTTGAACAATTTTGATAAAATTTTGTATGGAGTCTATGGAGGTAGCTGAAACCCTGGATTAACATTATAGGCTACTTTTTATCTTGATATTCCCACGGGATCATATCCCATTTACGCAGGTGAAAGAAACCCCGGGGCGCAGCTAGTAATCACACTAATATTATAAAGGCGAAAGTTTGTGAGTGTGTGTTTATATGTTTGTTACTTCTTTACGCTCAAACGGCTGGACCAATTTTGCTAAAATTTGTTATGGTATGGAGAATACTTTTTATCCCGATATTCCCACGGGATCGACATTTACGCGGGTAAAACCGCGGGGCGCAGCTAGTATATTATAAAGGCGAAAGTTTGTTAGTGTGTTTATATGTTACTTCGTCACGCACAAACGACTGAACGGATTTGGATGAAATTTGGCACATAGATAGTTTACAACCAGGGTTAACACAGGATTTTATCCCGATATTCCCACGGAATCGTGACTTATGCGAGTTAAACCGCGGGGCGCAGCTAGTAAATAATATGTGAACCTTCACATTTTACAGACTCAAATATACATGACATAGGTGTACAGACCTACCTTATTATCGTGCACGACACCCAAAACTGGATCCCTGCTTAGCGCGGGAATCGAATCCGTGTGCAGTTCAGAAACGAATCGCCGTCACTGCATCAATCATGCTTATCAACCCTTACCTCTACCTAATTTAGTGTAAGTTTTCAATTTTAATTTTATGGGTGCTAATGCCTGAAATAAACGATTATTATTATTATTTCATTGACATTGGTTTAGTCGTTAACGACAAAATAGACAGACAGTCCGACTACCTACCACAATATTGATTAAAATTCTCACGATTAGCATGACTACAGAGCATGCACCCTAATTGAATCAATAATGGCGCCGATTCCCTTGTTCACAAACTAAACTAAATTTAAGTTCAGTGCATCTTTTTCTTTGTATTTCATTAAGAAAAGGACAGAAGATCAATATTAGTTTAGTCCTGTCAAATTAAGATACTCCATAGACAATTTAGACGAGATTAAAATAATGGTTATTAAAAATACGTCAATTTACGTCAGGCGCTGACTAATTTGACAGGACTAAACTAATATTTATCTTCTGTCCTTTTCTTAATGAAATAGAAAGAAAAAGATGCATGAACTTAAATTTAGTTTAGTTTGTGAACAACAGAATCGGCGCCATTATCTATATTACCTACCCGGGGCCAGTTTCTTAAACGGAAATTATAGCAAATTAATTAAGTACCTAGACAAATTGTCAACCGCGCGTTATCTGCTGCCCTTGATTGACAAATCATTCAACCAATCACGGCAGTTAACGCGTGCTTGACAATTTGTCACATTAATTTTCGTTTCTGAAACTGACCCTAGATAATTTGACCATTCTTTAAGCAGAGACCGACCAGCGGGGAAATTGCGTAACACACTAACCCCCTTACTAATAAACGTTGTATAGCGTCTACTACTCGTAGTTACACAACGCTTTGTCTTCTTTCGAAAGTCAAATTACATGACGACTGAAAAAAAAAAAAGAGAGAAATCAGTGTGTAACTATTCATCTGATATATATATATAGGTAATACGTTTATTTGTAAGGGGTAACAGTGCCTAGCAATAGCTTTCATTTTGACAATTCGACAACATTCATTGCGTTAATTTCGAATATTCTCGATCAGTCACACCGCGCGTCGTCCACACTGTTGACTGTTGATTGTAATTTAAAGCGTGTCTCGTGTGAATAGACTGGAAAGAACTGGAAAGAACACAGGTGATGAGATTTGAGATGAAAATTAATCCCTTCATCTCAAATCTTTTTTTGGCCGCTAGAGGCGCCACTATTGCCTGTACCCGTACTCACGAAGACATATCAAGCTATACATTTCCAGTTTTAGCTAACCGTCACTGTAGGCTTTTCGTACAATGAGAAGTCAGATTACACTGGAAATGTATAAGCTTGTTATGTCGTCGTACGTACGTACATTGCATTTAAAGTTCTCGGTTGTGAACCAACAACGAATCTTGCACTTGGCATTAATATGCATAGAGTTTTGGAAAACCGTACGTCATCAACAAATAAAACAAAATCTCTCGGTAACCACCTTTTACTTTAATCCATTGTCTTTTTTCATTCTTTTATATAAAATGTTCACTATAAATTTTACATGGTTAATAAAATAGGTTAGGTATATATACTTATAATATAACATACAGGCTAAGTCTCGCACCATGCATAAAAGTATAAGATGTCTGCTTATTACAATGCTCATCATCTGCCTAACCTTTTCCCAACTATGTTGGGGTCGGCTTCCAGTCTAACCGGATGCAGCTGAATAGCAGTATTTTACATGGAGCAACTGCTTATCTGACCTCCACAACCCAGTTACTGGGTAATACGATACCCCTTGGTAAGACTGATTGTCAGACTTTCGGGCTTCTGACTACCCGTAACGACTATCAAAGATCCACGAATGACAGCCGGGACCAACGGCTTAACGTGCTTTCCGAGGCACGGAGGGGTCTCGGTATGTAAAGATGGTCACCCATCCACAGACCAACCGCGGCAAGCGTAGCTTAACCTGATCGATCGACCTGTGCGGCTGTTATTATTTAGCCACGGGCTCCAATGCTACATCAAAATTAATTAATCTTGTACTTTCTATTCCTACAGAATATACTTAAAACTATAAGAACATGTTAGTTCTTAAGATACTAAGTACCTACCTATAGTATTTTTACCTCACGAAGCAAAGCGCACTTAACTTGTGGTTACCAAGTGTAGAATATAAACACCCTGTGAATGTGTGTAAGCGCAGCTCTCGGTACCATCCGAAGCGAAGTCGGAGGTGTGTGTATGTGTGTACGTGTTAAGGCAGAAACACACTTGTAACACCCGACGCCATCCCACGCTTACTCATTGGCTACATTTTCATCTCGTTGAGCTATTTTCATCATTTGGCCAATAAGTAAGCGTGGGATGGCGTCGCGTTTTAATAATGTGTTTCCGCCTTTATGTGTTCACGCTACCAGTCTTCATTCACACGTTCACAGCGCGTTTGTACACTTGGATACCACAAGTGAAGCGAGTGTTGCTTCGTGAGAGAAAAATACTGTATTAGAATTTTATTATTGCAAATGATTTTATGAACGCTTAAAGCATGCAGCATTCTAATAAGCAGACACCCATTATTTAATAACAGATTCAACTGATATTTAAACAAAGCTCGTCAACAACAATACGACTAAATACGAAAAACTCAACAATTATTGTCATAAAACTAAATGAGACAATCGTACAGACAGACATTGTGTAGTCTATCAAGAATTAAGATATTTATTAAGGCGAAAGCATCCGGGGAGGCCTATGTCCAGCAGTGGACTGCTATAGGCTGATGATGATGATGATGATGATGATGATCCGGGTAGCCCGCGAAATTAAAAATATTATTACGTTTTTTGCAATTTGCAGGTCAGTGTCAGGTTATATCATCATCTGCTGCCTTTTCCCAACTATGTTGGGGTCGGCTTCCAGTTTAACCGGATGCAGCTGAATACCAGTATTTTACATAGATCGACTGCCTATCTGACCGCCACAACCCAGTTACTGGGTAATACGATACCCCTTGGTAAGATTTTTGTCAGACTTTCGGACTTCTGACGACCCGGACCGACTGTCAAAGATCCACGAATGACAGCCGGGACAACGGCTTAACGTGCTTTCCGAGGCACGGAGGGGTCTTGGTATGTAAAGATGGTCACCCATCCACGGACCAACCAGGGTAAGCGTAGCTTAACCTGATCGATCGACCCTTGCGACTGTTATTACTTAGCCACAAGCCAGTGTCAGGTTTTAAGTTGATTAAAATATGATTCGCTACCGTATAAGGCTAAGCGCGCACTACGAATTTTAATCGTTGCGATAAATAATCGTCAATCTGTAGACAATACTAATATACTAGAGTCCGCGCACTGCGGAAAAAAATCGCTTGAGAATTCGCTTGGAAAATTTTTGTGTTTGCGATTTTCGATTAAAATCGTAGTGCGCGCTAAGCCTTACAAATATGGCTTTACAGAATTATAATCGGGCTACCTTATCGCATCCCCATATACACTTTACCGCATTCGCCGGAATACTTTATTTAAATGTGGCAATAAAGAAGAGTTTAATGTGTCTTGTTCTTTTTGTTTTGTAGACAAATATAATAATATTATTATTATAAGCTGTCTGGTTGCCTTTAGTGACTCTATTAGTAGACAATACAGCGTCACGCAAGAAATATGCCGAACATACGGACACCTGGCGATCAACTAATTTCCATAGTGCTCTGATAATCGGCATTGTTTTAAATGTCACATATAGTAGACATATTAATTATTTAGGAGATGCAAGTTTAAAAAAATACCGTACCATGTGTTTTTTTAATAAGTAGTTCACTTAAAAAAAAAACAGTGTTCATTATGGAAATCAGTGACTATTTCATAACATATTGCAATATACATGTACAATTGCTAAAAACTGTTAATGAATATTGATAACGAACAGTCCACATTATTATTATACTTTGAACAAGGTCAATAAACCAACATTAAAATTTGATTTTATGTACAGTTTTATGTAAGTAATAAAATGCATTGGATTAATATAATGTACGTTCATTGTTTCACACCTACTTCCTTATGCATAACATATAATAAGTACATGATTAGTTGATTACATCCATGATTTTTTTCTAAATAGTTATCTATTTTACGTCATTTCATATAAAGATCTATGTACAATTGGCACATAAGTTTCAAAAATTGATTGCAATAATTTTATTATGTTAAAAACAACAGACGTTTAAATGGCACTCTTATCGTTTTCCTACACGAAGTTCAAAAATAATAAGAGTAATAAGTACATACAAATAACTGCTTAAGAATTCTTATTATAATGTAAGTTCTACATTTTTATCAAACATTAGTAAGTACACGATATATTTGGTCAATTACATCACACATCAAAAGCGCACGTTGTAGGATAAGATCCTATTAGTATAGAATACTCCTTGGAAGACGAAATATTGGAAGAGACGATTTTGATAAATGATCAAAACACTGAACATATTAGTATCTGATCGTGGAACCTATAGGTACTCTATCATTTAAGACGAAAGCGCCAGGGCAGCATTTCTTACGTTTTTTGCAGTTTGCAGGTCAGTGTCGGGTTGTATGTTGATTAAAATATGATTTGCAACCATAACAAATATGACTTTACAGAATTATTATCAGCAATAAACCTTGAGTTAGAATTGGCCTCAACTGTCATGATTTCATAAAACAGTCATTCAATACAGTAATATGAACTTAGTGAGTTGTAGCGGTGATTTTTATGATTATAATTCTTAAATAAATATTTGTTACGGTCGCGAGTCATATTTAGATCAACGTAAAACCTGTTACTGACCTACAAATTGCAACAAAGTAAGAAAATTTCAATTTGGCGGGTTACCTTGACGCTTGCGCCATAAATGTTCTCATGTTACGTCTACGGATTTTTTGACGTAAGTACAAATGTAATATTGAGTCAGCTCATTCGATTTGAGTAAACAATCACAAAAAATCATCTAGTTAGCACATATTAGCCGTATGACATCCTATTGCGTAACTTGATTTACGTAAAAACATATTCGCTAGGCAAGTAATTCGCATTTTATTAATTGTGGCAAAGAGCTAATATTAACATTCCTATTATTAACTGTAAAATTCTATTAATCAAATCACTAGGAATGCTATGTTTCATAATAAGGTAAAAATGAGGGTCTATTTGGCGTATAACAGTTCAGTTAAGATAGTAAGTTGTATAATATTTAAAAATAGGTTACTTACACAAGTTCACTTGATGACAAAATAGTCGAAACAGAAACAAGAACTTGACGGTATCTTTAAAACGATACTATATGCTCAACCCCCGCTAAGCAAAAATATTATAGGTACACACTTAGGCATGTAAGAAACAAAACCACAAATTGCGGTCACCGATGTAATTATAAGTACAGCGTGTAATTTTCCAAAAAAACATGGAAAATTATGTCATGATTTAAAAGTATAAAAATAAAGCAAAAAAAAAAAAGGAAATGCAGCTGTTCAATCCATTGAACTCTCATTCATCTACATTCATTGTCTAAAAGAGTTTATAAACCCCTACACATGTTCTGACAAAACCCTTGTCTTCAAGTTTTAAAAGATAGATTCCCTATATCTAAGTTATGTGTATAAATTAATATCATCTAAAAATACACACCTACAAATCTTTCCAAACTACAAACAGCCGTCTAAAAATATTAATCGTTAAAATCAATGTCTAAAGGTTACGTTCTAAGTAACTACATAGTACATAATAATATCTATAAGATGTGCCACTTTCCAAATTCACTGGTTCTAGCGTTAACAACTTACTAAGCTTTGACACATGAAGATTATGATTATAATGATTTTAGTATTTTTTATTAGGGGATGTTCATTTATTACGTAAGAAGATTTGGGATGATTGATGATTTGATTTGATTTTTTCTTAAGTGGGGGAGGGAGGGGTCTAGATTGTTCTTAAGTAAGATCACAAAAGCAAAAATTTTTTTGGTAAGATTGAAAGGGGGGAGGGATTCATCCAAGTCTTATTTTTTCTTACGTAAGGGGAGGGGAGTCAGAAAGTGGTCCAAATTATCTTATGTAATAAATGAGCAGCCCGTTATGTCGAATATTCATTACTTGTTAGCATTCCATACCATTTGATACACACCATATCGTCATGGGTAATTCAGTTTAGGTTTTAGAGAGCTAGAGGTTTTCAAAAATATTTAAATTCATTTACGTATTTTGGATATAGAATCATGGTATGGATACTACAGTTCTTATTACAAAAACTGTCGTTAAACTCTAAGTTGTCAATTTTGCATTAGGAACTTTACGTTTGTCGGAATAAAGTTCAAAATACACTAACTGGTCTTGAAGGTTTAGGCTAGGTCTAAGTTAGAACTCGTTTTGTAATAAGACGGTACAAGTTTGAATCGCAACTTGACCTTTCTCTAATAAATTCTACAAACAAGCATAGCATATGAGTAGAGTCCGCTAAGGCTAAGTGATATCAACATGGCCTGTTTTATACCCTCCAATGTCAACACCGCCATTTCTTATACTAGCGAACTTCTCCCTTTACGGATACAATGCAATCAATCAACTCCATTTTGAGTTAAATCAACTTCAATTTGATATGACTTTGATATGGACTGTAGTTTATTATAATTTCTCGATTAAAAAAGTAGTCTTTTTATATTCTGATATATGTATTACTACACATGTTAGAATTGATCGACTGCACTGTTTCTCTACTTGGCGTTGCCTGCTAACATACAGGTCAATAACGATATTGTACCTATACAAGCATAAATAGACAAGAAAATAACATGTCTAAATAGTGGATTACCCAGAGAACTGATACATAATACGATGAGCTTCTATTGCGTTCCTCGATCGGAACGATGCGACCACTAAATCTGCACCACTTTTCTGCGCCGTGTGAAAGCAAGGGCATATTCTATGCCCCAGACGAGGACGCAGGACATAATGAGGGCATTTTGTACGTGGATGCAGGTTGCGAAGCTACCAGTGTAATCTCTTACGTAACCTGTCAAAAAAGGTAATGGATTGTTTAAAAGCCAGGGTCAAATGTTATTAGCTGGCGATTACAAGTCATGATAAAACAAAAAAAAGTACTTATAGTTTTCAAAAATAAACTTCTAAAAGGATTTTTTGGCGCTCGAATGACGTTGATAACGTGACGTTAGCGGCGCTGTCTGTAAACTGTTGAGCAATTGTTTTGTGAAACGTATTGAAATACCAGAAAACAACTTAGAAAATAACTAGAATATAAAAATAAATACTTAGATACATACATACAACAAAATTTAAAATAAAAAACGTTTTTTTTTTTGTTAGCCTATTTTGTGTCCCACTGTTGAGCAAAGGCCTGCCCTTTTTCCTTCCAAACCTCCTTGTCTTGTGCGATCTCTGACCATGTTGGCCCTGCGAATGTTATTCGATCGTCACGCCACCTTCAATGGTGCAGATGAGACCTTAATATCAATGCAGTTTCATTTGCACCATTAATGGTGCAAACGAAACTAATTAGTCTCATTGCACCATTGATGGTGCAGGTCAATGGTGCATACGGTACAACGGGGAAGTAAAAGTGAAAAAGTTATAATTGAGCAGGCTTCCAAAATCGGGAACAGAATAAAATTGGGAACTAAACGTTACTTTCTTTAACCTATTGACCGCCACACGTCAAAAAATCAAAAACGTGCCCTCGGCCGGGGTCAACATCTGTCATGTAGCCGAACCGTGGCGTGCTGGGCACATTTTGGTTTGACGTCTATACACGTCTGTGGCGGTCAAAAGGTTAAAGTAGGTACATAATTATTAATCCTCAATTATGTCGATAAACAGTTTCTTACCAATAACAGGTCCAATAGCAACAACGAACACTCCCTTGCTGACCATGTGCAGTCCGAAGGCGGCTGGCAGCTTCTCAAGCGGACAGTACTCCGAGATGGTCAGCGTGAAGTTACTGAGACACATGCCTCGGAAGAAGCCGCAGATTGAGAGCCAGATCATTAGGGGCACCCATTCTGTTTGCTCTGCTAATACTGGAATAGATATGTTTTTATTAGACGCTTGTATTAAGAGAAAAGTAGTGTTTCGTTGTGTCAAATTAGTTAAACCTCCAAAAACATGGAATTTTGTCAATGTGCTGCCAACTAGGTACTAAGGAGCAGTGGTGGTCCAGTGGTATCAGCCCCGACTTACGAGTAGTAGTAGGTCGTGGGTTCAAACCCCGACAGGCGCTTTACTTTCTGTAAATAATTGCATCTCCACTGCTCTCAAAATGGTGAAGGAAAACATCGTGAGAAAACCAGAAATCGCTAAAAAAAAAATGGACTGTTCCTTACATTTATGTTCGTTAAATGTAGGGAACAGCTGATTTTTTTTTTCGCGATTTCAGGTTTGTTCCCATGGTAAAAGTTGTTCATAATGATGAGTACAATGACCTCTTAAGAGGTTGTTAATGTTTTGCCAATAACCCTGTATATCCAGGCAAGTTATTTGATTAGAAACTCTACTATCGACTATTTATTCAAAGAAAAACTAGTAGGCATACAAATAGCAAGAAATATTTGCGCACAACTAGTTGCATAATACCTATATTCTTTAATAGCCAATGCACACGTTTTATCGATTTATTTATGGCTACATGACCTAGGGTCGTAAACTTCAGTGGAGTAGGCAATGTTGATGATGTCATGGTCCTAGTATTTGGTAAACAAACCACACCAAATCAATTACATGCTTTTAACAGTGTAACAATAATAAAATTGAAAATAGGTTTCACAGAGTATTTTTGGTTAACGCGACAAATAATATGCACTTTAAATAATACCGTCATGAATTTAAAAATAAAAATAACATAAGTCATAAGCATAACTCACCGGACCGCGTAGCCGCTAAGAAGAACGAAGAAATAAAGAAAATCATCTTCTTCGAAATAGTCGTCCTGTCGAAAATAGGCGGCAATATCAACCGCACCAAAATATCAGTTATGGCAGTCATTGAGAGGCAAAACGCCGTATCATTCATATTGTAGCCCAAACTTCTTATAAAGAATGGCGTCAACATCCTAAATTGTAGCTCCCCGCTCCAAAAGAGCGAGAGCCCTAGTAAAAGGTTCAAAAACGACCAGTCTTTAAGTAAATCTAAGTCCATAAGAGCTATAAATCTTCTAAAGAAGCCCTTTTTCTTTTCCTCAGGCTCTATACTTTTTTTTATTGGCTTCATTTGTATGGCATCGTCGTCCACCTGTAAATATAATATATGAACCGCATGTAAGTATAATATATGGACACGTGAAAAAAATATTAATCGCAGTATAAATTAATATTAATTTAATTGTATACTACATACTTAGTTGATCGTTATGTGAACTATGGGTACATACATGCATAAAATACTTTTGTTGGTATACTTCATGTGATGCTACAATATGTATACATGGAGTAAAAGTATAAGTACCATTATGTAGTCTGATAGGAAATGTATTGCCACGGAAGTCCATGGCATCTTTGCCCAGCAGTGGTACAGTTCAGGTTTATAAAATAAATGTATTGCAATGGAGCGCAATATACTAGGAGTTAAATTAACGGATCGTGACACAATACTGCGCTCCAAAACAAAGATAGCTGATGTGGCTTAAAAGACTGCCCAACAGGGCGGCATTGGGCTGCATTCTGACGCCAACAAACTGTGGGCCCAAATAGTACAGAAATGGTGCTCTGAGACAGAGTGGCGAGGTCGCGGCAGACCACGTAGGAGATGGAGGGGCGAGCTGGAAAGGTTCCATCAAAACTGGAAGGAGGACGCGAGGGCTCGCGTAAGATGGAAAGAGTGGAAGGAGGCCTTTGCCAAGAAGACGGGACTGCGTAGGCTAGTAAAAAGAAATTGCCTAAATACTCACATCAAGATACAACTGCAAGTAACTGCCAGTGAAATCCATGTTAGAGATATTGGATATGACTGACACTTTTCTCTTTCTCGCCGCTTCACTCATACTCCCACTCGATATGACCCTCGGCATCGCAGCCACAGACGCGGCAGACGTCAACCCAGGATACAGCCTATTATTTATCTCGAACTGTTCAAACTCCTGCAAGGGTTTATCACAGGTTTTCGCCCTCGGTAATCCTATAGTCCTAACTGAAGGGTGGTTCATGTTTCCGTGAGACCTCTGCTTTATTATCTTTGGCACTGGAGGTGAAACTAGCGGATTTATTTCGAACTTGTCATCGTTTTCTTCTTCACTCTCTAATATACACTCCATTTCCTGAAATTAGTAAAAAAGTTAGGCATTAGCTTTGTGTGGACAATTAGAAGCTACAAATCAACGTATCGGTGGCGAATGAGAAGCCATTTTAATAGGAGTTCGGACTCTCTCGGTCATTTAACTGTCAATCAGCAAAAAAGCTTTCTTGAATTTTTGTAGTCGCTCAATGTCCCTTATGTCGACAAAATATAGGGAAAAGCTGATTTGTTTTCGCGATTTCCGACCTTGTAGAAAGACAAATAAAAAGCATCTACAATACATACCTTCACCGTCTGCAATTCACAGTCAACCGGTTCATCAATGAGATGCCATTTAACTGGTTGCAGTAAACACGACCCTAGCACCGCGTGGAAGGCCAGACCTCCCAGAATGACGACCGTCCACCGGAACCCATACTCTCCTAGCAGGATCTTGACAAGTTGAGGCATGACCATCAGTCCGAAGCCGGTACCTGCCATCGAGAGACCGACGGCTTGGCCACGCTTCTTGGTGAAGTAATGGTTAAGGGACACGAACGACGATGCCGATGCGAGACCCACTCCGAAGCCTGGAATGAGGGTTGAAAAGAGATTAATATTTAAGGTGCCACTAGTGTCGATATTTTTTCCATACAAATTTCGGGAGGGTATTACTCCACTGTTTGACATTGTACAGTCAACAAAAGAGATAAGTATGCAGGATCGTCGGATATAGTTGAAGTTTGTTAAGAAACCGATGGATGTTCTCGAATAAAACTTAATTTTATTAATAGAAAACAAACAGCTCATTTATTAAATTAAATTTCAGTCCAGAACATTCATCGGTTTCTTAGTAAACTTCAACTATATCCGACGCTCCTGCATACTTATCTCCTTTGTTGACTGTACATCCAAAGTTAAACATATCATTTTTTCTTATTATTAATTGTGTCTGTACGGAAACAGAATAGTAAAATAAAAACCCATTAAAAAGTTATGAGCCAACAAAGATTCGTTTTTCTTGCTAATTTTAACGTAACTTTGGGTAAAATAAGTAATAAATAAAAGAAATTTAAAATCTTCAAAACAGAGTCGGTACCGACAAAGCTCAATAATCGAAGTGTTAAATAAACTTTATTTTTAATTGATGTACCTATGCAGAGGTTTTTTCATAAAGCTCGATTTTCCAAAGGACTATTCGTGTTTCTTTACGCGCGTGTTAGTTCGCAACAGTTTTTGTGTGCGTGCGAAGTAGACGTGCGTGTAAACTAGCGTCTAGCTGCTCATCACTGACACGTATTTTCTTTCTTTCTTTCTTTCTAACCCAGAGATAAACGACTAATATCGCTTATCTCATACTGAAAACTTGGGGAAACTGTAATTGTTTTTATGTCTGTTTGACTACACAAGCTTTTTATTACTTCCTCAAAAGTACTTGAAGAAAACGATAAAATGATCTAATATCCTTCTAACTCATGAGGAAACTAACTTTATTACCTATGGCCATAAAAATAGGAACTCTATAAAACATTTAAGTCCATTTTACTTTTCTGCGAATACATTGGTACTTAGCTATGACCATAGATATCCGTGGCTATGACTAATAATAGCTCGCAGCTTGAGTCATCATCTGCCTAGCCTTTTCCCAACTATGTTGGGGTCGGCTTCCAGTCTAACCGGATGCAGCTGAACACCAGTATTTTACATAAAGCGACTGCCTATCTACCTCCACAACCCAGTGGCTAGGTAATGATACCTCTTGCTAAGACTGATTTTCAAAGAGTTTAGGACAAACCGTAACGACTGTCAAAGATCCACGAATGATAGCCGGGACCAACGGCTCAACGTGCTTTCCGAGGCACGGAGGAGTCTTGATATTGAAAGATGGTCACCCATCCACGGACCAACCGCGGCAAGCGTAGCTTAACCTGCACGTTCAACCCGTGCGGCTGTTATTACTTAGCCACAAGTCTTAACTTTAGCTCGCAGCTTGAGTGTTGAACAAAATTACTGAAGGTAGTACGGAAAAGGATTACGGAAGGTAGGTAGGTAGGTTTTTGATGTGTCAGCATTAAATTGCATTTTTAAAGTATTTTTTACATCATAATACATTAATTAATTATTAATTTAACATGTGCATCAAAATTATGTCTACATTACCTAACGAAAACAGTCTTACATAGGTATGAGGAAAACAGTACGACTGTAATATCCGTATTTAATATAGCAATGTCGTAATCTTTGAAGGACGTTTGTGGGTCTTTCTTCAAGTGAACATATATAATGTACAAAGCATCCATTAATCGAACCAATGTGATCCAAGGCCAATCGAATAGTTTATTTCAATACAATTTGTATCACCAGCTGTGCTTTCCTTATTGGAAATATATAGACATTCCACTCTGCATGGGAATAATGGAATAGGTTCCGTTAAAAGTTTCTATAGTAATACGAGTCTCATTACATTACGTTTTTAGGGTTTCGTACCCAAAGGGTGCCAACAGGGCCTTAATAAGGCTCAACTGTCCGTCTGTCACATGGCTATATGTATATTGTGAACCGTAATAGGTAGACACTTGAAATTTTCACAGTGTATATGGCCGCTATTACAATAAATAGTAGGTAAAAATGATAACCTACTATTTTTCGGTAATAAAATAAAGTGAAAAATTAAAGAGACGAAGACGAGACCAAGAAACGTGTTTTTTTTACTAAAGTATTTTTTAAATAATTTATGTAGTGTAAATATTGTACGATGGTCCGAAACATTTCGTGTGAGAGTCCGATTCGCACTTAGCCGCTTTTTTCATGTCTCATAACATAAAAAACCCCAATGAGTAAAATCAAACAAATCATTGCATCACTTAATAAACAGGTGCAATATTTAATTGATCCGACATTACAAAAAACAATAATTACTGTTTGTAGTCATAATCGAACGTCGGTACTTAATTACTTCTGCTACAGTACATGGCAGGCGTCCGTTATAATAAGATTAATTTGTAAGGATGAAGTGTGAACATGTAAACATAACAATATTATGACTCAAAGAAAACGCTCAAGATTTCCTTGCATTTGCATGTCTGTCTGTCTGTCTCGGTCCCGTGGGAATATCGGGATAAACAGTACCCTATGTCCTAATCCAGGTCATGGTCTACCCATGTGCCAAAGGGGATTGAAGACTTTAAAAGGAGCCTGGCATACCTAATGCTGCGCCATTTTGATTATTTTTCAAAACGGCGTCCACGCATGAAACCTGTATAAATCGATAGCTGACATCAAAGCAAACGGAAAATATAGTATATGCTACAAGATGTAAGCAAATTCAAAAAATATGGATGTCACGTCATCAACTTTAAACGGTAATATCTCCTAAACGTGACCCTTTACGGTGTCTGGTCTTGTTATGTCAACCAAATCCGTTCAACCGTTTAACGTGTGGAAATGTAACAAAGAAACATACAAAAATATCTACTTAATCTTTTCTCTTTATATTAATTTTAAGTCTAGACTACAAAAAAAGTAATTTAAAAAAATTAAACCGACTTCAAAAAGAAATTAACTCAAAATTAAGAAATAACTTTAATTTCGGAAGTCGGTGTCTTGGGATCTGTATTTTAGTTTTATGCCACCGACTTCCGAAATTAAAGTTATTTCATAATTTTGAGTTAATTTCTTTTTGAAGTCGGTTTAATTTTTTTAAATTACTTTTTATTTCGTAATTTTTAGTTTTTGCACTAGTATTTGACCAAGGTTTTGAGATGTTTTCCCTTTGACACTACACCCGTAGCTCTTATCAATAAGCCAGGCCGTCACACTTACACGTATTAGTCCATATCTTGAAAATTACTGAATCGATCTTGATGAAACTTGCACTGTTCCCTAAGTTGAAGAAAATGTAAGCCAATAAAAAAAAAATGGTCACGATCCGATTAATAGTTCCGGAGATATGCGTGGACAAACATACATACATACATACATACATACATACATACATACGTCTATGAAATTTTGTATATTTGTTTGGAAGCCCTAATAGATCATCATATGTGAATATAATGCAAATCCAATAATATTACATACATACGTATCGAATTGATAACCTCCTTTTTTTTGAAGTCGGTAATTATTTGCAGTTGATGTGCACGGAAAGTCAAGGTGACAGTTACATATTGCATTGCACATGGCACGAAATCGCTTGGCAACGTATCTTTTTGTCTAATATTGACTCGCTTTGTGAGTGTGTGATAATCCCCCAGTAAAATTAAATGGTACAGAGATAGGCTAAAATTGAGTGTGTGGTAATCCCCCAGTGAAATTAAATGGTACAGAAACAGGGCTAAAATTCAGTGTGTGGTAATCCCCCAGTGAAATTAAATGGTACAGAGATAGGCTAAAAATGAGTGTTTGGTAATCCCCTAGTGAAATTAAATGGTACAGAAACAGGGCTAAAATGGAGTGTGTGGTAATCCCCCAGTGAAATTAAATAATGGGATTTAGTATTATTTCCTTGAATGACAGTAAAAGCATACACATAGGTCGGAAGAAAATTGAAGCATCTTTTTACGGTTCATATTCCTATATACGCAAGAAACAGGCTACGTAACGAAAGAGACATCATATATATCCAAGCCGAAGAAACCTACGTCAGTTTTTACGTTACGTGACATCAAACACGACTATCGAAGACTGGAATGGAATCGGTTATACGGCGGCAGCGTGGCTACCTTGAACGTATTGTATCGTAGAACAAACTAATGTAATGTGCGGAAAATATATGACAAAACTGGCTATATATATATCTATCAAGTTTGAAAATCTTTGTAAGGTGTCAAAAATCATTTTTACTAGGGGATGGGCAGTTTCCTTATAGGTTATTATAATAACATACTGTTATCAATCACGACAATCACTTATCTTTTCGCCAAGCGCAAATGCATTTGTTAAGACTCATTTGTTAAAAGGACTGATATACAGGGTTATTTGTAAAACACCAGCAACCTCTTAAGAGGTCATTGTACTCATCATTATGAACAACTTTTACTATGGGACCAAACCTGAAATCGCGAAAAAAAAATCAGCTGTTCCCTACATTTATGTTCGTTTATCTCGTCAAAATGTAGGGAACAGCAGATTTTTTTTTCGCGATTTCAGTTTTGGTCCCATAGTAAAAGTTGTTCATAATGATGAGTACAATGACCCCTTAAGAGGTTGCTGGTGTTTTACAAATAACCCTGTATACTTAATGTTATGAAAACGGTGAAATATAGATACCTATTGGGAATCTACTGCCCTATGCAATGGTCAGCTAATTGGACGAGTTTTACGAATAAACAAGTACACAATTCCAGTAGGAAAGGAAATATTAATTACTTGAAATAATAATGACGTTGATTAGCAGCCACTGTGTAAATTACATGAATCGCAGATGACGCAAGAGACGGAATTAAGTAATGAAAAGCGTTAACGGACCATTTACGTTACGACCCATAAAAACAGCAAATTAGTTCTGAATTGTTTGTTTTGAGACACACAACATAATGGGTATAGTCCCAGTCCAAGTACCTAAATAAATAATGGGTTGAAATCTTGTTTACAAAGTATTGTTGTACTAGTATGATCCACAATGATCATAGAGACGAAGCTACAAAGGCCAACGAATTCGTATGTACAATCCGAATCCGTCCTTCACAGGATATGGCAATATACATAGCCTGCATCAACGAAGCCTAGCAAAGTCCTTATTTGTTCAAGTCCAATATCCATCAGCTCAATGAAAGTATACTATATAGAATGCTCCATATTTAGCCTTACGCTTGATATACTTACGTCAAAAGTTTTTAAATTATTCTTTTATCGACGTTTTCTGCAACTACGTAACGGACTTGCGTAGCCACCTAAGTCGGTGCTTACACACGAGACGTTAACTGTCTTCAACAAGCGTATTAAATTCTATTACTTTGCAAATTATCTCTTTGAAAAAGAACATTTTGCTCATGCAAATTTTTAACAACTGAATCAGACAGATACAATCAAAAATGTTTCGTCACGGGTGCGTAACGAAAGAACGAACATTACTATTAAAAGAACAGGTAAACACTTAATTTTACTTACTACGCATAATGTGCAGGTAATAGTTAAATAAGACGCATTAGGTCATCAAAGAGTAGGCACTCGATTACGCGAAGTTAGCTTCACAGAATTATTAAACACCAATAATGATGTTTTTTGAAAATAATAATCTAATAATAATTATATCTTCATTATTTCGGAGCAAACGATTATAAACAGATATTAATGTGCATGCTAATGAGAGAGTAGATAAAAGTAAAGCGATTATAAACTCTAGGTATTATCCGGGTATAGAATTATGTTACGAGGTTATTTAAATAGCAAGCAAATACACACATGCAAGACACAGTCGAGTTTTGGGAAATAATAAAGGAAAACTTCCAAGAAACCTTCAAGTCTTTTAAGAAGGTTATAACAATAAGCGAGAGCTTAATGCACTGTAATAAGTCTTAAATGGCTGCTATAACCCATATCAAAACAAATATATTATTTCACCAACTCGACAAAAACACAAGGAAACAATTTGCGATTGTTTTATAAGAGGATACGTTATGATATGAATTTTCCAGGTAGGAACCGACGGTATCCTGCTAGAGCACAACTAGGAACGATTTAACTGAGCACCAAAAAACAGATGCACGCGAAATCGACATTTAAATAACGAGTCCGAATCTAAGGAACATTAAATCAACTGCAAAAATGAATAGGTGAATAACTTCTGTTTTAAACAGTTTCTATTTGGATGGCCTTTGATATTTCTACGAATGCAAATTACTAACTCTTCATCTTCTTTACCAGTATCCACAGCATTCTTCTTTTACGAGAGATCTCTCTTTAATGCAGGCCACTCACGATCAAGTTCACTTGTCAAGTTTGCAGCGGACTTGAAGCCGCATCCAGTAAACTTGACGGTGTATGGCTACTTATCATGCATACCCATAGCCATACACGTTCAAGTTTACTGGACGCGGCTTCAAGTCCGCTGCAAACTTGACGGTGAACTTGATCGTCTGTGGCCGGCATTACGCCATTCTTTCATGTTTCTTTTCAACCTTGTCAGTCATTCCGACAAGCTCAACTGAGTCGTCAAGTCATCTTGCCATCGTTATTACGCTCTAATCTAATAAAGAAACATAAATTGTGAAACTCACCTCCCAAAATACTGTAAGTAGCTATAATGTGAAACATGCTGGCAGCAGGCGCGGTGAACAGCAAACCCAGAGCACATATTGTTGAGCCGACGAAGCACACCTTCCGATACGAGAAGGTTTTTATCACAGGTCCTACGAAGAAACCGGAGAAGTTCACCACTGAATCTAATGTACTGGCGATGACTGAGGCACCTGTGGTGTGGACACCGAGGTCATCCAGCAAGTCTTTGAACAGCAGACCGAATGACGGCTCTAGAGAACGCGTCGAAAACTGAAATTGATAATAAACAAGTTTTAGATGGCGAATAAAACAATGAGTTTAAAAACGCTGTATTGAATCCATTGCTTTCTTAATATTGATTCAAGCAATACTCAATGCGGCTGTCGCTGAAAACCAGCGCTGGGACTCTGTCTCGTACAGGGACTTAGCATTATGCTGAGCGATGGCCGTTTTGCGTACAGTCACGAGCATAAGTATGTATACACTTGGCTTTATTCAAAGGCGATTTTCTCCTTAATTTTTTGATGAAATTGTATGTTATTACGAACATAGTATTTTCGAACCCATAAGTTTAAATATGTAAAGTATCGTATTTCAACTTTGCATTCGTTATATCGTGAAAAAATCGCAATTAAAAGTTGCCAAGTGTTGACATATTATTGCTCGTGACTGTACATGTGACGCATGTTTTCTCCCAAATTGTTATATTGTTTTTTTTTTTGTTGTGTTTTTTTATATGCGTCATGTTTGCCGCAAATAAACGTATTTTCTTTCTTTTCTTAAATAAAGAAGTCAATGGATTATTCTCTAGTCATTTTAACCTTTATTTTTCTCAATATGCAAATTCTTCTCATATCTTCATTTAATTTGTAAAAGCAAGTTATTCATGTGGCATTTTGGTTTCTATAAGTATCATTTGGATTTTTCCGATAACTAAATAATTATTTTGAATATAATCCGCGACAAGAACGTGGCCTAAACGGATCACGTGTTAACAGTTCCAATTTGTATACGTTTTTCAAGGTCTAGTAAGTTCAAGGTCGTTATGATGGCAGAAACCCGTTCAAACAAAGATCAATTTAATTCCCATTCGTTTAGATCGTGTTTAACTATCCATGGAAACTAAAATCAACTAACGAGTCATGTCCCAAAAGAACAATGAACGAAAATTAAGTCTTTCTTGCATGAAAGCAATAACATATACATTTTCGTAATTAATAACACAAACCAGTGGTAAATTTACATAAATGTTAGAATTTTTTAAGAGTTGGCTAAAAAGAAAATTCTGAGCATGTGCAGTGCAGGACAAACTAGGATAATGAAGGTAACCTGCCTCATGTACCTTACCTACAAGCGATGGTTCAATTCAATTGAGATTGATTTCAAAACTATGTGTTTACTATACTCCATTTATAATAGCATTAGAAAAAAGAGGCTCGCAGAAGCAGGAGTACGAAACCTTTTATTTTCAAGTTAAGTTCAAACGATTTTAATAAATAATGTATGTGCTTTTTTGTAAGTAACAATGTATGGCATACAATAAAGCATATTCCATCCATCTACTCGTCACAATGGTTGGATAGGTACATAAAATGAAACAATTTTTAGTAACAATCAGTTTATTAAAAACAACTTTATCACAATGGCATGTCCTTATTATGTTTTTAACAAACCAAATAAATACGACACAAAACGCTACTTGACTGATGGTGACAAGTCATAATTTTAACTATGATAATTTAGAATGCCAGAGGATTAACAAAAATACACTTTCGCAAGCTAAATACCAACTATAAAAACATTTTCCAGAGACATAGAAGTGCGAGATGAGATTTATTGCTATTAAAGAAGAAAAAAAGTTTTGCCACCTTAATGATATAATGGAGATGATAGATGTTCCATTCCCAATTATTCATCATCCTCTGATGATGATGATCAAGAAGTTTCACCAACGTTAATAATAAATCTTTCTACAACATTATCCAAAACCTTTCCTCTTCTTTAATTGTATGAGCAATGCAAGATTGCCATTTCTCTGCAGTTATGTTTATGAGTGCTTGCCGCTTCACTTCTTCTAATTTTAAACTTTTATTGTTTTGGGGTACATACCCCTTCATTTGAGCCCAAACTAATTCTATTGGGTTGAGCTCGCAGTGGTAAGGGGGGAGGCGCAATACTAATATATTTTTTTCTTTAGCCATCTCATCCACAGCAAACTTTTGGTACAAATGTTTTATTTGTTTCACTTTTTCTAATAAAGTGGCCCTAAAGTCTTTTTGCTCAAAAGGAATATTTTTGTTTTTTAGCCACTCTTGAATATCTGCCTTTCGTGTGGCTGTAGTTGGCAGCTTCTCCACTTTCCTCGAATGATATGGCGCATTATCCATAACAATAACAGCACCATTCTCAATTTTTGACAATATTAATTTGAACCACTTTTCAAAATTGTGTGCATCCATTTCAGAATGGTACTCTCCATCACCCTTTTTGGCTTCAAATATTAATTCACCATCCATTAAAAACCCTTCTGTAGATCCTGTGAAATGAAATAAAAGCAAATCAATAATTGTGCACCGGTGGCATAGATTACTTGACTGCTGGAAATAGATCTCAACCTTTAAATAGCAACCGAAATTGACTGCATCATTACTGTCCTTGAACAGGTAAATCTATTACCATAAACCCAGAATCTACCCATAAACATCTTTCTCCGAGGGGAGGCATTAAATTAAGACTTAATTTCAGTGACAACGGAGAGATTATTTTATTCATGATTTGTTATGTAACAATGGTAAAGTAATTAAAAAAAAAAACATATAAATCAAGTTTTACCAATATGGCCAATGATAAGCCGCCTTCCTTTTCCAGTTAGCTTGCAGAATCTTGTCCAACGTTGGTAACTCATTATCAAATAAAAAAGATTTATTTTTTCTTGGTATTCCACTTAACGTAATATCATCATAATCATCAGATTTTGAGTATTTCCGTTGGCGAGGAGGTGGCGATTGCAGGCGACCTTCTGTATTGTACTCTTTGAGTACATTATAGACTGTTGCACGAGATATGCCTATAAATTAAGATTAGTAGGTAATGTATGTTATTACCTTACAATGCATGTTACTTTCAAATACATTTATTTTTTAAGGTAATCATTTTATGATCCTTACCCGCAATTTCTGCAGTTTTGTTAATTAACTGCGTTCTATAAACAGGAGTACCTTCGGGCCCCCTTAACATCTTCATAAATATTTATCACTATTCTTTTTTCTGTAGAACGAAGCGGTGTTTGCTTTATTCTATTTTTCTTAGGAGACAATATTTTAACATCGTGATCTACTTTGGGGCCTCGTTTTTTTCGCTGCTGACACTGATCAGCGCTACTAGCAGTTCCAGAGCGCACATGTTGCGCTTGCAAGCCACTCGGGCCTACACCGGGATCGTCCGTGTCCATAGTTCAACAAAACGTACCGCTTTGTACGAACAACACAAAACTAACACTAATAACGATAACAAAACAATAACAACAGAAAAACAGTAACAAATAACAACTAAACCACGAAAATTCAGCAATAACAAGTATCCACAAGTGAGTGAATGACAATTTGACAACTGTTCTGCAGATTATTTACGCAATTTGACGTATGGACGGATGATATCATAAACCGACAAAATAAAAAAACACGTGCTGCCACCACTTAGAAGGGAATATGTAACATTTTAGATTTGGTAGAGTTATAGTGACATGAAAAACGTTCCGGGTCCTGTCCTCCCCTGCTTCTTTTAGATTTTAAACGTTGACACGACAATATTTTATATAAAAACTAAATAATATTAAATGAAAGCCTTGTAATTTCAGAAGGTAGATAGGTTAAATAAGTACAAATAAGTGTGACAGCTGTTACTTAAATTTATTATATTTAACTCCACATCAATCTTGACTGTAATAATGTTTGTTGTACTTTTATTACAAAGTGTGCCCCTAAAAGAGTCTTTTTTTACTTCTGTCTAATGCTATTGTAAATGGAGTATAGTCCACTTCGGAAACAAGATAAACAGAAGATATCAATCTCCTTCCATAGTTAAACACAATTACTTGAAGTAGTAATTGTGTCAACGGTAGGAGAGCATGTGACTAGTTAGGCAATAATACTGATTGCGTGGAGAGTCGAGACTTCGAGATCTCGTCACGTACGCACTACACTGTACTGCCCTTAATATCTGATGGCTATATTTTTCAGATCGATAAATCTAGCTACCGATTTTTACATATAAATTTGTTAAACGAAGACGGATTAAATAATATTTCTTCGCTTTCATTATAGTCAAAGCATTTATTTCAAATAGGCACATAAAGGGCACTTTGAACGTCAACAAAAATTACGATAAAATAGAATTGATTCTACTCGCCCCTTCCAAAAGGTAGTTTTCGTATGGAGAAGAATGGGCAAGAAACTCCAGCGTTACTCTTTTAAAATGTTTTACAATATTTTGCATACATTAATTATATAATAAATTATGTGAAGACGATGCACCTAAAATAAAATTACTATACCACCATAGTACAAGAATTAAAAATGAAACAAAGACATATTAATTAATTATCTGATAGATACATGATGCTCACATATTTACAAACATAGCAAAAGTAAAAGATTTCCATTTAAAAAAATTAAAAAAATATTAACAAGTAATAAGTCAGGGTGTGAGTCAAAGTAATTACAGAATGTAAATTAATGTCAAAAAAAAGAATACATTTTACAATTAAATTAGCAACCAGTTTGATTTTGTCTAGACTCTAGATTGTCCTACGGAGCAGGAGTGCAGGACCAGCATGTTTCCAAGCGTTCTTATCTTGGAATTTATAGTATGTTTGTTTATAATGTGTACGTTTAATGTGAGTTTTAAATTTTCTTTCATTTAATTGCAATATATCACAAGGTATTTTATTGTAACATTTAACACAGTACCCCATAAAAGATGTATGTACTTTGGCTAATCTGAAAAATGGTTGCTACCGCAACATTACGCATTTAAAATTTATATGTACATTAAAACTGTTTTTCTCCATCGGAGTATGCAGAGGACCATTCTGTTTCGACAATTGGTGCTTGAAGGTGTATGCAGCATTAAAGCGTTATATTTCAGACTGACAATAGGCAATGCATAATGCTTTAAACCTATTGTTAAATAAAATCAGTTGGACAACACTTTGCGACATTACATATTATCCCTCGGATTAAATTAACCGCCTTTAGTTTTATGTTTGTTTACAGAACGCGATACATTTAGATTTTTCATGAGACTTCCTGAAATGTTTAAGTCTTTGTTATTATTTTAAATAATCATTATAAGATAATGTAGGTTACGCTGAAAGAAATATGCAGTAAATAAAAATGAAAAAACATTGATCTGAACTGCTTTAAACAGTTCCATATGAGCCTAAAGTTCAAAACAGTATTTTTTATTGATCCAAAAACAGTTAAAGCTTGAGGCAAAATGTTACAGTAAACTTTAACGTTTTAAGTAGGTAGCTCCACACACAAAATTAACTGTTTTATTCATATGGTGATATCGTTCAAACCATTGAAATTTACTTACATTACAGTGATGGTGGTTTTCATTTTTTTTTTTTTTTTTTTTTCAGTAAATAGTATGTTCAATCATTAAAAGTTACTGTTTTAGAAACATTTCTTCTTACTAAAGTCAGTAAGTTTTTAATGAAAGTGAAAGTCTTAATGAAATCGCTTTAATGTGGTGTGTGTAAGATTTTTTTTTTCAGTGTATTCATATACGAGAGCGATGCTTGATTTCCTTAACAATCGTATTTATAAACTAAAATGTGTTCGATTAATGCAAATGAGGTACTCCTACGTATCCGTTACTACTTTAACAAATTAAATTGAGTAAACCTGCCTTATCGTTTTGATTTAGAATGAACACAAAGATTTTGCGAAACTTGTTTGAATACCTAGAAACTAGCATAACGGTGATTGTTTAGTTATCTTAGCAATTACAACTTTGTCAATAAGCAACATTCACATGACCGAATTTTGGGATATTGCTCGTGTACAACGTTAAGAGGATTGGCGACAGTATAGGGCATTGAGGGACTCCAGCACAAATGGGATGAAGGACATAGGCGAACCCTCAATAAGCGATATGGAAAACAGCTACGCTACTGAAAATTGTGAATTACGCGCACGAAGTGGCCATGCACACAAATAACGTTAAGCTCTTAGTGACAAATCACTGTTCAATACGATGTCGAAGGCTTCGACTAAGACGGAAGAAATAAAGCGTTCTTGACATTATTTTAATAAAACTCCCGTTGTACTTTTCAGAAAACAAAACCTTTCGAAGGTTAATAAAAGTAACTTATTTGAAACCTCTTTCTATCACAAATGAATTGTGAAAGTGATTACAGTCTGAATGTTGTACAACAAAGACGTTATACAACGTTAAAAACGGAGTGGCTAAAAACATAAGTACTTAATTAACTGCAGAAGACAGGATAATATTTAATTAATTGTTATATGGTATACGATTTGATATAGGCAAATGTTGCTAGAGAGTACCAGACACAAACGTTGAAGGACGCAATACCGGTCATTGAATTTTGGAATTAGCTTGTTTGTACAGACAACATGCAGAACTAAGTTCAGCTGCTAAAATTAGATATTTTCCGAGGAATTTATACGAAGCACGAGGGCTTCCTGCGGTAACTTAGTCACCAGTTATTTTATCGCAACAATACCAATACCTATCCATCACTTTAACGGAATATTGCCTACGTGCACTGCACCAAAGCATAAAATTGCTGCACGGATTTCCCCATATTTTCCTTTTCCTATAGAGGCTATTATTTCATTATTGATATCATTATTTGCATTAAAAACGAGATATTCTTATTTTTAAGTGATAGGTTCCTACAGACGCCAGCACATCAAGCTACCCGAAACTGTCAAATTTTCCCAATCAACTTGGAACCTTATACTTTAGCGATAAAGTTGAAAATCTATTAAAGATACATTTAAAAACGAAATATTCTTATTGTTAAGTGATAGGTACAGACGCCAGCACATCAACCTACCCGAAACTGTCAAATTTTCCCAATCGACTTTGAACCTTATGCTTTAGCAATAAAGTTGAAAATCTATTAAAGATATTTGACAGATTGTAGTAGCTTGATGTGCTGGCGTCTGTACAACAATCGTACATCCCATATTGAAAACAGGGTTCGTACTATGTAGCCTTATCATTCTTATTATTATTGGATAGACACTCACATTAACTAAACTGACTCCTAAGCAGACCATCCACGCCCACCCTCCATCAGGAGCTACCTTCCTCGTCGCCGGTGGCTTCTTCGCCTCTAGGCCTTTGCTCTTCTCCACAGTCATTTTCAGCCTTTGTCACCTCACCTGGAACAAACAGAAGCTATCAGATAGAGATAACACACTTAAATATCAAATCACGATCGAATTAACATAATTACGTTAATTTGTAAAGATAGGCACTATGAAACATTTTGTTTCGATAGGATAAACTTGTACGAAGTCATTCCCAAATTATATAGATAATGCAGTGATTGCAGTGTGGACACACAGCAATCACTGCCAAGCTTTTGGTCATGTGTTAGGTAGTTAATGTGGTCACAACGCAAGCAACACTTATGGTAAGCCAATATATTTGGCTCTATTTTACCTAAGTATATTCATCATAAATGTACCTATCATGTTTGATTAAACGCCTACTCTATCACAATCAAATGAAGTGTCGATGTTTAGACTCATCGCGGCATGACGAGTTATCAGCACAGCGCGGCAGCGTTGCGATAGCATGTGTTTTGATTTGATTGCCGGCCGGCCACCGCAGCTCGGCAACAAAACAGTAAACATTACATTTATAGGTTAGGCTTCATAAGAAAAAGAACCACGATGGTAGCACGTGCTTACTGCGATCCACTCGGTCACCACGTGCAACGTCCTCGGTTGCCACACGCTGACTTCATGTTACGAGAGAGACAAAATGTACAACGATTACACATTACGCACTAGTCACTACTAATAACAATTCACATTATGTTTGTATGGTTAATTATTACAGTTATTCACACCTATGTATAAAATATGTTACTGACTTCAAAACTTTGCCAGGATTGTTTGTTGATTTCCAACATTTTCCTGTAACCGTTCAAGAAGGTTCTTGGAAATAGTGATGGAGATGAACACGATACTATAAAAAAAACATTCCATTCCATTGAATTAAGGTCTTGTGGACATTACGTGCATTATTGATGAAGCAAAATGAGGCAGGCCTTGAGGTTGAAAATACAAAATTTCAAATAGGTACACCAAATTCGATTCCGAATTTCACCTCGTGGATATTATACATTCGGAATGCCAAATAAGGCAGACGACAATGACTGACAAACTGGCAATACTTACTCCATAACTTAATGCAACGCCTGTAGCTCTACCATGAGTTTGCACAGCCAAAACTCGCTAGCGTCTCCGTAAATAATAATATTGTACAGCGCCCCTAGCGGTCACAGAAAGTTGTAAATTACCATGAGCACTATAGATTTCGATAGGTAAGAAATCTCGAAATCTATTCGATAGTCACCTTATAGTCAATAACGTTTTTCAGCTGTCGCCACACAAAACGGCATCAGTTTGACAGAAGCTATCGAAAATTATGCTTCTATCGCAAGCATAATTTTCGATATTTACTGTAGTTACGTAGCTCACTAGCATTTTGACGTGTGAAACATAATGTTTACATTAAAATTATATACGTTTTTGAGTTTTTTGAGTCAATATAGTGTCTGGGAGAGCTTATTTAGCATGGAATATGTTAGCGGCCGCTGAATTTGAAGACCAACGACGTGAACGACGTGAATTTCAAGCCAAAATTACAGGAAAACGATACTTCTAGCTTACTAATGGGCATTACGCAGCTAGCTAGGATGTTTTCTGTGATGAATATTAACTTAAATTTAAATAGAAGACATTTTACTTAAACAACCTTTTTATTTATTTCCTTTATTTCGTTTTTTACATATAAATTATATTTTTAAATATTAGAATATAAAAATATGTATAATTATTTAAAAATATAATAAAGGTACAACCTTGCCGCCAGTTCTCTCCAATGGTACGATCGTTCCTTTTGGTACTGACGTGAAGGACCTATAGGTTTGCACATTGTTTGTATGTATTGAACTGGCGGACTCAAGTCGCTAGGGTGAGCCAGAAGGTTACTGGAACGCTGCGGGCCCTGTACCGTTTGAAAAATTTATTACCATCAAGTACGAAGACAATGCTTGTGCAGAACCTTATTTTCCCTATCATCGATTATGGTTATGTGTGCTACTATGACCTGAAATTATATCTCCTCGACAAACTTGACCGTCTTCTCAATAACTGCATTCGATTCGTTTTCAATCTGCGTAAATATGATCATGTCTCTGCGTATCGGAGCGCGCGTCTGTCTGTCTGTCCGTTACCTCTTTATGCTTAAACCTCTGAACCGATTTAGATGAAAGGTCTAGAGATAGTCTAGAGTCCCGGGAAAGGACATTGGATAGTTTTTATCCCGATTTCAACAACCACTAAAATACCTTAAGCAGTTCACTAACCGCCAACCTTTCTATTTAGTCGGATTATAACATTTTGTGCATAAATGCCGGTTCTCTCTTCTTATTACTAAGAAAGAAACAAAACTTAAGGAGTAAAGTTACCTAAACGACCGACACTAGAAACTTACGTTGTCGATAAAAACTCATGGTAGACGTACTGGTTCATTTTAGAACAGCGATAGAGACTGAAAATTAAACAATAACACGGATAAGTACATCATTCTTTTGATAACAGCTATCGATGTTAAAAACAAAGGGTTGAGTCACCAGCAGTGCTATTTCGATCACTTCAGCTTAGTTTGTCATTGATTTTGAATATGAGCAGAGCAACATGCATCTAAGGCAGGTAAAGGTATACAGAAATGAGTACTAAGTACATTTCAGAGAATGACATATAGGCACCTACATTATTTTAAGTTTATGTATAAAACTACATCAGAACGGTCTACAGTTTCAAGTAACATAATGTTTACCAACTAAACAAAGGCAAAATAAGCAAAAAGATTGTTTGTCTCTAATTATTAGTTTTTTGCACATTTGGCAAATAATGAACATGATGATAAAGTCACCAAATTAACCGTATTATCTTTCAGGGAATGATCAGATCGTACTTATGTGAAAATAAGTCAATGAGACCTTACAAAGGTCGAACGATAATGTATAATATGTAGGTACAAGATGAAGTCGGTTAAAAACTATATGGAGGTAAGTATAGTGGCGTCAAAAATACCAGTGTATTTACTATTTACCGAGCATATAGGTAACTTCAGGTTACTTAAAATAGATTTCACGATCCCATATAAATCCGCATGTGACCTCATATTGATGTTTGTCGCCATACTCAACACATAAAATGTGAAACTACAATTATATTATTACAAGCTCACACGTGAAATACCAGTCTTATCTTCTATAAATTCTTATTAATAGTGGAAGTCCGATACTTATTTCACGTATATCTTACTAAATCTAGATTTGAAACTACAATGTTCTGAATTTTTAAAGCAAATAAATTAATATACAGTACTATAACGCATAATTAATTATTATCACGTGCTGACATAATAATGGACAACATATTACAATACGAGCAATTACAGAAACAGTTATTATTACATTACTTATTCATTTCAAGAATTCCGATGTCATCTCTCTGTTAGTAAAAACTTAGATGAGAAAATTCATAAAGCAATGGAATTCAGGACAATATGTCTGAAATCAAATTACGTAAATGCTAATGCCAAAACACAAAGCAATGACGATATATTTGATGTACTTATTAATATCTCAGACAAGTGACTTCCAGACCAAACACACAATCTCAATATACGCGATTCAATGGAGAGCAAATAATGGTTAAGTATATTGGACCTTGTACCTTGGCATAATACATATTTTAGCTTGCAAAGTTACGTAACGATCGTATAGGAACAAAAAACTGACCATACAACTTGAGGCAGGCCTAGTGATGTGCCTAGTGGCAATATTGCCACTGCCGGCAATATTCCCAATGTTGCCGCTACCGGTAAAATACCAATATTGCCGGCAACATTGGCAATATTGCCAATGTTGCCTGTCAAATATTAACAATATATTTTATAATTACTGCAATTGTAATCATCGTTTAGTTATATTTAGTGTAGTATATCGATCATAAAATATTTGTAAAGATTTACACTTTGTTATTTCCAATATTATACATATACTTATACCTGTATTTTATATGTATATGAAAAACAAGTACAACATTAAAAGAAATGTTTCGAATTTATGCCTTTTTAGGGTTCCGTACCCAAAGGGTTATAAAACCGGGCAAGAGCGAGTCGGACTCGCGCACCGAGGGTTCCGTACCATCATATGTTTTTAAATTTTCACAGGCGAGCTACTTATTAGATCTCGTTTAAACCAATTTTGGTGGAAGTTTACATGGTAATGTACATCATATATTTTTTTTAGTTTTATCATTCTCTTATTTTAGAAGTTACAGGGGGGACACACACATTTTACCACTTTGGAAGTGTCTCTCGCGCAAACTATTCAGTTTAGAAAAAAAATGATATTAGCAACCTGAATATTATTTTTAAAGACCTATCCATAGATACCCCACACGTATGGGTTTGATGAAAAAAAAATTTTAGAGTTTCAGTTAAGTATGGGGAACCCCCAAAATTTATTGTTTTTTTTCTGTTTTTATCCGGTTGGGTGTCCCGCGTCCCAAGGTTACGTCATCACAAGTGTACCTACATTTTTTTCGACGCGCCGCGGGGCGCCCTCGCCACTTATACACGACTCGTACAGAAAAAAATTCTATGGACCGCTGTTAAACTAATGGCTGTTTCTTTAAGTGGATAGACCAGGGTAGATTATAAAACTTGTTTCGTAACTTTAAGAGACTTAGATTTATTAAAAAAATGGTTGCCTGTAAAGTCGGTTTTACGGGCGAAGATTTTACGTGACAACGACCGATCATCCGATCATAGTTGAGTGGGAGAGAGACGCAAGGCATTCGGCGGGCCTCTCTCTCATTCGGTGACTCATCGTAACGTTACCGAGCGTTACACTTTTTCATAAGTGACTCCCAGCCGCAACCTAATTTAAGACGTTGTCACGTCAATAATCATTTATTTTTAATGTTTGTTTACATTACGAAAATTAAAAATTAAAATAATTTTCATTCAAAATCGAAAGCGATGACCCTATTTTTTTATTTACCTAAAAAATAGCCCCATTCATACCGAATCGAATGACATATAATACATACCATTGTAGTTTCAAAGTTTTTATAAACAATAACATTGACATCACGCGAGTATCCTACTATTACGCGCCCGTCATCGCCGTCATTTGTTTGATCAACTACAGATAACTAATTTCGTAATAATGCTACGCACACACGGTTTTTGGCACATATGTACTCCATTTAGTAACTCGACTAAAGAACATGGAACGCAAGCAATACTCCCATAGACAAAATTACGAAAAATAAAATACTGAGGCGTGGAACGTGCTTGCTGTCACAATTTTTTCCGGGTCTAGATCAGGACTGGGTCAAAAAGCGGATGTGCACACGAGGCAGAATCGGGGACGCTCTCACCTAAGCGGTTATGTGAAAATCTTAATGCGGTTCACAGAATACATCTACTGACCAAGTTTCAACAGTATAGTTCTTATAATTTCGGAAAAAAGTGTCTGTGACATACGGACGGACAGACAGACATGACAAATCCATAAGGGTTCCGTTTTTGGCCATTTGGCTACGGAACCCTAAAAACGGGACCCTATTATTAAGAATTCGCTGTCTGTCCGTCCGTCCGTCTGTCTGTCACCAGGCTGTATCTCAAGAACCGCGATAGCTAGACAGTTGAAATTTTCACAAATTATGTATTTCTGTTGTCGCTATAACAACAAATACGAAAATCAAAATAAAACAAATATTTAAGGGAAACTCCGAAAAAAACACTTTTGTTGTATGGGAGCCCCATACAACAAAAGTGTTTTTTTCGGTGTTTTCGCCTTGTGGTACGGAACCCTTCGTGTGCGAGTCCGACTCACACTTGGCCAGTTTTATTCAATACACAACGATTTTCAATTCTAATCTCAATATTTATGTGTTATTTCTTATAGTCACTACCGTGTATGGCAATATAGGCAATATTGCCGGTAAAATACCGGGAATATTGCCAAAAATGCTGGCAATTTTACCCAAAACAATATTTTATTGTACACAATGTAGACTATGGCCTTTAAATGCTAATTTTAAGTATTGTAAAAAGTTTCCGTAGATAATTTGACTTATAATTAAGCAATATTCCCAAATATTTCCACTCCCGGCAATATTGCCGGCAATCTTGCCACCAATATTCCCACTTCGGGCAATATTGCCGGCAACGGCACATCTCTAGGCAGGCCGATAACCCAGTGTTAGCAATACTAACAAAAAAAACTAAAGATCGCGTGCTTGTAAACTGTTATTCAAGATTGTTATCCTGAATCTTTAGAGCTGTTTTACTGTAATAACGATTATAAGGAAATTTCTAGGGTTGAAAGTATCAATTACATATTTTAAATCCTAGCAAATAACAAGGAACGGAACTGGCAACAGAAATGATTAAATTTCGTCCATCTTACTAATGGTCTGAAAAAGTTTAAACACTAACGATCCTAACAAATTCTGAGATCATTAAATAAACAAAAGAGCCATTTCGTCGCGGAAACAGAGGATTAGTAGGTGTACAACAAAACATAAGAAGTTTTTTTTTTATTATTGTAGGATCTTTAATATTGACTTTGAATTTAACCTACACTTAAAGATAGCGAGAGGTGTATGCCACAAAAACAATGGAAGATGACGATGACATTATACATATACTTCATTTCTGCTATAGGTACCTACTGATTACTGTAGCGTATCGGTCGGCTAAGTATAAGATAAATAGCCGATGAAATCATAGAAATACAGCTCATTTGTTTCGTTAATCACTCTCACAAATCTCGGTCAATTGGCTACTCTACGGCGTCCTATCTTTAGGACAACACTCAAGTATTTTATCAACCACGATAACATGATTTTTATTGTAAAAGGAAAAACGATGTGATTATCTTTACTGTTTGCTTTTATTTGCTGGATAAGGATTTGTTGTAGACTTGGCCTACATAATTGATTTACGCGACCTTCAGTGTTAGATGAAAAAATGTTCATGATTACAGTCCTATAAACATCTGCTATATTTATAGACGCCAATCATAAGCACATCTGTATTTATTTAGTATGGCATTTAATGGAATAAAGATCCTCACTTTCGATTTACGTTTAGTTATATGTATATGTATACCTATATTTCTGTTAATTGAAATAATAAGTAAGCAAATAACAACTAATACCTAATGAATTAATAAAAATAACAAAATTGAATCCGTACTTAAGTAACTAAAACTATACACAAACAAAAAATAGCGTCGAAAAATTCATCCGCACCGCTGTCGATTTTTAATGTAACCAAGAGACTGGCGGCATTACCACGTTGTATCGCAATGCTTAGCCTCTGGCCAAGGTAAAAGCCAGCCCTTGGGTCACGGGAAGTGTCAACCAGCCGTTTCCAAATTTCCTTAAAAAGACTTTAGTTCCATAACGTTTCTCACTTTCCTGAAATAGCAGACTGGTGAGATTTTAAAAGACTTAACTAAACCAGTCCTTTTCTAAAGTTGAAATCAGCTTCTGATCTAACTAACCAAATGCTGTCGGATATCAGTATTATAAATAAACTGAGCGTGTGACTTTCGCGACCCTATAAGGTTATACTAGTTATCAGCAACAGATATAAGGACCATTTCGCACATGTGGCTGCCTGTAACTATTATATAAACCAAAATATAAATATTATTTTAACCAAAGTTTCTGCTTGGAAGCCCCTTGTGCTCTGGGGGCAGATGGCCATACTATTCCAGATCTTTAGTAAACATTGAATCTACAAGAAATTCTCGGCTTATGTCAATCGTATAGTAAACTAGATAAGAGATCGTGCAGCAGAATCTTATGATTAAAAACTTGGCAATAGCCGTTAGGGTAAGATACAGAGAGATATGTCAAAATCAGTGCATTTAGGCGACATTTTAACAAATCAAAGCGTAAATTTACGCTATGTTTCGTCTCTGTATTACTTAGAGCCAACGCTATGATGCACAATGCACATAATTAATACTAATGATGCTAATTTCAATGCAATTCACACGTCGATAAACTAGTAACGGTTTGGACCAAAATAGATCTGCTTTTCTTTGCATTAAATAAAAGCTGATAATTGCCATAATCTGTTCATATGTGTAAACTATTCAAGTCGTATGAAAACGAAGAAGTGATTTCACTCCACAATGGAATTTGTCGCCGGGGCGATCTTATGGTGGGTCGTACATCTGTACAGACTTTAGTAGGTACTTTATATTTTGAGTGAGTATTCAGCAGAAGGACAATTTTCATTGTTTTCAGGCTGTTAGTAACCGTATCTATGGTCTGGTACTAGAATAGTGAGTAGCTTCGGTGTGAAACTAAATACTTAACATTAATAACGATTAACCTAGGTAACAGCTCTAAGTAGATACGCCCCTAGGTATGTCTTAAGTAATTTGAGGAGTATCTACGAGGGATAAGGTGAACTGAGTATTACTGTTTAAAACCGGACTCATCTTTTCTTTCTAGGGGTATTTACATCCTAGTGATGTAGATACGTCGTCAAATAATGTGCTAATAATGCTACAGACTAATGTAGTGCCAGCATTTTTGGTTCTCATCATCATTATCATTGTAACACACTGTCAATCACCATCCATTGCTTTATATGTTCAAAAAATTTGTCTGCTCAACAACGTAAATAATGCAATGAATGTTGTTAAACTGTCAAAATGAAAGTCATTCCTACTGTTAGTGTATTACGCAATTATCCCGGCAATGTGCAGCAACAGAATAACAAAGGCTCATCTTCAAAAGAGCTTAGTTCATAACCTGAGGGGCAATTCTCGAAATTTTAATAACATTCACAGCCTGATCTCAGTCACTCTCAGTCTCAATCTGTCAAAAATATCTCTAATTTCCCTACATTTTAGACAACTTCTTGACATTTCTTTGTCGCCGAGACGAACTGCGACTAGATTTTGAACGTTTTAAATTACGAGAATTGGCCATCAGAAGGCCTTCTGATGGCTGAAGTCAAAGATCTATAAAAAATCTTGAACATCGATACTTAATATATAAATTCGAAAGTAACTATGTCTGTCTGTCTGTGTGTTACCTTTTCACGCCTAAACCACTGAATGGATTTCGATAAAATTTGGCAGAGGGATAGATTGCATCCCGGGGAAGGACATAGGATAGTTTTTATCCCAATATTCTCACGGGATCGACACATATGCGGGTGAAACCGCGGGGCGCTGCTAGTCTTAATATAAATTAGGTAGCAAGTTTACGATAATCATACTCATAATTATGTGGAACACCGGAAAAATATACAATCAGACTATTGAGGACATTCACGCAGTGTACGTAGTCAATCTAGGACTTACAGTTTCTAGTAACTTTCTCTTAGTGTCGCATCAGCACAGATGGATTGACTGATGGTCGCACAGTTGGGGATTTCTTTCGGAACCGTTATCTTGCTACGAGACGTCATGCACGTTTACATGCATCTGCGAAGCTAATGAGTCATTGTTTTTTTTATTCGGGGTAAGCACAAGCACTGCATAGGTACGCTAAGAACTTAATTTGAACATCAAACAGGCCAAGTCGCGGGATATTTTGGACTGCGTCAGATTTCAAAGAGAATTTAATAAAACTGTCGCCGCTTCTGCTGTCCGTCAATCTGACCTTTAAGAGGTCAACACGTGCTATTAATGATTTGTTCAATATTCTTAGTCGCGAGTTAATTTATTATTATTAAGTATTTATTTATTTCAATCAGCTTTGGATCAATTACTTAAACTAAAATTCAATTTTTTAAATCAAATTAAAGAATTACATTGAAATTGAAAATTATACATTCATATTTATTATATTATTATTAGATATTATTTATATTTAATAATTTATTCAATTAAGAAAATGCAAAACAGATAGGTAGAGGCATATGAAAATATGTAGGTATTATAATATTTTATTTAAATATACGTGACTGATAAAAGGCCATTTTCCGTGTTATAATAATTAATGTCATGAACACAAAAGTAGGTACCTACTTACCTACCAAGTATAGAAAATGGTTTCCACAACAAATGGATTGATGTTATGTGCAGCTCTAGTGCAGCAATATAATGAAATCTTATAGTGTGAAACAAGGGTGCTGACAAACAAACCAATGTATTATAGGTTTGCATACAAATACTTATGGTATGGTATGGGGTATGTGTTGTTTTCTAGTACCTAGATGTAAATCTGAAAAAGATGAGACTGACTGTTCTCATTTGATATTTTCAACTAAGACCAAATATTGAAATTCATTATCAGCAAAGATGCTGCTAAATAAGTTTCTGATAATACGGAACATAATGAATAAGTTGTACAAAACAAAACCAGAGAATTTAACATGGTACTTATTTACAATTCAAAAACACTGAACCAGTTTGGTTCCCCAATAGGTACAGAAACCAATAAAAGATATTGATTACATTATAACAGCTGGTAGCATGACGACAGAAACGGCAGAATATATAATAGTGACTACAGCTACAATGGACTTAGACAAAAAGTTACTGTAAAATGAATAAAATAGGTACAGACAGGCCATTGATTAAGTGCCTGTAACCACTGAAAGCTTTTAATTAAAGTAATTAATATGATTCACTTTACCAATACCACAAAAGTAAACAGAATTGAATCTAGAAAATGACCTACATAATAATTAATGAATTAAGGTCAAATATAAGGGATTTATGTGAAGTTTTCAATGAAATTGATGGTAATAAATAAAACATTACAAATATATAATATTGATTATGAAATTCAAACAAGGTGAAGCTGTATAAAAATAAATTATTTTTCATTGTATATTGTGCATAACAATTGACAATATCTGTCATATGGCTTGACTTGTGCTTACCGCCTTGGTAGTAGCCTTACTAACAGCACTAACAAACTAACTACACCACCTTTTCTGCGGACCTAAAAAGCCACTGATGCAGCGGTAGGCTGTAGCATGGCCACTTACTGGGCCTAACTCATCTAACATCTATACTAATATTATAAATTTGAAAGTATCTGTCTCTGTGTGTCTGTCTGTATGTTACCTTTTCACTCCTAAACCATGGAACGGATTTTGATAAAATTTGGCAGACATAGATTGCATCCCGGGGAAGGACATAGGATAGTTTTTGTCCCAATATTCCCACGGGATCTACATTCATGCGGGTGAAACCGCGGGGTGCTGCTAGTATTAAATACAATATTTTTACCTTTGCCTTTGGTTCGAAAAAAAAGAATGATGCTTTGATAATTAGAGTTTGTATTGGGATACCAAAATGTTGATATCCCAATAGGAACTCTAATTATCTATGAAACACTGTTGTCACCAGGGACTATTGTATCAAGTCTACAATTTTGAAATACTGGCAGAAAGATAAAGGACAAACAACAGAACAATGAAAAAAAAGGAAATATTTTTTAGCTGTTATGAATTTTATTAGTATTTTCAGATATTGACAATGAAAATGGTCCAAACCAAAAAAAGTACCTATTGATAATATTCTAAAATGAAATTACTTAATATCAATACTGATTTACATAATACAGTATGTTAGTAAAAATATTTAAATGGCATTTCCAATCAAAAGTTATCTTTTGTTTGTCTGCAAGTTTTTCATGACAAAGAAAATGATAAGTAATGCTTAGTGATAGTGGGATGGTGTATGGTGCCTGCATTTGAATGAAATGATTTTTTAATTTGACTAGAAACAGTAAGATCACTATTTAAATGTGAGTTGTATAAATAATCTTTTACTATAATTTATCTGCTGAGATAACACAAAGAAAAATATGAAATTGTGACAGAACCCATTGTGGACTTTTTCTGGTGAATAATGGAAAATTTAATTTAGCATCAAAAGTAGCGTGGAAGCAATTATATTGACCAACAGTCTGATAAAGATTTAGTTTTCAAAAGTTGACTTTCAGAACTTTGAAAGTTCTTTTGGAAATTGTGTAATCTAACTAATCTTACTTAAATTAATATGATACATTACTTTAGGTCTTCTTTAAAGCTCAGTTATGGTCAGTCAGTTATATTTTCTAACATTACTTAAGTTAAATATTTTAAGAAAGGTACATTGACATTAATTTGAAACTTCAGGGCCTGGGACAGAAAAACTTAATGATTACAGAATTACCAGGAGTTTTTGTACTGTATTGTAGTTCAACCGAAATACATAACTAGAATAGAATTTAACTAAATAGTTCAGGTTATCCTTCAAAACTACCTACCAAGAAATGGTACTTGTAAGTAGGTAAACGTTAATTAAATTAAAGGTCAAGGAATTATCCTTACAGGTAACTGTCTTTAATCAAGGCACTCACCGTTCCGAAGATATTTCCCATAAAGTCTCTTCAAAATTATTGCAATATCATAGCACCTTCTACAAGTGTGGAAAAACAAAGAATTTCACTTGTTTCGTATTCTAAATACTTGACGAAAAAAAACAAAAGTTAACGTATTTGATTTTTATGTATCGGTGGTAAGAATTATGATAAACGTGTAATTATTAAACTAATTTAACAGAAGCACATCGCTTTAACTTAATACAACACTTTTTTTCTAAAACAAAACAACAATCCGTGGAAAGTACTCTGTGGACCGAACAACGAGCTACCATCACTTTTCTGTTTGTGGTGTGGTGAGCTTGTTGTAAAATTATTGTGTCAGTGTGAGTGCTGTCTCTATGTTTACATGTACAAGATTGGCGCGTCATAGCATGGCTCACAAATCGTGGCACAAACCATCCTCGAACAAAACATCAGAATAATGAATTTTAATACAAAAGTTGTGCCTTTTTTATTAAAATTCATTATTCGGTTTGTTTCTGCGTAGAAATCTGTAGAAATGAGGCACACGCTAAAAAACTTTGATATTGTTAAGAAACAAGTTTTGCTTGAAGTAATGACTAGAAGGCTTACATAAAATTTAAGCGATCTTTTTTAGGGTTCCGTACCCAAAGGGTAAAAACGGAACCCTATTACTAAGACTTCGCTGTCCGTCCGTCCGTCTGTCTGTCACCAGGCTGTATCTCAAGAACCGCGGTAGCTAGACAGTTGAAATTTTCACAGATTATGTATTTCTGTTGCCGCTATAACAACAAATACTAAAAACAAAATAACATAAATATTTAAGGGGGCTCCCATACAACAAACGCGATTTTTTTGCCCTTTTTTGCTCGATATCAATAATGGCAACAGGTAGGCACTTGAAATATTCACAAAATACTGTTGTATTTTTACTTTAATAATAAATAATAAAATTAAAATAAAATAAATATTTAAGGGGGCTCCCATACAACAAACGTGTTTTTTCAGCGTTTTTGCCTTGTGGTACGGAACCCTTCATGTGCGAGTCCGACTCGCACTTGGCCAGTGTTTTTTATCTCAATGACTCAACGAAAGTTTAACGAAAATTAAAATTTAACGTCAATGCAATGCCACTATTTGTGGTACAGGGTATATTTTGACATTTTGGCCTGGACTACAGATAAAATATAAAAAAAATAGAGCACCGCTGAGAAGAATGAGAGGTTTTCATTTTGAGTATTAAAAAAAAAAATTGTTTCCAAGAACTCTGTAGATGGCGTTGTACTGACTACGTTACTAGGTGACAAAGCCAAAACGCTTGGAAAAAAATCATTGCGTCACGTCACATACGCTCGTTGACTGACACTTTCGTTTGCTTTCGTTTTTCGATCTCAAAATTACATCCAAGTGAAATAATAAAAAAATTGTGAAGTTCCGTTCCTTGCAGTAACTTACCAAGGACAGCGCCATCTATCCAGCGACTACGGAGAGTTAAAAAAAAAAAGGAAAATCCCTCATTAATAAAATTGATTGACAAACTATTCTTCTTATTAAGGCAATACAAAGATATTGTTACCGATTGAGGCGATTATTTTATTTATTGTCATCACTTTCTTAAAGTGCTGCCAGATACAAGCACTTTGAATAATTCTATAAGCTATAGTCAGGCCAAGTAGCAAACCTTGGCCAAGTAGTCTATCGTTGACTCTTTTTTCTAATTTGAGGTGACGAACACAAATGTTTAAAGGGACAAACAAAAAACGATTCTATGTATGTATGTACGATGACCGGGCGCGGGCCTACAAACCGATCATAGTTATTGAAGATTTTTTGGTGCAAAATGTGAGGTCATAAAAATAACATGGATGAACTTTTACCTATTTTTCAATGTCAACGCAAGTGGGAAGTATGTACGATTTATACGACTATGGGTGTTCCAAGTCTGACACACGCTTATAGATGGTGCGTTATTCTATTGCCAACCTAACAAATATAAATGAATCCAGCGCGCTAAATTCAAACAATTATTTAAGAGCAGGAGCACTCTTTTGTTGTAGCACAGACTTAAAATTAATGCAGTCATTTGATAAAATAAAACAAATGAACCTGAAGAGGGACAACATTTGTTACAAACATAGATAGTTACAAATATAAATAAAATGAGCATTATGTTCGGTGTTTGCACTTTAATCCGACTTTTAATTAGTTGCAGTAAAATGACACTTCTTAGCATTCTTCTTAGTAACTCATTTCGGACTGATTTAACGAGAAAAACAAGATTTGGTTGATGGCCGCGAAAAAACCAAAAGACGCCAATTTCAGCCATAGCATTTATGTAACACATAAGCTGTCATTTTACTGCAGCTAATTAAAAGTCCGACTATAGGTAATTTTCACATTTTCTAAGGTAGGTACTTATTTCCACTTAATTAATGATAAGAAAGCATTTATTATTATTTCGTTTATTCATTGTTTTACAATGGCATTACATATCAGTAACATTTTGTAATATTTGTACAAAAATTAAAAACATTTCAAAACTATTATCTTTACTTATGTAGGATAGAATTGTAAATAGGCACAGTTTTATATATTTTGTAATAATGCCTTGACTAAATCTCTTTATGAGGTGCGTATTATTATTTACGACTTGTTATTAAATTAAGCATCAGTTTAGCGTTGTAAATTCATACAATGGCAGATAAGTAAACTTTATAATTCCATGTTTCATTTTACAAACACACGCACGCCGAGCGTGTCCTATGTACCTACGCGTTTACACCGCTCGATTATTATCAGCTAAAAAACAGATACGTCGTGTACATTTACGACAGTTATTAATAAAAAAAGTTGAGTTGTCTAACTGCACATGATATATTTTCTACTGAAAGAAATTGTGAAAATCAAATACCTACCTACCTGGGTCATATTTTATGAAGTGCAATATTTATTCCAAGGTGAGTTTTATTAAATTATTGTAGGTAGCTTTTCAATATTATAATTTTATAAAATTTATATTTCT
Organism: Oligia latruncula; assembly: GCA_948474745.1. Lineage (NCBI taxonomy): Eukaryota > Metazoa > Arthropoda > Insecta > Lepidoptera > Noctuidae > Oligia > Oligia latruncula. The sequence goes on from OX419688.1 coordinate 13,948,276, forward strand.
TAAACTTCGGCCTGATCGTTAATATTCAAGTTAAACCATTTACTATTAAGATAGGTAGGTACCTATACCCAATCTACGCCTACTTTATTTTTATTTAGGTAACATAATTTAATAAAGTCATTAAAAAAATGTTCTAGTTTCCATTTTCCGTAACTCTCATGGAAATTTTCTTATAGGGAGGTTTCCTAGGTTTAAGCTGAAACTATTATTTCCTACTACTTATAGCTTTTTACTAATTCCTTGCCTTTCGGATCCTGAAATAATGTGGCATGGGTACTCAACACAGACTATATAGATAGACCATGTCTGTGGTACTGAACCATACGTTTGTGGATTATGATAATATCAGAATAATATGCTCGATCAGTAGACTGATTTTCTTTGAGAGAGGAAAATTTTTCAGTTCCATGTTTCACGGTTCGAATAGTTGAAAAGGTCGTAATTATTTATTTATAAAGCGGGAGCTGATATATCGCTGTTTGGAAACTGATACATATACCAAGTTGCACTCGAATGGTCTAACATTTGTAGTCATGTATACCTACCTACCTAGTAGTAGGTAAGTACCTACCTACCTACACCTACTTGCCTACTGTTAGTTAGGTACCCACACATGACTACAATTTTAGATGCAGCATGCCTCGCATATTTATGCAATTTTAAATCACAAGGATTAAGAAGGTAGGAACCTATCTATAGGTAGTGTGGTACAGACGCCAGCACATCAAGCTACCCGAAACTGTCAAATTTCCCCAATCAACTTTGAACCTTATGCTAAGGCGATAAAGTTGAAAATGTAAGTATTAAAGAAATTTGACAGATTGTATTAGCTTGATGTGCTGGCGCGGCGTCTGTACATAAAGACTTGCATGACAGATTTACTCTTAATCGCAGGAAAACTAGAAAGATAATATTATAAACACTCAACAAATACCTACTTAGTTAAATGGTCATATTCATTTATGCCTTGACAAATTACAATAGGTAGATATATAGCCATATAGGTATTCATGTAGGTGGATACCTACCTAAAGTAGGTATAGGTTGCCTGAAAAGATAAATTAACTCCAGTCGGTAATGGACTTCAATGTAGGTAATTACTTAATTAGGTAATATTGCATTCTTGTCCATTACATTAATTTACAAAAGGACTCATAGCGTTTCTGAACTGACGATTTAAAATAATGCCGTGACATTTTTAGGTATTTAAATCCACTATAAGTAGATATCCTATTGTTTTGACGATTGACAATCAACCGTTATCTCGGAAGTGTGTCGCATTGAAAATATTCATATCTAAGTATATTTTTGATAATTACACATTTTAACTGACTGATGACCCCAATAAATTTGATGTTCCATGGACACCTACTCAAGGCATCACGTTTACAAAGACTGATACCTATGTTATGGGCGTTGCTCATAGGTACTTGATACTTTGATAGTGATAAGCCGATAAACATTTTATAGACTGCGATTTTATGATATTTATTAATATCACCTTTGATTGTAAATCCCGCATGCAGCTCCAAATAGCTTTCAATACAACAACACATAGTATGTCTGATCACGTGAGCGGCTTGACGCATTTATTGCAGCAAAGTGACATTTTCTAGATTAAATAAGTAGGTATGTAGAATACAGGTGTACTAACTAGTATATCTGTCAGCGGTAATCATGCACGAGGTAAATGTAGTTTACTAACACAGATTTACATAGTGCACGCTTAGATAGGACTTAGCAGCGGATGCACACCGGCTACACAAAGACTCAATGGTTTTAGTCATTCAAGTTATTATGTTTGCGTAGTGAACTAGTCTCTTTGTTCCAGGAAGCGTTGCCAACTCATTTGCTTCATTTGTCACATTAGAGTGATTAGTGATCACTGTTTCAAAAGTTATCAGTTCTGTCCGCAACGTAAACGGAGACTGTAGTGGGCTTCTTACATGAGGCTTGGTAAAGATAAGCTAGAAAATGATGAAAGCTAAGCAAGTTAATACGAAGTTGAAGAAGGAAGGCGATTTTATTCCTCCCGATGGCGGCTGGGGATGGATGATCGTCATTGCGGCTGGATTCTCTAACGTAAGTTGTTTTTATATACTTTTATATTTACCTAGCATTAGCGGAGTAATAAATGAGCGTCAATTAAAATGATGAAGGCTAATAACTAACGTTCGAAATAACAACGTTGCATTCAGTGGCACTTGTGTTTATTGCATATTCCATTGTATCTTTACGGCCTCAGAAATTAATAGGTTTGTGTTGTGTGGTATAGTTTTTCAAAACTCATTAACCCGAATGGCTCCTGATAGTAGACTGTCAGTGGTGAACGTTTGTCAGAGATGTCACTGTGCCCTGAGTGTGCCAATTTCTATTGGCATCTCTAAGAAAGTACGATAATGTTGCGGCGGTTTGTGGACGGTATTTCAGACAAGAATAATATTCTAGAATAGAATATTATATTTGACAAGAATGACGATTGAAGAATGAAGACTTTCATTAGAAAATCTTCATTTTTCAATCGGCATTCATGTCTATGTATAATTTTGAGGCTGACTGTGTATAGGTTGGTAGTTACTTTATAGCAGTAGGCAGAACCTATACCTACTTATTTGACGCTTCAAAGAATTTATGGGAAAACGAGTTCAGGTGCAAAATTAACACGCACAATCAGCCTATTAAATTCCCACAAATTCGATGTAGGCACGTGTCTAAATGTTTAAAAGAAATGGGTTGCTATCACTGCATATAAGACACAGTCATCTGGTGCGACTTATATGCAAGATATCAACAATCGAGGTGTTAGTGTTTACCAACTTAATCTTTATTTTGCATTTCATTATGGATAAGAGCTAATTTATCAGCAGCGTCAGCCTTGCGTCAAAACATTATCTTAATTCTCACAATTTGCTATACCGGGGAGAAACCTATCGCCACGGAAAATTCGTCTCGTATTAAGCAAGCAACCGGAAAGACTTGCTTTCGCGTGCAGAATAATACATTATGCGAATAATACACACTATTCATGTTTCTATGAGAAATTAAATGCTTAAGTGCAAATGTGCATAATAATTGACGTTCCATAGGAATCAGGGAATCAGCTGTATCTATAGGTTGGTACACCTATTATTACGATCACGGGCACTATGACTATTGCTATTGCCATATTTGCCATATTGGTACTCTATGCTGATTAAGGCGCGGTAAGAAGCAAATTTTTATGTAGCGCATCTGTGCAACAAATAAGTTTCAAAACCACCAAAATAAAATTAATTTTGCAGTTTTAAAAAATAAATGCACGGCTCAGTAGGAACAGGTATTTCTGAAGTTGATTGAATTCCCTTTATTTATTCCCTCTCTAAAATATGATAGTTTACGCTCAAATATTTGAAAATTATGCGAAGAAAAACAATTTTTTTAGCTCTTTTTATGATTGTATCATGATACTATTTTATTTTGACGTGACAACGTCTTAAATTAGGTTGCGGCTGGGAGTCACTTATGAAAAAGTGTAACGCTCGGTAACGTTACGATGAGTCACCGAACGAGAGAGAGGCCCGCCGAATGCCTTGCGTCTCTCTCCCACTCAACTATTCTACCGAGAAAAAGACGTTGTCACGTAAAATCTTCGCCCGTAAAACCGACTTTACAGGCAACCATTTTTTATTAAATATTTTTGAATTAGTTTTTGTTTAAGCATTTGACAATACACTCGATTTTTTCTGGCTTCTAATATGTAATAATACGATAACTGTGCGACAAAAAACTGAGCCGTTTGGGCAGCACCTTAACTATACCTACATAGTACATACTTACATACAATGCAAGACTTAGGTGATGGCGGATAGACGACAGTAACGTCTAACTACCTACACGTGGCTTTAAGTTCAAGAGGTCTGTCTAGAGTCTACCAGACTAGACGTAGCTGATAATCGTCAAGTATTCCCGGTATCGGATAAGCATAAGTGTTGCGAATAAGTAGGTAGTAGAGACTTTAAATTCTGTTGAAAATTACTCATCAAAGAAAGTCGTGTTAGTTACACTCAGTTAAATCAAGAACCGCTGAACCGACTTTTTATCTGGTTTTTTTTATACTTTTATTTACTTATAGGAGAGTAGGGTAGGAGTAGTGTAGGAGTAGGGTAGGAGTAGGGTAGGAGTAGTGTAGGAGTAGGGTAGGTGTAAGGTAGGAGTAGGGTAGGAGTAGGGTAGGAGTAGTGTAGGAGTAGGGTAGGAGCAGTGTAGGAGTAGGGTAGGGTAGGGTAAGGGGTAGGACACCACGCGAACGAAGTAGCGCCGGGCAGCTAGAAATAATTTATACGGCAAAACAACGTTTGCCGGGTCAGCTTAGTATCTAATATAAGTCCTTATTTTGACAATCGTCTTTTCCGTGTATTTGACCACCGGCGTTTTTGTTTTGGAAATATTCTTCTCGCCCTGGGGTGGGTGAAGAGGCCTGTCAGAGTCTTACTAAAACCGTACGATGTCAATCCTGCATAGATGTTCACAAACATCCGACAGGCTATTGTATGGAAAATGACACATTTCGTTATCCTGATTTGCCTATTGCCCCCGGCAGCAGGCAGCTGTCGGAGGAATATTAGTCGTCTAAGTAGGTGTACCTATTTGATTTAAACTGACAAAATTTTCTGGTTTTGGACTTGTAAATAGCGTTTAGAGGACTCCTACGATAATATCGGAAGCGTATATACTGGTTGTGAATATATAGCTATGCAGGCCGGAGACATTTTATCCACGGGGAGAGGACAAAATACTATTCCCCTCTGTCAATTTTGTCCACCCTCCGAGCATGGCGACATGGGTGGATAAACTATTCACGGTGGACAAACCACCGGTGTATTTTTCGCTCGATTTTCTCCCTTTCCGACGACAACACTAAGCTCCAGTAAGCACGAGACATTTTTATATTACAATTAATTATATTTTCTCCAAGAGATATACTTAAACCCACCATCTAAAGACGAGGACAAATTTCTCCCTTTGTAATGTCAAAATATCTGTAATTTTTCTCTTCCACTAGTCGCCATGCTATAGGCGGGGGGTGAGTATCCACGTCTAATGTCAAAAAGTGATATAATTCTCTTTCCCCCTGTTGCCGTGCTTTGGCAGGTGGATAAAATAATTTTGTCCCTTGTCAGTGGAAATAACCGGTGGACAAAAGTTTTATCCCCAGCCCATGCTAGCCCTGCAGGTCAATGTTGGGTCAAGAGGTCAATCGGGAACTTAAAATTTGCAATGTTCGGTTACCGTCCCCGTTGGGATTGTGACTTCAACTCCTATGTCAACAAGTAGGCGTAAGTACCTTTGATCTACTAAACATTTTTATACGTACCTACCTCATCATCTGCCTAGCCTTTTCCCAACTATGTTGGGGTCGGCTTCCAGTCTAATCAGATGCAGCTGAATATCGGTATTTTACATGGAGCGATTGCCGAGGAAGAGACTAAAAGAGTGATGAATATACATGTTGATGGATGGAGAGGGAGAGGAAGGCCGAAGAAAAGATGGATGGATTGTGTGAGGAATGATATGAAAGAGAAGGGAGTGAATGATAGCGTGACGGTTGACAGGGGAGAATGGAAGAAGAAAACGTGTTGCGCCGACCCCAAGTAACATGGGATAAGGGCAGGAAGATGATGATGACATGGAGCGATTGCCTATCTGACCTCCACAACCCAGTAACTGGATAATACGATACCCCTTGGTGAGACTGGTTGTCAGACTTTCTGGCTTCTGACTACCCGTAACGACTGACAAAGATCCGCGAATGACAGCCGGGAACAGCGGCTTAACGTGCTTTCCGAGGCACGGAGGGGTCTCGGTATGTAAAGATGTTCACTCATCCACAGACCAACCGCGGCAAGCGTAGCTTATACGTACCTACCTACTGAAGCTAAATGTTTTTGCACGTGATTTGTGTGAGTAGGTACTTAATTGCATTGCGATTCGCTATACACAGAATCCTTATGTGCAGCTATGAGTCGCTTGATGACGGTATAAAATATCTAATAATTACTAGACAGAGGCACTCTATGTGATAGAGCATTTATTTATACAAACGAATCTATACTAATAATAATAAACCGAGTTTATTAGTTTGCACGTGCTAATCTCTGGAACTACCGGTTGGATTTGAAAAATTCTTTTTGCATTTGATAGCCCAATTCTTGAGGAAGGCATAGGCTATTTAACGTCACACAATGACCGTCAAGCGCCAAGCAAAAAAAATAGAACGAATGCTAAACGAAAACGAGGTGATGCGATGCGACGAGGAGGGTCGGAGTTCATGAGTGGTAACAAGCATAGAGAAAAAATGCTACGTTTAGAGCGAAACTCCCATTCCGAACTCATTCTTTATATTTAAAATATTTATTCCTCAATGTTCTTGTTTGCACCTACCACTGTTTGTCTCTGCATCACCCAAAGGTTGACTGGTAGAAAATGCCTATGGCATTAAGTCCGGCTCTGTACATTTATGTGCTTGAAGTATTAAATAAATAAATAAATTCAAAAACGCGCTATTACCCTAAACTTTTGGGGCGTATGATACAGCCCCTATATCATTACTTTGTTTCGCTTCCATAGAAAGCAATATTTTTGATTTATTCCGACCTTCGCATATAGAGTGGATCCCATTCGTAGCATAAGATTGCAGTTGCGTTCCTAATTCCTCGGCCAATAGGTATAGGGACCAGGAAAAACACCATGTCGTTTTAGTCAGTAAGACTCTACGAATAAGTATTTTAATCTTCGTATAATTGTCTATTTCAGCTGTCCGCGCTGCCGGTACTGCAGCAGTTTGGGCTCCTGTTTCGGGACAAGTTCACTCGTCTGGGCATCAGCAGCTCTGAGACGACCACTATAATCAACATGAACTCTGCCCTGACCTCTTGCGTCGGTGCGTGACGCGCCTCGCATGGTAACTCTCTGATACCATACCGGCCCCTTCGTAATTAGCTGTCATTACATAAACTAAAACTATCAATACCTGCCTGGACCCGCGGCTCCAGTTCCGAGTGGGTCCAGTTGACCAAAGACTCGAAAAATGCACTACAAATCACGAGCTGTTAACAAATTTTATTTATTTTCATTGCACATTTTATGTACGAGGATTTAAAAGTTATCTAAAGTTATCATTGTTGACTTGTACAGACGCCAGCACATCAAGTTACTACAATCTGTCAGATTTCTTTAACAGATTTTCGACTTTATTGCTAAAGCATAAGGTTCAAGGTTGATTGGGAAAATCTGACAGTTTCGGGTAGGTTGACCTGCTGGCGTCTGTACCTAATTACGCATTAAAAAATGTTTAACATTCTGATGTTGTATTTACCTATATTAATCTATCGTTCAAAGAGCAAAAAGTGGAACTGAATATTGATAAACATAATGAGAAAGTTATTAGTTGTAACCTAATCGAAATATTTAGATTTCGTACTTTCCTTGCCGTCATGCAAATATTTTTAAATGCCAATTTGCGATGCTATTTATCTAAGTTTTCGTCTGTTTTGTTTCAGGTCTAGCAAATGGTCCTTTATTTAAAACATTCACCTACAGACAGGTGTCTATGACTGGAGCAATATTTGTCTTCATATCCCTGATTTTGACTACGTTTTCGTATAACTTCATCACCTATCTTGTATCATTCTCAATCTTGTATGGTAAGATATTTCAAAATGTGTTATTTTTAATTAAATGTTGAAACTGGATTATTATTAATTCGCTATTTGCATATTTTCAGGTGCTAGCTATGGTATAAGCAGTTCGGCAAATGCCCTCGCATTAAATACGTATTGGAAAAACAGAAGAAGATTGGCCACAGGACTATCATGGACGACGACCGGCCTAGGGCCCATCCTGTGGCCACATATCATCACCGCCCTGTTTGCGGGCTTTGGAGAAACGGGAGCCATCCTTATCATAAGTGGAATTTCCTTGCATGCCTTAGCTTGCGCTCTTTTACTGCAACCAGTAGAATGGCACACTAAAAAACCAAACGAAAAAGATGAAGATCAAGAGAAACTGCTGAAAGCAGACATCAAAGATGAAAAGATTGAAAATAAAAAACAAGAGAGCGGATATTTCAGTCAAAAGTTTAAAAATGTAAGTGCTTTTTCAAGCCAGTATCTTTACAATGAAGATGACCCGGTGAATCCTGGCTACGAAATCACCGACCCCGGTATACCAATGATGTTACGTGCGAACGATGGTTATTTCAGTAAATCTCGACAGTCGAAAAGTAGACTCTCTTCAAGAGAAGGCTCGACTAAAAATTCACAAATGAACTCACGACTAAATTAAAAAAAGCCATCAATGACAAATTTACTTGAAAACCGTTCCCGTAAATCGTCGACATTGTACTTAAATGAATCTAAGAAAAACTCTGCAGCAAACCTAGGAGCTTTGGCTCAAGAACGTGATCGTTCTCGTAAATCTTCGACATTGTACTTAAACGAGTCTAAGAAAAACTCTTCTGCTAATTTAGGTGCTTTGGCTCAAGAGCGTGATACTTACAAACCTAAACGGAAAACGTCTATTACGTTAGAGACACAGATTCCAGAATCAGAAATAGAGGACTGTCCTACACTTAAGGCTCCTCAAGATTTGAAAGCCGACGAAAAGGCAGTTGTAGAAAAAATAGATCCAGCTGATGCCAAAGATATAGCCGATAGAGCGGAAAAACATTTTGTTGGAAGCAAGAGCATTAAATCTTTTAAAATGGATGGGCAATATGGTGAAAAGTATAATAAGGATAACCACAGTAATGTCTCACTTAAAATTCAAAAAGAAAATGAAGAAAAAGATGAAAACCAATATCTAAAAGATAATCACAGCAATCAGTCGTATCGTACACGACACAGAAGAAAATCGAATAACTTTAATTATGAAAGCGAAGTATTAAAACAAGCATCGTTAAAATTGGAGCAATATTTAAAAGAAAGCGAAGACAAAACTGAGAAGATGAAACTACTGATGACAAAGATGGAGGAAAATGACAATGATGATGATGATGATGATAATGTATTTGAGGAAAATAAAAAAGATGAGGTCAACGATGAAGAAGAACAATTGACGTTTTGTGAAAAAGTTTCCTTGTTCTTTGATTTAGATTTATTAAAGGATTATACTTTCATTAACTTGATGTTGGGCATTACTCTAGCTAACTTCAATGAGTTGAATTTTTCTATTTTGACTCCATTTATTCTCGGTGACTATGGTAAAAGTAAATCTGAAGTGGCCCTGTTTATGTCACTTTTAGCTGGGGTTGATATTTGTGTAAGGTTCTGCATTCCGTTCGTCGCTGGTAAAATCGGTTGGGACAACAACTCATTCTTTCTTTTCGGAGTAATGACGATGGCTATGGGAAGAGTAGGTAATATACTCTTCATTTTATTTAAACTGATCTCGAAATTCTCGACGATTTTGGCAAATTAGGTTTGGCCCTTTTGCTTTGCAACTGATTGTTCTAAAAAGTGTTTGGAAAGGTTTATCTTTAGACGTTCGAGGGAGTTCTTTTTACTATAGATGTAGAGTAAGTTGATAAAAAAACATAAACAATTCTCATATCGTCCTCAATCTTCTTTCAGTTCTGGCGTACTGTCAAAAGTATTATGTGGTCATTCTGGTAGCTGTGATGATTGGCTTCGGAAAAGGACTGCGAACTGTATTTATGGCCCTAGTCATACCTACTCATGTTCCCCTGCATAAGCTGCCAGGGGCTACAGGAATTCAATTGATTACTGCTGGAATGGTTTACCTTTCTCTGGGACCTATTGTTGGTAAACAGAATCCACATTTACTTATTTTTTGTACATATTGGTCCTTCATCTTTTTATGCTTAGACAAAGTGGAAACCTAATAAATCAATTTCGTTTATAACATTGATTTCAAAGATAGAGAGTGTTATTTATTTCTTTGTGTTTATAGGTTGGATCAAAGACAATGCTTCAACAGCAGTGACGCTGCATTGTCTGAACATATTCACTTGGATAACCGCCCTTTCCTGGGGACTTGAGAAGTTCATCACAACAAGACGACAGAAAACTGACGAACAAGACGTTGTTAAAGCTTAATTTATCTTTAGTGTATTTTATACTTATTTTATTATAATAATATTAATTTTCTTTGTGTATTATTCAACTGCCTTATATTTATCAAGCTACTTTGATTACAAGTCACCTATCCTTCAGTGTTTGCAGAACTGGAATTACATTGACAAAAATAAATCAAAAATAAAAATATTTTATTGTCAGGCATCAATGCCCATTTCATCTAACTTAAAAAACTATATTAGTGACATACAGGAACACAAAAGAAAAGAAAAAGACAATCACAGGAAGGTTTAACAAGCTTTGTTGACAACATGTAGCTTGGTAAACCTCCCCATTGTAGGCCCATCCAGCCTCTCTGCAAACACCTTCAGAATGCTGTTTTGCTGTTCCCCTCACACGGGATATTACTGAGGCTTTCTTCCGCATTATCGCAAAGTAGTCGTCAGTATGCGCATCAGCGAACATACCTGACGCACTACAGTAAGGTGGAAGCGTCAACAGCGCCCTGAAGGTATTGTTGTAGTGAATGCGCAGGGCATTGTCTGCTTTTAGGGTATGGTTATCCCAAAGGCACAAAGCGTGGATATAAATTTTATGTATCTACATTTGAATGATTTAGGTATTTCGTAAAATTATTATCGTTTGCATTGGGCATATATACTTGACCTAATAAAAATCCTCGTGACATTTAATACTTTATTTTTAATTGTTTGTTTACTCACAATCATGCAAGCCAGATGTAACACAAATGTTCGATAAATGAGTTATAAAACCAGACCCTCAAAATGATACGAATGGACACAAAATTAGTTGGTAAGTACCTACTTATTGGACATGTTTTCAGCGAGTGATTCAGCTGGGCCATCCGCGGTTACGCGAGATTGTTTTTCTGTTTTTTTTACGAGAATTGAATTAGGTTAACGCCTCTCAAAAGATAAGATAGGTAGACACTAATCAACAATAATAAATAGTTGAATAAAAATAACAATCAACACATAGTTGAACATCTCTTTAAAAGTAAAAACCAGATTTAGAAACCGAATCTTTTGGAGGTTATTTCTAAAATTCATGATCATCGATTTACCTACCTTCAAAGGTTTATAGCAGGTATCTACTAGATACGCGAACAAGGTGTCGTTGGTTTCAGTTTAGTGGTTGGACGATATTCTTTTTTCGCACAACCATTAAACTGATCCTCAAAGGATTTTGAGTATCCTCCAGCATCTTCTTTACATACTTAGTATAAAACAAAGTCGCTCCCCTTTTAAACTACGCAACGGATTTTAATGCAGTTTTCAGCAATAGATAGTACCTAATTCAAGAGGAAGGTTTTTTATGTATAACACATATTATAGTAGGGAAAAGCCGAGAAATTCAAAGATTTGTAATGTGATGTCGTAACAAACATATTTTTGTGCGCTTACATTGCAAACGCTTACGAGATAGATCAAATTAATGTACTACGGAATTGTATATCTTAAAAAAATTCCGTGATGGTATATGTTTATCTCCTAAGGATATATATCCCACAGTAACCATTTTTATCTTTTACATAGTATAACAAAAAAACTATGGGTTATTTACCAAGCTATTTTAAACAATACAGTATTATTTCTTATCCAATTAAATACATTAAATACGTTGTGCATTTCATGCAGATCAAAATTGCCCTTTACAGCATATCATTAAAATGAATATCTTAGAAGATATCAGAGATTTAAAAAACGGGGGCATAGTGGCTGGCGGGGCGGAACGATGTTCGCCGGGGTCAGCTAGTTATAATAATGGTGAGAATATCTAAGGAAACAGAGAAACAATTATTATTATACTATCTGTAAGTGAATTAATGTATGTACTTATATGAAAGTAGTTTGTTCAGAATCGTTTACCTACTGTCATTTTTAAAATAGGTACTTACTTAATTTAATTTTTTATCCCAAAAATAATTAAAACTACGTAAATTACTGTCACTTTACAGTCAAAACACACCAAAATGGATGAAGTACCTACTACTACACTAGACCCATATAAAATTTTCTCTCACAATCAGTTTAACTAATATAATAAAAAAAACAATGCTTTATACATAATAATAAAAATGCAGTGTACCTTTACACCTATTATGAATATAACATAATACCTATTCTAATTGGAGTGTTTGGTGGTGTGCGTTAATTCCGGGACATGTTGAGTTACAAAAACTAATAATGAAGTGGTTCTATGGTCTTTCAATCTGTAACTAAGTAGTCTGTTAAAGAAATGTTGTAGAAGGGAACAGTCGACAAATAGATTTACAGCGAGATGAAGGAAATGACCTTTGTGTGACTACTATGGACCAATGATGCATCATTGGTTAATAGCCGCCGGATTTTGATTAACCCGTGTCGCCCGTACTCGACCAATAGCAGAGTTAACAGGTCAAACGGAATTCGTCACGGCGCGGACGCATCTTTTTGACGTGTGTGCCCTTTAGTACAATGCATTTAAAAATAAATTACAAGTGCGAACATTTGTTTGTTGATTTGACGTAATTAAATTCTGTGTCTGTTATAATGAGTGTAGTGTCAGAATATTAGTGATTTATAATTTAATTACCTAAGTATTATTTAGAAGTGGTGGTGTAGGTAACTAGTGGATCATAAATTAGAAATGACCCATATATTTATCGTTCACTAGACAGCTGTGAATGTTTGTGTTATCGATAGTGCCAGTGTTTGTAACTTAGCAACCATCCGCCGAATGTATGTGAAGTAGACTTTATTTGATAGGCACTTTAATAATTCATGTAAATAGCGCCTGTCAGTCTTAATTAGCAATATTTACCCAACAGTCAGAGTTCCCAAACTGTATAATTATGGTTTTAAAACACAACACAAAATCGTATCGTTCAAATCCCTTTCTGAGACCACTTTATGCTGTTGTAGAACTTGTAAGTGAAAATAGTCCGTCAAGTGAAATTCGTCTATCGAAGATTTTCCCCAACAATCTTGGTTTGCAAAACGAGGTCATACCTACCTATCACCTACAATCATATGAATTCGTTATTAATGATACTTATAAGATTTAATGATAACATTATTTCACACTACCTAGAAGTTAAACAAGATATAACTACCTAGGTAGATACACTATACTGAAACACGATCTACACGGTTTGAAACCAGTCTTCAAACCAAGGTGACCTTGAAGTTGTTGTTGTTGCTAGATGCCTGCTACACGGTTTAAAACCAACATCTTCTGCCCAGTGCCATAATTAGCCTTTTATGCGCCCGGTGCGAACTGCTATAACCGCGTCCTTGAAATATTTTCTAATCATATCCGGTTCTGACAATGAGGGGCCCGTGGCTAAATAACAACAGCCGCACAAGTCGATCGTTCAAGTTAAGCTACACTTGCCTCGGTTGGTCTGTGGATGGGTGACCATCTTTACATACTCGTGACCCCTCCGTGCCTCGGAAAGCACGTTAAACCGTTGGTCTCGGCTGTCATTCGTGGATCTTTGACTGTCGTTACGGGTAGTCAGAAGCCCGAAAGTCTGACAACCAGTCTTACCAAGTGGTATCGTATTACCCAGTAACTGGGTTGTGGAGGTCAGATAGGCAGTCGCTCCATGTAAAATATTGGTATTCAGCTGCATCCGGTTAGACTGGAAGCCGATCCCAACATAGTTGGGAAAAAGGCTAGGTAGATGATGATGATGAATCGGTTCTGACAATAAAATGGATTCTCTTTAAAAATAAATCTATCATCCAAAAACTAAGTTTTGTAAACCTAATTTTAAGTAGGTACTTGGTAAAGTTTTGAATAAGAAAGTTCAAATAAATTGCGTTTATAAATTAGGAAAAAAACGTTTATTCCAAAATATTTGTCAAAATTCACAATTAGACAATACACAAATGACACCAAATACTGATCAGCACAGATAGTAAAGATTCAAGGCAAACCGTAAACCTTATCTAAGGGGAAAGCGCTAAGGTAGCCCGCGAAATTCAAATTTTCTTACGTTTTTTGCAATTTGCAGGTCAGTATCAGGTTGTATCTTGATCAAAATATGATTCGCGACAATAACAAGTACTTACATATTTAGAGAATTATAATCATTAGAATCATTAATACATTTCTAAGTTAGATTTGTACCATAGGAACCAATCTCATATGGAAAAGTGCATATGGTAGAAATCTAACCATGTCTGGTTATTTCTGCGCCCCTCCAGGGTCTGCGCCCTGTGCCTGGGCACCGCTGGCACCGCCCTAGTTACGGCACTGCTTCTGCCACTGGTTTGCAACGCAGGCCTTTATACCAAGGACGTTTAAAGGTCATACGAATTTGGTTTCAAACCACTGTCTACACTGTTTTAAACTTAGGTTTGAAACCACCGTTTTAAATCGTGTATTTCGTGCTTATGGTAGGTAACTTTACCTACGAACTACCTATTTTAGGAAACTAACTTCAAATAAAAGTATCCAAAAATATATTTTTTTTTTAAATGTTAAAATTATTTTTCATTGAAAAAAATAACAAATCATTGAAACGATTAACCACGCAAAATATATTCATATTAATATTTTATCAATAGATTATGGAAGATAAAAAAATTAACGCCATACGTGACCATTTAATCAATAGGTTAACAAGAACACAATTTCAGTAGTTTAATCATACGATAGCCATCAAGTTAAATGCTAATTATGACCTATTAATACTTAATCATTGTTTCGGAATAATTTTACTGTTTCGGAATGTGACCCAAATAACTCTTTATCAATGCAACGCGCTTAAGTAAATAGGTATTTACTAACGTATTTACACAAATAGTAATAACAAGAAGAACAAAGAATTTATTCAGAAACTGGGGCTGTCTTTTACTTCAGCTATAATTCCTAATTCATATATACTTACCTACTCGTATATACGAGTACCTACGCATACCTATAACCGGAAATTATTAAAATGATCATTACCAACAGGTAGGTATTGTACCAACTAAAAACTGAGTTACTGAAAATCTTTGAGCATTAATTTATACTTATTAATTAAAAAATCAACGTTAGTTACTAATGCTGATAATTCGTTACAAAAGTTGAATTCACTATCTCAACTTTAATATTTTATTTATATATCTTTGTATTTTATAGCCACCAACTAGGTGGGAGATAGGTACCTACAACTTAAATACCAGGTATTTATTTGCAAAATATTTTTTTTTAATGTAGTGAAACAAAAGAGACGATTTTTTTCAGCATAGTTATTTACCCACTGTACCTAAATAACTATCAAAAAGTTTCAGAACAAGAAAATTTTCAGTACCTAACGCTTATTAGACTAAAGGGGAAATACCCGAGAATAAAATTTTTGTAACATTTGAAACTAGCCTAAAACAATATTAACTAGTTATAAGTATGTGCATTGATTCTGATAATTTTCTAAGATAGACCTAAATACGTGTGAGCACGTAATAACATTTTAACGATAAAGAGACACATTACTAAAGTCAAACCGATAACGAATGTGAATATTTGCTATGCGCCTACAGTGTCTGTCACTAACATAACATGTAGTCAGTGCTACGAACATTCACGTATTTGTTGCTAATCAATTTGAAACAGAACTAAGGGTCAATAATCTCTGCAGGAAAAACAGTGTAAATACCACCCAAGTGATGGAAAATGTGTATTCTTTGTGACTTGACGTTAACTTCGATACTTATATAATTATTTAGACAAAAGTTTTGATTGAAGAAATGTGATTAGTGCTTCTGAATTCAAAATGAATGTTGGAACAAATAAGGTCCCCCCCGACGGGGGCTACGGGTGGGTTGTTACCATAGCATACGCTTTAAATAATGTGAGTATAATTTTAATACTAATCAAGTAATCATAGCAATCATACATACCAATAGTTTACTTAAAAAGTTATATTAGGTAATCTTGTTTTGAAGGCTTGAAATCTGATATATACTACGTTTACTGGCAATTAAATATTAATTGTATTTGAATGTAGAGTTATTTTTGCAATCATTTTATTCGATAAACACTAAGCTAATAGTAAATTAGGTCTACATACAGTCATGCCATGCACATGCTATTGTGATATTATCACCCAGACGCCTCTTATCAATTAAATGCTGTATTTTATTATGTGTTACTTACCTACTTCGTTAAGTAGGTACACTCTTAAGTTGGACAAGTGAGTAAAACCTACACTGCTGGTAAATATCCTGAATCAACAACTTCAGTCCAGCCAGCAGAGCGTTGTCTTCAAATCCATAGTCTAAAAGACGGACACATATGTAAGAGTATATACGTATGTACCAAGAGCAGCTCTCTTCTGCTATATTAGCAACTGTTGTCTTCTGCTATCTCGCGATGAAAGACTTTCTACGAGATGATACGAGATGACTTAGATGTCATGAAACATCTCTTAATTTATTTTAATTATCGCTTATTGTTTTAATTTTACCAAACAAACTCAGCACTAAAAGTTTGAACACAGATTACTACATGACCTAAAACGCGGTCGCTGTCGGACTGCATAGAAAAGAAAGAGAAGCGCGATGACACAACGCTAGTAATTTATTGCAAAATATGAAGCAATTATCTATTTACAAAAAATCTATTGTTTGGACTAAAAAATTAAATATGATTTTTATTGTAAAAAGAAAGTTTTTAGAGGTATCTTCATGATTCTTTTCTATCGTATAAAATTAATTGTATTATTTTTTCAACACACTGTCTAACCAACATATATCCTGAAGAATATCATATATTTTTCTGGTTTTGTTTACTGTAGTCGATCAATACTTTTATTATTTCTAAAACTTGCGTTTTTTGCGTTTAGGTCCTGTAATCCCCTTAATCAAATGTGGTAACGAAAGTGGTTGATCATGAGTGGAAACTAGTAAAATATTACTATTGGAAATCATTTGTCTTATTCTCCACATTATCATCGGCCTATAACATAGCATACATGTTCAGCAGTAGACACTGCTGAACGTAATAGGCCTCTCCAATCGTATAGCGCCTCAGAAAACTGAGGCGTTATGGTTCCATAAACTGCCGAGGAGCAGAGACACCCAGCTCGTTGGTCCATGTCGGAGATGCGCAAGTCCAGGTGGGGCGATACATAAAGTATCTTGGCCTCACCCTGGACGGTCGGTGGGGCTTCGAAGAGCACTTCGAGCGCCTAGTTCATTTCCGGAAAATGACCATTCGTATCGCACGAGGATACCGAACGATATCCTATGAGGCGGCAACTCTCCTGGCGCGCTTTCCGCCGTTGGACATCCTGGCGGATATGGACGCGAAGGTCTACGATCAGATTCGCAATATCCAAAAGGCACCCGACCCGACCGACCCGAGACCCGGAGGTCGGGTGCATTTTGAAGGTTTCCCCCCGACAAAAAAAAAAAGGCCTCCAATCGTGGGCCATTCTCAGCCTCTCTCATACTGCTGCCATCAGCTACCCTATGAAGATCTTCTCTCTTCCTAGATGTCCTACCTTAGGTTCGTTTTCCGACTCATGTTCGCCACCCAATGACATATGTCTACCCTAATTGTCATCAGTTCTACGGCTAATACGGCTGGGCCATTGTCACTTCCGCTTTCGTTTTCTCTAAGTTTACCTAATATTACTTTGTGTGCTTAATAAAGAGTACGGAAATAATCCTCTTCATGTCCTATCCTTAGTAGTCTTACTACTTTGTAATAACAACAATTGTAATCACCATTTTGCCTGCCATAATTGGTAGTAAAAGCCAAGCGTGGCGGTGCTCTCCTTTTTCAGCCATTCCCAGTTCCGCGTTTTTAGCAGTGGATATCAAAAGGCTGTTAGAAGGGCCCGTGGCTAAATAATAACAGCCGCTCAGGTCGATCGATCATTTTAAGCTACGCTTGAAGCGGTTTGTCTGTGGATGGGTGACCATCTTTACATACCGAGACCCCTCCGTGCCTCGGAAAACACGCTAAGCCATTTGTTCCGGGTGTCATTCGTGGATCTTTGACAGTCGTTACGGGTAGTCAGAAGCCCGAAAGTCTGACAACCAGTCTTTCCAAGGGGTATCGTATTACCCAGTAACTGGGTTGTGGAGGTCAGAGAGGCAGTGGCTCTCCATGTAAATACGGGTATTCAGCTGCATCCGGTTAGACTGGAAGCCGACCCCAACATAGTTGGGAAAAGGCTAGGCAGATGATGATGATCAAAAGGCTAAGATACAATAGAGCTTTTTAGTTTAAACTGATATACTAGAAACAATACTAACGTAGTGCACTTTTGAAGTGACCCTAAGGTCACTTCAAAAGTGCAAACAGTGTGCAAGTAGTCTAAACTATGCAAGTAAAAATATTTGATAACGCACATTTTCCTTCTTGCTGAATTGCTTCGCCAAAATGAATGTCCTCGATAGACCCTTAACTCACTGGTATACCTAGTGATAGGCTGCTCAAAGTCCTCACCTTTTATGAATCGCATTGTATGTATAATCATAATCTTTTTAAATATCCAGATAAGTACTTTTCATATCGTTCATGATTGAATTATATATTATTACAGTAATTAGGAGTGTTATAAAATATAACATGGTTTATTTTAATTATAGCATAACCCATTTATATTTATAGAAAAATATTAGGCCTACTAATATGTAGTTAGGAAATAGTAAGTTCTCATTTTTTTTACTGAACTTTTACATGATACCTACACGACTTATTACAAATCTTGGTAAGGACCAAAAAGTAGATACATTTACAAAAGGCGAGGGTACAGACTAAAGATACAAAATTACACGTGGCATATTAAAAACATTCACAATGTGATAGAGATAATAATGAACAACAAGGGAAATCCCCTCAGCATTATAAAATAAATAAATAAAATGCATACATCCATCATACAAAGCAAGTGACCAAAGGACCTGATTTATTATAGAAAACCAAATTAGTATAAGTCTTCTCATACTAATTTGGTTCTCTATAAATATTAACCAATCAACTCAATTCTAATATAGACTCGTTCGTTTATTAGTTATAAAAAAGAGAAGTCTGTGGTTCATTTTTCCGATTTTTTTCATTTTCTATTTTCTGTAATATAATGATTCATACAATACATATACTTCATTTATTTCGACCTACCAATCGTGCTGTAAACGAAATAATTGTTTTTCAGGTGGTTGTTCTTCCCTTGATCGCTGGTTTCGCTTTGGTGTTGAACGATACCGATCTGACAGCAACACAAGTTACCTTCGTAATTGTGTTAAATCATAGCATTGGAATGCTACTGTCGTTTTTCGGAGGACCTATGTTAAGTCGCTTCGGGTACAGAAAGATCGCCGTGTTGGGGGCCATATTCATATCAGCTGGGCTAATGATTATGTCAACAGCAACTGAATTTTGGCATTTTATTTTATCTTACAGTATTATATGTTGTAAGTACCCATATCTGCTGATAATATTCATGTTTTAGATTTCATTGAGTTAGGCGCCTCACACACTACAACGCGCCACGCGACGGTACGCAGAACGCGCCGCCGCGTGTGATTTTTTACATATCGCGGGTAATTTGGCTCCGTTTCCCGTGCCCCGCCGCATGGTGCGTTGTATTGGTTATGAAACCTGATATAATTTTAATTTCAGCGATGGGTGTAGCTGCAATTATGGGAGCGTTCACACTAGCAATAAATTCATTTTTCAAAGATAAAAGAGGAAGAGCCGTTGGCGTAGGCATGTCTATCACAGGACTGGGGTCTATATACATGCCATTACTTATGAGTTTCTTGATGTACACTTACGGATGGAGATACGCAGTATTAATTTTAAGTGCAATTTGCCTCCATTCACTGGTAGCGGCTTGTTTACTTAGACCCGCTAAGTGGTACTTAAGAGACCCACCCACATCAGAAGAAGCGGAGCCTCTAAATAAGGAACCTGAGGTAGAGCTTATTAACGGCAGTGTAACTCCTTCGTCTAAAATTGTTGGTGAGATTATTGTATTATTAAAATGTTGTATGTTCAGTACTTTTAGCGCAACTATTTACTATTGTTACCAAAATTTTTACAGGTATTGCCTCACTACCGCCGCAGCTAGAAGAATCTGCGGAAAACGGTGTAATCCCGTCAAAGAGTCTATCAATGCGATCTCTTAATAGTAACTCTAGTCTTCACACCCGAAATGCCATATCACACCCTGATATACGAAACAAATTGCCAGATGCGCCACTATTAGAGTCTCGTTACAAGTGGTGGGAGTCTCAAGAAATTAATCTAAGCAGTTCCATAAATATATTTAACGAAACAGAGAATCTGAAACACAAAAATGCTCAAGAAAAGGAAATTGTCAAAGAAAAGGAAGAAAAGGGTTATTTGGATCATTTCATTCAGTTCTTCGACCTGACACTTTTAAGTGATCCAATATTCGTAAACATTATATTTGGTCTATCAATAGCTACTTGCGTGGAAACGAACTTCTCACTGTTGTTGCCCATCATTCTTAAAGACATGATGCAGTTTGAAACAGCAGATATAGCAAAACTGATGTCAGTTATAGGCTTTTCGGATACGCTATTTCGATTTGTGTCACCGTTTATCGGAGAATGGTGTAACAAGTCACCGCGTGTCATGTATATGGTCAGTTTACTTATGATTATCTTCACCAGAAGCAGTAAGTATCGTTTTAGTAAAAAATATTACAGCTCTGTTTCGAGAGTAACTCAAAGATAAATATTTATCAGCATAGGTTTAGTGTAAATGACCGTCTGCATCATTGTTCTGAGTAATTGATAATAATAAAACAGTAAGAAATAAAGTATTGTATTGTATTGTTGTGTTGTGTTTTATGTACATCAATGTCGTTCATTTATAAGTTGTTAAACTCTTTGTATGTAAATGTATTTAAATGCTCCAATATCATTGATGAATGGCGAGCATTTGCGTCTTTTAGATTTATAGACTGATACCATTCGATAGCGAAAGTTATTTACTTTATGACAGTTTGTTTGTCACCATAAGATTTATTATTTTTGTTCAAAGTTAGTTCATATTATCATCGTACAGGTACAGAACTAAAGAATGTTTTTGAGCAGTTTAAGTTGTTCTTGGTACTCCTCGTTTTTGCTATTACGAATCTTACCTTTAAGTATTTTTCAAGGTACACTAAACTCTTTGTTAAAGCTAAAATTATATTTCTGCAAATGAACTACTTCTTGAATGTTGCATTGTGTGCTGGACTTACCTTCAGATCTAGGTCTTAAGTACATAAATACATTGAGTCGCAAAAAAAATTTACACAACTAAATCTGAAGCATGTTTCGCAAAACATGGAATACCTGTCGTTCAGATTCACTTGAAAGTAAATAACTCCGCAATTGAAATACTACAATAGAGATTTTTTCAAATGTAACCTGTTTTGAACTTTCACTTAATATTTTTCAGTGATGCTCTTCACGTCATCCTTCATGGGCATGTTATTTGTGTCGCTTGCTCTCGGCATCACGAAGGCTATGAGGACCGTGTACGTGAACATCGTGATCCCCAACTACGTGCCCCTCCACAGACTGGCCTTCGCTTCCGGGATCCAAATGTTCTTCAGCGGGATCACCATCTTCACTATCGGAACCTTATTGAGTAAGTGTACCTACTTACTAACAATGCTGTCGACCGATAAGATTTATTGGTTGCTGTTCTATTGGTCTATTTGTTAGTAATGGAATCAGACGATGTAAAAATTTTGCAAATTTGCTAAAACCATATCGTCTCTTTTTAATTCGGTAGGTACCTAAAACGTGTTATTAACTACAGGTCATGACTTTGATTCTCGCATGGAACGATTTCTACGCCTAACTGATAATATTCGTCAACGAAACTCTAAACTTAAAGCCGAAAGAAAAAGAGCTGGAAACATAATTTATCTGATGTAGCACATAATTATCTAGATAGAGAGAGCAACATGGATTTAAATGAACTTGGTACTGAAATCGAGAACTAACATATACAGTCAACAAAAGAGATAAGTATGCAGGATCGTCGGATACAGTTGAAGTTTAGTAAGAAACCGACGGATGTTCTCAAAAAAAAAAAAAAATAGAAAACAAACAGATCATTTATCAAATTAAATTTCAGTCGACAACATCCATCGGTTTCTTACTAAACTTCGGGTCTCCCTTGTTTTGCCGAAAAGATTTTGCCAAATTATCACTTCCCAAACAATTTTCCGCATAATTTCATTTGCCAAATTATTACTTAGCAAAAAATCTCTTCACAAATAATTGTAACCCAAACCTAATGTTTGGCAAGTGAACGTTTAAACAATAACTTGTTTACCAACTAGTACTTTTACCAATTTTTATTTAGTCAAATATTTCAGTTGGAATAACTCATTTTACGCAAAATTACATTTGCCAAATATTTAGTATCGTCAGTTTTCTCAGTTTTAAGGCAGCCATTTCAAGCATAAGATCTAACTTTGAAAACGTTTTATTACAAGGGTGTTTTTTCCACTTGGGACAAATTCTAAACAGGTAATAATAATATTAAGTATTCTGGTAGTATTTTTTAAAATAATTAATCTCGTCTAACTAGTTCAGTTTCGGGTAGACTTTTTTTCCATTTTTTTTTTTCTATATAATCTAGTCGTAGGAGGTCACTGTTTTAACCTAACCTAACCTAACCATTTTTTTTTTAATAATTAACCTCGTCTAACTAATTCGGTTCTCGATAGCCTGTTAAAAATAATCTCTTTTTTCCATATTTTTTTTCTATATAATTTAGTCGTTTCTGGCACTATGTCTTTATATTTTTGTCATAACAAATCGTTTGACCAAACGTTTATTGTCTAAAGATTGTTTGCCGTAATAAATCATTTGATTAAAGACCAAATGCCTAAATGACATTATCCTTAATAATATTCTGCCAAGTAAAAATTTGACCAAATGAAAATGTGCATACTAAAATTATTCCAAACATTGCATTGGTATAATAAAAGGTTGCGAAAATTAGTTTGGGTAGTGAAATTTTGGCAAAATCTTTTCGGCAAAACGGCAGGATCCCCTAAACTTCAACTGCATATATATCCGACGATCCTGCATACTTATCTCATTTGTTGACTGTACATAGTCTTAGGCTAGTGTTGTGGTGTCGATGTCGTGACGTGACTATACTCACTAACCTGACACTATCAGTTTGTTGCTGTGATCTTTGACATTTGTTTGGCTTCTAATTAATGTCGAACGATGCCGGGTTCTAATGTTTCTACAGACAGATTTAAAGAGGTTCTTTTGTACCTCAACACTGTTATAAACATCCATATTTTTACCCGACTATTAATAAATCAAGCATTAGTTCGCTATTATCCTCAAAAAACTTTCACAATTTGCGTGAGAAGATAAACATTTTTGTCTAGATTGATCAAACTGTCTGTCCTTCTTTCCGGAGAGATAAAATACCTTATTCCTCGTTTATAAAAAAAATATCTTTTTAATTTCAGCTCGAGTGCGCGAGGCTTCTGGCTCCTACATAATGCCAATCATCGTGTTAAACTTCGTCACACTAATAACAATTATATCTTGGAGTGCAGAGTTCCTGTACTTCAGGTTAAAAGACAGAACAAAACCTGAACCTGAACCAGTAACATAGTACCTTTGTATAATAGTTGAAGTAAATTTTATCTCGATCAAAGTTACAATGTGTTTTAATTGGGAGACCAGTAAAAATGAAGTCACGATTCATTCATTTATTTACAATTCAATATTTACAAAAATTGATTACTACTACTGAATTTTATTACAATTTTAGATATTACACATAATACTTGAAAACATATCTACTTAAATTAAAGCTAAAATATTATAGAGGATGGATATTTAATGATTACATTTAGAATTAATGAAAAAATGTTTAATGAAGTGCCACTTTGGTTAACTTTACCTATTAACTAGTGTCCATGTACACTTTTTTTAATAATATATAAGATCAAAATAAAAAGAACACTTATCATAGCTTCGCGTTCTTCTTAAATTGTTCTCTTTTACGCACTAACTTCAATTTTAAAGTTGTTTTATATTTTAATCGTCACTGTCACTTGTTTCAGTTTTAGTTCACGTTTTAAAACACTTTTCAGCTATTATGAGGGTTTGCAGTCGTGCTGTCCTGAAAAATAAAACGAAACATGAATTAGTGACAGGCTCTATTGTCCTTTTGATGTTATCTTGCTTATAATATTCTATGAGTTGCTTTTTCATAGAGTTTTGGTTAACTTAAACTTTTTCATTAAATATATTATGTATAATAACAGAACTATCAGGAAGACGGTTTAGGAAATACTTGTGCATTTATATACACGTAGTTTAAGTATTGAAAATCGTTGAGCGAGTGATTACTATAGTCAAATTTCTAGTATAATTATGTAGATACACATATGTATACGTTGCTTCATACATCGAAAACTATTATTTATAACGGAGTATTTTATTGTTAGGTATTACATAGCGGGGCAGATGTTATAAGTTATCATAATAATGGATAATTTATTGTGAAATTATAGGTGCTTGCCTCTATTTAAAGCTCTTATCAGACTAATGTGAAACTCACAACTAAATTCGTGCCGGAATTGTCATTCAATTAATTAATTCGATTGTTATGTTTTTTATTGATGCACAAATGCGTTCTGTATTGAATGATTATTATCATGATGAATCAAGAAAAAAATATGTTTATAAAACTCTTTTAAAGTTTAATTTAATTGTGTGATAAGTTCTATAAAGTAAACTGAAAGTTAGTAAATATTAAGAATTAAACCTCGTTCAAGTTAGTGGTGGTAACTTTCTGTTGGCTAGCTTCTGGCAAGGACGTACTATTGTTCTCCTTCTGAGTCTCCAGCTCGTTAACTGAAAGTAAAACATCCATTTAAATCTAGTTTTAAATTTAATCCGAGACAGATAACATATGTTTCAACAACAATTAATTATACTCACTGCTTTGATACCAGCTTTTAGAAAATCCATACGATGCATCAGACTCAATCTTTCCTCCTGAAGTAAAGCCAAATGATGGTCGATTCATAAACCTTGGAGACTTGAAAGGAAGATTGCTAGACGCTGAGACCTCACTGTCAGCATTCGTTTTCTTAGATTCGAAGGGCTCTACTTCATACCATTCAGACGACACATTTCGTATATCCCTCCAAGGTTTCGAAGTCACCACATAAACTTTTTCTTTCGTTAAAGGTGATATGGCTGTTTGTATTTTACCCCAAGGAGCTGGAGTGGTAGTGGTAGATGAACTCGAGGTGCGGAAAGATGATGCCGCTGTGTAAATATGAAGCTTTTGTACTTCATCTAATTCTTCATTTTTGCCGCTGTTGTGCCTATTTTTCGTTCTCTCTATTGTATTATATTCTTTTCGTGGTTTACTAAATGTATTATTGCTTTCATCTGTGACTATGTTTTGAAAACTACTTGAACCTTCGTGGTCATAGAATTCGTAATTATAATTGCTTGTTGTTGTTACGTAATTGGTCGGCATGGTAGTTGTAAAATAGTCGTCAGGGATCTGCTTAGCATGCTTTTCGCTGCTACGCGTCCTTTGTGGAGTCTTGTACTGTTTAGAATATTCCTGTTCCGTCCAGTCATCTATAGTGTGCTGGAGTTTAATTATATCAAACGGTGGTTCTTTCACATCATAGAAGTCCTTCGATCTGTCCGAGTCATAATTTTCCATTGCCGGTGTATCTTCAGTTGTTGTTGTTGCAGTATTATAACTTTCTGTTATAGGACTCATATAAGAATTTTCTGTGTTAGATGGAACTTTGCGAGCTTGATATTCATCTTTTGGTGTAGAGGGCCAATCTTGTGACATTTGTACGAATTCTTCGTTTGTTTCTGCCTGCTTATTTCCTGTTGTGTAAGGTACTATAATTTGGACAATCTTAGGTTTATATGTGTTAAACTCAGCTCTACTTTCATCCCAACTGCTGGTAATAGTAGGGGTCTGTGGTGCCACGGTTGTGGGAATATCATCATAAATTTCATATTCATTATCTGGTACAGGCGATGAGATGGCTAATATGAAGTTCCCATGATTTTTATGTGGTGCACTTGGCTTTAGGTACAAAAGAGGTGAATCGATGTTTTGTAAATTACTTTCTGTGCGGTATTTATCAACATCGTCATCATTCATTCCTCTCAAATCTACAAAATTGAATTTATGATTAGAAGGAACCCGAGACACAGGTTTTAAATCTGCAGGTACACCAGTGTCATACAGTTCGTTGCCGACATCACCCCCAGTGCTTTCAAAACTCGCATCTGTAATCGATTTTGTTGCTGAAATATGATCTTCTGAAGCCTGCGACGATATATCCCTAATTTCATCTACTCCGTAACTATTAGGTATATTTCTATATGCTTTTGACTGATTGAAGTTCGATGGGGGATCTATTTCAATAATAGGTGATTGAATAATAGTAGCAGGATAGTCTACAGAATGGGTGAATTCTGCAAGAGGTATACTTTGTTCTATATGGACATTATTATTAGTCTGTTGCATCTGATTGATACCTTGGAGGAAATTTTTAGGAAATTGCGTTGGCATAGGTCGGAAAGGTCGAGCATTAAATATCGGTGGCAAAGGTGAAACACTTAGATTAGGAAGTGCAACAGGCTGTAACGTATGGATATTTCTGCCTCTATTTAGTGCAAATGGAGCTGGATTTGCCAGGGCAAATGATGTATTAGGTGTTGTTGGTTTCTTATTATCATGTGGTAATACATGTGTTTTTACTTTAGATGATTCAGCTGCTGTAGCTGACACAGGGTACGAAATATCAAATAGATGTGTATTAGTAATAGGTTCACCGTAAGAATTCTTAAATGTGGTTGGGTGTGAAACTTTCGGCAACTGTAATTCTCCATTAGGAGTTATGTCGTCCAATAATTCTACGTCATTTTGTGGCGGCAGCTCTTTATTTAGAGTCCCAGGTTCGTACTGCGGAGTGACGGGTTGGAAGTTTGTAATAACCGGACGTGGAGTTTCATACCCTGGAGAAGGGGTTCCGTACGACGGAGACGGAGTTCCATACAGTGGAGAAGGAGTACCGTACGATGAAGAAGGAGTGCCATACGATGATGAAGGAGTTCCATACGACGAAGAAGGAGTACCATACGATGAAGAAGGAACTCCGTAGGATGGAGAAAGAGTCCCATATGAAGAAGAAGGTGGTTGGAAGGTTGAACTAGCTACATTGTAGAGGTTGTTTGAAATTTCATGAGATGGAGTAGGTAAAAATTGAGAATCAAATGAGTTACTAGGTAAACTAAATGAAGAACTTGGTATGCCATAAGATGAACTTGGCTGAGAATACGTAGAACTCGAAGGGTTTGGTGATGCAACGTCTAAAATATGTGTTGCACTTGGTGGACCATAAGTTGAGCTCACAATTCTCACAGCACCGCCATTAAAGGAATGATTAGGTGGGCCATAGTTTGTGTGCGGCAATCCAGGTAATAATTGCGGAGGCCTTTTATCTTGGCTTTGTGAATTGAAAGGGTGCGGTTGAACTTTTAACATATTAGCGTAAGCTGTAGGACTGGGCGGTCCATATGTTGGCAATGAATTGTAATATACATTTTTAGCTCCTAAATTGTATCTAATTACTGGTAACCATGGCACTAAATTACAAGGATTACAATCCTTTTTTATTGGTCCTACGTTATTAAATACAGATGATCCTGCATAACTAGTTTGTTGCGATGGGAAAAGCCATCCTGAAACTTTTTGGAATAAGCTTGGCGATGGAGTTGTAGAGAAAGGTTGGGGAGGTGGGACAAAGTTGAAATTGTATTGTTTGTAGAAAGGGGCTGGGAATTTGAAGTCACTAGATGCTAAAGGTGGGGGTGGTGGTGATTGGTATTGATATCCGACATCTGCATTCTGTCGCTGGTTTCTCTCCGGGCCTTTGTGGAAAGGCACAGGCACGGGGGGGTGCGGCGGTGGCGGAGGCGGCTTGAGCAGCGTCCCGAACTGTGATGCGCTGATCCCGCCGTGTGTGTTGAACCCGTTTGCGGGATCGCACTTACATCTCGTGACCACAGCTATTAGCAACACCGGAAATATCTGAAAAACAAGAAACAAAAAAATATAAATTATGGACTCCCGGGAGCATCCTTCTGGAGATAATAGGCATAGGTACTCTGGTTCTAAGTATATTTAATTTAACAATTAGAAAATATAGTGAAACACTCGTCGTGACATATCGGGGCCATTGTAGATGCTTCCCACGAGTTGCCATTCTTTGCACTTTTCTCTTTTCTCATAATATACCGTCAATGGTCGCTATCGGAAGACGCCACGTTTTGAATTGAATTATGATCTAGATGTTTTCTTATTAGAAACGTATTACAGTGTAAAATAAACGTGCAAGTAAGTAATTATTCAATTAGGTAAATATACAGACGAAGCCCAGGATTTCCTATATAAATGCCTGCTAGTTCAATAGGAACCTACATGCGCTGCAGTTCATGTTATGAGAAATGCTCCTGTTAATACGACATTTATGCATCTGTTTACCATGATGCTGTAATCAGGAGGTCAGTGCCGTGAGAATATTTATGAATCTTTTAATAATTATTTTAGAGGCTTTTGGTGGTCTTGTTTGACTCGAAGTTACACAATCCACAAGTTACTAACCAAGTGACCATCCATGCGTTTGCAGTCACTTGTGTAACTTGAATAATTTGCAGCATCATACCTACATCACAGTTGCATAAGCCTAAAATATATTTAGAGCTGTAGTAAATTCTGGGTGCGCCCGAGTGTTCTTGAAGTGCAGTCACGCACAAACGCATGTTTTGGCGCAAACTGTAACCAAATCAGCAATGATCAATTCAAAACTCGTATTGCGTTCGATTTTCGAAACTTCTCTACACAAGTATGCTACCCACATGCTAGTGCATCATTTAAATATATACGTGAAGAAAAGTAAAATCGTTCAGGGAATTCTGACGTGGGCTCATCGATAAACATCAACCCTATACAATATTATTTTATAAACACTAAGTAATTTTAGTCACCTTAGTCAGTAGGTCACTATCTCATAAATAACTTAGTGTTCATGCATACAAAAAAATAATTGACATTTCCTGTCTTAAATCAGAAATCATTATAAATATAAATTATAATAATGAATGCATAAAAAGTGAAACAACACCATCGTTTCACTTTTTATAAACGGCATCCTAGCCGCTAGATATAACATGATTTAATGTCCTATATAAATCAAAAACATGTAACAATACAGTACAGTCTGCTCAGGTATGAAAAGGGTAGATAGAGTTCGTGGATAGAGCATTAGGTTTAGTTACAACACTCTCCTGTGGACAATAGGACATAATAAAAGGCCATGGTCATCACTTAGGTATTTGCCCATAATTATCGTATTGAATTTTCATGGTAGGTTAAATTCAGTAGTTAGCAAGTATGCATATGGGAACTAGTAATATAACTATATATTTTCTATCATGGAAAGAAGGAGTGAGTTTTATGTATGTAGAAAAAACTACGCAGGACAGAACAAAGAGGAGAATTCTCGATTCTTTTGGTCTCTCGCTACGACCGCTGCAGTAACATCATCAACTAGTCGAAGATGCCATAAATACGAAACTGTTGGAATAAGTTTATAAGAAGTACTACTGACAGTTATTGAGCTAAGAACTCTTCTTTACACCAACCCTAACAATACCAACAAAAATATAAAAAAGATGAAGAATAAGACCAACACAAATAATAGTAAATCCTTTGTTAATATTAACAGGTCATTCATCATTGAAGAATTCCGAACTGACAGTTCGCACGCTCTTGTAAGAGAACTTTTACTTAATTGACGGTCAAAAACGCAACAATGCTTTCTTCCTCTGGCTATGACATAAAACGGAGATGCTATTTCTCACAGACGAAAACAAACGAAAGTGAAAATGAACTAAAGTAGGTGAATCAAGTTTGGTTTAAAATTCTTAGAACACTGCTAAGTTGTATAATTGGATCAGCCCGTGTAGTACACGGGCTGATGTAACCGCAATAGTATTAGCTGAACCAATTTGTGTAGGGCTTTCTCTTGTTGTATAGAAATTGAATAATTTTGCAGAATCTTTTATTATTGACTAATAATAAAAGATTCTCATCTGCAGAATGGCGGCTATAATCATATCAGTAGGAATTTTACATGGCAGATGTGAGTGTAAACACCGGAAGGGGACGCCCTAGGAGGACTTAAGTATATTGTAACAACGAAATGTATACATGAATGCAATAAAAAGTTTGAGTTTGACATAATAGTGATAGACTTCATTGGTGATGTTCATCAGAAATCGCAACCGGCGTGAGTACCAAACGAGGCAAAAACAGTATATAAGGATCGTAGCAGGTGGCGTTCTGTAGTTTCTGCCTACCCTATGGGAACAAGGCGTGACTTTATATATGAAAGTATGAATATCAGTAGGTATATCTTCTTCTTCTTCTTAGTATTAACCCCTATTTAGCAAATCATCTTCACACAATCCATCCATCGGTTTTTTTGATCTTCCTCTATTCTTATTGCCACTCACAACATGTATAATGCTTTGTAGGATTGAAGGTTCTATATTTGATCTAAAAGGAAACAAAGAGCAAATTACCTTTTCTACCCGTTATTCTGTTAACATTTCAATCAACGCCGTTTGATAGTCCGACGCAGAACTTTTATTTACAAAGTGGAAGCGACAATAGGCTCGTTGAAAGCTGAAGAGCCGGTCAAACTAATCGTGACTTGATTTTTTAGATGACAATCGTGATCTACGTCTCAATTTAGTTTAAAGTCATCATTGATGTTAGAGGTGACTATGTACTTTCTTAGATAGCTTTGTATTTATATTATTTTTTTACGTGATAGCCTTGCATTTAATCAATCTCACCTAATGGCAAGTGATGATGTTATCAAGGATGGTGCATTATTTTAGGTGAACTTAGGAGAAAAGTTATATATATCGTTAGGAATGTTTAGAAAGCTTTATTGGCACATAATTGAAAAGTAAATATGTACAGACAAAACATTACGGTAGAAACAAGAAAAATGATTTTGTGTGTACAACATGTCATACTTTCTCTAGGAACAGGAAGCAAGGAAACTATCAATATATCACGAAACAGCACTATTCACATTAATCAGTAGATATTTATGCTTAATATACATGTCAGGTTGAAAGTAAAAGTGGTCTGTATTGTTCCACTGACAATTGATACGTCAGGACCTGCCCAAACGGTTCAGCATTTGAATATAATGGTTGCAACGTCACTGAGCAATCAAGATTCTTTACAATCTCATAAATATTTGATTTCCATGTTGAATAAGAAAAGATTGTTGTTTATCAACAAAATTGGAAAACAGAAATGAGTTTATAATGACCATCTAGAAATAAGTTTATAAAAAATGTCCTCTGAAAACATCCTTTCCTTTAGAAACTACAAAGTCAAAAAAAGAAGAGGAAAATACTTAAAGAAATAGATCAGTGTAACAACATTTATGAATGAATCAAATAATGTAGAAAAGAAACCAAACCAAATACTGAAGAGGAAAACATTAGTGAAGACCAAACAAGTACGTTTTAAATGCCAAAGAAAGCTAAAGATAATGGTGAGTGGCTTGCTTTAGAGATTGTAGGATAAACGCGTTTCATGGCGAGGGGCAAAGGGCGAAGCAGTCGGGCAATGCGGAGCCTCCCATTACTACTGTTTCGTAACTCACTGTTGTAACACGGAATACCTACTCGTCCTCACTTTTTATATCACATAGATAAGAGTTTAAGTCCTCTGATAATATTTAATGTGAGTACCTAAGAATTTGGAATGTGTCACACTTCCAAATACAAAGTGATCATATTTATTTATAGTTAGGTAATTTTTATGTTTATAAAATGGCAAAAAGTCATACCTTTTTTACCAACTTCAAAAAAAAGGAGATTATCAATTTGACACGTAAGTATGTATGTAATATTATTGAAATTGCATTATATTCACATATGACAATAATAAATAAATAGACAATTTTATAGACGTATGTATGTATGTTTGTCCACAGATTTCTCTGCAACTTTAATCGGATCGTGACCGTTTCTTTTTATTGGTTTTTTGGAGGTCATTGTACTCATCATTATGAACAACTTTTACTATGGGAACAAACCTGAAATCGCAAAAAAAAAATCAGCTGTTCCCTACATTTTGACGAGTTATATGAACATAAATGTAGGGAACAGCTGATTTTTTTTTCGCGATTTCAAGTTTGGTCCCATAGTAAAAGTTGTTCATAATGATGAGTACAATGACCTCTTAAGAGGTTGCTGGTGTTTTACAAATAACCCTGTATAAAAAAAAAACGATAGAGGGGCCCGTGGCTAAATAATAACAGCCGCACAGGTCGATCGATCAGGTTAAGCTACGCTTGCCGCGGTTGGTCTGTGGATGGGTGACCATCTTTACATACCGTGACCCACTCCGTGTCTCGGAAAGCACGTTAAGCCGTTGGTCCCGGCTGTCATTCGTGGATCTTTGACAGTCGTTACGGGTAGTCGGAAGCCCGAAAGTCTGACAACCAGTCTTACCAAGGGGTATCGTATTACCCAGTAACTGGGTTCTGGAGGTAAGATAGGCAGTTGCTCCATGTAAAACACTGGTATTCAGCTGCATCCGGTTAGACTGGAAGCCGACCCCAACACATTTGGGAGAAGGCTAGGCAGATGATGATATTAAAATAAAACGATAAATTATCTTACAACTTTGTTCAACAAAACCTGTTGCCCCCGATGAGCTCCTTCACACTCCTTTCGCGGATGATAAACAACAGCGATAAATTATAGTGTAACAGTTCTTAAAATAAGTAAAAGAAATGAATATTTCTTTGTCTGGCCTGTTTAAATATTTGATGCGTTGATGCTAATACACTTTTCCCATGGTAAAAATAATAACAACTATAGGTGCATAATGATGGTTACTGTTAGGGCGATGGTATAGTACATGGGAATCTAGCGAAATGATTCTTGCAAAACACACCACGAAAAGAAAACTCAGCCATGATCACGAACACTTCAAACAAGGGGGTCATTACAAGAACATTGTTAGCGAAATGACAATACTATTGTGATCCTTTGTCAATAAAGTGACTGATGTTCGGGCCACAGGGTGGGAACAGCCAGAGAAAGCACAGCGCGTGACTAGACGAGCAATAATGCCGTGAAGTTCACATGTCTCACTGTTAATCTTAGACCTGTAACCTCTGATTGTTAACTGCTCTGTGTTCGGAATACTAATAGTTACCTCCAAACTATGGAGAGCAAAATGTTAAAAATTAACCTATATACATTTAGTTTATAAGGACAAATACATTCGCGAATGCCTTCAAAACATAACTAGAGCGATATATGCATATAGGCTCTCTACTCTGACTTCTTAGACCATTCGAAACTATTTTAAGATATAAATAAGATAAGTTCCAATGTAATAAAAGTTACAACACCAATCTTCATAAGAATAAATTTATAACCATCAATTAATATTACCAATGCACAATTTATTATTCCGAACACCACAATTACTGAAAGCGATCCTATAAATTACAACTTCATTGCGCCAGGCCTGAACAACATAGAAAATGAGAGTGGATTCCTCATGTGCGTGGGTGTTCTCCGTGTTCTCGTGTTCCGATCAATATCAAACATTAACATTGAACTTGATTATGATTCCAAATGCTTGTTTGATTACAGCATGTTATGCCTCCATTCATGTGATGATTGACAGATGCATTGACCCGTGATCGAATCACTTAAGTTAACTTTGAATGCCGCCGTGTAATCATACGATCGGAATTCGAAGCCTTAGATAAATCTATGTTTTGTGCTGCTTTATGTGTCCGAGGTTGGGGTATATGAGGCACATTATTGGAGTGAATTACAGACCACAGGGAAGTTATTGTTATAATGTATATTCAAAAACTCTATTGAGTCATTTAGATTCTTGTATTACGTAATGTAAAATTCACCTCTAATGTTTTCTATAATAATAAGTATACAAATAATGATTTGACATGATATAGTTAATGACGACGATTATATCAATGCGTTTGATTTACCGAAGACAATATTAAACAAATGAACGAAAGTAGAGATATTAATGGTGTAACATTACGGGGTCGTGCGTGGCATATTTTGAGTATCATTGCCCCACTCAAGGTGAAAGGTCTCGGATCTTGACGAGATGTATGTAATTCTGTAGCAAATTTTATTTTGTACACGCTTTTCCGTCCAAATGGTCTCTTTTGATACACTCAGAAATTAAGAATGAATGTAAAATGAAACTGGTTTTGATAATGGTCTAAATAACTTTCAGACAGATTTTGTTACGAGAAATTTTGATGTAGGTGATAAGCAAGAAAGCAAATTCCCTAATCTGTTTTCATTTTTAATTCGAAACATAAAAGAATAACAACAGTACCTATTGGTAAAGTTGTTACTTGTTAAGCTCCATTAACTATATTTTCCGAATACAATGAAATATGATCAAATAATCGATTTACCAACGATACTGATTCATCAAGTCGGAAGCAAGTGGTAGTGCGTGCACACAGACACTTAATCACTAAAACATTAATGCTCGGTGCATCAGCTGTAACTACTTTTAATGGTCAAAACAAACCATTAGTTATTGACTATGAAGAACGATGTTATGATGAAGTACAGAGTCATAACAAGTCAGAAGCTTGTTAGTTCCATAATTCGCTAGTTGTAGTACCTACAGCAACAGGAAACTGTAGATTTAAAGTAAAAAGAAACTAAGACTAGGCTACAAATGAAATGTTGTACAAAAGCTATAAAACAAGATTTTCAAGATCTTAGAATGTATCAATTTAAAACGCATAAGTGTAACTAATTTTACTTTCATGATAATGGTCACTCATGAAAGCACCACGTATAACAGTAAAAAGTGCAGCATGTCCAGATTTTTTGTAAATAATTATTTTCATGTCTACGACAAGGAAGTGCATTTGTGAGTTTTATATACCTAGAACGAGTAAGGGCCCTGATTCTTTCCTCTCCTTCTCTTTTTCATACCACCCAATGCTAGGTTTACCTATGTCTCCTGCATTGCAAACCGTTATTTCCGGTCTACGCTCACATTCCCATCACTGCTACCTTGTTTAGGCAGGCCATGTGATGTTATAAGCATTTAGGTAATGCTGCTCATAAATAATCCAAGTGCAACGCGGTGACAGTGTTAATTACTGTCGACTATTAGACGGTTGTTAGTCAGACATTTACGATCATTATATGCATCGTTCCGTGCTTTGTTTACAATATTACGTTACATTATGTAAAATTGTTGAATGTAATTAGGAAGCTGTCGCATTCCGCTATATTGTGTTTGGATAACATCGTGTCTGTCAGTCAGAACATATATTAATATACCTAATATAAACAATGTGAACTGGTAAGACTTTATGTAGAAATAAAAACCAATTAAGTGAATTAAATATAGATGTTAAAAATTTCTCTCGTCACACTGAACTAACATTATAACTCGTGTTAATAAAGAAATTACACGCGTTACCTTTACAATGAGAGAATACAACATACTTGCAATGAACACCTTAACATTGATTGTAATATCGTTTACTATAGCTGTGAGAAACGGCGCTTTCACGAAGAGCTTTGCAAGCGCGGATTCACAGACGTAACAATTGCTCAGAACAATGATCCGCGAGTCGCGACTCCAGTGCACTGACTCGACATGTGTCGTACCGTATTGTTCTGAGTACCGCGTTGTAGGTCACTTGGTGCTGGTGAAATAACACTAATCTTTTCTCTTGTACCTGTTATAGACCACACTTTGTCACATATAAGGCATTCATACTTAACATCACGCCTGTATTCCTCAAAGGTTAGGCGTGAGCCTATTGCCATCAACCGGGCACAAATCAATACTAGATGGAAAAACCCTATAGCACATTGTCCAACCCGGAAATCTAACCTTATTGGTCGCAGGCGCTACGTAGGTTAGGTCTAGTAACCAACGAGGCAGTCGTCGTCTTTCAACTTCAACTCGGCGTGAGTTGAAGTTCCTTCCATGAGATAGAAACTACAGAAAGTCACCTGCTACGATCATTACATACTTCATCCTTATATATCTGGATGTAGCC
Source organism: Oligia latruncula (assembly GCA_948474745.1). Classification (NCBI taxonomy): domain Eukaryota; kingdom Metazoa; phylum Arthropoda; class Insecta; order Lepidoptera; family Noctuidae; genus Oligia; species Oligia latruncula. The sequence continues at coordinate 13,984,546 of OX419688.1, forward strand.
TTAACTATTATTATTATTATTATTATCAGCCATTTCTGTCCCACTGCAGGGCAAAGGCCTCCCTTCCCTCCTTCCACTTATCCCTATCCAGTGCTGTTAAACGCCAATCCTTCTGAAAAGAGTCGAGCTCGTCCCGCCACCTCATTCTGGGCCTGCCGCGCCGTCGTTTACTGCTGTTTGGGACCCATTGTGTGATTACTTTAGCCCATAGTTCCTCCGGCATGCGACAGATGTGACCAGCCCAGTTCCACTTTAGCTTGGCAGCCGTGTGACCTACATCAGCAATTTGAGTTTTAGAACGCAGTATCGAGTTCCTTATACGATCAGAAAGTTTAACTCCAAGGATACTGCGCTCCATTGCTCGCTGACAGACCCCAAGTGCGGACTTTTGACGATTGGTTAGTGACCATGTCTGCGCTCCATAGGTGAGGGTAGGAAGAATGCACATGTCCATGAGTTTTCTCTTCAGTGAGAGAGGTAGACTTCCTTTCATTATTTGCTTCATCGACCAATAGCTCTTCCAGGCGTTCTCGGTGCGTCGAGCAACTTCTTTATCGTGTGCCTGGAAGGAGACTATTTGGCCGAGGTATATATACTCATGGACATATTCAATCCTCACACCCCCAATTCCTATGTTACGCTTGGTGCTGTTGGTCATCACCTTGGTCTTCGCCATATTCATCGCGAGTCCGACCTCGAGGCTGGCACTGTTCAGTTGATCGAGCATTAGGCCTAACTCGGCTGCCGTGGAGGAGAAAAGAACAATATCGTCGGCGAAGCGGAGATTTGTTAATCTTCTATCGCCCACGACGATGCCCTTGTCCCCCCAATTGCTACTTAGTTTTCTAAAGACTTCTTCAAGCGTAGCTGTGAAGAGCTTTGGAGAAAGAGGGTCGCCCTGTTTAACCCCTTTTTGGATAGGGAATGATGGTCCTGTGGTGTTTATTTTTATGGCTGCTGTGCTATTTTGGTATATTTTTTGTAGTAAGTTAATGTATGTAGGTTCGATGTCTTGGTTTTGAAGAGATTCAAATATGGCGTTGTGCGATAAACTGTCAAATGCTTTTGAGTAGTCTACAAATGCGAGGTATAAAGGTAAGTTGAATTCTAGATGTTTTTCTATAACCTGATTAAGGGACTGTAAATGGTCGGTAGTGGATAGGCCACGGCGGAACCCGGCTTGTTCGGGAGGTTGATGTTGATCTAATTGGCCAGAAATGCGATTTTCAAGAACTTTTATGAATATTTTGTAAAGGTGTGAGATGAGGCTAATGGGGCGGTAATTGCCGATGTCAGTCTTATCACCTTTTTTATGGAGGAGGATAACATTTGAGTGGCAGAAACTACTTGGAAAAACACCTGTTTGTAATATTGAATTAAATAAGTTGCAGATGTATGGCAACAAGATAGGCTCCGCGGCTCGAAGTGATTCGGTTGTAATACCATCTTCGCCGGGACTTTTATTGTACTTCATGCCTGTGAGAGCCTGGTGTACTTCATAGCCAGATATTACTGGGACCTCTTCAGGACATGAGTAAACTTCGGTTGTTTGTTGGGATGTTTGGTCGTTGGAATATAGAGCTTTATAAAACTCGGTACTTATCCCAAGAATTTTTGCCCTATCTCCTTGCTTAACACCATTTTTATCTTTTAAATGTGTAATTGAAGACTTGCCTACATCCATACCACGCATAGCTGATCTTAGGGATCGATTGTTTGTCAATGCGGCATAGACAAGTTGTGTGTTATGGTACCTTATGTCCTTTCTGATGCTCCTCTTTACTTTTCTGTCTAGATCCCTATAGCCAGCAGATTGGTACGTTACATTCTGTCGCTCTTCTATAAGACGTGTTGTGCTGTCAGTAAGTTTTGTTTTCTTTTTCTTGAGGCACAAAATTTTTTGACTGGCGATTTTAATAGCTTCCTTTATGTTTTTATACTGTATATGTACGTCCTCTGAATTTGTATCTAATAAACTGAAGGTGTTTTTAATATTTATATTAAACTGTTCTTTATTTGCAATTATTGTACATCTATCTAAACGTTTGATTGTGCTTTGAATAAGTTTATTGCGATGTAATTTCAAATCAAAATTTGCTGTTATTCGTAATGGCCGGTGATCGGAGCTGAATTTTAATTTATTGAGTGCATTTACATTTTTAATAATACTTTTACTTGAGGACAGGCAAAAGTCGATTTCGTTCTTTGTGTGACCATCAGGAGAAAGCCACGTCCATCGACGTTGAGGCTGCTTAACAAAGAAGCTGTTGCTTACACTAAGATCCTGACCGAAAGCGAATTGTAGAAGGCGTTGGCCGCGTTCGTTCTAAGTCCTAAGCCGTGGGGTCCCAGAACATTGGTGTTGTCTGAAGATGTCCGTAGACCAATTTTAGCGTTGTAGTCGCCTATAACCAATGTCCAGGTACCTCGGTGTTCATCACAGGCTTTATTCAGCAGGTCGTAGAATTCCTCAACGTCATCGTTGCTATGTGAGGATGTTGGAGCATACACTTGAATTACTGTTAATGTTTTGTTTTTGTAGATGGAAAATTTTAGTAAGGCAATTCTGTCTGAATAGGCTACAAATTCGACTATGTTGTCCTTCCATCTTTTTGAAACAAGGAAGCCAACGCCATATCTTGTGTTTGTTTCTCCGTAATGGTAGAATATGTTAGTTTGCCTTTCTACTGTGTTTTCTCCTTCTCGTCGCACCTCGGCCAGACCAACAATATCCCATTTGATGTACTCTAGTGCATTTTCTAACTCTACTACACGCTCTTCAGTTCGTAAAGTACGAACATTGAAAGTTAAAATATTAAGATAGTCAGTGTCCTTTTGGCTTGCTTTGGTTGTTTGGCAGTGGACCGTCGCTCGGAGATTATGATCCCCAGCCCCAGGGTGCACCTGCGTACTGCCAATAGCCGTGCACTGACTGGAGCTGCCGAGCACTGGGGGATTGGCTTTAATTGTGTCGTTCATTTTGGGAAGGGGTTTAGACAAAATTAACCCACCACGCTTGTCTAATGCGGGTTGGTGGGTGCGCAGTAGACCGTCTAACTGGGTCTTTGGGCGCTGCCGTTGACGTGCGTGACGTTCATCCGCCACCGCCCTGAGTCGTCATCCTGCACTGATGCCGACTTTTCCATCCAGACCTCTAGGAAATACTTTTCCGAGCCCAAAGATGGTCTAGTGTGGTGTGGAGTTTTTTGTTAGAGTACTCACACGGGTTTAGGTGGATGTAGGATGATAGTTATCAACCACCTACACCATCCCTTAGTCGGCTCTTACGACACCCATGGGAGGAGAGGGGTGGTCTATTCTAGGCCGGAACCACACAGCCTTAACTATTACTCAATCAAAATTATCATTAACAGTCGGAACTGTCTCGGTATATATCACGTGTTTCCTCAATTCAAACTATACCAAATCGTGCCTACAAACACAAACAACTGCCCAACTTACATTGTTTATTAAATTATGTTGAACATGTCAAACATGCGGTAGACATTGTATTCGGGAATTCTAGAGCAAGTAAATGTATCGAAATGGAAAGTGAATCACACGCAACTCACGCGCGCTCGTATCGTAAACGTTTGTAGGATGCGCGGGCGCTTACTACCGATCGGCTTATTAATATGTATTAATACTTTAATAATTAATTTCTGTTATGATTTTGAATTCAAATCGGATACAGAATAAATTACCTTTTTTATTATCTTATAAGTATCCTCATCCTACTCTAGTGCATCAATAGTGTTTTTTTTGCCTACAATATCTCGAATATAATAATATAAATAAGCTTTATTGACTTGAAAAATACTAATATCATGCTTTAATAATATTCTATGTTTGTTTATAAGTGAAGCATTCAAATGCACCTACGATTACGGTACGCGTTTGTTGGTTGGATGGAATATTATTGAAAGCGATCTATCCTCAGTTCAACGTTCCGACCGTATAAGAAGGATGTATATGCAATTTAGAAAATGGCGAACCATTCAAAGGTCTATAATATTAACGGCATCGTCGTCGAGAGAAAACAAGCCGGCCAGAAAGAACTTATGGAAGATGATAATTTACTAAATTAAGATTCACCGAAAGTTAAAGAAATTCGATAATGACTCAGACTGTAATAACCGGATCTCATAATATGTTTTATAACGACAGCAGTGTTCAAATTCAATGTAGAATCCAAGAAATATGTATGTTCGTAAATAAAATGTCCGTGATAATATGTGCATAATGAAATAGAATATGGAGTGAGAAATGTTTAGATTCTAAGAAATGACACTAGAGCTAAAACACGTGCGAGCTCGGCTTTATGTAAAGAGTGCAGTCACGACGAAGAGTGACTTGAGATAAAGCATACCTACATCCCGTGGCATACATACATAAGCATACACATTTCAATATTATCGCTTTAAAACTTGTAATTTCTAGTAATGATCTCTCATTTATTGTCATTCTGATAAAGGTAAATCTGGATTACGGATTTATGATTTCGCATTTCCTAAATATCCAGATAGGTATATCAAATAGTTTTACTAAGAATATTTTCACTGTGTGTGCAGGTAGGTAACTATTGCATAGATTTCTACATAACTCTTAGCAAAGTGATGAAATCGCCAATATTTGAATAGCACTTTTCTCCACAACAGTATCAATATTAAAGTTTATTTAGATGGGCACTTCTCGTCCATCAAGAGCACAGGCAAATAAAACTGGTTCTCAGATTTCACTCCTACAGTCGTATTCTAGTGTCAGAATATGGGCGCGAACGATATTGGAATTTGTTATGTTCTTAACAAGACTGCAAACTTTACAAATATATTCAAATGAATGAATATCAATGTTTTTGAGAGTTTTTGACGAAAAAATGTTAACTATCACTGTTTGATTATCAAGCTTTTTGTTTCCTTCTAAGTCATTAACTTATCCGTGTCCACCACAATAGCGTTTAATACACGGATATCTATGGTTTAATACCTCTGCGTGCTTATTCCGGACAATTAACAAAACCGTGGTAAAAGGGTTCCATTAGATTTAGTCGTAAAACTCTTTCCGTGTTAATTACAAACAAAACTGAGTTATCAGTGAGTTTCAAAGCCTTCTTTGGATTCTCATCAAAGCAACAAAAAAGGGTTGTGTTTACTTTAGGATACGGTCGTCGCTGTCCTGGTTTTGTCACCTACCAATCCGAATTACTCTGCTGACGTCGTAAAATGCTTCCACTTGTCACATTATAAGCGTAAGAACAACTTTAAAATGCTTGTACTGTGCTTTAAGTCAGATAGGAAACGCCGACCTCACCTAGTTTAAAAAAAATATGATTGACGTGTAAAAGTGTTTGTACAAACCTACTTACAGAAATAAAATCATTTATCATTTAACGTGTTATCCTCTTACTTTGTTTTTCTTCTGCAGTCTTATAATTTCTTTAACGTTTCTATGTGGAGTCAGTTTTTTGAATAACATAATTGGTTGATAATTTCATAATTTCTAAAGCATCACTTGTTTCAAGTTTCAATGTCTTCGAATTTAGCAAAAGAATGTGTAGTGTCATGCTAGAAGTGAAAATCTGTACGAGTTTGCTATATAATACTACCAGCTTCCCCCCGCGGCTTCGCCCGCGAGGTATGTCGATAACAACTATCCTATGTCCTTCCCCGGGATGCAATCTATCTCTCTGCCGTGCTTTAGGCGTGAAAAGGTAACATACAGACAGACAGGTTACTTTCGAATTTTTATTATTAGTATGGATTACTCTCAAAATCATCATGTCTGGTGAGATCGTTTTCATTGTCTTGGAGAAGGTTCCGGAAGATATTATTTTTTTTATCAGATGTTGCATTCCATCTCTGACAACAAAACTTTGTGCACTACATACCTACCTATTATGTTTCAAATGGTCTTTAACGGTCAGGTGATTTCAGTATTCCTACTTACCAACTAAATAAAACGTTTTTGCTATATTTGAAAGAACGTGGGAATTTTAATTACAGACATACTTCCAGTATTCAGAAATAGTGGAAATAGTTCCAGAAAACGCTTAGTAACAACCAAATTTAGAAGAGCGTCACATGATTCGGAAATGGGACAAATAAAACACTACGTAAGCATTAAAGCTACAGCAAGTCCTAAAGATAGCGCCTACTTTACATCACTTAAGAAAACCGCTAACAGTTGTAACAGCTCGTTAAGTACCTAATCGGAGATAAGGCAGGCAGAGCTTACTAATTATCCATGAACTACTGTTGTAAAACTAATGGAAAGCTTGTTTCACAAACAAGCTGACTAAGCTTGTTTAAAAATTTCATATTTCACTCGTTGACAACTCACACTTGTAACATGTTTTCTCGTTATGACTCTTTATGTTTATTTTTTATTTGTTTTGTTATTGTTTCGAACATGACCCTAATTTTAACTTACGTCCGTGTCATGTTATTCGTTTTTGTTGTAAGTTTTCCTTACGATCCTAGATGATATGAAGTTCAAAAACGTTTATTATTTTCTTGAGTGAACTTCTTTGAATGCATTCAAAATATGTAATATTCAGTTCGAACACATGCTAGATTTCAAAGAAATAATTATAAAGCACATCATAATATAAGATTTATTCTTCACTCAATTCAAATTCAAACTCGTAAGCATTTATTTCAACTAATCTAATAGGCACTTTTGAATTATTCCTTGATAATTCAAAAGTGCCTATTAGATATTAGATTAGTTGCAAGTAAGTCAGAAGAATATGAAGCTAGTTGCCCATTCCAAAGCGTAGTAGGTACCTATGGAGAAGAACGGACAAGAAACTCCATGGACACTCTTTTAAATTAGATTATTACAAAAATATTAGTTGCATCTTGCATCATTAATTCCAAGTTTAATTATTTGAAGCGGATGTTTTAATTAAGTTTTAACTCATTGGAAATCAACAAACTGTAATAGCCGACATCGAAGTATAAAATCAGGTTCGGAACATATGAGATACTTCACTAAGTTATTTATTTGTCACTCTACGTGTCTCTTTTCACTAAAAATCAGAGAAAACATATCCAATTAAAGTCATAATATCTTCAAGAAACTGTAATATGATACTTATATTAGAAGATATGTCTATGAAATTAATCATAATAAACAAGATCAACTCATCATGATCACCATCTATACACATGGATGACATCGTAGTTAATGAAGAAGTATTACTTTCAACGCTTTTACATTCGTTTAAAAATTTCTTATCGTTAACGTAAAAATTAAGTTACAAATAAAGCTCGGATGGACTATTAAGTTAAATAGCTTGGTATCACTCACCAGCGCGACGGCCATGTCTCCTCTTATCAGTCAGCAAGATCCCAATCACTGTGTCTATTTGATCATCACTCAACTTTCACCAAGTAACGTCCCAGAACATCACCCGACATACCGGTAATCCTCAGTTTTCATATCACAGTCACCTTCGAAGCGATAACACAAAGCTCGCACTCGTGGAATACTCGCGTACTCGTAATAGCATAACGTGCGGTCCCCTCCGGCGGTATAGATGAATGACGCCGCGGGTAAAGCACGAAGAAGTCAACAGTTCCCACGTGAGAGAAATGCGCGTGGCGAACAATGGTGGAGGCTGCGCTGCGCGTGAGTCGAAAGGTGGGCAAAAAGCGAATGAGCGCAGGCGCGGGCGCACACACCACTCCGCGCCGCCGCCCCGCCGGGAGCCCGTAGATACCTGCTGACCCATTTCAAATGTTTGCCGCAATCATTGTTGGAATTTAAGGACGCGTTTACGAATTGACGCGCTTCAATTTTAGGTATTGAGTCTCACTACTACACGTGCACGGCTCACACACACAGCGACATGCGCGAAGCGGTGAAATTATGAGTAAACTGACACGACTTGATACTTGAGCCTAATTTTATTTAATTTTTGCCATGTATTTTTTTTAAAGCTTACGTTGATTTGTTTTCAAATAGTTTGTAGGTAATGTGAAGTGTTCATAAAAGTAGATGCTATTTACTTAATTTCACTGGACAGTGATTAATCAAGTACTTGCCAAAGTACGTACCTATGTATTAATTGCGAACGAGCATATTGAAAACAAGCTTAGAAAATATGTTTATTTGGCACATACCCTTCAAGGCACACACTACCAATGCTACAATATTCATCACACTAATATTATAAAGGCGAAAGTTTGTGTGGGGGTGTGTTTATATGTTTGTTACTTCTTCACGCTCAAACGGCTGGACCAATTTTGATATAAAATTTGGTATGGAGGTAGCTGACACACTGGATTAACATATAGGCTACATGTTTAAAAAAAATCGTTAAAAATTCGTAAAACAAATACAACGCAATGGATATTGTTGTACTGTCAAATTGGAATGGATTGCCATTCCAAGTTACGCAATTATGATAGCGTACTAAGCAGTGGCGTGCATTGCATATAAGCAGTGCCTACCTCGATAAATCACCATAAGCCTGTCAATTACATTTTAGTGTATATAAAGAAACTCACTAAATTATCATACCTAACAAAAAACAAAATCTTCATACATTTACGCGCGGCAGTAGGCAGTCGCCAGACGGCCTGCCTACTTTAGGGTGATAAATTGCGAAGGTCGAATAACCAACCGAGTATGAATGTTAAAATCGTTCGTAATTTAGCCGTGCGAAGAAAGAAAGTGACGGATATTGAGATCGCCGATAGTGAGATAAAAATGAAAATCCAAGATGGCGGCTGTAATTTTTTTTTTCATCATGGGTATCGTTTTTATGGTTTTTAAGGGCGCTAAAGCCGATAGTGAGGTCAAAATGAAAATCCAAGATGGCGGCTGTAATTTTTTTATATTTTTTATCAACTAGTTTCTTACCAGAGCCTTTCCCAAACGTCTTAGGTCTTGGCCTAAAATCACAATCGAGTTAAAGAGTTAAAAACTATACACATTCTTATCAGCTAGTTCTACTCGTGTATCAGTTCTAGAAGCAGTCTTCAAAGTACACCTTCAGGTCACTCCATCCAGTCCGGAGGTAAGGTCTCAACATAACTACCAAAAAGGGCCGAAACTCGGCACACCTAGCTCAGCTCGGCTATTAGTTCCAGTAGCAGTCTTCCAAGTACACCTGCAGATCACTCCATCAAGTCCGGAGGTAAGGTCTCAACATAACCAACGAAATGAGCCCAAACTCGGCACACCTAGCTCAGCTCGGCTATTAGTTCCAGTAGTAGTCTTTGAATTACACCTGCAGGTCACTCCATCAAGTCCGGAGGTAAGGTCTCAACATAACTAACGAAATGAGCCCAAACTCGGCACATCTAGCTCAGCTCGACTATTAGTTCCAGTAGCAGTCTTCGAAGTACACCTGCAGGTCACTCCATCAAGTCCGGAGGTAAGGTCTCAACATAACTAACGAAATGTGCCCAAACTCGGCACACCTAGCTCAGCTCGGCTATTAGTTACAGTAGCAGTCTTCGAAGTACACCTGCAGGTCACGCGATCTAGTCCGAAGGTAAGGTCTCAACATAACTACAAAAAAGGACCGAAACTCGGCACACCTAGCTCAGCTCGGCTATTAGTTCCAGTAGCAGTCTTCGAAGTACACCTGCAGGTCACTCCATCAAGTCCGGAGGTATGGTCTCAACATAACCAACGAAATGAGCCCAAACTCGGCACACCTAGCTCAGCTCGGCTATTAGTTCCAGTAGTAGTCTTTGAATTACACCTGCAGGTCACTCCATCAAGTCCGGAGGTAAGGTCTCAACATAACTAACGAAATGAGCCCAAACTCGGCACATGTAGCTCAGCTCGGCTATTAGTTCCAGTAGCAGTCTTCGAAGTACACCTGCAGGTCACTCCATCAAGTCCGGAGGTAAGGTCTCAACATAACTAACGAAATGAGCCCAAACTCGGCACACCTAGCTCAGCTCGGCTATTAGTTCCAGTAGCAGTCTTCGAAGTACACCTGCAGGTCACGCGATCTAGTCCGGAGGTAAGGTCTCAACATAACTATAAAAAAGGACCGAAACTCGGCACACCTAGCTCAGCTCGGCTATTAGTTCCAGTAGCAGTCTTCGAAGTACACCTGCAGATCACTCCATCAAGTCCGGAGGTAAGGTCTCAACATAACCAACGAAATGAGCCCAAACTCGGCACACCTAGCTCAGCTCGGCTATTAGTTCCAGTAGTAGTCTTTGAATTACACCTGCAGGTCACTCCATCAAGTCCGGAGGTAAGGTCTCAACATAACTAACGAAATGAGCCCAAACTCGGCACATGTAGCTCAGCTCGGCTATTAGTTCCAGTAGCAGTCTTCGAAGTACACCTGCAGGTCACTCCATCAAGTCCGGAGGTAAGGTCTCAACATAACTAACGAAATGAGCCCAAACTCGGCACACCTAGCTCAGCTCGGCTATTAGTTCCAGTAGCAGTCTTCGAAGTACACCTGCAGGTCACGCGATCTAGTCCGGAGGTAAGGTCTCAACATAACTATAAAAAAGGACCGAAACTCGGCACACCTAGCTCAGCTCGGCTATTAGTTCCAGTAGCAGTCTTCGAAGTACACCTGCAGATCACTCCATCAAGTCCGGAGGTAAGGTCTCAACATAACTAACGAAATGAGCCCAAACTCGGCACACCTAGCTCAGTTCGGCTATTAGTTCCAGTAGCAGTCTTCGAAGTACACCTGCAGGTCACTCCATCAAGTCCGGAGGTAAGGTCTCAACATAACTAACGAAATGAGCCCAAACTCGGAACACCTAGTTCAGCTCGGCTATTAGTTCCAGTAGCAGTCTTCGAAGTACACCTGCAGATCACTCCATCAAGTCCGGAGGTAAGGTCTCAACATAACCAACGAAATGAGCCCAAACTCGGCACACCTAGTTCAGCTCGGCTATTAGTTCCAGTAGTAGTCTTTGAATTACACCTGCAGGTCACTCCATCAAGTCCGGAGGTAAGATCTCAACATAACTAACGAAATGAGCCCAAACTCGGCACATCTAGCTCAGCTCGGCTATTAGTTCCAGTAGCAGTCTTCGAAGTACACCTGCAGGTCACTCCATCAAGTCCGAAACGAAATAATAATATTATGAATTTATAATCCCTACTTACTTCTAGAAAAATTATAAGACTGTCAATAAAATCTCTCCTTGGGTAGTAGGTACATTATAGAATGCGTGAAGTATCATGTTTGGTATGTCAAATATTTTGTATCCGTACAGCGATCTTTTTCAGCACGAGCTGCTGCTTACAAGCGACACAGAGTCCACTCACGACGGCGGCCGAGCGCAGACTAATATTTCATTACAAATTTTTGTGCAATAAACCAAGACAGTGACCAGTAAAATAACCCTTATTTCAATCCAATAAGATTCACGCGTTACAGCGAAATATGTGAAAAAATAGACTCCGATTTTAATTTTTTTCTGAGCCTATTTGTAACATTTTGATAGTTCTTTTTGCTACCTTTTTGAGTTGAACATGTCTGCTTACATTAAATATTTTTAAATAAATAAATTTATGTTATTAAATAGAAGAAAAATATCTCCAAAGTCAGCACGATATCGTCGATTTTGTGTGAAGAGGCAACGGAAATTATTTTTTACTATATTAAAAACCAACATTTTTTAATGAAAAATAGCTACCATTTGAAGATGAAGGAGTAACCTATCTGTGGTAATTATTAGTTACATTTGGTTTAGTCTCATTTTGCTGCAAAATGCCTGTAAAACTACTTATTTTTGTCAGATTCGTAAACGCGTCCTTAAACCCTTATTCGATTTTGGGACCGCTCGGTTTCGAAAAAAAAAATAACAGCGTTTTTTTTGGTTGATATTAGAAAGTGAGAAATCTTTTAATTCTCCTAATTCATGGAACACTGTCTATGTCAATATTTCTACGTGATCTATGAATAATACAATAGGTAAGATTAAATAATAATTAATAAGAATGACGCAGTGCATTTCTATATGATTGAATATAAAACTAAAACTTTTTCCGTCCTATTTCCGGCAGAGTTACCGCTTCATTTTTCAGCCTGTTGAAAGCCTAGTCTAAAAATAAAATTAAAGAATCTAATCCAACAATGTTTCGACGATCTAGATATCTAAAATAAAGATCGTTCTATTTTAGATCTAGATCATCGAAACATGTAGATACATATTGCGATATACATTACGTGTCAAATATTAACTATGTGATAATCTAGTAGCAGTTGATAGATGGGATGGTCTTCAGTTGCTGGGACAAAGGTTTCATTAAGGTACCTACAGACTTAGACCAAGTTGATGCGATATATACCATTATGATTTATGTTTTAGAATTAAACACATGTAGTGAATGCCTTACCACCTTAAATTGGTAAGGAATTCAAAACTTGTGTTATTATTATTAATGTAAACCTTGCTCTTTAGGTTCACAATTTACTAATAAGATCCCAAATGATTATGACCATGAAGTACCTTATCCTAAGTATAGGTACCTCTAGCGATCTAAACTAACCCTTGAAGTATACCTCTGGCGATTTAAACTTACCCTTGAATTAAACCTCTAGCGATCTAAACTTACGCTTTTTCTTTATTTTCAACGCCAGTATCACTGTATAACGTAGGAAAGTTATGTCAGGAATGCGAATCGAAACTTAGATAATAATAAAGCCTGATAAATGGTTTCTCCCCACTAAGCTTACACTTAAACCCTTTTACGAGCTCAAGTTACATGAGATTACGTCTAGTAATGATCTACTAAAATACCACGAAGGAATACGACAGTTAACTTTGTTCCTTAATCCAGAGTTCATTCGACGAATAGATAAAGTTTTTAGTGCAATAATCCGTTTAGCTTTAGAAGTATGAGATCGTAGAATAACTATTCGGATTTTCGGTACATATATCCAAAAACGAATCGTTTTATTAACCTTTCCAGTAGATACTTAATACAGTATCTAGTAATAAAGATAGACTTATATAAAATATACTGCGAGCAAAGTCTGTCTGTGGTATGGAAACTATACTTAAATCCTGGTAAAGATAAACGATGGTTAATTTTATCCAATAACGATTGGTTATATACAGGAATCTAACACAAACCAGTATTCAATGTTCCGCCAATTATATGTTAATTATCGAACGACGGTAGATTGATACTTTATATTTTTGTGCTGTAATTTCCTTCTAGTAAGAGTTGTTCCTGGACACAGCTTTCATTTTCCGGTTCATTGTACTAAGTTTCAGTCTGCCTGTTCCAAAATATATTGCTGACCCCTAGGTAGAATAGGTCCTGTAGGCTTGTTGTAGTTTCGTATATCTATATAAGCTTTACACGGTTCTGTGATAGTATCAACGGTGTTATTCAAGCAAGAGTCATCATCATCTGCCTAGCCTTTTCCAATCAATCAAGCCAATTATGTTGGGGTCAGCTTCCAGTCTAACCGGATGCAGCTGAACACCAGTATTTTACATGGAGCGACTGCCTATCTGACCTCCACAACCCAGATTATTATTATTATTCAAACAAGAGAAGTCTAATCTATATCTTTATACTTAATTTAATAAATAAAACTGAAGAGTTGGTTTGTTTGAATGCGCTAATCTCTGGAACAAGGTACCAGTCGGATTTGAAAAATTATTTTTTCATTTGTTAGTCCAATTCTTGAGGAAGGTTATATTTAACATCACGCTACGACCCTTAGGAGCCGGACAAAAAGAGAGTAATAGAGCGGGTGGGCGATGCGATGCGATGCGTTGGGTTTGGGGAACAAGTTATTTTACGCGGACGAAGTCGCGGACAAAGTTATTTTTCAAATAGGTCCGACACATCCTGACTTGCTTTGTTCTATTTCCGAATGAATAAACGACTTAAAAGACGAATTACAAAAAGAATTAACGTTTTGTAACAATGATACAGAATGTTGACATCAATCAGCTGACAAAGTATTTATGTAATATACTCAATCACGCGAGTCATCATTAACTGATAAAAAGTAGTGCGACATATTGTATAAAAAAAACACATTATGTGCAAATTACGGGCATATTAGACGTTATTTATGAGACATCGCCTTTCCGTAACGATTGGCGGAAGACAAGCCATGTAGTATGCATGCGCATACATCACACCGATCTAAGTAATAACTTTACTATCGCAGTATCGCTATGTTTTGTTGGCGGTTTTTTTTAAATTACATATAATGTGTGAAACGAAATAATTTGCATGATCTTAAGAGCGTGTACGCCGAACGTCATTTCATACAAACTTTCAAGCCCTTGTTTTCCGAAATGAACGAACCGATTTTAATGAAACTTCATACGCATAAGCAGGATACAAAGGTCTAAAAAGTTAGTAGAGAACATTTTCGAAAAATAGTGTTACAGCCAAATTAGACCGATTTTAAACTTTTCATAGAAACAGAGATTTCCAGTTATTTTTTTTTAAATAAGACATTTCGAAAATGTTCTCTACTAACTTTTTAGACCTTTGTATCCTGCTTATGCGTATGAAGTTTCATTAAAATCGGTTCATTCATTTCGGAAAACAAGGGCTTGAAAGTTTGTATGAAATGCCGTTCGGCGTAAACGCTCTTAATCAATTGAATGGATAATTCGAAACAAGTTTGAATCAGTTCCACATTGTCTATTATTTGGCTTTAGATACAGCAATATATTATTAAATAAAGAAAAGTTTATTATCTTAAAATTCCCCGCAGACAAGTCATGCTTAATGTATATTAAAATTTCAAATAGACGTAAAAACCCTAGAAGACTTTAAGCATACGTAGGTACATACAAGAAACTGTAGATACATAATGAAGGACTGAACGTCTGTCACTCCGACGGTCCTCAAGTTTGTCTCGACAATCACTGAACTTATTTTAAGTGGATATTTTACTACCCACTCACAAAGTTTCCATTTAAGGACACTTTAGATTTATACATTTACGAGTATCTTCGTCAGACAAACAATAAATGGACAGCTACGAGACCTATAAAACTTTGACTAATAAAACAAACAATATATTTTCAACTTCTAATCTTTAATCGTGGAAAATAAAGTAGTAGTTATGAGTATTAACTAATTAGGAAATTGCTTAGAAGTTGAGGAATAATTTTTTCTATCTCTTCCCGTGGGTGTCGTAAAAGGCGAGTAAGGAAGTTACTTGAGAATGGGTAGCAGCGTTCTCTATGCATTTAACACCATATTACTGCGATCGTCAACCCACCTGTCAAACCTTTCCAAAATGCATGGAGAGGTCTATGTCCAGCAGTGGACATATTTCGGCTGAAATGATGAAGCAAATTGCAAACTAATAAAATTTAAAAACGCACAGGCCAAGGTATAGTCCATAGGCCATAAGTAAAGTTATGCTAATAAGCAAATATCGAAAACCCACAAGCGGTTTGAAAAGCCCCAGATGTTAGGAAACATGTAATTATTTAGTATTCCAAGATACAACGTTATTCAGTGAAATTGTTAAATTTCGAAGAGCATCTACGCGCTTTATTTACAAAGCAGTTGGCTTTCGCAAATAACGGCCGAGACTGCGCATGAGTTGAATATGAGCGAACTTTTACTTAGATACCACTCTTCTGCATTCTTTGATTTTGTGCAATGCATGCTACATGTTTATTCATGGTGGTGTTTTTTGGTTGTTCGGCATACGTAACATGTGTAAAAATGTAAACACGCTACCTACCCATTAGAATTCATTTCAGGACTTATGTTTTCAGACATACCTACTGTTCGATCTGTAGTTTTGTAACTTATCTCATACCCTACATTTCTTTCAACTGAACCAGGAGTTTAAAACAATATACCTAATAATGTTACTAAAAACGAATTATAATGTGTAGTGTATCCGCGTAGGTATATCAAAAAAAAATGCTTCGAAATTTTTTTTTTATTTTAAAAACGTTCCGGATAGATTAACCGTTCTAAATAAAACAAAGCTTCCAATGCAAATCACCCAAGATTATAACTATGGGGCAATAAAGTGTTAGGTTCTACATGTGAGATGCAACTTTATACCGCGATTACGCAAAATATACGCTGCAACGCTGTGCGTGACATCGTTAGTAAGCAGGAAGGTAGGCGGCAAGAAATACTGCTGCGACAGTTTGGACGTGTAAAGCGAATTCTGTTACTTAAGAAGCTATCAACAGTATCTGGAAAAACACCCGGATCTGTGCGGGTAATTTTGTACTTAGATTTTATTGGTTACCTAATCAAAGTTAGGTATTACCGTGACAGCTAAAGAAGACATCATTATGCTATACCGTCTAACACTCGTTATGAGTATTGTTTCCGACGGTTCCGTAATTATAATATCAACGCGCTGGCAGACCGAGAGGAAGATGCCGAGACAAAGATGGCGGGACGAGCTTGACTCCTACCGAAAGAACTAGCCGGCACTAGCAAAAGACAGAATTGTATGAAAATGGGAGAGGGAGGCCTTTGCCTCGTTGTGGGACAATACAGCCCATACAGGCTAGTTAGATTAGATATATCAACAAGTTAAAAGCAGGGTCCAATACCACAAACCTTTACAACTACAATTTACAAAGTTAAATCTTACAAGTACTGTCTGTACCACATAATTGTAACGAAAAGCCTTACAAATATGTAAATTGTAGTGATAATTGTGATGGATGGAGAGGGAGAGGAAGGCCGAAGAAAAGATGGATGGATTGTGTGAGGAATGATATGAAAGAAAAGGGAGTGAATGATAGCGTGACGGTTGACAGGGGCGAATGGAAGAAGAAAACGTGTTGCGCCGACCCCAAGTAAACATGGGATAAGGGCAGGAAGATGATGAATTAGTTCTACAATTTACATATTTGTAATATCTGTGTTACGAAATATTTTCTACAATTTAACAATTTTGTAGAATTGTATTCTTGTAAAGTTATGCGGTATAGGGCCCAGCTGGGTAATTGCTTAACACACTAACAGTACTCAGTAGCAATGGCTTTGATTTTGACAACAACATTCATTGCGTTGTTTACGTTGTTGAGCAGACAAACTTTTCGAACATATAAATCAATGGATCATTCAGATTGAGATAAAATTATGTGTTATGAGTTTAGGGTAGCGGTCCTTTTTCTTCTCATCACTCTCTGGAACTTAGCAAGCTCTCTAAAAAAAGGCAGGCAGCATCTTGTAATGTAATGCCTGAATACCACATTACCTGTACATTCTGAATTTCAGTTTGGAGAAGGATTTAAGTTGCGAGCTCAAAGGGCACATGGAAATACTGTTACGGAAGTTATGCAAACATCCTCCACACACCAACGCAACCTAAATAACATTAGTTATCTCTGACGAACGTATGCGGATTCGGACAACCATCGTAATGATCGCGTCTGATCATCTAGCTTAGAAAACACGACACGCAATCTTGATGTTTTTATTCCAATTGTTTGAGTTGTATAAATCGTTGCATGTGTACTGTGTAGCCAGAATGACCGATGACGGTGCCTCGGTGACGCACACCACCGACCTCTCGAAAGTGCCTTGTAAAATAGGTACTGCCGGGCTAAGAAATTATCATTAGGTACCATATTTTCTCTTGAATAGTTGACATTTTACATTTATAGCATCACACATGCAATCCCCAAAAGGTAAGGCATAGGTGTACTTATAGGTACTATGCCCACGTTTCTCTAATTATGTTTGTTATCAACTCCAGACAGAGAACAAATCCAGATTCCGATCCCGACCCGAGAATCTAACCCAAGACCGTATGTTCAGCGGTAGCGTTTGCGACCACTAGACCAACGTGGCACCTTGACCACTTGAGCTTTGAGGCACTTGTCTCCGTGAGACCTTGTAAGTACCTACTACCAGGATTAGAAATTATCATTCAATACCATCTTTTCTTTTAAATAGTTGACAGTTTATAACAACAAATTAAATAAAAGCTTTTTAAAACATTTCGATCAATTTGTAGTGAAGAAGTCACGCGAGTGAAAGCGCATATCACAATATTGCTTCTAAGTAAACAGAAAAGGAGTGGAAGTAAACTGATGACTCATGTTGTGTTATAAAAATATTATGATTTGTTATTTCTTTTCATAAGTTTACTCAGGGGAATGAGAGCAATTTGTGACTTACCAATTAGTTGTACACAGGTTGTACACAGTAGCTTTTGCTGCACATAACGTACAAAAAGTATTCCAGGGGAGATGCGATGCCAGTATCCTTCGAAGCTGATGTAGGTAGTCACAAAGTATTATTTTATATTTCAGCATCCATTACTTGAAAACAGAAGTTATCAAGTGTTTCAATAAAGTAGTAGTTTAACTACCAATTTTTGAAACTAAAAATTAAAAAAGCACCTACTCATTTTTCATATATATGTATTTCGGGTAACAATCGATTTTTAAAGATATGTTTAAGTACACCTATTCTTTATATTCTCCATTGCTTTCTTGTTCGTTTACGGAAATGGCAATTAAGAAGCGTGTGCTCGGTGGCATTGAAAACAATAACAGCATCGGGAACTATCTCAGACTCTTTCTTCAGTTCGATAAAAGCAATAAGCGTCACAAATGAAATCAATCTTAAAATGTAAGACACTAACGTTTAATTTACTTTGAAATCCTATGTTGAGATGCAAAGTGTATTTGGATGATTTGCCAGACTAATTTGACCTTGATTCCGCGGTATGGGAGCTGACTCTCGACGGCCATTGTGTGATTTTCATTCACTTTTTACTAAGAGTTAGACGCGATAGTATCACGCTTCTTAGCGTCAAGATGTTTGTATAAGCGATCTCATCCCTAATTTTAGATATATTTTCTTACCTAATCTATTAGCAAAAAAACTGAGAAGATTTAAAAAGTTTGGGTTTATCAGATAATTAAACTCTTTGTTCGATGACGACCAAATAGTTCTTAGCTAAAAGATTTTTCATTACGTGAAGAAAAGTGTCAAAGAATGTCAACATGACGCGTAATTCTTACCGTAAAACAGTTTTTAATGATTTCTTTGATTACAAGATATATCTTATTTATACAATTAATATTCAATAGCTTCACAACATTTTCGATCAGTGTAAAGACATACCAAGTGCAACGCATTAATGAATCTACCTATTTGGTAACAAGTTTACCAGAATTTGAAAACGAAAATCGTAAACGGTTTAGCCACAATACAATTACAAAGTCAATTCCTCTCAATGATGTAATGAGATTTACTAATCACACTGAGTCCAGTATGAGCAGTGTCACAGTCGCTGAAAAAAGACGGAAGATACAGGCAAAAACAGTTTCACCCCAGTTTATTAAAAAGGTTAGAGAAAACTACTTCCGCACTTACTATACAACGGTTAGGAAGACTACCCACAGTTTGCTGCCAAACAAGATGAATAATTTTAAGATGGTTAACAATAATGTTAGTACTGCTTTAACTGTCAAACTCAATCGTAATCTTGTAACAGCAAGGAAAATCGCTTCGTTATTAATGAATAAATATCAGATGAATGTAAGGAGGAGAGACATTTTTTTCGAAGGAGTTAAAAGGAGAAAACGAAATATGCACAATAAAAGACATGAGCCATTTCTGTCAGATTTGTTTTGGAAACACATGCGGACAAGACTCTCGAAAAATGTTACCTTGCTCACTTGACGCACGCCTTACTTGTACACATCAAGCTATACCTTTCCAGTTTTAGCTGACCTCGCATTGGGTAGATTTTCATACAATCAGAAGTCATTATAGACTGGTTATATATTGCTTGATGTGTAGCCGTGCGTACCAACCATTTACCAAAAGATTTTTTAGAATATTTAAAATATCAATAAAATTTACCTGGATAACTTTGTATAAAATTACTAGGAGGTATAATTTCCAAATGCATTTCAAAGGTGTGTGTAGAAATCAATATCGAAGTCACTTTTAGATTTGAACAATGTTTCTATATACCTATACAGAGAACGTTTTTCATTACAAAGATAATTATCATTAACCACAATTGGTTGCTACGAGATGTTAAATGCTATGAAATTGATATAAATATAATAATACTATATAATATTAAGTATGTCAAGTTTTGTGAGAGTACCGAAGTATTTTAAATATTATAAATAAAAATTTGAATGTACTTTGTATTTATTTTTCACGATATCACTGAATATTTGAGTATCGAAACTAGTATGATAATATATATTTTTAAGTATAAACTAGTATTAGTTACAATCATTCAATCTTATTCATTATTATTACAGGAACAATAGAAATACTTCTATGAACAGAAAAATAAATTCGTTTTCTTTACAGGTACCGAAGTAGACACATTATTCAGAATTTAATGCTTACAATACATATTTTTATCAATGGATATTATCTTAAATAAATAACCTAATACTAAAACACTATTGTAGTAGGTAAACCAATATCGCAAAAGTTTTGAAATAAAATATTTATGCAGCACAAGTGTAGGCTGTCGTACAATATTTGTTGATCGGGTCGAATACTGAAACACTAGGACATGTGTACTCATTCAGGACATAGGTTCCGTTACCCAATAACACACAGTTGTAGTATGTTTGGCAGGTGGAGTCGGCGCTATTGGCGAATCTTCCAGTTGAAGAACATGTTAACGTATTTGAATCGGATGTATCCGTTGGACATTTGTAGTCGAATTCACATATAGTAGTACCAGGATCGTAACGTGAATTCTCAGGACATGCGTACTTTGTTTCCGTGTAACTGCCATTTTCGTTTTGAATGCATTCTATGTAGCTGCTGCAATTAGTGGAGTCTGGATCAGCAATAAACCCTTGTGCGGTGCAGGCAGAAGTCGAGTTTGTGGTGTTATCGGTCGAATTTGAGCCATCACTTGAATCTGTCGGACATTTGTAGTCGGAGTCACATAAAGTTGTATCAGGATCGTAAAGTGAATTATCAGGACATGTATACTTTGTTTCCGTGTAACTGCCATTTTCATTTTGAATGCATTCTATGTAACTGTTACAATCAGTGGAATCTGGATCAGCAATAAACCCTTGTGCAATGCAAATGGAAGTCGAGTTTGTGGTGTTGTCGGTTGAATTTGTGCCATCACTTGAATCTGTCGGACATTCGTAGTCGGAGTCACATAAAGTTGTATCAGGATCGTAAAGTGTATTGTCGGGACATGTGTACTTTGTTTCCGTGTAACTGCCATTTTCGTTTTGAATGCATTCTATGTAGCTGATACAATCGGTGGAATCTGAATCAGCAATAAACCCTTGTGTAATGCAAATGGAAGTCGAATTTCTGGTGTTTTCGGTTGAATTTGAGCCATCACTTGAATCTGTCGGACATTCGTAGTCGGAGTCACATAAAGCTGTACCAGGATCGTAAAGTGTAGGGTCGGGGCATGTGTACTTTGTTTCCGTGTAACTGCCATTTTCATTTTTAATGCATTCTATGTAACTGCTGCAATTAGTGGAGTCTGGATCAGCAATAAATCCTTGTGCGGTGCAGGCAGAAGTCGAGTTTGTAGTGTTGTTGGTTGAATTTGAACCATTACTTGAATCTGTCGGGCATTCGTAGTCGGAGTCACATAAAGTTGTATCAGGATCGTAAAGTGTATGGTCGGGGCATGTGTACTTAGTTTCCGTGTAACTGCCTTTTTCATTTTGAATGCATTCTAAGTAGCTGCTGCAATT
Source organism: Oligia latruncula (assembly GCA_948474745.1). Lineage (NCBI taxonomy): Eukaryota > Metazoa > Arthropoda > Insecta > Lepidoptera > Noctuidae > Oligia > Oligia latruncula. The sequence goes on from OX419688.1 coordinate 14,006,187, forward strand.
AATGGAGTCTGGATCAGCAATAAACCCTTGTGCAGTGCAGGCAGAAGTCGAGTTGGTGTCAGTAGAATTTCTGGTGTCAACTGTTAATCCTGTTGTCGTGTTTGTTGATTCACTGGTAAAAGTCTTATTTGAAACGTCAGATGTTCTTAGCGAAGTCGTGGCATCTGAACTGTTCCTGGATATAATATTCGTCGTAGCATTTCTTATGTCATCAATTAATGTCGTTTCAATAATATCACTATTGTTTAAAGTTGTAGTAGCAACCGTGGTTTCGTTTCCATCAATAGTAATCGTGGTGATTGTAGTATTAGTGAAGATTACCGTAGTTATTGTATCGGTTATATCACTTGTTATTATATCTTCTGTACTATTGGTATAACTAGTTATGTTGGTCACAATAGTTGTTTCTGTTATGTTTTTTATATCGTCGTCAATTGTAATAGTCATATTCTTTGTTATAATTGTAATTACAGTTATGTTGTCAGAAGTATCTATAGTAGTCGTGGTACTTGTAGTGTCAGTATTATTTTTTGTTATTACAGAAGTTTCCGTATCAATAACTTCGGTAATATTCCTGAGAGCGTTGTTATCGGTTGAATAAGTCGTTTCTATGTCTTCTGTTGTCATTGAACGTGTTGTGCTCTTATTAGCAATTGAATTAACAGAAGCTTGTTCTGAGCTACTTGAACTGCTCGTGGGCACTGACGAACTTGATGAAGTTGTACTACTTACTGCCGATGTAGAATTTGATAACTTCTCAATTGTATTGGCAGTATTTGAACTATCACTAATAGAACTTATTGACTCCGCATTAACGACTGTATAATTCGACTTTACAGCTTCTGATTTTGCTGTTGAATTTAAATTGGACGTCGTACCTGAAGTAACAATGTCTGTAACATTTCCTGAATTTGATACATCAATAATGTCTGTAGTTAATATTGAATTTTTAGAACTTGTGTAATTTGATGTGGCCGATAAGGATGCATTCACCTCTCTGGAAGAATTCTTAGTACCTTCGGTGTTATTTGAACTTGATGATTTCACTATTTTCAATGTTGATGAATCCGAATTTTCAGTTAATTTTTCTGAGTTCGTAGAATCTGCTGCAAAGGATGAATTCGAAGAATACGTAGACTCTGATAGGAACGATTCTGAAGAATCTTTAGAATTTGTAATGTTTTTGGTTTCTGTAGATCCAGAAATGTTGGAATGGCCACTGTTATGTGACTTATCGTCATGAATGGTCGAATTTACAGTTTCTGAAATAACTGTTTTTGTTATATTTGATGAATTTGAAGATATTGTGGTATCTAAATCAGACGTAAAATCTGCTGAACTCTTAGAGTTTGACACTGATGATATTAAACCATCCGTTGTGTGAGATGAATTTGAAACTTTTTCTCCATTCGTAGAACTAGTGAAATTCGTCGTTTCTAAAATTGTAGAATCTGAAGCTTCTGTTAAGTTAACTGAGTTCTGAGTTACTTCAGCAGATGTCACATTTAATAAATACGCGGATTCTATACTAGAAATATCTGTAGAATCACTAGAGTTTGTAGAACCGATGGTATTTAAAGTTTTTCTTGTAACTCTCGCGTTTGAATGGTCTGTTTGGTCACTTGAGCTCGTTGTATTTGCAGTTTCTGATGTAGAGTTATTGGTGATCCTGTTTGAGCTTTCTGAAGTTGTATCTTGGGAATCGGATGTCTTATTTGTCGATGTCGTAGAATTTGATTCAGAATCAAACCGAATATCTATCGCATAGGATGAGTTAGTTATGTCTGAAGAATCTGTTAAACTGGTTGCGCTAGAAGATTCTGAAGCCGAAGAATTTAAACTATCCGTTGAATTGACTGAATTTTCATATTTTATGGCAGATGTCGAGTTTGATGAATATTCCGATTCCAAACTGGAAATCTCTGAAGAATCGCTTGAATTTGAAGTTTGGATCGAATCGAGGCAGGTTCTAGTACTTTGCGCGTTGGAATTTTCCGTAAGATCAGTCGTGCTCGTTGTATTCACAGTATCTGAAATTGAATTGTTCGTGGACTTTAATGAGTTTATTGAAGTTGCAGTGTCAGAATCAAACGTTGTATTTGTAAGGCCCGAAGAATTTGATCCAGAAGAAATCCGAATATCTATCAGGTTTGATGAGGTATTTGTTTTAGAAATATTTGTTAAATTCAACAAGTTTAAGTTAAAAGTTTCCAAACAGGTAGTATTTAAATTTTCTGTGGAGTTTGCGGAATTCACGGTAACTAATTCATATATTGTATTTGTAGAATTTGCAGAATCCAATAAAGTCGTATCGGAAGCATCTTCAGATGTTGTAATATTGGAAATTTCCATGTTACTTGTTGAAGAATTGTAATTAGCATTGTCTGTGACATTTGTTGAGCTTGTGAAATTCAAACTATCTGAAATGTCAGTCTCTGCAGAATTCAACGAACTTATAGAACTCTTCGAATCTGAGTCAAATGTAGAGTTAGTTACGGTCGTAGTATTGACTGTAGAAGAAATTAAGTTATCGGTGAAAATTGATGAATTTGAGTTGGAAATTGCACTTGTAGAGTTCGTAAAATTTGATTTATCTACAATGGAAGCATCTAAAGTTTCCGTTAAGTTTGTATAGCTTGTAGACTCCAAAATCGATGTCACATTTGATGAACTTGAAGAATTCAAAGCAGAATTTTCTGTGCTGTCATCTGAAGTCCTCGCAACAGTTGCATATAATTTATCAGTCGTATTTACTGAGCTTTCAACATCCAAGGCTGACGTTGAATTAGTAAAATTAGTAGAACTCGAAGTGAGTGTGCTCAAAGTATCCGTAGATGTTGTAACATTGGCAATGTCTGAAGTAGATGAAGACAACAATGTCGTTGTAGTATTTGCTTCAGATGTAACATCAGTATTTGAAGAATTAACTTTGTTGGTTAAATTCTCCGTAGACGAAAGCTCCGTCTTATTGGCAGAGTAGGTAGTGGATGCATCGTCAGTATTTGATGCATCAGTCGTGTTTGTAGTTCTCGTTCCATTTGTCGTGCTCACTGAAGTCTCATTAGTCGAAAAACCAGTTGAATTTGATAGACTTGCTTTGTCGGAAGATGACTGGGTGTTACCATTTGAAGAGGTCTGAATCGTAGCAGCGTGTGTAGTCCATACTGTTACGAATATCTGAAAATAAAATTGTGAATCAAAAATCAAATCTACAAGGTCCCTCAGAAAGAAACTCACGTTGTTATTAGGTAGTTTTTTTGTATTTATGAATCAAGATTTAATAATACACCACACGAGTGCACCAAAATTGTATGCCTGCAGCTACCTCTCAGATGCCAAAACCTACATAATGTTTAGGATAAATAGGTAACATAATATGTTTCAATACCTAGAGAAGGTCATATTAGCTATCAACTTTTCTTCTTCGTCAAGGTACCAGCAGTATTTGTACACAATTGAAAAGTCTTGTCGCTAAAGAGCTGTTGTTTACTGTAATTGGATTAACCGTGGTAAAGAAACTGCATAATCACTAATCACCTTGTTTGGTAATAGGTTTGTTCACAGTAGTTAAACAATCACCACAGCCGATATGTGGTTTATGAATGGGTTAACTCTTCCTATTATCCTCAATTAACACACATATTCTAAAAGGTCCTACTCAAAAATCCTGTAAATAACTTCTGTCTAGAACAATAAGGTATCACACAGTATAGAAGGTACAGCACAGCATTTCGAATAGAATGGTTTTCAAAACTTAGTAAGAAGAGATTTACTAAATTCTTTTAGGTACTTAATTACACGGCATGTAATTTACCCTTCAATTGATCACACACTTGAGACAATTCAAAAATAAATACAAAAATTGAAAGTAGTACTCAATTCACATAAGAAAAAACTATTGTATAATTATTATATAAGTTTAATTCTGATAATGAAAAATATATATATTCATGGAAATGTTACAAATATCCTATAATCTTAACAGATTGTTTATTGCAAAAAAAAGTGGATTATAAAGGAGGTCATGATCCCATATAAAATAATAACTATAATAGGGGCTACAAATGAAAACAACAACAAAAGTACTTACGAGAAATACAGCGACAGTAATCTTTCTTTGCATCATGAATTTCTAAATGTTTTCTTCAAGCACTGAAGACTATATACTAAGATCAAGAGATAATATAGTTATCTCGTTATTTTAAGTTAACAACATTAATAAAAAGATTGTGTTCATGACGTTCCGGAATATTTTACATTATCTGACTTTGGATCCGATTTTTTAAATTATATCCAACAAAAAATTCACAAACGGTCATTACTGTTAACGGTCAGACTTTGCGTTCAAATAATTTGAACGGTAACAACGGAACTAAAAAACCCATGTGTTTGTACTTATGAAGAACTGTTGTACTAACAAGGATGTGTTGAAATACAGACTGATCATCTTGAATATTAATTTATTTTGCACATTGTATCTCCCAAAGATGTATGTATCTGATTTCAACAAAAGTTACGTTACGTTTGAATTCCTATATTTTAACCAAAATAACTGAGTAGAGAAAATAACAATTCAACATTATCACACACGTTATCAAAATCTGGTATCTCAGACGTAATTATGTATTCAATATTGACATTACACCTACTCAGTAATAAATTACTTATGGCACATTGCTTTCTTGTTTGTGCATAATCAAATATAAGCGTTAAATTAAAGCAGGTAATGAAACACAGAATTCGTTACGACAGAGTATTGTAATCGTTGGAACATTAATGACTATATTTTGTCATTATTTTCCAAAGCAACAGTTTGTGACGGTCGTCCAGTGTTCGTAGATTTCGCTTTATTGTGTTGCTCACTTACGGCCGAACCCAATAACCTATTGAGAGATAGCTCCTGATGGTAGCCAGTAATAATAATAACTGTCAGTATAATATAATCATACAGATGGCTACTGATATAGTCGTAGATTATTGGAACGTTAAAACCAGAGATAGATAGGTTTTTCTACCTCCAGTATGCCAAAACTGGTGATACATAGATAGGTAATTGAGTTCGGCTGTAAGTTGGAGAATACCTACATCAACACGTTGTATACAGCAGAGGTCTTCTTATTTCCAAGAAATCCAAATACTTTGCAGGAATATAAATGAAGTAACCAGAATTATTGAAGAATCTGTCAGCCGTTCGATAGATTATCGTCTTACAAAAGGGTTGCTTGTTCTTTTTTTGTAAACACACCACTAGCTACTGCAAAACTTTCCAGATAATCGAATAGAATGGAGTAGAATAGAATACTCTTTAATATGCCATACCATATTAAGAATTACAGATTTCTAATAATTATGTATGAATTTTACACAGGATGAGACAATGATCGGTCTTATTTCTAAAAGCGACTTTTTAATGAAAACCTTTGAATGGACCTTTCGAATTTGATAATCTAGGATTGGTCCTAGTTTATCAAATTCGAAAGGTCCTATCCCCGTTTCTACGAACAATTTTGTGTGTCCACTTCAAAGTCGACACACAAAATTGTTAGGGGAGGTGCATTGCCTTTCATTCGGTTGAACAAAGACGTGCCTGGACAAGTGTAATTTTAAGGAATGAAACTCTCAGTGCCATTAGCGAACTTCACGTAGACGCAGAGTAGACGCAGAGTTCTTGCAGGTTGTTTTGGCCGTGTCGATAAATCGGCCTGGCGCAGAGCACTCCACAGCCCCATCAGTTTCCATGGCGAAAACATACAGCACCTAAATGACATGTGTTATTTTATTTTGGTGTAATAATTTAAACACGTTACACGACATGCCCGGGTTGTGGAGGTCAGCTAAGCAGTTAATACAGTTGAATACGGTTATTCTGGAAGTCGACTCTACCTAATATATGTAGTTGGGAAGAGGCTAGGCAGATGATGACATGCGTCACTCGCGATAACATGTTAATGACAAAATATTGATATTTGTTAACAATAAAATGGGCAAAAACAATAAAAATACTCACAAAAAAAATTACGATGCTTTTCCTCCCCATCGTCTTACAATCGTTCACTGTAGAGTGTAGAGGCTAAATAAGTTCTCGCATTACGTGTAAGTATTACATATTTATAGTAAAACAGAAACAATGGTTAAGTAATATAATTGATAGAACCATGAGATTAACCAAGAATTAGTACTTTCATAATCTTAATCTGCGGTATCACTGACTTGTTTGAGTCATGATTTCATCAAAACGCGGAACCCTTTTGTATGCAATAAAATAATGTTGTTCGCTTGATATATTTTACTAATGAAATGGATGTGTCATAAATTCACGAGTCTCGGCATTGAGTGACCATAAAATATCTATCCATAAGATTGCCAAAATCATAAACAAGAATATTTACTTATATAATATTGACTTATTTCAACACGTATTTGTTTGTGAAAACAGCATATTGTTTGACTGTCTTATTCCGAACACAATTAGGTATTACAGAATAAATACAGGCCACTACACGGGAGTAACTTGGCGATGAGAAGTAAAAGACAAAAAATAGAGCATTGAATATATGTATATTATATTCGTAAATTTTTCAAACAAACAAAAATATTGAAAGTAACTATAATTTATCAAGTTTTCCAGATAGAAAGTTTAGGTCGAGGGTTTGCATCCACACGATGTCTTTCATCATCGATGATGATAACCGAACAGTCAGTATCATCCACGCTGTCAATTAGTACATGTGTAAGATGCAGTACACCGCGTCGTTGAAGGATTGAACGATGAAGTACTGGGGCAGGTGTAATTGTACTGAGTATATGTCCCGTCACTCAAAAGTACACAGTAGAAATAAGTCTGACAGGTAGTATCAGCAGTATTCGCAAATCTACCGGCTGTGGTACATGTGAATGTGGGGGTTCTGGTGCAGTTGTAAGAAGCATCACAAAAAGTCGTATTTGGGTTATAATATGTAGTAGCTGGGCAATCGTATGTTGTCTCGGAATAGGTTCCGTTGATTTGGACACATTCTATGTAAGAAGAGCAATTTGAAGAGTTGGGATCGGCGATGAACCCATCCGCTGTGCAAACCGACGTTGTGGAGTTGATGGTGGTTGCGGGACAAGTGTAGTTGTTTGTACATTGGGCGAGGTTAGGGTTGAAGAGAGAGGTCGTGGGACAGACGTAGTTATAGGAGACATAGGTGTTGGTGCTGCTGACGTAGACGCAGAGAGTGTAGTTCTTGCAGGTCGTGTCGGCGGGATCGGCTTTTCGACCAGCTCCGGTGGCTGTACAGTTTACAGCGGCATACGTCTGCCACGCGCATACAGACAGCATCTAGAAAATAACCAGCCATGAGCGTCTCTTTTACATTTTGATTATTGTTATTAAAAGCCTGTGATATCCCACTGCAGGGCAAAAGCCTCCTTACTGTCTTTCCACTTCTCTCTGTTTAGCGCTGCTGAGGACCAGTGGACACAGAGAAAGACAGAGCTGGTCTCTTTTAACAAGAACTGGTCCTGGATCAGTTCTTGTTGAAGGAGGCCAGCTCATCCCGCCATCTCCGTCTAGGCCTGCCACATTTTGATTACTAGGAAATTATTTAGAGTGTAATTCTATGAGGCTATTTTGTTTTTCAAGTTTAAACCTAAATACAAACAAGGTTTTAAACATTTTGTAACACAAAAGTGATGATGATGAAAACATCCACCAAGCCAATCCAGCTTTACAGCCCTTCCAACTATGTACAGATAACGGGTATAATGGGTACAAAATGGGGAATGGATACTTACAAAAACGATAATGAAAATCACTTTCGCCATTTTTTTTTATGTGAATAAACTCGCACTGAAATTCAGGCTTTATACCGTCAAGGATTGTAAACTTGGATACACAGAACTGTAAACGATGATTAAATCGGATTGTCTCACAATTGTTGGATTATCCGATGGTTCCTTCATTACCTACGTAACGTAATCCAATAAATATGACTAAACTTAAATTGTATCCGTGACGAGATCATAGAACAAACTTCGCAATTATACCTACCCATCATCAGAACATACAATTTTAGTACTTAACTAGCTTTTGCCCGCGTCTTCGTCCGCGTGTAAATTCTTGTTCTACCCCGTCGCATTGCATCGCCTGCCCGCGTTAGGTATTACCTACTTCATTTTCGCTTAGAGTTATTTCTGACATTTTTTCTTTTTGCTCGGCTGCTAACGACCCTAGCGTGATGTTAAATCATTATCCTGTAGCCTTCCTCAAGAATTAGGCTATAAAATGCAAAAGTAATTTTTCAAATCCGACTTGTAGTTCCAGGAATTATGGCGTTCAAACATACTCTGAACACAGAGTCTGTATCTAGCATTTTCTTTTCAAATAAGCATATTAATTCTTAGACCATTTTAACCTAAATGGTTTTTAAGTATCATTTTTCAATCAGTATCACACTTTGAAATCAGTGACAGAAAAGTTGAAAGGAAATCGTTTGTCTTGGTATGGGCATGTGATGAGAAGGGACGAAACGCATGTGACTAAAAGAGTGATGAATATACATGTTGATGGATGGAGAGGGAGAGGAAGGCCGAAGAAAAGATGGATGGATTGTGTGAGGAATGATATGAAAGAGAAGGGAGTGAATGATAGCGTGACGGTTGACAGGGGAGAATGGAAGAAGAAAACGTGTTGCGCCGACCCCAAGTAACATGGGATAAGGGCAGGAAGATGATGATGATCACACTTTGAAATCCAAATTGATAGGAATTTTATCATCGTGATCATTAGCCGACACACTTTAACTATCCTACTGAAAGAATCGCCACTGAATTAAAATAATTACTAATTATGGATAGTATCCACTTTTAATTAAGCAGTAAATAATGCAAAAATCCTCTGTCCATGTGATAGCAGAATGTCCGACCCAGCTGTGTCGCACGAATCGATCAAACGTTCGATCAAATGGTCATCCTACCTAGCTACCCAATATTCTTGACTTTCGCTTGACTTTTATGTCCAGCGGTGCTATTCTGTAAAAATCTCACCGTGAAAACTTAGGTGAAGTGAGCATGGAGTGAGCTGTCAGTAGTGTCAATTCCTAGCAAAAACAAACTCACTTCACCTACGTTTTCACGGTGAGATGTATACAGAAACGACCGGCTGTTCTCCGCATCTACAAAATCCAACGACAGCTCTTTCAGTTTTAAGTTAACACTTTTTTCTCAGCGCATCTTTGCATTAATTACATGATGCTTTTAGGAACAAAGCCGGAACTAGTGTTTCTTCATTGGATTCAGTTTAAAAAAAAGTTGTATTGAATCGATATAACATTCGCCCGGCGACTACTTACGTGACGTCTATGCGAAGGCATCGCAACGACGGAAGCGGCTAGGTGACGGCTACGAAACAGCTACGAAACCGCTACGACTGCGCTACGAGACCGCTACAAGACAGCTAAGTGACGCGACGTCTACGAGACGGCTGGGAGATAGCTACGATATGTGACGCTGTGATCCTTCTTTTCTTCTTTATCACTGGACGCTTTCAAATAAAATAACCACAAAGTGATTTATACTCCTAACAGTTTCGTTTGTATGAAGTGTAGGGTGCGCTGTAAGTACGTTTTATCAATAAAATGGCAATGTGACTCCAGATAGATGTTACGTCCTTGTCACATTAGATAATTTAAAAAAATATACCTACATGATTCAAAGATTGTATTGTGGTGGATAGAAATCCCTTATTTTTGTACATAAAACACAATACAATCTTTTTCGTCTTCATCGTCTGGTAATCCACAGTCAGACGCCTTTAAAAATGCTTTAGCCCTCGTACGCACGACGACAATGAAGCTATACGTTTCCAGTGTAGGCTGACTTCTCATACGAACAGCCTACGGAATGCGATGTATAACTACCTAATGGAAAAATTAAGATTTTGTATTGCGTGCTCAGTTCACTGTCTCTCGTCTTAACTCAAGATGCATTCGAATCATCGTTCGATTTAAAAATGGTTTCGCTGCCTAAATACTTAAGTAATTATAGTATACGGAACATTAATAATGCGTCGCATAGGTACCTACTAATGCATTGCATAATATTGCAACTTACCACAACGCATCTGCATTGCATGATAATTTACAGTTACAACAATTACGCACAAACACTTATTATTAAGATAAGCTTTATTACTCCTTGGATCATTCATTTATAACATAATAAGTATCAACATTTACTTATACTGCACACTCACTGGCAGGAAAATACCGCCATACACTTGAACGGCAAACCCTCACCACAAAATACAGAGAGTGCAGAAGGCAATCACATGTATGTACTTCACTTTTCATACCTACGCTCGGCGGTCGCGCTAGGTTTGTCAACTTTGACTTATGCACAAAAACTATCGTGGTAGTGGCACTTGTATCTAGTTGTTTGATTTATTGTTGAGCTTATTCTAAAATATTAAAACAAAACAATAAACATAGTATTACAATACAAAAAGTTTACAGAACAAAAACATATAAAATTTTACATTTGTCAATTTTCACTATCGAAAATCCCTAATAACTTCAAAACGGATTACCCTATTTACACAATTTATTTTGCCCTATTCGTTTTAGACATAAACCTAACAAATGACACTAAAAACAACACAATATCTACACAAATAAAAAATCTTGTTTTCAACTTAGTAATAGTAGCAAGTTGGTGGCGTGAATTTACCTTACAAAAAAGTTGCTTCGTTTAGACTGATTCAAAATAGGAAACATAACAAATAGGAAAAATAACCAACCCGCACTGGGCCCGCGTGGTGGATTACGGCCCACTCCCTCTCACTGAGAGGAGGCCTGTGTCCCAGCAGTGGGAACATTATAGGCTGATTATGTATATTATATAAATCGAGCTTAGATAGCCATTGTTTTGTTGCTCCATTTTTGCACTTCACAGACGCGTGTCTTAAACGTTTGGCACTCGCGCTCGCACTAGTCCCAACCAGTCCGAGATAACGTGTCCGTGAGCGGTGTCTATGTGTGCGTTGCTCGAGCGCACTTTGTATGTAGATTGCCTTCTGTACTCTCTGTATTTTGTGCCCGCACCATGCAGCTATGTAGCCAACGACGATATAACCACTATGTAGCATACTTACCTACTATTAATCGCAGATTCGCAGCTATCCTTTAAGTTAAATTCCTAGAGGTAGATAATTTAGGTGTCAGTCGTGGGTTTTCAAGAAATGCATCCAGCATGCTAATTAAGATTTTAATCACGTCAGTATGTTGCAATATACAGGGTGATTGGAAGATGGGTGCAAAGCTTTAAGGCGAAGATAGTACAGACAATTTAGAACCATTTAAGCCATGGTTGTCTTAGACGAAGTCTTACTACTTTTTTTTTACCAATTTCTTAAGATTTTTTTCAAAAATTCCTAAAGTTTTAACTAAACTATTTATTTATGGCCAAATTGAATGATAAACGAATTCATTTTTATTGTATTTAATTAAAGTAATATGTAAGCAATCTAGCAAAACATGTTTTAGGCCTCTGTGTCGTTAGACATTTTTTTTACAGATATTTAAAGTTCATAACAAATTTTAAAATTTATAAATACTTTTTGTAAACCTTATTTTAAAAATCACGGAGCGTGCTTTTTTTGTTCAAACCTTTTTGAAAACATGCTTGATAATCGCTCTTTCTTTTGAGGTAACATTTACGCAGATATCTTACAAATTATTGAAATTAGGACCTAAAAACCAATTTAAGGGAGAAATTTAAAATTTTAGGCAGTCTAAATAAAACAACATTTGAATGACATTTATTTATGTTTCATGGTCAAAATGTTGTCCGTGATTCCTAATACAAGCACGGCTCCGTCTTCTCACTTCTATTGTTGTTATTTTCAACATCATATCTCCAGCTTCATTGTTTCAAACTCTGAATTCATTCTCTCTGTCAGTTCTTCTCTCGTGTTTATTTCAACATTCGTATACACCAGCTCCTTGGCCCGGCCCCACACGAAAAAGTCCAGCAGGGTCAGATCTGGTGAACGAGCGGGCCAAGGGATGGGTCCATCTCTGCCAATCCAGCTGTCAGGAAAGCAATTATTTAAGTGTTGCCCATGTGTTGTGTGGGTTATGAAAGTTTGTAATCCCTAGAAAATTTGCTTTCATCCGTCCACAAGATTGATTTCAAATTAAAGTTTTCTAGGGAGGGCATTAAAAACTTTCATAACCTTCATGAATGGGCCGCCAAAGACAACAATCCACATTTTAAGAAGCAGGTGTCGTTTCAGAGGAAATTCTGGAGGCTGGAGTAATTTGCAGGACGTTGATTGGGCCCCACTTCTTACCGGAGACTTTCAATGGTGAAAATGATTTGCACTTTCTACAAGTGGATTTACCAGAGCTGATAGAGGAAACCGGTGTCCCGATATTCGCAAGAGACAGTACAGTCATCTTTCAGCAAGACGGCTGTCCAACGCATTGGATGTTAAATGTAAGGGAACACTTAAATAATTGTTTTCCTGACAGCTGGATTGGCAGAGATGGACCCATCCCTTGGCCCGCTCGCTCACCAGATCTGACCCTGCTGGACTTTTTCGTGTGGAGCCGGGCCAAGGAGCTAGTGTATACGAATGTTGAAATAAACACGAGAGAAGAACTGATAGAGAGAATGAATTCAGAGTTTGAAACAATGAAGCTGGAGATGATGTTCAAAATAACAACAACAGAAGTGAGAAGACGGAGCCGTGCTTGTATTAGGAATCACGGACAACATTTTGACCATGAAACATAAATAAATTTCATTCAAATGTTGTTTTATTTAGACTGCCTAAAATTTTAAATTTCTCCCTTAAATTGGTTTTTAGGTCCTAATTTCAATAATTTGTAAGATATCTGCGTAAATGTTACCTCAAAAGAAAGAGCGATTATCAAGCTTGTTTTCAAAAAGGTTTGAACAAAAAAAGCACGCTCCGTGATTTTTAAAATAAGGTTTACAAAAAGTATTTATAAATTTTAAAATTTGTTATGAACTTTAAATATCTGTAAAAAAAATGTCTAACGACACAGAGGCCTAAAACATGTTTTGCTAGATTGCTTACATATTACTTTAATTAAATACAATAAAAATGAATTCGTTTATCATTCAATTTGGCCATAAATAAGTAGTTTAGTTAAAACTTTGGAAATTTTCGAAAAAAATCTTAAGAAATTGTTAAAAAAAAAGTGGTAAGACTTCGTCTAAGACAACCATGGCTTAAATGGTTCTGAATTGCCTGTACTATCATCGCCTTAAAGCTTTGCACCCATCTTCCAATCACCCTGTATATCCTAACGATTTATTCTAGCGAAGTATAAAACAAAAACCATCAACGGTCAGTCCGTCACCAACCATAAGCGGTTATGAAGAACCTTATTTAAAAAAAAAATAGTGTAGTATTAATTACTTATTTACAGAGAAATGTAGGTACTTAGTTACAGTATAGAAGCTAACTAAGCTAAGCTACACTAAACTATTTAATATTATTTACCTACAGGTAAATAAAAAAGGGTTTATTATGTAGCTAGTTGAAGTAGAGTGCATTGGTATCGTAAAAGCCAGTCTAAAATTGACCCTCAAAAATATAAAATCCTCGAAAACCTACTTAGCGAGCGAAAGTGATGCAATTAGGTAGGTACTTTTGAAACGCAAAAGAAGAGTGATGGCTATAGTGTGCGTCCGCTGTGGATAAAACGACGTATGTGCCAATACGAATTTACTACTACAATATAGATATTCTTTGTATGACAGAACATTGGCTTAAAAGTCACCAGTTCATGTTCAATTTTAGTAATCACCAGGTTGGTAGTTCATTCAGCAGAGTAAATGCTATACATGGTGGCTCATTAATTTTAATAAATAACCAGCTTAAGTTTAAAGACCGAAAGGATATTGTGAGCCTCTCTGTTGAACGGACAATTGAAATAGCCTGTATAGAATTGGAGCAGTTCATTATATTAAGTGTGTACAGACCTCCTTCAGGATTGTATGATTGTTTTGAAAAAGTTATGGATGAAGTGTTGCACAAAATCTGTAATACAAACAAGTCCATCATCATTTGTGGTGATTTTAATGTTAATTTGTTAGAAAATTCTGGGTTAAGTACTAAAATTATAAGTTTGTTTCAGTCATACAATCTTGCAAACCAATTTTTGGAGCCCACTAGAATAACTCCTACTAGTGCCACATGCCTAGATAACATTTATACAGATGTTATACCAACCCACAAAGACATTATTAACCTAATAGACTCAGATCATTGTGGACAATTAATCACTATTCCAAATAAAAACAAAAAAGTTACTAAAAAAGATATCACTGTTAATCCAAAAACAACTAATCGCTTGGAAACATTTAAAACTAAACTCATGGGTAAATTACCACTTTTGTTCACTAATGATGACCCTAATCAACAATATAATGATTTTTTTAATATGTATTGCACACAATTTGATAACACATTTATTCCAAAAACATTATCGGTTAATAGTATTGCTTCCTTCAGTGACTGGGCCACCATTGGTATACATAAAAGTAGAAAACGACTTTATGAATTATATGAAGAACGGATTTGTATAAACACTGCTGAATTTAATTTATATGTTAAGAATTATTCTAAAATATTTAAAAAAGTTTGTAGCATTGCCAAGTCACGTTATTTGAGTTCAAAAATTAAAAATAGTAGTAACATTATTAAAACGACTTGGAATGTCATTAATAGCGAAACGGGAAGGTCATGCACCCGAAGTAGTGACTACAGCCTTGTTATTGATGACAATATAATTAAATCAGATTGTCAAGTCGCCGCGGCCTTTGAAAATTTCTTTGCAGAGATTCCCGTATCAACTACTAAATCTCTTAACTCATCACCCATTGCTGCAGAGTCTTTACTTAAAGAAAACGTTCCAGTTTGCGATTCTGAATTTCACTTCCAATATGTAACCTGTAAAGATATAATTAAAACTTTTCACACGTTAAATGTTAAAAAGACCGCAGATCTATGGGGTAATTCTGTGGATGTTGCTAAGTCGATTATAGACATTGTAGCACCTACTTTAGCTGTTATATTTAATAATTGTATTGACCGTGGTGAGTTTCCTGATCTTATGAAAAACAGTAAAATAATACCGTTGTTTCAATCGGGTAGTACATCAGACCCTACTAATTATAGACCTATTTCAGTACTACCTACCTTTAGTAAAATTTTTGAAAAACTTATTTTAAATCAATTGCAAAGATTTTTTAATAAAAATAAATTACTACATAACAAACAGTTCGGATTTACAAGGGGTCGTTCGACTACCGATGCAGGAGTTGAACTTTTAGGACATATTTATAATGCATGGGAGGACAAATGCGATGCTTTGGGCATCTTTTGCGATTTGTCCAAGGCATTCGATTGTGTTCTTCATGAAACATTAATCAGGAAACTGCACCACTACGGAATCCGGAACGCCTCTCTGGATCTTCTTACTTCTTACTTGAGTGATAGGATTCAGAGAGTTGATGTTAACGGAAAAAGGTCACCCGGATCTGTAGTAAGAATGGGGGTCCCCCAGGGCTCAATTCTCGGCCCATTTTTATTTATTATTTATATAAATGACTTGCCTTACCTCATAAGGGATGAACATGGTATAGTGTTGTTTGCAGATGACACTTCACTTTTATTTAAACTCAAACGTCAGCAGCTGGTTACTGACAATGTAAATAACGCCCTTGCAAAAGTAGTTAACTGGTTTAATGTCAATAACCTACTTCTTAACGGAAAAAAAACTAAATGTATTAAGTTTACCATACCCCACGTTAGACAAGTAGAAACTAGTGTTCTCATTAAGGATGAAGAGTTGAAACCTGAAGATACCACAGTATTCCTAGGCATAACGTTGGATGCCAAGCTTCAATGGGGCCCCCATATAGATAAATTGTCAAAAAAGCTTAGCTCTGCAGCATACGCCGTTAGGAAAATTCGTGATTTAACTGATTTAGAGACAGCCCGTTTAGTATACTTTAGTTATTTTCATAGTGTGATGTCGTACGGTATTCTGTTGTGGGGAAATGCCGCCGATATTCAGACAATTTTTATTTTACAAAAAAGGGCAATTCGTTCCATTTATAAATTAAGTCCCAGACACTCCCTCAGAGACAAATTTAAAGAGATTAATATAATGACTGTGCCTTCTCAGTACATTTATGATAATCTTTTGTATGCACATAAAAATATTAATCTGTTTAAAAAATACAGTGATATCCATAACATAAATACTAGGAACAAACACAAATTTGTTGTTCCTACAACAAGGCTCAAAAAAATAGGTGGCTCGTTTAGATGCCAATGTATACGTTTTTATAATAAACTTCCTAGCCACATTCAAGAACTAAGCCTTAATAAATTCAAATCTTTTATAAAGCGAAAACTATGTCAGAAAGCCTATTATACTGTAAAAGACTATATTGAGGACAAAAAGGCTTGGGATTGAGCTGCTCCAATAGGTTTAGATTGTTGTTTTTATTTTTGCTATTTTACACTTTAATAATTTTCATTTTTTTTTTTTTTTTTAAGTATCTCTTTACTTAAATAATGACATGTACATTTACTGTATAAAGTATTATATGATTTTAATTATTGTGAATGTGAGGACTATGTGGGTAATTTTTTGTTTTTTCTCTCTTCGTTTTAATCATGATCTGGCAGTTTGAGTAGTTTATGCGGCCTACCCAAATGTCCTGTCTTTGGTATTGTTCGTCGAATCGTTGAGCTCCTTAAGTTCTGAGTTGAGCTGCACGGTTACTGACAAATGCGTGCACTGATTGGACAGGTCCGCTCAATCTGTGTGGTTCTTTCCTCAAAAGACCATTTCAGACACCAATCTACATGGTCCTCAAAGATTATGTCCGGATTTTTTATATACACATTGACATTGATGAATTTTATTTAGACAATGACATGAATATTTACTTTGTAAGTAATTTTTATTATTTTTTTTTTATTTAATTATTGTGAATGTGAGGACTATGTGGGTCATTTCTTTTTTCCTTCTTAGTTTTAATCATGATCTGGCAGTTTGAGTAGTTTAAGCGGCCTACCCAAATGTCCTGTCTTTGGTATTGTTCGTCGAATCGTTGAGCTCCTCAAGTTCTGAGTTGAGCTGCACGATTTTTGACAAATGCGTGCACTGATTGGACAGGTCCGCTCAATCTGTGTGGTTCTTTCCTCAAAAGACCATTTCAGACACCAATCTACATGGTCTTCACACGATCTGACCAAGATTTTGTCTGGACTTTAAAAGAGACTGTGACTTCTGAGTTTGTTTCGGCCTTTCTTCTCAGAATAGTCAGTTAGGAAACGCCGACCTCATCTAGTTTAAAAAAAAAATATGATTGACGTGTAAAAGTGTTTGTACAACCTACTTACAGAAATAAAATCATTTATCATTTATCATTTATCATTACTCCTTTTTTAACAAAATAAATGAATTAAATATAAACTACGTTGAGTAAACTTTTATATGATAATTCACTATGTTTTAAGTAAATTCCATTGAATAACTCTTAAGCGTTACGCGTTACAAGCTTAAGCGTTACGTCGAAAAAATAGATATAATTTTGCAATATTTTTGTATCGAGAAAAATTAATTGAATCGTGTACTACCTATGCCTTTTAGGTACATGATACTAGACCAAAGAGTCAAAAAACATATACCAAAATGTTAAATTCCTATTTCACATATTTAACAAGATACACGAAATAGAAAAACCAAGATAATTCAGTAATTGGCAAATATACCTCGATACTTGCGACGCTTACGTACATACATTAGGCATGCTCTTATTAATCCTAAGTCTATATTGATATAACATGTGACTCAGATGCGTCAGTTTTAGTTAGTCGGGAATAAGAAGTTTGACGAATAAATTAAAACTACAGTAGGTTTATGTTACAGTAGGTACTTTTATTATAAAAACACATGCATATCGACTTACATATTATTTGGTACAGGTTTCTACTGTATAGTTAATATCGTTTAAGTATACGATAATAATTATTAGTCCTTATAACTACATAATTCAATAATTACAAAGTTTACACGAGAGTAAGAACTGTAATAATGATTATTATAATTAAATCATCATCTGCCTAGCCTTTTCCCAACTATGTTGAGGTCGGCTTCCAGTCTAACCGGATGCAGCTGAATAGCAGTGTTTTACATGAAGCGACTGCCTATCTGACCTCCACAACCCAGTTACTGGGTAATACAATACGATACCCCTTGGTAAGACTGGTTGTCAGACTTTCGGGCTTCTGACTACCCGTAACGACTGTCAAAGATCCACGAATGACAGCCGGGACCAACGGCTTAACGTGCTTTCCGAGGCACGGAGGGGTCTCGGTATTATAATAAATATTATTTGATATAGCTCGGGACAAATGAGGAAAATGCTAGCACATAGTGACGTAACGACAAGAGGGCAACATGACTCAAACTCAAACTCAAATCATTTATTTCAATTAAACCTTGTACAGGCACTTTTGAATTGTCAAAATTAAATAGTCTGTCAGTTAGTCAGACAGTTGAAGCTAGTTGCCCATTCCAAAGCGTAGATCTCTATGGAGAAGAACGGGCATGAAACTCCATGGACACTCTTTTAAATCAAGATATTACAAAATCCTGGGTACATTATTCTTGTTGCTTCTATATGTGAGAACAATGTAAAAAAGACAGAAATGAAGAAACAATTCAAGACATAAGATTAAAAATAAGCCTTGGCAGTTAAGAGATGACCAGTCTCAACCGACGGCGCCCGTTCACGAACATGACGCGTGGATCAGCACCATCCAGCTCAACCATTTTGTAGGGAACCGAATGATCCAACACACGCGCCACCATCGGTGAGACATTTAAGTGAGCATGACACGTTCTCAACTGCCATGCTATTTCAAGTCAACATCAAAAAATCATAATAAACGGAAACATGGTTCTTACATTTACAAAATTTAAAAAAAATGCTTCTAAATTACTTATACAAAACTACAGTTTGCAATTTATTTAAGAGGTAAATAGAATTTTATTACCTACCAAACAGGAAGAGATATTTAATATTGAAGTATTCAACAATTAAAACTTGATTGAATAAATTAAAAAAGTTATGTTCGTAATGTCAGAAACACAAAAAAAAGAAAAAGGGAAGCACCTCTTCCAAATATTGAAATTAACTACAAAGATCGTCTTACAATCTTCAGCAGCTCCAACAATACTTTCAAGTGTCTATCAATTAGTTGTGGGTGTGGAGCAGGACCAGCATTGAGCCAGGCATTTTTATCAGCGATGTAATCCCCTAACTTATAATATGCCTGCATAGTGTGCGTTTTATACAAGACTTGAATTTTGTCTCATTCAGTTGAAGAATGTGGGGAGGATTTTATTATAACATTTTAAACAGTACCCCATAAAAGATGAATCTACTTTAGCCAGTCTGTAACCTGGTTGAACTAATAGATCCCTATTTCTAGTACTATAATTATGTCTTTCACCTCTTTTACTAAAAAGATGTAAGTTTTTCCTTACATACATGATGTTTTCGTAGATATATTGACAAGGCACCGTCATTATGTTAATTTCCTTAAACAGTTCCCTTAGAGAATCGCGCCTGCGGAGATTATATATAGCTCTGATGGCTCTTTTCTGCAGAATAAAAATAAAATCGATGTCTGCAGCCCGTCCCCAAAGTAAAATACCGTAAGACATGATACTATGAAAGTAACTAAAATACATGTCCTGAGGTACTCATGAAGAGTGGAGAGGTATAAGGCGGCTATCAGGACAATCCCGGAACTACGGTCAAGATCCCTCCCAGCATCTTACTGGAATATTTCCTTCCTCCGAGCACGTTTGCTCTTGCGAATGTCCTCTCAAGCCGGCCAATATAGGCAAGAATGAGGTGGGAGCTCTGTTCCTCGTCAACGTTCACACCAGCCAGCCACTACTGGCAAGCCAGAGATAAGAAACAAGACTTCTCGCGAGAGATAAGGTCAGTGGGGTCGCTACTACCCAACAGCTCGCCACTTTCTGCCCTGCGGGTTAATTTAATATTTTATTAATATTCCTAAGACAACTTCTCAGACACGAAACGCCATCTTACATCTTAAATGTACAAAAAAAGCAATAGATATTCTGGTAATGACTTCATGATCTTGATTAGTTGATGAACATGACCTAGTACGTGCATTACTTCACATTGAGAAATCAAAAACACTTGGAATTACTGCAACAACGGTCTTGTTACATTTTTATTTTATTTTTTTTAGAAAAAACGTTGCCCCGCACTAGGAATTTCTCCTGTATTGTGGGTGCGTTTACAAACATTTAAACTCACATACACAAACAGCCAGACCCGGAACAACTACTTGTAGGTCATACAAATATTTGTTCCGTGCGGGAATCGAACCCGCGACACGCAGCGCGGTAGCCAATGCCAACCGTGCCGTCAAACATACATACGTAAAGTCACGCTTTCTTCCCACGGGGCTAGGCAGAAACTTCAGAACGTCCTGCTACGATTCTTCGATTCTTTTACTTCGTTTATCCCTTTTTGTTGTTAAATCTAAATACATTGCCTACACAGCCTATCACACAAAATCTTATGCCCTAAATTATCTGACGGTAGCGATCCCAATACTATCTACATAAATTAAATATTCTACAATCTGTCAAAACAACATAGGTACACGAAAATTAAGAGGCTAACAAAACTTAAAAATACGCACAACCTGTTACACAGTGCAAGTCGTTTGCTGAATTGCAGATGTCACTTGCACGTCAAATGCAGATGTAATGATGCAGAAGAACTTGGCAGAAGACATCGTAACTAGCTACGCCACCCGGGCGTATAAATACAATACATCATCATCATTTTATTAAACTAAATGTGTCATATTTACGTTCGGGTAAAGGCCTTACCCGGCCGTATGACACATTTAATTTAACCAGCCGTGGTACAAGCGTAGTTGGTGGTACAGAGGCGTGAATTAGGGTTGAAGAGGGACGTCGTGGGACACGCATAATTGTAAGCCAGGTAGGTGTTGCTGGCAATCACGTACACACATAGGGTGTAGTTCTTGCAGGTCGTGTCGGTAGGCTCCACGTACCGACCGGGGCCAGTCGCCGTGCAGTTTGCAGTCGCGTACACTTGCCACACGAAACATGCCGCCTGAGGATACACAAAAAAGAAGCTTAAGTCACACATTGCTTGACAGCAAAATACCAAAAATTTAGAAAGGGAGCAGTGGTGGCCAAGTGGTAACGGCCGCGACTTACGAGTTAGGTCGTTGGTTCGAACCCAGACAGGCGCTTTACTTTGTGTAAATTATTTCATCACCACTGCTCTCAAAACGGTGAAGGAAAACATCGTGAGGAAACCGGCATGTCCTAGAACCAAAAATTCGAAGCCATGTGACATCTGCCAATCCGCACTGGGCCCGCGTGGTGGATTACGGCCCACTCCCTCTCACCGAGAGGAGGCCTGTGTCCCAGCAGTGGGAACATTATAGGCTGATTATGGTATGGTATTTAGAAAGGGAGATTTTAGAAATTCATTGTTACGTTGCAGTGGGAAGCAATCGATCGAGTCGATCTACTGCAGTTTTCTAGGTAAAAACAATAAAAGAAATTATACAAAAAGTTAATGCCTTATTGTAATCATCTATACACACAAAAGTGTCTGTTTGTAATGCCAAATTAACAGCTTTTTACTAAATGCATATTTGAAATCTAAACGGTAGATACTTATAACAAAAAAAACATATATTTTTTATATTGTCTGTTTGTTCCGGCTAATCTTGGTAACGGCTGGACCGATTATGATGGGACTTTTACTGGCAGATAGCTGATGTTATGAGGAGTAACTTAGGTTTACTTTTATTTAGAAAAATAATAAGGGTTCCGCGCAAAACAAATAAAACCCATGAAGTCGTGGGTTTTTATTTTTCCGATATGCACACACACAGCTAGTATCATCTAAAACTTATTTGTAGGCACTTACAATGATCGTAAGAATAGCAATGGTGGTCTTCATAGTGGTTGAGTGAATAGCAAGCCTTATAAACAAACGGTATCTTTTATACCAAAAAATCGTTAGGTACCACGTAGAGATAATAGCATGTTAACGATAACAGATAATGAACAATTGTATTTGTTTATTGCCTCTCTCCTGTATTACAGACGTGGTCTTGTTGACTCTACATACGTTTCCAAGGTCTGTGTTTAATAAAACTTCATCTGACCTTGTTGGTAAGTGCCATCAATTCAATGGACTAGTTTACTTTGCCAAAGGTTGTGCAAGATAAAGGTCATAAAGTTAGCTTAAGAGGCTTACAGGACCTAAACGCAAAAAGCGCAAGTTTTAGAAACAATAAAAGTACCTATATGATCGGCTACAGTACCTAAACAAAATTAAAAAAATATGTTATATATATTCTTCAGGATATACATAAAGATAGTGCGTTGAAATCATAATACAACTAATTTGATACTACAGAAAAAAATCATGAAGTTACCTCTAAAAACTTTCTTTTTACTTACAATAAAAACCATAATAATATACATATCTACCTATTACAATCATTCTGATTTTTTGTCAGATTATTGTAGAATAATCAAACAACATACTAAAACACTAGGTACTGTTTTATTTTTTTAATCCAAACAATAGTTTTTTTGGAATTAAATAATTGCTTCATATTTTGCAATAAATTACCAGCGTTGTGTCATCCATCACGCTTCTCTTAATTTTCTATGCAGTTCAACAATGACCGCGCTTTAGGTCATGTAAGGCCCCATAACAAATAGCCTGCGAAATTCAAATTTTCTTACGGTTTTTGCAATTTGCAAGTCAGTGTCACGTTGATTAAAATATGATTCAAATATGACTTTACAGAATTATAATGATTGAAATCATCAATACAACCCTCTAATTTCATATGATCTCTGATTTTATATTTCACTGAATTAAAAAAATAGGTAGGTACATAGGTACCTACTTACTTGTAAATAAATACATTCTTCTTCTGTAAATACATACTTGTTACTTTTGCGAATCATAGTAAAAGAAAATTCAGAACCCCGAACCCTAGAGTAAACTCTGCGTTCGCCCAAAGACTTCCATCATTCCTACATACTCACATCTACAATAAGGTAAACTCTGTTCTGAAGATCCATAGCTCCTCCTACACCCAAATGAAACACACAGTTAAAATTTGGCTTTTGGAACAATCAAATACACTTCTACTGAAAAAATACTAAGCATAACCAAATAAACTCAACTCACACTGCACCAACACAAAAACACGTATTACACACATCCTTACACTTACACACACCCCACACACATAGCCTCTCACCCCCCGACACACACACACTCAAACACAGGCGCACAAACGGAAAGCAAACCAAGTTTTACTTTTTACTTTTACTTTGTAATTCATTATAAGAATTCTATTGTTTTTAATTTTAATTTTCACTTAATTAGTTATTTTGTACCTATGTAATGGTGCCCAAGACACAGGCCGTGCCTAGTTTGGGACCAACGATACCTCCAAATGTAACTTCTAATTAAGAAATAAACGATTTATTATTATTATTATTATATTATAATCAAAATTCAACATGATACTGACCTGCAAATTGCAAATAGGTACCTACCTACCTTATGAAATTTAAATGTCGCGGGCTATCCCTGGCGCGATTGGAGGCTGCTTCTTTCGATACCAACATCTCATTTGGGGCCATTAATTTATTACGCAAGACGATTAGAAAAAATAAGACATGGTCGAACCCCTACCCCCTAGGGCGGGGGATCGACCATGTCTTATTTTTTCTTAAAAGGGGGCGAGGGGGTCAAAACCTGGCAAAAATCGTCTTACGTAATAAATGAATGGCCCCTTTGGGAGATGACGAGAATTAGTGTGAGAATTGAGAACCTCCAAGGTTTTCTTCAGTCAACTTCAATATTGTAATTATCTGACAGTAGTAAGTAATATAAATAATATCAGCATACAGTGTAAGAGTAAGCCTATATTTATCACTAACCAAACAAAAATATGCGGACTGCGGTACCGCAATTAGATTTAATTTGACAGATAAATAAGTAGACTAACGTTATATTTGAAAGGTTTTTCTGCAACGCACTAATAAGATTCTAATTAATCCACTAAAGCCTAATTAGTTAAATTAGTAAAGCTTCAAAGCCTAATTAGTTAAATTTGTAAAGCTTCTTAGCATGTCATGTAAACCAAAGTCGTCCTAAATGATGCACAAGACTTGATAGATAGATTTATTTATTTCTGAGTATATGGTACATTAAGATCTTAATAATAAATAGTAGGAAATGAAAAAAAGCTTGGAAATGTTCTGTTTTATTTCTTTGTATGTTGGTAAATGGTGTACTAAATGAATAAATGCTGCAGTCATGAAATTTTGAATTGAGATAATATTCCCATAACAATTGCAGTTACCACTCTCTTCCCTCTTCTTCAACCTTTCGCCACTCAATGCTGAGTGTAAGGTCCCATTAAAATAGATGGACAAACTTTAAAGAAATCATTCAGACCACCAACATAAGGACGATGGTAAAAAAAATATATATAAGAAAAGAGCATAGATACCTACTTACAAGAAAAATAATCAGCTACCGAAAATACACTATGTGCCAGCAATTTATTATTTTAGGCACAGACCCAATATACCTAAGTCTGTGATTTTAGGTTAAAATAAAATCACTTTATTCAGTGTTTTTTTTTGCTTGGATATCTTTGGTTAGACGAACTGAGCGCCTGTGTTAAAATTTGTCCGTCTATTTTAATGGGACCCTGTTGACCCAACTCCAATTTTCCTCACACGTAGGAAGTTCATGTAGGTAAGATCTCAAAACGAAAAAACTTTTTTAAAGACTACAAAGTGCGAAATAACTTTAATTTCGGAAGTCGGTGGCAAACAACGAAAATGCGAACTCAAGGACACCGACTTCGAAATTAAAGTTATTCACTTTGTAGTGTCTTTTTTGGAACTCTTTTTTTTTAGGGTTCCGTAGTAGGAGGAACCCTAGTTTCGTCATGTCCGTCCGTCTGTTTGTCTGTCGGAGGTTTTGCTAAGAGACCGTTAGTACTAGAAAGCTGTAATTTTGTAGGAGTGTGTATCTATATTAATTACGCCGACAAAGTGGTAAAATAAAATTTTGGAAAATATTTTTTTTTAGGGTAGCTCCCCTATATGTGAAGTGGGGATGAATATTTTTTTCGTCGTCTACCCCATCGTGTGGGGTATCGTTGAATAGGTCTTCTAAAATGACTATTTCGATTTAATGCTCCATTTACGCAATATTATACTTTAAAGTGCAAATTTTTGTTCCAGTAGGGCGCCCGGGGGGGGCTCTAAAACCTAAACTGCTGGCTTAAAAAATCTGGAAAAATTCACGATGACAGTGCATTTCATGAACTTTAAAGGAAAATTATAGTGGTTAAGATAACTTTATTAGTTTAGCAGTAATAGTCGTTGAACTTGGGTGTTGGATAATTTTGTACCAAATACAAAATACTTAGCATAAATCCTGTAAAGTGACTACGATGAAGTAGTTGCTTGTATAAAACGGGTAAAGACTTGCATTGAAAAACAAAGAACATTTTTTTTTTATATATCAGAATAAAGAACAACAGAATCGTACTACATTGTGATAGCGGGCTACTACGGAACCCTACACTGTGCGTGGCCCGACACGCACTCGGCCAGTATTTTTTGTAAAAACCTTTTTATTTTCCACTTTTTAGTTGTACTTACCCCAAACAAATTTGTTTAACACTACTTGCTATACCTAATATAAATATCAGTGACAGAAAGTTATTATAACATCATCAATCCATACTAATATTAATATTATAAAGTAAATATTCGAAAGTAACAGTAGTAGTTTATTGTCTGTCTGTACGTTACCTTTTCACGCCTAAACCACTGAACGGATTTCGATAAAATTGGCAGAGAGATAGATTGCATCCCGGGGAATGACATAGGATAGTTTTTATCGACATACCTCGCGGGCATAGCCGTGGGCGGAAGCTAGTATAAAATAAGTGATTCATTATATCTTTTTATCTGGTAGATAACCAGTTTCTTCATCATCCAACAGCAGACTCGCAGCCGCAAAAGATGTTACTTGGACCATGTCTTCGACCACATCAGCCCTGAAAGGTCACTGCTGACCATGGGCCTTCCTTATTTAGCAGATTTGAGAGGATGTCACCAAATTCGGCACATTGGGAGACGAATTGGTAAACGCAGCATGTTATCGGACATCAAGGCTGCATCCGTGTTACCGAACCACATTGCAACCTAGCATTCCCGACCTCTGTATCGATCATCATTTACGCTTTCTTCAAAGAGCTGTAAACAAACAAAGACTAAGTCTGCCATTATGAGAAGACACGGTTTTACCATTAACAAGCATAGTAAGCATCTTGATAAAGTAAAGTTGAAATCAAACAATATTATCATTTTTATCTCGCAACAACATAGAGGTGCGACATTCATAAGAAGATTTATCGACATCATAGCCTACAGCTGTAGGTACACATAGTACCTACACACATATGACACATAGCAGCTGCACATAGTAGGCCTCTCCGATTACTACCATATAACTCGATGTTCGGCCACTCTCATCCAGCTGCTACGAGCCACTCCGCGAAGAACCTCCCACTTAGTCCCAGGTCGTCGTACATCACGCTTGCCGACTCGCGGTCTTCGTCACTGGTCCAACGGCTCATAAATGTAGGAACGACCGGCTCGTTACCTCTTCAGCTTGCTCATTCTGGGGATACAGTTGTTTCGCTATTATATGTCCGAACTTGTTGGCTATCGAAACTGGAGCTGGACTCGACAAAACCCTCAACTCTTATCACGTGGCGTTTAATGGAAAAATCTAACGCCTTTAGACTAGTGTTCCAGATGATAGGAACTAGCTTTCGCCAGTTCACGAATAAATAAATAATGAACACCTACTTGAGTACGGCCGTTCCATGCCAAATAATAGGAATACACATCACGAATTTTCTCCCAATATAGGTAACTATTCATTTGTAACCAAAAATTCGAAGATATGTGAAATCCACCAACTCGCACTGGGCCCGCGTGGTGGATTACGGCCCACTCCCTCTCACTTAGAGGAGGCCTGTGTCCCAGCAGTGGGAACATTATAGGCTGATTATGATGATGATGATGATGATTAATTTGTTATTATAAATTATATCGATAACTGGAATGTGGTTCGCACCTCTATATAAGGCCACAAAAGGGAACATAGGTATACTTTAGTTTCCATAACTTTGTAGCAGAGTAGCATTATACCCATAAAACTGAGTTAATCAGACAACTGTGCAGTCGTGAATTAGGTATAAAATAGTTATTGTAATAAAATATTTTATTGCTGAAATATCATTTTTATACAGAAGTGTGTTTGACCTTTGAACAATGGAAAAGAAATACTTTTGTGTTGTTATGTTATTCGTTGTAAGTACCTTATACTTAATATGTTTACTAATTTACTACAATATGTCTGCTGATACAATTCCCTAATCCTGAAAGATTTTTTTACATCTTTTATAAAGTGTAAAAATTGGTTGGTCAACTTTTCTAAGGTCGGCTTACACACGTGGTTCATCTAAAGATTAAGGCCCATCTACATATTATGTAGGAGGCCTCCATCACATCTCATAACTTCAATTCGCTTGTTATCTTTTCTCTGAAAAGGTATTAATGTCTTAAATCTAGATAACGGGTAATTTGTAACGTGGTTGGTGTGTTTGCTGATAAGACATAATATTTCTAATTACAGGGATTATGTCACGGGGTAAGCAAGGCGTCAGAATGTACCACGCGAGGAAGATTCCCGAATGACGAGTCTGCTGACTGCCGTGGGTACACAATGTGTCTCTTCGGAGGCCTCACAAACTTCACCCAGTACAAGCTCATGTGTCCCATGGGCTCTGTTTACAGCCACTTAGAGGAACAATGCACTAATGCAACAAATTATAAATGTTTTCCGAACTTCAACTGCACTGGTGTCGGGAACTTCGTCGTCCCTGATAGTACAGATTGCTCTTCGTATGTTGCCTGCATCGAAGGCTTGGGCAGCGTAGGCACAGCGAGGGTTGTTGGATGCCCGCCAAAAACGCTTTTTAATTCCACTGCAGGTGTCTGTGTTAATAATACTGATTTTACTTGTGCAACTCCTACAATAAATGTGAATCAGGGCGTGATGGGGGTAGAAAACCCACCCAGGGGTCACGCAGAAGTATCAGATGGGGTAGTGAGCAATGCTGTGCTTGCGACGATATCATTTTCAATGTTTTACTCTATAATTTTGCTGCACTCCGTGTTAAAATAATAAAGTTAAAATGAGAACATCCACCACATAAGATACATTCTGGACAATTTAATTAAATGAGTAAATAAATGAGTCGTTTATCCGAAGGTTTTTTATTTCAGCTCTTTGTGATTAAAAATCCGCCTTCCTCGACGAACATTTCCGCTACGCCTAGGCGAGTACCTAATGTAGAGCTGTGTCTAGCTAGACTGATTTATGACAGTTATGTCTGGCTTTGTCATAGATCATGGGTAATATGGTTTCTTAGAAGGGCTTTAAAATTATACCTGGAGTTATGATGGAGACGGAAGCATGGCAAACGAATTTGGGAAGCGAACTCGCGACCTAATATATTGTTGCTGCCTGCAGCTAAACAGCAAGTAATGTCTAGTAAAGGCTCCCGAGTCACGCTCAATAGTATGACTGACTGCGGCAGCCAGGCTACGGCAGTCACTTCATGCAATCATGCTTCATACTTCTTGTTCTTTTTGGACCCCAGGTGGATAAAAATCTGCTCCTTATTATTATATTTCGACTACTGGCCGATACCGCAGCCAGGCTACTTAGCAAATTGGTAGTCCTTAGACGATCAATTCGATTGATCGCTTTTCGATTAATTTAAATGACGCTGGCGAAATGTGGGTGAACTATAGTGTGCCTAACTCTTTAAGGACAACAGTCGTGATGTTATGTTATATTAAGATGTCAGATTGATCGTGTTTGGTTAAAAAAATATCTATACATTTTGATTTACATCCATCAGATTGACCGGATTGAATTTATATGCTAGATTGATCGTCAATGCTCCCCCTATAGCCACTAGAAGAAGACTGTTTTGTAAGGTTTTACACGGCTGTTTTATTTAATTGTGGCAATAATATCACATTAAACGTCAAAACAAAATCTGAGTACTGTATCTGACACTGCGAATACCATGGACGTAATTTATATAGAAGTTACTTCTATATATTACGTCCATAGCTAATACACGGATATGACAACATATTGTTACGATTTTGACTAATGAATAAATGTATTTTAGGCCGAAGCCACGTCTTCAGACGTGGCTTTGGCCTAAAATACAATTAAAACAAGGTATAAACTACTAAGGGCGTGGCTGTGGCCTTATTTACTTTTGGACAAGAAGGATTAAACTAAAGGTAAAGACGTGGCTTCGGCCTTACTTACTTTTGAACAAGAAGGATGTCACTGAAGACGAGGCTTTGGCCTTACTTTTAGTCAAGAACTATTAGTAATAGTGTTCTGTGGTCAAGAAGGACAATAAACTCTGAAGACGAGGCGGTATGGTCCAAGACCTTAGCCTGTCCAAGTAGGGCGAAGAAAAAAAAAAAGTATCTGACACTGACAGTGACGTTTATAATTGAGGTTATGTGTATGTATATTGATAAATGATTTCAATACAGCTTTAATAATTACCAACGAATAAATAAAATTTTTATGACATAAATTTGCCAAAAATACACCATCAATGTATTCGAACGTTATTGTTCCAAGGTAAGGCTAATTGAGTCTTTGAGGTTAGAGATCGTCAATTAAATTGCCTTTTTATTACATAAAATGTATTTATTTGCAGACAATGGACAAGGCTAGCGTGTCTTTGTCGTTCATTGACATCTGTGGAAGGACAGAAGCTTCCTCAGAGTAGTAAATCTAGCGATGGCATCTCACCTCCTCCTCGCAAGCCTAGAGGGCCTACCGACATCCTACAGGCATTAGCGGCTACTGTTGGAACTGACCCCACAGCTGCACACTACAAGTAAAATATATAATATATATATTATGTAATAAGTGTAATAATTAATCAATTATACTTCAGAATAAATAGTATTTCTTCAAATTAATATTTAGCTAATTTGAAGAATCTTTCAAATTGGCGTACAATTTTGTAATGATAATAATCAATTCGTTTATTCTTAATTGAAAAAAAAATACAACATATTATGCTTACAGATACCATGATGACCCATATTTAATACCACTGTCAAACTTCCGTAAGAGATCCTATGCGTTATCAGCTGAAGCTGGCCGCAAAGCCGCAGCTTGGATACGTGATGAACATGCTGACCTATTCACCACAAGGGAATGGGACCCACCTAGCAAGAACAAAACACCATATTTTAATGCGGACCCTCGGATAGAAGCATTTGCTCCTAAACCTATTTATAATGATGCAAGCAAGGTAAAAATAAATAACAGAAATAGGTTTATATATAAAAATGAGCTATTAGTGCTCAACAATCCTAATTGTTTTAATAATTATGCTGTTTGTACTTTTGTCAAAACAAATTGGAACAAACTTTGCACAGACTTTGACATTTAGACAACCAGAGTAATATCAAAACCTGAGTTAAAAAAACTTTCCTTTCTTTCAGGTCACAGAGGAAGACTTGAAGTATACAATTCAAAATGCCCTAATAGAAGATTCAATCACAATATACCAACTGCTAGGAGCCGCAAGCGGAGTGAGTGATGAATTGAAGCTGCAATTCCTGCAACTATTGTGCTTCTACAATGAAAGGGAACCTGATTCAATGGAGTGGCTTGAAGAGAGGTGGTTTGCTGCTAATTCTAGGGATAGGCAAGCGGCCACTTGGAGGTAAACATATTTGTCTATTACTAGTGACCTGCAGTGCGATTCTGTAAACATCTCACTGTGAAAACTTAGGTGAAGTGAGCGTGGAGTGAGCTGTCAATAGTGTCAATTCCTAGCAAAAACAAACTCACTTCACCTCAGTTTTCACGGTGAGATTTTTACAGAATCGACCGGCTGTCCTTGCATCATATGAGTGCAATCTAGTAATATGACAACAACTCTAAATATCAGTGCCATCTAAGTTAAATACAAACATGAACTATCCTAGAATACAGTGTCTAAATAATAGTGAAAACTGCATCAAAATCAAAGAAATGCAGCTGGAGAACTAAGCAGTCAGACAGACGCTATAAGTGACTTTGTTTTATACTATGCATAGATATAGACACTTACATATAAAGTTGTCCATGCTGACTGCAAATTAGATCATCACAAGAGACCCAATAGAATTCAGAAAAGATTATATTTACCCATTCTTTTTCTCCTGTTTATTTTGACTGTATTATGAACACTATAAATTCATTTTGATATCATTGTTTTAAGACTTGGTGGACTTGCTGATCAGATCTTCGATTCAATGGACCCTAAGAAGCCAGAAGCGTACTGTGCCATGATTCAGGGCATGGCTAAATATTACCAGGTAAATTATGATTATCCATACTTACTTCACTTGTTTAAATAATAGTACTATTTACTGAACACAACTGCCCACCTGTTTCGTCTCACAAAATAAGTGCAAGGGAGAGAACTAAAACAATGGAGTAACTCGACAGCCGTTTCTTTGTAATTTTTTTAGATAAAGTAAATCAATAAGAAAGAAAGAAAATACATTCATTTAGCACAGACTAAAAGACACACAATGCACCAGAATCAATCAATCATTATTTTATACTAGCTGCGCCCCGCAGTTTCACCCTTACTTACCCGCAAGTGTCGATCCCGTAGGAATATCGGGATAAAAAGTAGCCTATATGTTAATCCAGGGCACAGAACACTAATACCCTAGGCTCCAGGATCCAGGATGAGCCTGAAGAAGTAACAAACATATAAACACACACACTCACAAACTTTCGTCAACATAATATTAGTGTGATATTTATTTTATCATTATTATTTATCTTTAAAGGTTTAAAAAAGTCAGGTAGTTCCAA
This sequence comes from Oligia latruncula, assembly GCA_948474745.1. Taxonomy (NCBI): domain Eukaryota; kingdom Metazoa; phylum Arthropoda; class Insecta; order Lepidoptera; family Noctuidae; genus Oligia; species Oligia latruncula. The sequence continues at coordinate 14,038,380 of OX419688.1, forward strand.
TGAGTTAAAAACAAATATAATATAAAGTAAGACGATGTGGGTTTACATATATATTTTTTTTTATTATTCTCTCTGTTCTGTTAGTTTTTTTTTCATGGTCTGGCAGTTTGAGTAATTTATGTGGCCTACCCAAATGTCCTTTCTTTGGTATTGTTCGTCAAATCGTTGAGCTCCTTAAGTCTTGAGTTGAGCTGCACGATTTTTGACAAATGCGTGCACTGACTGGACAGGTCCTCTCAATCTGTGTGGTTCTTTCCTCAAAAGACCACCTCAGACATTGATCTACATGGTCTTCATATAACCTGACCAAGATTATGTCTGGACTTTAAAAGAGACTGTGACCTCTGAGTTTGTTTCGGCCTTTCTTCTCAGAGTAGTCAGATAGGAAACGCCGACTTCATCTAGTTTAAAAAAAAACATGATTGACGTGTAAAAGTGTGTGTACAAACCTACTTACAAAAAATAAAATCATTTCATTTCATCATTTCATTTCATTTCAATATTTTGCCGCCGTCTGAGCCGAACAAAGCAGACTCGAAAAAGTGTGTAAGCATGGGGTTACTGTTACGTTTTAAAACTACTGCATCAAAGTTTCCTGTTTGAGTATAAAATATTTTATTCATTACAATTCAGGCAGAAAGAGCTAACATGTTAACCCAGGAGGCGATAGAGAAAGGCATTCCTCTATCCACCAACGTCTACAACTCACTGATAGCCTGCGTCGGATTCCTGCGCGAAGGGACCACCCTGCGAGTCGAAGCTCTTAGGTCTTTATTAGGGGAGATGCACCAACAGGTGAGAAATTGTTTGGTAACTAATAGAATATTCACTGATTGAAAAATGTCAGTTCTTTATTTTATAACTAGTGACCCGCCGGGGGTAGAACCTGGATGAAGCTGGCACAGAGGCGTGGAGATGGGCACAAGAAAAGGGAGGCCTATGCTGAGCAGTGGTCGAAGTCGGCTGTGTATGATGATGACAACCTGCCCCATGATTTGCTCGGTTTTCACGCCTTCAAAAAACATCAAAATTCTATTGTAGTATATTTTATTTATGGTGTAATTTCGGAATAAATTCTCTAAAAGCCGCATCAAAATTCGTTGCAGCTAAGAAGCACAACATGGTCTCGCAGACAGACATAAAAAACGTCTTTATATTATTACTACTGCAGCGCCCCGCGGTTTCATCCCCCTAAGTGTCGATCCCGTGGAAATATCGGGATAAAAACTATCCTATGTCCTTTCCTGGGACTCAAACTATCTCTATACCAAATTTCATCTAAATCAGTTCAGCGGTTTAAGCGTGAAGAGGTAACAGACACACGTTCGCATTTATAATACTAACTAAATATGGATTAGTATGGATGTGTATGGATTTAGCCTGCTATTTTGAATTTGTGTGGCGGTATTAGCAAAATACTGACTATCTTAACGGTAAATATTTTTGAAGACGAAGAACTTGCTGAATGAAGAAGGAATGAAATTGAAGTACATGCACATAGTATCAATGATATTATAAGTAAAAAGGTGTAGATAGGTTACCTACACAACATTCGATCTTCAAAAACGATGGCATGATTCAATTATCGCGGGCGAAAAAGAGACAAATATAATTTGCGACAGTATGTCGTCTCGTGTACTAGAAACTGAGACACTGAGGTCCAACTTAGTCACTTGACTTCGTTTTAACGTGCCACTTGCTGACACCTTATAACCTATCTACACCTTTTTACACTTATAATATCTATATATATATAATAAGAGTGCACACATTTGTGCACTTTAATATTGCCACTGAGGTTGGTCGCCATGGCCGGTCTGGAGGACTTTATTTATTTATGTGTAACATGGCAATAAGAGGAGATAAACAAACAAAAAAACCGGCCAAGTGCGAGTCGGACTTGCACACGAAGGGTTCCGTACCACAATGCATAAAACGTCGAATAAAACGTTTCTTTTATACCCCTTTAAATTTTAACTATATTTTATTTTTATTATTTGTTGTTATAGCGGCAACAGAAATAAATCATCTGTGAAAATTTCAACTGTCTAGCTGTCACGGTTCATGAGATACAACCTGGTGACAGACAGACGGACAGTGGAGTCTTACTAATAGGATTCCGTTTTTACCCTTTGGGTACGGAACCCTAAAAATAGTTAACAAAATTGTTTACTTCTGGTTTCTAAACTCCAGTGTATAGCCAGCAAAGCATAATAAATGCCACAGTGCATTACTATAAATCTTTTATTGTTATTTTTCCAGGGTATAGCCCCGAACGACGAGACATTGTCATCATGCTTGCGCTCATTGTCTGTTTGGGGAGGTGGCAAGATATTGCAACAAATGGCGCTACAGATAATCGCAGAGTTCAGACGAATTGATATACAGCCTGGCCTAGCTGCGTACTATTACTTACTGTGCTTGTTTTGTAAAGAAAGTAAGTAAGACGCGTTTTTCCAAGACTGCCCAAAAAAAGTAGTGTTATTATTTATTTATTTTATCTATACTTAATATTATAAAGCTGCAGAGTTTGTTTGTTTGTTTGAACGCGCTAATCTCTGGAACTACTGGTCCGATTTGAATGATTCTTTTAGTGTTGGGTAGTCCATTTATCGAGGAAGGCTATAGGCTATATAACATCACGCTATGACCCTTAGGAGCCGCGCAGCGTGTGACACCGCGGGGAACAGCTAGTTATTTATGTGTATATAAAAAATTCGGACATAATCTTTGAGGACCATGTAGATTTGGTGTCTGAAATGATCTTTTGAGGAAAGAACCACACAAATTGAGTGGACCTCAAAACATAGTTGGGAAAAGGCTAGGCAGATGTATGTGTATACAGTAAAATAGATACAAATACGACATATAAGCATACATGCATGCGGCATATTTTTAGTTATAAAATGTTACGTACCTTTTTGGTTTCTCCCTTATTATCGGTTTACTGATGCAGGTCAGTCTCAGGAATACACATTCAGAATTCTCTGTATACTACTCTACTCAGACTCAGCATAAATCCATACTAATCTAAATATTATTATAAATACGAAAGTGTGTCTGTCTGTCTGTTGTCCTCTTCACGCTTAAATCGCGGAATCGATTTAGATGAAATTTGGTATAGAGATATTTTGAGTCCCGGGAAAGGACATAGGATAGTTTTTATCCCGATATTCCCACGGGATCGAAACTTACGCGGGTGAAACCGCGGAGTGCTCCTAGTACGTGATAAAGTAAGAAAAATATTGTTTTCCAGTGCAAAAGACTGATAGAACAGGATGAATAGCGTCATCCCTTTATCCCCTTTCAACTATTACAATTGACCCTTGCTCTACGGCCTCTAGCTAAATGCCTTGCACTCTCTGTATAATAAATCTTAGTAACAATGATTGAAGAAGCAATTTCTATTAGAAAAAACTTTCTGACTAACATTTGTTGCAGGAGGACCCCGTTTTGATATCCTATCAACAATAATAACTGAGCTGGAACAAAAGGAAAATTTGGATGCCAAAGAACCTGCTGATACCAACTTCTTTATAACAGCTATGGGCGTTTGCAGTGACCATCTTCAGGTAAATTCATTAAAAGTAGTAGTAATATTAATAATTAGTCACGCATCTATGAAATCTAGAATTAAAATATTAAATTCTAACATCATAAATTCATAATATACTCTAAACTGTAATAAACTGTACAAACCATTTCAGAATATTACAATGGCAGAAAGATTACACGCACTACTGATGAAAGGAGATAACTACAAATTAGTCGGAGACGCATACAAAGAAAGTATTTACTATAGGCACTACATCACAGTTGCTTGCAGGTAATTATACTAAAGTTAAAAAAAACTTCACATTTCTGCGACATTACCTAATTATTATTATATTGAATCATGTATGTCTTTATTAATTTGACAGACACGCACCTTTCGAGAAAACTCTAGAACTACTAGACACATTGGTGCCAAATGTTTATGTTCCTGAACCAACAGTAATGGAAGAGGTAAGTCATTCAAATCTTTATAAACTATTAGACTACAACATCGAAAAATAAAATTACAGCAACTACCTTTGTTTTTAAATTAATACTAGAAAAGCTGCAATATTAGCGACCCCACGAAATAAATTACAATAAAAATAATTAAAAAAAAAAACGCCAAAAGAGTTTTGTCAGAAGTGGGATTCGAACCCACGCCCTCAGAGAGGACCAGAACAACTCAACTCACGTTCAGTGAGCAAGGGAACCTTGAGTCTGGCGCCTTAGACCGCTCGGCCATCCTGACAGCTGACGTAGTGGCCGAAATTATAGCTCTCTATCATGCAGACCTAAAGTTTTTTTTTTTTTTTCATTTTAATTTGTTTCCGCAAACACTATTTTAATTATATTGCAATCATTATATGGATGACGCAAGTAAAATTATATAAACAAATTGTGTTGCTTTTGAATTTGCCTACTAAGACGTTATTTTACTTACGTATTGATTTTATTTATCTACATACACATTATTTTGTTACTCAACAAAAATATATTTATTTCAATCTCTTTCAGTAGTTCAATTAAGCATTGAACATTCGATGCGATTTGTGCTTATGTATGTATGTGTCGTATATCGACTATTGCTTCTATAGTTCAAGTCCCGGGTTGTAGATGGCACTGTCATTGACTGTTTATGAAAAAATCTGTTGCACAATTATTATTATAATTTACATCCTTCCATTTTTACCAGACTCAATTAGTAGGGTTATCCACATCTTAAGGGTGAATACTGAGATAACGGCTGACAAAGAAGTATGGAACACACTGCACCAACACCAAATAAATTAGGATAAGGCAGAGCGCAGGTTTAAGACATTGCCAAGATGACTATTGTCAGAAACATTGAATTTTATCCACATTGGATATCAGTTCATGGAAAACATAAAATGTGGACATCATATTTTTTTTTTTCTTTTGCAAACAGATTATAAAGACACTGGAAGTGGGCGGGTCCGGGGACCGTCTTGCGCAGGCGTGGTCGCAAGTCGTCGTTTTCGGTCACGGGAAGCGCGCCCGACTCGTAGAGAGGCTGCTGGAGGCTATGATCAACACCTACCCGGGTCAAGGTGAGAACATTACAAGGAATATTGCATTAATGTGACGTGTGTCACTGTGGCAAATGGTGTGACAAGGCTGCAAGACTATTTATGTGATGGGATATCATCGGTGCTAGCGAATATTAATTATTTTAATTACGATATAAACCTACATCTATCGTATTATAATTGATATGGTGCAGTAGCCGTAAATAAAACACACCGAGCTTTAGAAATGGTACGCCACACAAGTTCGTTCTCTCTCTCTGTAGCAGAGACAACGAATTACACAGACGAACATTTTCTAAAAATCAATGTGCCGTATATTTTCGGCCAGGTACTGTTCCACACATTGTCTTTTTTTACATACTTCTACCTCTTTTCACAATCAACATCATCCTCTGCCTAGCCTTTTCCCAAGTATGTTGGGGTCAGCTGCCAGTCTAATCTGATGAGAAATTACAATGGGGACCTCATATAACATCTATTGCGGGGCGGCTAAGCTCCGCCGCTTATGCTGTTAGAAAGATAAGACAGTTAACAGATGTAGAAACCGCGCGTTTGGTCTATTTTAGTTACTTCCACAGTATTATGTCATATGGCATTTTACTATGGGGTCGGGCTGCTGACATTGAATCCATTTTTATTTTACAAAAGAGAGCTGTCAGAGCCATTTACAATCTACGTCGTCGCGAATCTCTTAGGGAACTATTTAAAAAGGTTAATATCATGACGGTACCTTGCCAATTCATTTATGAAAATATTATGTATATAAGAAAAAATCAACATCTTTTTAATAAAATAAGTGATCGGCATAATTTTAATACTAGAAATAAAGATAAATTAGATCAACCTTTTTTTAGATTATCTAAAGTACATACATCTTTTATGGGGTACTGTGTTAAATGCTACAACAAAATACCTTGTGACATATTGCAATTAAATGAAAGAAAATTTAAAACTCATATTAAAAGTACACTTTGTAAACAAGGATATTACAAATTAGAGGATTATATCCAAGATAAGAATGTTTGGAAACATGCTGGTCCTGCTCCATAGGACAATCTAAAAGTTTAGACAAAATCAAACTTGTTCCTAATTTAATTTATATATATATTTTTAATTATGACATCTTATTCTAATTCATTTTTACAATCTGCGACTACAGTGGCTCACACACTTGTTAAAGTTCAACTACTTTTGCATTTTTTTTTTTTTAATAACTTGTAAATATGTGAGCACCATGTATCTATCACTTATTTGATTTACCTGTCATTGCTTAATTTTTAATTCTTTTTACCTTTTGTGGTAGACTAATTTTATTATGGGTGCATCGTGTTCACATATAATTTTTATTATGTATACAAGACCTTGTAAAACATTTTTAAAAGAGTAACGGTGGAGTTTCTTGCCCATTCTTCTCCATACGAAAACTACCTTTTCGAATGGGCGACTAGAATCATTTCTATTTAGTTTTTTTTTTTGACGTTCAAAAGTGCCTTTAATGTGCCTATTTGAAATAAATGATTTGACTTTGACTTTGACTTTGCATCTCAATACCTTTTCACAATCAACAAAAATGTCTTGTGACCTTTATCAACATAAACATAAGGTGAAAATTACAATTATTCTTTCAGAGGATGACGTAAAAAGTAAAATGCGCGCGGCCGCCGCTGATATGCTCAGCTTTGGACAAATGACGCCAGAAGAGAAGGAGGTGAAAGACATTAGATCACCTGTACAGAAGTAAGTTCTGGCAAACTGTGCCACTCTTTATTTTTTTATCAGAAAACTGGAAATTTAGCTTAAAATTCACACATTAGGTTTTTTTTTTTAATTATTCAGTTCTCAAGTAGGTATGTAATCATAGCTTATTATGAATTTCTTGCATTGCTTCTTCTACCAACTAAAACACTAGGAAGCCAAATTTAGTTTTGCAAATGGCGGATTCTCAGCGCACTTAGAATAAACAAGCTTCAAAAATTCTGAATCGAAACCAGCCATTCGTCATTATAACGCAAATATCGTCATATTTCGTCTCAGCCTGCCTTACAAGCCGTGCGTGGGATTTCCCATCGTTACAATTTCGAACTTCCATACAAACCTTGCTTCTTAAAGGAAGACACATATGAAGGTGAGTTTCAGTGACGAAAGTTCCATACAACTCGATTCCCACCGGCTTCCCTTTGAAAATGGCACAGTCAGTATTCTATAGACAAATAATATAATCATATTAAAGATATCCACTCCGGCTTACCTCTTAAAAAAATTTACCTTTCGCTACTGTTGAGTTTCATGCTTCAAAACCCCAAGGTTTAGGTTGCGCGCTGTCTGTCCGTGAAAGAATGAATTTAAGATTTTATGAGGTGGATTTCAACTATTCATCATGTACTTTCACCCAGGTTATCAGCATCAGCAGTATGCAACATAATCGAAATGTGTTCGGACACACAAGACAAGGCCGACCCACATTGGAAGAGCGTAGAAGAGGCGTTACAACGTCTTCGTAGCGAGGAGGCCGCCGGCGTGCCTGCCCGACCACAGGCATTGGCTGACGTCGCACAGAAAGCGGCCACAGTTGGACTACCGGGCATTGCCGCTGTGAGTAATTGAGCACAATTCGGAAACAAGTAGTAGTAGTAAGGTTGGCCAATTTGGGGCAGGAAAAACTGAAGTGTCTTCGAAAAAATATACGCGTCGACTTGAAAACCTCCTCCGTTTTTTCGTCAGTTAAAAATTAAACCGACGCTGTGAACCGGGCATTGCCGCTGTGAGTAATTGAGCACAATCAGGAAACAAGTAGTAGTAGTAAGGTTGGCCAATTTGGGGCAGGAACAACTGAAGTGCCTTCGAAAAAATTAAACCGTCTTCTTAGCGCATACGCAATTGTGTTCAGACATCCGCAACCCAATTACTGTCAAATACAATATCTAGTCAAGCCGACTGGAAATTCTTTCAATAAATTATGCATGTGTTATTCACATCTCCACTCTGCAACGCAATACAATAACCTATTCGATTGTTGAAGAGAAATCTCCTCACATAGTCAATTAAAGGAATTCGACCCTCTGAACACAAGCCTCGCATCACACCTTTAGTAAAAAGAGAAACAAATACCAAACTTTTTCTTACCAATAGGCCGCAGTAACATACTTAGCGGAATGCGGCTTCGAAGAAGCGATGCCAGCGAGCGTACAAGTCCTGGGCACGATGCTGAACCGACCCGAGAAAGAAGTGGAGACGTTGCTGACTCAGGGACATTCTACTCTGGTTAGCTCTCTGCACCCGGCGGCCATGGCCGTCGCTGAGGCGTATAGCTTGTAAGTATTGCAAAGTTACATCAATATTATCATCATATCTGACTGTTATCACTAACAATAAGTTGGCACAGTCTGCAGTTGTATAATCCCTATTTTTTAGTAACCTCACAGCTGAACACTGTCTCTTAAGATACAGGTTATCCTAGTTTAAGGGGCCGGCGAACTATGCATGCTAATGCATAGTTCATACAAACGTAATACCAAAATAATTTGTAAATCAAACATATTCTTAATGTAGTATGTATTTATTCCGATTGGATTACAGAATATCTAGGCTCTCAAATATTATATATTTTGAATGGACACTGATTTAAAGACGAGTTATGAGAAAAATAAGTTTTCTATAGAAATTTGAAATTCCTCATATCTCGTCTTTAAATCAGTGAATCAGTGTCCATTCAAAATATATATTTGGGAAAATATATATTTGGGAACCTCACAAAATCTGTATACAGACTTCTGCAGCGTAGTTAGTATCTTGTTACTCAGTGTTACTAATGTTATGTTTCTTTGTAACTACTATAAACTACTATTATTATTATTATCATATGCCTGTAATTTTTGAAGAGGTAGACAGAGGTGTATAGTACAATCAGCCTCAAAAAGATGTATGCATCTTTTTGAAAATAATTATTTAATTGTCTACAATATTTGTTCCATAATATTGTAGCAATGTAAAATCAAAAATTATATTACACATTGGTCGGCACCAATGTGTACCTACAATTAAGCACCCACTGGTGCCGATTCCCTTGTTCACAACATTGATATACATACACTAGATTAGCAATTACCGCGCCAAGGCGTTGCCACTGGGCTTGAGACCACAGTCTCAATCGTAGCTAATGTCAGTTCAGTGCTCTGTATGACGCCAACCGAAGTTAGCCGAGTGAAAATTACCGCCAAAATGGGAAAATGCGTAGTGAAAGAGTGCGATTCGAGGTCACAAAAACACAATAAATTAACCGGAATTACTTTCCACGCGTAAGTTTATTGTTTCTGTGTTTATATCAACGTAAAAACGCAATAAAAATAAATAAAATGTAGAATTTTGTAAATTAGGTTCAATGTTGCCACTAAAAACTTAGTTTTAGTTTCCCACATTATGTGGGAGTTTTTAATTTATAGAGTATGTGATTTAAAATATTTTATAAAACTAAATGTGTGACAATGTGTAACAAAAAAATAACATTGTAACATAAAAATAATTGTTTTTAAATATTTAAATACATAATTCAAAAATAACGTTCATAACGTTTAATGTTTTTTTTTGCGTTTTTTATGGCTTAAAAAGTTGGGTAAAATTTCGCATGGCTAGGCAACACCCTCCCGCCATTGCATGTTTATATTGCGGTCTTTGTCTAATCTAAGCGACGGTATTATTCTTGCGACTTGTGTAAGTGAGACAGATATATGTTTACTTTTAAATACGTAGTGGTTTCAAAGCTACGTCGTCGCGTTTAAATAGTGGTTACATTTTTTTGACACATTTTAATGAGGTTTGCTTCTCTAGTTATTTAGCTCAATGGTTCACAAACTAAACTAAATTTAAGTTCAGTGCGTCTTTTTCTTTCTATTTCAATAAAAGGACAGAATATAAATTTTTAATCAGCGCCTGACACTACTCCATACAAGTTTCGACGTGATTAAAAACTTGGCTACTAAAATTACGTCAATTTACGTCAGGCTCTGATTAATTTGACAGGATTTAACTAAAAATTATCTTCTGTCCTTTTCATAATGAAATAAAAATAACAGGATGCACTGAACTTAAATTTAGTTTAGTTTGTGAACAACAGAATCGGCACCATTGGGTACTTAATTGTAGGTACACATTGATACAGTAAGTAATACGTAACACTTTGACTGTCTACTCAAATGAATTATTCTGGTCCTATTTTGAAACTGGCTGTTCACCCGCATATTAGCTCAACTGTCACTAATGAGACACAATTACTTTTTCTATTGTTACCGATCTCTGAGATTTCTTGACAGTTGCAGGGATATCACCCAGTGCTATGTAGTAGGGGGGAGCCACTTGCTAACTCTTGCACAATACTGGCCACAAATCCAGACTCCAGGTTCCTAGTGAAAATGTCCATATGGACACCCCCCCCTTGACCTCCCCTCCGGTTTCCTTACCCTAATCACACTCACTCACACTCACTTATATTTAACTGTGTTGTCTAGGGCGCTCCATCTTTCAAAAACCCTGAGCAATCCTACTCCTTCCTACTACTACCTTACAAATAACAGGAGAACAAGTAAGCATTGAGTTTATTCAGCCTTGCTAAACTTATTATTAGACATCGAAATATAATATGCGCTAAACTAATAAAAAAATAGATGAATATGTTTGCAATGCTCTAATAAAAATGTCTAATATGCATTGCCGTATTTGCCATGCTATCTGCTTATGTAAATGCATATAAGTTCGATTTCAACTTAATACCAACTGTTTATAAAATAAATGGTGGATAATATAACTTGGCAATGCCGCCAGACTCTTTAGAACATTACCAGTCGAAAGCGACGCGGATGAATATTTCGACCCTATTTTTTAGTTCGTGAACAGTTTTAGTTAGGTTATGTTATTTTTATTAATTAATTAGGTGTTTGTTGTTTTTTACGTACATATTACAATTATAGTATACAGTGTTTGCCGTGAATAAATGGTACTCAAAATGATTTTAGCCCAAGCTCAAGATGGAGTTAACCCACCAACTGCATCAGACTGCTTAAAAAGTGAGCTTTTTAGTTGCAGTTGGTTTTTTTTTTTCAACTTAATAGTGTGTGTTTGGAAACGTCTCGTCAAGCCCTTAATTTTGATACCCTATCTTTTCTGTCGCACAGTCAGGTAAAAAGCATTAAATCGTTTTACAGTGGCGCCGATTCTGTTGTTCACAAACTAAACAAAATTTAAGTTCATGCATCTTTTTCTTTCTATTTCATTAAGAAAAGGACAGAAGATAAATATTAGTTTAGTTCTGTCAAATTAAGATACTCCATAGACAACTTTAGACGAGATTAAAAAATTGGCTACTAAAAATACGTCAATTTACGCCAGGCGTTGACTAATTTGACAGGACTAAACTAATATTTATCTTCTGTCCTTGTCTTAATGAAATAGAAAGAAAAAGATGCCTGAACTTAAATTTAGTTTAGTTTGTGAACAACAGAATTGGCGCCAGTGGCACCTTGGCGCCCAATACTAAAATTCATAATTAGCCTATAACGTTTCCACTGCTGGAACACAGGCGTCCTCTCTGTGAGAGGGGGTGGGCCATAATCCACCATGAGGGCCCGGTTAGTGGATGTCACATGTCTTCGAATTTTTGGTTCTAAGACATGCCGGTTTCCTCACGATGTTTTCCTTCACCGTTTTGAAAGCAGTGGTACTTAATGAAATTAAATACACAAAGTAAAGTGCCTACCGCCTACTTGTAAGTCGGGGCCGATTCCAGTGCCGATACCACTGCTCAGGAGTACTAGGAATATACTAGGAACTTACTACTACTAGCCTGATAAATCTCATTAGATATCCTATGATCTTTATTACTGTGTTTGTCCACAGAGTAAAAACCGGCGGACCAATGACGCAAGACTCAGAGAGAACGTCTTCAAGTTCGGACAGCGATAGCGAGTCCTCGTCTGACGATGAGTAATGTTATGTTATTTGTATATATCATATGATTTAGTTTAATAAATGCATTTAGGTATTACTTAATCTTATTTTTTTATTTCTTTTGTGAAAACGTGATGGGTATCTGATAATGATGAAACGAAAAAAAAACTGATTTTCTAAACTCATAGGTACCATAGTAACGACACTAAACACGTTGACTCCAAAAAAAAATCATCATATTTTTTTCGTTACATCATGTTCATGATCACGTCTGAGAAGTTTCCCTAGCTAAATTAATTTGACTGTAATATCGCCCACCCAAATACATATTGACCTAAATCCAAAATGGAAATCTTTCACACAAAAAGGTCTGGTTAAAAAAATGTACCAGGCAACACGCATGCATGTCCACGTGCGTTAAAAATAAATACCTCTAGGTCTAAGAGTTGCTACAAGTTGCGAGATGACACCTTTATACCTTACTAGCTGCGCCCCGCGGTTTCACCCGCGTAAATGTCGATCCCGTGGGAATATCGGGATATATGTTAATCCAGGGTGTCAGCTACCTCCATACAAAATTTTATCAAAATTGTTCCAGCCGTTTGAGCGTGAAGAAGTAACAAACATATAACAAACACACACTCACAAACTTTCGCCTTTATAATATTAGTGTGATGTGATTATTTTATTTGCAATTTACAGTCAACCGTCCATTGTCACAATATTACATTGACAGCGCCTTTATTTCGTTGCAGTAAGGGTGGTATTCGTAGTTCAAGTGACGTGCTGTTGACCGTAAAATGCTTTCCACTACTACTACTGTTACTGTTTACACACGTTAAACAAGCAGTGTTAAAGTTTCTAAGAACAGATCGTAAACACTTTGCCGTTACGACTATGACCCATATCAAGTACGGACGATTGGAAATCAAGTGCTGTAACGCGACTTGAGACAGATCTATGCAAAAAGCGATAATCATCATCCACCTACAGCAGTCGACTGCTGGACATAAGACTCTCCAATTGCACACCATTTAGCTCGATTCTCGGCAACTCTCATCCAGCTGCTACCAGCCACCCTGCGAAGATCGTCGCTCCACCTGAGGGCGTCCTAGCTTACAGCTCGCGTCAAATAACTTCGCCGCTCTGAAGTAGGCAACAAATCACTGCGCAGTAGTTAATCCTATGAATAAAACAGCAGCGCGCATGGCGCGGATTGGCGCGGCTAGCGAAAAGCCTAGCTTCAGAGCGGCAAAGTTATATGACGCGAACTGTACGCTTACCGATTCGCGGTCTCCACTCAAGAACACGTCTACCCCAACGGTCATCGGTTCTACGGCTAAGATCTAATTGATGACAAATACTTACCTAAATGCTCTAACAGTCCATCTATCCAAAGCTTGGTATCCACTGCATTCACGCACCTACTGCACTCCGCTCATCTGCTTTGGGGTCGTTTTTATGCAGATGCGCGGAACACAATAAAGTTGGTACCTAAGTGAACATAGTGCCTATCCAGCTTATTAAAACTGGCACAATATAAAAAACAAAACACGATCATTTATCACGCATCGCCTACTTCTAAGCCCCCATGCAGTTAGTTGAATGAATATACCGTTAAAAACATACGAATTTTTCGAAGTATCCATGACAATGTGTCACCCGTTTCTCCACATAACCCAGAGGTGTTAAATACGCTAATTGAAGTCTAACTCAATAGCATAAAGAAAGCAGTTATTGTCCGTTAGTCGTGTTTCGAACTTCTTATAGACACCATAGTTTAAAGTGGAAATCAAAAATGTTCAGTGCGAAACTTATAAAGGCTGTATTAGCGGTAAGTACCTACAAACATTAATCTATTTGTGTAGCTATCACTAGGCAGCTAAAATTATGATATAAGTGCTATAAAAAATTTATAAGGAATGTGTTGTAATTTCTTCCAAGATAACTAACGCCCAAATGGTTGTTAAAGCGTTCACTTTTTCCATTCGAGTAATAAACAAGGATTATATTATTTGTCTTGTAGATTATGACGATTTACCGAAAAAAAGTGACACGAAAATGTTATTTACACGTGTATTTTCACGTCCGGTACGTGATGTGTAATAAACCTTAGAACCTGATCCTGGTGGATTTCACTCATTACAGCCTAAACCATTGTCAATATTGAAAACTGATTAAAATGTATAATTTTCTTAGTAACTAAATGTGTCCCTATTTTTCTTTCAGTTATCAATTTACGCCAGTTTAACGGAGGCGTACTACATCAATCCGAATGACGATTGTGGACAGTATGGCTTCACCTGCGAACGAAACAATAGAGTGAGATTATGTGAAGGCACTAAATTGATTGGTCCCACATTCGTCTGCCCAGCCGGGGCATTCTGCAACGAGGAATCTACAGCAGTCTGTGAAGATGCCGTCAACTTCATAGACCCAGCACTGACAAAAAGACTGCGATGTCATCGAAATGAAAGGATCGCAAATCCCAACGTCCCAGGATGCAAAGGATATATCCTCTGTGTCCCAAATGGAAACCGCTTCCAAGGCATCAACTTCAAGTGTTCAGGCAATACTATTTTCAACGGCTACACTCGCTCTTGTACTTCTTCGCTAAACTACAAGTGTCCCGTTAGTAACACGACCAAGTCGACTCCCGAATTGTATGGGTCTGATAACCGAAGGGATACATACTACAGCGATGGGAAGTCTAACTCGGGCTTGAGCATTCGGTTTTCAGGTCAACAACCCGCATCAATAGAGTGCAAGAATTACAAGTTCAGAGTGACAGAAGACGATACTCCAAACAGTGTGACATATTTCTGTCCCCCGCGGCCTGTCAGAGGTGAAACTTCAATTCGCTGCACAATATTTTCCAATAACTTCTGTGTAACCTTAGAAAGGGATGACGAGGACCAATTCATTGTTGATAATGGAGCACCAGCTCGAAGACCGCGAATGTAAAATAATAATATTATGGACTCAACTAATTACTTCGAAGACTGAATGTAACAACAAGGTCAAAAATAAAAGATCTGCATTTATTTAAATATAAGTTGTACTCAGGTACTTTTAACATTAATATTATTTCTATAT
Source organism: Oligia latruncula (assembly GCA_948474745.1). Classification (NCBI taxonomy): domain Eukaryota; kingdom Metazoa; phylum Arthropoda; class Insecta; order Lepidoptera; family Noctuidae; genus Oligia; species Oligia latruncula. The sequence goes on from OX419688.1 coordinate 14,053,496, forward strand.
TTTTTTGTTAATAGATGATTAAATAAATTAAACTAATTGTATTAATAACACAGACAACCTCATTTTATTTCCATCTACCTCATTTCAAAATGAATTGAGCAAACATAGGCATTGTTTACCCCTGAAATATCTGTACCTAATTCAGCATAAAACATATTTCTTTACATTTCCGGGCTCAACCACGTAAATACTCAAACTTTAAAATAAGCGTGTTAAATGTGTTTTAATTTGTAGGATCCTGAAGTTACAAAAGATGTATCTAATAAATATATCAAAATAACTAACACTCGCCACTATCAGATTCCACGCACATTTTCTTATTTTTATCAAAAACTTCCTCGCTAGCGCATTTCTTGATCTTTCGCCGATAAACATTTTTCATTTTAGTACATACGTAATATTTACTGCAGTCTTTTGCATATGGAAATTTACCTTCGTTTTCACACTCAAAATCATCTGTACTGACTATTTTTTCTAATTTAGAGTTAGGTTTACTTTCATCACTATTCATTTCAGTAACAGAAGACGCTGATTGGGTTGATATCTCTTCATTTTTCTCACATTCAACCGATTCCTTGTTTAAGTGGTAATCATTTTGGCATTGTAATTTATATCGTATAAATCCATTCATTCCATTTTTAACACAGATGTAATAAACATTTTTAATTTCATCACATACGTTATAAATACTGCAGTCCTTAGCATAAGGAAATTTACCTTCATTTTTACATACAAAATCATGTGCACTGACTATTTTTTCTGACTTATATTGAGGCTTACTTTCATCATTGTTCGTTTCACTAACAGAAGACTCTTGGGTTGATATCTCTTCATTTTTCTCACATTTAACCAAGGCCTTGTTTAAGTGGTAATCATCTTGGCATTGTAATTTATATCTTATAAAACCATTCATTCTATTTTTAACACAGATGTAATAAATGTTATCTTTAAAGAAGTCACTAAACCGTCCTTCAAATAAACATCGGAACTGATTGTTTCTTACGCAATGCGATAAGTTTCTTGTACATTGTTTATTAATCTCGCTAAATACAGTATTATTTGGGCATGCTCCTAACATAGGTTGTAAATTACCTACACAAGTATAGAATTTTCGGCAATCTTTCTTATCACCGTATTTGCCGCGAGTGTGATTAGAACAATTAAAACCTAAAGCAGAAACTGTAATAGCACTTGTGTCGTTACTGCCTACATTTAATTTTAAACTTGTAAGATTTGGGTTGTGCATACTAGTTCCATTTAATGTTAGTTCATCACTCGTATTATTGCCCTGTTTGTCGCTTTCATTCAAATGACTTTGTACTTCTGTCGTAACTGTGTGATTCGTTGATGTAAGATGTTGTTCTAATTCGTCATTGATGGTACTGTGTTGTAATGATAAATTATTATGTGATGTAGTAATATTTGCTTTTGTATTATTTATATTATAGCTATCAGAAATGTTTTTAGAATCAACTTGGAACTGGTATTTTTTAACATCAATTATTTCAATATTGGCATTCATCGAAGTATCAATTTCCGCATTTTTATTTTCTTTTGTGATTATCGTTTTAAATCGCGTTACATTCTTTGGGGCACCAGACGCTGCTTCTTTACGATTTGTTGTAACTGTTGTAAGCCTATATTCAATCTTATCGGCTGGTATAACGTCTTTGGTTTCAATTTTAGACATTGAAGAGTTTGAAACCAAGTTTTTATTTTGAACATCCGTACCAGATTTTAAAACCGAGAATTTCGAGTCATCTTCTTCAATAGAGGACTCTTTTATTTTAACATTGTCAATATTGACATCAGATCGCATCCAATTACTTTCTGTATGGTTCACACTCTCTGATTTATTAATATCCACTGACTTATTTTGCGTATTTTGAGCATTATTTTTAGAACTACTTCCAATTACTATGCTTTCATGGTCAATAATATTTTTTACTGACTTAAGACTATAATTAGCATTATTGACCGTTGGTTTGATAGACATATCGTCACTCAAAGTTGTGTCTCCAAGATATGTTCCACTTACTTTATCTCCAACTACTTTTATAATTTCTATCATAGAATCTGGGACAGTTAGTGAATCAGTAATCGTTTCTGTCGTTATATCACTAATCCATTGAGTACTATTGTATGTCACCGTTGTCGTTTCATATTGTGGCAAATCTGTAGTTTTGATTCCAGATGGAACATCTTGATTCGTCTTACCGGACACGACTGACAGCGGTGTGGTTTGAGCAAATACATTAGTTGTATGGGTAGGTTCAGTAGTAATTTGTGCAGCTGTAAGTCCTACTATAGGTAACAATGGCATCGATTGAGGAATATTTTGGTTTACTGTTGACGTCACATACTGAGGTAAATCAAAAGTTGTTATTCCAGTCAGGACATCTTTATTCATCTTATCAAGAGGCGTAGTTTGAGCAAATACATTGGATGTATGCGTAGGTTCAGTTATCATTTGTGCGACTGGTTGTAGCTCTGATATTGGCAGCGATGACTCAGTATACTTAACAGTTTGTGTCTGCATGACTTTTGTTAAGAGTTGAGATGCTGTGCTTATTTTTTTAATACTATCCGTCACTACATTAGGTGATGTTTGTGTCGTACTCATAATAAAAGCACTGTCTTTTATCGTCGTAACTTCTTCATATACTGGTACTGTCATAAATCCATCGGGCGTTACAGTCGTACTAGGTGTAACACTCCTTACTGAACTTACAGAAGATTCTGTCTCCACTTTAGGCATTTTATTAAACTTAGTAGTTGGTGTGAACGAAATTGAATTCACTACATTCGTTTGTGCAAAGGATACAATTCCTTCTGGGTTTTTTTGGTTAACCAATTCTCCAGCTTGCACTAAATTATAATCAGGAACATTATGAGTTGCATTTACATAAGCACTCGAGTCTTGTGACTCAGCGGTCTTTATGTAATCATTTGATAGTGAAGGATTTGAACTTGCCGATTGCAACGTCTCATTTGGTATCGTATTCACTGAAGAATTAACGATATCGACTACTGATACTATCGTGATATTGTCATCCTTAATCTTAGATGAAGGTGAAGTAGCGTTATCGCCATTTTTACCATTGATCGGTTTGATAGTCTCAGTTTTATTTACATCTGCATGAGGATTAACTTTAGAACTTACAGTGTCTATGTTGACTAAATCTTTCCAATTTAATGTATTCAGATTTTTTGTATTAAGTACGATATGTCCAGCAGTTGTAACAGTGGAAGGCACCAAATCACTTACTGTTTCAGTTGTTATACTAGTAGTATTTAATTGTTTTACTGTACCAAAATTTTTACTAGTTGACTCTTGCGGTGATAAAGTTGTTACTGGTATATCTGTAACGTTTTCAATATTCGTTTTATAAGTTACATCTACTGGAAGCGAAGTACTAGTATCATATTTGTAACCCGTCGTGGATGCTCTATAAATATCGACTATTTCTGGGGTATAAGATGGTACTTGTTCAGATGTCTTCATTGTGTCTATACTTATTGGTGTTGTTTGAACGGTTATGGGCGTAGTACTGGCAAGTTCAGACACATAGTATATTGTCGAAGGCGTTTGAGGCAGTATTGTTTTTATCAAAACATCTTGAATATTTACAACATTTGTAACCGAGATCTTATCCTGGTTAACAGATTTGACACTATCACTGAGACTAGTCTTTCCAGTAACGTCACTCGGATATGGTGTAGTTGCACTATTATCATAATTTTTCCAATAGGTCGTTGTCATGCCAACTACATCTTTATGCAAAACAATTTTATTTAAATTATCAGCATTCAAATTTTCCTGGTGCGAAACTATTCCCAAATTCTCCGACTGATTCAGAGAGCCTGGAATTTTAGTTTCTGGATCGGTTGTTACATTTTCAGTTGTACCATGATCTATTGAAGCAGAACCGTCTGAAGACTTGTGCGCAATAATGTCTACAGTAAATGCTACTTGTGGATTTATCACAATATCTGACTGTGATATCAAATCTTTTCCTGTTGTGTTTGTAACTAAGTCTGATGCCACGTTATAAGGAACAGCTGTTGCTTGACCATTCAAAACTGTGTCATTCGCTACATTTTCCAAATTGGCTTCATTAAAACTAATTGGGCCATTTGTTGCTGGTAACTTATTTTTAGCTTCTATTGCATGGGCTGTAAATCCATTCTGTAATGTTTCAGCTGTCGATATCTGAATCGTAGGGTATTTCATAAAAGAAGGTTCTGTACTTGAAGCATTGAACACTGTCTTACCAGTTTCAGTATTATTAGTAGTCGTATTATACAAGAGCGTGTCATTCTTAACATTTTCAACATATCGTTCATCGACAATAATAGGGGCATTTGTTGCATGCAACTCATTTTTAGCTTCTATTGCATGTGCTGTTAATCCATTATGTAATGTTTCAGCTGTCGTTAACTTAATCGCAGGATTTTTCATAGTAGTTGGTGGAAGTATAGTAGGTTCTGTGATTTGGTTATTAATAATATCTGTACTTGAAGCATTGAACACTGTCTCAGCTCTTTCCGTAGTATTTATAGTGCTGGCAGTATTATTTTTTTCTGTTATCATTGTTTGATTCATGTCTCGGTTTATCTGATATAAATTATATGTAGGTTCTATTGGTGGTTCTGTAGTTATTATTATTTCTAACGGCTGGGTAGCAGTTGTGTGTTTCTGTACTAATGAGTAATTCTTGATTAAGTCATTCGTCTCTGTGGTGTACATAACATTCGCTTCCGTAGTTATCGGAACAGTAAAATTCTGCTCTGTAATTGTTTGTAGACTTCCTATAGGTATGGGTTCCGGATTATAATAGTTTATGTCCGTTTCTGGAACCTTTTTCATTGAACTTATCTCAACAGTCGAGTTTAATTCAGTGAGGGAATAATTATTTACGTCATTTTTGAAAACATTTTGATAAATCCTATTTACTATAGGAGTCGTGCTTATTACTTCCGCGGTAACAGGTTTATCACTCAATGTTGTTTCTAATTTTGTAGTATATTGCTCGGTCGTCGTAGCAGTGTCACCATAAAAAGTATTTATGTAATCGTTTGTGCTCGGAGCATTTTGTTTGGTATCACCAGCAATAAAGTCAACTAGTCCTAAGGGAACAAAAGTATTATCCTTCGATGTATGGGGACTCAGATCTACAATTACTGGTTCAGAAATATTAATAATGTTAATGGGAGCTAAATATTCGGTTGTCGTTTCCGGTACTAGTTCAGACGTGTTGTTGCTTTTACCAAGAGAATCTTCCACTGCGTTTGTTTGATTATCGATTACATTATTAAATTCGGTAGTATTATTTATATCACTTTCGATATACTTATTTACCACCGGTGTCGTGCTAACTTTATCCGTAGTAGCAGATCTTTCATTGAATATGAACTCTGTTGGTATAATTATTTCCTCTCTAACATTGTCGACTTTCTCACTGTGTATTGTTACTTGTTTAGTGATATATTGTTCAGTTGTAGTAGCAATGTTTTCATATAAAGTATCTAAAGAAGTTAATACATCGGAAGATGGCTTTGTGTTCACTGCTCTTGGACGATCAATAGAAATTAAATGAATATGTCCTGTGATGGAAGTGTCCGTATCAATAGATTTCGATTTATCTGTTAAGAAAGTATTTACTGGTTTATGTATTGAAGTTTCTACAGGAGGTTCAAGATTTTTGTTGTTATCAGTGGCGGAAGTTGTTATTGTATTATTACTTGTTTGTTTATCGTTAACATCTACATTTGTACTGTCGATGAAGCTAGAAGTCACTTTAAAACTTGCCTCCCTAGTATTGTCACTGTTAACTCCACCGGGATTCTTAATATCTTCAAGTACTTCCAATTTCACTACTGGTGTCACATCTTCAGGCATCGACAAAGTTTTCGCCGTAATATTTTCTTTGAACTCACTGAATGTTTCACTCGATGGCGTTGGAGCAGTTACACTATTAGTCACTGACGTTAGTTCACTTGTATCACTTTGTTTATAAACACCAATAACTTGAAGTGGAGGCGTAGTAACTTCAGGAAAGTCACATTCAAAAACGTTATTTTCATGACACACTGTAGTGGCTGGACACGGTATGACGAAGTCATCAATCGTGGTGGACACGCCACCGCCCAAATCCACGCATATCATAAAATGTGTAGAGTTGACACAGTGAAAAGCTCTACCACTGCAGTTTATATTCGTGGACGCTATCATGGGGATAGCGAATAATACCTAAAAAGAAACAAACTAATTATTAAATATTCATTTAAGTTTTAACTATCTTTCAAAACATATTTCATAAAGTTTTTTTCCTTTCATCCATCAGGAAATAAGCCAACAAATTGATACTCACCAAAATTAAAATTCCTTTTAGGTCGTTACTTTCGAAAGCCATTTTCGTTAATTTCATCCGAAATTGGCAGTCTCGTCGTTGAAATTTCGTTTACTCTTGTCGTTTATCACATGAGGTTTTCTCGCGAATGTCGTTCTTGTGTTTCTCCCAACAAATATGAACGACGGCATAAAACAACCTTTGTTAACATAAGATTTATTTACTTACCTACATCACCAAGTAGATTAGACCGACAGAAGGCAAATAGTGTTGACACCTTATTTCCTGCGGCTTTTTAGTACCTAGTACCTACGCATTGTTATTGAGATAATGAATTCTCTTCTAGAGAATGATCGATAATATGTTTACTGGAGCTCCGGGGGTTAATGTTAGTTACATATGGATGGGATTTTGTAATAAGAGTTATTGGCCTAAGTAAACAAGCTTTATAAGACTCATTGTGTGAGTTATTACGTTTCAGTTATTAATTAGAGCTGGAACAAGGTGGATTAGTGTAGACCACGAGTATATAAAGACATTTAAGTTTCCATCTCCGATGTAGTGGATCAGGCGAAATGCCAACATATATGACTAACAGTAACAGTCGAGGAGACGAAAGAGAGATAAAAAGCAGTTTATACAGGGTGTTATTGAATTAACCCAAAACCTCTTAAGAGGTCATTGTACTCATCATTATGAAAAAACATCAGCTGTTCCCTACATTTATGTTCGCATAACTCGTCAAAATGTAGGGAACAGCTGATTTTTTTTTCGCGATTTCATGTTGGCCCCATAGTAAAAGTTGTTCATAATGATGAGTATGACCTCTTAAGAGGTTTTGGGTTAATTCAATAACACCTTGTATATTTATGACCCCGAAGCCCAGAGGGGTAGCCATTAGAAAGCTATCCATTCTTTGATAAACAATCACCGCAGAACCTAAAGCTACCCCTTTTGGTACACATTCATTCAAATCAAAACATTTGAGTCATAACGGTAGGCTTAGGTATCAACTTTAGAAAACAACGCGGATTTCACGCGGGAAGAGAAGTGATTCAGTAAAAAAAAATGCGTGCTACATAGCCCACATAATGTAACGACGACATATGAATAATCATAATATAAATAAAGCTTAATTATTATAATAACAGTCCGCGAAGGGGTATGTAAAGTAGAGTAGGTATTGCGCACAGTGAAAATAAGCTAAAATGTGATCATGTAGGTACGAACTAGAGACAACGAATTTTCAAATGAAAAAGTCAATAATTCTTATTAACGATGCCCGGCCTGAGTATCGCACCCTTAGGGCAGCTTAATTGCCTAATTTTATTATTAGATATCAAAATGTTACGACACATTATACCAAATAACCTTCATATTCGCCTTATGGCGTATTTCACCAAACTTTTATGGCTAGAATAAGTCATATCCTGAAAATAAATTTTGAATTTTTGACAGTTTGTCCATACTGGAACTGTCACACGTCAATTTTATTTCACGGATAAAAGATATCTGACTTTGGTAAAATCAGCCCTAAGTTGTAATAATTCGAATTTGTGTGTACAAACTAACATGGATTTAATCACAACTACAGTCTCTGACGCGCGAAGGCTATTTGCCACTGATAACACTAAACTATCTATGGAATACCTATGACTGTAAACTTGCAAAGTGTATATGCATATGCATGATACGTCAGATAGGCATGGTATTCAGCTGCATCCGGTTAGTTTGGAAGTCGACCCCAACATATTTGGGAAAAGGCTACCTACATGTCAATGGCAAAGAGCTAAACTAGCTGTCTAAAGTCAAATAAAAATTGGAGTATAATTTATAAAATATAATTTACTGATTAATTATACATTACAATTACTTATGCACCTAACGTTTGATATCACAACTTCATAACTGCACCACACGTATTTCATTATCCGCATTATTGTTCCACTTAGGTACCATGTTTACAATACAAATGAGTTTAACCTTATTTGCTATATACACTGATATATTAAAATACCCACCGTTTACTTAGCTTTACAGATTTTATTTTGGTGATGTAAATGTAAACGATCGCTATTATCAACCATACGAAGCTTATAATAGATAATATTATGGCTAAAATAAACATAGCAAACTGTAAACCTCTTTCTTGATCGACAATGAAAGAAATTCCTACTACAAACACAGCTAGTATAGTAGCCGAGATCGTTTCTAGAGGGCTGTGTAGTTTCGGCCATTTTCTTGCGCCAACAAAATCTTGGACTGCGGTTTCCCAACAACATGAAATGGCACCATACCCGAACCCGGCTATTACGCATCCGATGGAGAATGAATCATGATTGTCTGCCACTGCTAAAACTGCAAAATAAAGAAGAATATAATGTCAACTACGTTAAATACACACTAAAAACAACCCAAATTGAAGTCAGATATCAAAGGACTTCAGTGTTACTAGATATTATAAAAAATATTATAATTATCTATGTTTATATCTACCCTATCGGCTGTGCTAATATTTATTAATGAGAGCCAGCTAGATAATATCAAAAATGTAAAAGTTTTGATAAATAATAGGTCAATGAACTTACCATAGCATCCTGCAGTGGATATCATCAAGCCAACAAGTGTGACGTACTTGAAATTCCTTTTCGGAGTTTGAGCGAGCCATGGTGTACTCATCAAGAAACAAACCCAAGTAAAGCCGTACAATGTCATTAAGAAGTTGGCGTCAGAAATTGAAATCTTCGGATGCATTTCAGAAGCAATTATAGACAGCGACACCATTGTTACTGACGTTAAACTCAATCTAGAGAAATACAACATTAATGACGGATAAAACTTCCAACATGACAACGATCTTGTCAATGGCTTGAAAAACGTATCATTAATGTTATACATGAAAAATACCAGTCTTCGTCGTATCGTATAAACTCTGTAAGACGGCATCCACATTCTCCTTCTCATACTAGCATAGGCGGACTGACAACGAAAACTAAATGAATTAAATATTTTTTCTCGCTGAATTTCTGTTACTGGCGATACATTATCATAGGTCACTTCAACCTCAGTATATTCCTTCTGTTCAAAACCATCGCCTTCGGACTGCGAGTCTCGTCTTATTTGTTTGCTGATACAATCGTCAAAACTATCGCCTAATGTACTCAGTCTCTTTATAACGACACTTAGCCGCTTTTTATTTTTACTCGTATTTTTTTCAGGTTCCTCACACTCACTATCTTCACTCTCTTCCGGAATTTCTGGAAGTATTTCAACGCCAAATATATTTCTCCTCTTTTCCTCAGGACTAGGTGGTGGCGTAATTGTAGCGACTATATCGCCTTCGTAATCAAAATCTTCAGTAAACTCCTGTTCCGTGTGCAGATTGTCATCTGATGGGTTTTTCCAACTTTTTTGGCTCAGGTCATGTAGTTGTAATTCAGTCGTGTAGAAATTCTTATCCATGCCTTCGTTACTGAATACAGCGTATGTTTTGGCCAAATCGCTGTATCTCGAGAAGGAAATTGGTCTTTGTATACTTTCGTCTACTCTCACTAACAAGATTGCTGGTAACGTTTGAAGCATTATCCCTCCGAGTACTATGTACATAAAAGAATATCCATAAGTGTCTATCAGTGCTGTTATGATATGGGGAAACGTTGCTTGTCCGACTGCTTGACCAGCGAAGCATAATCCACGGACAATACCCAGCCGACTGTCGTAGGTATCAAATACTATTGCATCCACTTGAGCCGATATTAGTGATGATCCGAACCCTGAAAATGACAAATAAAGAAATTGGTTAATAACTTAATAATGCTAATTTTAATGATCAGAAGGAATATTGTTGAAAATTAACACCTCCGAGGATTCCATATACAAATGGTTGTAGATGATAGGGTATGAATGCGCAGGCGAGAAGACTAGCCACCACCATGGTGAGACCTATGGTCGACATGACACGGTAACCGATAGTCCCGCCCCAGGAGTCTGCTGCTTCCCTGCACCAGCATTCTGAAACCAAGAAAATTCCAATTCGTTAATATTTTTTATTCGAAACAATGACTATAATGCTACATAGTTTTTAAGCTAATTTATAACTGACTAAAGATACACCAACATTTTGACAGTAAAGGAAATGTATACTACGATCACTAACGTTGGAAATTTAGGAATTTTTGTTCACTACTGAGCCATATATCATAGCCGTCTATTAGGCAGCCCATAGCCGGTACTTCACTCGAGGAAGTTTGAAAAATGCTTATGCTAATACAATGAATAAATCATAATACCCTTACGTGTAAGATTGTAGATGAGTATATAAATTGCAGGAGTGGAGATACCGAGCCATATCGGCACGTGAAGTTCATCCAAATGTACTAATATTACTCCATAAGCATACACGAGGCTCGGCAGGCAGATCTGAAAAGATAATCAGTCTATAGTTACGACAGATAAACCGCTGTAAGGGGACGGAGTATCGGGACGTAGCACTTCAATGTCGCGATTTCAAAGTCGGAATCATGCCAACGTCTTACAAAAGCTACATAGTTGGTAAATGATTATAATATAGTCTATATTTGTAAGTACCGATGATTGGGCAATCTATGACAATAATAAAGAAAACTAAAAAAATTGTCGTATTTGTACGCCATAAAGCTGCCTGATGTCTATGATAATCGCAGTATATATACTCTGGGAAACCTATCAAATAAACTTATGCCAGTGTGTTGCTGCCCTTAGCTTAGTTTATCATCATCATCACCCTGCTCTTATTCCAATGGATTTGAGGTAGGCAAGGCACGAGCATTTCATCAATATATCTCCATGAATCGTAATCTCATCTTTTCTTTGGTCTGCCAGATCCTTCATTTTCCTTTTTCCTTTCCTTTTTGTTTCTTCCTTTTTTTTCTTTTTCCTTTCCTTTTTTTATTTGGTTTCTTGAGATTTGGTTTTCATGCATGATATGATATTCGATTCAAAGAAGGTGGTCAGTCTATGTAGGGATAAATCATCTCTCCTGAGAGAACATTCGAAGAGTAGGTACTTAACTTCTAGCATAGTCATTTACATAATCTACGTGTGATGATATCTAGCTAGGCCCTAACTAAAAAAGTACTAACTAGACCAATCTAGACAGAAATACTTATTTTACAAATAAGTAGTCGTACTGATTCTCGCTCAATGAAAGAGATAAGACGAAATTATCGTTCAAGATACTCTTGACACTGAAAAAAAAAACAGAACATAATACTTATAAGTGACAAAATAAATTCGTACGGTCTACGAAACGTAGATCGATCATATTGTATATTTACCTACTTATTTTAATTCAAGGGACAAGTAGATAGCGCTCACTTATTACAGTAATCGGAATACCAATTAAACATTAATAGGAAAACTACGTTATAGTGAACTAGAAACATAATTTATTATAATAGCTGGCTTTGAATGTTATGTTAGAAACATTTGCAACCACTGGAAAGAATTGCGTACTTAGGTACCTATTCATATCTAAGTACCTATTAATAGAAAATTTTACTTTAGTTGCAATATTTATCTCGGATAGATCATTATTATAATTTTGCACACATCGTAAAAAAATCGATAGTCACTTCGATATATTTTGATAAGCAATTTTGTCAGTTCCACTATGTTGTATGGTCGCGTGACGAGTAAATCACGAAATTCCTTATCGTTATCATCTACCTGTGTTCTGTGCTATGTGCATCTGTCTATAACATTAGGTATTTCTCATACGAACGATAGAGCGTGACGTCACTGTGGCATTGATATAAATTCATGGACTCGTACTCAACTGAATAATCTGAACCAGCGAATGAGCGAACACTACTTATGGATAGGTGAACAGCTACTGCTAAAGTAAATAATGGAGTGTTTTACCTTTTTAGCAAGTGGCACTGCCGATTATGTTAAAACAAATAAAGGATTTTCAGATATTATTCGAAAAATCTAAATAAATATTGACTAGACTTACGTTCAAGAGCACGACAGATAGCAGTAGAGGCCAGCGCCACGTCGCGCTATGCGCTCTTGCATCAAAATCCATCTAGTCTTTTTTTTTCCTGCATTTTCTGAAGTCGTAAAATGACATTATCCATATAAAATTGCACTTAACGTAACAGTCGCTCAATCACATGATTCGGAAATACTGTTTTACAAACACCACGAACTTTAACCGCACCAAGATGTTTTGAAATGAAAAAATATGTTGTTTATTTTAAAACTTGTAGTCGTAAGAGAGCATATCGTCGTATTGACAGCATTCTATAACATCAGTGGTGTTATCAAAAGGCCCCAACACGTAGTTACTTTGTCTTATCTTATCGTCTCAGTGAAAGAAACCAATATTAGTTTCTAATTGTTTTTATTTTTTATGTAGGTACAAATTATTTATGTTCAGCTCCAATATCATCAAATCAAAGTAAAATTATTGATCCTGACTTTGATTTTAGATGAGAACCATAATGGTATCGCTTACCTACTGATTACCTACTGCTTTAGATCGTGTAGCACGCATTAGACAAAAAATATTGACTACTAGTCACACTATCTATGAAGACAACAACTATTTCAGTCTGATATGCAAATAACAGTACCGCTAATTAAACGGGTTATGATGGAAGCTTAGAGAAGAATTAAAATCTTATTTAACACCCCTAAAGTCTTGTATATCGAAGGAAGGTCACAGTAGTGGCCATAGTCCCTCATAATATGCCTTCGACAATTTTTGACGACGTACTTGTCGCTGCAGTCCGCATGAAATTTCTTATTCCCCCGATCCACCCCGTCGCATAGCATCGCCTACCCGCGCTTTGCCGCTGATCAACTTCATTTTCGCTTAGTTCTTTTTTACTTTTTATCTTTTTGCTCGACTCCTTGCTAGCCTATAGCAAGAATTAGGCTATCAAATGCAAAAAGATTTTTCTAAATCCGGTAGTTCCAGAGATTATCGCGTTCAATCAAACAAACAAAGTCTACAGCTTTATTATTAGTATAGATGTGCGTATGCATAGTTAGGAACTAGTTATGCTACTAAAACATACAATAGATGTTAATGCCAGTTCTTAGCTGTCCGTATTTTCTTAGGCGGAGGGACTCCCATAACTTGATTGAAGCAAGACCATCATTCTTCACAGACCGATCACTAGCCTACGATTCATCGTATTATCGTTTAAATAGGTAGACTATAGGTACGTACGTACTGACTTACGAATGAATGGGTAGGTTGGTCAGTCCTAGAAAATTATATCAACGTTATCCGGTTACGACCAGGCCTCGCGCGTGCCTCGCGCTTTTAGGCGCGCTTATATCATGGTTCATAAACCAGCCGTAGGAAAGAAAAAGAAATCCGACTTCTGTGAGGCAGGATGCTAAAAATTTTCGAGCTCACTTCGCTCGCTCCTGCATCGCTGCTTTCTCTTATTTCTTCAGCTTTTCTGTTTATGTGTAGATACAAAGCAAAGCAACTCCTATTTCTATATTAAATTATCAAAAGAAATCTAATCTCTCTGAGGCGGAGTGCTAAAAATCTTAATCTTGCATAAGTCGATAAAGTAAGTCCTAAGTATTTCCTTTTATTATAAGTATAAATAGTCAGAAAAAACCAAACCTATCCGAGGTGTTTAAATGTTAGAGCTCGCTTAGCTCGTTCTTGCATCCAAAGTTCTCTTAGAAAGATCACCGTTCAATCACTGCAGTCGTCACCAGCTATGGGAAACATCAATCGTGTAAGTTTATACAAAAGCAGGTACCTACTATAATTTAATGTTATAAATAAGTTGGTTCAACGGCTTAGTTAGGTTACTTAAGTGTTAATGAATACGAGAAAAAGAACGTCTTTTATTAGAAACAACAATTTATGACGACTGACGACGATTTCTGATGTTTATGTAAAGTAGGTAAATCATCATCATCTTCCTGCCCTTATCCCATGTTACTTGGGGTCGGCGCAACACGTTTTCTTCCTCCATTCTCCCCTGTCAACCGTCACGCTATCATTCACTCCCTTCTCTTTCATATCATTCCTCACACAATCCATCCATCTTTTCTTCGGCCTTCCTCTCCCTCTTCATCCATCAACATGTATATCCATCACTCTTTGAGTCACATGCGTTTCGTCCCTTCTCATCACATGCCCATACCAAGACAAACGATTTCCTTTCAACTTTTCTGTCACTGGCGCCACTTTCAAACTATGTAAAGTAGGTAAATAAATACGATTATTAATTGTATTTGCTAAATTTCCAAAATGGCTTATAGATGGTGAAGGGGCTAAAATGTCAACTGCCTAGGGGCCCCGGGTGCCTGGGTGCCCTGGGCTTCTTAGTCTGGGCCTACCTAGCCTGCCGACAACATAACTTATCAAATACTTCTAGTAACACTTACCTACTTATAGAAGACTAGTTAATTGCATGCTACGCAATTAATAATTTATGCGTTCTAGGCTTTATTATACTTGGTTATTGGAGGTCATTGTACTCATCATTATGAACAACTTTTACTATAGGACCAAAGCAGAAATCGCGAAAAAAAAAATCAGCTGTTCCCTACATTTTGACGAGATAAACGAACATAAATTTAGGGAACAGCTGATTTTTTTTTTTTTTTTTGAGTTTGTTAAATGTTTTACCAATAACCCTTTATAGGTACTCTACCTGGAAATTCAGTTTGGTCCCTGAACAGAACCCTGTGGGACTCCAATAATATTATGTATGCTATATTTCACGTATAGACTATTCTAGACGGACAACCGAAGGCCAAAGAAGCTGATAATAAGAATCTATAACATTGTTGACTTCATGGTTATAGTTACTGTTCGTCTATCTTTATTAAGAAAATCGTCCTAAGTGGAGATTTTAATATTTAACTTTTGAAAAGAAACAAAACTACATTGGAACTTTTATACGCCCACTAAGTTAACCACCATAACTGCGTACCTAACACATTATCAATCGGAATCTGAATCATTTTGAAGCAAATTGCTAATCCATTGCTCCATATGTTCGAAAAGTGTGTCTGCTCAACAACGTAAATAACGCAATGAATGTTGTTGAACTGTGTGTTTCGCAATTACCCTGCAAAACACGCAAACTAAAATATTAGAATTCTAAAAAGCCGGATATATGCATGGAAAATAATTATAATTACTTTAAAAACGCATACAACCTTATCTTTTCTATTAAAGTACATGATGGTAAATAAATATTGATTATGTGCAGACGCCAGCACATCAAGCTACTACAATCTGTCAGATTTCTTTAATAGATTTTCAACTTTATTGCTACATATTAAGGTTCAAGGTTGATTGCGAAAATGTGACAGTTTCGGGTAGCTTGACCTGCTGGCGTCCGTACTTGCGTTTTCAATTCTAATAAGGGTTTCATTTTCAATTCTAATAAAGTAGTTTTAAAGTTACCATTTTACTGTTTTCTGCTGTTTTTCTGATCTGCTCCTTTATGCTTCGGCTAGGTTGGCAACACTGCATAAGTGACACAAACAAAGGACGAAACCAAAGACTACAATATGATGCTGGACGAAACTAACAGATGACAATCAGCTGTTGATGTGTTTTGAAAACTTCTGTCATTATCTATGTCATTATTTTGTACTCCAATGATATTATAAGTGTATATTACTTATAATATCATTGATGTACTCTGTGACTTCTGTTGGGCTTTTCCTATTATTTGCCACTGAAGCATAATTTAAATTCAACAAATTTAAATTCATTTAGTATTAATGACTTTACAGTCGTCATGTCAAACCAAGAAGTAATACAAGAGTATGCTAACTCCATTAAAAATCTCAAGAAGCAGTGTGGTGATGCTGGCATGAGTGAAGAGGAATTCAGAAGAATGTATTTTACGTCTCTTAGATCTTTAGAGAACACTAGACGCCCAGAAATTAGCACTCCACGTCGATTTGTTACTAAATTCAGAATGTTACTAGTTGGTGTTATCATTGGAGTGTATATTGTATATAATTACAAGACTATTTACAGCAGCATTGTATGTAACTTACAAGAGTACATATATCCCGGTTTAAAACTTCTGAGGAGGATATCAATTCCATTATTATCATTGTTTCCTTCCTTGACTGGTGGGCACAATACTACTCATGTACTTACATCAATTTTGCATGTTTGGCAAATTAAATTAAAAAAAGATGTTCTTCCAGATTTCTACCATGAAACATGTTTGATTCAAAATCCATACTTTGCTGTAGTGGACATGGATTGCTGGCCATGCAGCACAGTGAGTAATATCAGGGAGGTGAATGATCCTATCCCAGTCAGCCAACAACAGACTGCACCTTTTATTTATGAGGTTAGAGTTCAGTTTCTCTTATATTAACTACTGCTTTCATTCAACAAAACTTTATCATTACTGATAACCATTTTGGAGTGGAGGAACCATCAATGGAGTGTGATCAAAGAAATTGTTTTAAATACCTATAGTTTAGAGTATGTCTATATATATATAAGTACCTTAATTTTTTTTTTCTCCTGCTCTTGTTACAATTTAGTTGAGGTCAGCACAGCAAGTCTTCTTCCATTCACCTCTATTACCTGTCATCTCAGAATTCACCCCCTTTCCAGCCATATCATATTTGGATTCATCTACTCTGTGTTGCTGGCACAACAGTTATTCAAATTTTGTTGTCCCAGAACTTCGCCACTTCCATGGCATAATAGGTGGCAGAGCAGAGGTCACTGGCTGAATATTTTGGGCATATTTGGATGAATTGAGAATAACTGTTAACTTTTCTTTAAGTCTGAACAACAAGTAATTAATATGGAAGCACTAAAGAAGATGTATTTAAGAAACAGAGATACATTTGACAAAGAATCTCCAAAAATCTTAACAAACAATAAATATAACTCAAGTCCCAAAGATTTATTTATTAACAGACCAATAGAAGACAAGAGTTTTTATATCTGGTATGTTGTAAAATATTAAATATGGTTTATTATATTTTATAAAATGTTGATGTTATTTTAAATAACATAAGTATGTTATTTAAGTATTTTTTGTCATTTCAGGAAGTTCAATAACATGAATGTAGCAAAGGTTTTACGCCAAGTTATACCAAGACCGAAAGTTGTTCCAAAGTTTGGACAAAGTACTGAAAGATTTCTAATTGTTGACACAAGCCATCAGAAGTTTAATATACCGGACACAGAATGCAGTTTCTCATTTCTGTTAGCATTAAGTGGATCTAGAGAAATACATTTAGTACCAGCTGAAGAATGTAAACATCAGTGCAAGTCACTGAAAGTCGAACTTAAAGAAACATATTTATGTAAGTAAAATGTCTTCTAGCCTGCTACCAATATGCACTGCCATATTAATGGACGTCTTTCAAAATAATCAATAAATAAGTGAGCAGTTCTACTCTTGCAACACACACATGATCAGCCTATAATGTTCCCACTGCTGGGATACTGGCCTCCTCTCTGTGAGAGGGACTGGGTCGTAATCTACCACGTGGGCCCAGTGCGGGTTGATAGATGTCACATGTCTTCGAATTATCGTTCTAGGACATACCATCTCGCGATGTTTTCCTTCACCGTTTTAAGAAAAGTGATGAAATAGTTAACACAAAGTAAACCCGACTGTCTGGGTTCGAACCTACGACTACAACGCGGTAGTTGCCACTGGGCCACAACTGATAAAAGGAAAATAAGTAGTTATTAATGTAATGGTTTTTTTTTGCAGTATGGTATAATTGGTGGTACTGGAGACCTGTGGTACAAAACTCTATGGGAAACCACACTTTCATTGCTCATGTCGGCTCATACTGCTGATGATGGGATCACACCAAAGAAAACACATGAATGGAATGTACAAAACATCAATTTATTAAATAAATAAATAAAATTAACTAAAAAGCAACTAAATGCTCTCATTCAAACTTGTCTTTCAACTTGTCTTTTAAGAATACTGGTACTAAAGAGATTAGTGCAAACAAACTCAGTATGGTGACTGATGTCCATGACCATGCGTCACTTGTCGACGTTAATGTGTGTAGAGTTTGTCCAGCTTTGATAGCCACAAATGATGGTGGGGCTACACCTGAAAAACAAGAGAAAAATGAGAAAATACCTACTATGAATCGCTCTAACTGCATGAATGTGGACAAAGATAAAGGAATTTATGCCAGAATCATTGCAGGTGGCTTTCTTTTTGCCAACCCCAACAGGAAAAGGTGTGAGTTTATAAGCGCTCTCTCTTTCTTTTTATTACATGGATAGGTAATACGGGCTGGTTTCCGCAACTCCACGTCAATGCGCGTATTTTGCGTAATTCAATACATAACTACAAAGAAAGGTCATCAATCTAAACAGATATCTGTTATCTATTGCTGCAAGTTCATTAAGTACAATAATATCTCCCTCCTGTATCCCATTTATCTATTCTAACAAACAGTATGTTCATAAACCTTCTTATTGTAGATCATAACAACTTACCAATAAATGTTCCTAATGCAAATGGTATTAAAGGCACTCCAATTACAGGTGCTGACATATTGATAAACCAGTTTGGTAAAAAGGGTGTCACCCTCAAAAATATCATATAGTTGAGCAAATTATCTTTGTGCTTTGTCACTGCTTTTGCCCACAGTGCTGCTCTCTCAGGGAAAAACTTCTTCACCAACTTCTTCCCAAGAAGGTTTGATAGAAAGAAACATAGACTTGCGCCAACCGCTGAACAACAGCAAACTAGAAGTAATGCTAAATAGAACGGGAACAAGAACCCTGAAAGAATACTTAGAAAAATAGATCCAGGTATTGCAAATGTTTGCAAACTGTAACAGAAGTTAAAGAAATCAATGATAAATATTCATAATAAAATGATGTAAATGCCTGAAACCAAGTGCAGGAAATGTGAAAAGGATACAATATGTAAACTAAGAAGACTCCAAATAATACTTCATAAAAATATTTTTCCTTATAACGGTCTAGTACTAAACCTAAATGTTTAGCGTCCTCAAGGTCCCATGGCAGATGTATATGTTGTTTTTCATCTCTGGAAATGAAAACATTAGTTATGAGCTCAATTGTCACTAATGAGAAACAATTACTTTTTCTATTGTTACTGAACTTAGCGTGCCTAACAGACGAGGGGACAATTTGTAGAAATACATTGAAATAAATTAGTATTAATGATGTTATGGACTAAACTGCAATATAATATGACCTTTGCTTGCCTGTCTTTTGACCAAACAAAATAGCACTCCACAATATTAATAAAACTAGACGAAAAAGATGTCAAGTTAATATTCTTTCAAATATTAATAATTTCCCAGTCTTTTATACTTCCCTTAATAAACAGGGTGCAGGGACATCCATGTGCAAACTGTAACCATGAATTCAGCACATTATTCTAGACCCCTAGAAAAAGAATAAGCATAGAAATTTTTCATTGGATATAAAAAAAAAGATCAGCTGTTACATAGAAAAGTGCAATACCTACACAGTCAACATCATGTAAGAGCTATTTTTTTAAAATAACTGTTTAAAAATATTATTATATTATTACGGGGCTTCAGAATCATGTACTGGAACCATTGTAACAGGTAGGGGGTTGCATAGACGTTTAACAAGTGACTGGTACTTACTCTTCTAAATCTGGGAACTGTGAGTATAGCAGCCCCAAAGCTAACAGCGATGATACAAATATTATGGCAACTAGAACTATAGATTTAGATGTTGATAAGTCTTCTGCACTAGATGACACATTAGTCATTGAACCTGAAAGGTAGAAGGTTTCTTAGGAGTATTCATAATTATTTAAACACTAAGAAAAATAAAGTAGGTACTGGAACAGAATAGGAAATTCATTAAATATTCATTGACTACATACGCAATAAATAACAAAGGAAAATGAGGAATAGGTAGGTACTTGGTAGAGGATGAAACAGCCCAACACAATCTGGTCTTATATTCCTTATTCTTGGTTTTGTGATGGTGTAGGAAGGGATAAAAACCGTGGAGGAAATGTAGGGATCTTGAATAGTGTCTTGATTATCACCTTGAATGTTTCGTCCGCGAGAATTTCGTCTTCTAGCATTATTTGCGCTCATATTCGTTGCTTAAATAAAATTAAATTTCTTTATTCAATATATCTATAATATTACTATCCGTAAATCCTACCTACACTAACTATCCTTTAAGTTTAATAGATTAATCACTCACTTTACAAAAAAACATATATTTTTAATAAAAAAATTAAGAGTTTACTGTGACAGAATGATGATTCGGAATTCGAATTCGAATCTTTCATTTCATGGCATGAAAATTTGAAAAATCAGGAAACGCATTGTTCGTAAAAATTCTTTTATTTCTCTCTTATTAGGGTTTTTAGACAGAGTGGCAAATAAATTGAATGCTAAATTTGCTAACCTAACCCTAAAATTAATAAAGTACCCATTGGAATGACACTTGACAGGTGCTTGACAGTGACAGATTGTTGCCAATTCCAAATTCAAATTATCGAGTTCCCACGTCGAAATTATCGTTTTGTGGGCAAAATTATCGTACATACAAAAGACAAAATCCCAAAAATAAAAGTAAAACATCAATTCAAATTGTTAACAAACAACAATGAATTTAAAAGAACTGGAAGTGTATGGCTAGTTTCACCACTAGTGTCCGTCTATTGCACAATTCATAAACAAATCGCCGCCAAACTGTAGGTACACATAGTACACACACACTACAGACGGAATGTAGGTATCACAGGAGTGTTTATTTACTTTTTATTACTTCCTCTGCGCACACAACACATTAGACTACAACATAAATGTAGCTAGTTTGAAGCAAACAGAAAGATATCTGATTTATCTATAGAGTATAGAAAAGAATCCTCCGAGCAGACGGGTGTTGTGTCTGGCGGGCAACTGCCCGATGATTCATGTCGGGCCGTTGTTTATTATGCTAATTGCGCGGTAAACTCTGCTTGCGAGATGCAGAATTGTGCGTGTCGTCAGTATGACGCGTTGTTCGCATGTTTTTCGTTTCGTGTGTTTCGTTTGTGTTGCGGACGGATGGAAACGCAAGGGAAATAAATGTGAGGGAAAGAGAGAGAATGATATACGCGCGTGCATCGCGCGTGACATTGACATTTTTATTAGCGTTTAATTTCGTCTGACAAATACGCTTTGGAACTTTTTTTTTTCTTCAGTACCTACTCAAAATTAACGTACGTTCGATATTCACTGTCGTATTACATCGTACCCTTGCCAAAATTATCGTACGGGTTGGCAACACTCATTGACTTAACAGTGACACTATTATGCGCCCATTACACGGTAGGTTTTGTGTCAATCCTTCCAAAAGTCACGAATGACGAAAAGAATGATGACGAGTGATGAAATTCAATCGACATCAATCAGCATTAGGCGCCCATTACACGGTAGGTTTTGCTGTCAGTTTTACCACAATCAAGGATTGTGAGTGACCGTCTAATGCGGTGAATGATGATGAATGAAAAAAACATACCTACTTGATGATATTGAAAAACTATAAAATTAACTAACTCATCATCTGCCTAGCCTTTCCCAACTATGTTGGGGTCGGCTTCTAGTCTAACCAGATGCAGCTGAATACCAGTATTTTATATGGAGCGAGCGACTGCCTATCTGACCTCTACAACCCAGTACTGGGTAATTTGTTTAACTTTGGTAAGACTAGTTGTCAGACTTTCGGGCCTCTGACGACCCGTAACGACTGTCGAAGATCCACGAGTGACAGCCGGGACCAACGGCTTAACGTGCTTTCCGAGGCACAGAGGAGTCTCGGTATGTAAATATGGTCACCCATCCAGAGACCAAATGCGGCAACCGTAGCTTAATCTAATTGATCGACCTGTGTGGTTGTTATTATTTAGCCACGGGCCCCTAACAAACTATAAACAGATTATAAAAATCAAACACTTTTTGTATTTATTTTTGTATTGAGGATTCGTGGTACTGGTATCCCACAACTAAGGGGGCGTCTCAAATGTCAAAACAAAAGTCTTTCTCTGGCTGTAGCATTTTACGCGGGAGTGATAGTGTTTGGCTGCGCGAGTGCGCAAGCGTCTCTTCAGCGTCATCCATGTCCGACTCCATCATCGCTGTCTGCGCGCTGACCGCTGACTGACCGGTGATTGACGAAATGCCATTACACGTTCATTCAAAAGTCACGATTGATGGTTGCATGATGCAAAAATCCAAATATTCAGATTTTCGTCAATTACGATCATGCAACCATCGTTTACCGCAATAAACCTCGCTAGAGTAAATATGTTCCTTGCAATAAACGGTCACTCACAATGCTTGATTGTGGTAAAACATAGCAAAACCTACCGTAATAGGCGTACACTCCCTAATAATATTATTATTAGGGAGTGTACGCCTATTACACACACACATCAAAGAGTATATTATACTCTTTGATAATTCACTATTAATTGACAGGATAGGTATGAGTAATAGTGTTCTGTGGGATAGGTCACTAGGATTAATATTCGATCGTGCATTCACAGAGTACTTTTTGATTGTAGGCATTGTAGGTTTTGTTTTACATTGTAGGTTTTGTTTTGTTTTTTGTACGTAGACATAGACTGTTCCAAAGACTACAATATAATGCTGGACTGTTCCTTTTTTGTAACAATTTATCAATGATTAAGTTCAAGGAAATGAATAGTCCTCGTAAAGAAATTAAAAAAAATAGTTGGCCGTCTATCATTACTTCCCAGAATTTGATTCTTATTAGCGGCGCTATTGGATAGTGCATTATACAGTGTGTAGGTATTTTTTTTTTTCCTAAATCAACGGGTTCGATTCCTGGGTTGGGAAATCTAATGAAGCGGTTTTAGGTTTTTGTCAAAATCAGCCCCTTGTACCCATGTTCATGAGGCTGAAATACGACGTACTCAACAGAGTCAGTCCTTTGAGAGTTTGAGTATTTTTCGATAGTTCTTTCTTATAGTTTCAGATTTGGCCATACACGCACACATCATTGACCCTGTATGTGTTCATCTCTGCTTTGCTTTCTGGGAATCCAGGCTTGATGTTATGTTTATGTAAAAGAAACCAATAAAGTGAGCAGATAGATTCAAAGGTACACTAGAACACTACAACTTGCTCAACTGCAGACGAATTTTGAGTAGGTAACCTACACGTTTACCATACCGTATACCTACCGACTTTTACGATAATGGACTTTTTGTAAAGGTACATAACTACAATAGCCAAGTTGCTGTGGCCTCTAAATACTATATAACTTTCTTCCTAGAATTATGTAGGTAGGTACTGTGGAACTTAGGGGGCGCAGATAATACAAATAAGACGACTTTAGGACTCTCAATTAGATATTATAATATAAAAAGGCAACGATACAACTTCGCGGTTAAGATATATATCACTGCTTCTAGAATCAAACGCCATAATAATCATATTTGACATATGTTTAAACCAACGAATCGAAGCATAATTCTAGCCAGTGCTTATTGCTAAAGGCTAGCACACACAGGCACTACACGAGCTACGCCCCACTTTGAATTAAAGTATTGGCCTAGCTCGCATCAAAATACAAGACTTTAATTCTAACGATTCGAAAATTTAAGCGTTCCTACCTATTATTAATCCTATAAGGAAAAAACTACCTAACGCCCGAAGTTAACACTGTGAGGTCCAGCTTTTTCTAAAAGCAGGGCTCAAGTCAGGACAAACGAAACACTTAACTAACACTCCCTTAAGTGCCAGGTAAGTCTACATTTAAGAGTGCTAAAATGCATCAACACAAACTAACGTTGTCATGCCTGAACCTCGTCATAACAAAACGAGCGAAAAAGATGTGACTTGGCCTCCTTCGATAACAAATGATGTGAAAGTTCACATCGGCCTGGATGAGGCTTACCGTGTTAACTGAACTTAACTTCAGATCCTTTTACTCCATCGGACGGTATCAGCCAGAGGGAATGAAAAGTTATGAGGCCAGTGTTCAAAAATCTAATAAGTGGCTGAACTCCATTATATTCAAAAAATACTCCGCGTTTATAATAACTATACCATTTATAAAAACTGTGGGTGCTCCAACCCAAGCTGAACCATATGTGTCAACTCAACACACTTTGCAAAGGCACAGGCACTACAGTACCTACCTACTACTACGTTCTAGAGGAAACTATAAATCCTTATCTTGATTAGGTAATCAATAAATTATGTTCAGTGTTTAGCTAGGCAAATCAAACTGTGCTACGACAATAATTCTCGTAGGACAAGGTTGCAATGGACATGTTCCAATTTTTCTATACTTACACAAATTGATAGATACTCAAAAGAAACGTCGAATAGATATACCGTACGTTCAATAATATAGTGTACTCTGTGCGTACGTTTCTATTGCCGGGTAACGCGAACGCGCATCCTGCGTAGGAGGAGGGATAGGGGACCGCTCAGAACAGTTGAATGTGATGCCGCGTCTCCCGCACGGGCGCAGAACGCACGGCGACCGCGGCCGAACCACAGCGCATCGTGTGCGCTGACTCTTATTAGCTTACTTATCAAAAACAACGACTGTGGGTGTGTGAGTGATAAAACAAAGTGTTAATGGATTTAACACAGAAGTTTCATACAAATAGTCGCTACAAATCATTCGACAGTGTCACCGGTGAAAGTGAGCTTTCTAAACGAACATAATTATTCCGTACTGAGATGTGGTCCTTCATGAATACATAGGCAGCATACATGAGTGTCAGCAAGGAGGTAATGAAATTAATATATTTATTTAACTATAATTAGACCTGTTAAGTAGATGTTTGCCAAATTATTAATTGTTTAGCTACTTATGTAATATTTGAGTACCTAGCGTCTTACCGCAAAGATGTATCATCATCATAAATCTTTATTTACATCAACTTATGGGCATAATATAACACAAATAATAGAGAAAGGTGTCTGAGATAGAAGGGTCCTGAGTTACAAATTACCATACCATATTAACGTGTTTTTATTACTTAGGTATACCTACTTACCCACCTAATGTAAACGACCGGAAGATGTCTGCTTTTTCATATATTTGTCTAGCAAAAAAAAAAAACAAAAATAAGTTTGAATTTGTCAGTTTGACGGTGCCCTCTACCCTATGTAACGTACCTGTTTTGTATTGATTTCAAGACTATACACACTCACACCTACTTTGCATTCCATTTTGATTAAGTACATCTACAATTAAGTGCTGCATTAGTAAACAACTGTAAAACCTTCCACTCAGCTTATCAGAATTCAAACTGCACATAGTTTCACCCCTAAAATGGAGGCAATTATGTTGCAGTGTTACTTGCCACACATTAAGTATACTACCTCATTCATCATACATTACAGGTAATGCGAGGAGATCTACCCAAGTTGTGTTTGCTGGTTGCTACACTGGCACTTGGGTCTGTGGCGGGAAGCGACGGCGCCTGCGAGCGCGGGCTGAGCTGGTGGGACCGCCAGCGTGGCACCTGCCTGCCTTGCACCCGATGCGACCCCGCCAAGCGGCTGGTCGTGAGATACCCCTGCGAAATCCACAGGGACACTATCTGCCAGTCGTTATACGAGGCCCAGATATCTCCCTTCAACACGCATCAGGTGCATAAAAAAAACAATGAGTCGAGTGAACTGGTACCCAGTGATGAGGAGTATGAATATGTGGACTACGATAGTGAAGTGACGGCTAATGACGAAGTGTCGTGGGACCTGCAGACGACCAGCCTTAGCGTGGCCGCGAGTGGCTGTATCGTGTTCTTCGTCGTAGTGTTGGTGATGTCTCTGTACCATGCGAGGCAGTGGAGGGTGATCAAACGAGCGCTTAAGTCAGGTATGATATCCATGATACTGCGACATAAGTTTCCTTTAGATAACTTATAGGTCTATTATAATTTATAAACAGCTACAAGATCCAGTCCTAAGATCATCTTAGAGACCGCTAGCGTTAACATCATCGGTCACGTCACCGACTATTACGATAATTTAAAACCCAGTGGGATGGCTATTTCGCGATCTGGAGGTGGTCAGCGTCTCAGTGACAAAAGGATGCCATCATACTTAGTACCTTGAGGAACGTTCACATCGTGGAAAGCCTCTTATATCCAAGATTTCCTTAAGTCCTGAAGTTCGTACCTAAACTCAACTTATGGTCAGGCCCTTAAGATCCTGTTAGCTTCTCCCTAGTTATTTACTTGCCCTAGCTTTTGCAGCTTGTAATCAATTACAAACTGCACAAATGTTTTAGACAAGACTCGCGTGTCATGTTTTGCGCCTTGTCCTATTTATATTTGTAATGTATACCACAACAAAGCGTTTATTGTTGTAGAACATGATTTTATTGCCAGTCTGACCACTGCATTTAGAACTAGACGACCCACAAAGTTCGTTATACGCTACTGTTGATATTCGTTAGACGTCATCGTCGTCTGGATAATAAAAACGACATTACACGGAGGTCGCGCGAGCTGATCGTTCATCCTGAATAAATAAACCACAAATTATGCCGCGTCCAACGTGTTTACACCATGCGAATTATTTATTTAAGGTTTGGTTCTTGTTATTGGTCGAAATTATGCAGGAATAGGATTTGTTTACGAAACATTGCTCTGTATCGAGTACAGCAGGATTCTGCGAGTCTTTGTTGTAGATACTTACATTGTAATATAGAACTATACGTTGCCTTGCAGCAGCCCTATTAGGACTTCCTCAGTGTCAAGAGATAGCCACTATTACAGTAGATACGTAAGTTTACCGGAACTTAATCGGGGGTGGTGAGACTTTCTAATGACCCGATAATCCTTTATTAGGTAGACTAACTAGGTAGGTACCCACTTACAAAATGTATCTAATAACTGGCTACAAGCGGTCTCATGGAAAGGTAGGAGGAACCCATGACTGAACACAATCAAAATAATACCTAAGTAAAAGTCATAAATCTAAGCTTGCAGGCGTAGGCGTAGACCCAATTCTGTGGCAGCGCGCGCGCACCGATCCCATGTAAACAATACCAGTTTGTTTGAACATGTGCGCTACTAATTTTGACCTGCGTAGCGGACCGCACGCGTAACAATAGCTAACGGTTTTCGTTGCATTCGACTATTCCGAATTTAGAACTGTTGTATAGATTCTGTTACTTTCATTAACCTCCCACCTCTATGGCGTTGAACAAAATTTGATAATGGCCATCATAAATTACACTATGATGATGTGTGGTACTTAGAAATACAATAGCAGATATTCAATCAATAACTGTGTAATAAACTTTACAGATGTACACGATTTGACGGCGAAGTTAAAGTTAATGGAGGCTGGAGGTGAAACGACAGCAGAGCCGGTCGTGGCGGCTGACCACCACATCTACTGTAACATTCATCACCTGGGCAAGGAGGCGTTACTTGGTACGTTGTTATAGGTACTATGGCTTGTTGTATTACAGTTGCATCATAAACTTTCTAATGGGAGTAATTAAAGGCTTGTCTTATTTTGGAAACAAATTAGCTCCATGAACTTTCACAAAGAACAAAAGCGTACCCGAAAAGGGAATGTTTACGCGGTCATAACTCTTATTAACGGGCAGGTCGAGAGAGTGGGATCCTCTCGGTGCGGTGTCTGGCGCCATTCCAGTCAAGTTTAAAATACGGTCTTGCGTGGGCGTGGGTTGCGCTTGCGTCTGTCTGGCGCTGGCGCCGGCATATCATTTATTTTCGATCGGAACGTCCTCGAGGTCAAATCTGTTATCTTATGCCAATATGTCATAAGTGTTTTTATTCCCGAAATGATGAGAAAGATATAGAAAATAACTGAGCCTCAGTCTTAAATATTCCATAACATGATGCAATAACACGTATGTAGTCTTGTACACAGCCGCTACGCAGTGTCCTACAATGCCGGCCAGTATCCAAGCGCCTTGTTCCTAATTGTTGCTGTATGGCTCCACTATGCACTGCATGGAGGCCACGGGATGCCGTCACGCGCGTGTGCTCGATGTCGATCAAATTTTAATGGCTCTGTCGATACATTTATTCATTCTACACTCGATACCTTCGACAACGGTAATGGTGTTGCAATGGACGCTTTCCAAATTGCGATTGAGTGCCTTTCAAAACACATAATCGCGGGAAGGGGTTAAACAAATCCACCCGTGACGCAAAAAAAAATTATAAGCGATTTCAGCATGCCTGAAAATGGCAATATTATAGAACCTAAATGTTTAAAAAAACTCTTTAGTCTAGGTACTTATGTTAGGCCACTAGCAAGAGCTGTAAACCTAGCTATACCTACTGGTGTAAGGAGTAAACTTTAAAAACCGATGTGTTAAAAACAGAAGCTTTGAAGGGCGAACGAACATACAAGCAACGCGGGCTAGCACCTGGGGCCCCTCGTGTAAACAACCGTTTATTTTTTGTTTACAAAATTAACTTTTCGTAAAACAGGTCATGCTAAAATTATTTTTAGTCTGTAGTGAGATCAAATCTTCAAAGGTGGCGGTTCTATTTAGATTAGCCATATTTTTCTTAGCGCCAACATGGTAAATTCACCTGTACCTAAGTCTGCAAATGTTACTGACTCTGGTAGAGCCACCATCAGGGATTTTAATTTTGATAACACAAAAAATTAGTCGCTAATTAGTCGAAATTTGTCGCCGAAAGCTAGATCGAAGACTTCACGAAAAACTCTTCGATCAAGCTCTTGGACTTAATACCTTACTAATTAAACTCAATATATTATCTCCTAAACTAAGACAAGCACCCTAATTGCGTAACACACGATTACGCTCAATTTGAATCATTTTGAAGCATATTGCTAATCCATTGCTCCATATGTTCGAAAAATGTGTCTGCTCGACAACGTAAATAACGCAATGAATGCTGTTAAACTGTCAAAATGAAACCCATTGCTACTGATAGTGTGTTACGCAATTACCCTGCCGATTAAATATGTGACTTGGCGACTTGTAATTCCGACTAATTGGCGACAAAATATGGGAGAAAACAGATCTGCGCTAGGTGCCCTAGTTTTTTAGATATAAATGTGGCCCTGCTGGGGAGACTCAAGATCGGCCACCTATAAACCCTTATAGCTTTTGAACCAGTGACCGACAAATTCTGATATTCGGCGACAAATTTCGACTAATTAGCGACTAATTTTTTGTGATATCAAAATTAAAATCCCTGATGGTGGCTCTGCCAGAGTCAGTGACACAGTCTGCAATGGTGTAGGTAGGCCCTAAGTCCCTAATTGATTTCGCGACTCTTCAATGAATATTGCCATTTACCATAGATATTGCTTCCTATTTCCAATTTTCAACACGCCTGATACGCAGCATTATTTTACTTCTTAGAAAGCGAAATCTAAAAATACAGTTGCTATCATTCCATCGCAGTAGAAATGTTTATTTCGAACGAAAAAAGACTAAAGTACTTATTTAGCCAACTAGGCAACTAGGATTATCTTGGCCGGTTCGGAAGGCAGGTAATCGATCCAATCTGGCAGTAACTAACGCACGTGTGTTCATTAGGGGGTTATTTGTAATGCAAGCTTGTCGCCGAGGCGACCGCCGCTGCTTCCGCCCCGGGGCTTCACTCGCGCCGCCCCGGGAAGGCCCTCACTTCCTGCTTATACCGATTTTTGACAACAATAAATTTTAATTAACAATAAATACTAAATAGGCCTTTTCGATTTATAATTTATTAGGGTGTTGAACTGTTGTTTTTAATTCAAATCAGCATCCGTTAACTCTCTTCCTAGACAAATGTTTTTAAAATAAAACCGGAAATAAGGAAAAACGTTGAACTCATGGTTTCTTAGAAAAAATTGTTCCAACTTCAGTTTTTTCAGCGTTCTCGTTAAACATCTTAACCTTTTTAACGCTTCATTCTATCGAACTGCGAGGTAGCTTTTTTCTATAAACAACAGCTATTTTTAACTTTGGTTTAACACAAAATTCAGACAACCGCGAGATAAGATAAGCATCGCAAAAACTACCTATTGAAGACTAAGATCTTAGGATTTCGACACGGACAGACGAACTAGAATAAAGATGCGGGATTGCAGGCTAGTGGACGCAGGCGCAACCTTGTGCATTGAACTCGATAGCTTATTAGGTATTCTGTGAGGTGCGCGCGCGTCGTGGGATAAAGGATCAGCGGTGTGGTCTCGCTTGTTCGATCGGGGTTCGATTTCGGTGTATATATTTACTTTTTAGAACTTGATGATTTTTTGTAGAATTTAGATGCGGTGCGGTAAAATGTTTATGTTGATATCAGTCTACTTTGCTGTTTTCCAAAAAAGAGTCAATTAAATTAGAATCTTAAATATTATGTGATCAAAATAATTAGGTACGTTAGGATTCCCTAGTAGATAATTACTTCGTCTTTCAAGTTGTTAAGTAGATAATAATTCAAACTATCATTTACATTAACTTTTTTGCGAATTCTTTTGTATCAATAATTACCTGTAGGTACTTAATAAAATAATAAATGAATATCTCATTAAATAAACACCAATATTGTTAATAATTATAGTAGCCAGTATGTTCATTACAATAGAATCGTTTAGAATTTAAAGTCGAGTCACGTTAGAAAGATCGTGATCACGGCTAAATCGTTATTGTTGTTTGGGATTTCTTACTAACTGACACGATTTATGTTAGCACTAGCAAGCAGACATTTACCTACTCAAACACTATTATATAGGTAGGTACCTGCATACCTAGACAAAGTGACCATTCAATTTAATACGGCTGTTATATGCGACCTTATTGAGAATTAAATAATTAGGTATTATGTGCGTTGTAGATACATACGTTTGCTTTGGGGATGTTGCAGGAATTTGTGTTTAAATCCATTAATTAAACATATTACATACCTACTACAAGGGTCGGTCCCTTGTTATATCACTTATATTATTATTACTAGCACGTTACAGTTACTAAAATAGGCAGCAGTCTTACAAAATAGTTTATGGTGGAATTGCCTTCATCATCATCGAAGGCTTTTACACTTACAGCAACGGGTGGGCCTTAGCCTGGTGAAGAATTCTCTAGACATCAGAAAAATTTTAATCTTTGTAGAAATTTAATTCTTTGTTTGTTGAATCTTTGAAATCTTTGTCTTCGTGTAGTTTTCAGTTTTTTCCACTAGCTTTCCGAAGCGATGATTTTCTAATTAAGATTAAAAGGTTTCTCGTTAGCAAATTCAAACACACTACATTGGAAATACGTTAGTAATTAAAACTACAAAGGAAACATTCGCACTAACTCCAGACTGTGTAAATTGTAGATAAATAGCAAGCACTCGCTCTGGCAGGTCTAGCAACTAGTGAAATTTTATCGTTTCCTTGTTTTGAAAGGGCTTAATTAAGAACTGTTAGTTTCGGTGTTAGTATTTAAATAGTCTGCAGGAACTTGCTGTGTGCACCCACAAAACGTTTTTTGTGCAACTTAGTACGTTTGCACCTATGTTATCAATGACGTAATTTGTATGTTATACATTGTTTTAATTAAATGATGTCGTATCCAAATGACGTAATATGTCGTATCCCAGAGCTTTTTTACCCAACTGCGCTAGAAGGAGGGTTATGTTTTTTTTTTGAGTCTATGTATGCAAGTATATTTCTTCGTCTTAAATTGTGAGAGTGTCACTGGGTAGGTATATCAAAACTGAAAAAAAAAAAAAAAATGGCCGATTTTTGGCCTGTATCAAAATAAAGGGTTTTAAAAGGTGATTACAAAAATATGTATATACAACTTAAATGGTTAAAAGTAATTCGAAGTGACAAATCGTAAAAAAACAGGTAGGTACCTACCAAGAACTAAATCGTCTGCGAAATCTTTCACATATTTTGTAAACTAAAAAGCTGAAAAAAAAAAAAAATAAAAACCCGACTGCGGTAAAAAACTTAAGTAAAAAAAAAATTAAAAGCTAAAAACAAGCCCATTTTAAATTAAATAAAAGTTGGAAGCAGGCATGACCCATACCATTTTTATTATATTTTCAAATTCAAATGGGTCCCGCCTGCTTCCAACTGTTATTTCATTTAAAATGGTCTTGTTTTTCGGTTTTTTTTTTTCTAATAAGTAAGTAATCTCCCAATTTTTTTGTGCGAAATAGAGGTTTGTGCGAATATTCAATCATTGTTGTTTTATAAGTGGGTGTTACTTTGTAGGAGTAGTAGAAAATCAATGAATAATAAAAAAAAGATAATTATAAGCGGATGCAGAGGTAAAAACATGCGTCTCGGAACGCTCGGCCCCATTTCACTCAGCGCCAGGAAATGGCCCAAAAGCTTCCTTTTACACGATGTTTGCGCAGTCAATAAATAGATTTCATCAGATTCCTCGCTATCTGTTTTATACATCTATCATAAATATAACATCAACTAGACGAAGCGAGCCGAATTAACCGGAGCAAGATACGTACGTACGTACTCAACTGCGTATAAATGTCTAAAATAATTCACATTGATCATGTTCTGTCGGCCACAGTGCATGTAACACTTTACTGTCGGTGTATTTTATCGAGCAAGAACTGCTCAAATTAGGATCATCTACATAACAGCATTTCACGTTATCATACCGGCGCAGGTGTAAAGAAACCCAATTGGCCATCTTATCAAAAACAAAACAATACTCATTTAAAAATCTAAGTAGGGTAGTTCTCAAAGCAACAGATTTTGGCGCCCACAAAGATATTAAATATACATTATCTTAAATCTCTTTGGGCGCCCACCACAGTAACATAGATTCCGCGTCAAGTTAAAATTGATGTTCCAATAATAAAACAGAGGCGTTAAGCGTGTTGTATAGTTGGTTATTAATAACCAGATAGCATGGGAACAGTGGAGCACTCGGGACAATGTCACGATCGTGAGCAGAATGGCATATTCGCGAGTGAATTTCCTTTCCTTTCGGGGCTCCGGAAGTGGCTCGTAGGCTGGTTATGGTGCTTATTCTTTAACATGCGCGGGCACGATGTCAATAATACTAGTTTATTGTCATCGAAAAATTCCTATAATTAAATATTGTGAAGACATCGAACCTCTACTTTATTTCTAGTTTGATCATTTTGGAAGTCCAACAGTGGATCTCGATATTGAATTTATATTTATGCATATGAAATGGGTACCTATGACCTACTTAATTCCTTTCTGTTAGAAATTATTAATTAAGAATTTATTACTTCGAATTAGGTTAGGGATTTAATTGTGTTATGGTAAATGTTATATCCATACACGGGCAAATATGCACCACTTTCGCCACAGTCAAACACCAACATTTATTATTACCTATTAAAAGTGTCTTTAAACTTTAAAGGGCAGCTTGTATTCTTTCAAATCCTTCAAATCGAAGATAAACAAACTGAACTTTAATTCAAGGTGTTATGTTAGGTATATCTTTGTATGCATCCATCGAATCGTAGATGCGTATCTACCATTTATTATTTTTCCGGACACGTTCGTATATAAAAACGACAAGATCAATATAGCAAGAGTACTAGCGGGAGGAAGTCATGGCCAATAAAACGTTATGATAGTTCCGTGTTGTTATGTGTTCCTACGATCAACGAAACGGTAGTGAAAATACATAATGTTTTGTAGTTAAATGTCAGTTTAATCACGTGTTATAATTATGACAATAAAAAAATAAATGATAATAACAAAAATAAAAGGCGCGTGCGACGCGTCCTATGATGTTCTTATCGCGCTACTAATATCTCGTTGCGAGTTCGCGACACACAGACTGAATGGCACATGATTTATTATGTTTATGCACCGCGTCTTGCGCCTCACAAACTGCTACTCATTTCCAAATAAGATTTAAATTGTTAGTTCGCGCATCAGACGGAACGAAGAATTGGCGAGCGTTTGAAGGTTAAATCAAATTGAAATGGGAATATTAGCGAGTTGTTTAGTTGGAAGCTTCCTGGAAATAGAGAATGTAGATGTTTCTCGCACGTTTCGCGTTACTTGCCAACATTACAGTTTATATAAATATAGGCAAACACAGAATGCCAAAAGTTTAAAAATAAATGGGGGAAAATCATTCTCTATTATGGATTTGTATAATTAATTATATGTGGGAATCTATGTAGGTACCGCAGGAAATGAGACCGTGTTAAACCAATAGAACTTATATGCCTCCTAATTTATTCCACTACTATTACTACATGGAGGATATGAACTTTACAAGGAACTTTTTTATATCCGCAAGATTTTACGACAGGTTGCCCGCGAATAATATCTGCAGCTGGGGACCGTTTAGAATGCCAGGCGCACACGCACAAGCCGTAAATTCAAATATGGCCGCTACAAACCGCAATTAGCATTGCCTTTATGCAGAGGAACTTTTTATATCACAAATGGATAGCTACGCAAGAGTATTTGTAAATTCTGTAAGTGTGCATTTAATTTAACGGTTTTTTTGTTTCAGGTCCAAATTCAACCAAAAAAGGATTGGGCAATGTGTACACACAGGAGAAGCACAGCTCTTAAAACCACCGAAACCGTTCTTCAACAAGTCAACAGTACAAATAATTCTTAATTATTCTAAAATGACCTCGCACATCAAGATTTTTTAAAGATTAAGAAAAATATATTTTCGTGATAAAATATATGAATTATTCAAAGAAATCCCATTACTTTTTAATTATTTCTGTCATCCGTACATTATTTTGTACTGCGACTTCACATTCTGGGGCGCGCTACGACACAGTGCGTCGCGTCGCTGCGCTGACGCAGACGATCTCCAAATAGATTTGACCGTTCCTCGTCTAGCTCACATCTTATACCCACTACTGATATAATAAGCAGCTATATGACAACCTAATACACAGTTTATATTTAATAGCATCGTGAAAAAACACGGTTTGTGAGGAAGGAAGACATTCCTCATTGTCTCCTGTGATTACAGTTCACTCGCTATGAATGAGGTCTTTCAAGAATGGATAAAATGATATTATTATGAGTGCCATAAATAAAACAAATATTTTATTTAAAATACTATATTTGTTACCAATATAGGTACTCGTACTGTACGATTATATTATTATATTAAATTAAAAACTACTAACCAATATTAAAAACATACCTTACATCTCAAAAATAATAATTTACTAACAAACATCGCACTGAAATGCTATCAATTGGAACTTGGAAATGAAATAATATCCAATACTACAACAGTGTCCCAATTAGAAATGGCGTCTCCAATGTAAAAGACTTGTAAAATGTAGAATTTAAACCCTGTAGAATTTGCATTAATTGAAATCTTGATCAACATTGAGCCCTAGCCCTGGATTCTGGTATGTACACCTATTATACTAAAAATAAAACATTGAAAGTATTGGCAAAAAAGTTTATACTGTAAAATATCTGGAAAAATGCGGGAAGACCTCCTAAGGTGAACACAGTAAGGATTATGTAAATAGACTCAAAATTGAAACATTTGTACATTAATAATATTATGGTCGAGGCGAGTGTTTGTTATAAAATCTATTCAAATTTTTGAGGTACAATTCTTTGGGAGAAATGTTTATTCTATTTTTTATTCATGGTAATTTGGGAAGTGAAATAAAGTTTCTTGAATTGAGTTTAATACCTTTGACCCACTCGTTGTGCAACCATAAAATCACAGTACACAGTAAAGAACTAACAGAAGTCGAAGGTTTCTTTTTATTTATTCCCATAGGAAAATGTTAAATCTAAAACTAGCATAACAACTCACAAAATATCCCAATCACTTATACGTAAACATTCGATTACCTCGAGATTCTTCATATTAAGATTAGGATAAATGCAATAAAGTCTTAGTTTCGAATTAAGAATACTCAGAAATGTTTAGTACTCACCTTACGGTCGTGTTTTACTGCATAGCATTTGCTGTTATCAATATTTCTAAACCACAAAACAAGGCAAGCATGGATAAAAAGGACCCACTGAAATAGTTACTTTTACGCTTTGCTAGACAAAACATAGGTTCAGCAATATATTATTACTAGATCTCGTGTTATTTATTATAGAAATTGTTTATGGTGTTTTTTTCAAAACTTACTTTTATTTATTGAAAAATGTAAAATTACTTATCGTAGTCATGTATTTCATTATGTAAATCTTTGGCCGTACAAGTATAACGAAGAAATAATTATTAAGTTACCTACTGGCCATGATTTGGTTAGTTTGTACTTTCAACACGGGAGTGGTATTACTATGATACTGAACTATGGAATACTGAAATAACCAGCTGACTGAGCAAAAACAGCGCGAGGGCTGCATTAACACTAATTCGGGTCACTCATCTTACCACACACCGAGGGCCAGTTTCTAGAACGAAAATTATCGCAAAATCGTAGAAATTATAAAAGCGCACAATCGCAGCAGTTTACGCGCGCTTATAAATCACATTAATTTGGCGAAAATTTTCGTTCGAGAAACTGGCCCTGAGTCAATTCGACTACTCCAAAGTAACGCGTTGGGTCGTGGTCGAGAATTTACTAGCTGTTCCGAGTGATGTCGGCCGCAGGCCTGGTGCTGTTGGGCGGTGTCGGCGGCTGGTACTTCGGCACTGGGAACATGGGCCTTGGCTCGATCGTCGACACGCCATCGAATCTAAAAGAAAAATATTTCGTCAAATACAGACAAAAAATATTTTGTCAAATACAGACATTGGTCGTTCAGATCTATCTAGTGTGGTGCATCGCAGCCGGATTACGTTCACTGATCAGTCATCGATTATGTTTTGGGGTAATTAATAAAGACGTCGATCGACTACAGTCTAAAGAGGAATTATTTCCAAGAGAATGTCTTGGACTAAGGACTGATCTCACTTAACATCTCAAAGAACACCAACAAAATTTAAAATATAGCTGGGCTGTTGAACTATGATGTTTTCAAAAACATTCTAATACTTACTTGTTACTCTTGTACTTGTCGGGTACAGCTTGGTAGGGCTGCAGAGAAGCATGCAAGTGCGTGCGCGCGAGTTCCCTCAGACAAGTATCGAGGTCTGCTAGAGAGTATCCGGAGCATGTGGCGAGGGCGGCGGGCCAGGCAATGGCGGCACAGGTTGCGTGGAGTCGCGCCTCCTTTGGATCACGGCCTTCCTTTGAGTCACGCGTCTCGCCACGATCCCTGTCCTCTACAGTGCAACGCTCGCATAGCAGAGAGTGACGCGCAGTCGCCAGCGCACTCGCCGCTATTATAGAGGGCTTGAATTGAAGGTAAGGATCCGCCTCCAGCAAACAAAGTTCGGCGAGGTACTGTTGAAAGTAAAGTGTCTTAGTTAAGTTAGGCTGTGAGATATTTTTAAGTGAGGAGACAGTTTATTGGCATCACCTAAAATTAAATGCATAAGATATGAATTTGATGCCAATTAACTGTAGCATCAAGAGATGGATGTAAGTCCAAAATCCAACTAGGATCAGAAAAATATGTAGTAATTGCTGGTATGGAAATACAAATGAAAAAAGTAATTAATACTTACAGCAGCTAAGTGGAATGTCTTCTTTGAAAGTCCGTTGGATATGCAGTAATGAGAGAGGAAGGCTAGAGAGGTTGGTGTCGACAGGTCAAATGACAGGACCTTCAGAATGAGGTGCTCCATGCGAAGAACCTCGCGCTTCGTGTATGTGTCGTCTGTGATGTACACAAACTCTGACACTTCTGGTGGATACACCTCTTCATATTTTCTGTTTGGAAAATAAAGTTATGTGACTTCAGAACATACAGACATTGCGCGGCATGCGCAGCGCACGGCGCTCATCGCATGATTCGCAATGTGTGGACGTTCATATTCGTGGTGAGGCGTGTGACACATGCCTACTAATTTTTTTCCTATGTTACCCTAAGTTACTATTTTTTTACAATTTTAATGGGAAAATACTCGACTCAAGTAAATTACTGGCACATCACTAGAAGTGTCTACTCACGCAGCAATATATGTAGCAGCTGTGCCCACAAGCTGCAGTTTGGTCCGTACTACGCTCATGTAAGACAGGAATCGGTCCACATATGACACAGCCAGATGCAAGGTCTCACTCTGCTGATTGTACTCGTCACAAACTTCCACCAGCCAGTCAATAAGGATGGAACGCATCAGGTGTGTGATGTCTGGCTGTTTGCGCATGTAGCGGGGGTTGGCTCTGTTCTTTGCCTAAAAAAAATATACAGATTAAAACTAAATATTGAAATAATGACTTTGTGAAGAGTACAATAGGAAACTAAACACAGGTTTCCAGCATTTTTAATGAATGCTAACAAACTTTTATTTTTGTAGAAAATCACATTAGTGACGAAATCTTAATGGCTAGAAGAAAAGCGCTAAGTAAATTGTAGTAG
Organism: Oligia latruncula; assembly: GCA_948474745.1. NCBI lineage: Eukaryota > Metazoa > Arthropoda > Insecta > Lepidoptera > Noctuidae > Oligia > Oligia latruncula. The sequence goes on from OX419688.1 coordinate 14,092,219, forward strand.
GTCATAGTTTTGTAACATGTTGTGGCTAACCTAACGTAGCAAATTTGCATTCTTGAAATTCAAGCAAGCCATGGAAAGTGGTCTTAGGTCATTGACACCATTTTATTCTTAGAAAGAGATTACATAGTAACAGTTTAGCTAATATGTTTTTAAGTGAAACTAGGTTATTTTCAACTTTCTGCATACTGCATCATCTGCTAAAAATTAATATTGCATCAACAAAGTAATATTAGGATATCACTATTTATCCATACACAAACTTTGATTCTTTTGAGGTTAACAGATAGATAGAAAGGACTGCCAAAACTTGACCTAAATATAAATTGTGACCTTTTATTTATGTCAAATTGATAGTGCTAATGGTCTAAAAAGTTAAGATTTTACAATCTAATCAATATCATGAGTAAACGTCAATGTTAGGTGGTCCTTTGACCTGTTTATGACCACAATATTGATACAAAAAAATATATACTAGCTGCGCCCTGCGGTTTCACCCGAGTGTCGATCCCGAGGGAATATCGGGATAAAAAGTATCCTGTGTTAATCCAGGGTGTCAGCTATCTCCATAGCAAATTTTATCAAAATTGGTCCAGCCGTTTTTGAGTGAAGAAGTAACAAACATACAAACACACTCGCAAACTTTCACCTTTATAATATTAGTGTGATAGCATGATTAGTAGGAGTAGGATATTGTTTTTAACACAAATCTCTGGGGAGTTTTTGCGCCACTTTTTGTTGAGGTGTTTTGTGAGACTGTTTTATGTAATTTTGACATTCAAAAAGTGGTGACTATCAGCCTAAATTGAATAAATGTCTTTTGATTGATTTAATGATTATGTTACAGCAGATTTGAACAACTTTACCTCAATTTCCTTCATGTACTCGTAGATGTCCTGTCGGTATTCAACCACATGGAAGAACATCTCCCGGTCAGTCTGTGCAGTGGTAGCATCATCATCCTCTTCATCAATGATCTGACTCTCATTCTTAGAAATGGACATAGAGAGCACGCTGGTGTCCACAACAGACATGGGTGACTCCACCCCATTTTTCTTCTCTTGTAAAGGCCTAAGAAATCCAATATGAGTTTGTAGTTAAATATGTGTAATGCGAAACTTTTAAAAGTATGTTAAAGTGATGGGAACCATATTGCCCTAAGCTGGATATTATACTTAAACTATTGCAGAAAATATAACTATCTGAGAAACATACCTAAATCCTAATAACTATCAAGACAGAGAGTGGCAGGGACTTTGACATACAACCTGTTATAGATAGTGCCAACCACAAAGACGCGACCCACTTTTCGTACTAATCGCTAGTTAATTCCGCTAGTTTTTTGATACACACTAATTACCTACTAATAAGTAATTACTTGTGTATCAACAAAACTAAAACACTAGCGGAATGTTGCACACTTGTACTGTAAGCAATTAAGACGAAGAGTGGGGTGTGTCTTCATGGATGGTGCTAACTGTACCATGGATTCTGGATTATGATGAATGTTTCATCAGTTATGAAAAAAATTCTGTTTCATACATTTTGAACACGTATTGCACTTCTGCAGGAAACAGCAGTTTTCTTTTAAAACTGTTGAGAAATTTCAATGCAGAGGGGTCCAAAATCATGCATCGATGTCCCTGCATCCCTGTATAAACTCACATCCAGATTTATGCCATTCCAACTAATCTGAAGCTTAGCCTAAGATGACCCTCTGACCTAGAAGTCTTTATTGTTTTCATGACTATGTGCAATAGTTCATGGATAGGTAAATAATGTTAGGTTACAAAATAAAGGTTATCCTTACTTAGCAAGGTACCACTTACCGAACTGAAGGCGGGTCTATCAGCCGATCTGGTTTCTTCTCAGTTTGAAGGCACAGTGCTTTCGAATTATCGTTACTAATAAATAGGCTATCTTTCTTCGTATCTTTAGCAACAAACGGTTTGAATGTGTGCTCTCGCTTCTTGACTTCTGCCTCCGTTGGCTTGTCTTCATAAACGCTAAAGGCGCGAAATTGCGCCACGGGTGGTACGATGTTTTTTTCATTTTTAATCTGGCGCATTGTCCTGTTTTCATCTTGAACTTTACAAGGTCCATTCGTCAATCCGGGCTAGAAAAAAGATTGATAAATGGAAAACAGAACAAAATACAACTTGCTTACCGATTCAAATAGACTCACGAGTTTGAGGTTCCGACTTTGGTTGCACGCAAACTGGCTAAGATCGCCAAGGGCACGACGTTGGTTAGCAGCAAATATCTCTGCGCTGTCTTTCCTAAGCCCCAGAGCGGCATTTTCTTGATCTTCGTGTATTCTAAAAGCCATTGCCCCCGCTTCCGTAAACACTAACAAAATACCAGATCAGCTTTACGCGGGCCACGCGAATGCAATAATGGCAACCGAAGCGGAAATGTGCAAATATATAGAACTAGAGGCACATTTTGTTAGTAAATTGTGAGTAGACTTGGTAAAAACGTCGTTTTCGTCAAAATACACCCTCAAAACGCAAGCGAAGCGTCAACGGACAACAGACATTTTAGAAGTTTCAGCTGTTGCAGTTTACGTTGATCTTTTGTCTTTGGTTATTCAAATCTGGACCAATGAAATTGCGGGATGCACATTATTAGTCTATAGTTTATGGACACTTCAAAACTTTATGGTTTTAACCGTTTCAGCGGCTCATTCCTCCCCTTTTTTAGCCGACTTCAAACAAAAAGAATGTTCTGTATTCGACCCGTATGTATGTATGTATGTCTGTATGTCCGCGATTTTCTCAAAAACTAATTAATCAATTTTGATGTTTCTTTCATTAACGTGATCGACGACGAAGTTATATGCATAAATGTACTGCATCTCCGGCATTTCTATGCGGATTTTGATGAGTCTTCTAGTCGGTGTCTTCAATTCTTCAATGCACCTAATGCGGGCCCTACACGATCAAGTTCACCGTCAAGTTTGCAGCGGACTTCAAGCCGCGTCCAGTAAACTTGACAGTGTATGGGTATGCATGATAAGTAGCCATACACCGTCAAGTTTACTGGACGCGGTTTCAAGTCCGCTGCAAACTTGACGATGAACTTGTTGTTTTTAATGGATAAGGTATGCCTCAGGGGTGGTGGTCCCAAATCCCATATAAAGATTAACTTTGCTTGGGTAGTTTCAATAATACAAAAACACAACAAAGTGAAAAATAACTTTAATTTCGAAAGTCAGTGTCAAAAAACGAAAATGCAGAACCAATGACAAGAAACTTTATATCACTTCCCAAATTACTAGAATATACATTTCTCCCAAAGAATTGGACCTCAAAAGTTAAAATAGATTTTCTAACTTGGCAAAAACTCGCCTCGACCATAATTAATTATTAATGTATCAAAGCAATGATTTCAAAAGTACGCTAGTAATTTAGAAGTCAATGGTAAAAGAGAGTTTGTGAGCCTAGTCATAACCATTACGGTGTGTGTGTTCATCTTCGGAGGTCTTCCCGCTTTTTTTCAAGATATAGTATTTTACAGTAAACTTTTTTGTTGATACTTTCAATGTACACAGTACACATTAGGATCTAGGGCTAGGGCTTGACGTTGATCAAAATTTCAATAAAAAATTCTACAGGGTTTAAAAATAGACTTTTATTATTCGTAGGGGTTCAACGTTAAAATTGATTTATTGAAACCGTTGAGGTCGGTTAGTATGAATATATCTGAAAATTTAAGAGGTCATGCACGAAAATTACACAACTCAAACCGAAAATACCGCGCTTACGATAAAACGTACCGCCCTGTTGTTCCTTTTCAAAATTACACCTTTTATATCCCGAAGGGATCGGCAAGATTGCGCAGAAACGTATTGTAATCATTGAAAGTACCTACACTCATTTTTTTCCAGGTTTTTATTTTAGTACCCAATCCCATAGACCCATAGATATACCCCAACCCTGATATGCCTGAGGGGTGGGGTATATCTATGGGTATCCATTAAAAAAAGAATATTTGAAATCGATTTACAATAAAATTGCCGGTGATATATACAAAAACATACAGGCACTGACCTCTATCATACATACCTGTATGCTAAAGGTCACTGCATGTAGGCCAGTTTGGAAAAACATATATCCTGTTGTTTTTGCTGCGGCCAAGCGGCCCAATACGAGTCTTACTGTTCTCCTTTATAAGCTATTCACAGACTAATTAGAGATACTTACTACGTATAAGCTATACTTCTATTGCCAAATCACCTCAGACTAAGGAAGAAACTTTTGACGTGACAACGTCTTAAATTAGGTTGCGGCTGGGAGTCACTTATGAAAAAGTGTAACGCTCGGTAACGTTACGATGAGTCACCGAACGAGAGAGAGAAAGACGTTGTCACGTAAAATCTTCGCCCGTAAAACCGACTTTACAGGCAACCATTTTTTTCCTTAGTCTGAGCAAATCAACACGTCATAATTATTTTATCTGTTGGTTGCCACTTTGATGTTTTGTCATTGTCAAAGTTGACAATATATTGACAGCAAAGAGTAAAGTGACAGTATTGACACTTCAATGTAAACACGAAGTACTCTGTTGGAATATTGATAAGATTGTGAGGTCAAAATCGTCAAAATCAATAAGAATAAGCTATAGCTTAATCTCCATGACTAATAAGTCAATAAGACGAATATTAATATGATTAAGTCGGTTGTATTCCTCTTTATTTTATACTATGGCTGTAATACATGTTATGGTGTTAGAGTGTACAAGAAGTCTGATATTTTGAAGCTTAGGTAAGTTGTAAGCCTTTCCTACCTCAACATTCCTTTTTCCTATTCCATGACTTTAAGTCAGGTTTATGTGTTATTTCCATAGGTGATACGTTTTCTGCAATACAATAAAGTCATAAAAAATAAAGTCATAATTCAAAGCTCTTTCAATGAACACTATTTTTCAGTCTTGTGTCACATTAAATGTGACTAAATTTTAGTCATTTAGTCTTGGTTTTGTTAAATTTATAATGCGTTAGTTATTCTAACTCATCTACATAGCCTTTTCCCAACTATGTTGGGGTCGGCGTCCAGTCTAACCGGATGCAGCTGAATACCAGTGTAACATAATTAAATCTTTTACTACAGAGAGGAGGTTCGGGATATGTTCCAGCATGCCTATGATAGTTACTTACGGTATGCTTACCCTTACGATGAGCTACGGCCGCTCAGCTGCGATGGCGTGGACACATGGGGAAGCTACTCCCTCACCCTCATAGATGCCCTCGACACCCTGGCAATAATGGGGAACTACACTGAGTTCAACCGTGTCGTTGATATAGTTTTAAAAAAGAAGAACTTTGATGCTGATATTAATGTGTCGGTGTTTGAAACAAATATTAGAATTATTGGAGGACTGTTGAGTGCTCATCTTTTATCACACAAGTAAGTGTTGTAGTGTGGGACGCCCTCCGGCCAGGTGGGATGACGATCTGCGAAAGACTGCAGGCAGATGCTGGATGCGTCAAGCTGAAGACAGGGCGCTATGGCGCTCATTAGGGAAGGTCTATGTCCAGCAGTGGACTGCTATAGGCTGATGATGATGATGATGATGAAGTGTTGTAGTCAGTTTAGTTATTAACACTTTGCGGGACACTGACCGAGACACAATAGAAGTTTTATTGTTATTACGTCAAGAGGCGTTAAGTGTCCCGCAAAGTGTTAATAAGTTATGGTGTAAAATATTAACATAAAAGTAATTCTTCAAGAAATCTAATATGCGTTTGATAAAGAATAGAAGTAATTAATATGGTAAGCACAAATTTTTATTGCTCAATGTTCGTTATACACCTTTATAACTGTTTTTATAAACCAGAAATGAATAACACATAACATAACGACATTCCATTTTCTTCATTATGTTTAAGTCCCATGTAACACTAATACTGCCAATAATATTCCTTTAATGTGATACTACATAAATAATGGAATTTTGGAGTGCCGCAGGGTTCTGTACTTTGTCTCTTACACAACAACTTTACATCTTTAAATCTTTAAATCTGTGTTATTTTCCAAGGATCATCTTTTCTTTTTAACTGACTTCAAAAAAAGAGGAGGATTCTCAATTCGACCGTATTTTTTTATTTTTATTGCATAATTTAATAATTAAACAATATTATTATTTCAGAACTGGTATGGAACTAGAACCAGGCTGGCCATGTAATGGTCCACTCTTAAGACTTGCAGAAGATGTTGCCCAAAGGCTTATTGCTGCTTTTGATACTACAACTGGTATGCCATATGGGACTATCAACTTAAGATCAGGAGTACCACCTGGAGAGACAAGCGTCACATGTACTGCTGGAGTTGGCACCTTTATCATAGAATTTGGAACATTAAGTCGGCTCACTGGTGATCCCTTGTATGAAGAGGTATGTTTAAAGATAAAGGAATTTAAATAATTACTACTAAACACGGTTTTTGTCCTAGACACAGGTTATTTTGTTACCTATCTAGGAGAACAATATGGCACCCACTAACTAGATTAAGAAACTTTATGCTTGGGCTTTATATATTACCTTGCCATTTAATCTAGTCCTTGTTAAACAATAAATCTTTTTATATTATTATTAAAAAGAAGCCGACCCCAACATAGTTGGCAAAGGGCTAGGCAGATGAGAGTACACAAACACACTAGTGCATAAACAAGCCATTATACACCTCGACTTAACTATCCATCCTCGTCTGGATACACGTCTCGGGGTAAACGGCTTCTTTTATGCTGTAGAGGTACTTTTTAGGGTCCATACCCAAAGGTTGCCTACAGGACCCTATTACTAACCCGCCGCTGCCCGCCCGTTTGTTCATCTGTCTGTCTATCTGCCAGCGGGCTGTATCTCATGAACCGTAATAGGTAGACAGTTGAAATCTTCACAAAGTGTGTATTTCTATTGCCACTATATCAACAAAAAATAAAAACAAAATAATTGTATGGTGATACGGTTCATGTACAAGTTCAACTTGCACTTGGCCGGTTTTTTAATTATGACCCAACTTTATTTCTCAACCACCAGTAGCAACAATAAACAATATTATATTTTGAAAATATCTGCCTTTTACCTGTACTTACACAAATTAAATTACCTAGTATTTGTTAGCTGTTCATGTGGAATATATGATTTCTTTACTACTATGCTTCACAGATTTTAATAACCTAGTTCAGGCGGGTCGCCACAAGTTACAACGTCAATACCAAAGCACTTTCATAGGTAATTAAAATGTGTAAATTAAAGTAGTTTTTAAATAAGTATTTACTCCAATCTGTTAAGAACGTGGTACTACTAAGTATTTATAAGTTTGTAAATGTATTACTTTGTAAAAGGACCTAAAAATAAATTATTATTATTACAGATCGCTCATAATGCGCTTCTTGCACTGTACAATCATAAATCACCGATCGGCCTGGTCGGTAATCATATCGATGTCATGACAGGCCGGTGGACCGCGCAAGACGCTGGTATTGGAGGCGGCGTCGACTCTTACTACGAATATTTAGTGAAAGGTATGTGAATGAACTCTGTTATTTAGAAAAAGAGAATAAAATCTCGTACTGTGGGGCAGTGGAAAGCACGTTAAGCCGTTGGTCCCGGCTGTCATTCGTGGATCTTTGACAGTCGTTACGGGGAGTCAGAATCCCGAAATTCTGACAACCAGTCTTACCAAGGGGTATCGTATTACCCAGTAACTGGGTTGTGGAGGTCAGATAGGCAGCCGCTCCATGTAAAGTACTGGTATTCAGCTGCATCCGGTTAGATTGGAAGCCGACCCCAACATAGTTGGGAAAAGGCCAGGCAGATGATGATGACTGTGGGGCAGTGGTGGCCCAGTGGTAACGGCCTCGACTTACGAGTTGTAGGTCGTAGGTTTGAACCCAATCAGGCGCTTTATTTTGTGTAAATTATTTCATCACCACTGCTCTTAAAACGGTGAAGGAATCATCATGAGGAAACTGGCATGTCTTAGAACCAAAAATTAGAAGACAATCATGTGACATCTACCCCGCACTGGCATTACTGGTGCCCCAGCAGTGGGAACAATATAGGCTGATTATGTTGCTGGGCAAAAGCCTTTTCTTATACAGACAAGGAACAAGCATAAATAACCATACCATGCAGTCCGATTTCACACCTTATTATTTAAAACAAAAATGTTTTTTCTTTGTAGGTGCTATTCTATTAGAAAGACCGGAACTGATGTCAATGTTTAAGGAAGCACGGCAAGCGATAGAGAAATACTTGAAGAAAGACGACTGGTTCGTGTGGGCGACTATGTTGAGAGGACACGTTACGCTGCCCGTCTTCCAATCACTCGAATCCTATTGGCCTGGAGTGCTTAGTCTTGTTGGTAAGTTTAGTTTTCTAGATAGACTGGTAAAACGTTCCCCTAGCTAGAAAGTACTACATTCAGTGTTTTTTTTTTTAATTTTGTTTAAAGGGTTATTCTCGTATTCAACATTTATTTATATCCATCAATTCGTGAACTTATATACAAACTGAATAGATATATCATATGCACAAACAAAAACTTCTTGTAAGTACCTGTAACAAATATACGTTACGGGCGGGAATCGAACCAGTGACCAATTCTATATGCACTACCATTGTGCCAACCGCGCTTTTCAGGATGTAGGACCGGTGCACACCTGGTGAAGTGCAATGCCGCATAGTTTTCACTGCCAAAGAAATATCAACATTGCCTACATTGCAATAAAGTCGAAAATAATTACTTGACGAAATTATCCACTCTTTTCTTAACTTTGTTTAAAAACTGCGTCCATTTACAGGCGAAAGCGACACAGCAATGCGTATAATACACAACTACCACAGCGTATGGAGGCAATATGGCTTCACTCCAGAAGTGTACAACCTCGGTACGGGTGAAGCGTCTTCTTCGCGAGAGAGTTACCCCCTACGTCCGGAACTCATCGAGTCGATAATGTACTTATATCGAGACACCAGGGATCCGATACTGCTGCAAATGGGTGAAGACATCCTCAGAAGTATACAACATTCTGCAAGGACACCTTGCGGTTATGCTACGGTAAGTTGAGGAAACTTTCTGGAGGTTAAGAATAGTTGAATAAACCACATATGCTCAAGTAAAAGGGGTTATGTATGTACTTTTATTAAAGCAAAAGTTGCATGATGCTATATTCAATCAATAAATCTGCCGAGCCTTTTCCCATCGACCCGTGCGGCTGTTATTGCTTAGCTACAAGCTCATCTCTATATTCATTGAATGAATTTCACTTCTAACTAAAATATGATGTGGTACCAAAATAATGATATCAAAGCTTATCTAAGAACGATTGCTTGTAAAGCTATTTGTTACTGATCAGATAATCTTGTAATACCAATGATCAGTAATCAAAATTCTCTTATCCTTGTCTTGATCAGGACATCTGGTTTCATACTATTGCCACTACCATCATCATCATCATCATCATTGCAGCCGAAAGACATCCACTGCTGGACATAGGCCTCCCCCAAGCACCTCCACTTCGACCGGTTCTGTGCTTCTCGCATCCAACGGGTTCCTGCGGCCTTCACAAGGTCGTCGGACCCCTTGTGGGAGGCCTTTTCCGGTACGCGATCGCCACTCCAGAACCTTTCGGCCCCATCGGCCATCTGTTCTGCAAGCAATGTGCCCTGCCCACTGCCACTTAAGTTTGGCAATTCTTCGGGCTATGTCGGTTATCTTGGTTCTTCTAAAACATTAATAAATTACTTACAGATCAAAGACGTACGCGATCACCGCAAAGAGGATCGTATGGAATCATTTTTCCTGGCCGAAACAACCAAGTATCTGTACTTACTATTTGACCCGGACAATTTCATTCACAACCCGGGCGTACACGGTACCGTTATCAACACGCCTAATGGGGAATGCGTTATAGACGTCGGCGGCTATATATTCAACACAGAAGCGCATCCAATTGACCCCACTATGCTGTATTGCTGCCACGAAGCCAGACAAGGGTAGGAATATATTTAGTATTTTAAAATTCGGTTGAGTACATACTTTAAGACTTGGAATCGGCAATATATAGTATATAATGCAAACCCTGTATTAAGTTAACACTGAGGCAATACCGGAGGCTCGTCGTATATTGGCTAAAATATATATTTTACTTTTTCAGAATAAATATAAGCGAAGTTCACAGAATGTATCAAATACTTGAAGATGAAGACAATATAAAGTTTATGACTACAATTGAAGGCACATCCAAAGATAATGCACCAAATGAGACAGTTGAAACTCCCCAAAAAGGTGGACTAAATATATCTGAAGATGTAAAAAGTGGCACTGTTGAAAAGATTGATCAAAACCAAGTTTTGATTAAAACTGAAACTAGAACTGGGTATGTAAATATTGACGGCACAGAGAGAGAGAAAACAAAGAATGAAACTAGTCTAAGAGATATAGTGAAAGAACGTATCAATAATTACTATAACAACAGTAGTACAAATCAAGAGTCTGATGAAGAATTAGCATTTTCATCAGAAAACAATACTCCTACAACACAATTTGATGTCGATGACATAATAGTTCCACAAAATCCGCCGGAACCTTTGCAGACTCCGAGCGAAACAAAAGCAAAGGAAACTTTCAAAATATTACCGAAGGTCATCCAAGACTTTTTAAGTAGTGACTGGAAATCTAAAACGAAATGCGAACCTCAGCATATGTTAGAGCGAATACGTAAAGAGCAGAGGTACTCAGCTCACCCTGATGTCAGCAAATATGAGTTGCTGTTGACACCAGCACCATCGTTCTTACAGAGGATATCGTTAGCTGGCGAATTTTTAAACAAAAAACAATTAGAAATTTAGGCAATCATTTGGTCAGCAAAGTTAAATGTGGTGTGTGCAAGATATTATTTTTTAATCTCAATGTATGTACACACGTTTTTTGTACATATAAGTTATTTATTTGTGCATGTACATACATTAATATTTATAATGTTAAACAATTTAAATGTTTTTGTTACTGAGAATAGTAAAGTATGAAATGTTATAAGAGTTTCAGTTTAAAAATTATACTTATACAGTCCTATTCAGTGAGCGTCCTATGAGATAGCGTAGTCCACTCAACAATAATGGTATAAGATTATTGATTGATTTCATACCATCCAGGCTAGTCTAACGAAAGGGCCAAATACAGATGGTACACAGCCAAAGTCGAGTAAAATTCTGACCCCTGACAAACTTTCTGTTTAAAGGACGACGGATATAACCTATATAGCGGATATAGCCCACAGAGTACTTTAATATAGCCTTAGGTAACTAACTGCTTAACCTTTTAGCCCCGCCCTGAGTGCCGGCTGGTAACTCGCGCCGACGAGTCTCGCAGCTTAGACCATAGACCATTTAATCTTGCATGGGCTCTCCTCGTGTAAACACAGCTTTAATGATTTACTCTGTTTTAGGCTGCCTTTCCACCAGAGATGAGCGAGGATGCATAGCGAGGGATGTGTGTGAAACCAACCAATAACATCGCTTCATTTTTATAGCTTGAACTAAGTTAGCGTTAGTATTGGTTAGTTTTACACACATCCCTCGCTACATATTCTCGCTCATGTCTGGTGGAAAGACAGCCTTAAACAGGTTTTAATGGTACCTCTATTAATATAGACAACGTCTTAATTAGAAGAAAAAAGAATAACAGCTTGCGTCAGTGAGACGCATTTGACAGCATGTGATACGTTTAGACATGAAACACAATGAAGACCAGTAAATATAAATTTTAGTATAAGTATTATTAACATCATAAAAATGCATACGTTCCCTTTGAATATGAGTAGCCGGCCAGCGATTCGTAAGGGAGCGTTGAAAGGTGATGCGTGGGAAACACTGTGCTCGATGTTCAACCACATGTTTATATTAACATGTCAGAACTGAAACCGACTGCATCAGAAGAAATTACTTTGTCTTCAAAAGGATACAAATTACAAAAATTTTTAGGCGAAGGCGCCTATGCTAAGGTATCTATATATGTTATTTACTAATAATAACAATATCAGCCTATAAAGTTCCCACTGCTGGAACACAGGCCTCCTCTCGATAACAGGGATTACTAATAACAATGACCATTTTTTTAAGCAGAAGCTACTTTCCTCTATAACTAGTCCAATTCTTAATTTGTTACCTAATTACTGCAGTGTTATTACAGGTGTATTTAACTGAATTCTCTGGAAAGGATGATACTCATAAGATTGCCCTCGCTTGTAAGGTTATAGAAACGTCGAAGGCTCCAAGAGATTTTGTAGTGAAGTTTTTGCCGCGCGAAATAGACGTGCTTGTGCGTTTGAATCATCCACATCTTATTCACGTACACAGTATATTTCAAAGAAAAACTAAGTATTATATTTTCATGAGATTTACTGAGAATGGAGATTTGTTGGGGTATATTTTGAAGAACGGCTGTGTATCCGAGAATCAGTCACGAGTGTGGTTCAGGCAACTCGCACTAGGTCTACAGTACCTCCACGAACTGCAGGTAGCGCATCGTGACATCAAATGTGAGAACGTGCTGTTGACGGCGAACTTCAACGTTAAACTTTCAGATTTTGGTTTCGCGCGGTTTTGCCTTGACGAAAACAACTCAGCCGTTCTAAGTGAGACATACTGCGGGTCGATGTCATATGCGGCGCCAGAAATTCTTCGCGGTAAACCTTACCAGCCTAAACCGACAGACCTGTGGTCTTTGGGGGTGGTGTTGTTTGTGATGCTGAATAAGTCTATGCCGTTTGACGACACGCGAATGCGAAAATTATATGAGCAGCAGATGGGCAAGAAATACAGGTTCAGATCTCGAGTAGGCAACATTATCTCGCTTGAGTGTAAGACTATCGTGAAGCATCTATTGGAACCCGACCCAGGACTACGCCACAGTGCCCCTCAAGTGCTCAATTCCGAATGGATTGCTATGGATAGTAGGCTTACTAGTGAGTTGAGACGAAATATTAATTTATATCAACGTATCGGGCCATCGTAGTTTACTGGTAGGTATGTCCTTTTACAATGGGTGAATGGCATATCTATAGGTAACCCCCCTTAGCCACCCTGTCAAACGGGCTGGTGACTTCATAACCAGTAGGCACTTGTTTTGATCTTTGACTTCGACTTTGTATGCTGCTAGGCTCATGTTTGGGTAGCTTTCTCACTTACCGGTTTGAACATTGAACGTGTAGGTCAGTAGATGGATGTAAGCAACATTTGTGTTGAGCACATACATCTAGGTCAAAGTATTGTAATACTTTATCATTATAAAATACTTTAAACGAAATCTTAATATAGCTTTGAACGCAGTAGAAGCACAAGCACTCAAACGTGCCAGAGAGGATAATCGACGAATCTCGGATCCACTACCGAAGCAAGGCGACATACTCGACGTAGGCGTGCGAAGAGGGTTATCTGTATATAAGGTAATTCGCCTAAAGGCGACTACATGACCTAAAGCGCGGTCTTTGTGGGACTGCATAGAAAAGAAAGAGAAGCGCGATGACACAACGCTGGTAATTTATTTCAAAATATGAAGCAATTATCTATTCTTCTTCTTAGCGTGTCGATAGCAATCTAAATATACTCGGCCCAGAATTCGGCCACTTGTTTGGCGCCTCCACCAGCGTCCATCAGCTCCTGCAACGTGCAGCTGACAGGACACGCAGGACACGACATTAAGTATCCCATCGTTTGTGGAACAGCACCACATCTATCCACCATTATCTATTTATAAAATATCTATTGTTTGGACTAAAAAATTAAAACACTAGTTGTTTAGTATGTTGCTTGTAGAATAATCTGACACAAAATCATAATGATTGTATGTATATTAGTACGGTTTTTATTGTAAAAAGAAAGTTTTTAGAGGTATCTTCATGATTTTTTTCTAACGTATAAAATTAGTTGTATTATGTTTTCAACACACTATCTACCTAGCATAATTAATTTATATCCTGAAGAATATCATTATATTTTTCTGATTTTGTTTACTGGAGTCGATCATATACTTTTATTGTTTCTAAAACTTGCGTTTTTTGGGTTTAGGTCCTGTAAGCCCCTTAAAACCCACCACACGTTCTCAGTGCAAAATATAACCACAAATTCAAATGTTCTAAAGATACATAAGGGGATAACAGAACCTAAACGCAAAAAACGCAAGTTTTAGAAGCAATAAAAGTATATTTTATATCTTTCTTTTTTGCAAAATAGTTGGGCAAACGTCATCTAAAATTATTCCAAATTTCAAGTTGATAGCAATAGTAGTTCTTGATATATCCAGCTGTGACAGACAGACAGACTTAGTGTCACCATAAGGGTTCCGTTTTTACCATTTTGGTACGAAACCCTAAAAACATGAAGATACCTCTAAAAACTTTCTTTTTACAATAAAAACCATACTAATATACATACATACAATCATTCGAATTTTTTGTTAGATTATTCTATAAACAACATACTAAAGCACTAGTGTTTTAATTTTTAGTCCAAAAAATAGATTTTTTTTAAATTGATAATTGCTTCATATTTTGCAATGAATTACCATTGTGTGTCATCGCGCTTCTCTTTCTTTTCTATGCAATCCGATAGTGACCGCGCTTTAGGTCATGTAAGCCCCTTAATGTGATTTTTGAACTTATTTTTTCATAGCAAAAAATAATACCAATAAAGATTTAAGCTGGTGCCTTTACTTAGGATCGATTTCAATTCGTAATCAAGTACAATAAGCCAAATATGGGTAGGGTATATTGTGCCTCCTTCATATTGTGCTTGGGGTGAAAAATATGTAGGTATCTTAAGACCGATCACCGAACGCTCTTAACGCACTTAACCCTAATAATTGTATTTACAGGGCAGTGAAATGATAAAGGCTCTTGCTACTGTAACTTCACAGCACAAGACCACACCAGAATAAATGGAGGGAAAGACAAAAGTAAGTCCCCACGAAATTTTATCGTGCGGAATATAATCGATAATCTGTGTACAATACCAATGCCCTGATCTGTGTATGTACCTAGTCTGCGTAATGTAATGAGGTTAATAATCGCTTGAAAAATTATATTAGCGTTCGCGTATTTATTTCGCATGAGCATGCGATTAAAAAAAATCGCGTCGCAGTGTGCGCTTAGCCTTATATTATCATAATTATTATCCCATATCAATGTGAGCGTCGTTTAATGGCTTCTAAGTTTTACCCGTAGATGTGTGTAATAAATATTAGCTACATGAGCAAGAAGAGTAGGTAGTGGTGAGCCAGTATGAGTTTTAAGCGTACCAATTTGTTAGCTGTCGGTTCGGACCTAAGCGCCTAGGCACTTTGCCCAATTTGTTTTGATCAAGCAGAAGAGGAGCACGAAAATGTCTCTAAACCAAAAATTTCAAACGTGAATTCTATAATCTCACTTTTGCTCTCACAGATAGATTATGTTGGTAAACCTATAAAAAAAAGTTTATTTTCTTCCCCCTGTAAAATTTGATGCAAAGAGACCATGTCTCATAATTTATAAGCCATACCTACATACGACGATAAATCATTCTACAGGTGCATCGTTTGGAAGAAGAATTAAAACTAAGTGGATCTGAACAATTAACATTGGCTACACGTGGTTACAAAATGATTAAAAAAGTTAATGAAGGATCCTATGCCAAGGTAATATACAAGTTAATTTTAGGTAATTTGTTTAGTTAAGAAAACTGTATTAAATCGTATCAAATAAAACAGGTGTATCTTGCGGAATACAGAAACCCATCGAAAAGTGATAAGTTATCAGTACTTGCATGCAAAGTAATTGATACCAATACCGCACCTAAAGACTTCGTACGGAAGTTTCTACCGAGAGAAATAGATATGTTGATCAAATTAAACCACCCCCACCTCGTACACACCCATAGCATATTTCAAAGAAGATATAAATATTTCATTTTTATGCGGTTCATGGAGCACGGAGACTTATTGGAGTATATTCTTCAAAAGGGTGCCGTACAAGAGGACCAGGCGCGGATTTGGGCAAGGCAGCTTGCTTTAGCCGTCCAGTACATGCACGAACTTGAAATAGCCCACCGGGATATAAAGTGTGAAAATGTTCTCCTTACTGCCAACCAAAACGCTAAGTTGTCCGACTTTGGCTTTGCTCGTACTTGTGTCGATAAATCTATGAAAGATATTCAAAGTGAAACGTTTTGTGGCTCACTATCTTACACTGCTCCAGAAATATTGCAAGGTGCGCCGTACTACCCTAAGCCAACCGACGTATGGTCGCTGGGGATCGTAGTCTATGTGATGCTCAACAGAGCAATGCCCTTCGAAGATAAGCATATCAAACAATTGTTCCAAGCACAAATGAACAAAAATTGGAAATTTCGCTCGCGATATATAGATTCTCTTTCAGAAAATTGTAGGCGTTTAGTAACGCTAATGTTAGAGCCACACCATCAGAACAGAATAAAAATTGACAGTATTATCAACAGCGAATGGATCGCTATGGACTCAAGATTATTAGGTATTATTTTGATGTTATTTTTCTTAGACTAATTTAACCTGTTGTCTTTGCTTTAAATTTCTTTAATTTTTCGCACTCAGTTGTCGGTGAGTATCGACACAAGCATAGCGCGCGCAAAACTTCATCAATCTACATGAGACTGTCTGTTCTAAAGTTGCCTAACCAAATCCATGCTAGGTCGGAGGTTATGAGTGGCTTCAACAACATATATTTAACTTTTGTTCATATTAACAGAATGGACACCTCAGGAAACAATGGCATATAAAAAGGCTAAGGAAGAAAGAGTATTGCTACTGAAGAAACTGGAGAGCCCAGAAGAACCAAAATTAGATAAGGATGTTTCCTCATTGCCTGATACATCAATTAGGAAGGTTGATGTAAAAGAATCAGCAAGCTCCTGGTAAAAAAAAAATACTGGTATTTTAATACTTACACTCTACATTCTATTTAACATGCAGAAGTAGGTACTGGGTGTTTACCATTATTTATTAAACCTACCTACCTACCTACAGAATTCACAAGTCGTCACATTGGTAGCGTCACGTCGCCAGGTGTCGAACCCGGGCCGCCGTCCAGGAGAAGCGATAAAATTAACCGCAAGACCAGCACGACATTCAGTGCTCGCATGAAATGAGTAGGTAGGTACTATACGTAATAAATAAGGGTTCCGTTTTTTCCTTTTGAGGTACGGAACCCTAAAAAATCAAACGGACAAGAAAGAAAGTTGTCCAAGCGCTTCGATTATCAAAAGTCTTCTGTAGGTACACGTACATTTCCAGTTTTAGCCGACCTCGCATCGTATAGGATTTAAAAAATAGTAGTTTAGTAATAAAATAGAAGAAGCCTAAACCTGTGCCTAAACTGTACATTGAATATTTCTGAAAAAGTTATTTCTCGAGGTGTGGGAACGATTCTTATGCCGAAAATATAATTAAACACGTCTCCGCCGCGAAACCATAGCAGCTAAACCGGAATAGTTCCGCCATGACTTATCCGTTGTACGATAACCGAAACAGCCAGTTCAATCTAACGCCAGATGTGATTATGACTACCTCTTTCCCGCGTGGTTTTTGCCAATGTGCTCGGAAGTCAGTTACACCTCCACGCTTAGTCCGCTATTTTGTTGTGGTGCAGAGTTTTTTTTCGCACGTATCTGCGGCATTCAACAAGTTTATTAAGCGAAGTCCATTTTTTTTTTTTGTGAAATGGGTGTTGGTTTTACGAAAAAAACTCCTGAAGTATCTATTTACTAAGTCGAAAGCGACGACATGTTGCACCGATTACTTTAATTCAACTGACTCGCACGATGTTCCGCTACTCCAATCGCGACATAGGTAATGTAGTTATGTTTCTTAGCGGAATTCGTTAAGCGGTTTCCAATAATTATTTTTGCGGCGGAGGTGTAGGTACTAAGGCCCGATAGCGAGATTCTGAATCGGGGGACTGCTGGTTGGGCAACACATCCGAAGGTTTTATAATATTCGCGCAAGGCGTCTATAACAAGTAGGTTTCATAATGAGCTGTCATTCAAATACTGGTACTGTAGCCTGTTAATGACATAAAAATACAAATGTCACACATACACTAGGTAAACAATAATTCAACATTCACAGTTTTAAAATAACTAAAAATGAATAAATAAAGACTAGTATCTAACTGTTTTCCACCACAACCATACCAGTATGCTCCCATTAAAAGTAAAAATGAAGAAATAACTTACGAGAATTATAAGAATGACATAAATGGGGCCTGCTACCGAGAAGGTAGACCTAAACAATACACAATCCGATCTTATGGTATTACAAGAAAAAGGATTTATATTAGAGAAAATGATCGGAGAAGGATCCTATGCTAAGGTAAATAATGAAACGAATCAATATTATGAATTAAGAAATCTTGCAAAACAACTTTTCAAATGTGAAAGTATCCTCTTTGCAGGTTTACAAAGCGACACACATGGTTGACGAGACCCGGCATTCTATATTGGCCTGTAAAGTGATAGACACAGCGGCAGCTCCGCGGGACTACCTCACTAAGTTCTTACCACGAGAACTAGACACTTTAATACGTATCAACCACCCCCACATAGTAAACGTTTCAAATATTTTCCAACGGCGCGCCAAATACTTCATTTTTCTACGTTACGCAGAAAACGGAGATTTATTGGATTTTTTAACACAAAACGGCGCCGTGCCGGAGAACCAGTGCAGGCTATGGATGAGGCAGATTTTATCGGCGATTCATTACTTACACACCATGAACATAGCGCATAGAGATATGAAATGTGAAAATATACTGATTACATCAAATTATAACGTCAAAATTACTGATTTCGGTTTCGCCCGGAACGTGATTTCGCGCGGGCACGCGATTCTGAGTGAGACTTACTGCGGGTCTCTCTCCTACGCAGCTCCTGAAGTATTGAAAGGCGTGCCGTACTTGCCCAAGTCAGCGGACATGTGGTCAATTGGCATTATTCTCTACACGATGCTCAATAAAGCATTACCATTTAACGAGACATCCGTTAAGAGACTCTATGAAAAACAGGTACAACCCACTGATGAATAAAAAGCTTCAAGTTCTAGCACACTACGTAGTTTAGGTTGCTCTGACTAGCAACCTAAATTGCGACTGACTGTCTTGATTATGATGTCCGACTTTGGGTGGACCGGTTGGCTGAAGGAGGTACCACCCAAATCATAACCAGCAGCTTAAGAAGTGAGTCCTCGAGCAAGGCCTTAATGCGACCTCTCGAGTGCAAGGATCCGTTTCTTAGCTTTTTAACTCATCGTCATCATATTAGCCGTACAGTACGGCCGATTTATTTTGGCAAGTCTGAACTTCGCGCAGTAGGCTGCGCAGTAAGATTTTTTAGGAACCAAATGGTGACATGAGGCGAGTGTGAGTGAGAGAACATGCGCGAAAGTTCTTAGTGCCTATTGTTCCGACTTGCCAAGATATTTCGGCCGTAGTGTATAAACCGGTAAGCTTCGATTAACACAGACATTTATCTGCCAGGTGATGCGGAAGTGGCGTTTTCGTACAACTGTAGTCAACCAACTGTCGACGGAATGCAAAGAGCAAGTAACTAAACTGATCGAGCCTGATCCCAGCGCCCGGCCGACCGCTGGCAGTCTCTTAACCGCGGCCTGGATATCGATGGATCCCAGGCTCACAAGTAATTATACAAACTGTATTGTAAACAACATACAGCATGTAAAATTACCTATCACATAGCCGTTAAACAGGATCAAGTTAAATTAATTAGCGAAACTCCGCAGACGTATGCGTATCGATATCTAAACATGATAAAACAAAAAAGAAATTAATTTTATGTTTTTTTGTGGGGTCATCGACCTCAGGTAGTGTAATCACTAGAATATCAGTTCAAAAAAAAATTTTTTTTGTGTAAACTTCTTAGACCTAATAGAATAGAATACTCTTTATTATGTACACCATATATATGTTACGGGCAATTTGATAAGTCAAATAATAATGGCACTATTAATAATGGCCGGTCTGTATTCATAATTCCCGACTCAATTCGGCAATGTGATTAAAACAGCATGATTAATCACTTTTCCCGGCCATTATGAATAATGCCCAACCTATCTTGGGCAAAGTAATAAAATAGGTGAACTGTAGTGTTTTGTTTATTAAATGAAATTAAACTTACAAACTCGGGGTGCCCTTCGCTCGCTCTTGCATCCTATGTCGCGTTGTCCCCATAACGTACATTCGGCTAACGGGGATTCTGTGTAAAGGGTTTAAAGTAACCTAACCATTTTTTTTTGTCGTTGAGAAATGGCATTACGCATCTCCGCTCGTCGGGGGACGAGACGGAGTATGTGGGACTCCCTAACAGGGTGGCAGTATACCCACTAAAACTCAGCGGTGTTACCTCATCGCCTTGATGGGGAGGTCATAGGAATCCGGCTCTGCCTTTGCATCCACAACCCCCCCGGCGCATGCCCGCCTAGCTGGCGGGCCCCGCATGTCCCCCCGTCTGGGGGGCTACGGGAATGGCCGGGAACACCTGGCCAAGGCAAGGATCCGCCCGCCGAGGCCAAGTTGGCCGCCTCCCTGAAATTCTCCCCCCGGGCGGTGAGGAGAGTGTCATCCGTGTAGCAGACGAAAAGTAACCTAACCAAACCGAACCTCGGGGTACCCTTCGCTCGCTCTTGCATCCTATGTCGACGAAGTGACACGATTAATTATCACATTGCCCGGCTACAAGTAGGGAATTATTCATACTGCCCGGTCCAAGTGATAAATTAAAGCTATCTCAAACACTGACTTATTTATTACGTGGACCACGGGCCTTCAGGCATTATTAATAATGGCCGGTCAAAGTGATAAATTAATCACTTTGCCCATCGCTCTTGGGCATTCAAATAGACACATAAAGGCACTTTTGAACGACAAAAATTACAACTAAATAGAATAATTGATTCTAGTCGCCCATTCCAAAAGGTCGTTTTCGTATGGAGAAGAATGGGCAAGAAACTCTGTAAAAAATGTAAAAAATTTAAAATGTTTTACAAGGTCTTGTATACATAATATATTTATATGTGAAGACGATGCACCTGGAATAAAATTAGTCTACCACAAAAGGTAAAAAGAATTAAAAATGAAGCAATGACAGGTCTAAGTATAAATACCGAATTTCGAGTTAATCGGACCGCGTGATAAAATTCTTCCATACAAATTTTGACACCCCCCAATTTCCCTTTAGGGGGTAGTTTAGAAAAACAAAAAATGCCAAACTTACCTAGTTCAGTATTCGCGCCAAGTTACAAGTTTATTAACTGAAGGAAAAAGATTTTTCACACAAACTTTCATCCCCTATTTAACTCCCTTAGGGGTTGAATTTCGAAAAATCCTTATTCCTTGTCTACATTATAAAGGGAACCTCTGTGAAAAATTTCAGCTCTCTAAGTCCAAGGGTTTGGGCTGGGCGTTGATGAGTCAGTCAGTCAGGACGTTTCGCCCTTTTTTTTTTTTTTTTGAGGATGGGAAATCATCAAATGACGGTGACCGGGAGTCGTCACGCGGCTCCCGACGCGGGGAGCGTCTCCCGCGGCGGCTCGGACGGAAGGCTCTTTCCCTCAACCATCCCGCCACCTCCTTCGTTAGCATGACTGCTTCGCAGCAGGAGGTGACTGCCTCCAACTCCCTCTCGCTCCGGACCATGGCTTGAACCAGGGCCGGACGCGAAAGGTCGCCGCCGCTGCCGATCGTCTCTACGAGGACACGTCGGTGCTCCGCCCAAGCGGGACAGACCTCCACCGTGTCCTCTGAGCGATCCTCGCAATGGTGACCTCGCCTGATGATGTGCAGGAACCTCCCGAAACATCCGCGTCCGGTGAGGATCTGCGTCAGGCGGTAGGTGAGGGAGCCGTGACGCCTCTCTAGCCACTCCTCAAAGAGGGGTCTTATCGCCACTATCGTGGCGTGCTCTGCGCTATAGGTCACCACTGTCTACAATCTCGGGGAATACAGGTGTGATGTTATGTTAAAACATGTAACTGCTGAGAAAATGAAAAACCCAATAACACTGTTCAACATCGACCTCAGCAGTTGCTCTTGGGAACACAAGAGCAATGAGGCAGTTAAATTGTTTAAATTATTATGTTTTCAGAAATGACATTTTTAGAAGACTCATTATTAAAACAAGCTCACGATGAATCAGTTAAGAGGGATAAAGAGCCAGAAGAAGAAAGCGAGGTGGAGAGAATCGCAGAGTTGCGTCGCAAAGGACGCGGAAAAGGTACATACATCACTTTAACCTTAATATATATTCAATAAATACTTTATAATACCAGCCTGTAACTGTCCCACTGCTAGGCAAAGGTCTCTTGTCAAACAGAGACAATAATTAAACACCACACTTGCTCAAGGCGGATTGGCGATTTCAGACTTATATTTAACTACTACACCACAGACTACCTGCAGTATTCTCTCCTATCTCTCTTAATCCATCCAAAAGTTGTCTTTATAATATCGCTTTCAGCGATAAGATCGCCCATTGGGTCCTCTTGTAAAATAATATGAGGAACAGGGTGTAAAGTTCACTTAACCTCCAAAGAAAAGGGAGGATCCTCCGACCAGACGGGTGTTGTGTGCCAACAGCCCAATGATTCATGTCGGGCCGTTGTATCTGTGCTAGTTGCGCGGTAAACTCTGCTTGCGAGATGCAGGATTTTGCGCGTGACGTCAGTATGACGCGTAGTTCGCATGTGACGTTATAGATACTGCTACATGACTTTATGTCACAGGACATTGATTAATGTGACTTGCGCCTTCAAACGGAAGGATTTAATATTTTGAGTAACATAAGGCAGGCTGTTAGGACATGCGCTGGCTTGAAATTGATCCTCTGAATGACTCCGAATTCCAGTGGTATCTGCCGCGACTTTCGAGTTGTCGGTCGTAGGTTCGAACCTAGACAGGCGCTTTACTTTGTGTAAATTATTTCATCACCACTGCCCTCAAAACGGTGAAGGAAAATATCGTGAGGAAACCGCATGTACTAGGATCAAAAATTCGAAGACATGTGACATCTACCAACCCGCACTGGACCCGCGTGGTGAATTACGGCCCACTTCCTCTCACCGAGAGAAGGTCTGTATTCCAGCAGTGGGAACACTATAGGCTGGTTATGATGATCGTCATTATCATAATCAGCTTATGTGATCGTGTATGATCGTCAATATCGAAGGCGTCAACTAGCAACATATTATCTTTTTTATTTTGTATGCTTTATTTCTGTTGCAGAGGGCTTGAAAATATTGAAAAACACTGAAGTATTCACTGAAAAATCACAACCGTTATTTGATAAATAATAAACTTCCTTCTGACGCAGTCGGCTAAAAATAAAGAACATTAAAATATATTAAAATGAAAATCAGTAATTGTGTTCATTCAGTATTTATTAAACTTTTAAAATTCTTTATTTTATATTTTTAAGATATTGTAAAAATGTTTATTACGTAATTGTACAAAGACTTTGTTGTTTTAATGATATACATTAGTGAAATTATTCACTCACTAGTTTTTAACTCGTATTAATTTATAAAGCCTATGGAAGACGAGGGACTATCGTACAGGGCTTACAACATTTATAACATTTGGCACAACGTGTTAGGAACAGGATTGTGGACTAATCTATTGCCGCAAAAAATCTGTAAATGTTTTAAAATTAGCATTGTGTTATTTCTTCAACATTGTGCGATAAAATGAGAAAAAAATTATATAAAGCATGTTTCACACACATTGAAAATTATTTGAAAAAAAAAATTAACATATTAACAGAAGTATTTTTTTGCAACCAGGGTAATGCTTAAAATTATATTTATAATACATTTATTAAACAAACAAGAAGACTTAAAAGAAACACTGTAAGCCGCCTCAATTCTATCTAAGTAAATATATTATAAACTGGTATATATTCTCTTACTTCTACTTGAAAAATTATTTCCAGGAATTGGAAAAGAGACCAGATTAATATTGTCGCCTTTCAGTCGAGTCCTAATAAGCTACTTAATTACTTGTATAAAGCGCTAAGTACGGCAAAACTTGTAACAACTGTATAATACTTATGATTATGAAAAGTGTTAGTTCAATGTGTCACTTCACTTTCAATGTGTCAGTTCACTTTTAAATAAATGATTTCATTTTTTGGTAAAAAATCATGGAATGTCTATTGCTCGCTTGATAATCTGAATTTCTTTCGTAACGTTAGCTCAACCAGCACACAAGTCATCAAAAATATTCGCTTAACTATAAAATTAAAGGTAAAATAAATATTTTGCTTAAATACATGAATTATATCAATCTCTATGTTTCATTGGTTGTCAGTCATTTATTAGTTATTTTAAATTTCGTCACCCTAGGCCTAGTCAGATAAACGGAATCTATAGGCTTAGGAGGGTGGATTGTCAGACAAAATTAAATGTTATTTAAGTTATCTGACCTAATAAACGAATGACAACCTCAATTAAACCTATAACAAAATTATTGTTTCCCTCGTAATTTTTGGCAGTTGCATTCAATATTAGACTTTATGTTATCCTTTATAAACACTACATTATCTTTTTTATTTGAATTTAATACCTTGGACATACTTTTAATTTGTCTTAAATATCCATTTTTATTATTTTTAAGGCCAAACGCCAAAATATATAATTTAGCACCAACACACTGTCGAAATTAGACGAAGACCTCGATTAAAATATTTACTAACATTTTAAACATTGACCATACCATTGGTGCATAATTTATTTCAATAATATTAACCGAAATTCAAGGATTTTATTGACACTCATTTACACCTGATTTGTAAGAAAATTCAATAGAACTTTTACCGTCTCTACCACATCCCTACAAATAGGGCCGTACTTTGTCGATAACATCTTCGTCAGTAAATTAGTTTCTTGATATTTTATTACGAAACTTACAAAGTAACTATAACATCCAACAAAAAAAGTGGAAATATACATTATAGATGTCAAAAGTGCTTTTGGATTAGTAACTTTTACACTATTTTTGTTAGACCTTATAAGAGATGACATCTCATTCCACTACAGTTTAGCAGTCCGTATCCAAATTATTTATTACATAGTTAACGATAGCACATACCTACAACTCCTACAAGGATAAAGTTAGTATACAGTTCTGATTAGTCGCTGGTGGTGCGTGTGTGTGCGTGTGTGTGCGTGTCACTGCGCGCGCGCCTCGTCACGCGGGGGACAGACAGCCGACGCGACGTCCGCTGCTGCTGACTTTACTTTCATCGTCTGAAAATGTTGGCAACACACCTTATAATAACGAACAATGCATCGAGATGTTACGTTCAAATTCAGGAAAGTTCAAGTTAGCTAAGAGACTTTCTAATAAATGGTATAAAAATATCTTGGAAGTGTGTTTGTCAAATGTATTATTAAAATGTACAAAATAAGAAGTAACATAAAATAAATGTCGTTAAACTTACGTTTTTCTAATTTATTTGGTACTGTTACCCAAACCACCAAAAGCTTATTCCAATTATTGCTGTGTTAAATTTTGTTAAGAAAGTACACAATCACCAAACTACAGTGCACACTCGTTATAAACTAGTGCAGTAAAATAAACATACCTCTGCCTCAATAAAATGGATCAAAATCGTCTGTGTAAATAATACTAATCATACATTAAATCAAATATTACTATTAAGTTGTATAATAAGTTGTATTTGATTGGTTCGCCAAATTGTACAGTATTGCTAAGGCCATTTTCACATGTCCAGGCTGTCGGTAGCGAATGTATGGATTAACTAATCGGATGAACAATCTCTTGTTTGGTTCGTAGCCGGCTACCCGACAGTCTATTTGCCTATAACGTATCCAGTTTGGCTTCAGACAAAACGTAAACAACATTTGACTACTCTTAATAAAAAGATATTCTGTAAAATTAAAAAAACAAAACATTAATGCCTAACAAAAAAAAAAGTTGTTACACAAGAAAACCACACACTTTTTTTTGTTAGAAATTAATGTTTTGATATATTTTACAGAATATATTTTTATTAAAAGTAGTCAAATGTTGTTTATCTTTTGTCTCAAAACAAACTGAATAGGGTATTATAGCCTTTCCCCAATTATATCGGGGTCGGCCTAACCAGTTGCAGCTGAATATCAATAGTTTACATGGAGCAACTGCTCATCTGACCTCTACAACTCAGTTACTGGGTAACACGATACCTCTTGGTAAGACTGGCTACCCGACAGTCTGACCGTATGAATAGGCGGTAACGTTTACATTTTGAAGTTTTTTAAATGAATAATGACAATGTACGTAGACGTATCAAGTTCGCCAGAACTTTATTACATGCAATATTTGTTTTGCGCCATGTGTTTGCAACATTTTCGAAATGAGTATCCTGTAAATGTCTAAAACATGACGAATTAAGTGTTGGACCATTTGCGAGTTAACGCTAGAATAATCAAGTAAAAGGCATAAAATCCGAGCTAAGAATGTCTTTCAGAAATCATCAGTAATGTCAAAGAATTTATTTAAATATTCGTTGATTTGCTTGTCTACTTATTACTATGTCAATGTATAGCTACAATTACGTACCCAATGTGTAATTATGTTTTGTGGCTACACATTGATACAATATTTTGGAACAAAAATTGTAGACACTGAAATGAGAACTCATTTCAAGATCAGCAAGAATTTGTTGATCTTGTTACCTTTTGAACGCCATTGTCACATATACGTGACAAGCAAGCGCGTGCCCTGTACGCCAGTCGTGTCGCCTATCCTATTACGAACGACACAAATATGTGACAAAAAATGCGGTGCACTTTATCACGAAATAAACAATTAAATCATTACTTTTGTGTGTTTTTATTTGTATACCTTAAATATTTAAAATTGTGGCTTGGCGTGGAGGGCACGCGCGTGCGTTTATGCTCTGGCGTTCAAAAGGTTAAAGCTGTACTCTAGTTAGGCTAGGCTATTTTAAAATCGATAACTATATAAAACATTCCGAGAACATAAACGCTATGTTTTATTGTGATACTCGGATGAAACCGCGGGCAAAAGCTAGTTACTGATGATTTCGGGAGCAGTGCTACAGTATTACAGATTAGTGGGGTTAGTGAGGCGACTTACTGGCGAGTTGGTTATGTCACCTGAGCAGTCATCGTGCAGCGGGCACACGAGGTCGCCGAGATCAAGGTCGTCCTTGCTCTTCTTGCGTTTTAGTGAGAACTGGCTTTTCTTTGGTACCTATAAAAGAACAAGTTACCGTTAAGCTTTTTAAAACACTTTCAATCACAATCGGAAGTATTTTAAAGGAAATTCCTAATTCATCGCTTCGAAAGGTTTTACAAATTCGTCTGCTCAACAACGTAAACAACGCAATGAGTGCTGTTGAACTATTAAAATGAAAGGCATTGTTATTGTTAGTGCGTAAGACAATTACCCCGCAGATTTTTGATGACAACTTGCGAAACTGGACAAACGTTACGGGTATCGATATACAGTATGAACACAGCACGGTGTAACTGAACGGGAACAAACGGAAAAAATTACGAAATCGGACGCGAAAAAAAATCAGCTGTTCCCTACATTTTGACGAGTTAAACGAACATAAATGTAAGGGAACAGCTGATTTTTTTCGCGACCGATATCGTTAATTTTTGTATACCGCCAGAAAAGGCGATAACAAGTATGTGGTATAATTTATAGCATGTGGTTTACACCAAAAATGCATTATTTAAAATAAGAACCTACCTTGTATTTGGTTGTTGCAGTAAGTGGTTGGTAGCCGAGGGTCTGCTCCGCGTTACGCTTCTGCTGAATGACATCTCGACCTAACAGGTCGTTAAATCTAGAAAGAGAAAACATCATTAAATATATTTTCATAACAATATCATAACTATTTAGTGAAACCAAACCAGACATGGTTGAACATTAATTATTCCTAGATTCATGGAATTCATCGTTCGTTCGAAATGGGTAACAGTAGACATGCCTGTGTCCCAGCAGTGGGAACTTATAGGCAGATTATTAAAGTAGTTAGGATAGTTAACGGCTCTCGGACTGATGATTCAACGAATAGAAATAGCTATATGATAGTCCAGAACGAGCTTAAACCTGCGGCTTATTCCGTTTATCCACCTTGAGGTGGATGCGCGGAAACGCATGTCCGAGAATCTAGTCCCTAGGCCTAGTTGGATAAACAAAATTTATAGGCTTACCCCCTTACTGATAAACGTATTATATCAAATGAATAGTTACACACCGATTTCTCTCTTTCAGTCGTCAGTAATTTGACTTTCGAAAGAAGAAGACAAAGCGTTGTGTAACTGTACAGACGCTATACAACGTTTATACGTTTTAGGGTGGATAAACAGAATAAGCCAAGCCTGTTTTTAAATGCTAATTTATGTGAGATAGTTACCTCTGCGTGAGGTGCCGCCGCAGTAGCGTCTTGTTAGCTGGAATGTTTAGTAAAGCTGCCAAAAGTTCCGCCGTGAACCGCGGCTCCAGTAACATCAGGCCTCCGTGGACACCTACCGACATAAAATTATGAAATATAGCGTACTATAATTTTACACTTGTAGTGTCTGTATTGAACATAATTATGTTCAGTCAAAGATAATAATAATCTAGGAATGGTGGGCGTTGATGACGCGCATTTGCAAACGCTGGGCTATCGAGTAGATGTGATTGTACTGAAACTACGCCTGGTTGACGCGGCGTTAACGTCACTTTACGATGCATATACGTTCGACAAACACACAATTCGACGTAAAGTTTTTATGTGCGCTGGCTAATCAAATGGATGAAAATCATTATACATTAATGATTATTAGCTACCTTCGCCGCGCACAGTAAGCGCGTACTCATTGATGTCTATTACCTAGTTTTTTCTGTATTTTAGTGTTTATTGTGTGCCTTAAATTGGGTCAAATTTTCTTTCTTATTTACCTGCGCCGCGCAGATTAGGCGCGTACTCGGCGAGGTCGATCTCCTTGAGCCACTGCATGACGCGGTGCGAGGACCAGCGCGCCAGGCGCGCGGGCGGCACGCCCTCGGGCTCGCCCTCCGCGCCCACGGGCTCGCCCTCGGCCGCGCGGCGGATCATCGTCTCGGGGTCGAACTTGTTGTCGCGGAGGACTTGGATACCTGTGGACAGTAATAATATTTTTAATACAGTTGCTCAAAAAGTGGTGTATTGCAGGGACGTATAGCGTTCGGGATGTGGGCTATTACATACTAGTGCTTTTTTTTTACCTTTCCCGAACTCGTGCGTTCTCTTTCCCAACTGTCAATATAATGTCTATTAAAAAGAAAAACAAACCATGAAGTTTTTACTAAAGAGTTTTTGTGATTCATACAAATACGTATATTTCTAAAAAGAAGCTACTAATTTATTTCAATATCAGATTTAATGATTTAATTGAATGAGTTAGGTTAGGTTTCATTTCATTTCATCTCATTAAATTTCATTTTCATTTCATATCAATAAAAAAATATACTGAAGACTAAGCTGTATGGATAATTCCCTTTGCCTACCAAAATGGGTGAAGAAAAAAAAACTCTGCTTATATTCTACGGTTGGCGCCATTGAGCTAAATAACTAGAGAAGCAAACCTCATTAAAATGTGTCAAAAAAATGTAACCACTATTCAAACGCGACGACGTAGCTTTGAAACCACTACCATTTAAAAGTAAACATATATCTGTCTCACTTACACAAGTCGCAAGAATAATACCGTCGCTTAGATTAGACAAAGACCGCAATATAAACATGCAATGGCGGGAGGGTGTTGCCTAGCCATGCGAAATTTTACCCAACTTTTTAAGCCATAAAAAACGCAAAAAAAAACATTAAACGTTATGAAAGTTATTTTTGAATTATGTATTTAAATATTTAAAAACAATTATTTTTATGTTACATTGTTATTTTTTTGTTACACATTGTCACACATTTAGTTTTATAAAATATTTTAAATCACATACTCTATAAATTAAAAACTCCCACATAATGTGGGAAACTAAAACTAAGTTTTTAGTGGCAACATTGAACCTAATTTACAAACTTCTACATTTTATTTATTTTTATTGCGTTTTTACGTTGATATAAACACAGAAACAATAAACTTACGCGTGGAAAGTAATTCCGGTTAATTTATTGTGTTTTTGTGACCTCGAATCGCACTCTTTCACTACGCATTTTCCCATTTTGGCGGTAATTTTCACTCGGCTAACTTCGGTTGGCGTCATACAGAGCACTGAACTGACATTAGCTACGATTGAGACTGTGGTCTCAAGCCCAGTGGCAACGCCTTGGCGCGGTAATTGCTAATCTAGTGTATGTATATCAATGGTTGGCGCCATTTTCCAGAAATTTTCTTTGCGAGTTTAGTTGTTTGTTGCACAAAATGAGTAATTTCGACCCTATTTTTTTTTAATTAACACCTCCGGAACTCAGCATAATTGCACAAAATGCTTCGGAGAACATTTTACCGGAAAAGTCAAAAAGTCGTTACATATCCACATACGACTAATTTTTTGCGTGGAGAGAAGAGAAAAAAGCAATATTGTGTTTTTATTATTTTATTAAATTGCTTAATTTTTTCGCAACTGTATTAAAAATAGTCGTTCAGTACACCTGCGGAACCGTCATTGCAACTTGTTCCGACTGTCAACCCTCGCCTTCGGCTGCGCCTCGGCTCGGGTAGACATTTGTCGGAACTCTTTGCAATGACAGCCTTTCCGCACTTGTAATGAAATATACTATACTATTTTTTTTCTAAAGTGATGTACAAACAACACGCGGAACACTTACAGTGTAGGACTGAGAGGTGGACAGAGATTTGATCAATGACCCGCACGCAAGAAGGAACCTGTGTTACAGGGTTCATATTCTATCAAGTACAGTATTTTTATCTCACGAAGCGACGCGCGCTTTACTTGTGGTAAACAAGTGTAAAAACACGCTGTGAATGTGTGCGTGGAGACAAGTAGCGTCAGCACTTTATACACACGCACACACACACTTCCGGCTTCGCCATTGTCTTGGAAGGTACCGAGAGCTCCTGCGCTTACACCACTCCAATCACCGAAATTCTTTTACTGATGGAACATTAAACAACGTATTATAATTCTTTGAAACAATCATTTGTTACTAATTTATCCAGTCCAAAAAATAATTTAAAATTCTTAAATTTGAGAATGAAATGTTCATGATTATTATTTTACTTCTACTTTTTATTATGTTACTTACTTCCTTAAAGTTCAAAAATATACTCTACTTATTCAGATCTCTGGTTTTTACTTAGTAGGTATAGATATTTTTTTAAGATTGTCAAATGTACGGCTTCTGAAAGAATCTCTGCGCAAATGAAAATAGCAAGCACAGTTGGTTAACACGGCGTGGCACCTCTACGTATGGAGAGCGCATGCAGCGCATGCGTGACCCTCAGGTGCGCGTGCAGGTCGGCGTGCGTGAGGCGGTGCAGCAGGCGCGCGTCCAGCGCAGCGCCCCGCCAGTGTCAGCATAGGTACCTCTACGTATGGAGAGCGCATGCAGCGCATGCGAGACCCGCAGGTGCGCGTGCAGGTCGGCGTGCGTGAGGCGGTGCAGCAGGCGCGCGTCCAGCGCAGCGCCCCGCCAGTGTCAGCATAGGTACCTCTACGTATGGAGAGCGCATGCAGCGCATGCGAGACCCGCAGGTGCGCGTGCAGGTCGGCGTGCGTGAGGCGGTGCAGCAGGCGCGCGTCCAGCGCAGCGCCCCGCCAGTGTCAGCATAGGTACCTCTACGTATGGAGAGCGCATGCAGCGCATGCGAGACCCGCAGGTGCGCGTGCAGGTCGGCGTGCGTGAGGCGGTGCAGCAGGCGCGCGTCCAGCGCAGCGCCCCGCCAGTGTCAGCATAGGTACCTCTACGTATGGAGAGCGCATGCAGCGCATGCGAGACCCGCAGGTGCGCGTGCAGGTCGGCGTGCGTGAGGCGGTGCAGCAGGCGCGCGTCCAGCGCAGCGCCCCGCCAGTGTCAGCATAGGTACCTCTACGTATGGAGAGCGCATGCAGCGCATGCGAGACCCGCAGGTGCGCGTGCAGGTCGGCGTGCGTGAGGCGGTGCAGCAGGCGCGCGTCCAGCGCAGCGCCCCGCCAGTGTCAGCATAGGTACCTCTACGTATGGAGAGCGCATGCAGCGCATGCGAGACCCGCAGGTGCGCGTGCAGGTCGGCGTGCGTGAGGCGGTGCAGCAGGCGCGCGTCCAGCGCAGCGCCCCGCCAGTGTCAGCATAGGTACCTCTACGTATGGAGAGCGCATGCAGCGCATGCGAGACCCGCAGGTGCGCGTGCAGGTCGGCGTGCGTGAGGCGGTGCAGCAGGCGCGCGTCCAGCGCAGCGCCCCGCCAGTGTCAGCATAGGTACCTCTACGTATGGAGAGCGCATGCAGCGCATGCGAGACCCGCAGGTGCGCGTGCAGGTCGGCGTGCGTGAGGCGGTGCAGCAGGCGCGCGTCCAGCGCAGCGCCCCGCCAGTGTCAGCATAGGTACCTCTACGTATGTAGAGCGCATGCAGCGCATGCGAGACCCGCAGGTGCGCGTGCAGGTCGGCGTGCGTGAGACGGTGCAGCAGGCGCGCGTCCAGCGCAGCGCCCCGCCAGTGTCAGCATAGGTACCTCTACGTATGGAGAGCGCATGCAGCGCATGCGAGACCCGCAGGTGCGCGTGCAGGTCGGCGTGCGTGAGGCGGTGCAGCAGGCGCGCGTCCAGCGCAGCGCCCCGCCAGTGTCAGCATAGGTACCTCTACGTATGGAGAGCGCATGCAGCGCATGCGAGACCCGCAGGTGCGCGTGCAGGTCGGCGTGCGTGAGGCGGTGCAGCAGGCGCGCGTCCAGCGCAGCGCCCCGCCAGTGTCAGCATAGGTACCTCTACGTATGGAGAGCGCATGCAGCGCATGCGAGACCCGCAGGTGCGCGTGCAGGTCGGCGTGCGTGAGGCGGTGCAGCAGGCGCGCGTCCAGCGCAGCGCCCCGCCAGTGTCAGCATAGGTACCTCTACGTATGGAGAGCGCATGCAGCGCATGCGAGACCCGCAGGTGCGCGTGCAGGTCGGCGTGCGTGAGGCGGTGCAGCAGGCGCGCGTCCAGCGCAGCGCCCCGCCAGTGTCAGCATAGGTACCTCTACGTATGGAGAGCGCATGCAGCGCATGCGAGACCCGCAGGTGCGCGTGCAGGTCGGCGTGCGTGAGGCGGTGCAGCAGGCGCGCGTCCAGCGCAGCGCCCCGCCAGTGTCAGCATAGGTACCTCTACGTATGGAGAGCGCATGCAGCGCATGCGAGACCCGCAGGTGCGCGTGCAGGTCGGCGTGCGTGAGGCGGTGCAGCAGGCGCGCGTCCAGCGCAGCGCCCCGCCAGTGTCAGCATAGGTACCTCTACGTATGGAGAGCGCATGCAGCGCATGCGAGACCCGCAGGTGCGCGTGCAGGTCGGCGTGCGTGAGGCGGTGCAGCAGGCGCGCGTCCAGCGCAGCGCCCCGCCAGTGTCAGCATAGGTACCTCTACGTATGGAGAGCGCATGCAGCGCATGCGAGACCCGCAGGTGCGCGTGCAGGTCGGCGTGCGTGAGGCGGTGCAGCAGGCGCGCGTCCAGCGCAGCGCCCCGCCAGTGTCAGCATAGGTACCTCTACGTATGGAGAGCGCATGCAGCGCATGCGAGACCCGCAGGTGCGCGTGCAGGTCGGCGTGCGTGAGGCGGTGCAGCAGGCGCGCGTCCAGCGCAGCGCCCCGCCAGTGTCAGCATAGGTACCTCTACGTATGGAGAGCGCATGCAGCGCATGCGAGACCC
Source organism: Oligia latruncula (assembly GCA_948474745.1). NCBI lineage: Eukaryota > Metazoa > Arthropoda > Insecta > Lepidoptera > Noctuidae > Oligia > Oligia latruncula. The sequence goes on from OX419688.1 coordinate 14,126,092, forward strand.
GCAGGTGCGCGTGCAGGTCGGCGTGCGTGAGGCGGTGCAGCAGGCGCGCGTCCAGCGCAGCGCCCCGCCAGTGTCAGCATAGGTACCTCTACGTATGGAGAGCGCATGCAGCGCATGCGAGACCCGCAGGTGCGCGTGCAGGTCGGCGTGCGTGAGGCGGTGCAGCAGGCGCGCGTCCAGCGCAGCGCCCCGCCAGTGTCAGCATAGGTACCTCTACGTATGGAGAGCGCATGCAGCGCATGCGAGACCCGCAGGTGCGCGTGCAGGTCGGCGTGCGTGAGGCGGTGCAGCAGGCGCGCGTCCAGCGCAGCGCCCCGCCAGTGTCAGCATAGGTACCTCTACGTATGGAGAGCGCATGCAGCGCATGCGAGACCCGCAGGTGCGCGTGCAGGTCGGCGTGCGTGAGGCGGTGCAGCAGGCGCGCGTCCAGCGCAGCGCCCCGCCAGTGTCAGCATAGGTACCTCTACGTATGGAGAGCGCATGCAGCGCATGCGAGACCCGCAGGTGCGCGTGCAGGTCGGCGTGCGTGAGGCGGTGCAGCAGGCGCGCGTCCAGCGCAGCGCCCCGCCAGTGTCAGCATAGGTACCTCTACGTATGGAGAGCGCATGCAGCGCATGCGAGACCCGCAGGTGCGCGTGCAGGTCGGCGTGCGTGAGGCGGTGCAGCAGGCGCGCGTCCAGCGCAGCGCCCCGCCAGTGTCAGCATAGGTACCTCTACGTATGGAGAGCGCATGCAGCGCATGCGAGACCCGCAGGTGCGCGTGCAGGTCGGCGTGCGTGAGGCGGTGCAGCAGGCGCGCGTCCAGCGCAGCGCCCCGCCAGTGTCAGCATAGGTACCTCTACGTATGGAGAGCGCATGCAGCGCATGCGAGACCCGCAGGTGCGCGTGCAGGTCGGCGTGCGTGAGGCGGTGCAGCAGGCGCGCGTCCAGCGCAGCGCCCCGCCAGTGTCAGCATAGGTACCTCTACGTATGGAGAGCGCATGCAGCGCATGCGAGACCCGCAGGTGCGCGTGCAGGTCGGCGTGCGTGAGGCGGTGCAGCAGGCGCGCGTCCAGCGCAGCGCCCCGCCAGTGTCAGCATAGGTACCTCTACGTATGGAGAGCGCATGCAGCGCATGCGAGACCCGCAGGTGCGCGTGCAGGTCGGCGTGCGTGAGGCGGTGCAGCAGGCGCGCGTCCAGCGCAGCGCCCCGCCAGTGTCAGCATAGGTACCTCTACGTATGGAGAGCGCATGCAGCGCATGCGAGACCCGCAGGTGCGCGTGCAGGTCGGCGTGCGTGAGGCGGTGCAGCAGGCGCGCGTCCAGCGCAGCGCCCCGCCAGTGTCAGCATAGGTACCTCTACGTATGGAGAGCGCATGCAGCGCATGCGAGACCCGCAGGTGCGCGTGCAGGTCGGCGTGCGTGAGGCGGTGCAGCAGGCGCGCGTCCAGCGCAGCGCCCCGCCAGTGTCAGCATAGGTACCTCTACGTATGGAGAGCGCATGCAGCGCATGCGAGACCCGCAGGTGCGCGTGCAGGTCGGCGTGCGTGAGGCGGTGCAGCAGGCGCGCGTCCAGCGCAGCGCCCCGCCAGTGTCAGCATAGGTACCTCTACGTATGGAGAGCGCATGCAGCGCATGCGAGACCCGCAGGTGCGCGTGCAGGTCGGCGTGCGTGAGGCGGTGCAGCAGGCGCGCGTCCAGCGCAGCGCCCCGCCAGTGTCAGCATAGGTACCTCTACGTATGGAGAGCGCATGCAGCGCATGCGAGACCCGCAGGTGCGCGTGCAGGTCGGCGTGCGTGAGGCGGTGCAGCAGGCGCGCGTCCAGCGCAGCGCCCCGCCAGTGTCAGCATAGGTACCTCTACGTATGGAGAGCGCATGCAGCGCATGCGAGACCCGCAGGTGCGCGTGCAGGTCGGCGTGCGTGAGGCGGTGCAGCAGGCGCGCGTCCAGCGCAGCGCCCCGCCAGTGTCAGCATAGGTACCTCTACGTATGGAGAGCGCATGCAGCGCATGCGAGACCCGCAGGTGCGCGTGCAGGTCGGCGTGCGTGAGGCGGTGCAGCAGGCGCGCGTCCAGCGCAGCGCCCCGCCAGTGTCAGCATAGGTACCTCTACGTATGGAGAGCGCATGCAGCGCATGCGAGACCCGCAGGTGCGCGTGCAGGTCGGCGTGCGTGAGGCGGTGCAGCAGGCGCGCGTCCAGCGCAGCGCCCCGCCAGTGTCAGCATAGGTACCTCTACGTATGGAGAGCGCATGCAGCGCATGCGAGACCCGCAGGTGCGCGTGCAGGTCGGCGTGCGTGAGGCGGTGCAGCAGGCGCGCGTCCAGCGCAGCGCCCCGCCAGTGTCAGCATAGGTACCTCTACGTATGGAGAGCGCATGCAGCGCATGCGAGACCCGCAGGTGCGCGTGCAGGTCGGCGTGCGTGAGGCGGTGCAGCAGGCGCGCGTCCAGCGCAGCGCCCCGCCAGTGTCAGCATAGGTACCTCTACGTATGGAGAGCGCATGCAGCGCATGCGAGACCCGCAGGTGCGCGTGCAGGTCGGCGTGCGTGAGGCGGTGCAGCAGGCGCGCGTCCAGCGCAGCGCCCCGCCAGTGTCAGCATAGGTACCTCTACGTATGGAGAGCGCATGCAGCGCATGCGAGACCCGCAGGTGCGCGTGCAGGTCGGCGTGCGTGAGGCGGTGCAGCAGGCGCGCGTCCAGCGCAGCGCCCCGCCAGTGTCAGCATAGGTACCTCTACGTATGGAGAGCGCATGCAGCGCATGCGAGACCCGCAGGTGCGCGTGCAGGTCGGCGTGCGTGAGGCGGTGCAGCAGGCGCGCGTCCAGCGCAGCGCCCCGCCAGTGTCAGCATAGGTACCTCTACGTATGGAGAGCGCATGCAGCGCATGCGAGACCCGCAGGTGCGCGTGCAGGTCGGCGTGCGTGAGGCGGTGCAGCAGGCGCGCGTCCAGCGCAGCGCCCCGCCAGTGTCAGCATAGGTACCTCTACGTATGGAGAGCGCATGCAGCGCATGCGAGACCCGCAGGTGCGCGTGCAGGTCGGCGTGCGTGAGGCGGTGCAGCAGGCGCGCGTCCAGCGCAGCGCCCCGCCAGTGTCAGCATAGGTACCTCTACGTATGGAGAGCGCATGCAGCGCATGCGAGACCCGCAGGTGCGCGTGCAGGTCGGCGTGCGTGAGGCGGTGCAGCAGGCGCGCGTCCAGCGCAGCGCCCCGCCAGTGTCAGCATAGGTACCTCTACGTATGGAGAGCGCATGCAGCGCATGCGAGACCCGCAGGTGCGCGTGCAGGTCGGCGTGCGTGAGGCGGTGCAGCAGGCGCGCGTCCAGCGCAGCGCCCCGCCAGTGTCAGCATAGGTACCTCTACGTATGGAGAGCGCATGCAGCGCATGCGAGACCCGCAGGTGCGCGTGCAGGTCGGCGTGCGTGAGGCGGTGCAGCAGGCGCGCGTCCAGCGCAGCGCCCCGCCAGTGTCAGCATAGGTACCTCTACGTATGGAGAGCGCATGCAGCGCATGCGAGACCCGCAGGTGCGCGTGCAGGTCGGCGTGCGTGAGGCGGTGCAGCAGGCGCGCGTCCAGCGCAGCGCCCCGCCAGTGTCAGCATAGGTACCTCTACGTATGGAGAGCGCATGCAGCGCATGCGAGACCCGCAGGTGCGCGTGCAGGTCGGCGTGCGTGAGGCGGTGCAGCAGGCGCGCGTCCAGCGCAGCGCCCCGCCAGTGTCAGCATAGGTACCTCTACGTATGGAGAGCGCATGCAGCGCATGCGAGACCCGCAGGTGCGCGTGCAGGTCGGCGTGCGTGAGGCGGTGCAGCAGGCGCGCGTCCAGCGCAGCGCCCCGCCAGTGTCAGCATAGGTACCTCTACGTATGGAGAGCGCATGCAGCGCATGCGAGACCCGCAGGTGCGCGTGCAGGTCGGCGTGCGTGAGGCGGTGCAGCAGGCGCGCGTCCAGCGCAGCGCCCCGCCAGTGTCAGCATAGGTACCTCTACGTATGGAGAGCGCATGCAGCGCATGCGAGACCCGCAGGTGCGCGTGCAGGTCGGCGTGCGTGAGGCGGTGCAGCAGGCGCGCGTCCAGCGCAGCGCCCCGCCAGTGTCAGCATAGGTACCTCTACGTATGGAGAGCGCATGCAGCGCATGCGAGACCCGCAGGTGCGCGTGCAGGTCGGCGTGCGTGAGGCGGTGCAGCAGGCGCGCGTCCAGCGCAGCGCCCCGCCAGTGTCAGCATAGGTACCTCTACGTATGGAGAGCGCATGCAGCGCATGCGAGACCCGCAGGTGCGCGTGCAGGTCGGCGTGCGTGAGGCGGTGCAGCAGGCGCGCGTCCAGCGCAGCGCCCCGCCAGTGTCAGCATAGGTACCTCTACGTATGGAGAGCGCATGCAGCGCATGCGAGACCCGCAGGTGCGCGTGCAGGTCGGCGTGCGTGAGGCGGTGCAGCAGGCGCGCGTCCAGCGCAGCGCCCCGCCAGTGTCAGCATAGGTACCTCTACGTATGGAGAGCGCATGCAGCGCATGCGAGACCCGCAGGTGCGCGTGCAGGTCGGCGTGCGTGAGGCGGTGCAGCAGGCGCGCGTCCAGCGCAGCGCCCCGCCAGTGTCAGCATAGGTACCTCTACGTATGGAGAGCGCATGCAGCGCATGCGAGACCCGCAGGTGCGCGTGCAGGTCGGCGTGCGTGAGGCGGTGCAGCAGGCGCGCGTCCAGCGCAGCGCCCCGCCAGTGTCAGCATAGGTACCTCTACGTATGGAGAGCGCATGCAGCGCATGCGAGACCCGCAGGTGCGCGTGCAGGTCGGCGTGCGTGAGGCGGTGCAGCAGGCGCGCGTCCAGCGCAGCGCCCCGCCAGTGTCAGCATAGGTACCTCTACGTATGGAGAGCGCATGCAGCGCATGCGAGACCCGCAGGTGCGCGTGCAGGTCGGCGTGCGTGAGGCGGTGCAGCAGGCGCGCGTCCAGCGCAGCGCCCCGCCAGTGTCAGCATAGGTACCTCTACGTATGGAGAGCGCATGCAGCGCATGCGAGACCCGCAGGTGCGCGTGCAGGTCGGCGTGCGTGAGGCGGTGCAGCAGGCGCGCGTCCAGCGCAGCGCCCCGCCAGTGTCAGCATAGGTACCTCTACGTATGGAGAGCGCATGCAGCGCATGCGAGACCCGCAGGTGCGCGTGCAGGTCGGCGTGCGTGAGGCGGTGCAGCAGGCGCGCGTCCAGCGCAGCGCCCCGCCAGTGTCAGCATAGGTACCTCTACGTATGGAGAGCGCATGCAGCGCATGCGAGACCCGCAGGTGCGCGTGCAGGTCGGCGTGCGTGAGGCGGTGCAGCAGGCGCGCGTCCAGCGCAGCGCCCCGCCAGTGTCAGCATAGGTACCTCTACGTATGGAGAGCGCATGCAGCGCATGCGAGACCCGCAGGTGCGCGTGCAGGTCGGCGTGCGTGAGGCGGTGCAGCAGGCGCGCGTCCAGCGCAGCGCCCCGCCAGTGTCAGCATAGGTACCTCTACGTATGGAGAGCGCATGCAGCGCATGCGAGACCCGCAGGTGCGCGTGCAGGTCGGCGTGCGTGAGGCGGTGCAGCAGGCGCGCGTCCAGCGCAGCGCCCCGCCAGTGTCAGCATAGGTACCTCTACGTATGGAGAGCGCATGCAGCGCATGCGAGACCCGCAGGTGCGCGTGCAGGTCGGCGTGCGTGAGGCGGTGCAGCAGGCGCGCGTCCAGCGCAGCGCCCCGCCAGTGTCAGCATAGGTACCTCTACGTATGGAGAGCGCATGCAGCGCATGCGAGACCCGCAGGTGCGCGTGCAGGTCGGCGTGCGTGAGGCGGTGCAGCAGGCGCGCGTCCAGCGCAGCGCCCCGCCAGTGTCAGCATAGGTACCTCTACGTATGGAGAGCGCATGCAGCGCATGCGAGACCCGCAGGTGCGCGTGCAGGTCGGCGTGCGTGAGGCGGTGCAGCAGGCGCGCGTCCAGCGCAGCGCCCCGCCAGTGTCAGCATAGGTACCTCTACGTATGGAGAGCGCATGCAGCGCATGCGAGACCCGCAGGTGCGCGTGCAGGTCGGCGTGCGTGAGGCGGTGCAGCAGGCGCGCGTCCAGCGCCGCCTCGGCCGCCGCCGCCCGCGCGCCGCACGCCCCCACGTCCTCCAGCCAGCGCAGCGCCCACGCGCTGTCCAGGCGCCCCGCCAGTGTCAGCATGGGGTCGCCGTGGCCGCCCTGGAGATAAAACAATCATTATTTGCACGAAAGAATGTTTGTTTGGATAATAGAGTATGTTTGCTTGCCCTTTGCTAAAATATTTCAAGCTTAAGGGTCAGTTCACACCGAAACGCGACGCGACGCGCACACACAAAAAGGTACACAATTCAGTGAGCTACGCCGCGCGGCGCCGCGCTGCGCTCGCTGCGTAGCTCGACGTAGCAGACACTAGAATTGTGTAGCTTTTAGTGTAGTAGATAAGGTCTGTAATTGTATTTCTATCTTGAAAACTGCACGTCGCGTCGCGTCTCGGTGTGAACTGACCCTTACACAAAGAAATCTCTAGGAAAAACTGACCAATCTGCTTGCCTAAAGGATACTGGACGAAAAACCTATATTTGAGCAAGAATTACGCCAAAATCTCTATCTGTGATAGCCGTTGGTCTACCAGTCTACAGTTAACAAAGTTTAAGAACAAATACACTATTTATAAAAAAAAAATCACCGCCATGGACTTTAATAGAAGTTCCGGATTTTCGTGCCACCAGGCGCCACGACTTCATTAGAAGCTCTCCATTTTAACTATCTTAAAAAATGATTTTACTGTATTTGAAAGCTTTGTTTCATTTTATTATTTAATACAGCACTCTCTAATACCCTGTTTTATATGTTTATACAAAAAAGAAGCCCTTATAAGCTTATTTGTCTTAAAATCGACAAAAACAAAAACGCCGAATATTTTTTATGTCCCTAGAACGCCAAGGACTTTAAATATAGTCGGCCAGTGAAGTGACGCGAAAGTTACAACTGTTTGATTTCGCCCGTAGAAATATTTATAAATACTATTATCGAAAACAATTTGAGGTCAGTAAAATATGAACTTAACTACTTTATAACAAAGGGAAAATAGATGAATTTCGACCTTCAGATGGGTGCCGATTCGGAATTAAATAGTTGTTAGCAATCCTTGTCGATAATTATATTCACATCTCTATAAAATATTTGGTTGTCAGTGCTCCGGGCGCCACGGACTATCATAGAAGTCGTTCTGTAACGTCATGATTGGCATAGTGCGGCACTAATCGAGTGAGCGGGCACGCATCCTTCTTTTAATTTGCTTGTAACAATACTATTCTATTTTACTAAAATAAATAAATAAAGTCCTCCAGACCGTATTTCGGCCACGGCGGCCAATCTCAACGGAGACTAGCCTTCGGCGCGGGAGATATTATAGTGCACAAGTGTGCGCGCAGACACAGGTGCACTCCCTCTTCCCTCACTCTCATAGTCCGATGGGACGGCAATCCGACACGACCGGAGAGAGATCAGGCGCAGGACCAACGGCCTAACGTGCTTTCCGAGACACGGGGGTATCACACCGCCAACTTCCAAACTCCGGGCTGTTACTAAGAAATTCCTAATGGAAAAACTCAATAACACTTTGCCCGACCCGAGAATCGAACCCGGGACCCCACGCTCAGCAGTCGCGCTTGCGACCACGAGACCAACGGGGAAATAAGTAAACAAATAGTGAAATGAATGAAGAACTGGATTTTTACAAGGTGTGGACTCGGGAGTATTTTCGGAAAATATTCTGGTCCAGAAGATGATTCTGAGGTATGTCCAACTACATAATAATAATTATGTTTATTCATCAAAAAGTGAGAAAATCAATAAGTGAAATGTTTGGTGAGCTACAAACGAAGCAGTAAGCGTCGCTTGTAGGTATCTTGTGGCTCTGGAGTGCGACTTTAACAAAGTTGTAATGGCCTTACAGTTTGAGGAGATTATTTATTTATGTTATTTTAGTAAAACTTACAGCTAAACAAATACAGTAAGTAATTATTTATACAAAATAAGGCCAATTACAAGTTTCCACGTGTATAAAATAAACAAGAGATAAGAGTTCAAATAAAATAAAACATTACATCTATTTGAGAGATTCGATTCTGAATGAAAAATAAACGTAGTAAGAAAGAACATAGACCACATCCCTAATCAAAGTTGAATTTAACGTGCTCTGAGCGCCAAGGACTTGACTTGAAATGAAGTCAAAGAATGACGCCATGAAAGAAATAGATGTGTTTGTTTATTTGATACTTATAATTTATACTGGTTTTTCTTACTAGGGATACTGTGACATAAAACAAATATGGAAATATTTAATCAGTTTTTATTTATATTCGTAAAATTATAAATAAAACTTAACGCGTAGAAATCTCATTCATCGATATGACGATACCCTCATCACTACTGTTTACTGTATATTTCGTTATACATTTATAGCTTGGCGCCTGGCGAGGCATCGCGTTCTGTGTGCGTTGGCGGTGAAAAGGTTAAACAACTGGCCAGCAAAGCAGTCAAGGCGAGTACTTTCTTCTTTTCGATTCAATGATTGATGGCCAGTTCCTTCTCTATAGTGTCACAGTCTATACATCATACAGTCGTTCGACGAAGCCGTCTAGACAGGGCAATCGTGCGGGGTGTGAGGGGCGAGACGCGGGAGTTGCGAGACCGAACTGCATACTGCCACCGTGTTAGTAGTTCGGGACATAACTTTCAGGGTTGATGATTTCGACTTTTCGGTGTTGATTTTATTATTGGGATACTATTTTCAAAAATGTAATGGTGTACACATTTTTTTAATTTTTTAATTTATGGAGACAAATACAGAGATACGACATGTAACATTTGAGTGCTTACTTATTTGTTAAGTTTTTTTTTTTTCTAATTATTTTACTTATTATTTTTCTTTTCAGTTTTTTTTTTTACTTGACATTTCCATGGCTTCGAGGACGCTAAAGCCAATAGTGCAGTCAAAACGAAAATCCAAAATGGCGGCTGCAAAAATTTTAAAATTTTCATCATGGGTGTCGTTTCCAAGAATTTCAAGGGTGCTGACAACGAATATGAGGTCATAATCAAAATTCAAGATGGCGGCTGCGAAAATTTTCAAATTTTTCATCATGGGTGTCGTTTCCAAGGATTTCGAGGGTGCTGACAACGAATATGAGGTCATAATCAAAATTCAAGATGGCGGCTTCGAAAATTTTCAAATTTCATCATGGGTGTCATTTCCAAGGATTTCGAGGGTGCTGACAACGAATATGAGGTCATAATCAAAATTCAAGATGGCGGCTGCGTAAATTTAAAAATTTTTCATCATGGGTGTCGTTTCCAAGGATTTTGAGGGTGCTGACATCGAATAATGAGGTCATAATCAAAATTCAAGATGGCGGCTGCGAAAATTTTCAAATTTCGTCATGGGTGTCGTTTCCAAAGATTTCGAGGGGGCTGACAGCGAATATGAGGTCAAAATCAAAATTCAAGATGGCGGCTGCGAAACAATGTAATTTTTCATCATAGATGTCTTTTGGCCTGTTGTTTGAAAATGGGACTGCGACACTATCTGATGTAGAAAAACGTATGTTAAGTGGAATAATTCCATTCGTAAAAATGGTCAAACTCAGCGGTCGTAGGTACCAGTCATCACTCCAGTTTCCTCATCAATCTAGGAAAAAAATAATTTTCAAGGTTTACTTAATATTCCTCATTCCCTTTCAATATAGTGTACATTATTCTACTTGTCAAGCCCTTGCATTTGATACTTACCTATTTTGAAGGAGTTGTGAAAAAAAAATGTAATTCGCCATTTTGTGGTGGCGGCCATCTTGGATTTGAAATTTATCATAGTGTATAGTATTCCACTAGTCAAGCCCTTACATTTGATACCCATATTGAGGGAGTTGTGAAAAATTATGTAATCCGCCATTTTGTGGTGGGGGCCATCTTGAACCGATTTTCATCAAACATAGCTAAGAACACTTCCGACTAATTCACCATCGGACAAAATCGGTTCATCCGTTCGAGAGCTACGATGCCACAGACAGACACACAACACACAGACACGCCAAACTTGTAACACCCCGTCGTTTTTGCGTGGGGGGTTAAAAAGACGATATTTTGATAATTGTTAATTATTGTTTATGATAATAGTAATGTTGATGACGATGTTGATCTCAAATAAATTAATTAATAAATTAATATTGTTTACTTGAGACAAGTGACAACCCTAGCTGTCGCGATAATGTCTAGACGTTGTCGGCATTTACCACGAGATCAAAGGCGTCGACCTACTGTATGGTTTTTATACTGTGGTGATAGTGTGGTGCGAGGCAGCCGCTAACACTCCGCGTGCATCCGGTGTAGAACCTTACTATGCGTGCTCCGGGCACTTTTACTGTGAGACCAAGGCTTTTGAGCCAACCGAGGCATATTATTTATAAGAATTAGGACTACTAACCAGCAGATCAGTCAAGGCGAGTAGAATCTTCTTCTTATGCAGCGGATGCTTGATGGCCAGTTCTTTTTCAATAGCGTGATGCGAAGCAGCCGCTATCACCCCGCGTGCATCAGGCGTAGAACCTAGCCATGCGCGCGCACCGGGTATGTAAACTTCGAGCCCGAGACTCTCTAACCACCCACAAGTAGTCTCGCAGTCCCATTCGCGGACGTCTGTTGTTTCCCTAGTAACGCAATAAGGGGTTTTTTATTTTTTATTTATTTAATAAAGAACACCAACTGCTTATACATTGGCTTAAATTTTAATTTGTATTCAGGAAAGGTGTTACTGCAAAATGTATACACAAATTATAGGTGTACATAACATTTAATTAAATTATTTTCTCGAACGAGATTGTCTTCCTACGAGAGTAAAAGTCGCTTGTACCAAAAATAATGTATAAATGCATTAATTAGCGTTAAACAAGTTTAAAATATTGTTTCCATTTCTGTCAATTGTTTGAAGTTAACAATCAGAAAGATGCTTTAAATTCGTTTAGCGATAGCGAAAAAAAAAAAGCGCGCCGGCCCTGAGCCGGCGCGCTTTTGGCGAGGGGTAGCGCAGCACATTCGTCACTGCCAAACAAATGTCGACCTTGCTCTAGTTGAAATAAAGTTGAAAATAAATAAACTTCCATTAGCTTGGGAGAGCGTCAAAAAGGAAAGGTACGCGCGTGTCAGGTTATTATTCTTAACTTTATTTTTAGGCACGCAAAGTTGGTGTTTGTTTGGCAGTGACAACCGCGCCGAGCTGCGCCTCTCCAAGTCCTTAAACGCATTTAGTGATTATTGATACAAGCGGGTCTAAATCTCGCGAGATCACATTCCCTAGTTACGGGGCTAAAGGGTGATAGTTACCACGCCATAGGAGTAGTACGCAGGCGGGGCGTGGATGCCCGGGCCGGGCGCGTGGCGTCGCCGCCCTCCAGGCGCGCGCGCAGTGCGGCCGTCGCCGCCGGGCTGGCGCGCCCGGTCGCCTCCTCCTTCTCCGCTGAACATATCGAGCGCGATAAAGTGCATACTTTGCTTGGATTGCTTCACAATACCATACAGATATTCTAATTCTTCTGACAATATTTTTGCAGTCATGCATTAATTAAATACCCAATCTTGAAGACCGAAAGATGATGGTTCTTGGCCTCTTGAGATATTTTTTTATTGGCCTTTAGCGACAAGCATGGGTGAGCAATCTGAGCTTTCTTTTTTTTATAAATAAAATTGTGGCAAAACTTGTAAGCCGGTCGGCCTGAATTTAATAATAATTCATCTATAACAAATAAATAGCTCAATCATTGTATAGCTGTACAAGGATCTTTTGGTGCGTGGCCAAAATCGGAACTAACGCCGCCATCTTGTTTTTCAATACATTTCACAAAACAATATCAATGCACAGAATGATTTCGTTAGTTTCGCTTTTGACCACTGGATCAGATAAGTTTGTAGCGGCGACGAGGTGTCGTCCGACCGCGGAAGATGGAACCGCCTCTCCCCGCATGCGGGGGAAATAAGCCACTCCCATCAAACTACTATTTATTTTCAAGGTAGGGCCTTAACGTCATTCGAACGCCAAAAGATCCTTGCATCATTGTACGATCAAAGCTACATGCATTTAGAAACCCGCGAAGTAATTTTATATCGTTTTTAGGGCTAAGGCATAACGCAACACATGCTTGGACATTAACAAAAATATTATTTTCTATTTACTTATTTATAATACAACACCAATATAACGACATTGACGTAGGCGGAGGAAGCGCGGGAAAGCTGGTATATATCACTAGGGCAATTTTCTTCCAATGGACTACTCTAGGAGATATTAAATCCCGTTTTCCAAAAAGGGTAAGCAAAGGCTTACTGTTGAAGTTAGAACATCACAGTACCTACTAGGTCACGTGAAGGTGATTTTTAAAACTTATAGAAAAAAAAACCAGTAGGCAGACTTATTGACTGTCAAATAAGCAGGGCTAGGGGAGGTTATCTATTCATCAACAAACTGTGTGTAATCCCAACTGTTAGAAAGGAACCCTCACTGAACGATGCGGTAGTTTTGTTAGTAGTGTTTACGTAAACCAGGTGAAGTGAGCCTGTGTGACTCTGAGGGCGGGAATACGCCTAAAGTACAGGTTACGGGATTGGGCCTATGTTATGGCACAAAGCAGTTTCGAGCCTATGTTATAGCATATAAGGTAGGATTTGGCCTAGCACAAGCCAGGGTCCATGCTAGCGAAGCTATCGTGTTGCTATGCCAGAGACCTAGATTCGGCACAGAGTGTCCGCGGCCGCGAGCCACCACCATGTTGTTCTGTTTACCAAACGCGACGCGCGCCTCTGACGTCACCACAGACGAGCGCGGCAAGGATGAGTACATGTGAGTGTTGCGCTCGATCTGACGACCGTAGTTTGCGGGCGGCGTCTGGAAATTTTATGTTGTATCGTTAATTTTGATAGGAATGTATTTTAGTATTGCCATGGACTCTCTAAGGACTGACTCACACTATTTCAATGGCATGATGGGCCTGTCATATACATTGCTACGATTATAAAAGTACGACCTCATAAAATAAAAATCATTTTTTACAAAATTATTCTAATACGTTCAGTGCGTGTACTAGTGTATTACTCTACTGCAAGCTACGATTTGGCATTGCGTTTTGTTAAAAAAAATATACCACACAAATACAAACGAATACGAAAGAACATTTATTTCTCGCCTACTTATCTTTTTTACTGACTGTACATAAAATAAAATACCTAACAAAATCAGGCGTAGTCTTAAAAAATTAAGAAGTTAGTCAGTATTCTAATTCTTAAAAAGTAATAAAGCTTATAACATACTCTGGGGGGCGCAGGCCTAGCTACAGGCAGAGGTGCGACAGGCTCGGGCGGCGGCGGCGAGCGCTCCAGTATGCCGCGCTCCGCCGCACGCAGCCTCACTTCACTTAGTTTCGATAGCAACTCCAACTTCTGCGTCTCCAAAGACGAACGTTGGAGCATTTCCTAGAAAAATAAAGACCATCACAGATTAAACAACACATAATTAAATTTACAACAAGTGCCAGTAATTTAGGTCACCACTCGCATACTAGTGCGTGCACGCAGCATATTGTGTTCTTACTCCATAGATCTCTATCAGCCGTCGTGTCAGTATTCACCCCCTATTTATGGTAATATAATAATAAGATAATAAACCATTTACTTTCAGGTATCAAAGACCCATAGATACATACCTTAACCTAAGTATACATAATAATAACAATGGTAAACAATAAGTAGTAAACAAGTAGTAGTGTAGTGTGTAGTGTGTGTGTGTAGTGTTTAGTAGTTATTAGTAAGTGGTAGTAATTAATGGTAATTACAGGCTGTACCTAGTTTGGGACCACTGCTACATACTGTAATTTTAATGTTGAAATAAACGATTTTTACATTACTTTTATTGTTTTTTAACACAATCCTACTTTTCCTCTACTCTTAAAGCCACCTACATTCATACTCAAAACTTTCTTCACGTCATGTCCCTTATACGTTCGTATGGTGTGTCCATACCATTGCAGGATATCCACACAAACGGTCACCGGGGCACCACTTTCAAACTTCCTGTCACACACTAAAAATTAGAACTCCTATCAAAGTCTCATTGGGATACCAAACATACTTTTGCGTCAGGACGCACATACGTCAACACGTAGGTAGAAACATTACACTCGCTCAAATGTGATGTTCAAGGCTACGAAATCGTTGAAGTGTTATTCAAAATACAATCCCATTCCATTAGCTGAGATGCTAATGTTCAAACAATTTATATACACTGTTCCAAAATTCTCTTTCGTCAGAGAAACGGGTTAACTTTTGCTACTTACTTTAAGTTTATAAATATTATGCTGCTGCTAACTACTTTCAGTAACTCGTCAGTATTTAACAGTGAAAATGGAATTGCGTACAAATTCTGAAGTTGAATAAACGTATTCATAAGAATACTGTAAAAGCCAGACGTCTAAAAGACCAAATATATTTCAGTTTCTATTTTAAAATAAAGAAAACGCAGACTGGAGCTGTCTCAACCAACTGCGCCTCTAATAGGATCTCTAAATCGAAACGTCTAAACAGCATTGACCTGTTCGAAATTAAAGTTCAATCCGATATAAATTTTATAGTAAGAAGACTGCGGAGCTGTCTCTACTCGTTTGTCGGTTGTTAACAAAAAAGCGCATCTGGTAGTTCGCGCGATATACACACGCTACACATTGCTCGGACGTAAATGGACTACGGAATTAGAACGATTTAAAACGGAATGTTTATTTTATTTACTCATAAACACGTTGATTGGCATCTTACCTGACCATGTTTTTGTTCTGATTCTAAAACTTATTAGTTTTAGAAGAAATTTGTTTCGGAAACAAGTTCTCGCAAATCACGATTCGTTCTTTACACTCTCTAAAAGCGAGAATCGCGTGATTTTGTGCACATTATATTTAAACCATTCATTTAATGTAAGAGATAGTGTTTAATCAATAACATTCATATTTCGTACAATTTTACAAACTACTTGTGAGTTTAACTGTTCCTAATCTATCACGTTGATTGATCCGTTGGCACTCGCGGGTGGCCATGTGTGGAGGTGAAGCAATGATTACTATTTTAATTTTTTATTTTACTATTTTAATAATGACTATTTTATCGAGTTCCAGGCCTGGATGTGACGCATCGTTTCTTTTAGCTTCACTATACGATAGAATTCCATTTAATTTTCTAGACGTGTCAATCATGGGAATGAAAGGAATTTATAGCTTTTGTTTTCTGACTCTCTGATTGTTTCGTGGAAATGATTAAAGATCAAACAAAAGCTGTCGTGTTTTAACTGCTAACAAAACCAGTGACCTGCCCCTGCTTCGCACGGTTTCTAGATACGATTTGACCCATCGACTTGACAAAATATCATCATTTCTTAATGATATGTTAATTCAAAATTAATGTAGGTATTAAACACATGGAGATTCTGAAATAAATTCTCTATTAAAAGAGCAACGCGGTCAAACAGACAAGAAAAGCGGCACGTTGGTTGGCGTCTTGCACACACTTGGCGTCGCGTACCCCATCGATCTTAACAGTATGAAGTTTGGGCTGTTCTTTATACATTTACATCATTTCATAACGTGTATGATCACTGAAGCAAGAATGGCAGAAGACATAAATCTCTTGTCATAGCTCGGTGTGAGTCTGTGAGACAATGAACAACATTCTCGCACGCTCAAGCGACTTGACAACGCAATTCGTATTTGCAATTTGCATCAACACGACACGCAACGATAGTGATTCGGTCATGTAATTCTCATAGTTAAACCACACGTCATCTAAAGTCTGTAGTATAACGTACAATCAAATAGTATTTATGAAGTATACAGTCTATAAGTCCGGTAATGCGTCTATCGCAAATAACATAAATCTATAGATAAAGTCCAACACGCGTATTACCAGATGGCGTTTTCTGTTACTGGTTTAGCACTTATCGCAGTTGAGAACATTTAAATGATACATAGAAATGCGGTTTTTAAACTTTATATTTTGTGTATACTTATAGGCAAAATAACTTTAAATGTACACGAGTTAATTTAGCTTAATTGTCATTCTTCAAAATATTACTTTTGGTTCGTTAAAAAAAGCCCCGCCAGAATTCGTTTGTTATGAGATGAAACAATGAAAAGGATTTCATTCATTAACCTAATTGAATACGACCGGGTTCTGGTAGAGCTAGCCTTTAGAAAAACAAAGGTAATCCTAGGATTACAACTACTAACAATGCCCGTCGGAAAGACGTACATGGAAGCCAAACTAGGGTGAGTTGGCTTATTCGACTAAATCGTGCGATAGCAGTAACAAGTGTCAACACGCAACCTATCTCTTTCGGAAGGAAAAGTTATCGCTGAGTCCATGTAGCCATGTATCCAGTTTTGGGGCCTATGATACGACTTATTACTTAATCTGTAGTTCCAAGTGATTGTGTTACGGGCACGCCGAGCAGAATACGATAAAGAGATCGGGCACCGCCTGAGGCGCGCGCTAGAAATTGTGCGGCCCACACCGATCATGATTATTCAATAGCCCCGTCCCACCGGGATCTAGGCCGTGCTGAATGTTAAACAGTTTACCGTCTTGCTATCATATTTATTAATTCAACTGCAAAACCAAACGAGTTAACAATGTCCCACTGCTCCCTAACAAACTGGATACGGTACAGCCAAACACTTTAGTAACTCAAATTAATCAATTAATTGTAGGGCCTTTTATGTAATGTTTAGAAAGTAAATGAGATTGTTAAGTTTCAAAGTAAATATCGGGCGACAAACGCGGAACTTGTAAAGTAGCAAGACAAGCGCGCAGCGAAGTTGTAAAACAAGCAAGTCTGTTATAGAACTAACGTGACCTTCGTTCCGTCTAGTTTCTAACTTAAATAGTACAAGATTTTGGATTACTTGGTTTCACTAAATTTCGGGACAAAAAAGAAAATTTTATTTCTGAAGTAAACGCGAACAATAAAACATCAGCATCTATTTTTTGTACGACATGCAAAACAAGAAATGTACTGGTGTAAATCTTGTCCCAGTTAAATTTTCACGCGTTTTTAAGTGGATTCCAGCCCGAAGCCGAGTACAAACCCAATTTCAACGTAACGTTATTTTTCAACATGCCCTGGATTTTGGCTTGAAAATTCGGCCCGAATTTTTTGTATGCTAGAATGTGATGTTTTTACCTTCTGCAGCCTTTGTTCAGCATCGTCGAGCCTTTGCCTTGCATCCTGCAAGGCGCGCTCCAAGTCCGTCATCTTCTCAGTCTGCGCGGAGATTTGTTCCGACAACACTTGCACCTGAAGATGCAAGCTCTCCTTGTCTGCCTCGAGCCGACGAACACGATCCTCTGCATCGTTCTGTAATGTTCGTCACACTAATACAGTCACTGTTTTACTAGACTAAAAACAAACACAAAGTCTGCCGTGCAAAAACAATATTTAATTTATAGCTCTGCTGTATGATTCTGAACATTTTTTTACAGAGCATTTATAACAACACAAGTTAGTGTAACTGTTAAAAAAATATTAAATTATCCCAGGATAGCAGTGTTAACAACTCATACCCGAGTTAAAATCACATTCACAACAATTATTTATGTACATTTGTATACGCGTATATCAATAGAACTAAATTAGAACGAGAGCGCTTGCTGCACATATTTCTTACATTCCTTTCCTCGAAACCCTCGGTTTATTGACACAAGCTGGCGAGTAGGAGGTGTTGTGAATTGTATAAGAGCGGAACGTGTTTATTAACGGTCTAAATAATTTCCTAGCTCAATTCTCCAATTGTCTGAATTAAATTTTTGTCTACTCTCAGTTCTCGTACCTTATTGTAACTTCGTGTGGGCATGGGCGGAAGCGAGGGGTTGGACGGCCAAGCTCTGTCGTGCATGAAGCACGGCGGCGGCACCGGAGGTCCGTGACACCAACACATAGGAGGCCACCAGCCACCCTCCGGCCATCGGAACTGCTCGTACGAGTTCCATCGCCTCTGTAGGTCTGGAGGTGTGTCTTCATTCCGAGAACGCCGCGGTCGAGGTGACGCGCGCACGCTTACCGGGTGTTGTGGCGGTTTGGATGTCAACGACGACCTTGTTTTACGGTCGCGATCTTGACGGTCGCCCGGCGCACGTCGTCGTCTTTCCAAACTCGCTGCCGAATAATCAGCCCCTCTCGGTTCTGAGATGTGATCGTCACCTTCATCCACCATATTTCCGGTAGGCATCCACATAAAATCATCGTCGCGTCGAGTAGAATTATCCAAACGCCTGCTAGGCGTCAGTGTGCGGTATTCTGCATCACAACCTCGAGGTTCGTACTCTTGTTCATCAGAATCTTCGCCGCTGGAGGAGCTGGATTCTGTGTCAGATGAGCCAGTTCGAGCGGCGGCTACAGCGCCGTCTGGCCACGTCGTGCATTTCACTGTGGCCTCATCAGGGCTGTCCGAATCACCGCCTGTCACGAGATAAGCGATGAAAAGTAAATAAAACGAGCTGGAGCCTCATGAGCGACGGCAACTCACCCATCGGGGAGTACATGTAGGAGCGCACGGCGGGGTGCACGAAGCCGGCCGCCGCGCGCTCCTGCTCCTCATCGAAGGGCTCCGTCAGATATTCGCAGTCGGACATGAGGCTCCGCTAATGCGACACTGCGCGACAAGCTCTCGGCACGAGTCACCTACGCTACGTGTCTCTATTTTAAAGTTTGGCTAAGTTCCAGTAATATGCTACGTCAGTGACTCGTCCGCAGATCGCGTGTTACGTACTCTCCTGTGGGGGCGGCTCCTCACTGGACTGCACGGAAGCGGAGTCACGTTCGGAGGCTTCAGACGCGGTGGACACAGGACGTTCGCTGCAGCCGGACGCTCTCCAAGAGCGAGTTTCACCAAAATTTTCTTCTCTTATAGAACGCGCAACATTTCTTATCTCCGCGGAGGTCGATCGTGATTTGATCGGCCGAGGCTTTTCCTCGACTACGGTTCGATTGTGCAATGCCGCGATGGTGGCAGCTACGAGTGAGCCCCCGCGGCCGAGCTCGCGCATGTTTTAGTTCAAAATGAACGAGGCTTACACGAATAGGGCCGACGCCCGCGCCCGGAAATAGATCGCGGTATATGCGCCTGATGCATTCTGGACACCCTTCTCGCTTTGATCCGAGTTTTATTAGGTTTAAGAAAAAATTATGGTTTCATTATGTAAGCAAACCCATTCTCTTTTACGTCAGCAACAAACGCGTTTCTGTTAATTTTAAAACGAAATGTTGAAATATACAGCATTTTGTTTATGTACACACATAACACACGGCAATAAGGCGTAATAGTAGTAGGCAGCGTGCGACGCGTTGCACACAAGCTGGCGCACTCACCGGCATACAGTTGACGCCTTCGTACAAGGAGCGGGCTCGCCCCCCCTCGTCATAGTTTTCGAAAGTATTTCCAGCGTAGAACTCGCCATAGTAGGTGCTCCACAAGTTAGCAGGATCAAGAACCGCTGTGTCATCATATTCAACATGTTCATCGGTGAAATCGGGGTTGTAAGGTAATTGCGGTGGGTAGTAGGGCGTGGCGCTTGTCTCTGCCAGATTAAATTCATAGCGGCCCTTACACGAACACAAACAATTCATATTGGCTCCTCTGAGTCCCCTCTGTGTCTGTTCGTACTACGCAGCTATTTTAAAGGATAATATATTATTCACAATCGTTCTGTTATGTAAAGAAGGAACGAAAACTGGGATCACAAAACGTACAGGTTAAGAAGACACAATTAAACTTAAAAACAACAACGTTCCTGAATTAGCTCTACATAACGAGAACAATCAATTACAGCATGCCTTCCTCGACTTAGGTACAATTAATTAGATGGAACGTTTACTAAGGTATCCAAACGTCACTAAATTATTTACAACACAAGTTATTCAACATTCATTAATTATCTTGATTTATTCAATGTTATCAACAACATCCAACTAAATTCATCTTGAAAATAAGATAACTCCCCTGATGTCGGAAATAACTCGACAGCTGTTCCGTTGAGAATATCCGACAAAAGACCCATTTTAATGTTCCACAGAGGGTGAGCACGTGTGCCGTAGTCCTAAAAATAGACACAATCATGTTGAAAACTTTCGCGTTCCTGAAGCAATTGTTGTTACTAACATAAACAACTTCTGAAACTGTGATGATTCATAAAGAAGTAAATGTTACGAGTTACAATGTAAAATATTCTGGGATTTGTAACGCATAGTATGTATGTACCTACCTATGTTATTGCAATCCAAATTGGATCGTAGAAAACATAAATAGTTCTTCACTCAACACAAGTGTGCGTAACCAATATCGATTTAAGTAAACTAGGTTTATTGGAAGTGATAAATAAAAATACTATATACAAGATGTGCAGAACATGAGGCGATAAGTTCAATAAAAGATTAAATAAATTAAGTCCCGGGACGTTCATACTGAGATTGGGGTTATTACGTGGGGTACGTTCCCTATACTTATTACTATCGTTTTTTGCGCCATAGGGAGAGAAAACTGGCCAAGTGCGAGTCGGACTCGCACACAAATGGTTCCGTACCACAAGGCAAAAACGCCGAAAAATACACGTTTGTTGTATGGGAGCCCGCCCTTAAATATTTATTTTATTCTGTTTTTAGTATTTGTTGTTATAGCGGCAACAGAAATACATCATCTGTGAAAAATTCAATTGTCTAGCTATCACGGTTCATGAGATATAGCCTGGTGACAGACGGACAGTGGAGTCTTAGTAATAGGGTCCCGTTTTTACCCTTTGGGTACGGAACCCTAAAAATGAACAATGAAATAATGCGATGGGGAAGTTTGGCTGTTTAAAGATTATTTACTAAGATATTTTTCGAAGTAAACAAAGTCTTATTACTTCATATTACTTAAGTGATTCTTAGAAAATAATACCATCTTAGAACAGTCGAATCAAAAAATGCGCGATGAAAAGCAATGAAATCATGCGTGCAACTGCAAGAGTAATTGCTACAAATTGATTAGAAAACTCGTATCATATTATTATCTCGTATTATGTATGCGATAGACATCATGTAATGTCTAATAATTAAACATGATAGTTTACGTGCGTGTTCAGTTTTAGAACATCAATAAATTGTCTTATGGAATGAACCTCTCTCCTACGTTGTTTGTTATCGTGTCTTTGTAAAACCTAACACCTAAATTCACATTGTAGAATGTAAATAAATTTATATTGAGTAATGTAGAGCAGCTTTACTAACTGAAATTAAATTTCCATCTTTCAGTCAAATACACAAACTCGAATTGCCTTTTGAATCTTATCTGAAATAGAATGTCACGAACTCACGATAAGGAAAAGTTGACAGGAAAAGCACAAAAGTGAGGATCGCAAAAGTTGAGATTCAATAAATTGGTAGAAGAGTCTCCGTACGGAATGTCTTCGTGATCGTGACCCGGGTTCAGTGAAGCCAACAACTCTCAAACGATTCCGGAATACTGACATTGCATAATTCCCGAGGGTACGACGTATAACTGAGGCATTCGAATTTCATATTCGCCACAATCCTATCACATAAAAGAACGCCGGAAGTAAAATACCGCGAGACTCGTGGTTAATATATTAGAGCAAGTAATAGTACCGAAGCACCCTCAAATATTTTACAGTCCAGAGTAATACGGCTCGAATCCTTTTCCAATATCAAAGATTGATTTGCTTGCCAATAACATTATGGAAACTAACATAATAAGAATTTAATACAATATCGTCCAACTGATTTTAATATTTGACTGCATTGGTCCTGTTTTGGAGAATTTCTTTAGAAAATCCAGTATTGAATTGAAATTACGTGATATCAAAATCAATCAGTAATAAGGCTCACACCAGCTTTGCCAAGATATTGAACAAAATGCATGTTATAGGTATTTTATACCGACCTTTGTTTTTCGTTTTTAGGGTTCCGTAGTTCTGACAAGGAACCCTTAAAGTTTCGTCATGTCCGTCTGTCTGTCTGTCCGAGGTTTAACTAAGAGAGAGGTTTTACTAAGGGTTGTACTAGAAAGCTGTAATTTTGTAGGAGTGTGTATATCAATTACGCCGACAAAGTGGTAAAATAAAATTTTGGAAATAATTTTTTTTAGGTTAGCTCCCATAAATGTGAAAATTATTTTTCGATTTAATGCTCCATTTACGAAATATTAAACTTTAAAGTGCAAATTTTTGTACCAGTCCACCCCCCCCTCTAAAAGCTAAACTGCGGGCTTGAAAAATCTGGAAAAATTCACGATGATAGTGCATTTCATAAACTTTAAAGGAAAATTATAAGTAGCGGTTAAGATAACTTTATTAGTTTAGCAGTAATAGTTGTTGAACTTGGGTTGGGTGTTGGATAATTTTGTACCAAATACAAAATCCTTAGCATTAATCCTAGTGACTAAGAAGTAGTTACTTGTTTATAACGGATAAAGACTTGCATTGAAAAACAAAATATAACATAACGGGCTACTACGGAACCCTACACTGTGCGTGGCCCGACACGCACTTGGCCGGTTTTATTTTAAGTGTATATTTTTAATGGAAACTTGTAAATGGCCTTAAATTTCATATTGTTTAAGAACACACATTCATGAGCTGTAAGTTCCCGAAAAAAAAAAGTAAATAAAAATAATATCGATAAGTTATATTCTGAAAATCCATAAGTACCTATTTAAAATCCAAACAGTTTTATAGTAGGTACATAACGAGGGATATTTCAATGAATTGATGATCACAGTGCCTGTATCGTTACTCAAAGGGGAATGTTGCCACCCATTGCTGCCCATTCATCTAATATAGTAATCCCTTAGTTGCTTTTACCACTCCAAGAGTAGTCATGGGGTCGTATTTATAGCCAAGCTACTAGTTGATAGCTTTAAACGTAATAAATTGAAACGAGTTTGAAACTGAAGAAATGTATAAACAAAGAAGTTTTTTTTTTTCAAATAACATTCTGGTAATTAAAATTAACTGGTTTGTTGATAGTTGTACGTAAAAGCCGTTATTGTTTGAACAAGCTCGTCTTTTGTAACTTAGTAAACGGTTCAGTGGAAGTTTGAGTTGCGGCGCGTGTTCAAAAAAGAAAATATAAAACCTAATGGCAACTTAGCCTGAAGTTGACAGCGACTGACTGCCTGCCGCGGTGAGACCGGGTAGCGAGACGACGCAACTTTTATCCTTCTTTTATTATAGGTACTTTGAGATACAATCGATTAGCCCTGTCTGTTATGTTATGACTCACATTACCTATTTTCAGAAAAAATATTTACTATACTCACGGTTTAATATGTCAAAGAAATTAGGGGTTTGAAAAATATTTTTGCAAGCCCGATTTTTTGTCAAATGACAAAAAAAACAGTCTTTTGTTTCACAAATCACAGTATTGCTAAATCACAATTAAAAATCTACGGCTGGTGACTACGTTACGACGACTGAATGCTACAAACTGCTGCAAAAAATTCGTCGCATCACTACGTAAACGCTTTGGGTCATTAGTGGTGCGAAACATGCGCGATCTGAACAAAATAATATTTATGACTGAATTTCCAGTTCACAGCAAAAATATTGTGTATGAACAATATTTATCAAAAAGATAAATTGCTACGATAGTGGGTTTGTTTTTTAAACTGTTAACTACAATGTAAATTCTACCGCAGCTATTTTTTTGTGTGTATACCGTATTTATTTTTACAATTAAGAACCTAATCTTAATAATCTGTACCTGTACCTACCTAAGCAATATTCAATTTGACTTTATAACATCTGTTAATTAAAAGATATACGTCATAAAATTCCAATCATAATCCATTTTAAAAATTACCTTTTTTTTTTCCTACTTTGTTGATGATGTAACAAAAAACATGACAACAGAGAGATCAGATGAAATGTAAATTATGCAAATAAAAGGAGGAATAAAAAGGAATGGTTATATTTTACTTTTTTTCCACAATAAAATGTAACAAGCCCAGTGTGCAAAACGCGGGTCGACACCCTAGCGGCCCGGTGGGCGGCAAATGGACTCTTGGGCGGGTGACTATAAATATCACTTGTTACTATAGTAAACTGTGCCACTTAATTATTGGCTGTTGAAATATAGGAACCTAATGTTTT
This sequence comes from Oligia latruncula, assembly GCA_948474745.1. NCBI lineage: Eukaryota > Metazoa > Arthropoda > Insecta > Lepidoptera > Noctuidae > Oligia > Oligia latruncula. Next base: position 14,150,294 of record OX419688.1, read on the forward strand.
CCGCGGGATACAGATATATCTGGGTTAATCGCGCAATTGTTTATGAATTGGGCAAATAAACCATTGTACGGAAGCGCGCGATAACTATTTTAAGACATTCTCTAACACAAAAAGAATCAACTCGGGAATAGTCGGGAAGTTCTTGCTGCAACCATAAATTAAGATGAGAAATTGAGAACACATGAAATAGCCACTATGCCTGTGATCTGAGGAAGGGAATTTCGAAGTGTACTACAGATCACTAGTCAACTTATCTCAACAGCTCATAAACTTCCTCCGGTTGAGGACCCATGTTTACATGGGGCGGCTGTAACGCCTGTTAGTGTATGGGCGTATAAACGAACATTTATGTTGCCTAATGTCTACGCTCATTATCGAATTAGGCACAACAACTTTAAGACTGTTACCAACAATTTTATAGCCCTGCAGAAAGCACTCAATAGGAACATTTCCGATGAGATCCCGGGTCACCATCATCATCTGCCATTTCCCAACTATGTTGGGGTCGGCTTCCAGTCACTCCGGATGCAGCTGAATACCAGTTTTTACATGGAGCGAATACCTATCTGTCCTCCACAACCACAACCCAGTAACTGGGCTGTGAGTAGTAAGACTGGTTGTCAGACTTTCGGGCTTCTGACGACCCCGGTAAGTACTTTCAAAGATCCACAAATGACAGCCGGGCCCAACGGCTTAACGTGCTTTCCGAGGCACGGACACCCATCCACATATCAAACGTGGCAAGCTTAGCTTAACCTGATCGATCGATCCGTGCGGCTGTCATTACTTGGTCACAAGCCTCTCTGAGAAGGGCGATGGCCATGGATGGATGAGATCCAGGGTCTTTTTCAGGGACCAAATCGAATTTAGCTAGACTACAATTAAATAGATGACAAGAATATCAAAATTGGATAAATAAAAAAACCATAACAAAAATTAAATCCCTTAATCCCACACCTAAACCCTACGAATAATAAATATTCGTAGCCCAAACCCAAGGGTATTAAAATTGACGCCATTATCAAAAAGTTAAATCGCCTAATCGAGTTTTTCGGGATGCCATCCATAAATAAAAAGTTCACAAACGCAGTTACGGAAGTGAGTTGAGAAACAACATAGCAAGCAAGTACCCAACATTGATATTTATTTTCCTTTTATTATGTAAAACATGATGAATGGAACAGCTGTGAGTCCGTGACAAAGGCATACATGCCACTTATCTTTTGCATTGATAAATAGGTTGTCTGTAAAGGCTGACTTTTAAAGCTCGCTCTTTCAGTTTTCAGAGACGTGTTGGTATTGATCACAGATCTTTCTTTGGTATAACAATGTGACTTTTTCATCATATGTACTTTCTGAGTTTATCTTGGACATTACTGAGATCGGTGAAGGAAAAACATCGTGAGGAAACCTGAACTTATGGATCCTAACATGCAGCCATAATAAAAGTACAGGCGATATCAATTAAAGGTGTTTAATTACGTATTATTATCGTTGTTGGTTGTAAATAAGGCATTAGAAATGGCTGTGCCTTCATCCAATAAAAAATATAATTACTCTAACTGGCTTTTATTATGTCGATAACATGTGACGCACTTGCTCGTAGTTTTACTTTTACTTGCTTGGATATCTACGTTTTATTTCAACCTGGTCTAGCTTCTGTGAAGGACTTTCATTGTTCATGATTTAAAACCTTGTGGTATGTGTAATGATTTTAACTATTCTTCGTGACATGTATTTAATCGAACCTTAAATAATTCAGTTTTGTTTTCCTGAGAGACCCATTTATTAAAACAAAGCGATCATCATTGAAGACTAAAAGTTTTTAGAGAATCACAAAAAGGTGATCATCATTAGAAGATCAAAAAGTTTTTTAGAGGATCAATGAAATATTTGCCCTTCTTCTTTTTATGCCTCACCAATTAATGTTGGCCATAAACTCGGAATATTTCTCCTTGTCCTTCGCGCTCCGTAGGCTAAGGAAAAACTAAAAATCCCATGGCATTACGCGGTACGTCATTTCATAAAAACTTTCAAGTCCTTATATTTTTCGAAATTAATGAACCGATTTTAATGAAACTTCATACGCATAAGCAGGATACAAAGGTCTAAAAAGTTAGTAGAGATCATTTTCGAATGTCTTGTTAAAAAACAGATAACTGGAACTTTAATGAAACTTCATACGCATAAGAGAATAGAATAGAATAGAATACTCTTTATTATGTACACCATATAAATTACAGACATATTATAGAAACTGTACAAAGGGTCTAAAAAGTTAGTAGAGATCATTTTCGAATGTCTTATTAAAAAACAGATAACTGGAAATCTCTGTTTACATGGAAAATTTAAAATCGATCGGTCTAATTTAGCTGTAACACTATTTTTCGAAAATGTTCTCTACTAACTTTTTAGACCTTTGTATCCTGCTTATACAGGGTGTTTGGACCGATTTAAATCCATATTTCAAGATGTCTTGTAATAAAGGTGCTGCCAACTAACATTAATATGTCCACATGCATCTGTCACACGCATGCGTTAAGTCAATAGACGCATGAGTTTGGCTCCACAACGCACAACGTTCTGTACTTGACCCAGTACTCTGGGACTCAACTTTAGAATGCTCAGTAAGTACTTGACCTGTATATAGAATCTATTTACAATGTTAAGCGACTCTTCAGTGTAAAATGTGTGGAGTTGAGCCCTGCTTCAATGTCAATGTCCTTTCTAAGTTGATTCACATATTATGTGCCTGGAAATCTAATTGTTAACGGTGTCAATGTTTTGTGATGTAGGTGTACGTGTGGAAGCTTTTATATTATGTCTTTTTATTTTATGGATTAACTGGCCACCCGCCCCTGCTTTAGTTATTTAAATATAAAGTTCAAAATATAGTAGGTAACTGGAAGCAGGGGCTTGAGTTACTATATTTTGAACTTTATTCCGACAAACGTAAAATTCTTAATGCAAAATTGATAACTTGGTTTGTAATAAGAACTTTAACTTAGTTCGAACATTAAAAATGGCTCGATGGACCTGGGTCTAAGATAGAAAAAATAGAAATAGAAAATATTTTACTGGTAGTGGTAGCTACTTATTTAGGCTGCTACATAAGTAGCTTAAAGTACCTACAGCTAGGTTACAATATTTTATTTGCCAGTGAGCCCCAAACTAGACAGTTAAGGCTCCTACAAACAGGTGCGACACGCGACATAATCGCGCGCGACACAAAGGCACCGCTCGTTGTGCGACTTGCGGTGCCTTTGTGTCGCGCGCGATTTTATCGCGTGTCGCACCTGTTTGAAGGAGCCTTTAGTCTGTATCTTGGGGCTCGACAAACCTTGTTTTGTAATAAGGCCGAACGAGTGTTAATTCACACCACATTTATTTACAACAAACAGAGCATAAACAACAATATATGTAATTTAAAAAACAACATAACGCACAACATGTATAACAATGAGGCAATAATGACCGACCCGACGCGACTGAGGCGCTCTGAATTTTAAATTACTCTTTGCACAGGCAAATTCGCTGAGCCAGCTCGTAAACAGCCTATGTCGATGACTGCGCAAGGAATCATACCCCTTTTTACGTATTGTCATGTTGAAACGTACTTATTAAGGGAATATGTTGGGATTACGACAAAGAAACTTTTTAAAAAACGTATTCTCCTCATCTTTGGTTAAAGCGATCCGTTGAAAAAATTACAACACTCAGATATCCATTAATTAAAAACGAAATCCACGATCGTATCTCGAAGTTGAAGACAACCTAAAAGTTATTGGATCAAGCTCCTTCAAATTTAAATAACTTCTACTACCCAAGTAACGAGAATGTTTTTCATAGTGATTTGTGCAGCTTCTTCAAAAATGAATGAAAAAATGTTACTGCGAACTTTCCAGACGATTGCATTGTAGCTCCCTAGCTAGACGAGTGTTGAACCTCGCTTACAAATAGTTTTAAGAACGAAATGAGTTTACAGTAGCCAAACAAACACCCTAATTGCGTAACACACACTATCAATCTCAATTTGAGTAATCCATTGCTTTATTATGTTCAAAAAATTTGTCTGTTCGGGGGCTAACAGGACCTAAACGCAAAAAACGCAAGTTTTAGAAACAATAAAAAAACACTACAAACTGAAAAATAACTTTAATTTCGGAAGTCGGTGTCTTAGGGATCAGTATTTTAGTTTTTGCCACCGACTTCCGAAATTAAAGTTATTTTTCAGTTTGTAGTGTTTTTTTTGGAAGTCGGTTTTTTTTTTGTTAAAAAGTTTTTATTTCTCGCTTTTTAGTGGGTCTATTTATAATTTATCTAAGTTACAATAGCCTAATGTCAACTAGCCCATCGCCTTTTTATAAAATATTCCTTTTCTCGATGCAGGGACGTTAATTGTTGAGGAGTTCTCCTTTTATTAGTTTTTAGATTAGATGCTGATAATCCTGGCTGCAGCATCAGGCCAGACTTATGTCAACATTGCATTGAACATAAAATTAGCCCTGTTTAAAATGAGCCCAAACACGACTACGGTGCTGTAATTTCAAGGTTTGTACTTTTTCTGATGCTCCTGGCTTCAGCATCAGGTCTTCGGTGTTCCTCAGTAACAGTACGTTTATCCACACATCGAGCCCTTTTCAATGAGCCTAAACACGATATATCTGCTGTTAGTTGTCGAGGAGTTAGGTACTCTGCAGACTATCCTGACTGCAGCATCAGGTCATGACTTGATGATCATGAGACCAAATGTGGCAAATGCCCTATCAAAACAATTTACTAAAACAGTCCTTGCCTGTTCGAGTAACTTCTTACTGTTAAGGAGTTGTACCTTCCATCATCAGCCCAGCTACCTGAGACGGTGACAACCATACACAAATACACAAGATACTTCATAAAATATGCGAAAAACAATAAGTGAGCCTATAAAATTTGGAGGTTGCCCTCGATTTCTCTAAGATCATCATCAGATCCTACTTGGTGATAATGGGACCACCTCAGAACTATCTACTTTCGAACAAAAAAAGAATTTTGAAAATCCGTCGACAATTGGCGGAGTATTCGATGAACAAACATACAAAAAAAAAAAAAAACACAAACACCCGAACATAGTACCTCCTCCTTTTTGTTAAGTCGGTAAAAAGTAGGTATTATGATCGACTCCAGTAAACAAAATCAGAAAAATATATGATATTCTTCAGGATATATGCTAGGTAGATAGTGTGTTGAAAACATAATACAACTTATTTCATACGATAGAAACGAATCATGAAGATAAAAACTAAAAACTTTCTTTTTATTTTTACAATAATAACCATACTAATATACAAACAATCATTATAATTTTTTGTCAGATTATTCTACAAGCAACATACTAAAGAACTAGTGTTTTAATTTTTTAGTTCAAACAATAGATTTTTTGTAAATAGATAATTTTATTGCTTCATATTTTGTAATACATTACCAGCGTTGTGTCATCGCGCTTCTCTTTCTTTTCTATGCAGTCCGACAAAGACCGCGTTTTAGGTCATGTAGTCGCCTTAATAACGCAATTATGTTGTTGTACTGTCAAAATGAAAGCCATTTCTACTGATAGTGTGTTACGCAATTACCCCGCTGTTGCTGCTTATCAACATTATACATTCGTGACGTTAGCCAAATTAGGCCAGTTAAATCCAAACCGATTTTGTAGGGGCTTTAATTATGGCACCCTGGCCGAAATACCAACATTGACGCTTGGAAACAAATTGAACGGGATCGGAAATCAGAGGATGCAATAACATTTCACATTCCATTTCCTCTGAAATTGCTACAACATTGTTTCCTCGGGAAAACTGACACAGACTAAAAATATATGATTATTGGTAACTGGATGCTTACGCTTCGCCTTTTGCCTATCTGATACTGGAAAAATGAGCCAATAGCTAACACAGGTTGAGGAATAATTCATCAAAAGATTTGCTATCTGATTCATTCCGGACGGGTCGATTCCAGAATACTGTTCAGGGGAAACGGGTGACAGGCATCGGATGTACGGCGAAGCCTACTTTCACGCCTGTCGCGCTGATGAGGCCAATGCCGAGGGCAGGGCTCTGTGGCCTTTATATTTATTATTTATATATTATCATGTTTTACTTAGCCACAATATTGCTCCAAATTGCTTATAGGACGTGTATGTGTGCAACCTTTCTGTTATTTAATTTTATTTTACTAGTAAATCTTGGTAATAAGAAAAGTAGGGAAGAAACCAAAAAAATGTCTTAATCCTCCTATTATAAATTCGAAAGTAACTCTGTCTGTTAACTTTTCACGCCTAAACCACTGAACGGATTTCAATATTTGGCAGAGAGAGATTGCATCCCGGGGAAGGACATAGGATAGTTTTAGTTTCCCACGGGATCGACACTTATGCGGGTGAAACCGCGGGGCGCTGCTAGTTCAGGTATAAGTAACCCATTTATAATATCGTAATTTCTCAAGGAATTTCAATTATGAAAAAGGTTTTTTTAATAATTAAATTTTTAATATTTTCCTCCTTGCCTGTGACAATCTGACAATCGTCAGTTTTTTTATACAAGATTAAACGAGAAAGGGAAGCTTTTGACCTGTAGAAAATTTTGATTGAAAATAAAATGATTTTGGTAAATAACTGTCTGAGAGTCTGAGCACACATCTCCAAAACACTATCTCCACCCCCTACCGTCGTTGGTTCCGCATTTTCATTTTTTGACACCGACTTCCGAAACTAAAGTTATTTTTATTATTTACTTTTTAATTGTACCTACCCCACAAAAAATCATATAACACTACTTGCTCTGTAGGTACTCCTCCTTTTTGAAGTCGGTTAATTATGTAAAGATACGGCACATAAAGCCACAATGCATCCCATGACAATACACTAAGCCATCACTGAAAAGTCATAGGAAAGCAAACGACTCAATTTCGTTTACTTGAATTTTTATTACCAGTAATTTTGGTTTAAACCCCAAACTACTGAACCGATTTTGATGTCATTTCTATGGGACCAATCTGAAAGTATATCCTTTCAAATAAAAAAAATAATTTTGCAAATCGGCTTTTAGATAATTAAACAAAAAAAAAATTCAACCGAATTGAAAACCTCCTCCTTTTTTGAAGTCGGTTAAAAATTGAAACATATCGTTACTCAGAACGTTTAAACAGTTATTTCGAGCCATATACGTAACAGTTTCATTTTATTAATAACTGAACCTGTTAACACCGTTCATGTACGTCCAGTGCAATCAATGTCCGACATAGTCAAGCACATAGTACGGACGTCGGACGTGATTACACAATATTAAACATTGGGGCAGGGACACATAGTAAAACCAATAAGCCACATAAACTACGATATACCAATATCAATACCTACTCTACTACGATGTCATGTTGATGCTAACGTGTTGGCCTGTATCGAGGACCCAATTTATAACCTATTATTTAGCAGAAATAAATTCGTTTCGCGCTCCCCGACTGAGTTTTCCGATCAAACGCCGATTGCCTGACATTTTATTAAAATTGAAATACTGTTGATGTCGACCCCATTTTGTAAATTAAAAAGTTTTGTTTTATACATTTCTGTACCTACCCAATAACAAAAATTAGTTAAACAATCATAATTAGTTAATCATACGCCACATACAAAATATCCACAATTAACATTTAATATTATTGGCGTAAGTAATATCTATTTGTGTTTTATAAAGTCATACCTACAAAAGACAATGAAAATTATGGCTGCGTCGGCAAGAACTAGCTCATAAGCTCAGTAAGAACTTAATCCATACGACGTCGACTTAAACTAACTACACATGACTCTCAAAGCAATTAAAGTTTTGATTCATTAATTATATTCTACTCATACAGCCTTTGCCCGCCGATTAATTTGTTTCCGTACAAAATACGGGACATTTTTTCTTTCCAATAAATAATAAACTTTGCCCTTGCCGTAATAAAGCCTCTAAGCTTCCTAGTCAATCAATGAGAGTATCGCACCGCTTTCGCCGGCACAATGGAACAAGAAATATATAAAATCGGCTGCGGTGCCGTCAATTTTAAACAGTCCAATGAGGCTCCTTGAAAATTCTCCCAGTTTCACGTACGAATCGTTAACTTGGAACGATTTTATTATTGGTATAGATAAGAGGCGTGAAACACGGCTCCCGAGTGTGGGGGCAGGAGGCTTGGAGAAATTCTAATTAGCGCTAATGGAACGCGCGTTCACCTGGAACTAGTCTGCGGCGAGCGCTTCGTACCTTGCGAAATTAATGTTAAATATTTTACAATGCACAGGGCTATGATCACACGAAATTAACTACGTACAACAGCCACGTCAGAATTATAACGTAACAACAAACTTCACTAACCCAGTTTTTAAGGGCCGTTCCTAATTATGACCTATTCCCGGGAGGTATCTAGGCTGATAATAACCAGCTAAATAAGTAGTAAACAGAGACCTTTGTCCTTTAGTACAATATAGCGGGACGACTCTATAATACAAACATATCAATAAGTATTATGTATACTTGGGGCTGATAATTTTTATTCGTGGAATAAAATTGACGTCTGACAGTTTTTGTACGAAAGAATTGACAAAAATTCAAAAACATTCCTCGATAAAATTATCTGGCGTTGGAAAAATCAGTCCCTAATGAAATGTTTGTATTATAAAGTTTATATGATTCTAAATTTGATTTAACTAATCTTGCCCTTCCAATAATAATCCACCTATAAAGAGCTTCGAACAGCATAAACCAAGCTGAGAACCTGAATATGAAAACAAGTGAATTCTGCTGTAGGTACATTGAATTTCCGTTATTAGGTAAATTGAACGGGTAATTTCTCCCTTCAGTTTACTTGCACAAAATAAGTAAAATTACAAAGACAGCTAAGAATAAACTTAATTTACCTACAGGAAGAATGGTTTCGTGTAAAATAGTCGACTATGTGCAATCTCTGAACAAAAGAGTGTTTGCCAAATGTCTCCGTAACAGTGTTTTGTTTTTTTGCAGCACTCATAATATTTTTTTCAACACACTTGCTCGTAAAGTAGCTCTTATTGAACCGCTTTTAGGTCCATAATGCAGTGTATTAAACACGCGTGACTTTATGTTACCGCACTAGTGCGGTAACGTGACAGATAACTATTTACTAGTCGGAGATGTGCGCTTTTTTTAATCTCATCAAAGAGACTTCATGCGAAAAGGAATCCGTGGGCCATATTTCATTTTTTTTTTTATTGTCTGAGTTTTCCTTGGTCCCAAAATGAACTAAAATTTATTTACCTTAATTTGTCCGTGGTCCCTCCCGGAACCAAACGGAAAAGACCCTGACTGGCATTCTATTATTGAGGATTCTCACTGAACTAATGTATATTTCTCTATGCCAATAGTACTTTCTAATTCCATACTCACTAAACTACAATTTGACATACGAACTACGATCAGTCTAAACATTATTTTGTGTTTATTATACTTTTTATATAGGCTGTTTAGCAGTTTTGCGGGTTCCCTTATTTACACATGCGCGGGCATTGCTAGCGCGGCGCGCGGAATAACAAAACCAGCGCGCCATTTTCCATAAAACTTAATAACAAATACAAGTAAGTCTGTTTTTTTCCTCGCAAGTGTGTTGAAAAACGTCGTATGAAACGCGTGTGCATTGATCATTATCATTACACACTCGGCTTCCTTATCGAATAATACCACCTCGGGTGCAATGATCAACATAGCACACAAATGTCATGTAACATAATGTACTATTTCTTTTTGGTCTTTACATTCGCATGACTTTTGAACAGAACATGTTCCTAAAAACAGAATTAGGATATTGTAACTGAACGTCATCTGTTCACTTATCTTTAAGTTTAAGCTCATTTTGTCTTACCGGATGAGCACAACTTGGAGCGGCATCTTAACTAAATAGTTCGACAGTAGCACCGTAACTTGCTAACTAGCAAGCTACTCCAAGGCATACACTTGTCAGATATCATTAAAATATTCCCTTTGTGAATACAACACACTAGATTAAAATCGATTGTTATAGCAACTCGATAGGAAGCCCAGATAAGCTCCATATTGGTATTCGGTTTCCACAAAGTTATACACGAACTATTCGAGGCTTTCCGACTGTTTTATAATATGCTATAGTATTAACAGTGCATGCAGCGTACAAGCGAGGTTAGTTACCCCGTATGCTGTGAGGGAGGCACCCGGCAATGAATGCCTAAGTGGTGCACACGGCTTATGAGATCCATTCATCCACGAGGTTCAATGCTGGTAAGTAAACACCGCATTCATAGCATACGTGTCACCTCGTAGCCCAGTGTTCATTTGCGAATATCGAATTATTGGAATAATTTGACTGGGAATAATAAGCCTGTACGTTCATTTACATGAAAATGAAATTTTGTAAATTTTCGGAAGGCATATACAGTTGGTCCAATTTGCAAAATATATGATTGGTATACTGACCATGTAGTAACGAGGTTTAAAAAATGTAGCTCGCTTAATCAACGGTAACCAGTTGGTTAGCTATTGGAACTGCAAAGATATCAATCCATTTTCCCACAACATGCAAAATTGTGCCGGTTGATTGATAGGTAACCAGAGGAAGCCTCATGAATAAAATTTGTAACATTTTATTGAGAAAAAAATGTAGCTGTTTACGATGTAATTTTTTAGAGAGGAACCAAGATACACAAGATTTTAATTAAAAAGAGTACTAATAAAAAAAGAGAAAAAAAAACCTGATGAAACTGACAATGATGACTGATGAAACTACGCTATTTTTTGTCTGCTAACTTTAACGTTTTTAGGGTTCCATATCAAAATGGTAAAACGGAACCCTTATGGTGAGACTCAGTCTGTCTGTCTGTCCGTCTGTCACACAGCTGGATATCTCAAGAACTACTAATAATGCTATCAACTTGAAAATTTGAATAGTTTTAGATGACGTTTGCCCAACTACATATTTTGCAAATTAGAAAGATTTTTTTTTTTTGCAACATGGACTGAAAGGGGGTCGGAAATATTCGAAGTGGGGCTACTAGGACATGTGGGGTATTATGTGAAAGAGCGCAGCCTGCAAATTCTCAAACATTTTTTCTTTTTTTGTTTTAGGCCGCATAGTTTTCGGCTTTTGATAAAAAATTTAAAAAATACCGTTCCCCCCCCCCCCTTATCTCCGAAGTTTGCAAAGAGAAATATCTGAAATAATTCTATGGGATAGAAGTTTATGTAAAGAATACAGGAAAAATAAAACGATGTCTCTAAATAGCACACTTTTCAGAAATCATAAACAAAAGTTACATTAGTTCTACTATCGGTCAAGAGACGACGCTGACCTAAAACTGCAATATTCTACACCGCAGTGTGCAGTGTTAAAATTCTCTGACGAATATACGCCTCGCCGCATGAAAATTTATAAACATTTATTATTATGATGGTACTGAACCCTCGGTGCGCGAGTCCGACTCGCTCTCCGAGCGGGTTTTTTTATATATTAAACAACTTGGTTAGAAAAATAGACTCTGCTACTAATACTTTCAATCGAATAGAATAGAATATTGTATAATTTTAGTCAAAATTTAAAGTATCTACTTAAAACAAAATAAATAAAAATAAAATATTTTAACATGGATAGGAAGAACAAAAAATCTTATTCAAAAATATTTTATAAAATTAAAATAGTATCATGAAAAAAAAATCGTAAACAGAGCTCAAACAAATGTTTTTCGTCTCATAATTTTAAAATATTTTGAACGTAAACTATCACAAATTTATGTAATGATACTAAAAGGAATTCAATCAACTGAAAAAATACCTAAAAAATATTCTATTGAGCCGTGCACACCATATCTATGGCCGTGCATTTATTTTTTAATTGAATTAAAACTGCAAAAAATTACTTTATTTTATTGGTCCTTCGATTCAACTAACAAACGCATCGCTGTTTTTATTTGTTGCCGCGATGCGCTATTGTCAATTACCTAAAAATTTGCTTCTTACCTTCTTACCGCGCCTTAACCTGTGCGATCCGTCACGGAATAACGAACCCTGCGTCACGGCGTGTTCATTGAGCTGAAAGCCACTTGGGTACTCACAGACAGACAGCTGCCGACAAGCTGTGGCGGGCACAGCTCGTTGTTAGGGAGCGACAGGGCTCATGCACACGCTGATAAGGGATCGATAGCTATACGATTGTTATTTGTTTACTGTGGTAATCGACTGTGAGAGGGATGTAGGTTAGTGCGAAATACACTAAAAATGCTAATGGTAATGTTAGTAATGATAATAATGTGGTGTTTTAGGTAACTAATGATAAAAGGCTTTTTCCTACACACACATTACCAACATGGGTGGTTAAATGGGGGTCTTCTATAGGTACACCTATGCCTAACTCCTTTGTACACAGGTGTAATATTATGTGAAAGTTTAAATAATAAATGTAAAATACTCGGATGAAACGCTAAGTAGCCCGAAGGTATAACATAACTTTTGCAAACAAGCATTTTTCTTCCATTTCCATTAATTCATAACATAAAGTTGTAAGAGGTAGTAAGCTACTTTTATAAGTCTTTCAGATAATTCTGATCCGTATTGCACACCTAGCTATATTTATTGTAGTGGTCTTTAAGGGGCTCATGTTCAGAAATATATGCCTTTCAGCACCCTTATTTTGTAACACACTATCAATCTCAAATTTTGAAGGATATTACTAATCCATTGCTTCATATGTTCGAAAAAATTGTCTGCTCCACAAGTCCACAACGTAAATAACCCAATGAATGAATGTTGTTGAACTGTCAAAATGAAATCCATTGCTACTGATAGTGTGTTATGCCAATACCCCGCAGGTTGACGATATTGCGAAAATATCATGATTGTAAAACTTGTTCAGCTGGCTCACGGAAAATGACTTCCTGTCGAAACCACTAAAGAGTTTGCAAACCACCACAGCACCATAGCGCCAACTTTCCTTATTTCAAATGTCAGAAAAACATACCTTTATTTTTATTACAGGTACTTTCATTTGCCATAAGAGAGAGAAAAGAGAGACCTCGCATTTTTGCAGATGATTCGATTTGGACTTACTTTTTAATAAAATAAAAGCATCTCCTGCATAATTTCATTAGAATTCACAATGAAATTAAAAGGAACAAAGTGCTTGAGAAGTAAGGACCGGCGCGGGCTATATTATACGTTGGTAATACGAGGGAAGCTTGCTAATTTAATAGTTCATTAATGGGGAAAAATGCAGGTAGAGGAAAATCAATTTTAGTGTACTAGGGGCCTGTTCTAACTTCGCACGGGTGCAATTTTTTCTTTCGAATTTCCTAAATTTTCTTACATACAAACCTTGTCCTGGCAATACAGAACACAACAAAAAAGAATTATCCAATTTGGTGCAGTCATTCGGAAGTTATGCGCATACAGAAATTTCGGCGACTTTGTTTTATACTATGTAAGGAAGGATATGTAAGGATATCGCAGGACCCGCGTATAATTGAAATCGGATTAATTGAATCCGTGGTTAACTTCGGCTCCAACTTCCACTTGAGAGGTGTCCCGGTGACAGGTAACCAAGTTACCGCGTATACCGTCAGCATTTCGACTATGCGTTATGCGTTGAATATTCAACGTTTCGTAATAAGCATGCAAATTCTCCATATTTAGAGCTTTCAATGGCAAATGTTTGTTTAGGACGAAAAACGATCGGCATACAAACTGTTTCCCTAAATTTTATTAACACGCTTGAGTAGCGTCGCTTGTGACGGCATTAGTTTAATGACGTGCCTGAAAATGTAAAGACAGAGTCGGGAGCTAAGTAGCACGTGCTATATGTACCTACGCTTGTTGCGAATGTATTCACGTCAGCGAGCAAACGTACCATGGGTGTGCAATTAGTTCCCTTCCGCACACAGCTTCCAAAGGCTTTTATGACCGGCGGAGTTTTAAACGTAAGCGTAACCAAGACTGCTCAAGCGAGCACCGGGTACCGGGTCGAACGCCGAGTAAGCAGAATTTTAAAAACTGTTCAATGATGTCCTTGATTTTGAACGATTCTACATTATTTATGAAAGCATTTTGTGTTTTTCTGACTGACTAGAACTATCTCTATTGAAGATGGAACATGGGAAAGATTTGTTATTACATTCCTAAGGGGTGCACTATGTGAAAGGATTTTTATGAACTCATTCTCTAAGCGGGTCAAAGGGGGTGGAAGTTTGTATGCAAACATTAAAATCCCGTGGGTAGGTACTACAACATCCATACTTTAATTAGAAACTAACTTTGTCTGTTACCTTTTAACGTTTTAATAATAATAAGAAATTTATTTCAGACGTAGTCCATATACTGTTAGTAACACAAAAACCTTATAAAACTATTTTTAGTACATACATAGACAAATCCACAGAAAACTGAACGTTTTAACAGTTTTGAAGACTGAACGGATTTGTGTGAAAGATACTTTTTATCCCGATAGTGGGTACGTTCCCTTGTGATAATTGCCGCGGGCAAAAGCTACTTAGTTGTTAATATTTTCTATATAATTTTATCATAAACCTAAACAAGTTCAGGTTTTTGATAAAAAAAACTCGATTTAATGTAATAATTTTGTCTTCTTCCGGTTCTTGATCAATAGCTTAGGTTTTTGATCAAAAACCTGAGTTTGTCATAAACCTGCGAAATTTATGTATACCTACTAGCGGCCCGCCCCAGCTTCGCACGGGTGCAATTTTTTTTTTCGAAAATCCGAATTTTTCTTTCCTACAAATCTTGTCCTGGCAATACCGAACACAACAAAAAAGAATTATCCAATTTGGTGCAGTCATTCGGAAGTTATGCGCGTACAGACTTTTTGGCGACTTTGTTTTATACTATGCAAGGAAAGGATATAACATATAACATGGATATCTATACTTAATATTATAAAGCTGCAGAGTTTGTTTGTTTGTTTGAACGCGCTAATCTCTGGAACTACTGGTCCGATTTGAATGATTCTTTTAGTGTTGGGTAGTCCATTTATCGAGGAAGGCTATAGGCTATATTTTTTTTTCAAAATTAGGGATCCGTAATAAAATTGCTATTTTGTAACACAAGGTGTAAAATCGAAAACCTATTTTTGCGTGCGCTGCAAAAACTATTGACAATAGAACAAAATGATGTACTACGGGTTTGTAGAGCCCATTAAGACCTACAAAAAAGTCCGCGAGAACATATATCTAGCTATCATGGTTTAATCACAATAACCGATTTTGTGTTCAAAATAATTATTAAATCGTCTGAAGAAAAAAAAACTACGTTATATATGTATCGTAATATTAATCTTTATCGAAATTAAGCATTATGTTATCAAGAGTATTTATGAAGAAGTAAAATACTTTTTGTTTCATCTCAATCGAATATTTCGTTTAAAAGTTATCACGTGTCATCACGTGTGTAAGATGTTAAGAGTTGGTACCTATTAAGGAGTTATGGGCCATAGAGTTTTTTATCAACATAAAATCCTGTAATAATCTTTTTCGAAATATATTTGTTGATGATTGTAAGTATAAGATCTTTGAAGAGTATAATAAATACATCTATACTAATAATAAAGCGGAAGAGTTTGTTTGTTTGAACGCGATAATCTCTGGAACTACCGGTCAGATTTGAAAAATCTTTTTGAATTTGATAGCCCAATTCTTGAGGAAGGCTATACTATGACCCTTAGGAGCCGAGAAAAATAAAAAAAGTCAGAATGAACGCTAAGCGAATACGAAGTGTTGCGACGGGGTGGGGGTACAAGAAATTTCACGCGGACGAAGTCGCGGGCAGAAGCTAGTAACATTATAAAAAGTTGACAACAACTTTTTATATGCTTGAGTACGAGGCTTTTGATTGTGCAGAATAAACAATTTGTCTTTCTTTTCTTATAAGTATACATTTGATATGCAAACAAGTGGCTTTTCATGTTTTTACTAGTTTCTCTTATGTACAAGTTTTACAATTGGCAGATCAGCAGAGAACTAAAGTCTACTTATGCGTTTAATAATAAAACAAATAATTTTATAGTAATTTCACGTAATCTTCTTAGATTGGCTTTATTTTTGTAGCTGCCTTACAACAGTCTACTATATTTTCATTGCAATTTCCAGTTGTTTCAGATTGCTACGGAGCTCTTAAAATGTTATAAATTGCAGACTTTATTCTACTAGCCATTCTCTAAAAATAATAAGGGTCTTGCAGACTTGTTGAGCATACACAATGTGGTGTGGAAGCTGTTACGTTGCTGTTCACGTTGTTTGCCGAGACAGAAACTTATCTACGAGGTGAATTGAATTCAGTTTGTGGATACGACTTTAAAGATGTCTTGGATCTTCTAGTAACACTAATCTTCTTTTACTAAAATAACAGCCACAAGGTTCCAGCTTAAAAATGTGTTGGTATAATATCTAAACAAATCTATACAAATAAATAAATTGAAGTGTCTATTTTTATTGTCAAAATAACAACTTTTTATACGGTATTTTAAACATTTGTCTGTTTGTTAAAGCTTATCTCCGAAACTGCTGCACCGATTTTGACGTGACTGTCACTAGCAGATAGCTGATGTTATAAGGAATAATTAAGGTCGTATGTACTTTTATTTTACAAAAAGAATTAGAAGAATTCCACGCAAAAGAAATTGAAACCCATGATATCCACATCCATGCGGGCAAAGACGCAGGCAGAATTTTCAACAAAAAGGCAGTTTTTAATAAAATGGTAATAAATAAGTAGCATAAGCATAACCAGCCTATAATGTTCACACTGCTGCGACACAGGCCTCCTCTCTGTGAGAGGAAGTGGGCCGTAATCCACCACGCGGGTCCAGTGCGTGTTGGTAGATGTCACATGTCTTCGAGTTTTTGGCTCTAAGACATGCCGTTTCCTCACGATGTTTTCCTTCACCGTTTTGAAAGCAGTGGTGATGAAATAATTTATACAAAGTAAAGCGCCTGTCAGGGTTCGAACCTGCAATCTTCAACTCGTAAGTCGCGGCCGTTAATACTGGGCTAACAAATAAATAAAATAATTATTTATGTAATGTAGATACTTATTAATTTTGTTTTGCTATTTGTTTTTTTTTTTATCTGAACGATATTTGATAGATAACAAACCGCTCCTCCGATATGGCCTGACGACTCTTCAGCAGATTGTGTTGGGGGAGCGACCTAATCACTTTCTACCAAGAACTTTACACAAAATTAAACGAATCGCATTCTTAATGATATCTAATCGCAGTAATATTTATCACAAGTTCACAGATAATGTTCACAGTTCCATTACCACTGCGGAGAAATTCAAAAGTAAACAAAGCTAAGGAAGTAACTTCTTATCGGTAGAACAAAGAAAACAGTACCGTACTACTTACTAGGGCGACGGAGTTGTTGTTCTGTTGAAGCCACCGCAGTATGGCACTGGCTGTCGTGAAGTCAGGTCGTGGGGGCGGAGGCACTGCGTGCTGGAGCGAGCTGGCCAGTTGCTGCGCCAGCTCTAGGGCTCGGGCGCGGGCCGCTCGACCTGGCCCCGTTGTCGCCGAACCACCCGTACCGCCTGCCTCTGAAACATCAAACAGGATTTTATAAGACGAGATTTTTTTAATTAACCTATTTACCCCACAGCTGGGCATCGGTCGCCTCCATACTTTTCCAATTTTCTTTGTGTTTTGTAAGGGCCAACCGGTCAGGAACGAGTCCAAAAGACGAGACCATAATTTTTAAATTTTCGTATACAGGGTGACTTTTTTGGGTTAAGAATGTTTTATACCAAACATTCTCAACCCAAAAAAGTAAGGTCAAAAAACTATGATAAAAAGACAAAATATGCGGTAAAGGAAGAATTAAGTCCATTAACCGAAATCTATTTTGTTTGGCATCCACCATCACATTTGGAGTAGAAAACAAAATAACATCAATAACCAAGACGAGGGCAATGACATCACTGCAACATAAGTATGATGCAATGAAGTATTATTTATGTATTCAAGCAACGATGTGTTAACAACTGCGACGGGCAACTTTGACATTGTCCATACTAAGTTAAAAGAAAACTTTTTAACCATAACTTACTAGCGGTTCATTTTAATATACACATACAACGTGAAACAATGAATCTCCTAAGAAGACACTAAAGACAGACAAAGTTAAAGCTTATTTTGAAAAATTTACTTATTGCGTTGCTTTAGCACTCAGTAAGGCTTTACTGAGTGCTAAAGCAACGCAATAGATGGCGTTATTCTGCATTTCGCAAAACGTAGATGAAACAAATGCCATTTAGAAATAACTACACAGAAAATAATACCGGTTTTTATGGTGTAGTATATACTAAAATTATGATATCTACGTAAGTTATAATAGTTTGTCAGCGATGGTGTCCTAAAACATATCATTTCAACCGAAAAGCCTGAATCGCGCTATTATGATTTTCACAGCGCTTCGTATATAAGGAAAGAGCCATGCTAAACCGATGGAAGTGTACGTCTTCTGCTGTGTCGAAACTTACTGGGCATTGATCGCTGCTCAATGCAGTCGTATCTGTTTAGTAAGAAAACGTCACGCATTTCACGGTATAGTTTAACGATGTTAAACCGGCTGGCTTGTAGCGTGCGCCGACTCCCGTTCGCCCGGACGGCCGGCCGCGACGGTGAGGCTCGCGCACATTCCCTGACCGGCCTTTGCGATACGCGTTGTTAGTCTAGACACCGGGTTTAGAAGTCTTGAACACTTCCACGCGCAGGCGCTGACCACGTCAGGTGCCAGGTTTTTGTAATTTTATTTTATTTCCATGGTGCAAATCCACTGAGAGTTGGAACTGTTTACTGACCAATGACAAAGTCTCAACTAAGCTACACCTTCGGTACCATATCCATATCAGGTATTAAATAACTGAAAGGAATACCGTCATTTGATACAACGACGAGCTTCAATGAGCATTATTATTATATAGGTATTTTATTTTCGCAGTCATGTACAATATCACCCTCAATGTATTTACAAAACTCGCTCTCGACCGCATATGCCAAGTTTTGATGTGGAGTTAACAAACCAGCGGGAGAGAGAATTAACAAACTTTTGCATTCACCGTAATGCGGAGTTAGGATTTGTTAATTTTTTTCCATGCGGGTCTGGAAGAAAATTGTTTCAAAGCTCTCGTAACTTATAGAGATGATATGTATGCTTACTATTGCAAAGGTCCATTGTAGTATATCTACTAAAGTTTTACAGTAAACCTCCATCAGCTAGACCGCAATGGTCTGATAGATGGTACCTAAAGCGGTGACTCGTGCAGTCGTCGCATCGGTTTGATTCCTGACCTGGATTAACCCAGTGGAGTTAACGCTTTAGGAAATCCTCATTGGCAGCCCGATGCTCGTTCGTAATTGTGACTGCTGTACCACAGGCTCATCAACCTCGATGTGGAATTATCAAGCGTTTTGAACTACATGTGGGAGAGCAGTTGCCGAACCCACAGCAAACTTGAATATGCTAAACATTCTGGATTTTTTGTACACTAGGTACTTAAGGTTGGTGTACCTACTTATTACAAATGAGCTCTCTACTCCTCTTGATTAAAAATCTTAGTACCTTTACCTACTTTCCTTGATTAACAAAGTTAATCAGGAAGAGGCATTATATCGCTTATTATACACAGGTAAGTATTTTGTTCGTCACGCTGCGGGTAGTACCTAACGATACATAACTGGATAATATTGAGATTAGTTTGAGATAGATTTAGAACGTGAAGATAAGAAGACATAAAATAGAACCATATAAATCTCCATTCATTAACCACCGTACAGCCAGCATTAGCGCCACGACACAAATCTCTTCGAAATTACTCCACTCGCGCAAATTGCGCGGGGACCGAGTGAATTGCATCCGCCTAGGAACAATGGCGCTTTTGCTTCGAGCAAAAAAATCTTCATCATTTTACCCTTCGTTATAATAGTAGGAACGTTGCGATATCTTCATACCGCGCTACGCCACCGCATTTATAATACGAACAGCTCTTTTATTTTCTGGATAACCGGACACGTAATTAGCACATGCACACATGTGACCCCGCGTTCACGAGTTTAGAGTAATATTATTGTAGTGGTTTGGGTCGGAGAGGAAATACGTAGCTAAGCTAGGTAGGTAAGTGAAATGTGCATACGTTGCGGTATCTGGGAATCCGTAGCATCTGCATCGCCGAACAACCGCTGCGTACAGATATCCAGCAGCCACCACCTGGTCACGTGTTCGGGTAAATGCCAACACCCCGGCATTGCAATCACATCAAACACTCATTTTAAACTTATCACTGTTTCATACAATTTTATAGAGTCAGTTAGGCTTTAGCTTTTCCTGACATCACAAAGTACTTCATTTTCGATGACTGTTTCGGACTCGTCATCCTGTATCTACTTAAAATATTGGGGAAAATTACTCGCACAAAGCACAAGGAAATCCCATAAAAAGAAATCAGAAGCTTTTATCGGGGTGTAGCGGAGAAAAACATTTTATTACGAACGTATAAATTTTTCCGGTGACCCGCTTCGGCTTTACTCGAAGGCAATTTTTACGTTTGACTCGTACGGTGCACTTTTAACATGTTTTCTTATTGAACTCATAAGTGGCATATGACGGGAATGTAATTTTAAACGGAATAGTAATATAATGCCTTAAAGTTTTCAAATATCTTTTGAGAACGAAATTTTTGATGAACGGCGGGCTTAGTGGAAAGCTCGACTGCTTTTGTGATCACAGAAATGTGACAAAATTTTTATTTTGTCACATTCCTTGTCCTTTAGGACCTTCACATTCATTGTCCTTTAGGACGTTCGACTTTTTCAATCGTTATTTATTATTTAATTTGGGACCGACGAATATGTCGCCAGTCGTTACTTCAATATTTTTAACAATGTTTAAAACAAAAAGCCTTGACAAACTATAATGAAGAGCTTTTTCGTCTATAAAGGCGTACACTACACAAAGATAAGCCGCATCCATTTGGACTTAGTGGACACTGGGAGATGAAGGGTAGGATTTATGAGCGTTGCCGCGCTGATGAAAATGTTGAGCAAAAAATCCGAATAGTACCTGTTGAACACACGGAAAATGCTAGAAAAGAACCCACAGAGAGGGTAGTAATTACGAAACTTCCTAAGCTCAAAGAATAAAAATAAATAGAACTAGTGAACGGAGGGAATAAGGCACACCATTTGTTAAAGAGAATATTTAACTACACGTTGGTCTGGCACCGTCATTAGTGCTATATTCTATGTACCTTATTGGGTACCTGTACAAGCAATAGGTAGTCATGTCCTGTCGTGCGTGACTGACAAGATAAACGTTTTATCTCTATAGGTATCCCTGAAATGTATAGTATCGTTTAAAGATGGAGAAAATTACTAGGTTTTAAACAAGGGTCATATCTTCCCCATACTAATAAAATATTACTTATTTAAATACCTACATGTGACCTTGCACATTCTATCAATTTAAATTGTTATTACTAAAATAACCCATTTTGCCTAAATATTAACCCTACGATTACATCCTATTGTAGTTATTTCAAAAACATGTTGGTATCATTTTAGAGGAATATGAATTTGTAATAAGGTGAAAAGATTTAAAAAACTGGCCAAGTGCGAGTCGGACTCGCACACGAAGGGTTCCGTACCACAAGGAAAAACGCCGAAAAAAACACGTTTGTTGTATGGGAGCCCCCCTTAAATATTTATTTTATTCAGTTTTTGTTGTTATAGCGGTAACAGAAATACATCATTTGTGAAAATTTCAACTGTCTAGCTATTGCGGTTCTTGAGATATAGCCTGGTGACAGACAGACGGACGGACAGACAGCGAAGTCTTAGTAATAGGGTCCCGTTTTTACCCTTTGGGTACGGAACCCTAAAAAGTATCATAAAAAGCAATCAAGAAGAGGAAAAACACAAAAGCTTCCTAGCAAATATTTGTGAGATGAGAATGCCAGAGATAAGAAAAACGCCTGCAAATCGAGTCTTGACGCTATCCAACTGAGATTAAATTCTCTTGTTTGTGTTCATTATATCAAGGGAATATTCCAAGGCAGAATATTACTAGAAGAATGTCATGGGAATTCTAATTCTAGAATTCTAAAATAAGTTTTATAAATATTACCTTTATACATTATAATATTTTTGTAAGTACCTAATTATAAATATTACAATGTCTTCTAGAACTCATAAGTTATGAACCTACATACGAGGGATAGAAAGCTGATTATATCTGCTATCACTGTTAAATTTTATAAATGCAGAATGTAATCCAGGCATCCAGGATTGATCAGTCTTAACAAAAGGATCGCGGTTTCAATTTTGCAAACTCATCTTGATTGTATTTTTTTACTTATAAACGCAAAAACACATTAAAACGTTTTGTCTGAAGCACAGGTTTGAAGATTTAAATGAATCACTTTAGCAGAATAATGAATATAGTTGAATTCACAATATCATAGAAGTGCGCGCAAAACCATGACCTGTCATTCTGCTGAGCCCGTTGCTCTTTAAAAGCGTGAAATACCGCTACTCTCGATAAATAATAACGTATACAAAATAGTACCTACATACCAAGTAACTTACTCGGCTTTAAAAAGATTAATGGGTTTGTTTTAAAGTAATGGTTAGTGAAAATTATTTTAGTTAAATGTAACGTAAAAAAGTAATTAAGTGATTACTTAGTAACAATAGCGAGGTCAATTTGACGCGTGCAGATTATTCGCAAGGACGACGGAGCGTCCGCGGAGGCTGCGTGCGGGCGGCGGACTGGCGCCACGCCACCCTCTGTTCAACAGTTTGCACCCTCTCCCACGAAAATGTCACCCCTATTTCCTGTCCGCCTGTTACACTCGAAGATCATTCGAAATTTACTTCTCACGTATTTATAAGTAGGTTAGTACTTTAACAGAAAATTATAAAAGAAAGAAAGAATAAAGTTTCCTCCAGGCTAATTACGCAGTATTAAAGATATCCAAGATACTTATAAACTCGAGAATTATAAAACTTTCTGACCCCTTATTTACAGAATATGAAGAAAAACCACAAAAACATATATTTCTCCTGTCACAATCAGTATGCAATACATATATTTTTATTTTACAAAAAATCGTCTACTGACTTAAAAAAGAATTTTAGGAAAAAGTTAAAATTAAAAAAAAAAAAGTTAATATTTTATCAATTATATTAGCAAAAATTCTCGAAACAAATAATAATTTCCAAAGTATGGAGCTTTAGGATTAAACCCAAATGTTCCAAATAATTTAAAAAAATATTAAATAGGTACCCTGTTTAGACATAAGTATAATCTATTTAAATAAAAGAAAGTCGTGGTAGTTACACTATTTATAACTCAAGAACGGCTTAACCGATTTGGCTGAAAATTGGTGGGGAGGTAGCTTAGAACCAGGAGACGGACATAGGATACTTTTATCTTTTTTTTTTCTTATAGGAGTAGTAGTGTAGGAGTAGGTTAGGAGTAGGGTAGGAGTAGGTTAGGAGTGGGGTAGGAGTAGTTTAGGAGTAGGGTAGGAGTAGTGTAGGAGTAGGGTAGGGATAGGGTAGGGTAAGAGGTAGGACACCACGCGAACGAAGTAGCGCCGGGCAGCTAGTAATAATTTATATGGCAAATCAATGTTTGCCAGGTTAGCTAGTATAATTATACATTAAAGCCGCTTTTTGGGTCTGTTGTATTGTTATTCTAAACTACACACTGGATTTTGATGCAATTTCCACTCACATTTAGAGAATTTATTCTAATGAAATCTCCCTGGTTCGTCAAGTCGAAAAAACCGTGCAAAACAGAGGTTAGTAATGTATAATCCACAACTGCTAGATTGGCAATATAGCAGAATGATAAAAAAAAATCTTGTTTGAAGCAGCAGAAAGTTCAATTGCTAATCATTCATTATTAAAACTCATTTAGACAGCATCACATCATCTATTAAATATTAAATGATTTTCATAAATTAATCCCGGGAATATTTATGGCAAAAACTTCCGTCTTCCCAAGTGCCTAGTTAAAGTAGCAGAAACGTATGTTAAATTACTAGGAAGGTAAATAGATGGGGACCATTTAAAGATTCAAAATTGTTTAAGAATTTAATAAAAAGGAAATATTTCAGGTAATTTTAACTATGAATTTGAAATGAGGATTTTTGTCAACATTTAACAAAAATCATTTGTTAAAAACTGGCACTTCATTATTCGACTCTTGTACTACTGGCCAGTGAACCGATTTACATACTTATTCCAACAGCTTGTTAGACTTCTCAAATAATCATTTTCTATCCACAGACTGATAGGCTGTGCAATCTGTATCAGTTAGGTATGGAACTGTTATCAGATAATGTGGTAAATAAATGCAATATTTAATAAACCTCAAGGTTTGATATATCGGAACGGAACATAGTTTTAAACAAGAAAATACTGTTTAGTATGTCTATGATTGAGGCATGCAACCAGTTGATTTAATTATACTGAGGAGTTCATCCCAGCTAATGGAAGTGGTGAAGGGCGGGCGTGAATCATTACTCAAAAGTTTTATCAATGAACACTTAATTGAATATTAAACAAATAATTAGTGGCAAATTGATGTAATTAGTGGTAGAAACAAGCAGGAAGTTATTGTAATTGTACAATATTTTAATTAATTACAACAATAATAATGTTAATTAAAATTAGGGATCTTGCCTCTGTAAACAGTGAATTAAAAATGTATCTACCATCAATTAAAACAATTTATTTACAATTAACTAATGCAATAATTTATTTATTTATTTTTATGAGGATGTGTAATATAAGTGTGAGAAATCCTTACAATAAGTTGGAATTAATCCACAATTCATAGTTTAAATACATCTACATTAACAATAAGTGTGTTGTGTGATAAAGGAAAGTTGAGAAAACCAAATAAGAAAGTTATCATGAGTAGGTAGTAACTTCTTACTGAGGTTATAGTTTTTTTTAATCAACTTTAATAGTTTGCTTTTTCTAGTAATAATCTCATAGTATCTCATTTTAATAAGTTTTAGAATTATATCAGTCATGCTAAATTTAAATTGTCAATTAAAGACCCCAATAATCGATGAACCATGAACATAGCAGAGTGAATGTTACTTGCTACTAAAACCTATTAAATAAGAGATGAGGATACTCTACAATCAAATTTATCTAAATAATTTAGAGCCGGATTTACTTACCGGCTATAATCCCATCCATCTGCAGCAAAGCAGCTTCCAATAACTTCGTTGGATCAGATTCTGACGAAGTCGGGTTATTGTCGCCATCAACTTCTGTTGTTTTTCCCATTACACCGTCAGTAAATTAGTTCTGTGTGCTTAAAATATGCTATAATTAACTTTGTAACATCTATGATAGTTACTCAAAGTTTTTAGAAATAATGGAAAAAAGTTAACTTTTTGTCAACAAAACTTTGAAGTTTGACTTGACATTTCAATAGTTTTTTTTTTTAATTCGTTCAAAGTGCAGGCTATAGTCTTAGTTTCCCTCTATATTATTCGTACTCTTTGGTCTTAGTAGTGAGTCTTTCGACCATACCGCCTTTTCAATAGTTCAATTTTTGACAGAAAGCTGACATGACATTTTCTCTAGTTAGCAGCAGTGGCAGAAAGTTATATTGTAGTCTTTGGCAGAAAGTCGTTCAGCCTTCGTCATTGAAAAACATAGCGGAAACATTTATTTGAGAACTAGCTTTTGATCGCCGCTTCGCCCGCGTGGACTCCCTACTAGAGTATTAAGTTCTGTGCGCGTGAATTTAACGTACAGACGCCAGCACATCAAGTTACTACAATCTGTCAGATTTCTTTATTAGATTTTCGACTTTATTGCTAAAGCATAAGGTTCAAGGTTGATTGGGAAAATCTGACGGTTTCGGGTAGGTTGACCTGCTGGCGTCTGTACGTTTTATGTTAATCCAGAATTACAGATTATAAAAAAAACAAATTTATTTAATAGATTTTCAACTTTATTGCTAAATTATAAGGTTCTAAATTGATTGGGAAAATTTTACAGTTTTGGGTAGCTTGATGTTCTGGCGTCTGTACATCAAGCTACCCGAAACTGTCAAATTTTCCCAATCAACTTTGAACCTTATCTTTTAGCGATAATGTTGAAAATCTATTAAAGAAACTTGACAGATTGTAGTAGCTTGATGTGCGTGTCTGTACTAAATCACCGTATTTGAGTGCTTTGACAGGAAAGGCAACATAGGTTCTTAGTGGTGGTACCTATACGTAACAAAAAGTTAGATTACACGATTCGAAAAGCGACTGAATTGGGCGGCCCAAATCCGTAATAAGGTGGCGAAAGCCTCTCACTTTTTTATGTAGCTCGTTAGACATGCTCACGTGACCGATGTAAATTCTATCGTTCTGCTGACACTCAGGTTTTGGCCGAAGCTGCTATCCTCTCTCACCTAAATTTACCATAGTCGGTAAATTACCTTCCTTCCCGTCATCTTTAACGTTGAACAACATTGTTGCTTATGCTACGGCCAGTGCCGGATTAACTCCTAAGCAAATTAAGCAATTACTTAGGGCATCACGTCTCGGAGGGCACCATAAACCAGGCGCGGTCCTAGGGGGTCATGGGGATCATGACCCTCAAAATCATTCAAGCGGCGGGCAACTGCCCGATGATTCATGTCGGGCCGTTGTATCTATGCTAGTTGCCCGGTAAACTCTGCTTGCGCGATGCACGATTTGCGTGACGTTAGTATGACGCGTTGTAGATACCGCTACAGGTACTTATCAAATATTTTAATTTCACAATTTGTAAATTAAAATAATTATTAACATTAATCTGGCTTTTATATTTATCGGCACTCCGAGCAACAAGTGTAACACGACACGACATACTCATAGCTACAGAATACCCACAAAATTTTTCCCTACCAAAAATCAGTCAACGCGGCTAATGAAGTTTTTACCTGCAAGAGCGAGCAAAATTAAAATCCCTGATGGTGGCTCTGCCAGAGTCAGTGACACGGGGTATCGGGCACATAACTGGACAAGGTAAGTTCTCTCACTTCGCTCGCTCTTGCACATTCTCTTGATTCTTGAGCTTTTGTTCGTAAGTCCACATAGGGACAAATTCCTAGTGCTTTTGAAATCATGAAAAGAAAATGTAACCTATGCGAAAGTGTGCAAAATTTTCGAGCTCGCTCTTGCGTTTTTACACTAAATTCTCATAGTTGCTTGCTTGACTGATTCCGACTAATTGGCGACAAAACATGGGAGAAAACATATCTTCGCTAGGTGCCCTAGTTTTTTTTTTTTAAGATATAAATGTGGCCCTGCTGGGGAGACTCTTCAGATCGGCCACCTATAAACTCTTATATCTTTTGAACCAGATGAGTCGATCTTACATCCGGTTTCGATCAGATTGGCTGTTGATAATTCAGTCAACCAATCACAACAGTTTACGGACGCTTGACAATTTGTTTGTCAAAATCCATACTAATATTATAAACAAGCAGCGCCCCGCGGTTTCAACCGCGCAAGTTTCGATCCCGTGGGAATATCGGGATAAAAAACCAGGACCAGCATCAAAGTCGATTTTCTCGAAAACTACTAGGGTACCAATTTTGTTGTTCGAGTACTAATTAGTACCAATTTATGCACTAAGTAGTAGTTATTAAACTTGTAATCAAAATCTCTGATAATTATCATATTTTGGAATTTTCACACACATAAAGTTCAAATTTCATTGCAATAAAAAAAGGACATTATTACAAAATGGTTGCTCAAAAAACTACTTAGAATCATTGACATATTACTTTTGAAATCATTGCTTAGAATAAAGAACACTAATGTAGATAGCTGAGTAAGTGGTAAAGAAATGTAATTAGGAATAATTATTTAAAACGGAGAATTACTAAGATGACTAAAATAAAACCTCCTTTTGTATGTCATAGTTTATTAATATTTCATTAGACCCTTTACCAAATTATTATAAAGTAAATAAATAGAACTACATATTCGGTAGTAAGTACCATTTGTTTATAACCCTTAATCGTCACATAAAAACGACAAGAGCAATTTTTCATCAACTGCAAATAAACTTCTCTAAGAAAACAAGCATAACAGCCACGTTGTATATAAATGTATTCTTCTATACATAATATATAAATAACATTCGATTTGATTTCCCAGATTCTAATAGGTGTATATATAAATTTAAATGTGACAATTTAAAAAATGCACACTTCTAAATAAAATTTCATATTTATACAATGATAATATAATCAATATTAAACTATTGATCTAAGGCACAATCTGCTACAATTTGATATAGTAACTATCACTCATGATTCCAAACTGGTTCCTCGTAAGTAGTAACCCTATGTTATATTAGTTACAGTTTCATATTATTTCTCTTAATATTGATATCATAAAGTAACAGAAAAATATCAACGACAAATTCAATCTGCTTAAAGTTACTAATTGCTTTCAACCTTGTTAATTTCTCTATCTTATATTACATACATAACAACTTAAAATAAAATTATAATGTTGGTAAGCTGTGTTTTGGTATTAAGGTGAGGATCGCTACACTAAATATTCTGCTTTTATTATTACATAATAAGGTGTATATTATAATGTTCATTTAAGATACAACCAAATCTATCCGTTATTGTAAGTTACGCTGCTCTAGTTTCAAAGTAGGAATCAATTATTTTTTTAATAAATGACAATGTTCAATTAGGAAAAAGTTCCCAAAATGTTAGTTTAAAAATACTGTTTGTATCTACACGATTGATGATATAATTTTAGGTCAACAATATTCTAAAACAACGTCGAATACTTTACAGTTTACAATTTGTATTACTACCACACAAAAAAATAAAATATTTACTTCAAACTGCAACAATCAACAATGTTATTGATGCATTGCAAATAAACCAAACAAGAACCATTGCCTAACACGAGGTTGCAATTCGTTCAACGAGTTCTATGTTGATTTTTTAACAATGCAAACATCTATGTAATAGAAGTTAAATAAATACAACTATATCTTTAAACCTCTGCATTCTGAAAACATTTTATATTTAAGATCTGTTCTTAATTACACCTAGAATCTATAAAATATATTACTCTATTAAATATTAAAGGCAATATCTATCATTAGATATGGACGGATTAAGTAAAGGCGCCCAACGGGGGTTACCGATTAATAATATTAATAGCTCTTATACTAAACCTACACTTGTATTAACATTGATTGCGGCGCGCCGGGACCAAAATATATAATAAAACATTCAAGTTCTACATAACCAACAATTGAAACAGCATAATAATAAGAATCTCTATAAAATAAATATGTGTTGCTCATTTCAGGTAACTCACTATGTCCATGCAACCCACGGACGGACTACCGCGTGCGCCGACTGCTAACCTAATACCAATGCAATAACAAAACAAAATAAACTTCGTTGGTAAACATAATTTCAGTTCCATCTAAGTCAATTTAGTAAACTTATCAGGCAAGACCACAACCGATATTAAGTACTTAATTGCTAAAGGAATGTAAATCTCAGGTTAAAACAAAGAATGGAACGGATTCACCGATGTTATGAAGTACGAATACGTTGTACAAAAATGTACCTATAAATAGGAAATAACATCTATTACCTATACGAAACAAAAAATACGACGCTTATCTTTTTAATTTCGTTAGTGTGGATAGTCTAAAAATTTGATTGATTAAAATCGTAGTCCAGATTATGAAAACAATGTTTTTTTTTAAAGGTAAAAGTTTAAAAGATAATTTTGTAGTATTTGCTACAAAAAAGATGATAAAATCGTTTACCACAAAGTTGAGCATTTTTCTTAAAATAAATTATTTACCTATTTTGATTAATCCATAAAACAAGGAGCTTAGAACTCAACAATGATTAACCAATCTGCCTGCTTGAAATTTTATATAATATTAATAAATAACGAATCTATCTTAACAGGCACCAATAAAAGCACATGCAACTTTCTGTGGAGTATTTCAGGCTGAAAATGTATGTGAACTAATTTTATTATGCTTTTGTGCGAGTACAACACTCAACTTGCTCCGTGCTTGAGCTTAATTGAGCAAATGTGCTAAGTATAGCCCTCGATAATTTGTTGTTTAAGTTACAACATTTTAAACTAACTTTATTGGTTACTTTTATCTCAAATGGAACTCGAAACAGAAAGTGCTTTTTGACTACAAATAGTCGATTGACTTTTTAAGTACATAATGAAATTTATAATTCTAAGAATGTAAAATATGTAAGTATTTTAGAAAAAAATAAATAATAACAACAAAATAATTTAACTTGTACATTAAGTATTAGTCGTGGACTTGCATCACATGCAGTTTATAAAAGGAAACATAAATAAAAACGGAATGTAGAATTTATAATTCCTGTCTGTACACAATCACAATAATTAAACCATCACGGATATCATAGGCTTTGCCTTTCTATAACTTCTCAACAGCGAAATGTAAAAATATATATTAATTTGTACACTCTTCACCATAAGTTTTATTTTAATAAACATTTGTAAAATTCACTATCGCACCAAAATACTCTAAAATTGTTTTTTTTTAAATCACGGTAATGTACAGTTAAGTACTTCAAGACAAAATAAATATAAAATATTTTAAGATAATTTGAGTAGGTAGTTACTTATTCCCCACCAAAGACTGAATAATTTTCGTCAATCTCACGAAATGGAATGTATACGTCATAATTTGGAATGTAAGTAATAACCATTACTGCTGAATTTCAGCTTAATTTATAAGTCTTATTATAACTCAAATTTATTAGACACGACCTCGTATTTAATTTTTTTATAACCATCTCATATCCCTTTTTTATTTAAGTACTAAAATATCCACATAAATATCTTCGCACATTAACTATTTTATCCACTAAATATACCTTGACATAATTTGCACTTTAAAAATAAACAATAGCTTCGGGGGGACGTTCAGCATATAGCATATTCGAAGCACTTCAACATACAGTGCCTGCTTTAAATAAGGAATGTCGTTACACACAAAACAAGACGAGAGAAACAATTAATTGTATCTAATAACCGTAAATATGTTAAGTATAAGGTGTAGTATCTTCGAAGTGCTTACGGACTATGCACACATAGCATACGAGAAGTGCATCATCAAACCAAAAGTCAGTGATCGAACGGCCCCCCTGCAAACAGTCATTGATGGCTCTTGCTCAGCAGGTGGGAGTTGAACTCGTACACGTTGCAGCACTGCTCGCCGCAGATGTTGCACTTCCAGGGGTTGGAGTCGCAGTGGCAGCCTTTGTGTAGGAAATACAGCGTGGAGTCCGGGAAGGTTATAGAGCAAAACGTACATACGAGTGACGAAGGCAGCATGGCGGCGTCCCCATGCGTCGACGTGATCATACCGCCTTCGGACGGAGAGGCACGAGAAGCCTGCAACAGAAACAACAAGGCTGAAGTGGAACATTTAGGCGTATATGGGAACAACTACTACTCTCTAATCCAAATTCAAAAGATTATGTTAATTCTTAATTATTGAACTCGACATAAACGTACGCTAGAGCCGCGAGCGCGTCCACGAGCAGAGATGCGCCGGCGCAAATCTTCTCTTAATAAACTTTTTAGCGGTGACACCTTGATTACAGATGACAGACTCGAGGATACGCCTCGTTTGTCGCCCCCATTAGTTTCGCCTTCCCGCATATCGTTATTGCCTGATTCTTCTTGATTGTTGGGTTCCTGAAACATTGAAAAACAAATCATTATTGTAGGATTTTAGACTCTAAATTCACGTCATTCGATCATTTTAGAACTATTGTAATATTAGAAAATAGGGAAGAGGTGTTAATTTAGCATGGCTTACCTGTTTTATGGGTATCAGAGTGATGGACGGAGTAATGTTAGTAGGTAATCCAGCTGATAGGGAGCTGCTAGCGATTGCGCTGTCGCCGGATTGTGGTGAGCTGGGGCCTTCGCCGTTCATGCGCGATTCTATAACACATTGGAATATGTTAATATATTATCAAAATGGTCAAACTGGTTGTGCACTACTTAGGCACCATCTCTACACGGCGATATCATCGCGGCGAGAATTTGATGGCACGCCGAGACTATCGCCGCGATTCTCTCGTGGCGATGGAGATGGCGCCTTAAACTTAAAGTATTGCCATCTTTTACTTGCAGGTAAAACAAGAAAGCGACGAAGGAAGATTATAGCTGTCTAACTTTTAAGAGGAGTATTACAAAAATGCGTGTAGACGAGTTATTTTTTTTGGGTTTTTATCTGTGCAAGCGTAACAAGAAGGCCTACATTAATATGATTGTAGTAAAATCATTTCTCATAAATGGTCTTCATATTAAAGTTGCATAGAATGCTCAATACTATTAAGTAAACCTTGATTATCTGATTATCTTCTATAGAAAACTGTAACTACTTTATTTAACCCATTCCTCAGTTATCTATCACACAGTCTTGCATAAGAGCTTCCTATTGTCCCAATACATACCTTAATAGATAATTTCATATCCACTTTATAAACTAAAACAAAATCTTTACAGTATATTGCCATAGTTACCTGAGTTGCCTAAATGGTTTTGTCCTGGAGAAAAAGTCTCGTTATTGTCGGCCATAGAAATCTCTACATGTGGGGTCAAATAGTGCATGGGTGGTGTTGCATTATCCACGGAGCGGGCGCCGTTGCTGTCACCGCTATCTGAGTATGTAGCAGCGACAGACACTGATAGACTGGATCCTAACGCGCCGAGGGCGTTGATAGCACTGGGATCCATCGTACCATCGGAGTACGCGGCGTTGGCGATACCCGCAGCAAGGAGAGACACTGAAGAGTTATTGCCTGGACCAGGGTTGTCCAA
Organism: Oligia latruncula; assembly: GCA_948474745.1. Lineage (NCBI taxonomy): Eukaryota > Metazoa > Arthropoda > Insecta > Lepidoptera > Noctuidae > Oligia > Oligia latruncula. The sequence continues at coordinate 14,183,260 of OX419688.1, forward strand.
ATCAATGCCATGTCTGTAAAATAAAATACCGAGTAAAAATAAGGAATAAAATAAGGAGATATTTATCTGATAATTTGTAACAGAATATTCACATAATGCATTTAAAATAAACCAGTCACAAGAAAGGCTACTGTTAGCAAAACCAATCAGTAATGTCCTAGAACGATTCGCGACACGAAAGCGTCACGCCTGTTTAAATAGTAAAGAAATCGAATTACCTGTTAAAGAAGTGAACCCTGAGGCTCTTCATGGTGGGAGCGCGATAACTACACAAGGGGCAAGTTTTAACAAGGTCATGCTGTCCAACGTGTTCGTTTTGGAAGTGCGCGCGCATGGCAATTTGGCGCTGGAATCCTCGGTTGCAGATTGGGCAATGATACGGCAAGCTCTTGGTGTGAGTTGTGAAATGTTCTGCCAAGTGATCTTTTCTGAAGAATCTTTTTTGGCAAACACGACATTCGTACGGTTTTACTCCAGTATGCCGCATTTTGTGTCGGCGCATGTTGGCGCCATTTGAAAACTTCATGTTGCACACGTCGCATTCAAACAGCTTTCTGTGAGGTCGGGGGTCGGCATTTTGTGCAGCTGCCACATTGTTGTTATCAGGGGAACATTGGGCCATGTGGGTGGTCAGAGCTCGACTACTTAAAGTACTAAAACTATTGCATGTGGTGCATTTTAACAATGTACCACCCCTTTTTGGAGTTTCTTTGCTGTTGGTGGCCACCTGAAAATGTTAACATAGTATGAACACTACGGCCTGAAGAACTGCCACTAATTATACTGAATTGAGGCTTTAGTTACCTACTTATAGAAATAAGTTTTGATAGCTGTATTTTACGTGAATTAGACTTCCAGTGTGAACAACAGTGCATACTGTATTAAATCACATGATGCAACTTCATAATGTTAGGTCTAAAGATCACTATAGTTCGCAGCCAAAGAGTAAGTAGTAAAGATTAATTATTATTTTCCTCATTTACATGACATGATATTGGTATAAAACAATCTTAACCCAACTCATTGCTGCCGTAGTTAAATGCATAGGATGCTAAGTCAAATATTTGACTTTAATTCTAAGCAAGGAAAAAAATTATAAAAGCAAATTTGGCCAATTTTCAGTAATGAGGATATTATTAAAAGAATTAAATGGCCACTCCAACCTAACCTAACCACTCACAAAATGGGACAACTGTATTTTAATAGCGCCAAAAGTATAAGTCATTAGTTTCAGGTGAAAGTTAATATACAGATAGCTGATGGTTAAAGGTAATAAACATTTAGGTCGCCACTTCAAATCAAGTGGCCCAAAAATGTATTAAACCAATAGCTCTGATAAAATAGACCGCATTTTGGTGTTCTTTTGCAAAGTTAGTATACAGTAGCCTCCAAAAGTCAGTTGAAATTTTTCCACTTCAGCTTTGACACACCATATTAGTATGATTTAAAATTCTAGTAATCCAAATGTTTTAACTGCTACAACGTTTTTATTGACTAATTTACCTTTGACTTATCATGAGAAATTTACAAGTAAGTAATCCTTTAAGAGTACCTGATTTTTTTTTTTCTTTCTAAGTCATAATGTGGCATCACACACCTGAAGTGCAAAACTGTCAACTAACTTTTAGAGGCGACTGTACATGAAATAAATTATTCCAATTTCAATTTAATCATTATAGGTAGGTATCTACTTAATGCCGCCCTCGGCATTAAGTAGATACTGTACTGTACTGTCCGTCGCATAAGGTTATGAGACGGACAGTACAGGCTAGCAAAAAAAAAATCCTATGTTGGTTAATTGTAAATTAATGTCCAACAAGTTCTGGCCTTTTTTGGTTGTCTGGTTGATGTGTGACATACTTTTAAGTTATGCACCCAAATGAGAAAGGTCCTTTATTTAACACACCTGTTTTATTGTTGAATCCCAACAAACTTGAAATTAATGCCACAGACCATTTGCATATAATTTAAAAAAAAATGTTTTAATGATGTAATGCAATCCTATAATGATTATTAGATTATTAGAGTATTGTTATCACTAATTATCAGTTATGTCAATTGTTATGGGAAATCCTACTTGGAAGTTGATTGTGCATAATAATATTAAGCCAATAAACCTCCTTAGACAATAAATGCAATGGGAATGCGATAAAACTAATAAAAACCAATGCTAAAAATATTTTTGTACTGTTATCTTGCCCCAGTTATCCAGACAAGTTTTGTATGTTGAAAATTTGGCAACACTTTCTCCTCTTTTTAAAATTTTACATAGTTTAAACAAAGTTGTTTATATAAAGCTATAAAAAGGAAAAACAACACAAATATAAATAAAATAGGTCTCAAAAAGTCATCTCTCATAATGATCCAGCAATTATTGATAAAGATTATTAAGTTCATCAATGACACTTATCCCTAAACTGGGTCTGTAGCATATTTTGTAAGACATTATTTACAATTTAATAAACTAGGTAACCTGACTGGCCTACTACTAAGTTACAGTTAACAGATGAGCTTACTAACCGGTTCATTTTTGACTGCAGATAAATTCGGTGACACGGTGCCGGAGTCGGCCTCTGTTTCCCCTTTTGATGACATCACATTACCATGTAGTGGGCTTTCTGATCATCACTCTCCCGCCTTCCAAGACTACGAAAACATAAACACGTCAAAACAAAAACGAATCGACTATATTTAAACGTTAATTAACACAATACACACTAAACAACATCCCAAACAGCTTTACAACACAAAACAAGTTGCTTCTCATAAGAATGGCGAGGTGACCCATTTACGAAAACATACGAATTATCTACTCACGCTATATTACTTTTTATACACTAACTATCGTATAATAGGTTTAATACCATATTCCATGTATAGTATAAGAATTCAAGTCGTTAAAACACACAGTAGTAAATCACAAACTCACGTTAGCTTGATACGTCGACAACCAGAACAGCGGTATTTTAGGGAGAGATCGCTATGTGGCCTAATTCAATACTTGAGTTCGATGCACAAAATACGTGTTACGCGTATAACTGTAAATGCATAAATAAGTGGATCCCCGTTTTGAATGTGTTATTTTGGCTTTAATATGCAATGTCTGTATTTACTATAAACTAAGAAGGAATTTCCTAATGAAATTAAAAACTTTTAACCAAAACCATTTTGATAAAAAACCGAACACCTGTAAAGTGTTTTTTTTTTCTTCTCTCAAATTTTTCAGTATGGCAACATAACAAATTTTATGACGTCAATCTGATGAGTGTTGAACCCACAGACTATATATATACATAGAAATACTACGGTTGTTTGTATGATGAACCCTAGTCTTTATATGTCTGTGGATGAACCTCTTTTGCTGCTTGCAGCTCGGACTCGGCTCACCAAACACCAATACATTTTCTATCAAATTAGAAGTAAACAAAATATCGATATTAATTTTATCATGAATAACATAAATAAAATTCAAGTTAGCATCAAAACTTCAGTAGCTCACGGTTTTCAGTTGAGTTTTTATACAGTGTTATTAATACGTGGATTCAGCAGTAAACAAAATGTGATGTCATTTTGTTTACTGCTGAATTATACAAAAGCGCTGTTTCGACCGTCCATTCCAAAGAGTAAAGTAATATAGAGGTCCATACGTAGTATCTCTAAGTAGTCTGTGGACCGCAAGGAGTAATAGTGTCAAAGAGTATAAAATAGTGTTCTGCGGTGGACCGTCCGTGCGTGTTGTTTAGGGTATATATGTTCTGTGGTCACTTGTCACAGAGCATGTCTATCTATCTTAGACCACAGAACATATATACCCTAATCTTAGACAAAGAAAAGTATAGACAGCGGGTAGCGCCATTTCATTTTCACAAGAAAGGGATAAACTATTGTGTTATTATAAGTAACAGAAAAGGATAAAGCTATACTATTTCCGTCTCTCAGTGCGTGCCCGTTTTTTCAAGGCAGCCACATAAGTAGCCAATGTTATTTAAGTTAGTTTTTTGTCTTATGTGTAGCCACGCTACCCGATGCTCTATAGCTTTCTTACTCTAAGATGTCTATATAGGGTGACTGGTAATTAGTGACCGATACCTACTTAAACACGTGATTTTACTCATCATTATGAACAACTTTTACTATGGGACCAAACCTGAAATCGTGAAAAAAAAACAGCTGTTCTCTACATTTTGACGAGTTAGACGAACATAAATGTAGGGAACAGCTGATTTTTTTTTTCGCGATTTCAGGTTTGGTCCCATAGTACAAGTTGTTCATAATGATGAGTAAAATCACGTTTTTAAGTATCGGTCACTATCTACCAGTCACCCTATATATAATGTATGTACTCTGTGGCATGTATTGTCGGGTCCACAGGTCGTGTAATAGACTATTTAATCTATGGGTCGTTTCCAGCCGTAGACAGAGTAAACTACAGACTGACTGACTGAAATTATGAATGACATGATAAAAACTACACCGTGATTAAACGGAAAATAAGATCTTTTCGTGCATAATTCAATAATAGTACATTTGCGCAACGGTAAGGTGTAGTGTAATATGCTGTAAAAATGATAGTATGATGAAGAATTGCCGGAATTTGTTGTCCCTTTCGGTGACACGGATACCATGAGTCTATAGATTACTCTGTCTACGTGCAACCCAGTACGATTCTTCTACACAAATGCGTCATCTGTCCGATTTAGAATCCAATTTAGTGTGGTATAATCACTAGCTTCCGACTTCCTAGTTAGCATTCCTTAAAATCGAATAGTGTAATAAGCGCTTTATAGTGTTCTATGGGTTGGCCTTGGCAACACTGGTCTGTCAGCTGAAATGCCACTGTCATTGTCAGTTGTTCAAGTACAACTGTACTCTAGTGGCTGACAAAACAGAAGACCTCAAATAGTTTATCATTGTGAAATACTGTGTAGTTTTAATCGCATTATATTATTAACGAATTAAGTACTTTGCTGTTACTGTGCCCTTCAACACTAATTTGTAGAATGATCATTCGCTACATCACTAATTAAAAAGCAAAGAAAGTATTATGTTTGGCACAATTAAAGGGTAAACAACAGTTACGTTTTTATAATGTGTTCTTCCACAATTGTATCTTTTTTAAGACAGTGGAGACTTTGGATTAGGCCTTTCTTGATCGCACTTTATGTTGTATTAATTATATTATTAGTACCAATACTAATAGCCCATTCGATAAACAATGGGTTCAATAAATCTGATCAAGGGTCTTTGGTTGGCGGAGGGTTTGTTCTTCTCGCCGTACCTATCTCCGTATGGCAAATAACACAACATGTTGTTCATTATACCAAGCCAATATTACAAAAACATATTATAAGGTAAGTTATTTATTTGATAATCATTTTTATCACATCATTATTCTGATAAACAATAGCAAAAATCGATTCAAATCAATTGCAAATCGAATCTTGCTAACTGCCAATAATTATGAATGACATTTAAACTGTAATTAAGATATTTAAATTATTTGTAAACAATTTTAAAACAGGTACCTATGTACTTTGTTAACATGAAACTTTACTTAAATTATTTACAATGCTTAAACCAATGTTTATAATATTTTCAGAATATTGTGGATGGTACCAATATATGCTTTAAATGCCTGGATAGGCCTGGAATTCCCAGAGCAATCAATTTATGTCGATTCTCTAAGAGAATGTTATGAAGCTTATGTAATTTACAATTTTATGAAGTATTTGTTGAACTATCTTAATGAAGATCATGATTTGGAGGCACTCTTGGAAACAAAGCCTCAAGTCTACCACATATTCCCTTTATGTTGTTTAACACCGTGGGAAATGGGAAGGTAAGAAACATTGGACAGTTGTTAGGTTTCATGTAGTTAGGCAATTTTTTTCCTTAATCCTTAAATTATGTATAACCATGGTTATTTATAACTCCCACTGCTTATAAATGTATGATTTATGTGACTCACATCAGCCATCCCACATCAAAACAACTTATAAAACATTAGCGGCTCCCTGTGGTTTCACCCGCATAAGTCTCAACCCCATTAAAATATCGAGATAAAAAGTATGCTATATCCTAATCCAGGCCATGGTCTACCCATGAGCCAAATTTCATCCAAATCCATTCAGCAATTTTTGTGTGAAAGTATAACAAACAAACATACAAAAATCAAATATTTTCTCTTCACAATATTAGTTGCTAGCTGCGCCCCGCGGTTTCACCCGCGTAAATGTCGATCCCGTGGAAATATGGGGATAAAAAGTAACCTATTTATGTTAATCCAGGGTGTCAAAAAACACACTAAACAAAACAACAAAATTTTCAAAATTTTATCATAATTGGTCCAGCCGTTTGAGTGTGAAGAAGTAACAAACATATAAACACACACACACACTCACAAACTTTCGCCTTTATAATATTAGTGTGATTATCTTTTTTTTTAAGTATTTTAAAATATTCTAATTCTTATATTTGATTAACCTTTAAAGTAGAGAGTTCATTGTACTGCTGTTTATTCACAAGTACAGGTTTACAGCTGTTCAGCATCCTTTTAAAATCAATGTCATACAATGTCTATTAACATAATAAATATTGTGGTTAGAAATATGGAAAAAAGAAATATGTAAACATTGTAATATGTGGCATTCTTCAGTTTTTATCTGTATCATTATGTATAATCTTTTAATAATTGTCTATTTTGGTAGCTTAATCACATGACATCACTGAAACAGTCAAGCATTGAGCACCTGATTAAATAATTGTTATTATTAATTTTAAAATAATGATAAAAACAATACATAACATGTATATTCACATTAAGTGAGTGGTAAAAAACAATTTTAATATACTGACATACTACTACTATACTGCTAGTATTACTACCGGGTCAAATTAAATTAGCTAGAGTAACTCCGCAGACGTGATGGGTATTGATATCTAAACATAATCAAACAAAAAAAAACTGGCCAAGTCGGACTCGCACACGAAGGGTTCCGTACCACAAGGCAAAAACGCCGCAAAAAACAGTTTGTTGTATGAGAGCCCCCCTTAAATATTTATTGTATTCTGTTTTTAGTATTTGTTGTTATAGCGGAAACAGAAATACATCATCTGTGAAAATTTCAACTGTCTAGCTAACGCGGTTCTTGAGATACAGCCTGATGACAGACAGACGGACAGACAGCGAAGTCTTAGTAATAGGGTCCCGTTTTTACCCTTTGGGTACGGAACCCTAAAAAGAAATTAAATGGGTGTTTACTGCAAAATAAATAATGGATGTGCTGCAGAGTTTCACTAGCATACTTAATTTGACCCTGTCTTATATTTATTTATTTGTTTCAGTGAATTTGTACATAATTGCAAGCATGGAATTCTTCAGTATACAGTAGTGAGGCCCATTACAACGGTTATATCAATGATATGTGAACTGTCCGGGGTGTATGGAGAGAGTGACTTCAGCCCAAAAGTTGCCTTCCCATACATGATAGCCATAAACAATCTATCACAATTTGTTGCCATGTATTGCCTTGTTTTATTCTACAGAGCAAATAAAACTGAATTAAAACCTATGAAGCCTATTGGTAAATTCTTATGTATAAAAGCTGTAGTCTTTTTCTCGTTCTTGTAAGTTTTTTTATCTGTTTAATTTGTATTGTTATTTTGATTTTTTTTTAACCTCATGAATAATGTCAAATCTTCTCAATTTACAGCCAAGGAGTAATAATTAATATATTAGTCTATTGCGGGGTGATATCAACTATATTTGATATATCAGATTCTGATAAGATAAAAATCATGTCTTCTAAGTTGCAGGTAAGTTTCCCATACCACAATATTATGAAAAAAAAAAAAAAAATTATGAAGCTATCTAACAACAAGTTGTCCTTGAAATCTATCTCCAATTCTCTATAGTATTAAATAGAATTCTAATTTGTTAGTAGACCTTTTAAAATATATTAACAGGGAAAGAAATTGTTAAGCGAACTGACGATTCATATATTATTCATTCATTCATCTGTTGGTACTTTGGTAACGCCAAAAAAATATGAAACAACATGTCACGGCATTTTACTCGGAAACTCCAAACTGACTGACAAATCTCATTATTCTTTGACAAATGTCAAATTGACGTAGGTTGTCAATTTGCTTTACAATTAATTACCCCGACTGTACAACAAACAAAATTTTCTCATAATATTTTTTTTTTTACAGGACTTTTTGATATGCATAGAAATGTTCTTAGCAGCGATAGCTCACCACTACAGTTTCTCTTACAAACCGTACATGTCTCCACAAAACCCGTCGCCGTCATGCCTCGGATCTTTCCTCGCGATGTGGGATGTGTCTGATGTCAAGAGAGATATATCTGAGCACCTTGGTGTTGTAGGTATGTTGCAACATGAAATACCTTATTAATTATTGTGAAACATTGAGAAATTGTGAAAACTTGAGGCCAGGCTTTAATGGGTGAAATAATTTTCTTCAATTGCAAGCATTATTTTATCACTTTGGACCATGATTCAATAGAAAAAGTGTTGGTACAAATTGAATGCACATGACGAATTAATCAATTGACCTCCACATTGGTGTAGTGACCCCAAGCGCGACTGCCAAGTGTATCTTCCTGGGGTCGAATCGCCCAGTCGAGTGGTGTTATTGGGTTTTTAATTAGGATAATCTCAGTAGCAGCCTGCCTAGTCTAGTTTTGAGTGCAGTTAACAATAGTAATACTCTATAAAATAGCTGTTTAAAAATGAGTCTCAATGCACCTCTGCCTACTCATTCGCCTAATAGTAATTAATTAGAGCCAGAGATAGGATTCTTTTTAAAATGTTATAAACTTAATACTATTTTCTTTTCCGACAGGGAGCTCATTTAGTCGCAGACTTCGAGGTAAATCAATGTACCATATGGCGCGTGGATACGACGAAAGTTCAAGATTGATGAGCGAGCAACCAATCCCGTCTAGTTCGGCTCCGAACCTCACTGTAGACCTCGAACCACCGCCTGTGGAAGTCAGACCGTCTGCCTACGGATCGCTTGACAACACTCTAGCCGCGGTGTCAACGAACTCTGAAACGGAACCTTTACATGACCTTGATGATCATAATAACGACCCTAAAGTATAAAATGTGATACAAACAGTGATAGTCATTTTGCATATTAAGAAAATCGAATGTAGTGGCTTGGTGCTACATAATATTGCTTTATATCGACAATGCATCACACATACAGGAATATTCGACAAAAAGATTGATGATAATTAAATTGTACATTCCTTATTTTGCAACCAAAGTACCAACATCCTGAATTGTTTATTTTATGAAGACTTGCAATAATATTGTATATTAGTAGGATGTACTAACTATGAATAATAATATTAGTATAAATTGTGATATTTACGTTAATCTGACTATGTAATTACTAATTACCTATATGTTAAGTTTTAGAAATAAAGTATTTGTTTAGCATACACAATTCTATTCTTGGTTCTAAATACCTCACTATGAGCCGTGTTCTTGGCAGGGCTATGTTTCAGAAGGGTTCAGGGGGGTCACCTCCCAAAGCAAGTAATCCGTAGTTTCGGCCGAAGCTACGGGCGTAGGTACAGGTACTCCGTATCACTTACGGACGTTAGATTAATTTGGGGCCCGAACTAATAAATAATTAATGACAACACGATTTGACAGTTGTCTCAACTCACGATAAGTACCTATTAGCCCGTCCGAAAAAATAAGTTGATTTTTTTTACGGTTTAGCTACATTCGGACAGGCCCGTGTATCTTCGTTGACAGACGTAGAGAGTAGACCCCCAGATGTTGGGTTTATGCAAGTCTGACTTGAGTTCTGTACTGTGCTGTGCCATACCACACATCACAACAAATAAAATATGAGTATACCTACACCAGAAACAGATCAGAAAGTAAAATCAATAATTATTTTAATACTTTATTGTTCATATTGTTACGAGCTTCGGGTTCGTGACAATAAAAACTGCCGATTTTAATAACCAAAAATAACAATTTATTTCACAACACTAATTACAACTCAAAACACTAATTAAAAGAACACAATCACACTACTGATCACTCTTAATTCGCACTTGAAGATCGCTTAGATGTTTTCGCTCTTGTCGCTTTATCCAAACTGTGTCGGTCGTCGCGCATCCCGGCCTTATATAGTGCCGCAGATAGTTCTAGAACCTTCCATTGTAGAAACATCTAGAATGTTCGAGTACATACCGGCCCCGACCGACTAGGTGTCGATAGTTCGAGAAAGTTCTACAAAGTTCTAGTATCGAATTTTCTAGAACGATCGTGACTCGACTAGTTCTGCTACTCGATACTAGATGGCGCTAGTGGTAACTAATGTCACCATGTACCAGGCTTTAATTGTGGCGCGCAACACTGCCCCCTCCTAAGACATGCTCGTCCCGAGCATTATCGGCCCCATAATAACGCGCCAGTCGGTCCACATGGACGATCTTAGGAGTACCTCTTGCACCTTTCTGTATCCGGTAGGTTACGTCATTGATCTTTGTCACAATCCGGTACGGTCCGTCCCATTTAGCTTGAAGCTTAGGAGATTTCCCTTTGCTGCGGACTGGATTGTGCAACCACACTAGTGAACCTTCGTCGAACCCTTTATTGTTCATTTTGCGGTCATAACGGGTTTTCATCTTTTCAGACATTTGCTGGCCCGATTGTCTGACGTGCTCATAAATGTCATTCATTTTGTTCCGCAAGTCATTCGCATAATCGGTTATACTGTGTGGGGCATCAGGTGGTATTCCGGTGATCAGGTCTGCAGGCAGCCGTAATTCTCTTCCAAAGTTTGCGAAAGCTGGTGTCACCGATGTACTTTCGTGAACAGCGCTTCGATATGACAACAAAAACGGTTGTATGTGCTTGTCCCAATCTCGTTGCCGATTTTCCACAACTTTGGCTAGGTACCTCTCCAATGTCTGATTAAATCGTTCCACCATTCCATCCGACTGTGGGTGGTAAGAAGTTGTTCTGGTTTTATGAGTACCCATAACTCGACAAGTTTCCTGGAATATTTGTGACTCAAAATTCCTTCCTTGATCACTGTGAATCTCTAAAGGTACTCCAAAACGACAGAAGACTTCATGAACTAATTTATCTGCAACTGTCGAAGCTTCTTGATTTGGAATGGCGAAGACTTCCGGCCACTTGGTGAAGTAATCCATCACAACCATGAAATACTTGTTGCCACTTTCACTTACCGGAAACGGCCCCGCAACGTCAAGGGCTATCCTCTCCCATGGTGCACCAACATTGTACAATTTCAATGCACCTCTACTGCGAGTCTGAGGTCCCTTTACAGCTGCACAACTTGTACATTTGCGACACCAGTCCTCGACATCGTCCCGACAGTGGACCCAGTAAAACCGTTCTCGTATCTTCAGTAGAGTCCGTTTTACTCCCAGATGACCTCCTGAACAACCATTATGGTACAGCTGTAGAACATCCGGTACTTGAGCTTTAGGGACAACCATTTGCAAATGACAGCTGTCTCCCCGAGCATTTTCCCATTTACGGCACAGGACTCCATCCTGAATCACCAAGCTGTCCCATTGGGCCCAATAGCTTTTTGTGATCGAACTCATCGCTGAGACGTCGCTCCACCTGGGCTTAGGAGCTCTGGCCTTCATCCACTCCAGAATCGGCTTGATGTCCGAATCTTCCTGCTGTGCACGTTGTAGGCTTTCCTTCCACTCGTTGCTGAGGTCTGTCTTAAGCATCCTCACAGGTACGACTTCTTTACTTTCCTGCCTAGTACAATGCTTGCAGTCTTCAGGACAAGGTCTTCTTGACAATGCATCTGCGTTGCCATGAGATTTTCCACTGCGATGTTCGACCTCAAAGTCGTATTCCTGTAGTAGCTCAATCCATCTCGCAACTTGTCCTTCTGGATTTTTAAACTGCAATAGCCATTTCAGTGCCGCATGGTCAGTTCGTACGTGGAATTTCCGTCCCAGAAGATATTTGCTAAAATGCTGCAATGACTTTACCACAGCAAGCAATTCCCGTCTCGTGACACAATAGTTCTTTTCCGGCTTTGACAGCGACTTGCTGAAGTACGCTATCACAACCTCTTGATCACCATTCCGTTGAGACAACACACCGCCAAGTCCTATGTCACTTGCGTCTGTGTCAATTATAAATTCCTTGCCCGCATCAGGGTACCCCAAAATAGGTGTTTTGCACAGACGGTCCTTCAGCTCCTGGAATGCGTTGTCGCAACTTTCATCCCAGCAGAAATGTCGCTTCTCCTCGGTTAGCTTATGCAGGGGTTTGGCTATGTCTGCAAAGTTCTTGACAAATCGCCGATAATAGGAGCACAAACCCAAAAATGCTCTGACCTGCGTCTTGTCTTTTGGAACTGGCCAATCCTTGACAGCGGCGATTTTCTCTGGATCCGTGCGGATACCCTCTTCAGACACTACATATCCCAAAAAGCTAACTTGTCGTTTGAATAGTGAACACTTCTTCGGACTTAACTTGAGGTTGGCACTCTGGATCTTCATGAGCACGCGTTCCAGGTTTTGAAGATGTTCTTCAAACGTGCGGCCTACGATGATGATGTCATCCAAGTAGACCAAACAGGCATCGCCAATTAGTCCAGTAAGTACAAGTTCCATCAACCTTTCAAAAGTTGCCGGAGCATTGCACAATCCAAACGGCATAACTTTAAATTGCCACAGACCCTTTCCTGTCGAGAATGCAGTTTTCTCCTTGTCCTTAGGGTCAATTTCGACTTGCCAGTAGCCACTTTTCAGGTCCAGCGTGCTAAACCACTTTACTCCAGTAAGCATGTCCAGCGTGTCGTCAATTCTTGGCAAAGGATAGCTGTCCTTCTTTGTAACGTCGTTCAGACGACGATAGTCAACACAAAACCGCATGCTGCCGTCCTTCTTTCTTACCAGCACTACAGGTGAACACCATGGACTAGATGAAGGTTCAATAACACCATCCTTCACCATTCCCTCAATCATGGTTTCCACTTCCTTTTCACGTGCTACCGGCAATCTCCTTGGCCGCTGACGGATAGGCAGTTCTTCTCCTGTGTTTATTTTGTGTTGAACTAAGCCAGTCTTCCCGATGTCAGCATCGTTTGACGAGAAAACATCGGCGTACTTGAGTAACATCTTCTTCGCCTTGAACATTTCATTTTGGGACAGAGCGCTGCGGCATTCTTCTAAAAGTGTGGTCACTTTCGTTTGTGCATCCTTGCTGAGGGTCCCAGTCGATGGATATTGGCATTGACGCAACCAATCCACTTCCTCGCAAGTACCGACTAGTGTGCCTTTTTCTATAATCTGTTCCTGATCACAAAGGTTCAGCACACGTACCCCTGAGATGTCGGTGGCTCTGACCAAAGTTCGTGCCACTTTCCATGGAAGGTCATTATCTACCCTTTCCACGAGTACACAACGATGAGTTTGCCCAGGATTCCGAGGAAGACTAACCGGCACAATCGTTTCCGATCTCGGCAGAAGAACAATCTTCTTAAGGCTGTACACATTACCTGGCAACGCCCCTTCCACGAAAAGTTCCTCTTGTCCACATTTCAAAACACCTTGCTTGACGTCAATCTCGCAACAATTCTTCCTCATAAAGTCAAGGCCCAGGATGCAATCGTCCATTATATCGGCCACGATGACATTATGCAGGTAGATTCTGTTGCCTAGCTTCAACTCCATCTTCTTCTCTCCATGGACGGGTATGCGCTGACCGGTGGCTGTTACCAAATTAATGCGTTCCCGGTTGTATGCGGAGTCCCCAAGGGACCGACTTGTAAGTTGGGAACTGACAACCGTGCGAGAAGCTCCAGTGTCTATGGTCAGCTTACACGGCGTTCCGTTGACCTCGCCCTTGATGATTAGGCTGTTCCCGTCATGGGTTTGTGTGATCGAAACCCTTGGGGCTCTTTGAACATCAGCCAGCACCCGCCCCGCAGTCCTGGCTATTACTCGTTTCCCTGCTGCTGATGCTGGGTGGTGCTGTTAGCCGCACTGCTCTCTGGAGATCGGCCGTCTTCTCTTTCTGCAGTTCGCTTAGGGCAACTGGATCGAAGGTGGCCCTTTTCCCCACAACCGTAGCACCTAGGGCTGTATCCTTTATTGCGGTCGCGAACTGTAGCCGCTGCAACCTCCCTGACGCGATGGGAGCGATGATCCTGCCGCACAGCTTCCACCTCCAGTGCATGGGCCAAGGCGTCCTTAAGCGTCCCGTGGTGACCGAGCCTCACAGCAGCTCTAACTTCAAGGTCGCGGATGCCGTCGATGAATGCCTGCACCAGGTTCCCATCAATAAGCGCAGGTACAGACTGGTACGCTTTACGAACCAGCTTCTCCACTTCAAGGGCCCACTGCTGCAGGTTTTCATTACTGTGTTGCACGCGATCCTTGAGCTGCGCACGAAACACGTGTTCCAGGTGAGCGTCGCCATATCGAGCCTCCAATGCCTCAAGGAGCTGCTCGTAAGTCACTTCCTTACCGAGAGCTTCCAGAACAGTTAAGGCCTGGTCGCGTAGGCCTAGGGTGAGAGCAGTCATGGCCTGATTTTTATTCCACCCGTTCGCCTTCATGACAGCCTCAAACTGGATTTTGTAGGCCGACCAGGAAGAAGTTCCGTCGAACGGTGGCACTTTGAATCCCCGTAGCGAAGGTGTTGTAGCTACGGGAGCTGCGATTCCATCACCAAGTCTAAGGTAATCCAGCGTTTTCTTCACGTCAGCCATCACGGTTTGCTTCACGTCAGCCATCACGTTGTCAACCCGATTATTAACTTGGTCGATTCGGGTTTCAGCTTCCGACAGGCGGTTGTCATGTTGAACCACCTTATCTTTCACCTCCTTCATGTCTTTCCCGAAGGTAGCGTGAAGGTCCTTCATAAGGAGCATCTGCTCTTCCTGGCGGCGCGCCTGCTCCTCCTTATCACGTTGGAGCTGTTCTTCCAACCGACGAGCCTGTTCCTCCTGTCGACGAGCTTGTTCCTCCCTGTCACGCAGCAGCTGTTCCTCCAACCGACGAGCCTGTTCCTCCTTGTCCCGCTGCAGCTGTTCCTCCAACCGACGAGCCTGTTCCTCCTGTCGGCGAGCCTGTTCCTCTTGTCGGCGAGCCTGTTCCTCCTGTCGGCGAGCCTGTTCCTGCAGCATCATCATCAGGGCAGCAAAGTCTGGTGCTGATGATGCTGGAGCAGCTGTGGATGGGCCGGCCTCCGTGGTCGGTAGCTGGCCTTCCGACCTCTGTGGCGTTGCTCCACCGAATCGCCTCTGGTCCGTCTCTTGCTGTCGTTGACTCCGGGTACGGATACCCTCCGTGTCGTCTTTGGGTAAAACCGGCATAATCCTTGCTTCTGACACCAATTGTTACGAGCTTCGGGTTCGTGACAATAAAAACTGCCGATTTTAATAACCAAAAATAACAATTTATTTCACAACACTAATTACAACTCAAAACACTAATTAAAAGAACACAATCACACTACTGATCACTCTTAATTCGCACTTGAAGATCGCTTAGATGTTTTCGCTCTTGTCGCTTTATCCAAACTGTGTCGGTCGTCGCGCATCCCGGCCTTATATAGTGCCGCAGATAGTTCTAGAACCTTCCATTGTAGAAACATCTAGAATGTTCGAGTACATACCGGCCCCGACCGACTAGGTGTCGATAGTTCGAGAAAGTTCTACAAAGTTCTAGTATCGAATTTTCTAGAACGATCGTGACTCGACTAGTTCTGCTACTCGATACTAGATGGCGCTAGTGGTAACTAATGTCACCATGTACCAGGCTTTAATTGTGGCGCGCAACAATATAAACATTGTAGCAGCTCTATTTAAAGCTCTATTGAAAATTAAAAGTAAGTATTAAATAATAATAAGAAAATTATAATACTGACTAGTGAAAGGTAGTGTTTTAAGAATTAATAGAATTTAAAATGCACTAACAACAGTAAAAAAACTTTTTTTTCTGGGATTGTCATAAAATATACAGACGCCAGCACATCAAGCTACTGCAATCTGTCAAATTTATTTAATAGATTTTCAACTTTATCGCTAAAGCATAAGGTTCAAAGTTGATTGGGAAAATTTGACAGTTTTGGGTAGCTTGGTGTGCTGGCCTGTATGTGCTGTACCTACCATCTAGCAGCTAGATATCACTTGCTGTAAACATGCAAACTATGCATAGTTTAGGAATAGGTAAGATATTAAATAAATTAATTGTGTAGTCTTATATTATAAGTTACATGCTTAATTAAAATCTTTAGAAGAAACGCTTGATTATCAACTAGATCTGAGATTATTAAAAATAATACTTGTTTAATATTCTACTGTACTTCATTTACTTCTTATCTAATCAAATAGTATGTAAAATATAATGCAGGCCACTCACGATCAAGTTTACCGTCAAGTTTGCAGCGGACTTGAAGCCGCGTCCAGTAAACTTGATCGCGTATGGGTATGCATGATAAGTCGACTAAATTTATCATGCATACCCATACACGGTCGCTCGGTCGGCGGTCGGGAGTGGCCCGCATAAGCTCATAATAATTATGAATCTCGTAATCGCGATAAAAGTGAAATGCATACATCCCCCAAAATCATATTATAATATATTCTTATACTTATTGATATGTAATTATTTGATTATGTGTTCTAATAGGCCAAGCTTATAATTATTTATTTACAATAGGTGTCATTCTTCACATGAATCCTCGTCCTGCAGAAATTTTCTAAGGCACTCAGTCCAGCCTTTAAACAATTCATTTCAATTTTGTGCCAAATTGTTCCCAGTATAAGATAGTAGAAGCAAAGGCCAGTAACAAATATTTTAATTATGTCATAAAATATACTGTTGGGCCAATAGCCAACTGTGCCAATTAGGAATATGAGTATCAGTCCACCAATAGTTAAATATAATGTTTTGAATGTAGATAAGTTAGTCATTGCCTCCTTACAAACTTGAATAGCTTGGGTAGCAGTTTCATCAAATTCATTATCACTGCTGCAGCAACCAACATTTCTTTTTATTAAGGTACTGTCAGTTGGTTTCACATGTAATTGTACAGAAACTGCATTGTGATCAGAATATGAAAATTCTTTGCCAGGCACTCGGTCAGGCAATGGGTTGCCAAAATTGGTTACTTCAACCTGAAAAATAAACCAAGCTAGATTAAAATCTTGTGTTAAAAAAATACCTGAACCATGCAAAGACTTGTAAAAAAACATACCTCCCATGCAGGGTTTTGTTTATATAAAATATGATCTATTCTCTTTCCTTCAGGACAAATCTTGACTTGTTTAGGGTCTGCATAGCTATTGTTAGCACTGTCGCTAGTTCCTAGGGCCTTTGACTTTGCTGGGTCCTTCAAGTCAGGGTCTTTGTCATAAGGGTCTATAAGTGGAGGAAGCTGGGTCACTATCCTGAAAAAGAAATGATGAAGATTGATAAAATGCGATAAGATGGTAATTTTGTTTTCTAGCAACAAAACTAAAAAAAAAAAACTTTACTTGAATGATAAATCTCCAGGTGCTGCATTTAGATCTCCTGCCAGTATGGATATGTCAGCAGGTGCAGTAGTCAAATTAACGAATTCCGCTGTTAAGTAAGCTTGTAGCACTCTATGTGCCAAATATATATCATCCTCATGGTATTCTGCATGGAGCTAAAAATATAAGTGCATTGAAGTTAGTGCCATACTTGTTGTTTCATCAGGTTTTGATTGGAGTGTATTTACAAATTTTCCTAGTTTTCAATATTTTTAGCAAGGACTGTTTCTGGTATTGTCTAATGATTAAACAAATAAATATGGCACATCCCATATGCATCCTATAAATATGATAAAGCTAATGTCACAATGATTGATCACGGATAAAACATAATGGCACCGTTGGCTTCACACATGAATTTTTATCGTACTTAATTTATCTAGTTTCATCAGATAGTGAGAGAACAGCAGCTATCTCTAATGTCACTATTTATCATGAAATTTCTATAAGTTAAATACACTTAGCAACACTGGGTGCAAAGCCCATGATAGAATATGTACAAAAAAATCATCATAGGAAAATCTTGCTTGTCCCCTAGGATTTTATTTAAAAAATAAATATTTACTTACTACTCACATGTGTACAATATACATTAATTAGTCTATCACCATACTGAATACGGCAGAGACCAATTCCTTTACCTCCAAACCAGTCTCCGTGATGTATCTTGTGAATGTAGCCATTTAACGGCCACTGGTGAAAGAAGACATCTCGCATTAACCATTTTGAGAATATACAGAGGCCAGACCCAAGTACTCCACTGAAATATTAAGAAATTAATGTAAATATCCCACGCCTAAAATGACCCTCTGACCAAAAGGTTCTAATAACCAAATATTGTTATGGTGTTTACCTGTAAAAGTAGTGTGAATATGGTAGATTGCTTTTCAAACTCTTCTTCAAAAAAAAATAATCATTTTCACTCCATACTTCTTGTAAACACACTATAGTATGAGAGCTCTTTTGTAAATATTGAGCTATGGCTCCAAAACGCTTCTTTCGATTTTTAGACACTCCTGGTATCCCCCTGTAAATGTCATAGTGGTTATTATTTACGTAAAATACGCGCTTGGAAGTGGTATGAAGACGGTACTCCCTTTCTTCTCCTAAAATGATTTGTCCGAAAATCATTATCCATAACATGTTAACCAAACTCGTAACTTCAGTAACCAAACTGTTCGAAATTTTGTTTTACATAATTATCTCTACTTCTAAAACTATTTCTGTCCTAATATTGAGCAAGTACTATATTAAATCTCCTAATTTTGCATGAAATAAAGTCATATGTTCTAAGTATTGTATTATTCCGAATGTTCATTTATAATAAAATTGTTGGTCCTAAAATATTTGCTAAAAATTAGGTTTTAGTAACAGAAACGAATCGCTGTAAATCCGAATCCACGCAGTCTTGTCGGCCCTACCCTTAGAGTGTAATTTTAGAATCGAGTAGGCGCGTAGGGGCGAGGCGGCCCGCGGGCTGAGGAGCAGGAGGCTGCGAGTGAAAGCCGTCTGCGACGATTAGCAAGCCTGCTGCATGTTGCATGCTCGCTTGCATGTTGCATGCTTGCTTGCATGCTGCATGTGCAACCAGTGCAACAGCAGCTTTGTAATACAAATTTGCTTTAAAAACATTTGGATGTATTAGGGATTCAATTTTATGGCATGTGATATTAAGTGACATTAAATTGGGGCAAGTTATCATTCGGACAAATGATGATTAGGACAAAAAAAATATGGCTCTTTCTACAAAATTAGGGATAAAAAAGTTAGGGAACACAATAGAAAACCATTGCAGACACCAGTCTGATAACAATACCTAGTGGTTATTAACAGAATGAAGCAGTTGCTAACAGACCTTGAAGTTAATTTAACTGTGATAACTGATTTCATTGTATGTGAGGTTTACTTGTTTCAATTCGTTTATCAACCAGTTTGCTGAAAACCACCTAGCTGTTGATAGTGTGTACAGCAGAGAGGTAACCATAGAAACTTTACAATTTATGCAGTATCATGCCATTTTTGATAAACTGATTAGGGTAAAAGTAGTGTTATCAAAACTTACCAACAGTTTAGAGTAAAGACATTCACGGTGAATTCCATATTAACTGAACACTGTTTCGTAAATTAGGAGCTTGTACTATTTCGAACTATAGTTTAGGATCTATCTCAGTAAGAATCATGAAAATTATTGGTTCTCAATGGTTGAATGAAATCAGCTTCAACACAAAAACTTACAACAACAATGAATGAATATTTAAAATTTTGAATGGGATTGAACTTGAATCGTATCTTTGAATCACATCACGATCACACGACACACACAAAGACTCACAGAGTACTTTGATAAGATTAGTCAAAGACTGCATTAGAATATAATATCACACAAACCACAGAACACATATACCCTAATAGTAGTCTATGCCCTAAACTAACGAATGACGTCTTGGTCTTGCTTATCGATCTGACCATAGACTAATATATATGAATGAGACCATTGGGACCAATGAATTTGAAATAGAAAAGTATGGACTGGAAATACCTTTAAGACAAAGAAATTTCATTTCCACAAGAAAGGGATAGAGTATTGAGTTATTATATATAAGTAACAGAAAAGGATAAAGCTATACTATTTCCGTCTCTCAGTGCGTGCCCGTTTTTTCAAGGCAGCTACATAAGTAGCCAATGTTATTTAAGTTAGTTTTTTGTCTCATGTATGACCACGCTACCCGATGCTCTATAGCTTTCTTACTCTAAGGGAAATACCTACAAAAAAAGGTACATACCTACAACAACTCGTATTGTCGCATAAAATGGCTGCCATTGCTAGGGTTGTGCCAATCAAGGAACATAGGCGTTACGATTATCGAGTATCGATACTAAATAATATGAGTCTTACTAGCAAGGAACTTATAGGTAAAGTTCCTTGCTTACTAGTTATCACGTTTGGATCATAATAACTAGGGTTGCCAACTATACTTAGGAACGCTCTAACTAGGAAGTCGAAAGCTAGTGATCACACTACACTAAATTGGATTCTAAATCGGACAGATCACAGACGACGCATTCTTGAAGAAGGATCTGAGTTGTATGTACATTTCGAATTTT
This sequence comes from Oligia latruncula, assembly GCA_948474745.1. Taxonomy (NCBI): domain Eukaryota; kingdom Metazoa; phylum Arthropoda; class Insecta; order Lepidoptera; family Noctuidae; genus Oligia; species Oligia latruncula. The sequence goes on from OX419688.1 coordinate 14,203,945, forward strand.
CTTTCGATGTTTTTTATCATAGTTTTCGTCTTTGAAGTAACGTCTCGCGTTTTTGTAATAATTTTTGTTCCAATAAGACCCTAAAGCCTTCATCGCGTAATGACTAATTAAAATATTTTTTGACATTTTTAATAAAAGGATAGGGCATTTCCCCATACATTTCTATTACGTTCTAAATTGTAACGCCGGCGCCGCCATGATTACAGTCTTAGATCGTAGACAATTTAGGAAGTAGAGCGGTTGGTCCTCCAATTTGCATGTCCGTGACTACCGGCCGGACCACCAACGCCAATCTCTTCCATATTTTGTAAATAATTAGTACTCAATTGGTACTAATTAGTACTCGAACCACAAAATTGGTACCTTAGTAGTTTTCAAGGGAATCGGCGCCATTACCATTGACAACTTAATTTGGTCGGGTTATACGCGGAGATTTAGTAATGAAAGCTAATTTCTCTTAAAGTAGAACACTTAGGAATCTGAATTTTTGGTCGCTATAACTTCTTTAGGAGTACTAATTTTTGTATAAATTTGGGTAGAAATCACAGAGTTTTTAATAGGGAAATCTTGAAATGAAAATTTGGCACCGTGACTACCGCCACCCCACCAATGGCATGGTATATCTCCTAAACTACTGGAGTACTAGTTTTGAATTTTGGGTACTAATTTTCTATGCAGGTTTGAGGAAAGCGACAAGCTTCTCTAACTTGGAATCAACATTCAAAATCGTGGTCCTGCTGAACAATTGCGAGAAAGTTATCATCGTTGATTTCTCGGTAAATAGAAATGTTAGAGTTCTGTTTTTTTTTACGAAATAAATCATATTTATGGGTACTAATTATTTGTATACTTAGAATAGCTGTAGCGTGCCCCCTTTTTCGGCGCTCATGGTGGTCCTGCTGAAGGGAGCGTGACTACCGCCGGACCACCTTCGAAGTCGATTTTCTCGAAAACTCCTAAGGCATCAATTTTGTGGTTCGAGTACTAATTAGTACATACCAATTGAGTACTAATTATTTACCAAATATGGAAGAGATTGGCGTTGGTGGGGCGGCAGTAGTCACGGACATCAATTTGCACTAAATCGAATCCAATCTGTTCTGTGATTACATCTGCCGATTTCCTAAAAATTGGGTAGTGTAATATTCCAAATTCCCACTCGTGTTGATAGAACTTGTATATTGACAGCAAAAATTTTGTTGCCACAGCAAAAATATTTTTCCGAAACGGGCGTTTCTTTTTGTTTTCGAAATGGTTTTCAATTTTATCATCAAAGTGAATAGTATGAAATATATTCACATTGATGGATTTTATGTATTGATGCAATCAGTTTTTCCTTTACAGAATGCCTAGTATTTATTTCTAGTTGTTTGTAAACGAACTAGTGATAGAACACGACCAATGGAATATTTAATTTTGTTGGATGTACTATTAATATTTCTAAAGCAGGAACCAAAAACACAATAAATCAAAACAAGAAGTTGACATGGAATATGCTTTTTATTAAGTTCTAATTTTTCCTCCACATTATTTCCCTCACTACGTGATAAAGTCCCCAAAATTCTCATGCCAGCAGAAAATATGGGGCTGTTAAATGTGTGTAGAAAATGTAGTATCCCACTGATGACCTAGAGAAAATTTACGGATTTACTGTAATTGCAGAAGAACAATAATTGGTAATAACAACAAACAAATATTCCCAATATTTTAGGTACTAAAGAATAATTCTATAAAATTTCTATCATTAGCATATTTTTAATTGAGATATTGAACTTATATTAATAGGAAATGATAAGGTACCTTTTAAACATACAACACAATAATTATTAGGTATGCTAATTTAATAGCTGTTGCACTTAATATCTAATTATAAATAAATGATGTGTATGGTGTACCTACATAATTTCTGCTACACCACTGTGGTATACATTAATAGGAAATCGTTTTGCATATTTAACACCCGATTTCTGGAACAAACACCAACAATAATTGAAATTAACCCATCAAACATAGTAGAAGATGTTTGCATGTAAGTGCTCAACGATCTTCACGATTATTCTTATTGTTATTTCATTTCAGGAGTATTTTTCTTATGAACAATTGCTGGTTCTTAGGACATTTGTCGGGTTAAATGCTTGTCAAGTGATCCAATTGCTTGTTGATATTTTAGTCACTCAATCACAGGCTGACAATTTGTTACCTCATTCTTGTTCCAAAAACTGCATGTTAATTTTAACAAAAGCCGAAGCCAGTGTACCCTACCAAATTATTTAGCTAGTAGTTATCTAAGCTATAAACAAGTGTGTACTTTATTTAAGATTGTGATATTTTCATCAATCTAACATTAATAAAACTAGTTGAATCTTCAGCTGGCAACTGGATGCAAGTGTCACCACACTTCATATAATTAACATAGTTGCTTATAAAGTTCAAATAAGCACATCAACTTCAACTTCAATATGTTCCGATTTTATTGACAAATTGATAGGCGAATTTGGAGTAGACTCAGTTTCTTCAGGCACTTCAGTTAATCCAGCTAACTTGAGAGCAGTAGAAAACTTAAAAGTTCCTTCATCTTTTCTTGTTTTTCTTTCTTTATTAAGCTTTGGTTCCTTTCCTCCCTCCTTGTAGTGTAATTGGACATGGTAATTTAATTTAGCCTGGAACATGATTTTATATTTTGATATTTATTGTTTGACTTTTGAGCGACGCGCGTTTTACTTGTATTAACCAACTGTACAAACACACTGTGAATGTGTGCGCGAAGACAAGTAGCGTGAGCATTTATAACACACACACACATTTCTGACTTCACCACTGTCTCAGACGGTACTAAGAGCTCTTGCGCTTACACACACATTCACTGCGTGTTTGTACACTTGTTAACCACAAGCAAAGCGTGCGTCGTTTTATAAGATAGATTATATACTATGCAGATGATTTTATAGAATACCCCATTTAGACAAAATACACCATTTGTACTTTTGGAAAAAAATTGTCTCAACTGGAGAATCAAATTATCTAGTTTGAAATAATTTACCTTTGTTGATAGTTGTGCATGGCACAGCATGCATTCATGGTACTGTTTCATATGTTTTACTAAAATATGTTGCTTTAAATTGCTTTTTCTTGAGTAAAATCTGCAAGAAATAATAGATTTTGAGCAAACTGTTATTTTTTTTACGTGCATACTAGAATAATTGGGGTAAAGTTTAATTTATACCTTGGACAATCTGCATAAGGACATGGAAATGTTTTCGAAATCTTTCCTTGACCATGTGTTTTAAGGTGCCTCACCATGTGGATTCTTTCCTTGAATGTTCTTTTGCATTCATTACAGATAAACACTGAAATGAAGAGAAAGTTATAATTGCAGATATTTCTTTTTATAGGGTTAATGTTGGACCAAGTGACCAGAACCTTGGACACACAAAGCTGTAGAAGGTTCAGTTACCAATAATTTATTCTGTTTTAGAAAAAAGACCTAAAAGTTCATAGATTCATGAGTCAAACATTGTAATAAAGTTACACTAGCAAGTTGCCAACATAACATTTTTTGCCACTGCTGGGTTAAATATCTCTACCATACCAAAAAAGGTTATCCAAATTTATTTATTACTAAGGTAATTAAAAGTATATGTTCACCTTCGGCGTCGTCTTCTGCCGAAGGTGACTGCATCAACCGAAGCTCGGCCCCGCCTGGGGCCCATAATTTAAACCTCGGTTGGATAACAGTGACATTGCTTTCAATTAACGATTTTAATGATTTCAGATGTCTAGGAGTTGACGAGTCTAAAACAAAGGAAACCATAGTGAAGTCTTAAAGTATTTTTCTACAATTATTATGATAAATAAAATAAGTAGATTATTTCCATAATTATCTCTTATTATTAGTTTTATTGTATAAGAATGATTAAATACTTACAACTCTTTATATGATCAGTTTTTTTATGTTTTTGATATTTGGACCAATGATTGAAAACTAAATCACACTCCTCACATGTGTATGTTTTATGATATCTCATGTGTCTCTTCTTCAGGTAAAGACTTACAAAAGTTTCTGAACATAAATCACACCTGAAATATAACTACGAGTTACTTGAATCCTTAGAGCACTGAAGACATGGATACTGAAGTAAAGGAAACAATTTATACAAGATAAAAAACTTATCGGTCTGGCAGTTTAGAATTATTCATCAACAGTATTTAAGTAAAGTGACTTTATTGTATTTAGTATTTCATTCATTATCATAAATATAATAAGCCTACTGTCAACTGTACTACAAGTCAAGACTCCTCTCAGTGAAAGGGAGTAGTATGCCATAATCCACCAAGCAGCCCCAGTGAACAGTGTGTATATAATTGTTTGCAATAAGCATTTTAATATGATTAATTTATTTAAAAAATTGAATACATACTTGAATGCTTTTAATCCTGTATGTTGGTACATGTGGGAGCTCAGTTGATTCTTCTTTTTGAACTGCATTTTACAAACATCACAAGTAAACAGTGTGGCCAAGTGTACTGTATTTAGATGCCTCTTGAGGTTCTGGCGATTTGCAAATGATTTCAAGCATTGAGGACAGCTGAAAGATAATTTATTTTAGAACTGTAGTTATGATAATTTTTAAATAGATAATTTGAAAAGTTCTTTTTAGTTTTACCTGTATACAACATCATTTTCATGTTTCATATGCACAGAACTTATGTGTCTATCCAAGTGACTTTTGCTTGTGTATGCTTTGCTGCAATTTGGCTCATTGCAAGGGAAAGGTCTCTGAAAATTATTCCAGACATGTACACTTTGGTTCATTACTTTATCTTATAGTAACGACATGCTGTGATACTTACAATGTTATTGTGAGCTAGAAAATGTTGTGCCAGTCTGTACGGTCTATCGAAATAAGACGCACAGCCTTCATATGAACAATAATACAACTTTTTCTGTTGCTGTTCCTCCATGCTGCCTAAATTTTGTGTTGAGTGCGTGTATTTATTAGTTTATTGATAGCTTACAAACGAGTGATATTTCAAGAATAGTTTTAGTAATATCTATACAGCACACAATCAGTCAGAATTAAAACTAAACACGCTTTTCTTTCCCGTATTTCCACCAATAAATCCATACTTCCATAACACTTTTTAAATATTTTAGAAAATGACAGAAAGCATTTGTATCAAAGAGTGAGTGATCAATCAAAGCGCGAACCTATTCTGTCAATGTCACAACTTTTTTTTTAAATCGTTGACGCTATGGTACTGGTACATCGACTAAAATAAAAAACTACTCTAGTTATAAGAGACTAATGAAAAAAAAAATAGTTTGTGTTTTTTCAGTACTCTTTCACTGAATTATTTGCTTTTGCTGGTTTACTGACCATTTTTCTGAATGTTACTTTGCTACAGGAATTCATCGTTTCAATTTTGTATTGTTATTTTAGTAAGAACAAATAATCGCATCTCTATCGGTATTTCAATTTCGATCGTTGCACTTGGTGCAACTCTAAATCATTCTATTTTGTCCCGTATTCGACAAATAATGCGACGTAATCCGCGTTCTAATAGAACAATAACTATGATTAATTCGTGAATTGTTAAAATTTCGTGTCGCTACAGTACATTTTACTGCGAGATAATATAAATTCAATCGTTTTACAGTGCATCAGTCAAGTCAGCTGACGTACATAAACAAAGGGCATGTCAATATTTTGTGCAGTGGTAAAACACCTTCAAAGTGATTTGTGTTAGATGCTGAATATTTTTGTTCAATAAAATGGATATAGACGGTTCTTCAGTAACTGGAGAGATTGACCAAAATTTATTATTACAATTTAGTTGTATGAACACAACAGACAGAGATGAACTTGTTAATCAAATGCAGAGACTCTTGGGCCCTAGTGTGAATTATAATACAGCCAGCTTCTTCTTGGACATGAGCAACTGGTAATTATATTTTAAGATATGCAAACTTATAACATTAACGTTTAACATATCTCTGTCTACTAATCAATTACATTTTATTACAGGAATTTACAAACAGCAATATGTTGTTATTTAGACTATACTTTACCACCAAAGCTTCCATCAATGTCTCTAAAAGCTGCTCAAAACCAAGAGGCTGCAGTGGGGCCTGGTGCTTGGTAAGGATACCATTATATTATATTAAGGTCAATTTGTGAACATGTGCTTTTCTTATAATAAATTGAAAAAGTGAGTCTAGGATTTATTGTGAATGACTCACTTGTCTTATGCAATTAAATGTGTTTCTCCTATTAAAAATTGTTAAGTATGACCCTTAATAATAATTATGATAGTTTTTTATTTGTTGGTTACTACTTAATATTAAAATTGTTTCTTATTTCAGTTTTGAACAAAGTTGGAATATTGCTAATACTGGGGCAGAAGGGTGGCCCGGCAGTTGTAGGTTGATACAAGCTGGGGGTGAACCACTAGGTGCCACCCCGGTCTATCTTCCACCTTTACCTGCAGGACATTCCACTACAGTTACATTAAAGTTAGTAGCTCCCACTACACCAGGCACTCACAGAGGGTATTTTCATTTGGTGACTGAAAAGGGTGACCAAATAGGGGGTGAGTATCTGACGAGATTAATTGCAGTTTTTGGGTAAATAGTAAAATTTATATAGCAGAGGCTAGTCATTATTATTGAAAGATATTTCTCTAATATATTGTCAAATGCATCATTATCTGATTCATTGAATTGAAAATACTTTAGAAAAAAGGAACACAAGAATAATTTATTCAAGTTTGTCAGACTACTAAAGATAAATACTTTCTAAAATCTTTAAAGCTGCAACATCACTTAGTATTAATAAATTGCAGTTACTGTTACTAATTTTATTGTATGTTAATTTTATTTTAGATACATTATGGGTTGAAGTTACTGTGGAGTCAGAGATGACAATGGCTCTTGTAGAACAACTGGCAGCCTTACCCGTCCCAAGTAGTAATGGCCAGGTATGTTTGTAAATAGAAATTTACTATTTGAGCTCAGTGGAACTCTTTAGGTGGTTTAGCATCTATGGATTCACATAATGAATGGCCTTTTACTTACTAGCTGTCATTCTTAATATTTTGAAAGGGTGTAAGAGTAGGGGAAAATCTAATGATGATGGATTGTGTGAAAGATGACAATATTATGACTAGGAATGGGGTGAATACTCACATGAGGGCTGATCAAGATTTATGGAATAACCGGCAAACCACTAAATTGGAATGAGGGCAGAAGGATGTTGAATTCCTAATATTCCACAAAGCATATTTTAGGATTTTATTATTATACTTTAACATGCATAGTGGTTGAACTATACATGTGACCATCTTGAAGGACATGTCAAACAAAATCAATAATAATTATAGTCACTGTATTTAAATCTCACAAATTATGCACTTCATAGTAAATGTGATGCATTACACTAACATTACAAATTTTATTTGTGTATGATTGTCCATTGAAGATTACAACTGACATGAATCATTAGTACAAGTCATGAAAATAAATAGGGGCTTATTTTGCTCATAATAACATAAAGGTACATAATTATTATTTTATTTCAGTATTTTGTCCTACTCCTAGATATTTAAAATGTATAAGTGTTGTGTCAAAAGGGGAAATCTGCTTCACCTAAAAGTACACAAATAGTATTTCTTTAATTTAGTATTAGGTAACTACTAAAAAGTTAGTTATAAAGATTATTATTATTTATTTATTACCAGTAATGAAAGAGTGATGATTCTAGGTACAAAATTGTTATAGTTCCGTTACGAGCTAATCATTTCTGCTGTTACTATTTTCTTAATTTATTTGTTTCAGATGCCACCGCAAGATGACCAGATGTGTTGATGAACAGCAGTCACAAAATATTTTGTAAAATTTTCATTAATCTAACCTTGATTATGTTACTTCTTACTATATTTATTTAGGCTGATATATAGGGCAATCTTATGTCCTTCTTGTGAAATAGCCAAAGACACATTATAATCACAACATTATTCATCTTTTTTTTGTATTTTGTTATTAATATTGTAATCTAGTTTATCAATATGTATTGTCCAACTTTTAACATGGCTGCTGCAATGAATTGGACCTAATCGAAGCCATAGCCAGAGACATTTGTTTTAAAGTCTTGTTCTTAATTTTTTTTAAACATTGGACATTTTTTACTGTATAGCAAAATAAACTATGTTTTCTTGCAGACAAGTTCGATTGTTTATTGACACCCCTGAATGTTTCTGACTACATCTTTGGTAAGGTGCCTTAAGAATTTTATTGCATGTTAATTCATCAAACTTTGCTATACAAAATCAAAAAGACTCACAATGGAAGGAAAATAATGTACAAATAATACATTATAAACTAAATGTTGATTAGCTGTAAGACAACAAATTAAGAATTTGTTAGATATTGTTGAATTTTACAAAATGTAATAATGATTTTATTAGGATTAATTATTTTTAGATTGCATTGCCATGAATGTAATATCTATGGGGGATTAATTTTATAGTATAAATAAGCAAGTATAACAATTAAATAATATTGCTGAATTTATTTATTTTCTTAGACTCGCAATTTCACTCCCCAGTATAAAATATGTAGTTAGCATTGTTAATAGAAATAATAAAAAAGCATAAACGTAAAAATTAAATCAATCATCCTCAAACATAGACTGAAATTTTGCATTTTAAACAAAGCCGGATTTTTTGGAATTACTCCATGTGATGTGTGGTCGCAAGCGCTACTGCAGAGCATAGATTCAATTCCCAGGTTGGACAAAGTGTTATTGGATTTTTCCGTAGTACAGGTGTACCTACACCTCTGCCTTCGAGGAAAAACAGGCGTGATGTTATGTTATAATGAATATAGGGCGGACGAAGTCGCTGGCAGTGCTAGTTGGCTAAGGAATTGGTGAAATAATTCACGAACTTTAGTGCGTATGGGTTCTTTCAAACCTGTAACTACTACTGACGCGATGTGTACATTGAGCCAAATAATAATAGTTATTTGATGAACTATGCTGAACTGTGCTAGAAAATAAAACAGAAGGGCGCGGGACCCAAAACAACCTACTTTGTCGCCTTGCAGCACCCAATGTTCTTCACACCACTGGCATGTCTTTATGCTTCTCTGCTTCGCGTGCCCATTGTGGCATCGATCCGCTCACGGAAAGCAAGGACATTGCTTTGAACGAGACGAGATAGATATATATGGGGATGGCAAAAACCAACTCTGCTCAACAAGCTCTATACCCTTTGGCCGGTATCGCTCCACCTATCGTACGAAGGGAAATCGCATGCACGCTTGAGAAACAATGAAGAAGCTGATTCCTGACAACCACTCTATGAACCCACAACAGCGTCGGGTAGACTTAGAGCCAAAAGAGGTTTCTCTGCTGTACACAGGCTATCCAAGACCAACTGCTTAAGTTGAGAAGAGACTTGTGGGAAAAACAGCACCCGCCACCACCCTGGAATGTATTGAATAAAACACAATGGCGTTCCATGCAAGACTGTTTATTATTTAGTAGTGCGGGTGGACGTAAATCTAAACCAACCTACATTACATTCTTCCCCTCAGGAAAAGGGAACTGAAACTAGATGTATTTGATAAATTTCCAGTACTATAAACAACAACGAGAAAAAAAAAAAATATATATAAAAAAAAACAAAACAATAACAAGGTTAGGTACTTAGTTTAAAAATGTCCTTTATAAACTAAGTAGGTATACACTCACTGCTACTACTTTATACTTCATACTTAAAACAGAGAAATACAGGTCAAGGCAGTTTATGCAACCCTACTGATACAGACTAATTTTCTGGTTAGGAATAATGCGATTATTGACAAGTTGTCAAAGTAGTTATAATGTTATATTCTATGATGTAATTGTTTCCACATATCAGAACAATCAGTTATTGTTTTTTTTTTATCTATAGTTACATTGATGCTGACTTGTTACTTACGAATTAATGAGTAGGTAATATGTGTGTAGTTATACTAGAACGGCCTTAACTTATTTATTTACTTAAGTGTATGTAAGTTTTATCTTTACTCTAATTGGTACCTATAGTGACTGCAGTCTGTCATGAATATAGTTATATTTACATAGACGGACGGCAACTATGTACTTAAATCGAATACCGTTTGCATACGTCAGTACCTACAGGTTAAATTGTCGTCCGGACAGAGATAATCAAGCAACTTATACCTTGTAGTTACGTTTAGTACGAGGACGCAGCTCCTTTTTAATCACCGGGGTCGCCGGCCGGGGACTAGGCTGCGGCTGCGGCTGTGGCGGCAGCGAGCCTCCAGCGGAATCATTATCCTCTAATGACGTTTCGGCGTCGCGAAACTCAGGGGACTCGGCCCTGGCTGTGCTTCCACCCGTGTTTGGGCTGTCTGTGTGCGGAACGGACTCCTCACTGGGAGTAGAGTAACGTACCGATTTCCTCTTTATTAGCTGGTCTACGTGTCTGGTCCCACTGCGCCCGTTAACCTGCACATCATAAGTGACCGTGCCGGTGCGTTCGGTCACCGTTCCCTCTGACCATTTGGGGCCCTGTTTGGAGTAATTACGTACCAGTACGTGATCTCCCTGGCGTAGTTCCCGTTGTGCGCCGCCCGCGTTACGCAGTTGGCCGTCTTGCGCGGCTTGCACGCGCACGGCGGCCGCCGCGTTGCCGGCGCGCAGCTGGTCTAGGCGCGTGCGCAGCCGCCGCCCCAGCATGGCGACTGCGGGTTCACGCCCGGTGCTGCTGTGGGTACTATTTCGGTACTGCAATAAAAATTTTTGAAGGGCGGTCTCGACGTCCTTACCTTCGCTTGATGCTTTTTTGAGTACCTTTTTAATGGTTTTAACCGCGTTCTCGGCGGCCCCATTGCTCGATGGATGATACGGAGCCGTGACGACATGTAACACCCCATTCTTTTGTAAGAATGCCTTGAATTGGTGAGATGTGAACGGTGGCCCGCCATCTGTGACCAGCTGTACGGGTAAGCCGAAACGCGCGAAACACTGTCGCAGCTTGCCCGCTACCGGCGCCGCCGACGTGCCTCTCGTCATCGGAAATACTTCGATCCACTTTGAGTGCGCATCTATTATGAGGAAGTATGACTTACCGCTGTGATGAAGGAAGTCAGCGTGCAGCCTGAGCCACGGCTCGGCAGGCCAAGCGTAGGGTGCGGGGGTAGCTCGTAGTGGCGCGTCCAGCTGCTCGCGGCAAGCGGCGCAGGTGCGCGCGCATCTCTCCAGGTCGGCGTCGAGTCCGGGCCACCACACGTACCCGCGCGCGATCTGTTTCATGCGCACCATGCCGACATGGCCCGCGTGCACCTCCTCTATTACCTGTGACCGTAGGCTGCCGGGAATTACCACTCGGTAACCCCACACGATGCACCCGTGATCGATGTGCAGCGTGTCCTTACGATGGAAAAACGGTTTCTCATTTTCAAATTCCGTTTCCGTAGGCCAGCCGCTCGTGATGTAACCGTATACCTTACACAGCGTTACATCTTTTTGTGTTTCTCTCGCCACGTCAATGTGGCTGAGGGGGAATGATTCTTCCACGAAGTGTATGTATGCCGCGTCGTCTTCTTCCTTACTCTGCACAATCCCTGGAAGTGGGAGACGGGAAAGACAGTCTGCGTTACCGTTTTTATCAGTCGATACAAATTCTATATCGAAGTCGTATGCCGCCAGACGCACCGCGTACCTTTGTAACCGGCTCGCGGCTGTCTGCGGTATACCGTGCTTCGGACCAAAGATATATGTGAGCGCTTTATGATCACTGCGAAGGGTAAACTTTCTTCCGAAGAGGTACTGATGGTGCTTGTTGATGCCATAAACAATTGCCAACGCTTCTTTGTCGATCTGACTGTAGCGTTTCTCGGAGTCATTGAGCGTCCGCGAGGCACAGCACACGAGCCGTTCAGCGCCGTCCGGGTAGCGCTGCGCCAGCACGGCGCCCAGCCCGTATGCGCTGCTATCCACGCTCAGCACCAGCGGCAACGACGGCTCGTAATGCGCCAGCGCTGGGCTATTCAGTAACTCTTCTTTTACCTGCTTGAATGCCTCTGCACATAAATGTGTCCATTGCCACCGAGTGCCCTTTGCGAGTAGCGCGTACAAGGGATGTAAAATCGTACTTATATTGGGTATAAACCGCGAATAATAATTGACTAGACCCAAGGCAGCTCTCAGCTGGGACACATTTTGTGGCACGGGCAAATTACTAATTGCTGCAATTTTATCTCTGTCCGTATGCAAACCGTATTTGTTAATTCTATAACCGAGATAGCACACTTCGTTTTTAAAGAACTGACACTTTTCGAATTTAATGCGCAAACCTGCCTCCCTCAGTCGAGTTAAGACAGCATGTAAATTTTGCATGTGATGCTGTTTATTTCTACCTGTTACACAGATATCGTCGATGAACGCCACGACCCCCTCTAACCCGTTTAATGTCTCTTCAATGAGTTTTTGGAATATTTCAGGCAAACACTTTATACCAAAGGGGGCACGGCGATACACGAAGGTACCTACATGTGTAGTGATAGCGGTTAGTGGTTGTGAGGCGTCATCCAGCATTAATTGTAAATACGCGTTTTTTAAATCTAATTTCGTGAATTGCTCCCCGCCACTTAAGGCAGCAAATAATTGTTCAATACGGGGTAGCGGATAGTGAAATTCTTTTAAACATTTATTTACCGTGACCTTGTAGTCACCGCATATCCGAATCGATCCGTCTCGTTTAATTACTGGGACAATAGGTGTTCCGTATTCAGAACTGTCTACTTTATATATGACATTTTCTGATTGTAACCTCTCGAGCTCACGTTCGACTGGCATACGCAGTGCCAAGGGCAGCGGTCGCGCTTTACAAAAAATCGGAGTGTTATCTTTTAAGTGCAACTGTATTTTACTTTTAAATGTTCCTAATTTGTCATCGAACACTTCCGGGTACTTATTTTTTAATTCAAGTACTAACGGGTCGACATTGTTGTCACCTATTTTGTTGAGCCTAATTAAATCGAGATTTAATTTACGCAACCAGAACCGGCCTAACAGAGGCGGCCCGCCGTTACTAATAACAAACAAAGGCAACTCAGCTGACTCATTACCGCTCCATACATGTACGTTAATGCGCCCGAGTGCAGTTATCGCTTCTCCCGTATATGACTGCAATCGTATAGTATCTTTTTGTAACTTCAAGTTAGAAAAATGTTTGTCGTAAAATTCCTTAGACACAGCCGATATTCTGCTACCCGTATCAACTTCAAATAACACCTTACAATTTTCCACCTTAAGTTCACAGTGATACGGTCCATCTGTAGAAAATCATAAAAAACTGTTTTTTTTAATCTATGACATAACTCTGTGGTTCTATAAATTGGCAACCCTGTAAATTGAGAAATAAAAAAGATGTCTTCGACGAATGATCAAAGTGAAAACGTGTTTCTTTAATCTCCAAAATTCCTCAAAATCAAGAACCTGAAATAAGAAATAACAAGGAGAACGAAATTATTAAACATGGCGACCGACGGAAGAAATGATATTGAGGCGATCCGAAAAGAGAGAAAAGTCACCAGAACTTTGTTCACGAAGACGGCCAATGTGCTCGAGAAACTTCTCGAACTCCATTCAGGAGATGAAGCACATGCAATGACGATCACAGGTCAGTACCTTAAAGTATTGGAACTGCAAAACCAACTCACGGAGTTAGACAAACAAGTCAGAAAATTGGTGAGTTACGTCGATGATGAGGATAGATTAGAAAACGAGATGGAGACTGCTATGGAGTATAAATCCAGATGGATCATGTTAGATACCAAATACAAAAGTAGATCATGCCAACACATAAATAGCGATAATCCCATCGACGTGAAAAGAGAAAAACGCAATTTCAAACTTCCAACCTTACAATTCACGACCTTTGGAGGCGACTTAAAAGGCTGGCTACCGTTCTGGGGTCAATTCCAGAAAATAGATAATGACCCACAGATTGACATCAATGATAAATACCAATATTTACTGCAAGCGATGGCGGATGGTTCAGAACCTAAGGTTCTAGTAGAAAGCTTCACACCAACATCGTACAATGAGTGCTTAAGCCAATTAAAGTCTAGATATGCTAGAGAAGAGCTTCTCATACAAGTGTACGTTCGGGAACTTTTGGGACTCATCAACAAGGTTGAGAGTTACAACTTAACCACATTGTTTGACAAGATAAATGCCATGCTGAGAGCGCTGGAGGCTCTGGGAGTCACAAAAGACAAATTCGCGGCATTTTTACTCCCCATGGTCGAGTCGGCACTACCCCAAGAATTATTAAAAGTATGGGAAAGAAACAAGAAAGAAAACGAAGATATCAGTACAGAACTAAACAGCTTGTTAACATTTATGAGAAAAGAAGTTGAAAGCGAACAGAGGATTTTATTAGCCAAGAAAACACTTACAAAGTTAAACTCTACACCAGAACCGACAGCTAGTTGTTTATTAACAAACACAGATGGAACCAACACCAAGAAAAACATAATATGTGTTTGGTGTGAAAAGGATTCACATAACAGCCTGGAGTGTTATAAAATGCAAAAAATGACCATAGAGGACCGAAGAACCTATCTGAAACAAAAGAAAGCCTGCGCTATTTGTTTGAAAAAAGGACATCACCCAAAAACTTGTAAGGCACCTGTTAAATGCTTGTTATGTGGTCAGCGTCATTCTGTAGTTGTCTGCACAGGTCAGACGCAAAAGGTTAGCGATAATGCTCCAAAGTGTAACCTCTCCGCTACCCACACTGAAGCTACCAGCAGATTCAGCAATACCACATCAGCAACAGCGAGCGATGAAACTTCAAGCACCACCATGTCTGCTAGTACTAAAAAGAGTACAGTAACAACCCTACTACAGACGATATCAGTTCTCCTTAGCAACGGTGAGAAGCAGGTAATGGTTCGTGCTATGTTTGACAATGGTGCACAACGGTCATACATTCGAGAGGATGTCGCACAGAAACTCAACATTCCGACTGTGGGTAACGAAACTTTATCTCATACTCTATTTGGTGGTGTAGAAATAACTTCTAAACAGTACAAAGTTTATGATTTGAATGTATCAAGCTTAGATAAAAAGTTTTCTTTTCAACTGACTGCTCTAGGACAGACATGCATCTGTCAAAATATTCCCAAATATACCAACAATGACATATCACACCTACTTACCAAACACAACATCACCCTTTCAGACAAAAGCATACACTCAGATGATATTGGCTTACTTATAGGTGCTGACTTTTCTGGTTTGGTACTTACAGGTGATATGGTGAAACTGCATGACACACTGGTTGCAATAAAAACTAAGCTTGGTTGGACTCTTCAAGGAAAAACTACAAACTCAAGCATGCAAGCAGGTCATGTGGCAATGTTTTGTTCTACAGATGTGTCTAATTTTTGGTCTCTTGAAAATTTAGGTATTTGTGACCCGATTGAGACCAAAACGAAACAGCAGCTTGAAAAAGAGGTGTTGGCGAATTTTGAAATGAGTGTGACAATCAACGACGAGGGCCGGTACGAAGTTCTCCTCCCCTGGAAGGTAGGTTACGATGAATTATTAAATAACCACGATGTTGCGTCACGACGATTGCAGTCTGTAACAAAAAGAATGATGGTTAGTAATATGTATGAGGATTATAACCAAGTTTTCAACGAATGGTGTGACAAGGGTATTATCAAGATTGTACCGGACCCAGAGAAAGACATCAAATCTTCTCATTACTTACCACACCGACCTGTTGTGAAGGAGAAAAGTCTAACTACTAAGATTCGACCCGTGTTCGATGCGTCGGCCAAAGATGGACATGGTAAGTCTTTGAATTTATGCCTGGACAAAGGAATCAACATGTTAGACAAAATTCCAAAATTATTGAATGGATTTCGAAAGAGGGCAATAGGCGTCACTGCTGATATATCCAAAGCATTTTTACAAATATCAGTGTCACCGAGAGACAGAGATATGCTGAGATTTCTATGGTGGGATGAAAAAGGTAACATGATAACTTACCATCACTGCCGAGTGGTTTTTGGGTTGACCTGCAGCCCATTTTTGCTTTCTGCTTCCATCCAGCATCATTTACACCAGGTAAGTGGAGAATTGAGAGGTACGGCAGACATTTTAGCTGACTCATTTTATGTTGACAACTGTCAAACTAGTTTGGACACTATAGAAGCAGTCAAGAAGTTTGAGACAGAAGCTAGAGAAACAATGAGCCAAGCCAAGTTTGACCTCACACAATGGACAATAGCCCCCCAACCAGATCAGAAAGATGATGCTGTGATATCCATACTGGGTCTTGAGTGGCATACTAAAGAAGATCAACTGAGTTGCAACATAAAAGACTTCCCACCATCATGTGAACTGGGTAAGATAACGAAAAGAAATCTCTTATCATTAACTCAAAGGATTTATGATCCTATTGGCTTTACATCAGGAGTGACTTTAGTACCCCGATTAATCCTGCAAGAAACATGGCGCCGCAAATTAAGCTGGGATGAAGAAATACCAGGTGACCTGAAAAATAAATTTATACATTGGTATGAATCCTTACATTATTTAAAACATTGTAGGATACCCAGGCGACTTACAACAACTCCATTTGATGAAAGTACATTACAACTTCATCTATTCTCTGATGCTAGTCAGGATGGCTTTGCAGCATGTTTATGTTTGCGATCTGAAAATAAAGGTATTGTTTCAGTACGAATAATATCAGCAAAATCACGAGTGGCACCGCCTGAAAAGCTAACCATCCCTCGTCTAGAATTACTAGCAGCTCTAATAGGCTCTAGATTATTGGCAGAAGCACGAAGAGACCTTAAACTAAAATGTGAAGAACGATGCTGGACTGATTCAGGTGTTGCTTTGTGCTGGATCAAAAAAGAGCTACCATGGAATACTTACGTGGGAAACCGCGTTAAGGAAATTAGACAAAATAGTAACATTGATAACTGGTATCACATTCCAGGAGCATCAAATTGGGCTGATCTACCGTCTCGAGGCTGCGACGCGGCCCAACTGCTGTCTTCTCGTTGGTTAGAGGGACCGTCATGGTTGTACTCCGCACCTAGCGAGTGGCCGAAATCACCACTTGTTTTGGGTGACTTAGAGGCCAGTCGTGAGCTTAAGAAGAGCGTAGTTTGTAATACAAACTCAGTCCCAAATGAAGGTATGACAAGTCAGCTCTCCCATTTTTCTAAATATAACAAAATTATTCGAATGGTTACTTGGATGCTCAGATTCGCACACAATGCACGTTATAAAATTAAGATAAGAGGCGAACTAAGCTGTGAAGAATATGAAGAGAGTGAAAATAGAGTAATGAGAATTATACAGGCAGAAAATAGAGATTACATAGAGAAGAAGATTCGAGGACTCATACATTTTTATGACAATGATGGCCTCTTAAAAATCAAAACAAAACTTTTACTATCTGACTTTCCAGAGACAGTCAAGACTCCAGTACTGCTCCCAGACAACAACATCATTGTAAGAAGATTGGTGGAGCAAAGACACCGAGAGCTCAAGCATGCAGGTGCTAACCAATTGACAGCAGATATAAGAGCCAGATTTTGGATTATAGGGATAAGACGGCTTACAAAATCGATTATAGCTTCATGTGTAGTATGTACCAGATTCAGAGCGAAATCAGTACAAGCACCTACTGCCCCCCTGCCAAGTGAGAGAATTCAGTGCACTGCCCCATTCCAAGTAAGCGGCGTCGACCTGGCTGGCCCCCTGTTCCTACGAAATGGAGAAAAATGTTGGGTGGTACTATACACATGTGCAGTATACCGCTGTGTCCACTTGGAATTAACAAAATCACTGTCAACAGAAGCTTTTATGCTTACCCTAAGAAGGTTCATTGCTAGAAGAGGTAGAGTTAAACAGTTAATTAGCGATAATGGCACTAATCTGGTTGGCACGAAGAACAGGCTTACTGAAATAGATTGGGAAGAAGTCCAGAAATGCTCAACTATTGAACGTATTAAGTGGAAGATGAACGCTCCAACAGCAGCTTGGTGGGGTGGATTTTTTGAACGACTCATACGTATAATGAAGGATCTATTGAGAAGGATCCTAGGTCAGTCACGTGTGGATTATGAGGAGTTGGAAACCATCTTGTATGAATGTGAGGCAATAATGAATCAGCGGCCTCTGACATATGTGCAAGATGATATGAATACACATCTAGAACCATTGACACCATTATGTTTCATACAAAGTATTCCTCACAATGATGTAACAGATCTGGATGCAGCAGATGCTAAAACTTTAAATTACAGACTCAAGTACTTGTTAAAACTTAGAGAAGACTTTAAACAAAGATTCAAGACAGAATATTTGACAGCTTTAGTACAAAGAGGAAAGGAAAAGCAAACTAAATTAAATGTTGGAGATATTGTTTTGATAGAAACAGAAGATAAAAGAGTGAAATGGCCTTTAGGAATAATAGATGAGATTTTTACAGGTTGTGATAATATCAACAGAACAGCAAAGGTGAGAACATCGACTGGCATTAAGGTACGGCCATTTCAGCGCTTATTTCCTCTTGAGATTACAGATCCTGAAGCAGAGTTTCCAAAACATAAGGAGAGTGCTCCAGGTAAAATGATACCTAACACATATGTTCCACAAGCAGATCCTGAGGAGACCCCATTGTTGGTTCCAGTCGTCTCTCCGGTCTCTCCTAGTCCTGCCATGGAGCAAGATAAGGCCAAGGAGCAAACAACCCGTTCTGGCCGGGTTGCTAGGCTACCTAGCAGATATTTGATTTGAATGTTTTATTGACCTTTATTGATTTGGTTTATTCAAAAAATAATACATTTACACACACTCAGCACTACATATCCACATATTATATAAAGTACAGATTATTATTATTATGACTTGCATATCTGTCCTAATATGAGTAATTAAATTAATAAAAGGCAATTATTTCCATAATGCATAAATAAGATTGACAGCATTCATTGATCTTGATTTCCTAAGAGATTGATTATGTAATCTTAATAGGGTATGTACTTAGGTACTAATTGTATTAATGCTGGAAACAGAATGATTGATTATGTTATTACTATTGTTGTATAATTGACCTCTTTTCTGGTTGTGGAGGATGTAGAAAATCATAAAAAACTGTTTTTTTTAATCTATGACATAACTCTGTGGTTCTATAAATTGGCAACCCTGTAAATTGAGAAATAAAAAAGATGTCTTCGACGAATGATCAAAGTGAAAACGTGTTTCTTTAATCTCCAAAATTCCTCAAAATCAAGAACCTGAAATAAGAAATAACAAGGAGAACGAAATTATTAAACACCATCCTTTATTTTGTTGCTAACCGAAATAATGTTGTACATACCATCACTCCCGTCGCTGTCCGAATTCTCGTCCTCCATAATATAATTTATGGAACTTAGAACGACCGGCACTATCACTTTTCTCACTTTTTTTTTTACACACACTAGACAAGTGACCTTTGTCCATGCACTTGTTACAAGTGTACGACTTGTAACGACACTTGTTGGGCGCGTGGCCCTCCCGGCCACACCGCCAGCAAGCGGGCCGCCGCTTGTTCGCCGCGGGCTCCGTGTCCACGCGGTGCAGGCCGGCCGCGCCCTGCCCGAGTCCTGCTGCCGGCGCCCCGCCTCCGCCGCCGCTGCCGGCCGCCGCTGCCTCGGCGTGCCGCTCGGCCGCTTCCAATGCGAGCGCCAACTCCACCGCCTTTTTGTAATCCAATGTGGGTTCCGCGAACAAGCGTGAGCGCATGTCTTCGTTACCGAGGCCCGAAACAAATTGATCGCGTAGGTTTTCTTCCAAGCTTGCACCAAAGTTACAATGCGCTGCGAGATGTTTTAAACTTTGAAGAAATACCACGACCGTTTCGCCCGCCGCTTGTCGCCGCTGTCGAAAAATATGCCTCTCTGCTATTTCAGACCTTTTTGGATCCAAGTGGTTTTTGACGAGTTCCACCAGTACCTTAAAGTCTTTTGTTTCCGGATGGTCGGGTGAACACAGATCACACATCAACTCGTAAGTCGCAGCACCAACGTGAGTCACCAACGTGGCCACTTTTAACTCGTCTTTTATATTATTGAGTAGAATAAACTGTTCCACGAGTCGTACATATGCGCCCCAGTTCCCCGAACCATGTAGATCGAATTCATGCAACTTTCCGAAAGGCATGATCACTAATTTCGACTTAAATTCACCAATTCGTCGCCAGTTGGAATGTATTGAATAAAACACAATGGCGTTCCATGCAAGACTGTTTATTATTTAGTAGTGCGGGTGGACGTAAATCTAAACCAACCTACATTACACACCCAACTTCAGCCCCAGGAGAACCTGCCACCAGCTGCAAACACAATCTAGCAAAATAGATGATTATTGACCCAACCAACACCCAGTGCAAATGCAGTGCTCATGACCAAACCATGCCCCATATGTTGGTGAGTTCAGTGTCCATACACCTGCACTTCTGAAAACCTAAAAACGCCACTGACGCCGCGATTGGAGACCAACTGTGCTAAACTCATTTTACAATTTACCATCAACTCAAAAAGATAAAGAAGAACTTCATTATATAAATATAATTTCTCAGTATTGAAGCAAGAAATATGTTACAATTTTTTTTTTTATCGAGAGGTACTTACCCTTTTCATAGTGCAATTATACCATTACTTACTTAGATAACTAAATTAAAGCTATTATTAAAAATATTTTACAATTAGAATATACATGGTTTGCGATAACCTAGAATCTGTAATACTTATGGAAAAATTAGTAGTCTCAAACTAAAATTAGGTTCAAGTGATTGACATACTATCTTCTACTAAACTAAACAGCCATTTCCATATCAATTTTAGGATGAGGTTTATAACCTGTGATAATGAAGTCTTCATACTTGAAGTCATCAATGGAATCAATCTTACGAGCGAACTCCAATGTGGGGAAAGGAGTTGGCACTCTTTGTAGTTGCACCTTTAATGGTTCTATATGGTTCAGGTACACATGAGTATCTCCTGTAGTGTGGACAAATTCTCCAGGCTGTTAAAAAAAAAGACAAATTCAAGAATAAAATTAGAAACAAAGGCAAGGCATTATCTTAAACCTTATTTTTTCATTATTTTAGAATTTCAGAAAACTGAGTTTTTAATTTACCTCTAATCCTGTGATGTGTGCAATCATATGTGTGAGGAAAGAGTAGCTGGCAATATTAAATGGAACTCCCAGGCCCATATCTGCACTCCTTTGATAGAGAAGGCACGAAAGTTTACCATTTGATACATGAAATTGTGCAAGGCAGTGGCATGGTGGCAAAGCCATCTTACTCAGATCTGATGGGTTCCATGCGCACATCAACATTCTTCTATCTGCTGGACGATTTCTAAAACAAGTTATGTATGACAATAAAATTCAAAATATTTTTAAAAATTGCATAAGTGTAGCTTGCCTTGAACCTTACTTTATTGTGTCAATAACTTTTTGTAACTGATCAATTCCTTGCCCAGTGTAGTCACTCTTTGCATCTACATAGTCAGCTCCACTGTGTCTCCACTGAAAACCATAAACTGGTCCTAGGTCTCCTGCAATAGAAAATATTTAAACTGAGAATCAACAACATATTTTGAGGAAGAACATTGTATTTAAAGGGGTCAATTTCAATATTCTTACCTTCTACTCTATCTGTAAAGCCTAAGTTGTCCAAAAACTGTCGAGATCCATTGGCGTCCCAAATATGTACTCCTTTGGAATGAAGTACCTTGGAATCAGTAGAACCAGATATCATCCAGAGTAACTCTTCAATAACACCTCGGGTAAATACTCGCTTAGTAGTAAGTAAAGGTAGAGTGTTATTTTTAAGGGAATACCTTTGCATTGCACCAAATATAGATAAAGTACCGACTCCAGTCCTGTCGACTCTTTTGTCACCTGTATCAATTATTTGTTGAACGAGCTTCAGGTACTGAAACTCGTCGTGATTAAAAACAAAATCGTTTTCGAACCCCATTTTTAGTAAGGTTGTTCCGGGCTGAAATATTTCTCACTTTCTATTAGAATTTACTTGCTTCGAAGAATACTATACAATCAAAAAGGCGCGAAAACTGACATTAGAATGACACGACGGATTGGTGGAATCGGACTTGTGAAATTAATTTTTGGTTCTGGCAAGGCAATTGTAGGCAAGCAAGTAATGTCGATTTTGATTCCGGATCCTTGATCATAAAAAACCTAGTCGGATCATGGTTGGATGCTTTGGTCAGCTGTAAATTAGAAAGGCATTTATTTTTGTATGTAATATGGCGAATGTTTCGAATGAGATGAAGGGCTACCGTTTTTGTGTTCACCAGTTGGCGCCACTGTCGAGTTAGGTTTGTTATTATTACGGGCGTGAAAACTTTACATTTAAAATAATCATATTTAATACCTTAAAACCGTACCGTAAAAATATCGAGCATGACGCAGTGTTGCGCAGTCCCGTTTTGTTCGGAAAAACATGACGAAACTATAAGGGTTCCTTGTAGGAACTACGGAACCCTAAAAAAGGAAGACATATTATGTCACTCGTAAAATCACGCTAATATTATAAAGGCGAAAGTTTGTGTGTGTGTGTGTTTATATGTTTGTTACTTCTTCACGCTCAAATGGCTGGACCAATTTTGATAAAATTTTGTATGGAGGGAGCTGACACCCTGGATTAACATAAAGGCTACTTTTTATCCCGATATTCTCACGGGATCGAAACTTATGCGGGTGTAACCGCGGGGCGCAGCTAGTTTTTATAATTGATCTCAGGTATTGCAAAATATTCATAATATTATTCTAATTAGAAATAAACCTGCTTAGATTTGATATTTCGGAGACCTCACGCTACACTAGCGCCTCTAGCGGCGAATTCATACGCGTTAGTCCTCAGTTTTACCACAATCAAGGATTGTGAGTGACCGTCTAATGCGGTGAATGATGGTTGCATGATTGTGATTGACGAAAATCTGAATAACATTTTGATTTTTGCATCATGCAACCAATGATTTCAAAAGTACAACCATCAACACGAGATTACTTTTGAGTGAACGTGTAATGAGGGCACAGAACACTATTACTCCTTGAATAAGGGATTTTCCTTTTTTTTTTAACTCTTCCCTAATCGCTGGATAGATGGCGCTGACCTTGGTAAGTTACTGCAAGGATCGCAACTTCAAATCATTTTTTGATTATTTCACTTGGATGTAATTTTGAGATCGTAAAACGAAAGCAAACGAAAGTGTCAGTCAACGAGCGTATGTGACGATGTAGGGAACAGCAGATTTTTTTTTCGCGATTTCAGGTTTGGTTAGATCATTAGAACTATGGCTGGATTTTGTACCAACCTAGATCTTTTCGTGAAATTAAAAAGTGGCGGTGATCTGAAAAATCATGTGTTTCTATATGAAAGATATTTATTTCATGGACGTAATATATAGAAGTAACTCTATATATTACCTCCATGATTTATATTACGTCCATGATTTATATTACGTCCATGATGTGACGTGACGCAATGTTTTTTTTCCAAGCGTTTTGGCTTTGGCACCTAGTAACGTAGTCAGTATAGGTACAACGCCATCTATAGAGTTCTTAGAAACAATTTTTTTTATTACTCAAAAAGAAAATGACGCTGAAGAGACGCTTGCGCACTCGCGCAGCCAAACACCATCACTCCCGCGTAAATTGCTACAGTCAGAGAAAGATTTTGTTTTGACATTTGAGACGCCCCGCCCCCTTAGTTGTGGGATACCACGAAATCACGAATCCTCAATACAAAAATAAATACAAAAGGTTTTTATAATTTGTTTATAGTTGTTAGGGGTCCATGTAAAATACTGGTATTCAGCTGCACCTGGTTAGATTGGAAGCCGACCCCAACATAGTAGGGAAAAGGCTAGGCAGATGAGATGAGTTAGTAGGGGTCCGGGGCTAAAAATAACAGCCGCACAGGTCGATCGATCAGGTTACGCTACGCTTGCCGCGGTTGGTCTGTCTGTGGATGGGTGACGTACCATATTTACATACCAAGACTCCTCCGTGACTCGGAAAGCACGTTAAGCCGTTGGTCCCGGCTCTCATTCGTGGATCTTTGTCAGTCGTTACGGGTCGTCAGAAGCCCGAAAGTCTGACAACCAGTTTTAGCAAAGGGTATCGTATTACCCAGTACTGGGTTGTAGAGGTCAGATAGGCAGTCGGTCCATGTAAAATACTGTTATTCTGCTGCATCCGGTTAGACTAGAAGCCGACCCCAACATAGTTTGGAAAGACTAGGCAGATGATGAGTTAGTTAGTTTTATAGTTTTTCAATATCATCAATGAGCCGCTAATCCTATTTTATTATACAGGGTGGTATTGGTTGACTAAAAGTTTGCTGTTAAAAAATATATACTTCGTCTAAGACATGTATGGCTCAAAATACTCTAAATCGTGTCAACTATCACCCCTCTAAGGCTTTGCATCCAGCTTCCAAACCCCCTATATTTTTTTTTGTCCTGTCACTCATGTTATGTCAATAAGAATATTTTCAACATATACGTATGTATTATCATTTCCATCCATAAAATACCTCTAAAAAAAAGCATATGATGGCGCGGCGAACTCAAACACTTCAAAGGAACTTCCTTTTGTCATTAGAATCCTTAAAATATCTCTTTATGTTAGATTTGTTCCATTTAAGCTTTGTTCATATTACAACTCTAACTTAGAAATATGTCCTATTATTGATTCTAGTTATCTAAATATGTAGGTACCTGTTATTGTCGCGAATCATATTTTGATCGAGCTCCAACCTGACACTGACCTGCAAATTGCAAAAAAATGTAAGAAAAATTGATTTTCGCGGGCTACAGCACCAGTAACAGTAATGGCGGTATTCGAAGTGCAAGTGTAATGGCGCCTGTACACTCTCGTCGAGGCACCGCGAGGCACGACCTCTTGCACGAGCGAGCGCTCTCGGCGAAACATGGCGAGAGTACTCGCGGAAGAGTCTCTCGTCGAGGCACCACGAGGCATGACTAGTGCGAGAGTGTACAGGGTAGCCTCTCGCACGAGCGAGCGTTCTCGGCGAAATATGGCGAGAGTACTCGCGGCGAAGTGTCTTTCGTTCAGACACCGCGAGGCATGACGAGTGCGAGAGTGTACAGGGTCGCACTCGTCACTCGACCTCTCGCGCGAGCGCTCTCGGCGAGACATGGCGAGAGCACTCGCAGAAGAGTGTACAGGCGCCATTACAGGTGCGGTTAACTGGTGGCGCGTTGTGTGGTTGGTTGGTGAACAAAGCCACGATGAATATACCTAATGCTTAACAATAATAGAATCGAAGATACTCAAAGTAAAAGATGAAGGTACCTACTGATATGTGACAAAAAGGTAGCAGAACTCGTGAAGTTCCAACTCCTCATTGGCTCATTTAGCATTCTAGTCGTGGTAGGTAATTAATCTGAAGTATCGCATCACGCTTTGACGAATTTACAAGTTTTCACGCTGCGGGCCACGCCGCGTTTCCGTCTCGGTATTTTTCGGTTGAGATTGGGAAAAAAACCGGATGTATAGACCAGCTACCAGCAGTAAACCTCTGCGTTCATTAACTTCTTCGTCGTTGACTGTTGCCCACAGAGCATGTAACCTGTTGCCAATAACAACCGACAAACAAAGTGAACTTGTGAACAAAGTACAAAAATATTTTTAAAATAAAAACATTTTACTATTTTGGTATCGAAGTACGTTTCGGGATTTTTCCGTCCTGATAATTCTACAAATGATAATACCTACTTATAATCTCAAAATAAGTTGTAGCATAGCGTGAGTATGATAATCGCATATCGAAAATATAAAATTAAATTCACATTTGTTTGTTTATATTCATATTTATTTGTTTACATTATTGATAATTAAAAAATCTGCTGGTGCTGCAATTCCCCAATAACCCATAGTTTATTCGATTTTATTAGCGCGTAATAAAAGATGCCAGCTTTCGAAGCGCCAAGTGTCGAGCTGGGCAATGCGCCCCGAACAACGAGTATAGAGCCGTCACCCTCACCTTCGGAAATCTCTAGTGCCAGTTCTCCTGAACCTCCAAATATACGAGCTACGCCATTATTTCGGTGAGTACACTCTTATTTAAGTCCACTTGGAGCAAATCTGCATACTACTTAACCGACTCTACGCCGAGTAGTCCCGCTTGACTAGACCAATCTTGCTCTTATCCAAGATGAAAGCGTATAGTACCTAATCCTGAAGAAAGTTTAACTTAAGATAATCAAGTATAATGCAATGTACTGGTTTTATTCAGAGCTCTAGCTATGCCTCCACTTGAACCGGAACAGCCAGCAGGACAAGATGATCTGGAGCGGCGTCTGCCAGGCTACAGGCGCATCGTCATACCGCGAGAATTAACTTTGATAGAGCTTTTGGTGAGTTTGCGGATTCTTACATTACTTTCTGTCCGACATTATCGTTAGCAATAGCTGTTACAGTGTAGGTACGACACCGAGACTTTGATAGGTGCCCCAGACAGGTGCTCACGTCTCTCTCCAAAAATACTCATCTATCAAAGACCCAATCGACTTGCGCTTTGGCCACGTCAATCCTGAACGAAGACAGTAAGCTCAGTATACTATATATTTTGAATCCAGAAACAAAGCAGCGGTGTGACAACAGACGATGAGGTTTTGCGCATCCGGGAGGCTAAGCTCCGCGTGGTAGCAGACCGAGTTGGCTTGAGAAGACTGCACGTTCTTTCTCCAAGACTTCGCACCTTGACGTTAGACGGCAGCGCACTTTCATCTTTGCGCGATCTTGGCATTGGATTAGTTCATCTCAAAGTAAGTTTAATTTACGTTCGCCTACTCTTCATACACCTCAGGCCTAGGGCGTGCTGCCCGTCCTTTGTACATCTATGCGTGTCTGTTGTCTACATCTATGCGAATAAAAAACACTTATTTGATATTGAACAGATATTGAGTATCAATCGATGCGGCTTATCGACGCTGGACGGTGTTTGGGGGCTAGGAGCTTTAAGAGAGCTATTTGCCGCTGGAAACCGCCTTCAAGACTTGCAACCCTTAGCCGCGTTGCAGAAATTACACACACTGAACTTGGCGGAGTATGTCTGAATTACTTATTTCATGATCGCAAGATTTAAGCAGATATTTTCATTCATATTAGTTCCACAGTCTATACATCTAGTTCATTAATTCACCAGGCCATTTTCATCTTTGAGAGTCTTAGATATACCGTGTGCAGATTGGTGAAACCTAAAATGGTACACACGTTGAAGATCCACCTAGGCAGTTGTTGTGTTACATTTCATGTTGTTTTGTATCAATTGGGCTGCCTCATTTGTGTTTCATTTCATGTTACGTTTCACCTCTCTGTACCCAGTATTATGAATAGGTAGGTACGTCTTTTGTTGCGAATTCTTTGACTTTTTGTATCCACAAAATTCAAAGGAATTGCAACAAACATTGATAGTATGTCTTCATCTCACAGTAATCCTATATCGGACTCTGGTCGCCTGTGGACGCTGGGAGTATGCACAGCTCTCCGAAGACTTACTCTTACCGGGACTCCGGCAGCTGATGACTTCGACTACCGTTCTCGGGTTGCGGCTGCACTGCCCATGCTCGTCTATTTGGACGAAAGACCGTTATACACCGACATTGAATGTATGTATTTACTAACACTTTAATCCCCAAATGATTAAAAAGTGAGTGCTGAAAAAAACATAGGTAAAACCCTTTGCATTAGCTAGATGTAATAAGTCTGTACCGGGTGTGGTAGATGATGGAAATTTTATTCATTATTCGTTGCAGGCAAAAAACTGCATGGTAACGCCACACGAAGATTTGTGTTTCGTGTTTACAAGCGATTCAGTTTTGAAAATGATTTCGTTGTTGAGGAGAAAATAATTCAATTCATCATCATCAACAACTGTCTATAGGTTGGATTGAATTGCTGGACATAGACCTCGCCACATAGTATGGACTGTAGACAGTTATTACAATACAACGTCGGGTAACACATACTCGTGATTGACACTGACAAAAATCACACAGCTGTGTTAGTTTATTGATTGTCAACAATCACATATATCGGTCAGCAGCAGTAACGGTACCTACAAAAAGACTTGTCCACTTTCACTATGGTTCTTTAAATCCTCTAAACTATGCCTATTTCTGACATAAAGATTAAGAAGTAGGTAGGTACTGGTAAGAATATAATTAAAACATCCATCATTTCGCCAGACGCCTCTGATGGAGTACTCGACGGAGGATCGTCGTCTTCTGATAGTGAAAATGAAGCCGAGCCAGACCTATTGCCGAAGGTTACCGATCCTGCGCCAGTGGAACCTGAACCTGGACCTTCTACATCACAAGATGTAAGTCTTTTTTTTTTGTGTGTGGAAATCCTCATGGATGTCCTCTGCTCTAGGGCGGGTGGAGGGGTCTGTCAGACTCTTACTGACTAAAACCAGACGGTGTTGTCCAACTTCTTTTGACCGGGGTGCTGGAAGACATGCGCACTTCGTCACGCAAGATGTAAGTCTTGTGTTATCTCTTCCCGTATTTCTTTAGAAGCACCCGAATAGAATGCATATGCATTGCGTGAGTGTATTTATTTTTAATGACCACCTAAGGGGCTGCCTCCACGAGCAAGAGAATCGCGGCGATATTATCGTCGTACCACGTATTTCTATACACTCTCTTAGAACGTGTCTCCACACGGCGATTTCATCGCCGCGGAAATTTGTTGGCGCGGCGAGACAATAGCCGCGATTCTCTCGCTCGTGGAGGCAGCCCCTAAGATACATTGTAAGCAGTAGGCACAAACCTTATCTATATCTTACTGTAGTGCACGGTGCACCGATATGAATCTGAAAGGCAGTGAAAGGGGAGGCCACTTAAACTCACAATCTCAACACGATCCAGCTCAAGTAGGTAAGTAAGTACCTACCTGCGTATACGTGCTAAGTACCTATCACTATTATGTAGGTATCATGTTAAAACTGCTGATGAATTCATGAGAGGCTTAGCCCAGCATGGACGGACCGCAGGCCGAGGTACTCGAGGCCCACAGCCATAAGCTATATAAAAACTAGATAGATAGGTACAAGTGGGTGGAACAAGGTTCTATGTTCTATGTAAGAAGGTTTGATTTCCGCACTTAGTCCTTCAAGTGGACCATTGTACGTGGGCCATGGCGGCCGTCGCGTCGGTGGTCTTTCCAGCCAGCCCACCTCCCTCCAGAAGTTATCTCCTGCAGGGTAATAGGCTATTTGACAATGTAAAAAATAAGGTCATAATTATTGACACTCGTATAGATTATCGCTTTTAAAATCGATTTGCATTCATTTTACTACAAAACAATGTATTATTTATTAAAAAAAATCCCGAAAAAACTTCATCTTTTTAAATCTGGCGCCACGTTATCGAAAACGGTCTGGATTGGCTGAACTTATGATGACGTCATGATATAGTCAATTTCTGTCTATCGTTGACAGAACAGATGACTTTTGTCTAGTATCTCGACCGTTTCAACGTTTGTTTACGTGTATTGTGACGTCACGACGCCATATTGTTAAAGATAGCGTTTTGGCGGCTTATTTAAACAGTTCATTTTTATTTACTATTTTCTAAAAGAAATACATGATGTAATTTGAAGTAATAGGTTTTTGTGGGCTCGTTAGACACCATTAAATAATCTGAGATGTTTATCAGAAACCAGTCAAATAGCCTATTGCGTAACACACTAGCAATAGCACAATGGGTTTCATTTTGACAGTTCAACAACATTCATTGCGTTATTTACGTTGTTGAGCAAACACATTTTTCGAACATATGGAGCAATCGATTAGCAATATCCTTCAAAATGATTCAAATTGAGAGTAATAGTATGTTACGCAATTAGGGTGGTGGCCTGTTGATCTTACACAGAGAACATCTGTGTAAGATCTGGGTGTCCCGAGGGTTTCTGAACTAATCTGGGTGACGCTTGTGTACTCAAAGAGCACATGCGCAACGGTTTCCTCAGCCTCTATGCAAGCCGTTCTGTCCTTATGCCTATTGTGTGGAAGGGTTTGTATAGCGACCAGTGTCCCGTGATGATCCCCGTCACAAGACGCAGCCGTTCCTGTCTAGGCGTAGTAAACGTCTGGTTGGTTAGCTTGCCATCTATCTATATATCTAAATATATAAAACTCAAGGGTGACTGACTGACATAGTGATCTATCAACGCACAGCCCAAAACCACTGGAGGGATCGGGCTGAAATTTGGCATGCAGGTAGATGTTATGACGTAGGCATCCGCTAAGAAAGGATTTTTCGAAATTCCACCCCTAAGAGGGTGAATGGGGGGAGGGTGAAATTTCACGCGGACGAAGTCGCGGGCGGAATCTAGTCTAGAATATAATAGAATACTCTTTATTATGTACACCATATAAATTACAGACATAAATATAGAAAGTGTACAAAGGGTGACACAGTGGACGGTCTTATCGCTAAGAGCAATCTTATACAGACAACCTATAAAAGATCGACCCAACCCATCTACCCATCTATCTATGCCATGGCTTCCTTGGACTACCTGCAGCCCGGTGTCGAGGTCCACCAGCTCTCTATTTGTGGGTGGAACAAGGTTGTCAATGATACCTTTGATGATTGAGGTAACGTGACGACATTGAAACCCAAGAAACATTAAGTTATCAACAATATCAAATATTATGTCTGTCTGAACCAGATAACATGTGCTGTTATCTGGAGATAGGTATGAACACTATGATGAACGAATAGATTATCTACTCACGTGCCAAATTAAGTAGGTATCTACCTACGCACTTTGATTAATTATAGGAAACCTGTTTCGCTGTCGAATATAATATTCGCACTTTGGACAGCATACTTATTTAAATAATTTATGGTAAGGGGCGCTTGTTTCAAACGTAGCATACGTTTGCAAGGCCATAATTTTGTAATTGTAATTTGAAACAAGGTTTTTTTGGTTGACGATAGTAAGCGCCAGTTTTGACGTATACCTACGTGTGCGTCAAGTGGACGTGAAACAAACCGTATGACTAATTAGCTGTCAGTAAGGAAGGGACAACACTCACTCTTACTTTTGCCCCAATGCCATTTTGTATCACACACAGGATCTCTCCTCTCTCTTTCTTACAACAACATAACATCACGCCTATAATCCCCGAAAGGGTGGACAGAGGTGTACATCCATGTCCCATGTAATAGTTGGCGAGCCTATATTGCTAACCAGGCACAAATCCAGACTCCGGGCTGCTACTGAGAAATTCCTGGGGGATAAATCCAATAACACTTTGCCCACCCGGGAATCGTACCCAGGACCTCATGCTCAGGAGTAGCGCTTGCGACCACTAGACCAACGAGACTTCTTTCTTATATCACAAAATGTTCAATTGGCTGCGGTATCTTTGAAGTGTATTTACAAAATTACACCATTACCCAATCTGCTTCAAACAGATGATTATTTTGTGAAAGTAAGATAAACACTTACGACTTACGACGCGCGACGGCACTTGAAATAAAGGGTTATTCCCAAAATACGCTTCAATTCTCGTCACGATCAACCACAGATCGCCGACCGCCCGCCGAAGTCGTACAACGGCAATGTAGACGTAATAGCAATTATAATGTGACGTGGTAACTACTAGGGATTTCCTTGAATTATGACCTTTGATAACATTTTTTTTTATACGAAATACACGTCATAAGGTTGGAATATATAATTAATACTAGCTTCTGCCCGCGACTTCGTCCGAAAAATTTAGAAAATGTATGTTTATGATCATTATCATTTATTTAGATAAATAAGTATTCGGGCCCATTTTTAAGTTTATAAGTAGATGAAAGGGATCAGATTTTTTAAATAAACTGTATCCCCGCTTTTCACCCCCACAGGGGTGGAATTTTGAAAAATCGTTTGGAATGTGTTCATAACTGACTCATACCCATTTTCGAGATAATGGAAGCAAGCAGTAAAACACACTCCTTAAACTTTATTAACCTTTTTCCACCTTGGTAGGAGTCGATTTTTGAAAAACCCTAAAACTCATACTTTTTAATTTTTTTGTTGTATCGACTGTGTAAAATAACCACTGAAAGGGAACTACCGAATACCTATAAAAACTCGGTTGTTGGATTGGAGGTCATACGAAAAAAACTCATGAAGAAGGAAATGAAGAGAAAATACTTTTTAATTCATAATATATGAAATCAGTGAGTCGGTAATATGTAATGGTGGTGATCAGTATTGTACGCGTGTGTCTTCTTCATTAACATATCACGTACTTACTACCGCGGTTTCACCCGCATAAGTGTCGATCCCGTGGGAATATCGGGATAAAAACTACCCAATGTCCTTTCGCGGGACTCAAACTATCTCTATACCAAATTTCATCTAAATCGGTTCAGCGGTCTAAGCGTGAAGAGGTAATAGATAAATAGACAGACACACTTTCGCATTTATAATATTAGTATGGATACCATAAAAGAAGGGGAAGGGGAAGGGGAGCGGCCCGTGGATAAATAATAACAGCCGCATAGGTTAAGTTACACTTGCCGCGGTTGGTCTGTGGATGGGTGACCAAGTGACCATGTTTACATACCGTGACTCCTCCGTGCCTCGGTCCCGATCCCGGTTGTCATCTTTGACAGTCGTTACGGGTAGTCAGAACCCCGAAAGTCTGACAACCAGTCTTACCAAGGGGTATCGTATTACCACGTTACTGGGTTGTGGAGGCCAGATAGGCAGTCGCTTCATGCTGCATCCGGTTAGACTGGAAGCTGACCCCAACATAGTTGGGAAAAGGCTAGACAGATGATGATACCGGAAATAATTAGCTAAACGTGTAATTTATTGGACATTAATCGTTTAATTAACTTGTCTCCGAAGAATTTATTAATTCGAATCGCAAATTAACTTGAATATACCTACACAACATTATTTAGGTAGCTAGTAGGTATGCATATAATTTACGAACTTGTACAAGTAGGTATCTATTTCGGGCCGTTTGTATTAGTTGCGCGGCGTGGTAAACTCTGCTTGCGAGATGCAGGATTTTGCGTGACGTCAGTATGACGCGTTGTTCGCATGTGGCGTTGTAGATACCGCTACAACACCTACCAATCCGCACTGGGACTGCGTGGGGTATAACAGATATACCTACTTACTTCTCTTTTGGAAGATTACTTACATTTATTCTACGAGTGTATGATTTATGATTGTCTGATTCTAGGCTATGCACCTACCTATTACGTAATCTTTCTTCTGGGAATTGCTCGACAGACGGCCCATGAACTAATTTCTCAATACAACGCCTTCGCGTCAATTTATGAAGCCAATGATGCCTTTACTACAGCCTTAAGGCTCCTACAAACAGGCGCGACACGCGATATAATCGCGCGCGACACAAAGGCACCGCAAGTTGCGCAACGAGCGGTGCCCTTGTGTCGCGCGCGATTATATCGCGTGTCGCGCCTGTTTGTAGAAGCCTTTATCCATCATAGCCAGTTTTGTAATACTGAATACTTTTTGCAGGATATACCAGGTCCAGATTGTGACGGTGACAATGTAAACTTGGAATGCCGTTCGTCACGTATACGAATTCTACGTCGTCCAGCGACAACAGAGAATGCTGGTGTCAGACCAGCGCACCCAAATCTTCCAGTTAGACCGAAAACTGCACTTGACAGACGCAGCGGGAATGATGACCAGCGAACTAGACTAGAGATACTGCATACGCTTATGGGTGAGTATCTACATATAGGGTTAAATAAAATTAGCTAGCGGAACTTTCCAGACGTGGTGGGTAACGATATCTCTGAACATGATGAAATATTTTTTTTAATGATTTGATGTTTTTTTTGGGGGTCAACGACCGCTGGTGTTAGGTACCTACTTGCAAATTTGATTTGAGAAAATCTGTTTTGTTTTATCGTGTTTAGATATCGAAACCCATCATGTCTGTAAAGTTTACACAAAAAAAAAACATTTTTTCAAGTGACCACAATTTTTTTTTAATCAAATTAATTAATTTTTTGTTTTATCGTGTTTAGGTATCTATACCCGTCAGTCCGTCACGTCTGCAGAGTTTGGCTAGCTAATTTGATTTGACCTATACCTATATTTTAAGGTCTTAGTGAAGTTTGTAGTTTTCTATATCTGACGCCGCCGTGAAAGGTTGGCTAGCTATACCCTGTGTTTGAAGGGTGCGTATGGTACAATGACATAAGATTTGCCTCTGGGATGGCAACTCGATTGGTATTAAAGCTGTCCATAGACGGCTGTGACCGCTTACCTCCAGGTGGGCTGCAGTGACGAAGGTTCCATACAACTCGATTCTTACCGGCTTCCCTTTGAAAAATGGCACAGTCAGTATTCTATAGACAAATAATATAATCATATTAAAGATATCTACTCCGGCTTACCTCTTACAAAAATTGACCCTTCGCTACTGGTGGGCTGTCAGCTTGTTTGTTCGTAGTCTAATAATGGATTTCTTTTTTCAAAAGATGATGACTGGCTTGGCAGTGGAAGTAAATTGACGTCTCTGGAGCCAGTCTGTGGAAATATAGCGAGAAGTCTGCGTCGCACTACCAGCGCATGTTATCGTCGCTCTAAAGGCATGTAGTTGCTTTGCTTTTACACTCGCTCATAACACTCATAATCAGCCTATAATGTTCCCACTGCTGGGACACAGGCCTCCTCTCGGTGAGAGGGAGTGGGCCGTAATCCACCACGCGGGCCCATTGCGGTTTAGTAGATGTCACATGTCTTCGAATTTATAGTTCTAGGACATGCCGGTTTCCTCACGATGTTTTCCTTCACCGTTTTGAGAGCAGTGGTGATGAAATAATTTACACAAAGTAATGCGTCTGTCTGGGTTCGAACCTACGACCTACAACTCGTAAGTCGCGGCCGTTACTACTTACCCACCACTGCTCTCTCTTTTACACTATTTACCCGAAAATTACTTCTTTTCGTTCCAATTCTTAACGTGAATACCTATATATCGTAAACGTTCGCTAATAATCTCTGAGAAAGTTTAAATGGCCGCGGTCTTCGCCATCTTTTTGTGACTGTTTTCTTTTAGGAGACTGGTTATCTCAATCTGAAAAAAATTCGCATCTTGCGTCTATGACGGTAACTGGTACCTGGTACTGGTCTATTTATTATAGTAAAAAAAAATTTAAGTGGCTAGGTAAAGGTAGGTAATATTGATTGCCACACACACGCAATGTTTTGACATCTTGCCATCTTGCCAGCTACGAACGCGAATAAATAGACTTTGTGACAGCATACGACAGCAACCCAGCGAACAAGGCCCAATAGCACGTGGGTTGTGTAATGCCCTAGAAACAATTTTTAATCAAAAAGTCAAAATGATAAAACAACTTGCCTCCTCCTTACTTTACTTTTTAACCGACTTTAAAAAAGGAGGTTCTGTATTCGACTCGTATGTATGTATGTATGTCCGCGATTTTTTCAAAAACTTATTACTTACAATTTTGATAATTCTTTCATTAATGTGATCTACATACTTTCAGGAAGGTTTCAATATGTACATTAGGTAATTATTTTAATCTTCTACGAAGTTATATGCATAAAATGTACTGCATTTCCGGCATTTCTATGCGAATTTTGATGATTCTTCTAGTCGGTGTCTTCAATTCTTCAATGCACTAGTGTTAATTGAATTTGTGTGGGGTAGGTACAACTAAAAGTGAAAAATAAAAACGTTTTTACAAAAAAAAAAAAAAACAATATCGGAAGTCGGTGTCAAAAAACGAAAACGCGGAATCAACGACACCGACTTCCGAAGTTAAAGTTATTTATTACTTTGTGTTTTTTTTGTAAAAAAGTTTTTATTAATTTTTGATGCTTAGACACGCAGACGCACAAACACTTACCTACGGGTCCCCTATGTTGTTTGGGGTCCTTACCTACTACTTACCAACTGTTTCTATTTGCTTTTCCATGCATCATACTTGAAAAAAAATAGCACTTTCACACGAGGCAAGACGCTTTTGTGTCAAGACTTCTTTAACTTTTTGATTGTTGAGCTTTTTTTGGGTTTCAAAAACTTTGAATAGGTACTTGATGTGGCAGTTGGCACCACCGTAAATAATTCAGCAGATGGAACCGGGTAGATGCTTGAAATAATAAGAATAAATGCTTGAATAAATAAGATAAATTCTTATTCGTGGAATATATTTGACGTCTGTCAGATTTTGTATGGAAGAACTGTCAAAAATTCAAAATTATTCCTCGGATAAATTTTCTGGCGTTGGAAAATCAAACATAGTATTGTTTACTTTTGTCTTTAAATATATACCCAGTGACGTATCTTTAGATTGCCTAAACATTTGACCTCAACCTAAGGTGCCTCCTCATACATCTATTGAGAGAAAGCTGTGACATTAAGCGCGGTCTTTGTTAATTCTGCTAATACAACAGGCTCATGCGATAACCAACCAGACCTTGTCCTATGATGTTTACTCATTTGAAAATAACTCTGCTAATATTTAGAAGGCCGACTATGAGGATCCTACTTATTAGAGCGTGGTTTCGTGTAATTTTGTGTAAGACTTTAATGAAGAAAATTAGTAATGTGAAGTTTAATGATTTCTTCTGACCGATTTTAACAAAAGTAATTTAGCAAAGCACCTACGTAGTTTTCAAAAATACTTTCCTTATTTAACTTGTTGCGAGCTGGTTATTTTGCTGACCTAAATATTTGAACTCAGTAACAGGTTTACCCATTTGTTAAAATCTTTTTTATGATTCTGCTCACCTCAAACGCGGAATAAATAGCTTCAGTAATATTGAAACTTCGCTCATTGAGGGGAGTTAGATCATCTGTAAATATCATACATTTTATAGTTGCAGCAGATGCGGAGAGAGAGTTGGTGGAACAGACGCTGGAAGATGCATCCAGAGCGGTGGCAGCTGAAATACCACGCGCTCCAAGACTTGAAGACTGGGCAAAGTTTAAAGAAGAAACTGGGTAAATGTCACAGATTTTTCGCTAATTTAAATGTTATCAATCATCTTTCTTCTCAACTAACCCAGGAATAAGACAGGAAAGTGTGGGATTTTAACAAACCTAAAAACAAATAAGAAATCTTAAGGAAATTATAATAAAATTCAAACAAGGTTTTTTCCTTTAACAGGATTGAAATCAACATAGATTTTAACAACAGACCAAAAGAAGCTGACCCATCAAAGATTCTAGAACGCCTCGAGCAAATAGAGAAGGAAACTCAAGACAGGTTTAAAGCAGAGAAATTAAAAGGAAAATCTAACAACACGGATGCTAGCAGTTCTTCATATTTGCCAAACCATCACGCATTCAATACAATGTCAACTATGAATGATTTTGAAACGTTTCGGGCAGATATGGAATTATTCACAGATACGAACATTGAATCGTTTTTAGACGACGCTAATGATTTACACTCTGTAAGCAGTGAAAGGGTTGGGTTTCCCGGTAACAATGACGCACCATCTGAGTAAGCTATACTTTCACCAACGTGCCTTGATATTACTTTACCTAGAAAATCAGTTCTGGGATCAGTTACCTTTACGGCAGACGTCGATTTCATTTTAAATGGGTATTATGTTTCATCACGGTACTATACAGTAGGGTCCCATTAAAATAGATGGACAAATTTTAACACAGCGCGCAGTTCATCTAAACAAAGATATCCAAGCAAAAAAAACACTGATTAAAGTGATTTTATTTTGACCTAAACTAATAAATTTTACTGTATTTTCGTTAGCTGATTATTTTTCTTGTAAGTAGGTTTCTATGCGTTTTTCATATATATTTTTTTACCATCGTCCTAATTTTGGTTGTCTGAATCATTTCTAAAAGTTTGTCCATCTATTTTAATGGGACCTTATATAGTGATACAGCGTGAAGGAATGCGTTTGTCAGTTTGTTTGTGGCTAGTTTCAACACGAGAACTGTCAAACTAATTAGAGTGGTGGCAGAAAATATGAAAAGCGCGGGCGAAGGATAAGGATATCTCTTTCTTCGTGTACCTACTTTGTGATTTGCAAGAATTTATAACTATTTTCCACCATCATTCAACGTTTAGTGATTAGTCTTCGTTGGTAGATAATTTTGCAGACATTTAATTTAACATTATATTAATTTCGTGACTTATTACAATATTTGTCACGAAATCACGACGAGACGCAACAAGTTGTAACATACAGTTGTAAAAATAACAACTTTTAGTTCAGGAGCAACTGAGTATTCGAGAGAAACTTAACTGTATTTGAATCTGTAAACGTAAATTACAGTTAGCCCCTACTTTCAGTAGGGAGCAACTTTGTCGTTGAAGTGGCTTAACTGTAATATATATAATATAATATATATAGTTTAGAATCTGTTCCCTGTTCACAGCAGAAGCCCAGACTCCATACAAAAACCAAACATGTCCTTTATGGGTCAAATCATTAGGTAATTAATTACTACAACTTTTTTTAAACATTTTTTATTTTTTTATCGAATGAAATCGTAAATCTTTAAAAATATTATGTAACTTTATATTTTGTTTTATTGTGGAATAAGCACATGTTTTATGTTTTTGTTGTGTAGCCGTAGTTGAGTCCTTGAGATGTGTATATTGTTTAAAGATAATAAATAGTAATGTAGTAATGTTGGATATTTCAATTTAAATATTGTTATAATATATTGTCGACTTCGTCATCTTTAGAATGTCGATGATTATAGAGTAGGACCAAAGAAACGATGGTATGGTTAGAAAGGGGGGGGGGGGGTGACTAAATGACGACTAATAGAAAATGTGGTAGAAAAGGACATGTTTCACCGACCAAATACATTGGGATCTCAGACCAAATAAAAAACTAAGACTAAGGCTGTCAACAGTAAAGTGAAGCCGGTTTCGTAAACATGTGTCCACATAGTGAGGTGTAGTTTGATTGTAAATGGTTGTAAATGTGTGCGTGTCAGCGTGTATGCACAGAGCGGAGGTGTAGTTTTATGCTTCACTGTATTGTTCGCAGCGCTATGTCTTGACTTATTATTAGGTGTGAGATTGGGATAAGGGTGGGAGAATGATAGAATGATGAATGTCGACTTCATCTCATTCTCTTCAGCTTTCACATCAACGTAACGAAAATTAGCGTTTTAGATTTGGATTCATAATCAATTATGATATTTTTGATTTACCATCTCCATGTGGTAAACAAGGAAAAGTTGCTTATTTCATTAAGTAGGTATTTTGTTGTTTCTTGACTGATGTCGTTGCTTTGTAGAATTTCAACCATTCATTTATCTTCTTCTTAATTCAATTCTAAGATTTGGCCAGTAACGATTCTTGATTTTTGTTAGTAATATTGATGTTCTTACTTCTTACAAATATTAACTGTACCTACTGGACCTGAGCTATGATATTTTTTATTGCATTAATCAAGGTTAATGCGGTTATTCGCTTGATCGATATTTTATCAAATTATTTGATTGTACTTAAGTGTTTTTTTGTATTTGTTAATAATTATATTACATAATATGAAATAAATTTGATTCATCGTTGCGGATCGTTTCATTCCACACTTATATTAGGTACTTACTCTTTTACTAAAATGCGCTGTAGGCTACGAATAAGAGGTATCCGATGAGTCTGCGACAGCAGCAAAGAGTAAAGTAACTATAGAGGACAGCAGCGTTATCTTCGTCGGAAATATCATTATGAGACTATATGCTCTAGTCTTATGTTACGGTTTGGAATCTATGACATTCTTTTTTAGTATGTACGAGTACACCTATTCTAATAAATTATTCAGATAGAAGCATGAAGCCACCCACTGACTACTTCTTGAATCTTCGTGTCATGCTCTG
Source organism: Oligia latruncula (assembly GCA_948474745.1). Taxonomy (NCBI): domain Eukaryota; kingdom Metazoa; phylum Arthropoda; class Insecta; order Lepidoptera; family Noctuidae; genus Oligia; species Oligia latruncula. The sequence goes on from OX419688.1 coordinate 14,243,944, forward strand.
CCGCAGAGCCACCATTTTAGAAACCGATCAATGTCAGCTGCACGTTGCAGGAGCTGATGGACGCTGGTGGAGGCGCCAAACAAGTGGCCGAATTCTGGGCCGAGTATATTTAGATTGCTATCGACACGCTAAGAAGAAGAAGAACCGATCAATCAATCAACAGTTTTCATAAAAAAAACAGTAGTATTTATCTTTCCTGAGAACATGTTCTTTGTGGCTCTGCTAGAGTATGCTCTGCAGCAGAGCCACAATCTATGTGTATTTTATCATTACCTAATTTTGCACGTACAGCGATAACAGTAAGTATACATACGTACATTATGTACGTTTGACGTGGGTAAGTACATCATTTTAAGATATAATTGACCGGTTTCTAAAATGGTGGCTCTGCGGCAGAGCATGACACGAATCTTCTGTGCTGATTTTCGAATTTGGATTCTCCACCATCAGCAGGCGAGCTTTAGATTCTTTACTCCTCATCCTCATGTCATCTGCCTAGCCTTTTCCCAACTATGTTGGGGTCAGCTTCCAGTCTAACCGGATTCAGTTGAGAACCCAGTATTTTACATAGAGCGACTGCTATCTTTATTTCCGCATAGGATAAATTAATTTAATTCGAACTTTTAAAAAATTACTTCCATAGAATATTCGATTCAACTGAAAAACAAATCATGAAAAGCAGATGTGCGATTTATTTATAACACGTAAATTGAACTTTTCAATGAACAGAGCCATAGAGCCAGATCTCAGTATTATATTTTTCGTTTAGTTGAAGTGCATATAAACAGGCTGGCTCATTATTCAATTTAGACAACCACTACACGGACGACTTAAGCTGCGTTCAGATGGAGGTCAAGAATTCAAGATCAAGAACTGTTGCGGTGTTAATGCATGCCGCAAGACAAGTTCCGCTGTCCTGACTATGTGCTGACTTTACATGACTGACTACAAGCAAATATATAGGTACAAAATTTCTGTTAGAATTTTTTAAAGATATTGCTTGAATACATAGTAAAGGAAAAACATACTAAACGTTCAAAGTAATTGACAGATAAACTGAATGCTTGAACAGACTATCTATATAACTTTGTTAATAGGTACCTACCCATGCACCTCTGAGTACCAGTGTACCTATTATTCACCAATCATTATTCAACCTTAAACACGATCTACATGGTTTGAAACCAGTCTACAAACCAAGGTGACCTTGAAGTTGTTGTTGTGGCGAGATGCCTGCTACACGGTTTAAAACCAACATTTTCTTCTGCCACTGGTTTGCAACGCAGGTCTTTCTACCAAGGACGTTTAAAGGTCATACGAAATTGGTTTAAAACCACTGTCTACACTGTTTTAAACTTAGGTTTGAAACCACCGTTTTAAACTGTGTAGATCGTGCTTTAGTGACTGCGAATCGAATCTGCTGCTGCTAACTGTGAACCAGTCTTTACATCTTTCCGGATAAACCGATAAGTTAGAGACGGCGTTCTGCCACTCAGCCAGTTATCTGCGAGGAGGGGGCCGAAACACACGTTCCTATACGCTCTGCCTGTCACCGAGAAATCGTACAAAATGAGCGTGTGTCAGTGCCTACATCGTGTCGTGGTGACGAACCTATTAACATTGTACTACAGCATTCAGATGCTCTTCGTGTTTGTTTTAGTTTATTTAAAAAATCCGTTCTCTAGTCCCTGGGCTCAGATATTAAAATTGGAACCACCAGTACGACTTACAGACCGTAAATATGGAGTGCACAAGTACATCAAAGTTAATGTAAGTATTTATATTTTTAACCGACTTAAAAAAAGGAGGTTCTGTATTCGACCCGTATGTATGTATGTATGCATGCACCTACATATGTATGTATGTTTGAATGTCCGCGATTTTCTCAAAAACGAATGAACCAATTTTCTTATATACACTGTTGTTTAATGAAAGGCTGCTTGTTGGAGATGAATTTCACTTGAATGATGCGATAAACGTGTAAACGCTTGTATAAAACAATTCATAGTTTACACGCGAATAGCTGCAATTTTCCCGCGCCGGCGCGGCGTCGATACCATCATCTAGGTACTTGAATATGAATGCATAATTGTTATAACAATGTTATGGTTCTAAACCATAAAAAGCTGATTGCCGTAAGCAATTATTTCGAAATAGTTGCAAGACTTGCAAGTGCCAGACTTTGTAAATAAAAAATAAAAAATTGAAAGTACAATAGGTTTATTTGTCACAGAAAAACGTGCACATAAAAAGACAAGTAAATTAAAAAAAAAACATTAGTATTTTTAATCACTCAACAGAAATACGGCAGCTGCCTGATTGTGACAAGAAGGCTTCCACCCAGCATGATGCTGGGTACATCTTTGTTTTTTTAGTTGTAACTAGCAGCCCGCCCCAGCTTCGCACGGGTGCAATTTATTTTACGAAATTCCCTAATTTTCTTTCATACAAACCTTGTCCTGGCAATACCGAACACAACAAAAAAATAATTATCCAATTTAGTGCTGTCGTTCGGAAGTTATGCGCGTACGCATACATTTGCGCGATTCATTTTCATTTATTCAGGGTTAATGGTAAAACATTAACAACCTTTTAAGAGGTCATTGTACTCATAATTATGAACAACTTTTACTATGGAACCAAACCTGAAATCGCGAAAAAAAATCAGCTGTTCCCTACATTCTGACGAGTTATACGAACATAAATGTAGGGAACAGCTGATTTTGTTTTCGCGATTTCAGGTTTGGTCCCATGATTGTTAATGTTTTACCAATAACCCTGTATAGACAGATTACTAAAATTAGACGACTTACAGACCCTAAATATGGAGTGCACAAGTACATCAAGGTTAATGTGAGTATTTATATTTTTAACCGACTTCAAAAAAGGAGGTTCTGTATTCGACCCGTATGTATGTATGTATGTATGCATGCACCGATGTACCTATGTATGTTTGAATGTCCGCGATTTTCTCAAAAACGAATGAACCAATTTTCTTATATACAATGTTGTTTGAAAGGCTGCTTGTTGGAGATGAATTTCACTTTAATGATGCGATAAACGTGTAAACGCTTGTAATAAAACAATTTATAGTTTACCGGCGAATAGCTGCAATTTTCCCGCGCCGGCGCGGCGTCGATACCATCATCTACTTGAATATGAATGCATAATTGTTATAACAATGTTATGGTTCTAAACCATAAAAGGCTGATTGCCGTAAGCAATTATTTCGAAATAGTTGCAAGACTTGCAAGTGCCAGACTTTGTAAATAAAAAATAAAAAATTGAAAGTACAATAGGTTTATTTGTCACAGAAAAACGTGCACATAAAAAGACAAGTAAATTAAAAAAAAAACATTAGTATTTTTAATCACTCAACAGAAATGCGGCAGCTGCCTGATTGTGACAAGAAGGCTTCCACCCAGCATGATGCTGGGTACATCTTTGTTTTTTTAGTTGTAACTAGCAGCCCGCCCCAGCTTCGCACGGGTGCAATTTATTTTTCGAAATTCCCAAATTTTCTTTCATACAAACCTTGTCCTGGCACTACCGAACACAACAAAAAAATAATTATCCAATTTAGTGCAGTCGTTCGGAAGTTATGCGCGTACATATATTTGCGCGATTCATTTTCATTTATTCAGGGTTAATGGTAAAACATTAACAATCTTTTAAGAGGTCATTGTACTCATAATTATGAACAACTTTTACTATGGGACCAAACCTGAAATCGCGAAAAAAATCAGCTGTTCCCTACATTCTGACGAGTTATACGAACATAAATGTAGGGAACAGCTGATTTTGTTTTCGCGATTTCAGGTTTGGTTCCATGATTGTTAATGTTTTACCAATAACCCTGTATAGACAGATTACTAAAATTAGACGACTTACAGACCCTAAATATGGAGTGCACAAGTACATCAAAGTTAATGTGAGTATTTATATTTTTAACCGACTTCAAAAAAGGAGGTTCTGTATTCGACCCGTATGTATGTATGTATGTATGCATGCACCGATGTACCTATGTATGTTTGAATGTCCGCGATTTTCTCAAAAACGAATGAGCCAATTTTCTTATATACAATGTTGTTTGAAAGGCTGCTTGTTGGAGATGAATTTCACTTTAATGATGCGATAAACGTGTAAACGCTTGTAATAAAACAATTTATAGTTTACCGGCGAATAGCTGCAATTTTCCCGCGCCGGCGCGGCGTCGATACCATCATCTAGGTACTTGAATATGAATGCATAATTGTTATAACAATGTTATGGTTCTAAACCATAAAAAGCTGATTGCCGTAAGCAATTATTTCGAAATAGTTGCAAGACTTGCAAGTGCCAGACTTTGTAAATAAAAAATAAAAAAATGAAAGTGCAATAGGTTTATTTGTCACAGAAAAACGTGCACATAAAAAGACAAGTAAATTAAAAAAAAAAACATTAGTATTTTTAATCACTCAACAGAAATACGGCAGCTGTCTGATTGTGACAAGAAGGCTTCCACCCAGCATGATGCTGGGTACATCTTTGTTTTTTTAGTTGTAACTAGCAGCCCGCCCCAGCTTTGCATGGGTGCAATTTATTTTTCGAAATTCCCAAATTTTCTTTCATACAAACCTTATCCTGGCAATACCGAACACAACAAAAAATAATTATCCAATTTAGTGCAGTCGTTCGGAAGTTATGCGCGTACGCATACATTTGCGCGATTCATTTTCATTTATTCAGGGTTAATGGTAAAACATTAACAACCTTTTAAGAGGTCATTGTACTCATAATTATGAACAACTTTTACTATGGGACCAAACCTGAAATCGCGAAAAAAAATCAGCTGTTCCCTACATTCTGACGAGTTATACGAACATAAATGTAGGGAACAGCTGATTTTGTTTTCGCGATTTCAGGTTTGGTCCCATGATTGTTAATGTTTTACCAATAACCCTGTATAGACAGATTACTAAAATTAGACGACTTACAGACCCTAAATATGGAGTGCACAAGTACATCAAAGTTAATGTGAGTATTTATATTTTTAACTGACTTCAAAAAAGAAGGTTCTGTATTCGACCCGTATGTATGTATGCATGCACCTATGTATGTATGTTTGAATGTCCGCGATTTTCTAAAAAACGAATGAACCAATTTTCTTATATACAATGTTGTTTGAAAGGCTGCTTGTTGGAGATGAATTTCACTTTAATGATGCGATAAACGTGTAAGCGCTTGTAATAAAACAATTTATAGTTTACCGGCGAATAGCTGCAATTTTCCCGCGCCGGCGCGGCGTCGATACCATCATCTACTTGAATATGAATGCATAATTGTTATAACAATGTTATGGTTCTAAACCATAAAAAGCTGATTGCCGTAAGCAATTATTTCGAAATAGTTGCAAGACTTGCAAGTGCCAGACTTTGTAAATAAAAAAATAAAAAATTGAAAGTACAATAGGTTTATTTGTCACAGAAAAACGTGCACATAAAAGACAAGTAAATTAAAAAAAAAACATTAGTATTTTTAATCATTCAACAGAAATACGGAAGCTGCCTGACTGTGACAAGAAGGCTTCCACACAGCATGATGCTGGGTACTATTTTTGTTTTTTTAGTTTTAACTAGCCAGATTCGCACGCGTGCAATTTATTTTTCGAAATTCCCAAATTTTCTATCATACAAACCTTGTCCTGGCAATACCGAACACAACAAAAAAATAATTATATTACTAAAATTAGACCTTTTGACGTCTTCTTTAATTAGAGGTACCTACTTATTCCCCATTCCAAGTCTTAACATCACACTGCCAAACATCCTATTCCTACCTGCCTTGATTACCTTTCATACATTTAGTTAGGTCTTGAATATTTTTACACTAGGCCCTAGGCACTAATAGGCATTCAAAACTCTATTGGATCTGGAAAATTGCATGCCTTGCGAGTTGCGAAGCATAAGAAGAAATACCGAAGCGACTGTAATAATTATGTATATTGCAATACCTATCTACCTTTTTAATCTGTAGCATTAGTAACAATTTTACTCTTACTTATCGGCGAGGATTTGCAATAATAGGAACAGAATTGAAGATACTGATGTACTAGTACTAGATACTGGGTATCTTACCCAGTAATTGTGTCGCGACTCGCGAGGCTTAAATCTCGTATCTCTTAAAAAAAGATATAAAACCATAGTTTTCTCATTATCTGTCTATCATAAAGATAAGAAAAAATTACCATGTCATTGTGTTACGCGAAAACGTTGGGTAGGAGGACGCCCTCAGGCTGTGTAGTGAAATTTACAGGGCGGCTGGTTGAGAGTTGCCGAGGATCAAGTAACATAGCGTGCCATTAGAGAGGCATATGATGTCCAGCTATGGACTACTATTATAATGCTAAATAGCTTCTGCCCGTGACTTAGTCCGCGTGTAATTAAAAAAAAAAAAAAAAATTAACCTCCCCCCATTCACCATCTTAGGGGTGGAATTTCGAAAAACCCTTTCTTATTGGATACTTACTCTTCACAAAGAACACACCCTACAAATTTCATGTCTCTAGGACCAGCGGTTTAGGCTGTGTGTTGATATATCAGTCAGTCAGGACTTTGAATTTTATTTACAGACTGATAATGATAATATACCTACTAACTAAACCTCTAGTTCATTCAATTTTAAATCTCTGCGTACCAACCACGACCCAATCTCGTCTAGGGAAAAGGTTCTAATGGTCAGGTTCAACTATTCTGTATTAGGTACCTATTCTTATTTCTGTAGAACTTAATTATACAGCCTCCAGTCCTATACAGTACAGACAACTTGTTACAATAATGTTATATTAAATTTATTATATTCACAGTTCCAGAATATAAACCAATTGTCAATTCATAAATGGGTCTTCACTCCACTTCTCCCAAAATCAATCATCATGTTGGCCTGTAGGTATCTGAGAGACCAATTTCTGTTAGTTTATTTTCGTTATCCGTGTGTGTACTTAAGTAATTATTATTAGATATCGCGCAAGAACTTTAGTTAACCTTTTGACCGCCACACGTCAAAAAAACAAAAACATGCCCTCGGCGTCAGTCTGTCATGTAGTCGAACCGTGGCGGGCAAATTCTTGACGTATCATCAAAATTTTAAGTAGGATCTAAATCACTGTGTTGATTGTCTTATCAAGAACTCGTTAGCTCGTTCGTTACATACCAAACAACATAGGTAGCCGTGGAATACCTCTCGACTCCGCAAGCAACTCAGGAAGTGTTGTCCTCTTGTCTCTACGTCACTATGTGCTAGGGATCGTTTTCGGGCGGCCATTATTGAGTGTGCAAGTCACCCTCTGCCATTTTATCCGTGTATTACATAATATTGATCGATCCTTTCATAATTCTAGGTAACCAATCCACTATAGGCACCCAACCTCATAAGTCTAAAAACTTTTATTATGGGACCAAACCTGAAATCGCGAAAAATACCTACATTTATTTATGTTCGTATAACTCGTCAAAATGTAGGGAACAGCTGTTTTTTATTTTCGCGAATTCAGGTTTGGTCCCATAGTAAAAGCATAAAAGTTGTTCATAATGATGAGTACAATGACCTCTTAAGAGGTTGTTAATGTTTTAAAACCGGGGGTTGTCCTTGGGTGCATTTGCATAGTGCATAAAGGGATAATCGTCGGTTGGTGCGTCAACCCTCAACACTTAAAATTGTCTAAGGGGCTTCTGCGAGTTGGCTCTGGCCCCTCTTCCAAAGGACCGGAACACAGGGAGACGAGATTAAAAAAAAATCTCTTTTATGATTAAAGATTCTGCGCTACTAATAATAATCACCTACTTAATCCTTATAAGTAATTATAATTAGTTACCTAACATATGTTATACTTATAATATGTTCAATTTAACCCACGATGCGATAGAATAAATAGATAATTTTTTTAAGCGATATAATATAATCTAAATGCAGTTTTTTTTTTTATTATTATTATTTTTTTTTTTTTTAATAAAACGTTGCCTCACACTAGGAATTTCTCCTGTATTGTGGGTGCGTTTACAAACATTTAAAGTCACATACACAAACAGCCAGATTTTCATAACAATTGTATTAATTAAAAAATAGCCCATGTCAGCAAGCAGCTATTATCTTATCCCATAGATATAAGAAAGAAGTGCTATCCCATGCCTATATTTTTCCAAATACCTACATTTTGCGCGCAGACTTCAGAGTACAGAGATGCACTGGCGTCTGTCGAGCGTGCGAATGCATAACGTAATAACAACAACAATTGGAATAGTGTACAGCTATGCTATGCAATAATACTTATACTAGGTATTCAAAGAGAATACACGAAAGCCGTTCCGCTTTCTGTGTTAGAAGTTAGCACGTTCGAGTTCTTCCGGCGAGTTGTATATACAGCATCATATTGTAGTCTTTGATAAACTGTAAACCTAACCAACCTGTTTTCGCATGCCTCCCGACCAGCCAGCAGCTACTCGTGCTGGGATGAGTTATAGTGGGTCAAAGTCTATACTTACTAGAACAATGCTGACAATGTTTTGAGGTAGCTAATTGTTTAATAATGCGTGAGTTGAGATTGCAATCATCTAGCGTAGATAACGATCTTTATGAATGAATTGTAGGATGATTGTTAACTACATCCTGAAATTGTATACATTCAATCAGGGGGCGTACCATCAAGAAGTTGAACTGCACTACTTTTATGTACCTATGTAAGACGTCGTACAAAAAAGTAGTGCAGTTCAACTTCTGCCCTGCTGATGGTAAGCCCCCATTTGTTGGCGAAATTTTTATGACCAAAAAGTAAAATTATTTTTGTTGATTTCAGGGGATTTCAAGATCCTCTACATGCCATAAGTAATTATTCAAGTGCTCAAGCTCAAACCATGGCTTTTCAAACAAATTGAAGATTATTAAATATTCCACGCAAAAAATAAACAATCAACATTGCCGTCACATTTTTTCCGCTTCGGGCTACAAATGCGTAGCATCTTCTTGGACAAAAACTAAGCATATAGAATTAGTGAAGTAAACTCTGTAGGTATACCTACCGCAGACTCTCCTAATTCAGGCTTTACACGCTAAAGGAGCCTCCAATCACCACTGATGTAATATGAAAACTTGAAACCTTTTTTCATTTCATACCTCCTTTAGGGGGCTTACAGGACCTAATCACAAAAAACGCAAGTTTTAGAAACAATAAAAGTATATGATCGACCACAGTAAACAAAATCAGATTTTGAAAACATAATACGACTAATTATATACGATAGAAAGAATCATGAAGATACCTCTAAAAACTTTCTTTTTACAGTAAAAACCATACTAATATCATTCTGATTTTTGACAAATTATTCTTCAAGCAACATACTAAAATACTAGTGTTTTATTTTTTCGTCCAGACAATAGATTTTTTGTAATTAAATAATTGCTTCATATTTTCCTATAAATTACCAGCGTTGTGTCATCGCGCTTCTCTTTCTTTTCTATGCAGTGACCGCGCTGTCATATATGCCCCTTAAACATAATCTATATCATATACCTACTAATTATAGAGCTAAAGAGTTTGTTTGTTTGAACGCTCTGAACTCTGAAACTACCAGTCAGATTTGATAAAATATTCATGCATTTGATAGCCCAGTTCTTGAGGAAGGCTGTAACGCCAGGACCCTTAGAAGTCGAGCGAAGAAAAAAAAGTCAGACAGAACGCTAAGCGAAAACTAAGCTCGGGCAGGCGATGCGATGCGACGCGACGGGATGGGTCGGAGGAACAACAAATTTCACGCGGACGAAGTCGCAGCAGAAGCTAGTATCCATATTATACTTGTTCGGTTTAACCGTTTATGAATCCAATATATCTTGCAAACCCATGAGATTTAAAATATGCAACTGAGTGTGCTACATTACCCAATTAGGGAAACCTTGAAAATTTCTTGCCATGGCGTTACGGTTGAATAAATACAAGGTCAGAGCCTTATTTCCATGCAGAGTCACCTAAGTAATTGATCTTTATTAATAGCCTATTGTAGAGCTCTTCTATTCTATCTGCTCAGAAAATTAAAAGCAAAACTCCGTAAAACTCCAAAGAAACAAGATTTTTATTAAAAAAAACTACACAATTTGGTCTTTGGCTCTCAATGGCCTTATGCTTAGTAGTAGATTTTTATTGACTGGTAACAGTTTTTTTTATTTAGCGTACACTATACCATTGCTGAGCAAAGGCCTCCCCCAAATCCTTCCAGGCATCCCTTCCATCCTTGAACATTTATTAAAGAGGATAAAAACTTAAACACTGGATATAGGTACTTCTTATACTAAATTAACTAACAAACTGTAATAATACAAATATAATAACTTAACTAAACTTAACTGAAATATGGCGTCGAAAATTCACTGGCAAGCAAGATGATAATGATGTAAAAAATCACAAGCCAGGTGTTACTTACTTGTATCACAGTTGTATCGTGAAACTTTTATTAGCTAGGCGTAGCGTCATAGATATCCGTGCGTAGCGTAGTGTACTTACATCAAACTAACTAAATTTAACTGAAATAATAAAATTCACTGACAAGCTAGATAATGATGCAAAAAATTACAAGCCAGAGCGTGATCGTGAAATTTTTATTAGCTAGGCGCGGGCGTAGCGTCATAGATATCCGTGGGTGGCGTAGTGTAGGTACAGTCACGAGCACTAATATGTCAACACTTGGCAACTTTTAATTGCGATTTTTTCACGAAATAACGAATGCAAAGTTGAAATACGACATTTTACATAAACCTATGAGTTCTAAAATACTATGTTCGTAATAACATACAATTTCATCAAAAAAATAAGGAGAAATTCGCCTTTGAATAAAGCCAAGTGTATACATACTTATGCTCGTGACTGTACATCAACCGTGCCGTTATTATTCCAACCATTCATAATACCTATGATGCCATCACAACGATATTTCGTTTTACGTTTAGCAACATAACGTATCTACTAAGTATACGATTCGGATACGCCGCGTCATGGTCCAAAAGGTCGAGAATGCATCAATATTAACACCGCATAAAAACCCAAAAACCCAATATTTTTTGCCTTTATCATCATCATCATCTGCCTAGCCTTTTCCCAACTATGTTGGGGTCGGCTTCTAGTCTAACCGGATGCAGCTGGATACCAGTATTTTACATGGAGTGACTGCCTATGCCTCCACAACCCAGTTACTGGGTAATACGATGCCCCTTGGTAAGACTGGTTGTCAGACTTTCAGGCTTCTGACTACCCGTAACGACTGTCAAAGATCCACGAATGACAGCAGGGACCCTTTCCGAGGCACGGAGGTGTCACGGTTTGTAAAGATGGTCACCCATCCACAGACCAACCGCGTCAAGCGTAGCTTAACCTGATCGATCGATGTGCGGCTGTTATTATTTAGCCACAGGTCCCTTTTTTGCCTTTACAAAGGCAAAAAATATTTTTGCCAAAGCTGTTTGTTTGCAAGCATCAGAAATGGTGATAGGCATCGCCTATCAGGTTGGTAGAATAGCGTATACTATGTGGATACCGTATTACCTATACTTTCTAAGGGCGGTCGCCCACGGCGACTTGTAGCGATTCTGTAGCGCGTTTCTTTCAGGCGTGTCTGTATCGCTACTTTTGGCCGTTTGTCGCATTTGCAACGCGCTACGAAAGCGATTCGGTGGCATAGTATCCATTCAGCAGCGCTTCTGTAACGCTGCAAACGCGCGACTGCATTGATTCAGCATCAGCATAGCTAATAACGCGAGATTATCAATGTTGACTCCACCGAATTCATATTGCAACTGTAGCATCCACAGGCATTCACAAGTGGTCACTACATTGTATGAGTGTATAAATTCTGTAACGCGACTGTTTCGATGCTAAATCGCGGCTGCATCGGGATAGTAGTGATGCAGAATCGCGGTTACGTTAGCGAAGCTATACGTCCAGCGACAGCATCGCGACAGTATCGCGGTCTTTTTGTGATTGGATCACTATTGAATCGCTGCAAAAAGCCACCGTGGGCGACCGCCTTAAGTCTATTAGAAACAGACTTGACAGGTATTTTATTTATGATTCATTTAACTTGTTCACAGGGCACAGTATTACACTATGTTGAGAGCGGTGACTCGTCCAAGCCTCTGATGCTATTTCTGCATGGATTTCCTGAGTTCTGGTATTCATGGAGACATCAACTTGTAGAGTTTCAAAAGGATTATTGGTAAGCACCTATTGTATGTTTATAAGTGGGTTAGTACCATGCACTAAAAGAAAGATCTCGTACTAGCAGAAAATAAATAAATAGATATGGTTTCTTAGCCATGCCTAGGAAATCTCCATGAAATACTGTTAATTAAGTAATATTAGATAATTATATATAATCTCATTTTAAAACAACTTTTATACAATTTGGCCATAGTATGATTTAGTAGTCATCAAGTACCTAATCATTTTTATTTAATATAAAAGAAGAATCAAGCATAATCTCGAACGTTTGTACATGTGTACATAGAACCATGTTGAACTACTCCTAGCCGTGCTCCTGTGCCAAAGCTTGCATAGTAACAAGTTTTTGTGAGCACAGCTGGCTCTTAGAAGTAGTGCGCATTACGCAGTTAGTTCTGGCTGTTTTTGTTTATTTTAACTCCTTCGTCGGTTTATCCGATTATTTAATCCAATCGAGAGGAAAATGTAAGTATTAGCATGATGAAATTGGAAATTAAATGAAAAGCGATAGAGGATTATCATAGTTAATTATTATTGGCTTTCTCCATAAACGTCTACTGCGGGCTTTTATGGTCATATTGACCATTACCACGGATTGGTGATCGTGTAACATATGAGACGGATGTTGTTGTCCATTACTTTTCATCTTTTATGGCACCCATTACGGACGATATACATAGTTGTTGCGTTTTAGCACGGTAATAGCGGTCATTGTCCCGCATACATTTTCTAGCATTTTTTATTTCAAAATCTGAACGTCTAGAATCAATATCTGATCTATCGTGACCATCAACATGTTCCAATAACGAAAAAACCATACATAGTTCATCGTTTGGGTTAATACGGAGAGGAGGGAAAGGACAATCACCGCTTTTGCCATGTTCAAACGCGACAACTATAGCCTTTAGATTAGATCAAGTAGATTCTATTCCAAGAACAACCCTGTATTTCTTGGGTCATCAATAAATTATTATTTTTTTCCAGGTGCGTCGCCATTGACATGAGAGGCTACGGGGATTCAGAAAGGCCCGAAGGCGTTGCTTCATACAAGATAGAACTTCTAGTAGAAGACGTTAGGGACCTTATTAAACAATTGGGTAAACTTTAATGCTAAATAATGCTAATGCTAATAATAAAGCTGCTATTAGAATATGCTTATTAGGAAATTCACACTTTGCATTTGCGACGAAAACGCTGTGCTTTTATCTTTGAGAGAGAACTGTGTCTTTGCATTTATATATAGTTAAATTTAATGAGCTTCGTATCCTAAATTACCTTGGTACCTATTTCTAATAGTCATACTTTTATGCATAAATGGCCCTATGGCCCACCTTTGGACTTTACTGGTAAGATGGCATACTTTCCCCAGTGCCTATAAGTGTAGAGGAGATAGACAACAGTGTTCGGTTATTGATATTGGATACGTAAACATGCTGTATAAATATCAAGGGTCACAACGAACCGTACATAATGATATGAGTGGGTGCATTTCTTTTATGTGCAGAAGGCAAACTCTTATAACAACAGAGTAAATAGATTCTTTCCCACTAATTACCTACTAAGTTTATCTGTGTCTACCTATTACTGATCAGCTATGCCATCGCTTCTGAAACTATAATTTGGTAGTTTTGATGCAACAATAATCACATTATCGACGTGTGCTGAAATAGGTTTGATAAAGATTTCAGCACTTTACTCTGTTGCTTAAAGAAATAGTCTTATAACAACAGAGTAAATAGATTCTTTCCCACTAATTACCTAGTAAGTTTATCTGTGTCTACCTATTACTGATCAGCTATGCCATCGCTTCTGAAACTATAATTTGGTAGTTTTGATGCAACAATAATCACATTATCGACGCGTGCTGAAATAGGTTTGATAAAGATTTCAGCACTTTACTCTGTTGCTTAAAGAAATAGTCTTATAATAATAACAGAGTAAATAAATTCTTTCCCACTAATCCTAGTAAGTTTATCTGTGTCTACCGATTACTGATCAGCTATGCCATCGCTACGCTCGACCGTATAGATTGATGAAGAATTTCATGTGCATGTAATTACTTGCAATCAGCCTTTAATGTTTCCACTGCTGGGAGGGGGTTATTAAATAATAATAGGCTAAGGTAAGCTTGCCGCGGTTGGTCTGTGGATGGGTGACCATCTTTACATACCGAGACCAAGCACGTTAAGCCGTTGGTCCCAGCTGTTATTCGTGGATCTTTGACAGTCGTTACGGGTAGTCAGAAGCCCGAAAGTCTGATAACCAGTCTTACCAAGGGGTATCGTATTACCCAGTAACGGGGTTGTGGAGGTCAGATAGACAGTCGCTCCATGTAAAATACTGGTATTTAGCTGCATTCGGTTAGACTGGAAGCCGACCTCAACATAGTTGGGAAAAGGCTAGGCAGATGTGCTGGAAGGGAGCCATAATCCAAAAAACGTCACAAATTAAATAAAATGTCGGTTTCGTATTCCCGACCTCTCGTAAGTCTGGGCAGTCATCACTGAGCCACTACTGCACACAGTCATGTAATTACTTCCTACTTTTATTTTAGGTCGTGAAAAATGCATCTTAATCTCCCATGACTGGGGTGGTCTGATCGCCTGTCAGTTCCGCAACCAGTACCCTGAGATGTTGATCGGGCTAGTCATGCTTGCCAGCGTCTCCAGTACAGCCTGGGTCCGTGAAATTTGGAGCAACTCTGTCCAGAGAAAGTCGTCGTGGTAAGTTTTATTGAATCTTTAATTCCATGTCTCTATGGCGGAAGGTTTATTAGGGTAAGCCCTTCACTGATTGTCGATCTGGGGAAGGTCGCGAAGTTAAGGTCAATGTCCTTTTGACGATGTTTAGGCGAGGCTAATGTAAAGCAGCATAGAGTTAAGATAGAAAGAGTAAGAAATAGAAAAAGAGAAGTAAGATAAGGTAGGTGAGTTCAAACTGTGTACACATATCCGACGATATGTGTACAGTCACGAGCATAAGTATGTATACACTTGGCTTTATTCAAAGGCGATTTTCTCCTTTATTTTTGAATGAAATTTTATGTTATTACGAACATAGTATTTTCGAACCTATAGGTTTATGTAAAGTGTCGTATTTCAACTTTGCATTCGTTATTTCGTAAAAAAAATCCCAATTGAAAGTTGCCAAGTGTTGACATATTATTGCTCGTGACTGTACACAGTTTGAATTTGAACTCACTCGCAAGACTAAGCTTTTTTTAGCAGATTTCAGTTTGGACAGCTACATTGTTCTATTCGTGATTCTTTACATTTTGTTGCCTTTCAAAATGGTTATATTTTGAGATCCAAATAACAGAGGTACGACGGTTAGTAAAAAACGTAACGAATCACGAATGTAGGAGTGTGGTTGTCCTGACTCAGATCAGCTAAAAAATGAGAAAAATGAGATAGGACTTTTAGTCATGCGAGGGACGATATGTACCTATACCTAATTGATAGCCAGTTAGCAGTAGAACCTTCTGCCAGTAGCTTATCAAAGAGACATAGGTACACGTTGCGTTTTATAATAAAATTATATGA
The DNA here is from genome assembly GCA_948474745.1 of Oligia latruncula. Taxonomy (NCBI): domain Eukaryota; kingdom Metazoa; phylum Arthropoda; class Insecta; order Lepidoptera; family Noctuidae; genus Oligia; species Oligia latruncula. Next base: position 14,259,724 of record OX419688.1, read on the forward strand.
CGCAACTGAATATCGTACGTAGCCTTGATCGTGATTTAGCTCCACGTGCCTCAAGAACATTATGTTTGACGGTCATGATGATTGTCTTTACAGTCTGGCTTACCGAATCAGTATCAATTGGGGAAGAAATATGTGTATGAAATCAAGTGACTGTTATTAAAGTAACAATTTGCTAGAAGAGCGGTAGAATACATAGGTATAATATAGTCGCGAATCATACTTTGTCCCCGTTAACGGGGACAGAGATTATACAGGGAATACAGGGACACAACATGGATACAATCTAACCCTGCAAATTGCAAAAAACGTAAGAAAATTTGAATTTCGCGGTCTACCACTGCGCATTCACATGATGCTGCGATGGCAGCACGCACATCAAACACTTCTTGACCTTTGCATGCCAATAGCTTAGAGGCGTATAGCCATAAGAACCGCTTTTGCTACAGAGATTAAAAGAGCAATCATGTGTTCAGTTTTCTGTGATATAACGTTCCGGCATTTTGTTAGAATTTTTGCCAGTGAGACTACGTGTACTTGTGCATGTTATGTTATATCATTAGATACCAACTTGTATCTATGACGTACCTACTTCTACGTATTTTGCGGTTAAGCATCCTTGTGGGTTTTATTTACTACATTAGGTATCGTCATAGATATTTAATTGGGAAAAAATAAGTTTATGCGGTTCTTAGAATCCCATGATTAGGATTAATAAGTCAAGGAGTTCCTTTTCAGATATTGCACGACTCATATGCGAAGCATGGAGTGCTTCACAATCGAAATTTTTTCTTTGCCTCCTTTCTGCAACTGTTTCTATTGTTATACTCCTGCTAGTACACAGAACCTACACCATTTTATAGATAATTTAATGGAGATTAATTCTGTACTTTTCAAAAATTGATTTAATGCAGTAGAAACGAAAAGAAAACATCAAAATATTTCAAAAAAAAATCCCATCAATCAAGTGTGAAACCTGAAAACATTGTAGCTTGCGAAAAATCAAATAAGTAATTGATTCACAAACATTGTAGCTTGCTAAAAATCAATTACCTGAAAAAAAAAACTAATCTATACATATAATAAATTTGTAGAAAAGTAGTGTCTGTACAATGGAAATATATAAAAAAAAAGTAGCAGGGGTTGTTATTATATCGATGCCGAACCCGAAATTGTAATTAATTTTTTTTTTGTCTGTTTGTCTGTTTGTCGGTTTGTCTGTTTGTCTGTTTGTTTGTGCACGCTAATATCAGAAACGGCTTATTCGATTTAGATGCGGTTTTCACTAATATATTGTAGTAGGCTTGACTTAACATTTAGTGTTTATTTCATGTCAATCGGTTCATAAATAAAAAAGTTATGTCAATTTAAAGAATCACGGCGAACATTTGTTAAGGTATTATTCTATCAGAGTACGTACACGCCTCGCGCCTGCGCGTCCGATCTTCGGAACTACTGGACGGATTTGAATGATTTTTTTTTGTTGTATAGGTATTATGTCTGGGCCACATATAGGCTATAATTTATCTTGGAAACTTGAACACCTGATGCAGAACCGAAACAGATCAGATTTACTATAAGAGATACAAAAATGGTACCATAACAAAAATTGTTCCACGTGATGAGCATTTTCTGCTGAGAGAATAAATTTGAAGATCTGGAACACCTGATGGGGAACTCCAAGAGCCCAGCTACACCATAACACATATAGGAATGACGTCTTATTAAAAGTTATTCGGTCTGATGGGCATTTCCTGTTGACTTATATAAATCGAAGATCAGAAACATCTAATGTGGAAATCAAAGCTATCACTAATTTCACCTCCACGCGGTGAAGGCGGTAACAGTTTAGGACTGATTTTCGATGACGATGGTATATCATTGAAAATTTGACTCTACTGGCCAAAACTACCATTTATTTTTTTAATGCTCATGCATTCTGCACTACCACGGGGAGATAGTGCGGTTATGTGGGACTCTAACCCACTAAAACTCCACGGTGTCCTCCTCTGCCGCTTACGGCGGGAACATGGGCACGCGTTAGCACTCAACCGTGAACCCGCCGCGGCTGTCCGTCACCGGACCCTCCTCTGGGGAGTACTCCCCATCACCAGCGCACCAGAACACATAGCACGCCGTGACCACCCCAGGGACCAAACCAGCACATGGGCGCCAGACGACCCCGTGTCTGGGCACCCTTGGTAGGGGAGCAGTCACTTAGATTTTAATTGATTAGGTATCTTCACAATAGAACTTTAGCCATGCCTAGAAAGAGGTCAAATCTTTCCCAATGTTCCAAAGGAGCTAAAAGATCGAGGATCATAAGATCCCAAGAATCTACCGAAGAGCGTCAGGAGAGACTTGATGCTGTTCGAGAACATCAGGCTGCAAATCGCTCCGTGGAAACCTCTTCGGATCGTGAAGCACGCCTGCGTTCTCAGCGTATTTACGCATCTACATCCAGATCTCTAGAGACCACTGTGAAGAATATAATGCGCTACTGAGCGCTGATCGTGAACGTCATGCATTGTCTCGCGAGTCGGAGACGTTCACGGATAGAGAATTGCGCTTGAGTTCCAAGCGTATCTACGCATCAACTTTTAGGTCTCCAGAGACAAGTGGGGAACGTGATGCGCGACTGACCGCTGATCGTGAACGTCACGCATTATCTCGCGAGTCGGAGACGTTCACGGATAGAGAATTGCGAATGAGTTCTCAGTGTATCTACGCATCTGCTTCTAGGTCTCTAGAGACAAGTGCGGAACGTGATGCGCGACTGTCCGCTGATCGTGAGCGACATGCATTGTCTCGCGAATCGGAAACGTTTACCGATACAGAATCACGCTTGAGTTCTCAGCGTATTCGCACATCTACTAACAGGTCTTTTGAAACGAGTGATGAACGTGAGATTATCATACATTGTCCCGAACACGCACACAACAAAATATTCATAATCAGTTAGGAAGTGAGAAAGAAAGAATTGCTGGAGTACGGCATGAAGAGACAGATTAAGAAGAGCGCAACGAACGTTTGAATTCTGATCGACTTCGACATTCTCTGAACAGAATGTCGATATCATCTGAAGAATCGGATGTGTCTCAAGATATAGCCGTAGGGCATGGCGACCTTCCTTGGGTTGATAAGGAACGGAGTGCATTTACGTATACGCCACATATTCCGCCATCGGAGGTATGGTTAAAAATTTTACTTTTTGTGAAGCTGTTAAATGGCAAAAAGAAACCAACGGTATGTTTTGCTCAGGTGGGAAAGTACATATTGAAATATTACAAAATCCTCCAGAAATATTAAGATCACTGCTAATCGGTGACCATCCACAGTCAAAACATTTCTTGGACAACATACGTTCGTACAATAATACCTTTTGTATATACCAAATGACATCTTTTGTTTCGAAACAGATTTCAGAAGGCCCATTTATGCTAACATTCAAAGTGCAAGGCCAAATTTACCACCTTATTGGTTCATTATTGCCTGAAAATGACGTCTCGAATCGTCTCGCGCATCCCGTTGTTTTCCAGTCCCCGGGCTCTTAGAATTCGACATCAGACGATTCAGATCTTCGATTTTGACGCTCCCCGTCCCCCATCTCCCGTTGTCGCTGGCATAAGCAACAGGATCCGCGTACGAAGTCGCGGGCAGAAGCTAGTTTTATATAAATCTCTGGTTCTTTATAGGTACAATCAAAAGAGCAATATGAGTCGTGCACTTTTGGATTTTCCAAATTAATAACTTTTTTGAACATACTTAGCACCTGCTCCTCTTGTTCATAAGATATTATAATTATCAGCAACCAACTATCCAAGGCCATATATCTGTCGCAGATGGATAGTCGAATCCGCTATTTTACATCAGCTAGCCGTTTTACATAACAGCTCCGTAATTTAACAGCTGCATTAGATAAGTTTAACAAAACTCCGGGGTAATTCCGTAACAGACTATCAGTAGCAATGGCTTTCATTTTGATTAAAACAGCGGATTCGACAGCCCATCTGCGACATATCTACGATCAAACATTTGTATTTTAGATGTGATTACAATACTGCTTACAAAAACTGATTTCTTTCTACATTTTTTCAGGTACGTGTTCCTGTATCGCGCTCCAATGATACCGGAGAAAACTCTCCAGATGAATGACCTGGCCTTCTACGATAAAGTCATGCTGTTCCCTGGCAAGAACTCCACGGACAAGGAAGATATCGAATGCTATAAATACTGGTTCCGTAGGCCATGTAAGTTTCTAAACGATGCATCAAAATAGCCACGATGGTCTAAGTCAGGGGTCTCCAAACTTTGAAGCCTTAGGGCCATAATTATTTTTTCAGTATGTTCCAAGAGCCAAAACTGTTTTAATTTTTCTGCCCTTAACTATATTTCTAGACTAGTCGCAAAGTGCGCGCAAACGCCGGATTGATGGCACTGGCGGGCCGGATTTGGCCCGCGGGCCGTAGTTTGGAGACCCCTGGTCTAAGTAGTGGTCGCACGAGCTACTGGTGAGCATGAGGTTCTGGGGTTATCGGGTTTTCCATCACGAATTTCTCAGTAGCAGCCCGGAGTCTGGATTGGTGCCCGGTTGACGTCAATATTCTCGCCCCTCTATTACATGGGACTTAAACATAACTGACGAGATGTGGGTGTAGGTACTACAGGTACACCTCTGCCTGACCCTTCGGGGTTCTGGTGTGATATTATGTCATGTCGTGTTATGCATCAAAATAGGGCTCACGAGTGGTGACCCAATGTAATGAATGAGTCTATTTTCATTCGGTTCAGGTACCCAGCACCCCAATTGCGTAACACACTATCAATCGGAATCTGAATCATTTTGAAGCAAATTGCTAATCCATTGTTTCATAAGTCCGAAAAATTGGTCTGCTCAACACGTAATAACGCATTGAATGTTGTTGACCGTGAAAATTAAACCGATTCCGATTGATAATGTGTTACGCAGTTTTTACCACCGTGATTTTTGAATTCAAGCAGGTTTTTCATCTTCAAAAATAAAACTGATTGACTTTAAGAAAAAAAAAAACTGGTAATATTAGTTATTAATTTTTTGTAAAAAAGAAACATAATTTTATTTCATAATTAACCTTCACCCGACTTCATATCAGTTATTGTGCCTCTAGCAGTGAATCGAAAAATAAATACCTGAGAATACAGCATAATTAAATAAAAAAGCTGATTAAACGAACATTTGGTCGTAAATATCGACCGACCTTACCGGTCGACCTTAGCGAAATGGACACGAACATATTTGTCGGATTAATCCGGCGTAATCGGTAGAGGAACTAAAAACGAGAAAAAATAAGTGAACACGAAGGTTGCAACTGTGTTAGTAATACCTATCTAGTCTTTTTACAAAGTATAATACTTATTAAAAATTATATTTATTACTAGCTTCTTCCCGCAGCTGCGCCCTCGTGCATGTTGGAAATTACCTCACGGGAACATGCTACTGGGATAAAAAGCCATATGTTACTACATAACATCAGCTATCTGCTAGTGAAAGTTCCGTCAAAATCGGTCAAGCCGTTTCGGAGACTAGCCGGAACAAACATAGAGAAAAAATAAAATAATTTTTTTTTTTCGTTATATGTAGCGTAGGTATATCCTTTTATATGCATTTATTAAAAAGCTGGTATTTTAATATTGCAGACAAACACTTCATTTTAAAATATTTGAGTATATTTTTAACGCACAATTAAATCAATAGATTTTTTAGCAGAACAAATCGTGAGACGATAATTCCTACGTTATACAACGTTAAAGCAATGGTGATAGCACCTAAGAACATTAGGCACATCACATAGGGTACAACATGAATAGGACTCTAAAGTTGAGACGCATAGTGTTCCGTTCCGTCTATCCATCCTACCAGCTGCGCCATGTAAGAGTATGTGGAACGTGAATCAAACAACAAGCTCCAGTAATACTGCCATAATTAATTATTCAATCCACTACCGCCACCAACATTATCAATGTACCCACTTATGAATATCATCACAGACCAAGCGAGAGTGCACACACACCTCTCCTGCCAAATAAAATAATATAATAATAAAATAAGTGGAAATCAGAACTGTGTCTTTCATTGCTTCTCAAAGCCCAACGTGAGTATTCAATAGTAACGTACAAATATCATTTTGAAGATAATTTGTGGTTGTCTGTGTAACTGTCCATGTAATATGTAATTGACATCGAAAGCCACACTAATGAGATACTACATACAGCAAAGTTCCTATGCCATTGTTCTATGGGCGGTAAAATAGGGTTTCATGACGTTTGTTATTGCGTTGGAAGGGCTCCCACAAGGTGGACAAAGGTAGACCGAAGACCTTGTGAAGGAAAAAAACCGGTCAAAGTAGAGGTGCTTGGGGAGGCCTATGTCCAGCAGTGGACGTCTTTCGGCTGGGGATTACAGTCACCAAAAGAGATAAGTAACCAGGGTCGTCGTATATGGTTGAAAATTTAATTTGATATAATTATGAACTGTGTTTTCTATTAATTAAATTTTATTTGAAAACATCCTAATCCATTCTAGTTAATATTATATAGGGTGACTGGTAATTAGTGACCGATACTTAAACACGTGATTTTACTCATCATTATGGACAACTTTTACTATGGGACCAAACCTGAAATCGCGAAAAAAAAATCTGCTGTTTCCTACATTTATGTTCGTCTAACTCGTCAAAATGTAGGGAACAGCAGATTTTTTTTTCGTGATTTTAGGTTTGGTCCCATAGTAAAAGTTGTTCATAATGATGAGTAAAATCACGTGTTTAAGTATCGGTCACTAATTACCAGTCACCCTATATATGCAAAGGTGTCTGTCTGTTACCTATTCACCCTTTAACTGCTGAACCGATTTAGATGAAATTTTGTATAGAGATAGTTTGACTCCCGGGAAAGGACATAGGATAGTTTTTATCCCAAAATTCCCACGGGATCGACACTCTTGCGGGTGAAACCGCGGGATGCTGCTAGTATAGTATAAAGCACTATGTATCACACTTCCCGTTGACCTAGAATCATGGGAAAGAAGCAGATGTTGCTACATAACCTTGCTTCTAAAAAAAAAGAAAAGGAAAAAATCCGAAAACAGTAAATTTTTAGTTACATTTAAAAAAAATCCCTTGATTCTTAAACTATTAACATACCTACTTGCACGGACTCTCGGTGCGTGAGTCCGACTCGCACTTGACCGGTTTTTTTTCTTTTACTGTTAATCCATACCTACTACGAAATAATTACATTTACTTACCTATATTCTACTTTTAGTTTTAGTGGTTAGAGGACAAATTACAGTTTTTCTTCAAGGCTATTAAGACAACTGCTCGTGATTTTTTTGCTGTTTATAAAAAAAAATACTCGAATGCATATTCCATGGATTCAAAATTTTATTACTAATTGAAAGCTAGTTCGTAGGCGATAAAATCTGGCGTCTTCTAGGGTTTTTTTGTTTTTCAGAGCCACAGCGTGATGATTTTTAGTTTATGTGATCCATGTTAAGTGCCTATAAGGCCCGCCGCTGATTGCAATTTTTTGTCGACGTGACTTTTTGTCACTTAGTCAAGTGCAATCAAAACTATACTGAGTGCGCTCATTATGGTGACGTGATAATACGGTGACAAATAGTTGCAGCGGCAGGCAACACCGGAGTGACGTGACTGTCACTGTCGCCCTGTACATTACTATGGGAGACCGCTCACTGGTGGCTTTTGTCCAAAAATGAACGCGATTTGTTACCCAAGAACAGATTCAGTGAGCGCATCGTGGGTGACAGCAGGTGACAGTAACAATAAGTCACAGTGACAAAAAATTGCAATCAGCGGCGGGCCAAAGAATGATCATTAATTTGATAAAATTGAGACAACTTAAATTACTTCCGCTTTGTTTTTTTTTGACCATGTGTAACATGAATCATGATGATTCAGGAATCTACCTTCCACGAATGTGTGTAGTTAGGTATGTCTTATTCTAAGAACATACCTAAATCACTTTCCATTTTCATTAAATTTCACTTCGTAATGCTGAAATACTATAATTTATTTCTCTATTACAGACGCTTTGACGCCACCAATAAACTACTACCGGGCTAACTTCAGATTCGACATACCAGAGATCGTCGAGTACAAAGAGAACGTGCCCATGTTGGTCGCCCATGCTGCCAGCGACCATTACCTGAACCACAGCCTCCTAGATGCCATGAAGAAAGAGTACTCTTGCATAGAGACCACTATTGTCGACAATTGCAGCCATTTCCTACAACAAGAGGAACCTGAGAAAGTGAACAAAGTTATCCGAGATTTCCTCTCAAAGAATAATATTTGAATTTAGAATTAGGTATAAGTTTTTTTTTTTCGTACTATAGATTTTATCCTTTGCTCGGTTCACTGGACATGGACACCGTCGCAGTGGCCAATTAGTTTTTTTTTTGTATTCACATGAGCATCAAAGATTTACTTGTTATTTTATTTCTGCATGTGTATTCGTATTATTAAATGTATTACAGTAAAATGTGTGCCTTCGTTTTAATATTCTGTTTTAATATTGTAATGCGATTGTTGCTTTGTGCGCCTACTTGAAATATTGTAGGTACCCCTGATAAGTTTGATTAAAATATAAAATACTTGTTAATATTTTGATTACATTGTTGTTTTAATTACCCCTTCGTTAATGAACATTGAACATTACCTACCTACATTTAATTAGGTAATAAAGTTAATTGAACGATCCTGAACTTTGATCCACTCATATAACACGTTTGCGGTCTG